>OX381711.1:46858923-51840169 GCA_947462335.1 Harmothoe impar
CCTAAGTCTAAGGGAGTGGTCATTTGTTAGTTACCGGGGTGGGGGTTGAATATTTTCCACACGCTCTCAAAAAATGTTGGTGTCATATAGTTGGATTATCTTCCAACCTTACATCTTACAACGTACCTCGGTACTGTCGATGTAAGGTTGGAAGATAATCCAACTAGTGTCATAACACTTCTGAAGTTTACTTTAGGGAGTGTTCATATATTAGTTACAGGTGGGGGGGGGGGGGGGTAAAATTTCTGACCCCTCCTGAGCGGGGGGGGGGTCGTAAAAAGTTCTGACCCCTCTTGCGGGAGGGGGCATAAAAAATCCAGCCCCTTTTAAGCAAAAAGGCCTGCACGTTACTACAGTTCAAAGGGGGGGGGGGGGCAAAAATTGGCGAGGGGAGGCATGAGCCCCCCCCCCCCTGTAATTAATGAATGAACACTCCCTTTAACGGTACCAGGCCCAGGGTATTCTAGATGATCAGTACCAGTGCCGTGGATCTGGCCACGCCCCTCTTTAAAAAGTGACAGCTGTAAAACAGGCATGAATACTTACCCCGTCCATATCCGTGTGTATGCTTAGCAAAGCTATTTACAACTGCGTCCACTGCCTCCTTCAGCACCGTCTTATCACTTTTACTCTTTGGATCCGCGGGCCCCATGCCCCCCTTGGCTCCTCCAAAGGCGCCGGGTAGCACGGCCACTCCTCCGGCCATCCCGGGGCCTGGCGGGGGGGCTCCGGCGGCGTACTGTGCCGGGCCTCCCGGGGGGACGGGCGGTGGCTTGTGGCGCACCCCCAAGGGAATACCCCCCGGTCCCTGGGGCGGTCCTGGTGCCCCGTTCCTCGATGCCATCAGTGGCCAAATGATGGGGTCGAGAAGGGCGTACTCCTGGTTGTGCCGGAGACGGTCGTGGAGACCACGCACCAACGACTCTGGCGACGGGGATGCGCTGAGAAGTGGGACTTTTTCGCTCACGTGAACCGCCGTTTTGAAGCCGTTCGACGGCTTGGTAAATACTCCCGTTCGGCAGTCGCTGCCAGCGTGACCTAGACGCCAGGCGAACTGGCACAGTTTACATCGAGAGAGGCACCGCTCCCGTGTGCTGAGATGTTTTGAAAGAAGTGAGAAATGTCAGTCTTAGTCTTAGGTTAGGTCAACAAATAAAAAAGCAACGGGGCCAACTTTGTGGATGTTATCCTCGTCTCACTCACCCCCTGCGACCATCACCGCCTGGCCCACATAGTGACAACTTCGGAAGGCAGCCCCTATTATAATCTAAAGATGAACAAGTCCATACATCAAGGCGTACAGATGATGAGGACAAACCACACTCTACAGTTTCAGTGCGGTATTAACCAGACAGGGGATACACTCGTAAAACTGTGATGTTTTGGTCAGTTTTTTCCCCAGGTAAATCACGGCCGGATCCTTGCGGGAATCACCTTTTTGACCCCTTGCGCTGTGTATTCATACACAAAATCAGTCCATCTCAAGTGACAATAATTATGTACATTGAGGATTACAATTCAATAGATATTATGGCATTACAGTCAAAGATCTGTCAGAAAGATAAAAAGATAAGATAATCGTCAGTCTTGCCAGTTATTATTTTTAAAAAGTACATGACGAAGGAGAACTATTTTTTGTGTGCAGAATGGAGTGGTGTCGCGTTAAATGCTGGACCTATGCCTAGATAGCAAGTCTAATTGAATAATATAATATTTGTTACAAATAATCGACATGATTACGTATGGTTTGGGGCACTTTTTAGGAAGAACCAAAAACACAAAGAAGTAAATGGGGGAAACCTTTCGTGAAACACCAAAATAAAAATGGCAGCCTCCGGCAAGAAATCCGCGCTTTTCGTTTGCCTTGGTAAAGCATTTACCTTCATATATTGCACTGATTGTCAATATCCACCGAAACATTGTTAGGACACATACTTCTCTCCTTTAATATGATACCATGCATGTCTGTCATATAGACAGTAGCGATGTAGACTTGGTGAAACACTAGAACCTGTGAGCGATAATATACCATTTTCAGAGAAGACACGCACCTAGCTGACACCTGGCACAGTGACACCAATCAGCATGTAGGCCCTACGCAGGCTACTGGCAGTTACCAGGCATATAGACTTAGTGTCAGGTTTAAATAGCTGTTGGCTGCCTCTTCTTGGGGTATAGTACAATGGATAAGAATTGCCATGGCATTGCAGCAACGAGCCTAAAATAGGCTAAATAGCGTAATATAGGCTCTAACACGTTATGGGGTGCTGCCACCTAGTGGCACACAGTAAATCTAAATGGTGGGACAACCTTGCAGGTCTCAGACAGGGAATTACTCCCCCACTATACTTTAATATAGCATGACATGCAATAAATTGTATTATAAGGAGGTATTGAAGGAAAAGTCTATCATACGTCACTACAATGAACCTTCATACATAATCTATTAAAGTATAAGGAGACTTTGTTCACGAAAATCTGAAATGCCACTCCCAAATGTCTACAAACCTCCATCACCGGCCAGTTCTGCAGTGAATAAATTCATTTCAGACCCAACTCAGATAGACCCCAAAACAAAGGCCTTTACCTCCAAGAACCATGTTTTATTGCATGTCATATGATTTAGAATTTATATAGGGGCACCTGTGATTTTTAACAGAATTTTAGAAAATCCCCTCACTATTTTGACCACCCAGAACTCATCTGGTATTCTGTGCGGAGTCAGTCTTTCAGTAAGGATGCACCGACTGACCTCGGGGAATTCCCTATTTGAGACCTGCATGGAGAGGCGTGCTTTTCATATTTTCTGAAAATCATTTTTTCATGTGCCCTTGTGTGTTTGAAGTATGAATATGAACTTTTATTGGCCCTATGCAACTCTTTCCTATAATACAGAGACTTGTTTATGTCAAACTACCAACCTAAATAGTAGCGTTTCCAGCCCTTGACCTCTGGACTGAGCTTCTATAGGCTAAAACATGAATTTCTATAAGAAATAGTGCTGACAGAGCCATAAAATTGCACAGGCAGGTTACTAAGGGGCTGCTGATGATGTTACAAGCAATAAATATATTGCCCTCTATTGAATTGTGTGAATATTCTCATGACAATGTATTAAGGATGGCAATAATCGGGTGCAAAATCCTACAAATTCATGAAAAAGTGGTCATTTTGACCACAATGGCATACCATATTATCAATCCCTGACCTCATTCTTAAGCATACATATTTGGGCAATGTTCATTGAAAAAAATATGCATGTCAGAACAATGTGTAGCTTGCTATGAACTGCCAATGGACAGCTCTTGATGCTCGGAGACAGCCTGTCGGAGCTATGCTTTACGCAGAAAATCACACCGACAACTGTTCTGCAGGCCCCAAACCTGGATTATTATGGGGAAATGGAATCTGTGCTCCTAATAGGGTCTATTCAATAGTAGAAACTGCAACTCCTATGAACCTAGGCCCATTTTCATAGATTCTATAGGTTAAACATAATAAATCCTCAAATTTGTCGCTGTCAATTACCCCAAAAAGGTGGATTTTAATGATTTTCAACCAACATTGCACACCCCAGTAGGCCTAATTGTCCCAAAACATTTAAAACTAAGCTAAACCAATTGAATGATTAACTTTTCAATAATCCCCCAGACATTGTAGTTTATATAACTGTATCTGGTGCAGGTCTCAGACAGGGAATTACTCCCCCACTATACTTTAATATAGCATGACATGCAATAAATTGTATTATAAGGAGGTATTGAAGGAAAAGTCTATCATACGTCACTACAATGAACCTTCATACATAATCTATTAAAGTATAAGGAGACTTTGTTCACGAAAATCTGAAATGCCACTCCCAAATGTCTACAAACCTCCATCACCGGCCAGTTCTGCAGTGAATAAATTCATTTCAGACCCAACTCAGATAGACCCCAAAACAAAGGCCTTTACCTCCAAGAACCATGTTTTATTGCATGTCATATGATTTAGAATTTATATAGGGGCACCTGTGATTTTTAACAGAATTTTAGAAAATCCCCTCACTATTTTGACCACCCAGAACTCATCTGGTATTCTGTGCGGAGTCAGTCTTTCAGTAAGGATGCACCGACTGACCTCGGGGAATTCCCTATTTGAGACCTGCACTGGGCCTCTTTGTATAGTCTACTTTGGCCACTTCTCAGGGGGTATGTTTTATTAATCAATTTATGGTAAATGCATATATTGAATCTGCATATTATATTCTATGTATCTATCAACTCAGAATTTTTCATTTATTATGGTGAAATTGAAATAAATAAGAATTAAATAATTAAATTCTGCTTGGAGAGTGACAAAACATCTGTGTGGAGAGTGAGGCCATGCAGGTAGAACAGAGCCAGTGAGTCTAGACACTTCTAGTTCTACCCCTGTAACAGGGTTAGAAACCATGTGCCTTTGGGCTAATTAACCAAGTCACTCTGCCAATCTGGCAGAGTAGCTATTTTGATGGAAGTATTCAGTCTACAGTCTAATGCTTCCAGCCACATGTCCCTCAATGCATTCCCACCTGTTTACCATGAACAAGACATTCCTAATAGTAATACAGAAGGGAGCATTCACAAATGACGTCACCTTTTTTAGAGCCATTTTCAGGACCCCCCCCCACCCCCTTGTCACGTTTTGTCACCTACCAGCAACAACCCCCCTAAGAAAGACCCCCCCCCCCCCCCTCCGCTAGCAAACCCTCTAAATGCACAGTCTTTCACAGATCATAATTAATACTAGTCATGTGTACCTGACTGATAGAGTCTGGGACATACAAGCACTGGGTTTTGAATAAGCACCAGTCTTGTATAAGTGCCTGGGGTATATCAGTGTTGAAACATTTCTTGATAAAGCATTAACCAGATCTTAAATAAGTGCCTGTCTTGTGGCTCCAGAGGGGTAAAATGCGACCTGGCGACCTGGGCCGTTTTTCAGGCGACTTTTCGACCTGGACCATCAATTTTTGTGACCTGCGACCTGCTGTTTTCAAAATGCCATACTGATGTATAATAAAAAAGTGACTTGCGACCTGGATATCTTTGCAGAAAAAGCGACTTTGCGACCTGTAGCCCTTAAAAGAGGCGACTTCGTGACCTGAGGGGGGGGGGACCCCTCTGCAGCCCCTGTCTTGTACAGCAGGGGGTAATCATGTCTCCAAATCAATAAATGCCAGGGCACTCATATAATTATGATGGTATGGTATATGTCCTGTAGTAGAATAGACATATACATTGATTTCTGACTAGTACTAGTCTAAATCACTTTCTGCACCATGTGACAATGACCAATTAGTTGCCATTCCAGCTAGATAGCAGAGATACTGTTACATTAACATCAGTTATAATAGGCACAAAATCAGTGAAATTCCCTCAGCCTAATTGGGAGTTTTCATTTCATTTTTATCTATGTTCTATACTGTTGTTTTTATTCATAAATATGTCTGGACTTAAAAAGGTGATGTCACACAGACCTTGACACCCCCCCACCCCAATGTCACTTTTTGTCACTAAACTCAAAGACCCTTCCACCCCCTAGCAGGTGACGTCATTTGTGAATGTTCCCTAAATAGATCTGTAATCCTGTCTTTGTTTGATGTCAACTCCACTCCTCTTGGGCACTCCTCCCACTACTTCTCCCTGCTGCTGAAATCAAAATGTGTGACATACACTAATATTGACATGTTTGCAGCAGTATAAGTATGCTGGACATGTGAAGTACAGTACCTTTAGGGGAACATGATTGGCCATTTTGAGGGACTGACAGTGAGTACATTAGTGAGACCCTTTTTATTCCCACTATAGGATCCCTATGTAGCTGCAGTCTGGCGCAGTAGTGCCAGAGGTGTCGGACTAATACTTTTTCTAACAACGGGGGGGAGGAAGTGGATTTCCGAGCGTAGTGAGCGAAATTTTTTACACCCGTTGTAGTGCCAGAGGTGTCGGACTAATACTTTTTCTAACAACGGGGGGGAGGAAATGGATTTCCGAGCGTAGTGAGCGAAATTTTTTACACCCGGCCCCCTCCCCTGGTCAAGGGGTGAACATCTTTTACCCCCCCCCCCCCCCCCCCCGCCCCTTAGGGCCGAAAATCGGCCCGCACGCGGGCCCTTTGTAGCATATTAACGCGCAGGCTTTTTGGCTCAAAACAGGTTAAATTTTGTTGACCCCCCAGGTCAAGGGGTCCAAATTTATCCCCCCCCCCCTGTAACTAATAAATCAACACTCCCTTAAAACTAGAGATACGGGTCTCTCCCAGGTGCTTCACTGGAACAGCCTGTCTAATTAAAACTGTGACGTCACTCTCCATGGCGTCTTCTCAAGAAGCACAATGTTATCCAGTCTGTCCTTTACATACTAGTAGTTAGGGCATTAACAGCGGTAGCTTTTTCTTATAAAGCTATGAAATAGGCCAGAGCAGAGTCATCATCCAGTTGGCCTTCTGTCGGCGTAACTAAATGGTCAGTTATGGTGCTTTAGGCCTTCCAAAATGTCACATCTGATGAACAACCCTTTTTCTTTTTATAGGCAACATTTGTCGTTCACCTATAGCTGAGGCTATCTTCATGCATATGGTGAAAGAAAAGGGACTAAGTGATAAGGTAAAAAAGTTCATGGCACTTCCATTCACACTCTTATTATCATGTTATCTCACACTTATAGTCCATAAACTATGTCAATTTATTTCACGTGGAGAAACAAAGTTACTATGCTTATGTACTAGAATGGCCGTTCTCCACACCCCCATGGAGAAACTGATGCTCATTCTCCATGGGGTGTTTCTCCATGATGACATCACTAAAATAGCTATGAAACCAACCCTTAAATGTTGTTTTTAAATACAATTTATCAATAATTACATAAAATAAACACAGAGATCCACTCTAATCAGTCTGAATTCCTATTTTTTTCACTTGTGGTACCTTGGATCATACCACACGAGGCGGAGAAACCTGTCATTCAGACAGATCATCGTGGACCTTCATCTATATTATCGAGCTTTATATAAAATCTTATTTTTATGTTCAACCATTTTGATATGGATGTGGTTCATAATAAATGCATATTGCTCCCGGGATACTACGTTTCTATACCGATAGATCTATTATACCGGTATGTTATATCTTAATACATTTGTAGTTTATATGAAAGTATAATACTCTCACATTTAGTTGTTGGTGTGCATATAATGTTGCAGCGCAAAAAAAAAAGAGTCATGGTTATCATGCGCGTCCAAAAGCCATATTGCAAAAGACCTAAGTCAATGGGACGTTATAAACTACAAAAACAAAGCAAAAGGCCTCACCAAGAACCAAACCCACAAACCTCGGAACATATTTTCATGGTTTCTTCAACCCACACACATAATTAAAATTAACAGAACTGAAGTGAACATATCTGGGACCAAAGAAAAAAAGTTTCATTCTTCAAGTAGGGTTATTATTACCAGTAACTGTTGCATCTGGCAAAATTTGATTGGCCGACGGATGGTCAGTTAAACAAACTTCATATGTCTTGACAACATTTACATTTACTGTAAATAACAACAACAAAAAGAGATAAAAATATAAGCCGACCTGGATGGTGTTTCTCCACAAATTTGCGGAGGTCCGTAAATACACTCTCCATATATATATGGAGGTCCGCAAATATATATGGAAATGGTTTTTTAGTACGTAAGCATACAAATATGGAGCTCCATATATATTTGCGGAGCTCCGCAAATTTATGGAAGAAAATTTGCGGAGCTCCACAAATTTGCGGAGCTCCGCAAATTTGTGGAGAAACACCATCCTGCCAACTTAAAACGTGCCGATTCCAGATGTACTGTACTTGCTATCCTACTGTATATACCCAAGTACCATTTGCCTCATATCTGTATTTTGTAGGGAGTAATTGTTACATGTTATCTACATGTGTATATGCCTTACTTTGTTTGGTACAGTGGACAGTAGATAGTGCTGCCACCTCTGGCTGGGAAATAGGGAGCCCACCGGACTCTCGTGGGCAGAAGCTACTCAAAAGTAAAGCCATCCCAGTCAGCCATATTGCGAGACAAGTGAGTTTGTTTTGATCACACGGCAATGCCCGTAGCCTAGTGATGTTAGTCTTGTTTTCTTCTCTTCCTTGGTTAGTGGCACATAGACAGCGGGGCTATGATGGGCTGGCACTCAGGAAACCGGCCAGATGAGAGAGCATTGGCGTGTCTCAAAACGCATGGCGTCGATACCGGCCACAGGGCTAGAAAGGTGGGGTATGATCTAGTTTCCAGCAACCACGCCCCACTACCACCGACCACCACTGGGTTTAATTGTATTTGATAATGTACTAACATCCCATATAGTCAAGTGTTAATAGTTTTACACCTTGGGTTTTAATGTTTAACAATTGTCTTTATGTATCTTTTCTTTTTACATTTATATGTCAACTAACTATATAATTGTACGCCCAAGTTTCATTGTTACATCAAATTACCGTAGTCAAGTACATGGGGTTATTATTAAATGGCACTCGTTTAAAACGTGATACGGACGTTCAGCCCTATCCATCTTTACCCCTACCCTAACCTTGTGTCAAGGGTGACCAGAGACATAGCACGTATAACACTTTCAACTTGTGGACTTTGATACTCATTAAACCCAATTACTTCCAGGTAACAAAAGACGACTTCAGGACATTTGATTTCATTTTTGGAATGGACGAAGAAAATATGAGGTTAGTTTATTGACCATAAAGATATACGATATTTCCTATCAGAAAAGTCCTAGTATTTTTCCCTCTCAAATATAAAATTCACATTTCCATTTACTCATTTGCCAAACACTCTCACCAACAAGCGACATAACCCCAAGATACACCACATTATAGTAGGGTAACTTTAGCTTTATGGTTAAAGGATTGTAAGTTTTTGGCGCCTCCTTGCAATCGTTTGTACGTAAGATCAGAGTTTGTAATACTATAATATATGGGGTAAGTTTAGATTATACCCAAAACAATGTTTTTAAAGCCTGTGAGACCAAAGACGTAATTTCTGTCTCTCCTCCCGCTTCCCCAGTGACTTGAGGAGCCTGGCCCCAAATGATGGCACAGCTAAGATCCTACTTCTGGGAAGCTACGACCCCGAAAAGCAGCTCATCATTGAAGACCCATACTATGTAAGTGTTTTGTATACATATCGCCAAATGGGTTTAGAAATTTAGCTGTAAGAACAGTCAACGAAATATTTATTGTATACACTTACAGTTGTGTTTACGCACATGCATGATATGAGTTTAATTCAATTAAAAACTTGTTTATTGCTGGACATCGATTCTCTGTCTCTTTGTAGCTCTATAGTGATCGATGCCCAGTTTTATACTTCAGACCAGTGGCTCATTTTGGCTGTTTTTTGCCTCATAGATTGCTCCTAGCGCAAAATCCTGACTAGGTGTCAATATTTTCTCTATGCCAATGTGTAATATGAGGGTAGAAAACACTGGAACCTCAGTTAGAAAAAATCCTACTGAACAGTTTTTGAGAAAATTAGGGTTTTGTTGCCTTTTTTTGCTGTTTTTAGTACATTTCCTACATAAACCGTGAACGTCAGCATTTCTCAATTTTGAGGCATTTATAATTTGAATTTGACTTTTTTTTATTCACAGTAGGATTCCTGAGTATCGGGCCATTCTACACGGGGTGTTATTTTGAAAAAATATATATCATTTGATAGTGTATTTGGTCTCCGAAATAGAGGGAATTTTGTCATAGTTTAATTGATTGTTGACAACCCAGTTAAGGGCTATTAGGTTCAGTTCAATGCAAGTTGCAAAACAAGTGACTTGCACTTTTTAACTTGACCTCATGTCCACTATGTAGGTCTTCACTATGCATGGGTCTATCTACTCTCGTTCCCAAATCCTTCCAAAGGAAGGCTCTGGGGACAGCCAAATGACCTTGAACTTTGGATTTTGCTGGGTCTGGGCAACCCCTGCTGGTAGGCTGGAACCAGCGAACAGGAACAGGAAATGGAACCAGAATGTATGATGGTAGTTTTAGGTAGATTTACCATCAGCCTTTCTGGTTCCTTTTCGTGTTCCTGTTCGCTGGTTCCAAGCTACCAGCAGGGGGTGCCCAGACCCCCTTGGGTTTTAATGTTTAACAAATCCTTCCGAAGGAAGGCTCTGGGGACAGCCAAATGACCTTGAACTTTGGATTTTGCTGGGTCTGGGCAACCCCTGCTGGTAGGCTGAAACCAGCGAACAGGAACAGGAAATGGAACCAGAATGTATGATGGTAGTTTTAGGTAGATTTACCATCAGCCTTTCTGGTTCCTTTTCGTGTTCCTGTTCGCTGGTTCCAAGCTACCAGCAGGGGGTGCCCAGACCCAGCAAAATCCCAACATTTGGCAGTTACCAGAGCCTTCCTTCGGTAGGGTCTATCCTGAGTCCATCAATAGGATCACGCACGGAGGCAGATTCCACAGCTTTTGGCGAAAGAAAAGTTCAACATCGCAAAGAAATGATATTTCCCTAAAAAAAACCTATTTGGGGAGAAAAAGTTCCAAATCGCGAAAAAGTGAAAGTTGCCTAAAAAAACCTACTAGTATTTGGCGAGAAAAAGGTTTCAATTCGCAAAAAAAGTGAAATTTGCCTAAAAGCACCCTATTTGGCGACAAAGAAGTTCAAAATCGCAAAAAGTGAAATTTGCCTATAAACACTCTATTCAGCGAGAAAAAAGTTCAAAATCGCGAAAAAAGTGAAATTTGCCTTTAAAAAACCCTTTTTGGCGAGAAAAAAGTTCAAAATCGCAAAAATAATGGAAATTTGCCTTAAAACACCTGATTTGGCGCGAAAAAAGTTCAAAATCAAGAAAGTGAAATTTGCCTAAAAACACCTGATTTGGTGAGAAAAAAAAGTTCAAAATAGCAAAAAAGTGAAATTTGCCTAAAAACACCCTATGATTGTAGCATGAATGCAGGCACTCATGTACACCCACACAGACATACACATAGGCATGAACATGGCCTTCTCCTTCATATAGCAACCTATGGATTTCTACTTTGATGAGACTGAATATAGCTTTCTGTTAGAAGGACTCTGATACATGGATGTCGATGTCCAGTTTTAGATATACATGTATACCCATATAGTGCATTGGAGTGCTATAATGTTGGACTGCTGTATATTTTATCCTGCCCCTTTTGCAGTTGTGGGGACAGGCCCCGTTTAGGCCGTTAGCAAAGAGCAGCACAAGTGTAACATATTGTATGATATTACATCAATATATTAATACATGAATTTCCCGAGAGGCTAGTTAACTTTTTTGATACTAATATATATTAATAAATAATATATATCTACCCAGTGTATATATGATGAGTGTTCGTCCTATTTCGGATGTTCATTTTGGAACTTGTTCTTATGACAAATGACAAGATAGAGTTTGAATACATGAAGTTGCCCACTGTAAGGTATGGAGATTCACATGCATTCAGAGGGATGGATATACCCACTCACCGTAGATATTACATGCCTGTTTGTACCATTTGAACAAGTATAATCGTCTGTATGTTAAATCTGTTCATACTCATGTTTGTCTTAATTTACAGGGTGGAGATGCGGGATTTGAAACAGTCTATAAACAATGTACTCGTTGTTGCAAGGCTTTCCTCGAGGAACAGTCCTAAACACAAACTTCTAACAGCAGCAAAAGACTCCACATTGTAAATGTATAAATCGTCAAGCAGATCTAAATTCAAATGTATCATAGTATTATAAAACATGGACCAGTTTCATACAACCAGAATCCAAATAGTTCTTAGTTCGATGTTGAATTACACTGAGGGCAAGGAACGGGTTGTTGATTGGCATGTACTTTGTATTGTCGTTCATAGTTGGACTGTTGGCAGCATAGTGGGTGTTGTTCACTGTGATCAGTAGTATATATAAAGAAGACTGCAAAATTTGATAATGTCTCTGATGTACCACACCAAGGTTCTCACCACACCGGCGTGCCGTCGGCATTCTTTAATCCCAGTAACATAACCCCAGATTCTCCGCCGGTGTGCCTTTAGCTACCATAGGTGAAGTTTGTGAATCTCCAATTAGAACAGAATAATATAGGGAAATTCAAAGGGGCAGATGAAAAGCATTTTGATCTACATAAAGGCATGAAATTATCCAATTGCAAAATTATATGCGGCTATGTCGTTACCTAAATCTTTTACGATGTCATTTTGTAATCTGCAACGAGCCCTGCAAACCATACAACTTATTGGTAAACCCATGACCATAACTGTTATACCCATATTATGTTGTAATCCTTTCAGGATAGTTATTTTACTTGATTTTGTTTGCGATTTTGATTTGTGAAAGTGCTTAACCAAATACCGTTTCTTGTTTATATGTAACGCGTCTTCTAATTCTAGGGAAGAAGGTACATACTTTAGTATAGTACACAACTTGCATTGTGGTGTCTACAATATTTATTACCTCGAGGAGAACGTATCTTGAACATTCCCATGGAGATACTACACAAATTAATTTACCAAAATGTTGTTAGCTATGTATACATATGTCTTGATGAAGGGATGAGTTAAAATTACATTGGTGCTTTTTTGTCTCGGAAAATAATGAAGACGAATGAATACATGGACGTATAGAAAAATAAACTAATCAATTGACACAGAAACTTCATGTTTTTCAAAAATACATTTAATCATTTTCATTTCTTCCATGATGATGGTTTAAATATTGCAGCAGGTCTTACACGTTGACCCCGGTTAATACTATGTTATACCCCTGAATAATGCCAAGTGAACAGTGTCTGTAAGTTAACCTATAGCACTACACCGATGTACCCGCACGACCAGAACAAAGACTCTATTGGGTTTAACAATGTACTTTTATGGAAAGGAGACTAACACAGTATATATAAGTTATAATAACAGTATAATGATACATATAAAACGGCAGATACTTTCACTGAAACACCAGTCAAGCAAAATAAATATTCTTGATCTAAGATTCATTAATAAATAGATGAAACTATATTATGCAAACCCTATAATTTTAAATGTTATGCGGAGTGAGCCAGGCATACAATAATGATAACAAGTCATACAAGCGTTCAGTATAAACGTACAAAAAATGTGGACAAGGACTACGGTTCACCACTAGATAGTAGTAGCTCATCAAGTTCTTGAAGTTTTAAAGTATTTTGTAATACTTTAGGGATGGGAAGACTTTGGACATTATCCTCGAAAAATATGGGGTCAATGCATTTCCGTAGTCTGCCGCGAGTCAGATTATAGAGAGATGGGGTATTGCTATGAGCCTTGAGCTGATGACCGAGCCAGCGGTGGCATCGCTCGACTTGGCTTCCGGAGGTGGCGCTATAGTTGATGGACAGTGTGCTGAGTTTGGTGCGCAGCCAGTGCAGACAGCCGCCCGTACACACAGTGGCAGTATACAGCAGCTGGACACACTCAAAGTAACCGCGGCGCAGCGCGTCATCAAGGGGAACCCGGCCGTTGCAGCCCGCCCGCAGGAAATCACAGTTGAGCTGTAGCAGTATCTTGAGGCTGTGGTAGGCGTTAGCAGCCACAGCCACCAGGACGGGCGTCTGACCAGTGGAGGGCACCACCCGGTTAGGGTCAGCGCCTGCCTCCAGAAGGTGGTACACCAGGTGGCTGGTGTCTATCAGGTACAGCAGTGGTGTAACGCCGGAATCGTCTTCAACATTGACGTCAGCACCAAAGTCCACCAGAAGCTGCACACAGTCCAGATGTCGGTGTGTTGTAGCGATCATCAAGGCGGACAGGCCTCGTGGGTGCTGGGTGTCTGTCTCAGCGTCGTGGTCCAGGAGCAGTTCTACCACGTCCTTGTAGCCGCGCTCTGCGGCCACCATGAGGGGCGTGTAGTTGTGCGCGTCCTGCGCGTCCACGTCCACCTCGCAGCCCAGCAGGGCCAGCACGCTGGGCGTGTTGTTGTAGCGGGCCGCCCAGTACAGCCCGCTGCGCCCCTTCTTGTCGGTGGCTGCCTGGTTAGCACCGGCCTGTAGCAGCAGGTCCAGCACGTCACACCGGTCCCGCTGGGTGGCCAGGATGAGCGGCGTGCGGCCCTGCACGTCACACTGCTCCGTGTCTGCCCCAGCCTGCAGCAGCAGCCCCAGCACAGCCTGGTGGTCGTTCCACACCGCCCGGTGCAGGGCCGTCGTGCCGTCCTCACGACACTGGTTGGGGTCTGCGCGTGCCGCCAGCAGCAGGTGCACGGTTAGCTCACACCCGGCATCTGCAGCTATGTACAGGAAAGGCGTACCCAAACCATTCACTCCTTCGGGGTTGGCGCCCTTTTCAAGGAGCAGCTCAACGCAGGGCGAGTACTTGTCAGACTTCTTTAGCACAGCAGTCTCCAAGGCTGTGGTAAGCTCTGCGGGGCGGAATGGCCGTTTGGAGCTGAACAGCTCTGTGAGCTGCTTCATATCATTCTGTTCAACAGCCTCTGCAACAAAGAGTGGGAGATCAAATTAATGCGTAAACGACAAGATATCATGGGTTGTCCTATCCTATTGCTTTAAGGGACTGTTACACTGGCGGCATTTACTGCGCGGCGCTCGCCGCGGCAAAAGCTAACACTTTTGCTGTAGCTAACAGCTTTTGCTGTAGCAAGTAGTTGCGGCAAGCTGCAGCAAGTTTTTACCCTGTTACACTAGCTGCATCTGCCGGACAGCAAATTCTGCGGCAGATGCAGTGCGGCAGATGCCGCTACTGTAACAGGCCCTTTATCGAGAACCTTTCCTGTATACATGTGTACTTTTTTTGCCAGGGGAAAATCTACAAAGAGGATCGGTAGAACAAATGCAAACACATAGCGCTTCATTCAATGCTTAATGACGTTCTGGAACTCGCCAACTATGGAATGGCGGATGTCATTATAGGTACCCTGGCACCAACCCAAACATGAGACATACTGGCAAAAGATTCATGATGATCCTGTATGTAAACTTACACGGGCAAAAGTGTACCAACCCATAAACAGAGCTACTTAAATCAAATTGATGCAATCAACACATAGCTTCGTGTTCAATTAAATTCAGCCAAGGATATATGTGTCTAGACCACACTAAATTCGGCATGGTGACATGACCTTTCCTTAATTTTGAAAGGGGATATCATGATTGTTATTAAGTGACAGAGACATGGGACAGCATTTTTCTTTAAATCGACAGGACCACGAGGAACCCCACCCATTCGGACCCTAATATATCTGTCCCTTGACCCACCAAACAAAACTGGAAAGATCTACACGTATATGGGTACCAGTAGCTTACCCACCCGGTAGGTCCAATTAGGTAACCTCAACAGACCCTAATTATAGGATTGGCCTAACCTAGCATCTATGCCGTCTATAAGCAATTACAGCCTGGTACTTTCGACAGGAGTCTGCGCCGCTAGAGCTGACATCCAACATCAGATTTACCGTAAACCCTCGCGTATAAGCCTAACTCGCGTATAAGCCGCACCCCGCCTTTGGGCCGATCCTATAAGCCGCACCAGCGATCTGATTCTGGTGACTTTTATACTGTACTATAGGAGCAAAAACTCGCGTATAAGCCGCACCCTGACCCTGTGCCGATCCTATAAGCCGCACTAGCGATCTGATTCCCGTACAAGCCGCGGCTTATACGGGAGGTTTTACGGTAATCAGATTATGGGTGTTTTGAAATCTAGATATAAGTTATTTATAGTCTATGCAAATAAATCTTCAAACATTGTGGACACAGAATATTGGTGCATATTGATTTGTGCTCTAGAGATGTAATAACTATCAAGAACTCGTGCATGGCTTATATGAAATAGGAAGTAGACTTCTATCAATGATGTGGACATAAAAGTTGGTGTACATTGAATTGAATCTTAGTGCCTCTACATGGGTCCTCACATTATCGGCCGTGTCGCCACGTCGATCTTTAGCAAAAGGGCCTTGTCACTGTGTCGATTTTTATGTGTATATCATAATTATATAAGGACCTTATGAAGATGTCTATGTCCGTCGATTTTTAAAAGGGCCGTGTCGCCCATGTCGATTTTTAAAAGGGCCGTGTCGCCTGTGTCGATGTTTACCCATGTAGAGGCACATCTTAGTGATCGTATGTCTGAATGGTCTTAGCTCAATAGTGGGGCAAAAAAAAAAAGTTTTGTTCAGGTAGCATGGCCCAAAAATAATAGGGTCGGAAGGTCGAATTTTACCTGAACACTACTTTTTTCTTTTTTTGGCCTGGCGTGTATGCTGAAGTTTAAATCATGAAATAAAGATCTGAATTCTAGAAGTTGTCAATATCATGAATAGGCCTATGTATTCCTAACAATAGACAATCTTAAACCTATATAGCACCTGATACATACCCAGGGATACATAGAGACGACTTATCAGACAGTGAGCTAAGACAGATTATGACTTTAATAAATCAAATTGATGCTATGAACACATCGATCCTGTATTCAATTACCTTTAGCCAGGGATATATATAACTATATAGGTCTGGACCAGTAAATTTGGCATGGTGATTATGATCCTGTGAATTTACATGAACTGCCAGTGTCATTGTTGGGCCATGAGGGTAGGCCTAGATTCTACCCCACTGGTTTAGGGTCGACGTCGGCAGTCTAAAAATAAATTTGAATGTTCAGTGTAGCCAGGCTCCAAATAGAGACAAGGAGGACCAGCTGCACCATAATCTGTTAAGGGAGTGCTCATTTTTTAACAACAGGGGGGGGGGGGGCGGTGTGATTTCGCGCGGAGTGCGCGAAATTTTTTCACCCCCCCCCCCGCTAGAGGGGTCGAAATTTTTTACCCCCCCCCCCCCCGCAGGCCGAAAATCGCGCGCGTTCGTGCCCCTTTTGTAGCATAGTAACGCGCGGGCTTTAATTTTCCCTCAAAACAGGTTGAATTTTTTTCACCCCCCCCCAAGAGGGGTCTAAATTTTTTTACCCCCCCCCCGGTCAAGGGGTCCAAATTTTTTACCCCCCCCCCCAAATCCACAACCCCCCCCCCCTGTTGTTAAAAAATGAGCACTCCCTAATGTTATAGTGTCACTGTCAGTGTGGAGCAGGTTGGCCGTGTACATCACGTAAACTCACCTAACCGCTGTTCCATCAGCCACCGTCTGCTCTGCAACGTTGCTCCGTATAAAAACTTTTGTTGGTGTCTGGAATACGACATTGTCTCCCCATGGATGTGGTCTCGGCAGAAACAGTGGCCCTTTTTCATGCAGGTGCTCACACATCACCTGAAATGGCACCCCAGGATCCACAGGCCTCTCCCCGCTCTCCCCTACTGGAGGATCAGAACCGCCTTCCGGTACACATAAATAAAACACTCCTCAATCACATGTTTGAAGTAAACGTATGTGTGTCCCGGGGAGTTATCTGCCCTGAGAGTGGAAGGCAGCGTTGTGGATAGCCACTAGATGGCAGCGTTATTGAGGTTTTTCCGATTTGGTTCGTCCTATTAGACCCAGGGGGCGATAGTGAAGGGAATAAAGAGCTGCCAGTCGCCCATAAGCACTTCTATAATTTTGTACATAGCTATAGGTCCGGCAGGCAAATAGCGGACTGATGCCTTACTAACAAATATTGGAGGTGTTTGGAGTTATAGGCCTATTTCAGATTCTAGTTCTCCTAGGCCTAATGCAAGAAAACAGACTTCAGAGAAGCCTTGAGAGCTGAGAACTATGGAAATTGACCTTTTAAGAAATATATTTATGTTAATAGGCAATTTATATAGGCTGCTACCATAAATATGTGAAAATACCGGTATTGGGATGAAATTCAGTGTTTTGGCCATTTTCTGTGATATTTTCAAACTGCTAGAATGTGATCAAAATATCAAATCTGTGACATTTATTTTTGTAAACTGATCATATGCTATCTATTTAACTCTTCCTTTACCAGGCTCCACATAAAGACACCCCTCCCAAGACCAGATTTTTTCAGATGAAATTCAAATGGGATATTTGGATTTAGGGGATGGCCTAACCTTTCAGAAACTGAAGGAATTTTGTAAATATTCAAACTAGAAGTACATCTATGACAAAATATTGAATAACCAGAAAGTAAGATACCCAAGTGTTCAAATTAGGGAGATAAAGCCCTATTTTAAATTAGATATAGCTTTTTTAAGTGTGTTGCCATTGAAACTATACTTTTAGGCCAGAATGCATTAAAATGGACCTTAACTTTTGGTACCATCTGTTTCAGCATGAAAAGTTGGACAAAATCATTTTTCACCCAAAAAATAATATTGTTTGACATTTTTCACAATTTTTGCCTTAAATATTGCTCAAATCATATTGAAAATGAGTTAAATATCATCCAAGTTGAGATGCCCAGCATTTCTAAAATATTGGATGTAGGCCTATGTAAAAATGGATTAAGATATGCAAAGACAATATGCCATAGAGTAGGCCTACTGTCAGAAAAAATTAGGGGATTCTACCAACTTTTAGGTAAACCACAGGGGGTCAAAAATCGGCCAAAATCGGTCGAAAATCAGCGAGTAACTCGCATAAATGCGTTTATGGTCCTGTACTGTAAACTCGCAATAATGCATGTACGGTAGAGGAAGGGTTAAAGGTAATTTTTCAAAACCCATAAAAAATGACCATATTCTAGTGCCTTTTCAATTATGATTGAAGGCTTTACCCTTAATTTCACAAATAACCAGGTATAAAAAGAAAAAGAATGGAAAAAGGGGAGTAGGGTCTGCTATTGATAACATAATCACCAATTGCATGCATGTTAGTGAAGCAGGTGTGCTGGATGTCCTTATTTCTGATCATTTGCCAGTCTTTGCTGTCAAGAAAAAAGCAAAACTGACTTATGTGGTAAGACAAACTATTGGTAGAACTTACAAAAATTATAATTTCAATGATTTGGCAGAACGTTTACTTTTCTCTGATTGGGACTACTTCTATAATATGAATGAAACAGGGGGTAAATGGGAGTTTATAATTAATATAATTACTGACTATCTGGATGAAATGTGTCCTCTGAGGGAAATAAAATTTAAAGATTATCAAAACGAATGGTTTAATAATGAAATTCTTCATCTAATTCATCTAATTCATCTTAGGAGGGATAACTTGATTCACTATAGGCATACTGAAGATCCCAAATATTTAAAGGAGGCCAAAGAACTTCGTCAACTTATAACAGTGACAATTAAAAGGGCAAAATCCAATTTGTTCACTGAAACATTGGAGCAGTGTAGAGGTAATGCTAAAAAGTTTTGACAAAACATAAATGGTTTACTAAAACCTAAAGAAGAGGTACAAATGCCTAGGTTAAAGGATGATGTCACGGATGAATTTATTAAGTATGAAGATACCCCAGATTACATTAATAACTTTTTTGCCTCAGTGGGGGAAAAGCTTTTTGAAGAAAAAGTAGATAGTGGGTTGAACAGGGCTCAAACCTTATATAAGAGACCCGCTATAGATTCATACAATAATACTGCTCTTGAAGCTGATGTGAAATTTGATGATGTTAAGGAAATTGTTCGTGATATAGACATTAGTAAACCTTCTGGAGTGCAATTTGTTACATCAAAGATTCTTAAAGATGCATTCAAAGTGATTATACCACAGTTGACTCACATGTTCCAACATTCATTTGATACTAGTAATTTTCCAGATGAGTGGTCCATGGCATGTATTACTCCTTTGCCTAAACCAGGAGATTCCTCATCAGTATCAAATTTGAGACCAATCAGCATATTGCCACTGATTGGTAAATGGATCCATCCAATATATGTTATACAGGATTGGCTGGGGTATTGACGGAAGAACTCGCCAGGTGGCACCACTCTCACCACCTACCTGGGCCACCCTGGGTTGGCGCTAGGATGTTTTATGGGTTAGCCAGTCTGGCGAATTTGAGCCAAGGTTGATTAGCCAGATTGATCATGAATTCGCCAGATTCCAATAGGGAAAATGTGACCAAAATTAAGTTATTATAGGTACTTTTCCTCAACACTCCATTAGGCCAGAACAGGAACAAGTTGGTCTTCGGATTTTGTACATTTATCTCAGAAACACAAATTGATATTTTTATCTCCAGAAATAAGTTAATCCCCAAGAAGCAATCAGATTTATATGCTGCTATGTGTTAACCCTTTGTGGACGCGCATCAACTAAAGTTGATGCCATGAATGAGCAAGCATCGACTTTAGTCATCATAAATCTATGGGGTTAAGCAGAGCCTTGTCCATAGGGAAAATTCCAGCAAAAATCCTCATCCCCACAGCTAGCCCCACCTGGTGTCAGAAAAACGTGTTTTTTAAATGTTAACCTATACTCATATATATATAAGGATATGTAAAAACATTATGGCAGCTGTTATGTAATTATTATTAGCCTCCTGCTGTTGGTAGAACATAACTAAACTCCCAAAGTGACATCCGGTCAAAGAGACGGCACTTGGTCAGAGACAGCACCCCGTCAGAGACGGCACCCCGTCAGAGACGGCACCCAGTCAGAGACAAAAACATTGGCCCAAGGTTGTGAGACACGTACAGCCATATGTCAATAATCGTCATGAACAAAAATTGGATGTCACATCCCTAAAATAAATACTATAGCTCTTACACTAGTAGTTTAGATATAAAGGATAGAATGGAATATATGTTGTGCTTGTTTTTGGAGTCTATATATGTCTGAGGACTATCTGACAATACATGATTATTCAATAGTTTAAAGTGTTGTACATGACTGTAAAGGGATATTTTTGCATGTTGATTGAAACATGGAGAGAAAGATATCTAGAATGACAGTTAGAACGACCATATGTTTATAAACAAAGGTTGGCCATAGTTTGTGATTTCACTGTAAAAAAATAGAAGAGAAAAATGCAGGAAAATTTACTATTTTGCTTAAGAAAATTAGGAAAATTAAGGCTATGAAAATATCTAGATATGATTTACACGGCTGTTTCTCCCTTGATCTTAGCTTTCCAACGATATATTATACAAGGTATTCCCAATAGTGACTATAACATTCTGTTGAGTAATTCGCCAGTCTGGCGAATTCAATAGGAGATAGGATCGCCAGATTGAATTATAATTCGCCAATGGCGATTTGGCGAGCGGCTAGCGCCAACCCTGCTTTGGCACCTGGCCGCTTACCCCAGCCAGTGCCTCATGTCCACCCACCTGGGTGCCAGGACAGACTCAGTTTTCTTTTGGAATTTGCATTTTAATCATGGTTCAATGCCAGAACTGTGGCCATGGTTTCCATGGGAATTGCAAGAACTGCCCTGGATGTGGTCAACCCGCTCCTGAGCATAAGACTAGTACACAGGAGGAGGCACAGGACACTTTACCTGGAGACACCTCAGGCCAGGCCATGGACACCGGTGGCCATGGTGGTGAGGTGGGGGGAGGGGGTGACCGACAACAACAGTCCAGCCTGTCACCCACCCCTCCTGACCAGAGGGAGCCTGAAGAGGTCCTGGAGGATAGGATCGCCGCAGCCAGGGAGAGGAACGACCTATTACGGCGGAAGAGAGACCTAATCAACCTAAACAAGAGGTTAGCAGAGATTGAACTTGACAATGCGGCCTTAGAGGAGGAGTACAGGCAATCGATGCGGACGATCTACGCCTCTCAGCAGTCCGCCATTGCTCAACGTCAACAAGGCATGTCCGCGTTCGGAAACACCCAAACATCCCCTCCCACCGCCCATACAGCCTCTCAATCCGCCTACACAGCCGCTCCGGGAGTGTCAGCGAACGCGGACGGCAGCAGCTCCCGCCTCGCGGACACGTTCGGAAACGCGGGGTTTGCCGCAGTCAGCGGCAGTGATCCGCGTGCAGGAGCGGCAGGGAATGTGGTGTCAGCGAACGCAGCCAGCGGCGGACAGCGCCTCCCTCCGCTGGTTTCCAGAGGAACAGGCGCCAAATACGCGGATCAGACAGCCCGCGGGGACCCAGCAGCAATCCAAGATGGCCCCCAGGCGCATGTCAACATTGCGGACAGCCTATCTGGAGATGAATTACAAAGTTTCCTGCTAAATTCTCAGCAAGTAGGAAGCTTTGGTGCCCTTCAGCAGATTGATTCAACCCCTGGGATTGATCGTATACCCGCGCAGATGGTGGCAGCGGCCGGAATGATGGCAGGAGACAGCCAGCAGGTGGGTGCCAGTGTACACACACAGCCCACCATGCAGTCTCACCCCTCCCCTCAGCTGTTTTATAGGGATGGATCCCTTTACACAGGCCCTACTCAGCAACAGCAGCAGCTCAGAGACACTTCTACCACTCTTCAGGCCGGCCTGTTTAAGGCAGGTCTTACTCCTGCCCACATGGGCCTGCCTGGCAACTTCTCCCACTTCATGGACACCAGGAGCAACCAAGGTTCAGGTGAAGGTGATTTACTTTCTACTCTGTGTAGGATTGGGGAGGTGACTAGGAGGAAGAGGTCTAGTCACTGGCTCAGACCTGACTATCACATACCCACTGACAAGGTGTACTCTGACATGACATACAGGGAATTACTGTTTGGTATGACATGTGTCCAAAAGAAGTTGATGTTTGCCAATCTGCCTCAGTGGTCTGCTAAAGACTATGGGGACCATATGAGGTTTGTAGCCATGAAGGGCCTATCCAATTCATTCACTGCCCCAGCCTTGGCCAGGTATGAACATGACCTCACCTCCAAGGTTCTGTCAGGGGAAGTAGAAACCTTCTCTGCGGCAGACCATGAGGGGGTGTACACTCACCTAGGGGCTGAAAATCTCACAATTGTAGCAGAGCTGAGGGCAGAGATAGCCAGGATGAAAGGGGGTTCCAACAAGAACAGTGGCAACACCAAGAAGAAGGGGGGAGTCAGTCACCCCCGGTGCCCGGAGGATATATGTGCTTCCTTCAACTACACCCACTGTGGCTTCAACCCCTGCAACAGGTCTCATGTGTGTGCTATATGCAGGGGGGGCCACAAGGCCAAGAGTGGGTGTGTGAGCCAAGGCCAGCAGAACACGAGCCATGTAGGCCAGGGTCCATCATTCCCTCCTCCTCAGTTTGGTCAGCGGCCAACCTGATGGGATCCAGCCCCCATGCGTACTCCATCATCGTATTCACCAAATGTTGTTTGTAAGGTGCCCAACATGACTTGCACCAGCTCATTAGATGATCTGATAGAAGGCTATTCCCATTATGCCCCCCTCTGGGACAGTAATTGTGACCATATACTAGAGGGTGTGAGATCTCAGATGAAGCCAGCTGGGTGGAGGTCAATGTTAAGCGGTGGACCTACAAACATGTACGGGGTGGACACTTGGGACTTCGACAGCCATTTTTTGCTTGATGGTATGCTACACGGCTTTAAATTGGTTGACCCTGATTCCCCAATTGACCCCTATTCTACCAAGAATTATGTTAAGTCAGACGCGCTGGACTTTATAGACAGTTTAATTGAGGAGGAATTAGCGGCGGGCAAGCTGTCGGTAGTCTCGGACCCCCCTACCTGTATACATGCCATGGGAGCGGTTGACAAGAAGGGAGGGGGGTTCCGACCCATTACGGATGCAAGTAGACCCGAAGGCCGCTCTATAAACTCTTTCATGCAGGAGACTTTCCATCATTTTAGCTACTCCAGCATTGACGATGTAGTTAAGGTTCTAGAGCCCGGTATGTACATGTCGGTCTCTGATGTCTCTAGCGCGTACCGCTCAATAATGATAAGGCCTAGTGATCGTGAGTACCAGGGCCTTGAATGGCAGAGTGCAAAAAACCAAAGTCAATAATATTACGTCAAATGGCAAACCTGTTAATTTTGGAGTTCCGCAAGGGTCGGTGTTAGGACCCCTTCTATTCATTTTATTCATAAATGACTTGCCAGAATGTGTTACTAACTCAAAGGTATTGATGTATGCTGATGATGTAGTACTGTATAACAGCAATCCTAATTCCAGGCTGGCTGAAAGAGCAGTACAGATGGATCTTGATTGTATATCAACATGGTGTGATGTGAATAGTATGACTATCAATGTTAAGAAAACACAGTGTATGTGGTTTGGCTCATCCCAAAAATTAGGTAAATCTCCAAAATTAAATCTGAGAATTGGTAATACAAAACTACAAGAAGTCAATACTTATAAATATCTAGGTGCTACTTTAGATTCTGAGCTAAATCTAACTAAATTTGCAGACGAAATTAACAGGAAAATTACAAATAGCATCTTTAAATTTGCAAATCTAAGATACATGATGGATGAGTACACAGCCATTACTATTTATAAACAAACTATTTTGCCATTTGCAGACTATTGCTCATTCATTCTAGACTCTGCTAGCAAGCAAACCACTATAAACAGAATACAAGTGTTGCAGAATCAGGCTTTGAGAATCTGTCTCCGCTGCAAAATGAGAGATGAAACTGTGGATGGATTACATTTTAGATGTGAGGTACCAAAGCTTGAAAACAGAAGAAAAGAGTTGCTGGTGTCACTAATGCTTAGAAAGTCAAAGAAAATGTTTAATGCCCACTCAGTGGTACACACTAGAAGTGCAGACAAATTTAATTTTCCCCTACGGCGCCCAAGATCTGGTTTTTATGCAAAATCTCCATACTACAGAGGAGTACTGCTTTGGAATGAACTTTGCGGGGAAACTCAATATCTTGTTAAAAAAGAAATATTTAAAAGAAAACTTAAATGTCATTTCAAGACTAATATGTGGGGGAAGAAAAAGCAATATGTAAACAGTAGGGAGTACATTAACAGGCAAAGGCGTATTAGGGCTAGGCAAGATGTACTTGTAAATGCCCAGATCTGATTATTACCAACAGGTTGTATAACTAATAATTTGTCACCTTTTCTAAATATACATATATGCTACACATGGTGAGTTTCTGCAGATTTATTTCTAGTAAGTTCAGTGGACTTCTAGTGGTTAAATCTCTTTCAGAAACCTATACATAAGAGGGTATCATACAACTTTGATAATTATGTATGTGTAAAATATTTAGTCTCTTTTTTCTGGGACTTTCAATTGCTATAGGGTACTTCTATGATGTTATATGTGTACTTCATGTTGAAGCAAAATGCCGCACAATGTCACAGAGTATGATACAAAGTAATACTTGTGTATCTTTAGAAAATACTGCATTTGTATATATTTCTCCTCTAGGTTTGACCAGCCGACTGTAATTATTACAAATGAAACTACTGTTAAGGATTAACTAGTATTCAGATTTGCATAGCTTGCAATGTGCTCCTCCAAGGATCTTTATACTATTTATGAACATGTTATTTGAATGATGAAGATTTGACTTGTATATCACCATGTGGATGTCAAATAAAGTAATTAAAAAAAAAAAAATCTATTTCCCAGGTTATGCTGTCCCAAGATTTTAGCTCAAAAAGGCCACTAATTTGAATTTTGATTTGGTACTTCAGATAGCTCTATAATATATTCTAGTGATCAAAACTGGCCACAAGTGGTACAGAAAGTATCCCTGGTGTCAACTGGTTACATTTATACCAGTGAAATAATTTTAATAATTTTTTGTCTATTTTTCATAGCCCATCTCACAAAAATAAGGATGGCATGATTTGAACTTTTTGTAATATTTATCCATATATATATCCTAATAACTATATAGCAAGTGCATGAGTACATATGGAGTAGTAAATAAACACATAGTATATTAAAAGAGCTTAAACATGGTATCTTTAGTTCTTTTCTGCTGTAATAAGATAAGAATCCCCCAACCTCACCCTTGGACCAACTGAGAGTTAAATGAACATCAAGAAATTCCCCCCCCCCCCCCTCCAACAGGGCAATGTCTGATGTAGAATTGAAGAAGTATGTGGAGGACAGATGTTCAGAGAACACAGTGAAGCGTACTAAGCAGGTGAGAATTTTTTTTGACTGAGGATTTTGTTGACGTTAAAAGAAGTCCAATTTAGCATTTTAAAATTATTTTTTTTAAATGTCAATTTCCCCCCGATTTCTTTGTCAGATTTTGAGCCGATTTTGAGCATATTTTAAAACCCTAAAATTTGAATTTCAGGTCGTGAGGAAGTTCACTGAGTACATGGCGACTGTACACCTGGATGGTAGGCCTATCCCCCAGCTTGACCACGGTACATTGAACAACTACCTGGCGAATTACCTGATTACAACACGCAGAGCAGATGGTCTTGAATTTGAACCAGATACGCTTACAAGCATCCACCGTGCCATAGACAGGTAAATAAAAAAATATTAAAAAAAATGAAATTTGAGGTTAAAAATCTTTTTTAAAAAAAGGCAAAAAACGTCAAGAAGTACTGTAAAAATCAGGAAAAAATCAGAAAAAATCCAAAAAGTGTTTCAAATATTTTTTTTGGATTTTCAAAATTTTGGTATATTAAAAAAAATAATTTTAAGACGTATTTTTCCCATTTTTTAATTTTTCTACAGGTACCTGAAGGAAGAGAATTACCCTTTCTGCATACTAACGGATGAGACCTTCCATTCAAGCCGAGCAGTACTGACAGGGAGGAGGAAGGAGCTTAAGGGGAAAGGCAAGGGAAACAAGCCAAACAGATCAGATGGCATTACCGACAACCACATAGAGAAGCTGTGGGCGACGGGACTTTTTTGGGGGGGGGGGGTGGGGCAAGGGCTCCAGAATACCCTATTTTTTTACATGGGAGCAGGTTTTGGGTTCAGGGGCTGTCACGAGGCTCGCCAGCTGAGATGGGGGGATATTATAGTGGGGACTGACGAGGAGGGCAGTCGTTACCTTGAACTTCACTGTGAGAGGATGACGAAAACTAGGCATGGGCAGGTAGGAGGGCATGTAAGACCATTCAACCCCAGAGTCTATGAGGATGGATCCGACACGACAAGATGCCCTGTCCATTTGTACGCGGAGAGGAGACCAGCCGACATGCGACAGCCTGACTCCCCCTTCTACCTGACTCCCAAACATGGAGTCAGCTCTAGCGACCGGGTTTGGTACAAAAACCAGGCCATGGGGATCAATAAACTCTCTAAGATAATGCCCACCATTGCCGGTGCAGCCCGCCTTGACGGACATATCACAAACCATTCGATCCGCAAGACAACTTGCCAAAATTTGTTGGCTTCAAACATACCCTCTGTGGCCGCAATACAGCTAACCGGACACAAATCCGTGGAGTCATTAACACACTACAGCATGGCTACAAAGGACCAGCAAAAAGAGATGAGCTTGATCGCTACTGGTCAAAAAAGGAAGGCGTCAGCCCCCCCCTCCCCCTGCACTGCCCGCAGCCATGTTTACACCCCCCCATGTGGCTTCTGCGGGTGCATCTCCTATTGAAAGTGGTGAAGCCAGTGGGGCACCCTCCTCCCCCCGCCCCAGCACAGAAAATTTGTTGGCTTCCATAAATTCTACCTCAGATTCCCTTGCCATGCCACCTCCACCAACTGCTGCGACAGCTAACATCGTCCCGGCGCCTGCCCCAACCCAACCCGGGCTACCCTCAACGATGGCCGGCATGCTGGCGGGGGCGACTGTCTCGGGAGGAATAGTTTTTGACTTCTTTAACGGGAATACGAGTAGTGTCAACAACAAAACTGACTTGGATGTGGTCAACAACTCTCAGTACTAACGTAATAAGACAGTTATAGCACTTGAATGTAAGAATTTGCCTTGTTATTCGCCATTTTTCCAACACGTAATTCCAGTGAGTGTCCAACGTTGGCCATAAAGGCTCCTTGCTCGACAAAATCTGAGAGCGCCTGTAACGTTTCACGCCCCCCTCGCCAAAGGCGCGGAATTTTTTTCGGCCCCCCCTTTGAACTATAGTAACGCGCGGGCTTTTTGGCTAAAAGAAGGTCTTAAATTTTTACGCCCCCCCCCTCAAGAGGGGTCAGAATTTTTTACGCCCCCCCCTCAGAAGGGGTCGGAAATTTTTACGCCCCCCCCCAAACCCACCACCCCCCCCTGTAAATAATAAATGAACACTCCCTAAATTGGGGATGTAAAGAACAACTAAAAGGTAGGGGGGCTAAAAAATTGTCTTTTGGTCGTGTAATAAAGCTTGTACTGCATGATAAGGTCACACATGGGGCGCACCAGCTATGTATGCAACCCACAGCTAATACTAGTACAAGTGTCTTTAATTCAAAGCAGCATCCATGATTTCGTATGCAAAATTAGATACCATGTGAACCGTAGATAGGCTTACCTGCATCAAAAGGACCCATCTGCATCCATCGAAAGTTAGGCTATAGATTCATTCCTGCCCAGTAGACACAGACCATTAGTCTTTATATGCACACATGTTTAAGAATAAAGATGTGTCCTTTTCCCCCCACAGGGGAAGGTAGGCCTACACTGTAAAAATATTCCGTTGAATAAACGGAGAATCAATGTAAAACTTTACGGTGGATCATCGTAAATGTGATTACGGTGATGCTATGTTAAGTCAACCAATTTTACTGTAAATATCTGTAATCCAGTACGGTGAGACACAGTTTATTCATTTACAGTGAAGCTTTGTCTTGTAAAAATATTCCGTTGAATATACAGAGAATCAATGTAAAATTTTACGGTGGATCATCATTATATATTATTACAGTGGGGCAATGTAAAATTGATCAATTTTACTTTGAATATCCGTAATTCAGCACAGTGAAACACAGTTTTTTTTACAGTGAAACACAGTTTATATATTTTACGGTGAAGCTTTGTTTAATTGATGTTTAGTTTTATCACACCAGGTGGCAGTTTGGTTCATGAGTAGATTTTCATGGAAGCTAAGAACACCATTTTTGTGGTTATGAGAAAAATATATAGATAAACAGCTGTAAGCTTTGCTCTGTAGCCATCCTAGAGTGACCTTTTCTCATGGACTGGCATTACAAAGTGTCATGAAGCATTTTATAAGGCTCTCATAGACTGATCCCAAATGATTAGGCCTGAAGTCTTGACACTAAGATGCTATTGCTGATTGGACATGGCCAACTTTGGCATGGAACCATATTGAGCATAGAGTTAGGTATAGGTGGATAAATACTGGGATAAATGACTTAAATTACACAAAATACCATTATAGCTATTGTTTAGGCACTGTATTGAAATTACAGTGATGTCCCGTATTCTGTTAGAATAACGGTGATTCACTGGCAACACTGGGTGCCGGACTTTCACCGTTAAAATTACGGTGAACTTGAAATAACAGTGACCGTTATTTTTACGGTGAAAGTCCGGCACCCGGCGTTGCCGGTGAATCTCCGTTATTTTGACGGATTTTTTTTTACAGTGTAGCCAAAATTGGACCCTCTGAGATTTTTGCTGTCTAGCGATCTAATGATTTGAATCTAAAAAGTAGGCCCCCTATCATGGCCTATGTGCCTCCCCACAGTTTTGACGTGTCGCTGTCTTGCATGGAAGATTATCAAGTTTGCCCCTCCCCCCTACCAATGGCTGGTTTTTCATTATGCCACTCACCTGACGGTCACCCAAAATCAACCAACCCCCTACCCCCTACCCCCTACCCTAGCTGTCAATAAATGCCTTGGCCCTAACATTTGTACTCAAGTTAATGTTCAAGGGAATGGACTTGAGTAGATTTATTTCCCTGAGGTAGGGCCTAGGTGGTCGTTGGGGGGAATCCCAAGGAATTTTCATTTCTTTTATTTAGCCATCATATCATAGAACATGGTTGGCACCTTGACTCATTTCATGGTGAATACGCCAGCCCCATTGGTTTAAGCAAAGAACTCTGTATTTCACACATACCCCTGCAATATTCAACCTTTGGCCATATGTTACGGTCTGTCAGAACATCAGAATTGATCATCTAGCCATTATAAAATAGCTTTTTCAGTTTGGTTATGTGAGATTTTGACAATTATTGTTAATAATGGCATGAAATAAACACAATGGAGCACTCATAGAGTTCCCCACTAAAATGCAGGAGGAGGGAAATTATTGGCAAGTGGGATGGGAACAGGAACACAGGTTGATTTACCCCTGACTGGTGGCAGCAAATTGAAGGTAAAGTCCAGGTAGATCTCTAGAGTATGGATATTTTCTAATGACATTCGGATCACCTTACATTTTCAGTACTTTGGTCTTAACTGGACACCCCCTTTTCAAAATCCTAGGTCCACCACCACAGTTTTAGTACATTTTATTACTTTCTGGAGATTCCTCATGGGACGCTATTTGCCCATAGGGCCTAGTATAGAGGAAATTGTTTTGTTGAACATTCTGAAATGCCTGTAGACAATTTTGAAAAATCTGTAATTAATCCATTTGCCTACATATTATTATTATTAGGCCTATAGGAAGCAGGCCTAGGCCTATTTCTGTGTTGAGTGATAAGTAGGCTGTATTATAAATCACATGTCAATCTTTCAATATAGAAGTCTTCCATCTAAAAAAGAAAGTCCCCATAAGTACGTTTTACATGAGCCTATTATTGATCATAATATGATTGAAATCAAGGCAATGTGTGTATTGAGAGTAATTTATTTACAGAATTATTCATTCAACATTTATTTACAAGTAGTGGGTACTCATGCTAGCGTAATGTATTTTACATCTGCCTTGAGTCAAACACATGCCTACCGCAGCATGGCTCGTCATGTACACTGCAAAACAGGTGCTTAGGTTTTAAACATGTTTAGGTCTAAACATGTTTAAAATGTAAAGTTATGTTAAAATAATATGTTTAGATGTTCAGTATTTAGACAGTAGACCTATGACGGTTAATGATGTAAACATGAAGTGTTTAGCAGTTGTTTAGATCTAATTTGTTAAACACATACCAAATTGCAGCTCTGTTGTTGATTGTAGTTTCTATAACTATTATACTCAGACATTATTGTTGTGCTAAACGTGCTTACATCTGAGTGAATTCACTTAAATATGATGGAATACAATTATAGAATGAAAGAGTCATTGCAGGATCCTATAGGGTTGGATCCTACATTAAGATGTTCAATGTACATGAAAATGCCTATGTGCAATAGTGATCCTTACATTCGCACACAATAAACACAATAATATGCTAAATATGTGAATTCAGAATTTATAAACAATTTATTCTTATTGTTTGTAAGCAGCATTTAAACCCTCGTCAAGATGGATTGTTGCAAATAAACACGTCCAAAAAAAAAAAAAAAAGTCTACTAAACACATAAATATCTAAGAACTGAGCTAAACATATCATTGGGCTAAACATGTTTAGGAATATATTGTGTGGACAAATACGGGGCAGGATTGTGTTTATGATCCAAACACATTTTTTTGCAGTGTACATGTACAATATGTTTACAGCTTATTATTCGGGACGAAAATATGAATCCAGTTTATCACAAGGACTGTAGATTAAAGATTGTCTCCAGTTTAAGACAAGGACTGCATACACGAAAATCAGCACCATTTATGGAAGACATTTAAGGTTAATTTATATATTCATGTTTATGCATTTCCCAGTCACTTTTCTACGGTTGAGCATTCACAAGGACAAGGAAACGTTATGACAATAATATTGACTGGACGTTTGCTATATGTCTCGCTAAAACCATAGTTGTAGCAGTATACCTCAGCCTAAGATGTAACAGGTTCAAAATATGTACAGTATCACATGGATCAACATCATTTCATCAACTTCAACTAACCACACGTTACCCTGACTCATCAGCTGAGGATCTCATCTTAACATCTTCAAGTATGAGAGTGGGAGGTATAGACGTCACATGATTTAAAGGGCCAGCAAACTCAACCTAAATCGTAAAATTCTCTGGCAGGGTTGTTGAGTTTATATAACACTCCAGTTATATTTAGAATCCCCCAAACAGAATCCACCACATGCAGGTATATCCTAGCCCTGTGAGCCTGTATTCCCCAGCAGCACCAGTACCCCATGTATAAAGGCTCAGGCAACCAACAAATAGTTTGCTTGTTGTTCCTTTCCAGCAGTCCTCTGGTCTAGACAAGTTGCACTGGTGTGACCAGCAGTTGCACTCTGCTAGTGGTATAGTATTGAGTACTAGTGATACCCACCAGTGTACTGACTGCCACCAGTGTGCCCACAGAAAACGGTATACTCCCCCTTGAATAGGCCACATGCTATTATTTTGGGTAAAAAAAGAACATCTATACACAACAATATCATTGCACAATGTGTATACCTAGAAGTCAATATGTAATCATCAAATCTAAGAGGGTGCTATAGTTTTATCATTCTTTTATAGACTATTTAATTCCAAGCAAAGCCTGATACATGGTCCCCTTACTGAAGTCACCTGGCCAGAACAGCATGATCACCTGGTCCCACTGCTCACTGCACCCTTCACCCATACACTGTAAAAAATGTGTATGAACTTTAAACACTTTCACCCAAACATATTGATGGCAAAATCTAATCTTTTTTCTGTAAACATGTTCAGGAATATGGCCGCCAGTGATGGGTGAGCTGCACCAGTGAAAAATGGTGTGTGATGGCAGTTTGGCTAGCCCACTGGTATTATTCTCCTACTCCTTCTACAGGCTCTCGCCCATATACAGCCTCTTCTTAGTCAAATACAGTACCTATAATGTTGTTTAACATCTATGGCAATTTAGGTAATGTCCACAATAATGAGTAGATAGTGCTGTCCAGAATATTCCAGTGAGCCAGTCAAACTGGCCTTGCACACTATTGTTTCACTTTTGTAGGCCCATCTATCACCAGCGGCAATATCCCTGTACAGGAGGTCTGCTGACAGAAGAAAGTGTTTAGATGCTGAGATTCAGCGAAAGTGTTAAACATTAGTGTGTTTGGATAAATTTATGTGTTTAAATTAGAAACATGTTTTACAGTGTATGTCTGAAGGCTGTTAGCACACTCAGTCTACTAGCAGGCCTCTGGTGTGCATTGGGACTTGTTCACAGCCACATCTGAAGGGTCACCAGGATTGGGGTAAAATCACCTGGGTCACATACTTTTGCCCTCTGGTGTAAAACTTGTGAAGTAAAAATCGATCTGGAATTTGAGTAGCACAGTTTAGCAGCAGAGTTATGAACTACATGCTCTACTCCTAGAGGTCTAACCCTTTAAGGAGGAACATTTCCTGGTTTTCTCTTAGTCGATTACCAGGCTTATCATATTATATAGATTCAGAATTAGATGGACACAACAAGGATACTGATATCATTCTCATAATATTATAGTTTTCGATAGCCCAACCGTTATGGATAAGCTACCTTTCCAATATAGTCATTATAATTGGAAAGTGTAAGTATAAATACATTATAATATATACATACGCATTCATTTCTTACTTTACCACTATTCACTTATCCAACTGCAATTCCACGCCTACTTTTTAATATGTTACAGAAATGTTGTATTTCACACGAACCATATATACGCAGCACACCACCCATTGTGTATTTAATAGCTATCATTTATGTACACCCCGTTATCCCCGACACAGGAGCACTGTTATCACCTACTACTGCCATAGGATATGGCGTCATTGTCAAAGGCGTAGGTGGGCAGGTTGTCGGGGATGACGTGGGGTGTCTTGGGGGGTGCCTTGAAGCTCTCGGCCTCCTCATCCCCCAGGACCTCCATCCAGCTGGGCTTGAAGTCGGACCCCGCCGACGGAAGCCGCTCTCTGTAGGCGTAGCGGTCACGCCGCTTAATGACGATAAGGACGATAACCACGATGATGATGATCACACTGACGACGATCAGCCATACGGTGGCGATGATAACCTTGAGACGGTTTGGGTTGTGGGAAAGGGCTGCAGCGGCCTCGGGATCTATGGAGTTGGGGTCGTTAGGATCGCGTAGAATGGGCCCAACCTCCCCGGCAGGACCCCTATCGCCGCGGTCACCTAGGGGGCCCTTCACCCCCGGGAGGCCCTTTACTCCAGGGTCCCCCGAGGACCCTCTGGGGCCGGCGGGACCCAGGAGGCCGTTAGCCCCACCCGGTCCGTCAGCACCTGGAGCGCCGGGCTTACCAAAGGGTCCCGGGAAGCCGCCCGGTCCTGGCCTGCCCTGTCCGCCAGGGACACCCTGTAAGGTAAGACATTACAGGGTAAGAATTAAAGAGTTTCTTGGTACAATAAAAAATACACGTTGGTTTGCTGGGTAGGCATTAAAGTCTACCAGTACGCTTACGTTGAACATTATGTTTGAATGTTAAAACAGTCAATGCCATGTCCCGTTATACAGACTAAAGCTGCAATAGTGAAACCAGAAATACGTCTCCATTTACTTTAACAGTGTCATACAAGTTGATACAACCCTCTTCATTGTCTAGCCGGTGTTGGCGCTTGGCCTGGTTAAAGGACCGTTGTGGTATACTACTTACAGGTTCTCCCCGCTGGCCGGGGGGCCCGGTGATGCCCAGACCGCCGGGCGGGGTGGGGGCCTGCAGGGTGGGCAGCACCGGCTTGAGGTGGTCCGGGATGAGCAGACCCACCGGGCATGGCTGTTCTGTCGCCGTAGTGTCATACCTACTCAAATCTGAAAAATACACGATATTCAATTTTGGGCTAAATCTATTTGGTTACTTTAGCCGTTTGGCCCCTTTTGGATATGCGCAATTTTTGACGATTAATGCATCTTCTGACTTTCGAGATAAGACATATTTGATAATTATATAGAGCTTATGAGAATGACCTTATAAAGAATAATGTGGTACAAGGTCACGCTAAACTCACCAGTGTCAATGTAAGCGGCCAGTGAGAAGTCATAAGGGAACCTGAGCAGATCAAACTCCACGGTCTGCCTGAGGCCGATGGGCGTGTCCCCCTTCCTGTAGGTGTGGCCCAGCGCCTCAGGGTTGTTGGAGTCAAAGCTGTAGGCCACAGCACTGGGCGACTTCTCCAGGTGCACCCCCAGCCGGTCCCCCTGCTGCACGCGGATACACCGCTTGTCGAACTTACTCTCGATGTAGATCTGTACGGGAGGCGAATAGTATACTGTCTTATAAGTCACAAGCCTCACACCAACAAGACGGTACACCATCAGCTGCACACATGTATCACCATGAGTGTGATACACCTGGGGACTCCCTAGTGTCCAATCCATACAGTGATACAATATGCCTTCTTTACTTTTGAAAAATAAGGATATCTACAACTCTTTAAGGTTGATCGCTACTCTTAACTTTTCATCCATAGAATTTCCCAATTCTTTGCCTGATGGTAGTTTAGATCATTAAGAAATGGAAAATGGGAAAAAAGGGGGGGTCCCAAGCTACTTTTTTTATACAGATTTTTGAAAAAAAATACCAAAGATTGGGAAATCTTCACGATTTTTTTTCTAAGTGAACCACTGCCCATATCAATGTTATATTTGATGTGAATAATCCTTTATTGTGTCCTTGAAGACCACATCCGGAGGTTTTGAATAATATGAGAAAACCAGAATATACCACTGCAGACATACTGTTTTGAATAATCCTTTAGTATATGTGACATAAATATGTGAATAAAGTGGTGTTTTTAGCAAAAATAGTAAATCCCTCCAAATACTGAATTGGTCAATGTGTGCTTTCCTCACTTTGCACAAGGGGGCACTGCTGTACATGGTCTGCTGTGAGAGGTCGTTGCTAAGTACATGTGTGAGAGAGAGTGTGTGTGTGTGGGGGGGGGGGTGTAGTTGTACCCACATACCCCCCCCCCCTCCCCCCCCCCCGGCCACTTGATTGCAGGGAAACTAACAACTGTTAACTACCTTATGGATTGCCCGTTGTTACACTCTGTATTGAAGTATGGTGAGTGATCAGGGCCAGTGCTCAGTGATTGGGGGGGGGGGGGGGGGGAGGGACGGCCAGTGGGAGGTAAGTGCTTCAGGCAGACTGACCACTGCAGGGGCACAGGGGTGCCACTCTCTCAGTTTTGGCTAGCATGTGTGACCATGATTCCAAGGGAAGGGGTACTTTCTGGGGCCCTTTATAGATAGGGATTAGGAGGGGTTTCTCATCAAATTAGTGCTAGTCTGTTGATTTACCTCTTGTAATAAGAATACCAGGTTTGAAGTGATATTTGCACATGCATGTAGTTTCTATAGAAAATATATGGGGTGGCCTCCCCATTGGGTTGGTTGTCACCCAATATGAGATCACATTGGGTATTTGGGCTGTAGTTCATGTGTTTCTCACTGGGGACAGCACAATCACTGATATTTAGGATATGAGGTCTCATGGATTGACCCCCAACTAAACCAAGTAATAAATGAATAAATATCGCTCTACAGGAGTTACCTTTAGATAGGAAGTCAGTTAACATACCTAGGTATCTGATTATAAAAGCGAAATTGCCAATTAAAAACCTCCGGATGTGGTCTTTAAATGGGAAAAATAAAATCATGGTCTAAAAACAACCCTTTTGTGAAAAAAAAGTGGTGGTTATAGGACGATTGATTGGATTTTTTTTGCTATTTTTTAAGATTTTGTTGAAATTCTTTGCATCAAATTTATAGACATTTTTTTTTACTTTCTCAAAAAATGTCCGGCATAACTTCCATTGGGGAAGTTATTCCCATATTAGTGGTCCAACCAGTGCCACCTAGTGCCTCCCCCCGGCACCAGCCGTGGAACTCTTCTCCAGGGGAGGGGAGGTAGCCAGCAGCAAGCAAGCAGGCAGCAAGGCCAGCAGCAGGCCAGCAGAGACTTTTTTTTTCTTTTGTTATTTCTAAATAAATAGGCCGGGTCACAGTTGTGACAAACGGTTAAACGCCAATGGCCCTTGTTGTTAACCTTTACCTTAAACTGTAGTCAACGGTAATAGTTCAGATCATTTGCTAACATAAAAAAATAATTTTGATAGGGGGTCCCGCACATATTTTTAGGGTTTTGGGCCTTTAAAATTAAAAAATAGGACAAAAACTGTCTAAATCTCATATTTAGAGGCCAAAATGATGGGCAAAAAGCCAAGGATCGGGGCAGTGTATATTTTCTTTTTACTCATGGTTGTTTGAAGCACAGTCATGAGATCTATATCAATCTCAATAATGATTTATTGGTAAATAATTCCAATATTCTAAAATATGTTAAAAATAGCAAATATCACTGGCTCCAAATATATCAAATATTCAAAGTGTAATAAAATGCTCAATTTTGCTCTGAATTGTCCAATATTTGAATATGGCTTAGTGGGTATGTATATGCATCCGGTCCTCTAATATTGGCTCATTCTGACAGGTTTAATCTATATGCGCAAAAAGGTGCGCAGTAGTCCATGTTCCATGAGTAGCGATCAACTTAAGATTAACAATTATTGCTTTCATGATCATGAAGACATTCGAAACTTTCCAATATTATTTACAATATCAAGCCAATAATAACATTAAATAACAGGTAGTGAATATGCTAGCACCAACTTACATCTTCCCGCAGGTTGACGACTGAGGGCGTGACCCGGACCTCAAAGAGCAGGGTGAAGGGCTGGATGGTGGCGTTCCTGAGGGCGGCTGCGGAGGGCGGCCTCCAGATCTGTACCCGGACCGGGGCGTCAGAGCGGAAGAAGGCACTGAAGGCGAACACCACGCCGGTAGACAGGATGACGTCATGCATGAGGAAGATGACGCCAGGTTCTGGGAGGTCGTCTATGCCCGATATGGAGGCCTTGAGGGGGTTCCCCAGCTGGATCACACGGTCTGTGGGAGGTAGTAGACCCACATGATTAGTACGGGGGCAATTGGCGTCAACAGGCAACACATTGTTCTGGGCTCATAACTCATCGAGTGTTTTATAGTCATTTGCTGAATCCACTTAACAATATTTCAACGATTGTTGTACTGGTGTAACATATTGTTATTATTATATATTGTCCATCAACACTGTCCCCACACCGATGAGGGTGATGCGCACCACGCTCATCGCAGATGGCAGACCATAGGTTGAATGGAAGCGAGAATGGAGGCTATTTTGGGTGGTTTTCCTATCATTCTAAGCAATATTTGCTGCTGTGGAGATGGATATCTAGCTATATTACTAAACTAGCCTAAGGAACTAGATTGGTGATGGTTGTCATGATTATGGGATTTCTTTTTAATCTTATGTTCTTGGATCAATATTGTATCCTTTATCTATTTTCTCCGTAATTGGCTGTAAACTCACAGAAAAATGTAGTGATTGATACACCAATGATCTTGCAATTTTATAAACCTTCAGGGAACACACAAGGCAAACCATTGTCAGTAGTGCAAAATTAGGCATCACCCTCATCATTTGGAGAGAGCTTGAACTGCATCACCCTCATCAGTCAGGAGCATCACCCTCATCATGTGCAAAAAGAAGACTAGTGATTCTGGATCTTTCACTAGGTTTTACACTTAGTCCTTCTCTTAATGTGTGCAGTGATACCCAATAACAATTCAGTAGAAATTGTGAACCCAACAGCGTAGCCAAAATTAAGTTATTTCTCGCTTCCTTTTGGTGCATTTACAAGCAGACGCCATTTGCGATGAGTGTGATGCGCATCACCCTCATTGGTGTAGGGACAGTGATCAATTTCTTTCATCTGCTTATGTGTGGCGTCAATTTAGTCTAAGCTTTTATATGATTTATTTGATTTTTTTTACACTGAACTCAAAAATGAGCTAAGAGAAACAATAGGGTGAGCCGCCAAGCAAAACGGATCACCCACGCCCGACTGCGTGGAACATGTTCACTAGTTCCTCATACATGTACTGATTATTGAGACAATGTACTGGTGCTCTGATTATGTAACACATGAAGTTACTCTTATTACTTATAGTGCATGCCATTCATGGTATTGGAGTAGCGCACACTGATAATAATACCTATAGTCAGTAGTGATTATACCACCATATTTTGACCCCCGTAGTCAGGGGACTATACAACTTAGTCACATATTAGTCATAAAGATAGTCAGTAGTGACTATATGTGATCACACAAATTGATGATGTCACAGGAATGTGTGCACAGGAAACAGTTAGGATTCAAATTTGAATGGTCCATGGACTTCAGGTAGGCACATCCTCTTCTAAACCACTGTTCTATGTTCTTGCCCTGCCTTATCCTAGCCCGTCCCCTGGCCTGCCTTATCCTAGCCTGTCCCCTGCCAGGCCTTGTCCTTTCTGTCCCTTGCCCTGCCTTATCCTAGCCCGTCCCCTGGCCTGCCTTATCCTAACCTGTCCCCTGGCCTGCCTTATCCTGGCCTGTCCTTTGCCATGCCTTATCCTAGCCTGTCCCTTTCCCTACCCTATCCTAGCCTGTCCCCTGCTCTACCTATCCTAGCCTGTCCCTTGCCCTATACCTTATCCTAGCCCATCCCCTGGCCTTCCTTATCCTAGCCTTCCCCTGGCCTGCCTTATCCTAGCCTGTCCCCTGTCCTGCCTTATCCTAGCCTGTCCCCTGTCCTACCTATCCTAGCCTGTCCCCTGTCATGCCTTATCCTAGCCGGTCCCCTACCCTGCCTTATCCTAGCCTGTCTCCTGCTCTACCTATCCTAGCCTGTCCCCTGCCATGCCTTATCCTAGCCTGCCCCTTTCCCTGCCCTATCCCTACTACTCTGCTCTGCCTTGCTTTGCCCTGCCCTGCTCTACATTATTTTGCCCTGCCTTATTCTGCCTTGATCTACCCTACTATACTCTACATTACTCTGGTCCTAGAACATTTTATCATGTATTTTACACTCTTTTGTATCTATGGTGCTCCCTGGTGGCCAAAACTAGACCTAAAATTCCCGCCTGAAGGGGTCTTTTGCCTCGATCGGTCACATATATATATTGCCTACAAAAATACCGATTTCACAGACAGTCCAGTTTATTGATGTGAGTTCTAAACAGCTCATGGACATCTTGGTATATGCAAACTAAATAAATAACCCATATAAGACTGTATGGTTACTTAGAGTAGAGTAGCCAGATTGTGCTATAGAATACTCAAACGATGTCGTCAATACCACACAGGTATTTCAGTCAGTGCAGTTCTGAATGTTTACGCCAGGTGGGGCAGCAGTGCCGTCGAATGGTTGGCCATGGAGATGCCACTTGTGGCACTTATATAACGTCCATACTGTGTATCTTGTATATTTTATACTGAACACCATATTTGAATAATCAATATTAAGATATATATCTCCTACATCTATTCCATGAGACTATGTAGATTGGCTATCTAACTTTGACTTTTCAGTTGATCTTTCAAACAGCAAGATGCATGTCAGGCACGCTTTGAAGTTCTACCCAAACACTTGTTTTTCATTCATCAATACTTTATTTTCCTTGTGAAAACCAATTCAGAAACTATAGTAACAAGCCAAACAATCACATCAGATTATCCACCCCAAATATATCCAGATACACAACAGTCTTACAGACACTGAGTACAGACAGGGGCTTTCCCAGCGTCTGCTGTACATGTAGAGTGCAACTGTTATATTATAGAGGCAGATCAATACAACATGGAGGCTGCATTCAGACACCCTGTAGGGCCAGCTCTCAGCTGATACTCAGGTATCGACCTGACAGGTGCTATGGCCATAATACCTGCAGATTACCCGTCCGCTATATTGGGAACTGCTTAATCACCCCTATCGGGAATCAGGATGTGACTTAAGTAGGAGGGGGTGCATAGAGTGAAGGATTGACTATTAGATCTGCATATTAAGTGAGTGTTAAAGTTGAGTCATGATTTACATCCATTAACTCCAAATTACTCATGGTAATTCCAGACTACATAAAATAATTGGCCATGTTCAGTTGAGTCAGGGGTCATGATCACCTGGTAATTTACTCTATGGTTATGGTGCCTGATTCAGGTAGGGGCCCACATGTCTGTAAACATATTGCAACAGTAAAACGGTTGGGCACCTCCAGGCATGGTTATGGAGTAAAATGAACTATACATATATGTATGCATGTTTGGCCTATATATGCTTAATGATTGTTAAGCACCTCATGTCAGATTCAACCCGATGCTATGTTTTGGAAAGCATTGTAACTTTAGGATAATGGTGCAGCCTGTAATATGATTTTAGATTCCGAAGATACTAGTAGTTGGAATTCCAATTCATAGACATAATTGTACACTTGATACGTATTATTTCCATGACAGGTACCGGTAAGCACATTAGTACACATTATCGTTTTTAAACAAAGGTCTAAGTCAGTGGCTCCAGATGGGTCAAAAGCGACCTGGCGACCTGGGCTGTTTTGGAGGCGACTTTCGACCTAAGGCAATAATAAAAGCGACCTGGCGACTTTTGGACAATATTGATAATAGGTTAAAGGGTCCAAAAAAAGCGACTTTTCGACCTGTACCCCTTAATTTCTGCGACTTTCCGACCTCAAGGGGGGACCCATCTGCACCCCCAAGTCACTAAAAGGACAGATGAATCTGGCGTATAGGCATATAGGTCTCATGGGTATGGACCTCTCTGTGGTAGGCATAAGCTATACGGCTATAGCAGGCTAGGTGAGTCTGGTGAGGTGTGTATTAAGGGAGCTGCTAACTACCTACAGGAGGTAAACTACAGGTACCTACCTGTCTGTCCTGCACAGTGCTGCTCCACTAACAACAAGGTGGCCGCCGCCACCAGGCCTGACCACCTCACATACATCTTCTATACTCGATCTTCTTCACGAAGTGCTCAAAGTTATCCTAGTCTATATAGTTTCCTTAACGTTAGAAACCTCAAGTCTGCTGTCCCAGCCCAGTCTCACTAGTCCTCCATTGCTGGCTACCTGTAGCCTTTTATGACGCTGCTTTCTGGAAGCTGCCCCAGTCCTGGTTGGCTGGGCACTGGAGGGGGGGGGGGCTGACGTCACTGATTCAATATTCAGGAAACATTGCCATATATGGAAGTTAAAGTTCCGGCATGGGGATTCCCTTCTTTGAGGTGGGAGGAGTTACCTGCCTGTGACGTGAATATCTTAATACTAAAGTAGCGTTGCCGTTCCGGGCGTGTGACCATGACCTCTATAACTCATAAGGTGTGTTAGTCAAAATAACTGGTAGTCAAGGTGCAGTGTGCGACACTAACTGTGATAACTGCGGCTTAACATCCTCGTTTCCATGAGTAATGTTTTAGGATATCAGCAAACGAAGTGGCTTACACATCATGTTTATAAGCACGAATCTACACATGGACCTAAATGAAAGAAAAAGCAGTAAATAAAAAAAAGTGCTGCATTATAGATGATGAGGTTCGATTGTAAATGTTATCGGTAGTTAACTATAGATATACATGTGTATACATATGTACATTGCATGGTTTAAGGCTACTATAATATTTGTAGGTCAAGCCCCGCTAAATTGAGTGCGAAATGACCTGGAGAAATAGCGGTCCAACAACGTTGTGCCCGGGGCCATGCACCCTAGGAATGTGTGGCAGTCAAAGAATGTACAGCTTGTAGATGAAGGGGTGGCGCGGAATGGAAGAGTCTGTTTTACAAAATGGTCCCTGGGGCACATGCCTTCCGGTTGGTGACAACTTGTGTGTCTTAAGACATCATAACGGTACTTAAAATGGGATATTGAAACTTTTGGAATGCAAGCCCTAAAACTTTAGGTCTTGGCATAGTTGGTCACATACCTTTACTAATCACTGCCAATGAAATAGGTTAGAGGAATTACATCCTGTGATCAGAGACATATTTTCATAAAAACGAACACAATATAGATGTGTTGGTCTCATTGATTACTGTCCTACGTAGAATACTAGGGACTGTATGCATCTTGCTTTAAGTGCATACGGAATTGTCAACAGCGCTAGCCTTCTTGGTGACAACTATCATAATAATTTGTCTCCTGTCCTGCCTCCTGTCCCTCTTGTCTCCTGTCCATTTACCCTACCTTGCACTACTCTACGATACCCTCACCAGATATTTAAATTACAACATTAAATATATGCCCACCAGACAGCAGCCTGGGAGATATAAGGACTTTAGTGGAACCTCTCACTTTAAAATATATATATACTTAAGTGTGTTAGAATTATAACAATGTCCAATCACTACACTGATAATAATGGACCTGGAAATGTTAGTCACTACGGACTACGTTTCTATAGTCATGAACATAGAAAAAACGGCTTTACCTAGTTAGTCACCTATGTCTAATGTAAGTTAGTCATATAGTCAGCCATTAAATCGGCTGATTTGGGCTATATAGTCAAGTGACTATGGATTTAATGGTTTCATGGTCTAAAGTAGTCACTATGACTAATAGATATAGTCAATCATGAGAAATAAGGGAAAGGCAGGTCAAGGTTCAGCAGGGTAGAGCAAGGCAGAGCAAAGTAATTGAGAGTAGAGCAAGGCAGGGTAAGGCACAGCTGAGTAATGTAGAACAGAGCATGGCAGAGCAGAGTAATGTAGAATATAGAAGGATGGATCAAGTCAGAATAAGGCAGGGCAAAGTACTGTAGAGCAGGGTAGGGCAGAGCAAGGCAGAGTAGAGTAGTGTAGGGTATAGCAGGGTAGATCAAGGCAGACCAAAATAATGTAAATTCGAAGACGGCAGAGCAAAACAGAGTAAGGTAGATCAGAGTAATGTAGAGGAGAGAAGGGCAGAGCGGTGTAATGTAGAGTAACGTAGAGTAAGGCAGAGCAGAGTAATGTATAGTAGAGCAGGACCTACCAAGACAAAGCAGTGTAATGTAGAGCAGAATAACACAGAACAAGGTCTGCCTTACTCTACCCTACTCTACATTATACCTTGCCTTGGTCTACTCTATATAACTTGCTCTGCCTTATTCTGCTTTGCTATGTCCTGCTCTAGGATAGGTAAAGCAGGGCAGGGGAGAGGCTAGAATAGGGCAGGGAAAGGGACAGGCTAGGATAAGGCAGGCCAGGGGACAGGCTAGGATAAGGCAGGCCAGGGGACAGGCTAGGATAAGGCAGGGTAGGGATAGGCTAGGATAAGGCATGGCAGGGGACAGGCTAGGATAGGTAGAGCAGGGGACAGGCTATGATAGGGCATGACAAGGGACAGGCTAGGATAAGGCATGGTAATGAAAATGCTAGGATAAGGCAGGGCAGGTGACAGGCTAGGATAAGGCAGGCCAGGGGACAAGCTAGAATAAGGCATGGCAAGGGACAGGCTAGGATAAGACAGGCCAGGAGACAGGCTAGGATAAGGCATGGCAGGTGACAGGCTAGGATAATGCAGGCCAGGGGACAGGTTAGGATACGGCAGGGTAGGGGACAGGCTAGGATAGGGCAGGGCAAGGGACAGGTTAGGATACGGCAGGGTAGGGGACAGGCTAGGATAGGGCAGGGCAAGGGACAAGCTAGGATAAGGCCTGGCAGGGGACAGGCTAGGATAGGTAGGGCAGGTGACAGGCTAGGATAAAACAGGGCAGGTTACAGGCTCCTGTGTAAGCCTACTATGCTCTGTCAGTCTAGACATACACTGTTCATGTATTTCTACACTGTAAAAAGTTACTGTATTTAAACAGCACAATGTGCTGTACATTTACAGCACTTTTTGCTGTAGTTGGTATTACAGCACTATTTGCCGTATGATTACAGCATTATGTATCGTAAATTGGGTCTACAGCAATGTTGCTGTACATTTACAGCACATTCTGCTGTAGATTTCGGCCACTAGGTGGCAGCAGTATACCATTTTCGTAGTTATTATTCCATCCAACCCTCTCCCGAGTCAAATAAAGCCTCACAAACTGTCAAGACATTGTAGAATAAGAATGGATGAAAGAGCCTGAATGCAGTTATCATAAAGTGTATTGATATTTGCAACATTGTGTTGAATAATACAAAAAAAAACAGCAAAAGTATAGACTAGACACCACATTGGTGGGAAAAGTTAAATCCTTAAGTGCATGGACTGGGAAAAAAGCTGGTATCACAAACAGTTCAGCTGTACTACAGCAGGATTAAATCATTACATTGTGTACTGTGTATTATCCTAGCTCAAATTGAACTAATGCAGGAAAAGTACTCTCCATGCATGCACATTAATTGATGTAAATTGATGATAACAATACTATGAAACCCAGCCGCTGTACATGTACAGCAAAATCTACTTGAACAAAAGTTGCCAGCAACTTTTGCTGTAGATGTACAGTAGATGTTGCTGTAAATTTACAGTAGAAGTTGCTGTAAATTTACAGTAGAAGTTGCTGTACATGTACGGCAAGTCAGTTGCCGTACACCTACAGCAAAATCTACTGGAACAAAAGTTGCCAGCAACTTTTGCTGTAGGTGTACAGTACTTACTTCTTACAGTGTATGTTAAGAAATTTAAACAAAATACCATGATTATTCTATCAAACATGAGAACCCATGCACGCTATAACATCTTAAGTTGTCATAGTCAACTGTAACATAGCATATAACAAGCAGGGATATCCATAGAACAGTGGTTTAGAAGAGGATGTGCCTACCTGAAGTCCATGGGCCATTCAAATTTGAATCCTAACTGTTTCCTGTGGACACATTCCTGTGACATCATCAATTTGTGTGATCCACATATAGTCACTACTGACTATCTTTATGACTAATTTGTGACTAAGTTGTATAGTCCCCTGACTACGGGGGTCAAAATATGGTGGTATAGTCACTACTGACTATAGGTATTATTATCAGTGTAGGTGGCAGCAGTATACCATTTTTGTAGTAATTATTCAACCTAACCGTTTCCCGAGTCAAATAAAGCCTGACAAACTCTCGAGACATTGTAGAATAAAAATGGATGAAAGAGACTGAATGCAGTTATCATAAACTGTATTGATATTTGCATAATTGTGTTTAATGATGCAAAAAACAGTCAAAGTATAGAATAGACACCACATTGGAAAAGACTAGTATCACATACAGTTCAGCTGTATTAAAGCAGAATTAAACCATTACATTGTGTAGTGTGTATTATCCTACTAAGCTGAATTTGAACTATTATGCAGGAATAACAGCAATGATGTGAAACTTACAGTAGAAGTTGCTGTAACTTTACAGCACCCAGTTGCTGTACATGTACAGCAAAATCTAGTGGAACAAAAGTTACCATCAACTTTCGCTGTAGATGTACAGTAGAAGTTGCTGTAAATTTACAGTAGAAGTTGCTGTAAATTTACAGTAGAATTTGCTGTACAAGTACAGCAAGTCAGTTGCTGTACACCTACAGTAAAATCTACTAGAACAAGAGTTGCCAGCAACTTTTGCTGTAGGTGAACAGTACTTACTTCTTACAGTGTAGTCATTCGACTATAGCCCAAACCAGCCTATTACATACTTAACTATAACACTAAATTAAGTTAGTCATATGTGGCTATACTATGGTTACTATATTGCCAGTGTATTGTGTAAATGAGGAGTCCCTATAAGAGTCCCTATAAGCAGATACGGCAAATAGGGTAGATTCACCACTTTTGGACGCTCGTTGGCAGTGCAAACGTGACCCATTTTCTATGAGCTATAGCTCTGTTAGTTTTTACACAGACACAGTATGTCCGACTCTTGGAGTAATTATATCATACATTTGAAAGGTCTTCAAACATTATTTACAGATTATAACTATGTACTTCTTTGCTTGAACCTACTTTGAAATACAAATATCTTATTGTTTATGTCCAAATATGTTGTCTGGGTGTAGATAAAACAGCAGTATTCTGCATGACACTACCCTGTCCGACTTCAGGTACAATATAATGAGCTACGCTCTACATCACCTCCTCACTCTGAAACAGGCCTTCTTCAGCGCATGTTTAGACACAGATAAGACTGATATACATGCTTATTCTTTACTTTATGGGTAAGAAAAACACTTCATGTTCGTCATGGTACTCACAGACAGGGCAAATATACTTTAGGCTATATTACTATTTTTAGTGTTAAAAGTGTCTGTCTTGAGCCCAATGGGCACAAAATCCCGTTTAACGTTGAATCAACATTGAATCAACATTGAATCAGCATTGTCAACCAGTTTTCAATGTTGATTCAATGTTCTGTGCCCACTGGGAGGTGTGTGTCCGTCTTTGGGTGAATCTACCCTATGGGCTGAAACTGGTGAATATGTGCTGCCTAGTACACTAGTACCTCATAACACTTATGAGGTCTTGGCTCCAGATGTCTTCATGGAACTAAATGATAAAACAGTGAAATTCCGAAAAAAAATAAGGTTACTTCCCCAGCTAGCAAGGACACGTTGGGCCAACGTTGGCAATGGTCGGCACCGTCATAGGCAATATTTCAACGTTGTGCCAACGTTGAACTGCCAACGTTGTACCAACGTTAGCAAATCTATGTTGGACCAACGTTAAAAATACTCCCAGTGATCTGCCAACGTTGGTACAATATCAGATAATGCATGTTGGGCCAACGTTGGAAAATCAATGTTGGGCCAACGTTAAAAATACTCCCAGCAATGAGAAGAAGACCAACGTTGGCCAAACGTTGTATTTCCCATTGTATTCCAACGTCCACCAGAGGGCATTGAAGGTTGTATGGTGAGATTTTGTCCACCAGCCCCATCATTTGTCCCCATAATGGGGCACTATTAGGACCCCCCTGGGTTGTATAAATGTTTAGGCAAGAGTTATTCCATTCACAAACTATAAAATGTTTAAGTACTAAATTTACATGTGAGATATCAGAATCCTGGCAATATTTATATGGGGACACCATTTTGTGGGTAATGACAAGCAGATAAGGTGTAGGGGTTGGGACCTCATGCTGTATCACTTCTTGGCCCTTTGAGCTAAGATTAAGGTGAAATGCATGCAAATAGAGAATGGAATGGCTGTCTATAGAATGAGTATTCTTGACAGCCATGTCTCCATTAAGGAGAGTTGAAGCCAGGTAAATTGTTAGAATGTTGGGCCAATATCACGAATAAACATTGGGCAATGTTGGAAAATACATGTTGGGACAATGTCATTTTTAGGCTCAAAATTTGGTTGGCTAGACGTTGGTACAACGTCATTAGACGTTGGTACAACGTTAATAAACTGACGTTGGCCCAACGTTGGCCCAACGTCATTTCTTTGCGACGTCATGACGACGTTCGGATGGACGGACAAATGAATGTTGGCCCAACGTCAGAATCTGACGTCAGTCCAACCTTGTCTACTGTTGGCCCAACGTTGGCCCGACGTATCTTTGCTGGCCTGCACTGTCAGAATTTAGTGTAGCTGCACAGTGAGTTATAGTGTAGAGAACGTATTTTTGGTTCGGGCAGACTACTTTTGATGGTACCAGCACATCTCTTACCGCACGCGCTGCTAATACAGGACACTTACTTTAAAAACACATTTTTAACCAAGCCCGCAGCAAGCAATAAGGGCCGAGTCATTTATTGCCAGCTGGGGAGGGGGGAGGGTCAATTAGTGGATATAGGGGGAAGGGGGGGGCCACTTTAAAAAACAGTCGGTTGGGGGGGGGGGGGGGGGGGGGCAAATTCGAAAAGCCACCATACGGGGGGGGGGGGGGTGATTAACAGTCCATTTAAATAGATCTAACCGCGAACGTGCCTCCAGCGGAGCATGTGATTACCGGTATTTACTATTATTATTTCATTTTGTTTATTATTATTTTATTTTTTTTGGGGGGGGGGGGGGGCATTTCTCAAAATGCAAACATAGTGGACGGGGGGGGGGGTCGATATTACTTTCGGCTAATGGGGGGGGGGGGGGGTACGGATATTTTTATAGTCCCGGGTGTCAGCACTTTATGCAAAGTGCTACTGTGTATCCATATACCTACACTGTAAGAAGTTACTGTATTTAAACAGCACAATGTGCTGTACATTTGCAGCACTTATTGCTGTAGTTGGTATTACAGCACTATTTGCTGTATAATTACAGCATTATGTACTGTGAATTAGGTCTCTGGCACTGTTGCTGTATATTTACAGTACATTGTGCTGTAGATTTTCGCCGCTAGGTGGCAGCAGTAGACCATTTCTGTATTAATTATTCCACCCAACCCTTTCCCGAGTCAAATAAAACCTCACAAACTCTCAAGACATCATAGAATAAGAATGGATGAGAGAGACTGAATGCAGTTATCATAAAGTGTATTGATATTTGCATAATTGTGTTGAATAATACAAAAAAACAGCAAAAGTATAGGATAGACACCACATTGGTGGGGAAATTTAAATGCTTAAGTCCCGGGCCTGGGGAAAAGCTGGCATCACATACGGTTCAGCTGTATTGAAGGAGGATTAAACCATTACATTGTGTAGTGTGTATTATCATAGCTGAGATTGAACTATTATGCAGGAAAGTACTCTTCATGCATGTATATTAATTTATTTAAATTGATGAGAACAACACACAATTGCTGTACATGTACAGCAAAATCCACTGGAATAAAAGTTGCCAGCAACTTTTGCTGTAGATGTACAGTAGAAGTTGCTGTAAATTTACAGTAGAAGTTGCTGTAAAATTACAGTAGAAGTTGCTGTAAATTTACTGTACACCTACAGCAAAATCTACTGGAACAAAAGTTGCCAGCAACTTTTGCTGTAGGTGAACAGTAGGTACTTACTTCTTACAGTGTATCTAGACCTAGTGTACGAGAATGTTCCCGGCTATGGGACATTACGTGCACTGTGTGGACCAGGCCTGTCCCAGGCTGTGGGAGGATGCACACCTGAGTATACCTACCTGTGGCAGCACAATGAGACAGGTGTGAATGGGACTGTTGCTGCCACATCTAGGCCCCATATACAGGGTGTGTACAGTGAGCATACTTATGATGTATAGTTAGTCATAGAAATGGGCATGGTTTAAACATACAAAACACACACACCCAGTGCCAGCACTAGATTGGCCATTGCTTTGTGCTTTGTACGACTATAGACGTGCAATATACATCTCGAATAACGTTAATTGTAGATACATCGCCTGTTGATTCATTCATATAGCCCACACTGATGTGGAATGTGGGAAAACGATTTAGAGTTAGACCTATGATATTAGTATGGGTCTAAGAACTAGGCCATATGCCTGTGCCCTGTTGACTGTGCCAAATAACTTGATATGCCTTTGATGATTATAGATATACATCTTTATCCTTTCTTTTATAATTCCATGGACTGTGGTGATTGTACAGCCCATACATGTAGTACGCTATAGGCACTGTTCCTCATCATTATTTAGGCCTCCACACATGTCAGCGGCCGCGTGGCCTAATGGATAAGGCGTCTGACTTCGAATCAGAAGATTGCGAGTTCGAGTCTCGTCGTGGTCGGGTGCACTTTTGAACAGGGTAGTTGACAGAGTAGACTGCGATCCGACGTAGTAGTCTGACCGGATTATCCCCAGTTGGATGTAATCGTATGTCTCCCATGAACTTTGAAGACGCACCTATAGTTCTGATTCATAGTCTTTACACTTTGGACAATAACATTTCAAAACAGGTGTTGATATCCCAAACACAATTCCGGCCCTAGATCTATTTGTCCGCACAATTTTCAGGTAGGCTATAGCTACTCTGTCTCTGGTGTGCATCCCTAATACCGAAAATCTAAACTAAAAGTGTGGTGAGGCTGACGGTATCCGGAATACAGGCCCTCCTGACTGTAGGCCCCCAGCCCACAGGCCCACGGAACACAGGCCCCCTGCCCACAGGCCCTCTGGATCTGAGGCCCCCTGCCTTTAGGCCACCCTGACTACAGGCCCCCGGCCTGTAGGCACAAATCTCACGTCCATATCATACGTCCAACCCTCTCTAATAAATCAAATGATGTCGAACCCCTTCCCTCACATCCAACCCCTTCTCTCACGTCCAATCCCCTTCTCTCACGTCCAACCCCCTCCCTCACATCCAACTCCTCCCTCACATCCAACCCCTTCTCTCACGTCCAACCCCCTCCCTCACGTCCAACCCCCTCCCTCACGTCCAACCCCTTCTCACGTCCAATCCCTTCCCCCACGTCCAACCCCCTCCCTCACGTCCAACCCCTTCTCACGTCCAACCCCTTCCCTCACGTCCAACCCCCTCCCTCATGTCCAACCCTTTCCCTCACGTCCAATCCTTTCCCTCACGTCCAACCCCATCCTTCACGTCCAACCCCTTGGTGGTGGACGTGAGGAAAGGGTAGAAGGCGTGAGGAAGTGGTAGTGGACGTGAGGAAATGGTAGTGGACGTGAGGAAGTGGTAGTGGACGTGAGGAAGTGGTAGTGGACGTGAGGAAGTGGTAGTGGACGTGAGGAAATGGTAGTGGACGTGAGGAGGAGGTAGTGGACGTGAGGAGGTTGTGGCCTATAGCCAGGGGGCCTATGGCCAGGGTGCCAAAAGACAGGGGGCCTAAGATCCGGAGGGCCTAAGGGCAGGGTGCCTGTGGTCAGGGGGGCCTGAAGGCAGGGTGCCTAAAGACCAGGTGCCTAAAGTCCGTGTACCGAGGCTGACCTATTCACCTAAGCGACTATATATTTATTCAAACATGAAATAACAATGTGTTACTTGGGAATAAGAGAGAGCATGTATAGGCCCCACCGAGCGCGCAAATAATGGTACCCCCGGGATGGTACCCCTACAGCGACGGTGGGGGGTGCAGAGGCCCCCCCCCCCCCCTGAGGTCACAAAGTCGCCTCTTTTAAGGGCTACAGGTCACAAAGTCACTTTTTTTGCAAAAAAATATCCAGGTCGCAGGTCACTTTTTTATTATATAACAGTATGGCCATTTGAAAACAGCAGGTCGCAGGTCACAAAAATTAATGGTCAAGGTCGAAAAGTCGCCCGGAAAACGGCCCAGGTCGCCAGGTCGCCGAAAACCCCTCTGGAGCCACACGGTGGTGGTGGAGCCCCGGAGTGGAGGCCAGAGAAGGGGGTCTGGATGGGGGGTCCCCATGTCGATTGTCGATCTTAAGAAATGGCCATGTCACATGTCAATGTCGCTTAGTAATGCCCATGTCCCACGTCGATTTTAAGAATTGCTCATGTCGCCTGTCACTATGTTTTTCAAGCCTCATGTCGAATGTCACTAGGCCTCATGTCGATTGTCGATTTTAAGAAATAGCCATGTCGCCATGTCGAATTTGGTGGTCCACACCCATAGAGAAGCATGCATCCCTTTATATAGGGTGGCTGGGGCTTTAAACCTACCTATATAGCCAGAGGATTAGCCGGGGGATTAGCATACCATTAGCACAGTGTCTAGACCTATTAGGCCTACCTTAATTCGAATTACAGTAGGCCTAATAGCTAGGTAGCCACTTAGGATATTGACAACAAATAGAAGGGAGTTGATTTAGCCTACTTAGAAGCAACTATATGAGCTGTTATGGGGGTCTAGATGGGGGGTCCCCATGTCACCTGTCGATTTTAAGAAATGCTCATGTCATTTGTCAGTATCTTTGTAATTCTCCTGTCATTTGTCACTAGGCTCCATGTCGCCTGTCGATTTTAAGGAATGCTCATGTCATTTGTCAGTATCTTTGTAATTCTCCTGTCATTTGTCACTAAGCCCCATGTCGCCTGTCGATTGTAAGAAAAGGCCTTGTCGCCCTGTCGATTTTAGGGGTCCACCCCCATTGCAGCCTCGAGCCCTCTAGGCCCATTGCAGCCGTCAGACAATTTTGTATCTAATAACTGTGACCTACTTAGAAAATGATCCAGGATCCTGGATCATTTCTTAATGAGATAGCTCAATCACTGATTGGTTAGCCATGGTCACATGATCATGAATGACATAGATGTGTTGTGTATGGCCTCATGGGTTCGAATCCCACCTTTGGCAAACCATAGGTTCGTTTTTTTACATTCTTTATTTGGGCTATTTGAAGCATAAATACCCCTATACTGGCTAGTAATATTACATATTACATATTTGGATAGGCACATAGTGTAATAGAGGTGCATTATACAGATATCAAAAGTCCTACCAATTGTGCCAAGGTGGGACTCGAACCCATGATGTCCAGATTGCTGATATCCAGTACAAGTCAGTACATAAGGACTCTCCCAGACTGTATACATACAGTCGGGGCCCGAGACTGCCCCCATTGTTATTGCACAAGTATACTTATAGGAGATATACATTGACATAGGTATGGCATTTTAGAGGCCAAATGGCATGGTTTGTGTGTGACAGGGTTGAGCATTTTTTACATGTATTACCATAGGCCTAATTCAGTTTGCAATTAACATAGGGTATCACTGTAATTCATTGATAGGTATTACCATAATTCTGGGATATACATTATTTCTACCTGGTTTCCTGCCTTTAAAATGCCATGTTCACTTTCCAAATTAACAGAACTTGTTTCCATGATTAATATCATGTCTTCTCCATCTCTTGGTATGAAGCATTCACTATCAGGGGGCAAAACACCGATCACTTGGTCATATATCACTGTAATTCTGGCCCTCACTAAGGTAATTCTAGCCCTCACTAAAGTTGCTTTACCTCTGAACAGTTTCTGTACCACACACCAAAAGTCCATGGTGGTTTCATTGTATCTCACACTGTTTGTTGTTTGCGCAGACAAGAAACTACCTCAAGCAGGAGATGCAGTAAAATATTTCGAGGGTCCAAATCACCTTCAGATAATGCCCGGAGAACTGAAATAAAGTCCTCCTGTTGGCCAATATCTTTCATTATATCTAGAACTCTAGAGAAAATTTGGGGTACTTCATCATTAGTGGCACTTTGCGAAGGAGGTCTTGCTTCATTTCTTGTTATTATGTTGTCTTCATCCATCTCTGAATGACTCCACTTTCTTTTTATCTTCATATTTGTATCTTCTTGGTGATTTATTCAAGTCAGTTCTTGAGTGTCCATATCTATAGTGCACTGCATACCTTACCGTAAAACCTCGCGTATAAGCCGCGGCTAGTACGCGAGTCAGATCGGTGGTGCGGCTTATAGGATCGGCCCAGGGTCAGGGTGCGGCTTATACGCGAGTTTTTGCTCCTATAGTAGAGTACAAAAGTCACCATAATTAGATGGCCAATGCGGCTTATAGGATCGGCCCAAAGTCGGGGTGCGGCTTATACGCGAGTTAGGCTTATACGCGAGGTTTTACGGTACTCAATCTTCCTCTTGATTTCAGTGAGTTCAATCGAGAAATGAACTGATTGATATACAATCTTGCCAGTGACCTCATGAAAAGTAAGCCGTTTCAGTTTGAAAGCGTGCTGAAGATGATGAGTTACACTGTGCCTCACAATGAACTCATAATTATCACTGCTCATCTCACAGTAATAGCATATATATACTTAGGCAAATCTGAAAATAAATAAGACAAAATGTAAGTAATTTTAAAGGATTACTAGTCGCAATATTTGTTGTCCATCCCCCTCACACTGAGTCCAATATAACTGTCAAAGATGCTGTTTATGTGAGAGTATTGACAGTGTCAAGTCTACAGTGACAGGGTGTATACATATTTTATGAATGTGTGTCAATGATTAACTCTATAAGCACCTATTACAGATTAGATAAATGGCAAAACATATAATGCTATACACCTTCAGAATCACAGTAATGCTATGGAGTGAATTACAGTAATACACTGTCAACTGAATTACGGTGATACCTGCCAAAACACAACAACAGAATTGTGGTAATACCCTTGAGTGAATTACAGTGATACCCTTGATATATTGGAATAAGTATTGTGCAAAAACTAGGCCATGTACACCAAATCCATGCATAGGTATATTACCTCTGCTACTTATAGAACATATTGTTCAAAGAACAGGGTTCAGATACCTCTGTATTCACTACAATGCAATGAAATAGAAATGAACTGAACTCACCTTCGGCCATTTTGAATTACCGTAATGCGAATTAAGGTAATAGGTCTAGACACTGTGATTAGCAGGAGTCGGGGCAGGGGTACATTAGATCCTGGGTCATGACCGGGGTCATGAACCTTGCAGCAAGGGCCCTCACCATGCAGTTCTGCCACCTTCCCTCTTGTATCTGGGATTCTGCTAGCCACTCGCCAAATCGCCATGCTGCAGGGGGGGAGGGGGGGTACCAAGGACCATGACGAAACATGACAAGGGGGGGAGGGGGGTCAGGTGGTGCATGAGGTCATGTTTGATAAAAAAGTGGGGGGAAAAATAGAAAACAGAGGAATGGCTTTATATTCTCTGACAATTTTCGGAAATGATGTAAATGGGCCCGATGAGACTCCTATTGCCCATAGAGGGAGTTGTATTTTGCATACATGGCCTTCTCTATGATTCATGCAGATACAAATACAATATTTGTTATGTGTTTAGAAAATTCTTAACTGCAGGTCAGGGTGTTAGTCTATTAAGTCTTTCTCGAAAAGCACCCAATGCACCAGTTTACTTATTACTCAGTCAAAGAGCGATGGAATGGGGTTCAGAAGAGTTACTTAAGGGCTGGGGCACAAAAATGGCAGAATTATTTAAGGAGGCCTTTAGGCCTGAGGGTGGGGGAAAGATCTCCAATGCATTAAAACCACCACCACCCCCGCTTCTGAAAATTGTTAAAAGGTGGACACTCCTACAAAATTGTGGAAAAGACCTGTTGCCCTATTTAGGGCCATCTCTCTTCATAATGCTGTTTGATAAGGCAAATAACTTTATTTTTAGTTAAATATGTCAAGTCCAGTCAACATTGCTTAATGGGGCCATATGTGTTTTTATACTTGTGCAAGCTGATTTGCCCACCCTGGGCACTGGGAATCTGGGCTGACACATCTGGGCTCCCACTGGTAGCCCTGGACAAAAAGGACCATAACCCAGATATGGGCAAGCCCAGCTGGCCCAAGTGAAACACATATGGGCCCCAGGGACCAATGCTGACTGGGAGGTGCCTTCCCTGTGTGTGACTGCAGATGGGTCAAAAGCGACCTGGTGACCTGGGCCGTTTTGGAGGCGGCTTTCGACCTAATGCAATAATAAAAGCGACCTAGCGACTTTTGGGCAGAAATGACAATAGGATAAAGGGTCCAAAAAAGGCGACTTTGTGACCTGGACCCCTTAATTTCGGCCACTTTCCGACCTCAGGGGGGACCCATCTGCACCCCCTGTGTTGTGAACCTTTGCTAATGTAGGCCTACTGTTTTTAAGCGGGGGGGGGGGGGGTTCTCTGTATGACGTCATATTTTGAGGGGGGTCAAGGGTTGCATGACGAAATATGACAAGGGGGGGAGGGGGGGGGGGTCAAAAATGGTCCAAAAAAGCATGACGTCATTTATGGACGGCCCCAATGGTGAATCAAAGTTCATTTTGGCTAATGCTACCTACTGAAAACTCGCCAAATAATTGGCTTGTGGGAGTTTTTGGGCTTGCAGAAGCAAAATCGGTCTCCTTGGACATAATAATAATTATGTTTAATTCATCTCAGATTTTGCCGTCATTGAAATGGGGAGAAAGGATATTAAACTGTTTATTAGCCTAATCCATAATATATTCTAATTCTGTTATATTTAACTTTTACATACCCGGTGTTAAGTAGGAGATCACGGGGCCGTCCATAAATGACGTCATGCTTTTTTTGACCATTTTTGACCCCCCCTCCCCCCCTTGTCATGTTTCATCATGCAACCCTTGACCCCTCGGAAACATGACATCATGCAGAGAGTACCCCCCCCCTCTACGAAAGCGTTACTGCTCCCTTTTGGGTGCATAAATGTGTATATATATACATTTAAAGCGATAAGTCTTTTATTACTAGGTCGGTGGGGGGGGGGGGCTGTGGGCTAGGTGGATTTTCTCACAACTGTAATGTAGTGAGTTTGTCTCATCCCCCCCTCCACCCCTAACCGAGTTCTGCCTTTAAATAATGGCCTGTGAGTAATTAGATGGATCATATTTCATTTTAGCACCCCTGCCTAGCATGGACTCCCCCACCCCTACCAAGGGCTATTTTTTACTATGACCTTCCCCTCCCCCCATCCACCAAGTCCCCTAATCCCAACTGGCAGTAAATGACTTAGCCCTAACATTTGTACTCAAGTTAATGTTGAAGGGAACAGACTTGAGTCGATTTATTGCCCTGAGGGTGGTCATTGGGGAGCGTCCTAAGGATTTTTTTATTTCTTTTCTTTAGCCATCATTATCTTACAACATCATTGGAACCTTGATTTATTTCTTGGTGTACAAGGCAGCCCCATTGGTTTAACGAAAGAACACCATATTTCACACCCACCCCTGCAATATGAAACCCTCGGTCATATTTCACGGCCTGTCAGAAAAGCTCTGTCCTTCTTGTGCCCCAACCCTTAATATCCACTGAAGGCTGTGTCTCACGACCTTGGGCCAATGTTTTTGTCTCTGACCGGGTGCCAGCTCTGACTGGGTGCCAGCTCTGACTGGGTGCCAGCTCTGACCGGCCTTAATAAAAACGGGTTATTTAGGGCAGATGGTGATAAGAATGGGCAACAAATTACTAGTTTAAAGAGTTATAACATCCATTAACCTTTTCAGCCGAATTATATTATATAGGGATGGAGCTATTTAGGTAAGACTATTGGGCTCAATTGCGATGGTATTTTCCCTTACTGTTGTGTGTGTACCATTATAGGTTCCTCGAATGAGGGACACCATTAATTTAATGGTTCAGCATGGGAAAAAATGATGTGGCTTTTTTGTAAATGGTCTAACCATAGCGGCTTTCCATTATATTCATCCCCATTGGTACCAATGTTTTCAAACGTTGTATCCAGGAATTTTTTTCCCCACGCTGAACCATTAACATTATGGTGTCCCTCACTCGAGGAACCTATAATGGTACACACATAACAGTGATGAAAAATACCATCGCGTTATAGGATAAAGAGTCTAAAAAAACGACCTTGCGACCTGAAGGTCTTAATTTCGGAGACTTTCCGACCTAAGGGGGGGGGGACCCCTCTGCAACCCCCCTGCTGCAGACAATTATGAAAACTATATAATGTCAAATTCTCCACTGATATTTCCTGTTTTTCCTGACTTTCCTTTCCTTGTGTAGGGGACTCGAATCCCACTCGGATCGCAGTTATGTAAACCACCATAAGATGCTAGTTCGTGACCCGTATACAGAGGGCGCGAGTGTTGATAAAGGGGGCGCTGCGATCGGGTAGGGTGGGATATATAAGGCCAGAAGGCTCAGTGGTAGACAGACCTCATCAGGTCTCGTCCCGAACAAGAACCGAACTTAGATTACTGTAGTAGGAAACGTGAATAAAACTCTCTCTCTTTGCATCCAGAACGTATAAAGAACCTTCCGAGTTGTTTATTCTGCGACCGTAAAATACTAAACTCTACATTGGTGCCGTGACCAGTCGAGATAGCAGGTCATCGTGGCGGAGGCCCGACCAGAAAAGGGGGAGGGGGAATCGAGAATTGAGGAATCGTTAGAGGATGGGGAACTAGATTGCAGTCTGAGGAATATAGATCGAGTATGGGCCAGTGCATCGAAAATGCAAACCCCAACTGAAAAACGAACCGCGAGACGGGAATTAATGGACTCGTTAGGATTGATTACGCCGGGCATATTCGATATAGGTCAGAAGACGGAAGATAGAGATCGGAAGAGACGATTAGAGGAGGACCGGATATACCAGGAGAAAGTACGGGCCGATCAACGCATCATGCAGCAACAGTATAGTGCCATGAATGACGAGTTGGTACAATTGATGAAAGATAGGGATGATCAGATTGAAGCGAACAGAAGGATCACGATGGGGTTAAAGGAAGGAACGGAACAGTTATCCCGTGACAAAAATTACATCGCTAGTCAACTGGCTGAGCAACAGAGACTTCTAGCAATACAGAAGGGGGAGGAGAACTCCGTTCGAAAACGAATGGAGCAGGAGCGGATGATTTTAGAGAAGGATAGAGAAGAGGCAAAGAAGTCAAGAAGTCTGAGAGACCAGTATGAAATTGAGGTGAATCGACAGTCCGTGAAAATGAATTCCATTATAAAGGAACGTAAGGAAAAAGAGGCGGACGCGCTGCAATTTTTTAAAGATTATGAAGTAGAAAAAGAGAGAATTGCGGACGAACGAAGGTTAGCGAAAGAGGAGTTGGAGGAGTTGAGAAAACGGAAAGAGGAGGTTACCGATTCTTTTCTGGCCTACCAGATGGCATTGGAGGAGGAACGAAAGGAGCAGGAGGTTGATGCCCAATCGACTCCGAAGCCTATTCTGAAAGGTTTCAACCCTTTTACTAGTGAGAAAGGCATGTCAAATGTAACGGAAGGTCGATATCATACCGACCAGGACTCAAATAGACGAGTGACCATTGGTCATACCGACACGAGGGACATTACCCCGCGGGAAGTTCCGAAAGACCGGGTGAATCACAGCTACGGATCGTTGAACCCGTTTGCGGATGACACAATAAGTGGTCCGCAACCGCCAAATGGAGCCCCGATATATAACGTCACGTACCAGTACGCTATGCCAGGTGCAGCACCGATAGACCCGCACAGTTTTAACTCCGGCCAGACCACAAACCCTAGTCAGACTCAGCATCCCGGAAGAAACAATACGGGCACCACCGGTAATGGTACCAATCAGGGTACAACAGGCACGACGGGTGGTGGCGGGAATGCTGGATCGGTTGCTGAGAAACGAAGACTTACGAGACGGGCTTCAATGTCCCCCGCCACAGCAGCGATTTATGACGCGGATCCTTGTATCCAAAACATGGGCGTAGATTGTTGTAGCCGAAAGGGGGATGAGGCAGCGGAAATAATGGACTGGAGTCAGAGGCAGTCGGATCGCCTGGTTTGGAGTGCCAATGCTGCGAGGAAACCGATCCGAGAAACGAAGAAATTTAATGGGCTGGACTGGAAGGAGAGTTATCAGGACTTTTGTGATGATAACAAATATCACGGATGGGATAAGAATGCTTCACTGGGACCATTGATAAAATGGCTGAACGGGGGCCCGGGTCGGATTGCTGTTGATGAGTGGCGGTTGATATATGGAGACACTGGTACATACGACCAACTGGTCAATTCGGCGACTTATCTATTCGGCACCCTAGTAGCAACTGACCCATGGCAGGAGTTTCAATCTCGTACCCAGAAACCGAAGGAATCGCCGAAAATTTATGGACTCGAGCTGCAACGATTGCTCCAGAAGGCTAGACCGAACTGGAGGCGTGATGATGAATATTTTTTGGACGAATTATTCACGCACTACATTAAAGGATTGAGGGATCCGGCACATGCAAAATTAGTACAAAAGGAATGGGTTCGAGGCACATCCATGGTTGATCTGTTTGTTTCATTGGACCAGTTTGAAAAGAAACGTCGCTTGTTAGCAGGGTTCGTACCGCAGAGTCGGGTACATGCAGTACATGAGGAGGACAGGAATGATTCCTCCGGTGATTCGGAAGACGAACATATTGCTGGGGTCAAAGTGGACGGGAAAAACAAAAATCGATGGAAGAAAAGGTCTACTCCAACAGATACTCACGTCAGATCCGTTGAGAAACCCATAGAAAACAAAGTTGAATCCCCCAGCAGTAATGCTCCGGAAGAAACGAGTATGGGTAAGATCATGGAGGCCATGATGAAACAGATGAAAGATATGATGGAGGTTAAACGAAAGCCGAGAACGGACCGATCAACTATTAAATGTTTCCGATGTCAAGAAATGGGGCATTTCGCCTCGTCTTGTACTGCGGAGAAACCCGTATGGAGAGAACGTAAGGAGGAGGAATCGGGAAATTAGAGGGGGTTATTAGTAACGGCAAACGGATAACCCCTGTAGAAAGTTGCCAAAAGGCCTTCGACGCGAATGTATTTGAATCAGGTACCGACCAATCGCCCAGCAGCACGGGTCAAGAAGAAGGGCCAGAATCGTGTGGGGCTGGGGGGACTAGTGAAGAAATTGCCATGGGGAGCAGAACCGGGAAACCGGACACTAGTACAGAGGACGGGTGGATAGAGGAGTTGACCAGAGTAAGTGGCATCCGCCTTCCCCGAGGTCATCCGTGTCTGAATTATTTGAAAAACCATGGGTTCGATCTTGGGTTGGAAACTGATATCAAGAGATTCGCTAGTAATCCGTCTGTGTTGGACGGGAAGAGATGGTATGTGTCGGTGTCTGTGAATGGCAGGTTGGGAGATTTTTTGATAGATAGTGGGGCTAGCCACTCCGTTATCTCCAAGAAGTTCTTCGATTTGGTGTCCGACATGGATGAGGACCTCACAACGAGGGTAAATGCATGTGGGGCCGACGGAAGCAAAATACCGACATTTGGTAGGACTTGTATGATAGTAGTATTGGGAGGAAGGGAATACGTATTTTCACCGACGGTGGCGGAGATAGAGGATGTTGGAATCTTAGGAATGGACTTCGCGTCATTATATGGCGCTATATTGGACCCGGTTACGGGCAAATTGAAGTTGAACCATCCGTATAGAGACCGAATCCAATGTATAGCCAAGAATGTTAGTGGAATGGCATGTGTAGCACAAACCGTAAAAATACCGCCCGGAACGGCCTGTGATGTCTTGATGTCATCCATCCGATGTTTTAGGGGTCAAGCGGGAGTATTCGAACCGGACATGGAAATGTTGAAAGAGAAGGGATTGGAGTCAGCAGACACTTTGGTGGGAAATGCCTCATGGGCAGTAACTCCTGTGACCAATCCGGGTTTGAAGACTGTATATCTAAATAAAGGCACTATAATAGGCAAGGTTGTACTCGCGGAGGCGGTCACCGGTAGTCGAATGGACATATGCAGTCTAAGTGAAAAACCTGAACTGGAAGAGGGAGTGAATCAATTGTTGAAGGATTCCGCGTTGGAGAGTGACGAGCAGAAAGGTTTACTAAGGAACGTACTGGAGGAATGTGCGACGGCATTCGCAAAACCAGGAGAACCATTGGGGAGGACTGATAAAGTATTGCATTGTATAAAGACTGGGGATGCGGAACCTTTCAAAATACCATACCGCCGACTGCCTCTAGCCAAGAAAGTGGTGGCTGAGGAAGAAATCGGAAAGATGTTGAAAGAAGGGGTGATTGTCCCGAGTACGAGCCCCTGGAGTAGCCCGGTATGTATGGTAACCAAGAAAGATGGAAGCATCAGATTCTGTATCGATTATCGTAAGTTGAATGGATTGACCAAGAAGAACTCCTATCCTCTCCCTCGGATAGATGAGACTATTGATTCCCTGGGCGGAAATAAATGGTTTTGTACGATTGATCTACAATCCGGATACTGGCAGGTGGGAATGAAAGAGGATGATATGGAGAAGACCGCGTTTTCGAGCCATATTGGTTTATACCAATATAATGTGATGCCTTTTGGGTTATGTAATGCCCCGGCCACATTCGAGGCAATGATGGAGACTTTATTGAGCGACATCTTATGGAAGAAATGTTTAGTATATTTGGATGATGTCATAATATTCGGGAAATCGTTCGAAGATTGTCTAGAAAACTTGAGGGTTGTATTGAAGCGGATTATATCGAATGGGTTGAAACTAAAACCGAAGAAATGTAGTTTGTTCCATAAGAGTATCAACTATCTGGGACGAATCATATCAACGGATGGAGTGAAGGCAGATCCGGAGAAGATTCGAACGGTAATGGAATGGTCGGCACCAAGAAGTCCGAAGGAGGTGCGCTCGTTCTTGGGTTTTTGTTCATACTATCGGGATTTCTTGCCCGGTTATTCGAAACTGAGTTATCCGATTCAAAGTCTGTCACACTGGACGCCGGGGAGAAGGAAGGAAGTGTTTCCGTGGGGTTTAGAGCAGGAGGAGTCTTTCCGAAAGATAAAGAACCTTTTCAAGGAAACCCCGGTACTCAGATATCCGACTCGGGATGGCCATTTCATTTTAGACACGGATGCCAGTAACGAATGTATCGGGGCAGCCCTTTCTCAGGTACAGGATGGGGAAGAGGTACCAATAGCATTTGCAAGTAACACGATGAATAAGGGGCAACGGAACTATTGTACGACCAAGAGAGAATTACTAGCGGTGGTTGTATACACTAAAAAGTTCAAACACTTTTTGTGGGGATCGGACTTTACATTGAGAACGGATCATTCATCATTGAGGTGGCTGTTGAACTTCAAGGATGCAGAAGGAATGATCGGGCGATGGCTCGCTCATTTGTCAGAATTTGGATTGGATCATAGTCAGATACAACATAGGAAGGGAGCGAAACATGTCAATGCGGATGCTTTATCACGAATACCTATTAGGAAATGTCAGAACACTGGTTGTACCGATTGTGGGGCACACAATGCTGTTTTAGCTGGGGTGAGGCATCCGTATAGGAATATGGAACCAAGTGTATTAGAATGGGGAGATGAATCGATAAGAGCATTTCAAGAGAAGGATCCGAATTGTAAGCGGATGACGGAATTGTTAGAGGCAGGAGGAAGACCGGCAAGACCCGCAATTTCATTAGAGAACAGGGAAATCCGTAGACTAATTGCACAATGGGAGGAACTTGAAATTGTACAGGATACACTGTACCGTTGGAAGGTAAATGCCTTAGGAAATCGGATCCGACAGATTGTGATACCAACAGCCATGCGGAGGGATATAATGTTCTTCTGCCATGGACACCAGACCAGTGGACATTTCGGGAAAAAGAGATCTTTAGAACGATTAGGAAGGAAATATTACTGGCCAGGAATGAGTACGGATCTATTGAGATGGATAGAGACCTGCCCCAGGTGTTGCACGAGTAAGACGGGAAGCGGAATGGGTAAGATGCCTTTAACCCAGGAACTATTCGGGGTGAGATTCGCGAGAGTGGCTGTAGACATTATAACCGGATTCGTAACGACTCCCGAAGGTAATACTTGTATGATGGTGGTGACGGATTATTACACTAAGTATACACGGGTGTTTCCAATGAAGGACCATAAGGCTGCAACATGTGCTCGAGCGCTGGTGAAAGGTTGGATCCTGTATCTGGGTGTACCACTAATGTTACACAGCGATCAGGGACGGGAATTCGAATCAAATTTGTGGCAGGAGATGTGCCATCAGTTAGCGATTTGTAAGACTCGTACTAATCCATACCGGCCGCAGAGTGATGGACAGGTAGAAAGGTTTAATCGAACCCTGATACAAGTATTAAAGGGACTAGTAAATCAGAGAATGGATGACTGGGATGAACAATGTGACTTTGTATGTCATGCCTATAACAGCACCGTACATGCTAGCACTAACTGTTCCCCTAACTTATTAGTGTTCGGGGAGGATCTGATCATGCCCGCGGACCTGGTTTTTGGGGTAGTAGGAATGAACCCGGAGGTACCATGTCAGATAATGTTCGTGGAGGCTCTGAAAGAACAGTTTAAAAATGCATACGAATTGGTTAGACAAGAGTTACAGAAGAATGCTAAATGGCAGAAGGTCGGTTATGACACGAATCTTAAGACTAGAAGATACGAAGTGGGAGAATTGGTAGGCAGGTACCATGAACCGTTAGTAGGGATTAAATTAAGTGATAATTGGGATGGACCTTGGCGGATCACACAGCGGATCAGTGACAATACTGTGCTAATGAGGGATACGCATGGTAGGAATCAGAAATCCAACGTTGATCGGCTGAAACCGTGGAAAGGAAGGGAGTACTCCGCGGAAATGTTCAAAATGGGGACGGATGAATTAAATCAGATGAAGAAAGAAATAAAGAATATGGCTGTAAAACGTGGGGTGGGACGCCCGAAGAAACGGAAGGTGCATGACGAAAACTCGCCAAAACGATCGGTGGGTAAGAAATCCAAAGTCTCGGCAGGCGAAGGGAAGCGCAGGGGGAAGACGTTGAGTGTGGCCCGCTCACCGTCCGAAAAGGCCCCTGTCGTCACCAGGTACCTAAAACCTCACCCAGAAGGGGTGAGACGCAGTCCTAGATTGAACCCAGGGACTGCAATTACCTAGCCTGAATCACAACGAATGTAATCCAGTTTTATGTTATGTCACATGATTATCCGGTGGGCAGACCGGGTATATCTGTCCTATGTGTTGGAACGATACCCAGGCACTGGAGGAGGGGATTAATTAACCTGATTAGAGTGTTCCTGAGGGTGGTGGACGGATAATCCGGCGGGTTGGGCATATGCCACCTGTAAATACATCTACTTATACTCCTGACGAGCTCACTCCGAACAAATGAAAGACTCCGACAGACAGCAATTAGTACCGTAATGAATGGCGCGAAAACCCCTTTGTTTACATCTGGAACGAGGTCATGAGGTCACGCCCCGAGCGAGATCTCATGGGGTAACACGCATGCGCGGAAGGTCGTTCCGGGTGAAAGAACCGCCATATTGATTTTTGGTGGACCAAAGGTCAACAGCGAGCGCACGAGGAGCAGTTGTTTTCAAAGCGAATTAGAGTTGTAAATCAAGGTTAGTGGGAGACCCGGGTTGCTTGTGACCACAGGCACCCGGTGAGGACCAGGAAACTGAAATTTATTTGAACCGTACCCCGAGAAAGAGACCGAAACATGGCGAGTTCTTGCCCACCCGTAGATGACAGTATCGATATGACCGATGTCATGGATGAACCGCTCTCACCCGTCACCAGAACCGAAGACGCTGCATTAGGCAACGTGAGTATGGAGGAGGAAACGGGACAGTACGACGAGAATGGCCGGTCTGTTTTTAAAGTTGTTACCACCGAACATACCGAACCCGACAAGAAGGGATTCGTGAGCCGTTACGATGGCCGGGAGCTATTTCTGGCTGATGAACTGACCGTAGTCCCGGAAGGAGGAGTACCGAAAACTCTTCCGAATGAACTGCGGGACTGTTTGATCTCTATATTGGGGGCTGATGTTTATGAATCCTTACCGTCAAACTGGCTGCTATTCTTTCCCGAGATGCAGAAGGGATTGAACGTGCACGAAGGGTTTCGCAAGGCGGTATTTGACTGCGAGGTGATGTACCGGGAGAAACGAATGCCGGTAATCCCAGTCAGTGTTCCGGGAACGACTCGAGTGGGAATAACCGGACTCGACATCCAGGCGGATATATATTTTAGAGAACCGGAAAAGAAGATCTTGCCTCGAAACGTAGAATGTTGGGAGAAGCTAGCGAACCGGAAAAGGAAAACTAAATTATACAGTATCGACATCGATGAGTTTTATGATCGATTGGAGGAGAGCGACGATGATCCGTCTCGCAGAGAAGAGATCATAAGTGCTCTGATCCGAGAAGGAAAGAAAACCAAGGGATATGATCCGAAAATGAACAGAGACCCGTCCGAAGAGGACGAGAAGGAGAGGATAGCAGAAAAGTTAAGGAAAGACGCGGTAGAGAAAGGAAAGGTAGTGCTCCGGAAATCGAAAGTAAAGAAGGACAAGAGTGAGGAAAGTCTGACGGACACGGATTCGTCCGACTTTGAGAAAGTTCTGAGTCCGAAAGAGAAACGAGCTGCTAAGAAAGGGGGGAAGTGCAAGAACCCGAAAACGCCAATAGTAGATCTAACAGTTGACCCGAAGACAGTAGTGAAGGTAACTGAAGAATTGAAACAGAAGGAACCGACGTCCGGACAGCTGAAGGCAATACAGGCTGCTGCAAGTGCCGGGGTTGGGGCCATAATAGAAAAAAGGAAGCTGAGGGATAACGTCGGATCGGGGGAGGATGAGAATATGAGTGAGGGGGAAGGTGAACAGGAAGAAGAGGGGGATGAACCGACGGAGAAAGTTCAGAAACCGAAAATGACAGAGGAGGAATTTGAGCGGTTGCAGGAAGTGTACAAAAATTCAAACACCGAGTTCCGTCTATTCGTACCCGCCTCGTTCGAGGAATGCGCCAAAGGACCGACCAAATATGGCTGCCCCACAGAATATAACATGGAAAACGAATCGGATGATGAAGATTGGCTCCGCCCGTCTATCAAAGACCCGCTACCGTCTGACCATTACGAATGGTGGTTCAACCAGATCCGGCATCATTCGGATGCATACTACAGTAGGGATCATCGTTGGAAAATACGATGGGCCTACAAAGAGTGGTATTTGGTGAAGGGGGAAACCATCTGTCCGTTTGCCTTGTGCTTAAAGAATCCGAGACCGAAACATTACACCACGGCCCGTAGATTCCTCCGGCACCTAACCGAACGACATATGCATCACTCGGTGGTGTACGAATGTCAGAAGACGGAGGCGACCCGAGAAAATCAGAAATGTGATGGCTGTGTAACGACTCGGAGGGCGAACATGGTTCGCCATTATAAAAACTGTCACACTCCGGGTATGAGTGCTACTGTGGCCCGAATCAATAATTTGCACCGATTATGGAGAGAGAAATACGACCGAATGGGCAGGGAAGATTTTCAGGGGATATCGACCATGACGGAATCCTACTGTGAGGTAGCCGACGCCCGTAATGGTAAACTGAGTGCTCGAACCGCCTTGTTACTGGATCGGGGGAAGTTTGATATGCCCCAGGAAATGTGGAACCAGGTAGCGGAGTTCCGAGGGGATCCACCTAGGAATCGAACTGACACTAAACGTCAGGCAAGCCGAAGTCCGGCACGGGGTGATGCAAAACGGGGCCGGGACGAATCACCTTCAACCTTCCGGGTACCCCACAACCGATCCGCAACGACTGCGTATCAGTCACCTTTGAACCGTGGCTCGATCAAACCTACCCCACCCGCTCCGTCTAAACCCGCTCCGTGTAAACCCACTCCGAGTCCAGCTGATCCGTTAGTATGGAGACAGCCGTCGGTTCCGTCCGATGATACAACGGACTACCCGGAATTACAGCTACCTCAGAGTTCGCTGAAACCACCAGCAACTCCGATGACCACTGTGCCCGATAACCGGTTCCGGATGTCTACTAAACCGGTAGTACACTACTTCGCAGAGGCTGAGAAAGTTGAATGTGAGGGTGCTCAGAAATTGGTAGATGAATTTCAGGAGGCACAGAAGGAGTTAGCGATCCGTTTCAACGCCGGGGTCGTTAACCTGTTTGCTGATTCGGTGGTAGCCATTCAGAAGACGCATAAGGACCGTTATAAAGAAGAGAATGACAAAGCATTGGAGGAGGCTCGGGCTGAATTAGAGAAGGTCTACATTGACAAGGAAAAGATGTTGAATGAAGAAAAGGCTAAATTAGAACAGGATCGTAAAACCGTTACTTCCAGCACCGCTTTACTGCGGAGGAAACTATCTGATCTCGATGCCAAAAATGAGGCAATGAACGTTAAGTTCCTTGAGTGTTTCGGAGTGTTTCTGGACGAATGGGATGGGACCCGATCCGCCGCGCTAAAACTCCTGGAGGAGAAGGACGCTTTAGACGGATAGGGTGTGATGAACCGTATTGGGGCTGAATCGGAATGTTAGGGGTAGTAGAATCGAATGGGACTTACGGGGAAGAGAAGAGGAGAGCACCTTTACACCCGCTGACAGACGTAAGTCTGAAGGCGTGCCTGATCCATCAATTCCAACAAGGATCAGGGAACGAGGAAGCTACGACTGGAGATGAGAGATGATACAATCGATATGATGCGGACCCGGAAAAAACTCGAGGGAAAGAAGTGGAGAGCACCTTTACACCCACCATAAGATTCGCTCTTCTTGGTGTGCCTGATCGAAGCCAACAACGATCAGGAAAGCTGTTGAAGAGGAGAGCGCCACGGACCCGCTGTCTAAATTTTTTTGACAAGCGTGCCTGATCAATACTAGTACATTGATCAGGGAGCAGTGTATATATTGTATAAACTGTTATTCTGGATAAAGAGTAGAGCTGTGATAGTATATATTTTCGGTATGTGTCATATGTATATATATCCCCACGTGGGTGCACGAGTGTTACTAAGTTAATATGAAGCGTGTTAAGCCGTTCGTATTGATAATACTTGTGCCATGTTTAATGTACAACAATTGTGTGTATAGTGTTATTCGAGTCGTATGCTTTGCATACCCCTATGTGTATAATAGACATAACGTCATTTTTTTATATATTAGTGTATACCTAGAAGGTATCCGTTTAAAAAAAAAAATGTGTATGTTTTGTCTAGGGGGGGTTATGTAGGGGACTCGAATCCCACTCGGATCGCAGTTATGTAAACCACCATAAGATGCTAGTTCGTGACCCGTATACAGAGGGCGCGAGTGTTGATAAAGGGGGCGCTGCGATCGGGTAGGGTGGGATATATAAGGCCAGAAGGCTCAGTGGTAGACAGACCTCATCAGGTCTCGTCCCGAACAAGAACCGAACTTAGATTACTGTAGTAGGAAACGTGAATAAAACTCTCTCTCTTTGCATCCAGAACGTATAAAGAACCTTCCGAGTTGTTTATTCTGCGACCGTAAAATACTAAACTCTACACTTGCTTTCCGTCCTTTCCTCTACAATCACTTTTTTTTCAAACATGACGTCATGCACCACATGACGCCCCCTCCCCCCTTGCCATGTTTGGTCATGGTACATGGTACCCCCCCTCCCCCCCCTCCAGCATGACGTCATTTATGGACAGCCCCCACACAATTTTACCCCTCTATATAGAGTTTGGTTGGGTAATCATGTTTAAAAAGTTAAATAATTGATGATTATATAGCCTAGTGTATTTCCGGTCTATATGTTAGTAACCTAACATATTTTCTTGTCAAAAGAAGGATCTTCCTAGTTATATACATAATGAATTTTGATTGGCTAGATGCCAACACATTATGTCAATGGTAAACCTAAATTACACTTACCCTACCACCGGATATGACTAGGCCCTAATTGTGCAATAGGCCTACATGAAGCCTACCTACGTGACCTTCTAAGGCAAAAACGTCCGACTATTGATTACACAAATTGATTATTATTGCATATGCCAATAATCCAATGCAAATCTAAGTCTGTGCTAAGACTGTCCCAAACAACCATCGTACAAAGGACAACTATAGTTAGGTATGGAATTGTATGTAGAAAGAACAAAATTAAAGATTTTGGAAGTAGAACCAACCGCTGCCGCAAGCAATGCCGCTATTAAAAGTTAAAGACAATGGTACTATCTATATCCTTTGCTCCTTGCTATCTGATGATATGCATGGTGTATCAAATAACATGTTCCTTATAAATAAATAGTTGTAAACAAGTGAAAAACCACAGGAACAAAAAAAAAAGGTGCAGACTGTTTCGTGCACGTGCAGTATAGCTCACCGGAGTGCACGGACAAACGCTCTAATCATAATCTGAATCTGCTTAATGTAACATATGTGTACTCAATAAACCAGCTCATCTTGTCGGATTGTGAGAAAAGCCGGTCTAAATTGTACCATAACCTCACTCTACAATTTTCATCCCTTTTCTCTACGGAAACCCTACATGTTATTTTATACCGCCAGGCCGACAGGCAACAACTTACACCCTATAATCCGGGCCTATAATCCATTTGTATAATTACATCTGTTGAATGTAAATAGGGTTTTCTATCGGACTGTCATCAATGTGGCAAAGGGTGGGCGGAACAAAAAGGACTATTTAAGTATGTTAAAGCATCTGTTAAACTAGATGAGTCACTATTCAGTGGATGGACTACCCCCCCACCCTCCATTCATAAGATGACTATATCGCTTTAATCGGGAAGATCTTGATCTATTGCTTTTTGTCTGTTATGATCAATTAAATGAGAAAAAAACACACACCAAAAACACATTAGATTCATGATTATGATATGATATTATGATATCAAATCTTATTCTTGGTCCAATATGCCACATATTGTACTTCTGCCCTACCTCTCACATTCAAGTCGAAACCACTAACTGTATCACCCACACTGCACTATCACCAGTGTCAGATATGGCCCTATCCCCCCCCCCCTTTCTTAATTTAATGGGCCCAGATGATCTTCACATAAATTTTCCTAAGTCCTAAACATCTGCTCTAAGATAGTTTGCCATATTAGGAAGTCCAGCAAGACTCTGCTAGGAGATTGCTTAGAGGAAGTGAGGTCATAGACTAAATCCCTGGACTCTGATTGGTCAGAGCCACTGGGTAACCATGGTACACATAAGCATAGTGAGCCTTGTCAGTGGTTGTGAAAGGTAGGGACAAGAAGTCCTCTATCCGTTTTTCCCTCTCACTGAGGCAGGTTGATTCTGTAATACCCATCTGAAATACTGTAATGCAAACTCTATGTATATTGATTGAATGATATGAGATGAAAGAGGCCCATTTAACCTCATTTGAATGTATCGTATTTTTGAAATATCACCAAGTGAATAAAATACGTTATCAATTCAAAAAAAAAAATCAAACTCACAAATAATATGACGCTATAACGTTGAAGCCGTTATGCTGCTACTAGTCCGGGTGATTGACACATATTTAAGGCCTGTGTAGTAACCAATATGATTGTCGTGGTATAGGCATCTGTGCAGCTGCATGAGCTGGGGAGTGTCATTTTCTATGGTGACTGCCCTGACATGGGCAGATAAGATTGACCTCAGGGTCACACTAAAATAAATCGGAACTGCACCCTTTGTATACGGCTATTTGGAAAGTGTTTTCTGCATTAATACTCATTTTATATTAGCTAATAGGCATGTACACATATGCAAAATATGTAATGGATTGTCATGGGAAATGTGTTGGGAATACGATGCTGAAATAATCTCACTGAAATCTTAACTAACAAAATAGATATAATGCCAAATGTCATTGCATGTGTGCCATCTACCGATAGGTGGAAATATATATATATACAGGGGTGCACTGTAAAAATTATCCCGCAACATTACGGTGATTTACTGGCAACAATTAATGCCAAGCATTCACTGTTTTTTTTTACAGTCACTGTATTCTCCTAATCCCCGTAAATTTTATGGAGCTTTTCCGTTGTCATTTAACGGTGATTCATCATGATTATAAATTATGATGATTCTCTGCGATGATTCTCATTTTTCTTGATTCATTGGTATATTTTATAATATCAACTTAATTTCAGGCCTGTAAATATTAGGCCTTGAGAGACATAGTCAAATTCCTCGCAGTAATATTAAGTACAATCCATGAGCAAAGGATACTCTAGGATTGTTACAAAGCAACTCTGACAGCAGTGTGAATATGTATATTTCTAGTTACCACATAATGGGTGTTTTTACAATCCTTACTTGTTACCACTGATATAGAAAGGGAAATTATATATTTATTATCTATAATGTACCAAAGGCCTCAAGATTGACACTGTGAATAATGAGGATATTGGACATTGTTATTATTTTAACACATTTAGGGAGTGCTCATTTTTTAACAACAGGGGGGGGGCGGTGAGATTTCGCACGGAGCGCGCGAAATTTTTTCACCCCCCCGCTCTAGAGGGGTCGAAATTTTTTCCCCCCCCCCTGGCAGGCCGAAAATCGCGCGCGTTCGCGCCCCTTTGTAACATAGTAACGCGCGGGCTTTTTGCCTCAAAACAGGTTGAATTTTTTTGACCCCCCCCCAAGAGGGGTCTAAATTTTTTACCCCCCCCCCGGTCAAGGGGTCCAAATTTTTTTACCCCCCCCCCAAATCCACCACCCCCCCCCTGTTGTTAAAAAATGAGCACTCCCTTAGATACGTTTTAAAGTAAGAGGTTTCACTAAAGTTCACATATCCCCCAGGCTGCCACCTGGTGGGCAAATATTTAACGTGAGATTCACTGTAAATGAAAAAATGTTGTTTTACTGTACTTGTTTAAGGATGTTCAATGTAAAAGTAATGAATTTCAGACTGTCTCACCGTAAATCACATTACGGCGATAAACTGTCAAATTTTACACTGATTCCCCGTAATTTCAAAGGGAAATTTTACAGTGTGGTTGTACCGTACGGTAAAGTTGGGACCCGAGTATTACGTGTATCCATAGCCACAGGATTGGGCCCATCCCCCTTTGACAAGACGACCTGTTTGGTAACACGTAAGGAGGTAAGGTGTGGCCTTAGGTAGATGGGGGATAGGGGACCATTCACGTTGAAACACCCTCATGGAAGGATCCGGATTCCGGACCGGAAGGAGGTCAGTGGATTTCCAGCTTCCGTTTATGCAGGTAATTTAGACAATGCCATTATAGAAAACAAAGTCTGCCGTTTTATGGCTCCTGGTACCTGCTCGGGTTCCTGTGCTTAAACGTTGAGTTAATTATAACTTAAATGGCGTGGGATACAAAAGGATAATAATACACTTTGCAGGATTCAAGGGTAGAATGCTATATTACTATGATTACGATGCAATAAAGATACATCTGCTGCATACACACCTCTTTTAAGAACTCTAAGAATGGATAAAGTATTATCTTCCCTGAAGGTCTGTTGTATTGACTCAAGGTTGTGTCTATGTTAAAGTAGAGGCCTAAGTGAAATAGTGAGGCACATATTGCCCTAAGGGGGGGGGGCTGCTAGAAGTCTCTTCCAGACACTATGGAAATAAAATTAGTTATCTATTTAAATATATCTAAACATAATAATAATCCACAACTCTAGGCACACCACTTTTATCCTTAAACACTTGACAGATAAACACATTAATATGCTAAATTCTTGAATTGAAGAGTTTAGATGCAAAACGACATAAGCGCCATTTTAAAAATGGGGACAACAATCTGACAAAAATATAGATTAGGGATAGTAAAATATAATCCTCAAACAATTTTTCCAAGATTTACTATTTTTCATCTCTTTAGGACCTACTTAGTATACACTCTGTTCCCAAAGTACAATAATTGACCTCAGGGTGTCTTTACAAAAGGTACTATATGCTTCAATTCTGGGATGGAGATATGTTGTTTTGCATCCAAACTGTTCAATTCTAAACACTTCATTGTCCTAAACACATTACTTTGAACAGATAAATGTCTAAGCACTGAGCTAAACATATTATTGGTCTATTGTGTGGACAAAAACGGGGCAGGAATGTGTTTAGGATCTAATCACCTTTTTTACAGTGTAGGCCTACATTATGTACCCTACATGTAATATAACATGTGGTAGACTCACATAGATAGCACCCTAGTTACCAGGTAATCCGTGTAACTGGGGCAGTCAGGGGGAGGGTGACCAAAGCTAGATCCACTATTATAGACAACTGCATGTATGCCCAAATGTACCATGATCCTTGTAATTTAGTAAATTGTTGATTGGACTCACGGTCTCCAACAAGCCACCTTAAAATGGCCACTGTTAGACTGATTGTGGCCAAAACGTTGTGGAAGAAAGTCCAATAGCACCCCCACCGATTTAATCGGCAATCAAATTAATTAACACGTTTCTTATAGGGTGGATACAAATTCGAGTTAGGTGACAACCCTACTGTCAGCATTGGTACATTTGAGAAGGATCGGCATGCTATACCAACTATATATGGTACAGCCAACACAGAACTGACGGGTTACTTACCGGTGTTGTTTTGGTCCAATATGACGTCAAATGGACATAAAGTCGCAATGACTCACATGATTAAACATGATAATAGAAGTCAGTACTGTGTCATTTCAGTCTGGACTTACGAACAACATATGGTCTTATGCTGTATGACTTTACTAGGCACAAACAGCTTCCTGTGTGACTAATGTTAAACTACTCAACATAAAGCAAGGCTTTATAAAATCAAGTTGTATAAATAATAACGATGTGAACTCAAAGCTGATCCAAACCAATCTGCCAGTTTATTCAGTAACCTCTCACCATCACAACTTATCTCATTATTCATGCATCTCATCAATATTCATGAGCCCCCCCTGGACGGTGGGGAGCCATGCAGGTGCTGTACCTAATCACCAGGTTACATAACTGGAAACACTTATCTGATAATCACAATCAACCTATATCTCACATTAGTCTCTTCATAATCAGTACATCTGCTTACATCATCATGTTACTCATCATACTTGCTGCACATTCATAATCATAACATCATCATAATCTTAATATTAATTATTCCCTATTCCCCCCCCCCCCAACACATCATTACATAATGTTACGTAATCCTAACGACATAATACATACTAGTACAACACTATTCTACACATCTCCCTTTGTTTCTCTAATTACTTAATTGAATATCGACTAGTCTAGCATTCTCCTTCCTCAACCGTCTTCTTACAATACTAACCGCATCACTCTTCCTCATCGTCAGTTATCTATACTACTCACACAAAATTGCCATTCATGTCCGTCAGTTCTACATGCGACGGGTTGACCCTGGGTCGCTGCATTCCTATCATTTGTGATATCTGGTCCGGGGATAGGGTGAGTTGTACCTGTGTGGTCAGGGGCATGGTCTGTGGGCTCATTATTTGCTGATGGTGATTAGTACGAAAATATGGTGGGGGTACCTGGACAACAGTTGTGGTCGGGGCGGTAGGTGGGAGTGTAGGCATGTGGTTAACTACCACCGGTGGGTGTGATTGACATTCTGATTTTGGGGTATGGGTGTCTATACTGTCGGGTTCCTGTCTTGGCAACAGTTGCCTTAGGATTTTAGCCTTCCTTGAACAGCACATCATGTACACATTAACAACAAATAGTAATATTGATAATATTAGAGTCGCGCCACTAGAACCAACAGAGACGTACAGGTTTGATATGTGGTCGAAAAATGTCTCATCTGCCATAGAAATCTCCTGTAATCTATCCTGTTTTTCCCAATCCTTCACGTGAATAAATGGTACCTTAACCTCACTAACCATATCTAGACCTTTAAACACAGGGATTAATACATTCTTGGGCCAAGTGATATTAACACTAGGTAATGCTACCGGTTGCATTGGGGTCAACTTCAAACCTAAATGTAAATATTTTACCCCTTTAATTTTCCAGTCCTGTGTCTCCACGACACACACATCAGGTATAGTTAACAGTGTGGGTTTACTAATTATATATTTCACTGCGCGCTTATGTGGGCAGCGCATTGTCACTCGTGCTGGGACATCTGCTGGTGCAATTATTACCTCCGGGTTCCCTTTCCCCCGACTAATGACGGATGCTGATGCATTAAAGTTCCTAGTTACCGACACTTCACATGCAGTGGGGTCCTCCCCCGCCACCAGCTGTGCTCCGCATGACTTGTGTACCTGCTCTAGTTCTGGCCAGCAAACTATTGGTTTTCCCCAGCACAGTCCCGTGGTACAAAGTTTGCACTGGTCATGGTATGTACTGCCACATGCGCTTCAACATGTAGCTGGCGATAGTGTCCTGTGGTCAACTTAATTGGAACTGTCACAATAGAATAACCAAAATACACATCCTCCAGCACTGCCGGCAACACAACTCTAAATGCCAGATGACCCCCCTCTCCCCATAATGGTGTTACAGCCACATGCTGAAAATACCACTCCTTGGCTAAAGGTGTAAAACCTAGTGTTGACATCTTATTCAAACACTCCAGCAGGTTATGTACCGGTAGTATGTTCTCTGTCAGCCACCCCCTCTCCATGTGATCCACATAGACCCTCAACTCCTCTTCCAAAGACTGATTACAGTAGGAAAACTAAATGACAACCTGGAGGATGTGTTCAGTTTTGAACTATGCAGCTACCCACCAGCCCTCTTTGAGAATAAGCATACACCCAGACTTGCTCAGAAAGCAACATTGGCTGACACACTTTGGAAAAGTATGCCAGAAGACATACCAGCTCCATCAACGGATGCATTGTACATCTTGGATGGTGGGGCCTTGCTGCACAGAGTGTCATGACAACGTGGTTCTACTTATGATGATTTATGTGTACAGTATGTAAAGTATGTGCATGCACATTATCGATCAGCAACCATCATATTTGATGGATATTCCAATGCACCCACTACAAAGGATGCAACACATCAGAGACGTGCAACATCATTTGTTGGAGCAACAGTAAATTTCTCAGGTTCAATGGTGTTTAAGGGAAAAAAGGAAGATTTTCTCACCAACAAGGAAAACAAGCACTGCTTTTTAGCACTGCTAAATGTGCATCTTGAATCTAGTGGATTGCACACAGAGCAAGCTGATGTTGACGCTGATGTGCTTATAGTGCAAACTGCCATATTACCTGCAGAAGGATCCATCAAGCCCAACATATTGGTCGGTGACGACACAGATCTCGTGGTACTGCTGTGTTTCCACACAAAAGAAACAACATCAAATTTGTACTTCAGACCAGAGCCTAGGCATGGGGCAAAGAAAGCATCAAGATGTTGGAGTATTGCCATACTCAAAACAAATCTTTGCCCCCTAGTGTGTGAGAACATACTTTTTCTACATACCGCTCTAGAATGTGATACTACATCGGGGATATATGGGCTGGGGAAAGGCCCAGGGTTAAAGCTGATCACTTCCAATGCATCATTTAGAAACCACACCAAAGTGTTCAGTGACCCACACAGTTCAAAGCCAGAGGTAATAGCAGCTCTGGTGGCCTTATATAAATGCAGGTAATTTAGACAATGCCATTATAGAAAACAAAGTCTGCCGTTTTATGGCTCCTGGTACCTGCTCGGGTTCCTGTGCTTAAACGTTGAGTTAATTATAACTTAAATGGCGTGGGATACAAAAGGATAATAATACACTTTGCAGGATTCAAGGGTAGAATGCTATATTACTATGATTACGATGCAATAAAGATACATCTGCTGCATACACACCTCTTTTAAGAACTCTAAGAATGGATAAAGTATTATCTTCCCTGAAGGTCTGTTGTATTGACTCAAGGTTGTGTCTATGTTAAAGTAGAGGCCTAAGTGAAATAGTGAGGCACATATTGCCCTAAGGGGGGGGGGGGGCTGCTAGAAGTCTCTTCCAGACACTATGGAAATAAAATTAGTTATCTATTTAAATATATCTAAACATAATAATAATCCACAACTCTAGGCACACCACTTTTATCCTTAAACACTTGACAGATAAACACATTAATATGCTAAATTCTTGAATTCTAAACACTTCATTGTCCTAAACACATTACTTTAAACAGATAAATGTCTAAGCACTGAGCTAAACATATTATTGGTCTATTGTGTGGACAAAAACGGGGCAGGAATGTGTTTAGGATCTAATCACCTTTTTTACAGTGTAGGCCTACATTATGTACCCTACATGTAATATAACATGTGGTAGACTCACATAGATAGCACCCTAGTTACCAGGTAATCCGTGTAACTGGGGCAGTCAGGGGGAGGGTGACCAAAGCTAGATCCACCATTATAGACAACTGCATGTATGCCCAAATGTACCATGATCCTTGTAATTTAGTAAATTGTTGATTGGACTCACGGCCTCCAACAAGCCACCTTAAAATGGCCACTGTTAGACTGATTGTGGCCAAAACGTTGTGGAAGAAAGTCCAATAGCACCCCCACCGATTTAATCGGCAATCAAATTAATTAACACGTTTCTTATAGGGTGGATACAAATTCGAGTTAGGTGACAACCCTACTGTCAGCATTGGTACATTTGAGAAGGATCGGCATGCTATACCAACTATATATGGTACAGCCAACACAGAACTGACGGGTTACTTACCGGTGTTGTTTTGGTCCAATATGATGTCAAATGGACATAAAGTCGCAATGACTCACATGATTAAACATGATAATAGAAGTCAGTACTGTGTCATTTCAGTCTGGACTTACGAACAACATATAGTTTTATGCTGTATGACTTTACTAGGTACAAACAGCTTCCTGTGTGACTAATGTTAAACTACTCAACATAAAGCAAGGCTTTATAAAATCAAGTTGTATAAATAATAACGATGTGAACTCAAAGCTGATCCAAACCAATCTGCCAGTTTATTCAGTAACCTCTCACCATCACAACTTATCTCATTACTCATGCATCTCATCAATATTCATGAGCCCCCCCTGGACGGTGGGGAGCCATGCAGGTGCTGTACCTAATCACCAGGTTACATAACTGGAAACACTTATCTGATAATCACAATCAACCTATATCTCACATTAGTCTCTTCATAATCAGTACATCTGCTTACATCATCATGTTACTCATCATACTTGCTGCACATTCATAATCATAACATCATCATAATCTTAATATTAATTATTCCCTATTCCCCCCCCAACACATCATTACATAATGTTACGTAATCCTAACGACATAATACATACTAGTACAACACTATTCTACACATCTCCCTTTGTTTCTCTAATTACTTAATTGAATATCGACTAGTCTAGCATTCTCCTTCCTCAACCGTCTTCTTACAATACTAACCGCATCACTCTTCCTCATCGTCAGTTATCTATACTACTCACACAAAATTGCCATTCATGTCCGTCAGTTCTACATGCGACGGGTTGACCCTGGGTCGCTGCATTCCTATCATTTGTGATATCTGGTCCGGGGATAGGGTGAGTTGTACCTGTGTGGTCAGGGGCATGGTCTGTGGGCTCATTATTTGCTGATGGTGATAAGTACGAAAATATGGTGGGGGTACCTGGACAACAGTTGTGGTCGGGGCGGTAGGTGGGAGTGTAGGCATGTGGTTAACTACCACCGGTGGGTGTGATTGACATTCTGATTTTGGGGTATGGGTGTCTATACTGTCGGGTTCCTGTCTTGGCAACAGTTGCCTTAGGATTTTAGCCTTCCTTGAACAGCACATCATGTACACATTAACAACAAATAGTAATATTGATAATATTAGAGTCGCGCCACTAGAACCAACAGAGACGTACGGGTTTGATATGTGGTCGAAAAATGTCTCATCTGCCATAGAAATCTCCTGTAATCTATCCTGTTTTTCCCAATCCTTCACGTGAATAAATGGTACCTTAACCTCACTAACCATATCTAGACCTTTAAACACAGGGATTAATACATTCTTGGGCCAAGTGATATTAACACTAGGTAATGCTACCGGTTGCATTGGGGTCAACTTCAAACCTAAATGTAAATATTTTACCCCTTTAATTTTCCAGTCCTGTGTCTCCACGACACACACATCAGGTATAGTTAACAGTGTGGGTTTACTAATAATATATTTCACTGCGCGCTTATGTGGGCAGCGCATTGTCACTCGTGTTGGGACATCTGCTGGTGCAATTATTACCTCCGGGTTCCCTTTCCCTCGACTAATGACGGATGCTGATGCATTAAAGTTCCTAGTTACCGACACTTCACATGCAGTGGGGTCCTCTCCCGCCACCAGCTGTGCTCCGCATGACTTGTGTACCTGCTCTAGTTCTGGCCAGCAAACTATTGGTTTTCCCCAGCACAGTCCCGTGGTACAAAGTTTGCACTGGTCATGGTATGTACCGCCACATGCGCTTCAACATGTAGCTGGCGATAGTGTCCTGTGGTCAACTTAATTGGAACTGTCACAATAGAATTACCAAAATACACATCCTCCAGCACTGCCGGCAACACAACTCTAAATGCCAGATGACCCCCCTCTCCCCATAATGGTGTTACAGCCACATGCTGAAAATACCACTCATTGGCTAAAGGTGTAAAACCTAGTGTTGACATCTTATTCAAACACTCCAGCAGGTTATGTACCGGTAGTATGTTCTCTGTCAGCCACCCCCTCTCCATGTGATCCACATAGACCCTCAACTCCTCTTCCAAAGACTGATTACAGTAGGAAAACTAAATGACAACCTGGAGGATGTGTTCAGTTTTGAACTATGCAGCTACCCACCAGCCCTCTTTGAGAATAAGCATACACCCAGACTTGCTCAGAAAGCAACATTGGCTGACACACTTTGGAAAAGTATGCCAGAAGACATACCAGCTCCATCAACGGATGCATTGTACATCTTGGATGGTGGGGCCTTGCTGCACAGAGTGTCATGACAACGTGGTTCTACTTATGATGAGTTATGTGTACAGTATGTAAAGTATGTGCATGCACATTATCGATCAGCAACCATCATATTTGATGGATATTCCAATGCACCCACTACAAAGGATGCAACACATCAGAGACGTGCAACATCATTTGTTGGAGCAACAGTAAATTTCTCAGGTTCAATGGTGTTTAAGGGAAAAAAGGAAGATTTTCTCACCAACAAGGAAAACAAGCACTGCTTTTTAGCACTGCTAAATGTGCATCTTGAATCTAGTGGATTGCACACAGAGCAAGCTGATGTTGACGCTGATGTGCTTATAGTGCAAACTGCCATATTACCTGCAGAAAGATCCATCAAGCCCAACATATTGGTCGGTGACGACACAGATCTCGTGGTACTGCTGTGTTTCCACACAAAAGAAACAACATCAAATTTGTACTTCAGACCAGAGCCTAGGCATGGGGCAAAGAAAGCATCAAGATGTTGGAGTATTGCCATACTCAAAACAAATCTTTGCCCCCTAGTGTGTATGAACATACTTTTTCTACATACCGCTCTAGAATGTGATACTACATCGGGGATATATGGGCTGGGGAAAGGCGCAGGGTTAAAGCTGATCACTTCCAATGCAGCATTTAGAAACCACACCAAAGTGTTCGGTGACCCACACAGTTCAAAGCCAGAGGTAATAGCAGCTCTGGTGGCCTTATATAAAGCAAACCTAGCAGACAGCCTTGACTCCTTGAGGCTTCAGGGATTCCACACAAGAGTAAGCACAAGCAAGTCATATGTGGATCCCAAGGTGCTACCCCCAACATCTGCAGCTGCAGGGTTCCACAGCTTGTGTGTATATCTGCAAGTACAACAGTGGATGGGGCGGGACTTGGAAGCAAAGGAGTGGAATCTGCATGGAGGACAATATCTACCAATCCTCACGGATAAAGCAGCTGCTCCAACTGGGTTGCTTGAGGTGGTTAGGTGCAACTGCAAAATGGGATGTGAAACGCAACAGTGTACTTGCAAGAAACATGGACTGGATTGTTCGACCCCAAGAATTCCAGTGGAATATTTCACTTGCTGTCCCTCGGGCCTAAGGCCTCGTGAAATACGGCCCGATGGTCAACTCATGAAATAACCGTCCAACAGACCAAAAACTCGTGCACCTTTGTCTATGTATCATTTTTTTATCTGTGAGCCATAATGTACTCTTATACAATAATAAATGCCATACTTTGTATTAAATTTATATTTTTGTTCTCATTATAAGGCCACTCAAAAATCAAATCTGATCTCTCATCACCAAGCTCTGAATGTAAACTATGTAAACTATGTAAACCTGTGTAGCTAGGCATATAAACAATTACAATGGTTGTTGCTAAGCAACCACTGATCGTAGCAACAGCCCAAACACATCAACAGATTCCTTTATGTCAATTTAGGGGGGACAAGTATCATTGAAATCAAGCTAGGAACAAGGTAAACCTGTGTTGCTAAGCATATAAACAATTGGAATGGCTGTTGCTAAGCAACCACTGATCATAGCAAAAAAACAAATACACCACTGGAATCCCTGGGGTAGCTTTAGGGGGATAGGTATCATTAAAATCAAGCTAGGAACAAGGTAACCTGTGTTGCTAAGCATATAAACAATTGGAATGGCTGTTGCTAAGCAACTACTGATCATAGCAACCAACCAAATACACCACTGAAATCCCTGGGATAGATTAAGTGGGATAGGTATCATTAAAATCAAGCTAGGAACAAGATAACCCTGTGTTGCTAAGCATATAAACAATTGGAATGGCTGTTGCTAAGCAACTACTGATCATAGCAACAAACCAAATACACCACTGGAATCCCTGGGATAGATTTAGGGGGGTAGGTATCATTAAAATCAAGCTAGGAACAAGATACACCTGTGTTGCTAAGCATATAAACAATTAGAATGACCGTTGCTAAGCAACCACTGATCATAGCAACAAACCAAATTCACCACTGGAATCCTTGGGGTCGATTTAGGGGGGGGCAGGTATCATTAAAATACATTTATGGGCAATATCTGTGTTATGGGAAAGGGATTTCTGATGAAATGGCGGCCATCTTGGATTTGGGCCTATTTGACAGGGCTCCACCACTCAAAATCACGGGGACTTTTTTTTGGGCATTCTATGGACCTTTCTGAGTTATATGGCTGTGAAATAAATTCTGTTGGAATTTGTGGCGGGTCAACCCCATAACTGTCTTATAATGACTTGACTATAATGCTTAAGTGTATCTACGTGCTGTGCTATTGCAATTTCGACATCATGCAGCGTGTTATCAATTGTCCTGGATACCTTTACTGCTGCTATTAGTTCATTTTGCGCTTGTAGTTCTTGCTGAGTTTATTTAATTCCATAAATGCCAATTGTGTTTGCTTTTGTACCTGCATAATATTGTGGTCGTTCTGCCTCACCGAGTCTCTTGTCGCGTTAATCCAAGATACCATTTGGTCCACATGGTGTTTCATTGCCCCCCTATGTTGCCTATCCTGTAAAATCATGTCCTGTAGCCGTTTTATGTCTGTAAAGTCCGGAATATTAAACAGCGGCCTAAAAATGGTACCCACAAATCCCAACAATGCCCTCTCGATGCGTGTCCCTCTTTTGAATCCTCCTCTAGTGTAATAGGTGTCGGGTCCAACCGTGCTACCTCCTGGTGTAGCATTTTCTTAAGGACCTTCCACCTCCTCCTCCAGATGTCTGTTCCGTCTCTCCCATAGCGTTGCTCTGCCAACTTAAATACCATATGAAGGTGCCTGTCTATCTGTATGATGGAGAATGGGGCCGGTGGCTGTATCATTACTACCACCGTCCATGCTGCTCCCACTTTTTGTATGTCACCAGACTGCCTTACCGACACTCCATCCTTCTCAAACAGAGGGTTGGCTTGTGATGTTGTCAACACCAACAGTATTGGGACGACACACCATATGTCCACAGATCTCCTTTACTGCCTCCAGGCACGCTATCCTAGCTGCTTTACACTGTGCTGTATCTGGTGGTAGACACTTCTGCCTTTTGGCCTGCCCCAGCCTTTGTCCTGTCCAATGTTATTTGGATGACTGCCCTTGTTGGTGTGTGGGGGACTGTGCTGGTCTCTTAAGGTGATGCTGGCTAGGTCACCCCGGCTGTGACTGGATGTTGGTGTGGATGCCGGTGTGATGTCATGTACCTGTGGGGGCGCCGGGGGCGTGTCCTGCCGGCTTGAGTTGTTATCTGCCGGTCCTCTTATATTATCATTTACCGCCAGCACCTGCCTCCTTTGAGCCCTGGTTTGCTTCCTACGTAAATCCGCCCACTGCATGTCCGTTGGGACCTGCTTCACCTGATCCCTCGCTAAGTTTTTTATCTTGGCATTAGGCCCCACCACCGTCTCCACATTGCCTCTAATCCTGGACACAATGTAACCATGATTCCACACTGGATGAAGTTTAGTAGTGTCATGAGATAACACTACCACCGTATCTCCCACCTGTAGTGGCTTAACATCCGCTTCTGCTGTTAATCTTTCAGTGTTGTACTGACGGTTTATTTTTTATGGCCACTTGTAGTGAGTGTGTGACGCAATCTACTCTTTGTGCCATCTGTTCGTTAGATAGGCCTAGTGGCTTATCCAAAAGATCAAAGTATGACTTGTTGGGGTGCCGACCATAGTGCAGATAGAATGGTGTAAATCCTGTGCTATCAGATGGCGTGGTCCTATGCGTCAACAACGCGCCCCCCAGCTTATCTTCCCACTGATTCCGTCCTACAGTAATCAGCTTGCGTAATATGTACTTCAAAGTTCTATGGAATCGTTCCACGCGGCCGTTAGATCTAGGATTATAGATTGTTGTATGTCTCACCTCCACCCCCAGTTTCCGCAGATATTACGTGACTAATTTTGACGTGAATTCTGCCCCATTATCGCATATAATGACATCAGGGGGCGTGTGTGATGGAATCAGCCTGTGCTGCAATGCATTGTACACCGATCTAGCAGATTTGTCCGGGATTGGGTATGCTTCCACATAACCAGTTGCATGGTCAATTACTGTGAAGACATAAGTGTTACCATGAGGTGATGGTGCAAAGGGTCCTGTAATATCCATCGCCAATACAGAACCTGGATATTCAGCTATAGGCATCGGGTCTGGTACCACTTTCTCCCTTTTTACCCTGTTCACCGCACATGGGGCACACTTGTCCAACACCCTTAGCACATCTCTGCGCATATTTGGCCACTTGTATGCCTCTAGAATTCTAGAAAACGTCTTTACCATACCCATATGGCCTACTTCTGTGTGGGCTCTGATGATAATGTCATATCTATAGGCTTTGGGCAAGATCAAAAGGGGGTACTCCAGCTGTTTGGGTGGTGGTCTGATAGTGAACAATAGACCCTGCTCTATGAAGTAATCCTCCTGATCCAAGCCCATCTGATACTCTGGAAGTAGGCGTTGTTTGTCCCTCAACCCTTCCAACGTTAATCCATCCAACCTCAACAATGCCTCGCTCATTGCAGGTCCCAACATGATTACCGCTTGTGTAGGATCAATGGGTAGGGGTTCCTGATAAGCCAGTGACTTAATCCTGCTCAGCATATCTGGCCTGATATGCGTCCTCCCTGGTCTGTATACAATTGGGGCTGCATACTCCGCCAATGTGACCGCCCAGCACTGTATCTTTGAGTTCTTGATTTCATTTGCAAATAGGCATTTTAATGGTTTGTGGTCTGTATAAATCGTAAATTCTGCCCCATGTAGGTACGGCCTCAACTTGCGCAGGGCGTATATGACTGCATACGCCTCTCTTTCAACTAGCGGCCATTTCTGCTGCGCCTCTTACAGTTGTTTTGATATATACATGACTGGTCTCTCCCCTTCCGGTGAATTCTGGCACAGAATTCCGCCTATGCAATGCCTAGAGGCGTCCGTATACAGCTTGTATGGTTTGTCCAATTGTGGATATGCCAGTATAGCATCTGACATTAGCATGTCTTTCAGCAACTGCCATGCCTCCTGACATCTGTCATCCCACTTAAATCTAACATATCTTCCCGTCAGCTTGTTCAGTGGCTGGGCTATGTCAGCGTAGTTAGGGATTAATTGGCGGTAGTATGACGTCATCCCAATGAAGGACCTGACCCCCCTGGTGTCAGTGGGCGGGGCCATGTCTCTAATGGCCTCTACTTTTGCTGGGTCTGACGATATACCTTCTGCAGATACAATGTACCCCAACAGCTTCACCTTATCCAGTGAGAAATGACACTTGCTACTCTGCACCACCAACCAGTACTTGCAATACCTGGTGGATGTGTTCTGCGTGTTCCTCCTCCGACTTAGAGAAGATGATGATGTCGTCAATGTAAACCATCGCTGATACTCCAATAAATGGCGCCAGAATTTTATTCATGAGGCGTTGGAATACCGCTGGGCCATTACACAGTCCAAAAGGCATCCTCGTGTACTGGAGTAACCCCCTGTGTGTTGCGATTGCTGTTTTCTGGATGGATTGCGGCGACATTTTTACTCGAAAGTACCCACTCATAAGGTCCAATGTAGTGAAGTACTTTGACCCTTGTAGTGAATCAAATATGTCTTGTTTGAGCAGCATGGGGTATGCATCCTTCTTCGTGACATTATTCAGCTTCCTGTAGTCCGTGCACAACCTAAAAGATTCACCTTTAGGTGCCAGTGTTATCGGGCTGGCCCATGGGCTGTCTGATGGTTCTAGGATTCCTTTATCTAACAGTCTCTTCAGCTCCCCGTCAACCCACTGTGTCTTCAGCAGAGGTAACCTGTATGGCCTCTGGTTGATAGGCAATACATCCCCCGTGTCGACAGACATGGTGACTGACTCCGTATGTCCCATTGGTTCCTCGTCTGTGGGGAAAACCTCTGGGTATAGCCCCCGCCAATAATCAATATCAGCATAAACTCCACCCATTAGTGTCTCCTCCATGTCGGCCGTAACTGCCTGGTAACACACTTTGCCCAGCACCACACTCCTCTCCACATATGACACATTCGCCCTCAGTAGGGACAGCACATCATCCCCGATCAATGCATCATGTGATAACTCCTGCACTATGTAAAACTCACACAACTTGCCATGTACCTCCACCTTTGCTACGCCTTTTGTTTTTAACTCATGCCCCAACAGCGCTCTCAACCTCAGTCCGGTTCTTGCTATAGCCGGCACTCTCCTCTTCTTACATAGTTCATACCAAATGTCAGCTCTCATCATGGACCTGGCCGTGCCAGTATCTATGAGGGATAAAATGTGAACCCCGTCCAGTTTAAGATCCACACTCACCCTCTGATCTGGGGGCCTCCTTAGTTTAAATGAGGTATCCCCTTTGCTAGTGCTGCATCCATGCCCGCCACCATCTGCTCCATCTGTCTAGAGCAATTTCTGGCGAAATGTCCAAGCTCCCCACACTCATAACAGTTCTTAGAGTGTGCCCTCTGCTGGCCACCCCATTGGTGATGTTGTTGCGGCTGCTGGCCACCCCATTGGTGCTGTTGTTGCGGCTGCTGCTGTTGCTGCTACTGTTGTTGCTGTGGCGCCCATTGTTGATGATGCATGTGCTGGCATTGTTGCTGATGACTACACATATTCGGCATCATATACGGCGCCCAGGGTGCCTGCTGCATGGAGTATTGATACATCCACGGAGGTAAAGGTAAATTGGCACGTGTGTGATGTGCATTTGTTGAGGCTGACAATGTCGGCGTCGGCCTCTCTGTAGCCGGCTGCACGGCCGGCTGCTCTGTCTGCACAGCTGCCACCTGTGGTGTCCTTGACAGGTCCAGTAGACTCCCTGTCAGCGGCCCTTTATTCCTCAACGCCTTCATCTCACCTTGCACCGTTTTAAACTTCTGCTCCATCCTGTCTACTGCTTTATCCAACACTGCCCCCACATTTGCCGTTACCACTGCTGAAATGTCCATAGGCTCCTCTTGCCTGCTACCCCTACTTGTGGGTTGAGGTACCTGTGCTCCTCTCCTATTTTTTTTTTTTGAATTGTTTATTTGCAACATCATGAATTGATTTTCGGTTACAAATTTCCATCCGTGTTCAGTTATGAGTCAATTACAAGGGTTATCACAGTATAATGCATTTGCAAAGTAATGTATGGACATTTACATGATAGGGTGAAACAATAAATGTTGTATATACATATAAATTTGTCTGTTTTAGTTACCTCTATTACTTTTTCTCCTTTACATCGGCCCGTTTGTATTTTAGGGTATCAGGTATTCATACTACAACTGCACAGCACGGTCTGATCACAATGTATCATACCGGTTGAGGGTTACGCCTTCTGAGCTCATCATAATGTTTCTTTCTTTTCCCCTTAGTTTTAGTATTATACAGTATTTTGATTTTAGCTTTGAAGGACTGCTTTGTTTCCAACTTTTGTACTTCAGGGGGGAGCTTGTCCCATAATTGAACTCCTCGATAAAAGGGAGATTTGGCATACATGTTTGTTCTTGCTCGTTTGACAGGGAACAGGAACTTCCCATCTGATCTAGTCCTGCGTGCTTTGATCAATGGGTTTACTTTCTTGGATTTTTTATACATCATTGTAACCAATAGTTTACCTGAAATGACTGCTCTATATCAAACGAGTCTCTCATTACATCATTCAATGTCCTTGCCCTACCACCTTTAGCAGATTGTTGTCTCACATTGTCATCATAGATGCCCTCCAGGTACAATATAATTAGTCTGTTGGACACCGCCGGTACTCCCAAATCCTGCTGTGTATAAGGCATAGGCGGCACTGTAGCTGCTTGCGGCAGACGGCACTGATAAGAGCTGATAGGCTGGGTACAAGTGTGTCCCTGGAAGTGATGGTTACCCAGGGACAAAGTACCAGTCAGGGTGTGTGTTCACAGTGATTGTAACCGCACCCAGCGAAATTTAATATGGCGGACCCACTGGTTATGAGTCTACAGCTCTATATGCCTCATCCTTCATGTCTACAAACCGCCGTGCATACACCCTTAAGTCCTCAAATGGCTCCTGTACCATTTTATCTAACCTTTTTTGTAGGTGGAGGTTCTCGTCCCTGTCTAAGAACTCATCTGCTATAGCCTGTTTTACATTGACCCACGTCTTCTGAGGTCCCAACAGTGTGTTTCTAGCTGCCAACAGTGCGGCCCTTAAAGGACCACTAGCGTTCTGTCCTGCAAGGTCAATCACCAACACATCCGGTGCCGTCGTCCACAGGGCGATATTGTCCACATCCCTCAACCAAATTCTCAACTGGTCCCTGTTAGACCCATCCACTGGCAACAGTGAATCGGCGAAGTCCTTAAGTCTGTTTCTTAAATCCTGTGTAGCTTGCAATTGCAGTCTCTGTTGCTGTACCTGGCCTTGTTGGCCTTGTTGGCCTTGTTGGCCTTGTTGGCCTTGTTGGCCTTGTTGCGCCATTGTGCCGTCTTGTACATACCTGTACCTGCCTGTCCAAAACTGTTATATGTACACGTTTAGTACAAAATCAGTACAACAGTTGATCCCCTCTGAGTCACCACCTCCTTATTGTCCGTCCTAGGAGTAACCTAGGAATAGCTCGTCTTGGTCGCCAGTATGAAATCAAGTTGTATAAATAATAACGATGTGAACTCAAAGCTGATCCAAACCAATCTGCCAGTTTATTCAGTAACCTCTCACCATCACAACTTATCTCATCAATATTCATGAGCCCCCCCCCCCCCCTGGACGGTGGGGAGCCATGCAGGTGCTGTACCTAATCACCAGGTTATATAACTGGAAACACTTATCTGATAATCACAATCAACCTATATCTCACATTAGTCTCTTCATAATCAGTACATCTGCTTACATCATCATGTTTCTCATCATACTTGCTGCACATTTATAATCATAACATCATCATAATCTTAATATTAATTATTCCCTATTCCCCCCCAACACATCATTACATAATGTTACGTGATCCTAACGACATAATACATACAAGTACAACACTATTCTACAGCTTGTTCAATCTGTCAGCGATCATCGGTGTCGTAAGCTATAGGCTATAAAATCGGTACCATTTGCTGATTTTACCCCCCAAAAAGAGTTTATATTTAGCTAAGTTAGTAAGTTCATTAAATGAATCTTTCATTCGACACTTCATTATTTATTCAACCTATAAGTCCATGAAAATGCGACACATAAATGGGTCAAATTCCAACACGTGTGTAATCAAAGGCCCAATCAGGAATGTATAGATGGCAGGGTAACTGACTAAATTAGTGTGTTCACCAATCACCACCCATAGTGGTCTACGAGAGGTTCTCTGCATGCAATACACCGATGTTGTAGCTTTGCTGCAGATGATTACATTTTCTATCGTGATAAACGTATATAAAGTACATATACCATTAAGTGTACTTCATAGGTTGTACATTTAGTAGACTATTAACGTTGCGCTTCTAAAATGACTAAGTCGGGCAACATACATGCATAGTTATAGTTTATCTTGCCTATTTAACTTCACCACCCCTTAATTCATAAACCTATACATTTGTATGCGCATGTGATTCATGTGATCATTTACAGAACTAACTTGTGCATCAGTCACTCAGGGGCGTGGCAGACAGTTTCAAAGGAGGGGGGGGGGCAATGATGGTTTCTGGCCAAATTTGACCTTTTTCGGCTTAACCTTTTCTAGGGTTGGTCAAAAGTGGGGGTGGGGGGGGGGGGTGGAGACATGCCCCCCCCCCGGTTGCCACGCCCCTGGAACCAGTTACTATAAACATAATTCTATGCTCCTGATATAAAACTGTATTAGATCGTACATAATGCAATACAATATAACAGTAGCAGCCATTTCCCCGTATACACTAGTTATTGGAAGTAATGGCATCTGTCACCATACACTTATCTCTAAATTCTATATATTTCATCATGGAGGACAATTACTAGTTAGGTTAGAAAATAGACACCGTCATAGACGTAGCAGACATCCATTTGATCCCATGGCACCGAGCACCTGGTGCACATTGGGTCTGGTGCCTCATGCGGTATAACATGCCAACTCCCACAGTGTTTTAGTGACATGCAGTAATTAGGGAACTCCCGCACGTGCACGTGACGTACTCACGTGCATGGCGTGTACGTGACGTGACATAATAAACCATGAGTTTGTCCTGGTGGCAGGATTCTAGCTTGGGACATGTGGTAAATGTGGATATGTACATGTATACTCATAATTCCTATATAAAGCCAAGAAGTACGCCCAGCTTCTTAGTTACGCACCTCTGTTGCTACTTTGCATTACATTGTTACATTGCATTGTTTTCCCACTTCATTAAGGCATGGACGTCAATATATATTTAGATTCATGATTTAGGTAATAAAGCTGATTTATGATAACTGAGGTAACCATTTCCTTCAACTATTCACTTGCTCGTCAGCAGGCTGCATTTGTCAACTGCAACTGCCACAAATGTATACAAATGCACAAATGCACCACCCCCATTTATGAATTCTGACCAATTTCTCTGCACGTCCCCAAAGCCCCTATAAATATTCCAATCTCTTCAGCATGGAAACAACTACATAGACGTGTAACGCATATTTCTCAAAATGACAGGAGATCCTGATAAAGGGATGTCAGGAGGTTACAAGACACTCTATCGTATGGCCCGTCGCAGGCTACAGTGTGATATGCAAACGAGTTATTCCGATAATCGGGATGTGTGACATGTGTATGCTATGACGTGAACACTTAGTGTACATCGTAAATACTACTCCCAGCCCCAAAGAGGAATCTCCTCATAATACCCAGTGACACTCCATGAAAGTTTGATGTGTAGATGTGCGGGGAGGTTGGCTTTGCTGGGTGTGTGTGTTTAGCTGGTCGCCGCTCCCAGAGTAGCACGGCAAATACGTGGACGTGACGCGCCCCTGACAGGACGCATTCCGCACACGACGTTACGTCAACACAACCATTAAAAACAGCCACTAACAGTTTTCCTTAGATGAGGCATATGCCACAGCTACTCTTTTGCTCTTCCATCTTTCCGATCCTTCAGCTGATGTTTTAAAGGAAATCGATGTGGTGACTGTATTTTCACGGTACTCCCTGATAAAACAATCTTAATATGTTCTACCAGAGAGAGGATGCCAGGACCATATCACCAGCTGATCGGGGGAGAGGGATTCACATAACTTTTGGAAAGGGAAAAGAAATAGAATAATATATGTTCTAGAATTGTCAAGGTCCCCAATTTATATCAACATCATTTCCTGTGAATTAGAGCGACAGTTGCGTTGAGGCCATAGCCCACTCATACCGTGACGGGAATATATATGATATAGTTTTAAAACCAACACAGCCGACGGCTGGTCAGCAGGTCCACAGGGCCCATAACGGGAATATTCGTGGACAACCAATATGAATACTTGCACCTTACTTTGATGACTACTTAGGAAGTTTTTCCTATGTTTTATTTGCCCTTCTACCTATGTGCGTTTCTTCGTCTTCCTACCACACCGCTGTGTAGTGGGGCCTCGGTAAAGCGACAGGGTAAGCATACCAAGGTGGTCCAATCGCTCCGTGGTGTCCTGTACCACAATGGTATACATTCAGAAATGTCGTCTGCTCCAGTATTATTTACATTTAAAAGGAGAAAAAATAACTGTGCAAAGACATTTCCCATACCCAGCCCCCTCGCTGCACAAAGACGCAAACAAAAGCTCAGCAATACGAGAAGAGAGAACTTTCGTTTCGGCCAGGCTTGTAGATACATGATCCTGACAAACATTAGAAGGTTAAACACAAGGAAATGCATTATAGGATACAGACGACGTGGTGTAAATACTTCTACTATTGGGTGTGATGGTGAGATATGTAATAGGAGGCCCAAGTAGCACAAAGGACCTTACAGCCCCTCCAATGTCCTGCCGTCCTGTTGTTTACATCAGGTAAGGTGGGTGCACAGCTCCAACACGGGATCAGGGAGATCATGACGTCAGCCACACGGCTGTCATGACGCGCACGTCAGCAGCCCACAGTAACATGCCCGACGTCATGGTCGTATCACAACTGGTGTACAGGCTAGCTGAGTGGAGCCTTTCAGGCTCTATATGCCATTGGTCCTGGTGATGGGATTGCAGGATGTACAGCAATCCATTTATCCATTCATTCATAACGGTTTTGATTTCCATTTCAGCGATGCACTATTTGTTGATAGATCTCCAACGCCACACAGTAAGGCTCTGGCAGCCACCACCATGCCATTGAACTTAAACGTTTGCGTGGCTCGGGTAATTGATGTTGTTAGCTTAGAATCAGCAAACATGCACTGGAACTGGAAGCAGAAATTATCATTAAATGGTATTTGTTAAATAAGAGATCCCATAGGCTAATTAGAGCAGCAGAACCGCATCAGTCCACTATAAGGGCCTGCAGCCTGATACTTCAAAAGTGATACCAGATACAGACGCCCCAAAGTCAGTTTTACCAATCCTGTCTTCGTATCATGGAAAAACTCCTCTACCATACTCTCCGGTTCCTGCACACGGGTTCAAAGCTGACTGCTCAGGGTTTTCCCAAACCCAGCAAAACCAAAATACAATATTGTGTGACATGTGGGACAAGTGTATTGATAGACCTGCTTCATTGCAGATAGCCTATTACATGCACTTCTCTCCCGCAGTGAACTGGTAATCCTGTTTCATTGTCCTGTGATATGAAGTATGGACCGTATGGAGTCATAAGCATCAGCCATACTGTATCAACCAGATTCTACGGTGGAAGTACGATAGAACAAGCTTTGGACTATTGTCAGCCGCTGTGGCCTCAAACTAGGATGCTGCTGGGTTTGAGCAATCCATGTGTGCCAGGAGCTTGGACACAGCAAACAGGAACCAGAATGGAGTTCTCCCATCATTTCAATTCTGGTTCCTATCAGCTGGCTCCAAGGTATGAACATGGATTGCCTAAACCCAGCAAAGTTTCAATGCCTAAAGTTGGGACTCCACTACCCCATATTGTAATCAGATTGGACCTTTTCTCACAAGGTCAAACCACATCCAACTACACATAGATTCTTATCTAGATCAAAACAGTAATTAACATTGGTGGGTGCTACTGTGTAATTAACACCTATAAGTAGTATTGTATGTATCGGAACGGGACTATAGTTAAGTACTGTTTATTACTCAATCGACCTGCAGCCAATCAGAGGCCTCCCTTTTGGCGGGAAATTCAAAAGCAGCCAATGAGAGGCCTCCCTTTTGGCGGGAAATTCAAATAGGTCACGTGACCGGAAGTGACCTACTTCCGGTCACGTGACCTTTGGGCGGGAAATTCAAATAGGTCACGTGACCGGAAGTGACCTACTTAAGAGGGTCACGTGACCACCATGTTGGCGGGAAATTCAAATAGGTCACGTGACGGGAAGTGACCTACTTAAGGGGGTCACGTGACTACTAGGTTGGCTTTCAAAATAAGTCACTTGAGATTTTGATGGATAAATAAATTTAAAAAAAGAAAAAAAAAGCAAGCTGAAAAAGCTTGCTAAAAAATAATTTAAAAATGCGGCTCTTTTTTTCTAGGAGGGGGGGAGAGGGGCACTCTGGGGGGCACTCTTTAAGATGCATGGGGGGGGAGGGGGGGAGGGGGGGAGGGGGGAGGGGAGAGGCAGAGACTCGCTTCTCTGCCCTCTCTAAAAGAGAGGGCAGAGAGGCGAGTCTACTTACCATGAAAGGTATCATGATCGCGTTTATGATGATGTGCATCTCTTGCTGGCTAGACTTTCAAGCAAATTTGCCAAAGTCCAGCCCGTTATTGAATGTCCGGCCTAGCCTGACCCTCAGTAGAACAGTCCTTGACCCATCTATTATAGTCTAGCAGCGCCTGACCCTTGTATGAGAGTAGTATTGGCGACATTGGCTGACTCTGATATTTACCTGTGTGTACGGAGAGAGGAGAGGGTTCACAGCCACAGCTCTCTTAAGGCAAAGCTTGCGCTTATAGAGCGCTACTAGTGGAGGTCTGGATAAGGAAGCTATGGCGGTTGTCTTCAAAAAAAATAAAAAATAGCCATGGCGCATGTCGATGTCGCTTAATTATGCTCATATCTCATGTCGATTTTAAGAATTGCTCATGTCACCTGTCACTATGTTTTTCAAGCTTCATGTCAAATGTCACTAGACCTCATGTCGAATGTCGATTCTAAGAAACAGATATGTCACCATCTCGAATTTAGCGGTCCACATTGCCGCTGCTGCTGCTGCTGCTGCTGCTGCTGCTGCTGTTGCTGCTGCTGATTTGCTGTTGCTGCTGCTGTCGGTGCTGCTGCTTGTGCTGCTCGTGCAGCTGCTGCAGCTGCTGACAGCTGCTGCTGCTTGTACTGCTCGTGCAGCTGCTGCAGTTGCTGACGATGTCACGGATGCTGTTGACAGATGCTGCTGCTTGTGCTACTCGTGCAGCTGCTGCTGCTGCTGCTGCTGCTGCTGACGATGTCACGGATGCTGCTGACAGATGCTGCTGCTTGTGCTGCTTGTGCAGCTGCTGCAGCAGCTGCTGCTTGTGCTGATCGTGCTGCTGCTGCAGCAGCTGCTGCTGACAGATGCTGCTGCTTGTGCTGCACGAGACCGAGTAGCCGCTATTACTAATGCTACTAATACTAGTATGAGAAAATACATTTAGTCAGTCGACTAAATCAAGGAGGTTTTCTGACTTCAGTGGATCGTTTAGCCATCGGCCACAGGCAAAACTTGAAACCATTTTATACATGGGACAATTGGCAGAGTCGAAACATGTTGGTACGACGGGGTCGATCATGTTCATCATCAGTTCAGGCAAAGGAAGTGTGTCGACAGCCCGCGAAAACTTCATGTCCGGATGTTTCAACACAACACTTTTTATCACACTCACACAGCTGCTTTGAAGAGTGAATCCTTGACCAAACTTGAGCTTTTCCAACACAGCTTTGGCCTCCTTCTGTGCAGTAAGGGATCTCTCTTTCGGGGTCATCGCAGTGCTGGCTAGCATGTCCTCAAAGTCTTTAACATAATGTTCCAACGGGCTACAAATGATGTACTCCAGATCATCGTCCGCATATGTCGTCTCCTCGCACCATACTTCTTTTGTTTCGAATTCCGTCATTTTCTGAACAATCTCCTCGTGAGTGCGTTGCATATATCGAAGCTTCTTCAAAGACCAGATAACTTGTATGCCGAACGCTGAAAAACCTGAAGGAATTTCACCACTACAGTCACGCCAACTATACGGAGCTAAGAAAAATAGCTCCAACAAAATTTTCTCCCTCTGTCCAAATGAAACTACTTCCGTTCCGATGAAGTTGAAGCATGCTTCTATCCATTGCTCCTTGGTGACGTCCTTCCAATGTTTCTTTACCTCACATGCATCATAGGGCACTGTTTCTCTTCTTGCTTCTAGTGGGAGTTGCTTTTTCTTTCTTGGACTCATTTGGAGAGTTTCGATGCTCTGTAGCGTCGACACTTCGATAAGAAAAGAAGCTGTAAAGGTAGAAATAACCCTCATAACATGCTGAGCGAGCGTGGAGTGGACGATGCTACGATGAGTGAGAGCAGCGTTTCACTCCTTATGTACCCTGTCCTAGATAATCCTCTTAAACAGCTGAAAAGACTCTCTCAGTACAGAGTCTCTACTCAATTAAGTGATCTGTTAAGTAAGTTTTCACATGCTACTTGACTACTGCAGGGGGGTTTAGACTTAAGCAGCTTAGTGCACACACGTGTCTGTTAGAAAGCTACCTGCACACCTGTCTTCCTTTTTCACTAGTATTTACCCCTTGCCGACTAATAAGGCACCTATACACGTGTCAGCCTCCTTATATACGTCATTCTTCCTCTCGAGAGGAAGAAGTGTGTCTCTTCGTTTTTTTTGTTTAAGAAGTGAGGGTCTTTAAGATCACGTGCCTGGAAGCGACTTGATGAAGCAAGTGACTAGAAGCGACGACGTCACATGCTTTTAATGAGGTGATCAGCTGTGACTGGCGGCGGCGGCGGCGGTGGCAGCGACGGTGGTGCTGGTGGTGGTGGTAGTAGACGTTACTGTGGTCAAAGGTGCTATGGTTTTTTTCCAACAGAAATCAGAGCTTTTATACAGAGGGAGTTTAATCCTATTTCCAACAGCACCCCAGCTGTCCAGCAGCCGCCCCGCTCCGTAAGAGCTTCTTAAGAGCTTAGATGACGAGGGGCGTGTCATCATCATCTTTGGTGGCCAGCTGAAAATGGTGTTTTTTCTTTATCCATTAGCCTTACCTCCTACTCCCTACCTGAGGACGACTCTCTCCCCCTTTAGCATTCATTGTAACAAACGTCAGAGGTCAGGTGAAAATCTGATTTTCATGCACAGCCTTAGTCAGCTGTCACTCCTATTGAACTAGCTAGCCGCCGCCGGCCGGTCTACTCACCCCAGCTGTCCAGCAGCCGCTCCGCTCCGTAAGAGCTTCTTAAGAGCTTAGATGCCGAGGGGTATGTCATCGCCATCTGTGGTGGCCAGCTGAAAATGGTGTTTTTTTTCCTTATCCATTAGCCTTACCTCCTACCCCCTACCTGAGGACAACTCTCTCCCCCTTTGGCATTCATTGTAACAAACGTCAGAGGTCAGGTGAAAATCGGATTTTCATGCACAGCCTTAGTCAGCTGTCACCCCTATTGAACTAGCCAGCCGCCGCCGGCCAGTCTACTCACCACGGCAGGAGGCGGTGATTTTTTTTTGTTTTACACTTAAGTCGCTCACCACATGCACACGACTCTACTCACAGACAGACACTCCCGTCTTAGGGGGTCCTGCTTCACACTACACGCCTCCTGTAGTTTTTTTGTATACACACTCTAAGCTCATGACTGCTTAATCCTTTATACAGCTAATGCGCGTTGAATTAGTACAGTCGGTACACCGCCCGCTCATGGCAGTCCATCTCTCAAAAAAAAAAAGAGGGAGGGGGGAAAGAGATCCAGCTGAAAACGTCATGACTTATGTCTTTTGTTTCTCTTTGGGAATGTCCGCCGGTCAGCTGGCGGCAGCAACTGCTTAATCCTTTATACAGCTAACGCACGTTGAATTGCTGAACAAGGCAGTAAGTAGCTTAGCTCGTGTCAGTCGATCTCTCAAAGGGGAAAGGGATCCAGCTGAAAACGTCATGCCTTATGACTTTTTGTTTCTCTTTGTGAATGGTCACCGGTCAGCCGGCGGCAGCTGAAGAGAGCTGTAAGTAGCTTAGCTCTAGAAGCGAGAAGGAGTATATAAGAGGCCTGGAAACACCCGTTCACTCACTCAGTCTTTTGCTGCTCTCTACAGGCACCACCATGAGCAAAACACAACAACTACTGTCGTCCAAGGATCTAATCGAGTTCAAGAACAAGAAGAATACGCAGAACGGTGATCGTTTACTGTCAGCGTCTCCTCTTGCTACTGAAATTGAGACTACCGCCGCAACCGCTTGGTCTTATCACCCTCCCGCTGTAGCGAGCGCACACAGCAGTAGTAGCGACGTTGTTACACTCGCGACGGTTGTTGCTGCTGAGCACACTGCTGCTGCTGCTGCTGCGCCTGCTGCGGCTGCTAGTGATCTTCGTGCTGCTAGTGCTGCTGCTACTGCTGCTGCTGCTGCTGTTGCTGCTGCCGCGCCTGTTACTGCTGTGCCTGCTGCTGCTGCTGCTGCTGCTGCTGCTGCCACGCCTGTTACTGCTGCGCTTGCTGAGGCGGCTGTGCCTGCTGCTGCTGTGCCTGCTACTGCTGCGCCTGCTACTGCTGCACTTGCTAGCGCTGCGCTTGCTCCTGCTGCTGCTGCTGCTGCTGCTGCTGCTGCTGCTACTGCTGCTGCTGCTACACCTCTTGCTGCGACTACCGCTACTAGTACTGACACGCAGTACGTTGCACAGAACCTCTCCACCGCTTCATCAACCGACGCCATCAACGCTGCTCGCGCTGAGACTTACAGCTATTCGGACACTCAGCCCCAGCAGCGCGTAGTAGACATACATGTCCTAAAGCAACAGGGTGAAACAGAGAACGACGCTGACGACGAGGCGTACGAGGAACCCGAAGGGTCACGGGCGCACAGTCCGTTTTTCGACCTCATTTCCACTGGTAGTGCGTCCGGTCCGTGGCGCCTGCCCTCACCAATACCTTACGAAGTCATGTGGTTGCCCTGTTCCGACAACGAGTCGTCTGATACCAGCGCAGACGCTGCTCCTGTTATTGGTTCTGCTGCAGTAGTACCTGTATCATCATACTTCAAAGCAGAGCCGTTAGGATACTTGTCAGACGCTATGCTACTGAAAATAAGTGGTAAGTTGCCGACATCAGATTACATACGGTTAGGTTCATTCCTTGAAGTGAACTTGAAGGATATGGGATATCTCAGTTGTGAGACAAGTGTCATAACTCAAGCTAGAGAAATGTTCACTACTTGGTACCAGAAAAGTTGTACTAGTAGGTGGAAGGACCTAGCCACCGCCTTGGAAGAATCTTACCGTATGGACCTCATCAAATTCTCACGTGAGTACATGGACAAGCATGACATGTGGGATGGCTTAGAGAGTGGAGACATGGAGTGGAAAGTGCAGAAATATTTCTCTCTTTTAGCTGAGCTCTGCCCTAGAGACTGGAAGACCATAGGGATCTACTTAGGGTTGACTTCTCATGAAGTAACTTCCATCTCTCAACCTGTGCCTTCTGACAGGACTGTGAAGAACCCTGTGTATGAAGTGCTGAAAGCTTGGAAGTACAACGAGACGTCTGAGCCTATGGCTCTGATGAAAGTGTTGGAAGACTACATGGGACGCGGCGACGTCGCAATGTATGTTCAAGGGTTGTATGCAGCTGTACCCAAAGAAATAAAAGTGAGCTGTGACACTCGAGTGTTGACGACTCTCGTCTGATCCCTGCAGTAAGATGGACATCTGTTGAAATCGATCCTACACTACAGACGTCTTTCACTATGCTAATAGCATCGTGTGGTAAGAGGCGTCTAGTATTCGAAGTGATAAACAACGTTTATTTTTTTAATATTTGGTAAATAAGTGAAAAAACAAAAAAAAGAAAAACATGCCGCAGGACGTTTGCGAAAAGTGTTTCAAAATTTTTAAAAGACCGTACAATCACGAGTGACCCGTAGAAAAATGAAGAACGATACCTAAGTTTTGCTCTCTATGCAGCGATGTCGGCTAGCGTCGCATACGACTTTCCGGGGTAGGAGGGGCAGCGTACGTCAGAGAATCCGACGCAGATTCCGACCCCTTGTTAGACCGAGTTTAAAAATCACATAAACGAGAACGTCAAAGTCATCGAGAAAGCTGTGCTAGAAGTTTACCGACCAACCTTAGCGAAGTTACATGTAGCGATAGGTGAAGCTCTCCTGCTAGAGGAAGCGACATTCACCCCTTCTCCAGGCGGCTTCGCTGCAGCTCACACCAGACAACCGTTAGTTCAACTGAAGAAGCGGCTTCTGAGATACATCCGTCAAGCTCCAGTCGTACGCTTCAACTCGGAGAGTTACGACTTGAACCTGATCAAAAAATACGCCTTCACTCGTTATTTGCCTCCGGAGACCGAAGAAACCAACAATTCAGCGTCATAAAGAGAAGCAATTAATAGTTGACGTAGTAGTCAACTTTTTTAGCACTTGGTTACAGCTACGCGAATTATTTGCGAGCTTTCACTACAAACGAAGAGAAAGGTTGCTTTACTTACGAATGGATGACGTATACCAAGAAACTAGTAAACAAAAAACCCCTGCCACCGAGATCGACTTTTGACAGCGACCTGACGGGCGTCAAAATGGCCGAAATCCGACTACGCCACATGTCAGAAAGTTTAGTATGACAAGAAGAAGCAAACTATGACAGATTACTTGATCCACTACAACAACGAAGACGTCAAATCTTTCATAGAAGCTTTTTGAAAAAATCACGCTATTTTTTTCCAACATAGCAGCATTGTCATGTTGAAAGACGCCATCTCTCTCGCCAGTTTGACTTTACAAGACCTCTTCCAAAAAACCTATAAGCTGTGTTCACAACGTTCCCTCCGTTCGACGCCGTCCTCCACGCTCTGATCAAAGAAAATGTAGTCAGTGGTCCTTCCATCATCTTCCATAGATTTCACGAGAAAGAGTGTATAGGTGTCTTATAAGTCGGCAGAGGGTGAATACTAGTGAAAAAAGGAAGGCGCGTGTGCAAGTAGCTTTTTCTAACAGACATGTGTGTGAACTAAGCTGCTTAAGTCTAAACCCACCTGCGGTAGAAGCTCTGTACTTAGAGAGTCTTTTCAGCCGTTTAAGAGGCTTATCTAGGACAGGGTACATAAGGAGTGAAACGCCCCTGTCACCAGTCACACTTTCTCCACCCGCCCTTCATCTTCGTAGCATCGTCCACTCTACGCTCGCTCAGCACGTTACGATGGTTAGTTCTGCTATTTTCTTTGTTTATGAAAGTGTTGACGCTACAGAGCATCGAAACCCTCTCGAAATGAGTCCAAGAAAGAAAAAGCAACTCCCACTTGAAGCAAGAAGAGAAACGGTGCCCTATGATGCATGTGAGGTAAAGAAACATTGGAAGGACGTCACCAAGGAGCAATGGATAGACGCATGCTTCAACTTCATCGGAACAGTAGTTTCATTTGGACAGAGGGAGAAGATTTTGTTAGAGCTATTTTTCTTAGCTCCGTATACTTGGCCTGACTGTGGTGAAATTCCTTCAAGTTTGTCAGTCTTCGCCATACAAGTTATCAACTCCTTGAAGGAGCTTCGATATATGCAAGGCACTCAGGAGGAGATTGTCAAGAAAATGACGGAATTCGAAACAGGCGAAGACACAATATGGTGCGAGGAGACGACATATGCGGACGATGATCTGGAGTCCATCATTTGTAGTCCGTTGGAACATTATGTTAAAGACTTTGAGGACATGCTAGACAGCACTGAGATGAACCCGAAAGAGAGATCCCTTACTGCACAGAAAGAGGCCAAAGCTGTGTTGGAAAAGCACAAGTTTGGTCAAGGATTCACTCTTCAAAGCAGCTGTGTGAGTGTGATAAAAAGTCTTGTGTTGAAACATTCAGACATGAAGTTTTCGCGTGCTGTCGACACACTTCCTTTGCCTGAACTGATGATGAACATGATCGACCCTATGGTACCAACACGTTTCGACTCTGCCAATTGTCCCATGTATAAAATGGTTTCAAGTTTTGCCCGTGGCCGATGGCTAAACGATCCACTGAAGTCAGAAAACCTCCTTGATTTAATCAATTGACTAAATGTATTTTCTCATACTAGTATTAGTAGCATTAGTAATAGCGGCTACTCAGTCTCGTGCAGCACAAGCAGCAGTATCTGTCAGCGGCATCCGTGACATCGTCAGCAGCAGCAGCAGCAGCTGCACAAGCAAAAGACAAACACCGTAGTCTCCTCATCCAGACCTCCGCTAGTAGCGCTCTATAAGCGCAAGCAGTGGCTGTGAACCCCCTCCTCCCGCCGTACACACGGGTAAATATCAGAGTCGGCCAATGTCGCCAATACTACTCTCATACAAGGGTCAGGCGCTGCTGACCTATAATAGATGAGTCAAGGACTATTCTACTGAGGGTCAGGCTACGCCGGAAATTCAATAACAAGCTGGACTTTGGCAAATTTGCTTGAAAGTCTGGCCAGCAAGAGTCCGGCATACTCTCCCAAGAGTTCAGCATTGCCAGACTATGGCATGAGGATCCCGCATGGTCAGACTTTCAAAAGCAAGTTTGCCAAACTCCAGCTTTTTATTGAATGTCCGGCGTAGCCTGACCCTCACTAGAATAGCCCTTGACCCATCTATTATAGGCCGGCCGTGCCTGACCTTTGTCTGAAGGTAGAATTAGCGCTATTGGGTGCCTCTGATGTTTGCCTGTGTGTAGTCAAACCTCGCCTGAGAGAGACATACTTCAGAAAGAAAAGAAAGCGGCGTGAGAAGGTGACGGGATCCCAAGTGTCAACCCTAAGACTTACATTTGCTACGATCAAATCAGCGGCACCGGTGAAAGAAAATCTCAAAAAAAGTGTACAGAAGTAGTCGTCTTCTTAAATGTTTTCGAAAACGAAAAACTCTCCTTGCGGTAAATATAAATTTCAAAAGTGGTACGAACCAAAAATGGCCACTTACACCATAGAGAAAGATGACGTGCGCTACTTGTATTATAAGCGTCGCGTGCATTCTAACGGTGTGACAACGAGTCCTTTAAAATATGAAAAAGTGTGTTATTGATTGATTGAGCGCATCTTTTCAAAAATAGAGTGTTATTAGAATTGAAAAAAAGAAAATAAAAAAATAAAATAAAATTATTGTTGTGTTTATTTTCATACGTCTTCTTTTATTAGTAAGTAAAACAAATATAACAATTAACTAGCGTGTCCTCTTAAAGTGACACTTCCTCCGGTCGCTGCTGAATCGTCTAATTAAGGTATGTGTCGTCGTCACTTCTAGTCACGTGACTCATCAGGTCACTTCCGGTCGCGTGATCCTAAAATCGATCACTTCCTAAACAAAATTAAATTAAGAGACACATTTCTTCATGACCCAACCAATCAGAGGTCTCCATTTGACCAGAAGTAGGCCCCTCATTTGCATAAATGGGTCACTTCCGGTGTACCAGCCAATCAGAAGCCTCTAACTAAGTCAAGGTCGCTTGACGTCACTTCCGGTATGCCCTTATATGTACATGTGAAGGTCACATGACGTCACTTCCGGTATGCCCTTATATGGGCGTGTGACGTCACATGACGTCACTTCCGGTATGCCCTTATATGGGCGTGTGACGTCACTTCCGGTCAAATGGAAGCCTCTGATTGGCTGAGTCATGACCTTGACCTCTAACTAGGTCAAGGTCACGTGACGTCACTTCCGGTATGCCCTTATATGGGCATGTGACGTCACTTCCGGTCAAATGGAGGCCTCTGATTGGCTGCATGTCGATTGAGTAATAAACAGTACTTAACTATAGTCCCGTTCCGATACATACTATACTACTCCTATACTTAGCAGAGGCAATGTAAAGATGTCGATTGGAAAACAACCTGCTCCCAGGCTATCCAACTGGTAGGATAGTCGCTGGCCGATGCTTCCTTCAAATCGACTAATGGAAAATGCACCTTAAAGAGGAAGTTGTATTTTGGCTTCACACATTTACTCTTAACACAGGGATAAGATTAACTGGACATATGGAGTATTAAGAAGAGTTTGCTCAAAATATGTGATAAGATATATGACCATGATGCACGGAACGTGTAGCTTATATTTGAGACTGATGCTAGCCACCGATTATTTCCTGTGATGGATAGGGAAATACGTGACTATACATGGGTGCCCAGCATTTTGGCCGTGTCGCCGTGTCAGATTTTAGCCAAGGTGCCGTGTCAGTTTTTATCTAGTGCATTATGCCCTATTTGACCGTGTCCGTCGGATTTTAAAAGGGCCGTGTCGCCCTTGTCGGATTTTAAAAGGGCCGTGTCGCCGTGTCGATCGTGTCGAATTTTAACCCATATATAGTCACAAATACCTGCTATGTCAGTGATCCATCCTTTGTTATCCACTGTAAATGAGTTGAGATGAATTATATTACATATTATGATGTGTAGGAATTGAGATATCTCCTATTTGCATTTGTATATGACGTCTCCGATAGGCCTTCATCTAAAGGTGTATCTTCTATATGGATTATGGAAGTATATTCAAAAGTCAAAGTCAAAAGAAGATGAATATGCTGATTTTGTCCATATTCAATTTGTCCATATTCACTTCTTAGATACGATTACTTTTAAATACCTGCATTCATCGGTGCATGCAGTAAAGTATATTTGATGCACTGATAATGCCCTGTAGGGCCACAAGTAAGGGTAACCATCAACTAAGCCACACATGCAGTAAATAAAGCAAGAGTAAAGCCGATAAATTGAAATGATAAATGGAAATTAGAAGGTATATAATTATGTCCATTGTTCTATTGGGAATGTTATTATGCTACACCTATCATTAGAGACGCCATGAAGTAGGTAACAATTTACGTCGTCCACATCTCCATGCGTCTCCACCCACACCTTCCGGACAGAAGGGTATCACAAAAAGCAAATCCTATATCATATAACATGGGGGGAGGGGGACAAACGGATGTAGGATAATACATGGATTGTTAAATCCTCTTTTGTTTACCTTCTATGTCAGATCACCGAATATGCAATGCCATCTCAGCAAGCACGTGAATCTTTGTCACAAATACAATATTTAATCTTGGAATTTAACGAGTGAGTTATGCAAAGTGTAATAATTCGTTATAAAGGACGCTGGATGTTGCAATATATGTGTATGTATCAATCGTCGACTGATCCCACGTACCCGCCGCATGAGACCAAAGATCAGTGTACCAACTAAGCACATTTTTCATACATTATAACATCTGTATTGGTATCCCATTTTGCAAACTACTCTTAATATCTCACTTCTGATGATAGGAAGGTTGTTTAGGCATCAAGGCATGTGTCATGCAGGATCCGCATGATGAACCAACGAGTTCCCGGCGTCGCTCTGTTGACGACACATGAACATGACGCCTTAGGACTTCCATATCGTTCCAACACCTCCCAATTAACTATTTCCACAGGAAGAGAGGATATACTGGCCAAGAAAAGACACTCCTTGTTATACAATACCTCTTGTATTGTGTCTATAGCACGACACAGTGCAAGGTGTATCAGCAGCAGTAATACGTAGGCGTGCCATGCCCCACGCGCGGCAATACCTACATGCACACACACAGACCAAGGCCGTGACAGACTTCAGTCACGAAGCTTTGGCACCCTTGAGGTTTTGAAAACATAAAAGGTCTATTTCATGTTGTTAGTTGTCATCCAAATCAACTTGGAACATGAAAATCGAATAAAATAGTACACTTCGAGCCAAACAAAAGTATTATTCGTTTTCCCCTTGTGTTTCAGAGGTTGCGTCTATGCATGGCTGTGGCGCCTTCATACATAATAGACTAATGTCAACTCCATAGGACAATACTTGTTTTTACGGGTGTTAGACTTAAACTGTGGAAATTTAGCCTCCTAGCAGAACATTTCTTATATTATGTATGTACAATATAGCATTTATAGGTGAGCATGATTTATATGATGAGGACGAATGAAGCATTCCTGAACCGTGACTTCCTGTGCCCCCCCCTACACACTAACTGATACTACAGAACAGTTCTGTATGTTACATCCTTGCATGGAATCCTAAACAGCTCTCAACATATTATGCCAAATATATCATTGTTTTTTTCAAGATGTACATTAAATACTTTTACAAGGTTGGCCGAGAATCCCTTCCACGAAGAAAAGAGGATGGTGTGCAGCTGTGTCTATAGGCACTGCTACCTCCAAGCAGAGTTTTGGTTTACTGCTACTTTTTATAAGGCTGAGGTCAGAGGATCTGCTCGGAGAGGGAGCAGCGTAGACCAAACCGGCTGCAGTGTTACAATGTGCTGGGGTGACCGGGGACCAGCAAACACAGACTTGTCTTGACGACATGTGACACAGTCCTCAGAGTGCTGCCAATGACTCAATGCTACCACCCTGTAAAAGACAACTCCAACAAACCAAGAAGCGCTTCCGGCCTTGTACCGCCTCCGTGAAGCATGAAGGAGGCCCTGCGAGGTGCCTATCTTACAAAATACTACAAACGGCCGCTATCGTAGGACATGTTTAATACAAACGTTTGTAAGATAGGGACCGTTTGTAAGATAGGGGCCTCACAAACCACGCGTGACCAAAGTATATGGCATCACAACAACATGGCAAAATAGGAGAAAAATGGGGAAAAGAAAAGGCATATTTAGTGACTTTTTGCTGATGCAGGCTATTTCAGATTGAAGATGACCTTCAAATTTAATCTTACGAAGTGTGCTTGGTCTACAGATATAGCAATGTCATCGCACGGAAAACATAGACAGGCTGCCCGGTAGCAAGGAAAAGGGGATTTGTTTTAGGGAAATTCATTAAGAAATAAAGGCGTGGGACGTGCGCGGGGGTGTGGGGGAGGGGAGGGGAGGGGAGGGGAGGGGAGGGGAGGGGAGGGGAGGGGAGGGGAGGGGAGGGGAGGGGAGGGGAGGGGAGAGGAGGGGAGGGGAGAGGGCTTCTGACCCTCCCTCTGATGTGCGACCACTGGTCAGGACACTGTACGTCAATGAGTGAGGGCGGGGTGGGGGGTTCTTCCCCTCTGTTCTCCGACAACTGGTGAGGTGAGTGCACTGAGGGCCTTCCTATGATAAAATTGAAAAAAGAGCACCCAGTTTAGTCTTGAACACAGTGGTCGTATTATAGGGAGAAAAGCGTCCTGTGGGACTAGCATCTTAGTGGTCGGAGGGTAGGGTGGTCGCATTAGAGGGGTGGTCTCAACAGAGGGAGTTTTATATATCAAAACAGAAGGAAAAACGATTGGGACTTTCCAAAAACTGGCCGCAATGGCGAGGTGGTCGTTATTGAGGGGTGGTCGTTAGGAGGGAGTTGACTGTATAATGAAATCGTAGGGTGTGCACGTATGCTGGTCTGCAGGCCTGCCACGCGCCCCTCACTACCAGCATACTCACGTGAACAGTAGCCATTATCTTGTTAGCTCAGCTTGAAATGTGTGTCTTTATATACCTGCAGGCTGCTACCAGGGCTGTGTGAGACGTTATGTAGCATCCTACCGCGGCAGCTGTTGGGACTGTCAGGGCTCTGTCAATCAAACATGATTGTGTAGCAGAACCCCGACCCCTTCCACTTCATATTGTCGTAACTACCCCCTCCCCCTCATAGCACGTTGTTGTAAACCCCCATCCCCATCATACCACGACGTCGTAATACCCACACCATCCCATATTGTGTGTATTCAATGGCACATATCTTTAAATGTTACAGGTCGGAAACCACCATGGTATTAACAGGGGCGGATCCAGGAATTTTGGAAAGGGGGGCGTGAAATAGGCAATGTATTGGAGGTATTGAAAAAATGTCCATTAAAATATACAGGAAAATAGGGGGGCGTACGCCGGGTCCGCCCCCCCTCTGAATCCGCGCCTGCAATACAAGGGTATAGAAAAGCCATGAGAGAAACACTTTTTGATATGATACAATATATCAATATCAATACTGACTATGTTGCCTGAAGTCTTTTCGGAAATTTTAAACATGTTTTAATGTAAAATCTGTTTGGGAAAGATATTTATAGTAGCTACAAAGTGTCCACATCACATTATGTCCACAGCCATCTATTGCAAGTGAAATTACCGTTTTATTAACAGTTCTGTGAGTTCCTAATTTTGCACATATAACCCTACACTAATCATTGCAGCTTGGACTTATACTTCATTTCTATAACATAATCCTGTTCAATGTAACAGACGCTAAAAAAGAACCTTTTTGTTCCATTCACATTTCTCAGTCATTAAAACTTACAATATTGGCTATGTTGGCCCCCGGGCTGGCCCCCTTAAGTGAAATAACCAAGATATGGAAAGCAGAGAGAAGTCAAGTGGATATTGGAAAGCAGAGAGAAGTCAAGTGGAGGAACGATAATATGGTGTCTCAGTATTTGTGTAAAGAACGTGTGCAGACACCTTGTGATGATTTAGTGTATCACACACTGTGATGTGTAGACAAGTTGGCACCAACCTCCTTTATAATTCTGGATCCGAGACTGACCTAGATATCTCGATCTGGTGTTTACCTTCATTTAAACATTTATTTAATTCAAGCAACACTAAACAACCATAGCCAGAAAGGTCCTTTATGGCCGTTGCTTGGGTGAATTCCGTATTCATAATAACTAAATCTGTGTCGTATTACCCTTTCATCAGTGACCCAAGCGGAACACATGGCTCTGAAATAAAAACTAAACTAAACTGCATGGAATGTGTGTGCTGCATGAAATGGACGTCTACTAATGGGTAGTACAAACATGATAATTACGTCGTCTCTGCCTAATGGCTACCGGGTAGTCATGTATATCAAAATCTCAGCTTGTAAAGCATGGAAAAGGGACGTTCACAAATGGCGGCCCCGCGCCTTAGGGACTCAGGGTCTGTAGACATTTAATGAAAATAGAGATAAGGGTGTGGAGAGGGGGAGGGGGTTGACAAATGTACCACATTTCACACATTTAGTGACGTCGATGCTGGATGATCGCAAAGCTTATGGATGAAGGTTAATTTTAAAACGATGTACTTTTGTATGAGGTAAAACACTTGGGAAAACATAGACATGTGATTAGGAAACGATTGATCTTTCCGAAGAAGATATAACATTATACTATGTACCCATGAGCATTACATTGTAGGATACTATGTAAAGGACATAGCGTGTGCATTTTACACCCAACTAGAATGTGCTCCAACTCGTGAAAGGGTGATTCTACAGGTCCTTATGATAGTATATCAGCATTGCGATCCAATGGATGAGTCACTTCAAATATGCTTGTAAATGAAGCCATTCGAACAGATCTCTCAGAATTTAAGTATGGACCATTCGACAAATTGTAGTAAAAAATGGTACTCTGGTAATTGCCGTGCATAGATATTTACGTAGTTCTTGTCTAGAGCAGCCATGCGTGGTTTCACATACACATGGTTCTGGTATATTGTACTTGGAATACATTAGTGCATTACGAGTTAACGGAATATGGCACAGGGAATAGGGCATTGAGAGAACAGGCTGGGAGATGATGCCCGGGGCGTTTGGGGGCGAGGAATATACGCACATTGTACAATATATATCGTCGTTCCAAGTACGTACATGCATGGTAAACCCTACTGGACAATAGACATGTTCCTCTTCACATGGGCACCCTAAAATCATCAACATCTTACCCTATTGAATTCACACAAGTACACCCCTCGTGCCGTGACCTTTCTAACCGATAAAGGACTATAAATCCTAACTTTGTCCGTAGTCTATACAATAATTGCCTAGTGGAGAAAAGGGCACATCCTTCCTGTCTTTTTAGTCTGGGAGGAAAGTCGGATAAGGTTGAGATTTACAGCTGCATGGTTGTTTTGTTTATTCTGCTTGAACTGCGTGGCATTTAGTTGTTACCTGGTAAGGGGAGATGGGGGTGTAGGCCTACATTGGCCTACAACTAACACAGCACACTGTAAAAATATTCCGTTGAATATACAAAGAATGAATGTAAAATTTTACGGTGGATCATCATAGGCATTCTTTAAGGCCCTCATGGATTAATTCTTTATGATTAGTCCTGAAGTCTTGACAATAAGATGATATTGCTGATTGGACATTGTACCAAATTGGGCATGCAACCATATTGAACATGGAGTTAGGTATAAGGGGATTAATGAACTGAAAAGTACTAGAATAAATTAATTGAATTACACAAAATACCATTATAATTATTGTTTAGGCACTGTATTAAAATGACAAAGTTCCGTATTCCTAATAACAGAGATTCACTGGCACCGCTGGGTGCCGGACTTTCACCGTTAAAACTACGGACAATTTGAAACAACAGTGACCATTATTTTTACGGTGAAAGTCCGGCACCCAGTGGTGCCAGTAAAATCGTTGTTATTTTAACAGAATTCTTTTACAGTGCATGTAGATACAAATGTATCTGTTATGTAAGACTTATATAATAATAATAATCTAGAGGCAAATGTAATCTCTACTAGGATGAAAAGTAAAAACATGAGATTTGCATGTCAAAGTCACACTTTATTTAATGGGAAAATAGTTAGGGATCCCCTGACCTAAGGAAGTGTGATAAATTATGCCCCTAGGCGCTTACCCTATGTGCTATAAGATGATATATACTTGGCTCGTCAGTCTCACAGGGGTACTGTTAAGGTATTAGCTGCAAACAAGGTAGTGTCACGCAGCTACCTGAAAGCCAACTCACTGCCAAGTGCGCAGTTACATGCTACTGCTTAAAAACAGGGACTTCCGGGAAGTCCGGCACCCAGTGGTGCCAGTAAAATCGTTGTTATTTTAACAGAATTCTTTTACAGTGCATGTAGATACAAATGTATCTGTTATGTAAGACTTATATAATAATAATAATCTAGAGGCAAATGTAATCTCTACTAGGATGAAAAGTAAAAACATGAGATTTGCATGTCAAAGTCACACTTTATTTAATGGGAAAATAGTTAGGGATCCCCTGACCTAAGGAAGTGTGATAAATTATGCCCCTAGGCGCTTACCCTATGTGCTATAAGATGATATATACTTGGCTCGTCAGTCTCACAGGGGTACTGTTAAGGTATTAGCTGCAAACAAGGTAGTGTCACGCAGCTACCTGAAAGCCAACTCACTGCCAAGTGCGCAGTTACATGCTACTGCTTAAAAACAGGGACTTCATATATATATATATATATATATATATATATATATATATATATATATATATATATATATATATATATATATATATATATATATATATATTATATGCCCTTCCCCAAGTGCTTATGAATACATTGCAAAGTACTTTTAGGAAGGCTATAGTAGAGCAAGTAAGTGACACCTGGACTGAAATCTGATATCAATTATTATTGACACCTTCGCCCCATCTTGTTTTGCTATTCTAAGATGAATTATCATGCTCCTATTCCAAAAATGCTATCTTGTCAGAAGTTGCTCTTCACATACAATAACACAGAAATCATACCATAGGATAGATTAATACCGTTTATTGATGAATACAAATATAAATAACAGTCTTTATATATATATACAAAATATCACAAAGATTCGTTATAAAGAGAATTGCGATTCTTTACATGATAGTAGCACCGTCTTAAAAAGTACTAGAATAGTTATTTAAAAATGTCGTGAACCACTCTTGCCAAATGTCAGGTTTGAAGTGAAACGTCTTCATCTCAAATATTACAATCTCAAAAATATTACAGAGAAATATACAGTCATGCCCAAGTAACACACATCCCATATAATGAAGATTAAAATGGTCCAATGACAATAATTGTGATGATAATGCTGTACATCTTAATGGGTGTGTCATGAATCGTATGAGCAAATTGTTATTGAACCGCATCATGAATTATATTGCAATAAACTATATACACCTCTATGAAGGATGACATATTAACATATTAACATATTAACATTGATGTAAAGATGACACTGGTGAATCTGGGTTACTTACAGGTGAGGGTGAGTTGAAAGACCACATGGGTATGAGAATGAACACAGCATCTGAATTACTCTATATCTATCACCTATTGATTTGACCACTGGGTATAATACATCACAATATTACAAACCTCTCAAGATTTCTTACAATGACGGGTTGAGTATCTATATATAATATACACATGGATATAAGGAAACCTGTTTAGTCATACATTATTGAAACTGCTCGGAGTCGTTTAAAATGTCGAAAAAAAAGATAGCACAGTATTGATGGCTTCTTACCTCATCCTATAAGGCTGTCTACTTTTTGTTAGTTTCACTAGTTCTTTGTACAAAGTATAAGGAACTGGAGAAGGGACACTACGGTGTCCATTTGTCTAAATGCTATGTTACATATAAGATACACTTCCTTCTAATGTATTGTAGGCCATGTGATGACCAATAGTGATCTTCAACTGATGAACCAAATTTAAACACTTTGTTTGCACCTTTCATTTCTGTAGGTGAATACCAAAATATCATTGACCATCTGCAGTGTCAACCAAAATGTAGCTCCGAAACTTCCTGAATTCATTTCTGATATAAAAAGACTCAGATATTCGGGACAATATTGCAGCGCTATAACACGTATATACACCACGGCTATTCCAACTCCAAACAACCAAATGGAGATGAATGTCTCTCATGTAATCACATTACCCTCAATAAGGCAGGCAGACCGAGTCGCTTCAATTTGGCATGGCCAATGTTTATCATTTAAGCAACAGACTACTTTAATGTAGTCACAAACATAGTCAGGAAAACGTCTCCTATATCTTCCTCAACTTGATTCGCACACTCAATCATACCATCTATCTCTTAAAGGCACTAGGGAATGTGTCAGCACATTACGTCTCTTCTAGTCACCGATCATGTGGAGATTGTCCTGTGACAGGTTCCCGTCATTATCATAACGTCGTGTGATGGTGTCGGTCGTCGTCGAAATCTCATTCTCGAACGGGTAGTCCCCTTTGCCGATTCCTGGCGTCGTTGGCGACCGAGGCTCTGGCGTCCTCGGTTCAGACGGCGAGAGGGAAATGGGCGACGTCGGGGGCAGCTGCGAGGACGCGGTGATATCAGGGGGTTGTGAATATCCCGGCGAGCGTAGCGTCGATGTCATTTCCGGTTGATCACTTCCAATGCTGCTGGTCTTGGTGGGCGTAGAGGCGGTCATGTTGTTGTTCATGTTGTGCAGGCGGCGTGACTTGCGCTTGCCGTCCACGATGATGGTGTCGTTGCTGTAGCCGGCCTCCGAGTCCTCCTTCATGGTGCCCATCCAGTCACGTGACGTGTCCACAGCCAGCCCCACGCCGTCAGGGCTCACCACGCCGTCAGGCCCGTCAAACGGAGAGTTAAAGGACGACTGGTGGCGCGCCCTCTCGGCGTCCTTGGCCTCCTGCTCGGCTCTGCGCCTGCGCATGATGACGATGAGGATCAGGATCAGGATGAGGAGCAGGGAGACGATGGCGAGCCAGATGAGGAGGATGAGGACGGCGGTAGAGCTGGAGAAGAAGTCGGAGCCCTCAGCTGTGATGGCGCCCACCACGGCCGCCTTACCAGGAGGACCGCGTAGACCCACGATACCCTTGTCCCCTTTAGGACCAGTGCTGCCAAGGGGACCCATGGGTCCGGTGAAACCAGTAGCGCCAACAGGCCCAGCCATACCGGTGGCACCGATGGCACCGGCTGGACCAAATGGACCCACAGGACCCACAGGGCCGATGCCCCCTTGTATTCCACGTGGTCCAGCAGGACCAACAGGACCCTAGAAGATGAAACGATATTCGTGAATTTGTTATAAACCATGGGTTAGAATCCCTGCATAGACGTATTACTATTACGCTTCCATTCTTATGTTCTATGCTTGGACTATTCTTACTTCATTCTAGGCTATGACGACCTCACATGCCACTCAATGTACAATGTTTAGATCTTATACCTTGTACCTCAGACTCAAAGGCACAATCTTTTACCCTTCTGCACCAACCGAGGCTACTGGAAGGCGCCTCTATGTATTAATTAATCATGGTAAGAATACTTTTAAGATACGGTCCTGTAGATAAGAGCAAAGCCTATAAAAACTTACGGGAGGGCCCTGTGGTCCGGTGGCGCCCGGAGCCCCTGTGGGCGGGGGCAGGGTGACGGCAGGGGCCAGCACACTGGTGTCCAGGTTGGGCTGACACGCCACAAAGTCGGAGCCTGCAGTGATGGAGTATGTGCTGACGTCTGAAGGAAGAGAAAACAACAATACTTGAGTATAATGTCTACTCCGTCATGTCAGGTGAAGGGTTCACAAAAAGTAGGTGTCTTCATGCATATTTAGTAGGTGAGTTTAATCATATCTATAATATAATTGTAGTTCTGAATTCCTGATTCTCGGTTGTTGACCTCAAATATGTGTGCCTGCAGCCCTAACATGGGATAACACGATTCTACCAGTGGTGGCAGGGGCAGCGGTTACCTGTGAACCACCCGTCATCGTATCTAGCATGCTTTCTAGCAGTTAGAGGTTCACTTATTAGCTGGTGTGGTATGCAAGCCCAGACCCCCCCCCCCCCCACCGCCCCATGGACACCCATTGAGTTCGGTGACTGGTGTTGTTATACTTGAACTGTATTTGGGACTAGGTGTCAACCCTTGATCATATTGAGACATACGTTTAGTGCCATAGATAAACATACATCAACGTGCATGATGACATAACAGACATCCACATCTACTTTACATGCACATTGACTCAGCATACCAGAACGTATACATCAGAACGATTTCATTTCGGTACATTGTCATGCTATCTTGAGCTGCCCATGATATATGTATTTCACCAGGTAGTAGTAATATAGTTGTTATTGAAATATGGATACATCACCCCTATATAGATATAGAGGGTATACATGTCCGGGACCTGAGGATCAGTTCCTAAATGAACACTTACATGTCTAGTAATGGCAGAGGAAAGGGTATTTAGGCTCTCGTCTCCAGAACCAGACGGCGCCAAAAGGGCCATTCACAGCATGCAAACCAGACGTTAAGGACGGGTCCACACATCTATCTAGATGTACACCACATGGAGGGGCCTGTGATCACCTTACCTTGGGATATGATCGGATCTATATCTATGCTCGGATACCCGATATGATTAAATTCTGCTTCATAGAATTTCAATGAATGATATAAAACATGAATCTCACTGACGGACAACGGTGTCTTTGACATTTAGTTGATATTCATATAATGTTGTACAAAACTGATTTTTATTCAGTGGGTTTGGTACTTCAGATATTCATTAAACAATATGAACAGGGCCCTCTCGTCAAAATTGGACAGGTCCAGGGTAGGAACTGATGGTGGTGCGTGGGTGAGAGCCATTATACCACAACATGCAGTCACGGTTAGAGGCGTTCTTTTTAGCCACACCTTTCACCCAACACCTCTTTGGATCACTTAAAAACAGGGGCTTGTGGTAAACCGTTTTAGGCTATTTATGAATTAAAATGGCCATGGAAGGTGTTTAAAAGTTAAAAAGCCATCAATAATCGTCCTCTTCACGCACACAGCACCTCGTGTAATCTAAACCAACTGAGGGTATTCATAGAAATAATCACATAATTGAGGTATATTCTAGGTCATGGTTCACAACCTGCAAGGTCAGTCTTCCCTGTCCTCTAGGTTCGCACACATCTACAGTACTAAGTACTGTAGACAGCAAGAGCCCTTTGGCCTAGTTTGTATACTCAGCCAGTCAGGCAGAGTAGCCAAAATGCCAATTACTCCATACCAGGCTCAGGTAAACCTATTCAAAATAATAGTACAATAATCTGTTGAATTATTGTGTCTATTTTGGATCAGCTAAACAAAGTTATATATAGATGACAACTTTAATTGGATTTTAGTTTATACTAAACTAAACAACCATGGCCTTCACATTGGGCCTACTGCACATGCCCAAAACTAAGCTGGATTTACTCTCGTTCCCAAATCCGTCCATAGGAAGGCTGTGGTAACAGCCACATGACCTTAAACTTTTTTCTGGCTTAGGGCAGACCCTGTGGTTAGCTTGGAACCAGCAAACAGGAAGGGGAAATGGAACCAGAAAGTATGATGCATGGTAGAACTACCATCATACATTCTGGTTCATGTCCATTGGTTCCAACCTACCAGCAGGGATTGCCTTAACCCAGCAAAATCCCAAGTTCAAGGTCATGTGACTGTTACCAGAGCCTTCATTCGGAAGGATTTGGGAACAAGAGTAGGCTGACATGCGTGACACAACCAAAACAACATGGTGGAGCATGGCTCCCTTCTAATGATTTGAGGTTAACTCATTACCACCAATTGAGATCAACGGGTGTATTTCTGCCACAACAAGTGCACAGAATTAAAGGAGTGCATATTGAAAATAGGGTTGGAGATTTCTAGGGAGTGACAGTAAATACTTTCTCAGAAAAAAACCACATCATTTTGCAGTGACTATAGATAGTATGGAAGCTGAATTCTGGCTCAGTAGCGCCAGAGATGTGTCGAAGGGGGTGTCGGACTACTAGGTTCCCGGGTCTAGGTTATATGAAGTCCAAACCCTCTGGCAGAGGTAGGCACTAGGATAAATTTTCCAAATTGTGTAGATTCCGTATTTTATTGTGCCATGTTATTGGCCACACTAACAGCATTCCAGAACATATTTACTCATCCTTCTATCATAATTAGAAGTGGAGAAATTGACCAGAACATAAAGGGTTGTGGAAGCAAGTGCCCACTATAGAAATGCACAGGGGTACCTGTGAGAGATTGGCACCACTGGAGTGGGTCTATACTATACATGTAGTTGATGTGTGACCATGCAGCCACTCTACCAGTTCTCTGCCTGTATGGATCTCTTTAGGCTGTTATATTATATTTGAGGGTGTGTGTTATACACTGTTGGAAAGCTACAATATGCCCCTTTCCATATTGCTATAAGATATTCTTTAATTCACATAGGATTTATATGAAACGCCCTATTTACATCTTGATGCTGTACAATCCATGTCATGTAGGCTAGAGCAGTACTTGCAGTGCATCAATTTGGGCAGTCTAGAAAACCCCTTGGGCATTCATGTAGGAGGCTGTCAATGGGTACACACAATCATCTGATATGTTAGGACCTGGCTGATTTGTTTTTACAGATGGCTGGGTAATATTTCAATGTTATCTATTGGGTAGAAGAAGACCTTCACTTTTCGCAAACTGTCATTTTCCCCCTTTGTTGTAAACCTATGTTAAATGCCCACTATGAGATACTACTCCTCAAGGGCTTTCCAACGTGCTATTCCATAGTGTCATAGTCCTATCTGGAGCTGAACAATCTGAAAAACCCTGAACCTCATCTCAGGCAGACTCCTAAATGCAGAGCCAATTTTGTGTGTCACCCATGGCTGCACTTTGAGACCACTGCATTGCGTATTTCAGAGTGCCTACCTCTGTCATAGTAATACAACTCATATCTGCTGTATTGCTAAATATGGTAATGTCTGTAGGTCATCATCCAATAAACTCCCAGTCGGTGCAGATGCAAATTACCTTGCCAAAACTGTCTGATCCAGAGTTTCTGTATTCAAAATGAAAATATGATAAGTATTCATAGAAACCCTGTATTATGATGCAAACAGTGCTAGATAACTAGTACTTACCTGTGTCCACATAGGCAGCTACAGAGAAGATGTAGGGGAAGGTGAGAGTACCAAACTGGATGGTGTCATTGACCTGTGCTGGTGCGGAGGGGTCGGCCAGCCGGTGCTGCAGCACCTTGGGGTATTGACTGCTGAACCTGTAGCCCACAGAGCCCTCATTGCCCTCCTCGTACACGGCCAGCCTGTCTCCAGCCTGCGTCACGATGCACTGCTCTGCACGGGACGTGATGTACACCTGCAAACACAGCCACATGTTCAATAATAACTCCTGAGTGCACACATCACATTACAATTCAACTCGGTTGGAATGTAGTAAGTGTTCTGCATACAGGAAAATCTACGGTCATAATCATGTATGAGATACAAGTAACCGTTTTTCTGTAAGAGACTGCCCACATCATCAGTGGGCTTTTGCACAGCAACGATCGTTACAAGTGTATTTCTCACGAAATGGCATATAATATCCTTAGGGGACACCTTAATAACGATTGCTTTTAAAGATAGCATTATTATCTTCAATTTTTTAAAGATTCTTGATGATATCGTTATAATTTTGCTGTGCAACAGCCGACAGATAAATGTTGTCTTCTGAGGAGCACATTGGCAAGGGTGACGTTCGTATCAATATTGAACTTGGCAAAAGCAGATTCAAAATCGAATTGATCTAGAGTTGATAATATCCATTCTAATACCAACAGCCATTTCATCAAGTTGGTGCAGCGGTATGGGTAAGGTCTGTATGGACCACCAGTAAGTTTACAGAGGGCCAGGCGGCTGGGTACGACAGGAAGAGAGAAGTACACACATGGTTGAGAGGTCGGTGCACCAACCCCATGGTAAATATTACCTTTATGTTACACGAGATGACGCACAAATACCCCCAACGTACACACATCTTGGTACAAAACGTACCCTGGCACCTAACCCAGGGCCCTCGCCTGCATAGACCTGCCTTTTACACCACTTTAGTTTTCTTTATTTTTCCTTTATGTAGGCCTACCACAGAAACTCAGACTATTCCAGTTGCCCCGAAGTACCTTTCAATGGGGGAGATTCGATATGTGCATGACAAATGCAAGTAACATCTATTTTCTTTGCATACACTACATAGAAAATATTAATAACGATTCCTCATATATGCTCAACCATTAATACCCTGGTAGGATACTGTATAATACATGTTTTGTTATCCCCATGTAAAGGGACACTTCCACCATGCGGTAAGACAATGTAGTGTTTACCCAACTGCCGCATAAAACCAGCACTATGGGTAGCCTATGGTGGGGTATTGGTGACTTCTGTGCTGTTATACCTCAGATATACCTATACCATGCACATGTGTGGGAGGTGGGAGAGGGGCATGGTGTCGCAGGGGTGATGTCCCAGGTATGTACGTGGTAGGCTCCTGAATACATTACCTATTGGGTGACTCAGTGCTTCTATGACATTCAGGTTGCCAAGCCTGAAGCCGCTGGGTACAGCCGTCATGGTGCTGTGAACGGGAATGTTATTTCCCTCTCCCAAACTGCTGGTTTTCAGGCAGAGTTCCAGACAACAGTATGACAGAGAAGGTGCCATATACAAGCACAATTGGTGCCTATTATTAAGCATCTCTCCCCCTACCCTATTACATGGGCATGGCTGAGGAATCTCACTGACGGACAACGGTGTCTTTGACATTTAGTTGATATTCATATAATGTAGTGTTTACCCAATTGCAATATGACAAATGCAAGTAACATCTATTTTCTTTGCATACACTACATAGAAAATATTAATAACGATTCCTCATATATGCTCAACCATTAATACCCTGGTAGGATACTGTATAATACATGTTTTGTTATCCCCATGTAAAGGGACACTTCCACCATGCGGTAAGACAATGTAGTGTTTACCCAACTGCCGCATAAAACCAGCACTATGGGTAGCCTATGGTGGGGTATTGGTGACTTCTGTGCTGTTATACCTCAGATATACCTATACCATGCACATGTGTGGGAGGTGGGAGAGGGGCATGGTGTCGCAGGGGTGATGTCCCAGGTATGTACGTGGTAGGCTCCTGAATACATTACCTATTGGGTGACTCAGTGCTTCTATGACATTCAGGTTGCCAAGCCTGAAGCCGCTGGGTACAGCCGTCATGGTGCCGTGAACAGGAATGTTATTTCCCTCTCCCAAACTGCTGGTTTTCAGGCAGAGTTCCAGACAACAGTATGACAGAGAAGGTGCCATATACAAGCACAATTGGTGCCTATTATTAAGCATCTCTCCCCCTACCCTATTACATGGGCATGGCTGAGGAATCTCACTGACGGACAACGGTGTCTTTGACATTTAGTTGATATTCATATAATGTAGTGTTTACCCAATTGCAATATGACAAATGCAAGTAACATCTATTTTCTTTGCATACACTACATAGAAAATATTAATAACGATTCCTCATATATGCTCAACCATTAATACCCTGGTAGGATACTGTATAATACATGTTTTGTTATCCCCATGTAAAGGGACACTTCCACCATGCGGTAAGACAATGTAGTGTTTACCCAATTGCCGCATAAAACCAGCACTATGGGTAGCCTATGGTGGGGTATTGGTGACTTCTGTGCTGTTATACCTCAGATATACCTATACCATGCACATGTGTGGGAGGTGGGAGAGGGGCATGGTGTCCCAGGGGTGATGTCCCAGGTATGTACGTGGTAGGCTCCTGAATACATTACCTATTGGGTGACTCAGTGCTTCTATGACATTCAGGTTGCCAAGCCTGAAGCCGCTGGGTACAGCCGTCATGGTGCCGTGAACAGGAATGTTATTTCCCTCTCCCAAACTGCTGGTTTTCAGGCAGAGTTCCAGACAACTGTATGACAGAGAAGGTGCCATATACAAGCACAATTGGTGCCTATTATTAAGCATCTCTCCCCCTACCCTATTACATGGGCATGGCTGAGGAATTTTTCCCCTTGGTATTAAATCATTGACCATAATTAGGTGCACTTCAGCAGTACCTTATTTTTTCGCTCACCTCAGATGAGTTGATATATATTGTTGTGAAATGGGCCGTGAGAGATTTACACAAAGTATACATTTAAATAGAGAAAACATTGGTAGGATATACCCACAAAAGAGACAGAATTAATTCACCTTAATAAAGGTTGCCCACACTTGGAATTCTTCCCACGTTGCAGGGATGAGACATTTTGATTACGGCCCATGATTCAGAAGCCCTGCAATTTGCAGTCCTGTGGTTTGGCAATTTGTCCACAAGGAATTCATCTTAAACGGCCCAGAGCGAATCTCACCTTGACATCCCATGCATGATGTCACCAGGTGGAAATGTCTGAGGTGGTCAGGTGTGTGGACCCCTGCAGACACACCTGTGTTCTTTGTCTCACCTGTTCTGTATGGGTGAGGTGGTGCTAGGGTGATGCAGTTGGGGAAGGATGTGAGCTCATATATTGAATCTACATTAACACTCCTTGGTCACACCCTTTTCTCTCAAAGTTAATTGTATGACTATAACAGAATGTGGTATCTTTTTGTATTTTATCACCAGGCAGGTAGACATAGTACATAACGTCATTTACATACGGTATTGTATTTAATGGAGGTTGGTAGGTTCCTGAACCCTTAGGCTAAATTTGGTGAACCTTGTTGGATTTTCCACAATGTATCATGCACCTACGACATAGACCTTTATGTCGATAAGACCTGTATACATATGATCATTCAATACACTGTCATTAGGCAGTGTTGAAGGCATCCATGGCAACTAAATTTCTTGGGGAATTCCCTCATTTCATTGTTATTAGATAATCTCTATACAGGTGCTGTCATACTTCTGAAAGATAATCATCAAGTATCGGTTATCTATTGAACACCCCCTCTCCAGCTATATAATAGCCCTCTGTATATGGGGGTCGTGACATAGTGAACAATGGTCTGAGGTGGGTGGTTGCTTGGGAGGGAGGGTGCCCCTTACTATTCCTCCATGGCATCCTCTCGACACCCTGCCAGCAATATAATGATAATGATAAGACTATTCCACCCAGAAAAGCCCGGCTACCTCATCTAATTGGTGACTGAGTGCTTCTATGACATGCTGGGCTTAAATCTACTGGCTATGATAATAGTGTAATAAGACTAGTCCAACCAGAAGAATCTGGTGTATATTAGACAATAAATATTCTCAAATGCCATTTTACGTATGTCCGAGTCGTGACTCATAAATCAGGGCATTGTAGCGTGAACTGCACGTCTTATTGTCCCCTAAAGTTAACACAACTGTCTAGACCCTGGCTATATATGACCAGGAGGCAGTGTGGTCTCCACAGCACCTACCCAGTGTGGTACACAATGCCACCATGGACCCTCTCTGCCATGTTCGTTCTAAATGGGACAAATGTACTGGGGAGCAGGTAACACGGTATATGAAGCACTTCCTAAAGATAAGGTCACTTTCCATTATTTCTGCAGATGCCCAGTAGGCTAATGCAACGGCAACATAGACCTAACAGTAACTTTATGGTTGTACCCTGTGGCATAATACTACAGTAATAAATGTGCCAAGTAGTGTGCGAGAGGTTATCACCCATAGACTCCACAGAATGCCCAAAGGGAGTATAGTCTGAACTATAACTTTTTTTTGGGTTGAACTGCTTGGTTAATCGTTTTACTAACCGTCGGTCTACAGAAGCTAATGGCAGTGGCCAGGGTGGGTTGTTTCATATATTTTGGGGATGGCAGATGAGCTGGTCGGCAGGGACAATTAATTACCAGGCAGTTTTACCTGAGGTGTGTCTGTGGCAGGTGACCAGGGGTGGGGGTCAGCCGGGTGACACTTACTGCCTGGGATAGCTTTTCCCACGCCTCACCTGAGTGTTGCAGGTCTCTGTGGCTGCCTGGTGTGTCGTGTATAATACCGTGTAAGCTGTACTCAGGGTACACTGTTAGAAGTAAGTAGTGTTCCTGTACACCAAATATTGGGAGCAACTTTGGTTCCAGTAGATTGTGCTGTAGACCTACAGCAAGTGAGCTTTTGTATATTTACAGCACGATGTACTGTATAGGGACAGCAGAATCTTCTGTTACTGTACAGCAAAATTGATTGTAAATCATAGTCTGAAGGTCCTGGGTTCACCTCCCGGTGCTGGTGAATTTTTAACCATCCATGTGAGGGAAAAATGAATTTTAGGTGGATGTAGGTGAAACAAGAGAAGTGGCTCCACCAAGGATTGAACTCACGACCTGTGGTTTTGGAGACAGGCACTGATCTGTTGCGCCACAGAGCCGGTGTTACAAATGGTCATATTGGGATATATCTCTACTCTACTTCTCAACTGATTAATAATAATTTGTAAAGGTCTGGGGTTGGCCTCCCGGTGCTGGTGATATTTTTAATCATCCATGTGAGGGGAAAACGAATTTTAGGTGGATGTAGGTGAAACAAGAGAAGTGGCTCCACCAAGGATTGAACTCACGACCTGTTGTGTTGGAGACAGGCGCTGATCCTTTGCGCCACAGGGCCGGTGTTACAAATGGTCATATTGGGATATAAGCTACCTCTGCCATGTCTGTATGAAATGAGCTACAGTCTTGTTGCTAAAGATCCCTGATGAGAGGTGGCTAGACCTAGGATCGATCCCATGACCTCTCGTGTACATATTACAGGGAAAATTACTGTAGATCTACAAGTCACTACCGTAACCTGCATCTACAGTAACAGAATTGTACATGTACAGTAGATTTTGCTGTACTATTATTAACAGCTAAAGTACTGTACACTTACAGCAAATTTTGCTGTTCACGAACAACAACTTTTTACAGTGTATAGCAGAGGGCAGTGCAGCCAGCCTGCCATTCATGGTGTATATCTATGGAGGTGTGCAGGAGGAGGCATGCAGCTCGACATGCTCACGTATGTATACATATAAACATCATCATCCTTCCAAATCCCTGTTGACCCATACATACATACGTGCACATGCCGTATTGATGGCCTCGGTATGAAGCAGCTCTGCTATATCAGTACATATCAGTAAATTACGCCTGTCTACCTTTTAGAGCTCGTTTGATAAAATGATTAATAAATATACTGTTGAACTCGATCGCGTGGGGATGTCTCTGCGTCTCAATTATTCATGCACTTCTCAGTCTTAGGCTTACTACAAACCTCTGAACTAGAAATTTATAAAATCAATTGTACTCATGGGATGGTAATAGTAGAGTGCTGTGATCCCGTACACCCACCCAGACCTTGCATCATGATAAAGGCCCAGGCACCGAGGTCTGCACACGTCACCTTGAGCTGTGGGGGTTTTCAGATATCATGTTCCCTGGGGTATCCTCAGCCTCCCCTCCCCATTGTAGGAACTCGTCATTAACATGGTGGGGCGGCCCCCATTAGGGAGAACAGCAGCCTCCTTACAGCTGGTATGACCTGCAGACTCTTTGTGACTTACAAGGTTAAAGAAGAGGGTGAGTCAGTCACCCCTCCCGTCCACCCCCTGAAGGGGGTCAGGGGGCTGGGGTTATAAAGGTCGGTCGGTTACGGGCCAGTGCTAGCCAAGATGACATGACTCCCCAGCCAAGCCAGAATATGTACAAATGAATACATTTACCCTTATGGTTCCCAGCATAAACTGATGACTTGTTATCGCTACGGAATTTCATGGTTATAAATGAATTTAGGGGGTAGATTACTTCAACAGCAGCTCGGCATGTTATAGAAGCCACTTAAAAAGTAATACTGACATGATACTGTAGAGAAGTATAATAGTTATTTCTCAAACATAGTAATATTTACTATGCACAGCCATATTTAATATACGCAGTAAAAATCCCATGGCATAGCAAAGCAATGCTTTCACTTTTGTGACTGTGAGGCCTGCCCTGTGCTCTATTGACTTAAAACTATTACAATCCTATATATATACATATTATATATATATATATATATATATATATATATATATATATATATATATATATATATATATGTATATATATATATTTATATATATATATATATATATAGCACCAAGCATATTATAGTGCTAGTCTGGTACCACTTAGATACTGCTAAAGCTCTATTTGTTTCTGGCACAGTTAACTGTTTAAGGGGCGGTGCTTGCCCACTCTGCCCTCCTCCAGAACTTGTCAACATGTCCACATACCTCCTGTACACGCCTGACAGCCCCTTACAACCACTCCAGGCTTTATGTACCTCTTGCCTGTTGAGAATCACGTGCAAGATACATTGGATGCACTGACAACTAGATTATCCCTCTGTCTCCTATTTTTATTCTCATTCTCCCTGTGACTGGCAGTTAGCTGTGTTATCGGCTTTAGGGCGCTGAGCTCACTCTGAACAAAGGCTTGATTGATGACGCTTTGGTTGTTGCTGTTGGGAATATCTTTCCCACCCCCAGGGCAATGTCAGTGGCTAGATCATTTGATTTTTTAGATATATATCTGAGTTGCCTCCTTTCAATACAAATCTTGGTCAGGCAATAATAATGCAATATACCGGTTCTGGACATAAATCAAGAAAAAGAGAACCAGAAGAAGTTCAGCACCCTTTCAGTAGAGCCTGAAAGCCTTGGTTTAGGCAAATAAATATAGCTTGTAAACCCAATCTAACCTGACTGCATCCTGGGTGCCTTGGTATTGGAGCTTACCAACTTACTACCATGGGCAATGAGGGGTGTACAGAGGGTGGTGGTAGTGGGAGGGAGAAGCAAACCGGTTTGCTGAGAGGCCAGTACTCTCGTTCCCAAATCCTTCTGAAGGAAGGCTCTGGTAACTGCCAAATTTTGGGATTTTGCTGGGTCTGGGCAACCCCTGCTGGTAGCTTGGAACCAGCGAACAGGAACAGGAAATGGAACCAGAAAGGCTGATGGTAAAACTACCTAAAACTACCATCATACATTCTGGTTCCATTTCCTGTTCCTATTCGCTGGTTCCAGCCTACCAGCAGGGGTTGCCCAGACCCAGCAAAATCCAAAGTTTAAGGTCATTTGGCCAGAGCTTTCCTTCAGAAGGATTTGGGAACGAGAGTAAGAGGCCAGGGAAAGGCAATCTGAGCTTGCTGCTACTAAGGCACCAGGTTTATCTCTCCGACGTCCGCCTAGTTGTGACCTAGTATGTGCATGTTACCTGCAGCTTATACCTTGATTCCCCTGTTGTTACAAGGAAAGCCGAACATCTGGGAGGCCCTAAGTCAGAAGGTAAAGCTAGGAATAAAGTAATGCCATGCATAGAAGGTAATAGCATGACTCAATGGCGGACATAAACAGTCATATCCACGTGGTACAGGGGACTTGGCGAATGGGCCGGCACTGCACGGTCGTGCACACCTGGATGGTGTCTGATAAAGGAAATGGTTATATGACCTATTCGTGGTTGTGGAGCAGAACTTATTTGATTTCTTGCTTTAAACCTGGGAATAAGGGGTCTTAGTTTATATATTATTAAAGCTCCGACAATATAGAGGAGCGTAGAGTAGAACCCAGAGATTCTATGTCACGAACTATAGGTATAATGTAGACACTGTAACAATTGCATACTAAAGTAGATATAACCGTTTGGAAGTTTCTGTTTTGCTCTTTTTCTTCCTTTTTGTGACCTGGTGCCTGTAATACAGAGTCAGTGCAGATTGCAGATAAGGTCCCCTCTAAATGCACAAATAGCAATGACCATTTATAAACACAACTGCCATTGCCTCCCCCAGCCAGAGTCCAAACAAAGCCCGCGGACACTGTAGATGACGTGAACCCCTCACATGATGCCACATGCAGCATACACGGTCAGCAATCAATACCCTCCAGTTGTAAGGTGGAAAATGAATTTTCACGAACAATTTACTCTTGACAAAGGCAACTGACATTCGTCTCCATGTCCCTTTGTCTGTTCCAGATTAATGGATAACCAATCACGAACGGCAACACGTACAATGAGCACATTATAAGAGAGGGAGGGGGGTTTTATGAGAATGGGGGATGAGGCCTTGGGTGGATGCCGTTTTTTTAGCATATTGTGCAGTGTCAGGCCTATCTGTGCATTGTATAGACCGCAGAATGGCAGGCGTTATATGTGTCCTGACATGAACTCAGGGTCTAGTCTCTGACATTTTAATTGAAACAAATTGACAGTTGGCAGGTGTCTTCACATCTATCCTGTTACATGTGTTATGGTTGGATACTATAAGCTCCTCCTTATTAGAAATAAGGCTCTACTCACATAGAGTCAAACCGTTTTCTGAATATTCTTAGATCATGAAGTTATATTGAAGTTGTTATGCATTAAATTTGGTTCACTGTATGTTAATTCATTTTATACAGAGGTCTAGCATTCGTCAGATCTATGTAATATACTGGTATTCACACCCTGCTGGCCAATGTGTGACCCCCTGCGGCACGTGGCCATCCTGCCCCAACCCTCACAGTGAAGGTGTGGCTCCCGTAGCGTGTGTACTCCCAGGTCATCAAGGAAACAGTTAGCAACACAGAGTTTGTAAATTATTCACAAGGTTGATCAGCCCATCTGCCAGATGGCAAGTCTAATGTATAAAAAAGAAGAAGCATCAGTAGATTGTGCACAGCCTGCCTGGATAGCAGCAGCCACCAGGTCTGCAGGTGGGACCGGTAACTAGGATACACATGTTAATTGATTGAGAACTGTTGTTATTTTGGGTGGCAACGTGCTTAAGTGTATCATAAACACATTTTGTTTGGGAGTATGTTCTGAATTATTGAAGCATAGTTCAGCATAATGCTTCTGCGAAATACTTTTCCATATAGGAATTATTTGAATTAATGACATCCAATGTCATTGTGTGAATCAAGAGTGTAATGGTCACCAGGAAAGCATTGATCAGGAACCTTCCTGTTAGAACAGGATAAAGGGTGTCAGGTGTCAACTTTACACTCCTCAGCCCGCCTCTCCGTGCTCAACCCCACTCCCACCACCCCCACCACCACAACTTATTTGATAGCTGGGTAATCTGATTCAAGCTAACACACATCCAATCATGAAGTCATGGAGCCATTGAGCCATAGACACTATTATAGAATATATACAGAAACAGCACAAATATCTCAAATGCACGGTCACAAGAGTTGGAGACTGAAAATATAATATATACAAGATGAAAAGATGAGTGACTCACCGTCTCCTTATCCTTGGCTACGGTCGGGACGTATCGGGTCTCTCCGACCAGCTTGAACCACCGGTCAGTGGCATTGTTCTGGCCTGAGCCACTAGGGGGAGGCACTGGTCTCCACACCTGGAACCGAACAGGTCCTATCTTGACAAAGTAGCCCTCCCAGGCAAAGAGCACACCTGCCTTGAGTTCTCCTTCTGTCAGCAGGAAGATGACGCCTCCTATGGTGGCCGTGGAGGAGGAGAGCTGTACTTCCCTCCCCACCCGGACCACGCTGTGTTCTGCAACAGGACATCATAGTGCCATTAGTGAATGTGTCACATCAGGTAGATAGGTGTCATCGGATTAAATGGGTTAGAAAGTCTTTTAATGAAAGATGATTCAGTACTATTCAGGGGAAATTGATGACCTATTATTTATAAAGCAGTGTCCCAAAGCTAAATATATATAATGTAATAATGTGATCAGGACTTTATCATTGCTGAATATCGGATAAATGTGGGATTATGTAAAAGCTCATCATTCTAAGTTCTATGTGTAACATACTGGGTCAAGTAACTGTCAATGTGCCAACGCGCAATACTGAGTGAGCAAGGGGCTGCATACATTGTACCATTGACACACATAGTGTTGCTGGATCAGAACAGCTGCCAATTGAACCTTATTTAGAGCTTGTGATATACATGAGCTATGGAAAGGCTTTACATTATACATAAACATACAGGACCACAGAGAATAACCAGACAAGCTGCCCACTGAATATTCATATTTGGAATATAACGGACAATACTATAGGTTAGGTAGGGTGTGTCCAATGATTTAGTGATGCAAAAATGTGTTGACAACGAGTTCTGATAAACACCTTGGCGATGGAAGTGACTCCCATTGACTCTCTGGGCCACTGGAAATGTGAAGGGGAAGGGGTTCATCGACAGCTTTAAACTCACTCCACCATTGGTGAAATGCTGAAGGAATGCAGCCAAAGGACTTAGTGCACTGAAAATCCATGGATTGAAAGGGTTAGTCAGTACAGACTATCCTAGGTTGGTCATATGAGTGTTAGTCATAATGGCAAAGTTATATTCAAAAATGACCAAGGGGTCAGTCAGTAGTGGCTAACCTAGGTTCATCATTGGTGTGTTTTATTTGTATACCACTAGTTGGGGCCACCTGTCATGACCACTCAGTGGCTCCCCCTGGAAATGAAATGACTGAGGTGGGTTGGTCAGTACTGACCAACCTGACAATAGTAACTGACCTAGGTTGGTTGTATAGGGAGCCGAAAAATGACTAACTAGGTTAGGCACTAGTGACTGAGAGGTTGGGCGTATAGGGAGCCTAGGATTTTCAGTGTGGGCTGCTGTCACCCAACAACTATAGGGGTATTGCATAAGCAGCGGGCATGGTGCATTGATTGATATACTTAACAATTTATAAGACAATCAATGGAGAAGCCATGCGGGAAATAGAGGTCACATGGGTGGGTTAGATATTTCAGTTAGTTGAATATACTCATGGAATACATATGCTATATGCCCAAATCCTTTTCTCATATATATTGGAATATTGTGGTTCATATGTACATGTAGTGAACACTATCAACAATCAATATACTTCAGTCTCTAAGCTGGGGTTCAACATACACAACGATTTACTCCAGGGCCCGTAGTGTGATGGAGTGTTGGCAAATTGCAGTGCATAATCCGTAGCCTTGGGGGGCTTCATGCAAATACAACCGTTCGTGTAGCTTAATGCACTGAGCCCAGGAGCAGCCTAGGTACTTCAGGTTAAGGTGACTCACCCTTGCAGGTAGAGTGGGCAGATGGGCAGGTAATAGGGATTAACACTCATGACATCACTGTGAAGTCTGATTTCCTCTTGTATCTTTATGTATCCCCGCCCCGTCTGTACTCACCCACTACTGATGTTGGGGATTAGGCTTAGTGCCTCATTATGGGATCCAACATGTTTAGCGTAAAAACACCACACTCTTGTAGGCATGTAATAGCAGGTTGTAGATTGTATTTTAGTCATTGGTACTCAAGCCACAAACTTAGCCACTGATAATCCTGGGGAACGTTTCCTCCCCTATACTTTCCAATATTTCTAAATTCTTAAAATCTATGAAAATCAGCTATTTCCGGCTTTCATCCATCCATTTATATATATACAATTTTAATAAGTTGTATAAGAAAGCACCTTTGTCAATCTATGCAAGTCCTACATAGCAGTCGCCCCTGAATAAACTTGTATGGATAGTAGGTCTGCCTACACAGATGGGACTGAGGGGAGGGGGGTGGATAGTATTACTGTAAGAAGTACATGTAGATGAGCAGGAGAATCTACAGTAGTTACACCGTGTAGATGTATACCACAGTATTAGTGTACATGGATACCAGCATTTACTGTTAGTTTACAGTATAAAATAGCTTATTTTTGCTTACAATATTTTACAGTGTATGCATACGGGGATGTTCATGCAGAAATGGGGGTGGGGTGGATGATGGTGTGGGTGTAAGGGTGTGTGGGGAGGGAGGGGTAGCAGGTGAAAGCTAAATCCGGATCCTCAACACCTAAATCCATGGACAAACATTACCAGTCCCACAGGGAGTGTGAATTTAGGGGTTCATATTTGCCTAAGCCTAATATCTCCCTAATGCCTCATAGCAAGCATCTGACATGGAGACTGATAAAGCTGGGTGTCTAATAGTAGTGACCCGCACAGAAAGAAAGTGCAGTTTTAAGCTATTCGCAGCATATCACACACTTGCTATTCATTTCATTTCAAGACCATTGGCATTGAAATTGCTACTATATAATGTGATTATAGGCGTTGATACATTAGATGTACTACATTAGTAGTCTTGTACTTGTTTTGCTTCATTTCAATGTAACACAAGGGTAACACAAGTATCCGCCCAGAATATCACTAGATTTGTAGAGCATGACTACAGCATAATTACCACAGTATAGCGGTGATTACTATCAATAAACTACAAATGGGAATCAATAGTAATGTGTGAGTGGGCTATACTAAAGGTGGTATGGATAGGTTGCCAATCACCCCTCACTTAGATAAGTCTACATACTCATAACGGACTTAAGCTGATCTCGAGGTGTGAAGCAGAATGCGCTAGATATAGTTTGAATCATTCCGGCAGACTTGGTGTAGGACGTTGGAGGAGCTCTATACTATTGCACCCCCCCCCCCCTCTGCTTACCCCACAGGTGAGTGCACACGCTGTAAGGTGAGTCCTGGTCCCCAGCTATAGTGTAGCAGTAGGCTGAAACATTTTCCCAGCACGGGGTGGTTCTATATAGGGTAGCAATATATATAGCTATACACCATCGGTGTGTCCCCTCAGCTGAGACCAGCCTGTCCCTGTGCATGCTTCACCCCCATCCCAGCAGTCATCACCATGCACCCCCTTCAGCTTCAGACAACACCAAAGTCCTACTACCTTATTGGCTGCAGGTGATACAGGCATACTCCCATCTAGATCTCACACGGTTCTGCTAGTGGCCCATAATGACAGTAGTACTGAATGTATTGATCGCTTTAAATCGATTGGTGGGTTATTTGAACCTGATAATACAATCTGCATTCGTGTCTATACACAAATGTCCACCCCCTATGGTTCTAAAAACCTCAGTCTGAGCTCGCAGAGTAAGCAACGCATTTGGGAAGGCAATGGTTAACTTTAGACTCCAAGCTGGTGTGTCAATACCATACAGGTATGTGCTCATGGGACATACTCTGGGAGGTTTTAGCTTTAAATGTCTTTATTATGAAAAGTTATATCTTTGCTACTCACGGGCATAAGTTGTGGCCAGTAAAGTTGCTCCAAGGATGAGGATTGCGCCAAGAAATCGTGTGTACTCCATTTTGGGTTGCTTTAATGAGTTTCACAGGTAATGTCCCACAGGTGTTAAAAATGCACCTCACTCACTGGAGTTGACCAGAGTGTCTGCTCTGCCTGCCTCAGTGCTACTGCTATAATATAGTCTGCACGTCCTATGCTGCCTGCTGCTACGACGGTACCCAGACCTCCTCCACTGCCTTACCATTGCTTGCACAGCCACGCCAGCGACCAGCCACTGTTGCTCTCCTAGCTGAGGCCTCAGCGTCTCGTGACGTCACCGGAAACTCCACTGACCATATAAGGAATATATTTGAGAGGAGCAGGGGTTCCCCGAATGAATAATGCATATAAAAGGGGGAGGGGCTTAGTTGGTGGGTGGGGAAAGTTCCGGAATGACTCCAACTCTGGAATGTACTGAGGGTCTCGGCTACTGCATCACATAATTGCCGTGTATGTGTGGTGTTGACTTAGTTTTTCATTGGAAACCAGGAGATGGTTATTTGTATGTATAGTGTATAACTTCCACATAAATGACTAAGCAGTCTATCAGTTTTATGATCAGCCATTCTCTGGATCTAAACACACAGCGTCTCTTTTAAGGCATTAGAATGTCAATTTGACTGATTACGCTGATTCAATCAGATCTATGTACCAGTGTATGATGACTTGTTATCCTTTGCTGTAGAAATCCCACAAACAGAAGGGCTGCAGATGTTACTTTGCAGTTACAATCCTGGCACCTTAATCCAACGATCTCCTTAAAATGAGGTATTTTTTCTTTTCCATGGTTATGATATGCTGTCCATGTTTTTTGGCACCCGTTAGTGAACTTGTATTAGTTTAGCGGGGTAGGTTGACAGAGGATGGCTGGACAAGCCCCTTGGAATTGGATTTTTTCCCTGATTTCAAAACTTTTCTTGTGTCAATGCAATAGCAATTTGTCATCATATCCTATACATATATAAATGACTAAGACTGTGATTACATATGTCAAGAAAGAACACAATATTGCTTTAGAACATATCACAGCATTTCTGTATAAAAGGATGCAGTATACAGCTACTTCTGGTGCCCTTAAGCAAATTCTCTCCCCCTGTAGGTAGGTACGTTTTACTGGGTTCCTTAGCATGCAGGGCATGACGTGTTTACCTTTTTCATGGGACTTCAGTCTCTGCTCTGTTCAAGTGAGATTTCTGCACGGCCAAAAATAGCGGTGTTTCTTCAAACATTTGCCAATAAGATTTATATTGCGAATGTGACCTAGATAGATGCAGGGGGTGGGCACAGCAGTGTGTAAGTACACCCAGCATACTGCGGTTAGACATGGTCCACCTGGAGTGGGGCCTCAACAAATGACAAGCCAACCATGAAGAGCCACCCTCCTGATGGCACATTAAGGCCATTTAAGAAAACTAGAAATAACAAGACGATACAGCTTTGCTGTAACACCGACCTGAAAGATATGATATTCCAGAATATTCACATAACTCGTCAGAACTATTTATACTGGGGAAGTAGTTCAGGCTGTTGCAAAATAGGATAAAAAACGACTGATAATTAAAGAAAAATAATGATTTGATCCGTTTATGTTTCAACTTGTGTTACATAGATACCATGCGTGAATCATCTGGGCCGTTGTGCCTTCCAAACATGAACCAAACTAAATGATCTACTTCTGCACCTTATTGACTTTATAGGTTGGTGTTCTAGAGTTGCAATTGATCTATATCTGTTAAACGTATTCTCCAATGCATAGGCTCTGTGTGTAGCCAGTAAATAGCTTCATGAGTCAGTTATTACCACATTTCACGGATTATGAAACATGAAATTTACAAGAAATAAATAGTCTTAAAATCATGCAATAGCTATACCGATAAAGATTATCATGGAATTTCAGGCAATGATTTCTATGATCATTTCAATAAGAAATTGTCATCTTAGTGTAACCGATTACCTTGTTATATACAACTGAAGCTTGTTAGAATAGCAAATGTTGTCAAGATGTTGCTGCATTATTGTTTATAAGAAAACGCTGTAATTGAACTTTTTTTTGGAGGTGTTTTAATCAATTATTGACCACAAAGATTTTACAAGAAATATCTGAGGATTCATCCAATGTATACCGTATGTGCGCGTATTGTAACAAGTCTGACATGTCGTAATCTTTGTATAAATCGTACATGGATGAACATACCGTAATATATGAAAAAGAAACAGTCAATAATGATGAGGGTAGCACTCAGCATGGCTGATTTTAAGTGCTAACCTAATGTATTATCACGATGTCTTGATTATACACTTGTTCTATAAAGAGCAAGATGGACAACACAGGACAATAATATTATACAGGACATACTGTTATCGATAAACTATGAAGAAATAAAGTTTCTAAGAAAAAATCTACGGACTCATTTGTCTTTCTTCTTTCCTTTACATGTCATGCAGGGTGTGCAGCCATAATTTCAATTATCACAGACATCTTTTTATAGCACTTATGTTGTTTACAAATTTATGGGACAAGTGTACATTTGTATACCGGTAGTGTAGAGATCATGAGTCTAAATTTAAAAGGTGATAAAATAGAATACATTTTCTTTCCAAAGCCACCAGATTGCAGTCATTAATCACGATACGAGTTATTTGTCTAGGTACAGGTTGACCTTATCCATCAACAAGGATTTCATTTCTGTTTTAAACTTAGATAATTCGACAATATTTCTCAAGTCTTTGTCGAGCTCATTCCAAGTCTGGGCGATAAACACCTCAGTACATTTTTCATACGAGGGTAATACAATATTAGGATATTTCAACAGGGGAGCAAGAGATTCACGTGTGTTTCTAGGTCGGACATTTAATGTATCAACCTTCTTTGATTTTTTAAAACCGTAAATTTGGGCATGATACACTCTTCTATCACATAACTTTGGCAGCTTTGCTCTTCTGTGTATGTCTTTCTGACTTGTAACGTTTTTGACTTAATCGAGGAGGAAAAAAGCATTAATTTGGTTTAGGATTCGTTAATTGTTAGTTTGTTTTTTGAAGACCAGGTGCAAAAATTTGAAAGCGATGCCTGCATGTTATTAGCTAAAGTGTCTAGAGATTTGCCTGATGTGTATAACACGGTATCATCTGCATACATTAAAGTAGATACGTTTGAAAAAGTGGTTTTTAAATCATTAACATAAATCAGAAAAAATAATGGACCTAAAATATTACCTTGGGGGGTCCCACATGTCATGTTTACAACCTTTGATACAACATTATTACACACTGTCTCTTGTGTCCTGTTTGTAGAATATTCTTTAATCCATGCCAAGTTTTTACCTCGTATACCGTATTTTTCCAATTTTCCAAAGAGAATTAAATAATTTACAGAATCAAACGCTTTTTTGATGTCAATAAATGCTGCAAGAGTAATCTGACCTTGATTTCTACATCTTAAAATATCATCGGTTAACGTACTTATTGTGTCAACAGTCGAACATTTTTTTCGGTAGCCACCTTGTTCCTTAACTAAAATACTAGAATTTTCCAGATGAGATGAAATACTTGTATGCACCAGCCTCTCGAGAACTTTACCCGGTACAGGTAGTTGGCTAATAGGCCTGTAATTAGACACATTTGACAAGTCACCAGATTTTGGTAGGGGGGTCACCCTGGCCTGTTTCCAGCTAGATGGGATTTTTGCATGTAAAATCGACAAATTTAATATTTTTGTAAATTTTCCTGGATAGGCAAGCACCGAGTCTCTAAAAACGCCTGTTGATACATAATCTAGAGCAGAGGATTTGTTTACATTTAAATCTTTTATCACTTTGATCACAATATCCTCTGCAATCATTAAGTCAGGCATACAATTGTTGACAGGTTCGCCTTCAAAACTCCATTCATCCATGTGTTTGGAGGCTAATTTTGGCCAGATTTCTGAGAAAAAATTATTTATATAATCTGCCGTGTCAGCAGTCTCAAGAAGGTTGCCTGAGCTGTCTCTTAAGTTAATTTGTTTCGACTCAACATTTCTACCTGGAAGCAGTTTTTTCATAGATGCCCAAAATTCTTTAGAGTCATTTACATTTCGTTCAGCTTCATTTACAACATAGAGCCTATGAGCCTCCTTACATTCAGTTGAGATTTGATTTTTAACCCTTTCCCTGCTGGTGTTGAAAAATGTCATTTGGGACTTAACCACCGGCCCTATGCCATGGAAATATGCAAATTGCAAGTATCTGCTCCCTGGGACAGTGGATAAGGAGTAAAATAACTTGTACTGGAGACAGAATTTACACATTTTTGACAAGGGGATGTTATATTCATGTTAAATATTTTTGGATTCATTCAAAAATTCTTATTCTTTGTTTCATTGCAGGAGCTGTAACTTAGTGGTATTGCTGCCCTAGGGTAGCAATTTTGCTGCCCTATGGCAGCAGCGGTTTTTCAAGAGTATTTTAAATGCTGCCCAGAGGCAGCAGCGGCCCTTAAAGGGTCAAGCGTGTTGGCTGTGAACCAATGCAGAATGGAATTTGTGCGTCTTGCCTTTTTCAGAGCCAAATTCTTCTCTGCAATCCTGGTTTTTAATTCAGGGGTGAGCCATGGTTCATCCTTGTTTTTTATTTCAAAAGTTTTTACCGGGCAGTTAGAATCAAGCAATTTAGAAATATTTCTAAAATATATATCCCAACACTCCTCAATATCATCACTCTCGTCAAACACTGACCAATTTGCATTTTTGAAGGCAGTCTTAAAATTATCACAATTATAGTTTTTATAGGATCTACCTACAAATTGGCGACTATTATATACAATTTTATCCCTTTTTATTCTAATAAATACAGGTAGGTGATCAGAAATGTTTATGTAGGCCACACCATACTTATTAACATGGACGATGTTTGTAAACAACAAATCAATACAAGTCTGTGTTTCAGCAATTCTAGTGGGATCAGTAATTAGTTGACGTAAAGAATAGTCACCAAGGGTACCGTACAGATTCTCTTTATCATTGTTGTCAATCAATACATTAATGTTCATATCCCCGATGATAATAACATCATATTTATCAATATCAGCGATCTGGCCAATTAAAGTATTTAATTCAGAAATAAATAGAGATTTATCACTGTTGGAAGGGGGACGATAAACATTTCCGACGAGAACTTTTTTTGCTTTACCCTTTGAAACAATTAGCCATTGAACCTCGAGCTGTTCTGTGCTTCTGTTTAAGTGGGACAGGGTAACAGGGTGAAGTTGTCATTAACATATATACAGACACCACCAGCTCTGATCTCTCTTTTCCTGTCAACTCTATACAAATTATAACCTGGGAGGTCAAAATCTACATCCAAATTGATAGAAGTCAACCACGACTCAGAAAAGCAAAGGATATCTATGCCTTTGTTCCATAATTCCGTTTTAATTTGAGGGAATTTATTTCTTACGCTTCTGGCGTTCAAGTGTAATAGACCTTAACCTCTACCCGGTAGTATAGTACACTCATCTACCATTTTAGTTTTTTAACAATATATCTATAATAATGGCTGCAGACCAGATATACATTCTGAGTCACATACATACATTGAACATGAAAACATATATTGGGTATGAGGCTTCGGCTCTTGTGGCCACCTCCACCCTTGTTGATGGGACCTTTCATGGAGTGTATATGGGGGGGGGGGGGGGAGCACCGGTATTATGTAGTTGTACTGTACAGGTTTCATATCCAACGATTCAAACCAGCCCTATGGGTTCAATTATTTTTAAACAATTCTAAAACAAATTTAAATACCTGAAATCTTATCTAGATAATTCATACACATTTTATAGAAGGCATACAACATCAGACGTTATATCAAGGAGAATCACAGTGATGCTATAATACATGTATAATGGGTTTAGCACCTGAGAATGAATCCTACAGTGGGTCGATTGACTAGAAACAACAGTTAACAATATATACAATTTCTCCAATTTTTCTTTTTCTTTTAACGTATGTATAGGGTTTATGAACAATGGTTCCTGTTTTAACAATCACAGGTGTAATAAATACTGTCTATAAGAAAATCTATGGTATATTAAAGCACATAATCCATCAAAAAGTGTAGGATTTAAAGAGGCAGTTCATTTTTTTTTCCATTTTTTTTTTACTGGTAGTTTATGTTAAGATCATTGTTCGTCTGTCGTCTCATTGCGGACAGGTTGTTGGACTTGAGGTTGGTCGGCTTGGTCAGGTGTACCCGGTACAGGAGTGAGTGGCGCCCATGGATCCTCTGACGATGTGGTACTGCTTTCATCATCAGTAAGGGGGGTGTCTTCTCCTTCAGATTTCTGGCTCGCTGCAGTTTCACCTTCACCTTGTTCGTCTTGTGCACCTTCACCTGCACCTTCACCTTCACCTTCTGGATTTTCAGGTTCAGGATGAGCTTCTTTGTACAGATTGTCCTTGATCTCCCCTCTTGCCTTCTCTAGAAGTAGGCCAAGGAGATTGTCACCAACCACCTTATCCTTGGTAAGGTCTTGTGCGTTTCCTGGATGGTGCCCTGAACCATATAGCTTATGGTAAGTGAGTTCATACAGATTTCTCTGTTTCGTCTTCAGCAGTAACCTCCTGAGTGTGGGGTCTTCGAATTTGGACAGCAGCAAGGCGTAAACCAGTTTAGGTTCAGCTTTTTTCCACTCTTCTGGAGGCTTCAAGCCAGCACCCATCTTCATGATTTCGTATGGATCGTTTGACGCCATGATGTTTATGGCAGTGTCAGTGTCCCCAGCGGCCTTAGCTTTTTTGTACTGCAGTGCTTGCTCGATGCTTTTATATTTGTCATCTTCCACCTTACATGGGTACAGATTTGATAGTGGGTGGCGTACAGACTTGAATCCGAGCCCGTCCGTCGTTCTGACAGTGTATGCTTCACGTAGTGACAGCTTGTGCGGGAGGTTTGACAGATCGCCATGCCTGTAGGTATAACCGTCAATCACCAACGACCTTTGCCTTAGTTTTGGCCGTTTGACACCCAGCTTTTTTAGCTGTTTGACACCCAGCTTTTTTGCGCTGCCTTGCTCGGGTCCGACATTTTCCGTGTCGTATTCCTCAATGCGTCGGTAATTTCAGCTTGTCACGGCCGCGGGGGGTGGTAGGTAAAGTCGCTCACCCTAAAGACTGGAATTTTCTTGTATGGAATTAAAATAAATACTTAAAATCAGAAATAACCGGGTCCCCCATTTACGAGCGGTCACTCCCGGTCGGCCATCTTGCTCATCATTGCTAAACTTGCTAAAAGCATTCTCATGGTAAGGAGGTACAACATGCAATCTTCTGTTCATCAGAGCTTCCCTTCACAAACCACTTAGACTAAGTGTAAGTTCTGATATTCATAAATGAATAGGGACATGGGCCAAAACACATGTGACTTATTTGATTTCGATTTGGGTCTACTTTCGTGAGAAACACAATAAACGGCCCGTGTGCATCGTGTTTATGGCTGCACACCAGAATGTACCACACTTTCACTTGGGTCCCAACAGCAATCTCCTATAATAATGGAGGACCCCGTTAAAGAGCATCACCAGACTGGGTGAACCTAGGATAACAGAGGACCCATTAAAAGGCATCACCAGGCTGGGTGAAGCTATATGGGGGAGAGCCTATGCTGGCACTAGATGCATCTACCAGGGGGCTCAGGTAGTCGTGTGTCAAGCTTCCATTTTCCCTGTTTGGGTAGTTTACTTTGGAGGGTTCTCTCTCATTTAATCTATGTTTCTCTTCTGTGTAAATTAGATCAGTCTTTTCCCCAGGAAATGGACTTTAATTAGATAAACCCACAGCAATGTGGATATTCAGAGAAATAGAGCATTAACACCTCTGTGGATGACCACTTGTCTGTCAGTCAGAGTGTAATAAATGCATTGTCTCCCAATCAGGCTAAGTCACTCACTTGACACCTAAGACAATGGGGAGGTGATTAAGGTGATTAAGATAGGGGTGGGATGCCACCCATCAGTCTTATCAGTGTAATCTCTGGTTATTGTTCCTAGGTGTGAACAGTGGCTGATAATAGATATGCCCACAATGCACTGCTCCGGAATCAGGGGGCTCCCATGCCATGTAGGCTCTCCTCCGTATTGTACCCCGTGCCTTGTGCAAGACGAACGGGAGATCTTTGTTGTTACGTCAACCCTGTCTAGTGTCTAGAAACTGAAAGCTACGTCTAGACTGGGCTTATGTGGTTCTAGCATAGCATAATCCAGGGGTGTGGGAAGCAACTTAAGCTTGGGGGGGGGGGGCATTGCCAAACCGACCGTTCAGAAGGGTGTGCGATTGTGAGCGTTATAAGCGACACACTTCATAGGGGGCCTGGGGGCCTGGGGGCAAGGAGAATTTTGAAAATTTCCATATGATTAAGGTCAACTTGAGGGTATTTTTTAAGATGTAACTATAGAGTAATAAAGATAATTCATTAGCATTTCCAAATTTCTTTTTTTTGGGGTGGGGGGCAAAAAATACTCTGCCCCCCTCCATGAAAAGGATTGCTCTGCTCCCCCCCTGTTCCGACACCGCTGTAATCTGACCTGGCTGATACGTGATGTGATCTGAGAGTGAGTGGGCACATGGGTATCTAGAACAGAGAAAGTATCAAAGGACAATATTGGACCACAATCCATCGCATCATAGACCCACGTGCATTTCTATGATTGAGGATTTAAACAAGCAGCCTACACAGAGAAAAGAAGTAAGGTAGCTCTCCCCACGACTCTAAAATGACTCCCAATCATTAGGGAGTCTTAGAATAGGAGTCATTTAGAGTCCTGGGGAAAGTTACCTCAGTGATCAAGTCGGGAGTCACAGTGATTCTACCTTTCTCTGTGTATTCGTAGTCTATAACGTATTGAGCATTATCTTAGTACCGAGAAATTACAGCGAAAATGGGGGCAAGGTTGAAGGTGCACAACACACTCAGAAAAGTCAGCGTCATTGTCGCTAAAACCACTCTCACCTGAAAGTCAGGCACCAGTGAGAGTGGTTTTTGCGACAATGACGCTGACTTTTCTGAGTGTGAATGTGGAATCCTTCCCAAACGGATCGTGGAACCCCGGACCACTAGGGTAGCTTGACATAAAGTCGACCGTGTACCTTGAGATGTCCACCTCAGTAATGTCATCCGTGCACGATAAGCCCCCTTTTTGTGTATCACAATTTAAGCGTAGTATACTCATCCAGCAGGGGACAACATTTTATATAGAGACAATACCATTCTAACATACTGTTTTACATACACACTGAAAATTCCGAGGGTTAGTCAATGCTAATATATCTCAGTCAAAACCACTAACTTATCAGCATTATCAAATCGAACAAAGATTTTTGCTAAACTATGACTAACTTTTTACTAACCAGCTACCCACAGGAACTCCACACCAGGTGACAGCACAAGCAAATCATGAGATATTTATCTATATGATAAGATTGCAATTGCACTTGTTATCATGCTTAGAGGTAACCTTTTCTAATTTTGAATATGATATGGGGTGTTACATAATGTATGTATGTATCTACTTAGCCAGCTTTTTTTTAAACTGATCAACCTATTCCAATGAGGTTTTCTGAATTGGACACCTTTTTTGTGTTTTTGAAAAATGTATATATCAAAGACAGACTCAAGACTCTATATGGCCACTTCTACAGGACAATAACTGTTATGTAGACAAACTGGTTTCAACGGATGGAGTTACCATTGCACAGGTAACTCATGCTGTGGTTGTTGCATATTAACCAGGGCCATGCCACTGACTGGTAATAGATGTACTTATCACTTATGAATGACTACCGTAAATTCCTGTGTGTAACCTGTGGGTTATACTAGAACCAAACCTCTAGTGCAGGTTATACAATATTCTCAGGTCTAGGGGTGGGTAATACAAAGGTTTTTGAAAGTATAGTACAGTACCCGGTACTAAAATCACAATTTTCAAGCCCTAGGTAGAGGTTATAGGATTCTCTCAAAGTCGGGGTGCGGGTTATATGTGAGATGCGGTTGTACACAGGATTTTATGGTAGCTTCATAAGTTCAGGTGACCTGGGAAATGCTAACTTTTAGCTCAGGGTTAGCAGTAAAATGCTAAGATAGGATAGGAACTTTGGGTAGTAATTTTTGCTGATGTTTGTACAAAAGTTAGTAAAAAGTTAGTAAACCCTACTAACTTTTGACGAACATTTGAGATTCAATATTTTCAGTTCACTCAGTTACTCGTAGGGTATCTATTATATAGCCTACGCATATGGGCACAGAGTTTAATAGGACAGCATGCTGGATTCAGTTGGTGTATACGTGTGTGTTGTATAAAGGTACAACATTTGAAACCTCTGGCCTGGAAACACGAGTATACGGTATCTCTATGGATGCATGTATTAGGTCAAAGATATGTGACACCGTCTACTGTTGATATATGATAAGGGGGTACACAGTAAGCAACTTCCACGATAATACAGGGCCACTGTCTATGCCCAAATAACTGGATGAGACAAAAGCACCGTCTTATATCTAAAGTTGAACAGCGCCCTATGCTGCTATATGTACATTCTATGTTATAGTATACCACAGTTGGCTGGGAGAACAACTTAAACTGCCCGTCTGTATAACACGTACAAACTAATTAGAAACCAATCAAAGGGTGTAAGTCAGATATGGATACACATGCGTAGCTGCACAATGGTGCCTTGGACAATTGCCCTGTTCGTGGCTTTAACACGTATACTTGCAGCGACTCACTTGTACCATCTCTACTGCACACAACCCTCACCAACCAGTCCGGCATTCTGCATTATTGGAGCCTGTGCAAGTAGCTGCCTATTTCTACACGGCTCAAGTAATAAGCATTAACATGTGATAAGTACGAGTCAACACTTTGAGCAGAATGATCCGTACACAATCCAACACATATAGTAAAGCTAGCACTGCATGTTAAAGTAGAATTCCACGAAGCGGGTTTGTATGTACTATAGATCAGTAGTTAGACGAGCTATAAAGGTTCACCTAGCGGTCAACATCTGGTCAATACTTTGCTCTTAAATCAAATCACCATTCGACTCGTATGCTAAGGGGTCATTCATAAAGTATGTCACGCAAATTTTGGCCATTTTCAAGACCCGCCCACCCCTTTGTCACGCTTTTCCCCATACCTCTATCATTGGGGACCAAGACCCCCCTCCCTCCCACCCCCTCGGGTGTGACGTACTAAATGGATCACCCCTAACTAAACGTCAACCTTAAAGTAACCATGTAGGTAATGTGTGCAACGATGGCATGTTTGTTTCAAGTGTATGGTGTTTCCATCAAGCGAATCATCATTTATCATGTGAGCGTGCGTCATGAAAGTTATAATACTCCTGACTGTTTTGTCCTATGTAGACGTGTGTTTAATGTTGTGTGATCATGAATGTCCCCAAAACAGAACAGACCAGTATCAGTATCAGTTTTGATTTGTGCCATCACGAAACGACTTAGGTGTTTTGGTAACAGTGACGCTCACCTTTCTGTGTGTGATAGTTTGCTAAATCCACCAAATAGCCCAGGCGTTATGCGCCAGATATGGGGTGAATCGTGCAAATTGTCGTGAAAGCATAAAATTGGGTACACTTGAAGGACATTTTCATGGGATGAATTTCAGGGTTGGAGCCAGCAAAAATATGAATTATTGCAGGCAGGGCGGCCATTTTGTTTAAGGAATACAAAATCACACATTTCCTGCATTAACCCCAATTTTAGGTGTATTACTGGGTGAAATAGGTCAGTCAGTCATGTCCTGCTTAAAGTCCATGTCCATATGATGAATCTCTGACTTGGAGCCACTGGGAAAACCCATTATTTGAGCCATGGCAGCCATTTTATTTTGATATCAGCAAAGCAGAGGAATAAGCTTATGTCCATTAACCCACCTACAAAATGGTGTATAGTTGCCCAAATCAGGTCAATCAGTCATGTCATGCTCAAAGTCCATGTCCATGATGAATCTCAGAAATGGAGCCAGTCAGAAATCTCAATATTTGAGCCATGGCAGCTATTTTGTTCTGCTATTACCAAAACACATTATCTTAATTGACAGCAACTTCTAGGACTATCATTAGGACAAATAGGTTAGTTTGACATATCCTGCTTAAGGTCCATAGCAGCAGCATGAATCTTAGGGTTGTTGCGACCCGACAGATTCATTATTACAGTAATGGCAGCCATTTTGTTTCAGCTTTCCATAATCACACATTTCTTGGAATAACCCAAAATTTAGGTGTATTACTGTGACAAAAAGTTTGATTAGTCATGTGAAGCTTAAAGTCTATGTTCTTATGACAAATTTCTGAATTGGAACCAATCATAAAACCCAATGTTTCTCGTCCATGGCAGCCATTTTCTTCTTTCTTCACCAAAAAACACTCCAATATACACATAACCTTAAACTGACCTATGAAAGGTATATAATTATGGCAAATGGGTCAGTCTCACATGTCATGCTTGAAGATAATGTCCATATAACATATCTCAGAAGGTCAGAAAAAGCAATATTGTAGCCATGGCAGCCATTTTGTCCTTTCATTAACAAATGCAATCCAATATACATGTTACCATCAATTGACTTACAAAATGGTGTATAATTGGAGAAAAAAGGTCAGTCAGTCATGTCATGCTTAAAGTCAATTGCCATGTGACCAATCTCATGACATATTTGTTGTAAATATATACCTTTTTGGACGTCAATTGAAGGGAAAATGACGTTTGAAAATGAAATATGCTTTTGTTGATGGCAAGACAAAATGGCTGACATGGTTTAAATATAGCTTTTTTCCAAGTGGCTCCATTTCTGAGATTGATCATATGGACATGTACTTTGAGCATGACATGACTGATTGACATAATTGTTGCAATTATATACCATTTTGGAGGAAAATTGAAGGTGATGTGTAAATTGGTGTTTTATTGGTGATGGCATGATAAAATGGCTGCCATGGCTTAAATATTGAGTTTCTTGACTGGCTCCATTTCTGAGATTTGTCATATGGACATGGACATTGAGCATGACATGACTGATTGACATATTTGTGGAAATTATATACCTTTTTAGACGTCAATTAAAGTGAAAAGTGACTAAAACTATACTTTTGTTGATGGCAAGACAAAACAGCTGACATGGCTGAAATATAGCTTTTTTCAGGTGGCTCCATTTCTGAGATTTGTCATATGGACATGGACTTTGAGCATGACATGACTGATTGACATATTTGTGGTAATTATATACCTTTTAAGACATCAATTAAAGGGAAAGAAATTAAAAATATGCTTTTCTTGATGGCAAGACAAAATGGCTGACATGGCTGAAATATAGCTTTTTTCAAGTGGCTCCATTTCTTAGATTGACCATATGGACATGTACTTTGAGCATGACATAACTGATTGACATATTTGTCGTAATTATATACCATTTTGGAGGTCAATTATAAGTGATGTGTATATTAGCGTTTTATTGGTGATGGCATGATAAAATGGCTGCTATGGCTGAAATATTGAGTTTTCCGACTGGCTCCACATTTCTGAGATTTGTCATATGGACATGGACTTTGAGCATGACATGACTGATTGACATATTTGTGGTAATTATATACCTTTTAAGACGTCAATTAAAGGGAAAGAAACTAAAAATATGCTTTTGTTGATGGCAAGACAAAATGGCTGACATGGCTGAAATATAGCTCTTTTCAAGTGACTCCATTCCTGAGATTGATCACATGGACATGTACTTTGAGCATGGCATGACGGATTGACATATTTGTCGTAATTATATACCATTTTGGAGGTCAATTGAAAGTGATGTGTATATTAGCGTTTTATTGGTGATGGCATGATAAAATGGCTGCTATGGCTGAAATATTGAGTTTTCCGACTGGCTCCATTTCTGAGATTTGTCATATGGACATTGACTTTAAGCTTGACATGATTGACTGACCTATTTCTGGCAGTTATACACCTTTTTTCAGGCCACTTGAAGGTGATGATTATATGATTCTCTTTTGTTGATGGCAGATTAAAATGGCTGCCATGGCTCTAATAATTGGTTTACCGGCTGGCTCCAAGTCTGAGTTTTGTTATACACACATGGACTTTAAGCATGACATGTCCTTTTAAACTATTTCATCAGGTATTGCCCATGAATTTTGGATTATTGTAGGAAATGTGTTATTTAATGATGCCAAAACAAAATGGCCACCATGCCTATGATAATGCATTTTTCTGCTGGCTCTAACTTTGAAGTTCATCATATTCACATGGACTTCAAGCGTGTCCGATTTCATGCTTCTACGACCCTTTGCACGATTTATTCACATATCGCCTGGGCTAAAAGGTTAGATCAGCGGGCATAGCGGCAGCTTTCTCATTGGCGGATCCAGGGGGGTGGCCCGACGGGCCTTGCCCCCCCCCAAAAAAAAGGGGGGGGGGGAGAAGAGAGGAGAAAAGAGGGGGAAAAAGAGAGAAGGGGACAATACCATGTATTCTTCTTTTTTCTTTTTTCTTTTTTCTTTTTTGTATGTGTATCTTTATTATGCCTTTAGATGTTGAATATTTTGTATATAATCTTAATTGTATTTTTGTGCCAATATGTCTTTTCATCGCCAAACGGTCAATCAAGACCATCCCAGTGCCATGGGCACATCCTGTTTACACATCATTCCATCCTTGTACATACCCATCTTTAAATCTCAATAACATGGATTTCATTATAGTAACTACAACTACAAAGGCCACCTCAATTGATTGTATTTATTATCACTGCTTCTGCAGTGGATCAGTCAATAAACTTTATTATAAAAAAAAATGTAGACAAAAACCATCAGCATTTTCTTGCGGGGGGGGGGGGGCATGCCCCCCCCAAACCCCCCTAGTATGGCTTCTGTGATTTTCTTGCGCTGCGCTTCACTTGCGCTGTGCGCGGGAACAAGCAGTCACTCCATGGTTGGCCAGGTTTGGGCCCCCCCCCTCTGGAAAATCCTGGATCCGCCACTGTTTCTAGTCTATAAATATGATACTGTAGGATTGGTTTCAATATATTGTTGTACTGGTTGGTTTACTGGGCTGGTTCTGTATATAAATATACCAATTGTCGTTTAAATGACGCTCGAGTTGTAGCCTGTTGTTCAAACTCAGTCTCAGGCCCTGACTCTATAATAGTAGAGTCTGGCAAACTCATATAAAAAACGTGTTTCACCAACTTGCCCCGGGAGTTGACCAATCAAATCATGTACACCGATTCCTGTGCACAGCGTGGCAGGAAGTAACAATCTAAATATAGCAGTTGCACCAGTACCATTTGCAGCCCTTGTGGCGGAAAACGGTACTGGTTGAGTGAGTCTGGTTGAACTTAGAGCTTCAAACGGTTCCATAGGCATAGCTATAGCCTAACCCTCTTTTTCTTCTGCTTTGGTCACTTTGATGGGAACCTAAAGCAGCATTCTCCACAAGGGTCTGCATGGACCTTTTCTTGTACTGTTCTAGTCAAATAACAAGTGACAGGTTTGCGCTCAGAAAGTGGCGATTTAAAAGTGCTTCTGGTGCAGGGGGTGAAATGTAAATCCACTTTAGATTTACCTTTACTGTTTATATACATAAGCAGGACTAGTTGGGGTCAACTGCTAGCATCTCTATAGTACACTTTCCATCTAGTTGCTCAATTCGATAATCAATACAAAACTGCTCTGAGGTTCCCGAATCTTGTTTGCCGAGCCCCTTCAACCGAAAAGTTGCGATGGTTAATTGGCAAGTATGGTCTATATCTAAATCAAAAGGGGGTATCTTGGTCCATCTGTTTTCTGTTTTTCAAAGTGTAAAAGGAAGGCATGCTAACTACCTGGATTGTTGCAATCAAATGTGATTAACCTGCTATTGCAAGATGTGTATCAAAACGAAACAGGTGTGCCCTGCTTCAACTGCTCTGTAATGCCTTGTAGTGAGAACACATTATTTTTAACATGATATCCTTTATTTAGTTATAACCTTTAGGCATGGGTTTTAGCATGTACAATTGATATAACCATCATGTAAATATTGCCAATCTCTTATGTACATGGACACATTCAAAACCATGTTTCTTTTCTTTTCACAACCGAGCACCTTTCAACAAAAATGAGGGTATACAAAATGGAATACCTCACGCCAACATATTCAGCACAGTCAATGGTTAAAAAGATAGCAATCTGTCCCAGGATAGGGAGTACAGTATTAACAGATTAAAGGATAACAATAGACAAATAGAAAGAGTATTAGTATATGTACACTGAAACAGCAGCAGGCCAAATATGTAACAAGTATATCCATGGGGATGTTCTGTCCATAATAATAATACCAATGATGCACAATGAATCCCTATGAATTGGTGTTTAATAGAGTGAAAGCTCTGATATCTAATCAAGATCAATGGGTGTATAAGTATATTATAAGCAAAGGTAAGGGAATGTAACATATTCTTGCTTTATTCAACCAACACATTAAGGTACTGGTATGCATTAACAAATATAGTACTAAAGCGGCAGAATCGATGGATCAAGGTGTGATTCCTGAGTATGCCAAGTATGGATGCTATCTACTTTTATTTCTACTTTCTTCTCAGTACATAGACAAAGGTCCACGAGTTTGAGACTGTTGATTGGTTATTTCATGAGTTGAAAATCGGCCTATTCCACTAGGCCGTAACTAAGTGGAATACGCCCACGTTCAACAGGTAAAATAACTAGTCCATAGGATTAAACTAGTGAGCTTTGTGTTATTTGTATTTACCTTCATTGCATTCTCTATGCCCTAGCGATGTAAACAAGCCACTATGGAATACTAGTATGCGGGCAGCAAAATACAGCTTTCCTTGGTTAAATCAAAGAGGCTGTCGTATTCCATCAAGCATAAAGTAAAGAACATGGATGTACGATAAGTATAGCTACACACACAGAACAGTGAGAGTCATTGTCGCTAAAACTACCCTCACCTGAGGGTCAGGCACTGCCTGACTCTCAGTTGAGGGTAGTTTTGACGACAGTGACTCTCACTTTTCTGAGGGTGTATCAGAGCTGTATGATATATAACAAGGGCTTTATATATCAATATGAAACAGCCTTTAATATGTCAGGCACTTCAAAAGGAAAACTTGGACCCCAATCATACATTGGCGTTTGAATAGAAGATAAGGAATCAACAGACAATGCAATAGGAATAGATATAGTGGAAGGGGTGCGCAGTATAGTGTGCAGAGGTATACTGAGTCAAAACACATCCTTATTGCCCCTTTACAGCCCAATATCTGGTAATTGATGCGTTTTTGATCACAATTGTAGATATGACGGCATTCTTGATAGAATAATTATTTATTTCGGAATATACCCTGCCGTTGCTAATACATTGGTGTACTTCACTGTTTAGCACTATATCAGGGACGAGCCCAGGAAGTTGAAAGGGGGAATGGGGGACAACAAACTACCGAAAAGTGTCACATCGCGAGTCGCGGACCGAAATACCATTAGAGTAGGATAGACTCACCATGAGGCGGATGCATACCCTGAGATGGACACTGAAAGTTACGTTTATTGATGTACAATACGACCTCTAGCGAATCTTTGTCAGAAAGAATGACACGTAGAATGTTAGAATAAACACCAACTATGTGTCCGTTTGAAGGTATGTGTCCGATCCAAGGTGAATCTACCCGGGTCTAATTTTTGTTCCATAAAGGGGTCGTACCCTGGACCCCAATACTCGTAAATCCCCTGTATATAGAATAGAAATATATATATGCCTTCTAATGACGATAATCTCATCAAGTCAAATTGATCCCCAAGGTGTTTATGATTCAGATCATCTGCAAATATAAATCCTATATATACATTCATCGTATTTAAGTAGGTAAACTCATATCAATGGAGATGATTGCACTTCATGCACAAACATTACTATAGTTAATAATGTTGTTACCCAGGTAGTAAATATACAAATAATGATAATAATTAAAGTACAGATACAAAGTCATTAGTATATGTCGTAGACTCTGAGGCATATACTGTATATTACCTTTATCACGTTGAGAAGATATTAATGTCAAACTATACATCGGGTTTGATTCAGACAGTAAACCGATCGGAGATCATTACCGTGGTTATTTTGAGGGAATAAATGTCAGGTATATCTTTGCTGACTACTGTTCAGTATTTGACAGAGAACAGTAGAGTTAACAGCGGAAACCATTGAGATATATCATAAATTGATCTGGCGAAGTCGTGTGATACGGAAACTCAAATACGGAAGCTCGTGGCGTGGCAACCCCTGAATGTAGAGATAGACATACATCTTATAATCAATGCATCTTATAATACAGCCCCTGCACAGCCCCCCCCCCCCCCCCCCCCCCACACACCCTAGGGGATGGGCAATACGTGGGTGATGATACCCAGTGACCGCCATTAAAACAATGGGAGACTGGGCTGTTACAATATACTGCATTCCACTTCAACTCTGCGTCCTGCTTGCTTCTATATTGCAGGAAGACACACTACAATGCAACCTCTTTACCTTTATAGATGCCTCCACATCAGCGCCTAGTAGGACGTGCATTGACGGAACTTTGCAGCAGTAGGGTCCATGTGGATACTATTGCATGGGTTACAAACTATGTCCATTTGTTTATTCTGCAGCTGTCCAGTAGTATATGACTTTAATGGATATCTACTTTGTACAAAGCACCTCGGCCCTGGTGCCGGATGTCCACTCACCATGTGATATCGATAACAGAGGTAGGGCCACTCTAGTGATGCACAGCTCGTCCATCTAATGATGCCCCAAACATAAGTACGGATTTGGACTGCTTAGAAACCTTGATATCAGTCGGTTCCCAGGCTAGAGCACTACTTTAGTCTTGGCCTCCTAGCGTGACATAGTGTACACGTACATCCAGTGAGTATTCTGGCTCTCCTGTGCCATAGGCCATGAGACTTTGCATCAAAAGACATTACATGTATATCTTCATGACTCTTGCACTGACTCTCACTTATACCACAGCCCCTTTTGCATGTCCTCTGTATATCACTGTTGAGTTTCATGTTATTCATTTTAAGAGGCCTTGCAAACGGGTCGGGAATATACGAGGATATCGTTTTAATTTCACTCTTCACGGTCTGGGGTTATTTCTCAAGGAGCTACGAGCCCCACTATCTGGATGGAAGCTGTGGCAGGTGGGATCCGTGGTAGGAAATCCTGTGCCACCTATGGCACCCTTGGAATCGTACCATCTTGAGAAATAACACCCTGATGCATTTTAGACAGCGTTCCCCTGTCCCATGCAGATGAAAATGATTGCTTCGAATATCCTGCCTCCTAAACTCCATGATCTAGCTACACAAATTCAAGTCCTTTGTTGACTAATCCTTGCAATGTAGTATCCTTACAGCGTTATTTCCGCAGTCTGTTAATACCACTAGATACCCAACGAGCCTTACCAGCGGATGTCCAATCCAATAAGGAATGCCACTTCCCAATATGCATTACTGCCCTTTGCATTTCCAAAAGACAAACAATGATAATACATTACAATTAATGTATTCGTAATTCATTTCTGACAAGGCAGTTTTAACATATTGCTACTCAGAAGTGACGCTGAGCTTTATGTGATTGCATTCTATAAGCTCCATCTGGAGAACGGCAATATACGATTCTCAGCAACATATTATATATATATATATATATATATATATATATATATATATATATATATATATATATATATATATATATATATATATATATTCCACTATGCGTAGATAGAACATCCTATCTAGTCCTATTTACAAATATAAGTACATGGCAGTCGTTTTAAGTTCAAGTTGGCTCATCCATATCACAATCCGGACCCATCATGGACGCTCAGGGTGTCAAATATACAGATATTAACCAGGAAGGCCCGAGCGTCCCGATCATCTTGGTTATGACGTCACAACCCCTGACGTACAACCATGACGTGGTGAGGACGTCATTGGTAGAGGGGGTGAGGTCACATCCGGTAGTTGTAATCATGGCGTCCATTGGCTGTGGTGGTGCCGTTGGTGTGCATGTACTTGGTGTTGTAGTCTCGGCCCTTGTAATAGGCCGGGTCAGGGGCAAGCACGAACTCGCCATGCCGACTACTGCTCACCGGCCGACTCGTGCTCACCTCGTCTGGCGACACCGTCTCAATGGGGAACTCCTTGGTCGTCTCCCCCTTGAAACCCTCCCCAGAGTTGGCGAGGTGCGAGTAGGAGAACTCGGACACGTTGCCGGACCGACTGCGGCGTAACCCGGCGGCCGAGCTGCTCGTGGCGCTGACCTCGGGCGGCGGGAGCGGCTCGGGTGGATTGTGCGGCAGGCTGCGGGTGCCGGCCGAGGACGCCGCCTTGGCAGAGTCAGTCTCGTTCCTGTCCGGCATGTAGGCGATGTAGAGGTTGTCGTGGCCCATGTCGCCGCCCCAGCTGATGTCCTGCTTGGAGGTGGAGGTGGAGCGGCTTGAGCCCTGGTATTGCCGCCGGCTGCGTTTGGCCACACAGACGAAGAGGCAGATGAGGATGAAGATGGTGACGGTGATGACGATCATCCACACCAGCAGCAGCACGCTGAACATGCTGCTGGACAGGAAGCCCTCCTCAGACGTACGGCTCGCAGCTGCAACGACAACGGGTGGCGTTACTATCAGATAGCATTCACAATAACTATATCTTTTTTGAAAAGATTTAACCGTTCATGACATACTAGACTATTATAGCTTTATAAATCCCTAGAATGCTGATATTCTTGCGAGGTCATTCTGAATGCCCATAACTGTGATCCAGGGGCATTTAGTGATATACATAATACAATTTATGAATTTAGTGAAGAATCCCTTTGCAGACTGGCCTAAAAGATACTATATGTCAGCTAAGGGGGTGGTCATTTTATAACAAGAGATGGGGCCAGGTGGTGGATTTTGGGACCACTTGAGAGGAAACAGACCAGAAATATTTAACGCCCGCGTGTTACTACAGCTCAAAGGGGTCGGCCGAAATCAGTTTCAACCCTGGGGTGACGGAACAAATATAAACCGCTGGGGGAGGGGGGAAGAAAAATTGGCTAGCATTCAGTCCCCACTTCAGCCTGGGGCTTGGAGTTTTTTTTATCTACAATAAAGTGAACAGTCATATATTACAAAGGTTGATGTCAAACAATAGGAACGTCATTCACTGTAAATCGTTACTGTTAGTTTATAGCAGAATATACTGTAAATTTACAGAACATTTTGCTGTATTCGGAAATACAGAACTATTTGCTGTATATTTACCAACTTCTGTGCTGTAAATCATATTTACAGTAATATTGCTGTAAATCTACAGCACATGATCTGTAGATTTCTGCCACATGGTGGCAGCACTATATCATTTTGTGAAACAATTCTTGTACACACTGTATTTTGGGGGGTAAATAAAGCTCCCTGTCTGTCAAAACATAGTAAGATAAGAATGTGTGAGAGAAACTTCAGCAAGATATTGTATAAAGTATTTCAACTTGCAGAAATGTGTCAAATAATGCAAATATCAGCAAACGTATACAATAGATACCACATCTGTGGAAAAATTAAATCCTTAACTGTCTGAACTATGGTATCCCATACAGTTTAGCTGGATAAATATTAAAACCATTACATTGTGTACTGTTTGTTATCCATAATGCAACTGAAGTTATGCAGGAAGGTTCTCTCCATGCATATCAATTGAGATCAATTGATAATAACAATAGTTAATGATAAAAAACTCAACTTATGGCATTTACAGGACTTTCTGCTGTTAAATTACAGCATACGATATACTGTAAATTTACAGCAAAATGTGCTGGCAGTTTTGGTCCCAGTAGATTTTGCTGTAATTGAACAGAAGGATATACTGTAAAATTACAGCACATTCTTCTGTTTAAATTACAGCAACTGAGTTTCTGTAAATTTACAGCAAAATGTGCTGGAACCAAAACTGCCAGCACATTTTGCTGTAAATTTACAGTGGTTACTTCTATCAGTGTTGGTAAAGCAAGCATATTCTGGGCAAATCCAATGCTTTTTTTAATTCTTTTTAGTAAAATAGCATTTGTAAACCTCACAATAACCATATATATATAGAGCATAGCCATCCCCTCTTTGAATTCTACACGAATGCATCCCCCACCAGCACTTTAACCATTCAACGGATGGGTACTGCCACCAGTTACATGTCAAGGTGTTGTCATGATGCACCAGCATAGAAATGCAGGCAGATCTGGTGAGACACTCACCAGGTCACCAGGGCTGCATTCATGCATCATGATGACCAAAGATCACAGCGCATTAAAATAATATAGTACATTAAATACTGCACTGTCAGAAGTTAGTGTAGCTGCACACTGAGTTATACTGTATATTTACAGTATAAAAAGATGTACTTTTATACTGTAAATCTATGGTATAACTCGCTGTGCAGCTACAGTAACTTCTGACAGTGTGCCATCAAAGGGTTAATGCATCCAAATACAAATACCGCGGTAGTCCAAACCACTAGTGTGACACGAATCCTCGACTAAATAACAAAGAGGCTCATTCACGGATATCTGTTTTGAAATCCAATTTCCCAACTTCCTGTTTTATAAAAAGCACCCAGGTGTTTGCGATAAAGCCCATTAAAAGAATAGATATTCGGCCTTGCAGATGGTGTGTGGGCACCTTTTAGGTATTTCCCATCCGCATTATTTACCCTACCATTACGTATGCCATCATATTGGTAGGAGTGAAAGTTTGATAATATAAACCTTAATAGGTCACAACACACACAGAAAAGTGAGAGTCATTGTCGCTAAAACTACCCTCACCTGAGGGTCAGCCACTGCCTGACCCTCAGGTGAGGGTAGTTTTGGCGACAATGACTCTCACTTTTCTGAGGGTGAACATAAGAAGACGTGGGTGGCCATAATATTGTGTTGGGGAAGTCAGCATCTCAGGGTATGTCAGTGGTTGCTTTGGAATACAAACTAGTCCTAGTCTAAAATGGAGTGCTTATATTTTAACAGGGGGGGGGGGGGTGGAGACTTTAGCCCCTCTTGAGAGGGGGCAAAAAAGATGTCACCCGGTTTAGAAAAAGCCTGCATATTGTTATGCTTGGAAGGGGGCGTGCATACCCTGGCATTTTGGGCCACCGGGGTGAAGGGGAGGGGGAGGGGCAAATTTGTACCCTTCTGTACGGAGGGAGCCTGAACACTTTTTTGTCGAAATCTCACTGCCCCCACCTGTTATCAAAAGAATGAGCACTCCTTAGCTATTATAATATGTAGAGCCATGCCCAATCAGTGTTCTTTATCAAAATGAAGTTATGTTCTTTATACAGGTGAACCTGTCCTGTTGCCGGTTTTATCACTAACATCCTTATACGTCGTACACAAACCTCGACCCAAATCTTATGCGTTTGAAAAAGGCTCAGGATCAACAGATTAGTGCAAAACATGTATGTACTTAGTACTACTTATGCATCTTCCAGTCCACAAGAATCCTCCCCTACGTGAGTAAACTCGTGGGTTTACATTTAGGCAAGTGGGACGCCACAAAGAGTTAGGTATTTAGGGACCCTGTATATATGGGGGTGGGGGTGGGGGTGGTGGTGGGGGTGCAAATGTCCAAAGGTAGCTCTGTTAAAACAGGTATAGATCTTTTAAAAAAAAGCCCATATCGCCCTGTTGATTTCAAGAAATGTCCACGTTCCATGCCACTATCTTTTTAATTCTCCTGACGTTTGTCACTGAGCCCCCAAAGTGCCAATTTTGTTTGAAAATTTTACAAAAAAAAGGGAGGGGGGGTGGCGAGTTGACCAGCAAAAAGGCAACATGATGCCCTTCAGAATGGAGATATTCCTCAATAGTCCTTTATTTGAGGGCCAAATGAGGGATTTCCCATGTTTTTCCCCTCTCCCCCGAGGGCAGCTTTTCTTTCTAACCCCCCCCCCCCCTTTGCCCATAGTATTTGCTGTAAAAGCCATATACTCCTACCACCAGTATGTATACTGGTGGTAGGAGTATATGGATTTTACAGCACTGCAAATGCAGCCCTTATCAAGTTGTGCCATGCAACAGCTAGCAATCACTTAAAATGCAAATGCCCATGCATTAGCATCCCGGAGCATCTGCAACCCTGTATTTGCAACTACTAATAAAAGCTGCTGTGCACTTGCATCTAGGGACTGCAAATGCAGCCCTTATTAAACTAGGTCATGCAACAAATGTTAAGTCCTTAATTTCCGAGAATGTCAAGCCCTGCATTTTCTGGATAGGAGCTTTTAAACCACTACTGCTTATGCAACCCTAACTTAACTAATGCTTCATAACTTCTGACTAGCTAGTACCCGGTAGCAGTTTCCCGAATGGCTATGTACGTGTATACGGCTAATGTCAACCAAACCCAGAAAAGTGCACCAATCCACTTTCCTATTTGCACATGGAATCGTTGTTACGTCTCCACTGAATGACGTACAATGACTGTTTTCTATATAGGACGGAGGGAGATAATGGTGCCCATGTCTATAGGGGTAGTTATAGACCCCCGGCCCTCCATCACACAGCCAGACGACACCTGTTACATCCTACCCATACTGAGACCTTGTCTTACGGACTACACCCCTCCTCTCCTGTACACACATATTCATTATTCATTAAGCCCCACACACATGCATTGATAGCTTGTGGTCGTTTCTTTTTCTTTTCAATCTCACCAAAAACAAAGGTGTGTGGGCCGTACAGCCCGCTACACAGCACTGCAAACTTAGTTCTTTAGCGTCCTTATTATATTGAAAAGGTTCTCCATAGATCCTTTGTTAGTCAAACTTTAGATGTAGTTAAAAAGTTTTTCTACGCTGGTGAATTACAGGTAATTTGCTATGTTGACATAAATCGTTGATCACAAAGGATCAGACTTAAAGGGTATATTATTTATCCACCGAGATATATCTGTCATATTATGTATTACGATGCGATGCAGGAGAGCAGGACCTACGGAAGAAAGAGATCACTTGTAAAAAGGGAAGGGCATTGGTTTGAGCAGAGGTCAGTGAGAAGGATATGGAAGGTGGTAACTGCCTACATAGAGGAATGTTGAGGTAGGAGAAGACGGTATACGCCTCCTGTGTCTCGTCATTACAGGTTAACCTCAGGTAGGGAGGGGAGTGCTCCCCCTTTATTACCTAAGACAGTTAGCGGACGGCTGATTGGCAAACATCACCTGGGAAAAATCCTCCGACAATGGCACACCTGTCTTAACCATGGCGTCTTAAAGTTCCTAAATAGCAGGTTAATATAGAGGTTAAAGTTTGAGAGGGATATTTAGGAACCTGGATGCATACTGAGAGTAACCAAAGATCCGGCTCCTGTCTTCAGAGTGTCAATAGCTGAGAAACAGGAGAGACTTATACCTAAATGTGATTCCAAAATGGTATAACCTTTGGAGCCCAGTAAATATATGTGGATGTTGAGATTAAATGACATGTACGCTAAAGCCTTAGTACGATATATCAGCACACTATGTGGCTTTTCTCTAAGGTGATGAATCACGTTAAAAAGATTCAAAGCAAATAGAGAAAATGGCCTTCTAAGAAGGAATGTGTAATGACGCATTTTCATGTTGTCAACATTTGTTTCGGCAACTAGAGCAAATACTACAAGTGCAAATACACTGTGTTATTTCTGTTTTCTTACACTTTGTGTAAGGCATTTCTTGGTACCCTGTATACATATATATATGTATATATATATATATATATATATATATATATATATATATATATATATATATATATATATATATATATATATATATATAGAGAGAGAGAGAGAGAGAGAGAGAGAGAGAGAGGGCCTCTGATCTGTGTGTGTGTGTATTTGCTTAAACTAAATAGCAAACCTTTGTCTGATCCCCAGACAGTTGAGCAATTTCTGCTGAATACTTTTAGTTTTGATATACATGTACATCTTGCTCACCTATCCTTTTCCCCCTTCTCCTCTCCTTCTCTGTGCGCCCCCACCTCACCATTCTTGTCCACTGCCAAAACATTAAGCAGAAAGCTATTTGTCCTGCTTGCTTTAGGGTAGGGAGTGTGGCATTGCACCAACACTACGTGGTGCATAGAATAAACATCAATTAGCCTCTAGGGTGGTGCCTGGGGAGGGGCCTTCCCCCAGTTCCCTCACCTCCATGTATACTATTTACCCACATCCTTCTGGTCATCATGCTCACATGTTCACAACTATCGATCTGTATCGATTCCATTCTGCCGGTCAGGAACCACAACACATATATACAAGACCACACACATGCTCACCGTTCTTGTATGATATACGTTTTATCAGTTATGAATTCTACTATGTACATTATTCTTCCCACACCCCTAGAAGCTGAACCATTGAAGCATGTTTCCCAGCATGTCTACCTCTGCTGCACCAGCTCTATGTCATAACCTACCATCTGAGCCACACAACTCATTTGTCTACCTTACACAGTGCCCTCTTCTCACTATACCCCTCCCCCCACCTTAGGCACACACCAAACCACTACTGTCACATCATGTAGTATACACCTGCTGACAACACTGACCAAAACAAGGACACTGCCACCGGGCCTCATATCCGCCTCACATGGTGTCTTAGCTTTGGTCGGAAAGGGTAAAAGTCTTACTCTAATCCTCATGATCCAAAATCTTAGTACAAGAAGCTCTAGCTGCTACCCCCTGGGGTACATCCGGATACCTGTGCGTGTAGTACGTGTAAATGGCCGCCCATTGTGCCTGTGGTTGCATATAGTATATATGTGTATATTTAGTTATAGCCTTATACATTTTTGTGGATATCTTTATAAACCCTGATCCATTAAACTGTAGCACGCACAGAGAAGAAACAGCGTCAAAAGGGAGTCCCGGTTGCCACCAGAATGAATCCCTTGTTTAGGGGAGTCCAGGTCGCCTAAGGGAGCCAGGGTGACTCTCTGGATGACCTAAGGGAGTCACCTGGGGGGGGTGTCATATGACCTAGAGAGCTATATGACTCCCCAGGTGACTCCCTTAGGTCAGTCAGGGAGTCACCAAGGCTCCCTTAGTCTACCTGGACTCCCCTGGAGAGGTGAGTCGTTCCAGAGGCAACCTGGGTTCCCTTTTGACGCTGCTACTTCTCTCTGTGTATGTATTACCAAGGAATGACCTAGACTGGGATTTACGGTAGGACATTTTTGAAGCTTATCATTAATAATGCACAGGGAGCACTCCACTGAAGACCCAGGAGAATGGAAGTTCGTCAGTAGTGACGACCAAGGTTGACATAACAAATGGTATATGTAGTCTCTAATTAATTTACCCCTCAAACTGGCGCATCTCTTCCACAGTCTTCATATTTTCTTGGTTATATAGTCCTCTCTTCTCCCTGTCACCAGCTATGACTCATGATAAAAGAAAAACGCTATGCAGATAGGCGATTCAGTTGACACTGCGTGGCAACCATGTGCCAGTGAGTTCCCTGATGTGTGACATGTTTGGGTCATCATTGGGACAAGCTAAGGGAGTGCTCATTTTTTAACAACAGGGGGGGGGGTGGATTTGGGGGGGGGGGGGTAAAAAATTTGGACCCCTTGACCGGGGGGGGGGTAAAAAATTCAGACCCCTCTTGGGGGGGGTGAAAAAAATTCAACCTGTTTTGAGGGGAAAAGCCCGCGCGTTACTATGCTACAAAGGGGCGCGAACGCGCGCGATTTTCGGCCTGCCGGGGGGGGGGGGGGTAAAAAATTTCGACCCCTCTATGGGGGGGGTGAAAAAATTTTGCGCACTCCGCGCGAAATCTCACCGCCCCCCCCCCCTGTTGTTAAAAAATGAGCACTCCCTAAGGCATATTTCTGAGCTTCAGAGTTGTTATACATTTTGTAACTGATAAATGGACAAATCCTGAATCAACAATCAGTCATTTTGACAACCCAAAGTCACAATCAATTGGACGACCAAAGGTCATCATTGTGACAACCTTGGGTCTGAATGGATCAGATGTGACGACCTTGACAATCTAGGTCTATCAATTTAGGTGTTGTCAATTTGAAGACATCAATAAGTCGTCAATACGATTTCAGTGTATCAGGAACACTATGGCCAGGGTCTATAGTATTCTATCCCTGCTATCGCATTACTCTGCTCTATCTCTACAATTATTTACTATTCGCGTGGAAATGGTGGTCAACTTTACACAAAATTCCATGTGAGTAAATAAAGTGGACCATAAACGACTTTAGTTCTATGTAGCAGTATCATAAGTCGCAAAGCTACTTCATGCCCTTTTCAAGAATATTAGGCTGTATACGAAATTGGACTGGATTTCCTCGTGTAATATCTCAGAATGACGATGAGATTAAGAGGAATCTGGAAACGTAATTGTTATTGACCTACTCATAATAGTTTTTTTTCAATGAATTTTTGAAAAATAAAACTTGACATGATCGACCTGTCAGTTTCCACCTGCTGTCTGCGCTGCGGGGCTACCACTCACAGCATGCATGCAGGGCCTGCCTGAGTGGAGCGGGCAGGACAAGGAGAGTCTTGGATCATAGAAGACACAATTTCTCATATATTTCTATTAAATTACACCATGCAATATATCTGCTGGTACACAAAGACCAAAGGCAATAATTCGTTGTAATTAAGTAACATATATTCGAGTAATATTCATGCCATAGACCTACTTTTGGATTGATTGCTATGCTCCAGAGAAGGCCCTATCGCCAATTTTCGCCAGCATAATTTTGTACCAAACCAAAATATTCTTATTCAGAAAGCTTTATTCCACATAGAAGGTGGGGTTTTAGGAGGTTGTAGGTGACGATTCCACAAATAACCTGCCATATAAATGATGCATATAATGTCATACTGATTTAAAATATTAATCATTTTCACAGAAAATAAAGTAAGATACCTATCAAGTCTGTGCAGTCAGGAGAGTCCATGTGAATAAGATATAGCGAATGAAATGAGATTTCACACCATTGAACTCACTTTCTGTGCAGGTAGAATCATTGCCTCTATTAGCAAAACCGTTCCAATCTAAGTGTCTGCACTACAATTCTATTTATTCTGCCAATTCATAAATCATTATCCCTTTAGAGACAGGCTACAAAAACCAAAGAAGGTGAGGGACACACTCTTTCCCTTTATCCTCATATGTCGTTTGCCATTATAAGACTTTTTCATAGCTGAGAAATCTGCCATTTAGTTTGGGTTATTTAGCACTGAGACACATACAGGACCGGGAAAGCGATCTCTAATTGACCTACCTACTTATAGCTGTGGCATTAATGAATCCTGACAAAAAATATCCATCTGCTACCAATACAGCAGAGAGAACAATGGTAGGAGCTGTACACAGCTAGCGCATGTTTGTTAGCACAGAGACGCCACCTAGTGGATGTGGAGAAACACACATAAAAGTGTCCTCTCTAACAGACACAAAGGTATCACACTATTTAGAATGTTTTTGAATGAAACGTGAATGACAAATAGTAGTAAGCCTGGTATGAATGACATTCTAATAGCTGGTATAGCTCTCTCCGTAAATAGATTCATGGCTCCTTTGGTAACAACAAGGAGGCCTGTGACAGCACAGGCACAGGCGATAGATGTATAGGTAACTCAGAGGGTCCCTCTGGTGGTATTAAGTATAGGCAGTAAGTGTGTAGTTCATACAGGAACTACCAGGGGGCTGCACTGTAGCGGTTGGGGAGGGCCATGGGCCGCAGGAAGGGTGTGGTGCAAACGACAATGGGGTATTTCAGGTAGGCTACAGTCTATTAAAAGGTATTAAGCATGATGGGTTCATTCTCACGAGATGTGCATTGCCGAACACCAGCGATGGGGGATTTATACTATTTTTATAGTGTGTGTTGGGGAACCTTCTTTTTGATCTGGCATTTGTGTATACTATTTACTAACATTAATCAAAGGAATAAGCGGTAACGCTTTGTGACACATCAAACTATTTTTCATGTAGATAATTTAGTGTATAATAGCTAATAAATCCTTGCATCTTCAAAGTTACATCATGGCTAGAGTGCCTTTAACATAGATACTATGTGATGTGCCAATGAACAATATTTAGAAAAACATCAGTTCATTGGACCCACCGACCACTAGTTGCTGATCGTTGGGCTCACTGAATTACTCATGATCACTGAAAATCCATAGATTGAAAGGGTTAGTCAGTACAGACTATCCTAGGTTCGTCATATGTGTGTTAGTCATAATGGCAAAGTTATATTCAAAAATGACTGAGGGGTCAGTCAGTAGTGGATAACCTAGGTTCATCAGTGGTGTGTTGTATTTGTATACCACTAGTTGGGGCCACCTGTAAGATACTATAATCACCATTCCGTGGCTCCCCCTGGAAATTGTAATACTAAGGTGGGTTGGTCAGTACTGACCAACCTGACATTAATAACTTACCTAGGTTAGTCGTATAGTTAGCCACTAGTGGCTGAGAGATTGGTCGTATAGGGAGCCTAGGAATATCAGTGATAACACACCCAATATGCAACGGGCACATTTAGGAATGCACATGTTTTTCACCGATGATTACCAATCACAATGAAATCTTGAGAAATCATGAAAAAAAAGTCACTGTACACATACAATATTCCACCTATGTGAGTTTATCATTTCCATTTGGTTTTTGTGAAATTTCATGTTCTTATATTATCCCTTTATCAATCTATTAGTATCGAATAGTCGTGAAAGTTGTGTTGCTAAATATTTGGGAAATTGCTGACATTCGTTCTGCAAAAGACCACGGTGAACACTGGTGGACATTGACAATGAGTTGACACATTGTTAATGATGGTGTTCGCTGATCCACAGAGGTCCAACATCACTCTGGTTACACTGATGTTCCCACCACGTGGGCAGGGCATCAAAGATGGCGGATGGTCAGTTGAATAGAGGCTGTGTTTACCCTGATATAAGGGGGTTCCAGTGGTATTTGGACTTTGCTTTTCAAAATGGATGGCTATAATACGTGTCCACACATAGTGGATACTGTTTAAATATGGATAGGGGCCTAGATATGCAGAAATAGGCACCATAACATCAAGAGGTGATGCCCTGACCACATTGCTTGATTGCTGTTGTGATGCCCTGTAACACATCCGTGTGATGCCCCTAACACAGTTCTCTTTTGTGTATAATACATAGACATTTGGTTTTAATACCAGAACTATCATAGAATGAAACATTCAATGACAGCTTCCAGGGGGAGTGGGGTGGGAGAAACAGCTGTTTCAGGCTCTAAAATTAAATACTGATAATATTTATAGCTGAACAGGTTCTTTATGATTCATACTGGTTGATGGAAGATCAGAACACAAAATCCTGTTTTAAAAACTGTGAGTCTAATTAACTTTGGTTCCCACCCCTTCCGACTGTAGATGGTCAAGCCTATTGTATAACTTGGAAATGTACATCATGTCACCATGTTCATGTAAGCCTATTTATGAAATATTTATCATGTAATGATAAAGGCCTACCAGCCAAGCAGTAGGCCTACCACCAAGTCGGGGGGATTTCACCGCTCTCATGTGTATACTGCTAACCACAACGCTTGTGTTTCGGGCATCAGCTGTACACACTGAGAGTGTGTTATGGGCATCAGTGGCAACGTGTTATGGGGCATCACCATGAAATCACAAATTCTCATTTTCTCACTATTTAATGGCAATTACATTGACTAATGAATAGGTACAGCCTTGTTACATGTTTATGAAGATATGGTGTAAATTAAAATGTTGAAAACTCACTAGTAACAAGGGAATCTTAACTTCTCTGTTTGAGCAATCATAACAAGTCTATCACCACTGATGCCCTGCCCACGTGGCGGGAACATCAGTGTAGCCAGAGTGAACATACGTGCAAGATATGCACCAATTCTATTACGTCTAAACAATGATACTCGTGACAAATTTACCTAGACCAAACAAGCTATATCTTTAGTACGACTCTTATGGATCTGACGCAGAAGGATGACTGGCTGGTAATTGCGACTATGAGATATTCATCTTATTGCCAGTAAAAGGTATGGCATGAACGTGTAGTATGTCTGATGTAAACACCGGGATTCCATCTTGTTTTGGTGGAGGGTTGCCCAAGCGTGTCTAATCTCAACACCACAGCCCCCCCCCCCCCGTCCACATGACACCCTGCACCACGCAGCCTTCTCTACACAGCCGTTTTTTGTGGCATTTATGGATGAGCACCCTATCCCTGAATATAGCTCCCACCTGCCTCATATAAGGCCTATAAGGACCCCCTTTGTAAATACGTTGTGCTTTCGGTAGGGTAGGTTGGGGGTGGGGCTAGAGAGGGAGTATAATTGCTGACGTGCTTAACATTCTTGTGGAGGCATCTCTCGTAGGTGGGTGCCAACTCCAATGGCGGATCCATGGCTGGGAGAGATGTAGAGATAGACAGACAGACAGCACGACAGCACGACAGCACGACAGCCCGACAGCCCGACAGACAGAGAGACAGACAGAGAGGGAGGGAGAGAGGGGGGGAGGGAGGGAGGGAGAGACAGAGGGAGCGGTGGGAGGAGGAGGGGGTAGGGAGCTAGAAAATGATGGACCGAAGGAGATAGAGGTGAGAGACCTACAGAGAGCTAGAAATAAAGACAGACAGTGAGAAAGCCAGAGAGAAGAAGAGGGAGAGAAGCGATGCAGCAGGACTTGCAGAATGTAAAACCACAGGGGACAGCAGGGCAATGCACTGTAGGTAGCAAGAACACCGGGTAATCTCTACCCTGCTTCATCCAGGGACCTTAAGTCTATTGTGCAGAAGTCAGAGAAAACATCAGGGGATGGTTTGGATAAAGGGGTGATAGCAGGGGTCATTTACCCCAACCCCTTCGGACATTACTCCCTGGATGGATCCATTATCCAGCTGGGTGCTGGAAATGGGGCATGAAGGCGGTCGAGATATGTACCTCTGGTTGGAGTTGGGGGTTTAAAGCAGGTATACCGGAATTCCTGACATTGAAAGCAATGACAGGGCTGTGTATTGAACCTTTAAGGATGGAATAGTGCTTCAATGCTACTATACCCTTAGTGGCCAGGACTACATCATTTTATGCATCATGTCGCCCCTGTGGTGGTAAGATAATTACATTTTCCCGAAGGGTCGGCATGATGCATGAATACAGGCCTGGCGAGTAGATGTTGCATTCAATCATCATGACGATAAAGGGCATGATTACATCGCTATGTCGTCTTTCTTAGTGGGCATTAATGTTGAATTAACGTCGAATCAACATCGACAACCAGTTTTCAATATTGAGTCAGTGTTCTGTGGCCACTGGGTTAAAGGATTAAGGTGCGTACGCTGGAATTCTCGACATTGACAGCAATGGCAGAGCTGTATTAAGTGACAGGTGCACCCAGTGATAAACGAGCCCTTTCAGCGAATAGTGCAGGATCTGCATCCACCAGTTGACGACACGCCTCACTGCTGTATGTACAACCAGCGTCTTACAGGTACCCCACAGGCCAGGTGTCCCCGTGCGGACAGCCAGCGGCCTAACCTGCTACAATGGGCGTTTTGTTCTTGTAGGTTGGGTCGTTTACTCTGTACTGTAGACATTCACAAACAGCGTTTATAAATCTAGTCTGACACTTTAATGGCCGCATAGTGCTTTATTGTGACGATTAAGCTCTTTGTCATCATCATGCATAAATGCAACCATGCTCTGTCTACTAGGGTAGGTTCACCCTAAGTCAAACTCATACCTTGAGTCAACCACTTTTGACATGAAATTACAAGTATAGTATGCATCTCGTGACAATAAACTCCCACTGATTTAAGAATCAAAGTGTTTTCCAAATATAAACTGCATGTTGTATCCGCATCATCACTCTTTTTCATACCGTAAAATCAGTCAGAAGTACCCCTGTTTGACCTGTTCTGACAAACAGAAAATGAAAATCTCTCCACTGTTCATACTCTTTGGTAGTTGATTTGAAGTATTTGTCCCTTTCATAGGCAGTGTCGATTGGTTTTGTGAGCTGGATATGTATCTAAATTACACAAATCATGACTTTATTGGGCAAAATCAATTTCCTAAGTTATATTTAGGACTGATTTCATAAGGTATACCCATTTCACCTTAAGCCAGCCATGAATTCACCCTTAGTCAGCCACCTCATACCCTAAGTCAACCATGGGATTTCTTCTCTGAAATCCCCCCTGGAATTCTTTCAACCTGATTTTTTGTCGAAAAACTCTCCCCCTACCCTTGTGAATACCTCCTCCTCCCAGAATATCCTCTTCTACTAGAGGGTTAAGGATAGCAGGCCTACTTGTGTAGTGTATAGAGGGCAAGGGTGAAACACAAAAAGAGGTGGGAAAAGGGGATGAGGGGGCAGAGCCCCCCCCCCCCACCATATATTCAATAGAGCTCCATACTGCATGTCTATAATGTTATATTTAGTCCTCATTGCTCATACAAGTAATATTTACTTGTATTCATAGCTCATAATGCAGTTGTATTCACCTGAGGTACAGTACTGACTTTGTCTTGATTATTTCATATGCAATAAATTGTTTTCTTCTCTATCGTTAGTTGTAACATATTGATATATGATGCATGCATTCATGTCAGCCAATCCAATCAACAAATTACTGGTTTATTCCACATATTCTGGTGGTTGTAATATGGTTGACTCAAGGTGCATTTTGGCTGACTTAGGGTGAAAAGGGGCAATTCTGGATACTCTGATAAATCATGGAATTAAATACTGTAAACTGATATATGGCATTGTAAGACATCATGAATGTACTTCTCCAGAGCAATACCTAAACTTTGGTTCAATTCTGAAGGATATGTACAAAAAGCTCTAGGAGCAATTAGACCTGAAAGGTAGCTCATGAAAAAACATGGATCAGACCGGTTGAAAGTGGTGAACCTACCCTAACTAGGGATGTATGCATGCATCACACCGACCTTTCGAAAGTGTATCAACCCAATTATGGTCGGCATGATACACGGATGCAACACTGTCGAGTTGCTCACCAAGGTAAAGGGCATGGAGCATTAAAGCACTATGTGACCCTTAAAGGAAGATCTTCCATGATTAAGCTCCCAATCAGATGGTTATCTGTAGGTAAAATCCATCTTACAAGTTGCCTACAATAGGTGGCTTGTTTATATTTGTATTCCTAGTTTTATTGTTTGATATAAATCCTAAAATGGGTGATGTTGCTCCCGAACTGCACCATACAATTTAGGTGACGGGGAAGAGCAGGTATACGGTCTTTCTATCTAGGGAGAGGTCACCCTTAACAACACCAGCAGCCTCGCTGCCGGCGATAGTGGCGCGGGAAAATTGGTGGCAGCGTTCATCTGCCCCGGAATACTGCATGGTGGGAACGCCTTGGCATATCGCAAATAGTGTCGCATTGTCGTGACATTTTCAATCTTCAACTCTGAGTTCAAGGTAGAAATTATGATGGAGCCTGCTTGGGGTGCGGTGCATCGCTGGGTAGCGACCTGTTTTATTAGTGGTTGTAATAAGGTTGGGGGGAGGGCTGAGATTTCGTGCGGGGGCGCAAAATATATTTCATCCCCCCCCGAGGGGTCCAACGCTCTTGCCCCCTCTGGCGGGTCAAAAACTGGAGCACGTGCACAAGTTCTTTTTACCCCCAAGAGGGGTTGACACTTTTTACTACCCGATTCTAGGTGCTGTTTGCACCTTGTTGTGCTGGGACAAAGAGACAAAGCGGATATGTTTTTATTTTTTAATTTTTTATCAAAAACGCAAATTCTGGGTCGGGGCGTACTAGCTTATTTTGTCAAGCGATTTTATCTGCAAGGTTGTAAATACGAAACCAAAAATGGACGTATTATTATCAATACGTTTCTCATTGGTTGTAGCTCAGTGTACATATATAGAGACGAAATGTATTGGCAAATCCGGGATCAGTGAATGACGGTTCTCCAGGGAGTGTTTTTGATACGAGGAATGTAGACACAAAATAAACTCTAAAGTTGCAACTGTCAATTAGCATATTTACCCCCATTCACGTACGGGCTATGGATGGGTTCGCACGTAACATCCTATAGTTCTTATGGAGCCTTCTGATGGTAACCCGGGGCCTGACTATATGCATTGTGGTTTCTATGGAGACCAGTCAGAAGAAGAAGTTGTCAACAATCACAGAGGAATGTATTGCGTCGGATCCCGGATCTAAAAGCATAGAATGTGACGTCTCCAGGATCTATGAGTGTCTTTTATCAAGTTGACTTATATTACTTGTTGTATTATGTTCAGGATATACTGTGGTTGTGTTATATTGTATGTCTCTGTTTATTAATAAGTATACAGGCCCTAGGTCATAAACATACACTTTGCTGGGCAAATCAAAACACATTTAGCGTTTTATAATACAGGTCGTGCCAACACATGGAAATACACGAATTCCATTTGTAATTCCATAACTTAATCTTCAAATTCTGTAAGTAGCCCCGTGGGCCTGTGAGAAGGCTGACAGTTGGACATTATATTGCATTGAAATAAAAGAAGAAGGCCTACATAGTACATGTGTAATCACAATACTTCGGCATATAGAACAGGTACGCCACCATGAGGTATACGTACTTCTTAACCCATGGAAACAGTTTATAGTGGCATTAAGCCAATGGGACATACCAAGAGTGTTTGCATGCCATGTACCCTCTCTAATAAATGTATGGTAAAATACCAGAGGCCTGTCCTAATCATCGGGTCATGCTGCATGAAGGACCCTGGAGGAGACATGGAGGGGGGGCGGTAAGACGGGTAATCGGTGTTAACAGTGAGGGAGTGGTCGTTTTATGACAACAGGGGGGGGGCGTTATAACGCGCGAGAGCCCTAGCATTTTCCAGCCCCCCCCCCCCTTGTGAGAGGGGTCTCTTAAAGGGTCCACTTTTACCTGCCCCCCCATATGTTGTTAGAAAATGACCACTCCCTTAAAGTATCCATCCTCCTAATAGTTCTAGGTTGGGTCCCTAATGTGGAGCCTAATACTCTCTGTTTACATTACAGAAATACAATCTATAATGGTTATGTATTGTCTCCGGATAAAAATAAAGCAATTAACAACAATTGCAATACTAGGGTAGGTTCACCACTTTCAACCGGTCTGATCCATGTTTTTTCATGAGCTACCTTTCAGGTCTAATTGCTCCTAGAGCTTTTTGTACATATCCTTCAGAATTGAACCAAAGTTTAGGTATTGCTCTGGAGAAGTACATTCATGATGTCTTACAATGCCATATATCAGTTTACAGTATTTAATTCCATGATTTATCAGAGTATCCAGAATTGCCCCTTTTCACCCTAAGTCAGCCAAAATGCACCTTGAGTCAACCATATTACAACCACCAGAATATGTGGAATAAACCAGTAATTTGCTGATTGGATTGGCTGACATGAATGCATGCATCATATATCAATATGTTACAACTAACGATAGAGAAGAAAACAATTTATTGCATATGAAATAATCAAGACAAAGTCAGTACTGTACCTCAGGTGAATACAACTGCATTATGAGCTATGAATACAAGTAAATATTACTTGTATGAGCAATGAGGACTAAATATAACATTATAGACATGCAGTATGGAGCTCTATTGAATATATGGTGGGGGGGGGGGGGGCTCTGCCCCCTCATCCCCTTTTCCCACCTCTTTTTGTGTTTCACCCTTGCCCTCTATACACTACACAAGTAGGCCTGCTATCCTTAACCCTCTAGTAGAAGAGGATATTCTGGGAGGAGGAGGTATTCACAAGGGTAGGGGGAGAGTTTTTCGACAAAAAATCAGGTTGAAAGAATTCCAGGGGGGATTTCAGAGAAGAAATCCCATGGTTGACTTAGGGTATGAGGTGGCTGACTAAGGGTGAATTCATGGCTGGCTTAAGGTGAAATGGGTATACCTTATGAAATCAGTCCTAAATATAACTTACTATTGATTTTGCCCAATAAAGTCATGATTTGTGTAATTTAGATACATATCCAGCTCACAAAACCAATCGACACTGCCTATGAAAGGGACAAATACTTCAAATCAACTACCAAAGAGTATGAACAGTGGAGAGATTTTCATTTTCTGTTTGTCAGAACAGGTCAAACAGGGGTACTTCTGACTGATTTTACGGTATGAAAAAGAGTGATGATGCGGATACAACATGCAGTTTATATTTGGAAAACACTTTGATTCTTAAATCAGTGGGAGTTTATTGTCACGAGATGCATACTATACTTGTAATTTCATGTCAAAAGTGGTTGACTCAAGGTATGAGTTTGACTTAGGGTGAACCTACCCTATGTGATATTTTTTGCTTATCTTGAGAATTACATAATTCGTAGGTATTACATTATGAACTATTGACTGTCGTACCTGTTACTAACATTAATGGACTGTCCATTATATAATGGCATGGGGTGGGTCGCTGAATGGATAAAATCTTTAGTTCTAGGGCTTTGTTTTGACCCTCCCCTGATAGTCCAGATCACCCGCTCCAAATCCAATGCCCCCACTCCCCGTCCCCCCACCCCGACCCAACCACCCTGTTGCAAAATAAGGACTATACTACTTGGACAAATGAGAATTGATACATCATGCCTGTACTGGAGAGAACTCGGTTTCATGCACATTTTGTATTGGCAATTGATATAGCCATCAATGGGAATAACTCAATCCATACCCGTATATATGCCATTGAAGAACAGCTCACACTTCCATTACAACTCTACATCTACACTGGCTAAATCCAAATAAACCGGTATTATAAGGGAAATATACCCCTGGGCCGAATTCTACGTGTATTTAGATCATTTGCTAACGGCCTTGAGGACATAACAGTGTGACGTGCCCTCAGGTGTGGGATGACCCGTCATCACAAAGAAGGAGGGACGCGTGTCAACAGCACCATGACCTCAACAGGCATTCAACTGACAAGTGGGTTTCAATGCCATTGGGTGGCCGTCCTCACAGGAAAAAAGTCGATTAACCTACTAATACTCCTAATAAGAATGTCGGTTGGGGAGAAGCTACTTGGGAGGTAGCAAGGCACCATATGGCGGTGCTGCTCCTCACTCTGCCTCCACACGGCCCCGTCTGTCCTGTAGCGGAGAGCAGCCGACATTTTGTTCAGCAGACGACCTTTGTGAAAAAGGAGAAGTGGCTACACTTTTTCAAGGAAGGCCAAGGTTCCGGCTGACCGCCTTCTTTTTTCTTCCTCTTGCAACTATAACTTGCGGTGTCTAGTCAGTCAACCTGAATGGTCTGAAGCTAGTCTAGATACATAGGGCAACACCATTTAGGTAGCAGTACTCATATGGTGGGTAATATGAGGTCAGCTGCCGTTGGTGTGGGTGAAGGAATAGCTGATACTTTGTGTGCCCCTGGTATAAAAGGTTAAAGTTTTAGGTCACTGATAAAGTATTCAGTTTTGATGATCGCCATTAAATACACCAAGGTAGACAATAGTTATTTGTCCATAAATCAAGGAAATCGTGACATTTGCTTCGGATTGTGTGGGGACAGTGATAGTTCATGGACATTATGTCTAAGTGTTGTCCCGATCAAACAGAAATTACCCATAATACAATAACCTCAAATCCCACGATGCTTCCTATGCCTCCCAAACATCTGCAATTGATGCTCTTTGCAATTAGGGAGCCTTGCATTTACTCTAAATTTCAAGAGTTCTATTGCAGGGGGGCTTACTCCAATCCCACTATACAATGTATATTGCACTGCATCTCTGCAATTGGGGCATATCTGTTGCAATATAGACAGTAGAGGGAACATGCATTGCAGTATGCCCATCATTTCAGGTCAATATGTTCAAATTGGAAGAGAAATTGCCTAATTGCAGAAACTTCTCACATGAGCAAGGGAAAATATCTAAATATCTATATGTTAGAGTAGGCCCAGATTGCAACAGATCCTTAGCAGTTATTGCTACCTGTAACAGTTACATCTGTTGCAATTCAGAGGGAAGTCTCTATATTGCAACATAATCCATAATTGCAGAAACTTTCAAGCATAAATTGCAACGTGGGATTTGAGCTATAGCACAAATAGAGACCTTGATTTCTTTCCTCTCATATCCACCTCAGAATCAGACAAAGTAATATTACTTCATGGAAAAAATAGTTTGACCAGATTATTGTCAACACATTAATCGGTTAGTACCATAATGTTAGCCACTAACAGGCATTGCAGTAAGTACATACATGCTCTGACCATACATCAAGCGTTCGCATCGTCTAAGGCATCTAGCCGGTTGCATTATCAACCAATGAGAAAATTCCCTGGCCTTCATTGCAGAGTTTTTAGGGGCCATTATGTAACAGCCTGTACCCACTGTGATTGCTGTATCAGTGCTTATCTCGCTGGTTACCAGATTAAGCAATGGTGCCCCCTACTAAGGAACGTGCAACATCAGGTTAAATTGATTGAAATTCCAAATAACCCACATTAATAGATCCTCACACAATGTTCTTGGTTCAAGTTATGGCCTGAAAAAAAGGTCATCCATGCAAAAACAGCCCAGGCGCCATTTTATATTCTAGAAATAGTAGAATCTGTGGATGATTTATGTTATAATATCATGAAGAAAATACGAATATTCATGTGTGTCTTATACACTCACCTGTTTTATCAATGGCGTTATCAGCGCTGCCATCCTTTCCCGCCGGTCCTGTGGGCCCAGCTGGCCCCATGTCCCCTCTGTCCCCCTTATCCCCTTTTGGTCCAGCAGGGCCAGGGGGCCCCTCAAATCCTCTAGGTCCTTGGTTGCCAAGAGGACCACGCAGTCCAGTATTCCCAGGCAGACCATGTGCCCCCGTTGAACCATTGAAGCCGCGGGGACCTTGTGGACCAGCTGGACCTACGCGTCCTGGAAGTCCGGGTAAACCGTCCACGCCCTGCAAGGTGGGGACACATGAAGGGTTAATGAGTATTGCATAACAGTTTGACATCAACCAAACTTCATATGGAATATATATTCATATCATGTTCTAATTAGTCACAATCTGTTGCCTTTACATTTTGCAACAAACCAAATTCTATCATTTCCCTCTGCGGCCTATGCTTTAGATCCTAAAACAATGCCTCCATTGGAACATGGTTTCATGAGTGCAAGGAATGTTCAAGGAGAACCCTCTCTGGTAAACAATAGTTATGAAATTCATGTAACCATAACGCATTGTTCTTTGATGTGACCAATCAGAACTAATTAAAACTATTGAGTTATAATTGTTGAACCAGACTTTATTATGATACCCTGTTGCCTTGTTACATGCCGCACATTCCCAGGCACACCTCAAGGTATCTGCAGTCACAACGTCTCATGACGTCCTGTGACGTGCTTTGCTCAACTGGCCATGGTGTCACGGGTGACGTAATGTCAGACACTTCAAACAACCCCTCTGTGCCTGTGTCACACTAGTTCAAATACAAGTCACAAGGTGGTACCACCTGGATCCAAGCCGAGGCTGCCAAAGGTCACAGAGGTCGCGGGTAAATTGCCAGCGTCCCCTGGAGTTGGTTAATGGCAGCTGGCAGCGGCATTCTGTGTGTGTTTGGCTGCTGAGGAGGTACTCTCGTTCCCAAATCCTTCCGAAGGAAGGCTCTGCCCAGTGGGCACAAAACACTGAATCAACATTGATAATTGGTTGTCAATGTTGATTCAATGTTGATACAATGTTGATTCAATGTTGAACTGAATTTTGTGCCCACTGGGTGGTAACTGTCAAATGTTGGGATTTTGCTGGGTCTGGGCAACACCTGCTGGTAGCTTGGAACCAGTGAACAGGAACAGGAAATGGAACCAGAAAGGCTGATGGTACATCTACCTAAAACTACCATCATACATTCTGGTTCCATTTCCTGTTCCTGTTCGCTGGTTCCAGCCTACCAGCAAGGGTTGCCCAGACCCAGCAAAATCCAAAGTTCAAGGTCATTTGGCTGCCCCCAGAGCCTTCCTTCGGAAGGATTTGGGAACGAGAGTACTGAGGAGGCAGCATTTAGCTGCAATGTCTTGTATAGGCGTGTTTTGTATGGAGGCGTCCCCCACTGTTATATAGAAGAGCCATCACAGATTCACTACTTTCCCTCTCACCCTCACCTTGGGCATACGTCCATACGGCCCGTCTGTACTTCCTCTGCCCACTGTGGCTGTTCCCTTTATGCACTGATATATACCCACACCTTGGAACAATCGCTTTAGGCTTGAATAATTGGGAATGGTAAACCTTTAGAGATTAAGGTCAAATCCCACAACGCGAATGAGGGCTGAAAAATGTAGTTTATTGTGAAATCTTGATCACTTAGCCAATATTGTTTGGTTATATTGGCTAAAACAAGCCCAATGTTGGTTATAACCCTTGTCTAAGTCTTGTGATTATGATGAATAAGATATCAAAACATTTAGACAGTTTGCTCTGATTATGCTCAAATATGTTGCTTATTAGAATATGCCAATGATTTGGCTTATACAGGGGGGACACTCCAAACATCTTTAGGCTAGTTGAGAGGGAATAATCAAGACAAATCATACCATAAAGTAACTCCCCTCAACTAGGTCTATTAACCAGTCCTGTAGGCAACACTTGCTTGCTTATTATTGACCACAGTGGGATTTGGAGAGGCATAAGATCATGGGGCAAGTGTTGTGATTTACAATATTGGCAACAGTTGCCCCTTGTTTTTATGTCAATAATCAACACTTTCTCACCCATTTTCTGCGTTGTGGGATTTGACCTTTAGGTTAAATGAGAGGCACCTCTAAGAATCTTCATGGTGGCGTGTAATATGGATGTAACTATGCACGTTTTAGAATATGTAATGTGTTGATATTCCTATCGAAGCCCATATTATCATCTTGATAAAGCTCAAATCCCACGATGCTTTCTATGCCTCCTAAACCCCTGCAATGTGAAACCCTTGCAACTTGGGATCCTTGCATTTACGCTTAATTGCAAGAGTTCTATTGCAAGGGTGCTTAATCCAAATCCCACTGTACAATGTATGTTGCACTGTATTCTTGCAATTGTGGCAATATCTGTTGCAATATAGACATTGAAGGAAACATGCATTGCAATATACCCATGATTTCAGGTCAATATGCTCAAATTGCAAGAGAAAATGCCAAATTGCAGAAACTTTTCACTTGAGCAAGGGAAAATACCTAAATATCTAGATGTTAGAGTAGGCCTAAATTGCAACAGATTCTTAGCTGTTATACCTCTTAGTTGTAGTAACATCTGTTGTGATTTGGATCAAGCTGGGCATATCGCAACAGATTCTTATATTGCAGAAACTTTCTGGCAGCAATTGCATCGTGGGATTTGAGCTGAAGATATAATAAGAAAACACTTACTTATTTGGATGAGGTCGGGTATGCACTAGCTATATTACACTAAAACCCTATGGCGCAAAAAAGTGATCAGTGATGATGACCTTTGGGTGATCATTTTGATTGCGGCCTATAGCGGCATACCTGGTGCTCTTTAAAGTCATCATATGTGACAGCCCCTGGTCATCATATTGATCACATTTTCTTGGAGTGCAGCACAAGTCTTAATGATCACCATTAGTTGTCACTATTGATTACCTTTTTATTTTTGTTGTTTTCCCATTTTATCACTAAGAAAATACAATACTTAACACCCCTACATCCATTTAACACCTTTATCTGGGACATGTCTGTCTATAGGCTATCAGTCCCAATAGGGCATGGACCGTATTTGCTGTAATAAGCACCCTGGGCGCTTTTAGTACTTAACAGTTTAATTGTCTCCAAAATAGTGAAATGTAAGCCTTAGCTCAAGCCTAAAAATGTCCCTAAAGGGGGGGGGGGGGTGGTTATTAGGCGGAGCCCTCATGAGTGAATTATACCAGAGTGGTATCAATGTAGCTGAAGCCATATAATGAAGGAAAGACACTTTTCTTAGTCCATTGAATATGGCCGTATGGTATTCAATGAGGGGCATTGAATATGGCCCTTCCAGTACTTAAGCATAGTAAATCTCATATGTTATGAATTGTTATAACTGTATTTTATCCGTTTATTAAATTTCTTTCATTTCATGGAACTTTAATAGTTGTAGAATGTAGATGGAACAAAAAACGTTATTTTTCAGCTTATTTCGCTCTGAACAGGATTATGGGACAGAAACGGAACACAATTCTTGGTTACAATGATTGGAATTGGTTTTTGGTGTCATTATTGAGGGCAATTTTTTTCTGATCTTTGACCAGGTGCCATCTTTGACTGGGTACCTACTTTGAATGGCCATCATAAAAACGAGATTAAAAGAAATTCCTCTTTGATATGTACGGGATAAAATAAAGAAAATGGCAGTGGTTATAATATATCTCCATTTATATCTTCACCTGCCCTAAAAAAACCGTTTTCTGTCAGGCGGTCAAAGATGGCACCCGATCAAAGATGTCACCCAGTCGTTCACTTTGGCCTGATCTGGTAAGACACAGCCTGATGTGAATGACCCGTCATTTACTCAGGTCAAGTGAGGCCATGACCTGGTGAGAACATCCGTGTCAACTAGGGGTCAAACTCAGAACACTACCCTTTATCTTCTCATTATGATAGTATTGATAAAGGTGAGCTAAACTCTGAACATAGCAGACATGTCACATAAAGACCTGCGTACCATCTCTATGTACCACACAGCTGTATACACATGGGCGGCCTGACCGACTGGCACGTTACTCAAATATATGATCAATCCCTTTATTATTTTCATATCACATTTCAATGTTTGCAAAGCAAAGCAATTGACCCGGAGAAGAATGTAGGCTTTGGTAAATATAGCTATTTGATGGAGGATCCATATGGCATCTCCCCTGCTTTGTAATTGCTTTATGTGAACATCCTGTAGAAGAAAACATATCTCAATCATCCTAAGACTTGATAAACGTGTTTGAGAGTTTAAGGTATGAAACACGTTATTTCCCATGGTAGGTATATTTTTTATACACTGTAAAAAGTTACTGTATTTAAACAGCACAATGTGTTGTACATAGACAGCTCCTTTTGATGTAGTTGCTATTACAGCATTATTTGCTGTATAGTCACAGCATAATGTACTGTAAATTGGGTCTACAGCGATGTTGCTGTATATTTTACATTATATTGTGCTGTAGATTTCTGCCCCTAGGCAGCAGCAGTATACCATTTTTGTAGTAATTGTTCCACCCAACCCTTTCCCGAGTCAAATAAAGCCTCACAAACTCTCAAGACATTGTATAATAAGAATGGATGAGATAGACTGAATGCAGTTATCATAAACAGTATTGATATTTTGCATAAGTGTGTTGAATAATACAAAAAATAGCAAAAGTATAGAATAGGTACCACATTGGGCGGTGGGAAAATTTTAATCCTTTAGTGCCTGGACTAGGAAAACACTGGTATCAAATACAGTTAAGCTGTATTAAAGCAGGCTTAAACCATTACACTGTGTAGTGTGTATTATCCTAGCTGAAATTGAACTAATGCAGAAAAGTACTCTCCATGCATGCATATAATATATACATTGATATAAATTGATGAAAACAATAATATGAAAACTACAGTAGAAGTTGCTTTAACTTTACAGCACCCAGTTGCTGTACACGTACAGCAAAATCTACTGCAGCAAAAGTTGCCAGCAACTTTTGCTGTAGATGTATAGTAGAAGTTGCTGTACACCTACAGCAAAATTACTGGAGCAAAAGTTGCCAGCAACTTTTGCTGCAGGTGTACAGTACTTAATTCTTACAGTATATTTCTGTCTTTTTATTTTAATGAAATATGTTAGATACTTTCAATTAAACAATATGGAATTCTTATCATGTGTAATCATGTCATTAATTAAATCATATCATATAACTATTAAGCTATGGTCCTATTTAATGATGGTTTCCTGATCAATGCTACTTAAACTTAAATCATATATCCACATCGATAATCAATGCCCATTATAGATATCCAGATTAATTGGTATAATTTAGGTGTTTGCTAGTAGGATTTACCGTCGTTGACTGTCGGACTAGGAATGGGATGGTATTGCGAACGAAATCCCAATATAATGATGCATTCAGGTATGTGAATTGACTGTCATTAAAGGGTGCTGAGTCATGGTGTGTAAGATTGTGCACACATCATAGTAGTGATAACAAGGGGCGATTTTCAATACACTTTTGGTGTGAGCCTGTACAGGCTGTAATATAGTATGTGTATAATGTATATTTATGTGTGTTACTATATTATAGTAACACACATACATCGCCACTTGTGTTTTAAACTATCTGTTCATAACTCAATATGGAAAACGATAGTTCATACACCCTTTTTCAATCTGATGTCCAATTGGTGCTATGCCAACATCTTGACGTCCATGCAGCATCCCGGTGAGTCATTGTTGTACATGGTCCTGGACACCTGCTTTAATCAATGATGGTAACAGGTGGGGTGGGGGTGTACAGGGGGACTTAATGACTAATGGACAACGTCCTGCTGACCTACGGGAAACACCTCCCGGTCGTCAACCGGACCTCAACAGGTGACGGTATTGGAAGACTTTGTTCTCTGGGGCAAACACACATAATGTATGTACCTGTGATGGGTTGGCATGAGAATATACAGACAATGTGTGTATAGCAGGCTCTAGTAGAGGTGGGTAGTCTTTGAGGGGTATGAGCAAAACGCAAAATATGGCTTCAGAAGAGATTCTAGATATCATAATTGTACTTCAATTTACACGAGGCAATGATATGATCCCGGGGGGGGGGGGGGCACTTAGTATAGTTTGTATACACAGGTGTGCGGCTGGCAAGGGTACTTTTTCAACAAAATATCCCTAGCAAGGGTCCTGTTTCAGAGAAGAAATGTCCCTAGCAAGGGTCTAGTTTCAACAAAATCGCCCTAGCAAGGCTCACTTTTTCACCAAAATGACCCATTTTTCATCCAAATGTCGCATTTTTGCCCATTTTTCGCCAAAATTTTGCGGACATGGGTAAACTTTCTCGGTGAAATTACTCATTTATTGTATATTCTGTGTTTTTCCTCTTCAAAACAAGGACTTTTCGTCCGGAAGTGCCCTAGCAAGGGTTGGTTTTTGAAGCAAAAGCTCCCTAGCAAGGGTAAGGGTTGTCATTGGTCCAGCCGCACACCCGTATCAGAAAAAAAATCAAGTACCCCCCCCCCGGGATATCATACTGCCTTTAATATTCAAAACGTTAAGCGAGGAAATGCAATTTGGTAGACTGAGCAGTCAGTAGAAGAATGGTGCCTGGAATGCCATCTACAGGTATGCTAGTCATGTCCAGGCAGACTACTGCATCAGGAAGTAACGTCTGATGGCGGGCTAACGTGCGCATGCGCAGTAATAATCCGATCAGCAGACGACATTACATCATCTGTGACGTCACGTCTAGTAGCGGCGGGTTTTGACTGTCTGACCGTGACTCGTTCATTGCCTATACTCTCCTATATAAACCTCTCAATAGTCGATAACGGATAACATGGGGATAGGGGGAATACTGATGATGGGGGCACACAGATAGTCTACAGGTTTGAGAGATTAGTCAGTAGTGGCTATCCCAGTTTCGTCATACGTACATACGTCAAAAAGACGAACTTATCCCATTGAGGGCGACTCTCCTACATGTAGGACGTTTTTAACATATTTTAATGGATTTTTAAGGCACAAAATTTCAGTGAAAATTTCATAAAAATTCGAAGTTATTTTTTTTTTGCTTGATCTGTGGAACTTAGTCTTTGGGGAGTCCAAGGTGTCTGTGTCTATACTCTTTCACCTTGAAGATATAGCAATGGCAACTCAAAAGATATTTAATGAAGGTTTTACTATATTTAAAGCAATATTTAAAGTTAGTATATCCGATGATAGGGGCTTCAAAATTAATTTTCCTAAATTATGAGTCAGGATGTCCATAGTGATCATACTTCATTTCCTACATGCATTCTATACTCTTATACTTTCAATTTTGCTTGCAATTAGCTATTTTCCTCAAATTTATGGCCAAGGTGCACATTTTGGAGGGCACGAATTAATGTGCACCCATTGAAAATGCACTAGAACAAGCCTCTAAATGGGTATCATGGCATTACTTGGGCCCTTGCAGCCCATGGATAACAATTAATCATCGACCAACCTTCAATAATGATATTGTCAAACTGAATGGAACAACATTTAGTGGGATTTAGAAAAATGATATTTCAGATGTACTAACTTTAAGGCCAAAAACATCAAAAATATCAAATAATATCACTATTTTTGGTCAAAAATGACTTTGAATATATATTCATGCTGAAAATGATGGAAACAAAAGATTTGATGATTTTTGATGCATTTCTGTGGAAAATTCATGTTTCCATGGCAACCAAATATCCCAAAATAGCGATTTTTGTTGATTTTGGTTGCCATGGTAACAAAAAACACCACTTTGGCTATGGTTACTGAACATAAATTTTTTAATTAAATTTACCTATCATCATCATATAAAATTGGTTTCAAGTCATTACAATGCTTCAAATTTGGGATATTGCAGTTGAAAGGGAGGGAAAATTTACCCAATTTTGACGTCAGGACGTCATATTTATGACGTCGTATCTTTTTAGATAATGTATTTATGCAAATGTGGGTTATATCATTTTCAGAAATCTTGATATTCTTTGGCCCTTAATAGTTTCACTAATAATTGGACTATTTGCAAAATTCTTTCTGTTCTGGAAAGCCCAGGCTATTCTCTGCAAGAGAAAAATGGTCAAAAAAGAGCTCCGCCCTAAATGGGATAACCCATTTAGGGCGGAGCTCTTTTTCAAAAATGTTCAAGGCAAAACTAACGTCTTAGTAGTCAAAATGACTAACCCTAATATGCTTTAGAATGAAAAGACTAAGGGGGGTTAGTCAGTTTGACTAAGCTGACAGCATTGAGCTTACCGTAAATTCTCGCGTAGAAGCCGCGGCTTGTACGCGAGTCAGACTCAGCTTTCTTTTCATACCAAACATGCCTATATAGGGTGCGGCTTATACGAGAGTTTTTATTAGTATACTACAGTACCAAAATCGCAATATTCAGACCCCCTCTGCGGCTTATATACTTTGTCAAAGTTAGGGGTGCGGCTTATACGCGAGTTAGGCTTATACGCGAGAATTTACGGTAGGTTGGGCATATAGGGAGCCAAAAGTTCTATGACAATTTCTCCGTCATTTTCTGGCTCCCTATAGACCAATTTATGTTAGTCCATTCTGTGAGGTTAGTCAAATTGACTAACCTGCCTAAGTCTTTTCTTTTTTATCCATATTAGGGTTAGCCATTTTAACTAAGGCATTAGTTCTGCCTTAGTCATTTTTGAATATTATGGCCGTGACTTTGACTAATGAAAGATGAATACCCTAATACGACGAGGCTGGGATAGCCACTACTGACTAACCTCTTAAACTTGTGGATCCTAGGCCAAGGAATATGCATTCAGTGAGTTGGCGATTGCCCATGGTAATTCTATTTTGGCTCACATTACGTTCATGGTGTGTTTCCATGATATCAATCTGAGTCTAGAATCAGAGGTTTTATTCCAACGTTCGATATTACATTATGTATGATGCTGGTGTGGTGATTATAACGTGATATGCACAACTAGTTTCACACCCCCACAAAGGCGTGCACCTTATAAACTATCCATTGCATTATATGATAGGTGCGCCCCTAAGAGGTATTGCCCACTGGTAAGGTTGTTATATAATTGTGAAGAAAATTCATTGACAAGAGCTGGTCATGTATTCATATCTGTATACACTATAAGGGCATATATATATATGGCCATGTATGTACATACCACCATAGGGTAAGTCCCGTTGTGTTGGTTGATCCACTAGGCCACCGATTTACTTAGCCTATCGACCGCTATTATAAAAGAACAGCCAGGGTCATTTCGGGGGCAACGATTCAAGTTAGTTATACATACATGTACATACATTTTTTGTAGTTGAGTGTGAATTCCCAGATTGAAATGCTAACCCCACTGGTCGTCAGTCATTTAAAGAGGATTTATATCAAATGAGACAAAATACGTTTGTATTATCCTGCAGGCCAGGAGCTTGTAACCATGGATTGGCAAGTTACCATTATACTGTGATATCATTTCACAAGAGGAAGAAGAGAAAAGAAAGAAGAAACGAGGGAAAAAGATAAAGAGATTGTGGAGTATGACTCATAGGGCCTGACTTAGGGCCTCTGATCTGGATGCGGGAGGTGGGGCTGAGTCCTAAAATATTGTGTCCTAATATGCTTAAGAAAGCACCATTTCAATTCAAGATCAACAACATTTTCTTGGGGGCATGCCCCCAAACCCCCTAGTATAGCTAATGCACTTGGCTCGCGGGAAACAGATAGTGACTCCGGGTTGGCCAGGTTTGCCCCCCCCCCCTCTAGGCAATCCTGGATCCGCCACTGATTTGTTCCATTCCTCATCCTATCAATGGCAGATCAATGTGGACCAGGGTTCACGACTATTTTACACACTATTTTATGATATTTTGTTATTGACATCATGTGGTATATGACATATCACAATATCTACAGCGTGCTTGTGGTTTGGGTTATTTGCCCTTTTACCCACAAGTGACGTGCTGAGAGCAGCTCACGCCATCCCGTTAACAACTCATCCACACCCCTGGGAACAGTGATAGGCAGCCGGAAATGGGCTATTTTTAGATGTACTGAATTTAGCTGTCAATCCAAACGCTTCATCGATCAGGTCAGAACAAAAGGAAATGCATGACGTGCCAAATGGGGAGAGTCTGCTGCAAGTTTCAACAGGTGCCCGGCTGAGTAAATAATATATCAGTTTCCGTATTGATTTCTGACTCAGTATCTATGGCTAAATACCAGGGGACCAGCCCTGTTAGCACCCAGGGTGCTGCAGAACAGTAAGTCCTCATGTCGGATAGCCATGGTTACACACCCACCAGCTGAATGTAGTCCCCAACCGTACAGAGTATACATGTCAAGCCTTTAATCAAATGACGCTATAATATGTCTGTCAGATCATATTTGATTACATAAAAATGATATTCGGAACTCTCCTTGGCTTGCAGAAACAGCACTCACTACCCAGATGCAACCCTTCTGTCTTACATTGTTTCCACCGTCTCCCTCATATAACAAAGCTTTATAGCAGCCAATTGCATACAGATAAAGACAGATCGTGGTTACATTTGGCACCGATCCCGAGGCCTGACAAGTAGGTTCTGACTTTCCCACACAGCTGCTTGTTCTATTGGATAAGGGATTCCTCTGATATGATCGTGATCTCCCCAAACGTGATCCAGTGTACAAAGAACATGACGGTAGTGCTGTGGTTTGCCTTATAGTATAGACGGTATATCCACCCTCAAGGTCTAAACCAATTTATCCGGCGAACCCTGTAGGTTTATCAAGTTTATCAGGATATGTTTAGATCAGATTGGCGATGTAAGGTTTAGTAGGAATCTGTGCTCTTTGACTAATAGTAGTCCTTCCCTAAAAAGCCCCAGCAAACAGAGCAAACATAGCAATTATCGGATACCATGTTCTTACACTACTAGACAATTTCTGCTGGTTGGTTGAGCCGGCCTAGACACCTCCTGTAGTGTTTGCTCATGTCTATCCTACCACCCCCGTATTTACCGCCACATCCTTCCCCTTAATGCATACTTCACCACAGAATTCATCCGTCTATGTTGTTTGACTGTGTCCCACGTAAAGATCCTATTTGTAACTGCTGAAGTATGCTCGAGATAATTACATGCTTACTTGGGTGTGACTTTATAGGCTGTATACCTTTAAAATAGTATAGAAGTACTTTTAACTGGAATGAGTATGATTGCTTAACGGTCCTTGTCTCTTTTATCCTTTGTTTTATTTTCCAGGGTGGAGTGAGTTGTGGAGTCGCAGGAAAGGTTTTGTGCAGGCAGTCGGCAGCAGGGGTCACTTTATTTTATCATGGTACAGCGGAATATAACATTGACTGCACCCGGTGTACAACATGTATGGCTATGAAGTAAATAGCATTACTTACTGGAGGGCCAGGAGGTCCTTGTTCCCCTGGCTTGCCCGTGACAGCTACTGGTGGAGGTGGAGTAGCCAGGTCTCCATAACTGGGTATCTTCAGCCCTATTGGGCAGGGCAGGGCCACGATAGTCAGACTGCTCAAATTAGTCGGTAGACTATACAAGCTCAGATCTGGAAAAAAAATCAAAATAAAGCTCCAAATATTTAGGGTTTTCTATGACCAAAGCATGGGGGAGTTTGAGCATACCATTTGATACAAGGGCAAATATATATTTACTCACCCACTCCCTTATAGAAAACAGAAAAAGAATAAGGATGATACATTGGCAGGTGAAGTACAAGCCCGACCCTGTCGTGTCCTAGTTCGTGGTAGCATTCCTCTAGTGGAAGGGGTATATCAATATTGCAGGGAGAATAAATTAAATTACACCAATGATGCATATCGATATAGGCATGGGCGGTGCAGGGGACTGCAACGCACAGGTGGCAATAAATAGCCATTACAGAGTTGTAAAGCAATTTGTCAGTTATAGAAAAAAAAAAGAAAAAAAGCTGTTCAATCGTACATGATTGGATGATGCATGTCAATAATATTGAATTTAAAATAACTAGGTTGCCATTTAAACAAGCCACTGTTGGCCTATAATACTGCGTTTAAACGTGTTAGGATATTATTGACATTTTGAGAGAAGTATAGGGGATGGGGATAGAATACCAATTTGCCAGACATTGCTTAAACACACATCCATGTCAGGAGTCGTGTTGTTTTAGCACTTTAGAGCTATTGCTGATTTTTTGACATGACACTGACTCGTGATCTTAATAGGTATAATGCGCCTTCCGTGTCCGCTGTAGCAACCTACCAGAACAGCTTTAAATAGTACACAGTTACAAACACAGTGAGGAAACACCGTATTTCTTATGTTAGAAAGCCTTCACTACTGGCACACTGGTTCTCATGTTAATTACATCAGTGCCCAGTATGTGTATGTCGAGTTTTTGTATCACTTCTGGATTTTATATTGTGATAAGTTTTCTGATATTTACCGCCTTCATTACAGTCATAGTTAGATGTTTAAAGGACATATTCAGAATAAATTCGGAATCAGCGGCCATTGTTTGTTTTTCACATCATGCTTTGAGAATATGATTTCACCTTTTTCCATAATAGACCTCAGTGGTTTGACAAGGGTTCTCTCAAGTGTTATCCTATTTCCTACATGGATCTCTGTTGGAAATCATCACTAGCATCACCGCCCTCACGTGAGCTGACCAACAAATTCCTTCACGGGAATACATGTATTATGAACTTTACCATAATAATTTGACACCATGAAGGAAACATCCTCAAAAGAATAAAAGACACAAGTCAGAGAGGAATGAGAAGACAATGAGTTAACAATAGAACAACAAACAGTCGTTTAATGGGGGTGTAGATGGGGGGGGGGGGGTCCCATGGGCCATGTTGCATGTCGATTTTAAGAAATGGCCATGTCGCTTGTCACTTAAATTCCATGTCCCATGTCGCCTCTAAGAACATGTTATGTCCCATGGCGAATTTAAGAAATGCCCCATGTCATACCACTTATTTTTTCACTCATGCCACTAAGCTCTATGTCGCATGCTGAATTTAAGAAAAGGCCATGTCGCCATGTCGAATTTACCACGATCTTAATCCCTTGTAGCCACAGGTTGTATTGTTTATCGTCTATACCTCCATGTATATAATGCACACATAGCCTGTGTATCTACATTACCTCGGGGACAAACTGGGGACATCTGCCACGGTCAGACACCCCGTGATCAGCTGGTGATAGGATTAGGGAGAGGTGTTTAATGTATCTGACGGACCATATGGTATATGTACAGGCTGTTCACACAGGTCAATACACAACTATTACTACTTTGTCTCCCATGTCACACTCACACGGGGAGGGACATTTCCATACAATACTTCTCTCTAGAAAATAGTCTTGTGCCACATTTTGCAATATCTTAATGCATCTTGGCTGTGTGTGTATATGAATGTTTTTTTTTCTCATCTGAAGGGGCTAAACGGGTGATGATTGACAGCAGAGCCGCCTTTAAAGGGAAATATTTTCATGCATTAAATGGAATTCCCTACATTCACTGATGTTTCAAGTACCCTCAATAATTATAATGAAATCATAGCACAGTTCCATCATAAGAAAACACAAGTTAGCATGTTGCGGAAGGCAATGTTATCCATGGCCCATGGGAGACATGCAACAATGTAGACACAATGTAGCACATGCGTGAATGATGTCACGCCCCAATGACCCCCGGCTCGTGCGTGCAGGCTGGTGGCTCTGTGAGCATGCATGCATGTCGATTGACACTTACGCAGCCCACCACCCCACCCCCTGCTGCCGTGCACATTGATCATGTTAGATAATCTACCATAGCAACTACGTCATGGTGAGGGAGGTAAACCTCAACACGGTGTACCTGCTGCTGAATTATACATGACATCATAACAGGCAAGGTGTACAGCTGCAACGTGAGTCCTAATTAGGTACATGTACACTCTATACTGTATACACGCAGACTGTTTGACATGGATAGTCCCGTGGTATAGACTGTTGTTGCGATAAGAAAGGACACTAGGATGATGTATTTGTGTTCGTACGCCATAGATTACATATCATAGCATGGTGTCTTAAACGGTGATGCCCTTTTAAGTATGATGCATTGATGCACCTCTGGCGTATGTCTTTCCGGTGGTGTTTTCATGCATCACGCCGACCCTATGGGGTTGATGAAGTCCCAATTCGGTGCGGGTGAGTTACTCACCGGTGCTGCTATGAAGCATCCTGATGCTGACAACTGAACATGAAGTCTTGTGGGACCATGTGTCCGTAAAGGGTTCTATTGTCTATGGTATTGTGATGCATTAACCCTACATGCTGTCAGCCGCCGTATGAGGTGCTGGTGTTAACTCAATGCATTTTTCTCAAAGGTCAACAGTTACCTTCAAACACACACCCCTATAACATCATGCATGTATGAATGCATGCATTCCTAAGACACTTCTACCGGTCGGTGACGGCACGGTACAAGTACACCGACCTTCAGAGGGTAAATACCATTTTGAGCAAATATTTTCAGGAAGTGGAGTAGAATATATCCCTTATATGCTGAATCTGCAGATTTTTGAACACCCACGCAATAATTTTAGGAGTCCATTCACAATCATAAGGTGTGTTAGGCCATCCAACAGAACAGTCCATAATCACATATGTAATCATTTAAAACCCAAAGATATAATTCATAGAATACACACATATATCCCATAAGATAAGAAGAAAACTCTATGCTAATAAGTAACATCTAAAAGGCCCTTGCATAAACAGGATCCATGGGAGCCACTAATGTGACTCCTATGGATCATTTATTGTTTTTTGTTTATTTTTATTTTTAAAGCTTAAAGTTGTCATTATTTTTATTATTATTATTATTATTATTATTATTATGATTTTTCCATAAAGGTTTCATCTCGTGCTGCAGGGGCAGCAAGGGATGAAACCTATACATTCATTTTCTCTCTACTTCTATCCCCTCCTTTATAACATCGTTATATAATATGTATATATAAGAGGCTGCTGTATGACAACAAAAACAGAACTTTATGAATAAGCCTCATACTGTAATAGTGTTATGTTATAACATTTATTCTAAAACATGTGCTAACAAAAACTCCTTGTAAAACTAATTAAGAGGTAGTGGGGCTGTCCCTTAAGAACAGGGACAGTACCACATCCTATAAATGCCGATGAGCATTTAACTATTGCTTCATAAAGGTAGTTATACTACTTGCTGTGGAATACAAAAACACATTCTATAAGGATAATGTATCTCCTCAGGATAATCAGAAATAAAATATCAATCAATCAATCAGAATACTCCAGAATCCGTTTCTCTGTAGGCCTATTTGAATTACATGTAATAGAGTCTTTACAATTACATCATACATTTTGTATCTTTGGCTGTCAGAAATAAATAGAAAACAAGTCAAATGGGACCCCTCGTGCACCCCCACCACTTAACCAAATGACATCTTTTTGTCCCTTAGGGTCCCTAGAACAAGATTTTTCATATCTTCATATTTTTTTAATTCATTCGTTTCTAGGGGTGTGTTTTTCTTTAAACAAATTTCTTGTCTAATGTGCTTTTACATTAAGTGGAATCCAAAAATAACACGAAATGAAGCGCTGTTGGATCAAGTGAGTGACCACATACTTAAGGCAATAAATCTAGTTGTGGTCATCACAACACAGCCCAAATTGATCAGTAAGGTATAGATCCTCATCATCCCATGGGAGATTAGACATTCTTTGGTAAAAACTTGCGATTTGCGATTTCAAAATCCAATGTTCCCGAACCTGTGAGGCAACTAATTCTCAATTCTGATGCATATAATAAATATCCATGAATGAGCCCCTTAGCTTAGAGATCCTCTGACTGAAAGGTGTTATTATAGTTCAAAACCTTAACATACCTTCTATATTTTGTGAGGTAAAAACAGGCCGAAAACTAGTATGACCCTGTCCATGGATAATGAGCCAAAACCGGTAGGAAGATATGCAATGTTAACATTTTGAATCTTGCCCTAAGAGACAAAAAAAGTAATTTGGTTGAGTGGTAGGGGGGAGGGGTGAACGAGGAGTCACATCAGCCATTGGCCTATCATTTTGCGTAGTCATTCTACAGAACCATAGCATCAATCAAAAACGTATACATATATAGTTATCTAAATCAATTCTGCTATAGGGACAATGAAAAGTATAAAACCACTCGTCATGCAATATGAAAATCAATTATGTATTGCTTGTGAAATATTGGGTTCCTGTGTTGATCCAATGGGAATGCTACAGCAGACTATAGCTTTAAACCAGCGTACTGAGTATTACACACATACATAATTAACAATAGGAGCTACTTACTGGTGTCAATGTAGCCGGCCATCGAGAACTCATAGGGGAAGGTGAGTGCCTCGAATTCCAGCTCCATGCCGATTGTCACGTTGGTCTTGTCCTGCTTAAGCGTTGAACCCAGTGCACCAGCCTGGTTAGGTTGGAAGGTGTAAGCTATGGCTCCAGGGGCCTCCAGGAAGAGGACCCCTACCCGGTCTCCCGGCTGTACCAAAGCACAGTCACCACCCACCAGCTTGCTCACCACGTAGATCTGCAGGAAGACAGGATAAATGGGTGGTTGTAGATAATAATTATTGTAGTTAAGTACATTGTTCATTGACAATAATTATGATAATAAGGATATTGTGCTTCTGATGATCATTTGACAGTCCCCACGTGGATACAATTTATCCCTTGAAGTGTACATTCAATCCACTGCCAATGATTTGATAACATTACACATACATAAATGGGAAAGGGTCATCCAAGGAAAAATCTGTTTTACAATTTGGGTGTTACCATCCGAAATGACTTGCCTTATCGATATCTGTCTAATTAGCATAATATTATTTTCTAGTCAATTTTGCATATATGTTTGGCCATATGGCCTCGTGGCTTAAACTGGTCTTAAATCCTCGTGGGTGTGCCCTGCACCCTGCAGTTAGTCATCGTATGACTGATGTGGATTGGGACATCGTACATCCTAAAGGTCTGGTCTCATGGGTTTGCAGTCAGCAAGTCATCCATTATCTGATCAGACTGAGAGACAGCATGGTCACTTTACTATCACTTACCGATTCTGTTGGAGCAAGAAAACGTTGCCCGAGGATCTCAATATTGACATACCTGACAAGTACCAGCGTCCAGAATACCACAGAAAGGTAGCTTAACATAATCATAATGAACTCATGAGATAGTATTGGTTCCCGGGGGGGGGGGGGTACTCAAATTCTTTTTGACACAGGTGTGCGGCTGGCCCTTTGACAACCCTTACCTTTGGTGACGGGGATTTCGGGCAAAAGTGACCCTTGCTGAGGGGGATTTTGGACAAAAGTGCCTAGGTTTTAGCAATTTTCCCCGAGGAGTCGGCCTTGGTGTAAGAATTTTGGGCAAAAGTGACCCTTGTTGCGAAGAATTCTGGCAAAATGTGACCCTTTTAGGGAGGGTTTTGTTGAAATCTCCGAAAAGTGACCCTTGGTGAGGGGGATTTTGGTGGAAAACAGACCCTTGGTGAGGGGGATTTTCCTCAAAAAGTACCCTTCCCAGCCGCACAACTGTGTATACAAAATATACCAAGTGCCCCCCCCCCTCGGGTATTGGTTGTATCGTAGTGGGAGGGGGGAGTAGATACTCCTTATCTCTCATCAATACGCAGGGATTTCATCATCCACTATTTAAAGCATGTTTGGATACCTTCAGTCATGATTGAAATGTGTCCTAAAAGACCTGTTAAGTGTCAATATACAACTAAGTCTGACTGTGGACATGGTGGCTCTTAGCCATGTAGGCTCTGGTGGTTATGGTGCAGCAACGTAGTAGTAATAAGTCCATGTTTGGGGTTGAGGTATACATGTTCAGAGTTCAATAGGACACACTTTACACATGTTTATGACTGGTATGGGTTAGAGAGGTGAATGCTTTGCACTCACGGCCTGCTCTCTGCCAAAGATACGACATTTCATGCATACACTGTTAAAAATCCCCCTAGAAAAAACGGTGATTCACTGGCAACGACCCAGTAAACACAACGACGTTGGTCAGACGTAAATCTACGTTGAATTTTGGTCTTAACTACGTCATTTTAGTAGGTTTATCAACGTCAAAACGTTAAGGTTTATTTACCAATCTCAAACCTGCAGGTCTGATTTACGTAGCTCCTGAAGAGGTAAATCTATGTTTAACACACTACATATAATTCTACATAGTGGGACTCAGACAAAGACTTGTAATATATTGTAGACAAATTTACATTTACAAACAATATTCGTACAAAGTAACTACTATAATTTTCAATCTCATCTCATTCTACATAGTATATTCTTGTAGTTCAATTGAACAGCCTGACAGTATAGATCTGTTGAATAGTTTTGGCTGCAGAGAGGCTTTGTATTTCTTCCATTACCACCAATGTGGTGTCCTCACAGTAAAGTGCCTCAAAGCACCTATTCTTGCACAATACTTAAATCACCTGTCCTTTATATATAAATATTCTATTGAATGTGGTTTATTTGCATGATATTGAATTCACAATTAATGAGACTTTACTGCTTGAATGTGGTAGATTTGTTAAGGAGCTGTAATATACTCTCCATAATTGATAGTGCTGCCACCTAGTGTGACACAGAAAAGTCATCTACCCAATTGAAGTTGAAAAGTTACATCTTTTAACGTAGATCTACATAGAATTTTTACGTCTGAATGAGGTAGATCAACGTAAATCAGACGTCTACATCTGTTAAACGTAAATAAACCTTAAGGTTTTGACGTCTACAAACCTTCCAAAATTACCAATCTCAAACCTTTTGGTTGGACATCTACCTAGAGAAACCTCTGAGCTACGTTGGAACTACGTAGGGTGTTTACTGGGGATGGATGCCAAGCTTTCACCGTTTATTTTAGGGTCACCGTTTTTTGGAAGTCACCGTAGTTATATACGGGCTTTCACTGTTATTTTTAAACAATGACTAAGGAGGCTTAATTAGCTATTGCAGCGGCTCAAACGTTTAAGGATTATTTCTTTTATATAATGATTTGCATAGACAGATTATTCTGCAGTCATAATTATGTTCTCATTTCACTACAATTATTCCCCATGTCTGATTTGGTTGCATGTCCAATTCATAAAGACATCTTTGTGACAAGAATTCATAATTGTCATGAATTAACCACTAGGAGAAGTATGCTAGGATTGTTATAAAACAACAACTCCAGTGATATTCATATATATATTTCTCATTACCACAGTAGAGGTGTCTATGGTATCTAAACTCCTTGCTGGTGTCCTACAAAGGTTAATTATCTATTCATTATGAATATTCAATCAAGCTTAAGTTTAGACTAGAATGTTGATGCTGTATTGAAAAAGGTATTATAAATGGAGAACTATTTGACTTCTAATAGATTTAGTCCACTTTTCATAGTTGAAGCTTCAGAGAAACCTCCTCTGGAGCTAGGCTGCCACCTAGTTGGAAAGGATTGAACTTCCTATACTACGGAACTTCACTGTAAAGGAAATAACAGTGCTTTACCGTAATGGTTTATGGAGGTTCACTGTAAAAGCAATTGGGTTGACGCTGCCTCACCGTAATATCGGGTAACGGTGATGCACCGTAAAGTTTAATGGTGAATCTCTGTATAACCAACGGTAATTTCTAACAGTGTACCCATAGCAGGTTCAATACGGCACAGTTTACCTTAATAAAGATAAAAGGGCGGGATGGTTAACCTGGATTTGTTACATATATTGTATTTGGATATATTTACAAGGAGCCATTATTGCCCTCATTTCATTGGCTTAATTAACATGGGTTAATGTTCCAATGCTCATGGTTTCATATCATGTCATGTGGTTATGGTGTGTCAAGTGGCGGGTAAACCTACGTTATAATATTAAATACATGATTAGGCATCCCACCATATGGCACATAAAGTAACAAATATACTCATTATGGTATGCCTATTTGGCATTCTACATATCCATGTATCTTCTGCTATACACATAATAATCCGCACTATCCATTAAGTACAAGGACCTGAGTGGTATATGGTGGATGAAGAGGATAGAGATGGAGGCACGGGTCAGAGTTCACATACAGGGGTTTCTGGTTCACTCTCCAACCTCTTTAGCTTAGGCAATGCTTGCTTCAACAATGTGATGTTAAGGTGTGCCTCGCAATCCATATGCCCTACACAATTAGCATGTTTTACATTCCTCAGCTGTCAATGAATATCCTACCCAGAACCATATAACTATATTGCTGCGACAAGGCATGTTCTGGACCTGATAAGGAATGTACATATTCCCTTAGAAACCTACATTTACACACGCTCAGTCTGCTCTAGCTCTAAGGAGGAACTTGGCAATATATTCCACAGAGGGAAGAATCGAATTGTGCCTAGCAGATGGTAGATGGCTGGCTCCAGAAATCTGCGCCATGTTTTTACCAACGGCAGACATATCATGTGTGAACCTCATATTACCCACCTCAAGAACCCACGGTCCCCCAAATGCGTTTACGTTTATTTGAAAAACCAACACTCTGTTACAGAAGGTGGGTTTCTGTGGAGAGAATCCTGGTGTCTCAAAGAAAACCCACCCTCTGTCCTGAGAGGAGGGGTTTATTTGAAAACCCCATACTCTGTTACAGATTACAGGTGGGTTTCTGTGGAACAAAAACCCAGATTCTGTGAAACCCATCCTCTGTGTACAGAAACCAAAACCAGGTTTCTTTAACAGAAACCTGGTTTCTGTCGATACCCATTAGGCTTGCCATAATAGTCCTTCTTCAATCCAGAACCTTGGCTTTGCTGAAGGTCAAATCTCACAAAGCGAAAAATGGGCCAGAAAGTGTTGATTATTGACATAAAAACAAGGGGCAACTGTTGCCAATATTGTAAATCGCAACACTTGTCCCATGATCTTATGACTCTCCAAATCCCACAGTGGTCAATAATAGGCAAGCAAAGTGTTGTGTGGAGGACTGGTTAATGGATCTGTTTGAGGGGAGTTACTTTGCAGTATGATTTGTCCTCACTATTCCCTCTCAATTAGCCTAAAGATATTTGGAGTGTCCCCCCTATATAACCCAAATCATTGACATATTCCAATAAGCAACATTTTCTAGGCCTTCATTTGATCCTTGTGATTTCCCAAATCACAAGACAAAGGCAACCCTTTCTCACTGATTTGGGCCTGTCTTAGCCAAAATAGGGCCCAAAATCGGCAATAATACCAATTCACAACATTTTCTGACCCTCTCTCGCATTGTGGGATTTGACCTTGGGAAAGGACAGACCTCACTATTTACACAGGCTGTATGATGGGACGTTTGACAGTCTCACAATTTATTTTTTTGAGATACAAGATTCACTATGCTTTAAGTAGTGGAAGTGCTTTATTCAATACCCTCTATTGAAAACAATGTGTCCATATTCCATGGGGTAAAAAAACCCTATTGATACCTCTCCGGCATATTTTACTTGTGGGGGCTGGGGCGCATCCCACAAAGTCGCATACATAGACAAATGCCAACGCCCATTGATACCGTATGCCGTATTTCACGAGTGGGGGCTGGGGCCATATCCCATGAAGCCGCAGGGATACGGCAGAGAGGTATCAATGTAGTTGGCATTTGCATTTGTTTACATAAATTTTAAGCCATTTTAATTTAGCCCATTGAATACAGCCACATTGTATTGAATACGGCCCTCCCTATAGTTAAGCATAGTAAATTTTGTATCTCAAAAAGATAATGCCCCAGCCCATGCTCGTGAAATACGACAGAGGCGGTATCAATAGGTATTGGCATTTGTCTGCATTTAATTGTCTTAAAAATATCGCCGTTAAATGTCACCCCCGGCCCCAGAAATGATCACTCCCTTAGGCAGTACCACGGCTGCAGCCCCCATCCCGTGCCTGTTCACGTCTGTGTGGCAGGCATAGGGCGGTGTACCTCCCAGATCTACAGGTCACAGGGGGGGGGGGGAGGAGGGGGGGGGGAGGAGGGGGGGAGGAGGGGGGGAGTGGGGGAGGAGTTGGGGGGGGGGGTTGTGGTGGTGCCTGATAACACTCTGGCTGGGAGGGAAGGAGGCAGGGGAGGAGATGCATGCCTGATGGACATGGGGCACTGTGATTGGTTAATGGTACTGTTAGTCATGATAAGTGGGTGTGGCTTATCTTCTGGAGATATGTATATATATAAAATTATATATATATATATATATATATATATATATATGCTGGCCCCTCTCACTAACTCACTACGGTTTAACATGTTTCTGTGTTTGTTTTAGACGTGTTTGCCCTAATCATAAGGATACCTTACACACAAGCATCAAAGCCCACCCCCGGGGGGGGGGGGGGCAATGACTATATGTAGGTCAGTGGCAACTGCCGCGGTACCGCCCCACATCCTCTTACTGGGGGGAGCTGAGGGGGTCACTGACCGCCCGTCCTTTTCCATACTGAGGAAAATTGTAGTAGTGACCACCCCCCTAAACAGGCCAAATTGAATCTTAGCCTCCTGCTTTGATCCCATTTGAGCATCAGGTGCTAGACATAACAATTGCAAACTTACCAATTAGCATATTATAAGCCATCAGAAGCATGTTTGTGCCCCAATATTGCTGTATATACACAAGAAACCTTTATCCAGAAAGCAGGGGAGGGGGGTCACCACCCCTACTTTTAACATTTAGAAGGGCTGACCGCCCCCCCCCCCCCTTTTCATCCCCCCTGTAAACCCACCGCCACCGCTCCTGGGAGAGGTGCGGCAGTGGTTATCCAAAAAGGAGGGGGGGGGAGGAGGGGGGGGGGGAGGGGTGGTGGTGGTGCCTGATAACACTCTGGCTGGGAGGGAAGGAGGCGGGGGAGGAGATGCATGCCTGATGGACATGGGGCGCTTATCTTCTGGAGATATGTATATATATAAAATTATATATATATATATATATATATATATATATATATATATATATATATATATACATATATATATATATATGCTGGCCCCTCTTTTTTTTTGAACAAATTTAAACTTTATTGACCAGATTTGTAATAAAGTACAATGTATGACATACATGTGTTCAGTCTTCCTTCCTTGTGTATAACTAGTACCTGATAAGTATTACTCTTAATGTAATAGCAGAGCAAATTATTGTATTCAGTCAACAAGTTTATGATGTACACCGTCAGGAAACCTGTTTAGGTGGTGCCATCATTAGATATAGTATACATAACAGTATCAAATTAACAGGTCTTTTTAGGAAAATGATTTCACATCTTGACTGCTAAATAAGCCTTTTAATGAATAACCCCCCCGTAGAAACACAATAATTTGTGCAAGCGAAACAAATGCAGAAAATGATTAGGTATCGTGAAGCTTAGGTATAGTATTTTCAAGTATATCTTTCATTTTTTTCTTGAAGGTATCATGACAAGTGATACTTCTGGTAGGAACATCAAGGGCATTCCAACTCTGGCCACATTTCACTTGTACCGAACGCTCATACGAGGCACATTTTATGGTAGAATATTTTAGCAGAGGAGCATCAGACAACCGAGTGACCCTGTGTTTTACATGTAGGTATTTTTCCATAGAAGATCTTTTAAATGCATACATTTTGATGTGAAATTCACGTCTGTGACTTAATAAAGGTAACATGGCTTTAGCATGTACTAGCTCAGTAGGGGTCAAAATGTGATCGTGAAAACATGTCTTTAGGCACTTGTTTTGTACCCTTTGAAGTTCTTCTAATAAATCCACATTTCCTCTATCGTATAAAACATCACAATAATCAATGACTGGAAGTGCATGAGTTTTATACACTCTTAGCAACGACTCCTTAGATAAGGAGTCCCGTGATCGATACATGAGGATCGACTTAAATCTAAGATTTTTTATCAAGTTTCTGATATGCATGGAGAAATTTAGCTCCTCGTCAAGGATCACCCCTAAATACTTGTAGGAGACAACATTTTTCAGCTCTGTGTTATTAAGCTTAATTTTGGGTTTTTGAATTTTATTTAATTTTATACGAGAGGCAAAAGTCATAATTTTAGTTTTTGATTCGTTCATTGTTAATTTGTTTGTGGCAGTCCAAGATAGAAAAGAGCGTAAGGCTGTGGTTAGTTGAACAGATAGGGTGTCAATATTTTTACCAGAGACATATAAAACAGAGTCATCAGCATAAAGCAAAGTTTTGTGATGATCTAGAGGTGAAATACAGTCATTTATATACAATAAAAAGAACAAAGGGCCTAAAATTGATCCCTGTGGAACACCACAGGTAAGGGGTAAAATATCAGATTTAACATTGTTAGCCAGAGTACACTGTTGTCTCCTAGACAAATAGTTTTCTATAACTGTCAAGGTCCTGTTGCGTACACCATACTGCTCTAATTTTTTCAATAATATAGAATAATTTACGGAGTCAAAGGCTTTTTTTATATCTATGAATGCAGCTAAAGTAATATTCCCTTTATTTCTATGTTCTAAAATATCATCTACTAAAATACTGATCGAGTCAAGAGTTGATTTATTTTTTTGATACCCGCCCTGATTTTTCGATAAAATTGAATTTAATTCTAAGTGAGTAGATATAGCAGTATGTATTAACCGTTCCAGGACCTTGCCAGGTACAGGTAGCACACTTATTGGCCTGTAATTTGAAACATTGGTAAGGTCACCCCCCTTGGGTAGGGGAGTTACCGTAGCAATCTTCCACGAGTCAGGGATCTCTCCAGTCGAGATGCACAACTTAATTATTCTAGAAAAGCGTGAAGGATTTTTGATGACAGCCTCCTTAAATATGTAAGTAGGCAAGTAGTCAATAGCAGACGACTTAGAAATGTCTATGTCTTTAACACAAGAAATAATATCATCGTCTGAGAAATCTAAGTCCGGCATGTCATTTTGACAGCGCTCCCCAAGAAACTGGAAAGGCACATCATGTTTATCTGCGAGTTTAGGACCAATCTCAGCAAAATACTTATTCACATAAGCACTGGCATTATCCTTAGATACAGGAGTAGCTGTCTCGTCAACTAGATTCACAGATTTAGTCATATGTTTACTGGAGGGTAAAATATCTTTCAAAATGGACCAAAATTGTTTTGAGTCTTTAAAATGCGTTTTGCTTAAGTTATTATAATATTTATTTCTAGCTTCCTCATTTTCCAAATTTACAGTATTTCTAAGTTGACGAGCTCTATGCCATGTAATAATACACTTTTGCCTTCTAGCCTCAGCTAACAAATTATTTTTATCATTAATTCTCTCCAACAGATAATTAGACATCCAAGGGTCAGGTTTCTCCTTGACTTTAAATTCACGAACAGGGCATTGTTTATCAAGCATTCGTTTTAACATGTTCTCGTACACACTCCAGCACTCTGAGGTAGTTTGGCAGGTATTAAAATAATCCCAATCGCAAGCCTCCACATCTAATAAGAATCTAGCAAGGTCAAAATTCCTATACGAGCGTCCTTTAAATTTTTTAAAGGAGGGTTTGACACGAACTCACTACGGTTTAACATGTTTCTGTGTTTGCTTTAGACGTGTTTGCCCTAATCATAAGGATACCTTACACACAAGCATCAAAGCCCACCCCGGGGGGGGGCAATGACTATATGTAGGTCAGTGGCAACTGCCGCGGTACCGCCCCACATCCTCTTACTGGGGGGAGCTGAGGGGGTCACTGACCGCCCGTCCTTTTCCATACTGAGGAAAATTGTAGTAGTGACCACCCCCCTAAACAGGCCAAATTGAATCTTAGCCTCCTGCTTTGATCCCATTTGAGCATCAGGTGCTAGACATAACAATGGCAAACTTACCAATTAGCATATTATAAGCCATCAGAAGCATGTTTGTGCCCCAATATTGCTGTATATACACAAGAAACCTTTATCCAGAAAGCAGGGGAGGGAGGTCACCACCCCTACTTTTAACATTAAGAAGGGCTGACCGCCCCCCCTCTTCATCCCCCCTGTAAACCCACCGCCACCGCTCCTGGGAGAGGTGCGGCAGTGGTTATCCAAAACATACTTGAGTACCCCCCCCCCCCCCCCCCCCCGGGAGCCCACCTCAACTTTCAGTCTTCGCTTTGGCGATGCTAAACTCATGTACCAACAATAAAGGATTCCTATCCCCTAAACACAGATGGGACAATGTTTGCCTTGTCTTGCACCTGTGATTTTAGTAAAGAATGTCTGTAAACACAGCTGAGTCTTCCCTATGATCTTACGATCAGCCTTTTGGTTTCATGACGGTAAGAGCGCTGCACCATACGACAGTTCTTGAATGTATTCATACGACAGTTCTAAGGTCAGATCCTATTCTATACATATATAGCCATTATAAGTGTGCCATAGCATTTTCTGGGACGCTAACTGTCCCTCAAAAGGTCAATTTAAATGCTGAATGTAAATACGTTAAAGGCGAAACAAGTCCTGCACCCCCCCCCCCCCCCATGTGGAAACATTTTCGGCCCCTGTTGGGGGTGGGTCAAAAAATTTCACCTGTTTTCAGTGAAAAAGGGCTGCGTATTACTTTGCTTCAAAGGGCCCGTGCGTGCGTTAATTTTCGATGCATATAGGGGAGGGGGTAAGAATTGTGTGTATATATATATGATCGCCCCTCTCACTAACTCACTACAGTTTAATATGTTTCTGTGTTTGCTTCTGACGTGAGCACCATCTGTTAATACTCTTGGAGTGGTTATATTGCTCATCTTATATCATATTGGACGACAAATCTACATTTATATTGAATTCATGAAAGCCATACAAAGTTTTTCCGAGTTTACTTTGTCACTTATCCCTTCCTATTGAAGAGGCTAATATAGTAAATCTGTAAAGCTTTATTTCTCATACTTTTGGAACTTGTGCCCTGGGCAAGATTGCAGTACACACACGTATACACACATGGAATGTGTATTCTAGTCTGGACAACTTCCAAATAACACTTGATGGTAAATTGTCGACCACAACAGAGTGAAAAATGAATGCTAGCACTATACATTACAAATTACTACCTTTATGTACTGTTAGCTATTCTCCTATATGTCAAGTCCATGAGAAATAATTGGTGTCTTCTTTTTAGGTAGATTCTGGGCCAAATAAACATAGGATGAAGTAGGTCGTCTATCACGATACCAGTCAGATAAATAGGATATATGCCCAGAAAGAATCCCAATAGTACTAAGGGCAGGTATTGTTAGGAACCGGTTTCTATTTTACCTCTGTCACAAAAAAAACACCTCGTAGTGTCCCATCAAGCTTTGAGTTGTTACACACAAAAATGCCAACGTGTTGCAATAAAATAACTGTAAATTGAAATGGCCTGGCGTGGGGTCGGCGTGGGGTTTCTCTGGAAATAGTAACGCTCAGTAAACGTCACAGTCTTTGTATTTTGCAGCAGGCCTAGGGAGCCAAAGACCCGTATTTCCGTGTCTGTATCCCTTTACCAGTTTACAGCTACTCATTTCAAACGTCGGTTGATACAGGGCGTGTCTTTACATGTGCACAGGGTTTCATGTGCCCAACAGTTATATTTACGCAACCCAATGCACCCCAATGGATGCTTAATTAGGTCAAGCACTTATACGAGACTGGCGCTTACTTGAGACAAGATATCAGAGCATATGACATATTTTAATACTCCTCTACCCTGGCGATTATAAGAGACCAGAGGGGTGCTTATTTGGGATCAGAGGGATCTGGGGATGCCCCCCCCCCCCTGTCACTTTGTCCATCTTTAAGGTTAAGCTGGACATTCGGACCATTGGACCGGATAGAGTGTATTATTGTCTGGAACTGGGCCGTTTATTGATTATTGGTCTGCTGTCAATAGTAGCACTTCCTTGAGTGAACCCTTCAATGGATTCTTTCAGACTGACTTTCTGAATTGTTCATTCCTGTTTTCTCCCCAAATTATGTGCTGATAGTGGTAGAATGTTTTAATTTCCACAAAATCTCTACAGGCACTGACCGTTCTGTTATAACCCTAGCTACCACAGTTTCTATTCACATTCACGAGGTGGGGAGGGGGTTGGGTTTATGGATACAATACTACATAGAATTGCCCTATACTGATGGTATGACATTCATTATGTATAGCTATTTACGGTTGGATGCCTCTCAAATCATAAAGAAGCATAATGATGTTTATGATATCAGGAATAATTTCCTACATCCCCCTCATTATATTATAGCATATTTCAACAAACAAAGGCCACCTATCTAAACACAGAGCATCACCTAGCAACCGATCGATGAGCTAAGTCAGCCATATTGATCGTTGTCCGGGATGTAGCTGTAGGCTCGTGGTCAGTGACCAGACCGACAAATAGATCCAACCAGCTGTGATCTCCCACTTGACGCCGCACCACATGCTGAGATATACATATATATATATATATATATATATATATATATATATATATATATATATATATATATATATATATATATATATATATATATATATATATATACATTTTGTATACAGCTTGTTATCCGCAATTATGACTCAAACACAAGTACAGCAATGGCTTCAATTACACACACAGTATAGTATATTTATGTGAAATGACAGGACTATGTATACCTTTGAGAAATATAGTAGTTAGTATTCTAATTACCACAAGGGTGTGAGGTGAGTTGGATTGTTCTAAGCTCTGACCGATACCTATATCTGACAGTTATATATTAGACAACTATTAGATTGTATTTGAATTCAACCTTAAATCCACTGGGAGGAGATTGACATCCCAATAAACCAAGTGACCTTCTTGCACAGCTCCCAGCAGGGAACACTTTGATCATTATTGCATGAAGCTTTACAGCAGCTGTAAGGCCAGGTCACCTGTGCATCCTATAGCTGCCCTGTATATCGTGGACCAGTTTGGGGCGCTGCTATATATGTAGGTGGGATTCTAGGTTTCTTTGAAAGCTTAAGGACTCTATAGATATAAATTGAATGAGAGTTTCTACAGCGAACTTCTCTCTTCTCTGGAAGGGTTGGTGATCATACATGTATACTGCATGGGAAATAATTCATATATCGATTAACTAACACATCTCCATCCTACACATATCAATATGTATAGGAAAGGCCTGATCCATGGTACACATGATAATAGCATGGTAGAACTGCGTATAGCCTATGCCTACGCAATCAGTTTTTTTTTCATCTAGAGAGGATTGTATATAGTTTCGGAAATCAAGAATACAACATCAACATGTTTTACGGGTATGTTGACGGAATGTGTCCAGTTGATTTTTTTTGTTTCCTAAATTCATCAATTTAACAATTGGATAAACCCTTTTAAAACAAGTATGATGAGACTCACATCCTCACGTTGGAAGATGCCGGCAGGCACCACTCTCAGGTTAAACACCAGTTTGTACAGCTGACCGGGACCCAGCGGACGCCACACCTGTAAGCTGATCGGCTTATCTGACCGGAAGTGGGCGGAGTATGCAAATAAGACACCATCATGTTTAATGGGATCCTCCAATAGGAAAACAGCTCCTGCTACGTCCACCCCTGATGCTGATGGCTTTATGTCGTTGCCGATACGTCCTATTCGTGCAGGAGCTGTAAGATAGTCAAATATACACAGTTAGGTTTGCAACATGATAACTGTATGGAACAACATCAATGATATCAGAGTAAGCCACTTCGCAAAGATTAGTTCAAAAATGCGCTAAATCATGTTCTAGTACCCCTGTGCACATTTATCCTTGTTACTATTTTGTCTCTCACATGACAGTTAGACCAACATTCAGAAGTGTATTTCCCAGAAGATCATAGTTACTGACAAGCTTTTTCAGGTGAAAGGGGTGAACTCATTTTGGTTCAAATCCCTTTGGTCCAAACCTTGATGGCCCTTTTGACCAGAATTTACGAAGTAGAAAGTTATCAGATTGTGTGGGTAGATATTTGACGGATAAGGGAAGGGGTGGGTATGTTCTGAATCAAATAGCCTGCACTACCTTGTGCTGTACGGGGAATAATTCCCATACAACTGATTTAACTGCTGGTGGTTTATCTAATAGTACAAGCGTGTAAACTGTAAATCCCATAGCCATACTCCTAGACTGTTAACCTTATGTTTGTGTGGGCTATGAGGGAAACACAAATTCCTTCTGTTTCTGAATAATACCTGGGATAAGAAAAACGTCACTGCTCCAGCCTTTCATAATCACAGGTGCCTTGACATATAGGGCCCACTTTGGATGTGCATTTGAATGATATGTCATTTGAGAGAATGAATACTGTTATTGTTCACTGTCTGACGATAGAGGCGTCGTTTACACCATTATAGCACGAGACACCGCATGGCTGTAAAAAGGCACAATATGAAGGAATTCGAGCAGGAAATACAAATAAACGTAGCCAAAAGGGAGGAGGGACAAATGAATCACTTGTTTCGGAGCAGAAAGCACCGACCTCAATCGTACCAACGCGTTTCCTTCTGAGCCCTGCGTTACTCATCTAACAACGCCACCATTGACCATTCTAGTTAATGATTAACTGCAATATTTCGGGCACTTGGTGTTGATCTAAATACTAATGCACTTTTAAGACTATATAACACCAATGAACATTTTCCACCATTTATATCTTCATCTGCCCTAAATAAAGCGTTTTTTTCTCCAAGCCGGCCATAAATTGCACCCGGTCATAGATTGCACCCGGTCATAAACCGTTGCACCCGGTCATACTCATAGACTATCAACTTGGCCCGATTTCGTGAGACACAGCCATAGATATCTATTAGGAGTATTCTACTCCACGATCTAACAAATAAATAAGAACTGTCCATTTATGTGTCAAGTTTTTCCTTATAGCTGGAGTACAGCAACATCAAAGTCAGGTACAAACACACATTCCACAACACTACCCGGGGCTTATAATAGACACAACGTTTCTTTTACAGGTCAGAAAATAACCAGTTTCAGCCATAATAGATGATTGATGATTTAGATCTGATGCGGGAAGACAGGTGGAGGGGGTAGATTACTGGCTAGGTATGGCGCAGTGGTATATCTTTTGTAAGAGATTAAGCGACCATCTGACTCTTAATCGCGTGATGTTTTGATGGACACGGTAATCATACCCTTCGCCATTCAAGCAGGCTTCCATTAGCCCCCGTCACACAGTGTACCTGCGGTCACAATTGTGTCTCTGGGGCTGGGGTAGGATGAAGATGAGGGCGTGAGCGTGAGCGTGGGCGTGGGCGTGGGCGTGGGCGTGGGCGTGGGCGTGAGCGTGAGCGTGGGCGTGGGCGTGGGCGTGGGCGTGGGCGTGGGCGTGGGCGTGGGCGTGGGCGTGGGCGTGGGCGTGAGCGTGGGCGTGGGCGTGGGCGTGGGCGTGGGCGTGGGCGTGAGCGTGAGCGTGGGCGTGGGCGTGGGCGTGGGCGTGGGCGTGGGCGTGGGCGTGGGCGTGGGCGTGGGCGTGGGCGTGGGTAGGACTCCTTGGACCATTCCGCACTTTCGGGGGTGTGTCCAGGCATCCCCCTCTGGGTGACCAAAGACATTTACCTCTTAGAAAAATGGCGGGAAGTGAACTATCTTAGCGAATGGTATGCTCAGTAGACAACTTACATTTACGTGATTTATAGGGCAATCTTAGACATGTCTCACAGTGGCAACCTGACTATAATAAGATGCTTTACAAACAGCTGTGAGTAACATAAAAGCATAACTCACACATTTACCTTTATTATATTCATGGGAAAGGGGAAAAGGACACAGGCCTCCGTTTTCAATGCTGGTTATACATATTGGCACAAGCCATATAACTGGTTCACACACGAAGAACATCTGCAGTGAGAGGTGGCAACACCCCATGTTACCCTTTGTTGCTGCCATGTGGTCCGTGGGTGCATTCTTGCATTGTCACACAGAGAGAAGTAAAGGCGTCGCCATGACTCTTTTACCATAGTCAACTCTAGTTGACTCTTGTAGCAGAGTCATGATGACTCTCGTCATAGCCACTCCAGTCATACCCCTTGGACGTTGTACAACTTGACTCTACCTTCAGTGCAGAGTCAAGTGCAGTTGACTCTGCCCACGGCAGAGTCATACATAGTTTGACTCTCCATGAAGAGTCAAATGAAATATATGTTGACTCTGATAGTAGTTGTATATGAAACCACATGATGGGGCAACCTGCACTAGTTTGGTACCAGTGGCAGCCACAGGCTAGAGCCACTATCAATACTTCAGACATTTGGTACATGTCAAACAGTTTTGATCCTTTATAGCATAGTACACTTTGTCTTTATTTGTCTAAATGATGTAGTTAAGGAATGTCAATGTAAAAGCTTTTCCAATTAACTTACCTGAATCAAATATGATGATAAACTTTACAATACATTCCAAAAACATCAACGGTATAGAGCTTAGCCACCATATTTGTGGGTAAGGCAAATAAACATAAGGCTGGGCACTAACTGTCTGAGATTTAATGCATGGCACTGCTTAATACTAAACATAGACCTATGATATTGGCATCTAATTTGATGTTTGTGGCCAATGGTCTGCGGAGTGTAGTGTGAGGCAGATATAACTTAGCCCTCTCACATAAGGAGAAGTGTTGGACATGACAACATGTCTTGTTATTGACCTCTCTTGGGCAATAACTTCACCTACTCACTTCTCTCACAGGCCTCACCTGGCCTGTCCACTAATTGTATACACCTGTTGCCCCCAGCCTAGCCTGACATAATTACAAAATCCACCTGACCTGCATGCGCTCATGTATTCAAGTGTCAATTTTGACTCCCCCTCCTTTGATGGGTCAACTGTGGTTGACTCTTCAGGAATGGAGAGTCAAACCCATTCGACTCTCCTCTACAGGTGTTGCGTGGGAGACAAACTGCGACTCTGGCCCTCAGAGTCGTAGCGACTCTTTTACTTCTCTCTGTGCAGGTAAAAGGACAACGTGCTCTATAGCTTTTGAATATTCTAGGCTTTTGGTAGATTTCCAAATGTACCATAGATCACCATACATATAAGAACTTTGGCATTAGGATATCAACACTGACACTTAATAATTTTATGGGTTGAACCTTTTGATATGTCAGATATATATCCCAGGACTGGCAATCCTATAAATAGCTTGATATTTTTGACTTTGGTGTGAGACGCTTATGATATAATAACAGAAAATAAGATTAAAAAAGACAGCTGTGTACAGAATGTATTAAGATGTCAGTACAGCTATGAGTGGGTGGTAAATAAAAGGGACCTGACTAGGACACCCAACCTAGGTCTGTGGTAAAGCAAGATGCACAACAAGGTAAGTTGACGACAGCAGGACAACCAAACAAACAAGCAGCGTCTTTACTATTCCTGCAGGTAGACATGGAGGCCAACAGTAGTGGCCGTGCAAATAAGACACGGCACATGGCCGTTAAACAGTTAAACATGATCTGGCTTTAGACTTATTATCATACTAAAGCATGGGAAATATGCATCAAAGCTTTATCTATACTTGACTAAATATCGACTCGATCAATGTGGTAGACATGCAACCTTTTACATGTAAAGCTTTAACAGTATTTCAAACTAGAAATAATTATTGTTGTTCATAGAGGTCAATTGCTTACAAAAAAAGAGATAGATCTCACAAAGGATAAGATTCATTTGTTGTTAATCGATTATTACCATGTTGCATAACTTCAATAACACAAGCTTATGGGGTCGCAGTGCGTTAATGTACATGAACGTGTTCTAATATAATCAGAAAACGCGGTGGTCATCTTTTGGTCAGTGGGATGCGAGAGGGAACCCACATCATAGCCGAGTAGAATATCACAACACCCTATCACTGAAGCTCCGCCGGTGACAACTCCCCATAACGATATATTGAACTTATGGAGACTTTTTGCCCTGGTGGCAGGTGCTATAGTTAAACATAGAGGAGCAGACGATGGCTGTTATGAGTCCATACCGTGGTCACGGGTCAGGTAGCCGAATTTAATGGAGCTTATCACCAGGGGTAAACCGCCACACACAAGACGAAAACACAGAAAAACTAAGAAAACTCAGATGTAAGATAACCATGACTGACAACTTTTATACTCTCTGAAAAATAACGTATTATACTACAGAGTTGTTTTGCAAGGGGACTATAAACCGAGTAGTCCTCTCCTAAATACATCCAACGCTTCCCTTGGGAAATGAGGACAGGGTCGATATACCTAGAGTCAACTGCATGTCTCGAGTCGGACACCTGAATTTGTATCTATTTAAATATGTTATACTTGTGTATAAGAGCACACTTTTACTGTTACTTTTACCAACAAATGACAACAAGAGGACAACTAGAGAGTGTATCATGCATGAATAACTACAGATCTCGGCATCCGACTCAAGATAGGTGGCCAACTGTATAGGGGAATCTGCCCCTACCTAAGTTTGCGCCCAGCTCTTGTTAATCAATCTAAAGACAGCTTTGTGTTCTGAGCTGCACCCTACGTGTAGCCTCTGCCTCTATGCGGTACACCTCACCTCATCGTGGGTGACAAGTATAGGTTAACATTATTCCTGATAAAAATGGCTATATTTATGTAGGTGCCATAATTCCTAGGCCTGATACATATACTGTAGACATAGTCACGGTACATAATACTTCGCCCATGGGACATCACATGAATTATGTACACACTTGCTTTACCCGTGTTAAGTAAAACGAATAATGGCATATTGCCAAGGACGCTACTGGATATTAGGACACGAGTACGGAATAGACGTTATTTATTTACATGCATGTTTTCTAATGTCATCACCACGATTTCTACTCACGGTCTCACCTGTTTAGTGACTTACCAAACCGTGTGTGACATGTTATACTGTAGTAATAGTTATATAGGTGGTTATGCAGACTAAAAGGAACATTATTCATAAAGTAGTTTCTCTAATAATAAAAAAGTTCTTTCACAAAATGATAATCGAAAATTTGTACAAATTACAACGGCACCTATATTAACATTTCTCCTGTGATAATTATTTGTAACTGTTATTTACTTATCAGCTTATGGCATTCAATCAATAACGGATATAATTATATAGGATGACACACAGGTGATTGCATATTGTGGAAAGTAAGAAGGGATGCGTATCGCCTGTCACTGGAAACCGACCAGATTATGTTTTCACCAGGTCATCTCAGGGGCTCGATTCATACCAATATACGATAGCTCAATAATTCTACGACCACAAAACAACATGTCTGTAGGGAAAAGAGGGCAAATCGTACTTTTTTACAGGTAGTTGTTAAGGAATCATCCAATGCTGTAGTACAAATAATTTGATACCTGATCACCTGATGAAGGCTGACTAAAGCCGAAACGTAGTGATCTATATTCAGAAATAAAAACATCATTTCTGTCATCGACACCAAACTTTTGTTGTTGTAGTTGTGCTTTAATTAATGCATATATAATTTATTATATATGAATTTGGAAACTTCTAATTTGATATCATTTCACAATGAGATTGTAGGACACATGCCCATAACATAATCATACCACTACCCGGTAAAGGTTGGTTGTAACAGTAAGTAATCTAAAAGATAAAGTGCTGTACTGTAGATGGACATAAGAATATTACACATACTACGATTTAGGGGTAAATTGTTGGATAATGATTTTCAAAAAATGGGTAATATTGTGAATTTATGAGGCACTCATTCTTACAAGGTAATCTACATGTAAATATCAGTCATTACATCATGGTTTCGTACAAAACAAACCATTATTAAAGAATTTTTAGATGGCTGAGATGACTTTAGAGTCTGTCTCAGCCGTATGTTGTGAAATGGGCATTTTCTCCCTTACAACCACCATATACAGGTATTCTGTGCAATAGGACAATTGGGAAATTTGCTCCAATTTTCTTTTGAAATGCACCCCTTTTTTTGTACGACAGCATTCTACAATTTTCATGAGATAAGTTAGTCGAATGAGATAAGCTGGTCGTAAGTGTGGTTATTTTTCTCCACCCCTACAACTGTTATTCAGCTGTCGTAGGTTTGACACAAAATGACCCCTAGACGATCAGCAATGGTCGTAGCAGTAAAATAGCCCTCAATGTTGTTGAAACTTATGAATCGAGCCCCAGGTCCATCACTTTAGGCATGAAACTCCCTCCCCCAACAATCATCATTGATTAATAAGTGTTAACCTCGGTGTGGACAAAACTAACAAGGCCATTATATGCATATATAGTGTGAACCAGAATTTGCGTGCAGCTGACAATTCGTTGTCTGAGGCATTGGAAACCATTTTCCCGGCGACCTAAACACAGTTTCATAATAGACCCACTATGGCCCTGGTGCGGACCTGTTCCCGCAGCCACAATGTTTCACTCACACCAGCAATCTCGTGAGACTTTGGTTCTCCTCTCGTATTGCAGCTTGTTTCCCGGAAGCTATGGTTTGTGAGTGTCTGGTCAATGCCTACATCTCACGAGAGAAATTCCGAGCTCAGAACTAACATGGTCGCGCATACGGAGAAAACAGAACATCGCTATAGCTACATGACTGTAACAAATACACAGGGATGGCGCCAGACTAGTAAAAGTCGTCTGCTCCTCCATTAAGCGCCATTCACAGTTATTCCTGTCATGCACAGGAACACTTGTGCCGGAAAGAGGCACCACTGGCACCATAGAGCAGACATTCGGGGCACGTTGGTTTCAGCTACCTCCCTTTCCAATATAACAGGGACTAAAAAAAAATCTGGATTAACGTTATTTATTGGTGATCTTGTGGTATTTGTTGGTCGCCATAGGGTAGATGGTTAGCTGGGAGCAGGGATTCCATACGGGGGAATGCCCCTGTGACTGCATGCCCTCCATGAACCATTCCCCAGGTAACATAAGTACATTGGCACTATTGGCATTTTGATATTGGCTCATCGCTGGTTTGACTGCTGGCCCAGTAATGGTCCATGCCATTGATATTGATTTCATGTTGGCCCAATGGTGGGCCAACATTTCAATGTTTTAACATTATTCAAAGATTAGAAATTAAACATCGGGGCATGCAACTTTGTAACATATAATTTTCAATATAGGACCACTTCAACAATCACTAATATTGAACAATACTATTTTTGTTTGCAAATGAACTTTCTCTGACCGTTAAACATGTAGGGCACACTGGGGATCACATTTAGAACCTAATACAGCCAATATTGGACCAATCTAGTTAGAATTGATGTTGATCCAACATCAGAAATAAAATGATGGCCCTGAAATGTTCCAAGCCTGGGCAAACACTGGGTCAACATCAGCAATATCAAGCATGGACCAGCTCTGGGCCAGTGGTCAACCCAGCAATGGCCATTATCAGAATTCCAATGCTGGACCAACATTACATTTTAAATGAGTACTTGCCAAGAGTGGGCCCTCATCGTAATTTGTATGTTTGAACCAATATATGCATTATCTACAATGGGCCATGGCTGGTATAACGATTGTGATGGAGTCGATAATTGCCGACTTGGCCCAATATACCCCTGCTACCTGGGTCAATGCTGTTATTTATGCAGCTACAGTCCCAGAAATGTCAGGACTTGTCTAGAGCCGAAATCGCATAACATATCTGTCCTTTAATTGTGGCAAAAGGTACGCAGCCAAAGATGTTTTCCTATCCCAAGAAAATACATGTTTTTGACTCAAGATAACATGTTATAGATATAACAAATAATCTCATATTGAGTTTACAGATTCACAGTCTTGTTTTAAGAAAGGGGATGCATGTTCAGTACATGTGTACGGATCATTGTTCTTAAGCAATTTTCTTTAAACTATTCATTTGTCCGGCTAGATTATATCTTATCATTAATTGTTGGAAACTGGTGTCCCCAAGTTATGACTAGGTATGGTGAAGAGTCCATACACCATTATTAGCAAACGACATGTCACGAGGACGGAACACTGTCATTTTCAATGTAAAGATTTATACTTTGTGGAAAGCTATAGTTTCAATATGGCATGGTCAATCACTTCCATAGTTGGTGTGGACATGAATTATAGGTTGTAAATGACTTGCAAGAGGTCCCAATGGATTTACATACGATCTTGATATAAGTACAACCAACCTTAAAATCAAAAGCAAGTTAAACCCAAAAAGAAGCCTCCCAAAGTGACAATAACTTGTTCATTATAGTGTTCTATATATTACCTGCTTTAAGTATAAAGTAATAATTATAACAACAATGCCCCTAGCCCATACAGAGCCATAAGCTTACACCGATTCGCATCATTTCTAAACCCTTGCACTCTCAGCTTAATGAAAAGCCGCATATTCGCAACAGTACAAAGGTTTGGTGATCGATTTTGCTGTTGTCCTTATCGATTCAAATGGGCCAGAACAACAAAATGGTTTCCCAGAATCCTGTAACACCGCCTAAAATGTTCAGTAGCTATCATCTTCCGGCACGTTTTGCTTTCTGGAAGAGGAGATGTGACTTTGTTGACAGAGCTGTCAGAGCAGAGCTTACTGCTAATTGCTTGCTCAAGTGTATCTCACGAATGCACTTGTCAATTGTATAAATCTCAAAAGATGTACAGTATAAAAGAAGTTTGCAATTAACATAGGGTATTACTGTAATGCACTGGTAGGTATTACCATAATTCTAGGATATATATGTTATTTCTACCTGGTTTCCTGCCTTTAAAATGGCATGTTCACTTTCCACACCTCACCTCTTGGTATGAACCATTCACTATCACAGAGCAAAACACCAATCACATGGTCATGTATCACAGTAATTCTGGCCCTCACTAAAGTATCACTGTAATTCTAGCGCTCAATATTTAAAAGTAGCACAGTATGAATATCTCAAGAGGGGTCAAAATTCATTCCCCCCTCCCTGTTTGAAAGGGTGCTGGAGATGATGAGTTACAGGTGCCTCACAATGAACTCATAATTATCACTGCTCATCTCACAATAATAGCATAGGAGCTTGGGAATATCTGAAAATAAATAAATAAAACAAAAGTATACTAGTTGCAATGATTATTGGCAATATTGACCATCCCCTCACACTGAGTCTAATATAACTGTCAGTGATGTTGTTTATGTGGGAGTATTGACAGTGTCCAGTCTACAGTGACAGGGTGTATGCATATTTTATGGACTTTTATGAATGTGTGTCAATTATTAACTCTATAAGCACTTATTACAGATTAGACATATTACAAAACATATAATGCTATAGGCCTACACCTTCAGAATTACAGTAATATCATGAAGTGAATTACAGTGACACACTGTCAACTGAATTAAGGTGATACCTGCCAAAACACAACAACAGAATTGTGGTAATACCCTTGAGTGAATTACAGTGATACCCTTGATATATTGGAATAGGTATTGTGCAACTAGGACATGTACACCAAATCCATGCATAGGTATATTACCTCTGCTACTCATAGAACATATTTTCCAAAGGACAGGGTTCAAATACCTTTGTATTCACTACAATGCAATGAGTATAAATGGACTAAACTCAGCTTCGGCCATTTTGAATTACCTTAATTCGAATTAAGGTAGGGAGTTGCATAACCCAGTGGTAGTGCCCACAGAGGTCCGCGTTTCTGTGACCCGATTTTCACTGCCCCAGAGAGACCTTCCCTGGGCACCTCTCACTAAAAACCCTTTCCTGACCTTAATTACTGACCTACAAAAATGGAAGGGGCCTCTTTTTTTCACAAAATGAAGGTGGTTAATATGAATGCAGTCATCCTGGGACATAGGTCATAGTTTCAGATTGGTGTTGATTAAAACATTAGTTTGACTTTCTTCATGTCAAAATGTAATGAAAATATATAGATTGTCCAGGATTGTACCCATGGGAATGTTGGTTATTGTGGTAGCAATGGCATGTGTGAAATTCAGGTATTTCTGGCCAGGCCCAAGCCTCCCATGGACAGATAGATAGAATAAGTGAGGTCAGATGCCATTTCTAATTAGGTCAAAGGTCACCAGGCACATGTATAATTAGGTCACAATGTCCCACTTAATGTCAGCAAAACACCTTTGTTAAATTTCAGATGAGTATATATATTTACAGCTGAAAATTTTAAAAATACCAACCTGACTCTCCTGTCTTTTATGATCAGTTTAGATCACAGAAATGATTCAACTTAATAATTGCTTCCATCCTAATTGCATAAGAACTAGATGCAGTAGAAAGATTATCTATATAGTTCTGGAAATCTATCACAATGCTCTATTAGGCTAGACCAATTCCATAATATTAAGCACATTTTTGAAAATTTATGCAACTCCCTACTTAAATTAAGGTAATAGGTCTAGACCCTGGGATACTGTACTGTACATAAACGTGTACGGCATGTCTCACAATGACTAAACCTGTAGCTACCGACATGCCTTCCAACAGGGGACACCCCAACTAGATGCAGTAGAAAGATTATCTATATAGTTCTGGAAATCTATCACAATGCTCTATTAGGCTAGACCAATTCCATGATATTTAGCACATTTTTGAAAATTTATGCAACTCCCTACTTAAATTAAGGTAATAGGTCTAGACCCTGGGATACTGTACTGTACATAAACGTGTACGGCATGTCTCACAATGACTAAACCTGTAGCTACCGACATGCCTTCCAACAGGGGACACCCCAACCCCCCCCCCCGCCCCCCCCCCCCCCCCCCCCCCCCCCCCCCCCCCGACCCCTATACTCTTAAAACAGATGTGCAGGCTTTACGTTTACGTATTGATAGGCCCCGTCTGTACAGGCTATAGACATGACCTAGCAATACGGAGGTTCAAACCCCGGGGTTCAAAACACCTTTTCTAGTTATACCTGGTACTGCAAGTACAGCTATATATCCACACATGTACATCCATGTAATACTAATGCTGTACATACTTATTGTATAATATACACCTTGTGTGTCTATATAGGGGCAGCGGTGGGTAGGGGTGAGGAGGCTCATGTGACTAGGGGGTAGTCCTGGTAACTAGTTAACAGCTGAGTGGTCATCTCTATTGTTGTGATCAGAGCCCCGCCCCTCCACATGTCTACACAGCATGTGTTGTAGCGTGTATTGTATGGGATGGCAGACATGGCATTGTATCCTCAGCACCTACTCAATATCACCGCCAAAATGATATAGTATCCACATAGTGCACGCTGAAATCCCATACGAGGTGTCCATTGCTCAAATCATTATCAGATGTTTCGACTTTACTGTGTTAAATTGATATATTAAGATATAAACCCGAAAACACAATAATGAATGCAATAAGTAGTAGTTGCACTAGATCCACAGCTGACATATTGGCAAAACGCAAAATACAATATACTTTGTTGGTGTCTCTTACTCCCCATGCTATTTGACCCAATTCATACAATTGCGTGATTGTCATTATCAACATACTATCAGTATGGATTTATTCTAAAGCATGGCACACAATTTATTCAATTTGTGCAAGGTCAGAATTACCCCTGAATGGAACAAGGGACTAATGAATGGTAATACACATGGCATGGCCTCCTCGGCATGATACTTCAGTACGTCATTGCCTGTTGGCCTGTCCATCATCTCAATAAACTGAGCTCCCCATGGTGATATGTCAGGGTTGCATGAGTATGGACATGCATATTCAACGTATCTAATACATTAGATGTCTATGATTACATTGTACACGTTTTTAATACCAGTCAGTTCTACTACTGCCAATGCTGGTTCATGTATTAGCTAGAATAGTTAAGCTGTTTGAAGGCGCTGTCTATCTCTGTCGCCAATTAAATCAGATTTCTACATAAATCGAGGATCCAAGTATGTAAATGATAGGCCATGTATACATTCTGGGTGCATTATAAACGATATATGGTAACACTTTATCAATATAATTGACATAAGTACATGGATAACAATACTAAACGTGCATTTCTTAGCTTGTTCTTTTTTTAATCTGATATTCTCAATTAATGATGTTTGGTAAAAAAAGAAAGAAAAAAGATTAAGGGAATGTGAGGAACAACCTCACGATAGCAGTGACATAGATTAAAGACACGGTCAGTGCCATGCTATAAACCTAGCATATTTTTTTTTGGGTTTGAATAGGTTTTTATTGTCTGACACAATATATACAAAGTGATTGTAGACAAGTAACGATGTCATTTAAGTGCGAGATCAATATATACCAAAGTAACATTATGTTTCAGGATTTAAATACCTTAAGTCTAATCATGGTACATTATTACATGAAATACAATACAATGGGCTCTGTACCAACATACATTGTTGTTTTATCAATTTACAATTCTAATTCTAATGATAGCCCATATTCTGCATTTCATCGAAAATTTCATTTAAGAAGTAAGCAAACAGTTAATCATACATACAGTGCTAAAAACATGATTATACAGTATTAAAATCAATCAAGGAAGGAATCGCTGCACGAAAAGTTGGATTTACATTAGATTTACTTTCACATAAACATTCTATTTACTTATGTTTTACACATGTTCCCGTGGTCAGACAGCAGTGGACTGAGGAACTCCCACTGCACCCTCATTGCAGTGCTGGTCACGTGACTAGAACGAGACTAGCTCCTGATTGGCTGAGGAATCATTATTACATTGACCACCATGGAGTACACATGGGGAGGCATGAGGTTTTCATAATGTAAACATGAGGTCTATGTCATGTAAACATGAGGTTTACATCACATAAATATGAGGTATATGTCATGTAAACATGAAGATTACATTACCTAAATATGAGGTTTATGTCATGTATTGAGATTTCTTTGGCTTTATTGGGGCTTACTAGGATTGAAATTATTCTTGCAACTTAGAATTCCAGAAGATAACTACTCGTATGGTAGAAAAATGTCAAAAGCTCATGCTCTAGATTTGTTAAGAAGTTAAAACAGGTCACAATAAACTACATAAAAATCAGGGATATTTCCATAAAGCACTGGGACCTTCAATACATGACATAAACCTCAATATACGATGTAAAACTCATGTTTACATGACATGAGGTAGCACTGGGGTGGCTTGTAGCCGACCCAGGGGCTGGTAGGGCCGGGGAGGAAGCACTGGGTGGCTTGTAGCCGACCCAGGGGCTGGTAGGGCCGGGAGGAAGCACTGTGCTGGCTGGTAGCCGACCCAGGGGCTGGTAGGGCCGGGGAGGAAGCACTGGGGTGGCTTGTAGCCGACCCAGGGACTGGTAGGGCCGGGGAGGAAGCACTGGGGTGGCTTGTAGCCGACCCAGGGGCTGGTAGGGCCGGGGAGGAAGCACTGGGTGGCTTGTAGCCGACCCAGTGGCTGGTAGGGGCCGGGGAGGAAGCACTGGGGTGGCTTGTAGCCGACCCAGGGGCTGGTAGGGCCGGGGAGGAAGCACTGGGGTGGCTTGTAGCCGACCCAGGGACTGGGTCCTCTTTCAGAACAACTGCCGGGCCGTCAACTATGTTGCCGATAATGAAAAATCAACTTGACGTGAGGTATCGCCAGCGGCAAACTAGTGCATAGTTACTGGTCGTCAAACTACATATTTTGGGTCTTTCACAATAATCCCCCCCTATGCCCTATGTTACCATACTGCTGGTGACCATAGCATACCAGGAAACCCAGCAACGCCGTCGGACCTCCTGGTACATGCATCTACAATGGGCTCATCCCTCCCCCCCCCATTGATGATCGACCAACCTGTTGAATTCATACTTTTAACGATAGTATATTGTGAAACGGTTTTGAGGGTTTACCTGATTGTCATCGTCAAACCCTAATTTGTGTACCCCGGCACATACGGCAGTTGTTGTGAAAGAGGCCGGGGAGGAAGCACTGGGGTGGCTTGTAGCCGACCCAGGGGCTGGTAGGGCCGGGGAGGAAGCACTGGGGTGGCTTTTATTATACCTAGGACAACAAAGCATACAGAGTCACTATCTCTTAACTATAGAAGCTGCTGACGGCGTATTTGTGGCATAAAAGTGCTTGTACGCCACTCCCAGGCTGTGAGCGTGGCGTACACGTCGTGAGCGTGGCGTACACGTCGTGAGCATGGCGTACACGTCGTGAGCGTGGCGTACACGTCGTGAGCGTGGCGTACACGTCGTGAGCGTGGCGTACAAGGCCCAAGCTTTAATACCAGGCCTCCAGTACCTCAGCCCTCAGCCCAAATCCCGATCCGCACCAGAAATCCCAACTCCAAGTGGTCTAGACTCTAGTCTTTCTGTCCGCACATAGGATGATCTATAAATGGGCTTATACTTATAGTTGCTACCACTGAGTTACAACGATTTTAATTTTGTGTGCCATATAATTTGCCAATTTGAGGGACTAATCCCGGTAGAATTTATAGTAGATCTAATAATTGTCCCATTTCTAAGCCTTGCATGGAAACGGTTGGTATATACTATAACTAATGTAGATCTAATTGTTAGGCTACTAACGTCCGATAGACGCCAGTGAAGTTCCATAAAAAATATCAGTATAGATCTAGATCTAAATGATGACATTAATTTGTATCTGTTTCTTTGCCGATAACATTTTCATCATTTGATTAATCGGGCAGTTTTCTTTCTTAACCAGAGATAAAGGCTAGGTATAATAAATCTAAAACATCACGCAGTTTGCATACTCGTGGTTTCACTCAATCCTTGTACGCCACAGGAAGCCACTCGTTGGCTTATAAAGCCAACTTGTGGCTTCCTGTGGCGTACAAGGATTGAGTAAAACCACTCGTATGCAACTGCTGTGACGTTTTAGCTTAGTATCCAACCCAGTGGCTGGTAGGGGCCGGGGAGGCAGCACTGGGGTGGCTCTTTGCCGGTTGCTGGAGCCCTGGGTCGGGCAAACAGGTGAACTTATAGAAAAATAACATTTCAAAAGTCTCAGATTAAAACAAATGACACATGTCTAGATGTGAAATTAGCCACAGATGACATTACTGATATTTATTTTGATGAATTATGAATTATTATAAGTTATTGGGATTTACTGGAGTTTACACAGGTCAATAAATATGCCGTAGGGGTTTACTAGAGTTTACACAGGTCAGTAAATATGACATTGGGATTTACTTAGATTTATGGAATTTAGTAAATATAGTTGAGATTTACTGACATTTCCATTTTTGTAAATCCATAAACTCATGCAGTGGAAGGAATGGAGCCTCTAAACATACAGGATTACAGAAAGACATACAGTGTTATCACTTCTATTAGATCAATATACAATATATGCGCGTTACATTCCTGGTAATAATTGTATTATTTACCTGAAAACCATTCCATCGGCTATTAGACAACCAGCTGTAGGCTACAAACACACATGAATGATTTGCATCATTTATTCTCTAAAACATATTCATCAGGTATTTATATTGATGCTATGACTTAGTTAGAGTGAGTCAAATTACCTGGTCCTCTTTACCAATGCGTCACATGCAAGCTAAAGCCGCACGCAGCACATTGCCCTGAATCTATCTAGCATCCATTGTCTGCCTCAACTAGACTTAGATATTGAAACCCTGAATGCTAATCTCAGCTTTGCCCAGCGTTCAGAGTCGCACTACTTCAGGGAGCGTTCATTAATTCTCACACATGTCAGACATGACGTAATCTGATGCCATTGTTACGTCATAAGCGTGCTCGAATACAATAGGGATGTGCGGGGTGGGGTGTTACGTGACGTCGTCTGAATCGAGGGCTTAACGGTGTAGGTGTCTAGGCTTTGTTGGTATTCCTCTCACCTTGATAATGTAGTTACCCCTCGCTCAATGCTCTCATCCACTCACTGCAGCTCCATCCCTCAATGCACATCTCAACTATTGTTAAAGCTACTTTAGTTTTTTCTATAGTTTAAGGTGGGTGGCTACCCTTTGATCAAAGTTTACAGAATTTCTTAATTAGTTTTTCTAGAGGCAGTTTAAATCATACAGAAACGATAAATGAAAAGAAGAATAGGGGTCCCGAATTACTTTTTAAAATATCGAATTCTGAAAAATTGAAGTGTTTTCATTTATTTTTAAAATTAGAAAAAATTGTGAAAACTTCCATTATTTTTTTTCAACGTTTTTTTTTTCTCCACTCCGTTATTCACAGAAATATAAAACATCACATGTAAAACGTCTATAGGTTAGACATAATTTCGCAGTTTTATGCTATGGCATTCTGGGTAAAAACATAATGTTTCGGGAAGGAGTAGGAATAAATCATCATTATTTTATAGCCTTATTGGATAAAACTAGTTTCCAAAGTTAACAGAACATTTTTTAACTCTCTCAGAAAATTGTTAAGATAATTTGCTAACATATGAAAGTAATTTTGATAGGTGGCCCCGCACATAATTTTAGGGCTTTGGGTCTTTGAAAATAAAAACATAATGCAAAAATGGATTAGACTTGATATTCAGAGTATATTATCAATTACAAATATATCAAATATCAAAAGTCCAATGAAATGCTCAATTTTAATTGAATTGGTCTAATCCTTTAATATGGCGTGGGGAACTCATATACATGTATATATGTATCAACATGTGCAATAGGGTATCATTCTGACACATCACGTGAAACTCTAATCAATGACTGTCACATTCCCCATGTAGGTGAATAATCACCTGCCAAACGAGAAGTCTAAACTCATTTGTGCCATTTTCCTAGAAAACATTTCACGTATAGAATGGTGTCACAAACAATGAAATATTCCTAAGAGGACTATCGTATTGTTCATAGAAGGTTACCCACAGACCTTTCCCATTCAAACCTTTTCTGGTACCCAGGGTGCCTAAAGCAGTACTACAAGTCCCGGTCTCAATTCTCATCTAAGGATTTTGAACAATTGTCATTTCCTGTCAATATAAATGTTTATAAGTATTTTGGAGGTTTCCCGCCATTAACACCAATAAACTGTATGTCCCAAATATAGGTCCCTGACGGTGTACAATTCTATTTCCAATGAGCTCTGACCACTGGATGTGATTCAGGGTCATATTATCTCTGCCATGGGGAAAGAACAGACATTTTCCCATCGAGTTTAATGGGACACTTTACCTACATTGCTATTTTGATTCACGTCAAGTGAGGCAAGCACAGGTTTTAACAAGACCTCAGCATGGAGAGTGAGTAGGCTATAGGTACCATGGGAAGGTGTGCAACTGAATATCCACCCTGATCTCTGCATCACTCTACAAAGAGGTAGTGTACACAACATACCCTAGATGGCACCACCTCTCCATAGAGTCCTGGGGCCTGCAGAGATGAGAGTGGATATTTAGTTGCACACCTTCCCATGGTACCCTATAGCCTACTCACTCTCCGAGGTGAGGCCTTGTTAAAACCTGTGGAGGCAAGACCCCGTGTTTTTTTCGGCCAGTTAAACAGCATCATATAAAAGAGGTGCCACCAAGGCACCAAGATGTCTGACATCAGCACAAAGAACGACACTTAGATGTACCCAACTGATGACCACCAAAGTACTGCTGATCATGCATGGGGACATTCTCAGTTATACATAGATATAGGAGCCACTCATTGCTCTCACTGGGCCAGTCCCGCACTGAGCTGGCCTTCACGCCGCCTACGTGGATCTATAACATTGATCAGGACAGGCGCTGCATGGTGGCCACGTGGGGAGTCTGTAGGCTAGGGGCAGCATATATGTGACAGCACCACCAGGTATAAGGACAGCATTGTCTGTCCTCTGAACAGACCACCTCATGTCTTCTTCCTCCATGTTTTTAAAGTAACACACAAGCTCTCTTGTTGCCCGGAGCAGCAGTGGTGGCCTACTCTCTAATTTGGGTAGATTTGGGTCAGGCAAAGGCTATATGTGCACCGTGGCAATTTTCTTATGGACAAGACCAAGTGTTTAACAATAACTAATTGATCTGTAGATAAATTAAGAGGAGAAATTAAAGTCAGTATATATATATATATATATATATATATATATATATATATATATATATATATATATATATATATATATATATATATATATATATACACATATATATATATATATATATATATATTTATATATATATTTATATCCACATATTATATATATATATATATATATATATATATATATATATATATATATATATATATATATATATATATATATATACATACATATATATCCACACATATACCATGTCCTCATACAGGTGTGGACCTACAGCGTCTTGAACTGTGCGTGGATGTGTGGCATATGGATCTCAAAAAGGAGGAGTTGGGGGTAGGGGATAATGTGCTGAAACCATAAAGCCCCCCGCCCTACCTCCTCCCACATACGCACGTCTTTTATGTCCACACATGGCGTCTATCGGTTACCATGGCAAGCTGAGAAACACACCAGACCTGTTGTCACACATCTGTGAGCACCGCCTAAATCATGACCCCTCAGCCACTCAGCACTGTCAATGTGTGGTTTAGGTTCTCATATGTCATCTATATTGTACAGGAGAGACGGCCTGAAGATCCTCCATAATCTATGGTTAAACAAGTGCTTATACTAAATGGCGGGCAGGAAATCCAGTTGTATACTGGGAGATAGAGGGTGGAAGGAGAGGCGGCATGTAGAGGCATAGATTATGCTATTTACCTTTCTCGGACACTAAGAATAGTGCCCCTAAAGTAGTATACATATCTAATCTAGATCTAATCCTATGATTTATACGATGGTAATGTAGAGGCATAGACGAATGCCAACTCCCATTAATACCATATTTGACGTATTCCACGAGTGGGGGCTGAGGATATGGCCGGTCCACACATTGTAGTTGAATGTGTTTATTTCTTTTAGTTTGAAGCCATTTAATCAAAGAAGGACAACTCTTTTCTTAGACCATTTAATACGGCCACAGTGTATTCAATGGGGGCATTGAATACGGCCTTTCCAGTACTTAAGCATAGTGAATCTTGTATTTCAAAAAAAAATAAAGTCAGGTATTCACCAGAGGACATGTCTCATGACTTTCATACCTCTTGATCAATTCAGGTCATTTTAGTTGATATTTTCTTCACTCCATGGTTCTAGTCCTAGCTATAACCTGTCCATTAGTTTAGATTGCCAATAGTTATACATTGTACCAGCATTTCCATTCAAGTAAGGTGCACGCAGTGCGTCTCTTTTTCTATCCAATTATGCCATTGTCAGGTGAACAACGCAACTCGTACTTCGCATTAAGTTATGACGTCAATAAATTAATAGCTATATTTTTCATTCCAAGGTATTTTGAGCTGCAAACATGTAGTAGGTCATGTGCCAGTTGTGTTGGTATTCTCCTCATAAAACCGTTTCACCTAATCTGAAGATGGCTAGCCTTTTTGTAGCTACCATGTCTTGATAATTAACCGGTGATTAATAACATTCGCTCGTAGTCCAGACGGCGATGACATTGGTATTTCAATTATCCGTTCCTCACCGACATGTTTACCTTTAATACATACAGATAGAAACCATGATTTGAGATAACAGGGCACCAGAAGTTGAAAACAGGGCTAGATGAAATGACAATGAAAAGAAAGTGTTACATTTTCTACACTCTATTGAGAATAAAATAGTGTTAAGTATGTCATGCCATGCACGGTCTTATATACCTGCCATTAGGGCACTATATCGTACAAGCAGTCAAGCGTGATAGGGGTGGTATATATATATATGAGCTGGTGTGCAAGTGTTTTAATAGATATAATAAGCCCTTTGTCATAATGTAATCCCATTCTGATACTCAAAATCGGTTCTACTAGGGGTCTCCAGTCTTACTGTTCATGTAATCAATTACCCCAGTCACAAAAGGCATTGAGAACATTGGAACTCAATTCTACACTGTCAAAAGTTAATGTAGCTGTACTGAGCAGTGATAACTAAGTAGTTTTACAATATATACTACGATACTAGTGTACATGGGTATGTAGTCGAATTTACTGTTGGCTGACAGTATAAGAGGACGCATTACTGGTTTCGCTATTAACAGTATATAGAAGGTAACCTGCCCCCCCCCCCCGCTGGTATTCCAACAAACAGGATTCCTCCACCTAACATAATGCTGAATACAGTTTATGTTCGCAGGCCTGAGATCCTATTACGTTCACCAGCCTTAACTGCTATTAGATGTCTTTATACTGTTGTCCCTTGTACACAATACATAAAAATATGGCCTTTCAGAGACATACAGCCATGAAAGAGAAATACAAAAATGTCCCTGGGCCATCCCAAGTTATTTGTGGACATATTCCGAAAGGACTCATTGAAATATCTCAATTCCTTGCCAAGAATGTGATCTTGAGAGCTAGAGCTGCTAGAGCTTTCAGGTATTTGGTATTCTCCCAAGCAACATGCTGTTATTCTCCTTCAGTTATCCTATACCTAGATGAATAACCCCATGCTGAGAACCATGTTTAGTCTAAGCTGGATCTTTACCTTGAAAACACCAGTACTATTAAGTTATATTACCTGTTGGTTGAAGGCATAGCATGAAGACCAGGAGAAACCCAAAGTTCATCCACTGCCGTCCACAGCACAAAGGGCATTGTGATGTCAATACCTCCATGGTCCCTCAGGTAATCTACTCCAAAGGAACAACAGAATCACCTCCTCCAGGGTAATCCAACCGTTGCTGGCCTTCCTAGTACTAAAGGCAGAAGTAGGAGGGAGATCCTAGTTCCCCGAGAAAGGTTTGGCAACTAAATGGTTTGCTCAGGATGGAAGGTTTAGAAAGGTAATGTAGATTAATCCATGTGATGGCTCTGATACTCAGGCTCTATGAGCTTTTCCTATCGGAGGCTTAACTATCCTGGGGTCACTAGGCAACGTCCATGTGGAAGTCTCTACACTCCACGGTGAGCCAGCCGTGCATGGTGTCCAGTGCTAGCAGGAGCAGCAGCTGATGAGCGGATTTCCTGGTGACATGTGCAACTACGTCTAGCTGTGAGTTAGGTAATCCTCCGATGGGGTCCTGCGGGCATCGCCAGCTCCCCATATGTCAGGGTAGCTGGCCCATGTCTTAGGGTTGCGTGCTACCAGATCTTTGCTGATAAGCTGAAGATATCTCGGGTGCTATGCAGACTGATGCTGATGATGAAATCCTGTAATGCTTAGATTATATTTAATACGTTAGTGTAGTCCTTGCATGATGTACATTTGGGGAATAGCATACACTATACGGTGTACAGAGTTGCATGGGCAGCTCGGGCAGTGGCACCACTGAATGAATCTCTCTGTAAGAAGCCTGTACAATGCTGGCAGCGGCAGGCACGACCACAGCTCCAGCTATCTGGTCTCGGTTTGCCTGGTGGACTGACTTGAACAGGGGGCCAGGTGCGAACTGGAGACACCTGTGAGCGTCCCATACTGTACTCCTCCTGCCGGCCACCTAGCGGCCACGGCGGCAACCAGCAGCACCAGCAGACGACACCCAGTCAGCAATGCTGTACAATGCTGGCCGCCTCCACGCCCGGGCGTCTAGTACTAGTTCCCAGTCTCCCCGCTGCCGTCAGTGGCGTTGTGAGCCCAGTAAGTGTGGATAGTAAATGGCCATGGCTTTTAAGTTAAAAGCGGTGTCGAATAGTCAGGAGTACGCATTAAAAACCCAAGTATACACATAAGGGCAGGGTGAGTCTGTCGGTACGTCAATAGGCGTTTATGCTCCATGTAGACAGGAAAAAGCTATCGCCATTCCATACAGTACATAATATCATGCTGCTTGACATAGGCCCACCTGTGGTCTTTGCACAGTTTTTAGTGGTAAAGCCGTCATCAAAGATAATCAAAATTGAAGATGCCTTGAAGATTTTAAACTACTATCTTCAAGGGCTCTTGCATTTCATTTGGATGGCTCCGTCACAATCATATTTTTGAAATGGATGTTTGGCCCCAACCCGACTTTTGGCAGTAGTTAGACATTTGCACCCAATTGAAATGTTTAACCCGACTAGGACTTTTGGGCCCTATTGGATGTTCAGCCCCGATTAGACTTTTCGGCCTTATTTGACTTACCCAGCCAGCATTGGTCCCTGGGGCCCATATGTGTTTTACTTGGGCCAACTGGGATTGCCCATATCTGGGTTATGGTCCTTTTTGTCCAGGGCTACCAGTGGGAGCCCAGATGGGCAAGCCCAGGAAAACTTGTTTTCCCATAAATACATTGTAAATATTTCAAAACATTATGATATCTGATTTTCCTCCAGAAATCACAATTTATTGTACATTTTTATGGTTTATATTTAATCTGGGCTCGGGCCGGGCACATCGAATCTGGGGCCATTTGGAATCCCATTGGCAGCCCTGGACAAAAAAAGACCATAACCTAGATGTGGGAAAATCAGCTTGCCCACGTAAAAACACATATGGGTCCCACTAAGCAATACTGGCTGGGTATGGGCCTGAATGGACTTTTGGCCCCTATTGGATGAATCACAATAATTTTATGTCTAATTGACGCTCAAAATTTAAAATTGATAACATGCGTCAACAGCATGAATTTGGATCATCCCAGCCCTCCCTATGAGTAGTTAATTGCTACAAGCACATAGTAAATGTCCTAAAGATTAAGTTGAATATACTTTTCCAGCTGTGCTAATGTAACTCAGTATATCATAACGTATCTGTATGTCACTAGGGTATGCATTGCATGAGCTGTTGCAGATTGTGGCCCATGTTTACGTTGCCGCTGTTATTATTGTTACTGTTGCTGCCCCATGGGCTGCTGCTACTGCTGCTGATGCTGTCCATGGCTTATTACAATGGTCGTCAATCGGGAACACCTTGTGGACCACCCAGTTCGATCTATTGGGAGCCTGGACAACAGCTGGAGTACATGCCATTAAAAAGTCAATATCAACCCTGAAAAGCTTGAAGTAATTTGGTCTAGTTTGTAGTGGAGCACTGCTGTTCTCATATATCAGTTGTGCACCTACACTTAAGTTTTGAGTACCAATGTTGAAGCGATATACTGTACACATGGGTAATTTAAATCTGGGGTAGTGTATATATATATATATTCATTCTATCTTTATACGTATACAAATATAAAGTAGACAATTTTACTCTGGGGTTCATACACATGATTGTAGACGGAGGAGCCTAGATTATACAGATATACAACGGGTAAATTGAATATGGCTATTTATTTCAATGCTTAAACGCATATTTAAGCCAAGCCGGGGTATCCATGAATTCCATTAAATCTAAACTAGCGTAGCACTGTATAATACAATCTCCAAATTAATGCAGCTATCAACAGTATAAAAAAAGGGGATAGTCAAATATGTTAAGTTATCCTTAATATTTACACAAGTTACTTGATCACTTAAACACCCTCTTTAGCTTTACTTGTTTGGTGATATTACTCAAGCAAGGGAGGGGCTTTTTTAAAGCTTTGGAATAGCTACCGGTATATAAATGATTATTCAACAATGATGTCTATAATAAAATGTATGGCAATAACTGTCTATGCTTTCACAATTCATTTCCGAACTACAATGACATGCATTTTCATATGGCCTGATAACAATCAAATGAAAGATGATGAACTTCTGCATCTTACATATTCTTTCGGTATTATTTCCAATATTGTTGATATGCTATTCACAAATTAATTTATGTAGCATAACAATTCACTCTGTCTGAAAACACTCATTGTTCGTCATAGTAGTTAAGTTTAGTATACAATTCAATGCCGATTAGCATTATTACGTGGATTATTGTTGTATACCAAAGCATTATACCTCAACACCCTGTATGGTGGTAATGCCGCTATTAGGTGTTTTATTACAGTCATCACTCAGTCGGCTGTATTGACCTCCCTCAGCCGCCTCCGATATTATTGATTGATTTATATGCACGTCCCACATGATGCACAGGCACGCATGGTCTGACATAGGCAGGCGGCCACGGACGGCTGACCACAGCCTGTGTCCTGAATATGGATATATCAGCCGTTATAGATCCACACACAAGGACGGGCAGAGGGGTGCTAGGGCATAATGAAAGAGACAGGGACAGGCAGGGAGATTAGAGCAGAAAGATTTGTACAGAGGAAATGGAGGAATGAGAGATCTAGAGCCTGTGGAGAATTGCCCAGCTATAAGCTGCTAATACAAAGGAAAACGGTATGGTATCAGGGGTGGTAGGGTTTAGGGTCAGGGTAGGGCAAGGTTGAATGAATGGATCAATTTGGTATTACAGCATGCAATGGCATCACAACAGGTCGACATATCAATGACCACCACACATCGTCAGTCTAAATCAAAAGCTAAGTAAAAGTACCAACAGGGAGGTCAAGCCATGTCTCTGGTACCAAGTAATCTTGCCCCGTATTTGTCCACACAACATGTTTCTTAACATGTCTAGGCCAATAATATGTTTAGCTCAGTGCTTAGCAATTTTATATGTTTAGGAAATCAAAATGTTTAGAAATCAATGTGTTTAGCATAGTATTAAGCATAGTATTGTAGATATTTATCTGTCAAGTGTTTGATGCTAAAATTGGTGTGCCTAGAGACATGTAGATATTATTACGGTATGTTTAGATATTCATTTTAAAATAAATTCACAATCTATTTCATTTTCATGTAGTGTCTTAGAGAGACTAGTAGCCCCCCAACCCCAGTGAGCCAATGTATGCATCACTCCATACGCCCAAATCCCACGATGTTTTCTAGACCCCCCAAACCTCTGCAATATGGGTCTCTTGCGATGAGGGAGCCTTGCATTTACTCTAAATTACAAGGGTGCTCACTCCAAATCCCACTGTACAATGTATATTGCACTGGATCTCTGCAATTTGGGCATATAGATCTGTTGCAATATAGACATTGGAGGCAACAGACATTGCAATTTACCCATAATTTCAGGTCAATATGCTCAAATTGCAAGAGAAAATGGAAAATTGCAGAAACTTTCTACTTGAGCAAGGGAAAATATCTAAATATCTAGTCTTACCTCCCAGTTGTAGTCACATCTCTTGCGATTTTGATCAAGCTAGGCATATTGCAACAGATTCATATATTGCAGAAACATCCTGGCAACAATTGCATCGTGGGATTTGAGCTCAAGTCTCAATCCAGAAACTCAACCCCTTTGAAAACATTGCTAATACATAACTAATACAGAGTACAGAATACAGAGAATATAGAGATTACAATTTGGAGTACAACTTTTATGGTATTGCATCAATGTAAGTTTACTCTGGACAGAATTTGGGCAAAGTGGACTAAAATATTCTTGGAATTCCCATGGGAGTAGGCTCGGGATGCCAGTGGGCCCCAACTGCGCCCAGACGAAAGACACTTGGCTACATTGGGAATACATGAATTGGTGCTCATATGCCTTGATTCGTTGAAATTAATATTCAAAGTACCGTTTTTATGTTAAACAGTTAATTAAACAGATTTGGTATGCCAGATGAGTCCCTTGTGGGTTCAGCCCATCATATAGCTGGGCCTGGGCCTGGGCCTGGGCCACGAACTCAACTTTCATGATTTCATATTTTGTAAATTCATTTTCAAGAAAGGACACTAGGAAGGAGCGATGCATGGTAGGGGGTACAGTAAAATAGGTATAGGGAGATGAGAGCTGGAAGATATGTGGAGAAATAGGGATGGGAGAGGGCTTATAGGTCACAGTCAGGAATGAATAGGAGAATGTATAAAGAGGGAAAGAGAGGGTTGGGGTTAAGGTTGCTATACAGGTAATAGAATCGCGTTATACAGGTTGACAAGTACAACACGAATCACAAAGTCATGTAAACGAAAGGCCAAGAAGCTAAAAAGTACCAAATGAATACCAACTGTTTCCATCAAGCACATGTATGAAAACTACTCTCACCCCTGGGCAGGCCACCATCATTAATCGCGCTGTGCGTTTCTCACCTATACAACATGTTCAATGCATTTCTATCTGACAACTCCAAATCGCGGAAGCTATCCAGATTCATGATGTGGTCCTGTACTGATGTGAACCCCTCAGACAGTATAGGTCTAACGCGTACCTTCCAGGACGTGTGGTCGTGCTGAACACATTAGTAGACCGCAGTGACTCTGGGGTAGTCTCCTGGTCAGACAGTCCTCCAGCCTTTGTGTTGCTGTCAGGTATTTTGATTCACCCTAACGTGGGATGAGTGCGGTATGTGGCAGGACAAGCACACTTAATTGGCCTGTGTCTGTTATGCCCTGTCTGCAGAAATGAAGGATGAAACGTGACCTCAAAGGGCCCAGGTAAGCAGTAGCTCTGTTGACACAAAAGCAAGGATGTAGAGAAAACTTGAAGAAAGAATATATCAGTCTCCTATGGGGTTTTAGTGGTGGAAGGGTTGTTTACTGCATGTGTATGCATTCTGCACCTTTGCCTTGGGGGTTTCAGTCATTGTCATGGTAGATTTCCCCAGGCGGAATGACTAGCATGTATGTAGACGGGGATTGTGGACATGTCATTTATTTTAAGAACAGCACAGTAAAAAAAGGCAAATACTGTACCAGCGCGATGTATCACTATTTAGTTAGTGTAGCTATACACAGTGGAATCCACTGTAGTTTTACAGTAGACCAATACATCTACAGTAGTTTCAACGTTGCACTTATACTAAACTGTGAAATACAGTAGATTGTGCACCTACACTTAATAGTTGCAACGGTTTACTCTCTCCCTCCCTCTGGTTGAGGATTTGACAACGCCTGATTTTCTTTGGTTGGAAATGCGACTTCCCTGATTTTTCCTGTCGCTAATGTTGTTTCCAGATATTAACCCGACATTGATTTTGTAATTTAGATAACACTAGTAATGTTCATGTAACATATGAATACTAGCAACTCTAATAGCGTGCATAATATATTAAATGTATCTGGGTATTCAGTATAGAAAAAGTAAATGAGAAATCTGAACTCGTCTAGACAGGGAAGCTATCACAGATCAGAAAGTCCCACCACATCGTTATATGTAGGTGGCCACCTATACATCTTCTTTTAGAGTTGAAATAAACAAGCATAGTGTGGTATCGCGGACCCATAAAAAGAGATATATAATCTATCACTACAAAAATTACACTTATTTGATATTATATTACCTTGGATTGCATTCGCCGAAAACTTAATAACAGTGAGGCTGTGTTCGCGACATATAATACCCTCTATTAAGCGGTACTATAAGTTGGTCACGGTTATACTTTGAACATAAGAATATATCTGTATATGGCTATAATCAAACTCGCTTGGGTCCCGCTGTAAGCTTCTATCACTTTAAAAGTATAACATTTCATGAATGCATAACAACAATTATAATCTTCAATCAATATTTTAATAGAAATCGCATGAAAAATCACGTCCAGTGCAAAGCACTTCAAATGAGGCATGAGGGAATAAAATGACATCCTCAATAAGGCCACTCCAAATAATATACTTGTTTCTCATCACCGCGCACGTCTCCAAAATCGTCCTTTGGAGATTTTTTTTTCAGTGGAAAAAAATGATTACAAAGGGGAAAATATGGGCACATTTGGTATCAAATGAAAGCTTACAGTGTTGCTGATGGAATGAGCTAGGGAAAATATGGATATTTACAACGTTTGCTAATACATATTATATTGATTGCTGAAATATGAATTTAGCTTGCCATCTTTTCCCACCCATTTGGTCACTAGGAAGCAAAAAAAAAAAAAAGCAAAAAAAAAAGCGCCCTCGTCATCTTTGCCAGGGCTTGGTGATGAGAAACAAGGATATTATTTGGAGTGGCCTAACCTTGAATAATAACATTGGACATACGTAATATTAGAAGTTGACAAAACCTTTAGGTATCTCGTGGTGGGCTGCAAGCATGATCCCTCCTCAGTGAGCCACATCGATGTTGTCAAAGGCAGTCAGTTGTCTGCATGGTCCTGTCTATGGACGAAGGCAAATACAAGAGCGCTTTCTATCACAGTGCTTAAAGTGAGCAGCATGCATGACTGGTCTGTGTAGGTTTTATGTCTACAATAAGGAGCGACACCCCCATTTCATTTCAACAGTAGATGGCCTGATATAGTTTTACAACCAACTTACCCAACCAAAGGCGCAGGTTTGGAGTATCTCGACAGCTTAGGGACGGTTCATTTCGTAACAATAACGAGGGATGGTGGATATTTTTGGAGGCGGGAGGGAGGATTTCGCAGGCTGTTGTGATACAAAAATGAATGCCCGATAACCAGTCCACGAAGCGTTTCACAGTCAATACCTCAAAACATAGAATGGGATGCAAATGTGACTATTCAATTGAAATGAGCGATGATAAGACATTTCTCTCACTTTCTTCTTGAAGGCCTCCTTTTCTCAAGCTTGTGCAGGTGTGTGGTGACAGTACCACTTAGTGTATTAAGACATATAGTCAAATTACCCTTATGGGGCCTATAGGACATAAGAATCACTGCATAGTGTTTATCGCTGTTGATACTTATTGCAAGTCAATGTCAGGTTCCATTCTGCAGTCATTATATATTATGATACTACAATGTACATACAATGTTCCCATTACAAGCGTCATCAATATAAGTAACCAATCCTTCCCCTTCATTAGCTTCGCCATCAACTCTGGAGCTTCTCTTATCCTTTACATAAATGAGTTCATATTCTACACTGGCTTACTCAGTGCATGTTGGAACATCTGCTTGGAGACCATAGCCAGCTGTAAGTGCTGGCCGGAACCGGAACGAGACTGGATGGCGGTATGCAGCCACAGGATGTGGAATGACGTTGTTCTGCTCAGTTCGATTCTGCCATGTTTTTGTGGTTGTCACAACAACGGGGCCAATACGCCTAATGCCCTACCCTATTGATCATAGCAAATGGGGACTTTTCATCTTCATCCCTATTGATGTTATTATGCTAGTCCATATGTGGTTGTCAAGCTACAGGGACACGTCTCCCTGGCCAAAGGAGAGAACAGTGTTAGGTTTATGGCTGAGGGGGAACCCAGTAGGGTGTTTCAGAACGGCCAGATACGATCAATCATAAGAAGAGCGTTTCACAAGAAGCATCGGTTGTATTTATACTAGTGACGTCATTCGTAACCTTTGTTGGTCGTAAATGTAGTTCTTGGTCGTAAATGAAAGTACATCTAAGCATTTCACAAGCATTTACGACCAGAAAATACGATTGATCGTAAGAACTATGAATGCCTTACGATCAATATTTAAGCATTTCATAACACAAGTTAACGTGAACCTATTACAATGCCCCTTAACTTTTTTTCCTAAAAAAACACAAATATCTTTACCTACCCTCCTCTTCCCAAGTTGTTGGTCGTAAATAGCCAGATGTTACGACCATTTGGTCGTATCTACCTCTATGAAGATACGATCAATCGTATCTAGCTGTTTCACAAGGTGCATTCGTATCCTGCTCATAAGATACGACCAAAGGGTAATATACGATTGATCGTAAGGTAGACATTGTGAAATACTTTGCCTTATTCAACTACGACCATTCGTATCTTATTGATCGCAACTTCTTAATATCAATCGTATTTATCAGTGGGCACAAGATTCAGTTCAATCTTGAATCAACATTGCATCAATATTGAATCAATACACTGTATTACATTCTTTAATTTTGATGTCCTGTGCCCGCTAGAAAAGAGACGCACACAGCATTGTCTCATTCGTAAAAACTAATTAAACTCCTATATGAAAATAATATACTTCAACTGTGATGCCCACCATCGAGACCACACACGGTTATATTAATCAAACAGCCATATATTGATATGGTATCATAAACGATTATATCGTGTGTTCCATTGATGAATGTGCCATTGGTATTTGGTTCCTAACAATCATCATTTTCATTGGTTGGGGTATTAGAGCGTTTAGGATTGTAAAACGTGTACTGGTACGACAACGGCAAGGACTAGAAGTAGACGTTGGAGTATATACACGTTGTGTGATTAAGAATAGATATCCTTATATGAACCAATCGATACATCATGGAATGTGTGGGGCAAACGGTATCAACAACAGCTAATTACTATAGGGTGGTATAACTATCCTGTATGCAATTCAAAGATGCAATAGGTACTCAGACACCTAGCTACTCATCAATAAGGCATGCATATTTTATTTATACATACATATATTTCTTTTATATATCTATCCCCCTTCACGTGCATGTAACCAGCCCTCTGCACGTCTAAAACGTCAAGACTAGATGTTGTATACTTCTATATGGGAATACCCCCTAGGCCTATACTTCTAGATGGGAATACCCCCCCCCCCCCCGACCTGTGACGTTACCAGTACACATTGCCATACAAGTCCTCATCTTAAAGATACATTACCAGTTAATTTTGCGCGACTTTTTATTATCATCATGTTTCCATATATCAAGTGCCTGTAAGTCTATATGAGAAATTTGGAATCTGTTATTTCTCTTTTAACCTGTAAATTTGGCCATAATAGGGTGCAAAATATATAACTGCGAGCACGCAGAAATGGGGGAAACCTGCAGGGGGCCGTTATGAACAATCAAAACACATAGACTCTCACAGTGAATTCATAGGTCTACCCAGAGAGCCCTCCAATCGGTATTTCATCTAGATTTCATAACAAATGGCTTTCCTATGATAAGGGGGCCTGGCAGTTGATAAGAAAATGATGAATGGAAGTCTATATTGGGTTTATTTCATAACTTGATTTTGGGTCGATTTAGGTGGTAATGTATCTTTAAACTCCCTATTGATGGACATACACACCAGGTGGCCCCTCATGCCTGCCCACCTGGGCCCCTTACCCCAACCAGTGCCTCCAGGGGTCTGTTGCTCCAAAGATACGTATGGAGGCAGTAACGTATACGAAAATTTGGTTAAGTTAGTAGGTACGAATTGTGTAGTGGTATGCGCTGTTGCTGCAGGTATCAATCGTAAATCGAGTACAAAATACAGTACTTACGTAATGTAGAAACACTTCATAAAATTGGTTAAGTAAATGTAAATGCATGCGTATACGTAATAATTAGTGTGCGCTGCCACTCGTAATTTCGTGGCGGGAGATGGAGTATAGGCACCAAAGTAAATAGAAAACGTCACTTCCGGTCTGTTGGCCAAACTTACGTATACGTAACTTCATTTCTGGAAAACCATGGCGGAGGTAAGTGGTACAGCATGTTCTGATCGAAATATCTATATTAACCTTGGGTATGGGATGAATTCTTCTGTACTTTGATAGTATTAGTTATAATAGATATATGGATTTAGTTTTTGGCCACTGTTATGTTCCTTTTACTGGTATAGAAGGAAATATATTTCGTACAAGTGAGCGATAATACATGCATAACAAAAAGATACGTATACGTTACCAATTGTAGTGTTACGAGTGTGGTTTTTACGTATACGTGAAATGGACATTTGGTAATAAAACAGTTTATATTATATATTTCGTGATACAAATAGAACAATTATGGTCTGATGTAATTAAGTCCCATGTAGTATTTATTTAGTGTATTAATGTAGTATTATAACATAAAATAATATATTAATGTTTACCTACATCTACAATTAGTACCCTTTTTTAAAATAACAGAACATGGCATCACACTCGGGAAATGAAGAGGAGAGTGAAAGCACTGTGCTGGATGATTCGGACGCAGATCAAACCTTTGATATTGAAAAGGAGAAGGCACAGAGCGAGAGCAGTAACAGTGAATTTGCAGAAAGTCCCGATGTGTATATTCGAAACAAAGAGGAGGAGGACATCAACCTGCCAGAAGTGATAAAATCAAAATATAAAAAGAAAAAACCAGATCCACCAGAATACAATCTCTCTACGGATGAGGAAGAGGATGGAGACGTTATTAGGGATGCAAATTGGAGCCCGGAGGAGAAGGTAGCGCTAATGGAGGCTGCTATGTCAAGACGTAAGATCCTGAGGAATGGAAACATAAGAAAAAGTGATGATAGGAAAAAAGATGCCATAAAAGCCTGTATGGGTAAGTATTATTAAATGTGTTCTACACCATTTACAGTACAATATAGTGTAAATTGAAATAAATTAATCCAAATTTAAGGTATAAATTTATATTTAAATGTTATTTGTAATTACATAAAAATCAAAATGTTATGTACCAATGTCTTGACATATAATAAAGTTAAATTGTAAACACTTCTTGTCATTAAGAATATTTTATCTATTGTCAGTTATGGTTTCCGGAGTTTTTGGAGGAAAGAGGACATATACAGCTGTAGCGGAAAAGTTACTTAGGTATTCGTCTGACTGCAAAAGGATTGTAAGTAAAAATGTCAATAATACATTCCTATTAAATCTACATATATATCTAACAGTGTAACTTGTACTTAGATATTTCCAATATAACGTTTACGTAGGTATGAAATTAACAAATGCATACCGTCTTATGAAGTAATCTTTATTTGTAGAATACAGCCCGTTGGAAGAAATGGGGGAATGGACCCATAGACGATCCTAAACAGATACCGGACCGGGCCTTCATCATGGGCATGTTGTACATTGATTGTAAAAAAATTGCAGGTGTGTTATGTATAGCTGTATATTACTTACATATAATATATGGCGTATTGTAAGAAATAGTATAGTGATTTATATAAATAGGGTATTTTCACTTTCAATTGTTGAATTTCTTTCACATATTGTTATCAAATTTGTCAAATGAATTTGTGGCTCTTGAAAGTAATTAGAGGAGATTAAGTTATTGATTTTATTATTAATTACCCCATTGTTACATGGCAGGTTTGGATCAATCGCCTGACAAGGATTACCTTTTGGAGTGGGAGCAGGACTGTGCTGACTCGGATGTGGAGAAAAATCGTGAATTTGCAGAGAAAAGGAAATCCTTAAGTAAGAGAAGTAAGTATGTTTCTCATAATATCCATACAAAAGATTGAAATATACTAATAAAATGAGAAATATATTGTCTCATTCATATCTTTACATGAATCAACATATGATACTTTATACGGTGATACAGTGTCTATGGAAAACTGTAATTTTATGTGGTTTATTATAGAGCAACGAGGAAGTTCCGGGGCTGTTCGGTCATCTTCCCAAAGAAGTTCTAATGTGGATTACAAGCCCCAAAAAAGCTCCAAGAATGGAATTGGAAGGTAAACATTTTTGGGACAAATATCTAAATATCATATTTTTAATTAGAACTTCAAAATAATATGTAATACTAATTTGTTAAAATTTTGGTTCATTAAAGTAATTACCATTTTCATTTGTTCTAGCTCTTTCAATTTATGTATGGTATTACTTTGCTTTATAGATACCGTGCTGAAAACCAAGGAGGCTAAACGTTCTACTACTAGAGGAAAAACCCTGGGAGTAAAGAAAACTACACATACCAAAGGTGTGTTATATAAAGTTTAATTTGAAGAGAATTTTGGTTAAATTCTGCTATTTTATACACTTTATTTCCGTAATTTATAATTGTACTGTTTACATATTTTCCAATATAGAATTCCTTTCAATTTTTACACCAGTTCAAAAGGTGCTGAACGTGATGTCTATGCTGCCCGAGCCTATTGCCCCTCTGAAGGACTTTACAAGTACAGACACAAATGTCATCGGTGACAGTTTCGATGGGGATGATTCAACACAAAGCGTATGTAAGAATACCGGAAATGAGGAACATTTGGAAACCAACTATACAACTGGTTCTTTGCCCAATACTGACACTTCCACCTCTCAAACTGCAGCCCAAGTTCACCCAATCCAACTCTAGATAAAGAGCTTGAGGATGGGATAGCCTCCATTGAAATAAGAATGGCCTCTTTAGCCCTGGATAAAAAGGAGAGTGACAACAACCCAATATTTGACAAAATTGTGGGGGTTGAACAATCCTGACAGACACATTTGGAAAGGGTGATAGAGGAAACGGAGAAAAGCAAAAATTCTGTACTTACTTCCTTTGTAAATGTTCAAGCTGACATATGCAACAAGCTGGAGAATGTTCTAACTGTTAGTGGTCAGGATAAAAAAGAAAGTTTGGACAAAATTTCCAACGCACAATCAGACATAGCAACCTCCATACAGAATTTTATCAGCAGCTCGGGAAATGATAAAAAGGAGAGTATCCAGCAAATCAATCAAATTAACAACCGAATCCTCGACATAGCATCAGATTTAAATATAGTGGGTGAGAAACGATGTGCAAATAACATGGAAATGACCAAAGCAATGATCAAACAGAGCATGGAATGCTCAGAAAGTACCCATGCAAAAATGACTAACGCCCTCCAATCCTTCTCACAGGGTGTCAACAATATAGCGGAGGTGCTTCACACAGGAACATCAAAAATGCAGGAGAGCCAGGATTGCAACAACGCCCTGTTGATGGCCATGAAGAATGATTTGGAAAGCACAAAAAAGACTTTGACAGACGTGGTGATAGAACTCCATCATTTACTGTATCAGAACAGTATCTCTTTGAATGGTAAGTTCACATATGAGTTTTTAAAACATTGTTTTATCATATGGTATAGACTTTTTTACTACTTTATGAGCTCAATTGGAAAACACGATGTGATAGGTCATAAACATAATTACATATTTACGTATACGTAATATTGTACCAAATTAAATAGGACATTTTGTCTTTTCAGCACTATGCACTATGCTGGCAGAAATCAAAAATATATAGTCCACCCGAACCCACACCATTACATATGCCTTCAATCATTGTGGCGGCCCTGGAAATACAGCAGTCGGAGCAAGGTAAGGTAATTTCCCAATTTCTATACAGCATTCTGCTTAAACCTAATCATAAAAATATAATTTTGAATTGTGTGCTCTGGTAACTATCATTTCTGTGTTTTATGATTTTTTTGGAATATTTTTTAAATACATTGTATTACTTCAATTTAGGGGACGGAGCCTCAAACGTGAACAAACCTCCTGTCATCACAAGATCCAGAAGAATGAAGGTCGAGCAAAAGGCCAAGGCCATTCTGGCTGGACATTGTCCCCCCCCCCCCCTGGATAAAAAGAAGAGAGGAAAGAAAGCCACTTAAGCAAGTTACCGGTATTACAGCACCAGACAATACAGCTGTGGTTCAGCTTTATATATTGGAAACACCCAAACATTATCTTTTTATCTGCTTGTACAATGAATATATGTAAGAGGTTGTGGTTTCTTTTTGTACTTGATAAAGAAATGTTTTTTTCGGTTCAGTTCTGACCAAATGTGAAAGGAAACACATTAAAAAATAATTTTTTTTTTTGTTTAATTAAAGTTAAGTATGGGGTAAAGGAATAGGAAGTAAGTTTATGTTACCATATGAAAGAACTACGGTTTAGTTATAAAGCACAAGGTTCCTGATGTTTTGTGAAGTATGAAGGTAGTGTAGAGTTCGTCTTTATGTAATTCGATTAAATAAGGACTCGAACCGCAGTTTTCATGTAGAGATGCAAGAACACAGGGTTTATTAGTCGTTCACCTGTACAACAATGCTAATCCTTGAAGTATATGAGGTTCGATCAATGTATGTTTGGCTTTCGAATAACTTTCTATATATTACACAGTCAGAGACCTGAGAAGGTCTGCCAGAGCAAGGGGGTGAGGACAGCTTATATACTGTCCGCCTCCGATAGGGGTGCCCCCTGGCTCCGGCCGCCCGAACTACCTTGTAGGCGTTCGATTACAATACTAATATTAGTGTCCCTACACCACCCCCCCCAGACATTACATACGCTTACGCTTTTAAATATATGTACAATATAATATAAACTCATACAACTGAGTTTATTTTAGTAAAGCGTTATGTTACGTCGTGAACACAGTAGGGTATATAAAAATATACAAAACTAATATTATTTACATAGGTGGTAATATATCCGAACGGCTCGACACATTTCGAATGATTTAGGACACTTGTATAGTATACATACAAACATATATAGATTAGCGACTAGAACAATTTGACATCTCTCATGACAAAAAACAACAACACAGGAACAAAAAACTGAAGATCCGGGCAGCCATCCTAACCTTTTTCAACATTGGTTAGGCACGAAGTACCATCCTTTCGGAAGGACTCGGGTGTGTGGTGCTCTCCTCTTCAACAGCCGTCCTGTCCCAAACTGGACAGGCACGTTCATTCGAACGGGTTAGTGGTGCTCTCCTCTTCATTCTCGTACTGCTGCCTCTGTTCTAACTGAACAGACACGTTCTTCCGAACGGGTGAATGGTGCTCTCCTCTTCAGATGTCTGGTCACCGTATTCATCTTGCGTACTTCGGTTACTGCTGTTTGATGGTTCAGTAGACGTTCATACTACACTAACTCGTTCTCTTTCGAATATCAAATCACTCCTATTTTCTCACTCTTGAATCGTGGGCTCACCCTTCCTCACTCTGGTTCTTTAGCAGTTCCAGAGCGGATTCGCGGGTGCCATCCCACTCGTCCAAGAACACTCCAAATACCTGCTGGAACTTGACGTTCATAGCCTCGTTCCGGTCATTTGACTCCTGCAGGCGTTTCTGAGCCAAAGCAGTCCGTGATGCGGCTAGCTTGGCTTCGTTCCGAATTTTATTCGTTTCGGCGGCCAGAAGCGCCTCATTATCTTTTTCCAGGTTCGTTCTGGTTCTGGCCTCCTGTTCAACCAGAGAGCGGGCAAACAAGTTCGCCACCCCCTGGTTGTATCGGACAGCCAATTCCCTCTGAGTCTCCTGGAAGTCGTCCACTGCCTGCTGGGCTTGGGCGCACACCACTTTGTCACTCGGATCAAAATACAGATCCACCGGTCTCGTGCTCAGTCGGGGCCTATTGTCCGGAATCTGAGTCAGTACAGGTTCGACACGTGCCGGAACCTTCTGTGCGCTCAATTCTGGGAAATCACCCGTCTCCGGCTCACGGGCCGGTTCTTTCCGGTCGAACCAAGCAGGTGGATTATCACTCTGCGAAGCTGACGCTGATGCCGAACTTGCTGACGAGGACGGACGTGACTCCGACCCCCCACTCATTGGTGACTGATAGTCAGTCGAATCTCTCCGTTTCTGCTGCTTCGATCTGGAGTCACGAGCCACAGCCAGGGGCTTCTTAAACTCCGATCTTTCGGGAGAATCGGACCGAGATTTCTTTCCTTTGACACTTGCTGGGCTGCGGCTAGCTCGCCTCTTCTCGTCAATCTTTGCCTTGGGTGGATCACCCCTCCATTCACACACTCTAGAGAATAGTTCATTCGTCATTTGAAATTTCCCTCGAGCTCTCACTAGGGCAATTCTCGCACATATCTTGCCCTTCTTGGACTCATGCACATTACAGAATGAATCCGTCTTCACGCCGATGTGCTTGAAGTCCGAAGGGATCATTCTGTTGTATTCTGTCATCACTTTGTCGTGCAGGCTCATTACCTTCCCGCGCGCTGCACTCAGTCCGGGGCTGTGGCAAAACTTCAGATGGCGAAGCATGACACCCCTTCGGGGAGTAACGCAACCATTGCAGGTTGCACTATCCCTCTGTCCTTTCTGATTGGCACATTCGTAGACCACCGTGTGGTGGAAGTGCCGTTCGCATAGATGCCTCAGGAACCGCATTGCTGTCGGATATGTCCTGTCCTTTCCTTTCTCCTCTATGCAAATGGCGAACGGGCAATATCGCTCACCGTCTTTCTGATACCAACATAAGTAGGCCCAGCGCAACTTCGACTTCTGGTCTCTTATGTAGTAACTATCGGGGTATTTCGTTAGTTGTTTAAACCACTCCGTATAGAAATCTGATGGCAAGGGATCGTCCTCGGTTTCCCGAATCCAATCTTCGTCATCGCTTTCGTCATTCATATTTCGGGGTTCGGGGCAACCGTACGCTTTCTTGCCCTTCGCACATTCCTCGAACGAACCCGGAATGAAGTGTGCGAACTTCGCCTCACTATTCTTCCAGATTCGTTGATTTCTTTCCCGTTCTTCCTCATCTTTCGATCCCTCTTCACCCTCTCCCTCTTCTTCCTCCTCTGGTTCCTCCTCATTTGGAACCTCCATCTTGTCCTCCGGATCCTGTGTGGTTGGATCCGGATCGGTTTCCGGAGGTTCGTCACCCGAATCTGGTCCAGACTCGTCGTCCGGACTATCTACGGGTTCAGTCACTTTGATTGCCTTCTTAGTGGCTCCCTTGATAATACCACTGACCTTGGCGGCGGCAGCAGCCTGAACGGCAGCCATCCGTCCCTCCAGTGGATTATCACTCGAAGGATCTTTCCTGCCCACTACCTCTGTGACTTTAGCAATCACTTTCGGAGGCACAGTCATTTTTGTGTCTTTCTTAGATTCCTTCAACTTCTTTTTTTCTTTCGCTGACAGAACCGGTGTGAAGGCACCCTGGTCACTGTCAGATTCGGTGTCGGTCAGAGACTTTTTCTTCGTCTTTCCCTTCACGCCTTTACCTTTCGTTTTCTTTGGGGTCTCCTCTCCTTCGGTTTCGCTCCCTGTTGACACACCACCTTTTTGTTTGGCGGCCTTCAGGATTGCTTTGCCCTTTCGGATGGAAGCCAGTCGTTCTTTATGCTCAGCAGAGGTCAGTTCTTCCTCTGCCCCGGGAACATATGCCCTAGTGGCGTAGGTCCCCTCTCGAATCATCGTGCTGATGATTCCGTTCAATTTCTCCTCCGGCTCCGAACACTCCTCCAGTCGACGAAGTAATTCGTCTCCATTCAGAGTGTAGAGCCTCGGGGCGTCCGGATGCTCCGCTCGTTCTACCCAGTCTTCTGCAGTCCTGGGTTCTTTCTCCATGTCGGGTTCCCGGTACAGTACCTCTCCTGCAATATCCATTCCGGTCACCCCCATTCCAGTATGGTCAGTCAATACATGGGGTAGGTTCGGAAGGGGATTCTGTCGATATGCGATTTCGCAATCGAACATGGCCCTTCGGAACGGCTGACTCACTTGCAGTCCAGCCTCAGTTCGGTTGTAAAACAGAAGCCATTCGGATGGCAGTGCTTGGTACTCTGTCGGGGATAGGAAGTGTCGAACGCAGTCCCTAGTGGTTGCGTCCCAACACTTTCGGTCTCCTTCTAAGATCCGGTCGTGAATATGGACTTCCCGACCGTCATACCTTGATTTAAAGCCATCCAGATTCGGTTCGAGCAGCGGCTCGTCCGATCGTTCCAGGATTTCTTCGATCTCCATTCCTTCCATTCCCATGCTACTCTCCTCTGCTCCGGATTCATTCAATGCACTTTCTTCGTTCTTGGTAACTGGCGACATCGCCTCGGTCTCCATAAATGCTTCGGACACCTCGTCGAGGGCCGATCGTTCGGAATGAGAGCCAGACGCCGAAGCCATCGTGACACTCAAAAAGTTCTCTCACTCGATAATAAATGAATGACAGGTACCAGGACCCTTTCTGCGGGATCCTGGCGACTTCACCCACCTGCTATACACCGAGTTCACTTTCAAACAGTCTTTATCTCCTCGCTTTTGTGCTCTGATACGCTTCCCCTTGCTCTGTCCGGCGAACCGTAAACAAATATGGCGGATTGCTGACCCGCGTCGACCTTTGCGCACGCGCGTCGGTCTCGCGAGATACCGCGCATTCGGCGAGACTTCAGTTTTCCCGCGCTTGCAAAATATAAACAATCATTCATCCTTCCCCCGCGTCACGCATTACGATCAGGTAATTATAGCACTGATACCCTCACCGCCCTGTCGAATTCATCTCGAGTCATTATGGATCTAAATACGGATAGCAACTACTAATCCGCCGGATTATCCGTCCATTACCCACTGGCACATTCACAGGTAAGTTTGTTGGATTTCTGACTTTTATCGTGATCATTCCTACATAGAAGACGAATTACCCGGTTACCCCGGTAATTATGACAATATTTAACTGATTACATCGTTGTGTTTCAGGTTAGGTAACAGCACCCCTCACCCTCAATCTAGGGCTGCGACGAACCCCTACTGGATTCTCTTTACACCTGACATTCGGAGAGGTTTTCGCCCGTTCCCTCGTAGCCACAGAGGGGACAGTCCTTCTCTTCCTGTCTGCACCTGCCGAGACATTCTTTGTTTTCTCCGATCGCTTTGGAGATGATTTAATTTGCACCGATTCCTTCCTCACCTTCCTGGGTCTACCCGGACCCCTCTTCTCGATTACTTTATCTAACTCTCTTTTCATCTCCTCCTTCTCCTCTTGTCCCATCTTGAACATTTCCGTGGAGTACTCTCTCCCCTTCCATGGTTTCAACCGGGCCACATTCGATTTCTGATTCCTCCCGAAGGTATCTCTCATCAGGACCGTATCATCACTTACTCTCTGGGTAATCCTCCACGGACCATCCCAATTTTCTCTCAGCTTGATGCCAACCAGAGGTTCGTGGTATCTCGCTACTAAGTCCCCTACCGCAAACCGCCGAACCTTTAGATTAGTATCATAGCCCACTTTCTGCCATTTAGCTGTCTTTCCTAATTCCTTCCTTACTAATTCGTATGCCTTCCGGAATTGTTCCTTCAACGCCTCCACAAACATGATCTGACACGGGACATCTGGATTCATACCAACTACTCCGAACACTAGGTCCGCTGGCATAATCAGATCCTCCCCGAATACTAACAGATTCGGAGAGCAGTTCGTACTCGCATGTACCGTGCTATTATAAGCATGGCAAACGAAGTCGCACTGTTCATCCCAATCATCCATCTCTTGATTTACTAAACTCTTCAGGACCTGTATTAGGGTACGATTGAATCTTTCCACCTGACCATCACTCTGTGGTCGATACGGATTGGTTCGGGTCTTGCAAATGGCCAATTGATGACACATTTCCTGCCATAGATTCGATTCGAACTCTCTCCCTTGGTCGCTATGCAACATCAGAGGCACTCCCAAGTACAGTATCCATCCCTTCACTAACATTCTAGCACAAGTTGCTGCTTTGTGATCCTTCATTGGGAATACCTTCGTATACTTCGTGTAGTAATCCGTTACTACCATCATACATGTATTTCCTTCCGGAGTTGTCACAAATCCTGTGATTATATCCACTGCCACTCTTGCGAACCTGACTCCAAACAGCTCCTGGGTTAAGGGCATTTTACCCAACCCAGGCCCGGGCTTGCTCGTACAACATTTCGGACAAGTGTCTATCCATCTCAACAGATCCGTACTCATACCTGGCCAGTAATACATTCTAGCCAGCCTTTCCAGAGACCGTTTTCTCCCAAAATGGCCACTGGTCCGATGCCCATGGCAAAAGAACATTATATCCCTTCGCATGGCAGTAGGAATAAAGATCTGTCTCGACTTATTTCCCAACGCATTCGTCTTCCACCTATAGATCAGTCCATTCACCACCTCTAACTCTGTCCATTGAGCTATTAGTCGCCTCATCTCCCTGTTCTCCAACGATATTGCTGGCCGAGTCGGGACCCTTCCTTCTACAAGGAACATCTTCAGACGGATACTATTCGCATCTCTCTCCTGGAAGCTCTTAATGGAGTTCTCGTCCCATTCTAGTATCATGGGTTCGAGATCTCTAAAAGGCTTCCGGACTCCTGCCAACACGGCATTATGCTTCCCACAATCATCACATCCGTCATTCTGACACTTCCTCACCGGGATTCGCGACAACGCATCAGCGTTTACATGCTTAGCCCCCTTTCTATGCTGAATTTGGCTATGGTCCAATCCGAACTCAGATAGGTGTGCCAACCACCGTCCTATCATACCTTCCGCGTCCTTAAAGTTTAATAACCACCGGAGGGAGGAATGATCCGTACGTAAAGTAAAATCAGATCCCCACAAAAAGTGCTTATATTTCTTTGTATATACTACCACTGCCAATAATTCCCTCTTTGTCGTACAATAATTTCTTTGTGCCTTACTCATTGTATTGCTTGCAAATGCGATTGGAACCTCTTTCCCATCTTGGACTTGAGACAAAGCTGCCCCTATACTTTCATTGCTCGCATCAGTGTCTAATATGAAATGACCGTCCGCAGTGGGGTATTTCAAAACTGGTGTTTCCACGAACAACCGTTTAATCAGTTCGAATGATTCCCCTTGCTCTTTCCCCCATGGGAACTTCTCCTTACGTCTCCCCGGGGTCCAGTGCGACAGACATTGTATTGGATAACTTATCCGGGAGTATCCTGGTAAGAAATCTCTATAATAAGAACAAAATCCTAGGAAGGATCTTACTTCTTTCGGTCCTTTAGGAATGCTCCAGTCTGTTACAGTCTTAACTTTCTCCGGATCAGCCTTCACCCCATCTGTTGAGATGATCCGTCCTAGATAGTTAATACTCTTCTGAAACATATTACACTTTTTAGCTTTCAGCTTTAACCCATTCGAGATTATTCGCTGCAACACCAACTTCAGGTTCTCCAGGCATTCCTCGAATGTCTTTCCGAATATGATCACATCGTCCAGATATACTAGACATTTCTTCCACAATAAGTCACTCAGTAAAGTCTCCATCATTGCTTCAAACGTGGCCGGAGCATTACAGAGTCCGAATGGCATCACGTTATACTGGAACAACCCTACATGGCTCGAAAACGCAGTTTTCTCCTTGTCTTCTTCTTTCATTCCTACCTGCCAATAACCAGACTGCAAATCAATCGTACAAAACCATTTATTTCCTCCGAGGGAATCAATGGTCTCATCTATCCGGGGGAGCGGATACGAATTCTTTTTAGTCAAGCCATTCAGTTTTCGGTAGTCTATACAGAATCGGATACTCCCATCCTTCTTTGTTACCATACATACTGGACTACTCCAAGGGCTGGTGCTCGGAGTTATCACTCTTTCCGCCAACATCTTCGTAATCTCTTCTTCCGCCACCACTTTCTTTGCTAGCGGAAGACGTCTATATGGTATCTTTACTGGATTCGCCCCTTCTGTGTTAATGGAGTGCAGGACTCGATCCGTTCGTCCCAACGGCTCTCCGGGCCGCGCAAAGGCTACACTACACTCAGTTAACATCTCCCTCAGGGCTTTCCTCTGTTCCTCCGTCTCTACTCCGGATCCCTCTATTAACTTTTCCAATCGTTCTTCCATTACTTCATTGTTCGGGACTAGTCCACTTCCATTCTCAAAGCTACTGGTGACCGCTTCCCCGGATATCACTTCTCCCACTACAGTGCCTTTCTCTAGGTAGATGGTTTTCGAACCCGGGTTCGTTATAGGGGCCACCCCCCATGCTATGTTGCCTATCAGGGTGTCGGCTGATTCCAAACCCCTCTTTCCCAACACTGTCACATTAGGTTCGAAAACCCCCGGAACGCCCCTCTTCATCCTACTGGAGGCTATTAACACATCACATGCCATTCCGGGAGGTATTTTTACCGTCTGTACCACACTCGCTACTCCACTAACTTCTCGTGCCAGGCATTGTATCCTGTCTTTGTAGGGACGATTTACTTTCAACATTCCAGTGATGGGGTCCAATTTTACCCCATATAAGGAAGCGAAATCCATCCCAATGATACCATCATCCTCTATCCCAGCGACAGTAGGGGAAATGATATATTCCCTACCACCCACCAGGATGATCATACAAGTTCTACCAAACGTTCGTATCTTGCTCCCATCAGCCGCACATGCATTTACCCTCGTTGTGAGGTCATCATCCATGTTCGACACCAGATCGTAGAATCTTTTCGACATAGCGGAGTGGCTAGCTCCGGTATCCAACAAAAATTCTCCCATTCTGCCGTTTACAGATACGGACACATACCATCTCTTTCCTCCCATCATAGAGGGATTACTTGCGAACCTTTTGATGTCGTCTGCCATGTCAAAATTGAATCCGAATCCTTTCAAATACTCCAGACACGGATGACCTTGGGGAAGGCGGATCCCCCCGATCCTGGATAGTTCCTCTACCCAACCTTCCTCTCTATTGGTGATCGGTTTCCCTTCTTTGCTCTCCCTGGCAACTGTCTCACCAATACCCCCAGCCCCACATGTTTTCGGCTCATCAGCATTTCCCATGCTGCTGGGCGGATACATTACAGACTCCTCAATCGCGTTCGTATGGATTGTATCCTGGCATACTTTATTCGGGGTCGTCAGCTTGCCTTCACGGACAACCCCCTCTAATTTCCCGTCTCCTCTCTCTTTCTTTCCCTCCAAACTGGTTTCTCGGCCGTACATTCGGCTGCGAAATGTCCGGTCTCCTGGCACCTGAAACACTTCACCGTTGCTCGATCTAGCTTCGGTCGTTTCTGATAGTCCAACAATCCTTTCATTTCCTCCATCATGGCCATTAACCGTTTCTCATTCTCTGATGACGCTCCTAACTGGGGGGTAGGGATGGGTTTAGAGCTTGCCTCTACTGGCTTCTCTTTCTCGGGTGGTTTACTACCATTTTTCTTCCACCGATTCTTTCGATCCCACTTATCTCCCCCTATTGCTGCAATTCTTTCCTCATCCGAACCAGCGTCCGAATCGCTTTCCTCTGGAGCAGCCGTATGTGCAGACGCCACTCTTTGGTTGGGTACGAACCCAGAAAGTAGTCGTTTCTTCTTTTCATGCTGATCGATAGCCAAAAAGAAGTCTACCATTGAGGATCCTCGCCCCCATTCCCTCTGGACGAGTTCAGCATGGGACGGATCCCTCAGTCCTTTTATGAAGTGTGTGAATAGTTCATCTAAGAAATATTCATCATCCCGTCTCCAATAAGGTCGAGCCTTTTGCAATAATCTTTGAAGCTCTAGTCCGAATACTTTCGGAGACTCTTTTGGTTTCTGTGTTCGTACCTGGAACTCCGACCAAGGATCATTCGCGGACAGCACCCCAAAAATGTGTGTGGCGGCTGCCACCAATTGGTCATAGTTTCCATCTTCCCCATACGTCTCTCGCCAATCATCTACAGCTATTCGTCCCGGACCCTCACTCAACCATTTAATGAGAGGACCCAAGGAAGCCTCCTTGTCCCACCCATGATAACGGTTATCGTCGCAAAAGTCTTGGTAGCTTTCCTTCCAATTCTCTCCATTGAGTTCGAACAGGCTTCCTGGCACTGTTCTGACTCCATACCAGTCTATCAGACTGCCTCCGGCTCCATTCCATTATTTCTGACTCATCTTCCCGGGTCCGACTGCAACAGTCTATCCCCATTCCTTGTATACAAGGATCGGATTCCACTATGGCAGCAACCCTCGGGCCCATAGATGATCGTTTTGTCAACCTCCTCGGGGCAGGGACCGGTCTTGGTGCCCCTCCTCTTGGATTTGGCTGAGTTCGTTCAGGACTGGGGGGGTAACCTCCGAACGAACCAGGGTTCGGCACAGTTCCGGCTCCTCCTCCCGGATTCGTTCCGGGGTTCGGAGCACCACCTGTCCCCCTGCTCGGAATCGATCCTCCCCCTTCGTTATAGGACTGATGTCCTTCATTCGATCCGGCTCCGGGTAATGGTGCCCGATACTGGTAGGTTATATTATATATCGGTGGTGGTGGTACCGTATAATTATGTCCTGCCAGCGTGTCATCCGCAAAGGGATGCAGAGAGCCGTAACTATGGTTCATTCGTTTGGGTGGGGCCTCGCTCGTCATATCATGGGTGCTAGAGATTTCTTTCTCCTCGGTTCCCCCATACGTGACTTTACGATAAGTCTCATTCGGAACAGTCCCTCCCTGGGTTCGTTCATACTTCCCCTCCGAAACAACCCCCCGCGTTTCGATGGGCTCTACTGTACTCAATATCGGACTAGGTGTGGATGCAACGTGTTTAGGTAGCTTGGCTCCCTCATTCATTGTTTCCCGCCTCCTAGTCTCTTCTTCTTTGCGGATCTCCTCTATCTGACTCTGATAAGCCAGGTAGGTATCATTGATTTCATCTTTCTTTTTCTGAATATTTTCGAGGTCAGTCTTCATGTCGATTCGAGCTTGCTTCAACGCCTCTCGTTCTTGCTCGAACTGTTCCCGCAGGGCCTCGCCGGCTTTCTCTTCCTTCGAATAATCAGCCTTGATTTTCTTGACCCTTTTGGATTGTCGTTCGATCTCGCTTTCATAGGTATCCCGAAGATCACGGCTTCGGCGAGCCTCTTCCTTCTCTTTCTGGAGTTGTGCTTGCTCCTCGGTCAGACTGTGTTGAGCAATCTTAACCTTCTGTTGGACCTTGGCCAACTGAGAAGTTTCGAGAGCCAACTGTTCACTTATATATTTCCTATCCGCTTGGATTCTGGATTTTACTTCACTCAATTCCGCTGCTTCCTTCTGGTTCTGTGCGATTACCCTTGCCTTTTCGTTGGCTAATCGGATCAAATCTTCATTCATGGCTGTATGCCGATCCCTCATTGACTCCTCTTCTGCTTTCAATTTCTCGCAGTAGGCGTCATAATCAGGGACCTGTCGACCTCTTCTAGACAAATCTCGTTCCATATGTCCGAGGTTCGGTTCGGAGGGAAGCATGTCCGCCCATGGGTTCCCTCTGAACGGATTGGTGTTCGGCACTGTTCTGGTAGGAGGAAATTCTCCCGGAGTTCGAAAAATCAGACTCCTCTTTCGAGATTTCTTATTCTCTGGGGTATGCATTCGAGAGGCAATATCCCAGATTTCATTTATTTGGGCGACTGTGTAGTCCAGTTCCCCATCTTCCAGCTCGGCTCCCGATCCTTCATCCCCCCCGTTCCTTGACTGAGCCTCTGCCAGGGTCAGTCCGCTATCTTCTACATAAAAATCCTGGTCACGGCACCAGTGTAGAGTTCGTCTTTATGTAATTCGATTAAATAAGGACTCGAACCGCAGTTTTCATGTAGAGATGCAAGAACACAGGGTTTATTAGTCGTTCACCTGTACAACAATGCTAATCCTTGAAGTATATGAGGTTCGATCAATGTATGTTTGGCTTTCGAATAACTTTCTATATATTACACAGTCAGAGACCTGAGAAGGTCTGCCAGAGCAAGGGGGTGAGGACAGCTTATATACTGTCCTCCTCCGATAGGGGTGCCCCCTGGCTCCGGCCGCCCGAACTACCTTGTAGGCGTTCGATTACAATACTAATATTAGTGTCCCTACACCAGTATCGGGAAAAATATTGGCATATTGTTCATGTGATTCATATGATGGCGGCCAACATACGCATATACAGCTCATCCTACAATAAGGTCATTTGCACCTAAATACAAATTTAAAACGTATACAGGTAAAATTATAACCAGTTGGAAATAAATATTAAGTTTAAAGCAATGTGTTATGTCTTTCTTATATTGGTCCTATTTAGTGGTATGGGTGATATGATCTTGGTAAATGAAAATAGCACTAACTTTCAATATCACTATATATTCCAAAAGTTTAAAAAAGTTTGGTAAAAAGTTCTTAATAACATATCCGCTGAAAAGTGTGTTTTAACCGGAAATCATATATACGACACTACATTGGATAATTACGTATAAGTAGTTTACATTAATGTAACATGGGTGGTATCCATTCCTAGGCCATTCGTATGTAGTGGTGGCGCCCTCTTACTATAAAACTGAATGGGCGTTTCAAATCTCACAAGATTATTGTTTATATTACGTCACTTCCGCAGTGGCAAATTCGATCTCTTCACCTTACATCCCCATCCAGGAAACACGTACAAAACTAATCTGCCTTCATCCTGTGGAAATGGCGGTAAGTTATACTTTATAACTACACTATTTAATGAATAACTTTGTCCAACCATGTAGGGATAATATTATTTTGTTGTTAATTTATCAGATTTAGATAACAAAATTAAAAACAAGAAATATAAAGTGTGGGTATACTGTTTCTTCCGGTTATTGCAACCGATGCGTATAGTTTTAGTATGAATCCAATTTTTACTACAACTATTAAAATCCACCATATTTAGACCAAGGTATTACACATTTCACGTTCAATATAAGCTTATTCTATTACAGCCTTCACAGAGTTGTAACCAAAAAGCAAAGGGACGACCACGAGGCAAACCTGCACCCCCCAAAAAAAGGGACTGTGGAGGTGTGTATTTGTGAACAATTCATGTAATCTATATTTGGTAAATTTTATATGATATTCCTCATTATTTAAATAGTAATATGTTGTTATTTGTAAAATATATTATGAATTGAAGGTTTCTGCTAGTGATGGAATAAAGAAGGGTGAAAAAGCAGCACATGGGACCCGTTCAACTCGTATTGCTAAAGGGCCCACTGCTGAAAATCAAGACACAAATCAGGGGAGAAAACAAATGATTACCGTAAAACTTCGCGTATAAGCCGCGGCTAGTACGCGAATCAGATCGGCGGTGCGGCTTATAGGATCGGGACAGAGTCTAGGTGCGGCTTATACGCGAGTTTTTGCTACTATAATACAGTACAAAAGTCACCATATTCAGATCGCCAGTGCGGCTTATAGGATCGGCCCAAAGTCGGGGTGCGGCTTATACGCGAGTTAGGCTTATACGCGAGGTTTTACGGTAAACTATCTTTTAATTTGTTAAACATTGAATTTGAATTTTACAGTATTGCAGTGTTCTTATAGCCTAACCATTTATGGAACTTACGTATACGTGCGATCTAATTCATCTAATTACGTTGTATCTGTTTCAACAGTACATTTAGAGTAAATGGTTTTTTTATGCCTATACATATTTTATTGTATTACAGAATGTTCTCCCAGCTTTACCAACACATTCTAAACGTAAAAGGACGCAGGTTGCTTTGAAGCCTATAACAGAAGAAGAAAGGGCACATGATCGAGATATTGATAGTCAAATGCTAAGACAGCCAGCGTGGACTTATGGAGAGAGGGTCACCTTATTTCTTGCTGTAAACGCGCACAAGCACATCTTTCGTGATTCCTACAAGTCCCATTCCCTTGGAAAGTACATTAAGGGTAAAGCCTGGGAAGAGGTAGCAGGTAAATTTGACACCCCATTGCTAAATGGAATGACAAACAACAAAAGGTCCGGGGATATGTGCAGGCGTAAAGTGGCAAAATTTTGCTCAGAAGTCAAAGCAAAGGTATAACATATCGATATATACATAATGATATTTTAATTTCATACTTCCTCTATGAAACTGCACATTATTTGAAATATCATATTTTTATATCAATTTACAATGTAACAGTTAAATTCATATTTTATTCATTGATAGCACACTCGCCTAATGCAAGCAAGGAGACAGACAGGTAACGGGCAGTTAGATGCAGACATGTACCTCGCCAGTGATGAGTTAATGGTGCTGGATTACATTGGCAGAGAGGTTGTTATTGGTAAGTTCATTATATGTACATAAAAATGCTAATTTAATGAATTAATTAAAATTAATTGTCACATTGTATAGAACAGATTTATCAAATAATTCAGGTACATACTCATACATCTAATTTACGTATACGTGGAATCACATAATACTTGCACATACGTCGAATTTTTATACTGCCTACAAATTAATCGAATACTATTCTTAATTTTAAAAGTTTAAATTGTAATTCTAATAAGCGTTTGCACTTTAATATTTCAGGCATAGACGGACTGAGGCCCACCCGCCTTGTTCCAAGGAATGAGATGACCAATGGCGCCCCATACAGTACCTTGGGACCGTGGAACCCCAACTGTATTACGAAGCCCGATTACTCCAGATTTGACTAATAATGTTCCTATGAATCCAAAAAAGGGAACAAGTAGTTTGTTACATAACACTGGAAACCACTCTATGTTAAATATCACATTATGTATCCCTTACATCAATTTATCTCAATAAAACAAACATATTTTGATTCTATGTTATTCCTTATTTTATGATATTACAGTAATTTTTATAGCAGTTTACATTAAAGCAAAGTGGTAATGTATTGAATAATAGTACAAAATATACAGACGACATTTGTTTGATGGTAAACCGTTCATTCACATCCCCCACCCTCCCCAAAAAAAAGGGAATAAGATATACCAAATTAGGTTTAATTGAATAACAAGTTATGGAGGAACAGTAAAGTCCACCTCTACATACCTGCTACAACTAAATCTAAATGGGTAATATAAATACTTTAATTTTAATTCTTATGGGAAGGCTTCATATTATGAATTTATTTATCATATAACCAAATATAGCACATTATAAAAGTACATGTTTTATCGACTTTATAGAAGGGTCCCATCATGTTTATACACTTTTTTGGCATTAGAATAATCACCTTTAGTTACTTTAACCGGTAATGTACGTATACTGAATGAAATGTTATGCAAGAAAAGCTTGTACCCTTTTCATCGACTACTCACTACATATGTTTCTGTTGCCAACTACACAGTTATAGTTATCCCCGTTCCCACTAGGGGGTGTGGTTTTATTTCAATACCAACGGCCGGCAACACATCTAATTACATTTAAAAAACCCAGGGGGCCACTTAGTAGTGCGAAAACATCAATACATGCTGTTTTGTCCTTTCATGTTATAGCAAAGATAGGTCTAGGGAAACCAGTTTATACATATTATTACATATTGTAGGGGTTTCATATGCGTATAACTCGAACACAGGTTCCAAATTCGGTTTGAATGCAACAGGTTTTTATTCGATCACAGCCTCAAAAGTACACGAAGGTTTATACTCGGTTCACTTGGTCTTTCAACCATTCGAAGACACACAGGATTCTATCGATAGTTCGAAGCATTAGCAATACCGGACAGTCAAGCCCTGTGCCAGCATGGCTGGTGCAGGAGCCATAATGTGGGAGGGGTGTAGGTGCCCCTGTCAAAGCGAAGGTACGAAAGGTGTGGGTCAGAGCTTGTCCTGGGACGAACTCTCTGAGGTAGCCAACCTCGGCCTCTTATATACCCTGAGCGCGGACCAAGCAGTGTCGACGTGGCACTCCTCCGTAGCGCCGTCTGGAGTGCCCTGCTTGGCTCCGCTACCGGATAACCGAAAGGACATGGCTTAGGTGTTGCCACCTAGTGTCCGTTGGAGGCACTTGCCGCTCTGACTCCACGGACCTTATATGTACACGTATTATTCGTGCCCCTACATCACCCCCACCAGATTATAACAAGGGTCGAAATACATCTGATATAATATAATATACTCGAATATAGGAGAATAATATCAGTGTACATGATGACAATACCGGGGTACATTTAAAGGTACGATATACGTTTTATACATACATGTAGAAAGTACAATTTTAGATTTAGACTGACCTGCTACACCAAACAACACTTACATTTCTATGTACATAACAGGGATCCTACAGATCCAACACTATAACGACAAGATAGATACGTGAGTATCCATCTCTAATAAAGATATGAATATATACGAATATATATGTCCTATACTATTTCTAGCTACAGTGATCACAGATCTGTATGGTTTTTGTTGAGATACAATATTGATTACTACATTAATCATATTAAGGTAGGTTAAGAGTGCACGATATGTGACTTTCTAGGACGGAATGACACAGAAGTAATGGCTCGAAAATATTTATGTGGGCGAACCGTCCCTGGAGAGGTAATTACGTGAACTATTAGAATTATGAAATACTTGGAACCAACATAGGTGTGACATTAACTCTTATAATCAAGGAATGTAGTAATATTAGCCTCTACATGAGGCAACCGGTATATGACTCTATAGATATACTCTCGAAATCCGAATACCAGTTGTTATGTCCAAAAAGAAAAATTTTGGAGATAAAGGTAGGTATCGAACATTATGTACAGTTTTGGTTCGAATCATAGTATATAGCATAAGTGATACTCCTTAAAGTATGAACAACGAAGACATTTCTTGACAATTATGCATTTTACACCTGGCTTATGGTTCTTTTTAGAATCATGACCTTAATCATGGACGTTTTTTTTATTTTTATAATAACAACACAATTATTACAATCTCATCGAAACATCATATGCACAAGTCATCAAACACACAACTGAACAACCGAACACCCAAGTTATCTTATGAGTCCTTCACCAAGCTCAAGAGCTCTTCGAGGGACCCACTCCATTGGGTGAGTCCTATCCCGAATACTCGAATGAACTTAACGTTCAGCGCCTTCATAGTATTGGCCTGATCGTTCAAAGTGTCTTCCGCAGCTTTTTAGAAGGCACGAGCTGTTGAGAGTTCCTTCTTTGATTGTGCCAGCTGCTTGGTGAGTTCGGTCACCCTATCTGGCTCCGATTGTTCGTCAATCCGTTGTCGTTCGAAGATCTTCCTCAGCCTTTCGACCTCCTTGCCCTGCATGGTGATGGCGTAGTCGGCTGATGCCCTTGCCACACCGGCGGCATATCGCTGCATGCCAGCTAAGTGCTCCTGCAACCATCGTTCGTATAGCTCCTTATGCAACACTGCATCCGGAGCCTTCACAGGCTCGAAGTAGTCTTTTGGAAACTGTACCCTCGGCCGAATGTTCTCACCACTTATCATCAGGTCATACCACCTATCAGGATCAACTGCCGATTCTTCACGAACGTTCGGCTTATAGGGCACGGTGGCTGCGGTGGTAGTGGTGGTGAACATGGTGGCAGCAACAGTTGCTGCTTTCCCTCCTCCAGTGGTTGTCGTTGGTGTGGTGGTAACTGGGTTCGAAGTGGTCACTGGAACCGGGTCCACCACAGGCTCAGTCTTCATGGATGATGAATTCGCACTAGTGGCAGGGGTTTTATGCCCCACCGACTTTGTAGAACTGTCAGCCTTCGGTTTCACCTCATCTACTGCCCGAGGAGTGAGGATGGTGGTCGTCACCACCAAGTCCTTCTTCCCAGGCAGCACAAAGTGATCCGAATCCCCCATCTCCACGTTCCGGGAGTCCGGTTGGCGAAGGGCATCCCCTACAGAGACACCCGTGGGGAGATTTTTGTACGGATCCTTCTCAGTCTGTACTTCCGGACCAGGAAAGGCCATTGAAGGGTACTCAGCCCTGCTAGCCAGGTTACCAGGGGTCAGTGGACGAAGGGTTTGTAGTTGGGAACGACCCTTGGGGGCTGAGAAGTCCGGACCATAGTCAGGACGCAAGTCCTGCAGTGGGGACCGGTGCTCAATCGTTGTCGCGCGACCTCGAGCTGCAGTTGGAGCTCTCGGAGCCGGAACCTCCGATTTGACCTTTTTACAGCCAGGTTCGGAAGTGGCTGGACTCCTGGTTTCACTTCGTTTCCCCGGAAGGGGGTTGGCCGCTCTCCAGTCGTACAACTCCTTGTACAAGGTGCTGTTCAAGTCCAGTCGACCACGTCGATCTGTACGCTGGAAGACAGCTGACTGCTTCGAATTCCTGGTCAACTGGACCTTTCCGAATTGGAAGGTCTCAATCGTGATGGTGTCGAACTTTACTTTGTCTAAGCCTGCCACCAGCGATGCATGGAGGTCTCCCACGTTCTTTCTGGCTAACATCATGGCTTGGCCATGACATTGTATCAGGTGTTCGATCATTCTGCCTCTTCGGGTGGTCCACTCTCCCGAACACCTTTTGTTTGCTTTGCCAGTATCAGCGCAGACGTACATCGCACGGTGGTGCATGTGGCATTCAACCAGATGCCGCATAAATCGAAGACGAGTAGGCATGGGGCGGTTCTCGTGTTTTGGGTAGCTGCGACAGGAATCGAATGGACAATCCTCCCTTACCCCTTTCTTGTACCGGGCCATCGCCCATCGAATTTTGGGGCGTCCCTCATGGTTGTAGTAGGTTTCGGGGAACTGTTTTCGATCCAGCAGCCGATTGAACCAGTTTTCTGTCCATGTCCAGGAACTGGGTGAAGTCATATTGGACCTCATCCATTCTTCGTCATCCGACAACCCTTCATAGTCCGTTTCTTTGGGACACGAATACATCTCCCTCGATCGTTTGCAGTGTTCCATGCATTCGGGCCTAAATTTCTTTAAGCCCCCGCTGGCATTGCGCCAGATCATCTCTTCCACCCGAGAACTCGGAACGTCTGCTGAGGCGTTTGCCCCTGTAGCTGGAGGGGGCGACGAAACCACTGGTGGCGTGTTCGAATGTCCCGACTCGGAGGACGTAGACGTAGACGGAGATACAGGCATGGCAACCTGCACTGGAGTCTTGGTCGGAGTTGCTGGAGGGGTCGAAGGCGTCCTGGGGGGTGCCCTAGGAGGCGTCGAAGGAGAAGAGGCAGTACCGGATACTACGTCCACCAACCTTACAGTTGGGGACATATTAATCGCAGTAGTTTGGGGAGGCGAAGGGTGAGGGAGACAGGGCTGTCGTGCCTCACTCTTCTTTGCCTTCCGTTTCTGGCTTTTAGTCAGTTCGAATGGGCCCTCCTCCACATCCGAAGCGTCGGACAAGGACCGTCCCTTTTGCTGTGGATTGGGGTTCTTACGGGACTGGGCTCGAGTCATTGGAGTTCTGGGGGTAGCTTGCATAGCTTCCAGAGTTATCCGTAACTGTTCATTGGCTGCCCTGAGTTCATCGGATTCTCTGACCACCTGAGCATAACGAGCTTCCTGCTCAACTGATCCTGAGGTATCCGAATTGATCTCCATCGGAGTCATCTCCACGATAGCTGGTTCTTTTTCGAATGGGACTGGTGAAGGTCCCGGGGCTTTCGGAAGAGATTCGGATTGAGACTCAGTAATCCCGGTGGTAGTGGTTGGTTCTTCGAATGACGTTGAAACCGAATGGGGAGTACTCGAAGAGCACTCGGACTGAGCTGAGGCAGGTTCGGATACTTCGGACATAGCCGGAGCAGCTGGAGGAGTACTAGTTTTGGAAGTTTTACGACTACCTCTGGTTTTGGTGAGTTTCTTTTTCTTCCCCTTCGTACTGGTTGTGCTCCCATCACTTGAGGGCACTGATTCCTCCATTGATTTAGCTTGTTGGAGATTCCGAAAGTTCGTACCACATCGCAGTAGGATCTGTCCAAAGATCTCGTTTTTGTAGGCTCCCCGGATGGCTCCTTCGTAACTCTCTAGCCAATTCCCCTCGTGGTGGTAGAACCCATGTTCCTCCAGCTTGTCTAGCACCATCGACATGAGTGTGGGATGGAGCTTCAGCGAGGAATCGAATGGCGAATCGCACGACAGCACTTCCATAAGTTGTTGCTGGGCCAGCGATGTTCGTACAACGTCTTCCATCTCTTCGTCAGACACTGCGTGGATAGGCAATTTCTGACTTACCTCCTCCAACCCTGGCATCTCATCTTCCTCCTCATCACCTGCTGCGTTGAGCCGGGTTGGTGTCGAATTGTCTATGTCTTTCGAAGCAACTCGTTTTGGGGCATTGCGCCACGGCAACGGCCCCAGGTTGACTGTAGCCGGGGGTGGCATGGCCATGCTGTCCCGCTCAGCCGTCGAATAGGAGCCAATCCCCGCCACACGGACGGTAACTGTACTCCCGGTGGTTTCAGAGGCGGATTCATAATCCGATTCCTGAACGTTGTCGAATTGGCCATCGTCCATTCCGAACAGATCTAGCTCGTCGGACTGGAGGCCCTCACCGGGGGTGTACTGCTCCTCCATCGAAGTCGAATGTTCTCACCGAAAACGAAGTTTAAAAATCGAAGATTTGCGGAGTACGAAGCTCCGCGTGTCCTAATGACACTATGAGCGGGAACTAACCAGGTTGGCGCGTATTATGATGTGGTTTTGGAGACTTTTGGTCGACTACAAGACCCTTCTTCCTCCTCCTTTGCCCTGCAGCGTCCGCGCGTCTTCTTGGCACTGATCCAATATGGCGACCGCCCTTCTTGTCTCGTGATGCCACGCCCGCCGCGGGAGCGAAGGTCAACCAATCAGCGTTCACGCTTCACCGGATAGCCCTTTTCTGACGGATAACACGGCGGGAGACGCTCGCGTTTCCCGCCACTAATCGAACGGGTAGCTCACCGGATTGTAATCCTTATTGAGTCAGTTCCACAGAACCAGGGGTACCGCTAATCATGAATTCTTCAGGAGTGTAGGCAAATGTCATTACGGGTAACATAAGAATACCCGCCGGATAAATCCGTCTGCCACCCTCGGGGACGTTCATGATCAACACCCGCCCTAGTTCTGCTCGCTCGACAGCAATTAGGTCTGTACTACCATCATGGAATCGAAACTTCTTGTTGTGTATACAAATTAGGTCACAGCAGTCCCCTGGTTATGCCGTGGACTGCGCCTTAACCCGACCTTGGGTTCTTTAGACCTGGTCGTCCGGGAAGATTTGACAGGATGTCCAGTAGTCAATTGGACAGCCCTCCTCCCCTTCAGACCTTCATTTGCGGAGACTTTTTTTACGCACTTTTTATCCTTCTTGCTAGAAGCTCGAATTGGTAAATTTTTTTAGGCCTACCCCGGCCCCGCTTTAATTTACCAATACCAGGAGGCATAGGTTTCTTCTCATCTGAGGGTATCACTAGTTTCCTAGGTCTACCAGGACCACGTCGTTCCGGGGTGGTCGCTCTCCGCTCAGTGTTATCTGGCTCTGAATGCTCTCCTGACTTCGAATGCGCTGAAGCGTCACCCTGCCACCGACGTAGGCGAGCTACATTGGATTTATACAGGCGTCCCAACAAGGATTTGATCACCACTGTGGATTCTGAAACAATCCGAACCACAGTAAATGGACCGTCCCAGTTGGGTGACAACTTCAACTGCTGCAGGGGGTTGTGTAGCCTAACTACCTCGTCCCCTACTCGAAAGGACCTAAGTTTCAAACCTACGTCATAGCCCACTTTTTGCCATGAAGCAGATTTGCTTAGCTCACATCGAACCATCTCGTATGCGGACTTGAATTGATCCCTCAATGCCTCCACGAACATCACCTGACAGGGTGTTTCAGCGTTTATCCCAGCTACGCCAAACACCAAGTCAGCAGGCATAAGTCCTCTCCGAATACTAACAGATTGGGGGAACAACCGGTGGAAGCATGCACCGTACTATTATAAGCATGTACCACAAACTCGCATTGTTCGTCCCAATCATCCATCTGACTGTTGACCAGAGGCTTCAGGACTTGTATCAAGGTTCTGTTAAACCTTTCTACCTGACCATCAGACTGAGGCCTGTACGGATTCGTTCTGGTTTTGCATATAGCAAGGTTATGGCACATTGCTGCCCATAACTCGGATTCGAATTCTCTGCCTTGATCACTATGCAACATCAAGGGTACGCCTAGATGAAGCACCCAACCCTTTACAAATGCACGAGCACATGTATGAGCCTTATGATCTTTCAGAGGAAACACTCTAGTGTACTTCGAATAGTAGTCGGAGATCACCATCATGCACGTGTTTCCATCAGGAGTGGTTTTTAGGCCACTAATGATATCAACCGCTATGCGTGCAAATCTAACTCCCCAAAGCTCTTGAGTTAGTGGCAACTTACCCAGGCCTTCACCTGGTTTGCTCAGACAACAATCTGGACAAGTAGAGATCCACCTAAGCAGGTCTTTACTCATGCCAGGCCAGTAATACCTTCTGGAGAGTCGCGCAAGGGAGCGCTTCTTTCCAAAATGTCCACTGGTCTGGTGTCCATGTACGAAATACATGATATCCCTTCGCATAGCTGTGGGTATCACGATTTGCCGAATTTTGGTCTTGTATGGTGTTATCTTCCACCTACATAAGATACCGTCAACAACAGTTAGCTCAGACCATTGAGCAAGTAGTTGTCTCATTTCCCGGTTCTCAATCGAAATGGCTGGTCTTTGTGGTTGGGCACCACTGGAGACCTGTTCTATTAGTCTTGATATGATAGCATCACCCTTCTGGAATTGCCTGATGGTTTCGGTGGACCATTCCATTGCTTTAGAATGTCCTACATCATACGGCATTCGAACTCCAGCTATTACAGCGTTATGGGCTCCACAATCATCACAATCCATTCTAGAACTTTTCCGTATGGGTCTTCTCGAAAGGGCGTCAGCATTGATATGCTTGTTCCCTGCTCTATGTTGGATTTGGCTATTTTCCAACCCGAACTCGGACAAATGGGTCAGCCATCGACCGATCATTCCTTCTGCTTCCTTAAAGTTCAACAGCCACCTTAAGGAGGAGTGATCTGTCCGTAAAGTAAAGTCACCTCCCCAAAGGAAGTGCTTAAACTTCTTCGTATACACCACTACCGCCAACAATTCGCGCTTAGTGGTACAGTAATTCCTCTGAGCCTTATTGAGGGTATTACTAGCGAAAGCCAGTGGCACTTCCATCCCCTCTTGCATCTGGGACAGAGCAGCACCTATGCTGTCGTTACTGGCGTCTGTGTCCAGTATGAAATGTCCATCAGCTGTTGGATATTTCAAAACTGGCGTGGTTCGAAATAGGTTCTTCACGGCTTCGAATGCTAGATCTTGTTCCGGACCCCATGGGAAAGGCTCCTTCCTTCTACCCGGAGTCCAGTGAGCTAGAGCCTGCATAGGCTGAGCTATTCTGGCATACCCCGGTAGGAAGTCCCTGTAGTAACTACAGAAGCCCAGAAAGGACCGTATGTCTTTAGGTCCCTCTGGCTTTTCCCATTCCGACACAACATCTAGTTTCTCAGGATCCGCTTTAACTCCCTCAGTGGATATTATCCGACCGAGATAGTTAATGGAAGTCCTAAACAGGTGACACTTCTTTGGTTTCAATTTCAAACCATGGGTTATCAATCTCTCGAAAATTTTGACTAGCGTAGCCAGGCATGATTCGAAGGTCTTCCCAAAGACAATTACGTCGTCCAGGTACACCAAGCACTCCTTCCACAACAGATCACTCAACAGAGATTCCATCATGGCTTCGAATGTTGCAGGGGCGTTACACAATCCGAATGGCATCACATTGTACTGGAAAAGACCGACATGGCTCGAAAAAGCTGTTTTTTCCTGATCCTCTTCCTTCATTCCAACTTGCCAGTATCCGGATTGCAAATCCAGCGTACAGAACCATTGGTTTCCGCCCAGGGAATCAATAGTCTCGTCTATACGGGGGAGAGGATAGGAGTTTTTCTTAGTACAACCATTTAATTTTCGATAATCGATGCAGAAGCGAATTGTGCCGTCTTTCTTAGTCACCATCTGAACAGGACTGGACCAGGGGCTAGTGCTGGGAACAATCACCCCTAATCTCAGCTGATCAGCGATTTCCTTCTCGGCCATCAACTTCTTCTTCAAAGGTAGGCGTCTATAAGGGATTTTGAAAGGTACAGCGTCCTCTGTAGTGATGGAATGTAGCACCTTATCAGTTCGCCCCAAACCAGTGGGCTCCCCGAAGGCTGCATCATATTTCACCAATACCTGTCTCAACTGATCTTTCTGGTCCCCCGTCACCAAGCTCGAATCGTCCACCAACTTCTGAAGTTCCGGACGCAAATCGAACATCCCTTCAAGGTTCGGTTTGGTATCTTCTGAGAGTATACTGGTGCTTGCCTGTGCAACGATCACCTGCCCCACGGGAGTACCTTTCATCAGATAACGGACTTCACCACCAGGATTCGAAATAGGAATTAAATTCCTACTGCCACTGCCTACGAAAGTATCTGCACTCTCGAGTCCAATTGATGCAAGTCTCACCACATCGGGTTCAACCACCGCCATCTGGTCTCGGAAGATACTGTCACTCGAAAACAGCACATCACATGTCTGTCCTGGGGGTATCTTAACCGTCTGTACCACCGAGGCTACAGAAGATACCTTTCTCAACACGCATTGCACGGCCACCTTGTACGGATGTTCTATCTTTAACATCCCCTTACAAGGTTCCAACATTGCTCCGTACAACGCAGCGAAATCTAATCCGATGATGCCATCATCACTCAGATCAGCAATAGTAGGGGACAGGAGATAATCCTGTCCACCTATATTGATTTCGAAAAATGCTTTACCAAACGTCTGCATGCAGCTACCGTCGGCCGAATGAGCTTTTACCCTCGTTGTGAAGTTATCTGGCTCATCGGCTACAAGGTCATGGAATCTCTTGGAGATCATGGAGTGACTAGCTCCAGTATCCACTAGAAATTCCGCAGTCCTTCCCTTCACTGCTACAGTCAAATACCACCTCTTCCCATCCAGTGGTGATGGGTTGACGGTGAACCGTTCGAAATCCTTAGTGACACCAAGATCTACTCCCCGTCGTTTCAAGTGCTTCAGACAGGGATGATCCGGGGACAATCGGGCACTGCTGACTACTTCCAGCTCCTGTATCCAATTCGTCGCTTCCCCAGTACTTCCTCCTCGGACGTCTACTTTTCTGGGTTCATTGGACATACTTAGAAGGGACTGATCAGGCCCCCCCTCTAAGCTTCCAATCTCTACTGCACCTCGGACTTCCTCGCTTGCACCGCTGGCGATAAGCTGGCTTTCCTTCACCTTAGGGGTCACTACTTTGCCATCCCGAGCAACCCCCTCTAGTTTTCCGTTTTCTTCTCCTCAGGCTTTGGTACCGGCTTCTCAGCTGGGCATTCTGCAGCAAAGTGTCCCAGGGCCTGACACCTGTAACACTTCCTAGTGGTCTTGTCCACTCTCGGCTTCGAATTCCTCCCTGTTGGTTGCTGGTTTCCAGACATCAAGTCAGTCAACCTTAACAGAAGTTCTTCCATCGAACTGGGAGTTGAGGATGTAGTCGAAGGTGCGCTTGTAGTTCCTGGGGTCACAGGTGGTGTTTTCCTGTCAGCCTTCGGATAGCGCTTCGAATTCGAATTGGAATAAGATTTGCCGCTGTTCTTTTGAGCAACCGCGCCAATCTCCTCCTCCCTTCCAGAATCACCTTCCTCTGAATCAGAGGCTGGTGGGTCTTGTACCATACTGGAAGTTCTCGAAAGTACTCTCGAAGATAGCAGATGCCGTTTCCTGTCATAGTCTTCTATGGCCATGAACAAATCAGTGAGAGAAGTTCCAGCCTTCCAACTATCACATGCTGCGGTCCGTTCATCAGAATCCCTTAATCCCTCAATGAATTGCGAGAACAAATCATCTAGGAACTGTGGGTCATCTAACTGCCATCTTGGTCTAGCCCTTTGCAAGAGAGATTGCAATTCTAGACCGAACACACGGTGCGACTCGTTTGGTTTTTTAGTCCGTTTCCGAAACAATCGAAGCGGATCCTCATTACCCACATTACCTATCAGATAACTGGCGCATTCCACCAATTGGGTAAACGATCCGGCACCATGCATAGTTCTCCATCTCGAAACAGCTAGCTTGCCGGGGCCATTTCTCAATGCCCGTAAAAGCTCGTCCAACGATTCCTCCTCTGACCACCGATTATACCTCATATCATCCATGAAGTCTGCGAACCAGTCCTGCCATGGCTGTCTGCCTGTGAACGGAGTCGGAGTGCTTGCAGTGCGTCTAGCAGCGTTGTGGTTGTCTCTGTGCAACAAAAAAGACTGCTCGATGCTCCAGTCAACGATATCAGCATTATCAGCTTGTCTGCTAACACAGTCCACTCCCATTTCAGCAATGCAGTGGTTCATATCATAAATCAATTTCATCCCAGGGGACATTGACTCGCGGCGAGATACTCGTCTACCTGCCTTTGTAGGAGATCTTCCTGACCTCCTTGAGGGCCCACTCGAACGCTCGTTCGGATCAGATCTCGAAGATCTATCATTCGAACCCGGACGGCTTGGTCTCTCTCGAGAGCTAGAACGGCTGGGAGGGTTCGAACAGTCGTCATCATATGACGTTGGGCGTTGGTCACGCCGTGAAGATCTTCCATCCGAATCACCTGTATCAATGGTCACCCGTTTTGGTCTTCCTCCGGTTGAGGCAGAGGCACCACCCCCACCAGATGATGAGTTGTATATGCCACCACTGACATGACCGAACCCCGAATGGCTACTTCGAGTTGACTCCTCATCTCGTCTCTTCTGTAAATCTTCCACTTCCCGAATCAGACAATCCTTCTCTTTCATCATCGCCTTGGTTGCTTCTCGGATCGTATCATGGAGCTCGTCCGAATCATGTATGGTCTTATCTTGACGTTGTTCAAGAGCTTCAGTACGTCGCCGCAAGACATTCTGCTGGTGAGAGAACTGGTCTTCCATATGTTCCAGTTCCGCTTTCGCTGTGTCCAAGCGATTCTGTTTCTCTCTTGTTTCCCAGTCTAAATCTTCATTCTTGTTTCGGAGCTGTACCAACCGATGACTCAAAGCTTCAAACTCTTCATTCATCCTGTCCATCTCTGCAATTCTTGCTCCTTCGAATCGATTCTTCTCTTCTTCGAAATGACGACGTGTCACCTCCTGCCGCTGGTGTCGTTCAGCATGCAGCATGCTCATGCCCTGTGTTGGCATAGGAGCAGTGTGCCTCTTCGAACCGCCAGTTTCAAACAAAGAATCCTCTAGGTTTGACCCTAGATCTTTTCGAATAGTATCAGGATTGCCTCTCCTTGGTTCTGGTGTAGAACTCGAACGGTTTGGCCCATAGTGTTTCTCAAGGGCTGCCACCACCTCCGGATCCGGACTCGAAATAGGATGAAGGGACGCTCCACCCTTTGCCTGTTCAGCCATGTTCACCCTAACCGACTGTGCTATTCTGTGTTTCACCCGAACTGGTCACGGCACCAATGTAGGGGTTTCATATGCGTATAACTCGAACACAGGTTCCAAATTCGGTTTGAATGCAACAGGTTTTTATTCGATCACAGCCTCAAAAGTACACGAAGGTTTATACTCGGTTCACTTGGTCTTTCAACCATTCGAAGACACACAGGATTCTATCGATAGTTCGAAGCATTAGCAATACCGGACAGTCAAGCCCTGTGCCAGCATGGCTGGTGCAGGAGCCATAATGTGGGAGGGGTGTAGGTGCCCCTGTCAAAGCGAAGGTACGAAAGGTGTGGGTCAGAGCTCGTCCTGGGACGAACTCTCTGAGGTAGCCAACCTCGGCCTCTTATATACCCTGAGCGTGGACCAAGCAGTGTCGACGTGGCACTCCTCCGTAGCGCCGTCTGGAGTGCCCTGCTTGGCTCCGCTACCGGATAACCGAAAGGACATGGCTTAGGTGTTGCCACCTAGTGTCCGTTGGAGGCACTTGCCGCTCTGACTCCACGGACCTTATATGTACACGTATTATTCGTGCCCCTACATCATCATACATTACCACTTATTTTAAAGAACAAAATTGTAATTTGGAAGCATACTTTTTAATATATCTATATTCAAAATTGCTATTACCGTTGACTATAGTTAGGGTAAAGGTTAACGACGAGGGTCATTGGCGCTTAACCGTTTGTCACAACCGTGACCCGGCCTATTTATTAGAAATAACAAAAAGAAAAAAAAAACAAACCAAAGTCTCTGCTGGCCTGCTGCTGGCCTTGCTGCCTGCTTGCTTGCTGCTGGTTACCTCCCCTCCCTTGGAGAAGAGTTCCACGGCTGGTGCCGGTGGGAGGCACTAGGTGGCACTGGTATGTACACTAATATGGGAATAACTTCCCCAATGGAAGTTATGCCCGACATTACAGTTGACTACAGTTAGGGTAAAGGTTAACGACGAGGGGTATTGGCGCTTAACCGTTTGTCACAACCGTGACCCGGCACACCCAAACTGGAGTGAAGTTGTAAGAGAGGGGGGTAGGTGTAAGTCTTAGTAGTTGCTTGCCCCGATAAGCGCATCTGTAATCTTCCTGTCCATGGCTATCCTCGCCGACATGGGCTTGGCGAGGTATATGAGTGCGGTTAGGGAGGCCCAGTCGCCCACCTGCCTTATGTCCTCCAGGGGAATGCCCGACTGGTGGAAGAAGGCCGCCCCCGCCCTCCGCATGCTGTGTACCCCCGCACGTTCAGGGTTCATCCCGATGCCCTCAATCAGCCCCTTGAGGAACTTGAGCAACGGGGGGTACGTCAGCGGTACTTGGTGGGAGCCTCTCCTAATCAGGAAGAGGGGAGCGGAGGGGTCAGCCGGAGAATCCGAGAGGTGACGCCTTAACAAGGAGGCGGCGCACAGTGGAGAGTCGGCGGTGTAGGTGATGGGCACCAGGTGCTCCCGCTGGCCAAACTGTATAGTCTTTGAACTGCTAATGCGCAGCATCACCCCCCAGGGGTAAAACCTGACCGAGCTTCGTCGCATGAAAAAAAACCAAAGTCTCTGCTGGCCTGCTGCTGGCCTTGCTGCCTGCTTGCTTGCTGCTGGTTACCTCCCTTCCCTTGGAGAAGAGTTCCACGGCTTGTGCCGGTGGGAGGCACTAGGTGGCACTGGTATGTACACTAATATGGGAATAACTTCCCCAATGGAAGTTATGCCCGACATTATTTATAATTTGTCAAAACTTTTTAAAGCAACTTACGTATACGTAATTTATGTATAATTAAGGTATATACCTATACGAATGGCATACACTGGAAAGGTCAACCAGTGGAAATGCACCACAGGCCCTTAACAATGTAATTTGACTATGTAAGTGTATTTTCGAAGATAATCTTATCAAATAAATACACTTATAAAACTCAAAAAACTGTAATGTTCAACACAATTATTTAACAACACAAACATTTTTATATTCTTTCAAAAAGATTTAAATGTACTTTATTTCATTTCAACTTGGAAATTAGTAACAGTATTTATACCAAATAGCATATAACAATTTTTATAAAAGTGTACTTTTATAGTACCCTCAATACTATCGTCCAGAATGGGCACGCCGTATTTTATCGCCAGGTTGTGCAGTCCCGCGCACGAAACAATAATTTTGCCGCATCTCTCTCTGGGGAGTGGAAAAGGTATCCCCCATGACCATCAAGTACTCTATAAAGGATGTAAAACAGCCATAAATACTCTCACTAAAAATGAATGGGTCTTTCAAAATTAACTATATTACCTACAGCCTATTATCAAAATATTTTAGGTATAATTATTTCATATCCATGTGAACATCCTACACATGTATTTTTATACAAATAAATTCCTCCCTTTATTATAAATACTACTCTTGTGCATTATTTAAGTATTTACCAAAAAAACAATTCATTTTTCAAATAAAATCCCTTAGTATATTCTACATCAATTTGTTGGTAATACTCCACTGATATATATTTACCTCCACCTCTGTTTTAATAGCCCAAAAGACTGCTCCACCAGAGCTCTTGTGGAACGATGCCACCGGTTATAATCCACATCATGTACGTCAGCGGCATGCAGTATTGGGGTGAAGAGGTTTTTCCTGCTGCCATATCTTTAAAATATATAATATAATCCCAGGCGCTGTCTGTCAAAGCGCTACTTATTCATACTACCGGTAAGACGTATATAATATGATTATGAAAGTAATACTAATACATGTTCAAGAACTTCATGACACGGAGTTGGGCTTAGGCTGAGGTAATTAACCCGCCATATTTATTAACAGAAACAAGTAACAAAAATAAAATTAATGCTATATTCCCATATCACACGCTGGCTTGTGCTCCTCGAGACGGCTGAACAACAATGGCCGCATTATAATTCGGAGAGGACGGAAATGATACCCGCGCATGCGCGTCAAATATATGTTACCCGGTGGTTCCCGCCAAGCTTACAGATTATACACCAGAAATACATTGGCTATTTCTTGTACCATAATCCCAGGCGCTGTCTGTCAAAGCGCTACTTATTCATACTACCGGTAAGACGTATATAATATGATTATGAAAGTAATACTAATACATGTTCAAGAACTTCATGACACGGAGTTGGGCTTAGGCTGAGGTAATTAACCCGCCAACCACCAAAACAAAAACAATTACCAGTATAAGTCCTACATAGTAAAGTCCAACACTTTCCTACTCCAAAATTTTTCTTCTACAACCAGATTAGATAAAGGTCTATTTAAATACCGTAATACACACAAACTCTTCCAGTCACCCCGTTTCGATATTTCTGATAATTCCATACCAACCATAGATAACGTGGTAGCACCTCCATGACGGAAGCTGTGAGTACCATATCTGCCTCGCAGGCCCAATAATTTACACAATTTTAACAATTTACCAACAAACCACTTATAGTTTGCCGCATGAAAAATACCATTTCTCCACCAGCCCAAAAAGGGCATACCGTTCTTTGAACCACTATAACGCATAATTAATCTTAAATAATACAGAAAGCACAAAGGATGACCCTTCACTTCAGCCACCGGTATCTCCAATACACGTTCTTTAAACTGAATAGTCTTAGTATGTCGTACTCTAAAAATAACTCCCCAATCTGTGAAAATCACATCTTCACAACAGATCACCATTTCAGAGTCCAGAATATTTGACCCTCGTAACAAAGTTCTGAACATAATCATACAAGCTGTCCAGAACACAACATCTTCCAATATCCTAAAATTTAACAACGATTTAATTTTCAACAATTGATCGGGAAAAATACAAGTTGATGATTTCACAAAATTCCCTTTGCATCTTTTAACACCACCTAGAATCCATAACAAACCCAAACTCGCCCTGGACTCATCAACATGTCCTAACATGCGAGCATGTACCAACACAGCCGAGATATATTGTTGGATAGATGAAAATGATAAACTCCTGCTTAAAAAAGCAACATATTTCCTCATAACTAGAGAAACCAGAGGATAACCAATATAACCTTTATCCAAACAAAAATCCTCATAACGCTTAATTTGTACAGAACGTGTCTTCTTAGTATTCTCCGCATAGAACAAACTTTCCAAACGCTTAACCTCGTCAAAAAGGTCATCAGCTTAAAAAGAAACAAAATTACTTTAAGCGTTTGTTTACAACACACAACTCAGTACTGCTACTTAAACAACAAAATTCACGTGACGCTGCGTAATTCAAAGCAATAGACCTAGCCTTCTTTCCCAACACTCTAGACAAGGCATCACAAAATACATTATCTTTACTCAAAATCCTATGTGGAAAAAGTTCAAAATTATACACAAAACAACACCAGTAAATTTCCCTCAACCATTGCATACATAATCTATTCCTAGACCTACCCGTCCTTAGCATAATTTCTACAGCCACATTATCAGTAAATATATGCACAGCTTTGTCTTTCCACATTATACCCCAACGCACACAAGACATCAGAATTGGCCACAACTCACGCTCTGCCGAACAACTCAATATTTGTTCAGGTCCTTTCTCAAAATGATTCTCAAAATCAAATTCCTTCACCATCTCATTATTCCAAGTACCGTAAAACCAATCATTACCAAAGTACGCCCCAAAACCTAACATTGATGCATCTGAATACATAGTCAAACAATTTTCAAATTTAACATCAATAATTGCTGCACAGCCATTAAACATAGTCGCAAAACATTTCCACCAATTTAAATCATCGACAAAATTTGCATCCAATTTAATCTTGTCTCTCTGGTCACATACCGTATTTATCAAATTAATAGCTCTACGCGAAAAAGTACGTCCACCTCGAATTATTGTACTACAATGGGACAGAATGCCAACCAAACTTTGTAATTTCTTCTTTGTACAGCTCTTCAACAACAGAAATTCGTCAATCAAATTCGCCAAATTAAACAACTTATCTTTAGGCAAATATAATTTCATGTCTACTGAACTCAATTCGATACCTAAATAACGTATCCTCTGAGTCGGGCTAATAATCTTTTTATAATTAATATAAAACCCAAATCGCCTTAGCAAATTAATTAACACATACAAAGCCTGCCAACAGCTGAAACAATCACTTTCCATGATTAAGAAATCATCTAGATAACCGTAAACTCTCAAAAATCCACGTGACCGCATACATCTCACCACAAATTCTGTAAATTGTGTAAACAAGAAAGGAGCTGATTTCAGGCCAAAAGCCAAACTATTATTTACTAAGAATTCATCAATACCGTAAACATTCCATCTAAAACCTTGCAACGTACGCTGTTCCCCACATACAGGAATACTACGATAAGCCCCTTTAATATCCAAAACGGTCATAAAACAATCAGGTATCATTTCTTTAGCAATATTCTTCACAGACACATAACTAAATTCTTCCACCACATCATCCATAAAATTATTAATGCTCACATCTCGTGGTCTACTAGCATCAGTAATACATCTTATCGCTGAGCCTCCATCCTTGTCTACTGCTCCCAAAGCATGAATACACTTAGGCTTGTCAACCACAATACTAATAATTCCTTCTTTTAATTCTTCATACACAATATCATTCATGCAGCGACAAGCCTCATCTTTCAATATAGATCTATAATTATACATGTCATATACTGTATCAACATCTTCATTAGCAATCCTACACCCCAATAAGGTGCTCTTAAATATGAAAGCTATATTAGGATCACAAATACCGGTAGCAATCATTTCCAAAAACATAGCACACGGCTTCAACAGAATTTTCGTACCATTTATGGAATGTACACACTCATCCACACATAATTCAAAATTACCCCACTCTTCCACAAATTCATCCAGGGCAATATCCGTTTGGAGTTCTGTACCTTTTAACCATGAACACACGGTACCTCCTTGCAATTTAATAACACTCCTATTGATATTAGCTGATTTATCAATTTGACTAACAATATTATTCACACTACTTTTCACATAATCGTTTACCACATACTTTAAACGCAAAATCTCACAGAAAATCCATTCCTCATCTTTATAAATATATACATTTGGAATTAAACAATTCAAACACTGATTTACCACATACCACAGCAATGACATATCCGTAATAAATTCCGCATTACAAAAACATTTTAATAATTCCCAACAACGTTCAGTCCAACAAATCACCTTCAAAATTCTCATACAAAAATACAAACTTCTCCACCACAACGCACATACATACACACACACGAGCAACTCCTTTAACGCAAAAGCCAGCTGCCCCCCCTACCTGGGGCCAACCCCCCTTCCCCTGCCCACCCCACATTTCCCCGCTATATGGTCCTTCTCCCCACATTCTGCACACACATGGCGACGAAAGCAACGCTCCCCCCACATGCACTTCCCATCATTATGAAGGTAACAAGTTTGGTGACTCACATCATAGCCTCTTCCCATGGTCACCCCCCTACTTCTACCTCTCCATCCCCCCCTACCCCTGCCTCTCCCCCCCCCCCCCATCAACGCATCACTCCCCAAATTTTCCAAAACCACATCTGAGCTCCTCTTGCCAAAGGCTTCTACCCCTTTATCTGATGCTTTTTCTCTGACGACTGCATCGTATTGAACTATATTCTCATACGAGTAACGCTTCAAGTCCTTGCCTGCCATAAACCGCAGGTGTCCTACATAGGGAGCAACTGACTCCCCCTTCTCCAGTAGCTTTTCAATATCCAACAATGAGTAATATAAGGTTTCTTTATACCCCAAAGACTTTTTCCTATCACGTTTAGGGACCAATTTGGTCAAGTCAAAATCACACTCACTATCCGATGATGAGACTGACTCAGAGTCACTAGACACCCCCGACTTTTTCTTCTTCTTCTTGGATCGACGACTCTTTTTCTTGCTCTCTCTCGTCTCCTTCTTCGACTTAGCACCTGACTTCCCCTTCTTCTTCTTCGCCTTCTTCGTGTTCTTGACTTCTTCAACACTACTCGCTTCATCACTTGAAACCAACCCAATGTCAGTATCACTAGAACTATCCTCACTAGAATCCTCTGTATCTGCCGCAGCTCCAGCCCCTTCTACTTGGCCAGCCTTCAAACCTGAAGTCCCTTCTGGTGGTTTAGTGTTCTTTGGCTTACCACCCCCTGCAACATTCACATCTTGCTTTTTCTTTCCGACTTCACCCGTCTTATGCGAAGCTGCTAGACTATCCTGACGAGTTTTGTCTTGCTTAATAGCCTTTTCAATCAGATTCTCCCTCTCTTTCTCATGTTGAATCGCCTTGAACACACACTTATCCGCGTGCTCGTCATACTTGATTTTCCGGAGCTCCAATTTCAGAGCCTGCCTCCTGGCATCAGCCACTTCTGCTCGTAATTTAGCAATCTCTTCACCTTGCCTGTACACTTCCAATCTCTTAGTCTCATGTCTCAGCTCTGACCTGAGACTATTCAACACTGCCAGATCCGACGCAGCTTCTAAGGCCCCGTCTGGTGAGCTTGAAAGAATATCCTCTGTTGTCTTTCCAACCAGAATGTCAGTATGGCCACCATCTCCTCCTGAACCTGTAGCACCTCTGGGGACATAGCCATTTCCATCAGGGGGCTCTTTGGTACCCATAGACAGTGAACTCTCGACAACAACTCCTCCTCGGCTGTCACTATTGAGCACGCTACCTGAATGTTCATCTCCACCATGTCCGGTCTTGGACGTTCCCCCTTGACACTTATCTTTGTCGTCATCTCCTTCCCCATCACAACGCCTACAAACGTCGCGGTTAGGGTTTGAACGGCCATCATATGATTCCTTACACGCGACACACACTTTTTTAGGCATAAGTCTATGTACTTGACAGCACGGAATGCACTGTCACGCTTCCTAACACAAGATGGCGGCACTGTCACTTCGTTATTGCGTTCAAATCACCACCAAAATCCGAATAACTCGAGTAATAATGATGCCACAGTTGCTTCCTTTTCTCAATACACGGACACACAACTCACATCCAATCCACATCAAGCCCAGCTGCTTCCAGAAGTCCTGACACTGCTATATTCCCATATCACACGCTGGCTTGTGCTCCTCGAGACGGCTGAACAACAATGGCCGTTAATCAATCAATTTCAACAGCAAAACATCATTAGTATAAATTCGGTAACATTTATGATTTTAAGCACTGCAAGTAACAAAAAACCAACTATTTTATATCCCTTTTCTGTACTTACGTATACGTATTTAATATCCCTTTTAAAATACTCACTAATTTCGGTGGCGTTCAATCTCAAACCAATAGGAGCAGTGCTGTACAAAATACTTGTATTTAAGCAATATAATATAGGGACCAATTTTATTTAGGCTTATTTTATGTCATGTATTTCTATATTCTACATATGTAGTAAAGATATATATATACAATATATATGTTATATTCATTAAGCCAATTCCTACCCAGAGTCACCCAAAATAAAGTATGGGTCCATTCCGTTGTTGATTCCGAGCTGGTTCACTTGGGACTGGTTATATATGAACCCATCCCCGGCGGATCCACCCCATGTAGGGTCGACGTAGGTGAAGGCCTTTGTAGCGTCACATATCATCTGAAATGTTATTTTAGTATTAAAATGGAAAAATACATAACATGACACACATGTTTTCATATGGGAATGATTTAGCAATAAACAAGAAATTGTCACCAATACATTGTTCCAAAATTTTGGCATTAGTTCTATACTATTTGTATAGCCATACTGATATATTTAATATGAACAGTTCATAATTGTTTTATATATAGAACAATATAAATGTAAAGAATTATGTATACCATGGCATTAATGGAATGATATCCATGACGGTTTATGTACGCTCCATCATTGATCACGGGGGTTCTTATGGGAAAGTGGCAGCCATCTACACAGCCTATAACTCTAGGGTGGCCCTTCAGCTGTTGAAAATCTACTGCAATCCGGAGTTTCTCGACATTGGTGTGGGGCCAGACGATGTACCTGTCTGACTCTTCATACAAGAAGTCAGAAACAGAAGCCAAGGAACGACTTACAGTAGATTTGCTCAGGCCCTGATAATCCCCTACAACCGAGAAGTTACCGCCTGTTGCGAAATATCGCAAAACCAAACAGAACTCTATACAAAAGAAATAGTTAAAATTAATAAACTGAAAATTAATAAAGATTTTATCAAATTTGAAACATGTAATTATGAATGTTCACATAACATATAATGCACGGTTATTTCTAAAACTATATGAATTAAGCATATCGTAATCCATAGACTATGTAACAATTTCAAAGCCACGTGGTAAGCAGAAATGAATGGATAAAATCAGTACCCAAAATATTCAACTTACACGGTCTTCTAGCTGTACACCACATCCTGTGTAGTTTGTGAAGTTGGAATAGTCTATTAGGAGTGCATCCACACACGCCTTAGACAGCCGATAGCGCGCTTGAAACTTATCTTCATAGAACTCCTCCATTGGGCTTATTTGAGTGCGGTACTCACGTTGCCTTCTTCCCATTACATCCAAAGGCAGTCCGTTGTTCGCCATGGTGTTGCAAAGAGTGAGGCCGTCTCAGGGATCCAATTTAGCAGGTCGAGAAACACCGGTGGGATGCGCATGGTCAGTTAGGGGTATATCAGAAATGCAAATCAACTTGGACTTGACCTATACGGATCATTGGGCAGTATCCAGGCACTATGACATTACATTTACCACTGGTAACTTAACTTACGTGTACGTAACACTTAAGAATGCCAAACATAAAGTTAAGTATGGTTATAAAAAAAGTAAATAAAAACAATAAATTTTTTTATATTTATACTTCAGAATGTCAAAACAGGTTTAAAAACATGATATGAAATGACCAAAAAATTAGTGACTTGAACATTCTTTGTTAACACAACATACCATATACTTTAACTTTGTAGAACACCTCTAGTAGGTGTCCTAGGATTTCGTATAGAGACGCAAATATTTTCACTTACATACACGTAAATATCATTATTTTCCGTATATGAACCATTTACGTATGCACTAATAGTGATGCAGAAATGCTATATTTACTAATGCTTACCACTCCTAAGTCATGCATATACGTAACTACACCTTTACGTACACGTAAACCTGGAGCAACAGAAACCCCCAAATATGGTTATTTTACGTATACGTATCTGTGGAGCAACAGACCCCAGGACCACCCTACCAACTGGAGGGGTACGGAGCTTTGTGCCTTTAACACTTAGTACTAGTATTATGGTACCATAAAAACTCAATGAAGTCTTTATTCTTCAGTTAAAGTCTATGGATGGTATACACTAGTGAGGCAGGAGTTAGGCAACGATTCTGTCTGATTCCCACATGCTGGAGACGTTATCCAGACGTTTACATACGACAAGTAAGGATGGAGTGGCTTTGGCAGGAGCATTTATTTGTTCCTCCTACGTAAGCCGCATGGCAGAGGAAAGCGCAGATCACAAGGTTTTAGTCTACTTCAAAAAAACAACGAAAGTCAAGTCAAGCAATGTAGTCAATATAAAAATGTTTCCGGGTTTGTGTGCTATACTACTTCATTCACAGACACAGACAGTAAACCTTTACTTACATTCCTCATCAGAATGCTGAATATCTAAGAACAGTTGCTGTACATTATATAAGCCGATTTCTATTTAGTATGAATTTGAACCGCCTTAATCATGAATTTGCACCTCATTTCTAGCACATTTAACATTATTCCCAAACAGATCTGTTGGTGCAGGATTAGCTCAATCCTGGGTTTATTTACCCCGACATATTCAATGCGTGTCCTGCCAACCTTTGTATAAAGCAGAACCCATGACACTACAAACAGGCCTTCCATGTTGACTGCAGATGAAATGTTGGCCTTGGTGACCAGGAGCCCTCCAGTCCATGTACGTATGATTGCCGTGGGAAGGCCACATGCCAATATACAAAGGAGCTCCTATTCTAAACTCTGCTAACACCGCAGGGGCACAGTGCACGGGCTCTGCCTTTTATAAGGTTTTGGTTTGTTTTTGGACTGGCGCATCCACTTACCACATGTACTTGCTCGGCAACCTCCAGTATTCCCCTTATCCCATCCCTTTTGACATCCAAACATAGAGGACGGGTAAAAAGACTGTAGGACACCAGTGGTTTTGTGTAGTCGGTGCTATTTTATAGTTGCAGTCTTGGTACATGTGCTGATCCAGATACGGTGTGTCCCTAATGTTCCTACAGGATGGTGTTTCTCCACAAATCTGTGGATGTCCGCAAATTTGCGGATGTCCGCAAATATATTTAAGGAGCTCCGCAAATTATGCCTTTTTGGTACTTAAGCATACAAATACGGACCTCCGTATATATTTGCGGACATCCGTATATATTTGCGGACATCTGTATATATTTGCGGAGCTCCGCAAATTTGTGGAGAAACGGGACCCTGGTAAATATTGTTTCAAAGTTATCAGGTATATTGGCTGATGAATTCAAATCCAAATCTTCAGTTGAGTAGAAACGAGTAGGGTTGTGCTGTACCTATCACAACAACTACAAAGGTGCCTTAGCAATTGCTGATATTTACTAGCTGGATTTATATTCGGCCCCACCACCACATGGTATACATATATATAAATATATATATGTATATATATATGGATCGACTGCAGATATATATATATATATATATATATATATATATATATATATATATATATATATATATGTATATATATATATATATGTATATATACATATATATATATATATATATATATATATATATATATATATATATATATATATATATATATGTGTAACCGACATAACCGATATGCATTTTAGAAGTAAATGTCCGATGACAGTTTTGCACAGTAGAATGAGTAGTACTTTTGGCCTCAGATGTCAGATTTCAGGTAAAGACAACAACTGAGCTCTCTCTGAATGAAGTAATAGGAATACAATTGGTGTCTTTGGTAACACCTATTCTTATTTCATCTTGGTGCCTGCTGTGCGTTTGTGAATTCAATGTGATATAAATACAACGGCCAAAATCAAAGAGGGTAAACTCCAACAGGTGCTCTGGGGCATGCACTTATGAATGTCGCTGACTAGTTGGGGGACGCAAAGGCGCTGACGAGATGGGAGCTGCCCCCTGGAGGAGTTACTGTACATGAGAGAACACTACACCAGATGGAGCTGTGGTGCAGTAGCTGACATGATATGCTACATTATCCCAGCCTCGATCAATCCAGGCCCACTCCTATCTGATTGCAGGAGTCGGCCTGGACCTTTTTATATCTAATAGCTGTAACCTAGTTAGAAAATGATCCAGGATCCTAGATCATTTCTTAACCCTTTCCTTACCAGCCTCCCACGTGGATATTTGATGAAAATATGTCCCAAGTTCAAAGTTTCATTATTCCATTATGCCTTCTTTTGAAACTTGGAATTCTATTCACATATGATATGTAGATTGTAGCTGTAAAGATTTTCTGGTTGCCATGGCAACCAAATTTGTGCATTTTGAAGAAAAATTCTTGAGAAAATGGCAATAATTTGTTAAGCAAGCCAGACATATTGGTAAGAATGGTACAAATATTAAGCATAGACAATCCTCCAACAATGTGGACCACTCCAGAGTCACAATATGTCATAGAAACCAGAATATTTGCAAAGATGCAAGATGGCCACCATGTCAAGCTAGATCGATAGCGAGCTCCGTGCGTTATATGGGGATTTAACAGGATCTACCTATAGGATCACCTTTAGATTTGCTACCTGGGTCCATAAACCCATTCTGGTTGGTTCAGAACCAATTAATATCAGTATGCTGATCACTAAACAAGGAAAATGAGCAGCAAAGTCTGCAATGTCAATGGGTGTGGACCACCAAACTCGACATGGCGACATGGGCATTTCTTAAAATCGACATTTGACATGGCTGTTTCTTAAAATCGACATGTGACATGGCAACCTAAGCGACATATGACATGGACAAACCTTAAAATCGACATGTGACATGAAGCCTAGTGACATGACATCAAGCTTAGTGACAAGGAAAAAGTAGGATAACTAAAATTGAAGTGCGTTTATGTGTCTCTATCTATATAAAAAACAAACAATAATTCTATTGGATTAGTGACATAAGTGACACAGGTTTTTGCTTAATGACATGGGACATGGGCATTTCTTATAATCGACAGGGGACATGGGACCCCCCCATCCAGAGCCCCATGTCAAGTGGCGAGGAAAAGCTGCGCCGAAGCCGGCACTGCAGTGTCAGCCCAGTTTAGACCTACTTCGGGACCACACACCAAGTGGAGAACCACTCTCGCCCTCCGCCTCTAGAACACCAAAGCAACACCGATCTGCAGAAGGTACAGTGTCACGACTGCTAAACTACAGTCCAAGTGAAATCTCGCCGATCAATAAGAGAAATCAGTTTGCCCTGCTGTCTGACAGCGCCTTTGTCAGAGGCGCCATCGTCTCCCCGATGCCCGCCCCGGGCTGGCGCTGGCCGGCCTCCCCCCGGGACCCTCCAGCAACATGCCCCACCAGACCCGTCGGCAGTCGTCGCCGAATCACACACCAGTCTACCAATACAACTTGCTGTCTCAAACCCCCTAACTGATTTTATTGGGACACTAAATGCATCGATTCAACATGCCCATCAACAACCCCCACTCACCAAGAAGTCGCCACCAAAGCACACAGTTGCAAGCCATAACACCAAAGCACCAACATATAATGTAGTTGTAACGGGGTTAGACACTGAACAGGAGGACTCAGACATTTTCACGACACATGACAGAATCATCAGTGCCCTGGGAATGCCCGTGGACAGATCTGATCTGTCATCAATAACTCGCATAGGGAGGCCCGGTAGAGGTATACACCCTGTCTTAATAGCCTTCAAGTGTCAGGATATCCAATTAGAGGCACTCTACCTGTGCAGTAGAGTCCAGTCACTAGGCAACTCTGTCTACCTAAACCCTGATGAGGACCCGCAGAACCCGTCAATATGCTCGGCCACCACAACAACATAGACAACAACAACAACATCGACCACGGCCTGTGCAACTTCCAGGTCTCCAACCGAGCTCTGCCCCATCTGCCGTGGCACTCAACCGGCCTACAAATCAGAGCGCACAAGGGCCTATGGCCGTTGCCGGTGCCGGTCCTGTAACCCAACAGCATCTGTCACAACAGGCCCCAGCTATAGGCCCTACTACCCTGCAGGCAACTCAGATGCAAAAACGAGTTGATTCACAACCATCTTGCCCAAGCCAACTGCAACAACCTCCCGATAAGATGACGGATGCTGATTATGCTAAATTTAGACAACAACAGCAACAACACCAATCAGCCCAACGTGCTCAGTTACAATTACACCAAGCACAGCTACACCATCAGCATAAGATGGCTCTAGCTGTGGCACTGTCCACACCAGTTGTTCCACTAGGGGAAAAAAATGTTGATCAAACCAAGATCAAATCTACTTCCCAAGAATCGCGGCAAGCACCGGTGAAGGTAATTAACCTGTATCCAGAAAGCACACTCGAGACCAGCACCATGTGACTCTGTACATTCTCAAGATCCGTCTCTAATTCTTGTCACCTCTCCCCTGAATCATAGCAAGGGCCTACACACCAAGCCAGTCACCAGTTCTACACCAAAGTCTGACATTGGTCTGAAAGCTGGCGCTAGTCAAGCACAGTCACCACAACTGCAGACTAGAATTATACCCCCCACCTCGTTCATTAATATGCACAAGCAAAAAGAGGTACGAATATGCATGGTCCCCCTAGGCCTTGCTTTCAGCGGGGAGTCAGCTTTTCTGAGCAACTTTTTTCAGGCAACCATAAGTATTGATATAAACGGTGAAAACCAAGAGTTTGCCTGGGTTGAACAAGCCTACCAGTTTGCAAAGGCAAAACATGTACATGATGAAGTGGCAGCCAAAGCAATTAAAAGTGAACTGAGGGCTCCAATGAACAGAGGGATGCAAATAAATACGGATGACTCTGACTGGTATGATCATGCGGTAAGCCACATGCGCAGGTATAACATGGCTAAATACGTCCAACACCCAACCCTGGGCCTGCAGCTGTTCCAGACAGCCAACCTACCGATTGTGGAAGCCAGTCGTCATGACTACTGGGGAATCGGTATCAGCTACAGTGATCCTGGCCTACAGTCCACACTGACCCTGAAAGGCCAAAACATCATGGGTCAGATTCTCATGGACATCCGCTATGAGCTGTCGGTTCACTATGGTTTTGTGGCAGCACACCCTGCAGCACAGCCCCAGCCATGCATGAACTTCCAGATGCCACCACCCAGCCTGAGTCGCTCCAGGAAGCAACAGCGTCCATCTATGGGCTCCAACCCCCACCAACACCCCTAGTTTATGGTGTATATAGAACACCGCTCTATATAGGTATTATATAACCTAGACCCCTGAACTAACATTGGCAGGGAGCCAGAACTCACTGGGTCACCTGCATACATTATACCTGTGTGGGTTGCTACCTGTATACAACCACAACACTCTCAGTGGACACAACATGCCACACTATCCCTCCACCTAAGTGGTGACATTCCCTAAGGAATTGGACTAATTTTGTGATGCCGGACAAATTCTGCTACAAATGTGGAATACACGCAGGGAGTGTGGGTGTTATGTGTGTGGGACCAATTGTGGGAGATCTGGAACAGAAATCCAGGAGGAGTGGACTTACTACTACTACTACCAGGCCACCTGCCACCACCACCACCACCTCCTCCCCCTCTTACTATTACTTCCAGTACTTCCACCTCCATAGTTCACAGCCCTACCATGGCTGGGGTAGAGATCCCAGAGATCCCAGTGGTCCAGGACCAGGAGGAGGAGGATCTCATAAAACAGATGCAGAAACTGGAATGTGAAGAGAGGAAGAGGGAATTGAAGGAGAGAGTGAGGATAATGCAGGAGAGAGCTAAGCACCCCCTCCAACCTACTACTGGAGGTGGAGCCCCAGGAGGATCGCCGTACGGCCCGGGCGGGTCGCCGAGGACTGTGCTCAGGAGGAGCAGGAAAGGGAGCAGAGTAAGTTGTCATACAAAGACTTTTTTGAGCCATCAGTTAGAAAAGAACCCACTTACCAGGAGTTTATGTCTGCAGCCTTGTTGTGGGGCTCGGAAGCCATCAACGCCTCGGGTGACGAGCTACGCCGATATCTACACCATCTGGCGTATATTGCGCAGAAGGCTGCCATAAAAGACAGTTTTGTAGACCGAGCTCATCTACAGTATGATGATGACGTCCGTAAGAAGTGCCTAACCAAAGGGTGGGAGGCATTTCAACGTGGAGACGCTGAGATATCCATGTTCAGGTACGGCTTCACCAACACGGAGGCGTACAGAAAGCAGCAGGAGACAAGTGAGCGGGCATCCGACAACAGAAAGTCGACTGCGGGAGCAGCTAGTAATTCGAACCCACGGAGTCGCCGAGGGAAATCCCGTCCGGCGAGTAGCACCCCGGATACGTCCAATGCGTGCGTTAAGCACAACTTTGACGATGGGGGGTGCGACAATGACCGCTGTAGGTTCTCCCATGAATGTCGCAGATGTGGTGATGTGTCGCATATACAGCCGAAATTTCCTAAGAAGTGACGGTCGCAAGCTGGTCTGAGCAATGATTGCTCCCCCAGCGCCCACTCTGTTGTGACGTCAGAGGGTGTCCCCGCTCACGGCTTGACGAGTCGCTATTATGATATAAATTGTAGTAAACAGGCTAACCTGATCGTCTCAGCATCTGATAATCGTAGGTACGATGATTATATGCGCGGGAGCAGTGGTAAACACATAGGAATACCCTCCAATAACGTGAATGTGACCAATTGTGCTGCTTGGGATTCCCCCACCCGGCGTGATGACGTCATATATTCCTCGGGAAAACCCTTGTACACAGTTATTGACCCCTTGTCTACCGCGGATACTCGGACGCCAATTCTGTGTATCCCCCCGTCTCATTGGCTCCCAACTGTCACCCCCACCTCCTCTCCTCCAATCAATGAACCCCTTCTAGGCAGGGTTAGGGCTCTGGAGTTTAACAAAAATGGCAGCCCCCAGGGTGAGAGAGGAGGTGTGGGTGAGTACACAGATTATGTGGAATTCAATGTGTTTCAGACTTGCAATATAGGTACATGTGCTTGTGTATATAGAGTAAATAGTGTCCCAGTTCAGATGAAACCATGTAGACTCATCTGTGAATGCTTCATGAGAGGTGAAGCTGACCCTGACTGGGAATGGATTATCTATAATGCCTGCTTTGGGGCTAGGGTTGTCGATGATAAATGTGATCTACAATACCAGTGTGAGAACTACACCAAGTCAGGCCCGGAATATGAGCTAGTTAATAAGAAGCTGAAGTCAGAGTTAGACCAAGGTTTTCTGTCTGTGACTGACCACCCTATGTGCTGCATTCACCCCATTGGGGGTGTCCCAAAGGAGGATGGAAGTCTGAGAGTCATTATTGACTGTTCTTCCCCCAAGGAGGGTAGTGTGAACGAATTCACCAACACAGTGGCGGAAAAATTCTCATATAAAACTGTCGATCAAGTGGCTGACAATATTCAGCCGGGTGATTATATGTGTTGCTTGGACATACAGAATGCGTACCGGGCATTACACATTCATAAAAATAGTGCTAGGTTTCAGGGGCTCCGTTGGGACTTCGGAGAGGGCCCGGTCTGGTTAAGGGATAACAGACTGGCCATGGGGATAAGCTCCGCCCCATATACCTTCAACAGGACTTCGGACTTTGTTGTCAGGTGTCTTGCCAGAGCTGGTTATACTAACTGTGTAAATTACCTAGATGACTATTGTTTATGGGGTAGAACGAGGGAGGAATGTGCCGCTGCGCAGCGTGCCCTCATCCGGGTACTCCGACAAATCGGGTTTTATATAAGCTACAAGAAATGTACCCCTCCCTCGACTTGTACACGGTTCCTCGGCATAGACATTGACTCGGTAGACAGAGAGCTGCGACTCCCAGAGGACAAATTGTGTCGGGTGAAAAAGCTTGTAAATGAGTTTGCGGTGATGAAAAAATCCACGAAAGAAAAGATCGACGAGCTGGCAGGGTTACTGGCGCATTGCAGCAAGGTGGTGCGAGGTGGTCGCACTTTCTGCCGCAGAATCTACGATTTATCTGCGTCGGTGAGGAACCGCTATGCCAAAATCCAGCTGACTGAGGAGTTCAGAGAAGATATACGGTGGTGGCGTGATTACATGCCGGAATTCAACGGGAAAGCTAAGCTGTTTGAACACACCGAATCCATGATAGCGATCTACTCAGATGCGAGTGAGTACGGCTATGGTGCCTACCATGCGGGGGACTGGCTGGCAGCCTCGTTCGAGGGGAAAAAGAAATCCCCAGTCTTGGAAGCTGCGGTGGGGCATTGTGTAAAGGCCCCTGCGGAACATGTTGTGGATAACATCAATGTCCTCGAACTCATCCCTATCGTTGATGGAGCTAAACGGTGGGGTCCTCAGTGGAGGAATAGACGTGTGTGCTCAGTGACGGATAACACACAAGTGTTATATGCCATTAGAACAGGCAGGAGTAAAAATAAGCACACTATGTCTATGCTCAGGGAGTTATTCTGGATTGCTGTCAGATATAACTTCTATATAGAAGTGGTGTATATAAACACCAAGGTCAATAGGATCTGTGATAGTCTGAGTCGTTTGAATGTACAAAAATCTGTTGATACCCTAGTGGAATTAATGTCACCCATCTCATTGTGCTGCTACCATCTCTTTCACAGAGCTAGCAGTGCTGAGGGCAGAAGCCCAAACCATCATGAGGATGCATTATGCCCCCGCCAGTGTGAGAACCAGGTCAACTCAGGAGAAGAAGTACATGACGTTCTGCATGGAGTTAGGATTGGTGCCGCTTCCATGCGACAGCGAACGAGTGGTGCTGTTCATCGCGTACATGGCCAGGACCATGAAGGTCTCCTCAATCAGGGACTATCTCTCGGGCCTGAACCATTATCTAAAACTGATGGAAGCCACACCTATCGACTACACAAACTACAAGGTGCACATGGCGGTCGAGGGTGTCAAAAGGAAGTTGGGCTTGGCTGTAAAGCGGGCCTCGCCGCTGGTCCCCCAGCAACTGATCGCCATGTTCCGCCATTTGACCACCAATCCAGATCATGTGGTGTTCAGGGCGGCCATCCTGACCGCTTTCCGAGGACTATTACCAAAGCAGAATGTCACGAATTCCCCAGTGGTATTGTTACGGGGCGACATCGTGATGACGTCATGGGGCATGATGGTGAATGTGCGGGGATCAAAAACAATTCAATACGGAGACCGAATCCTGAAAATCCCGATCGCAAGACTACGAGAAACGGCCTTGTGCGTGGTGTATTGGACCGAAAGACATTTCCCCGAGATACCGGCACCAGTATCATCACCAGCATTTCTACTGGCTCCAGGTGTCCCGGTGGAGTATGAAGACTACTCGGGTATGCTAAAATATACCGCTAAGGAGGCGGGTTATGACGAGAAGGACTACTCCTCCCATAGCCTTCGGCGAGGGGGTACTTCGTATTTGAGATCAGTAGGAGCCTCGATAGAGGAGCTCAAGTTACGTGGTGATTGGAAATCGGATGCAGTAATGGTGTACATCCAACAACCGCTGGAGGAAAGGATCGCGTTTGATTTACGTGTCGCGAATGAGTTAGATGCGGCTCTGGATAACTATGAGCCTTAACTGTGACTGGTCTGTTTGGGGGTTTTGGCATAAGCTCAGCCTCAGACATAAAAGGCCAAACTTATATCTATCATCGTTGTCTCTCTTTCATATTATAGATATATCTCGTTTGGGTTCGCCCCTTTATAATGGTGTATATAGAACACCGCTCTATATAGGTATTATATAACCTAGACCCCTGAACTAACATTGGCAGGGAGCCAGAACTCACTGGGTCACCTGCATACATTATACCTGTGTGGGTTGCTACCTGTATACAACCACAACACTCTCAGTGGACACAACATGCCACACTATCCCTCCACCTAAGTGGTGACATTCCCTAAGGAATTGGACTAATTTTTTTTTGTGTCTGTTATTTATTAATAAATCTGGCATGAGCCCAGCCTCAGACATAAAAGGCCAAACTTATATCTATCATCGTTGTCTCTCTTTCATATTATAGATATATCTCATTCGGGTTCGCCCCTTTATAATATAAACAGTTTGACATATACAAAAGATTGAATCGTATAGGGTACATCACCGGTACTGATGTACCGGCCTGTTTCAATTCAATCACGTAGTCTTGTACGGTATACAAATCATTGACTGTGAATCAAACTGTCGCCATGAATAATAATTCAATTTTACCTGCTTGTTCATGTATGTATAATTTCTAGGATAAGCTCTGAGCTTTGGTAAATTTATTTTACACTTATACTTTAATTAATTCCTTCTTGGATCCACACCTAATAAGATGTGGTCCTTACCGCCCAGTATTTTACATGTCGATTGTATCATAAATACATAAGGTTCTGCAATCAACTCTTGAACCATATATATAGAAATTGACTGTGATAACAGTAATGGTAAACGTAACCAATTATTATCATTATATTTACTCGTATATTGTGGAATGAATGTATATTGAATGTAGGTATCTGATATCCCTCAGTATTCCCCCTTTGTAGCGCAGCACAGATACTAACTACTATTATTATGGCATGGTATGTCTGGTCTACATTTGTAAATCGTGTGCTCATACGTCCACTGTTCTAATCCCGTATGCCATGCTATGTATCGCATATCATATCATTTCATCATTTCATTAATTCTAACCCACTTTTATGCATTGTATAGAATCATGTATCTTGTATAAAACTGTACTAAATGTGTCTTCATCGTAAAAAGATGACCAATGCCCTCCCAAGCACTCCCCCAACCCCCCCCCTACCAAACACTACCTCCCTACTATATCAATTAGCTACTATCTAAAGTAAACTTTAGGGTACGGGATGGGGATATTCTGTTAACTCGTCATAGGCCAATGGAGCAAGCAACCACCTTGTTGAAAATGGACATACTTGACGCAATGCTCAGATATTCTGAAAAAATTGACACTCTTTGTCCAAACGCCTCACTACGAGGCGCTCTAATACTCTATAGTCACATGACTGCCTTAGAGATAAGTCTAATTATAAATATGAGGATACATATAAGTGTAAATATACCCATACTGTCTCCTCCCAATGTACCTGTATATATCGTACAAAAATGACCACGTCCCTCGGGGCCTTCTCCAATATGAGGGGGCTGAGAATTGGGCACTATAATATTAGGAGCCTACAGCACAAATTTAGTCAATTGTATGACCTTGTGAAATTGTTTGATATAGATTGTGTAAGTGAAAGCTGGTTACTGTACGGCTACTCTGATCATAAATTACACATACCCGGTTATAAACATTTCTGCTTTGACCGCGTATTAGACAAAACAGGTGGAGGATTGTTGATGTATACATGTATGTGATAAGATGGCACCCTATTGTAGTGTTGATTCTACGTTACTACAATCGGATGGTCACATTGAAGCTATGGTTGTTAATTTCACTCAATATAAACATAGATTGACTTCCTTTATCCAAGTTTACAGACCACCTAATGGAAGCTAGGTAAAATGTGTAGATGCTATTGTAAAGATTTGCCTACATCAATCATTTGTAGGTAGGGAAAGATGGGTCATCGGCGATATTAATATATATTTACTAACACCTAATGATTGTAAGACTAAGTATTATAAGAAAGCCATGGATACTCTCTGTCTGACTGATGTCATTACTGATCATGTGACGAGACCTTACCCAAGCAAGCCGGGGGGTACTTGTATCGACCTGGTAAGCACTGATTGTGAAATTATCCGTTTCCATGGTACACTACCACTATTTATAAGTGACCACCTACCTATATACATGTTGTTAAAAAGAAACCCAAGGAAACATTTGAGAAAAAGACCATCATGGGTCGGTCGTATAAAGGCTACATCTATGATGACTTCCAAGATTACCTTCTTAACTATGATTGGGACTTGTTTTATAGAACCTCTAATGTTGATGATAAATGGGACATATTGCTTGGAGTAATTGTCTCGTATCTAGATGTAAACTGTGCTATACAGGAAATGGTCATAAAAGACATGCACAAGCCGTGGATGTCACGTGCTATTTATGAAGCGATCTATGAGCGTAACCAATATATGTATGATTATTGTACGGGGGGTAAGCTGGATACTAACCTACTAGAAATGGCAAAGAAGACACGCCGAGATATCAATGCCATGCCTAGGTGTGCTGAAGAAAACTACTTTGTTGATAAATTGGAGAAACATGTAAAAAACCCTTATAAGTTTTGGAAAGAGTTGAACGAACTACTAGGCGTCTCTGGTAAAAATAAGCCTGAATTAATCATGAACCATCATATTACGGGAGAAGAAATTAAAGGCGCCCAAGTACCAGATTATATTAATATGTTCTTTACGGGTGTGGGTGAAAGGCTGTTCAATACGCTGGGAGACATACCTGTGGTATCAAATGTCACTCAACCGTCCAAATCGGCTTATACCCCTAGTGCAGATACCCAGGTTTGCTACACACGTGTGGTGAAATTTCTGAATGAAATTGATATGCACAAATCTAGTGGAATAGACAACATCAGCGCGACAGTTATGAAAGACGCATTGTTGATATTAGCGCCTCAGCTAACTAGCATGATAAATGATTGTCTTCATGGTGTATCATTTCCAAAATCCTGGGCCTCTGCCACCGTAGTCCCGTTGCCTAAGACCGGTAATGAGAGAGGGATAGGGAACTGGCGACCCATCTCCTTGTTGCCGATGCCTAGCAAGATAATGGAACGCATAGTATATGAAGAAATTTACAATAAATTAGAGAGTAATAACCTCCTATCTGCTTGCCAGTTTGGCTTCCGCACGTCCAGGGGAACAAATGACGCTGTTTTTAGGTTAGTAAATGACATCTTCCGGTCAAATGACAAAAGAGACCATTTTGTAGCGTGTTTCCTGGGCGTGCGGAAGGCTTTTGATTGTATACATCATGCCAAGCTGTTGAGCCGCATGAAATCGTTTAATATACCGGATATTTACTGTGATTGGCTGTATGCATACCTTGGAAACCGCACACAGCAGGTTATGTGTAATAATACCAAGTCGGAACTGGCGAACATAAGTTTTGGCGTCCCGCAGGGCTCCATATTGGGGCCACTGCTGTTTATTTGCTATATTAATAATTTACCTAATATTGTTAAAAATTGTCGTGTTATTATGTATGCCGACGATGTTGTGTTTTATACTAGTGCTAAAACTCTTGATGCAGCCACTGCGCATCTGCAGGAAGACACTACCACTATCTATAACTGGTTTACCAGAAGTGGCTTATGTATAAATACAGACAAGACTAAGGTTGTCGTGTTTACTCATGAGCAGCCGGTCGTACCTATTGTATTAAATATAAAAATGGGCAATAACACATTGTCAACCTGTACTAGCTATGAATACCTCGGTATTATATTGGACAATGTGATGAAGCTGGAACAGTCTGTTGGTAAGGGGCCATTAATTACGTACGCACATTTTTGGCTAAAATAGACCCCCCCACCCCCCCTGTTGCACCATGTACGCATTTGGACTACCCCCCCCCATGCGTACATACGCATTTAACCTTTACCCCCCCCCCCCTCCACTGATAAGATAAAGGAATCTTATAAAAAGTACTGAGGAACTTGAGAATTAATAAGTGCGTATATAAGGGGAGGTACCAGGTTCTTGCACTCTGCTTGATACATGTAGACAACCTGCATTCCCTTTGCTCAAAAACTATCCCAATATCCAAGGATTTCTAGCCAGAAAATACCCACACGTATAACCTGCACCCCGACTTTGGTAGAACCCTATAACCCGCACCAGAGGTATAATAACTTGCATTTTAGTACTGTATTATACAGCCAAAAACCCTCGTATTACCCACACCTAGACTTTGAGAATTTTGTAGAACCCACACTGGGGGTTTGGTTCGCGTGTAACCCGTGGGTTATATGTGGGAATTTACAGTAATAAAATTAAAGCAACCTACCCCCCCCCCCACATGATATTGAGAAATATGCCCCATACCCCAGGTCCCGTAAAAGTATTTGCATGTTTTACTGGCAATTCCAAATATGTACATGTAGAGCAGCCAACTTCCAATCCAATTCTTCTTCTTAAACCCCTTTATCTGAAATCGATTCCTTTCATAGATTTAAAAAAAGTAGTTAGGGCAAGTTTGTCAAAAGTATACTCCGAGCCTGGGGGATGGGGATGGTCAAGCTGAGGGCTGAGTCATATAAGTATTGCCATATAGGGATTGGTGAATATAGGAGCTAGGGGTCCTAGTGATGAAAAAGGCCCTCAGTGGGGGAGGGGGGTTGGACAAAACTTGATAAGCCTCTATGATGGGGTGATCCGAACCAAATATTTCCATTAAAGTATTCATGACCATACCTCATTGCACTGCTATTTGCGATGTGTCAGGGGGTGGGGGTGGACGGGGCATTTATCTAAAGCAGAACTTAGTGGGCAGGGGGGGGGGGTTACTTAGGACTAGTTGGTAGGAGGGGGGTGTCAACAAATATTTGGCATGTTTGGAAAATCCAAAAGAAAATTTTCAAAATTTGGTTGGATATTTGGACCTAAAAAAGTACCAATTTCAGTCTAAAATGACCAGAAAATCGGCCCCCATGCGTACACATTGCGTATGCCAAAATGGGCCTAGACCCCCCCACCCCCCCTGTACGCATCTGTACGCATTTGGCCTGACCCCCCCACCCCCTCTTCATGCGTACGTAATTAATGGACGGCCCCTAAGACTATAAGTAATAGTAACTTCCGAAATGTTATGTTTAGGAAAACTAGAGGTAAAATGTCACGTCCAACAGCCAAATTGGTGTATAAACAGACTATATTACCGACACTTGATTACTGTGGCTTCTTGTATAACGGAATTACAGATAAACAACATAAACGCCTGCAGCAAATGCAGAACAAGTGTCTCCGTGTATGCTTAAACGCTCATTTAAAATACCACGTAAGCGACCTGCACAAAGACTGTGATGTAGACAACTTATCGGTCAGATACGACATGCAGCTACTTTTGTTAATCTATAAATATGTCAACTGTGCAAAGCAGGACTGTGAATCTGGGCCTTGTTCTTCAGCAGCTCATGCCAGGAGGGCGAGTATTGCGCTCGACTGGCACGGGGCTGCTGAAATATCCTGACTCAAACTTGTTAGGATACAGAAAGAGCCCGCTGGAATATGCTCAGTATACCTTGCCGCCATGCGGCCTCCAAAGACATCTTTCGCTCCATGGCGAAACCGATTGTAAAAAAGCTCTTTGAGAAGAAACGGCGAGACAAAGGTCTCCGCTGTTAAAACTGTATGACATATTTTGTACCCAGCAAGGATAGACAATCAACAAAGTATTCTCAGGTGTTCATATCATATGTTTATTGACAAACCATGTAGTTTTTCCAGTTGAATTGTACTTGTGTTTGAAAATCACTCTGTGGCAATAAACACATTTATGAACTCAAAAAAGTTACAAAATGTTTTCATTCAATATTTAGCATGGAAAATTTCAAGTTTCAAAATATGAGGGTGGCGGCGCCAGGCACGTAAGAAAATATTGGGTGGTTACTCTAAAGGTGGGAGTGGTAGTTGAGTCTCAGTAAGGTGAAAGTGTCAGGGGTAAGGAATTATGGGCAGGGCACCATGGATCTGGCTCTTTTTCTGAACATCTGGCTCCTTCTGACTTTCATATAATTATATTGATCAGCAGATTATCATATTCTTATAAATGCAAGGTACAGGTTAAGACACAGAGAGATGATCATTTAGTCGAGGAAAGTGAAAAGAAAATAGTAAAAAAAATCTGCAATAGCCCTATAAAAGGGTATGGGTATGTGTCACATTGTCCTACTCTTTATGTGATTTTGACCTTTTTATGACCTTTGACCTTTGATCTTGCATGAAGGTCAATTACATACCAATAGAATGACTGACGTAAAACAGAAGGGTTAATGAGATAGCTCAACCACTGATTGGTCAGCTATGGTCACATGATCATGAATGAGGTTATGCATGACATCGTGGGTTCGAATCTTACCTTTGCACATGATGTAGGTTTATTTTTTTCATCATTTATTTAGCCCATTTGAAGCATAAATCCCAATATATAATGATATAGTAATATTACCTTTTAACTATCTGACTAGGTACATTAATTAACATAATTCAGGTTGATTGTATCAATTTACAAATTACTACCAATTGGGCCAAGGTGGGACTCGAACCAATGATGTCCTGATCTCTGATATCCAGTAGCAGGGTCTGTAACACTACTACTAAGTACTCTCCCAGATTGTATATATACAGTCGGGGCCCAACACTGACATCATTCATGCAGGCAGGCATTCTACTGTGAAATCTCGTTATATATACGGAACTTCCTGTTATAACGAATACATTTCCATTTCCTAAATCACACATTCTCTCTCTATTTACTATTAGGTATAAGAAACATTGCTTATAAGAAGGAAATTTGCCTTGCCAAAATACCCTTATCTAACAGGATTTCGCTGTACTAGAATTCCATGGTTGAATATAATGATAAGGAGACGAGGAGTTCAAATACTTTATCCTGTGAAGTTCAACATGTAAATAGGGTACACAGTCTTTGTGGATAAACATAAATGAAATGTAAGACAGGTGTAATTTTTTACCTGTAAGATATATGTATGTAATGGGTACCAACATGTACCTAGGTAATATAAAATGATAGACATGTAATATATATACGTGTTATGAGTCCACTTATAAAGTAGCAAATAGAGTAGCCAGATTGTGGGATACTCGTTGAGATGGGAGAGATGACATGTGTAATAAACGATACTTTGTCCTCTATAATATTGTTATAGTATTAAGTAAAGGAACAAAGTCAACACAGTTCGGATCAAGTGTTACAGGTTGCGAATCAATAGGTTTATACAGGAACCTAGACAGGCAAAGCTATAGCAGTGCGAACTCCCTATAGAGTTCGGAACGGGTCAGTAGGCTTGCAGCCGATACGATCGCGGGGCCTCTGTCCTAGCGTGGATCCAGAGTGACCGACGAGTCCTATCGGATGCTGGGTATATATAGGCAGCCAGCCTGCGCACGCACACGCAGACCGGAAGCCTATAGCGACCTCTGTCCATACCCCAAGCCCGAAGCAGATGCTGCCACCTGCCGTCGGGCTGAAGGGTTCGGACGGAGTTCGCAACACAGCATCCAACAGAACCCGTCGTATAAACCATGCATAACCATAGCCCCTACACTACCCCCTACCAGATAATAACCGGGAGGTAAATAATTAAGGTTAAAGTCCGAAAACACTTCGGACTGGCATTATCTTATAAATACAACCTTAGGGGCTCTAATATAGCTACACTTTTAACAATATGACTGTTCTGATGAACACAATAAGTTATAATTTACACACAACAATGTATATAGCGATTGTAATGAAAATTACACTCTCCTTAGTAGCAAACACACTGTGGCCCCGCACGGGGCCAGACTGTGTTTGCAAGTCTGGCCCGGAGTGGGCTAACCGACGGGCTCCCGTCGGTTTAGGGCACTGGGCTTTGGTCTGGCCCCGTGCGGGCTTCCCATGTTGGGCGCAGATCAGGTTTTGGACGGGAAGCCCGCTTTGGGCTCAGATCAGTTTTTGGACGGGCTTCCCACTTTGGGCTCAGATTGGTTTTTGGACGGGCTGAAAGTGGGTTCAGATTGGTTTTTGGATGGGTTAAAAGCGGCCTCAGATCGGTTTTTGGACGGGTTGAAATCGGGCTCAGATCGGATAATTATGGGTTTTTAGAATCTATTCAATCATTCAATGATTTCTTGTATTTGTTGAACCAGATATCCTAGGTCGTTCTAATCAACCCAAGGCATAATCATGCTCTTCCTACTCAATAATGGAAGTATCAAGCAGGCCTATTATCATCAGGTTTGAGCCATATACAGCATAGACAAGTGTCTATGGTGCACATTGGCCTTCAAAGCCATAGTTCAAACCTACATGGGGCACATGAGTCTTATATCAAGCAGATTGTAATGCCACAGAAATAGTGTTTACACTGGATAGCTGCTTAGAGAACCTCCTTTTCATCATTCAAATATATAGTCTATCTTATCTCCAAACTGTGAGAACATCTATTCATTGTTTCCTATTCTACATCACTTTAACATTTATTGTATTATTATGTAATGTCAATTTCATCTGGTTTTGTTGGAAAACTCTAGATATTGTATAGTAGTGACATATGGTGTCAATCATCAACTACTAGACCAGTTGCCCTGTCCAAACCCAACCTCAGCCCTCATCGGCCCGGAGTGGGCTAACCGATGGGCGCCCGTTGGTTTAGGGCACTGGGTTTTGGTGTGGCCCCAAGTGGGCTGCCCGAATCAGGCTCAGAACGGGTTTTGGACGGGTTTCCTGTCATCTGGCCAACATGAACCCAAAGCGGGTAGCCCTCTTTGAAACTGATCTGAGCCCAAATCGGGCAGCCCGCTTTGAAACTGATCTGTGCCCAAAATGGGCAGCCCGATCGGGGCCACACTTCAGCCCAGCCATCTGCCCAACATGAAACCCAGCTCAGTTTTGCCCGACTTCAAACAGCAAATCCGAGCTAAAACCGAATTGGCCCCATGCGGGCTTGCTACTAGGGCTACTCCCTTGGATAAATAGAGCTAACCTATATATATCGACTTTAGGTACACCTGAGAATATGAACACTCGAAAAGTATGGTATCGCAAAAAAATTTCGTCCCTTCAGGACCCCGAGCTATTTACACTCGTTGTTATAATATTACTAGAAGTGATAAACACTATCACTTTCCTTATTAATTTATATTAAATAGGTAATAATATTAGAATAGTAAAAAGACATCATACATATTCTTCGTTGGAGATCCGGATCCTCCTGGCATGAGATGGTGCATTCTGCCCGGCGTTCGGAACCTACTTCATTCAGCTCCTACTAACCGGATCAAGAAAGTTCATTTGCTCTTACTCGGGAGCATGATGTTATATATAAAAAAACTATGTCTTGCCTCCTAGCGTTCTTCAGACATATTTAATATAGGAGCACTCGGTCCTGTAGATGGTATATATTAAAAAACGTGGTACATCAGGTCCTGGATGGTACGGTGCTCCTATCCCGAGTAACAGCTCTCCTCCGGATTCTAACCTCCTCTTCCGTCAGTCTCCTCACACTGCTGTCCGGATCCCGGGACACCCAGCAGTTGGGTGTTTCACTATTGGGGGTAGTATTTCTTAATACTCTCCCCTTTTCCTCTGGACACCTCGTAGGATAATCCTACGCGGCGTCCGTGTCCCCACCAGACCTGGCTTTAGCAGGGTCTACCGCAGCCTGATCTTCGTCTTCGGAGTCTGACTCGTCCTCAGCCAGAGTTAACTCTTGGAGCCAGGTCTCGATCATCTCCCTGGACCCATCCCATGCGTGCATCTCATGCTCGAAACACTCTCGGAACTTGGCCCGCTCAGCGTCAAGTTTCTCTTGGGCGTTCTTCGCCGCCCTCTTTTGCTTCTTCCTATCGTCTAGCCTGCTCTTGTTCGTTCCAAGCTTTTTCCATCTCTTCCCGAACCTTTTCCTCGGCCGTCTCCTTTTGGATCTTGACCTCAGTCTGGTGGATGTGATGGTCGCAGTTCAAAGACAGCATCGTCACCTCCTGGCTTCGCCGCCCTCTTTTGCTTCTTCCTATCGAGTCTAGCCTGCTCTTGTTCGTTCCGAGCTTTTTCCATCTCTTCCCGAACCTTTTCCTCGGCCGTCTCCTTTTGGATCTTGACCTCAGTCTGGTGGATGTGATGGTCGCAGTTCAAAGACAGCATCGTCACCTCCTGGCTCAAGTTAGTTAACAGGGAGTGGAAATTCTCCTGCCACTGATTCAATGTCTCCTGGTCAGCTTCAAATGATCTGAAGTCAGCCGGAGGGAAGTGCTTCTGCTCTCGGAGTTGTAGGACCAGAGCATCCTCAGGAAGAGTCTCCGGAGTGGGACTCTGGTTCTTAGACGGCTTCGGTTTCACCGTCTTCACTTTTCCGGTTTGTGACAAGACTTGCGTCTCACCCCCCGGAATCAACTCCGTTGGAGGGAAAGCCTCATCAAAGCCATCCTCCGTGCCAGCGTTCGGATCCTCCGGACCAGACTTGGTGTTAGTCGGCCCGTGCTGAGGACCCGACTTCCAGTCGGTGGTCTCGGAGTTAAAGCTGGGCCCTTTGTACCCGGGCGCCATGTGCACCTTACTCAGTACAGACGGCTCCTCTGAGCTATCCGTCCGGGCCCGCTTCGCAACGGCTGTCTCCGAGGTTTGATTTCCTCGCTTCGTAGCCCGTTTGGTGCTCGTCCTTGTCAGATACCCTGTGAACGAGTCGAAGAGCGGACCTTCCGGAATGTGCAGAGCGGAGTGATCCGGGTTCACCTTGTAAAACACCCGGACCTTTCTCATTGGAACCAAAGTCCAAGTCGTAATTCTCCATATGCTCTTCTCTGAAGTTGGAGTAGACCTCCTGGTGTGCGGTCTGGATTCGTTCCGCAGCAGCCTCCAGCGACAGTTTATGCCTGCTGGCCATGTGTCTGATTATGTCTGCTCGTCGGACACATCGGGCTCCATTGGGACATTCCTTGCTGCCCCTAGATCCTACACTCATGCAGTCGTATCTGATGTAATGACGCACATGAGACTCAGTGACGTGGCGTGCGAACCTGACCTTAGTGGGTCAAGTTCGGGGAGCACCACGCGTCTCATCGATGTTCTGACAAGTCGTAAAGGGACAGGGAAGGTCCGGAGCCCATCTCGCCATCGCCCATGACAACTTTGTCTTCTGGTGGAAGGTGCAGTACGTCCGCTTCGCGTTACGTAGCTTTTCCAACAACTCAAAGTGGTACAACTGTACCGACTTCTCTAGTGGATCTTTCTTGATCCACTCTTCATCGTCCGATAAACCATCAAGACCAATCTCTGGAGGGTGCTGAGAACAACGATTGTCCTTGGTACAGTCCCCTACACACATGGGCGTGAAAAACTTGAACTTGCCCACTGCGTTAGCTCGGAGAGCAGTCTCCACCAACGCACCGAGCTCGTTCTGAGGAATCGTGTCATCCTCCAAGCCTTTCATCACCGCCTCCACCTCCTCAGCGGTTTGACCCGCCTCCAGAGAGGATAATCGGATGGTTTCCGTCAGGATTTTCTCCCGATGGTTGGCCCTTTCCTGTCGAGCGGTATCGAGGTGACGAACCGCTGCGGTTTTCTGCTGGACTATCTCGTCCTCTCGGGAGGCATCCAAAATGGCTTCCTTCGTCTTTTGGGCAACGTCCCGAGCCAGCTTCATAGCCGGCGTCAGTCGTCGCCTCTTCTCCCGCTTGCTGAGGACGGTGCGAAATTCGGAAAATGTTTCCATATCCGTATCCAGGTCCGCCAGAGCCTCGGGACGTTGCTCGGTGATGGCCATTAGGCGTTCCTTACGGGCCACCTCACCAACACCATCCAGGGCCGCTGTGATACGGTCCGGGAACCAGGTAGGGAATTGAGCTGCGAGTGTGTCGAGACCCCTGAACGTTCTAGTGAGAGTAAAATCCACCAGCTTCACTTCCTCCGGGCTTAATTGGTTAATTAAGGTCCCTCGGAGGATTCTTGGGACATCTTCGTCGTCCTTCTGCCAATCCTCATGCTGATGTGGGGGCAGGATGTTACCTGCTCCCCCTCCAGACGAACTCCCACCAGCAGCCTCGTCCAGCTTCCCGGCCTCGTCCGAAGTATCCATTGCTGAAGACTCTGAACTCGACGCGGTTTCCTTCGGAGGTGGCTCCGTGGGGGTTGGTACCTCTTGCAAAGGTCCCGGAGGTGCTGGTTCTTTGAACATAGCACTCACTCCGTCGGCCAGAGCCTTTCCGAGTATTGCAACATGCTCAGTTCCCGACCGGGAAGTGTTTACATCCATAGCCTCCTCCTCGTCAGGCTCCACTAAGGCGGACACAGTGTTACTCGTCTTCGGACGAGCTCCGCCGCCACTTTGCACCGAGAACACGGCAGAAGCTGCCATGCCCGCGAGGGCTGCTGCTGAAGCCGCCACTGCAGCACTCGTGTCCAATTCCTTGGAAAAGGACAGTACATCCGTTACCGGAGGCGTTGTTCCTTGAACCGGAACAGTGGCGGTTTTCTTAGTTCCAATGTTGCCTTTCCCCTTCGGAGGGGGTTCAGGCTTCACCTTGGTGGCCGATGCAAGGAGCGATCTGAGGTCCAACTTGCTGGAAGAGGCAGCCCCAGGCTTCCCCTTCACCTTTTTCGGATCTTTCACCGCGGTACTACTATCCGGCGTCGGATCTTTCTTCTCGGTATCCTTCACCACCGTAATACGGGTAGGTGTCGGATCCTTCTTCTTGGTATCCTTCACCACCGTACTACTGGTAGGCGTCGGATCCTTCTTCTTAGTACTCGCGGTACTACCTTTCTTCGGGTCCGGCTTCTTCGGCTCAACCTTAGGTTGAGGCTTCTTGCCGGCACCGGACTGCTTGGTCACTTTAGTGCTGGTCCGCGAATCGGACGACTTAGACCGACTCCGACCAGGTTTCTGTCCGCCCCAAGTCGTCGGACCCGCGGCGTCGCTCTCCTTGCTGCTGGATTGCATCGACAGCTTGCGACTTACCACCTTCTTAATAGTCGGTGATATACTTAGGCTAACCAATCGGGAAGATTGGCCAGTGCCTCCGGAGGGTTCGGGCTCTGGCTCGGAGAGCACGATCTCCTCTAACAGACTGGAGTCCTGACTGCCGTTCGGCGATGGGGAATTCCGTATCGGTGAGACAGCGGGATCCACATCCATTTCCGCTAGTCTCTCACTGAGCTCATCACCGGAGTGGGATTGGGCTCTAACTAGTCCCTCTACGGCTGAAGCCAATTCCAGTTTAATCAGATCATGACCTCTCCCGCCCGCAGCTCGGGCTATAGGGATCAACATGCCACTCGGGCGGCTCCCCAAAAGTCGAATTTACTTCGAATAAAGAGCTCATCGAGAGTATTCAGTGAATATATATGGGAAATCAAAGATTATCCCACCGGATTATCCGTCCACCACCCTCTGGGATCACTCTTATGTTCTTTTCATTGACTCTGAGCGCCCCTGTCGGTAGCACACATACAAACATATAAGGACAACACAGGACACCACACTCGTTATGTAAACAAGCTCCGGCCCCCTTAGCCACAAGCCTAGGGCTCCGCTGAACGGGATTACCGTTCGCATCAAGTAACCTGGCCGAAGGACACTCATTCTTAACTAATAATCCAGCCTTGATTTTAGTTTTCCGTGCCCTTCTTCCTTCGCCTGCTGAGACTTTCTTTTTCACGGTCTTTCGGAGTTTTCTCCATACCCGTCGCTTGGGGGTATCCACCAACACCCCTTGCAAGGGTACAAATTTAGCCTCCGAACTCTCTTCTTCCACCTCTGTTTCCGGGGTGAGCTCCCTCCCAGCCCAAGCACGCAACCGAGCCACATGGCTCTTCCGGATACGCCCTGCTGCAGACTGGATCAATACAGTCGTCTGACTGATACACTTGACCACAGTATGTGGTCCGTCCCAGTTATTCGCCAGCTTGACATTACAGAGTGGTTCATGTAGTCGGATCACTTTATCCCCCACTACAAACCGCCGTAATTTCAATCCGGTGTCATAACTTACCTTCTGCCATTTAGCAGCTTTGAGCAAATGAGGCCTCACTGTTTCATAGGCAAACTTAAACCTCTCCCTGAGAGATTCCAAGAATAGCACCGTACACGGTGCCTCCGGACTAATCCCTACCACTCCGAACACTAGGTCCGCGGGCATGATTAGATCCTCCCCGAACACTAGTAGGTTTGGGGTGCAGTTCGTAGAGCTATGGACCGTATTATTATACGCATGTACCACGAATTCACATTGGTCATCCCAATCATCCATATGGGAGTTCACTAATGGCTTCAGAACCTGGATCAAAGTCCGATTAAACCGCTCCACCTGTCCATCAGACTGGGGTCGGTACGGATTGGTCCGGGTTTTGCATATAGCCAACTGATGGCACATAGCAGCCCACAACTTTGATTCAAATTCCCTCCCTTGATCGCTATGTAACATCAAGGGAGCCCCCAGATGGAGAATCCACCCCTTCACCAATGCTTCCGCACAAGTAGCAGCAGTATGATCCTCCAATGGGTACACTCTTGTATATTTGGTATAGTAGTCAGAGACCACCATCATACACGTATTCCCTCTCGGAGTGGGTTTTACCCCACTAATAATGTCTACAGCTATCCGAGCAAACCTTACTCCGAATAGCTCTTGTTGCAATGGCAATTTTCCCAATCCCGGACCAGGCTTGCCCAAACAACAGGCCGGACATGTCTCGATCCACCTCAAGAGGTCACCAGACATTCCCGGCCAATAATATCTCCGACTCAGCCGTTCCAGCGAGCGTTTCTTTCTGAAATGCCCAGACTTCCACCTGCACAACAACGCATCCCGAATCTCCAGTTCATGGAACTGAGCCGGGAAACGTCGCATTTCTCGGTTCTCCAATGATATTTCGGGCCTCACTGGATGGACCCCTGTAGGGACAAGCTCCCTCAGTCGTGCTATGGTAGGATCGGCCATCTGGTACGTCCTTATAGTGTCGGTGGACCAATCCAACAGGTTCTGCAACAACCCATCATAAGGCAAACGCACACTCGCTACCACAGCATTGTGAGCACCACAATCCCCACACTCCGGACGCACACAACGGCGGACCGGACGTCTACTTAGGCAGTCAGCATTGATATGCTTCGTGCCCGCTCGGTGTTGGATATGAGAGTTCTCCAACCCGAACTCACTGAGGTGATTCAACCACCGACCAATCATCCCCTCCGCGTCCTTAAAATTAAGCAGCCACCTCAAGGCTACATTATCGGTCCGGAGTGTGAAATTCCCTCCATACAAGAAGTGCAGAAACTTCTTTGTATACACCACCGCAGCCAGTAACTCCCGCTTGGTAGTGCAATAATTTCTCTGTGCCTTGTTCATACTGTTACTAGCGAACGCCAGAGGGACCTCTACCCCGTCCTGGATTTGGGACAATGCGGCCCTGATGCTCTCATTGCTCGCATCAGTGTCAAGGATGAAATGCCCCTTCTCCGTAGGGTATCTCAGCACGGGGGTGGTTCGGAACAACACCTTAATCTCTTTAAAAGCATCATGCTGTTCCCTCCCCCAGGGAAAAGGTTCTTTCTTCCTCCCCGAAGTCCAATGACTCAACTTTTGCAGAGGTTGAGACACTCTCGAGAATCCGGGGATGAAGTCCCTATAATAGGAACAGAACCCCAAGAAGGATCTCACGTCCTTCGGTCCTTTTGTCCACAGTCTCCAATTTCTCCGGATCAGCCTGCACCCCTTTGGTGGAGATAATCCGGCCCAAATAGACCATGGACTTCCGAAAAAGTTCACATTTCTTCGGCTTCAGTGTTAACCCATTGGACCGAATTCGCTCTAACACCTCTCCGAGGTTCAACGCACATTCTTCAAACGTCTTGCCGAAAACAATGACGTCGTCCAGATATACCAGGCACTTCCGCCATAATAGATCACTCAGAAGAGTTTCCATCATGGCCTCAAAAGTTGCCGGAGCGTTGCATAACCCAAAAGGCATCAGCTCGACCTGATACAGTCCAATATGGCTAGTAAAAGCCGTCTTCTCTTTATCCTCCTCTTTCATTCCGATTTGCCAATATCCGGACTGCAAATCCAGGGTTCATTGGTTCCCACCCAACCAGTCCAGAGTTTCATCAATTCGGGGTAAAGGATACGCATTCTTCTTGGTTACTCCATTCAGACGTCTATAATCGATACAAAATCGAATAGACCCGTCCTTCTTAGTAACCATCTGAACCGGACTAGACCATGGGCTAGTGCTAGGCACAATCACCTTCTGTTCCAGCATAATTTTCACTTGTTCCTCCACAACTCTTTTCTCACCCAACGGCAAGCATCGGTAAGGCATTTTAAATGGCTGGGCATCTCCGGTATTGATAGAATGCAGCACCTTGTTGGTTCGGCCCAAAGGCTCCCCCTCCACTTGCCACGCATCCTGATACTTCTCTACCAGCCTTCTCAAGGAATTGAGATCACCCCGATCCGTAAGATCCGTCTCGGAGATCATTTTCTCAAGTCCATCACTCAAAGTGGTGGGCGAAGGGTCCCCCTTCATGCTCACATGCCCAGCAGGCATCACTGCCTCGCTGGAAAACACCTCCCCCAACACAGTATCCTTTTTCAGATACTTAGCCTCTAACCCAGGGTTAGAAACCGGCACCACGGTCCAAGCACCATCACCCACCAGGGTGTCCATGCCCACCAGACCGATACTCCTCAACATAGCCACCTCCGGCTCCACAACTGCTTCTTCCTCTCTCCTACGCCCCCCCAGTGAACAAAAAACGTTTTACAACATTTTGTAACATTATTTAATGTTATATAACGTTTCTCCAAGGCTCCTCACTATGGCATAACGTTATATACAGATTTAGAACGTTATTTTGACGTAAAATAACGTTTTTTGTTAGCTGGGCCTTGCTTCGGACCAGTACGTCACACGTCTGTCCGGGAGGAATTTTCACAGTTTGGACCACCGTTGCCACTGTTGACACTTGTCGGAGCACACACTACTCCACCGCACGGTACGGGTGCTCTATCTGGAGCACCCCTGTCCCAGGATTCAGGACCGCGTCATATAACGCCGCAAAGTCCAACCCCAGTATACCGTCGTCAGCAATATCCGCGATGGTGGGAGAAGCCACATACTCCTTCCCTCCAATCCGGAGCGGTATGAACACGCGCCCATATGTCTGCATACTTGACCCATCGGCCGAACAGGCGCTAACCTTTGTTTTGAAGTCATCGCGACTGCTCGGCATAAGAGCATAGAAGTTTGAGGAGATAAAGGAGTGGCTAGCTCCAGTATCTACTAAAAACTCGCCTGCCCTACCGGCCACCGTAACAGACACATACCACCGTTTCCCCCCCAGCGGAGACGGGTTTACAGTGAAGCGTTTAAAGTCCTTCGGAGCAGCCAAATCTAAGCCATGTTTCTTCAAATGGTCGAAACATGGGTGATCTGGGGAAAGCTGGGTACTCCCTACCCAAACGGTGTCAGTGACAGCTGCTACTTTCTTGTCTCCTTCCGTAATGGGCCTCCCTGCCTCATTGCCGGGCAAATTGTTGGACTGAGATGTTAACCAAGCCGGCATCCGAACTCCCCAAGTTCGAAGCCACCCCTGGTTCCCTTTCTGTCCTTAGAACTCCACTAGGCTCTACCTCTCTGGTATGTTGGCCTACTTCATAACCAGGGGCCGTCCGCTAGCCAGCTCGGACCACCCCCTCTAGTTTCCCTCCTTTCGGGGAACTTTCGGGCTCGGAGCCGTACACTCCGCAGCAAAATGACCGATCTCCAAGCATCTTTAACACCTCCGGTCCTCCGGTTGATCTTCCTCCTGTTGGGCTGAGTAGCCCCCTGAATGGAAGTCGTCATCTTCTCAAACAATGCCGTAAAGAATGCGGCATCCATCACCAGAGCCTTTTTCTCCGAAGACTCCTTCCTATTCTTCCATGGTGGTTTAGAGGATTTCCCATTCCTCTTAAACTGAGCCGCAGAAGCTGTCGCCTCCTCCTCGCTGCTCTCCCCTTCAGACTGTTCCGGAGAACATTCTTTGATGGCAGAGGCCCAGGTTGGCACCCGGTCCCCTAGCAGCGACTTTTTGAGGGCGTGTATATCGAGGGCCATACACTGTTTGTTGTACGTTAGGATCCCTCAATCCGGACACGAATTGAGAGAACAGTTCCTTAGAAAATAAGGCGTCATGGATCCCTGAAGCAGGATGTACCTTCTTCAGGAGTCTCATCAATGCAAGACCGAAAACCCTTGGAGCCTCGTTCTTGCCCTGCACCCGCTTATTAAAAGCGACCATCGGATCCGTCCGGGCGGAACCTCCGAACAATACAGTGCAGATTTCCACCAGCTGTTTGAAAGATCCCTGCGGTCCGCATTCCTCTTTCCACTGCTCGACTGCCATCAGACCGTCTCCAAGGCGCAATCCCTTACAAATGTAAGGAATGGCATCGTTCTGATCCTTACCACTCAGGTTGATATCTTCCACTGTGGCTCCTAGCCACTCCTCCCACGAATTCCCTGCCAGTACGGACTAGGTTTACTAGCGATCCGCCGGGCCGCGTTGGACGATCCCCTTATTTTTGAGGTAATCAATAAACATTTAGAAATGGCCGTCGAAGCGTCATGTTCTACACCTACGTTGTGCAATCCTATCCCAGCTATGGCGGGGTTAGTCTCATACAACTCTTGTAACTCCGAACTTAGAATTGACCGCCTCAGAGTCTTTTTCGGACTCTTCGACCCTGGAGTCCCTCCCGTTTTGGGTGCGGCCTTCTGTCGTTCCAGATACGCCTGGTAAGTACCATACGCAACTATATCCTTGGTGGGATCAATACCCTGATTGAACCACCAATTTTTCTCCACATCCGTCATATACTGACATTGCTGTGACAGAGCAATCAACAGTTGATGCTCCGCCTTCTCCTTCTCCAACTGCTCTCAACCTCTTGCTCTTGTTGAGCTTGCTCTAGTTTGGCTTTAGCGGCCTCTCCAGCAGCCTTCAATCCCTCTGCCCGAGCTCTCAGTACTGCCGCCTCTTGTTCGGCCAGTTCCTCCGCAATCGCAGCATGTTCACGCATACGCTTCTTTTGTTGTTCCAGGACAGCTTCCTGCTGACGGAACACCTCCCTTCTCTCATTTTCCAGGGCTGCTCCTGAAACATTTTGTCCGTTTGACAAGCCTGCCATTCGGTCAAACTCCCCGGAGTCAGGTAGCTCTTGGCCGCCGCTTCCTGAATGGACGCCTTCTTCTGGCGTTCGGCCTCCAATCGTTGCTCCTCCTTCTGCAATTTCTCCTATTGGGTAGTTACCCACTCCGATAAAGGATTTTGCCTTTCCAAACTACCAGTCCCCGCTGCTACAGAGACTATTTCTTTTGGGATTGGACGGATACCAGTCATATACTGGCCATCCCTCTACCCCTTGCTCGGCCTATTCTCCCGGGTCGACCCGGAGTTGAGGCTGATAGGGCCGCTTCTATCGTCACCCCACGCCCACCTTGCAGGTTCGGAGTGTCCGAAAAGCTCCTGAAGTGGCCAGCCGGCGGGCTCCCATTGTCTGCTGAAGCGAAAGAGGTGCTACTGTCTTGCAAACTCTGACGAGCTTCTAACAAGAATGTCTGTATCGCAGTCTTCTTTGTTCTTAACACATCGCACTCGGTGCTTAAACTCTGGCGTGTTTCCTTCAGTTTGTCCGTATCGCGAACAAGTTCGGTACACAATCCCTCTGCCTCGGTAACCATGGTGTCCCTGGCCGAACAGATCTGATTCAACTCCGTATTCGCAGTAATGAATTCGGATCGAATCGTATCCAGTTCCGCAGTCTTGTGGTTGAATTCCGACCTGACCATGCTCAATGACTGTGTAAGTCTCTCGTTTTCCTCTAACAAGGTTGATAACCTTGCATCCTTCTCCTTTATTTTGGAGTTTCGGACAGTTATTGCACCCTCCAAAGCAATCAGATTGTCGGTCCACTCCATAGACTTGGCTTGAATGGTCAACAGTTCCCTTTGAGCCAGCTGCAGGCGTTCCTGTACCCTGGCTTCTCGTAGATCGTCAAAGCGACGCTCATCTGGATTCCCATACATCCGGGGTGTCGGAGCTGCCGTACGTGATCCGCCAACGTTAAACATTGACAGATTCATCTCTTGTAATGAACGACTCATTATTTCCAGACCTCCTGGTCTTGGGGTTACATCCCCTCCTGTCAGCAGGGCTGTTCCTCGTAGAACATCCGCACTCCGTGTTGGGGTATCTGCCTCCTCTCCGGCAAATGACCCCTCCGAGGACAAGGATAATGCCTCATCGGGAGACCTCTGTGCTCCGGCCAGAGCACGAGGTCTGTGCTTCGCACAGGCTAACCTGCTTTCCACTCAGATCTGGTCACGGCACCAGTGTTATAAACGATACTTTGTCCTCTAAAATATTGTTATAGTATTAAGTAAAGGAACAAAGTCAACACAGTTCGGATCAAGTGTTACAGGTTGCGAATCAATAGGTTTATTCAGGAACCTAGACAGGCAAAGCTATAGCAGTGCGAACTCCCTATAGAGTTCTGAACGGGTCAGTAGGCTTGCAGCAGATACGATCGAGGGGCCTCTGTCCTAGCGTGGATCCAGAGTGACCGACGAGTCCTATTGGATGCTGGGTATATATAGGCAGCCAGCCTGCGCGCGCACACGCAGACTGGAAGCCTATAGCGACCTCTGTCCATACCCCAAGCCCGAAGCAGATGCTGCCACCTGCTGTCGGGCTGAAGGGTTCGGACGGAGTTCGCAACACAGCATCCAACAGAACCCGTCATATAAACCCCGCATAACCCTAGCCCCTACACATATATGGTTTGAGGCCTAAAACAGTGGAACATGTGCCATGTTTGGCTACATTTTTGGGGGTCGAACCAGAAGCCACTGCAGCCTGGGAGCCACCTCTTCTGAGTGAGTGACCTGGGAAGGATGGACCATACATTACACCAAGCACCAGAGCATGCCTGACTACAGTTGTCAGGTGTGAAGGGGTCACCGGGCAGCCATCGTAGAGTATAAATGCAGGAGAGGTAGGCTGGGCTGGAACAAGGGATGTATAGTTGTCCCAGGCTAGAGCAGGGTAGGCTGGTGAGTTCTCAATTCTAGGTAGAGAGATTACTGCAGGCTTAGATCCTAGCTGCATAATTTTCGATGAACGTATTACCCCAGTTAGACCAGCATCAGTAGAAGTTATATCTCCTCTGGAGAGGGTGTTCGGACCCTGCCACAATGTCACTGCAGGGGTGAGCAAGTTGGAAGCTCGTAGAAAGGCAAAGAAACCTACACATAAGGCTGCTACTATAGGTGCTGCTTGTATAGCCCCTTTTAGGTATTGACACACTTTCACCAGGTCCTGTGGGGTCAAGGCCGGAGCAGGTACCGTTATGTGGGGTTTCGGGTTGATGGTGCCCTTTGCTACCAAGACTTCAGTTGAGTTGCCAAGAGTGATGAACAGTCACCGCCCCTAGCCTCAATCCACATCTTTGCACCTGAGGTGTTGTTCAGGCGAGATGCAGGAGAGGAGAGTGAGTTGGCCAAAATTGTTGATATAGGGCCGAGTCCTGTATTGAGGGGGACAAGTTGTTCACTGAGTAGTATATGGCAAAGGTGAGATAATACTCTGCTTGCCTACATCTATTAATAGCTGTCTGGCCTGAGACAGAGGCGTTGTAGGATAATATTGTCTGTTGTCCCAGAGGGCAATCTGAAATTATATACATATTCATATGGGGTCGAAGACTGGAAGTGGGCTTTCCTCAGGGTCTCCAAGATGCGGCACATGAAGCGTCGGGCCGGGGGTATACACTTTGATATATGTATAATCTTGCCGACGAGGGATTGGATCTTGTTCTTGTGTGCGAACCTAGTTGTCGACCATTGTAGGCACTCCTGTTGCACCTCCAGTGGCTTGGTGGTGGGGACTCTCAGAGTCATGCTGACAGTATTAAACTCGAAGCCCAACCACTCCAGGCACTGAGTTGGTCAGTGGCACTTTGCAGGGAACAAGCCAATGCCGAGGTCTTTGCACAATTGTAGAAAAGTTTGATATGTGCTGTCGGCCTCAACCCTGGAAGAAGCCACGACACAAAAATTGTCTAAGTAGACTGTGGACCAGTGTCCCTTCTGTGCCATGAGGTAGACGATGGCATTGGTAGTCCTCTGGCAGGCAGACGAAGAGAGACGGGCACCGAAAGAGGGGCACAGGTCCAAATAGTACTTGTTGTCAAATTGTAGGCCCAGGAGGGGATGGTCACTTGGTTCAGATCGGAGCTGTCGATAGGCTCTGGCCATATCGGCTTTTTATAGAAAGCATCCAGGGCCGACGACCTTGATCTTAGTAGTGAGGTCCTTCCCTGTGGGGAGGGTGTAGGTGCAATTCTTCCCCTCCAAGCAGTTTTTAGTTATGCTACCGTTTATGCCCTTGCCGTCCGGGAATGACAAATCCAGGACAACCCTTCTGTTTGTAGTGTCTCTTTTCTTAGTAGTGAGCCGGGGGGCAATACTAGTCCACGGCATAAATGGAGGCGAGTCAAACGGACTCAACAGCCCGCCGTGGGAGAGCTCCTTCTCTATGAAGGTGGAGACCTGGCCGGGGTATTTAGTGGCCAAGGAGTGGTTCTTAAGCCTGGAGGTGGTGGGTGTGAGCCAGTGAAGCCCACAGGCCAGCCAAACCTGAGGAATTTCAGGAGATCCTGATCATGGTAGTCTATCAGAGGCAAGTGCCAGGCAGCCAGATTCAGGCCAGACGGGACAGTTATCCGTGACAGTGGTGTACAGTAGAGAGTACACTGGGAAGGGGCGCCACTGTGCAGTATCCACTACAGGCCAGAAAGAGACCCTGAGGGGGGCATACTGCATTGGGGTTGGGCCAGGGGGTAGTGCTTCCAACAGAAGTGAGTCGCAGTAATCATCAGTATCATGGTCTCTTGCAGTGCAGAGAGGGGGAGGGTAGTATAGTCTTTCATCTACGTCTGCATGAACAACGCCTTTTTGGGGAATGCTTGAAACACCTGTGGTAGACGCTGGTGAGTCGCTGGTAACCAGCGGGAGTATTTCATTTAGACGCCGGTGGTGGCGCTAGTAGTGTATTTTTCCTGCCCCGCCTTCCCGATCATTAAGCGGTGTATTTATTAATCACAGGTAATTGTATATCAGAGATTCATGTGAGGACACATGCGCATAATTTTCCCCAAAACAGATCCCCCTCCCCTTTGTTGAGGGGGGATCTGTTTATTTTATGTGAAAACGGAAAAAGGACTACTAGTCCCTACCTTGCACAACCACTGAATGCCTCACTATGCTTATGTGTACCATGGTTAGCAAAGGCTCTGACCAATTAGAGTCCAGGGATTTAGTCTAGCATTCTCCTAGCAGAGTATTGGTGGACTTCCTAATATGGGAAACTATCTTGGAGCAAATGTTTAGGACTTAGGAGAATTTATGTGGAGGTCATCTGGGCCCAATGAATGATTAGGTGGGGCCCGTGTTTGACACTGTGGGTAGTGCAGTGTGGGTGGTACAGTTAGTGGTTTCGACTTGAATGTCTCATCAGGTGTGATGCATTTGGAGAATGCTGAGATTGATTATATCCTTATCAGATTCCCAAGGTATATATGTTAGTTGAACTTTTAGATACAAGTGGGACCGGGAGATGGATCTTAGGGCCAAATCAGTCCAGTTTTGTTTGCTTTATTTTGATGTGGTGGTGTGACTGAACATTAGGTGTCAGTAATCTAGGATAGTCTACCCAGTAAACAGAAAACGTTATACAACATTTTATAACGTTAAATAACGTTAAATAACGTTTCTCTAAGGATCCTTACTATGGCATAACGTTATATGAAATTTTATAACGTTATTTTGACATAAAATAATGTTTTTTTGTTAGCTGGGTAGTTGTTAGGAGTGATCAAAAGTAAAGAGTTCAAAAGTGTGCTAAGTGTGACTAAAATTGGTACACATGATTGAATGACACTAGATAAACAGGGCTTACCGTAAATTCCCGCGTATAACCCGCATCTCGCATATAACCCGCACCCCCAACTTAGCAGAATCCTATAACCCATTTCTGGATCTGAAAATTTATATTTTAGTACTGTTCTATAATAATAAAAACCCTAGTATAACCCGCACCCTATATAGGCATGTTTGGTATCAAATGAAAGCTGTGTTTGGTTCGCGTACAACCCGCGGGTAGTACGCGGGAATTTACGGTAGTTTGTTTTTCTGGGCACCCTTAAAGCAAAAGGATTAAGGGTGGAGACCACAATATTAGTGGGTGGCCTGTGTGACAACAATGGAGCATAGGGAGTTTTGGTTGGACAATGTCCGCATGACACGAGTGACATGTAGTTTCTGTGCCTGGGCATATGGGACTCTCTTGGTGTGTATCTTGTTGGGGAGACGGATAATTGAGAGTCGTGGGCCTAGGCCTAGATTAGTCTAGTAAGTTTAACCCATTCGGTGTGATGCTACAGGGTGGATGCATCCACCGTCTTTCCTCCACATTGAGTTCCGTGATTCCGGCAGGGTGGACTTTATATGAACCTAAAGACTGTGATTTCCAAGCCGTTCCATCTAGATGGTTGTTGTGGAGGAGGGGGGCATAGGTTGTTATGTCTGCCAACCGGTTTGTCTCGGTTGTGGTCTATGTCCCCATGCATCCACCGTCTTTCCTCCACATTGAGTTCCGTGATTCCGGCAGGGTGGACTTTATATGAACCTAAAGACTGTGATTTCCAAGCCGTTCCATCTAGATGGTTGTTGTGGAGGAGGGGGACATAGATTGTTATGTCTGCCAACCGGTTTGTCTCGGTTGTGGTCTATGTCCCCATGGTGTCCCTGGAAACGGTCCTTTCCAGGGTTTGGCCTACATATTGTACGCCACAGGATTTGCAGGTTATGGCATAGATTATGTTGGCGCTTTGACAGTTGACTGAGGTCAATGTCCTGAGCTTTCTGCCGGTAGTGGTCGATTGAATAAATCCACTTTTGTTAATTTTTGGGCAGTATCTACAGTTCAGAGGAGTGTTGCACGGGTACCTTCTAACGTGTGGGACCTTGGTGTCGGGGGTCTTTTGGCTGGTGGAGGCTCTCACTAGTTCGTCACCCAGGCTCTTGTTTCGCCTGTTGCCAAAGACCAATTTGTGCTCGTGAAACTATCGGGTGGTTTTGGTCTTTTTCATCTGGTCCCAATTCTCGGTAAGGATTTGTTTTATTGGGGGGTTGTGGGGGTTGTGGGTAGTGATGCAATAGAATGCTTTCGGTCTACCCGTGGTGTTAGGTTTTTGTTTGGGCTTGATTAGTTCGGCCCTTGGTTGTAGTTTTGCCCTCGTTAGCGAATCTATGAGTAGATTCCGAGGATACTTCCGGCGGAGGAAATGTGTGCAGAGCATCAGGGAATTGCGAATTCTGACTCTCTCGTGCAGATACGTTTCACTCTGATGAATTGTGAGTAGGGTATCGCTCTGACTATGTGTCTAGGGTGCTCTGAGGAGTACAGTGGGTAGTTGTGACTGTCGGTGGGTTTGCAGTAGAGAATGGTTTCAAGCTTGTTTTCTGTGTTTTTGATGACTGTAATGTCTAGGAAGTTTACTGTAGTGTATGATTCTTCCATTGTGAACTTTATTGTTTTGTGACATGTGTTTAGGTGGTGAGGGAAGACATCTAGTGCCGGTTTGCCGTGGGTCCAGATGATGAATACATCATCTATGTATCGTTTCCAGACTAAGGGTTGGGTATGATACGGGTTTACAAACCTGTTTTCAAAGTCCCCCATGAAGATGTTGGCATAGGCTGGTGCCAATTTGGTTCCGATTGCGGTTCCGCTTATTTGGAGGAAGTCTTTGTCATCGAACTGAAAGTTGTTGCATGTTAGGACTAGTTCTAGTAATTTGCAAAGGGACCGGTTGGTGGGGTTTAGGTTGTGGTATCTCTGTGAGGATAAGACTTCCCTGGATGCCCTCTGGGGTAGGGATATTAGTGTAGAGACTGGTGACATCCATTGTTGCCAAAATGGCGTCTGGGGGGATTTCAAGGTTTAAGATGGTGTTTATAAAATCCCCTGAATCTTTTAAGAAAGAAGGCAATTTTGGTATATAATGGGTTGTAAAAAGAAGTCAACGAATTGTGATATTTTCTCTGTTGGGCACTCATTGGCTGAGACAATGGGTCTACCCGGGGGTGGGAGTACATTTTTGTGAATTCTGGGTAAAAGGTACAGGTTTGGTGTCCGCGGCTTTTCTGCGACCAGATATTCTGCTGATTTGCAGCTGGTCTGCGGGGAGGGTTGGGGCTTGTCGCGGCTGCTCCCCGGTTGTTTCGAGGGCGTTGGGCTCTCTGGTTGTTCCTGCGGTTCCAGGTAGTGGAAAAAACCTGGTTATTGGTTTGCGGGGCTTGGGCTGTTAAGCGTGCCCGATTCTCTGCCGCCAGGATATCCTCTAGAGTGAGAGAGGTCTGGGGGGCTGATGTGCCGGGGGCGATGGGTGGTACCAGCGGGCTGACCTGTGCAAGAGAGCGGGGGTCCCTTGTCACGGTAGCAGGGATGTTCGCGCCAGTGATGGTGTGGGGGTTGTATCCCGGGCGCAGTTCCGCTGGGATGCCTGATGTCTGGAGGTAGCGCACTTCTGATAGCAGTTTTTATAGCCTCAGGGAGAAGTCGTGCATAGTATGCTTGTTGACTGTTGGCGTATAGTTCTCAATATTAATCGGGATGAGGTGAGGGGCCCTGACTTGGCTAGCCTAGTGGCAAACACACTGTGGCCGCGTACCGTTTCCAGACTAAGGGTTGGGTATGATACGGGTATACAAACCTGTTTTCAAAGTCCCCCATGAAGATGTTGGCATAGGCTGGTGCCAATTTGGTTCCCATTGCGGTTCCGCTTATTTGGAGGAGGTCTTTGTCATCGAACTGAAAGACTTGGCTATAGGGCTCACTGGGTTTAGGGTTGGTGTCACCAGAGGGCTGCTGTTAGTGGGGCGTGCTTCTAACATTTTACGAAAGGTGTCTTGTAAGAAGGTCACTTGGGCTTCTGGGGTCATCTGTGCGAAGCCGGAGGTGACTGCTGTCGGGTCGAGGACACTAGCGGTCCCCCCTTTTATGGCGGTCGAGGTGCTGGCGGTCGGTGTAAAGGCTGCGCCTGTGGTCGTAACAGCAGGTAACGTGACTGCGGGCACTGTAGCCTGAGAGTAGTATAGTATGTATCGGAACGGGACTATAGTTAACTACTGTTTATTACTCAATCGACCTGCAGCCAATCAGAGGCCTCCATTTGGTCACGTGACCCCCTCATTTGCATAATTATGTAATAGGCCACGCCCCCTCATTTGCATAATTACGTAATAGGCCACGCCCCCTTGATCACCAGCCAATCAGGGGCCACCATTTGGTCACGTGACCCCCTCATTTGCATAATAGGCCACGCCCCCTTGATCACGTGACCCCCTCATTTGCATAGTAGACTACGCCCCTTTGATCACCAGCCAATCAGTGGCTTCCATTTGGTCACGTGACTCCCTCATTTGCATAATAATGGGTCACGTGACCCCCTCATTTGCATAATAGGACCACACCCCTTTGGTCACGTGACCGGAAGCGCTCTTTATTTGGAAAATAGGCCACACCCCCTTGGTCACGTGACCTGACCCCCTCCCTCATTTGCATAATATAGACAATAGACAGACTACGCCCCTCTTTTGGTCACATGACTTGGACTAGCTAATGGGAGGCTTCTATAAGGGGGGAGGGGAGGGGAGGGGGGGGAGGGGGGCACTTTAAGATGCATGGGGAGGGGAGGGGGGGGGAGGGGGGCACTATTCATGGGGTGGGCGGGCACTTGGGGGGGAGGGGGGGCTTTTGGGGTCTGCTCGGGAGAAAAAAAAAAAATTATCTGATCTCTAGGGAATCGCTTCCTCTCTACCCCCCTTTAGGGGGGTAGGGAGGAGGCGAGTCGGAGGTGACTGTAGAGGAGTTTTTCGGTGACTTGATGACTTTCAAATGACTGTACTGATAGTTGATGAATTTGACTTTTTGACTTGAATATTTCTTGCGACTTTGCGAAAGCGACTTTGCTTCTCGTAGCCCCTTAAATAAAGAGGTGACTTTGTAACCTCAGGGGGGAGATCCTTCTACACCACCACAGAAAAAGATCTCGGTTGATTGACTGAACGCGGCGGGTATGAGTCATCATGGGGCCCTTGACGGGTGGGTCCTCCCCATGCAGCCGTATGTCGAATTTAAGAAATGCCCGTGTCACACGTCACTAAGGGAGAAAACGTTTTTTGAAAATATTTAGAACCCGAATTTGAGCATTCTGGTACATTTTTAAGGACCCAGACACCGCAAAGCCGGGTACCATCCAAGAAAAAAAAAAAAAAAAATTTGGCGAAATGCTTAGTTTTGAAATGGTACTTTTTCTGATGCACTCTTCGAACATTTTTTTTTCCTCATGTCACTATGGTCCATGTCACATGTCGGACTCAAGAAATGCCCCATGGCCCATGTCACTTAGATGTCCGTGTCCGTGTCGTCGTATCGATTTTTAAGAAAATGACCATGTCACCATATCGAATTTAGGGGTCTAGTGACATCAGCATGTCCGGCTATCCTCCACAAATTTAGCTCTAAAATGTTTACTTTTTTTTGGGCCGATTTTTCATCATTTTAAAAAAACAATAGGCTGTTGAAATGTTTGCTGTTGTAAATAGAAACAAAAACAAAACAAAGCGCATGGTAAGATTATGTCACATTGCAGTTGCGGGTCCGCTCGTGGCTTATCCAGCCTCTTCGTGGATCCGCGACTGTCAATGTGATCATATACTAATCACCCGGCGTTTAAGGTATTATATACTAAGGTATGAGACGGGTCCTACAGAAAAGGTGTCTAAAAAGCGCTGCGACCTGATTGAAATGACGTCAGCGGCGTCTGCTCGTCAGTGCCCGGCTGTAGCCCGTAGGACATGTCATTCTGCTTTTCTGGATGTTTTGAAATATTTTGATTTAACTGATAATACCTGATAACAAGCCTCTGAAGCAGTTTTTGATCGAGTACGTCTTCTCTACGTTTCCATCGATTAGCTGCTTCAGCAAAAAAAATCGCGCGCGCGGTCTAGTCTAGATGACGGAGTCGCTAAAGCTCTGTTTAGAGAGTGGAACTTGACCTTGACTATAGACTCAGTACTAACTGAACGCCCCGCTATGTCACTCCTCACGTGGGTATATGTACAAGCTCGGGTTCTTCACTTTACGGCTTGACTAAAACTGAGACGCGTCCATGATAAACTCTAGCCTTTTTTTCCTTTTCTAGGATCGAGAGAGAGATTTTAAATGGGGCGGTTATCTAAATAGCGTGGAACTAAAATCAGGCTGCGGCAGATAGTATCTCTGCGCACCTCAAGACTCAACGTAACTTTCACTCTCCAGCAGAAGTTTAGTTGTCACTAATGATGGGCGGCGACCGTCGTGCACCGGCGGATATTGGAGAGTGTTGGAGAGCTGAACCTTACAGACATATAAATCAATCGCTCTGGTGGAAATATCTCGCCATAGATTGGAACCAAATACTTATCTAATGGAATCGTTATCAGTTTTCAGTTTTCTTGCCGTACAAAATTTATTTCCAACTCTTCACGTGGTGATAGCTGAAGGTCGCTCGTCGTAGGTACGTGTGACCGGAACACCCTTTTTGGTTTTGGCGCGGGTTGACATCAGATTTGTACCGTACTGTCGCGATTAAGAGCTCTGAGGGAGCGCTTTTCAATTCGGTGAAGTTCTTACTCAGGAGCTATATACAAGCCAGGCGCTGGCGCTTATTCAAAGTCGCGATTTTAGTGCTTGAGAAAAAACATTTGGAGGCTCTTATACTCCGGCGCTTATACAAGACCGGCGCGCTTTTCAACACTAGTTGCTTTATCGCGACCGTACGGTATGACTTCGGTGTCACAAGGTCCCAAACTCCAAATAAGGAAGTGAAACGACGTCGTCTGTCTACCTCGTGCGCGTCATAGCGTCGTCGAAAATAGTGTGACGTCAGCATCTCTCAGGCGGCTAGGAAGTCAGTTCGACAAAATGGCTCACGGAGTGAACTTCGTGGCCGTTTCTCGATCTATGATCGATGCGGCCGTGGAGAAGGAATTCGTAGCCGTGCTACAGAGAGAGGAGGCGGAGAGACAGAACTTCGTGGCCGTTTCTCGATCTATGATCGATGCGGCCGTGGAGAAGCAGTTCGTAGCCTCGCTACAGAGAGAGGAGAGACAGCGGACTGCTGCTGAAGCAGAGGGTGTGGTGGATGAGCTGATCGCGAACGTCACTGATCAACTCATCCGCCAGTGCGTGGAGCGAGTCAAGCAGCAAGTCTGCATGGAGGAAGGACTACCGCCCGCCGTGCTGGAGGAGCTGCTGAAGGACTACCACGCGTTATGACCACGCCCTCCGCTTCAGCAGCAAGGTCCCTGCGACCCTCTCTCTCTACCAAACGGTCCTTTTAAGGACCAACCACTGATCACAAAAGTTGAAAATCAATCTCAATATAATATACGCATCAGAAAAACCCCTAATACGCTCTACACTGAAACCCTGTTGAGTAGGTAGATCGAGTTGGGCTTTTTTGTGTTTTTTTTTTTTAGGAAGGGCAATCAGGTCATCGTGTGGAGATCATCAGGTGTCCTGTGTGTGTGTGTGTGTGTGTGTGTGTGTGTGTGTGTGTCTGTGTGTGTGTGTGTGTGTGCTAATTATTCATTCCTTTCAGCAAGAAAATTAGCTCAATGTAATCATATGATTTGAACTGCCCTACTTATCAGGGCCTTGACGACATCTGACCGCCCCCCTTTGCAGGATCTAAATGGAAATTCACCGCCACCGCTTTTCAGAGTCGCGCTGCAGTGGTTATCCAATACATGGCGGAGCGCCATTACCTAATTCTTTTGTATGTGAAAAAAAAACAGCACTGATAAGGGGTTTAATTAGACAGATATTGGTTCTACACTATCAAAAAATAACCCCTCAGCGCTTTAATGCTAAAGGTAGCATAGTGCTTTAATGCGCTACACCCTTTGTCGATATGCCAGTGTATGCATGCATGCAGCCCTGGTGAGGAACTCTGAGTGCTGCATTCATGGCTTATGACGACAACGGGCACTGCACATTAAAGCGCTATGCGACTATTAAAGGGTTAGATCCAGTCTTGCTCCAGTCATCCCGAATGCTATACCCAGAGTCGGTGGTCTGGTCCAGACTGCTGTACACAGATTGTGGACGGGATGGCGAGTTGCTGCCAGACTATCCCTCTGGTACGATATGCGGCTGGCGCGGCCGAGACTGTCTTATATGATGCTGAGTCAAATTATGTATTAGATACCCTACGAGTAACTGAGAGTATGTCAAAATAATCACGGCAAACTGACTGGCGACTTCATAGGATCATAGGGCGGTTATTATTACATAACTCAGTAACCTTTGGTTATGTGTTAGATAGAGTACACTTGGACACGGTTATTCCATATACCCACTGCCCCACAGGGTCAAGACGAGGTGATTTAAATAATAAGACCCAGACGGGTAAAATAGCCAAAGTCAACAATGACCTGTTTTTTTAGCCAATATGGACAAAGAGACACGGGGTGCTGTACACAGGTTGTGGACGGGCTGGCGGGTCGCTGCCAGACTATCTCCCTGGTCCGATATGCAGCCGGCGTGGCCGAGACTGTCTTATATGATGCTGAGTCTAATTATGTATTAGATTCCCTACGAGTAACTGAGAGTGTGTCAAAATAATCACGGCAAACTGACTGGCGACCTCATAGGTCAGTTATTATTACATAACTCAGTAACCTTCGGTTATGTGTTAGATAGAGTACGCTTGGACACGGTTATTCCATATACCCGCTGCCCCACAGGGTCAAGACGAGGTGATTAAATAATAAGACCCAGACGGGTAAAATAGCCAAGTCAACAATGCCCTGTTTTTTAGCCAATATGGACAAAGAGAAACGGGGTGCTGTACACAGCTTGTGGACGGGGTGGCGGGTCGCTGCCAGACTCTCCCCCTGGTCCGATATGCAGCCGGCGTGGCCGAAACTGTCTTATATGATGCTGAGTCTAATTATGTATTAGATGTCCTACGAGTAACTGAGAGTGTGTCAAAATAATCACGGCAAACTGACTGGCGGCCTCATAGGTCAGGTATTATTACATAACTCAGTAACCTTCGGTTATGTGTCAGATAGAGTACACCTGGACACGGTTATTCCATATACCCACTGCCCCACAGGGTCAAGACGAGGTGATTACGTAATAAGATCCCCAGACGGGGGGTAAAATAGCCAAGGCAACAATGTCCTGTTTTTAGCCAATATGGACAAAGAGACACAGGGGGTGCTGGGAGTTGGCGACAAGGGGCAAGACGGGCAAGACTACTTCTCAAAATAGACAATGCCAATGGCCAAGACCTAGTTCTTAAATTCGACAAGGCCCATTGGTATCTCTTATATTCGACAAGTGACACATGTGCCCCGTCTGTGGTCCTAATATAGATTTTCTAAAAAAAAAAGTAAATTTTCTGCACCGTGTGACAACGACCGATCAGCTACATAGCAGAGATTTCCCCAACCTATTTTTGGTTATTTTTCTATTCAGTTTTTGATCAGCGCACTATATTATCGTGGTTTTTTTTTTAAATTTTTTAATCATAAATAATATGTAGACTTGGAAAAAAAAAGAAAAAAAAGAGAGCTGACACGCAAACTCCTACTCACATGTCGCTGTTTTGTCACTAAACCCAAAGACCCACCCACCCCGTAGGAAGGGGAGACGCTTGTGAACGTTCCCTTAGGCCTCTATTCTTTATTTATTGTGTGGCCCCTAAAGAGGGGCCAACCAACTGACACTGTCAGTTGGTTAGATGCTGCACAACATGGGCGTAATTAATTACGCCTAGTGTTAAGCAGCATGGATCACTGTGGTTTGACAGACTGACCTCAAAGGGCCCCCGTTGGATGGGGGCCCTTGTGGCACAACGAGTCAAAACGAGTTGATCCGTTTTTCAGATTGCCGACTCGGCGAGAGTTTCTGACTATGTATCTTTTATAAAGCCTTAGATATGGTGTGGTATTTTTCATCTCGCTATAGTTTAGTTGGTATTCAAAGAAACTGCCTCATTTCTATCAGAAATACACAATATTGAATTGTTTTTTATATTTTAATATATTCAGAAGCGCACTTTGTTGCCTATATAGCTCATTATGCGTTGAAATGTTCGCGAGCATCGTAGGAATGTACAAAACCCCTATTGTGGCGCCATCTGACGAAAGAGCGGGGAACTATACGTGACCTGAACCCCGCCCTCAGCGCGTTCGTTATTCGCATCTTTGACAGCGACTAAGAGACGCTCAAACTGTCTCTTATTTAGTTTGAACTTATCACAAATTTGTCTTTGATAGGTCGTAGATTGACTTCTGACTTTTTTTTCTTTTTTAGATAGAATAAAAAACAAGTGACGCCGACACAGACCTGCGCATTAACGCGCTCCACCGTCTTCAGAGGGTTGAGTCTATAGTACAGTAGATTCTACTGTGTACTTACACTAACAGTGCTACATATACATACCTGAGTCATAAGTGGGGGGTTTTTGTTGTTTTTTTTAGGGGAAAAAAAGTGATCTACTCACCAAACCGCTATTAGTAGGTAACCTGTATGACCCATACCGCAAACATCTGCCTCGTGACTGATAGTGTACCGGTGGTGAAGTGCTGTTGCAAGAACAATTGAGGCTCTTTATATAGCTGAGAGAGCGAATGGTCTAATCTTGTTTTCACCTTGAGCCCCACCCTATTCCAGAGAGGGTATCAAAAATCACATGTACACGTATATGGGCTTATAGCTGGTGAATAGATAAGGCGGGGCAACTGTGTATACTAACACTACAGGGGGCGTTTTAACGACAGGTGTGACGCGCCAGCCCGTGGAGGGAGCTTTGGTTTTCACCTAGAGAGTGTATACAAAGCCTACAGGGGGTGATTAACGCCAGGTGTGACGCGCCAGCCGGTGGCCGGATCACCGCATCTTCTAAGCTTTGTTTTCACCTAGAGAGGGGATCGAGAGTGTATACAAAAAAAAAAAACCTACAGGGGGTGTTTAACGCGGCCAGCTGCCTACATGCCATAGACTAAGCCTGTTTTCAGCTAGAGAGGGACCTAAATCACCTAAGCCCTTTCCACCCTTAAATCGATCTGATAATTACCATAAAGAAGAGTAATGCGCGTTACATGTATATGGGCTTATAGCTGGGTAAGAGATTAAGATGCTAGTCAACTGTGTATGCAAAAAAAAAACTACAGGGGGTGTCTAAAGTCGATTGTCATGCGCCAGCCGGCGGACGGAAGTCTGCCACTCTAGCTGTGACTACAAGCGCGTGCGTGTGGTAGACAGCTTAAATCAAACACAAGTTAAGCTCCTTATAGCTTCCTACTGACTGCGGATTCGAGTGCTTGAAAGATGGTCTTTTGTTTTTTTCATCTATTTCCTCGGGGGGTCGAACAGGATTAAAGATGTAACGAACCCGCACCTACACAGGTAGACAGCTGGTCGCCTTCCTAGTGAGAGTTTTCCTCTTGAGTTAAGAAGCTTATCTCGGAGCCTAGTACATAAGCGAGAGTGAAACATGGGTCCCACACACTTCTTCTACCACCTTCAGCATGGCGTCATCAGGAATCACTCTACGTTCTACCGAATGTGAGCAATCCCAACACTACTACAGAGCCGCGACAACACCACACGAGGAGACGTCCATGTTTACTGATGAGTTAACAAGTAGCAAGGTGGAGGTTGGTTTTTATCAAGATTCGTACGGGTGGCTGGAAAGTGTGATGGCTACTTCTGCAGCTATTGCTGCTGCTCGTGCAAAACGTGAAGCTCGTATCGCTGTTCGTGCTACACATGCTGCATACGAAGTTGCCAATGCTGCTAACAACGCTGCTGTTACTCTCGCCGCTGCTGCTCGTGCTGCTAATGTTTTTGCTACTGTTTCCGCTCTTGCTACCGATGCTGCTGCTACTGATGCTGCAACGCCTGCTAAAAGTGTCGCTGTTGCGGCTGCTGCTAGGGCTAATGCTATTAATGCTTGTACAGCTGCTAAAAAAATAGCCTGTTTTGCTTATGCTAGTCGCAGTGTCGCTGTTACGGCTATGGCTGATGCACATGATGCTAAGTTACGGGCTTTTGCTTTTGCTGAAGATGCTGTTGATGCTGAAGATGTTGCTGCTGCTGCTGCTACTGCTGCTGAAGATGCTACTGCTGCTGCCGCTGCTGCTGCTGAAGATGCTGCTGCTGCTGCGGCTGCTGCTCTAGACACCTATGACGCTGCTGCTCTAGACACCTATGACGCTGCTGCTGCTGAAGATGCTGCTGCCGCTGCTGCTACTGCTGCTGCTGAAGATGCTGCTGCCGCTGCTCTAGACACCTATGACGCGGCTGCTGCTGCTTTTGCTGAAGATGCTGTTGATGCTGCTACTGCTGCTGCCGCTGCTGCTGCTGAAGATGCTACTGCTGCTACTGCTGCTACCGCTGCTGCTACTGCTGCTGCTGAAGATGCTGCTGCCGCTGCTCTAGACACCTATGACGCTGCTGCTACTGCGGCTGCTGCTCTAGACACCTATGACGCTGCTGCTGCTGCTGAAGATGCTGCTGCTGCTGCTGCACTAGTCATCTATGACGTGGCTGCTGCTCTAGACACTTATGACGCGGCTGCTGCTGCTGCTGCTGCTGAAGATGCTGCTGCTGCTGCTGCTCTAGACACCTATGACTGAAAACTTAGTAGGCGTTATTTACAAACACTACTGCTACCTATGACTAAACTTAGTAGGTGTTATTTACAAACAAGAGAGCCACGTGGTGTTGTTTACAAACAAAGAGAGCCACGTGGTGTTGTTTACAAACAAAGATAGCCACGTGATGTTGTTGTGGCCTATCATGCCAATGAAGGGGTCACGTGATCAAGGGGGCGCGGCCTATTATGCAAATGAGGGGGTCACGTGACCAAATGGCGACCTCTGATTGGCTGGTGATCAAAGGGGCGTAGTCTACTATGCAAATGAGGGGGTCACGTGATCAAGGGGGCGTGGCCTATTATGCAAATGAGGGGGTCACGTGACCAAATGGCGGCCCCTGATTGGCTGGTGATCAAGGGGGCGTGGCCTATTACGTAATTATGCAAATGAGGGGGCGTGGCCTATTACGTAATTATGCAAATGAGGGGGTCACGTGACCAAATGGAGGCCTCTGATTGGCTGCAGGTCGATTGAGTAATAAACAGTAGTTAACTATAGTCCCGTTCCGATACATACTATACTACTCCTGAGTGTTGATGAGTGATGGTGGCAAGAACGACGTGTCCACGGAGTTGAGGCAGCTGGGGGTTAGACTGCTGTCCACCTCCATTGGGATGAATGTGCTCGTCTTTGTTGTGTTGCCCTGAAATAGAACAGCGCTGTTAGGTCATAATTGCTGTTAGGTCATAATTGTCATCCATTTTAAAAGAGATTTTTAGGGGAGCTATATTTGGTCTGGACGGCGAGTGAAAGTGGGAGATCACTATAGAAGGAGTTTCCTTGACAGGGGTGGTTAGGTCTATATGGGTGTTCCCAAGTTTGACAGTCGTGGTGGTTTTAGGTACTAAGAAGATGTAATCTGTGTGGGATTGGACTTGTTAGTGGTAAGTCTTGTGGTTTCTGCCGGAGACCTGGCCGGGGTATTTCATGGCCAAGGAGTGGTTCTTAAGCCTGGAGGTGGTGGGTGTGAGCCAGTGAAGCGCACAGGCCAGCCAAACCTGAGGTATTTCAGGAGATCCTGATTGTGGTAGTCTATCAGTAGCAAGTCCCAGGCAGCCAGATTCAGGCCAGACGGGACAGCTATCCGTGACATTGGTGTACAGTAGAGAGTACACTGGGAAGGGGCGCCACTGTGCAGTGTCCACTACAGGCCAGAAAGAGAGCCTGAGGGGGGCATACTGCATTAGGGTTGGGCCAGGGGATGGTGCTTCCAACAGAAGTGAGTCGCAGTAATCATCAGTATCATGGTCTCTAGCAGTGCAGAGAGGGGGAGGGTAGTATAGTCTTTCATCTACGTCTGCATGAACAACGCCTTTTTGGGGAATGCTTGAAACACGTGTGGTAGACGCTAGTGAGTCGCTGGTAACCAGTGGGAGTATTTCATTTAGACGCCGGTGGTGGCGCTAGTAGTGTATTTTTCCTGCCCCGCCTTCCCGATCATTAAGCGGTGTATTTATTAATCACCGGTAATTGTATATCAGAGATTCATGTGAGGACACATGCGCATAATTTTGCCCAAAACAGATCCCCCTCCCCCCTGTTGAGGGGTGATCTGTTTATTTTATGATATCTTTGTAGCCTAACTCCATTTTGTGCCTAACTCCATTTTGTGGACTCAATTCAATGTTGAATTAACGTCGAGCTATGGATGAAAAAACGTTGAGTTAATACAGACATAATACAAAAAAGGTCTATTTACAGCTCTTTGATACTTCTTTTTATTTTACTTTGTTTCTTATGTCTTTCATACATCCGCACATGTACACTATTGATACTCTTTCTAAAAGAGTTGCATGAATCCTTTACTCCTTTATAAGCAATGTATTGATTCACATGCCCCCTCCTCTTGATGCGTATGTAATTTATGGATGCCCCAATAACTAGATAAGTCATAACAACAGCAAGAAACACCCGCGCAATGCTATAGTTCAAACAGGGGGCGGAACTTTACACACTCTCATGCAAAAATGCACCACATCCCTGGTGTTGAATAATGACCACGCTCTTGTAGCAAGCAGCTCACTTAAACTAAGGGGGCATTCCACTAACATAATTATGTCGGCCGTAATTCCTTCATCCAGGGAGGTATAAGAACTATACACTCCATGCTTCATCCAATGAAAGTCTATAATGTTAAACTTATGGGCGATTCTCCTCCGATCGACGAAATCACAGCCAATGATATCTACAGGACGGACAGAAACAGGACAGAGTTGACAGCTATCTTTCAGATGTATTTGACAATGACAGCAGGATAGATGACATTGATCGGGATGAGGTGAGGGGCCACATTTTTTTTCATATTTTTTTTCCATATGTATATATATATATATATATATATATATATATATATATATATATATATATATATATATATATATATATATATATATACACAGATAAAGAGAAGAAACCCGATGCCATCCCCCAAAAAATGTAACAACACACAACAACAACCACAGACGCTAGTGTACACACTAAGTGATTATGTTTGTGTATGCTGTTACAGAGTTACTAGTTCAGGTGCGGCGAGCTTCTTGCACCTTTTTGTCCTGCAGAGTGTATGTAAACATCGGATGAGGTACCGTGGACACTGACTGCACGGCTGTCCCACCTTCCTGCAAACCGAACATTTCCCAGAATGCTGCGTCAGACATTAGTCTATGTGCAGTGCATGGTGTCATGAATGATTGATGCATTCCAGTTTTGATTATAAGTGTATATATTACCAGGGTTCAGCATTCTGAACAAATACGGATATCTTCTAGCAAATGCCAATCAGAAAATGGATTTCTAAACACTGCACTGAAAATCTATATTCCCGGCTGTTAGTCTGAAGGCGCTATCCCAGGTTAGTCGATCATGGGAACATTGGTCAGGTATTGCTACAATGTATTAAAAAAAGACTGAGGTATAACAATATATCGCTAATGCCTTATTTGAAAGGGCTTAGCCTAAGTAGGCACTCTGAAATACGCAATGCAGTGGTCTCAAAGTGCAGGCATGGGTGACACACAAAATTGGCTCTGCATTTAGGAGTCTGCCTGAGATGAGGTTCAGGGTTTTTCAGATTGTTCAGCTCCTGATAGGACTATGGACACTATGGAATAGCACGTTGGAAAGCCCTTGAGGAGTAGTATCTCATAGTGGGCATTTAACATAGGTTTACAACAAAGGGGGAAAATGACAGTTTGCGAAAAGTGATGGTCTTCTTCTACCCAATAGATAAAATTGAAATATTACCCGGCCATCTGTAAAAACAAATCAGCCAGGTCCTAACATATCAGATGATTGTGTGTACCCATTGACAGCCTCCTACATGGATGCCCAAGGGGTTTTCTAGACTGCCCAAATTGATGCACTGCAAGTACTGCTCTAGCCTACATGACATGGATTGTACAGTATCAAGATGTAAATAGGGCGTTTCATATAAATCCTATGTGAATTAAAGAATATCTTATAGCAATATGGAAAGGGGAATATTGTAGCTTTCCAACAGTGTATAACACACACCCTCAAATATAATATAACAGCCTAAAGAGATCCATACAGGCAGAGAATTGGTAGAGTGGCTGCATGGTCACACATCAACTACATGTATAGTATAGACCCACTCCAGTGGTGCCAATCTCTCACAGGTACCCCTGTGCATTTCTATAGTGGGCACTTGCTTCCACAACCCTCTATGTTCTGGTCAATTTCTCCACTTCTAATTATGATAGAAGGATGAGTAAAGATGTTCTGGAATGCTGTTAGTGTGGCCAATAACATGGCACAATAAAATACGGAATCTACACAATTTGGAAAATTTATCCAAGTGCCTACTAAGGCTTAGCCTAAAACTCATTGAAATGGAGAAGACTATAAGGTTGGTTGACCAGTATACTGACCAACCTGACAATATTAACTATAGGTTGGTCGTATAGGGAGCCAAAAATATGACCAACTTTATTAGGCTATAGTGACTGAGAGATTGGCGAGATACAGTGCTGCCATCATGTGGTACTCTGGTTCCAATTGTGCTCCCCCTAGTCACCAGCAACCAGTCCAGGCAATTCTCATATCCGAGATTAGGGTACAAATAGGGCATAATTATTGTGAGTGGGTTGTACCTGGGCATTCCTTATGTCACCTGTCCATGATAGGGTAGTGGTTAGCACAGTGGATTAATTATGCAGAGGTCCTAAGCTCAAATCCCTGCCAAGTTATATCTTGGTGACCATACCATGCATTTATGTTCTTATATATCTATATATTTTGCTTTGATTGGTAGAAGTGAGTAGCAACCTTGAAATTTTATTATGATTAAGATTGAATAAACAAATATCAATAATGTTTGGTCAAAAATGCTCAGTCCTATTTTTTTCAAAGGTACTATATGTATAAATAAGAAAAGGTATTGCCTGTTAATGGTATGGTCACAAATTGTGGCCTTCACAAGGCAAATATGAGCGTCAGCCAATGTCGCCATTAGCACTCTCAAACAAGGGTCAGGCACTACTGGACTATAACAGATGGGTCAAGGGCCATTCTAGTGAGGGTCAGGCTATGCTGGACCTTCAATAACAGGCTGGATTTGGCAAAATTGCTTGAAAGTCTGGCCATGCTGGATCTTCATGCCAGAGTCTGACAATGCTGGACTCTTGTAGGCTGAAAGAGACTCTCCCCAGAGTCCAGCATTGCGAGACTCTCGCATGAGGATCCAGCATAGCCAGACTCTCAAGCAATTTTGGGTAAGTAGAAGCTCTAGATGAAGGTCCAGCATAGCCTGACCCTCACTAGAATGGCCCTTGACCTATCTATTATAGTCCAGCAGTGCCTGACCCCTGTATGAGATTGCTAATGGCGACATTGGCTGACGCTCATATTTGCCTGGGTGTTGGAGGGATTTGAGCTTAGGTACTTAGAGCCTTGAGGCCATTGCTCCCACCATGCACTACCCAATCGTGGACTGGTCACATGAGTAATGTCCACGTACAACCCAGTCATATATCATACACCCTATTTGCACCCTAATCTCGATATTTCTCATGACCTGAGCTGGTATCTGGAGGTTAGAGGATATACACTGGTACCAATAAACATGGCGCTGTACACAGTGCGGTGTTTCAGAACCGCCAGATACGATCAATCGTAAGAAATGTGTTTCACAAGGAGTGTTAGGCTAGATAGTCTCAAAATTACAAGATAGTCTCAAAATACTATGGTTTTGTGACAACCTTGCAACCCTCGGGCTAGATAGTCTCAAAATTGCGAGATAGTCTCAAAACACACGTCAGGCTAGATAGTCTCAAAATTTTGAGAGCATCTTGCAACCCCTCAGGCTAGATAGTCTCAAAATTGCAAGATAGTCTCAAAATACTATCGTTTTGTTAGTATCTCGCAACCCTCAGGCTAGATAGTCTCAAAATTGCAAGATAGTCTCAAAATACTATAGTTTTGTTAGTATCTCGCAACCCTCAGGCTAGATAGTCTCAAAATTGCAAGATAGTCTCAAAATACTTTAGTTTTGTTAGTATCTCGCAACCCTCAGGCTAGATAGTCTCAAAATTGCAAGATTGTCTCAAAATACTATAGTTTTGTTAGTATCTTACAACCCTCAGGCGAGATAGTCTCAAAATTGCAAGATAGTCTCAAAATACTATAGTTTTGAGACTATCTAGCCTGAGAGTTGCAAGATCTTGCAGTTTTGAGACTATCTGTCCGGCTTTTGAGATTATCTCACAATTTTGAGACCACCTAGCCTGTAGGTTGTGAGATACTAACAAAGCTCTTGTATTTTGAGGCTATTTTATAGTTTTGAGACTATCTAGCCTAATGGTTGCGAGATAATAACGAAACTATTAAATTTTGAGACTATCTAGCCTGAGGGTCTCAAAGATAGTCTCAAAATGTTATTATCTCGCAGTTTGAGACTATCTGTCATGCTTGTGGGATTATCTCACAATTTTGAGACTATCTAGCCTGAGGGTTGCAAGATACTAACAAAACGATAGGTTTTTGAGACTATCTCGCAGTTTTGAGACTATCTAGCCTGAGGGTTGCAAGATACTAACAAAACTATAATATTTTGAGACTATCTCGCAATTTTGAGACTATCTAGCCTGACAGTTGCAAGATAGTCTCAAATTTTGAGACTATCTTGCAGCCTTTTGAGACTATCTCGCAATTTTGAGACTATCTAGCCTGAGGGTAGCGAGATACTAACAAAACTATAGCATTTTGAGACTATCTCGCAGTTTTGAGACTATCTAGCCTAACAAGGAGCCCTTGGTCGTAAATTACTCATACTTGCACTCATATCTATTCTTGGTCGTAAATGTGGTCTTTGTTCCTAAGTGGGGGTATTTTGAAGTGTTTCAAAACCTTTTACAACCAATATATACGATTAATAATATGATATAAAAGTGAGATACGAGTGACATTTTGGTGTTTCATAACACACTTTAAGGGGAGCCATCTACCAAGCCCCTTAATTTTTTTTCTTCACATAAAAAAGGAAATTCACACTCCCATAGATCTAGCACATCCTATAGACTGTTCCCGCAAATTTCCTATCCAAACGCTCTCTAAATAACTGTATCATTTGAACTATAGTGAACGTTTTGGTGATAACCATTTCAGTGTATTTGTAAGTTGTGCTTGGTTTACGACTCCTTATAATACATATATCATATGGATGTCTACTTGTTAAAAAAACAAGACTAAACCACATAAAATGTAAAAGTATAGTATGTCCCAATATACAGTACAGTGTGTCATGTTTGATAGCTATATTAATGTATGCAAAACTGATAAGAAAGAAGTGATGTTGCCTTTCATTCAATTACGATTGATTACTCGTAATTGCAAGGAGATCACTCGTATCTAACTATATATAGATACGATTGATCGTATCTTGATGTTTCAAAGCTGCACTCGTATCTTGCACATACAATACGATCAACAGCTGAGATACGATTGATATTAAGGCATATATTCTGAAACACTTCTCCTCATTCTACTACGACCATTCGTATCTCATTACTCGCAAACTCTTAATATCAATCGTAACCATTAGTTGGTTCTGAAACACCCTACAGGTCATCTTGCTAATGCGAAATAGAGAGCCAATAAATATCAGTTTGGGCTAAGAAAAGAAAAAAAATACAGTTTCCTGTAAACAAATTAACGGTTTTGAAGTTTTTGAACTAAAAACAATAACTCTTAAAACAGTATGGCTATCTGTACGCCATACTTAACCACATCTGCACATGGGCGTTTGTATCTATCCAACTACGTGTTATTATGGGTATATTTACCTTAGTCAGGATGCTAAAGCTAAACTACAAATTGATATACTTTACAGGCTCCCCCGTTCATGAACTTAGAATATAAGGTTCCTGATCATAGCTTTGTGAGAGCACCTGGACACACGTCTATTCCTGATGTTTATGCAGGCATTAACATTTCAATTGGTGGGGCAGATTATGGTTCTACAACAAATGTTGGATATTCTTTCCCTATTTATGCAATACTGGTCTGTAGCACTGTCATATATACTAGTCGGTTGGAATATTGAGCAAAAGAAAATCAGGAGTTATTCTTCCCCATCAACATTGTGGATCATATCTAGACAGGCAGAGCAGGAACACAGATCATATAGTTGTTGTACGGCTTGAGCTATACAGAGTTAACTGCCTATTTTATATTAATAAATACTATATGTAGATCTCCATCTTACAGAGGATATAGATTCTAGTTGATTTCAAAGTGAAGGCTCTAAGAATTATGATAACAAGAGGAAGACCAGTCCAAATATATAAAATATGTACTTCATGGCCTCATGTGTTAGAAATGGGCTAGATTCGCCTGACAAAAGGAACTAAAACAACTTAGGGAGTGATCACTTTTTAACAACAGGGGGGGGGGCAACAAATTTGGACCCCGGGTTTGGACCCCTCTTGGGGGAGGGGTCAATATAATTTAACCTGTTTTGAGCCAAAAACTCCGCGCGTTACTATGCTTCGAAGGGCCCGTGCGCGAGCCGACTTTCGGCCGTAAGGGGAGGGGGTAAAAAATGTTGACCCCTCGCTCCACCCCCCCCCAGTGGGCACAACACCACTTAATAAACGTTGCCTGAGTGGCTAGTAAGCTTGCTGCCCTTACTAGTAATTCAGGCACCACTCAGTAGTAGGTCAAGCTCAGATCTGTATTATAGTGAAAATTTCTAAAGCCTTTGTATCAAACAAAATTATAATACAATGGTCATAGATGCATACTATATTAAGAAATTGCTTAGTTCTAACCTTTTCATGCCACTTTGAGACCTTCTAAAATTCATCTTATTAGAGCACTAACTATTAAGCTTCTAATAAGTGATGCATATGCAGCACTGCATGATAAGGCCTTACTAAGTGCAGTGGTGTAGCCCTGATAAGTAGCTGCAACTGTAGGGATGCAGAAACAGCACTTAATAAGGGTTGTTTAAGTAGTGCCTACTAAGCCCTACAGAGTAAGTTCCTACTAGTCAGTGTTTGGACATGGCTTATTAAGAGCTGGTTTTGCAGTGTTTAACAAAAGCTGCATGTAAGTCCCTAAGTAGCTATGGCTGGAGGGCTTCAGATGTTACACTTAATAAGGGCTGCTTGTGATGGACTTTTTAAGAGCTGCATATTCAGGACTTATTAGCCATTGCTTGGACATGTCTTGATAAGGGCTGGCTTTGGAGTGTCTAATAAAAGCTGCATTTAAGCCCTTATTAGTAGATACAACTGAAGGGCTTCAGAAATTGCACTGAATTAGGGCTGCTGGTGATATGATTTTTAGGAGCTGCATATTTAAAACGTATTAGTCAGTGATAATGGCTCAGTAATGATTAGTTTCTGAGTGGCTGCTCATGATGTGCATGCCACAAGATGAAGGAGGGGAGGGGAAGATAGCAAGGTGGGTAATGTATTTGTGGGTTTGTACACGACATGAGAGAGTAGAGGGATAGGTAGGAAGGTGTCTGATGTATTTGTGGGTTTGTACACGAGATGGGAGAGTAGAGGCATAGGTAGGAAGGTGGGTAATGTATTTGTGGTTTTGTACACGAGATGGGAGAGTAGAGGCATAGGTAGGAAGGTGGGTAATGTATTTGTGGTTTTGTACACGAGATGGGAGAGTAGAGGCATAGGTAGGAAGGTGGGTAATGTATTTGTGGTTTTGTACACGAGATGAGAGAGTAGAGGGATAGGCAGGACGGTGGGTAAAACATTTGTTGGTTTTTACACGAGATGAGAGAGTAGATGAATAGGTAGGAAGGTGGGTAATAATGTCTGGGTTTGTACATGTGAGAAGAGAGGGGAGAGAAGGACAGGGATGTTGTCTTATATCTTTTTGGGGGATTTTAAACTAGTTAAGAGACAAGCTATGCATCAATTTATTTTACAATATTAATTCATAACTTGCAGCACTCACTAGCCATTCGGGCAACACTCACTAATAGCTAAAGACTGATAGGTCATAAGGAGGTTGGCCATGTCTTTGTAGATCACTACTCAAGCAGTAAATGTGAGAGACAAGAGGGACATATTATAGGGATGTGTCTATATCTTTCTGGAATTATACAAGAGATAAGAAACATACCAGGCATCTATTTCACTTATAATATCCATTTAATACTTGCAGCACTCACTAGCCATTCGGGCAACACTCACTAGCAAGGCAAAGTTTAATGTCTGGTGACCTACTTCCTACTAGTGTAGGCAGCATGCAGAGGCATGTTGCTGCTAACAAAATATAACAGTTCTATTTTTAGCACAGCTGACTTAATCCCTGGCTGGGGAAGGGATGGGGGATACTGGGGGGGGGGGGGTTATCCTCTTGTTGTCGTGTGAGCGGCAGGAATACTCACTCACACACAACTTAGATTACTAGTTAGATATACATATGTGTATTATTGTGCTATATACTAGGAGTCATTGATATGGGAATGCACAGGGAAGAATCTATACAAGAGAACATAATGTAAGCCTGTGAGTAATGGTACTGGATGTACTAGATGAACTCCCACTCTAGGATTCACATGAAACAGGATGTATCAGGGGGACTGATTCACACCAGAATGTGCCTTGGGCACTGATTCATGGTGGGATCTCCCCTGAGGACTGACTCATAACAGGATATGACTCAGTGACTGACTCATATGGGGATTTCCCTTGTTGACTGACTCACAACAGGATATGGAGCCAGAGTTACTCATTCCAGGATACGGAAGGAAGAGTTATTGCCTGAAGGACTATAAAATGGCAGTCAGCCTCCTACTCAGGGGAGGGATGTAGTCACTTTGTTCTGTGAGACTGAAGGCAAAACTGGTCACCATAACAGGAGAGGAACTTGGATTATTGTCCTATAGACTGACAAGGACCTACATGGAGATAGTGATTGTGAGACTACTGCTGTGTGACTTAACTGCATTGGATACTCTGTATGACTATGGAGACTAGTGTGGACTTTTGTTTGGACTTAGCATGTATTGAGATGAGAGTATAATAACTGTGCATTCCCCATGAACACTACAGACTATTTGGCATTTATATTATATTGAGAAACATCATTCAGTACTTGTGGTTTGTGGCAATAAATATATAATTAACATTAACACCTCTCAAGAGTGCTCTTTGTCCAATGCAAGATGAGCATGTATTGGGCATATTCAAACAGTTCCCATACACCAAAAGCATCCAGCTCACTCTGCAACTGCCAACTCACCCTTTCAAACCAACTCCAACCTCTGGAGGATCCACAACAGAAGCTAGCACTGGAGTAGTTTACACTAGCTGGATGTATTATGTTGGTGAGTATTAAAATCTTACATTATTACATCACATGTGATATTGTGTATAAGACTGGAAGAGGGAGATAGAGAATTTAGACTAGAGCATTATAATTATAGTACTATAGCCTATAACCTATAGTTTATAAATAGCCTACTATGGGCTGACTTAGTAGTGTATGTATGGGTGAATATGGGCCTGATAGAAATTTTAGGATATTAATACTATTCCCTCTGTTTCAACTGATACATTTAATAACCCCTTTGTTTTGATATTTGTGTTTTCAGACCAACTGCTGATTATATGACAAGGGATATATCAGAGGATCACCTTTATGCTAGGCCAAGCAGAGACTGGAGAAAACAACACAAAGATGCATGAATCAAAACCATGTAATTGATGACCCCCAAAATAAAGTTTTATCCAGTGAAAGTGGTTCCAAAAACAATATGAAGTGCTACATGTAGCACAAGTATAAGCCCTTTTTAAACAGCTATTCTAATGTCCTTATTAGCTGGAGAATTGAAGGGCTTAATAAGTGCTACAGATTAGTGACTAATAATCCCTGCATTGTAGAGCTATATAGTATATCATTTTAGCACATAGATAAGCCCTTAATAATAAATGCATTTGATGCCCTTAATAAGTGAGGATACAAAGCTTTTATTAAGCACTGCCTTGTAGCCCTTAATGGGTCCTTAGCTGTAGGGCTTAATAAGTGCTGCAGATTAATGAATAATAAGGGTTGCATATATAGTGCTTTGTAGGGCAAGCTAGCATATCATTTTAGCGGGCTAGTAAGCACTTCGGCGTAGGGCTTACTAGTCACTTAGTAAGTGGTGTCGTGCCCACTGTGCCCCCCTGTTGTTAAAAATGATAACTCCCTTATTCCGAGTATTTATTATGCATGTACAAATCTCAAGTTTGTATTGATAAATCATACTTGTACTCCCTCATAAATACATATGTAAAATGGCTCTTATACTCTCCCTGGTTTTAAGTTTAACGATATTTATATTGTTAACTTTATTATTGTACATAGACTGGTATTATAATATAAATGATATATATAACATATTGAAAAATATAAATATAACAAAGCGTTCCTATCACCAAGCACTGAACAATATTATGATGCAGGATATGGGGGTGAACCATCAAATTTGGCACAGCAACACGGGCATTTCTGGGCTTAGCGACATGCGGATGAGAAATCTATGAGATGGCGACATGAGCATTTTTTTAATTGACAGGACCGCCAGGGCGACATAGGTTTTTCTTAAAATCGACCAGGGAAGTGGTGACACGCCCCCCCAAGTGATGAGTCAGTCGGCCGGGAGCATCCATATACCACCCCGATACCACCCCATGCCAACCCCTGTGCCACCCCACCACCACCCCACGCCCCCTGTCCCACCCTGATCCCCCCGCACCCCAGCAGCACGTCTTCAACATGGCGGCCGCGTGGACAGCGCGTGGTCGGTCACATGGTCTATAGATGTGCCAACCTCCCGCTATCAGGCCGTCCATGATGACCAGCAAGTGGCACAGCCAGTTGCCGCACCAAGAGTCCTTCTGTACACACGGCATTGTGTTACACCTAGCCTACAACCAGCACAGGAGGCGCACAACGCGGCCAGAAGCACTCAGTGAGCTGCACACGAGCAGGACACAGGTCCCCACCTGCCGTGTGTCCACTCACTAGGGGCATGCTAGAGTCTCCAGACGTGGTGCAGAGTACCTCCGCTGCAGTCCGGACCTTGATACAGGTGGCCCTTACAGTGACCCGCAGCTGCATGGGTCGGAATTCCCGCAAGGTGTATAGATCACTGGCACACTCGGTGATTATATAAACCTGTTGATATGCTTGGATCCATCTATAGTGTATGTAGACTGATGGGAGAGCTTACTCTTCAGAAGAATATCGTGTAAAGACTGCTGTTTCCTTCCCCTGGTTCATTGAAGCCATCGGGAGCTAAAGGGCATCTCCTATAACACTATAGTAAGGTGAGAAGGCACTGATATATCGCATAGAGACTTATTTTTAAATTCAGCTTATAATGCTATTATAAAGTACCTCCTTTATTTTGCATGGTATGCTGATGTCTGTTCATGATTGAATAAGAACAGAGGTTACCAAGTGACCTTTCGGATAGAAACACATGCTGTATCCTGTAGTGTTATCTGATGCCGATGGCTATTTGAATATATGCATCCTTATTCGTAATGCTCATTTTCTTACAACGTCATAGAGGTTGGAGGGAGTGGGTAAAGCATTTCGACCCCTGTCAGGAGAGGGGGGCATCATTTAGGGTGTCTGCGGGAAATCGCACCGTCCCCCTCCTGCTCAAGTGTTAGATGAGCACCCCTTATATCGGACGTCAGCTGAAAGCAGGATCTCGAGCAAACACGCCTTGTTCACAACCACAGCACCTGACCTATATATATCAGATAAAAGACGGTTGGTGGTTCCCCATATATAGGGGTCAGTCTGGTCGCCCTGTGGGCGCATCCATTGCTTGATCTGGTAACCGGAGAGATAAGCACTGATACAGCAATCACAATGGGTACAGGCTGTTACATAATGCACCCTAAAAATTCCGCAGTGAAGGCCAGGGAATTATCTCATTGGTTGATAATGCATCCAGCTAGACGCCTATAAGGATGGCCCTTGACCCCTAAATTACACACGGCAACACGGGCCCTTTAGGGCATGATAACAGGGAGAGGAGGAAAAATTAAGATAGTTACATGGGACATGGGCCATTTCTTAAAATTGACACAGGACATGGGACACCGGGGGGACACCCCCTTCCATCAAGGGCCTGGCCACCACCACGCAACACCGAGAGTTTTATCAACTCCATAGGATCTGTTCCCATCCAGGATATTTATGTCCTGGTAAAGGAAGCAGAGGTTCGTAGAACAGTGGTCTGAATGCAAGTGCCATTGCCTGCCTCCGTTTACACTTGTACATGTATACAGATTTACAGATTTGGCACCAGCCAAACACACTCTGTTGTGAAATGTGAGAAGTGCAGAGAAGTGGGTCGCCTCAAGCTGCCTCAGGTCACGTCCAGGTCAGGTCAGGAGCAGGGCGGCGTCAACACCACACTCAGGGTGGTGGGTGCCTAAATGCTGACAGGCCGGGCAGTGCCATGGTTTTAGGAGCTGCAACTGAGCTGCTCTGCCTCAAAGTCAGGTCAGGATATGGTGGTTGCATGCTTGTATCATCTTGGGAAAATAATCTTGCTATTTAAAGTTGAAGACATTTTCAGGACTTATTTTGTAGTGATTGTTCAATGATCTTTAAGTTGCGACGTTTTGGGATATTTATGTTTATATTGTACTTATTCTGGCCCAAGATCTTTCTGACACCGGGGGGACACCCCCCTCCCATCAAGGGCCTGGCGCCTCCCCTCGCCGAAGGCGCCGAAAAATGTTGCCCCCCCCCCCCCTTTGAACTATAGTAACGCGTGGGCTTTTTTTTTTTTGCTAAAAAGGGGCTTACATTTTTACGTCCCCCCCTCAAGAGGGGTCAGCATTTTTTACGCCCCCCCCCCCCCTCAGGAGGGGTCGGACATTTTTACGCCCACCCCCAAACCCACCACCCCCCCTGTAACTAATAAATAAACACTCCCTAATTCATTCTCAACGTGCTGAGAGGGTAACATATTAACAAGGTCCCTATGGCTATAATCCCAAATTAACATGTCCATAAGGAGAAGAGGCCAAATCGTAGGTCTTCTCTGGTAGTAGGAATCATTCACAGCTGTAGTACAGGTAGTTTGGTATAATTTCACAATGATCTCGTAGGACACAGGCCCATTGTATAATCGTAGTGACCCTCTGTGTCGTATAAACTCATGAATCGCCACGTAGTAGCACATATCCTACATGAACGTGAATGATCCTTAATGTGTGACTAGCTGTGGAATATGTTGCATAGAAGGTGGAATCAGTGATGGACATACATCCCGGGCATCGGCTTCATGTAGGTCTACATCGGGTCTACATGGAGTGTGTGGAGGGCAGACACACGGTTTTTAGATCTAGAGTTAAAGATCTGTAACGTGACCCGCCAGCTACACAATACCTCACACACACCCCCAAGGGTACAAAGTGCAAATAAAAGGCCACACATGGATAGCATCATATCAACTGACGGTGGAGTTCCGGAAGGACCAAGGGACAGTCTTGTATACGAGTAGGCCTACCTTACCATCTTGACATTGTTACTCAGGCCGTTCCAGTCCCCTTGGTGTTACCATATATTCAGCATTACATATAATGTGAATTATCATGAACACGATATTTATCTATTGCAATATTTTTATATTGCTGGGGTATTACTATTAGGGAGTGGTCATCATTGGACACCAGGGGGTGACGTGTCCCCCAGAAAATAAGAGGTAGGGGTAGAGGGGGGTGACAAATGTCTCTTGATAATATGATAAGTGCTGCCTAGCCTTATTTTGGTTAGAGTCCTCTCACAAGGTAAATTGGCCATACCTTGACTAAATGAACGAACACCCAAATGGGACAGAGTCCCTTTTGTGGTAATGCACACACTACAATATAATACTTACAGGCTTATACCCTCGACTCAGACAGGTACGATTTTGAAATGTGGTAGTTATTAGGCTATATTGGATACATTTTCGCTCTGTACATATTTTCGTGGATTTTAATATCCGCGAAATTCGTGAAAATATGTACAGTGCGAAATAAAATACGTATACAGTAATCAGCAGTAGGTCCCCTCTGTTATGTTTATGAACATACTCCCAGCGTTATAATGTCCACCGGGCCTGCATAGGCTTGCTGCGTGGACCCCTATCTAATCAGGTAGATAACACACAATGTTATCAGGCTGGCAGGTCTAGGTGTGTACCAGGGCTGTGTGTAGGTGTGCAGATACCAGAGGGCCGCGGTCCAACACACACCAAGGTGGGTTATGTTTTACTGCACCATTCCCTGGTATCCACACCCTCATCAGAGATCCATGTCTTATTCTAAACCTAGATCTATTGAGGAATGTTGTAAGAAGGGCCTGGACGACATGGACCTAGGTGTCACCCACAGACTTTAACTGAGCAGCATGCTTGACTAGTTGGTGTAATTGTTTGTATGTACCATGCCTACCATAAGGTATTACAGTAGAGCACCCTCATCATCCTTCAACATTAGATGGCCTCACCGTCCAATGTTTTAGGTTGAAAGGTCATGGGGAATAAGGAGTTTGCACATTGCAAACTAGGATGGAGTCTTCCACTGTGTATGGTGTACTAGTATGCAAACACCGTCCCAACCCAGTCTGGACGCGGCTTATGCTATCATCTGTTTTTGTCAGGAATGCTTGTGCCCACACTGAAAATAATGGACATTAGCCAATGCTAACTTATGTTAGTGAAAGTGACTGACTTATTACAGTTAATAAATCGAACTAAGAATTCAGTAACTTCTGACTTACTTTAAACTAACCAGGTCCCAGGGGAATTCCACACCAGGTGGCAGCACAAGCAAATTATGAAACATTTTTTTATATGACAAGATTGTAATTGCACTTGTTATGATGTATAAAGATAACCTTTTCTGATATTGAATATAATGTGGGGTGTAACTTAATTATTACTCAAGTATTACACTTATCCAGATATTTTTTAAAGACAGAAAAATCCATTCCACTGTGGTTTTCTGAATGGGAAACCTTTCCTGTATTTTCAAAAAATGTATGTAACAAAGACAGATTCAAGTTTCTATAAGGACATTTCCAGAGAGAAGTGATTGTCACATGGACAGACTGGCTTCAATGGATGGAGTTATAACCATTGCTCAGGTAGCTCATGCGTTGGTTGTCACTGATTGGTAATAGACGTACACTGTAAGACCATTACAAATCTAATCTAAGGCAACGCTAACTTTTAGCCAAGCGTTAGCAGCAATACACTAAGATAGGATAGGAACTTTGGGCACATGTTTTTCGCTAATGGTTGTACAAAAGTTTACTTACTAATTTTTGACTAATATTTGAGATTTATTATTTTCAGTGCGGGTATGTAGTATGTGCGTCAGTATTTATGGTATATGCAGTGGATATTGAACTAGTGTTTGTTATCTCTTGTATATCTTACTGGCTATATATAAAAGAGTCCTCTGTGCTGAATAGCTAAATTATTGTACAGTTTAATCAAGCCTATAAAAAGTCTATATGATAATAGATTCTCAACAGAAGACCTGATATCTCAGGAAACGCCAGCTACACCATTTTGAGTGTTATCAGCCGATAGCAGCAGTTAAAGTACACATCTGTTTCTTGCAGAATGGGAGACATTGACAGAACAGTGCAGGTTGTACAGAGAGCCCGGCTAGGGAGACAGCTTAGTACATCTGGGAAGAATTTCTTTTGTCAGTATCATTGTCCATCGCTGTTTAGATTAGAAGTGACGATGTTCTGAGATCATGGGGCACTGCAGGATGGCTCAGTGCAGGGTTTCAGAGCGATGACACTCAATTGACCAGATAGTTTCACGCACACCATATTTCTTCTACCAATTCTCCTTACAGGTATATATATGAGGATCAGTAATGCCTGAACATTCCAAGATGAAGGCCGTCCGCCGGATTAGCACCACAGAACCATTTGAAGTGTCCCAGAGTACACCTCTTCCGGAAGTACCACAGGGAGGAGCCAGAGTTAGGGTGAGGATTCACGACATTATTCACATAAGTAGAATGTAAGGTGCAATTTATTACATTACAAATGCAAAGGTTTCATATCAAAGATTAGGTATTAATTGGCTTTCTTTAACATAATGATGGTTCTTTCAAGAACCTTTTCCCAAGTGTTTGTATATAAGCTATTTTTGAGCTGCATTGATTATTAATGGGTATACATATTTGGATTTACCCATGCTCTTTTAAATCCTAAACCAGAGTAGCAGGGACTGGCTAGTGATGCACTAACAGCTTGTTGGGAAAGCACGAGTGAGGTATATCGCCAAATAATGCACTAGCCGAAGGCTCGTGTATTATTAAGGCGATATAGCGAACGAGTGCTTCCCCAACGAGCCTTTGATGCGTTTATACCACTATTTCTTCAAATATATGAAAATTTAACGTATTAGGCCTACCTTTTTCAATTGTCCATTTTGTCTCGAATGTCGACTGGCAGACTCGCTGTGTGCCATGCTTTTCTTCAGCGGCGGTTCGATACATATCAAATAACATCTAAATGTGGCGAAATTAGAGCATGTCAGGGTTAACCCTTCAGTCCAATACATGTTTAGATCTCCTTATTGATGATGCCGTGCAGTTTTACCCTTGCGTAAATTCCTTATATTTCGACATTTTGTGAAGGCTGGCAGCCCGATTAGACTTGTAAACAGCGGGACGGGTGGAGGACGATGTAAAACCAACACACCCGAGTCGAGTGACCAATGCGTCCTATGACAGAGTATTGTCTTCGGGGGAACCTAACCCTAACGCTAACCATTGGTCACTCGATGCGGGCATGATTGGACGATCAGGTGATCGGAGCCACCGCGGAAACTAGGTCAGTCGATCTGGCGCGTCAGTCGGTCATGTGACCTATGTTGTCTCCTTGTTTACTACTCCTGAAAGGCTGGTATCGATCGCAAAATGTTGAAATATGAGGATTTTATGCAATTAAAAGGGTAAAGCTGCACGATATAGGATCAACTAGGAGCTCTAAACATGTATCAGACTGAAGTATTAACCCTGTCATGGTCTAATTTTGCCACATTAGGATGTTATTCATTATGTATCAACCGGACGATGAACGAAATCATGGCCACAAGGTAGGGAAAGCTAAGGTTTCATCAGCACAAATTGTCGAGCCTCCGTGGCGTTGGCGGTAAGTTGTTCGCTTATGGCGTGCTCGGCTGGGGTTTGATTTCCGGACGAGTTGCAACCATATCATAGCCAAAATGGCTATGCATACCTTTCATTACCTTGTTATAATATATAGAAGCGTCTTGGTGTAAAAAAAAAATTCTGAGCATGCGTTAGCCTGAGATAACCACACAGCAAATATCCACTCTCGGCACGGGAAAAGCCAGAATGGTGGTATATATAAGTAATTTTTTTTGGGATAGTATAGATAAAAAGTCACTTTGAACGACAGAGGCTGAAATATGAGGATTTATCATCTTGCACTTGCTGAATGCCAGGTTCACTACGCTGGAGTCTGCTACACAGAGAAACAGGTGGCCAAGTCAGGACACAGACGGCCCCGCATGAGGAGCATCTCCGACACATCCCTCTACCCAGGTACGTGTCACGCCACCCAATAAATACAGAATTACTGTGTATTCCATTATAGCCATATAGAAATTTGTTAGAATATAATAAATGTAAAAAGCATTGATGCACTATAAAACTTATGTACACATCATGACAGATGACGCGTTCTGTCTTTTTTTTGCTTTGGTGTTCTAATATGTGCCACGATGTTCTTGTGTAACACCTCTTATCCCAACTATGGTCCTGTTTCTCAGGTTATTCAAAATATGACTGGCTGGCATAATGTCATTAGCCCTGTCCTGTTTCTCTGATGGCTACAATTTTACAATCCCGAACCTATAGGGCACTAGCAGGATGCAGTAATTCTAGCTTGTGAGACCTTTAGCTGAAGCTGGTTCCTGACATGACCAAAATCGGAGTTTTAGGGGCCATAAACCTTTTAGTTAAAGCCCTCTGTTGTGGGTCCTTAGGTCATCTGTTCAGATTGGGGGAGTGGTTAGGACTCTGGCCTACCAATCAATGGGTCATGAGTTCAAATCCATGTCTAGGCCTTTTTGTTCACACATAATTTTAGCATGTATTTTTGGTAGGTCAAAAATTGTGAGAGTATACAATTCGGTTTTAAATATTCTTTACATGAGATAAATATTTATAGTGTAATCTAAAATGGTTTTGAATCAGTTGTATTTGAATATTTCTCATGTCACCTGTTCGGATTGGGGGAGTGGTCAGGACACTGGCCAATCAATATCAAGGGTAATAAGTTCAAATCCATGCCAAGGCAACATATCTTTTTTTTATAGTTGGTAAGAAATAGTAATAAACGAAAATCCAATGTAGCCATACAAAACCATTTTAGATTACACTATGAATATCTATCTAGGATCTTTACAACCAAGTTGTATACTATCACGATTTTGACCTACCAAAATACATCTTAAAAGGGTGTGTGAACAAAATAGCATTGACATGGATTTGAATCCATGATGCATGGATTGGTAGGTCAGAGTTCTAACCACTCCCCCAATCTGAACAGATGACCTAAGGAGCCACAATAGAGGCCTATACTTGAAAGGTTTACGACCCCTAAAACACCAAATTTCGGTCATGACAGAAACCAGCTTCAGCTAATCAGCAGGCTTCTATAGTTAGCAGAGGAAACCGCACTGGTACCAGACAAGATGGCGCTGTGCAGTGATCATCTAGCTAATGCGGAATACAATTTTACTATTCCTTGGGTCTATCATGTTTCTCGGATGGTGACGTGTAACGTTTAGCAGTGTTTTGTCGCTACTGTTGGGTGTTTCACAAGGGGGGGGGGTATACCATTAATTGTATAATAAGTGTTTCTAAATTGTATGTCGCTATTAAGACCAACATTTGGTTTTTATTAATTGTATAGTGGTTCTAAAAAGTGTTTCACAAAGGTATACTACCAAGATGTAAAGCTGGTGTGTGTGGGCTACAACCAAGATACAACTAATGTATAAGTATTTCCTTAAGCCATCCTTAAAGGGTTAACCAGCTTATCTTCATTCTAAATGAACAGAAATTTTCAAGGATTCTTATGTGTATTATGACAAATATATTATATGCAAAGTATGGGAATAAAATCTATGAGGAAAATGTTAGTGGGCATGGTATGAGCTCCACGCTAATATGTATTGTGAAACACTATTACATTAGTTGTATCTCTTTGGCCTACAATCGAGATACAACTAATCTATAATCTAATATTTTCCTTATAGATTTACTCCCATGCTTTGCAAGTAATATATGTGTCATAATAAACATATGAATCCCGGAAAATATCTGTTCATTCAGGATGGAAATAAGCTGGCTATACATGTTTTATGTTAAATCCTATGCAATCATCATACAAGGGGAGAGTATTTAAGATTACTAAGTAACTAAGTATACAACTATAGATACAATTGGATCTTGTGAAACACTAAGTTACAATTAATATTGGGTGATAGTAAGTAGGTTTTAGAAAACATGTGAATTCAATTCTATTTATTTTCCCCTTGTGAAACACCCAACTGATGTCATATTTGTGTGACATGGATCCTTAAAGGGTTAAACACATTTAAACATTGCTTTATGTTGATTCTATGTAATCACCATGCAAGGGGAGAGTATTTAAGATTAATGCTATACATAGTTATTAAGATAGACTTACTTTTACAAAGGTTAGTCTTACGTTGGTGTTTAACATTAACAAGTCACATAAGTATCTACAATGGTAACTAAGTGTACAGCCGTAGATACAATTGAATCTTGTGAAACACTTTGTTCAGATGAACATTGGGTGATAGTAAGTTGGTGTTAGAAAACATGTAAAATTAATTGTACCTATTGTCCCCTTGTGAAACAACCCACGGGATTGGCATTTAATTATCCAGGTGGTATTTTGCATTGCTTGTTACAGTTCCTCAAAGAAGGTATGATATCTATTCCCCACTTCCCAACCCCTGTTACGCCCCAAATGCGTTTCTGAAAAGCTCCAGCCAGAATTTTGTCACATTTAGACCCATATGGGCATAATAGCATGTACTTTCATAAGAAGCTCAGAAGAAAAGGGGGGTCAGTATTTTGGTGGTTCTTTTTCATATCCAAGATCAACTCTCACAAATATTGATCTCACGGATTGTAGGCACAGATACCTGTCTCGTATCAAAATTTCACCACCGTAGCATGGGGGGAGGGGGGATGTAACAGGAAACGATTTTTAACAATTAAAAACAAATTGTATGAGCATGTCATAGGCCGTCATTGACTTACATTCCTCAATACTCTGCCATCCCCCTCTTGAATAGAATAAAGAGCACATTATCAATGCTAATTCACATATTTCTCTTTTATTTACTTTAGCTGAAGGTATATCCCGCGATTTCTTGTTGATGTGTACTAGTGTTTTGGTCCTTTCAGTCTCAATAACAGCGTGTGTTTTAATTTGTTCTTTTTTATTCGTTTGTTTGTCTTTTGCAAGTAGGCCATAGAGTTGTCTAGAACATCCAAATGTAGTTCTCTGGTATTAATCCCACCCACCGATCCCCAGCAGCATTGTTCTGACACATTCAATTGTGAGAACTGAGATTCAATGTCCGATTTATCATACTTTCTTATGGATGTATCCTACTGGAACCAGCTATATTGATACTCTTTTGACATTGTTTAGATTTCATTTCGTTGTCATCTATCTGATTTAAGCCACAACGAATATATATTGTTTTAATCACACCGATCACATACTATTTCTCTTGTTGATGTGCTATTAGAAATGCTTCCATTTTAGGTAATCTTAATGGCAATGTAGTTCTAATTATAACCAATGCTGCAACATCCATAATAGATATGACCAGGGTCAAGAGAACTCCTCTCAAGCTGTTAACTTCAAATCACAGGTATTAGAACACATTTGGCAGTTTAGGTAATTGCAGTCCCAGACAGCATGTATATTGTTTATATCCTAACAATAACATGCAGCTGTTAGTATCATCATGTTGATACTGAGTAGTCATGTAGCGCCCTTTGACATGTGTGGCCTTTCTCTGCTGCAGGCTTCGAGGTGTCAGGGGTCATAGAGGCCGTATGTAACACGATAGAGGGCAGTACCTTCAAGGTCGGTGACAAGGTCATTGTGTACCCAGAGGACGAGTACTGTGACGAAGAAGGGTAAACAAACACGTTATTATCATAGCCTATACTTTGTTATCAAACACTGCCAAATATATCATTATGGCCCCGTCCACAGGCCAAATTGACGTTTCTATGTACATGTACATGTACACTATATTCCGTACAATATTCAGGACTAATTCTATGGGCACATTAACTAGCGACTAGCTTTAAAAATGCCCAGTTGCCACAGGGGCTTACTGTCCCTGGGCCGTAATAGTCAACCCTCCTAAATCTATTGTGTATAGCCAATGTGTTTTCCTGTCGACTTGATCCCACATTTGGGGTGATGGTGTTACCCTTGACAGATTAAGGTATTCTTCTTTTTTCAGATTTAGGGGGTATATTTTACTTGGAATGTATAACATTAAAACAGCTCAAACTGTTGTCATTATTTTGTTAAATAGGGCAAGCGGTTAAATTGCCTGGATGCTTCTCCACAACTTTGCAGAACCTTCTCAAATTTGTGGAGGTCTGTAGATTTGCTTCCATAAATTTGCGGAGGTCTGCAAATATATATGGAGCTCCGTATTTGTATGCTTTAAGTACCAAAAAAGCGATTTCCATATATATATATATGCGGACCTCCATAAATATATGGATAGTGTATTCACGGACGTCCGCAAATTTGCAGACATCCGCAAATGTGTGGAGAAACAGGAGCCTGGCAACGGATATTTTACACACCAGCAGCTCCGCTGCCGGTGATACTATAGTGCCGCGGGAAAATCGTGCACACCACGTTTGTCTGCCCCAGTATACTGGATGGTGGGAATGCCACTGAGAATTTGATTAAATGATACTTTTAGATATTGAATTCCATCCATAAACTTCCTCTGACCTTTAAACATGTAGAACACACTGGGGATCACATTTAGAACCCAATATGATGGAAAAGTAGGAGCCAACCTGTCAGAAATTCCTCAGGCAACATTCAATCCCCCAATATTGGACCAGTGTCATTAGAATTGATGTTGGTTCAGCATCAGAAATAATATAATGGCCCTGAATTGTTCCAACACTGGGTCAACACTGGATCAACATCAGCAATATCAAGTGGTCAACCCAGCAATGGTCCATTATCAGAATGCCTATGTTTGACCAACATTACAAATGACTACTTGCCAAGGTTGGGCCATCATTGTAATTTGTATGTTGAACCGATGTATGCATTACCTACAATGGGCCATGGTTAATTGGTATAACGATTGCGATGGAGTCAACCATTTCCGACATTGGCCCAATATACCCTTGCTACCTGGGGAGTCACGAGTTGATGTTACAATCCGCGATTAATTTCTGGTGCTTGTAAGGTAAAAAGAAAATCATACCTAGCTACCCTCGATTTTTGGATCATGTTGCCTGGACACCTTTTTGGCCTAGTGCATGTACTGGTGCACTCATGACAATACACATGAATTCTTGTTTAGGTTTGCAGAGTACATCATAGTCCGTGACGTGAAGAACCTCATCCACATACCAGACACCCTGTGTATGCAGGAGGCCGCCATGTTACCCACCGGGGCCCTCACCGCCATGTCAGCCGTCATAAGGACAAAACCATTTGTGGACAGGAAAATACAAGAAAGGCAAGGTAGGTGAAAAACTGACTCTGTCCGACAATACAAGAAGAAATTAAAATGTTATATTATACATGACACATATACTCGATTTGCATTTGGCAATACACACTTTAGAAATAATCTTCAATCTTTTTAGCCTCAGGAGGCGGAGCCGTAAGCATTCTCATTGTTGGGGCTGGAGCCCTAGGCCTATGGACCATCACATTGGGTCGGTACCTAAACAGAGACCTTGCACCGGGCAAAGTCCACATCGTAGTCGCCGATACCAATGTAAGTTGATAATCATTTCCATTGTTTGGAAGTCACAAATGCACTGATTGTCTCTACGCTTAAGGATTTGGACAGTAGTGGCCCAGTTAATTGGTCATTCTTGACTCTCTATATACATGCCCAGTCTCCTACAAAAGACTCCAGTTCTGGTTCTGACTCTACGCCCACTGTCACTGACTGGGCACCAACTAAAGACTTTAGGACGCACGTACAGCAAATGCTGCACATTATGCATGTTTCACAAAGCGCTATTTATATAGCCTAGAGTACCGTGGTGGTATTACTGGCACCCTAAGGAGTCCCCCCTCCCCTGGAAGGATGTCTGTGAGATTTCTTTGTTTCTTTCTCTTTACCCATCCATGGAGTAAGGTCTTCATCACATTTTCTATTAGTTAGGGGCAAAATGATGTATATTGTCATATAAATATTTATGTTGGAATGATTCAGAATTTTGTTGTTATTACTGGCATGGCTGAGGATATTACTGGCATCCTTATGCATTCCTCAGAAAAGGCCATAGTTTTACAAAAATATAAACTGTTGGGAACACACAGTTATGTTTCATCCATGAAGGCACCAAAGTCAGAGACACCCCTGACATCCCACACCTATGTATGTCACTGATAAACACTCAAACACAGACCTAGACCTTACACCATTGCAGTGGAATCATTTGTGAATGTCGTTTTGGATACCCAAGGAGTCCAAATTACTAGGAAAATGGCTATGCTCATAAACCAAACTCTACAATGCAGTGTCAAAAGAAGAATCAATAACTGATTCTTATCATGTTAATCTTAACCAGATAGGGTAACAGCAGGACAGGGTGCCAGTAATACTCACAACAGCACAAATCAGTTGGTATTACTGGCACCCCAGCCAGCTTGGGGGCATTGAGATCCAGTTCAGAAATGACTAATCTACCAGACAGAGGAGAGAAATAGGCCGTCAAATTCTGCTTAAGGCTCAATAGAACTCATACAGGTGAAGCTGATAATCTGGATTCAATTTCTTTTACATCTTAGCAAAGCCCATAAGTACACCAATCTTGATCTTAATGACTCAATGAGCATAATCTCAAATTGAACTATCCTAACTACAAAGTTGATTTCCAAACTCTATTTTCTTCCAGAGGATGGGGGTAGGTCCCCAAAATGTCCTGAACTATCACAGGCTACCCTGAGTCGATTTGCCTAGCAGGAAATCCACACAATTCTGCCAGGGTGCCAGTAATACCCCCCCCCCCCCCGTGCCAGTAATATCCCCACAGTACTCTATGTCAATCTTACTCACTCACTCACTATATAACAGGTGCGTAGGTCCCTGCAAATATGTCCTGTTGAGGATTATCAAATTCATAGGTATATATTTTGGTACCGTAATGTAAATTTGAATTTTGAACTCAGGATATATGCTTACATTAAGATTAGAATTATTTGTAGAGATTACTTCACAAATCATGTTTATGATTGTGAGATAATTAAATTACCTTGACCCTGATAGCACTGTTTATTGAGGCCGTTTATAATAAAAGGTCAGTACACAATGCTTGATTATGCCCTGTATATCATATGATTATGGATTACCCTCATGCATTCCAATTCCTTTGCACAGATTGAAAAGCTAATGATTGCCAAAGACCATGGTTGTTCTGATGTGTCCCACTGGGACGATTCAAGTAAGTTAACTACATGTATACTTGGCTACCCCCTGTTCTGAGCTATCAATGTGAAATCTTAAGTATTGGCACACGTTTATTGCCAATGTAGATCTGGTTTTGCTTGCATTTACCTATATCATTATTGTCTGAATTGAAATGCCCATATCCTCCACATGTTCTATTTTTAGCGCATGAGGAGCACCTCATCGAGCGTACCAAGTGTGCTTGTCTTGGAGGTGTAGATGTTGTGATTGACTTTGTAAGTTCTCCCAGGACCATTGACAGGGCCATGAAGGTGCTTGCCAAAGTAGGTGACAATTTTCTTGCTGCAATCTAATACTTTTATTCCAATATGCAATAAACGCCATGTTCACAAGCAGGGGACCAGATTCTGACAAATGGTTTCATGAAACATTCAGTTTCCAGAACACTGTAAATGCCCCAACTTTTAAAGAATCACTACAATGTTTCAATTTCGAAACGGATATAATAACCATAAGGCTGTCGAGATTATCAGAATTATTCAAATCAATATTAAAATACTGTCCAAAATATTAGTTCATCATGCATGCAACAGCTTGGTGCTTACATTACCACCACAATTGTGTCTCATTTATAGTCTAGTTATGGGTTGAACAATGACACTTACCCGGTACTTGTTTTGTGTAGGAGGGAGTCCTCGTGGTGGGCGGGAATTCACGGTACGAGATCCAGTTCTGTCTGAGGAGTCTGGCCGAGAAGCAGCAATGCATCATGGGAGTGAGTAAGGGCACGCGCGAGCAGCTCAAGGAACTGGTCAACATGGTGGCAGAGAAACAAGTAAACTATCTGGGCATACTGCTATTGTCCACACCAACACTTTCATTGATTGACCTATTGGTCCCAAATATCATTAATAACAGATCAAAAAAATGTTTGTGTTGATCGAGATCGATGGATCAATATAACTAGAATAGTGGTCATATAAATGGTCATGTACATACACTAACAACATTGATACCTGTGTATTCTAAAGGTGCATATATCATCAATCTAAAGCTTGCAATTGTATAGATCTAAGGCTTTCTAACCTCCGGTTTTAATGCTCCCAGATTAAGCCGCCCGTGCACCACATCTTCCCCGTGGAGGAGGCTAACAAGGTCATCAGTCAGCTCGATAACTTCAAGATACACGGCCGGGCCCTCTTCCAAGTCTGCAACCTGGACTCTGATGACCTTGCCTAGGGCCACCAGGACCTGGACGACACGTACTGAGATACCCACCTCAGCCGCCGTCACACGTGGGCAATATCTTATAAGCTTTTGTATTCTGTGGTTACTATTTTCCGGCAGTGATGGCTCTACCTTGGACCAGTGAATAGCAACGCTAACTAAAAGTACTCAGAATAAACTACCATCGAGACTCGATGATGCCCATTTAGGCTGTACTACGGGGACAAACCCAAGGAGAGGTGGTCGATAAGCATATCTGTGAGCTCTCAGAGTATTGCAGGTCGTAGAGTTCGCAGACTGAAATGGCATCTAAAATATAAGAAAAGGTGCAGAGGACTAGGGTTTCCTAACTGCCTAACCCATGGCGGATGATACTCCCTAGGATTAACTCAGATACTGCGGACTGCATCAGAGAAACACCTCGCCCCAGTCATATATGAGGCCGTAATTGATCATCTAGGATGGTAAACGCTAGGCCGGAATGAGTGACCGGCTGCATGGTGGTGAGGTGCTCCTTCAATCCCCTTCAAGGTTTCATTGGGCATTAATGACACACGTGTGACTATTCTCTGTTAAAGCTGCTATAGCACTTGGCACTCTAAAACCTACATTTGCTTCATTTGTATCTCAGATGATTGTATAGCCCTTTCCCTATTATAATCAGTCATTTATTTTGGCAAAAGATTCTTAATAATATGTGCAATACAAGACTCCTTTTCCAACTACTACTTATATTCTGGTGGACTTTGATGATTTAGTGTTGAAAAAGGACATCAGGTGGCAACACTGAATGGCCTGCTGCCTGAAGGTCTCTCATTGCTGATCTTACCAACAGAGTCTACTATTTCCTGGTTTAACACTGCAGATGGTGCTACCCTGGTTGCCGGAAGCATTCTATTTTCTCTGATCTATACCTTTGAATTTAGCACAGTTAAAAGCCACAAATTAGATTGACCCTTTATAAATATGCAGAAAGTGAACTATCTATATATCTGAGGTTGTATTCCAGCTTTAAATGGCGTATACGTTTTATCTTGATGCTACTCTAAGGGTTGATAGAGCAGCATGTATGTTCCACAGATAAGGAACGCTTATCTAGCATAGACAATGCTTATAATGATAACATCTAATATATGCGCATACATAGGGGGCCTAGATATATGATGCCAGGATGTGGCAGTAGACCTGTGATAGACATACAGCTAATAGAGATAAATAAAGTATAGCACACGCATAACATTATAACCAGATATTACTCCCTAGCTGAGCCAGTTGATTGCCTAGACATCTATCAACGTGTAGATGTCTCTGTGGGGTGCACATGGGGGGGGGGGGGGTTAGCTGTACAGAATTAACCACATTGCCTAGTATATAGAATCTGCTCACCTATAATACGATTCATTGTGGTGCTACCATTGTTTATACATCGTATACTGACACTACCGGATGAATAGGATTTGTGTGTAACTCTGAACTAAATATGATGACACTAGCGGAATTCTGAGGGTGCATTACGTAACAACTGGTGCCCATAGTGACAGCAGTGCTCATCTCACCAGTACCAGCTTAAGTGATGGCCGCAGCAGGGGTCCCGCTAGTCAGGAATACGTTTTTATCAGTTATAAGTATTGGCTACAATCTCCATTGGGATTGATACCAAAAGAAGTCATATATGTTACATTATGTTAATCCGGATTATCAGAAGTAGACAGGAATGGGGCTGTATAAAGTATGTCTCAACACAGGCTCTATATCTATTGGTTATAGATACGCCGTAGAGATTTGTAGGATGCTTCGTCGATAAAACATTTCAATAAAAAAAGTCATAATACATCCATTGCAATCTTTCTATGATGTTTTAAGAAAATGGGACACTAGTCATAACAGGTTGCAAGTGGATTTCCGAGTTTTACTAAATCCACTGGACCGGGGAAAATGTCCCCCTCAAATGGCACAGGTCCAACAGACTGTCTGACCAGTCAGTTTGGAATTTATGAAACATTTTATTTTACATTGAGGGTATTTTCCAGTCCAATCTCCCTGTAAGATGGATGCATATTAAGGTGGGTCGATCCCATTGAATCAAAGTCATCAAAATTTCCCAATTTTTTTTCTGTGAGTACCCTAAATCATTTGAAAACGGATTGTGAAAAGAAAAGTAGGGCTTGCCGCACTACTTTTTAAAATATTGAATTTTGAAAAATAAAAGTAATTAAATTTTACACTGAAAAAAATGAAATAATGTCAAAAGTTGCCTGATTTTATTTCCTATCAACCAATGCCCGTACAAATTCCGGAACTTTACATGATAAACGCATAGTTATACACCTTTATTCTAAAAATAATTTTGCATTTTTTTCACTTTGCATTTTGGGGAAAAATGTTGGACTAAGGATGAGAGTAGAAAAAAATTATTATTATTTATTTACATGTTAAAGAAAAATTAGTAGTAAAAGTCATCAGATTTTTCTTAGACTTCCCCAAAAAATCGTTTAGATTGTCTTCTAACAGATCAAAGTAATTTTGATATGGGTTGCCGTGCATAATTTGAGGGTTTTGGCCCTTTGAAATAAAAAAGTAATACAAAAACGGGCTGAATCACATATTTAAAGCATTGCATTATGGGTAAATTCCTAAAAATCTTCGTATAAAATGCCATTGTCATGTAGGTTTGGATATTTTTAAGTGATTACTTCACTTTATATTATTTCCTATGCCGTTAACTACTTCACAAATGAAAACTCCGGAAGGGTCTTAGAAAATGTAAAAAAATACCTTTAATTAGCACATCAAAATAGAAAGTGCTATAAAAGGCTCAATTTTGGTCAGAATTTTTCGAAAATTAATATGGGCATAGGGAACCATGCCGGGCATACGCCTGCCGAAAATGGCATTATTCTGACATGTTTAAGCAATATGCGCAGAATGATGCGCAGTACTCCATTCTGCAATGGCCGCGACCCACCTTAAGGTCGTTTTGATAATGATAATTTGGACTACGGATCAGCCGCTGAGATTTTTGAGGTTTTTTTTTCCCCGCTGGGATTCTTTTTGAGATTATAAAAGAAAAAGTGTACATGTTGAAGATGAAAAAGTCAAAAACATAAGGCCTTTATGCTCCGGGATATTCTTCAATATACCTTAAGGTGGGTCGCGGCCATTGCAGAATGGAGTACTGCGCATCATTCTGCGCATATTGCTTAAACATGTCAGAATAATGCCATTTTCGGCAGGCGTATGCCCGGCATGGTTCCCTATGCCCATATTAATTTTCGAAAAATTCTGACCAAAATTGAGCCTTTTATAGCACTTTCTATTTTGATGTGCTAATTAAAGGTATTTTTTTACATTTTCTAAGACCCTTCCGGAGTTTTCATTTGTGAAGTAGTTAACGGCATAGGAAATAATATAAAGTGAAGTAATCACTTAAAAATATCCAAACCTACATGACAATGGCATTTTATACGAAGATTTTTAGGAATTTACCCATAATGCAATGCTTTAAATATGTGATTCAGCCCGTTTTTGTATTACTTTTTTATTTCAAAGGGCCAAAACCCTCAAATTATGCACGGCAACCCATATCAAAATTACTTTGATCTGTTAGAAGACAATCTAAACGATTTTTTGGGGAAGTCTAAGAAAAATCTGATGACTTTTACTACTAATTTTTCTTTAACATGTAAATAAATAATAATAATTTTTTTCTACTCTCATCCTTAGTCCAACATTTTTCCCCAAAATGCAAAGTGAAAAAAATGCAAAATTATTTTTAGAATAAAGGTGTATAACTATGCGTTTATCATGTAAAGTTCCGGAATTTGTACGGGCATTGGTTGATAGGAAATAAAATCAGGCAACTTTTGACATTATTTCATTTTTTTCAGTGTAAAATTTAATTACTTTTATTTTTCAAAATTCAATATTTTAAAAAGTAGTGCGGCAAGCCCTACTTTTCTTTTCACAATCCGTTTTCAAATGATTTAGGGTACTCACAGAAAAAAAATTGGGAAATTTTGATGACTTTGATTCAATGGGATCGACCCACCTTAATTTGATTGCCCCCCCCCCCCCAAAAGAAGGGGGGGGGGGGGGTCGATGCTCCCCTCCCCCCGTCTTTGCTATTTGGGAAATATTGTGACTCAGCCCCCCTGTAGCGCTGCTTTTCCCCCCTGCCTCCGCCCAAAACATTTTCTGTAAAAGTCCGAAATCCAAGTAATCAAAGAAAGGTGGCCTAACTTTCGGTAAAGGAGACATTCCATTCTGAGCAAACTTCGGTGCAGTCCAGTCCTGCAGGAATCTAGCTGGTCCTGCAAGATCGGAAATTAGCAGGACCAAATGTCCTTCATGGTGCAAAAGATCTCATAAAGACTGATTGCGGGCCACTGAAAATATCATGGAATTGTCTAGAACAGCAGTATAAAGGGTTTATAGAATCAGGTGGACTATGGTAACTGTTTTGGCCGCCCTCACACAGTTACCATAGTACTTATTATTGTAGACCAAAACAGTTACCATAGTCCATTCTATAAACCCATTATACTGCTCAAAACAATTCCATGGTATATTCAGTGGCCCAAATGATAAAGTATGGTACCAGCTGTAACTATACAACTATGCAATACCAAAGCTGCTATACTGTGAAAGTACTTGTTTTCACGGTCGAAATTTCACGGATGAGTGAAAATCGGCAAATTCGCGGGTATTTATTCCATACTTAAGCATATAAAAATTTCGCGGATTTTCTATTTCCACAAAAATTGCGAAAATATATACCCAGCGAAATGAATTACTTTCACAGTAAACACAGTGTAATCACCACTTTTGATTCTCTATGCTACAGTAGGGATCCCTCAAGGGTGATCTGGTAACTCCAGTTACCATATAGTCCCCTTCCTCACAGTGATGTTATGAGCGGAGTTAGAGGTTACAGAATGTGTAAAGGTCTCAGCGAAGGAAATCCTTTTACTATTTATACTTTAATATGGTGGAAAACGCAAAAACAGCTACCAGGACATTTACAATTTCTGAAAATCACCCTTAACCTAAAAGATACATCTTTCCTACAAAACATTTCCAAACAAAATTAGCTACTGACCACGGAAAATTTGAGCACTGGTCTGTAGGGTAAAACCACCTGAATTCCAGCTGAATTTGCACTGAATAATTTGCATTTTCACTGATCCCCAATCTAGCCTTTAAAAAAAAAGTAAACTCACTGAAAATCCCTTTCCTATTATTTGATTGAAATTGGCAGACACTCAGCAGCATGTGTACAAGTTTTCAAAATATTGGCATCATTTCCAACTTAAATATGGAACACCAGAACACCAGAACAGTGCCCCTGCAGTATTCACTTCTGACCAGAATCGTATATGACTCTCAGTTTTTTGTGGGATTACCCTCGCGGACACCTAAAGTGACTACACTGTAGTTGGTGTGGCAGGATTGTGGTAGGTGGCGTTACTGTGGTTACTGTGGTTAATACTGCATGAACTCACCAGATGGCGCCCTTATTCACCTCTATCGGTTGTAGTAGCTGAGTTACCTTCTTTGCTCTACTTCCCTGCTGCTATTAAAATCCATAGATATAAGAAAAAGTATATTCTCCCATTAACAACTGCATTAGAACCCTGATCATGGCCTTTTCACTTAATATCATTGTCTGTTATTTTGGGATCTTTTGCAACCCATCTCTTTTTTCTTCATTGTTTCAAATCTACTTTGAATACAATATTGGCCAGTATAACTATAAGCGCCAGCCTCTGAAATATTCGTCGTTATAGTGTTATATCCTAATTCACTTCTTGCTAATAAAATGAGCAATTGCAATTGCCTAGCATTAGCCAATGTAATAGAACAAATCATCAACTTAAGAATGTACAATGTACATTGAGGCCACTCAAAAAAAAGTGGTTTCTCATCACCAAGGTCTGAAAAATGTGAGGAGGGAGGCCTTTTCTCCCTTTCCTTTTTTTACTCGCGGCTAAAATGTATGGGATGATATACGTTTTTCATGGCCAAAATTCATATGTTAGTGCTTAAGAATTCATATATCTTCAAAGTAGGGAAAACGTAAGTTTTTTCTATCCTACTGCATTACTGGCAGTATTAGCTTTAATTTGATACCAAATATCCCAATATTTGTCCATTTTTAATCATATTTTTCATAAAAAATTAGCAAACTTTTATGATGCGCGCGGTGATGAGAAACCTTTTTATTTTTTTGAGTGGCCTGAATGTAAAGTTTTAAATTTCATTAAAAAAATCTAAATGGGTATGGTACTCCCCGAATATCAGAGTAGCCTATATTCTAACCACCACACAACATCGGTTCCTAATTCTCCCATTGCATTCGATATAGTAGGAGTACTGGAGGTACTGGGAGAGCTCTCCCTCCCACTCCCAGAACACAAGGTAAATACCACATGCTAGTGTCGTCTTGGTTGGTGTGAATTTGCTATACTTGATCTATATTTTCTCACACGTGACTACCCAGTTAACACACCGCCATTTGGTCACGTGACCCCCTCATTTGCATAATAGGCCACGCCCCCTTGATCACGTGACCCCCTCATTTGCATAGTAGACTACGCCCCTTTGATCACCAGCCAATCAGAGGTCGCCATTTGGTCACGTGACCCCCTCATTTGCATAATAGGCCGCGCCCCCTTGATCACGTGACCCCTTCATTGGCATGATAGGCCACAACAACATCACGTGGCTATCTTTGTTTGTAAACAACACCACGTGGCTCTCTTTGTTTGTAAACAACACCACGTGGCTCTCTTGTTTGTAAATAACACCTACTAAGTTTAGTCATAGGTAGCAGTAGTGTTTGTAAATAACGCCTACTAAGTTTTCAGTCATAGGTGTCTAGAGCAGCAGCAGCAGCAGCATCTTCAGCAGCAGCAGCAGCAGCAGCCACGTCATAAGTGTCTAGAGCAGCAGCCACGTCATAGATGACTAGTGCAGCAGCAGCAGCAGCATCTTCAGCAGCAGCAGCAGCGTCATAGGTGTCTAGAGCAGCAGCCGCAGTAGCAGCAGCGTCATAGGTGTCTAGAGCAGCGGCAGCAGCATCTTCAGCAGCAGCAGTAGCAGCAGCGGCAGCAGCAGTAGCAGCAGTAGCATCTTCAGCAGCAGCAGCGGCAGCAGCAGTAGCAGCATCAACAGCATCTTCAGCAAAAGCAGCAGCAGCCGCGTCATAGGTGTCTAGAGCAGCGGCAGCAGCATCTTCAGCAGCAGCAGTAGCAGCAGCGGCAGCAGCATCTTCAGCAGCAGCAGCGTCATAGGTGTCTAGAGCAGCAGCGTCATAGGTGTCTAGAGCAGCAGCCGCAGCAGCAGCAGCATCTTCAGCAGCAGCAGCGGCAGCAGCAGTAGCATCTTCAGCAGCAGTAGCAGCAGCAACATCTTCAGCATCAACAGCATCTTCAGCAAAAGCAAAAGCCCGTAACTTAGCATCATGTGCATCAGCCATAGCCGTAACAGCGACACTGCGACTAGCATAAGCAAAACAGGCTATTTTTTTAGCAGCTGTACAAGCATTAATAGCATTAGCCCTAGCAGCAGCCGCAACAGCGACACTTTTAGCAGACGTTGCAGCATCAGTAGCAGCAGCATCGGTAGCAAGAGCGGAAACAGTAGCAAAAACATTAGCAGCACGAGCAGCAGCGGCGAGAGTAACAGCAGCGTTGTTAGCAGCATTGGCAACTTCGTATGCAGCATGTGTAGCACGAACAGCGATACGAGCTTCACGTTTTGCACGAGCAGCAGCAATAGCTGCAGAAGTAGCCATCACACTTTCCAGCCACCCGTACGAATCTTGATAAAAACCAACCTCCACCTTGCTACTTGTTAACTCATCAGTAAACATGGACGTCTCCTCGTGTGGTGTTGTCGCGGCTCTGTAGTAGTGTTGGGATTGCTCACATTCGGTAGAACGTAGAGTGATTCCTGATGACGCCATGCTGAAGGTGGTAGAAGAAGTGTGTGGGACCCATGTTTCACTCTCGCTTATGTACTAGGCTCCGAGATAAGCATCTTAACTCAAGAGGAAAACTCTCACTAGGAAGGCGACCAGCTGTCTACCTGTGTAGGTGCGGGTTCGTTACATCTTTAATCCTGTTCGACCCCCCGAGGAAATAGATGAAAAAAACAAAAGACCATCTTTCAAGCACTCGAATCCGCAGTCAGTAGGAAGCTATAAGGAGCTTAACTTGTGTTTGATTTAAGCTGTCTACCACACGCACGCGCTTGTAGTCACAGCTAGAGTGGCAGACTTCCGTCCGCCCGCTGGCGCATGACAATCGACTTTAGACACCCCCTGTAGTTTTTTTTTTGCATACACAGTTGACTAGCATCTTAATCTCTTACCCAGCTATAAGCCCATATACATGTAACGCGCATTACTCTTCTTTATGGTAATTATCAGATCGATTTAAGGGTGGAAAGGGCTTAGGTGATTTAGGTCCCTCTCTAGCTGAAAACAGGCTTAGTCTATGGCATGTAGGCAGCTGGCCGCGTTAAACACCCCCTGTAGGTTTTTTTTTTTTGTATACACTCTCGATCCCCTCTCTAGGTGAAAACAAAGCTTAGAAGATGCGGTGATCCGGCCACCGGCTGGCGCGTCACACCTGGCGTTAATCACCCCCTGTAGGCTTTGTATACACTCTCTAGGTGAAAACAAAAGCTCCCTCCACGGGCTGGCGCGTCACACCTGTCGTTAAAACGCCCCCTGTAGTGTTAGTATACACAGTTGCCCCGCCTTATCTATTCACCAGCTATAAGCCCATATACGTGTACATGTGATTTTTGATACCCTCTCTGGAATAGGGTGGGGCTCAAGGTGAAAACAAGATTAGACCATTCGCTCTCTCAGCTATATAAAGAGCCTCAATTGTTCTTGCAACAGCACTTCACCACCGGTACACTATCAGTCACGAGGCAGATGTTTGCGGTATGGGTCATACAGGTTACCTACTAATAGCGGTTTGGTGAGTAGATCACTTTTTTTCCCCTAAAAAAAACAACAAAAACCCCCCACTTATGACTCAGGTATGTATATGTAGCACTGTTAGTGTAAGTACACAGTAGAATCTACTGTACTATAGACTCAACCCTCTGAAGACGGTGGAGCGCGTTAATGCGCAGGTCTGTGTCGGCGTCACTTGTTTTTTATTCTATCTAAAAAAGAAAAAAAAGTCAGAAGTCAATCTACGACCTATCAAAGACAAATTTGTGATAAGTTCAAACTAAATAAGAGACAGTTTGAGCGTCTCTTAGTCGCTGTCAAAGATGCGAATAACGAACGCGCTGAGGGCGGGGTTCAGGTCACGTATAGTTCCCCGCTCTTTCGTCAGATGGCGCCACAATAGGGGTTTTGTACATTCCTACGATGCTCGCGAACATTTCAACGCATAATGAGCTATATAGGCAACAAAGTGCGCTTCTGAATATATTAAAATATAAAAAACAATTCAATATTGTGTATTTCTGATAGAAATGAGGCAGTTTCTTTGAATACCAACTAAACTATAGCGAGATGAAAAATACCACACCATATCTAAGGCTTTATAAAAGATACATAGTCAGAAACTCTCGGCGAGTCGGCAATCTGAAAAACGGATCAACTCGTTTTGACTCGTTGTGCCACAAGGGCCCCCATCCAAAGGGGGCCTTTTGAGGTCAGTCTGTCAAACCACAGTGATCCATGCTGCTTAACACTAGGCGTAATTAATTACGCCCATGTTGTGCAGCATCTAACCAACTGACAGTGTCAGTTGGTTGGCCCCTCTTTAGGGGCCACACAATAAATAAAGAATAGAGGCCTAAGGGAACGTTCACAAGCGTCTCCCCTTCCTACGGGGTGGGTGGGTCTTTGGGTTTAGTGACAAAACAGCGACATGTGAGTAGGAGTTTGCGTGTCAGCTCTCTTTTTTTTCCTTTTTTTTTCCAAGTCTACATATTATTTATGATTAAAAAATTAAAAAAAAAAAAAAACCACGATAATATAGTGCGCTGATCAAAAACTGAATAGAAAAATAACCAAAATAGGTTGGGGAAATCTCTGCTATGTAGCTGATCGGTCGTTGTCACACGGTGCAGAAAATTTACTTTTTTTTTAGAAAATCTATATTAGGACCACAGACGGGGCACATGTGTCACTTGTCGAATATAAGAGATACCAATGGGCCTTGTCGAATTTAAGAACTAGGTCTTGGCCATTGGCATTGTCTATTTTGAGAAGTAGTCTTGCCCGTCTTGCCCTTTGTCGCCAACTCCCAGCACCCCCTGTGTCTCTTTGTCCATATTGGCTAAAAACAGGACATTGTTGCCTTGGCTATTTTACCCCCCGTCTGGGGATCTTATTACTTAATCACCTCGTATTGACCCTGTGGGGCAGTGGGTATATGGAATAACCGTGTCCAGGTGTACTCTATCTGACACATAACCGAAGGTTACTGAGTTATGTAATAATACCTGACCTATGAGGCCGCCAGTCAGTTTGCCGTGATTATTTTGACACACTCTCAGTTACTCGTAGGACATCTAATACATAATTAGACTCAGCATCATATAAGACAGTCTCGGCCACGCCGGCTGCATATCGGACCAGGGGGATAGTCTGGCAGCGACCAGCCACCCCGTCCACAAGCTGTGTACAGCACCCCGTTTCTCTTTGTCCATATTGGCTAAAAAACAGGGCATTGTTGACTTGGCTATTTTACCCGTCTGGGTGTTATTATTTAATCACCTCGTCTTGACCCTGTGGGGCAGCGGGTATATGGAATAACCGTGTCCAAGTGTACTCTATCTAACACAACACATAACCGAAGGTTGCTGAGTTATGTAATAATAACTGACCTATGAGGTCGCCAGTCAGTTTGCCGTGATTATTTTGACACACTCTCAGTTACTCGTAGGGAATCTAATACATAATTAGACTCAGCATCATATAAGACAGTCTCGGCCACGCCGGCTGCATATCGGACCAGGGAGATAGTCTGGCAGCGACCCGCCAGCCCGTCCACAAGCTGTGTACAGCACCCCGTGTCTCTTTGTCCATATTGGCTAAAAAACAGGTCATTGTTGACTTTGGCTATTTTACCCGTCTGGGTCTTATTATTTAAATCACCTCGTCTTGACCCTGTGGGGCAGTGGGTATATGGAATAACCGTGTCCAAGTGTACTCTATCTAACACATAACCAAAGGTTACTGAGTTATGTAATAATAACCGCCCTATGATCCTATGAAGTCGCCAGTCAGTTTGCCGTGATTATTTTGACATACTCTCAGTTACTCGTAGGGTATCTAATACATAATTCGACTCAGCATCATATAAGACAGTCTCGGCCGCGCCAGCCGCATATCTTACCAGAGGGATAGTCTGGCAGCAACCCGCCATCCTGTCCACAATCTGTGTACAGCAGTCTGGACCAGACCACCAACTCTGGGTATAGCATTCGGGATGACTGGAGCAAGACTGGATCTAACCCTTTAATAGTCGCATAGCGCTTTAATGTGCAGTGCCCGTTGTCGTCATAAGCCATGAATGCAGCACTCAGAGTTCCTCACCAGGGCTGCATGCATGCATACACTGACATATCGACAAAGGGCGTAGCGCATTAAAGCACTATGCTACCTTTAGCATTAAAGCGCTGAGGGGTTATTTTTTGATAGTGTAGAACCAATATCTGTCTAATTAAACCCCTTATCAGTGCTGTTTTTTTTTCACATACAAAAGAATTAGGTAATGGCGCTCCGCCATGTATTGGATAACCACTGCAGCGCGACTCTGAAAAGCGGTGGCGGTGAATTTCCATTTAGATCCTGAAAAGGGGGGCGGTCAGATGTCGTCAAGGCCCTGATAAGTAGGGCAGTTCAAATCATATGATTACATTGAGCTAATTTTCTTGCTGAAAGGAATGAATAATTGTATTTGTATAAAATTCACACACACACACACACACACACACCCGCCCACCCACCCACACACACACACACACACACACACACACACACACAGACACAGACACACACACACACACACACACACACACACACACAGGACACCTGATGATCTCCACACGATGACCTGATTGCCCTTCCTAAAAAAAAAAAACACAAAAAAGCCCAACTCGATCTACCTACTCAACAGGGTTTCAGTGTAGAGCGTATTAGGGGTTTTTCTGATGCGTATATTATATTGAAATTGATTTTCAACTTTTGTGATCAGTGGTTGGTCCTTAAAAGGACCGTTTGGTAGAGAGAGAGGGTCGCAGGGACCTTGCTGCTGAAGCGGAGGGCGTGGTCATAACGCGTGGTAGTCCTTCAGCAGCTCCTCCAGCACGGCGGGCGGTAGTCCTTCCTCCATGCAGACTTGCTGCTTGACTTGCTCCACGCACTGGCGGATGAGTTGATCAGTGACGTTCGCGATCAGCTCATCCACCACACCCTCTGCTTCAGCAGCAGTCCGCTGTCTCTCCTCTCTCTGTAGCGAGGCTACGAACTGCTTCTCCACGGCCGCATCGATCATAGATCGAGAAACGGCCACGAAGTTCTGTCTCTCCGCCTCCTCTCTCTGTAGCACGGCTACGAATTCCTTCTCCACGGCCGCATCGATCATAGATCGAGAAACGGCCACGAAGTTCACTCCGTGAGCCATTTTGTCGAACTGACTTCCTAGCCGCCTGAGAGATGCTGACGTCACACTATTTTCGACGACGCTATGACGCGCACGAGGTAGACAGACGACGTCGTTTCACTTCCTTATTTGGAGTTTGGGACCTTGTGACACCGAAGTCATACCGTACGGTCGCGATAAAGCAACTAGTGTTGAAAAGCGCGCCGGTCTTGTATAAGCGCCGGAGTATAAGAGCCTCCAAATGTTTTTTCTCAAGCACTAAAATCGCGACTTTGAATAAGCGCCAGCGCCTGGCTTGTATATAGCTCCTGAGTAAGAACTTCACTGAATTGAAAAGCGCTCCCTCAGAGCCCTTAATCGCGACAGTACGGTACAAATCTGATGTCAACCCGCGCCAAAACCAAAAAGGGTGTTCCGGTCACACGTACCTACGACGAGCGACCTTCAGCTATCACCACGTGAAGAGTTGGAAATAAATTTTGTACGGCAAGAAAACTGAAAACTGATAACGATTCCATTAGATAAGTATTTGGTTCCAATCTATGGCGAGATATTTCCACCAGAGCGATTGATTTATATGTCTGTAAGGTTCAGCTCTCCAACACTCTCCAATATCCGCCGGTGCACGACGGTCGCCGCCCATCATTAGTGACAACTAAACTTCTGCTGGAGAGTGAAAGTTACGTTGAGTCTTGAGGTGCGCAGAGATACTATCTGCCGCAGCCTGATTTTAGTTCCACGCTATTTAGATAACCGCCCCATTTAAAATCTCTCTCTCGATCCTAGAAAAGGAAAAAAAGGCTAGAGTTTATCATGGACGCGTCTCAGTTTTAGTCAAGCCGTAAAGTGAAGAACCCGAGCTTGTACATATACCCACGTGAGGAGTGACATAGCGGGGCGTTCAATTAGTACCGAGTCTATAGTCAAGGTCAAGTTCCACTCTCTAAACAGAGCTTTAGCGACTCCGTCATCTAGACTAGACTGCGCGCGCGATTTTTTTTGCTGAAGCAGCTAATCGATGGAAACGTAGAGAAGACGTACTCGATCAAAAACTGCTTCAGAGGCTTGTTATCAGGTATTATCAGTTAAATCAAAATATTTCAAAACATCCAGAAAAGCAGAATGACATGTCCTACGGGCTACAGCCGGGCACTGACGAGCAGACGCCGCAGACGTCATTTCAATCAGGTCGCAGCGCTTTTTAGACACCTTTTCTGTAGGACCCGTCTCATACCTTAGTATATAATACCGTAAACGCCGGGTGATTAGTATATGATCACATTGACAGTCGCGGATCCACGAAGAGGCTGGATAAGCCACGAGCGGACCCGCGACTGCAATGTGACATAATCTTACCATGCGCTTTGTTTTGTTTTTGTTTCTATTTACAACAGCAAACATTTCAACAGCCTATTGTTTTTTTAAAATGATGAAAAATCGGCCCAAAAAAAAGTAAACATTTTAGAGCTAAATTTGTGGAGGATAGCCGGACATGCTGATGTCACTAGACCCCTAAATTCGATATGGTGACATGGTCATTTTCTTAAAAATCGATACGACGACACGGACACAGACATCTAAGTGACATGGGCCATGGGGCATTTCTTGAGTCCGACATGTGACATGGACCATAGTGACATGAGGAAAAAAAAATGTTCGAAGAGTGCATCAGAAAAAGTACCATTTCAAACCTAAGCATTTCGCCAAATTTTTTTTTTTTCTTTTTTCTTGGATGGTACCCGGCTTTGCGGTGTCTGGGTCCTTAAAAATGTACCAGAATGCTCAAATTCGGGTTCTAAATATTTTCAAAAAACGTTTTCTCCCTTAGTGACGTGTGACACGGGCATTTCTTAAATTCGACATACGGCTGCATGGGGAGGACCCACCCGTCAAGGGCCCCATGATGACTCATACCCGCCGCGTTCAGTCAATCAACCGAGATCTTTTTCTGTGGTGGTGTAGAAGGATCTCCCCCCTGAGGTTACAAAGTCACCTCTTTATTTAAGGGGCTACGAGCCGCAAAGTCGCTTTCGCAAAGTCGCAAGAAATATTCAAGTCAAAAAGTCAAATTCATCAACTATCAGTACAGTCGTTTGAAAGTCATCAAGTCACCGAAAAACTCCTCTACAGTCACCTCCGACTTGCCTCCTCCCTACCCCCCTAAAGGGGGGTAGGGAGGAAGCGATTCCCTAGAGATCAGATAATTATTTTTTTTTTCTCCCGAGCAGACCCCAAAGGCCCCCCCTCCCCCCCAAGTGCCTGCCCACCCCATAAATAGTGCCCCCCTCCCCCCCCCTCCCCTCCCCATGCATCTTAAAGTGCCCCCCTCCCCCCCTCCCCTCCCCTCCCCCCTTATAGAAGCCTCCCATTAGCTAGTCCAAGTCATGTGACCAAAAGGGAGGCGTAGTCTGTCTATTGTCTATATTATGCAAATGAGGGAGGGGGTCAGGTCACGTGACCAAGGGGGTGTGGCCTATTTTCCAAATAAAGAGCGCTTCCGGTCACGTGACCAAAGGGGTGTGGTCCTATTATGCAAATGAGGGGGTCACGTGACCCATTATTATGCAAATGAGGGAGTCACGTGACCAAATGGAAGCCACTGATTGGCTGGTGATCAAAGGGGCGTAGTCTACTATGCAAATGAGGGGGTCACGTGATCAAGGGGGCGTGGCCTATTATGCAAATGAGGGGGTCACGTGACCAAATGGTGGCCCCTGATTGGCTGGTGATCAAGGGGGCGTGGCCTATTACGTAATTATGCAAATGAAGGGGCGTGGCCTATTACGTAATTATGCAAATGAGGGGGTCACGTGACCAAATGGAGGCCTCTGATTGGCTGCAGGTCGATTGAGTAATAAACAGTAGTTAACTATAGTCCCGTTCCGATACATACTATACTACTAATGTAGATAAACGTATAAACGTTAATGTAGATCTACGTGGATTAAACGTTTTTGTAGATTTTCGTCTTATCAACGTAGATATACGCTTAAAAGATACGTTAGTAGAGGTAAATGTACGTTTATTTTCGTTGCATAAACGTTTATTATCGTATATTTAGGTAGATATATGAGTAATATTACCAATTTTCATTCAAATTATTATAACTTGATTCATCATAATTTCATCCATTGCACTCATCCAATGCTAAGTCTCTGCGGCTAAGAGAGACAGGCCATTCAGCTCTTTATTATGGTGCAGCCAGACCTGCATGGGACCCATGGTTGTTTTTAGAGCCTACATATCATTTGTTTACATATAATTTCTACTAAATAGAGGGTTATATATGGAATGCTGTCCAAATCAGCAACACTTACACCTGGGGAACTAGAGAAATATTCAACTTCTTGATTTGACGTGGAGAAGATCTCACTGTATTCGACGTAATAAGCGCCATCCCCCTAAAGTTGGGTCGGGCCTAAATCAATCTGATCGGGTGCAAAAGCATGAATTGGGTTGTGAACCGACTCTGGTGGAAGTGCTTTCTGTCCGACGGATCGTACAATCGGTCTGCAAAAAGTCTGAAAATCGTAGTTGGGAGCAAAAAAATGCCTCCACTAAGCCCGTCAGACGGCAATTGGGTCCCAATCCGGTCAGAATACTGCAGTGGTTTCGCTTCCCCGACTGCATTTGGAACGTGATCGGGCAGAAAAATGGCACAAAGACGTGAAATAGACGGTGAGCCCATTTGATATTTATAGTGTTTGAGTACCAATTAAGAGTAGTGAACCAGACCAAAGTTTTTGCATTAGTATCTGTCTATGGAACTCAAATCACTTAGCCAGACATTTGGGTCACCCAGATTAGCGTCAGAATCATGCCAGATGTTTAGGGAATATGAAATATGTTCACAATGGGTTTGGTATGTCAGTTTCATAACACTGCCACAACTGGCAGCACTGTAGTCCTATGCCTTAGCATAGGTCCAAGCCAAGGACTTGCATTTTGTTTGCACCATTTGCCACTATGTGGTAGCACCTCTCAGTGGTAGATCGATGCCCAACCATTTGAGACTGGTGATACAGTTGGTTAGATATGAAAACATCTGGCCTTGTTTCTAACAATAATAGACTGACAGTTGTTATGGCTATAATGGATTTCAGTAAGATCACTGGTTGCTATCTGGTGCTGGCTCTACCTGTATGAGTAGCTTGAAGAGACACTTGCAGAGACACAGTACAAAGAGCTCACACATTTGTACATGTTCTTGCTGTGGTCAACAATTTAAGTGGTAGGTAGCTTAAGGAAACACATGATGATACACAAGGAAGACTACTTAAAGTTATTGCACATATAGAAAATGGCCACTAAAGTTGAGTATTTTTAACATTTGAGCAATTTTTCTTATTTTGAAGAAATCATTTCACCAATAAGGAACCCCGGAAGGATATAAGCACTATATTTACATGAAATATATTGATGTGTCTGTTCAGAAAAAAAATATTCCAAGGTCTTTAAAGTAATTCCACATAGATAGAATGACCACCAAAGTTGAGTCATTTTCATTAGTGACCCAACTTTAAGCACCCCCAGTGCCCCCTGGATTGTCTTTTTCCGGGGATTTTTGGCTCAATACATTAAAACTGTATATGTAGTCATTACTTTTAACACATATCAGTATGTTTCAATCAAAAATGTGAATTTGGTCACACTTCCAAAGATTGACTTTTTCTATTTTCACCTCATTTCTTCCTGACTTTGGGGTCCTCATGCGACTACAAGTTGATGGATATCCACAATTCTAAACATCTTGTCCCCTGTCTATATATACTGAAGTTGGTTGGAAAAGCTGTGTATCCCCTAGTTGACAGAGTTTTCATATGAGAAATGTCTGAAAATGGACCAGCCATAAGAACTGCTTTTGATGAGCCCACCCTCCTTCACTTAACGAGGCGCCATTCTTAAACCGTTCATAATTTGGATGCGACTCAGGACACATTGGGCTATCATTCTACCAAGTGAGGATGAAATCCGAAATGGTCACCCAGGAGCTGTTGATCCAATCTAAATGGACTCAGCCTAGTACCACTTTAGTACAACAGGACAAGTTCAGCATTCTGCGCATTTCGCAAAATTATTATATTTTTTATCCTTTTTCAATTCAATTTTAAATTTTTTATCAATTGCAGTTTGTGCAAAGAACTTAATGTAGAAAGACAGGAGGAAGAACACACCTTTTGTCAAATACGGGATCGTCAGACTGAGACGCTCCTCCGGTCTGATGGCAGGTCTGAAGTTGGTGTCGTGGTACAGGATGAGTGGATGTACCAACCGAAGCAGCTCTTTGTAGTATTGGGGCGACATACGAGTCGTTTTAGTGAACTCAGTCACACACCCAAGCTGAGAAAAAGGGCAAATAACTCAATTTTTTGAACAGAGCAGTTTTTATTATTATCAGGTATAAGGGTAAATTATGTGAATATAAGGGGGGTGGGGGGTTGGGACTAAATGCTGAAAGGAAAGGGTTTTATTTTAATTTTTAATTTTTTTTTGAACAAATGCTGAGGATAATTATAATTAAGGTAGCCAGGCTATAGAGATGACCGAGACAGATTTTAAGCAATTATGTTAAAGTTGCCTGCATTATTTTTTTAAGTATGCATATTATATTTAATTTGAATATCTGATATAAATTAATAACCCAGACGAAATCCGCCTCCAGTTTGGCCAGAGTGTTCCTCTCAGACGGGTCAGTCCTTGAGTACAGGAAGGGGTGCATCCAGAATTCGTGCGTCCGCCTCCTCTGTCGGAGTTGTCAGATGAGAAGCAGATCCTCTACCTCTTCATCCATCACCACTGACATGGCCAGTGCAATCATTCACTTTCTCCCTACATCCTGCATAAGCAGTTTACTGCGTTTAGGGGGATTGTGCGTCATTTTGTCTATATGAACAGGCTGAGTAGTGTACTGGAGGAGGTTCAAAACAACATGGCCGATCCCTCCAGCGTGCCTCCAGGGCGTGGGAGGGGGATTGTGCGTCATTTTGTCTATATGAACAGGCTGAGTAGTGTACTGGAGGAGGTTCAAAACAACATGGCCGATCCCTCCAGCGTGCCTCCAGGGCATGGGTCACGTGGTGTCGGGAGTACAGGCGGTGCACTCTGGTGTGAAGACAGCGAACCACTGTCGGGCAGCGGCCAGACTGCCGTCGGATTGACATCAGATCGTCAGTGGAGGCGGTTTGGCCCGACGGATGGCTCTTTTTCAGTCTTTTTGCCTCCCGATTGTGGCAATCCGGCAGGAGACTTTTTACTGTCCAACCCGACCCGACGTGGTGGATTCACCCCTTAAGAAAGCCCCCCCCCATTTCAGATTTTTCCCAGATTAAGCATTTGGCTTAAAGTTTAGCACCATTCAGCTGCTAGCTAGGAGGGGCTGTCAAAACCTAGCGGCAAATGAAAAAGGGAAAATATAATGTATAAGTATTTTCAAAACACATAACTACAAGCCTTATCCAGAAACCATCACTTACTAGACATAGTACAAGTGACTTGCTGTATAGGAGTTATAAGCCAAGGACGGGGTAATTGTCCAAGGCGCTAGGCAGGAATAATTACCCATGCCGGCCAAATGTTGTATAAATTTCTATATCTTACAGGGAGTCACATGCACACACCCATTATATTGTAACTGTTGGTTTTGTAATGATGATATTGGATTAGGATCAACAGGGGTCTAGGAGAAAATTATTACTAGGGGGTCCCAAGGAGGCTGATACACACTGACCCTTTAAATGCATTTATATAATCTGTGTAGAAAAGTGTTTGACTATCCTCTTCTATCATTGGAGGCCTATCCCTCATCCCCTGTTCCCAGCTTTCTCTATGTGGAATAGGAAAGGTTTGTAAATTGCTTGGCAAATTTCAGGGGGTCCCATAAGCCTACATGTTCTGTCCCCCCCTATAATCAGGGTCCAGGACCCCTTTTATACCTCAGATCTTGGTTGGAAGAAATTTTCTTCTGCAGAGAATGATATTCAATTACCTATGAATTTACGATGTAGTTTTTGGCATATAGCAGCCATCTTGGATTTTTCTGAAACTTCAAAATCTTGGATTTTGGGGCAGTAGGCCATGTCAAAGTACTTTTATATAAGTTTCATGTGAGGCAGACCACATGGGAATACAAGTATTGACAATCAGGCTGAAAAATGGTTATTTTGCCAATGGCAGCCATCTTGAATTTTTCAGGTGGATTATATTTTTGTAAAAGAAGTTTGGTATACATTTCAAGAAAGATAAGCACTGTAGAAATAAAAAATGCATTAAAGTTGAATTAACTTAATATTTTCCGACTTTTTATCTTCAGAGGAGCCATACGGGGGGCGGGGGGGTCATTTTCATGTTTCTCATGATGAGTACCATCTTGTGGGATGGGTTCCGCAAAAATTTTGCACTAACCACCCGGCCCTCATATAACACTTGATGTACCTACTGCAAAATATTCTTTCGTTATATAATACCATGGACTTACTAGATATGGCCGTATTGATTGGGTGACTGTAATAAAGGGGTGGCCGTTACGAGGGAGTTGACTCGACTCTTTTTCATATGAAGGGGCCATATTATAGTCACACAGGCCATATTTTTGACATTCTAATATATCTGAACCAATGAGTGCAGGGACTATACTCTGATGCAGCTTGTTGACTGTTTGAGAAAACAATAAAAAAATTCATAAACTATTTAACGTCAAATACGCACCCACTCAGTTGTACATTGAACAACCTGTTCACTCCGATAGAGAGTGACTGTGTAAATAAAGGTTTCTAATCCAATCCAATCGATCCATGCATCCCTAAAATATGTACACAATTGATATCTGTATTTCCTTAAAACCAGAGTTTACATCTGCCTGTCTCAGGTGGGAATTGGAAAGGTGAGGAAGGACGGGAAATATGTTTAGCGTGCCCGGGACGTGCTAATGGCGCCCTCCGAGCGATCCAATTAACCCTCCACCTCGTTCACTACCCTCTTTATCGCTCACTTGACCAACCGGAAATGTTAATGGAACAATGAAGTGGCGCACCCTTCAGTCCACAAGACGCACTATGGCCGCCATCGCCGCCGAACATTGTCCATTATTGCGTTACCATAGTGACATGGCAGCCATATTGGCGCTCAGGTCTCGATTGGCCGGGCCTTCTTTCGTTAGCCACCAGGCTTTGGGTTGTCCTTTTTATGACTGGCCCGACTCACCTCTCATTATCAGGTCCTTTCACCCCTCTCCCCCAATACTCTGCTCTGTATACACACCTAGATGTATCTCTCAGGTTGCTCTCAGCACATTTTTCTGAGCATACAATAATATACATTTCCCTGTCAACATTCCGTATGATTAGACATAATTACATTCTACATTATTTCATTATAATGATGGTGTATTAAATATAATTTAAAGGAAGCCAAATCGTTTGACCCATGCATATGTAGGTACCGGCCAGAATTAGGGTGCCATGCACTGGAGGGACCAGTGGTGATTCAATAGCAGCCGTTATGAGGATAGATTGAGGCTGTATAACAATATCAGCTCTACTGGATCCTATTCATAGCCATCTAATGCCATCAAAGGATTTCGCAATAGATTGTGTCATTGCTTAATTGCAAGGGAAATTAATGAATAAACCAAAGAGATCTACTCTTTTTCCTCCACAAATCACCAACACAAAGGACAAGTTCACGAGTGTCTGTTTCCACGATATAATGTTGATATTAGAAAACCTGAATATTGCATAACTGTTGAATTACATTGACGAGAGCATGTGGAAATTTGATCAGTAATATTTTCTTCAAAAAGCCCTTCACAGAACCTGCTAAAATGAACTTTGCGTTGGATTCAATCAACTTGGTACGCAATTTAAAGCATTCGTTATTATTAAGTCTTTGCATAAGCTAGTAATGCTGGTTTTGTATCACATCTATCCATGACTTTATCTGATATTCTCATTTCATTGTATCATAGTCTCCTCCAGCGAAGACAAATGAAATTAATATTGGAATTCGTTGGAATTTGCATTATTCCTACTCATATTAGAATGTAGTGCCGAAGTGTACATTAAGGATGCAAACCCGGCTAGCGTCAGGTCAATTTATGTTACCATATTGGGTGTGTGTCCACTATACGACATGGAAAGTGGACGATTTCACCTGTTTGACGTCCAGTGATATGTGCATATTTGGGAATATAATTTTCTAGATATATTCCACTCTAACTGCAGGTATGCTGTGTCCACTAGGCATTATAAATTGCTGCCCAGACTGCCCAGGGCAAACATGGACGAGTTATTATAATAGAATAAAGAGCATATTGCCGAATTTCTGCACTAAAGATCAAACATGTTAGATTCCTAAATTCTCACTTTTGTCGTCCAGTTTTGGCACCCCCAAATTGCTATCCCACCGTTGTATTTGAGAATTTTGTCGTCCACCTGTGTCTACAGGGAGACGAAACATGTATTTCATAATTATTTGTATTCAAATTCACGTTTTGACGGACGACAAACAGCTTTGTATATGCTAGTGGACACAGGCCTATACCTGCAGACCATCTCTGGAAAGGTTGAGACTTAGCCCTGTTGTACACTTAGGTTCCGACATAATAAAATTCTGTTTTACTTCGCACCTGGAAACTGCCGTTCAGTTGTCTTACTTAACGAACCACCACACATGCATTACGTTTTGATGAAATTTGTTATCAATTGAGAAAAGGGGTTAGTTTTAAAGTGCATTTATCTTGAGACTAGACTGACCTTCAAACTAAAGACAGGTCAAATATACCATGGGAAACATAATTTGAAGACTGTAAGCCTATTGAGCGGTTTGGAGGTCAAAGGAATATTTTCAAATGTTTGAAGATTTCTTGGCCAGACAATATGACTGAAGATCAAGTTGAAGATTTCCAGGGGTTCAAAATCCCATTTTTTGATTTGGAGATATAAAATTGGTTTTGGAAAACCTCTCAGAAGCCCCATTAATAATGCACACAATAGGCCTGTGTCCACTAGCATATATGAGGCCGTTTGTCGTCCGTCAAAACGTGATTTTGAATACAAATATGAAATACAATTATGTTTTGTCTCCATTGCTGGACGTCAAAATGACCATATATTCCACTTTCGTATAGTGGACACAGGCCTTATGTCTGAATCGTTCACGATTCGGGTAGGATAGAATGCACAGCCGGGCCTGGAAGGTGTTTCACAAGAAATGTAATGTATGGATTGATCTATTCGGCCTACAACTGGTCTAGATAGAATGCAGAATAGAATGACCCTTTGAAAAATTGCTAATGTTTCAAAAGGATTGAGTTACGAGTAGTGCATGCACCACACAATAGAATGTTCCTTATGAAACTATTCTAAACCCATTTTACCTACCGAGCAAAGATCAATCTATAATTGATAGAATGAAAGAAAGTATGACAATGTCTTAACAGAAGTGCTATTATACATGCTATTTGCTAAAGAGGGAGTACCAAAGATGACACATATCATATTAAATACATGTACTTGCCATACATGACAAAACACTGTAGGAAAAAAGTTTTCTCCATATAAAACGGAAAACAGGGGATGGTATTATGTCCTCCTATATGGAGCTTGTGAAACACATATATATTGGTTACAACATACTTAGGAGTGCAATAACTAATCATTAATATCACTTGTAAGCCCTTTGGAAACACTTGCTTTGAGCCTCACTTACGAGTGGTCATTAGACTTACGACCAGTGTGGTTATAGAATAAGTCAAATCTGCGAGTGGTGGGGGGCTTAGAAACACTTTCAAAAAGAATGATCTATTTCAGTCATTGTGAAACACCCTCCTGCACTGACTTCCAATCACAGGAGAAGCAGGGCCTTTTATATCCCTAGCATGTGAAATATGTTTGACATGGTTATTGGCTTTCCAAACAAAGTGTGGTACACAGTGCCTGACTGAGAGACAACAGTCCTCCAGTATACCGTGCACACTACCAGGCGAGAAGAACCCAAACAAACTTCTTCCAGGTCAGTTGGATATAGTATTTTTACCCCATGATGACATGATAAGAACATGTTGTTGTGAGGAAAACCAAGCAAGCTCCTCCATTCCCAATCATCTCTAATGATCCCCTGCTGAAGTTGGCCATGACCCTTAAGCACTGGAGTTTAAGATTAAGAAAAGTCCATGTGAATAGGACATTCATGAGCATTTGTCCTGGTCAGAGATATTCAAACATGAAATGCAAGGCTCAGAACCACTCGAAGATAGGTGCTTTAGAAACACAAATTTTATATTTGTTTCATTTATATTGGCCCTTGTGACCTTCTTTATAACTCTCTTGGTGAAATGGAAGGGTAAAGAGGTTTATGACAGATTCATGACGACAATGGCTAGCTCCCTCATCATGCATTGGCTGTCTTATGTACTATGAATTATGATAGAGTATACCCGTAAAGTCTCGTGTCCAAGCCGCTGCTAGTAGGTAAGTCAGATCGGTGGTGCGGCTTATAGAAACGGGCCTATACCTAGTTGCAGCTTATACGCGAGTTTATATATATATATATATATATACTACAGTACTAAAGTTGCCATAATCAGATCCCCCTGCGGGGCTTATAAGATATTCCCAAAGTCTAGGTGCGGCTTATACGCGAGGTTTTACGGCAGTGTATGTAGGTATAGTATGACTGAGCATATTTTTGGTCTCATAATATTATGTGACGACACTCTCTACTTGTTTCTTTCAGGTTAAAATGCTACATGCTGCATATATCTTGATAAAATGTATGTCATAATATTGCTAGTTAAGGGCAATGCAACCAATAGAAGGCCATACGAAAGTACACTGGTCTTTTCATTGTGAACCTTCATCCGATGATGGAATCACTGCCAATTCACATCAGTGGAATACACTCTAAACATGAGGGCTATATACTGCCCCTCCAGGGTGTAATGGGGTGTTCTGAGGCTTCTCCACGACCACACTCTCGTTGTCACATGCGGAGGTGTGCTAGGAAAGAGGCTATACTAGTAGATATAGCCTGAGACCTGTGTCTACATCAGATCATTTCACACTTTTGGGTTTTACATGTCAAGGAAGTATACAGAAGGCTGTGTGTGGGATTTACTGCATGTATTTCTGTAACCGACATTTGTCATCCATGTTCCAATACACTCCTCGCCCTTGAAGACCAGATAATATGGAACGTCCCAGGAGGTTGCATTCCTACAGCTATTATTAGAATCTGTACTAGCCGTGTGGGTGTAATTAACACGTTCATATTGGTCCTGATATGAGTAGGCATGGCCCAATCTGTGAATAATATTGACCAGTATGGCGTTTGTGAATGGTATTTGTGACATCATCTTCATGGTAGTAAGTAAACCAGTCCCTTCCGGGGCTGGGATTGTGGGCCTACTCCCCCCCCCCCCCCCAAATGGTGATGCACTAATAGGTTATTATTGAAGCACACATTAGGGATAGGGCGAGAAATCAGCACTATCCCGAACAAGTGCCTTAATAAAACAAGAATTGCGGTTGTTGCCGCGTTAAAAAATGCCTCAGGCATTTTTATACGCGGAGCTCAGGAGCATGGATATGTGTGTTGCTAGGCAGATAAACAATTAGAATAGCAGTTGCTAAGCAACCAGCTGCATTAGCAACAAACCAAAAGAACCATTGAATTCCTTGGGTCCACTTTAGGGGGGGATAGGTATGATAATAATCAACCTCAGGAGCATGGAAATGTGTGCTGCGAGGCAGATAAACAATTAGAATAGCTGTTGCTAGGCAACCAGCTGTCTTAGCAACAAACTGATTGAACCATTGAATTCCTTGTGACAATTTTAGGGGGGTAGATGTGATCATAATCAACCTCAGGAGCATGGAAATGTGTGTTGCTAGGCAGATAAACAATTAGAGTAGCTGTTGCAAGGCAATCATCTGTCTTAGCAACAAACCAATAGAACCATTGAATTCTTTGGGTCCATTTTAGGGGGGCGTAAGTATGATTATAATCAACCTCAGGAGCATCGAAATGTGTGCTGCGAGGCAGATAAACAATTAGAATAGCTGTTGCTAGGCAACCAGCTGTCTTAGCAACAAACTGATTGAACCATTGAATTCCTTGTGACAATTTTAGGGGGGTAGATGTGATCATAATCAACCTCAGGAGCATGGAAATGTGTGTTGCTAGGCAGATAAACAATTAGAGTAGCTGTTGCTAGGCAATCAGCTGTCTTAGCAACAAACCAATAGAACCATTGAATTCCTTTGGTCCATATTAGGGGGGGTAGGTATGATTATAATCAAACTCAGGAGCATGGAAATGTGTGTTGCCAGGCTGATAAACAATTAGAATAGCTGTTGCAAAGCAACCAGTGGCATTAACAATGATCCAATAGTACCATTGAATTCATTGGGTCCATTTTCGGGGGGTATGTATGATTATAATCAACCTCAGAACCATGGAAATGTGTGTTGCTAGGCAGATAAACAATTAGAATAGCTGTTGCTATGCAACCAGCTGTCTTAGCAATAAACTGATTGAACCATTGAATTCCTTGGGTCCATTTTAGGGGGCGTAGGTATGATTATAATCAACCTCAGTAGCATGGAAATGTGTGTTGCTAGGCAGATAAACAATAAGAATAGCTGTTGCTAGGCAACCAGCTGTCTTAGCAACTAATTAATAGTACCATTGAATTCCTTGGGTCCATTTTAGGGGGGGTAGGTATAATTATAATCAACCTCAGCAGCATGGACATGTGTGTTGCTAGGCAGATAAACAATTAGAATAGCTGTTGCTATGCAACCAGCTGCATCAGCAACAAACCAATAGAACCATTGAATTCATTGGGTCCATGTTGGGGGATAGGTATGATTATAATCAACCTCATGCCCTAGCAAAGGTTGATTTATATTATCATTATTTGCATAAATTTGTGTTGTGACACCTTAAAACAAAATGGCGGCACCCCTTAAAACAAAATGGCGGCACCAGTACTGACTTCCTGTCAAATGAAAACAATATAATGCCTAAACTTGGTAGTTCGCAGGCTCACCACCAGGGCCCCTCCGGGCCCTTCGGCATTAAAAAAATCTTAATGTGTTTATCCTACTATTTCGTAAAATGTGAAATTCATAATTAAATCTATTACATTATTATCCATTTTGTGTAACACCAATTTCTAGATATCCTCAAACCAATCTTTAAGGGGTGTTCAAATTTGCTAATCCTTAGTAAATATTTCACTACAGGCCATATTGCACAGGCCCAAGGGCACTCATACCGATGATTTAGCGTGCAAACTGCAATTGACAGCCTGTTCAATTTACCCATATATAATGTACTTTGAACAGGCCAGTTATAGATACCATTCTTGTGTACACTTCAGTCATAGGCTCATCTAGACTTGGTACACATCTGGCCTTTGGCATACATGCATGACAACAGGTAGTTTTTCTATCCAATTAAACTATGTATGTTGTGACCCTCCAGTTTGCTTTAAAGGCACGTCTCAGTCTGTAATTATAAGAATAGAAAAACAGGTAATGGAAAATATGTGCACATATGATAGGAATCTTGTCTGCGCTGTGTCAGGTGAAATGACATTTTGAACCCCCCACCTATAGTGGTCATATGGGTCTGGCACTTCCGAATAACTAGTAACTTCCTACAGAGGAGTTCTTCATGTTGTGTTACTCGTTTCTAGTGATTGGTAAAATACATGAGACATTTAAACAAGGTGTGAAACATACCTCACACCTTTTGTGTGTAATCCACTGACGTGAATCAGCTATGATTCATTGGCGGACGAGATTCCTCCATAAGTTTAGAAGAAAAGACCAGCCTAATTTTAGGTGGCCTTCTATTGGTAATATAAGTATAGTTAAGCAATATTCTAACATACATACCATCAAACTACACACACAGAAAAGTGAGAGTCATTGTCGCTAAAACTACCCTCACCTGAGGGTCAAGCACTGCCTGACTCTCAGGTGAGGGTAGTTTTAGCGACAATGACTCTCACTTTTCTGAGGGTGTATGCAGGACGTAGCATTTAAGCAATGTGATAGCATGCCTCTATTCCAAACAAGTGCCTCAACAACAACCCCTTAATGCGTTCATCTCACTATTTCCTCATAAAATGTGAAATTTATAATTAGTTATATTACATTATTGTCCATTTTATGTACATCTACCTCTTTGCTCCCAGTGCCAGTAGGTCACTTAGACAAGTTTACTTTTTCATTGTGTGTTAGTGGGGACCTTCATGAAGGAGTAGAATAACTTCATCGGGAGCCTTCCATCAAACCAATGGGCATACCGGAATCGTAAAAGGTGACAAAACTTGATGGGTCACTTTTTGGACTACTGTGATTGTCACTAAACAAGCTGTTTTGGCAGCCGCTACCCATATGCGTGGGCCCGGGCCTTCATGCTGGTGGTCTACCTTGTGACCTCTCCTCAGTGAACCATGTCTGAGATATCAAAGGCTGTGGTTTGTCTGGCCCTGCCTATTATGGTATTAGCAAGGTAGGTAGGACCAGGCAAATAAAACACTTGCTATCCTTTGAAAAGAGTAGGCGTCGTGCCTCGGCAGTGGTTTTCTTCCTCACCTCATAGATGCGGTAATTCATTTCATAAATTCAATCATCCAAAGATGTGGTCACTGCTGTATTGGGCAAGCAGCATATAGATATGGCGCCAATGTTGTCCGGCAACATTAGGACATATGTGACCCATCTAGGGAAAAGACCCCTTGAGACGGGATTTTTAGCTCTGGTTTTGGCCAACAGGAGGCACCATAGATGAAAAAGAGTGTTAAATACATGAAAAAACTTCTAAAACCATTTTTCATGTAGAATGCAATGATCTTCATGAAATAATTCCATCGTTGATGAAAACATTCTATATTTGGAATGCAAAAAGAACATTTTTGTGAAGAATTAGCCAATATGATACTTTCTGGTTGCCATGGAAACCATCCCAAAAGCCTAAATTAGAGGTGATAATTCAGATTTCTTGAAAAATCCCATCAGTTACCCAAAACTGAAAAGAGAACACAAAAAATCCTTCTAGAACCAAATTTAGACTAATAAATCCAATTTCATTTGGTTATTCTTAAATAAAACCGATTTTTCATAATTATCATCATTTACTATGGGATACAAGGCAATTAGAGCTTATTTACCATTTCAACTAGTGATATGTACTGATGTTTGAAAAGCAATTCCCACAAAACTACCAGGATTTTTTAAACTCATGATATCTCATTTTAAAGATTATGACACAAATTTTATTTACTATTTTCCCCCCTGAAGGGGTCTTTTCCCTCACCTGGTCACATATTCCCCAGGTGGAGTAAGTGTTTCCCTAGTTCACCACCTGCCCACCTGGGGGAGCTAGGGTCCCTGGTGCCTTTGTTGGTAGCAACCACCAGTAGGCCATTGCTTGTAGTATGGAAGGTTGATATAATTTTTTTGGTGACAGGTGGAAGGTGAAAATATTCATCAAGATGGGTACTTGCCATGAATGTGGGGCAAAAATCGACCTGAGAAGTTCTAGGTACACTTGCCCTGACTGTGGGGCAAGGGTAAAGCACTACAGGCAAGGAGCCGGAGGGGAGACAGAGGCCTACTACTTGACGCCCAAATGGCTAAGCCGTCTACCGAGGAGAATGGCTCCAAGGAGAATCTTCACAGGCCGCCCCGGGGTACAGCCGGCCAACAAAAGGAGAGCCCGCGGTCATCGCCGGTCCCGGGATCATCGACACTGATGCCCGAGAGGATCCTGCAGGAGCGCATCAAGAGAGCTGAGGCTAAACGGGCCTTACTGGTGAGGAAGGGTGAACTACTTACCCTGGAGGCACGGTTGCACGACCTAGAATTGCAGAATCAACGTATGGAGGAGGAGTACGCAGCAGCGCTGGAAGCCATTGGCATTCGGTCGACCAAAGTGCCGATCGGAGATGGTGCCATCCCGACCGAGGATGGCGCACCTTTTGAAAGGGTGATTACAGCTCTCAACTCGCCCATCGACGCTGCTACGCAGCAGATACGGGTAGGAAATGATCTTTTTGTGCGACAATGTGAAGGAGGTGCGACAGGAGAGCCTAGAAGTGATAAAAATGAACAAGCAGCATATAAATATATGTCCTACTACTGCGAGGCAGACTACCACTATTTGTGGATGACTCTTGGCCGACTTGAGATATGTCCTCTAAGGTACTTGATGTACACCTCGACGTTAAACAAATCAATCAATCAATCAAACAGGCCGTGTGCAGGTAGGAGGTTGGGATGCATCTGGTCTGGTCAGGGGCAGGCAGGCAGGTAGTGGGCTAAGTGCTAGCATCTTTTCCGGGATCCGGGTTCACATCTCGGACGTTTTCGTATGCAGCATGTATTATGCAGTAGACTTTTAATCTGGAGACTGGAAGGCATGTGCATGCTGTATCCAGAAATGTGCCTCTACATGGGTGCCCAGATTCTACACCATGTTGCCGTGTCGATTTTTTAGCAAGGAGGCTGTGTTGTCGTGTCGATTTTTATGCACTGTATAAACCTTATACCAGTATAATTCCAGGGGGGCGTGGCAGTCTCTCACCGCGAACGGACGTAGTCCCATTGATGGCTACTGGTGGCGCCATCGTCGCGGAAGGCTGAGGTTCCGCCATCTCCCGTCAGATGGCGCCATCAAACCGGAAGGGACGTGACGTCACGTCTCCTTGGATACTTCTATCTGTTGTTACGTAACTATAACAGGGCGCGCTGGTCAAAATATTGACAGTTGGGGCTGAGCGACGATCCTGTGCACATCAGTAGTGCTTGTAAACGGATTTTAAAAATTTGAAGTCAAGGAAGACGTGAAGTTTCAGAAGTTGCGAAGTTGCGAAGTAACCGATCAACATGGGAAAAAGAAAGTCGCCCGCTAAGAAGAACCCAACTCCTGCCCGCGATGAGGCTGCAGAAGGCGTGAGTGGATCCTTACCTTCTACTAGACAAGACGAGCAGATGAAAAAGACGTTGAAAAAGACGAACGACGACCTAATGACGATGACGAGCCGGCTTTCATCTGTGGAGGGCACCTTGGATAGGTTATCCTCAACGTTGGGCATCATCCAGTCTACCCTGGAGAAGAATGAGGGAGAGGATCAAGGCCGATCAAGACGTAGAAGGAGACAGCCATCCCCATTGTCATCGCCCCGGTGGATGCAGGGACGACGCTCTGGGTCGTCATCAGTAGATTCCTCGTCGTCACTGGGTCGTCACAAGTGCAGCGGCCACTACTCCCCGGTAAAGCCAAAAGGTACAGACGAAAAACAATTTGATCAGCGTAACTATTTAGAGCGCAGTGTAAAAATTGATAGTGTTGAATCTCTGTTCCTGATCAACACCAGAACTGTCAGAATATTGTTAGAACAGGGAGAACCTACTGAAGATATTTTGTCTGTGTTAGAGCATGTTGAAATGTTGTGCGAGAAGGCTATGACTCGTATTTATAGGCCTTCCGCTCTCATTAGCTATGATAAGGCCGTTCGGTCCAGGGCTAATGTTGATGGGGTTGAGGCTTTTGGCCGCATTAAGAATACTGACGTGCTAAGATACTTTAGTTTTGACGCAACCATTGTAGCCGGAAAGAGCAGCTCATCTAAGAAGGCTAGCGGGAACACGAGCAGCTCTCATGATAAGAGGGCGTGCTTCATGTTCAACAAGGAGGAGGGTTGCAAATTATCCCAGTGTAAATACCCCCATGTTTGCATGTTCTGCCGCTCGTCGGCCCATGGGTCTACTACATGTACCGGCTCTAAGAATACTAAATAGGGTGGGACGAGCATGTGTGAGCAATTGGTAGTCGTCAATATTAAAGGTACTGCTCACACAGACGCTCAAAAGTTTTCCCCTGTTAGTACAACAGGGGAGGCCTTGAAGGTCAATTTAAACCCACTCGCTCTGCAGTTTATCCCTAGTGTAGTCTTTAATTCTAAATTGAATCCTTGTGCACATGTGTTTGTGCCGGTAGCTCACAAGGGGGACAGTGTAAGTGGAGCAGAGTGGGGTGGTGACGACTGTACCTCTCGTAGAGGGGATGTAATTGCACATGAAGCTGTTGAGCTGCAGCAGGGCCCCCTAACTGTGAGTAGTATATACCCAGTAGCATGTGAGGAGGGACCGCTGCAGCAGGCGACTAGTGTTAACGCTATTAGTGACTCACCCAGGGTAAGTGTGGCATCTGAACCTGGGGGTGGGGAACTTCTCTATACTATTGAGGGTAAGGGTACCATACCTGATATCTCCGTTTTTGATACATGTTTGGCAGGGTCCTGCTCATGTAACCATAGGATCGGGTGTGAATCCTCTCAGCTCAAACCTTGTCGTTTTGCTAATTTTATTTCTGGCAAGGGAAATGTGTGTTCTGGCAGACCTGAGTGGGCGAAGTTCATTTGGGAGGGGGTTGTCCAAGGTTTCAAAATTGTAGATGACTCTTGTGATACGTCCTATAGCTGCAGAAATTATAAAACAATTCTGGAGGGGGATTTTTTAACTGAAATGTGTGAAATAGTGGACCAAGAAACCAAGGACGGTTTTGTTACAAAGGTCACTCACCCCCCCAGATGTGTACATGCTTTAGGTGGGGTTGAGAAATCTAATGGAAAACTTCGCCCTATCACAGACTGTTCTATGCCTGAGAAGGTGTGCATCAATAATTATATGAAAGACACATACGTACCTTTTTCTTACAACTCGGTCAATTCAGTCGTAGATCTATTGGAGAAGGACATGTATTCCTGCGTCGTAGATTTGAAGTCAGCATATCGCAGTGTCAATGTCTATGGCCCCCATGTCGATTTTCAGGGTTTCGCCTGGGACCAGGGGCAGGGCCTAGAATATTATGTGAACAACAGGTTGAGCTTTGGGCTAAGATGCGCTCCCAATATCTTTAACTCTCTTTCAGATTTTATTGTGGCAATAGCAAAAGGTTATGGGGTTGACCTAATTGTAAATTACCTCGACGATTTTATAATTCTGGCCAAGAGTGAGGATGAGTGTAGGAGACAAAGGGATGTCCTCATAGATATTATGCAGTACCTAGGTTTTCAGGTGTCTTTCAACAAGGTGACCGAGCCTAGCAAAGTGACAGTCTTTTTAGGCATAACGATCGACTCAGAGAAGATGGAGCTGTCCCTCCCTAGGGAAAAAGTAGACAGGCTATCTCTGGCCCTTGATGACTGTATGGGTATGCGCTATGTTTCAAAAAAGAGACTACAGAAAATAGGGGGTCTTATGAGTTTCTGTGCCCAGATAGTGAGGGGGGGTAGGACATACAGCCGTAGGCTATATGACCTATGTGCTAAAGTTAGACCAGGTAGAGCAATATTTCTGGATGATGAGACCAAGAAAGATTTAGTCTGGTGGCGTCAGTTTTGTGATGTTTTCAACTGTCGTGCTTTAATGAGGAAACATGTCCATGCTGACCCTATGGTGTCAGACGCTTCAACTAGGGGCTTTGGAGCCTGGAGTGGGGACGAATATCTTTACGGTATGTGGGAGGGTTTTTCTGTCCCTACCGGTATAAACAGGGAGTTCCAGGTTGGTCATCCCACCATGGATAATATTAAGGTTCATAAACGCAATATTAATGTTTATGAACTGTGGCCTGTTGTGGTTGGTTTACAGCGCTGGGTGTCTAAATATGCTAATTGTAAAGTGAATATTGTTACGGACAATATGCAGGTGCTGGCCATGGTGAACACGGGTAGGAGTAAGAACAAATTGTGTATGGAATGGCTCAGGGAATTATACTGGACCTGTTTTATTCATAATATTGAGTTACATGCTACCTACATTAACACTAAAGCTAATGTATTGGCAGATTTTCTGTCTAGGCTCCCCTATAAGGGGGTACCGGGTAAATGTGAGTCATACTTGAAGGACACTAATATGCCATCTCTTTACAGTGAATAAACTCACCAGCCTCCTCATGGCCCAAGGGCGGTTTGCGGAGGTGGGGGTAGCGCCTGCCACTAGGGTCACTCGTAGCACCCAGCTGTCAAGGTATAAAAAATTTTGTAAAGATTTTGACCTATTTAATTTCCCTTGCTCTGCCAAACAGGCCTGTTTGTATGCCACCCATTTATCAGAGACTTTGGTTGCCGTCTCTGTAAGGAATTACGTATCTGGGGTCTGGTATTTTCAGAAATTAAAGGGCTATCCAGATTGTAGTGAGAATTTCCTCCTTAAACAAACTCTCAATGGTATTCAGCTACGGGTGTTAAGTTGGAGAGGTACCCCCTCTCCCCCTCGGATATGCTGTCTATGTTTAAATTGCTGGATTTTTCTAACCAGGACGACCTGTTATTTTGGGTTTCAGCCCTTCTTGGGTTCAGGGCCCTACTGAGGATTTGCCATATGACGGCTTCGCCGCACAATACTACCGTAGCGTCGGTATCCTTCCATACCGGGTATGTGCAGATTAAAATAAATTCCTCTAAGAATGACCAATATGGCCGGTTTTCTTATTCAGTCTATCTTCAAGACATGCCTGGTTCCCCTTGGTGCCTGAGAACCTTGCTTAGTGGCCTGGTGAAGGGTAGACAAGGTGGTGACCCACTGGTCTCACATATGCTAGTTGGTGTTTGCTACCCAGTTGGTTATAATGTAATTAATGATAAACTCAAGATGTTAGCTTCTTTACTTGACCTACCTGTCCACAGGGTGTCCACCCATTCTTTCAGGCACGGGGGCAGCACTATGCTGAGTAACCTCAACATGCCTGTGAGTCATATTATGCGGAAGGGCAACTGGAGATCTGGGGCAGTTAGAAGGTACTTGCACCAGTCTGCAGATGAGGGCATCAGGCTGGAGCGGGTCCCCTGTGCCCATCTAGAAGGTTTAATTTAATGCTTAAATTGTGTGTGGCGTGTGGTGGGTTGTTGGCTGATATTTTGTACATTTTCCACCACACCCCTGCCTTGTGTCTTCTCACTGTTATTTATCTCAGAGTAATATAATAATTATCTCAATGTTGATAGTAATTTATTATCTCACCAGTAACCTAGGTTACACATAATTATTCTAGGGCCGCCAATGCCCTCTATCTATCTGCTACCGGTAACCTAATTATGCACTGTATAAACCTTATACCAGTATAATTCCAGGGGGGCGTGGCAGTCTCTCACCGCGAACGGACGTAGTCCCATTGATGGCCACTGGTGGCGCCATCGTCGCGGAAGGCTGAGGTTCCGCCATCTCCCGTCAGATGGCGCCATCAAACCGGAAGGGACGTGACGTCACGTCTCCTTGGATACTTCTATCTGTTGTTACGTAACTATAACAGGGCGCGCTGGTCAAAATATTGACAGTTGGGGCTGAGCGACGATCCTGTGCACATCAGTAGTGCTTGTAAACGGATTTTAAAAATTTTTAATGTGATATTGTTGTGATATTGATTTTTGGATATTGATATTGGTTGTGAATATTGATATGATATTGCCGATATTTGTGATTGTACTAGAAGGCTGTTAGTCCTACGCGAATTTGTGATTGTATTTGCTTGAGATGTTATTTTGATTAAGTGATATTGTTGATATTGATTGGGACATGGTTCCAACTGGGGGGTCGCTTAATATCTACTGTTCTTGCGATTTAAGACTCCAGGAGTGTAAAGTCTTGATTGTCCTGTTGGGTTATCTGAGACATGTGTCACAATAAAAGAATGAGTGTGACTTCTTTTGTCGTGATGTATTTGTGGTACTTTTCAGTAATAAAGGCTGATATTTTGTACATTTTCCACCACACCCCTGCCTTGTGTCTTCTCACTGTTATTTATCTCAGAGTAATATAATAATTATCTCAATGTTGATAGTAATTTATTATCTCACCAGTAACCTAGGTTACACATAATTATTCTAGGGCCGCCAATGCCCTCTATCTATCTGCTACCGGTAACCTAATTATATGTATAGAATATACTGGGCCCTTATAAAGAGGGCTGTGTCCGTCAATTTGTAACCCCCACGTGTCGCACGTGTCGATTTTTAAAACCCCCGTGTTGCCGTGTTGTATGTGTCGATTTTTACCCCATGTAGAGGCACAGAGATATCAGCATGCATAATATCCAGTTTCAGCATGCAAAATGCAACAATCGTGGGATAACATGGATATAGACACGCCTATCACATGAAACTGTTGCCTATTCTCATGGCAAACTGTGACAACAAAGTTGTAAAAAAATTATTGACCTATTGACTGATATAACCACCCCGCCCCCGCTCCCCTACATAGGTTTACAGGGCAGAAGTCTCGCGAAGATGCCGCAAAATGCCCGGAATTAGTATTGACGTAATTATTCCCCCGGCTGTAATTCAAAATACCTGCTGGTAGGGTAGCATAAAAGAACCCATATCCGATATTTGAAAGCTCATTCGCCTTATTAGTGGGGATATATGGAGGACAACATTTTTGCCCATCTTTCAAGCATGCAAGCAATAATGGGGGGCACATACTTTTTTTCTCGGCCGTTCTTGCGACCTACTTACGCACCCCATGGCAACCCTGCGGCGTGTCTGACAACCTCACTCTCTTAACAGATTCTCTCGGAGCAGTCTGATTGACTGATAACTTATAATAATTAAGTTCAGGATTAAACTCAAATCTGGATATTAAATTGGTAAGGATATATTTTATTGTAGAATTCTGTTGTATTTCATTCCAATCTGTAATGTACCATCCTAGCACCATCCTAGATGTGAAAAATTTGGCCCCAGCAACAGGTAGCCAGTAAGCTGGGGCTCATCCTGCACTGATACTTGCACGAAAGGCCATGATGTTGCATGTCAAAATTAAGATAGAAAATTTATGATAATCGAAATGTAATGAACATTGTGGATATCATGCTGTATTTGCAGTGTTTGATGAGATGTTGGGTCTCAAAAAGGCGTGTTCATAAGATGTTTTGTTCATAAGATTACTTAATGCATCATTATTCAAAGTTAACCCATTAGGAAGTTGGTATACTTTCACTGTTCAAATTGTACAAACATCTACTACAATGAGCAGTGGTAAACGAAACTAACGTGTTTTTGAAAGACTGGTTATTATGTTCATACATATAATGTAGGGGGTAACATATTGTCTGAAACTTAGAAATAAAGTTATACCCATATTTCTTATTATAAGGGCTACAGGATTTTTCCCACCCCCCAAATGTCACTTTTTTCAATATAAATCTGAGAAATCAGGTTTATCCTTTACGTTTTTCCTACTGATGTGTGACCTTTGCACTGCTAATTAGTATAAATGTGTAATTTGTAGTGATTGATAATCATTTTTATAAGAAAAACGGTATTATATGGCTAAAAACAGCCCAAAATACATGTCCTCTGACACATATTTCACTTAGACAGATGTTTTATCATGTTTTTATATTTATTTTAATATTCTCACATCATATTTTTGAAAGTACATGGTGCGGGCAATATGAACATGAATTTTTCCTCTTTTTCTAATTATTTCCTACTTCTCCATATTTGGTTAAAGATAGGTTCCCACACATATGATATCATTACAGCAACTTTGTGGTCATTTTGTTCATAGTAAAAACATGCTGAGACATAATTTTTTGACATATCACCCATCTACTATACCCCATATGTTTGCCTGATTAAAATAAAATGGCAGTGGAAATTATATCCCCTTGCTTTAGAGCTTCAAAAATCAATCAGAAAACGTATTGTTTAAGGGCCCAAATTTAAAATGGCAAATTTTCCACCTATATTAAACTGAAATTACATGTAAATCCAGGTACTTAGTCCTTGTGGCCATATCTTAAGGCGTGCATAGCTAAACCTTTGAATTTCAGCATATTTATGCGGTTTCTAGACATGTTGTGTTCAGAAGATGTTGTGTTCAGAAGATGTTGTGTTCAGAAGATGTTAGATATATGCTATATTCAAGCAAATATATCCTAAAAATCACTTAGTATGTAGCATAGGAAGCTCATATGAATCATCTCACAGCATTGAAATGGTATAGTTTAGGATAGATTAGCTAGAAACCCACTTGTTGTGTTCGTGAGGTGTTGTGTTCATAAGATGTTGTGTTCATAATGTTGTGTTAGTAAGATAGTAGGAAAAATACATTTAGAAGCAGGGATCTGATAACAAATCAAATACTACTGTCACAATCAACAGATATCAATGACCTCATTGCAAATTCATGGTCAATTTCAATCTAGATCTGCATCTAAATCAACAACTTGTGTCTACAAGGTGTTGTGTTCAGAAGATGTTGTGTTCATAATGTTGTGTTAATAAGATAGTATCAAAAGGAAGCTTAGAAGCAGGGTTCTGATTGGAAATCAATAACTATGGTGATTATCAACGTTTATCAATAAGGGCATGGAAAAAACATACTCAATTTCATCTTTATCTATATGGAAATCTACATGTTGTGTTCAGAAGATGTTGTGTTCAGAAGATGTTGTGTTCAGAAGATGTTGTGTTGGTGAGATAGTAGAAAGAAAAGACATTTACAAGGTGGGCCATGATGAATACTCACTTACAATTGTTATAATCAACACTTCACAATGAGCTCATGGCAAATAACTGGTTGATTTCATGAATATGTACATGTAAACCTAGATGTTGTGTTCATAAGATGTTGTGTTCATAAGATTACTTAATGCATCATTATTCAAAGTTAACCCATTAGGAAGTTGGTATACTTTCACTGTTCAAATTGTACAAACATCTACTACATGTTCCAATACTGTAAATATTATATTTCTAATCATTTCATGCTTTTTAATCAATGTTGTGTTCGTTAAACAGTATGTTGTGTTCATAAGATTTAGCAATACCATTGTTTAGCAGCTATTATTACAGGGCTTTAGAGAAATAATAGCAAATTATCTGTGATAAGAGGGAAGGTATATACATTAACTGTTTAAGGACTTACCTCACATATGAAACAAGGGTATGCTCATGTAAATAATTTAAAGAAGAAATGTGTTTGATTATGAAGATGCACAGACTGGGATAAAAATCGAAAAATTAAAGACCTATAAAGTCCTATATAGTAGGGAAAATAGTAATGATATTTTCTTTTACTGAATGTATGTATAGATATATAATGCAACATTATGCTTAACATAAGTTATATTAAAAAATATAATTTCCCAGCAAAAAATATTGATTTTCTTGTAAATCTCATGAACACAACATGTGACTGAAAGCTACAGCAGGTGTACATCTTCATGTTACAACAGAACAATGGTTGAAAAAGCTGCTGTGCCAATTTTTGAATATGTAAAGGATTAGATGTTTTACAATATGTAGGAGAAACATGGAAATGATGAGACATTATCTCTAATTTCACCAACATATTGAGAGGGGGAAAAATCCTGTAGCCCCTCCCTCTGAAGATAAATCAATGACCTAGACCAAAGTGGATTTCAGTGGTTTCATTCCAGCAGCTTTTTGGTCGTTCCTCAGTGTAATGCCTGTGCCATATAGTCCCTCCTCGTCGAGCAATAACATAATTAGCCATCCAAACTCAAAATGTACATATTTTCATGTTAACCACTACTGACCACGTTGTTGAAAGAATAGAACATCAAAAGTCTTGGACCACTTTGACACCTTTTTTTCCTGACCTTGCTAAAGGGATCTGAATGTAAACCTTGTATCATTGCGATATAGGAGAACCTATTGCAAGGCAAATGTGGTCTTTTCTTGTATTTTTCTTGAATTTTTGAAAGTAAAATCTTAGGGTGGTTCAATGTGCCCCATGCCCTGGGTAAGTTTATCCACCCACTGGGGTACCTTGAACCACATGCGTTGAAGATCCAAATAATCACCAATATAGATCAATAATTAAAAGTTTGGTTGGAATTAGTTGCTTTTGTTACTTTTGCATAGAATTGAATTACATACTTAGTGCACGAAAGTCATTCAATTAAAGTTTCTATAGAAGTGACCGAGTTTGTACCTTACAGATTTCTCTTAGGGTCAAATTAAACCAGTTCAAGAGTATTCCTGTTATTTGTTAAGTCTGAATAAATCTTTGCTTATATTCTTCTATAATGTAATACACTGTTCTGCTTCTGAAAAGTGATAAATCTGGGAATAAAGACACTGTAAATATGTCACACAAGAATTTATTTTCACAAACCGTAAACTATGTATTCTATCATAATTTTATAACCAAATTGTATCAAATTTGTTTATGTCATTATCCATAGTATTTTCCCTTGATACACTATTAACATCGCATCATTATTCAGTCATTTAATTGTCTTAACACCATTACCAAAGAGCCCCGAAAATCGGGGTACCTTGAGCCAGCTCAAGGTGCCCCAGAGCTTGGAGCACCTTGAGCATGGCTCAAGGTGCCCTGTTTTTTGTGGCTCAATGCGCCCCATGCTGGTCATCACAGATAAGATTGATGTTATTCGAATTACATAAAACATCTAGCAGTAAAGTTGGGTTCTATTCAAGGGTTCATATGTATACTTCGACCTCCACAGAGATCTTAGGCCAGCAATGTTTTTTAACGACCCAAGAACAAAAGTTTAACAATTGTAAATATCTACTTTCAAGGCCATAAACCTTGTTGTCTAACTTTCTCATCAGCATCCTAAAATCATCATGATGTTGCTGATCTGAACTGTCAATATAAGGGGGTAATGTGGTAGGCATACTGCCAGAAAATTCCCAAAGGTATAGCAAAGAGAGTGGGGGGCTCAACATGCTCGGGTGGTCAACGTGCCCCGGTCTCCCCTACATTGTGGTAGACACTGACACCGCTGACCAAAGGACAATGAAAACCAAAACCATTGTTTTACTGTGTAACCCCAGGCAATCCCCAGCGATAAAAACCCACCATGTCCCTCCATCTAGTTCTCTATCTGAGCAATGAAAAGATCAAGTGAGTAGGGCCTGTACATGGTGATATCTTGGTGGAGAGGCAGCGTTGAGGTCCTGTTGTCAGCAAGCTATACCTATGTTGTAGGGCGTGCTCGGTAATTGATGGTTGATGCCTGTCACCCGCCGCTGTAGGGTGTAAAGGGGCGTTCTGGGGCTTCTTAGCGACCACACCCCTCATTGCCACACGCTAACCCAGCTAACAAAAAATACGTTATTTAACGTTGAAATAACGTTATTTGAAGGTTTTAAAAACGTTATTCGTATAATTTTCATGGCTGACATGGTTTACGCAGGCCAAAAGATGTCCAAATCCTATTATCTTAGTCATGATAATATTTGATCGTTGATATCTGAGTTAAATTATTTAACTATTGTTCGAAGAGGAAGCGTTTCTATATCTTTCAGGAGTAAAGGCTACATGTCTTGGTCAAGCTTCGGACCCGCAACCACAGCATAAGAGTCCAGTGCCCTACCACAGCGCCATAGAAGTAGAGATAACTAAGAACATAAATTATAGATACAGATATATATATTAATATTTGATATCCAGGGTTGATACAGTCTCGTGCCCCGACTGTACATTTAGATAGATAGATTTAGTTTTAAAACCAACACAGCCGAAGAGGGGTGGTGTACGTTTTCTTCAGTAACACTGGTGTAACAAGATCTTTTGGGGGCTATTTTAAACTGTATTGCCAAAGAATTTTGTAAGAATTGTCCTCTGAAAATATGATTTCTAATCCTCCTCAAATACATATATTGATTGGATTAAATAGTGATTTTGTTCATGGAAATAGATATTAAGGTATGTATTTATCACTGGGTATGGTTCATTCAATGAGATCAAGATTTTTAACAAAACATTTCAGTGTAGGATGGCATTTGAAGCCATCCTAACTGATCATTAGAAACACCCTTAGGGACCGTTCCTGGGGGTATTTTTACACTCTGATGGTTTATATATCTATACACTTGACCTTATATACTCTTCTACTGTGTATCAGCACTCAGGAGATATTCGGTTTGAATCCCACTCTTGCTCAATTAGTAGTATTGTTAATATCTGCATAATGCACCTTAATTGAAATAATGTTCCTAGTCACATATTTAATAGGTAATATAATTATGTCAATGAAGGTGGATGAGTTCAATAGATAATCTAAAAATCGTATTACCCCTTGTGACAAGATGGGATTCGAACCCACACTCCTCATTGAGAAATCATCCAGAATTCCGGATCATTTTCTTTAGATATAAATTCGTCCAGGCCCATTTGGGCCTGGAGAGTTGAAGGCTGGGGTTGATATGGTATGATGGTAGGGACCTTTAGCAAGAAACGACGTAGCTCATTAAACACAGGCATTGCCTATATTTTTAACATTGCTATGCCTGCTTTTAATAACCAAACTTAGCTCAATTAACACAGATATGTAGGCACTTTAGGTGCATTGGTGGCAATATAAAGCCCTACTCACACTACGTCAACGTTTTATGAGCTTTGGCATGGTTGCTAAAGGTCGCTAGTATAAATAATGAAATATTATACTATACTACTATAAATTATACAGGATTCTTATATCGTTTATTCACCCAGGTATGAGAGAGCTGAATAGTGTAGTTGATAGTGCTTAAGACTGTGGACCAGTGGGTCACGAGTTCAAAGGTTGCTAGTTTTTCTTATAGTACTTCCTCTAGCTTTAGTTATGGTATACCTAGAATGAGGTTTTCTACATCAGGGGTAGACACTAACGCCGGCCCGGGAGCCAATGGCCCGGGCCCGTACATTTCTGAATATTTACATGGCTACAGGCCCGGGTGGCCCATAGCTATTTACAAGCCCATTTCTGGGGAAATTTAGATGCAAGATCCATACATAGGCCTGGGCTTTTGAAGTACAAGCATGTCATATATCGTTTGAAAGAAAAAATCACGATCATGCTAAATATGTCACTTAATACAGAATTTAAGCACACTATAATGTGTTGGCTACCAATTTCCTCAAATAATCTTTTTAAAAACAAGTCAAGTTTTGATCCCTGGCCCACAGTTCTTGGTCGGGGCCCATTGATCTCTGGAGCTACGGGCCCGGGTGGCCCACAGCTGAAAAAGTTAGTGTCTACCCCTGTAAAAATACAAGAAAAGGCCCCTGTAGACTTATGTGTAGGCCCTCCAGGGTGCAAGTAACCTCTTGGAATCCCTGTAGTCTGATATGGACTAGCCTACATGTAACAGATTATGTATAATGTAATATTCTGGTCCATTATCATGATTGACTAAAGCCAATTCCGTGAAAAAGAATATTAGCTTTTGGGGTGCGATCCGAAACAGCCAAACCCAGCAGAGCCCCGGCCAGATCTCCTGACTATTATATACATGCTATGTATAGCGGTTTTCTTATCACAAAGCTGGATAGTATAGTGGATAGGGTTAGGGCTGGACCAGCAGGTTACTAGATCAACTCCACAATTTCCAGCACTTTTTCAAAAAAAAACTTTTTAAAACTCTCTTATCTATAGAGTTGATCAGTAGACCTATTTTTTCATTCACATTTGGATGATAAGCCACAAGCATAAACAAACGTTATTTAACGTTAAATAACATTGTGAATGCCAATGTTTTATATTAATCCATAAATTAATGTAAATTGACGTTTTGCATATAACGTTATTTCGAACGTTTCCCAATGTTAAATAACGTTTTTTTGTTCACTTGGAAGGTGTTTCATGAAAGCTTTAATGTAAAATGTATAGCCTGATAGATGCTATTTGAAAACCTTTTTTTCCTTTGGACTTTACATGTAAGCGAAGAATACAAAGGGTGTGCATGGGAGGACCCGGATTCCTGGGAATTCTCCCCACTAATACCTCCGGAAATTTCCTTCCGAAGTTCTTTACCTTGAGCCTCCCCTCTTCTCCCAAACGATCTGTTACTATGTCCTTATGTAACGTTGAGCTATTGTGTTGAATAATAACAGGTTAACTGTTGGCGGCTGTAAATAGCCTTGTCTGTTATAAATAACTCTGCCTGGACGAGGCAACATGCACTTTGTTATGCATTGCACAAAGAGGCGTGTGTCAGACGTGATATACATATATATATATAAATATCCACAAGCAGCTCAGCTCTAGTTAGCAGCGGCGTCCGAGCAGCTCAGTAGTGGACAGCAGGGGGGGGGGGGGCTTCACACACATGGACGCCTGGTCTAGGTATGGTCTCCCCACTCACTGCCAGTCCTCTAACAGTGAGAAAAGAAGCGCTGGTAATGAACGCAATCAAAGTGGCGAGCAACTCCTTTGATATCAAGTATCGGAGAGAGGGCAAAAACCACGAGCTGCTCTCTGCATAGCCAATCCTACCAGTCTCAGAGGCGCTAAAAACCACTACTTCCGTTCGTATTCTTTTTCTGGTTGCATTTCCCTCAAGCCACAAGCATTTTGACATTCGAAGACTAACCAAAACAAATCTTATTGAAGCGGAGGTGTGTGTTTTTTCACCGGTGGAGAGTTTAATCAAATGGGCATCACAAAGATGGCTATTTTTGTTCGTTTTATGGCTCTGCCAACCTAAAACCTTGTGTAAATTAGTATTCTCTTTGCGACATCTTTTCTTCGTCCAGAAAGATGAATGTCTTACACAGCTTTGGTTCAATTGAGATGGAGCTTGATGGAAAAGACTCGACTGCTGAGGATTACCATTAATACGAAAACGAATCGACAGTCTTCCCCTGCCCATTCAGACAAATACAGCCTAATATCCTTGACACGATTTTTACATGGAATCCTCTTAGGATCACCTTAAGGCTGCATTATCCAATTAAAGTCAATCTGTTTAGCATATCGCAGTCAAAATATCTGTAATCAACAAGCTGGTAATTCTTCCATGATCAGATTATAGCGGTTAACAAGTGAGGTTTCTTCATTGTTGAAATTTCTGTTGAATGGTTAAGTGAGTTATTTTCTCTGACGTTGCAATGCATTCAGATGCATGACCATTTCATTTAATTGACAACTCCTACCCGTTTTCTACTAATAGGCATTGGTTAAGCATTATCTAAAATCAGATAAAAAAGGAAACATCCATGCTCCATTATCTTATTTTAAGTTTTATCAGTTTCCTAAACCGTGCACAATTGTTGAAGGTTAGTTTATAAGCAGGTAACTACTACATCACTATAATAAAGAACATAATCCGATAATAGCAGGTGATATAATATATGAGGCGAGAGATATTGCACAATACATATATGGCACAGGTGTATTAGTACAATGTTGTACTATTTTAAACTAAAACGATGACAGTAAGTTCAGCGGAGACCATATTTGTTGGTCCAGTGTCCAACCAGAAAAGTGGACATTGTAATGGCTCTGTATGGCATTAACTCATTAAGTAACAAAACACACATACATGTATCTGATATAGAGTTTGAGGACAGTTGGGTTAACACAGAGAAGAATATGCAATTCAACCTTACACATGATAACGAACAAACGCATGAAAGCCAACATTCTCCTTTGAGACTTTAGTCTCTAATTTTGATTTGTAATGCGTATTTATTCATGGAATGATTTTCAAAATACAGCAATCAAAAAATGAATGTGATCTATATAGTATGGTATCTAGTATGGTCACATTCATAATGGGGTCTGTTGCCCATGCAATAATGTGGTCGATTCCTCATAGATACAGCATGCTTACATGATGCTGCAGTATGGGTTATAAGTGTCCACTTAGTATCACAACATATAAGTATGAACTTTGGTGCAGTATAACATATATTAGTATACAGAAACAACATATGTAGGTTTCTTATTTCACAATCAAAAATTTCCTTGACACAGGGATATGCTGACATGTGAGTATGTGACTCAGTAATAGACTGGTCAGTACTCGTAATTATCACTCCTCAGGTGGATTTTATGAATGGTTATATTCTCATGGTTGTCTTAGCAGGAACATGTGTCTCAGGTTAGGACAGCATTACAATTTGACTGCATATTAGCCGCTGTTACGGATATGTATAAGTATGGAGTATGATACAAGGTCATGAGATGTTTGCCGCATTACAGATGCCCATGGGTCAACAAAGATAATGGAGTGATTCGACGATGGCAATGCGTCTGACAGGTACAACAATACAGCTAGAGAACGCCATAAAGATGATAAACATGGGTAAAAGTATAACAATTCGCATTGATATAATGTATTTGGCCTCTGTAGTCCATGTAGGGATGTAAATTAAGTGGGCATTTGAGAATTGAGTAATACTGATTTTTGCAACAACCCATCCGCATTTCACTTTAAATTAATATTGACTGAGTGGTAGGCTGTTGCCGAGCCAATCACTGCTAAGTAACTGAGGAGCTCTAACATACTAGTTATGTGGTTCACAGACGTATATGAGCGGGATGCACATGTTGTATCCAGGAGGTTTCTGATGGGGATACCCAGTAGCTTCAATATGTATTTCATTCTGGTATAGCAGTAGTGTATTCAAATTCACGTTTTGACAGACGACGAACGGCCTGGTAAATGCTAGTGGACACAGGCCTATACACACCATTTGACATATTTCCCAATTTGTCACCTTACATTATAGCAACAAGTGAGTGATATACATAAAAACAGACAGGATCAATTAATACATGAGATTTGCTGTCACCAAACGCGGTGAGAGACGATTCCTCCGCGAGGGAGACAACAACAACAATGCCAGAATCATCACCTTCTAGGTTGGGTTGGATGCTGTGTTGTGTTCCTCTACTGCACTCAGTACTGAACAGGTAAGTCGTTTTTGGCGCTCCCTGTCATGTCGGACATGACATGTGACCATTTGTTCTAGATTACTTCACTTTCATTGCCTGATACAGGTGTAGGCTAATTGGGTCAATCTCACATGTATTCTCCCCAGTATGGGATTCCCTGTTGGAACTTTTAAATTCTGGTCCATATGAAATACACAGATTTGAATTATAAATGTTAATTAAGCCTCCAGTGAATTTCTCACATTGAAATCTATAGAGATAGATTTTTTGTCAGATCACTCTGGTGTGACCTAGCAACTGACCCTCAGTAGGACTTGAGTGTCAGTCCAAGACAGGGAGCTTTGCATATGTCTCAATGCAACCTACCAGGTAGGATAACTATTTACCTATTCAGTGCATTCTAGCACAGTTTTAGGTTAGGATTTCAGATCAATCTTTGATTGATATTATCCCTTTACTTCTGGTGTTTTTCCTCAAAATTGCATGTTTAAGCGTTGGGGAAAAAACCATCATCTTCAATGTACACATCATCAACACACAGGTCAGCATAAGGTGTGTGTCCACTATACAACAAGGAAACTGGACGATTTCACCTGTTTGACGTATCAGTAATATGTGAATATTTGGGAATATATTTCCTAGATATATTCCCCTTTCACTGCAGGCATGGTGTGTCCATTAGGCATGCTTAAGTACCTACCAGACTGTTTGGGGCACAAATGATCAAGCTATTATAATAGAATAAAGAGCATATTGCCCAATTTCTGCACTAAACATGTTAAATATCTACATGCCCATTTTTGTCATCTACTTTTGATACCCACAGACTGCTATCACACTTGTGTCTTTGAGCATTTTGTCATCCACCTGTGTCCACAGGGAGACAAAACATATATTTCATATTTGTATCTAAATTCATGTTTTGACGGGCAACAAACAGCCTTATAGATGCTAGTACACACAGGCCTATTCGTATGGACACAGGTAGGTGTATCAAAACAAGGTGAGAAGCCACAATCTATTAAATCATGGCCGATGCTATCCGCACGCCACAGGGTCTGAGTAAGAGCTATTATTCCCACACTAGGTAGGGTCTGAATAAATAGACTTAAAGGTTCACGAATCTTGGTCTGTTGACTGGGTTATTTCACGAGTTGACCTTCGGGCCGTATTTCACGAGGCCGTAGGCTGAGTGAAATGCGACCTGAGGGTCAACAAGTGAAATAACCCAGTCAACAGACAAAAACAAGTGTTCCTTTGTGTTTATTTTTTACCTTTTTTCGATTCAAATTGAATATTTTAGGAGGGGTGGCCTAAATTTGCTGAAATAGCCTTTTTTCTAGGCTGTTCAAACGTAAACAAACCGCCATTTTGATGACGTCACAGGGTCGTGAAATACGGCCGTGGGTTATTTCACGGGGGGCTTTAAATACGGCATTCCTTGGTTAAATCAATGGGGCTGCCGTATTTGATAAAAAATAATAGTTCTTATTCCCACACCATATAGGGTGTGTAATACAGGTCTTATTGGCACCCTATGCTATACTTATAGGCATATAGGGTGGCGATTTGAGTGTGAATTAGAGCTGTTATTCTCGACCCCTGAGGGTGCGAATAAGAACCCTTATCAAGACACTTGGGAGGTTGCGAATCAGAACATTTATTCCCACGCTGTATGGGGTGTGTATAGAAGCTGTTATTGCCACACTAAGTTTTAGGACTACAGGGATTCCAAGAGGCTACTTGCACCCTGGAGGGCCTACACACAGAAAAGTAAAGGAGTCGCCACGACTCTGACAGCCAGAGTCACAGTTTCTCTCCCACATGACACCTGTAGTGGAGAGTCGAATGAGTTTGACTCTCCGTTCCTGAAGAGTCAACAACAGTTGACCCATCAAAAGAGGGGGAGTCAAAATCGAATACATGAGTGCATGCAGGTCAGGTGGATTGTGTATATATGCCAGGGTAGAGTGGTGGAAACAGGTGTATATAATTAGTGGGCAGGCCAGGTGAGGCCTGTGAGAGAAGTGAGTAGGTAAGGTTATTGCCCAAGACAGGTCAATAACAAGACATATTGTAATGTCCACCACTTCCCCCTGTGTGAAAGGGCCAATTTATATCTTCCTCACACTACATTCTACAGACCATTGGCCACATATATCATCAGACGCCAATATCAGATCTATTTGAAGTAGTAAGCAGTGCCACACATTATATCTCACACAGTTAGTGCCCAGCCCTATGTTTATGTCCCATACCCACAAATATGGTGACTAAGCTCTATACTGTTGATGTTCTTGGAATGTATTGTATAGTTTGTCATGAGATTTGATTCAGGTAAGTTAACTGGAAAGCTTATCCATGGACATCCCTTAACCACACTATTTTTTTTTACATAGTGGACCTATCTAGAAAGAATCAAAACTGTGTGGCATGTAACAGTTATCTAAAATATAGATAGTAGCTCTGCCTTGTGGTTGCCGCTGGTACCAAATTACTGTTGGTTGCCCCACCAGGTGGTTTCATATGCAACTACTATCAGAGTCAACACATTTTTTATTTGACTCTTCATGAAGGGTCAAACTATAAATGACTCTGCTGTGGGCAGAGTCAACTGCACTTGACTCTGCACTAGTAGAGTCAAGAGGGAGAGTCAATTTGTACAAGGAGCAAGGGGTATGACTGGAGTGGCTGTGACCTCTCCACCAGAGTCATCATGACTCTGCTACCAGAGTCAATTAGAGTTGACTATGGTAAAAGAGTCATGGTGACACCTTTACTTCTCTCTGTGTACACATAAGTCTACAGGGGCCTTTTCTTGTATTTTTACAGGGGTAGACACTAACTTTTTCAGCTGTGGGCCACCCGGGCCCATAGCTCCAGAGATCAATGAGCCCCGACCAAGAACTGTGGGCCAGGGATCAAAACTTGACTTGTTTTTAAAAAGATTATTTGAGGAAATTGGTAGCCAACACATTATAGTGTGCTTAAATTCTGTATTAAGTGACATATTTAGCATGATCGTGATTTTCTCTTTCAAACGATATATGACATGCTTGTACTTCAAAAGCCCAGGCCTATGTATGGATCTTGCATCTATATTTCCCCAGAAATGGGCTTGTAAATAGCTATGGGCCACCCGGGCCCATAGCCATGTAAATATTCAGAAATCTACAGGCCCGGGCACAAATCTACGGGCCATTGGCTCCTGGGCCAGCGTGTCTACCCCTGTTTTTACACATTTATGTTTTTAGCAGAGAACCGAAGCCTGTAAAGTGTTTCACAACCAATGGATAAATACGATTGATATCAAGAGGTTGCGAACAAGTGCACCTTGTAAAACACGACTGATCGTATCTTCATAGAGGTAGATACGACGATAATGATGCGGCTTGTGTAACACCAACATAAGACTAACATTTGGTAAAAGTAAGTCAACCTTAATAACCATGTAGCATTAATCTTAAATACGCTGCCCTTGTATGATGATCACATAGGATCAACATAAGTGTTGTTTAAATGTGTATAACCAGTTTATTTTCATCCTGAATAAACAGATATTTGCAGGGATTTGAGATTAATGCTACATGGTTATTAAGGTTGACTTACTTTTACCAAATATTAGTCTTATGTTGGTGTTACACAAGCCGCATTATTATCTTCAATTGTATCTAAGTATATGACCATAGATACAATTGAAACTTGTGAAACACCAAGATAAAATCAACATAGGGTGATATTAAGTTGGTCTTAGAAAACATGTAAAATTAATTGTATCTATTTTCTCCTTGTGAAACACCCCACTGACTTAACATCTTGGTTGTAGACCTTTGTGAAACACTTTTTATGAGCAGTATACAATTGATACAACCAAATGTCGGTCTTAGTGGTTATATACAATTAACACCTTGTATAGAAACACTTATTCTACAATCAATTGTATGTCCCCCTTGTGAAACACCCCACAGGAAGTGTGTCATCAAGTCCGCCATATCGTCATGATGTCCGCCATGTCGTCATCCACGTGTCCGCCATGACGACATCCACGTGCCAGCCCTATTAAGAGGTCTTCGTTAGAGATAGAGATAATGCAAAGAAAAAATACGCAAAATGATAACGATCATAATACTGCAATATTTTCAAGGAACTACGAAAATGCAGAGTACGGATTAGCCCGTAACAGATTAGGGACTCTATTTGGCGATTTTACTAAAGCGCTTTAAAATGTTATACATTGCAAACTGCCGGCTAGGATTTAGGACTTGGTTACCGAAGCAGAGCGTGATTCCCTTGCTTAATGAGCATTTACCGTGCAGCCATCATAGTTACCATTATGTTATACAACGATCATGTTATATAATCATGTTTCCAGAACCAGATTGATGCTGGTAGGAAGAAATTAAATTTACTAATAAGTTCTAGATTAATGAGTGTGTTAACAGTCATCACTCATCAGGCAGATTAATATTTGAAAATGAGGTTTCTAGTACATTAATAGCACTCTGTCCTCTTGGACAGAGGATATTGGGAAACTAAAACCCGCAGACAATTGACGTCATTGCCTCAAGGTGAAGTATTTCCAGCAGCACCTCCTCCTACTTTTAGGCCAGACACTATCCATATACGGAACATGGCTTAACTACAGTTAGGGTTTCAGTTGTTAGATAAATACGGATAGCAATCAATTGGCAATAACATACTTGTACTTGTTAACCCCTATAACATGACTCTATCACAGTTGGCTTAGAGAACAAATAAAATGACCTGACTGTATATCAGATACATAACAGTATGTGGATGCAGTCGATCAAGCAGCCTATCCTAATGTGAGTGTAAGTGAGAGATGTTACGCATGAGTAGCTGTATAAGTGTTATAAGCCTTGGACAATGGTAACTACCCTCGGCTGACACCTAGGACAACTAATCACCCTGTCCAGAGCTCATCTTAAAGGGTTACATAAAGTTGCTCCCTTTTGAGAGTCAGTCTGATCCTTGAATGACAATCAGACAAGCCAATTCCTCATATCAGAGTCAGTCTGACTTTCTCACCACAGTCAAGCAGTGCACGACTCTGGGATGAGGGTCAGTTAACCTGAGCCTTTTTTGTTTGCTACTAGGCGGAGATACAATGCAGTTTTGAGCATAATGGTAAGTTGTAAGACACCATTAGGCCTGTGTCCACTAGCATATATGAGGCCGTTTGTCGTCCTTCAAAACGTGAATTTGAATACAAATATGAAATATATGTTTTGTCTCCCTGTGGACACACCTTGACTACAAAATTCTGAAATACAAAAATGAAATATCAAAATGTGGACGTCAAAAGTGGACGTTAAAAGTGGACGTTAAAATATCTAACATGTTTGATTTTTAGTACAGAAATTGGAATATATGCTCTTTATTCTATTGTAAAACCTTGTCCATGTTTGCCCTGGGCAGTCTGGGCAGCAATTTATAACGCCTAGTGGACACAGCATACCTGCAGTTGAAGTAGAATATATCTACAAAATATATTCCCAGATATGTACACATTACTGGACGTCAAAACGGCCATATATTCCACTTTCCTTGTCGTATAATGGACACAGGCCTATTCCTGTGGTTTTGGAAGTTATATAGATAGAGATACTGGGATCACCTTTGACAGATGATGGTACATGCATCTTTTCGGGTGTTTCAATAGGGGGTAATGAATATGAATTATAGTTTAATTATAGGTCTACTCCCTCAGGTCATAGTTATAATACTTAGCCTTCTCTCTGAGACAAGAATCGGACACTGCTGGACTCTAGAAACAGCAGGTCAGGTAGTACCTCACCTTCTCCATGACCAGTGTCAGCCATAGCGAATCCAGCAATGCCTTACTTTTCTCCGTTGTTGGACTCTGTTTGAAGAGAAAGTCAGGCAATGCTGGACTCATATATTGGCATGAAAGTCAAGCGATGCTGGACCCTCTGTACAGTCAAAATCAACCCGATTTTAACATGAGGGTTTGTTTGGCGACACATGGTGACCGCAGCATCTGAGTTGAGCTGACTCTCACCTTTTTCTATGTATTCAATCGGTTGTGATTCCGTCTGTGGGACGAGATTTGTCCAGCTTTACATATTCTACGATATTTAGATTATAGAGTCCCAAGTGGATGCAAAAAGCCTGATCCTTACTGTTTTCCAGTTATCCTAAAAAGACAATTCTGTCAATCTGTCTCGTCAGTCTCGCCTTGGTGGATTTGGCACATCTCGTGGGGCGTGATGTATATCATTTCAAAAGCATAATCATGCAAAATGTCAGATATAATGAAAAGATAGCAACCTTCTATTGGTTTCTGAGGGTGATGATTGTATTTGTCCCTTCTCATTCCATAATAAAGTGGGAGATGATACTTCTTGTCTCGACTTGGCTGTCCACAGAGTATCATTGTGTCCTTGATTTATATAAGTTGTATTATGAAGGTGTAATTATCTTTGGAAAATGATTGATAATGATTATAAAACGTTTTCACATTCTAGCTGCAATCTTTCCTCAATAGGACATTTGTCATCCATCAAAACGTGAATTAATATGCTGTGGAAGAAAACACGTGTGGGGGCAGGTGGAAAACAAATCCAGTCATATGTAAAGGAAGGTGACAGCATTCGGCAGGCATCAAAAGTCGGGATTTAAATGTCTAACATGTATATTTATGTACGAATTGGACGATATGCTCTTTACTCTATCATAAAATATCTCATACAGCTAGGGTTACAGTTTGTCCCCCATGTGACACCTGTAGAGGACAGTCAAATGAGTGGCCATTAAGACTTGTTTTGCATGATGTACTTGAAGAGTCAACAGCAGTCAAAATCGATACCTGAATACATGAGTGCATGCATGTCAGGTGGTTTGTGTACTTATGCCAGGGTAGAATCCGGGCAACATGTGTACATGATTAGTACACAGGCCAGGTGAGGCCTATGAGAGAAGTGAGTAGGTGAAGTTATTGCCAAAGGGAGGCCAATAATAAGACATGCCAGGCCCGTAGCCAATAAAGGAGACGGGGGAGACGCACCCCCCCCCCCCACAGCTTCACATATGTAAAAGGGTCCATTAAAAGTCCACAAATTTAGACAAAAAACAAAAGAGTTCCACTTTTAGACCCCAGTGGGGTGTTTCACAAGGAGAAAATAGATACAATTAATTTTACATGTTTTCTAAGACCAACTTAATATCACCCAATGTTAATTCTATCTTGGTGTTTCACAAGTTTCAATTGTATCTATGGTCATAAACTTAGATACAATTGAAGGTAATAATGCGGCTTGTGAAACACCAACATAAGACTAACATTTAGTAAAAGTAAGTCAAACTTAATGACCATGTAGCATTAATCTTAAATACACTCCCCTTGTATGATGATCACATAGGATGAACATAAGTGTTGTTTAAATGTGTATAACCAGTTTATTTTCATCCTGAATAAACATATATTTTCAGGGATTCTTGTGTGTAGTATGACACATATATTGCATGAAAAAAACGTGAAAAAATATGTAAGGAAAATATTAGCGGGCATGGTATGAGCTCCACGCTAATATGCATTGTGAAACACTTATACATTAGTTGTATCTAGATTGTAGGGCAAAGACCCTGACTTAACATCTTGGTTGTAGACCTTTGTGAAACACTTTTTATAAGCAGTATACAATTGATACAACCAAATGTCGGTCTTAGTGGTTATATACAATCAACACCTCCTATAGAAACACTTATTCTACAATTAATTGTATGTCCCCCTTGTGAAACACCCCACTGGTCTACCCCCCACAAGGACCTCTGTGGGGTGTTTCACAAGGGGGACATACAATTAATTGTAGAATAAGTGTTTCTATAAGAGGTGTCAATTGTATATAACCACTAAGACTGACATTTGGTTGTATCAATTGTATACTGCTTATAAAAAGTGTTTCACAAAGGTCTACAACCAAGATGTTAAGTCAGGGTCTTTGCCCTACAATCTAGATACAACTAATGTATAAGTGTTTCACAATGCATATTAGCGTGGAGCTCATACCATGCCCGCTAATATTTTCCTTACATCCCTTTTCACGTTTTTTTCATGCAATAATATATATATTTATGTGTCATACTACACACAAGAATCCCTGCAAATATCTGTTTGTTCAGGATGAAAATAAACTGGTTATACACATTTAAACAACACTTATGTTGATACTATGTGATCATCATACAAGGGCAGCGTATTTAAGATTAATGCTACATGGCTATTAAGGTTGACTCTAAGTATATGACCATAGATACAATTGAAACTTGTGAAACACCAAGATAAGATTAACATTGGGTGATATTAAGTTGGTTTTGGAAAACATGTAAAATGAATTGTATCTATTTTCCCCTTGTGAAACACCCCACTTGATACGGGCCTGAATGCCTTCATGTACACCACTTCTCCTTATGTTAGAAGACTAGGTTATATCTGCCTCACACTACATTCTGCAGACCATTGGCCTTATGTATTAAATTAGATGCCAACATCATAGGACTATAATGTAGTACATTGTAGTAAGCAGCAGCATATATCACACACTTATAATTACTGCCCAGTCTTACGGTTATTTTCTTTACCCACAAATATGGTGGCTAAGCTCTATACTTCTAATGTTTTTGGAATGTATTGTATAGTTTATCACCACCTATGATCAGGTAAGTCTTCTAGCATTCCTTAACCACACTATTTAGACATAGTGGTTCCATCATCAGAGTCAACACATTATACTATTTGACTTTTATTTGACTCTTCATGAAGTGTCAAACTAGCAATGAGTCAACTGCACTTGGCTCTGCACTCAATGTAGAGTCAAGTTGTAGAATCGCCAAGGGTATGGCTGGAGTAGCTGTGACCCCTCCACCAGGGTCATCATGACTCTGCTACTAGAGTCAACTAGAGTTGATTATAGTAAAGGAGTCTTGGTGACGCCTGTACTTCTCACTGTGCAGCTCTGGCCAGTTCCAGCATGTGAACCTGGTCAGTTCCCTTGCTGCCATGTGGACTTATGTAAGGCTAATGTTAGCGATTTAACTTAATATTGTAGTAACACAAATTAAACATCTTGTCGGGGGGGGGGGCAAAATCTGGTATCAAAAGTGGGCAGACATATAGAGACCAGCCAGCTAGGCTGCAGGGAACTCAATTATGGTAGACGGTCAACGCAATTAATGCAGAAGAGTGGATAGACTTGTCCATAGGCCGACATATTAAAGAACAAAAAGTGGATGACTATACTTGTTCACCAAGTTGCTCCTTGGTGAACTTGATATCCTACAAATATATTAGGAACTTTGAAGAAGTTGTTTCCTATAACCGTCCGTGTGTTGAAATAATTGCTCAGTGAAAAAATAGACTATACCATCCTGAGACAGTTGTATGTATTCATTTTCGATAGGTAAATGTTATGTTTCATATTTAAGACAAATACCATTCACTTGATAATAGTAATCATGTATAGATTTTAGTATTCCCATGAAGATGCTCGTTCTAGTAAATTCCGTAAGCTGTTAATTCAATTTCAGTGGCATAAAATAGCCACGTACATCGTTTATTTACAATTTTGGATTGGCACCTTTTGAATCCAACCTTTCAAGGTTACAATGACAACAAGAGGCAGGATGTATGGTATACTATACGATCATTCCTGGAAGCATACTACAATTTAAGACTGGTAACTGTCAATTTTTATCCCGTTAGTTGAGAAGGTCGCCAAAGCTTTTTTTCATGTTTTTGCGTTCCACCTTTCCAAGAGGTTATTCCCATGTACACGTTTGCATTGCATTGTGGACACAGTTTGAAGATATACCCTGCTAACCTTAATTACTTACTGGATTAACCTTGGTAGCTATAGTTATTTTAACACGAGTTGCTAGGCTGATTTGTTTAGCTGAAACCAAATTGACCTATTTCATACAGGCAGAGGGAATTTGACAGTATGCCGTTTCTTGCCGAAAGAATTGTCCTCTCTGTAGACAATGTGATGCTGCTCTTCCTATCAGCATAGAGTATTTTGTTAACCGAGACACGCTTGTTCAAAAGTCATCCGTTGACAATCACATCACACACGGCTGCGCTTGGAAATATGCCGGAATATTACTGTTGTATCTTACTGCAAAGGAGAGCTGGAGCGTCACTGTGCTATTCCGGCTAAATGTCGCAGCCATTCCAACAAGATATGACAAAAGGGCGTCGTTTACATGTAATCGGGAGACTACGTAAACGGCTCTGCCAGTGCTATCTATCAGGATTTTGGTTAAAGCAGGGCAATATCTACGAAAATCGGGAAAAGCCATGACTAGAAAAGTTAAACCTCATTGTACATCTAGAGGGTCGAACCATTGATTGTCCGTTATTAGAAATAGGGGGCGAATAGATTCTTGCAGAAGTGACGCGTATGGTCACCGCCCACTGGCCTTAACATTATAATAGCATAGTAAATGTAGGCATATGGGCTTCAGTGGACAGTGGCCATTAAGACTTGTTTTGCATGATTTACGGTCACATCAATTGCATGTAGGAAGTTGCAGAATTGAAGCAACCTAGCTGTTGTGAAACTCCTGTTTCGCCTTTGCCAGTGTCCGCTGCATGATGATTCGGCCATGATTTTCATGATGCGTGTGCCAAAGCAGTGAGTGAATGTTCACCACTGTGATTCAACGTTTTTGAGAATGATTGGTAATTGTGTGTGTGTATATATATATATATATATATTATATATATATATATATATATATATATATATATATATATATATATATATATATATATATATATATATATATATATATATTCATTGTATCACACAGCGGACCCAATGGTTCATGTTATTCATGTAACTAGTTTGACTTGGCATCTGTAAATGATCTTAATGATTAAATGGTCTCAATGATAAGCAGTGGTCGATCTGTAATACCAATGACGAGTTGTAGATTCAGATATGACGTGTACTACAATGTATAATACATCAATTTAATTTCAACATTGCTGTGAATTTCGAAGAGGAAAACTACCAATAGTATGAAGCTATGAACTGTGTCTTTCAAGTATTTCTTGCTGAAGATCAGTAGAAAAATAGAAACGTTACCTGTTATATATATACGGAATCCTTCTTGTTTTCTCTAAGTCACATTTTACACGTGTGTTTAATATTTCTCTGTGCCTCAAAAATAGTTTTGAGAAATACTTACAAGTACATTGGTATTCATGCTTTTGCAGCCTCACTTACACACGCTCCAACGTAAGTTTTTATTATTTATTATCCAAAAGTACAGTCTCTCTTTTTGATTGCATCTTTGATCATACTATAATTTATTCTGTGTACAAACAATAATATGTATCTTTAATATTTATGTTCGCACTCGGTGGGAACCTTTTCATTTACATTCGAAGAGTACCAGTTTATGATTATTGAGCGCCGCTAGTATTTAACGCCTTTCTTATCTTTGGTCTCCTTCAGAAAGATGCTCGGAAATCCAATGCTAATATTGGCGTTAGTTAGGAGAGGGAGGGAGAGTGTGGTATGGGAGGAGTTCACCTTGTGTATGTAGAGTGGGTGTACCTCGATATCTTTTACAACCAATGAATTAACAGGTTGCCAATCAGGCGGAATTACCAAGAATGCAATAACATAGGGACTAACATGTGGCCCCTCTCCTCCTCTACGGTGCCTTTGGGGTTACAACTGAGACCACTGTTGACAACCAGTGAAGGTCACTTTACTTTGTTCTAGGCTAGTTTGCAGAAGTTGGGCACAGGGGGATGCTATTCACTTTAGCTATATCATCTTATATGTCAGTGTGCTGCGGCGTGTATTCATTATGTTGACAGGAATCTTCGGCCTCCATTGTCCTTTGTATCCTTCTTCACATGTGGGGTAGCCACTAGGGTGCGAGTCCATGGGGGACAGACGGGAGCAGGCGGGTTGTGTGGAGCTGGTGTAACACAGGTAATGGAGGTACAGGACTGCTGTAGAAACGTGGACCAGGGGCTCCTCCACTCACGAGGCACGCAATGCTGGCTCTTCTTGAACGCAGGAGTTGATGACGTAGACATCTGGGGACGCTGACGTAGACGTTCATGTCTGGACAATTTTTGAGGACAGGCATACTTTGTTGCTTGTGTTTGTGTCTCTTTGTGTGCTTTTGTTGTTTGAAGACGCGTGAGAAGATGGTGTTTGTCTTCGCTGCCACTCTACTCTTCCATCTCAGGCATCTCTGGAGGAAATATAAAAAGTATACACATCAGGAATGTATTCAGTAAAAATTATATGACTCACACAGCAACATCTATTCCTGACATGATATTACCTGCAAGTAATGAGAACTCAGAATCCAGCTTTGCCAGTCTCTCTTGAATTCTGGTAATGTTGAACCCTATATAGAATGTTACCTGACTCTCTTTGAAATGCCTGGCTCTAGATAGTCCTAAGGAGAGTCTGGTTGACACTCATTTTCCCTAGGGCTTGGCCACTATATACCCAGTATACACTGTATGTTACAGTTCACAATGGCCTGACTCAATGTCCACTGTACAGTGTTGGTCAGCAATGACAGTGTATTTTCTCCCTATGCCCCAGGCCCTGCCCATCCCTTGTAAGTGTCACGGCCTGCCACAGCTATTGTTGAGGCTTGGTTAGAGACAAGGGCTGTGGCACGTACCCTAGTCTGTTACTCCAAATAGAACTGAATGGGTCTGTGTATTCCATTGATGCGTGGGTAGATCCCTGATACTGTAAGCCAAATCTAGATGTAGAGCAGATTGTTGTGATGTTAGTGATCTACTGAAATTGAAGGCATTCACAGTAGTGTGGGAATCCAATGTTTTCACCTAATCAGTCATATATCGGAAAAATAAATTTAAGGATTATTAGCACTAAACATAAGGCCTTATATTAATGTGTCATATACATCTGTACATAGAACAGGAATCCCTCTTTGTATTTCTGGTCAGTTTGCATGTATCAGCACCAAATGTAAGTTGAGCTTGGTACCCATGTAAAGAGAATGCCATATTGCCATATGATAAATATGTAAAACATGAAATATAAATCATATTGCAGGTAATTGTTAACATTAATTGTGAGAGCGATAATTGATGATGATCATCAAATCAATCAAATTAAGTCATTTCTGCTCATTTCTTTTTACATTAATCCATTCCAGTAGTAACGATTATCTCTGGGTTGAGATGTGCGAGATGTGACTGGTTAGGTGTAAACACCTTTTATTCATAAATAGTGTGCCAGTTGCTCCAGGGTCTTATACGGGAGGTAGGTATATAGAGGCAAATACCAACGGAAAGTGATACCACCGCTGAGACAAGTGGGGGCTGGAGCTTGGTGGGATCTGCCCCATCCCTGAAGGGTGAAATATGTCAGAGGATGGGGCTTATCCCACTCAGCCTACGGCTTCGTGGGATATGGCTTCAGCCCCCACTCGTGAAATACGGCAGAGACAATATCAATGGGCGTTGGCATTTGTCTATTGATTCCAAATTACTGTACCGTTAGCTAGGCATGGAATGTTTGGAATTGCTGTTGCTAGGTAACAGAGTGGTGCTAAAGCAAAATGAAAATGATGCTTACAGAATCCCCAGCATCTGTATGTTGGGGATAGGTATACCTTCTTCTGCCAAATATTGTTCCGTTTTGGGCTAGTGTAGGGCTTTTCTGTGGCAATTGACAGCAGTGACCTCAGGTCATCCAATGAGCTTAGGTCACACCTGTCAATCATCCCAGGATGTTTCTTGTTATTGAATTTTGATCAGTGGAAAGGTTGCAATAGGTGCATTACACAGGTATTTGAGTATTCAGCATAAATGTAAAGTAACACTTAGGTAGAAAATAATATATCTATTCTTGCTCTACTGAAAAGAAGAATGCACTTTCAAAGACAGGGAAACTGCATATTATCAATCATCGCTTGGTAAGTTTGATAAATTAAACCAAGAGAGAAGTGTATACACGCTGGTGATAAATTATAGCCGTATTCACCCTGTTAATTGTGCTGCAAAAACAGATGAATAATACATTCAGTGCCATACTCGTCCAAATTATTTTCAAACTTTATGAATTATATGCTATTGTTCACAGAGAAAAATGTGAGCGTCAGCTGGACTCTCCCCAGGGTCAGGCACTGTCTGACTCAGGCAAGAGAGTCAGCTGGACTTTCACAACAGTCAGACTGAGCCTCCTTTGAGAGTCCCATAAAGGTACTCCCTTTCGAGAGTAAGCCTGATCCTTGAATGACAATCAGGCAAGACAATTCTTCAGACCAGAGTCAGGCTGACTTTCATTCCACAGTCAGGCAATGTCTGACTCTGGAATGAGGATCAGTTAGCCTGAGCCTTCTTTGTTTGCTACCAGGTGGGGACACAATACAGTATTGAGATTAATGGTAGGCTATAAGACACCATTATTGGGGATTTGGAAATTATATACATTGAGATTCTGGGATCACCTCTGACATCTCTTGGATCACCTCTGTTATCTCTATGTTGTTACATACCTAAATGACTAGTGGTCTGTGATAGCACACCCTTTCCTATTCAGGACAACAAAGCTATTTTATATAGGATTTCTTTTACAAGTGTCCGGGAGGCCATATATATATTTAAAAACACCACCTCCCAATACAAATAAGCAACTAGTTTTACTGTAAGGAAGAGATTCCAGCTATGCCTAACTTTGACTGAGGCCAAAGTCCAGCATTGCACATGTGAGTCTAGCTTGGCTCGACTCTAAAATAGCCAGTCTGGCATTGCTGTACTCTTGCGCTATGTACAGTCCAGCATTGCCAGACTACTCTTGAGTGTGAAAGTCAGGCAGTGTTGAACTCTCGTACAGGAGGTTCCAGCATTGCCTGACTTTGACAGTAGAGAGGGTCCAGCACTGCCTGACTGTCATGCCACCCTGAGTCAGGCAGTGCTGGACCCTCTCTACTGTCATAGTCAGCCTGACTATCACATGAGAGTGCTTTTGGCGACACATACCTGACTGTGGTATGTGAGTCCAGGTGACTCTCACTTTTCCGTCTGTGTTCTTGCCCAGAGGCATAATACACCCTTCATAAAAATAGTCATATTTGTTACTCTTATGGTACATAATTTATAGTATTATTATGGTGCATATAGTATTACTCTGAATGTGGTTAATCTGAAGCGGCCATCCTCCAACATAGAGTTTACACCAACAAGAGTGATGTGTGTGCTAATGCTGTCGCTGCAAGATGCGGGCAAACCACGGACGAGGCAATTCAGCAGTTAGAAAAGTGCAACAGTTTGCAATCCCCATTAAAAAAGGCGATGATTTCTAATAAATGATATTATTTAGGTTGGCATAGACACTGAATCACACATTGCGGCACCATTTTATGACATGGCCTTTACATTGGAGATCAAGTTATCGGTTTGTTGTATTGTAAAAAGCCATAATAGCCATTTTTGTCGGTATCATTAATGCATGACTGAAAGCTATCGGTTGAAGTTTTAGCATCATGAGTTGCCATTTTCAATGATATCATCTACTCTTTCACATAGAATGTTGCTCACACAACAAGAAAACCATAAATAATATACAAACCATGTTAAGGTTATTTCACTGAGAACGCTAGAACTTAATCATTGCAGCGGTACTAAATGTGTAAAAACTAATTTGCCTTCAGTCTAGTCCCAGAAAAATGAAGGCGATCACAATAATGAATGAGGTAGACGGAGCACAAGGTGGGAGCGATGGGGTTACGCTGGAAATGCTTGCTGGAGCTGACACCTAACGTTTATGGTACAAGTAGTATTTGCTGTTTATGTCTTCCTACAACACCTATTTTCAACTAAATTGCACAGCTTTTTAATAATGTATGACTTTATGATGACATACCTGCGCTACCTGCTGATTGCAACACTGCACTAAACAGACGTTTTATGTGATAGTGTAGGTCATCCACTCCGAATGGCACTCTGCCTCGTCTAATCAGGGACACTGTTTGCTGCTCTGCCACAGCCCGACCTGTGTGATGAGGGTGCACAATGCCTCCCAACCCCTAAACGCTGAGTGCATTGAATGGGAAGTGTCCTCTAAAACAAGCCCACATCCCCTCCATGTCATTTAGCTGAAATGAATTACCTAGATTCAGAGCTTGGTCACAGAACACCAACGGAATCGTACACAGTGTTTCAAATTTCAGTGCATAGAATTCAAAGCAGACAGAATCAGGTCTATCTACCTTATCCCTAATTGTCCTTTGTTACAGATATACCATCATTATTGTACAAATTGAAATTCATTTTAATCTTTTTTGGTGAATGGGGAGGGGGGCGGTAACCATACATTACCTAACTTCTGATGTAGGTTATATCATGACATTTAATTAAAAAGCATCTGCCATATGTATGAATGCCATTATGATTACAAGTTTGCCATTGGCCTTTGCTGGAGGCGTACACTCATTATCTCACTAATGTATCATAATGCTTAACGCCACTCGAGACCTCTTTTTAATCAGTGCGGCACCTAACTTATGACTGCTTTCATATTCACTCTGATATTAACGATATTTTATTGCCAGTTATCAGTTATCTATCATCGTTTCTTTAGATAAACAGAACTATCGCATTCATAGGATATTGCTATCACATCTGATGGTGAGGTGTGTGTGTGCTCAATTAGAAGATATTAAAGAGACACAGAATGTGTAGCTGATGTCAGGGTTTCACTATCATTTCTATGAGGGATATGTAATGGCTGTGGAAGTGTAGCATTTTCTTCACAGTATTCTAGACTGTTGCAGACTTGTACAAAGAGTGTCACCGTTTGTCGGACAGAACAGTGCCGTGGGATTGCAGCACGCCCTTTTGATTGGAAAGTGTGGACGGTACTGCTACTATGTCAGACCTCCTGGTGAATACCTTTATGCATAACTACTACAACGTCAGAATACATTCCAGCCTTTATGTGCATACATACTTAGGGAGTGTTCATTTTTTAACAACAGGGGGGGGTTGGTGAGTTTTCGTTTTGACACGCAAGTTATTTTGCGCCCCCCCTCGGGAAGGGCCAAGTTAAAATCCGCCCCCCCTCGGGAGGAGCTGAGTTATTTTGCGCCCCCCCCCCCCCCTTTTCAATTTTTCTGCATCAATTTGCATTGCATCGCTGTGTTGCATCAGTGTTACCTAGAAATGAATCTATACTTGATATATAGGATATAGGCCTTATTTACAATGCCTATCCCTATGTTGCTTCATGGCATGTACCATAAAACCCCTCCTTTTAATAAGACAGACTTATTTTGGAGTATATTTTACCTAACTGGGGGGTCTTAAGGGAAGGGTTTTATGGTAAATGTACTCCTAGAAATGCCCATTAAATATTCAAATTGTAAGTATTGATTTTGATCTATGGATTCATCAAATTTAAGCATGAATAATAGGGACACAATATCTAGCCAGCTCCCAGGGAATCACAACCATACTCAAAGTGCAGTGCTTCAGAAGGGGGTTAGAGCGGCATATCCGTCTCCTGACTGCAATATTTCAGAATCTAGAGGTCAAATGGCGTATTCATGTGCACTTTGAAAGCTTCATAGGAGGGTTGGTGGAATCCTGAATGGATTGTATACCCACAAGTTGACAATTTTGAATAACCTTTATGTTACTCAATACAATCTATTACTGTCCAGTATCATGTTCCATAAATGTCAACATTACGCCTCAATCATTCCTTGTAGGTATTGCTCTCAAGGTCAAGTTAAAAATGAATGGCCTTGATCCAAGCTGGTGGCCTGGTCAACCACAGGGCAGTCTAGTCCTACCGTAAATTCCCCACGTACTACACGCGGGTTGTGGGCGAACCAAACTCAGCATTGATTTGATACAAGACATGCGTATATAGGGTGCGGGTTATACAACGGTTTTTATCACTATAGAATAGTACTAAAATTGACATTTTCAGATCCAAAACCGGAGTTTAGGATTCTCCTGAGTTGCAGGTGCGGGTTATACGTGAGATGCAGGTATTACGGGGGAATTTACGATAGTTTGAAACGAACAGTTGGTAACAGCCTACCGTAGTGGCTTGAATAAGCACACCTGCACTTATAAATTTAGATGGTACCATTTACTCTGCGCTTAAACAAGACCTGCGCTTATTAAAAATGGCCTAAATTTTCATTTCAATGCTCTCATTTACCCTGCACTTATTCAAGACCTGCGCTTATTTGAGACCCCTGCGCTCATTCATGCCACTACGGTATCTGGAATGATGAAGCATCCTTGGTACATGTGATGATCACTACTATAGTCTCTATTTTCTTTTTTTCGACTAGGTCATTTCATTGCAATGCTATTCCAGCAGATAAAATCTGCCATTAAAGAAAGGTGTAAAAATATGAACAGTTGGTAGTCGTTTGGACACAACTGCACAGGTTCATGTACTGAACTACAGGAGTGTGATGCAAAGCACATTAGCATTTCATCCAACATTTAATAGGTCTACAATGGGTTCCTTTTTTTACACTGAATAATCTGTTTGGTTTTAGTTAGAATTACTACAAACCTTTTTCAACATTAGATAAGCAAATTGTTACTCTACCTGCCAATCAAGGGTGCATTGATAAAACAATTTTTGTTGATGCAATATTGGGACTTTTTGGAATATCAATTTGGGGGTGCCCAACCATGTCTGATTTTGGTTTAAATGCCACAAACGTTCATTTTGCAGTCTGGTCTGCTCTGTTATACCAGCAAAAACAATGAACCGGTAGACTGGCCTGTTGAAAACACACATCTTACTGGCTAATGTGGGCCTACAGTGCACACCAGATATGCAAACTCTGAAGGGGAAAAAATCAGAGCCCAGGATCTTTTGGGGGAATGCCACCGCAAGAAAATTTGAAAGCCTATGACTAGCAATGCTGCATTCTGATGCAATTTGGCATACAATATATTATGGCTCAGCTCTGAATTATTAATGATTGGGGCTGTAAACTTGTTTCTTTTTTTAGGAAAGGTTTTTAGAAAAATTGGAAATCTAGCCTTGAAATAGTGCTTTCTGCTGCATTTTGGCCAAAAATATATTACAACTCGGATCTGCATTATTCAGCCTCTATGGTTAGGGCCTTATCTTTTTTGAGAAAAGGTTTTGGGAAGATTTGACAAATTAGACCTGAAATGGTGCATTCGGTTTCCTTTTGGCCAACTGTATTAGTGGGAAACATTTGGGAACATTTTAAAATCTAGACCTGAAATGCATTCTGGTGCATTTTGGCCAAAATTGTATCAAAGCTAAGATCTGTACTAGCCAGCCTTTACAATTGGGGATGGAACTTTGCTTTTGGGATGGAAAGGGCTAGAAAATTTTGAAATTCTTGACTTCAAAAGGTGCAATCTGATGCATTTTGGCACACCTGGCATGTCTGCCCCCATCTTAAACCATCACTGAAATAGTTATGTGTTCATTTGCCAATCACATGTCACAGCAGTACTAGGGGGGTTTGGGGGCATGCCCCCCCCCCCCCCAGGAAAATTTCGAAAATCAAGAGGGCAAATGGTGAAATTTGTTTTATTTTGATCTTCTTGTCCGACACATAAAGGTAAACAGAGTTTTCTTTGGATCTGGACAAATCACAAGAATGAACAATTTGGAGAAAAATAAATCCCCCCCTCAGATGAAAATTTTTGAAAATTCACATAGTAAAATTGTCCGATTTAATGGGTGCGACACTAAGTGTTGCAAGAAAATTTTACGATATTAGAGGTAATTTGCTGCATTTTAAGGTATTTTTGCATTAAAAGTGAAGAGTTAAAGTATTCAGCGTCATGTCGCGACAAATCGCGCCCCCTCCAAAGGTGTTGAGTTATTTTACGCCCCCCCCTCAAGAGGGTCAAGTTATTTTACGCCCCCCCTCGGAAGGGGTCAAGTTATTTTACGCCCCCCCCCTAAACTCACCAACCCCCCCCTGTTGTTAAAAAATGAACACTCCCTTACATACATACATACATACATACAGAACTATCCATTCACAACGGTAAAACGTTTGAGACTTTCGTATGAGCAGTTTATAATGGATACAAAAATAATTATTGTTACTTTGGTTGAAGATTGATTGTCTGATATCACCACCTCAGTGGTTTCTGCCGCTAACACCTTCCTCGACACCAGCTTCACCGTACACAGATCAGGGTGTAACTATCAATGTCAGTACTCCGTTAATCAGTTTCCATGTTGTACTTGATATTTTCCACCCTCAATTCCCTCCTTGCCATGGATTCTCCTTCCTGTCCACTCCTTAATGTCCATTTCCTGTTATTGTAAACCATACATCTAATATGATAAGGCCTGGGTTTTCATTACTGTAGGTCAAAGGGCAGCAGCTGTCTAAGGGAGTTCCAGTTTCACGACATAATAGAGAGCAGTTCATTAAGCTCAGAGCTGCTCCTGTGCTATACGACTTGAATGTGCAGGCCATTCTGCCACCGCAAAGTCCACTACTGCCTCCCTGATGAAGTACACATCAGTTGCACCAAGTTACAGCTCCCACAGACTGCTACATGACCACATCATAAAAGGCCATGACAGAACTTTAAGCTGCCTGGTGGGATTCACTGAGGGCCTCCTGCTAATTACTGCAAGCAGGCTCTCAGGCGGTGCCGTGTGTTGTACTAAGCTCATCTGGCTGCACCACTACCGTTTGGTGTCTTAGTTTACCAACTGCAAGCACGCAGAAATGGGCAGTTTGGCCGTTCTTTGTTGTTGGCTGCTCTTGGGCACCCTGTCCCTTCAAAGAAATCGAAAGAAATTCGTCTAAAACGCAATAGTCCAAACCGTTTGTTTCTAGCTTTAGTATTTCCTCTAGAAATCAGATAGTCTTTTCAACCTGAGAGAAAATAACCTTTTTTCTTTTACAATTTTTTAACACAAATATTCCCACCGTTCATTTAGTAGGCATCCTGATAAAGATAACGTTACATTCTTCCCATAAGCTGCTAAAACCAGGATATTGCGATATACATATATGTTGACAGTGTCCCCCCCCCCTCCCCGCTCCTCCACGCACTTTCATCTAGGTACAAAGCCACGCTTATGCCTAGCCAGCCAAGTCTAAAATAACGTCCTCCTGTGACCTGTACAAGATATACTGATACAATACTTCGTAGAAAACCAATTTTCGCTCGGCCAGGAAAATTACCATGTATGTACAAGTAATTCCAGTCGCCGCTTTCATAACATAATTGAATTATCTCTTTATTTGGGCGAATTATATTGTGCCTATCCTTTCGTAATGTGCCATAATAGTGTGATTTCAGTTATTCACATTGCATAGGCATTTATGTTATGCTGTTGCACAGCTGCCTTCTTTGCTGTACATGCTGGCGCAGACATCATCTCAAGCAGTTAAGTGTGTTTTCTTTATATCAAGGTGGTGCAGGACAATGATCCTCAAATTGCATTACAATTAAAACCACTAGAAGTTCATTTTTTGAGAATGTCATGGTCTTGATAATCAAAGTGATTTCAGCAAAGATGAGGAGGGAGTAGTAGTCTTTAAAACATTGAGTATACCAGAAGGTTAAGCCCACACACTTTACCTTATTTCAGATCAAAGATGTGCATTTTCGTCAAGAAACCTTTCAAAATTCAAAGCCCATGAGGAAGTCATATACTATAATACATATGCGTGTGATAATCTAGCTTTAACACTATGACTATGAAATGCTGGAAGGGAGGCCTGTGAGGTGTTCTATCAGTATGGAGTAGGGGTGTGTCCAAAGGTTAGGCAATGTACATTTGCATCAACATCAGCAGGTTACAAAGACCTCGACCACACCCATGTGACTTTATATGGTATACTCACTTGATCTGTAGCTCACTAACTCCGGTCCCACCCTATAGTTAGCTGCATCACACCAACATACACACACATGCATCTTTCTTCAAAGAAAAGTAAAACGAAAAAAGAAATATATATATAGCTTACAGTATTATTTCAGGGACGTTGCAACCTGTTCAGCAGATGTGTATAGTGTCATTTATTGATAGTCGTACCATAAATCTATAGTTGAGAACCTGCATATAATTCTCGTGTTCACTTACAGTATGACAATGAAACGCTTTGTCTTCTAGCTACCATTAAATCATTGTGTTCGTTATAACAAAGACGTCTGACAATTGCTGACGTATTTCCAATATCCAGCTGTCCAGCCCAAGTGCTACGTGTTACCAGCCCTGACGCATTTTGTATGGATACATAAAAAAAGTAAAAGCTAGTAGGATATGCTGTTGCCATGAGGTATTTCTATTGATACCATACCTGATAATACGACGATCAAAATTCAACTAGGACCTGTCAAACTCATGTTGTGTTTGTGTCTTCAAGGAGACAGTGTCTAGAGATAGTGGTGTCAGTATAATAGAATAATATTAAAATATTACAGAAACTTAAATACAGAGACGAAATCTGTATAGCTTCTGGGTTTTAACTTCCCTGAAGGCTCCACCTCTTCTGGACAGACCAATTTCCTCTAATGATCAGTGGAAACTAATACCTTGATGCCTGTGACTGGCATTTCCTGACTGTACTGTGTGATTTTGATACGTAGTTTACCTTTCTATTTCTCGACTCTGATTTTAGTCGACAACATTGGAATTGGGAACATTTCTAGAAATCTACTTTATTTCCACAGTATTCCGGCCATGCCGCATTTTATTGGAGAGAAGACAGTATGTGCTGATTATTGATAATTGTCCAAGAAAGCTTACGCCTACTCAATAATGGGAGGAAGATTGCCTGCCTGGTTATTTGGGCACTTGGACCTCCCCTTAACACTGCACGTGGCAAACACCATGGCTTCTTGGTGGTTCCCTATTAGTTGAATGCTCAAGTAAAGTATTCTGGAAGAAAATCCCAGTTCACATTAATTGGACGGATAATTCCGACTCTAATTATCGAAGATATTGTTCCATCCTCTATAAAGTAGCATCTGTAATAGCGTGGGAAGTAATTAAAGATCCCGAGGAAAAATACTTTAGGAAGTCAAGTTTGCATTCTGGAATATCACTCCTCCAACACGCAGCCCACGGTGGTGGTTATTGAATGTGCTAGAATAAGTCAAATAAAGGAAGCAATATTGTCTTGTTCTTACACATCCCAGATATTGTAATTTCCCACATCCCAGAATAAACCCTTTTGCTTAACACCGTGACCTTTCTATTGCGGGAGCAACTGCTGATGAAGCCTTTTAGTCTAATACAAAAATGTCGATGTATTTGCGAGTAAGAATAGGAAGCAACTTAGAACTTGAAAAAAACCTACTAAAATAACAAAAAACTCCAGAGATTTGAGTCTGAATAACCATGAACAAATCTTTAAAAAGAGTACACGTGTACCTATGGTGAAAGGACGGGGTGTTAGTGCTCCGCTACTACATCCATATCTGAACAAGAACACACCCAATATGCAATTCATATTTTTCAATTCCAATTCCGGAGATGACAGGAGCACAAACTATGTTAATGTTCCCGTTCTAGTGCTGAACCAACTACGCCTGAGTGGCTCGATTAACTGAGCGCCCAAGTGCTTGTAGATTGCAATAGTCCAGGGGCTTACACAAGACAGGCGCTTATTCAAGATACATGTTTGAGTGCTTATACATATTTTACCAAGGTGGGCCGGCTGGCATGATGAACTCGTCCATTACCTGGGACCTCATGTTGTAGACATGTAAATGCTATGTTGATACCGATTTAAAGATATCTAGTTACCTTTCGAGATCATAATGCCAATATATATGTGGCAGAACACCCTATTACAGGTCAATCAAATTTGTAGGTTAAAACAAGCCCCCCTCTATTTTTTTCTGGTTCTATATACTTTTGTATGATGTGGTAGGAATAAGGTGGTGATATCCAAGGTGGTAACAGATTCCACTCCTCTGTACGATTCTGGGACTCATGGTGTCTGTAAGAGTTAAGGAGACCACTGTTAAGAGACCAGCATCTGCAGTCCCTTTAAGTATACGAGCCACTGCCACCAGCCAGGTGAACGGTAATTAGGGTAATGGAGTAACTCTAAGTACTGGGGTCTACGGCCACAGCTTACTCCTGCTATAACTCTAATGAAGACAATTTAGCCCAGATGAGCAGCTCTCTGCTCAGTCTGTTTCTTTAGGCCCGATCCTTCCGAGCAGCTTACGCCAACTGAGTGAGTGCTTTGTTATGCCGGATGAGGACCTAAACAGAGTAGGTGCTGGCAGGAAACACGTGGCCAACGTTCTGAGAAGCTGTTTCCGGTGAGTGGTATATGAGGATGCTGGGTCGTCCTAAAGCGGAGCTGCTCCTACCTCTCCTTGTGTTACATGGGGGAATAGAGCGGCCTGCTCATATATCTAACGGGGTAAGGTGACGTGATTAATAAGCCGTGTCCTTATGCACTGGGCGCAGTGCACTGGGAAACTCTAAGCAGCCACACAGATGTAGTCTTTATTTCAATTTGGCTACTCACAACTATACTTTTTCAACTGTCTTCCAGTCAGCTTGCAAAATACACACTATAGACCTTTCTCACCATTCAGACTGACTGCACCATGAGGGGCCTAGAAGGGGAGAAATTAGTGGGTGTTTCTGCGCCATACTTTTGACTGGGCCTGAAGTTGATGCTCACTTATGGTGTGAAAAATGTAGTTGACACAACTAATCCAGTGGGTAGCTCAGGAGAGATCCGAACAGATTAGCTCTAGCCGATGAGCTACTCGAGGTTACTTTTGAAACTATCTTTTATAGCCTTTGCCCACACGCTTACATCCATTCTGTCCTCTCCTATCCTTTCCTGGTAACACCCCCTTCTCATCTCTTCCTTGTCCACTCCTTCACCCGTCTATGGTAAATTCCCCATGTCCTTCCCTTTCTGCGGACCACACGGCAGCCCTGTAAACACATTACCTATTTCCAACGTAGTTGAGAGGTTTGTCTAGGTCTTTTCTCAACCAAAGGTCTGAGCTACGTCTTTTCAGCAGGTTTATGAACGTCAAAACATTAAGGTTTAGTTACGTTCTACAGACGTTTCAGCTTGTATTACGTTTATCTACCTCATTCAAACGTAAATAAACGTAGTAAATCTACGTATTTCAACGTAGATATACGTATTACTTCTTGTACATATTTCCATAATCTTCCTACATAGTTCGCAAGTGTCACACTAGGTTGCAGCACTATAAATTAGGAAGAGAATCATACAGCACTTTAGCAAATCTACCACATTTAAGTACTAAACTCTTTTGAATTATGAGTTTAATATCATACAAATTAGCATCAAACCATAACATATTCATGTTATAAAGGACAGTTGATTAGATAATTGCATATAGTATGTGTATTATTGCAGTTAACTCATTGGACACCAAATTGGTGGTAATAAATTAAATACAAAGCCTCTACTCAGTGCAGCCAAACTCAAGCATGAAAGGGCATGAAATACTAAGACCTTAACCAAACTCAAGCATGTATACCTGGTGCGGGGGATAATGTGCTTGTTTAAACAGGACAGTATACAGCTTAAACAAATGTGAGATAAAATAATATATAGGTTCATTTTCATAGCCCAATAGAACCGATATATCAATGGATCAAACCCATATGCAGCTCTTCTTTCATTTAGGAAATTTAAAATCATTGATTTACATTCAGTTACCTGTTTTTTATACGTTTATTTACGTTGAAATTACGTAAAATAACGTAATTCAGATACCTACGTTGGTTGGACGTAACTAAACCTTAACGTTTTGACGTTGACAAACCTTTTGAAACTACGTAGTTCTGTCCTTAAACCAACGTAAATTTTACGTCTGGTTTACGTAGTTGTGTTTACAGGGAGGCCGCAAAATGCATGGTAAATATTTCCTCGCTGATTCAAACTTAATTCTGCCGCCTGAGGCGCCATCATTAAATCCGTTTTTCTCGTGTCAATGGGTCCTCCAATGAGCCTAATGCATCATTCAAAAATTGAAGTAATATAGACAGGGATGCCGCGCAGGCATCTTTATTTGTGGAGGTGGGCTTCAAAATTAGATGAAAGAAATCACGGCTTCTATGTGTAATTGATCATCATGTCATCCCACTCAGTGGCAACCACGTAAGCAAAAAGGGGAGGTTTTTTTCTCGGTTCTTGAGTGGAGCCAGTTGACACGTTTAACTCCCATTGTAATTCAACCCAGCTAAAGCGTGGAAACAAGAGCAGGGGTAGCATCACTGAAGGGAAATTGCATTTGGGTCTTGTTCCTGGGCATGTGAAATCAAAATAAGGCAATTGGATCAAATCAATTCCTACACTATACTCTGACAGTGTGCTGGGGAGGGAGGGGGTGGCATGCCTGGAGCCTGGCCCCTTAACTTCACAGAGAATTGCCTTTCATGTAGCTTCATCCCCTTATAAATACCCCTAGGGGGTACCTGCATCCTTCTCTCACCCATGCCGCTGTACATGGGGCATGGGCATGGGAAGCTATCACAGACAGAGGGGCAGGTTGGGGTATAGGCCCTACTTAGCCCATCGTGAAGAGTCTTCAAGGACAGGGTAGCTCCTTGACCTTGGCCTCTGTAGATTAGATATAACCTTTTTCATGCTTCCTTCCTTCACAGCGTAACCCCTTCTTTGATATCATTATAGGTCAACAAGGCCAATATAGATATGATATATAAGCTATCATCATCCATGATGCTATACACCTACCACCCTTGTAGATCAGGTTGGAAAGATGGAACAAGAGGCCTTCCGAGAAAGGGAAAGGTAATTTATTTCGTCATACTTCACTTGACAGAAATATAACAAAAATGATTTCTATGGCACTAATTGTTTTGTTCCAATTCTCTATTTATCATTTAGGCCAAAAAAAAGAAGGTGTGTTTCAGGTTACCCGACCCTACCTAGCAAAACAGGGCCGACCCTAGAGGTGTCACAGTACAAATTCGCCCCCAGAATGTTGTAGTCGTAAATAGTGCCAATGAAAAACGGTACTACTGTGCAAATAATCAGTGGTAGGAGGCCTTAAATTTGTCACAGAAACATAATCTGCGGCCCAAATTGTTCCCAAAGGCCTTGGCAAAAAAATAATAAAAAGTTGGTTGTTGCCATGGTAACCCTGGGTGGTGATTGGAGGGGTCAAAGGTCAAGGTCAAAGGTCGCTGGGCACCTGTAAAATTTCTCCAGTTTGGGTAAGTCAGTTTCCATGGCAACTAGCGCAAAATCGGAACACACTTTTTCATGCGGGATGCAAATAAAAAAATCAGATATGTGTTAAGCTTTAATTTAAGGGATCATTCATTACTGCATACTCAAAATAACCCAACCTTTTGCCCGCCTGAAGGTCGAAAAATAGGGTCAGAACCAGAAATTTTGTCGGCTATTTGTACCGTGACACCTAGACATTTTTTATTCAATTTTGAAAAAAATATGTATATTTTAAGTAATTTTGGGGCTATTTCAAAGTCAATTTGATGGTCCACGAGTCGACGCCAGTGTTGGCGAGTCAGCGTTCAAGTTTGCGAGTCAATTTTTAGGTCCTTTTCATGCATGGGATCAATCTGTCTTTATAAAACAATTTTGGGGCTATTTCACAGTCAATTTGATAGTCCACGGGTCAACGCTGTTGTCAACGAGTCAGCGCTGAAGTTCGCGGGTCAGTTTTTGGGTACTTTTCAGGCCAAAGTTTTTTTAGAAAAATTAGAAGAAAAAAATCCGACCTACCCTACCTAGATTTTCAGACTATGTGAACTGAAACACACCTTTTTTTTTGGCCTTATTTGATAAGATTGGTCACAGGACTCCAAAATGTAATTCTGGAAATGAAATCATCCGATTACAAAAATCGCAGTCCATATAGTTATAACTTCGGCCTACACCTTTACGCACAATGTCTGATACTACTAATATTCATATATAACGAAATCCCCCGTCTCGCATGACGTCCATTCATTTAATGAGGTGGTGATGAGGTTACTAACACGGCATTGGGCGTGCCTGTACAGGAGCAGCTCACTCCCGGGGGTGGGGCTGCTCCTTCCCCCGCGAGCAGCGCACATTACCGCCCCGAGCAGGTGATCCTTTCACCTTTACACCTCCCCCCTCACCCCGGCCGTCATCAAACCCCGCCCGCCGCCCTGAGAGCCCCGCCCGGCCCGGGGAGGCTGCTGCAGGAGCGGGGCACCTTTCTTAAGGAGGCAGTAATGAACATTGCTCAGCAATGCGTATTCATGACACTAAAGGGGGACCGCTCTGCACCAGCAAGGCTCTGGTGGGTGAATAGTGGAGGTATATGGAGTATGTGGCATCAAGGGGTTGGGGTTGGGGAGGGCGAGGAGGGGAAGTGCCGGAAGTGTATGAAGTCGGCAGGAGCGGTGGGCTGTCGGCGGAAATGGGGACTGAGTGGGAGAAGGACAGGTGTGATGGGGCCTGGGGCTGGGATTGGAGTACATATTACAGATGGGTGTGCCGAGGTCTAATTAGTAAGGGGGAGGGCAAGGATGTTGATGCATATTCGGGGTTATAGCAAGCCTAATCGGGAAAACATACTACACTCAATTGAAGCAATGGGTCGATCAGGGATTGGTGCTACACTTTTCCTGTAAAGAGTGATTTCACTTATATCATCGCTACAAGGCGAATAGATCATGAGGTAGTGGGGCGGGGGGGGGGGGATGAAGTAACAATCAATAAATAGTGAAATTTGTATTATAGTGAGTTTGCAGCACCGATTATAAGGGAGTATATGTTGAGTGATCGTATCAATGATTAGGGAACGACTAAAGAACAGAAAAACAAAGACAGAAGTCCATGAGAAAGTGGGAAGAAGGTGCCGGATTATGCAATTCATGTTGGGAGTGGCTTCTGTTACTCGGGGCATAAGTATCCAGCTAGCAAGGGTACTTTATCGGCAAAATGTGCCTAAGCGAGGGTCTACTTCGTGGAAAATTGTCCCTAAGCAAAGGTTAATTTTGACCAAAATCCCTCTGAAGTGACATCATTTTGGACTGGTCTGGTTCATTTTCAAAATACCTCCAAAATACCACCAAAAAGGGCCAATTGTCTGTCAAAATCCATACAAATATATACTCAAAAATCATAGAAACCCAGACTGGCTCCTCGGGGGGGGGGGAGGGGGTTATTTGAAATTTGAATGCTCAGAGGAAGATACCTAGACAAACTTTACTTAACCAGATTAGGCAGAATTAAAAAAAACAATAGAATAATTGTGTACATGCAAGGGAAAAGGATAATCCAGGGAAAAATATATTACACTTGAAGATATGAATTATAGTTTATGAGCAATGGCTTCATGAATATGCGTAGGCATTGCCCTATCAAAAAGCCCGATAAGTTCTAAGTCTCATATTTTCCCAGATATTCCTATCTTATCAGCATAATTATGATAATGAGAAATATATCATACATTTTCATTCTTTAGGTCATAAAATTCAATCTAGGTTTGGTAATATTATTCTGTTTTGACCATAATAACCCCCATGAGTTATTCTATTAATGAGTATCTTAAATTGTTCTATTTGGAATGAAAATCATGTTTCCATGGCAACACAAAACAACAAGGACACCCATATAGGCCTTAAAACGTTCTATTTACATTCTAAATATGGAGGATTTTCACCAGAAATGGAATGTTTTGTGTACTCCTATTTTATTCTTCAGAAAAAGTACCTTAGAGCAATTTTTAGCCTGTTTCTGTCATTTAAGGCCATCCTGCACAGAGTATCCTTTCTGCTTGCCTGCTCACAGATATGCAACTGATAAAAGAATCTTCCTCACCATTGTAAACGGACTGAGTCATTGATCTTATTTTGACAATTTCAAACACCAATGGCTTTGGGAGTCATTGATTATGTCTCTGACCACATACCAATCTATCTAGAGAGAGAAAATCCCAAGGCTGCGAAGATTAATATAGCATTCACTGTTGAGTATACAAGAATTATTCTACACTGTAAAAATTGTTGTTCGTGAACAGCAAAGTTTGCTGTAAATGTACAGTACTTTAGCTGTAAAGAATGATACAGCGAATTTTGCTGTACATGTACAATTCTGTTACTGTAGATGCAGGTTACGGTAGTGACTTGTAGATCTACAGCACTTTTCCTTGTAATATGTACACAAGAGGTAGTGGGATCGATCCTTGGTCTAGGCATCTCTCTTTAGGGATCTTTACCAACAAGTCTGTAGCTCATTTAATATACAGACATGGCAGAGGTAGCTTATATCCCAATATGACCATTTGTAACACCAGCTCTGTGGCGCAACGGATCAGAGCAGGTGGTGAGTTCAATCCTTAGTTAAGCCACTTGTTCTACCTACATCCTTCTAAAATTCGTTTTTCCCTCGCATAGTTGATTAAAACTATCACCAGCACTGGAAGGCGAACCCAGGACCTTCAGACTATGATCTACAATCAATTTTGCTGTACAGTAACAGAAGATTCTGCTGTCCCTATACAGTACATATTGCTGTAAATATACACAAGCTCACTTGCTGTAGGTCTACAGCAAAACTCACTGGAACCAAAGGATCTGTTATTCGCATGTTTTGTAAATGACATACATCATATTCAAACCCAATCAAAAGCCACACTGTTCTGTGATGATACTGTCATAAAAACATTTAGTCACCAAGATCCAGACATTGCAGGCTGATAGGCCGCACCCTACAATGTTTTATGTCACTGATAAAGGCATGGTGGACCATCAATACATATAGGCAAAAACAAGTCTCTGCACTTTTCTGAGAGGTCCACCATCAATTTACTGATATAATGTTAGATAATACTGCCCTAGAGAATGTTCAATGATGCACATACATCTGCATTACCCTATTATTTACCCTCCACAAGACATTCACTTTCCAGGCACAGCAAATGGAGACCAATAAAGCAATGAATTTTGCTAGAATCAATCATCCTATACCACAAACCAACTTTCTGCTCACTACACGACCAACCTATGTTAGCTAACACAATCAGGCTGGTCAGTACATGTACTGACCAACTCACCTCAGTCTTCTCCGTTTCAGTGAGTATCAGGCGAAGGCATTTTGAGTCAGGCATTAGGCTGTGTCTCACGACCTTGGGAAAATGTTTTTGTCTCTGACCAGGTGCCGTCTCTGACCAGGTGCCGTCTCTGACCGGGTGCCGTCTCTGACCGGCTTGGCTTGATAAGGTCAAAATACTAACAGCAGGAAGCTAATTATAATTATAACTATGATTATATAACAACCGCCAAAAAGGTTTTTCCAAATCCTTATATATATGAGTATAATTCTTTTTAAAACACCTTTTTCTGACACCTGGTTAGAGACGGCACCCGGTCAGAGACGGCACCCGGTCAGAGACGGCACCCGGTCAGAGACGGCACCCGGTCAGAGACGGCACCCGGTCAGAGACGGCACCCGGTCAGAGACGGCACCCGGTCAGAGACGGCACCCGATCAGAGACAAAAACATTGTCCCAAGGTCGTGAAACACAGCCATTAGTCATATTGTTTTGCCTCAGTCATCTTTGAATAGCACTTTGCCATGCCTGATCAATGTCTCTATGACTAACCTGGGATAGCAACTATAGACTAAGGGCCGGAGCATTTAGATTATCTGTGTATCGTTCTAGAAATCCCTCCTACAAATCTATAAACACATGGAACACACTCCCTCCTCACCTGAGGAACACAGAGGATAAGAACTGCGTTGAAGCCCGATTAGAAGGTTACCTGAGCAGTCAATACCCTCTCATCTTACAGGACTAAAGTGCTCACTTTGTGCTCACTAAGGAGCAGTTAATTCCACCAAACCTTGTACTTTGAACTTTTTAATGTCTCATATATTTGTTGTTGTCTAACATGGTCATATATGCCACTTGCATCTGTACTCTAAATGTAAACAATCTGTGTAGACATATACTAGAGTGTAGCGGAAGTGTAAAAAGGCTATGGGCCCTACTTAATCAGAAAAGCCATGTATGTGTACCATAGTGTAGACTATTTAATATTCTAAGATTCATATACATATGGGCATGTAAAGTTGCAGAGGGTCCTTGGGTTTACCACGGTGTTGGCAGGCTGTGTCTGGCACATAGAGTTTCAATAGCAGCATTATATGCACCCCTCAGGCAATGTGATGCCAGGACGAGGATATATATTCTACAATAAAAAATCAACACAGGATTATGCAACAGATATTGGGCCATATCCCATAAAATGAAAATTTTCAATAGTCCAAATATTTATTGCAAAATAACATATTTCTAAAGAACTCAAGACATGGAGATATTTATTTCACCAGAATGTTCATATGACTCTTGATAGCTATACTATTAAATAATGGAACTCATGTGATAAATTTTCCATATATCTATTAGTGCCTCTTCCTGGGATCAAGAATAGTTGTGTTCACATTTACATTGCTTGCCCCTTAAAGAACTGACATATAGGTAATATGCACTGAAGGCATTGAATCATATAATATGTTGGTAAAATAAGTAAATGTCTAGCCTCTATATATACACTGTTATATTCTAATTTGAATTTCATGTATCTTCAACTCCCAGTGTGTATGCCTGCACGCAGAGTGGTCAATCACCACACTGCAGGCCCAACTGTACCTGTTGTATGGGTGCCTCCAGCCGTATTAAGCACTAGCGAGATACTTGTGCTGCCACCAGGTGTTGCTCTGGTACCAATTGTATCCCCCTTGTCACCAGCAACCAGCTCAGGCAAATCTCATGTCTGAGATTAGGGTACAAGCTTTGATAGGTATAAGTGAGTAACAACCTTGAAATGATATCTTTGAACAATTTTTTTATTCCTATTTCTTCAAAGGAACTATAATTATGTATATAAATAAGAAAAGGTATTGGTTGTTAATGGTATGGTGACAAGATGTGGCCTCGGAGGAATTTGAGCTTAGGTTCTCTGCATCATGAATCCATCATGCTAACCACTACTCTATGAGGGACAGGTGACATGCCCAGGTACAACCCACTCACAATACTCACACCCTGTTTGTACCCAAATCTCGGACCTGAGATTTGCCTGAGCTGGTTGCTGGAGGTTAGACTGGTTAGACTGGTACCAATCAACATGGCGCTGTACACAGGACATCTTGCTAATGCGGAATAGCCTATACATAGACCAGCAAGGGTACATGTATGGGAGCTTTTCTAACTTGCAATGACTCTAGCACATGCATTTCAATGGAGAAAATTATACAATAGGCCCAAAATAAATAAGTCAGCCTAGATTTAGTATAAATCGACACGGAAACCAGGAAATTTATTTTGTGCCCTGAGACCTAAGCAGTGTATGAATACTATATATGGCCGTTTTACCCCCATAACTCTCCACTGTTTACATGGTACCAATAAAATATTTAGCCTGGACTATAAACAAACACCTCCAGATTACTATGATCCCAAAAAAGCATACATTTAATACTTTTACCCTCACACTGAGGTCCAAATTCCCAAAAATAACAAATTTTCTAAGGGACTATTTGGCCATTCTACCCGGAAGTGGCAGATTTAGGATGGTACCACAACAATAAGAGGCTTTCTCAGTATTCCCCAGAAAATACTATGGTACTTCAGATGTTAAACTGTTATCGTGTACACGCTGCAGGATAACACGTGTTCAAGGTTTCCTGATGAAACAATAAGTATTGTTAATTCTTTTGGTAAATGGAATGAGAGATGGTGTCATTCAAAGCCGTTGCGTGTTGTTCCTCGGGAGACAGTTCAATGTGATAGTTTAAGAATCCACAAGAAAGATGTCAAGCAGAATTGATTTTCTATGTGCAACATTTCCCCTTTTCAACATTTGAAGTAGGTCTAACAAGAGTCATAATCCTGTTAATGGATTTTTTTTCTTTATACCCTTCCACAATACAAAATGATTTGTGCAGTAATAGACATACTGTGTCCCAGACAAAAGAGCTCTAACAGGATTTGCATGAGGAGCCAAAATGTTGCAAGTCATGGAAGTAAGTCTAATGTGATTTCCTATAAAACCAAGGATAAATATTCTCCTCTAGAATACCATGCACAAGGCCGTTTACTGCATGTGTTACCTTTCTCTCATCAATAATATGTTCAGCACAATATGTTACTATGATAGGGAATATGTAACAACGATGAATATTTCCATGTCATGACCTCTTAAAGAAAGTAAAAATGACATAGGAGCTATAAACAGCTCTCACCCAACTAATAAGAGATAAACTTTGGGAAAATATATATTGAACAGGTAATGTTAAAAAGGCATGTGAGTATAACGATACAGCATCACCTGTTTGTTTGAAGTGAAAACAATACGGGTGAAAGACATATGTCAAATAATGTACACTGTAAAAGCTATCCTGTAAAATTACGTTGATTCAGTGGCACTAATTAATGCCAGACTTTCACTGTATTTTGCTTTCCTTGTACATTTTGCGGGTCTTTCCTGTTGTATTTATTACAGTGATTCATTATTAGCATATGATGATGCTCTGCTGTTCAATTGTTTTTTCGATTTATCACTGTATATTTCTTGATATTATGTTAATTCCAGGCCTGTAAATATTAGGCCTGAGAAACATAATTGAGTGCCTCATAGCAATATACAATTACAATCCCTGAGTAAAAAGTACTCTACAAAGAATTGTTACAAAATATTGTTACAAAGAAACTCTGACAACTGTCTCTATATGTATACTTTGAATGACCACAACATAAGTGTTATAATACTAACCATACTAGCTCCCAGGGTCTCAAAAATGGAAATAATATTTTTTATCTTTGATATGCCAGAGGCTTCAATTTTGATTGTGTAACCAATGAGGTAGTTGGATATCTTTATAAATCTAACACATTTAGATATGTTTTAATGTGATAGCTTCCACTAAAGTCTCCCTATTGAACCAAGATGCCACCTGGTGGGAAAACATTTAACATGAGCTCACCGTAAATGAAAAACCATTGTTTCACTGTACTGGTTTAGGGATGTCCGATGTAATGAGTTTTACAGTGTCTCACCGTATTACAGTGATACACCATCAAATTCAACATTGATTGTCCACATAATTTGCACGGAATATTTTTACAGTGCACCATGCAGGTAACATAACCCTATATGTGCGATATTAGAATTTATATTGTAGAGGAATCTTTTCATACCAAACAAGGCTTAAAATAGATAAAAGAAGGGGTGCTTAATAATTGTGCTGCTGCTCATATTCTGTACAAGATGGCTGCTAATACTCATAAAGGATGAATACGATAAGTTCGATGTGTATTGTCCTCTCTTCCTGTAAAGGTAAATAGGCATTCCTAAACCATATTGATAGAACTTTAAATCTTACTTATAGGCAAGTGCATTCATCCACTTCACAACTGATTAAAGGACTGCATAATAATATTATTTATGAAAGAAGGCTCATGTATTCAATTATGGAGGTCTACATAGTGTAGCAGTCAATGTCTTTTTTCATTAGTTCCTACCCGTAAGGCAGTCAGATTTAATACGAAGGAGGTATGTGAATGTATCGTACTTTGAAGAACTATACCAAGGTAATACCAGGTTTCCATTTATTATATATGGCAGTGTATAGGGTTATTCCCAAGTCGCACACCAATAGGCCTGTGTCCACAGGACGACAAGGAGAGTGGACCATTAGCCCTATTAGGCCCGTGTCCACTAGCATATAATTATCAGGGTATTTGTCGTCTGAAAAACGTGAATTTCAGTGCTAAATTCAGATATATGTTTTGTCTCCCTCTGGACAAGGATGGACGTCAGAATTCTCAAACCGGATAGCAACCGGTGGGTGTCAAAAGTGGGCGTCGAAACTAGGCATTTAAATATCTAACATGTTTGATTTTTGGTTATTATGTGCTTAGGTTGCAATTCAATGATAACTGAGATACACTGATATCAGCTGAGATTCTGTCACGATGAGCACCCGTCACTGTTCATTGGACACTGCAGGACAGATGTCTCAATGTTTATTAGTCCAAGAGCTCAGGCACTTTTATTTTTGTTTTGGTGACCGAAAGGTTTGACGATGCATTCTTGTGTAGAATTTCATGCTGAATTCAGAAATGCAAGTCTTACAAAAATCCGCTGTGGCTTTCTATGGAAAAAATTAGGTCAAAGTCGGGAACCTTTGATTTTCCCGGGGTTGGATTTTTTCTCTTTTGGAAATGGAGTCATGCCCATATTTAAAGGATAGAGCTATCTATACCCATGTTCTCAAGGGTCAAGAATCAGCTTTTGACACTCTTATGTTTGTCAGATCCATAGTACTGAAAATTCCAAGATGGCCGCCACAAACCATCAATTTTTCATGCGAGCTTAGTCTACGATACTAATAATAGAAGCTGTCCAGGATTCCAGGGAGACTGACTGGAAAAAGAACTCTGAAATTTGTCAAACATATTCCTTTTGAGCCCCCTCTATCAACCTGAAAGCAGTGCCAAGACCAATTCTCACTAAAACCCCCATAATCCAAGATGGCTGCCAACTGCGCTGTGATCTTTTACATTCAGCTCCAAATCCTTGTTTATCAATGGAATTAGTTGTGCAATAGCTCAAAATAATTGTATTGGTGAGAACAATCAACATAGGATGGAAGGAATGGAATATTTTCACAGGAACCCCGCTCCTCTAAATCCAAGATGGCCACCAACAGGGCAATGCTTTAAATATTGAATAAACTCTAGAATTAATCCTTATTTATGAATGGAATTGGCCTTGCAGTTGCTCAAAATGTTGGTATTGATATGAATAATCAATATAGAAGGGAAGGTAAGGTGAACTGTCACCCTAATCCCCCTAAATCTAAGATGGCCACCAATTTGGGAGCAATTGTCAATAGTCAATAGCTCTAGAATCCTTATTTGTGGATTGAATTGGTTGTGTAATAGCTCAAAAATGCTGGTATTGATGCAAACAACCATTAACATATCATTTTTGCCTTTGACTTTTCATGATTACCAAAGCAACCAAGTATTTATGTAAATATTTTTATGCATTACCATGCTAAATTCCTGAAAGTATAGGGAATGGCAAGTATCCTTCTATTGGTTGTGTAATATCTCAAAATCATGGGTTTGATGAAAATAATCAATGTAGAAGAGGAGGCAAAGCAGATTGTTATCAAAGCAACCTCAGCCTAAGCATGCTGTTTAGTCTGAATCCAATGACTAGTTATCTATGTTTGTGCATCAATATGGCTACAGCCATTTCATTCAAGGTCTTTTTGTTATATTAAATGATTTCATAAATTTGGCATAGTCACTTTAGTCAATTATTATCGAGACTGACTGAAATATTAGCATAGATCATTAAGTGTGAGATCAATATCTGCAGATATGATATTTGGGCTCAATTTGGAATCAATTCCAAGTTTACAATGAGCATCAGAGTTGGTCAAAAGATACATGGACAGAGCACTTATTATGTTAAGGGTGTAGGAGAAGTGTGTAGTAACCCAGACACACTCAAGAAGTGGATGTTTTATGGGCAATCATGTGTGATCAAGGAGTTCTTTTCTCTGCAAACACATCAAGGTGTTTGGTCACATCATAAGAAGAGTTTGGCCTGCCTTATATAATCCCAGAACTAAGTTTAAGACCCAATAAGAACAGTATAATCAATTGAGAACCATGAACAACTCAAAGGAGATCCTGACTTTGGCCACACACAAAGTTTTGAATATTGTGCTGTCAAAACAGTGCTATCCATTGCAGAGCCAAAGACCCAGTATGAAGCCTTTGTCAAGTACGTTGTGGTCAACCGCAATTCATAAATATATTTCATGATCCCATCAGAAAGAATGCATTGCCACTCAATGCATCCGATGAACTGAAAGAAAAATGAGATAAAGTCTGAATGGTGTGTAGTCTATTTTACCTTGAAAGACTCTACATGTAGTATAAATTCTCTTGCCAAATAAAAAATTCCAAAACTCAGACTTGTCTGCTCATGGTTGCACATGAATATCAAGTTGACATGGCAAAGCAGATTGCCTACAAATGTTGCCTTCCTCCAGCATTATTTTAAGATTTGGGTTGCATTTAGCAAAGGAAAATGTTACCATGATGTGAATATAAATTCCCTACTAAATAACCCTGAGAGCATTATCATTCCAGAGGTTTAGGTTGTGATACTGTGACACATATGGAAAAAAGACAAATTAAAGCTGTGGACTGCCTGCTCAGAAGCACCAGATGTTATCAATGCCTTCTTCCACACAGACAATCCGTTCTCCCACATTCAGGAGACCAGTTGTTAATGATACACAATGGTAGATCTACTGTCAGAACAGCTCCTAATGTTGCTTCATCACCATGAACATCCACCATGTAACTTGTTGCTTGTCCCAATGCAATCTCTTCCCTCACCTGAAAAGTGGTGCTGGGTGCTTTGTCCGTTGAAATATATCAATCCGGACAACAAGGTATACAAAGAGCTCATCAATTTCTATTGCTAATCAAAGAAGTATGCCATGGAATATTTGCATGTAAGAAGGCCAAGTTAGTTTGCATTGTACTTTGTAGCCACAATTATTAGGGATGCACCCCACACTAATTTAAGTGTGATCATATTCATGTATCATTGGGGCACAAAATAAATGTGTGAAACATATTCTATGCTGGCATTATTTCCACTGCACAGTGCCATCTATACTGGTATCCCTCTGGGAGAGAGTAGAACGTTAATTATTATAGGACCCACTACCCCAGCTGCGTCTAGGGAGAGTGCAGGAGTCTTATGGTACAAGGATATTGTATGGTGAATGGGGTGTACCTAGACATCCCTGATATTACCTGTCTGGGATAGAGTAGGGGTAACCACAGTGGATCCATACTTCTGGAGCCCTAAGTTCAAATCCCTCCCAAGCCATATGCACGTATGTCCTTAAATATATTCATATTTTGGTAAGGTAGAAATGAGTAGCAGGCTTGAGGATTTGTGAAGTTCAAGTGAATAAATAATAATAGTTGAATAGTGGTATTGTGTGCCCATGCTCTACAACAGTGTGTTGTACCTCATTTCAATTCTTTTGTATTTGGCCATAAATGTCTCCTTCCCTCAAAAGCAGTACTACAAATGAGAAAGCACTACAAGAACTATCTTTACTTATAAATGGCCAGATCACCTGCCATTGTCTGGAAGTGAGACTGCAGTGCTAACCACCGAGGACACCTGCACTCTCCCTAGAATCTGCTGGAAGAGTGAGTCTTATTAATTAATCCTCCACTCTCCCCCAGCGGTCTAGCCCCCAAAGCCCCAGATTTCAGAAATCCAAGCAACCAGACCCAGCAAACTGCTAGTTCTAAAGTCTCACACCCTGTGGCACTACTGGTATCTCACTCATGAGGAATATAGGCCTATGTATTTCACAACTATATAGCCATGTTTGATATAAACTGAAAGCTGAGGTTGACTCTCATACATGGGAAGTAATGGTAAAATGTTAGTGAGTCTATATTGACCAAGTCAACAGTGACTACAATCTATGAAAATTGTTAATTATTATGGACCTGGTAAGTGAACTCAGCTTAGGGGCCATGCTGTGATAAACCTGCCCAAGTCCATTCATAGTAAGGATTTTAGAGTTAAGTATTTAAAGCACTGCCCTGTTGGCATCTTGAATTTAGAGGGGGGGGTTCCTGTGAAAATATACCATTCCTTCCCTCCTATGTTGATTGTTCTCACCAATACGATTATTTTGAGCTATTGCACAACTAATTCCATTGATAAACAACGAATTTGGAGTTGAATGTAAAAGATCACAGCCCAGTTGGCAGCCATCTTGGATTATGGCGGTTTTAGTGAAAATTGGTCTTGGAACTGCTTTCAGGTTGATAGAGGGGGCTCAAAAGGAATCTGTTTGACAAATTTCAGAGTTCTTTCAGTCAGTCTCCCTGGAATCCTGGACAGCTTCTATTATTAGTATTGTAGACTAAGCTCGCACAAAATTGATGGTTTGTGGCGGCCATCTTGGAATTTTCAGTACTATGGATCTGACAAACATAAGAGTGTCAAAAGCTGATTCTTGACCCTTGAGAACATGGGTATAGATAGCTCTATCCTGTAAATATGGGCATGACTCCATTTCCAAAAGAGAAAAAATCCAACCCCGGGAAAATCAAAGGTTCCCGACTTTGACCTAATTTTTTCCATAGAAAGCCACAGCGGATTTTTGTAAGACTTGCATTTCTGAATTCAGCATGAAATTCTACACAAGAATGCATCGTCAAACCTTTCGGTCACCAAAACAAAAATAAAAGTGCCTGAGCTCTTGGACTATATGTTATAATCATGACATACCGGTGTTTGACATTTTCAGGTAGTCACGGCAATTTCTCCTCCCGCGTTTTATCAGTTTCTGTCGATCACTTTTAACAAGCATGGCTCTGGATCCTATTCACATGAACAACTTTGATGTGGAAAGCTTACTGATAAATGATGATATTAGCCCTTTGTGCGATTACTCTAATATTATGAAAACGATTTCATTCAATTCTATACAGAGTTTGGCATATAAAATGGCGTCAGGCAATGATGAACTCTGGAGGGATATTACAGCTTTGCCAGTCTACAAAAATGTCCTGCAGGACTGGACGTCTTTTACAGAGTATGGCAATGCTTGACCTGTCATGAAAGCTGCACCAGTTGCTTGTGCCCTTGGTAATGGGCTCATTTTTTTCCCTTCAGAAAGGCTGTTCATAATCTTTATGAATATGAATAGCATTATTACAATATCGCTAAGTAAAGAAACTGAGTGTGTGCCAAAGCTACTCTTGTTTCAGAGCCCTATAAACATACAAATTTGAATATGCGTATGCCAATGATGTGGCCATAATGTGAATGTGTTATGATAATGTCCATTAAAACATAAATCTTAAAACAATATTCTCAGATCGAACGATATTGTTAACAAGAATAATGATAGCACCTTATGAAGCACACGCATCTTACGTTATTGTAAATTTTCTTCATGAAATGACTTTCAGATGCGTAAAATTCTGGAAGCAGCCTACAACGTGGAGGCAATGGCATATCATATTACCTTCGTTTCCCTACCTAGTGAATATGTGGGGCAAGTCGAGTGGAAATCATTTTAGACCAGCGGCTGTAACAAGGTAGGCAGGACGTGACACTGCCAACACCATTCCCATTAATGACGTCACAAACAGGTCATGTGACCTGTGTTATGGTGGTATTCTTTGTTAAAGACTTAACGATGCTTACCTCACTCCCAGAAATCCATGCAAACAGGCATGATCACATTTCTCAGAGCCTATATTCAATTTCAAATTAACGGGTTGAGCTAATTTACCACCTGATATTGGACTAACAGCCTACCGTATATTGGCATGATGATATGTAAAATAGCACGGTATGCATTTATATGGTATGTCATTTCCAAGGACTGGCACCGTGTACATGTACATTTTGCTGCAGTTTGTCATTCCTTGTGAGTAATTATGTTGGGAAACAACCCCTTGTTTCGTGTATTGGTACTTAGAGAGTCCCTCGTGAGCCCCCTTGTGTCAGGGGCGGGAACTATATGCTTAGTGGGAGTGCAGTCACTCCACCCCCACCTGGTGGTGTGTTTGGGAACCAGGTTGCTAGGTTACCCACAACCTTGTTTGTGTTTATTGCTTGCCTGACGCCGCCGGGAGCGGTCATGCTTTACACTGCTCGCTTGTATTGAATGTTGATATCTTGGTAGTTCAGGATCTGGTTTTGGTGTAGTGAACGGATCAGACTGGATAGCGGGCTGCTGGCAGACAGACTTGGACTCTACGAGTGATGACCATTCACACCTGTGTCACGCGGTGGGGGATGAGATCCCAGACAATATAAATGTTCAAGAATTATATCCTGTAGTGGAGGCTTTGTGGCGGTGGGGTTCAAGTTGGAAAAATTGTGTGGTGATATGTTATTGTGATAATACTCAGGCTGTGTCATGTATTAACTCGGGTAAGAGTGATAATATTGTTGCCATGAATTTGATTCGCAGAATTTTCTGGTTGTGTGTAATTAATAATTGTTATGTGGTGGCTAGACATATACCCGGTAAACTAAATATTCACGCTGACAGTTTGTCACGTCTGTCAGAATCTAATATGAAGGTACCGTATGGTTTCTGTTGTTGTAGATGCCGCCCAATTGCTACAGAAGCTGGATGCAAAAGCTGCGCGGGTTAGATCCTACTGCTGGGCACAGTCAACCTGGAGGACAAAGGCCTTTCAAGGTCTATTTTACCTTGAAAGACTCTACATGTAGTATAAATTCTCTTGCCAAATAAAAAATTCCAAAACTCAGACTTGTCTGCTCATGGTTGCACATGAATATCAAGTTGACATGGCAAAGCAGATTGCCTACAAATGTTGCCTTCCTCCAGCATTATTTTAAGATTTGGGTTGCATTTAGCAAAGGAAAATGTTACCATGATGTGAATATAAATTCCCTACTAAATAACCCTGAGAGCATTATCATTCCAGAGGTTTAGGTTGTGATACTGTGACACATATGGAAAAAAGACAAATTAAAGCTGTGGACTGCCTGCTCAGAAGCACCAGATGTTATCAATGCCTTCTTCCACACAGACAATCCGTTCTCCCACATTCAGGAGACCAGTTGTTAATGATACACAATGGTAGATCTACTGTCAGAACAGCTCCTAATGTTGCTTCATCACCATGAACATCCACCATGTAACTTGTTGCTTGTCCCAATGCAATCTCTTCCCTCACCTGAAAAGTGGTGCTGGGTGCTTTGTCCGTTGAAATATATCAATCCGGACAACAAGGTATACAAAGAGCTCATCAATTTCTATTGCTAATCAAAGAAGTATGCCATGGAATATTTGCATGTAAGAAGGCCAAGTTAGTTTGCATTGTACTTTGTAGCCACAATTATTAGGGATGCACCCCACACTAATTTAAGTGTGATCATATTCATGTATCATTGGGGCACAAAATAAATGTGTGAAACATATTCTATGCTGGCATTATTTCCACTGCACAGTGCCATCTATACTGGTATCCCTCTGGGAGAGAGTAGAACGTTAATTATTATAGGACCCACTACCCCAGCTGCGTCTAGGGAGAGTGCAGGAGTCTTATGGTACAAGGATATTGTATGGTGAATGGGGTGTACCTAGACATCCCTGATATTACCTGTCTGGGATAGAGTAGGGGTAACCACAGTGGATCCATACTTCTGGAGCCCTAAGTTCAAATCCCTCCCAAGCCATATGCACGTATGTCCTTAAATATATTCATATTTTGGTAAGGTAGAAATGAGTAGCAGGCTTGAGGATTTGTGAAGTTCAAGTGAATAAATAATAATAGTTGAATAGTGGTATTGTGTGCCCATGCTCTACAACAGTGTGTTGTACCTCATTTCAATTCTTTTGTATTTGGCCATAAATGTCTCCTTCCCTCAAAAGCAGTACTACAAATGAGAAAGCACTACAAGAACTATCTTTACTTATAAATGGCCAGATCACCTGCCATTGTCTGGAAGTGAGACTGCAGTGCTAACCACCGAGGACACCTGCACTCTCCCTAGAATCTGCTGGAAGAGTGAGTCTTATTAATTAATCCTCCACTCTCCCCCAGCGGTCTAGCCCCCAAAGCCCCAGATTTCAGAAATCCAAGCAACCAGACCCAGCAAACTGCTAGTTCTAAAGTCTCACACCCTGTGGCACTACTGGTATCTCACTCATGAGGAATATAGGCCTATGTATTTCACAACTATATAGCCATGTTTGATATAAACTGAAAGCTGAGGTTGACTCTCATACATGGGAAGTAATGGTAAAATGTTAGTGAGTCTATATTGACCAAGTCAACAGTGACTACAATCTATGAAAATTGTTAATTATTATGGACCTGGTAAGTGAACTCAGCTTAGGGGCCATGCTGTGATAAACCTGCCCAAGTCCATTCATAGTAAGGATTTTAGAGTTAAGTATTTAAAGCACTGCCCTGTTGGCATCTTGAATTTAGAGGGGGGGGTTCCTGTGAAAATATACCATTCCTTCCCTCCTATGTTGATTGTTCTCACCAATACGATTATTTTGAGCTATTGCACAACTAATTCCATTGATAAACAACGAATTTGGAGTTGAATGTAAAAGATCACAGCCCAGTTGGCAGCCATCTTGGATTATGGCGGTTTTAGTGAAAATTGGTCTTGGAACTGCTTTCAGGTTGATAGAGGGGGCTCAAAAGGAATCTGTTTGACAAATTTCAGAGTTCTTTCAGTCAGTCTCCCTGGAATCCTGGACAGCTTCTATTATTAGTATTGTAGACTAAGCTCGCACAAAATTGATGGTTTGTGGCGGCCATCTTGGAATTTTCAGTACTATGGATCTGACAAACATAAGAGTGTCAAAAGCTGATTCTTGACCCTTGAGAACATGGGTATAGATAGCTCTATCCTGTAAATATGGGCATGACTCCATTTCCAAAAGAGAAAAAATCCAACCCCGGGAAAATCAAAGGTTCCCGACTTTGACCTAATTTTTTCCATAGAAAGCCACAGCGGATTTTTGTAAGACTTGCATTTCTGAATTCAGCATGAAATTCTACACAAGAATGCATCGTCAAACCTTTCGGTCACCAAAACAAAAATAAAAGTGCCTGAGCTCTTGGACTATATGTTATAATCATGACATACCGGTGTTTGACATTTTCAGGTAGTCACGGCAATTTCTCCTCCCGCGTTTTATCAGTTTCTGTCGATCACTTTTAACAAGCATGGCTCTGGATCCTATTCACATGAACAACTTTGATGTGGAAAGCTTACTGATAAATGATGATATTAGCCCTTTGTGCGATTACTCTAATATTATGAAAACGATTTCATTCAATTCTATACAGAGTTTGGCATATAAAATGGCGTCAGGCAATGATGAACTCTGGAGGGATATTACAGCTTTGCCAGTCTACAAAAATGTCCTGCAGGACTGGACGTCTTTTACAGAGTATGGCAATGCTTGACCTGTCATGAAAGCTGCACCAGTTGCTTGTGCCCTTGGTAATGAGCTCATTTTTTTCCCTTCAGAAAGGCTGTTCATAATCTTTATGAATATGAATAGCATTATTACAATATCGCTAAGTAAAGAAACTGAGTGTGTGCCAAAGCTACTCTTGTTTCAGAGCCCTATAAACATACAAATTTGAATATGCGTATGCCAATGATGTGGCCATAATGTGAATGTGTTATGATAATGTCCATTAAAACATAAATCTTAAAACAATATTCTCAGATCGAACGATATTGTTAACAAGAATAATGATAGCACCTTATGAAGCACACGCATCTTACGTTATTGTAAATTTTCTTCATGAAATGACTTTCAGATGCGTAAAATTCTGGAAGCAGCCTACAACGTGGAGGCAATGGCATATCATATTACCTTCGTTTCCCTACCTAGTGAATATGTGGGGCAAGTCGAGTGGAAATCATTTTAGACCAGCGGCTGTAACAAGGTAGGCAGGACGTGACACTGCCAACACCATTCCCATTAATGACGTCACAAACAGGTCATGTGACCTGTGTTATGGTGGTATTCTTTGTTAAAGACTTAACGATGCTTACCTCACTCCCAGAAATCCATGCAAACAGGCATGATCACATTTCTCAGAGCCTATATTCAATTTCAAATTAACGGGTTGAGCTAATTTACCACCTGATATTGGACTAACAGCCTACCGTATATTGGCATGATGATATGTAAAATAGCACGGTATGCATTTATATGGTATGTCATTTCCAAGGACTGGCACCGTGTACATGTACATTTTGCTGCAGTTTGTCATTCCTTGTGAGTAATTATGTTGGGAAACAACCCCTTGTTTCGTGTATTGGTACTTAGAGAGTCCCTCGTGAGCCCCCTTGTGTCAGGGGCGGGAACTATATGCTTAGTGGGAGTGCAGTCACTCCACCCCCACCTGGTGGTGTGTTTGGGAACCAGGTTGCTAGGTTACCCACAACCTTGTTTGTGTTTATTGCTTGCCTGACGCCGCCGGGAGCGGTCATGCTTTACACTGCTCGCTTGTATTGAATGTTGATATCTTGGTAGTTCAGGATCTGGTTTTGGTGTAGTGAACGGATCAGACTGGATAGCGGGCTGCTGGCAGACAGACTTGGACTCTACGAGTGATGACCATTCACACCTGTGTCACGCGGTGGGGGATGAGATCCCAGACAATATAAATGTTCAAGAATTATATCCTGTAGTGGAGGCTTTGTGGCGGTGGGGTTCAAGTTGGAAAAATTGTGTGGTGATATGTTATTGTGATAATACTCAGGCTGTGTCATGTATTAACTCGGGTAAGAGTGATAATATTGTTGCCATGAATTTGATTCGCAGAATTTTCTGGTTGTGTGTAATTAATAATTGTTATGTGGTGGCTAGACATATACCCGGTAAACTAAATATTCACGCTGACAGTTTGTCACGTCTGTCAGAATCTAATATGAAGGTACCGTATGGTTTCTGTTGTTGTAGATGCCGCCCAATTGCTACAGAAGCTGGATGCAAAAGCTGCGCGGGTTAGATCCTACTGCTGGGCACAGTCAACCTGGAGGACAAAGGCCTCACAGTGGAAGAGATATTTAGCTTTTTGTGCACTGTTATTAATTCCTGTTGTTCCCACTACTGTTGAAAACATGTGTCGGTTTGCAGTGCATTTGTCAGAAACCCTGTGCTATGTTAGTATCGACAATTATATATCAGGTGTCATAAGTCTGAATAGTTATTTTGGTTATGATGTATCTTTTATTAGAAGGGATTTCATTTTCTCTACAACTTTAAAAGGTCTGAGGCGCGTGTTAGGTGACCCAGCACCGCTACGTGTAACTTTAACTTTGGATAACCTGTTGAACATGTCTTTGACCGTAAACTCTCTAGATGTAAATGAGAGATGTATGTGGGCATGTATTGTTACTAGTTTTAGATCTTTGCTACGAAAATGTAACCTAGTTCCAGACAGCCTCAAAAAGGAGGGGCATTATCTAAGACGTAAATCAGTCAGGTTTATGTCATGGGGGATTCTGTTGTCTGTTTCTAGTTCTAAAACAATACAGTATGGTCAACGCTTACATCAAATACCTTTGACCTATACACCTGGTTCTCCTTTATGTGCACCAACTCTAATCAAAAGACATTTTGAGGACGTCCCTGCTGTTTCTTGTGATGATCCTGTGTTTATGCTCAGAAGGGGACAGACATCAGTCCCGTTGACTTATACGGTACTCATGAAGTATTTAACGAGGCTATTGAAATGTGTTGATCTAGATGTTCCAGGCTCTGGAGTTCATTCCCTCAGGAGGGCGGGTGCTGCTTTTCTGCACCACTGTGGAGTTCCCCTGGAGGACATTAGGCAGACGGGGGACTGGGCTAGCCTGACCGCCTTGATATATTTAGCAAAACCGTTGTCATCTAGGATAGACTTAGACCGCATGGTTACTGATGCTATTCTGTATAAGAAATGAGTTGTGTTTACAGTTATGAACTTGATACTATTTGATTCTGGGAATTGCCGTATATATTTCTACATGGCCCAAGTCCATTCTATTGCCTTGTCTCCTCATTGTATAAATATGCCAGAATCTCGTTACCGTATGAATGTTGGGAAACAACCCCTTGTTTCGTGTATTGGTACTTAGAGAGTCCCTCGTGAGCCCCCTTGTGTCAGGGGCGGGAACTATATGCTTAGTGGGAGTGCAGTCACTCCACCCCCACCTGGTGGTATGTTTGGGAACCAGGTTGCTAGGTTACCCACAACCTTGTTTGTGTTTATTGCTTGCCTGACGCCGCCGGGAGCGGTCATGCTTTACACTGCTCGCTTGTATTGAATGTTGATATCTTGGTAGTTTTTTTTTCTTTTTTCATTCAAATAAATAGGCCGTATATATTTCTACATGGCCCAAGTCCATTCTATTGCCTTGTCTCCTCATTGTATAAATATGCCAGAATCTCGTTACCGTATCAATATCATATAAAACATATATCAGAGTAGTTGTCTGTGCGATTTCCTCGATGAATTGGAGATGATATACATGTATAAACTTCAAGCCATCCCAATTAAACCAACTAAGCTAAGCTAGGTAGTCCTCACTTGGCCCAGTGTCGGGCCACCATTGGGCCAACATGAAATCAATTTCCCTTTTTCCGAGCATGGGCCATTACTGGGCCAGCGGTCAAACCAGCAGTGGGCCAATATCAAAATGCCAATATTGGCCCATTCTTAAGTGGTATATTGGCCCAATCATGGCCCAATGTACTTATGTTACCTGGGCATGCCTCCAAGCTGAGGGGTTAGGAGTCAAGCGGCTGCTAAAACGTTTTCTAAAACGCAACCTTGTTTTGGTTCCCTTGTTTTAGGTCACCTGACCGAGCCTATCAAAACAGAGCCGACCCTACTTTCTTTATGTAATTCTGAAGAAAGTTTTATATTTTTACATTTTTTTTGGTCAATTTTAGGTTAACAAAGAGTCTGGTTAAAATGACATGCTTGTGTAACACTAATGTGCAGCACTTATTAGTCACTTAGCTTTAAGTACTTATTAAGCAATCTATCTGCAACTGCTAGTGAATGAACTTTTGCTGATCAATATACTCTTACTTACTATAATGTAAAAATCGTGCGCGAAAAGACTCAATTTTTCTACATATTTTAGGCCCCAGTAAAAAAAGAAAGTCAAATAAAAAACACCCTAATCATATTTTTCACTGCCGGGTGATGAGAAACAACTTTTTTTTGAGTGGCCTTATGCACTGCTTATTTGGCTTTTAGTAAACCAAGTCCAAGCATAGACTAATGAGCACTTAATGTGCAGGCATTATTCAACCCTTCATGATCAGCCCTTATCATGTACTGCTTTTGCAGCATTTCAGTTTGCTGCTCTGTATGAGAGCTTAAATGTAGCTCCAATTAAGTTCTGCTAGTACATAGAATATGTGAAGGCCTAACTAGCAATCATAAAAAAACATCCCTTAATATGAACTGTTTCTGCAGCCCTGCAACAGGAACTACTAATCAGGCTCTACCACCCAACTTAGTAAGGGCTGCACATGAAAGAGTGCATATATGCACCAGTTATTAGAAGATTGATAATATGCTCTTTCATTTTGGCAAATATGTTGCAATATATGACCAACTATTGAGTACTGCCTGAATTACTAATAAGGGCTGTGAGGCCACCAGCCACTCAGACAACGACTGGTAAGTGGCTGTGTCTCACGGACTTGGGCCAATGTTTTTGTCTATGACCGGGTGTCGTCTATGACCAGGTGCCGTCTATGACCAGGTGCCTTCTATGACCGGGTGCCGTCTATGACCGGCTATCTAAACAAAGTTGTTTGGAGGAATAAAAAAATAATTATTTTTTTTCTACAATTTTTACTTAATTTTTTTTTATTCCTCCAAACTACTTTTTTAAATAGCCGGTCACAGACAGCACCCGGTCATAGACGGCACCCGGTCATAGACGGCACCTGGTCATAGACGGCACCCGGTCATGGACGGCACCTGGTCATAGACAAACACATTGGCCCAAGTTCCCACTGGGAGAGCATGCTCCCACTCACATTCGGGCATAAACATGTTAGACATCCCCCGGGAAGCTGCGTAGAATGGGGACTCTAACAGGTGTCACAAAAGTAGACAGTAGGGAGCTCCAGGGGGACATACCTCGCACACATCTGAAAATACTTCTCATGATTCCCAGTGCTATATGTAGGAACTCAGGTGTCGGAGATGAAATATACTAAAGGAACGTAGGAACTTACATTTTGACCCTCAGTCCGCCGAAGTACTTGTCAACCTATTCTCGGAGGCATCGCATCATACCGTAATGAAACGTTTTTTTCACTTACATCTATCTGACTTTCAAGCATATATATATATATATATATATATATATATATATATATATATATATATATATATATATATATATATATATATATATATATATATATATATATATATATATATTTATATACATAGCACAGGCTTAAACAGAGGAGCATGCTTGACTGACCGAAGTAGGTGTTTATGTAAAACCTAAAGAACGACAGTGGAAAACTTCTTCAAACAGTAGTTGGCCCTGCTGACCCATGTGTCAGGCAATGCTATTGGCATATAAGCAGAGTGGTTTTGGCGACAGTGACGTTCACCTTTCTGCGTGTGTATGGATCCTGCTGGAGGGTGATGGTAACTGACATAAAACGAACCGTCAGCTGTATATCACTTCCCAGGGGTGTATTGAGACACACAGGACAGTCATCTATTGTTGAAGGTCTTCCACTGTTGTACCTGCATGGTGATGGGTAAACATAAACACCTACAACGACCTGTTAAGCATGCTGTTCAGTTTAAACCTCCACCCTATCTCTAAAGAGCTCGAGCTCCGACTGGTACTGGAGAGGCAGCAAATGATTCGCCTGTAAGCCTGTGGGAACATCATCTAGACTTCATTAAAAGTGTAACAGCCAATACTGACCACCGTCAATCCACGTACAATGTACAAGGCACTGTTCTTGAATTGCCATCGACGTTGTATCATTCTATTAGTAATCATTCTGTTCTTTCATAAGGGAACAAAAAGATATATGTATGACCGTAGAACAATGGCTTTTGTCGATGCGACATGGAATAATGACTGAATAACCAAGCAGATGGCTTTGCCGGTGTTTGGAGGTGCGTCTGCGCCCATTTGTAAGATGTATACGCAGACACCAATAAACTAAATGACTTTGCTTTATTTCATAGATTAAATCAAGGACATATCCTATGAGGCCTATAAAACTACCCCATTTGCAACCAAATTAAAGCTTAGTGTACTGCTGTATGGCCATTCGGTACTTCAGAACACTGAGGTATTATTCATGTTCTTGGATAATCACTGCGGTACACGTATAGCCTACATGCAGACTTTGATTTATCCACCCGCCCCACGATTCATTATTCGGAGGGCTATAACACTCATTGGAATCCAAAAACCTGCACCAGAGCCTATGAACATCACATCAGCGGTAATGTCAGTGCTACTGGTGCACCTACTCTCGTTCCCAAATCCTTCCGAAGGAAGGCTCTGGTAACTGCCAAATGAAGGGATTTTGCTGGTTCCGGGCAACCCCTACTGGTAGGCTTGAACCAGCGAACAGGAACAGGAAATGGAACCAGAAAGGCTGATGGTAAATCTACCTAAAACTACCATCGTACATTCTGGTTCCATTTCCTGTTCCTGTTCGCTGGTTCAAGCCTACCAGCAGGGGTTGCCCAGAACCAGCAAATTTCCAAGTTCAAGGTCATTTGGCTGTCCCCAGAGCCTTCCTTCGGAAGGATTTGGGAACGAGAGTACCGGTGCACCACACTTATACCTTGCCTGATGGGAAGCCCACTGCAATGGCATTCTGAGGGAGGGGGTATGAGGATCAAATTCCGTCTCTGAGAGGTTCAATCGTGTAGCAGACGTGTGACTGTCCAAGCTAAGCCTTGGTGGAAACCCAAACTGAGTTGCACAAATGGCCTTACCAGTGCTTACAGTAAACGTAGCCGCCAGTGGCCAAAGATACCCGTAGCCCCTGGGCCGTGAACACACAGAGCTCTATACAGAGCCGACAGCTTATGTGGCACCACCTCTCATTACAGAAGATGTCAGTAGGTGGGAGGGGGAGCTGGACGCCAGAGACTTATAAATAGACCTCCTACCGTGCCTAATGTGAAACACTGGAGATCTCTCTTTACAGATGTCAGATGCATGGCGGAAGGATGGTCACAGTATGTCTATCAGTGTGCATGTACCGGTGGGTTGTTGGCCCGGTTGTTGGGTTGTTGGGACCGGGGGCTGTATGCACAGCACTAGTTGCAGTTCCCCAGAGGAGGGGGTAGAGGGCTGACTATGCACATCTACACATAATCCTGATTGGAATGTCAAAACGAATATACCGGCGACCACCACTGCACGGCCGACCACTATAGTTACTACACGGAATTCTGGCTCTAGTGACCAGTTAGTTCCATAGATATTAGGGACAGTAGTCCGTATGACTTATTTCTATTCACAAGGGGGTTTTCACACCAGTTCATAACCTTATGCACAGCTATCCATATAGTATGTTAGGCATCATGTCGTCATTAATGTGCTAATAAATGACAAGATTATGCCATCGTCCATCAGCAAGTAGCCAATGTGTGAATCAGTGTGTTGAACCGCGATATCAGAGTTGAGAATGCTAACCACTACACCACCGGGCTGGCTGCTTCTCCACCGCTCTGCTACGGTACTTAAGCTAATAGAGGCGGGCAGTGCGCTCTCCAAGCATGCTCGGGCTGCCCCAAGCAATACCTGCCCTATCTATCTATCTATCTATCTATCTATCTATCTATCTATCTATCTATCTATCTATCTATCTATCTATCTATCTATCTATCTATCTATCTATCTATCTATCTATCTATCTATCTATCTATCTATCTATCTATCTATCTATCTATCTATCTATCTATCTATCTATCTATCTATCTATCTATCTATCTATCTATCTATCTATCTATCTATCTATCTATCTATCTATCTATCTATCTATCTATCTATCTATATCTATATCTATATCTATATCTATATCTATATCTATATCTATCTATCTATCTATCTATCTATCAATATATCTATATATCTATATATCTATATATCTATATATCTATCTATATATATATATATATATATATATATATATATATATATATATATATATATATATATATATATATGAATGCATAGGCCTATAAAGAGATACAATATTTCATTATTATTATTCAGAGGTAAGAAACCTAGTTTCAAAGAAATCATAGACTTTCCTGATTCCTACGACACTTCATGAGCTTTTTCTCTGGCCATCCCAATTCCCATTCTTTGCACCTGTCTCTTCGGCACAGTGCCTGACAACCTCACTATCCTGATCACACTTATTGTGCAGTCCCATTTGAAACATAATCGATGACTTCCTACTAAAACACTTCATATCTTTATTATTCTGTTTAGCAATTGAACTATTTAAGAGGAAAGTATAGAAAGCTTTTAGAAATGTCATTATCAGCCTGACTGTTCCCAATTCGTATACCTGTTGGCTTTGAGTCTCTATGGAAAGGATACCAAGGCGAGTCTGTCTATACACATGTTTTTATATAATTATGCAGTGCAGCATTGCAATGTTCTAAAAGGTTCCATACTAAAGAAAGAACGGAACTCATATAATGGATCGGCCTGGTATGTATAATGCATAGAGAAGGCTGTGCACCACCAACTGATGGCTTACCTCTTGGAGCATAGTATCATTGATAGTCACCAGTTTGGCTTTATGCTGGGACGGTCCACCACTGACGCTGCTTTTGGTCTGACCCAGACACTATTTGACGCCAGAAATAGGGGGGAGGTGGCGGCTGTGGTCTTTCTGGATCTCAGGAAGGCTTTTGACACAGTCGAGAACCTCCTCCTGCTCAATGAGCTGTGTAAAATAGGCTGCTCTGACGGCTCTGTCAGATGGTTCAAAAGTTACTTGACTAATCATAGTCAGTGTACACTGGTGAACGGTCTGATGTCGGGACCTAGGGATATACACTGCGGGTGCCCCAGGGGTCCGTGCTTGGCCCCCTACTGTTTATAATATATATAGACAGCATTACATCATGCTTGGAGCACTGGTCATACTTCATGTATGCTGACGACCTTGCTATGTCCTTCAGTAACCGAGACCCTACAATCGCTTGTAGTCTACTACAGGACGATTTGGATAGAGTCAATGAATGGTGCAAAAGGTACAAACTAACTGTCAACTCTGACAAGATCCATGTCCTATGGTCAAAACCCGACAACAACAACAGGGACTATGACCCCCTGGGTATTACACTCAACGGTAAATCGCTGCATGTGGTTGCTACCTTTAATTACTTAGGGGTAACCATTGACAGGGGTCTGTCGTTTGAAACACATTGTATCAAAGTCAATGCCTCTGGTGGTACAAAACTAACGAATCTTAGAAGGTTGAAAAAATTCATGGACTTTGATCTCTCACTCTTACTCTACAAACAGATGATCTTACCTTGTTTCGACTACTGTGACTTTATCATTGAAAGTGGGCCAGATGGCCTGGTCAAGGACATGCAGACCTTGCAAAATCATTGTCTGAGGTGCTGTAAAGGTATTCGTGACCCTCGTCTAATATCGAGGACGGCGCTGCATGCTGACTGTTGTCTGAATATGCTCCAGGAGAGGCGCAATATCAATATATCTGGTCTCATGTATAAGCATGGTAGGAACACTGACAACCTGATTGTTCTGGCTAGGGTGCTTCGTAGCAATACTAAAATGCTACTTAAGCTACAAAGACCCAAAGACAATCGGTATCAGACGAGCCCCCTCTACAGAGGTGCGGCTGTATGGGACAAGGTCCCCCCTGATGTACAGGAGATTGCTGTATATATGGTTTATTTATGAACAAGATTAAGAGTAATTAATATGGTGTAGCCAGGCTCCAAAAATCCTGAGCACGAAATGTTATTTTTTGTGACTCGTGTATGTCTACCAACCAAATCAACCGAATTGCTGCGTAATTAACTGAGTCCTTTTGTGCTATAAAGGACTGAGTATGTTCTCATGTTCTAACTAGTAGTTGCGTCCGAGTATGTATTGTATTCATAAGCTGCCCCTAGCCTGTTTTTTGCTCTGATTGCTACAATCACTTATACAATGTTGATGTATACTCAGAATATCTATATGCATGTAAGACTCATCCACCGCTGTACGCTACCTGTTTATATGTTTGTGTTTTCTGTCTGTGAAATTAGTGTGCAATTTCTCATTTGGTATCCTTTTGATATGACTTTATATATTGATTGATTGTATACATTGGCTCTCTTTGAAAGACGTGACTTGTCGCAGAATTGTGGTCAATAAAAAAATAAAACCAAACTCAAAAAGCTCAAACTCAATACGTGCACCTACACTGTAAAAATATTCCGTATCAATATAAAATCTTATGGTGGATCATTGTAATTTTGATTACAATTAGGCAGTGTAATCAATTTCACTCTGAATATCTGTAATCCAGTACGGTGAAACACAGTTTATAATTAGTCATTTACGATGAAGCTACGTCTCTTGAAAATCGTCCGTTGAATATACAAAGAATCAATGTAAAATTTTATGGCGGATCATCATAAATGTGATTACGGTGAGGCAGTGTAAAGTCAATTAATTTCGCTTTGAATATCTGTAATCCAGTACAGTGAAACACAGTTTATTTCACAGTGAAACACAATTTATATTACAGTAAAACACAGTTTATTTTATAGTGAAGCTATGTTTAATTGATGTTCAGATGGTAGTTTGGTTTATAAGAAGATTTTCATGGATGCTATGAACACCATTTTTTGTGGTGATAAAAAAAAATATATACATTATACAGAGCTGTAAGGTTTGCTCTTTAGCCATCCTAGAGTGACTTCTAACCATGGACTGGCATTACAAAGTGTCATGAAGCATTCTGTAAGGCCCTCATTGACTAATTCCTAATGATTAGTCCTGAAGTGTTGACACTAAAATGATATTGCTGCTTGGACATGGTACCAAATTGCAACCATATTGAACATGCATGGAGTTAGGTATAGGGGGATAAATGAACTGAAAAATACCAGGATAAATGAATTGAATTACACAAAATACCATTGTTTAGGCACTGTATGTAGATGACAGTGATGTTCCGTATACCCACCCAGGAAACGGGGGTGAGGCTAGGGCATGCTAGTGCCAGCTAGGGCGAACTACTTTTGTGCCTAGCTCAAGGGGTGAGGTAGTGTGAGCCTTGGGTGAGGTGCCCTAGCCCTTCCATATGCCCACAAAATCCCACTCAGTGGCTAGCTGGTGTTGAGGGAACTTAGATGAGAGGTGGGTAAGGGCTTGCACAAGGTGTAGGGTTGTCCAATGTGCAATATATATCAGTTACTTATATATCACCACCTCGTTACCACACTGTAGTATAGTGGTCAGCACTGTTGCCTTGTATCCCAAAGGTCCAGGGTTCGTGACTAGGTCATGTCAACCTACCCACCATTTTTTCTTCATAAAAATAGAATATTGAAGATAAAATGGTGGAAGGTTGACATGGCTGAGTCACGAACCCTGGACAAGGTGACTGTGATGACCACTAGACTACCATGTGGGTACGAGGTTGTCATATCTAAGGAACCCATACGTATTGTACATTGGAATGTTTTAACGCTTTGTTCCTAGTATCGTCCTCACACAAGCCCGAAGCTTGTGCTAGCCCTATCCAGCTCTCCACCATGTAGCCCAAATCAAAGCTTGATGGCTGAGACTGTGGCACTGTGGAAGCGTTGCGACAGGGGCTTGCAGTAGCATAATGAATGCCCTTATGCAGCTGTGATGCGTGTTCTCCCAGTTGCCCCTTGTTTTCAGAACAATAGACCAGTGAGATATATTTTGTGAACAATTGTAAAGTAAGGTTAGTAAAAATAGACAATTAAAGATAATATGGTGTCTAGATTGACATGGCCGAGTCTCGAACCCTGGACCTTTCACATACAAAGCAGCAGTGATGACCACTATACTATCAGATCTGTGTTGGGTGGCCATATAAAGGAACCTCTATTGATCCACCATGGCAATACACAACCTATTACTAACTACTGGTGTGCATGCTTGGGTGACCTTGGGTAAGGTGGTGTGTCAGCACACAGACCAGAGGGTAACCCTCAGTGTGGGTTTGGGCAGAGGAGGCTATAGGCACAAGGCTTGCCCATCAGTCTAGCGCATAGGGTGAGCTTCTTCACACAGGGCTCACCCTACCTTGCTCTATGGGCATGCTCGCACTAGTCTCACCCTTCCTCACCACAGTTTCCTGGGCAATAACGGTGATTCACTGGCACCACTGGGTGCCGGACTTTCATCATTAAAACTATAGTGAACTTGAAACAACAGTGACCGTTATTTTTATGGTGATAGTCCGGCACCATCTCTGTTATTTTAACGGATTTTTTTACAGTGCAGCAAATCAGTGTGAATAGGTATCAGAGTGGAACGGTGTGCATGCAGGTGGTGCCCCACAGTCCCTCACACAGTTAGTGCTGTCGCCGATAGTGTTATGAAACAAGCTTCATACATCAACAAACAGTATTAGACTATTTTGCAGGGTATGGTGTTACCAATCAACACAGTGTAACTGCCTATAACACATTAGTACCATCAGTACCATAAAATGTAACATGGTGCATTGCATTATTTCGAATGGGCAATCTAGCCCCTCGTAATTTAGTCAACTATGATCCACTTTCAACTGTAAATGAGCAAGAGTCTTTCTCACAGGATCCATGCGGAAACTTAAGTAAATGCAGGCCTGTTTTCTGTCCTTATCCTGTATAGCTTCCCAAAGAAGGACTTGTACTTACAAAGGCAGTAAAATAGGAATCACGACAGATAGTGTTATGTCAAAGATGTGAACTAAATAGATCATAGAGGATGTAACTAGGATTGGGGTACATGTATACTAGTGGGAGGAAGAGGGGAGGAGGGGGAGAGGGGGGCAGAGGAGCGGTGAAGGGGAGAAGGTGGACCCAGGTAACAAGAAACGTGTGATTAATGTTGATCAGCGTTCACCTAAGGTTAATTGGACCAACGTTTTTTTATTTGCATTCTTTCAACGTTGAAACAACGTTTTTCTGGAAGATGTAATTTTAGAAACATTGGTTTAATGTTAGAAAATAGTTGGCAAACTAACGTTTTTTCAGGTAACCTATATTGAACATTGCTCAACGTTTTTTGTGGACTCAAACCAACGTTCATTTAACCAATTGATTTAACATTGGATTAACGTTTTTTTGAAGTTCCAACCCAACCTACCAGATGGCAGTTTAGACATTGATAGAACTAGTTTTGATGCTGTCCTCATATGTTCGCCTAAGAAAAGCATTATATTAATCATTTCTGATATATCTATTTAACTTTATGTTAACATTTAGTGTATAAATATGTCTAGGCTAAAGAATCTGATAGAATAATAATATTAGGCCTGTTTAATGGTGTGTCATATAGATACACCCACTCTGTAGCATTCAGAGATAGATAAAAGCTATTCTGAGTATCAATAAATTGGTTTGTATGAATCAATATGTTAGCATACTCTCTGATGGAGAGTATGCATACTCTCTGATGGAGAGTATTCTAATCCCAACCTGAGCCCTTGTAAGCTTGGAGAAAAAGGTAGATACTATTGGACAGTATGTGATCCTTACTGAACCAGAATATGTGTATTAGCTCAACGTTTTTTCACCCCTAGTTAAACGTTTATTTAATGTTAATTCAACGTTGATTTGAGTCCACGAAATGGAGTTAGGCTAGATGCAAAATGCATGTTTTTTCACTCTTTAAATGACGTTCAAATAACGTTCAAATAACTTCAACGTGTTACCTGGGGAGGAGGGATATTGGAGAGGTCCATATAGGTGACAGGAAAGAGATTGAAATTGATAGGGCTTTCGGTGGGAGCAATACTACCTAGGTAGGAAACAGGGGAAGTAGTAGATGTAGAAGCAAGCAAGAATTAACGTTAAATGAGAAGGATAAATGGTATGTATAGAGGACATTGACTGTGAAACAGGCTTATTGTTTCTCCATGGTATACAGACCACGTCCTCCCGTACTTGGGTAGGCACCATGGGATGTAGTGATGTGACTGTACTATCACCACTTAGTGACGATAAAGATACAGCCCGGAGGGAACCCCTTAAGGGGAGCTGCTTTCCTATGTAATGGATGAACAACAGACTCACTGCAGCGGCACACAAAGAGCACCCCCTACAGCATACACTGTCTACCCATTCTGCACATCACCAGGGGCTTGTTTCCTAACCAGTTTGTGATAGTGCAATGCAGTCTGCTGTTTCTTAATCAGCCATCATAATTTTGGATCGGTTAGAGTTCAATCACTGTTTGCATTCGTGCATAGCTCTTTCCATGATGGATAGGGGCTATGTGAGCTCTGTTTCTTAACCAGTTGGCAAAAGGTATGATAGATCTTGTGCAAAGAGTGCATTTGTGTTTCTTAATGTATTTTCATGCCCACTCTAATGGGAGAACATTGTCTATTTAAATCAGCTAAAAATAGAAGTACACAATCTTGCAGACTAAATACATAATATATGTTATTCATGCTGTTTGTTTTTTCCTTTGCAGCACTCACTTTGCAATCTTAGGGGCTTATTTCAATGCATTTCCCCTTGGCCTAACACCATTTCTGCATTCATCAGTCTTAGCCAGAGAGGGGAGAACAGTCTGTGCTGCGATAGGTTATCAAGTATAGGCCTACCCTGCACTGTATTAGGCACTTTGGTAAATAATTCAAAATACATGGATGCTATAGAAATGCACAAATATATGCCAATTAATTATAGCTTTGTTTTGGATAGCATTTATTTGTAGGGACCAGAAGAGGAGAACCTTTGGATGTATATATTTCTTAAAATCGACAAGGGACATGCCCTCCCCCCCAAATAGACGTATCCCCTATTTCCCTCAGAAACGGGAACATGGTACATGTGTGAAATTCATTCAGATGACCTACTTCTGATCAAGTCGCTGTTAATAAGATTCTAATCTAGTAGTGTCCTGGTATACTTATACATGTCAATAGTATTTGTAAGCTACGTACATTAACCCTATAGGACCAAACCTATTATTATTATTCATTAGTCTGTGTAGGGGTTTACTACTATATACGGTAAATACATTTCCATCCAGGCGACCAAGGGTTAGTTCGGGTTGTTTCCGCCTGGCGTTAGTGTGTGCGGTATCCTGGAGGGGGCAACCGTTCTCTCTCCGGTACTGCGTACCACGCTTCAGGTGGGAACGAGCCCACCACGTGATCTTGTACATTTCACGTCGGAAGGGGGTATATAGACCTCCCCTCCTCGCATAGTCACCAGTCAGTGCAGGCCCGGCTGACTCCCAGCGCTACCCTACCCAATTGTGTACGATTGAATAAGCAGCATTGCTTTTACCTCCTCCTTCAGGTTGAGGCTTAGGTTCTTTGTATAGGAAAACATTGAACTCTGTTTTACTTCGCACCTGGAAACTGACGTTCTTGTTCTCTTTTCTGAGATATCAAACCACTACAGTCTGTAATAATTATGTTTTTCCCCTCTAAAACTGGACACCATTGACACTATAACATCCTCTAATATATCCGATCCCTACTGATAAGATGTAATCCAGAAAAGGCCTGTTAGTGTAGGTGGCAGCGAAGACTAAGTGAAGACTCGCAATTGGCAAAGACTTGGCAAAGATTTGGTGAAGACTATACTCTGTCCCTTTGCCTATTCTCATTTTGCTCGTTTAGTCCTCGCTGGTTTGCATTTGTCAAATCTGGATAGAGCTATCAGAATGTGTCTGGTTAAGAAACAAGCCCCAGGGAACATGGTGGACCCTTATCCCCAGACCCTGGTCTTCTCGTCCAAAGTGAGCCACTATATAGTTTGAGAATATAGTAATGCAGGAAAATTGTACATAAATATACAGTTCTATGTCAAGGATCATTCAAATTGATGAGATTCACGAGGAGATGGATCGCATTGGTGAGTTGCCTATGAGAATTATGCATTGATTTTCATGGGATATAGCGTGGTAGCTGGATGCATTATCAACCAATGAGAAAATTCCCTGGTCCTCACTGCGAATTCTTAGGGGGGCATTATGTAACAACTGGTACCCATGGTGTTGCTTGTATTTGCGCTTATCTCGCAAGTACCAGATCAAGTTGAAATCGTTTGGGACTAGGGGATTATTATATGATATTCCATAATAATTCAGACGTCAGATGGCCAGAAGTTGCCCTTAGGGGGACTTTGTGCAGCCTGGAGGCTGGAGAGGAGTGAGGTCCTAAAATGTCAAGACAAAACCAGACACAATAAATTATGATTAATAACTATTATGTTGTTCAGAAACGGTACAAAACCTTGGATGCAGTAATTGTCACAAGTCAGCAGTGTATATCTTAAGGTCCCTGAAAATCACCCATCAAAATGGAGCTGGAAGCTTACCGTGTGTTCTGGTGGAGGAAAAGTACAGGAATGATGACCCTGGAGGAGCCTCCTCCAGGCCTACCACTTACCACCACCCACGTGACCTGCGGCCGGAGGTGGCTGCATTCGGAAATACCCCCTCCCGTTACAAAGCAATGGGTGCCGCATCAGGCATCTAGCTCCGCGCTATATCATCAAGGATTATATAGGGTAGGATGTCCGACTCGGTAGATTCCCATGTTATAGCCCCCCCCTCTACCCCCCCCCCATGAAAGTGGGCGACTTTGTGTGCTCACTATTGAAAACTATGGAGAAAAGGGAGTTTTATGTGGTTCTTTTGAGTCTTTATTAGAGTGATATCAAATGAAAAGAAGGGGTTTTCTAGACCAAAAAACCCTGCTGAATCCAAATTCTGTGGTCTCTATTCCCAAAAACTGACCAAATCCACTCAAAAATAATGTTTGATGCTGTAAAGTATTAAAGAAATGTACAAAATAATGTTGAAAATGTTTGGGACATTACCTATATATAAACCTGTCAATCATAACCAGTGCCTCAATCTACCTATTCAAAATAAGCCTATCCCTCAATCTGACAGGCTTTCTTCCTGTGTATTACTCTACCTATCCTGCACACTTCCTATCCCTCAGCCTACCTATCCCTCAAGTTACCTATCCCTTGAATTAGAACCTTCTCTTGGATTAGCTCAACCCTCCAAAAGCTTAAAGGCTAAAGCCTATCCCTCTCCTTGCTACTCCTCCTCACTTTCTGTGCCTACCTATCACTGAGTCTACCTATCCCCAATCTACCTATCACCCAGCCTACCTATCCCTCATTGTGGCTATCCCTCATTCTGCCTATTTGTCATGTTTTATCAGCTTTATCCATACTTTCAACTATGCCCATCTGCTAAACATAACATTCCTCACCATGTCCACTATGATTTGTACGTATCCTCAATTTTCCTATCACCCAGCCTACCTATCCCTCAATGTGACTATCCCTCACTCTGCCTATCCCTCATGTTTCATCTACATTCAATTGATCTAATCCCACATGGAGCTCAACATAACATGTCTACTATTTCTATGTATAAGTTAATTTTCCTATCATCTAGTCGACCTATACTTCATTGTGCCTATCCTGGCATATCCCTCATCCTTAACCTACACATCCCCCAGACTCCCTAGCCCCCATGGCATTTACATATCCCCACCTTGCAAGATACTCTCCATACATATCTCTCACCCTGCTTATTATACACACTACCTATCCCTCTCAGACTTCATTTTGCTGAATACCTATCCCTCATGTTATGACTAGCTCTTATTCTGCCTCTCCCCCATACTCCCTATAACCTTTTACCTATCTAAGGTCTCCCAGCCTTCCTTTTTCCCAATGTACCTACATTATTCCTTAGTAAACATACACCTAAGGTACCTATCCCACAGTGTACATGCACATGTATCTACATCTACCTATCACTCATGCTTCATATAATTGAGTCTACCTATATCCTCAGAGTGCCTATCCTTCATCCCCTTCATGTTTTTATGTGAAGCCCTTAATGTATCCATCTATACTACATGTTGCATATCCCTGCCCCCAAAATTTCCCCTGTCCTCCTATCACCCATGGCCAATATAGTTATATAGATAGATATGTCCATCCAGTACAGGATATGCATCATGGGTAGCAGGTAGATTGTTAGATAAGTACCACAATGGATGATATTCACTGCAGGATAGGTAGCATGGATGATATAAAAATATAGTTATGCTAGGTAGATATAGTTATGCTATCTGCTGATGGGTAAATAGAGAAATGGGTAAAATGAAGAATATACAGAATGTGTGATATGCAGCATGGGGTATAGGAAGATAGAGAGAGCTAGAGAGCTAGAGTGAGCAAGTAGGACAGATAAAGAGAAAGCTAGGCATCTTCAGGGCAGGCAAGGTCAGGCATATATCTAGACAAGTACGGATATTTGAAAGGCTAAGGGCTATGCACAGAGACATGAGAGATATGCAGGCTGAAGGATAGGCACAGAGGGGGACAGGCATAATTTATAAGAGGCATACTGGAAAATAGAAAGACAGAACAGAACACAAGGTGAGGGATATGTATATGATGGGTTAGACATACTGAGGGATATACCACAACAGCATGAAGGATAGGCATCATGAGGGATAGGTAGGCTGAATGATATGAAACTTGAATGATAGGTAGATGGAGGTATATGTGCAAGTTAACTGTAGGATAGATACCTTAGGGGTATGTTGACTAAGGAATGGTCACCATAGGTAACAGTAAAAAGTTATAGGGAGCATGAGGGAGAGGCAAAATGAGGGACAGTCATAGAGGGCATGAGGGATAGGTATTCAGAAAGATGAAGTGTGAAAAGAATAGGTAGTATGTGTCTAATAAGTAGTTTGAGGGATAGGTATGGAGAGTATCTTTCAAGGTGGGGATATGTAAAAGTCATGGAGCTAGGGAGTCTGAGGGATGTGTAGTTTAGACATGAGGGATATGCCAGCATAGGCATAATGAAGGAGAGGTATACTGGGTGATAGGAAAATTAACTTATACATAAAGATTGTAGGCCTGTTATCTTTAGTAGATAGGATCAAATAAACAGAAAAAAATTGCAAGTTAAACATGAGGGATGGGCAGAATGAGAGGTCGTCACGATGAGGGATAGGTAGGCTGGGTGATAGGAAAATTGAGGATAGGTACACATCATAGTGGATATGGTGAGGAATGTTATGTTTAGCAGATGGGCATAGTTAAAAGTATATTATTGATAAGGCTGATAAAACATGGCAAATAGGCAGAGTGAGGGATAGTCACAAGAGGGATAGGTAGGTTTGGTGATAGGCAGATTGGGGATAGGTAGACTCGGTGATAGGTAGGCACAGAAAGTGGGCAGGAGTAGCAAGGAGAGGGATAGGCTTTAGCCTTTAAGCTTTTGGAGGGATGAGCTAATCCAAGAGAAGGTTTTAATTCAAGAGATAGGTAACTTGAGGGATAGGTAGGCTGAGGGATAGGCAGTGTGCAGGATAGGTAGAGTAATACATAGGAAGAAAGCCTGTCAGATTGAGGGATAGGCTTATTTTGAATACCGTAAAACCTCGCGTATAAGCCTAACTCGCGTATAAGCCGCACCCCGACTTTGGGCCGATCCTATAAGCCGCAGAGGCCCTCTGAATTGTACCTGAGAAAAACTCGCGTATAAGCCGCCCCCCTAACTTTGCCCTGAGGCTATAACCCACACTTAGTACCAGGGTCCTCCTGGTGGCCCGTGAGGCCTTCTGACGGCCCGTAGGGCCTCCATGTGTCCAACTACATTGAGCAGTTTTGTCAGCTTTATTACATCTTTTGGCTCCGACTACGTAACATAGCCGTGCCAATGTGGATGGCGGGGGTGGAGGGGGGGAGGGGGGGAGGGGGGGTGGGCAGGTGGGAGAGCTTTCCGGACTCAGCATTGTTTTAACACCTCGTTGTTATAACACCTCGGAGTGTAGCCCAACGTCCATCCTCAACAGAGGCCAGAGGGAACCGGAGCTGTGTCTATGGGAGTCAGATACTGAGCAACGCCCCCCCCCCCCCCGCCTGTCCTTCTACAGCCCTGCTGGGCGTGAGAGCCGGGTGGGACAGGACCCCGACGACCTGGTTGTGTGTGTGTGTTGGGGGGGGGGGGGGGCGGGGCATGCAGCTGAGCCTGTAGTTTGCGGCCCCAGAACACGGCTCCCACAGTACATTTTTGAAATCGAAATTCGGAAAAACTCGCATATAAGCCGCCCCCTGACTTTGGCCCGATTCTATAAGCCGCACTGGCCATCTGACTCGCGTACTAGCCGCGGCTAGTACGTGAGGTTTTACGGCAGGTACATTGAGGTACTGATTTGGATTGACAGGTTTATATATAGGTAATGTCCCAAACATTTTCAACATTATTTTGTACATTTTCTTAATACTTAGCATCATCAAACATCATTTTCGAGTGGATTTGGTCAGTTTTTGGGAATAGAGACCACAAAATTTGGATTCAGCAGGATTTTTTGGTCTAGAAAATCCCTTCTTTTCATTTGGTATCACCCTAATAAAGACTCAAAAGAACCACATAAAACCCACTGTTCTCCATATTTTTCAATAGTGAGCACACAAAGTCGCCCACTTTCATGGGGGGGGGGGTAGATGGGGCTAGAGAGGGGAGGCCTGTCACACTATGCCCATAGGCGAGGTGCTAAGTCAGACCTCCTACCCTATACGCTTCTTGACATCATGCCTGCACGTGTGATACAGATTATAAATGTAACACCGGTGTAAATCTGCTAATTGCTCTTCCACACCTCTGTCATTATTTCATACATTGACCTTTATCGCTGGTGATAATAGGGGAGTTAATATCACGACGTACATGGCAACGTGTACGGGTAACATCACAATTCACGTGGAGGTACCATCACCTCGCCGTGCATAACTTATAGGCCGTTGATTGGGTGAGAATTGATTCGTGGACAGCTGTTAATTCATATTGCCTGTATAGATAAGTGCACACTCATGATATCCTGTAGCTGTGCAGCATGGATTTCCTATAAGCCCATTTTAGTCATGTTGCACACATAAAATAGGAATTTTGCAGCCTGCAGAGGGCGGGTAGCTGTACTGTATTTTACCTAACTATATTCCTTTCAAGGTCCCGCCTGCACAGATCTATTAAAAGGGCACAACCTGTATCCAGCTCGTTTATGTCCACAGTATACACCATTATATATACAAAACATCCCTCTGTATGCTTCACACTCAATTACCACGCAGTTTACTTACAGAATATAACGTTTCATCACACTCTCATACGTCCCCCATTTACCTCAGTATTTCCTACGGATGGCACAGGCTGATCTTGGACTCCCTACACTAAAAGGCTATGACGTCCTAAGTAGTAGATAGAGATGGTGCGAAGACGCAGGGGGAGGGCAGTTTACTGTGCATGTGTCGTCTGTGATACAGTAAAAAGATCACTTGCTCTTTGCAGGGACCTTAACCAAATCATATCTTAATTCAATAAGAGATAGAGGTACATTAAGTGTTGGAATAAGGTAGCAGTCTGATGTGCTGATGTAAAGGTGGTATAAACTGTCCAGGGTGTGGCACATACGGCATCACTGCCGTTAACACGTTATTGACGCATCATGTGTTCTGCCGTAGTATTTATAAGCTAACTCTATTGTTTTTGATTTATATAAATGATGCTGAATTTGTTTGTAATGACTCAAAAATCTTATTGTTTGCAGATGATACTGTTATTTATAATTCCTCATGTGTGGATTCAGATGGAGTTGAAAAAATGCAAAAAGACATTCATAATTTTGTCAATTGGTGTGATAGTAACAAATTAACTGTCAATATAGGAAAAACAAAGTATATGGGTTTTGGTGGTAAGCATTGTTTCAGAAATTCGTCTCTTCAAATCAAAAATATTGAATTGAAGAGAGTTCCTTCCTATAAGTATTTAGGTGTTCATCTTGATGCCAAGCTAACATATGAATGCTTTATGAAGGGGCAACTTAAAACAATTGCATATAGAACTTTCTAGAACTTTCTAGAAACTTCAGCTTTCTAAATTGTCCAGATTCTTGTGTAAAAAGAATATGTTGAAAGTGTATAGAGCATATTTATTACCAATATTTGATTATGCTGATGTATTATATCATACGGCAAGTTGTAAAACATTGGGGAAATTACAAAGAAGTCAAAACCGTGCTTTGAAGATCTGCCTAAAATTAAATATGAGGGCTCATACGGATGATATACATGTACAATCGGATATGAATTATTTAAAGGATAGAAGGGAGTCGCATGCCCTAATTCTTGGTTATAAAAGGTCTAGGAATGATAAATTTATTCAAAGAAAAAGGGTGAATACAAGGTTGAATGATGGTCCTGTTCTGAGAAATTTATTACCGCATTGTGAAGCTTACAAGCGCAGTACTGAATATTACATATATATCTGTTTTGTGGAATTCATTGCAATCTCATTTGAGAAACCTACCTACGTTGATAATTTTTAAAAGAAAATCAAATCAAATCTAAGTAAGCTAAAAGCATTAAAGTTTTAGAACCACATGTCCTTGAATGGTTATGTACTGGGTTTTCATATCTGTAATTGTAAATTGGAATGTTATGTTACTAGGTATTGGTGAAAACGGTAGGAGTAAAACTCATGTGCTGTAATAGTTAATATTGTATGACCTTAAACTTTTCCAACAGTGGTTACTTTTCTATTATAACTTGCACCTGTAATGTCCTGTAAAGTCTATAATATCAATAGATTTCAGTAATTGTTTTTATGATGTTGCTGAATTTGGTATGGATATAATGTAAATATGAGTATCTAGTTGTAAAATATTGGTATAATGTTATGCCATGTTTACAACTACCTTTCTACAATTTGTACGTAGATACATGTGTAGTAAATGATTAACGTGGTGGTACTAAATGTACTAAAATCATAGTATGTTCAAGCTATTTATTTTACTAGTTTATGGTATGATCATATTATTGATGGTTATTCTAATTATCGAAATATCTTAATGTGGTATACGTTAATAGTTGGTAATTGTATGGTGTATATACATATTGGATGAATGTAATAGTTAAAATTACATAGAAAACTTTATATAACATTGCTAAAATATAAAGCTATTATAAAATATTACGTGGTCATACATGTCATACTGTAAGGTGGCCAACGAAAACTAGAGGCAACTCTTAGCGGCAGCCTGTTTATACATTCATTTCATAATGGAAAAAACTGTGTCAAGGGTGTTCTGCTGAATGAAGGTGGATTATATGGATAATTTAACACTGAAAATGAAAATTATATGTATTTGTACAGTTGAAATGAAATAAACGAATTTTCAAAACTCAAACTCAACTCAACTATGAACACTGTAGAAATACTTATAATTCATCAATGGCCAATACGTGGGCTGACGAGGTGACATGTGGTGTATAAATCTATAGTATGAAGTAAACTATTCACACTACAATTAGAAGTTCCATGGGGGAACCCATGCAGACAGGGCAATAGACAGGAATAAATCCAAAGACAAATTTCTCCCATCCTTAAAATTTTTATCGACGAAGATCATTAGCCAACTGGGATAACTCCTAAATCTATATTGATACATACTACTTGTACATGTAGTAATTCATCATGATATTTGAAATAGTGATGTAATTTTCTATATATAAAGTATGATACAACTTTAAAGATTAGGACAGTGCATTGCCTTTTCCAATGGCTGTGGGCGGAGGTTTTGGCCGATAAGCCCCTCCACGTTAAGGGGGCGTCGTGGGACGTGGCTGAGTTCATGGGTGGCGATTAGCAATGTGCCTATCGCTTCACGCCGGCTAGGCATATAACCCCAAAAACTGACCCTCTGGTGGGGCGATATCCCATAGTCATTTCCATCCCTTATAGCAGGCTTTGCCGAAGGGTGGCATATTGGTTCTGAGGGACATCGGGATCGTGGTATTATGGAAATGTGAAGGCGAGGGGGGCATGGCCGACAGGAAAGGGGAATGAAGGGGAAGGGAGGGAAAGGGAAGGAAAGGGAGGGAAAGGGAAGGAAAGGGAAACAGGGGGAGGGGAGGGAAAGGGAAGGAAAGGGTGGGAAAGGGACGGGGATTCTGTGCGTGAAATGCAGGATCATATCACTGTGGTTTAAGACAGCTAGAGATCTAGACTAATGTGTAGGTTGGAGAGGAATGGCTGTGGCGGTATCTGGGTCCAGCGTGTCACCACAGACAGTTAAATGATTGCAGGAGTGATGCGTTAAACCTCCACCCAGCCTATATATATAGGCTTGAGTACCTGTCCCAGTTCCACTACGACTGTTACTGTAGGGGTACCAACATCTGGGATGTATGGCATTGGCTATTCCACCGTTTAAGTTATCTTGGCTATTGATCCACTGAAGGGGTTTAGAGATTGTATCAGACACACGGGGAATGGTCTCCCCCTGGCTGACATGTTGCTGGAGTTTGTCCATTCAAGTGTAGTTAAGTACTGTTGGTGACAGGGTCACAGACCTGGTCGCTGTTATCAGGGTCTCATGGGCCATCCCCCCCTCCCGACCTCTTCACTGGTAAAGGTTGTTATACACTACGGTCATATCACTCAACCCCATTCACGGAACAGCCGACATTGGCATAGTAAGGGCAACCCAGCGTATTTGTCTGAGGGCACGAGGGGGATAGAGATCAGCCCAATACATAGAGAAACCATTCTACATGTGTACACCTTTGGGAGCTACTTGAAGGGATGCCATTAGAACAATCACAAGTCATCCTGACTTCCCGGTGCCCCTGTCGATAGCCAGTGTCAAGGGTTCCGCCTTACAAATTGTACTTGCCTGGTTTTGTTAACCTCGAGACGTCTTATTTATTAGTCATATGTTTGTAAGGCCCGAGGGTGGCCTCAGATGGACTGTAGTATTCATCAGCTGCATTCTGCTGACCTTAAGCCGTCTTCTATTTATCGTTCAGCCATGTCCGCGTGTAAGCAGGCATGTCTCAGAGACCATCTTAACTCCCTGTCCATGAATGTGACGGTGTGACTATTGGCTACAGATCACACACGAGGGGCCGTCACCCAGATACAACCCCAAACATTGGCTTTAATATTGACACCAATTGGGCATACCTCATTCTGACATGTGCTTGGGGATATTCTGTAACTGACCTTTGCCCAGCATAGTTACGTATGTATATATACATAACCTGTCATGTAACAAGTCATGTCACGTCAGGGTGGATGATTGGAACTGATGCCAGTCACGAATAAGCTCACCTGGATGCAGAAATGCTGGCCCTTTGGTCATTAAGATTACCAAGCTGCAACATCTAATTGTTTACCATGAGGCTACTAACAAAACTATAATGCAGCCAAATATCTATAGGCATCAGTAATACTAATTTTTAAACATGTTTAGGTCTAAACATGTTTAAAGTCTAAACATTTTGCTAGGTTTGTGTTTTTGAATCCTTCTGTTTAGGAATTAAACACTTTTATTCTAAACACCTAAACATTTATGTTGATTATGTTTAGATGTTTAATATCTAAACAGTATGGGGAATTGGTTTTTAGGATGTAAACATGTAATGTTTAGATCATAGTATATTAAACACATACCAGATGGCAGCTCTGTGGTTGACTGTAGTTTCTACAACCACTCAACCATTATTGTCGTTCTGAAAGTGCTTAAATTTGAGTAAATCAATTTAAATTTCATGGGATACAAAAGGATAATAATACACATTGTAGGATTCAAGGGTAGAATGCTACTTTATGATGAACATGATGCAATAAAGCTACATCTGCTACATAGACACCTCTTTTAAGAACTCTAAGAATAGATAAAGCATTATTTTCCCTGAAGGTCTGTTTTTAAAGTAGAGGCCTATGTGAAATAGTGATGCATATGTACATTGGCTCATGGGCGGGGGGGGGGGGGTGCTAGAAGTCTCTTCAAGATATAGATATATATATATATATATATATATATATATATATATATATATATATATATATATATATATGGAAATTATATATATATACATATATATATAATATATATATATATATATATATATATATATATGTATACGATAATCATAGTCATACGGATTACGGTGATATATTCACCCACAGGACTCATAATCATTACCTACAGCATTCACCCACAGTGTAGTTCCACATGGGCATACTGGGGGAGTCTAGGTCTGTCGGTCACTTGGACCTGACTTCTTCGCCTGTAAGCATCATCCAGTTTTCCATAGTGGAAATCAGGATGTTTTGCAATCCGTGTAAGTTGGAGTGGGATGGTAGAGTTGCCTTAAAATGTCCCACATGCCAGCTAGCTGGGGAGAAGGGAAAAGGAGGTCCTGACTTTAAAGTTGTCAAGCTGTTGAGTAAGGAGGATGGCACAGTGCTTCGACGTCAAGGAGCGCACCAAGGGTGACTTGGAGGAGGTCAACGAGGAGGAGTTCACGGGGAACACCAGCCTCCATGACCTCGACAACAAACAGGAGGAGTCCAAAGGTGAGCAGGATGTGGTAACCAGTGTACTGGAAAGGTTCGTGGGGAGGATGGAAACTACCTTGTCGAGGATGGGGGCTATGTTGGACAAGATGGCGCTGAGTAATGGCGGCCAGAGCGCCGGCACCCCACCTCCCCCACCTACCGAGACACCTACAACCGCTCCTGTTGACACGACGGCAGGAGTTGTTACACCTACAACTGTTGTGCTCCTACCACTTTACCTTCCAACTTGCCTCATGGGGTGGATTCTGGAACTGGTGTTGATGACTCATACACCGGGCATTCACGTGGGGGGTTCTTGGGTTGCACGGACCAGAACCACATGTATTCTCCTCCCCACTATATGAACTTTCCTCCTCCTAGTCACATGTTCCCGGGCCGGCAGTTCCCTGGTCCTCAGTCTGCAATCTTCTCAGGGGGATATGGCCAATCACCACGTTACAACATGGGCCACTTTGGGCCACCGATGGCCATGGCTATATATATATATGGAAATAAATTAAATTAGGAATTTATCAAAATATCAGTATCTAAACATAATAATAATCTACATGTCTCTAGACACTCCACTTTCATCCTCAAACACTTGACATATAAACACAATAATATGCTAAACTCTTTAATTCTAAACACTTTATTCTCCTAAATACATTGATTTAAACACAATAATTTCTAAGCACTGGGCTAAACATATTATTGATCTAAACATGTTTAGGAACATATTGTGTGGACAAATGCGGGGCAGAATCGTGTTTAGGATTGTGTTTAGGATCTAAACACCTTTTTTGCAGTGTAGACGCACATGAAATTTGTCTCTGTCTACCCTCCATGCCGATGGGGCTGCCAATGGCCACTCCTGATCCAGTACTTGGACACTACCAGAAACATGCTGCATCCAGCTTTGTCCACCACACAGAGAAAAGTAGCCGCGTCGAGATTCTGGAGGAAACCTGGACTCCCTTTTGACGCTGGTGCTTTTGTCTATGCAATTGACCTGCTGACAGCTTCTTCATCCAATCAGTGGTTGTAGTTGGTGTACCTACCAACAGGACGGAACAAACGACTGGTGGAAATTGGGCCTAATGCCAATACTACTAGTAGGAGTGCTTAGGCCATTTTCCATCAGCCGATATGGACGTCCTAAAGCTCAAATCCCACTATGATTTCTATGCCTCCATAACCTCTGCAATTTAAGGCTCTTGCGATTTGGAGCTTTGCATCAACTCCAAATTACAAGAGTTCTATTGCAAGGGTGCTTACTCCAAATCCCACTGTACTAGCTTTCGTCCAGAGCTTTCGTCCAGAGAGAGGGGGGAGGCAGGGAGGTAGGCAGGGAGGCAGGGAGGCAGACAGGGAGGGAGGCAGGAAGGCAGGGAGGCAGGGAGGCAGGGAGGCAGGGAGGCAGGGAGGCAGGGAGGCAGGGAGGCAGGGAGGCAGGCAGGCAGGCAGGCAGGCAGGGAGGGAGGGAGGACGGGAGGGAGGCAGGCAGGCAGGCAGGCAGGGAGGGAGGGAGGCAGGGAGGGGGGCAGGGAGGGATGATTATTTGATAGCCATGTATACGAGGCTCAGTCTCATGAGTTTGTAACATTTCAAACGTCTTTGACCGGTGCCGTCTTTGACCGGAGCCGTCTTTGACCGGAGCCGTCTTTGACCGGGTATGTGATTAAAATGAAGAAAAAAGTAGTGTATTGTAAAGAAATGGGTAAATATTTTGTATAATATGTTATAACACATTATTTCGAGGCATTATCTAAAATTGATATATTTCATATATTTATGTTACTGGCCCAGTCTCATGAGTTTGTAACAGTTGAAACGTCTTTGACCGGCGTCGTCTTTGACCTGTGACGTCTTTGACCTGCTGAAGAAAAAAAGCCCAAAAGGAACCCTTAATATGTGCATTAAAATATATTTTTTTAATTGGGTAAAACAACCATAGACTGTTTATTACATGAAGAAGTTGAAGCTTAAATTTCTTTACTATATACTACTTTTTTCTTCATTTTAATCACATACCTGGTCAAAGACGCCACCGGTCAAAGACGCCACCGGTCAAAGACGCCACCGGTCAAAGACGTTTGAAATGTTACAAATTCATGAGACTGAGCCACCAGGGGTCTCTTTAGAACAACTGCCGTATCTGCGGGGGCGACAAATATGTTGCCGATCGATAATGAAATAACAACTTGATGGCCACGGCAAATTCATGCATAGCTACTGGTCGTCAAACTCAATATTTTTGGTATTTTACAATAAAAATCGTCAACCCCGTAGATCGTAGATTATGATACATTTGCTTAGGGCTAGCTGCAGAAATAAAAGAATATAGAGTACGTAGGTCGATTTTTCTTTTTTTAAAGATTTCTTTTTAGGAATGTGAGATGAATTATTTCTTATTATCGGCCAACCTGGTGATTTCATACTTTTCATGATAGTATTTTATGAAACAGTTTTGACGATTTACCTGATCGTCATCGTCAAACCCTAATTTATGTACCCCGGCAGATATGGCAGTCATTCTAAAAGAGACCCCTGGACGATTCAGCTATATCTAAGGGGCTGCATGAATCGTTCACTGCTATATGTAAGGGTTGCATGAATCGTTCACTGCTTTACTTAAGCAATATTAAGCCAAATGAATCGTTCAAACTTGAGAAATGGGCCCCAGAGTATAATTGATGTGGCTGTACCTGCCGATTCTCTGCCGATTGCCTGCCGATCACCCCAAATCGGCTGATGGAAAATGACCCTTAGGCCGATTTTTCATAAGCCAAATTGGAGGTGATCGGCAGGCAATCGGCAGACAATCGGCAGGTAGAGCCACAACAGTTACACTACACAGAGTGCACTTACGTGGAAGCTGTATCAGAAGCAATTGTGAATCTTAAATATTCTATCTGAGTTACACATGCTGAATATGAGTAGGAATAGAATAGGAATAGAAGTGTTTCAGAAGGAGAAATTCTGATAGTGATCTTATGAGTGGTGACTACCCCTCCCAAATAGAATAGACCTTGTGAACACTTAATAAAATGACCATTTAACATTCTATTCCTACCCATATTTAGCACTCGTAACTCAGATAGAATATTCAAGAATTTGAAACCCCCGTCATACAGGCAACGTTAATGCTGCTGCACTAGTTAAAATAGACAACATATTTACTAACTTATACATATAAACTTGTAAAGATGTGCCAAATCGCATGCAGATCCTTCTACCTACTATTTAGTCATGGCTGCGTGTAAGCCGTCTCAGAGACCATCTTAACCCCATGTCCATGAATGTGTGACTATTTGACACTAACAGAAGTGCGCTCTCCCCTCACCCTCAGAAAAAGGAGAGTCATTGTCGCTAAAACTACCCTCAGGTGAGGGTAGTTTTAGCGACAATGACTCTCACTTTTCTGTGTGTGTTCGCTCTCTGGCAGTAACAAACCAATACTGGTCAAGCATGTTTGTACAGGTTTGGGGTATGTAGTTCTTATCAATAAAGTCAGAATGATGCGCCATGGTGGTATTCACTGATTGACCTGCGGACAGCTCCACTGATCGATCGGTGTATCAGCATCGGTTAACTTACATGGTGCCGGCCCGCATGATGCTTTCAAATCGGCTGATGGAAAATGGTCATTAGCCAGGTACTTCAGCTCGTGTACATAACCCGCACAACTTGTCTCCAATTACTTTGAGAAGAAACAAGAAAAGATGGTAGTACCCAGTAGGCCCATAAATCAGTTTCACGTTCATCAACTAATTGTTAACTTTCATCCAACATTCATCACCCAGTTGACGATAGTGATTCAATTATCTCTGTGCCCAGTGGGTATTTCTTTTGAGCCGTCGATGTTCTTGTGACAAACACATTAGAAAAGCGAATTTTTGAAGGCATAGCGCAATTCTACATTATGTCTATATCACCCCATTCCCCAGCAATTCTGATGCACGTGGAAGGGCTTCATGATTGAGGAGTTCCAGGGAGGGAAGAATTCTGGGCTGTAGAATCCCAGCGGTAGTGCGCCTGGAACCGTTTTGAAGCTCATATTTCATTTATCATCATCCTATACTACACTATCCCGGATTACAATATTCTCCCGGCGGGGGACACTATAAACATGAAGTAAAAGAAAAAGTCTCAGAGGACTTACCCAAGGCATGATATCTCACACATATATGTAGTATAATCCGATCGATCCATAGTAGAACCCGTAGGTTGGTTTGGGTAAGTAGTAGATGCGATTGGAGGTTTTTAACCGGCTCGAGCTGGAGGGACATCGCGTGGTAGATTTTTAACTTGATATTCAAGGTTTCTTATCAACTTATAGCTATCAGGAATATCTAACATTATCAGAAAGTTGAAGGTTTCTTGTAACACTGTGTAGTCTACCAGAACACGTCAAGAGCTCGTGATAATCAAATATCCACTAAACCCTGCAGAAAGAAAACGCCCACGCATTCGTGATGTGTTCCTAAATGCCACCCAAGTGGGGGATGTTGTATTTGGATTACTTGTTCAGTCTCTGTACACCTAGTTAGTATAGAGCTGCATTGGTGCAGCATGTATCTCATACGGTCGGCATGGTGCATGACCGTAAACCCGGCAAGCTACTCGAGCCAACGAATAACAATTGAATGTGAATTAATGATCAAGTAATACTGTCAAATACCTTGCTAATCATTATGATTCGCATAATTTGCAAATCCGGGGCCAACTGACTGTGGATGCTTTTTCAGTCATAGATCAGAGGTCACTCCCACAAATAAATTATCACGTCACGTGAGTGATGGGTTAATCAACGTCCCACACCTTATATGGAGGTATTCCCGATTGAATTTGGCCTCACTGTTTACTTGACGTGCTCAGCACATTCGCATGGATCGTCGATACACACCTGGGATTATAGGAAACCAGTTAATCCCACCCCAGGGTTAATTCTAGCGTCTCCATTCACCTATACCAATGTTAACATCGATTCCATGAGGTTTTACGTACATAATACATCATGTGTACACACAGCTCTAGCTCTGTGGATGGCGTCTTGGCCAGGCGGTTAATACTGGTTAATATACATTCACTGGCTTAAATTGTGATCGATATTATAAGATCCTACTTATGGTTCCTTACTACAACTCCAGAAATGAGTATAGTGTGTAATAATGATACGCATACAAGATCATAATTCTGGAGTTGCATGTCCTTAATTTCAATGACTCTGGCAGAGCGCAGTGAATGAGGCCGGCGAGAACTAATTCGTTAAAACTTTTGATTAGGACAAGACACAGATCAGCCTGGTTTAATTCCAACTGTAACTAATCATTGTGCCTGATAAACTAATGATACCAGAATCCCAGCAATTAGGTCCTGGGGCCCATTTCTCAATGGGAAACGATCGCACCATAGGCAAACCATTAATATCTGGTAAAATGGTACAGTGCAAATCGTCTACGGCATGGCTCGTGTCCAGAACCTTCGTCCAGATTGCATTATATATGTATATATTATATATATATATATATATATATATATATATATATATATATATATATATATATATATATATATTTATTTATATATATATATATATATATATATATATATATATATATATATATATATGTATATATATATATATATGTATATAGGGACAGAGGGACAGAGAAATGGACAAGGACAGCGACAGGGACAGGGACAGGGAGAGAAAGATATGGTGACTATTGCAATGATTATTTGATCACCCCACACAAGTAGAGTCATCCTAATCTATCAAAAGGTTGGGTGTCCGATCCCATCAGGGCCCAGGACATTTTCTTTGATAGAAAGAAGTTGTTATTTTTTCCAGAAAAGAGGGGGGGGGGGCGCATCTTGTCTAAATGTATTTTGAATTGTCATAATTATAGGCCTAGACTATAACAAAGGACAATGCTATTTAAATGACAAGAGTTAAATATTTACCTTCTATGCAAGGTTATACTGCGGCCTATATACACGCCCTGAACGACAGCTCTGTGCAAAAGGGGGCTGGTCGTCTGGGCATGCAATCCACCTGGACGATATAAGGGTTGCATGAATCGTCCACTACTTTACTTAAGCGATATTAAGCAGAATGAATTCATAAAAACTGGAGAACTGCACCCCATATGAATATAACCTTACGACGGTAATCTTTCCCAATCCACATTTGAGATTGGACACGCTGTGGTCGTCCTTTGGAGCAAAGTAACTTATGCCTCATGGTTATCGCCCACTGCGTCCCCACAATAGGCCTGTGTCCACTAGCATTTATAAGGTCGTTTGTCGTCCGTCAAAACGGGATTTGAATACAAATATGAAATATATGTTTTGTCTCCCTGTGGTCACAGGTGAACGACAAAATCCTCAAATACAAAAGTGGGATAGCAGTCTGTGGGTGTCAAAAGTGGAAGACAAAAGTGGGCATTTATATATCAAACATGTTTGAGTTTTAGTGCAGAAATTGGGCAATATGCTCTTTATTCTTTCATAATAGCTTGATCATTTATGCCCAATGCAGTCTGGAAGGTAATTTAGTACGCCTAATGGACACACCATGCCTGCAGTAAAAGGGGAATACGTCTAGGAAATACATTCCCAAATATTCACATAGTTACTGAACGTCAAACAGGTGAAATCGTCCACTTTGCTTGTCATATAGTGGACACACACCTTATGAGAAATATAGTTGGGCGCATTGTTGGATATGAATTCATAGAGGCCTTATCGTTACAACCACCAAATCCTCTGTACCATATAAAGTCCCCCATAGTCACTGTCCGCTTGGCTCTCACCCGAAAAGGAGACGTTTGTAAGAAATAAGCCAATACACTGGGACATCTTACAGGTAATCTACAAGCGCCCCCCCCCCCCCTCCATGACTATCATCAGTGGCCTCTACAAGGCTTCTACACACCCCTATGACTTTACATCTGACTTGGCCTTAACACCTGTACAGGTGTGAAGTGCTCTATATTACACACAGTTGTGAAAATCAGTACCAAAATCGGAGGATTACATAAAAAAAATCTGGAAAACATCTGAAAAAATACAAATATTATATACATATCTCAGAATAACAGAGTGGTTTGCTGTTGTATTTCAATGATAAGAAAATGAATATTAACTCCCATCTAAATGGAAATCATAAACTATAGTTACGGACTATTGACTATCCCTGCTCAGTTGGCAGCAAGGCTGCTTCTAAATCGGAGGGTCGATGGTTCAAGCCTCTCTTGTGATCTTTTTTTTCTAAAATGAGCTCTGACCCTACACACATCAGGGAGTTCTAAAGGTTCTGGAAATGTCTACATGGTCTCACTACCAGTGCGCCTAATTGTCATGAACATTTTAACGGACGTCATGGTAAGTACTAACGGAGGTGTGGAACATGACGGCACAGATCGCAGACTTTGGTCCTCAAGACATGTTAACGTGATGACAGGTCTGCAAGCAAGCAGGCACAGGAAGTGAAGTGATATATTGCAGTAGGAAACTACGCACCATAACCACCAACTAATTATATTTGGCAGGTGGGCATCAACCTCCTCTGAGCACATTTGACAGTGTAGCTTGTGACATAGTAGTAGAGGTGGACACTATAGCTGTCATGTTCGGACAGCATTAGTGTTTGGCAACGTTCATCTTACTCTGAGCCTCTCATTCCTCTAGGGGCAGTAATGGTGGCTGTACCAGCGGCGTCTTACTGCTATGTCACAGTGCTACTCCACGTGTCGTGTGCACCTTTCCCTCCCCCACAGGTGCACAAACTAACACGCGGATACCAGCCAGGGGTGACACATTGATGCTTTTCATATATTCTAGCTGGTCTTGCCCCCTACAAATCAAACTGACTTTTAGTTCATCAAGTCCTAATTTGTGTAGATTAGGTCACACTTTGTCTTTGAGAAGAAGCATTTATAAGTTGTTCTTTTTCCAAACCTCTGTAGAATATTACCCTCCAGACATACTCCATACGACCTCTGTTCTTAAAGGCCGAGATCTTGCTGCCCAATCACCAAGAATGGAGCAAGGACTGTGGGACTCCAGGCCATGTTTAGGGTTGGTGGGGGTTTAATTATGACATTTTATTCTGCGGACAGTCAGCCCTCCATGATGCCCTCCTGTGGAAAGAACCTTTATCTATATCGACCCAGGTCTCCTTCTGAGTGCTGCATCTGCCCGTGGAGACATAAAACGTGGGCGGCTCGGACTGAATAAGTGCTTGATCCTCTCAGAGAGCAAAGGTGTGACTGTTGTGTAGGGTCACGTGTGGGACGTTTACCTACTCACAGATATATAATGCTAATACTCTACAGCAGTTGCTGCAATCCCATGCTGCAATGTAGGGTGACCATAATAACAGGGCTGTCAACCCTCACGCATTGGACTTGAGACTCACGCATTTGCACCCTTTCTCACGCAGAGCTAAAGCAATCTCACGAGATTCTGGGCTTTCCAGAACTGAAAGAATTTTTTAGATACTCCAATTAGAACCAAAGTTACAAAGATGCTCTCAGAACACATCAAATTGCATCATTTGATATCTAAATTTTCAAAATTTTCTGGGGGGGGGGGGGCATGCCCTTAGACCCCCCTACCTTGGTCGCAGTGCTGCGCTTTCGAACCGCGGCACTTCGCGCCCTGATATGTTTACGCACACTTTATCAGTTTGGAAAAGTCTCACTAGGGACTCCAGAAAAAAATGAGAAATATTAAATAATCAATTCTATTTCTACTATGATGTAGAACCTGAGAGATGTAAACTAAATATTTTGGAATTTTCTTTCTATCTATCATAGAACCAAGACAATCTTCAAATAGGTGTAAATAATATCCACCCCCAGTTCCCCTAGTACATTTCCTATATGAGGGGTGTCCAGCTTTGGAGTCCCAGTGAACCTATGGGGGAGGGTGACAGCTAGGGTCTCCCAGGTGAGTGGGGTATGTGGGAGGTAGTTATGTAAGGGGTTTGGAGGGCATTTGAAGTACTGGCCAGGCTGGGACATGATTGACAGACCCTCTTAACATGATCACCCAATATACTAGTATAGAGTAAACCAATTTGTCTTAATGACCCAATCATAAGTGTTATCATGTTATGGTCTAGGAACAGGTGAGAGGATCCTCTGATTGCTTCCATTTCTTTACATGATATAACAACATATTGGATGAGATCACAAACCGAAAAGCAACCAAAAGCATTCATAAATTACCTGCACAGTTGTGAATAGCCACTCCACCGCACTCCACCTCACCCAAAATGCGAGGCTATGGCCTAGGCCTCACCCCCCCCCCCCCCCCCACACACACACGTAGACACCATGGTCAATTCCCACCACTTACAAGTTGCGGTCACCACTATACATGTACTACATTGTATAGTATCGAGGGTACATAACAGACCAACGATACCTGCCCAAACTGATATTTTTTGTATAATCCCTACACCCTCAAACGGTAATAGAAGTGGTGCATTATGGAATGACGACATGATAATATAATGTCGGTATATCATAGTGCACCACTAACATTATTGTGCCTAATGAATCCCGTCAATGCACTTAAGTCTGTCTGACAACTAGTTTTACAGAAAAATCCAGTCTAAAATGACATTTGAGCACCAAATAGACTGGCGTTGTGCAAGGTACTATCACTGATCGTCACTGGGTGCACGACCGCTCGTGGTACACCTATAACTGCTGACGACCAGGGGCTCGATTCATAACAATGTACGACAGCTCAGAAAGGCTACGACCACAAAAAAACATGTCTGTAGGGAAAACAGGGCAAATCGTATTTTCTTACAGGTAGTAGTCAAGGAATAATCCAATGCTGTAATATAAATAATTTGATATCATTTCACAATGAGATAGTAGGACACATGCCCATAACATAAACATGGTCTGTTGTGCAATGGCCATTTTCCCCCCTTACAACCACTATATACATGCATTCTGTACAATAGGGCAGATGGGAAATTTGGGACGATTTTCTTTTGAAATGCACCCCTTTTTTTGTACGACAGCATTCTACGATTTTCTTGAGATATGCTGGTCGTATGAGATAAGCTGGTCGTATGTGTGCTTATTTTTCTCCACCCTTACAACTGTTCACCAAGTGTCGTAGGCATAGCATAAAATGACCCCTGGACGATCAGCAATAGTCGTAGCAGCAAAATGGCCCCCTATGTCGTAGAAACTTATGAATTGCCTCCCTGGAGGCTCATTCAGAACAACTGACGTGGTATTAGGGAATTGGTGACGTGACGAAACCTTGTTTGACGACCACGAGTCGGGTACTAGTGAAATGTCTTTCAGAAGAGGAAATAGTCAAAATTTCAATTGGGTATGTTTGCCTTGTATCGTCACATGGTAGGATCATATATAAATGATACACATATATATTTGCCTTGTGAAATGCTCTAAATTTTTATTTCACGACCACTTATAATGTACACTTTTGCCAGCCACGAGTGCTCTCGTCAACACCCAATTTACACTCGTGACATGTTTTGACGAAAATCGCATGACTTGTCCCAATGACCCTTCAGGCCTTATCTCATTTTGCAACAGACAATCTGCACCCCACAACCACTTTCCCCCAAGCATATCTGACGACCACCCCTATTTACCCACGATAATGCTGTGCACCTTGAGCAATGCACACGCTCGCCAGATTCTTTCTGACGACCGGTCTTAATGTTCTGCAAGAGACCTCAGGAGGCTCATTCAGAACAACTGACGTGGTGGGGTAGGGAGTTAGCTCAGAGGTAGAGCGTTCGTCTCGCACCCACAAGAACGTGGGTTCAAGACTCAGCAGCGCCCGGGTGATTGAGCTGCGACCTCCCCCCTGCTGTGGTAGACTTACAGCATATCAAAGGCCTGTCCATCTCACACTGTGCCTATGTAGTGTGGGATGTAAAAGAACAATTGTCCCGTTAAAAGTGTAGGGACGTGCTTTCTATCTTCAGTCACCTCATAGATTCGATCACCATCACCGCCCTTGAAATGACCATAGCTGTTAACTAGGGCGTAAAGCAACCCAAAAACCAACAACCAACCAACTGACGTAGTCGTAGGGAACTGGTGACGTGACGAAACCTGTTTGACTTCCACTAGTAAAAACTCTTTCAGAAGATGGAATAGTCAAAATACATAACTGTTCATGTCTACTGGGAAATCAAATGTATTATACATGCATAACATATGTAATAACATGCATTTATACATACATCATATATAAGTACATGTATAGTTTCTGAAATGATCCCAAATTTTGTTTCACGACCACTTGGGATCCATACATTTGCCATGGTCGTCAGCACAGAAATTTACACTTTTGACATGTTTTGACGAAAATCGTAATATGGCAACTGACGAGTCTGTTCTGAAAGAGCCTTCTGTCCACCCAACTCATGAAGCAATAGCTAGTAATGGCCACTCTTAATTAAATACTTGTATTTTGCTGTTGAGTAAGTAAACTGAAGATCTAGACATATTTAACAAAACTGTGCGTAATAACTTTTTATATCAATTAAATGTACGAAATCGTCTAACCAAAAGTGCTCGTAAGCATTTTCTGCAGAACGGAGTCCCAATTGAGAGCTCATGAATGAATCAAAGTGACCTTACCATTGTTGACAATGGTATAAACGTGACTGAGATATGAATGGTGTTGAACATACCAAAACTGGCTTACGGAAGCTATTGTAAGCCTAAATTAGGTACGATGTACTAGATATCAGGATATCGCGACCCACACTTCTAGAGGTACACAGTTGTAGTATCCTGCTGTTGAAACATTGGCCCGGATAGGAGACTACCGTCAGTGTCGTGCTGCGCGGTTCCAGCCCAGGGCCTTGCCTCCTTCTGGGAATAAGCACCACCAGATTGTCACTTAAGTGGGCCTTGATGCCGCCAACCTGCTGTCCTCTGGGAGGTGTGGAAATACACCCCTTTAGACAGCCAGAGACCACCTCACAAGTGACAAATGGGAGGAGGGGGTAGTCATTCTTTGATGCTAGGTACCAACTGCGAAACTACAGCCCCCCTCCCTATTTCGTCATTTCACAGCCCCTTAAAAATGTGTATTATTTTTACAACCCCCTATTTTCTAAGAAATCCGATGATAGCCCACTGTTAAGAGGCCTCTTCCAGTTAACGTGAGGTTATTTTGGAATTATATAGATTACTCAAGTCATGTATGAGATTTAAGCGTTCATTATTTTAATTTTAATTGTAACAGCGCGCACAGCGACAGCTCTTCGGGGTCCTTACCACAGTTGGTACCCATTCCTACACTGAGTACCCCCCCCCTCCAGGGGAGAGGCACACATTCATGTGAACAGAGGCAGGGACACGGCCGGGTAGGGTGGTGGTTGTACTTGTAGAGTTTAGTATTTTACTGGTTAGGCCACAAGTTCCTACATTTTTATTTGTGAGCTTTGTACTTGCCCTGTGTATACACAAGGTCACCCGATCGGGGCCTTGTGGATGGACGGACTGCCAAGAGATCACTGAAATGGTCGGGGGAAAGGGGAAAGGGGAAGGGTCAAGTCAGCAAAAGAGTATGTACCTAGGGGGCAGCAGGTCACCCTGCTGTACACATCTGTACATGATGCAACATGCTAGGGTGGGGTGGGAGTCTATTTTCTGGAAAAAAAATTGCGTACATACTTTCCAGAAACCCCCTTGGTGAGATGTTGGTGTAAAACCCCCTTGTGAGCCTGTGACACCTGTATACAGGTAGAGCTGGTTTACGTGTACCTGCTGGCCGCACACGGGCATCGGATCACAAAATGGCCGACAATAATGACTGCTTTAGTGAGTGGGCGCATTCAGTCCAAAATTGATACGTGATCTTTGTCTTTTCCCCAAGGCACGTTTTATCTTCTTTTCAGCTTTGATTGATAGCTTAGGTATCCCATATATAACAATTGACATAATCCCAGAGTCCTTTACGAGGAATCGTGTTTGTGCTTCTCTCTGATTTCTCTGAACGTCATTGTATGAGTATAGCCTTTTCTTCATTCCTTAGTTCATTAATCCCTTGGTAAACTATGATGTGACTTTTGCGCATTTGTCCTCTCATGTTGCGAATAATCAACATGGAAATGTCGAATGATGGTTGCTGTAAACATGTATCCAAAGCCACTTCTTTCCTTAAGTAGGCCTCTACCTGTGTCATTCCAATCTGAATTAACTTACAATGTTAATAAGACATATACACCTTCTATTTTCTGGATTATTGGTTGGTTTCTCGGGTTTCTACTAGTTGTCTTTTGAGTACGCTTCTGAGACGCAGGTCGTTATGATTGATTGACACTAGCCTCATTGCTTAGTCTATGAGGGAACCCTTAAAAGAAGAATGACCGCAGGTATATTGCCCGAATCAGCTGATCCTTCATTTCCTGGAGACCACATAGACCGAAAGTATGTTCCTGTCCATCAAGTATATAAACAGTTTGCTGCTCCCCATCTTCTTAAAGCCCGTTGTAAACGCAGCATGACAGGAAGACAACACCCTTGATGGTAGTTATCATTCTTACCAAACATAGTGGAATTCTATTTCAAAAGTTTAAAAATATTTCAGAATTAGGTGCGTTGGCAATGGTGTGGTGGGATGTCTTCAAGCTGTCCCCTATTTCTCGGAAATTGATAATCGAAAAGAAACTCCACACAGAAGGTGCCGCCTTTTATCTATGTGGTGACATCTTGGAAATAGTTCTTTAGGATTTCCACGTCTGAGACATCATAAAAGAGATAATGAATTGCAACGCCATCCCATTACTATGAATTGTTTTAAACACTGATAAACACTCATCTCTTCTGATTCTTCTTCTTAAATTCTGTAAAATATTTCTTTATACCCAAAGTTTACTGCACCCTACATCCTTGGTTTTCAACGATTACAACCATTGCATTCGAAGAGGAAACGCCTATCTAAGGCCCTCAAAAAAGGTTTCTCGTCACAAGGTACTGGAAAACGTGATGAGGGCATATTTTACTTCTTTTTGCCAGGGGTCTAAATGGTAGGGAAATTATAAGGTTTTTGTGAACAAAATTTACCTTTTATTACTTATTAGTTGATTGATCTGCGAAAATGCAAGTTTGTGGTAACTCATTGTAAGCTTTAAATTGATACCGAATATGCCGATATTTTCCCGTTGTTACATGTTTTCTTTTCTCAAAACCTGATTTCTATGACGTGCGTAATGATGAGAAACCATCATCTTTTTAGTGTCCTGAGTGATGTGACATGTTTGTCGATGCCATAGGTCTTAATATTTAGATATTGTTCTGATTTGATCCCAATTTTAGTAGCAGCCACAAATAATGTCCGGCCAATTGCTACAGGCGTTTCTTTTAATTGAAAAGCCAATTTCAGGTAAAGTGGACAGGTCTTTTTAGGCAGGTGACCTTCAGCAGTTTACTCAGTGGGCTTCGACCGCACTCCCATTGGTCAAGGGGCTGTGTCTCACGACTTTGGGCCAATGTTTTTGTCTCTGACCGGGTGCCAGCTCTGACCGGGTGCCAGCTCTGACCGGGTGCCAGCTCTGACTGGCCTGCATAAAAACAGGTTATTTAAGGAAAATGACGATTAAAATGGGCAACTAATTACTAGTTTAAAGGGTTATAACATCCAATAATCTTTTCAGCCAAATTCTATCTATATCTGCCCCAAATAAATCGTTTTTATTAAGGTCGGTCAGAGCTGGCACCCGGTCAGAGCTGGCACCCGGTCAGAGCTGGCACCCAGTCAGAGACGAAAACATAGGCCCAAGGTCGTGAGACACAGCCAAGGACTGCTCGTGGAAAAGGCATGGACAAGAGATGACCGGCAGTTGTACAGCATTATGTGATCCGCTGAGATTAGACTGTTTCTACGCTGAGTGATACAAGAGGCTGTAACCAATACCATGTTCATTGTTATATGCAACTTCGAACATAAAACTGTGGATGCTACTTCAGATTAGAGAGTAGTAATTTGTCATCAACAGGAGTTGGTGGGTTTGGGGTGGAAGGAGTAACAAATCTCGACCTCTCTTGAGCGGGCAAAAAGTGCCACTTTTCAGTAAGAAAGTCGGCGCATCACTACAGCTTAAAAGGTCGGAGGAAAACGTTCTGCCACCTTCTAAAGGGGGTGGGGCCGCGAAGGTAAACAATGGTCCGGGACGTAAAAAATGGTCGTGCCTCCGCATGACATATCCCCACCAGTAGCCTAAAGTATCTCTAATCCTAAACTGTCATGAATATGTTAAAATAGAAATGGCAGGGCAAAGGTTATCATGGGTACCTAGCCAAAGATTTTTATAAAAGATCACCTAACCAGCTACCTGCACCCTGATAGTTCAGGGGGGCAATTGGCATGCTCAGGTAGACAACTGCTGAATAAATGTGCTGGGGCCTAGGCTTTATCCAAACTAAGAAGTCAGTCACAGATAATACAATAGCTGCAACAAAACTGAAATCTTGCTTTTATAAAGCAACGGTGGTTGAGTGTCATGGGGCTTATTCAGTAGCGGCTTTGCCAGGATAGCCATAGGAATAGTCAGAATAAAATACTGGTTTCAACATGACAGAGACAAAACTAATTATGTCTAAAGGTCGAATCCCACAACGCAATAAATGGGTCTGAAAATCTTGCTTATTGATACTGTAGGATTTGAAATCGCAATATAGCTCTGCCACATTACTGCATTCTCAAAATCCCACACTCTACGATTTCGACAGGGAGAGTGTTGTGATTTGGGGCATGTGGGACATGGTGTAAGGTTCAAAATTGCCACAGAAGGGACTTTGAAATTCTAATATTAAGGAATGTCGATGCAATTACATTACCTGCAACTATTTTCACCATTATATGCATAGCTAAACACTATAAATCGCAGAGCAAATCCCCTGCATATATGGAGCATGTGGGATTTGGGTAATGATTATTCAGTGACACAAGCATTGCAATATAGCAAGAACCCTTGACATATTCCATTAAGCAACATTCTCAAGGCCTTCTGACGGAAAAACTCTAACTTTTTTGGTCCTTGGGATTTCCCAAATCACAAGACAGAGGCAACACTTTCTTGCCAATTTAGGCCTGTCTTTGCCAATATAGTGCTCAAAATCAGCAATAAGACCAATTCACAACAGTTTCTGACCCTCTTTCGCGTTGTGGGATTTGACCTTAATGCTTTACTCAAAGAAACTTACCCTAATACTCATAAAAATTGAAAGACTACACTGCCAAAAGGTGCTTAGGTTTTAAACATTTCTAGGTCTAAACATATTTAAAGTCTCAACATTTTACTAGGTTTGTGTCTTTGAATCCTTCTGTTTAGGAATTAAGTACTTTTATTCTAAACACCTAAACAGTTATGTTAAATATGTTTAGATGTTTAGTATTCAAACAGTATGAAGAATTGGTGTTTAGGATGTGTAACATGTAGCGTTTAGATCATAGTATATCAAACATGTACCAGATGGCAGCACTGTGGCCGACTGTAGTTTCTACAACCACTGAAATGTTATTCTAATAGTATCTAAATCAGAGTAAATCAACTTAAATTTGATGGGATACAAAAGGATAATAACACACATTACAGAACCCTACACTTCGATGATCATGATGCAATAAAGATACATCTGCTACATAGACACCTCTTTTAAGAACTCTGAGAATGAATATAGCATTATATTACCCAAAGGTCTGTTGTATTGACTCAAGGTTGTGTCTATGTTAAAGTAGAGGCCTATGTGAAATAGTAATGCATACATCGGCTCATGGGGGGACTGTAAAAAGTCTCTTCAAGACACTATATAGAAATTATGGATTTATTTAAATATAAATATCTAAACATGATAATGATAGACATGCTACTTTTTAGCCTTAAACACTTGATAGATAAACACAATAATATGCTGAATTATTGAATTCTAAACACTTCATTCTCATAAACACATTGATTTAAACATATGAATTTCTAAGCACTGAGCTTAACATATTATTGGTCTAAACATGTTTAGGAACATATTGTGTTCACAAATACGGGGAAGGATCGTGTTTAGGATTGTGTTTACAATCTAAACACTTTTTGTGGGCTTATTAGTACTGACCAACCTGACACTGATAGCATTAACCAACCTAGGTTGGTCGTATTGGGAGCCAAAATAATTTTATGTTAATCACTAGTGTCTTGTTACCCAGTTCTGACAAAGTCAGAATATCAGTGTAGCTAGGCTTTAAGAACCGCCTACAAGCTGTAGTGCCAATATTCTATCATGCCACATTATTTGCCCCTATACACTCTTTGTGGTTTAGTGACACCTCAGCACCATATGCGACATGGTATCAAGGAAGAAAGCCTCAACTTCTGGAACCTGCAGAGGAAGGAAGCAATCACCAGAAATTGGGAATGCTTTATGCTTGGGATCAATTCGGCTTGGGACCTGCACACAGCCATGTTTACTTTAACACTGCTTGTATTAGATCCTTTAGCTAACCACGGTCAGCCTGATCAATGCTTGGTTCGTTAGGCTCATTCACCCAAGTGGTATCCAAACCTACTGTGATCAATGGGTCATAGTGACCACTATAGAAGTTTCCTAAATATTGTATGTGTGTGAAAGGCACATTGTTAGATACAGATTTAGATATCTGCTTATTTTATATAATGATTGTAAACACTCACCTGCTGAACGTTTGCCTAAATCCATCCTGAAACCCCGCTTGCCCAAGTCTGCCCGGAAACCAGCCCGTTTTCCCAAGTCTTGTCGGAAGAGTCTCTTGCCTAGGTCACTGCGGAAGCCTGAGGACCGCTTGCCTAGGTCTCCCCGAAATCCAGAAAACCTCTTGCCTAGGTCTCCCCGGAAGCCAGAAAAGCGCTTGCCTAGATCTCCCCGGAAGCCAGAAAACCTCTTGCCTAGATCTCCCCGGAAGCCAGAAAACCTCTTGCCTAGGTCTCCCCGGAAGCCGGAAAATCTTTTGTCTTCTTCTAGTCCATCAATGGCTTCATCATCACCTTCAAATTCAGAGTCTCTCTTACCCAGGTCCCCCCGGAACCCTGAGTACCGTTTGCCGAGATCACCGCGAAAGCCGCTGAACCTCTTTTCAAGCTCTTCACCACTTATGTCCTCATCATCTGCAGCTCGCTTACCCAGGTCAGCACGGAACCCGGCACGCTTACCCAAGTCGAAGTTGAGCCGTTTGCCTAAGTCTCCCCGGAAGCCAGAGGAGAAACGTTTGCCCAAGTCTCCCCGGAAGCCTGAGGAGAAGCGTTTGCCCAGATCACCTCTGAATGAAGAATACCGCTTACCCAGATCAGAACGAAAACCTGCCATGCGTTTTTCATCCTCCCCGGTTACCAGTTCTTCATCATATTCATCAGCAGTTGCGTCCAACGGACTTCGTTTACCAAGGTCCGTTCGGAAGGCCATCCGCTTAATTTGGTCCAGTATTTCATTCTCACTATCAGGATCTAGGGCCTGCCTTTTGTTAATGGCGGCGTGTGCATTTCTGCCCTGGGGCTGGCTGGCGGGGTTGGCTGCAGACTGCGCGGTCAGGGAGACGGGGATCTGTAAGCAGACTGCCAGGCATAGCACGAGCAGCATCTGGGACGAGCCCTGTAGTTGAGCCATCGGCTGATTCACACCAGGAAACAAGAAACGGGGAAAAGAAGAAAAGCACCATCGTTAAAATTGCAATCATAACAGGAAATTTACTCATTTGATTGAGTGAACAAAGACGTCAAGGATTGAATAATTAACTTCCCACATTTTATCGCCTGAGTAATAAGGTCGGGAAATTCATCTATTAGTCTTTTTAGCCAACGGAAATACTAGGAGATCCATTGCCAATATTTGAGTATTTGCCACCATTTAGTCAGAGTCAATTAAAAAAAGCCGGTATGGATGGGATTAAGGCTTCTTACACAAATAAGCATTAATCAAATAAATAAATTGTAAAGGGAATTAAAATGCCGTTAACACAGAATAGATAGGTCAGTGTCAGTTGGGAGAGCATACACAAATACTTCACTAGGATGTTTTAGGCGGTTAGAGGCCATCACCGATCATTAAAAGTTGCCGACAATATAGCAATTAAGGTGCAATATCAGCGCATCTAAGAAATATACCTATTGCCTTTCTCCTATTTACCTTTCTCAAAACGTATCATTAAAGTTACCATTTTACACTATTTATGTTATAGATTCAAAAGAACTCTTAGACGCTGAGCACCAATAGTAATCTCCGAGGCCGGTGGTTATCATTTAATTTCTGGACTGTGGACGCGCAATGTTTCCAAATGGGATATCAATCAATCGACTTCCGCATATATTCCATATCTCCTACCCCTAGACAAAGTGTATGGCAGACCTTTGCAGTGTGGCACATGTTAAAATCAGTTATTGCTGTAACAATGAGCCACCCATACATCTGTATAACATCTTCGGAAAAGGCTCTTACAATGATTGGATTTTTGAACGACTCCTACATCTATCCATTAAGGTATGATTCATGATACGGGAGTGAGCCACTCTTTTATGATTGGATTTGCAGTTCAATACAGGTGGATTTAGAATGAGACGATCTGTCGCGTCGTCTTTTTGTGGGACTGATGTTTAATCCCCTCTTTATAGCTACTAGTCGTGATCTCCAGGCGGACGAGCATTGTCCTCTCTCTAAGCCTTTTTGCATCCTATCAAGCAAGTTCCCACAAGTAATTGTCAATATCTTAAGCCCGTAAAAAGAATACAATGGAAGCTAAGAACTAATTCTCCCAATTCACTTGCAAACTGAAGTTAAGCAATGAAAGGACACGCACCCTTTATGTCTTTCCTCATGACAGCCTCAAGATACATTGATACGTGCGGTGCTATCCACGGCAGGTATATAAAGTCTCCTGTGTATACGTTACACTGCCGTAAATAGTTATAGCCGACTGACAGGCGGTGCTTTAAAGGGACACCCTGGTGGGTATCTGGGGGTTGGCCAATTCATTTATTAAATGAGCAGATCAATCCTTGTCTCGTCCCCAACTCAGCGGGGAATGCCAGCAGCTCTAACACCAAAACCTACAGGGGTTGGCTCTATGAATGCACGCCTCCGTGACTCTAACCAAATAGAGGGAGAGGGGTAACGTGATAAACACCACCTATGTCCCCGCCGGGAGCGGCTCTGAGCAGTTCACTCAGTGGGTAGGTCGAGTAAAGAACAGGCAGGTCAGAGATAAAGTGTTTGGCTAAAATGTCACATTAAGCATGGCACATGAGCCTATTGAACATGTGTGGCGCCATCTGCTACTAGTAGTATGAGCAGCTCAGGTACAGATGTATGTGGTTCAGGCTGCTGTGCCTTTACAGGTGAGTGGGAGACTCCTTGAAATTGCCCTTAGGTAGACATGTTCGGGAGGTGCAGGAGGTGACTCAGCATTATTTCCGCTGTGTTATATACCACCCCACCCCTATTGTCGCTCCCCCTTCTTGTCTCTCCCAACAAGGAGTAGTCTCGAGGGGTGGGTGAGGCGCCTTTGTCTCCCTACAAGTGCTATGCACACTATTTTAGTAGGATGCTAATCGCTCTCTGTAGGGCCCCCTAAGTAATGGGGAGGCTGGTATACAAAGAGCCAATTTCCACATTATCAGTAGGTCCACATAATCAGTATGTCGGTAATTGTAGTCGCTTGCATAGCCTAGTGGCGCCGATCCATCTCGTGGGTAACTGTGGTCCATGTCCGATTAAGCGAGGCCCAAGAGTCTGGCCATGTCTTGTGCAACTGCACATTGCACTGTTCATATACTAGCCCGGGAGAATAGGCACCACTAGATCCCACATGAATGGTGACTACGATACATGCCGTGCATGCACGCTGGGCTGTTATATCCAATAAAGGCAGGAAGGTAGAGGTGAAGGTGACTAACACTTAGGTAAGACATATGGCATCGTAAACCGACCTCTTATCCCATCTCTTGGAGTCAAGGGCTCGTTAATTGGGAAGGTATCTTGGATACGAGGCTAGAAAGGTATGCAATTAATCCTATCTATTGTCCTGGGCAGAGGTGTGTGAAAGGCAACGAGCTTTAAATACCTAATTTGACGCAGGCCCTGCCTAAATACGATTTGTCTAAAGTATTGCTACATCTGCTTTTCTCAGAAGAAGAGGAAGAAGAATCAAAGCATAAGAACAACACTGCTGGAAACAAAGTGCAGTAATCCATGGCATTGCCTTTTCTTTACACAGAGTTCCCCTTGCCCTGTCTTGAAGTCTGAATACAATGGAGTTGTTTTAATGAACATGGTGGTCGTTCTATGAAACAGAACAACCTATCCTACGAGAGTTCAAGAAACAATACCAAAACACCTATCACCAATAGCCTATTCCTGTCTATAGGGACATCCGAAATGATAAAAGCTAAGTATTTCTAACAGCCTATGAAGAGGAGAGGGGATGTCTCAATAACTTGGAGTTGACGGTACCTGACTGCTGTCGCCCTTTGTGATGGTGGTAGTGGTATAGTTGTAAAGCTGCCTCTTGAGTAAGTTGCCGTCCGGATGAAGCTGATGATAATGCAGGTAAGGACGGGATTATAGCAATGAGGAGCAGCTCGTATTAAACTAGTGAACAGCTTCTATCATACATGTAAGTAGAGTAAGGCCAGAAATTAGACAGCGTCTGCAGTCCTCCCAGTTCCAGTGGTGGATGGCCAACTCGCATATTTATGCTCGCCATCGAGTCGTCTTCGCCTACACGGCCGCGTGGGTGGCCCTGGCCCAAGTGCGCAGACTCCACGGGCTATGCTGCCATCTGATTGGTTGGCCGGATCACTGCAGACCACGCCTCTCTTCTCTACCTACACCCCGACCACCCTCATTCTGCCGAGCTGCTGACGCACTCTGTCGGCGCCAGGAGGGGGGGGGGGCAGCCGTGTTTTGGGACGCAGGGAACCGAGTTACCGTGGCAAAGCAAAGATTACAGTGATAAGGGCAATTGGCGCGTTGTATGGGCCTTTCTACCCTGGCTACCAAAGGCGTTGAATGACTCACAATAGATTCATATTCAAGACCATATTAGAAAAAGGAAATTCTCCTTCAGATTCTTCAGTAGAAGAGCATGTGCGGCCGAGGGGGGTGGGGGCACTCCCTATTTTCTGTAGTAACTATGTGTGAACATTACTTCGAATTTGGTACCCTTGTCATGGGGGGGGGGGGCACTCCATACTTTTCTATAGTAACTATGTATGAACATTACCTCGAATTTGGTGCCCTTGTCACAGGGGGGGGGGGGGCGGAAATCAACCAAACCAAAGGAAATTGAGCTAGAAAATAATCAAGGAAGACAAAGCAATGTTATTTATTTTTTAAAAAAGAGACAAACAAGGCATAAAAGTTACATTCACGTTTCTTCTCATGTAATAATTAATGTATATTTAATGTTGAAAGAGGTAGAGTAAAAGTGTTATCTAAAAGTTGTTCATATCATTAGACCTGAAAATGTACCCGTTGTACTTCCAAATTATCTAAAAATCACCTTTTTAAAGGGCCCTTTCCCTTGAAATCGTGTTCACACGGAGAAGCCAATGCTGAGGTAGTGTCCCCCCTCAGGTCTGTATTTGTCATCCATGATGACAGGTTAGTCAGTCTATTGATGGCAGGGGGAGCTATGCTCTATTTCCTCCCCGGCTCCGGTGACACGTGACATCACTCTGCTCGCGCCTTGCCGCCATAAACTCATAAATCCAAATTTCTGTGTGTTAATAATTTGTTGAAATTTTCAGCAAGTTTTTGTTAGCAGAACTCATCAGGATGCCTACATTGTGCTTTTGTGGGCAGGAGTATCATGCAAATGGCAACAGCTGTTCACAATGCCAAGCAGGAACAACCTGCCAACACAGGCCGGAGGCCAGGCAACATGGGGCTGACCCGGACACACTTTTACAAAAGCAATGCGACATGATAGAGGAGCTTACTATCTTGGAGAGAGCCAGAGAGGTTGATTTAAAGTGGAAACAAAAACTGAAAGAGGCTGAAATTGAGCTACCCAGCAAATCGTTGTCATCTTTGGCCACCTTTGGCCAACTTTGGCCATGCCGAAACCTGACCAAAGTTGCCGGATTTGGTCATAGTCAAGCCTCACCAAAGTTGGCTAAAGCTCACAGTTAACATATGAACTAAAAAACAGTCCCTATCCAATACATGAGTCAGTGGTCATGGGGCTTTCGTGCTTGGTATATATCACTGGTACTCCCAGAAGGATCCATGATTTTGTCCATGATTTTGTTTTACATTGAAACTTTTTTGTTCCTAAATTTGTGTTATAAACCATAGCCCCATAAAAATGTTAAATAACGTATACAATGGCTTACGGCTGAAAAAAATGTTGTACATGATCATGTCATACTCAATGATAGCACAACTGCTGTGCAATGACTATATTGAATTCTTTATCATAGAATCTGTCTACCACTATTCTGAGGCCATTATTGCCCACATGGGACCCATTTGGGAGCCCTGGCAATTACCAGAAAATACCCAGATATGGGCTAGCCAAGGGTGCCCAGAGTCATGTGTGTTGGCTGGGTAGCCCTGAGGACTACAGGCTAGAAGTGGCTAGTCCCCAGGATTCAGCAGGCACATAACATTGAATGAACATTGATAAATGGTTATCAACGTTGATTCAAAATTGAATTGATTATGGGCCCATTTGGCCAGGATTATTACCACCTCTTTGATATAGAGTAAACCCACAGCAGGGGCATGATAACCAGGGGGGGGGGAGTTGTCGCTCCCCCAAAATGTAGGCCTGGGGACTAGGGATGTAGTCCTGAGGACTGAGGGATGTACTGAGGACTAGGGACATAGTCCTGACGACTAGACACCTAGTCCTGAGCACTAGGGACATAATCTTGGAGACTAGAACAACCATTGAAATAGGTATAGCCGCTACTGCAGATAAAGTTAATTGATGCAGATAATGGTTGGATGTGCCATACACTAGTTACTGCAGATAGTGTTAATTGCTGCAGATAATGGTAGTATGGTTGATGAAGATCATGTTATTTTGATGCAGATAATGTTTGCAGCACCTGCCGTTATCCTCAGTACTGCAGCTAATGTTAGTTTCTGCAGATAACGGTTGCACAAAGAAGATGTTGGATATTTATCACATATTTACATTGTTCCTGGACTCCAGAATAAGGGGTGTTTTTTTAAAGCAAAATTAATGTATTTTGAAATAAGGTGTCATTTTCCCGTAGTTGTCAAGGTTATCTGTAGATTATATCTGTATTCATTGGATAGTTATAAACATAATCACCAGTTAGAATTAAAAATCCCATTTTTATCCTTTCTTAAGTTGGTTGGATCTGGGTTAGATATGGGCATGTCAAATCTGGGCAATCGCACATATGGGGCCCACCTGGCAGCTCAGTAAAAATACTATGGTGGGTTCAAATTTACCCTACATAATTAGAAAAAAAAAAGTTTTGTATTGGTGAATGCTTTGCCTAGAATGGCAATATAAAACTGAAAAGGAAAACATGTTCACTGAATTATTCATATTTTCTGAGTATCTGGTGAAACCAAGAATCCATTTACGCTGGACCACTACATACTTATACCTAGAGTGATAGTGAGTGCAATATCTGAATGTACAATATCATTTCACACCAGTGCACAGTTCATTATCACTTATTAATAGATTACTGGGTAATGGAGCAAGGCGTGGCGGAAACTTATCACTAGCGCATGTTCCAGCGGAGATCTTCCACTTCCACCTAACAATAGACTCACAACAAAACGCTTTTGCTTTTGTTTCAACTCAACCCACAACTTGGTTTTTGATGCATGATATTTTATCTATACTAGTGTCTTGGACATACCCACCTAAAGATTGGACTCACATCACACGGACTTCATTCACTCAGGCACATTTAATGCCCCACAGCACTTTATAATCACAATTCATGAGACTCCAGGATTGCTACAGAACATCAACGACAGTGATGAGCACAAATACCTCTTTTGTCATACTGAAACCCATTAGAAACTGAAACTCGTCATATTGATGACCTGGGTTGTAATAATAAATAATGGCAGGTGACAGTACTCCCAGCTAACAAAAAAGTTACTTTACGCCAAAATGATGTTTTGAAACTTTATATAACGTTATGCCATAGTCAGGAGCCTTAGAGAAACGTTAGATAACGTTATATAATGTTATAAATGTTGTATACTGTTTACTGGTCTGTCTTTTATAGTGTTGGTGTATTCTTGAGGTTGATCTAAGTAGCATAGCTTGTCATGAATTACATGCGAGTGGATGAAGGTAATGGCCAAAAAGATTTAAAGACATTTCTACATCCTGTCACCACGAATGGTTGTTGATGAAAATAGTTGTTGATGAAAATAGTTGATCACTCTGCCACTAGGTGGCAGAGTGATCAATATGTGCCTTGGTGTGTGACAGAATTGTCAATGCAACTACCTAGAGACTTGAAAGATGTCAATACTGATGAATTTAAGTCTTGAAATTGACAATACTAAAATTGACAACCTCAAGGTAGTCATTCTGACAACCCAATTAATGTGACTACCTAATTCGTCATTATGATGACCTAAGGTCATCACCTTGACTACCTAAGGTGGTCAATTTTGCTATTGTGAAAATGACGACCCTGAGGTTTTCAGTGTAGCAGAAGATGAGTATCTATGGCATCACAATAGCTCCCCGGTGTCCACACAATTGAATTTTGATACAATTTTTTGTTATTAAAACGAGAAAATGAATTACCAAATATGGTTGCTCCTTGTCCAACCACAATATCAATGATTACTTTTTTCCCTCCATTGATTAGCCTTTTATTGGTGTACACACAATTCAAAACCATACATATACGGGATCAATATTGAGACCTATGTTTGGAGTAAACCTACTAGATACATCATGTCCTATTATAAAGAAGTTGGGGTGAACATGTCAACATCTGTTTTGTAGTAAAAGGGAAATCTGTAGCAGTTACTTTGGAGCAATGGTTCCTTTTTGCTTAGGAATTTTATATGGATATATTGCTGTGAGGCAATCTAAGACTCTCACAGCCCAACTTATAATAATCCTAAAGCCTAGGAATGGAAAATTCCCATTCGATTCGCAGAAACTAGGAAAATGTGTATAGGTATATAATCTGTGATGGAAGTAACAAAAGTGCTAGATAACTAGATACTCGGAAAATATGAATAATCTAGTAAACATGTTTCTGAGAATAATCTATGGTGATTATGTTTATGATCAATGAATACAGATACAATCTACATCTACCTTGACAAATACGGGAAAATGACCCCTTATTTCAAAATACATTAATTTTGCTTGAAAAAAAACAACCCTTATTATATTCTGGAGTCCTGGAACAATGTAAATATGTAATAGATATCCAGCATATCCTCTATGCAACCGTTATCTGCAGTAACTAACATTTGCTGCAGTACTAAGGATAATGGCTGGTCCTGCAAACATTATCTGCATCAAAATAACATGATCTTCATCAACCATACTACCATTATCTGCAGCAACTAACACTATCTGTACCTGGTAAACACCCTACGTAATCCAACGTAGCTCAGGGGTTTCTCCAGGTAGTTTTCCAACCAAATTGTTTGAGATTGGTAATTTTGGAAGGTTTGTAAACATCAAACATTAAGGTTTATCAACTTTCAACCGTCGTAAACGTCTCATTTACATTTATCTACCTCATTCAGACGTAAATCTACGTAGATCTACGTTATAAGTTGTAATTTTTCAACTTCAATTGGATATGTAACTTCTCAGTCTGACACTAGGTGATAGCACTATCAATTCTGTAGAGAATGTTACAGCCCTTTAACGAATCTACCACATTCATGCAGTAATTTACTGCTAATTCAATATTATCCAAATTAACCATATGTACAATTGAATATTCATATATAAAGGACAGTAGAAGAAAGTATTACACATTTGTGTGTGCATTGTGGCACTTAACTGAGCTGACAGCACATTGGTGGTAATGGAAAAAGTACAAAGCCTCTCTGCAGCCAAAAAACATCAGTTAAACTACTACAAGAATATGACAAGATGTCATGGATCGTCTGGATTTGAACTTTTTATCTTCTCCACTAAAGAGTTCTTTCAATATATCATATATAATCTTGTTTTTGGTCTACAATGATCGGGATTGGTTAGAACTACAGGGGGGGGACCATGGTTTTACCTATCTCAGACCCTAATTCATGGTGCCAGAGGGGCACAAACACCCAAAAATGCGCCTTTTTTTAACAATAAAATAACAAAAAATAGACATTATGCTGTGTGTACTGCTCTACAAATAAAATTATTCGCACATATCCTTTTTTGGCCAGGTCCCCTATATGGTAGGGTTTACAACACCAATGTTTGAGGCAGGAATATTGGGATATATTCCCCAGGTGGAGTACATGCATAACCTAGTTCACCACCTGCCCACCTGGGGAAGGTTGGTCCTTGGTGCCTTTGTTGTTGACAACCAGAAAGCCATTGACTGTAGACATGAGAACTTGATATTCTTTGGTGAAAGGTGTAAGATCCCTATGGATGAGGCATTGCCACCTGTGTGCTGTAAAAATCGACCTGAGGAGTTCCAAATATAGTTGCCCTGATTGTTGGGCGAGAGTGAAACACTACAAGCAAGGGGTTGGAGGAGAGACAGAGGAGTATTATCTGACACCCAAACTGGCGTCTAAAGTGGCTTCCAAGGAGAACAACTTGCTAGATGATTCTCAAGGGCCGCCCGGGGGTATGGCCGGCCAACAAAAATAGTCATCACTGTCCCCGGGAGGATCAACGTTGTCGCCCGAGAGGGTATTGCAGGAGCGGATCTCAGGACTCAGGAGCTCAGGAGCTCAGGACTAGGTCTCTAGTCCTCAGGACTATGTCCCTAGTCCTCAGTACATCCCTCATTCCTCAGGACAATGTCCCTTGTCCCCAGGACTACATTTTTGGGGGAGGGACAACCCCCCTCCTCGTTGTCACGTCCCTGCTGTTGGTTTACTCTATATCAAAGAGGTGGTAATAATCCTGGCCAAATGGGCCCATAATCAATTCAATGTTGAATCAATGTTTGATAACCATTTATCAATGTTAATTCAATGTTTTGTGCCTGCTGAATCCTGGAGACTATAGTCAGGCAGTCAAAGGCCCAAATCTGAGTGAACCTTGCGTCGAGGTAGGGCAGAGCTTTTTTGACTGATTTTGGTCAATTTGGGTATGGCGATTCAGAATCTGCCTGTTGCCGGCTTGGCAACATAGAGCATTTTTGGTTATTCCAGGTTGCTAAGCAACCACCCAAAATCAACAAAAATGCCTAGCAAAAGGTACCTAAATTGCTAACAATTGCAAACAACTCCTAACCTCAGTGCATTTAGAACTGTGAAGGAAATTTGGCCACTGGGTAGCTTATGTTGCCTAGCAACCCCATTCTTTTTGTTTTTTTGCATAGCAACGGGTATTTAATAGCACTATTCCTTGAATTTTATTCATAATTTTAGAAGTTTTATTGGTTTAATGATTATTCCTGATAGTTTATAGTTTGCCATTTCTGTATCTGCCAGTTTTCTAACTAACAGTAGATTGTGGTTACCTACAAACATGGATGGACATGTGTTTATGGCTAAAAATGTTAATAGTGAGTCATATCATTAAAAATGGCCTTCATTGTCTGACCTCTATACTGAAGCAAGGTTGTTTTATCAATATCATTTTGTTCATCAAGAATCTCCACGACCTGTAGGAGGGATGGGAGCAGCGAAGGAGGGATGGGGGTCCGGCCAGAAGGGATGCAACAACAATAGGATGGATCGAGTCCCATGGAGGAGGGATGAGAGCTAAGGGAGGAGAGATGGGGGCCCCAGGGAGGAGGAGTGGGAGCCCTAGGAGGTGGGATGAGGGCCCCAAGAGGAGGGGTGGGAGCCCTAGGAGGTGGGATGAGGGCCCCAGGAGGAGGGTTGGGGGCACCGAGAGGAAGGATAGGGACCCTGGGAAGAGGGAAGCTGACCCTAGTTGGAGGGATCAGGGCCTTGGGAGGAGGGATCAGGGCCCCTGTAGGAGGGATGGGAGCCTGAAGGAGGGATGGGGGTTCTCAGAGAAGCGATGCAATGACAATGGGATGGATAGGAGTGTCAGGAGGAGGGATCGGAGCCCGGGGGGGGGGAGAGATGGGAGTGTTGCGGGGAGGGATTGGGGCCAAGGGAGGAGGGATCAGGGCTAAGTGAAGAGGGATGGGAGCTGAGGGAGGAGGGATGGGGGCCACAGTAGGAGGGATTGGAGTCTCAGGAAGAGTAGTGGGAGCCCTGGGAGTTGGGGTTAGGGCCCCGGGAGGAGGGATAGGGGCCCTGGAAGGAGGGATGGGGCCCCCAAGAGGAGGGATAGGGACCCTGGGAGGAGGGGAGGGGACCTTGTTTGGAGGGATCGGGGCCTTGGGAGGGAGGGATAGGAGCACCGAAGGAGGGATGGGGGTCCGGGCAGAAGGGATGCAACAACGATAGGATGGATCGGGTTCCGGGGAAGAAAGATGAGGGCCCTAGGAGGAAGGATGGGAGCCGAGGGAGGAGGGATGGGGGCCACAGCAAGAGGGATGTGGGTCTCAGGATAAGGGATGAGAAACCATCGAGACTTGGAGAGGGGATGAGAATTTCAAAAGGATCCAACCCAATGAAATGACCTTGACTGTTACCATGATTTATCTTTTTCTAATCTTAATAAGGCCAAATTTCAGATCAAAATGTCAGCCCTGTAGCTATAGGAAAATGTTTTTTTTTCTAATTCTCTGAAAAATATATTATGGTTGACCTTGCCTTTGACAATGGATGACCGTGACTGGCCTTTATCCTCGGAAAGATATTATTGTTGCCATGACCTTGACTGATACCATGGTTATCTATTTCCCATTTTAATCAACTGTCTAGTATACCAAGAATGATCTTTAAAAATCATAATTAATCCGCTCAGAAGTACCCTAAAGATATCTCCCAATATGTAACACTGACTCTTTGGTGCAGAGGATAAGTAGTAGGGAGATACAGTTTCAAAAGAGGCCGAGAAATCACTATGCCTAGACTCTGGAAATGTGGATGTAGCCACTTTAAAAGGGTCTATGCATAAAGCACCTGGTGACAAAAACTGAAACTGATCTGAAACAATGATAAAAACATGTCTCCCTGTTGTATAAATATGTCTTAACTCACTTTTATTAAGAAACTATTTGAATACGTCCCTTACTGTATTGATTTATCAATGAATCACTATAATTTTGAATGTAAAGTGTATCTTATGGTCCTATGTACATATGGCTAAGGTTTTGATTACAAAGTGTCAACAACTATCTCTTCTGTGTTGCAAAATATAGAAAAAAAACAATTAATTCATTTTGTGTTTTTCTCATAAATCGGTCATGGCTCATTGGTTTCATCTATGACTACTAATTCTCATGCATTGATTTTTTTCCAGACCATCTCCTCTAGACATCTGGGAGGCTTAGTTGGGATATTATTGGTCAATTTCCCATAAAGTTAAAAAATGTTGATAAAATGGTGTTTGATTGGCCCATATGCGGCCTTAATACGCTGCCTTAATAGCTGAATTCAATTATAATGACGGTGGACCCTATTCAGTTTTCAATGGGGTATGCATGTTATTAATTAGACAGATTTGCAATTGCATTGGTATTTAGCAGTAAACAAGCCCATCCATAGCCAATGGACAGCTGTTAAGCTGTAAACACAAGGAGCCTCTGGTACTGACTGACCACCAGGTGATACCTGCACGCCTTCCCACCACGTGACTACTGCATTCTGCTCACTTCTCATTGCCCTCCCTGACAACCCCTGAACCCGGCTGGGTGAAGCCGTGCACTGCAGGCGGCATCTCCAGGACTACGGCAGGTATTTGGCTACCAATCCACGCACCAGTCCTCTGGGCGATTACCCAACCACATTCCATCAACTGCAGAGCCAGTGTGGATGAGATGGGTTTGGGAGGAAGGGCTACATTGGGAGGGGGGGCGGAGGAGGGGGTGGTGTGGGAGGGTGTCCTCCTTGTGTCTCCACGCAGGCATTGCTCAATGCCAATCGTCATGGCAGCCCTACCGGAAGTGAATTGGGAGAAAATGCTGCCTGCCTCTCCAGCCAGTGGGTGGCATGTCGCAAAAGCCGGCCCTATGGCTATCACGACAATAGCCGTATCGACGGACGATGCTGTTTAACGCGCGACAATGGCGCCCCAAACGGTTCATCAGGGAAGTTAATGAGTCGAGCTAAAGCGGAAATAGCGCACTAATAACAGAGCACCCGACTAGACCACTCCCCAGCTACGGCTCCCTCTCAGACCAGGCCATGTATCTCCATCTTGGCCGCAGGCTGTATGTGTTTGGTGGCTACTCATATCGAAGATTTGTATAAACCTGCCGACAGTACTGACTGGGCGATAATTGGTGTATTGGGAATGGTGGTGTTCTGCTCATTACATGTAATTATATCAATGCCGTCTATGAGGCTACATTCAAAACTGTGTTACTATTGTTATCATAATCAGATTATTATGTTTTTGAATCTTTAGAATCTGACTTGTAAAGGTGATTTGATTGGCACATATTATTACATATTGAGAAACAATGACACATATTCACAAAGCATGATGCCATGTACCATAGTACAAAAAAAACATTTGGATAATATTGTTTTACTTTTATGATTTTATCGTTAAAAATGTGAAAAGTTTCTTTTGTTTGTAATACTCATCATATTTAGAAATTGGCAAAGGGCACCACGGCAGAAAAGGGTTCTTGCAATAACTGCTGGTGCCTGCAAGCTATTCTAAACATCAGGTTCCTATCATGGAAGTGTATACATGTACCTGATGAATTTGCGTATGATTCATGCCAGCCATGAACACAGCAATTCACACATGTAGCCGAATGTAGCCAGAGCTTTATCCAAATAGGATCACCACACATTGTGCAGTGATACCTGAAATGTGTGACAGCAGGGGCCTGTTTCTTAGCCAGTACTAAATAGCACTGTCAGATTTTCAGCTGCACAACTAACTATCGCAAATTGGGATCTGTCAGAGTTCAATCACTGTTTGCATTCGTACATGGCTCTGTCCAGATGGATAGACCTCAATGCAGTTGTGTTTCTTAACCATTTGGCAAAAGGTATCAAAACTCTTGTGCGAAGTCTGCCTTCTAACTGAGTTTCACGCCCAAACTAATGGGTGGATATCGACCATTTAAGATGGCTAAAAAAGTGGAAATAGATTAATTCACTGTTGAGTACCTATTACCTGAAGGCGTAGGAAGCAAATCTTCATTGAAGGGGGGGGGGGGGGGAGGGCATGGAGACCTACTCCAACCAGTATTAAGTATTAAGCGTGGGCTTTTTAACATACTCTGTCATGGAGGGGAGGGGATTAGGGTTGAATTAGTATAATTTGGGTGTGCAAATCTGCCGTCTAATATTTCCTTTATTGATGTTATTTGGCTGAGAAATCAAAAACAAAAAGGCCGCTATCTTTGTCTTAAAACCTGAAGATATAAGCAGATATAGTGTTAAAAAGCCAAATGCAAACGGTGATATAGACATACTATTGAATGTCCTTACTCCAGTGGGTCATCTATCATATCTGTATCATTTGGCATCTGAAAATCCAAGATGGTGGCCATTTTTCAAAATGACAACCAGAATCAAAAACTTATATCCATCAAATGAAATGGATGTAGTTGGTCGATATGCTTCATCTTGGTGTCATTTTATGTGTCACAAGGGTAAATATCTGTATCTTGTTCTTGAGAACATAAAATGCAATCCTTTTACGTACATGTATAGAGTTGGCAATGACAGCGCTGTCATCCCAGGAGACTTTGGCTAAGTTCACTGTACATGCAGAGGGAACGCTGCCTGTCCACTCAGAAAAAAACACCATTGGTCGATAGGTGCAGGCATGCACGCCCGTCTGAAGCTCTGTCTGGTGAATCATAAATCTAGAGACACATGGTGTACCGACCTACTTTTGTAAATAGTCCTTACGAAAAAATGAGCTTCTTTATCTATGATTATTCAGAAATGGCAATCTGAATGCGAATTCAGAGAATTGTATATGTGAAGAATTAATGAGTCTGCTCATCCAGGGGGTACTTACAATGGGCATTGTTATTTCGTGTTTCCAGCTACCAATGATGCAAGTATTATATATATATATATATATATATATATATATATAAACATATATATATATATATATATATATATATATATATATATATATATATATATATTTATTTATTTATACATATATATATATAAGCATATATAATAATTTTGAGAACACCGTTTCTATCATATTCTATCATATTCTATGAAAGGTCTCATAATTCGCATTTACACATATGTAACCTTGAAACCTATGTTGAATGAGACTAGCATCATAGTAGTTATGATGCCATGAGTTGTATCAGTGGTCAGATCCCTTCTTAGTCTGGGGACTATGAGTGGCTATACGAAATGCTTTTGTAAACTGTGCTAATGTGACCTTTAGGATTTAGGTCAACATCCAGCTCCACACCCAGATATCTAGACTGGAATGTTTGAAGCAGTATTTGAGTATCTATTCTTAAATATTAAGCAGAGTGGGCCTCTGTCTTCGGCCATAAATAGCATACTTGGTTTTCTTAATAGTTAAGGACAACTTATTTCTTTTTGCAGGTCAGAGTTAATGAGGTGTGGGATGTACGGGGTGAGCTGTTTATACACACAATAAAGGGCAGTATTGTCAGCATTATAGCTGGATTTTCATGTAGCTTAGTTAGGTCTCAAGGTTATTTATATATACAAAGAATAGGAGTGGACCAAGCATAGAGGAACGCCACACAATACCTTTTTTGGTGAGGATAACAAACTGTTGGCCCTGGTCTTTTGCACACAATTATTCAAACACGATTTAAACCAGCTTACAGAGGTTTAACAAGTCCTATTGTATGTAGGCCTAATCCTAATGGTGTTATAATGCACTCCTCACATGTCTAGATAACTGTCTGCCGACACTAATTCATTTCAGATGATACAATGGTGTTTTATAGGTTGTATTCCTAGTAACAGCTTACCTAAGCCTATACAGAATCAGAGCCTCAGCGTAGTAAGATATATAAGTTCAGTAGCTACTCAGTGCAATTGTTAGGCTCTTACTACACAAAAGAATAATAAGTGTGTCATATAAGAGGGCCTGGAAGAAGGACATTAACAATGGGGGCAGCGCATTGTATTCGGATCAGTTAGTTTCAGCCCCGTACAAGTACAACGTTATCTGCATTGAAGCACTATGAATTATAGCCTGCAGGAGAGGGGACATTGGTAGACTGAGTGGCGGGTATACCACTGGTGCACCACGGGTTGTCATGTTACATGTGGCAGGTTTTAGGTAGTGGCGTGCTGGCATGGGGCTGGTTGGAGGATGGGTCAGGGGCTAAGGGGTTATAGGCAGGGCAGGAAGGTGATAGAGGGCTAGAATGCGATGATGGGTGAGGGCAGGCAGAGTTCAGCGACATATTTGTCTACCCAGGACATTGAACATCATCAATAGGGCCAGGCCAACCTGTCCATTGCACTCAGGTTGCTTCCCCTTCAATCATGTCAGGTCATATATTAGGGCGGGGTTGGGGACGGGCAGAGGGAGGGAGACAGACAAAGGTCATCTACTATTAGGGTGCTATTATAAAGACTTTCATTTCAGAAAAACGCCCTTTACAGAATTTCCCCGGCGGTGCCAGCTTTGCGCCATATGGGACTGTGTTCAGTGGGGTCTCACAAGCGAGAACTTTTCATCATTTGCTTCCGGGTCTCCAGACTAAGAGGGCACATGGTTGGATGAGGGGCAGTGGCAGGCAGGGGGACAGACCCTGACTTGCTGTGAATGATTTGTACATGTACACAGAGAAAAGAAACAAAGTCATAAAGGAGTCCAGGCTTTTCCAGAATGACTCCCTTTTCTGACTCTCTTTGTGACTCTATTGATGAAGGGAGTCATTACCTGACTCCCTTCAAAGCAAGTTATGTGACTCCCCCTAAGATAGCTCTGGTTTTGTCTCCAAAATGAATCTTTTTTATGACTCCCCAGACGGAGTCCAGCTGCAACTACCTTAGTCTAAGTACAGTGATTTCAATTCTAATGGGAGTCATTGAACCATGACCCCTCTTGTAGAGAGGGTCCTTGACGTCCCATTTGTAATTTCTACCCCCTACCACTCTATATAACCATTTCAATCTCATCTTTCTACATTATATTACTGCAATGCCTCATTAGGAGGAGAGATCTTAGAAAGATCCCTCAGTGCACATTAGTTTATATATATATGAAGGAACATCAGAAGTTTTGTGGATTTAACTTACTCATGTTTCCATACCTAATGGGTGTCTATACCTAATATATCATGCTCATGCTAGAGTTTGAAGTTAACTGTAACTATCTCATGAAATGTAAATCTGGCATTAAATGTTATTGCTACAATGATATACATGTATTAGCATAATCATCAATCTCACAAATTATGTGGATCTAGATATCCGAGCATACGGTATTTATACAATCTTAAGTATAGTGCTACCACCTAGCAGGCCTAACCATTACCAACTACCTTCTGCATTCACCGACTCCCTTCTTTAGTTTAGGCCACATGTGACATCCCAAACTGACATTCAATCTATGAATCAATTTGGAAAGGGAGTCAGGGACATTGACTCTGATTAAAAAGAGAGTCAGGTGGCTTATAAGCATAATTATGTGCTAGATGGCATTAAAGTCATTGTTCTGTACTGTCACCTATTGTGTTTCCTATTTCTATCTTATACACCTACTTCCATAACGTCCGTAGGGAGTCCAGGCAACCATTTACTCACCTCAGCTGACCTGGACTTTGTTTGATCTAATTGAAATGGTGTCAGAGCCATTAGAAGGGTGGCAATGGTGTGAAAAGGGAGCCAAGACTCCCTTTGTGACACGGTCCTGTCTCTCTGTGTAGTCATGTTGCATGCAGCAGAGCAGGGGAAGTTGTTGGGTGGAAATATGGGTTGGTGGGAAGATGAGTCAAGGATGAGGTCCCAGGTTTTGTAGGGACGAGAGAGATCATCAATGTCTAGGAAGGGGCACTAGCTTGGGCAGGCAGAATCCAATAACTCATTTCTTTGCCCAGGACACTGAGCACATTTAGTGGTGCTCAGCCTACACGTCTATCAATTAGTATTGGTTATACCACGATTCTGGCTTTTCCTGTGCAGAGAGTGGATATTTGCCGTGCGGATATCTCAGGCTAATGCGCGCTCAGAATTTATTTTCTAGTCCAAGACGTTCCTACATATTAGAACAAGGTAATTAAAGATATGCATAGCCATTTAGGCATACAAAATCAGTGTGACTCGTCCGGGAATTGAACCCCGGCCGCTGAGGTCAAACCCGAGAGCCAAACCTCATGCGCCATGAAGATGAGTTATATATTGGAGGTAGGAAGCCAAGAGTTTACCTTGATTTGCTTCAGCGGCTGATCTATACGTAATGAATAACATCCAAATGTGGCAAAATTAGAGCATGTCAAGCGTAATTCTGCAGCCCTATCCCTTTCGCGCCCAGAACTATTTTTGAAAAAAAGTTTTTTTTCACATCATCATCAAACAATGGTATAATATCAAAATATTTTGCTCTGATATATATGTTTCATATCGTAATTTTTGAAAGATATTGAAATGTTCTTCCCATCGCTTTTTGATAGAACATTCTAAATTGGGTTACTATGGCAACCAGAGGTGATTTTTTCACTGATATTCAACATTATTGCCAATCCTCCGCAGAGGTCTGGTTCTGCTAATTTAGATGGAAATGGGCTATTTTGGCTTAGAAAACCATCTTTTGGTGTACCATATGAGAGCATAATGTACTGATAATAGAAGGAAATGTACACCATTATCGTAATCTCTAGGCAAATTTAATAAAAAATATTTTTTATCAATATTTTTATCACTTTTATCAATATTTTTGTGAATATCTGTAATTAATATGCCCTCGTATTGCCAGACCGCGCATTGGGAGTGCTTTTAATGCTATTTTTAAATACATTTCTGGTGACATTATGTATACCATGATGGAAACACTCATTTAAGGATAACACATCGGTATCGTTGAAAAGCTGGTGTCATTACAGTTTGTTTGGTGCATAGATCAACCTGATCTGATGCTCAGGGGGGTCAGGGCACTTTATATGAGATAGATAATGCCAAAACCGCGCATTTTTGGAGTTCTGGGCACGAAAGGGCTATACATGTTTAGACCTTCTTGTTGATGATACCGTGCAGTATTAGCCTTTTAATTGTGTAAAATCATCATAATTCGACATTTTGCGATTGATACCAGCCCGCCGAGAGTAGTAAACAAAGAGACGACATGGGTCACATGACCAACTGACGCACCGGACTGACCTAGTTTCCGCAGTGGCTGTGATCAGCTGATCGTCCCCACCAGCCCGAGTCGAGTGAGCAATAGTTAGGGTTAGGCTTAGAACACTCTGTCAGAGGGTGCATTGGTCACTCGACTTGACCGTGTTGGTTTTACATCGTCCTCCACCCGTCCCGCTGTTTACAAGTCTAACAGGGCTGGCACCGTTCACAAAATGTCGAAATTCGTGGAATATACGCAATTAAAAGACTATTTATACACGGGGACATCAACAAGGATATATATATATATATATATATATATATATGCAAGGGCTGAAGGATTGCGACTGACATGCTCTAATTTCCCCATATTTGGATGTTATTCACTACGTATGTGGTACCGCTGGGAGAATCATGGCGTTTGGCTATGCAACGAGTCTGCCAGTCGGGGAGACGAAACAGACAATTGAAAAAGGTAGGCCTAATACATTAAATTCTCATATATTTGAAGAAATAGTGGTATAAACGCATTAAAGGCTTGTTGGGTAAGCACTCGTTTGGCATATCTGTCTAATAATACACTTGCCTTCCGCAGGTGCATTATTGCCAGATATAATTATACCTCACTTGTGCTTTCCCATCAAGCCGTTAGTACATCACTATGTGCAGCAGGAAAGTAAAGATTGAGGGTAATGACAAAATCATCAGGATGGAAGTGGAAGTAGACAGGCAGACCAGGGCTGTTTTGCAGAACAGAATATCCTATGATTTCCCTTTAGCAACAAGGGATTGACAAGGTTGTTTTGGGGATATTTTAAACTGTATTGCCAAAAGGAATTTTGAAAGAATTGTCATCAAAACGAAGTCCTCTGAAAATATGATTTCTAAACATCATGAAATACATACTTTGATTGGCTAAATTAATGATTTTGTTCATGGAAATATATATAAAGGTACATATTCATCACTGGGTATAGTTCTTTCGATCTAGATTTCGGACAAAATATTTCATGACGGATTCGGCAGCTGTTCTGAAAGACAGGTAGTGGCACATCATTAATAACCCACCCATCTATCACCTGGAGGTACCTTCTTAATATAAATTTCATAATTTATTAAGCAATTTTTCCAAATAAATGAATGCCATCTTGTTGTAATACAAAGATGGCTACTAGGCATTACAAACTACACATTAACAAAAAAAAATTTAACAGCATCATTAGTGAACTGTTGAGTATGAAACCATTTCTCATCAAAATACTTTTTTTTAAATCAATTTTCGCAAGGCAGTTTTAAATGATAATTTGCCTTCCAAAAGTCTTACTAAGGCTGGTATTCTATTCCATTCATCAATAGCACTGTTGGCAGGGGATTTTCTCACCCTCTCACTATGCGACAAATAAGTTTAAGGTTAATGGACCATCAGCTGCTCTGGTTCTCTTATTCTCAACCATGTTAAATGCATTAATCTCAATCATCCTATAGCATATACTGCCTTGCAAATATTTTTTCCTTAATTCAAAGCATATACCGCCTTGCAAGTATTTTTTCCTTAATTCAAAGTGGTAAGATTCCCGCATTTTGGTGTAATTCTTTTACTGAGATTTCTGTAAGATCAAATATCTGAAAGCAAATTCTTAGACAATGGTGTTTAAAAAAATGTGTTTTGGATATGTTTATTGTACTAAACCATCAATCAATAGAAAGAAAATACTACAGTGTACCATAGTGGCAAGGTATGCGGGAATTACTATAGGAAACTATAGTAAAATAAACTACAGTTTGCTATTTGTCAAGGGGTGCGGGAAAAAACGATGGTTAATTATAGTAAAATATACAACAGTTTACTATAGTGTCAAGGTGTCCGAGAAAAAACTATAGTATGCTACAGTAAAATATACCACAGTTCACTATAGTGTCAAAGTGTGTGGGATATACTATTGTTAACTATAGTAAAATATAATACAGTTTACTATAGTGTCAATGTTTGAAGGAAATGCTATAGTAAACTACAGTAGAATATACTCCAGTTTACTATAGCGTCAAGGTGTGTGGGAAATAGTATAGTAAACTATAGTGAAATAGACTACACTTTATCATAGTGTCAATGTGTGCGGGGAATACTATAGTAACCTGTAGTAAACTGCAGTAACTTATAGTATGAAAATACTATTGTTTACTATAATGTTAGGGTGTACGTCACATACTATAGTATACTATAGTAAGCTACAATTAACTACAGTAATCTAGACTATAATATACTATAGTATCAAGGTGTGCCAGAATACTGTAGTATACTATGGTTTACTACAGTAAACTATAGTTACAAATAATATAGTATGACAAAATCTGAGGGTGTTTTAGTGGAAAATATAGTATACCATTTTATGGGTTGAAAATAGTTTTATTGCCTTCCGCAATTTAACAATTGGACTGTCCGGGTCACTGGTAGGGTGGCCCATGAAATGCTTCCTGACCCATGTAGTTACCGTGCCTCTGCGCAGAAAATGTCCTTCGAGTGTGAAGGAGGCTAAATTACTCTTACGGAGTAGGCCTCTAAAGGCCAAGCATATGCATGCCCAGATGGTTAACTCATTAGGATTTGAAAGATCCATACATTTAAACATTGAGTGTAAGTCATGGACGAAAGGGTCGAACGATGAGGTTCCGGGTCTCCTAGCGCTTGTCTAATCCCTGACATAGTTAATGAAAACTTAAATTCTGATCTGATATCAAGGGTATCATACCTGATAAAGCTGCTCAGACTTATCACCGCACATATATAGTTTTCAATAGTGGAATGTTTAAGAGATTTTGTTAGGAATGTTGCATAGCGACACATCCCATGTAGAGATGTTAGCAACTCTGTCTCCACCTGACCACAGAAAGCCAGGTAACGTTTCTATTCATGATAGCACTTTACTTGGTTCTACAACAACATAGATGAGAGGGAATATCATCAAAATTGTCAGCCCATGAAATAGCATCAGCTGCTACATTCTTAACTCCAGATATAAACACCCCTACCAGATGGCAGTTATATAGCACAGTTTGCAAGATCAATCTTAATATCTCCATTGATCTACTGTTAGTACTTTTTCCAGTGTTGAGTGCTGCAACTACCTGCGTGTTGTCCGTAGAAGGGTTGTCCGATTCATTCAGTTCTTTTGTAGAGATATACTATCAATGCAACAGGTTGCAAAACATGTTGGTTCCACATGCAGATATTTCGCATATTTTTGTTTACAAATACGAAAGCTTACTCATGTGTTACTTCTTTCCAGTAAAGTACGGAGTGAAAATTGAGATGTCGTGCCATTGTTGGATAATTGTTATAGTAATTGATGGCTGACAACCTGAAAAAGTTATGCTTTTAATTGACTAAGGCATATCCCATTCTGGGCAAAATAGCGTTTGTCATGATAGCATGAGTTCTTTTCATGCAATTATACCTCATTTATAGGGTGAAAAAGATTGCCCTGGTGTAAACATAAGTGGTTTGAAGTCATATCCTCGTCTGACAAATAGTAATCATCTGGGTCCCTAAATTATGGTAGAAAATGGTGATGTTGTAGGGGTACGGTATTATTATATATGTACTATTACTTTAGGTCCAGACTACCACTTAATTATTTGGCTTTACGTCTGGAGCAGGCTCTTTCTTCATTCCTGCATACCAGATGCAGATGCTTGCAAGCAAGGGGTTGGTGCATGGCGCAGTACTATGAATCATATGTCCCCAGACACATCTCAGTGCTCCCCATATCTGACATTGAGACCATGACCGTTGGCATGGCACTTAAAGCATTCACAGGCAATAACCAAGGCGGGGGCACCATCACTCTCAAGTCAGACAACTCGGCCACCACCCCTGTGCTACAATCCGGAAGAGGGGAGAACCAGAACATTCAACAGGTTGCAAGGGATATGAGGCCGTACATGTCATTAAAATTGTGCCGGTACATGCCCCGGGGAGTACCATTCCCCTTGACGACGCTCTGTTGAGAAGAGTGTCTAGCAGCTACCATAGAGACTTGTCTGATAGGATGGTGGCAGAGAAGGACCTCTCCAGGGTCAAATTCAATTCAATTTGCAAGGTTTTTATCTTGAAATTCAAAAGAGTATAAAAGTATAAATATAATTACATTTGTTTCCATTGAATTACAGAAGAGGTGGATACTTAGAATGAATTATTAACTAACTAAAATTTTTGTTTACCGCACCTCCATTCGAAGAGTAAATGATGAAGACTATCAAAATAAAGGTATGTGCAAAATGCCCACCAAGTTGAATCAATCCAATGAAAAGTTCATTTTAGCATGTTATCTGAGGTGCTGAGTGGTGGTAAGATCGTAAATTGCAATCCAGCACAGATTAAGGTGATACAGATCCCAGATCAGTTCCACAAAAATAGTCTAACTATAAGTTGGTGAATTGGAGAGCATATTTCATATTTTCTTTAATAAACGATACTTTGTGTCTCTATGATATTGGTAGAGTATCAATTAAAGAACAAAGTCAACACAGTTCGGATCAAGTGTTTACAGGTTGCGAATCAATAGGTTTATTCAAGAACCTAGACAGGCAGTATCTATGTGTGCGGACTCCCTATAGAGTTCGGAACGGGTCAGTAGGCTAATCAGCCGCAAAGATCACGGGGTCTCCTCACCAGCGTGGCTCAGAGTAACCGACGAGTCCCATCAGATGCTGGGTATATATAGGCAGCCAGCCTGCGCGCGCACACGCAGACCGGAAGCCTATAGCGACCTCTGTCCATACCCCAAGCCCGAGGCAGGTGTCGCCACCTACCGTCGGACTGAAGGGTTCGGACGGAGTTCGCAACACAGCATCCAACAGAACTCGTCATATAACAAACCCGTATAACCCTAGCCCCTACACTACCCCCTACCAGATAATAACCGGGAGGTAAATAATTAAGGTTAAAGTCCGAAAACACTTCGGACTGGCATTATCTTATAAATACCACCTTAGGGGTTTATTAGAGTTATATCTTACAACAATATGACGTATTCTGCTGAACACAATAAGGTATTAATTACACACATTTCTATATATATAGATCGTAATAACAATTACGCCCCATTCCCTAGGATAGACGGAGTTAACCTATACATATAGTATACAAACACTTGAAAAAGTACAATATCACATTAAAAAAATTTCGTCCCTCCAGGACCCCGAGCTATTTACACTCGTAATGAATAATACTATAAGTGATAAACAATATCACTTTTCTTAAGATTTTTAAGAAATAAGTACATATTAAAGTATTATTATAAATGACATCATACGTGGTCTTGTGACGAAGATCCGGATCTTCTGTAGATGGTGCATCATTCCGCCCGGCTTTCGGAACCTACTTCATTCAGCTCCTACTCACCGGAACGAGAAAGTTCATAGCTCATGCTCGGGAGCTTAAGGTAAATAAAAAAATTTAGTCCTGCCTCCAGGCGATCTTCGGACTTATAACAAGGAGCACTCGGTCCTGATATCCAATGTCTTATAAAAAAAACACGTATCGGATCCATGATGGTAACGTGCTCCTGTCCCGAGTTCAGCTTTCCCTCTCCGGATCTCCTCATCTTCCTCCGTCAGCGTCCCCTGGCAGACTGGATCCTTGCGGAGCCAGCCTGCCGCGTCCCTCTGCCCGGATACTCCTACACCCTATCCAAGGGTGTTCTGCTGGTGGGGTTGGTATACTTCGAATACCCCCCCCTTCCTAATCGGATCCTGTGATAGGATAATCCTATCCGGATTCTGAATTGTCTGTGGGACCGGTGTTAGCCGGCGCCCCCTCCTCATCGGAGTCCGACTCGGCTTCAGCCAGAGTCAGCTGCTGGAGCCAGAGCTCGATTTGAGCCCTGGTCCCATCCCACTCGTGCATTTCATGCGCGAAGCAATCTCTGAACCGACGACGTTCGTGGTCCAGCTTCTCCTCGGCGTTCTTAGTTGCCAACCTCTGCTTTTTCCTTTCGGATTTAGCAACGACCTGTTCAGTCCGAGCTCGCTCCCGCTCCTCCTGAACAGCCTCCACTGCCGCTGCCTTTTGGACAACGACTTCCCTCTGATGGAGATGATGTACCGTGTTAAGGGACAACATCGCCACCTCCTGACTCAGGCCGGCAAGCAACTGGTGAAAGTTGTCCTGCCATTTGTCGAATGCCTCCTGTCCGGCTTCGTACGAAGTAAAGTCGGCGGGAGGGAACGAAGGAGGGCCCCTTAGTCGCAAGACTAAACGTCCCTCTTCCGGAGTCTCTGTAGGGAGATCCGGGGTCTGGGTCGGCTTCAGCTTTTGTTTCACTGAAGCCTTCGTCTTTCCGGTCTGAGTGAGGGTTTGCGACTCATCTCCCGGGACCAGATCATTCTCTGGGAAGTCCTCAGCAAAGGATCCCCCCGTGCTGGTGTTCGGATCCTCCGGAACAGGCCGAGGTGGCCTGCCCTGAGGGCCCGTCTTCCAGTCCGTCTTGTTTGAAGTGAATGCCGGCCCCTGATAGCCCGGATCCGCCTTCTCCATAACGGATTGTCTCTCATCCGTTTTCGGTCTTTTAGGATCGGTCTGCTCCGAGGACTGGTTTTGTCTCTTCGGAGCTCGCCGTACCTTTCTCGTACTAGTACGTTTCTGGTACTCCTCGAATTCCTCGAAGAGTTCGCCGTCCGGAATCCGGATGTAGTTGCCGTCCGGGTTTACTTTGTAGAAAACCCGGACCTTTCCCTTCTCGTTAGTGCCAAAATCCACTTCGAGGTTCTCATTCTTGCCTACTACACCGAAATGGGAGTAGACCTCTGCATGGGCGAGCTGGATGCGATCCGCCGCCGTCTCCAGGGACAAGCCGTGCTTCTTAGCAAGGTGTCGGATGATGTCTGCTCTAGTGTAGAACAGGCCACCCTCGGGACAACCTTTGCTTCCTCTCGAACCCACACTCAGGCAGTCATATCGCATGAAATGACGTACGTGGTGACGGGTGATGTGCCTCGCGTACCGGACCTTGGTAGGCCAAGTTCGGGGCGCTTCCAGAGTCTCGTCAATGTTTTGACAAGTCTCAAAGGGGCACTTGCTAAATGGATGCCATCTAGCCATTGCCCACGCCAGTTTTGCCTTCTGAAGGTACGAATGGTATTTGTTACTACCAGTTCGGACCTTCTCCAGCAGCTCGAAGTGGTACAACTGTACCGACTTGTCGAGGGGATCCTTCTTAATCCACTCTTCATCGTCAGAGAGACCGTCAGGACCCACTTCTTCCGGATGGTGTGAGGACCGCTTATCCTTGATGCAGTCCGTCACACACATTGGTTTAAAGTATCTAAACCCACTGGCGGCATTGGCTCGGAGTGCTGTCCGGACCAGTACCTCAAGTTCGTCGTCCGGGATTGTATTTTCATCCAATCCCTTCAGAACTACTTCCACCTCCTCTGGGGATTGACCCGCTTCCAGAGATGTTACTCTAATGGTCTCCCGCAGGACTGCGTCCCTACGGTTGGCCTTCTCCTGACGACTAGTATCCGCACTCCTAGCCGCTGCTGAGGTCTGTTGGACTATTTCATCCTCCAGAGTGGCATCCAGAATCGACTCTTTAGTCTTCTGTTCTAGTCCCCGAGCCAGCTTCATTGCTGGCGTCAGGCGCCGATTCTTCTCCCTCCTGTTATGTACGACTTTGTACTCCGATGTGGTTTGCATATCGGATTCCAAAGCCGCGATAACTTCGGGGCGTCCCTCCGACTCAGCAACTAAGCGAGCTGTACTAGCCGTGTTGCTGAGGTTTTCCATGGCCGCCGTTAAGCGGTCCGGGAACCAGGCCGGGAACCTAGCAGACAGACTGTCCAGCCCCCGGAAGGTTCGCATCTGGATTAAGTCAAATGACCTAATCTCCAGTTTGCTCATCTGATCGATGATGGCCCCTCTTAGGATGGATGGGACGTCGGAGTCTTCCTTGTCCCATTCATCATGCTGGTACGGAGCGAGGATGTGAACCCCCGCCCCCGAGGAACCACCACCAGCGGCTTGGTCCAGCTTTCCGGCTTCATCTGAAGTATCCATTTCGGATGGCTCCAGAATAGGCTCCGTGGGCTGGAGAGGTGGATCCACTCGGATGGGTACCTCTCTCTGAGGAGGTATGTCCACTCGGGTGGGTACCTCTCTTTGCGGCTCCAGTAGAGCCGGGTGCTTAAAGGTGATGGTAGACAACACCGACTGTATGGTCCGGACAGTGTGGGCCGCGGATGTAGCATCCATGGCCTCCTCAGTCCGGGGTCCCTGGGGAGGAACTGTCGTCTTCGGACGACCTCCCCCGTGTCCGGCTCCACCCGCCATCGCAGCGGCTGTAGCAGCTACTGCCGCGCTGCTATCCAACCCTCGCGAGAAGGATAACACATCGGTGGTAGGAGCCGGAGCGGCTGAAGTCTCAGCCGTCTTTACACCATCCTTCACCTTGCTAGGGATCGGGATGGAGGACTTAGTGGAGCCCGGAGTCTTGACAGCTGGAGTGCTGCCAGACGTCTGCCCCTTCCTCGGCTGGTCCTTAGCGGCGGGCTTCGGATCAGCTTTCTTCGGATCCTTCGGCACCGTAACAGTGGTAGCCTTGGGATCGGTCTTCTTCTGATCCTTTGGTGCCGTAGCAGTGGCAGCCTTAGAATCAGTCTTCTTTGGGTTCTTCGGTGCCACAGGAGCAGCAGCCTTGGAATCCGTCTTTTTAGTACTCGCAGTACTACCCTTCTTCGAATTGGGCTTCTTAGGCTCGACCTTTCCTGGTGGCTTCTTCCCAACACTCCCGTGTTTGAGCGCCTTGGTGCTAACCCTAGAGTCGGACGACTTGGACCGATCTCGGGTAGCACTCTTCCCACCGCGCGTCCTTGGACGTGCAGTGTCTAACTCACTGCCACTCTCCATAGACAGTTTCCGAGCTACTGTCTTCTGGAGATTCGGTGAGATACTCAAGCTGCACATCCGGGAGGGGCGTACAGCAGTCTCGGAGGGTCCCGGCACTACTTCGGAGTAGGCGATTCCCTGCAACAGGTCGGAGTCCTCACTGCCCACGGGCGACGGAGACTTCCGAATCGGAGACACGGCCGGATCCACAGATAGTTCCCCCAGCGTCTGGCTCAGCTCATCACCACTCGGGTTCTGAGTATCCATAAGCTCCTCGGTGGCGGATGCCACCTCGGAGTCTCCGGTAAGTTCGGACTGACGAAGCTGCTGCTCGGCCATCCTCACTTCTTCGTTGTCTTTTGACTGGGAGTTTGACGGGGAAACCACAAGTTCCCAGCCGCCCTCTTTTGTCTCAGACGAACCAGAAAAGAGTACTCACTGCTCACAACTCTTTTACAGACTTTTCTCCTCTTCTAATTGTCCAAAACCCCGACTTCACCGCTGCCGACCGACACCACGATTGACTTGGGAGAGCCCAAAATCAATATGGCGGTTCCCTCGCTTTTGTTTTTAAAACAAAGCGCATGCGCAGCGTCTCGCGTGATTGGACGCGATCCCGTTACCCGGTGTGACCCAATTACAGTTTAATCAGGTCACGACCTTTCCTGCCCGCAGCTCGGGCTCTAGGGATCTCACTGCTACGTGGGCGGCTCCCAAAAGTCAAAATATACTTTGAATAAAGAGTTCGTCAGGAGTATTAGTGGATATTTATGGGAAATCGAAGATTACCCCACCGGATTATCCGTCCACCACCCTCGGGGTGCACTCTTACATTCTTTTCTATTGACTCTGAGCGCCCCTGTTGGTAGCACACATATAACATATAGGACAACACAGGACACCACACTCGTTGTGTAAACAAGCTAGGTTACAGCCCCTCGAGCCACCAGCCTTGGGCTTAGCCGAACGGGATTACTGTCCGCCTTCAGTAACCTGGCCGAAGGACGCTCGTTCTTAACTAAAACTCCAGCCTTGATTTTAGTTTTCCGTGCCCTTCTTCCTTCGCCTGCCGAGACTTTCTTTTTCACGGTCTTTTTTCACGTACCACCCTCCTAGGGGGATCCACCGATACCCCTTCCAAAGGTACAAATTTAGCCTCCGAATTTTCATTCCCCACCTCCGTGTCTGGGGTGAGCTCCCTTCCAGCCCAAGCACGCAACCGAGCCACATGGCTCGTCCGGATGCGCCCTGCTTCGGACTGAATCAATACAGTCGTTTGACTGATACATTTAACCACGGTATGTGGTCCGTCCCAGTTATTCGCCAGTTTGACGTTGCAAAGCGGCTCATGCAGACGGATCACTCGATCCCCCATTACGAACCGTCGCAACTTCAATCCAGTGTCATAACCCACCTTCTGCCAATTCGCAGCTTTGAGCAAATGAGCCCTAACCGTTTCATAGGCAAATTTGAACCTCTCTCGTAGAGATTCCACAAAAAGCACTGTACACGGTGCTTCCGGACTGATCCCTACCACTCCGAATACCAAATCCGCCGGCATGATCAAGTCTTCTCCGAACACCAGGAGGTTCGGAGTGCAATTCGTCGAAGTGTGGACCGTATTATTATACGCATGTACCACAAATTCGCACTGATCGTCCCAATCATCCATATGGGAGTTCACTAATGGCTTCAAAACCTGGATCAAGGTCCGATTGAACCGCTCCACCTGCCCGTCGGACTGTGGTCGGTACGGATTGGTCCGGGTCTTGCATATAGCCAACTGATGGCACATAGCAGCCCATAATTTTGACTCAAATTCTCTCCCTTGATCGCTATGTAACATCAAAGGAGCCCCCAGATGGAGGATCCACCCCTTCACCAGTGCTTCCGCACAAGTAGCAGCAGTATGATCCTCGAGTGGGTACACTCGGGTGTATTTTGTATAGTAGTCCGAGACCACCATCATACACGTATTACCTTTAGGAGTGGGTTTCACTCCACTGATAATATCCACGGCTATTCGAGCAAACCTCATCCCGAACAGCTCTTGTTGCAATGGCAATTTTCCCAGTCCAGGACCAGGTTTGCCCAAACAACAGGCCGGACATGTCTCGATCCACCTTAAAAGGTCGCCGGACATTCCTGGCCAGAAATATCTTCTACTCAGCCGTTCCAAAGAGCGTTTCTTTCCGAAATGCCCACTAGTGGAATGGCCGTGGCAGTAGTACAGGATGTCTTTCCTCATCGCAGCAGGGATCACCATTTGTAATACCCTCCGCTTCCCGGGACAAGACTTCCACCTGCACAACAACGAGTCCCGAACCTCCAGTTCATGGAACTGAGCCAGGAAACGTCGCATTTCACGGTTTTCCAGTGATATTTCAGGTCTCACTGGACAGACCCCAGTAGGGACAAGCTCCCTCAGTCGTGCTATGGTAGGATCGGCTATCTGGTACGTCCTTATAGTGTCGGTGGACCAATCCAACAGGTTTTGCAACAACCCATCATAAGGCAAACGCACACTCGCTACCACAGCATTGTGAGCACCACAATCCCCACACTCCGGACGCAGACAACGGCGAACCGGACGTCGACTCAGACAGTCAGCATTAATATGCTTCGTGCCTGCTCGGTGCTGGATATGAGAGTTCTCCAGTCCGAACTCGCTGAGGTGATTCAACCACCGACCAATCATCCCCTCCGCGTCCTTAAAATTAAGGAGCCACCTCAAGGCAGAATGATCGGTTCGGAGTGTGAAATTCCCTCCATATAAGAAGTGCCGAAACTTCTTCGTGTACACCACTACTGCGAGCAGCTCTCGCTTGGTAGTACAATAATTTCTCTGTGCCTTGTTCATACTGTTACTAGCGAACGCCAGCGGGAATTCTACTCCGTCCTGGATCTGGGACAATGCGGCCCCGATGCTCTCATTGCTCGCATCAGTGTCAAGGATGAAATGCCCCTTCTCCGTAGGGTATTTCAACACTGGGGTGGTTCGGAACAATGCCTTAATCTCTTTGAAGGCTTCATTCTGCTCCATCCCCCATGGGAAGGGTTCTTTTTTCCTCCCCGGAGTCCAATGGCTCAACCTTTGCAAGGGCTGAGACACCCTAGAGAATCCGGGGATAAAGTCCCTGTAATAGGAACAGAACCCTAAAAAGGATCTGATATCCTTTGGTCCTTTCGGAACTTCCCAAGTCTCCACAGTCTCGAATTTAGCCGGGTCAGCCTGCACACCCTCGGTGGAGATGATCACGCCCAAATAGACCATGGACTTCCGAAAAAGTTCACATTTCTTTGGCTTTAATGTCAAGCCATTGGACCGAATTCGCTCCAATACCTCTCCGAGGTTCAATGCACACTCTTCAAACGTCTTGCCGAAAACAATGACATCATCCAAGTATACCAAGCACTTCCGCCACAACAGATCACTCAACAGAGTTTCCATCATAGCCTCAAAAGTGGCAGGGGCGTTGCACAACCCGAAAGGCATCAGCTCAAACTGATACAGTCCAATGTGACTTGTAAAAGCCGTTTTCTCTTTATCCTCCTCCTTCATCCCGATCTGCCAATATCCGGACTGCAAATCAAGGGTGCAGAACCATTTGTTTGTTTGGCGGTGTTGATACATTAGAACAAAGAGGGACTGGCATACTATGGTGATAACTGTTCTTGTATACGGAAGGTTACATCTCAAGTTCTACTACGTTTGGACAAACAAAGCCTACACGTGGTCAGGTAACCTCACCATGAAGTCTACACACCATGGGTATTACATTTAACCTTCTTTTTAATTGTCCTGGGTTGTAAAATATCTCCAGCTTACACCATACAAGATTATATTACTTATTACTTAGTATCATATTTACCTCATACTAGACATATCTGGCTATTAGTATACATTATAACTGACTGATTCATGGTCCATATACCTATGAGTCACAGTCCAGTGGTTTGCTCGACCACCGCACCTGCCATATAAATAGAAACAATCAACTATATGTAACCTTACCTATTCACCCTGTCCACTGGCAGAAAAGTAGTCTGCCCTAATTATCACCCAATCAGAGGAGAGGGCACTGACATATATATTGGACCAACCTAAGTGTTTACATGCTCAGGGTTGAGGAGGGTAGTTGTCAAAAGTGGGCAGGTAGGTCACAGTGCTAGTGGTGCAGAGGGGTGGCAATTACCAGGTGCCATAACAGCTCAGGTTACATAGAGGAATTAACCTTTAGATTTGGGGTGGTAGTGGGGGTGGTAGGTTGTGGTAGAAATGTATACCCCATGAGAGGGGATACCAAACAAATGTGGACTTCTCCAGAGGGGGTTAAAAGATGACCACTCCCTTCTCCGGCTTGACAGGGGCTTTAATAGCCATTAGGGGTGATTCCAAGACATGGAGAAGTAGTCCTCTTAGGCAGGCAAATGACAATAAATCTACAAACATACTTGTCCCAATACAACTACTTCTATCAGGCCGCTTCATAAAGGGTTCTGCTGATAATAACACTACACCCTTCATAAAGGGGCCTGATAAAAATAGTTGTATCAGAGACTCGTATGTTAGTGTGTATGTGTCATTGTAGAGCTGTTGGTGACACAGACAACTATGGAATTGGCTGTTCTCCAAATACTATTAGGGCTGGGGATCCTATTCATATAATGGTAGCTTTGAAGACCATATCCGGAGGTTTTTAATTAGCAATTTCGGTATTGTAAACAGGTACCTAGGTATGTGAACTGACTTCCTATTAAAAATTAACTCCTGTAGAGCTATATTTATTTATCTATTACTTGGTTTAGTTGGGGGCCACTCCATGAGACCTCAGATCTGAAATATCAGTGTTTTTGCTGTCCCCAGAGAGAAGCACATGAACGGCAGTACCAAACACCCAATGTGACTTCATATTGGGTGACAACCAACCCAATGGGGGCAGGGGCACTCTCCATATTTCCTACAGTAATTGTATGTATGTGCAAACCTCAAATTCGGTACCTTTAATACGATAGGTAGCTCAACAAACCAGACAGGAAATTCTTCATGAGCCCCCAGAATGGAGCCTTTCTCTTGAAATATGACAGAGTGACCCCCCCCCCCTTCAGCCCAACTTCTGCAGTGGTCAGAACGGGGCACTGCATGGGAGCAGGGGAGGGGTCTTACTCCTTGTCACATCCACACGGGCCCTCCCAGCTAACAAAAAAAACGTTATTTTACGTCAAAATAACGTTTTAAAATTGTATATAACGTTATGCCATGGTGAGGAGCCTTAGAGAAACGTTATATAACGTTATATAACGTTACAGAATGTTGTATAACGTTTTTTGTTTACTGGGCTGCTGCTCTAGTAAGTGTGGAGACTATAGGGAAGGTTACATATAGAGTTCTGCAACGTCACGGTGTGGGCAAACAAAGCCTACACGTAGTTAGGTAGCCTCACCATGATGACCACACACCAAGGGCATTACCCTTAACTTTCTTTTTAATTGTGCTGGATTGTGATAAATCTCCAGCTTATACCATACACAATTATATTACATGTATATTCATTTTTTTGAGTTTATAACGTATTTTATTCACGGAGTGATGTTACAAATACGATACAATTCAATGGACTGTTGTTAGTCCTGTAATGTATGGGTATATAACAGTGTATAATTTCACATAGGATGATGAGATACAATATTCACAGGTTCATACATCAAACCATAGCAGGTGGCGAGCTAGGTGCATGCAGTGTGATGAATGCTACAACAGCAGTAAATAATACTATGTAATGTGTCTTATGTTTACTGTATTACTGTTATACAGTTCTCCTGGAGGAGGTACACAGTGAGTAACTTAGCCTGGAATAGACCAAGGCCTTAGATGGCCTCCTTAGCTTGGAGAAGCTTGATCACTGTGGGTTTGGCCTTGACTTTAAAGGCCGCACGGTCAGTTATCTGCCTGCATGAGGTGTTTAATGCATTCCAGAGTTCAATACCACGGTACAGTGGACTTTTGCGAAAGCCCATGGTTATACTTGGTGGGTATATAAGTAGACCAGTGTTAGTTGAGCGCGTAGTGCGCCCACAGGCTGCTGGTTGTTGGAAAGCCAGACCAAGTTCTTTGGGACAATGGGTACCATCATACATATATTTATGAATAAGGAGCAGTAACTGTAGGTCAAAATGAACACTCAAGTAGTCTACATTGGCCTCTGTATGTAGGTCACACACATGGTAGAGCTTTTGTACATTTAGGCTCACTCTTAGGCACCTATTCTGGACTAGTTGTAGTCTCTTCAATTGGGTGCGGATCACACCATCAAACAGATATCCACAATATTCAAGGACAGGCATTATAGTTTGTTTATAAACTAGGATAGCAGTGTTTTTTGACATACGGCGTCTCAGGTTATTGAGCATGTGACATCTATTAGAAGCACTACTGACATTTTTACTGATAGTGCTTTTAAAGGTGATGCAGTTATCAAGGATTATGCCTAGGTATTCATAGCTGGTGCAACATTCAAGTACTGAGGTTCCCATATTAATAGTTGGAGGGTGGTAACCGTTGCTAGGGGGATTAAATAACTCTATTTTGGTTTTACCAGTATGAATAACAAGGCCACTCCTACAGAACCAGTTGAATACATGATTAGCATCCTGTTGTAGCTTCTCTTCAAGAGATGGTATGCTGGACGAGGTGGTATATAATACCACGTCGTCGGCGTACATTATCACCTTACAGTTTTCAATCACATCCGGTAAACTATTTACATAACAAATGAATAGCAGAGGCCCCAAGATAGAGCCTTGGGGAACACCATAGGATATAGGAAGAGTGTTAGAGACAATCCCATTGCAGGCCACGCGCTGGCTGCGATTACTTAAGTAAGCATGCAACCAGTCAGTGCATAGGGGAGGTAGGTTCAGACACTTCATCCTTGCTATGAGCTCAAGGTGGTGTATGCTATCAAAGGCCTTCCGCACGTCCAGGAAACAGGCCAGCAGATGCTCTCCCCTGTCACGTGCAAGGTAGATATCATTGACTAGTTTAAAGACAGCGTCATTTGTTCCCCTGGACGCACGGAAGCCATACTGATGTCTACTTAGGGTGTTATTATTTTCAAGACAACTATAGATTTTTTCATACACAACTCGCTCCATAATCTTGCTGGGGGCAGGCAGGAGGGAGATGGGCCTCCAGTTACCTATGTTAGTGAGGTCACCACTCTTTGGGAGGGGGACGACCTTAGCGCATCCCCATTGTGAGGGGAATGAGATAGTATGGAGGCCTTGGTTAATAAGGGCTGTTAGTTGAGGGGCTAAGATTAGTAGTGCATCTTTTAGAACCGCTGCACTAATGTTGTCAAGACCACTTGATTTGTGTACCTCAATGGCCTTGACTAGCCTCAGGACTCTGCCATATGGGACAGTAGTACTGTCGGTAGGTATATATGTATTACATGAGGGGGTATTAATATCGGACACCTCTGGTAAGTTACCTAGAGTGTTGAAGAGCTTAGAACCTATGTTAGTAAAGAACTCGTTTATATATGGTGGGACAGCGTCCCCACGTATCTCTTTGCCATTTTCTTGGCTAACTAGAGCTATTTCCGGCTTGTTCTGGCCACATCTACCTAGCAGTAGGGCCAACTCCCTCCAAAACTTTGATGGGTTCGGGGCCAGATCCTGGAGCTTATTTAGGAAGTAAGAGTCTTCAGAGGTACGAGTTTTGGCATTGATATCCCTTCTTACTTGCTTGGCTTTTTCAAGCAAGGAGGGGTCTTTCCTCTGCCCGCGACAGTAGTCAGCCATGTACTCATTACGCTCAAATATGGACTCCAAGGTGTCCTTGGTAATCCAGGGCTTATTTCTATCCTTGAAGGACATGTCCTTAATAGGACAGTGTTCATCAAGATAAGAGGTTATGCGAGACAATATGATGGTCCACTGTTCATCCACATTAGTATTGGTGTAGAACAGTGTCCAGTCTAGAGAGAACAAATAATCAGTAAAATCAGTACAGTCATAGTTCTTGTAGGACCTACCACGTACTGTGATGTTAGTATACACCTCCTTTGGCTTCTTCTTAGTAGCAAAGATCGGTAGGTGGTCACTTATTAAGCACGGGAGGGTGCCCTTGTGCATGACTTTAAGGCAGTCAGTGGCAATTAGGTCAATACAGGTTCCTCCAGTGCTGTTAGTGTGGGGGCGAGTTATGTCATATATTATGTTAGTAAGGCCGGAGTCAGCCACCGATCGGTTATAATATTTAGTTTTACAATCTTCAGGCTGTAGAAGGTCTACATTTATGTCGCCTATTAGCCAGCGTTCCCTGCCCTGAAAGGAGCTATTCTGACAGAGCTTGATCATGGCATCTATGCAGGTAACATAGCTGCCCCTGGGTGGGCGGTAGACATGGATAAAAGAGGTCAGCCTGTGTTTAGGCTGGGTGAAGTTAACAACAATTGCTTCAATGTCAGCGTCAGATCTGCTGAGGGACGAGAGGATAGAACAATAAGGGGCCATTCTGTCCCGGATGTAGAAAAGTAAGCCTCCACCCACTTTATCAATTACCCTGTCTCGTCTGAAGAATTGGTAGCCTTCAACATATAATTTGTTATCAGGGAAACCTTCCAATAACCAGGTCTCACTAATGCACATGATATCAAATAACTTTACCAAATCAGACATTTGGCTGAACTTATGTTTTTGGCTTCTTATATTGTAGTGACCTATCTTCAGACCTTTCATGGATTTCAGGTCTGCGATATCCGTGGTCATTTTAAGGAAGCAGCGGCCAAGAAAATACAGTGGGGCCTGATAGTAAGCATATTCCCATATGCATACCACAGCTCCATGGCATGTAACTTAAGTAGGTTCTTATATACTAACTTAACGACTAAGCTAACCAGCATGGGACTGGACCGGCTTGGAAAGGAAGCAAGACGGTCAGCCACAGCGGTTGTACTATATACATGCTGTGAGTTTAGGAACTCATATCTGCGGTAAGCCATAGAGGGGTTTGTCATTTGGTGTCTGTATGTGGAGTATGGCTACCCCGCAGGTTGGGCGGGAAAAAATACACCAGCTCATAGCAAGTTTAAAGCTAAGTTATGAGTTCTAAATTATAAGTTATGGGTTTAGTTAAATCGATGTATTCGTATTTGTAAATCAAGGTACTAGTGGTACGGCTAGCCCGGTACCAAGCACTATGGTTTCATGATATTCGATAAATTGTCGCTCTTCTTACATCAGGATTCACTTGGCAAATACTGTAGTTACATTGAATTAATATACAAAGTCGCGCAAGATCCCAACAACAGAGTCCTACGACAGAATCAAACCCGATCTGACAAAAAGGTGAAACTTAAAGTGGAGAGACCAAAACGCGAGAAGTATAAAAAGGGACCGCTGTACCGAGGGATGGTACTCTGGGATCAAGTCCCATGTGAAGTACAGAAAAGTGACTCTGGACATATCTTTAAAGCCAAAATTGCAAATATAAAATTTAAGTAGTTATTTTGTCACTCAGTAAATACTCCTCAACCAATTAAACATAAGAGACAATTAACCATAGTACTCTCGTACAGTTTAGACTGCTGCTAGTGTTTAAAAATAATATGGACTCCAGCAATTTATATCTGGTAAAATATAGTGCGTATACACAAGGACATTATTGCTGATATGTTTTGAAACTTTAACAACTTAAACCATATGAACACTCAAAGGACTCATAAGATGAACTCTTTTATTATCTTACTCTGCATAATGTCACACATGGATTACCTCACTTACTGTTCGTCCCTGTTTTTCGCCATGACTTCATTGGAAGATCGTATTACTTAATGTGAAATGTGGTCAATAAAACTATTTAAAAAAAAAATTGATGTAAGTTTGAAGTATATAGTGTTAAAATATCCATTAACCTTTTCCCCCCATTTCTGTGCACATAGCTCCCATTTCAGCCATTTTAAAACTTTCTGGTCAAAGACTACACCGGTCAAAGACGACACAGGTCAAAGACGACACCCGGTCAAAGACGTTTCAATTTTTACAAACTCATAAGACACGGCCATATACGGTGGGTGGGGGATGAAGGCTGAAGTGCCCATGCCTTTCTGTACGCTGTGCTAGGCGCCAACGGAGAGAGGGCAAACTGAACGTAGGGGGCACTTTGGCCGGACTATGCCCACACATGGGGAGAGCCCATCGGTTTAAGCTTAATTGCTGCAAAGGAAGACAGTGGGAACTGTGGGTAGTAAATCACCACAGGAAGAAGCGCCCCTTGGACCTACTCCTGCTCTTCCTGTTGGCTCCAGGGGAAGTGTCTACACAGTAGGAAATAATCGTTTGTAAATATAGTTAATATCCCTGCAAACACACTTTCTCTATGGCTCCGTATTGTGGCAAAACGTTATATAACGTTTAAAACGTTATTTTGATGTAAAATAACGTATTTTTGTTCGCTGGCAAGGTTGAAGGTTCATTATTTGGCAAGGTCTATGAACGTCAAACGTGAAGGTTTATTTATGTCACTCAGTTGTGTAAATCTAATTTACATTTTCCATCTCATTCAAACGTTGATAAACGTAATGAACTTATGTCAATTTATGACGGAACGTTAGCATATTTACATGGTTCTAATAGTAACCGGCTTCATGATTATTGATCCAATGTACTGCAAATCAGTTGCATACCATTTTCTATCCATTTGCAAAAAACAGAAGATGAAAAAATGATATTAAGAGTCAGACTCCCAATAAACGTACCAACTGCTGGTCTTTTGGGGTTTTTCACCTTCCAACAGCCATAAAAAAAACCTGCCTACACCATACTATTTTCTTTATATCATGTAAGAAGAAACACTCTAGGCTTTCAGAAAAAAAAAGTTTGTGTTGAACCAAATTTGATTGATTTCTGGCCCCTTAATGTGGAAGAGTACCCCAAAAACAGGGTTCCCCCTAATTTCTCATTATTCGTATGCCCTCTATTGCCATTAAGACTATTGCAACCCGTCCCTAAAAGGCCTGTCCAGTAGGTATATTTGTTATCTCAAATATTCAAGAATTTTACCACATTATTTTGAACAAAATGTTCACCATGGCCCTGCTTCTCTGAAATCACTCAATATTGAATTTACCCTTAATATTGAGAGGTCTATGGGTTGTTAGGCTGGGAAAAATTGGGAACATTTCTCACGGTCCTAGGTCTATATATAAGTACATTTGGTAACCCATTATCTAATGAATGTATATCTGGTACATAATAAGTTGAACATTGGTGGTAATGGGAAAAAATACAAAGCCTTTCTGCAGTCAAAACTTGACATAGGCCTAAGTCTACTTCCTTGGCCCTACTCACACATACTCACAGCCATTGCGATATATAAGGTTGTGACGGTCAACACAGAAAAGACAAAAGTCATGTGGTCATACTCACCGCGCTCCATCCCAGACTTGTCAGATGTGGGACTCAACATGGATGATACACAGCTCCAGGTTGTACGGGAGTTCAACTACCTTGGTGCTTTGATCGACACACATCTTTCCCTGAGTTCACATTTGAAAAAGGTGATCAGCTTGGTCCGGGTGAGACTAGATCAGTTGAGGAGGCTGCGGTCCAACTCTGACAGGCATGCATCATCATCTGTGTACGTACACATGATAAGGTCTATTATAGACTACTGTGGGTTCCTAAGTGGAGGGGGACCCGTCTGGGCAGTAAGGAAGTTACAGACCCTGCAAAACAATGGCTTGCGAATATGTGAGAGGATAAGAGACCCCAGGGGGGTGGACATCGCTGGTCTACACACAGGTCTTGGAGTCAGCACAGTAGCAACCACAAGGAATCGCCAATTACTCTGCCTCCTCCACAAAAGGTCCAAAGACGAGGAACATATCCTGCGTCGCCCCAGGTTACTGCGCGGTATGGACAAGGTGCATCTGAAAGTCCCGCGCGTCAAAAAGGACATCTACGAAAGGTCCCCACTCTGGCGAGGCCTTCCTCTTTGGAACAGACTAGAAGCTGCAACACAGTCCCTGGATGACCCAAGCAGGTTCCTAGACTCACTGAAGAAACTACCAGACGCCCCGCTCGTGATCTGACTCATACCACAGTCGTTCACTCTTCTGGGCTGAACCTCCATACCTTGAGCAAAATCACTGACTTTATGTATCATACTATTAACTCTCGTATTCACTTATGACATAAGCTAGACTTATTAGGAATATAAAATGAACACTGAGACTGTCACTTGAACATTGATTTTGGCTATTTATAAAGCAACCTCATCTCTTTTGGAGTAGTAGCTTTTATTACTTCCTTGGCATCAATTTGAAAATCGTCCTCTGTATACTACGAAATTAATGCCAATAAAAATTAACCAACAACAACAACAAACAACAACATTCTCCTGAGCTTCAGTGATATATTATATAGAATGAAGTGATATTTTAAATTATAGTTTTGTATGAATCACGTTTTTGAATGTGAATTTGTCATCAATGACACCGACCTACGTCTGAAACCAGCATTTCTATGTAGAATTAATTATTTGCCACACTTGAATGTCCATTAACGGGAATACTGCGCTAGCATGAACTCTGACATCACGACCAGCATGGATCCATTTGGTTTCCGGCATGGCACAATGTGCTCCGCCATTTTGTCCCGCCCACCAGGTGCGCCCACCAATTAACTCCTACATTTACTAATCATACCCAAGGGTATACTTATAACTACCTGTGAACAGTGGGCATTCAACAGACACTTAATAGATACATATAATGTATTCTCATATCTCTATACCAGTAGAACTTATACTAGAAATTGAAAAATAGATTAGGTTTAGCATGTTACTGTTTCTGACTATGAACATCAGAGGGAAAAAAGACCACTTTATCAAAACGACTTGTCCACTTATAATCATTATATAGTTTACGCTCCAAATATACGTAAATTTATGTCTGAACTACGTATTTGTGTTAACAAGGATAGCCCTGTCGGCTACACACGGCCGATTATACCATACAATTCCGATATAAATTGTGTATAAAACGGCCGATTACAGTGCACAGAAGCCATAACACACAGGGTAAGATGTAGATGACATAACGACAGACAAGTGCCTGTTAATTACAGAACACAACGTTCCCAAATTGAATGGAACAGGGGATCTAATGGCGCCTCATGTGATGTGACGCCCATCGGGGGTTCGGTAGGGAGGGCGTTGCGGGTGACAGAGCCTGGTGTCGTATGCAAATTCTTGTAGTCATTTATTTGCCTTGATGATCAACTGATCGATGGAAGTCGAGGGTACACTGTTAGAAGTAAGTACTGTAGCTTTACAGTATAAAAGGAGGTAGTTTTGGTTTCCAGTATCAGATACTGCACAGCTACAGTAACCTACTGTAGAACACCACACACAGGAGATTGTGGGTTCGAATCCCACCTTGGCACAATAGACACTACTGTTGTTTATCTATAGAAAATCTAAATTATACAAATGTACATATCTAAATATTCACTTACTAACATTTCTATGCCAATAAAGGTGGAAATGCATGCCAACTTGGTTAAAGAAAAATGAAAAGAAAAACCTATTTCCCATTGTGCCAAGGTTAGACTCAAACTCACAACCTTCTGTGTGTGCGTTTTACAGTAGGTAAGTATAGCTGTACAGTATGTGATATTGGAAACCAAAAATACCTCCTTTTATACTGTACTGCTACAGTATATCTTGCTGTGCAGCTACACTAACTTCTGACCGTGTAGGGCTTACTGCTGTGGAGTACAAACCGGCCATGTGAAATTTTTACTCACGATACACCCTCTACACAAAATTGCTATGTAACGTTTTTCAGTGGATTTCACCTCTTTGTTACATGCACATTTCAGAAAAAAAAAGTTTTCAGAAATCCTCTTGGGAAAGTGCCTCAAATAGAATATGGCTCTCTCTCAATGTTAACGTGCTCTATATTTTGTTCTTATCAAGATATTTGCTTTCATGATGAATCAATTGACATCAGCTTGAAATAATACATACATTGAAATTATTATCCATGGTCAAGGTCACATGGTGATATAGCGATATTGCCATAATCAGTGAAAATACAAATTCTCAAACAAAGATCTATATACATTGACATCTAGGCTGACAGGAAATATTAACTTATTGATACCTGTTGCGTGATTGGGAATGTTTGTCCTTAGTAATGATAGGGTGTCAACCAGATTTTGCCTCAGAAAATTAGGAATATAGGAGTTTTGAAAATGGATAAATAGGAACACACGGCACACTATATGGAAAAAAATAGGGGTTATTACTTCAGGGGCTTATAGGATCAGGGCAAAGTTAAGGTGTGGTTTTTGCTAATATGGTAGAGTACTACAGTCACCATAATCAGATCGTCAATGCAGCTCCTACACAATTGACAGATGGGGTGCGGCTTATACGTGAGGTAGTAACACAACCCTTTTTCCCAAATCACAGCATTGGAGAGGTTCTGGGAAAATTTGAAATTCTTACACTTGAAATGGTGCATTCTGGCCAAAAAAATATGACAGCTCATACCTCTATTGTCTAGCATCTATGATTAGGGTTGGAACTTTTTTTGGTGGGAAAGTTTTTCAGAAAAATTGAAAATCTAGACTGAAAACAGTGCATTATGGCCAAAAATGATATCATATATCAAGGCGCGGATCTTTTATTATCCAGACTCAATAATTTGGGATGAAATCCATTTGGAAGGAAAGGTTTTGAGAAATTCTCAAAATTCCAGACTTAAACTGGCGCAATCTGCTAGTTCTTTGGCAAAAAAAATATCAAAGCTCTGGTCTGTTACGGTATTTTTTTGGAGACACAGGCTTTGGGAAGATTTTGAAACTTTAGACATGATCATTGCAGTCTGCTGTTCTTTGGCAAATAAAATACTTCAGAACACAGACCTGTCTATATCTGTTCTCTATGATTGGGGTTGGAACCTTGTGTTTGGAGGAAAGTCTTAGAAAAATTTAGAAGTTCTAGACTCTAAGTGGTGCATTCGGGTGTATTTTGGAAGGAAAGGTTTAAGCACAATTTTGAAATTCTAGACTTGAAATGGTGCAATTTTGGCACAAGACATATTACCGAGTGCCTATTACAAGGGTTACTAGTTTTTAAAGCCTACAATGCAGGGTAGGCTTAAGTTATACTTGATAACCTATCACAGTACAGACTCTCTTTGGCAAAGACTGACAAATGCAGATCAAAGACATGGGGTCAGGCTAAGTGGAAATATATTGAAATAGCCCCCTAAGAATGCAAAACGCTGCAATTCCTTTACAAAACAATCTGCAAGATTTAAAATTTGATATGTATCTAACCTATGAGAGCATGTATTTACACTTTTAGCTGATTTTAATAACCACCTATTAGGGTGGGCGTGGAAATATGTTAAAAAATGCAAATAATTATATTCTTAGCAAAAGAGCTCTCATACCTTCTGCCAACTAGTTTAGAAACACAGCTCACATAACCTCTATCAATCACGAACAGAGCTATGCACGAATGCAAACAGTAATTGAACTCTAATGTATCCCAAAAAATGATGGCTGGTTAAGAAACCGAAAAACGGATTGCAGTTTCAGAAACTGGTTAATAAAAATGCCCCAGGGGTTGGCGCAACCAATATGGTCTGCATAAACTGCGTATATATAATGGCCGACTTATGCTCTGTGGACTGTGGCCATTAGGGTAAGGATCAATACAACGTCAGGGTAGCAAAATCCAGATTCTTCACAGCGTCAAGACCCCTAGTTGACTGTTGTTGCCCACCATCCAGCTGTATCAAGCCCATATGCACCGGGCGTGCATGATAAAGTTTGATTATCCCTGCAAGTTCTTATGACACAGTACAGGACTGATGGGTACGGGCAAGTGGACCATGGTCATTCACTTCTGAACAAGATTTAACTCACACACGTTTCTTTGCTTCAAATCTGGATGCAGTATAGCTCCAATGAACATCCCTGTTGAATGATGTATAGCCGTACAAAAGGGATAAGCGCTTACACCTGACGGATCAGCCACACCCTTCTGGCGATTTCCGAGGAGAGATGTGACTATAAAGGAGTGAAAGTATTTTGAGGATGAGGACAGATAAACACCCTTCTCCCTCCTCTCCTTCTTTATCTCTGATCACATTTGAAAGCGAATCCTGCCGGCTACATACGGGTGTAGACTCATGATGCAGAGTACCTGAGTTCAATTCTCTTGCATGCAATGCATGATAATCAAATTCATAAGTAAAGGGATTTTGGAATCAGAATACATTATTCAAAATACTAACGAAAATCCAGAAATATATATTTAAAGGACATACACTTATTTGGCCTGGTAGGGATTTGAACTTGGGCTCCCAGCAATATGAGTCCAATATGCTAACCACTACCATATCCTGGACAGATGATATATGAAATGTCTACCTACACCCCATTCTCAGTACACTCACTCTGTTTGCACCCTAATCATGGACACACGATTTGCCTGAGTTGGTTGTTGGAGAACAGTGGGAATACAGAGGGATACCATTGCAAATGGCGCTTTACACTGGTCATCTTCCTCAGGCAGAATACTGGCCTGCAGTCTGACATATAAGAGTTAGGTGAGAATGACCACAATCAGAGCATACCAGGTTTCTCATTTAAAATCTCATTATGAAGCTTATGGAATTACAAAATTAGCATGAGTTGCAATGGTATAGACCTGTATTACACCAAGATTTTATGACCTTTGACTTAGATCTTAGAAGAAAATATTTTCAAGGAGTTTTGTGTTACAGAATGATTTCTATTGGGGCGCTAAATTTGGTAAATAATCGCCATACCAGAGCAGCTGATGGACCTCTTATTATTACATATTTAACGCATATGGAGAGAATAAGAAAATCCCCCCCAGTCAGTGCTGTGAGAGAATGGAATATGATCCCTTCAATTATAAGAGTTTCTGAAAACAAAGAGAGTTTCAAAAGAGCGTTAAAGAAGTCTGTAAAAAAATTCTTTACAAAAAAATGGTTATATATATGGCAGTTCACCAACGACGCTCCTGAAAATATTTATATAAATTTGGAGTTAATGGCGTTAATTGTATTAGGTCACGAAAACAACTAGTATTACAACAGTTGTTGGGCGGATATGATGACATAATAATTGTTTGTATTACAACAACAATTATGTATAATTTATGTCAGTTGAGGGTTGTTTTTCTTTTAAAATATTAATTTTTTGGTAATAAATGTGTTAATTGTGTGATTTTTCTCCATAAAGATATCTGTGTATGAACTGTTAACTTATAAATTATATATTGTAATGTAAATATATAATGTTGTAATTTGGTATGTAATGAATTTGTAAATCTTATTTGTGTAACACTCGTCAACTTCATCATCATCTCCCCCCCCCCCCGAGTAATATCATCTAAGAATTCTTTAATTCTTCCATTATATTATAAAGCTAAAAGAAGGTTTGTTAATACAAAAATTGATGTTACTATTAAGGAATGATTCATGTCCTTCTTATTTTCCGACTGAGGAGACTGTTGATATCTGCGTTAATTTGTAGAAAGTACTGTTCAGTATAATTAACGATTAAATTGAAATTGAAATTGAGTTGCCAAAGGTTCAGCTTCACATCTAGCCCCGTTAGCTCATAATCAATGATCAAGATTAACACAAAAAATTAACTCACAAAAATATTCATTGGTTGTATGGGGGAGGATCATACTCACAACCTTCTGATGTAATACCCTACGGCTTAGGCCAGAGATGTATATATATATATATATATATATATATATATATATATATATATATATATATATATATATATATATATATACATTGAAAGCTAAGTATTGCCTACATGGGACCAGTCTCGGGCCCTGACTGCACGTTTACAGTTTCGGGGTTTATCTATAGACATATACCTACACTGGACCTTAGTTGCTACTGTGTATCAGTAAACGTGACGAGCAGAAACGCAACTGCATGAAACTGGTAAGACCATTATAGGATTTGTAGGATAAGGCCAATTTTGTATTATAACGGCCTGATTGACAGCCATCCGATGAAAGTCTATAATGTTAAACCTATGGACAAATCTCATCCAATGACGGAATCTCGGCCGATTTGTCTCAGTAGAATACTGCCTATACCTGCAGCACATGAGGTATGTGAAGGTCAAGGCACAGACCAACTGCTTCGTGGTTCTCCAGCTGGCGCTCTATGACTAGAAGGTGGTCTGTTAGGCCCTTATCCTACAAAATTGCCCTTATCCTACAAAAATGTATAGTTTTGTAGTACAAGGGCTATCAGTCAGGTCCTTATCCTACAAAATCAGCCCTTATCCTACAAAAAAGTGCCCTTATTCTACAAAGCCTATTTATTTTGAAGGATAAGAGCTGTCAGTCAGGCCCTTATCCTACAAAATTGCCCTTATCCTACATAAATGTCCCTGATGCTTTAATTCATTTGTCACCAGATCTAGCCCATAGGCACAAGGCCTAGAGATATGCTGTAGGATTAGGTTTATTTGATTTCCTTGTGTACTCCAAAATGACCGGGAAATTAGGGCTCCCAAAATCTCAGGTTTATTAGATTTCCTTTGAAATTATTATATGAAAATAAGGGTTGTCTGTGTACACACATAGTGCATTAATTAGGCCTGACTGATAACCCTTACGTTACAAATCCTCCCTTATATATAGGTTTTGTAGGATAAGGGCAATTTTGTAAGATAAGGGCTAAATTGATTGCCCTTATCCTTCAAAAATAGTATAGGGCTATGTCTTATCAGTCTGATGCAGTTGCCTTTCTGCTCACCACGTTTCTGCTCGGTTTCTGCTCGGTTTCTGCTCGGTTTCTGCTCGCAAGAATGGCAATATGAACCTAATTCTTTTTCAGGCAGGATCTATATGCATATAGGAACACTATCTGTTATTTGCCTTGGCAAAGAAATGTGGCTCACACACCCCCACAAGGCCCGACAGATTTTCCCAAAATCGTCCTTTCAAGTTTCTGCTCGGCAACAATAAACCCTTTGTGAAAGGCAGGGTTTTCACCTTTTTTCACTATTTCTCTCTGGGGCATAAACATACACATGTCTACCTGGACCTGTAGCTGTAATTTCATGAAGATATAATTATTTCCTGGCCTTTTCTCCTTCTAAAATTTCCATTATCATTTCTTTCACGTTTCTGCTCGAGCAGAAACATGAAAATGGCAGAGTGCCGAAAATCAAAGAAACAATACCTAATAACGGGAAATTCTGGTTAGCAAGAGATGGTAGATGAGGTAGGAAGTGACCTGAAATATACTCTGTGCAAGGGGGCCTCATAACCAGAGTTCAAAATTTCTTCAGCGAATATCACCAAAACATGCACATTTCCAGGGACCCAAGGCCAAAGAAATAATCAGATTTTAATATGAATACGTTTAGATATGCTAATAAACAGGGGTATCCTTCAAATAAAAAAATAAAATTTGAACAAATGTAAAACTCTGCTCTACAAAGGCTCTTTAGTGTAGCTGAGCAGAAACGTGAAAGGATGATTTGGGGAGAAAACGTCAGGGTCTTATAGAGGAGGTATTTAACAATTCTTAGCAAAAGCAAATAGTAGGTATTATTCCTGTATGATTATAGAACCCCTCTGAAAAAGATAAGGTCTAAATTCACATTTTTGGGGCCGAGCAGAAACCAAGCAGAAACGTGACGAGCAGAATCTCAACTGCATGAAACTGGTAAGACATAGCCATTATAGGTTTTGTAGGATAAGGGCAGTTTTGTATTATAAGGGCCTGACTTACAGTCCTTATACTACAAACCTATTTGTTATTGTAGGATAAGGACAATTTTGTAGGATAAGGGCCTGACTGATAGCCCTTATACTACAACATGGTCACCAGGGTCTTGGAGTGAAAAATCACGGGCTTCATGGGGGGGGGGTGGTGAAGAGATGTTGGTACAGGCTCCTCTCAGTGCCGAACACATGGTCAGAGCAGGTAACCCTGGTAACTAACAGGCGGGTAGTCAGGGGTCACGGAAGCACAACAAGCGCAGGGGCAATGTAGGCCCTAGGTTTGAGGAGCAGGACAGTGACCAGAGGGGTTATACTAAAATATGCCTGAACTGGAACTTCTTGGAGTGCACTTGGGAGAAGTGTGCCTGCTATCGCACGTATAAGCACTGCGGGGGTGGACAAAGCGCTGTCAGTGCCCATGTGCCCATGTGTGAACCAGATTTCTTGTGGTTCAGTAAAGTGCCTACTTATGCGGTACCCAAGTTCTCGGGTACGTCCCATCACAGATGCGACTCAGCCTGAGTCTCGCTCTATCAACAGTTAAATGCTTAAACAGTTAAGTCCTTCAGCTACAGTTCCATCGACACAGTGTCCGCCAAGATGTCAAAGGGCTGTTACATGGCGATAATGGACATAACAGCAGCCTATCCTTCTCTTTTAATCAAGCCTGGTGACCACTGGGTCCAGGGTCTAGTGTGGGATCCCGGTCAGGGATATCGTTTTATGCAGGATAACTGTCTGTCGTTCGGTACCACGGTCGCACCATATATCTTCCACACAATGACTGACTCTATACCTGGGTATCTGACAGCCCATGGAATGTTCTGTGTCAATTACTTAGATGACTTCTTGGTCATGATGGAGGACTATAACTCATGCAAGTGGGCTCAATTATTCCTGCATGGAACCCTCCGCACGCTAGGCTTCTACATATATATCGTATACACTGCTACAAGAATGTCCGCTCCCCAAGCCAAATTCAAGTTTATCTCAGGGTAGGTGTATTTGCACACTGCGTTACACTTGTCCGCGGCAACAGGACATTCTCGCATCATGTTATATCCGTGCTGAGTTGCTTCTCCCCAAAGAAGCGCTACGTCACGTTATAGCGTTCATTCACTGAATCTCAGCATCTAAGCACATTCTTCTGTTAGCAGGTACAGGGGTATGGCCGCTGGTGATGGGTGGGCCTATAAAAGTGAAACAATAGTGGGCAAGGCCAGTTTGGGTGGCTAACTGGAATACTCTGGACAGCACTATCTACTCATTATTGTTGACATTAAAAATATCATATACCTAAAAATCGTGACAATGTTGCTGTCCTTCTGCTAAAAATCGACACAGCGACATGGTCAGAATTATAGGTACCCATGTAGGCACATCATTGTTTACATGTGGTTTTCTTTACCCAGATTGATAACATGTGGCCTATTCAAGGGGGAGTATATCATTTTCTGTGGACACATTGGTAGCAGTCAGTACACTGGTGGGTATCAATAGTACCATACCGCTGGCACAGTCCAACTGCTGGTCACACCAGCGCAACTTGTCTAGGCCAGAGGAAAGAAACAACCAGCAACATTTTTGCTAGTTGCCTGAGCCTTTATACATGGGGTACTTGCTGTCAAGGCAATACAGGCTGACAAGGCTAGGATATGCCTGCATGTTGGGATTCTGTTTGGGTGATTATAAATATACGTCAGGTGTCATGTAAACCTATCAAGGCTGGCCTAATGTTTCAGCATCTAGGAAGACTTGGCCTTCTCTTTTATGGTCTGCTCTAATACTGGCAACGCCACATATATATGTCTAAAACCTGCTACGTCTTATCTGATAACAGGGTCATGACATTTTCTCAGAGACCAGAGACGCATGTGCTAAAACGAAAAGACGGAGTCAGTATCTACTCCAGGGTATCACGTAATACTGTCTGTTTTATGTATAACAACTCTTCACACAAAGGTTATGAATCCATTATCTGTGTAAGCTACACCCTACCCCATGTTTGTTTATACATGTAGTACTTTTCATGTACATTCCATACTCTTCATGGGAGCCTCTAGTGCATAATGCATTCACGAGAGCGTGCCTTGATATATCCTAAATACATCCTGTATTAAGTATCGCGTGGTAGGACTGGTCCCAACAGCATGTGACTGTTTTACTATATAGTCACGGTCCTGGATGAGAATACGCCAGTTGTTTGAATAACTGGAATAACACTCATGGATAAAGGCCCTGTTCCTTAAAGTGGGATAAGAAGCTCATATGAATGGTGTTGAATTAGAAAAAGAAAAGTGACATCATTCTTTGATGAAAATTCCTCGCGACCCTTTGATTTCAACCTCTTCTGAGGCGTTTTCACTTTGTGGACTAAATAAAGTTCAAACGTGGTCGGTGATGAGAGAGGGTATTCGATTTTTGATTTTTGTGTGTAGACGATTCCAGATACACTGTGGGAGTAACTTTTATTTTCTATATCCTCCAAACGACTTTTATATCATAATGTGGTTTCCTGTTCTCATCACCTCCGACCTTTTGGAACCAGATCGAATCACTGAAGGGAAATGACAGTCCGTGTGATAGCAATTTTCTACTCTACTTTAATCACTCAAAGTTCAATAGGAAATACATACTGGATGTGTATATTAACTATTAACACCCTTATTTATTCTAAATATTTAGCCAAGAAAAAAATATGGCTGTACCTGGTCCCAGTGTTTGAATGCTATCTGGGTCACAGGGGTGGATTGTGGGAAGTGCCACCAAGGTGACCCCTAGGAGGGGGACCCGGAACCGACTGCAGTGGCTAAGGACCTCTCCCAGTTGTAATGATTATCATGATCTCTCCGATAAAGATGACCGTGTCATTATGATTGAACAAGTGGACAACAACGAACCACTGGTGAAACTGACGTTGGATAAGTCAGTCACCGGTGACCTAAATAGTGTGATAGAACAGATCACTGTTGCATCCTTACGAGAGGAACCTGCTGAAGCTGTCCAAAATGAATATTCTACGCTAGAGAAATCATCAAATGATGATACTGATGAGGTGCATTGTTTTAGATGAGTTGAATATTGTATATCGAGTTTAAGTCTTTTGCCAAAATCACCCAAAGCAAGGCCTAAGGGATAAAGAGTAGCGTTATAGGTTGATGATAATATCCTAATCCTTCCTGTTGTGACATGCATAATTATGTGTAGGAAGATGAGTACCCAGTAAACAAAATTATACAGGGTTATAAAATGTTAAATAACAATTCTCTATGGCTCTTTATAATAGTATAACATTATTTTACATTAAAAAACGTTATTTTGACATAAAACAACGTTTTTTTGTCAGCTGGGTAGTAGGTTTTCAGAGTGTAATAAGTCAAAGACTCATGGTAATGCTAAATCAATGGTCAATACCTGGTTAGAATGAATGGTTATAATGTCCCTTGATATTAAGCTGTGCTTGGAAATAATGTGTCATGGCAATTTTACTTTAAAGGAATCAAAAGCTGGACCGGCCAGAGAGGAAGAGAAAGTTGACCATAAAGAAAACAGATCTAATGTGGTAAGTTGATGTAAAAGTGTTTGATCTTGTAATTCCATATTATATATGTGTGTGTAGTTTGTTTGGGGGATACATATAATAATGATGTGTGTAGCTCACAACCTTTTCAACAATCGTTAAGTGTAAAATACATCTTTGTTTTCTCATTATTTGCCAATTGCATTGGGAAATATAGGAAAATCACCATATGTGATAAGAATATAATTACTTCTCAGGAAAAAAGCTGAAACAGTTTATCAAATGAATAACGTTCCTAATCCATGTTCTTGTCCTATTTCAGTGGAAAGGTGGAAAGTTCCTTAGGCCGGAATTTGGACCTGGAGCTGGTCGCAGACTGCCATTCAGCACTTCTACCCCATCTACAACCGCAGATGGGGCATCAGCTACAGAAGGAGCTGGCCGCAGACTGCCATTCAGCACTTCTACCCCATCTACAACCGCAGATGGGGCATCAGCTACACTGCAGTCCACAGCAGGAGCCGGCCGCAGACTGCCATTCAGCACTTCTACCCTGTCTACAATGCCAGATGGGGCATCAGCTACACCTCAGTCCATAGCAACTGACTGGCGTGGGGGTCTGCCCTTAATACCTTCCCAGAGACTGTGAAGAAGATGAACACCACCATTGGAAACTTCTCAAGTAAATTAGAGAAGATTAATTAATGGCCGCCTGTACAATATGGAAACAAAACTCCAGACAGTTGGGCAAATGCAAGCCTGGTGCAATGCTGCTGTCTATCAGGTTTGCAAAGTGACAGATGATGTGATGGCACATGTACCTGAGCCACCAATTACCACCTGTTGAGGCTGCTCGCCCTCCATCCCCTATCCCACAGGCTGAGGAAGTACTGGATGATCCACCTGGCCTACCAGATATTGATGACACTGGTTATGAACTGCAAATCTGTAGTTCAAAGGAGGAGTTTGATGTACAGGATAGATTCTTGGAATCAGACACCTGTACATTTGATCAGCTGGTTGCTCGCTGGGGTCGTGAAAAGGCCATCCATGCCAAAGGAAGTGACAAGTGGACAATTATGTTGCATGACATGATGGATCGTGTCATGACGATTGATTTACAAGCGAAGTTCAACTGGGCAGGTGTTGGTGGCAATCTAAGTGTCTGTGAGAACTATAGATACCAAGACACACAGCATGCCAAATTGATAATGAAAGCGGCATGCTTCCGATCAAGGCTTTATGTGGACCCACTGTGTTCTGAGGCAGAGAAGCGTAAAAAAAAGGAAATGCAAAAAACCATCAACCGGTCCAATGAGAGGCTTAGAAGGCAGAACACACAAATTGCCAATGCAGAAAACAAGATCAGCATGAGCAAGGAGGACTTTCTAGCTGCTCAGCATGCGAAGCAGGCAGAAGTCAACCGACTTAGGAAAGAGAGCAAGGAACTCAAAAAGAGGCGTAGCAAGAATGTAGACCCAGAGTTTGGTGTGATGAATGATAATCAAAATGAATGAAAGACTCTCAGTTAAACATCATGATACCTAAACAGACAATTCTGTATGATTGCTGTGGCATAGATCTGCAGGACATCAATGCACTACTATGAATTGGTGTTATTACTGCTTAATACAAAGGCCTCAACTACTTTGTGAATCTTATGTTTTTCCTATGAATAGAGTATTGATATTTTTCTGTTTGTTGGAAGATGATGGTAACAATGAAAGTATGTAAACATGGCCTCAAACTTTATGTTTGGGTAGGATCTCACTTCATGGGGCCAAAAGAGCTACCTATATTATATGCATCCAGCATATGGATTGGAACACTGACAATTTTATCTAAACATTCTGTGGATATTCTCAGTTCCAGTGGGCACATAACATTGAGTCAACATTGATGAATGGTTGTCAATGTTGATTCAATTTTGATTCAACATTGATTCAATGTTGAACCGAATTTTGTGCCGACTGGGGTATAATGATTAGACATGGGCACATGAAAATGATCCCCAATGATATTTTTTGATCAGGACTATGGATAACTTGTTTTGTGTTGACTCACCACAAACATCACAATAGTCATTGCTAAAAATGGTAACCTGCAACCTGGTCAAATAATAATTCTCATTACCATTTTAAAGGCTGCGTAAGCCACTGCTGTAATGTGCTATGCATTGGTCATCATGATGCATGAATGCAGCCTTCGTGATTTACTCACCATAAAGTATACCATAAAGGGTAAACTGTATTAATTAACTATGCATCCTTTTAATAACCTTCCTATGGTCTCCCGTGTTGTGGGAAAGGCCATACAAGATGGTACATGCCTTACCTGTATGAATGTGATTTCAATGGCAGTATATTTAAAGCAGAACAATGTAAATGATAATAAAAAAAGTTAATTAAATGATTTTGAGGGTACATTAAATGCTATTTGTTGGGTGGATAATTTATGGCGGATCATTCAGGCTAACAATAACACACTGGGTCAACCCTGGATAGCCTAGGTCATGACTCTATGCGCCAACTCTGGTCAGGCTGTGTCATGACTCAGTGGGTTAAACCTGGTCAGGCTGTGTCATGACTCAGTGGGTTAAACCTGGTCAGGCTGGGTCATGACCCAGTGAGTCAATCCTGGCCAGGCTGGGTCATGACCCATTGGGTCAACCCTGGTCAGGCTGGGTCATGACCCATTTGATCAATGCTGATCAGGCTGGGTCATGACTCATTGGGTCAACCCTGGTCAGGCTGGGTCATGACCACACATGACCCAACCATAATTCAACTAGCACACTGCGTCAGGGCCTGTCCTAGCATGACCCAAGATCAACACAATTTGCTGGGTGAGTAGCAGACCACTGCAGGAGTAATAGTAGTAGTACACTTGATAGTTATACTGTTATAATAACCAACATAATTACAACCTAGGAGGATATCCTGTATATCCATCCTAGGAGGTTATATGATCAGTAGACAGGAATGGCAAAACTGACTTTAGGGGGTCTGTATCACGTTGAGAATAAGGGCCTCAGCCTGATACTTGATACTTATTATTACTCCTCAGTGAGAAATTAGACATATTATGTGTGTTTACCCACATTTTCGAGTACCATAATCGCCATCTTGGATTATTCTCAACTCACTTCCAGTTGTGAGCTGGCACATATTGCATGAAAAAGAAAATCCCTGCGCTGTCATCGTCCATTTCCATTTCTACAATTTTGCATAGCTGTTTGATTCAATGGCGGTGACCACAGAGGGGGCACCCTTCTTTTTAAATATACAATACATATATTATTGTGATACGATAATGGTGTTTTATTTACCTGGTAACCCTTACAAAATCGAATCTAACTGGAAGTGGACTGAAATTTTGATATGCCTGATACACATTTTTTATTTTTTTGGCTATACTAATATTTCGAGAAAAAAAAGAAAGGGAAAAAGAAAGAAAGTGGGGGTGGGGGGGCAGAATCCTTCTACCCAGGCATGAATAGAACCACCATACTATAGAGACTGTTGAATTATACCTTCAATGCTATATATTCAATAGCTATAGATCTATATTGAATATCTTTAGTTTTAATTTTTTTTAAATATGTATTTTGGTTCAGGGTGGGGCTTGAACATTGTTCTTGCATAAGGTGGTACCACCCTAAATCCGCCACTTCCGGGTAGAATGGCCAAATAGTCCCTCAGAAAATTTGTTATTTTTGGGAATTTGGACCTCAGGGTGGGGGTAAAAGTATCAAATGTATGCTTATTTGGCATCATAATAATCTGGAGGTGTTTGTTTATAGTCCAGGCTAAATATTTTATTGGTACCATGTAAACAGTGGAGGGTTATAGGGGTGAAATGGCCATATATATAGTATTCATACACTGCTTAGGTCTCACGGCACAAAATCAATGTCCTGGTTTCCATGGCGATTTATACTAAATCTAGGCTGACTTTTTTATTTTGGGCCTATTGTATAATTTTCTCCATTTCAATAGCTAAAATATGGTATATTTGGCTTAGCTCTCAGGGAATTTTAAGTATTTCAAATATTAGACCCAAGGTGTGTGACGTTGATTTTTCCTAGGCCCGACTAGGCATTTAGGGTGGTACCACCATAATAGTTGAATTGTGCTTGGGGCCAGCTTCCTTAGTGAAGAAAAGGTAATAAAATAGACCAAAAGATATATACTAGCAGTTGACACTGTAACTGCTGCTGTTGTCCAAGAATGACTCTACAGGCAGGTCTTTTGGGTAGTCTCAGCATGGCACAGATTGGCCATGTAGAAAACAGAAAGCATGATAGGAATCTCCTCTATTCTTGACCTTTGACTTTTGACCTTTGACTATTCTTTTGATTCAGATATTACCAGTAATATGCACCATTAGTGAAAAACATAAATGGAAGGATGAGATATAAAGTATCCAGTCAGATTCACAAGATATCTCCCACCTTTCTTGTTCTTCAACTTCAACTTGACCTTGACCTTGACCGTCATACTAAGATTACCATAGCATTATCAATTATTGCTGAGAAGACACTCAGCTATGAATATCCTTCTTTTTGTTGTTTATTTTATATTCTATTTCAATTTTTGGTGTTTTTCACATTTTTATGTTCATTTGAAGATTAAACATAAACGACCCAGAATTCAAGCTGGGCAACATTGATATACATGTAGTTAGATTCAGCATGTTTCAGCTCTACTGCTCCATGCCCTTAGATATAATTTCTAGGGGCCTTTTGAAGGCTGGCTCACCAGTCTATTGGGGAATTGAATATTGAGTAGGACATATACAGGGAATATGGAATAACCAGAGAGTAATTGCTTGGAGAAGCACGAATCTCTGTAGTTGAATGGATAAAACTGATGCACACCTCATTTGGGTATGTTTTCTATCATCGGTTTGACTCCCATTAAGTGCAAACACTTTAATCGTCTTGTATATATATGTATGTTCGAGAGTAGGAAAATATACCCAGACAGGATACCACAATTTTGTATCTAGTCTTTAGTCTGTAGCTAGTCTTGTTAGATTGTGGTATGAGTGAGGATCGAGCTAACAACCGTTTAACGGCTTACACTATACGCCTTAAACAGAGAGGCCACAGAGCTAGATAATGTACAGTACCCATTGAAGACTTATACTGCCTTCCTGTGACCAGATCACATTCCCTTACCTCTTTTATTTTATTTCAAAGCATAAAAACCACAGAAATATATCCGGGACCATATGTTGCAAAGACATTTTCTGGATAGATAATTTTATATAAATAATATTGTAATAGAGTATCAAAACGTGATTACTTTATACAGTCACCTTATGAGTATATGTGAGAAAATACTATATGATCCTATCATAGGTCACGTATATTTGAGGCACAATATCTCAGAATGTAGCTCGGGACCCCGCGTTTTTCTTTGTATTTTTGGATACTATATACACTTAGGGTCTTATGGTAGAAGTTTTGCGAAAAACGTAGTTACTTCCAGGCTATCTCCGCCGGCCACCTTAAATGAAACCACCTCCTAAGGGTGTATATGCGCTTAATCAGCTAACATTTCTAAGCGAAAGGTGAACATAAGAGTTCCACTCGCCCCCATGTGTGTTAGGTTTTACATACATTACCGTTACGATGCATTTTCCACTGGATGATTGCAGCCTCAATGTGGCCACAAATATCAGAATCAAGGATCGACGGACGCTATGCCTTCATGTATGTAAAAGATTTGAAATGGATTTTCTGTGTGCAACACATTCTATTCTGTGTACTTTCTCTCAAAGTCGAAATGCTCAATGCCCCTCCAGTAACAGTGGAAGCGGGTGGCATTCTGGGCCCTTGTTAAAGAGATGGGGGTTTAAGCCACATATGAGGACCTTTGTTATATATCCGTTCCTTCGGATTTCCTCCAACCTCCAACATTTTTAACTAGCTTCAAATCATGGAAGGATGTGGCATTCAGCCAATGTAGACAATCCTTATAGAATGGTTTTAACATTTTTATTGTGTGACGGTTATTGGGAGCACAGTGCAGTGTATCTCCATCCCACAGAGACCCTCTCCCAGTGGCCTCCTGTCATGGCCTAATGTTGCTTTAGCCTATATAGCCTACTTATGGATATTTCCGTCGGGGTTTGGCATCAGGGACACCAAAGTGCCTGAATGTCACACAGGGTTACAATGGTGCACAAATGCAATGCAATACTTGAAAGGTTTGACTCATATTGTACGGGTGCTTTCAATTAATCTAGGGAGCCTTGTGACTTTGGCAGTGGTGTGAATCTCTGGGGTGCCGTGCCGGGTGCCGTGCCTAGTATACATGCATAAATCTGTCCAACTTGATTCCATCACGTTAGGACTATTTTATCTGTATATCATTTTTTTTAGATGTTTTAACATGTTGTATGCTTCAATAGTGTAAATGGCGTATGGGTGTAGTTATCATCTAAGTCTAACGATAAGTAGTGAATTGTCGTATTGCAGAGTAATTATCATCTGGAATTCTCGTGTCTGCAACCACCCAGTTATATAAAAACAATAAACATGATACAATTGTCGATTTGACTAATCATAGTTTGCTACTTTGGTCTGTATTATCTATATCATATGATTATATTTGTTGGCTAGCGCTGATAACAGTTATCGGTATCATGTAACACTGTGGCATGTATGATAGCATGATAGTCACCGCTGCAAGTGGTTGAAACTCAACCTGCAGCGGCGGGTGTGGTTTTTGCACGGCACGTGTGCCGGCTGCCGGCAGGACGTCATGGAGGCGTGGTTTTGGTGCGGCTGACGTGCGTGCTGCACGTCACAGTCCACGTCACGCTGACAACAGGCAGCCGTGGTCTGGGCTCATCTCCCACCACACACTCACCAAATACACCCCCAAGTCTTTAAACCTAAACAGCTACAAAGTACGATGGTTGGTATGGCTTCAACTAATGCTAAAGTTATTGCGTGCAAAAGGCTAAAAGCCAGCTTCAGCTGGACGGTCGCTATTGTTCATCTGTTGTAACATAGTCCACATCACGAAAATACACTGGTCAGGCACGTCGCCCGCATGGTGTAGCCTAAATGTAAAAGTTTATGATGATTACAGTTGTTACTAGTGTGTGTGTATATATATATATATATATATATATATATATATATATATATATATATATATATATATATATATGTATATGTATATGAGTGTCTATATTATCTGTATAGGGTGTTTCACAACCAAGGGGATGTTACAATTGATCATTAGTAATTATGCGTAATAAAATACTGATACAGATATACTTGTTAATGCTTCACAACCTAATCCTCTTGGAAAAACTGTCGATGTTCAACCTTGACAACGGCTTCATGACGTGGCTGAGAGGTTACCTACATGAAAGGAAACAACAGACAAAGGCCAATGGCGTCACCTCAGGGACCACTGACGTAGGGAGAGGGGTGCCGCAAGGGTCCGTAGTCGCCCCCCTGCTCTTCACTGCATACGTAAACTATGTGTGTAAGGTCCGTAGAAACTCAACTTGCTACCTGTATGCTGATGACATTGCCCTAGTGGTATCTGGACGTGACATAAGGAGAATGTGCACGTTAATGCAAGAAGACCTAGACAGTATCAGTATCTGGTGCCACAAAAACAAACTCACTGTCAACACTACCAAAACAAAGGTGCTGTGGTCTTACTCCCGCCGATCGGTACCTGACCTGACTGGAGTAGACTTGTTTTTGAACAATGAGGTGCTAGAAGTTGTGCTAGTGTTCAACTACCTTGGAGTGGTAATTGACCGGTTTCTGTCACTGTCACAGCATTTGAAAAAGGTGATAGGCATGGTCCAGTCTAAGCTACCGAACCTTTGACGTATCCGTGCAGGCTCCGACCAGAAAACCGCAGTATTGACCTACACAACAATGATAAGAACCTCAATGGAATATTGCAGTTGCACCTACGGGGGAGGCCCAGTCGGGGCCATCAGGAAGCTCCAGACCCTACAAAATCACGCCCTGAGGATTTGTGAGAGAATCCTTGATACCCGTGGGGTAAACATCGATCACTTGCACATGAGGAACAAAGTGCCCCCCTCTGGAGGCAGCCAGAAGAGAGCAACTGCTCAGCTACCTGCACTCAATACAGGAAGAGAATGTGGTGATACCGGCAAGAACCTTGCGTGGAAACGAGGAGGTGAAACTGAAGACGATGAGGTCAAAGAGCGACGTGTATGACAAAAGTCTCCTGTTGCGAGGACTTGAATCCTGGAATAGACTATCCCAGACATACAGAGAATGGTGTCAAACAAGCTTTTCTTTAAAGCTTTAAAAAAAGGACTAGCTACCAGCTAAACTAGATGCTGACTAAAGTATAACTATAAATTTGTCCAGTATAGACTCAAATACTAAGCTGTGACTTTATATCAATGACTCTGAATTCTTTTCTTTTCAATATGACCCTTCTTTTTTGAAGGTGCACTGTAAAAAGTTGTTGTTCGTGAACAGCAATATGTGCTGTAACTATACAGTACTTTAGCTGTAAAAGATAATATAGCAACTTTTGCTGTACACATACAATTCTGTTACTGTAGATGCAGGTTCGAATCCCATAACCAGCAACCAGAGGGAGAGAGAGCAGAGAGGTTGGAGGGAGTACCATACTCCACAGCTCAAATATGACCTGATCTTTTCAAAAGCCCAATGATGCAGGCTACATATAAGTGATTGCCCCTCTAGCTCAGTCGGTAGAGCCGTGGGAGATGTAGTCTGAGGGTCAGCGGTTCCAGTCCCGGCAGGAAACTCTCACACAAACTACATTTCTCCTGATGCAATTCTAAAGTATAATATATTTTGGTACACTGAAATGTTACTATTGAAAATATGCAGAGGATAAGACCAATGTATCTCAACAATCTGCATGAAAGATAGTAAAATTTACTTTGAAAAACATCTATAGGCCATCGAGATTACACTTCAACTAATGGTAGTTCAGTCCTTATTAGTACATTACTGCAATAGGGTAATTTTCATATTATCCCTTAAGTCTAGTTCTAAAATTGTCCCCAGGGATCCTGTGTTGACCTCATTACCATTCACACATAAGTAGGAGGTGTTTCAATGCACCTGACATGCAGGATTCACTGGCGTAGTGGTCATGGTTCAGGACTATGGATTGGAACCTGGGGGTTCAAATCTCCAAGATGTTGAATATGTGAGCCTTTTTAGAACTCAGGTCTGCGTCTACAGTAGATTCTACTGTAGGTCTACAGCAGGATTTACTGGAACCAAAGTTGCCCCCAATAGTTGCTGTACAGGAACACTACTTACTTCTAACAGTGTGACTTGGCTTTTGATTGTAAAACTCGCTGCAATTGTTCACAAAGATTCTTCAGCCAATAAAATATATAAATACAATACAACCAGTATTTCTAGGTTAAGTTCATAAGAAGCGGAGATATGCACATTTTGGGATTTCTTATTGAATTTGGGCAGCCATCGTTTTTTAAGTTTGCAAAAGATATTATTGCCAAAGACACAGGATGATACATATGGTAGTTATGACAATAAATGATGATACCGTATTTTGTTGATTTTCACTTTTGTTAACACATAATGCCACTGGGCCTTTGAAACACTTTGAAAATGAATATTCTATATTGACCGTTGTGAAACACCTTCCTGATACCCCATGAGAAATAGAGCTGCTGACATATGAGGAATAGACGTGAGCAATGATACACCATAGAACAGCCTTTTACCTTCATTCAGACCGTCATATGAACCACGTGTTGAGGGAACCAATCACTCTCCAACTGCACCATAGCCATTTGGACAACCACCACCAACAGTTGCATAAAGAACTAAACACAAGCGTGGCTTCTGAACCTCTAGAGATAAGCAGAGGCCTAATTTGCCCTGATTCTATTGGTGTGTTTTACAGCAGGGACACAGTGCAATGCATCATGAGATGTCCGAGTAGCGACGATTTGAATCCTTCTAGCTAATCTCTCACCATATCTGCCGCCAGCTGCAGTTTTTACTAAGCTAATAATGTAGGGGCCTCATTCGTTTACATTCAATTGCAATAAGGCTTGTGTTACCTTGCCCCTTTTCTTTAGGGACTGTGGTAATCGTGAAAACGGATTGTCTGTCATTAGATGTTGCTGGGATAAAGTAACAATGGCAGAAACAGCAAAAATCCGCCTCTTCCCATCCTCGGTGGCATTTGCCATGCTTGTTCCTTCAGAGACAGAATCCATGAGTTCGGCAATTAAAGAACGTACGGTATTGTGATGTGGCATTCGGTAGATAGTAATAGCCTGATGTATCAAGTGCAAAAGATACTGCCAGGCCAGGTACATGAGGAACTAGTTCCGAAAGCATTCCAGGAATAATCTGAACATTGTAAATAACTGCCAGGCTGTAATTACAATACGCTGAACAAAGTTTACGGCCTAATCAACAATGCTGATGAAATACCAGGAATGCATGCACAGGGGGCCGGTTCACAGACATGATATTTTCAAATACTCAAACATGAATACATTAGCACAATGTGGCTAGGATGGGCTTCGTTCCTGGCTGTTCCTGTTATAATTATAATACAAAACAATGTAGGCGTTCTAGTTGACCATTCACGTCGTATTAATCAAAAGGGCCCTCAGCTGGGAAAACTAGCCGTTGCCTCTTGGAATAACTAGGCAAATGATATGCAAATGAGCATGGTCTGTGTCGGTGGAGATTTCAATCAGAGCCGTCTAGCATGGCCAGATAGGCCTAATCAGGCAGGCACCGACGTCCACTGATGTCACCTCTATTTCGCCCATTGGCGCCACGTTTGGCTCTTGTCGCGTGGGAGTGGCTTGGTTGCTCCTTATTTTTCCTGATTTATGAGCATTTGAGCTCGGTAAGTGCTCTAACATGACCACAGTGGGGAAAGCCCGATTGAAAGCACGGTTAACAGTGATAGCAGTTCATACCTGGAGTTTGAACCTCAATTTTTCTCAATCATATTTATTCATGTTGGTTCCAAGAACGCTTATGCCATACTAATATTTGGGGGTGGTCCTAGATTATCCCTTCAACAATTTAACAGCTTTTAAGGAAAGGGTTCTACCATTCGTGTGTACCACAAAGTTGTGTCCAACAGCTGGTTAGGTATGGTGGAATGGTAGATTGATAGGGATCATTTATTTAGCCACACAAAGACATGAATATGTGCATAGCAATGTAATACAGCAGAGCGATTGCCTTAAGGCCAACAGGCAGTGAGTCCCGCCATAAACTAATCAGGAGCAGAAATCACAGAGCGCAGCATATAGGCACACTCCTGGAATATGCCCAGAGTACATATCAGAACCAATAGACCTGAGTTGAATTCAAAAGGTACCCCCCTCCCACCATATGTAGCACATGATGAACATTATCAGGTTGTAGACTGACCAGTTTCTTAGTACGCCCTAAGATTGACTGACAGTCCTCAGAACACAGGGTGTACCAAGAACTTGGTACACTCATTTATTGTCACTTTTTCTCATATTTCCATGCCAAAATGTATAATTCTGATGCCACCATAGAAAGCGGAGTTATATAATTGATGTATGCAGCCTTTTTCATAACTAAAATCGGAATATTATCTAAGAAATGGCTTTATCTACATATTTCCTTGAGTAAATGTTAAGTAAAATTTGTTTGCTAATTTTTTGTTAAATCTTCTAATGTAAATGAACCCATAGGATGAATTCATAGATTAGGGCCCACAAAATGATGTTTTTGTTTTAACTTGATGTTATATAATGTAGTAGATAAGCCATATAATGTAAATATAAGTATGAAACAGTAGAGTGGTTTCCCTATTCCAACCTATGACCCCAGTGACCCCACTAATTACATGCCAGATAAGGGTCACAGTCCAGTGCCCACAGGTAAGGTACATGCGTACTGGGATGTGGTTGGCCCATTTACCTGCATGAGCAGGGGTCATGGTCCAGTGAACACAGCAGGTGTACCCAGATTATGGTACAGCCCAAGATGGTGCACCGTAACATAATCTTGGTACAGATCCAATGGAAAGGGTGTACTATGTATTTAGTATGTCCTAACAACATGGTCCCGGCCCCAACCTGATTATTGGTCAGTATTAGCTCGGTACGTCCTTTACTAGACTTTTACTAGATTGTGGGTAAAACGTTTTACTGCTTTTTCTTTCACAACCAGCAAGTGAGTGCTCATAATTTAGCAATGGGGAGGGGGAAGGCTCGAAGATATATAGACAAAGGTCCACGAGTTTTAGTCTCTTGACTAGGTTATTTCACGCGTTGGCCCCTGGGCCGTATTTCACGAGGCCAAAGGCCAAGTGAAATGCGGCCCAGGGGCCAACAAGTGAAATAACCTAGTCAACAGTCTAAAGCGAGTGTTCCTTTGTGTTTATTTTTTATCTTTTTCGATTCAAAATACCAAAATTATGGTAGGGGGTAGCCTAAAAAGGCTAAATTGGCTTCTTTCTACGCCGTTCAAATGTAAACAAACCGCCATTTTGATGACGTCACAGGGCCGTGAAATACGACCATAGGTTATTTCACAGGGGGTGTGCAATACGGCGTTCTTTGGTTAAGTCAATGGGACTGCTGTATTTCATAAAAAATAAAGGGGGGAGGTGGTGTATTGGAGGGGTGGGCGCTCGAAGGTATAGGTCATCAATTCATCAGGCTTCAGAAGAACCTTCAGCCTCGACAGATTATGAGGGACAAAACAACAAAAAGGCTGTTACTTAAGCGTATACCTTACTATAGTTAGTGCCACAAGCTGGACAAAGCAAATGTGAAGGTCTAGATAAGAGCACATAAGATAACAACAACAATGATGTAGGGACCCAGCCTAACCCTTCGAGTTAGTCATAGTGCTTTGATGCATTATACATGTTGCAGCTACTATGCATGAATGCACCCTGGTGAGTTACTTGCTCGTGCTGCATTCACGAATCACGCCAAAAGCGTCAGCATGATGCATGCCTGCATGCATTATGACCACAAAGGGCGTAGACTCTGCGGCCCTTAAAGGGCTAACCTCAGGCCTTAGATCAGCCCACCATTCACTGAGTGACTCATGAGGTGAGAGAGCAGCTCGTGGACGGCTACCCGACATACAGCCGGGACTAACACACCTAGAGACGCGCGGCTACCGGCACCCGTCCCAGTGCGGCCCCGGGCTCCTTCCGGTACAATTAGGTAATTAGCAGACGCCACCCCAACACAAGCCACTTGAGCACGTGACCACTGCAGGCATGCTGATTGGATACAGCGTTACAAAGGTTAGCGCCAAGAACAATCCTTGTGTTCCCCTCTCCGATGGAAGGGAGGGTGATAGAAGCGGGAAGGGGCGTGGGGGTGGGTAGTTTGGAACCAGTGAACAGGAAACAGTCCCATCATACTTTCTGGTTCCAGCTCTTGTTCATGTCCAATGGTTCCTAGATAGTCAAAGGTCTGAGGTCACAGTTCTGCTTACAAGTGCCATTCTGTGCCAGAATGGTGCATGGGACAGGTGTAAGCACTGTGCTTATTAATCCCAGCACGTATCAGGGACGGTAGTGCCACAATGACAACATCTTTCCCTCACAGCACAGGCTGTTCACACTGAAATGGTCTAGACGTTATACACATGTGATGTCATCTACGAAAAGTGAAGTTAGTGGAGGGTGTACAAAGGTCCTATTTCCCAGTTTCCGAGGATTTGAAATTGTAATTGTGGCAAGTTAACACGAGGGACTCCAATTAGCTTTACCGTGTCATCGTATCAAAACCCTTCAAAACGATTCTTGAAACATGGACCGGTGAGATGGGGTTAACAATTTTGACCCCTTGAACGGGGGAGGGAGGATTGTAAAAAGAATTTGCGGGCTCTACACAAAAATCCACCACCCCTCCTTTTGTTGATAAATGAGCATTCCCTTACACATTCAATCGATAAGTGTTAGTGGGGTTTTGCACAGCAAATAACGATATATCATTATCCTTTAGAAATCTTTTCTTGGTGATCGTTACAAGTGTATTTTTCACTAAATAACATACTTATCAAAGGGAATGCTCTGATAACGATGGATTTTAAAGATTACATCATAATCTTTTGTAAATAATTTTGACGATATCGTTATAATTCTGCTGTGCAAAATCCCACAGATCTATAAAACATACTGACGATATGAACCAGGTGTTATGCAAGTCTGGCAGTGATATAGTACTGGGATCTCTTTCAGAACGACTGCCGTATCTGTCGGGTACATAAATTAAGGTTTGACGATGACGATCAGGTAATTCGTCAAAACCGTTTCACAATATACTATCGTTAAAAGTATGAATTCAACAGGTTGGCCGATCATCAATGGGGGGTGGGGGGGATCAATGGGGGGTGGGGGGGGGGATGGGGGGGATGGGGGGATCAGTGGGGGGTGGGGGGGTGGGGGGATCAGTGGGGGGTGGGGGGGGGGGATGGGGGGGATGAAACCTCTGGCGCCCAGCCAGCTCTGTACTGGTGTTCCGAGATAGGCACAGACACCCCTAAAGTCGGGAATATCACCGCTGGGGGCGCTGTCCGCTGGGTGAGGGTGGGGCTGGTCAGGAGCAGGGGAGGAGGGTGGTGCCTCCCCCGGCCTGGTCAGCGGCAGGCAGGGGGTGATGAGTGGACAACACACCATACACACACGGCCTCTGCTAACTAGGTCAGTGTGTGTATCGTATAAGTGACCAGTTCTCCCTTTCTAATGATATTTACGAGATGGTATTCATATCAGGGGACAAAGGATGTACCCTCTACACCCAGTGTGAGTTATAAGCCACAATCCTGTTTAGATAGGGTCGGTCGGGTGACCTGAAACAAACCTTCTTTTTTTTTGGCCTTGTGAAAGACCCAAAATATGTAGTTTGACGACCAGTAACTATGCACTAGTTTGCCGCTGGCGATACCTCACGTCAAGTTGATTTTTCATTATCGGCAACATATTTGACGGCCCGACAGATACGGCAGTTGTTCTGAAAGAGATCCCCGATCTAGACTTACATGACAGTAATTAGTCAGTGCTCTATATTGTAATGGTGAATATTGTCTTAAATATCATTATTGTCATATAACTCTAGATTTGACGCGAACAGCTCTAACTTAGGGTGCTCGCGCCATTACGAAAAGGTAACATTGACACTAGGATCTCTGACAGAAGTCCATGGGCAGTCCCACCACAGCTAGTCCACCGCTCTTAGCTCAAGCCACTCAAAAAAATACCTGGTTTCCCATCAATGCGCGGGTCATGAAAATCAGGTTTTGAGGATAACTATTTTTGTGTGTGTACAAATTGATCAATAATATTATTGCCATATTAAATGTTGGTATTAGATCCAAACATTTAATGTCAGCAATGCAGTTGGCCTGAAATACCCTAAACTAAAATGTGAATATTGTGCGCAAAAGTCGCCATACATTGAACAAAACGCCCTCGTCACTATTTTTGGTGCTCGGTGATGAGAAACCAGTTTCCTTTGGGTGCCTAACCTACAGCCCTTCATCGGCATAAATATGGGGAGTCCTTACACTGCCAAACATCTGCCTTTATTGCAGGTTTCTCTGACTAATTTCCCCTGGTGACTTCACGAGGAGTAATTTAATTCTTTCTCTTTAAAGGCTAGGATCCTTGAGGGAGAAAAGAGTGCCGTGAAAAGAGGATTAACTAACCTTAATTCTTACTCAGAAGGGAAGTGTTCCAGTGTAGCAATTAGGGCCTGTCCTGGACGAACACACATTGCTAAACCACAATAATAAAACCCAGATGATTGTGTTTGTAGTTTCTATTTAAAGAGTTAAAAAAATAATGTTGTAAAATGCACATCAGCACAGTCAAAAATGATTACAGATAATAGGACCACCATTAACAGGTATAGTATGTATATAGCTCACCTTATCGGGACCTCACGGAATACAACAAGTTAACTTTGATACAAATATTATGCTTCATATCGTTTATATGTTTTAGTTGTGCACTGTTATCAACAAGCTACGCTGACAACACATAATTCTTAAATCACGTTCGTGATGCCGCTGTCTTAAAGCTACCAATTACAATCATCTAATTATCATCATTATCATCATCAGGCATAATAAGGCAATTGCTTTGGAAAGGTACCTTTCTGTTTAAGGTTACAGGGTTTTTATATCTGTCTTTAAAGTATGCTTCTTGACATGTCAGTAGAACCAATGTCAATTGCAGTACTTATATCCCTGTGAAAGGAGATGCATCCTAGGTCCTTTACGGTGGCGGAGGAGTTATTTTAGTGTTTTTCTTGGTGTCAGTGTCAAATATGGTGCTGTCACTGTCAACTTCGTCCAATAGATAGCCGTCAACACATTGCATCCGTGGGCTGCCGGAACTACCAGCAGCACATGAAAGGAGACTTCTGATTTGTCCTTGGCATTGGGTACTTGAAGTAGGGCAAAGAAATACTTGAAGTAGGGAATTCTCTGCTGGCTCAACTCGCTCCATATCTAGTAAACAGGTCATCTTTTGTTCCAAGTCAAGGTTTTTCTAACCTTCCAAATGCATGTTATGATCTGACCATGCTGATATAAGGTCATCAATCAATGATTATGTCAGTCATACTTTATTACCAATCAAGCTTTTTTGGGCCTTTTCAATGCATCTCATGATAATAAGAGTATGGTGACAGTCAGATGATTAAGCAAATATGTCAATTATGTCATTACTCAATAATTAGGTCACTGATACTTTCTCACTAATGAAGGTTTTTCTGACCTTTTAAATCCATATAATATGTCATCTCACCATATTTGTGTAGTGATCCCAATACGCGGGGGTAGGCTAGGACTAGGGACTGTCGGGAAACTGTCTAAGTATCTGACTCCGGGGGAAATGTAAGGATCGTATGACTTGCAGCTTCCCTCCCAAGGAATGACACAGATGGATGTACAGTTGCAAAGAGTCTTCTTTATTCAGGTGTTTGCAGGCGGATGGAAACAATCATGCATGTGGCCACACTACCATACTTTACATGGACATCACAGATGGTAGAGACAGAACCTGGATCAGGTTGCTTCTGCCCAATGGGTGAATGGACATCTGGGGAGCAGGGTCCAATCCAGGGTTCTGTCAGTGAGTCTTCAGTAGCTGCTACCTAAGACGTCTCCATGTGTGCCCTCATAGCTCCCAGTCGGAAATGCCAGTGACCGGTGAAGGCCTGCCTTAAAAAGCAGGCCACCACTGGTGGCGACATCCGTCCATCCAGGCTGGGTTGGTCATCCAGGCCGGGAGGGCAGAGCAAACTGTGCAGTTCTGGCTGTAACCATGCCAGATGAGCAGTCCATGCCGAGTGAGCTTCACCTGGGCAGGGCTTGTAACCCGATCAAAGACTGATCCGACTGAGGTGGAACCTCTAAGAGGTATAGCATAATGATGCATAATGGTACATCACCACATTTGTTTGGATAAGTGCAGTTGCACTTAAGGAAAAAGCTGGTACATATTCAAAATTGGCCTATAATGTAACATCTATATAACACTAATATCACATAATTTTGTGTCAACATTTTAATGTTATATTTCTGTTATTCCCAAACCTTCAGGGAATGTTTATGTAATATGAACAATACTTCTTATTATTATCTGGGTACTTTGATGTTAATATATATTGCTAGGCTATCTTTTTGTGAGATAGGGGCCTGACATGGCCCTATCTTACAAAGGGTCCCTATCTTGCAAATTTATGTGAGATAGGGACTGTTTATGAGTGGCCATTATCTTACGAACATTTGTAAGAAAGGGGCCCTTTGCAGGACAGGGGCTGCAGGTGGTCCCTATCTTACAAATGGCCCCTATCTTACAAAGGTTTATTCATAAGATAGGGGCCTTGTTAAGCCCCTATCCTACAAAATTGCCCTTATGCTACAAAAATGTATAGTTTTGTAGTATAAGGGCTGTCAGTCAAGCCCTTATCCTACAAAATCAGCCCTTATCCTACAAAAAGTTGCCCTTATCCTACAAAACATATGTATTATGTAGGAAAAAAGCAATCAGTCAGGCCCTTATCCTACAAAATTGCCCTGGCAGGTGTTTTGTAGGATGAGGGCAAATGTTGTAGGATAAGGACCTGACTGATTGCCTTTATACTACAAACATAAATGTTTTTGTAGGATAAGGGCTTAACAGGCCTCACAACCCCCTCCTAGGGACAATTTTTCAACTTCCCAACCCCCAATTTGCTAATTTTTTTATAACAGGGCTTAGCCCTGCCATTTACAGTGTAAAAACTGCCACAGTTTTTATACATACATCTTTCAAAGTTTTCTGAGTGTAAAGTTGTCCGCTTTTCATGTCAGGCTACAGCCATGTATGTGGCCATCCTTCGGCCCCCTGACCCCCCCCCCCCCACCCCTCATAATAATTCTCAGAGGTAGATCAAAGTTAGACTGTTAAAAGCTAACATCCCACAGCTTTATACGATAGTTGGGGATCCAAGCAGGCAGAATGTGATTATTTAACTTTGACCTGACATGGAGACCAATACCTGATATGATGGTTGGATTAGGGTAATTTGAGGGTGCTGAATCCAAATCTGCCATATGAAAAGCTGTATCTAGGTTGGGAACAAGGTCAAATCTAATGTCAAAGGTTACAATTTGAAAATGACAAAGTACTCACATTTGCATCTAAATACCAAAGATATTATAGATAGGGAATTAATCTTTTATCATATTATTATACTCTCATATGAAATACATAGGTCAACATCAAGGTCATGGTCACACGATGACTGAGAAAATAATCAGTATCTGGTCTATATGGTCAATAATACATGTACATAGCATTCATTAACAAAGGCAAACCACATGTTAGTCTATGCCTTCTTTAGTTCAGGTGCAGATCTAAGGGGGAAGGGGGCATCTTGCCCCCCTCCCCCCCCCCCCCCCAGAAAAAAAAATTAAAAATATTTGGATCGGGGGGGGGGGGGCCCAATTTGTGTTTCAATAGTCATAAAAGTATATATATGCAGTAAATTAATAGACAAAAAGAAAATGGTAACTGAAAATGATTGTATAAATGAAAACACACGAACCTCCTGCTGTTGGTATTTTGACCTTATCAAGCCAAGCTGGTCAGAAACGGCACCCTGTCAGAGACAAAAACATTGGCCCAAGGTCGTGAGACACAGCCATAGGGAGAATGTACTGGCCCCATGAAGATGGGGGTATTCAAAAATAACAAACCATGAATTTGCCATACCACATACTAAAACCACAATTATCATAAGAAATATGTAAAATGTAAAGGGTTAGCACTGTATCAAGAAATATGCCCTGCTCAATTTATTTGTTCTGCTCTACACAGAAGCACCAGTTTAGAAGATTAAATCACAAAAGTATTCCATCTAGAAGTGGAGATATGGTGAAAACCATTTTCGTGACCTTTGACCTTGACAAGTAAGTCAAGGTCAAATGACACATTTTTTACGGACTTCTCAGGTATAGAGAGTTGTTTTCAGTGGTTATGGGGTGAATCCAAGTGAGCTACAATTTTTTTAGCTAAATTCCAAGAAAAAATCGTAGAAATCGTCAAATTGTTGGTAACTGCGCGCATTTTGTGAAAACTAAAACATCGATTTTGGAATCGGCAGGATTTTTTTGGTTAGAAAAGCCCTTCAATCCGTTGGTACCCTTCATACAGGACATGGCCTATAGCTCCTGCACCATTGACTGTGACCTTAATTTTGACCTTGTTCCGATCTAGATACAGCTTTATAGATGGCAAAAATGGATTCAGCAGCCTCAAAATACCCTAGTTCAGTCTTCATACTAAGTATTGGTTATCATGTCAGCTCCTGCCCCCAAATATAGTATGGATCCCCAACTACGATGTCTATAACGCCTACTATGATGGTTGATGACGAAAACTACAAAGTGGCATCCCTGCCTGGGATTTGAACCCAGATCGCCGGATTGAAAGCGGCACAAGCTAACCACTACACCACTCCGCCTGTTTCAAGGGGGCAGTGAGTTTATGGGTCTTATTCGGCGTGCATGGGGGGGGGGGGTAGTTTTTGCCAATATAAAATCGTAATGGCCACAATGGCGGCCATGACCGTAGCTTTTCAATAGTGGAAGAATCTTTCAGATAGTCCTATTAGAAGCAAAGTTATGGCCATGTAACCCTTTGCCAATTAATTTCTCAATAATGGCGAATTGTTCTTGCTGGGGAGTGTCCAAAAAAGGCCCAAAAAAGTTTTTTTAGGTTACTTGGTCTAAATTTCTAGGGTATATCCCAGTGGGCACAGAACATTGAATCGACATTGATAAGTGGTTGTCAATGTTGATACAATGTTGATTCGATGTTGGTTCAACGCTAAACTGAATTTTGTGCCCACTGGGATGGTAGGTAGGTCGGATTTCTTTTCTACCTCTCTCTACTATCCTCCATGCCATCACGCTATTATATGGTGTTCCTAACAGTAGTATATAGGAGCATATTCAGCGCGTAGAAAACGGATGCAAGTAGGTCAGTTGACCGTTGCAGAACGGAAGTGACCTCTGTCAACCAATCAGAAGCTTCTAAATGACAGGAAGTGACGTCATTAGAGGTCATGACATACTTTACAAGCTTCTGATTGGTTAATGCAATGTCAACATGACCCACTTCACTTGTACACGTGTTGAAGACCACATGGTTGAAATAAATGTCAACAATGACATGTGTTGAAGACTACGTGGTTGTAATAAATGTCAACAATGACATTGAGTAATACCATCACATGCTAAAGACAAACACAAGGCAAGAAATATTATTTTGTTTTCTTTATTCACATTTTATATTTTGTACAGTTCTTCCATACAAACAAGTCATGACCATTCCCAGCAACGTTACACATGATGCAGAAAGTACGGTTTGTAGTGAAACCTTTCTGCCCTTTCCGAGAAACACCTCAAGTATTCCAAGTACTCACCCAACCAGTCCACATCTTCACAATTTTAGATAGTTTCACATCAAACAATGACTGAGCTAGAAAGTAATCACAATTGTTTCTCACACCTGGAGTCAGAGCATTCAAGTAATCAGTTTTGAAACTGTCTTCATAAGAGAAATGCTGTAACACTGCTGTGAGAGACAAAGCTTTCAACTCTAGAGTAGCTTGTAGACACGTGAAACACACATTGTAAGCTATATCTGTAGCATTCATGGGAACATTACACCTACAGAATGCGCCTACAATAGGTGATTCACGTAATACTTCATTGAACTCCATGAAACTCTTGAAACTCCCTAGAGTGTATCTAGCATAGTGTCTAGGGCAAGTCAGAGAGTTATGCATTTGATACACGGCTATGCTGAAATCTGCAACGAATATAGGTAGATTAAGTGTGGATTGCTCTATACACTGAGTGTATGCGTCCCAGAAAGCTTTATGGAAATCTCTGTACACGTGTATACTAGAAAAACAGCGCTCAACAACATCAAGTAAGGTTCCTCTCAAATAGCTAACATTGTTTACCGGTATGAACTCCCAGAAGAAATGTCCTTTACATCCACAGATCAAAGCTGTGTCGAAGTTACGAGGTGACACTGGTTTTACATGCGTTGTAATGCGTGGAGGTGTATGAACATTCTTTTCACTTTCACGTGATGGGAGAATTGGTGCTGAAGCATCAGGTCTAGAACTACAACTACCATATATAGAACTGTACATGCTGACAGAGTCAAGAATATTGGCTATGTTTGACGTCAACTTGCTGTCAGCCATTGATATAATTCTTGACACTAATCAGAAAAAAAAGAGATTTTCTCTGATGAATTTGATGGACAAAGAGAGCTTAGTAAACTAGTCTGAAATCAGTCAGTGGCGGCGTTGTCACAACTCTCTTTTCACGCCTGATTTTATTTTTTGGTGTGATACAGTTCACTATTTTTTGTTTTTTTATGAGCTTTTTTTTTGGTGATATACTTCACTAGGAGAGAAATTGAGGTGAAACATTCAGAGAGAAATTGGATAATTTCCTTGAATGTTCAATTATAATTTCTCTTTCTCGTTTTAGAAGCTGTATTATTTTACATTTATGAAAATTTTCCTCTTTTTGTTCTTTTTTTTCCTATATAGTTACTACTACTTAATTTCCATGTGTAGAAATTTTCTTTTCTTCACAGAAATTTTCCCTTTTCTCTTCAACTATTTTCTCTTTTCTTTTTTTACTGTTGGAAAATACTGTGTTTTTGTCACTTTTTTTGAGTGATACAACTTACTTGTCTTTATAACACACACAAGAATAAACACACACACACAAACACACACACACACAAGAAGGAGAGAGTCATATATCTAAAGGTTCAGTGCTGACACCATCTCCACATACTATTCTCTTTATGTACTGGTAATTTAGACGTTGCTTGTTCTGAGAGTATGTAGTGACGTGATGGTCTATAACTCTGAAACCTCTGTTTGTCACAACATGAGTCTTTTCTGTTTTCAAAACATCCTGATAATTTGTCTCAGTAAGATTATTCTGTCTCTGGATAACACCTTTGCAACTAGTCTTTTTCCCTGTCTCACTGACACACATGTAACATTTTGGGTTCAAAGATGTCATAGCGTCTCCTTCCCACTCTATCTTGAATAGACCTGGAGTTCGCTTGTTAAACACCAGGCAGCGATAGCAACATAGTTGTTGTACCCACGGGTATTTGTGTGTTCTACATTGGATGTACGTCTCTCTTTGTTGGGGATTATCACAAGACTCAGAAGGTAACCACTTGTGACGCTCTCTGAAGTATTGCTCAGGCATCTCAAGTTTGACAGCTTCGTCTAAATTCTTTTTAGACAATGCAAAATAAAAACTGTCAGTGTCCATTTCACACATTTCAAAGTCTTTTGAGTCAATGAACTTCAACAAGAAGTCGTAGTAGAATGCTAACATTTTCAGTTTAGCGTACTGGTATACCATGAACCCAATCTGAACTGGCAAGTCGTACGTGATACTAGTCGGGAGAGATGACATTTCTACAGTGTTCTCACTGATGTCATGCACTTGTTGTACTGACCAGTGCAGAGAATGTCGACTAGCAAAATCTGGACTTACATATCTAGTATTCAAGTTTGTGTAGTCAGACAGGATCTTGCAGTCAACATTCTCATCTCCTTTCCGTCTAGCTGCTGTCACTTCTTGCACAAAAGGTTTGAAAGTTTCTTCAGGTGTGTATTGAACTAACAAGTGCACTTTACTAACTTCTAAACCTTTCTCTAGATACCACTTAAGTAAAGGAGTACCTAGTAGAAGACCTGCTCCATGGAAACTACCTATCAACTGTCTCCGAGGTTGACGCAGTTTCCCTACACTTTCTAAATAAGTTTTCATATGGTCACCCACATCTTCTTTGCTGACAAGAATGTTTTTGAAAACAGGTGTAATTTCAGCAAAATATGGTTTGAGATGTTCAGGTGTGTGAATGTCTACTTGAATCAACCCAAACACTGAAGCACTTGTCACTCCTTCTATCATCTCAGCTTCACTCATCTTACCAGCTGAAGACGGTCTATTGACACACCATTCAGGCTTCAGTTTCAAGCACTGAGTACTATCTCATAATTTGATCCACTGACATTCATATTGTTAAGTAATAAATAACGTAAAGACTCTCGTCACACCTGAAGTACACGATATAACTTACTGCTACAGTCAATGGCAACCAGAGTTTGAAAAGTTGAAAAGTGCAGGTGTGAAATTCAACGAAGGTCTTCTTACAAGGGATGAACTTTTCAACTCTAGCAGAGATACAACTAAACACTCGATGCTCATCATAGACGACTTGCTAGACCTGGAATATGCACCTATAGCTAAAGACCTCTTCATCAAAGGCTCTCATCATCTCAACATGAATGTAATTTTCATTACTCAGAACTTATATTTTGCTTACAAAGATTTCAGGACTCTCAGTTTAAACAGTCATTATCTAGTTATTTTTAAAAACCCTCGAGATATGAGTCAGATAGGTTATATATCTAGACAAGCTTTCTTGACTCAAGTATATATCAACGAGACTACAGCTAAGCACTCATACATAGTCTTGGACTGTAAGCAGAGCACACCTGGCAACTTGAGAGTGAGAAACAGTATAACAAGACCTTGGAACAGCGTAGTATCCATTCCTACTGGAAAAAAGCAGAAGAAATGATACGTGATAACACTAGTAAGCGTGCTAAAGGTACTAAGCGTACTAAGCAAGCTAGTGCCCAGTACAATAAGTTGACTGTATTACTGTGGCATTACTCCTTATTGAAACATATAGCTAGATGTAGTACTGTAGACTGTCAACATGTAGTGAGAGGTCTGAGTAATGAGTCAAATATGTGTCAATGTAATGAACAAAACCTTGACGCTGAACACAGTTCACGCAGTCAAGAAGTTATCACCGTACAAGAAACAACTGAAGGCTATCACGAAACCCAGGATTACTGTCTTGAGTAAGAGACGAGTACTACAGCAGAAAGGTGGTTTCATAGGTGCACTGCTAGGTGTAGCACTACCTCTTCTTACTGGTCTCATAGGATCAGCTGTCAGACGGTAGTCATGTCTTACACACGTATGGCTCTAGTGAGACCTGATTTAGTGGGTAAAAGCGACACTCCCATTTCTTCTACTACTAACACTGACCCACTACCTAGTGCAACTCTCGCGTCTTCCGCTCCAGCTGTGCTACCAGACCCTCAAACTCAGTTCTATGAGAGTCAACTAGTCAGAGAAAAACCCACATAGTAGTCTAGTGCAGATATTGAGCCACTTACAGAAAGAAGCAACTCGAGTTCTGAACGACGCTCAGTTGACCACTAGTGAGAGACTCAGTAGATACAATCAGATCATGACTAAATCCTCTATACTATACAAGAAAGCTAAAATTGTGAGTCGAGCTGCTTCTTCTATGAACCCTAGAAATATCACTCGGCGTCGTCACAGAGGAGATAGAAGAGTAGAAGAAGCATCAGAAGCAGACGATGAAGACACTTCAGAAGAGGATGAAGACATGTTTTCTACTACTAGTCACCAAACTCCAACTCCAAGTTTACATGGTAGTAGTGGAGAAGATGAATATGCGTATACCTATAGGTAGACAAGGTGTCATGATGATTGATAATTTTATCAAAAGGTGTGTACCTACTACTTATCAGAAGACTGCTATGAAGCTGTATAAACACTTAGCAGAGTCTGACGGTGGTCAAGGTACTATCAACTGGACTCCTAGTGGGGAACTAGTTGTGCAAGGTCGGCGTATACAAAGGAGTAACATAATTGATTTACTAGGTGATGCAGCTCAGAGAAGTAGTCTAACTAAGAAACAACCTCCAATAGGTCAAAAGCAGTTCATAGCAGCTGTTAAAAGGGTGAACCCTGACTTGAAGTTCGTCAGAAACAAAGAAGCTTTCAAGAGTGGTGCTTCTATCACTGTATCACCCTTCATAAGACGCAAACTTAGTATCACACCAGGGAGAAAAAAGTAAAGCTGATACTTCACAGAGTGGTAGTGGTATAACACCTCATCAACTAGCAAAGTTATGGCGGACAAAGCTTTGAAGAAAGCTGTAGTAGATCGACATACTTCAGTCAGAGAGCCTGGAAGTTTCACTAGTGTGAGTAAGTTGCGACACTATCACTTCAAGAAGACTAACCTAAAAAACATCGCTGAAGCTTTAGAAGATGTGGATGATTACACTAGACACAAACCTTACAAGAGACGGTTCACAAGACACAAGACTCAGACTTGGGGTATAGATAGACAATGGCAGTTAGATCTTATTGACATGAGAGAGTCTTCACGTGAAAACAAAGGGTACCAGTATATCTTAGCTGGTATAGATGTCTTCTCAAGATATGGATTTGCTCAACCTGTGAAGAGTAAGCAAGCTGTAGATGTAGTAGAAGCTTACAAGAAAATGATTGAGAGTAGACAACCTGTTAAAATCCAGACTGACAAAGGAAAATAATTTTTGAACCAAACTTTCAAAAGTCATTTAGAAAAAACTGGTGTAGAATTATTCACTGGAGAGAATGATGACGTGAAATGTGCTATAGCTGAGCAATTTAATGCCACACTGCAAGGTAAGCTGTGGCGTTGCTTTGCTTACTTCAACAACTACAAGTGGACAGGTATACTTCAAGATTTAGTACACTCTTACAATAGTACTGTGCTTAAGACACTAGGTGCAGCTCCAGCCGATGTCACAGACAAGAACTCTGATGCTCTCTTCTACAGGTTATATGAAAAACCACCTGACAAGAGAAGTGTGCCTAAGTTACTTTTGAAGAAAGGTTCTAAAGTGTGCATGCTTGCTAAGAAGCGCGCTTTCAACAGAGGTTACGAACCTAACTGGACTGAGGAAATATACACAATAAATTCTGTCAAACCTAAAGGATACCAGCTGAAAGATGAACTGGGAGAAGAGATAAAAGGAACTTTCTACCAACCTGAAGTTCAAAAGGTCCATGTCAGTCAAGGGAAGAGGTACGACATAGAGGAAGTAGTAAAGTACAGAGGATCAGGTCGTAAGCGTGAAGCATACGTCAAGTGGAAAGGTTACGGTGATAAGTTTAAGACGTGGGAACCAGCTAAGCACGTGAAGAAATGGCGTTCACAATAACACTGCCGAGCAACTCATCCATGAAAGTTTTCCCAGACAACACTCTGACAACTTACAACATGTTGTTACCTGAGTATGTATCTTGTAGTACTCCAATGGAGTGTGCTCTGCAAGAAATAAAGTGTCCTACCAGCTGATACAATGTAGAATGTGAGACATTATTGTTCATAGAAGGTGAAACAGACTCAACTATACCTAAAAGCGTCATGAGTGCTAAAAGACTACAAGAAGCACTACATAAGAGAAGCTCAGACCTTTTTCCCTACACAGCAAACGATCCTGTTTTGAACAGGAAAAGTTCAAGTCTACATGATTGAGTAGCTAAGAGGTGTCTGCAGCGAGGTGTAGAGATCAAGCACTCTAAAGAAGTACCAGGACCTACAGCGACATCTAGTGTAGAATCAGACAACGAAACCGAAACTGACCCAGCTTTCGCGGAACAGCCGCCATCTGGTGCAGAGTAGTACGTGGCTTAAACCTGGAGAACATTTCATTCAGTGAGAGTGAGGCAGTCTCAGCTGTGAGAGAATCACTGAACTTAAATTACACAGAAGAAGGTGCATTCATAAATGGTGCTAATACTAGAGAGTCAGAACTTTTGACTGCCGAAGAACTCCGAGTAGTGAAAATAGAATTAAAGTTGAGGTATTTAGATAAGATAGTCAACACTTGACAATTCCCAGCAGTTCGGACTTATACAGTTTACTCTCTGCAAGGTGTATATCTGCAAGACAACGCAGACTTCATAGATTATCTGAACAAGTGTATAAACAGGAAACACCCTAGTAAAGTCAAGAAATTGCGGACACACCACAAGAACAATAAATTTAACGTGTTCACATACAACAGGTATACCATGAAGTGTATTGTAGCTCTACCCCCTGATGTTGTATTACAAGTACCAGTAAACTTAGGTGTACAGTTAGGCTTCAGAGGTGGCACCTTTTTGATGAATAAGACTGAAGGACAAGCTGTAGTAGACTTGAAGTTCAGAGCTCAGACTGTCTATGTGTACTCTGATATAGTGAAACATAACATAGTTGGAGACAAGGGAGCACCTCTGTTGAGAGTTGTAAACATTAATCCACTGCTAGGTGATACACAGACTGTCACTTTCCAACCTTTGAAATACCAACCTGTGAGCAAGAGCAGCTTCAGACAGATCGCCATCTACTTAAGAGACAGCACAGGTCGACCTATACCATTTGAACGTGGAGCAGTGACTGTAGTACTCGCTTTCAAACCTATAAGCAACCTCATATAGTAACGCTATGCTTCACACTTTGGACCACCTGCATACTTAGCCCCTAGAGGCGAGTATGGAGCTTACTAAGCTAAATCCCAGTTTGGACACGGTGTTCTACCAGCTTACGGTGGAGTAGCTAGGCAACGTGGTCATGGTATTTGTTCTATTATAGCAGGATTACTGAGAGGTGCTGTACTCCTTTTGAGCACCATCGGTTGCAAAATTGCTAAGACAGCTGGCACAGCACTACTCTCTACAGGTGCAGGAGTACTTTCAGATGTCATGGCTGGAAAGCAACTCAAGAAGAGTGTGAACAAACATGTCAGAGGTCAAAGCCAAGCTCTATTGAAGAGAGCTCATTCTTCAGCTCAGAACTACATAAACAGAGTGTCTCAACCGACTCCAGCCAAACGCTGTGCAACAGTCCGACGTGCAGGACGTACTAAGCAGCAGACAGGTAAAGGGCGCAAGAAGAAGACGCAGGGTCGTGCTAGTAGTAAGACACTACTAACTTCTAACTATGAGTCTTTTACATGAGTCTTTTACATCCTCGAGGGCAGACATGTGCTGTAGGAGAGTTAGATCTCCACGCAGTAGGAGTGACTCAAAAAAACATTCTGAAAAGTCAGACGGTCACTAAGACAACTAACAATGCCTTGACTGAGCACACTGACTCTTTCGACTTTACTTTTGAGCCAACTACTCTGTACACAGATTTGAGTGAAGCAGAGGGGTACTTGGAAATAGAAGTCGTGAATGCTGCTGGGACCGCTCTAGCAGTAGCTGATGAAGCTGCACCTGTGAACAACATAGGCCACTCTCTCTTGATCAACAGAGAGAAAGTGACAGGGAACAATGAAGACTATGCCCTGAAAGCCACATTGTTAGACTTAGTAGGAACTGAAGTCAGCGACAAGAGTACTAGGTTGAAGGGTCTACAGAAGTGGATGATGGACACTGCTGGACACATGGAAGCACGAGTTGCTGCTAACACACGTTTCGTTGCTCGCCGGAAAGAGTTCAGTGCTAGACGGACTCACGGAGTCATCATCAGACCTCACATCGACCTCCTCAAGCAGTGCAAGCTCTTCCCCTCACACTGTGAGTTCAAGTTTGTCTATGAACCTAGCTCTCCAGCTTTCTTCATGATGCAAGCTGCTAACTTAGACTTCAAAGTGAAGATCACCAAGGCTGAGATGGGTGTGCGCCAAGTGACCGTGAGAGACGAAGTAGCTGAAGTCCACAATAAAACAGTCATGAACTCTCAGTTCGGGCCATTCAACTACACTCTGACGAGGTGTCGAGTCACTAAGCACACTCTAGACGGCGGGTCCCAAGAGTCCAGTTTGACTCAACCCGACACAAGCCAGATCCTGACCCGTGTCCTACTAGCTTTAGTCAAAGAGACTGCAGCGTCAGGCACTAAAGGAGACAACCCGTTCAACTTCCGGAACTACACGGTGAGACAAGTAGGTTTGGTCCCAAGAGTACAGTTGGACTCAACCCGACACAAGCCAGATCCCAACCCGTGTCCTACTAGCTTTAGTCAAAGAGACTGCAGCGTCAGGCACTAAAGGAGAGAACCCGTTCAACTTCCTGAACTACACGGTGAGAGAAGTAGGTCTGAAGTATGATGATCATAAATTTGAAGTGAAGACTGACTTCGCTGGAGGGAACTGTGTGAAAGCTTACAGGAACTTGTTCAGGGAGACAGGGCTACTAGCTGTAGGTCAAGATTGTGGTCTCACTTTAGAACAGTTCCAAGAAGGGTACACAGTGTTCGCTTTCGACCTCACCCCAGACAGGACTCCTGAATGCCCACGCATCAACTTAGTGAAACAAGGGAAATTGACTGTGTCTCTGAGGTTCAACGCCCCTACAAATCGCGCCAACTCTGCTGTCATCTGTGCTTTCTACGACAACAACATCCAACTCACAGCTGACAGACTACCAGTCACAGACTACCACATGGCTTGAGAAGATGAAGACTTCACAATTGAATACAGTTCTTAGCCAACAACCGCACACTGGACGATACTTCCTAGGTACTTTTCCCCAGTGATCAGTGCCCTGCTGAAGCAACCCCTCTGACTTGCTTTGTCAGTAATACATACCCTCACACACAACCTGGGCAACATTGGATAGGTTTTTATGTTCAGAGTGATGGTGTCGTGTACTATTTCGACCCTTATGGTTTACCCCCTATGAGTGTATATCACAGAGCGTTCCTGAAGAAATCGTCAGACAAGCGTGGGACGTTCAACAAGGAACAACTACAAAGTTTATGCACTAAGACTTGTGGCGCTCATTGCATCAACTTCTTGATAGAAACATGTCGAACCCAAGACCCTCAACACACTCTACACAACCTTCTTTAACTGCCAACCAACTTAACCGATAAAATGGTAGAACCGTACATGAGTCTATACTAAAGTCTCTAGAGCAAGAAGCTGTAACTACTAAACGCAACTTACTTGAAGACAGCACCCAGAGAGAATTAGATGTCATCGATGGGCTGAAGAGTAACGCTGATGTCATGGATAAAATAATAGATATGATCAGTCAGCTCATGTACAGAGTGCGGCAACTAGAAGAAGTTCAAGACAAAGCAGAAGTTGAGAAGACTAAAACTGGAGGAGGGTGTGGGTTGAACTGTGCCAATAACTCATACACTTTGTAACTGCTTTTTTTGCTTTGTGTGAAATAAAAAAGAATGAAAAGAACAAATTGTGTTGTGTATCTGTGTATATAACAACGGTATTTGTCAAATACTACAGTTAGTATTCCATCAGCATGTGACAGTATTACTAAAATGTCATTTGTCATTTGAAGGCCACGTGGTGTACAGCACGTGTACCTTGTATTTACAAAGTTAGTAGGTCATATTGACAAGAAGTAGCCAATCAGAAGCCTGTAAAGTGTGTCATGACCTGTAATCTAGGTCAGTGACATCACTTCCTGTCATATAGAGGCTTCTGATTGGCTCATAAAGGTCACTTCCGTTCTGCAAGTGTCAACTGACCTAGTTGCACCCGTTTTCTATGCGCTGAATATGCTCCTATATACTACTCCTAACCAATTATTTCGGATTGTACTGGCATCTGATAAAGCGCGTTTGTGGCTAGGTGCTATACCAATCCATGTATATTTCAACTCTGATGAACCCAAATGAACTTTGTTCCTTCCACTGCAATAAAACATCTATTTTCTTTTGACAATTTCCTTTCATAAGACATTTAAATTGTAGTTCAAGGCGAAAAAGACCTGACTGACTCCAGAAACAACTGTGTGATTGACTGGGTATTAATACATCTTAGTCCATTTTGTCTGACAATGCCGAGGCCAACCTTCCTAACAAGAAGAAGACCGGGATAGACCGACGTTCGCTGAAAAAGGAGAGGCTAAAGAAGGACGAGCAAAAGGAAAGCCATAATGTGTTTGATCTTTTTTAGAGTTTGCCCAAGACCAAACATACTGTCGTCTTTGTTATATCAGTTTGTTATGTAAGTTCAAGAGAGGATTAATCGTCATCCTATTCTCATCACATTGTTGCCACATGTGCCTGTGGTAATGCTGGAAGAGGACCCCACACCAATCTATTGACTATGCTATTTCCTTGACACTTGGCACTTGCCCCAACAGCCATCCCTACCTTCTAGACAGCAACACCTTACTCACTCTTGTCTAACCGTTCATGACAGGCACTGACGACAATGTGCCCCTGGCCGTCTACTCATCATGATCATTTTCTGGTAAAGAGACTGGCCACACAAGGCCAGGACCTGAGCCTCACCCTGTCCTCCTTCCACAGGCAGCTCCCTCTGTCACTGAGGCACCCCCAGCAGCCCACCAGGGGTTGTGCAAGTGGCGTCTGAGTGCACTCCAGTGACAAATCTAACTTATCGGGAGGAGTGGGGGTGTATGCTGTATGGGTCTGTATGGTAGGGCGGGGGGCATGGGGGTGAACATGCCCTTAATGGTGCTAAATACTACAGTTAGTATTCCATCAGCATGTGACAGTATTACTAAAATGTCATTTGTCATTTGAAGGCCACGTGGTGTACAGCACGTGTACCTTGTATTTACAAAGTTAGTAGGTCATATTGACAAGAAGTAGCCAATCAGAAGCCTGTAAAGTGTGTCATGACCTGTAATCTAGGTCAGTGACATCACTTCCTGTCATATAGAGGCTTCTGATTGGCTCATAAAGGTCACTTCCGTTCTGCAAGTGTCAACTGACCTAGTTGCACCCGTTTTCTATGCGCTGAATATGCTCCTATATACTACTCCTAACCAATTATTTCGGATTGTACTGGCATCTGATAAAGCGCGTTTGTGGCTAGGTGCTATACCAATCCATGTATATTTCAACTCTGATGAACCCAAATGAACTTTGTTCCTTCCACTGCAATAAAACATCTATTTTCTTTTGACAATTTCCTTTCATAAGACATTTAAATTGTAGTTCAAGGCGAAAAAGACCTGACTGACTCCAGAAACAACTGTGTGATTGACTGGGTATTAATACATCTTAGTCCATTTTGTCTGACAATGCCGAGGCCAACCTTCCTAACAAGAAGAAGACCGGGATAGACCGACGTTCGCTGAAAAAGGAGAGGCTAAAGAAGGACGAGCAAAAGGAAAGCCATAATGTGTTTGATCTTTTTTAGAGTTTGCCCAAGACCAAACATACTGTCGTCTTTGTTATATCAGTTTGTTATGTAAGTTCAAGAGAGGATTAATCGTCATCCTATTCTCATCACATTGTTGCCACATGTGCCTGTGGTAATGCTGGAAGAGGACCCCACACCAATCTATTGACTATGCTATTTCCTTGACACTTGGCACTTGCCCCAACAGCCATCCCTACCTTCTAGACAGCAACACCTTACTCACTCTTGTCTAACCGTTCATGACAGGCACTGACGACAATGTGCCCCTGGCCGTCTACTCATCATGATCATTTTCTGGTAAAGAGACTGGCCACACAAGGCCAGGACCTGAGCCTCACCCTGTCCTCCTTCCACAGGCAGCTCCCTCTGTCACTGAGGCACCCCCAGCAGCCCACCAGGGGTTGTGCAAGTGGCGTCTGAGTGCACTCCAGTGACAAATCTAACTTATCGGGAGGAGTGGGGGTGTATGCTGTATGGGTCTGTATGGTAGGGCGGGGGGCATGGGGGTGAACATGCCCTTAATGGTGCTAAATATAAAGATATGGTGTGCTCATCACCCATTGCATCAAAGGGGGCTAAGAGACTCCGGGTGATAACTGAACATAATCCGGTGGTCTTACTATTGGTTGGTGCCTGATTTACAAAGCCCATATGAGAATATCCCTTGCCCACTAGGTAGATCTACTGAACAAAGATCGTACTTTTATGTCTGAAAAGGAAAGGATGAGAGGCTACAAACTAATGATTCAACCGTGTTTCGACAACCCAACAATATTTCGTAGGGAGCAACTGATGATACCCATCGCGACAGCTGCTTTGAGTGCTATTCCCGCCATTGGCACACCAATGAAGTAATTGGCATGCACTGTGTGGCACCCTAAGAAATAGGCTTGACTAGCTTATACTGGTCAATGTACTATTCATGACAAAGTACCTTGTTAGGATAGCCAGGTATAGTGATACATCTGGTTTCTCCATATGCGCAGCCATGTTAGTTCTAAGCTTGAAAGCTCTCATGAGGTTTAGGCAGTACAAACACACACCGCAGCTTGCACGGAACAAGCTAAGTTGCGAGAGCAGAACCAAGATCTCACAAGATTGCTGGTGTCAGCGTACACGCAGCAGTTACGGGAACAGGGCTACACAGTTAGAATGCTATAGGAGCACTACATATGTACAGTATTATCCATTATCTATAAATATAGAAATTGAATTATATAACTCAGGCCCGAGAACCCATTTTGCCCATGCTAATAGGTTACAATATGAGATAATACTTGTGGTCGTCACCACCTAATCAGACTTAATAAGGGTGGACTGGTAATGGATGCCCCTCCTCTTGCTGATCTCCACTCCAGGGCTAGAACACATTACCTGCTAATTAACTTGTAATCGCTAAGCACACCTTTCCGCCATGCCATGGGGCGGCCATGGCTAGGTACCTGTTTGGCTCATTAGAGGTAGGCTCCTGAGTGATTAATTATGGATTCAAGGCCTTTGGTCATTAGCATAGATCCCTCACAAACTGGGGCCAGCCATTCCACCTGCCCTAAGCTAAGTATAATGAAGACTAATAGGTGATTGTAACATATTTCGTCGTAATAGTATCATACTATATTCCTAACCGTTCGGGTATTGTTTTATCATATTATGTGGTAAAGGTAAAGGAGATACACTAAATAACTGGGCGATAATAAAGCTGATAAGGGGTACAATATATTACCCATAGAATGGTTGATCTGCCCACCAAACATCTAGGCAGGTCAAATATGATGGCCTCTGATTGGTTTATATTAGTGCATAGAACATGTCCTATTAATTATGATTAAATCAGTGAACTGCTCCTATAAATGATATATCAATTGTCAAACAATACGCATTGGTTTAGGCACAATTTGGCAGCTTAAAAAAACAAGTGAGCTGGCAAGACTATAATATTGAGTAGTAGTGAAAAATCCGCTAATGGTCCGAGGCCTTCACATCAGCGATGCGGCCTCGTTCTTGCCGTGATCTACCTAAGCTAATGATGCTCTTTCGATGTTATGTCCATTAGAAGATGTACTGCCAACGTTAACGGTAACGATATGTTGCTATACCTATTAACCCTCGAACCTCTTTCATTATGGGGTGCCAAATATAAAACACTCATATTTCACAATAGTGATATTTTTGGTGGCTTCAACCAAATTTAAAGAAAGAGCAGTGTCAGGCAACCCGGTCCTAGCTTCATAACAGGGGTGTTTTCTTCAAAGTATTAATATTTGTTGTAGATTTTAGCAAGTCCTTGATCAGGAAGAACAAGCTCCCAATGACCTCTGCTACCTAATTAAGTGTCTGTCCTTTGTGCTATTCCTACTAACTGGAGAAATAAGTGAGTTGATGTAGCGATTCACATCTCAGTCACGTCTCTCAGTCCATGTACTTTCAACATATGTGCAAGGCTATGAAGACTATCATTAGTTAGAATACAAAGCTTTTGGTTATGAAATTCTAACTGGGGGTCATTTTCCTGGTTTGGATGCAGAACAGATTTATCTGAGATAATGACTTTTAAATCACTCATGATTGCACAAGACTCCTTATATCAATTATCTAATCATCATCCTCATCCTCAGGCTCAGAGTAAGTAGGTTCATATCAATTAACATTGCGTCAAAACTTCTCTTTTGTTGTGGTATTCAGTTGTGTTTTCTGGCATATCAAGAAAATGAATAAGACTCTCCAGTTGGTGTGGTATGGTACACTTTGTGTATAGAGCTCCTGGATTTACCTACTTGCATCATAAAACGAACTTTATATTGGCAATTGCCTGAACACACCATCCTAGAACTGCCGTTGTACACTATGCAGGATTAGTAGTTTATTTTGATTTAGATTGATACACCACCTGCACAAACACGTGATGCTTCATATGCACTTAGATTTACAGCAAGTACGCACTTATTAACGCTGAATGATAATAATGCAGTCATTTACTACATTACACTGATATCATTGTTACATGTACAATTCCGAGTGCTGTGATAATGATATTATAATAATATATGCCAGTTTGAGGTCCAAATATTCATAATGTGGTGCCTCTGGCACAGTGATTCACACGTCTGCATACCGGTGTCAAATATAAATGATGTAACATTGATCCAATTGTTTACCTAGATCTAAGTCATTTGGTACACACCTGATATTGATGTTAATTCAAAATAACAAGTTTCACCCAACGCGGAAACGTACATTTCAGTGAAATTGGGTGGCAATATTAATTTTGAAATGTTATTATTGAACTCACCCGGAATTCTGTGTATGTTAAAAATAAACAGTAAAGCAAACATTTCAATCGAAAACACATTCTTTGGCTTTTTTTTTCTATTTCTCTGTGTGATGTCTTTCCCACAACATGTGTCATTATGTATTCCAATTCCAATAATTATTGCTACTCAGCATCATTCTTGTTATCATATTTCCGCTGGTAATGTAGAGAGAGAAGCGACCCCAACACCTCCTGGGCCTATCTATCAACCAGCATATATTTGACACTTGCCCCATCGATGCCTTCTACCCAGCGGTGCTTTAATCACTCTACTCTAACCGTTCTTGACAGGCACTAATCACAATGACCCCCTGGCCCACTACCCATCATGGACAAGTATGTATGTGTCCTGGTGAAGGCCTCAGCCATAGACGACCAGGACCTGGGCCTCACCCCATTCGTTCTCCTCAATCTGGCCTTCTCTGTCCTCCAGAACCCTACCTATAGAGACACCATCTTTATATGACCTGCTCCCTCCACCACCAGGGGCATCCTGAACAGCCCACCAGGGGGTGTGGTAATCACTGTTTTTGGGCACTCAGGTGACAGAACCCATCAGCAGGGTGCTCGTAGACACGGGGTCAGTGCGGCTGCCGCATGGCTCTGTCTATAGGAGGAGGCCATATGGGCAGAATGGAGACAATCTATACATACCTCGGCCTACACACGTGTGTTTACATAGATATGGCCCTCATCACTACATCATCAATTAAAGCCTACATACTTTAGTTTGTTCTAGATAGTGACTGAATAACAACGGTTACATAGAGCATCTGTCTCTAGTACAGTCTAGTTAGCATTTATATTATATTTAAATGTGTCTCACTCTATCTAACTATAACTGTGTTGGGATGACATACATGTAAAGTATTCAGAAGTAAACCCGATCTTGACATAGATAACACGATGAATACTGAAACATATCTACAGGCTGTAAAGGACTAAAAATGAATTGGCTTTGTTTTATCGCTGTGGGTTCCTGTGAAAATTCATTTAGAATACGGAATTGGTCAGCCTCCCTCAGTCTTGCCTTATCACCACAATTAAGGCCGTAACTGCACCATAGTCAGTGAGACGGCGTCAGAGCTGATGTCTGTCTTTTTTGTCTATTATTTTCATAAAGATAACGGTTGATTACGCTACATCTATAGATAATGAGGTAACAAATCAACAGGGGACGGGGGTGGAGTCCCGTTTTGTCCACAGGCTACAAATTGTCCACATTATGTTCTGTCCACACCTACCTATCACAAGTTGTCCATGGGAAATCATCACAAAGTGTCAAAAGAAACAACCATTACAAAGTGTCCAGAAATCATAGTTTGTCCACACAAAGCACAGTTTGGATTTCTAGGTTGAAACACAATGTCCGTAAAGAATACCATGGCTTCGGCCCAGAGAATGGCCTTTATTAGGTATGTAATTGTGTGAGTTTAAAGATTAGATATAATGTTCACATTATATCTGCTTTCATTAATTTGTATAGTAATGGCCAACGTCCTGTTAGCCTGGGGCTCACATCTTCCCCATACAAAATCCACCCAATCTGTTTTAAACCCTTTGCCTGTGGCCCCTTCCCAAATCCATGGACATGTCCCCTTTTGGACCTTTACCTCTAGGACTTCTCCCCCCCCCCCGTCATAGAAGGTAAAAGTCCGATAGGGTTCCTTTCGAGTGGCTACTCTAGAGGTTAAAGACCAATGCGGATATGTCAAGGGATAGATGTCAGGGGATAGATATCCAGGATGTAAATCCCCATTACTTCTCTAGGTTAGGGATTATACAAAGCAGAACATTGCTTTCTTCCTGGGCCACAGCCAAAGGCCTGAGTTTTTGGAGGGAGTGGGAGTCCTTGGGGGTAGATATCAAAGAGGGTGGTTGTCCTGAGGGTAGATGTCCTACGGCTAGATGACCAAGGGGTTAGATGGCCAGGGGGTAGATATTCAGGGGGTAGCTGTCCTAGAACCCTTGAAAGATATCTCAGCCCGAGCTTTATACCAAATTAACATCGGAGATCCATGCATGGCTTTGATGTAACTATGCTTTCTGATTATCATACCTGACAGACATGCCCTTCATCTAACATGTCAGCCAAATGATAGAACCCCTCATTCAAAAATAAATTAACAATGGGATGCAATAACTTCTTTTCGTTAACTGTTCAAACCCTTCACCTCATATACTACTCAGACGCCACCTTCAAACCCTTCCCTTCATATACTACTCACATGTGACCGTCAAACCCTTCTCTTCATATAGTACTCACAACATCCCTATGAATTTAGAACTTTAATTTACATTAACATGCTGCGATCACTTATGGTATATATAGGTACATGTATCTCTCTCCTTTTGAGGACAACAGCATGCATTTCAAAAAGGCATAAGTGAGTGCTTGGGTGAGGGGATAATGTATAAAAAATATAGCTAAATGCCTGACTTTCATACCAATGGGTCTGGCACTGTTGGACCAAGTTTGCCATGAACTCCTTTTACAGTCAAATTCAGTCTGACATTCAGAAGTAGGTCATTTTAGCGGTACGTACATGCCTGACTGTTGTAAACGAGTGTATTATCTGACTCTCACCGTTTTCTCTATGTAAGGTTGATTGCTACTTGGAGAACCTCTTTTTGTGCATTTAGAGTGGTAGTTTCACTTATTATACTGTTACCATTTCCGCACTTAGTAACCTAAGAAAGATGTTTTGATGGAAAGCTCTACATATATATAGTAAAATATAGTCCAATGACCGAAACCGATGGGCTCAAGACAGATTCTGGTCGATCTCTCAATCATGGCAAGCTGGTTGAATTCAAACTTGTACCCAACCATCTGCCAGCCATCTACCAAACTTAAAGCTCATGGTCCAAATTCTGCTTGAGCAAGAACTGATATGGCCCGATGTGGGCGGCTTGCCTCTAGGGTTGGGTCTTTCCCCGAGAATCACCACTCTTTTCTAGTCTTATTTTCTTTTAATTTTGATGTTTACTTTACATCAAACCCATGCTATTTGGGGGCCATCACAGAAAACAGTGTTAATCTAATAGCGTAAGAAGGGTGTTGCGGAATAGTCCTTTTTCCATAGGCGTTACAGAAAAAGAACTTACGCTTTTGATTTTATGCTAATTAATGTTGGCATGTTGGCATATTAATTTTAATTTGATACGACGCTTCATACCAGAGACATCCTTATATGTCACGATGCTTTTGCTCTAGCTAAGGCACCTGCCAGATATACCAGGTATATCTAAGGTTGTATTCGTGACGCAGTTGGAACCCACCACATGAATATACCAAGAATTATCACACAGAAATTTTTGTGATTTAGTGGGGTTTCTATTTTATTAAATAGGATATGTATCAAAGGGAACAGGTTCTATTCATCCCTTTGTTTTTAGCAAAGTCGGTTCCCCTTATTTGTATATATATATAAGTATTTCATTAAGCGTACCCTTACATAGCATACAAACTCGGTGGCCCTACCCCGTCGCTAGTTGCTCTTGTGGCAGCATGCCTGAATAATACACGGCCCGTGCTGCAGCAGGAGCAGGTGCGGCACGGCAGGTGTGCTGCCGGCCAGTTGGCTGTGGTAGTGCCGCCTCCATGCAGGGCGGCAGATGCTGCATGTTCATCCAGCCGGCCCCTGGAGGCGGCAGGGGTCATGTGTAAAGCCGGCTGTAAGCTGTAAGCACTCTGATGGTGTACATGGAGAATTGATGAGCTACTCACAAACTTGTTCATCTCAGGGGCTGGTGTACTTAACCCTTAATAGGCGACATAGTGATGTAATAAGACATGCCCTTTGTCGTCCTAATACATTCATGCAGCCCCTGCATTCGTGCTTAATGCCCACCCTGTATCAATCCAGTGGGGTCTGCACGATGCTTTAATCCAGCACTAGCCAGTTACACCCCAGGGCTGCATTCATATACTAAAGACAGGAATAAAAGCCATTAAAGCACTATACGGACCTGAGAAGGCTTAAGTTTGTGATTATGCTGGTAGGGATACACGAGGCAGCTGTAGACCTTCTGACTTCAGCAGTTTGTTCATGAACCAGCCTTGATTGCGGCTTCACCTCCGACGTTTGTACAATCTAACCTATTGTTATTAGGGGTAAAAATATTAATTATAGTTTCTTGTTTAACTCTGTTTGTTTATTCCATGAAAACCAAAGTGTATCAACGGACTGGCACCAATCAAGCAATACATATATATATATATATATATATATATATATATATATATATATATATATATATATATATATATATATATATATATATATAATATATATATATATATATATATTTATGTATATATATATATATAAATATATATATATATATATATATATATATATATAATATATAATACATATATTATATATATCATATATATATGTATATATATATATGTATATATATATATATATATATATATATATATATATATATATATATATTTATATATATATATATATATTTATATATGTATATATATATGTGTGTATATACGATAACTGCTTTACAAATGCAGTTGTATAAAGGCATATATGTGCACCACCCAAGAATGAATCGCAGGGGCGTGGCAGTGGGCGTTGAAAGAGAATGGAGAGAGGTGGTATTGAAATAAGGGGATGGCAGCTTCATAAAAAGTCTTCTGAATCTGCATGCACAAGAACATCAAGGCTGCAAAATCAAACCGGTCATCCCTCCTGTTATGGGCAATTAGATCGGGTTTCTACTTTTTTCCTCTGTCACAGAATACATTTCATAATATAACCCGACTGTAGTGTGGATCCTCAGCTGAAAATATCCAATGCTGATAATATAGAAGCTATGGTTATGGACTTTAAACATAGACTAACCTCGATTATTGTTGTGTATATAGACCTGCTTATTCGAGTTATGAACTGTATTGAAGCCATGACTGAGTCTTTAGATAACAGAGAGCACCGGTTAGTTGGTGACAACGCGTTGGGTCTTAAATCTACCAATCAGTTTTAGACTACAAATTGATACGAGGCTGTGCCTCATGAGATTGGGCTAATGTGATAGTCTTCGACCGGGTGCTGTCTTTGACCGGGTGCCATCTTTGACTGGGTGTCATCTTTGACCGTCTTGATAGAAAACAGTTTATTTAGGGAAGATAGAGATATGAATGGGATACTTATTACTAATTTAAAGTGCTATGACAGCCGTTAACCTTGTCAGTATATTTTCATCTTCATCTGCCCTAAAACAACCATTTTCTATCAAGCCGGTCAAGGATGGCACCCGGTCAAAGATGGCACCCAGTCAGAGAATCCCACATAGGCCCAATATTATGAGTATGTACAGTGGCCGACAAGGGTCACCTCCAAAAAAAAACCACTTCGAAATTATTATTTTTTATTAATTTAAATTTTTATATCCTGATGAAGGCTACCACTGCCGAAACGTTGTGATCATTATAATTTAAAATGGATAAATAAAGCCATTAAAAATACAAGTTTTGTCGTTCTAGTTGTGTCTATTATATAATTATATATTTTTATATCTTTTATTAAATTTCTCCCTATTTAACCCAAAGTATCCAAATCTAGCAAACCTAGTGTAACATCCGATACTGTGCCCACTTCTAGTGTAGTCACCTGCAGTAATGTCCTTAGACTTGAACACATATAGGTCTCCAAATCGAGTAGCATTGATGACATCAACACCGCTGTCCTAAAGGATGTCCTACTAGTAGCAGCCCCTCAACTGCTCAGTATCATAAACCTTAGTCTACACAGTGTGTCCTTTCCCAGGGAGTGGGCCTCAGCCAAAGTTGTTCCCCTTCTGAAGGCTGGTAGCTTGAAGAATATAGTAAATTGGAGACCCATCAGCTTATTACCAGCACGAAGCAAGATAATGAAACGAATACTCTTTGATAGAATATATGCAGATTTGGAGGAGCAAAATTGCTGAACAAGCCAGTATGGCTTCCTTGCGTCCGGGGCCACCAATGAGTTTTAATGTTTCAATTCGTTAATGAGGTGTACAAAGCCAGTAACAATAGTGAATATCTATTGGCATACTTTCTGGATGTATAGAAAACCTTTGATAGTATACATCAATTAGAGCTCCTTCCTCCTGGCTACCATGAATTTACGGTCATTTGGCTGGTGGCTTATGTTCAGCCTGTGTTGATCACTTAATGGATCATAATGTTACTGTTATGCTTATGGGAAAATTTCCGTTTGGTGGTCAATTGAACATGTTGTTCTATTGTCATCTGCAAATCACTTTGCATTGTAATAGTTGAAAAAATAATCAAATAGGAAATGGAAATAAAATCACATCGCACGGCGCTCATTTTTCTGTAATAATCATTTTTAAAAAAGTTCCTTTACTATAGATTCTAATCATTTAGCCCATTATGCCTGTCATGTATGCCATTTAAGTTAGCACTTATATATTATGATATAGCCCTTTGTTATAGCTTAGGCCTATATGACAGTTCAAAATATATGTAGACAAGATGCACCCTTTCCCTTTCTGGAAAAAATAACAACTTCTTTCTATCAAAGAAAATCTTTTGGGGCCTGCAGGGATCGAACATACAACCTTCTGATTTGAAAGCAGACATGGTAACCACTGGACTATCACCTCTGGTGTCAATGTGTGGAGCTGGTGAGTTAGTGATTCATATATCTTATAGATATATGCCATGAGAGGGCAGCACAAGCCATGTAATGTAATGTCGTTTTTCTGGCAAACACCAGGTTCCAGCACAGACTTCTGCAGCGATTCCCTTTAACTGATTACACAGCCATGAATGCTTCCCATTGCTTGGCGACACAAGGGCCCCTAGCGGCGATCGATGGAACTAGAAGCAGAAGACATTTTCACCAGTCATAGAGCATGTGCAGTGGACCAGCAGGGAAGGCTGTTTACCGGAAGCCAGCTCCGGGCTGCGTTGCTCTCCAAGGCCATGTATACTTCCTCCCCACCCTACCTTGAACCATGTTAACAACAATAACTCAGCCATCCTTACGCCTCCTCCTCCACCCCATCTGCTCCTCCCTTACCGCAGTAGCTGCGAGTTTAGTTCGTTATTGGTTATGATACAAAATAGGAGGCATATATTGTTTCCCATTGCCCCACAGTATTCGTATTCTGTTCCTTGTGTATTGTGCAGTATCCTCCCATTTATTCTGCCGTACATTTTTGTGTAATCATCATAATCATTACAATATCTTAGTATCGCACACTCCATAGTTTGTTCATTCTCTAAGGACTACTCTAGACCTAGCATCAACATTTATATACTGATTTTTTGGGTAGATATAGTGTGAGGGGTTGAACGTGCTGTATTAAAACTACAAGAAATAACCATTCAATTGTGGACAGTGAGTAGTTTATGATGCGATGGTCTAGTAGGCCTATAGGAAACATAGGAAATAAAGATTTTCAAACTGGTTTACGGTTTGAGGTGTCAAAATGTGAGTAGTATATGTATAGTCCAAGATTCTTAGACTTTAAGGTTAAACAAAATCGGAACAACCCAAATTTTGGACAGAAAATGCCCAGAAGGGTACTGAAGCACATACTAAAAGTCCTCGGACATCCTCCTTGTGCTCGCTCGGAAATTCAAGATGGCTTCCAGGATGGGCAATATGCACCATTTCCCTCATTTCTTTTCTATTTTGACTTTCCATAGGTCAATTTGAAGTTTACTTAGCCCCCCCTAAACCAATTTAAACTTTTCAATGGTCTTATCCTTTTGTTGCTAGGACTGGTGGATGCCTAGCAACAGGTATTTCCTATTCGATTTCCCTAGAAACCAGGGCAATTAACAGTCAGAAAGGTATTGTACCCATACTTACTGCTTCTAAAGTGACCCCAATGGAGCAACAATGATATTACTGATTTGCTATAGTCCATGGTTACCTAGCAACAGCAGATATTTACCTAGCAACCACATGGAAAGAGTGTATTTAGCTCTTTGGAAAATACTTTTGCTTTATAAAGGGCCATCTGAACATCACCTACCCCCACGTTCCATGGGAGGCTTCATCGATGGTTACATTTTTGTGTTGCTAAGGCAAGTGGTTGCCTAGCAACATAATTCTATATTATACTTCTTACCTAGAAACCAGTTAAAATATTAATCAGATATTTATATCTGATTAATATTTTGACTGGTTATATATTCATCTACCAATACCTCAACCCCTGGACGTGTAAGCAGGGTACTGAAGCACATACTAAAAGTCCCAGGAAATCCTCCTTGTGCTCATTCCGGAATCTAAGATGGTGTCCAGGATGGGCAATATGCACTATTTCCCTTATTTTGACTTTCCATAGGCCAATTTGAAGTTTACACAGGCCCCCTAAACCGATTTCAAGAGTTTTCCATGGTCTTCTCCTTTTATTGCAATGGCTGCTGATTGCCTAGCAACAGGCATTTCGTATTGGATTTCCCTAGAAACTAGGGCAATTAACCGTCCAAAAGGTAATGTACTCATACTAATGCATCTAAAGTGACCCCAATGGAGCAAGGATGATATGTATGCGTTGCTATGGTTCATGGTTGCTTATCAACAGAAGATATTTACCTAGCAAACTAGAGTGTTCATGCCTCTAAAATAGAATTTGACTTTAAAAAGGGTAATGGTAGGATCACCTACCACCACAAACTATTGGAAACCTTTTGGATGGTGTCATTATTGTGTCCCTGAGGTAAGTTGCCTAGCAACACATTCTATATTGTTATCCATGAAAGGCATTCTTCTGCTACAACTACTAAATGTAAATGGACGTCAGATGAAGTGGGATGATGAAATGTGTTGGTATGGTGTGAAGTTGCCTAGCAACATCAGATATCTACCTCTCAACTAATGTATTATAAAATCAAAGTATTTTCCAAAGAGCCAAATACACTCTTTCCAAGTGGTTGCTAGGTAAGTACCTGCTATTGCTAGACAACCATGGACTACAACAAATCATTAATATCACCCTTGCTCCATTGGGGTCACGTTAGATGTAGTAAGTAGGGAATATGAATATGAAATGCCTGTTGCTAGGGAACCACCGGCCCTAGCAACAAAAGGATAAGACCATGGTAAAGCTTGGAATTGGTTTAGGGGGCTAGGTAAACATCAAATTGGCCTAATGAAAGTCAAAATAGCAAAATAGTGCATATTGCCCATCCTGGACGCCATCTTGAATTCCGGAAGATTTCCTGGGACTTTTAGCATGTGTTTCAGTACCCTCCTGGGGATGTTTTTGGGGTTGGGATATTGATAGATAGATATCTAGATAAATATTTCTGGTTTCTAGGTTAGAATTTTGATATAGAGTGTATGTTGCTAGGCAACCACTTTCTTTAGCAACACAATAATATCACCATCAATGAAGCCTCCGATGGATTGTTGAGTTAAGTGATCTTCAGATGGCTTTTTGTGAAGCCAAAGTATTTTCCGAACAGCTAAATACACTCTTTCCAGGTGGTTGCTAGGTAGGTATTTGCTGTTGCTAGGTAACCATGGACTATAGCAAATCAGTTATATCATTGTTGCTCCATTGGGGTCACTTTAGAAGCAGTAAGTATGGGTACAATACCTTTCTGATTGTTAATTTTCCTAGTTTCTAGGGAAATCGAATAGGAAATACCTGTTGCTAGGAAACCACCAGCCCTAGCAACAAAAGGATAAGACCATTGAAAAGCTTAAAATTGGTTTAGGGGGGCTAGGTAAACTTCAAATTGGCCTATGGAAAGCCAAATGAGGGAAATAGTGCATATTGCCCATCCTGGACGCCATCTTGAATTTCCGAGCGAGGACAAGGAGGATGTTCAAGGACTTTTAGTATGTGGTTCAGTACCCTTCTGGGCATCTTCTGTCCAAAAATAGGCTTGTTCCGATTTTGTTTAAACCTTAGGTCCTATTCTGAGCTAAAAATCTTGGACTAGTAGTAAAGGTTTTATCGTGTGTAAGCATTATATGAAGTGAAAGGTGTGAGTAGTATATAATATAAAGTAAAGGGTTTGAAGGTGGTGTGTAAGCATTGTATGATTGACTGTTTTACGGTTATGTGTGAGTAGTATATAAAGTAAAGGGTCTGAAGGGGGTGTGAGTAGTATATGAAGTGAATTGTTTGAAGGTGGTGTGAGTAGTATATGAAGTGAATGGTTTCAAAGTTGTACCTGAGATGCGATGTTTTAACACCATTATATCTTGACTATAGACGTCTATCCTACACAATAGTGTTAGCGTTGGAATGATGCCTTATATAAACAGCTGAATATATGGATGAATTATGACTTATATCTAATCAGCCTCACAGCAGAGAGTAAACTGATGATTTGTTCTTTGCTCATAGGTCGTTCTTACGCATCAAACCCGTGTGTAAATACATAGGACAGGGTAATGGTGCCTTGCCCTTATGACAGACTATGCATGGTCCTTCAGGAGCGGCCCTTCTTTCTCCCCATGCCTTTTTCTCCTAGACTCTGTGGAGACAATCTCTAGCTGCATGGTGATGGTGCCTGTGAGGGTTGTCAGAGGTGCCTTTGTTGGGGAGTGTTAGAAGCCCTGCTAGTGGAATGGCTTGCTGGGTGCAACAACAATGAGCAGGCTTAGAGGCTATTAAACGCCTCCTGGTGACCATGTCGCCTGGACTTCTTAAAAGGGGAAGCTTCTCCTCTCGATTAACAAGGGGGACACTCATTTCCAAGCTGTTAGCAGCAAATATAGTCCTTTCTATCATATATATATATATATATATATATATATATATATATCTATATATATATATCTATATATATATATATATATATATATATATGTCTGTCATAAGGGCAAGGCACCATTACCCTGTATATGTGTGTGTCTGTGTTTTGCTAACTGCCTTACCCATTCTCCATTCTAAATTGTCTAATATTTCTCCTCATACAGAGGTAGTAAAATAATGACCACCCCAAAAAACATTACCCTATGATATCCTTATATATACATCATATCACGTATATTAGACGGGAATCGGATATGGGTTGTTTTCCACGAGAACGAAATTTCCTGTGTGTCTGCATCTGGTACATCTGGTACATCTGCATCGTATTAAATTCAAATTAACTCCAGATTAGTTAAACCTTTAGATTATGTTATATTATGCAGGATAATTCAGACTGCCATAGCAAACCGAGGACATGGATACTGTATTACTCACGTGAGAAGTCAATCTACTTGAAAGTGTTTGTGTCGAGTGGAAACAGAAGTGCGATCATCACTATCAAAGTCACTTCTCCAAAACTAGTGCGATTCATTAATACCATGTATGCAAATGGATTGATGTAATTAATCGTAATTAAAAGTGTCAGCATGCTGCATGAATGCAGACGAATGGCATAGCACATCATACCGCTAAGCCGACCTTAAAGGGGACAGCAAATCCCACCCGGGCATTGTCTATGATTGATAGGATCACTATACTGAACATGTAGTACTCCTGCGGTGTGTTACAGAATCATAGTGATTAGCATCAATATGTACCGGACCCCTGGGAAGGGTCTTTCCTATAGATGTATTTATTGACGATGTTATTGGCCTCTGAGTAAAAGAGGTATAGACAGCGCTCACTATACACACTGTACGCTCTGTACTACAGTCCAGATACCCTCTCACTATAGCTGTCAGGTGTACTGCCATGAACTGATATCCCTTCTAACAGGTTTCTTATTTTCCTTTTTTGTGTAATTTTGCTTTGGCACATGAAAGCAAGAGCAATGAGAAACGTCAGTGCGGATGTAGTTGTCATTATTTCTATGAAGCAACGCGGACTGCAGGCCAGGTACACTGTGTATTGACATGATAAATCCTGCCACCTGTGTGGCTCAAATAGTGCACTGGTTATTGATATAATATCCTTCCCTCTCTATTGCAGAGCCACCTTGATACAATTCCAGATGTATCTAGACTCCAGGAACTAGACATTGTGTGATATAGATTATATATAGTTCTCACCATCGACCTTATTATAGTGTTGACATATATCAAGTGTGTTCACAGCTGAATAGTATGTGCACATGATTATCTAGTTTCTGCCACAGCACCTCCGCTCCGATTTGACCCTCATGCTAGAATCAGAGTCGGTAAGTTCCTCATAACGACTGTGCTCCACTAAGGTGCAATTGATGGCTGCGAAGCACCACGACCAGGTAAAGGTTCCTGCTGATTTGTGAGCGCTCTGTTACCCCAGGTCAGAGGATGATACTCTCTTTTTTATTTATTTCATTTCTTTTATCAAAAACTCAATACGTCTTAATCTTACTTTAACATATATGATAAACATCGGCTCATATCACAGCCTAACCTCAGGCATGAAGAAGGTATTACCGATATATTTCCTATTTACAGCACTGGAATGTATGCATCTCTAACTGGGCGTTAGACAATTAAGTGGTCCCTACCCTTTTGTATCTGTATTAAACACCCCCTTGTTTTAATAATAGCCCCTAATGAACTCCCTAATAAAGATCCCAACATGATTTACGGGTATGTTGAAGGGATTACAGTAGTTGATGTATTATACCTCATTTTGATAGTCAATAGTCATTGTAATGAGATGTAAAGAAGTATGCACCAGACGGCAGATGTGTGCACGTTTTTGTATGTATCTGAGAGTATTCGCCGGCTGATTCTATTAGGACGTATGGTAATTCCCACACAGTAGAGACTATGTGCTCATCTCTACCCTGAGTATGGGAATCAGTTCGAGATGTTGTATCATTAGATAGCTACTTCCATGTAGCACGACTACACCCTACGTGTCTCCATTTCGTATCTGATTAGCGTTATTAATTCGGCGGGTGTGCCCCTTGCCCCAAGCCCCTAGCCTTATGTTCACTACATGCTAATACCTTACCCTTTTTGTTATAATATCAGCCCCCGACTATGGCTAGGCCAAGAACCGTGTTGAATTATTCAGACTTAAAAAAGACATATGATTGATTATCATGCTAGCTCTGAGCAAATGCCTGTTTTCCTTGTGTGCTCACGTACCTGCAGGAACAGCAGTAACGAAATAGTAACATAAGTTATACAGCATTTAGAATAGGGAAACAGAACAAATGCTGTGTTTGAAACTAGTTTTTGAAGCCGCATGGGAATGGAACCAAAGAGAAATATATATTCATGTGAAGAATAATCCCCCAAACCCTAAATAAACCACAGGGTTATATACATGTACAACATGACATCAGCTCGTATGTTTCAAATCTAATCATTCCCATTATAAGCACCACCACTTCTCTATGAGAGAGTTGTCATATGAGAATAACGACCGTTCATAGATCACCACAGGTCGGGTGATTTGTAAACAAACTGGGAGAGTTGAACTATGGCCAGACCACATTGGAGAATCCCCCTTCCTCTGCTGTGGTTCTGGCCGGAATGTTTTGGAATAATGAGGAACAGGCTCTCGATCAATTACACAAGACCTGGCAGAGATAGGCGTACACAAAGAACTTCTGAATTACCCAATGTTATTATCCATCTGAGAAATGACACTGGAAAGCAGACAAACCCCATTGGTCCAGGTTGGACAACAGCAGTCCATGGGGTTTTCCGGAAGTGCTGTGATTGTGAAGCCCATGTTCAATGGCAGCAATGTATTTCCATTAAAGCCAGCTGCTGACGAGTCATAATGCTTTAGCTTCGTTCCAATCAGTTGTTGACACTGACAGATTTGGATTTAACGGATTATGGATGTATAGACCTGACGTACATATGAAGAGAAACCGATTAGAGTCATGGCTCTCGGTCAGAATTTCATGGATAAAGCGATAATAAAAGGAATAATTACGACATGTGTCTGCTTGGGCCAACGGCCACAAAGACTGTATATATTGACCCAATTAAATAATACAGTAGCACTACCTGCTATTTGTATTCCTCTAAAATATAGGTTTTGTAGGATAAGGACACTTTTTTATAGGATAGGGGCCAATTGTATAGAATAAGGGCCTGGCTAACAGCCCTTTTACTACGAAGCTATACATTTTTGTATGATAAGGGCAAATTTGTAGGATAAGGGACTAACAAGGTGTCCTAGAGATGCTGGCCTTTCCCATGGCTAGTACTATAGGATGCAGGTGTCACACATGGAGCAAGAATGTTTTAGTGATGTACAGATACACCATTACACCATGTCCTTCTGGAATGAGCTCTTTCCCGGATTCTCGGTTTTGTTCTATAATCCCAGCCTGGGTAATCTAACATAGGCCGGGTTTGTAAATGGTGCCACTTGTTTGATGGTTATTATATAAGGCAGTCAGCGAGCGGTCACTAGCAGTTCTTGTCGGGATTCTCCTGGGAGACTCACTGAGTAAGCTCTGCTACTTGTACTCTCGCTCCCAAATCCTTCCAAAGGTAGCCTCTGCCTGGAACCAGTGGACAAGAACCAGAATGTATGATGGTAGATTTACCATCAGACCTTGTGGTTCCATTTCCTGTTCCTGTTCGCTGGTTCCAAGCTACCAGCAGGGGTTGTCCAGACCCAGCAAAATCCCAAGTTCAAGGTCATTTTGCTGTTACGAGAGCCTTCCTTTGGAAGGAGTTAGGAACGAGAGTATGCCAGTTGCTTCCCCACACACTGATAATAATGGGCCTGGAAATGTTAGTCACTACGGACTACGTTTCTATAGTCACATGAACGTAGAAAAACCGGCTATACCGAGTTAGTCACCTATGTCTAATGTAAGTTAGTCATATAGTCAACCTATAGTCAGCCATTAAATCGGCTGATTTGGGCTATATAGTCAAGTGACTATGAATTTAATGGTTTCATGGTCTAAAGTAGTCACTATGACTAATAGATATAGTCAATCATGAGAAATAAGCGAAAGGCAGGTCGAGGTTCAGAAGGGTAGAGCAAGGCAGAGCAAGGCAGAGTAAGGCAGAGTAGAGTAATGGAAAGTAGAGCAAGGCAGAGCATGGCAGAGCAGAGCAATGTAGAGTATAGTAGGGTAGATCAAGGCAGAATAAGGCAGGGCAAAATAATGTAAAGCAGGGCAGGGCAAAGCAAGGCAGAGCAGAATAGGGCAGGGGAAGGGACAGGCTAGGATAAGGCATGGCAGGGGACAGGCTAGGATAAGGCAGGCTAGGGACAGGCTAGGATAAGGCAGGGCAGTGGACAGGCTAGGATAAGGCAGGGCAAGGGACAGGCTAAGATAAGGAATGACAGGGGACAGGCTAGGATAAGGCAGGGTAGGGAACAGTTTAGGATAAGGCAGGGTAGGGGACAGGCTAGGATAGGGCAGGGCAAGGAACATGCTAGGATAAGGCAGGACAGGTGACAGGCTAGGATAAGGCAGGACAGGGGACAGGCTAGGATAAGGCAGGACAGGGGACAGGCTAGGATAAGACAGGCCAGGGGACGGGCTATGATAAGGCAGGCCAAGGGATGGGCTAGGATAAGGCAGGGCAAGGGACAGGCTAGGATAGGTAGAGCAGGGGACAGGCTAGGATAGGGCAGGGAAATGGACAGGCTAGGATAAGGCATGGCAGGGGACAGACCAGGATAAGGCAGGCCAGGGGACAGGCTAGGATAAGGCAGGCCAGGTGATGGGCTAGGATAAGGCATGATAGAGGACAGACAGGACAAGGCCTGGCAGGTGACAGGCTAGGATAAAACAGGGCAGGTTACAGGCTCCTGTGTAAGCATATTATGCTCTGTCAGTCTAGACATACACTGTTCATGTATTTCTATGTTATCAAAATTTGAACAAAATACCATGATTACTCTATCAAACATGAGAACTCATGCACCCTAGAACATCTTAAGTTGTCATAGACAATGGTAACATAACATATGTCAAGCAGGGATATCCATAGAACAGTGGTTTAGTAGAGGATGTGCCTACCTGAAGTCCATGGACCATTCAAATTTTAATCCTAACTGTTTCCTGTGCACACATTCCTGTGACATCATCAATTTGTGTGATCCACATATAGTCACTACTGACTATCTTATGACTAATATGTGACTAAGTTGTATAGTCCCCTGACTACGGGGGTCAAAATATGGTGGTATAGTCACTACTGACTATAGGTATTATTATCAGTGCAGATAATGGTTCGGAGTATGCAAGACCTATTCAAGATCTTTTCAAGACCTGCTCCAGCTCTTTATTCAATAAAAACTCTGTGTGGCCGTGATCTTTAATTGTGCTTCAACTGTGCTCTCCGAATAGATAAAGACTACCTTCTCTAAAGCAGCTGTTTTGTGTGTGCCCTTTGGTTAATGGTAGCTGAAATCTATATGGCTATAGAGTTACTACTATTGGATGAAACCAGTTGAAATAGGGTATTGTAGGTCCTCTCCATGGTGCCCTATAACAAATACAATGTATATTGGCCATGCTATGGCGGCCTGTAAGATATGTTTCTGCTTCAGCAGAAACAGGTCAACGTGTTAGGTTTCTGCTCGGGCAAACCATGTGGTAATCCAATGTTGAAGGACCGGGGGGGGGGGGAGGGGGGGGGGGGTAAAATCAAGTGCAAAGTTTGGCATTTCTTAAGAGGGAAAAAGAGCCGAGAAAAAGGAAACCTGAATTTCGGAGTGCCCAAAGGGCAGGAAATAATAGTATCTTACCATACATAAATACCGCCATATGTAGGGACCACAAGCCAAATAGACATTATAATCCCAGATTTCCTATGTATCCATCAATGGACAGGTATTGAAATGTGCAGTTGAGTGGTAAAAGTTGCGAGCATATATAACAGTAAATTATATTTTTTTCTAATTCTTCCAAAAAATAAATAATAAATCAATTTGTTGAGATTTGCCAAAAAAAACTGCTAGCCACCCCTCCTATCCATATTTTTCACCCAATGGGATACAACTTTCGTTATTCTTATTCCATACATATTCACTTTGCATGAGATCCGAGGAAATACACAGTGAAATGCTTTCTTATGATGTTATTCACCTCAGGCCAAAAAAAAAAGGTTTGTTTCAGGTCACCCGACCGACCCTATCTAAACAGGGCCGACCCTACGTTTTTTTATGCAATTTTGAAGAAATTTTCATATTTTTATCCTTTTTTGGGCCAATCTTAAGTTGACAAAATTTTGAAAAAAATCTCCCTATTTTTACACGTTTTTGGGTCAATTTTAGAGGGGAAGTAAAAAAAAAAAAATCCGACCTACCGACCCTTGTTACCTGAAACAAAACTTCGTTTTTTATTTGGCCTCAGGAAACATTGAATTGGCATTTAAGTACTAGCCCGCTTCTCCGAAGACCCTAAAATTGACCAAAAAAGGGTAAAAATACGAAAATATCTTCAAAATTGCATAAAAAACGTAGGGTCGGCCCTGTTTTGATAGGGTCGGTCGGGTGACCTGAAACAAACCTCTTTTTTTTTGGCCCTACAGAAATAGAAATTGCCTTGAAGAGCCTGCATGCTGAGGCTCAAATTTAGGATTGTGCATCACATTTTTCCCAATGGGAAAATTGAAAGATAAAATCGAAAATCCATGTCTAGTGTCGAAATGATCTAACCTTCCAATTGGTCAAAACTATTTGATTACGATAATTATTAGCCCTAAATAGGGCCGCTATATGCCTATCGTTTCATCAGTTAATTTCTGAACGTTTTATTGGAAACACTTGAGGCGCCACCTACTGAGTACTGTGGTTGCTACTATATGTCCTAGTAAAAAAGATAGGAAAATTTGCCTTCCACAAGGGATTTACTGGACCCGCATCGAAACCGGGAAGGTAGATTTTGAGAAGACTTTGGAGTGTGAAAGAGCAGGGGGAACGGAACAAGGTGGCACTGCTGCCTATGCTCATATATGTGAAGTCATTGTCATGTGAAGGACAGAAGTGCATGTGGGAGGTGTGTGTGTGGGGGGGGGAAGGGGAGGGGTGCTGTATGTAGTGTCGTTTATTTAGGGCAGAGGTATGGTCTAGCCTCCCACCAGCCACCACCTCTAAGCCAGCCTGATTTCGGCCTGGCTGTGTTTCTGGGCTGGCAGTCAGACACCCCCTCCCCTACTCACTGAGAGGTAAGGTCCCGGGGCCTACTGACCACTACTTAGGCTTATGAGGTTGGGGGGCACTCTCTCCTATTTAGTTACCATCAGTGAACAGGATCACAAGATAAATGTTCCATTCTAGGGCCCTATATAGGCAAGAGCCCATAAAAATTTCCTGCCCAAAGGGTCCTAGTTTGTTGAGCTACCTCTTGTATTAAGGATACCAAATTTCAGGTAATTTTTATGCAAACATGCATTTACTATCAAAAAAAAAAGGGGTGTGCCCCCCCCCCCCCCCCATTGGGTCGGTTGTCACCGAATATGAGCTCACATTGGGTATAGTTCATATGTGTCTCACTGGGGACAGCACAATCACTGATATTTCAGGCCTGAGAGTGGTCCCAACTTATGTGAACTTAACCAAATAATAGACAAATAAATATATTCACCAATGAGTTAAATTGTATATGGTAAATCAGTCAATATACCTAGGTACCAGTTTATTATACCGAAATAGCCATATGAAAACCTCCGGATGTGGTCTTCAAGCAAGTCAAATAGTAGATAATGTTACTATATCATAGCTGTTGAAAACACCGGCAAGAATTGGGTCAAAATTCATGTTTTTTGGGTGAAGCAGAAACCGAGTAGTTCCAAAGGTTTTGTTTCTGCTCGAGCAAAGAAGCAACTGCATAAGACGGGTGAGAAGGAGCCACATGTATACAGTCATCATCTGAGATGCGTGTGGCTCAACACAGTCGTAGGGAATCCTAACTTTGCCAATGTTACTTCTAGATGATATGAAGCCTTTCCTTAGATGTATATTTTCTGGTAAGTACAGCAATATGCAAGCCAGGGGGATACTCGGAAACTGCTGCCAGTCTAGTAGACAGACTGTCTGCCATCCTTTTTGTATACGTTTCTATCCTCTCACTAGGATACCGGGACTGTAATATTCACATTCTTACTATGTGGTATTGACATGTACAGTCAGTGCTGCACAGACAAGCCACCTCTGGGTACGTGCCAGATTAGCCATGGAGAGGGGGGGAGGTCATTCGGTAACCAGCAAGGGGTACAACGTGGCATTCTGTGTGTGTGTAGGTGTGTGTGGGCGTGTACGTGTGTGATGGTGTGTAGATGTGCGTGTGTGTGTGTGTGACTAGTTATCCTGCATAGTAGTTTACAATGATGCCATATAGATCCCGCACAATGCACATGGTTTCACTTTCTCATAACCGTATAATGAATGCACCATCTTTTTCAGTGTGGCATAAAGCTATAACAATGAAACGGGTAGGAACTTGTTCCTGGGACCAACATGTGCAAGCTGATACTAGCAGCTCTCGTGAGATCTTGGTTCTGTCCACAGAACGCAGTTTGTTCCTGGCATATCATGTTGTATGTCAGTTTGGTACCAAGCTAATTCTCGTATGATTTTCCGAGGACGGAACTAACAACTCTGCGCACACGGAGCCACCAGAATTATCGCTATAGGCTTTCAATTAGAATATCAGAGCTGATGAAGATATGCTTCATATAGGCTGATAATAATATACCATAGAATAAAAAACTATCTCGATGGTATTTAACCATGGGTATAGCTTGTTTCTGTTTTTAGCCCCATTCTCTGCTACTGTCCCTTCCCCATTTCAATGAACACGTGAACACCAATAGACCGGCGTCATATCAGGCCCCGCCCATAACATTAGATGTGTTTGATATTCCTTAGATGTGACTCGGGAAATCATGTAGGGAGCCAGCAGAGGTCACATTAGTCCATGAGCTACTGGCACCCCTCGTGCACCCCCCCCCCCACAACTCACCCCCATAGCATTTCTTTTGGTCCTTAGGGTCCCTAGAACAAGATTCAAGATGTTAACATGGAATATCTTGGGATGCACTACCGGTTTTGGCTCGCTATCCATGTGCGGGTTGATACCACTTTTGGAGCAGTTTTTGCATCAGAGAATTTTAGAGGTATGTTCAAACTTTGAACTGCAATAACACCTTCCCATCAAAGGGTATCTAAGCTAAGGGGCTCATCTTAAAGATAACATAATTTCCTATTGATTGATGGCTGTTACATGCATCAGGATTGAGAATTGGCTGTGGTAGAGGCTGTCGGAAACATCTGAGTTTGAACTCGCAAATTGGAAGTTTTCACTAAGAAAATGTCAGTGGACCTTACAAACATAGATATAACAACCCCTTATCCAACATTTGGCCACCCAATCTCATATGGTAGAATGAATCCTTCTGATTAATTTGAGCCATAGAACAGCCTTTTGTGATGATCCCAAGTAGAGATATTGCCTTAGGAACAGGGGACGCTACATCGAGCCAGCCATGTATCATTTTATGGTATTTTGTACTCCACCTCGTGTAAATGTATATTTCATCATACTAGGCCATTTACAATGGGTTTGAATCTAACCTAAAATAGATGGTCATTAAGAATATTGCTGTTTCTATTTGATAGGAATGTGTGAAGAGGCTACAAATGGTCAAAATTCAAGATGGCGGCTGATTGCTTAGAATTCTGCTCTGCAAGGTGTAAATAAGGAGGCTAGAATAATTCTGATGACACCTACCCCTAGTAAATCCATCCCAAGGGATACAATGGAGCAACCAGTTTTATCCTAGAACCAGTGGTTGCCTAGCAACAGTAGGTTTACATAGCAACCAATCCAAAAAGCATCCTCGTAGACAACTATTGCCATAGTATTTCATCAAAATCCAAGTACGGTTGAATGTACCTGCATACACAAACTTATATCATACCATGAGTGAGATAGAGCATATAGAATACATCCATTGGAACAAGTGGTTGGCTAGCAACTGGTGCTTTGTATAACAACTGGTTGTTTTCATAGCAACCAAGGCAAAATAATGCCTGCACAACATTATCAGCAATATGCCATCAGCATCTACATCTAGATGAGTGCACTTGCATATATCAACTGTATATATCATACTATGAGCTGCACAAGGTACAGGTAATATGCCAATCAGAACAAGTGGTTGCATAGCAACAATAGAATTCTATAGCAACCAAGGATATAATTTAGTTTAGTGGAGGTATAGCTCTGAGTAGTGACACAGGTAACTAATGCAAATGTTTGGCCATAAGACCAAATAACAGACAGTTGCAGACTACATTCGTACTACATTAATGTGATAGAAGAAAATGGTTTCTATGCAGCTACCTTTGAGGGCCATAAGATAGATGTCCAACCATCTTGAAGCTACACAATCTGGGTATCAGTTTGAATGGGAAGCCAGGTCGGTGTATCAGTATTGCTACCGTTAAACATCCCGTAGAAGCTGCAGCAAGTACACGAGTCAGATGGCCAGTGTGGCTCATAGGATCAGCCCAAAGTCGCATGGGTAGTGGGGGGGGGGGGTTAAACACAAGTTTTCCCAAATCTTGATGGTAAAGGGCAACATAAAAGGCCCTTAACCATACCCAGGAGCTACAGGGAGTTTGGGGGTGGGTGGGGTGTAAGAACAGTACACCTTGGAGTACACCGCTAATCCCCCCTCCCTTGTCAGGGCTGAGATGGTAATATGAGGCATTGACACTGCCTACTCACCTGGCCCAACCTCCTCCCTTCACTTTGCTTCATGAGTACACCACTCCTCTCCCCCCCCCCCCCCCACACCTTGTCAGGCATCCCATTGTTTTATGTATGGCACAGCGCTAACTGACCCTCCTTGATAAAGCTGAGCAAACAGGAGAGGGTAGTGGACACAAGGAGGCTTCATGGGCCCCCAGGAGGCTCCATGAGATGCCAGGAGGCTCCATGAGCTGTCAGGAGGACCCTAACACCAGCTCAGTTAGGCCAAAGTTAGGGGTGCGGCTAATACACAAGTTTTCCCCAGTACTCATTCAGAGGCCTTCTGCGGCTTATAGCATCTGCCTGAAGTCGGGGTGCGGCTTATTCATGAGTTAGGCTTATACACAAGGTTTTACGGTAAGTACCAACAGTCAGGCTGTTATATATCAGAATAGTAGGTGTCATAATAATGTATCAATGTTTGACCAAACCTATTAACTGCAATGTGGCCTTGTGGGCCTGCACCTTCTTTGACAAGCCACTATTCAGAATCTGCCATGCAGGAGAACTAGCTTTCAAATTTACAGGTAGTTGAGATATTCCATGGAAGAATCATTAAGCCTGGGAATGAATTTTCTCTCCAAGCCTGGAAGGATGGGTCAGGCCCAAGTTGAGCATAGCACACAGATAGGCAGCCAAAACTGTATAACTGCATCACTAGGTTACAAGAGTTATAGGTTAAGGCCTGTTATCATCTGTAAGCCTTGCCTCTGTGAGAATATCTTACACAGCACTCCTTGAAGGTTAATTAGTCTGCAGACAAGCTTGTATACACTGAGACTGGAGACCTGCCTGTACTTTTAACTTTGACCAGGGCTGGGGATAATATAATCAGAGTTCGCTGAGTACTCATAGAGTAAATTCTTGAAGAGCACCACCTACTCCACGGGAATGGCATAGGACTAACTGTCTGAGAAAGGCACAGAGGCTGGGAGGAGAAGGGGTATTGACCAGAAAGTGTAGAGCAGCCATAAAAGGCTGTGACAGGTAAGGTGTGCATGATTACAGTTGTTTTTTTAGAGAGGATGGGTATGGCCAGTGCTACACCCTGGCACAGGGATGGTGTCCTGTATATAGTGGTCAGCAGACCTGCCACACCCACCACAACTGGCCTCAAGCAACACATGAGTACCACCTACCCACATGGGCTCCACATTGCTCTACCCATTATAATTCTGGGGCCCTTCGAGTGGTGGTTAGCAAGGATAACCTGCTGTCTGAATTCAGAGGCAAGCCAATTTACTAGGCTTTCTCCCTGTAGGCACCATCTTCTGTAGTCTGGCTGGCACACCTAGGCCTTTAAGGACAGCATAGTATATTAATGCAATATGCCCTTTATCACTATGGTTCATGATGTAACTCACCCAGGCTGCAAAGTTTGATACATTCTTACAGGGTTGGAATGATGCATCAATGCAGCTTTGGTGAGTTACTTGCCAGGGCTGCTGTCAGGTTGATAAAATGGAAAAACCTCTGGAGATTAAGCAGTAGGTGGCCGCACATACAATTTGTGGACATGCCTCTTGGGCAGCCCAAAGCACATAACCACCATTCTGTGAGGGGCTATTTCTTGTTCTTTGAGTCTAAATAGTCTAATCACCAAACCTGGCTACGGCACCTAGCCTTTCTGGTGTCGGTAGCCCCCTCTTGGAAAGTCGTCTGCAGGTGTAAAAGTAGACAAATCCCACGTGCTAGAATGGCACTTGGAAACATTACTATACCATTGAACTTGGGTTCTAACTGGGTTGAGGCAGTCCCTATGGTTAGCTCTTTAACAACCAAACAGAAACTGGGACTGGAACCAGAAAGTATTATGGGAGAACATTCTGATTCCCGTTCATTGATTTGAACCTCTACAGGTCTTAGCTAAGGAGGGGATTAACTCTTGGAAGGGTTATGAAGCTGGGGTCATTTCTCTTCATGACTTCCTGCACACTCCCCCACCCATCAAATACACCTCCTTCTATACAGTTGACCTAGCTAAGTTCCCCCAGCCATGTTATCGCTTTCTGGAATATAAGTAGATAATACACATACAAATATAGTTAAAAATCAGGTTTTTACAGCTGAAGCCATGTTAAAAAATGACTACGGATTCAAAAGTCAATCGCATGGTAGTTTTAAGGAGTTGCCGACACCTGCTACCTGCAGGGATTGACCAAACCCAGCAAAATCCAGGTTCAAGGTCATGGTGATTGTTAGGATCTTGGAAAAAGAGGAGTGTGGAAGGAGTGTAAGTGGTGCAGAGTCAATGGTGCCCCTCTATTGCCCTGGTGGTGGTGGTGGCCGTAGTGAGGTCAGCCTAAAAGGTACATATGATCACCGCAGCCAATGGCAGGCAATGGTGAGTAGTGTTGGGATATCTTGGTCCCTGCCAGCTGACCTATAAGAGGGCTGAGATAGAGAGATGGTAATCATGGGAGTCTTTGAGTCTAGTCAGGCCACCAGCCACCGTCAGCGCAATCGCACCTGGAGTTGGTAACTATTGGGCAGAGGCAGAAGGGTAATAGCTGTCCACAATTATGCTTTTTGGACTGGTTGCTATGTAAACCTACTGTTGCTAGGCAACCACTGATTCTAGGATAAAAGTGGTTGCTCCATTGAATCCCTTGGGATGGATTTACTAGGGGTAGGTGTCATCAGAATTATTCTAGCCTCCTTATTTACACCTTGCAGAGCAGAATTCTAATCAATCAGCCGCCATCTTGAATTTTGACCATTTGTAGCCTCTTCACACATTCCTATCAAATAGAAACAGCAATATTCTTAATAACCATCTATTTTAGGTTAGATTCAAACCCATTGTAAATGGCCTAGTATGATGAAATATAAATTTGCACGAGGTGGAGTACAAAATACCATAAATTAATACATGGCTGGCTCAATGTAGCGTCCCTGTTCCTAAGGCAATATCTCTACTTGGGATCATCGCAAAAGGCTGTTCTATGGCTCAAATTAATCAGAAGGATTTATTCTCTTATTATCATATGAGATTGGGTGGCCAAATGTGGGATAAGGGGTTGCTATATCTATGCTTGTAAGGTCCACTGACATTTTCTTAGTGAAAACTTCCAATTTGCAAGTTCAAACTCCGATGTTTCCGACAGCCTCTACCACAGCCAATTCTCAATCCTGATGCATGTAACAGCCATCAATCAATAGGAAATTATGTTATCTTTAAGATGATCCCCTTAGCTTAGATACCCTTTGATGGGAAGGTGTTATTACAGTTCAAAGTTTGAACATACCTCTAAAATTCTCTGATGCAAAAACTGCTCCAAAAGTGGTATCAACCCGCACATGGATAGCGAGCCAAAACCGGTAGTGCATCCCAAGATATTCCATGTTAACATCTTGAATCTTGTTCTAGGGACCCTAAGGACCAAAAGAAATGCTATGGGGGTGAGTTGTGGGGGGGGGTGCACGAGGGGTGCCAGTAGCTCATGGACTACATACCCTAACAATCATCCTTGCCAGTGATACGGTTAGGCTCCCTGTGATGTGTCAATGCCAATTGTGCACAATACCAGGGTAGGATCAGGGTTGGAGAGGTATTGTGCAATCACTTAGACTTGTCGATTACAGATGCAGAACGTCTAATTGGCGCTCATTATCATGCCGTCCAAAGCCAATCACATTAGCATAGCAATATGACACTTTGTCCCAATATGGAGACCTCATACAGGGTCTGAAACAGGAGGGTTTAGAATGGGGGCGGAGTAAAGACCAAAGTACTGTATCTTGTATCTGTTGGTCCCGTGTGGTCATTGTCTCAGTGATACACACAGGATGTATGGTAGGTGTCCTCTTCTAATGTGGCCGACAATTCAGAAGGCAGGGATTATGTCAGAGGGATTATCTTCCAGCTAAAATGGGTACTGTGGCAGGCCCCTTAGTGCCTTGTGAATGTGGCGGACATGAGTGGATAAATAGAGAGGCTGCAGTACTGTACGGTCACTCTGTAGTTGTGTTTACTTACAACGTCCACAGTGGGTTGGATAACCATATTTGATATATTAGAATGCCCCACTTGATAAGTCTAACCAAAATCTAACCTAACTTGCGTCATTAGGGTAATTATTATTATTATACAACGCAGAGCGTGTGCCTGGGAATAAATAGTCCATCTCATGGCTTATTATCACAAAAGTAGTTGAGCCATACATCCATCCCTTTGTAAATTACATAGAGACAAGTCCTTGGGTGGCCTGCTATGATTAATTGCATGTACTATATTGCGTTGTAGCATGGAGCCTATCAAAGATATAAACTCGGATGAATTAACACAATCATGTAACGTAACTACACTGAAAAGAAGAAAGAGAAAAGATAGGGACAAGGATGGGGGAGTAGGGGATCTCCCGGCTTCCTACCTCCCCGTCTTGCCCATTCCACTCGTACAAACATCCCCACCCCCGCCCTCGGAAGAAGCCTACGTCAGTGGACTCTCATGTTTTAGTACTGCGCCGATAGCAGTTTGCCCCTGTGACAACGGCCAGGTAGATTACTGGGATATTAGTATTAATGCATCCTACTCACTGTTGAGATGTGGTCCGAGACCTGAGACAGGGAAAGTTGCGCGGCCTGCTGTGGCGGTGTGCCTGCACGGCGCTGCTGCCCCTACTGCTGCCGGGGGAGGGGTCCCGGGGGCACGCCCGTCACACCTCAGTCCTGCAAATGCCGCCAACAGTTGTCCAGCATACAGCACACACAGTAGTAACACCCCAAATGTCGCCAGCTCCTCGATATGGCACCACACTGCACTTCCCGCGTAGAACTGAGTCTCAGTGCACGGCCTGCCCACCATGGACTACGCTGTATATATATAGGTGTCGTCAGCTGTACCAATTTGGTGCTGGAAAAGCGCTCTCTTATCGATTTTCCACACTTAATTGGGACGGCAGGTCATTGTTCAGGACCCTGTGTGAGTCGGGTGGGGGTGGGGGTGGTCGGGGTTAGTTGTGAGTGTGTGTGTGTGTGGGGGGGGGGGGGGTCATCGTTTGGCACAGCAGGAGGATGGGGCACTTCTTCCTGCCCTGGTCATGGTGAGTAATTTAAACTCCCTCCGATAGGGTTTGCCATCTTGTGGGCGTTCTGTGTAGGCAAAGCAGCCAATCAGATGCAGTATGGCCCGTGACGTCATGAGCACGTCATTACAGGGTCAGCGTCTTTAAAGGACGTTAATCCGCCCTATAAAGGGGCACGGGTATGCTGCTTGGATAAGGGCACAGAAGACTGCCTCCAGCGCCGTGTAGGCCATGTAGGATGTGATCGTTCACCTGGAAACTGTAGGCGGCTGTCTGCCTCCTCCTGCTCCCCTGTGGCTGCTTTGTAGCGGCCGCCCCCGGGAAGCTTAAAGGGGAACCCCTTATTCCCCGGCTTGCGTGTCTATATTGTATATAGATATAATGGGGCTAGGTAGGTAGCAAATACAACTCCACGCATGATTGCCTAAACCGTATTGCCACCTGATGCGTTTAGGCCGTTGTTTGTGAATTAATCCCAACTTGAAAAGCTCTAATATGAGAAGAACATGTATGCGATGTTTTCCCGATGAACGGGATCCATTATCATCGTAATCTGTAATGGACTAACAGAAGACAATACTAATATTGTATATCATAAAAACTAAAAGCACACAGCAATGACGCTTAAGAAAACAACACATGTTGAACAAAGGCTTTCAAAATTAAAGAAAAACGAAAGAAAGAAAATCTACATTTGACACATAGCCAAAGTAATACCATATAATATCAAACAATTTCACATGCACATTGCATACATTGGATATAACAGTGTTCTCGATCCCCTTGAACATGCTATTCCATCTGCACGCATGGCTGGCTTATATTACACGTTTCATTCGCCTAGCTCACTGTTACTGTGTTAGAGTAAAATCACACGAGCCATGGCATATTTTGCTGGTGTATCGTAAATTGGACGTGATCAATGACATCAGAATGAAGTTTGACCAGTGGCAGCAGGAAATGTTGATGAAAAATACGAGAGGGGGTGAGGACGAGGAGAAAATCTCAATCAACACAGAGAATGGTTTATTCGTCAGGGCATCATAAAATATCAATTATACTATAACCAGATACAGGCAACTCCTTAGAGTAGAAGTAGTGTATAGTACTAATAGATCTCCACCCTCAATCCATCATACCTTCACCATCGGACAGCAATTTCAGATCGAGCGTTGAATCCATTGTTGACTCAATACGTGGTAAACAGGAGAGCAGCCCCGATAGTAGCGGCGGGAGGAAAGACAGGACAGCAGCCCGCATCTAGTACCTGTTATTACAGGAAAAATATCAGTATGATCTGAGGTTACACTCAGATACATCAATACAACAAAACATGTCTGATAACCCAGCCAAGGCTATTTGGCAATGCAATATGCCAATCAGCCTTGCCGTGGGGAAAGGGATGAACCACTGATAAAAAAAGAACAGTTCATGTGTCTGTTATAACTGTAAAGCTTGAGATTTCAGTCAATTGGTTAACCACAGATGTGCACCAGGGGAATTGCATACAGTACAGTAGGGTGTTTCACAACCAACTGATATATATATACGATCGATACAAAGTAGTTACGACTAATAGGATATGACCACCGAATCTAGAATGGCATAAAGTGTTTCCCAACTGTATACTCGTATATCAGTCATGTTGTATCTCACCCATTGCCAGCTAACAAATTTCTTTTTATTTTACATCAAAATAACGTTTTTTTTAACGTTGTATAACATTTTGCCACAGTAAGGACCCACAGAGAAACGTTATATTACGTTGTATAACGTTTTTTGTTTACTGGGTTACTTATATTTTATAACCAAGATATAAGCGCACCTGGTGAAACGTTGTATTACGTTGTATGACGTCTTTTGTTTACTGGGTTACTTATATTTTATAACCAAGATATAAGCGCACCTGGTGAAACACAACGATACAACTGATTATACATTTTTAGAGGTAGATTTCCCTCATTGTTCTGCCTTCTTATGAATGATAATATATATTAGTCACAACATTTAGAGCATGAAAGCATTGGATTCATAGTTACTTGACTATGTAGCCAAAATCAATTGGGTTGCTTGACTATTACGTTAATTAACTTGAGTAAACATATGGTATAGCCATTTTTGCAACATTCATGAATCCAACTATAAAAATGTAGTCCATAGTGATTTTTTTAAAGTGCAGCAGTATTAGTGTAGCTGGATACATCCGCATTCAGCTCCTGTGGCGATTAGTTCAGTAAGAGTCAATTATGTATGGCTCCTGTGTCAGAGACAACAGCTGTGGAGATTAAGGCGATCTTAAACTCGATTTATATATATAGCGCCTACAAATGAATAAATATAACACAGTTCGTTCAAATTATATATCAACGAATCAGTAATGATGAATGTTTAATAAATGTAGTAAATGTAATAATTCATCGACTGTTACCCAATTGAAGCCGACACATATTTTTGTATATAACAATTTAAGTGTTAATCTGACCGATAAAAGAACATCTTGTATCTACAGTCATGATCAGCAGGTGATCAGAGACCAAGGTTTACATGATACAGACATATCTATGGTGGTGGCTTAAGGTTAAATCTTATATCTCAAAATCGTATATAAACCCCTTGAGAATCATAGGTCTTTAACAACATAAATAATCAATGCTCAACCCAAATATGGAAGTGATTGACCGAGCTATATTGATACTACAGCTTTCCACAAAATGGGCATCTTTACATTTAAAATGACAGAGGTCTGATTTAATGACATGATATTTGTTAGGAATGGTCTATGGACTCCTCACCAGACCTAGTCATAGGTTGAGGAACATATCCATACTCTAACATATCAAAATATCAGAGTGGGTTATCGTTATAATTTCTATGATAACTTAGGAAATGAATAGTCAATATATCATCCAAATGGAACATTTTAAACTATAGTCATGAACCATTGACTATCTCATCAATAGACCACGATGACACATGCCTGGATAGCCCAAACAGTAGGGTGCCTGCCTCTGAATCCTAGGGTTGAGGGTATGAGGCTCTCTTGGGAAAACTTCCTAAAAATTAATGTTTTCTAAAATTAGGCCTGAACCAACACACACCAGGAGAGCCCAGTGAATTACTAAAGATTCTGAGAACGTCCACCAGGTGGGGTTAGTGAGTTTCTAAAGGTTCTGAGCATCTCCACAGGGTCCCGCCACTAGTTTGTCAGAATTATCCTTAAGTGCTATACTGAGAACGATGTTCAGTACTGCCAAAATGACCGACGGCTATGTACTGCTACGCCCACCCTCCCTATGCCATCAATCATATCTATTACATCAGATTTAGACCTAGCAGTGACTGCCTAAAACAGGATTGCACCAGGGAGTAGAGCAGCGGTGGAGAGACAATGGGGTTAAAGGCAATTATATAAAGTACGATTTGAAGTCAATCAATATATCAATAACAACGTACAGTACAAAAAAACTCCTGCTGCAAATATAATGCAATGTTCGGAAAATACAAAGTTTTCCAAAAGGATCACCCTTTAGAATGGACTTTCGAGTGATGCATGCACCACATAATAGGTAGCATGTACTGGGACCTTAGTCTAGTACCCTGCACTAAAGACCCTTTTGCAGATCCTGAAACATCTGCAATATCGACTCTATTACCATTATAAAACCATTACCGTGTCCTTTATGATCAGGATAATGATCATGGTTCTTTATACCCTGTATAAACCTTATACCAGTATAGTCCCAGGGGGCGTGGCAGTTTTCACTCCGTGCGCAGACGTAGTCTCTCTGATGGCCGCTGGTGCCACCATCATCGCGGGCGGTTGAGGTACCGCCATTCCCCGTCAGATGGCACCATCAAACCGAAAGAGATGTGACATCAACGTCTCCCTGGATACTTCTATCTGCTGTCACGTCACAATATCAGAGCGCTCTGGTCAAAATATTTGGCAGCTGGGGCTAAGCGATGAAGCTGAACGTATCATTAATTTATTTTGTGTTCTGCTCCTAAATCGGTCACGGCTCATTGGTTTGGGATTATGTCCCAGACCATCTCCTCTAAACATCTGAGAAGTGAAATAATTTAGTTGGGATATTATTGGTCAATTTCCCACAAAGTTAAAAAATGTTGAAAAAATGTTGATTGGCCCATATGCCACCATAGTTAAAATGTCAATATATCAAAATCTAACAGTATGAGGTGTTGATTTTCTTGCTTCTGGTGTCACCACCCTAAAGCACTAGGCCGCGTTCGGAAATTTCAATATTGACCACCGTCGACCTGCCATTTGAGACACTTAAAACTCTCACAGTGTTTAGCCACCTATACCATATTTTAGCATATGACATGCAGAAAAATATATAATGGGTGTGACCCCAAAAAGTCAGGTTAGATTTTGCGTCAATCGCCATGGTAAACGGGTAGTGGTTTTGTACAGTGAGGCCTACACAGCGTATAGATACACTATAGGGCCGTGTCACCCCCATAAACCTACACTGTTTATATGGAGTAGATAAATCCTTCTTTTAGGACTATAAATAAACACTTTCTGATCACCCTAATAACAAATGACCATGTATTTAACCCTTCCTTCCCTCCCCTATAGGCTAAATTCTGCAAAATAACAAAGTTCATATGGACTCTTTGGCCAGTAAACCCGGAAGTGACCTGATTTAGGGTGGTGACACCTTCTATCCCATCATCATACATCAAACTAATATAATCCCGAGTGGTTAAGAGGTATTGTTGGTAGAATAGAATTTACTGAACGTTAACCCTCCTGTATACCTTAGGAACAAGTATACTCTAGTCGCTCCACTTGCAGAATCTACTCCTGGTGATTTTTAACATTTACTGTAACTAATTGTTGAATATTCTATGCCAGTTACGGGTGCTGAATACGGGTCGGAATAGAATTTAAAGTACTGAGTATAGACTACTTAAGAATAGTTTGTTGTGAAACTCCACGAAAGTGGGATGGAATATAATATTCAAATCCAAAATGATTTTAAAGCACCACCACTTTCAGAATGAGCGTAATGAGTGTTCAGTGGGCATACTGCTCATGAGTCTATTCATCACTCATAAGTGAGCAGTACACAAAGTGTATCATAATCATTCACTAGTGATCCTTACCTGTGGTTCAACCACTAGTAAGGAAGTTATGACCACAAATAAGTGCTTCAAAAGGCTGAAACCCTGTTGCGACATGAGTATGATTATATGATGGTTATATTATAGTAAGAAAAGTGCAGGTGTTTCAAAAGGAGCACCACAGAATAGATCCTTTTGAAACCTTTTGCAGTTTGCCTAGGCCAAAAAAAATAAAAGGTGTGTTTCAGGTTACATGGTCTGGAAATCTAGGATAGGTAGGTCGGATTTTTCTTTTTGTAATGATTTTTTTTTTTTACTTTGGCCTGAAAAGTACCCAGAAATTGACTCACAAACTTCAATTCCGACTCGTCGATGATCGTCTTGACTCGTGAACTATCAGATCGACCCTTAGATAGCCCCAAAATGACCTAAAATATAAATACTTTTCCAAAATTGCATAAAAATTTCCAGGGTCGGCCCTGTTTTGGTAGGTAGGGTCGGGTAACCTGAAACACACCTTTTTCTTTATTCTATTCTGCATTCTATTTGACCATTCGTATGTATTATGTACATTCCTTTTGACACAGCTTCCTGTATAGTGTTACATGTAGTGTGGCCACTGAACACTTATAATTTCTTTCAGGCCTTATAGAGACACTTTGAAATAGAAAGATCTTTTTCAGCCGTTGTGAAACACCTTCCTGGAGATAGAGACAGTAGCAATAACAAGACAAAACAGTTGATAGGTCTAATAAAACATTTTCCCCACCCCAAATGTGCGTACATTAACTATGGGAAATAATGCAAATAATAGGTCATAGGAGACGTGCATCAGGAAAATTGGTATTTTAGTTCTATATCAGCGGTAGAACAACAGAATCGATCTAATCAAAACATTAAACGATTTGAATTGTTGACTATGACCTTTCCCTACAGCAACAACCATAACAATACTTCGGGGCCGAAGCACCACAGAAGGAATAAAATGCTGCAGTTGTCTGTTTATGTGCCGTGTTTTGAATAAATAACATTCTTGAACGAGTTAATATGTTAAGGTGCTTTATTCTCATCTTGAATAAGAGTCAGTCGTATAAAGCATAATGGGTGAATATCAGAATATCCCTCTAAACCAATGTAGACCGTGAGCCCATTTGATATTTATAGTGTTTGAGTTCCTATTAAGAGTAGTAAACCAGACCAAAGTTTTTGCATTAGTATCTGTCTATGGAACTCAAATCACTTTGCCAGACATTTGGGTCACCCAGCTTAGCTTCAGAATCATGCAAGATGTTTAGGGAACGTGACATATATTCACAATGGGTTTGGTATGTTAGTTTCATAACACTGCCACAACTGGCAGCACTATAGCCCTATGCCTTAGCATAGGTCCAAGCCAAGGACCTTCATTTTGTTTGCACCATTTGCCACTATGTGGTAGCACCTCTCAGTGGTATGCCCAACCATTTGAGACTGGTGATACAGTTGGTCAGATATGAAAACACCTGGCTTTGTTTCTAACGATAATGGACTGACAGTTGTTGTGGCTATAATGGATTTCAGTAAGATCACTGGTTGCTATCTGGTGCTGGCTTTACCTGTAGGAGTAGCTTGAAGAAACATTTGCTAACTCACACAGTAGAAAGAGCTCATACATTTGTACATGTTCTTGGTGTGGTTAACAATTTAAATGGTAGGTAGCTTAAGGAAACACATGATAATACACAAGCAATACTACTTTAAATCACATTTGAAGACACACACAGGAGGAAAATAAGTGAACAGTTTACATGGGCAAATAGCCTAAAGAAACACAGGATGACACACAGAGGAGAAAAACCTCACAAGTGTTCTTAGTGTGGTAAACAGTTCATACAGGCACACAAGATGACACACAGAGGAGAGAAACCTCACAAGTGTTCTCAGAGTGATAAACAGTTCATCTAGACACACAGGAAGACACACAGAGGAGAAAAACCTGACAAGTGTTCTCAGTGTGGTAAACAGTTCATACAGGCACACAAGATGACACACAGAGGAGAGAAACCTCAAAAGTGTTCTCAGTGTGGTAAATAGTTCATACAGGCATACAAGATGCACAGCAATGTTCTCAATCTGGTGAATGATTAACAGTAGATTAATGAGACACATGATGAATAATAGTGTACAGGCAAGGGGAAAGGGATATCCAATGAAAATGTCAACTTTAAAATTTATATCATAAGCTTTCCAGTGATATATTACACAAGAAGATATCATTTCTAGTTTTTGAGAAATGACTGGATGAATATGGGTGGGCATTGCCCTATCCAAAACCCCAATAAGCTCTAAGTCCCATAGTTTCCTAGATATCTCTATGTAATAAGCATAATTAGAATAATTAGAAAATGATCATACATTTTTATCCTATTGGCCATAGATTTTGATCTAGAAATGATAATTCTATTCTGTTTTGACCATAGTAATCCCAATGAATCATTTTATCAATGAGCTACTTAATCTTTTAATTTAGAATGAAAATCACGTTTCCATGGCAACACATATCAACAAAGACACACATTTAGGCTCTAAAACGTTCTTTTTACATTCCAAATATGGAAGCTTTTCACCAAAAATGGAATGTTTTATGTAATCCTATTGAATTCTCCAGAAAAAAGTACCCAAGAGCTATTTTTAGCCTAATTCTTTCATTTTAGGCCATAGTGGCGCCCCCTGGTGGCTAAAATCGGAACTAATCCCGCGGGGACCATCCTTTCTGCTTGGCTGCTCACAATATAGGAGAGAAACTTCACAAATGTTCTTAATGTGGGTAATAGTTAATACATCCCTAAGGTGTGTACACTGTGGTCAGCAGTATAAAGAGAACATGAGTGTGAAATCACACATGGCTATTCACACTTATCACAGGGCGCTATGTTGTGCTACTGTAAATGAAGATATTTTCACATGTATGAATTTTTGTGAATTTGCTAAAAAGTACATTTTCGCTGGTATTTAAATTTGGGGATTTCCGAGATTTGGCACATTAGTTCAATGCTATTTAGATATTCGCTTTATACATATTTTTGCAGATTTAAAAAAATATACAGCAGGAAAATATCTACGTTTACAGTATTTTTATATTTGGGAGTTTCATCATCTCTGGGAGATGGGAAAAGAATAAAAGACAGTTAGCTTGTCCCATCTGCTCCGGGCGGCCTACCTCAGGGCTCCCCTGCACTTCACTCTTCCTTTTACTTTGACTGTACTTCCCTGGTCTTACCCCACTTCCCTGATGTCCCCTGGCCCTATTCCTTTATCTCACCACTCTCCAATTCCGTCATTTTCCTGACATACATATTATCATCCAAGGATATTTGTTATTGGGGGAAATATGTAATGGACAGTTTCGCTCTCTAGGAAATTAAGTCTGCTCTTTCATGTATTGTCTTAGAAACTTGCCCAGGTTCAGGGCTGGCTGTGGTCAAGCAGTACAGCAGTTTCCTACCATGCATGAGGGATGGACATAGTTCTGAAAATATATGAGTTTCTATCAAAATCCTCATTTTATCATCAATTGAGAACAGAGCAAAGGAAAGGGAGCTTTCATGAACCTCTAAGTACCACTAGTCATCATTATGAGATAAAACTTTATTTAAGAATTGCATGTTTGAGTAGTTTAATATCTAGCCAAACTATTCTATGTGGTACAGACCTCTGTTGTTTGGTGTTCAAATCTAAGTGATGAGCACAGGGATTTATGGTGCTGCTTGTCTAGTATAGATAGGAAAGTGGTGTAAGATTTATAAAGAAATACTACTTGGCAAGGTTTCCCACACTGTAAAAATAGTCTGTTGAATATACGGAGGAACAATGTAAAGTTTTACCCAGAATCGTCATAATATGATTGTGACAGGGCAATGTAAAATCATACAAATTTACTTTGATTATCCATAATCCAATGCAGTGAAACACAGTTTATTCATTCATGGTCAACTGTGAATTTGAAACAACAGTGACTGTTTTATGGTGAAAGTTCATCACCCAGTGAATCACTGTTATTTCAACAGAATTCTTTTACAGTGTACTCTTTTCAAGCAAGTGCTCATTTCCACAGATATCGCCAGACAAAGCACTCTATTTGATAATTCAGATGTAGCTAACTACGGAGGAATCATGTAGCAGGGGACATACTTGTGTAAGAGCCCGGTCCCGTGGATGTGGGCATCACTTGCAGCCAACTATTAATAGATCTCTCAGGTTTTTGTTGGCTTTTTATCATTCTAGTATGTCCATTGTGATCATAGAAGGCTCCTGATGAAGTTATTCTACTCCCATTTGCCTTAAATGTTGCTTTTAAAGGACTAGCTGAACAGTGTAGCATTACCTCTACACATATCACCATTTTTTGGCATTACAGAAATAGCCATGAATCATATAATAAAAACACCATAACAATGATGAAAAGTGTTATTTCCTTTACATACCATACTAGATGACTATTTTGATGTAATGATTGAAAGTTGAGACTGCACATTGTGCTTTTTTTCAATATGTAGCATGAATATCATAAAATATTTCATTGAAAAAAGAATGTTTCAATAATTATTCTAAATATGCAAATGAGAAAATAATACTATAATGGTATTATGGTGTTAAGCTATGCAAGAGCTTTGATTTGGCTCTATTCTTAGCTTTCTATCTCAAATATTAACTAAAATATGGCTGATACACTGCTTGCGGGGAGAATATGAAAAAAGCGTGAGGTCACCATACATATTTTACGATTCTGGAGCTAAGCTGGGCAACCCAGATGTCTGGCAAAGTGATTTAGTTTCCTTAGACATGTACAAATCCAAAAAACTTTGTCTGGTTTACTACACTTGATGGGAACCCAAAAAGTCCTGGGCTCAAGGTATAATGAGCGCCAATACCAGGGTTATAATCTCAATTTGAAATACCTAGAATATTACTGCAACAATGTAGTCCACTAGCTGGAATGGTATTTGCCGATAAATGGCATAAATAAAACACTTACAAAAGTGATGCATCAAACCCATATGGGCTTTGTATTCTTAATAATAATTGGCCCAAATCAAAACACATAGAAAATATAGGGTAGACAAACATGATTCCAATGGGCAGTGGATGACCAACTTAAGGGGACATGATATTATCTCTGGGTGCTCTTTCAGGACAAGTGCCAAACTAGGCGAATGTTTACATGATGAAACATGTTTGATGACCACAAGTAGGGTACTAGTAACGAGTGTTTCAGAAGATAAAATATATTTTGAAGTTCTTAAGCATACAAAAAAGAATAAAGTTATAGCTAAAGTCATTAGCAGAGTCTACAAAATCCATGACATTGCGAGACTTAGAGAAGTCACAGAAGCACAAAACTGGGACCTACTTGGTTTCATTGTCAACCCGGAAAGCCAATGGGACCTTTTAGAGAATACAAGTATAAGATATTTAGATGAGACATGTCCAGTCAAGGCCTTTATGGTTAGGCAAGACACACCAGGATAGTTCTCCCCTGATCTTACTGAGATGCTAAGACGTAAAAATGTGGCATACAAAAGAGCTCATAGATCCAGGGGAATGGACTTGGAGAGTCTCAGGCTTGCACACTGGCTGAGAACCCTATCTAACAGAACAATACACTCTGAATTTTCTAGGCAGGTCAAGGCCACCGTTGCCGAACACAAGAATAATCCTGCTAAATTCTGGGCTACTATCAACTCATTACTAGGTACATGCAAATCTGGCATTAAGGCCAAACGTAGAATGACTGCCATAAACCAGCATCTACATCAGGCTGACATTGTCAGCATCTGTGAGAGTTGACTATGTGACACAGACTGTGATGCTCAATACAAATTGCATAATCATACCTCTTTCAGATTGGATCACTGTGCCAATGCAGGGGGACTTATATGCTATATTCCTAATGATTTTGCTCCATATACTAGTGTAAGGTTAAACATGAATGCTATGTCTGAAGACGCTGAGATACTAGTTCTGACTATAAAAAAAAACAGATAACAGGATAAGGACTATCATCACCTTCTACCGGCCGCCTAACCAAAGTTTTCCAAATTTTATAACTGTCATGAACACCAATTAGCTAATAGATCCATAAAAAAACATGAAATTCATGCTATAGGGGACTGCAACATAGTCATGGTACATCATGACAGCAGAAAGTGTGGCAAGGTCTTTGGTCTACTTAAAGACTTTAATCTATGCCTGTTACAGACTGGCATCTCTAGACCTCACCCGCTTGGTGCTACCTTTATTGACCACATCTATACAAATAGTAAAATAGTTCTTAAATACGGAACCTTAAACATGCTATTAGCCGACCACATCCCTCCTTTTAAAGTTCTTAAGCATACAAAAAAGACTAAAGTTATAGCTAAAGTCATTAGCAGAGTCTACAAAAACCATGACATTGTGAGACTTAGAGAAGTCACAGAAGCACAAAACTAGGACCTACTTGGTTTCATTGACAACCCGGAAAGCCAATGGGACCATTTTGAGAATACAATTATAAGGTATTTAGGTGAGACATGTCCAGTAAAGACCTTTATGGTCAGGCAAGAAACACCAAGATAATTCTCCCCTGATCTTACTGAGATGTTAAGACGTAAAAATGCATACAAAAGGGGAATGGACTTGGAGAGTCTCAGGCTTGCACAACGACTGAGAACCAACCCTATCTAACAGAACAATACACTCTGAATTTTCTAGGCAGGTCAAGGCCACTGTTGCCGAACACAAGAATAATCCTGCTAAATTCTGGGCTACTATCAACTCATTACTGGGTACATGCAAATCTGGGAACACTACCATTCACCTTAATGACAATGACGGGGTGGAGATCCCACTAGCAACCACCAGTAATTTCATTAATGAGTTTTATGGTAATGTGGGGCAGAAACTGGCTGAAAAGTTCACCTAGAGGGTGATATCAGTATGGATGAAGCAGTCAACACTAAGGGCTATGGCGAGGGTGAGTTTCTTTTCATGAAAGTCACAATCAAAAATCTCAATATATGTATATTTAGCCATTGGGCATGGAAGACTTTCCTCTGTTCATTGACATGAGGAAAGCCTTTGGTCATGGGAGTCTGTTAGACAAGTTGAGAAATCTGGGAGCAAATAGGTCTGTGCTAAGATGGTTTAAGAGTCATTTGAACAATAGAGTACATTGCACAATGGCCAATGATCAACTATCTGCTCCTATAAGTGTTACCTATGGCGTTCCTCAGGGGTCCATGTTGGGCCCCTTGCATTTTTCTGTGTATATTAACTCACTGCCGCATGTTGCTGAAAACTTGAAGATCATACTATATGCTGATGATGCAGTTATGATCAATGACGGTAAAAATGCTGCTGACATGGCCCTTACAGGGCAACCTGATTTAGATGTATTACTGATTGGTGCGCCACCAACAGTTTGACTATAAATAATGACAAAACCATGCAGGTTGTATATGGCACTCGGCCCAAGACTAACACCCTTGCTGATACCATTCTGCATAGTGACAATACAGATATTACTAAAGTCAAAAGTTTCTGCTACTTAGGAGTACATTTAGATGAGAATCTCAATCTTAAAACCCACATGCCCGGTATTAGGATGAGCTGTGGCTACAAGATAAAAAGAATCCATAGGATTAGAGACTATATTGATGATGAAACTTGTTTAAAAATTCATAAACACTGCACTCTTCCTGCCCTTGAATACTGTAGTTTCATCTTAGATGGTGCCAGTCAGCTAGACCTTAAAAGCCTACAGACCATACAAAACCAAGGTCTAAGATCCAGCCAGCGCATCAGAAATCCCAGGGATATCACACAAGACAAATTACATATATTGTGCAATATGCATAAACTGGTGAAGAGGCGAGACCAACAACTACTCTTACATATATGTACAAACTATTGAAGGTTGAAGATAATATCATTGTCAGTGAAAACCCCCAATCGAGGGTCGAAAAGAAAATAAGGTTCAAGCAGTCCAGACCTAAGCTACACATGGTAAAGAAATCACCAGTAAGCCAAGGATCTTTATTACGGAACTCACTAGAACTGGCCACTAAGAAACTAGACAGTCGTTTAACCCCTTCACCACTGGATTTCTTGTAACTCAATGCAATTTTGTGCAATATATTGGCTTACCGCGTGGAAGGGGTTAAAGTTCAAATCTGCCATTGAGAAGCTCGACTTTACTCAAGCCAATCTGGTCTAATCACTTAATGATCTCCTCCAGTGTCTCTTGTTTCTCATTATTTATTGCCTCCCATCACTAGATCCCATTTACACTTGTATGAGTTCATTAATTCTATGTCATAGGTAAGTCCAGTGCACTAGCACTGCCACCACACAATTATGAATGTTGATATTTAAATGGCATGAATATTGCATATATGAGTAAGTCCAGTGCACAAGCACAGCTACTGTTATAGATGTTATATGCTATCAAAGCTTGCAGGCGCAAAATTGATAGGATGTCTAAAGCCTCAAAGGCAGGTGGGATAAATGGGGAGTTAAATGAGAGTTATGCCTATCCTAGAAGGTTTTGGAAAAACCTGAATCAACTATTTGAATGTTGAGGTGAAGTTGTGTATCCAGACTTGAAAAATGTTGATACTGGTGAGGTTATTGGCACCGATGGTGCTGCAGGTTATGTAATTGTAAATGATTGTTTTACAGAAATAAGTGTACTGCACATTAACATAGTAGGGAATGATCAGAAAATTGCTGATAATATAAGATCAATCTCTAGAGAGAACTATATCTCTAAAGATATCCCACAATTGCAAATATCTATGTGGGCCTTATACAGGATTTGGATAAGTACAAATCCTCAGGGATTGAAGGTATCCGCTGTGATATCTTAATAGCAGCCTTTCTGTGTCAAGTTAGTGTCAACACTGGCATCTCCCCATCCAAATGGGGAGATGTACTAGTTAAACCGATTCCCAAATCGGGCGATCTTAGTGATGTAAGGAACTGGAGGCCCACTTTTCTGTATATCATTTTCTAAGTAGTATCATGACAGTGGGAATTTCAGTATGGTTATAAAAGAGGGTCCGGTACTGGTGACGTAACCTTTGATCTAGTGAATGAGTTGAATGGTTAGAGGAGTGATAGTCTTGTCAGTGGTGCTCTATTTGTGGACTTTACTAAGGCATTTTACAGTATGGTACACTCCAAATTATTAGAAAAAACTGCTAAAAATGGCTGAACCGGGATTATAGCATATTACTGTACATACATGTACAATAATACCGTTGTTGGAATACTGTAGCTTTATTTTCACAAGTTGTAATGAGGATGGGCTGAAACAGCTATACAGATTGCAAAATAGAGCACTGAAAATATGTCTAAAGTGCAATATACGAAAGTGTCATGTAGAAGAAGTACATATTCTCTGTGATATTGAGATGGTACCACGCCATATGAATAAACTATTTCTAAATCTCATGTTTACTCAGGCACAAAAGCGTTATACTGATGGTGCTAATCATGATATGATTGAGTCAAGAGAAGGAATGGTCATTCGCAATAGCGAGAAGTTCTGAACAATTTCTCCACTTTTACAATCATGTAGCATGATGAAGTATGGAATCTACCCAATTTTGAAATTTGAAATACATCCCAGTGCCTACAGTATAGGAAATCAACAACCGTTAATTGAAGCAGTTTGATATCTGGACTTCCGCCTACTAAGGTCTCGTAAGTGTAGGCTTCACAGCAACTTAAAATGATAGGGGACAAGGCAATACTGTCATGGGATCCAACAGAAAATGGTTTTGGTCAGCTCTAACCTAAATGGATCCGCACCTTGTTAGTGCATCCCCCCCCCGGCCTTGCTCACAGTTTCTCCCATTAACTGCTATATATCATAATGTAGTTTAATCGATTGAAGTTCACCCGTTTCCAAACTGCTGAAATTGGGGTAAATGAGAACACGTCAATTGACTACTTGATCAGGGAATGGCGCAAGGCGATGAGGACAGGAGCTAAAACCAATGCAATCTGGCTTTAATGAGCACCGAGGCACATGTTAATGCATCAACACTCATGTTGATAAATAGTGAATTGTTTAATCAATAATTCCAAAGACATTATGATGTTTGTGCCGCAAGACATGCTGATTGGAGACGGCATAAAACTAGGCTGAGCTATCTGCATAATTTGGAGAGCATTTAGATTTGAAGTTAGAAGGAGGTGTTAATGTAAATAATCAACAATGGAGTACATCGGACTATGAATGTCTGTGTCTTATGTATTGTAGTGGTAAGATTGGTACATATTTGTGTTATTATATACTGTTGTGTTGTCATCTGGTGTTGGTTTCCTCCACTCTCAAATATCAATTTGTAGAATCAATCCTTAAAGATTAAAGACCCTATCTGGCCCGCCTCCAAATAGAATTCAGATTCAGGGCCCCTGAAATATAACAGATGGTCCTTTAATACTATAGAATTCATTGGGCAAATAGAAAGTGGGAGTATCTATGCTAGATTTTGTGCTGAGATGGCGAATGCAATGGGTTATATATTTTCCTCATTTTCACATTTCTGGAAATATTACATTAGACTATGCATCAGATTGTTTTTATAAACCATGGATATGTGATGTATCTATACGAAGGAACAAGGATTATAAGATTTTTAAAAGAACTTATGCGAAAGGTCTTTTTGGCTTTATTTTGGACTGAAAGCTTGGCCACAAGCATAGGGTGCTGGTCTGGAGTGTGAAAGGTCCCCAGATCAAATCTTGCCAGGGTATGCTCTGGTGGAAGGAATGTTTTCCTCCTTCAGTTTAGTATGTATCTTATCCAAAAGCTTGCGGAAAATTCTCCTTTACTTATGCCTTTATAATGTATATTGATAAGAGAATATGAAATAGCTTCATTAGAAATTGTTGCTCTCTTATGGACATTAGATACAACATTGCCACTGGAATTGTTCAGGAGGAAACCACTAGATGGGGCTGTGGTGACCATTTGGTAAGGACTTGCTAGTTCTATGAACCCCTGGAGGGGTCGAGTGCGTGGATACCAGCTTTAATCCTTAAAGATCCATTTTTTAAAACATCTCCAATCTGGTACGCAATAATTTACTTCGTTCCATACAGCAGACACAGCATATTGAACACTTCACTGATATGGTTCTTTCTAAGTTATACTGTTTTTTGAGTAAAATACCATCCGCACATCTGAGGTTTATATTCAATACTCTTATATAAACATAATATATATATAATATATAATATATATAAAAAGAGTATTGAATATAAACCTCAGATGTTCGGATGGTATTTTACTATATATATATATATATATATATATATATATATTATTATATATATATATATATATATATATATTGGTCAAAGGTAATTCTGAATAGTGAATAAAGCACAATACATTATATGGACTTGGGCTGGATTATACCTGCCTGTTTATTAGATATATATTGACTCGACATAAGCCAATTGATAAAGAAAAAAAAAATTAACTAACCACAATATATATGACTCAAAGCAAGCGAGCAGCGAGCTGTCCCACCTCTCTGGGCGGCGCTAAGGCGTATACAAAGGTGGTAACCAACGTACACACGCAGCCTAGAGACAAAACATAGGGGGCGCCCCTTACCGGGTAACAGAGGTTTGGCGCGCGTGAATGACCTGACCAATAGCGGAAACAAGGGACTCGTATCCAACCATTGGTTAAAGGTAATTCTGAATAGTGAATAAAGCACAATACATTATATGGACTTGGGCTAGGTTATACCTGCCAAACACCCAGAATTACAAATAACCATACATCAATATAACATACATATCATTTTTTACACATAGCGTCAACTACCATTCTGTCCAAATTAATTCTTGAAGACAAAGGCTTAGCCAGATAAATCAAGGCAGTGAGGCTAGCCCAGTCACCCGTTTGTCTAATGTCCTCCAGTGGGACACCACAACTATGTAGAAAGGCAGCACCAGAACGCCTTAAAGAATGGCAACCTGCCCCTTTGACATCCATATTAATAGCTGATAACAATCTCTTTAAATAATTATTAAGTACCGGGTAGGTAAGTCGAACCAAAGCCCCCGACACCTTTAACATAAATACAGGCGAGTCTCTGGTGGAGGACGGACAATGATTGAAATGGTTAGCTAACAGAGTTGCTGCACATAAAGGCGAGCCTATAGCATAAGTGAGGGGTACCAAATGTAGACGTTGACCATATTGGATTGTTTTAGAACTTGAAATCCTAAGCAAAACAACCCAAGGCGTAAAGGTAAGAGAACTCCTGCGTAGAAAGTGACCCTCCATTTTGAAATTATTAGGTACAAGGTTACACTTCCTTAATAACGAACGGAAGCTCGTGGCTATACACGCCCACATACATCTTTCATTAACACTAAGGCAGTCCACATGCATAAACATATTCAGCAGGTTCTCTAGGTTTAAAGTCACACGTGTAGGTACAGGATCACCTAAGAGTCTCCTGAGGCCTTTCAAGGTGGTTGAAAAAATAAAATTCAACCTAATATCCGACACATCATAGCCAAAGTACTTGTTCAGGCTAATGACCCTGAGACATAATTATCAATGCTAACATAGCATAGGGAATCTGATAGGAAAACAATGAACTTGCACATAGCATCCACAGTAGTAGGCACCACTGCCACCATGATTAGAGCGCAGAAAGAGATATATTTCTTCCACTGAGAAGCTTTAGTACGCCAGGTAGACTCCGACCAACAATAAGATCTAACTTTGGCTGCCTTCGTCTCTAGTCGTTGTCGCAACAGGAGTACATCTGTAACAACATAAACCCGTGGGAATTTTCATATTATTTTCATATAAACGAGACAAGGTGTCAGCGACAACATTCATTTTACCTAGGATATGCACACTTACAATATGACAATTAAATAATACACTCAACCAGAAAATCCTACGTAATATAGACAAAGCCTAATCATTAGAGCTCTTTCCGGTATTAAGACCTGTGACAACTTGTGTATTATCAGAAAAGCAAACGACACGACAGTTCCTCCAGGCGGGGCCCCACCTCCATAGAGATTCCACTACCGGGTCAAGTTCTTGAACATTAATGTTGTCGGGTATGTCCTCACCCGGGCAGTGTGAGAGGTGCGTGTGGCTATCACTCGCAGCATCTAAGTTCTTGTCCCACATGCCTGCCAGCCAGTCTGAGCCCCAAGCGGCACCAAAACCTGATCCTGAAGCGTCAGTGTATATGCTCACATTGTCCTGTAGCTGCCTGCCCACCATCTTGGCCTCTCCATTGAACCAAGTGGCGAAGTCTCTCCACCACCGTTGGTCTAGAAAAAAGTTCTTGGTGAGGGTAATACGTCTCTTACCGGTAGTGAAACCAGATAATAATCCAATAATTCTATGGGAAAAAGTTCTTCCACCTCTTACTACCGTAGAACAATGTCCTATAATGCCACATAGCCTCTGAATTTGCTTGCGCCTCGCCTGACGGCGACCAGCAAAAAACGCGAGCTCCTCCTTCAACTTGAGCATTTTATCTTCCAGTAGTAACAACTTCATCTGGACAGTGTCTATAAGGATACCCAAATACCGTTGGACTCTTGAAGGTGATAAAACCTTTTTGTAAGATATATTAAACCCTAATGAACATAGCAGTGAATGAAGAGCTAATTGAGCCTCTTTACATGATTCAAAACTGTCACCGATCAGAAGAAAATCATCCAAATAACTATAACATTTGAAACCATTAGCATTCATATACCTTGTAACAGCGTCAGTCAAATTGTTAAATATATATGGGGAAGCTCGAGCCCCGAACGACAAGAAATTATCTTCTATGTACACGTCTTGACCACCCACACTCCAGGCCAAACCTTGAAATTTTCTGTCCCCGGGACGAATCATACATGTACGGTAAGCAGCCTCTATATCTGTTACCGCCAAAAAACAATTCGGGGTTAGACTCTCACAGATCTCGTCAACACTACAATACTTGAAGTTATTAAAGGTGCTGGCCATATAATTAATAATAGAAATGCCCTCAGGCCTGCTAGCGTCAGTGATGGGGCGCTACCCACCAGAAGACTTCTCAACAGCCCCCAGAGCATGTACACAATGTGGCTTTCTATCAACAATACTGAGCTTACCGGTACTAACCTCTTTTAAAATAATATCATTCATGAAACCAAAGGCGTCCCCTGTAGCAGAGGCATAATTAATACATTCATAGGATGGAATGTCAACCAGAGGATCCACAATTTTGAAACCATGCATAACCCCGTCCAGTAGGAACAGGCTATCTGGATCCCATGTACCATACACATCGTTATCCCCCCGACAACATATTCTTCCAGCCACAAGGCTTAAATTGTGATTGAACCTTAGATACATTATGTACACAATTTATATCCCAGAGAGGTCTATAATCCACATACGCTAGAACAAGTCACTAATGCTGTCCATACAGATAACTCTGTCGTCGCGGATCAGACCATAAGCGTCAACATCACAGGTGCGCTCACTGCAGGAGTCTACCTGTACCCCCCCCCCCCTGCTGCTGATGGGGATTTGACGGGGTGAAGCCTTGGCTGTAGCCTTGGTTCTGTTGGTAGAATGAAGACTGTGCCGATCTGTTTTGCTGCTGCTGACCCTGCTGGGAGCCATTGTTATAACTGCAACCACCTTTTGCCCTATGTGATCCTCGGCACACACAGCAGACATGTTGTTTATGGCATGGGTTATACTGGCAGGAGGTAAAGTTCCAGCTCGCACAGACATCGTCCGGGCACCATATTCTCGGCGTTGACGGCTTGTTGGAGCCACCTGGCTTCCCCGACTGGGACCGTCCCTGGAGGAGTCCCATGGCTTCCACATAAGCCTTGGTGCTTTCAATACCAAAGTGGGTGGCGTTAGCTGTGTGCTCTGCCGCCGTGAATCTGACCTCTCCGGAAGCCACCTTGGATGTAACGTCATGTTCATACCTTGCCACTGCCTTGGGCATGTAGGTAGGCCTGATCTCTTTTAGGGTGACATATTTAAAGTGTTCCAAATACACCTGAACGTCGAACCGAGCGTCGTTTGCTTTAATGATGCACTCAGTGACACACACCATACCGTATACTAATTCTCTATAAGACATCTCCTCATAGCTTTTATCTAAAGGTAGATGAAAATCTGGACGGATCCAATGTCGTGATCGCTTTCTGCGTGCCGACTCACTCGTCCAATGGAAGCCAGACATGCCACCACCCTCACCTTGCATAGGTAATCCAGAGTTGTTGACATCAGAAGTAGCCAGCCCTAGAGCCTGTAAGCCTAAACCAACAGACTCCAGACCAGCTTGAAGAGTGGTCACTGCTGTCGTGCCGCCTGCGGAAGCCGAAGCCAATGATCCGTCTGCGTAGAACAGTTGAGGCTGGAAGCCATGCTCACCCTCCAGCGTCGATCCGGTCCCCGGGGTCTTAGGCTTAAACCCTGGAGGTGGCACAACTGGCTTCTGCGCGTCCGGCTTGCTCCCTGATCCGCCATCTTGGCTCGAAGCCAACTCCTCCTCTAGCTTTGCGTTCTGCAGGTTAATCGCTGCCAGCCGTTCCTTCATTGACTTCATCTCTAGCTTATGCTTTAATATGGCTTGCTTCTCCTCCGCCAGTTTAAGCTGCATAGAGACATTCTGTTCCCTATCCATGGCTGGCGACCCCGGCTCCTCCGCCTTGCATAATTCGAAGGCTTCGTCTTCCTCCTTGTCCAACCCTCCTTTAGAATGTGTGGGTTTAGCACATTGGGGACACGCCGATTTACGATGGTCATAAACAAAGGCCCAGCTCTTGCAGGGCTGCATGGCTGTGGTTAAAAAATAAATTAATTAACCACAATATATATGACACAAAGCAAGCAAGCAGCGAGCTGTCCCACCTCTCTGGGCGGCGCTCTGGCGTAAACAAAGGTGGTAACCAACGTACACACGCAGCCTAGAGACAGAACATAGGGGGCGCCCCTTACCGGGTAACAGAGGTTTGGCGAGCGCGAATGACCTGACCAATAGCGGAAACAAGGGACTCGTATCCAACCATATATGTATATATATATATATATATATATATATATATATATATATATATAATACATATATATGTATATATATATATATATATAGATATATACACCCAACTTGTTTCCAAAGAAATAAACTATTAGCAACCTGTCACACAGTATCCAAACCGATTCGACTTCTTTCTTTGCGATATTCAATATCATAAATAAAGGTCCGTTACATATATATACAATATCAGGAAAGTCAATTATATATATGCCAAAAGTTTAGGTTTTTGAGAATTAAGATAACAAGGAAAGGACAGGTGGTAAAACTTGAATAAAATGTTTTTTGAGTCAATTTCCTTTCACCATTCTTGAACAGATAGTCTTGATGCATGCATTAGATGGTACCATCATCGATATTTCATAAATCAAACATTTTTTTCCTTTATCAGCAGGGGTCAAGGTCCAGATAAACATGGTTTATCATAGTCCAAAATCACGCTCTTTAGACCAAATTCGCTCTCGTTAAATATCAATTCACTTTCGTAAAATGGTATCATAATGCCTTATGAAATACACTCAATTTTGCTTTTTAACGATCACTAATGCAATTAAATATACCAGATTTAACGATAGCTATAAAGAAAGGTGAAATGATGATAAGTGCCTTATGAAACACACAAAGTTAACGATATTGTAGTTCCTTCTTATGAAATGACTCTCAGCTATGTATGGAAAACAATTGTGGGGTCTTCCAACGTGTTGCCCATGGCGGGGATACCTAGCCGATGACAGTGTGTGACTCTGGGGTCATTTCTGGCTTGAGGTGTCCGACTTGTGGTGCACTTTAATCTTTTGAGATCAACATATTAGATGTTGATTGATCCATTGTAAGATTGTAAGATTGTAAGATTGTAAGATTTTTATTCAATCAGTAATCACGGTTTTCACTGCGATTTTCAAAAGTTGAAGACCAAATATGTACAAATATATATACAATATATGACTACATATGATCATTTAGTCGGCACACCTAGGATGCTGACTATAGCGGCGTTATCTCATACATACTTATTTCCAAGAGTTATTTTGTAATACAGATATCAGGGTGATGTTGATTACTAAATCCTGATTTTAGGGAGGTTGAGTGTTGGTTAGACTCTGTGTTCATCATACAATCAATGACATATATGCAATTAAATGAAGAAATATGGTAATATATGACCGCTTTGTTTTCTGTAATCTGTTATATCAATTATATCGGATCTAAAAGAGGTGAGCAATGCTGGTGCACTGTACTTGACCTTCAGCCAGTGATATATGGGCATGTCTTAGAGATGCTAAGATCTCACTAGGGTAACAGATAGATAGCAGTGCTGGTGCACTGGACTTGGGTGGTTTTCGTGAAAGTTTGATTTGTTTATAGCGGGAGCAGTGCTGGTGCACTGAACTTGCCAGGATAGTGGTTATTCTGTTACGTTTTTAAACGTCTAGGTACAAATTATATAGATGGGATATTAAGAAAACAAAAAAAAAATAAAATAAAAATAATAATAGCAGTGCTGGTGCACTGGACTTGCTCCTGCTGTGTTGATTCAGTGTAAGCTTGATGAGATAATTGTGGGAGCAGTGCTGGTGCACTGTACTTACCAGCAGAAATGAGATATGTATTAGAACCTAATATCAGTATAGCAGTGCTGGTGCACTGAACGTTACGCCTCGGCAAATGAGATGGATTAGATATGGTGGGGAGCATTGCTGGTGCAATGAACAGACCCATATAATCACAATGTACTTTTAGCGGGCTAGGTTTGCATGTCTCAATTTGACTTGGGTGAAGTCCATATTCTCTATACTTTTCTTGAACTTAGCACGACATTTGATTTTCTGTATATCTAGATCTAGAGAATTCCAGAGTATGGACCCCCTGTGCATTGGTGATTTTTTTACCATTTGCAACTTAGACCTGGTCATTTTAAAGCGTATCTTATTTTCTGCTCTGGTCCGAGGGTTTTCATTTACAATGATGTTGTTCTCTACCTTTGACAGTTTATGCATGTACATTAGCAGTTGGCAGTCCCTTCTCTTGACAAGTCTGGACATATTACATTGTGTATGAAGATCATCTTGGGTGATATCACGGGGATTTCTTACACGTATACAGGTTCTCAGACCCCGATTCTGTATAGTTTGGAGACTTTTTTGATCCACCTGAGATGCACTATCTAACATGAAACTACAGTATTCAAGAGAGGGCAGGATGCAATGTTTATAAATATCAAGGCATGTGTCCTTGTCAATACTATCTCTGATTCTCTTTGTCCTCTTTATTTTGTAGCCACAGTTCTTTCTTATGCCAGACATGTGGGTTTTCATGGAGAGATTCTCATCCAGCGTGACCCCTAAATAACAAAAACTTTTGACCTTAGTTATGACAGAGTTATCAATTGTGAGAAATGGGTCGGTGATGGTTTCTGTTTTAGGACGGGTACCATACAACACTTGCATGGTTTTCTCACTATTGATGGTTAACCTGTTGGTGGCGCACCATGCTGTAATTTGATCTAGATCAGGCTGGCCGACGAGGGCCAGATCCTCAGTCGATCTGCCATCATTTATCATGACTGCATCGTCAGCATACAGGACAATCTTAGAGTTTTCAACAACATTAGGTAAATTATTAATGTATACCGAGAAAAGAAGTGGCCCTAGAATGGACCCCTGTGGGACACCGTAGGTAACCCTTGTGGGGGCTGACATCTTATCATTGGCTAGTGTACAGTGTATTCTATTTTCTAAATAACTTTTAAACCATCTTAGGACCGATTTATTGGCCCCAATTGTTCCTAGTTTGTTCAGTAATCTACCATGGTGTACTGTATCGAAGGCTTTCCTCATGTCTATGAAAAGACATGAGGAAAGTCTTCCCCGGCCGATGGCACTGTATATGTGCTTGGTCATTTCATGAACCGCATCTGCGGTAGATCTACCCGGTGTAAAGCCAAACTGATAGTCAGACAACAGCTTATTTTCTAGCAAGTGATCCATGAGCTGTCCATGGACCACCCTTTCCATTATCTTACTCAAAATGGGCAGTAGGGTGATGGGTCTCCAGTTGCTAAGATTTTGTAAGTCACCTTTTTTGGGAATCGGGATAATAGTACCCTTTGCCCATTTTCTAGGAAAAATACATCTAGTTAGACAATTGTCAATCAGTATCTTTAACTGGGCTAGTAATAGCAGAAGGAAGTCTTTCATGACCTTGGCATTGACATAGTCTACCCCTGATGCCTTTCTAGCATCTATCTTCTTCACATATCGGGTGAGATCCTTTAGTGTGACCTGTCTGAAAAGAAATTCACCCTCACTGTATAACTCGTTATCTACGACCTCTTCCATGAGAATGTCACCATCTAGGTGACTAAATTTTTCTGCTAGTTTTGTGCCCGCATTGCCATAAAAATCATTTATAAAATCACTGGTTAAATCTACTGGGACCTCTGTGCCATTATCCAAGAGGTGTATAGAGGTTTTATTAGACTTAGTGTTACCAAGCAACGCATTAATAATGGCCCAGAATTTTGCCGGGTTGTTCCTGTGCTCTGCTACAGATAATTTAACTTGTCTAGAGAATTCCATGTGTATAGTCCTATTGGTTAAGGTTCTTAATCTCTGAGCTGTTCTAAGACTTTCCAGGTCCATGCCCCTAGACCTATGAGCCCTTCTATATGCCTCATTTTTTTGTCTTATCATATCCAGGACGTCTGGGAGAAACCATCTAGGGGTGTCCTGTCTTACCTGAAAGGTTTTGACAGGGCAGGTACCATCAAGATATCTTATGAGGGTGTCTTCCATCAAGTCCCATTGGCTTTCAGGGTTATCAATTGTACTCAAAATTTCCCAATTTTGACCCTCTGTGATTTCTTTGAGTGATTCCACATCATGATTCTTATAAACTCTGCTCGTAATTTTGACCACCACCTTGATAGTCTTGGTGTGTTTGAGAATGACAAAAGTCGGAACATGGTCAGACAATAATAGGTTAAGGGTGCCATATTTGGAAACTTTGTTACTATTTGTATAAATATGATCAATGAAAGTAGCCCCTAGTGGGTGTAGCCTAGAGATGCCTGTTTGTAATAATCTCATATTAAAATCTTTAAGCAAACCAAAGATCTTTCCACATTTCCTACTTTCTCTATGTACCATATCAATGTTGATGTCACCAATAATGTGTATTTCATGTTTCCTGATTGATCGTTGAGCTAGGATGTTGTTCAGGGCGGTAATGAAATTAGGAAAATTAGTGTTTGGTGGCCGATAACATGAAATGATGGTTCTAATCCTATTGTTTGGCTTCTTGATTGTGAGAACCAGAATCTCGGCATCGTCCGACATAACATTCATATCAAGTCTCACACAAGTGTATGGGGCAAAATCATTAGAAATATAGCAGATAATACCCCCCGCATTGGCACATCGGTCCAATCTATAACTTACATGGTTGAATAGTACATATTGATTATCACAGTCTGAATCACAGAGCCAGCTCTCACAGATGCTGACAATGTCTGCCTTAAATAAATGTTGGTTTAGTGCAGCCATCCGCCCTTTGGCTTTAATGCTTCTCACATTTAAACCTACCAACTTGACTCCCTTCATATCCATAATTTCACCTACGTCAAATAAACCCACGGTGGTTTCTTTAAGTGATATCTTAGACAATTGATCCCCCCGCTATCGGGGATTGGCATGTCTCTTGACGGTATGATGCAGTTTCCAAAAACATGGGTATGTGTGCAGGCAGAAGCCTTAATAAATATCAGCTTAACTAGTGCAGTGTAGAGGTGCAGAGGTGCTGGTCCCAGGTCGTAGCATAAGCTAGGGCCTGGGACGGATCATATTTGAAGAATAGAATTTATTGCAATTTCTTTACGAATATGAGCTCCCGGTTCTAACACGTCCAGGGGATTCACTAATATCAAAATGTCCAGAATTCAAAGGGTCAATTAAGACAGCCAAAAGTGGTCGCCGGTTTATTGTCAAGGGGTCTGATTCATAACAACTACCGTATTCGTCGGGTAAAAAGTCACGAGCAAAGTAAGGGTTCGTGAAAATAGGGTAAGGGGGCACACACAGAAAAGTGAGAGTCATTGTCGCTAGAACTACCCTCACCTGAGGGTCAGGCACTTCCTGACTCTCAAGTGAGGGTAGTTTTAGCGACAATGACTCTCACTTTTCTGAGGGTGGGTCTTTCGGAAGAAATGATATCAAGATACATAGAACTAAATAAGTATGCACTACCTATTGACAATGATGAGTACTCTCGTCAATTTCAAAATATGACATTAATGACGATTGTATTTTTCTGACCGATACGTCGGTTGTTATGATTCAGACCCCAGGACAGTCTGGAGCGGGGGCCTTTACCCTACCCTTGATGTTAACCTGTTAGATAATGGAAAATGATTTTCCCTTATTTGTATACTACACAAACAAATACATGGTTGTACATTGGTGTTATCCTAGTATGGACGGATAACCACAATCACATCAATATATTCTAGATGGAACTTGTCCACTTATATAAATACACCTGAGTTGAAAGTGAATATAGCCGGTGTTTAAAAGGATAATGCTGAACGGTGAGGTATATTTTATATTGGTTGAGCATTTTTGGAGCAATGGTGTGGAATTACCAATATCCACCCAATGTGACAGGATGATAGATGTTAATAAATGTGGTGCCAATAATTAGATTTAGGTTGGATATTATTATGAGCAGCTCTATAGGTTTGACGACTTGTAATATATCCATATTCGAACTATACATTATAAACTGTGACTTAATGCGACTCAACCCTGCCTCGATAGGACAACATGACACTTTTAACCTACACAGATGTCTCCAGTTTGTGTGGCTGGCATTTTTAAGTGGTGTTGTATTACAACCAAACTTGTAACTTTAGAGTGATCTTAGACTTTAACACAAGACATCAAACTGACACTTCATCCGTGAAAGTTTGCCGATATTTGAAGTCAATACCGTCACACACCTTTAGTCCTTGTAATGTGAGATCAGGTACCACCGCGAACTGTGTATCTGCAGCCGTGGGAATATCGTATTACCCGAAAATCGACGCACAAACTTCAGCGCTGACTTCCCAATAACGGTGTCGATTCATGGATTATCAATTTGACTCTGAAATAACCCCAAATAATCTGTTCCCAAACTGGATAAAAATGTCTGTAACCGATAATCCTAGGGAAAATAAACGCTAAATGGACGTAGGGCAGGAAGTCCACCTTTCCCTTAGGTGTTTGAGTTATCATTAATTTGTGTCCTAGGAATCCTTATTGATTTGAATTTGCCTGGTGTGAATAATCGATTTATTACCTTAGTTATACCTTATATATATATACTCGATTGCCATCTATACAATGGTGATATATATTACACTCTATCAATTGACAGAGCATAGGCAAATGTTGGATGTAATAGTTATAAAACAACGTTTTTATAGTGGTGGTTCTTAAAGAAAAAGAGGCAGCAGATATCCCATTGTTCTGTCATGTGGCTTTTCACGTGTTTGCAACCTCTGAGTATCCCCGACAAGTCCTCACTGCTCGCCGTGACCTCGCTAAGTGGTTGGCATTCTTCACTGGCACACCTAGCCACTTGGTCATGTTGTAATTAAAACCCACAAGGAGATACCATCTGCAATACCTATGCTGGATCACGCTTTTTGGTTTCATAATTGACTATTTATGTTTACAAAGAAAATCAAAGGTGTCTCCCACAACCGATCACTGTGCCAGATACCTTATTTCCATCTTATGGGGAAGAGATAGCTTTCCATGAGTATACTTCAGAACAACCATATTGCATTAGAATAAAGTATCTGGAGGCGGAACTATCTTCGGCACATGGTGTTTTTCTTTATCGATGTTGAGAGGGGACGGGAAATGATGCGGGCTATATAGGGGAGGGTGAATGAGTTAGAGGAAAAGCATCGTGTACACTGAAATCACTCAAACATATTTATTGATAAATTGCAATTGCGGAAAAAGCACCGTATGTTAGTTAGATGTGAGAGATTAGAGTAAAGGTATGTTTTTTACCACCAAGTGATGGCAGTCTCGGCACTATTAGAACCCCCTGATCAAACAGCACCCTCAGCACATCCCGGATCCTCAGCTCACAGCGTATTTTCATCCAGTAGTCGGCTGTAGAAGCTGTTCAAACAGCCGCTGTGGGATGTGCCTGGTGCAGGCTCTACACCCAACACTGCCCCCTATATTGGTATCATCTAACTGTTGTCTAAGATCATATTTTCGAGATATGATATCATTATGGCAATGTTTCCTCTGTACTACATTGTCGGAATTACAAGCTGTAGGAATATCTCTTATACTCTTATCGGCTCACCTCCCACGCAGTACACCTTGCCATTAATATAGGTCAATAACAACGTCATGCCACTAAACTCAAGGGGTTTGCCCAATACCCGTGGATGTTTGATTATCATACAGTGAATACATCAGTGGACGATTAGATTGCAGATGGGCTAATTAATTAGTTATTCGTCTATACTCGTGTAAAGGCACACTTAGTATCTAGAGTGAGAAATGGACTGTTCATGTAGAACCACCAATGTGTCATACCAAACCCCTTCAACGCCCCCCACCCGACCCGTTTTCGCCTTTAAGACTGCCAAGGAACTGGTAAAATTTAAAGCACATTTGCTTTGGGTTTTTTTAAATGGTTATATACACGTACATGTTCAGGGAGTGCAAGATCACCTAGTTGCGATAATGTTTTGATGGGCTGCTTGTGGACAGACGGATTTATCTCCGGTTGGTTGATGGCACTGAGTGGGATCTTACAGTTACAGCCTCGCACCCAATCAAAATATTATCGCAAGTTATATTCTGTAGAGCAATGTATTCTGAAGAAAGACGTTCTGACAAAATACAAGGCTTATGATGACACAAGAATGTGTGACTGATATCCGGTTACTTTGTGTATGCTTCAAACCAGTCTCCTCATTGCAATGAAATGCATGTTGCAAAGCCATGAAGGTAATGTTAGATTTCTATTAAAAGGATATACGGGAGGGGGGAGCTCTAGGCTAATTCGCTGGTGGTGTCGTTGAAACCCTATCTCCCAAGGTCAGGTCCTAGAGCACGGGACTATGGATGTGAAGGTAGCTGGTTCAATTCCCAGGCCTCACATGCAGGTGTTAAATGTAAAGTACATGTATATGGAGGGTTTTATGTGAAAATTTTAATCACTCACACAGGACACATTCACTAGAAACATGCAGGTTCTTTAGTAATGGGATTCGAACTCAAGCAAACCTCTCTACCTGTATCCTGTGATATCCAGAATACACTTTAAAAAATATGCAAACATAGATATGAGCTGTAATCCTAATGTGCATAACCATGCTGGGATTTGAACCGGCTACCTTTACATCCATAGTCCCGTGCTCTAGGACCTGACCTACTGGGGCATGTATTGGGAGGGGTATCTAGACTGTGGCCAGTGGTGACTGTGCCATAGTACATGGAGTGGCTGTAGATGGCAAAGAGGAAAGCCGGATCCTCGGGGCCTTTACTTAGCAAGCCTGATGTAGCTCACTAGGGACCTTTAGCAAACCCGATGTAGCTCATTTAACGCAGACGTATCCTATCCTTTCAGCACTGCTACGTCTGCGTTTAATGAGCTTTTACGTGGTTGCTAAAGATCCCTATTTAACGCAGACGTGTCCTATTGTTTCTACTTTATTTTTCAATCCTGCACTACTTTAACATATAACCCCATGCCATTGGATAGTTGACTTCTTGTATATCATTGATTCTCTTACATTGGAACCTATTTTTATCTGAATAGTTCTCAAAAATACACATACTCTCAAAACAGTGTTGAACCCCATAGACAAATAAAAACTGAGATTATAATGTATATGTAAACATCAATATGAGCTGCGATGTAAAATTAACTTATGCTTATGACAAGGCAATGGGTTGAACTTTGTACTAATTCATCATTCAGAGTAAATGTCTCTAATTGCCTGTAAATGTATGTAGTATGAATAAACGTTCCTTGTTCACTGTGATAGACTGCTTTCCTCTTTGCCAACAGCTACTTTGTGTACTATGGCACAGTCAACACTGGCCACAGTTTAGATACCTCTCCCAATACATGCCCCAGTAGGTCAGGTCCTAGAGCAGAGGACTATGGATGTAAAGGTAACTGGTTCAATTCCCGGTGCAGCACATGCATATAGATGTGGGAATGTTAGTAGTTGTAAGGAAAGTAAGTGGATATTTTTAGAGAAATCACACGAGACACATTCACTAAAACCATGCAGGTCTATTTGCAATGGGATTCGAACCCATGCACCCCTCTTTACCAGAATCCCGTGATATAACGGGAAATTTTGCTAACAGAATCCCGTGATATAACGGGAATACAACCCGGGTTATTCCCGGGACTGGCCCCAGTTTAACCCGTGTTATTCAGGGGGAATTCACGGGAATTTGTTTCCAGGGATCATACCACATGTTACCGTATATTAAATCAATATAAAATAAATCCAAAATAAGACATGGCAACGGTACCATTCTGTGAAATATATGACACATCGCCAGCCAATTAATACAATAAAACAACGGCATATTTCAGCTACGCGTTGCAGAAGAACGTTTTTGTTCCCTACAAAGTGCCGCGCACCGCTAAACAGAGAAAATTCAATCGCAGGTTCAAAAAGCTTCGGGCACGCATAGAACAGAGCATTGGCGGTGTGAAACAACGACTACGGTAAGTTAAGCTGTTAAACAGTCAGGTGCGTTAAATAACGCAATATAACAAATCATATTTTACCCGGGCCACTTGATGTAAATAACTTTCTTTCTTTAGTGCAGAGTCTTTACTTGTATAGCAGTGCATATGATACAGAACCAAACATGGCAGTACAAGGTAGAACTGTTCCCCCTGCAAATAGGACAGGTGGTGTATGTCAATAGTTCAGTGCAGTGTAGTACATATAGTCTGAGTTCCACTGTGTGTCATACTTTCTTGCAGAATTCTTGACTCCTCCAGCGGATACCTCATGCACGACCCCGTCCGGGCAGCAAAGATCATTGTCATGTGCTGCTGTCTGCATAACCTCGCGATAGACCACGGCATCGCTATCAAGGAGCACCCGGACGATCCCTGGACACCCCGTATGGAGCGTTTGGAGCAGCCCCCCCAGACAAGGCCGGCTGATGTGGCTCACCAAATCAAGACAGTGCGAGACGCATATGTTGAGAAGAACTTTTAGTTTCTATTTTCTCTGTGTATGATGTATAGTCTTATTGTTTCCTTTTTTTCTTTTTCCCCTTTTCTCCACTCTCCTGCTTTCTTTTTCTTTCTTTTTTTTCATCCAATTTGGCATTTTTCAAAATTGCTCCCTTCTTTGGTTTACTGGTTTTCTTTTTCTTTGCAGTGTGATGTAGTTCTTGCATTTTTTCAACTTGTTTTTCCTCTTCCCTTTGTAGTTCCTTCTTCATTTTTTCTCTTTTGACCCTGAGTTCCAAACGTTCCTTTTTTCTTTCCTTTTTCATTTTTTTCTCATGCATCTGGTTCCTTTTTAGTTTTTTCTCCCTCTCCACTCTGCGGTCATTCTTATCCTTGTAGTTCTTGGGAACCCCAAATTTCTCCATTTGCACAGCGCTGTAATCTGGCTTGTCTGCCCTGTCTGGTTCCCATATCAGCTTGGCGTTCTTCCTGCTAGGGGTACGCTGCAGGTGTCCTATCTCAGCCTCCTCTATACCGGGTATGCCTGTCATAGAAAGGAATGTTCCGGATATAGTGTGTCACAATGTAAAGAAATGTAAATCTTATTTGTATTACACGATTTAAATAAAGTATGTTATTTTTTTAAGTACAACGCAAACTGCGTTCAAATACTGCGATATGTTAAGTTGTTGTAAATACATTAAGTATTTTACGTGTGGAATGAGATGCGTTGTTGTACATACCTCTTACTGCCTCCTCCCGGAGGTAATCGAGAGCCTTCCCCTCTGGCTGCTTCAGCTGCATAGATTTCTTTATTACACCTTTCCCGGTGGTTGCAATAGCGAACTTCAAATCGGTGTACTGAAAAGCATCATAGCATAAAAGTAAAATACTGTGAAATGTTACGGTATTTCATTGTAACTCATCCTTTTTTTATATATTTACTTTCATCGCAGAACGGGCAGAAATATAACGAAAGTACATGATATCTTAATTTTCTGCTATATCTTCCTAGCTGGAACACAGCGTTGTACGTTATAAGTTGTTACCAAATAACGCATGTGTCATCCACTAAACCTTATTGTTCAGTGTTGCTATATGACAGCCAAAACACATGGCGTTAGGCATTAACGCATCTGTATCACATGTTACTTTTTCTGTACTATGTACATACTGTAGGGACAGCCGACATGGCATGTTTAATTTATTTATTTCATCCAAAGAAGCACGTACCTTCTTTTTCACTCGTTGTGAGTAGTCTGCCGTCTTTGTTCTTTACTGGTGGATGGTACGATGAGTGTGGGTCACGGAGTTGACATAAGCTGTATATAGGAAATTGTTGTATAAAATAAAACACTAATTTATTTGTATCACTTTACTGCACTGTGTCCCTGTCTTCATATTTTATGACAATGTTATTACTAAATGCAGAGGGAGGGGTAAAGGGATAGCCAGAGCAACACAACTCACCTGCTACATCCTTCCATGCCCTACGCTTGACATCCTTCCCCCCACCGGGCCCATCAAAGTAATACTTTATGGCGTCGCGGTTGACGTTCACTGCTAGCATCAGGTTGTCAACCTCCTCTGTTGTCCATCGCGTCCTTACTATCTCCATGTCTGACCTCATTGGCCCCTTCTCGTCAAACACTTCCCCCCCATCCAGCAACTCGTCCTCTTCCTGCCCAATGTCTGAGAGGCTGTCCTCATCACTGAGGATCTCCCCCCCAACCTCTGTGTTGCAGGAGGTGTTGTTCGTGTTTTCTGCAGCAGCTGGAACATAATCATAGAGGTGGTCCACCCCCTCCACAGTTTCAGCTGAGTCATTGGGGGACAGGGCAAGCCCTGCCGCAACAACACGTGGGGTGATGATCATCTGTTTTTTCCTCCTCCCATGTTTCTTCTGCTTTCCACGTTTCTGTGACAATGAAAAGAAGAAAAACCCTATTAGTAAACCTATACAATATTGGCGATAATTTAACGCAACTTGTCGACTTGCGCTAAGGACGTGAATTTTGGAAAGCGTTTTCCCATGGGAAACATGGAATAAATGCAACTTACTTTACTATCTGGACGTTCTCTGAATGGCTGGGGACAAGGGGGAACTTACCTTGTCTACCTTGTGTCTCATTTTATCCTTATTCTTCACCATTTTTTGTACGTGAAGCTGTAGTCGATAACGCAACTGAATACGGTACGACAGTGTCGCTACCTAGCGGCAAAATGTAGAGACGGACAGTATTGGAGTAATGTGGCGCCCCCTGACGTGTAACCCAGTTGATATCAAAAATAGTACTGTCCCATTCACCGTGATTGTGCATGCATCATGGCTTTTTTTCCTGTCCTTTCCCTGTTTAGTATTTAATCTGTATAGCCCGAAATAAATCACAATATTTGTCTGAACAAAATCAAAATGGAACACGGTGGGTATGTGAACGGCGTAGTGGAATGAAACTTTTATTTTTTATTTCAACCCCTTTCTTGGCGTTGACAAGATGTTATCCCACGTGGTGTCTTCACAGCAGCAGGTTAAGTTTACTTTGGTCAGGTATGCTATACAGTACCATGGATCCTAAATGGAAAGGCAACATGGCCTGTGTGAAAACTTAATGTTCTATTTCATGCATCACATAAAATTAAATGTATATACTGTCATGAATACAATTGAACAAAATTCTGCGTACTGCTCTATCATGTCTGTTATACCCCATGCTCCTTTTCAGTGGGCGGAAAGTCATATCCTTACATTAACGCAATATACTGCAGAAAGTAAAAAGCGACCTGAATTAAGGGTCATAACTACATGGGAGATTAAAATAATATGGGAGCTGTCCTCCTTCAATGGAAATATTACATACACATAGTCACGTGAGGTAGCATAAATGGTAGCACCACAAAGATTTTGTGGTCAACGTTCCTTCAGTGTAACATAGTAAGATTGATGCCTAACAAAACATCCCTTGGATAAAATAAAATAACGATACTGATACAATGTGCTATACTGTAATGTTCGGTAATTGTCCTGCCAACTTTAACTCTGTCTTTTCTACAAAGTTGGCTAAAAGATATACTAAACGGCATTTAAAGATACATAATGATGTGAACAAGTGCTGTGAACCGTCCCGCTGTATATCACAGGAAAATACTGCGTTAAGTACAACACCACTCACTAGCTGAACACTTAATGTCTAAATAGAGTGAAAAAAACTCCAAACTTGGTTACGCTAATATCTGCACCACTTTTCAGACATAGGGTGTATGCCCTGGCTATAATACACAGTAAGTTATCTTGTTTCTATCCTTTCTCCCATCACTGGGATGTACCACACAATTTTATCTGTTCCTCCTCCTTCCATATGAGAGAAATGAAGGGGCACAAGCTGGGGAACACTTTATGTCACTAGTTCTTTTTTTTTCTCCTTGGCAAACGTAGGTGGGTGTTCTTGGCCTTCTTAGTAGCCGGGGGGCTAAACAGACCCAAATATTGTAGTGCCTCAGCACCTTGCTCCGCACCGAATTGAGGCACGGTTTCTTTTTGGGCACTGTCCGGCTCCTCCTCTGCTTCAACAAATGTTACATTGTGCCTTTTCTCTTTCCTGACATTTTGCGAGGCAGGGATGTCGTTAGGGGAGTTTGTGCTGGATGATGCAGCCACCTGTGAATGGCCCACAAGTATGGGCTTCAGTGTTGCCTGTGTTTCCGTTGAACCTCTTCCGTTGCTCCAACCTCTGGTCCTGTCACCTTTATCTCCTCTATCGAGTCCTGTGGGAGAGGTTGCTCTGTCCCCCGTCTTTCAACAGGTTGCTCTTCTTTCGGATTAAGCTGCAATATGTCTTCTGTGTCACAGCTGTTTTGTTCTACCTTCACCTCGCGCTCCTTCTGTGGAGCAGCATCATCAGCAGCACTCTCCTCAGTTTGTACTGGGCCCGGGTTATCCTGGGGTGTGTCTGCAGCACCATCTGCCTCACCACTGTCCTCTTGTTGCTGTGTCACCGTCTCATCATGGGGTGGATGTGCACGGTCCCATGCAGCCTGCAGCACTGGCGGCTCGTTCTCTCCATCAGAACTTGCCTCGCCCTCATTCTGTGTGCTAGTGGAGAGCACGAGCCCCACGTCGGACCGCCAGACCATGTCCTGCACTGTAACACACCGGAAAATGACGTGGGTATTAGTGACAGGAAGACATTTTGGGACAGCAGTATGAAAGGGAAAATAAAACGGTGTCTCTCTTTGTCATTACTGATACAACAAATCCTGCTACATCGGCATTCATTTTAACTTGACTGAGTTGTACATGATACATATACTATGCTTATCACATACAACTGTATTTAGAATTTCATTTGGCGTTAAATAAACATGGTTCATATGGGGCAGCAGAGTGAGGTACTGTGCCTCGACATAGACATGAACCATGTGTTAATTCCATTATGTTGGCCCTGGCGCTGTGCTGTAACGCACCGAAAATAGTGCAAATTAGGTGGGATATTCCAAATACTCACAGTTTATGACCCGTGTCCCAACAGGAACCTGAATGTTCTCTTTACCGGGGGGGGGGGGGGACTTGAGCCTGTGCTGCGACCCTCTGCTGTACAACACCATCGACTACGCGCAGCGTCTGATGTATGACTGCGGAAAGAGAGAATGTTTCAATAATTTTCAGGTTTCCTTCTATTGCGCTATGTACACTGAAAGTGTATAATGTGGGTGATAAAGGTAAGGCGTTAAGGCAGTTCTCACATTTTAATTTAGCGTGGAGGACAGTGGCGTTAAGTTTTAATTTTTTTTTTAAGCAGCAGTATTGAAAGAGAAATAATCTGCAGTTTTGGATGGCCTGTTTTCCTGCTGAGACTTACCGTTTAACATATCCTGCACTGTTGAACTGAGTATCCCATGTTTATTCAGCATCGAGTTTTGGTTCTTTCCTAAGAGACGTCCTGTCTTTGCTATATCCGCGACTGCTTTCCGAAGAATGGCGTCGCTATCGGATTTTTGGTGCTGCATCAGAATTTTGGCGATGTCACTTTGGTTCTTCACCACGTTTGCAGTGATCTTACTCAGGCGGTCTTTCTCTTCTTTAATGGCACTGCATACGGTCTTAATACCAGTTAGAGCCTCTGCAATGTCGGACGTTATCGCCTTAAAAATTTCTTTGTCCTCCCTGCGCTCCATTTCTACAGAGGTTAAGAGACTCTGCATAGTGGCCTGAATTAAAGCTGGGTCTGGCACAGCCTGCTTGGCGGGGCTGGGTTGTGCAGCACTGCTCCCTACTGTGCTGGCATCGTATAGTAGTTTCTTCTTTGCGGAACCTACATCTGCACTTCTGGCGTTGATTTGGCAGGTGTCTCTAGGAGAGCGGCGCAGGCGGGGTGGTGGGGTAATGTCAGGTAAGTTGGGCGAGGTCTCGATGGGAGTGGCGGTGAGGTCTACTATGTTGGTCTGCTTTGAAGTCGTTGGCGTCGAATATCGCACGGTTACCTCGTCTTCCGAGTTGCTGATGATAGGCCGGTTGCGTTCTATCTTCACCCCCTTTTTCACCTTGCTGCTCTTCTGCTCCACTTTGCCTGCTTTCACTGTCACTTTTTTTACTTTGGGGTCCGCCTTTGTGTGTTTGGGGTCAGGTTTCGTCTTGATTGCAGGTGCTTTACTCTGTTTTTTGTCCCCTTCACTGTCCTGTTTTACACTTTTGGGACGTGGGGTACTAGGACGTGGGGTACTAGTCTTACATTTTGTGGCAGCAGAAGGCGGTACGGTGGTCCGTTTGTTATGGGTGTCAGTGCTGCCTCCCGGGTGGATTTCGGGATATAGTATCACCCCATTTGGGCCCACTATTTCCTTTTCCTCCTTCCATTTCAACAGTATAATCCGCAGAGGCGTACATCCTTTCTTTACCTTTTTGCCGTTCTTTAGAAGTTCTAGTAGGTGCTTGTTCTGCAATATATAACAGCAATAACGTCAGGAATGATATGCGGTGTTTTAAAAAGGACAGGTTGCGTTAATACCGTACTACTATATTTCCCAGTTACGGTTAGGATAAAACAGCAGCATATTATTTCAATGTCATGGGAAAAAGCATGTAAATGGATAGGGAGGAAGGGGGAAGAAAAGGGGGGGGGGGGGATGGGCCTACATCATACATGTGACAAGTAAAAAAGGGAAAGTGGTTGCAGTATTTTGTATAGCTCACCTTTTTTTTACAGCTGCCGTAGAAATCTTTGATTTGCTTCTTCATTTGTTTCACATCCCTGCCGTTATTCCCGACGGCATTCACTAGGTCTGAAAAACAAGGTAAATGTTTCCTTACTTCAAATACCGTATAAAACAAAATATAAGACAGAATAACTTTGTTTAACTTGACATAAGAAAGGGAGTAGAAACAGGCAAAGAGAATTGCATGTAAGTGAATTGCGCTAAATAATACACGTTAACTGTCTGGCCTGTGTCATGCCATGCCAGAGTAGAACAAGTGAGGTCCATATGCTGAGTGTGCCTACAGTACATTGCGTTAATTTTTTAGAACGGTATCTATATCATACTGCTACTTTTGGGAGATACGGCTTAGTACAGTGCGTGATAAAGATTTTTTCCCTACCTTGAACCTCCTGCCAAGCCTTCTCACGGTCCTCCTTCTGGTTTTTGGACCTGGACTTCAGGATGCTCTGGAGGCGGTTTACATTAAAAAAGAGGGCGAATTGTTCACTAGCATTCCATTTTATGTTCCTTATTCTCACTGTCCCTTTGGCCGTATACTTGGCGCTACGGTTGATGCCTTGTCCTTCGTCATCCTCGCTCCCTGTTCCCTCCTCTGCCTCATTGTCACACTCTCCTCCTTCTTCCTCCTCTTGCTCCTCCTCACCATCGTCCTCCTCGTCATCCTCATCATCACCATCATCATCATTTTCAGCGTACTCCTCCCCTTCCTCCTCCTCTTCTCCACCCTCCTCCTCTTCTCCTTCTTCTACTCCACTACCTTCCTCCTCCTCCTCCTGTTCATTTTCTCCCTCTTCCTCATCGTCTGACGCGTCGTGATCGTAATCGGACTCGTCCGCCTCCGACTCCTCATTGTCAGAAGCATCAGAATTTTCGCTGCTTGTGTCCTCAAGATCTACCGATTGCTCGGTGTTGTCAGAGCTGCTCGGTTCTATCTCTTCCCTTTTCAGGGGTTTCTGCAAAAAATTGAATAAAATACCGGTCAGTATGCAGTGAAACAAGGTGAACAACATAGCACAAAGATTCATCCTCTCCCCCAAAATAACGCAATATGTTTATGCTGCAAACCCTCTCTTGTGTCATATACCATGCTCAGACTAAATTAGGGTTCTGCAGTGCGTGTATTAATGTGGGTATTATTTATACTGCACGGGGAGAGGAAGGAGGAACAAAATGCATACAGCAGTGTCATGTAGTACTCTATATCGCAAAGTCACTCAGGTTATAATAACTTGGTTCACATGCTACCGATTCCCACAGCGAAAAGACAGCTTGTTTGGGTTACGGGATGCAGAAGACAGAGCTAGGCCATACCTAAATGCGGTGTCGGGATCATACCGACCCACTCCAGCACACCGTTCACCAAAATCCACCCATTATCGCCCCCTACGTCCCTTGCTCAAACCGTTTTAACTCGGTGTATAGTGCATGACAAGTCCCAAATAATGCACAGGAAGCTTCTTGGTTATTAGTTACATCATGTTATAGCACACACAGGTGGGAGACTTACCTTTGGTTGGACTTTAGGCATGTTTAGGGGCGATCTGCTACTTTGCCGCCTTCTCTCGCGAGCACTCAGATAGCGTACCGGAAGTGGGTATCCAGGTCATGTTACACTGGTTTCCGCGGTACAGCTGGCGTTATTTCCCGCCTTAGCGCACTTCAGGCAAAAGTGTTGGGATTGCGTTATTTCTTTTGCGGTATTCACAACGCCTTGCGTTACGACATCTAACAGAAAGTTGTGTCTCGGGGGGGGGGGGGGGGGGGGGGGGGGGTGGGTGGAATGTACTTTAATATTAGCGGTATATTTTTTTTAAATAACGCAAGTGAAGTGATTAACGCTGCGTTAGTTGTGTCTCGGCCCCCTGGACTCTGTCTGGTGGTGAATATTTACGTAGTGCGTGATACTACACAGATTACATATGGTATTGTCGGCAAGCTTCATCAGTTGGTACCTCGACGGATGATATTCTAATTGGGAGAAATGTTTTAAAATCATATAACATTTGCTACTTTCTTTGATTTGAAAAAAGCTTTTGATACGGTTAATCACGAAATTTTACTTTCTAAATTGGACCTAATGGGAATTAAAGGGAATTTATTAAAATGGTTGGAAAATTATTTACAGGACAGAACTCAATGCACAAGTGTAAATTGTGAGCATAAGTGTGCTTATGCTGCTATAAAACCAACTGGAACTGTGAGGCCACCTACTGGGGTGTGTGAGAGTTGGTGTGAGTCTGCCTGGAGCTCCACCTGGTGTTGGTGGAAGGAACTCACCTGGCAACCAGCCAGGGCCTGACGACAATAGACCGCGCACCTGACACATCACACACAACCAAAGGACAGAGTGGTTGATTACCGGTATACTTTTTTGAGCGGTTGATTTCTTTGTGTGGGATCATTGTATGGTAAAATGCCTTGAAAACTCCAGAGTTGTGCAGAGTGCCGAGAGTCTCATCCTCCTAAAGGTGGCAAGAAGTGTCAATATGTGGATACAGCAAAAAATGCAGCATATGTAGCTACCGGTAGTGATGCCACTTGGAAGGATTACCTGGACTTACGGGCCATGAAAGAGGACTGTGATTATTACTTGACAGGTGAATCATCAAATGGGTCCCAGTTGGATGGTGATTTAATTCGTGACTTTCTGGTGGAGTGCAAGGAGTCCAGAGCAGCCATGCAACAGCAAATGTCCATGATGGCAGGTTTGGTGGAAGGTCTGACGGGTTTGAAGATTGGGCAAGGTGTCATAGCGGCCGGTGGAGGCAAGCAGAAGGAGAGTAAGGGTGACACCGCGTCGGCACCGCAGAAGGGTGGCGGCCCCAGTACCGGTGAAGAAGAGACAGAGGAGGGTGAAGCCCCGGAGTCTGGGGGAGAAGTGGGTGATGTGTATGGGTTGATGGGCAGTTTGCTGGGCAGCAGGCTAGCGAGTGGTGGTGCCCCTGGTGCTGCCGGCGGGTTGGGGCACAAGTTCACCCCAGCCCACCTGTTGAATGGTAACCCGACATACACTGTCATGTTTCCCCCTGCTTCGATCCAGCAGCAGGGCCACAAGTCACTGTTGGAGCAGCTGGGACAGCAGGATCGTGGGCAGCAGCCTGGGCAGCAGCAGCAGGATCAGCATCAACAACAGTTACGGGGACTACTTCGTCAACAACAGCAGCAGCAACAGCAACAGCAACAGCAACAGCCGTCGTTGTTGCACCAGCTTCAAGGGTCCCTCCAGGGGGGAGGGCCCGGCCAGGGTCAAGGCCAGCAGCAGACATTCTTCATCTCTGAAAAGACAGCGAAGCGTAGGTACATGACTTTTGACCTTGAACCACATTTGCCATTTGACAGAATTAAGAACCCAACCATACATGACGTTATTTCTGCAAACATGGGGGTGGAAGAAAGTATTGCTTTAGCAGGTATCAATACTTACCAATATGGGAGACATGTCAGGTTTTTGATTGACAAAGTCAAGGTTTATGACCCGGCCAAAATGGTTTTGTATCCCATGGCCATGAGAGACCGGGCGGAGTTGCATGGGTTAGGAGCTTTCAGCTATGGTGATCACGTGGTGACAGGAACAGGTCAAGAGGTTGGGGAGGTGGTGGTCGAGGTGCCCCCTACAATGCAGGCTATGATGGTGGTTACCATGGCAACCAGGCAGGTTTTGGGGGCCATGGTGGCTAGAGTCAGGGCAGGCGGCCGCAGGGTTACATGTGATGAATACAATAGCACTTATGCGTGTAGGTTTGTAAATTGCAGGTTTCCTCATGTGTGTAGAGAATGTGGGGGGAGATCACGTGGTCATGAAGTGTACAGTCAGAAGTGGGGGTAAAGACTAGGATGAGTCGGCTCTTGATACCGAGGTCAGTTTAGGGCGCAGGAGATGGTAGACATGGGGGTCAGTGTGGATAGGCAGTTAAATGTGAACAGGCAGGTTAATGTCAGTAGGCAGGTTAATGCGGTCAAACTAGAGTTAGTAAAAGGTGACCAAGTTTCGGTGAATCCGCCCCTTCACGACGAAGGGGGCGTGTCCGGGTGTTTTGTTGACATTGCGAGCGGCTCCCATTGGGAGTGTGGATGCTCAAATTCCAGCGCAGAGGTCGTGAGTGGGGCTGCTGCCGACTCTCTTCACTTTTTCTCTGGTGGTTTACACGCTAAAGGGTCGTGTAATTCGAGTATAAATCCGTCAGTAAATGTGTTGCCGCCGGCCCCGCCCCTCTCTGGCATGGGCGCGGCCATCTTCAATCTCTGGGATTCTCGTGGCGCGGTAAGCGAGAGATCCCACGATAAAGATAGTGACGTCACAATTCAAAATGGAATACACGGTCCAGTTTGGGTGTGTTTCGCAAGCGAACTATCTTCAATAAAATGTGAGTTACACGAGTTTGATTCTTGTTATGATGGGAATAGTGTGAGTTTGGAATGTTTGATGGAGGACGGTGGTGAGGGGCCGGTTAGTTGGCCGGCTGCGAGTGGTGCAGGTGGTGAAAGGGGGTTCCCGGTAGCGGCCCGCAGGTGGTGGCTTCGACTTCAGTCAATGACAAGATGATAAATAGGCCATGTGGAGTGTTCTGTAAAGGGTATCACTTGTTGGGAGGTTCCCCAACCCATTTGAACCCATGTGGGTTTTTTGAGGAGTGTTATAATCATCCGGCAGGTGTGGATGTGAGAGCTGATTACCTGTTTGAAGGTGTCTTGAATTGTTTCAGGATTGTTGATGAAGGTTATGAAGGGGAATACACACGCTCAAATTATGATTCTATTTTAAGAGGTAGTGCCAAGAGCAAAATGGATGGCATTGTCAGGGAGGAGTTATCCATGGGTAAGGTGTGTAGAGTGGAGTCGGAACCTCAGTGTGTGCATTCATTGGGGGCTATATACAAGACAGACAGCGTCATACGCCCAATAACTGATTGTAGCAGGGGTGAGAACGGGGTGGATGGCAAGAGTATTAATGACTACATGGAGACAACTTGTGAGAAGTTTTCTTTTGTCAGGATAGATCACATATTGGACTCAGTGAAGGAGCAGTGTTATTTTGGGGTCATTGATATTAGCTCTGCCTATCGTTCAGTACCGGTGGCGGTGGCTGATAGGGTCAAACAGGATTTCATTTGGAACTTGGAAGGTCGGGATGAATATTCTGTGGATTGCAGTCTGAGTTTTGGGTTGAAGTGTGCCCCTTTTATTTTCACTCAACTCACGGAGTTTGTGATAAGGTGTTTGGACAGGAGAGGTATAAGTGGGGTATTCGGGTATCTCGATGACTTCTTGGTTATTGATGACACTTTTGAAGAGTGTAGGGACAAGCAGGCAGTGTTGGTGGCATTGTTGAGGAGTCTGGGTTTCCACATTGCCTGGAAAAAGGTGGTTAGTCCCAAGTGTGTAGATATTTGGGGTTAGAATTGAACAGTTTGAGTATGGAGGTCAGGTTACCTCAGGATAAGTTGGACAAAACACCCAAGCTGGTCTCCAGTTTCCTAGGTAAAAAACTATGCAGCCGTAAAGATCTGGAGGTTTTGTGTGGCCACCTAGTGCATGCTAGTCAGGTGGTAAGAGGGGGTCGTACTTTTTTGAGAAGGATTATCAATCTTTTAAAGTTCATCCCGGAATATAAGTTGGTAGTACACATTCCAGATTGGTTGGTAGAGGACCTTAAATGGTGGGAAAGTTTTATTTCTGTGTTCAACGGTAAAGCCAAGATCCCAGTAAACACACCGCGTAATTCCAACGTAGCTTAGAGGTTTCTCTAGTTTTTTTCCCTACCAATGGTTTGAAATTCGATTATAAACGTCAAAACGTTAAGGTTTATTTACGGTCAACAGACGTTTACGTCTGATTTTCGTTTCTCTACCTCATTCATACGTAATTTAACGTAATAAATCTACGTAGATCTACGTTAAAATTCGTAGTTTTTCAACCTAAACTGGGAAAATGACTCCCCAGTGTCACACAAGGTGGCAGCACTATCAAATATGGAAAGAATGTTACAGCTCTTTAGCAAATCTACCAGATTAAATCAGTCAGTTTTCATTAATTATGAAATTAATATAATGTAAATCAACCATATTCCATTGAATATTCATTATGAAGGACAGTGGTTAAAGCATTATACATAGATAATGTGCATTTTGGCACTTTACTGATTGGACACCAGATTGGCCGTAATGGGAAAAATACAAGGCCTCTCTGAAGCCAAAACTAGGCAACATATACATATTGTCAGGCTGTTCAGCTAAGCTGCCAGTATATATCATATAGTTACAATGAAATGAGATATAGGACTATAGCAGTAAGTCTGCATGAATAATTTGTGTAAATCTAATTTTGTGTGCAATATCATACGATTCTATACTTGAATCACACTATATAAAATTGTATGTTATGTGTTGAACATAAATTTACGTTTAACTACATAAATCAGACCTGCAGGTTTATGACTGGTAAATAAACCTTAACGTTCTGACGTTTATAAACCATGTAAAATTACGTAGTTCAGACCAAATCTGAACGTAGATTTACGTCTGAACTACGTAATTGTGTTTACTGGGATGATACGCCCTCAAAGAGGAGGGCAGGTTCAGGTCCAGGACCGGACCGCCGCAGGTACACACAGGAGGAGTATGTGGGAGAGTACATGGATAGGGAGAACTACCAGGAGGTCTACAGTGATGGTAAAAACAATTTAATCCGCACTATGCATGGCCACAAGGCCATCTACAAGCCATACATGTATACATGGTCAGGGAAGGACTCCATACATCCAAACAAAAAATTGAAGTGAGGCATACAATGTTCGAGTATGAGTACATAAATGACAACAAGATGGCCGTCATTACCCAGCAGCCCCCTTACGTCAACAAAGATGGCTGCCCCCATAAGGCCAATCCAAGATGGCCGCCGGGCCATACTGCCACAACCACCCCACCATCTGGGGATCCCATCCAGCTAAACACAGCTACACACACCACACAGCAGGTACCCTTAGTGAAAGGGGCACCAGGTAGGACACTAACTAAATATGAATGTATCCCAGGTTCTACATTTACCTTTGACTTTGTAAAGAACATGTGTGCAGTTGATGTCTGGGACCCCAGGGTGGATGGCCACCCACAGGCCCTTCAGCAGCACAGGTTACAGCATTGGCCCCACCCCACACCAGGGGTACTACCTGAACAATTCTGTGAAATAGATTCAGCTGTTAGATCAATGGGTCTCCCAAATGCATTGGGGGCCCGCATTGCTATCCCCTCTTCTCTCAACATACAGGCATGGTCCAACCTACTGCCTGACACTGAGGACAACGCACAGCTGCTAGAGTTCCTCCAGTTCGGCTTCCCCCTCGGCCACATGGGATCCACCAGCAACATGGATGGTACCCCTAACCACTCCAGTGCTCTGGACTTCCCATTACAGGTTGATGAGTTCCTCGCCAAAGAAACTAGTCTTGGTGCCATGCAGGAACCCTTTAACACTGCTCCTTTTCAGCCATGGGCCCACATTTCACTAATGATGACACGAGAGAAGGCCATGGTGGAAGATCGGTGCATCATCACCGGCCTTAACTTCCCACAAGAATGTTCTGTGAATGCCTATATCTTTAATAACTGTATATATTTGGTGTGGAACGGGACCACGCCCTCCCTACCGTCGACATGAACCACACACTACCCTGCCTCAGTGGCACCACCTGGAGTCTTCTACATGAACTAATTGCGACTTTGACGTCACCATCCCGGCCTCTGGCACACTGTCTGGCCTCCTGCCTCACTTCCACTCCTACAGCCACCAGGCACACTCCTCCTCCACAGCTCAACATTTTACCCACCCACCCACACCTTACTGTCATAAACAATAGCGGTATTATCAACTATATATATGTATAAAAATACTATGTTCGTATAACTATATTCTTTATATACCATTAACTAATATGATTGTCATCATATCAATTAATTCATGGTATAAATCATATGTGTCAATATATACACATCGTAATCAAATTTATCATCAAATAAATTTTATAACCCCACCTACGTGTTGGCTTGTCTCTGGGCACATTAATGATACATCATAGTTCTTATTGTATATATATCAAATGCTGTAAAGTATAGATATATAAATTGATGTTAATTAATGTAATTACAAAGGATGAACAAAGGTGGCCGAGGAAAACAGATTTCCGAATCTTGACGCAGCCTTTATGCTTGAATATCATTGTTTGTGAATCCATGACGTGTATAGGGAGAAATGTCATTGAAATATTTTATGTCATCACATGTATAGAATTGAATTACAAATGAAATGTATATATTGTTGACTTCGAGCAAATACATTTTTAAAATTGAAAAATTGAAATTGAAATTGTATAGCCCAGGCCAGCAAGAAATGATGACTTTTCAGAATAGCTGTTGATAAAGTTTTTGAATATTTCTAAAGTGTGAGCAACAAATACGTTAAACTTACCTCAAACTCCTGCATTCTAATTTGTACTATATTTGAGAGATTATTGTCCTGTGAATCTTATTAGGATTCTATTACAAACAACATAAATACATAAGTCACCCTTATTGCTGCATTGGTCTATAGTATCAATCTGTTCTTTTCACTAGCATGAATTTAACTAAGTCTCATGTTCTCTTGTGTATAACATCACGAGAATGAGAATCAAATGGGTTCAAATACATTAAATGCAACAGTGCGAAAATACATGTATAAATATGCACAATGTTTCGTGTACTGTTTTGAATAAAGAGGTGGTGGACCATCAGATCAGTAAGACCTGCTGTACAGCTATTGACCAGTTAAAACGAACGATCCCATGTGCTATGACATGCAAACTAGTTTACACAGGAAGACTTCAATGGCCGTGATGTGTCTCGGCCAAAGGCCATGCCTCAGGGGCTATCACTCCAGTTAACTAAATTAGCAGGGATTAATCTCGCTGCCGCTGATGCATGGAAACCTGACCCGTGTGCTCTAATGGATAGAGCCGTCTACACTGGGCTTCAATGAGGCATCGGAATGTACCCTGGGAGAACATAGAGATCGTATTGCATCAGACTCATTACAGGGACTACTAGATAGAGCCTATGCAACTGCAACAGTTGGCCTGTACATAGACCTGTCCAGGTATATGTCCATAGCCAAGCAACTCTTGCACATCCCAAGCCATTACTTCTCTACTGACTGCATGTGGGGAATGTATCAAACAATTAAATGATCCGTTTGAATAGTTAGCCATAGGTTCAGACTTATGGTTATGAATTAATTCGTTCATACCGTTTTAGCACTTCTCTGCTTACAATACATCAGACAGAGTTTCCGTATGGAGGTTAGATGCCCAAATTCGATATGGGCCTATAGTGACATGCGGCAGAAGGCTAAAAACAATAATGGCGATGGTATCCCAAAATCACCAAATTTTTTAGTTAGGAGCATTAACCTTCAAGTTCATTATCATTAGGTGCGGTACAGCCAGCTTATAATACCCTGCCGTAATCAGCTGTGCGGGTAGAGCGAAAGGTTGAGCTGTAAAATCACTCATATAAGGCGGAATACCTGCGGCAATCCCTACAAGTGCAGTGGTGTCCCTGTTAAGGTGAGCAGTTATGGGCACTCATCAGGCTATAATGACAGGAGCTGCTCTCTGAGGTGTACCATAGTATCATGTGATGGAACGATACACATTGTGTACCATAATACATTCATACCATACATACAAAAAAGGATCCTAGTCGAAATAACTCCTCTCCGTGAGCCATTGCTATTTTGACTCTCTTCCTAGCTCTTTTGACTCTGCCATATGACGAGTCAAACCCCATTTAACTCGTTAACCACTCTTGACTCACTTGTCATGCCCGTTACACATTATTTGGTATGCATTTCGAAGGCTCCCCATCCGTGGGGCGATCACGCACGCATGCCGGCCTCAGCATCTTGCGACCATTTCCCATCGACTGATATCTCTTCGGGGTCTGGGACACTTGCTTTACCTCCTCTGTGTGCCCTTTTAGGAGCAGGTGCCATTTCCAGACTTTTGAATTTACATTGTCATGAAGACGTTGCCACTGGTGAATATACTTTATACACCTTCTAATCACAATACCTATCCGCATACTTTGCAGGTATAATCAGCAAACCTGGCTCAATACTATTCCTAGCATGTACTTTATAAATGCGCTCATCTCACCGTAGTCCTCACTATTTGCTTTTTGAGTTGGCATTACACATCTTTAAATATACACTCTTGCCTCAAACTGATCACCCGTTAATTGACTGGCCATGGAGCAGTGATAGGAAAATGCCCTGGATATGCTTGGTTGGAATGCCCTTTTATGTGAGGGTCATTTCTTTTCTTAATTGATAATTTAAACAAATATATATTGTGTGGCTGCTTGTAGATTAAATCAGTAGGGTTTCTGTATATTTGTCATAAATAACTCATGGACACAGTCAGCACTAGTAGATACCACTTCCAAGTCATTTAGAAACACTTATTTTACAGCCCAACTAGGATTATTTAGTAAACTTACGACAAGTGTTGGCGGAGAATGGTGATAAGTAAAGTATGCAAGTGGTTTGATGACATTTCTATAAAGATTGATCTATTTAAGCTCCTTTGAAACACTTTCCTGTCCCTTCTAAAATATACTTATTTCAGCGATATCTGGAAGGTATTCCGCAAGGAACTAAAAAGTATAGATTGATCTGTGTTCCCTACAAGTGATAGATCAGGAATAAATGGGGTTATTCCCATTTTAACTGCCTTTGATAAAGATTCCCCTCGAGCATGCACATCTAAGAATAGACCTAGAACTGATTATGCTGGTTGAACTATCCAGGTAACTACCATGGCTGGGAAGAGGTGTATCAGCATAATCGTTAGGTCGTGGCTTTCGAATTAGAAACTTGAGGACAACACGCATGTTTCATAGAGAACGTTTTAAAATCATATAACAAAAAAAGGAACAGGCCAATTTCAAAACAAGCACCTATAAGAAAGTTCAGTTATTTGGCAACTTGAAACTCAAGAAAGGATTCGCAATGCTTTTGATCTCGCTTCCCCACATCAAAGTGCACAGACGATAATTAAGAAATGAGGGCGATAATATGGAACTATAAGCGATAATTGGGTGATTTCTGCGGTTGTCTTTCATTAGTTGCTCATCTAGGGTCTCCTTTGGGAGCAGATGACTTTCAACTTGGACAGCTCACATTTCCAGGTTGACAAATGAGGCAATCACTCCGCCTGGTCCATAACCACACTTTCTTTCTCTCCAGAAGATCAATTTTAGTGGTTATAGCCCGGTTCCTGCCAAAAGGTGGCAGTCAACCTAATTTGCACCAGGCAGAACCTATGAGCAATACATTGACCTATAAAGGCATTTTAATCATTCAATCGTTTCCTGGATATCTGATGTTTAATTATATGAGATGAATGGCATGAATTCTATTTTGAATACTGTCTACCAAAGTCATCATATTATATACATCAGCATACGTAGCTAGTTAAAGGTTCATTTTACCTTTGGAAAAGTACTAACATGGCTAAGTATTAAACTAGCTGTGAAACCCAGATAAAAGTATACAAAGTGCTCTAACATATCTGAAGATATGTTGTATTTTCTGCCATCCTTTTGTGTTTATTTTGCTATTCAGAGGTGTGTAGGGGCACCAATATTATCTAATATCGAACACCTACTGTATAGTTCATCTGGCCGGAACCAGGGAGCACCCTGAACAGAGCCAAACAGTATAAATACTGCTCTCCACCCCCTTGTTCCGGCAGACCTTCTCAGGTCTCAGACCCTGACTGACCACACCAAAGCACATATACATCGAATGACCAGAATGAATCAGAATTCCTATTTAGCTTGATTGTCCAGGTTAAGACTACAATAAAGACCCTTTCTTCGCATCTCACCAAGAATACTGCGGTTCGTGTCCTTATTTCTCGAATCTTATAAAGACGAACTCTACACAGGTGCCGTGACCAGGATAATTCTAGGGGGATAGCGGATCGACCCTGGCGGAGGCTAGATCGGAGAAGGGGGGGGGGGATGAAAGAACGAAAGACTCATTGGAAGACAGGGAGTTGGGCCTCAGCCTGACCCCTATAACCGAAGTATGGGATCAGGCCTCGAGGATGCATACCCCTGATAAGAACGGGACTAGAAAGAGGAGTTTGGTTTATCGCACTCCTGGGGAGTACACGCCTGTAAAAACGAAAGTTAATACGAATCCATTCTCTGGGAATCTGTGGGAAGATATAGCCCCTATCGAGCAAATGCATGGAAGGATGGGGAAGGATCTCTCCCGATGAGCTTGGCAGATCCCGGATTATGATGCATACTGCGAAAAATTGAAGGCAGAGGAGAATGAGATGAGGGATTAGTATAACGCAATGAATGAGGATCTGATCCGTTTAGCCGAGGAAAAAGAAAAAACGGTCGCACAGACCCAACAGGAATTGAATGAACTAAAGGAGACGAAGGGACGAATGTGTGCAGATCGAAAGTATGTCAATGATCAGCTGATCCAGGAATCCGTGTGGTTGGCTATAATCAAGCAGGAAGTCCAGATGGCCCAGAAACAGCTGGATGACGAACATGCTAAACTAAAGAAAAACAAAGAGGAGGCCTGGAAATCGAGAGATCTAAGGGATACCTATGAGATCGAAATAAACCGGCAATCCAATTAAATCAAGAAGATTAAAGCCGACTTCTCCGAAGAGGAACAGAATTGAGGGAACAATTCGAAAATGAACGTGAGGGGTTACTTCAGGCCCGACTTGATATGCAGACTGAATTAGAGACCTTACGGAAAAAGAAGGATGAGATGAATGATTCATAAGTAGCCTACGGTCTGCAGCTGGAGGAGGATCGTCGGGTTAGCGGCCCATGGGGAGGAACTGGGTGGAGAAGTTCCGAAAGGGCTAGGTCATGTGACTTCCACTCCTCGACCCATATTGAAGACCAGTAAGCCCGTCGAAACCCTAGGGTCTGTCTGTGATGGGAAATACGAAAGAAACTGAAGAAGGTTGACGGTTCCTGAAGCTGAACGAAAAGTGACCTATGGAGGAACCGAGGAAAAAGAGATTTCGAACAGCGAGGGACTCCCAGTAGACCCCCCACCAAAGAGAATGAATCATAGCGACGGCTCCCTACACCCATTCGCAGATGACACTCTGTCCGGCCACACCTACACAATGCCACCCCCACCCATCTACAACATTACGTATCAGTATGGGCCGCCGATGCCTGATCCAGGGGTCAGGAGGGGTTCGTCACCAGTCCGCCGGACTAGAAGTTCGAATGAAGGGGGTGGAGCTCCACCCGCAGGGGGAACCATACCTCGACCAGTACCTGCACCAAGGAAGTTGACCAAACGATCTTCTATGGGACCAGGAATGGCTGCAGTGGTCGACTCGGACCCCTGTCTACAAGAGATGGGGATTGATTGTTGTAGTCGAACTTTGGAAGACGAATCCGAGATTATGGAATGGAGCTGATGGCAGTCCCATCGCCTGGTGCTGAGTGATAACAGTGCCCGGAAACCGGTGCAGACCCCCCGTAGGTTCAATGGGGAAAACTGGAAGGAGAGTTATCAAGGTTTTTGTGATGATAACCGGTATCATGGGTGGGACAAGGAGGCCTCGTTAAGCCCTTATCCTACAAAATTGCCCTTATCCTACAAAATCATATAGGTTTGTAGTATAAGGGCTGTCAGTCAGGCCCTTATCCTACAAAATTTGCCCTTATCCTACAAAACACCTGTCAGGCCCTTATCCTACAAAATTGCCCTTATCCTACAAAAATATATGGTTTTGTAGGATAAGAGCTGTCAGTCAGGCCCTTATCCTACAAAATTGCCCTTATCCTACAAAACCTATATCATTTTTGTAGGATAAGGGCAATTTTGTAGGATAAGGGCCTAACAGGCCTCACTAGGTCCCTTGATCAAATGGTTGAGCGAAGGACCGTGGAGGATAGCAGTTGATGATTGGAGAATGACGTACGGGGAATCCGGGGATTACGACCAGCTGGTAGCGGCCGCCACCCACGTCTTTGGAATGCTGTCTACAAACGATCCGTGGTCGGAGTTTCAGGTTCGGACACAGAAGCCAAAGGAATCCCCCAAGGTATTCGGGCTCGAGCTGCAGCAGTTGCTACAGAAGGCAAGACCATTGTTGAGGCGGGATGATGAGTATTTCCTGGATGAATTCTTCACCCATTTCATTAAAGGCTTGAGAGACCCGTCCCACGCGGAACTAGTGCAGAAAGAATGGGGGCGTGGTTCATCTATGGTTGATTTTTTCCTGGCTATCGATCAGCATGAGAAGAAGAGATGACTATTGGCTGGGTTTGTACCTAGCAATAGGGTGGCCGCGGTGCATACGGCTCCCACGGAGACCAAGGATGCGAGTGACAGTTAGGATGATGAACGAATCTCAGCCATGACAGAGAAATGGAGAGATAAGAAGAAATGGTGGAAAAAGAACACCAGTAAGGCACCCGAGGCTGAAAAAACGGCCAAAGCCGCTCCGAAGACAGCTCCGCCAGTGGCAGAACCATCCGAGAGTGAGAAACAGTTGGTGGCCATGATGAATGAGATGAAAGGACTTCTGGACTATCGGAAACGACCAAAGGTAGACCGTGCCACGGTCAAATGTTTTCAATGTCAGGAGATGGGACATTTCACAGCTGAATGTACTGCAGACAAACCCGTTTGGAGAGAGAGAAAGAAGGAAGAGTTAGTAAATTAGAGGGGGGTACAATAGTACAGTGCATGCAAGTACGAACTGCTCACCTAATCTGTTATTATTCGGAGAGGATTTGACAATGCCTGCAGATCTAGTATTCGGGGTGGTAGGAATGAATCCGGATATCCCATGTCAGATTATGTTTGTGGAAGCTTTGAAGGAACAATTCAAGAATGCATATGAGTTGGTAAGAAGGGAATTCGGGAAGTCAGCAAAGCGGCAAAAGGTGGGTTATGATACCAATCTGAAGGTTCGGCAGTTCGTGATAGGGGACTTAGTAGCAAGATACCACAAACCCTTGGTAGGTATTAAATTGATGGATAACTGGGATGGTCCGTGGAGGATTACTCAGCGAGTCAGTGATGATACGGTCTTGATGAGAGATACATTTGGTAGGAGTCAGAAGTCGAATGTGGCCCAGCTGAAGCCTTGGAAAGGGAGGGAGTACTCCACGGAAATATTTAAAATGGGAGAGGAGGAGAAACAGGAAATGAAGAGGAATTTGGATAGAGTAATCAAGAAGAGGGGTCCAGGGAGACCCCGAAAGGTAGTGAAGGAGAAGGTGCGAAAAATTAGAGGTTCGACAACAGCAGGACCAGTCAAGAAAGTCTCGGCAGGTGTAAACGGGAAGAGTGGGACTGTTCCACCAGTGGCTCGGAGAGAACAGAATAAACCAGCTTCGACCCACAGGTATAAAAAGGACTCGGTAGTAGTTCGGCGCAGCCCAAGGCTGAGGTTCAGGGGTGCTGTCACCTAACCTGAATCACAATGATGTAAACAAGTTAAGTGTTGTTCAATTGTCCGGGTGACCGGATAATTAGTCTTATGTGTGGAAACGATCGCGGCAAGTATGAGATGCATTAATTCACCTATAAATGTACCTGAGGGTAATGGACGGTTTATCCGGCGGATTAGTATTTGCTGTTCATATAATTATATCCATAATATACTCGTGCTGAGTTTCATGGGAGATTGGATGTATCACTACTATAATCAACTGATTGTAATGAGTGACGCACGGGAAATGTTTGTTTATTTTTAGCGCGGGAAAATTAAAGTCACGGAAGGGGCGCAATATCTAGAGAGGAACACATGTATGTGCAAAGGTCGTGGCGGGTCAGTGATCCGCCATATTTGTTTATGCTTCATCGGAGCGAGACAGGTGGTGTACCGGAGTTCAGAAAAAGAGTTGGCACAGTTGAAAAACGCGATTTGAAAGGTGGGTGGAGAGACCAGGTGTCCCGTACAAGGGTCCTGGTTTATTCTAAGTATAACAATTGAAAGAAGGAACAAGGGTTAGGATGGTTACGGCGTCTGACTCTCCGACCGAACTAACGGCTCTAACAGAGGTGACTGAAATGTTTATGGATTCGACGGGACCCATGTCCCCGGTTACTCGGAATGAAGAAAGTGGATTAAAAGGAGGAATTTCTGAAGGGGATGATATATTTGAAAGAATGGATACCGATGAGGTACAGGGCCAGATTCTGACCCTATTGACTGAACCTGACTTGGACGGCTTTGTGTCCAGGTATGATGGGAGGGAGGTGCTCATCCACCCTTGTGTTTTGAAAGTGGACAGGGACGGCCTTTCCATTAAATGCTGGCACAGAGAGACCAGAGATTGTGTAAGGCAGTTCCTAACTTAGAAAGAATATGCGGCTCTCCCTTCGAACTGGCTACTATTTTATAGAGACTCTTGAGGCTGGCTTGCAGGTAAGTCAGTTGTTCCGACGGGCGATCTTAGATTGCGAGATAGCCTATAGACAGAGGTGTTTGCCATCCCTTTGGGAGGTGTTAGATGACAGTGCAGGCAAGGGGATCACGGGAATGGACATCACCTCGGATGTGTTGTTCCGTGAACCGGAGAAGGGTTTCCACGAACCTACCTGTAGCGACGATTGGGAGGAGCTGGTTAAAGGGCCGTGGGCTCCTCGTCCATCTAGTCTGAACGGGAAGAAACTGTATATCTGATTGCAAGAAAGTGAGGATGCGGATGAAATGCTGAATAATATTCGAAAATGATTTGGGAGGGTACGTATGCCACTAGGGCATACATTCCGGGTATGCAGGAAGAACCCACGGCAGCGGAACAGAAGGAGCGGTTGGCAAACATCCGCAAGGGGAAGGCTCTATTGAAAGCATCGAAAGCCAAGGAGAGTCAGTCATCCGTTAACGATACGGATGGCGATATGGGGGGGTAAAGAAAACGAAAGGAAAAACTAAGGGGAAGAGTAAGAAGAAATCATTGACTGATAGCGATATGGACATTGACCAGGGGGTCTTTCAGACCGTCCTATCCGTGAAAGAAAAGAAAAAACAGAGGGATATGAAGAAAGATGTTAAAATGATAGTTTCCTCGAAAGTGGTTACGAAGGTAACCGGAATGATAAACCAGGAGACCGCAGCATCTTCTTCTTCGGGGGAGGATGTATTGAAAGACAAATTGGCTGCGATACAGGCAGCTGCGGAGGCCAAGGTCGGGGGACTGATAGACAAGAGCAAACAGAAAAAAGTCCCGCCTAAAGTGTCCGAAACGGAGGTGACTTCTGAAGGTGAAACAGGTCGTGATTCTGAATTGGATGAACCGACTCCGCCTGTTTAGAAAGATCCCGAAGCAGGTGGTTCGAAGCCTGAGGGAGTTAGTGCGATGGATGAGGGAGAGGAACCACCCTAGTAGCAAGCCCGCACGGGGCCAATTTGGTTTTAGCTCGGATTGGCTGTTTGAAGTCGGGCAAAACTGAGCTGGGTTTCATGTTGGGCAGATGGCTGGGCTGAAGTGTGGCCCCGATCGGGCTACCCATTTTGGGCTCAGATCAGTTTCAAAGCGGGCTGCCCGATTTGGGCTCAGATCAGTTTCAAAGAGGGCTACCCGCTTTGGGTTCATGTTGGCCAGATGACAGGAAACCCGTCCAAAACCTGTTCTGAGCCCAATTCGGGCAGCCCACTTGGGGCCACACCAAAACCCAGTGCCCTAAACCAACGGGCGCCCGTCGGTTAGCCCACTCCGGGCCGATGAGGGCTGAGGTTGGGTTTGGACAGGGCAACTGGTCTAATAGTTCTGATGATTGACACCAGATGTCACTACTATACAATATCTAGAGTTTTCCAACAAAGCCAGATGAAATTGACATTATATGATGATACAATAAAATGTTAAAGTGATGTAGAATAGGAAACAATAAATAGATGTTCCCACAGTTTAAAAATAAGATAGAATATATATTTGAATGATGAAAAAGGAGGTTCTCTAAGCAGCTATCCAGTGTTAACACTATTTCTGTGGCATTACAATCTTAATACAAGACTCATGTGCCCCATGTAGGTATGAACTATGGCTTTGAAGGCCAATGTGCACCATAGACACTTGTCTATGCTGCATGTGGCTCAAACCAGATGATAATAGGCCTGCTTGATACTTCCATTATTGGGTAGGAAGAGTATGATTATGCCTTGGGTTGATTAGCAGGACCTAGGATATCTGGTTCAACAGATACAAGAAATCATTGGAGAATGATTGAATAGATTCTAAAAAGCCATAATTATCCGATCTTAGCCCGCTTTCAACCCGTCCAAAAAACGATCTAAGCCCGCTTTCAACCCGCCCTAAAACCGATCAGAACTCACTTTCAGCCCGTCCAAAAACCAATCTGAGCCCAAAGTGGGAAGCCCGTCCAAAAACTGATCTGAGCCCAAAGTGGGCTTCCCGACCAAAACCCGATCTGCGCCCAACATGGGAAGCCCGCACGGGGCCAGACCAAAGCCCAGTGCCCTAAACCGACGGGAGCCCGTCGGTTAGCCCACTCCGGGCCAGACTTGCAAACATAGTCTGGCCCCGTGTGGGGCCACAGTGTGTTTGCTACTAGGGCAGATGAGGAGGAGGAGGCAGTTAGTGAGAAGGAGGAAGTTAGTGAGAAAGACCGGGTTGACAGGATTTGGAAGAACGCTGCGGCTAATTTCAAACACTTCATCCCAGGTAATTTTGAGGAATAGGCTAAGGGCAAGAAAAGCTGCCCTGATGCAAGAAATATGAATGATGAAAGGGACGATGAGGATTGGCTTCGGGAAACCGACGCGGATCCATTGCCATCGTCTCATTATGAACAATGGTTTAAACAGTTGGCAAAGTATACCGACAGCTACTACAGTCGGGATCAGAGATGGAAGCTTCGTTTGGCGTACCAAAGCTGGTACCAGAAAGATAATCAATGCTACTGTCCCTCTACAATTTGCATGGAGGACTATGGAGTGGAGAGAATGTATCCTACAAAGATGCGTTTCCTGCGACATTTGTGCGAACGTCATATGCACCACACGGTGGTGTATGAGTGTTCGAACAGGGAGGGACAGAGGGATAGCGCCACCTGTGATGGTTGCGTTACCCCCCGGAGGGGGGTAACGCAACCATCACAGTATATAGATCGAGTATATAGATCGAGTAATGACCCTACACGATCTGGTTCTGATGGAGTATAATAAGATGGGTTAGAATGATTTCAAGAAGATTGACGTCCAAACAGAGGCATTCTGCTATGTTCAGGACACTTAGAATGGCAAACTTAGTGGCTGGATTGCCCTGGTAAATGCCAGAGGCAAGTTCCAGATGACGAATGATATGTGCCAGTTAGTCTGTGACTACCGGGGTGATCCCCCCAAAGCCAAAGGGGGAGTTGGAAAAGAGGCAGGCTAGCCGCAGTCCTGCTAGAGGAAGGGGGAAGAAATCCCGTTCGAAATCACCGGAGTTCAAGGTGCCCCAGTCCGTACCCAGGGAACCGAGACCCGGTCATGATAAGAGAAAGGACTCGACTACCTATCAGTTGCCATTGAGTGGGGGTTCGGGTTCACGCCCAACCTCCGCGTCTTCATACTCAAGTGAGGGGTCTACCCCCGCCGCTTGGCAGCGGTCACCTGGAGGCAGTGGCTCTGGCTCTGCCGTTGACGAATTTCCCGATTTGCAGTCATCCGAAGAGTTGACTCCGGCCAGACAACCAGAAAGGATTGAGCCACGAATGACTCAGGTACCGGACAACCGACTGCGGGTAAGCAGTCCTGCTAGAGGAACCAGGCCGAAACCAGGGGGCGCCCCGAATGGAGGCAAACAGTATAAATACTGCTCTCCACCCCCTTGTTCCGGCAGACCTTCTCAGGTTTCACATCACAGAAAAATAGAGGAATCATAGGCTCACTTTCACCAAATCAGTGCAACTGAAAAAGTGGCCGTACATGATCGGTGGCCGTACATGATCGGCGGCCGTACATGATTGGAAAACAACAATATCCCCCTAAGGCCTCATTTACTCCACTATTTAACCCATCTAACCATACCTACTGGCTGTAATGTAGTTTTGGGGAGTTTATTAGGAAAAGAAAAATCCCAAAATATTTATAGGGGCCAAAGGGGGGGGGGCTCAATGTACAACCGATCATGTACGTCACATGACGTACATGATCGGCTTGGAATGTCATGTAAAATTTTCTTATAACCCACTGCTTTACATGTCTAAGATTATTCATGTTAAGACTTACATCATATGTGCACCTTGCTATGATTAATTTATGTTTTAAATATGGTATATTAATAGTCGCATCTATACATTTCTAACATATTACATTTCAAGGCACATATCATATGTACACCTTGGTAAGGTTTATTTATGTTTTATCATGTTCAGAAAGGGTAAGGCAGTCAATAAATCACCAATCATGTACGTCACATGACGTACATGATCGGTATTGAAATGTCATGTAAAATGATATTAATAGTCGCATCTATACATTTCTAACATATAACATTTCAAGACACATATCATACGTACACCTTGGTAAGGTTTATTTATGTTTTATCATGCTCAGAAAGGGTAAGGCACTCAATAGATCACCGATCATGTACGTCACTGATCATGTACGTCACCGATCATGTACGTCAATGATCATGTACGGCCGCCGATCATGTACGGCCGCCGATCATGTACGGCCAAATAAAAGTTGCATTGATCTGGTGAGAGTGAGCCCATAATGGAATATTAGTCAATAATAGCATTGTTTTCAGTTGGTTGTGATATATTACCTATTTAAAAAAGTCACAAGATGTCCCAGATATTTAATATAGATTCATGAGACAATTACACCACAATTCTGTTGTTTTCAATATATCCAATAAACGTAACATCTAGTGAGCATAACACAAAAATTGAATAGTTTCTAGAATTAATTATGTTTATGATAAAATGATGGAAACATGTCAGTGTCATATGTAATGCTTGGATATACTTGGACAATTTGTGTAATGGCTATATTTTAATTATTTATGCATATTTCTGACTTTTTCATATAATATCTGGTGAACGGCCGCTGGTAAAGCAAGGAAACGTTACGCAACTGTGGTTTCCCAGAACCCATGTTTTGCATTTAACAAGGCAGAAGGGTGCAAATTAAACCTGTGTAAGTACCTTCACATCTGCTCTCAATGCCATGGGTCCAGTCATAGTGTAAAGGACTGCAAGTCAGAGAAGAAGTACCGTAAAACCTCGTGTATAAGCCTAACTTGCGTATAAGCCACACCCTGAGTTATAAATGGTCGATGCTATAAGCCGCACCAGAGATCTGAGTATGGTGACTTTTAGTACTGTACTATAGTAGCAAAAACTCATGTATATAAGCCACACCCTGACCCTTGGCCGATCCTATAAGTAGCCTCACCAATTGGTGGGGCTTATCAGTTGGATGTGTGTGCCTACTGAATACACACACTCACACAGGCCGTTTTTTACTCAAGAAGCGGGGAGACCCTCCTAATTCTCCTTATTGTAAGTCCCCAACACATCATACCCTCTCAGTAATACATTGGACTATTAGGAAAGGTATCTAGCTACAGTCTCATATCCCCCATATTTAAATCGAGCACTCTTGGCCGAAGTTATAATTGTGGAAAGATTTTTTTTTCAGAATTTATCAAAGTGTACAGAATTGTTACCCCGCGCAAATTATCTTCATTCAACACCTGAAAGGTCATATTAACACCTATCCATTGGTGTCCATTGTTAATTGATAAGTTTACTTTAAGAGCCGCGGGTTTGGCCATTTGTTAGGGTATGTTTTCTTTTTTTATGAGCCTTGGGAGTGGGAGAAGGAAAAATCGCGCACAAAAACGTACAGACATACCAGGCTCCCACAGCTATAATATTCAATGAATATCTCTATACTTCAGGGAAAATATGCTCATATACCTTGTGAATACTTATAAAAATATTCACGGCCATAAATGCAATATTCATCTTTCTAGAAAAGATTTAGTTCAGGTGTACCTCCGTTTTACGGGCCTTAAATATGAGACCGCCCACCAGGTGCATGTGCACTCCCATGTCCCTTAGTTAAGGTCGGGGGCACCCCCACACCCCCATGGGGGGAAAGCTGTGAAAACTGTGCATGGCCCGGTCACAGTCACACCTTTTGAATGGGTAGGGGGTCCATGCAATGTGGCTTTACCAATGGACATTTTCTCCAATAGATGCCCTGATTTTGCAATGAACAATCGTAAATTCCCCTGGCTCTAGACATAATACATACAAAATTAAAACAGTTTTGTGATCCTGAAAGTATAGCGCTTCAATACAAATTAAATCATAATAAAATAACATATTCTCAATATCTCTGTGGTAATGCTACTATAAGCGGCACCAACTATCTGACTTGCTTACTAGCCACGGCTTATGCGCAGGGTTTTACGGTAGGTTGTTATTCCTAAAGGGGGTGTTAGGGAAGAGGCGGTGGTGACAAAGAATGTTCCTAATATTTCGGTAGAACCCCTTTTGGGATCCTAGAGGGCTGACCTGGATGTGAGTTTAATTGATAAATCAGCTGAAGTTGGTAATTTCACTGGTTGTACTGGGAGAAACGTTACCATTGTTTACTGTTAATGGTTCCAAAGGTTAAAATATTGATGTATACTAAAGTATTGAAGGTTCATTGAAGGTGTGAATATTTTATCACTCGTAAAAATACCGATTTGGCTCCTTGCGGGGCCACTTGTGTTCTAAAAGAAGATTGTTTTGACATTTCAAAATATGAATTGGATTGTTTGTGGTCTGGTATTGTTGAGGGCTTCAAAATAGTTGATCCAAACATTTCTGAATACTGTGAAATTTTGAAGGGTGAATTGGCCCAGGGGCTGGTTTCTGAAATATTCTCCTTAGGAGAGGTAGAAAAGTCGGCTGGTTCTCTTCGCCCAATTACCGTTTGTAATATGCTCGAGGGTAGGTCCATAAATAACTCCATGGCTACAACTTTTTAACCGTTTTCCTACAATTCCATTAATACGGTCATAACCTAACTTGATAAAGAAGATTATATGTGTGTGGTAGATTTACAATCTGCATATCGCAGCATTAATATCTATGGCCCCCATACTAAACATACCAGGGCTTTACTTGGGATTTGGTTGAAAATCCTAAACACTATGTAAGTAACCATGTTACTTTTGGCCTAAGGTGCGCTCCCTACATTTTTGATAGAATATAAAATTTCATTGTATCTATCGCAAAACAATATGGCGTGAGTAGGGTAGTTAATTACCTAGACGACTTTATTGTTATTGCTAGTTCTGAAGAGGAGTGTCTTTGCCAAAGAAATAAATATTTTAATTGACATTATGCAAATTACTGGGTTTTAATCACAGGCTGAAGTTGATAAATTGAAAAATGCTGTAGAAGATGGTATAGGCAGGTCATTTGTTTCGAAGAAAACCTTACAAAAGATTGGTGGACTAATGTTCTTTTGTTCCCAGGTAGTCAAAGTTGGGAGGACCTTTAGCAGGAGGTGTTTCGACTTGTGTGCCCATGCTTAAAACAGAGGCACGGTAAGGTTGGGTCAGGAGACACAGAAAGATCTGTAGTCTGTTTCACAACCAACCAATAAATACGATTAATCGTAGCTAGGTACGAGTAATGAGATACGACCACTACATCTAAACATGACATTGTGTGAAGTGTTACAAAATGTATATGCTTGTATCTCACTCGTAGCCCACTCTTATCCCTCTAGATATGAGTGCACCTTGTGAAACACCTAGGTACGACTAAGTGTATCTTTAATTTATTAAGGTAGATACGAGTGACACTGACAGTTAGGATGGTCAACTTTGAATTACAGTTACACATTATGGGAAACTGTATTATTGTCAATTATTGTAACTGATTATATTTTTACAACGGCACAATAAGGTTTTATGCAGACATGATTTACTTTACGACACTAAAGTTGATGGCAGTAGGTAGATACGATTGGTCACAAATCATACAACCAAACTACTCACTAAAATTGCAATAAATCATGGAGAAAGGTAAAGATTGTCTTGTAAAATTGGGGTAATAATGTACACAGCATGACCCATGCATACCCTATGGGAAATATCGTATGATTTTCTTAAAAGGTTAATGGGCCTACTAAATAGTCCCCGCTAATTCACCTCATGAATCATCTAAATGTCAATCGTATCTCGATAGTATCTTTAAAGATTGATCTATTTATTGGTCATAAATAGTTGTGAAACACTTTAAAATAGTAAAAGTTACGATTGATCCTGCCATTTACGACCAAGAGAAGATATGAATGCAGTTACGATTAACACACAACCAAGTGCACCTTGTGAAACACTTTTCCTACGATTGATCGTATCTAGAGGTTCTGAAACACCCTACTGAGGTGGTGGAGGGATTTTTGTGCTGTATTTAATTGCAGGAGATTGATGCCAATCTATCAATTGTATCTGACACCTCTACTAAAAAGGTTTCGGGGGCTGGGCTGGTAAATAGATATCTCCTAAATATGAAAACAATATCAACGTTTACGAGCTTTGGCCCTTTTTGGCTGGTATTAGACATTGAGGGGAGGTTTATACAAATTCTAGGGTACATTGTATTACAGACAACATGCAGGTATTGGCGATGTTGAATACTGGGCGGAGCAGAAATAAGCTATGCATGGAGTGGCTTCGGGAAATATTTTGGTTGTGTTTTGTCCATAATATTGAGATTTACTCAACATATATCAAATCAGCTGACAATGTGCTGTTCTAATTCCAGACCCATTGGTGTCGAATCTCAGAGTCAAACAAAGTCTGGGGTGGCTGCGACCACTACGAGAATCCCAAAACCACAGTAGAAAAGGTATAAAAATAATTGCCTCATAAATGCCTCATCCATGTTCGGCTGCTCAGGCTTCTCTATACGCTACATACCTATCTGACAAGATGAAGCCTGTCTCTATATAATTACCTATCAGGAGGGTGTTTCAGAATGGAGGGATATGATCGATCGTAGTAAAGGTGTTTCACAGGAGGTCTTGGTCGTAATTTTACTGGGAAGTGCATTCGTATCTTTTCTTGGTCTTAAATATAGCTGTTAATCGTAAATGAGGGTATTTGTAAGTGTGTCACAAATATTTACGACCAAGAAATATGATTGATCATAAAGATTACAAGTGCCTTATGATCAACATTTAAGCATTTCATAACACTAGTTAACGGGGAACATTTACCCTGCCCCTTAACTTTTTTCCATAGGGAAAACAAACATATTCTAACATCCATAGCTTCAGTATGCAGCACAGATGATTTCGTTTTGATTTTTTTTAAATCGTCTAATTTTTTATTTTTTTGGTTTAAACAAATTTATTAATTTTCATGATATTCGATAAATTTGTCTGTTATTACATGTGTATCCTTATGGCATCTCCAGGGGTTTATAAATATAAATATAATTCATATAATCAATATATATTTAAGTAAGCATAAACATTTTCCGTGTTATTACTAATATTTGCGTGGGGAACAATGTCCGAGCTCAGTAAATGCGCCATCTGAGCATGATCTGCCTCTGCCAAAGGCAAGATCTATCTGTGTTCACGATGATATGCTTAGTGTGATAACATTAGATGTGTGATGTATGAAAGTATGGGTGATGATGTGAGTGTAGTATGAGTGTTTTTGGCCTTCTGACTCCTTAGTGCAGCAACTTACCAGGGGATAGTCACAACAATTTAATTCAGAGAATTATTAACTTGTCTTATTTCAACGGACTATTCCAGACCACGACAGGGGGGGGTCTAGCGGGTTTTTTTTGTAGGCAGAGATTGTCTCTGCTTTTTGGACCTGAGGCTTTATTCTATTCCACAGTTTAATCCCTCGGGCGTGTGGCCCTTTCTTGTATTTCTGAAGTATAGCCCTTCTTGAAGGAAATTTGACCTTTAGGTCCCCCCTGGTTCTAGGGTTAACCCTCGCTTCAAGACCTAACTTGTATAATGTATAACCATTTTAGCAAGACATTGGTTGAATTTTCAAGCAGGCTTATTTACGACCACGCCTATCTATTTACAACCAAAGAAATTCTCCTCTCTAACTAGCCTACCCTTCCTCCGAGATTGTTGGTCGTAAATTGTCAGATTTTACGACCAATCAGTCGTACCTGCCTATATAAAGATAAGATCAATCGTATCTAAGTGTTTCAGAAGGTGCACTCGTATCTTTCACATAAAATACAACCAATGGATGAGATACGATTGATCGTAAGGTATACATTGTGAAACACTGCACCTCATTCTACTATGACCATTCGTATCTCATTGGTCGTATCAAGGTACGATTGATCGTATCTTTGAGTTGGTTCTGAAACACCTTACTGCTGTATGGTTTTATCAAAAGATAAAGGGTTATCCAGACTTTAGCGGTGATTTTATTCTCAAAAAGACCTTGGATGGTATTGAAAGGTAGTTGAATGTAACCAAGGTTGAACGCTATGCCCTGTCTCCAGAGGATATGCTAGCTATGTATTCTATGCTGGACATGAATGTTGGGCATGAATGTACCCGTGATTTGGGTATCTATGGTTGTTGTATACAGGGCTATTCTATGAAAATGTCATATTACTAAATCTATACACGCTATGAAAGTGAAGGACCAGTTTGGTCGCAAACCCTACGATATATCTTTGAAAAGATTGGACTCATCCTGAATGTTGTTGTTGTTGGAAAGAATGAACCAAGTATGAACACTTATGGAAGTAACATAGAGATAAGGATATAAATCCAATACACCATGGGGCTACCTTCATGTGATAACTGTTTACTGTGTCCCGCTTTGTTCTTACTGGACCTGATCTATGGTCCTTGGGCTACACCTTCCTCTAATATTGCTAGGGTTAAAGCAGGGGGCTCTGTACTAACACAGAGGCATTCCTACCTTAAAGGCCCAGCGCCCCTATATATAGAGCTGAGTACCTGTCCCGACTGCGCTCTGACTGTTACTGCGCGTGCAGTAAGATCTGCGGGTTTAATGCCGGGTTAAAGGCCTTAGGCTTACGTTTGGGTCTACCAGTGGGTAGACTGAGTTCCCACTCTTTAAGTCATGGAGGAGCTGATTGGTTTAAAAATCTCGGTATGTCAGTTACAAGCAGGAAGGTAACTGAGAGTCATGTGCAGTTGAAAATTACCTGCATAATTCTATTAATTAGATATTGAAACTTGACCATTTACCCGTCTTTTACCTGCAGGAGTTGATCTAGGTGACGGGGCTACCAAAGAGGTTTGAAAGTCCTGGAGACCAGTGACTCATCGTGGAGAATCGGCTGGCGCGTGGGAAAGTCAGCGCATTTAGAGCCTCAAACTCGTAAAATGTTTTATTGTCTCTGTCCACCCAACTTAATGTCTCTGTTTATTTGTCACATATTATAATGTTTCTGTACCGCCATTGTACGGCTATGTATTTATCAAAACAAAAATGCAGTTCTTCATCTAGAAACCAGATTATAATGTATGATCTAGCTGTCAGTGGTCATCGGCAGGATTTAGTAGATCATATAGAGAAGGTAGAACCATACCATAACAATAGTATAGAGCCCTGACGAGGTAATTCAATATTCCAAGTGGAGAGCAAAGGTTTGAGCTGCAGAAATATGCTACATGTGAAAAATACTTCTAAATGGCTGTGAATATGGATTATTTGTTTACATGTGATGTTAATGATTCAAATTGGGTTCATATTGAAATTCAGAATGCAGCAACAGATCAAATGCTTGGATGACAAAGTGATCCCCTGCATGCCCATGAGGAGAATAAAGTATTGCCCGTAAGCGTTATTTATATCAAAGAAAATCAATGTGTTCTGTGGGGTGTTTCACAAGGGGGGTATATAATCAATTCTATAATAAGTGTTTCTGTAGGTCGGCTTAATTGTATGTCACTATTAAGACCAATATTTGGTTTTACCAAGTGTATACTGGTTATGAAAAGTGTTTCACAAAGGTATTTACCAAGATGTAAAGCTGGTGTGCTACAACCAGATACAACTAATGTATAATTGTTTCACAGGCCTGGACAATCCAGGATATTTTCCATTATAGGTATATTAGCCTACAGTGGGGTTTCTTCCAGCAATGGGAAATCTCCTCTTACTTAGTGCAGCCCTCAGGTCGGCCTCCTGCCCTTATCTCTGTAGAGATAAGGGCCGCCGGTAGAGATAAGGGCCACCGCCGGTCTGCAGCTCCAAGGGGAGTTCTCCCAGTGCAGTATCTTATACATGTGGGCTGGGGAGGGGTGGGGGGAGGGGGGTAGGATTCCACATTTAAATGTACCTTATTTAGGCTATATTTTGTCATTTAAATCATTATATCTCAAGAAATACTAAACTTTCATACTAGCCCATTTACATATACCCAGTCAATTAAATTGTCTACTTGTATGTAGGTGAATGTTTTTCAGCAAATAATGGTAAGGTATTAGCAAATCGGATTTCCTGGTTGCACCTAAAATTACATGTATATCCACCCAAAACCAAGGGGAGAAACCCTCTCACTTGCTTTTCTCCCAGCATGGGGTTAAAAGTGGGATTTCCCCAACCTGTTTCAGAATGCATATTAGCATGGAGCTTATACCATGCCCGCTAATATTTCCCTTATAAATCTTTTTCCATACTTTGCATGTAATATATGTGTCATGATACGCATAATAATCCCTGAAAATATCTGTTCCTTCAGGATGAAAATAAGCTGAATATACATATTTAAACAACCCTTTACATTGACCCTATGTAATCATCATACGAAGGGAGAGTATTTAAGATTAATGCTATATGGTTGTTAAGATCAACTTGCTTTTTCCAAATGTTAGTCTTAAGTTTCACAAGCCACATTAGTATCTGCAATTGTACCTAAGTATATAACCATAGATACAATTGAATCTTGGGAAACACCAAATTAAGATTAACATTAGGTGACAGTGAGTTGGTCATAGAAAACATGTAAAATTATTTGTATCTATCGTCCCCTTGTGAATACACATTTTAAATAAGGTAACATGACAAAAGGATCAAAACAGTAGATTATAATTGTGCATTTGCCCTAAAGACAAAACACGTGTCTTAATATAACATTGGCATAGTATGTGTATAAAGGCTTAGGTGATTTTGTCTACACCCCTCACTGCAAAATGGTTGCAGGGATATAGACATTGATAGTGTGAATAACAACCCATTTGAGATAAGAAGACGAATTAAAATCATCGATATTATTTGGAGTAAATTTACAACACATAATAAGAAGTAGATAAGTCTGCACGAGGTGCTGTACAACTGCTAAGTGTATCAATTCTGCTGACTGTAGTAACTACACTTAGCAGTCAAGCATCCAACTGCTGACTGTATCAAAATATTGCTAAGTGTCTCAAGCATCCAAGTGCTATGTATACACAGTAACTCATGCTCACGCTATTGGGTCAAAAATTGAAATTTAATGGGTAATAGAATCTATTTTCAGAGTAAAGGTTTATCTTCTCCAAAATCGAAAATACAAAATAAACACATGGTGTTTATATCCATAGCTGACCAGTCACATAGGTACCTGACATGGTCTTGTATGTTGCCACAGTTGGGAGTGGGAAGAGTCACCTTGATGTGCACTGACTGAAGCTTAGACAGAGCCCACATCAGCTGACCAAACCTGGTTATTTTGGTGATGCCCACTGGAAGGTACCTCTGCAGGGAGAAGAGTGACTTACTCTTCTTCTTGAGCCAGAACTGTCATCTGAATGAACATCAGAATCATCAAGTGACAGGGGAAGGGGGTATCAGCCACCATGCAGTATTTAGGTGGGTGGGAGGCCAGGTGGGAGGGGGGTGAGGTAAAGGGGCTTCATGTGGGGCTTTCAGCAATCTGTCCAAAGTCTCCTTAATACCTCCAACTGTCTCCTGGAGAGAGTGTTAATGCCACCCTGAACATCTGTGATGTCCCTCCTGATGTCACTGATCTGGTACTGCTGTGTTGCCACCCTATAGTGTTCCAACTTGACCTTCTCATTGAGGGACATGTGCAATATATCCAAAGTACAGTGCTGTCCTGTGGGGGGAGGGTGTCTGTAGAGCCACTTGCTGCAATTCCCGGGGGCTCCTGGTATAGGAGGTATGGTACGTGGTAATCCAAAGAAAGTTACTCGCAAGAAAAAATGTTTGGCAACCTTTGTCTCTCTGAGATGGGAACTAATTAGGTCACAGGTAAACTGTGGGATATCCCACCCAGGTGACCCTTAGGAAGGAGACTCGGAACTAGGGCTGCAGTGTCTGGGTAGCAGACCACTGCAGAAGGATAGTATAGTGTAGTTGTACACTGATGCGTATACTGTTATGATACCTTGACATAATTATAACCTCTAGCCCCTTCCATTAATGACGTGAGGAGGATTGCACAATTTCCTTTACTTCTAGCGAAATAGTCAACAGTTACTGTGTATTCCTGTTTATAAGCCCAGGCTTATTCTGATTTCAAATAGTGAATTGACCAGGCTTATAAATGGGACAGGCTTATACACGGGGTGGGCTTATATATATGTTATTCTATAACATTGTATAACGTGTTTTGCTTACTGGGTTGACTTTACAAAACTGAAAGAATTATGTAGATACTCCTTTAACAAGCAAAATATGACCAGATAAGTGATGCTTGCATAATATCTTATTCCCTATCCGGCTTAAATTCGGGCCCCAGCTCAACTTACACCTAATACCATTTTTTGACCCAGCTTATAAATAGGGCAGGCTTATATGGAACAAAGACCCTAGTTTGCAGATATGAATTGACAGCCATTGAAGAATACGTTTTCTCAATGGTATTACATTGGCTGTAAATACTCAAATACACAGGTTCCTTCTTGAATCATCTGCACATCGACAAAACATGTGATTGATAACTCTTCTTGCAAACAGACAGATGGGAAAATCCCTTTGCATGCTTTGGAAATTAAAACGTGAACCAGAATTGCCCTTACTGCGTTTCAATGAAAATCAGTGATTAAATGTTCAAAACATTGCTTTGATTTTATTAGCCAGCTCAATAACCACTGTGTATTACTCTAAAAGGTCCACGTCAACCGACAGCACCTTGGTAGCCAACAGACTGGCCACTTTGCCTGATAAATATTGAATTAGGATTTGCCGGTAGTCGGTATGAAAGTTTCTATCTCTACCCATTCATTATACATCTGCAACGGCCACTTGGCACGCAAAACTATTTATTTTCATTAGAAAGTAATTTCAAACACCCAAATGTGGCTTTTAGATCTAAATACTCGGCCTCTTGATTGTTATCACTTAAATAGTTCTAAACCTGAGGGGCTCAATTAAATGTAGGACTACTGGCTCAGGTTTGCTACACTGCATGAAAATTCCTATTTAAGTTTATTTAAGTGTACCAAAATATCGGGAAATGTCCTGGAAATGTCGTTCGGAGTTTGCCATGAAATACAAGATATCTTAAATTTACCGGAAATGTCAAATGACATTTCCGGTAAATTTAGGGTAAACTTAAATCTTCTTGAAATGTCAAATGACATTTCCGGTAAATTTAAGGTAAACTTAAATCTTCCCAAAATGTCAAACGACATTTCCGGTAAATTTAAGGTAAACTTAAATCTTCCGGAAATATCAAACGACATTTCCAGTGAATTAAAGTAAACTTAAATTTTCCCGAAAATGTCAAATGACATTTCCAGTGAATTTAAGGTAAACTTAAATCTTCCCGAAATATCAAACGACATTTCCAGGAAATTTAAGATAAACTTAAATTGACTGGAAATATCAAACAACATTTCCCCCTCCCTCCCTGTTCATTATTATACATTATTTTAAGGGGTACAACCCGTGATACTAACCAGGGAACCTAGGGGACCTTGACCCCCGTATTATACATTATTTTAAGGGTTTCTGGAGGGCTAAAACCCAATATACTAATCAGGGGAGTAAGGGGACCTTGACCCCGGTATTATACATTATTTTGAGGGTTTCTGGGGGGCTATAACCCAATATACTAAGGGAGTGGTCATTTTTTAACAACAGGGGGGGTCGGTGGATTTTCGCGCGAGAGGGTCGAAATTTTTTTGGTCCCCCCCCATGGGAGGGGTTGACATTTTATGGTCCCCCCCTCAGGCAAGTTGTAATTCAGCGCGGCCGACCCCTTTGAGCTATAGTAACGCGCGGGCTTTTTCGCTAAAAAGGGGTGCAATTTTTTTGGTCCCCCCCTCAAGAGGGGTCCAAATTTTTTTGGTACCCCCCTTCAAGGGGTCCAAATTTTTTTGGTCCCCCCCAAATCCACCACCCCCCCCTGTTGTTAAACAATGACCACTCCCTAATCAGGGGAGTAAGGGGACTTTGACCCCGGTATTATACATTATTTTAAGAGTTTCTGGGGGGCTATAACCCAACATACTAATCAGGGGAGTAAGGGGACCTTGACCCCGGTATTATACATCATTTTGAGGGTTTCTGGGGGGCTATAACCCAATATACTAATCAGGGGAGTAAGGGGACCTTGACCCCGGTATTATACATCATTTTGAGGGTTTCTGGGGGGCTATAACCCAATATACTAATCAGGGGAGGAAGGGGACCTTGACCCCGGTATTATACATTATTTTGAGGGTTTCTGGGGGGCTATAACCCAATAGACTAATCAGGGGAGTAAGGGGACCTTGACCCCGGTATTATACCTTATTTTGAGGGTTTCTGGGGGGCTATAACCCAATATACTAATCAGGGGAGTAAGGGGACCTTGACCCCGGTATTATACATCATTTTGAGGGTTTCTGGGGGGCTATAACCCAATATACTAATCAGGGGAGTAAGGGGACCTTGACCCCGGTATTATACATTATTTTGAGGGTTTCTGGGGGGCTATAACCCAATAGACTAATCAGGGGAGTAAGGGGACCTTGACCCCGGTATTATACATCATTTTGAGGGTTTCTGGGGGGCTATAACCCAATATACTAATCAGGGGAGTAAGGGGACCTTGACCCCGGTATTATACATCATTTTGAGGGTTTCTGGGGGGCTATAACCCAATATACTAATCGTTGGAGTGAGGGGACCTTGACCCCGGTATTATACATTATTTTGAGTGTTTCTGGAGGGGTATAACCCGTAATAGTATTTGGTAGTATTTAAAATGATTTAAAATAAAGCTCCAATGATGGTCAAATGGCTCACTGGTCTCATATGAAATCTAGGTTCTAATCATCACAGGAAAAAAAATAAAATATGCCTGTAATACTAAAAGTGTATAGAATTAGATTTTAATATCATTGACAACTCATTAATAATAATAAAGAAAATTTATAAATTTGGTTAGGTACCCCCTCCCTCCCTATTCACACCTCCCCCCTCCCCCACCCTGCCCCCCCCCCCCCCCCCCCCCCCCCCACCAACATGCCAAACACAGCCCATTCAGTGTGCCGGAGGTGTTATAACTAGGACAATGCTAACAGAATAAGCATGCTCTGTATAGGGGTTGTTCCCATGGAGACCACTGACCTACATAGCTATGTCTACCTGCAGTGGTACATGTAACACACCAATTGGTCAACATGCACATACAGTAGCTGGTCACAGTGAGGACAGGACATGTGTCAGACAGGTGTGTAGGTATAATACTTACCATATTGTATTCACTTATGGAAAGCATTTGTAGTTATATCACATATCAAATAGAATAAATGTATATAGCAGTTTTATAATATGAGTATTATATATATATATAAATAGCTTTTTCCCTTTATAGACATTTATATATATAATATACATATATAAATATAGATATAACTTGTTTCCTTTAAATTACAGATTATCTGGATCTCCACCTGTGCAGTTAGGGGAGGCTCATCCCGTTATTATACACAATTCTAAGGGGTACAACCCTTGATACTAACCAGGACACATTGACCTCGGTATTATACAATATTTTGAGGGTTTCTGGAGGGCTACAACCCAATATACTAATCAGGGGAGTAAGGGGACATTGACCCCGGTATTATACATTATTTTGAGAGTTTCTGGGGGATACAACCAGTGATACTGACCAGGGGAGTAAGGGGACCTTGACCCGGGTATTATACATTATTTTGAGGGTTTCTGGAGGGCTACAACCCAATATACTAATCAGAAGAGTAAGGGGACCTTGACCCCGGTATTATACATTATTTTGAGAGTTTCTGGGGGGCTACAACCTGTGGTACTGATCAGGGGAGTAAGGGGACCTTGACCCCGGTATTATACATTATTTTGAGAGTTTCTGGAGGGCTACAACCCAATATACTAATCAGGGGAGTAAGGGGACCTTGACCCCGGTATTATACATTATTTTGAGAGTTTCTGGAGGGCTACAACCCAATATACTAATCAGGGGAGTAAGGGGACCTTGACCCCGGTATTATACATTATTTTGAGGGTTTCTGGAGGGCTACAACCAGTGATACTGACCAGTGTGAGATTGTGGGTTATTTTTAAACAGGGTGACCAGTACACTACCAGACAGCAGAGAGAACACACATAAATGTAGCCCTCAACTCATGTACATTGATATGTGTATCTGCATAGAATATTTACCCCCTATATAGCCCTTTGTGCACATGGTGGGTATATATATTTACTAACATGTTTTATTCAAGACTAAGGACTAGTCCTATTTATCTTTGATAATGCAGTGGTATATAGTATATAAGCGTGATTTTGTTGGTACATTCAATATTATGTATTAATCGCATATCAAATGAAATATACAGCAATTTCATTCTTCAATTTTTTCTTTTATAAATATGAAAATTATTAATAAAATGCATTTAAAAACGTTTTAAATGTATTTCTCATTGTGCTTAAGCTGTTTAATTTCAATTACAGATAACCTAGATGTCCACCTGTAATTTTGGTCCCCCAGTCCCCCCTGGAGGCTCCCCCGGCCTCCAGGGGCCGGGTGCCGGTCCCCCAGATCCCCTGGAGGCTCCCCAGGCCGCCAGGGGTGGGGGCCGGCCCCCCAGACCCCCTGGAGGCACCCCCGGCCGCCAGGGGCCGGGTGCCGGTCCCCCAGTCCCCCTGGAGGCTCCCCCGGCCGCCAGGGGCCGGGTGCCGGTCCCCCAGTCCCCCTGGATTTATTCATAGATATGTATGAGTAAAGCTTAACTTAAATCTTACTTAAATGTCGCCTGAAAGTGTTGCTTTAAGCACACCAAAATGCTGCTTAAATGTCGAAATTGACATTTAAGTTTCACCTTAAATGTACTTAAATTTGACATTTAAGTAATAAAAATGACATTTAAGGTACACTTAAATAGACATTCTCGTGCAGTGCTATTCACTTGTCACCTTACTCTGCTTATATTACACATTAAGATTGGGAAGTTCATGCATGTCATTGCCATCCGGATCAAGGAGGTATAGAGGGATGACGAGTATAGAGGTAGGTACACCAATCAGCGGCTGGGTTCCCGGGCCTGTATGTGTCCCAGTGCTAAACACCCATTATGAAATAATGGTTTTCTCTGCAATATAACATCGTATCATAACAAATGGCATATCATGAGAAAGAGAAGGAGTATGTCTTTCACTTGTTCGCTACTTTTTAGATTTCCCATTTACAAATAATCAGAAAATAATTGGGTAAATGAATACAATTGCAGTGGCAGCAACTAGATTGGAACGGTTTTTCTTGGACAGGCATTAGGTGCTACCTTCCCAGAAAAGGGGTGAATCACACAAAATTTCTTTTGTGTTTGTGGGATCTCATATATGTGAACTCTCACGATTGAGCAGACTTTGTAGATACCTTATTTTACTTTCTGTCACAAGTATTACTAAATAAAACCATCTATGATAACGTTACATCATTTTTGCAGGCAATTCATATAGTCAAATACCCCCTACAACCCCCCGAAACCCCCACCATTAGTTAGAGTATATATATGTTTCTAAATCATATTCTTTTAGTATGGTTTAAAAATATCCTGGCGAAAATTGGCGACAGGGCTTCTCCTGGAGCGTGCATATTACCCCTGTAAGGCCCTGTTCTTCCTGATTTGCATAGGAAATTTGATATTTTCATGTAGAGATTTAACACATGTTCTGAGTGAGGGTCTCATAGAATCTTATTCCGAAAACAGCTGGTCAATCAGAGAAATATTCACCAATTGAGAGGAATATTCCTAACACATGCCTCAGGCAGCTCCTCTTGAATAGAGTCCCACAGTGAATGCAGTGGTACACAGTACTACCATACAGGCAGACAGAGAGTGGCAGGTCGAGTAAAGCAACATTATTTTTTCAGAAAATCATAGAAAATGGTCTATGAATGATAGGGGAATAAGGTTTATGTTGAGACTCAATCATATTGAGTAGTGTATTAGTCACACACCAGGGTGCGCATTGTCTCAGCCTCCAGTGTGCCAGTAGCCCGCCTGGTCAGCCATTGATCAGAGCCTGGCCAGACTGGCTGCAGGGATCAATTATTTTTTCCTGTCAAAATGATGGTTTGCACCAACCAGGAGTGTGCTGCGACCTACAATGGGAATAATAAGGTGTGCACTGCGTGTGGTGCACCTAATGAAAGCAGGAAACAACCTGTGGTGGTGGAGCAGCCAATGTCGCCTACCATCAGCAGGACCCGGCAGAACAAGGCTTCAATGGACGCTTCATCGAGGGACGGCGAGGAGACCGCCCACGAGACCGCCCCCGGGGAGCAGAGGGCGGCGCCCCGCCAACAGACCACAGAGGCCGGGCGGCAGAGCTCCGAAGACGAGGATCCCGCGGGTGAAAATGTCGCATCTGACGACGTGTATACTGCGACAATGAATAACCTGATCCATGCCCTGGGTGTGGAAAAGCAAAGGGAAGCCGTCCTGCTGCAACAACGTAAAGTAAGAGACTTACAGGTTCAATTGGAGGAGGCGCGGGCGGCAAACGCTGCGATCAATAGCCATGTTGCGGACGGCGCCGCCTACATTAAACAGGTCCGGGAGGAGTTCGAGTGTCGAAAGTCGACTATAGTGAGCGACAATAGCGCGGACGGTGGGCTGGTACCCGGCGCCCCTCACGCGGACAGCCGGGGACCAGCGGCCACTAGCGCTCACCACGGTGCGGACTCGAACGCGGCCGCGGATATCAACAACCAAGATGGCGGACAGGCCGCGGACAGCGACAGAGAGGCTTTGTTGGCAGACTTTCAACAGTTTTTGACGCTTAAAAAGCGGCAAATTGAGCTATATCAAACAGGCAGACCCCTCACACACCCGGTGAGAGGCGAGCAGCAGCCGGGAAGAGGCGCGCAACCCCCGGGTAGAGGCGCGCAACCTCCAGGGAGTGGACTTGTTGAGGGCAGTGGTTTTGACAATTTCAATCTCAGTGGGTATACCGGGTACGATCAGCTGATCGGGCTACTGCTGGCAGTACTGTGAATGCTATGGGTGGGGTGCAGTGGAGCACTCATTCAGGATGGGCCAGGTAGAGGGACTGGCACCTGGTTTGGGTGACACTCATCCCCCCTCTCACACTGTCACTGACACCTCTTATGAGGCCTACCTGAGATGGTGTCAACATCAACAGCCCCAACAGCAACAGTCCCAACAGCCTCAACAGCCACAGCTATACTACAGGGATGGCTCCATGTTCAAGCCCCAACAGCAGTTGGGAACTGGCCAAGTTCAACATCCGGCTCAGCACACTCTCCAGTCTGGTTTGGCTAGTGCTGGACTACAGCTGCACTAGGCCTACTAGAGGGGGATGTCAATGGTCTATTCAGCACCCAGACCAATGCTCAAGGTATGCCTGATACAGATTGGCTCAAGAATCTGAAGTTGATGTCTGATACTAGGAAGAGGAAGAGGTCAACTAACAAGTTGAGACCAGACTGTTATATTGATGTTGACAAGTTGTACCATGAAATGAGTTTTCAGAAATTGATGAATGGTATGAATGGTGTTCTGGATTTTGTTATCAAATCCAATTTGCCCAGAATCACACTTGCAGGCGGGAGACTCGGCACGTTACGCACACAAGAGGCCCGCGTCTGCGGATAGGACGATAAACTTTTCGTGTGCGCGCACCGTAGCTTCACCAGTGCTCCCAGCTGTTTTCAGTCAGGACTGTGACTATTTTTATGACCTCGACTCTTTGTACCCTAGTAGTTATGGGGACCTTCTGTGCACGGCTAGTATAGAGGAGTTGTTAGATAATTATAGTAACTACGCCCCTCTATGGGACTCCTCGGCCCCTCATTTCCTGAGCAGTGTCCGCTCACAGTTTAAATTAAATGGTTGGCGGGAAATGTTGTCGGGTGGCCCCTCAGAAGTCTATGGCCTCGGTAATTGGGACCCCAATTCCCATTTTTTGTTGGACGGTGTTTGCCATGGTTTTAAATTTACAGATCTGGGTGTTGCGATAGACAGTTATTTCTGCTTAAATTATAGCTTGGCGACAATAGACGCTTTTGAGGCCATCAACGAGATCATGTGCACCGAATTGGAGAGTGGGAAGTTAACAATAGTGGATAAGCCGCCACATTGTGTGCACGCGATGGGAGCGGTTCACAAAGCATCGGGAGGTTATAGGCCTATCACAGATGCAAGCCGCCCATCTTTGCTAAGCATTAACAATTACATGGACACCACCTTCAAGTCATTTAGTTACAACTCCATCGACACGGTTTCAGATCACATGACTCCGGGCTGCTTCATGGCCGTCTCAGATCTGGGAAGCGCGTACCGCACGGTATTGGTACGGCCATGTGATAGAGAGCTCCAAGGTCTGGTTTGGAATGTCAATGGACAGGACCAGTTTATTCAGGACAATTTTATGAGCTTTGGTACTAGAGTGGCGCCGCACATCTTCAATAGCATATCAGATGCAGTCGCTCATTATGTTAATGCCTACGGTTACTTCTGTGTCAACTACCTAGATGATTTTCTTTTAATGGCCGACACGTACGAGCAGTGCAAGGAGGCACAGCTTTTTCTGCACCAGACACTTCGCTCGTTGGGCTTCTATATCTCGTACAAGAAGGTGCAGTCCCCCGCGCAGATTCAGCGTTATTTAGGGGTGGAACTGGATTCGCTAGAGATGTCGCTACGACTCCCCCAGGACAAGTTGGACAAGTAAGATGTTGAGTTGGCATTTTTTGCTGGTCGCCGTAGGGCGACAAAACGCCAACTCCAGCGCTTATGTGGTGTGCTAAGCCACTGCTCTACTTAAGTCCGGGGGGGTAGGACACTTTCCCACAGGGTGGTGTCTATGCTACGTGTGTTCAGCGCGAAGAAGCGTTATGTGACTTTATCCGCGTCATTCCAGGAGGATCTAGAATGGTGGAGACAGTTCGCGAGGTGGTTCAACGGTTCAGCGAAGATTATTCAACCCCCACTCCATACATCTATGATCTGCACTGATGCATCAGGGATCGGGTATGGTGCGTACACCGATCTAGACTGGATATGTGGACACTGGTTGGATGACATCGTCATGGCAGATGACATTCATGGCCACTGTAGGCCTCATCCTACCATGGATATCCCTGAGAATATCAATGTGAGAGAGCTCTACCCAATATATGAGGCAGTAGAGCCCTGGAGCCATTTGTGGCGGGACCATAAAGTTTATTGTATTACAGACAACACTCAGGTAGTCAGTGCCCTGAATAAGGGTAAAAGTGTGAATTCTGTGGCTATGTGTTTATTGAGAAAATTGTTTTGGTTGTGTGTGATTAGTAATTGTCAGTTAGTGGGTGTTTATCTGCCAGGGAAGGATAATGTGCTCGCGGATACCCTGTCACGAGCCACTGACGCTAATAGTTTGCCTTTGTTCCTCTGTTGTCCAAAGGAGGCTTCAGCTAGACCGGGAGGCAGCGGAGCTCTGGTCGAAGGCTTGGGCACCGAACACTTGGAAAACTAAGAGCTCTCAATGGAAGCGTTATATTAAGTTCAGTCAATCAGTTTTGAAACCGGCTCTGCCTACGGACACCGCACATATGTGCAGGTATGTTGTGTACATGTCGAAAAGCTTATCTTACACAACTATACAGAATTATATCAGTGGAGTGATTTCTTTGAACTCTTATTCTGGTTATGACGCGAAGCCAATTCGGTCAAACTTTGACTTTATCATGACTTTAGCTGGAGTCCGCAGAGTTCTGGGCGACCCAGAACCAGTGAGGCCCTCATTCTCGCTTGCTGACATTCTGAAGATGTTTTCTTTTGTTGACATGAGTGACCCGGAAGACAGGGTGCTATGGTCTTGTCTGGCACTGAGTTACCGTGGTTTGCTAAGGAAGAGCAATTTAGTTCCTGACACAGCAACCAACCCGACAGGACATTATCTACGACGAGGAGCAGTCAGCTCCACAGCTTGGGGCATAGAGCTGGCAATCTCCAGTTCAAAGACGATTCAATACGGCCAGAGGGTCCATAAAGTACCTATCACTTTCGCACTGGGTCCCCCCTTGTGTGCGGCTTCTTTGGTTCAGAGACATTTGAAAGAGTTCCCCAGCACGGACTTGTTGGCACCGGTATTCGTGCTACAGAGGGGCGCCACCCGAGTCCCGGTGACTTACGCAAAGCTGTTGAAGTTTTTGAAACGACTCATGAAATCAGCCGGTTTCCAATCAGAACGGGCCGGCATGCACTCATTACGCCGGGCGGGAGCGCTGTACATGTATAGACTAAGACTTAGTATCGAAGACATCAGGCAAGCAGGGGATTGGGCCAGTATGGCAGCCCTGCTTTATCTCACCAAACCTTACTCTATGAGGATAGACACCGACCAGATTGTATCACGTTGCTTATCTTCATCTTTCTCGGTGTAGATTTAATGTTATTTCATTATCACTTACTTGGAGTCTGCCGTGTGTATTTCTACAGGCCCAAGTCCAGCTATTGCCTTGCCTTGTCCCTTATCTCCTGTAAGTTACTAATGTTGAGACTCAATCATATTGAGTAGTGTATTAGTCACACACCAGGGGGCGCATTGTCTCAGCCTCCAGTGTGCCGGTAGCCGCCTGGTCAGCCATTGATCAGAGCCTGGCCAGACTGGCTGCAGGGATCAATTATTTTTTCTTTGTTTTTTGTAATAAATAGGCTGTGTGTATTTCTACAGGCCCAAGTCCAGCTATTGCCTTGCCTTGTCCCTTATCTCCTGTAAGTTACTAATAACCCTTTACTCCAATTGATCGACTGCAGCTACATGCAACTTCATGATTTACTTTATTCATTTTCTCAAAATATGTTGGCCTACCTACTAATAGAGGGTCCAAAGAAGCAATAACCCCCCCCCCCTCTTTGAAAACTATTAATATCTCCCTGGCCTTCTCGTTGCCTTTACCATGCAAATACACTGTCTGTACCGGAATAAATGTAAGATCAATTATAGCAGCCACAAAAATTGCAATCTATTCCCATGGGTGGCCTCTGCAAACCTGAAAGACCTTCCCCCTCATAACTACCCTCACCTTAGCAAAGATCAACCGTGCTTTTTATGATATTCTGCTGTCATCCCAACATAAGATCAAGAGAGGCCGTGGAGATGCAAAATGTCATAATGCCAATTACAAAAATGTTTTTTCCCAGAGATCCATTGTCATCGACGGTAGTACCCACTAGATCAATGGACTCGGTTTGGGCTCAGATTGGTTTCAAAGAGGGTTCCCGGTTCGTACTGGGATTGACTAGGCAAACTGACATTGATACTGGATGGCCATGGTATGCCATATGTAGAGAAACCGGTAGAATCAGTTATCCCTAGTACGTTTTGAATAATATAGGTTACTTAGTTGTATAATAGGTAACAATGAACATATTTTTCTGACACAGTAGGAAATATTTGAGTCCCCATTTAAATAAGCAAATTTCATGACGTTCTCCATTTAGCGATCTACAATATGGACATATTTATGTAGCCTAAAAGAAGCCGTATAGATCTATGTAGGTATGACCTGAAAGTCACCATGTCACCAAAAAAGTGTCGCCTTGGACTGAGTTAAGCTGAGATGTATGTTTTGGTTTGGTAGAATAATACACAAGACATTTTTCACTAGATTGACAATGGATGTCGTAAGTCAGTAGGCTAGAATAGAGGCTTGGGCATCGTGCTTTATACTCCACTGCTTTATACCACAATTGGGTAAGTGGAGTATGATTGCATCTTTGATTTGGTTAATAAGCATCAGATGGGATTTCTGGTTTAATAGTTTGGGGGTTTGGGTCTCGGAAAGGACAACTTCACCCCTTCTTGCGACCCCCAACCCCTTGTCATCTGAGTTCAATTTAGCCCACAGTAAATGGCAATGATCAAAACTATCAGGCTAAAACTGTGCTGTTTGCCACACTGGGAGTCTGCTGTGGTCACTGTAGTATTTCACATTCACATCGTTGAAGTTCATTGCTCACTATGGCCAATCTTGTTACATAACAAGTTCAAATAACCCTTTTACCATCACCAGGACGTGATGATGAATTACATTTAAAGGCGTGTAATAATCATGCAACATATTCACTTTATGAAGGAAAGGTAGCAAGAGCATGCGAATGAGCGCCACCAGGCTAGGTCCGAGTGGAAGCTCGGAGTAAGCTTAATGAAACGCCTCTTGTGTCTGAAGCACTTCAGCATATACTAATCACCCGGTGGGAGAAAGTCCTATCTCCTTTCACTAGGGTGAAAAGACCAACACAGCCTCTGTATCTGCTTCTTTGATGCCAGGGATTTGTGCTTGAAGTAGTCTAACTTCCCCCCTAGCTTATCCAACTTATCTTGAGGGAGGCGCATGGCCAAATTAACTGTATCTATTTCCACCCCCAAATACACCTGCACCCTAACCGACGACTTGACCTTCTTATACACTATATGGAGACCTACAGATCAGAGACTGCTATGTAAGAGTAGTCGGGCATCCCGGCACTCTTCGTAAGTATCACCGAGTACCAAGAAGTCATGCAAATAATTTGTACAGAAATAACTGCTCGTGTCCATAAAACGAGCCACTGCATCCGTAATACGGTTGAAGGTGAAGGGTGCCATATGAGTACCGAATGACATTAAATTGTCTATGACGTACACACTCTCCCCATCTATCTCCCATTGCAAACCTTGTAAGTGCCTATCATTAGGTCTCAAAAGAACAGTTCTGTAAGCCGAGGCGATATCTGTGACCCCTAGGTAACACCCACTGTAGGGTGTTTCACAATGGCTATTTACGATCTATCATAGCAAACGTGTTTCAGAAGGTTCCATTCGTCGTAAATTACCTTTAACTGCATTCGTATTTATTCTTAGTCGTATCTACACATGTAAATCGTAAATTGGGGTATACCTATGTGTTTCACAACTATTTACGACCAACAAATACGATCAATCATAAAAGTACCGTAACAAAGCAGTTACGAGGGAGTAACAATTGATACAAAGTGTTTCACAATATGAATCAGGGGAGACCTTTTACCATGCCCCTTAACTTGTTTCCATTAGAAAAACACAAAAATCTTTCATCCGGTATGATGCACAGATGAATAATAATAATCTCTACTACATCACTGATCCTCTAGAAATGGGATATGATAGAAAGATAATGACACACAATTTGGGCTTAGCACGGCCTAAATTGACCTGCCTATTTATTAACAATAACAAGATAACAATAACAATAAATCCCTATATAAAAAAAATAAATTCACAATATCACGCTGGCGACTGCTCTCTTCTATGTTCCAAACAACAATGGCGATCCCCACCCAAGCAAGGCGGAAGCTATGTTCGCGCATGCGCTCTGACCTGTTACCCGGTCACTTCCTTGGAACCTTCCCGCCCTGATTACATAGTCTTAGTATTATATCCATGAAACCTCCAGATGTTTCCTGGCACATAATAATAATCTCTACTACATCACTGATCCTCTAGAAATGGGATATGATAGAAAGATAATGACACACAATTTGGGCTTAGCACGGCCTAAATTGACCTGCCAACCACCAAACCCAAAACAACAACCTCTATAACTCAAATTCCAACACCTTTATACACCACAATTTCTCTTCAGACACTAAATTGTCCAAAGGACGATTTAAATATCTCAATACGCATAAACTCCTCCAATCTCCCCTCTTAGAAATATCCGGTAATTTCATACCCACCATCGACAAGGTCGTTGCCCCACCATGTCGAAAACTGTGCGTCCCGAACTTCCCTTTAAGTCCCAGTTTATCACACAAACCCTTAAGTTTACACATAAACCATTCATAAGATGCCGGTACAAATACTTTCCCTTTCACCCAACCCAACAGTGGGAGTGAAGGTCTAGAACCATTATACATCATCATCAACCTTAGCCATTTTAATAGACATAAACCATGCCCTTTCACTTCAGCTACCTGTATCTCTAGAATCCGCTGTTTATATTGAATTGTCTTCGTCTTAGACACAGCAAACACTACTCCCCAATCAAACAACTTCAAGTCTTCAAACAATAAACACATGTCAGAAAAAAAGAACATTTGAACCTCTAAGTAAGGTCCTAAACATGATTAAACACGCTACCCAAAACACCAAATCCTCCATCAAAGCCAAGTTCAACAACATTTTAAACAGCATCAACTGTTCTGGGAATAAACAAGATGAAGATTCCACTAGGTTACCCTTACAACACTTGACTCCCCCTAGAATCCAAACCAAACCCAAAGTCTCTCTGGTCTCTGCAGAAAAACCCAACATCTTAGCATATACCAATACCGCCGATACATATTGTTGTATTGATGAATAACAGAGTTTTTTACATAAATGCGCCACATATTTACGCATATTAACACCTTCCAAAGGGTACGGTATCGTCCCATAGTCACAACAAAAATTCTCATATCTACGCAACTGTACACTTTTAGTTGACTTAGAATTATCCGAGTAATATAATTCCTCCAGGCGTAACATTTTCAGCCCACAAGTCATCTCCTACAAAAAAAACACCAAAAGTAATTAAATAATCAGTTACAACCTAAGCACTGATACCCCTGAAGGCTCAAACAACAAAATGTACGCCTATGTGCATATTTTCTCACAGATTCTCTAGCCTTCAAACCCAATACTCTTGAGAGGCCATCACAGAAAATATTCTGCTCACTACTTATCCTATGTGGAAACACCTCAAAATTGAACACAAAACTACACCAAAATATCTCTCTCAACCAATCCATACATAACTTATTCCTAGATCTGCCCGTCCTTAACATAATCTCCACCGCTGTATTATCAGTAAACACATGAACAGGCTTATTTCTCCATACTTTACCCCATCTCTTGGCCGACATCAAAATAGGCCACAATTCCCTTTCAGCTGAACTATTTAATTGAACAGTAGGCCCTGTTTCCTCATGATTAGGGTAATCAAATTCATCAATACGCTGATTCTCCCATACCCCGAAAAAAAAAAAAATCATCAAAACTGGCACCAAAACCAAGTGTAGAAGCGTCTGAATACATTGTCACAGCATTACTTAAATCAAAATTAATAATTGACGCACAACCATTAAACATCACAGCAAACGCTCTCCACCATTTCAAATCTTCTATAAACATGTCATCAAATTTAATAATATCCCCTTGATTTCTTACAGAGTTAATCAAATCAATCGCCCTTCTCGAAAAAGTACGTCCACCTGTGATAATAGTACTGCAGTGTGACAAAGTACCGACCAAACATTGTAATTCTTTTTTAGTACAATTCTTTTTCCTTTGAAACTCTTGAACCATATCACTTAATTTACTCAGTTTATCTACCGGTAAATACAACTTCATATCTCGAGAGTCCAATTCAATACCCAAATATCTAATACGCTGTCTAGGAGTAATCAATTTTTTGTAATTGATATAAAACCCAAAATCTCTTAACATGCATATTAATGTGTTTAAGGCCTTCCAGCAGTCTTTTTCAGAATTCTCTATAACTATAAAATCATCCAAATACCCAAAAGACCTATCAAAACCTCTCCTTTTCATACAGCGTACTATGAATTCGGTGAATTGTGTAAAAATATATGGAGCGGATTTCAAACCAAACGCCAAACTATTATTGACCAAATACTGATTCTTCCCTTCAATACGCCACCAAAAACCTTGCAGCGTTCGTTGTTCACCACATACCGGTATTGAACGATATGCACCTTGCACATCTAATACAAACATATAACAATTCTCTGTTAACTCTTTAGCTACATTTTTTACCGCAATATAGTTAAATTTCTCAATTACATCTTCCATAAAATTATTAATACTTTTACCTTTAGGTCTACTAGCGTCTGTTATACATCTCACATTTCTACCTTCATCTTTAGGCACCGCTCCTAAAGCATGTATACATTTAGGCTTACTACTAACAATGCTAACAATACCCTCTTCCAATTTATCGTGAACAATCTTATTCATACATTCCAATGCTTTATCCTTAGAAACCGACAAATAGTTTCTCATGTCATACTCAGCTTTAATATCATAGTTAGCAATTCTACAACCCAACAGACTACTTTCCCAAATGAAATTCATATTTGAATCGCACTCGCCCCTCAACACAGACTCCCTCAACATTCTGCACGGTTTCAACAAAATACGCACATCATTAATAAAATGCACACATCGCCCTTTACATAATTCAAAATCACCCCAAATATTCACAAATTCCTTCCCTGACTCACATCGATCCAAACCACATTCCTGTAACAACTTCCTAACAGAGTTTCCCTTTAAATAATCAGGGCTTACACCTTCATTCTCCCTTACTTGACATTCACTAATGGCATTGTCCCTTACCATATTCCAAATTAACATTTCAAATCGGCCATCATCGACAATTATTTCTTCACACATCAAAGGCCACTTCTTTTGCAATATAATCATAGCAACGTCAATATTACCATCAATTTCACATGATAAACACTCTGGACTATTGATCACATGAAAATATTCATCTGCTAATTTTACACTCGACAAAACATGAATACAAAGTTTCATAGCAAAAAACCACAAAACACATACTGCCATACACACACACAGTTCCATACACACCAGCTGTCCCCCCTACCTAGGACCCATACCCCCCCCTGGTGGACCCCCCTGGCCCCCTCCCCCCTCCCCCTCCCCACTCCGCAACGCGACCCCACATGATCTCTCCCCCCACATTCAATGCAAGCATGACGGCGGAAACACCTTTCCCCCCACATACACACACCATCATTCCACTTGTGACACACCTGAGCTCCCAGATCAGACATAGAGACTCTACCCTCCCCCCCCCCTCCCTCTTCCCCTGCCTCTGTCTGGACGGTTCATCACAGCATCACTGCCCAGGTTCTCATGGACATCATCCGTATCCCTCTCTCAAAATGCCCTCAACCCATCATCCACTGCTTTCCTTCTCACACATGAGTCGTACCTCATAATATTGTCATATTTATAAGAGTTTACATCCTTGCCCGCCATAAAGCGCAGGTGACTGACATAAGGCGACACATTCTCCCCTTTTTCTAGCAGTTTCTCCACATCCTTTAAGGAATAGTATAACACCTCCTTATAATTGAGGGACTTTTTCCTCTGTTCTTTTGGTACTAGCCTTTTTAGACTGAAATCAAACTCACGGTCACCATCTTCACTGCTGCTGTCACTGTCTGATGACGACGATGATGACTCCTCTCTCGGTTTCTTTTTACTCTTTTTCTTGGCCTTCTTCTTGGGCGTCTGGTTCTTCCCCTTCACCTCTTTCTTGCTCTCTTTCTGACTCTTTTTCTTGGGCGCTTCTTTTCCCTCAGCTACATCTTCCGTAGCTAGCTCGCTGACCTCATCACTATCCTCTGAACTGTTTACATCAGGTTCACCTCCCTTCGCTCCCTTCTCAGTCTCCTTAATGCGTTCCTGCCTACGAGCGTCGTTCTCTACGGCCCTCGTAATCATATCGTCTCTTCTTTTAGCTTGAACCAATACCTCAGCGTCACACTCATCCGCTAGATCGTCTAGCTTCACCTTCCTCATTTCACTTATAACATGTTTCCTTCTGACTTTTGCTAACTCAGCCCTCAGTCTTGACACCTCCTCACATTCCTCACAGTCTTTAAGCCTTTGTCGCTCAAACTCCAACTCACTTCTCAGACTCTCCAACACTAAAGAATTGACTCTACCAGCATCATCTTGATCCCTCACTGCCGATGATGGGCGAAAAACACTTGTTGACGTGTTGTTCGCTGAGCCACTAGCATAGCCCCTACCTCCCTCTGTATCAAATTGATCTGATAATCCATGTCGACCTCCGACAGTGGCATACAATCCACTACGCACAGTTTCTTCCTCTTTATCCAATCCTGAGGCGCTGACTCTATCTTGCACCTCAGTTCTACCACCATCTGATTTCTTTCTGGCATCCGTTGCACTATGCAGAGCTTGGTTTTCAACCGGCAACCCTGCGCAACTCCTACAAAGTTTACTTCTTGGATTAGAGCGTCCATCGAAATGACTGTCACACGCTTCACAAACTGGCATAGCCTCAGACAATGTTTATGTGAATAGTACTCGCCCTCTACACAAGATGGCGGCGGCTGCCCACCGGTGTTCGTCGAGTCACGTTGACGATAAATCACAAATTCCTCTTTGTCTCAACAATGACACGTCCCTTTCTGCTCACTGATCCTTCCTGCCACCTTCCTACACCTTCGTCGCCGTTCCCAGTGTTCCTCCAGCTATTTATTCAGGCAAATAATTCACAATATCACGCTGGCGACTGCTCTCTTCTATGTTCCAAACAACAATGGCGATCCCTACCCGAGCAAGGCGGAAGCTATGTTCGCGCATGCGCTCTGACCTGTTACCCGGTCACTTCCTTGGAACCTTCCCGCCCTGATTACATAGTCTAAGTATTATATCCATGAAACCTCAAGATGTTTCCTGGCACGATTTATTTAATTTCATACCATTCCTTCAATAAATAACCATTGTATTTAGACATGGATGTATTGAGTCAGCATTGCAATTTACGACTAATCATATCTGGCTCAAACCTCTGACTTATGTTGTTTTAGCTATTTCTGGCCCTTTTCAGGCTTATAGCCCTACAGAATAGAATTTTTTTGTGTATTGGCCCGATATTTTCCGTTTTCTGGCCCTCCAAAGGCCCAAAAACCCCTAAAAACGTCAAAACCCCTTAAAATAACATGATTAACATGTCTCCCATGTCTACTGGGACAGTAACAGCCTTTTCACTAGATATGTACTGTTTTTTTTCACCAGAGCCTTTTAAGTGTGTATTGTCAGCACAATTTTCAAAGGTCCTTTCATCTTGATACCCCTATATAGTAAAAAAAAGAAGAAACACAGTGTATCCATTGTACCCCAGATGGTAAGGTAACTATTTTGTCTTGTGCTGGAGAAAAATAGATTTGTGCAAAATCCAATAATCTAGCCACCAGGAGCGGTATACATATTTTCCGTCTCGGATCACCAGGTGAAATTCATGAAATGTAATACATATTAGAAGGGATAGCATGCATATGTGGACTATATGATTGCCTTTGTTACTGTTTAACCTGATAGAAGACATGTTAACCTTATGCCATACAGGTATTAGAGTGCTACTATGATGATATTATTTTTGTATCTGGTCGCATAATATCAGGAAAGTTAGAAAAATAAAGGAAATTTATTTTATAAGACATGGTGCATATAGGCAAATGGTGCCAAATCATGGTAAATATACCCAGGACTCAGCCTTCACATGTGATAGTTTGGGGAGGTTGGGTGGAGTTTGGTTGTAATGGGAGAACTTTATGTCCAGTGGTTTGATATGGGTGATTCCGAGACGGAAATTCAGAATCTGGGTTCATATTGGAAGGTGCGCATAGCTAAAAGGTAGCAAATGTTGTAAAATATACCCAGGACTCAGCCCACACATGTTTAGTACATGTAGAGATAGTTTAAAGAGGTTGTGTGGAGTTTGCTAGTGATGGGAGACCTTTATACATGTATAATTTAATGGGTGAATCATATGGGTGATTCCGAGACGCAAAATCAGTGATGAGGCCATACTTTAGGCCAGTACTGTGCATAGTAGGTACAACCAATGGTCTTAATGCTCCATATGTATTGAAGTATATATGATGAGGATATGGTAGATTGATTTTGAGGACTAATTGAACCATTTTGAGGGAAAATAGTGTAAAGTTCAGAGTATGTGACGGAAAGTGTCGTAATTTTGGCTAACATTCAAAATTGATCGGGCTACAACTCAAGAAGTTTTTTTTTTGAGGATATCAATTTTTTGTATGCTTTTAGATACATTTTGTACCATGTTGTAAACAAAATTAGGAGTTGCTATGATGTATTTAACACCAAGAAATCAATATCCATGTATTTTCCGTCTCGGAATCACCCGAAATAATGACGATCGGCTTTGCGAGACAATAAAAACTGAACCGTTAGGGTTAGAGATGTATCAAAAAGTGTTCCTAGGAGCCAAGATATATACTTTTCAATATAATCAACTTGTTTAAACATATAAAGAACTTTCTAGTTTGACCCTCCTCTGCCCCAAAACTGCATAACTCAGGAGTTTGTGCCATCTACATATGAGTAAAGACACTTTCCTCTATCCCTCAATCAAATAACTTAATTATGTCATATAAGTTGACTGCATTAATATTTTATGATGACACATTGCCCCCCATATTATCTGGACCTGTTTTCTATAGCCTTGGCGTATTGGACCTATCATCCTGGTGCATGAATGTGACTAACTCACCAGTGCTGCATTCATGCATGATGCCGATCATATAAAGTGTTGATACAGTTTGTATGAGTCGGCATGGTACATTAATGTATCCCTGGTGAATAGGCCTGCCAGTGGTGCATGCATGCATCATGAAAATGGACATAGATTGTCAGTTGTCTCCCGGACTGACCACCCCCTTCCTTCCAGATTATTGGTCGTAAATAATCAGGTGTTACGATCATTTGGTCGTATCTAGATGTATAAAGATACGACCAGTCGTTTCTAGGTGTTTCAAAAGAGCAATTCGTATCTAGCTCATAAAATACGACCAACAGGCCAGATACGATTGATTGTAAGGTATTTACTGTGAAACACTTTATCTCATTCTACTATGACCATTCGTATCTCATTGGTTGTCTATAGCTATGATTGATCGTATATTTCAATTGGTTCTGAAACACTCTACCGGTGAGGTTATCCGCTACCAAGTCCAAATTCTTAAACTGAAATTTTTCGAAGGTTGTGTCCCCCCCCTCTGAGCCTTTAGGGACGACACCCAGCGCATTGATGCATGGCGGCTTATCTTGGACCACCGACAACTTCCCTGTCCACAGTGGCTGAAGAGTAATTTGTGGTCGCATACATAGACAAAGGTTCACGAGTTTTAGTCTGTTGACAGGGTTATTTCACGAGTTGAAGGGGGGGCCGTATTTCACGAGGCCGTAGGCCGAGTGAAATGCGGCCCCCTCTTCAACAAGTGAAATAACCCTACAACAGACTAAAATGAGTGTGCCTTTGTGTTTATTTTTTATCTTTTTCGATTCAAAATACCAAAATTATGGTAGGGGGGAGCCTAAAAAGGTTAAACTGGCTTCTTTCTACGCCATTCAAATGTAAACAAAGCGCCGTTTTGATGACGTCACAGGGCCGTGAAATACGGCCATTGGTTATTTCACGGGGGGTGTGCAATACGGCATTCTTTGGTTAAGTCAATGGGACTGCTGTATTTCATAAAAAATAATCCCCAATATTAGCCCCTGGATCTACCAACTTGAAGCCATGTACACAACCGTCCAAGATGAAGTGGCTTTTGTAATCCCAAGTGCCCTTGCCAAACACAGAATTCCTGCACCCGGATAACATATCTTTCCAGCCCTTAGGTGAGAACTGTGCACACACACTGCCCTCTATATGCGGCACCCGTGCATCCCATAATGGGACATGATCAGCATAATAACACAGCAAGTCCTCCAAACTGTCAGTACAACACATATCATCACTGCGTGAAAGCAACCTTTCCCCCAACAGATCCGCTGACAGACCCTCTGCTTCAGCTCATCAGGCCTGCTTATAGCCTGTGCTGGGGGGCTGCTGTTGATAAGACTGCTGCTGTTGATGCTGTTGATGACCCTGGTTTGAGGCCTGACCCACACGTACGTGCGGTTACACTGGCATGCTTTATGTGGGAGCCTACAGAATTGGCAAACATGACCCATATAACAGTTGTTACCAAAATCACACCAGGTATAGTTCCACTTAGTACATATATCTGGAGGGCATGGGGGGTGGTGCTAACAGCACCACCTGTTGTTAAGGTGTTTAGAGAGTGCCATCTACATAGAACAGCTGCTGAGGATGATAGCCACTCTGCTGTTGCTGATGTTGCTGTTTCCACCTCCTGAACTCCTGGTACTCACTGTCACCACTGGCAGCAGCAGTAGGTTGTCCTCTCGCTGCTCACCCCACTGCTTTGTATAGGAGTCCGGTCTGGAATTTCCAAACACGGACAGCGTCCGTGGCCATGGCCCATTCGTAAACGCAGCTTTTTGAGGTAGCCTTGGCCGCTTTGAGGTGTATGTATGGGCCCTGCCCCCTCACAACCAACCTCACTGTGTCTGAAATTTCTGAACGCAGCCGCTTGTTGTTGCGTCCCTCCGTCCGCTGCCGCCAAGGATGCAGCCTGGGCCTCTCTGCATTGTTGCCAGCCCTCCCTAGCCTGTCCCACGGCCAGGCCATCCCTGTGTGCCTCCTCCTCTAGCTCCTCCTGTATGTCCTCATTCTCCAGCTCTATCTCAGCCAATCTGGCCTGTAATAGAACTAACTCCTTTTGTCTGTTCAGCAACTCATTCTTCTCCCTGGCTAGCAACAGCTGTTGCTGCAGTCTCTTTTTCCTGCTAGGTGAATCGTCCTTGGCCTCATGGTCAGGGGGAGTAACAACCTGGCTGTGGGAGTCCTGTGTGTCCTCCCCCCCCCCACACCTGTACTACCTGTACCAGGATCCACGGCGGCCATTGCTTGGTCATGCTCAGGTTGTAGCCTATAAAACATTGTGTAGCCACCTTCAGGGTTCTTCTTAAATGCCGGCGTGGCCGCACCACATTCTGTGCATCTAGCATTTTTCCCATTATAGGTAACCCCACATCCTTGTCTGGTGCACACTACCATTTTTAATAAATGTTCTCTCCACCCTGACACATTGCCAGTCAGTAGAGTTGAAGAGGGCAGTGTGGTAGTATGACCAGCACCTACCAGATGGAGTTGGAAGGAAGGAGCGTTATGGAGACTAGCTAAGACGCGAGGAGAGTCGGCTCCCGGTTGAAGGCAGATTAAAAGTAGAACCATGCAAGATAACTGCATACAGTAAGCGAAGAAAAGGTGCATAAAGGTGTGAGGAAGACTTTCAGACATTTTTCATGAAAAAATATTGAATTTTAAGGAAGTCATTACTTTTCTTAAATTGTCGTTGAGGCGGGCGATTAATACAGAGCACGCCCATTGGCTAAAGCGCTACGTCACAGATTCAAAGTAATAACGGTCACTTGAACTAGGAGGCAGCTCTGAGCACAAGTAAACTTCAAGATGGAGAAGAAAATTGACTAGCTCATAAAAGATGATAAGGATACAAAAGAAAAGGTGAGCAAGCTTGTAGATCTGACTGCAAGGATAACTGCTGTTGAAGAAAAACTAGGAAAAGTAAAGGATTTAGCAGAGGGGATTGAAAAATCTCAGTAAAGACATGATCGGCGTTCTGAAGACATAGAATCAGCGGATGCTCAGAAGAAAGTCAACTTTAATGAGTTAGTTGACAGAGTCAAGCAAGTAGAAGATTTAAAAACAGGTGCTAGCAAAGAGGAGATTAGAGAGATGGCTAAAGAATGCATCACTCAAGTAGTAAAAGAAGAGCTAAAAGAAGTGAAAACAGCGGTGAAAGCTGAAGTGAAAGACAACAACAACAAGAAGAATCTTGTCATGCTCAATATGCCGGGGATTCAGAATGAAAATCTTAGAGATGATCTTACTGATGTCCTGCTTACTTCAGGAAACAACTTCTATCATGATTTTGTCTCAATCACTAGGCTAGGCCTAGAAAGGTATTAATTTCCTTTGTAAATGAGGAGAGGAGACACTTGGCATACGCTGGAAGATTTGATATGGGCAAGATCGAAAAGTGTCGCAAATTCGTATTAGTTGAAGATGAAACTGACGAGGAGAGAGAAGACAGAGAAGCAGCAGAAGGAATTGTAGATCTGGGGAAAGATCTTAAAATGAAGATCAAGATTGCTGGGAAAAATATAATCTTAGATGGAGAGAAGTATGATATGGCAAGAGATCTTGGAAGACTCCCAGAGGCATTGACAGTTAAAAAGGCATTTGTGAGAGAGGTGGAGAATGCAATAATTTTTCAGAGTAAGCATGCCTACTTATCTAACCACTGTAGAGTTCGTCTCTATGTAATTCGATTAAATAAGGACTCGAACTGCAGTTTTCATGTAGAGATGCAAAGGAAAGGGTTTATTGTAGCTTTACCCTGTACAATCAAGCTAATCCGTCTCGTTTGGTTCTTTCGAATAATAAAATGGCTCTTTCATATGATCTAACACAGTCTGAGACCTGAGAAGGTCTGCCAGAGCAAGGGGGTGAGGACAGCTTTTATACTGTCCGCCTCCGATAGGGGTGCCCCCTGGCTCTGGCTTCCCGAACTAACCCGTAGGTGTTCGATTACTTTATAATATCAGTGTCCCTACACCACCCCCCCCCCCAGACAACACATACGCTTCCTTTATAAATATATGTACATTTTATATATAAACTCATACAATTGAGTTTATTTGTTAAAAGCGTTATGTTTACGTCTCTGAACACAGTAGGGTAAGTATTATACAAAACTAATATTATTTACACAGGTGGTATTATATTCGAAGGGCATGACTCATTTTGAATTAGGACACATACGTAGTATACAAACAAAGATAGTCAGACTGTTGACTAGAACACCTTTACATCTCACATAATTATCAAGAAAAAAACAGGAAACAAAAAACGAAGATCCGGGCAGCCATCCTAACCGTTTAAATAATGGTCAGGCACGATGTTCCATCCTTTCGGAGGAACTCGGGTATTTGGTGCTTTCCTCTTCAACTGCTGCCCTGTCCCAAACTGGACAGGCACGTTCATTAGAATGGGTCAGTGGCGCTCTCCTCTTCTCTTCCGGACAGTTCATTCTGTTCCTAACTGAACAGACACGTTCTTCCGAACGGGTTGTTTGTGCTCTCCTCTTCATATGTTGTTACTTCGTTTTTGTTTTACTCGTCACCCGGTTCCTTCCTACGCATTGTGTTACTGTTGTTCGATAATTCAGTAGACATTCATATCCCACCAACTCATTCTCTTTCAAATATAACTTCACGCACATTCTAATACATCTTCGAATTTACTCCTGGTCAGCCTGGTTCTTCAAGAGTTCCAGGGCTGACTCTCGAGTGCCATCCCACTCATCCATAAACACCCCGAACACCTGTTGAAACTTGACATTCATTGCCTCATTTCGGTCGGTGCACTCCTGCAATCTTTTATTAGACAATGCTGTCTTTGCTGCGGCTAACTTGGCCTCATTCCGGATCTTAGCTGTTTCGGCCGCCAAGAGTACCTCATTCTCCTTCTCCAAATGTGTTCAATACGCGGCTTCCTGTTCAACCAGTGAGTGTGCTAATAAGTTTGCCACCCCCTGGTTGTAGCGGACAGCCAGCTCCCTCTGCGCATCCTGAAACGAATCCACTGCCGCCTGGGCTGTTTCACACGCCACTCTATCTGCTGGATCAAAGTAGAGATCCACCGGTCGTGTACTCAGACGAGGCCTGTTGTCCGGCACCTGAGTCATTTCAGGCTCAGTCCGCTGGGATACATTCGATCCACCCAAATCCGGGAATTCGTCCGGGTTCTGGACAGGGCCGGGTTCTTTCGGGCCGAACCAGGCCGGTGGGGTATCACCCTGTGAACTCGATCCTGTCGAGGTAGGGCGTGAGCCCGACCCCCGACTCACTGGTGACTGGTAAGTAGTCGAATCTTTCCTCCGCTGCTGAGTCGACCTGGAGTCTCTTCCCACCGCCAGTAGTTTCTTAAACTCCGGCTTCTCAGGCAATTCAGACCGGGACTTCTTACCCTTCCCACTCGCCGGGCTACGGCTAGCCCGCCTCTTTTCATCAATCTTTGCCTTTTGGGGTCTCCCCGCCCCTCACACACTCTCGAGAAGAGCGCATTCGTCATTTTGAATTTGCCTCTAGCTTTCACTAGGGCAATCTGGCCACTCAATTTACCCTTCTTGGCATCATGCACATTACAGAAGGATTCGGTCTTGACATTAATCCTTTTAAAGTCAGCTACTGTCATCTTGTTGTACTCGAGCATGACTTTATCGTGCAGGGCCATCACCTTTTCCCGTGCAGCACTCAATCCCGGGCTGTGATAATACTTCAGATGTCGAATCATCACGCCCCTTCTCGGGGTTACGCAACCATCACAGGTCGCGCTATCCCTCTGTCCTTCGCAATTAGCACATTCATACACCACAGCATGGTGCATGTGCCTTTCGCATAAATGACTCAGAAAACGCATCAGGGTTGGATACGTCCTGCTCGTTCCCTGCTCTTCAATACAGATGGTGAACGGGCAATACCACTCCTGATCATTTATGTACCAATAGTGGTAAGCCCAGCGCAGCTTCCACTTCTGGTCTCTTATATAATAAGTCTCAGGATATTTCTGGATCTGTCGAAACCATTCTTCATAAAAATCGGATGTCAGAGGATCTGCCTGGGTTTCCCGAAGCCAATCCTTGTCATCACTCTCCCCATTCATGTTTCGTGCGTCCGGGCAGCCATATGCCTTCTTTCCCTTGGCGCACTCTTCGAATGACCCTGGAATAAAGTGCGTAAACTTTGCAGCACTGTTCTTCCAGATCCGGTCCATTCTCTCGTCATTACCCTCCTCCTTCTCTTCCTCTGGAGGCTCCTCGTCATCCATTTTGTCCTCCGGATCCAATTTGGCCGGATCTGGATCAGTCTCCGGTGGTTCAGGACCAGATTCGTGTCCGGACTCATCATCCGGACTGTCCTCTGGGTCACTTACTTTCACGGGAGTCTCTTTCCACTGTGCCGACACCTATCGGGTAATTGCAATTACCCGATCCAAGATGACGGACTCTTAGTCAACCATGTCTAACACATTTATGGTAATTCTATAGTAAATACTGTATTTCCATACATGAAAACATGTATGATCATAGTTAGGCTGTGTCTGCTTCTGTAGGCAAGAGATGAACCGCTAAAATTACTGATATCACTTAGAAATCAGCCAGAAAAGAAATCTAGGTACTAGGGTAATTGTGGGTGTGGTACTAGGGTAATTGTTTCCAAAGCTACAGGATAGTACTAGGGTAATTGTTGAGAAAAGTACTAGGGTAATTGATCTGAACAGTACTTAGTACTACATGTATTAGGATGATTGGTATGAAATATACTAGGATAAGGGAGTGTTGATTTATTAATTACAGGGGGATGGTGAGATAAGCAGTTGGATTGTAAAAAGTATGCCCCTTTTTAGCTGAAAAGCCAGCATGTTACTATAGTGCAAAGGGGGGGGGTGACAATCTTAGGCACCTTCAGCAAGGGGGGTGTGCAAAACATTTGGCACGAGGGCGAAGCCCAAGTCGCCCTACCAGCAAGCTGTGGTTAATCTACATACCTTCTCATAACCATTGTCTATCTGTTTTAAACCAGGGTATGCAGCATAACCAAGGTGCAAACTCAATTGTTCTGCCCCACGACCGTGGTTTAATATGGTATAACTGTAGGCTACATCTTATTCTATTATTAATTCACCAGGCTGGGAGATTTAGTCATCTAATGATATCTCTGTTAATGAACTTACTAGAACTAATAATAAACCTTGCAAATTTCTTGTCTGAAGAAATAAATTAAGTTTCTACAAAGAGTTTGATAATGGGTGTGGACACTTTGTAGCATGTGGACAAAACGAGACTCCACAGGGGGGGCTAGAGGGGTCATTGTTTACCCCCCCCCCCCACATCCTGGCGGTTAAAAATTGGAATACAATACTCTTTTTTCAATCATGATCGCCCCCCCCCCTCAATTATTTGTTTTTTTCCTCCCTCTCAACAGTTATCAGGGAGCTCCAATGAGGATATTTGTCTTTTCTATTTCTATTTTCTTGTATAAGATGTATTGGTTCTGCAACCTAATATTCTCAATTACCCTAGTACATGGAACAAGGATCTCAATTTTACAATTACCCTAGTACCTGGCATCCGTTCCTGTAATGTAGTCATTTTCTTCAACCTGTCCATTTAGAGGTGTTTTTTTTTGCTTTTACATAATATGTACTGCTCAATTAGTATTCATATCAAGAATGCATGTCACATAAATGCCCTAATTAGCCATTAAGTGATGATACAGGTCAGAGATCCCCTTAACTGAAAGTGCAATTACCCTAGTACCTCCTCTACAATTACCCTAGTACTTGTTGTTTTGAACCAATCCAATTACCCTAGTACTTTCAAATCTAAATTCACTCCTCACAGCTATTCTACAGCATGTCACTATACAATTGGCAGTCCGCATGGTAGAGCATGATGCATACTACAAATACACAACTTTACAACCTCCAATGCCCCTCATATATAGTGTAATCAACTCTTTTAGCTCACTATAGAAACACTCACAGTCCGCCATGTTGGATCGGGTAATTGCAATTACCCGATAGGTGTCGGCACAGTGCTTTCGTTCTGACCTTGCCGATCAGACTGCCAACCTTCGCGGAGGCGGCAGCCTGAACAGCAACCATACGTCCCTTCAGTGGATCCTCACTCGGAGGTTCCTTCCTTCCTACAGTTTCGGTTACCTTAGCAACCACTTTCTTCGGCACAGTCATCTTGATGTCTTTCTTGGCATCCCGTAGCTTTTTCTTTTCCTTCACCGACAGGACAGTGTGGAACACTCCCTGGTCACTGTCGGATTCGGTGTCAGTCAGAGTCTTTTTCTTTCCCCTACCCTTCACACTTTTTCCTTTCGATTTCTTTACTGTACCCTCCCCTTTGGTCTCGCTCTCCGTTGACAGGCTGCCTTTCTGTTTGGCCGCCCTCAGCAGAGCTTTACCTTTCCGGATGGCCGCCAACCATTCCTTCTGCTCCGCAGCGGTTGGCTCCTCCTGTAACCCGGGTACGTACGCCCGAGTGGCATAAGTACCTTCCCGAATCATCGTGGAGATGACCTCATTCAGTAATTCATCCGGATCCTCACACTCCTTCAGACGACGAAGTAACTCATCCCCATCTAGAGTGTAGAGTCGCGGAACTTTCGGGTTTGCGGCTCGCTCTTCCCAATCCTCGCAATTTCTAGGCTCGGGTTCGGTGTCGGGTTCCCGGTACAGGACATCTCCGGCGATATCCATTCCGGTCACCCCCATACCAGTATGGTCAGTCAGCACATACGGCACGTTCGGAAGCCGATGCTGAAGATGTGCTATTTCGCAATCAAATATTGCCCTTCGGAACGACTGGCTCACTTGTAGGCCAGCCTCAGTAGCAGTATAGTATAACAGCCAGGTAGATGGTATGGCTGCATATTCCATCGGCGTCAAGAAGTGCCGGACACAGTCTCTCGTCTGCGCATTCCAGCACTTTTGGTCACCCTTCAGGATTCGAGCATGAATATGAACTTCACGGCCATCATACCGTGACACGAACCCGTCCAGATTGGGTTCGAGCAGCGGTGTGTCCGTTCGCTCCAGTCTTCCTTCAATCTCTATCCCGATCATACTCTCATCCTCCCCGGAGTTGTCTTCATTCAGAACATTCTCCTCTGTTTTAGTAACCGGCGACATCGCCTCAGTCTCCATGAACATTTCGGTCACCTCGGTGAGGGCCGATCTTTCGGAATGAGAGCCAGATGCCAAAGCCATCGTGACACTGGTTTTCTTTCGATGTATTTAGAATGACAGGTACCAGGACCCTTTCTACGGGCTCCTGGTTACACCACCCACCTCCTATATACCGATATCCAGTAATACAGTCTTTATAACCTCGCTTTTGTGTGATCTGCTACGCTTGCTTGCTCTCTCCGGCGAACCGTAAACAAATATGGCGGATCGCTGACCCGCGTCTACCTTTGCGCATGCGTGCGGCTCTCGCGAGATACCGCGCATTCCACTAGACTTTGTTCTTTTCCCGCGCTTGTCAAAAAGTAAACAACCCTTCACTTTCCCGCGCGTCCTGCATTACGATCAGGTAATTATAGCACTGATATCCTCACTGCCCTGTAGAATTCATCTCGAGTCTTTTATGGATTTAATACGGATAGCAACTACTAATCTGAGGTACCACGAACCTCTGGTGGGCATCAAGCTGAGAGATAACTGGGATGGTCCATGGAGGATTACCCAGAGAATAAGTGATGATACAGTATTGATGAGGGATACCTTCGGGAGAAATCAGAAATCGAATGTAGCCCGGTTGAAGCCATGGAAGGGGAGAGAGTACTCTACCGAAATGTTCAAGATGGGACAGGAGGAGAAAGAGGAAATGAAAAGAGAGTTAGATAGAGTAATTGAGAAGAGGGGTCCGGGTAGACCCAGGAAATTAAGGAAAGAAACGGTGCAAATCTCCAAAAACATCAGAGAAAGCAAAGAAAGTCTCGGCAGGTGTAGACAGGACGAGAAGGACTGCTCCCTCTGTGGCTAGGAAGGGGCGGGAGGAAACCTCTCGGAATGTCAGGTATTAAGAGAATCCGGTAGGGGTTCATCGCAGCCCTAGGTTGAGGGTGAGGGGTGCTGTTACCTAACCTGATAACACAACGATGTAATCAGTTAAACCTGAATGCCCCTACACTACCCCCCCTATACACTACTACAGCCAATAATTCTCTTTTCATTGTACAATAATTCCTTTGTGCTTTACTCATTGTATTGCTTGTGAATGCTATAGGGACTTCCTTCCCCTCTTGGACCTGAGACAAAGCCGCCCCTATGCTGTCATTGCTAGCATCAGTGTCTAATATGAAATGTCCATCCGCAGTGGGGTATTTCAACACAGGTGTTTCTACGAACAGCCGTTTAATCGTTTCGAATGATTCCCCTTGTTCCTTCCCCCACGGGAACTTTTCCTTACGCCTCCCCGGGGTCCAGTGCGACAGACATTGTATAGGATAACTTATCCGGGAATACCCCGATAGGAAATCTCGATAATAAGAGCAAAACCCTAAAAAGGATCTCACCTCCTTCTGACTCCTGGGGATGCTCCAATCAGTCACTGTCTTAACCTTTTCGGGATCGGCCTTCACCCCTTCCATAGAGATGATCCGCCCCAAGTAGTTAATACTTTTCTGGAACATATTGCACTTCTAAGGCTTCAGCTTCAATCCATTTGAGATTATCCGCTGTAACACCAACTTCAAGTTTCCCAGGCATTCATTAAATGTCTTCCCGAATATAATTACATCATCCAAGTACACCAGACATTTCTTCCATAGCAAATCACTCAGTAAAGTTTCCATCATTGCTTCGAATGTGGCTGGAGCACTACACAATCCGAATGGCATCACGTTGTATTGGTACAACCCAACGTGACTTGAAAATGCGGTCTTCTCCTTATCCTCCTCTTTCATCCCCACCTGCCAATAACCAGACTGCAAATCAATCGTACAAAACCATTTGTTTCCTCCTAGGGAATCGATGGTCACGTCTATCCGGGGGAGCGGATAGGAATTCTTTTTAGTTAGGCCATTCAGTTTCCGGTAGTCAATGCAGAATCTAATACTCCTGTTGTGGTTCGTAGTTCGTTGTTTAAGGAACAACGATCATGGCAGTTTCCAGGTGCGAGAAGTCTATCGTCAGTCGGGCCTGCACTGACTGCCTTCCAGGTAAACACACGGGTCTTATATAATCACCGGCTCTTAGGTCACGTGGCCAGGTGGGTGGGTCAGCAGCCCACCTGAGAGCGGCACACGGTTACCTGGAGAGGACCTGCGCCCTCTCCCAGGAACTGTGTCCACTAGCTCCAGGTAGAGAAGCCGAGTAAACAGACGTTACCCGGAAATACCGTGTATGAGATTAATATGTAATATCATGCCCCTACACTACCCCCCCTAGACAAAAACTATGTGGTAAAGAATATGTACGGTTTTCCTAACATATAGAAAACACTTTAGACAAACGTTTTACAGTTATTGTCTATACAGTAACTAGGGGCGTAACATATTATCACGACAAACTACACAAGCGAGATCATTGAACTCAATATAAATATGGCATTACACTGTACTAGCAACCATAATACATTTTCATACATACAATCGAACGGCTTGACACATTTCGATATGACTTCCTTATGAAGTTTTACTTGGTTATTAAAATAATGCGCATGGGGTGTGTTTATATTTAAGTGTAACGGAAAAGTTAATAAAAATCAGTCCTGATAAGGACTCACAACCGCCAGCGTCTTACATTGGTATGTGTTTTTAATGAATACATTCACACAATGGATAATAGTAACCACAGCCTTTGTTTGAGCTGGGTAATCCGATTATATAACCGGAGACCTTAATACCTCTCACAACATATAACAGAGTCGACACACACGACAATACACGATGGTATATGTAACATTTACACATAGTCTTAACGACTTCACACAGACTTTTACGGGTAGCCACGTTTCCTAGCTTATCAGATCATACAATCTTCATATATAGCATAATATTAAACCCGTTTCATATGGTAAATATGAGAACACCATAGTGGAACACCTGGGGTGATATGTATCACAATACTATAACTTATTATATATATTAAATATGTTTAATGAGTAACCTGGCAGTGTACCCGGAAACCCTCACAATGTAATATAGCTTACTGGTGATCTAGTTGTGGGCAAGGTGCTCTCCGCTTCTAATAGACGAATGAGTAAGGTGCGCTCCTCTTCTTATAGATGAATAAGTCAGGTGCTCTCCTCTTCTTAATACTGTTTCTTGGATAAATATCACCCGTAGGTAAGTTCATATGTACACAGCTCGGTAAGTATCCCGTCCTCGTTCCAGGAATGTTAATTATATAGGTAAGTATAATACGGCTGGAGACCACGAGCATAGTCTGTTAAGTGAGTAATCCATGGACGGGAACAGTTTATAAACACAGAATAATAATATCAGGACAACATCATGGTAGCGTATCCCAAAGGTTAGTTCAGGGATGTTGGGTTTTTAGCTTCTTGATGGAGTCCTGGTTCTCCATCAGGTCAGCTTTAGTTGAGAGTTGAGTAGTTAGGTAAGTCCAGAGCTTCCACGGAAGGTCCCTCGTGTGATAAAAATTGCATCTAAAAAGATGCCACTCATTCCCTACAGGTGGAGGGAAACCCGTCATAAAAAAAATTAATTTTATGACATCTGATTATATGAAAGAACATTTAATCCACCGGGAACTTATAACAGTCCCTTCCCCTACTTCTATAAAATAGAAATAGACTCTGAGCCCTCTTTTAGGTTTTACCCCAATGGCTCATCCTTTGCCCTTATTAAGGCAAGCGCGTGTTCTGACGTGCCATCCCATGTATCGAATGACACGCCAAACACCCCGTAAAATTTTACGTTTATGTCCTGTAGCCTGCTGGCTAACTTCTCGTTCTCTTGACGAACAAAGTCTGCTGCGGCCTCGGCATTCCTTTGGCCTGATCCAGCTTCCCTTGACTTTTTAGCCAAGTATTCAGCATTGCCAGCAGTGATCAATGCTTTTTCCTCCCGGTGGGCGATCTTTAGGCCGTGAGTGAACAGACCTAACATTCTGCTAGAATATTCCACCGCCAGCTGCCGTTGGGACTCCTGAAACTCAGTGACGGTTTTCTGTCCCACCTCGCAGCTCGCCTTCTCCTCCCGGGAAAAGTAGTTCACTATCGGAACGTATTTAAGCTAAACGCCCCCGACAGTTTCCGCGGCCGGGATGTACCCGCGACTGGCTGAATGACAACCGGTTCCTGAGTTGCAGGAACCATTGGTTTAACATCCACTTTCAGCACCTTGGAAGCCGCCGCCGGCTTCGGGATGGTAATACCCTGAGGAGCCACCACTGAGATCAAAGATTTGGCCTCAGTTTTGACAGTCAGATTCTCCATCCCCCGGGTAGGGGTGGAAGGAGACCGGACATCCCTGGCTGGTGGTTTTGTGGTCACCCCCAAGTGATACGTCAAAGGCAGTGAAGACTTTGATCTCCTGGCCGGGCTTCTGTACTGCTGGAGGCAGTTTCCAGGTGCGAGAATATCAGTCTTTATTATAAAAATAACTCCGGTTCCTTCACAAGGGAACGATCAGTGTAGAATCAATACACACAGGTAAATCAGGTTTCTCTATAGATAGAGGAAACGGTCAGCATAGTCTTAGTATACAACGCTGTCCGCACGGTTGGACATGGTGAAGTCTATCGTCAGTCGGGCCTGCACTGACTGCCTTCCAGGTAAACACACGGGTCTTATATAATCACCGGCTCTTAGGTCACGTGGCCAGGTGGGTGGGTCGGCAGCCCAGCTGAGAGCGGCACACGGTTACCTTGAGAGGACCTGCACCCTTTCCCGGGAACTGTGTGCACTAGCTCCAGGTAGAGAAGCCGAGTAAACAGACGTTACCCAGAAATACCGTGTATGAGATTAATATGTAATATCATGCCCCTACACTACCCCCCCCTAGACAAAAACTAGGTGGTAAAGAATATGTACGGTTTTCCTAACATATAGAAAACACTTTAGACAAACGTTTTACAGTTATTGTCTATACAGTAACTAGGGGCGTAACATATTATCACGACAAACTACACAAGCGAGATCATTGAACTCAATATAAATATGGCATTACACTGTACTAGCAACCATAATACATTTTCATACATACAATCGAACGGCTTGACACATTTCGATATGACTTCCTTATGAAGTTTTACTTGGTTATTAAAATAATGCGCATGGGGTGTGTTTATATTTAAGTGTAACGGAAAAGTTAATAAAAATCAGTCCTGATAAGGACTCACAACCGCCAGCGTCTTACATTGGTATGTGTTTTTAATGAATACATTCACACAATGGATAATAGTAACCACAGCCTTTGTTTGAGCTGGGTAATCCGATTATATAACCGGAGACCTTAATACCTCTCGCAACATATAACAGAGTCGACACACACGACAATACACGATGGTATATGTAACATTTACACATAGTCTTAACGACTTCACACAGACTTTTACGGGTAGCCACGTTTCCTAGCTTATCAGATCATACAATCTTCATATATAGCATAATATTAAACCCGTTTCATATGGTAAATATGAGAACACCATAGTGGAACACCTGGGGTGATATGTATCACAATACTATAACTTATTATATATATTAAATATGTTTTAATGAAATGTAATATAGCTTACTGGTGATCTAGTTGTGGGCAAGGTGCTCTCTACTTCTAATAGACGAATGAGTAAGGTGCGCTCCTCTTCTTATAGATGAATAAGTCAGGTGCTCTCCTCTTCTTGATACTGTTTCTTGGATAAATATCACCCGTAGGTAAGTTCATATGTACACAGCTCGGTAAGTATCCCGTCCTTGTTCCAGGAATGTTAATTATATAGGTAAGTATAATACGGCTGGAGACCACGAGCATAGTCTGTTAAGTGAGTAATCCATGGATGGGAACAGTTTATAAACACAGCATAATAATATCAGGACAACATCATGGTAGCGTATCCCAAAGGTTAGTTCAGGGATGTTGGGTTTTTAGCTTCTTGATGGAGTCCTGGTTCTCCATCAGGTCAGCTTTAGTTGAGAGTTGAGTAGTTAGGTAAGTCCAGAGCTTCCACGGAAGGTCCCTCGTGTGATAAAAATTGCATCTAAAAAGATGCCACTCATTCCCTACAGGTGGAGGGAAACCCGTCATAAAAAAAATTAATTTTATGACATCTGATTATATGAAAGAACATTTAATCCACCGGGAACTTATAACAGTCCCTTCCCCTACTTCTATAAAATAGAAATAGACTCTGAGCCCTCTTTTAGGTTTTATGTCCTGTAGCCTGCTGGCTAACTTCTCGTTCTCTTGACGAACAAAGTCTGCTGCGGCCTCGGCATTCCTTTGGCCTGATCCAGCTTCCCTTGACTTTTTAGCCAAGTATTCAGCATTGCCAGCAGTGATCAATGCTTTTTCCTCCCGGTGGGCGATCTTTAGGCCGTGAGTGAACAGACCTAACATTCTGCTAGAATATTCCACCGCCAGCTGCCGTTGGGACTCCTGAAACTCAGTGACGGTTTTCTGTCCCACCTCGCAGCTCGCCTTCTCCTCCCGGGAAAAGTAGTTCACTATCGGAACGTATTTAAGCTAAACGCCCCCGACAGTTTCCGTGCGGGATGTACCCGCGACTGGCTGAATGACAACCGGTTCCTGAGTTGCAGGAACCATTGGTTTAACATCCACTTTCGGCGCCTTGGAAGCCGCCGCCGGCTTCGGGATGGTAATACCCCGAGGAGCCACCACTGAGATCAAAGATTTGGCCTCAGTTTTGACGGTCAGATTCTCCATCCCCCGGGTAGGGGTGGAAGGAGACCGGACATCCCTGGCTGGTGGTTTTGTGGTCACCCCCAAGTGATACGTCAAAGGCAGTGAAGACTTTGATCTCGTGGCCGGGCTTCTGTACTGCTGGAGGCCGCTGTATGTCCACCGGAGTCACGTTTCCGCTCCCTTCGGTTTACATACAATGGATCTGGATACTCGCGATAGTATTCGCGACCTTCCGGGGCCTGATAGTTCCCATAGTAAGAATTATCTAGTTCCTCCAAGGTGGAACCAGCGTTCCTCCTTTTCGGTCCTGGAAAGACCGCAGGAGATCGGGAGCGGTCTCGGCCAGACCGGCTCCTCCCTCGGGTACCACCCCGAGCTTCCGGCTGTCGGAAATTACCGCCACCTCTCCGGGAAGTACGGCTGCTGCATAACACAGTGTACTCCTTGTCGTTAATGGCGAACTTATTACGTCCGTCCACTCTAGCTATCCGAGCCTTGAACTTGCCATCCGCGACTTCGCAGAAGTATGGCGTTGCTGGCCGGATCTTAGCTCTCTGCTCCTCTGTCAGTGATTTGTACTGATCACAGACAGCGTCATGTAGCGTATTTACACGATTGCGAGCTACACTGATTCCCATGTTATGGCAATCTTTCATGTGGCGCATGAGCTCACCTCTAAGGGGTTCCAGACACCCGTTGCATAGTTGGGACTCACGACCTACTGTAATGTCACAGTGATACACCACACAGTGGTGCATATGATTCTCACAGAGGTGGCGCAAGAACCGTGGCTTTGTAACAAAGATGGTTCTCTCGGTGCCTATCCCGTTTACACATAGCGCGAAGGGACACCAGTTCCTTTCCCGCTGATTATACCAGCGGGAGTCGCAAAAAGAAGTTTTTCTTTTTGCTCCCTACTGTAGTAGGTTTCCGGCAAGACCCGTAATTGATCAAGCCACTGCTGGTAGAATGCGAAATTTATTGTTCGCGTTCTGCCAGATCCTGCGCATCACGTCATTTGGCGGGATGGGATCTTCCTGGTTGTTTCCGGGTTCATCAGCATTAGCCGGAACCTTGCCCTCTCCCCCATCCGAATGTGCCGGACTGCGGAGAGGGCTGATATGCGCTGGGTTAAAAACCAGCGCTGCGGCAACCGCTGCAGCTGCCCCAGCTACGGCGGTTACGTCTGCCACAAGGGCCGGCCCGGGAGCTGTAGCGCCCGTTGGAGGTGCTGCGGGAGTATTGGCCTCGGTGGTATCCATAGCCTCATCCACTGTATCTACAACCCGAGTAGTGACGGGCTGTCCCCCGGAAGGTAATTCCGGTGTTCCTTCTGCCAATACAGAATCAGGCAAGTTAGCTAGCCTTGCCTTTTCGTTGCGGCGAGATTGACGCACTCTATCCTGGACGAACTCGTCTGACTGATTGCTGTCAGCCGAGCTCGACCGGTTCAAGGCTCCCCTCTCACCTTTACTGCCGCGCCCCTTAGGTGTGGCTTTCAGCGCTTTTATATGCGCCTTCTCTTCTGTACTAGAAGATCTGGTTCGAACTGTACGAACCGCCTCGTCTATCAAACAGGATATAGCTATATCCCGTGTGACAGTGTGGGCATCCATGTACTCCTCGACGGTAGTTACGTCCAGAGTATATGAAACCACGTGCTGGGGGGAGGCAGCAGCAATTTCGTACCCTTTCCAGGTTTTGGGCTCACGGAGCTTCCGGATACGGGCCCGGTACCTGTTGACGCCTGTCAACATCATCCCGGCAACTCCACAATTCGGATCCAGGGATAGAATCGGGAGCGCCGGCATCAACCGCTGTATATCTGCTATATGCAGGTCGAACACAGCTCGTCGTAAGCAGTAGCATACGATTAATCCTTTTTGAAGGGCCTCCCAGTACACAAACCAGTCCAGGGGCAATTCCTCCTGCTCCTCCACTAACAGGAAGAGCAGGATCGCCTGCTTGATAAGCGGGTCAATCCGGCGGGGTGCTCCCTCCGCCGTCAGACGTAACACGTCCTCATGCAGGTCAACTTCACGTCCATCGTAATTGGACATGAATCCTGCCAACTGGGGTACGGCCGGGCGGGGTGCTTGAACATCCACCGGCGTATCTCCGTGGTACACAGTACCTGCTTCCTGATACTCAGTCTCGCTGGTATCGACTTGCCCGTCCGCTGGACTGATGGCCTCTATATCCAAGCCTTCCAAATAATTGGCGGCTACGTTCGCTGGACGCAACGATGACTGGGAGTCAAGGTCCACGTCCATTATCTCCCCTTGGCCCAGGAAATCCAAAGATTCCTGGTCCTCGAGGTCAGGTTGAGTATCAACCAAGTTCCCTCCGCTAGCGGAGTCGCCCTCCTGAGAAGGGTCCACCGAGTGGTGGTCTGTCGCTGAGGACATGCTTCACACTCAAGAAAAGTGTCCGATGGATAATTATAGGGGGTCCACCTCCCCTTTAGTAGGCTACACGTGTCCGAGCCCTCACGGTCTGCTCTGGACCTTCTCCCAATCTCAACTGGCGATTCCTGCCGAGTCGCGCGCCTTATATAAGGTACGCCACCACACATGCGCAACCCCGCGTGTCCCGTGACCCAGTTCCTTGGAAGCAGGTCACCCGCGCGTCTAATTGTAAACAGGCACCCTCATTCCACGTGTTAATCCTTACACTCTGTCAACTTGTCAAGAGTATCAATGAAATATATGTGAATGGCATAATAAAGCACATTCACGGGATTATTCGTCCATCACCCATGGGATCCTTGACAGGGGGACTATCACGATCATTCCGACCGTATTTACTTCCACACATAACTGATTATAACGTAAGAATATTTAACTTGATTACAGGACACCACACTCGTTGTGTACCGGCTCAGGTTACACCCTCCCTAGTTTGAAACCGGGGACTGCGTCTTATGTTTTTAGGCACAACATTAGACCTGGTTCTAGGACACGCCTTTTCCAGAGTGGATTTAGCCTTAACCACACCCTTCCGGGTCCTTTTCCCTTCAGCCAGCGAGACTTTATTATCCGCCTTCTTCCCCGATCTTGTTGGGGTGGCGGGCTTACGCACCATTAGTTTCCGGGGAGGTTCCTTCACTATTTTCCGCTGTTCACTTTCCTCTATCGAAGTATCAACTCCCAACTCATAAGAGTCCAGGGACAGATCTCTCCCCTTCCATTCTCTTAGTCGAGCTACATTAGATTTATACATCTTCCCTTGTAATGAACGTATCACTACAGTACTGTCACTCACAATACGGGTAACCACAAAGGGGCCATCCCAATTACTAGCAAGTTTCAGAGTCGATAACGGCTCATGCAACCTCACCACCTGATCACCAACTTTGAACCGTCTCGGCCTAAGGCCTAGATCATAGCCAGTTTTCTGCCAGGTGGCATTCTTCTGTAATTCAGTTCTAACCAATTCATAAGCATATTTGAATTGATCTCTTAATGACTCCACAAACATGACATGGCAGGGGGTTTCCGGGTTCATTCCTACCACCCCAAATACCAGGTCAGCGGGCATTATCAAATCCTCCCCGAAAACTAACAGATTCGGGGAACAGGAGGTACTAGAATGGACAGTGCTATTATATGCATGACATACATAATCACACTGCTCATCCCAGTCGTCCATTTTATCATTTACCGGGGATTTTAACACCTGAATCAAGGTACGATTGAACCTCTCAACCATTCCATCACTTTGTGGCCGATAGGGATTTGTTCTCGTTTTACAAATCGCCAATCGGTGACACATCTCCTGCCAAAGATCAGATTCAAATTCCCGACCTTGGTCACTATGCATCATTAGGGGGACCCCAAGATGCAATACCCAACCTTTCACAAAGGCTTTCGCGCAGGTTGCTGCTTTGTGATCCGCCAATGGGAACACTCTTGTATACTTAGTATAATAATCAGTGACGACCATCATACAAGTATTGCCCTCAGGGGTAGTTTTAAACCCACTGATTATATCTATGGCGACTCGCGCAAACCTCACTCCAAACAACTCCTGGGACAAGGGCATTTTACCCATCCCAGGTCCGGGCTTGTTTTTACAACAATCCGGACAAGTAGCAATCCATCTCAACAGATCACTACTCATCCCTGGCCAGTAGTATCTCCTACTCAGACGTTCCAGGGAACGTTTCTTCCCGAAATGTCCACTGGTCAGGTGTCCATGGCAATAATACATAATATCCCTCCTCATTCCAGAAGGTATTACCACTTGCCGGACTCTCCTACCTGATGGATTAATCTTCCACTGGTAGATGATTCCGCTCTGGACCTCTAACTCCGCCCATTGAGCTATTAGCCTTTTCATTTCCCGATTTTCCAGGGAAATCTCAGGCCGCGGGGGCCGTATCCTCCTAGGTAACAATACCAACAACCGGCTAATATTAGGATCCTTTTCCTGGAACTTCTGGATGGTTTCCATGGACCATTCCAGAACCCCAGTTCCCTTGATCTCATAGGGAATCCTTGCTCCGGCTATGACAGCCTGGTGCTGACCACAGTCATCACAGTTGGTGTTTTCACACTTCCTGATAGGACGTTGGGAGAGTGCATCAGCATTTACATGCTTTACCCTAGCTCTATGCTGGATCTGACTTTGCTCCAAACCGAACTCGGAAAGGTGTGCTAGCCAACGTCCAATCATTCCCTCTGCATCTTTGAAATTCAATAACCATCTCAAAGAGGAATGATCTGTTCTCAACGTGAAATCTGACCCCCAAAGAAAATGTTTGAACTTTTTAGTATATACTATCACAGCCAACAATTCCCTTTTGGTGGTACAATAATTTCGCTGAGTCTTACTCATAGTATTACTAGCAAAGGCAATGGGAACCTCCACTCCGCCTTGGACTTGACTGAGGGCTGCCCCAATGCTCTCATTACTGGCATCTGTATCCAATATAAAATGACCATCCGGGGTGGGATACTTTAACACCGGTGTCTCTACAAACAACTTTTTTATTGCTAAGAAATCTGCGTCCTGTTCCTTCCCCCAGGGGAACTCTTCCTTCCTATTCCCGGGAGTCCAGTGTGCCAAACACTGGATCGGATAGGCTACCCGGGAATACCCCGGCAGGAAATCCCTATAGTATGAGCAAAATCCTAGGAAGGATCGCACATCTTTAGGACCCCTGGGTACTTCCCATTCAGTCACACTCCTGATCTTTTCCGGATCTGCCTTAACCCCCTCGGTGGAAATAATCCTCCCTAGGTAGTTAATATCCTTCTTAAACAGATTACATTTCTTTGGTTTCAATTTGAGACCGTTAGACATGATTCGGTTTAAGACTTCCTCCAGATTGCTTAAACAGCCCGCAAAGGCTTTTCCAAACACTATTACGTCACCTAAGTAAACCAGACATTTCCGCCATAATAAATCACTTAACAGCGTCTCCATCATGGCTTCAAAGGTGGCTGGCGCATTACATAACCCGAATGGCATCACCTTATATTCAAACAAACCGATATGGCTGGAAAACGCAGTTTTCTCCATATCCTCAGGCTTCATGCCTACCTGCCAATACCCGGACTGCAAGTCCAGTGTACAAAACCACTCATTACCTCCCAGGGAATCAATCGTCTCATCTATCCTAGGGAGAGGATAGGAGTTTTTCTTAGTCAACCCATTCAGTTTCCGGTTATCAATACAGAACCGTATGCTACCATCCTTCTTGGTTACCATGCACACAGGGGAGGACCAAGGGCTCATGCTGGGAACAATAACATTATCCTTCAGCATTTTCGCTATCTCTTCCTCAGCTACAATCTTCTTTTTGAGGGGCAGTCTCCTATAAGGAATCTTAAAAGCGGGGTTATCCCCCGTTTTAATTTCATGCAACACCTTATTAGTTCTCCCCAGGGGTTCCCCTGGGGCCGCAAAAGCTTGCCTGCATCTTTTCAGCATAGCCCTCAGGGCTTCCTGGTCATTCTAATCGGTGATGGATGATCCTGTTAACAACTTAGTTAACTCCTCATGCAATTCCTCCTCCCCTCCTTCTTCTAACCTCAGATCTTGGTGGTTACCGGTGACTGCCTCCGCAAGTATCACTTTCCCAACTTCAGTGCCCTTTTCAAGATATACTGTGGAGTTTCCGGGGTTGAAAATGGTCGTCACTGTCCATCTGGAATTCCCTACTAGGGTATCCACAGATTCCAATCCCTTCCGGGATAATACAGCCATATCCGGCTCGATTACCGCTAATCCCCTCTGGATTAGCCTCCCTGAACTGACTAACACGTCACAGGTCATTCCCGGGTGAATCTTCACAGTCTGTACCACACTAGCGACACTACTTATCACTCTCAACTTACAGAGTATGGTCATATCATACAGGTATTCAATTCTCAACTTCCCACTTTTCGGATTCAAAGTCGCACCGAAAAGCGCCGCAAAATCCAACCCAAGAATACCATCATCTTCAATCTCAGCTATGGTCGGGGCCCAAACAAATTCTTTCCCGGCCACAGAGATTATCAGAAAAGTCCGTCCAAATGTCCTCATTCTGGTACCATCGGCCGTGCAGGCGTTTACCCTCATTGTGAGGTTCTCACACATACTCGGCAATAAGCTGATGAATCTCCTAGAGATCATGGAGTGGCTAGCTCCAGTATCCATAAGAAACTCCCCAGTCTTTCCTTGTACAGAACAGGAAACGTACCACCTCTTCCCATCAGTTACTGAGGGATTCCTAGTAAACCGGTGAAGATCACTATCAGTGCCCAGGTCGAATCCACATCCTTTCAAGTGTTCCAGACAAGGATGACCCGGGGGAAGCCTGGTTCCTCCAACCTTAACCAACTCTTTGGTTATTGACTCCTCTAAACTGGCACTAGGTTTCCCATACGCGCACCCCTGGGCGCCTGTTGTACCAGCCTCCCCAGCCTCATGGTTTCCGGGATGTACAGTCCCATCTCCCTTCTTGCTGGACGCATTCACTGCTAATGAATCTTCACCGCCAACGTCGGTGATAATCTGGCTTATTTCCTCCGGGGTTACCGTCTCACCATCCTCAGTAACCCCCTCTAATTTCCCGAAACCTCACTTCTTAGAACAGGTTTCTCAGCTTTGCATTCAGACGCAAAGTGCCCCTTCACTTGACACCGGTAACACTGGACAGTGTTACGATCGACCCTAGGGCGGCGCCTGGTTTGATTATCAAACACTTTGTTCATGCATTTAATCATGGACTCCATTAATGTATTTAATGAGTTCCCTGACGCATTTGTTTTATCCGGAGTGGTCTTCTCCGGGGTCTGGGTTTTCTGACTGAGATCAGTCTGAGATTCCCGAGTGTCGGGTTTCCGGGGGGTTTCCGAATAGCCTTTGTTACTAGGAGGCTTCCCGGGAGCTGAGGTGGAGCTAGACTTCTGACGTCCTTTGAATTTCAGGGCGTCTACTCTCTCCTCCCCTTCAGATTCTTCCCCAAAAGAATCGTCTCCATCTAAGGAATGTTCAATTCCAGAGACGCGCTGTCCCCTATTAGCGGGTATCATACGAGCCAATAGAATTTTCTTTTTGTCATGTTGATCAATCGCCATGAACAAATCCGCTAGGGAAGACCCAGCTTCCCAAGCTCGACCACAAACCTTAGCGTGATCAGGATCACTCAACCCACTAATGAACCTTACAAATAGGGATTCTATATAATATTCGGCATCCCTACTCCATTCTGGTCTAGCTTGCCGCAACAATCGCTGCAATTCTAGCCCATATATCTTGGCAGATTTCTTAGGTTTCTGCGTTCTCCTCTGAAACAGAGTCCAGTGATCTACTGTCACCATTTTCCCAAAAGTATAACAAGCTAATACTTCCAGTTGGTCTTATATAGCCTCCGGCCCGTAAGTGTCTCTCCACTCCTCGACCACTATCTTCCCCGGGCCATCACTCAACCATATCACAAAAGCTCCCAAGGATTCGTCCTTGCTCCAGCAATTGTACTTACAATCATCAAATAGTGATTGATATTCCTCCTTCCAGGGACGTAAACCCCTGTAAGGTTTAGTAACCCGCGCGGTTCTCTTAGCGGCATAATTAGAATGCACTAATTGACATGACATGCGTCTACTCCAAGCCAACAGGTCTGTACCGTCTTGACCTCGGCTAGAGCAATCTAAACCAAAATTGCCTATCGCAGGGTCCCGATTATGTAATCGATGTTCCGCTGGGGTCATTGTTACCCGCCGGTTCAAAGGAACCTTTTTCTTGGGTGCATCGTCAGAAGATTTATCTGAATCTGATTCTGTACCCTCATCAAAGCGTGGACCCTGATAGCCGGGCAATCCCTGAGTGCTTTTAGGCACCGGATTTGACCTTCCCTTTGTTCCTTCCTGGGATCCCTTATACACATCATCCCTCGGCCTGTTCACAGGGTCTTTATTGACCCCTGGGTGTGTTTTAGCGGCCAGTGGTGGATATGAATAAGCAGTATCCGGACAATATTTATAATTGCCCTTGCTGTCATAATCTCCCGGATTGCCATATTGCGCCGGGTCATCTCCCGAAAAGGGATTCAATGAGCCATAACTATGGTTCACTACTTCATCTCGAAATTTATTTCTATAATGTTGAGACACTTCCTCCTCTGGGGATATTTCCCTGTTAACTTGACCAATAATGTTCTGGTTAACTGGTTCCCGTTCCCTCTGCTTCTATACACAGAGTCTTCCACATTCCTCAATCCATTGTTATTAATAAATGGATCAAACTGAGGTAATGCTTCCACCTTACTACCAGAACAGTGGCATCTCTGCTGGAATCTGGTCCTTTCCAACCTCCACCCCCTGTTGTTCTATTGCCCTTGTCAATTCAACCTGCAGGAGAGTTTTCCTGGCTTCCAGGGAACAGACTGCTTCTACCTGAGCTTTCCGTTTCCTTTCCAATTCTTCCGTTTCCTCCAGAATTTGCGTTCTGGTGGATTCATTATCCTTGACCAACCGGTCTCTGCCCTTCTCGAGCTCCTCTGTCCCCTGTTTCAGGACATACCATTCTCTGGAGTATTGTTTCAACTCCTTCTCATACTTCTCCTTAAGAGACTCAGAGTGTTCATTCTCTTTCTGGTTCTCAACAACCCGTGCTTGAATCTTTTGAAATTCATGCGATTCCTGAGCCACCTTCTTTTTCATATACTGGTTATCCTCTATCAACTGTTCCCTCTCTTCCAACAGAGCCCCTTTTGTTCTCTGATTCTCAGAGAGGATCTCATCCCTTTCTTTTACTAAGGATGTCAATTCCTCAGTCAATGCAGCATACTGATCCTCCATTGACTGTTTGTCCAATCGGACATTCTCCCAGTAGAGTTCATCCTCTTCCCGAGCCAACTGCTCGTCATATTCCCTCTGGAATTTCTCATCCCCTACATAGGGGCTCACCCAGGAAAGATCCTGGACTTTCCTCTTCTTCTGCTCTGGCCTTAAGCCCTCCACAGGGTCCACCCCTGCCGTCTCCAGGCGAGTTGACTCCAACTCCCCCTCACTCAGCTCTGTGCCTGAGCCTCCCGGGCTACCACCCGTAGCCATTGTCTGTCCACTTAAGGACTTCCTGTTCAGTATAACCTGAACATATTCCCGAACAATAAACTTGTTCTGCTACCTTTGCTGCTACTGGTCATGGCACCAGTGTGGTGGTTCGTAGTTATTCTAGTTTAAGGAACAACGATCACGGCAGTTTCCAGGTGCGAGAATATCAGTCTTTATTATAAAAACAACTCTGGTTCCTTCACAAGGGAACGATCAGTGTAGAATCAATACACACAGGTAAATCAGGTTTCTCTATAGATAGAGGAAACGGTCAGTATAGTCTTAGTATACAACGCTGTCCGCACGGTTGGACATAGTGAAGTCTATCGTCAGTCGGGCCTGCACTGACTGCCTTCCAGGTAAACACACGGGTCTTATATAATCACCGGCTCTTAGGTCACGTGGCCAGGTGGGTGGGTCGGCAGCCCAGCTGAGAGCGGCACACGGTTACCTTGAGAGGACCTGCACCCTCTCCCGGGAACTGTGTGCACTAGCTCCAGGTAGAGAAGCCGAGTAAACAGACGTTACCCGGAAATACCGTGTATGAGATTAATATGTAATATCATGCCCCTACACTCCCATCCTTCTTGGTCACCATACACACCGGACTACTCCAAGGACTGGTACTGGGAGTTATTACCCCCTCCGCCAGCATTTTCGTAATCTCTTCCTCCGCTACCACCTTCTTCGCTAGCGGAAGACGACAGTACGGTATCTTCACAGGACAGGCTCCTTCCGTATTGATGGAATGTAGTACTTTATCCGTTCGTCCCAGCGGTTCGCCAGGGCGTGCAAAAGCTGGGCCACATTCCATCAACATATTCCTCAAGGCATTTCTCTGTCCCTCTGTCTCCACCCCTGCTCTCTCTAACAATGCTGCCAAACCTTCCTCCATTCCTTCACCATTCAAGGCTACCCCGGCCCCTTTTTAGAAGCTACTGGTGACCGCTTCCTCGGAAATCACTTCTCCCGCTACAGTGCCTTTCTCTAGGTAGACGGTTTTCGAACCCGGATTCGTGATCGGGGCTACTCCCCATGAGATATTCCCTATCAGGGTATCGGCCGATTCCAATCCCTTCTTTCCCAACGTCATCATATTTGGTTCGAATACTCCTGGGACCCCCCTCTTCATCCTGCTCGAAGCGATTTAGACATCACATGCCATCCCGGGAAGTATCTTCACCGTCTGTACCACACTCGCTACACCACTCACTTCTCGAGCCAGGCATTGTATCCTGTCCTTATAGGGATTAGTCAATTTTAGCACTCCACTGACGGGATCTAACCTCGGCAGTGTCTAGCAAAAAGTGCACTTGTAAACAAGTGTCAGTGTGACTGAGCCTCAGCTTGGCCAGTGAGTGACCAGCTGACCACAGGTTGACCAATGAGACCCAATGGAGGGAAAAATCATGCATAATTATGTCCAGCTGGATTTTGCCAGCAGGTTTGGCGGGCACTTTTGTAGTTGTGGTTTAACGACACAGATCTAATCCTCGTTTCCTACGGGATCTAACCTCGGCCCATATAAGGAAGCGAAATCCATCCCTATGATCCCGTCGTCCTCAATCCTAGCCACGGTGGGGGAAATCTTGCTTCTGTCGGCCGCACATGCATTTACCCTCGTTGTGAGGTCATCATCCATGTTCGACACCAGATCGAAGAACCTCTTTGACAAAGCGGAGTGGCTAGCCCCGGTATCCAATAAAAATTCCCCCAATCTGCCATTCACCAACACGGACACATACCATCTCTTTCCTCCCATCATCGAGGGATTACTTGCGAACCTCTTGATGTCGTCTGTCATATCAAGATCAAATCCAAATCCTTTTAGGTATTCCAGACACGGATGACCCTGGGGAAGGCAGATTCCACTGATCCTGGATAGTTCCTCTACCCAACCTTCCTCTATATTAGTGACCGGTTTCTCTTCTTTGCTCTCCCTGGCAATTGTCTCACCAATACCCCCAGCCCCACATGTTTCCAGCTCTTTAGCACTTCCCATGCTGCTGGGCGGACCTATCACAGACTCCCCAATCGCATTCGTATGGATCATATCATGGCATACTCTGTTAGGGGTCATCGGTCTGCCCTCACGGACAACCCCCTCTAATTTCCCGTTTCTTCCCGCTTTCGTTCCCTCCAGACAAGTTTATCTGCTGTGCATTCGGCTGCAAAATGCCCGGTCTCCTGACACCGGAAACACTTGACCGTTGCTCTGTCTATCTTTGGTCGTTTCCGATAGTCCAACAGCCCCTTCATTTCCTCCATCATGGGCATAAGGCGTTTTTCGTTCTCGGATGGTTCTGCAGTCCGGGGGTTGGGTTTGGGAACTACCTCCACCGGTTTCTCTTTGTCCGGCGGTTTACTCGTGTTCTTTTTCCACCATTTCTTTTTATCCTTCCTATCCCCCCCCCCCCCATGGCGGCAATTCGTTCTTTATCCGAGCTGTCACTCGAACTATTAGCATCTGGGGAGGCCGTGTGGGCGGCCGCTACCCTATGGTTGGGCGCGAAACCCGGACAACAACCTTTTTTTTTTTTCATGCTGGTCGATGGCCAAGAAGAAATCTACCATGGACAATCCGCGTCCCCATTCCTTTTGTACCAACTCTGCATGGGACGGATCCCTCAGTCCCTTGATGAAATGTGTGAACAGTTCATCCAGAAAATATTCATCATCCCATCTCCAAAATGGCCGAGCCTTCTGCAACAGTCGTAGTAGTTCCAGACCGAACACTTTTGGAGACTCTTTTGGTTTCTGGGTTCTTACTTGGAAGTCCGACCATGGATCATTCGCCGACAACAATCCAAAGATGTGTGTGGCTGCGGATACCAGCTGGTCATAGTCCCCTGACTCCCCATAGGTCATTCTCCAATCGTCCACCGCTATCCTTCCCGGACCCTCACTCAACCATTTGATGAGGGGACCCAAAGAGGCTTCTTTGTCCCACCCGTGGTATCGATTATCGTCACAGAAATCCTGGTAACTTTCCTTCCAGTTTTCGCCATTAAATCGCCTGGGTGTTTGGACGGGCTTTCGGCCGCTGTTATGACTCCATACAAACCGATCGGATTGCCTATGGCTCCATTCCATAATTTCAGATTCATCCTCTTGAGTCCAGCTACAGCAGTCTATCCCCATCCCCTGGATGCAAGGATCAGAATCCACAATCGCCGCTACCCGAGGGCCCATTGATGCTCTTTTGGTTAACTTTCGTGGAGCCGGTACGGGACCAGTCCCTTCGGTTGGCCGGCCTTCTCCCGCACTTGAACCCGTTGCTCCCGGGTCGGGCTGTGGAGCCCCATACTAGCCGGGGTTTGGGTCAGGGACTGTCCCGGCTCCTTCTCCTGGGTTGGATCTGCCACCCGCATAGGTGGGCTGCAGCCCCTCATTCTGTCCGGCACCCGGAACTGGTGCCCCATACTGGTAAGTAATGTTATATATTGGTGGGGGAGGCATTGTGTAATTATGGCCCGCCAAGTTGTCATCCGCGAAGGGATGCAGGGAGCCGTAGCTAAGGTTCATTCTCTTCGGAGGAGGTTCGTTCATAGCAGTTTCCGCACTGGAGATCTCCTTCGCCTCCGTTCCCCCATAGGTCACTTTCCTTTCAGGTTCGGTCGCTATGAACCTTCTCCAATTTTGCTCGTATTTACCTTCCGAGACAGTCCCAAAAGCCCCGGGTGGTTCCTCTGGCTTCAGGATCGGACTAGGGGTGGAAGCCACATAATTACCTTGTTTTGGCTTTTCCTCCCCAGATTTCCGGGCTTCAGGGAGTTGTCCCCCGTGACTCCATTTGTAGCTCATAGGCCAGGTAAGTGTCATTTATCTCTTCTTTCTTCTTTTTCAGAGCTTCCAAATCGGCTATCATTTCGAGTCGAGCTTGAGTTAAAGCCTTCCTTTTGTTTTCAAACTGCTCTCGTAAGGCCTGGCCAGACTGCTCTTCCCTGCAGAAGTCCGCCTTTATTTTCTTAACCTTCTCGGACTGCTGATCAATCTCAATCTCATAAGTATCCCGGAGGTCTCGCGATTTCCGGGCCTCTTCTTTATCCTTCTGGAGTTTCGCCTGCTCCTCACTCAAGTGAGCGCTCTTTACCTGTTGTTGAATCTTAGCTAACTGTGAGGTTTCGAGGGCCAGTTGTTCCTGGATGTACTTGCGGTCCGCATGCATCCTCCCCTTCGTTTCTTTCAATTTGTCCGTCTCTTGCTGGTTCTGGGCGATGACCCTGTCTTCTCCTCAGCGAGGCAGATCAAATCCTCATTCATGGCATTGTACCGATCCCGCATTTCCTCCTCCTCTGCTTTAAGCTTGTCGCAATAACCGTCATAGTCAGGGATCTGTCGGGCTCGCCTGAACAGATCCTTTTCCATGCGCCCATGGTGCGGCTCGGAGGGAATCAGTTCTGCCCACGGATTCCCCCGAAAAGGGTTCGTGCTAAGGCTCGTTCTTACCGGCGTGTATTCTCCCGGAGTTCGAAAAATCAGACTCCTCTTTCGGGATCCTTTCTTGTCAGGTGTATGTAATCGGACCGCTTCGTTCCATACTTCATTTATCTGGGCCACGGTGAGGTCCAGTTCTCCATCCTCCAGGTCAGGCCTGGATCCTTCTCCCACCCCCTTCTCCAACCGAGCCTCCGCCAGGGTCAGTCCGCTATCTCTTTTAGAAAAATCCTGGTCACAGCACCAGTGTAGAGTTCGTCTTTATGTGATTCGATAAAATAAGGACGCGAACAGCAGTTTTCTTGTTGAGATGCGAAGAAAGGTTTATTGGAGCTTTTCCCTGTACAGTCAATGTAAAAAGGTTCTGATTCATTCGAGTCGTTCGCTAATGAGGATATGCTTTCAGTTAATCAATCATGGACGGCGACCTGAAGAGGTCTGCCGGGGCAAGGGGGTGAGGGCAATATTTATACCGGTTGCCTCTGATCGGGGTGCCCCCTGGCTCCGGCAACGCGAACTTACACAGTAGGTGTTCGACTATATAATATTAGTGCCCCTACACTAGTCTAAATTTAATAGATGACATGGGAGATGATATTCCAAATGAGGGAGCACCAGATCACATAAATGATTTTTTTGCCAATATAGGGAAAAATCCAGCATCAGAAAAACAAGTAGCGAATGATGCTCAAGGTGCCAGTATTGATCATATTGATCATATTGATCAAGTTAATGAGGAATTTGTTTTCAAAAATGTTGAAAATGAAGATTTGATCAAGGAAGTGAGGGAGATTGATACAACAAAGTCCTTTGGATTTGATAATTTATCTTGGTACTAAAAGAATGCCTTTTAGGTATGAGTGAGCATTTTTTGCATGTGATAAACTTATCCATATCAACAGGAATTTTTCCAGAAAAATGGAAAATGGCTAAAATTACAATTCCTAAAGTAAACAATCCAAGTAATGTGAGTGACCTTAGGCCAATATCCTTGCTGCCCATAACAGTAAAAATTCTAGAGAAAATGGTTCATAAGCAGACAGCAGCTTATTTAGAGGGAAATGTATTGTTAAAAGATAAGTAAAAATGGTTTTAGAGCTAAAAGAGGTACCCAGGATACAGTAATAAAACTGACAAGGGATATCTTTTCCTCATTGAACAAAGGTGAATATGTAGGAGCTGTTTACATAGATTACCGGAAAGCTTTTGATACAAAAAAATCATGAGAGGTTAATACAGAAATTGCCTCAAATTGGTTTTTCTCGTGGTGTAATAACTTGGTTTGAAAATTACTTAGAAAGAAGGTCACAAAAAACAATTGCTAATGGAGTGCACTCAAGTTGGTTAGAAAACATCATAGGGTGTGCCGCAAGGATCTATTTTAGGGCCATTGTTGTTTATTTTATATGTAAATGACTTAGCTAATTTGCAAATGCATAGTAGTGTTTTACAGTATGCAGATGATACAGTTTTGTATATATCTGGCAGATCAGTGGTACAAATAAGAGAGAAGTTGCAAGAGGATTTAGACATGTTAATAGGTTACTGTGATGTAAATCAGCTAACAATTAATGCTGATAAAACCAAGTTTATGTTATACACTTATGAAGATGATGTAATATTCATGCCACTGTTAGTTAAGGGAAAGGAACTAGAAAGAGTAGACAAATATAAATATTTGGGAATAATTCTTGATCAAAAGTTAACATTCAAGTTTGAGTTGAATAAAACCATAAGTAGGTTAAATCACAAAATTGGGATTTTAAGTCACTTTAGAGCATGTTTGGATGTCAGCACAGCCTTAACAATTCTGAAAACAATGATATTGCCATATATAGATAATAGCAATCTATTTTTCTCAGGCTTGAGCTTTACAGATCAAAAGAAAATTCAGGTGCTACAAAACAATGCATTGCGAGTATGCTATCAGATATATGATCCACAAGAAATTTCAGTTAAAAAACTTCATTCAAATGCAAACATATTCCCAGTTGATTTAAGAAGAAAATATCTACAAGGTGTGCTGATATATAGATTAATAACAATTAATGGTGTTGAATTGGTAAATAATAGGTGAACAAGAGCTGCAGATGGTCCTCTTGTAAAGATGTACTTGTCATTTACAGAAAGAATTAGGAAATCTCCATCTAATGCAGCATTCCATGAATGGAATTTAATCACATCTACAGTGAGAAATTCAGAGAGCAAAATATTTGAAATAAAATTGAGAGGTTTAGTAAAGAAGTTCTTTGACAAGAAATGGAGATATGATTTACAATTCACAAATGATGCAGTGGATGATATCTATGCTGCACTGCAGCAGTAAGTTGGTTATAAGGCAGTAATATAACTGTATGCTGAAGTTAGTTGTAATATCATAGCTTGCTTCACAGTTTATGTGTCATGGTTGTAAGATAACGACTATTTCAGTTTCATATAGTTGTAATATAATAGCTATATTAAAAATGAAAAATGAAACAACAGTAAAACATGAAAGTAAAGCAAACAAAGGTGAAATATTAATGAGTTCATCTTGCAATTAAGAAAATAGAATTTATATAATTAATTTAAGGTTATCAAAAGGAATATGGGAAAACTTAGTGGGCAGAGTAATGTTTCAAAATTTGAAATAAAAATGAAAGCTATCTATAAAGTGTAATATAATGCTTTATAGTAAAGCTATAGTGCTGAATTCTTGTGATATGTTGTAATATAACAATTAGTCTAAAAGTTGCAAACATATTTAAGGTGCTCTAATAGGAAGTTTAGAAGTGTGTTTCCTGTTATGGACGTATTAGGAAATCTATATAATTGACTGTTAAAAATTTAAGCAATTCATTGTTTCATTCATCTACCCCCCTCCCTCCCCCCAGTAAAATAATCCCAAAGAACTTTTTTATTCTTGGTTCATCAAGCTAAAAGTGGTATCATGAGAAATATATTGTGTAAAATAGAAAGTTATAAACTATGGACAATGTATGCCATTTCATGTCCGGCTGAGTGTGCAATTGATATCTGCATTAATTTGGAGACTGTACATTCAGAATAATAAACAGATGAATTGAAATTGAATTGAATTGGTGAGAGTCAAGTCTGATGGTGGAGACATCTGGGGAGTGTTTTTCTAAATGAATACTAGGACCAACATATGATGTTGGTACTACACATTTACGTTTGATTAAACCTTTTAAAAGTGGGTTTGACGGAATAACACGATCCATGGAGTAATTTCTAACCGCAGCTGTCAATCTTCAATCTTAATAAAAGTGTTTCACAATAAGCCTCAGTTGTATTTTTACCAGTATGTATCAGTATGCACTTGTATCTACATGTATTATTGTTCATAAATAGAGTTGTTACCTGTAAATCAGGGTATTTATATGTGTTTCATAAGTATTTACAACTAAAGGATACAATCGATCTTAAAAGCAACTAGTGAGATATGATTGACTTTTCTGCATTTCACAACAACTTTTAAGGAGACCCTCTACCATACCCCTTAATTTATTTCAATCATAAAAAAATAATTTTCAGCTACCGTACACATGGAGTATGTCGTACACAATATAACCCCAAATCAATTTTTGGCTATTTTACTTGGTAAATGTTTTATTGCAATTCTACACTGATAAAGATATAGCTTGAAAGGTAGTCACTAGTGACTATGAAAAGGTAGTCAAATGATGGTGCTTAAAAGGGTTACCCTAGAATAGTAGTTATGGCTAACTATGGGTAGTCATGTAGTCATGGTATAGTCATACATTGAAAATGTATAGGGAATAAGCTCTACTCAATTGACTATGATTTTGATGTCCCACAGCAAGGGAGGGGACAAGCTAGAATAGGGCAGGGCAGGGGGTAGGCTAGGATATGGCAGGGCATGGGACATGCTTGGATAAGGCAGGACAAGGCACAAGCTAGAATAAGCTATGGCAGGTGACAGGCTAGCATAGGCAGGGCAGGGAACAGGCTAAGATAAGGTAGTAAGGGGACATACTAGGATAAGGCAGGGCAGGGGACAAGAGAGGATAAGGAAGGGCAGGGGACAAGATAGGATAGGGTAGGAGAGGGGACAAGTAGGACAAGGCAGGGCAGGGGACAGGGGACGTACGCACATGCTAGTATGATCCAAGCTAGGGGACAGGCCAGGATATAGCAAAGCAGGGTACAGGCTATGATATGGCAGGGTAAAGGATAGTCTATGATATGGCAAGACAGGGGACAGGCTAAAATAGCGCAAGGAAGGGGACAGGCTAGAATAGGGTAAGGCAGGGGACAGGCTAGAATAGGATACGGCAGGGGACAGGCTAGGATAGCTGAGAAGGGGACAAGATAAGATAAGGCAGGGCAGGGGACAGGCTAGGATATGGCAGGGTAAGGGAAAGGCTAGACTATGTTGGTATGGCAGAGAGCAGGCTAGGATGTAGCAGGTTAGGGAACAGGCTAGTGTAAGGCATGCCAGGGGACAGGCTTAGATAGGGTAGGGGACAGGCTAGGATAAGGTAGGGGAGGTGACTGGCTAGGATAAGGCAAATCAGTGAACAAGCTAGGATAAGGTAGGGCAGGGGACAGGCTAGGTTAAGGCAAAGCAGGGGACAGGCTAGCATGAGGCAGGACAGGGGACAAGCTAGGATAAGGCAAAGCAGGGCAGGGGACGGGCTAGGATAAAGCAGGTCAGGGAACAGGCTAGGATAAGCTAGGGCAGGGGACAGGCTAGAATATGGTAGGACAGGATAAGGCAGGGCAGGTGATAGGCTAGGATATGGCAGGGCATGATAGAGTACCTTGAAAAACATGGTATGGATATATTTTGATGGCCTTGACATTTGGTTTAAATGGCCTTGACATTTGGTTTAATCACCTATAATCACCTTTAGGTAAATATTGTGGTGCATTTAGGTCGATCTAAATTTGCTTAAATATACCAAAATAGTCACTTTTGGTATACCAAAATATGCTTAAATGTGAAAGCTTTGACATTTAAGTTTTCCCGGCAAGGTCGATTAAATGTCATTATAGCTACTTATCTACGACATTTAAGCATATATAATGGGTTTTAGGGAAAACTTAAATGAACTTATTTGGAGTTTTTCATGCAGTGATAGATAAGGTAGAACTTTTAAGCCTGCCGCAATATCCCTTCCTTTAATAAGCTCCTGTATAAAGAGAAACAGATGAATAATTATCTGTTTTTATTATACGATTGAACGACTCATCGTGCTTTTTAGGTGATATCCCCGTGCTGATATCTAGTGATATCGGCACTCTTCCGGTGGATATCGGCACTCTTCCGGTTGACGGGAGTCATTCCGAAATTTCGTCCCTCATAAAATCCAAAGTTTCATGGAGACTCGAACACGCTACTTCAAGACTTGAAGTTCGACGTGCTAACCACCACGCCGTGAAGGCGCTGGTAGAGGGAGGTGGCGTAACAAGGAGTCTACAGGCGGATTTCCAGCCCTGTAGGACCATTATTTACAGAGTTACAGCAGAAAAGGCATTTTTTCGTATAATTTCTTTGAAAATCGATATTTTTTTTTTATTTCTTTTTTACTATAAAGGTAGTAGTTGGACTTTATTTACCTAGTCGTTAAAATAATTTTAGGGGGGGGGTTTTCACATACATATAGGCCCTTTAAAATTGCTGCGTTTCCACTAGTCCACCCTCAGGTTCGAACCGGGTACCCCCTGCGTATGAGCCATACGCGCTGACCGCTCGGCCACGGCAGATATGATACACAGCAGGGGAAACGCTGGCTAGATTCTAGTCTATCTAACGAATGCGCCCCGCGCTCGCTGGCGCTATATGCACCAAACATTTGGTGTATATAAGGCCGCTTATACGCACCAAACGGTGCAGCCCAGTATCGGTTAAGGATATGAAGACCCATTATCCTTAGGGTTGTGGTTTTTCGACTTATATTAGATCTTGAAGTATGATTATATGGTTTGCAACCCAAAACAATTATCATAACTTTCAAATAATTAAATTGGTTAGTCCCGTTTGGTGCGTATAGTGGCGCTAATACGCACCAATCGTGTTTGGTGCGTATAAGGTGTCACGGTACTAATCCGCCCAGGAAACCTAGGACAGCCAAATAGTCCCTACTAAAAACGGAATTCTAGTGGATATAATCAGTGCTAGGAGACCTTATTTTTGACTGGGAGTAATAATAGGCATACCAGAAGATGGGCAATGCTTGGTTTAAAAAAAGTTTTAAAAAGTTTTTGGTATCCATGGTAACCAAGGGGTCACGCTTTGAGGTCAAAGTCAAGGTCACAGGTCGGTGCGGCACTTGAAAAATTGATCATATTCAGACTATGCTTTTTCCATGGCAACTAGCGCAAAATCTAATCTGACTCCCCTAATGACGGACATTTTTAAAAGATGGGAAATGACATCAGCTTTTGTTTAAGGCGTCATTTATGAACGCCATCAAATTTTGAACCACATTTGGAGCCACTTGATAGTGAAAAAGAGGAAAATATCAGAACATCACTGTGCCAATTAGTACCGTGACACCATAAGCGCCACTATACGCACCAAATTTGGTGCGTATAGAGTCGGCCCCCGCGCTCAGGTGCCAAAGCCTTTTTGTATCGTGTCCTCTCATTGGCTGTCCCGTTTTAACTCCACCAATCAGCGAGCAGGGTTTGTGGGAGGTCAAAACAACATGGCACTACTGGTGTTAGAGTGATATTCAGTCAATAATCCTTCAAAATGGCGAAATTAGGACGTTTTAAAGGTAAATAAGGACATTTGAATCAATAAATCGTATAATAAACCTAATATTGAATGGCTAACACCCTCACTTGGGGTTGTATGGCTCAATATCGTCACTCCTGCTACGCACTCGTGCCGATATTAAGCCATACAACCCCTTGTGAGGGCGTTAGCCATTCAATATTGGTTAACTAAAGGCCTACTATTAAAGCAACTTTTTAGGCCATTTCTAAAGCTATTTTAATGTACCACGCTACCAAGAACCTCTCCCTTATTATGTTGGTCGTAAATAGTACTTGTTGCTGGACCCTTGTCGCTTGTAACTACCTCTAGAAAGATACGACCAGTCATATCTAGCTGTTTCACAAGGTGAATTCGTATCTTGGGCATGGGGGCCCCTTTGTCGAAAGACAGGGCTTACAGCCAACCCATAAAAAGCAGGCTATGAAACATGTCATTCGGTATGAGTGGTTAACGTTGTATCTCATTACTCGTAGTGAGTTACGTTCAATCGTAATTTGCTCTTTGTTGTGAAACACCCTACAGGAATCACTTGTTCTTTTTCATCCAACGGGGTGTAACCCCTTTAATAATAGTCTATGCAATAATACACGTTGTCCTTTAAATTAAAAAAACTAACTCATGCATGTAGAAACCTATTCCGCACTAGCCGTTATTCTACCTTGTGAGACCTTGCATGCCCAAAATCGGCAGTTTTAGGGGTCATAACCGTTTTAATCAGTGATAGTTGAATATTCCTTATGTCACCTGCTAGATTGGGGGAGCATTTAGGACACTGCCCTACCAATTTAGGCGTCCATGCCAAGGCTGCATGGTTTTAACTGACCATTTTTCCTAGTTTAAAATAGCCCAAATATAGTAATAGTATAAATACAAAAAACACTAAAGATTCATACAAAACCATTTTAGATTAACCTATGCATATTTATCTTGTGTAAAGGAACATAACAACTGAATTGTATACAATCACAATTTTTTCCAACCAAAAAGGCACTTTAAATGTGTGAATCAAATAATAACCTGAATTGGTAGGGCAGTGCCCCAACAACTCCCCCAATCTGAACAAATGACATAAGGACCCACAACAGAGGCCTCTAACTAAAAGGTGTATACATATGGCCTCTAATACTCAAGATTTTGGACATGACAGAACCAGGCTCAGCTAATCAGCTGGCATCTATAGAGGAAAGAGCACTGGTACCAGAATGGGGAGGTACAGTGATCATCTTGCCAATGTGGAATACAGCTAGAGTCAGGAAATGGACGGGAGCGACAAGAGCTGTTGGTAAAGGCTCTATGTCCTTAGTCCTACTGACAGCGCTGTGCTGGCCTCGGTGAGTCTGATGTCATTATAGCTCTAGAAGTGACTCGATCTGTGTAAGCCTTTCACACCCATCCACCTGATCAGTGATCAGAGGGACCGGCCGGCCTTACCTCTCCATTCAACACACACGGAATTACCCACACCCTGTCCACGAAGCCATGAATTCATTTTCACCACAAATTGGCTGTACTTATCACCTTACCCATACTGCCCACCATGACGGACTGCAGATGCTCAATCCCTAACCCACCCGCCCCCTGCCTCACAGTCCCACCCACCTCAAAGGAAGTCTCAGTCAGGAGGAAGGCTTGGGGAATGAGAAAAGAAGAAAAAAGAAGGCGAAAGACATGTAAGTAGGGAAAAAAAGGTTATCTGCTCTGGCCCTGACGGCAGGAACCAAACAAGGCGGGAAACCAGAGAGACGTTGGCCCGAAGAGCATGCAGTGCCATCTATCAGTGATCACTGCTGTAATTGACATTGGGGAACTTGGCCTCTTCACACCGAGTAATTGTGCATGCTCTAGGCTACGCTCATCTTATTCATGGAAATTCCTCTTGCAAAGTCATCATGCATGCATAGGTTGAGGCTGACACGATTGGTTTGGTTAAGGGTATACGGGAAAGAAAGACATGCTGCTTATAAATGGTGTATTATGATCCATCAATCCGGTTTCAATGAAATTCTAGTTTATTATACTGAGCAGGTATTCCACAGATTAGTGCAGCTATCAAAAGCTCAGTGTGCAGACAGGAGAAAGCTCCAATCAATCTTTAGACGACCACTTTGTATTTTGTTTGTATTTGCTGTGCAAATACTTTCTTTTAGCTTTGATATACTAGAAACTCAAAAAGATTCTTCATGATCGCAGTTGGGGGACGTGAAGGGTGAGGATGAAGAGGAATGTGATTATTTTAGCACGTACTTGTCATGACCATAGCTGTACATGATTTCAATTTTCTTATATTAAAGAAGCAGGCCAAAAACAGTATTTATAGTGTAGGGGTTCAATCTTACATTACCATATATGTTATGGCTCGTGCAGGGGTTCGGTCTTACAGTACCATTTAGGTTACTGTTCAGGTTACCTACCGGATGTTATCCGGAGGCTGGTCATGGTTCCCTTTACTGAAAACAGGGGTTAGTTGACTTGTTCTTAGGCTATGTGAACAAAGCGCTCACTTCACACAACTCAAGTTGTACATGGTGTGCTGTTAGTTAGTTAAACTCTATCAAATACACTACCTAAGAATATAACATACACCAGTGTCACATGTCATAGAACATACTAGACTTCATGAGCAGTTATTCTATTACAACTCTCTTCCATGATACAGAATAAATGACGGCATAGATAGACCAGACTATATCGAACAGACTTATAGTTCGTACAGCACGTACCACAAGACATACGCTGAACAACATCAGCAGCTGAACATAAATGTTAAAATAAATGTTCTCTACAGTATCGTTTAGTATTCAATAGATTTTAAACCTCTTTATCCTGATTTTCTGATCACAAAATTACAGCAGGAATCATATTCCATTCTCTTAGAGCACTATTTGGTGGACATTTCCTTACTCCCTCTGTGTGAGAAGTGTTATGTCAAAAGGGCATACAAAATAGTTCTTAGTAGTTGCCTTTTCTTTCATTTAGATTTTCAATATAACTCATGGGTGATTTTCGATAATTATTGTATTTAAGTCAGGTAGGTAAGGTACGTTTTAGAAACAACACCCGTTACAACTTGGCAAACAGTGCACAAAAGTATGATCGTACTATCACCTTATAGATATCGATGCTAGGATTGTAACTTGAGCTGTGTAGTTGTCAGACAGAAACACATACAGCTGATTCTTTAAGTAGACGTCATACATGAGTAAACGTACCTTTTGGATTCCCTAGTGAGGAAATATGGACACGGTTGGATTTTATTGAAAGAGTTGCTCTTGCAGTACATGGTTAAAAATGCCAAAGCACCTTTGAAGCTCGTTATTGCATGTATTTACCAAATGGTATGTGAATACTCATGTTCAAAGTTCCTTAGGTAGTTCTTATTATGCAAGGAGTCCTAAGCTAATAGATATAAGAAATCTAATTTACCTGTTACACGCAACCCAATGCAGCATCCCATTTAGATCTTTGCCATTATCTTCGATAATTATAGTTTCATTCATTACTGAATCATTCCGACACTCTATTCTCAAATTATAAGAACAAATTACTGCCTGTAATTGGCTCATTCTTATTGTGCTTTCTTATCCATTTTGCTTTTTCTGATTGCGTTGGCCAGGACTTTGTCTTGGAGGCTTGATTCAATCTTGCTATTAAGGTTACCTTAATGGGGTTTGATGAAGATACTTTCTTTCATGGCTCAGCTTGAATTGAATATGAATGACCAAACAATACCAATCAAATGAGCAGTCATTCTATTTGTAGCAGATCCATTTTAAGCCCCTTTATAGAAGAGGGCCTAACATTAGCACGATGTATGATTGATAAAGTTCTTGATTAAAAGACCCAGGTAACAAAGAACGTTAACCCAACGTTGATCAAAGGGTAATATGATGACGTCATGAGAAAGACGTTATACGAACGTTGATTTAACCTAATGTAAGGTCAACGTTCACTGGTTAACCTTCAAAAGTACAACGTTATTTTAACGTTTTTCAACGTTTTTCTTAAAACCTCCCATCTCCATGTGCTTTCTAGATGTCCTATTATCGTCTAATTTAAGTCTAAATGTCTAATTTTTTTTAATCCATAACATCTCACATAAATGCTAATCCCCTTGACAAAATGCAACGGTCATAATTCCTCCAATTTGGTCTAAATTCAGATTTTTAGTAATTCATGATGTGCTTGGTTACACATCTTTTAGTATTGTGGCAATACAATTAGTCGAATTGTGGCATTAACTATTTTATCCACTTCTATTCGATTTTGTGTTGAAATCGCTATGCTAGCCATACATATTCATGTGGACCGCATTCTCTTACAACATCTTAATAACTCTGCATGTTTCCTTTATACAGTTATGTTTCCATCTTTGACCTTATATTATGATACGTATTTAGGGTATTGGAATATATTTCTAAAATCTGTGGTATAGATGATGTTAAAACTTTGGGGAAATGGAGACTTAACATTAACATAATGTTAATTTAACGTTATATATAAGTTAATAGTAATTATAGTCTAACTTACCAGGTGGCAATTGAGTTCATGACAGGATATATACGCATGACATTGCATAGTTATTCTTGTCTAAATTACCAAAGATAATGATAACTAATACATGATACATTACCCAAATCATCAGCATCCATTTCTGGAATGTGTTTGGGCAAAGGAAAATCAATATTGAAGTCAGATATGTTACACACCTGTTCTGTGGAATTAGGAAATATGCTTAGCAGACATGATGGTGTGATCATAGTGTATCGACACACTCTTCCATAGAGCCCTCATTTGTTGGCCATTTATTGTACAGGGAATGGGTCTGACTACTTAAATGCTGTTAGGGATGCCAATAGGGCGGCTAAGTCTCGTCACGTGATCACCAACTTCCGGGCCCTTACGGGCTCCTCATATTATCGCCCGCAGGCTTGAAGGATGGGCGAAAAATGTCGCCCCCCTCTATCTCCACTAATATAGAGAGTTGAGCTAGAAAAACGTTAAAATGACTTCAAAATAACATCCATTTTAATGCAGTTGTGGTTACGCATGGGATTAAATCACGGTTATATGCAATAACATTATCTGCATAACGTTTGTCAACGTTTTCTTAAAGTTTGTATAACTTGAATAAACATTGAATTAACGCTTTATCTATGTTGAAAAAGGGTGGATTGAGTCCACAATTTTAAATGCAATCTAACGTTATTTCTAAGCGTCATTCTAACCTATTATCAACGTTAGATCAACGTTCAATTAACGTTTTTTTGTTATCTGGGTAAACGATTATTTGTGTGCCTATTGAGGGGTTTTATATATCTTATATTTTCCAAAAGTTGACATTTTCGCAAGTCAAACATACATATACACCCTTATTTGACACTTTTAATTTCAATCAAAAATGTGGTATAAAAGAAAATTCATGAATGGTTTCTCATGATATCACAATTTATGCCATTGCCCCTTGAGAATATCAGAAATACTGTACAATCTTATTGCGGACGTTATGTCCTAATATTGAGAACACCTAAATTCACAACCTTAGGTGGTAACGATGACAAGCTTAGTTCATTGAGTTTATAAATGTATTTATCTGATCCGGTCATCTTAGAAATTACCAATACAGCGTCAGATTGTGCAGGAAAAGAGCCTGTGGTAAATATCCACGGGAGATCTTTCCGACGCACACTAAAAACTGATAGTTTATTTATAATAATGAAAGAATTGTTCAATTTATAAATAAAGGATGAGTGTGCTAGAAGCTTGTAGTAGAATTGTATAATACATAATTGTGATCGTATCTCAAACAAGCATTGGCTTATATTAAAATATCACCAAATTTATTTCCTCGATGAAGGCTATGATATTGGAATCAGGAAAACCTCATTTATTTTGGTCCTGTTATGATTTTTCTGTCCACCAAGTGACAGATGGTTGAACCCTCATGTCCCACCTGCTGTCTGACATGAGTCTATGAAAACCACCTGCTGTCTGACATGAGTCTATGAAAACCACCTGCTGTCTGACATGAGTCTATGAAAACCACCTGCTGTCTGACATGAGTCTATGAAAACCACCTGCTGTCTGAAATGAGTCTATGAAAACCACCTGCTGTCTGACATGAGTCTATGAAACCCAACTGCTGTCTGACATGAGTCTATGAAAACCACCTGCTGTCTGAAATGAGTCTATGAAACCCAACTGCTGTCTGACATGAGTCTATGAAACCCAACTGCTGTCTGACATGAGTCTATGAAACCCACCCACTGTCTGACATGAGTCTATGAAGCGTCTACAATAATATTATGTCCCCATGACCTGATTAGGGCTTTTCAAAAGCCAACCCTTTTGATAAACCTATGATAAGACATCGCCACCTTGCTTACTTTCCCGTATGAGATATTCACAAAATCTCTTTCTTCTGCTATGGGCTTAGATTTATGAACAGGAACTTCGGTCAAATACTGCATGGGTGGTGATGAAAGACCTCAACTCAAAAATAAAGCCTTAAATGGGTGACCAACACCAATCAACATGGATAGATTCCGTTTCAATCCGGGTTGCAAATTCAAATAAGCATGGGATGAGCTTTAAATACCATGTCTCAAGAAATTATCCAATGAGGCTCAGTTTAGTATTAATCAGAACATTTAAAAAGGAAACAGTCTCTCTTAGTTGGCTTAAACGAACCATGTGCTGTAAATGAGCTTGTTTGTTTAAATGCATATGGGTAGGCCTACCTAGAGAATACAACGTCAACACTTGGATGAACAAGAATGAGATCATGATCCCTGCATTCATCAGAGGAATATATAACACAGATGACAATTAATATGTAGGCTTTGCATATATATGAATTATGAGCCCTATGATAGCTAATTGTCGCTATTGTCATTATATGTTGACTGTGAATACTCTAATGCAGATAGAGGTTTCTCCTTGGAACTTGGTTTCCAATAAATAATATCATTTTGAGTATTTTTCCATCTATTGAGTACCACTTATACAGCGAGACGGCAAATCTATTCTGATAACAAGATTTGTAGTTGCCCATAGATGACTAGTCTCACATGGCCAACTGGTGACCTCTTAGGCAGGCCCCAGTCAAACTATCGAAAGAATAACAATATGCATTGCTTATGTAATCAATGGAATGGTCATCATTATTGCTTCTGAGCTGCGTTCTCTCCTGTAGATGATTTCTCTAGTGCATGCTGGGGACCGGGTCATGCGTGTTGTAGCAGTGGGTGTCCAGGACGCCTAGAGGCCTTGATGCAATACACTATGATAAACTGTCACATATGAAAACATATATATGACAAGTTAAGACTAACATTGGGTGATAGTAACTTTGTCTTGGAAAACATGTAAAATAAATTGTTTGTATTTCCCTTGTGAAACACCCCACTGTCCCCTGATGGGTTAGACGGTATAATACGGGCTCTGAGCCCTGACTCCAAAACAGGATAAATAAAAGAATATACTACTGTAAAATCTCACAAACAAGGAAAGTTATTAACGAACAACCAAATTCTGCATTGTTTTGCTCTAAACAAATGGCGTTAAGTATGTGATTATGCCAGCTTTCCCATTACATTTACAGTAAACCACCAATTTGTAATTGCATATCTCATATACCGTTATATTACCTGTAGTAATATTGTAATAATTAGGGACTAAAGATCACACAGATTATTAGTCGCTGGGAGGTTCTTTATATATACTTTGCAGTTTGGAGAAGGTTTGGTGTGTACAGCTCCCCCCCCCCCGCCGACATTGTCTCATCTACAATACACTGATAATAATAGACCTGGAAATGTTAGTCACTACGGACTACGTTTCTATAGTCACATGAACGTAGAAAAAACGGCTATACCTAGTTAGTCACCTATGTCTAATGTAAGTTAGTCATAAAGTCAACCTATAGTCAGCCATTAAATCGGCTGACTTGGGCTATATAGTCAAGTGACTATGAATTTATGGTTTCATGGTCTAAAGTAGTCACTATGACTAATATATATAGTCAATCATGAGAAATAAGGGAAAGGCAGGTCAAGCTTTGTCCTGCTCTAGGATAAGGCCGGGTAGGGGAGAGGTTAGGATAGCGTAGGGAAAGGGACAGGCTAGGATAAGGCATGACAGGGGACAGGCTAGGATAAGGTAGGGCAGGGGACAGGCTAGGATAAGGTAGGACAGGGGACAGGCTAGGATAAGACAGGGTAGGGGACAGGCTAGAATAGGGCAGGGCAGGTGACAGGCTAGGATAAGGTAGGCCAGGGGACAGGCTAGGATAAGGCAGGGCAATGAACTAACTAGGAAAATGCAGGGCAGGGTACAGGCTAGGATAAGGCAGGGTAGGGATAGGCTAGGATCAGGCATGGCAGGGGACAAGCAAGGATAAGGCAGGCCAGGGGACAGGCTAGGATAAGGCAGGGCAAGGGACAGGCTAGGATCAGGCATGGCAGGGGACAGGCTAGGATAGGTAGAGCAGGGGACAGGCTAGGATAGGGCAGGGCAAGGGACAGGCTAGGATAAGGCCTATTAGGCTCTGTTAGTCTAGACATACACTGTTCATGTTTTTCTATGTTTAATATCAAAATTTGAACAAAATACCATGATTACTCTATCAAACATGAGAACTTATGCACCCTATAACATCTTATGTTGCCCCTGTATCTTATGTTGTCAACTGTTACTTAACATATAAAAAGCAGGGATATCCATAGAACAGTGGTTTAGAAGAGGATGTGCCTACCCGAGGTCCATGGACCATTCAAATTTGAATACTATCTGTTTCCTGTGCACACATTCCTGTGACATCATCAATTTGTGTGGTCCACATATAGTCACTACTGACTATCTTATGACTAATACGTGACTAAGTTGTATAGTCCCCTGACTATGGGGGTCAAAATATGGTGGTATTGGCACTACTGACTATAGATATTATTATCAGTGTAGGGGGTTTCACAACAGTTGGACAAGTCGTAGAAATAGTGTTTCACAATAAGCCTTGGTCGTAATATTACACATAACTGTATTCATATTTATTCATTGTCATAACCACAGTTGCCTAAATGGCAGTATACCTAAGTGTTTATTACTATGCAATGGCTTTACATCTTTATTGGTAGTATACCTTTGTGAAAGACTTCTTATAACCAGTATGGAATTGATGGTAGTGAACCTGTCTCTCTGATAGTAATATATATAGACAATGGTGCACGAGATTTAGTCTGTTGGCTGGGTTATTTCACATGTTGACTTCGGGCCGTATTTCACGAGGCCATAGGCCCGAGAGTCAACGAGTGAAATAACCAAGTCAATAGACTTAAACGAGTGTACCTTTGTGTTTATTTTTTATGTTTTTTGATTCAAAATACCATGATTATGATGGGGGGAGCCTAAATTAGCTTTTTCTACACTGTTCAAATGTAAACAAACTGTCATGTTTTATGACGTCATAGGCCGTTAAATACAGCCGTGGGTTATCCAACGGTCTGGTTAAATACGGCCTCCCTTGGTTAAGTCAATGGCACGTCCGTATTCCATGAAAATTAAATCATAAATGTTGCTTATTTTTCTGTGATGAAAATAATTTCTAAAATATATGATACATTGTTGCTATGAGGACCCCACTAGGAGGAATTTGCTGCACTCCTGCCAGGATGACACATACTGTGATCACTTAAAATGATTATCTGCGGATATGTAACCCAATTACATGTCCCAACATGAAAAGATTCTGTGACTCGATGAACATTTTCTGAAAGAAAAAGACGAAGGGAAAGAGAATGAGGGCGAGAATCCAATCTTGCTGGGATGAAATAAACCGGGTCCCTGTGGAAAAGGCGTGACAATACCCTGACACAAAACGCCAATACTTTTTCTAATTTTTGTGTGCTCAAATTCAATTAAGTCCACAAAAAGCCAAGAAGAAGTGATTAAAATATTATTAGGTGAAGCATTGGGAGGCCTTTGAAAGTAAGAATGTGTTGGGGGAGGCATTTCAGCCGGCATTTCTCTTTGAAAACGAAGTCGACGTGTAGGCTATTCTCACCAACATAAGCCTGGCATATTGCATTACCTCAACCAATTGGCAAAATGAGGGAGACCATCGAGTTTACTGTTTCTGTTATTCAATAGCTGTATATATATTACAAGCTGAGGTGTCCAATACTGGGTCTAGGTCCTCTGGTTAGAAGCATGCTTATACATGTATATCTGCTATTGTCTGATATTGACAGTTTGTAGCGATTTATCATGTATATAGCATAATTATATCTCATCTAAGATGGACATAAAAGGAGATATAATATAGTAAATATCGTAGGTAGAGATATGGTAGAATATCTTACCTTTTGCAATGGCTCTTCAAGAGAGAGTTGGGCATTATAAATAAGCTAGCATCACACAAGTATTTTGAATTGACAGCTACATAATATTGTCTTTTATCGAACATATCAGATGTCACAAGCATTCCCTCAAACCCATTGTTGTTGTGGGTTTTTTCAGAATGAATTAAATGTGAAATGTATAATTGTATCTGAATTGTATTGTTGTTTCCTCTTGGTCTTGGCATATAGTGCTAGTATTGTAAAAACAACCCGCAATGACTGTCAGAATGTGGCAGTAATTGGAGGACTTCATCCGTTACCATTACCGATTGACCCGATTACTGTCAGTAATCAAATCAAATTTGATTACTAGCTAGTTACTCCTTTACGTAATGGCAGGTAATAACTGACGTGATGTTTCTACTAACATATATGGTCGTTGTGGATAAGCTATAATGTCCAACTATAGCCTATTCAGACTAAGGGTATTGCCTTAAAGGGGATGCATTCTGTTGACTGTGCACACCAGAGTTGCGGGCACACACACACACACTGGGTACCTGTGCCTACCACAGACAGACAGATAGTAGCAGTCACTGGCAGAGGCTCAAACACAAGACTACTTAGAATGATAATGGTTTCAAATAGGGACATGTTATATTGTATATCTGGTTGATCTAGTGTTGGCTGCAAACTACTTTAAATTTCGTTCAATCCATTTGTTAGCATGATGCATGAATGTAGCCCTGGCAAGTCTATTTGCAGAGCTTGCATTCATGCACCACACCGACCCTTTGAGAGTATTTCTATAACAGACTCTTAACACATATGTCGGTGTCATATCATAGAGAGTTTCCTTGCAGCTATTGTACCATAGAAATATACACAAAAGAGGTGTCTATGCCCTACACATATTTGTTTTCTCTTAATAATATCAAAACTTTGAATCTTTTACTTTTTCAGATAGTTCTCAAGATCCTCCAAAAGATGTATGTGTATTTCCATAACTTTGATTAGGATCAACATAAAAATATACACAATGCATGCTATACTGATGCCACCTACAGGGGAAATCCTGAATCAGGCTCTGGTTGATGAGTTTTTTGGGTGCCAGGTTTTGGGCTGGCACATCTGACAACTCAAGCTAGAAGACCCGCTTCCTTGTCATTTAGGAAAGTCTGCGGGTGGGTTTACTTTTTCAGTGCATGTCCCCTCTCTCTCCATGTCGCCTCTCTTGCCATTGTAAATATTGCTGGTGCCCCGTGGTCAGGGACTCACAGAAAAGTGTTGCGGGGCATCACAATTAATACTTTGAGATGTGGTCAGGGCATCGCTCATTGATTCTAGGATGCCCAGTACAGTAAATCTAGCCTCCTATTGCAGTGCAATTACTATCCAGATTGTCTGTATTGATATTTTAGCCATACCTACTGACTTGTACAACCTGCCAACCCCCTTAAAACCCTCAAAACTAACCAAAACAAGCCTCCATTCAACTTACCATCCGTCATCTTGGATGCCCTGACCACGCAGACCGGGTATCGCATTCCTAGGAGTGGCCCATTGGGCTAAATCTTATCTCAGTGTCTCAGACCGTCTGGTCTCTGAAATCCCTTCAATTTGAGGTATTGATATGAGGAGGGGGACAAGACGATGAACGATGATAGCGTCTTGGGCCCGTGTGAAACATACACACACTGGCCTATTTGTTAACATTGAATAAAAATAACAGTTACAGAAAAAGAAAAAAAAAAGAAAGAAGCCAGCTGCCTGGCTGCCCTGACTGCCTGCTTGAGAGGGGGATCAGCTGTGACCCAGTTATACCTGGGCCCAGGTGAGGAGAGGGTAGGTGGTGCCCCCTGGTAACCAATACATGAACCACGGGCATAACTCTTGCTTCTAACCATTGATATGAGGAGGGGGACAAGACGATGAACGATGATAGCGTCTTGGGCCCGTGTGAAACATACAAACACCGGCAACTCCCAAAAAGAGATGGTTAATAATATAACTTGTGTAGGGGCTAGGGTTATGCGGGGTTTATATGACGGGTTCTGACGGATGCTGTGTTGCGAACTCCGTCCGAATCCTTCAGCCCGACGGCAGGTGGCAGCATCTGCTTTGGGCTTGGGGTATGGACAGAGGTCGCTATAGGCTTCCGGTCTGCGTGTGCACGCGCAGGCTGGCTGCCTATATATACCCAGCATCCGATAGGACTCGTCGGTCACTCTGGAGCCACGCTAGGACAGAGGCCCCGTGATCGTATCGGCTGCAACCCTACTGACCCGTTCCGAACTCTATAGGGAGTTCACACCGTTATAGCTTTGCCTGTCTAGGTTCCTGAATAAACCTATTGATTCGCAACCTGTAACACTTGATCCGAACTGTGTCGACTTTGTTTCTTTACTTAATACTATAACAATGTTATAAAGGACAAAGTATCGTTTACTACAGTGGTGCCGTGACCAGTTCTGAGTGAGAGGCAGGTTAGCCTGTGCAAAGCACAGACCTCGTGCTCTGGCCGGAGCACGGAGGTCTCCCGATGAGGCATTAGCCTTATTCCCGGAGGGGACATTTGCCGAAGAGGAGGCAGATACCCCCACACGGAGTGCGAATGTTCTGCGAGGAACAGCCGTGCTAACAGGAGGGGATGAAACCCCAAGACCAAGAGGTCCGGAGATAATGAGTCGTTCATTAGAAGAGATGAACCTGTCGATGTTTAACATTGGCGGATCACTTACAGCAGCCCCGACACCGCGGATGTATGGGAATCCAAAGGAGGGTCGCTTTGATGACTTGAGGGAAGCCAGAGTACAGGAACGCCTGCAGCTGGCCCAAAGGGAGCTGATCACCATTCAATCGAGGTCGATGGAATGGACTGACAAACTGATTGCGTTGGAGGGTGCAATAACGCACCGAAACTCCAAAATCAAGGAGAAAGATGCAAGGCTATCAACCTTGTTGGAAGAAAACGAGAGACTTACACAGTCCTTGAGCGTGGTCCGGTCCGAATTCAACCACAAGAATGCGGACCTGGATGCGATTCGATCCGAATTCATTTCCGCGAATACGGAGCTGAATCAAATCTGTTCGGCTAGGGACACGATGGTGACCGAAGCAGAGGGTTTACGTACCGAACTTGTTCGCGATACGGACAAACTGAAGGAAACACGCCAGAGTCTGAGCACTGAGTGCGATGTGTTGAGAACAAAGAAGACCACAATACAGACATTTCTGTTGGAGGCCCGTCAGAGCTTACAAGATAGTAGCACCTTTTTCGCTTCAGCAGACAATGGGAGCCCGTTGGCTGGCCATTTTATGAGTTTTTCGGGCACTCCGAACCTGCCAGGTGGGCGAGGGGTGACGATAGAAGCTGCCCTGTCAGCCTCGACTCCGGGGAGACCCGGAAGGGTGGGCCGAGCAAGGGGTAGAAGAATGGCCAGTGTATACTCTCCGAGGGTGGGTATGGCTGGCATCCGTCCGATCCCAAAAGAGATAATCTCTGTAGCATCGGGGACTGGTAGTTCGGAAGGACAGAGTCCTTTGTTGGAATGGGTAGTTACCCAGCAGGAAAAGTTGCAGCAAGAGGAACAACGCTTGGAGGCTGAACGCCAGAAAAAGGCGTCCATCCAGGAAGCAGCGGCCAAGAATTACCTGACTCCGGGAAGCTTGACCGAATGGTAATCCTGTCAAACCGATAAAGCGTTTCAGGAGCAAAGAGCCCTGGAAAATGAGAGAAGGGAGGTGTTCCGTCAGCAGGAAGCTGTCCTGGAACAACAAAAGAAGCGTATGCGTGAAAATGCTGCGATGGCGGAGGAGCTGGCTGAACAGGAGGCAGTCGTACTGAGAGCCTGAGCCGAGGGACTGAAGGCTGCCGGAGAGGCCGCGAAAGCCAAATTGGAACAAGCTCAACAAGAGCAGGAGGTTGAAAAACAAAAGAAGGAGCTAGAGAAGGAGAAGGCAGAGCATCAACTATTGTTTGCTCTATCACAGCAATGTCAGTATATGACAGACAAAGAAAAAAATTGGTGGTTCAGCCCGGTATTGATCCGCCCAAGGACCTTGTTGTGTATGGTACGTATCAGGCGTATTTAGAGCGACAAAAGGCTGCAACCAAAACGGGGGTGTCTACGGGATCAAAGAGTCCAAAAAAGGCTCCGAGAAGGTCAATTCTGAGTTCGGAATTGCAAGAGCTGTACGACACTAACCCCGCTATAGCTGGGATAGGATTGCACAACGTGGGTGTAGAACAGGACGCTTCGATGGCCATTTCTAAATGTCTATCGATTACCTCTAAGATTAGGGGATCGACCAATGCAGCCAGACGGATAACTAGTGAGCCTAGCCTGTACTGGTAGAGGAATTCGTGGGAGGAGTGGCTCGGAGCCATGGTGGAAGATATCAACCTAAGTGGTTGGGATCAGCACGATGCGAATTTTTATATCTGTAAGGGATTGCGACTGGGAGACGGTCTGATGGCTGTCGGACAATGGAAGGATGAGTGCGGGCCGCAAGGTTCTTTCAAACAGCTGGTGGAGATAGGCACCGTGCTGTTCGGAGGTTCCGCTCGGACTGATCCAATGGTGGCTTTTAAGAAGCGAGTGCAAGGCAAGAACGAGGCACCGAAGGTGCATCCTTCATCAGGAATCCATGACGCCTTATTCTCTAAGGAACTGTTCTCTCAATTCGTCTCCGGATTGAGGGATCCTGACGTACAACAGACAGTGTATGACACGTGGAGGGCGGATACGTCGTTGGATGACCTTTTTAAGGCCATCGATAAACACGCCCTCAAAAAGTCGCTGCTGGGGGACCGGGTACCAACCCGGGCCTCCGTTATTAAAGAATGTTCTCCGGAACAGTCTGAAGGGGAGAGCAGCGAGGAGGAGGCAACAGCTTCTGTGGCTCAGTTCAAGAGGAATGGAATATCCTCTAAACCTCCTTGGAAGAATAAGAAGCCGGAGGGGGGTGGAGACCCACCACCAAAAAAGGAGTCTTCGGAGAAGAAGGCTCCGTTGATGGATGCTGCATTCTTTACGGCATTGTTTGAGAAAATGACGACTTCCATTCAGGGGGCTACCCAGCCTAACAGGAGTAAGATCAACCGGAGGACCGCCAAGTGTTATCGATGGTGATGAAGTACGCCAACATACCAGAGAGGTAGAGCCTAGTGGAGTTCTTAGGACAGAAAGGAAACCAGGGGTGGCTTCGAACTTGGGGAGTTCGGATGCTGGCCTGGTGGACATCTCAGTCCAACAGTTGCCCGGCAATGAGGCAGGGAGGCCCATTACGGAAGGAGACGAGCAAGTAGCGGCTGTCGCAGACACAGTTTGGGTAGGGAGTACCAGCTTTCCCCTGATCATCCATGTTTCGACCATTTGAAAAAACATGGGTTAGATTTGGCTGCTCCGAAGGACTTTAAAAGCTTCACTGTAAACCCGTCTCCGCTGGGGGGGAAACTGTGGTATGTGTCTGTTACTGTGGCCGGTAGGGCAGGCGAGTTTTTAGTAGATACCGGAGCTAGCCACTCCTTTATCTCCTCTAACTTCTATGCTCTTATGCCGAGCAGTCGCGATGACTTCAGAACGAAGGTAAGCGCCTGTTCGGCCGATGGGTTGAGTATGCAGACGTATGGGCGCGCGTTCATACCACTCCGGATTGGAGGGAAGGAGTATGTGGCTTCTCCCACAATCGCGGAGATTGCAGACAACGGTATACTGGGGTTGGATTTTGCGGCGTTGTATGACGCGGTCCTGAATCCTGGTACTGGGGTACTCCAGATAGAGCACCCGTACCGTGAGGTGGAGCAGTGTGTGCTCCGGCAAGTGTCAACAGTGGCAACGGTGGTCCAAACTGTGAAAATTCCTCCCGGACAGACGTGTGAGTGCTGGTCCGAAGCAAGGGGCTAAGGAGAGAGGAAGAAGCAGTTGTGGAGCCGGATGTGGCTATGTTGGGGAGTATCGGTCTGGTGGGCTTGGACACCCTGGTGGGTTATGGTGCTTGGACCGTTGTGCCTGTTTCTAACCCCGGGTTAGAAGCAAAGTATTTGAAAAAGGATACTGTGTTGGGGGAGGTGTTCACCAGCGAGGCAGTGATGCCTGCTGGTCATGTGAGCATGAAGGGTGACCCTTCGCCCACCACTCTGAGTGAGGGACTGGAGAAGATGATCTCGGAGACGGATCTTACGGAATCCTGGGGATCAAAGTTCCTTGAGAAGGCTGGTAGAAAGGTATCAGGATGCATGGCAAGTGGAGGGGGTGCCTTTGAGCCGAACCAACAAGGTGCTGCATTCCATCAATACTGGAGATGCCCAGCCGTTTAAAATGCCTTACCGACGCTTGCCGTTGGGTAAGAAAAGAGTTGTTGAAGAACAAGTGAAAACCATGCTGGAACAGAAGGTAATTGTGCCTAGCACTAGCACTGGTCTAGTCCGGTACAGATGGTTACTAAGAAGGATGGATCTATTCGGTTTTGTATCGATTACAGACGCCTGAACGGAGTAACCAAGAAGAATGCTTATCCTTTACCCCGAATTGATGAGACTCTGGACTCGTTGGGAACCAATGGTTCTGCACCCTGGATTTGCAGTCCGGATATTGGCAAATCGGAATGAAAGAGGAGGATGAAGAGAAGACGGCTTTTACTAGCCATATTGGACTGTATCAGTTCGAGCTGATGCCTTTTGGGTTATGCAACGCCCCAGCGACTTTTGAGGCTATGATCAAAACTCTGTTGAGTGATCTATTGTGGCGGAAGTGCCTGGTATATCTGGGAGACGTCATTGTTTTCGGCAAGACGTTTGAGGAATGTGCGTTGAATCTCGGGGAGGTGTTAGAGCGAATTCGGTCCAATGGGTTAACCCTGAAGCCGAAGAAATGTGAATTTTTTCGGAAGTCCATGGTCTATTTGGGCCGGATTATCTCCACCAATGGGGTGCAGGCTGATCCAGCGAAGTTAGAGACTGTGGAGACTTGGGAAGTTCCAAAAGGACCGAAGGACGTGAGATCCTTCTTGAGGTTCTGTTCCTATTATAGGGACTTCATCCCCGGATTCTCGAGAGTGTCTCAACCTTTGCCAAAGTTGAGCCATTGGACTCCGGGGAGGAAGAAAGAACCTTTTCCCTGGGGGATGGAACAGATCAATGCTTTAAAGGGATTAAGGCATTGTTCCGGGACACCCCCGTGCTGAGATACCCTATGGAGAAGGGGCATTTCATCCTTGACACTGATGCGAGCAATGAGAGCATCGGGGCCGCATTGTTCCAAATCCAGGACGGAGTAGAGGTCCCGCTGGCGTTCCCTAGTAACAGTATGAACAAGGCACAGAGAAACTATTGCACTACCAAGCGTGAGTTGCTGGCAGTGGTTGTGTATACAAAGAAGTTCAGGCACTTCTTGTATGGGGGTAATTTCACATTGCGGACTGATCATTCAGCCTTGAGGTGGCTCCTTAACTTTAAGGACGCGGAGGGGATGATTGGTCGGTGGTTGAATCACCTCAGTGAGTTCGGGTTGGAGAACTCTCATATCCAACACCGAGCGGACACGAAGCATATCAATGCTGACTGCCTAAGTAGACGTCCGGTTCGCCATTGTGTGCGTCCGGAGTGTGGGGATTGTGGTGCTCACAATGCTGTGGTAGCGAGTGTGCGTTTGCCTTATGACGGGTTGTTGCAGAACCTGTTGGATTGGTCCACCGACACTATAAGGACATACCAGATGGCCGATCCTACCATAGCTAGGCTGAGGGAGCTTGTCCCTACTGGGATCTGTCCAGTGAGGCCCGAAATATCATTGGAAAATAGAGAAATGCAACGCCTTCTGGCCCAGTTCCATGAACTGGAAATGCGGGATGTGTTGTTGTGCAGGTTGAAGTCTTGTCCGGGACAGCGGAGGGTATTACAAATGGTGATTCCGGCTGCTATGCGGAAAGATATTCTGTACTATTGTCAAGGCCATTCCACAAGTGGCCATTTCAGAAAGAAACGCTCGCTGGAACAGCTGGGTCGGCGATATTATTGGCCAGGGATGTCCGGTGACCTTTTGAGGTGGATCGAGACATGTCCTGCCTGCCGTTTGGGCAAGCCTGGTCCTGGACTAGGTAAATTGCCGTTGCAACAAGAGCTATTCGGAGTAAGGTTTGCCCGGATAGCTGTGGACATCATCAGTGGGGTAAAACCCACTCCGAAGGGAAATACTTGTATGATGGTGGTCTCGGACTACTATACAAAATACACCAGAGTGTACCCATTGGAGGATCATACTGCTGCTACTTGTGCAGAAGCATTGGTGAAGGGGTGGATTCTCCATCTGGGGGCTCCCTTGATGTTACATAGCGATCAAGGGAGGGAATTTGAGTCAAAATTGTGGGCTGCTATGTGTCATAAGTTGGCTATCTGCAAGACCAGGACAAACCCGTACCGACGGACAGGTGGAACTGTTTAATCAGACTTTGATCCAGGTCCTGAAGCCTTGAGTGAACTCCCATATGAATGATTGGGATGACCAATGTGAGTTTGTGGTACATGCGTATAATAATAACGTGCACAGCTCGACGAATTGTACTCCGAACTTGTTGGTGTTCGGGGAGGACTTAATCATGCCCGCGGACTTGGTGTTCGGAGTGGTGGGGATTAGTCTGGAAGCACCGTGTACGGTGCTGTTTGTGGAATCTCTCTGGGAGAGGTTCAAATTTGCCTATGAAACAGTGTGGGCTCATTTGCTCAAAGCTACTACATGGCAAACAGTAGGTTATGACACCGGATTGAAGTTACGGCGGTTCGTAGTGGGGGATAAAGTGATCCGCCTACATGAACCTCTCTGTAATGTCAAGCTGGCGAATAACTGGGATGGACCACACACGGTGGTCAAGTGTATCAGTCAGATGACTGTATTGATCCAGTCCGAGGCAGGACGTATCCGGACGAGCCATGTGGCTTGGTTACGTGCTTGGGCTGGGAGGGAGCTCACCCCCGAAACGGAGGAGGAGAGCTCGGGAGTGAAATTTGTACCCTTGGAAGGGGTGTCTGCGGATACCCCCAGGAGTCGGGTACGGAGGAAGCTCCGGAAGACCGTGAAGAAGAAAGTCTCGGCAGGCGAAGGAAGGAGGGCACGGAAAACTAAAATCAAGGCTGGATTATTAGTTAAGAACGAGTTACTTGATGCGAACGGTAATCCCGTTCGGCGGAGCCCTAGGCTAGTGGCTAGGGGGCCCATAACCTAGCTTGTTTACACAACGAGTGTGCTGTCCTGTGTTGTCCTTATATGTTTTTATGTGTGCTACCAACAGGGGCGCTCAGAGTCAGCTTAATAAACCAATAATTATTAAGCATGGACGAAGTGAAACTGTTAGACTTCAGCCTAACCAAAACGTTCAGGGGTCTCGCCACACTAGGAGAACGATTCCCCACCTGGTTCTCGGACCGTCTAAATGCGGCCCTGGATGGTGTTGGTGAGGTGGCCCGTAAGGAACGCCTAATGGCTGTCACCGAGCAGCGTCCCGATGCTCTGGCGGAGTTGGATTTGGATATGGAGACATTTTCCGAATTCCGCACCGTTCTCAGCAGGCGGGAAAAGAGGCGGCGACTGACACCAGCAATGAAGCTGGCTCGGGACGTTGCCCAACGGAACAAGGAGGCCATCTTGGATGCCTCCCGAGAGGACGAGATAGTCCAACAGAAAACCGCAGCAGCTCGGAACCTTGATACCGCTCGACAGGAGAGGGCGAACCAACGGGAGCGTACCCTGTTGGAAACCATCAGACTGACATCTCTGGAGGCGGGTCAAACCCCTGAGGAGGTAGCGGCGGTGATGAAGGGCTTGGAGGATGATACGATTCCTCAGGACGAGCTCGCTGTGTTGGTGGAGACTGCTCTCCGAGCTAACGCAGTGGGTAAGTTCAAGTTCTTCATGCCAATGTGTGTAGGAGACTGAGTGAAGGACAATCGTTGTTCCCAGCACCCGGATGAGATTGGTCCTGATGGCTTATCTGATGATGAAGAGTGGATCAAGAAAGATCCACTAGAGAAGTCGGTACAGTTGTACCACTTTGAACTGTTGGAGAAAGTGTGTCATGTGAAGCGGACGTACTACTCCTTCCACCAGAAGGCAAAGTTGTCCTGGGCGATGGCGAGGTCTCCCTGTCCCTTCACAACCTGCCAAAACATCGATGAGACTCGTGACACTCCCCGAACCTGGCCCACTAAGATCAGGTTCGCACGTCACATCACGGAGGCTCACGTGCATCATTATATGAGATATGACTGCGTGAGTGTGGGAGCGAGGGGTAGCAAAGAATGCCCCAATGGAACATTATCCGACATATGGCCCGCAAGCACAAACTCTCGTTGGAGGCTGCTGCAGATCGTATCCAGGCTGCACACCAGGAAGTCTACTCCAATTTCGGAGCAGACCACATGGAAAACTGCAACCTGGACTTAGGCTCCAATGAGAAGGGGAAGTTCAAGGTCTTTTACAAGGTAAACCCAGACCACCAGGCCCTTTTCATTCCCAAAGGTCCGCTCTTCGATTCGTTCGAGGAGTATCAGACACGGACGAGCACTAAGAGGGCTTCGAAAAGAGGAAGCCAAGCCTCCGAGACCGCCGCTGCAAAGTGAGCGCGGACAGAAAGCTTGGGGGAGCCTTCTGTATTGGAAAGGGTGGCGCCCGGATACAAGGGGCCCGCTTTTGACTCCAGGAAAACGTATTGGAAGTCAGGTCCTCAGCACGGACCGACTCACACCCAGTCCGGTCCGGAGGATCCGAATACGGGTCCGGAGGAGACCTTTGATGAGGCTTACCCCAATACCCCCTTGATCCCAGAAGGGGAGACGCAGATCTTCACCCAATCAGGAAAAGTGAAGGTGATGAAGCCGAAACCCAAGGTGCCCACCACTGTCCCTCAGGGTCCTGCTCCGGGGACTCTTCCTGATGGTGCTCTGGTTCTACAACGCCGAGCCCCAATGCACTTCCCTCCGGCCGACTTCAAGTCATTTGAAGCCGGGCAGGAGACACTGAACCAGTGGCAGGAGAACTTCCACTCCCTGGTAACCACTATGTGTCAGGAGGTGACGATGCTGTCTTTGAACTGCGTCCATCACCTCCACCAACGCGAGGTCACGATCCAGAAGGAGACGGCTGAGGAAAGTGTTCGGGAAGAGATTGAAAAAGCTTGGAGCGAACAGGAGCAGGCTAGACTCGACAAGAAGAAGCAAAAGAGGGCGGCAAAGAATGCTCAAGAGCGACTTGACGCTGAGCGTGCCAAGTTCCGAGAGTGTTTCGGGCATGAAATACACAAATAGCACGGATCCAGGGAGGTGATCGAGACCTGGCTCCAAGAGTTAACTCTGGCTGATGCCGAGTCAGACTCCTAGGATGAGGATCAGGCTGCAGCAGACCCTGCTAAAGCCAGGTCTGACAGTGACTCGGACACTGCGTAGGATTATCCTACAAAGTGTCCATGGGTAAGGGGGGAGTGTTGAGAAGTACTACACCCAATAGTGAAACACCCTGCAGCAGGGTGTCCCGGGATCCGGACAGCAGAGGAGGACAGGCTGGCTACGAAAGGATCCGGTCTGTCAAAGGAAACTGACGGAGGAGGACGATGGAATCTGGAGGAGAGCCGATACTCGGGTTAGGAGCACCGTACGATACAGGACCTGATGCACCAAGTTTTTTTATATATACCATCTACAGGACCGATTACTCCTATACTAAATATGTCCGAAGAACGCCAGGAGGCGGGACATAATTTTTTAATATATATAACATCATGCTCCCGAGTAGAGCTAATGAACTTTCTTGATCCGGTTAGTAGGAGCTGAACGAAGTAGGTTCCGAACACCGGGCAGAATGCACCATCTCATGCCAGGAGGATCCGGATCTCCAAAGCTGAATACGTATGATATCTTTTACTATCCTAATATCATTACCTGTTTTAATATAAATTAATAAGGAAAGTGATAGTGTTTATCACTTCTAGTAATATTATAACAACGAGTGTAAATAGCTCGGGGTCCTGAAGGGACGAAATTTTTTTGTGATACCATACTTTTCAAGTGTTCATATTCTCAGGTGTACCTAAGGTCGATATATATAGGTTAACTCTATTTATCCAAGGGAGTAGAGTGTAATTTTCATTACAATCATTATATATATTGTTGTGTGTAAATAATAAATTATTGTGTTCATCAGAACAGTCATATTGTTAAAGTGTAGCTATATTAGAGCCCCTAAGGTGGTATTTATAAGATAATGCCAGTCCGAAGTGTTTTCGGACTTTAACCTTAATTATTTACCTCCCTGTTATTATCTGGTAGGGGATAGTGTAGGGGCTAGGGTTATGCGGGGTTTATATGACGGGTTCTGTAGGATGCTGTGTTGGGAACTCCGTCCGAACCCTTCAGCCCGACGGCAGGTGGCAGCATCTGCTTCGGGCTTGGGGTATGGACAGAGGTCGCTATAGGCTTCCGGTCTGCGTGTGCGCGCGCAGGCTTGCTGCCTATATATACCCAGCATCCGATAGGACTTGTCGGTCACTCTGGATCTACGCTAGGACAGAGGCCCCGTGATCATATCGGCTGCAAGCCTACTGACCCGTTCCGAACTCTATAGGGAGTTCGCACCGCTATAGCTTTGCCTGTCTAGGTTCCTGAATAAACCTATTGATTCGCAACCTGTAACACTTGATCCGAACTGTGTCGACTTTGTTTCTTTACTCAATACTATAACAATATTATAAAGGACAAAGTATCGTTTATTACACTTGTATGAAAATGATAAATAATAATGCTAATAATAAGTAGTTCACAGAATATGGGTCTAACCGACTGACCATGACGAGCAGAGGCACTTCGATACTATTAAGTCCGATTCCACTTTGGCACTAAAGGGTTTCGTCAAATATATAAGGGAGGCCATGCTGCTCCAATCACCGGCCTGCCTGATGTCCTCTAAGGAGAGGCCTCTCTAGGAAACCCAACAGCCTCACATAAGTGACTGGGACCAACTTGCTCCCTCTAGAGATAACAAAAGCTGACGGGAACTCAGCACAATGTGTGCACATCAAGGAAGCCGCACATAGAGGCGAGCCCGGGGCTAATGTCACTGGAACTCGGTGGGTCTTCTGACCGTATTGGATTGTTTTAGATGAGGAGATAGACAATTCCATGCCCCAGTCCGTGAAGGCAATTGCTCCCCGCCTGAGATAATGGCCGTTCTCTTGAGTGAGCGTATCCGGCACATGCATTTATGCATCATAACTGTCTTTGGACCACCATATGCATATGATGGTCATCTCTTGTAGGTAAGACACCTTATCAGCATCTTCGAGTCCTTTTAGTGGGCACCCTATTATGAGCGGTAATTCATTTACAAGTTAAACAACATTTTATCAAATATGAGATGATGGATGGGTCAGTTCATTTGTAGTTATCATCTTGTGGATTTACCGACACAAAAATTTGTCATTTGACATTTGACACAAGTTCTTTTAGTGTCATAGAGAGGAGTAATATTTCACACTGGAAGTGATATATTAAGTAGAGCTTTTAGGTGTCCAAGAGTCGTTTTTAAATATTCTTGGGATGATGGGAGGTTTTACATGACATTGTATGTGTGGTGGTTCCAACTAGCGTAGTCAGAAAGAGACTACCATCTGTCTTAGTAGTCCTTTGTTCACTTGATATGTGTTCTTATCTTACTTTTGAACTGGGCTACATCAGGGATTTGGTAGGTGTAGTGGCAGTTTATCCCATATAAGCATTCCACAATATAGGGGGCCGGTTCTATACTTCGAACGCTTGGGTCTCTCAACCCTGATTTTTATCTTCATATCTCCTCGGGTTCCTCTGGTTGGTTTGCTAGCAAGGTTGGCTTTGTCATGGCTGTGTCCATACATCAGATAAGCCAGTCGTTGATTTTGTCTGACTTCCAGGCTCTTCACTTTGCTTTTCTTATGCAATTTGTTTGTAGACATCTGGCCAATCTTTTTCATAATGCAGATCCTTAGCCCTTTGTTTTGTAAAGGTTGTAGACGTTTTATTATATTAGCTGGGCCTGAGTCAACCAAGAAACTTTGATATTCCATCACAGGTATGATGGCCTGCTTGTAAAGGTCCACAGCGTCCTGTACATTCATTCAGTACCTAATCAGCTTGAACTGAGTGAGCTTGGCACAAGTGTCTTCGAGGTGCCGTTTGAATGACAGGGTGCTGTCCAGCCATATGCCCAGGTATTTCAACTTCTCCTAGTGGTACATTCTTAATGCATATTGGACGGTCCATGGTATTGTCTAGTTTCTGATATGAAGTAGACTACTGCAACAGGCAACGGAAAACGTGTCAGCGCCGCAGGAATCAAACCCCGGTCCCTGCGCTCTAGAGTCGAGAATGCTAACCGCTACACCACAGAGCTAGCTGCTTCTCCACTGCTCTGCTACGGTACTTGAGCTACCACAGGCGGGCAATGCGCTCCATGCACGCTCGATACGTGCCCGCTACACTACATAAACTTTCTTTTGTGTACATTTGGTGTTAAGTGGTTGAGATCACACCAGCGTATGACATTGTCTAGGTCCTGCTGCAGAAATGTTGAGGCATCTTCTGGTGTCTTGGCGCTGCTTACCAATATAAGATCATTAGCATAGGGCACTGGTAGGCACTTTTTGACCACATCCGTTAAGTTGTTCACATATAGTGTGAATAGTACCAGACCTAGTATGCTGCCTTGTGGAATGCCATATTGTATCTCATGCTCTCTCTATCATCGATTTCCATGAGTTTTCCTTGGGTTTCAGTGTACTTGTAGTTAGACCCATGTTGGCTAATTTTTCCACAAGTCTACTGTGGTGGACCATGTAGAAAGCATTGTGGACGTCCAGGTAGACCACCACAGCATACTCTTACTTGTTTCGAGCACTATTGAGGTAGTTCACTATCTTAAGAATAGCTGTGGCAGTTGACCTATTTGGCATAAATCCAAATCGTGCAACTGTCACTATGTTCCTTTCAAATAGATAGTCTATGAGTTGGCGGTAGATTAATTTCTCTAGTAGTTTTCCTACAGCCAGCAGTAGAGTTATCGGGCGCCAGTTGGCACTGCTTACTACTGCATATAGACCTATGATATTGAAATCTGATTTGCTGTATGTGGCCAGTGGTCTGCAGAATGTAGTGTGAGGCTAATATAACTTAGCCCTTACGTATAAGGAGAAGTGGTGGACATAGAAATACCATGATTGTAAAATACCATGGTTTACCATAGGTTGTAAACCACAGTAAATTTACTGTGGTAAAATGGTACATCTGAGACAGTGTGGCTATATGTAAATCCCATTTACAAAGAACCCCACCAGGCTGCTACCAAGTGTGAGAAAACTGAACTATGTTACTATAGTTTACCATAGTATATCATGGTTTACCATGATACAATGTGACTTTTATGTTCCCTATTATTGACCACTTCCCATTCTATTACTTATGTGTGTTATCGTGGTATTTTTTTATTTGGGTTATACTCACTTCTCCAGACCTGCCCACTAATTATCATATATTTTCTACCCTGACATGCACAATCCACCTTATAGGGTGTTTACCTGTATCGCTCAGACCCGTGAAAATGGCCTTGTCATAAATTTTGGCATGGTACTCAGCAACTACAATGAATTCAGACTAAATAAAGTCACATTCTTAAAGCCAAGACCCTCTACTCTAATTCCATGCAAGGATCTTATAAATAACACATTAATCACAGCAGGGTAATTGTGTAACTCAGTGGTAATAAAGAAAATCTATCTGCAAGTGTAAACTGTGCTTTGCAGGCCTTTCTGTGACAGTCTCAGAGTAGGACACATGTTAGCTATTCCTATTTCCGTTCTAGATGACAATAAAATGTGTAATTCTGATGGCATGGGGGGTTAGAAAACATATTTCCTATATGTGGGGACTTGCTACTATTTTCTACTGTTATTATAAGTGTAGCTTGACACCCGAATTATTGGCTTTAATAAAGTTATTGTTTTTTCGAAAATCGCGAAAATATGTATAGCGCGAAATAAAGTATGTTTACAGTATTCTCCTTCTTTATCAACTTGCCTTTATATCACAAAACCTACGTACTGCAACTCTCGCACATACCATATCAACTTGAAGCGTCATCTGGCCTCTATCTCACAAAACCTAAGTAATAATGATATCAACTGGCCTTTATATCACAAAACCGAATACAAGTGAAGTCGCCCCAGAGAGAAGTCGGCCCCAGTGTAGTCTGCCCCAGAGAGAATTTGGCCCCAGTGAAGTCGGCCCCAGTGAAGGCGGCCCCAGAGAGAGAGAGAAGTCGACCCCAAAGAGTAAATGACCCCAATGGTATGAGCGGTGTGGAACCCAGGAGCATTATAATCGTTTACAGTGAGTCTTAACCCAGTCTTACAAATGTCTTACAACTTGATCTTATATCCAGAGTTGCTCTGCTCCCTTACTCGTGGAGGCCTCTCAACTCGTGAAATAATCCATTTAACAGACTAAAACTCGTGAACCTTTGTATATATATCAGGGCATTTTTTTATTTGATTAACACCAGAATAAGGACCTGATAAGATATATTGTCAGAAAAAGAAATTTGACCTTGATCAAGATCAAGTTCATATTTTTCAAGGTCAAATATGGAAAAATTCGACAAAACTAGCATTTGCCTATTTTTTCATGTTTGACCTCGAAAAATATGACCTTGACCTTGACTAAGGTCAAATGATTTTTGTCATGGAAGTTTATCTTATATAGTTCCATCATGATACAAAATACCAAACCTGTGCTATTTATAACAACTGAATACTGCCCTATATCAGGGCGCTTTCTGATTTGATCTGATGTGAATATTATATTTGACCTTGGTGAACGGCTGGCTGTTACCATGGTAATGTTACATTTTTCTCACAAATTCCAAATCAATATTGTCCCCAAGCTATGTAAGCATCATGTAAACATCTAAAGTCATATCTGAGATGCTTTTCCTACTAGTAAAAATTTTTGAAAGATGGTATGTGCCTCTACATGGGTAAAACTCGACACGTGCGACATGGCGAAACGGGGATTTTAAAACACAACACTGGAGTTTTAAAAATCGACGGGCACATAAATCTGAGGAATAAAATTCGACGGACACATACAACTTTAAGTCAACAGGCTCAGATAAGTCTCCATTGATAATCCCCAGTGTTGAATGTGTGACCACCAAATGCTGTCTTTAAAAGGGGGAGGGGGCATAGGTGAGAAATGCTGGTAGACACTTACACCTCCAAGCAGCATTCTCACACCTACAGGTGTTAGAAGGTTATGCGGCGGGGGGGACCCATGTAGAGGCACATATATGCCATTTTTGTCAATTTTCAATGTTTGACCTTGAAAAATATGACCGTGACCTTGACCAAGGTCAGATAATCTTTTTCTGGAATTTATCTTATATAGTTCTATCATAATACAAAATACCAAACCTGTGCTATTTATAGCAACTGAATACTGCCCTATATCAGGGCGTTTTCTGATTTGATCTGATGTGAATATTATATTTGACCTTGGTGAACGGCTGGCTGTTACCATGGTAATGTTACATTTTTCTCACAAATTCCAAATCAATATTGTCCCCAAGCTATGTAAGCATCATGCAAATATCTAAAGTCATATCTGAGATGCTTTTCCTACTAGTAAAAATTATTGAAAGATGGTATGTGCCTCTACATGGGTAAAATTCGACAAGTGCGACATGGCGAAACGGGGATTTTAAAACCCAACACGCGCAATACGGGGGTTTTAAAAATCGACGGGCACATAAATCTGAGGAATAAAATTCGACGGACACATACAACTTTAAGTCGACAGGCTCAGATAAGTCTCCATTGATAATCCCCAGTGTTGAATGTGTGACCACCAAATGCTGTCTTTCAAAGGGGGAGGGGGCATAGGTGAGAAATGCTGGTAGACACTTACACCTCCAAGCAGCATTCTCACACCTACAGGTGTTAGAAGGTTATGCGGCGGGGGGGACCCATGTAGAGGCACATATATGCCATTTTTGTCAATTTTCAATGTTTGACCTTGAAAAATATGACCTTGACCTTGACCAAGGTCAGATAATCTTTTTCTGGAATTTTATCTTATATAGTTCTATCATAATACAAAATACCAAACCTGTGCTATTTATATTAAATGAGCACTGCTCCTATAAATGCACTTTTTGATTTGACCTATTTTGGGGGTGACCTTGACATATGACCTCGTTTTTGACCTTGTTCTGACACTTTTATGACTCTGCACACACCAGATTCGAATTCCTCAGCCCAAAGATTGGGGGGGGGGGGGGGGGGTAGCCCCTCAGACCAAATATAGCAGCCCACTCAAACTTATTTGAAATCTCACATGTTGGCTCCCCTATTAATAGGAACATGTTCCAGCAAAACTACCAACCTTGCTTTACATTTAATCTTGTCATACTTAATTTCTGGCTTAATATCCCAGACATATTTATCTATCCATAAAGGGATATAGGATTATGTATGTAGGGTGTTTACCCCTAAATGGAAATAATATTTCTACAAAATCATGAGACCCATCCCTAGAAAGAAGAACATGTTTAGAACACAATGCAAAAGGCTGCATGTTGATACCTGCTCTAGATACAGCTCTATTTGACAGAACAAGTGGCAGAGTCTGAGCTATTTTGAGAAAAACTCCCCATAACATTCAGCTGAGAAATGTGGTCGTTGGTGCCCCTCTAGGCAGGGTGATTACCTGTAGCGCTGAGGGCCATGAAGCCCATATTCTCTACTCAACTTGGTCCACTTCAATGTTATATCATATGTTTACTAATAACTTTACAATAGAAAATCCAAAAGGATATTATAGCCATGACACCACGCAATAAGCCTATAGTTCTATATTGTTATCTATGGACTTAGTAAATATTCAGTTACAGTCTAAGTCCATGGGATACATTATTTAGCCAAGGATATGCCCTAATGTAACCTAAAATCCGCTGATAACCACTGGAAACACAATCTAACATGCATAAACTTTTTAATACCTAAACAATAGTTTTTCAAAATGTGCTTAACACCATATTCTAGCAATGGAATAATGATGACACAGTAGATACATTTGCCCTAGTCCTTCCAACACATACTCGGTAGAGGTAGGCACTTTATTGCAACTGAACAAAGTTAAAAAGAAAAAAAAACATGCTCCTCGTTTGGGAATTAGAATGGCTGTGACCCAAAGGGGACAGGTACTCTCCCAGGTAGAGGGTGACTCCTGGTGAGTGAACGGAGAATTAGCATTAGTTTCCCATGAGGCTTATAATATATACACATAGTTCATGTTACACCTTATGATTATATCAATTTTTAATGATGATTTGATCTACTCAGTTATGTTGTTCATGAGCAAATATACTTTAAGAAATTATATAAAAACAGAGCTAGGGCCCTGACATAGCTTAAACTGTTTTCTATAACCTCAGGTCATCAGATTTACTTATTTTAATTCCACTTAGAACGGAAATGGGAACATAGAAGATGTGTCTAATCCAGAGACTCCAGGAAGAAGCTAACTTAGTGCAATAAGTGCTATTGTGAGAGTTTCTCCCTGGAGTTCGAATAAATATGCTATCAAAATATTGAAAGATTTTCAAATTTTTGCATCATTAAGAGGCCCAAACAATTGGCTTTCAGGGGGTGTCAGAAAATGTCTCATATTCCATTCCGTTCCTAGTAAAAATGTGAAATTACTGAAGCACCACAGAGAAACGGCCGTTTTCACGGCTCTCAACGGGGCAGGTAAGGCTCAGTCTCATGAGTTTGTAACAGTTGAAACGTCCTCAACCGGGTGTCATCTTTGACCAGTCTAGTCTTTGACCGGGTGTCGTCTTTGACCGGGTAGGGTTAAAGTACTATGTAGTAAAGAAACTGGGTAATTTATTGAATAATAAGAAGTCCCACCAAGTACATTACATCATATACATATATAACATTAAAAAGAATTAGAAAAAAAAACTTTTCTAGATACCCGGTCAAAGACAACACCCGGTCAAAGACTACACCGGTCAAAGATGACACCCGGTCAAAGACGTTTCAACTGTTACAAACTCATGAGACTGAGCCGTAAACACTAATGTATGATGCACATTTCATGTAGGGGGTAAACACCTTACACATTACCTGCATTCCACTCATGTATTCAAGTATTGATGGGTCAACTGCTTTAGGAACGGAGAGTCAAACCCATTTGACTCTCTTCTACAGCATGGTGGACAAACTATGACTCTGGCTGTCACAGTCGTGGCGACTCCTTTGCTTTTCTCTATTGATTTCCTTCAATGTTGCCAAAACTCGAGGTCAGTAAGTTACATTGCACAAGCCAAAAGAAATAACGATTATGCCTGCATTCACCGCTAAAATGCAAGTCTTTTTCACTGGCTGTTGGCTCCTTTTTGTGCATTGTCTTTCTGCAAGACATGGTTGTTCATTGCCGAGGCCTAAACAGGGGAATGGTGAAGCCATCTAACAGAAGCTGACATAAGGGCAGGGTACAGTCTCAACCAAGCCGTCTTGACTTAATGACGGTTTGTCCAGCATTGACCTAGGTTCTCTATTTGGAGGTCAATTCGTTTAGTACAGTTGGGGTAGAGCTGCTTCCAGATGCTTCCAGACAGAAAATAACAACCACTTTACAAGGGCAGCCGCCCACTACAATTCCCATAGTCCCTTGACGGAAATGGAGTTGCTTTATATAGATGTCTATCTGGCGTCGTACTACAGCAACAACATCTCGGTTAATGCATTGACAATTTGAAATGTACATTGAAAAAAATGTGCCTAAAATTTAAACACTTAGCTAAACATATTTTAGTCCCGTATTTAAACACACATTATAAATCTAAATACAATTTTCTTTATACCTGATATGTTCAGTGGATGAAGTGTTTATGAGCCTATTTTTCCATTGAGACTTAAGATTGCTTAGATACATGAAGCAGTTAACTACAGTTTCCCATATTTGAGCTTCTCAAATGATTTGATATAGGAATTATCTTACGACTGGTGTTGATTTCGCAAGTTTAACCATGAGAGTTGCCATATAAAAGAAATCCTAAGACTCTCACACTGCACGAAAATAAAGGTTTAAGAGATATACTTGCTACGTATTTCTCATGACAATCCCATCCAACCTCAGTATATCCCATGGCAGCTTAGGTATTGAGGTTGTCATGGAATATACTGGATCTTAATTCTTCTGCAACTTGGGTGGGGAAGTTGTCATGGAATATACTGGAGCTTAATACCCCTGCAATTTGGGTAGGGAAGTTGTCATGGAATATACTGAAGTTTAATACCTTGACTACTTGGGTGGGAGCTGTGGGAGGTGGTGGGCGAGTGTGGGAGATATAGGGATTCTGTACCCGCCCTACCCCACCCCAGGAAGCTGTGAGAGGTGTAGGGCTTCTGTACCCGGCCTACCCGGCCCCTAAGGAAGCTGTGAGAGGTGCTTGGTGACTGTGGGAGGTGTATGGCTTCTCTACCCTCCTACCCCGTCCCTGGGAAGCTGTCGCAGGTGGTGGGCGACTGTGAGAGGTGTAGGTCTTCTCTACCCGGCCTACCCCGCCCATAGGAAGCTGTGGGACGTGGTGGGCGACTGTGCACATTTGTGTCTAAGCCTCATCTGTATACAAATCACGTCATATCTATTAGTACTATTAATGAAACACGTAGATATAAAGATATCTATGGTAGAAGGCTATTATTTTTAACCTCAAAGACCAATAATCACAGGGAGAAAACACACTTTCTTTATATTTCATTAAAAATAAAAAAGATCCCACCACTAAATATTCTATATGTTTGAGATATAGAACAACTATACACTTGTGCACAATGTAGGAAAAAGAAACTCACTTGCAACAGTGAAACTATGACATCACAATCAATACAGGTAAAATAGACCAGCTGGGGTTACATGTATACATAAGAGAGCCGTAAAGACACTTGTATGTGTGCATGACAACTTATGCTGGGTGTGTTAATTATTTGGGCAGGTACAAGCCTCCCCGGGCTTCCTATCCTACAAGCCATCCCTGACATGTGCTTCCTACCTCCCCTATAAGCCCCTGGTTCGGCTACAAGTCTCCCCACTGCTTCCTACCCGGCCCTACCTGCCCCAGGGTCGGCTACAAGCCTCCCCACTGCTTCCTACCCGGCCCTACCTGCCCCAGGGTCGGCTACAAACCACCCCATTGCTTCCTACCCGGCCCTACCTGCCCTAGGGCCGGCTACAAACCACCCCTGTGCTTCCTACCTAGCTCTATCTGTCCCAGGGCCGGCTCCAATCCACCCAATTTCTTCCTACTCTACTGAGAGACCATCTTGATATCTTTTTTTTAAATTCTTTTTTGTAATGGGATTTATTGAGATTTAAGAAAAATATTACCCCAAATTGCAATGGGGTTTAATGGGGTTTAAGTAAAATGTAATAACCCTGCTTCATCATGTGCACTCCATGGTGGTCAATGCAGTACTGATCCCTCAGCCAATCAGAGACAAGTCTTGTTCTGGTCACATGACCGGCACTGCACCCCCTATATATAATGGGAATGCAGTCCACTGCTGTCTGACCATGGGAACACATCTCCTGCCTGCATCTATCCCCTGCCTACTGAAGAGCTGCTTGACTACAAAGCATCAATTATGATTATTCATGTTCAAATGATGGAATCCCAACCCCCTGAATAAAATGAGATTGTAGTCAAATCATCCGAGGTTGTCCTAGGGTTTCATGACATTTAGATGGAAAATATCCTCCGTTGTCCTGGGGTTTCATGAGATTTAAGCGGAAAATACCGCTGGTTATCCTGGGGTTTAATGAGATCTAGGGGGAAATAGCCCCTGGTTGTCCCCAGGTTTAATGAGATATAAGTGGTAATACCCCTGGTTATCCTGGGATTTAAAGTGGAAAATACCCCTGGTTGTCCTCAGGTTTAATGAAATTTAAGTGGAAAATACCCCTGGTTGTCCTCAGGTTTAAGGGAATTTAAGTGAGAAATACCCCTAGTTGTCGTCAGGTTTAATGAAATTTTAGTGAAAAATACCCCTGGTTGTCCTGGGGTTTAATAAGATTTAAGTGGGAAATATCCCTGGTTGTCCTGGAATTTAATAAGGGAAATATCCCTGGTTGGCCTGAAGTTTCATGAGATTTAAGTGGGAAATACCCTTGGTTGTCCTGGGGTTTAATGAAATCTAGGTGGAAATACCCCATGGTTGTCCTAGGGTTTAATGAGATCTAATTAAAGAGTATCTCTGAATCTCTAAATTCCCCTTAAATCCCATCCAACCCTAGGTTGACAGGGATCATTATATTGGTTGCAACCAGAGATTTACATGAGATATATTGGGCTTTAAGTTACACTTAAACCTGCATTCTCGTGCAGTGTCATATAATAGCTTTAATACATTCCTATCAATAATTGCATCATAAAAATCAATTCCACTGACTAGTGGACGACCGGCTGTAGGTGGGCGATGTAGGAATGTCTACAATGACAATCCCAGTGTTCACATGCTGGTGGGCAGCCTCCATCAATGCTATACTGATATAGTAATATTACCTAGTATCTGACTAGGTGCATTAGTGTAATTCAGGTTCATTGTACCAATTTACAAATTACTACCAATTGGGCCAAGGTGGGACTCAAACCAATGATGTCCTGATCTCTGATATCCAGTCGTAGGATATGTAATTCATTACATAAGTACTCTGCCAGACTATATACAGTTGGGACCCAAGACTGGGTGGTCGGTGGCCTTTATAGGGGGTCCTGCACATCAAAGAAAGGAATGAAATAATAGAAAGAAAGTGTATAACTAGTACTAACTAATCACTAAATCATATTCAACAAATCCGTGCTCTCTGTGGCCAACAGGCCTCACCCCCTGACAACCCCCCCCCCCTCACACCCACACACCACCCTTGGAACGCTGATTAAGGCAATAGCCGGATAACTCGAGCTGCCCACTTCTTTGTGGTGACATGATCAGAGCAGCTCCTCCCCTCCCCATGCCAACACGATTTAAAACAGTGGCGGACGCACGGAAGGGACTGCTCAAAAAGACCCCTGGATGCTCATGTTGCTTTGATGGAGTTTCCCTCTGTGTTTTTACACCTCCTGACCACTGATCATTCCTCCTGCCTCACATACAAGGGGTGCAGTGTAAATAGGGAGGGTGTTGATTCTTTGACTGGGGCGTATGAATAAATCCACTATTCTTTATCGAATGATGTCGGTAATTGCAATATTCCCTAAGTTCCTAATGTTTGAAAAAATCATTATTAATGAAGGTAATGAAGGGAAGTTTGGTCATTTCTATTGTCACATTGACCGATCGTAACACTGCATGAAAATTCCTATTTAAGTTTATTTAAGTGTACCAAAATATCGGGAAATGTCCTGGAAATGTCGTTCGGAGTTTGCCATGAAATATAAGATATCTAAAATTTACCGGAAATGTCAAATGACATTTCCGGTAAATTTAGGGTAAACTTAAATCTTCTCGAAATGTCAAATGACATTTCTGGTAAATTTAAGGTAAACTTAAATCTTCCCAAAATGTCAAACGACATTTCCGGTAAATTTAAGGTAAACTTAAATCTTCCGGAAATATCAAACGACATTTCCAGTGAATTAAAGTAAACTTAAATTTTCCCGAAAATGTCAAATGACATTTCCAGTGAATTTAAGGTAAACTTAAATCTTCCCGAAATATCAAACGACATTTCCAGGAAATTTAAGATAAACTTAAATTGACTTCTGGAGGGGTATAACCCGTAATAGTATTTGGTAGTATTTAAAATGATTTAAAATAAAGCTCCAATGATGGTCAAATGGCTCCCTGGTCTCATATGAAATCTAGGTTCTAATCATCACAGGAAAAAAAAAAAAATGCCTGTAATACTAAAAGTGTATAGAATTAGATTTTAATATCATTGACAACTCATTAATAATAATAAAGAAAATTTATAAATTTGGTTAGGTACCCCCTCCCTCCCTATTCACACCTCCCCCCTCCCCCACCCTGCCCCCCCCCCACCAACATGCCAAACACAGCCCATTCAGTGTGGCGGAGGTGTTATAACTAAGACAATGCTAACAGAATAAGCATGCTCTGTATAGGGGTTGTTCCCATGGAGACCACTGACCTACATAGCTATGTCTACCTGCAGTGGTACATGTAACACACAAATTGGTCAACATGCATATACAGTAGCTGGTCACAGTTAGGACAGGACATGTGTCAGACAGGTGTGTAGGTATAATACTTACCATATTGTATTCACTTATGGAAAGCATTTGTAGTTATATCACATATCAAATAAAATAAATGTATATAGCAGTTTTATAATATGAGTATTATATATATATATAAATAGCTTTTTCCCTTTATAGACATTTATATATATAATATACATATATAAATATAAATATAACTTGTTTCCTTTTAATTACAGATTATCTGGATCTCCACCTGTGCAGTTAGGGGAGGCTCATCCCGTTATTATACACAATTCTAAGGGGTACAACCCGTGATACTAACCAGGGGACATTGACCTTGGTATTATACAATATTTTGAGGGTTTCTGGAGGGCTACAACCCAATATACTAATCAGGGGAGTAAGGGGACATTGACCCCGGTATTATACATTATTTTGAGAGTTTCTGGGGGATACAACCAGTGATACTGACCAGGGGAGTAAGGGGACCTTGACCCCGGTATTATACATTATTTTGAGGGTTTCTGGAGGGCTACAACCCAATATACTAATCAGGGGAGTAAGGGGACCTTGACCCCGGTATTATACATTATTTTGAGAGTTTCTGGGGGGCTACAACCTGTGGTACTGATCAGGGGAGTAAGGGGACCTTGACCCCGGTATTATACATTATTTTGAGAGTTTCTGGAGGGCTACAACCCAATATACTAATCAGGGGAGTAAGGGGACCTTGACCCCGGTATTATACATTATTTTGAGAGTTTCTGGAGGGCTACAACCCAATATACTAATCAGGGGAGTAAGGGGACCTTGACCCCGGTATTATACATTATTTTGAGGGTTTCTGGAGGGCTACAACCAGTGATACTGACCAGTGTGAGATTGTGGGTTATTTTTAAACAGGGTGACCAGTACACTACCAGACAGCAGAGAGAACACACATACATGTAGCCCTCAACTCATGTACATTGATATGTGTATCTGCATAGAATATTTACCCCCTATATAGCCCTTTGTGCACATGGTGGGTATATATATTGACTAACATGTTTTATTCAAGACTAAGGACTAGTCCTATTTATCTTTGATAATGCAGTGGTATATAGTATATAAGCGTGATTTTGTTGGTACATTCAATATTATGTATTAATCGCATATCAAATGAAATATACAGCAATTTCATTCTTCAATTTTTTCTTTTATAAATATGAAAATTATTAATAAAATGCATTTAAAAACGTTTCAAATGTATTTCTCATTGTGCTTAAGCTGTTTAATTTCAATTACAGATAACCTAGATGTCCACCTGTAATTTTGGTCCCCCAGTCCCCCCTGGAGGCTCCCCCGGCCTCCAGGGGCCGGGTGCCGGTCCCCCAGATCCCCTGGAGGCTCCCCAGGCTCCCCAGTCCCCCTGGAGGCCCAGGTTGGCTCCCATTAAAATGATATAAATGATGAATGAATATTAACCACCCCCCCTGCAGAATAAAATTGATGCCTACCTAGATTAAAAGAATGAGCAAGCTTTGATGGATTTATTCATAGATATGTATGAGTAAAGCTAGAGCAATTATAGCAATGTGCATTAAAGATTATTTAAATGGCATTAAATGTGCTTAAATGTCGTTCATGGAAATCCAGCAATCGACCTTGATATTATCTTTAATGACCTTTAATGACCACCTTGCCAGGCCATTTAATGAACTTAAATCCACTTAAATCTTACTTAAATGTCGCCTTAAAGTGTTGCTTTAAGCACACCAAAATGCTGCTTAAATGTCGAAATTGACATTTAAGTTTCACCTTAAATGTACTTAAATTTGACATTTAAGTAATAAAAATGACATTTTAGGTACACTTAAATAGACATTCTCGTGCAGTGTAAATGGATTATGACGGTATCTAATTATCATTATTCTCTCACCTACTGGAATATGCAGATTTGTATATGTGTACCAGGACCCACACTTATCTTTAACGTAGGTAGGCACATCTTCATTAAGCTTGTCCTGGTTATTTAGTTTACACTTTAAGTCTCTACCTTTTATGGTTGTAATCAGAAGGGAAGTATTGAGTGACTGCGATTTCTTGTGTAGTTTATGCCATCAGGGCACTTTCTCTGTAGTTCATTCCCGACACATCCTCTGTCTCCATTGCCCTGCGAAGTAGAAGAAATACAGTTTAACTGAGAACGGGGGCGGGGGAGGGCACTTCGTATATTTCTTTTGTATACACAAGTGTGGTGCTGGAATGGGTACTTTTTGAGCAAAGATCCCCTCATCAAGGCTCTTCTTTTCACCAAAATCGCCCTCACCAAGGGTAAAATTTTACCAAAATCCCTTATACCAAGCCAAGGGTCACCTTTCGGAGACAACAGATTCCCCCAATAAGGGTAGTATTTTGGACCGAAGTCCCCCTCACCAAGGGTGACACCTCGGAAAAGTTGCTAAACCCTGTATAAAGGCACTTTCTAAAAACAAATCAGTATGGGTCACCTTTGACCAAAATCCCCCTCACCAAGGGTAAGGGTTGTCAAAGAGCCAGTAGTTCATCTGTGTCAAAAGATCTTTGTGCCCCCGCCCCCCCCCCCCCCCGAACTGAGCACTGCACAGTTGTTGCAATCATCCATTCATCGTCTACATTCTCATGTCGTTTTTTTGTAGTCTGTCAGCTGTATTACATATAACTGTAGGGGTGAAAGCGGTATTAAATCGATGAGACAATAGTGATGTTAAAAGTACTGATATTATTATTCAGTCAAGATGTAATAAGGAAATACTTGTTAATAACTGTTAATAACCTGTGTATGCATAATGTGCGCATCGTACTGAATAGAATATGTGAACAAAGTCATGAATATTGGATCTCATGACACCCATGCATCCTTGCGCTGTCATGGAGAAGGCCCCGGGAGAGGGTTGCTGGTCTGGGGGGACAATGTGGGTGGTTTACAGGAGGCCCTGTAGGGGGTGGGTGTGGACCAGGGGCTACAATGCCGCTACTGTGCCGCACCAGCTGGCACGCTTATCAGCGCCTCCATCATTGAGGAGTACACTTGTGAGAGCCAGGCTCACAGTGGGTCCTGGCGGCCATCGTCTATCCTCCAGGGTGCCGTGTGGACGGAGAGGGGGCGCTGTTGGTGTGGGAGCTGAAGTGGAAAAGCTGCTGTCTCATACAGGCCTTTACACTCTTACAACATTGCTTAGATTGTAAATGCATATGTTCAGGAGTTTGCTTTTCTAAACACCTTTTTGTCCCGAAATTCTCGACACTATTTTTCTTCTTGACATGTTTACTTTCTAAACAAAACATGGTTAATTCCAGTTTTTTTAGGTACAAGAGGTGCTTTAACATACATTCATTTTGTTTTAAGCCCACAAAGTGTTTAGTCCTATGAAATATAATGCTGTTTGGTTCTATAGTTCTATGTAGATATGCATACATTAGAATGATTATTGTGGTAGGGAGTGGATAGAACTTCGTAACATGCACAAGGAGTGGCTTGACATGAACTACACACCATAACACAAAAGAAAAATAACCAGTATACATGTACAACAGGGTGACTGAGAGAATATTACTGCTGTATATCTGTTAATATCTAACACAGAATGGGTGTCTAAAGCATCTAATTCCTTTGCCTGCATCATTTGTTTGCTAGGTAGCCATCTGCCCCTGATCTTGGTCTTGTTTATATATCTCTTTATATGAAGCTCTTAAACTATCATATTCACGGTCTTTTATTATCATGTTAAAAGGGGTTGACCATCAACTGTGTGGGAGAAGTACATCCAAGAATCTAACTGCCACCTGGTGGGAAAAACTACAAGTGTTTAATATCTGAACAGGTGTGTTTAGTGAGCAAACAGCTACACATATTTAGCTTGTGTGTTTAGACATTCAGATTGAAAGTGTTTGAAGTCTAAACATTATCTTTAAACATGTTTAAAATGCATATATCTGTGTTATGGACACGTTAATTATATACACCAAGTTAGTATATCTACTATGATGCTATACTCTACGATGCAGAACGTTTAGCATATGTCTCATTTACGAGCCATAATAATATGTGTATACGGCATCGTCGAGCCGGATTATAGAATCAATACTCTTTTTTTGAGTTAAGTTGGCTATATTTAATCAGGGATATGATAAGGTCATCACCTGCTGTCCCCCCTTGACACGCAACTGGAAGTGTTTCACCAACACCTTTGCCGTTACTAAGAGGTATCTGTACCCCAGAGAGCTATACACTAACAGACAAAGTGGTTATGGCGGGTTTCCAGGATCGCTTCTATTATAGCCTTAACAGGCCGTCACTGCTCATGATGCTGAGTATCTCACCCAAGAGACCAGAGCTCCTCACACTATCAGCCTGGCATAAAAGTGGCCCATTGAACAGTGTTATTCAGGGCCATCTGAGCTGGAGCAGACTCTTCAGCAGTCCGTCTGTATTTACATAGCCTCCCCTATGTCATTAGCTCCTGTGCTGTGGAGGCTGTCGGGGCACTGTATGAGTGTTGACGGCACATGTGATGAGGCTTTGGTGCTGATGAGGTTAAACATGGTTAGCATGTTCGAAAACTCCGTGCTATTTACATGCATATAGTTCATGAGTTATTTCCTCCTCATACTTCTAACCACTTCACCAGGAGAAGAATGACCACATTCCCAAGGACAGCCTTTCCCAAGAAAATAACCACTTGACACTAAAGAAGTCTTTACATATCATTATATATGATCCAAGCGGTGTTTGGTGTTTTAAACAGTTAATGCTCAAGAGATGTAATACAAAATGACTCCCTTCAATGTCCTAAATATTCTCATTTGGCACTGAGGTCCTTCAGGCTGCAAAGTGTGGTTCTGTAATTAATAGTCCCTTCCTCTTGTTACCTATTTACTTTCATCACAAGAAACATCCTAAATACCTTCAATGCATATACTTAATATCTCTTGTTCTTGCATCATTTACCTATCTGATTTTCCCGTTTCATTTCAGTTTATATGATCTAGACGGTTCTCTTTAGATATGGTCATGAGTGCCTTTTGGTAATAAAACCAGGTTGCATCGGGTCTAATAATTGTGCTAAGTATGATAAGAAATAAATGTTTTTAAACTGCAAGTTCTAAATGAAATTGGAGAATCAAATAGTTTGTTTGAAAGGTTAGTCAGGACGGATAAGGAATAAGAATCAATGTTTTTTTGAAGTTTTTTTTTAATTTCTTTATTTGACATCCACATGGTGATTTACAAGTCAAATACATTCATTCTTTTAGCACGCAAACAGTGATCATAAAAAGTATTAAGAATTTTGGAAGGACATATCACAAGCTAGTTCAATCTGAATACCAGTTAATCCTTAGCACTAATTTCATGAAAATGATCATCTAGCGCGGCTGGTCAGGCCTGAAAATAAAGTATCATTATATACAAATATGCAGCATTCTTTTATCTGATGCACAAGTACTAAAAGGTATTAGTACCTAGCTTTTGTGACTATGTGAGGTATCTTCAAGACTGTGGTATACATACAATCTTTCCTCTAATATTTGTGAGGAAATGGGATTTGACTCTTTTTTTAAATGTTTCTTTTTTTATCAAATATCGTGTCTCACCATCTAATTTATCCCATAATAGAACACCTCTATAATATGGATTTTTAGCATAAAAACCAGATCTTGGTCTCTTTAGTGGAAAATTGAATTTATCTGCACTTCTGGTATTGACAACAGAATGAGTACTTTGCATTTTCTTAGATTTTCTAAACATGAGTGAGACTAACAACTCCTTCCTTCTATTTTCAAGCTTGGGTACCTCACATCTGAAGTGTAACCCATCAACAGTCTCATCCCTCATTTTGCACCTCAAACAAGAATGTTCTTGTTTACTCATTTGCTAACTTCTAACATAATTGTAACGGTTGCGGAAAAATCATCTGGAGAAAGTGGGATTCGAACCCACGACCTCCTGACCCATGAGCCAGTGCTCTACTACTGAGCTACATCCCCATCTGACAACTTGACCGCACCATACGTTACTGGGTCGGTTCAATGCGCGTAAGGGTGTGGTAACCACTTCCCTTACACAGCTCCTCCAGATTCTATCATGTCCCTGAAGGACATCACAGCACGGAATCGATCCAGCCAATCCAGCCAATCCAACCGACCATTGACAAGTCCCTCAGACATATAGGGCACGATGCATGATGACAGCCGGTTATGGCACCCCCTGCGGGGTTCGGGACACACCCGGTGACATCATGCCCACCCCTACACTCCTACTGCTTATCCAACTACCATACTGGGAACCAGCACTCCAACAACTTCCCTTGCTCCTCCAACCACTAACTGCCAGCAGGTGGCTAATCCCCAGTAAGTCAGAACACTTTCCTACTGACCTGTCAATGTGTCACCATTCACTCGTTACTCGCTTTCTCCACCAGTGTAACTGTCGCAAAAAAATCATCTGGAGAAAGCTGGATTCGAACCATGACTCATGAGTCAGTGCTCTACTACTGAGCTACATGCCCATCCGACAACTTGACCGCAATGTACGTTACTGGGTCGGTTTGGTGTGCACAAGGGGGTGGTAACCATTTCCCCTACACAGTTACATGATGTTTATCGTTAGTCGTGGACCAACAGCTGTTGGACTCAATGTATAGGCGTGTAGCTTGTTGAATTATCAACCAATGAGATAATTCCCTGCCCTTCACTGTGGAATTCTTAGGGGGCATTATGTAACAGCTTGCACCCATTGTGATTTTTAATTTCTTTATTTGACATCCACATGGTGATTTACAAGTCAAATACATTCATTCTTTTATCATGCAAACAGTGATAATAAAAGGTATTAAGAATTTTGGAAGGACATATCACAAGCTATGTCAATCTGAATACCAGTTAATCCTTAGCACTAATTTCATGAAAATGATCATCTAGCGCGGCTGGTCAGGCCTGAAAATAAAGTATCATTATATACAAATATGCAGCATTCTTTTATCTGATGCACAAGTACTAAAAGGTATTAGTACCTAGCTTTTGTGACTATGTGAGGTATCTTCAAGACTGTGGTATACATACAACATTATAGGAGCCCTACCGAAGCAGGCAAATTTTGAAATGATCATAAATATGCAATTCAACTGAATGTGAGGAAGAACTATTTAGGATTGAAGAGAAATAAAAATAAAATAAGCTGTCAGTCCACTGAACCTATCAGCTGTCCGTTAGTTGATAATACATTGTAGGCACTCAAATATGAAAAAAGTCTTTGCAAGTAGTCCACTGAACTCAAGCTTGATTGCCATCAATGTAGAAAGTCAATGTAGAAAGTCAACAACTTGTATAACAATCAATCTTCACCATTTACAAGAATATCATTCCTAGCTCTGATTCTTCTTTGCCTATTAATATATTCTCTACTGTTTACATACAGCTTTTTCTTTCCTCTCATATTTGTGAGGAAATGGGATTTGACTCTTTTTTTAAATGTTTCTTTTTTTATCAAATATTGTGTCTCACCATCTAATTTATCCCATAATAGAACACCTCTATAATATGGATTTTTAGCATAAAAACCAGATCTTGGTCTCTTTAGTGGAAAATTGAATTTATCTGCACTTCTGGTATTGACAACAGAATGAGTACTTTGCATTTTCTTAGATTTTCTAAACATGAGTGAGACTAACAACTCCTTCCTTCTATTTTCAAGCTTGGGTACCTCACATCTGAAGTGTAACCCATCAACAGTCTCATCCCTCATTTTGCACCTCAAACAAGAATGTTCTTGTTTACTCATTTGCTAACTTCTAACATAATTGTAACGGTTGCGGAAAAATCATCTGGAGAAAGTGGGATTCGAACCCACGACCTCCTGACCCATGAGCCAGTGCTCTACTACTGAGCTACATCCCCATCTGACAACTTGACCGCACCATACGTTACTGGGTCGGTTCAGTGCGCGTAAGGGTGTGGTAACCACTTCCCTTACACAGCTCCTCCAGATTCTATCATGTCCCTGAAGGACATCACAGCACGGAATCGATCCAGCCAATCCAGCCAATCCAACCGACCATTGACAAGTCCCTCGGACATATAGGGCACGATGCATGATGACAGCCGGTTATGGCACCCCCTGCGGGGTTCGGGACACACCCGGTGACATCATGCCCACCCCTACACTCCTACTGCTCATCCAACTACCATACTGGGAACAAGTACTCCAACAACTTCACTTGCTCCTCCAACCACTAACTGCCAGCAGGTGGCTAATCCCCAGTAAGTTAGAACACTTTCCTACTGACCTGTCAATGTGTCACCATTCACTTGTTACGCGCTTTCTCCACCAGTGTAACTGTCGCAAAAAAATCATCTGGAGAAAGCGGGATTCGAACCATGACTCATGAGTCAGTGCTCTACTACTGAGCTACATGCCCATCCGACAACTTGACCGCAAAGTACGTTACTGGGTCGGTTTGGTGTGCACAAGGGGGTGGTAATCATTTCCCCTACACGGTTACATGATGTTCATCGTTAGTCGTGGACCAACAGCTGTTGGACTCAATGTATAGGCGTGTAGCTTGTTGAATTATCAACCAATGAGATAATTCCCTGCCCTTCACTGTGGAATTCTTCATTATGTAACAGCTTGCACCCATTGTGATTGCTGTAGCAGTGTTTATCTTGCCAGCTACCAGATCAGGCAATGGTGCCCCCTACTAAGGAACCTGCAACCTCGGTATAGTATACTCCTGATGGATGAACCAGGGTTGTTCACACTATCATCAATATCATTATGTTGTTACGCATACAACCATATAAGAACATCTGAACATATAAGCTGGAGCGGACTCCTCAGCAGCCTATCTGTATTTGCATAACCTCCCCTATGTCATTAACTCCTGTGATGTTGGGGGCGTGAGAGCACAGCACTGGTGCTGATCGCATTTGCACATGTGATCAGGCCTCAGCAGGGATGAAGTGAAACATGGTGAGCGTGATCGCTGGTTCCATGCTACTTAACCCTTTAAGGACGGCATAATGCATTAATGCATCATGCCTCTGGTCAGCATGATGCATGAATTCAGCCCTGTTGAGTAACTGCATTCAAGCATCATGCCGACCTTATGAGGTGGAGACACTCCGGAAGGGCCGGCATGATGCACCAATGTAGCACCGTCGAGTTAGTCGCCGGGGCTGCATTGGTGCATCAAGATGACAAATGTCATCTCTTAGTGACATCTGTCCTTAAAGGGTTATACATATCTAATTAGCAATGAAGGAGCTGTTAGTGTAGTCAAGGACGGGGTTGGGGGGGCTGTGGCTGTACCTAAATTAATTAATTATGTGTAGCTGGCATGCGCCAGAGTGGCAATAGTCCACCGACAATAAGTCGATAAGACTAAACCTGTACCTTCGTGTACAACCTTTACCCCCTCATCTCATCTGTAAATATCATCACCATTTTGAAATGAACGACATGTATTTCATATCAAGCATTCATAAACCAGTGACCACCTTAATTGACTGTATTTATTATCACAGCTTCTGCAGTGGATCAGTCAATAAACTTTATTATCAAAAAAAAAAAAGAGCAGAAGGTTGGCATTTGTCCACTGAGGTGATAGATCTTACACATCGAAGGCATATGCCTACCTGATAATAACGTTCACATATTAGGTATGTTGGGTTACTTACGTTAATTTACGTCCAATCGGGTATAATAACCATTAGATCCGGGGATTGTGACACAGGTTTTTCTGTTGATTTGATTTGAATTTCTTTTATTTATCCTGGCAGAATGTATGGTCTGGTAGACTGTGTTGACCCTTAGAGGCCCAATGGCGTAAAGATGGCGTAAAATGGCGTATTTTGCACATATCTAAAGTCCTACATGGTACTATCACAGAAATATTATGTGTAGACCACTGCAAGACATACAAATGTCTCCGGGGTGACGTCAGCTTTTCAAACATGGGCTTACATTTGTCATTTTATAGATATTAACAATTTTAGAGTAATTAAAATTGGAAAATAATAATTAAAATCTCCCATTTCAAGTTTTCCGACTGGCTGAGGCTGAGTATTCTCCTCACATCATAATGATATCATTTGTGATCTGAGTTATTATCATATATTTGTTATATGTAATGTGGAAAATGGATATCAAACTGTGTAACTGATCTCTAAACGTTGTATATAATTCCCATTTTGGGAATGTGATGTAAGTATTCCATTGTTGCCAGAGAATGGAAAAGAAGGTTCCTCCATGGCCCAAAGTAAGCCAATTTAAGGCAAAATTTGATAAATCTAACAAATGGAATCTTTCTGGTTGCTATGGTTACCAAAGTTGTTACTTTTTCTTATATATGGGGTTTATCATGAGAAAGGTTGATGCAACAGCTTTCAGGAAATGTAATATAAGCCCTATGTGTGGGCAACAAATTCCAGTGTAGCAGATTTGCATATGGTATACTAATCATCTTGAAGACATCTTACTTTGGCCAAATAGTTCTGGGCCTGTAAGGGTTAAACAAACACCAGCAGTTTTCCAGTGAGCGGAAGTTAATAAATGCAAATAAGCCTTTTCTTTGTATAATAGGAATACACACATTATGGTATGCGTTCCTATTATGTATACCTTACCTATCAGGTCTTATAATAAATAATTTGGGTTAACATTTTTTTACTAAGGTAATGATCTTTTTAGACCAATGTTTAGGTTAGTATACATATTTCATACAAGGTAATCTTCATGAGAACATAGAGAAAGAGGGGATAGAACCCATGCTAGGTAATAGCAATGGGTAGGGAAAAATGAGCATTTGTTGTTCTTTCATTCTTGCTTCATCTTATATTCAGTAAATGGTACTGAACATAAAAATTAAATGCCCTATATATACAGTGCCATGCTTCATTAAAAGCACAGCCATGTATAATGGGCCTGTATGTGCTAAAGGCTTAAAATAAGTGATGCTTCTTCTTATTCAATAACGGATTGGAAATGATAGGTGTGTGGGTGATTCCCTAGGGGGAATGGAGGGGGAAGACGGGGGGGGGCACTCAAAACTCAACCATTGGGGATATCTGGGAAGGTCTCAATCTTTTTCTTATATATTTAATCATTCCACTGCTTAAAATGCTGCTCATCTCTTATTGCTCTTATTTCTATGTCGAACGAGTTCCATCTTGTGGCCAGTCTATATTCTAGACTTTTTCTGTAACTGGGATTGAAAGGGTGTGTGACCTTCAGCAACCTTTCATCATGTGCCCTGGTCCTTATGGGCCTTCTATCTATAAGGGTAATATTCAGAGATTGTACAAATGCTTTGTATGATAGGTGTTGCTCCCTTCTATCCTCTAGGTAGTTTAACTCAGCTACCTTTAAGAGTTTTTCTGTATTGATGGTTCCTCTGTGGCAGAGAGCAGTTCTAAGACCTTTGTTGATTGCGTGTTGTAGCTTAGCAAGATAAGTTTTGTTGGCTGTCATATAGCAGGCATCACCATAATCTGTCACTAGTAAGATCATGGTTTTTAAGACATCCACTGCTGCCTTTTCTGTCATGTTCCTTCTAGCATGTCTAAACAGATATGTTTTGTAGTCCAGGTTTTTCTCTAAAATATCTATATGTTTTTTTAAAGTTAAATTTATTGTCTAGCGTCATTCCAAGGTATTTGTATGTAGGGGCAAATTCTACTACATCATTGTTTATTTTCAGAATGGGTTTAGTTCAGGTATTGTCTAAAGCTTTAGTGGAAAAGTTCATGGCTTTTGTTTTTTTGGTGTTGAGTGAAAGTTTATTGTCTAAACACCTTTTTTTATATTTTTTGCTAGGTCTGAGTTTATCTTTTGGGGTATTGTATTATCTGCTGGGGGGTGATCTAGGTAAGTTACAGTGTCATCTGCATGATGCTGACATTTCAGATAATCTAGGGAAATATTCATATCATTGATATACAGGAGAAATAATAGAGGTCCTAATACAGATCCTTGGGGGACGCAACATGTTAATTTATCTATTGAAATTATGCCATTTGCTTTGGTACTTTGTTTTCTGTCTGATAGATAGTCAGAGACCAGTGCTATGGCACGTTGGTCAAATCCTATTTTTTCTGCTTTTTTTGGTGAGAATGTTGTGGTCTAAAGTATTGAATGCCTTTTTGAAGTCTAAAAAGATGGCTATTGTACAGTGTTCTTTATTTAGTCCTTGATATATACTATTTGTTAGTTCTGGTTTTCATTCAGTAGGCTATTTTCATTTAAGTATGTGATTATTTGCTTATGCATGATTTTTTCTGTAATCTTAGAGGGAAGGGGTAATATGGAGATAGGGCGAAGGTTGCTGACATTTGCTGTGTTCCCTACCTTGGGTAATGGGGAAACCAAAGCTTTTTTCCATGGTTTCGGGAAGGCTGCTGTACCAATGACCAGGTTTACTATGTGTGTCATTAAATATGGCACAGCTAACATTGCATCTTTGAGAGCCTTTGTGGAAATATTGGATACTCCAGAAGATTTGTCAATTTTCATTTTCTTAATTAATGGTATTAGGATTGCTTCTGTACAAGGTCTAAAAGAGAAAACACTTCCTGGTTGGTCACCTTGGAACGTCCATGCGGAAGTCATATTTCTTGCCAGGATGGAGCCAATTTCAGCAAAGAATTTGTTGATATAGTCTGCTGTATCCGTGTCATTAACAGGTGTGTTATTTACTTGGTCAATTAAACCAGACAGAGAGTGGACTGCCCTATGTACATTGTAGTGTGTATAGGGTATGTCATATTAGTAGCTTAATATATGCTGGGGTTGTATTTTATAAGGATAGAATTGTACAGTGATGTATACATATAACTCTGGGCAATTTACCCTTGGTATGTATGCACTGTAGTCCTTGTATTTGTATTACAGTAGGGGATATTAGTTTAAATTGAAACATCAGTCAGGATAGAGTATGACAGTAGGCAATATACTAGTTTGTATTTCTAATATATCTCGCCCCTATTCTTAGCAAAGTGCAAGTTGCACGTTGAGCATATAGTGGCGCGATCTATTAAATTATTTATCTGACAAAAATGAAACCTTTTGTATATCGTTCCATATAATATTGTATATCTGTATGTCTAGTGCTAATTGCACCGTATGACAAGATGAATGGCTATTGTCCGATTGCTATATGTCTATGTGTCTAGTGCTATTAGCACATTATAACATATTTAGGCATATATGAGGGAGTGTGTCAGTAGGTCAGCGGCTGATCCAGGCTGTGTTGCACATAGGTGATTTCTAGAGTGCTCTTATGCAGAGTAGTTGGCGGTCACATCTATAACCGATAACCGAAAGGACATGGCGTAGGTGTTGCCACCTAGTGTCCGATGGAGGCACTTCCCGCTCTGACTCCACGGACCTATATGTACACGTATTATTCGTGCCCCTACATCACCCCCACCAGATTATAACAAGGGTTGAATACATCTGATATAATATACGACTCGAACATAGGAGAATAATATCAGTGTACATAATGACATTACTTGTGTAAACTCGAAGGTTCGAATTATGTTCTGTACGAACATGTGGAAAGTACAACTGGATCTTGCTTGACCTGTTACACCAAACAACATTTACATCTTTATGTACATAACAGGGATCTCATAGATCCAACATCATAACGACAAGATTGATACGTGAGTATCCATCTTTAATAAAGATATGAATATATATGTGAATATATATGTTCTACACTTTTCTTAACTACCGAGATCACAGCTCCTTATGGTTTTGTTGAGATACAATATTGATTATTAATCATTACTTTTTTTTAAGGTAGGTAAGAAATGCACTTTATGTGACTTTTTAGGACGGAATGACACAGAAGTAGTGGTTCGAAAATATTTATATGGGCGAACCGTCCCTGGAGAGGTAATTATATGACCTATTGTAATCATAGAATACATGAAACCAACATAAGTGTGAAGTGAACTCTTATAACCAAGGAATGTTGTATAATATGCCTCTACCTGAGGTTAAAAAATATATGACTCTATATCATAAAAATAGACATACTTTGAAATCAGAATACCAATTGTTACATCCAAAAAAAAAAAAAGATAAAGGTAGGTAACGAACATTATTTACAGTTGTTGATTCGAATCATAGTAGACAGTATAACTTATACCTCTCAAAGTATGAACACACTTTTTTTTACATGTAGACAACGAAGACATTTCTTAAACGACAATAAGTATCAATTATGCATCTCATACCCGGTTATGCTTTTCGAATCATGATTCCAACCATGGACGTTTGTAATTGTGCCATCATGGTTTTGGCCTGATCTTCAACAGTGTCTTCCGCGGCCTTTTGAAAGGCCCGGGCCGTCGTAAGTTCTCGTTTCGTATGTTCCAGTCTCTTGGTAAGTTCAGCCACCTTACCGGGTTCCGCCTGCTCGTCGATACGCTGCTTCTTGAAGATAAGTCTTAATCGCTCCACTTCCTTGCCCTGCATGGTTATGGCATAGTCTGCGGATGCCCTACCCACCCAGGCGGCATACTGCTGCATGGCGGCTTGGTGCTCATGCAACCATCGTTCGTACAGGTCCTTATGCACTACTGCATCAGGGGCCTTCACAGGCTCGAAGTAGTCTCTTGGGATTCGTACGCTCGGACGAAGGTTTTCACCACTGACCATTTAATCATACCACCTTTCCGGACTAACTGCTGGTTCTTCATGCACTATGGGCCTGAAGGGCACAGTAGCTGTGGTGGTAGTGGTGGTAGTCACTGAGGCAGCGACAGTCGCTGCTGTCACCCCTCTAGCAGTCGTAGTTGGTGTGGTGGTGACCGGGTTCGAAGTAGTTACCGGAACTGGGTCCACCACAGGCTCAGTTTTCATGGATTCCGAACTCGAAGTAGAGACAGGGGTTTTACGCCCAACCGTCTTTGTGGAGCTGCTGACCTCCGGCTTTGCCTTTTCCACCACCTGGGGGGTATCGATGGTGGCAGTGACCACCATGTCCTTCTTCCCAGGCAGGACATAGTGCTCGGAGTCAATCATTTCAACGTTTCGGGAGTCCGGCTGACGAAGGGCATCCTCTACAGGGATACCCGAAGGGAGGTTCTTGTATGGATCTCTCTCAGTCTGTCTTTCCGGACCAGGAGGGTCCATCGAAGGGTACTCGGTCCTGCTAGCCAGGTTACCAGGAGTCAGTGGACGGAGGGTTTGCAGTTGAGAACGACCTTTTGGGGCCGAGAAGTCCGGACCATAGTCAGGACATAGATCCTGGAGTGGGGACCGGTGCTCGATCGTCGTCGCTCGCCCTCGTCCTGGAGTTGGAGCTCTCGGGGCCAAAACTTCTGACTTGACTTTCTTACAGTCAGGTTAGGAAGTGGCCGGACTCCTGTTGATTTCACTTTGTTTCCCCGTGAGGGGGTTGGCAGCTCTCCAGTCGTACACCTCCTTATACAAGGCGCTTCCTAGGTCCAATCAACCTCTTCGATCTGCTTCAAATTCCTGGTGATCTGTACTTTCCCAAACTGTGGGGTTTCAATGGTGATGTTTTCGAACTTCACTTTGTCCAGGCCCGCCACCAGTTGTGCATGGTGGTCCCCCACTTTCTTCCTTGCTAACATCATGGCTTGGCCATGACATTGTATCAGGTGTTCGATCATACGACCCCTTTGGAAGGTCCACAGCCGCTTGCACTTCTTGTTAGACTTGCCGATGTCAGCGCAGATGTACTGCGCCCGGTGGTGCATGTGGCACTCAACCTGGTGCCGCATGAATCGAAGACGGGTGGGCATGGGACGGTTCTCATGCTGGTACCAATGACAACAGGAATCGATGTATCGGGCCATGCCCATCGAATCTTGGGACGTCCCTCATGGTTGTAGTAGGATTCGGGGAACTGTTTCCGATCATGGAGCCGACCTAACCAATTCTCCGTCCATCCGAATGTGCTAGGTTAGTTGGTGTTGGACCTGATCCATTCTTCATCGTCGGACAAACCCTCGTAATCCGTCCCCTTAGGGCAAGAGTACATGTCTCTGGATCGTTTGCAATGCTCCATACACTTGGGCCTAAATATTTTAAAGCCCCCAGTAGCATTACGCCAGACCATTTCTTCTGCCCGGGAGTTAGGGACATCGGCTGAGGCGGTTGCCCCAGCAGCTGGAGGGGGAGAAGCGACCACAGGTGGGGTGTTCGAATGTCCTGATTCCGAGGACGTGGATGGGGATGCAGGTGTAGGAACCTGCACAGGAGTCTTGGACGGTGTTCTTGGTGCCCTAGGAGGCGTCGAAGGGGTGGAAGCCGTACTGGTTTCATTCTTGGAGACCACATCAACCAACCTCACAGTTGGAGACATGTTTATCGCTGTGGTTTGTGGAGGCAGGACATGAGGGACACAGGACTGTCGTGCTTCAGCCTTTTTCACCTTACGTCGCTGGCTCTTAGGGAGTTCGAATGGTCCCTCCTCCACATCCGAAGCGTCAGACACGGATCGTCCCTTCTGCTGCGGGTTGGGGTTTTTCCTGGATTGAGCTCGGGTGAGTGGAGTCCTAGGAGTAGCTTGCATAGCTTCCAGGGTTTGCCGTAAATGTTCATTGGCTGCCCGGAGCTCATCAGACTCTCTCACCACCTGAGCAAACCGAGCTTCCTGCTCAACCAACTCTGGAGTATCTGAGGTAACTTCCATAGGTGTTAACTCAACGATGGCTGGAGGCTTGTCGAAGGGGACCGGTGAAGGTCCCGGAGTCTTAGGAAGGGGTTCGAATTGAGATTCATTAGTCTCAGTTGTAGTAGTGGGTTCTCCGAATGTAGTCGGGGTGGACTGGGGAGTACTCGAAGAGCATTCGAACTGGGCTGGAGCAGGCTCGGACACTTCGGATGTGGATGGGGTAGCTGGAGGGGTACTCGAACGGGAAGATTTACGACTACCTCTGGTTTTGGTGAGTTTCTTCTTCTTCCCTTTTAGTGCTCCCATCGCTCGAAGGGACCGGTTCCTCCACTAGTTTGGCCCGCTGGAGGTTTCTAAAGTACCACACCTTAGTAGAATTTGGCCGAAGATATCGTTCTTGTAGGCACCCCAAATTGCCTCTTCATAGCTTTCCAGCCACTTCCCGTCGTGGTTATAGAACTCAGGTTCTTCCAGTTTGTCCAGCACATGTAGCTGATGGAGCTGCAGCGAAGTGTCAAATGGGGGGTCACATTCTAGCACCTCCATCAGCTGCTGCTGAGCCAACGATTTTCAAACGTAATCCTCCATTTCTTCATCAGAGACTGGGTGGATAGGCATCTTTTGACCTACCTCCTCCAGTTCTGGCATGTCATCCTCCTCCAGGTCGCCTGCCACGTTGAGCCGCGTGGAGTTATCGATATCTTTCGAAGCTACTCGTTTTGGGGTATTGCGCCACGGCAATGGCCCCATGTTGACTGTCGCTGGCGGTGGCATGGCCGCAGTGTCCTGCTCGGCCGACGAATAGGGGCCGATCCCCGCCACTCGGACGGTGACCGCACTCCCTGCTGACTCGGAGGCAGATTCATAATCCGATTCCTGCACGCTGTCGAACTGGCCATCGTCCACGTCCCCGAATAGATCCAGGTCGTCGGACTGGAGGCCCTCACCGGGGGTGTACTGCTCCTCCATCGAAGTCGAATAATTTCTGTCACTAGTTATGAATTCTTCAGGAGTGTAGGCAAATATCATTACGGGTAACATAAGAATACCGGCTGGATTAATGTGTCTGCCACCCTCGGGGACATTCATACAAACAGCACCTGCCCTAGTTCTGATCACTTGACAGCAATTAGGTCTGTACTACCATCATAGGATGGAATCTTCTTGTTGTGTATACAAATTAGGTCACAGCAGTCCCCTGGTCAACGAAGTTTAAAACGAAGATGTTGCGGAGAGCGAAGCTGCGCGTGTCCAAATGACACTATGAGCGGGAACTAAAAAGGTTTGGACGTGTTATGATGTGGTTCGGGAGACTTTTGTCGGTACCAGGACCCCTTTTATCCTCCTCCTTTGCCCTGCAGCGTCCGCGCGTCTTCTTGGCGTTCTTCCAATATGGCGGCTGCCCTTCTTGTCTCGCGCCGCCACGCCCGCTGCGGGAGCAAAGGTCAACCAATCAGCATTCACGCCTCACCGGATAGCCCTTTTCTAATGGATAACACAGCAGGAGACGCTCGCGTTTCCCTGATCGAATGGGTAGCTCACCGGAGTGTAATCCTTATTGAGTCAATTCCACAGAACCATGGCTGTCACTAGTTATGAATTCTTCAGGAGTGTAGGCAAATGTCATTACGGGTAACGTAAGAATACCCGCTGGATTAATCCGTCTGCCACCCTCGGGGACATTCATACAAACAGCACCTGCCCTAGTTCTGATCACTCGACAGCAATTAGGTCTGTACTACCATCATGGGATCGAATCTTCTTGTTGTGTATACAAATTAGGTCACAGCAGTCCCCTGGTCAAACCGTGGACTGCGTCTTAACCCTACCCTAACTTTAGACATGGTCATTCGGGAAGATTCGACAGGATGTCCAGTAGTCAATTGGACAGCCCTTCTTCCCTTCAGACCTTCATTTGCCGAGACTTTTTTTACATGTTTTTTATCCTTCTTGCCAGAAGCTGGAATTGCTTTTATTGGTAATTTTTTTTTAGGCCTACCCTGGCTCCTCTTCACTTTACCAATACCAGGGGGCATTGATTTCCCTTCATCTGAGGGTATAACTAGTTTCCTAGGTCTACCAGGACCACATCGTTCCGGGGTGGTCGCTCTCCGCTCAGTGTCACTTGACTTCGAATGCTCCCCTGACTTCGAATGCGCCAAAACATCACCATGCCACCGACGTAGACGAGCTACATTGGATTTATACAGGCGCCCCAACATGGATTTGATCACTACCGTAGATTCTGAAACAATCAGAACCACAGTAAATGGACCATCCCAGTTGGGTGACAATTTCAGCTGCTGTAGGGGGTCATGTAGCCTAACTACTTCATCCCCTACTCGAAAGGACCTAAGTTTCAAACCTACGTCATAGCCCACTTTTTGCCATGATGCAGATTTGCTTAGCTCACATCGAACCATCTCATATGCGGACTTGAATTGATCCCTCAATGCTTCCACGAACATCACCTGACAGGGCATTTCAGCGTTTATCCCAGCTACGCCAAACACCAAGTCAGCAGGCATAATCAAATCCTCTCCGAACACCAATAGATTGGGGGAACAACCGGTGGAAGCATGCACCGTACTGTTATAAGCATGTACCACAAACTCGCATTGCTCGTCCCAATCATCCATCTGACTGTTGACCAGAGGCTTCAGGACTTGTATCAGGGTTCTATTGAACCTTTCTACCTGTCCATCAGACTGAGGCCTGTACGGATTCGTTCTTGTTTTGCATATAGCAAGGCTATGACACATTGCTGCCCGAATTCGAATTCTCTGCCTTGATCACTGTGCAACATCAAGGGTACGCCTAGATGAAGCACCCAGCCTTTTACAAATGCACGGGCACATGTATGGGCTTTATGATCCTTCAGAGGGAACACTCTAGTGTATTTCGAATAGTAGTCGGAGATCACCATCATGCACGTGTTTCCATCAGGAGTGGTTTTGAGGCCACTGATGATATCCACCGCTATGCGTGCAAATCTAACTCCCCACAGTTCTTGAGTTATTGGTAATTTCCCCAGGCCTGGTTTATTCAGACAACAATCCGGACAAGTGGAGATCCACCTAAGCAGATCTTTACTCATGCCGGGCCAGTAATACCTTCTGGACAGTCGCGCAAGGGAGCGCTACTTTCCAAAATGTCCACTGGTCTGGTGCCCGTGTATGAAATACATGATATGCCTTCGCATAGCAGCGGGTATCACGATCTGTTGAAGTTTGATCTTGTATGGTGTTATTTTCCACCTACATTTAAGATACCGTCAACAACAGTTAGCTCAGACCACTGAGCAAGTAGTTGTCTCATTTCCCGGTTCTCAATCGAAATCGTTGGTCTTTGTGGTTGGACACCACTGGAGACCTGTTCTATTAGTCTTGAAATGACAGTATCACCCTTCTGGAATTGCCTGATAGTTTCCGTGGACCATTCCATTGCTTTAGAATGTCCTACATCATACGGCATTCGAACTCCAGCTATAACAGCGTTATGGGCTCCACAATCATCGCAATCCATTCTAGAACATTTCCGTATGGGTCTTCTCGAAAGGGCATCAGCATTGATATGCTTGCTCCCTGCTCTATGTTGGATTTGGCTATTTTCCAACCCGAACTCGGACAAATGGGTCAGCCATCGACCGATCATTCCCTCTGCTTCCTTAAAGTTTAGCAACCACCTTAAGGAGGAGTGATCTGTCCGTAAAGTAAAGTCACCTCCCCACAGAAAGTGCTTAAACTTCTTCGTATATACTACTACCGCCAACAATTCGCGCTTAGTAGTACAGTAATTCCTCTGGGCCTTATTGAGGGTATTACTAGCGAAAGCCAGTGGCACTTCTATTACACAACCCGAACGGCATCACATTGTACTGAAAAAGACCGACATGGCTCGAAAAAGCTGTCTTCTCCTGATCCTCCTCCTTCATTCCAACCTGCCAGTATCCGGATTGTAAATCCAGCGTACAGAACCATTGGTTTACTCCCAGGGAATCAATAGTCTCGTCTATACGGGGAAGGGGATAGGAGTTTTTCTTTGTGCAACCATTCAATTTTCGATAATCGATACAGAAGCAAATTGTGCCGTCTTTCTTAGTCACCATCTGAACAGGACTGGACCAGGGGCTAGTGCTGGGAACGCTCACACCTAATCTCAGCTGATCAGCGATTTCCTTCTTGGCCATCAATTTCTTCTTCAAAGGTAGGCGTCTATAAGGGATTTTGAAATGTACAGCCTCGTCTGTATTGATGGAATGTAGCACCATATCAGTTCCCCCCAAGCCAGTGGGTTCCCCGAAGGCTACATCATACTCCATCAATACCCGTCTCAACTGGTCTTTCTGTTCCCCCGTCACCAAGCTCGAATCGTCCATCAACTTCTGGAGTTCCGGACGCAATTCAAATTCGGTTTGGTATCTTCTGAGAGTTACTGGTGCTTGCCTGTGCAACGATCACCTGCCCCACGGGAGTACCTTTCATCAGATAACGGACTTCACCTCCAGGATTCGAAATAGGAATCAAATTCCTGCTGCCACTGCCTACGAAAGTATCTGCACTCTTGAGTCCAATGGATGCTAGTCTCACCACATCGGGTTCAACCACCGCCATCTGATCTCGGAAGATACTGTCACTCGAAAACAGCACATCGCATGTCTGTCCTGGGGGTATCTTAACCGTCTGTACCACCGAGGCTACAGAAGATACCTTCCTCAACACGCATTGCACGGCCATCTTGTACGGATGTTCTATCTTCAACATCCCCCTACAAGGTTCCAACATTGCCCCGTACAACGCAGCGAAATCTAATCCGATGATGCCATCATCACTCAGATCAGCAATAGTAGGCGACAGAAGATAATCCTGTCCACCTATATTGACTTCGAAAAACGCTTTACCAAACGTGTGCATGCAGCTACCCTCGGCCGAATGAGCTTTTACCCTCGTTGTGAAGTTTTCTGGTTCCTCGGCTACAAGATCATGGAATCGTTTGGAGATCATGGAGTGACTAGCCCCAGTTTCAACCAAAAATTCCGCAGACCTTCCCTTCACTGCTACAGTCAAATACCACCTCTTTCCATCTAGTGGTGATGGGTTGACGGTGAAGCGTTCGAAATCATTGATGACACCAAGATCTACCCCCCGCCGTTTCAAGTGTTTCAAGCAAGGATGATCCGGGGACAATCAGGCACTGCTGACCATTTCCAGCTCCTGTATCCAATTTGTCACTCCCCCAGTACTTCCTTCTCGGATGTCTACTTCTCTGGGTCACAACGAAACAACCGAAGCGGATCCTCATTACCCACATTACCGATCAGGTAACTGGCGCATTCCACCAATTGGGTAAACGATCCGGCACCATGCATCGTTCTCCATCTCGACACAGCTAACTTGCCAGGCCCATTTCTCAATGCCCGAAGAAGCTCGTCCAACGATTCCTGCTCTGACCACCGATTATACCTCATGTCGTCCATGAAGTCTGCAAACCAGTCCTGCCATGGCTGTCTGCCTGTGAATGGAACTGGAGTGCTTGCAGTGCGTCTAGCAGCATTGTGGTTGTCCCTTAGCAACAAGCGAGACTGCTCAATGCTCCAATCTACGATATCAGCATTATCAGCTTGTCTGCTAACACAGTCAACTCCCATCTCAGCAATGCAGGGGTTCAAATCGTAAATCAACTTCATCCCTGGGGACATTGATTCACGTCAAGAGACTCGTTTACCTGCATTTGTAGGAGATCTCCTTGTGGGGGCACTCGAATGCTCATTCGGATCAGATCTCGAAGACCAAAACGGCTTGGTCTCTCTCGAAAGCTCGACCGGCTGGGGGGATTTTGCCAGCAGGTTTGGCGGGCACTTTTGTAGTTGTGGTTCTATGACACACACCCACCTCGTTCCCTACACGGATTCGAATAGTCATCATCGTATGGCGTTGAGCGTTGTTCACGTTGTGACGACCTTCCATCCGAATCACCTGTATCGATGGTCACCCTTCTCGGTCTTCCTCCGGATGAGGTAGTAGCACCACCCCCACCAGACGTTGAGTTGTAAATGCCATCATTGACATGATCGAACCCCGAATAGCTACTTCGAGTTGACTCCCTCTCTCGTTTCAACTTTAAATCTTTCAGTTCCTGAGTAACACGGTCCTTTTCTTCCATCATCGCTTTGGTTGCTTCTCTAATCGTCTCATGGAGTTCGTCTGATTCCTGTACAGTCTTATCTTGACGCTGTTCAAGAACCTCAGTCCGCCGTCGCAAGACATTTTGCTGATGAGAGAACTGGTCTTCCATATGTTCCAGCTCCGCTTTTGTTGTGTCTAAGCGGTTCTGCTTCTCCATTGTCGCGCCGTCCAACTCCTCATTCTTGTTACGGAGCTGTACCAACCGATGACTCAAGGCTTCAAACTCCGCATTCATCCTGTCAATCTCTGCGATCCTTGCTTCTTCGAATCGATTCTTCTTTTCGGCGAAGTGACGTCGGGTCACTTCTTGCCTTTGGTGTCGTTCAGCATGCAGAATGCTCATGCCTTGTGTTGGTATAGGAGCAATGTGCCTCTTCTAACCGCCAGTCTCGAACAATGAATCCTCCAGGTTTGACCCTAGATCTTTTCGAATAGAATCAGGATTGCCTCTCCTTGGTTCTGGTGTGGAACTTGAACGGCTTGGCCCATAGTGCTTCTCAAGGGCCGCTACCACCTCCGGATCCGGACTCGAAATAGGGTGAAGTGGTGCTCCACCCTTTGCCTGTTCAGCCATGTTCACCCGAACCGACTGTGCTATTCTTTGTTTCACCCAAACTGGTCACGGCACCAATGTAGGGGTTATGTAAGTATCACGCGAACACAGGTTCCAAATTTGGTTTGAATGCAACAGGTTTATTTGATCACAGCCTTAAAGTAACACGAAGGTTTTTGCTCGGTTCACTTGGTTTAACCATATGAAGATGTACAGTGTTCTATTGATAGTTCAAAGTCAGCAACGCTGGATGATCTGGTCCTGAGCCAGCATGACTGGTGCAGGAGCCAGAGTGTGGGAGGGGTGTAGGTGCCCCGGTCGAAAAGGTAACGAAGGTATCGAAGGTATCGAAAGGTGTGGGTCAGAGCTCGTCCTGGGACGAACTCTCTGAGGTAGCCAACCTCGGCCTCTTATATACCCTGAGCGCGGACCAAGCAGTGTCGACGTGGAACTCCTCCGTAGCGCCGTCTGGAGTGCCCTGCCTGGCTCAGCTACCGGATAACCGAAAGGACATGGCGTAGGTGTTGCCACCTAGTGTCTGATGGAGGCACTTCCTGCTCTGACTCCACGGACCTATATGTACATGTATTATTCGTGCCCCTACATTAGTATAGATTTTAATTCCGAATATTTTTTCTTTAATTTTGTTAGATTAGTTTGCTTAATGGGTTGGGCTGATTAGGTGCAGGTGTTATTCTTATAGTTATTATTAGTAATATATATACAGGGTTTTATGGTTGTCCAGCCATTTTCTTCCTATTCGGCAGTATGGAGTTGGCTATAGCGTAGCCCCACTGCTTCTTGGTGGTAGTGTCTGGGTGCAGGCAGTCCCACAGTTTCCTATAGCGATCGTACCTGTTTGTGCCCTTGAGGTGATGGATAGAGCTCTGCCACCACGGGCCTATGACTCCTGTTTCAGAGTTAATATTGACCATTACCAGGCTCAAGTGACGTACCCCTTCATTGATTACAGCTTGTTGCAATGGGTATGGGTTGAGTATGAGGGGCTGTCCATTAGTTGGTTTCCCATGAGCCTGATTATACCTTATTACTTTTACACCTACAAGCTGTGCTATGGCCACAGGGAGAGTATTTGGTCTGGCGGTCAGGGTGTTTTTAAAGTCCTGATATTTTGATGTCATCACATCCACTAGGCTAGCTACCTCTTGGAATATTGGGGTTATTGTGCTATTTGAATTGACATTCGTCAGATTGTTGATTCCTATAGCAGTTATAATGAGGTTATACTTGTCCGTACTAAGCTCCTCCTCCACCCAGGGAAGTAAGGACTCAATTGTGGCTCCAGACTTGGTTGTTATTTTAACATAAATGTCTTGGACTGTACCTTTTTTAATTGCTGCTTCGTCTAGTTTTTCCATCATCTTGTTGTAGAGGCCGGCGCCCCTGCTGTCCAGGGCAACTAGAACTTTATACATATTGGTTTCCCCTGCGTAGAGAGGATAAACTATATGCGTATAGCTGTAGGGAGTTGACGTGTTGTGCCCTGTCCGTCTGCTACTACTGGAGTGGCGGCAGTGGGCTCGCAGCTCCTTGGTGGCATACATAGAGTAGGGTAGGGTGGGAGGGGGCAGGCGGGTCGAGGGTCGGCTGGTGGCACGCTATTGACCAATATTTGTATAAAAGTGTAACCCCGCTTACCCTCGTACATGTATGTATGTACTGACCTGGCCGGCCATCCTAGAATGGTGTTCTGTGGGACTAGACGTATACCGCTATGGAGGTTAAGCTGGAAGTAAGGCCCTTATGTTTTGGCGAACCTTCTGAAGAGTCACCCCACACATATTTCTGCCCAGTCTGTCATCATTAAAGTTTTTTACACCATCCATCAGTGTGAAACCACTCCCATGCACTGCGTAAGGAGTACATTCCGTGAGGTCAAGGTCACCTGTCGAGATAATATAGTCTCTACACTTCTCATTTAGGGTGAACTTGGACATTTGTAGGGCCTCGAGAACCTCCAGTTGCATAGCCTCTGTCCACCTGTCATTCTTTTTTAACCCTTTTGTGTACCTTTAGGCCTCATAGGGACAATCTGTGGAGAGTATTCTGGCTGCAAGTGAGGGTTCCTCTGCGGCAATTGCAGCATGGTATTGAAAACCTTGCTCCACACTGTTGAAGAAAAGCCCCTCATACTTAACCCTTGTCTCGAACATGTTAGAGTGGATTGGAATGCAATAGCCTGCTCGTTTTCATACTTCACAGTTTTAATTGTTGCAAGTTTGAGCTGCTCAGGTAGCTTGTCTAAGGTCTCAGGGGTACATGAGCGGTTGTCAATGTACACTGCTTTGGGGGTTAATCTCACTGTATGGTTTAGTGCCTTGGCGTTTGCAGCGACCACCCTCAAATCTTTAAAAGTGTTCTGTTGATTGAAGGTCAGGTCGTCCCCTACCGAGAGCCCATCCCATTGGTGCATGTCTCGCAGTTTTTTGACATTTTTGTACAAAATCCCTTTGTGTTGTTGTTTCAAGAAGTACAGCATAATTGGGCGTGGGTTGTCATCACTAGGGCCTCCTGGGGGGGCGCCGCATCCTGTGGATATCACTGCAATCTAGGTTGGTTAGCCCTGTTCCAAGATCGGAAAGGAGGGCTGTCACAGCTGCAGCAGGGGAGTTGAACCTTGACTCCTTTATACCCCCCTTAGGATTATGTTACACCTTTTTTGGAAGACAAGGTTTTCCTCTTTTTCCCTTTTCATTTGGCCAATCACTATCCTGTTTGTATTGTTCTCGCACACAAGATCTTCGCAGATGGACTCGAGCTTGTCTAAAGCATGGATCAGGTTGTTAACTGTCGCAGAGTACACGTCATCGGATGTGACCTTGTCGCTGTCGTTGAGGCGTCCATTGAGGCCTTGTTCTGCACGGTCCTGTTGATGGTAGGCGACATTGGCTGCTCCACCACCACAAGCTGTTTCCTGCCTTCATTAGGTGCACCGCATGTAGTGCACACCTTATTATTACCATTGTAGGTCGCACCACACTCCTGGTTGGTGCAAACCACCATTTTTACAGGAAAAAATAATTGACCCCTGCAGCCTGTCTGGCCAGGCTCTGATCAATGGCTGACCAGCTGGCCACCGGCACACTGGAGGCTGAGAACAATGGCGCCCCCTGGTGTGTAACTAATAAACTACTCAATATGATTGAGTCTCAACACTAATTTATGGTCAAACTACTGCCAATATAGATTGTATTCTATTAATTTTGGCAGAGGGAGGCATCTTCTGTCCAAAGTGTAAACTATTTGAAAGCTAAAGAACAGATGACTTATAGATGTCATAATCTGACAAGATAAAGGTGTACTACATATGTAAAGTATGCTTAATGTTAATGTCAAATTTATTATGTCATTTTAACATGCACCTTAAGGCATGAATTTGACATTAATGTTTTATGTGTATAATTTCTCGAAAAATAGATGTGATATTCTGATCCAGATTTAATCACTTGTTACATCAAATAATGACCACATAGATATGTATGGATGATATCAAATGGTTATGTCTCTTTCTAATTGCCATTTAGATGTAAACAATACATCAGTCTCCTGTCAAACTGCTATGTACAAGGATTTACTCCCTTGAGACGTCATGGTCAGGTCATTTTGACATCAACATGAATATGACCAGTAAAAGACAAGCTTTTTACATAAGGTGCTAGCTGGGATCCAGTCCACTAGTAAAATGGTCAGTTCTCAGGGCACCGACACCATGATATCCACGCCTGTGGAGTTTCACCGACCTAGACGTCCTATAACAAAGAGCAGCAGGCCAGGGTCACTTGCTTGCCAGGGCGGTAAATATCCGGCAGGAGATGTAGCTCAGGATGGCCAAAATAGCAGATAAATTGAAAGAAAGGGAGCAGAAGGCTGAACAGGACCGGCAGAAAGAGATAGCGCAACAGGAAGCGGAGCTAGAGAGTCTGGAAAGTGGAGAGAAGTTAAGAAAGAAAGCACAATGGGTCTCAGAGGAGGACTCAGAGACTAAGCAGGACCGCACAGGGGTGCTACAGGTGAGTCCGGCGGGGTGGTGTTAAGAGGGCACAAGGATCACATTCTCGTACAAGTTTCGAGAAATCAGCGAAATGATACACAACTAAGAGTAAGAACCTAGATAGCAGCTGTAGGGGGATTGGTGTCACCCAGCAACTGGGGCAGATGTAGTTCCATTACAGAGGACACTCTTGCTCCTGTTCTCTGAATAGGCGAATAACCAATCGGTATTATAGGGGGGAGATTTAGGGCTCTCATGAGGTTTATTAATTCCAGATGGTGGACACTATCCAAAGCTTTCCGCACGGCCAGGAAACAGGCCAGGAGGTGTTTACCTTTATCTTTGGCAAGATAGATATTATTTATCAATTTGAACATTGCATCATTTGTAGCCCTGGACACATAGAAGCCATATTGATATTTACTAAGTATACAACCCTGCTCCAGCTCACCATAAATATTTTCATAAACTATTCTTCACATATATATATATATATATATATATATATATATATATATATATATATATATATATATATATATATATATTTATATATATATATATATATATACATATATATATATATATATATATATATATATATATATATATAATATATATACACATATGTATATATATATGACGGCAATGTTGGGCGGGAACGTTGGGATTTTTTTAATAATGAACTTGATTCACTACCACCAAAACGCTGTGATCAATGTTTAAATATTTACACATGTTTACAATTGTATACCGGTACCCCAAATTACTGCGTTGATATCCACATGCATTCCTACATTTACTACCAACATTGTTGCTTGTAGCAAAAAGGAAAATAAACGCCAACTGTGAACTTTACTCGACTGCGTCTGGTTTCATGTGATTTCAAACCCTTCAAGTATTGGGATATATATTCCCCAGGTGGAGTAAGTGCATTACCTAGTTCACCACCTGCCCACCATGGGGAGGTAGGGTCCCTGGTGCCTCTGTTGTTGGCAACCAGAAGGCCATTGTCTGTCCCATCAAATATCAACCAATTTTTCTCACCTCGGATTTAAAGCCTGGGCCCGAAAGAGAAGACTTGTAGTTTCCCAAGTAAGAATAGCAATAATAATTATAACTTTGAGATAATGCAAGCCATCGATTTTCTTTAGTGACAAGTGCACCCCAGTTGTTCTATCATATTGGTCGATGGTGAGTATGAGGCCAGTGGGACCTGTACTGTGATCGCTACACAGACTGCTAGGGTGGTGATCACGGTCTGCGTTATGCCAACTATACTGCTGCTTATTCTACTTTTCATGATATATGATTCCATGTCTTTCCGAAGAATCTTAGATCAGGGAGAGGGTGGGTCATTTGCAAGTGTAGTTTACAATGGGGAAAATGTAGCGTGCCTTTTCTTACTCATAGGAAGGTAGGTCGGTATAGATAGGCTGAAATTAATCACAACCCTTAATTGAATTTCGCAATTCTTATTCTATTATCAACTAATTGTAGTTTGCCTGAGACCTCATACGTGTTGGCCATTTATTCTAGTCGATCATAAAGGAAAACTGTCGTTCAGAAACAGTGCAACCTATACTTGGTCAGACTCAGAGAGTTAGGAGTTATCAAGTAGCTAGTACTATGCATGGATTGCTGTATACGTAGGTATGATTCTCACGGCGGGAGTGGGGCTATTGTATTAGTTTGAGTGGGGCAGAGAGGATGTGATGGAAGGGAGGGGTAGTCTAGAAATAATCAGTCAGCTTCCCCGCTAAGCCTAATAACGCCAATTCAGTATTCCACTCACCGATCAACCGCCACCAACGCCACCAGCCAACCTGCCGTCAAATTGCATTTATGTCGGACAGCATTCGTCCCCCAATATCTGGGAATTATTCAGGTGGTTAACCCTTTTGTGCCTGCATACATGCCTAATTGGCAGTGGCCGCATATTGCAATTAAAACCCTAATGAGGGGCGGTTCGAATGGGAAAAGCCTTTGCTTTCTACTCTGATTGCCTCCCCCGGCGCTGCCGCCCGGCTCTGGTCTGGCGGCAACTTTGTGCGGTGTGTGGCGCGGCCAAGTGTCGTCTGCCTCACTACGCCGTGTTGACACGTCACAGCGGGGGGCCGCCAACTCCCGATAACAAGTCGTGCGCCCTGCTGCAGTGTCCCCTTCTCCTTACGCCCAAATTGATGCCCGCTCCATCATATGTATCAACATATATATCCTTCACGATGCCATGCAGTCCCCTCCCACTCCTATTTTAGTTCCAAACTATCTATGACTAAGCTTCTCTATGCTTGATTTTATATGATGTTGAGTCCTTTGCAAGACCATTCAATTAACACATTTTATGGTACACGGTTCTTCAGCCACGGACAGGAGGCGATAATGGACATCTATTCAGATGTCATCAGACGACAATTCGCCTCCAATGCATTCTGTTAAAGGTACTTCCGGTGAGCGGCGGCCCGTGAGTGATGAGTCAAAGGCTGGTAGTCGGGGTGGTATTTACTGGGGCGCTATGATGTTGGGTACACGGGTCAACCTGCTATGTAGTCTGCACGCCATCTTGGCAGCCCGCTCATGCTCTGGACTGAGTGGACAAATCATTATTACCAAGTCACTAAAAAGGTATAATAGCAATCTGTAAAAACATGGATCCAGAGGGTTGACTTGCCCACCGTTATTAGAAAATGACCACTCCATTAGTGTGCATTTAAATAAAATACCATCTATATTGCTATAATTTTCCAGTACTGTGATATTTGTCGCTGTTTCTCCCTCTGAGCTTTACATATGTTGCGTTATATAAATGCACGTTTAAAATTTATAATGTATTTTACGTGACCTGTAATGTAAGCTGGGACCCCACTACCCGATTTTGTCGTCAGATCGGAGCTATTCTTATGAATCTGACCCAAACAAATGAAACAAATTGCAAATTTTTAAAACAAACCCTAACATTTGATCATCCATGTTAGTATGATCTGACAGATTTACTTTCCTGAGAATTGAGCACAAATGCGGTTAGTAGATCCCCATCTTTATTTGATACTGATTACTGATTACTGTAAAACCCCACATGTAGGCATAACTCGAGTGTATGACCGACGTTGGTTAAATACACGCTCAAGAGAGTTCATTCAATGAAAAATGTTTTTTTTGTGGTTTGAAAGAGACCATGTTCATAAATGAAACGCATTTTATTAAATTTAGTTATTAAAGAAAGTTGAATATGATGGATTTCCCTGTCCCTGTGTGCCCTGGTGCAGCCGGTCACCCACCACTCAGCAGGCCCCACTGTACACTGACTATATATATATGAGTGCATTCGCCTCACAGAATATATATAGAGTAGGAGGAGCTTTTTCCACTTCTCAGCCCTCTCAAACATTTACTACTACAGATATCATTATTCCGGTTTTTTGTTGCATTCCAATGGTACACTGATGTATTTTGAACATGTAGAATAATGTACAGATCATTCATGGACCGGAAGTCCAGACCCCCAACTTGTTCCTGCGTTTATTAACCAGCAAGCGTTACCCGGTCGATTACCCGGACCACAACATACACATCCCCTCTCTTGGTACCACTAAACAGATATTCTCTTTGGTAAATAATCAATTTTCGACGCAACTCCCTACCTCTGGAGTTTATTCAGATTATCTTTCTTTGTACCTTCATAGGCGAAACATCCATAGTCAAACAGCGACATAACAACGGTTTTATATAGATCTATCAAAATCGCAACCTTGTGTTTCATATTATCCCTTAATTTGGAAAACTTAAACAATCTGCTATTTACCTTCTTGTTTACATCAGTTTCCATACTCACGCCCCCGGTCAATGCACACTCCCAGATATTTGTAACAATCTACCATACCAAGCTTGGTGTTCCACATATCAAATTCAATACCTTTAATTTTATTCAGTTTTTGCGATGGAATACTCCAATATACCTTGGTGTTATTGGTATTTACAGTGGGACGCTTACTATGACACCAGGCTAATACTGGATTTATGTCTTGCTGCAATCGGCTATGCACAGTGTCTGTTACTCGAAGTGTAGAACATAAGATCGTCAGCATACATTATGAACTTACAATTTGTTATACTTTCTGCGACATCATAGCTCTGCTGGGTGCGTGGACAAACGTTCAGAGTGTTATCTTAATCTATAATCTTAATTATTAAGAGCTGAATGTGTAGCTCCTTTGACCTAGTGTCACATACCCAAACAATGCTACGTGAAGTTTCCTTGGTATAGTATATACCCTACACCCAGACGAGACAACATATACATCCCAAAGAAAAGAAAAAAGCTACATACTAATAACTAGCCTATCCCACATTGGACTTACTGCTACTAGTGGCGCCATCTTCATTTGCTTTGTGACACTTTTAAGATAGTCTAAGATAACATTAGCAGTAAGATATAGTTTAAGATAGCATTAAGATAACGCTCTGAACATCTGTCTGCACACCTAGGAGAGCTATCACGGACGTGCCATCATCATAAACAACAGTGGTCCTAAAACTGATCACATTTTTATTTTGTTTTAATAATAAGTATTTGATGTTGGAATTGACCCTTATCGGCTTCCGTACGTAAAGTCTGCAAAGGACAGGCCTACTTGGTTGGTAACAAGGGAAGAGCACTGCGTGCAGCAGACATCCTCTCAATTGAGTCAGTTTTACCACATATGTTTATATATTGCCCGATCCAATCGGTGCCGTCTGAAGTGTGCTTAAGCTGGGGCTCCACTACCCGATTTTTTGGGTAATTCTCACGATCCGATCATACAGTTCTATACAGTTTGATCAGGTGAAAACAAGGACTTGTTTTTGTTTATTATTCTGTATGAATTGACCGATTACAGCCCTGTGTATGGTGGGGCATCAGATCAATAAATGTTCAGGATCTACAGTACCCCCTGTAAACTGTATACCATTGTTATGGTATATAACTGAGTCAAGTTCGTGAGAATAGCACCGATATGAGAGAAAAATCGGTTAGTGGAGCCTAAGCTTTAGAGCTGGGGCTCCACTAGCCGAATTTTTGGGCAATTCTCACGATGCAGGTCTGTTCAGTTTGATCAGGTAAAAAAACGAAGGCTTGCTTACTATATGTATTGTGTTTAGATCGATTAGATCCATGTGGAGAGGAGGATACGTTTATATTTACATTTCACCATACAGTTTGATCAGGTATAAATATAGACCTAGAGGTCGCACTGTAGAGAGATATAGAAATCAAACCAGTTTGATATGTAATCAGGAACCAAAATCGGCCTCAGGTGCAAAATCGGGACCTAAATCGGGACATAGATCGTGTTTATATAGCCTTAGCAGGTCTATTTTCCAGTAGGGCATGGAGTATTCAAAATATAAACATGTTTATGAACATGAACCTATGGGAGGGTCTAGAGTACCAACATACCTACGGCATACATGTGTATTATTCATGATTTAATACTGGTGAAGTTGGCCCCAAGGAGAAATCGGCCCCAATGAAGTCGGCCCCAAGGAGTAATCGGCCCCAGTGAAGTCGGCCCCAAGGAGTAATCGGCCCCAGTGAAGTCGGCCCCAATGAGAAAATGCTTGCAGACTTAACCCAGTCTGACAAATGTCTTACAAGCTGATCTTAAAGTCTTAACCCTTTAAAGACGGCATGATACCTTAATGTGTCATGCCCTTGGTCGTCATGATGCATGAATGCAGCCCTGGTGTGTTACTCGCCAATGCTGAATTCAAGCAGCATGCCGACCCTATGAGGTTGAGACACTCCTGAAGGGTCGCCATGATGCTCCAATGCAGCACCAGCGAGTTACTTGCGGGGGCTGCATTGGTGCATTATGACGACAAATGTAATTTTTTAGAGCCATCCGTCCTTAAAGAGTTATTGAACTTGGAAGTATGATCGACGAGACAAGTCATGATTGGATTTGGACTCGGGCAAATAATGATGACCAAATCTCACCGCCCCATTTTTTACATAAATGTAAGACTAGAGAAAATTGAAATAATAGAAACATATTATAAAGTAAAAAAAAAACATGGACGCTCGTCGGCTGCAGACTGTCAGTACACCGGCAGGGAGTGTAACAGGTAAGCTATACACCTGTTGCCATTGGCCGGTGTGAGGGGTTGGCTCAAGAGGCACCCGCCGTAGGGGGTCGACTCAAAGTTAGTCCAATACTTGCAACTCACTATAGGTGGGTTCCACACCATTGAACTTGGAAGTATGATCGGCGAGACAAGTCATAATTGGATTTGGACTCGGGCAAATAATGATGACCAAATGTCACCGCCAAAGACCCAAAGATAATACACAAGTTCATAACACAAGTAATTTATAATGACAGCATGCTAAGCGCGTCAGAAACTATCCTGTCTGACTCTACCCTGCCCGTGAGAGGCTTAGTTAGGTAGATCAGCGCCACTAGAGACTGCAAGTTCCCAGCCTGCCTCACATCATCCAGGGAGAGCCCAAGGCTGTACATGTATGCTGCACCTGCCCGTCTCAGACAGTGCATCCCTGCCCCTTTGTGATCCAGATGGACCTTCTTGAGAAGCAGCTTCAGAAAAGATAAGAGTTTGGTGTAGCTGAGCAGGGTCTGTTTATCGCCCGCCCATATCCAGAAGGCTGGTGCGTTGGGGTCTATAGTGGGGAAATTGACGAAGTGTTCCTGCAGTAACCTAACAGCGCAGAGTGGAGACCCATGGGCTGTGGTGACTGGAATGTGGTGAATCCTTTGGTTATATTGCACAGTTTTAGAACTTGAAATAGTGATCCTCAAACCCCAAGGAGTTAAAGATATTGCTCCCCTCCTTAGGTAGTGTAAGCCTGGGTTTGAGAGCGACGCTGGGACCAGGTTACTTTTGGGTTGCAGAGCTCTGAAGGCCAACACAATACACGTCCACATAGCGTGGGTTGAGGGGTCTTTTAAATGCACAAACATGAACATCTTCAACATGTCAGAGACAGATAGGGTTGGACGGAGGGGTTCGTGGTCCTCTTTGATGCGCTTAAGTCCGCCCATGGTTGATTTGAAAACATAATCACTCCTAATGAGATCCCTGTCAAAACCGTATAACTTGTTCAAAGATAGAACTCCAGAGACGTAGTTGTCAATTGTGGCGTACTTTAAAACACCACGCAGGGAGACGATGAACCTGCAAAGCATGGTGCAGTCTGTAGGTACCGGTAGCCCTGTGGCAGAAATTCAGGTATTTCCTCCACTGTGAGCCTTTAGTGAGCCAAGTAGTGGGGGCCCACATGTGAGCGCGGATCTCTGCAGCTTATTAGTCCAGAGACCTTCTGTAGCGTGCCGCCTCTACAACAAAGGTGAAAAGAAGGCATAAAGTTGAGAGAGTCTAGATTAATAGTCAGCAATCACATTGTCAACTTCAGGTAGGTGTACAGCAACTAGATGGCAATTAAAAGTCACACATTTCCAAAAAATGTCTCTAAGCAATGACATAGCAAGAGGGTTAGCACTAGACCCCTTGTTTATAGCTGACACTACTTGAGTGTTGCCTGATTCACATAAAACTGTACAGTTTGCCCAGCTTGCACCCCAACAATCTAGCGCCTCGGAGATCGGGTAGAATTCTTTAATGCTAATGTCATCCGAGGTGGAAATGGGAGGAATCTACTGAGTGATGATGGGCGTCCGAGGAGAGAGCAAAGGTGTGGTCCCACCCACTCGCCGCCCAATCATTGCCGCACACTGCGCCCCGGCCTGAGCTGGATGCATCGGTGGTGAGTGTTCTAGAGGGATGGGCTGACCCATCTATTGTGCGTGCTTTGCCATTAAACCAACTGGAGAACTTGATCCACCAGTCCAGGTCGTCAAAGAAGGACGTAGAGAGAAGTACATACCGCTTATTGCCTTTAAATTCCTTTAAAAGGTCAATAACTCGCCGGAAATGGGAGGAATCTCCCCCCCCTTACCAGGGTGGCACAGTGGGACAAAACGCTGCATGGACTCTGTAGCTGCCTTCTTGTCACCCATTGGCGACCTATAAAGAAAGACAACTTGCCTAAAAGATTATCCACTTTTGCCTTGGGGAGACGCAGCTTCATCTCACACGTATCAATCTCCACCCCTAAGTAGACTTGCTTGCAGGCGGAAGAAGATATTTTGTTGAACGCTAAATAAAAGCCTAGGCTTCTAAGAGTACTGTGCGGAAATAGCTGAGACGCTTTACATTCTTCAAATGTGTCCGCCCAAACTATTAGGTTGTCGAGATAATTTATGCAGTGGTGACCTGAGGCCGTCATGAACCTAGCTACGGCGTCTGTCAGACGATTGAAAATAAACGCTGATGCTTTAGCGCCAAAAGATAAAAAAATATCCTGATGAAAACAAGGCAAGCCATCAAAGTCCCACATCAGGCCTTGGTACTGGCGGTCATGTGCCCTAATCATGGTGGACCTGTAGGCAGCGGCTAAATCTGTGACTGCTAAATTCTGATCTGGGTGTAGGTCTGCACAGACGTCATCAATGCGCTCAAACTTAAAATGGCTGAAAGTTTGCTGCATAAAGTTATTGATAGAGAGGTTCCTAGGCCTGCTGGCGTCTGTGATAGGCCTCCATTTACCATTCGGTTTAGGGACCGCTCCTAGCGCGTGGATGCATGTTTGAGCTGTCTTGACCACTGACAACTTCCCATCAGCAATTTCCCCCATGATAATGTTGTTTATATTCTCCATGGAGGTAATCTCTGCAGACATGTAGTTCACTGTGAAATAAGGGGTGATGTCCGCGCCTGGGTCTTTGATCTTAAAACCATGCATGACACCGTCTAGTAAATAAGCACTGTCAGTGTCCCACCGCCCTTCACCAAACACCTGGCCCGGGCCTCCCAACAACATCTGTCTCCAGCCCGCTGGTTTTAATTGTGATCTAACCCCAGCGATAAAATGTGTAGCAGAAGAGTCAAAGAGAGGTGCATACCCGCCGTAATATTGTAGCAGATGTCCCACCGATGTGAAACATTACAAATTGTCGCTGAAAGAATTGAAATCCACCTTCTCATCGCCGCATCCGCCGCCATCTTGTAAACAGAACGCTTGTTCCTGCCTGCCGCAGTATTCATAAGTGAGAGGGGGCTCCACCTCGCCATGAACCAGCGCTGCCGTCCGGGCCGAGGAGAGCCGAGTCCCCCCGAGCTCCGCCGCCTGGCGGGGAATATGAGGGGAAACGAAGTGTGGGGCTATCTGGCGGTTCTGCCGCTCGCTGTAACCGGGGAAGCTCTGCTGTGGAAACCCCTCGCAACGCGAGGCATTGAAGCATTCTTGATTCTCTTTAGCTTTGTGCATGCCTCTACACACTGCACAGATGTGAAATTGGTTGCAGAATTCGAAATCACAACTCGAGTAGTTAAATTTGGTGCACGTGTCGTCTGGACATGTGCTGTTGTAGCGCTTGGTACCTCCTCTGCCGCGGCCTCCTTGGTTCCCCTGCCTGCCGCCGCCCTGGTGTGTTTTCTCGCCCTTGATAAACATAGTCATAGACAGATAATCTGGGGACACGTAACCGGGGATGTCTTCATCTATGACCCTGGTCCTAACCGCGTGCTTGTAATCCACACATGCCCCATGCGTAAAGCCCCCATGCAACTTCTTGAGGTATATGAAATTGAAGTGCTCGGCATAATCCTGCGCTGTTATATTGGCCGGGCCGCCCCCTCTGCACAACCGGACCAATACACATGTCATGCTGTACATTAGCTCATCATACGACATCTTGTCGAAGTCTTTATCTTTAAAGATGTAATAATCGTGGCGTATCCAACACTTAGAGCGCTTACGCTTCGAAGTATCATACCACTGTCTCATACCTGCACGTTCGTCCGCGTCGCGGGTGCCGCCCAGCTCCAGGTCCTCTGAGAGAAGGTTTAGCTACAACTCCCCGGAGCCCGCACCGAGTAGACCCAAGCGTATAGTCCGGGGGCCGAGCTTGCTTCTGCCGGGGCCCTCCCCGAGCGTGGAGCCCACCTCCTCGCCAGCACCGCCTCCGGCTTCGTCCGTGCCGCCTCCGGTCTCCGCCGTTGCCGCTGCCACTGCCGCAGCCCCCTCCGCAGCCGCCGCCTCCGCTGCCGCCGACCGCCGCCGCCGACCGCCGGCAAATATCCGGCTCTCTCTTGGTATAAGAGAGCTTCATCTCTGCTAGCTGCTCCTGCATGGCGATCAGCTTCTCCTGCTGATCGAGCAGTTCGTGCTTGCGCTCCTCCTCAAGGATCATGCCGGCGACGATCTCCGTCTGCTTCTCCTTCAAGGCCCAAGCGGCCTCTGACCCTTTCCCCTCATCTGGAGGGGCCTTGATGAAACGGCAGTATTTGCCGAAGGGTGGGAGGTGTTTGAGCACGCAACCTGACACACAGTTCTTAGCCTCCGGATGGCTGGATTCTGCTTCACGTGTATCCCCCATGACATGGACGCTTAGATACCATAAAATGGGCACCAGTTAGACGAAGGTGCTGGCCCAACCAACATGGACGCTCGTCGACTGCAGGGAGTGTAACAGGTAAGCTATACACCTGTTGCCAGGGGCCGGTGTGAGGGGTTGGCTCAAGAGGTGCCTGCGGTAGTTAGTCCAATACCTGCATCTCACTATAGGTGGGTTCAACACCAATAATAGGTTCACCTCAAAAAATAAAGAATAATGGGGGCTGGGGGGAGGGCAAACCTAAGTTTTAATCTTAAAATCTTAATAACACCTAAAGAATATAGATGGTGCCATATGTTGATATCGTGTGGGCTCTGCCCTCCATCCCCCGTTTGCCTTCTTTAGTAATGGTAAGTTCTATTAAGACTCTAAGACTAAGACTTATTAAGACTCTACTCTGAGGCCAACCTCACTCCGGGCTCGACCTCACTCTGGGGACGACTTCTCTCTGGGGCCGACCTCTCTCTGGGGCCGACTTCACTTGAGCCGTTTTTTCCTTGGGGCCGACCTCTCCAGATACCCTTAGATCATGTTGTCTCATTCGGTGTATGATATTATACTGGGACCGATTTCTTTTTTAATGTTTCTGGTCAGTCAACAGTGCCTAACAGAATAAGGCCGACCACAGAATTTAATGGGAGTCGAACCTTCATCACTGAGGTAACTCTCCCTACGACTCTAAAGTAACTCCCTACTATCAAATGTTGATGAGGGTGTGAATAATGTAGACGAGCCCAAGCAGTTTTGGGCAGCCATGAAAGAGTTATTATCAAAGGGAAAAAATAATAAGCAAATTAACTTGAAAAATGATGATGGTGACCCCATAGAGCCCGAAAAAACTGCGGATTATATCAACACATTTTTTGCTGGCATAGGTCCAAAATTAGCTTCTAAACACGACTCTGACTGGTCATTTGATGGAGTACCGGTAGATGATGTAATGCCTGACTTCTCTTTTTAAAACGATGAAATAGATAAAGTAGTCGGAAATCTAAAGACAAACAAGGCTTCTGCAGTAGATTATATTTCGACACAATCATTCAAAGATTCAGTTTCTTGTAATATTGACCGTTTTGCTAAAATAATCAATTTATCAATTTTTAATTCTAAAATTCCTATCTCTTGGAAGCAGGCACAGGTCACCCCTTTGCCAAAATCTGGAAATCTAAATGATGTGTCAAATTTAAGACCGGTAAGCCAATTACCGGTACCTGGCAAGGTATTAGAAAGATTAATACACACAAAGCTGCTCTCACACTTAGATGTGAATGGTATTTTATTAAAAGAGCAAGGTGGTTACAGAAAAACATGTTCTACTATTGACACGATAAGCGTTCTTACAAATGATGTTTTAAGAGAAAGAAACATTGGAAGATACACCATGGCCTGTTTTATCGATATAAAAAAAGCTTTCGATTCTTTAGACTATTTAATCTTACTAAGGAAATTAAAATTATATGGTATAAAAGGAAAAAATCTAAAATGGATTGAAAATTATTTTAAAGATCGGACTCAGATCACAAAGGCAAATAGTGTATCTTCAGACATAGTAAACATGACATGTGGCGCTCCGCAGGGGAGTATACTTGGTCCTTTGTTCTTTTTAATATATGTGAACGATCTTGGTGCCACCTTTAATAATGTAAAATCCTTATTATATGCTGACGACACAGTATTGTATGTATCAGGATCTGATCTAAAAGCCATGGAAACACAAATGCAATCGTCTTTAAATCACTTTATACTTTGGTCATCAAAAAATAAGTTAACCTTGAATGAGTCAAAAACAAAACTAATGCTTCTAGCTTCAAATAGAAAATATAAAACACTTCCTTTAGATATAATAAACATAAAAGCTAACCAAGAGAAATTAAAATTTGTCACTTCTTATAAATATTTAGGCGTCACACTGGATCATGAACTAAATTATAATCAACATATAAAAGAACTTAGGAAAAACCTGGCTTATAGATCACATCTTCTGGGTCGTCTGAAATTGTTTGTACCTACAGATATTTTATTATTAATTTATAAAACTTATGCCTTGCCACTGTTCGACTATGCTGACGTATTATATAATGCATCTAGTAACGAATCATTAAATCTCCTCCAGGGTATTCAAAATAGGTGCTTGAAATATTGTTTAAAGTTACCGGTACTGACAGCAACTGATTATGTACATCAAGAAGCTAAACTACCTATGTTGTATAACCGTCGTCTGTACCATGCTAGTATTTATGGGTATAAAAGGGCTCATAAAGTCGAATTTCTTGATATTAGGCCTCGTGCAACAAGAAATGCTAGATCTCCCTTTTTAAAATATTACCTTATACATTCATCGGAATATGAAAAAAGCATTGAGGTTCATGTCGCTCAGGTATGGAATGCCTTACACCACACGGTCAGAGGAGCAGAGAGTATATCCTACTTTAAGCGTTTGATGAAAATCAAATTGGAAGAATCTATACCGAAAAATATCAGATTGTAATTTGCCAGACCATATCTATCTGTTAATTTCTGAAAAACAAAATGAGCTAAAGAAATCAAGCGTATTTAAAAAACATAGCCTACATGTATTAACATTGAATGAGTGAAGTATGTCTACACAAGTGTTTGTCCTGTATTGTTGTAGCCACTTGCCTAAACATGGATTTTTTTGGAAAATATAATTAATGTGATTTAATGTCAAAGGGGTGGCATTAAACATCTGCAATGCAGACTGCCATCCCTATCCTTTGTCAATCAACCTGGATATATCTTTGATGAGCGCGTGACGCTAATTAATGTACGGTATTTACAACTGAAAGGATAAAAACAACGAGCAAAATATGTCATGCTGATTGTAAATTATAAAAAAATGTGAATCAAATAGATCAATAAAAGATAAATCAACCTCTTAATCAACCTCTTAAATGTTAGGGAGTCTAAGTGTACTGACTCCCTTTGCATTGAGTCAAACAGGAGTCAAAATGGGACAACATCATAAAAAACGAGTCAAAACCAGTCAAATCTGTTTGACACTATTATTGTACAGCTGTTGTAGGGAGTCAAAATGAGTAATGCAAGGAGATCTTAACAGCTCCCTTCTCAATGGTTTCATCATTTACATCAATCTGAATGGTGGGAGAAATCAGAGATTTTATTTACATGATCTCAGCCATCAAGCTGATAATCCATACATAGATGAAACAGAGAAAATGCTTTAAAGTGACATGGTCCGATTTTTTTCATATTTTAAATCTTGCTCAGACATGTTTCAAATGTTAGTTAAGTACCAATTTTGGAGGATAGGGTACAAAACAATTTCATCTATGTGCAATAGGAGCCCAATTAGAAGTTCAGATTTGGCCCAAGTATAGCATTTTACAGTGTATTTTCAATGGGGGGAATTATAGCGTGCACTCCAAAATGAGTAAATTGAGCCATAATCTGAAGATTAGGCAAATTCTAAGCTGAATCCTAGGGAATGACATTACACTAAGTATGTAGCACATGAAGTATGGCCATAAGGAACATTTTTAACTAAATTGATTTTTGAACCCTAATCATCGGACCATGTCACTTTAACATAAACATTCACCTATAGAAATAGTGTCTATATTTCTACTGTATCTTATCCCCCATATGGAGTCATCCAGTTTATGACTCTGTAAGACGGGAATCAATGCAAGGTAGGGAGTCAATTAGCTATGACAGGAGTCACTACAGAGTTATCATAGAGTCCCACGAATATTAGGGAGTCACTTTAGAGTCCTGGGGAGAGTTACCTGAGTGATCGGGGCTGGACTCTGATTTGAGAGTTACAGTGATTCTACTTCTTCTCTCTGTGCACTATCTTTGTCCCTACTAATTAATATCATGAGGCCTTCCCCTATAAAGTATCCCCTTTATTAAATTTAGGAGGACGTAGTGTGAATCCAACATTATCAGAGCTCCAAATTAATTGTGATCTCAATTGTGATTAAAGACAAAATAATGATGGATGCGTCTGAACCCCTACTGACTGCTTTACACGCGCTGCTCAGTAGCCTCGCCCCTGCTTGGTGTAGCCTCGCTCTGGCACTGGTAGGACGCATGCCTACATGGTTCTAATGGACACAGGCTGGCACGGGACCTTGTGGCAGAATTGGCCCTGTCAGATCGTCTTAGAGTTGTTGACGGCACACCTCTGGCCTTGACCTTTAACCTGACTGCCCTAGAGGTTAATTTACACAGTTTATACAGTTGTACAATGTAGGATACCCCTGAGGATACCAGAGGATCAGATTAGAATTGCATTAGAAATGCTTTTAATTCTTCGGCATACGAATATGGCATTATGTAAACTAAATACCATCCACATTTAGTTTGCTTAATCCACAAGGGACAGATCCCTTTTAGGCTCTAGATTAGACACAGGCTTCAATTGTGAACCCCTGTGTCCTTTCAACTCCATTGCTACACCCCTCTGACGTAGTGTTTTATGTCTAGACATAAGACCACTTTTTTAGCATAATTCTTTTTCTTTCAGATGTAGAACATGATAAACACAATCCACATCTTTCTATCTATCATAGAACCCATGGTATCATTGAACAGGTGTTAACATAATCCATGAGGTTTCCCTAGTACATTTACTATATAATTGGTATCCAGGTTTGGAGTTAATCTGAACCTGCAGAGATGGCTGGTGATTGTGGAGTGAGGGTAGTTTGGTCAGCCAGGTAAATGGGGCTTGCATGTCGGAGGAAGTAATGTAAGTAGTGTGGGGGTACATCTAAGGTCATGATAAACATCTCGATATGATAATGATAAACTGATAAGGAGGCTGATGCTGATAAGGAGGTGATTAAGACGACAGGTTGTCCGCCACCATCCTGATATGACAGTAACAGGCCTTTGGTAATGCTGCTTGGCTGGTCTTACAGCGGAACTCACACAACTGCCATCAGGGTGAGTCCACATCAGATCAACCACTAGCTCCCGGCTGACCACCTCAGAATTTGTTCTCAGCTGGTCATATGGTAGTCCAATGTGTATTTATTACCATCTGTAAATATGGCTGCCATAACCCAAGCAGTTTTCCCGTAGTGACACATTTTGTGCAGGGGTGGTGCACTCATCAAACGAAGATGTTACAGCTGGCCAAATTTCAGAGGTCTACTGTGTAGAAACCATGGTAACTAGAAATGTAAAACTCAAGATGTTTGTTCACCTATGTACTAGCATGAGATACAAACACCTATATAACGATTATCACTGAACTGTTAAGATCAAGGGGGCACCAAACATGAGAGGAAATTAGATACTGACCAGAAAAGTCCAAATTAGGAAAAGCCAACACAGTTAGATGCTCTACTCCAGCACACCCATTTCTCTACAACTGATGAAGGAAATACAGAGCTTGTGTACAAATGATAATATACTTCATATCAATGCCACAGGGGTCTGTGGATGCTGAAAGCTGACCTTGTTACCAAAATGAGCCAACTTTGGCAGCCATTTTGGGCATGTGGACACACTAGAACAAACATGAAATATTTTTTTCCTTAGAGATCCCATCTAAAACATTCAAATTAGTCTAACAGCTAACTTGTTCCGTGTTTTCTTCTGTGTCAGAAAAATGATCAAAACTATGTAAACATTGCTTTGTATTAAAATGACACAACTTGGCTGACCTTTAAGGGTATGTGGACACACTTGAAAATGAAATACTTTTTCTCTTTAAGATCCCATCAATATCATTCAAAGGTGTCTAACAGCTAACTTCTAACGTTACAATTTTTATGTAAAATTAATTATCAAAACTATGTGAATATCACTTCATATTGAAATGACACAACTTGGCAGCCATTTTGGGCATGTGGATACACTTGAACAAACATGACATATTTTTTCCTTAAAGATTCCATCTAAAACATTCAAATTAGTCTAACAGCTAACTTGTTCCATGTTTTCTTCTGTGTCAGAAAAATGATCAAATCTATGTAATTATTGCTTCGTATTAAAATGAAACAGCTTGGCTGACCATTTAAGGTATGTGAACACACTTGAACAAACTTGAAATAATTTTTCTCTTCAAGATCCCATCTGTATCATTCTCATGTATTTAATAGTTAACTTGCTCCATGTTTTCTTCTGTGATAGAAAAATTATCAAGACTATGTAAACAGTGCTTTGTTTTAAATGCCACAACTTGGCTGACAATTGGGGTATGTTGATACACTTGAACAAATACAAAATATTTTTTCACGTTAGGATCCCATCTGTATCATTCAAATGTGTCCAAAAACTAACTCGTTTACACAAATCTTAACTAACAAAATCTCAAAATTTCCAAAATTTTCCGGAACGATAGGCCTATATTGTATTTCAAAACATTGCTGAATGCACTTATCTAAAAGTCAAATACCAAGATTTTCCTGGGGCCTGTGGCCCTGAAACCCCCAATTATAACTTCCTTCAATCAACATCTCAGGTCATTTTTGTTTATACTACAAATTATATTGTGTATACTATAAAAATATTTGTGTATACTATAAATTTGTGTATACTATAAATTATCAAAGCTATTTAAACACTTCATATTGAAATCTAGGGAATGTGGGCAGACTTGAAAGAACATGAAATATTGTGAGTGCTGGGTGGCTAGCTTATATAGCAGGTCACTCAGTGGTGGCGCCACCTATATATCTGGGCTGGGTTAGTCCTGGCGTATACATAACTCCCGGGAAGAAGTTCTCTTGGCCGATCATAAGATCAGTCCTGGAAGGACTTCTTATACCTCATAGGAGACCATGTCGACCAAACCTGAGTCCGGATTGGATGGAAAATAGTCGGTGTATTGGTTTATTTGTGCATCACGACACAAGTTAGCTTTTACACACATCTAAATGATACTGATGGGATGTTAAAAGGAAAAAATGTTTCATGTTCCTTCAAATGTGTCCCCATACCCTAAATGGTTAGCCAAGTCGTGTCATTTTAATGCAAAGCAATGATTACCTAGTTTTGATAATTTTTCTTACACAGAACGAGACACGGTACAAGTTGGCTGTTAGACTAATTTAAATGTTTCAGATATGATCTTTGAGGGGAAAAAAATTCATGTTTGTTCAAGTGTGTCCACATGCCCCAAATGGCTGCCAAGTTGTGTCATTTCAATATAAAGTGATGTTCACATAGTTTTGATAAATAATTTTACATAAAAAATGTAACGTAACAAGTTAACTTTGAGACATCTTTGAATGATATAGATAGGATCTTATAGAGAAAAAATATTTCATGTTTGTTCAAGTGTGTCCACATACCCTAAATAGTCAGCCAAGTTGTGTCATTTTAATACAAAGCAATGTTTACATAGTTTTGATCATTTTTCTCACACAGAAGAGAACACGGAACAAGTTAGCTGTTAGACTAATTTGAATGTTTCAGATAGGATCTCTAGGGACAATTTTTTTTCATGTTTGTTCTAGTGTGTCCAAATGCCCAAAATGGCTGCCAAAGTTGGCTCATTTTGGTAAAAAGGTCAGCTTTCAGCATCCACAGCGCCCCCTGTGGCATTGATATGAAGTATATTATCATTTGTACACAAGCTCTGTATATCCCTTCATCAGTTGTAGAGAAATGGATGTGCTGGAGTAGAGCATCTAACTGTGTTGGCTTTTACAACATTAGACTTTTCTGGTCAGTATCTAATTTCCTCTCATGTTTGGTGCCCCCCTTATCTTAACAGTTCAGTGATAATCATTGTATATGTGTTTGTATCTCATGCTAGTACATAGGTGAACAAATATCTTAAGTTTTACATTTCTAGCTACCATGGTTTCTACACAGTAGACCTCTGAAAATTGACCAGCTGTAACACCTTCGTTTGATGAGCGCACCACCCCTGCACAAAATGGGTCACTACGGGAAAACCGCTTGGGTTATGGCAGTCATATTTACAGATGGTAATAAATACACATTGGACTACCATATGACCAAAAGAGAGAAACATCCAAGCCAGTCACCCGGGAAAATCCTCTAAATCTAGTTGATCTGATGTGGACTCACCCATCAGTCACCTATGCTACCCAACCTTGTATGTAATAACAGTTCATCCCATAATACATAATAATATAGTAAGCTCAGAACATTGATATTCAGTACACTCAATTGAATATAGTTACTAAAGAAATTACATTCTGTAGAAAGCAGAGGACATAGCCTCATAGGGAGAGAGGCAGACCCAGAGCACAAGTTTATAGTTAGTATACACCACCGATCAAAGGATTTAGATATATATTTTTTATTAAAAGTAGCATTTTTAGAGAATTTATATCAAAACAACTCAAAATTGTCTGCCACAACCATGATAGGCATTCTGCAAGGTGAAGGTCATGTACTAGCTGAGCCCTCTGGGAGATATGCCGTGATCAGGTCATTATCAGTTGGACCCATCATCGGGTAGATGATCAGATGGTCAGTGAGATATCCGTCGACGTTGGCTAGGATTATGACCGGGATTCACATACAGGTTGACACATTGGGACCAGGCAGACAGCAGTGATATGGATAATTTCACCTTGACCCATGGCCAGTTTTACACACCTTGATACTACAATGAATAATGACCGAAGCAATGCTTGTGTCTGAGTATTGAGTAAACCAATTACCTGCAAGGCCTAATTATGATTATTATGATGTTGTAGTCTAGGAACAGGTGAGAGCACCCTGTTAGGCTAGATAGTCTCAAAACTGCGAGATAGTCTCAAAATACTATAGTTTTGTTAGTATCTCGCTACCCTCAGGCTAGATAGTCTCAAAATTGCGAGATAGTCTCGAAAGGCTGGAAGATAGTCTCAACAGTTGAGACTATCTTGCAACTGTCAGGCTAGATAGTCTCAAAATTGCGAGATAGTCTCAAAATATTATAGTTTTGTTAGTATCTCGCAACCCTCAGGCTAGATAGTCTCAAAACTATAGTATTTGGAGACAATCTTGCAATTTTGACACTATCTAGCCCGAGGGTTGCAAGATACTAACAAAACTATAGTATTTTGAGACTATCTTGCAATTTGGAGACTATCTAACCTGAGGGTTGCAATATACTAACAAAACTATAGTATTTTGAGACTATCTTGCAATTTTGAGACTATCTAGCCTGAGGGTTGCAAGATACCAACAAAACTACAGTATTTTGAGACTATCTTGCAATTTTGAGACTCTCTAGCCTGAGGGGTTGCAAGATACTCTCAGAATTTTGAGACTATCTAGCCTGAGGGTTGCAAGATACCAACAAAACTATAGTATTTTGAGACTATCTTGCAATTTTGAGACTATCTAGCCTGAGGGTTACAAGATACCAACAAAACTACAGTGTTTTGAGACTATCTCGCAATTTTGAGACTATCTAGCCTGAGGGTTGCAAGGTTGTCACAAAACCATAGTATATTGAGACTATCTTGTAATTTTGAGACTATCTAGCCCAACACACCCTCTGATTGCTTGCATTTAACATATACCATATAACAACATATCAAGCAATATCACAACCTTGAAAGCAACCTGCAGCATTAATAGATTCATAGGGTTTCCCCTGTTTTTGTTTTCTCTGAGCTGTAGTTACTTATAGTAGGTATGGCTGGATAGGCCTTTCTCTTGACTGCATTTATGTATGCTGGTATGGTAATCTAACAGTGGTAGTGTCACTCCCTAAGAGGGGAGTTTCGTACCAGTGTCTAGCTGTGAGACACATGGATCACCAACATTATCCCATTATCATACCATTTCACTCATCAAAATAATATGTAACAGGTACCATGTCTTTGGTGGAACAAATGACAGTTGATTTTGAGAATATGGGCCCCCTAAAAGGGCTCAGGGTAGTGTGCCATAATGTGAGGAGCCTGAATGATGAAAGAATTGCTTTCCAAATTTGATATTGGTATTGTAATCGAGTCATGGCTAACACCCGATATTAACTCCATATTGTCTCGTGACATTGATGGATTTAACTATGTAGGGCTTGATAGGAAGCCCTTTGTCGATAAGGTGGGTGGTGGGCTTGTGATATATGTAAGGGATAAACTGGGGTTACACCTGGACATAGTGAACTCTATCATATGTGTAGATTTCGAGATTCTAACTGCTGATATATTATTACATGAAAAGAAATATAAGGTCATAGCTTTTTATAACCCTAAGGGTAAGCCTAAACCGGTCACAGATCATATAAATAATGTGATAGGCAATGCCCTGGGCAACAATGTGTTTATTATTGCGGGGGATATGAACATTGACCTCTTAAATGGCAAACAATGTACTGAAATAACCAATATGTGTAATGACAATAGCTTACAACAAGTAATTACTACACCTTCCCGTGAAGTGGGCGAGTCCTCCAAGCTAATTGATCATATTTATACCAATAGTGAAATTATCGACAGTTTTGGAACCATTAATCTAAACTATAGTGATCATTATCCCATATATATAACCTTTAAACATAAAACTATTAAGATTGAAAAGAAACAAATTCGAGCTAGGTCTTTATTTAATTTATTTAATTTAATTTAATAAGGACGATTTTGTGAGAAGATATATCAATGCTGACTGGACAGGTTTTGATAATTCACTGCACCCAGATAAATTATGGCTAATATTATTTAAAAATGTACACACCACCTTGGAGAACTCAGCCTCTATGCGGAACATGACTATTCCGATACATACAGAGGAATGGTTAACGCCTGATGTATTAGAGCTAATGAGACAACGGGATAAGATGTTCAATAGATTTCATAGAACTAAGTTAACTATTCATGAGGAAATGGCCAAGGCCAAGCGTAATGAGGTTGAAACAGCCTCCTTTTTAAGCAAAAAAAGGATGATTAACACCCTAATTGATAAAAAACATAAAGATCCTAAGGCTGCTAATTATATTAATAATTATTTCTCACAGATAGGGGAGAAGCTTGCGCTGCAACACCCCCCCATTGTGATCCCCCCTATGGAGGAGGATAAGCAAGATGATGTTGAATTATTAGATGACCCCATTAGCAATAAGGAGATATTACAATTTGTGAAAAAAATTGATTGTACTAAATCATCAAATGTTGAGGATGTAAAAGCATTTATTTTTAAGATAGCCTTTGCCTGTGCTCCTGAGAAATTAACTTTTATATTTAATGAGTGCAGAAGAAGGAACTGTTTTCCAAATCTATGGAAACTTGCCACAGTAATGCCTTTACCCAAAAAGGGAAATTGTAAGTTAGTTACTAACCTTAGACCTATAAGTTTATTGCCATTACCTGGTAAATTATTTGAAAAAGTAATGGCGAATAGATTAAGAACCTTTTTGCAGGACAAAAATATAATGCATTCTGCACAACATGGATTTAGGCCTGGTAGATAGACTTTAACTGGAAATTCTACCTTTTTAAATGATATTTATAATGACATTGATAATAACTTGGAATCATTTAGCCTCTTTTTAGATTATTCCAAGGCATTTGATACAGTCTCACACCCTCTACTAATTAAGAAACTACAAAATATTGGTCTTACACAAAATTCCTGCAGGTGGTTCCTAAGCTATCTTACGAGCAGAACACAAAGAGTGTTAGCAAACAATATCTTTTCTCAAGTTAAACCTGTTCAATTTGGTGTCCCCCAAGGATCCATATTGGGCCCTATCCTGTTTACATTATACATAAATAATTAACCAAATTGTTCTGACCTATGTAAAACTGTTTTATATGCTGATGATGCAGCCATGACTGTAAATAGGATTGAGGATCTCCAAGCCCTTGTCCTTAAAGTCAGCAATTGGTGTAAAAATAACCTACTAACAATTAACAAAGATAAAACAAAATGGATGAATTTCGGACATAAGCCTCCATTGCAAAATTTATATGAAGATAGAGTACAGCTAGATGGGCAAGTTTAAGAAAAATTAAGGGAATTTAATCATCGGGGCATAACAATAGATGATACGTTAACTTTTGAAAAACAGAGAAAGAACACAAAAAATAATGCTAACTTTAGAGTAATTCAGATGGCCAAAATCAGAAAGTATTTAGCTGTATATGGTGCTTTGAAATTATTTAAAAGTAAAGTCATTCCTATATTTGATTATGGTGATATCATTTGGGATAATCGTAAGGGTAATTTTGAAAGGGAGATACAAAATATCCAAAACAAAGCCCTAAGAATAATATATAAGGTTAAGTTGGAAGAAAATCCACTGTATACTACTGTACAAATGCAAAATATGAGTGGCTGTATCCCTCTAACCCATAGAAGAGATATACATTTGCTGACATATGCTTATAATATTAGACATATACCTGCATATAATGGATGTTAGGCCTAGACATACTAGACTGGCAAATGGACTCCGTTATGTACAAAATGCTTCTAGAAATCCAATTGTGCATCAAAGTTTCCATAGAGAAGCCATTAGAAGGTGGAATAAGTTAAAAACTGCCTATACTCTACTGGAAAAGAAGGATGTCTTCAAGGAAAAAATAAAGAAAGACTATCCTCATTGCTATGTAAATAACCGTTATAATATTATGGTCATGGTATAATGATGATTCCTCGGCTTGCTTGTGTGTGGAATTAATTAATTAACTGAACAGTTAATTGTTCTCCTTACATAACTTGATTGCCTTGTATTCCTAGAATGCACATACTCCATAAAATATGGAATATTGTTGCCACCTTATGACATGTTGAATTTCACATTGTATTACATGTTCATACCTGTCAACTGAATTGTTTTTATATGTAACTCATCCTCATCCCATTCCTCATCAAAAGACAACAAAGATTCATTACTCTTTGGGTTTTTTCCTCTTGTCGAAATGTTTAATTATAAGACGCCATTACACAATTAGTCAGATAGCAATTATAACCATAAGAAGGCCTGGACAGCATAACGGCATTGCCGAGTCCTAAGGCAGATTATGTATTTACATAATAACTGTATTCCTTAATAAAAACACTTTAAAAAAAAAATCCACAGCTGCACCAAAATACTCACCTTCTGTGTGCACTGTGCACAGGGGCTCACCTAGAGGATTTTGGGCTCCCTAACAAAAAAAAAAGAGAAAAATTATCGATGCCTATCCCGTGTTGCAAATGCACAGAAGCCCCCGTGTCTTCGCAGCAATTTGAAGGCTGACAGTATTTTTTTCTGTTTGTTCGATTTGTAAAAAAACTTAATTTTTTTAACGCGTGGACAGACAAATCAACCTACAATTCCAATCAACAGAGTTTTTATTTTTTTCTGTACAGTTGGTGTGTGAATTTCCTCCTCAAGAAAAAAAAACAATTGTAGATAATATAATTACTATGCGATTAAATGATCCAAAAAGGACAGGAATTAACAATGCCTATTCCCAAATATGTATCCAAACAAATACTCAGTGTATCATGAATGTCCTATACAATGATCCTGGTGATGTTTAACCAACATTTGTCCAGATTATGTGTTTGGTCAACATTATAGGGATGTGCTCATCCAATACGGTTACACTGGTATAATAGAGGGTTTTCTAACAGATGTAGTAAGGTTGCACTAGCTCACTCACACTAAAACTCCATAGGTGTAACAGGTTAGTCATCACTGGCTATATACCAGGTTCGTCATAGGAATATTCACCCTTCGTTAGTTAAAATGATACATCATTATATTTAAAAAAATGACTCAGACAAAAAAATATCTAAGTTTTGCCGTTCCAGCATTCTTTCTCTCACTGGTCCACTTGCAGTTTTTTTGCTGCGGAATGGAAGACTTGCTGTTAGTTTTCGCTTCATCAGAAGCTCCCCTGGCGACGGAATGACATTGTCTATGGGGGTTGCTCTGATGTTTAGTAGAACCTTTTGGATGTTTTGTCTGACTTCATTGCCTTCTTTAATATTAGCTTAATCCATTTAATCTGTCGCTCTATAAATCCATTGGATTGTGGGAATTCAGGCGAGGATGTTACGTGCTGGATCTCCCACTCTCTGCAGGTTTTCTGGAAGGCTTTTCCTGTGTACTGGGGTCCATTGTCAGATCGGATGGTGTTAGGTTTCCCAAGCACACTGCATATACCTTCTACGTAGCTTGCTATGGAGGCAGAGGTTGCTGAGGAAAGTTCCTTCACAAATGGAAATTTAGAATAATAGTCAGACGCAATGATAAACATCTTGCCTTTTATCTCGAACAGATCAGTCCCTATTACCATCCAGGGTCCATCAGGAACCTCTGTGGGTAACATTGGTTCTTTCGTGTTTGCTTCCTGGAACTCCTGGCAAAGTGGGCAGGTCTTGATCATTTTGCTGATATCATCGTTTATATCAGGCCAGTAGATGGTTTCTCTTGCTAACAATCATGTTTTCTAGATACCCTGGTGTCCTACGTGTAGTTGCTTCAGTATCTCAGGCTGCATCGAAGGTGGTATAACAACCTGCTTTCCCTTGAAGATCACACCATCCTCTATTCCTAGCGTGTCACAGAAGCTCCAGTAAGGCCTCAGGTCAGTAGGAAGCTCTTTGATGCTTTCTGGCCATCCAGTATAAATGACTTCTGCAAGTGCGTTCAACACTGGACACTCCCTGGTCTTGGTTCTCAGGTGGTGTTTTTTCTCAGGACTGAATTGTATCAGATCCAGGGTGATATCATCGACTCTGACATCAACTGTGACATTTCCTGTATCTTTCGGGTTGGGCAACCAGGAAAGTGTATCAGAAATGACCATTTGGCTCCCTGGACGGTACAAAACACTGTAGTCGTATCCTTGTATCTTCAGTAACATACGCTGCAGTCGTGGCGGGGCGGATGAGAGTGCTTTACGCGCAATCATCTCTAATGGCTTCTGATCGCTCACTACTGTAAATGATCTGCCGTAAAGGTATGATGTGAATCGCTCAACCCCATAGACAATGGCAAGCATTTCTCTCTCTATGTTGCTGTAGTTGCTCTGTGTTGTGGTAAGTGTCTTGGATGCGAAGGCAATTGGTTTTCCTTTCTGTACTAGACATGCACCCAATCCCTTCATCGACGCATCAACTTCTGAATCCTCGGTATTGGTATAGGCACTGTCAACTGTACATGGTTCCTCCTCCTGGTGTGGTACCATTGGCATTGTAGAAGAAGATTTCCTACTCACAGTTTTTGGTGTAACCTGATGTTGGTGTTGCTCAAAACAAACATCAATTCATCACTTACTTTACCACTGCCACCATGTAATGATAATGTAACCATAAAAGTAGTTGGTAAGGCTGATGTTGATAGATTTATTCCTGAGATGACTGGAATGTTTACATCTTCAAATATGGCTCCATAATGGCTGGTTCCCCAGTCCACCACCAGGTGGAGCCAAAGGCTATATTATTAGTTACTGTTTATACCACTTGGTGGGGTGGCTATCACTGGCTATCACTGGCTATCACTGGCTAAATCTGACCGGAAATCGTTATCAGACCTGGAGAATCGGTGCTGCAGCATACATTGTGGTGTGTGATATGTAATTAGAGGGAAGGAAAAGCCAGTGTAGATTCAAACCATTGTTAAGTTTAATGGAAGGGTTTTCTCTTTTTCTTAAATAGTTGTCTGGACAACGAAAATAACCCACGATTTAATGAGCGAACTGCCTGACTGTAAATCGTTTTTGTATTTCTACAGGGTTAATCACAGAGTCATCGTTTCTAATGCAGGCAACGAGTTTGATTTCCCAAAAAAATGTTAATGAAGTATGAGATAATTGAATGGTAACTGCTTACGCAGGGAAGACGTCTGAATGAAGTCCAAGCTAAATCGTTGGGGTTGGGACTTCCTCGCTTATTATACAGTAAAATTCTGTTATAACGAAGTGCTTGGGATCAGCAAAAAAGTATGTTATAAATATACTATGGCATTTCATACAGAAACCCTATAGTAAATAAGTCCAAAACACAGAGGGATATGTGAGGTTAACGGCTTGTGGAGGAGGTTGACGGCTTATGGAGGGGTATCTAGGTGGACACCGGAACCCGAGCTATGAGTATACGGAATGTCAGGAACTGTCTGTGTGGGGGGGGGGGGGGGGGGGGGTCAGTAGGTGCAGCATCAATGTGATAGGAGTCAATCAGTCTCCAAGCACATTAGTGTGTGTCACGCTGCATACCTGTGCACCAACCCGTGTCCTGCCCTGCTCCCAAAAAGGTTTGGCGTTTGTAAAGCACATATTTTAAGGATCGCAGCAATGTTGACACAAAGCAGAAGGGAGACTTTTGAAAAATCGCCTATAACACTACCTTCCCTGGAAACAAATTCCCGTGAATTCCCCCTGAATAACACGGGTTGAGCTGGGGTGAGTCCTGGGAATAACCCGGGTTCTATTCCCGTGATATCACGGGATTCTGTGAGCAAAATTTCCCGTTATATCACGGGATTCTCTTAAAGAGGGGTGCATGGGTTCGAATCCCATACTAGTAGACCTGAATGGTTATAGTGAACCTGTCTACTGTTATTTATCTAAATATTCTTACAAAAACATCCACATACATTCCTTTTGACCGCAAACAATCTAACATATGCTTGACCTGTTCGGGAACTGAACCTGCAACCCTTAGACCCATAGTCCAGTGTTCTAGCGACTGGCCTACTGGGACCTGTATTTGGAGAGGTACATCATCTGTGACCAGTGGTGACTGTACCAATATATATTATGTATACATAGAGTTGTTGACAAAGAGAGAAGCAGGATAGACATGAGGATGAGGTTTAGCAAACCCAAGCCAATTAAATGTAGACATATCCTATACTTTTATCACTGCTATGTCTGCGTATAGTAAGCTTAGATGTACATCATGTAGATTTTCCCATTATTTCTTTCATGCGAAAAAAAAAGATCACTAGGGTTTCGAACTATCCACCTTCAGATATACAGTGCCAGGCTCTACAGACTGAGCTAACCGGGCTTGCTGAATGGTTGATGCTTGGAATGATAGAGTATCATTCTGTGCCGTCTTTCTCTGGTACAAATAAGAACATTTAGCAAACCTGATGTAGCTCCTTAAACGCTGATGTAGCAATGGCAAAATTGTAGGCTACATCTGCGTCTAATGAACTACCTTAGGTTTGCTAAAGGTCCCTATTTTTCCCATCATAGCTCATTAGGGATTAGACCTCTCCACCTTCAGATCTAAAGTGCTAGGCTCTACAGACTGAGCTAACCGGGCTTTCTGAATGGTTGATGCATGGAAAGGTAATAGGGACCTGTAGAAATGTCGGCGCGGCCCATTTAGAAATGACGTAGCCTATGCCTGTAACACTGCTATGTTTGCCTTTAATGAGATATGTCAGGTTGCTAAAGGTCCCTAATGTTTTATTCTGCACGCTCTCTCTCTGATAACAAAACAACTGTATGAAAGAATCATTTAATGTGGGGCATTTTGCACGTTTAACACATACACACACTTGTATTCTCCCATTAATTGCAGTGTTAAAGTGATACTTGCAATCCTTCAGGAGATTCATTGTCTTGGCTTTTGATTTCTAATTCTAAAGTAATTAGTAATAGAAACCAAGCTTTCCAACTACAAATACATTGACCAGTGCGCTAGCAGGGAGAGGGTGCAGATTAAACACTACCACTCCATGCATCAACCATTCAGCAAGCCCGGTTAGCTCAGTCTGTAGAGCCTAGCACTATAGATCTGAAGGTGGAGAGGTCGAATCCCTAGTAGAAGATACATTTTTAATGTTTTTTATCATCAATTCATGCTTGAACAAGGTAGAAATACACCTATGCTATGGTGTGCACAATTCTACCCCATTGGTTCAATGAGTGAACTGACACAGGGGTTCGAACCCACATCCTGCTGATTTGCTGGGGTAAATCCCGTGAATTCACAAGATTCTACGTGTAAAATCAGGTCTTTCAATCCCGTGATATCACGGGAAACTTTGCTCACAGAATCCCCAAAACTTCCCGGGAATATCTCGTGACTTGTTACCAGGGTTAGCTTAAATTAATGGGTTCTGCAATGATAGTTTAGTCTTTAATGGTCAGTATCATGGTAAGGCATCCATTCACATGTAGATTTGTCAAATTCCATGTATTCCTGACCCTCAAAGGAGATGGGGACTTCTTGTTACGGACCCTGTTCCTAAAATTAGGATTTTCTTACTAAAGTAATGTAGCGAAAATCTCTGATCCTTTCTCTATACAGAGTTCTTCACTACATTTTACAAACGAATTTGTGATATCATGATCTCAGGAGAAACAGTAACGATTTTGGTATATTTGCCATTTTTGATGAATAAACAATAGAACATAATTTTGGTAGAAATAGATTTACCCCTTTAGCAATGCGTTTAACTTATTGTTTTTTTTATAAACGGATTTATTGCATTTGTCACTTTTATCACTTAGTAGGACCTTCTGGGCTTCTCCTAAATACCCTGTGAGAAACACAACTTTTCCTCTCAACCAGTTCCCTATTCACCACAAACTTCCTTAAAAACACCAACGACTTCTCTAGATCAGTGTCAGAAATACATTTTTTTCGTCATTAAAGGGATATTAAACGATTTCTCTTTAATATTTACAAACGAACTTCTTGTTACCCTATATATAAAAATCGCTGGTTAGAAATTCCAAGTTATTGACTGCTTCAGCCTAGAATACCCTTGGGGTACCAGATGAAGCAACATTTTCAGGCAACATGAACCAGTTAGGAAAGTCCCAGCTAACTCGAATTGTGATTCCATTCTAAGTGTAGGCTACTAATTTTTTAAGGGACACATATTTATAAGTAGGCCTATCCTACTCCCAATCAAACTATTCCCATAATTTAATTCTTATTAAAACGACACCCATTATTGGGATAAAAATCATACTCTCACACAGAATGCCTGGCAACAAGAGACAAAAGAAACCACTGGAATCCACCATTGTTTTTGCCTTTTGTAAGGCACTAAACTTACATACGTATAGAATTATGAGTACCTAATGCGAGCTTATTCCAAAGTAAATATCCAAGTTAGGTGCCTAAAATCCAAGTGCCTAAAGTCCGTGTACCCATTACTAGGCCCCTTATAGGTCTATATAGGACCCAAATTTCGTAAATGCCATTTTAATAAGCTTAGGCCTACACATAAGGAAATCAAAGTGGATACTATCCATGCATAAAATACTTTTGAAATCAAATGAAGTGCCCCTGTAACTCACAAAATGCATAGTCCCTTTATTACCTAATGGTATCCGGAATGCAGGCCCCCCCCCTGGGCCCACACCCCACAGGCCCACCGAACAGAGGCCCCTGCCCACAGGCCCTCCGGATCTAGGGCACCCTGCCTTCAGGCCACCCTGACTACAGGCCCCCAGGCTGTAGGCACCAACCTCACGTCCATTTCATATGTCCATAACCCATTATCTCATTCAAACTCCTCACGGCGAAAACTCTCTTTTACTAATCATATGTCCAACCCCCTGCCTCCTGTCCAACCCTCTCCCTCACATCAAACCCCCTCCCTCACGTCAAATCCTTACCTTACGTCTAACCCTCCCTCACATCCAACCCCTCCCTCATTTCTAACCCCCTCCCTCACATCCAACCCCCTCCCTCACATCAAATCCTTACCTCACGTCCAACCCCCTCCCTCATGTCCAACCCCCTCCCTCATGTCCACCCCCTTCTCTCACATCCACTACCATCCCCTCTATCATGTCCATGGATATGAGGAGGGGGTTGGGTGTTAGTGAAGAGGCTCAATGTGAGAGAGGGGTTGGACATGAGAGAGAAATAGTGGATGTGAGGTAAGGAGGGGTTGGACGTTAGGAGGATGTGGCGGACGTGCGGAGATGGTAGTGGGCGTATGAAAGTGGTAGAGGACGTGAGGAGCAGGTAGTGGACGTGAGGAGCAGGTAGTGGATGTGAGGAGGAGGTAGCGGATGTGAGGAAGTCGTAGTGGACGTGAGGAAGTGTTAGTGGACGTGAGGAGGAGGTAGTGGACCCCAACTTTTCTCACTAGTGGTCGCAAATCAGAGAGCCAGAAACCTCTCTGCTCCCCTGTACTCACTCGACCACTATAGTTGGTTATTAGGAGGCCAGAAGCCCCCTCAATCACCTAACCAATCATCTTGGAGATGGCCAGAAGCCCGCCCCTGAGTCACCTGCCTATGATAGTAGGCAGAGATCAGAGGGCCAGAATCCCACCCTCACTCAGTCACCTAACTAGTGCAGTCATGTCCACTATAGTTGGTCATTAGAGGGCCAGAAGCCCCCTCAATCACCTAACCAATCATCTTGGAGATGGCCAGAAGCCCGTCCCTGAGTCGCCTGCCTATGATAGTAGGCAGAGATCCCGGGTGGCCCTGTTTGTGTCAAAAGTCGACTGATGTCCAAATCGACCGGCTGGGTGAACGATGGTAGAGGAGGTGTGGTTATTGGGGGGGGGGGGTATGTTAATGTGGGTGTAGTCCGGGAGTGGAGGTGCCCCGTCCCCTTATTCCTGTCCTCCCCTACATGATGAGCAGAAACCCGGGTATTAAAAGGAGGTGATATTTCTCAAAATCCTAATCTGCTTTTTACAGAAAAGGTTTCTCAGAGCAAAGTCTCAGAGAAATGGTAATGAGGGTATATTCTTTGCAACCATCAAATCTGAGGGAGTTGAGGGAGGAGGGTATGGTACCAGAGTGGTCAATACTGAATCATGTTTGGTCTCACCTCAAAGTAGATGGACCCCATGGCGGCCCCCTCCCCCTCTCACCTCCCATTCATGTATGTGCCCTATGTTTGTTTTACCATTCTCCCTGTATATCTAATGTTACATCTAAGGGGTTCAATTACCTGATAGAAAGGAATTGACACCTTGGCATACAATGCTGCCAGACAAGCTGAGAAAATGCGGAGAGAAATCAAAAGAGTGTCAAAAACTCGGGTCAGGGTGTGTGGGTAGACAATTTATCAAACTCGTGGCCTACTCCCGGTCCCGAGCCAGCCCAGGCGACCGACTTATCATGATATTATTTAATACTAAATACACACTCTGTTCCCCAAACGATCGACCGATACCGGAAACATGAATGACCGACTTATCATATACAGTTAAAGAGCAATTAAACTGGTCCCCAACAAATCAATGGCCGATCAATGAACAACCGACTTATAGAAGACCGACTTATGGAGACATGTCTGTAGTCTGAAATTAGATGGCCAGAAGCCTGCCTCAATAAAATGTTAGTTTTTCAAACCTTTTTTCAAAGTTTTTTTCTCACGTTCATTTCAGGTTATTATGGCCATAAAATAACGTTTTAATAAGGGAATATATTTCATCAGTGTAACATATTCTTATGGTGTATATTCATAACCTCAGAATAAATATAATTCAGAAGTAAGTTGCATGTAAATGATGACTATTCACACGGTCCTCCTCATTATGAGAACCTCTTTGCAATTGAGTTTCTATCCCAAGAGAGACAGGACATCTCTCACATGAAGATAGATATAGTAGGAGGGAAATCTGTAGGATTTACACTTTTTCTTTATTCCCACAGAATGGGTGTCCATCAGCTTATTGCCCTGTAAATCGTCCATATATGGTAGAGATATGATTTATCCAACCATATTATTTAATCCTCAGATTTGCTATGGAATATTACATCTACAATTATCAAAAGATGTTGATATTATAATAGTTACGACCCTTTTTAGTTAGGATAATTAGGTGGAGACCCAGCCAAGTGCCATCAGAAGGAGAGTGCAGTCCCCTGGTAGCAGATACTGGAGCCAATAGAGACGTTTTTTTAAACTCAAAATAACGTTTTTTACATAACGTTTCCCATATAACTCTGTAGAATTGCTTAATAACGTTTGAGGGGTGAACGTTGTCTATTAAACCAATCATAAACGTTTTAAAGCATAGAAAAGGTTTATTGCTGACTGAGTAGTAGTGAGATAAGAGGCCCACATGCCCCAGCAGAAGCCGCCCCCCCTAAAAGGAAAAGACTAAATTCAATGCTTATCTGGTTGCCATGGTAAGCATGTTGTCCTAACAACTATCAAATATCATTGAGTAGATAGTTCTCTCTTAGAGCTTCGATTTAAGATACTAAATGACTATATATGTTGAAATGCTTATCATCTGGAGAGGATTTACATTTTTTCTTAACCCAAGAATTTTAAGGGCGGCCATCTGAGAAAATGGCCGCCTTACCCACACCCACCAGGTGCAATGGGCCAAAAAAGTGAACTTCAGCCTTCTACATGCAAGTATTCAAAAAATTGGTCTCACAAAATCCCTCATAGCAGGGAGGGTTTCTGTTTCTGTCTCATGGTCTAAATAGGACCACTGGTTCGCTTTTCCAACATTTTTCCAACCACTATTTTTTCCCCTTAGAATTGGTCTGACATCAAGACAACACACATTATAAACTTTTTTTTTACTGTGTCACATACATCCATAGCCTTAGTTAATTCATGGAATTTATCATATTTGAAAAATGATTTTATTAGGGACTTTTGCAGGGTAAAGCAAAAACTGGTTCGGTTTACCTGAAGTGACCCTATGGTCCCATTTGAATATTATACTAAAATGTCCTAATAGTAGATATGCCGACTTGAACTTCAGAGTAAGGCCCCTCCGAGAGAATCTGTTAGGAGAGTGAGGTTGCTACAGTAGCAGCGCGCATGTTACCATGGTAATGTATGTCAGAGGGACGCTGGTCCACTGGCTCGGGGAGAACTTTGCCACGCATTGTTCTGAACTGTAGGCCTAGGCCTATATGCAAGGACAGGCCCTGCTGAGGGGCGGGGGGAGAGGGGGGTGCTACAATTGGTACCAGTCCCTCTACGTGAGAGGATCGGGATGCTTAGTGTGCTGGATATGGGACTTTAATCGTACCTAGGCCTAGTCACAATTTGCCGCCCCCCCCCCCAACACACACACACAATCCCAGACCCCGAAGGGGCTGGTTTAAGATTAAAATCGCTAATCCACCCTAGAAACGTTTTTTGATGAACATGTTCTCTGCGTCCATTCTTTGAAAATAGTGAAAAACCTTCCTGAACACCTAAGTTTTATCTAAAATCACCTAAACAGAAACCCCCGAATGCATATCCTCTCAGTGAGCCTGTATTCACCAGAAAAGTAGTTAAACTAATGTATAAAGGCTCAGGCAACCAACAAATTTAATATGTTGCAGTATTTTTTCTTTCCAGCAGTCCTTAGGTATATACACATTGCACTTGTTTGACCAGCAGTTGTGGGCTGTGCCAGTGGTTTGGAAATGAGTATTACATATATTGATAACCACCAGTGTACTGACTACCACTAGTATGTCCACAGAAAATGGTATACTTCCCTTTGGAAAGGCCACATGCTGCAATGTATTGATGTGGTTAAGAACAATAACCTATATACAAAATGATACCACCATACAATATGTATAAACTAGAAATCAGTAGTGAGCAAGGGCAGTTGAGCTAGCCCACAGGCATTATTCCTTGTACAGGATCTCACCCATGTGCAGGCTCAATTAGAAACAGAGCTTTTTACAGTTAAGGCTATCAGCACACTAAGGACCTACTGCAGTCTATTATGTGGCCTTGGGACGACATGGGCCCCTGTTTACAGCCACATCTGAAGGGTCACTTTGATTGGCGCCATGGTCACCTGGGTCACTTACTTTTGCCATCTGGTGTAGAATTTGTGAAGTACTTGACCAATAATATATGGCTAACAGGGCGCGAGGGGTGTGTATCGATGAATAACACTCGAGTCGCGTAGTGAAGAGTGTGTTATTCATCAATACACACCCCGAGTGCCCTGCTAGCCATACAATATTAGGTTTATTATACGATTATTCAATCCAAATGTAAAAATTTACCTTAAATTTGTCCTAATTTGGCCATTTTGAAGGATATTCACGAAGATTACTTCCAGCAAGGAAGCCGCCATGTTGATTTTGACATCCCACCAACCCTGGTCTCTGATTGGTCGAGCTGAGCTGGGAACATTCATCATTTCAAATCCGAACTATCCTCAGTGTTAACGTATACGAGTGTACTCCTGCGGCGCAACCTGCTGGTTTGAAAACTAACCGCTCCTCAGCAGACTTGAATATAGGCAGCGTTTCGCTCTCACTGTACCATCCCTGCTGTGGCCGAGCGGTTAGCGCGTTCGCCTCACACATTACAGGTCCCCGGTTCAAACTTGATGGGGGACGCCGTAGGCCTGCATATACCCCCAGAGCATGGTCAGGATACCATTTTTTTATATGCATTTAAATATGTTATAATAAAAACTAGAATTTTTTTAATGAGTAAATAAGTTAAGTCAAACTTCTTCCTTGCTAATATAAAAAAAAGTTTAAAAAAAAGAGTTTCAAAGAACTCGGTAAATAATGGCCCTACGGGGCGTATAGACTCCTTGTTTCGTCCCCCACCATTACCAGCGCCTCGGCGGCGTGGTACGTAGAGCATCCGACTCCAAGTCTTTGGGTAGCCTGTTCAAAGCACCATGAAACCTCGGATTTTATGGGTGATGAAATTTCCGAATTGCTTAGGACCACCAGAAATGGGCTGATGTCCACCTGAAGCGTGCCGATATCCACCGGAAGAGTGCCGATATCACTAATTATTTTAGGGTGAATACTGACTGTCTATTGACTTGTACAGCGAATGCTGTATTACACACCCCCCGTGTAATACAGGGCGGCAATATTACACTGGCAGTGACGTCATATCCCGAGGGCGGATCACGTGACGACGTGTGACGTCACCAGAAAGTAGTCCGGCACAGCGTTCGACGCCAGATTTGAAGTAGAATTCACCTACCTGAGATCCCGAGTGGTTGTCAAGATGAATATGGATGGAAATGCTCCCGAGGGAGTTCCCGAGGGCCGTATAATATTTGAGTCTATATCCGAGGAAGGTGAGACGTGAGGCGATTTTAATATAGAAGATTTCATGGGGCAGTCCTTTGAAGAGGACCCGACCCTCGACGTCGCCAATGACGCCTCGGCGTCCTCGGCCTCGGGAACATCTGAGGGGAAGGAAAATTGGAAGAACGAGTTAAAAGATGAAGAATACAGGCTTATGTCTCGAGAGGAGATGAAGGAATTTGTGGATTCAACCCGCAATGTTAATACTACTCGTAAAACTGAGCAGGTGAGCATTTTTTTTCTGTATTTAAAGACCTCGAGAGGCGGTGGTGGAAATGTAAACAAAAGAACTGTCACTTGACGACGGTGGGCGGTGCCCGTTCAGTTGGGAGAATTTAGCATTTTGATCCAAATGGACGTACTAAAAGTAATGAAGTGCAGTGTTTACATTATGTTATACATGTAATACGTGTCTTTAAAGAATTTCTTATTAATTTTTGCAGGTCGTGAAAGCGTTCCAGAGGTGGCTTAAAGACTTCTGTATGGAGGAGAGAGCAATTGAGACCATTGATGCTGAGGAACTCGATGGTTTCATGTGTAATTATCTAGTCTCCAAGAAAAAGAAGGATGGTACCCCTCATCAAGCCGACACTTTGACTTCAATCCACCGGGCCATAGTTAGGTATGTAATGTATAGGATATCTAATTTGGTCTCGAGGGAACTTTTAGGAGTAGGGAGAATTTAATTTTTGATCAGAATAATTTCTTTTTTTTTTTTTGGTGAGCCAATTTGAGTGTGTATTTGACCCCGCCCACCCCTTAACAGATGATATTTTAATGCAATTTTAATGCAATTTTCTTTAATTTACAGGCATCTCAAACTGAGGGAATACCCTGTGGATCCCATGTTCCACGAGGCGTTCGAAATGAGCAGAGATGTGCTCACAAGCAAGCGAGCAACACTGAAGAAGGCTGGATTTGGCAATAGGCCTAACAAGGCGGAGTCCTTTGACGATGAAGAAGTAGATAAAATGTGGGACACAGGGGCTCTGGGACTGACTGATCCAGTAACATTGCAACATACTGTATTCTGGTTCTTAACCATTGGGTTTGGCCTACGGGGTTGTGATGAGAGCAAAAACATGACCTGGGGAGACGTAATTTTGGTAGAGGATAAAGATGAAGAAGAATATCTGCAGTGGAATGAGAGGGCATCTAAAACTAGACAGGGAGGAGACCAGGGCCACACTCGTGCTTTTGCACCTAAGATATATGCCAGAAAAGATGATCGGTGCCCTGTGGCTGCCTATAAGCTATTTGCTTCAAAACGTCCCGAAAAGGCCATGGTGGAAGATGCGCCCTTCTACCTAACTGTGTGTCAAGTCTGCGGCTTCAATGATTCAGTGTGGTACCTCCACACTCCTATGGGCATAAATAAGCTGCGTAAGGTAGTTAAATTAATGTGCCAGAAGGCAGGTATCCCCGGGCGTCACACGAATCATTCATTAAGGAAGACCTGCTGTCAAACCTTGATGGCGAATGACGTTCCCCCCGTCCTGGTGGCTCAGCTCAGCGGACACAAAAATTTGAATTCCCTGAACAACTACACCGTCGCCACCAAGCCTCAGCAGCGCGCCATGAGTGAAATTCTCACAGGGAAAAGAAGTCAACCTACCTCCTTATCCAATCCTCGTGCCAAACATATATCCTCCTGTAGAAGTGAAGCCATGCCAGCCGACTTTGGCTATGCTCAACTACCCCCGGGCGTTCTCCCTCCAGCCCCAGTGGCAGTGTCCCTCCCCCGGCCGCACCCCTACTACATGCCGGTTAGCCAGATGCCGGGCGCGGCCTCTTCCCCGAGGAACATGGCGTTGCAACAAATGCAGGCTTCAGCTTCCACTATGTTCCAAGGAGCCAATGTCAGCGCTCCAATTACGATGCACTTCCATTACAACGTTCAAAGTAATACATCCTCACAGTACAATGGCTCTCCTGCCAAGAAATCAATCGAATAATCCTTGTTAAAGTCCTGTTGTAAATCCAGCGTGGCTCCCGCCATTTGAAAATATTGACGTCCCGCGCGGCGTCTGAATGAGTCCCGCACGTAAATTCAAGAAATAAAAGTTGTCGTTTCCATGTTAAAATGTCTTCCAACTTCATTTTTGATATACCAATAGCATACAAATAATAAATTTGACTAGATTAATGAAGAAAAACTGGTAAATTGAGAGTAATAATATAATTCATCGAGTGCTGACCGTTAATTCGAAAGTAAAATGATACTGCTAAGTGACGTTAACTTGAAAAACATAGTCCGTGACGCCGAAAGTTTGTTATTTTAAAATTTTCCAGTTTAATACGGGACAAAAAGTATTGGAACGGTAACAATATACCTAGATTAGAATATTAAAAGGGTTAAACACATACTTTAGACTGGAATATAGAAATCGCCATTTTGAATCCACGGAATTAATCCGTGCGGGTGTGTGCTTTTTGGTTGAAAACACGGCTAACTGTCGGCGCATGAATATGAGCCTCGCTTTGAAAAAGTAAACAAGCCAAGATGGCGGCGCCCAGTCGGGAGTCGTATTTGGCACTTCTGTAGGCTAAAGTAAGGCGATTTTCAATAAATTTGGCTCGTTTTTATTCCCAAAACCTAAAATAAATACAAAGGACACCTCGTTTAAGACTTGACAGGGTTTATTGCACTCGCAGGTCGTGCCCGTATTGCACTCGGGCCTGCGGCCCATCGTGCAATACGGGCACGACCTGCTCGTGCAATAAACCACTGTCAAGTCTTAAACTCGTTGACCTTTGTCTATATATCAGCATGGGGATATCACCTAAAAAGCAGGATGAGTCGCCCGATCGTATAATAAAAATCAATATCTGATCCCAGCAGCACAGTTTAGTGGCACAATTAGCACTATAGCAATAATTCGGGTTGCTCAGTCTGCACAGCCATGTTAGTTCTAAGCTTGGAATTTCTTGTGATATCAAGGCAGTGACCACACTCACACGTACACACCATGATATGCCAGGAACAGGCTACATTACAAGATCAGAACGAAGGTCTCTCTGGGATTTCTGGTGTTAGTGTAAACATTGTGGTTGTGCGAACAAGTGTACACCAGTTACATCGTTATACATGTGTTCACTCTACTCTAGCATTCTGTGGGGGTATTTCACAAGGGTGATATACAATTATTAGACTGTCTGCCATCCTTTTTGTATACGTTTCTATCCTCTCACTAGGATACCGGGACTATTATTTTCACATTCTTACTATGTGGTATTGAAACGTACAGTCAGTGCTGCACAGACAAGCCACCTCTGTGGGGTGTTTCACAAGGGGGACATACAATTAACTGTAGAATAAGTGTTTCTATAGGAGGACTTAATTGTACATAACTAGTAAGACCAACATTTGATTGTATCAATTGTATAGTGCTTATAAAAAGTGTTTCACAAAGGTCAACAACCAAGATGTTAAGTTGGGGCCTACAATCGAGATACAACTAATGTATTAGTGTTTAACAATGCATATTAATGTGTAGCTCATACCATGCATGCTAATATTTTACTTATTGGATTTTTTCCCATACTTACACATTATTCACGATGAAAATAAGCCAGTTCTACAAATTTAAACAACGCTTTATGTTGATCCTATGCAATAATCATACAAGGGGAGTGTATTTAAGGTTCATGTAACATGGTTATTAAGATCGACTTACTTTTACCAAATGATAATCTTAATTTGGATCCACCCAATATATGTTATACAGGATTGGCTGGGGTATTGACGGAAGAACTCGCCAGGTGGCACCACTTACACCACCTACCTGGGTCACCTGGCCGCTCACCCCAGCCAGTGCCTCATGTCCACCCACCTGGGTGCCAGGACAGACTCAGTTTTTTTCTGGAATTTGCATTTTAATCATGGTTCAATGCCAGAACTGTGGCCATGGTTTCCATGGAAATTGCAAGAACTGCCCTGGATGTGGTCAACCCGCTCCTGAGCATAAGACTAGTACACAGGAGGAGGCACAGGACACTTTACCTGGAGGCACCTCAGGCCAGGCCATGGTCACCGGTGGCCATGGTGGTGAGGTGGGGGGAGGGGGTGACCGACAACAACAGTCCAGCCTGTCACCCACCCCTCCTGACCAGAGGGAGCCCGAAGAGGTCCTGGAGGATAGGATCGCTGCAGCCAGGGAGAGGAACGACCTATTACGGCGGAAGAGAGACCTAATCGACCTAAACAAGAGGTTAGCAGAGATTGAGCTTGACAATGCGGCCTTAGAGGAGGAGTACAGGCAATCTATGCGGACGATCTACGCCTCTCAGCAGTCCGCCATTGCTCAACGTCAACAAGGAATGTCCGCGTTCGGAAACACCCAAACATCTCTTCCCACCGCCCATACAGCCTCTCAATCCGCCTACACAGCGGCCCCAGGTGTGTCAGCGAACGCGGACGGCAGCAGCACCCACCTCGCGGACGCGTTCGGAAACGCTCGGACTTCAGCAGTCGGCGGCAGCGGTCCGCGGGCAGGAGCCTCGGTGAATTTAGTGTCCGCGAACGCAGCCAGCAGCGGACAGCGCCTCCCTCCGCTGGTGCCTAGCGGAACAGGCTCCTACTATGCGGATCAGACAGGCCGCGGGGCACCAGCAGCAAGTCAAAATGGCGCCCAGGCGCATGTAAACAACGCGGATGGTCTGTCTGGAGAGGAATTACAGAGTTTCCTGCTTAATTCTCAGCAAGTAGGAGACTATGGTACCCCCCAGCACATGGATTATACACAAGGGGGGGATCCTACTCCCGCGCAGATGGCGGCAGCGGCCGGGATGATGGCAGGAGGCAGCCAGCAGATGGGTGCCAGTGCACACACACAGCCCACAATGCAGCCTCAGCCCTTCCCTCAGCTGTTTTACAGGGATGGATCCCTTTACACAGGACCTACTCAGCAGCAGCAGCAGTCCAGTGATACTTCTACCACCCTACAGGCCGGCCTGTCTAAGGCAGGTCTCACCCCTGCCCACATGGGCCTGCAGGGCAACTTCTCCAACTTCATGGACACCAGGAACAACCAAGGTTCAGGTGAAGGTGATTTGCTTTCTACTCTGTGTAGGATTGGGGAGGTGACTAGGAGAAAGAGGTCTAGTCACTGGCTCAGACCTGACTACCACATACCCACTGACAAGGTGTACTCTGACATGACATACAGGGAATTACTGTTTGGTATGACATGTGTCCAAAAGAAGTTGATGTTTGCCAATCTGCCTCAGTGGTCTGCTAAAGACTATGGGGACCATGAAGGGCCTATCCAATTCATTCACTGCCCCAGCCTTGGCCAGGTATGAACATGACCTCACCTCCAAAGTTCTGTCAGGGGAAGTAGAAACCTTCTCTGCGGCAGACCATGAGGGTGTGTACACTCACCTAGGGGCTGAAAATCTCACAATTGTAGCAGAGCTGAGGGCAGAGATAGCCAGAATGAAAGGGGGTTCCAACAAGAACAGTGGCAACACCAAGAAAAAGGGGGGAGTTAGTCACCCCCGGTGCCCGGAGGATATATGTGCTTCCTTCAACTACACCCACTGCGGCTTCAACCCCTGCAACAGGTCTCATGTGTGTGCTGTATGCAGAGGGGGCCACAAGGCCAAGAGTGGGTGTGTGAGTCAAGGCCAACAGAACACTAGCCATGTAGGCCAGGGCCCATCATTCCCTCCTCCTCAGTTTGGTCAGCGGCCAACCTGATGGGATCCAGCCCCCATGCGTACTCCATCATCGTATTCACCAAATGTTGTTTGTAAGGTGCCCAACATGACTTGCACCAGCTCATTAGAGGATCTGATAGAAGGCTATTCCCATTATGCCCCCCTCTGGGACAGTGATTGTGACCATATACTAGAGGGTGTGAGATCTCAGATGAAGCCAGCTGGGTGGAGGTCAATGTTAAGCGGTGGACCTACAAACATGTACGGGGTGGACACTTGGGACTTCGACAGCCATTTTTTGCTTGATGGTATGCTACACGGCTTTAAATTGGTTGACCCTGATTCCCCAATTGACCCCTACTCTACCAAGAATTATGTTAAGTCAGAAGCGCTGGACTTTATAGACAGTTTAATTGAGGAGGAATTAGCGGCGGGCAAGCTGTCGGTAGTCTCGGACCCCCCTACCTGTATACACGCCATGGGAGCGGTTGACAAGAAGGGAGGGGGGTTCCGACCCATTACGGATGCAAGTAGACCCGAAGGCCGCTCTATAAACTCTTTCATGCAGGAGACCTTTCATCACTTTAGCTACTCCAGCATTGACGATGTAGTTAAGGTTCTAGAGCCCGGTATGTACATGTCGGTCTCGGATGTCTCTAGCGCGTATCGCTCAATAATGATAAGACCTAGTGATCGTGAGTACCAGGGCCTTGAATGGGAGGTGCACGGCAAGCCTACTTTCTTGGTGGACAACTTCCTGTCCTTTGGTACAAGAATGGCCGCTTTCCTGTTCAATCAGATTACGGACAGCGTCACACGCTACATGCGCTCGCATGGATACACATGCTTCAACTACTTAGATGACCTATTAGTCCTTGGCCGGTCGTTCTCTGAATGCCAGGCCGGTCAGCTGTTCCTCCACAGCACCCTGAGGTCACTAGGTTTCTACATCGCCTATAAGAAAGTGTTGTCACCCTCTCAGGTCCAAGTGTATCTAGGCGTAGAGATAGACTCTTTAACTATGGAACTACGCCTGCCTAGGGACAAGCTAGCCAAACTTCACACCGAGCTGCTCTTCTTTGCTGGTCGCCGTAGGGCGACAAGGAAGCAGCTTCGTCGCCTGTGTGGGGTTTTAGCCCACTGCTCAACCCTGGTCAGGGGGGGCAGAACTTTCTCCCACAGAATTATAGCTATGTTGTCAGCATTCACAGGGGGTAAAAGGTACATCACCCTATCCACAGCCTTCTTCGAAGATCTAGACTGGTGGCAACGGTTCGCCTCATGGTTTAACGATAGTGCGAATATCATTGCAGCGACCCCCCAGGCGTGCGCGGACCTCTACATGGACGCGTCGGGTGTGGGGTACGGTGTACACTACGGTACAGATTGGCTGTGTGCGGGGTGGTACTGTGACCTATCCATGAACATCGATTATCATAATCATTGCCTCCCCTGTCCTGACGTATTTGTGCCTGATAACATTAATGTCCAGGAGCTGTTTCCCATCCTAATGGCCATACAGAGATGGGGTCCCTCCTGGAGAGATAGGAAGGTCATCTGCTTTTCTGACAATACCCATGTGGTCAGTGCGCTTAATAAAGGCAAGAGCGCTAATAAGCACGCTATGACCTTCCTAAGACAACTTTTTTGGTTTTCTGTACTCTACAATTGTCAGCTGACAGCAGTTCACATTGCTGGCAAACTCAACGTCGTCGCTGATGCTCTATCACGAGTGCTGTTACCCCCACATAACCTACCACTTTTCATCTGTTGCAGCGGGGAACAGCCTCGGGGTAGAGCTCGACGCCCGGGCGGCAGAGATCCGAGCGCACGCGTGGAGTGTCGCGACATGGAAGACTAAGTGTAGTCAGTGGAAAAGATACATTAATTTCTGCGCGAAGACCGACTCACCTGTTCTCCCCACTACCCAGCGCGTTATGTGTCGGTACATTGTGTACTTGTCAGCTGACGTGAAATACGCCACTATTGATAACTATGTGAGTGCGGTGCTGAGTCTCAATTCGCACTATGGTTATGATGTTTCATCAATTCGTGGGAACTTTATATTCCGGAGTACCATGTCGGGGCTGAGGAGGATCCTTGGCGATCCAACCCCTATTCGGGTAACCCTTTCGGTATCCCAATTGTTAGCCATGTTTGGCTTTGTAAATATTCATGATATCAATGACAGAGCCATGTGGGCCTGTGTAGCTGTGAGCTTCAGGACCCTACTTAGGAAAAGCAACCTTGTGCAAGGCTCCACGGCAAACCCAGGCACACACTGTCTCCGTCGCAGCGCTGTCAAGTTCACCCCTTGGGGAATGTTGGTCACAGTATCCAGCTCCAAGACCATCCAATACGGTCAGCGTGTTCATCAAATCCCGGTGGCTGCGGTCAATGGGTCACCGCTGTGTGCTGTGAGCCTCCTTAAGACCCACTTTCTGGACCTGCCTTCCTCGAACCCTGACTCACCTGCCTTCTTGGTCAGGCTTAGGGGCTCTGTAGCACCTCTACAGTACCCGAGGCTCCTGACCTTCCTAAAGAAACTCTTACGCCTCATTGGAGTGGACACGGAGCGAGCAGGTGTCCACTCGCTCAGGAGATCCGGGGCAGCGTTCATGCACCTGTGCGGTGTCCCACTGGAGGATATCCGGTTCACTGGGGACTGGGCGAGTCTCTCTGCCCTCATATATTTGACCAAGCCCCTGAGGACCCGGATTCTGACGGACTGTGCCATTGCTAAAGCAATTTCCTCCAGCTTCTAGGCTTCCTCTAACGGTTATTATAAAAATAGACTTGGATAGACTTTGACTCGGTGGTTGCCGGTCTATATTTACGACCATCTCAGGCCCAACCGCAGTTATCCCCGTTTGTCCCTTCTATACTCATCTCCTCCTAGTCAATGGATCCACCCAATATATGTTATACAGGATTGGCTGGGGTATTGACGGAAGAACTCACCAGGTGGCACCACTTACACCACCTACCTGGGTCACCTGGCCGCTCACCCCAGCCAGTGCCTCATGTCCACCCACCTGGGTGCCAGGACAGACTCAGTTTTTTTTTGTTTTTTTTCTAAATATATACATTTACACTTTTCGTTATTACTTGTTAATAAATAGGCCGGTCTATATTTACGACCATCTCAGGCCCAACCGCAGTTATCCCCGTTTGTCCCTTCTATACTCATCTCCTCCTAGTCAATAGTGTTTCACAAGCCACATTAGTATCAAAAATTGTATCTAAGTATACAAGTATAGATACAATTGAATCTTGTGAAACACTAAGTTAAGATTAACATTGGTCTTAGAAAATATGTAAAATTAATTTATCTATTTTCCCATTGTGAAACACCCCACTGGCCCCTCACAACATAGCACTGCCAATGAACTGATGTCAAGTAATGTATATCTATATCTATATATCTATATTTATCTATCTATCTATCTATCTATCTATCTATCTATCTATCTATCTCGCTCTCTTTCTCTCTCTATCTATAGATACATATATATATATATATATATATATATATATATATATATATATATATATACTGGCTGTAACTCCCTTATGAGTGGATACACTCATCATAAGGGATACACTCAGTTGTAGATATCTATTGAGTGATCATTAGACTTAATACCATAGTGGCAAGAGAATGATTGTAATCCAAAGCTACGACTGGTTCACACTGTATACGTAGGGGGATAACGCATGCTCCAGACGTATATTAAGATTACAGACTGACTATGATCTAAAAGATAGGAGGACAAAATGACACTGTATATTTCAATTAACACATATTATGATGTACCCTAGATTTACTTGTCTTAAAGCACATTGTTTAACAATTTTCCGTATCATCATGGTAGAAAAGGCATCACCATTGGGGAGGGGGTGACCTTGTGGCAAAGTATTCGGTGAAAGCAAACAATACATGGCCACCTAAGGGTTATATACATATATATATATATATATATATATATATATATATATATATATATATATATATATATATATGTATATAAATATATTTACTTCATTCATTTTAGTATCCACTCCTTTAGATCAAGGAGAGTTATGATCCATGGACACGACAGTTCGGGATCACAGCAAAATCTTATCAGACACCTTTGATTAACAAGTGGAACGATACAGAGGACATTGCAGCCGCATCCTATTAGAGAGATTCCAAGACTTAGCCCCCCTGTGGTGTGGGACCAGAGAGAGACAACTCTAATCGAGCTGGCAGTCGGCTTATTCAATGTCATTGCAAAAAACAAAACGATAATGAAAAATAACAAATAGAATATAAAGACTCTGCTTGTGGTGGGGGGGGGGGGGGGGCTTTAAAGCCCTCTGGTCAGTCATTTGAAACAGTCTCGGTCTGCCATCACAATACTATACTATCTGTGTGGTATCACCTTTATGGGTGTAAAATATCTCCTAATGGTCTAGCTGTGAAAACATGACATTATACACACTCCCAATACCGTGCAGCCATGCATGTGTACAATCAATCGGATATTCTTCTATATTTGTTCATTGGCTGTATGATTATTCACATTTATAAATGGGTATATAAATACATACATTTTCTAAGGGAATTACTTAATCAAAGCGTTCCTATACCTAAGTAAAAGGAACACATTAAACATCTCAGGTCGATCGGAGTTACCGGCATGTCTGGCACAGCCTTTATTAACGCTTGTTAATGTCAATATATTTAAAGAATGATACTGTGACTTTGTAGTTTAGCAACACGGTGAGGACCGACGTCAGTAGATAATGTGTTTGCCGGATACCAGCAGATGGCTACCTTGTTTTTTGGCGTCAGGAACCAGCGGTGTAGGGAAAAGGGGGGGGGGCAGCTCCCCCCCCCCCCCCCCCCCGCTAATCACAGAGGAAGGGCAGCATTACGTTTTTCTACGTCATTCAGACGTATTAACGTAGTAAACCTACGTTTAATGACGTATTTTTCCAACCTAAAGTGTGTATATAACTTTAACATTATAGCAGTAGACTGTTAATGATAATGAATTAACTGTTATGAAAATCAGTCATATACCATTGGCTGATCATATGTAAAGGGCAGGAGGTGAATTAATAGCATCAAATAATGTATATTAGGACACTTCACTTATTTGACACCATATCGGTGGTGCTGAAAAGAAACTAAGCCTCGGGGCAGCACACTTTGTCCACACAAAAGTATTACAGAGCGTCCACACTGTACACGTTGTTGACACAAAAGCATCACAAGGTACCAAAAGATGACACAAAACTATGTCACAAAATGTCCATAGAGTAGGCCACAGAAAATCAGCACAGGAAATTCAGTTGAAATGACTGTGTTTGTGCTGTTCAAAATAAACAAAGCCAAATGAATGTTTTTTCTATCCACATTTCACACCTATCAAAAAATTAGATATTTGCTAGTAGTGTGTCCCCTTTCAGAAAACATAGACCAATTACAACAGCTAGATGAGTAAGACGCTAAGATGAAAAGGAGGAGGAACAACAGACAAAGGGATGTATAATGTATGACAATATGGTGACACTTTTGATGATTTTGTGTAAATAGAGTGCTTTCAGTGGACACTCTGTAATGGTTTTGTGTGGACAAAGTCGGATATGTGGACAAATTATGATAGTTTTGTGTGCACTGTAAGAAGTAAGTACTGTACACCTACAGCAAAAGTTGCTGGCAACTTTTGTTCCAGTAGATTTTGCTGTAGGTGTACAGCAACTGACTTGCTGTAAATTTACAGCAACTTCTACTGTAAATTTACAGCAACTTCTACTGTAAATTTACAGCAACTTCTACTGTACATCTACAGCAAAAGTTGCTGGCAACTTTTGTTCCAGTAGATTTTGCTGTACATGTACAGCAACTGGGTGCTGTAAAGTTACAGCAACTTCTACTGTAGGTTTGATATTGTTGTTCTCATCAATTTATATTGATTAATACGCATGCATGGAGACTTCTTTCCTGCATGATAGTTATACATGTACATGTATCTCAGCTAGGATAATACACACTACACAATGTAATGGTTTTATCCTGCTTCAATACAGCTGAACCGTATGTGATACCAGCTTTTCCCCAGTCCGGGCACTTAAGCATTTAACTTTTCCCACCAATGTGGTGTCTATTCTATACTTTTGCTTTTTTTTTTGTATTATTCAACACAATCATGCAAATATCAATACACTTTATGCTAACTGCATTCAGTCTCTCATCCATTCTTATTTTATGATGTCTTGAGAGTTTGTGAGGCTTTATTTGACCCGGGAGAGGGTTGGGTGGAATAATTAATACAGAAATGGTCTACTGCTGCCACCTAGCGGCGGAAATCTACAGTACAATGTACTGTTAATGTACAGCAACAATGCCGGAGACCCAATTTACAGTACATAATGCTGTCATTATACAGCAAATAGTGCTGTAATACCAACTACAGCAAAAAGTGCTGTAAATGTACAGCACATTGTTCTGTTTAAATACAGTAACTTCTTACAGTGTGGACAAAGTGTGTTTTGTGGACACTGTGGCACAGAATGTTGTGGACAAATTGTAGTTTGGAGACACTTTGTGGTGGTAGGATGATGGCTGGGTGTAAACAAACTGTATTTTGTGGACATTTTGCGATGTTGAGTGTGGACACATTGTATTTGAGGGCACTTTATTATGCGAAATACACAAGGCCAAACAGCTTTCCTTATTGTAGCGTTCCGCAGCCATTACTGTCGCCCAAGTGGATTCCCACCATATCTTATCTGTAGTCATTATGCACGGCTATGGATCTCTATTCCTGTCATCATTTCCCAGTCCCTTTCTGCATATGCTCCTCAAGCCCTCCTTTCTTCTGAATCTATACATCGTGTGTGCCATTTTCTTAGTTGGTTCGTGGCGTCATCTGCTGAGCCTTGTACTCAGTATTCACGTGGGCACTTCTCCATCTCCACCTTCACCAGTGGTACCTAATGAGGTACCAGTAACAATATCCTCCCCTAATCTCATTTCAATTTTGTGTCACGAGCATCTCATGATAAACGGTGCGGCTACACTTTAACAGCTAGTAGAGTAGGAAAAGTATGTTCTATTTGCCTTACAGAGACCACCCATCATGACACCAAATACTTGGGCCCATAATAAGGGGAAATCTCGTTACATTAATCATATATATATATATATATATATATATATATATATATATATATATATATATATATATATATGTATATATATATATATATATATATATATATATATATATATATATATATATATATATATATGTAAATGGTAGATCTTTAATTAAAGGGTAGGATCTCTAGGAGTAGAGGATGTAGTTTTTAACTCTGCCACTAAACTGTGCTACTCATATTCCAGATCGATTTTTACGTCACAAATATACAAATTCATTCCCACAATCGTGGTCATAGGCATGTATATACAGACGCCCCATTACCGGCAATTATTAACAGTGGAAAAGTTAACAGCACAGTGCCGTGCTGTTTAATGCAATGAAATATCTTGGAATCTATCCTATTACAATGACTGACTAATAATGTCATGATTCCACTTGATTTGCAGACACTGACCGTATATACATGGAAGACGGAGCTCTGCAGGTAGTATAGTTGTCAGCGAATCACCACTATTATTGTAGCCAGGCTCAGTACTAAAGCGATCTGTTCATCTCGGCAAATATGTTAGGACAACAATGGTTTTAAAATGGAGGCTATGGCACAATGGTGTCCTCATCATCCTAGTGAGATGCATCAACATCACGCGTGCTAAGCAGATATTATAATTGACCCAATATTATGACATACATTTTGGCCAACTAGGAACGCTATGTGCAGAGCCCTGTAGAATTATTTGAAAGGCAATTTAAGGTTGAACGCTACTTTTCATTCATAGAATTTCCTCAATTTTTGCTTCAGGGAAGTTTAGATCATTAAGAAATGGAAAATGTAAAAAGAATAGGGAGGGTCCCGAGCTACTTTTTTTATTACAGATTTTTGAGAAAAAAAAAAGTTATTTCTATTTTTGAAAAAAAATACCAAAAATGTTGAAATGTTCACGATTTGTTATTTTAGTGAACCACTGCCGACATCAAGGTCATATTTAAAATAATAATACTATATTGTGATCTCAAATTATAAAAATAAAATGCTGGTCCAAAAACAATCCTTTTGTGAAAAAAAAACTGCTGGTTTTAGGACGATTAATTAAATTTGATGCTAGATTTTTCCACCAATTCTTAAAAAATTGCAAAAATAATCCATAGACTATTTTTTTTACTTCCTCAAAAAGTTGTTTAGGTCATTTACCAACATGAAAATATAATTTTGATAGGGGGTCTTTTTAGGGGTTTGGGCCTTTGAAATAAAATAAAAAGACAAAAACTGTCTAAATCTCATATCTAAAGGCCGAAATAAAGGGTTTAAGGCCAAGGATCAGGGTTAAAAAAGTAAATTTCATACCATTGATTGTTCTAAGCACTGTGATGAGATCTATATAAATCTCTATAATGATTTATTGATAGATAATTCCAATATTCTAATTTATGTAAAAAATAGCAAATATCACTGGCTCCAAATATATCAAATATTTAAAGTGCAATAAAATGCTCAATTTTTCTCGAAAATGCCTAATTTATCAATATGGCTTAGTATGCATGTATATGTATGCAATTCCCTAGTTTTAGCTTATTCTGGCAGGTTTAAGCTATATGCGCAGAGAGCTGTGCAGTAGTCCATATTCAATGAGTAGCGATCAACCTAAAGTCGTGTCTTCCTTGTCCAGCCGTAACACACTGCAATTACGTCAAGTAAGTCATTGAACAGTTCCGTCCTGGTTAACAATAACATGACGTACCGGAAATTTAGGCCCGACATACATGTCTTCCACATCAACACCTTACCTGCTCAACTACACACACGTTACTACCTAAAATGCCGCGTTCTATATGCAGAAAGTTCCCTCGAGTCCTCATTTGCAGCGGCTTCACATTAGTGGGCTGTGCCACGCTACAAGAAGTTACACCAGCCAAACTGAACAATGGCTGGTGGGAAACCGAATGTCGTCTGTGACAAAGTACTCTCCCGAAAAATGTCACGCACCCTACTATAAGCCATAAGGACTAGACTGCCGATTAAATAGTAATTGGCTTAGTTAGAGGGAGGACGGCTATTGGCAGTTGACGTCAATTTCCGGTCATTCCTATGTCGGCATTACCCTGTAGCTTATCCATAATCAATAAGCATGGGCTACAGGAAAGGTCCACTGTATAGCAGAATCTAATTGTGGAACACCCTGGACCCCGCTGTGCGATTGATGAATTAATAGATAGAAACGCATTTAAAAGAATAATCAAGCCGGTCCTGGTGGAAATACCCTAGGAGACTGGGTACAAGAAACTATAGTAATATCTAACTTACATTATGAGCATTATGATACCTTTTTTATACTAACAACTGCACACATAAAACTTAATCATTTATATCAAGAAATATGTCTCTATGACTATTTCCTTGTCAAAAACAAAAGCAAAATGGAAGAAATACACATTGAGTCTATTTATATTAAGTATTATGTATTCACGGTTGCTCATATGTGACTGTCAAGCATCATCTTTCAGGATTTACTGGCATTTTATTGAAAGGCTTCAATGTGTAATAAGATTACTTTGCCAAAATTTAAAAATATATATCAACAACAACAACATCTCAAATTGTGATCATTCCGTGCACCTGTGTCTTGGATACATCATCATGCATAATCCTGGTGTGAGTGTCTTCATTGACATGTAAATGTTTTTTATAAAACCACCAAGTGAAATGGACATACTTTATGAACTCTTTTGTATCGACTCATAATTATGATCAGTGACTACAATATACTATTTAAAACAGTCTGATGATATAACTGACATCTTGAAAAATCTAAGATATGTCCTAGAGGTAAGATATGACCGAGAGGTTTGTTGAAGTGGTTTTCTTTATCATCCGGCTATTGAATGTAAGACGGTGACCTACAATTGCATACTGTTTTGTTAAAATAGCCCAGTGAATTATGAAAAGACCTAGAAAATGTCCTATCTAAACCTTTATTATTTCCATGACAGGTTTGTGCAAGTTATATTCGGATAACTCCAGTGAACACAAACGTGATGCTGAGTTTCTGAACATAGTTTCCAGGTAACAACTACAAAGATATTGAACATAGATTCATAAGAAATGTTAAGACCCAGATATGTTCAGCAGCATTTGTATATATTTAACATGATAAACCTCTAAATATGAATAAATGATAAGAGGCCTGACAAGGATAGTTGGCACCTTCCAGAAGAACCCCTATAGCCATTTTTCGCCAGCATAGTTCTACCCCAAACTCACAAACCTATGTATTCTACCTAATGGCGGGGGTATTGAGGTTGTAGGGAGTGCTATACTATAGAAATCGCCTGTAAAATGAGTCACACATAGTTTTATTCAGTAGGTACTGGTTATAGTAAGGTACCTCCAAAGTCTGCTCTGTCACCAAAGCCTGTCCTATGGAAACCATTCTAATTTGGCACTGGTATTGTCTTTATTTTACCAACTAATACATCATTTTTTGTTAATGGGAAATCTACGAATACAACAGTTCCTTCTCTCGTGATAGGACCTTTATAATGGCACCATGTTATATGGCAGAGAAACCCATCATTTAATTTGAATGTTTAGCATTGGGATAGAATTATACAGGCCTGGGCCTCGATTCATAAGTTTATACTACTCTCTTAGTTTTTCCGCCACAGTCGTAACCAAAGCTACAACTTTTTGAAAAAACGATTGCACACCTATTTCACAAGAGGGAGTAGTATCTGTTTGAACAATAGGCGGAAGTACATTGAGTTACGATTGGGAACATATGCAATTGTAAAGTATAATTGAAATCGTATGTGGCCCTCCCGTACAATGTGGGTGAAACCAATTTATTTCAATATTTATTGCAATATTATGGTGTTTCCCGTAAATATGACGTAATTTCGGGCCAGGAGTTCCCACCTAGTCGTACAGAGAAAGTTGAGGAAATGCCCCAACAGAGGGCGCATCAGAGCTGTATTGTACCCCATAGTACTAACGGACGGCAAAAACCTATTGAAAATGTAATTTAACATCAGAAATGTAATCTAACATCAGAAACGTAATTTAACATCAGATATTTCAATTCAAAGTGTAAATGAACCTTAAAATGACTTGGCATACTCCTTCCGAAATGTCGGACAGAACTGGCCACAACCCTGGGCCGCCCTCTCGGGTACCCTGCTGTGCCTGCAACTACGCGCCACTCTACCCTACTTTGTACCAGGGCACCGTCAACATGCAGTTATGATATCACCCTGTAGGATAAAGACGGAATACAATACAGAGTACAGTTGATATATTTATAATATATAAAAGAAAGAGATAATTCCAAGGAAGATGCCATACTTACTCTGAGTGCCCCTCTCCTCTGAAATGACCGCCCCCCCCCCCTTCCCCTGTATATAATGGTTTGCCCCTCCTACCGGAAGTAAGCATGACCATAGGTCCTTTGAATTCTACTGAAATACAGGACCATGTGTCATGGCACCTTCTTTACGATTTCTCATAACGACCACTGTTTTATTCATATAAAATTCACTATAGAAAACCCCACATTTCTCTGATATTTTCTGTTTGTATAGTGCACTACATTTTTCTCTTTCTTTTAGACCGTGTTTCTAATGTCTAGACATTGATATAGAGAAAATGTTATCGGCTGAGATGAGTTTTGACCCTGTCTCAACCGTCCATTGTGCAATGAGAAAAAACATAGATACGACCACCCCTTACTATTATTTTGTACGACTTCCTGACATATTATATCCATATGACAGCTTTGTGAAATGCAGCAGAAATCATATTACGACTGGGAAAGGAACATATTGTTAGCTTGCACCTATGAAACCGTACAGAACATTTTACTTTGTACGAGAAATGGATTTGCTCTGTCGTTACATTGGTGACCAGTCGTACAATGTTATGAATCGAGCCCCTGGGACCCCGACCTCTGTAGGGAGTTTCAGAACCAGGATATACGATCAATCATAGGAAAACTGTTTCAGAAGACACCCTTGGTCGTATATTACTTATAACTGCATTTGTATCTGTACTTGGTCGTAAATGGGAGGTTTGGTCGTAAGTCAGAGTATCATTCAGTGTTTCAGAAGTTTTTACGACCAATAGCTACGAGTGATCTTAAATCTTACGATCAATCTATGATTGATATTTAAGTGTTTGACAATAGGAATTAACGGGGACCAGTTACCACACCCCTTAAGATTTTTCCATTGGAAAAATACAACTATTTTTGCACCAATAGAAGCGGTACGTTATAAATATAGTTACCATTAAATATTGAATTGTTTGTCCCTTGCATACTCATTATATTTAAAGATTAATGAATTAAGTTTCCATCAGTATTTACAACCAATCTTATCTATCTGAGTAGTATATTGGAAAGACTGGCCCCCTCCTTTACTCGTGAGTAGGACCTGGTACCAAGCCTGTTGGTCGTATAGATCTACTTCTATGAAGATACGACCAGTCGTATCTAGGTATTTCACAAGGTGCACTTGTATCTTGGGGCACACTTGGTCGTAATAAATGGCTACGAGTAAGATACGACTGATCAGGTTGTGAAACACTTAAAAGCCTTTACATACAACCATTCGTATGTCATTGGTTGTATATAACTACGATCGATCGCATATAAGTCCCGGTAGCTAACATAATTAAATAACATTATTATATTAATTATTGCAGTTGTCGAAAAGCGTATAATATAATTACCGGTAGCTATTATAATTCCATAGGTAATTAATTATTATAATATTATGAGGAAGGATAGTGAACACAGGTTTGGAGGAATATAGGTGCCGGGCATGCACCATACAATTAGCCCTTACTTTATTACTGAAGTATCATATTTATATACTGCAGTTTACAGAACCACTTTATGTGGGAATAATCAACACAACGCAGTGTGTCTCACAATAAATAACCATAAATAGTAACAATCAATAAATACAATCACAGATATCTCACAAATATTCTATAAATATTCATAAATATTCTAACATTGAGAATTAATTTTTGGAAAATTCTTAAAAATTCGCCAAAAATTCTAAAATTTAAAATACAGGTAGAGACAGCACAGGGGTTGTGTCCTCTACGGCTGGAGGTGGGCGACTGACGGCCGTTACGGCTATGTGGCCTTATGTAGTATCATAACAACAGAAAGAAGTATCTACGGCAACGGCCCGGGGCGCCATCTCACGGCCAGCGGCCGTACTACGGCCAGAGGCGTACAGTGTGCCACCTCCAGGGGGAACGGGGAACCACGGCTCGCGAACGACCGGAGAAAACTGCCACGCCCACCTCTTGATTATACATGCATCACCGGGGTGATACACTCTATAAGTCCCGGTAGCTAACATAATTAAATAACATTATTATATTAATTATTGCAGTTGTCGAGAAGCGTATAATATAATTACCGGTAGCTATTATAATTCCATAGGTAATTAATTATTATAATATTATGAGGAAGGATAGTGAACACAGGTTTGGAGGAATATAGGTGCCGGGCATGCACCGTACAATTAGCCCAACAACCCGCCAAACACATTGGAACAATCCAACACATAGAAAAAAGGTGTATGCAATTATACATGTACGATAGTTACACAATAAGCATTAATAATGCCAACAATGCTCAAATGCATAACATATTAGGATAAACCAGCTAAATACACGGTAGGCTCTCTATCCAGCACAAGCATCTCATTTCTGGACTGATGTAGGTATCTATGAACCGCCGAGGAGCGCCAATTGCCTTTCAACATTATGTCTCTTACTGATACACCAAGAGATTGTAGCATGGAGGCCCCACCGTGTCTTAGGCTATGAGTACTCATGTTACCCACAGGCAAACCAGTTAGAGCAGCTAAACTTTTTAGTCTGTTATTAAAACATGGGTAGGTTACTGGAGAGGAAAATTCTCCAAAACGGACCCTAACAAGGGGGTCATTACCATTTGAAGCCCCTAAAATTTCCACCAACTGGGAGGCTGGGCATAGTAGTGACCCAGGAATTCTCTGTAAAAAAACAGTAAAGGGTTTTTTACAGAATTGATCAGTTTTTGATGAAACAATTTTGATAGAGACATACTCTGGGTACACAGAGACATCCTTGGCTCTAATAGTATGAGGTGAATCTGTTACATGGCACTGACGCAGAAGGCCTCTGAAGCACAAGGTAGCACCAAGTCTAAAGGCGTAATCAATGGGGTCAGAGGGATCCAAAAACTCAAACATAGCCAATAAATCAGTTGCCGTGAGGGGGTACCGTGAAGTATCACATACAGAAATATGTCCTCTCTCGATTCCATTCAAAGTCTGTTTTAATACAAAACTATGACTGATATCTGGATAACCGGACATTTTTTGATGGTACCAGACAGCGGACAGGTAATTGCGGACAGAGACAGGAGCCAGCCATTTAGATAGATAGGTAGCATAGGTCCCAGCTTGAGAGGCACTGCAAGGGAAAGATATTAATTTATACTTTTTACAAAATTTATTGTACCTTCTCAACTGGGTTTGTCTTGCTACCCTAGTGGCTCTGGCCTGAGCGCTCTCCGCCAACCTCCTCTGCTGGTCCATCAGACGTTGAAGACTATTCACTGCAACACACATTTAACATGTTATTCAGACGCAAGGTTTCTATACATTTAATATCATAACCCTTATAGTCTAAGCGTGACAATTGGTCAGCCAGAACATTATCTTCAGACCTTATATATGTGGCGAATAGGTCAGTGTTATTAGTAAAACATAGCCAGAATAATTCTCTAAGCCATTCCATACACAACTTATTTTTACTCCTACCGGTATTTATCATAGCAAGTACCTGCATGTTGTCTGTTATAATGTGAAGCCTAGAATTTTGGTACAAATGGCACCAACGCTTCAAACCCACTAAGACCGGCCAGAGTTCATACACATTTATATTGTCTTCATGTACTTTAATATTATCCATTCTTGGCGAGAACTCTCTGTGAGCCGAAGCAATACCCTTAACATCAGGCCTGCTCGGCTTCCAAAAACCATAGAAATAGTCACCACCCATCCATGCGCCGAAACCTCTCTTAGAAGCGTCAGAAACCAACGGGATATCATATAGGGGTTTACGTATTATACTTCTACAGTTGAAAATTTCACAAAACTGGAGCCACCATTCCAAGTCTAGTATTGTCTCTCTATTTAGAGCAATGGTACCGCCCTGCCTGCACCTAGCACATAGGTCAAATAACCTCCTGCTAAAAGTACGCCCCCCCCCCTAACAATTTGCGAACAGAAAGACATTAAGCCTCCTACTTGCTGCAGAGCCTTTTTCGATGCTCTCTTAGTATTAAGGCAATCAGTTAAAATATCTTTCAATTTAACAATTTTTTCTTTAGGGAGGGTTAACTGCATAGCTACTGAATAAATAGTGATCCCCAGGAAGGTTGTGACGCGGCTGGGGGCGGTAACCTTATCTAATGAAACAGCGAAGCCTAAAAACTCCATGACTTCTATTAAAACATCTCTTTGTCTTAAACATTCAGATTCAGTGTCGGCAATAACAATAAAATCATCAAGGTAATTCACCAGTCTTTCCACACCATAACCCTTGGCAATAAGGACCAAAAAATTCGACAAAGCATCGAAAATTGAGGGTGCACATCTCAATCCAAAGCACAAACGGTTGCTCTGGTACCATTCTAGGCCAGCCCCCATATCCCAAGCAAAACCCTGAAATTTAACATGAGGGGCAAATACATTTACCGTCCTAAAAGCTGACTTAAGATCCACCACAGCCATCCAGTCTCCCTTGTTTAATACCTCTACTACATTATTAACAGATTTATAAGTAAAAGGTACAAAGGTCTCTTTCATATAATTATTAATTGAGATTTTATCTGGCATGGAACAGTCGGTGATAGGTCTTAGCTTGCCATTGGACTTTGGAACTCCACCCATAGCATGAACACACTGAGGCCTGGATGAGACTTTTGATATCAGACCGTCGGCAAGTTCCTCAGTGATCAGAGTACACATTTCTTGGTGGAAGGCTGGCTCCAGAATAGAGCTGTAGTTACTACATGTATAAGAAGTATCACAAGTGTCGTCAACTATTTTAAAACCTTGCAGAACCCCTTCCCAAATATATTTGGCCTTATGGGGCTGGTGTGGAAAGACATTGGCACAACCTGATATAAAGCTAGCGAAACGACAAGGTCGCAATTGGGAAATATTCCCACCCACATAGTGATCACAAGTACATGAGCCACTTACACATTCAGTATATACCCGAATGGTAGGCATATCTCCCACCCCGTCCAGGTAGTACAGTGGTTGGTCAGTAGCAATAGGATCACATATTAACCGGTCTACATTATTATTAGGGTTGTTTTGAATTACATTAAAACACGACAGCCTATCACCCACAGGGGTAGGGGTCGGAGTGCTGGAACTAGCCAACAACTCACCCACAGGAGCAGGAGAGAAAGGGACAGCATCTATATTTAAGAGACCGGTACAACTGCCCCTCCCCTCATTAATAATCTATTTGGCTTGCTTTGTGTTAGAGCAGGTGCTGGAGCCATGCGAGGTCGAGCCACAAAACATACACTTGTGGTAGTACTTACAAGGCGAATCTTTGCAGCCCTCAGCTCTATTGAAAGCATAACAAGACCTTTTTGGTTTAGAAGAACCACCTCCTGCTACTGACCTGGAGGATTTCTTGGTCTCTGCTACTACAGTAGAATCATAGGCGAAATAGCGGAGTGCGTCAGCATTGTCCACCTCTCTGAAAATTTCAGGCCCTCCCACATCTGCCCTTAACCTAACAGACTGGTCATAGGCTACTAAAGCTGAAAGCTTATATACTTTAGTCATACTTTTATCACATAACATGTCACAGTGGCGCAACAGGCCTGTAATGTCATTACCCTGCTCTGCAACTAACTTAATAGTTCTAATATTGACCAACAACAAGGCTTCGAATGAGTCTATCTTAGTGTGACGATCAATAAAATTAGCATGCTGGTAGGGGTGATTACCTCTGCGCCTGGGTGACCTGGGTGAGCGGGATCTTGAAGCCTCATAGGATAAGCTGCTCGAGTCTCTGCGAGGAGAACGCTGGCGACGCCTGCCCCTGCCGCTGGCCGACCTGTCGTGGTTCAATCTATCAACTGATGCTTGGACGGCGCCCAGTACCGAGGTTAGTTGGTGGAATCCAGCCTCGACCCTCGCCATGCATCGATCCATCTCGAGGGTCGCCCTCGAGTAATCCGCCCTCGTCGCTGCTGCCCCCTCATTCGTCTGGTCAGGGGCCGGGTCCCCCCTTCTCCTTGATATTATTGGAGAGGACTGGCATCCACCAGCCCCGGAAAAGCCCTCGGCCCCTCGTTCAGTAGTAGCCGCCCTCGGGGTCTTCTTAGGTGATTTCTTCTTCCCCATCTTGTCTCGAGTCTCTTCTTCCCTCGGATTCTTCAACAAATTCTTCAAATTCTTCAAATTCCTTCCAAATCCGTTTAAAATACAGGTAGAGACAGCACAGGGGGTGTGTCCTCTACGGCTGGAGGTGGGCGACTGACGGCCGTTACGGCTATGTGGCCTTATGTAGTATCATAACAACAGAAAGAAGTATCTACGGCAACGGCCCGGGGCGCCATCTCACGGCCAGCGGCCGTACTACGGCCAGAGGCGTACAGCGCGCCACCTCCAGGGGGAACGGGGAACCACGGCTCGCGAACGACCGGAGAAAACTGCCACGCCCACCTCTTGATTATACATGCATCACCGGGGTGATACACTCTATAATAGTTGGTTGTGAAACACCCTACTGATTGCCCTAACTTTTATTTGCGCTCAAAGGCTATACATAGTGGGGTGCCTTAGATCCCAGTATGTGGATGATCGTTCATTTTGTGATAGAAGCATATAAATTGGTCCGAACATAGTTTGTAGTGTACTTTTTCATTTTAGGATGGGAGGCACCTGGAATTTTGAATTATTAGGTAATGATCACTTTTGATCATCTAAAACTAGGTCAGAATGGAAAGCTATGAATTCTGTATCAATTTTTAAAGCAGACTAAGCTATGTTGAAAAACATTGGATTTTGAATTTGAATGTAGCCCCATATGTGCCTGAAGTCCGCTAACTGTCTAAGTTAGATAAACTAACTTATTTCAACCTCATTTGCATAATTTGCATATTTGTGTTCCAAATCTAGATCACAAGTTTGACTTGTATAAAAGGCATAACACCCAATCCCCAGATACTTTGATTGGAGGCACCTGGAATTTTTAATTGTAAGGTCCTTTTAGACTATATGAAAATTAGGTCAAGTTGAAGAGCTCTAAATTCTGTATTGAATTTTACTCTCATATTCTGAATACATTGAACATTCAATTGAAATGCAGCCCCATATATTCTAATATGAAAATATGAACCTATTTTTACCTGATTTGCATAATTTGCATAATTGTGCTCCAAGTCTGGGTTACAAGTTGAAATCTAGTTTATGTGCATAGTTTAGAGCTCAAATATGCAAATTATACAAATGACGTTAAAGTAGGTCAGTATATTTAAATTAGACATTTTGAGGACATACATAGGGCTGCATTCAAATTGAAAATTCAATATAATCAACCTAGGAGAGTCTGCAAAATAAATTTTAGAGCATTTAAATTTGACCTAGATTTAGACTGTCCAAAGTGACCTAACAATGCAAAATTCCAAGTGCCTCTCATTTTTTTGCCAAAAAGGGATTTATCAAGGTATAGGTTGACTAGCTTTTGTGCCTTTTTAACAAATTTTACTTGTGATACCTATTTGGAGCTCAAATATGCAAATTATGCAAATGAGGTTGAAATAGGTTAGTTTATCTTTATATTAGATAAGTGGAGCACTTAGAGCCTCTATGGGGCTGTGTTCTGATTTGGAAGTTGATATCGTTTGACACAGGATGGTCCATTTTTAAAAACAATCGAAAATTCACAGATTTTCAAATGGCTGATAAAATAAGATCAAAATTCCAGGTGCCTCCCATCTTAATATGAAAGAATATCATACAAAGTATGTCTGGACCAAATTATATGATTCTATCACAAAATGAACGATCATATTGCTAAGGAACCCCACTAACAAGCTCTCTCGCTACTGCATGCTGAGTCCACTCATGGATTCTAAGTCCACATACAATTCGAACTAGTAGGGGAGCCAGTCTGGAATGTTGGAGAGGACCTGGTATGGCTTGCAATAGATGGTATGAATGGTGAACTAAGGTATTTTGAGGGTGCTGATTCCATTTCTGCTATGTGTAGAATGATATCTAGGTCGGAACAAGGTCAAAAACGAGGTCAAAGGTCACGGTTTTAAGGACCTCTAAAAGGTACATACACTTTGAGACAAATGCAAAGATACTGAACCTGAGTGTTATTCATCTTACATAGCCATTCTTATATATACGTCCCATTACCTGTCTGACTATGGTGGAGATTGATAGGGTGCAAGGTCATGTTTTACAAGGTCAAACATGGAAAATACTTATAATACTCAATTTGCTTCCTTTTCTATGCACAGATAATAGATACACATCTATACAGGCGAGATTTCCTGTCTAAGTGAATGCCCACATATTAGCCATTGAGAACTAATGACATTAGAGGGTTAAACCATTGTATTTCCATGATAATCAGATCTACATCTGAATTTGATGTTAAAAAGGTAAATCATCAGAATGGTTTAATCAAGTTTGAGCCTGTCAATAATCTGTGCTGATACCTGCTACTGCATTTAGGAACTGACTATGACCTAGTATTTAGTATTGTAGTGTCATGTGGCCTTGTGAAAGGTCAAGGTCACATGTGGTAAAAGGGAAATGCTACAAAAGCAGTAAAGTCAAAATAGCCACAATATAACCGAGGTAATTAGGAAAGGGGGTATGATACATTGAGATAAGTAGGTGAATAATCTCTATTGTTACATGCCAAATGTCATTTGAATAGTTTACAGGACATTCTGGTTGAGAAAAATGGTCTAAATTGAGATCAAATGCATGGTAGCATTTCCTGTAGTGGGCACTTCAACTACTCTATTTTGCCTGCCATGTTGCTTTCCTGCTTTGCATAAATGGACATAAGACATCCAAATGACCTTGAACCGGGGAAATCATGATGTATGGCTGAATGAAAGAAATTGTTTAAAATTAAATCAAATGCATGCTAGCATTGACTATAGTATGCACTTTAACTATTCTTTTATGTTGCTTTCCTGCCTAGCATCACTGAATATCAGACATCCAAATGACCTTGAACTGAGATAGGTCCATTTTTAAGGCAAAATATTTAATGATTAAAACTCTAAGGGTCATATATTCAAAGAGGAGAACCTATTCAAATGCATCATCTGCAAAAAGCACAATGCTGATTAAGATATTAAGCATTATGGATATACCCATAATGGTGCAAAGATAGTTCATCAGTCCTGCATCATGATTACCCCGGTTCAAGGTCATTTGGATGTATCATGTTTATTTATACAAGGTAGGGAAAGCAATATGGCAGGCAAAATAGAATAGTTGAAGTGCCCACTACAGGAGATGCTACCATGCATTTGATCTCAATTTAGACCATTTCTCTCAACCAGAATGTCCTGGAAACTATTCAAATGACATTTGGCATGTTACAATAGAGATTATTCACCTACTTATCTCAATGCATAACACCCCTTTCACTAATTGCCTCTGATATATTGTGGCTATTTTGACTTTACTGCTTTTGTAGCATTTCCCTTTTACCACATGCGACCTTGACCTTTCACAAGGCCACATGACACTACAATACTAAATACTAGGTCATAGTCGGTTCCTAAATACAATAGCAAGTATCAGCACAGATTATTGACAGGCTCAAACTTGATTAAACCATTCTGATGATTTACCTTTTAAACATCAAATTCAGATATAGGTTGGATTATCATGGAAATACAATGGTTTAACCCTCTAATGTCATTAGTCCTCAATGGCTATTATGTGGGCATTCACTTAGACAGAAAATCTTGCCTGTATAGAAATGTATCTATTATCTGTGCATAGAAAAGGAAAGCAAATTGAGTATTATAAGTATTTTCCATATTTGACCTAGTAAAAAATGACCTTGCACCCTATCAATCTCCACCATAGTCAGTCAGGTAATGGACCATATATATACGAATGGCTATGTAAGATGAATAACACTCAGGTTCAGTATCTTTGCATTTGTCTCAAAGTGTATGTACCCATTAGAGGTCCTTAAAACCGTGACCTTTGACCTTGTTTTTGACCTTGTTCCGACTTATATATCATTCTACACACACCAGAATTGGAATCAGCATACTCAAATTACCCTAATCCAACCGTCATATCATCTATTGCAGGCCGTACCAGATCAAAGTTAAATATTGACATTTAGGATGCTTGGCTCCCCTATTAAACGTAGAAGGAGGTGTATGCATGACTCTCTGGTTTGTTGTATAGTGTTAAATTACGTAAATGTTATCTAAATGTTCACCTAGCGTGTCCAAGGCTTAATATTTTCTGTTGGCCAACGTTGGATGTCCACCTGTTCACTGCGTTGGACAAAATTTGGATATGGTACAATTCTTTTTGTGACTTCTTCTGTAGATACAAAATCAGCAAAAATCAGGGGTTTTGGCAACTGCCATTCTGTGAAGGGAGTGATATAAGTTCTACATGTGTATAGATTTAAGCTAATTTGATTCCTAGCCCACGGAATCATGTTAATAACTGCTCAAATTGGAAATTCAAATGGCCGCCACCAAGGGCATATGTAAACGTGATCAACATTGGACTAACCATAACGACATGGAGGACCCCCTAGTGCAATCTGTAGTGGCTGGCACTGCAGTTAGGGTTAGTCGAATACCTACGACACACCAAGGAAAATTGAAAAGATGATTAATCTTTTTTGGGTGTGACATGCACTGTTGAAAGTAAGTACTGTTCCTTTACACAGTGGTACAGCAAATATTGGAGACAACTTTGATTCCAATAGATTGTGAAGTAAACCTACAGCATGTCAGCTCATGTATATTTGATATGTATGCACTGCAATCATACTGCTATGTGTATAAGTCATACTGCAAACTTCTTTTATAACTGTACATGAGGATTAATTATAAATACATATCTGAAGGTTTGGGGTTCGCCTCCAAGTGCTGGTCACATTTCTACTCATCTGTGTTAGGGCAAAACGTTTCTTACGACCTGAGGTGTTGCAGTGCGGCCCTGATCCATTGTGTAACAGAGCCTGGAGTGTTTTGCAGAACAGGAAACGAATTTGGTGGAATAGAACTAGCACTAAAGTAACTAGCATAAGAAATTCGTTAAAGAGATGGCCGTTTTAATGAAGAAAAAGGTCATTGCTAAAGGTCAGTGTAGGATGCCTCGAAATGTCATCCTACACTGAAATCTTTTGTGAATAATGTAGATCTGATTGAAAGAACCATCCCAAGTTTAAATATGCACTTGAATATATATTTCCATTATTTAGATCATTTGGTAATTAAATTATGATTTTGGTTTAATGAAGTTTTAAAATGATATCTTTTGAGGATTTCGTTTTGATGAAAAGTCTTGCATTATGCCTTTTGCAATACAGTTTAAAACAGCCCCAAACGATCTCGTTACACCAGTGTTGCTAAACAAAAAGTACAGCAATTTTGGTTCTGCAAAACACCCCTGAGGTCTCTTACACAACCCAAACTGCTCTCGTGGTGTAGCAACGAGTACACATTTGACTAGAACCATGCACTCGGGAGAGGGGTGATCGTCAGACAACATAGTTTAATAGGGCCATCTAATTTAATTGCAGAAGGTTAGTCTATGAATGTATGTATTCGTTATACATGTATAATAACCATTATCATTCAGAAATGTATACATTAATGTATGTTCCCATCAATTGAATCTCACATAGGGCTAAACAGAAAATTTTATACATTTGAAGAATGCTCGTTAAACTTAGCTTCTGCAAAGCACCATACATAACACACACAGGTGATCGTTGGTACAGGGCTGCTGACGAGACAGGGTGGTCGTCAGTAACTTTGCATTGTGCTTTGCTAAACAAGCAGGTAGTTATGTTAAATTTAATTCAATTCAATTAATCAAGGGTCTGGCCCTCAGATAATTATGTCATCGAGACAAGGATAGGCTTTACTTTATGTGTGCCCTTTTCAAGAACACTCCAGGTATGCTGATGATTGGGCATAACGATTTCCAATGAAATGAGCTATTCTACTTTATTTTAAAGATCAACTTTTTTCATTAATAACTGCCTAACGTATCAATCTAAGGCTACATTTACAATGTACCTTTGGTTTCCCAGGCGATATCATAGGTAAACACTAAATATTATATAAATATTCAGTCTAAAATGACATTTTAACTTCTCATAGACTAACAACGTTAACGTGCAAAGCACAGAATGGGTTGCATGACCACTCATGGGCCGGTTGTTTGGCTCTTTGGAATATTGGCGATTTCACAACGATTTTCCATAAGTACATTTGACAACGATAGCCAACGATTGCCATCAACTATTTTGTGTTTATGACAAAGAAACTACTTGAATAGCTATCCCCAAATATAAGATATTATCCTCATGTATATAGAACAATTTATTCAATTGTGTTTGACATATACAATTGATAACTGATTATCTTTTTTATTTTTTCTTGTTCTGAACAAAATATTTAGGCCATTTGTTCTACAAAAGACTTCTGTATTACAAATGGTCATATTGGGATATACCTCTAGGCTACTTCTCAACCGCTTGATTATGATTATCTGAAGAAGAGTGTTATAATATCAAACCTTTGCTGTATAACGCTACAGAAGCCCAAAAGAGTCAGTTTTTTAAATTTTCAAATAAGAATTTTCTTTTCACTTTTGTATAAACGTGGTGAAGAGGTACCCAGGGTAATTAGAGGTGTCCAGGAACTACCGATATGATTCATACATTAATATAATATTCTATAACAATTAATTAATATAGGTGTCCTGTAGACTACCGGTATGATTCTCATATTAATATAATATTATGTAACAATTGATATAATTAATATATGCTGAGTTACCAATGAAATAGAGTGTAATATTACTTTCATAAGAATACTGAAGACAGCTAGTAATTAATAAATGTCATAGGATTAATTGAGACACAAGGCATGGGTTTGGTGGAAGATAAGCACTTAAACAGTCCAACCACCCGCAAAACACAAATGCACATAGCAGTTCAAAGAGAAGAAAAGTGGGTTAGAGCATGAGATTCAATGGTCAACATTTCAGAAGAGGATTGATGGAGGTAACGTCTCACAGCTGATGATGACCAGTTACCTTTCCTCATGATGGATGCAACAGGCACCCCTAGAGATTGCAACAGCGTGGTGCCACCGTGCCTGAAAGAGTGGGTAGACACTCTATGTACAGGGAGACCCGACAAGTAGGCTAGGGACTTCAACTTCTGATCAAATGTCTCATACTGCAAAGGGAAAGAATGCACCCCCATCCTATGGGACAGGAGGGGGAAGCCCGGGGGTGAAGCTTCTAGGGCTTCATGAACCACCCCCCCTATTCCAAGCGAAACTTTAGTAACCCACATGGGGGGCGAAAGTATGACTGAAGATCCACCACGGACATGAACATGCCATGCTCCAATTTATCAGCCACTGAGGAAACAGAGTTATGAGACACTAGCGAGATACTGGTGCTGCCACCAGGTGTTGTTCTGGTACCAATTGTATTCCCCTGGTCACCAGGGACCAGCTCAGCCAAATTTCGTGGACGAGATCAGGGTACAAACATGGCCTAAGTAATGTGAGTGGCTTGTAGCTAGACATTCCTTATGTCACCTGTCCATGATAGTGTAGTGGTTAGCACTGTGGCTTTGTGACACAAGGTGCAGGAGTTCTAATCCCTCCCAAGCCAGATGCATCTTTGTAACCCTTTTTATTTCTTTTCATAGCTATATTGAGGTGCACCCAATGTAATAGGTTATGGAAACAGAACAATTATGTAACCATTGGAAATGATAATATAGAGGTAATCTGAATGTTTATATATATTGAAAAAAAAAGTCATGGTCGATAAACCAAGCAACCTTGGTGTGGATTCGAAGCCAGCATCTTTGCATTGGCAAGCCACAGTGCTAACTACTTCACTATCATGGACAGGTGACATAAGAAATGTCTAGCTACAAGCCACTCACATTACTTAGGCCATGTTTGTACCCTGATCTCGTCCACGAAATTTGCCTGAGCTGGTTGCTGGAGGTTAGAGGATATACACTGGTACCAACAAACATGGCGCTCTTCACAGGTCATCTTGCTAATGCGGAATAGGAGAAGGGGTGGTAGGTGTTCAACATGTAGTTATTAATGGCCCTGGAGGGGGGCATGGAACAGTCGGTAATGGGGCGCAATTTCCCATTAGATTTCTCAACCCCCCCCCCCATGGCATGAGTACACCGGGGGGGGGGGGGGGGCTCAGTTACCATAGAGACCACGTCCCCTCCAGCTCGTCAGATATAATGTCACAAATTTTCTTGTGAAAATCACCCTCAAGAATTGATTTATAGTTAGGGCAATCATGAGAGGTATCACAGCCCTCATCTACAATTTTGAAACCTAGGACCACGCCTTCCCATATGAACTCAGCCAGCTTGGGTTTGCCAACAAACACATTACCGGCACCCGAGATGTAACTGGCAAATCGACAGGGCACCAAAGGGGTGGACCGGCCCCCAATGAGGTGCCTGCAGGCACAGGTGCCTGCCAGGCACCGGTCATACACATTTATAGAAGGGAGGCCATTGACAGCATCAATGGTATAAAGCAGGGTGCCCCGATCCACAACACTAACCGGGGTAGCCTGAAGCAAAGGTTCAACTTCATATGCTACTACGCTGCCTATACTACTCACAGTCGCCCGGGGACTGGGCCCCTTGCCGGAAACTGCTGGCGCTAAGGTTGGAAATTCAAAAACCTTACAATTAGGGTTCAATTGTGTGCCTACACCCACCCTTGTTACTTGGGGGTGAGAATTAGCTGTCTCAGCTATTACAGCGATATTAGAGACCACCTCGAGGGGCTCTACAATAATATATCCATTAAAGGTAGAAGCCAGGGTCTACACATACGGCACCTGGTGGCAAAAAAAGTGAAACTACCTTTAATCATGATAAAATCATATTTCTACCTTGTATATGTCCTAACTCACCTCTACTAACCCTTTATATGCCACATTATGGTGTTCTACACATTGTGTCACGGTTTTTATTGTGGCTAAAGGATCCATCCAATATATGTTATACAGGATTGGCTGGGGTATTGACGGAAGAACTCGCCAGGTGGCACCACTCACACCACCTACCTGGGCCACCTGGCCGCTCACCCCAGCCAGTGCCTCATGTCCACCCACCTGGGTGCCAGGACAGACTCAGTTTTTTTTGGGAAATTGCATTTTAATCATGGTTCAATGCCAGAACTGTGGCCATGGTTTCCATGGCAATTGCAAGAACTGCCCTGGATGTGGTCAACCCGCTCCTGAGCATAAGTCTAGTACACAGGAGGAGGCACAGGACACTTTACCTGGAGACACCTCAGGCCAGGTCATGGACACCGGTGGCCATGGTGGTGAGGTGGGGGGAGGGGGTGACCGACAACAACAGTCCAGCCTGTCACCCACCCCTCCTGTCCATAGAGAGCCTGAAGAGGTCCTGGAGGACAGGATCACAGCAGCCAGGGAGAGGAACGACCTATTACGGCGGAAGAGAGACCTAATCCAGCTGAACAAGAGGTTAGCGGACATTGAACTTGACAATGCGGCCTTAGAGGAGGAATATAGGCAATCGATGCGGATTATCTGCGCTACGCAGCAGTCCGCCATTGCTCAACGTAAACAAGGCATGTCCGCGTTCGGAAACGCCCAAACGTCTCCTCCCGCCGCCCATACAGCCTCTCAATCCGCCTACACAGCCGCCCCGGGTGTATCAGCGAACGCGGACGGCAGCAGCTCCCGCCTCGCGGACGCATTCGGAAATGCTGGCTTGGCCGCAGTAGGCGGCAGTGATCCGCGGGCAGGGGTAGCGTGGAATGTAGTGTCGGCGAACGCAGCCAGCGGCGGACAGGGCCCCCCTCCGCTGGTCCCCAGCGGAACAGGCGTTAACTATGCGGACCAGACAGCCCGCGGAGACCAAGCGGCAATCCAAGATGGCGCCCAGGCGCAGGTAAACATTGCGGACGGTCTATCTGGTGAGGAATTCCAGAGTTTCCTGCTAAATTCACAGCAGATAGGAAGCTTTGGTGCCTTCCAGCAGCTAGATAATACCCCGAGGATGGATCGTGTACCCGCGCAGATGGCGGCAGCGGCCGGGAGGATGGCAGGAGACAGCCAGCAGGTGGGTGCCAGTGCACACACACAACTCACCATGCAGTCTCACCCCTCCCACCAGCTGTTCTATAGGGATGGATCCCTTTACACAGGCCCTATTCAGCAGCAGCAGCAGCTCAGAGACACTTCTACCACTCTTCAGGCCGGCCTGTTTAAGGCAGGTCTCACTCCTGCCCACATGGGCCTGTCTGGCAACTTCTCCAACTTCATGGACACCAGGAACAACCAAGGTTCAGGTGAACGTGATTTACTTTCTACTCTGTGTAGGATTGGGGAGGTGACTAGGAGAAAGAGGTCTAGTCACTGGCTCAGACCTGACTACCACATACCCACTGACAAAGTGTACTCTGACATGACATACAGGGAATTACTGTTTGGTATGACATGTGTCCAAAAGAAGTTGATGTTTGCCAATCTGCCTCAATGGTCTGCTAAAGACTATGGGGACCATATGAGGTTTGTAGCCATGAAGGGCCTATCCAATTCATTCACTGCCCCAGCCTTGGCCAGGTATGAACATGACCTCACCTCCAAAGTTCTGTCAGGGGAAGTAGAAACCTTCTCTGTGGCAGACCATGAGGGTGTGTACACTCACCTAGGGGCTGAAAATCTCACAATTGTAGCAGAGCTGAGGGCAGAGATAGCCAGAATGAAAGGGGGCTCCAACAAGAACAGTGGCAACACCAAGAAAAAGGGGGGAGTTAGTCACCCCCGGTGCCCGGAGGATATATGTGCTTCCTTCAACTACACCCACTGCGGCTTCAACCCCTGCAACAGGTCCCATGTGTGTGCTGTATGCAGGGGGGGCCACAAGGCCAAGAGTGGGTGTGTGAGTCAAGGCCAACAGAACACTAGCCATGTAGGCCAGGGTCCATCATTCCCTCCTCCTCAGTTTGGTCAGCGGCCAACCTGATGGGATCCAGCCCCCATGCGTACTCCATCATCGTATTCACCAAATGTTGTTTGTAAGGTGCCCAACATGACTTGCACCAGCTCATTAGAGGATCTGATAGAAGGCTATTCCCATTATGCCCCCCTCTGGGACAGTGATTGTGACCATATACTAGAGGGTGTGAGATCTCAGATGAAGCCAGCTGGGTGGAGGTCAATGTTAAGCGGTGGACCTACAAACAGGTACGGGGTGGACACTTGGGACTTCGACAGCCATTTTTTGCTTGATGGTATGCTACACGGCTTTAAATTGGTTGACCCTGATTCCCCAATTGACCCCTATTCTACCAAGAATTATGTTAAGTCAGAAGCGCTGGACTTTATAGACAGTTTAATTGAGGAGGAATTAGCGGCGGGCAAGCTGTCGGTAGTCTCGGACCCCCCTACCTGTATACACGCCATGGGAGCGGTTGACAAGAAAGGAGGGGGGTTCCGACCCATTACGGATGCAAGTAGACCCGAAGGCCGCTCTATAAACTCTTTCATGCAGGAGACCTTTCATCACTTTAGCTACTCCAGCATTGACGATGTAGTTAAGGTTCTAGAGCCCGGTATGTACATGTCGGTCTCGGATGTCTCTAGCGCGTATCGCTCAATAATGATAAGACCTAGTGATCGTGATTACCAGGGCCTTGAATGGGAAGTGCACGGCAAGCCTACTTTCTTGGTGGACAACTTCCTGTCCTTTGGTACCAGAATGGCCGCTTTCCTGTTCAATCGGATTACGGACAGCATCACACGCTACATGCGCTCGCATGGATACACATGCTTCAACTACTTAGATGACCTATTAGTCCTCGGCCGGTCGTTCTCTGAATGCCAGGCCGGTCAGCTGTTCCTCCACAGCACCCTGAGGTCACTAGGTTTCTACATCGCCTATAAGAAAGTGTTGTCACCCTCTCAGGTCCAAGTGTATCTAGGCGTAGAGATAGACTCTTTAACTATGGAACTACGCCTGCCTAGGGACAAGCTAGCCAAACTTCACACCGAGCTGCTCTTCTTTGCTGGTCGCCGTAGGGCGACAAGGAAGCAGCTTCGTCGCCTGTGTGGGGTTTTAGCCCACTGCTCAACCCTGGTCAGGGGGGGCAAAACTTTCTCCCACAGAATTATAGCTATGTTGTCAGCATTCACAGGGGGTAAAAGGTACATCACCCTATCCACAGCCTTCTTCGAAGATCTAGACTGGTGGCAACGGTTCGCCTCATGGTTTAACGGTAGTGCGAATATCATTGCAGCGACCCCCCAGGCGTGCGCGGACCTCTACATGGACGCGTCGGGTGTGGGGTACGGTGTACACTACGGTACAGATTGGCTGTGTGCGGGGTGGTACTGTGACCTATCCATGAACATCGATTATCATAATCATTGCCTCCCCTGTCCTGACGTATTTGTGCCTGATAACATTAATGTCCAGGAGCTGTTTCCCATCCTAATGGCCATACAGAGATGGGGTCCCTCCTGGAGAGATAGGAAGGTCATCTGCTTTTCTGACAATACCCATGTGGTCAGTGCGCTTAATAAAGGCAAGAGCGCTAATAAGCACGCTATGACCTTCCTAAGACAACTTTTTTGGCTTTCTGTACTCTACAATTGTCAGCTGACAGCAGTTCACATTGCTGGCAAACTCAACGTCGTCGCTGATGCTCTATCACGAGTGCTGTTACCCCCACATAACCTACCACTTTTCATCTGTTGCAGCGGGGAACAGCCTCGGGGTAGAGCTTGACGCCCGGGCGGCAGAGATCCGAGCGCACGCGTGGAGTGTCGCGACATGGAAGACTAAGTGTAGTCAGTGGAAAAGATACATTAATTTCTGCGCGAAGACCGACTCACCTGTTCTCCCCACTACCCAGCGCGTTATGTGTCGGTACATTGTGTACTTGTCAGCTGACGTGAAATACGCCACTATTGATAACTATGTGAGTGCGGTGCTGAGTCTCAATTCGCACTATGGTTATGATGTGTCATCAATTCGTGGAAACTTTATATTCCGGAGTACCATGTCGGGGCTAAGGAGGATCCTTGGCGATCCAACCCCTATTCGGGTAACCCTTTCGGTGTCCCAATTGTTAGCCATGTTTGGCTTTGTAAATATTCATGATATCAATGACAGAGCCATGTGGGCCTGTGTAGCTGTGAGCTTCAGGACCCTACTTAGGAAAAGCAACCTTGTGCAAGGCTCCACGGCAAACCCAGGCACACACTGTCTCCGTCGCAGCGCTGTCAAGTTCACCCCTTGGGGAATGTTGGTCACAGTATCCAGCTCCAAGACCATCCAATACGGTCAGCGTGTTCATCAAATCCCGGTGGCTGCGGTCAATGGGTCACCCCTGTGTGCCGTGAGCCTCCTTAAGACCCACTTTCTGGACCTGCCTTCCTCGAACCCTGACTCACCTGCCTTCTTGGTCAGGCTTAGGGGCTCTGTAGCACCTCTACAGTACCCGAGGCTCCTGACCTTCCTAAAGAAACTCTTACGCCTCATTGGAGTGGACACGGAGCGAGCAGGTGTCCACTCGCTCAGGAGATCCGGGGCAGCGCTCATGCACCTGTGCGGTGTCCCACTGGAGGATATCCGGTTCACCGGGGACTGGGCGAGTCTCTCTGCCCTCATATATTTGACCAAGCCCCTGAGGACCCGGATTCTGACGGACTGTGCCATTGCTAAAGCAATTTCCTCCAGCTTCTAGGCTTTCTCTAACAGTTATTATAAAAATAGACTTGGATAGACTTTGACTCGGTGGTTGCCGGTCTATATTTACGACCATCTCAGGCCCAACCGCAGTTATCCCCGTTTGTCCCTTCTATACTCATCTCCTCCTAGTCAATGGATCCATCCAATATATGTTATACAGGATTGGCTGGGGTATTGACGGAAGAACTCGCCAGGTGGCACCACTCACACCACCTACCTGGGCCACCTGGCCGCTCACCCCAGCCAGTGCCTCATGTCCACCCACCTGGGTGCCAGGACAGACTCAGTTTTTTTTTGGTTTTTTTTTCTAAATATATACATTTACACTTTTCGTTATTACTTGTTAATAAATAGGCCGGTCTATATTTACGACCATCTCAGGCCCAACCGCAGTTATCCCCGTTTGTCCCTTCTATACTCATCTCCTCCTAGTCAATAGATGCACACTACCCTATTATAGGTGTTTAGACCGACTAGAAAATATTTGAATAATTCCCAACCCGTATTAATTCATCAATGAATCACTATCATTTTGGTAATGAAATGTATCATATGATCTTATTTCCAGATCGCTAAGGTTTTGGTTAAAAATTGGTGGCACTTTTATTTTCTGTGATTTGTGTTTTTTCCTAAATCGGTCATGACTCTTTAGTTTCACCAATGACAATTAATTTTTCTGGATTGATTGTGTTACTAATGATCTCCTCTAAACATCTGAGAAGTTTGGTTGAGATATTATTGGTCAAATCTTCAAGAAGTGGAAAAATGTTGAAAAAATAGGGATTTTCCCATAGCCGGCTCTTGTTAAGGGTGTCCTATCTTCAATTGCAAATATATCAAAAATCTAGCAGTATGAAGTACTGATTATTTTGCTTTTATTATATCATCATATATCAAACTAATATAGTTCCAAGTGATTAAGGGAAATTGTTGGTACATCAAAATTGATCGAACCCTGGCTTCTACCTTTAATGGATCAATAAGGGGAATTTTAACCATGGCACACTGGTCCCCATTAAGGACCCTTACAGCCTATTTTGCCTTAGGGGCAGTGTTACAGGTGGAGGAGCCATGGTTGCTAGCACAACAGAACATGCACATATGGGCATACCTACACCCTGAGATCTTACAGCCCTCGGGCTTATTGAAGGCGAAGCAAACCTTCTTCTCCGAGGAAAACCCCGAGGCAGCCTTCCTGCCCTGGGTACCCTTCTTAGAATTAGCTACAATTGTACTGTCGTAGCTAAAAAAGCAGAGGACGTCAACATTTTTTATTGGGGCAAAGGATTGAGGGCCATGAATGTTAGCCCTAGATCTCACCGATTTATCATAACTGATAAGGGCTGCTGGGCAATAGACCCTAGTCAGAGCCTTCTCACAGAGGTCCTCAAAATGGTCAAGTACCCCTAGGATTTCCTCAAGGCCCTCCCCCTGCTCTAACATGATTCTTATGGTTCTAACATTAATCAGATAAAGGACATCTAATGTGTCAATTTTCACAGACTTGTCAAGAAAATTGCGTTGATCAAATGGCGATTTGTCATGCTTACTTCTTGGGGGCTTGAGGGCTGCACCTGAAGCTGACGACCCAATTGACGACGAGTCTGACGAGCAAGATGGGCTGCGGTCACTTGTAGCCCACTGGGCTCCTGGAGGAGACTGATGGCACTTCCTCGATCTGGGGAGAAGCTTCGCGTCCTCGGCAGCTTCCTGCCGGTCCAAGGATGCTTGAATACCTCCCATCATCGCTGCTAGAGATTGGAGACCTGCCTCGACTTTTGTCAGCCTGCCCTCGTTCCTCGCCCTCTCTGCCCTTGTATCACCCCTCTCGGAATTTGCAGAGTCACAAGATCATAGACCCAAATCTGAAGGTCCGGGGAAGGCACAACCAACCCCCTGGCTCTCCGCTGGAGTTGACTTGGTGTTCGTCAATTTCGTCGATTTTGCCGGCGATTTCTTGCCCTTGGGAGCCATGGTAGTAGCCCTAAGATCCGACGATCGAGATTAAAAATTTGAGAATCCTGTGTCAGACTGACGCAGGGTATCCGTTAACATCAACAGGTGACAGCCAACTGACAATAGAATGAGCAAAGTGCCCTTTTAAAGTCATGCGCCAACAACTGCCCTAGGTACATGACAACCATGCCGTCATGAGGTGGCGCCGTATTACGGTGACTTCCGGTACTACGGCGATAAGCCACTAAGGGGCGTAGGACGGTACCACCTGCCACACCCACTGAGTTTATACCTGTGCGATACTTAGTAAAAAGAAATTTTTTCACTTTCGTTTTGTAAAAATACCTTCTGACAGCTATCTTTTCATACTGGAATGGAGTATAGATGTGGGCATTCATAGGTCCTGTGTGACCAGGTACTATATATAAACTGGCTGGGCCTTGCAAATTGGCCCCAATTAAGTAGCCCCTTGAGGAACTGTATGCAATCGGCCCCTATCAACCTTGTGATGGCTATCTTCTTAGCAGAATTGGTATGTAATGCAATATGGATCCTGGGAGACACACTTTCGAATTGGCCCCTATAAAGTGGTCCATTTGGAGAATATTGGCCCATTGGCCCATGAGCCACTTGTCCAAAATGTTTTAAAAATCACAAAAAACAACAGATTTTTTACGGAAAAAGGGCTGATTTGGCGAGAAAAAGGTTCAAAATCGGAAAAATGTAAAAAAGAGGTTCACAAAAAAATGAAAATGAAAACTTTTAAGGAAATGAAAAAAAAAACTTTACAAAATTGAAAAAAAAACTTTGACAAAAACGACAAATAACTTTTCTTACTTGAAAATTTAAAAAAAACTTACTTTCTGACCCTGCTCAGCTTCTGTGTTAACTAACCTATGATAATGTGTCATGTCCAGTCCAGCATTTCTGGCCTTATATTGCCAACACAGCTTCTCTATGCAGCCTGAACTCCACTTGCTTTAATCGTCCAAATAAATAGACAAACACCAACGCCCATTGCTGTGTTTCACAAGTGGGGGCTGGGGCAGTATCCGACTAAGCCGCAGGCTGACTGGGATGCGCCCCAGCCCCCACGAGTGACATACATCGGAGCAGTATCAATGAAGTTGGCATTTGTGTTTATTTTTTATTTTAAGCCATTTAATGAAGGAAAAACTGCTTTTTCTGAGGCCATTGAATACAGCCACATTGTATTCAATGGGGGGCATTGAATACGGCCCTGCTAGTACAGCTTGTATTTCAAAAAAATAAACACCAATACCATACAGCAATACATTCCTCTTGGTGATACTGCAAACGAATTCTGCCTCACTTAATTGCTGCACAATGTGTATGTTATTGGTTTGGTGATTAAGGTCCATTCATGCTCACATTAACATCAATTGTTCTGGGATCAATTAATTTTTATTTTAGGTGCACTTATGTTGTAATTATCTTATATAGAAACGACTTCAGATTTGAGATATATACTAGGTGGCAGAAACAGGAACAGTCTTATACATAACGGTTTTATTCAGGTCTGATGTCGTGTTACTCAGCAATTAGAATGGCCTTGAACGTTTTTTCTTTTCTTTTTGTTTATTATTGTTAATGTAATTACTGCTTATGCCAGCTGTGTTAGCTCTAGACATTCACTACCGTACCCATGGTTATGGCCTTAATTTATCAAATGCCTACAATCCTTTGTGGGTTGGTTGGTTGGCTGGCGCCATTGAGTCCCCTGCTGCCCAGCGCTATATGTGGATGGATTACATTGGGAGGATGGTGGATGCAGGTTCCGTGCTAGCACGGCAAGCCTGACACCAAGCAGGCCAACGTTTTATGTCCTCTGTTTATAGCCCCACCCGCACTTGTATGTCCGTGTCACATTGATTCATGGCCAAAGGTTCAACATGGAACGATCCCACTCCACTCTCACACTCTCCATCTACTCTCGACATGCACAGAAAATCGTTAGGCTCCAAAACTTAGCCAATGGCGACGAACCTAGGCAGTCATTTTTTGGCTCCCCATACGACCAACCATGGTTAGCCAATACTATCAGGTATAGTAAGTAGTGACCAACGCACACTGTTAGAAATAAGTAGTGTAGTTGTATAGTATAAAAGAAGTAGCTTTGGTTTCCAGTATCACATACTGTACAGAAACAAACTCAACTACTGTAATCCACAATCTAGAGATCGTGGGTTTGAGTCCCATATTCACTATCTAACATTTCCATGTCAATATAGGTGGAAATGTATGTTAGATGGATTTACGAAATATGTAAGAAAAACATATTTCTTACTGTCCCAAGCAAAGACTCGAACCCATGATCTCCAGATTGTGGATTACAGTATGTAGCTAAACAGCATGTAATACTGGAAATCAAAAATACATAGACAAAGGTGCACGATTTTTACGAAATCTACAATATATCCTATGGTGCAGCTACACTAACGTCTGACAAATGCACGTTAGTCATTCCATTCCTATGAGTATAGGTCTTTTTGAGTAAGGATTTTTGTTTTGCGTTATTGGTCGTTCTGACCAATATCCCTATGACTAATCTGGGTTGGCCACTACATACTAAGGCCAGGGGAATTTAGACTATCAATGAATAGTCCATCTCTGCCTTCCCTAAAGGTCAAAACCCACCTTAGTTTTACTGGCCAAATTGCATGAAAAGGATGGCGTGAAAAATGATGGCGAGATCAATTCATTTTCAATCTCAGTAACAGACAGTATGCACCACTCTTAAGTAATGCTCATGTTCTGTTCTAACTAACTTTGTCCAACGTTAATGGCGCATGTACGGCTTCAGTAGATTTCTTATTATTTCTGTCTGCTCTTCCAAATCCATATCATATCGCAAGTTGCCAATATCCTTCCAATGTCTAGAATTACTTTAGGTTGGTGTGACTTCTACTCTTGAGATTGTTAAGCCCTGTATCATATGAGGCGATGCATCGTGATGATCAGTCTTAGGTAGCCGTATTGTTTGTACATATCTACAGAGAGAGAATAGATCGAGTCACAAGGGGAATCCAGGCTATAAAGAGAGAGCCAGATCTCCCCTTGGCTCCCTTTTCACACTTTCTGACTCCCCCTTCTAATGGCCCTGACTCCTTCTCAATTGGATCAAACAGAGTCCAGGTCATCTGAGACTTCGATAAATATGCTAATACATGTATCTCTTTGTAGCATCAACATTTAATGTCAGAATTAGATTTAATTGAATATCTACTATTAGCTTAAACTCTAGTATAAGCATGATGTATTAGGTATAGACACCAAATGTCTAGAAACAACAGTTAAATCCACAAGAGTTCATATGTTCCTTCATAGATCAACTAATATGCACTGAGGGATCAGTCTGAGATCCTTCCACCTTCTATAATGTAGAAAGAAGAGCTAGGGAGACTCTGTCCCAAAGAGCCACCCTTCAATGACCCTCTATACAAAGGTAGTTGTGGTTCAATTAATCACTTTAAATTTGGAGCCATTGTGCCCTAGACTTGGACCTAGACTCTGTTTTTGGTAGGGAGTGATGAAAGGGAATCATTTTGGAGGCAAAGCCAGGGCTGTCTTGGGGAGTCATGTAACTCATTTTTAAGGGAGTTGGGTACTGACTCCCTTCATCAAGAGTCAGAAAGAGAGTCAGAAAGGAGAGTCATTCTGGAGGCAAGCATGGACTCCCTTTCGACTCTGTTTCTGTTCTTTTTGTGGCTACCAATAATACATAGCTAGGCAATGGACATATAAGCCCGTGGAAAACACTGAAATTGTATCCAAACACAATCATATGAGGACGATTGGCTTTCTTCTTCTTAGATTGGATGGGATATTAAAGGTTTATAATTTGAAATCGTGGACATTTATACATACAGCTGAATCAATGGAGGGTTTCTACTTGTCAAATGCATCTCTCTGTACTATGCCCATCTCGTACTGCATTCTCTTGGCAGTGTCCAAAGTCATATTATATTTGATCAATGTTCAGCAGAGAATCAATGTTGACGATCTTTAGAGTTCATTCAACTTGCTTTCAAATTTCAATTCCAACCGTCAGCGCTTGTTATATTATCAAGGAACCACGAGGGTGGGGCAGTGATGATAAAGAAGGTACTAATTAATGGTAATTTAATAGGTGTGACTATAATGGGTGTGTCGTTAAGTTTAATTAAAGGTCGATATAGAGATGAAAAACGCGGCTTGATATTTGATGCAGCCACTGTAGCATGTGTACGTGTGCACGCCATGTTGACGTTAAGAAGCACTAAAAGGTGTTAAAAGGTACGTGACCTGTGACATGCTGCTTTGATATGATGTTAAAATAGTGTTGATAATGTCTTTTGAACTATCCGTTTTCACCTATATGGTTTCTTCCCCGCCCCCTCATTCTTCTTAAAAGAGAGACGATTTTGATTATATCAAGTTAAGGCTGAAAAGTAAACTGTATGAGACCATGTCCAAACTATCTAGCCTTCATAAAGTCCAATTCAACTTCTTTCCAGTCAATGGAAAACTAAGCAGCATATCCGAGAACCTAAATTTAGTTTGATTTCAATTTATTCATCCAGATAACAATACAGTCCCAGTGGACAAGGTAGGGGCACGGTCGAGGTATATTAAAGAATGTGGTTTATTATATCCTTTTTGATTGTGTTAAAGTGTTTGGCGGCTCTTCTCATATTGGTAGAGCAAGCCTGGCTCAGCTCCACCCCAGCCTTAGTTAAGGATTAGTTAGAGCTGATTAAAATAAGACACATAAGATAGTATATCAAAATTGCCAACATAACCTTTTCAATACCTCCTCTTGAGGGTATCTCACAATGAAGCTGATACAATTACAGCAGGAACAAATACATGAAGGTCAATCATTGTTATGCCTCACTCCATTGGTATCAGTGCATAGTGGCATAATGACAATAAATGTTATTACTGTAGCCATGACTATCTCTAAAGCTTTTCAACCTGGTACAGGGGCTGGTGCCTACCCTCCCCAGGTGGATTAGTGCTCCAGAGCCCGTCGTACAATCACGCAGTAGGGGTCATGTCAAAGGGGCTTAAAACTGTCTTAACCATTTTTAGCTGGGTTTTGGTGGAGACGATTATTTTCGAGTCCTTGTTAAAAGCGGGTTACATTTGGGTTCACTTGTCCATCATGTCCTCTAAACCACTGTATTAAAACTAGTGTAATTCAGGTATTTGGTCCAGGGACCCCAGGCCCCCGGCCTATGAGCAGCCATTAGAGAGAATTTGAGGCTTTTCTGTTGCTTTAATGAAAGGGCAAAAAGAAAAAGAAGAAATCCTTTATTGATGAAAGAAATGGGTTATTAAGAAAAACTAATTAACTGGATTTAAGTAACAATGATTTCTAATAGCCCCCAGGGATACAAAAATTACCAAAAGTATTTCAGCTGTGTTTTCGCAAGAAAATGTTGGATGCGTTTTCTATTTGTCCTTCATTTAATAAGGCACGTCCAGGAAAGCCCTTTGAGGTAAATCGTTTTAGAGGCTGGCTTCCAAATTCTAAGTTGATATCAGCTTCTAAGAAAAACCGTTAAGGACTTCCTGTATTCAATTTTCACAGTTTCTTGGGTCTATTGTCTCCAAATGTGTGTCACATGTCACTGAGACCGCCGGACGCAATATCCTCGTCAGGCTAGAGGAACCTTAGTCGTCAGATTGATTGGCCTTTTTTCAATGACCCCTCCTCTTCAGAGACTCGTCAAGAGCGATGAGGTGTACACGTCAAGCTGTGACCTATTACCCCCTGGCATGGTATGACGTACGTAGCGCATCCACCAAACTGGATGGCCTCCTTATGCTGATTAACCCCCGCGGGTCAGTTCAACGCACCCTTTTTGGTCCACTTTATTAGGGGGTGGCCTTCTCACTCTGACGAGGCCCACGCGGCGGTTGAAGGATGTTGCCTCATCTGGATGACTACACAGACAGAAAAGTGAGAGTCACTGTCGCTAAAACTACCCTCACCTAAGGGTCAGGCACTGCCTGACTCACAGGTGAGGGTAGTTTTAGCGACAATGACTCTCACCTTTCTGAGGGTGTAGCTTATTGCACTCTACTGGAGGAGCAGGCCTCGTCAGACTGAGTGTTAATTATACCCTAATTATAGCACTACCGGCAGACACTACCTCGTCAAGATGACGAGGCCACATTATTTCGTTTGACGAGTGTACTCTCGTTATTTGAACTATATAAAAGACGTCAGAAAATTTCACATTATAGGTTAAATTTATACTTTGGGGTTGGAAAATGCCGCAATGCTAAATTTCTATGTAGGTTAAATGCAGACAAAAAGGCCATTCACAGTAGGTGCATTTAAAGCCAAAAGTTTTTAAAAAAACAAAAAAACGCCCTTGTCATATTTTACACCGCTTGGTGATGAGAAACGTTTTTTCTTTTTGAGTGGTCTTAATTTAATGTTTTGCAATTAAGGTTGCTTTATTGATTAAAATATATCTTTTATACACAGGTATATTTAAACTATATAGATTTACATAACAAAACTTAAAGAATCTGTCAAAATTCCAAGTGCATATATTGTATCTAACGTATATGAAGAAGGTAATATATATGACAACACAAGACATGATATATAAAATAATGGTGCTTACGCGTATGGCTGGATTAACCCGCCCTTTTTAATCACAGAAGAACAAATAGTTCAACATACAAGTACGTTCAAAAAACCAACTACGTCGGTTGGCGCGCGGCAAAAGGCGACGACAAAGAACCACCCTGGTGAGGGACTGGAACACTAACTACCAGAGAACATATGCTGCACCCTGCCAGCAGCAGCGGCTACTACAGGGTCGTCCACTACTATACCAATATACACATGTTAATCTCTAATTAACATAGACAATATTGTATCTAACGTATATGAAGAAGGTAATATATAATGACAAGATGTGGTACTGCCCGTAGCTGGCAGTTGACGAGGCACTGGAGTCCACTGTGGCTTGACCGATGCTGTACCAAGGTGAGGGGGGTCCCTTATATACAGGGAGGCTCCCACCCTCTCTAGGCCAGGCTGGGCTGGATACACCCCCACCCTACTAGAGTGGGTGTGGGGGGTGTGTGTACTAAGGGTAATAGTGTGCCCTGTTACAGGGGGAGGGCAGCACTGGTCAGGCTTGCCTAGACTTGCTACCATCCTATGTCATATTTTAAGAAAATATAGAGCGGTCACACTGTGTCTCTCATTTACAAATGGAGGCATAATAGGCCATGTCATTGAGATGAGCCATATGTTACCCTTAGCATCGGTTTCGACATTAGTCTCATCAGAAGCACGGAGCGGAGTTTGTGTGTCCCCTTAAACATATTAGATTAAGGGTCACTGAGGTACAGACTAGTGGTCAGACATAGACTTGACCCTAGTCCCACACACATATCAGTAAGGGCACATAGGCCTATGTGTGGTTTTATATATTGGGGGGGGGGGAGAATTATCCCGCCCTCCCTATCAGTCCTTAGCTTGATCTAGTGGACTTTTACCTTGGTACCGGCCATATACAGGTGTTGCCAGTGAGACACTTAGGTTTCTATTTCTTGGTAAAAATAGGATAAACCGGCCCTACAGGTGGAATTATTTTAAATCCACTGTGGTCAGTGTGTGGTCACAGTGGACCAAAAAATAGTCCCGTGTTAGGAACTGATTTTTACCAAAAACTTTTTTGGTAAAAATCAGTTCCTAACACGGGACTACCAAAAAATAGTCCCGTGTTAGGAACTGATTTTTACCAAAAACCTTTTGTGGTAAAAATCAGTTCCTAACACGGGACTATTTTTTGGTCCACTGTGACCACACACTGACCACAGTGGATTTAAAATAATCCCACCTGTAGGGCCGGTTTATCCTATTTTTACCAAGAAATAGAAACCTAAATATATAATGACAAGACATGATATATATAATAATGGTGCTTACGCGTATGGCTGGATTAACCTGCCCAAATACAACGTACCGGCCAAGCAAAGCACAAAATAAAACAAATAAACAAAATAATAACAACAGAATTAATCAGAAATGACTTGAGATAATACGGCAGCAACCCGCCCATCCAACTCTACCCTGTCAGAGATTGGTCTCCTCAGGTACTTCAATACCTGGTCCGACTTCCAGTCACCTCTTTCTTTTATCACATCAAGATGAACGCCAACTCTGGCCAGATAAGTACAACCCCCAGCCCTAAACCCATGAGAAGAGACCCTAGGGGCCTTAATACCAGCCTTATTTGCTATAAAGGCAAACATTTTGGAGAATAGATTATACGATAAAGGTTCACAATCATCACCCAGGGGAACCATGAACCCTGGATGAGATGGTCTCCCCTTCACATGGTCAAAATGTTTTTCAACCCAATCATCCACACACAGAGACAAGTTTGATACCCTACACACCGGGATCAATAACTCCTTTTCCTTGAATTGAATCGTTTTGGTCTTAGACACAGTGACCATCATTCCCCATGGGAAAACTGAAATGGATTACTACATAACATGCTATCTGATAATGTATAATGGCATTTTCTTAATAAGGTACGAAATGCAAACAGGGCAGTGGCCCAAAAGCACTCATGACCTAAAGACACAGGTAGTTGTCCAAACATAAGGATGAAATGCTCTGGCATAATAGCCAGCGCCTGAGTGGGGGCGTCACCCAACACACACTTAGCACCCCTAATAGCTCTAGCTACTAACGGGTTAGAGTAATCAATCTCACGAGCCCGGTGAGACTTCAAGTAATAATTTACACCTGAAAGGTATCCCGTGATAGACAAGTACACATGAGAATTAGATAAAAATGCAATATAAAAACCAATGCCCTCCACAACAGGAGACAGTGGTTCTGCTCCATACAAGGCGCAAAAACTTAAGTATTTAGACGCCCTAGTCCTATTAGAATTATCAGAAATGTCGTTGTCCAATAAGTACTGTAGTCTCTTAGCCACCTGGGACCTTGGGCCTGGAAACAAGATCAGAATGACAGCATAAGGAGGTGTCAGAAGTAACATACAACAATTTATCAACAGCGCCTTTCTCAGACCACCTGCTCAAGCAATCACATATAACATTATTCTTAGTGTTAATATACACTGAATTAAAGTAGAAATTATTTTGCACTGCTAGCCAAAATAATTCTCTTTTCCAAGACATGCACTTGCCATTAGAGCTGCGGCCCGTATTTAACATGTGCATGACTTGTGTGTTATCAGTGACAAACGTAATGTCACTATCTTTCCACAATTCACCACACCTCATCAGGGCAGATAACAACACAGGATAAAATTCTAATTCATTAATATTATTCTGAAAATCAGAGGAGGCTTCCACCCAGTGATGAGCAGACACTGGAGGAAGGGGACTAATGCCCGGCCTCCATCCACCCACAAGCCAGTCACTCTGATGGTATGCTGCAAAACCACCAAAAGAAGCGTCACTATACACAGCTAAGTGAGAGCCAAAAGGTTTCAAAATCTTTGCCAACCCATTGATTGACTCAGCAAAATCTAGCCACCATTCAATATCAGCATGAGCCTCGCCCGACAATCTAATTTTATAATGCTGCCTCTTCACTGTATTACATAAATTATAAATTCTATGGGAAAAGCAGTGCCCTCCCCTAACAATCTTGCTTGCATGCGCAAGACTGCCTGCAAGCGACTGCAATTCTTTTTTGGTCATTTTCAATTTACCATGAGCATGCCTCAACTTTAGCAACAATTTGCACATTTTTTCATCAGGCAGAGTCAATGTCATATCTACACTAATCACCTCTATGCCGAGGAACACAACTCTGGAAGACACGGGGGAAATCTTTTTATAAGAAGTAAAAAAAACAAATTGTCTAATTACTCTGAACAGTACATGTTGAGCAATCTTACACATGTCAAAGGTAGGGTAACACATGAAAAAATCGTCTAGATAATTTACAATTTTATCAACCCCCCTACGTCGAGCACACCTAACCATAAAGTCAGACACCGAGTTAAAAATGAATGGCCCGCTAGCCAGATCAAAACACAGGGGCCCGTGTAACATAGTTATTTCACCATTGCCATCCCGAAGTCCCATTTCAAGCCCTGATACACTCTGTCTCCATAATAAATATGGAGGCCACAATAGGCGTCTGAAATATCGGTACAGCACATTTTCACATTTTCAGTCAATATATCACATACATTATCAATTGATTTATATACATATTTATCCCAAATCTCATCAGTATATGTGACTCAATCCAGCATAATAGACCTTATGTCGCACTAGCGCGAGCCGTGAAAATGGGGTCTGAAGGGTAAAACATGTATTTTACTGAAATTAGGTTTTCAATGGATTTGTTTGATTTATACTGTTATCATGCCATTCCCTGAGTTTTAAATCCATATGAAATTCCTAACAGTGTTAATTTCACATTTTAAGAACCCCTACATGGATGTTTTGTCAAGAACAAAGGCTGTCGAGACGGTATACACGATGCATTTTCCGTCTATTTTGTTGCTCTGTCAGAACCCCCCATCCCGGGCCCCATGCCCATGTTTGGCATGCTTTTGTGTGGCGCGAACTCTTCTACCCAATGGCAGGCTCTCTTACAATCGTAAGTTGTCAGTCAGCCAATCACAGGGTGTTTTTCAAATGCCTTTGGATCGCATCAGACCAAACAATTCCTTGACAACACATCACGTGACACAAATGCGACCCGCTGATTGGCCGAGCGCCCAGCGTCCTCTTCCGGTTTGAGTTGTTTACCACGAGTCGGCGGCAAGAGACAATTTTGGTAACGGGTGTATTTTCATGTTTAAACACAGAATTATTATCAATTATTAACCCAAACAGTGTATTTTGAATACACAAACATTCAGGACATGAAATGGCTGAGTTGGACACAGTGGCCAATGCCCTTAACGCCATAACTAAGGCCAACTTAACAACCGCTGTTGCCGAGCAGGGAGTATGGCGTCAGCTTGTGAACGATTATTTCCTATTCCCCGAGAATTTTGATGATTCTGAGGATTCTGATCAGGATAGTGAGTCTGATACTGAGGAGAATGATGGAGAGGATGTTGCAGAATCATCAGATGAGGAAGATCTCCCTCTGGTTGTTCCAGATCCGGTACAACAACTTCAGGATGAAGAGAGCACAAGGTGTGCCAATTTTAGGTGAGTGGCAAAAACCACATGGTGTTCTGTTCTATGCACCCTTTAGTTACCCCTCATTAGTTTTAAGTTTGTGAATGAATTAAATCAATACCAATATAGATATTACTAATTAGTGCACTTTTGCATTGGTCTGGAATATTGTATCTGTTTTTAATTTACAATTCAGACCTACATAGATCCCAAAAATTATAATTATGTGCATTCATTGTGACTAGGCTTTTTAAAATGTCAACTGATATTTCTGTTTTATACTCTGTTCATAATGTATACTTTTGCACTAACTATCCTTATTTCTGGTCAACAGTTGTAAGTGTCAATATGGGGACAACAATACACCATGCAGTACAATGTTCACGCCAGATGAGTTCAGAGAGCGACGTGAAGAGGTCGCCCAGCTGAACAGAGGTAAGCTGACTAAAAATTAATAACTATAGAAATAATTCTTTTACACTTTGTTCTAAAGAGTTGGTTACAACGTCACTAAATATGTGCATTTGATTTGATTTGACCCACATTGAGTCTTATTTCTCATGTCTATGATTATAATAAAAAGAAAAACAAAAAGTTGTTATTAATTCTACTTGACAGCCGAGCTGGATATGCTGCTACTGGGGGTGATGGCTTCATCAACAGATAATAGCGCAAGGCTTTCTACATGGAAGAAGGGTGAAAAAGGAAAAAAGGACCGTGAGCGAACTCGGACATATTATAGACTAGGCAATAAACAGGTTTGCCAGTGTACGTTTGCATTCTTCCATTGGTAAGTACACAGTCAAGTACAACTACATTGTACCGGGTACCAAAAGCTTTTTTTTCTGAAATCTAACGCTTGTTCTCACCAATTTTGACATTTTTGGGAAAATTTGCTTTTTTTCAATTTTGAACTTTTTTCTCGCCAATTTGGCCATTTTCAGGAAAATCTCTTTTTTTTTCCTTTTTTTTTTGGGGGGGGGGGGCATGATGCATGAATGAAGCAGGGCTGCATTCAAGCATCATACCCACCCAACATGCATCATGATCACCAAGGTTGATGCTTCAATACAGCCCTTGGGTGTTACTTTAACAGGGCTGCATTCAAGTATCATGCCAACCCTACATGCATCATGATTACCAAGGATGATGCTTGAATGCAGCACTGGAGTGTTACTTGGCAGGGCTGCATTTAAGCATCATGCCAACCTTCATGCAACATGAGTACCAAGGATGTAACATTGACCCTCCCATTCATTGTTGGCTCTTCGGTAGATCTAACCCATACTTCTACCACCCGTGTCTGCTCCAATGATATCTAGGTCAAGGAGCTGTGATTGGCCAGAAGTAGGTCCAACTGACAGGTTACGACCCAGTTTTATTTGTGTCAAGCCAGAGGGTGTGTCTAGGCTACAGCAACCTACCGGTATCTTTTAGGCTATAGGAACATACCCGTATATTCTAGCCTATAGCAACATGCCTGATTTTTCTAGGCTATAGCAACATATCAGTATGTTGTAGGCTATAGCAACAATACGGTCTGTTGTAGGGTATAGAAACATATCAGTATAATGTAGGCTATAGTAACATACCGGTATCTTATAGGCTATATATGTATCAACCCATTGTTGCTATCTGCACTTTAAACATGACATGAAGTATGCACTAGTATTCTTTAGATCTACAATGAATACAATGCTTAAAATTTTCATTTTTCTTTTTCAGCATCAGTAAGGGCAAACTGGAACGTGTGCTTAAGTGGTATGTGGCCAATGGTGTGGTTACATGTAGAATACATGCTGGAGGCTTCAGGAAAACGGGCAAATCTTTGGACCTGGATGATACTCAAAGAGTTCTCGCCTTTATCAAATCCCATGCTGAGACACATGCCATTGCTCTTCCAGGCAGAATACCAACTCACAAGAGAGATGATATACTAATTCTCCCCTCCTCTGACACGCTGACATTTACAGGTTGTATGAAAAAGCCATGGCAGATGTCCAGCAGAGGGCAGTTGCTCTGTCTACTTTCAGGAGTTTGTGGCGAAAGCTCCTCCCAGGAATAGTTTGTGCAAGGCCCATGACTGATCTCTGCTGGGAGTGTCAGAGGAACAACAGAGACATTCACCGGTCTAGCTGTTTCCCAGAAGAGGTCAAGCAGGCAAAGTTAAAAAAACAAACACATCATTTACAGGTAGTAGGGAAGGAAAGGGCCTACTTACAGCAGCTGGTAAAGAAGGCAAAGGAGGATTATAAAGCAGCTGGTTCTCCTGCACTTGGCCCTCATCCACCATGTAGTACAGACTATCGGGTGCATGTTAGCTTTGACTATGCCCAGCAAGTGCACCTGCCCTCTTACCCCATGCAGCCAGGCCCACTCTACTTTCTAGTGCCAAGAAAGTGTGGCATCTTTGGTGTCTCTATGGAAGCAGGACCAAGCCAGGTTAACTACCTAATAGATGAGTCTCATTGCAGTAGTAAGGGATCCAATGCTGTGATCTCATATCTCCACCATTATCTCGAGAACTACTCCCTGGGCCCCAAGAATTTGGATCTCCATTGCGACAATTGCAGTGGTCAAAATAAAAACAAATTCATGTTGGCGTACTTGATGTGGCGATGTTTGACTAGGCTCAACATGTCCATCACTCTCAACTTCCTGATCACAGGTCACACAAAATTTGGTCCAGACTGGTGTTTTGGCCTTTTGAAACAGAAATTTAGGAAGTGTGACGTTTCCAGTCTGGAGGACCTTATGGAAGTTGTCCGTCGAAGCACCCTGGAAGGAGTCAACATCCCACACTTAGTGGGGGATGAGAAAGGAAACTGTTCAGCCCCTACTTATGACTGGAAGACTTTTCTAGCCCCTTTCAGCAAGGCAGTGAATGGCATTAAGGAGTACCATAACTTTGAGTTCAGCCGTGAATACCCGGGTAGGGTTGTCATGAAGAAAGTGGTCGACGATGAAGAACCTGTGCTCTGCAACATCTTGACAAAGGAAGTAGCAGATGTTCCCCGGGGCAACCCTGCCATCATCCCCTCCCCAGGATTGCCTGCCTATAGGCAATGGTACTTGTTTGAGAATATCAGAGACTTTTGTACCAATGCCACAAGAGATATCACCTGTCCAAAGCCAACAGTACCAAAGCCTGGGTCAGGTATAGGAGAACACACCAATGACACTGACACCTATCAGCCAGGACAAGAGCTAGAAGAACAGCAACTTAGAGGGAGAGGCAGAGTTCATGGCAGGGGTAGGGGCAACAGCCAACAGGCAGAACAAGTGGAACTCACAGGCAGGGGTAGAGGCAGGGCCAGAGCCAGAGGCAGAGCCACAGGAAGAGGCAGAGGCAGGGGTGTCGGTGAACAGGCAGACCAGGAGGAACTCAGAGGTAGGGGAAGGGGCAGAGGTAGGGGCAGAGGTAGGGGAAGGGGGCAACAGCCAGGACAACAGCAGCCTAGAGGGAGGGGCCGACCTAAAGGTGCTGTTTCTCGGAAAAGAACAAGGAGCCCTTCATCTGCAGAAGACTCTGATGACGAGGTGTGGATTGCAAGTGATTCTGACTAGAACTCCCTCTTTTCGTACCATAACGAGTTATGCCATGAACTTAGATATCACATATTCTATTATGATGTTGTGTTGTTAATATAATCATAATCTGCTACTGGTTTAGGGTGTAATGATGATACACAATCAGCAGCGACCATGGATATATATTTTGACCTGGAGAAATAATGTGACATGAACATGGAGGACCCCAACCACTGCACTTGGATTTTACCTATCAAATTATCTGTGTACAATGCTCACATAATGTGAAAGGACTTTCAGGACTTAACAGACTACATTTAATAGGTTTTGGAACTGTTAGTTGTCCCTAAACTACACCAGGAACAGGTATTGTGCATCTATAATTATTCCACTAAACCACTAACTCTGTCATTTTCCAGGAAACTGAACGTGTTTTGAACGATGTTGCATGAATAAAAATATTTCCCCAAAGAGACCAATCTTTTAGTATGTAGTAGATATAACGATCGGGAATGCCTGGTAAAAATTTCAGATTGATATCTCAATTCTAGATACCTGTTGCTAAGGTAACCAATGAGTGATATGCTCGCTGACTGCTCGCGAGCAGGTCGCGACCTGCTCGTTCCACTTTGATCACGCGTAGCTCAAATTAGCACTCCGGGTGTTTTTATCTTTGAAAATCTTTTTTAAATACGTATGGGTGAGATTGGGACTCATACATGGGCTCTATAGAGAGGTAATGAACTGTTCTATCACATGACATAGATAACTAAAAATGTTTGATGAGCGACATAAGTTCCACTATGCTGGATTGAGTCACATATTCATTCACAGACGGGGACTCATTCCCAGGCCTAGAACAGTCAGTAATAGGATGTATCTTCTTACCCAGATCCATAAACTCAGACTTCTTCACAACAGCCCCTAGGGCATGTATACATTTAGGCACATCATCTGCATCAGCAAGCATAATTTTACCTTCAGATAATTCTTTACATAATTTCTCATTCATTGTTTGTCTCCTCCCATCTTGTAAAATGGAAGTGTAGGGACACTAATATTATATATAGTCGAACACCTACTGAGTAGTTCGTAAGGCTGGAGCCAGGGGGCATCCCTATCGGAGGCGAACAGTATAAAAGCTGCCCTCACCCCCTTGCTCTGGCAGACCTTCTCAGGTCTCCGACTGTGATCGACTGTATGAAAGTACCATTTGCTATTGAAAGACCCGAATGAGACGAAACGTCAACTATTAGCTTGTTTGTACAGGTTGAAGTCATAATAAACTTCCTTCTTTGCATCTCTACATGAAAACTGTGGTTCGCGTCCTTATTCATCGAATTACATAAAGACGAACTCTACACTGGTGCCGTGACCAGGATTTTTCTAGAAGAGAAAGTGTGCAATGTTCTTTAAGGTCTTAATAATGTTGATATCTACGTTTTGTAGTAGTCAGTCGAGGTCGGCAGCTTGTTGTAACATCTTAGCGTCATGGCTGTCATGGGGTCCTAGTGAAGTCAGTTGAAGAGTCCTGATGGTGTTGTAAATGAGTGGCTTTGGACGAGGAGCCATTGGGATGTTGTAGGGGATGGCCAGTATGACCTCGTGTAGCTCATGACCGGTGATGATTTGTCCCGGCAGCTGTTCATAGATGAGGCCGATATTTTGCCTCACTATTGGCTGTGCTGCCATGTAGATGATGTGAGTGATGAGTAATAGGAGGTAGAGTGTATACCTCATGATTCCCGAGTTGTTGGGATTTGATAGTAATAATAGTAGTAGTCGATCGATTGTAGTAGTAATAGCTGATAGTCGATAGTTGGTGAAGGATGAGTGTAAGTGCGCAGTACTGGCGGGGATCTACCAAATTAACTGTGGGCTGCTCCTGACTGAACCGATGTGTGTAGGGGTGTGGTCACTGGGTGACTGTGGAAAGATGGGGGGATGTGTGGGAACTTTTGGTCTTGGTACAGGGTGGTGGCTATGTCACCCTGCCATGTTGGTCGTTATCACACTCCCATAAGTGGAGCTGTTGTTTGCGCGCTCCAGTGGTGGCGCCATCCAGGGCTCAGATTGCGGTCATCCTGCTGGTGTTGTTGACACCTGCAATGCATGTGGGTGGCCACCCGCATACAAGGCTTTTCCACTGGTCTATGGTGGGGGGGGTTAATAAGAGTGCGCAAACTGTCCTTTCATGTCGGATTTTGACATGTTGATAATAGTTCTATTTGAAGTGTCAGTTTGTTAAAGGAGCAGCAATAATATGGAGTCGCCCTGCCACTTACTTGTGTGGTGAAATGGGTATAGATGGATAATAGTAATAATAGTAATAATTGGTGAAGCTTGTGCGCTTTATGGTGATAAATACTGTATTCCCAGTATTCTGTTTTGATCTGTGTGTCAGTCGTGATTCTTTGTGAATCATTATAATAATAATAGTGATAATAGTAGTTGTTGTAGTAGTCAGTGTTGATCCTTTTGATAGTAATGTTTATAATAAATAATAGTTGATTTCTTTTTTTTAATAGTGGCGATTATATAGTGAGCTTTTTGTTGTTTATGTAATATATATCTTTTCTTCTTATATCTTATAGTTTATATTATGGTTTTAGTCCTACCGGTGTCCTCCTCTTGACCTTCGAGTGGGCCCGCTTTGCTATATATATGTTTTTTGGTTTGTAGTAGCGCTGGTCTTGCTTTATATGAGTCTCCCTCTTTCTTCCATAGTTTGGTTATGAGGTCATCGTTCGGGTCGATGAGTCTGTGAATGAAATTGTTATTTCTAACGTGACGTACCAGCTTCAGTCTATCTATGTGTACTGGGTTTTTCATTGTCTTCATTGTGATGACCGATTTGAGGAGGACAGATGTTTTTGAGACAAATTTGCACACTATGTATGGACCGGAGTACATCTTCTGAAGTTTCAAACATTTTGTTCTATCCATCAGTAGGGGTACCTTGACATACACTAGTGATTCTTTCTGCACCTTTGTAGGTTTTGCCTTTTTGTCGTGTTGTTGTCTCATTTGCTCTGTCCTCTTTTCGATGTTTTCAATGACCTGGTTGTATGTGTAGTCTATTTTCTTTAATTTGTCAATGATGTGGAGATTTAGACTTTTCTCTTCTTCTTGATTGAGTTTGTTGTCTATTATGGTGTTTGGATTCCTTCCCTTCATAATGAAGAACGGTGTGAAGGCAGTGGTGGCGGACTCTGTGTTGTTGATGGAGAACACGAGGTGTGGTAGGAATACATCCCATGTGTCCTGGTGTTCCTCACAGTAGGCCCGTATGCCTTCGGACAGCGTCTTCACATATCTTTCAGCCTGGCCGTTTGATTTTGGTCTATAGGCCGAGCTGAAGACATGTTTCATGTTGAGGGAAGATGTCATGTTTCTGAATTTTGAGTTTTTATATGACGTTCCATTGTCTGACTGGAGGTATGTTGGTATACCCTCGGCCAGAACAACCTTTTCTATGAATTCTGCGGTAGTTGTTTCCGCGTCCAATGATGTAGTAGGGTATGCTATGCAGAATTTAGAGAACTTGTCGACCACTACCTGAATGTAAACGTTCTTTCCTGGTGTTGGTGGTAGTGGACCTATGGCATCTATGTGGACAAACTGGAATGGGTAAGAAGGGGTACTATGGGCCGTCATTGGCAGGTTGTTGGTTAGGTTCATCTTTTTGGCTTTCAAACAGACGTTGCAGGTCGCTGTAAATTTCTGGACGTCGGCCGCCATGCTCTTCCAATATACTTTGGGAAGCATGGTTGACAGCATTCTTTGAGCGCCAGCGTGGCCTGCCATTGGTAGGTTGTGGAAAAGCTTCAAGATGGGAAGTCTCATGTCATCTGGGATGACGGGTTGGAATGAGAACTCCTTGTGTTTCTTCCATAGTACCGTGTTGATATGGACCAAAATATCATTCAGCATGATGTGGTCATCAGCTATCTTGATAAATTGCTCCGTTTCCTTCTTGTTTTTGTCGTTGGGTACCTGTCCGTTCTCTAAATACGTGATGATAGCTTTGGTATGTAAATTATATCTCTGTTCTCTTTTGAGGTTGAGTATGGAGATCTGTGGGTCCGAGAGGCTTTCTATCATTTCAATCAGATGATTAGTCTGATTGGCCAAGTGTTTTGCCATGTCTGTGGCATCTCTTCTAGGCTTCTCAGTTTTCTTCTTTGGCTTTGGTTTATCTGTGGTTTTCTTAGGTTGCGGTGCCGGGGTGTGGCCTGGGACCGGTCGGGACGCCGCAACCTGTTCTATTTGTTCTGTTCGAGATGCTTCTATAAATGATGACAGGGCTTCTAGGGATGTAGAGGGTACTGTCAGCTGCTGGGGGGCGTGGCCTGGGACTGGTTGTGCAGCTGAATCCACTTCTTGTTGTACTGAGGCCACTATGGCTGCTAACAGTCCCTTGTATCCTGTTTGGGGAAGCCCAAAATAATGTAATTTGGTACTTGGGATGTCAGGATTTGCTCTGAGGTTGGGGGTTAATCGTTTTACTTCTTCTATGTCTTCTGTGTTTTCCTCCATACATTCACAATAGAAGTGATGGGTGGAGTTTCTCTTCAGGATTGATTTCGGTAGTAGTTTTGGTAGTGTCAATGGCGGTTCGTCTTCTTTGAATTTCTGTGTGTGTATGTCATCCTCGAACACAATTCTATGTTGTACCCTTATGGCTTTGGGTTTTGGTGGAGGATCTGTCATTGGTGTCTTGTCTAGTGGGTAGTCTCCTCTTGACATAACGTCTGATGGTATGTTTAATTTGCCTCTTATGTGTCTGATATTGAATTGAAATTGTTGAATTTTGAGTGCCCACCTTGCCCACATGTTTTTGTTATCTGATTTTGTCAACATGTGTATGAGGGCTTGGTGGTCAGTATATAACTCGAATGGTCTTCCTTCTAGGTAGTGTCTGAAGTACTCTATTGCAAATACTACTCCCAGTAGTTCTCTTTGGGTGGCACCATAATTCCTTTCGTGGTCATGGAGTGCTCTGCCCGCAAAGGCTACTGGTCGTAGAACGCCGTCTTTCTCCTGGGAAAGGGTAGCTCCCAGGGCTGTACCAGATGCATCTGTTGTAAGATGGAACTGTTTGTTGTAGTCTGGATACAGCAAGATGACGTCATTGCATATAGAGTCCTTCAGGGTCTGAAATGCAGTCTCACATTCATTTGTCCAAACAAATTTGTTCCCATTTTTGAGTAGGTTGAATAGAGGTCGACCAATTTCACTGAACCCTTTGATGAATTTTCTATAGAATTGGGAGAGTCCAGTGAATGATCGCACCTCCTTTGTGGTCTTCGGTGTGGGGAATGTCTGGATCTTGTGGACTTTGTCTGGGGATGGTTTGATACCGTCAGTGGTGACTTTCATTCCTAGGAAGTCTAGTTCCTCTAGGAAGAATTCGCACTTGGTTTTCTTCAACTTTAGTTTGCCATTTCTTAGTGCTTCGAATATGTTTCTTAAATCAATGAAATGTTGGTCTATGGTAGGTGACAAACACAAGATGTCGTCTAAATATGGGATTGCACATTTGTACTGCAGGTTCTGTAGGATCAAGTTGACTACAGCTTGGAAAGCCTGAGCACTGCTGGCGAGTCCCACGGGCATGGTCTTGTACCTATACTTTTTGGTCCTAGTGAGAAAGGCTGTGATGTCCCTGTCGTCCTCTCTAATTGGTATCTGGAAGTACCCTTGTTGGGCATCCATTTTAGAGAACACGGCAGGTCGCATCGCACCAATCATTTCTAGGCTGTTGTCTGCTCGTGGTGATGTAAGTGCTTGGTTGATGGATTGGGAATTCACGTATCTTAAATCTGTCACTAATCTGTAACCCTGCCCGTTTTTTTTCTCTACAAGAAAACTTCTGGATGACCAGGGACCCGTTTTGGTTTCCTCCAGAATGTCCTACTTTACCAGCTTCTGACATTCAATTTCAAGTCGTTCAGCTTTGTGCGGGGCCATTCTGAATGGGTAGAACTGTAAGGGTTTGGCGTCTGGGATCAGGTTTATTTTATGGGTGTACAGATGGGTTCTTCCAATCATATTATCTTTTCCCAAGAATATGTCGTCGTATTCTTCTATTAATTGGCAAAAAGTTGTGAATTGATCTTCTGTGAGGCATTCTGGTTTTTGGAAGACGTGTGATTTTTCTTTTTCTGGTTCTATGTCTATGTCCTTCCCTATGTACATGTCTTTGTCTATGTCTTGTTCGTCATGACTTGTTGTCTCTCGTACCATATTTTTATAATCTTCGTCATCTGACATGGATTGATCCATGTCAGAGTCAGAATACTCTGAGTATGTTGGTGTTGGTACATAGAATGTTTTGTCTGACCCTGTCGATGATGCACTGTCACTGATAGTAGAGTTGTTGTCTATGTCTATGTCTATGTCGCTGTCTGTCTCCTCGGGTTGTGTTTCGTCGTAGCCTGTCGATAATATATGATTTTCTTTGTCTATGTCTGTTTTTGTATATAAGGCTACGATTTCATCCTTCTGGATTTTACAGACTCTAGATGTGATATTCAATAATATCAGTGGGTGTCTGTCTCTTTGGTCAGGTGTTACGACTGAACGTTGTACGATGTAATTTGGAAGTTTGTCTGATCTGTCAAAATTGTCTGTTATATCATTGATTTGACTGACTGAGTGGTAGCATGTGACTTGGCCTGTTATGGCCATTTCAGAAAATGGAAGTATCGAAATGGCTCTCACTGCCCTGATTGGTTGAGATTTTGGAGTTGGGTCCGTAAAGTAATTGATTTTGCTTTTAGTCTTTGATAGAAAATCTGTTCCCAGTATGATTGGTGAGGAACAATTTGAAAGAATTGCAAATTGATGACTGAATGTTTTGCCTTGAATTTTGAATTTGATTTTGATAGCTCTTTTGATGTGACACAATGCTCCATCGGCAAGATAAACTTTGGACCTGATTCGTGAAAACTCGTGAGGAACTAGTTTCGATAGAGTGGAGGCTAGACCCTCTCTCATGCAAGAGACGGTGGCTCCTGTGTCTACTAGACTGGGGATGTTGGTATCTTTGAATTGTAGATCTATATTGCCATTGACCATGTTGATAAACAAAACACTCTGCTCACCTTCTTCCATGTGTAGGTCGGGGAGTGGTGGGGGGACGACTTCCAGAGTAGCTTGGACGTCTGCGGGTTTCCCGCGCACTGGTGCAGCATTGTGGATTGTCTGTGGGTCATGTGGCGTGGTGTCGATGGGCGATGCTGTGTCTTCTGTGTTGGGGACTGTTTTGTCATCCTGATGAGGCCTATCCATAGGATGACAATCTAGTTTCCCGTCGTTTTGGTGAGGTCGTTCATCATGCTGACGAGTTGTGCCATGGTGTACTGTGGAGTGGGGTTTTGTGGCGTTGGTTGAAGTTGTAGTTGTTGTTGTTGTTGTGGCCATTGTTGTTGTTGTTGTGGTGGCTGCCATGATTGCTGTTGTGGCTGCCACCTTTGTTGTTGTTGTTGGTTCTGGATGAGTCTGAAGTGATGTGGGGGTAGGGAACCCGTTTGAAGAAGGGTTATAATGTCTTTGGGTCCCCCTTTGAATCGGTGGGTGGGAGGGATGAGGCCCATTGAGCGTGCCTTCCTGATGTTGTCGACGTAGTTGATGTCGAAGTCCTCTCTCCTCCCCCTATAGTTAGGTGGCAGTGCAAAGTCGGCTGGTGGAGATTGGTGTGTAGGTGCAGCTGCTTGTTTATGGTAGGTGGGTTTTGGTTTACCACCTCCCATAGCAGCTACGGTATGTTCGGTCTCCATAACTTCCTGTTGCTTCTGTAGAAGGTCTCTTAGTTTCTCGTTCTCCCTATTAGTCTGGAAGCCAGAGGGGTTGACCCCAACATCTAGTATAAAGTTTTTTTCTCTTCTGATTATTGATGTATAGGGTCTAGGTAAGATTATCAGGGTGGGTGTGGAGCTCTCATCCTTGGGCAATTTGAGTTATTCAAGATGGCCGCCAGTACACTCCCGAAAACTAGAAATGTGTCTATCTCAGCTTCTAATCAACTTTGAAACACAAATAAAAATGCAAAAAGTACATTTATGAGGTCAAGGAATACAACCCTGTCATTTTCAAGAAGAAATGTGGCAGCCATTTTGAATTTTTAATGGGATTATCCATAAAATATGCCTCGCTTTGACAGAAAATTGGAAAAATGGCCATCATAAATTATAATCACTGTATTGTCAACATCTTGCATTCAAAATGAATACTTCTGAGAACAAGACACTGTATTGTTATGTCAAAGCGTATAATTTGGAGAATAGTGACTCCGGATCATCAGCATTGCTTCATGGGTTTCCCGGTGGACTGTCATATGGGACCATAGTTTTGTCCTGCACTAAGTGGTGGGTTCCATATAGGCCTGCCCAGATTTGAAGTTTCTGTGTTGATTGCATTATAAGGACCTGCTTAGAGTATCATAACCCTTGTAATGATTTTTATAATAACAACTTACCTTTGTTGATGTTTGCATGTCCACTAGAGCAAACACTATATTCTAGTTTCTTAACCTTAGTGACGTTTATAGAACCCTGAAGATACTGATAAGATATTAACACGATTAAAGATAGTTATTTCTGTGTGAAAAGCAGCCAAACCCATGTAGTCTGAATTATTCCTACCCACTATTTAATATTCTCTGCAGTTAGGGATCGTGTGTGGTATATGAATTGTGATTTACAGTGGCCCACTGCTAAAGTTCTAGGCAATATAATTGCCAGAAGATGGGACTTAGCTGACCCGGGGGGGGGGAGGGGTATCCTTTGCACTAAACTGGCTCATGATTCAACACCTCCAACTGAGGCATCGCAGGCAGTTAGTGGTGGGATTGAGTAACCAGATCAGAAGTGAAGCACATGCAAAGACATTTTTGCCCAGTTTAACTGTATTCCCAGCTCACAAAAAAATGTTATTTTACGTCAAAATAACGTTCTAAATATGTACATAACGTTATGCCATAGTGAGGAGCCTTGGAGAAACGTTATAAAACATTAAATAATGTTACAAAATGGTGTATAACGTTTTTTGCTTACTGGGTTAGCTGTTGTCTTGTCTAACCTGCAGAAACAAATAGTACATTAAACATTGGCAGATCGAAGGCTGCCCCGAAGATGGAAGGACAAAGAAAAGGTAGGGGGCAAATTCTGGCTGGGTGGGGGCTGATCATCTTCTTGGCAGTTGTCAGCATCACCCTGGCCTATAGTCCCAGCAGTGGTATGAACCCCTACTACTTGTCCTAGGGCCCCCATCTTCCTACCGGGGCCACGCCCCCCAGGGCCCCAACCCCTCCCACCAATGATTCCACCCCTCAGATCACGGTTCCCACCACTCCTCGGTCCCCATACCTCCTCCTGGGGCTTCAACCCATCCTCTCTGGGCTTCCGTCCTTCAACCTGGAGTCTGTACAAGGTGCCCATCCCTCCTCCAGCATCAATACCTCTTTTTTGTAGGATCTCCTAACCTTGTACTAGCTGTTCCATCCATCCTCTGTGGTCTCATTACCTCCATTCAGGATCTCCAATCCCCTCCAAGTCCCCATCCCTTCATAAAATGTCAAACTCATGGCCTGAGAGAGGGAGGCGTGGCCCTTCTACCATATCCCATATCCGCTCCTCTCCCACAAGCCCTCATCTCCTGTCCCATATCCACCCCTTCCAGGCTACCTCCACCTGTGTCCTCCCTGCCATATATATGTCCTGTCCTTCACTGGCTCCTTTCCTCCATGTCATGTCCTGCCCTCTCCGGTGTCCTCTCCCCCATATGCCTATGCCCCCTTATCCCCCCTCCCCCAAGACCCACACTATCCCTACCTTAATTCACCCTGTGTCTCATCTACCCCTGTAACCTCCCATTCCCTGTGTACTGCCCTCACCATGGAAAGACTAGGGTGAGTTGGTCAGTACTTACTATCCTGCAGGGGCGTGGTAACCAGGGGGACAGGTGGGGGGGGACATGTCCCCCCCGCTTTTGATCAGCCCCAGAAAAGGTCAAACCAAAAAGGTCAGGTAAAAGGGGGTCAAAAAGGGTCAAAATACCCCTCAGTCCCCCCTACTTTGAAACTGCTTGCCACGCCCCTGAGCCTGAAAATATAAACTAACCTAGGTTGGTCATATAGGGAGCCAAAAAATGACTTGCAAGGTTAGGTTTCAGTGTCTGAGAGATTGGTTGTATAGGGAGTCAAAGAATGTCAGTGTATGATTGAGTATGGAGAGGAAGGGTGGCAGATGGGCTGGACATAATTCTCCCCTCTCCTTCATTTATCCCCTACCATCTCAATGCCCTCCCATATCCCAAACATTGCCTTCCCTCCCCCACCACATCCGTTGCCCTGCCATATGATCCCCTCTCCTCATATAATCCCCTCCCCTACCATGGCCCCTTGTTCCCATGCCATATCATACTCCCCCCATCCCCTCCCACATCTCTCTCCCTGCTATCTCTGCTGCCACTAGTTAGCATCTAAAATACCCTTTAAAAGCTGCTGCTGCTGAAACATCTTTTCCCTCAAAAGAATTATTTCTCAAACCAAGTGATAAAGGCCAGGTACAGACCTAAGTCTTGATATATTACATCCCAAAATGAGTGAGAAGACACCACCCTTTCAAGTCTAGAACATCAACATTTTCTTGGCGGGCATGCCCCAAACCTCCCCCCTCCAGTATAACCACTGTTCTTCGTTTGCAGTGGTCAGGGGTACCAGACATCACCTCTAGGGTTGGCCAGGTTTGGGCCCCTCCCTCCAGCCAGTCTTTATGATAATTTGAAAGGAAACACTGAGGTACCGCTACAAATTAGGGCCCTCTTTGCTAATTGTGTCACTTATAAGACTTATTGTACTTATAAGACTTATTATACTTATTGTCATTAACTTTTCAACTTAAGCTATCATGAGTGACCTACTTTAAAATTGAATATGGCTGTCACATGCATTCCTTGATGTGACAGAATGGTTCTTTGCCTTCCAAAGTGTTCATTTCAAATGCAAGATGGTTACAGTATAGTGTTATGATGGCCATTTTCCATTTTTCTGTCAAAATAAGGTATATTTCATGGATAATCCCATAAAAATTCAAAATGGCTGCCACAATTCTTCTTGAAAATGGCAGGGTTGTATTCCTTGACATCATAAATGTACTTTTTGCATTTTTATTTGTGTTTCTAAGTTGATTAGAAGCTGAGATATACACATTTCTAGTTTTTGGGAGTGTACTGGCGGCCATCTTGAATAACTCAAATTGCCCAAGGATGAGAGCTCCACACCCACCCTGATGATCTTACCTAGACCCTATACATCAATAATCAGAAGAGAAAAAAACTTTATACTAGAAGTTGAGGTTGGGCTATAAAGGGGGCTTCTACCTCCAGACTATATCCTTCTCCCTTAGCTGAGCAGCTATGACTGGGTCTAGGGTGTTGTTGGATAGGGATGATACCTTATGTGTGGAGGTCTTCTTGTAGAGGTACGCACACCTGAGTGCTCTGCAGAGGGAGGCCCATGTAGTAGGACTTTCCGCTCTGATCGCCTCTCTGTTGTCCTCGTTGAGTACAGTGGCTACCTGGATGATGGCAGCTTCTATGTCCACCCCCTTGTTTTGGAAGTGGGTGTTGGCATCCTTTAGCCATTCTTCCATGGTTTGTAGGGTGGGGTCAAATTGGGACAGTGTTAATAGTTTGATGTCGTTTTCGACATCCTTGAAGTGGTGGATAAGTCCCTTCTTTATAAGGTCGTAGTCATCCTGTATACTAGTGGGCTGCATACTGTACCACTCGTACGCTGGTCCAGCTAGATAGACTGCACAAGTGACATGGATGGGGTGATCTTCTTGAGGGTATTTAAGTTTAACAAATCGTTCTAGGTCGGTGAACCACTTGCTGGTGCTCATTTTAATGTCCGGTTTCAAAAATCTGATTGGTTCACGGATGGTGTATTTGTTGGCTTTTGAAATGGCACTAGCCAGGTCGCTAATGGACTTGTTGTTTCTATAGTCTGCGATATCAGATTTGAGTCTTTCTAGCTCTGCCTTATGGGCCGCTAATTGTTCGTCTAATTTTCTTGATATCCTATCGTCTAGTTCTTGTTGTCTTTGTACTTCTACCTGATCGTCTCCGGCCATGTTTACTGTGTCCTTGTAGATGCAGGAGGTGGACTTGGTGATGTGCTTGTTGTTGCTTGGTCCTTTCCTCCTGGTGGGTTGTAGACCTGATGTTGGTGCTGGTCCCTGGCTCCTAGTGTGCCTCCGTGATGATAGGTCACTGAGGGACTGGTGTCTCTGCTTTAAAAAATTTCTTCATGGTCGCAGGTAGCTGAAGGTTGCCCGGTTCTCTACCCCTCTGTGGCTAGGGAAATCCCTTCCACATCAATGAGGGCGTAAAGATGAGGTGTGACGTCTGTTTCAGTACTTGGTATCTCTTATTAATAATAATATTAATATCAGAGTACTAGTCACTAGGGCTCAGTATAGATGGTAAGTTGTTGCTGAGTTGTTGATAAGTGATCTCCTCCTCCATCTGACCAGGGTATAAGTACAGGTACCGGGCAGGTGGAGGGGGTGCCCATGTGACCAGAAGTAGATGTAACAGTGGTTTTCATTGGATAATATACATTTGACATTTGATTGGATAATTATATATTCATGGCTTTAACATGTGGCGTGCGCTGGACCGCGGGTGGGGAGCCTGGGTCCAGTGCACTATGGGTAATAGATTACATCATAAGTAGCATGCACACGTGGGGGCTTTGTCGCCCACCTCCAGGTGGCCTCCAGCCGGCTCAAGTGGCTTGGCGGTGCCATCCTGATTAAGGGTGTCCAGCTTTATAGCTTTGTTTATGTGTTGACAGTTAATCCTTGGGGTCAACATATAGTTCATTTGTTTGTGTATAGGTGACCTGTCAGTGCCTTGTCGTCTGGAGAGGCTGACAGTTACCTATTGTCCATGGGATAAGGGTCTGCTTGTGATCTATGGATTAATTATGCATGGGGGAAAGTTAGGCTTGGCTCAATGAGTAATAGGCATGTCTGACGTCTAGGTGTACTTTGATGGACATATGGATTGAAAATATGTATAAAGTATTGTGCGTATTACAAATAATAATAACTATGAATATTAATAATCATGAATCATAATTATGACGTGATATGACGTAATATGACGTAATACAATTGATGAAGGTATAATAATGGGTTTTGTGGCGTGACAGTGGCGTCCACCCCTAGTCCGATATCGAAACCCGAAGATCCGCTGGAAATACGGGGCACCATTTCGGACGGAAAATACGAACGGAATCGAAGGAAGCCTACCGCGACTGAGCCCGACCGAAAGGTAACCTATGGGGGAATGGAGGAGAAAGAGATCTCCAGCAACCATGATACTACGACTGAGATCCCACCCAAAAGAATGAATCATAGCTACGGCTCCCTGCATCCATTCGTGGATGATACCTTGGCAGGCCACAATTATACGGTACCGCCTCCACCGATATATAACATAACCTACCAATACGGGGCACCCATACCGGGAGCCAGACAGGACGAAGGGCAGCAGCCCAAGTACAGGGGAGGTGGATCCAGCACAGGAGGGGGAGCAGGGACTGTTCCGAACCCAGGGTCATATGGAGGTGGATCCAGCACAGGAGGGGGAGCAGGTACTGTTCCGAACCCAGGCTCGTATGGGGGTTATCCGCCCAGTCCGGAGTACACGGGTCCGAATCTAAGGGGAGGGACCCCAAGACCGGTACCGGCCCCACGAAAATTAACAAAACGATCGTCAATGGGCCCGAGGGTCGCCGCAATAGTGGAATCCGATCCCTGTATTCAAGGGATGGGGATAGACTGTTGCAGCCGGACTCGAGAGGATGAATCCGAAATTATGGAATTGAGTCGGAGGCAATCTGATCGTCTGGTATGGAGTCATAACAGCGCTCGGAAGCCTGTTCGAACTCCAGCTACCAAGACTTCTGCGACGATAACCGTTATCATGGTTGGGACAAAGAAGCTTTCTTGGGTCCCCTCATTAAATGGTTGAGTGAAGGTCCGGGACGGATAGCGGTGGATGATTGGCGAATGACTTATGGAGAATCCGGGGACTATGACCAACTGGTGGCTGCAGCCACACACATCTTTGGGGTATTGTCTGCGAACGATCCTTGGTCCGAGTTCCAGGTTCGGACACAAAAACCGAAGGAATCCCCAAAAGTGTTTGGTTTGGAGCTGCAGAGATTGGTGCAAAAAGCCCGACCCTATTGGAGAGGTGACGATGAATATTTCTCGGATGAACTGTTTACGCATTTCATCAAGGGGTTGAGGGATCCGTCCCATGCGGAGCTCGTACAGAAGGAATGGGGACGCGGTTCATCCATGGTGGACTTCTTCTTAGCTATCGATCAGCATGAAAAGAAGAAGCGTTTACTGTCCGGGTTCGTGCCCAATCATAGAGTAGCATCCACACATGCGGCTACTACAGAAACCAGTGACTCGAGTGATAGCTCGGACGAGGAGAGAATCGCGGCCATCAGTGGCGATAAGAAGGACAAGAAGAAATGGTGGAAAAAGAACACGAATAAGCCACCAGAGAAAGAAATCCAAGGGGAGGTGAGCACCAAACCTGCTCCTATCCCTCCGGTGGCGGGACTGTCCGAAAATGAGAAGTGTCTGATGGCCATGATGGAAGAAATGAAAGGACTGTTGGACTATCGGAAACGACCAAAGTTGGATAGAGCAACGGTAAAGTGTTTTAGATGTCAGGAGACAGGACATTTCGCAGCCGAATGTACGGCAGACAAACCTGTCTGGAGAGAACGGAAACAGGAGGAAACGGAAAATTAGAGGGGGTTGTCCTTGAAGGCAAACTGACGACCCCTAAAAGAGTATGCCATGATACGATCCATACGAACGCGATTGGGGAGTCTGTAATGTGTCCGCCCAGCAGCATGGGAAATGCAAAGAAGGGAAACCGATCACCAATAAAGAGGAAGGTTGGATAGAGGAACTATCCCGGATCGGTGGGGTCCGCCTTCCCCAAGGTCATACGTGTCTGGACTATTTGAAAGGATTCGGATTCAATTTTGACATGACAGACGACGTCAAACGGTTTGCAAGTAATCCCTCGATGATGGGAGGAAAGAGATGGTATGTGTCCGTATCTGTGAACGGCAGAATGGGGGAATTTTGGTTGGATAAGGGAGCTAGCCACTCCGCTATGTCAAAAAGGTTCTTCGATCTGAAGTCGAACATGGATGATGACCTCACAACGAGGGTAAATGCATGTGCGGCCGACAGGAGCAAGATACAAACGTTTGGTAGGACTTGTATGGTCATCTTGGTAGGCGGAAGGGAATATATCATTTCCCCGACTGTTGCCGGGATTGAGGACGACGGGATCATAGGGATGGATTTCGCTTCCCTATATGGGGCGAAATTGGACCCCGTCAGTGGAGTGTTAAAATTGACTAATCCTTATAAAGACAGGATACAATGCCTGGCTCGAGAAGTAAGTGGTGTAGCGAGTGTGGTACAGACGGTGAAAATACCCCCCGGGATGGCATGTGATGTCTTAATAGCCTCAAGCAGGATGAAAAGGGGTGTTCCGGGGGTGTTCGAACCAAATGTGACGGTGTTGGGAAAGAAGGGATTGGAGTCAGCCGACACCCTGATAGGGAATATTGCATGGGGAGTGGCCCCGATAACGAACCCGAGTTTGAAAACCGTCTACCTGGAAAAAGGCACTGTAGTGGGAGAAGTAATATCCGCAGAGGCGGTCACCAGTAGCTTTGAAAGAGGAGCCGAAATAGTCTCAGCTAGTGAAGGAATGGAGGAGGGGTTGGCAACATTAGTAGAGAAAGCTGGGGTGGAGACAGAAGGACAAAGAAATGCCCTGAGAGATATGTTGACGGAATGTGGCTCGGCTTTTGCGCGACCCGGAGAGCCTTTGGGACGAACAGATCGAGTACTACACTCCATCAACACGGAAGGGGCAAGTCCAGTAAAGATACAATACCGACGTCTTCCGCTAGCGAAGAAAGTGGTAGCCGAAGAAGAGATTACGAAAATGTTGGCAGAGGGGGTGATCACCCCTAGCACCAGAAGGATGGAAGTATCCGATTCTGTATTGACTACCGGAAACTGAACGGCCTGACTAAAAAGAATTCGTATCCGCTCCCCCGGATAGATGAGACCATAGACTCCCTCGGTGGAAATGAATGGTTTTGTACGATTGATTTGCAGTCTGGCTATTGGCAGGTGGGTATGAGAGAAGAGGACAAGGAGAAAACTGCATTTTCGAGTCATGTAGGGTTGTACCAGTATAACGTGATGCCATTCGGATTGTGTAATGCTCCAGCCACGTTCGAAGCAATGGAGACCTTACTGAGTGACTTGTTATAGAAGAAATGTCTGGTGTATCTGGATGATGTAATTATATTCGGGAAGACATTTGATGAATGCCTGAGAAACTTGAAGTTGGTATTACAGCGGATAATCTCGAATGGATTAAAGCTGAAGCCTAAGAAGTGCAATATGTTTCAAAAGAGTATTAACTATCTAGGACGGATCATCTCTACCGAAGGGGTGAAGGCCGATCCCGAGAAGGTTAAGACAGTGACTGATTGGAGCATCCCCAGGAGTCAGAAGGAGGTACGATCCTTTTTAGGGCTCTGCTCTTATTATTGAGATTTCCTACTGGGATATTCCCGGATAAGTTATCCTATACAATGTCTGTCGCACTGGACCCCAGGGAGGCGTAAAGAAAAGTTCCCGTGGGGGAAGGAACAAGGGGAATCATTCTAAACGATTAAACGGCTGTTTGTAGAAACACCTGTGTTGAAATACCCCACTGCGGATGGACATTTCATAGTAAACACTGATGCTAGCAATGACAGTATAGGGGCAGCATTGTCTCAAGTCCAAGAGGGGAAGGAAGTCCCTATAGCATTCGCAAGCAACACCATGAGTAAAGCACAAAGGAATTATTGTATAACGAAAAGAGAATTATTGGCTGTAGTAGTGTATACAAAGAAATATAAGCATTTCCTGTGGGGTTCTGATTTTACGTTACGAATGGATCATTCCTCGCTGAGGTGGTTATTGAATTTTAAAGATGCGGAAGGTATGATAGGGCGGTGGTTAGCACACCTGTCAGAGTTCGGACTGGACCACAGCCAAATTCAACATAGAAAGGGGGCTAAGCATGTAAACGCTGATGCGTTATCACGAATCCCTGTGAAGAAGTGTCAGAACGTCGGATGTGATGATTGTGGGAAGCATAACGCCGTGATGGCGGGAGTTCGGAAGCCTTTTAGAGATCTCGGTCCAGCGGTACTAGAGTGGGGCGAGGACTCGATCCAGAGCTTCCAGGAGAAAGATGAGAATAGCATCCGTCTGAAGATATTACTTCAAGAAGGAAGGGTCCCAACTCGTCCAGCGATATCGCTGGAGAACCGGGAGATGAGGCGACTAATTGCTCAATGGACAGAGTTAGAAGTTGTGAATGGGCTGATTTATAGGTGGAAAACGAATGCGCTAGGGAATAAATCAAGACAGATCTTTATTCCTACTGCCATGCGGAGGGATATAATGTTCTTTTGCCATGGGCATCGGACCAGTGGCCATTTTGGAAGGAAAAGGTCCCTGGAACGACTGGCTAGGATGTATTACTGGCCAGGTACGATTACGGATCTGTTGAGATGGATAGACACTTGTCCGAAATGTTGCACGAGCAAGCCGGGGCCTGGGCTGGGTAAAATGCCCTTAACCCAGGAATTGTTTGGAGTAAGGTTCGCAAGGGTCGCAGTGGATATAATTACAGGATTTGTGACCACTCCGGAAGGGAATACATGTATGATGGTAGTAACGGATTACTATACGAAATATACGAAAATATTTCCGATGAAGGATCACAAAGCGGCGATGTGTGCAAGAATGTTGGTCAAAGGGTGGATCCTGTATTTAGGAGTGCCTCTAATGTTGCAAAGCGACCAAGGGAGGGAGTTCGAATCGAATCTATGGCAGGAAATGTGTCATCAATTGGCCATTTGCAAGACCTGCACCAATCCGTATTGACCACAGAGTGATGGTCAGGTGGAAAGGTTCAATCGTACCCTAATACAGGTCCTGAAGAGTTTGATAAATCAGGAGATGGATGATTGGGATGAGCAATGTGACTTTGTTTGCCATGCTAACAATAGCACGGTACATGCGAGCACGAATTGCTCTCCGAATCTGTTAGTATTTGGAGAGGATCTGATTATGCCCGCGGACTTGGTGTTCGGAGTAGTTGGAATGAATCCGGATGTCCCGTGTCAGATAATGTTCGTGGAGGCGTTGAAAGAACAATTCAGAAAGGCATATGAATTGGTAAGAAAGAGTTGGGGAAGACAGCTAAATGGCAGAAGGTGGGCTATGATACTAATCTAAAGGTTTGGCGGTTTGCAGTAGGGGACTTAGTAGCGAGATATCAAGAACCTCTGGTTGGCATCAAGCTGAGAGATAACTGGGATGGTCCATGGAGGATTACCCAGAGAATAAGTGATGATACAGTACTGATGAGAGATACATTCGGGAGGAATCAGAAATCGAATGTAGCCCGGTTGAAGCCGTGGAAGGGGAGAGAGTACTCCACCGAAATGTTCAAGATGGGACAGGAGGAGAAAGAGGAAATGAAAAGAGGGGTCCGGGTAGACCCAGGAAATTAAGGAAAGAAACGGTGCAAATTGAAAGATCTCCAATAACATCCGGAAAAGCAAAGAAAGTCTCGGCAGGTGTAGACAGGACGAGATGGACTGCCCCCTCTGTGGCTAAGACGGGGCGGGAGGAAACCTCTCAGAATGTCAGGTATAAAGAGAATCCGGTAGGGGTTCGTCGCAGCCCCAGGTTGAGGGTGAGGGGTGCTGTTACCTAACCTGAAACATAACGATGTAATCAGTTGAATGTTGTCATAATTACCGGGGGAACCGGGTAATTTGTCTTACGTATAGGAATGATCACTGCAAAGTCAGAAATCCAACAAACTTACCTGTGAATGTACCAGTGGGTGATGGACGGGTAATCTGGCGGATTAGTAGTTGCTGTCCGTATCAAATCCATTTAAGACTCGAGATGAATTCTACAGGAGAGTGAGGGTATCAGTACTATAATTACCTGATCATAATGCGTGACACGCGGGAAAGTGAAGGGTTGTTTACTTTTTGGCGAGCGTGGGAAAATAACGAGGTCTCGTGGAATGCGCGGTATCTCGTGAGAGCCGCCCGCATGCGCAAAGGTCGACGCGGGTCAACGATCCGCCATATTTGTTTACAGTTCGCCGGGGAGAGAGAGCAAGCGTAGCAGAGCACACAAAAACGAAGTTATAAAGATTGTATTTCTGGACAGCGGTATATAGAAGGTGGGTGGTGTAGCCAGGAGCCTGTTGATAGGGTCCTGGTACCTGCTATTGTATATACATTGAGAGAACATGAGTGTCACGATGGCTTCGGCGTCTGGCACTCGTCCCGAAAGATTGGCCCTTACTGAGGTGACCGAAATGTTCATGGAAGAGGCAATGTCGCCAGTTACTAAAACGGAGGAGAATATTTTGAATGAGGAAAACTCCGGGGAGGAAGAAAGTATTATTGGAATGGATATAGAGGAAGGACTGGATCGAACGGACACACCCCTGCTCAAACCCAATCTGGAGGGGTTCTTGTCGAGGTATGATGGACGAGAGCTACATATTCATGCTCGAATCTTGAACGCGCAAACTAGGGACTGTGTACGACATTTCCTAACACCAATGGAGTACGCAGCCCTCCCGTCAAACTGGCTGTTGTTCTATACTGCAACTGAGGCTGGTTTACAAGTAAGCCAGTCGTTCCGAAGGGCCGTATTTGATTGCGAGACACCTGCAGCATTGGTTACCGAACCTGCCGTATACTGGAATGGGGGTGACGGGAATGGACATCGCCGGAGATGTCCTGTACCGCGAACCGGATACCGAACCCGTACCCAAGAACTGTGAGGATTGGGTGGAACGAGCGAATAACCCGAGAGTTCCGCGCCTGTATACTTTGGATGGAGACGAGTTACTTCGTCGTCTGAAAGAGTGTGAAGACGCGGAAGAAATGCTGAATGAAATCATCTCGGCAATGATTCACGAGGGTACCTACGCCATTCGAGCCTACGTACCCGGATTACAGGAAGAGCCAACTGCTGCAGAGCAAAAGGAGCGGTTGGCTGCAAAACGAAAGGCAGACCTTCTCAGGTCTTACTGAAGGCGGCCAAGCAGAAAGGCAGCCAGTCGACAGAGAGCGAAACGGAGGGAGATGGAGTGGTAAAGAGATCGAAAGGGAAAAGTGTGAAGGGAAGGGGTAAGAAAAAGACATTAACTGATACCGAATCCGACAGTGATCAGGGGGTGTTTCACACTGTCCTGTCGGTGAAGGAAAAGAAGAAACTGAGAGACGCAAGGAAAGACATAAAAATGGAAGTCCCTAAGAATGTGGTTGCGAAAGGACGAATGGCTGCTGTGCAGGCTGCTGCCGCCGCAAAAGTTAAAAACCTGATCTGTAAGGTCAAAACGAAAGAGTCGACCGTGAAAGTTACTGATACAGAGGACAGTCCGGATGAGGAATCCGGACACGAATCTGGTTCCGAACCACCTAAGACGCCAACGAAAAATGATCCGGAATCAGGCAAGTCTGATCCGGAGGGGGAAGACAAGATGGATGATGAGGAGCCACCAGAGAAAGAGGAGGAGGAGGGGAATAACGAGAGAATTGATCGTATCTGGAAAAATAGTGCTGCCAAATTCAGCCACTTTATTCCAGGATCATTCGAGGAGTGCACTAAGGGAAAGAAAGCATACGGCTGCCCGGATGCGCGGAATATGAATGGAGAGAGTGATGATGAGGACTGGCTTCGGGAAACCGAGTCAGATCCGTTGACATCAGACTTTTATGAGGAATGGTTCAAACAGATCCAGAAGTATCCGGACTCTTATTACATCAGGGACCAACGGTGGAAGCTGCGCTGGGCTTACCACTGTTGGTATATAAAAGATCAGGAACGGTATTGCCCGTTCACTATTTGCATAGAGGAGTGTGGAACGAGCAGGACGTATCCAACCCGGATGCGCTTTTTGCGACATTTATGCGAAAGGCACATGCACCACGCTGTGGTGTAGGAATGTGCCAATTGCGAAGGACAGAGGGATAGCGCGACCTGTGATGGTTGCGTTACCCCGAGAAGGGGCGTGATGATCAGACATCTAAAGTACTGTCACAGTCCCGGATTGAGTGCTGCACGGGAAAAAGTAATGACCCTGCACGATAAAGTTCTGCTGGATATAACAAAATGACGCCAGCGGACTTCAAGAGAATCAATGTAAAGACCGAATCATTCTGCTTTGTGCAGGATGCCAAGAAGGGTAAATTGAGTGGCCGGATTGCCCTAGTGAAGAGCTCTTGAGGGTCTGCGAGTATCGGGGAGACCCGCCAAAGGCGAAAATAGATGAAAAGAGGCGGGTTAGCCGTAGCCCGGCGAGAGGGAAGGGTAGGAAGTCCCGTTCGAAATCTCCTGAGAAGACTGAGTTCAAGAAACCGCTTTCGGTATCGAGGGACTCCAGATCGACTCAGCAGAGACAAAAGGACTCGACTACCTACCAGTCGCCAGTGAGTGGAGGGTCGGGCTCGCGCCCTACCTCGACAGGTTCGAGTTCACAGGGTGATACTCCACCGGCCTGGTTCGATTCGAAAGAACCCGGCCCTGTCCAAAACCTGGACGAATACCCGGGGTTGGGGGCATCGGAATTATCCCGTCGGACTGAACCTGTAAAGACTCAGGTGCCAGACAACAGGCCTCGCCTGAGCACACGACCGGTGGATTTGTACTTTGATCCAGTAGATAGAGTGGTATGTGAAACGGGCCAGGCGGCGGTGGATTCCTTCCAAGATTCACAGAGAGAGCTAGCTGTGCGCTATAACCAGGGGATGGCGAACTTATTCGCACGTTCACTGGTTGAAATGGAGGGCACACATCAAGCGAAATTGGAGGAACAGAACGAGGTACTCTTGGCGGCCGAAACCGCCAAGATCCGGAATGAATCAAAGTTAGCCGCAGCAAAGACAGCATTATGTAACAAAAGATTGCAGGAGTGCACCGACCGAAATGAGGCGATGAATGTCAAATTTCAACAGGTGTTCGGAGTGTTCATAGATGAGTGGGATGGCACTCGAGAGTCAGCCCTGGAACTCCTGAAGAACCAGGCTGACCAAGAGTGATTTTTGAATGTATTAAAATATGAGTGAAGGGATCACGTTCACTGGTTGAAATGGAGGGCACACATCAAGCGAAATTGGAGGAACAGAACGAGGTACTCTTGGCGGCCGAAACCGCCAAGATCCGGAATGAATCAAAGTTAGCCGCAGCAAAGACAGCATTATGTAACAAAAGATTGCAGGAGTGCACCGATCGAAATGAGGCGATGAACGTCAAATTTCAACAGGTGTTCGGAGTGTTCATAGATGAGTGGGATGGCACTCGAGAGTCAACCCTGGAACTCCTGAAGAACCAGGCTGACCAAGAGTGATTTTTGAATGTATTAAAATATGAGTGAGGGGATATTCGAATGTCAAAGAATGGTAACATAATGCGTGGAAAAGAAACGTGATCGACTGTATGAAAGTACCATTTGCTATTGAAAGACCCGAATGAGATGAAACGTCAACTATTAGCTTGTTTGTACAGGTTGAAGTCATAATAAATCCCCTTCTTTGCATCTCTACATGAAAACTGTGGTTCGCGTCCTTATTCATCGAATTACATAAAGACGAACTCTACAGAAGCATAATTGTTATTTACATACGAGTCCGCATGGACAGTCACATGTAATGCCGCGCAATATCCACTTCTCCCCAAAGAAAATTAAACATTCAATGAACACGTGACAAGGTTTCATTGATATCAATAAGCCATCTAGAGAGTAAAAACGTACAACTCCCCAGAAAACACTCTCGAGTGACAAAAATTGACTCTTTTCTCTCACCCAAAGACTCTTGAAGAGTACATAGTAATCTAACAAATTGATGTGGCTGCGGCCAACCATTTGAATGAATACTAGAAACATCTTCCACATGCATGTTACTATAAACTGAAATCAGTTGATTATTGACCCCAATGTCCACTGGGAACGCAAGCAGTGGGTCAATACAATTAGTGTAGCAGCGCTCACCCGTGTCCGGCTTAGTAGCGGCGGCCACCGAAGCGTCACCCATAAATACTATAGGAGTAACCCCCGCACTAACATAAGTCAGTGAGGCCGCAGATGATTCCACATCCTAGCTGCTATACGTAAGAACATTTTTACAATCGGGAGCCCTGTGTGTCGGGTCATTGCACTTACTGCAAACATGTGAAAAACTACAGGCCTTTGAGTCACAACCCATACGGTTGTAACGATCACAAGCTAATACATGGCCAGCCTCATCCATCCTCAAAACCTGTTGGTTGGTATAAGAGCGGTTACTACCCGAACTGGCACCATGTGACCTATTAGAATAAGGCCTCCCCCCCTACTTTCTTGGGATTTTTCGACTCCTCTCTCACTTTTTTAAGACCTTCTGTCCCAAAATGACGGGTATTGAGCTGTTCATTCCCAAAACCAAACTCCTCCAGGCCCTGTCCATATACACACTCCTGGCGGAGGTCAGCATCATATTCAGCAAATACATTGGTATCATACAAGTCACTGGAAGCTTTGAAGGATAGAAATCCCAAATGTTTCAAATACCTCTTCATCTCGTCAAGCTCAGAGATAGTACCCTCCTTGATACCAGCAACCCCCCACTGCACTGACACATACATCAGTTCTGCGTAAGATAACGATTTAGGCTCTCTGCTCCTCGTAAACCTTTTCAAATCAAAAGGTACGTCTCCCCTTAGTGAGGCGGTCCGCAGAAAAGTCTCTACCTTCTAATTCTCTTGGATCGAATACTCTGGTACTTAACCTTGGGCGATGGTCTGGAGAATTCAACCTCGACCGAACAAGCTTGTCCAGCTTGTCCACGATCGGCTTGTCCACCACTGGCTTGTCCGGGAAGTCACTCCTCGCTGCTTCATACCATCCTTGAATGCGGCCACGAACCCTGCGCTCCAGTGCCTCAATCTTCGCCTGACGCTGCTGTTTTGCGTCCAGCTCCTCCAGGTAGTTTGCATACTCTTCAGGGATGGGGAACTTATCCTCCGTGTGTAGTTCAGCCAGGCTAGTCTCAAGCTCCTTTTGAGTGGCAGCAGCCCTCTCTTCCTTAGAAGCATTAGGATCATGAGACAAAGGTTTCCTCCTCAATGGTAATCTCCTCCAATTATCTACGGGAAGCTGCTTACAGTTTTTTCCCCGAGGAGCAGGGTGGTCACCTCCACACCCATAGCACCATGCAGAAGCCATGTTAACGCTGAACTTTGACAAATTAATTAAAAAAATAAACCACATTTGGACCAGCACGCCTGCACATGCAGAGCTGAGAGGAAGCGTCCTCACCTGCTGAGTTCAAAAAGCCAAAGGCAAAAGGCGACGACAAAGAACCACCCTGGTGAGGGACTGGAACACTAACTACCAGAGAACATATGCTGCACCCTGCCAGCAGCAGCGACTACTACAGGGTCGTTCACTACTATACCAATATACACATGTTAATCTCTAATTAACATAGACAGTAAAGGTCACGTCCACATGCACACATACCTGTATACCCCCCCCCCCCACACCGCCACACAATCGTTACTTTTTATTTATATATAAATGGTTTCACATTGACATTCCAGTCAGCCAACCGAGCACCAAACACAGTTAAGAGTTTAATATTCAGCTCTCGCAGAGCAGTAGCATGTTCAATGATGGTGACTTCTGCTACCTTGAGACTGGCCTGAGACTTTTTGAGTTCTTTCTGGGACTCTTTAAGTTCTTTCCAATCTTGCGATCTCAACTGGCCCGGACGTGTCATCCAACCTCTGTTTTTTGAATAGTCCTCAAAGTCTCTCGGCTTCCTTGCATTGCGTTGCCATCCAGAATTCAGCTGAGGCCTGTCCCACCCGGGACACATACTGATGTTATGCTGTTGCTTCAACCACTTGGCGAAAAGTTCTTTGTGGGTGGTGGTGTCAGGAGCAGTCTCGGAATCGAAGTAATTGTAGGGGATATTGAGCACAGGCTTAATGTTATCCCCTGAGCGCATCAGATCATACCATGCACAGGGATCTGCATTGGCCACTGCAGTCTCCTTTGCAACCTTTACAACTGGTTTGAAGGGGACTGTAGTTGGAGTAGTCCCTGTTGAACTGGTAGTCTTAGTGCTGGTGTTCGAAGGGCTAGCAGCAGGAGCAGTGGTGGACGGAGTGGTGGTCACCAGTACCGGTTTGATTGTAGTGACCGGGACCGGATCCACCTTGGGAGGCATCAAGGGGACGGTTACCACCACTGAAGTGGGAGTAGTAGCAACCACCCGATCTAACTTCCTAGGTAGGACATAGTTCCTGGGTTCCTTCTCCATGGCATCTTCACGTCTGCTCAAACCTATTGACTTAGCTCGTCAAATGGCATCCTCCACTGGAATGCTTGAAGGGAGATCTTTATATGGATCCCGCTGGGTCTTGGCTTCAGGCCCTGCTAGGTCGATGGGCGGATACTCCGCAGCACTCCTAAGATTCCCAGGTGTCTCGGGGCACAAGGTCTGCAGATTGGACCGCCCTTTGGGGGGTGCAAAGTTTAGCCCCGGGTTCGGAACATGCAGCATCTGGAGGGGTGCCTGTTTGCTCTCAGGTTCGGAAGCAAAAGGGCTGTGGGTTGACTTGTAATGCAACATCTGGAGGGGTGACGGTTGTTCAATAGTCACTGCCCTCCCTTTGCCGGTCAAAGCAGCAGAACTGGCTGTGGCTGGGACTCCTTTCATCTCAGACTTAGACCGTTTGCTCTCAGGTTTGGAAGCAAAAGGGCTGTGGGTTGTCTTGTAACGCTTAATGGATAGGGGGTTATCCCCTCTCCCCTTGCAGACTTGACTGTAGATGTGGCTTGGAAGATCCAGACATCCTTTCCTGTCAGTCTGTCCGAAATGGGCAGGCTGTTTGGATGTCTTCGCTACTTCAATTTTTCCGAAGAGGGGAGTTTCGATAGTGATGGTACTGAACTCGACTCGACTCAGTCCTGCTATAAGGGTAGCATGCAGGTCCATCACACAATGCCTGGCCACGGACATGGATTGACCATGGTCATCGATTAGGTGCTTAATTAGTGTGGCAAAGCCATGACATTTCTGATTTGGCTTCCCACCAGCCGAAAATACATACACCTGACGGTGATGCATGTGCCATTCCACCAGATGGCGCATGAATCAAAAGGGAGTGGGCATCGGACGCTGCTCATCCTTGAAGAGGAATCTGCAGGAGTCGAAAGGGCCATTAGAGCCTTGGCGATACTTAGCCATGGTCCAACCTATCTTGGGCTGAGCTTCATGGTTATAGTAAAACTCTGGAAACTCTTTCCCGTCAGAGAGTTTCTCGAACCATAAATCTGTCCACCAATTGGCACTTGTGGAGGTGGTGCTGGCCTTCAGCCACTCCTCGTCGTCACTCAGGCCCTCGAAGTCGAAAGGGTAGGGACAGGAGTACATTTTCCTGCCCCTTTTACAATGTTCGATACACTCTGGGCGGAACTTTTTGAAACCACCGGCGGCATTCTTCCAAATCATGGCCTTAGCTTTCGTTTCTGGCCGATCTTGGCCGATCATCCAGCAACTGGGGGCGGTTTTGCCGCTGCTGCCGCTGCTGCTTGGGCCGGGGAGTCCGGAGTGTGTTGGTTCGAAGGCGCCGGTGCAGGGGGCACTGGTGAAGGGGGCTTTGGTACCGGAGATGGCTAACTCGAAGTGGAGGGGGACATCGTACTGTCGGCCTTAGCAGTTGTGGACACTACATCCACTAACACCACCTTGGGAGACATGTTTATCTCAGTCTTTGGTGGGTCGGGAAGCACATACCGAGCTAATTGCTGTGCTTGCTCTGGTCTACTGGAAGAGATTCAAATTGAGCCAGAGAGGGCTCAGTCAGTACTGGGGGCTGTTCGAATTGGTGTGGGGTACCCCGATCAGAGGCTTTGCGGTCACCCTTGTGCTTGGTGAGCTGGTTTCTCCTCCCTGACACACTGGTCTCACTACCGCCACTAGAATCCAGAGGTTCTACAGGGTTGAATTCCAATAACCGGGCGGATCCAACATCCCGCCCACACCTTAAGAGGAGTTCTTATATGCCCCTTAGATGGCCCCCTCATATGACTCCAGCCATGTGCTCTCCATGTGATCGAGCCCTATATCTTCACACTTACTTAGTAGATGTGACAGAAGCATTGGGTGCAGGTGGAGGGAGGTGTCGAACGGCGGAGTACACTCCAACACCTCTATGAGCTGCTGCTGGGTGAGTGAATCTCTGAAAGCCTGCTCCAACTCCTCCTCAGAGAGGCAGAAGGTGGAGACCTTTTTTGAGCCTCCTCTGTCAAAGTTTCCATCGGTTTGTTGTCAAAGTCTTTTGAAGGGACGCGTCCCAAAACTAACCTTGGGCAGCGGCATGGCTTGCTTGTCGGCGTCCTGCTCGAAGGTCGAAGGTGGGGAAGCCACTTCGGCTAAATGAACGGTGGCGGCTGTACATTCAGAAGCAGACTCATAGTCCGTCTCCTGAGCGTTATCGAACTGGTCTTCATCTACTTCTTTAAACAAATCCAGAACCTCGGTCTAGAAGGTGCGGCCATCACTGGGGACGAAGTACTCTTCCTCCTCAATTGTCGAACGAGGTCACGCGCCTTTGTAGGTTTGAGACAATCGAACTAGGGGAAACATTTTCTGTGTATTGTAGACACGCTCCGGGCTGGCTAAACGTCCTTCAGCGTCTTTTTGCTATATTTTGATCTAGATAGCACTTGAAATATTAGTCAGAACCCTTGTTTACCACTCGCACAGCCGCGGGTAGTTCACAAGCAGGATCCAAAATGGCAATTGCCCTTCTTGTCTCGTGGTTCCACGCCCGCCACGGGAGCAAAGGTAGTCATATCTGACTCATATAGACCGAAGTTGTCATAATGACGACCTTAGGTAGTCACATTGATTGGGTAGTCAGAATGACTACCTTAAGGTTGTTGTTTTAGGTATTGCAAATTTGAAGACCTCAACTCATCAGTAATGACAACTCTCAACACCATGGGGTAGTCATTGGGACAACCTAGGGTATATCTGGGTGTTGGACATGGCACATACCCTGTCACGTGCTGCCACCCAGGGTAAATTAATTGAAGTAGATTTTCTGTCATGAGATATAAACTGGTGACAGGGAGTAGAGTAATCTCTATACCTTCAAGCCATCATTCTCACCCATGCACAACTTATCTACTTAGTTTAATCAAGAGTAAACCAAATATGTGAAAGGGGTGCCTCTCGTTAGGAGGTGAACTAATTAGAGACTATATTTATACACCATTCTCCAGAACACTTTCCATTAGTCATTATGACAACCTAGGTCGTCATAATGACTAGGAACCTTCCTCTGGGTTTTCAGTGTAAAACATGAATATATCCATGGGTGGCGCGTTAACTTTGCAGTCAAACTGATGGGCCGCAATCACCAAGAGGGGTTCAGAGGGGTAGACTACATGGGAGGGTCAAGTGGAGGATAAACAGGTGTCCATCTTACTACCACTCAACGTCCATTTGACGAGGGTATTTGTGTCAGGAGGGCGTAATGTAAAGAGTGTCGTCAGATAGACGGATTTAGGGTAATAGGCCACTCTCAGTCTTTGATGATTATGAATTTGTCCGATAAATTATGCTTGGAAGAACCAACCATTGACATGGAACCTGCAACGTGTGTCCTGCAACTTCCATTTATAAGTGACTTTCTCCCGCACTGGCGTGAATACACATCCTCATCATCTAGCTGAATTAACAGTTACCAAACTTATGTAACATGTCCAAAAGTAATAGTCTGAGCAGTATATCTCTGCTTACCCCTCTCGCACAGTCTTTACATTTTTGTTCAGCATAAGAGTTTGGACCATGGGAGCAGTGATGCTATTGCGGCTCACTGTTGCCACCTGGAACCAAAGGAAGGAAGCAACAATACAGGGTTGTCAATCTGTTCCAACAGGTGTCACCAGCGAGTCACCTCTGACTGGGTAAGGGATAGTCTGAGATTTTATAGTACTCTAACATCTCAGAGATAGCGTAAAATAAATGGACATTATGAATATAGACAACATCTTCTCTTATGCCCATGTATAGAGCACAGCAGCTATCAGGTTATTGAGAGCCAGGTTATAACGAGCTCTAACTTACTTGCATGATGATTTTACCATGGCAAGCCAATATTAATTATCCTATAAGGCTAGCTAGAGTAATGTAGACAGACTAGATCCATCCCCTGAACCATGGTTATCATACGCTCTCCTCGAGAATGGCCCTGTCATTGCTTTTACATTGATAGACAGTATTCACCATGAAAGTACACTTTCTCTAGGAACTCCTCCTGACGCTGTCTCTGTTTAAATTGGTACCAAAAGGTGAGTATTTTCCTGAGTTGACTAGAACCTCTGACATTTAGTTTGAATAGTAGGGGGATTTAATACCTGATGTATCTAAATAAGAGCAGACGTAGCAGTCACGGGGGCATTTGAATTATTTTGACACAGGCGTGTGGCTGGCGCTCTAATCTTACGTATGTAAGGGTTATCTAAAACCCTATCTTCGTTTCAGCCAAAAGCGCCTGGATTTGGGGAGAAAAGCAATAGAATAAATAATGTTCCGCAAAATCAGCTAAACGGAATCAGTTTGTGCAAAAGATTTTGGGGAAAAAATCGGAAATTTCTGGGAAAACTAGGAACTTTTGCCTCATGAATCTGACACCTGGCGATTTATCTTGAAAAGTGGACACCTGTTTTGTAGAAGAAGTATCCTTGTCAGCGCAAACATGTGCATACAAAATATAAAGTGCCTCCCCCCCCCCGGCTAGCAGTACTGGGAGCATGGGTTATGTCTGTGTTTAGTGAGCTACATCCAGTTTGCTGAAGGTCCATGATGCAAGCAGAATCTCCATGACTAATCCCACAGCCCAGTGGGCACAAAATTCTGTCCAACGTTGAATCCATGTTGATCCAACATTGAATCAACATTGACAACCATTTATCAAGATCCAAGATGGTGACGATAAAGGTGAATTGATGAAAGCTTAGAACATCTATGGGGAAGGGAATGCAACAGGTAAAGCTTGTAGTGAGTCGCAGGTGTGGACCACCAACATTAGTATTAATTGAGTAATAACTGTGTTGTATTAACTAATATATATACTACTAATTTCACGGTTTCTACTATGCTATGTAAAATTGATTATGGAATCTTCTCCTTTCCTTCTAGAGTATTAGACATTGATTAGATTCATTAATTGGTCAAAGAGTAAACAACCTTGACACTTAAATATTTTTATTCTTGTACGATATGACCATGAACCGTCACAGGTCAGGGAGAAACATGTACAATTGTCAAACAGTTGTGAACTGATAGAGGAAAGCTGAGGCTAATTAGATGTAGACTCTAAGTAATTGATTGACATAGTCATAATATTGACATTACGCCAAGATGAAGGCCAGTATTTTCTTTTTACTAATAACTTAGAGATTAAAATCTGATACTGTTACATCAGATTAGAGATCCTGCCCCTATAATTGGAGGGATCAGTACACTCATGAGTGTGTACAAGTTGATTAAAATTAACTATGTCAATGATGTTTATCGGATTGTTGGAAAACAATTGGAAAATGATTGTGATTATCTTTACATATATTTATCTCCGAGGGCTGTCGACCCATTATTGCACTTGAAAAACATATCATGATTTGGAAGCAATAAAAAACCTATTGAACTTGAACTTGAACTTGATCAATTTTGATTCAATGTTCTGTGCCCACTGGGAGTTTCTCGTAGTTATTTTTTTCAGCATATCAGTTGGAACCGTAGCATATAGTTATAGGTACATTGACACCCAAATATCCAGTACTTTACTCAACCAGGCCCCCAGGCATGCCCCATTATACACTCAGTACAGGTGCCATGAGTCGGGTAGCCTCAGCATACAGCTGGTGGGGTCAAATTATTGGGAGTTTTCGATCCTGCAAAGGCTCTGAATTATATACTCCTATATGTTTAATCATTCAGTCTTTTGCATTGGATCAGTACACGTCTTCTCTATCAATTCCACGTTTTAGATATTATGTAAAGTATTTTTTAATTTTGCAATGGAACCCCCCACTGACAGCGGTCTTAACTCTATGGTTTTGATTTCCCTCATCCATGTTGACCCCTGCGATGCAGTGCTGTCTCAAACATATACTTGATAAAAAAGTAACTGAGATGTAATGCAAAGAGCTTTCCATGTGTCTTTTATTCCATAATCATTTTCATAATACCATGAGTAGTTGCTAGGCCTCTCTGCAGAGGGCATTCTAAATTAGTATTACCTGACTAACTTAAATCAAACCCTTTGACATACGTTCTGGTGAAGTATGTATGGTGCTTCACCTCGTATGGTGGATTCGTCCCTAGATGTATGAATAACTTCAGTGAGATCCACCAGATGGTGCCAACGTGCTTATCCGTGGTTGTTTGATTAGTCCTGGTCTGACTGAGGGACCACCATTGTGGTTTGAAGTTAAAGGTGCAGGATCCCTATCATTCGGACCGCTCTTTTGCTCATATAGCTTGCTAATCAGGTTGGGGACATACCCAATATTCTAGTAGGCCCTAAAAGAGCTGCACTTGTACTCAGCATTTAGGGTGTACTAATATAGTGGCCTTCCATTCCAACCAGCATCAGTGCATGTTGGTATTTACATAATATTTCCATCAACGTCACAATGTACTATATATCATGTTTGGTACCATTGGAAAGAGAACATCTCAATCTATGCACTGCCCGATTTACAAACTACAATGATTTATATTTATTCAAACATCATGCATTGAACATGGCACAGGCATAAAATAATCTTTTATAGACCCAGTATAATCCATTTCCTAATTTTGTGTTACATTTGCTGATAAATCTGAACACATAGGTTAGTAGATTAGATACTTATCTATCACTCTACGTTTTAGTTTTGTCTCCTAATGGAATGGTAAGGTCATAAATTAGTAAAGTCTTGAAAAAAATGGGTGTTTTGTCCCAAACCCATGGCCCAGTGTTGGTATAGCAAAGACCCATTGTTCTATGATTACAGATAAGGTATTGCAGATCTACCCATGGGGGTCAGTAGCCTAGTACATTTTGTACAGCTAGCTGTTCATGGTCTAATGGTCACACAAAATGTACCAAATAAATGGTACATCCCAGAACCATGCACAGTACTATTATATTAGTACATTCTGATTGAGTGGACTGTACCAAGGTAATAGTACGTACCAACAACCTATTCCTGTCTCCTACCTGCTAATTATCAGAATAGAACCCGCCTACATGCAGTAGGACAGGCCTTCAAGTCACTACAGGTTACATTAGACAAAGTGCTGTGGTGAGGGGTCGCTGCTCCTTATACCCAGACTTTCTGTATCACCCTGAATTTGGGCCCCTTTGAGTGCCATAAAATCCACCAAAACTTTGGCAGAATAACCCCCTAAAATGTTTAGTGGGACAACACCCTGAATTGCCCGAAATCAACCGCATTTTGGCAGAATACTCTAAATTGGACCCCTTTTTTAATGGGATACCCCAATAAAAATTGGACCCCTTTGAACTATTAGTATTTGGGTTGTTTGTTGTTCCCATATATTAGTTGTTGGATATATGAGCCCATGTGTCATTATGATTGGAGTTGCAGTGTATTGATAATGTTGGGGATGCTTTGGCTAACTGAGATGGTAGAGAACTCCTTGCTTGGCAGATCTTTGAGACCCATAGTTCAGGATAGGTCCCAACAGATCAGTGAGAAGTCAGCAATATTGGACAGCCCTTTATTTCACTTGATCAAACAACAGTGATAAGCCCATGCAGTGAGGTTGACCAGTATCTCCGATTCAGTCCAACAATGTGACAAGAGCCAGTGTACATCAATCATATAATATATATACCATGTTCAGTCAATCATGTCTCAGTCATTAGTCAGTTGTATACTGTCCACTATACACCCTGTCAGTTCTAGATAACAATACAGTCACAAAGCATCAATGTCATTGTATTAGAATAATGGGCAGGTAAGTTCAGAATATTTGTTTGATAAACCCATAGATTGAATCTTAACTGACTTGGCCAGGTGAGGACGTAAATATCATTGATCAATAAAGTAAGAGTTACAATCAAGGTTTAGGCAGACATCATTGTGTGCATGCACGTGGTAAGGTGATCAAAACCCTACAATAGGTCAAGCTTAAAAGTATAACAATGGCTCGATGCCAGCATAATTAATACCGGTATCAGTGTTAATCTAGCTTCACTGAATCACAATATTAAGAAATATTAAGAGATCAAGAGTTCATTGTACCCACAGTTAGGCTATGTGAGAAACCGAATATTATATGGCAAGATATAGTTCAAAGGATGCATTGAAATTGCATATGTTCAGTTCAGTTCATCAAATCAATGTTTATAGGTTCACCAGTGTAATGTAGAAAAGTCAAGATGGATACTACCGTAGGTTACACACTGTCCAGTGTCCATGCTCCAGTACTGATCACAAGTTGATCCATAATTGTGCACAAACAGTGTCTGCAAGGAACACAAGGCTGATGGTGATCCTTTCTAGCCTATATCCCCAACAGTCACTGTGGATAGTCCATGTTGTACTGTTCTAGGAGGTGCAAAGTTTGAGGTGGATTGCAGCCTTAACAGCAGTATAGTTGTACGGAGTAACTATGTCCGTTGAGTCATGTATAACTCCAATAGTGTCTTGACTGGAGTTAATGTCTGAGCCAGAACACCGACTCCACAAAGTTCCCATCACAACTGCTCAATGCAGTAGATGATAGATCCACATAGGCTATGCTGTTAGATCTTAAGCTTGTCTAAGCACAGCAGTCCGGCACAGCCAGGTTGAAATGTGGTTATTATATATAAATATCTCCAACTGCAGACCCTGCGGCAGTGCATAGAGATAGATATCCACAACTACCCGAAGCTCTACAGCTCCAACGCAAAAGTACCCATCTGTCTATGAGTCTAGTCTGCACCGTTCTGGCTATCTACATACCGCGCACTTGCATACATACTCCGCCCAGCGGGGTACGTCATTCCTCGCTAGTGCGCAGGACGAGGACGCCTGTTGAGCTAGGACTTCCAGGGTGCTTATTAGGCATAGCCTCCCTACTCTGTACAGCGTCCCTGGATGGGCCTATTCTTGGTGGCCCGCCTTGGCCAGTTATCCAATCCACACCTCCACTGATCCTGGTCTCTCACATGAACTCAGACTGGGCCCACACAGTATCCATGCACTGGCCCATCCTTCTATTTCTTATTTAATGTTTATTCTACATTTCACATTTTGCCATATACTCAAATACCAAACATATCCACCTAGTAGCGTATCATTTACACATTCCACCAGAACCCATTCATGCACCTGGTCCAGTTATTCATGGCTCTTATCACAATCACACGTATTTACCAATAAACATGCTTACATTATTATTGACACAATATCATTCACTGCTCATATTATTTCTATCTATCCCAACCTATTCTGGTCACCCCATCAGCACAAGCTACCGGGTGGCCCTGATATGAATCCTACAGTCTGCTGTAGGCTTCATACTTAAATGTTCGACAATACTTTCAGTAATATTTTACTCTTTCATTCTCTGCATTATGGTTGTCATACAATCTCACCGGTAGTACCGCACACTGCCCGTTCATTCAATTCCTAAATTAGCTTTCTTTCCTTATATCATCCCTTCACTTATTCATGACGGGGTTTTAAAACTTTTGTAAGTCGTACTTTTTTTTCTCTTTTTTTTTTAAGTTCTGGGCTATGAAAGTAAAATTGTGAAAATTGTCCCAAATGTTAGCCTTTCTATTATAATGCCCGGGTTCTCCACCAGCCTGAACTATTAGTATTTGGGTTGTTTGTTGTTCCCATATATTAGTTGTTGGATATATGAGCCCATGTGTCATTATGATTGGAGTTGCAGTGTATTGATAATGTTGGGGATGCTTTGGCTAACTGAGATGGTAGAGAACTCCTTGCTTGGCAGATCTTTGAGACCCATAGTTCAGGATAGGTCCCAACAGATCAGTGAGAAGTCAGCAATATTGGACAGCCCTTTATTTCACTTGATCAAACAACAGTGATAAGCCCATGCAGTGAGGTGGACCAGTATCTCCGATTCAGTCCAACAATGTGACAAGAGCCAGTGTACATCAATCATATAATATATATACCATGTTCAGTCAATCATGTCTCAGTCATTAGTCAGTTGTATACTGTCCACTATACACCCTGTCAGTTCTAGATAACAATACAGTCACAAAGCATCAATGTCATTGTATTAGAATAATGGGCAGGTAAGTTCAGAATGTTTGTTTGATAAACCCATAGATTGAATCTTAACTGACTTGGCCAGGTGAGGACGTAAACATCATTGATCAATAAAGTAAGAGTTACAATCAAGGTTTAGGCAGACATCATTGTGTGCATGCACGTGGTGAGGTGATCAAAACCCTACAATAGGTCAAGCTTAACAGTATAACAATGGCTCGATGCCAGCATAATTAATACCGGTATCAGTGTTAATCTAGCTTCACTGAATCACAATATTAAGAAATATTAAGAGATCAAGAGTTCATTATACCCACAGTTAGGCTATGTGAGAAACCAAATATTATATGGCAAGATATAGTTCAAAGGATGCATTGAAATTGCATATGTTCAGTTCAGTTCATCAAATCAATGTTTATAGGTTCACCAGTGTAATGTAGAAAAGTCAAGATGGATACTACCGTAGGTTACACACTGTCCAGTGTCCATGCTCCAGTACTGATCACAAGTTAATCCATAATTGTGCACAAACAGTGTCTGCAAGGAACACAAGGCTGATGGTGATCCTTTCTAGCCTATATCCCCAACAGTCACTGTGGATAGTCCTTGTTGTACTGTTCTAGGAGGTGCAAAGTTTGAGGTGGATTGCAGCCTTAACAGCAGTATAGTTGTACGGAGTAACTATGTCCGTTGAGTCATGTATAACTCCAATAGTGTCTTGACTGGAGTTAATGTCTGAGCCAGAACACCGACTCCACAAAGTTCCCATCACAACTGCTCAATGCAGTAGATGATAGATCCACATAGGCTATGCTGTTAGATCTTAAGCTTGTCTAAGCACAGCAGTCCGGCACAGCCAGGTCGAAATGTGGTTATTATATATAAATATCTCCAACTGCAGACCCTGCGGCAGTGCATAGAGATAGATATCCACAACCACCCGAAGCTCTACAGCTCCAACGCAAAAGTACCCATCTGTCTATGAGTCTAGTCTGCACCGTTCTGGCTATCTACATACCGCACACTTGCATACATACTCCGCCCAGCGGGGTACGTCATTCCTCGCTAGTGCGCAGGACGAGGACGCCTGTTGAGCTAGGACTTCCAGGGTGCTTATTAGGCATAGCGTCCCTACTCTGTACAGCGTCCCTGGATGGGCCTATGCTTGGTGGCCCGCCTTGGCCAGTTATCCGATCCACACCTCCACCGATCCTGGTCTCTCACAGGAACTCAGACTGGGCCCACACAGTATCCATGCACTGGCCCATCCTTCTATTTCTTATTTAATGTTTATTCTACATTTCACATTTTGCCATATACTCAAATACCAAACATATCCACCTAGTAGCGTATCATTTACACATTCCACCAGAACCCATTCATGCACCTGGTCCAGTTATTCATGGCTCTTATCACAATCACACGTATGCTTTACCAATAAACATGCTTACATTATTATTGACACAATATCATTCACTGCTCATATTATTTCTATCTATCCCAACCTATTCTGGTCACCCCATCAGCACACCTTTTAGTTGGATAGTGTCCAAAATCTGGGACAAATCCCCAGAAAATACACCCCTTTATTAGTGTTAAGTTTTACACCTACAGGAGAAGGCCAGCCTCATCCCTTTGGTGGTACCATTATGGGTATTAAAATGTGGGGAGAGGAGGGGGAATTTCATTAGCACTGCAATTAAAACACTGGAGGAAGGGGCTCATGGGGTAAGAAGTTTGGTTTATTTGAGATCTCAATTTAACCATTGACCACAGCTATAAGACTCCCACAGAGAACTCATTAGCCTGGTCCCTCCAGACAGGGTTTAACACAGAATCACAAACAGGTAGCCTTGGGTAGTTTAATGTTAACCTCAATTTTGATAATGTGTTAGTAAGAGACCAACTGGGGCCACATTGAGGGGTACGCAGATTGATGGCCCCTTTGAATCAGACCCGTTGTGATGAGGCCCCTCGCAGTAAGGCCCCTTTTGATAAGGCTCAGATAGTACAGAGATTTGTAGTTCCTACCTTTCTACCATTTCTACCTTTCTGCCACTGTCTACCTACAATCCTATGTACAGTGGTGCCACCTTAAGTGGATAGATGACCAGATAGATGATAGATGACATGTTGGAGATAAAATAGATGGAAATTCGGCAATGCGATTCATACAACTGAATCTTACTGCTGCCATCCGAACCATCTGTCACCACTATGTGGTTTATTACGAATTGACAGGTATAGAGATAGATAAATGGGGAAAACAAGTTACATATGAGTCAGAATTACTAAAAATGCACTAATCTGGTACCAAATCTGAGGTCCCAGAATCCACTCAAGGGAAAGCTTAACTCCCAAGGGAGTAGAGTGTAATGTCACTATATATATTTGTGTGTAAATAATAACTTATTGGTTCAACAGAACTACCATATATTTCTAATGTGTAACTATATTAGAGCCCCTAAGGTGGTATTTGTAAGATAATGCCAGTCCGAAGTGCTTTCCGACTTTAACCTTAATTATACAGGGTTTATATTCTATAGATAGCAAGCTGCTTGCATGACCATGCCAAAAGACACCTAGAGAAGATGCTTGTAGGTATCATCTGCGCTAATACTTGCTATTGTAATAAACAATACTTTGTCCTTTATAATACTGATATATTATTAAGTAAAGAACCAAAGTCGACACAGTTTGGATCAAGTGTACAGGTTGCAAATCAAAGGTTTATTCAGTAACCTAGACAGGCAAAGCTATATCAGTGCGAACTCCCTATAGAGTTCGGAGCGGGTCAGTAGGCTCGTAGCCGATATGATCGCATGGCCTCTGTCCAAGCGTGGATCCAGAGTGACCGACGAGTCCTATCGGATGCTGGCTATATATAGGCAGCCAGCCTGCGCGCCCACATGCAGACCGGAAGCCTATAGCGACCTCTGTCCATACCCCAAGCCCGGGGCAGGTGCTACCACCTGGCGTTGGGCTGAAGGGTTCGGACTGAGTTTGCAACACAGCATCCAACAGAACCCGCCATATAAACCCCGTATAACCCTAGCCCCTACAGCTGTTCAATTCAATGTCTATGACCTTTCAGATGGTGACTGTATATGAACTAAGATATGATCAAGGAATTGTTCCTGTCATAAAAAGGCCACCCATTGTCACTGTCTCGAAATAATGGAGACTTTCAGTGAATGGGTTGTTTATTGATTAAAGTAGCTCCTTACATCAGGATCATTGAATACTGTCAGCAGCATTTATCAGGAACTACTTCAATCAGTCATTTATGCCAAGATGTGCTTCGATATGTGAAAATGTTTTAAAGATATATTCATGCCCATGCTCAAGTGAGTATTTGGACAATAATGACCATTTCCCAGATAGGGGCAAGTGGGGCTTGCCCAACTAAAATACAATAACATGTGCCCCATTAACCAATGTTGACTAGATTCGAAATGGCCACCACTAACCTCCTCGACAAATACTTGATTGCATTCCCTGACCTCATAAATGTATACTTTAAACGTAAGTTTATATTAATTCAATGCAGAGATATCCATATTTACAAATTTCAGGCATGTTTCATTGTAAATATCATTAATAATTCAAAATGGCCACGAGTGACCTACTTGGGAAACTACTCTATTGCATTCCTTGACCTTAAAAGTATATATTTTGAATCAAAATATGTAATTCTGTGTTAGTTAGAAGCAGAAATATCCATATTTATAGATTATCTATATTCTCACCATCCCACATATTCAAAATGGCCGCCGAATGGCCTGTGTGGACTTCCAAGAAGGTTGGTTAGGTGGAATCAACTCCCCATGGGTCCTAGTTATTGGAAAAATACACCAATCTTTTACAGCAGAGCCAACACCCCAAACTCTTCTGACACCCTGGGCATATGTACTGCCTATTTGCTTAGAAACAGAAGTAATGGTACAGAACACACACAATCCGTGGGAAGGTTTGATTTCTCAGTAAATATTACCATCAAGTAGATATATGAGGAGAGAGTTCATTTGTTCATTATCTGTCCAACAACAGATATACTTAGATGCATCATATACCAGAATGTAGAACATATCAGAGAGGGAAACAGTAATTTATAGTTATAAGCACGGCTGTGTCTTACCACAATGTAAAAGAGGATCTCAAATAGAGCAGTGTAAGATCACTGCTCGGAATAGGTAAGTGCAAACAGGTTAGAACAGGCCAGTATATATTTTGTGTTCTGCTATTAACTGATTGAGCAGTCTCTAAAACAGTCATTGGTTTGTTTCTGGCATGTCCTATGTCATAGAAGTGTTAGATTGCCTGTTCCAAACAGTTGTGACCTTTGTGGGAAGGGAGCTGTAATTGGTCCATTGTTAATGAAAATAATTATGCCCATAATAATTATTCACATCGGATACTGTTATGTGTACACAACTATTGCCACGTAGGCACAGTCACAGTGTGTACTCCATGACCGTAATTCCGAATTACGGTCATACAAGATGGCGGCGGCAGTTGAGTTCAGTCTATTTCTTCTCCAGTCCATTGTATGAAATGTATAACATATTGAAGGCTGCTTTTTGGCCAGGCTGCAATATATATTGACAATGCTACTGACCCAACACTCGGATCTTGTTCATATGTACTGGTTTATGCATTAATCAGCCATTTAGAGCTGGATGGTATGACCGTAATTCTGTCGTGAGAATGTCAGGTATGACCGTAATTCTATCAAAAGGTATGACCGTAATTCAGTGTGCAGGTATGACTGTAATTCAGTGGAATGCCCCCCCTACTATAAAGGAATTATGAAAAGAATAGAATTAATTTAATTAGCTGTATTAAAAATGTTGTTTCTTTTTCTTCTTCAGATTTGCCACACTTTATATAACTCCTCCTTACCTGCTTGGAAAAGTGTCTAATATGCTTAAAATGGTAGAGTATTCAAAAGCACATCTTCCCACCAGAATGATGTCAGCCTCATATAGCCTTGACCTTCCCATACCAGGTGCTGCCACCTCGTGGTGACAACCACACCCACAAGGTGGCAGCACACAATGATACAGGCAAGGGTCGACGTTCTTGGCCATCACCCTGATGTATTTACAAAGGTCAAGGTCGCGGTTTTCACTTCCGCTTCCACTTCCGCTTCCGGTTCCGATTGGCGAACCCTTTTACCTACACAAACCTCACCCTAATCTATTATAACTACAAAAAAGCAACTTTATTTTTAATGATTTAAGCGGCCTTGCACACGAGGAGGATGGTGTTGCATCTCAGAAGTCGTCCATCTCAGAAGTCGCTACCGGAAGTTCAACTTACTAATTGAAAGTCTATATTTGCCCAATAGATGTATATACGGCTTAGGGCATTATCCTTAGGGTTGTGGTTTTCCACCTCTAATAGAAGAGAAGGATATTATCCTGGTTTTGATTATTTCCAAAAAATTATTTATTTTCAATGTTGTATGTGGCCCCCATTGACTTTAGCCTAGGCGCAAGAGACTCTAGGACAGGCAAGTGCCAGAAGGAAAGTAATGGGAATGTTGTGTGACTGACAATTGGTACTGAATACGGTCATACTCTATTTGTAAGTGTAAATTACGGTCATACTGTGTGAATTACAGTCATACCTGACCACATGGTTGGCATTTTGTTCTCTAAGGATGTTTGGTTGAAACGTATAGGGAGAGGAGATGTCCTATTACTGCTAGGCACATGTCTCATATATGGGGACACTGAACAAGGCATTATAAAGCCAGAAATATGACTTCAACTGACCATGAACTGAAAGAATTACGGTCATACCTGAGGTGAATTACGGTCATACCATGTTTTGATGCAAACTGAATTACGGTCATACCCACCAGCTCTAAATGGCTGATTTATGCATAAACCAGTACATATGAACAAGATCCGAGTGTTGGGTCAGTAGCATTGTCATATAAACTACAGCCTGGCCAAAAAGCAGCCTTCAATATGTTATACATTTCATACAGTAGACTGGAGAAGAAATAGACTGAACTCACTTGCAGCCGCCATCTTGTATGACCGTAATTCAGAATTACGGTCATGGAGTACGCACTGTGACAGTGCCTGCCCTAGATCCATGTCTAGCAGTTACATTCGGCTTACTGTAGACACTGATGTAGTTCACACTGGTTCGGTGCATCAGCATTAATATTTGAGTATGCACTCTGGTCTGGGGATCACAAAGTAGTCTGCTACTAGGATGTGTGTACAAGAGGAAGTGGAATAGTTGCCATCCTATGCATTACTGAAACGGTGTCACCAATATGGTTACAATCCTAACAGCTATATAAATGTTAAGGCTCTGGTCAGCTTGAATTGCTTAATTAAGGGAGAGGCACCATGCCTCCTGAAACGAGGGCTTAACTGGGCCCATTTTCGAGCCCAACTGGGGTCCAGACGTGTCTGCCATTTGGTATGGGGAGAATCATACACTAATCTATCACAAGGATGCTTTTCAGGTCTTGATCAAAGTTTGATGAACACCTTACTCCCCTCTGACACCCATAAGCTTATTTAATCCTGGAAGGCTGCGCCTTGCTCATGCGTTGTAATTGATCGCATTGGAGCACTTGCAGAATAACGACAGTCCACCAATTCTTCTGTCACAGTTTCAAAGGGATATTGGTTATATATGTTACTTTCTCATGTAAACATATATATCCATGCTATCAGCCGTGAACTAACCGTTTCAAGATGGATACAGCTATGAGAACATTATCAACAATTGCTTTGGCTTCAAATCTGTCGCATTTGGTCATCTTCACACGTGGGCATGAAGGTACCTGTGTTATAAAAGTCCGTGCATGTATATTGCTCTTTTGCTCAAACACTTTATTTCTCATATGTAAGGTAAACTCAGCTCTAGCTGCAGCGGATAATTATTAAGTACTTGTAAGAATATTCTTCATTTTTTAGCTGTCAAAAAACAGCTATCTATGATAAAAACATTAAGGTGGGTCGCGGCCATTGCAGAATGGGCTACTGCGCATCTTTCATTTGTATTCTTAGTAGTATAGTATGTATCGGAACGGGACTATAGTTAAGTACTGTTTATTACTCAATCGACATGCAGCCAATCAGAGGCCTCCATTTGGTCACGTGACCGGAAGTGACCTACTTAGGGGATTAGTGGTGACGTCACGTGACCTAGTTAGCCAATCAGAGGCCTCCATTTGGTCACGTGACCGGAAGTGACCTACTTAGGGGATTAGCGGTGCATTCTGGGTAACCCTGCAGCCAATCAGAGGCCTCCATTGGGTGACCGGAAGTGACCTACTTAGGGGATGGTGCATTCTGGGTAACCTACTGACCTACTTAGGGGACCGGAAGTGACGTCATATGACCTAATTTAGGATCACGTGATCGGAAGTGACCTGATGAGTCACGTGACCGGAAGTGACGTCACACGACTTAATGGCCAATCGGAAGCGACCTGATTGATCACGTGACCGGAAGAAGAAGAAGTTTTTTTTTTGTTTAGGATCCCGTGACTGGAAGCGACGTCGTCACATGAGTGACGCTTTAAGAGACTGCGCGACTTACTAGTAAAAGAAGCCGTATGATAATAAAAACACAACAATATTTTCTTTTAATTTTTTTTAATTTTTTTTTTTCAATCTTGATAAACACTCTATTTTTGAAAAGATGCACACGCTTATTTTTTTTTTTTTTTTTTCATATCTCTAAAGGACTCGTTGTCACACCGTCAGAATGCACGCGACGCTTATAATACAAGTAGCGCACGCCGTCTTTCTCTATGGTGTAGGTGACCATTTTGTTTCGCACCACTTTGAAATTTCTATTTACAGCAATGAGAGTTTTTCGTTGGCGAAGAACATCCAAGAAGGCGTCTGGTTCCTGGGGGTTTTGTTTCTTCTGTACGCCTTTTGCACTCCATTTTTTGGATTTTCTTTCACCGGTGTCGCTGACTCGATCGTAGCAAATGTAAGTCTTAGGGTTGAGACTTAGGATCCCGTCACCTTCCCACTCCGCTTTCATGAGCCCCGAAGTTCTCAGATCGTGAAGGTACCGTCTCTCACAACATCCGCCGGGCGGCGCACACCATTCTCGCACTCTTTCCGTTTTTGTCTTCACGAAAAGCTCTAAGTGCTCGTCGCACACCGCTGTCGGAAGCCACTTTCGTTTCTCTCTGAAGTACGTCTCTCTCAGGCGAGGTTTCACTAGGTCATCCAACGTGGCACCGCTGAGAGCCATGTAAAGACTGTCGGTGTCCATTTGACAAAGGGCATAATCGCGCCGATCGACGAATCTATCCAAGAAGTCGTATGTGAACTCTAACATTTTCAACTTCGCGTACTGGTATACCATGAACCCTATCTGAATAGGGAGGTTGTTCTTGACCGTTTTCGGTTGTAGTTCGACTTCAAACAGATCGGAAGTCAACTCGGACGCCTTTTTGAAGCGCCACGAATTGGCCAATAGTTCGAACTTCCGACTGTCAGTGTATCTCACCGCCGTGTGTTTTTCTTTGTTGCAGATTGTTTTACCGTACGTAGCGTTTCCCATTAACTTGTAACAGTCTGACAGAATTTTCTCGTTCTCGTTCACGTCGCCACGTCTTCGCGCCGCCGTCACTTCGTCCGCGAAACCGGCAAAGGAGCGTTTAGGTAGGTATTCTACCACCAGCTGCACTTTGGTGACTATCAAACCGTGCTCTAAATACCACTTGAGAAGCGGCGTTCCCAAGAGAATATTTTTTCCGTGGTAACTCCCTATCAGACATCTCTGAGGCGTGCTCAACAGCTTTTCTTCCTGCGCAAAGTCTGACATGTGAGGGCCTATGTCCGATTTTGAAACGGTCGCGTTCTTGAAAACGGGGGTCATTTCTTCGAAGTACTCTCGTAGGTGAGGCGGCGTAGTGATGTCCACTTGAACTAAACCGAACATTTTCTCCTCTTTCACAGCGGAAAGGATGTCGCTCTCGCTCATCGCGTTTCGAGACACTTTCAAAGCGTCAACCTTCCAGCGTTGTTGGGAGGCCTTGACCCGCTCATCTCGACGCTTCATCTCTCGCCATTCGCACTCCCACACGACGACCAGCTTGTAACCTAACGCTTTCAAGTAAGCGCTTACTCTGGTCGTTCTGTCGCGTCTCTCCTCTCTCAGTGAAGCGCACTGATATCGGTGCGACGGTATGCACTCGTGAGCGTGGAACCAACACCCGTGAAACTGGAAAACCGTATTAGAGGCCGCGTGAAATCCGTCCACGCGAATTCTCCGACAGCCTACCGCCATCTCGCCGCCGTTCAGAGCGTGGCGCAGTTTCACGTCGCGGTCGTGCTCTACGAAGCGTAACCACTCCAAAGCGCTGTGAGAGTTTCTTTGCCTGATTTCGGGCTTGAACTCGGTCTCGGGCCGTCTCACCGCGTAATAGCCCGTGCAGTGCGCTTCGCTCATGCAGCGCAAGTACAGAGAGTTAGCGTCTAGTCCTAGGATGTGTTGGCACGGTCTCGCTTCTTCGCCGTACTTGTGCTCCCTTATCCGCGTGGTGCCCTTCTCGTGAAATCTATGGAAGATGATGGAAGGACCGCCGACTAGATTCTCTTTGATCAGAGCGTGGAGGACGGCGTCGAACTGGGGAAACGTTGTGAACGCGTCTTCTAGGTTTTGGAAGAGGAAGCGTAAAGTCAAACCGGCGAGAGAAACTCCGTCTTTCAACATGTCGATGCCGCGATCTTGGAAAAATTTAGCGTGATTTTTCAGAGCTTCTATGAAAGGTTTCACGTCTTTGTTGTTGTAGTGGATCAAGTAGTCTTCCATAGTTTGCATCTTCTCGTCGGACCAAACTTTCTGACATGCGGCGTAGTCGGATTCGGACATTTTGACGCCCGTCAGCTCGCTGTCGAAAGCCGATCTCGGCGGCAGCGTTCTGTTTGCCAGTTTCCTGGTAGACGTCATCCATTCGTAAGGAAAGTGACCTTTCTCTTCGTTCCTGGTGAAAGCTCGCAAATAGGTCGCGTAGTTGTAACCGGGTGCCAAATAGTTGACTACGTCCAAGAAAACCGTGTGCTGTGTGTAAACCGCCAAGTATTGATTGCTTCTCTTTATGACGCTGAATTCTTGGTTTCTTCGGTCTCCGGAGGCGAAGAACGAGTGAAGGCGTATTTTGATCAGGTTCAAGTCGTAACGCCCCGAGTTGAAGCCCACCACTGGAGCTTGACGGATGTATCTCAGAAGACGCTTCTTCAGTTGAACTAACGGGTGTCTGGTCTGAGCCGCAGCGAAGCCGCCTGGAGAAGGGGTGGTGAACGTCGCCTCCTCCAGCAGGAGAGCTTCACCTATCGCCGCATCTAACTTCGCTAACGTCGGTCGGTAAAGTTCTAGCACAGCTTCCCCGATCGCTTTGGCGTTCTCGTTTATGTGATTTAAAACTCGGTCCAACAAGGGGTCGGAATCTGCGTCGGACGCTCTGACGAAGCAGACGGGCCCCTCCCACCCCGGAAAGTCGGATGCGACGCTAGCCGACAAAGGGACGTGATCCCACAGCAGGGACACGTGCTCCGTCGACGGTTCTTTGCACGGTCTGAAGAAAGCCTCGAAATCGAAGGCGATCTTGTAAGGGTAGATTCCGGAATGTCCGTCGGGGGGAAAAATGGAGAAGTCTGCTAGCGCTTCGAAAATCGTTCTCGAATTTTGGTAGATGCCACCTACGTAGCGCAACTTGACTTGTCGGCAAGAGGAAAGCTGGTTCCTGTGTCTCTTCAGCAAGAACTCGGTGGTGAACGCCGCCTTACACTTGCAACATTCGTATATGCCCGCGTACGCGTTGAAGTCCGTGACGAGAGAGACGTGCAAACCGCCTTTCGCCGTCAGGTGTAGGTTGACTTTACCTCGGGCGGCCACAGTTCTGGAAGGCGGTCTGATCAGAGTAACGCGTCTTCTCAACTTCCGCCCCGGCACTTGACGCGACGCGGTGTAAACCGCTATTTGTACGTCAAACAAGTTCTCTAACGCGGGTAAGTCGCGGATGTTCAGACCCGGAAAGGATTCAGGTGTGGCAGCGGGACAGAACTGACGTAACAAATCTGAAGCGCGCTTGCTGGTGTTGTATAAGTGAAAGGAAATGCAGCGGAAGATGCAGAGGTTGTCCTTGTTGGGAAAATCTAACACGCCGCTTCTCTTTCCAACTCGACCGGCCTGAGTGATCCTACCGCCTATGGGGAATTCCCCCGGTCCCATGTAAACGCAGATGTTCAAATTGGTAGGAAAAAGAACGTGCCACTTGGTGTCAGCGTCGCAAAGTTTCCGTACCTCCTCGCAAGCGACGGTGTTTTGCATCTTTGAGAGGAGCTCTTCCAAAGTTTCTGAATTAGTTACAGTAGGGAGCGGTTGTATGAGAGTTGCGTTGTTCTGGGAGGCGTGGAAGTAGCGCAGTTTGCTCTTGTCTTCTCTGTGTTGTAACAGTAAGCCTACCGAGAAACCCACTTTGTATCTGAATCTTTGTGTCAAGTGAATGCGACGCATAGTATCTACAGCGTCACTCAACTCGCCGGTTGGTAGCCTGAAGTTTGTTACACTCACGCGAGTCCCGTGCATCCTGACGCCCGTTTGTATCGCGGGCCAATTCGCCGTGAACGTTTCCTCCCCGTTCGGTACAGCACATATGCGCGGAGGGACGGTCACCCCGTCCAGAGATTCGCGTCGACAAGCGCTCTTTCGGCAATCCCCTTCGCCGCATAGAGGGCAAAACTTAGCTACTACTCTACAATTTTCTACGTGTCTCTCGTGGTTGTACGCTCTTTTAAACATTTTGAAACACTTTTCGCATACGTACTGTGTCATGTTTTTTTTCACTCGGTTACCAACTACTTAGCCGTCTAACTATCTATCTATCTATCTAGCCATCTATCAATCTGTCGTCTATGTAACTATCTTTTCTGTCTGCTGTCTGTGTATCCGTCTGTCTGGCTGTCTGTCTGTCTGTCTCATACAGCGTACGTCAAACGCTGTGTGTGTGTGTGTGCGCGCGTGAGCGTTGAGCGTCTCTCATTCCGAATCTATGCCGAGATATTTCAGAATGATCTCTGTTTTGTCATCCAACTCTTTGAGCGCTCTGGCGGACAGCGTCACCCCCTGCTGTGTGGGTTTTTTGTCAGGACCTTCGTACTTGCGCACGTGGACGAGGTTCTTACCGCTGTAGTAGCTCACAGCTGCGTACACTTCGCCCGCCTCATCCAGCACTGCGAACCAGGGGGTGTGATTAGGTTTTCCTTGCGCGGCCGCTGTGTCGCGTATGCGCACCACTGCGCGGATATCGGCGATGCGTGCTATGAGCTCGCGCAGCGCGTCGGCCGTGAAGTGCACTCGCTTGCTTCTGGTCAGAGACGCCTCTTTCACCTGGCCGTCTTTTGTGTAGCGCGGCCTCCTAGACAGTCTAGCCACGTCCTCCCAGATCTCCAGCGTCAAAGCTCCGTCTAAGCAGAACTCTAACCCGAGTGTTTTCTCTGCTTCTTCTCGTCCATCTCCTTCTTTTTCTTGTATTTTTCTCTTCTTAGTGGGCCTTGTTGTTCTGGAACTCACCTTAGAACGTTTCACACCCGCAGGATGAGTAACACCATCAGCGTGAGCTGAATCAGCAGCAGAACCGATAGCAGGAGCAGCGTCAGCGCTGGTGGTATCGGAGGTCTCGTTGTTGGAACAGCGCAGCCACACGCCGTCCGTGCTGTGTGTAGCGGTAGAAGATGAAGCGCCGCCGCCGCCCTCGTAAGGTGGCGGTGAGGGCAGTCGCCACGGACCGGACGGGGGGGCGCTAGCAGTGGAGGAAGTGAGGTCGAAAGGTCGAAGAGGGAAGCCGAAAAACGTACCGCTCACCCCTTGCCCTTCGGGTTCTTCGTACGCCTCGTCGTCAGCGTCGTTCTCTGTCTCACCCTGTTGCTGCTCCTCCTCCTCCTCTTCTTCTCGGTTCAGGGGCTGAGTGTCCGAATAGCTGTAACTCTCAGCGCGAGCGGCGTCGAGGGCGTCCGTCGATGTAGTGGTGGAGGAGAGGGGCTGTGCAACGTGCGGCAGGTCATCAAAGTCATCAACAGTAGTGGGGAGGTAAAAACCCGGTTGCCAGTACTGCGCTGTGCCAGGAGCGTTGTCGTCAGTAGTAGTAGCAGTAGCAGCAAGTGCAGCAGAAGCAGCCGCAGCAGGCGCAGCCGCAGCAGACGCAACAGTAGCAGGCGCAGCAGCAGCCTCAGCAGGCGCAGCCGTAGCAAGCGCAGCAGTAGCAGGCGCAGCAGCAGCAGCAGCAGCAGCAGCAGCGGCAGGCGGGACGGCGGTAGCAGCGGCAGCGCGCTTAGCAGCAACGTGTACCGTCGCGAGTGTAACAACGTCGCTAGCACGACGACTGCTACCAGTAGTACTACTAGTACTACTACCACTACTACTACTACTGCTACTACTAGTGCTACTGCTACTACTACTACTACTACTACTACTGCCGCGAGCGCTCGCTACAGCAGGAGGGTGATAAGACCAACCGGCTGCGGCGGTAGTCTCATGTTCAGTAGCAAGAGCAGGCACTGACGCTAAACGAACGCTGTTCCGCGTAGTCTTCTTGTTCTTGAACGCCGCTAGCTGTTGTCTTTTGCTCATGGTGGTGACTGTAGAGAGCAGCAAAAAAGAATGAGTGAGTGAATGGAGGTTTCCAAGCCCCTTATATACGCCTTCTCGCTTCTAGAGCTAAGCTACTTACCGACCCTGTTCAGCTGCCGCCGGCTGGCCGGCGGCCATTCACAAAGAGAAACAAAAAGACATAAGGCATGACGTTTTCAGCTGGATCCCTTTCCCCCCCCCCTCTTTTGAGAGATCGACTGTGATGATGAGCTAAGCCGCTTACCACCCTGTTCAGCAATTCAACGCGCATTAGCTGTATAAAGGGTTAAGCGGTTGCTGCCTGCCGTCGACTGACCGGCGGCGGCCATTCACAAAGACATAAGGTATGACGTTTTCAGCTGGATCCCTTTTTGAGGGATCCACTGTGGTGAGCTAAGCCGCTTACCACCCTGTTCAGCCATTCAGCGCGCGTTAGCTGTATAAAGGATTAACGGTAACGGTGATGAGCTTACAGTGTGTATACAAAAAAAAACTGCCGTCGACTGACCGGCGGCGGCCATTCACAAAGACATAAGGTATGACGTTTTCAGCTGGATCCCTTTTTGAGGGATCCACTGTGGTGAGCTAAGCCGCTTACCACCCTGTTCAGCCATTCAGCGCGCGTTAGCTGTATAAAGGATTAACGGTAACGGTGATGAGCTTACAGTGTGTATACAAAAAAAAACTACAGGAGGCGTGTGGCGTGAAGCAGGACCCCCCTAAGACGAACGTGTCTGTCTGTGAGTAGAGGCGTGTGCATGTGGTGAGCGACTTAAGTGTAAGACAAAAATCGCCACCTCCTGCCGTGGTGAGTAGACCGGGCCGGCCAGGCGGGCGGGCGGCCGGCTAGTTCAATAGGGAGGGGTGACAGCTGCCTAAGGCTGTGCATGAAAAAAAATCCGATTTTCACCTGACCTCTGACGTTTGTTACAATGAATGTCAGAGGGAGGGAGACGTCCTCGGGTAGGGGGTAGGAGGTATTAAGGCTATGAGTGAGGAAAAAACACCGTTTTCAGCTGGTCTCCACGGATAGCGATGCCACACCCCCTCGTCATCTAAGCTCTTAAGGAGCGGAGCGGCTGAAAAAGCGTCATGCGGACAGGGTGCTAGACAGCTGGAGCGCTGTTGGAAATGGGATTAAACTCCCTCTGTATAAAAAGCTCTCATTTCTGTTGGAAAAAAAACATATCACCTCTGACCCCAGTAACGGCTACTACCACCACCACCGCCACCACCACCACCGCCGCCACCGCCGCCGCCGCCGCCGCCGCCGCTGCCGCCGCCGCCAAGACGAGACGAGACGAGATGGCTCAAGCTATTCCACTTTCAAGCTCGCCTTCACCGCCTGGTGCGCCTGAAAAAAAGTTAATGCGGCTTGACGACGTGAGACGCGGCGCGAGGCAGCAGACCGATGATGGGGAGACCCGACAGGTAGGACAGCGGCGGTTAGCCTATAGCGACGCCTTGCTTCGTCAACTAGGTAAAGAGTTGAGCGGCTGTTGGAGAGAGTTGGGCAGTAGCTTAAAAGTCAGCGCCGCCCGTATGGATGCTCTAGTAGAGCGCAGTGTCAAGACACCGGAGGAGCTGTGTACGGCGATGTTCCGAGTGTGGTGGGGTGAAACCCCGCATCGTCATAGATGGGGCGAGCTCGGTCGCGTCTTCACCCGCATAAGACGCATGGAACTGTTGGCTCAGTGGATGGCCCTTCTCCACAGACAGGGGTTGGATTTCGAAAACCCCGACTCGCGCGCGATGCACAAGCACTTGGGCACCCTCGGCAGACGTCTGGGTAGCAGGTGGAAAGAGGTGGGGGACCATTTAAAATTGTCGCCTGAGAGGTTAGATAAGATCGCTGAAGAATGCGAATACGGAGGAAGTCCCGCTGAGTGGGCCTTCCGAGTGTTGAAAATGTGGCAAGATGAAGCTGACGGCGCCGGCGGTACGCCTTTTGAACTCCTTCGAGTGTTGACTGAGGACATGGGAAAGTTTGGCCTCGGCATCGCGATATTACTTGACTTTATCAAGCAAGAAACAACGAGAACGACGGACATGTGAATTGTTGTGTTTTATTTTCATACGTCTTCTTTATTAGTAAGTAAAAAAAAAAATATCATAACAATTAAGACGCGCGATCTCTTAAAGTGTCACTTCCTCCAGTCGCAGCTGATCGCCTCATCGCAGCACGTGATAAACAAAAAAAAAACGAAGAGACACGCTTCTTCCTCTCGAGAGGAAGAAGCGTGTCTCTCGATTGAAATCTTTTTCTTTTCTTTTTTTCTTAAAAGAGACAAACGCCCCTTAGAGTGCTCCCCCACCCCCCTAGAGTGCCCCCCTCCCCCCTCCCCCCCTCCCCCCCACCACTCGCCCCATGCATCCTAAAAGCGCCCCCCTCCCCATGCATCTTAAAAGAGCCCCCCTCCCCCCCTCCCCTCCCCTCCCCCCCTTATACACTCTAAAGAACGCTTCTACCTAGTTCAATAAGTCACTTCCAGTCGCTCGTAAAACAATAAAAAATGAAAAAAAATGAAAAAAAAACTTATATCGTAGTGTTTTTTATTAGTTTACCGAAAAAAAATAAGAGACTCGCCTCCTCCTCCAAAAAAAAAAAAAAAGATATCACATTTTAAAGCCCGTGACCCCTTAAAGACACTCATCTCTTCATTAAGTCGCGTGACGTCACTTCTTCTTCTTCTTCTTCTTCTTCTTCTTCTTCTTCTTCTTCTTCTTCTTCTTCCGGTCACGTGATCAATCAGGTCACTTCCGGTCACGTGATCCTCAATGAGGTCACTTCCGGTTGGCCATTAGGTCATGTGACGTCACTTCCGGTCCCCTAAGTAGGTCAGTAGGTTACCCAGAATGCACCATCCCCTAAGTAGGTCACTTCCGGTCACCCAATGGAGGCCTCTGATTGGCTTCAGGGTTACCCAGAATGCACCGCTAATCCCCTAAGTAGGTCACTTCCGGTCACGTGACCAAATGGAGGCCTCTGATTGGCTAACTAGGTCACGTGACGTCACCACTAATCCCCTAAGTAGGTCACTTCCGGTCACGTGACCAAATGGAGGCCTCTGATTGGCTGCATGTCGATTGAGTAATAAACAGTACTTAACTATAGTCCCGTTCCGATACATACTATACTACTATTCTTGATATATAATAATTTAAGGTATTTGGGCATGTTCTATGATGTTTCAGGAGATTTCTTTTATGAAGTAATAAATGGCATATAAAGAGCATAAAAGTGAATAAATTGCTAAAATATATCCAACCATATATAATGAAATCATTTTATATGCAAATTGTTGGGAATTTACCCATAATGCAGTGCTTCAAAGATTTAATTTAGTCCGTTTTTCCATTACTTTTATATTTAAAACAGCCAAAACCCTCAGATTTTACTTGGCACCCCATATCAAAATTACTCTTATTCATTAGCAAATGATCCAAGCAATCTTTTTTCGGGAAGTGATGACTTTAACTAGCACTTTTCCTGAGTATGTAAGGAAATAAAGAAAATGTACTCCTACTCCTCTCTGAAAGACGACATTTTCCCCATGAATGCAAAGTGATGAAATTTCGAAACTATTTTTAGAATTAAGGTATATATCCTTGTGTACTATGTGTGATATTTCAGAATTCTGTGGTTATTGGCTTTCCGTTTTCATTTTCCTTTTTCGAATGATTTAGGATACCCACAGAATAAAACTATGGAATTCTGATGGCTTTGATTTAACGGGATTAACCCACCTTAAATATGTAAGAGTGTAAGACGTTGTGTCAAAATACTATTCAAATTCTAGGCACGCCAAATTTAGAAATTCCAATCGTGGATTTCAACTGTTCAGAGATGTTCACCAATTTCTACAAAATAGTGCAGAATATGGGCACTGTTGTCAACGTTGTAGTATGCTGTCAAGACATGTACCCCAAGGCAGGTGCTCTGGTCGTTTGATAATCATAATAACATGGATGATCAATGTTAACCAACGTTGACAATCCCATTTGCAATAATCAGTAATATTTGCCAAGAACATAGAGTAGGTTAACCCACATTGTCACCAAGTCAAAGAGGACAGCAAACAATATATTTGTGTGCTATCACAGATGTACAACAATTAACTCCGTCTGTATTTCCGTATCCAGGGAAATATACTTCGAAACACTAATATATCAATTGGAGCAGATACACATGATCCATTGGCTAAGCCAATGGTTAATATCATTCTTATTGGAGAGATAACAACTCATAGTCAATATATCTTAGCTAAGTTTGGGAAGATGACAATGATCAAGGAAGCCTTCACTTTAATATTAAGGGAGCAATCTGGTCAGGTATGCAGAATGCATATTCCGAAGGTTTAAAGCACCTAAACTATATTAGTATGAGTCTGTTGTGTTAAATAATTGGAATGTCATTCGAATGGTTGATTAATCGATTTTTATTGGCCAACAAATCATGTAAATACAAGCTTTTCGCAATAGCCAAGTAATAAAAATGTAAAATAATAATCAGAGATTATTATGCTGACAGTAATTCCCAAAATTCGACAGATTGCTTGTTTCTGCTGTACGTATAGTGTAAAGGTCAGGCACAATTTTAATATATAGCTCCGTCTATTCCAACATAATCTTCTTTTAGAGGCTTGTTGGTAATCAATAGTTGGATATCAACTCAACTTATACTACACAAAGAAATCTTGTTTCTTCAGTTATGCATGAATATTAATGATATCCATGTCCCAAACATATTCAAAGATTACTAGTTTTATATGTGTTTGTAGAAATGTGAGCACCGGAATTTTTATTCCACCTAGTGTTGTGACCAAGGTACATTGAGGACTGCCAGGGGTGACCTCGTGGCAGAAGTCTCCCCAGGCTGCCAATATCAGGGACATCCTAGTAGGCTCAGTGATGTCTTCACAGGATTTGGAGGGAAAACGTTTATCGTGGCAACTAGAGTTGGGGTAGGTACTTGCTATTGATGAAACGATAATTATACACAAAGGTAAGAATGAGTTTCGTCCCTTTTATCATTGGTCCCTAGGAGCATGCTTTAACTTGATTAGCCTTACGCTGATAACTTTATCCTACTATCCAGATATACTTTGATCAAATACAAGACAAAAGAACAAAGAAGTGGACAGGATATACAATAGATATCCTGGATGGTCTCGCACAGGCTCTTGACTTCAAGTAAGATTATATTGTACATTCTGTATCAAAAATGATTATGAATGACAGCTTATATCTAACTATACATCATATACTCATAACTAAACATTTTCCTATTCAACATGAATTGTGACGTAGGCCGTTTTATAACTCACAATAAATGATTGTGCAGTCTGTCCTAGAAAGTACTGATGAAGACGCTTGTCATGTTCATCCATGAAGTGACTCCCTATTTAAGTCCATGCCTAATTTCCCTTACCAAAAGGATTCTAGTCATTGTGTCAGGACCAATTGCCTAATGGGGATCATATTATGTGTTTTACTTCTCATCTTTGGCTGTTCGTAGAATTTAACAGACATATTTGATCAGTGTTGATGCGTTTTTCGTCAAAGGGGGTTTCAGCTGGGTTGGACATAGCGGGCTAAATCTTCTTTGAATTCCCATGGGAATACACCTGGGCTGCTAGGTGGGCGCAGCCCACTGACCTAAATTCAAATATAAACATTCAACTACATAGTAAATACTTACATTAGTGTTCATTTGCCAGTGCACTTCACTTCCTGGGCTCGAGCCACTGACTGAACTGTTATGCCTAATTTGCAAATTACGTTACCTATTATGGATGGGACTCATAAGGGCTGGCCCTGGGTCAAGTTGGCAAGTAATATTTTCGAACAAACAACTATGTCCACCTTGAAATTCATACCAAAATGACATTCAACCGAGATTTTTACTTTTCACAATAGGTTCTTGGAATGCCATGCTATATAGGCTACACACATTTTGCATATGAATACAGACACCTGATCTCTGAATATTATTGGCTCTATTTTTATACCCTTGACTACGGAAGCCGTCAATGGTCACCACCCCCCCCCCCCCGCAAAAAAGAAAGCACACAAAAAAACACGTCAAGACTTCTTTATTCAAATTCTTTTTTTTTAGCAAAACATTATTTTGCTGTCAACATCGAAAAAACTTTGTTTTTTTTTAAATAGTTGACAGTTGACAACACCAGCTTACGATGTTGACAGTTGACAGCAAAACCTTTTGGGGTTGGCAGCAAAGAAAACTGATTTTGAGAAATTGCATAAACGATATAGAAATGTGAAAACAAATTTCATTTTATATAGGGATATTTCTGTTTTGGTGCCCCTTCATGGCTTCCGTACTTGACTCCCTGTGTGGCTCGGTTTCTTCTCTATGTAATGATTCACGGCAGTTTATTTCTTGAAAATCAATGAAAAGAATGGATAACCATGCAGTGTAGATATTTCGGAAAGCAATGAGACAATGAATTTCTACTCATCAATTCATTGCAAATGTTTTTTAAACACATTATGCAAGTTTTTCAGGCCGGAAGGTCACGTTTTAACTATTCCCTGTCTAAGACTCAACTGAGGTCTTGTACAGAGTTGTCCATTTTTATCATCAGGTATGGTTTATATCGCACATCCGTACCATAACTACTAACAAGGTCCTCTTGTCTGCTTGTATTTACCTGCAGATATCAATTGATAACACCTGAGGACGGCCAATTTGGGATTAATATTAATGGTTGTTGGACTGGTGTCATGGGCGTTCGACAGCGAAAGGTGGAATATTCATTCATGATGGAATTCTGTATGCATCAACCAAACAGTGCCAGCTAAATGTTAAAAGAAACATCCTTGAAAAATGCAGTTAGATCAGGATTTAATTTCATAGTTATGTCATACATTTGGCTTTTGCTGATTCCGGTGGTGTTTAAAAATGCTGTAAGTAACAAACGGAATTCTTTATTAGTTATTTATGAGCTCTTTCGATGACAGAAGTTGTGAGTAATGATGATATTCTCTATTTCAGGAAGCAGATATGATCATGGCCTCTCTAACAGTGACTTCTGAGAGAAGTGAGCTGGTATCATTTACTCAGTTTTATAGACAAGAATCAGTGAAGGTCTTCATTGTGATTCAGGAAGGCAGTGGTCCAAAGTTCAGATTCAGTGTCAAGGATGTAAGATGGAGTATTTGGATCATACTGACGATCATAATACTTATAGTTGGCGGTCTTATACATCTTGGCCATGTAGTGAGTGGTGAAAGACTGGAAACTTCCCTCATTTGTTGGATTTTCAACATTTTAGGCTTTGTATTCAACCAAGGTATCTAAGCACTAGTTTTCATTGTTTAACATGTGTACAGCCTCATTGAACATCATTTGATTGAATCCATGGTACTATTGCAAGCCTAATCTAGATTGATGCATAAATACACTTTTAGATGCATAGGATTATGGATGAATCGTGTCATGGTTCTTTGTCTTGTAACATGATAATATTCCACGTTTCACTTCAAATTATGAAAAGATAATCACCTCGGCTCCAGAGATATGTTTTTGGCAAGTCAGAACTGCTTGTAAAACATGACAAACACGGAAATTTAGTTAAATATTGGATTTCTAAAAGTAGGTCATGTCATTTTTGGCACTGTAAACAGTGTAATCTGCCAGTTGACATTATTACCCGATCTCAATCCCTAGCTAAAATAAACATAAGCGCATGAGCCTAACCCTCCTGAAAGCCTGTGGCTGGAAAAATCCCTTCCACATCAATGTGGGGCGTAAAGATGAGAGATGAGATGTCAGTTGTAATACTTAGTATCTTTTATTAATAATAATATTAATATCAGAGTACCAGTCACTAGGGCTCAGTAGAGGTGTTACTGATGGTAGTAAGTGATTAAGTGGTTTCCTCCTCCATCTGACCGGGGTATAAGTACAGGTGCCCGGCAGGTGGAGGGGGTGCCCATGTGACCGGAAGTAGATGTAACAGTGGTTTTCATTGGATAACATACATTTGACATTTATATATTCATGGCTTTAAAATGTGGCGTGTGCTGGACCGCGGGTGGGGGAGCCGGTGTCCAGTGCACTATGGGTAATAGATTACATAATAGGTATCATGTACACGTGGGAGCTTTGTCGCCCACCTCAAGGTAGCCTCCAGCCAGCTCAAGTGGCCCGGTGGTGCCATACTGATGAGGGTGTACAGTTTATATCATTGTTTGTGTGTTGCCTGTTAATTCTTGGGGTCAACATATAGTTCACTTGTTTGTGTGTAGGTGTGTGGTCGGTGCCTCGGTGTCTGGAGGGCCGACCGTTACCTTTGTATATGGGGATAAGGGTCTGCTTGGATCTATGGATTAATTTTGCATGGGGGAAAGCTTGGCTTGGCTAAATGAGAAATAGGTTTGTCTGACGTCTAGGTGTACTTTGATGGACATATGGATTGAAAATATGTATAAAGTATTGTAAGTATTACAAAAGATAATAAATATGAATATTAATAATCATAAATCATAACTATGACGTAATATGACGTAATATTACGTAATACAATTGATGAAGGTAGAATAAGGGGTTTTGTGGCGTGACAAGCTGCACCTAAACATAGAACAATCTAATATGCCGCATTGGGGGATTGACCCCTGTACAGCCATGTCTTCTATGCAACACATTACAGTATTTTTAATGCAGTTTTTAAACAGAATAAGAGGAAATTACTCGGTAGATTTCTCAAAGCAGCCAAAAACAAAAGGTTATTGTTGAAAAAGGACAGTAATGTTGTTTTTCTTGAACACAGGAGCCACATCAAAGATTATGTTAATGTCAGCTAGAATACTGACGTCAGCCATGCTCATCATGGTACTTCTCTTCATGGCCTCCTACAGTGGTAATCTGATTGCTAAGTTTAGTAACAGGAAGCTGGAACCTCCATTCACCGACATGGATGGCCTCATCAGAGACAATACCTACAAACTAATGGTACCTGAGGGAAGCCTAGGTTATGACTTCTTGAAGGTCAGATCCCAGAATTCATTGTTTTGATATGAGTTTTAGCATTTTAGCCTTAATTCTGATATACATCCTCAGAAAAGTGAGCGTCTCACCTGAAAGTTAGACACTGCCTCGCTTTAAGGTGAGAGTGCTTTCGGTAACAGTGACGCTCACTTTTCTGAGGTTGTAGCTAATATTTCAATATAGCTGATAAATACATTATCTTATATGAAAAATATGTCATTTTTTACATTTATCTGGTTGCCGTGGTTACCATATTTGCCAGATCATAACAAAAATAGTTTTACTTGTTAGTCCTTATCCATGCGGTCATTTTGAGCTAAATATTGTACAACTTTTTTTTGTCAATAAACAAGGATTTTATAGCAGAATATTAGAAAATATTCCAAATATGGCGGCCATCTTGGATTTCGGGGGGTTAAAATGAAAATTCACCTTGTCTCCCCATCCAGATTGAAAAAGTGGGTCGAAATGAACTAGTAGCCAAAATTTCAGAGTTTTGTCCAGCAAGTTCCCCTTTGACCCAATATCAACCTTAACAGACCCTACTATCTAATTCTAATCTGTTGTGTTTTCTAATGATGAATTAGAGCCAGGCCCTTATAACATCTCTCCATTATCAGTGGCAAGAAATGAAGAAGGATAAAGCACCATGTGATATCTTATGGCCTATATGACTTGCCCTATGATGTCAGCCATTTGTTTCAGTGGAACTCATGCAAAATAAATGAATAGACCTATGCCCGGTACATAACCCGTGAGCCAGTAGTTCATATTTGATGTATGTGCCTTTGATATAGACACTTAAACCACGGTGGTGGGTTAGAACAATAGACTTCACACATTGGTTATATTGCATACCGTGGTTTAAAACAGATAGACAATGGTTATGAAAAGGTATACAGAATTAACCACAGCTTTCTGGTAGGGCAACTTGGGCTTCGCCCTCGTCTGGCCCCACCAGAATGTTGTGGTTAATTCTGTATACCTTTCCATAACCATTGTCTATCTATTAAATAATCATTTCTAATTTGAATGATAGAATTATGCCTTATACACTTTGTATAATTATATCATAATGCAAATATATCTGATATGTGTACTGTATTAAGATAAGCTTAATGTTATATATATATGCTTGAATTAAGTCGATCCATTACTAAGCTAAATGTCTATTAGATTACTTGATAATTAATTTAAACATATGAGGCACAGTAGTCTCGCTTGCTTTATGTGCTTCTTTCTGTTATCATGAAAATATACTATTTGTTGCAGAATTCAAGGGATGGATTGCTCAGGCAGTTGTTTGAACGCATAGATAGATTTGGAAGTGAAAATGATTTTGTTCGCATGTCTCAACAAGGGCTTCGGGTAGCAATAATAAACAGTGACTTTGGTAACATCATTTTTGATACAGAAGGAGTCTGCAACACATATATATTGGGTTCCATCCTTCCATCTGGATATGCTGCTGCATTGCCAAAGAATAGTCCTTACATTGGAGTTTTCTCAATGAAGTATGTATTCCAGCATATATTTTATTTGATATTCAAACTTAATTAGTTGCATCTACTTTCCCCCAATTGATCTTGAAAATAATGAACTATAATGGTTAAAATATACCTAAAGTGTTAGTCTACATGATAAACAAAATGATACTATGATGGTAAAACAGAGAGTTTGGCAATCTGTGGTGAGATATTGATGATAGATGTCTCTGCCAGTGCAGCTTATACGAAAACCTTTTCACCATGCAAGACATTCGGTCCTGCAGATATTTTTTTTGTGCAAGCCCGGCTTAATTTTTGCAGGCCCGAATATTGGAGTAAAATCTTGCTATTTAAAAATGAAATACAAAGCATTTGTTTGTGCTGACAATGATGATAAACAGGGTTATCTAAATCATTTTAAAATGGAAATTACTGAAGAGCAGATGGCTATTCAGGCCGGCGGTCACCCTCTTTTTGCCGGACCAGCAGACTTTTTGCCGGCTATAGACAGGGGCCGACAGGTTTTCTTGTAGACTGCTGCCAGTGGGGTTGAATCTTATTTCTGTGCGCTTCAGTTCAGCAACATAGCCTTCACTCTCCAGCAGATGTTAGGTTCTGACTAGAACAGCTCGAGTGGCGGCTATTATCCACCGGAGGAAATTGGTGAGTGAGGGAGACTTGAAGCGCGCAGAGACTACTGCCGCAGATTAAGAGTTTAGTTCCAAATTGATTAATAACGGGCAAACTACTAAAGTGGAAAAAATCCCAAAGACATAGGTTAGGTGCAAAACTTATCACAAAAAATATTCACCAACAATAATTGGATGAACACTAAGTTCTTAGTACACCCTGTGTTCTGAGGACTATCATTCAAATTTAGGGCGTACTACTAAACTGGTCAGTCTCCAACCTGGGGACCCAAAGAGACCGGTATAGGCCATATTGCTGTAAGAGTATACACTGTAAAAAGTTGTTGTTTGTGAATAGCAAAATGTGCTGTAACTATAGGGTGGTACCATGAGCTGACTAGATATACTGCCATTTATCAGTGTGTTCTATGGTCTTGTTGTAATTGGTAATAATGTATCACAAGCAGCAGTCATATCTTTAAAATATCATTTCTGCTATCTTATATGATCGATCAAACTTGACATATCCCATGTGCATTTGCTGCTCTTTACAGTGCAGGTTTCTAGAAAATATACTTTTTACAACCCCTTGATCACATGCTATTTTAAACCAAATGATACATACAGGATTCTTTCATGACAAGTAGACTCTCTCACACATAATGTGATTTTCATTGTTATAGATTCATAAATGTTAATGCCATTTTTTACCAATTTATGGTGAACAGTAGAGTGGTACCATAAGAAAACCAACACTGGACCATGAGGCAGCTACTGAGACATATGCTGTCAGTCATGGCTGTCAAAACGCTCTGAACATGTAGATAACCATTATTTATCTAAGGCTACAATTTTGATGAAAATGACGACACAGTTCATCATTTTTCAATGTGAGGCGGGTTATGTTGAATACTTACCATGGTTATGTATGTCTTTTGTGAAATCAGTGCTTTGGATAGGTCTGTACTGAGAGTGGTTGGGTCATGGTACAGGGTGGTTATCTCATGGTACCGAATCGACCAGTACAGGTCTAAGCTTTTAAACAAGATCATTTAAAGAATAAATAGTCAAAATAGATAATAGAATCTAACGTATCACAATCTCACATATCTCTAAATAAAATGAGCCTATGTGAGTGGTAAAATAACATTTCTTTCTATAAAAGATACTTCCTCAAAATCTAGGTTCCAGAGAATGCAGGCTAAATTGGTCATCTCATGGGCGGTTTACCCTACAGTACTTTTGCTGTAAAAAATAATACAGCAAATTTTGCTGTACATGTACAATTCTGTTACTGTAGATGCAGGTTCGAATCCCATAACCAGCAACCAGAGGGAAAGAGAGTAGAGAGGTTGGAGTGATTACCATACTCCACAGCTCAAATATGACCTGATCTTTTCAAAAGCCTATTGATGCAGGCTACATATAAGTGATTGCCCCTCTAGCTCAGTCGGTAGAGCAGTGGGTGATGTAGTCTGAGGGACAGCGGTTCCCCAGCTAACAAAAAAACGTTATTTTACGTCAAAATAACGTTCTGAAACTGTATATAACGTTATGCCATAGTGAGGAGCCTGAGAGAAACGTTATATAACGTTAAATAACGTTACAAAATGTTGTATAACGTTTTTTGTTTGCTGGGTCCAGTCCTTACAGGAAACTCTCATACGAACTACATTTCTCCTAATGCAATTCTAAAGTATAATATATTTTGGTACACTGAAATGTTACTATTGAAAATATGCAGAGGATATAACTTAGGTTCGTGATGACTGACAGAATTGATAATAAGCTTGTTTAGGGCAGCTGTACGAAGAAATATAATGGATTTATTTCACGGAATTTTAGAAACTACTGAACCATTACTTTTAACCCATTTAGCTCTTTATCATTTTGGTACTCATCTGGGTACCAGAAGCCGGTCATAGACGTCACCCGGTCATAGACAACCACTGTTAATAGACGTCAGAGAACTGAAAATGACTGAAAACGGCTTATGTATAGCATATGGCTGATTTTCACGAAACTGCTTTTTTTCAGGTGCTAATGGGTCCAAGATTAATATAGGAGTATAGTTAAAACCTTTTGTATCCATATACCTTAGGGGCTGAACCATTCATCAGAAATATTGGGGCAGGTTAAATATGCATAACAAATGTACAGTAGAGGAGCAAAGTTATATCTTATATAGCATGGGTTCACGCCTAACGCCCTTTCCAATCAAGAAGGAGACCCCCTTTTCATGTATAAGGTAATTTCTTTTGTTAAAATTGTGTTTTAATATAGAGGAAAACATCCTAACCTACAGTCTAGTATACCGTTATATGGGGCAAGGGTGGTTATATTATGTTTTAAAGCTTTCTGAAAAGGGAGTTAGGCGTGAAGCCAGGTGTGCACCCAGAATATATCCTCAAACATGATCAGAACCCATTATTTATTATATTTAACCTTAGATATGCTATGGGCAGAGGCGTAGTCCATGGTAGTATCCTCATAAATTGATTTAGGGTGGTTGGATACCTTTTTGTACCATAGAGAAGGCTATTTGTGAGGGCGTTAGGCGTGAAGCCACGTAGGTACGGGACAGGGTTAAGATAGGATATGATCCTCCCTACACTATTCTATCAAATCTCTTGGGTTCTCAAGCTGATTCATGTAAGTCCCTATACATCTCCTTTGCCTTATATGGGTTATCACCCCGTGGATAAGGTTGATACTTTTGTATATTTCAAGTTTCTTGAATCAATTGTTAATATTCTGCCCGGAAAATATCCTTAAATTGTGGTTAAAACACATTAATTTATTACATTTTACCTCATATATGCTATGGGGAGAAGTGGAATACATGGTAGTATCCTCACAAATTGATTTAGGGTGGTTGGGTACCATTTGGTACTGTAGAGAAGGGTATTTGTGAGGGCGTTAGGCGTGAAGCCACGTAGGTACGGGACAGGGTTAAGACAGGATATGATCCTCCCTACACTATTCTATCAAATCTCTTGGGTTCTCAAACTGATTCATGTAAGTCCCAATACATCTCCTTTGCCTTATATGGGTTATCACCCCGTGGATAAGGTTGATACCTTTGTATATTTCAAGTTTCTTGAATCAATTATTACTTTTTTGACCCGAAAATAACCTTAAATTGTGGTTAAAACACATTATTTATTACATTTAACCTCATATATGCTATGGGGAGAAGTGGGGTAAATGGTAGTTTACTCACAGATTGTTTCAGGGTGGCTGCATACTCTTTTTCTTTGTACAGAGAACAGGCTACAAGTGAGGGCGTTAGGCGTGAACCCAGGGCGTTAGGCGTGAACCCAGGGCGTTAGGCGTGAACCCAGTAGATATTTGAGTGCATAGCTATATGGTAGAATAATGCAATTAAAGCACAAAGTAACTAGTATATATAGGTGTATTTATAACATAGTGATGATAGTTAAATAAAGTATCTCTGGATGATACCATAGCATAAGTATGTATGGAGGGCGTTAGGCGTGAACCTCCTTAAAAGTTCCCCAACCTACTTAATGTCCTCTCTAGGGGACTCTAAATACCACTCACTCTTAATTTTTTTTCTATTATGTAGCTATATGTTAGGCCTTACCATGGTACATTTAGATACTCTGTTCACTGTATTAATCTCAGAGGTGGGGGCCATCCTTTAGGGCGTTAGGCGTGAAGCCAAAAAAGTTCCCCCATGTATATAGGCCTACAGGACCTATACCATTCTGCCTATATGTGCATATTTGGTACTAAAGAAGTGCTTACCTAATGGGGGAAGTTGAACAATAAAGAAATAAGTATATAACTATTTATTTTTTAAATTAATGAGATGGCAGAATAGGTCATAATGATTTCTGGGTGGAAAAGGGCTATTTTTTGGTACCTTTTGACCTCCAGCTCTCTTATTTCCACTCACAGATTGCCAAAACCAGGGTACCCTCAGAAGCCCTGATCTATCCCGACCAGAATATGTCAAAGGGATCGATGTATCTATCATATTAGAAAAAATATAGGCAGGAGAAAAAAAAGTGTGAAAAAAAGCAGTTTCGTGAAAATCAGCCATATATGCATAATACATATTACGTAAAACCTCGCGTATAAGCCTAACTCGCGTATAAGCCGCACCCCTAACTTTGACAGATTATATAAGCCGCAGAGGGGTCTGAAAGTTGTTAATTTGGTACTGTAGTATACTTATAAAAACTCTCGTATAAGCCGCACCCTATATAGGCATGTTTGGTATCAAAAGAAAGCTGAGTCTGACTCGCGTACTAGCCGCGGCTTATACGCGAGGTTTTACGGTATAACTTTATTTTACAAGGTTTTAGAAAGTATTAAACCCTACCTTGTAAAGCTTTTTTAATAATCATGTTGGCACCCATTTGGGTTGGTAATCAGGGTCCGGTCATAGACGTCATCGGGTCATAGACAACCCCTGGTTACAGACATTCAACTTGGATCGATTTGGCGTGACACAGCTTTATTGCCCTCTGAAACGAAACTTTTCAAATTACATTGAATTGAGCAAGAATCCATGATGCCTTTACATATAGATTGACATTTAAATAACACTCATGTTACTCACTTTGTTTCAGATTTGAGCGCATGCTTGATCATGCACTCCTGGCAAAGTGGGAGGGAAGGAATAAACCAAGAAGCCAATGTCAGCATTGGGACCAGAAGGGTGTTGGAGCTCAGTCAATAAGCTTGGATGATGTATCTAACATATTTTTCTTTCTGCTGATGGCTGTGCTGATAGCTGCATTTGTGTTTGGCATGGAGAGAGTGTCCGTTTCTTTGCCAACCCCACGGATAAAGTCACAAGACACGTTCTCAAGCAAACACTCCTACCAGGAGCTTCCCACCTAATGACCACAAACATTTCTATGACTCAATTGGTTGTAAGAAGACAACAGCACATGTGTATCCGTATTGATCTAATGATTCTAGGAAAGGGCACTTTAACATAAGAAAATTACATTTGCACTTTTAACAAAAAGTTCTTCATCAGCCGTCTTGTCGCTTGTTTCTGCTTTCTAGTCTCCCATAGCACAGCATGTATACCGGTCCACAGTCAAACCAAATACTGCAGTATTGAGAACAGTAAGCATTAATGTGACACATGGATTGTCAGTACCCACGTCAGACCAATTACAATGTCATATTACTTCTTTGTCTGAGATGTGTCTTCTGATTTTAATGTTACATCATGATAATGAAACACAATAGTTAGGTGTCCTAGCGTAAATACAGCTGGATAATGTTTGAATGGTATTAGGCCTGTGTCCACTATCATATATGAGGTCGTTTGTCGTCCGTTAAAACGTGAATTTGAATACAAATACAAAATATATGTTTTGTCTCCCTGTGGACACAGCTGGACGACAAAATTCTCAAATACAAAAGTGGAATAGCAATATGCAGGGGTCAAAAATGGACGTCAAAAGTGGGCATTTGAATATCTAACATGTTTGATTTTTAGTGCAGAAATTGGAATATATGCTCTTTATTCTATTGTAAGACCTCGTCAATGTTTGCCCTGGGCAGTCTGGGCAGTAATTTATAACGCCTAGTGGACACAGCATACCTGCAGTTAAAGTAGAATATATCTACAAAATGTATTCCCAGATATGTACATATTTCTCAACGTCAAAACGACCATATATTCCACTTTCTTTGTCATATAGTGGACACAGGCCTAATGATAACATTTTTTTACCTAAACATCTTTATGTACAGGTTTTGTTTGATTGTTAATGGATAGATATATAATCTGCACTGTACAGTCGGTCACTTCTTTTCCCATGATGGTCAGAATATTCAATAGGGCACAGAACGGTTTCACGTATATTACATTTGCCTATATCCAGGGGTCCGCACACATAAGAAATTGTTATTTCTGATTGAGCACGTCCCCACCAAAGAAGATACATATCAGGAACTTGATGGCAAAGTTGACCATGAAGCCGACCTCAGCGATGTCCCTGGCCGCGGCACCGTCAATGTACCTGCACAGGGGGAACTCTTCCATGAAGTGCTGCCATAGCAACACGATCCAAGTAATGATATAGGGCACACAGAAGATAGAGTAGGCCACCAAGATGGCCACCACCATTATGGTGGCATCCTTCTCAAATAGAGCCCTTCCCACAACAGTGGAACTCAAGCGCCGAGGGCGGAGATTCCAGGCTGGAAGATTCCTGATGATCATCACTGCCAAGGCACCTATAACTATGAAAGGAAGACCAACAATCAATACCACTGTCAAAATAGTCAGACCCAGTGCCAATATGGGTGACATGGACATGGGCACACAGGAGGGAGTGATGTCTCCCGCAACAATGGTACTGTCCCAGACAAAGAGCACGTGTGCGTTGAAGAGCACTGCGGCTACCGCGCAGTAAATTAGTCCTTGCTGGGCATGGCGGAGTTTCGGGTACTTGGAACGTTTATAGGGTGTGGAGGCTACGAAGAGGCGATCTGTGCCTAATGCCACTATCAGCCAGGAGGACAGAAATCTTAACACGTAGGTTAAGTATGTAAAGGCCTTACAGGCAATTTTGTTGGTGTCGTAAAATGTCCTCTGCTCACTATAACCCAGCGCCATATAGAGCACCGTCAGCCATTTTCTGGGTATGTAACTACACAAGGACAACGTGTCCACCACGCCGAGTACCACAAGGTAGATGCTGAATGGATATCTCCGCAGCCCTTTGGACTGAAAGATGATAATGGACAGCGAATTCAGCAATAAACTCACTACAATCAAAAAGATTATTCCGTAGAGATAAGCAGCATGGCTGGCCTCGATAATGGAGGAGGAGCAGATGCTGGCATTGCCTAGGAACCCAGTGTCATTAATGTTGCCATAGTAACCTGGGTAGAGAGACCTAACACCAGTATCTAGATCAACTCCCGTGGTTGTAGTGAGCTGCTCCAAGTGTGTGGTGGGTTGTACAGTGGTGGGAGTTGTCGTCTTGGCCATACTGAAGACTGAAGTCGTCTTCAGGTCCCGGATGATGGCTCTGGTGCCCAGCGTCTCCTCCACTTCGGCTATTCCGTAATCAGGGTAGTATCCACCCCGACCACCAGTGGTCGTAGGGACACCAGTCCTGTCAAGGCCCATGTAGGGGTCACGTGGGTGGTATCTGGGTGCTGTGGGGGTCCTTGCCCAGCCTGTGTAGGGCCGCCGCCGTCTTGACCAGCGGTAGGGCCGGTCAGCCATCGTGAGGCGGGGTGTCACAGACACATGGAGATGCTACCGGAAGACAATACCTGCAACAAGTCGTAGGTTTATAAGTGTATTTGGTGATAAGTCAGAGAAATTAGTGTGAAAAAGCATTCTTACAGAATATGTGTGCCACCAGGAAAGATATGGACATGTGAGTCAAGGGTCTAAGAAGTCTTTAAAGTAGCACCAATATATGGCTGATTCCAGCTAAATTATCTTCTTTTTTTGCAACAATGAGCGACATGGCTTAAGTTCTCAGACAACTTTTCTTGGGGAGGTCATTTTGCAGAAAACTGCTGGCCCTCACTTATATATTTGTACGGGTCACTATAGCTGCCCCTGCTCTACAATACTTATGGGCGTTGTAACGAAAGCTTCGGCACACTGCCGCCTTAGTGTGGGGCTTTCATAAAGTATGTACGCACCAAAGGGGGGGGGGGGGCGGTTGGGGCCGTCTATTTTCTGAAATATTTTGCGTACATAAACCCTTTATTTTAATGCGTACAAGAACTCTAGGGGCGGGGTCAATTTCTGGAGAAGAATTGTGTACATACTTTATGGAAGCCCCCTGTTAAGAGACAGTGTTTGAAAAATCACACACACATATTGAGTATAAATATATATATATATATAAATACATGTACATATCATGGCAGTAAGAGGCCGGCTGTGACGTCACAGTGTCACTGGCGGGATTGACTACTCCACCTGGTGGTTTAAACCCATACCAATGAATTAGTCCTTTTTTTAATATAGATTTTTATTAAGGATATAACAGTATAGTAGGTTTAATAACCTACAGCCGGTAACCGAACTACGGCTGACGCCGATCTGCCGTTCGGGCCTTCTTTAATGCCTGTCTGACTAATATATGATAATAATGAGTAATGGCGACACTGATAATAGTATATCTATACCTTATACATTATAGTACCTTGTGTAATAAATGCAGAGGAAAATGGGGAGGGGGGGAGGTGGGAGGGTTGGTGTCGTCCTGGAATATGTGATAATTGAGACCGTGCAGAAACATAAGGATGAACTAACTGTGGTTCACTTTTACTATCCAGAGAGGTAAGGCGACACAGTAGTTGTCCACAGTAGTTGTCCACACCAAATGGATCAATGGCAAATACAAAATTCATATAGGTATGAAAAAATGCTGCTCATATAAACACAATTACTGGTGTGGAGTTCAGTGCCCTAGACACTATATTGTCTGTAGCCACAAGGTTGGTAACAGCTTTGTCAGGTAGACCGAGGCCGCCATACTGGACCAGACCCTGCACTGTCTAATATCTTCCAGTGACAGGTCCAAACAGCGCGCCTGAGGGAGTAGCATCAAAATCTCTCAGGTGCCAGACCCGAGCGGTCCAAGAGTCTTGAGGAAGGTCAACCGTTGAATGCAAGTCAAAGGTTTCGGGGTCCCAGATCATGAATGCTGAGCTGTCGGGATCCGAGCTTGGAACATCTGTGAAGTATGTGTTTGCGGACCCAGGTATCTGCACACACTGGGGATACTTGGGCTAATGTGATTGGGACGTAGGGAAGCTTCTGGCTTTATATTTTTAGAAGTCTAGATGCAATCAGTAGTGTTGCAGAGCTCTCAAACCTGTCCCAAGGCATAGTCCCCAGTTCCCGGCATAAACATGTAATAGTGTGTGTGTGTGGGTGTGTGTGTGTGTGTGTATATGTATACACGATAGGAACTATTATGAGTCCTTTTTTCAAAGATTGTAATACTGTAATCATCTTTAAACATATTTATTGGGGTTATGATTACATTTAGCCATTAGAACTGTATAAGTACAATATCGGTGTATCCCCGCCCCCCTACAGTGTCTGGTTCCAAGACTCTGTAGTTACTCAGTTTGCTCCACCTCACCTATATATGTGACCTCATGTACACAGAAAAAATCCAGAGTCGGCAAACCTGGCACTGCCTTGTCAATTTGACAAGGAGAGGGGCTGGCAAGCAAAACTATTCAGTTAGAAGACCCATCCAGAGCTACCTGGCATATGCCAGCCCTAAACTTGTCTAGAAGTGATTCTCCATTCTCCCTGGAGGTGGCCATTACCTAGCATAAATATGTACCCTTTGGAACAAATTGATTAATTCCTATGTTGATATAATACTGAGTATTACAATACATATATGTTGATATGTAGGATTATGTGAAGTATCTAGGGAAAAAGTAAGATAATGTAAAGAATGCATACTTTTGACAACATTAAAAAAATAGAGCACATGTGTAGAATGAAGACACTTCTTTTGTGTCTACCGCCAGGGCACAAGTAGGTGCATGCACCTTATATTGGCATTATACACACACAAGCCTACAGTCCATTGCTGGAGAGTAGCCTATTCTCAGTAAAGTCTTGGTTACAGGGGTAGACACTAACGCTGGCCCGGGAGCCAATGGCCCGTAATTTGGGGTCCGAGCCCGTAGTTTTCTGAATATTTAGATTGCTACGGGTGGCCCGTAGCTATATTCATACCAATTTTCAAGTAAATACAGCTGTAAACATGGGCACTAAAATGAAGTAGAGGCATGTGACATATCATTGGAAAGGGAAAAGTATGGCCACTCCAAATATCACGTCCAATAGTAAAGATGTCTAGTTACCCTACCTCCAAAATTATAATCGTTATCTTGGACCCCAAAATCGTAATTATTTTCGCTGGAAATCACACTTGCTTGTGTATAATTTTGGATAGCATAAATTTATGCATTTATAACTAACTGATCAGGTTCAATTGAAAACACTACGTACACAGTCTTACATTCTTGTATCATGCTGACCCTTCTAAAGATACAGCAAATTGCATCAATATATCTCTGGGCAGGACTGTATTATTGGTCACACCAGAGAGGGTCTATTTAAAAAGGAAATTTTTAATTGACATTCGTTTTCTCTTGGAAATCTTGGCTCATGAAATCTTATAATTTGTAACATGGTTTAAAAATTGTAAAGCTTTGCATCCCTGCAATAGGCTATATATATAACCTATAACATACAGAGAAAATAGAAATTTCTGTGACGGGAATGGCCTTGCTGTTACAATTCCCGGGCCCACAGTTTTACCTCCGGGCCCACAGTCTTCTGAGGCTATGGGCCAGGGTGGCCCATGGTCAAAAATGTTAGTGTCTACCCCTGACATTATGTGAACCCTTGGTGGCACTAGTGTATCAAATATCACTTCTATATGTGGTTATGTATTTAAACAAATTGATAAAATAATCTTGTCATCTGGAACCAGAACAAACTCATACATTTGAAACCCTAGACCTACTACCCTTATGCAATGATGATCCCCAGCTGTGGCTAATCTAGGCCTGCATCAACTATCTTAGTTTGACGACCTTGACAAGTCCAGGGTTGTCTTGTGGGACCGTAACCTGGCAGGTTGTTGATTTGACGAGTTGAAGCTAGTTGATTCTATGCTGTTCACTTAGAAGACCCTAGGGTCGTCTTGTAAGATGACCTTATGGACTCCAGAGCTCTCCAGAGTTTTTCAGTGTAGGTCTGACCTGTCACACACATTCTGTAAATTTAAAATCTCAGATCAGAAGACAGCCAGTTTGTCTTTCGCTGATTTTAATTATAATAGATAAGGGTGTACAGAGCACCCATTGTCAAATTTTCTAAATGTAATGAATGCAATATATGTTTTTTCCCTTTCCTGTGGTAATATGATAAAAGATGTTAATACAATAATGATAATTTCATATGGTTAAGATTATGTTTAGATTTCATAAACTCTCTACTGGAGTTGTCTCTGTTAAACTATTCTCATTTGGAGGAGGGGGCCTTTCTTATCTGAGGGATTATCTGAGGGACATAAAACTCAGAATTGAAAGATGAACATTTCAAAAAAGAAGTTCAAACGTTCAGTAAACAAAAGGGCCAGAGAAAGAATCCGTTCTATAGTGTTATACCAGAGTGACCCCTTGTGCTTGTGTACTGTGCATATGGACGTCTAGGCGTACTGGCACATTATGCTATAGCAGTAACTCTCCCACACCAATTAGGTGGTTATGTGTCTAATGTGTGTGTTTTATGGTGATTTACCATATGCATTCCCTATAGTGTGAACACCTTTGCTGTAATTAGATCAGACACCTGTCACTCATTTACAGCAGCATGCAGAGACCGTTCCTTTATTACATTACTTACTCCCTTTACAGCAATACAGCGTATGATGGTATAATGTGAATACTTGCCATATACAATTCAGGTTTACATTAAAATATAACCTGATAACATGGTATGTGACATGAGACAGAAATCCAATCCCGTTAGTTCAGTATGTACATTAGTCTAGACTTCCACACTACCAAGAGGCCATACAGCCAATATGGCAAGTGGGCGTTGGATGCCATAGCCCATGTGTTATTTTGATTATTACCCATATATCAAAATGATCTTAACTTTTTTTGGTACACTTCAGCTGTTTAATTTATGACAATTCTTATGAAACAGCCTAAGTCTGCTACAGTAGTCATGTTAGATGTAGTCATGTTTAGTGTTTTGTTATTTGTCTCTTTATGTAGTGCACTATACACTGCCGTGCGACAGGGGACCGGGGGAGACTGGGTCCCCCAATGATGAGGGTCCTCTATATCAATATTATCAGAAGGCTATATATAAATCCTACTGTTAGATTTTCGGTGATCCCCATACTTACCTCAGTAGTCCATGAAGCAGTGCATCGTATAAGGAGACTTCCGTTTTGGAATTGCCGAGAAGAGACATCCGATATTGACAACAGTATCAGGTATTCCCATCCAGGGTTCCAAAGTAGACACTGACAGATACATTAAACCTTCTGCTCTATAGTGTCTACCATGTTCTCACGCCAATCCTCGCCTCTTCCTCTCCATGGTAAATATTAATTTGTCAGATTTAGGATACCCTATAGTAAAACAGAAAGGTTATGCTGGGGACCCCTTTCCTCCATGCAGCGTTTCGTGTCTCAAACTCGAACTGACACACGTGACCCCGAGACTGCTGGCGCCAGGTGGAGCCACCAGGTGTCACGTGACCCGAGGCCTTCTTGATATGCGCATGCCCAGAATGACAGGCGCAGTCTGTGCATGGTCACCGCTGTGTGTGTGTGTGGGGGGGGGGGGGGGGGGGCGGGGGGGGGGGGAACACGCATGTGGGTTGTACTAAAGGGACGTACTACGATACCATAGTATCACATGGCTGAACCAGATGTATATCTCGTGGGCAAACACTTAAGTTTGGATACCCAATGATATGACACAGGTATATATATAATTTATTGCCCTTGTTATTTTTTTGTGATGCGTCATCTGTGAGATGTGGCCCGCAGGTGTACATGCCAATCATCCTATTTAACTTAAAAGACAGGATGACTTATGAAATGGCACACAAAAATGTCTTCAGGTCATAGAGGAAGGGATTTTGTTTTCATTAAATATGGGCTATACGATAACAGATGATGAACACATACATCTGTGTAGTTAGAGATGTATTTGGTGCAGGGTGTGAAAAACGGGGGTATACTTCTATATGCAAATACAGATATTTAAAACTAATTGTCAGCCTACATGTGTCATAGACACAGATAGCGTTCTTGACACGGTTAGTTTTGAATTTATAAAGTAGTTTATTGTCCCAAGGTGATTTATCAAAATACAGAGATTTAAAAGATGAGATACATCATGGGATGTTGTAATTATGATGTTTGTATGGTGTTAAATACAATCCCAACTATATATGCTGCTCATGTATGAATGTTATAACAGCCATTAACATACAGGTTAATAGGACACTAACATATACGGCAATCCTTATTTTGGTGCATTTATAATTCATGGACACGGTGGGCATCAACTAGTGGTTGTACAACTGTAGTAAACATTTCCTGTGGCATATACATGACACACTGTGAACATGTCTAGCCATAAAGAGTAATTTTCTGGAAGAAATTGACAGTCATGCTAATTTCAAGACATTAAGTCCCAAGTAGCGTATTGCCCCCTGGCGAAGGTTGGAGGAACTGTCCTAAACAGTGACCAACTGGTGGTATCCAATATTTAACCAATAATGTATGTCTGACGCTCGCACAAGGGGCTGTATCGCTGGATATCGGCGCGAGTGCGAAGCACGAGTGACGATATCCAGCGATACAGCCCCGAGTGCGAGCGTCAGACATACATTATTAGGTTTATTATACGATATTTCCATTCAAATGTCTTTAATTACCTTAAATTCGTCCTAATTTGGCCATTTTGAAGGATTATTGACTGAATATCACTCGTACACCAGTAGCGCCATGTTGTGGAACTCTTCAGTAGGGGAGGTGAGGGGATCTGTCATTATTTCAAATCCAACATACTCTCAGTGCTAACGTATAGGAGTGTACTTACGCCGCGCGACCTGCTGCTTTAAAAACTAACTGCTCCCTGATACACTGCAATATACACAGCGTTTCCCTCCACAACCACCACAGCCGGATAGGCATGGCAGCTAGCGTCGCCGCCTCACACACCAAGGGTACCCGGATCGATCCTGGGTGGAAACGAACCTTTTTCAAAATGCCTATTTCTATGTGAAAAAAAATCCCTAGAATTATTTTAACGAAAGGCTAAGTAAAGTCCAACTTCTACCTTTATAGTAAAAAAGAAATTAGAAAAAAATTTGGATTTTCAAAGAAACTAGACCAAAAAATGCCTTTTCTTCTGTAACTCGGTAAATAATGGTCCTACAGGGCTGGGAATCCGCCTGTAGACTCCTTGTTTCGCCACCTGCCTCTACCAGCGCCCCCACGGCGTGGTGGTTAGCACGTCGGATTTCAAGTCTTGACGTAGCGTGTTCGAGTCTCCATGAATCCTCGGATTTTATGGGTGAATAAACTTCGGAATTGCTCAGGACCACCGGAAATGGCATGATATCCACCGGAAGGGTGCCGATATCACTAGATATCAGCACGGGGATATCACCTAAAAAGCACGATGAGTCGCCCGATCGTATAATAAACCTTGATATTTTCCGCCTCGTTGGATACCACTCCATATCAACAGAGCTCTTGAGTGTCTACAAATATTTGGGGAAGATCTCCAATTTGCACATCAATGCATAACCCTATTCAATGATTTACATACCTATAGTTACAAAAGCTAGGTCTGCTGATGTGATTCATATCATAACGAGTAAGAAAGTGTAAGAAAAGCATCACAAAGTAAACTACATAGCAAAGTTGAAACGGATAGAAAGTAAGACCACTTAGCAGACATCACATGTGGAATGCAAGGCAGGTCATATCATTGCGACCTCATATTGAATTTACCATAGACCTACTTGTAAGTTATTGGCATAGTCACAATTATATTAGGCACTAGCGAGATACTGGTGCTGCCACCAGGTGTTGCTTTGGTACCAATTGCACCCCCCTTGTCACCAGCAACCAGCTCAGCCAAATCTCAGGTCTGAGATTAGGGTACAAACAGGGTGTGAGTATTGTGAGTGGGTTGTACCTTGGCATTCCTTATGTCACCTGTCCCTCATAGAGTAATGGTATAACAATAACTACAGTTAGTGTTGTAGATATTGTTCCTACCTGATATCTCTCCCCACATCCTACACATGGACAATAGACACTCCTTGATGACAACTGCTCACTGTGTTAAAGTCTTCTCGACTAACTTCCTAGAAACGTCATTTCTAATAGAAAAATGAGGCTTTTAGCAGCTTTATTATTTATATATCATTTTCTAATCGACTTATCAGCTTATAGCAGGTAGACATCGAATTGCCAATTCAGTATGCCGTAGTTCAGTAGGCTACCAAAGGCAAGAATGATATCAGAACTTGGCATCTCAGTTAAAGCAGGGCAATATCAAATATGGACCATTTTATTACTTGCTATGGACGTCCATGGTATTTTCTCCAATGTACACGTGGACATTAAACGGCGGCTAGGACCGTATAAATTGCCCATCATAGCGAGTCACGTGACCACCAATTGACCAACCAGAGATAAGCAATAGCATTGCTAGTTCCCGTAAGTTTATCACCAATTTTTGGGCAAGTACTCATCCTGGCTAGGTTCCCTGCTAGCTACCTTTTAAAAACATTGCTTTCATTTTGGGTGAATTTTTTCTTCTAATGATTTTATCAAAATAAGCCTGGGTTATGATCCTTGGAAGGTTCATCAATAATATATGGGCAAAAAGAGTTGACCTGGCAGTTTTTGATATGGATGCATATGAAAACGTGTGGGCTTCTATCAAAAGCCGGGGTATGGTTAACTTTTTTCTCATCCCTATGTCAAATTGTTCACTGAGGTTAAGATTAAAATCAACAAGTGGGCTGAAGAGACCATAATTATTGAAAAGAATCTATGAAAAAAAAGGTATTACTTGGGATATGATCCAAGCTTCACCACTGCGTAGAGCAGGTGGGGAGCAATTTTCTAAATATATATCAGCTGCTGATTGGCTCCACTATGCTGACTTCAGGGTTGTTGATGTGCATAATTAGACTGGAACATGTTTACATAATATTAAGTCAATATGTCCTAGTATCAACAAAGTCTATCTACTTGTAAGTAACGTGTTGGAAGAATCTCTAATATTTGCACTTTATATTGTTTATATAGATAACCATAATACCGAATATATACAACAACAAAAAAGACACACAATGTTAAGATTTAACAATCATAGTTATCAACAATAATTTAGTGTCTTTATGTCTTGGAGTGATCATCGCATATCAGTTAGAAACTTATTTAAAGAGCACCACAAAGTATGCTTCGTACTAAAAGACAAAAAGCATACAAAAGGAGAAGTCATCACATTCGGAATGCAAGGCAATGTATAGTATAAAATCAGCATATTTGTGACACTATGAGACTAAATAACCCCCGGAAATAACCCCAACGAATAGGTAACATAGTTATGGTATAATATATTAACATCACATTACTTAATAGCGTTAGACCACACATGGAATAGAAGCCCTGAACATTTATCACCTTTAAACACAATCACATGCATGAGATTATTATTCCCCAGTCACATGTCCGTTTGATCAATTACGGGTACCAGTTATTGACATGTCAGATACAATGACATTGGCAAAGAACATGGCATTCGTACCCCGACTCGTACTCAAACTATACACCTCATAATGTCCAGATAGTGCCCTGGTAGTGTACCTAGAGAGTACTCGCCGATGGCTTAGTCTGCACTTGGATATGTCGCCAGCACCAACAGTCGGTGTCAATGATATTTGTTGGTTCTACGATTTGCCGTCCTTTTATTGCGGCACCAGGCTGGGGTCTTTTCCATTGATGTTCACCATGGACGCCACCAGCGGCTCGGTGCTCCTGGACGCGCATGCGCCGGCGCATGCACTGTAGTGGCCGCTGGAGTAGAGATGCGGCGGTAGTGTGCCGTGGCTGGTGCCCGGCACGGGGTCATGGACGGCATCATGCACTGCCGCTGAGAAGGATGTCTCCTCCATGGATATGGTGAGGGCCAGGTTGTCCACAGGCACCAGTCCATCTGGCTGTGTCGTCTGGTCGTCCTTCACCGTGCTCCCATAGTGAGGGTTCTCTATAGCCTGTTTGCAAATTTAGAATACATATTAAGGATTATTTTTGCGAGGAACGTTTTGCTCCTGCTTGGAAGTTTTTTTGTTTCAATGAGCTCTAAACGAACTTGTTTATTGACAAAACAACACGTTCGTGACACGGTATACATTTTATCAACTTGAATGCAAAAAGGTGTATCAACAATGTTTGTAGTATAGGCATGTACTCAGTCGGCATGAACAAATTTCAGATTTCAATACTACACCATTATCGGGCACAAGGTACATGATGAATAAAACAGTAGATGGGATGATGTAAGTAGATAGAAAGGAAGAACAGCAAACATTAATACTAAGTTGGAGACACAGTACTAAGTTGGAGACACAGTGCCTCTACATGGGTATTCAACATTTTGAGCGTGTCACCGTGTTACTTTTTAGGCTAGGTGGCGTGTCACCGTGTCACTTTTTATGTAATTAAGAATAATACTAGGAACTTATTGAAATGTCTCTGTAGGTCAAATTCCCAGTAAACACAACTACGTTAAAAGAACATAATTTCACTACGTAAAATAACGTCAGAGTGTAAGGGTTTATTCAGGTTTTTTTTACCTAGATTTACGTAATATAATGGTTAAAACACGTTTAAATAACGTAACTTGCAGGTTAATTCACGTAACAGTATTAACGTAGTTTAATGCAACAACTACTGCTCCTGTATCAGGAAATCATGGGTTCAAACCCCACATAAGCACAATTAGTAGTACTGTTGATATCTGCATAATGCAACTGAATTACACGAATGTACCTACACTCTAAGAACAGTGTGTTATGTTTACACACTTATCAACACGCTTTTCTACAGCCACTTTTAACACACATTTTGGTGTAACACACTACGCACTACACACTCTTTGCCAAATGTGTGTTGATCTAAACGGTTTGTTGCAAATATGTGTGTGTAACTCTTTATGCATGTCCCTGAAACACACTGTTCTTAGAGTGTATGGAAATATTTGATAGGTAACATTACTATTTCAATATAGGTGGATTTATGCCTCCAACTGGTAGAATAAATAATATTAAAAAAAAGGACTACCGTATCGTCGCATATAGGTGCCCGGGCAGCTATTGATTTGGGTACCCTTGTACCCCCGGCTCCTAATCAAATCAGGCAGCTATTCAAGGCCCGGCAGCAATTGTTTTAGAGTCATGTGCCCCGGGCATGTGCCCCCCCCCCCCTCAAGGAAAAATAGAGCTCATATGGCATTTAATAGCAAAACCAACTTACATTTGTAAACACAGGCTTATATCTAGGGTGTAGGAGCACACTAATTGATCAAAGATGGTAAATTCTAAAGCAAACACCACCTCCTACCTCAGAACCCTACCACAGGGTATACACTGGAATAAGTAACACATTAAAAGAACCCATTTGTAATAATTGATAAAGACCCCCGGCACCTATTCAAGGCCCGGCACCTATTGATTTCAAAGGCCTATTACCCCCGGCTCCTATTCAAAACAGGCTCCTATTCAAAACCCGGCACCTATATGCGACAATACGGTATGCCTTTTGTGCCAAGGTAGGATTCGAACCTATGATACCATCCACAACCTCATTAAAAAATATTCTACCATGTACTTGGGGGGGCCAAGGAGACCAAATGTGGATATTTAACTTTAGGTTGGTGTGGAAACCAATACTTTGTCTGAGTGTTGCAAGAGGGTATTTTGAGGGTGCTGATTCCGAATCTGCTCTGTGTAAAGTGATATCTGTTAGAATACAGAGCTGTGTGCATATAATGTCGCAATCAACCACTTTCTGACACATGCCTCCCTAGCTCAATCAGGAGAGTAGCTGTCTCCTGATATGAAGGAACCAAGTTCAAGTCCCAGTAAGTCACCTGGGGGCCGAGACACAACTAGCGCACCTTACGTTAAATCAGTCATTAAAGCAAGGTAGCGAGACACAACGGTTTTTGCGCTATTTCTGAGACCCCCCAAAATGGCAATTTTTTGCGTTAAGTATTAACACAAGCGTTAGGTGAGACACAATGAAAATAGGCATAACGCAAGTGGCGTTATGGCCGTTTTTTGGCGCTAAAATTGGCCAAAAAAACAGATGACTTTTTTTCTACTTGGATGTCTTAGCGCAACTAATTTTTTTCCCAATCAAATGGTATCTAGGGCAATATTATACATTGTTTATTAAACCAAAGACACTAGAGATATTCTAGACTTTATGGGGAACATCCCCAATTGTTTCCACCCTTTGTATCTTAAATATTTTAGAAAGTATGATGAAAAATATTTTTATCTACCAATGAATGGGATTCTGGAGGGTGGATATTTAACGCAAAAATCGTATATATGCAATAATATGGTATTATGGAGAGAGGAGGTCGGAGAATACACTGGGAATGTCAATGAATGGAGAGGAGAGGTCGGGGAATGGAGAGGGGAGGTCGGGGAATGGAGAGGGGAGGTAGTATAGGGCTACTGACAATTTTAATATAGGCCTAGGCCTACCAGGACCCCTATCCCCATTAGTGTTTGATGTTGGCGTGGGCCTATGACAATTTAAATGCAGACCTAGGCCTAGGAATGAAGAGGGGAGGTCGGAGAAGGGACAGGGACCGTGACCCTTTAAGGGCCGCAAAGTGATCTTTGCGGCCCTTATAGAAACATGTAAGAAAAGTGTATTATGTAGAGGAGCCATGCTATGGAATAACCTAAGTATAGATGTACGGCCAATTGGTGATTATGAGGAGTTCAAGTTGAATAGAAAAAAATGGCTCCCCTCTCCCTTACCCCTCTCTTTATCCCACTTTCAGACATTATTGTGGCTATATTTCAACCTAGGGCTATCATTCTTATTGTACTAAGTATATCATAGCTGTGATAAATTCAGGTATTAGCTAATTATGCAAACATCTCAAGGGGTGGGTCCTGGGGGTCCTGGGGGTGGGGGTGCTGGTATGCCTAGGCCTATATATTAAAATTGTCAGTAGGCCTATACTACCTCCCCTCTCCATTCCCCGGCCTCCCCTCTCCATTCCCCGACCTCCCCCCTCCATTCCATAGTGTAGGCCTATACTAAAGGTATTTTGGTTATATTTCAACCTAGGGATATCATTCTTATTGTACTTAGTAGGCCTATAGCATAACTGTGATAAATCCAGGTATTAGAAAAGGTTAAAGTAAACCAGTGCCCGCCCCTTCTATCCAACCCTCCATTATATGTAATGTGTCTCGATAAATGAGGTCTAGTAGTGTGAAAATATTATGAATAATAAGATACTATATATTCATATTATGATCATCATACTATAACTGGCCTATTAAAAGATCTTGTGATCATTCCCCGACATCCCCTCTTCATTCCCCGACCTCCCCCCTCCACTCCATAGTGTAGGGCCTAGGCATATACTAAAGGGATGTACATGTATTATAATATTCTCTATAGGCCTATACTATAGAAACATTTTCGCCCCCCCCCCACTACTAGACCTAGGCCTACTTAAAAATTGTAAATACTGGGTAGGCCTATAGGCCTACTATAGGTATATATTATAATATTCTCTATAGGCCTAAACTATATAAACATTTTCGCCCCCCCCCGCTACTAGGCCTAGGCCTAGATAAAAATTGTCAATACCGGCTAGGCCTACTATAGATAGATAGATATTATTATATTCTCTATAGGCCTATACTATAGAAACATTTCCCCCCCCCCCCAATAGGCCTACTAGGTCTAGGCCTACATAAAAATTGTCAATACTCGGTAGGCCTATAGGCCTACTATAGGTATTACCGTTGACTACAGTTAGGGTAAAGGTTAACGACGAGGGGCATTGGCGCTTAACCGTTTGTCACAACCGTGACCCGGCCTATTTATTAGAAATAACAAAAGAAAAAAAAAAAAAAGTCTCTGCTGGCCTGCTGCTGGCCTTGCTGCCTGCTTGCTTGCTGCTGGTTACCTCCCCTCCCCTGGAGAAGAGTTCCACGGCTGGTGCCGGAGGGAGGCACTAGGTGGCACTGGTATGTACACTAATATGGGGATAACTTCCCCAATGGAAGTTATGCCCGACATTACCGTTGACTAGTTAGGGTAAAGGTTAACGACGAGGGGCATTGGCGCTTAACCGTTTGTCACAACCGTGACCCGGCACACCCAAACTGGAGTGAAGTTGTAAGAGAGGGGGGTAGGTGTATGTCTAAGTCTTAGTAGTTGCTTGCCGCGATAAGCGCATCTGTAATCTTCCTGTCCATGGCTATCCTCGCCGACATGGTCTTGGCGAGGTATATGAGGGCGGTTAGGGAGGCCCAGTCGCCTACCTGCCTTATGTCCTCCAGGGGGATGCCCGACTGGTGGAAGAAGGCCGCCCCCGCCCTCCGCATGCTGTGTACCCCCACACGTTCCGGGTTCATCCCGATGCCCTCAATCAGCCCCTTGAGGAACTTGAGCAACGGGGGGTACGTCAGCGGTACTTGGTGGGAGCCTCTCCTAACCAGGAAGAGGGGAGCGGAGGGGTCAGCCGGAGAATCCGAGAGGTGACGCCTTAACAAGGAGGCGGCGCACAGTGGAGAGTCGGCGGTGTAGGTGGTGGGCACCAGGTGCTCCCGCTGGCCAAACTGTATAGTCTTTGAACTGCGAATGCGTAGCATCACCCCCCCAGGGGTAAAACCTGACCGAGCTTCGTCGCATGAAGTGGCTGGTTATGTCCTTGAAGGTCGCTGGTACGAGGATGCTCTTCCGCAGTAGTGAGCGAAAGCTGGTGACCAGACAAGCCCACATTACACAGTCATTATGATTTTTGAAGTTTACTAGGCGGTACATGGCGAGTAGATCGGACACCGTGACCGTCACCCTGGTCGGTGTCGGGTCGCCCAGCATCTGGCGGAGTCCCCTCAGCGTTGCACTAAAGGCAAAGTCCTGCCTAATAAATTGCACATCATACCCAAAATATTTGTTCAGACTGATGACACCGCTAACGTAGTTGTCTATAGTGCTAAATTTGAGGCTGTCCGAGAGAAACATTATGTAGCGTGACATGGTACGGCTATCCGTTGGTAGCACCTTGACCCCGAGCCAGGTGCAGAATGTTATGAAGCGCTTCCACTGCGATGCTTTGGTGCGCCAGGTGGCGGGGGACCAGACGTGGGCTCTCGCCTCTGCCGCCATCCGGTCCAGGAGCATGCATCTCTGGTTTGCCCCTGCAACACAGGGAATCAGGGAATTTGCTGTTATCGAATAATAATCTGGATAGGGAGTCTGCGACCACATTAACGTGGCCCGGAATATGATTTGCTGTGATATGACAATTATAAATGACAGATAGCCAAAAGACCCTTCTAAGGATAATCATCGTTGTGTCATTCTCGCTACGGCCCGTGTTGATCGCGGAAACCACCTGTGTGTTATCTGAGAACACAACTACTCTGCTGTCTGTCATGGAGGGGCCCCACCTCCACAGAGCTTCTATAAGGGGGTAGAACTCCTGTATATCAATATTTGCGGGGATCTTCATGTCCGGTTCGGAACAAAAGTGGCCGTGCCTGTCCTCCCTGCTATTAAGAGGACCTTCCCAGGCACCCGCGAGCCAGTCCTGTTCGAACACGACCCCGTAGCCTCTGCCTGAGGCATCCATAGCTAGAGTTAACTCCTTCTTGCTATCTGGATCGATGATGCGAGCCTCCCCGTTGAACCATCTGGAGAAGCCCTGCCACCATACCAAGTCTTTCTTGAACCCTTTACTTAGAGTTATGTACCTCTTGTTCGCTGGGAAACCACTCAGCATCTTGATCACCCACTGAGAGAACGTCCTGCCGCCTTTAACAACAGACGAACAATGGGACAGAATGCCACACAGTTTTTGCAGTTGCTTTCACGTTGCCTGACGGCGACCGTGAAAAAACGATAGCTCTTGCTCCAACCTTTGCAGCTTATCCCCCGGCAGTCTCAGCTTCATATCGATACTGTCTATTTCTATGCCCAAGTATCGCTGTATCCTCGACGGGGAAGACACCTTCTTGTACGCTATGTAAAATCCTAATTGCCTGAGTAGCTCATGGAGGACACGTTGGGATTCCGTGCATTGCCTCTCGCTAGCAGCTAATAATAGGAAATCATCCAGGTAATTGAAACACATGTGGCCCTGACGGCGCATGTACCTGGTAACGGCATCCGTGAGTCTATTTAAAATAAAAGGAGCTGCTCTTGTGCCAAAACAAATACAATTGTAGGTGTCAGACCCGTCCAACTTCCACTTCAATCCCTGATAATTCCGGTCCTCGGGTCTGATGAGTACCGAGCGGTACGCCGAAGCAATATCAGTCACCGCCATGTAGTACGACGGACGGAGAACCTCGCACACGTCATCTAGTCTAGCAAACTTGAAATGTTGAAAAGTGGCAGACATATGGGAATTAATGGACAGTCCGTCGGGCCTGCTCCCATCGGTGATGGGCCTGAAACCCCCGGTAGCCTTGGGAACAGCACCCAAGGCGTGCACACATGTCGGTTTCTCTCGCGACACGCTGAGTTTCCCGCAGCCCAGCTCCTCTTTCAAGAGCATATCAATAAAGTCAAAATTATCTACCGAAGCTGACGAATAGTTTTTTACCTCATAACTGTCTACCCGTGCATGAGGGTCAACCATCTTGAACCCATGTAGGACACCATCTAATATAAAGTGACAATCCTCATCTATGACACCGCGCCCCAACAACATGTCCCTCCAGCCTGCTGGCTTCAACTGCGACACGATCCCCTGAACCCTGTGTCTGCAGCTAATGTCCCATAGAGGGATATAACCTTTATAAATGTCTAGTAGGGCATCTATACTACTTGTGCATATTAGCTCCTCACATGTATGAGAGTGAATGTCTTCCATACATGAGGTGCCGACATCCGCTTCGTAGCCCGCGGAGTCGTGCTCGTCCGTGCCTCACGCGTTACGCTGCTGGCCCCCCTGTTGGCCGTAGTTCTGGGTTTGCTGGCAATAGTATGGATGCTGCTGACCCTGGAAACTACCCTGGCTCTGAGGCTGCCCCCCTTGGTTGTAGGGGTTGTGTGCGCATCCCCGAGCCCCGTGCGGGCCACCGCAGACCGCACACGAGTGTTGCTTCCTGCATAACGGCCAATCGCACGCCGTAAAGTTGAACCGCTTGCACAGGTGGTCAGGGCAATCGATCCTGAATTTTCCCTGACTTGACGGCCTAGCTGGTGGCTTGCCCGGGGCCTTGTTTAGAAGAGACATTTGCTTTGCCATCTCCTGTTGCATCTTCACGTAGGCCAGAGTTTTGTCCATACCCATGTTGTTTGCCATCGCGCCGTGGTCAGCCGCGGCAAACTTGGGGATCTGCTTTTTCAGCACCTTGTCGGTCACCTCTCTATCATACTGGCATATGGCCTTCATGCAATAGGTGGGTTTTATCTCCTTCAGGGCGATGAATTTCATGTGATCTATGTATGACAAGGGGCTCAAGTCAGGATGATCGGCTATGAACAGGGCCTGCGTGACATTAATCATCCCGTAAATTAACTCTCTATATGACATTTCGCTGTAGTCTTTGTCAGCTGGGAGGTGGTAGTCTGGCCTGATCCACAGCTTGGACCTTTTCCTCATGCTAGCCTCGTTAGCTGCATGTAGAGAGGCCAGGATATCACCCTCCACAGCTGACTTACCTGACGCGACGTTTCTGAAGAGGCCATCAACATCACCCGACTGTAGGCCCATGTTGCCGAAGCCCAACCCCGCCGTAGCTAGCCCAGTGTGCAGTGTGTGGCTCGCCCCCAGATTTATGCCTAGCCCACCTGCCGATGGCAGACTAGAGAAACCTGGCGGGGGTGTCGCGGAGAGGGGTTGGCCTGAGGTGTAGGATTGTTGCTGTTGATGGCGGTTGGACCCGTGTTGGCCCCGCTGTTGCTGTAGATGTTGCTGTAGTGTTTGCTGATTTTGTTGAGTAGACTGGGCAGAAGGGGTCACATCCCCTGCCAACCCAGCCCACTGTTGCTGCTGTCTCCACAGCAGAAACTCTGCATAGGAGGGGTCTGCATCCTCCTGCTGTTGCTGCTGCTGCTGTTGATGCTGCCCCAACACCTGCTGTTGATACTGCTCCTGTTGCTGTTGGGTGTGTCCATGCTTCCCCTAATTGGTAGGATCAGACAGTTGAGAGGATGTTGTGGCCCCAGCAGACCTACACAAACCCCCGGATTGCTTAAAACTGCCAGACTGACCTGTACCATGATGAAGCGTGAAGCTCCCCGGGTGTCCGTGATGAAGCGTGGAGCCGCCCGGCCCCCCGGGATGAAGCGCACCACCCGCGCTCAAAGACGAAGTCGCCGCCGAGGTATGTGGAAGCTGGCCATTCTCGCCGACGGTCGCACAAAAGTCTCCCAACCAACTGCAAAAACCAATCTTCCTGCAACATTTGCGACGGCTTTGAGGAGTGGGACGGGGGTAAATGACCATGCTCTTTCGTTTGCGACAGGTTTTGAGCCTTAATTCGCTTTCGTTCGGCCAAAAACTGCGAAAAAGCGATCCCCTCCTCTCTGATTTCGTCTGGGCGGATGTTATGCACCGCCATTTTGGTTTGCGCATGCGCGCCGAGCTGCTGCTTCGCGGACAGAGACGGAAACCCTCGGTCGGAGTGTTCCCCCGGTAATGCGGACAGGTTGTCGCCGCTGGTGCCCTGGTCCGCGTAGTATAAGGCTGTTCCGCGGGTGTCTGCGGGCACCGTAAATCGTCTCCCTTGCCTCCACCTTGCACGGCATCAACAATGCCGCGGAATGCGGCCTCTGCCAGGTTTGTATCTCTTTCTATCCGGATATTACTTGCCCTGAGTCCCGCTAGCTCCATCTCGGCCTCTTTTAATCTCTGGGTCCTCTTAAGGTCCTCTTCTCTGGCCTTCTCCTTGATCGTCAAAGCTTCGATCCGGTCTAAAGCTTGCTGGAGCTCTACCTCCCGGGCCGCACTGTACTCCGCGGCCTGCTCGCTGTGTTGGCGGGCCGTACCGCCCGGGGGTGCCGGTGAGGCCGAGTGGCCTTGGCCGGTCTCCTGCCGGCCCTGGGAGCCGCCATGGTCGTCCTGTGCCGGTGCAGGCTGGTCTATCCCCTGTACCACCTTCTTTGGAGTACCCTTATCCGGATTTGGGGTATTGCACTGGGGGCAGCTATTCCTGTTGCCATGGTACTCTGTTCCACAAAAGCAGACTGTCATATTGACAGAAATCTAGACAGAAATCTAGACAGAAAAACCAAAGTCTCTGCTGGCCTGCAGCTGGCCTTGCTGCCTGCTTGCTTGCTGCTGGTTACCTCCCCTCCCCTGGAGAAGAGTTCCACGGCTGGTGCCGGAGGGAGGCACTAGGTGGCACTGGTATGTACACTAATATGGGAATAACTTCCCCAATGGAAGTTATGCCCGACATATATCATAATATTCTCTATAGGCCTAATCTATAGAAACATTTTCGCCCCCCCCACTACTAGGCCTAGGCCTACATAAAAATTGTCAATACTGGGTAGGCCTATAGACCTACTATAGGTATATATATATTATAACGAGGGCTAATAACCAAAAGGTCTTATCTCACTTTTTAGTTATTCCGAGTAAATCAAGAAAAACTTTTTTATTTTAAGATTAGCCTTTCTTTTCAAGGGAAACTATCTCAGTATCGTTTTTTGTAAGGCAGGTGATGATCTGAAGGAATCCTGTCCAAGAATAAACAGTGGTTGGTCTCAAATAACAGAATGTTTAATATAGAACCATTTGGCACTGATTTATGTGTCATAATGAAGAATTCTCCTAGTGCCAAAACATCTCATCTTAAAATACAACATTTTGGTTCATACAATATCTTACACAATAGCTCATTATTTCACTAACAAAAGGTCTTATCTTGATATAGGACCTTTTGGCCTTAGACCCATAGCACAAAATGCTGAACACCTTTCCTGGCAAAAGGCTCTATCTTGACATAGGGCCTATTGCTTTCAAACACATTGCATGAAATGCTTGGTCCCTTTTGTGCCAAAAGGTCATATATTGATATAGGATCTTTTGGCTTTATACATGTGTCAAAAAATGCTTGACACTGTTCCTGGTAAAAGGCTCCATCTGGACATAGCACCTTTTGGTTACAGGCAAGTGGCATACATTTCTAGGCATTTGTCCTGTCAAACAGCTCTATCTTGCCATACAACCTTTTGGTTCTAAACTTTTTCCAAAACAATGTCCAAGTTATCTTGCCAGAAAGCTGTATATTATGTTTTTCAATGAAAAAAGATTCCCTATATTCCTGACACACTAGACATTCCATCATTTAACATTTTTATCATAAAGCAGGAAACTGTTTCACAAAAACAAACACCAATTCTTGATCAGAACAGTGTAAAACTAGTCAGAGAGAACTGTTTTAGTGAAGACCAAGACCCCAATAAGAGGTGAGAGGACCCTGGGAGTACTATGGATCCCTGCAAAGGTTGGCAGAGCATATACAGGTGCGAGGTAGAATGAACATTGCAGTTGCAGACCATACACAAAGAGACTAGCATGATATATACTGAGGCTAAAGATTGCTAAAAGGGGCCAAGAGCTCGGATAGGGGGATGATAATCCCAACTTGGAGGGGAGAGGGTCATGCCTATAAATGAGGATTAAACTGCACAAACAAAGGGTGTATGAACCTTGATGGGTCTGAAAATATAGAATACCAACACAGAGGGTTTGGGATCACATAGGGTAAGAGTCAGCCATGTACTTTGATTCAACCACTTTGCCCTCTTCTAAGTGTCACGTTGCAGCTATAAAAAGCTATTGAATTGGTATTTATCCTATTTTCCCTGGCAGAATAGAGGGAGATTCAGCTTACTGCTACTTAACAATATTGGGGATTTAATTCTCCCTCCCTGTAGCAAATGATTTATCTATCACCACCTTTTGCTGCCCTTTTTAACCAATGGTGGGTGAATTCCAAGCCAATCCCCCAAATTAGGGCTTTCTGCTAAAGGACTACAGGTGTACATGGCTGGTATGATGTTCTTTGGAAGGAAATGTGTATATTTTTGATTGTTATGTTAACATGAAAAACAAAATGAAATTTAAAAAGATTTACCCATGATTATACATTCTAGTAACCCACTAAATGGGGTGTGCCCTTGTGCCAAGGTGGTTGACTCAAGGTACCAAACTGGTTGAGTGATGGTACTGATGCTGACAGATTTGACACATTTTTCATTTAACCCTTTAGGGCCGACCAAAAAAAGTATTTGCTGGTGATGGGCTGGGCCATTTTTACAGTAACTTTCCCTGGGCCGAGCCTGTGCTAAATCACCTGAATTATGCTGACTATAGTTGATGCTCGGCCAGCCATGGGATCGACTACAGTCGATGCTCGGCCAGCCATGGGATCGACTATAGTCGATGCTCGGCCCTATACCCAGTGGGCACAGAACATTGAATCAACATTGAAAACTGGTTGACAAGGTTGATTCAATGTTGATACAACGTTGATTCAACATTGAACTGAGTTTTGTGCCCACTGGGTAGGGTTAAAGCAAAGAAGGCCCAGTGTCTTGGATTTGAAAGTGAGGACTTAATTTTTTTATAATGACTAGGACTGTGACCATCTTTTGGAGACCCATACTGGTTAACATACTACAGCATATGGTTCCCAAAATACCTCACAGGTGGAACACAGGACCAAGTAGCCGACTCATGGGCACTTTACCCTAAAAGAGGTAAAAAATCAAAAGGGTCAAGTGAGCCCATTCAAGACGCCAAATGTCCAGAAACGTTTTAGCAAACACACACAATGAGCAATGCCATAAAAAGAGAAATTTGAACAGGCTATATGATGTCGTATGAGGGTCCCCAGTGAGTTTTGCACAGGTCTTATAAGGTTTCAAAAACTCTAGAGGGTTCGGTAGCCTATACAGGGGGATAAAGACCACCAGAAGGGGTGGTTGAGTCAAAGATCCTCAGAAAGCCAAACGTCCCCAGAAGCAGTAACTACATCAAGAGTATAAGGCCATAGAAGATAGCAGAAGGCTTAGGCAAGCATTTAGGCTGGCAGAAAGGTTGAATGAGCATCAAAAGACTCAAGCCAGAAGGATTGGCTGAAGCGCTCCCACAGTAGGAATGAGGAATGTTGTGTCCTCTCTTGACCATAACTACAAGAATCCGTGAAGCCGTACTAAGAAGAGGGTGAACCCATTTGAGAGATCAAAGACCCCAAAAAAATTTGGATTAGCTCTTACAAGGGCACCAAAACCTTTCTCCATCCTGCTATGGGTCTGTCCAATGTTTCATCTAACCCAAGATGGGTACGGTGAGGCTATATAAGGCTCTCAGTCAGCTTGTGTAAGCCCACGCAAGATCACTAAAAGAGTTAACTAACATTTTAGAAGGGTTCAAAGGTCCCTAGGGGGGATAGGTGCCTTTATAAAAGGGGCAATTATTTGGGCCTCTCCATACAAGTACTGAATGACCGTCAGAGCTGGTTGACAACCCCAAGAAGGACTATGAGATGGCATACTATGACAAAGACTGGGAAAAGGTTGGTTGCAGCCATACATGCCAATATGATATCTTCCAGAAGAGCTCATTGTGCCTTCATGTCCAAACAACCCAAAAAGGGTGAGGCAAGCCAATATGAAGTCAAAACACCTCCTGATAGATCGGGTTGGTACATTCAGGTGGCTAAAGAGCCAAAATAAGGACATAGAAGGGGGCAAATACCTCCACAATTACCTGATGAGCCCATAAATGAAGCCCCTGGTTTGAAAAGGGAGATACAGGTGATAATGAACCTTCTGGTGGTCTCTGGACCTGCAAAAGGGTGTCCTTGGTTGCTTATACAGCAACCCTTCTAGAGATTTATCATTCTCAAATTGGCTCCACTAGAGATTGTGAGTCTTTGGCCTCGTATAGGACACACACCAACCCTTCTGCAGATTTCTGGCCCCTGATTCAATGTATTTAGGGATTTCCGTATTTTCAAACGATCTTTTGTCCCTCAATGGGTTGTCTAACCATTCTGTGAGTATTTATCCCAATATATAGGTTTGTAAAAGTCGGTCTTGGATCCCTTGTATGGGCTTCTTAAATCTTTCTATTGGCCCTTGCTCCCTCTATTGGGCTTATGTAATCATTAAGGGTGTCCTTGGTTCCTCATATTGGATTGTCTGATCATTCTAGTGGCCAGTGGTCCTTCATAGGGGTTTGTGCAACCATTCATGACGTATTTGGTCCCTCATATAGCCTTGTAAACCTCTTTCGATAGTTTCTGCACCTTGTATGGTCTTTTTTTACCCTACCTGTGTATCTTCGGTCTTTGAATAGGCACATGAAACCTTCATGTGGGTGTTCGGCCCCTTTAATGGGTTTATTTACCCTTTCTAGTGCCTTAGTCCCTCATAGGAGCCTGTTTATACATTCTAGGGGTCTTTGGTCCTTCGTATGGCCTTTCAAAACCATCTTTGGTCCCTCATATAGGCTTGTACAATCACTATTTGGGTCTAAGCCCCCTTGTTTGGGCTTGTTTCACCTTTTCAATGACCTTTGGTCTCTCATTTGTAATTGCCTAATCATTCCATGGGTATTTGGTCCCTCATATGGCCTTGTAAAACACTTTTAGTGGTCTTTGGCACCTCATATAGGCTTTTCTAATCTTTCTGTGGATATTTGGCCCTTCATATAGGCTTGTAACTCTTGGCTGAGGGGCTGGGGTCCCTTATATGGGCTTATTCAACCTTTTTAGTTGCCTTTGCTACCTCATGTGGACTTGTCTAAACACTCTGGGGCTCTTTGGTCTCTCATATGGCCTTTCAAAACCTTTTTAGTGGTCTTTGGTCCCTAATATAGGGCTGTATAACCTGTATGTGGGTCTTAGGCCTCTTATTTGGGCTAGTTTAGTCTTTCTAGTGGCAAATTTATCCCTCATATAGGTTTGTCAAATCATTCTGTCGGTATTTGGCCCCACAAATGGCTCTTAAAATCCATCAAGTAGATCTTGGGTCTCCTACATGGGCTTGTTTAACTCTTCTAGTGGCCTCCGGTCTCTCATGTCAGATTGTCTAATCAGTCTGTGGGTATTTAGTCCCTCATATGGGCTTGTAAATCATTTTTAGTGGTATTTGGCACCTCATATGGTCTTGTCTTACCTTTCTGTACACATTTAGCCCTTCATATAGGCCCTTCTCTGTAGGTCTGGGGTCCCTCAATGGGCTTAATCAACATTTCTAGGGGCCTCTGGTACCTCATATGGACATGTCTAAACATTCTGGACATCTTTGGTCCCTCATATAGGCTTGTATAATCTTTATGAGGGTCTTAGGTCTCTTAGTTAAGCTAGTTTAGCCTTTCTAGCATCCTTTGGTATCTCATGTGTGATTGCCTAATTATTCTTTGGATATTTCTTCCCTCATATGGGATTGCAAAACACTTTTAGTGGTCTTTGGCACCTCATATGGGGTTTTCTAACCCTTCTGTTGATCTGTGGCCCCTCATTATAGGCTTGTATAACCCTTACGTTGGTCTTTGGCCTCTTATTAAGCCTCTCTGTGGGGCTTTTGCCCCTTTCATGGGCTTGTTTAGTCTTTCTAGTGGCATTCGGCACCTCATATGGGCTTATCAAATCAGTCTGTCAGTATTTGGCCCCACAAATGGCTCATAAAAAGCATTAAGCAGATCTTGGACCCCATACATAGGCTTGTTCAGCTTTTCTAATGGCCTTTAGTCTCTAATATGGGTTTGTGTAATCATTCTGTTAGTATTTGGTCCCTCATATTGCCTTGTTAAACACTTTAAGTGGTCTTTGGCACCTCATATGGGCTTTTCTCACCTTTCTGTGGATTGTTGGCCCTTCATATAAACGTGTTACTCCTCTTTGAGGGTCTTTGGCCCCTTACATGGGCTTGTTTGGCCTTTCTATTGACATTTGGACACTCATATTAGCTTATCAAATGATTTTGTCAGTATTTGGCCCGATAAATGGCTCCTAAAAAGCATTAAGTGGACATTGGGCCCCTTACATGGGCTTGTTTATCTTTTTTAGTGGTCTTTGGTCTCTCATATTGGTTTGTCTAATCATTCTGTTGGTATCTGATCCCTCATATGGGCTAATTAAACACTTTTAGTGGTCTATGGCACTTCATATGGGATTTTTTAACCGTTCTGTAGATCTTTGAACCCTCATATAAGCTAGTAAACCCTCTCTGAGGTTCTCTGGTCCCTTATATGGGCTTATTCAACCTTTTAAACAGCCTTTGGTTCCTCGTATGGACTTGTCTAAACATTCTGGTGGTCTTTGGTCCCTCATATAGACTTTCAAAACCATTCTAGCGGTCTTTGGTCCCTCATATTGGCTTTTGTGTTCTTTGTGTAGGTTTTAGCACTAGTTTAGGGCTAGTTTAGCCTGTCTAGTGACATTTGAACCCTGATATAGGCTTGTCAAATCATTCTGGGCCCACAAATACCTCTTAAACCCCATTAAGTGAATCGTGGATCCCTTACATGTGCTTATTTAGCCTTTCTAATGGCATTGGGACCCTCATATTAGCTTACCAAATCATTTTGTCAGTATTTTGCCCCACAAATGGCTCCTAAAAAGCATAACGTGAACCTTGGGCCTCATACATGGGCTTATTTAGCTTTTCTAGTGGTCTTTAGCACCTCATATAAGCTTTCAATTACTTTCTGAGGGTCTCGGGCCCCTTATATGGGCTTCTTCAACCTTTCTAGTGGCCTTTAGTACCTCATATGGACTTGTAAATCACTTTTAGTGGTCTTTGGCACCTCATAATATGGTCTTGTCTTACCTTTCTGTACACATTTAGCTCTTCCTATAGGCAGGTAACTCCTCTCTGTAGGTCTGGGGTCCCTTATATGGGCTTAAGTAACCTTTCTAGGGGCCTCTGGTACCTCATATGGACCTGTCTAATCATTCTGGGCATCTTTGGTCCCTTTTGGTAAACATACTAGGGGTCTTTATCCCTCATATGGCCTTTCAAAACCATTTTAGTGGTCTTTAGTCACTCATATAGGCTTGTATAACCTTTATGTGGGTCGGAAGCCTCTTATTTGGTTTAGATTAGGCTTTCTAGTGGCATTTGGACTCTCATATAGGCTTGTCAAATCTTTCTGTAAGTATTTGGGCCCACGGATGGCTCTTTAACCCCATTAAGTCAATCTCTTGCCGCTTACAGGGACTTGTTCAGCCTTTCTATTGGCCTTTGGTTTCTCATGTCTAATCATTCTGTTGGTACTTGGTCCCTCCTATGGGCTTGTCTTACCTTTGTCTGCATCTTTGGCCCTTCATATATAGGCTTGCAGCTCCTGACTGAGAGTCTGGGCCCCTTATATGGGCTTATTCTACTATTCTAGTGGATTTTGATACCTCATATGGACTTGTCTAATCATTCTTTGGATCTTAGGCCCGTAATTATAGGCTTTTATTCCTTTCCCTCAGTCTTGGGCACCGCTCACAGGCTTCTTTACCTTTCTAGTAACTTCTTGTCCCTCATATGGACTTTTACCATTCTGGGGGTCCTAATGCTTCTGGTGGTAATTTGCCTCTACTATAGGCTTACCCAAGCTACCTAGAAGTATTTGGGGGTGTAGATGGTCCATGCAACCCCTCTGTGTTTCTTCAGCTCCTTGTATAGGCTTTCTAGGGCATCCTTCTGGGAATCCCTTGTCCCTCATATCAAGAGGTATAAACCCCTAGTAAAGGATTTTCAAGGCATTTTGCTGGTATATTACAGAGTAGCTGTAGGGGCTGTACATTATTACAGGAATATTCCCTGGGTTAAGCCTTTGCTGACCTTAGTTAATGTTTAGTCAGCCATGGCATCAATTATAATTGATTCTTAGTCAGCCATGGCATAAACTGTAGCTTATGCTCAGCCACAAAAGGTTAATGACAACATGAAGAATAAAAATAGAAGTAAGAATTCTGAGATACAACCTTTTTGCTTAGACATGTATATTGAGACAATGCTCATCCCTTGGGGTCTATCTCAAGATATGACCATTTGGATCAGAAATGTATACCAGAATGTGACTAGTCTATGGGACCTATCTTGAGTTCTTCGTGGCCTATAAATATATACCGGAAAATACATAGCCCACAGGACTTATATTGAGATAGGACCTTTTGCCTCTATAAAATTTCTTCTTAAAAGCTAATATCTTAGTACCAAAACATCTTATAACAAGATAGGACCTTTTGCCTCAATGAAATTGGATCTTAATAGCTAATGCAATAGTACCAAAACATCAATATTCTCTATAGGCCTATACTATAGAAACATTTTCGCCCCCCCCCACTACTAGGCCTAGGCCTACATAAAAATTGTCAACATTGTTAACCCCCTTAACACTCCCTCAACACCCCCCCCCCTTATTAGTGAACACTCCCTAGCGCCATCATGGCAACTGGTGGCAACCAATTGAACTATTCGCCGATTCGCGATTTCGGCGCCGATTATTATTTAATAATCGGCAATATGGGGATGTTTTGATAATATAGATAGGTGGGGATATATGTAAGCCTTTATATCGCAGGTTACAGCATGTAAATCGGGTTAGAATTAAGGTTATTACACAATAGTATGTTTCAACATGCCAATGGCCGCCACCTGACCGTATCGCCGGATGTGACCTTTGATCTTAGTAGGTCAAATTACACTGGTTCCTTTGCAAAAAGTTGCGCTAAGATAAGTAACTTGCGTTAATCGCAACGCCTTGCGTTATGACATCTAAAAGAAAGTTGTGTCTCGGGGGGGGGGGGGGGGGGGGGGGTGTTACTGGAGGTAATTGTAATGTTATTTTAGGCTGAAATAACGCAAATAACTGAAATAACGCTGTGTTAGTTGTGTCTCGCCCCCCTGGGGCAAATGAATAGTAGAAGACAGTTTTATCTTTCTCTCTTTTTTTTCATAGTTTTGTAGTTTTTTTCTAGATATTCAGACCTATGGGGCTGTGGTATTTTAATGTTGGGTTAAATTAGGTAATTTACCTAAATAAACCTTCAGGAACGTTCTCATAATGTTCAAATTACGTATTTATACGTTCATTTACGTGAAATAACCTAAATAACGTTATTTCACATAAGTAAATGACGTTATTCCAACCTAGAGAATAACGTTGCTTGAGCGTTAAATAACGTAAGTGTGTTTACTGGGTTAGCACCAGGCCCTGGATCGCTGGCCACAGGTGTTTTGGTCCTGTTTGTACCCCTGTCAGAACGAACCCCCACCTGGTCGGAAATGTACCACTCAAATGGTCAGAATCTACCACTATGAACCAGGCAAGGAGAAGGTCCGACTTCAATTTAAGAATAGAAAATGAAAAACGGGGGTCGGGAGCACCCGCCCCCCCCCCCCCCCCCGCCATGACATACACGTATAACTTCTTTTTTTTTTAAAGTGTTTTATTGGGTAAAAGAGACAAATACAAAAGTAGATGTTTCATCCTAGCTTAGGCGCAATGCCTTACTTCCGCTACTGGCGCTAGGTCCCCTTAACTTAACTTGGTTATTCTACAAACAGGATAGTATTTGGCGGTGCCAGCTCCATGCAAACTATTTGTAAGACTATGAATGTATATTACGACCAACAAAATGGTACATTAATAATTCCGACCGCTGAAGACATTTGTGAGACAGCTGAAGACATTTGTAAGACTGGATTAAGACTCACTGTAGACGTTTGTCCAAGCACTTGCGTGAGCTCAGTGGCATCTGCATGTTTGGTACTCTGTAGAAGACACTGTGGCTACTCAATGCAGAATATAAACTGTGATATTGGTACATAATTGTCTTTTCTTTCATACCTGTATTAATCAATTTGGAAGAAAATAACCATAAAGACTGATGTAGAGAGGTATAGATAGGTATTTGTCATGTAGGGGGGCCACTCAGGGGCAGTTCATCCTAGACCTACTTTCTATGCAAAGTAAAGATCCTGAGCATTACCTGCGTCCCACGACTATTTGCTGACATTCCCGCCAGGGGTAGGTCCTCGTGCTCATTGGGCGCTCGGTGGGTGAGGTACAGGTACACGTTAACCCCAATGAAGAGGGCAATACTCAACATGGGAACACCAATGTCCACCCACATGGGCCAATCCCCAGGCCCAGCACCCGGTCTGTCTCCAGGCTCCCCGGGCTGCTCCACAGTTGCCATCACCTCCTTACAGACGAGTCACTGAAAGATGCAGTGAAAGTATGTACAATGTACGGATTTAAAAGAAATTTTCAAGAAATATGTTGACACTGGTTGATTTCATTCTTATCAGTTGCTGATGTTTAATATATATAAGGAGGTCCAAAATAATCTGCACGACTATACTGCAAGTTTCTTCACGAGTATATTCCATGTGATTACTGATTAATTTCATTTAAGACACCATTTAAAGACTAGTTTCATAGCAGCTTTGATGATGTCATCATGGAGAATGTGGTCAAGAAACAGTTTCTCCACGGGGTGTAAAGAAAGGCAACTCTGATACTTCAGCACAGTAACTTTGTTTCTCCACGACATTTCCAGTCCGATTTTGGAATCCGATTTTGGAATGTAGTGCATTTGTCAAATAGAGAAGCACACTCACACTACCCTGGTTTCCCTAGTTCTTTATATCCACTAAGCAGGCTTGCCTCATGGAATGGGACAACAGCTTTTCCACATCTTGACACACACACAGTTGCGACAACTTTTTAGAATGCAAACTCAGATGTCACACAGTTAGGACTTATCCCCACAAGTGCCTGTCACTTGTCACATACATCAACCACACCAAACAAATTGTTACAGAATCAGGATCCAAGGGATTGTACACGTCTTCACAAATTAACCCCGTGAGGTCACTTGATTTGAACAATTCAACCAGGTCAATTCTAAACTCAGAATAAGGTTCTGCGTAGTGTGCGGTACGCACCTTCGCATCAACTTTACAAACACCAATTTAAATTACACTATCCATCATAGGTACATCCTCAACAGAAACTTATACCCGCCACAGGTGCTATCCGCTGCCTTGGCTGCCTTGCTGCCTGCTACACCCAATTTACTGTTACTGAAAAACAATTTACTGTTGATGAAAACAGTAGAACCCCAAATACGTGTCTTCTCCAACATATTAGCTTCATCATATGCAACAAGAACAGAAACATAGTAAGTATTGGTCTTAGCAATCTCAGATACATAATTCATATGATCAACAAGACCACTGACATCCTCACCCAGCAACAACAATTCTCTTTACGGACAATTCTGTAAATGCCACAACTCTGAGGGTGTGTTGATGGTCAATGCCTTTTTCCTGTCACAAATGGGAACATATCTCCTGTAATCAAACTTACTGATGTCATATTCAGTAGCCTTTGTGTTGTTGTTGCAACACGCACCATCGCTTGATAATGTAGACTGTTTTGTTGGTGTCAGTCATCATAACCCCAATAGCCAGCTCTCTGGTCACTCTGTGGCTGCTGCTGGTAGGGGTTCACGGGTGTCTCCCCTGTATCTTCCCTGACATTCCCAGTGCCCTCCCCGATCTCCCCTATCTCTTCACTGATATTCCCAGTGCCCTCCAGTCACCTTATGGCTGTGTCTCACGAAGTTGGGCCAATGTTTTCCTCTTTGACCAGGTGCTGTCTATGACCAGGTGCCGTCTATGACCGGGTGCCGTCTATGACCGGCCATGAAGGAAGCATACATCTTCAACTACAGAACAGTACACATTAATGTAGAGCTTAGTAAAACCTTATAAAAATTGTAAAAAAAAAATATATATATCTTTTTTTTATTCCTCCAAACAACTTTTTTAGATAGCCGGTCATAGACGGCACCTGGTCATAGACGGCACCCAGTCATAGATGGCACCCGGTCATAGATGGCACCCGGATATACAAACACATTGGCCCAAGTTCGTGAGACACAGCCTTATACAGAATAGGGTCATAAGAACAGAGAAACTGGTTGGTATATATAAGTATAGAAAATGGTTTAGGTCCACAACACTCCAGAGTCACGTGACCCCCATCTTACCATTTATACTGGGTTGTGGTAATCCTATACATAATGAGACATTTGAAACAACCTTTTAAGGGCAGCATTCTACACTGTGCGGCCCTTTAGGGAGAAGTTTATGTCCGTATGCTGCATATATTGCCATATTTTTACAATATGGCTGCCTCAAAAGCTCAAGAATTGAGAGAGGTGATATACAGACAATACACAGAATGTGTTTGTCGTATCAGATGAGGAGAATCACTATTTCTCCATATGTACATATGGGATTCTGTGTAGGATACGGAATTCTGGTTTGGTGAGAAAAAAATCTGTATCCAATGAGGAAAAACACTTTTTGGCCGTATTTGACATATGGACTCGGTATGTCGCAAACGGGGCCAAAAACCAATGGGGGAAAACGGCCACCTGCACAGGGAGCAGTATTGATCTCCGTCATTGGACTTCCATCAGAATTACACCAGGCTCAGTCTTATGACAGTGATACAAGTCAGATTCTGACCGGCCCGATTCTGACCGGCCGTTGGGCCCGATTCTGACCGATTCTGACCGACCCAAATAATGTGAATTTTGACCCAATTTCTTTTTTGCTGTCATCTATGAAGGCATAGCAAATGTACCTGCTACCCAGTGGGCAGAGAATTTAGTTCAACATTGAATCAATATTGGATCAACGTTGAATCAACATTGTTATCAAGTTATCAATGTTGATGCAATGTTCTGTGCCCACTGGGTATGTGGTTAAGAGAATGAAACTGTATTAATCCCTCCTACATAGGCCCCAAACGTTTTCCAAAAAAGAGCACAGGTCCGATTCTGACCGGCTACTTTGAAGCAGTGCAAAGGGTGCACTATTTCACTTTTTTCAAAAATTCTTTTTTTGGGGGAAGGCTACACCTATTGTACGTCCAATTCCTTTTCATTTTTGGTCTACATTACAATATTTCTACCCCAAAAATGCACTTCCCGACAAGCTGTAGTTAAAATACGGGAGAGTATTAAAATTTCAAAAAAAGAAATCTAATTTGCATTGAATTTCTGACACCCCCCCTAGGGGGCCAGCAAAAAAATCGACCAGTACCATGTAGCTGCAACTGTTGTACAGCAGAATATCCCAATATTTGATACAGTTCCTGTGACCAAATTTAAATGAGAGACAATTGAATGCACCTTGTCACCCACCCTGTTATCTACCCGGTCAGAATCGGGCCCAAAACCGGTCAGAATCGGTCAGAATTGGGCCGTGTGTACAGTGTGCATGTATTACTGTTTTACATGTACTAGATACCGATTGCAGGTGTGTACATGTACCAGATTCCGAGTACAGGTGTGTACATGTACCAGATACCGAATACAGGTGTGTACATGTACCAGATACTGAGTATAGGTAAATATAACTATGCTATGGCCGAATTCTGACCTGGTATGGTCCGATTCTGACCATGTACCTATACACCCTTCCTAAATATACTCTGAAATTGTATTCTATTGATTACACTACCCATACGGCTTGTGAATATGTGATATTAACGCTAGTAGCAAATTGTGCACTCAAGAGGTTTTTCTCCAGTGTGGATTGAATGTTTTCTGTAAGTACAGGCGTAGCCCTCTCCTGCACACACCTGTACCCCGTATCTGGTACATGTTCACAAGGCTCTGTCTTATGAGAGTGATACAGGTCCGATTCTGACTGGTCCAATTCTGACTGGCCCGATTCTGACTGGCCCGATTCTGACCATCTACCTACACCCGGTTTACTTATAGAGTGGTAGCAGGGTCTCCCTATGAGCTATATTAAGGGAGTTTAATACATAGTCATTACTAATGGCTACAACAACAAAAATTACCTTCGGGAATATGTTAGGGCACGGAAAAGTATTGTTGTACTGAAAAAAATCAGATACAATTTACCTAAAAATTGGACTTTTTAGGGATATACCGCAAAAAAGTTGAAATCCTCCTTTGTAGCATACATTTTGATCTCATGGTAATTCTAAGCATATCTACCCCTCCTAAAAGATATATGGGGAATCCAGCAAGGCTATTAGATTGTTGCACTGAAAAAAATAGGGTTCAATTTATTAAAAAATTGCAATTTTAAGGGATAAACTCCAAAAAATTGAAATCAACTTCTTGTAGCATGTATGTGGATCTCATCGTAATTCTAAGCATATCTACCCCCCTAAAAGATATATGGGGAATCCAGCAAGGCTATTAGATTGTCGCACTGAAAAAAATCAGGTTTAATTTATTACAAAATTGCAATTTTGAGGGATAAACCAAAAGAATTCCACCTCTTGTATTATAAATATTGATCTCATTGTAATTCTCAATGGATCTGGGAATCCTACTAAAGTAGCTAGAAGAAATCACATCCTGGCCTCCCAAACCCTCAAGAAATTGAAATCCACCTCTTGTAGCATGTATATTGATCTCATCGTAATTCTAAGCATATCTACCCCTCCTGAAAAATTTATGGGGAATCCAGCATGGCTATTAGATTGTCACACTGAAAAAAATCAGGTTCAATTTATTACAAAATTGCAATTTTGAGGGATAAACCAAAAGAATTCCACCTCTTGTATCATAAATATTGATCTCATTGTAATTCTCAATGGATCTGGGAATCCTACTAAAGTAGCTAGGAGAAATCACATTCTGGCCTCCCAAACCCTCAAGAAATTGAAATCCACCTCTTGTAGCATGTATATTGATCTCATCGTAATTCTAAGCATATCTACCCCACCTGAAAAATTTATGGGGAATCCAGCATGGCTATTAGATTGTCACACTGAAAAAAATCAGGTTCAATTTATTACAAAATTGCAATTTTGAGGGATGAACCAAAAGAATTCTACCTCTTGTATTATAAATATTGATCTCATCGTAATTCTCAATGGATCTGGGAATCCTACCAAAGTAGCTAGGAGAAATCACATCCTGGCCTCCCAAACCCTCAACCCCCCCCCCCTCCCACCCCCGGCCATCAGACTTATACTACACTGATCTTTCTATGTACTGTGTCATATCGTTCCCTTCTCTTCCCCTCTCTTCTCCCTCTCGCCCCCCCCCCTGGATCGGCCAATGGACAAAGGGCATAGCAAGTGTTTCCCTTGAAGGCAGGTGAGGCCAAATGATGAAAGATTTTGTCTCAGGTAACACTTTACTACCTAGCCTGATATAAATTTAGATACTGCAGATAATAAACTGATATGCAAGATTTAACAGCTGTTGCTGCTACTCTGACATAGTAGTAACTTCAACCAATTTTTGCCCTTTTTCTACAACTTCTTGATTTTCTGATGAAACAGTATTTTCGGAATAACCACATGCTACCATCTTACTAATGTAGCTGTTGGCTATTCTAATAAGTCGCCAGCTATGAAAAACTCCACATTCGAAAATAGGTTGTTAGAAATTACTCTTTATTCATTTGACATGTGGCTCGTAATCATACAGACAGATGGTGATATTCAAATATGCTTTCCAACAAGATGTGATGTATGAACATACAGGAGTAATACGCTCAAGGTCTTATCAATAATTCCTCAACGTCCAAGGCTCTCTCCCATCTTGATACACTCCCAAGCTTTTTCTAAGGCCTTTGGCAACAACTTGGGCTTCAGATTATGATTCTGTGAAAAATGTAAAGCCTCCTACCACATGCCATATGCACAGTAGTACCATTTTTTATTGGCACTATATACGACTACAACATTCTAGGGGAAAATTTGTACTGTGACATCTGAATAACTTCAGTCTCAATGTAGTTCCTAATGTCCATGTGGAAGAAGTAATATCTACTAAAGCTATAGTATATTATCTTATCAGTACACATCATAAATGTATAAATAAAGCTTAATTTTTTGCAAGCTTTTGGACAAGATATATGTATGGGTAAGGGGTAAGGGATACCCTGGAAAGATCCAATCCTGGGATCTCCAACACTCCAGTCTTGCACTCTGTGCATGTTGCGACTGAGGTCTTGAAGGTTTTGGGAGGTGTTAGACTGTAGTTCTGCATTATGCTTCAACCAGATGGTAGTCTACACTGGTGTAAAATGCTTGTCATTTGCCCCTGTCTGTCAAGATCATACAGAATTTCCGCAGAAAGGAGTATTGACACGCCCTTTATTTTACACTGAGCCATATGGCTTTACTATATTGAAATTATAAGAGGCCTGAATCTCTTTTCCTATTTAGATAGCAAATTCAACAAGTGTATTCCAGAGATATATCATGTTTAATTCAAAGGATCTGAAATAGAAATAATAAATCTTTAATTTTCAACAAGCATTTTTGATTATTATTCTTGATTCTTCAATGCAATAGTTTGGTACCAATGGCAACCAGAAGCGAGAGCCGCTATCAATACTTCAGACATTGATTATATGCCTTAGAGTTTTGAGTGTCCACAATGTCCACAATGTCTATGTTCTGTGCTTAAGGGATGTCAATGGAACAGCTTTGCCAGGTAACTTGCTTAAATTAAATGTGATGATAAACTACAATACTAAAATACGGTCCAAAAATATCTGCAGTAGAGGGTTTAGTCACCATATTTGTGGGTAAGGGAAATGATCATATGGCTGGGCACTAACTGTCTGAGATATAATGTGCGGGACTGCTTACTAATACATATCTACAGCCCTATGATGTTGGCATCTAATTGGTATTGACCTCACCTACTGCCTTCTCTTCATAGGCAAAAGAAAGCTACACAAGCCACCTTACCTGCATGGTACTAATGTACTTAAGTATAGATTTTGACTCCCCCTATTTTGATGGGTCAACTGCTGTTGACTTTTCAGGAATGGAGAGTCAACCTCATTTGACTCTCCTCTCAGAGTCCGAGTCATTTTGCATTGACTCCTAACTTTTCTCTGTGTACTTGCAAATGTATGTATATTGTATACAGTTTTCACTAAAATATGGGAAATCATGTTATAAGGAAATAATTTGATGTTTGATGATGTATGGTTATAATGTAACCTGAGTTGGGTCAGGGTTGGGCAATCAGGGTGGAGCAAGCAGGGGGGAGCAAGCAGGGGGGGGAGCAAGCAGGGGGGGGGGGGGGGAGCAAGCAGGGGGAGCAAGCAGGGGGAGCAAGCAGGGGGACCGAGAAGGGGGAGGGCAAGCAGGCAGGAGAGGGTCGGGACCGGATGGACCAGTGTGGACCGAGCAGGAAATGACCAGGGAAATTGAATAATGTTTTATTGGTGCAGTTCCACAAACAAGTCATGCCTGTCAAAAAGAGTCAGTGTATGTTCAATGAAACATGATATAAATCAAAGGTAATGTGGAAACTTGATTGAGTGAGACAGTTTAACGTACGCCTTAGAAAGCAAGCCCATGTGCCATGAGAACAAAGCAATACGCAGGGCCCCGACCCTGGAGTGGTCACGAGGGCGGCTGCTCCGGGTGGATGAGTAGAGCATTCAGTTGAATTCCATTGATGCTCTGATGGCGGCCGCTGCCAACTGAGACCCCTAGGTGAAATGGAAGGAGAAATTCCACATTGCCTGTTGCTGACATGACCATGGTACTGGTGCCAAAACTTTGGGAAGTGCTCTGACTGTAAAGCCGTGAGAATAGTTAAGACAGTTACTGTGGTTTCCCTTCTTCTGTATGTGGGTAGGATATGTATTAGAAATCGAATAAGCCCTATAGACCCCCAAGTGGAGTGGCTGTAGCTGCAAAGCCAAAGCATGTAATACTTGACAATAAGTCAGCGCTCGCTGGAGTCTTTTCTTTATACTACAAGTCTACTATTTTTAGTTCTCGTGCTGCTCTGCCCGTACTAATTCAATACCAAAAGTGACCTAATGTGTATGGATACGTCCGTAACAATCCACCTTTGAGTGCAGAAACCCTGGGGCTCGATTCATAAGTTTGTACGATTTAGAGGGCTATTTTACTGCTACGACCAGTGCTGATCGTCCAGGGGTCATTTTATGCTATGGCTACGACACCTGGTGAACAGTTGTTAGGTGGAGAAAAATAAGCACACATACGACCAGCTTATATCATACGACCAGCTTATATCAACAAAATCGTAGAATGCTGTCGTACAAAAAAATGGGTGCATTTCACAAGAAAATTGTAGCAAATTTCTCATCTACCTAATTGTACAGAATACCTGTATAAGGTCGTTTTAAGGGCAAAAATGCCCATTGCACAATAGATGGCTGAGACAGCCTCTGAAGTCATCTCAGCCATCTAAAAATTCTTCAATAATGGTTTGTTTTGTACCAAACCAAGATGTTATGTCTGATATTGACATGTAGATCACCTTGTGAGAATGTGTGCCTCATAGATTCACAATATTACCCATTTTTTGAAAATCATTATTTAGCTATTTACCCCTAAATCGTAGTATGTGTATTATTCTTATGTCCTTCTACAATACAGTAATTTATTTTTAGATTACTTATTGTTACAACCACCCTTTGCTTGGTAGTGGTATGATTATATTATGGTTATGTGTCCTATGATCTCATTGTGAAATGATATCAAATTATTTGTACTACAGCCTTGTATGATGCCTTGACAACTACCTGAAAAAAAACACGATTTGCCCTGTTTTCCCTACAGACATGATTTTTTGTGGTCGTAGCCTTTCTGAGCTGTCGTACATTGTTATGAATTGAGCCCCTGGACATGCATTCAAAGTCAAGCACCAAAGTGGGCGACAATCAACTCTGTGCATTTTATATGTCATGTTTTCTGAGACTGCCCTAGTCGTATAGTCCGATTATCTTGTGGACGTGCTTCGTAACGACAGTTCTGACACCCACTAATCCCTAACATCTGCATAATTCATTCAATTAGTCTCCAAGCACCTGTCCCAACCAGCCGCGGGTATTATGTTGCCGACAATTTGCTGTTCTCCTGCCAAAGCAAGAGTCGTTTTTGTAGAGGATATCATCTTCTTTTACTCATTATGGTTATGCTGCTCGGGATTAGATTGTTTGTTTAACGTTTATATCTGTCCTATGATTAGTATTCATACAGCTGTATCTAGCTTTGTAATAGACATGTCTATAGATCTCGTTACATTCAATACGTTATGCATATGTGTATATGGAAGGGTATAATAGAGCTCAGAAAGCCAGCTATGTAAGAATTGTAGGGAGATCTTTACGTTGCACAGAAGGTCCTTTGTTGAAAAACAAACTTCCTCATACAGAGGCTTATAAAAAGAGTAGTGAATACTCTGTTTCAGTTGCATGGAATAACCTCCTAGCAACTGAAAGGGCTACAGAAACAAAGTTACCCTTCAAAAACCTTATTAAGCGGAAATTGAAACTTGTAATACCAGGATATTCGGGTATAACATAGAAATTTTAATTGATTTAATTAAATTAAATTAATTATTATATTTATTTTTACCATTCAATAATCTAAATAATATATTATAAATTACCCTTGGTAAATAACTTGATTTGGATGTATGTACCTTATTGCCTGTGATATTCTCAGAGTCCATTATCAAACTGTCTTATTGATATACTTGGGAAAATTGTTCCTGTCGTTGTAGGTCATTTGGAGCTATCATAAAACTTCTGAGTAGCATATTGTCATTGCTGTAGTTCAAATTCTGTAAATTTTGTGCATTTATCCCTATTGTATTTCCTTGACTGTTATTGTCCATGTAATATTCTGTAACAATTTTAAAATTATTTAAAATTATGTCGAGAAACCAACACATAGATAACACTTAAAAAATATATTCTAGTATATACATTTGAATATACTATAATTCATGTACATAGGAATTAAAATAGTGTTATAACGTTGGTGAAAAAACTTGAATATTGTATCAGATTCAATGGGTAAATATGTGCATTATATTCAATAATACAGTATAAGCATTTGTCCTCGGATAAACTCTTTACATAACAATGTACTAAATATTCTGTGTATGTATAGGTGGCTGACGAAAACTAGCTTTGCTAAGAGGCAGCCTTTTTGTCTAACATGTCATAAAGGAACAATGACTTTGTCTAGGGTTCATATATAATTCTCAAATCAATTGATTGATAAATGAGTTATGGCAGCATGAAAAATGTAATAATTCAATGCAGGGGTGTGCAGCTGGCCTTTGACAACCCTTACCCTTGGTGAGGGGGATTTTGGTCAAAAGTGACCCTTGCTGAGGGAGATTTTGGACAAAAGTGCCTAGGTTTTAGCAATTTTCCCCGAGGAGTCGCCCTTGGTGTAAGAATTTTGGTAAAAGTCATCCTTGTTACGACGAATTTCGACAAAATGGACCCCCCCACCCCCCATGTTGCAACATGTACGCATTAGGGTGACCCCCTCCCCCTAAAGTACATACTCATTTGGGGAACCGACCCCCCCCCCCCTCCATTGTTTTCACTGAAGATTAATGGTGTACCCCTCACCTGCAGGTGGGTTTTTGCATGGAGCACACAACATTTTTTACACCCCTCCCCTCGGTCAAGGGGCCAAACTTTTTAAACCGCCTTCCTATGGGTCAAAAATGGGAGCACGTGGGCCCCTAAAATTTTGGACCCCCCCCTCATGACTCATATGGGTGAGTCCATCTATATTCCAAAATTATCGAAATCTTCCCGGGTGACCATCTCAGATTTTCTGTTTTCCTGAGTATCATCTATAAATATGGGCTCCAAATTCTTTGATGAGCCCATCCCCCCTTCACTTAAAAGGGTGCTATTTGTAAACCAATCAGAATTTGGAGCCTACATTTACAGATGATACACATTGGGCTATTATCAAACTGAGTGAGGATGAAATCTGAGATGGTCACCCGAGAGCCGTCAGTCAGATATATATCGAGTCAGCCATATAGGGCAACCACATATGTATAGTAGCTATATAATGTAATTATCACACCCTTCTCTTCATAAATGTATGATCATTAAATCATTTAATACAACTAAAAAATCAAAAAGTCCCAGTACCACCTCAGATTTTTTTTTGATTTATTTGGTTCGCTAAACTGAGTGATATATTGCAGTATAGAACAATTTCTTGCTTACCTCCCCTAAAAAATATTTCAAGTCAGTTTCATCCACAAAATAAGAATGTTTGGATTGCCCTGATTTCTCTTCAAAAAAAGTGAAAATGCGTACATAAAGAGTATGCTAAATTGGCTCTGGACCCCCCCCCCCCCCACACCTGTTTTCATGTATGCTTTTGTATGCTTTTGCCCTGACCCCCCCCCCCCCCCCCTAGGTGCGTATCTACTTTATGGAAGGCCCCTAACTGTCAAATATTATAGGGCACTCCTCCGTAGCGCCGTCTGGAGTGCCCTGCCTGGCTCCGCTACCGTATAACCGAAAGGACATGGCGTAGGTGTTGCCACCTAGTGTCCGATGGAGGCACTTCCCGCTCTGACTCCACGGACCTATATGTACACGTATTATTCGTGCCCCTACATCTGGTATTGTCCTATAGTTTTAAATGGATAGTGACCTTTCCCAATATGCAAGGTTGCCAAACTATCTATAGGTGAATTCTTCATAGCTATGGCCAACTATATGTGAATCCCCCAGAGCTGATACAATACTTATAGGCCAGGGTCCACATGTGTATCTCATGATGTCATGCATTAGCATATACTATATCCCTAACTGATGCATGACAACATGGCGGACACATGTATGACAACAAGATGGACTCGTATGCCAGGACCACACTATTACCTAGTGACGAGATCTAGTACGATGTGACATAATTTAGTGCCATTTGACATGACCTAGTATCATGTGACACGATCCAGTGCCATGTGATATGATCTAGTGCCATTTCTTTTGGTTTGGAAATGTTTTTTGTTGTCTGCCACAATATTGTAAACAATATATCATTATCAGTTTGCAATATAATTCAGTCAATACCAAAATAATATTCATACCAAGTCGATCTCTACAGAAATCGCGCACTGGATGTAATACACATGTTATAACCAACTGATGAGATTTAGTACCATGTGACATTCATTTTATAGCATGTGTCATGATCAAGTACCACGTGACATGATCTAGAACCATGTGATGTGATCTACTTGCCAATCACAGCGCCCCATGTCTACCATTGCTCTACCACCAGCCATGTAGCTGTACTCATAACCGGTACCATTAAACACATGGACATCATCCCCTGGACTCCTGGTCAACTGCTTCAGCACTACAGTATCATTCTGAGTGGGGTATATTGGGAACCTAACTCATACCCCACAAAAGCCACCGTTTAAAGTGAAATGCTTGCTGCCCCTCAAGTAGCAGTCGGAGCTGAGGGAGGACTGTCACTCTTGGCCTTTATAGGGGAGGTGAGGGTGTAATAATTGACTGAATTATACTTTCTATATGCTACTTCGACGGTTTAGCTATTGCAATAATGACATCATTCAATACCCATTTACTTGGATGAGTTTTGTTAACGAAGCCAAGATTAAAGAGAGTATAGAATAACACATCTCTTCTCGTAGAATTGTATTGATAAGGATACCATTTTCTAGTTCCTCTGTCCATGGGGAATTACCCTGTAATATAATGCTCTTTGGATGATATCAGAAGGAAAACTGCAGTAAGTCCTTAGGGGCATAATGGGATGACTCTTAGTTTGACAATGGGCCCGCCTTGCCTGATCCTAGCAAGCATCCTATCCAAGCACCAGGGACTAGCTGTAAGCTTACGTAGAAAAACATAACCCCAATCAGCAGAGAAATAACTCGACGATATTCCTTAAAACATATTGCAGTGATTTGGGAATTCAGATTCCCATCGCCTTGCAATAGCAGCTTTCCATGACTAGTGTCCTTTGACTATGATTTCTCCATGGATTTACAGGGTTTGAGACAGCATGGCTTATTTGAAGGGTCCCCTTTGTACTATATAAGAGCCTATCATATATGGTACCCTGGTATCATACAACGATTTGAGTGCTAAATCGGCTAGTGGAGCCCCAGCTATAAGCTGCAATATAAGCTGGGACTCCACTACCCGATCTTCTCATCTGATCGGACCCATTCTCACAAATCGGACCCAAACAGATTGTAAATATAAACAAACCCTGAAGCATAGGGTTGTTTATATTTACTTCTGTTTGTGTCCGATTTGTGAGAATGGGTCAGATCTGATGATTAAATCGGGTAGTGGAGTCCCAGCAATAAGCTGGGGCTATAAGCTGGGGCACTCAAATCGGGGAAATTCTAACAAATCGGTCTCAAACCAAAGAATTATACACATGTATACTACAGTTATATAGGTACTCTAGACCCTGCCATAGGTTTATGTTTATAAACATGTTTATGTTTATAAATACTCCATGCTCAAGTGGAAAATAGACTTGCTAAAGTTATAAAAACACGATCTATGTCCCGATCTTTGTCCCGATTTTGCCTCTGAGGCCGATTTTGGCTCCCGGTCTCATAAAGCTGGGACTCCACTACCCGATTTTGTTGTCAGATCGGACCCATTCTCACAAATCGGACCCAAACAGATGTAAATATAAACAACCCTATGCTTCAGGGTTTGTTTGTATTTTCATCTGTTTGGGTCCGATTTATGAGAATAGCACCGATCAGACGGGAAAATCGGGTAGTGGAGTCCCAGCTTATCAAACCTGTTTGATTTTTTAATAGCCTGATCTGCAGACCGATTTATATACAATTTATACAGTAAATGAATGGCTTAATCGGCCATAAAGATTTCTGTCGGCCTTTGTTTATGCGTGAGCAAACTATAGGTGAGGCTCCACTAATCGATTTTATGCACAAATCGGGGCTATTCTCACGAATCTGACTCAGTCAAATACCATAACAAATACATTCCTTAAGCAGGGACCTTGCCATAGCTTTATGTTTATAAATGATGTTTATGTTTATAAACAAGTGGAAAATAGAATTGCCAAGGCTATGTAAGACGATTTATGTCCAGATTTATGTCTCGATTTTCCAACCCAGGCTGATTTTGGCTCCCAATCCCATATCTAACAGGTTTGATTTTCATTGGTCTGATCTGCAGGACTTTAATCGGCCGATTTATACACAATTTATACAGAAAGTGAATGGCTTAATTGGCCAGATAGATTTCTGAAGGCCTTTGTTTATACCTCAGCAAACTGTATAGACCTGTATGATCGGATCGTGAGAATTGCCCAAAAGATCGGCTAGTGGAGTCCCAGCTTATATAGTCCTGTATGATCGGATTGTGAGAATTACCCCAAAAATCGGGTAGTGGAGCCCCAGCTTTAGAATATTGGTGCAATGACAATTGGTTTCGTGCCACGGTGGCCTGTATTACCCAACGAACGCTCTACCTAGACAGATAAGGTTGGTCCCTAGGAGACACATGCATGGTCTGCATACAGATTACCATAAGGATACGTCTTGATTTGATTTGTTTTGAGCAATATATAAAAGTCCTCTTTATATAAACGTTATACACTCGTGTATGTACGTATAATTATTGTATGTGAGTAAACCGCCCGGGAGGGACTATTTCCTCCAGGGTATATTCATGCGCAGGAATGGTTACCATGGCAAAGATAAACACCCCTATATAAGGCCACTCCGGCCTGGAGTCGTCAGTTGGACGTCCCCACCCCTACATTGAGCAGCTCACCGCCAGTGAGTCTCAAATTTCAAGTTTTTAATGTTTTTTCGTCGGGTTTTTCTCGAGAAAACATTTGGATAAGAAGCAGAGGATGTCTAGGAAGTCTCCTAAGAAGTCACCTAAGAAATTGGGCAAGCCAAAGCGTAAATCTTAGCCTAAAGAAGTCATGGTAACTACATGTAACTACATACTTGTGTATATTAATACTGAATTTGTACTGACATACTTGATATTCGACGTATTGTAATTTTGTGAATGTATTTGTGTTTATGAAAATCATTCTATGAATAAACACATTTATAAACTCAAAAAAAAAAGAAAAGGTTGGAGCGGCCGCAGCAGTTTGAAGCAGTGGGACATTTTGATGGAAATAATGGATTTTTGTGGCTTTAAAATTTCATCAGAAAAGGTGACTTTACCCAGCCAGAAATGTGTATTCTTGGGCATAACCATAGATTATGTAGCCATGGAACTTTCTTTACCCCAAGCTAAGGTTGACAAGTTGCATTGGGCGATTGACGATTGTACGAGTCGTCAATTCATCTCAAAGAAGTTCCTACAAAAAATGGGGGGCCTTATGTCTTTTTGCTCCCAAGTGGTAAGGGGGGACCGCACCTTTAGTAGAAGGGTTTTCGATTTGTGTTCTAAAGCAAAAAACCGAGGTGTAATCTGTAGAGGATTTAAAATGGTGGAAGGATTTCTGTGGTATATTTAATTGCAGGAAATTAATCCTGAATGATAATAATACGTCACCTATGTACTCAGATTCCTCTTTACAATCTTATGGTGCCTGGTGTGGGAAAGATTACCTATACGCTATGTGGTCAGGTGTAGATACCTTTGACCCTGGTTGTGGCCATTATACACCACCTCCTAAATTTGACAATTTACGTGTCCATGAAGGAAACATTAATGTTTATGAATTATACATTAAACAAACTTTTTATGACTTGGCTACGTGAAATATTCTGGATATGTTTTGTGAATAATATTGAGATTTATTCTACTTATATTAGATCTGAAGACAATGTGTTAGCAGATCAATTGTCTAGATTAAATTACAAAGGTGTCCCCAAGAAATGTGTTACATCTTTAAAAGAAAATGACATGTGTTGCTCTATTTCCAGACCTTGAATGGAAGTGTCTGAGAATAAAAAGAGGTGTTTTCATTCATAGAGGTGTTGCTGATACTACATATATTACTAGAACGCAGCAATTAAAGAGGTATGAGATATTCTGTGAAAAATTTAATCTCAAATCTTTTCTATGTACCCCCTCTCAAGCCTCCATGTATGCAACATATGTGTGGACACAACCCCGGTGTGTCTGCTATAACCAGAAGCCGACGAATCATAGTACACTATAGACTCACCAGGTGGTACACCTGCACCCACCTGTGTGGTGGCCGGCCTTATCCGGTCACACCACTCGCTGCTGACCAGCACGGCCTACGGACACATTTTTACAATGACCGGTCAAATATGGTTTTGTAAACCATGCGGGGTCAAACACAAATGCCCCTGGCCTGAAATGCCCTATAGAAGCTGCTAAAATGTCTGCAGCTGGGGCATATAGTGATGCTGGCTCGGATTTATACGAAGTTGGTGACTGGCTGGAGGGACCCTCGAGGCGTGGCAAGTCTAGTACACGCTGTCATAGTCAACACGTGCCGTCAAAGTCAAAGTCACCAAGAGTCCCACCTCAACCACATGTAAGTGACCTTCCCTCGGGCGAGGAAGGCAGTGGGGAGGACAGTGACAGCGAGACAACTAGGGGTAAGGAAGCTGAATAGGAGTTCCTTCATTTTGTAAAAAATGTCAAGCTTGTAAACGAACGCTTGACATCAAATGACCAGCGGCTGTCAAACATTGAAGGCTTACTCCTTAAAGTGCTTAAACTTACCCCAGAAGAAGTGACGACCGAGGAAGTCTTGGAAGATAATTCCAAGGTGAAGAAGAAGAAAACTCCAGTCCCGGCAGAACCTTCTTCGTCGTCAAAGCGGAAAAAGCGTCGTCAGGCCCGGTTGTTGGCGGCTGAAGAGTCCCACCGGGCCGCGGAGAAGGCCAAGGAGGCAGCCAAGGCCAAGGCCAAGTCTCCACGCAAGTCCTCCAGACAGGTTCAGACTTCCTCAGACGAGGAGACCGCACCTAGAGGCAAGTCCAAGCCTCACGGAAAAAAGAAGACTCCAATTCCTAGGCGACGTCAGGACTCTACCTCAAGTGAGTCCAGTGATTCTAGTGACAGCCGGCATGCCCGCCCCAAGTCCAGGCAGAGTCACAGGAACCGTCATACCAGATATTCATCCTCAGACTCGTCTTCGTCGTCTAGTGACGACAGTGAGGACAGTCCAAGACGTCAAAGGTCCGGCAGACATCACCACAAATTGGAATATTCCTCGGGTGTTTCCGTGAAACCGGAAGTTGACGAAGCCCCGAGTATCCAACATGGCAGCTGGGAGACAGCTGTTACGCCTTCTACAGATCCAAAAATGGTTGACACAGAGTTTAGAGTGAGTTTCATTACCTGTAACTGGAAACATGGCTGTAAAATGACTTATGTTAACGACTGTACATACGTGAAGTGTGCAGTTGTTGCAGATAATACTCACATGCCATTGTTCTCGTCGTGTTTTGACGGGACGTGTCACTGTAGTTACTATTTAAATGGAGACTCAACTCAATCCTTGTCGTTGCTCTGCTATGTGTGCAATGGATTCAGTTGTCTCAGATAATGACAGTTTTGTGTTAACAAACATATGTCAAGGCGTTAAAATTATGAATAATGACTGTCAGCTTGAATACACACGAGATAATTATAAAAGTGTTCGAGACTCTAAAAGTAAAATTACTCAGACTATTATCTCAGAGCTGCAAGCAGGTAAAATCACTAAAGTGGTTAATTGTCCCCGCTGTGTCCATTCTTTGGGTGCACTTTTACGGCCAGACGGCAGAGTCAGGTGTATCACGGACTGTTCACAACCAGATGTCAGTATAAATGACTACATGCAGTGGAGGAAATTCCTAAAATTCTGTGATGATAATAACTACCCACCTCTACCGGCATCTACAGAAACTGTGTGCTTATACATTGCACATTTAACATTTACCTTCAAGTACTCTTCTGTAGCGAATAACACATCTGCCATCTGGTCACTCCATGAATGGTTTGATGTCACATCTCCAGCCAAATCTTCATTCCAAGTAAAGTGCACGTTACTAGGTGCACGGAGGCTACTTGGTGACACACCCTCTCAGGTTCTCCCGTTACTCCCTGAGGACTTATTACGTATATTTAGAATATTATCCATGGAAGATCAACTGGATTATCTGTTCTGGTGTATGCTCACCTTATCGTAAGATGTCTTTTAAGGAGTGGTCACGTGACCAAGTCTGGCCACACGTTATTAACCAAAGACATCCAACCGACGTCATATGGATTTGACATTTCTGTGTCTTCCTCTAAAACTGTACAATTTAAGGAACGTTCACTACTGATCCCAGTGGTGGCCACCGCGCCACCCTTGTCCTGTCTACTGGCTGAAACTCTGTGGTCTTCAGAAGGACAAAAGTTCCCCACTTTTCTGTCTACCGGGAACTAGGAGGCCACCCTCTTATAATTGGTACCTTTCTAAACTAAAGGATTCTTGCCGGCGAGCTGGATTACCAGGCCGGTACGGTACCCACAGTACCCGTCGCGGGGCTGCCACTTACTTGAACAGGATCGGCCTACCACTTCATGAAATAAAAGTGTACGGTGACTGGAAGTCTCTCTCAGTCCTACTGTACTTATCAAACGATAGATCTACCCAGTACTCAAAAGACAAATATGTTGCTAAATGTCTATCTCGCCTGTGTTAATCTAGACTCGCCTTGGTTTGGCAGGTCATTCGTAATTACTTGTCGGCAGTCTGGTATTTCCAGAAATTGTATGGTCACCCAGCGCATAGTGATGATTATTTGCTGAAGTTAACACTGGACGGTATTGAGAGAGATTGTAATACTACATCTAAGGTGCGCTACCCACTATCAGTGCCAGACTTGTTGAAGATCTATTCATTGTTAGATATGAGTGTGTATGTGGATAAACTGTTTTGGTTAGTTATACTGCTAGCCTTTAGATGTGTGCTAAGAATTTCCCATGTTATTGACTCTGTGCATGCGTTGGATATTTCAGATGTTAAAGTGTCTATTGATTGTATACAGGTTCAGATTAATTCTTCCAAGACAGACCAATTTGGTAGGAACCCCCATGTAATATATTTACAGAGGCTGGATGGTTGTATTCTATGTCAAGCTTTTTTGTTGTTAAAAGTTGCAAAAGAATCCAGGAAATATGGTAAAAAACTGAGGCGATCACCAAGAATGAAGAAAATGTATTGAATGAAGGAAACTCTGAGGAGGAAGATGGGATTGTAGGAATGGACATAGATAAAGGAGTGAACAGGAAAGATACCCTGTTGACTGAACCCGATTTAGACGGGTTCGTTTCGAGGTACGACGGAAGGGAGGTGCATATACACTCTCGAATTTTGAAAGGTGAGAAGGACGGCCGTTCGAAGTGTTGGCATAAGGATACCAGGGACTGTGTGCGACAGTTCCTAACCCCCAAGGAGTATGCTGCCCTTCCATCGAACTGGCTGCTATTCTACAAAGAGACTGAGGCTGGTTTGCAAGTGAGCCAGTCGTTTCGAAGGGCTGTGTTCGATTGCGAAGTCGCCCACAGGCAGCATCGTCTACCGAACCTACCTTATTTACTGTCAGATAATTCCCGGGGTGACGGGAATGGACATCGCTAGTGATGTTCTGTTTCGCGAATCGACAACGAACGAGAGCCATCATGCAGTGAGGACTGGATTGAGCTCGGGAAGCACCCGCGAGCTCCACGCCTATATAGTCTGAATGGGGGTGAACTGCTCCGCCGATTGAAAGAATGTGAGGACGCAGAGGAGATGTTGAACGAAGTGATCTCGAATATGATTCAAGAGGGTACATATGCCACTAGGGCATAGGTTCCTGGTCTGCAGGAAGAGCCGACAGTGGCCGAACAGAAGGAACATTTGGCGGCCATTCGAAAGGGAAAGGCCTTAATTAAAGCGGCGAAGAAGAAGGAAAGCCAGTCCTCTGTGACTGAGAGTGAGCCCGAGGGTGAGTCGGGAACTAGGAAAATGAAGGGAAAGACTACAAAGGGAAGGGGTAAGAAGAAGACTTTGACGGATAGTGAGTCTGATAGCGACCAGGGCGTATCTCATACAGTCCTATCGTCGAGAGAGAAAAGGAAGCAGAAGGATTTAAAGAAGGATGTAAAAATGATTGTTCCCTCGAAAGTAGTTGCAAAAAGAAGTTAAGAAGATAATGAAATTAGCTCGGAAAGATGATTTAGAGCAATGGATACTAGGCGATATAAATATTAACACTTTAAAAGAGGGCATTCCCTCAAGTATTGCTCTTAGTGACCTTTGTAAATTCAAAGGTTATCATAAACTTATCCATTAGTGTACCCGCCCTTTTGGGAAAACAGTAGCATGCTTGGATAATATTTTAACTTCATTCAATGGTGACATGACTGCCGGTGTGCTGAATTTCTTGGTGAGTGATCATCTACCAGTGTTTTGTGTCAAAACTAAGTTGAAACTTGAATATTTGAAAAAAAGCGTGCGTATTCGCAATTACAAATACTTTGATGTTGAGCTATTCAAAGATTGGCTTAGTGAGGCAGATTGGGATGATTTTTATGCCAAAAATGACCCGGATGTTGCCTGGTTGTTTATTTTGAATCACATCTTTGAATACTTGGATGTAAACTGTCCATGGGAAACCATAGAAGTGGTTGACAAGAGAAACCGATGGATGACTGGAGAGATATTGGGTCTGATAAGGGAAAGAGAGAATGCAGTCGACAGTTATCTGAAGACAGGGAGGGAGAGATTCCTTCTGTTTGCTAAGAGATTAAGATGTAGGATAAACCGCGCCATAACATGTGCAAAATCTGAGTACATTAAAAACACTCTGGAAGAAAATAAGGACGATCCAAAAAAATTCTGGAGAGTGATCAACAGTGTTTTGAAGCCGGAAACAACAGTGGAGCCCCCTATGTTGATTGGTGAGGATGGTTTTATTAAGACCAACTTGGAGTCTGTACAATATTTGAATGATTTTTTTCTCTGGCATTGGAAAGAAATTGTCAAATAATATGACTGATAATGGACATCCAGAAAAGAGCCAGTTGACTCTGTATATCCACAAATCAAGGTTGAAAAGGGCTTGTTGGACATTCTGATAGATGAAATTAATGTGAACACAATCTCTGGCATAGAGGGCCTGCGTTGTGATATATCAAAATGTGCTATGAAACACTTATTGGATCAAATGACATGGTTATATCAATTGAGCTTTGATCAAGGTATCTTCCCAGATGAGTGGAAATGTGCGAGAGTAAACCCAATCCCTAAAACTGGCAACCAAAAGCTAATCACTAACTGGAGACCAATTTCTCTGCTGCCTGTACCCTCGAAATTAGCTGAGAAATTAATGCATATTCACCTATCTGAGGTATTGTTTAAACAGGACTTTTTGACTGACCATCAGTATGGATATAGACAGGGCAGAGGCATAGGTTCTTAAATAAACTTTATGAAAATAGGGATAGGGGACATTTGACAGTGGCTTGCTATCTTGATTTAAAAAAGGCCTTTGATAGTGTCCACCATGGTTATCTAATAGAAATTTTAGGCACTCTAGGTTTACATGACGTAGTATTAAATTGGTTAATGAGTTACCTATCAAATAGATGTCAATTTACACGTATAGGCAGTTTTAAATCTAACACCAGCTGTGTGGAATTTGGTGTGCCCCAGGGTTCTGTCTTGGGGCCGCTATTGTTTATAATCTATGTCAATGATGTTAGTAAAGTGTTACATATATGCGGATGACCTAGTGGTATTTCATTCTGCTAATAAAATTGATCTAATAAAAGGACGAATGCAGGATACGTTGAACCTACTGGCTAAATGGTTTGTTAGAAAAAGGCTAACTGTCAATGTGGATAAGAGTAAGGTAACATGGTATGGCTCCACACAAAAATTACCAAAGTCTAGAGGCATAAAATTCTATCTGGAAGACATAGAATTGGAAACTGTAGGATGCTATAAGTACCTAGGCTTGAAAATTGATAGTGCGCTTAGTCTAGAACCTGCAATGAGGGAACTTACTAGTAAAGTCAATCATAAGCTCTTCAGGTTTGGTAAAATGAGAATTGTCCAAACAGAGAGTGCTACCCTATTGGTATATAAGTCCACTATCATGAGCCTGTTTGACTATGGAAGCTTCTGTCAAGATGGTGTTAATGGAGGTGCTCTGAAAAAACTGGACAGGATGCAAAAGAGGGGCTTAAAGATATGTTATGCATCAAGAGACTTGAGAGAAGCTGAAATGTATACCCTGTCCGAACTGGACAGGATGCAAAAGAGGGGCTTAAAGATATGTTATGCATCAAGAGACTTGAGAGAAGCTGAAATGTATACCCTGTCCGAGTTGCAAACTCTAAAGAGAAGACGGCAAGAATTACTATTGACTTATATGTATAAGCTCTCCCATAATGACTCTATGCTGGACTTGAGTGAAAGGAGAGGGGGGCTAAGATCGGAAGGAAAGATCCGCTTTAATGTGCCTCGGGCCAGAAATGCTGGTTACACAAAGTCTCCACTCTATAGGGGTGCAGCAATGTGGGACAAACTGGGAGACTATTATCAAAGAAGTAAAGACAAAATTACCTTCAAGAAGCGCATCAGATCTCTAGTGAATTTGGATGTGCCCAATCCTAATCCTGGCAGGGTAGAAGAAGGTGCACTAGAGGAAGAAGAGTTGTTACCTGAAGAGTGGCCTATCTTACCAAGGAGGCTGTTATAATGACGGTTTCCGGTGAGAAATTGGTTGGAGGTGGTGTGTTCATTGTATCTGACATGTCCAATAATTATATATGTCTATCTACATTATATGACATTGGCTGTGCGGAGAGCAGCTCTCTCTCCACTGTCTTCTGAAGTATAAATCTTGTAACTTTACTGGACCCAGATTTCACTCGAGGAAGATGTTATGATGACATCGTCCAAGGAATGAGTGAAATGGGTTCTAAGTTAAAACGATGCAAACCAATGATTAGGGATGTTCTTATATGACAAATGTATGATACATGCATAGAAGTTAATACTACTCCCCTTACTAGTGTTCTGTGATAGCCATGATAAGCCCATTATAGTATAATACAGAAAATCCGTTTTCTGTCTATTAACAGTCTTTCCTACTTTCTTGTAATTGTACTTTTTTTGTATTTATATTTGTAAATAATGTATGTTCATGTTTATTTATTTTTTGCTGTACATAGACTGCATAATACCCATCTTTATCTCATCTATTGCAAACTCATCTTTATCTCATCCAATATGTGAAAACAACGCAATTATTGATATGAATGAAAAGGCATCATCTTTATTGTCATAACATATACCACAAATTGTAATTTTTGTGATTTGGCAATAAAAACCTTTCAAACCTTAAAAAAAAAGTAACTGAAACGGTTGGCCAGGGATCGGCAGCGTCTTCATCTTCGGGTGAAGATCCGTTGAAAGAGAGGATGGCTGCGATCCAGGCTGCCGCAGCTGTGAAAGTGGGGAGTTTAATTGATAGAACTAAGAGGAAGGATAGTCCGGCAAAAGTCTCCGAACCTGAGGGTAGTCCAGATGAGGAATCAGGACGGGAATCAGGATCGGAGGAACCAGATCCGTCCCTGAAGAAAGATCCGGAATCAGGTAAATCTGACCCGGAGGAAGAAAGTAAAATGGAGGAGGGAGAAGGACCAGGGAGGAGGAGGAGGTAGACGACAAAGAGCGAACGCATAGAATTTGGAAGAATAGTGCTGCTAGTTTCAGTCATTTTATTCCGGGTTCGTTTGAGGAGTGCGCCAAGGGAAAGAAAAGCTATGGCTACCCCGACGCAAAGAATATGAATGATGAAAGTGACGATGAGGACTGGCTTCGGGAAACCGATTCGGACCTATTAACGTCTGCATATTATGAGGAATGGTTTAAGCAGATTGGAAAGTACCCTGAGACGTACTATAGCCGTGACCAACGTTGGAAACTTCGTTGGGCATATCACTGCTGGTACCAAAGGGATCACGAAAGGTACTGTCCTTCTCTATCTGCATGGAGGACTATGGAAAGGAGAGGACGTATCCCGACAGGATGCGTTTTCTGCATCATCTATGTGAACGACATATGCCCCACGCTGTGGTATATGAGTGCGCCAACCGAGAGGGACAGAGGGATAGCGCGACCTGTGACATTTGCGTTACCCCGAGAAGAGGGGTGATGATTAGACATTATAAGTATTGCTATGTGCAGGATGCAAAGAATGGAAAATTGAGTGCTCAAATTGCCCTAGTGAAAGCTCGGGGCAAGTTCAAGATGACAGAGGATCTGTTCTCGAGAGTCTGTGACTACCGAGGAGATCCGCCGAAATCGAAATTGGAGGAATAGAGACGGGCCAGCCGTAGTCCGGCGAGAGGGGGGGAAAGAAATCCCGATTAAAGTCGACGGGAGTGAAAGAATTCAAGGTGCCTCATTCGGTATCGAGGGATTCGAGATCAACCCATGACAAGCGGAAGGACTCGACCACTTACCAGTCACCTGTGAGTGGGGGTTCGGGCTCGCGCCCTTCCTCATCATCATCCTATTCGCATGATGACTCAACCCCAGCGGCATGGCTCGATTCATTGAAGGAACTGGGTCCGAGTTCGAATGTGAATGAATACCCCGGATTGGCAACACCGGAGGGGACTGTTAGGAAAGAACCTGCCATGACGCAGGTGCCTGATAACAGGTTACGCGTAAGCACCTGAGCGGTGGATCTATACTTCGATCCAGCCGATAAGGTGGCGTGTAAAACCGCCCAAGCAGCGGTTGACACATTCCAAGATGCCCAACGGGAGCTGGCAGTGAGGTACAATCAAGGAGTTGCGAATCTGTTTGCAAGATCCACGGTAGAAATCGAAAGTACCCACAGAAAGAAATTAGAGGAGCAGAATAAGGTGACTTTGGCGGCGAAAACCGCTAAGATCCGGAATTAACTGAAAGTAGCCGCATCTCAGACAGCATTGAGTAAAAAGAGACTGCAAGAAAGCACCAACCGGAACGAGGCTATGAACGTTAAGTTCCAGCAAGTGTTCGGAGTCTTCTTGGATGAATGGGACGGCACTCGGGAGTCAGCCCTGCAAATGCTAAAAGATCAGGCTGACTGCAATTGAACTTTATGAATGATAGAGTATATGAATGAATGATATTCGAAGGAGGTTGGATGATTCAGCATAGTGATCCGAAACGTGGATGTCATTAAAGAAGGAAGCCGTGACTCGCTACATTACCAACGCGAAAGGCCTGAGAGCACCAAACTAGAAATATATGAAGAGGAGAGCACCACCAACCCGTTGGAAAGAACGTGTCTGTCCAGTTGGGGACAGGGTAGCTGAAGCAATAAGAAGAGGAGAGCACTACCGACCCGTTCGAAAGAATGTGCCTGTCCAGTTTGGGACAGGGTAGGAGTAGAAGAGGAGAGCACCAACCACCCTTGTTCTTTCTAATGAAGGGACATTGTGCCTAACTCAGTTACTATAAAAGTTAGGATGGCTGTCATGATCGTCAGTTTTTCGTTTTTTTGTTATTTGATTGAGATGTGATAATGTTGAGACTCAATCATATTGTGTAATGTATTAGTGACACACCAGGGGGCGCCATTGTTTCAGCCTCCAGTGTGCCGGTAGCCTGCCTGGTCAGCCATTGATCAGAACCTGGCCAGGCAGGCTGCAGGGGTCAATATTATTTTCTAAGTATTTTCTAATATTTAGTGGGCACTAACCAGCAGGATGGTGGTTTGTGCCAACCAAGAATGTGGGGCCACCTTTAATGGCAACAATAAGGTGTGCCCCACATGTGGGGCACCTAATGCGAGGAGACAGCAAGTTCCAGATCCGCCAATGTCCCCGACCATGACTAGGTCGGGTCCAGGCGAGTCAGCGGACCATGACGAGACCGGGAGTGAGGACACCCCCGGGGAGCAGAGCTCGGACCCCCGCCAACAAGCTACAGGGGCCGGGCAGCAGACTGCAGAAACCGACAACTATGATCCTGCCAGCGACAAGGTCGCAGCGGACGATATATACGCTGCGACAGTTAGCAACCTGATCCATGCCCTCGGTGAGGAGAAGCAGAAGGAGGTTGTGCTCATGCGACAAAGGAAAGTAAGAGACTTACAGGTTCAGTTGGAGGAAGCCCGTGCGGCAAATGCTGCGATCAGTGGCCATGTCGCTGAGGGAGACGCATACATTAGGCGCGTCCGCGAGGAGTTCGAGAGCCAAAAATCACCCGTGGTGAGCGACAACAGCGCGGACGGCGGGCTGGTACCCGGCGCCCCTCACGCGGACACACGGGGACCAGCGGCGAATACCCTTCACTATACCGCGGACTCGAACGCGGCCGCGGATGTCAACAGCCAAGATGGCGGACAGGCCGCGGACAGCGATAAAGATGCTCTGTTGGCGGACTTTCAACACTTTTTGACCCTTAAAAAGCGACAAGGTGAGCTGTACCAAACATCCAGACCAGCCAGGCCTCTCGGGCACCCGGGGAGAGGCGAGCAGCAGCCGGGAGGAGGCGCGCAACCCCCGGGTAGAGGCGCACAACCTCAGTGGAGTGGCCTTGTGGAGGGCAGTGGTTTTGACAATTTCAATCCCAGTGGGTATACCGGGGTACGATCAGCTGATCGGACTACCGCTGGCAGTACTCTGAATGCTATGGGTGGGGGTGCAGTGGAGCACTCATTCAGGATGGGCCAGGTAGAGGGACTGGCACCTGGTTTGGGTGACACTCATCCCCCCTCTCACACTGTCACTGACACCTCTTATGAAGCCTACCTGAGATGGTGCCAACATCAACAGCCCCAACAGCATCAACAGCCACAACAGCCTCAACAGCCACAGCTATACTACAAGGATGGCTCCATGTTCAAGCCCCAACAGCAGTTGGGAACTGGCCAAGTTCAACATCTGGCTCAGCACACTCTCCAGTCTGGTTTGGCTAGTGCTGGACTGACTACAGCTGCACTAGGCCTACTAGAGGGGGATGTCAATGGGCTATTCAGCACCCAGACCAATGCTCAAGGTATGCCTGATACAGATTGGCTCAAGAATCTGAAATTGATGTCTGATACTAGTAAGAGGAAGAGGTCAACTAACAAGTTGAGACCAGACTGTTATATTGATGTTGACAAGTTGTACCATGAAATGAGTTTTCAGGAATTGATGAATGGTATGAATGGTGTTCTGGATTTTGTTATCAAATCCAATTTGCCCAGAATCACACTTGCAGGCTATAGATCCCACATGAGGTTTATAACACTTAAGGGCCAAGGTGGAGCTTTCGGTCCCGACCAGCTGGCTAGGTATGACCATGAGGTAGTTTCAAGAGTGATAAAGGGTGATCTGGTGGACTTTGTAGCAGGTGATGTTAGGTCAGTAGAAGCCCATCTTAGTGCAGAACACATGCTAGTGGTGAAACGGATGCTCGCTGGGTCATCCCCTCATGCGGGTACCAGTCAGTCGGGTTCGGGCGGGGGTCGCGGCAGACGTCGCCGCAACCGTGGCCCTCGTTTTGACCGTCAGATGTCAGATTGGCCCCCGGATTTCTGCTGGAAGTGGAACAACACAGAGTGTAACTTCAACCCTTGCTACAAGAAGCACGCTTGTGTAGAGTGCAGCGGTCAGCACAAGAGTAGAGACTGCCGCGGGGGCTATGACAATCAAGGGGGTCAGTATCAGCCCCAGCAACAGCAGCAGCATCAACAGCCACACCAGCATCATCAACAGCAGCAACAGCAGGGTCGGCCTTGACCGGCGAGAGACTCTGCAAGTTACGCACACGAGAGGCCCGCGTCTGCGGATAGGACGATAAACTTCTCGTGTACGCGCACCGTAGCTTCACCAGTGCTCCCAGCTGTGTTCAGACAGGACTGTGATTATTTTTATGACCTGGACTCTTTGTACCCTAGTAGTTATGGGGACCTTATGTGCACGGCTAGTATAGAGGAGCTGTTGGATAATTATAGTAATTACACCCCTTTATGGGACTCCTCGGCCCCTCATTTCCTGAGCAGTGTCCGTTCACAGTTTAAGTTAAATGGTTGGCGGAAAATGTTGTGGGGTGGCCCCTCAGAAGTCTATGGCCGCGGTAATTGGGACCCCAATTCCCATTTTTTGTTAGATGGTGTTTGCCATGGTTTTAAGTTAACAGACCCGGGTGTCGCGATAGACAGTTATTTCTGTTTAAATTATAGCTCGGCGACAATAGACGCTTTTGAGGCCATCAACGAGATCATGTGCACCGAATTGGAGAGTGGGAAGTTAACAATAGTGGACAAGCCGCCACATTGTGTGCACGCGATGGGAGCGGTTCACAAAGCATCGGGAGGTTATAGGCCTATCACAGATGCAAGCCGCCCATCTTTGCTTAGCATTAACAATTACATGGACACCACCTTCAAGTCATTTAGTTACAACTCCATCGACACGGTTTCAGATCACATGACTCCGGGCTGCTTGATGGCCGTCTCAGATCTGGGAAGCGTGTACCGCACGGTATTGGTACGGCCTTGTGATAGAGAGCTCCAAGGTCTGGTTTGGAATGTGAATGGACAGGACCAGTTTATTCAGGACAATTTTATGAGCTTTGGTACTAGAGTGGCACCGCACATCTTCAATAGCATATCAGATGCAGTCGCTCGTTATGTTAATGCCTACGGTTATTTCTGTGTCAACTACCTAGATGATTTTCTTTTAATGGCCGACACGTACGAGCAGTGCAAGGAGGCACAGCTTTTTCTGCACCAGACACTTCGCTCGTTGGGATTCTATATCTCGTACAAGAAGGTGCAGTCCCCCGCGCAGATTCAGCGTTATTTAGGGGTGGAACTGGATTCGCTAGAGTTGAGTTGGCATTTTTTGCTGGTCGCCGCAGGGCGACAAAACGCCAACTCCAGCGCTTATGTGATGTGCTAAGCCACTGCTCTACTTTAGTCCGGGGGGGTAGGACATTTTCCCACAGGGTGGTGTCTATGCTACGTGTGTTCAGCGCGAAGAAGCGTTATGTGACTTTATCCGCGTCATTCCAGGAGGATCTAGAATGGTGGAGACAGTTCGCGAGGTGGTTCAACGGTTCAGCGAAGATTATTCAACCCCCGCTCCATACATCTATGATCTGCACTGATGCATCAGGGATCGGGTATGGTGCGTACACCGATCTAGACTGGATATGTGGACACTGGTTGGATGACATCGTCATGGCAGACAACATTCATGGCCACTGTAGGCCTCATCCTACCATGGATATCCCGGAGAATATCAATGTGAGAGAGCTCTACCCAATATATGAGGCAGTAGAGTGCTGGAGCCATTTGTGGCGGGACCATAAAGTTTATTGTATTACAGACAACACTCAGGTGGTCAGTGCCCTCAATAAGGGTAAAAGTGTGAATTCTGTGGCTAATAGTTTACCTTTGTTCCTCTGTTGTAGAGGTGGTCCAAAGGAGGCTTCAGCTAGACCGGGAGGCAGCGGAGCTCAGGTCGAAGGCTTGGGCACCGAACACTTGGAAAACTAAGAGCTCTCAATGGAAGCGTTATATTAAGTTCAGTCAATCAGTTTTGATACCGGCTCTGCCGACGGACACCGCACATATGTGCAGGTATGTTGTGTACATGTCGAAAAGCTTATCTTACACAACCATACAGAATTATATCAGTGGAGTGATTTCTTTGAACTCTTATTTTGGTTATGACGCGAAGCTAATTCGGTCAAACTTTGACTTTATCATGACTTTAGCTGGAGTCCGCAGAGTTCTGGGCGACCCGGAACCAGTTAGGCCCTCATTCTCGCTCGCTGACATTCTGAAGATGTTTTCTTTTGTTGACATGAGCGACCCGGAAGACAGGGTGCTATGGTCTTGTCTGGCACTGAGTTACCGTGGTTTGCTCAGGAAGAGCAATTTAGTTCCTGACACAGCCACCAACCCGACGGGACATTATCTACGACGAGGAGCAGTCAGCTCCACAGCGTGGGACATAGAGCTGGCAATCTCCAGTTCAAAGACAATTCAATACGGCCAGAGGGTCCATAAAGTACCTATCACTTTCGCACCGGGTTCCCCTTTGTGTGCGGCTTCTTTGGTTCAGAGACATTTGAAAGAGTTCCCCAGCACGGACTTGTTGGCACCGGTGTTCGTGCTTCAGAGGGGCGCCACCCGAGTCCCGGTGACTTACGCAAAGCTGTTGAAGTTTTTGAAACGACTCTTGAAGTCAGCCGGTTTCCAATCAGAACGGGCCGGCATGCACTCATTACGCCGGGCGGGAGCGCTGTACATGTATAGACTAGGACTTAGTATCGAAGACATCAGGCAAGCAGGGGACTGGGCCAGTATGGCAGCCCTGCTTTATCTCACCAAACCTTACTCTATGAGGATAGACACCGACCAGATTGTATCACGTTGCTTATCTTCATCTTTCTCGGTGTAGATTGTTATTTCATTTACTTACTTGGAGTCTGCTGTGTGTATTTCTACAGGCCCAAGTCCAGCTATTGCTTTGCCTTGTCCCTTATCTCCTGTAAGTTACTAATGTTGAGACTCAATCATATTGTGTAATGTATTAGTGACACACCAGGGGGCGCCATTGTTTCAGCCTCCAGTGTGCCGGTAGCCTGCCTGGTCAGCCATTGATCAGAACCTGGCCAGGCAGGCTGCAGGGGTCAATATTATTTTTTCTTTTTGTTTTTGTAATAAATAGGCCGTGTGTATTTCTACAGGCCCAAGTCCAGCTATTGCTTTGCCTTGTCCCTTATCTCCTGTAAGTTACTAATAAGGATGTAAGAGTTGATTCGAAGGTAAAATCTGTTGATGATGTGCTATATTGTAAATCAAAGTTGTGTGTTATAATTCGAAATGTGTCTAGCCATTTGAATAGCCATTTGTTTTGTTTTTACAACTACCCTTGTAAGATAATGTTTGATTTTTTACGTTCCTATGGAACTTTACCCTACTGTGTTCAATAGACATGTACATTACGCTTAATAAGAACTCGGTTGTACGAGTTTGTTAAAATTGTATATATTTTAAATTAAGGCGTATGTGTTGTCTAGGGGGGGTGGTGTAGGGGCACTAATATTATCCAGGTTCATCAAACACCTACTGTATGGTTCGCATAGCCGGAACCAGGGGGCACCGCGATCGGAGGCAAACAGTATAAATACTGCCCTCACCCCCTTGCTCCGGCAGACCTCTTCAGGTCTGCGACCCTGACTGACCATACGAAAGTACACATATATATCGAATGACCAGAATGAATCGGAACTCTTATTTAGCTTGATTGTCCAGGTTGAGACCATAATAAAACCCTTTCTTCGCATCTCATCAAGAATACTCCAGTTCGTGTCCTTATTTCTCGAATTACATAACAACGAACTCTACACATAGTTGATATATTTAAAGCTAATGATATTTGCTATTTTTATCAAAAGTTAGAACATTGAAACTATTTACCAATAAATCATTATCTAGAATGATAAAGAGTTCATTAAGTTACTTAGAATAACCAAGGGTATCAATTGTAGCCATTTTCTACCCTGGCTCGAGCCATTTTACACTTATTTTTAGCTTTAATTGTAAGATTTAGACCGATTTTGCTATATTTTTGAACTTTAAATGCCAAAAAACCTAAAAATATGCCCGGGACCCCCTATCAGAATCACTTTCATATATTAGCAAATGATCTGGACTATTTTCTGGCAAAGTTAAAAAAAATTCTGTTAATTCTGAATACCATTTTTAGCCAATAAGGCTACAAAATGATAGCAATTTATTCCTTTTTTTTCACAAAACATCATATTTTTACCATGCCATGGCATACAACTGTAAAGTTAATTTTGCAGTAAAGTGGAACATATAGCCATTTCACATGTGAAGTTTTACATTTCTGTGCATAATGGTTGATATCTTTAAAAATTATTTAAGTTTTCACACTTTTTTCTCATTTTTAGAGAAATATTAAAATACTTTAATTTTTCAAAATTCTGTATTTAAAAAAGTAGGTCGGGACCCCCCATTTTTCTTTTCATTTTCTGTTTCTATATGATTCAGACTGTCTGTAGAAAAAAAATAGAGACATTCTGTTAACTTTGATCAAAGGGTAGCAACCCACCTTAATACCAGACTCAAAGCATTATCTGCAGTATTATTGTTACCGGTATCTAGGGTCAGTACTCATTCTCTCCGCCATGGGGGGGGGGGGGGCTACATTCTTGAAGACCCTGGGCTTAAGTGTGGGTGATATTATGAATAAGGCCAACTGGAAATCAAATGCTGTGTACCGGTACTTGCATGACAAAAGGAGTGAATTGTTGCAGCTTGAAGTTGTTCCAGCTGAATTTCTGTCTAAATTTTAAAATGTTTCAATTTAGCCTGTCATTTTGTTTGCCGGGTTGTTTGGCCAGTTTTATAAAGATCAATCCACCAAACACAATGTCCCTGTTTGTTTATTATAACTGTATCGCCAATGTACAGCTACTAAATTGTTCTATTCACCACCATAACTTATATGTTAGATAATCAATACCGTGTGCAATAAACAAGAGTAGGGTCCTACAGTTAACAAATATTTTGAAAATAACTGGCCTGATGAAAGCGTTTGTGTTCATTGCCAGAACGGGTTAACGTTTATGATCTACATGGCCCAAACTAATTTCCTCAGTTGAAATATGTCTAGGGCAAGCTCACCTATTTCCGACCACCTACCATAAGTCGACCACATACAGCACCATACTGCCTCTATCCTATGCTAAATGGGGGTGCAAATGCTATTTGAATTAAAAGTTGAAGTGTTACTGGTCTGCATAGCATCCATACTTTTCACTAATATGATTTTATTCATGTGAGTACATATTGCAGAAGTGAAGGTGTATGACCTGTTTTGAATACACATTAAATGGAATTTCTTCATAAATATTCGACTTTGGTGCTAGCTTATCATACTTTTCAGTCAGTTTATGTACTAATTGTGATGTTAAATGAATGGATACACATGTTTTGAACATAAATCACTTTTTCTTATAAAAAAACATCCACATTCTCAAATGGTAGGGCTCATAAGCTGGCACCTACTTATTTCACCATGACCTGACCACAATTTTACCATAAGACGACCTGAGTCTGCAAGGTGTTAGCAGTAACCCTATTTCAAGAGTCATTCTGCAAGGAATGCTACTTATATACCTACTTTTTAAAAGCTCAAAAGTTCAAGAAAATGCACCCGTAATTGGAATATATTGAACCTGCATAATTCTGACATTATTTTGTTAGGTAATTCCAGTTTATCTATAAAGGTATTTAAAATAATTCATATTGTTTTGATTGAGATAAGAGTGGTCGACACTAGGTTAATTTTGGTCGACATTAAGTGAAAACAGACCATTTGAGATTTCCAAATATAAAGGCAATGATCTACATATAATATTGATTTATAAAATTATCAAATATGATCAATTGAAACCCATGGACCATCTCCCAATGTGTAGTGGAACAGGTATGCCCCCATAGTTCTTTTACTTGACATAATGAAGCATCTGCTGATGGTCACGAAAAACTGTGATGGGAAGGGTCGACTTATGGTGAATCTACCCTATATCTATACTCTATACACCACAATATAAAGCCTACTTGATACTATATTCAAAGTAATAGATGTTCATACTGCGGTATGACGGTGCGTAACCCCTGCTTCTTGTCTTAGATATCCATGATATCTGTATGTATAGAAAGGTATTAATCCTAAAAAGGTGATCGGATACTACCCACACAGCATAATACTGAACTTTTTTTCACACCCTCTACAGGGATCTAAAATCGCTCATCTTTATGCCCCCTTTGTAGCATAGTAACACGTGGGCTTTTTCACTCAAGACAGGTGGAATTTCTTTCACCACACGGGGGTCTTAACTCTTTTTTTTTACCCCCACCCCCCTCCCCGGTCAAGGGGTTCAAATATTTTACCCCGCCAGGGACTCTCGGAAGTGACGAACATAGTGACATTGCTTGGTGACGTGGCAACGTCACTAACACTGTGACGTCACTGGTGATGTGACGTCACTGCCTACACTCTTCATCCAGAGGTTTAGTCAAGTTACATTGAGGGTAAACTAATGCACCTGAATGTGCAAGGAGAATGTGAAATACACAAAAGGTTGGCCATTTTGTCCAATCTCACATTTTTTACAGCATTGTTTAGACATCTGTCATCAATAAAGATGACAGATCTTATTATTTTTCAGTCCATCTTCAGATGAGTGATAGATGTTCTTAAAATCTCCCGTGAATTTCGACGACTGCATAAAGTGATTGGCAAAGCCTAGCATGATACCCACGCAGTCTTCCCTAGGCTCAAATTAAAAAGGACCACTCCCTACCACGGAGCCAACACACCTGTTCAGGGTTATAGAATGTATTTTGGATATGATCTAAATTCTTGTCATTATGGATTAACGTAATAAACATGTTCACGTCCGCAAAGGTACCCCCCACCCATTAAGAATCGAACCCCCCTCCCTCACCTTGTTACTTTTTATAAAATAGTGATAACTCCCTAACATATCCATGATAACCATATCGAAATATCAAATAACGTATAATAACGTTGTGAATACAAGCGTTTGCATAGGCAACTAAACAAGAACTTGAAATAATAGTTTATGTACAACTAAAAACAACGTTATACATGGAAAGGCTTCCACACGTTAAGATACCTTTTTTTTGTTTATGGGAATCTCCTTGTTGGTCCTGGAATTCTCGTACAGATATACATGTTCGTGTACACAATCCGGACTATTCCCTCATAATTAAAACTTTTAAGATCAGTGTTTGTTATGATGTTACATATTTATCATGAAAGCCTCTTCTATCGTAACTTCAGAACAAATTGTGTTTGATCAATTAAAAATGATTTATGCTGACATACACAAAGCATCAAAACAGATACAGATAGCAACACTGCTACGTTATGTATTACTGATATGTATAGGAACACTACTGCAACATCGGTTTTAGATGTTGGTCTATATGGTACACGTTTACCCATTGGGAGCTGGAGTTATGGGTCAGCATGATGAGCCCAAATAGCGCATACAGAGGGCATACAGAGGGTTCACCATTGGCCGTATTATGGGCTTTCAGCTACACAGCTAGCTCTATCCGACTGGTCCTGTCTGGGCAGCAACAATGAGGTGACTTCGTCCTTTGCTATTCCGTATTAGCTAGGTGATCAGTGTACAGCGCCATCTTGTCTGGTACCAGTGCTCTTTCTTCTGTTAACTACATGTATATCAGTCAGCTGATTCGCTGAAGCTGGTTGCTGTCATGTGCAAAATCTGCAGTTTTAGGGGCCATGAAACTCTCAGTTATAGACCTCTAATGTGGGTCCTAATGTCATCTGTCCAGATTGGGGGAGTGGTTAGGACTCTTATCTGTCGATGCAAAGGTCCTGGCTTCGAATCTATTATGAGGCTACCAGGTTAACAGTCAATTTTAAAGTGTGTCATAAAGACAATAATAAGAATATATGATAAAGATAGGGCAATCTTCCCTTTTTTGTATTTGTACATGAATCATTATGTTTCTTCTTTATAAATACTAGGCCTATTGCGACTCTTGACCAACCAAAATATAATAAAAACATTTAAACTGGTCTGTTAACCATGTAGCCTTTGCATGGATTTGAAGTCAGGACCTGAGCATTGTTAGACCAATGTCCTAACCATTACTCCAATCTGGACAGGTGAGACAAGAACATATTCAACTGCAACTCATTTGGAAAGTTGCGACCCATAAAACTTTATATTTTGGACAGACTAGAAACCAACTTCAGCTACAGGTCTCACAAGGCAATATCACTGCATCTCGCTAGTGCGGAATATGATATAGACAGACAGACGAGACGAGACTAAGATGGCCAGTCAAGCAGGTACCCAGGTCTAGGGGGGTAGAATATAGACAGACAGACGAGACTAAGATGGCCAGTCTGGGGGGGGGGGGGGGGTGGGGGAGGCTGGTCTCGAGGAGTAGTAAGGTGATGGATGGACTCACCTGTTGTCAATGCTAATCAATAACTCCCTGGGCCATACCCAGACCGTGAGTGTCTATTTAAGGGGAGGGGGCACTGGAGGAGAACGGTTTCTTGCCAAGGTAGAGCATGCTAACACAGCACACATACAAAGGGGAGAGCAGCTCAGCACCTACAGTTCACACATGTATCCCGGCACAAGCAGCTCACCCCCCTGAGCAACTCAGCCCTGTATTTACAGCAGTCGTTTCTGCCCAGGTCTATATTGTGGGCGTATTCTTCTAAAGCCATTGAATGTATGCATGTATCAGCTGGACATGTAAAGGTCCGTATGTATAGCAGCGGGAACTGCGGCTCTCCTGGAGAGGGGTAGACATGGGTAGATGGGAGGTGGTACGATGATATTGGCTGACACCTCTCAGTGTGTAGCTCCCGAGCACTGAGCGACTCCTACCTGACCACTTTGTAGGCAGGTAGGTGTGGGAGGGTGCTGCTGGCAAGCAAGCATCACTGACTGCTGTACGCCGCACTGCTGAACCTGTCTGCGGCCCCTTCCAGCCTCCCGGGCTCTTCACCTCCACCGGATCTACACTCCGGTAATAGGCTGCACAGATGGGTACAGCCATTTGGTCATCCAGAAAATACAATGCCTGCGTGTAAACTGGTAATGTTCGAAAAATATGATTGCAGTATAACGTATAGAGACAGGAGACAGAAGCATGAATTAGACATTCAACATAATGTATGGTTGTCAAAGTTGACCATTTAGGTCATACTCAAATGACACGAGCTGTTAACGAGCTAAATCAAATTGACTCACTTTATTTGCATCCTATCTGTTACTGTCACAACTGTATTTTTTTCAATATCTGATCAATGTTTCATTTGTATAAGTCTAGTCTGACCCTGTTAGTTATGTATGTGTTGTCCTGTATCTTCTGACACCATCTTCATTATTTCGCAACTCAAACCCATTTTCGCACTGTCTTAACTTGTGTGTACTTGTTGAAACCGATATTGTGTGATATTTTTGATTATTATTGTTATTCAACCTACCACTTTTCTGTACATTTGAAGAGGATCAAAGAACCTCTATTGAAAACGTAAACAAGAAAAATGTGGCTTTGACCACAGTCGGGTTTGCTGGCCAAATCCCGACTGTGGTCAAAGCCACATAGCAACATCTTTTCCTGATGTCATTTGTTATCTTACATCATAATGATCAACATGCAAACTCCTTCATGTAATCTTATTCAAACTACCGGTCCCTATTGCCTATGGCCTATAAGTTCTATTGAAATTTATTTCAGGTAGGCTATAATTTATTTATGAACAATTTATCTACCTAGGAATTTGGATTAAAACTAGATACATTCAATTATCACTAGGCCTAATTTGCATTGATATTCAAGTCTAATCTATTTAGGTAGGCCTACTATTGCTGCGTAATAGGCCTACCGTAAAAACTCGCGTAGACCCAGCTAACAAAAAACACATTATTTTACGTCAAAATAACGTTATAAAATTCCATATAACGTTATGCCATAGTAAGGAGCCTGAGGGAAACGTTATTTAACGTTATATAACGTTATAAAATGTTGTATAACGTTTTTTGTTTACTGGGGAAGCCGCGGCTAGTACGCGAGTCAGATCGCCAGTGCAGCTTATAGAATCGGGCCAAAGTCGGGGTGCGGCTTATACGCGAGTTTTTCCCAATCAGTGTTCCAAAATGACCCTGTCTGTAGCTTCCACTGCATGAAGTAGGAGCAGCCCCCCCCTCCCCACCAGCACCTCCAGCATCCATAGTTTTAACACCCTCAGTGCCCACCGCGAACCCTGCATCCCCCCCCCCCACCCCCTTCACATTTACCCCCAACCCTCCTCCCCCCCCCCCCGTGATACGTTTTCACAGCTTTCCCAAGACCCGCCTCTGTCCTAAGACTCACACCCCCCTCACCTCCATACACACTCTCACATACCATTATAAAGCTGACAAAACGGGGGACGGCAGAGGGGCACACGGAGGCCTCACGGGCCGCCAGGAGGCCCCACAGGGCCGCCAGGAGGACACCACTATCTGATACAATAGGCTTGATAGCCCAAAGTTGGGGGTGCCGCTAATATGCAAGTTTCCCCAAAGCTCATTCAGAGGGACTCTGCGGCCCAAAGTCGGGGTGCGGCTTATACGCGCGCCAGTTAGGCTTATACGCGAGGTTTTACAGTAGTTAGATAACATAGCCTAGGCCTCTTCATAAGTTATTGGTGCAATCTAAAGACCAAGCACCACTTTCATGATCAAAGCCTATTTTTCTTGACATCAATGAACTTTCGCATAGGCTCCCTAGGCCTAGATCTATATCTTAATCTTTTGAAATAGTATATGCTGCCCCCCCCCCTTTAAAATCACCCAGGAGAAATCTTTTCAACCCCTGCCCCGCCACCCCCACTCCCCAGTCAAGGAGTCAAAATTATTTTGCCCCCCAGACCCCCCGCTCGACCCTGGAAAAAAAGTGAGCCTCCCTCCCCCCTGGACAATCTATGATGCATTCTGAAGGCAAACTCTGACCCATTCTGATATCAAACTGACTTACTGTTTATCTCTGCATCAATCTGTGCCTACTGCGCATAAAACTTTACCAAGAACCCCTCCCCCCCCCGCAAACAAAAACAAAAACAACAACAACAACACAAATGGGGACAATTTGATTTAGCTAGCCTTTCCCAGCAATCATAGACATAGGTCTGTGCTGCAATCTAGTCTGAGTTTCGTCTTTCAACGGAGGGCGTTCTACTTCTACAGTAGGGCTACGAGAGTGGCTACCTGCAATCACGTCCTGTGGCTCGGGGCAAGGCAAAACTAACGTCGGCAATTCCCTCAAGTTTCCCACGCTCCTGTCCCCCGGATGTCGCCTAGTTGGCTGCCTAGTTACTACTTAGTTACTAGGCGACATGTAGGCTACTATAGTAACGCGCCTCACGCGGCACTGTCATGACGTACAGGCTTACTCTACTTGCAGCGTCGTGACAGATGAAGAGAAGCAAAGACGTAGGCCTATATGTATCACTATCATCTGTAATCTATCAGTGATTAGGCCTATCTTTCCTTTGTGACTAAATCTGCCCTTTGAATCGGTGGGGATTTTCTTAAGTTGTCATTAGTGCAAGCGGCCTTCTGACGTCATGGCGCCGCCCCTGGCGTTATTTTCATGACCACAATCTGTCTTGTGATGTCACAGTGCCCCATGTGGTGTCCAGGGAAAACAAAAACATGAATAGGGTTTGCCAACGCCGCCTAAAGGCGGCATTAGGTCACTACATTCCCGGGCCGCTGGCCCGGCTGGCAAACCCGAAAAAACAGTTGTATAGTATGAAGCTGTAGGGTGATTCGAATGGTGTACTGTTTTATACTAAGATATGTGCGTGTGTATTTTATATGCCGAAGTGGTGGCGTAGCCACCTGGTGGTGCCGCCAAGCACCACCAGAACGAAGTATATGATGTTTGCACTTTGCCAGAAGTCAGAACGGGCGCCGCCATCTTGGATTGTGCCACCATCTTGGATTAAGGTGTCACAACACAAATTTATGCTATTTGATAACAATAATATTAATTAAGCTTTGATAGTTCCTGATGTTGATTATAATTATACCTACCCCCCCTAACATTGACCCAAGGAATTCACTGGTTCTATTGGTTTGTTGCTAAGACAGGCCGTAGCCTAGCAACAGCTATTCTAATTGTTTATCTGCCTAGCAACACACATTTCTATGGTGCTGAGCTTAATGATAATCATACCTACCCCCCTAAGATGGATGTAAGGAATGCAATGGTTCTATTGGTTTGTTGCTAAGACAGCTGGTTGCCTAGCAACAGCTATTCTGATTGTTTATGTGCCTAGCAACACACATTTCTATTGTGCTGAGCTTAATGATAATTATACCTACCCCCACTAAAATGGACCCAAGGAATTCAATGGTTCTATTGGTTTGTTACCCCCCTAACATAGACCCAAGGAGTTCATAGGAACTACCATATTTGAAGTTATATTATCCTTCCACCCTGTTTATTTGCTGTCTTGAATGGGTCCCCTTCAAATATACGAACCATGTAGTCAGCATGTTCCTTTAAATGCAAGAATTGCGGTTGTTGCCGCGTATAAAAATGCCTGAGGCATTTTTTTACGCGGCAACATCCGCAATTCTTGTTACATGTTGGAAGTATATATATACACTAATATACGAGTCCCCAATACTATGTTTATCAGACTCCTTTGTGAAGGGTGTAGTGATATTATTAGTCCGCAGGGCGAGGCTGATGATATTACTCCTCATCAAGAGGGTCATTTTTAACAACAAAAAGAAACCTCACCAGGGGTAAGGGTACAATTGTCAGATGGCCAGCCTAACACCTGTCAAAATAAGAATTCAGTGCCCCCCCCCCCATGTGCTCTTAGCTTGCAGTGCACTTTCATGTTGTATGACCAGAAACATGTATAATCAATATTTTACATAATTATTTAACAATTAAGGACGGCTCATACTGTACCATGATAGGACCAACAGTTATCACTTAATAGAGCATTCAGGAGTGTGTTATCAAATTCATCTAAATGCAACATTTTACTTCTGCAGCTGCCTCCAGCCTCAATGGTAGAGGGTAAATACATAAATATGGGCCATAATATGTTGCGTGCCAAAAAGCATTAGAATGCACCATTTTAAGTCCAGATTTCAAAATATTTACTTGGTGGGGGCATGTCCCCAGACCCCCTAACTTACGCTGATCAGGATCAACATAGATAATTATCTTCAACTTTTTCCAGACCCCCTGCCCCTTTCCCTCAGGAAAGTGATTGTTCTGCCACCCCCCCCCCCCATTTAGGCTCTAAGATTTCAAAATATTCTCCCTTAGTGACACTAGCGACATGGGATTTCCCACTCACAATTCTAGTACTGTTCTAGTCTGCTATGTGATAAGGGCGAGTGGTGAGAATGCCCCTTTAACAGGTGGAGGACTAGACCAGTGATACAGCCTGGCCTGTATTTCCAGGCAGCCTGCTAATTCAGGCTGCCCAGGCTGGTTTAACAGGCCGGGAGTCTTTACAGGCAGGGTGTTTATACATGTTGTCCACACTCTCCCAGCACATTACCCTGGTACAGCAGGCTGGGGCTCAGGCTTTCACACCTTCTGCAAGCAGAGGCAACTGTTTTGCCTGCTCTTATGGTTGTCCCATCAGATAAAATACCAATTTAAATATGTAATTATTCAAGAATGCAGTGGACTAGGCACATACTGCATCCATAAGTTGGAGGGTGATTTACTGATCTATATCCTCTATATGAGTTTATTCTTAGCAAATATCACATAAAAATCGCAAATATGATTATATAAAAGCTACAGTGGAAACACAGTTCTGCTTATGAACAGCCCTGTATTCCAGGCTGAGTGACCTGTGAAAACAGGCTGGGTGTGTTATGCAGGCTGTACTGTAAGTCCAGGCAGTCTGTTTAATCAAGGTGGCCTGTGGGTAAGGTCTAAAGGTAACTACGATCTCACCATACTTATGCCACATGTCTACATACATTATATTCTTAATAACCGCTGGCCCTATATATGCAACTGTGGTAGTAATGAGCTGTTGCAGAGGTCGGTCACCATATTATCATCTAACTTACGGATCTAGTCGAACAAGCTAGGTCAAGATCTAGCCAAGTGACCGATCTAGCCAAGTTTTTTGGCAAAAATGTAGGTTCGTTTTTTTACATTATTTATTTGGCCTATTTGAAGCATAAATACCCCTATACTGGCATAGTAATATTACATATTAAATATTTAGACAGAGAAAATAGTGTAATGGAGGTGTATTGTACAGCCATCAAAATGTCTACCAATTGTGCCAAGGTGGGACTCAAACCCATGAGGTCCAGATTGGTGATATCCAGTACAAGTCAGTACATAAGGCCTCTCCCAGACTGTATACATACAGTCGGGGTCCGAGACTGGTGTGGGCCATAGTAGGGAATTGAATCAAAGAAAGGTCGTCCTAAAACTTTCCAAAGGCATTTTTGAGTAAAGTTTTGCAAGCCATTTTTCTAGGACCAATTTTTCATGTAGATTACAAAAAAAGTACTTGCGAAACTGAGAAATTTACATGAAGGGGTCACAACCCCCCCAAAACACAGATTTCTGACAAAAATCCACATTTCATTGTCCTAAAGGGCTGTTTATTACCATATTTAGTCAGGGAATTCCTTAAATGAAAGGTCTGGTAGAGAGGCATCTTCATGAATTACTATTATGGTAACCATGGTAACCATGGTTACAATCAATACCTAAAAAGACTTCGCTTTGTGTTAAATAAATTGATGTAACCATCTATATATCTAAGTTTCCCCTCAACCATTGAAGGATCACATGATGCTTCAAGTTACACATTCAATTGTTGTCAAGATGCATGAATGAAGCACTGGTGACTAATAATTCAGCATACAGTATTGGTTCATCAGGCATGAATGCAGCCCCAATATTAAACACAGCAGGTTCACATCCATGCATAATCATCCCAAAATGGCATAACACACTATGCTCCCATCAAAGGGTCTCACTAGCAAATAGCCCCTCCTTCTGGCACCCCCTTTTGTGGTCTTCATAGAGGGAGGTGACTGTAGATATATACCACAATGAGGTGCGATTATATAGATCAATCACAGGCTGAATATTTGCCATGGCCTGTAGATTAAATTCCTTGAAATGGACCTGATTGATTTGGTTACGGGTGAGTTGGTAGGAACAAGGTTAAAGAGCATGGAGGTATTCACACAAACAGAGCTACTCCATGACATTGCGTAACCTGACTAAAGACATTGCCTGCCCAACTTCAATTCACACAACAAATTATGCAACTATCATTATATATGTTTTGGCCCTAAGGAGCAAAGGTTTTCGGGACTTAGCAAACACATTTGTCAACACCGTCCTAAGAATTAGAGAAACCTATCAGAAGATTGATTTGGTAGATGATCAATACAGAGACAAAAGCATCAAGGCTGAAACAAGGAAGCAACGGAAGAACAACAAAAGGCCCATTCAGAGGATGGTGCAAAAGGAAACTGTTCCTCTCCCTGATGATTTGGGGAATTTCATTGCACACCTAAAAACACAGGGAACTCTCTACTTCCCTTATGGAGCATGTAATGAAAACAGTGAAGCACAAAATGGTTGTAATGGGTGGAACATTCCATGATCCCGATGAGGTAAGGACCACACTTTCATTAGACACATCTGGCTTGAAAGGTGATCACCAGGAGGCAGACACTCATATTATCTTGCATGCCATCAACTGCTCCTCCAACACAATAGTGATACAGGCAAGGGAAACAGACAAGCTGGTTCTCCTGATTGCCAACTATGAGCCTATTGGTTGAAAAGACCTGTGGCTACAAGCAGGAACTGGTTAGAATCCAAAGTTGATTCCCATACATGAAACTTTCAGAAACATGCCTGACAGCCCCCATACTTCACTTCTTGCATTCCAAGCATTGACAGGCTCAGACTCAACATTCATTTCTCATCATTTCAAGCAAACTACATTTGATGTCTTCATCAACAGCATAACCTCCTTGATGCCATTGGAAAGGATGAAAATCCCCCGTCCGAGGATGTGTTGAAATCAGCACTGAAGTTTGTTTGCCACATCTATAGGGTGCCACATGCAGAAACAGTGAACAATGCAAGGGCTCTTTTGTTTGGACATTGTAAGAAAACAGAAGCTCTACCTCCAACATCAGATGCACTGAACTTACATCTCATGTGTGTGCACTACCAGAATCTGATATTGAACTTGGCACACATCCCGAAACCCAACATCACAGATCCTACATGCATGGGATGGAAGATGGAAGACAACAACCTGTTACCTCTGCTAATGATGAAGGAAGCAATTCCACAGGCTTGCCTCTCTCTAGTTGCATGCCCGTAGTGTAGGACTGGGTGCAGGAAATATCGGTGTGGGTATAGGAAGGCAGGGTTCCAGCATACAAGTGATTGTTACACTGGAACTGCTACTTCTCCTTGCCACAATGTTTACAAGTGAGAACAATAAAGCAAAAAGTGTGAAATATGATGGATTATGACCCATTTTCAACCGATGACATTTAAGGAGTAAGCAGTAAAAACACAGAGATTCTGGTAGAGTACTGATGACAAAACCTACTCATTATTGAGATATAGCAATCTGTCAGAGGTGTCATTTACTAGGAGCAAGTCACTATGGTCAGTAAAAGTGCAGCAGGTTTCACAAACAAGTATAGAGAAGTCAAATATTGCCTGTTATGTCTATACTATGGATGTATGAATATAAGTATTAACCAAATAGATTGATGTGTACTTTTTGTTTTGTTTGGTGAGCAGGTAACCATGGCAACCACAACAACACGATTTGCTGATGAATGATAATCATACCTTTCATGTTCATCATAACTTCATGATACATGAATTACAAATTTGATTCCCTACTACCAGGCTTGGCCAAAATCTGATGCACAGTTCCTAGTCCTGCCACAGGTGGCGACCTACCTCATATACAAAACACAGCGGCCACAAAGGGAAGATCCGGGACCTGGTCGGGGGGAGGAGGAGGGCTTTATCTCGCGGAGGTCTTAGGCCCTCTGGGAGAGAGGCATACACATCGGCCTAAGGTATCTAGACAGATAACTAGTCCACTCACTCACTTGCCCACTACCACCTCACCCACGTACTAATAGTTCTGGTCAACTCACCCACTTACCAAGTTGCCCACCCTCCAACTCGCCCACCCTCCAAATTGTCCTCTTTTGGGAGCGGGCTATATTCTCTGTGACGCATTGCATTCTAGGTAAAGCCCACTCTTAAATGTGGGTAATATCGCGAACCTAGTGACGATATTATCCAACTGTTCCTCATCACTTTACTTCACTGTCATTAAGAACCATTATTATATGCAATTTTTTTTTAGATAGTTTAAAATTGAAAAAAATCTAGAGAAAAATAAATCCCAATTGCAACCACTTCCACGTCAGTGGAATGTTGCCTATTCTGTTGCCAAACACCTCAGGAATATGTACATAAAATAACAGATTCCCTCGGAAAAATAAAGAAGAAATGAAATTCTCCCCAAAAAAAGGTGAATACTATACCTAAATATTCATATTCATTTAGATATTCCAATGTGGTGGATCCCATATTTACTTTTATGGGTGACTCTTCTGTGGTTGGGTGTAGGCCAACCGTTACAATTTTATTGACAGGCCGCTAGAGCTGAGCCAATTAAATATAACAGTAGCATCGATTTGCAGTTTATCGATGGGCAGTTTTCAAAGACCAGTCTGAGAATAAAACACCACATCATCAGCATAGATGATGACTTTACAATTTGCTATGACAGAAGGCAGGTTATTCATAAAGCAAATAAATAGGAGTGGTCCAAGTATGGATCCATAGTGGACAGGGAGTACCAAGGAAGTTCTGTCATTACAAATGACCGATTGACTATGTTTACCAAGATAGGCACATAACCAATCTGAGTAAACTGAAATTTACCAAGCCTCGTAGTTGCGGTGCTAGTATTAGTAGGACATCCTTTAAGACTGAGGTATTTATATCTTCAATACCACTAGATTTATCAGTCAGTTGTCTCAGGATAAGCTTGCGGTAATGGTTCCTTATCTGTGTTAATGATTGGGGCTTGACCCAATGAATTTCACAAATCTAGACCTAGACCAGAAAAATATTAGTTTATATAACCTGCTACATCCCTTCCCTCAACATCTTCCCCAGTCTCATGGTGCTCCATGATGACATTAGGTTTCCCGGCCCCTTTATTTCCTGTAGTAGGGTTATTAGAGAGATTGTCTAATTTGTTCTTTTTGAAGACTTTCTCTGCTACCTGGATGCAGAACGCTGTGAACTATATGATCATTTTGTATTAGATGGTATATTATACTATATGTATGCCATATAAGCAAGAGATATATTTATGTATACACAAGGACAATAACATTGTCCTTTAAAATATATATAGGGATAATCATTGATTTATTATTATTCTGGGGCAATAACATCCGTCCCTTGGGAGTTGAGTACACCATCAGGCTCAGCTTCCCATAAAAAATGGCCATATCTAACGGCCACGGTGCATGGATACGCACTACAAGGGCAGGGACCTTTGGGTGCGCACCCATGACTGTAATAATGTGCAAACTTTACTTCTCTTGCCACTCATACTAACATCTTTACCTTTCCTCATGGTCTTAAACCATTTCATTGTTAAGCTATTCATGTACAAGTGGAATTTATATGCCCTTGACTGGAAACAAAATAATTACAGGCAACCATTCATGCCTATATGTCTTCAGTATAAATAAAAGAATTTACATACATACAGAGAGATTGTCTAATTTGTTCTTTTTGAAGACTTTCTCTGCTACCCTAGTTTTAGCATTGATGTCCTTTCTACATTGTTTGTTTGTTAATCGTTTATTTATCCTGTAAGTACATAGAGCCAGGCTCTGTTTCTGACTTACAGCCAATGTGCATATCTATTATAGATGGAATTGATAATAAATATACAAAAATGTCCTTAAGGGATGATTTATATTCTTTATATGAATATACATAAATATATCTCTTGCTTATGTGGCATACATATAGTATAATATACCATCTAATACAAAATGATCATATAGTTTACAGCGTTCTGCATCCAGATTCAAGATGTTTATGAATCTAGGATATACTTTTTTTTACCTTGTTACAATTAAACCTATCTTAAAGGTTGAAACTATATATATGGAGAATATGCCCAGCCACATGCACTAGCATGCTAAGGATAGATATATCCCCCGATTGGGCTGATGTTATGCCCTAAGGTCGATGGAAAAAAGACCTTAATATACAAAAACATATCAAGTGTAGATGTTGTTCCAGTTGATATGGTGGAAGATGTTAAATCCACTTAGAGAGCTTAATGTACGAGAAAATAAGACATAAATGCAATCATAGGTAGAGGAAAAAATAGAGATGAGTGGAAAACCAACACAATGTATACAATATACGACTCAGATATCTATAGCGGGAGGGTATAGTATGTCCTTGAACCTTTTCTTGTTCCACCTTTGGAATTTTTCTTTCTCATTATATGCCCTAGTTTCATTATTGAAGGAGTTCCATAAGGTGGATACCCGAAATTCATAATTTTTTCTATAAAATGGGTTTTTGGGCCTAACAATCTTCACTAGGCGCTCATCGTGTGCCCTTGTCCTTATGTCCCTACTATCTTCATTTGTTTGTACCTGGGAGAAGTCGAAGGCTGCTGTGTACATATGCATTTCCCTTCTATCTTCCAATTTATTTACACCACATTTCCTTAAACAGGGATCAACATGAAAATCTTCATTATTATAAGTGGTTTTTAGACCCCTGTTGAAGGCATACTGCAAATTTTCCATAATATTATTAGGAGCAACATTGTACCACACATCACCATAATCGATAGTAGGAAGAATCATACAAGTTAATACTTTGGCACTTGATGCCTTAGACATTTTTCTTCTTATTCTCCTCAGGAATCTCACCTTATAATTGATATTTCGGACAAGGCATTTTGAGTGAGCTTTAAAATTTAGATGAGTGTCAATTAAAATACCCAAATATCTATATGTAAAAGTACTATTTAGTGTGGCACCATCTAGGGACAGAGAAAACTTATCCATTATTTTCAAGTTGGCTTCTGTGCCAATATGCATGACCTTGTTTTTTTTAGGATTGAGTGATAGCTTGTTGGCTTTGCACCAGCTATTTACTAAGGTAAGATCACTGTTAATTATATCTTTAACATCAGGGATCAGGTTATTATGCGGATAGTACAAGACAGTGTCATCTGCATAATGCTGACACTTAACATTTTTAAGAGGAAAACCAAGGTCATTAATATATAAAATAAATAAGAGGGGCCCCAAGACAGAACCTTGGGGTACCCCACATGGTATTGGGAGAGTGTCAGACATCCTACCATTTGCCTTTGTTGATTGGACTCTATTGGTCAATTAATTTTCAATTAAGTTTCTTGCAGACGGTCTAAAACCAATTTTCTCCAATTCATTAATTAATAGTAAGTGATTTATTGTATCAAAAGCTTTTTCAAAGTCGAGAAAGATGGCTGTTGTTCCCTTATCATTATTAGATTCCATCTATATATTATCTGTAAATTTAATCAGGCTGTTGAGAGTTGATTTTCCCGGTCTAAAGCCATCTTGATTTTCGGTTAAAATCTTGTTATCATGTAAATGTAAAAAGGATTTTTTCAATAATTTTAGAAGGCAATGGTAATATAGAAATTGGTCTCAGGTTGTTTACATCAGAGGCATCCCCCTCTTTTGGTAACGGAGTGACGATGGCTTGTTTCCACGAGTCAGGAAAAGAGGCATTTCTTATTACTAAATTAAGAATAAACATGATATGTCTCGGCAGCGCAAGCATAGCAGCTTTAAGCACTGAAGTTTTAACTAGGGGAACACCTGAGGGTTTTTTGGATTTAATTTTCTTAATTGTTTTAAGTACTATGTCTTCAGTAACTTCGCTGAAAATGAAGGAGGGCTCGTATACTGGGGGATGAAAAGTCCAGGGTTCTTTGAATTTTTTTGCTAAATTTGGACCAATGTCTGTGAAATACTTGTTTATATAATTAGCTGTGTCCTCTGTATTGACGGAGGTATCAGTTTTGTGATGTATTAGATTGAATGTAATATTTGAAGGTTCGGGGTTAGTTATTTTGTTTAAAGCTTTCCAATATTCTTTCGGGTTTTTCACATTGTCATCTACCTGTCTTTTGTGCCATGCTGCTTCTGCTAGCTTATTTTCTTGCTTGGAGAGGTTTTGTAAAAATTGCTTAATATTATAATCATCTTGTGATTTGGTGTGCTTAAAACGCTTAATTGCATCATTCTTGTCCTTTATGAGACTTATCAAATGAGCATCTAACCATGGTTTCTTGGTTTGACTGAAGTTGAATTTTTTCACCTGGCAATTTATATCCAAAATATGCTGTATAGCAGCTAGAAAGAGTTCCCAAACATCTGTTGGGTTATTGCATAACCAGAAATTGTTCCAATCAAGATTTTTAAGACTATTAGTAAACTCTATCTCATTAAAAAGTCTATAGCTTCTACCTGTAAAACTAAGAGGGATTTTGGGTGTAGGAATATGTTTCCGTGTGACATAGACTAGCTCATGGTCACTTATACCTCCCATTGATTTTACACCAGTATTTGTTATATGGTCTGAGTTAGTAAGGATTAGATCAATGATAAAGTCATTTCCCTCTCGATTAGGGTTGTATCTAATTATTTCCCTTACTAGCTGTCTTACCCCTAAGCCTGCTGCAATATTATTTAATTTGTCTTGATCTGGGTTTTGTTTTAAATAATCTATGTTAAAGTCCCCGGGCTCTCCCCATTGCCGGGCCATTTCATATAATTCCAGGTTAGTTTTACCCCTCTATAATACTTAAGCATATATTACTCATTACGCTGATGCATTGTTTCATAGATGTCCCTCATTATCCGTGGCTTGTTCATGTCCCTGAATTTCACATTACGACTTATTTCAGAATTAGTGCAGTTAGTGGCTAGTAAATATTCAACAACCTTATGATAGTCATAATTTTTATACGAGGCCAAAAAAAAAATTGTGTTCAGGTATCCCTAGCGACCCTATTTTTTTGGCCCTACCTAATTCTCTTTTTTGTTTCTTTTTATTTTCTTGAAGACATTTTTGTGTTTTTTCTACCAAAAAACACTTATTTCTTTACTGAACTTTTTTTTTTCCGAAATTTGGATATTTTTTTCCGAAAATTATAGTAAAATGGGAGGAATTTTGTCTCAAAATCCTTAAAAAATTTGGTAAAAAAAAAGAGAAAAATCGACCTACCTACCATAATTTTTTTGGGCCATGTTACCTGAACACAACTTTTTTTTTTTTGGCCTGAGCGACCTCTCATAGTAATGGTTTCATAACTTTCCTTTGGTTTCTTTTTTATGGCAAATACTGGGAGGTAATCACTCAATAATTGAGGCAGGGTGCCCTGGTGATTGACAATATCGCAGTCAGTAGCTGCCAGGTCAATACACGCTCCCCCAGGTTTACCATTGGTGTAAAGCATGGTTATTTGATATATAATGTCATATAAATTTAAATTACTGAAGGCATGATAGTATTTTGTTTTACAGTCCTCAGGCTCAAATATATTTACATTGATATCCCCAAGAAGCCATCGCTCCCGGTTTGACATTTGACATTTGATGTAACTGCCACTAGGTGGCCTATAAACCAGAATAATTGACGTGAGTCTATGTTTCTAACGGGTGTAATTCATTACTAATGATTCTATGTTGGCATTTGAATGCTTGAGCATTGGAACTATAGAACAGTATGGTGCCATTTTATCACACACATATAATAATAACCCTCCGTGCACCGGTCTTATCTACTAATCGATTAAATCTAGAGAAAATTTATCCCGGAATGTGCAATTTGTGATCTGAGTATCCTTCTGCAAGCCAGTTTTCACTGACACAAAGCACGTCATATAACTTAACTAGATCGTATAGTACACTGTCACAGGTTGTGATTTAGACAGCACAGGAGGCATTAATACTAGCAACGTGTTAGATGTAGTTAGTAATACAGGAGAGGTGCCCTGTAGTGCGTATGATTATCATGGTGTGTCGAGTATGAATGGTGCAGCATGGTGCAGCTAACATGTGTATTTTTATGGAATACAATATTTTATACTTCTATATGGAGCTATGCTAAGCGAAGCTATGAATGCATTACCAAGCTGTTTGTTTAGTAACTGTGTAGCAACATTCTCATGATGCATATGGTGAGGCATGATGTGTTTGACAATACTTTACTTTATCCACAGGTTATGCATGAACATAATATATTATGTGTTAGTACAATAGACCTGCTCTGCGTGGCCGAGCATCTCATTAGGTGCAGTGCCGTTAGTATAATATATAAGATAGGAAATGGGTAATGTATGGATGAGCATGTCAGTGTATGACGGTGATTCAGGCACACAGGCACACACACACTCTGCATGCCTGTATGCACCAGCCACACTCTCACATTCAGTCACTCTTAATACCAGTTGCCATTGTTATCTGGCATGACACCATCAATTGTAGATAGCAAGTATTAGCGCAGATGATACCTACAAGCATCTTCTCTAGGTGTCTTTTGGCATTGTCATGCAAGCAGCTTACTCTCTATAGAATATACTTTGTAGCGAAGATATACAATGATCAGTCACTCAAGTCAAGGTGATATGACGTATTTTGGATTGCTACAATGTTAATAAGCGATACTATTTAATATGATACATTAAAGGGTCTTACTATACGAATGGAAGAGCATAGTCACACGCACCAACTTACCATTGTCTCCAAGGGGCCTTCCATAAAGTATGTACGCTTTTTTTCCCGGAAAATGGACCCCCCCCCACCCCCCATGTTGCAACATGTACGCATTAGGGTGACCCCCTCCCCCTAAAGTACATACTCATTTAAGGAACCGACCCCCCCCCTCCATTGTTTTCACTGAAGATTAATGGTGTACCCCTCCCCTGCAGGTGGGTTTTTGCATGGAGCACACAACATTTTTTACACCCCTCCCCTCGGTCAAGGGGTCAAACTTTTTAAACCGCCTTCTTATGGGTCAAAAATGGGAGCACGTGGGCCCCTAAGAGCATAGTAACATGCAGGTGACATTTTTTAGACCCCCCCCCCCCTCATGACTCATATGGGTGAGTCCATCTATATTCCAAAATTATCGAAATCTTCCCGGGTGACCATATCAGATTTTCTTTTTTCCTGAGTATCATCTATAAATATGGGCTCCAAATTCTTTGATGAGCCCATCCCCCTTCACTTAAAGGGGTGCTATTTGTAAACCAATCAGAATTTGGAGCCTACATTTACAGATAATACACATTGGGCTATTATCAAACTGAGTGAGGATGAAATCTGAGATGGTCACCCGAGAGCCGTTAGTCAGATATAAATGGAGTCAGCCATATAGGGCAACCACATATGTATAGTAGCTATATAATGTAATTATCACACCCTTCTCTTCATAAATGTATGATCATTACAAACATCTAATACAACTAAAAAATCAAAAAGTCCTTCTTCACCCCTAGTGGGCATAGTACCACCTCAGATTTTTTTGGTCCGCTAAACTGAGTGATATATTGCAGCATAGAACAATTTTTTGCTTACCTCCCCTAAAAAATAATTCAAGTCAGTTTCATCCACAAATAAGGAATGATTGGATTGCCCTGATTTCTCTTTAAAAAAAGTGAAAATGCGTACATAAAGACTATGCTAAATTGGCTCTGGACCCCCCCCCCACCCCTGTTTTCATGTACGCTTTTGTATGCTTTTGCCCTGACCCTCCCCTAGGTGCGTACATACTTTATGGAAGGCCTACTCCTGCCGTAAGGTAGGACAGTGTGGGCCACTCTGGCTGCTACACTGACTACCTGTGCTACCTGTGTATAGACCCCTGTCCTCACCTGCTCCCCCACAAGGTTGGGGGTATGCAGGCCATGTGCTATAAGGACCGCAGCAATGTTGACACAAAGCAGAGGGGGGACTTTGCTGAATGTGGGTATATCTCCAGTTAAATGCAAAATTGTGTGTTCTGCATCCCAGTAATATTATTCACTATGTAAATCTATGAGATTATGGCATTTAATGCATCCAAATGCATGCATTTTCACCAGAATGTAATGCTCAAAGCATAGGGGCAACTTTGAGTTGACTACCCTGTTTCTGTAAACAGAGACACCTGACCTCCTCCCCGAGGTTTAGATCAGTGGTGGCCCGTGAGCATAATGGTATTAAAACCACAATGTTTGTCATGTGTGATTCACACATAGGGCCTACCTACAGCATAGTTATGGTTTGCATAATTCCAATAAATAAGCTATTGGTGAGTGCCTTTAGGAGATTGTCCGCAGCAGCTGCTAATATTGATGCAGATACTGAGACGCTTAAGTTGTAGGATGTAGTCCATCTCCCAGTACCTGACAATGGTGCTTATAATCTTGTGATCTTGAGAGACGTTCATGGACAATCTTATCAAGCTCAGGGGTTGTGAGATCAGCTCTGGCATTGACATTGAAGATATAATTTATAGTATAAGGCAGAAATATCCATGAAAAAAGACAATTCAAAAATATATTCAAAATAATTAATCGTGAAGAAATGAGAATTTCGTCCAAAAACTAACGGCATGAATATGAGCCTCGCTTTGGATTTATAGATATAGTAACAAGACAAGATGGCGATTCTCGGGTTGTTTCGATTGAATTTTGGACAAGAAATAGTAAATATCGTTGTCTTTCCTTCATTATATCACTCCTTAACAAAAGTATAAATGCAAATGTCAGCTCCTTTGATTCCCTTATATTTTATTTGAACCAATTTAATGAAGGAAAGACAACTTTTTCTTAGCGCACTGAATACGGCCACATTGTATGCACTGGGGGTTATTGGATATGGCGCTTCCAGTACTAAAGCATATCCCATTTTGCATTTCAAAAAGAAAAGAAAAAAGAAACATACCTAACATTCAGACCTACACATACGATTGCGTGTAACCTGGATCAAGTCGCTTGATATTAATACATGTTTATGCCTCTATAGATCTATGCAGGCTAGATCTATACCGCGCGAGAACAAACTACCATACGCAGGAAACGAATCAATAACAATTTACATGACATTGTATCACCATTGTCATCGATGGAAATAAGTCATTGAATCGGAATAACTGCGAATTTGGCCATACGACAGGCGCGGATTCCGAGGGGGGCGGACCCAGAGTAAACCCCTCCCTATTTTCCTTTATCTTTATATTTTAATGTAAAATATTTCAATACCCCCTAGGACATTGCTTTTTCACGCCCCCCGCCCCCCTTCGAAAATTCCTGGATCCGCCCCAGTACGAATTGCTGATAATTATGTTGTGTTTCTCATTGAACCAATACGTTCCGTCACTCCCTTACTATTTTGGGATTAGAGTATAAGGTTTCTCTAGGCGTAACACAATTCTAACATGTAGCTGAGATCTATCATTCAAGTCACCCTGGTTACATCCATAGTATAACGTGTGGCCAGGCCGCATGGGGATCTCTGCATTGGAGATGGGGATACACAGTGACAGGTAGGTCACTTAATATCGCCCACACGACACCGGCATGTGCCAACAATTCGACCGCTTCCAGAGGCCACGGATGAAGGCTGCTTCCGACGGGCATGTGCAGAATATCCCAGACTTTCTCACCAAGGCTCTAAGCTGGCCTTTCCTCTCTGACGCCTTACAATATCCATGTGGGCATTCCCTATACTCAGGTTGAAGCGAAACATTTCATGAGACTCAGCTTGTTTTTCACTGGTTTCATTCTGTGCGATCCGGTTTTGTATTTTTGTAGTATATTTGTGTCATATTAATCATTTCTGATTGTTTGTATTCCGGAATCTTCTAGAATGCAATCCATGTTGAAAGAGAACATTTTGAGAATACTGTATGCTTTCAAATAGGCTTTTGTATGTTTCATTACAAAGTCCAAATAGGCCCCAGGTTAGCATACATGTATCCGCTTAGATTTCTCACAAGATTTCCCATCGGTCCCGGTGGCCGTTACACCGAGGCCCCCTTTATATATAATAGATGAGCGTCATACCTCAAAGGTGGCATGGGGCGTGAGGAGGTATTAAAGGAACATGGTAAACACAGACCCAGCTTCTTTATCTAGCCTATTACGCACAGATGCGCCTCTAATGTTTTAGGACGTTGCCATGGGGCAATCTCGGTGCAAAGGCATAGGGTAAATACCGTAATTGCTCAAATAAGCGTCATGAGAAATCGCCGGGGTACGTTTTTATTCCGTTTATACATATACATACATATACACATACAAGGACGCAGGGCGGATTGTCCTTATTGCAAGGATGATTGGGAGTACAATGAGCAAAAGGAAAGGAGGAAAAGTAAACGTGAGGAGCATGAAAAGGAAGTTCAACCGCCAGCAGCTTCAGGTGGGGCTACTCCGCCCATGGTCTAACCACACTAGTACTGACAGATGTTTTTTTGAAGCATGACATGTTCACCCTGGTTCAACCAATTATTAATCACATATGAAATCGTGACATCACGTAGTATGTACGTGTTTGGTAATGTCTAGAATGCGGGTATAATCGTTCGATAACCTTAGTATCACAATGTGTATGTACAATAGTTGTACATTTCATTTCCAGTTATCATATATCAAACGGTATTGATCACTGTACATAGTTTAGTATCAATATACCAGCATGCGTAAATAATAGCCTTATGGCAGTACCGACATAAGGCTTTGATGTCATGGGCCAATCAATGCGTCTGCCATGATCATTCTAGATAATAATTAGTTATAATGTTTAGGCCATTGACAGAAGGGAAGGCCAACATATGTTTTGCAATCGTATATGGTATCGTATATCTTGAGTAAATCCTCCGTAAAAGGCATGTGGAATACAATGCCCTGCTTACCATTGTAATGATATATCTCATATCGATGGGGAAATGAGAGTCGGCTTATGGAGACTGGGGGAGGTAATTCAACACTATTCTTAATCACTATAAATACATAGACAAATGCCACGCCCATTGATACCATCTCTGCCGTATTTCATGAGTGGGTGCTGGGGCCCTATCCCACACAGCCGCAGTCTGAGTAGGATATGCCCCTTGCAGCCCCACGAGTGAAATATGTGAGAGAGGTATCAATGTAGTTGGCATTTGCATTTATGTTTTTGATTTGAAGCCATTTGATAAAGGGAAAAAGCTTTGTCTTAGCCCATTGAATACGGTCATATTGTATTCAATGTGGGGCATTGAATACGGCCCTTCCTATACTTTAGTATAGTAAATCTTGTAAAAGTCATAGATTAAAACATATCTTGTTTCATTCTCTATGACATATTGTGCAAGCATTTCTTATATAGTTACTGTACTTATTAAAAGCAACGCATGCAGAGGTAAGTAAATTATCGACATTCCTTAAAATATGGGCCCGTAAGTGTATGACATTGCCCACTCCCCTCTCAAAGATATCTGTGTGAAGATCGACACGTAGATAAAGTACATAAGAGGACGTCATTGTCCGCACTCCGACATAGAGCATGGTTGCTGCCTGTGCGTGTGTGGCCTTCCTGAAGACATACTAAATGCTGGTGCCGAATGGTACACCATACTACATGTATACTAAATGCTGGTGCCGAATGGTACACCATAAGACATTCTAAATGCTGGTGCCGAATGGTACACTATAAGACATACTAGATGCTGGTGCCGAATGGTACACTATAAGACATACTAGATGCTGGTGCCGAATGGTACACCATAAGACATACTAGATGCTGGTGCCGAATGGTACACTATAAGACATACTAGATGCTGGTGCCGAATGGTACACTATAAGACATACTAGATGCTGGTGCCGAATGGTACACTATAAGACATACTAGATGCTGGTGCCGAATGGTACACTATAAGACATACTAGATGCTGGTGCCGAATGGTACACTATAAGACATACTAGATGCTGGTGCCGAATGGTACACTATAAGACATACTAGATGCTGGTGCCGAATGGTACACTATAAGAAGGACATGCTGCATGTAGCCACCTGCATGTAGGACAGCAAGTGGCTACAGCAGCAGCGGCAGGGGGAGCTTACCTTGGGATGTAGTGAGGAGCCTGCAGGAGCCGGCCTACACCGGGGCAATACACCGCCTACACACAGCAGCACCAGGGGCAGCAGCCTGCCCTCCTGCCCTCCCTGAGCTGCTCCTCTCACCACCTGCAGCTGCTGCTCACATGTTGCTCCTTTCTCCCTGCTCGCCAGTCACGGCCTTCCCCCAACAATAGCAATGCCTTCTTTAGGTGCTCGGCCAGTGACATACGTCCCCACTAGGCTGGTTGCCTCCCGCCTCTCTCCCTGCTGCGTCTTCTGCACGCCTCCCATCAGGGCAGATGTTTGGTGCGTGTTGTACAGTCTCCACGCCTTGGCTCAGGATCAATAGAACCTTCGGTTTGGGACCTCGTTGGCTATAGGCGGCCAACACGGCACACGTCATCAGCCGGTTTAGAATGCCAATGGGGAATCTTCATTGGGTAGGTAAACTGTGGTGCAAATCCCTGCTGTAGTTGTGCAGACGAGTTTTATATGGATTATGACATGCAACTATACAACTACAGTTGATAAGAGGAAAATATATCAGCGCGTGAATCTCCTCTCGCTAATTGGTGTTAGTATTGGTTATTCTACACTTTTCATCTTATCATCCTGAGAACCAAAACAATCGAACGCATATAGTTCCTTGTTCCTAGTCTACTTTCCTTACGTGTTTTACAGTACATGCTCTGGATATTTATGGGTTGAGAGCCAAAAACGTTTCCACTGTGTGTATTTAATAAGACTAACTAATACTAACCATCTACACTGTAGGCATGAAGAAATAATAGCCCTTTTCGGATCCATGTAATATTAACACATGCATTGTTACATCTACTTTCCTATGAATGTTCATAGGTCATCATATCCTGCGAACTGAATAGACTGTGAATGCGGAAATGTGGAAGAGCAAAAAGACGATAATAATTAGTGTAATAATATACACGAGACCTCGAGTAAATTCTAACGGGATTTCAAAAAGGATATTGTAAATAGGACACCTACTTTGTTTACATTTTGCATAGGTTTTATTTCAAAATGTGTAACACCCCTGTTGTCATAACAGGCTTGAATCATCTTCTCCAACATGAACCTTCCTATAGGTAATATATTTATCTAATTGCAAGATAAAAACAGAAAGTATACCAGAGTCCAATTTTCCAAGATGCCTCCCATGCATATTCTCAAGGGTCCATCAGTCAATGTTATTGACGTCATTTTCATGAAGTGCCTTTGACCAATGCAGCTGTCAGATTCCTTGCTGGGATGCAGTCACATTCTCATTAACTAACTCAATTCTACAGTGGCGTGTACCATACCGCATTCTGGGACAAAAACCACTTATCTAAAACATTAGCAATATTTACAAAACAGGATAACCTGGCCCTCGATGCCATCCTTGATTATTCCATGATCTACATCCTAGGGTTGCTATACCAGCCCAAGTAAGGCAATGGTTAGAACTGCCACCGTACAATATCCATTATATGCAATATTTGCAAAGGATGCGGTGGAGTTATAAGGTGTGGGATCTATCAGTAAATTGGCGTTGTTCTCTTCTGTGTTATTTGTGGCAGTCTCGACAGTACCTGCTGGAACAACGTCATTCTGGGACGCAGAATTCTCCTCTTCATTATCAAGCATTGCTCGTGTCGTCGTGGCATCTTCCATTGTATCTGTAATAACATATGTTTAAGGTGGGTCGCTACCCTTTGATCAAAGTTAACAGAATTTCTTGATTTTTTTCTAGAGGCAGTTTTAATCATACTGACATGATAAATGAAAGAAAAAATGGGGGGTCCCGAATTTCGAATATTTAAAGTAATTTTACAGTTGTACGCCATGGCATTCTGGGTAAAAATATGATGTTTTGGGGGAGAGTAGGAATAAATTATCATTATTTTGTAGCCTTATTGGCTAAATACTGTATTCAGAATTGTTTAACTCTCTCAATAAATAGTTCGGATCATTTGCTAACATATTAAAGTGATTTTGATAGGGGGTCCCGCGCATATTTTTTAGTTTTTTTTTGCTTTTTGAAGTTGAAATATAATGTAAAAACGGACTGGATTTCATATTCAGAGCATTGTATAATGGGTGATATCATCCAAATCTGGCTCTTAAACGTCCTTATCAAATAACCTTGGTTGTTTTAAGCAACTTAATATGCTCTATAGTATTTCTGAGAAAATTTATAGGTAAATAATGGCAGTGTACTAATTCATGTCAAAAATAGGAATTTGCCCTACTTTTGAATATGGTAAAGGGAACTCATTTATGTATATCATATTGTGCAATATGAGCGCATTCTGATGCTTTAACGCTGCATGCACAGAGACCTGTGCAGTGGGTTCATTTTCAACAGGTAGCGATCCACCTTAAACACTCCACCTCCAACTGTTTATCGAAACGGCTAGAGAACACCATTTTGCAATTGAATTGAAGTGTTATCTGGAAAATTAAGGGGTCCTGGTCTCAATGTCGCAAAGTTATAGGCTCTTTTTCAAAAGCGGAAAAATCCCTAAAATTCCTGTGTCGTGTTGAAAAGTTTCAGGTCCGAAACTGCACACAAGATGCTTCCCGCCATCCGAACTGGTAGCTCCAACTATACATATCTACATATACTACTTAAAATGTTAGAACCAAGATTGTATCCTTCAAGATCCACTATAACTACAATAAACAACAACCCCAATGCTCATCCATTATACATTGTGTATTGAAGTTATAATGAATTTTGGTTTGAAAAAGTGTTTATTGTCTTCCACAATTTTGCAAAGTAATTACAGCCAATCTTTTAAAGGTTTTAAACATCCCCTGCACCCTGGTACATTGCTAACCATTGGCTGGTGCAGGTGGGCAGTGTGGCTAGTACCTGCCAGGTGGAGCTGGTGTGGTGACAATGTTAGTGTCTGATCGGTGGTGACATCTGTGGGAGTGTTCTTACTTAATGAATACTAGAGACCAATATGATTGGTCCTACACAGTAACAATAACAATGAAAATGACAAAACTGAAAGTAAGAATACAACAAGTTATTTACACAAATTACACAATCATATGACAATGAAAAATAGTTGAAGGATACTTTATTGGCTCTAACCTCCTACATAGTATATACAGGTGGAGCCGCCAGCAAAGAGTGCAATGTAAAATGCAATGTGTCACCCTGGCGCCGCCTTGTGCTTTTTGCCGGTACTTCGAACTGTGGATGTCATGATACTAACTATTATAGGGCTCCTAGGGGTTAGGCCATGGGCGCGGCCATGGCCGACCCCCAGTGCTTCATTTGGTTGCCTCTAGATGGGGCCTAAGTCAGGATAGTGATTGCTTCAGTCTGTGTTACCCTGAAGACATGTGAATAACATGTGCCCCCCGGTAACTAGGCCAACTCACTGAAGGGCTCAGTCCTAGGAACCACTTCAGACAGAAGCAATAGTGGCCTGCCCTGCGATGTCATAGCCCCTGGTTAGCTGCTCTACCTATTGGCCAAGGGCCTGTACTGAAGGTTCTCAACTTAGCACAGGTAGTGCTGCTATCAACGGCCAGGTGCCCTCTATCCAGCTTATAGTGGGGGGAAGGAGGCAACTGTATTTCCGTGGGAATTTTCTGGTCATGCTAGTTTCTCAACAGGTTTTTATAGTTTAAAATATGCTTAAAAAGATAGGATACCGCCCCACTTTTTTATTTCCATTATTTGAGCTATTTTTAGACCAATTAAGTCAATAAGTGTAATTACAGCTTAGTGGGGCTCTGTCTCTTTAGTAAATAGAGCTATCAATTTTCTAACAATATCTACCTCTCTCCCCCCCCCCTCCATAATCAAATATTGGGAATCTTGTGGTGAGTTTTATCATTCTGTATTTCTAATGGTTGCCTAGAAAATACATTTAAAATGGTTTGTTAATCATGTAGCCTTGGCATAGATTCGAAGCCAGTACCCTGCATTAACTAGGCCAGTGTCCTAACCACTACCCCAATCAGGACAGGTGCTTTAAAGAACATTCAACTACCACTCATTCAAAAGCTTATGGCCCTAAAACTCCGATATTTTACAAGCCAGCAACAAGCTTCAGCGAGGTTATCAAATAACATCAAAGTGTTACAGAGGACACTCAAAATAGTGAAAAAGAGAGTGAATTAAGCAGCCTCCTACCGTCAGAGTCGACGCCAGTAGGTGCCGTCGTATTCGGTAATAACCACATGGTTGTGCTGCCAGCAGTAGAAGGGTCTCCACCTGCGTCCACCTGACATTCTCTGACGTCAAAGACGTCAATCTCATAGAATTTCTTTTCATGGGAGACTGGGGCCTCCAATTCCACCTTCAGCATTTGTAGCAAAGTGGGTCCTAGTTCTATGTCACGCATAGCAGAATGTGGGTTATCGCCCAACGCTTCCCACATGATGTCGTCCTCTGTCATCTTAATTGATTACAAGTAATCACAGCATGTTACAATTATTGTAAGTTGTTATCATATAGGAACAGCACCACCTAATGTATTTTCAACACTAGTTTTTCTACTGTAATGCATTGCTGTAAAGTCACCTACTCTGGCACGGTAGGGCCTATTATCAGGTTACTGGTGAAGATTTCAATAGTGTGCGTTACTGGTAAATTGCTGATATCTTCATAAGTATCATAATTACAGTAGAGTAGGCCAAAGGAAGTGTGTTTCAGTAAACATGGTCCGACGCTTTAGGGTAGGTAGGCCGGACTCTTTTTTTTCTCTTTTTACAAATTATAGTAGTACCAGGAAACAATTAGATATATCAAGAAGGATATTTTTCTTAAACAGGAATTTCCTGACGTCAATATATCATTCAGGCCTATGGGGTCAGTGGTAGTTTTTATTCTTGCGAGGAATTGCTAAAAAATATGGGAAATAAACAAAACATTAAAAAAATCAATGGAAGTCTCCAAAATAAAGAAAGGAATGCTAGGTTCGGCTCTTTTTGATCTAGGGTCGGGTTGCCTGAAACACACCTTTTTGGCCGTATAATTAGACAATCAATTTGTTTATTTTTCTAGCAACAAAAGTATTGCTAGATGTAGTTTTCTTACCATTATTACAAATATAGAAACCATAACCAACTGCACTACACATCTGAAACAGATCGGTATTCCCCACTGTAACCCTGATCCGAATTTCATGTTTTAATACCAAAATGCACACTTTTTATTCAAAAATTGGAATGGTTCTACACTGCATTATAAATGAATCAAACCTTTTTGTATAGGTTCACTTTCCCCGCTTGGATGAGTCTGACGGCGTCAATGGTTGTGTCAATGCCCAGATCGAGGATGATGGCAGGTTTAGCAAAGTCTGCCGGAGGAACAGCTATCTTTGCAGTACTCGTCTTGCCGTTGTTAAGCAGGAGGTCTTCTGTCGGAGGTGCTGCCTCATAGCTGTCCTCTATGCTGATCTTATCTGCGGTTATCTTGGTGCTGTTAGCTGAAAGCCACACTTGGGTGCAGGCACCTGCTCGGGGTTAGAAGAGTTGAAATAGGCGGAAATTACCATTTAAATTGATAATGTGCTATAATGACCCCGGCCCCTTTCAGACCCCCCCCCCCCAACTTCCCCCCGAACCTGAGTGGGGCTTAATTTATATATTGTAGCGAAATTTAGCCTAAGGTATGTCACAACACAGGAACGCACAGTTGACGATCGTTTATTGTCTGAACTCTTACCGCCAACACTGTTTAAGTCCTTTGGTTTCATATCTGGTTGTCTCTAGGTTTCTGCCTGTTCAGTGCCACGGTACCAGTTCTAGAGCTCCAGCACTGGTGCATCGAATGTCTACGTCGGCGTGGCACCCACCCATGCAGCCTGATGTCTCTCATCAGACCAACGGTGTGAGGGAGCCCTGTGGGGCCTTTATTCCACAAAATGTCCTTTATCCCACAAATATTAGTTATATAAAGGCTGACCACGGGCCTTTATCCCACAAAATTGGCGTTAAGGTGGGTCGCTACCCTTTGATCAAAGTCAACAGAATGTTCCTAATTTTTTTTCTATAGACAGGCTGAATCATATAGAATCGAAAAATGAAAAGAAAAATAGGGGGTCCCGTCCTACTTTTTTAGATACAGAATTTTGAAAAATTAAAGTATTTTAATTTTTCTCTAAAAATGAGAAAAAAGTGTGCAAACTTCAATAATCTTTTAAAATATCAACCATTCTGCACAAAAATGTAAAACTTCACATGTGAAACACCTATATGTTCCACTTTGCTGCAAAATTAATTTTACAGCTGTGTCCCATGGCATTCTGGGTAAAAATATGATGTTTTGGGAAGGAATAGGAATAAATTGCTATTATTTTGTAGCCTTATTGGCTAAAAGTAGTATTCAAAATTAACAGAATTTGCTAACATATGAAAGTGATATTGATAGGGGGTCCCGGGCATATTTTTAGTTTTTTTGGCCTTTGAAGTTAACAATTTTAACCAAATCGGTCTAAATCTTACATTTAAAGCTAAAAATAAAGTGTAAAATAGCTAGAATTTTAGTAGTAAATAGCTACAATTTATACTCTTGGTTATTCTAAGTAACTTAATGAGATCTACATCATTGTAGATAATGATTTATTGGTCAGTAGTTTCAATATTCTAACTTTTGATAAAAATAGCAAATATCACTGGCTACAAATGTATAAAATATTCAAAGTCCAAAAAAACGCACAGTTTTGCTCGAAATCTCCCAATTTTTTAACATAGTGTAGAGTTCGTCTCTATGTAATTCGATTAAATAAGGACTCGAACTGCAGTTTTCATGTAGAGATGCAAAGATAAAGGGTTTATTAGAACGTTACCCTGTACAGTAATGCTAATCGGTCTTGTTTGATTCTTTCGGATAAATGGTTCTTTCTTTATGATATCACACAGTCGGAGACCTGAGAAGGTCTGCCAGAGCCAGGGGGTGAGGACAGCTTATATACTGTCCGCTTCCGATAGGGGTGCCCCCTGGTTCTGGCTTCCCGAACTAACCAGTAGGCGTTCGATGAGTTATAATATCAGTGTCCCTACACCACCCCCCCAGACAATACATACGCTTCTTTCTATAAATATATACATTTTAAATATAAACTCATACAACTGAGTTTATCTGTAAAAAGCGTTATGTTACGTCTTGAACACAGTAGGGTTTAGCATTTATACAAAACTAATATTATATACACAGGTGGTATTACATTCGAACCGCTAGACTCACTTTGAATTTAGGACACATACGTAATATACAAACAAACATAGTTAGACCATTGACTAGAACAATTTTACATCTCACATAATTATAAAAAAACAGGGAACAAAAAAAATTGAAGATCCGGGCAGCCATCCTAACCTTTTAAACAATGGTCAGGCACGATGTTCCATCCTTTCGGAGGAACTCGGGTGTTTGGTGCTCTCCTCTTCAACAGCTGTCCTATCCCAAACTGGACAGGCACGTTCATTCGAACGGGTTAGTGGCGCTCTCCTCTTCTTTTTCGGACAGTTATCTCTGTTCTGACTGAACAGACACGTTCGTCCGAACGGGTGGTTGGTGCTCTCCTCTTCATATGTTGTTACTTCGTTCTGGTTTTGCACGTCCCCCGCTTTCCTCCTGCGTACTTCTGTTACTGCTGTTCGATGGTTCAGTAGACATTCATATCCCACCAACTCATTCTCTTTCGAATATCAGTTCAAACATATACTACCATTCCCGAGTTCACCCTTGATCAGCCTGGTTCTTCAGGAGTTCCAGGGCTGACTCACGAGTCCCATCCCATTCATCCATGAACACCCCGAACACCTGTTGAAACTTGACATTCATTGCCTCGTTTCGGTCGGTGCACTCCTGCAATCTCTTATTTGATAATGCAGTCTTTGCTGCGGCTAACTTGGCCTCATTCCGAATCTTAGCAGTTTCGGCTGCCAAGAGTACCTCATTCTCCTGTTCTAAAGCCGTTCGGTACGAGGCTTCCCGTTCCACCAGTGAGCGGGCGAATAGGTTCGCCACTCCCTGATTATAACGGACAGCCAGCTCTCTCTGTGCACCTTGGAAGGTATCCACTGCCGCCTGGGCTTGTGCACATACTACTTTATCAGCTGGATCAAAAAAAAGATCCACCGGTCGAGTACTCAGTCAGGGCCTATTGTCCGGAATCTGAGTCATCTCAGGTTCACACGCTGAGATACATTCGAACCGCCCAACTCCGGGAATTCGTCCGGGTTCTGCGTAGGGACAGGTTCTTTCGGGCCCACCCAAGCAGGTTTGGGATCATTCTGAGAAGACGATCCAGTCGAGGTAGGGCATGAGCCAGACCCCCCACTCACTGGTGACTGGTAGTCAGTCGAATCCTTCCTCCGCTGCTGAGTTGACCTGGAGTCCCGTCCCACTGCTAGTGGTCTCTTGAACTCCGTCTTCTCAGGCGATTCGGATCGGGATTTCTTGCCTTTCCCACTCGCCGGGCTACGGCTAGCCCGCCTCTTTTCATCAATCTTGGCTTTCGGGGGATCGCCACGCCATTCACATACTCTCGAAAAGAGCTCATTCACCATCTTAAATTTCCCTCTGGCTCTCACTAGTGCAATCCTTCCACACAGTTTACCTTTCTTGGAGTCCTGCACATTGCAGAACGATTCGGTCTTAACATTGATCTTTTTGAAGTCCGAAGCTATCATTCTGTTAAATTCCATCATGATTTTATCGTGCAGGGCCATCACCTTCTCCCTTGCAGCACTCAATCCGGGGCTGTGACAATATTTTAAGTGTCGGATCATCACGCCCCTTCTCGGGGTAACGCAACCATTACAAGTTGCGCTATCCCTCTGTCCTTCACAATTAGCACATTCGTATACCACAGTGTGGTGAAAGTGCCTCTCCCATAGATGACGCAGGAAACGCATCCGGGTTGGATATGTCCTGCTCGTTCCCTTCTCCTCGATACAAATTGTGAACGGGCAATACCGCTCACCATCATTGATGTACCAGCAGTGGTAAGCCCAGCGTAGCTTCCACTTCTGGTCTCTGATATAATAATTGTCCGGATATTTCAGGATCTGTCGGAACCATTCATCATAGAAGTCGGATGGCAAAGGGTCGTCCTCGGTTTCCCGAAGCCAATCTTCGTCATCACTTTCTCCATTCATATTACGAGGCTCGGGGCAGCCGTAAGCTTTCTTACCCTTAGCACATTCCTCGAATGACCCTGGAATAAAGTGCGCAAACTTTGCCGCACTGTTCTTCCAGATACAGTCCATTCGTTCGTCATTCTTATCATCCTTCCCTTCCTCCTTCTCCTCCTCCTGCTCTTCCTCATTTGGTTCCCCCTCCTCCATCTTGTCCTCCGGATCAGATTTGGCCGGATCTGGATCAGTCTCTGGTGTTTCGGGACCTGATTCGTGTCCGGACTCATTGTCCGGACTGTCTTCCGGGTCACTCTTTTTCACCGATCCCTTTGTTCTGACTTTGCCGATCAGACTGCCCACCTTAGCGGAGGCAGCAGCCTGAATGGCAGCCATCCGACCCTTCAGTGGATCAGCACTCGAAGGTTCTTTCTTACCCACTGCCTCGGTTACCTTGGCAACCACCTTCTTAGGTACAGTCATTTTAATATCCTTCTTGGCATCTCTCAACTTTTTCTTTTCCTTCACCGACAGGACCGTGTGGAATACACCCTGGTCACTGTCTTTTTCTTTCCCCTACCCTTTACACTTTTACCCTTCGTTTTCTTCACACTGCCCTCCCCATCGGTCTCGCTTTCCGTTGACAGGCTGCCTTTTTGCTTGGCTACCCTCAGGATAGCTTTCCCTTTTCGGATGGCAGCCAACCGCTCCTTTTGCTGGCTAGCGGTTGGTTCCTCCTTCAGTCCGGGTACGTACGCCCGAGTGGCGTAAGTACCTTCCCGAATCATCGTGGAGATGACCTCATTCAACATTTCCTCCGGATCTACATACTCCTTCAGACGACGCAGTAACTCGTCCCCATCCAGAGTGTAAAGCCGCGGAACTTTCGGGTTTGCAGCTCGTTCTTCCCAGTCTTCGGAATTCCTGGGCTCTCGTTCAGTGTCGGGTTCCTGGTATAGGACATCTCCGACGATATCCATTCTGATCACCCCCATACCTGTATGGTCAGTCAGTACATACGGCAATTTCGGAAGAAGATGTTGAAGATGTGCGATTTCGCAATCGAACATTGCCCTCCGGAACAACTGGCTCACTTGTAGGCCAGCCTCAGTCTCAGTATAATACAGCAGCCAGGTGGATGGTAGGGCTGCGTACTCGTTCGGCGTTAAGAAGTGCCGGACACAGTCTCTCGTCTGAGCATTCCAGCACTTTCGGTCTCCCTTCAAAATTCGGGCATGAATATGGATTTCTCGGCCATCATACCGTGACTTGAACCCGTCCAGATTGGGTTCACGCAGCGGTGATTCCAATCGTTCCAGAATTTCTTCAATCTCAATACCCATCATGCTTTCGTCTTCCTCGGAGTTGTCCTCATTCAAAACCTTCTCTTCATTCTTCGTTACCGGCGACATCGCCTCAGTTTCCATAAACATTTCGGACACCTCGGTGAGGGCCGATCTTTCGGAGTGAGAGCCAGACGCCGAAGCCATCGTGACACTCGCTTTCTTTCAAAAATATCTTTATACAGGTGATGACAGGTACCAGGACCCTCTCTACGGGCTCCTGGCTACTCCACCCACCATCTGTACACGGATATCTCTTAATTCAGTCTTTATAACCTCGCTTTTGTGTGATCTGCTATGCTTCCTTGCTCTCTCCGGCGAACCGTAAACAAATATGGCGGATCGATGACCCGCGTCGACCTTTGCGCATGCGGGCGGCTCTCGCGAGATACCGCGCATTCCACGAGACTTCATTGTTTTCCCGCGCTTGCCAAACGTAAACAACCCTTCACTTCTCCCGCGCATCACGCATTACGATCAGGTAATTATAGCACTGATATCCTCACCGCCCTGTAGAATTCATCTCGAGTCTTTATGGATTATAATACGGATAGCAACTACTTATCCGCCAGATTACCCGTCCATCACCCCCTGGTACATTCACAGGTAAGTTTGTTGGATTTCTGGCTTTTGCCATGATCATTCCTACATATAAGAAGAATTACCAGGTTACCCCGGTAATTATGACAACATTTAACTGATTACATCGTTGTGTTTTCAGGTTAGGTAACAGCACCCCTCACCCTCAACCTAGGGCTGCGACGAACCCCTACCGGATTCTCTTTATACCTGACATTCGGAGAGGTTTCCTCCCGTCCCCTCCTAGCCACAGAGGGAACAGTCCTTCTCGTCCTGTCTACACCTGCCGAGACTTTCTTTGCTTTCTCCGAACTTTTTGGAGATTGTTTAATTTGCACCGTTTCTTTCTTCAACTTCCTGGGCCTACCTGGACCCCTCTTCTCGATTACTCTATCTAACTCTCTTTTCATTTCCTCTTTCTCCTCCTGGCCCATCTTGAACATTTCGGTGGAGTACTCTCTCCCCTTCCATGGCTTCAACCGGGCTACATTCGATTTCTGATTCCTCCCGAAGGTATCTCTTATCAAGACTGTATCATCACTTATTCTCTGGGTGATCCTCCACGGACCATCCCAGTTGTCTCTCAGCTTGATGCCAACCAGAGGTTCGTGGTATCTTGCTACTAAGTCCCCTACCGCAAACCGCCAAACCTTCAGATTAGTATCATAGCCCACGTTTTGCCATTTAGCTGTCTTTCCCAACTCTTTTCGTACTAATTCGTAAGCCTTTCTGAATTGTTCCTTCAACGCTTCCACAAACATGATCTGACACGGGACATCCGGGTTCATTCCAACTACTCCGAACACCAGGTCCGCGGGCATAATCAGATCTTCTCCGAATACTAATAGATTCGGAGAGCAGTTCGTACTCGCGTGTACCGTGCTATTAAAAGCATGGCAAACAAAGTCACATTGCTCATCCCAATCATCCATCTCCTGATTTACCAAACTCTTCAGGACCTGTATTAGGGTACGATTAAATCTTTCCACCTGACCATCACTCTGTGGTCGATACGGATTTGTTCTGGTCTTGCAAATGGCCAATTGATGACACATTTCCTGCCATAGATTCGATTCGAACTCTCTCCCTTGGTCGCTATGCAACATCAGAGGCACTCCCAAATACAGGATCCATCCTTTGACCAACATTCTCGCACAAGTTGCCGCTTTGTGATCCTTCATCGGAAATACCTTCGTATACTTCGTATAATAATCCGTTACTACCATCATACATGTATTTCCTTCTGGAGTTGTCACAAATCTTGTTATTATATCCACTGCCACCCTTGCGAACCTTACTCCAAACAATTCCTGGGTTAAGGGCATTTTACCCAGCCCAGGCCCCGGCTTGCTCGTACAACATTTCGGACAAGTGTCTATCCATCTTAACAGATCCGTACTCATACCTGGCCAGTAATACATTCTAGCCAGCCGTTCCAGGGACCTTTTCCTTCCAAAATGGCCACTGGTTTGATGCCCATGACAAAAGAACAATATATCCCTTCGCATGGCAGTAGGAATAAAGATCTGTCTCGATTTATTCCCCAACGCATTCGTTTTCCACATATAAATCAGTCCATTCACAACCTCTAACTCCGTCCATTGAGCTATTAGTCGCCTCATCTCCCTGTTTTCCAGCGATATCACTGGGCTAGTTGGGACCCTTCCTTCTTGAAGTAACATCTTCAGACGGATACTATTCGCATCTTTCTCCTGAAAGCTTTGGATAGAGTTCTCGTCCCATTCCAGTATTACTGGTTCGAGATCTCTAAAAGGCTTCCGGACTCCCGCCAGCACGGCGTTATGCTTCCCACAATCATCACATCCGTCGTTCTGACACTTTTTCACTGGGATTTGCGACAACGCATCAGCGTTCACATGCTTAGCCCCCTTTCTATGCTGAATGTGGCTGTGGTCCAGTCCGAACTCAGATAGGTGTGCTAACCACCGCCCTATCATACCTTCCGCATCTTTAAAATTCAATAACCACCGCAGGGAGGAATGATCCGTTCGTAACGTAAAATCAGATCCCCACAAGAAGTGTTTATATTTCTTTGTATACACTACCATTGCCAATAATTCTCTCTTCGTCATACAGTAATTTCTTTGTGCTTTACTCATTGTATTGCTTGCCCTCTTGGACTTGAGACAAAGCCGCCCCTATGCTGTCATTGCTTGCATCAGTGTCTAATATGAAATGTCCATCCGCAGTGGGGTATTTCAACACCGGTGTTTCCACGAACAGCCGTTTAATCATTTTGAATGATTCCCCTTGTTCCTTCCCCCACGGGAACTTTTCCTTACACCTCCCTGGGGTCCAGTGTGACAGACATTGTATAGGATAACTTATCCGGGAATATCCCTGTAGGAAATCTCGATAATAAGAACAAAACCCTAAAAAGGATCTCACTTCCTTCGGACTACTGGGAATGTTCCAATCCGTTACTGTCTTAACCTTCTCCGGATCAGCCTTCACCCCTTCAGTAGAGATGATCCGCCCTAGATAGTTAATACTTTTCTGGAACATACTGCACTTTTTAGGCTTCAGTTTCAATCCATTTGAGATTATCCGCTGTAACACCAACTTCAGGTTTCCCAGGCATTCATCAAATGTCTTTCCGAATATTATTACATCATCCAGATACACCAGACATTTCTTCCATAACAGGTCACTCAGTAGGGTTTCCATCATTGCTTCAAACGTGGCCGTAGCATTACATAGTCCGAATGGCACCACGTTATACTGGTACAACCCTACATGGCTCCAAAATGCCATTTTCTCCTTGTCCTCCTCTCTCATTCCCACCTGCCAATAGCCGGACTGCAAATCAATCGTACAAAACCATTCATTTCCTCCGAGGGAATCGATGGTCTCATCTATCCGGGGGAGCAGATACGAATTCTTTTTAGTCAGGCCATTCAGTTTCCGGTAGTCTATACAGAATCGGATACTCCCATCCTTCTTGGTCACCATACATACAGGACTACTCCAAGGACTGGTGCTAGGGGTTATCACCCCCTCTGCCAACATTTTCGTAATCTCCTCTTCTGCTACCACTTTCTTTGCTAGCGGAAGACGTTGATATGGTATCTTTACTGGATTTGCCCCCTCCGTGTTGATTGAGTGTAGGACTCGATCCGTTCGTCCTAACGGCTCTCCGGGCCGCGCAAAAGCCGAACTACACTCCGTCAACATGTCTCTCAGGGCATTCCTCTGTCCATCTGTCTCTACTCCAGCTTTTTCTATTAACGTTGCCAATCCTTCCTCTATTCCCTCACTATTCGGGACTAGTCCCGTTCCTTTTTCAAAGCTACTGGTGACCGCCTCTGCAGATATCACTTCTCCCACTACAGTGCCTTTCTCTAGGTAGACGGTCTTCGAGCCCGGGTTCGTTATGGGGGCTACTCTCCACGCTATGTTCCCTATCAGGGTGTCGGCCGATTCCAATCCCTTCTTTCCCAACACCGTCACATTAGGTTCGAAAACCCCCGGAACGCCCCTCTTCATCCTGCTGGAGGCTATCAAGACATCACATGCCATTCCGGGAGGTATTTTTACCGTTTGTACCACACTCGCTACACCACTTACTTCTCGCGCCAGGCATTGTATCCTGTCTTTATAAGGATTAGTCAGTTTTAACACTCCTCTGACTGGATCCAATTTCGCCCCATATAACGAAGCGAAATCCATCCCTATGATCCCGTCGTCCTCAATCCCAGCAACAGTCGGGGAAATGATATATTCCCTACCGCCTACCAAGATGACCTTACAAGTCCTACCAAACATTCGTATCTTGCTCCCGTCAGCCGCACATGCATTTACCCTCGTTGTGAGGTCATCATCCATGTTCGACACCAGATCGAAGAATCTTTTTGACATAGCGGAGTGGCTAGCTCTGGTATCCAACAAAAATTCCCCCATTCTGCCGTTTACAGATACGGACACATACCATCTCTTTCCTCCCATCATCGAGGGATTACTTGCGAACCGCTTGATGTCGTCTGTCATGTCAAAATCGAATCCGAATCCTTTCAAATAATCCAGGCACGGATGACCTTGGGGAAGGCGGACCCCCCCGATCCGGGATAGTTCCTCTATCCAACCTTCCTCTTTATTGGTGATCGGTTTCCCTTCTTTGCTCTCCCTGGCAATTGTCTCACCAATACCCCCAGCCCCACATGTTTTCAACTCTTTAGCATTTCCCATGCTGCTGGGCGGATACATTACAGACTCCTCAATCACGTTCGTATGGATTGTACCCTGGCATACTCTATTAGGGGTCGTCAGTTTGCCTTCACTGACAACCCCCTCTAATTTTCCGTCTCTTCTCTTTTCCATTCCCTCCAGACAGGTTTGTCCGCCGTACATTCAGCTGCGAAATGTCAGGTCTCTTGACATCTGAAACACTTCACCGTTGCCCTATCTAGCTTTGGTCGTTTCCGATAGTCCAACAATCCTTTCATTTCTTCCATCATGGCCATCAGACGCTTTTCGTTCTCGGATGCCACTACCACCGGAGGGGTAGGACCGTCTTGGAGCTCACCTCCCCTTGGATTCCTTTCTCCGGGGGCTTACTAGCGTTCTTTTTCCACCAGTTCTTTTTATCCTTCTTATCGCCCCTGATGGCCGCGATTCTCTCTTCATCCGAACTATCATTCGAATCACTAGCTTCTGTAGTGGTCGCATGCGCAGACGCCACTCTTTGGTTGGGCACGAACCCGGAAAGTAGACGTTTCTTCTTTTCATGCTGGTCGATAGCCAAAAAGAAGTCCACCATTGATGAACCTCGTCCCCATTCCCTCTGTACAAGCTCCGCATGAGACGGATCCCTCAGCCCTTTTATGAAGTGTGTGAATAGTTCATCTAAGAAATATTCGTCGTCACGCCTCCAATAAGGCCGGGCCTTTTGTAACAATCTTTGAAGTTCCAGCCCGAACACCTTCGGGGATTCCTTGGGTTTCTGTGTCCGTACCTGGAACTCCGACCAAGGATCATTCGCAGACAACACACCGAAGATGTGTGTGGCTGCCGCCACTAGTTGGTCATAATCTCCGGACTCTCCGTAAGTCATCCGCCAATCATCTACCGCTATCCGCCCCGGACCTTCACTCAACCATATAATGAGGGGACCTAAGGAAGCCTCCTTGTCCCACCCATGGTAACGGTTGTCGTCGCAGAAGATAGCTTTCCTTCCAGTTCTCCCCATTAAAGTGCCGGGGAGTTCGAACGGGCTTCCGAGCGCTGTTATGGCTCCAAACCAGACGATCAGATTGCCTTCGACTCCACTCCATAATCTCGGACTCATCCTCCCGGGTTCGGCTGCAACAATCTATCCATATCCCTTGAATACAAGGATCGGACTCTACTATAGCAGCAACCCTCGGGCCCATGGACGATCGTTTTGTTAACCGGGTTCGTGGGGCAGGGACCGGTCTTGGAGTCCCTCCCCTCGGATTCGGACCAGTTCATTCTGGACTGGGTGGATACCCTCCATACGAGCCTGGGTTCGGAACAGTACCTGCTCCCCCTCCAGTGTTGGACCCTGGGTTCGGAACGGGCCTCGTCCCCCCCCCTGGAATAGATCCTCCTCCTTCATGCTTGGACTGGTGCCCTTCATCCGACCCGGCTCCCGGTAAGGGTGCCCCATACTGGTAGGTTATATTATATATCGGTGGAGGTGGCACCGTATAATCGTGGCCTGCCAGAGTATCATCCGCGAATGGATGCTGGGAGCCGTAGCTATGATTCATTCGTTTGGATGGGACCTCGCTCGTAAGATCATGGGTACTGGAAATCTCTTTCTCCTCCGTTCCCCCATACGTTACTTTTTGGTCGGCCTCATTCAGGGTGGGCCTCCCTCGATTTCGTGCGTATTTTCCGTCCGAAACGGTACCCCGTGTTTCCAGCGGATCTTCGGGTTTCAGTATTGGACGCTACGTGCTTCGGTTGCTCGAGCCCCCCATTCCTAGTCTCCTGGCGACTAACCTCCTTTCCCTTGCGAGTCTCCTCCATCTGTAACTCATAGGCCAAGTAGGTGTCGTTTATTTCATCCTTCTTTTTCTGGAGAGCCTCCAGGTCAGTCTTCATTTCAATCCGGGCTTGCTTCAGGGCCTCTCGCTCCTGTTCAAATTGCTCCCGCATCGCTTGGCCGGACTGTTCCTCCTTAGAGAAGTCCGCCTTGATTTTCTTTACCTTCTCCGACTGTCGATCGATCTCGATCTCATAGGTGTCTCGGAGATCTTGACTTTTGCGAGCCTCATCCTTATCTTTCTGGAGTTGAGCTTGCTCCTCGGTTAAAAGGTGTTGTACACTCTTAACCTTCTGCTGAACCTTGGCCAGCTGAGAGGTTTCGAGCGCCAACTGTTCCCCTATATACTTGCGATCTGCCTGTATCCTGGCCTTCACCTCTTTCAATTCCTCTGCTTCCTTCTGGTTCTGAGCAAGTACTCTTGCTTTTTCTTCCGCCAGACGGATCAGATCCTCATTCATGGCTGTATACTGATCCCTCATTTCCTCCTCCTCTGCTTTTAATTTTTCGCAGTAGGCATCGTAGTCAGGGATCTGTCGGCCTCTCCTGGACAGGTCTCTTTCCATGTGCCCGAGGGTTGGTTCGGAGGGAAGCAGGTCTGCCAATGGATTCCCTCTGAACGGGTTGGTGCTCGGAATCGTTTTCCTTGGTGTATATTCTCCTGGAGTCCGGAAAACCAGACTCCTCTTTCGGGATCCTTTCTTGTCCGGAGTATGCATCCGAGCTGCCACATTCCAGACTTCATTTATTTGGGCCACCGTAAGGTCCAGTTCCCCATCCTCCAGGTCGGACCTGGATCCTTCTTCCACCCCCCTTCTTTGATCGAGCCTCTGCCAGGGTCAGTCCGCTATCTCTTTCATGAAAATCCTGGTCACGGCACCAGTGTAGAGTTCGTCTCTATGTAATTCGATTAAATAAGGACTCGAACTGCAGTTTTCATGTAGAGATGCAAAGATAAAGGGTTTATTAGAACGTTACCCTGTACAGTAATGCTAATCGGTCTTGTTTGATTCTTTCGGATGAAATGGTTCTTTCTTTATGATATCACACAGTCGGAGACCTGAGAAGGTCTGCCAGAGCCAGGGGGTGAGGACAGCTTATATACTGTCCGCTTCCGATAGGGGTGCCCCCTGGTTCTGGCTTCCCGAACTAACCAGTAGGCGTTCGATGAGTTATAATATTAGTGTCCCTACACCAGCTTAGTCAGCATATAGATGTATCAGATTATGTAATATTAGCTAATTCTGATACATTTAAGCTATATGGGCAGATACCTGCGCAGTGCGTCCATATTCAAGAGGTAGCAACCCACCTTAAAGCACAAAAGACTTTATCCCACATAAAAAAATCACATCCACTTGCCTTTATATCACAAAACCTATACATACTACCCCAATGTATCAAATTGCTCTTGTATTTCTTCTGGCCTCTATATCACAAAGCCTCTGTAATAATCATACCAACTGGCCTTTATATCACAACATCTATGTAATAGTTATATCAACTTGCCTTTATGTCACAAAACCTATGTAGGGGTTTCGTATACGTATAACGCGAACACAGGTTCCAAATTCGGTTTGAATACAACAGGTTTTATTCGATCACAGCCTCAAAAGTACACGAAGGTTTCTACTCGGTTCACTTGGTCTTTTAACCATTCGAAGATGCACAGGATTCTATCGATAGTTCCAAGTTAGCAACACCGGACGATCAGGCCCTGAGCCAGCATGGCTGGTGCAGGAGCCATAGTGTGGGAGGGGTGTAGGTGCCCCTATCAAAGTGGTAACGAAGGTACGAAAGGTGTGGGTCAGAGCTCGTCCTGGGACAAACTCCCTGAGGTAGCCAACCTCGGCCTCTTATATACCCTGAGCGCGGACCAAGCAGTGTTGACGTGGCACTCCTCCGTAGCGCCGTCTGGAGTGCCCTGCCTGGCTCCGCTACCGGATAACCGAAAGGACATGGCGTAGGTGTTGCCACTTAGTGTCCGCTGGAGGCACTTCCCGCTCTGACTCCACGGACCTATATGTACACGTATTATTCGTGCCCCTACATCACCCCCACCAGATTATAACAAGGGTCGAAATACATCTGATATAATATAATATACTCGAATATAGGAGAATAATATCAGTGTACATAATGACAATTCCGGGGTACATTCGAAGGTTCGAATTATCTTTCACACGAACATGTAGAAAGTACAATTAGATTTAGATTGACCTGTTACACCAAACAACATTTACATCTCTATGTACACAACAGGGATCTTACAGATCCAACACTATAACGACAAGATTGATACGTGAGTACCCATCTTTAATAAAGATATGAATATAATTATATGTGAATATATAATATGTTCTACACTACTCTTAACTACAGTGATCACAGATCTGTATGGTTTTGTTGAGATACAATATTGATTACTAATCATTAATTATATTAAGGTAGGTAAGGAGTGCACGTTATGTGACTTTTTTAGGACGGAATGACACAGAAGTAGTGGTTCGAAAAATATTTATGTGGGCGAACCGTCCCAGGGGAGGTAGTTTTGTGACCTATTGGAATTACAAAATACATGAAACCAACATAAGTGTGAAGTCAACTCTTATAACCAAGGAATGTAGTAATATTTGCCTCCACATGAGGTAAATGATATATGACTCTATATCCTAAAAATAGATATACTCTCGAAATCCGAATACCCATTGTTATGTCCCAAAAGAAAATTTTTTGGAGATAAAGGTAGGTATCGAACATTATTTACAGTTTTGGTTCGAATCATAGTAGACAGTATAACTTATACTTTTCAGAGTATGAATACACACACTTTTTATTTTTTATTTTTAGACAACGAAGACATTTCTTGACAATTATGCATCTCACACCCGGTTTATGCTTTTCGAATCATGATTTCAATCATGGACGTAGAGGACTGCAATTACCTAGCCTGAAACACAACGAATGTAATCCAGTTTTATGTTATGTCATATGATTATCCGGTGGGACAAGCCGGGTACATCTGTCCTTTATGTTGTAACGATACCCGGGCACTGAAGGAGGGGATTAATTAACTGGATTAAGTGTTCCTGAGGGTGGTGGACGGATAATCCGGCGGGTGAGGCATAAGCCACCCGTATATTACATCTACCAATACTCCTGATGAGCTTACTCTGAACCTATGAAAGACTCCGACGGACAGCAATTAGTATTGTAATGAATGGCGCGAAAACCCTTTTGTTTACATCTGGAATGAGGTCAGGAGGTCACGCCCCGAGCAAGATCTTGTGGGGTGACGCGCATGCGCGATAGGTCGTTTCGGGTGGATGAATCGCCATATTGATTTTTGGTAAGCCAAAGGTCAACAGCGCGGGGAGGATCCAAAGGTTTTGTTTCAAGCGTAATTTAGCAGCGACAGACAGGTTAGTGGAGCACCCAGGTAGTTCTTGCCGACCCGAAGAGGAGGAGAGTGTTGAAATGGCCGATGTAACCGCGAAATTAGAACCGTTATCACCAGTGACACGTAAGACCTAATTGACCAAACCTAAAATGGCTGGATTCGTGAGCCGGTACGATGGCCGCGAGTTATTTTTAGCTGAGGAGCTGGTGGTGGTCCCGAAGAATGGGGTTGAGAAAACCCTACCCGATGAGCTCCGTGACTGTTTAATACATATATTAGGAACCGATGTGTATGCAACGTTACCGGGAACTGGTTGCTGTTCTTCCCTGCCATGCAGAAAGGGTTCAACGTGCACGAGGGATTCCGTAAAGCAGTGTTCGACTGTGAGGTGATGTATCGTGCGAAGAGAATGCCTGTCATCCTGATTAACGTTCCTGGAACAACTCGAGTAGGTATCACATACAGTGGCCCAGGAGGGTCAAATCTTTTTGTAAATTTTGAAATTTCAAATTCACTTCAACTTGCAAAAAATCAACTTGAGTTGAAGGTGAAAACTCTAACTTCAACCATTTAGTGTCACTTGTCAACTGTCAATTCAAGTAAAGCAACTTATGACTGCTATCTTTCAACACTACATCAAACCAAAAACAATGCACATGTCAAAGTTGAAAGTGAAAACTCCAACTTCAGTCACTTACTGTCAACTGTCAACTGTCAGTTGAGGAACAACAGCTTGTGACAGGTATCTTTAACCACTGAAGTTCACTCCATGTATCCTATGAATGCTACCAAGTCTCAATAAAGTATCAATCAAGTGCCAATCAAGTCTCAATTGAGTGCTCATCAAGTGTCAATCAAGTGCCAATCAAGGGGCTCAATTAGGTGTCAATCAAGTGCCAATAAAGTGTCAATCAAGGCTAATCAAGGCTAAATCAAGTGTCAATTAAGTGCCAATCAAGTGTCAATTAATGCCAATCAAGTCCCAAGCAAGGGCTCAATCAAGGGCCGATCAAGTACCAATCAAGTACCAATCAAGTGCCAATCAAGGCTCAATCAAATGCCATTCAAGGCCTCAATCAAGTGCAAATCAAGTGCCAATCAAGTCCCAATCAAGGGCTCAATCAACCATGATTAGGAAGGGTTGTGACTATTTCTGTTGATGTGGGGGAGTTATGAAAAATGTAAAGATAGGCTGAACGCAAGATCTGAGGGTATTTTAGCCCTTTCGAGGGTTATAAATCGAGAAATATCCACTGTACATCCAAGATTTTACATTTTTCTGAAAGCTTGGACTGGTCCCTGTTATATGAAAACAAAAATGATAGGATAGGTGCAGGCATTTTTATTGCAGAGCTGTTTGAAGGTGAAAAACACCCAAAAGTGACATTTTTCAAAATTCTCACCCATATATGAATTCATCACATTGCTATTTTGTATTATATACACTGCAAAAGAGTGTTTACATTATATTACAACGCTAAGGGCATATATTGTCCGGTATTGTCACTATTTGTCAGCACAATATTTTCATTAACATGTACATGTATAGCCGATCACACTACTGATCACTTTTTGAGCTAAGGTCTTAGAAACTTATGTGGTTATGACAACAACATGTTCAGAAATACAAATAGTTAGCATACAATGCAGTTTACTTGTCCAGGGTTTAAGACTAGAAAGTATTGTGTATAAAGACATCTAGATCTATATTATCATGTTTAGATATGTAGGGGCAATAATATATGTGTACTATGGGTTGTGGTTTTGAGGCGGGAATGGCACAGTTCTACGCTAGGTGGCAACACCTGGCGTCCTATGCCATGTCCCCTGAACAATGACCCGGTTGCGAGTTTAGGTGGGGCACTCCAGATGGCGCGCTGTTGGAATGCCACGTCACCACTGCTTGGTCCAAAACCCGGGTATATAAGAGGCCGCGGTTGGCTACATCAGGGAGTTTGTCCGTGGACGAGCTCAGACCCACACCCTTCGATACCTTTGTGACCGGGCCCCTACAGCCCTCCTGCTCCTAGTTCTTGCACCAGCCCTTGCTGGGACAAGACCAGTCCAAACAACTCTGCTGACTTCGAACCAGCAAGAACGCTGCTTGTGTACTTTAAACCTTGTCTGTGATTAACTTGTACATTATTTGAATACTTTTTCGAGGCCGTGTTCATATGACAACCAAGGATTGAGACTTGAATAAACCTGTTGCATTCAAACCAAATTTGGAACCTGTATTTTTTCATACTTTCACAACCCCTACAGATATTTACATCTAAATAAATTCATAATTTCTTATATTTCCATCAAGTTTCTGGAAGAGCATAGTAGTAGGTCTACAGTGTGAAGTTTAAAGCATATCATCCACGAGTATTGGAAATGTGCACCTACTTTAACAAGGGTGCAATCGTACGGCCAAAAAATGTGTATTTCAGACAACAAGGGCCAAAGATTAAGGGTAAATAGGTCGATTGTTTCTCACTGTATTTAAATGGTTCATCAGGGTGACTCAATGATTCTTCTAGTAGCTAGGAATATTATGAAATTTTTGGATATTTCTAGTTGCCCAGACAAAAGAAAAAAAAGGTCAATGGCTTTCGCACATCTTATTCTGGGAAATGGATTTTTTTTCTCAAATTGCCAATGGATTGGCGTGCCTCCTCTTTCCCTCTTTTTTTTTTAAATCTTCTTTCTTTTGATTCTCTCGAATCGACCAATTATTATTCTTGTCACACAAGCTCACACCATCGGAAGGAGTCTGGTGAAGCTTGGTGAAAACTTCATTTTACCACTTTCAGTTCTAGATCGAGTTCAGTTCCACATCTAGACCTCATAAGATTTTAGCCTCGAGGACTTTCACCCCCTATTTATTCAATCCTTTGCTCTGTCACTGCATTTCCCTGTCGTTATTAATACACTTGCTCTAGTACACATTTTTTGGGGTTGCCAGAGCGTAGCGACCTGACATAGCGTGCAACGTCATGGCAATCCTATTAATGTTTTTGGTTAACCTGGCTCTTGCATGGGTGCCACCATATTGGATTACCCCAAGGGGTGCACTGTGACATCACAAGACAGCTTCTGGTCATGAAAATAGATACAGCCATTTGTTCAAGCTATTACAGCACATAGCCCCTCATCATGCTGTGCAGAGAAAATGTTTATAACATTAATATTAAGGTGTGTATGGCAATAAACACATTTCTGCGTAACTGCCGACACTTTTACTATATGGATGACTATTTACTGCTGTATTTATCACAAGCATGTTCTCAGCATAAGTATAGCACACTAAAATGTTGAAGGGGATGTGTAGGCATAATATAAACCACAAAAAACACAATTAAGATGATAATTACGGACTCAACAGGGATTTCTGTTGACATTTTGTTCATTTTCTCTCTGAGACACCCTTTAACAACCCTTTTAGTAAACTAAAACATGCCAAACTGCTTCAAAAACACACTATATTACGTATTAATGTCCATTTCCCAAAGTTGGTTTGAGATTTCCAGGGGATGCACAATATTACAGCATCAGGAAAGGTTTTACAAAAGACCAGAGTAAAAGTGTCGGCAGTTACGTAAAAGTGTCGGCAGTTACGTAAAAGTGTCGGCAGTTACGTGAATGTTGCGCCCCTTGTCCCACTACACAAGAGCAGGGGATTAGGCTGCAAATCCTATCCAGATTGAATGAACATATACCTCTCATGGTTATACATGTCTTAGAAATGATAGGCATGGGGTATTTCTAGATTTATAGAGGAAATTCACCGTAACTGCCGCCACTTTTATTATATTCCAAAATCACTCTTTATGGCCTGGAGAAGTTAAAAATCGGTGTAGCCTCACAAATTTTTCCCCAGTGTTAATATGCATAAGTCCCCCACTTTTGAATGTAAAATCCATATTAGGAGCCCCTTACTGGTAGGCCACTGAATGCTCCAAAAGTAAAAGTGTTGTCAGTTACATGAGGGCCATTTCAGGTACAAAAGGCTATAGGGAAACATCTAGGCCAGATATCTCAAAAATATAAAATTGATTCTGTTGGATAACATATATAACTAATAGAAAACCATGATTAGGAAGGGTTGTGACTATTTCTGTTGATGTGGGGGAGTTATGAAAAATGTAAAGATAGGCTGAACGCAAGATCTGAGGGTATTTTAGCCCTTTCGAGGGTTATAAATCGAGAAATATCCACTGTACATCCAAGATTTAGCTCAAAGGGGTCGGCCGCGCTCATTTTCAACCTGCCTAGGGGGGGGACCAAACAAATTTTTGACCCCTCCCACGGGGGGACCGAAATAATTTCGACCCGCTCACGCGGAAATCCACCGACCCCCCCCTGTTGTTAAATAATGACCACTCCCTTAATTGGAGCTGTGTCTTGTTCTGTTTCCTAGCTAAGTGTTTGCCCTAGTCCTTTTACAGTGGTGACAGTGGTTTCAACGATTGGAAGCAGAGAAGACTGTTAGGGCTTCTAGATGGACAGAGGCTGTGGAGAGGTTCGGGCAGCTGGGGATAGCAGCCGGAGAGCAGGAAGGAGACGAGGGCAGCAGAACGTGGGGTCCCATCGGGGAGGTTCTGGCAGCCCAGGACGAAACAGTCCCATACGCTCCGCTCGGCGAAATCCGCCAGCCTGTCAACAATGGAATGGTTGCTATGCAACCGCCACCGGAAGACTCCGCCAGACCGGAAGACTCCGCACGATCCGCCAGGCCGGAAGACTCCGCACGATCCACCGGGCTCCCAATCCGCCAGTACGGCGCTGAGGGGGAAGTCGCTCCTGCGCAGCCGCGGGCGGAAGGCTCCGCACGATCCGCCGGTTCGTTCGCTTCCGGCCTCGGATCCGCTATGTCCCTCGGGATTCCCACCAATGCCTCGACGGTTAGCCACGCAGCGTTATTAGGGGGCAGCGGGGGAGGAGGCCCCCAAGGAGCAGGACGGGCTGCCGACACCGCAACTATCGAAAGATCCCAATAGTTGGGCCGCATAAGGGCCCTGACGGAGGCCGCGGCATTGCGGGATGCCGATGCCCTCACTCATGCAGCCGCGTTGCGGGGGGGGGGGGCTGTTCCCCCTACCCACGAGTTGGAACCCCATCAGAAGCAGCCGCAATTGGGGGTGCCGTTCGCAAAGATCACGGGACCGGAAGGGGAACCCATGAAACAGGAAGCCAAGGGTGACACGTCCGCTTCATCCGGAATGGGAGCTAGTCCCCTGGCGAAGCCCGTTATTGCACCCTGCAAGTTCGATGGCCAAGGGCACCTCACCGAGTGGCTGGTCCATTTCGATTTGTGCCGGGAGGCAAGCTGATGGGATGAGCGGAGTGCAGCCGTCTTCATGGGACTGAGTCTCATGGGGGTGGCTCGGCGCCTGCTGACAGGCATTGAGCCGTCAGCGGAAGGAGGGTACCAAAAATTGCGCGCTGCCTTGGTGGCACGGTTCCAGCCCCCTAACCAGGCCGCAATGTATAAGGCACTGCTGCGGGGGAAGGAACTGTCTAAGGGTGAATGCCTCCAAGCTCATGCAGAGGAGGTCGAACGATACACCCGATTGGCGTACCCTGGCGCGGACATGGCGACCATAGACATTATGGCCAAAGATCGGTACGTCCAGTCCCTCCGCGACCAGCAGCTGCAGATCTGGATACATCAGAGCAGCGCCATTACCCTCCTAGGGGCAGTCCAGGTGGCACTGCACGCTGAGGCCTGCATGAGGCCCTACGGATCACAGGTGGTGCGCGCCACCGGGCAGACCATGGGGGAGGAGTTGAAGGGTGTGCGGGAGGACCAAGAGAAGGAACGTATCGCCAACGCTAAGTTCCGCGAGACTGTGACGGCCGCCCTGTCGGCACTCACTAGCCCAGGGTCCTCGGGCCAGTGGAATCGCGGGGGAGGACAAGGTAGCCGCCCCCACGCCCACCCATGTCGGAGGTGCGGTGTTTCCACTGCTTCTCTCTTGGACAGCAGCGCCGGACCTGCCCTGCATGGAAGGCGCAGATGGCAGCCGCGGACGCTAGGGCCCAGCGGCCAGAGGAACAGACCCTAACGGCCACCGTACCGACGGCCCCAGCGGCCCCCGCAGGTTGCGGAAAACTAGAACCGACCCTAGAGGATAGCCACTCTAGGGTCAACAGAGCAGAGCATGGGCACACGATAGAGGTAGTGACGGGACGTCTGGAGGCGGGCGGTTCAGGGCTCCTGGTGGAGGGCAAGATTGCAGGACGGGCTGTCGGGTGTTTAATGGACACCGGGGCCACGGTGAATATCTTGTCGCTTTCATGGTGGAGGAAGAATGGGGAACCCGGGTCGTTAATGACTACTTCTGAGACGGTGTATTCGGTGGAGGGCCGGCCCATGCGGCTACACGGCAAGATGGAGGTGCCTTTAAAAATCAGCAAGTGCGTGTGGACGGTCCTGTTCGAGCTGGCGGAGATCGCAACTGACGCAATATTGGGGACGACGTTCCTGCGGGAATCACGGTTCCTAGTAGACCTGGCGCGGGAGCGCCTAATACTAGAGGCGGGGGACGAGACGGAGCAGGAAGAGCTCCGTGTCTGCAGGGTCATCAGCTGCCGGACAGCTGTGGTCGGCCCGGGAGAGGAAGCCATCCTGGGAGGCTACCTTGTTGGAGACTGGGAAGGGGAGGATGTTGGCATGATCGAAGGCCTACGAGAGATGGAGGAGCATAGGGGCGTCTTGGTAGGGCGCGCGCTCATGGACACCCGGGAGGAGGTCACACCAGTGAGGATCTTCAACCCGGGCCAGAACCCAGTCATCATCTACAAAGATATGACCTTGGCCTAGCTGGAGGTCATCAGCACCCCGGAGGAAGGGGGACCGCCGCCGGCAGGGAAGACCTGCCGCATGGTGACGCAACAGCCTCCTCCTACGAGAGAGGAGACAGAAGCCGTCGTCAGCACTCTGACTGATGGAGTGGAGGCCGACAAGAAGGGGGCGTTGGCCGACCTGGTGTGGAAACATAGGGCCGCTTTCCAACTCCGGCTGGGGGACACAGGCAGCGCAAACACGGTGCAGCATCACATTGACACGGGTCACCACGCTCCGGTACGACTTCCCCCGCGGCGATTTCCCCCGCGGCGCTTGGCCCCGCACAGGCGGGCGCTCGTGGACCTGGAGGTGGACAAGATGCTGGAAGCCGGGGCAATCGAGGAGTCAGAGGGCTCCTGGGCCTCCCCGGTAGTGTTGGTTCGGAAGAAGGATGGGACGATGCGCTTCTGCGTGGACTATCGCTGCCTGAACGGCATTACCAAGAAGGACGCCTACCCCCTCCCCCGAATCGATGATTCGCTTGACACGCTGGCAGGGTCCCGTTGGTTCAGTACCATGGACCTTGTCAGCGGCTACTGGCAGGTCGCCATGGCGCCAGAAGACTGGGAGAAGACGGCGTTCGCAACGCACCTCGGGCTGTTTCAGTTTACGGTCATGCCATTTGGCCTCTGCAACACCCCCGGGACGTTCGAGCGCTTGATGGAAGTAGCCATGCGAGGTCTACAGTGGACCTTGTGCTTGGTGTACTTAGACGACATCGTCGTCTTCTCCCGGTATTTTGAAAGCCACCTGTCGTGGCTGGGGGAAGTGCTGACCCGTCTGGAAGCAGCGGGCCTGAAGGTGAAACCGACGAAGTGCCACCTCGCCAGGCGGAAGGTGGCATTCCTGGGCCATGTGGTGAGCGCAGAAGGGATCGCCACTGACCCCGGCAAGATCGAGGCGGTGAAGGACTGGCCTATACCCGAGAGTCTGACCGAGGTCCGCAGCTTCGTGGAGTTGGTCCTTTGTGCCGGAATTCGCTATCGTAGCCAAGCCCCTGACCTCCTTGGCGGAGAAGGGACGGGTTTTCCGGTGGGATAGAGAAGGCCAGACCGCCTTCGACACGTTGCGAGGGCTGCTTATCTCGGCCCCCATACTGGGGTATCCGCAGGACGAGGGCCAGATCATACTCCACACGGACGCCTCCGACACGGGCCTGGGGGCAGTCTTGTCCCAGATGCAGGAGGGGCGGGAGGTGGTCCTGTCTTTCGGGAGCCGGACGTTGGGGAGAGCGGAGCGCAATTATCGCGTCACCAGGAGGGAGCTGCTAGGAGTCCTTTTCGGACTTAAGAAGTTCCGGCACTACCTCCTGGGGCATAACGTGCTGGTACGGACGGACCACGCCGCGCTGAAGTGGGTTATGGCCAGGTGGCTGCAAATCCTGGGAACCTACGACTATTCCATTCAGCACCGACCGGGGCGGTTACACGGCAACGCCGACGGCCTTTCGCGCTCATCGTGTCAACAGTGGGGGCGCTGTGATGGGGAGCCAGAAAACGTTAGCCACGTGGTGCGGGCCATTACCCGGCAGGGCGCCACTGACCCCACGGTGGCAGAGGAAGTACGGGCGGAGTGGGTCAAGGACCAGAAGGAGGACGCCGTTTTGGGACCCGTATACCAAGTGGTGGAAAAGGGGGTGACCCCAACGGCAGAGGAAATAGCAGCGGCCCCCTACGCCTTGAAGTCACTGGTAGGCCAAATGAGCCGGTTAGAGATACGACAGGAACTGCTCGGACGGTGGTGGTTCGTGCCGGGAAGCACGAGGGCATTCCAGATTATCGTGCTTGAAAAGCGGACGGAAGAGGCCTGGAGAACAGCGCACGGGGCCGGGTTAGCCGGTCACTTCGGTCGTGACCGCACGCTGCGGAAGGTGCAGGAGCGCTGGTATTGGCCAGAGTTCCGTCGGGACGTGACGTACTGGACCGCGGCCTGCACCCGATGCTTGGAGCGGAAACCCCCGCCCCATCCCAAGAGAGGACCAATGGGGCACGTAGCGGTCAGCTTGCCGATGGAGAGAGTCGCGATAGACATCATGGGCCCCCTGCCTCGACCGGGCGTCTTCGACGTCATAGCTTCGGTGGTAACACGGTACCGGCGCCGCCAGCAGCAGCGGGACCAGCACAGACGGGAGTAGCAGCAACAAGGGAGGCTCATGTGGCGCGGGACGCCGGCCGGCCAGTATAGGTGGGGCCTAGGACGTAAGGGAAGCTGATACGAGGGAAGGGGTTAAGTGCGCGGCAGATGGAAGGAGTGACCGGACTAAAATTTGATGTTGTGTGTTCCAGTGAGCGTCACCCAGGCGGGGAGGACGTGACTCCAAAGACGGGCTCCGGCGGGAGCACGCCTGGTCCAGGCCGCCAGGTTAACCACCTGACCACCGCACCAGTTCATCACCATCTCACCCCGTGGAGGGCCGGCGGGCGGGACCACGAGGTTCTACTTGTCGGCCGGGTGTCCACCTTCAGTTGTCACCCTGCGGAGGGCCAGCATGAAGGGCCACGTTCTGGGCCTGGATTGCCGGTCGGGCGTCCGCCATCAATCAAGCACCACCATCCTGGTTACAGTTCAAGTTAGCAGGGGGCACCCTCGAAGTTATGCGTTCATGCATGCCTTAAGCGTTACTAAGTCATTTAGCTGGTTGCCCGCTGGGCGTGAAGAAACTAGCTCGGTTATATACCTGGTTCTACTGCTTGTGTTAAGATCATGCCTTAAGCCTAATTATACTTCACCACTGGCCGCCCCTGGGGCGCGAAGAAGGCTGGTGTTTTAAATGTTCTATAGAGTAAAATATTTTCTCTAAGTAAAGTAAACCTTAAGACATTATACTCATGGCGCAGTTTATAGTAAGTCCTTCAGACAGTACAGCCATCAGTAAGGACGGGCCTAGCCCCATATTAAAGTTAGGATGTATACTGAATAAACCTTTTAGCCCTCCTATTTGTGTGGGAGAGGGCCCCACGTGTTTGATTAGTGAGGGGAAGGTGTAGTGGGAGCAGCGGATCGAGTGGTTCCTCCCCGGTGACCTTCAGGGCGGGATCTACCGACCCCCAGTCATCGCGAGCCGCTACCCCACCCCCCAGGTCGCCTCGCCGGGGTCCGTCACCCTGTGGCTCAGGGAGAACCACCCCGGGCGGGAGCCCGCCCCCCTTCGGCACCGGTCTGCCGACCTCGCCGAACACCCCAGGTGTCTGGATGCACTGGCTGACGGTCACGGGGCGTGACCCGGACCGTCTAGAGAGGTGGGCCGCCTTTGTTCTGCCTCCCCTCCACATGGGGGGCGACTACGAGTCCGTGGGGGGCGATATGTCCAGCCGATTGAGAGTGGTCGGACCGGGCATCTTCGACGTCATAGCTTCGGTGGTAACACGGTACCAGCGCCGGCCCCGCCAGCAGCAGCGGGACCAGCAGCAGCGGGACCAGCAGCAGCGGGACCAGCGGCGACGAGAGGACCAGGTGGGTCATCACCCCTTACATTAGGGGAAACTACCAGGGGTAATCAGAAGGGACGGGAGTAGCAGCAACAAGGGAGGCTCATGTGGCGCGGGACGCCGGCCGGCCAGTATAGGACCGGCCGCCCGGACGTTGGGGTCGGCTGCAGACTGAGGGCAAGTACCGGGAGAGAGGCAGAAGAGACCCCCAGTCGTCGCGAGCTGCTACCCCACCCCCCAGGTTGCCTCGCCGGGGTCCGTCACCCTGTGGCTCAGGGAGAACCACCCCGGGCGGGAGCCCGCCCCCCTTCGGCACGGGTCTGCCGACCTCGCCGAACGCCCCAGGTGTCTAGATGCACTGGCTGATGGTCACGGGGCGTGACCCGGACCGTCTAGAGAGGTGGGCCGCCTTTGTTCTGCCTCCCCTCCACATGGGGGGCGACTACGAGTCCGTGGGGGGGCGATATGTCCAGCCGATTGAGAGTGGTCGGACCGGGCGTCTTCGACGTCATAGCTTCGGTGGTAACACGGTACCGGCGCCGGCGCCGCCAGCAGCAGCGGGACCAGCAGCAGCGGGACCAGCAGCAGCGGGACCAGCGGCGACGAGAGGACCAGGTGGGTCATCACCCCTTACATTAGGGGAAACTACCAAGGGTAATCAGAAGGGACGGGAGTAGCAGCAACAAGGGAGGCTCATGTGGCGCGGGACGCCGGCTGGCCAGTATAGGTGCGGCCTAGGACGTAAGGGAAGCTGATACGAGGGAAGGGGTTAAGTGCGCGGCGGATGGAAGGAGTGAAGGGACTAAAATGTGATGTTATGTGTTCCAGTGAGCGTCACCCAGGCGGGGAGGACGTGACTCCAAAGACGGGCTCGGGCGGGAGCACGCCTGGTCCAGGCTGCCAGGTTAACCACCTGACCACCGCACCAGTTCATCACCATCTCACCCCGTGGAGGGCCGGCGGGCGGGACCGCGAGGTTCTACTCGTCGGCCGGGTGTCCACCTTCAGTTGTCACCCTGCGGAGGGCCAGCATGAAGGGCCACGTTCTGGGCCTGGATTGCCGGTCGGGCGTCCGCCATCAATCAAGCACCACCATCCCGGTTACAGTTCAAGTTAGCAGGGGGCACCCTCGAAGTTATGCGTTCATGCATGCCTTAAGCGTTACTAAGTCATTTAGCTGGTTGCCCGCTGGGCGTGAAGAAACTAGCTCGGTTATTTACCTGGTTCTACTGCTCGTGTTAAGATCATGCCTTAAGCCTAATTATACTTTACCACTGGCCGCCCCTGGGGCGCGAAGAAGGCTGGTATAGACTATAGAGTAAAATATATTCTCTAAGTAAAGTAAACCTTAAGACATTATACTTGTGGCGCAGTTTATCCTTCAGACAGTACAGCCGGCCATATCGCACTTTAGCACCGGATTGAAAACACGGATCCTGAAGCAATGAAACGAAGCCATTTTGGGTCCCTTTTTTTCTATAGAAAGAAGCTAACCCTGTAGGGATTATTGTTATAATTTTTTCCTGAATAAATTCCCATTCATTCCCTTATATATCATCGCACTTTGGGCCCGGCTGACTTCATAAAATAGTCATTTTTGAGTCCCTTTTTTCCTATAGAAAGAAGCTAGCCCCGCCGGGGTTAATCATTCTAATTTTTCCTGAATGAATTTCCTTTCATTCCCTTATATATCATCGCACTTTGGCCCCAGCTGACTTCATAAAATAGTCATTTTGAGTCCCTTTTTTTCCTATAAAAAGAAGCTAGCCCCGCAGGGGTTAATCATTCTAATTTTTCCTGAATAAATTCCCATTCATTCCCTTATATATCATCGCACTTTGGCCCCGGTTGACTTCATAAAATAGTCATTTTTGAGTCCCTTTTTTCCTATAGAAAGAAGCTAGCCCCGCCGAGGTTAATCATTCTAATTTTTCCTGAATGAATTTCCTTTCATTCCCTTATATATCATCACACTTTGGCCCCGGCTGACTTCATAAAATAGTCATTTTGAGTCCCTTTTTTCCTATAGAAAGAAGCTAGCCCCTCAGGGGTTAATCATTCTAATTTTTCCTGAATAAATTTCCATTCATTCCCTTATATATCATCGCACTTTGGCCCCGGCTGGCTTCATTTAAAAGCCGTTTTAGGCACTTTTTTCCATATTCTGTTTATTGGGTTATTTTTCACTGAATAAGGGGTATATCCTACTATTTATAAGTCTAATATGCCCCTTATTCAGTGAAATATTAAGTCAATAAAGGTGGAAATACAAACGAAAAAAGACCTTCCGTTTATTAGCTAAACATTCCACTTTTACAGTAAAAGGGTAAAAGAGATTATAAGCACGGGTATCCCGGTGCTAAAGTGCGATATAGCCGTACAGCCATCAGTAAGGACGGGCCTAGCCCCATATTAAAGTTAGGATGTATATTGTATAAACCTTTTAGCCCTCCTATTTGTGTGGGAGAGGGCCCCACGTGTTTGATTAGTGAGGGGAAGGTGTAGTGGGAGTGGCGGATCGAGTTGCGGATCCCACGTCATCTGGCGGATCCGGCGGATCTGGTGGATCTGGCGGATCTGGCGGATTCCGCTAGACGGCGTGGCAGTCGCCACTCTATATAAGGATCCGCAGCGGAGCTGGCGGATCACTCTCTATCCAGCAACTGAAGCGCGCGGATGTCAGCTCTCGCTCCTGCTACACCAAATTGATGTGCCTTGTACTTATTCTTGAGACCATAATATAGTTATCCCTGAACCTTAATTGGAGCTGTGTCTTGTTCTATTTCCTAGCTAAGTGTTTGTCCTAGTCCTTTTACAGTACTTTAACATGTACCCTGCCCATTTTGGGCATATTTTGGGCATAATTAATGGGCACAAATTAATGGGCACCAATATTAACGGGCACAAGATATTGTTTTGCCCTTTAATATTTTTATTCACTTGGCAACACTTCAATTACACGTCACTGCACCCGTTAGTTTAAACATACCCACTATCATTTGTACGACCCTACTAACGGGTATGCATTATGTAACAAACCCCTGGAGTAGGCCTATCACCCCGCTATCACCATAATACCTATGTCGACCTGATAATGAATATTGACCACACCCCCAATTCATCCATTCATCTAGTAGGCCTGATATCTTTGTAGGCCTATTTTCAGTGGGTGAGTGACTAACAGAGGAGGGCTTATTATTTAAAACAGAGAAACATCCTCTAGTAGGCCTAAACGAGTTGATTTAGCCTAGTTCCTTAGCATTAGGGGTTCAGTAAAGCTGACCTTGACTGGATTCTCCCTCAGGGGGTGAGGGGGGGGGTGGGCGGAGAGTCCAGCTCTCAGATCAAATGTCTGTATTTTGGTGTACAAAGGGTTTGGGTATTGCCAGGAAAAAATTTAGCCTGCAATTTTAGTCTTTGCGAAAACATGCAGGACAGTGGCAATGTCCTTCTAAATGCCACCTGTCCAGCAGATTTACAAGTGTAGCAGGACCAAATGTTCAGTTGTGATATTATGAATACTTAACTGCTACTATTATACATGCACATTTCGAGGATAACACATACCAAACTACATTGTCGCTGATTATCATTGAGCACAATGCATGTCTAGACTTGTTACCAAATACCTGCAACCACCACTAGTGGCGCTCCGCTACTGCTTGTGTATATACACACCACAGCTTATTACTCTCAGAACTGGTTGAGCACCATGCTGGGTATGCTACAGTGGTGGTAACATCTACACTGTATGTATGTAAAATGAACCCAAACTACACATTTAATTGCTGATTGTATTGTAACTTACTGTCATGCATATCAATTCATAGATATAGTAGTAAGATACTAGATGATGATGGCCCGATATGACATGTGGTGGAGAAGCCATGTTATAGGCCGTTCACAATGACCTGCCACAGCACGGACAACTAGCCCTTTCCCCTCAATTCCCCTCTCCTTCCACTCCTGTACATTCATGGCTAATTAGCTCCAATAACTATATATATTTTCATAATTTGGAAATGACTGCATTGGAAAGCCATGATATAAACCTACATTTTATGATGTCACACCCTATCCTCAGATTTCTAGAGTCAGAGCTACAATAGAATAATTTTCTAAAGTATATCAAATCACCTTTAAATTTTAGGAGGTTAAAAGTGTGTGACCACACATTTAAATTCTATAGGTGTCTAGTATATACTGTCCAAAAATCTAAATGAATTGATGAATTTAAGTCAGCATAATACACAGATATTTGGTGCTATCCTTTCTGAGAAGTAGTACAATCCCCATGTAAGTCACCCTTCACTGCACCTGGATCACCGCCTGCTACACTCTGGCAGGGGAGGCTATTTCTGACCCAGTCCACTGCATGGTAAGAGAGGGTCCTCCTGTCCTGTCAAAACCCCTTACTTTCTGTAATGAAAAATTGATTTAAAATGGTCCTAGTGGTGCTAGAGCTACAATTCTGCCAGCATTCTCTTAGTTAAGATCCCGCCTTTCTATCCTGCATGACAAACTCACCTTTTCTGCAGTCAATAGAAATTGTCTGAACACCCTACATGTTATACCCCAGGTAAAAAATGGAACAATGCCAATGGGTTTATCTACATCTCGCATGTTTGGCTTTTCTGAAATAGAACAATTGGGCTTCTAAAGCTGAAATATGTATGTCAATATACTGTGTAAAACTATCTATCTATCCTGATTTAGCCATAAATGATTACAAATAAATTATATTTTTGATAGAACATGTAGTTCATAACTCTGCCACTCAACTATGCTACTCAAATTCCAGATTGATTTTTACTTCACAAAGTTTACACCAGAGGGCAAGTGAAACAATAGTGGGCAAGGCCAGTTTGGCTGGCTCACTGGAATATTCTGGACAGCACTATTTACTCATTATTGTTGACATTATCTAAATTACCATGGATGTTAAACAATATTATAGGTAGTGTATTTGACTAAGTAGAGCCTGTATATGGGTGAGAGCCTGTAGAAAGAGTAGGAGAATAATACCAGTGGGCTAGCCAAAGTGCCCTTGCCCACCATTTTTCACTGTTGCAGCTCACCCATCACTGGCGGCCATGTTTAATGAAAAAAAGAGATTTTGCCATCAATATGTCTGGGCGAAAGTGTTTAAATTATATACACATTTCTTACAGTGTATATAGGTTAAGGGTGCAGTGAGCAGTGGGACCAGGTGATCATGCTGTCCTGGCCAGGTGACTTCAGTAGGGGGACCATGAATCAGGCTTTGCTTGGAATTAAATAGTCTACTGTTACTTTTTTAACTAATTGTAATATTACAATACATCAAAGAACTTTTTGGGACTAAAGTTTTACCCTAAAAGTGTAATATTACACTTTTTTAGGAAACTTACTATTTTAATTTATTTTAAAACACTGTTCTACCCACCTTTGACTCATAAATACCCTTTTTCAATCAGCTGGTTATATTACATTTTATTAATTTTTATATGTAGTCATTATATTACAACTATATAAAAGTTTGGCTAGGCGTTATATTACAACCATGACACATAAAAATAAAACCCTGAAGCAAGTTATAATATTACAACTTACTTCAGACAGAAATCTCTTGTGGGTCATATATCTGATAACACACTCTTAGTGCATATTTTTGTAATACCTGAATTTTCTTTTGATCTTTAAAACTCAATCCTGAGAAAAATAGGTTACTATTATCTATATATGGCAGTATCATTGTTTTAAGAATTGTTAATGCTGTGTTAACATCTAAACAAGCTCTAAAGTGACTTAAAATCCAAATTTTATGATTCAACCTACTTATGGTTTTATTTAGCTCAAATTTGAATGTTAATTTTTGATCAAGAATAATTCCCAAGTATTTATATTTCTCTACTCTTTCAAGCTCTTTTCCTTTAACTAAAAGTGGCATAATCATAACATCCTCTTCATATGTGTATAACATAAACTTGGTCTTTGCAGCATTTATTGTTAACTGATTTACATCACAATATCCTACTAACATGTCCAGATCTTTTTGTAACTTTTCTTTTATATGTACCACTGACCTGCCAGATACATACAAAACTGTGTCCTGCCCTATGAAATGCAGAAATCATCAGATATGTGGCTATATGTGGCCTCCAAAAATGTAGCCAGTCCTTCAACATTGAAAATTTGCAGGACCGGTGGGATGAAAAAGTTTCGTCTCCTTTTAATTGGGGGCATAAGGCGCTATAAATACCAGGAGCGTTCACCCCCCCCCCCCAGCTCCGATGGTTTGGTGGTCTGTACCAGTGCTGCCCCCTGTTGTAGGAAGGCCTTACCACCTTGGGTGTTTGGACAACTGGTCATTGCGTGTATACATGGGGGGGGGGAGGGTATGAAGCTAGTTGGGGACGAGGGGTTCCAGAAAAAAAATAGATAGTTTAAGTTAAATATGTGTCTGCATATTAATCAATCATTTATTTTGATGTAAGATACAAAACATGTCAGGACATGATGTTATCATGTGGCAGATTCAAGAACACTACCCCCTGTGTGAATGCCAATCCATGGGGTACTTAGACCGAATACAAAAGTGATGGAGCAGTATGAAAGGCATTTGCGAATGCATTTTTAGAAGCACCAAGTATATTTTTCCATTTGGCATTTGCGAATGCAGCTTTAGAAACACAAAGTATATTTTCCCATTTGGCATTCGCAAATCATCTTTAGCACAACTGGCGAATGTCCTCCAAAATCCAATCTTATAGGAACACTCCTCTGTGGACTCCGGCTTAATGGCTCTCTCCAGGTATACCTTATAAGACCGGTCTGGGCAAAAGGTCTAGGCGAAAGCCATGCTTTAAACATATAGCATCCCAAAGAATTTGATAGTCAGAGAATTCACACCGGACAATTTTTACATTCTTTGCATATTTGGCCACAGTGCGATCGTTTCCCATTGAAAGATAGGCCCCAGAAATAATGCCTAGACAGGAATATTAGGTAAACTGGTTTTCAGTGGGACCTAAGGGTTTTACACTCTATCTAGCACGTGGCGGCTCAGATTATTGCAGGACTGGGTATTTTAAACCACGGTGGAGGGCTAAGACAAAGGGTTCACACCTTGGTTATATTGCATACCGTGGTTTAAAATAGATAAACAATGGTTATGAAAAGGTAAGAGGATTAACCACAGCTTCACTCTAAAAACAGTGTGTAACGTTTACACACTTTTCAACACACTTTTTTTGAAGCCACTTTTAACACACTTATTTTTGGTAACACACTACACACTTTTGGCAAAAGTGTGTTGAATCTGAAAAGTGTGTTGGTGCACAAAGCCATGGTATTGAGGAAGTGGGGGATAAGATAGCTGTTCTACACCTCACAGAGTATGTCAGGTGCCGTGGCTGAGTGGTCTAGGTGCTGGCACATGAGTCCTATCCATGCAGGTTCGAATCCCTTGACAATAATTGTTTTTTCAATATTAAGTATGATTACTTTCTATCATGGGTTTAGAGTTAAGTTAAGTGTGTATCACTTTTAAAGGCTTCTTATATATAGGAAAAGTGTTTATTAATTGAACCGCTCATAATATACAGAAAAGTGGGAATAGAAGTATTATATCAAAACTGAGTTTGTATTGACTGTGAACAAATCATAGTCAACCACTGCGAACACATCCTAGCTCCTGACCCTGGCAAAACTGACACACCTGATAACCAACTGGTGACTGTGGCGCAATGTGCCATGAACGTACCACCGTCAGATAGCTTGGGATGGCTGCTCTCACAACCTTTTCTCAGAGTCCCCAGTGGTCCATTGTAGCCTTTTCCCCTCCTGGCTAGGACCACCTTCGTCAACACTGATATCTGCTATCTCTTTACCAGTCACAAGTGTATTATGCTTCTACGGGTTGAAGCAGATCGGTGCAAGTCTCATGGGAGACCAGGACACTGAAGGTTCACCGCAGTCTGTCTACCGACACTTACAGACAATTTGTTTCACTTGGGAAGATTTGGTGCCAGGTCTTATCTGGGGATCGAAACCAGGACCTCTCACACACTTGTCCAGTGACTTGCTCACTAGGCCACCAAATCTCCTTGTACAATCATGGTGTATTCCCCCCTCAAATAGGTACCAGAACACACAACAGTGGGGAGACACAAAGTATTCTCAAAGATCATACAAATTCTTACCAGTTACCAGTAAGCTATATAACTTGCCCTTGGGTATTGATATGTTATGACAGGAAGTGGTTCTTAGACAATACAAAGACCACCCTTATTGAGGGATGCCAATGCACTGACTAATAATAACATAATTTGCATGGCTTGATATCTATTAAAAAGACAATAGTTAATCAGCTATTAATAAGCCCTGCTTTTACAGCCTTGCAGAACCTCTAATAAGGTCTTACATGGGATGGTTATTTGGATGACGCAAATAACATGTATAGTTGAAGAGGTACGGTGGACCTGGCGTGTTCAGTCCCAACACTACATTCCTAATGTTGTTGTTTTTTCACACGCCAGCCCTATCGGTTAAGACCGGGGAGAAAAAATGAAAATTGATCTTTTTGTAAAAGAAAAGACTCATCTTTCACGACTATCTCTCCAAGTCAGACAGGGTACTAATTAAATTTAGTCACTGCGACAGCTACTATATGGCTGTAAGAATGTTGCATAGGCGCATGATAGACCTTTACTGCTGCTGCCCCCTTTTGTATATGATACACAACTCTCTGACCACAAGTGTGAAAGTATGTCAGTGAGTTGACAAAAAGTGTGTTACAATTCATAAGTGTGTAAAATCTCAAAGTGTGTTGCAAATTTATGTGTGTTACTCTTTAAGCATATTCCCATAACACACTCTTCTTAGAGTGTTTCTGGTAGGGCGACTTGGGCTCCGCCCTCGTCTGGCCCCACTAGTAAGCTGTGGTTAATTCTATATAGGCGTGTAGTTGGATGAATTATCAACCAATGAGATAATTCCCTGGGCTTCACTGCGGAATTCTTAGGGGGCATTATGTAACAGCCTGTACCCATCGTGATTGCTGTATCAGTGCTTATCTCGCTGGTTATCAGATCAAGCAATGGTGCCCCCTACTAAGGAACCTGAAACCTCGGTATACCTTTTCATAACCATAGACTATCTATTACATAACCATGGCGAAGAATTACTATGTAAGGCACAATGCTATTCTCACCCATTTATTAGGGATTATCTAAAGTATACTCCTTTAGTATTCTTTACTCTTTCATGATTGATGATCTCATTTTGGAACTTGAATCGGAACACAACGTTCATTTGGCATAACCTGGTTTTAGTAGAATATAGACGAATATCGGATGATTCACGAATGTGCATGTCAATGAAGCGTGCACAGTTATTCATAGATAAAGTATTCAAATTTTATTCAAAATTGTTGAAAGCAATCTGTAATTTCATCATAATGTACATCTAAAAGTATGCATAACTGCATAAGAGTAGTAGCAGTGAAACTCATTTTATATACAGCAATATCCAAAGTAGAGGGCAGTATTATACAGCTGTTAAAGGATTTTGTACAACTTGTAAAACAAAGAACCGTTATATTTACAATACTACAGTCCATATGACAGGCGAATCGAGAATATATATAATGTTAATTTCAGATCATAATCAATCTCAATTGTTTAGTTTCCTTTGATAGTTGAGAAGTGAGGGAAGGCACAGTGGTGTGGCAGAAGAATGAAGGCGATACTTCGTATTGGAGGTTTATGTTGCCTTTAACCCCACCAAATGAGTCATTGAACTATAAAATAATCTGGATATTCAGCATCACACAGGCTAAAGATATCAGCAGTAACCAGCGCAACCCAACCGGAATTAAGACCCAACTTCCGCTGCCAGGTGTTTCGGCGGTTGATGACGTCACGTTGGCGGTGCTGGTTGCCTGGTCAGCCAGTGTTGTGTCAGCCATGGTGCTGTTAGAACCAGCGCCGTTGTTGAAGGACCCGGTCACCATGCTGGAAGCTGCAGGAGGGGGGCTGGCAGTGGTAGGAGGTGAGCCAGAGGGGTCCTGGCAGCCTGCAGGAGGGCAAGCGTAGGTAAGTCAAGTCAGGGTAACTACCGGCTCAGAGTATGCAGACAGGAGGAAGGAGAAGACAGGAGAAGAGGCACATATAATTACAGCAAGCATAGGAATGTGTCAATAATGACTGTTGATTGGTGTTGATCCAATGCCCCCAACACGTTAAGAACATAAATTTGAACATTGCATGAAGTCACACTTTGTAGGGATACAGGTATAACTAAACCATTTCCTTCTGGGTACAGGTCCTTGGGGGAGCGTACTCCCTTTATTTTGGTTAAAATGAATTCATGAACACTTATTCAACCATGATTAAGGTGATTTCCTTGCCCATCAGTCAAGATATGGCTCTCGCTTATTTTCACTGAAAAAGGTAAATTAATTTTGATTTGCTCCTGAGATAAGGTTACAAAGTTTACAGTATATTACCACATGAAATGATAGGTGGCCTTGTGGTGTCTTAAACTGACAAAACCGGCTTTAGCTGACAAAAGGACACCCTTTTGTCCCTGGTTCCCAGGAGCCTATTCCCAGCTCCCAGGATCCTGTCCCCGGCACGGGAGAGCCTTCCCTGGCCCCCAGGAGGCTGCCCTTGGCCACCAAGAGCCTGTCCCCAGCAGCCACCAGGAGCCTGTCAAAATTTGATTTAATCTATATATATGGTGTTTGTAAGCTAAGGTTGCTTTGTCACCCTTGTTTGGTGCCATATAGGTGTGTTTTGTTTTGTTAGTGCCTAAGGCTGCTATACAGGGGGTGTTGCATGAGGATTGGTTCATCTGTCCACGTGGTTTCGTGTCATATTGGATTTGTTAGCTAAAGACAAGTAAGGCTGATATATAGGGTTTGCTGGCTAAAGACAGGGGGATCTGTCACCCCAGTGTGGTGTCTAATGCTGACATATGAGATTTTTTAGCTAAAGCCTTTTGTCAGTTATTTTAAAACTGTTTTGTGGCCTAGTACCACAAAGTGAATCTTTAGCTGACAAAAGAGTACCCTTTTGTCAGCGAAAGACGGTTTTGTCACCAGAGGCCTCCCTATTAAATCAGGTTTCATTATTATTGTTTATCCTTTTGAGAAGCTGGTGGATAAAGTGCCGCTAGATTATATTTCCAGACGTAATGTCAAACAATATTTGTAAAGGGCGGTTAGGTAGCTACACTGAACAGAGCTGAATGGAACAATGTACAATGTTCACTCAGAACAAAGTGTAATACAAGCAGATTTCTTCACGTCACTCCAAATAAAGATATATATATATGTATAGATGGTCGATTTCATACTCACTTGTTAGCATCAATGTACCATAGAGGGACACGAACAATAATACAATCTTCATCTGAAAAGATAATAGGATTTTCTTGGTCAAAACCAAATAATAACCTGGTAGGTCACTTTACATATAATAGGTATGGCAGGCATAATATGCACGTTACATGAGGGTGGGGAGGAGTAAGACAGTGAAGGCAATAAAATCTGCATGGTCTTGAAATCTAGATTTTATTTCATGGTCTGAAAATCTATACTACTTGTACTATATAGAACAGTACAGAGAAACGTCTTGTAGGTCTTCAACTCACTACAGTAACTAGGTATCCCAGGTCATTTGCAGATATTGTACAATGTAAATAGTTAGTGTAGGTATACAGTAGAATCTACAGTAGGTCTAAATCGATTTACAGTAGAATCTACTGGAGATTTACAATATATTCTACTGTTTACCTACAATGAACTGTACACCTACAGTAGAATCTACTTTGAATCTTCAGAAATGGCAACCACCGTTTTACAGTGTAGTTGCACATCAGTTAGCTGGTTAGATGTATGGACCATGTTAAAACATTTACACAGTTTTAATATCGTAACAATCGGTCAAGAGGATTTGGGAGCCATTTGAAGATGTCATCATTAGGTCTGGATTTATTTCAGACCTTTGTCTCAACTTATTTATGAAGGCACATGGTTACCATTCTGAAATCCCTAACAAAAATAATTAGTTGTGTTGTTATTTAGGGCCTAGGCCTTAAAAAACCAAAACAAAAAGAATACATTGCTTAATCGCCTTAATTCCTGATCAAAATATATGTTTCCTCTACTCAAAGAAGAGCCCATAAATTCATACACCAAGTTTAACAAAATCATGATATATTACATATTAGTCATAGGTTTTGCACAGAGATGTGCAAAATATTGCATATTTGGGAACATCTGATTTCACTAATGTGTTAGATATCCTCTTGGTTCTCTGGGAATCCGTTGCATAGTCATTTAGACTTTGCCTATTTTCCCCCAGATTTGAATACCCAAGGTTAACTTTATAATTTTCATTTAAAAATGAGGAAAATGCTTATTTTCCTCATGTCCTCGAAAAGTGAAAATGGCCAATCTTCAAATCTTCTAGTTGTTGTATATATATCAGGTTGATTTCTAGTATTGATATAGGGCAATATCGTATACATTAGTTCCAAACAATGTTTACCCATCAGAAGTATTACGTAATACTAAGCAATTCAATGAAAATCTGGAAATTCTCAGACATAGCTGAAAGATTACTGATATAAGGCGACTATTTAGCAACTTACCACTGAATCTAACTTTAAATATTAACTCACTTATAATATTCCTATGACATAAAAATACAGTTAAGTAACTTTCAGGCTCATTACATAATGGTTTACAAATCCTGCCTTTGTAGTTTTCTATACTGGGAACAAATGTGTATGCAATTGGTGGCGGGGTCGGAATAAAGATTGCCATTTTTGGAAAATCCCCCAATTTCTGAATCCCCCCCCCGACCTAGTAATAAATGACTCGGCCCTTACTGTAGGCAGTTCTGCACATGGCTATAATGGATGATAAAAGGCCTGCTTGGGACTTCCATAATTGGATAGGAAGAGTATGTTTATGCCTTAGGGTTGATTAGCAGGACCTATCTTATTCAACGAATACAAGAAAATATTTGGGAATGATTGAATAGATGCTAAAAACACATAATTATCAGGTAGTGCTGTGGCACCAATTTGGCCAGCCCGTCCAAAACCCGATCTGAGCCCAAAGTGGGCAGCCCATCCAAAACTCGATCTGAGCCCGCTTTCAGCCCATCCAAAACCAAATCTGAGGCCAATTCCGGCAGCCCACTTGGGGCCACACCAAAGCCCAGTGCCCTAAACCAACTGGTGCCCATCGGTTAGCCCACTCCGGGCCACACTTGCAAACACGGCCTGGCCCGGTCCGGGGCCACACCGTGTTTGCTAGTAGGGCTGTATAGAGTTCGGTTTCCAGGGTTTGATGCATTTGTATCCTATAGGGGCTGGCTGAAACTGAATATATTATAATCAAATTAATCATATTTGTGAATGTAAATTAAATAGATCTATTCCTGAATCCCCACATGGAATCTAGATAATATGTCGATGTCTTATACATCAAGTCACATGTTTGATTTTGCCATATAATATACATGTGCTATTTTCCAATATCTACGTCTGAATGAGATGGACTACCATATTGACTCTAAATAAGCCCCAACGTTGGGTCTTTAAAAATCTATGACAGCAGACGCATTGTGATTCCTGGTGAATATATATCCTGGGCATTGATCACATACAGACACACACACACACCTGTCGCTTTTATAGTGAACTGCAACGATGAAGTCATCAACAAGGCAAACATGCACCCGTGATCCTTGTCTAGTAGGGAGGGTTATTGATATAGCGAGGGTTATTGATATTGCATTCAGCATACTGAGCACAAACCTGACGATATCAAAATAAGTTCCCCCATTGAATTAGAAAAGGTAACATTAGCATTTGGTATTTATTCTCTAAATATGGAAATACACCACATTAAAAGTCACTACAAACGCTATTTTACTGATTGCAACTCACTGCACACTTCGGTATAGAAGCTTCATCCTCATAAAACACCCCATGGTATATATTGAAATTAGATGAATACATGGATATATACATATAATATCGTTTATCCCTTTTATGGCGTTGGTGCACTATCACATGTTTCTTAGGCCAACCTCCCATTGCACTTTGTTACCTATACATGTGCAAAGTGTAGTTGATATAAATAATGACTCACTCACTATGACATCAGACACATGGGTGGGACAGTTGGAGACGTCAGCTGCCTTACTGGTATAAAACTACCTATACACATTTTCTAGGTCAAAGAACTATTTTTTCGACGTACATGATCGGTGACGTACATGACCGATGACGTACATGATCGGTGATCTATTGACTGCCTTACCCTTTCGAACCATGTTAAAACATAAACAAATCTTACCAAGGTGTACATATGATGTGTGTCTTGACATGTAATATGCTAGAAATGTGTAGATGTGACTATTAAGATAATTTTACATGACATTTTAATACCGATCATGTACGTCATGTGATATCTATATCTCTATCTATATCTCTATCTATATCTCTATCTATATCTCTATCTATATCTATATCTATATATATCTATATATATCTATATCTATATATATCTATATATATATATATATATATATATATATATATATATATATATACACATATAACCCCCCCCCCCCATATTTAGCCCCCTAACATATAGCCACCCTGATATTTAGCCCCCTGACACAGGGCCCCCTGTAAAATGGCCACTGGATATTCGGCCAGTGAGACACAGCCACCAGGACAGTAGGCCGCCTCTTTCTCAATTCTATTCTAATGCCCGTCAGATTACTCAATTCTCTAATGCTTTTTTGCTTTTCTAATGCCCGTTATAGATTCCTTACTGATGCCCGTCGGATTCCGTTGCCCGGTGGATTCCGATACCTGGCGGATTAAAATGCCCGTCAGATTCCAATGCCCGGCGGAATCTAGCGGGCATTAGAAAAGAATATCTGACAGGCATTAGAATCTTACGGGCATCAGAATCTGAGGGGCATCAGAATCTAGCAGGCATGTTAGCAGGCAGTAGAAAAGGATATCTGACAGGCATCAGAATCTAGTGGGTATATGCCCAGAATTTCTGACAGGCATCAGAAAAGCATGCCGAAATCTGACGGACGGATAGATTTGAGATAATCTGATGAGCATAAAAATAGAATTGAGATAACAAGACTGACGGGCATTAGAAAATGTGACCTCTCATCCTAGTGCTGTACGTCAAGTGGCCTAATGTCTGGTGACCTTAAATCCTGAGGGCTAATTGTCAGTGGGCTTGTAGTCAGAGAGCCTGAAGTCAGGGGCTAAAAGTCCATGGGGCTTTTTGCCTGGATACCCATTGGAAAATAGGAAGGGTGTATCTGGAAATGCAATTTATGACAAGAGAAATATCAATTTATGCCTGTTGATAGAAGGGGTGTACTTGCAGGTTAAATGTATTTTTCTGACATTTAACACTTATTATATTATTAACCCTTTCTTTTTCTTTGAGGAATGTTTGTTTGGACACAGGTTTGTACCTTGCCGACATCATACGATGTATGACTTATATTTCTGCGAATGTTTGAAAAATAATCATTCATATTGATCAGAACCAAACTACTCAAATGTAGTCCTCCTGATGGCCACCGTCCACAGAGCATAAATCGGCCGCATATGGGTAGAATTGCCATACATTCCCTATGTAAATTATTTATAGAATGGCCTATACGGCCGATTTATGATCTGTGGAAGGTGACCCTAACGTCCACATTCCACACCCGCATTCAGATGCCCATACATGCATAAAGCTCTCACGGCATTGTATCACTATGAAGCTATTGTGTCCAGCTGGTTGCTGGTTGGGTGACTCATCAGGGGATTACACAACACCTTCTGTATGCATGGGTGGGAGGAACTCATCCAGGACTTAATGCCCAGACTGCTGGCCAAAGTCACAATAGTACATACATTATTATCATGTACGATTTGCCAAAGATGTCTACCGTTTTGCCCACCACATGTGGCATACATTGTACACACATGTTGTTTGTAGCATCCCTACTTGAGATGTTACATTGAATTTTCTATAGTCTTTTTCTATATGTCTCACATAAAATGATTTTATCGCACGACGTTGGTGTCCATAAACGTACACAAAATCTTTATTTCACCAGGAATTAACAGTAGGAGATTGTTCCGCTGGGTAAATGAATTATACAACTTTAATATAAAGCTAAACATATAACATCCAATGCCATTCACATTGCTGAGTAACAGTTGCATATGTACCGTTCCGCTTATGGCTCAGTACACAAGTCAGCACGCACATACACCGATATGTCTGCGGAGTTAAAAGGGTCTTTTTGTATAATATGCTGGTGTTTGTGAATAATGTGGGTAGCAGCTGCTCGTATCAACATGCTTCACCATGGTGGTGCCTGCTGTAGCCACACTATCCACAGCCTCACAACTCCGTGTTGAACACAATCATTGACAATAGCCCACTCTTGTTCTCCACATCCTGTGATGTCATGAGTTAATTAAAGTTATCATACGCTATTTCAGACTATTAATCCATGATATGAATAGGTGCAGATATGCACGCAGAGATGGGGACCCGGCCTGTATCACACGAGGTCGGATCCGCACGAGTGTAAAACGGTGAAAATATCCAGATGTATGCAGTGTGCCGTTCTCGACACGCCCTCAGATAATTCAATTCTAACAGCATATGACGTCATGAAAGTGCCCTCTTTAATGCAATTGATGAATACGTTTCACTTACAATAAGAAGGAGATATAAACACAAAGATGCAGTCGATTTGTTCCAAACTGGAAAGATCACTTGTAAGCCCTCGGCGCTGCCTTGTAGAATACAGCCAATCAAATTTGCTTGATAAGAACCACTCGGTTTGGAGCCTCTCTATGTCGTGTATATCCGAGTTGAATTATTGCTCAATTATTAAGATGATAGCCATAATTATCATTATTTCAGGGTTTCTTTTGTTTTTAACAATGTTTAAACGTCAGCACAAACTCTAATAGTATGAGTCCGACAGCAGTTATTTGTCAAGCGTGTGCTGCGGGCGTGCTGTTAGTCCCATGGTAAAATCCCTGTAATCATTCCCATTATTAATCTCAATGGTCACTCCCCCATTTTGCCCTATAAATTAATGGTCAGCATTAACACCAATTGCAAAGGGGAAGATGGATGGACGTCGATATTTGATAATTCAAAACAATATGTGGGCCACAAATAATGTCAACGATAAAAAAACAAGATTTGAGTGCTATATGTTATACGTTTCAACCTCTACTATAAATAACCACAGTTTAAAATCACCTAGGGCTTATACTAATGATTAGCAGGTTATAGACTCATGAACTGGTGGATAGAGTAGCATAATTAACCGCCATGATCCTACCTTGTCTGCAGTGAAGATGGACGTGTTGCCAGTGCAAAATCCGTAGTCGAAATGTCGTCTGTGCCATAAAGATGGCGCGGATCCCAGATCAATATACGTATGTCAGCGTCCCACACATGTGTACACACATAAACATAAACTGTACTATAGCTTACAAACGCTGCCGTGCAGGCCCCCATGGCATGCCAAAAGTGGAATAAACGCATTTAATCAAGTATACAATTTTAAAGTAGCTATGAATACTCAAGTTGAAACTCAAGATCCTATTGTAATAGATTATGGTATCCATGCATGTTTTTCGATATTTCCGTAGGAGGTGTACAGTTATGGTCACTCCCCCTCATCAAATTCTCACCGATGCAAAGTATTAAATAGATTATATTATCAAACATGTTCAGCATGATCTTCATAGACTGCAGAAAGTGGGTGGCTGTGTCCATTAGTTCTTTTCGTCATAACACCAATATTATCCAAAGTCCACCACAAATCCCGTCATGTTTTTAATACCCATTTATTCTGGGAGGTGGGGGGGGGGGGATTCGGGAATGTTCTGCACACATTCATTTCATAGTCATAGATGTACTGTTCAATGTGTCTCTTTTACTGCACACACGTATGCATACGTCAGTATAGGCTAAAGGTGGGGCTCCACTTACCAATTCTATTTACAAATCGGTGCTATTCTCACGAATCGGACGCAGTTATATACCATAACAATTACATACCTTAAGCAGGTAGGCACTATATACACCCTGCCATAGGTTTAGGTTTGTAAATAATGTTTAAGTTTATAACAAAGTGGAAAATAGAATTGCCAAGGTTACAAAACACGATTTAGGTCCCGATTTAAGCCTCAACTTGGCATCTCAGGCCGATCTGTACGGAAGCCAACGAGGGCCATAGACATGCACTGCCCAGTGGGCACCGAACATTGAATCAACATTGATAAATGGTTGTCAATGTTGATTCAACATTGATTCAACATTGATTCAATGTTGAACAGAATTTTGTGCCCACTGGGTGTGTCTCTTAAGCTGGGACTCCACTACCCGATTTTATCGTCTGATCGGACCTATTCTCACAAATCGGACCCAGACAGATGTAAATATAAACAAACCCTGAAGCATAGGGTTATTTATATCTACATCTGTTTGAGTCCAATTTGTGAGAATAGGTCCGATCAGATGAGAAAATCGGGTAGTGGAGTCCCAGGTATAGTGATCTAATACCTGGCCTCTAGTACAATATTATACAGGCATAAAGAATTGATATGTTTGTATTGGTGTCAACAGTGCAAAACGTGCTGTCAGTCTGTCAACTTCTTATTAGAGCTTGCTGTCGGGCAGAGCTATCCGCTGCCTGTCTATCAACTACTTTTGGTGAAGCTTCTGACAGGTATATTTAAGCTTGGGAGGAGGAAGGGTGTTGGAAGAAGGTGTGGGCGGGGCAGGGTAGGGTAGGGCAGGGCAAGGTTTTGCAGGGCAGGGTGTGGCATGGTAATCGGTATGACATGACAGGGCAGGTCATGGTATGGTTGGCATGACAGATTGTGGCATGGTAGAACTGGGATGACAAGACAGCACATGACATTGCATGGTGGGGCAGGGCACAATGTGGCAGAGCATGACAGAGGATGATAGGCTATGACATGCTATAGCGCTGATTCCACCGCCACGACGTGACGGATCCGTCACCTTTTTTGACGGATCCGTTGACTGACGGACCAGTGGAAGCGAATTTACCCGTCAAAATGAGCATAAAAGTGTGACGGATCCATCAAATCCACTTCCACTGATCCGTCATAATTATGCTAATTAAAAAGGGTATCATACATTTTAATTGCTCACTGCTTTCGACCATGAAATGGTATGTCTGCTTTCAGCATTTAGATTTAGCATATCGTGGGTTCCCCATAATGTACATGCACCATGCTAATTATTATGTATTTAGTTAAATGTGAAAACAATATCATCAGAATCAAGCAGATTAACAAGATAATATTTAAAAGCAAATACCCGATGAAATAACAAGGTCTGAATCCTTTTTTTTTTTTTTTAATCAAATATGGCATTTTATTTCTTAATCTAAATGTATCATCTCAGTGGAAATAAAATATTAGTAATGGTAACAAGAGGGCAATAAGTTTGAATTAGTTGTTTTTGTAATTAAGTCTCCCCACAAAAAATAACAATGTTGGATTAAATTGCATAAGAAAATATATACATATGATATCATGTAGATTTGTATAAAAGATACACTGCAGCTTACGTACAACTCCTCGTTGATTTATGCAGTCAGAACACCTGAGTAAAATATGATATCCTGTTTTTTTTATCAGATTTCTGAAATCGCGTCTCCTGAAGGGTATTCTATTGCGTAGTGTATAAAAGATCCTGGAAAAGTTTATTTGGCAGCTCGTTCTTCGCTTGCAGTGACTGTTCACTATTTTACAAGCCGAGAGGTTAACGTGTCTTGGATTATGAAGACACGATTCATAGGACTTTCATGTAATTCAAAGTACTTTGTTATCTTTTCTGTCAACTATCTCCATTATCGTTTCATCATGCAGTGTACGTTTTGTAGAAAAATAAGCAAAGTGTATATAAAGCATCAGTAAAACAAATAGTGCTCATCGAAGATGAAATGCCCGGGTTACATTCTGTGTAGACTTCCTTTATCATCCTGATTACTTTGCTATATTCATGGATCCTGGTTATTAATTATTATATTGTTTATGGAATACGGTAGTAAATATATAGTATCGTCATGGACGTGTGGTGTTTTCACTTAAGCTAGAATATTTGGTTACTGAGTGCCAATATTCGAAAATACACCTAAACCAAAGCAAATGCCAAAAAAGTACTGATGACGATGGTCCTGTCTATTTGAAGAATATACGTTTACAAAATATATTTTCACGAGAGAGTACTGCTATCCAATCTAGAAATAAGTTACTGGCGAAAAGGTGGATAGTTTTGTTGCCAAGGGGCTTTTGTTCTTCAACAATCATCGTTATGCATTCGAAAGATAAGAACCATCGTTCCCTTTCTATATTCACTTATTTCAAACCCATGAAACTCGATAAAATAAACGATTTAAGCAGTCTTCTTAGACATGCAGCATGGTGGGTCTTCTCCATGGGTCGGCAGTAACTTGTCTGGAAGCCCTTTTCTTAATTATGGACGTGGGAGGCATAGTTTTTATCAGCTAGCCACCTGGCGCCATACGGTGCAGCTACCAGCGCGGTACCACATCCCTGTACCGCTGGGGCGCAGCTGCAGCTGTAAGATTAATCAAGGATTACTCCAGTACCCAGTGGTTCACAGGTATAAAACATTGAAATGGGAATGATTAAGAACGCTCTAAGAATCATATACGAGCTTCAAGGGTGAAAATGTATTTAGTGAATGACAATTATTAACGAGAGTTTGCACTTGATAAAATTGTAATCTTACATCATATCACATTGTAAACTATTTTTAGGCAGTGTACATGAAGGCCTGGGTAATAAAGGAAAATGGGCATCGTTTTTTTTTCGATATTCAGGATGAATAATAATTCAATGCGCAGTATGAATAGCAACAGCAATAACAGCTGTAAGACACAAGAGCAAGCATGCCGTAATCTGCGCCAGGCATTACATAAGGCAGCAATTAGTAAACGAAAAGAACGGGACTATAACTTGGGAGAAATGAGCTGGATCATCAGAGATCGTTCTAATTAACTGGGTCATAGGCGATATTGCACTGAATTGACTAAATTAAAAAGATAACATCTTGTATTCTTCGGGAGTTACTGCACAATAATTTTGCTTACAATTGATCTTCTACCTTAGGGATATCCATTAACATACATCACTTAAACTAAGTATGTGCAGGTTATATCAAATATTCGTGGACGATATGGTGTAAAAACACTGTCTGTGCATTATCAGAATTCGGGAGTGACCCCTGTAGTTTTATGTATCATGTGTGAAATCGCAGAGATTCTTTGGAATATTAAAGCAAGAGAAAATATCAAGAGAGTGGGGTGAATTCGCATTAGATTCCTTCCAGGCAGCTATACCTTCCTGTTGCAGTTTCATCTGTTGCGTTTTAGAGCGAGGTGTTCAATTTGCAACAGATTGCAAATTCGCAGAGATATTCCATCATCAATCGCCCTGTGAGAATATCTCAAGTCCACGCCGACAAAACCCTCCCAACCGGAAATTTACCATAATGAAATGGGAAAATTCACATATAAATGCATGTATTAAGTTTAACCTTATAGGCCGTACTCCACGAGGGTGACACAGCTCTCTGCAAAGCACTGTATTCCTTTAGGTTCTTTGTTCTAGCTGTGTTTTGCGGGAGTATTGCCCTTAGTATTGCCGGAAACAGGGCGACACTCAGGGCGACACTACGGCGAAATGAAGCAAAACATGCTAGAACAAAGGGATTTAAACATCGCAACGTTTTGCAGGTACTTGTGGAACAAAACATCAAATAGATTGCCACTTTAAAAAAGTACTTGTGTAGCACAAGTGGAGTCTGGGCTATTCGGTCAAGGATGGTACGTCCGCTCCATGGGTAGTGACTTGTCTGGAAGCCCTTTTCTTAAGGTGGGTCAATATGATGCCATTTCCGTTCACTGCACATTTTACTGCGCAGGTACATTCTCTAGTTTGACCACAGATCACCAGGGGACCTTTGTGTCATATTGCAACAAGTTATATCCAATCAAATTGTCCTAAAATGGACAAAGGTGTTGCCTGACCGGGGCGAGAACCATTAACCTTTGGATATGAAGGCATGCATTCTGCCACTGTGCTATGGAGTCTGTGGTGGTGGCTCTCATTCAGAAGTCATACATAACCAGCCCTTAGTCTATTTCTATTTCCTTTCAACTTTTTTTTTTCAATGGACAAAAACTTTAGAAATAAGCCCGGGACCATATGTTCAAACGGGGTTCTCTAGAGAGAAAACATCAAAACCTATATCCTGAGAGAGTAATGTAGATATTTAGCTACTTTTAAATACTATTTCATGTAGATATGTGGCAAAACACTGTATAATCCATCACATGAGACATTAACTTAAGGCTTAAATATCTCAGAAAATAGCCCGGGACCCCCCTATTTTCTCAATTTCTTTGGAAAGTGTATGCTATTATGGTCTTATTGTGAAAACCTGACGAAAATCTAGCTACTTTTACATCAAGGCATTGACCCACCTTAATTATGGACGTGGGAGGCATAGTTTTTATCAGCTAGCCACCTGGCGCCATACGGTGCAGCTACCAGCGCGGTACCACATCCCTGTACCGCTGGGGCGCAGCTGTAGTCGCAACGTTTTATAAGGGCCTATAGCCTGATACTTGATACACACACCCCAAAGTCAGTTTAGCCGATCCTGTCTACGTAACATGTTGCATAACTACATATATATGTACCTACATGTACAAGTAGACGAATCCTCACCTTTCTGCTTACTCGATGTCTATGTTTGATATATAGTCAACTGGAGCCCCTGGTTTCTCGTTGAACATTTTTTCTTCTAACTCGCATATACAGTCACTGAAACCAAAAACTTCATAGTTTCCACTTTTCTTACACGATAGTGAGTGTAACCAGTCTTTGCAAAAACATGCAGGACAGTGGCAATGTCCTTCTAATACGTCACCAGTCCAGCAGATTTACAAGTGTAGCAGGACCGAATGTCTAGTCGCATGTTGGGCTTTTCTGAACGAAAAGAATTCAGTTGGGCTTCTAAAGCTGAAATATGTATGTCAATATGCTGTGTAAAACTATATATCTATTCTGATTTGGTCATGAATGATAACAATATAATATATTTCTAATGGTCAAAACTCATTTATTCTTAAAATTCAGAAATCATCAGATATGTGGCTATCCCGTCCTTCAGAAATGTAGCCGGTCCTTCAACACTGAAAATTTGCAGGACCGAATGTCCTGTGGGATGAAAACGTTTTCGCAAAGACTGTGTAAATAATGTGTGGTATCACAGCTCAGTGATGTTTTGTGAGAGGTGTTGCCTATCTTACTTATCACTCCCCATCATTCACTTATAAAATTGTATTTTTGAATGTAGGATACCCATTTTAATAGTTTCTACACACAGTATTGATATTAGTAGATATTATTGTGTATGAATCGGCTTTTCTGCACTATTCCATTGATTTCTCAATATGAATGAATCGATCACTATAAATCATAAAAGTGACAACGGACATGATCATATTTCACTGGCATTGAACATCTTTCCATTAAGAGGGTAACATAGCCCAATATACCACATTGAGTCAAGATCTATTTTTGTAAAATCACCAAGTGCAATAAAAATACTTTACAAACTCAAAGTGATGTATATATCAAACTCTTGATGATAAATAATTTTCTATATTAAGCTGTTACTTGAATTGGCTGAGAATTATATTGGTACCATTACACGTTGGTGTACCGTAACACTATCTATAATATCACCCAATTTAATCACTAGATAAGTATCTAATACGCGCATACACAAGTTCTGTGCTATAACAATTCAGTGCATTATGTACAGTCAAAAGTGCACAGATACGTACAATACCCGAGAGAAATATACTGTTATCATGTGACATATGGTAAGGTTGACTACCACCAGACTATGTGTTAGCAGTGACCATCTATTGCAATCATGTTCAGTGTTTTAGTGCTAAAGGGCACTTGTCATACGTTTTTACTGGGGCCAAACCCACGTGTACCAGAAAAGGTACACTCCTAATACATGCCACCTACAATGCACATTCTACGCATCCTAACTATTCTCGTGTGTTTTTTCGCATCGCCCACTACGTGGACGCTTGATGTGACCAGGTACCTCCAGTTGTTGGAGTGACCAGAAATAACCATTGTATGCTTATCTGGGACGCTTGTAGAGATCAGTTGTGCACATTCATTAGAGCGCATTATTCTAAACATGCTGGACTCACTGAACTTTGGGGAAGTTCAGAAGTACCTGACTTTTATGTCATATGGGCATTGTTATCATCCTGAGCACAACCACGCTCAAAACTTTATAATTCATATTTTGTTTTTTTATTCGTTGGCAGCCTGCTTCATCTTTGCAGCGAAATATGATAGCTGGTCCCATGCTTTAATCCCCCTACATCTGCAGTCCAGCCTTTTTGGCAGCTAAGTTTGGTACAAATTTGTAATATATATTCCTATGCTAAAATATACCTGTCACAAGTTGGCATGTATCAGCCTGACAGTGACGGTGAGTCTTAGTTTGGAAAAAAAATTCTTGTTTGAAAATGAAAACAATTTCTGACCCTTCTGGGGTTCCGTACTAATGCACTTTCAGATTTATACAAGTAGTACTGTATACATTGTACCATCCTCCGATTGGTGCAATGCAATCAAGATGATAACTATCCTTTAATCCTTTTCAACGTTAATCCCTATAAAGTGCATTACTGTATGGCCAACGCCGATGAGTTCCACTGGGCAAACTAGGGCTGATTTAGCATTGATTCTGTCAGCGGTGACATAATATCAACGGTCAGTATAGGGTTGTCATTTGGTTGATGTTGATCAACTAATTAACGTTGATAATTCATAAGTGAAACAACTTGATATGTGCATGCAAAATCAATATAATTATGATCATGGATAATGCATCAATATAATAAAAGATTATGATACATTAAATTGTACATGCACTTAACTATCTGTGAGTGTCTTCACATCTATAGGGTTCCAGCAACAATGTAATAAGCCTAATAATAGGGGGGGGGGGGGGGGTTAAATCGCTAGTTTAGTCGTACGGTTTCAGGGACAGGCTCAAGCTATGCATTTCGGACCCAAAATTCGGGAAAACACAAAATGATTCTTTTGAACTGGAGTTACACCAGTCGAAGGTTAATCCTTAGACAGGCTCGGTTCTATAATACTTTGGCTAACTTTCATAATCTGATCATTTTCCTAGAACCCCTTGGTCATTCTTAACTCACCACTTCGCGAGGTTGTATGAAGCCCTGTATCAGTGTGAGGCATATATGGTTGTTTATCATTTCCATATCAAACTAGATATCTTTCTTTTAACCTTTTTTTGGTGGCTGGTTAAAGATGGCACCCGGTCAAAGATGGCATCCAGTCAAATTATATATACACATGCTTTGGCCCGAACTACATACATCACCTGTCCTAGTGGTTGATGCTATTTGCATCATGGGGATATAGGGTAGATTCACATTGAGTCGGACACATACCTTGAGACGGACACTTAATTTTGTGGGTATCCAACTATCTTAATCTCTTAATTTGTGAATAATGGTAGAGTTTCAGTTTTATTCTTTCTAAAAAGCTAACACTTGAAGTCGTAGTGTAGATGACTAACCTCAAATTTCACTGTCCGTCTCAGGGTATGTGTCCGACTCATTATGAATCAACCGTAGTATCATGTAGTACCTAACTATCTATTGCCTGTATGTAGTGGATATATAGTATGTCATAATTGATATTGTTCCCGATGTGAAATACCGGTAGGTAATATGCTGCTTAGTTGATAGACATTGTATAACACCATTATAGGTCCAAACGTGCATTGAATTGTATATGGAATAAAATAAGTTATAAACTCAAAGCATAAAAGCTGCACTGCCGATCGGGAAAATTTACAGTAACTATGTGCATATACAAAGTAGCGTGAAAGGGGTCTTTCGCGGCATTTAAGGCCAAAATGTGTATAATTTATTTCAAACAAATGTTGAAAACTACCTCAGGGATTTTCAAAGGTAATTTTTCAGTGTAAAGGAGGTGTATCTTTCTCAAATTTTAGGGTGATAATATGGTGGTATCCCGCCAAAAGGGGCGTATTGTTTTTGCCAATATACGATAGGTACATCTTTGTCTCATTACAATATATACTCCTTTTCTATATGACTACCAAGTCATATGAACCGGGGAGGAGGGGCGGGGGAGGTCATATAAACTTCTTTATATATTAGGAATGGCTTCTAGAACATCAATACCACAGGGGGTCGCCAGTGGGGCTATAAAAGTGACCCTCGTCCCTAGTAAGTCCTAAGCAATTACAAAGCACGTCTTGAACACCCTGAGCACAGCCTTCCGGGGGGCACTCCCTTTATTTCATGGTGGATACAACGACTTAGATCTATTAGAAATCCCTGTCTTCCACTTCTGTATAGCGATAGTGTATTCCTTATTCTGTGCCGATAATACTCTTCTCTACTCTAATCCTGAGCAATTACAGAGCGCGTCTTGATCAATCATAGTGTAGGGGTTTGATATTACGGGGCATTATATAATACTATTATAGCAGAGGTTAGAGTTTCCCCTGCTGCTACGTCACAGTGTCTGGAGTGGGGGGCAAACAAAGACCTCCACGTGGTTATAACTCCTATGCACCATAATAGCATCATTATAAAACGGTTATTCTATTTTATTACCTGTGTTGTAGTATAGGCTGCAGTTTTTACTATGCTGATATATTACATATATAGGAGGGTACCGGACCCCATATTAATTTTACATCAATTTTGTATATGTTTATTCAACTGCAACTGGGTGAGATATGGTTAATATACCCTATAAAACATCACCCACGTGGCTTTTGTTTGCCCCCCACTGTTCTATTATTGGGTGCAATCTACAACTCTAACCTCTGCTATAGCGATGAATCGGTTTTTCTCCGTAGGGGCGGCCATGTTAGCTCTGTGCTCGCATTCTATCGTGAGACTTATGAAGTGACCAGCCACTCACACACCATAGCTTCCGGGGAACAGGCTACAATACGAGAGCGGAACCAAGGTCTCACGAGATTGCTGGTGTCAATGTAAACAGAGTGGCTGCGGGAACAAGTCCGCACCAGTTAGAGAGCTATACTACACAGTTCGCGTCCGGTTCGGGTCACCTGGATGGTTCATGTCACCTGTCCCGAACCTGTCCCCGTGCGGTCAGCTGTTATGTAAGCCGGCACTAGGGTACTCCATTCGATATGGGGCATCAGGTATTTACCCTTGGATCTCGTTCCCAGGTGTCAGCACTGGTTGCCTACCCCACGATATAAGATGGCCCATGACACCTGATCAGGGGCCAGTCGTTCTCTCGTTCCCAAATCCTTCCGAAGGAAGGCTCTGGTGACTGCCAAATGTTGGGATTTTGCTGGGTCTGGGCAACCCCTGCTGGTAGGCTGCAACCAGCGAACAGGAACAGGAAATGGAACCAGAAAGGCTGATGGTAAAACTACCAAAAACTACCATCATACATTCTGGTTCCATTTCCTGTTCCTGTTCGCTGGTTCCAGCCTACCAGCAGGGGTTGCCCAGACTCAGCAAAATCCAAAGTTCAAGGTCATTTGGCTGTTACCAGAGCCCTCCTTCGGAAGGATTTGGGAACGAGAGTAGGGCCAGTCGTTGCTCCAAGCCTTGCTTGGACACTGATGCTTCGCGTGCTCCTTCCTGTTACTCATTCCTATCTAGGCTATGCCCCACTACTGCCCTATGTGAAAGCCCAGAGTAGGTCCTATACCTGTCAGACCAGTTCGGACCCCTTTATACATGTACGCACGCTTTGGGCCCGGTTGGGATCACCTGAGTGATCCTAGTCACCTGTCCCAAACCTACTCTTGCCTATAGGTCGAGTTACATATACAGTTCTACTACGTCACAGTGTGGGCAAACAAAGGCAACACATGCTTTGGTAATCTCACCATGATAGCCACACACCAGGGGCATTACACTAAAACATGTTTTTAATTATCCCTTGATTATATTGGTACATAGCTTTCATTATATAATATACTATGTTAAATGTATTTATTCATGTGTATCTAATTATACATGTATGGCTATTTATATTTATACAAAACTGGTTGGTTCAGACTCACCCTACCCAGTGGTCACAGTCCAGTGGTCTATTTGCCCACCGCACCTCACATATAAATAGAATAATCAAGTATATGTAACTCGACCTATTCCTCTTATTGCGATCACATAGTCCCGAACCACACCTTTTAGCTGTTGCAAGCACGTCATCATAGACTCAGCGATATACAGATAGACTATACCATGTAAAATGATTCCACTTTTTTTCACAATGGCTGGTCGACCATGACACCCAGTTGGAGCACCACGTTGCATGACCTTCTTGGATTCCTTTGATTCACCCACAATGTCTCTTACCAACCCTGGCGTAATTGTGCCCTGTCGGCCATTTGCTCCTGGTGATACAGGCCACCCCCATTTTGTGTTGTTGTTGTTAATGCTTGTTTATTGGCATAAACGATGATTTGTACACAGTATGTTTTTTATTTTCATGCCAAAGTCGCCTCACATAAAGGAGAGGGGCGGATAGAATTAAGTTAAGGTAGAGACTTTATAATATGTTTACCAGTAAGAGTCATTATAATCATATTAGTCACATTGGACATTGTTCAGTAAGAATAGTTCTAAACAGTGTCCAGCTGTTCGGTCACTGATCACATCTTCTGGCCGCCATGTGCATGGTGGCGCCACCTTGTGTTTTGTGTCTGGGCTTGCCTAGCATGACGCTCATGATACCTAGGCCTCTGTTATAGCTCTCATGGATTTCGCATTTGTGCTTTAAATGACATTATTTTTGTCCTAGTTTCAAGATTTAAGTATAAGGAACCAGGAAACGTAACAAGGACATGTATCCTGAAATAGATTGCATTATGTAAATTCTCACTAATGATAGACACATTGCACCTCGATGCATTTATCAAAAAATATATTTCGGCATATTACTAGTATGAGTATCTGAACATATGTGAACCAAAGTGTGCATTCCCCAGTTTTCAAGGCCCTAGCGATCAGGAAGTCCTTAGCCATTAGCATTGAAGAAAATGTATATCCCATAGGATGCACTTCCTTGAAGGAGTATCCCTATGTTACAAATACTAATCAATAATACAGTATTACTAGTACTGGGATATGCAAATATAATATTGGAAATTCTTAAAACCAAAAAGATCTAGGTCATAGATAATTCCCAAGTACTTTGCCTTATCAGTTTAACATGGGGCAGTGTTAGGCCAGGTAAGAGACAAGTATTGCATAAGAGTATACTCGCTAGTTCCATACCAGGGGACACTACTGCTCCATTACTGGCCTAATTGACCTAGCACATTAGCCATGCCTAATACCTATGATCCATAAGCCCAGTAGTAGCCCCTGTTAGTTTGCAATGGCAGGGGCGTGGCAAGTAGTTTCAAAGTAGGGGGGGGCCTGAGGGGTATTTTGACTCTTTTTGACCCCTTTTTACCTGACCTTTGGGGTTTGACCTTTTTTGGGGTTGGTCAAAAGTGGGGGGGACATGTCCCCCCCGTCCCCCCCCGGTTGCCACGCCCCTGAATGGTACCAACTTTATAAATCTCAGACCACAAAATCAAAATCCATTCGCACTATAGCCTTTATGTACAAAAGGGACAGATGTGGCATCTTCAATCGACAACATCTCTGGTTCTACATGGTCTAGAATAGAAATGAATAGGGTAAATACTTCCCAGTATAATATCTAAAGATCTACACACAATAAAGACTGCTTCACATATCCCTTTTCAGACCCCTCCCTCCCACTCTGTGGTAGCTATGGGCAGTGGGCCTTATGATGCAATAGGATAGGTCGTTCATTATACAGCATCCTGTGCAAGAGGGAGGTAAAGAGAGATGTTTGTCTGTCCGTTTGTCGCCCTGCATAAGGTTGGCCGGCCAGAGAAACGTCGTGCCATCATTAGCCTTTTTGATAACTAATGTAGTATCAAAGGTTTACTTTGTTCTTGGCTGCGTTGATGACTTTCTCCACCTACTTTACTGCATGGTACTGTGTTATCTACCTGGCGCATAACCCGCATTCCGACTTTGGGAGAATCTTATTACCCACACCAGGGGTCTGAACATTGGCATTTTAATACTGCACTATACTTACAGAGGCCCTCGTATCACCCGCACCTAGACTTTGAGAGTATTATATGACTCGCACTGGAGGTTTGGTTCGGGTATTACCGGGTTAATTGAATAGAATAAATCAAATTCAGAACTTAATGGTATAGGGTGAGTAAAATATTTGATGTATCGACATCAGAATATTAGTTATGCTCAATCAGCTAAGGTTTCACAGTGGGTGGTGGCTAGAAACAGTTGGTTATCAATAGCAACACAGTGTCATATATTATAAAGGACAAATGTAAAGGGTTAGTTCTAGGCATGTGACAATAAGGTTAAGAGGGGCACCGTTTGAAATAAGAATAGACAGGATGAGAACAAACCCTTCACCAAAATGCTCGTGATTGTGATCTTAATCAAGCTACATGGTTTTCCAGAACAGAACGATGTGACCGTAGTGCCTGTCATACCTACCTGTATACATTATCACAAGTGCAACATCCGGGGGAAGGCAGGGCAGTGAAGGCTGGCTTCTCAATGACAGACACTTCCTCTTTTACGGTGGTGTGAAAGTCATCCTGGTGGTGCCCATGGAAGCAGCAGCACCAGTAGAGGAAGCCACACAGTGCCAGGAATATCACCACACCAGCAACAATACCAAGCAGCAGGTTCAGGTCCAGGCCCTTGTCCTCCTCTGCACACAGCGGAATGTCAAGGATGTTGATTTTTGACTATTTTCTTATGTTAGGTTTAATCGTCTATAAAGGATATTGATTTACAGATTTGCTGTTAAGTTTGTAGAAAGTGATTATGTTGTGTTTCATTAAATATTTGCTAGTTAACATTATGATCTTCTTAAACTGGATAAAAGGCGAAATAAAGTCTCCAATTTGTCCAAGCTATGTATAATGTGTTAGTATGTTCTAGCAATAGCTTTAACTCGATTTATAATTCTCTGGCCTAGATGATCGTTTCTATTTTTCAAACCATTTTACATTTCACTTGCACTTACTGGTGTCGCAGTACTTGCCGATGTAGCCCGAGGGACAGTCACAAGTGTATCCTCTGTCGTCATGATCGGGCACACACCTACTTCCCTCAGCACACTTGTTGTGCTCACACGGAACTATAATCCCTGTAATGTGGCCAGAACAATTTACATTCAAGTCTATGATATCGTGTAGAAACAACCTCTGTTGTTTATAGTGGATTATAGCTCCTACCCCCGGCTCCTACCACTCAGCTAGTGGAGGATTCATTTTTTAAATGATAGTCTTATGCATAGACTGGGCAGATTACATGGAGGTGCATAGAGCTGGCCACTATATTCTGGCGACTTTCCGACTTCAGGGGCTTGCTTCTCTAGTGGCGGGACCCTGTGGAGATGTTCAGAACTTTTAGAAACTCATTAACCCCACCTTGTGGATGTTGTCAGAATCTTTAGAAATTCACTGAGTCCCGCTGGTGTTCGTTGGTTCAGGACCAAGGGTGGATCCAGGAATTTGGGAAAGGGGGGCGTGTACCTACAGCATTGGGGGTGTTGAACCATCTACTTTAAAATGTACAGAAAAATAGGGGGGCACACACCTCCCACGCCCCGTCCCCTGGATCTGCTCCTGAGGACTAATTTTTTCAACATTTTAGTCAGTTTCCCCAAGAGAGCCTCGACCCTCAACCTTTGAATTTAGAGGCACGCACCCTACTAACTAGGCAAGTGTCAGCATAGTCTATTGATGAGATAGTCTATGGTTCATGACTATAGTTTAGACTGTTCAATTTGGATGATATGTGGGATATTTATTTCCTAAGTTATCATAGAAATTATAAGGATAACCCACTTTGACATTTTGATATATTACAGTATGGAAAGTTCCCCAACTTGTGACTAAGTCTGGTGAGGAGTCTATACACCATTCATAGCAAATGTCATGTCAATAGGACAGGCCTCTGTCATTTTTAATGTAAAGATGCACATTCTGTATGATGCACAATATCAATATGGCTAGGTCAATGACTTCTATATTTGAATTGAGCATTGGTTAGATATTGTAAATCAACTATACATAGTCTCAAGGGGTTTACATACAATTTTGAGATACTAGGAATTACCCTTAACTAGTTTCTGAAAATTCATTTTGGTTTTCCATTTCTTATCCATGCAGCCATAATTGTTTTGGGATACATTAAAGTTCAACCATTGTTTGCATTTGTGCATAGCATGTGTCCACGATGAATAGAGGTTATGTGAGCTGTGTTTTTGAACCAGTTGGTGAAAGGTATGGGGGCTCTTGTGCGAATGGTATTGATTTTAACTTCACGCCTAGCTAATAGGTGGACATCGGCCACTTAAAATGGTTAAGAAAATGAAATACATGATTATATCAGTTAAATATATATTAAATGTTAATTGTAGATTGTATTATGAAATAATAGCTTATTTTACGCTCTTATGGGCTTACTTTGATGCATTCGTACATGATTAATACCTTGGCTTTGCTATGCATTTGTGTTCGCTTATATCAGGCACTTGGTTATATATTTCAAAATGTGTGGATTCAATATGTACAAATACATTACGCTTCCATCTGATACATTTTAAATCCCTTTCAGATCATATTTCAATCTTTTTATAATGTTTATCATTCATATGTAGAATTGTATAATAATATAGAATAGTATATATATTTTGTCATGAGTCTATTTCAGGAACACATTAAGTGAAGTTCGTATATCACCAGTCTGGTCATATTTAGTTGGCAATCAAAAGAGGGCATAAATTCAATTGTTTTGCAAGTGATGTCAAACTCACACATTGATCTCTATGTGCCTGCATTGTGTATATTATCCCCCAAAAGTAGGCCTGAATACCAATGGACATCCATCTATCTTCTATATATTCGCCATTTATTTATGGCTTTGTTTTGGATACAATATGATTATAGGGACCAGATGTGGGAAACCTTTAAATGTATATATTTCTTAACATCAACAAAGGACATGGCGACCCCCCTGTCTATATCCTTTATATTTCCATCAGAAACTGTAGTTCTATTTTTTTTTTAATTATCAATGTATTATGTATGTAACCAAATGGCCCCCTTTTGTACCTTAGTACCGGAGCTGAAATGCTCCAATGCTAATATTGAAATAATGGTCCTAAATTTTACCCAGGAGAAGCACAGATTGACTTCAATTATACATGCTTACAGACCCCCCAATGGAAGTTACGTAAGCTGTATAGACCACCTGGAGGAGGTCTGTAAATCCCCACTGTTAGAAAATAGAGAACGCTGGTTAATTGGGGATATTAATGCTAATTTATTTGAGGCAGACGATTGTAAGACTAAATATTATAAAAAGGCTATTAATGAGTTAAATATGGTAGATCTAATTTATTATATCACCAGGCCAAATCCCAAAGGTCCTGGAGGTAGCTGCATTGACCTGATAGCCACTGATTGTGACAATGTACTACATCATGGGACTCTCCCTCATTTGGTTAGTGATCACCTCCCCACCTATGCTGTAAAAAAGAAGCCCAAAGAGGTATATGAAATCATAAATACCCGGGGCAGATCTTATAGGGGGTATAACTATGCTGACTTCTGTGACCATATTATGAATGTAGACTGGTCAACATGGTATAATAGCACTTCTGTAGATGAGAAATGGGACATCATGCTGGGTTTTATTACTGAGTATCTAGATATTCACTGTCCCGTCAAGGACATGCGTTTTAAGGATATGAAAAAGCCTTGGATCACTAACGATATCAGGGAATCTATCCATGAACGCAACGAATACATGCTTGAATACTGTTCTGGAGGCAGGGCTAGTGTATCTCTACTTGAAAAGGCCCAACAGGTCAGAAGGGATATAAATGCCAAGACGAGGGTATCTGAGGAAAACTATTATAAAAATAAATTACACAGTCTAGCACATAATCCCACAAAATTCTGGAGGGAGCTGAATCATCTTCTAGGCAGAACCGGCGCTGAAAAGCCCGAAATCATCCTAGAAGAGCAAAGTACTAAAGATGAAATTAGAGGAAGGAGCGTCCCTGACTACATCAATAAATTCTTCGCTAACATTGGTAGTGATTTGTTCAATAAGCTAGGAAATAATTGTGAGGTGAATGATAGCCCTCAGCTATCCCACGAGAGGTACAGTGTCACTGATGACACCCGTATTACTTACTCTGAAATCCTAAAATTGTTAAAGGACATAGATCCCCATAAGTCTAGTGGCATTGAGTTTATAAGTGCAAATGTCCTCAAGGACGCGCTCTTAATGATGGCCCCCCAGCTAGTGGAGTTGATAAATGAGTGTTTACATAATATCAAGTTCCCTACAAAATGGGCTTCAGCACGTGTAGTCCCATTACCAAAATCAGGGGATTTGAAGAATATTGGCAATTGGCGGCCAATTTCTCTACTGCCAACACCAAGCAAAATCATGGAGAGGGTAGTGTACCAGAGGATATATTCCCACCTGGAACATGAAGGTTTATTACATAACTCCCAATATGGTTTCCGCACATCCAGAGGCACCAACGACGCTGTTTTTAAATTAGTAAATGATATCTTTCTGGCAAAAGATAATCAAAATTATATGGTATCTTGCTTCCTGGATGTGCGGAAGGCTTTCGACAGTATCCACCATGGAGAGCTCCTAACACGCATGAGAGGCTTTGGATTGCCACATATCTACTGTGATTGGTTGCATGCATATCTAGGAAATAGATCACAAGTTGTAACATGTAACAACAGTGTCTCTAGTGTATTACCGATAACTTTTGGCGTGCCCCAAGGATCTATATTGGGCCCGCTATTGTTCATCTGCTATGTTAATGGAATGCCAGAAATAATTAAGAATTGTAAAGTTATCATGTATGCGGACGATGTGGTCTTTTACACATCAAATAAAAATCTTAACAAAGCAATAATAGATCTGCAGCAAGACGCAACTATTATTCACTCTTGGTTCACCAAGGGAGGGTTGTGTATAAACACGGATAAAACCAAAGTAGTGATTTTCGGCCAACAACCAGATCAAACCTCACCAAATCCTGTAATAAAGATGGGAGATAATATTCTGGAGGTATGCTCACAATACGAGTACCTAGGTGTCATTCTAGACAGTAATTTCACACTGGAAAAGACCATAAGTAAAACAGTAAGTTCTGCTAGCTATAGAAATGTAATGCTTACCAAGATGAGAAGAAAAATCTCCCTAGCTACTGCAGTTCTGGTTTATAAACAAACAATATTGCCTGTTTTAGAATATTGCGGATACCTGTTTAATGGCGTCACCCAGGCGCAGCATAAGCGTTTACAACTGACACAGAATAGGTGTTTAAGAATTAGCTTGAATGTTCGTATAAAATATCATGTAACCGACCTGCACAAGGACGCGGGAGTTCACCACTTGTGTATCAGATATGACTTACAACTTCTACTAATGCTGTATAAATACCTACATAGTGTTGAGCATAATGCCTCCGCCTTGGGGTTAAAGTACCAACCGACCCCTACAGGGGGAAGAGTCACCCGATCAACAGGTACAGGGCTACTAGTGTACCCAAAATCCAACAAACTAGGGTACAGAAAGAGCCCGCTGTATCGAGGCATAGATATGTGGAACAATCTGAACAAATCATGCAGACTCGCCCCATCCAAAAATGCCTTTAGAGATAAGGCATTGAACTGGCTTGTAGCAATGTTTAACTCCAAGACCAATACTGGCAAATAAAGAGGCTCTACTGTATTACTAGGCTGAAAAGCCTATCCTGCTTACATTTGATGCATTATGATTAAACACTGTATTACTGTATGATATATACCTTGATTATATTAAAAGAACATCTTGGCTGGAAGTGCCACACTCAACAAGCATGAATGTGTAATCCATTATTATAGCATAGACTGAATAAGTCTCGAGCTTGTAATAACGTGGTGATACTGTATATGTGAACGATAAGAAATTGCAACTTAACGTAAGATCATGTAAACCAATTGATACCCTGGGTAGGCCTGCTTGTATCGAGGCTATGTATTTATGTATTTATTTATTTCAATACAATAGTATCTACTGTAGTCCTGCACGAGGTATTGTTTTGAGATGTTCACATAACACCGTGAAGTATACTTGATTGATATTCTGTATGTATCATCATTATACCATCTCATTGATAATGTACTGTGTTTTTGAAAATCATTCTATGAATAAACACTTTACAAACTCAAATCCAAATTCTTTTTTTCACTGTGGCACACCATGACTACGACCTCTTGGAAACTTCGTAGTGAGTGAGTACTGTAACATCAAATACTATATTACTGCTCAAAAACTGTAACATTGTACATGTATGACATTCATATCCTGATTAAGTCGCTGTTGATATAATTCTACACTAGAAGTGTTGCAGTAAATATGGAGGTTATAATTATGTGTTCATTATAACAGTATAACTATCAAGTGTACTACTACTATAATACTCCTGCAGTGGTCTGCTACTCAGAGGCTGCAGTCGGTTCCAGGTACCCTCCTAGGGGTCACCTGGGTGGCTCTTCACACAATCCACCCTTGTGACCCAGTTAGCATTCAAAATACTGGGACCAGGTACAGCCATTTCTTTTTTTGCAACCCACCTGCCTACTCTCCTGTTACTAGCTATTGTTCGGTCATAGGTTAATATAAGTTCTGAAAGGCAGCCAGCATGATGTATCCATGATGAGCCATGCTTAGAGCTAAGGTTTGTGATCATAAATAGCGATTAAAACTGAGGGAGTGACCCTCCTACACATGACCTCCTACACATGAGCCTCTGGCAAAGACTGGTGACAAGGACTGGTACAGAACCTCATTTAGATCATTTAGTCTTTTGGCACTAGCATTGAATACAATGAACATTGAATATTGAAAAAGGAGTACGATTTCATCTATTAAATCACAGCTAATGTTTTGATTAAGAGACAAACATGTAAGAGCAGAGACAGGGAAGAATAAAAGTCATTTTGGTTCTTTTGGCTTCTAGTCTTAGTAGATACGTTGCTGGTTTGCATTTGACCACAATGGATAGAGCTATCATGCAGCTTCCCTCTGGTTGAGAAACAAGCGTGGGGAGGGATCCCTCTGCACCCCCTAAATCCAATTCCCCGGTATATATTACACACATAACTGCACACAGTAAGGAAGTTTAAGGGGATGTGCTAAACTATATACATGGCACCACATGGTGGAAATGGTCATATTTGCTTGGTAAGCGGTAAGTGACACTTACTTCTAATACAGTGGTCTCCCTCGTAGTCTTTAGGACAGCTGCAGGTGTAGCCATTCTCGTAAGCCCGGCAAGTACCGTAGTTGTGGCAGGGATTGGGTTGGCAGAATTTAGGATCTGAAATATACGCATGTTTAATCATTTTAGTGTGTATGCCAAATGGCCACCGTCCATTGTCTTTTTCTTCGTTGCCTTCCATAATTGTTAAAAGTGATTACAGACAATCACTAAGAATCTGTTGTGATTTATCAAATTACCAAATATGGGGGACTAAAAATTATCAGGATCTGTAAATAAAACTTGAGTCGGTGTATAAGTATCATATGCCAAGGACAGGGTAATCGTCCAAGGCTTCAGCTGTGGATAATTACCATTGTCCAAGGCCTATACATCACATATGGCGCCAATGTTGCGCGGCAACAATGGGATATATTCCCCAGGTGGAGTAAGTGTATTCCCTAGTTCACCACCTGCCCACCTGGGGGAGCTAGGTCCCTTGGTGCCTTTGTTGGTGGCAACCAATCAGTAGGCCTATGCTTGTAGTATGGAAGGTTGAGGTAACATGTCAGAGTGTGCGAAGGGTCAATCGGTAGAGGGTAAGGCCTGACTACCAGATAATGTGAGAGGGGTCATTGACATTGATCGAATTGATTCTTCTGTGCATGTGCCTAAGGCAAATATGTGTGTTCCTGATGTAATTCCAGAGGTGGTTATCAATGCTGGTGTTTGTACTGTTGAGACGGAGAGGCGCGGCGCGGAATATGCGGAAACTACGCATCTCGTTGAAAATTGTCCTGAGTTCAGAATCGATCCTGTGGAGTTGTTCAGGTCAAATGACCTAGTTGGATTAATTTGGGAGGAGGATATGTACAAATCTTCAGATGCGGTGGGGTCAGTTGATGAAAATGGCATGAGTGGTTGCGACGTTAAAGGGGGCAAAGAGGCTACTAGGGTGTGAATCAGTTCAGGCTTCGCCTCTCTCGTCTGATCAAATGAAGGACATTTGGTTCACACTTGATATGACTGTGTTTGAGAACTTAAGATTTTGGTGTGTTTTGGTGCTAACGTATAGGTGCCTACTGCGGGCGAGCCATGTGGTGGTGTCCCCGCACACATTGCGAGTGAAAGACATTGTGATGATACAGGAGGGCATGGATGTCTCCATTCGCTCATCGAAGACAATTCAGTTCAAGGAGAGGGTGGTGACAGTGCCGGTGGTGAGGTCGGACAATAGTGTGTTGTGCCCATGCGGGTACTTATCTTCTTACCTATCCAAGGCTGGACTGCATTCGGAGTCGGCTTTGTTTCCATATACTTTTAACAGTTTCTCAACCAAGTTGAAGAAGGCCTGCGCTATGGCAGGTCTACAGGGGAATTTCACTACTCATAGTTTGAGAAGAGGTGCTGCTACCTTCCTGTCTTCCTTCTTGCCATCACATGATGTAAAAACATACGGTGACTGGCGTTCTTGGTCGGTTCTCTTATATATTAGTGATGACTATGTTTCAAGGAAAGCCAAAGTTGTTCTAGTGGCGGATAGATTATCATTGTATTAGCTGGTTGTTTGGGCAAGAGTTTTTGTGTTGTGGCTCTTTGGCCTCCTGACTGTGTCTGGCTGGGGAAAGAGTAACCTGTGTCATCTCATCTTATTATCAGTTAAGGAACCCTTCAGGAATATGGCGCCAATGTTGCGCAGCAACTTTGGGATATATTCCCCAGGTGGAGTAAGTGTATTCCCTAGTTCACCACCTGCCCACCTGGGGGAGCTAGGTCCCTTGGTGCCTTTGTTGGTGGCAACCAATCAGTAGGCCTATGCTTGTAGTATGGAAGGTTGAGTTTTTTTTTATCTTATTGTTACTGTGATACTACATTATGATGTTAATAAAAATGGCCTCCTGACCGTGTCTGGCTGGGGCAAGAGTAACCTGTGTCATCTCATCTTATTATCAGTTACGGAACCCTTCAGGCTTATAGCACTTATACATCTACTCAGGCGTATCTATATCTGACCCAGTGATTGTTTTGTGATTGGCTTTGGATTGCTTTGTACGTGTTATATAGCCAGACAGTTTCTTTGGTTCGTCCAGACAACTGTGGTATAAGAAAAGATAATATGTACAGCATTTAACCATATCAGAACAATAAGACATGGTAAGAATTGATTATTTGTAATTCATCTTTTTGCACTAGCATTGAATACAATGAAGATTGAACATTTTAATTGAAAATTAAAAAAATGAGTAGGATTTCATTTATTAAATCACAGCTTAACTTTTGATTAGGGCAAGAGTGATTAAGAGACGAGCATGTAAGAGCAGAGACAGGGGAGAATAAAGGTCATTTTGGTTCTTTTGGCTTCTAAACTAGATGCTCTCACACATTGTCACAGTCAGTCATTCAAGTAGGATATGGATCAAACAAGAGCCAGATGACTTCAAAAAAAGCCTTTATTGGCACAATGATACAAAATGACTGCTAGCTAGCAAGAGGCAGAGCCCTAGAAGTAAGACGATATCCAGATGATATCCACCGATATTGCAGAGGGACAACACTCAGGAATATATAGGAAATCTATGGGCTTAACCGGGCGAAGCTCCTGAATCAGCAGTGGCCATTACTAGCCTTGGAGCTGCTCAGGGATATATGTGCTGGTTGGAGTTACTTGATGCGAGAGGTCAAAGATAACAGAGAACTTCTCGCGCCGTACAATAAGAAATATGGGTTACCAAAATGAGAAAGCTGTTTATGATCACTGTCTATTGGATGATTAAAGCCCGATGGCCCCCGTCCACTGGGGAGCCCTTCTTCTTAACTAGATATCTTTATCTTGTTTGCACGTGGGGATGAACTTGCCAAGTGACTAGACACCAACCATTTTACCTGAAATCCCAAAAAGCCCACTTTTCCGGTATTCTTAATTAGTTTCTAGGCCTATCCTCTAGATGGCACCACTATATATAAGTCGGTAACATTGCTTTATATATCGGGGGGCTCTGCACCTACACCCCCTATTCTTTCTCTCCTTTTTTTTGTTTTTCTTTTTTGAAACTGTAACATAACTATAACCGAACCCATTTACCTCTATAGGATGGAACGATTAAGATTAAAGGAAAGGATATTCTGACTTGCAGACTTACAGTGGCACCATCTCGAAAAGAGGGGGGAATCATAAGGAAAATGGGTTTTTACGATTACAGGTAAAATGGGTGGCATCAGGTCACCTGGCAAGTTTGTCCCTTGTTGCATCTTGTCTAGGCGAATGAAACTATTAAAGGCAAAATGAGGTCCTGTTTCAAAACCAGTTTTTGCCACTAGTCTTTTCCACAACCTTATACTACCAGAAGTCATTATGAAACAGTATTGCCTTCGCCAACAGCTCTATCAGTAGGGGAGGGGGCACTCCTTGGGTTTGAGTTGGTACTAGCCCTTTATCACTAGGCAATAATGGTAGATCTGCCATTGCAACAGGCTATAGCATATTCACCTCCATCGGTGAGCAAATATTTAATGATATGCTAGGCACGATGACGCTATTGAAAGTAGTTTATAGCTAATCTAACCATGTCATAAACAGAAGAAAAGTTGTTATTCCTGTTTGAGAACATATCCACACTTTGATATACATTTACATATCATTGTAAGGCAACAAAATTCATCAGAACCGGGTAGACATATTTAAAGGTTTTGATGTCAGTTTCTGTCCCCTCATATGGCTATTACCAAAGTTAGCTATTAGTTGTCTTCAAAAATGAAAAGAAAAATCCATGCATATTTTTATCTTTTCTAAGAGTTTTCCAATAAACTTGGTAAATTGTGACGGGAAAAAACAACTTCACCAGGATTTTAAGCTAGGTTCACGCTAGACAATCGCCAACTTGTGTTCAGAGATAAAATGTTCTAACTGGTGAATGTTTATTGTTAAATTACCTCTGCAAACTTTGTCCACACAAAGAAAAAATCAGCCCATAGCAGTAAACACTTTGTCCACACAGAATCATCACAAGGTGTCCACAGAACACAATCTTCTTAAAACAATAATACTGTGACACCGTATCATTATTGGCATATCTCCTCTTGTCAGTCATTCCTCCTATTCCTTACCTTAATATCTCACTTATACCTAAGCCATGAGTCCATCTTATCTGAAGGGGAGTGGGGCACAATAGCAAATTTATACTCTGTTTTGATAAGTCTTCACAATGTATGGGGATAAACATTCATTGGGCTTTGTTTCATTTGAACAGCATAGTTACTAAGAAAATTCACCTGATTTCCCTGTGCCGGTTTTGTGTGGACTCACCTACTTTATGGACACTTTGTGATATGGTTTTGTGCCATAATCTGTGGAAATTTTGTATTACTTTCGAGTGAAAAAAGTGTGCCTGTGGACATCTTGTGAAGCTATTGCATGGACAAAGGGTGATGTGTGGACACTTTGCATTGGCAGGCTGTGGACTAATTGTTTTGTGTGAATACACACATGTTTCACTGTGGACAAACTGCATTTTGTGGACACTTTCTTTTAATTGAATGTTATGGACAAACTGTATTTGCGGACACTTTGTGATGGTTTATTGTCGACAAATTGTATTTTGTGACATTTTTGTGATGTTGAGTACGGACAAACTAGATATGCTATGGACAATTTGTGATGGAAGGCTGTGGGCAAACTGTGTTTTGTGGACACTTTGTGATTGAAGGATTTTGACTTATATTACCGACCAATGGATACAACTCACCCCCCCCCCCACTCCATTCTTTGCCCAGTACCCCACCTCAGATGTATTCATAGTTCAGAAGACCGCTTCATGTTACACTACCTATATATTATAGTTCTATGATAGTTATACCTGAGATATGCTGTTAACATCACAAATAACCTGATACAACAAATGGTCTCTTTGTGTCCCATTTGAAGGTTTCTGACCATTTTAGTGAAGGTATGATGAAATTTGAGTAGGAATCCGTATGCCTGAATTTTAGCTGTTTTCTCACTTTTTGGCTGATCTTCGTGTGCATAGTTTGGGCATGTCCCCAAAGAAAATTTGTCACACACATCCAACCTAGGGTCGAGGCACCAAATGGATGATTTTAAATACTTTTCAGAGAGAAGTCCATTTCAGACGCCCCTTTATTTTTTTAAACCTCAACATGCTGGTTATTCAAGGCAATTTCTATTTTTGTAGGTCTTGTTCACACCATAAAAATAACAATAGCCAACTTTCCCATGAGAAAATATTTTTAGACAACTTATAATTAATTACATAACAAACAAGTTAATATAGAGGCAGTTTGGAGAATAAAAAAAGGGAAAAAATAAATTAAATTAAATAATGCCAATTTCATGTTTCCTGAGGTGAATAACATCATAAGGAAGCATTCCATTGTGTATTTCATCTGACCTCATGCAAAGTGAATATGTATGGAATAAGAATAACGAAAGTTGTATCACATTCGGTGAAGAATATAGATAGGAGGGATGGCTAGCAATATTTTTTGGGCAAATCTCAATAAATAGATTTTTTATATTTGTTTTGGAAAAATACGAAAACAATTGAATTTGCTCTTAAACGTGCTCGCAACTTGCACCACTAAACTGCAAATGTCATTACCTGTCTACTGGTGTATGAATTGAGATTTTGGGATTGTAAAGTCCATTTGGCTTGTGGTCGCTATTCAAAGCGCCCAACTCTAATTTGATTTGAGGTTCCATTGATGAACTGATGCCTTATGAAGAATTCGTCAATTGACCATGAGAGGGAGGGGTCTGTGACATTATGGGAGTTACATGCATTTGTGTATACACATAAAATTTCCCCTCCCCTGCATATATGTCTATGACAGAATGACACCAAACATCAACTCAACTCAGAACATAAATATCGCTATACACTGAAAAACCCTGAAGGCCCCAAGGTTGTCTAATAGGAAGACGGTCTTCTAAGTGAACAGCATAGAATAAACAAGTCTGAACTCTTCAAATTGACATTGACAGATTGACAGAAAAGTACCATCCCACAGGAAGACAAGAAGGGTTGTCTAGGTTTACAAACTAACATGGTTGATGGAGGCCTAGATTAGCTGGGGCTCAGTATTGTATAAGAGTGATAGGTCTAGGGTTCCAAATGTAAGGGTTTAGTCAGGTTTCAGATGACAAGATTATTTCATCCATTTATAAATGAGTTCTTCACAGGCATCGGGGACAAACTTTTCACCTCCATCGGCGATGCACCAAAAGTGCCCGCCTCAGGAGAGCCAATAAACTCAAATTACAACACGCTCCCGGATACTTTTGTCAGCTGTAACACTGTCCTAACCTTGATCCGAGACATCAATGTTCACAAAACCAGTGGCAGTAATTGATTGCAAACAGCCGGTCTGAAGGACACGCTTATAATAATGGCCCCACAGCTAATATCTGTCATTAATTCACTTTCCCCGCCACATGGGTTTCAGCTAAAGTTTGTCCCTTCCTAAATCAGGGAATCTAAAATATATAGGCAACTGGCGGCCAATCTCATTACTCCCAGTCCCCAATAAGATCATGGAAGGAATTATTTATGAGAAAATATACACCTCGCTTCCCAGTGACCACCAGGTCGGGTTCCGCACGTCCAAGGGAACAAATGATGCTGTCTTCAAACTATAAACGACATATACTTAGCAAAAGAGAGCACCTGCTCGCTTGTTTACGGGACCTGCAGAAGACTTACGACAGCGTCCATTATCTGGAACTGATAAACCGCATGAGAGCTCTTGAATTACCCCCCATTTATATTGATTGGCTATTCGACTATTTCGGAAATAGATTGTTATCTGTAATGGGACGTCACCTGACCTTTTACCAGTCAAGTATGGCATCCCACAGGGTTCAATACTTGGACCCCTACTGTTTATCTGTTTTGTAAATAACAGTTCTCAAATATAGTAAGATTATTACGTACGCCAATGACCTTGTGTTTTATATGCCATGTGGCAACCTCAAACTAGCACAGTCCAGGTTACAAATGGATCCCCATAGTGTATTTGACTGGTTTTGTACAAGTGGCCTATGCACTAATAAGGACAAAACTCAGGTAGAACTATGCAACCCTCCTGCCGTTCCATATAATGAACCTGTCATACGAATGGGAGATACTGTCCTAATGAGAAGTGGAAGCTATGAATATCTTGGCATTGTATTAGATCATAAATTGAATCTTGTAAAAACATTAACAAAACTGTGAGCACCTAAGCCTGGCCTTCCAAACATCGGGAAGGAACACTAGGTTGTCTCACACAGGCCTACTGATGTATCCAAACTCTATAAACATTGAGTACAGGAAAAGTAAATTATATCGCTCAGTAGAATTATGGAAAGGACTTTCCCTGACTTGTAGCCTCACTGCAAATAGGGATGCATTCAAAGCCCTTTTCCAGACAAAAACCCAAACTGTATTAGTATTTGAAACAAAGGAACTCTTACCTGGTATAACACAACAACCAGGGCTAATCATTTGAAAGACACTGGTTGGAATTACTGTATTATATTTTAGAACTGCTGTCGCGCATGAAACAACTGAATCTGCCACCGATATATACTGACTGGCTGTATGCCTATCTTAGAAATCTTTGTAATGGGTTGCCCTCAAGCACCTGCCCTGTGCACTATGGAGTGCCCCAAGGGTCCATACTTGGTCCCCTCCTCTTCATATGTTTCATAAACTCGCTCCCCACAAACGTTGTGCACTGCAAAACAATTATGTATGCAGATGATGAGGTATTCTATATCAGTTCAGAAAATGTCCATATAGCAGCGGCTAAACTACAACATGATGCTAAAAATGTATATAGTTGGTTCAGCTCTAGCGGTTTATGCATCAACAAGGAAAAGACCAAAACAGTATTATTCAACCCACCCTCCAATCAGAATCTAGTATCCCCTGTCATAAACATGGGAGACACCCCTCTAAAATCATGTGATTCTTATGAGTACCTTGGTATGATCCTTGATAGTGTGTTATCCCTTGAGAAATAAATAGATAAAAGTGTAAGTGCGGCTTCAAACCGCTGCCACATGCTACGAATGATGCGCCGAAACATTTCCACACCGACCGCTACCCTTGCTTACAAACAAACTATTATGCCTGTGCTGGAATATTGCGGATTCCTGTACAATGGGGTCACCTCGGCCCAGCATAAGCGTCTTCAGTGAACCCAGAACAGAGGCCTGCATGTGAGTCTGAACGCACAATTACACTATAAAATATCAAATCTGGACACAGACTCCAATGTTGACCAATTGTGGATCAGATACAACATGCAACTACTGTTACTGTTACATAAATATCTGTATGGTCAGGGACACTGTGCTCAAGACCTAGGTCTCTTCTTTAGCAAGCCCCTGACCTCCAGGGTGCTAAGATCAACTGGCACTGGCCTACTAGATTACCCACCGTCTAAAACTATGCACTTTAGAAAAAAGCCCTATCTAAAGGGGAATTGAACTGTGGAATCAACTAACCAGCTCATGCAGACGGTGTGAGGACAGAAACCAATTTAAGGCTCAGGCCAAACTAATCGTCATTGCCATGTTTAATGCCAAAGAGCTAGTCCAAATTATTTGGACTCCGATAACATCTGTTATGCTATTCTATTGTTCTTTTAATCTGCCTTGCTAGTGAATTGTATTGAACAGCATTAGCATTGTCGCCAGTTATAAGTATGTTCTCCCAAATCGCCTGTATGTGATATGGTCGAATGTATGATGTACTTCTGGATGTTGATAGCCATTGCTGCATTACCGGAGCCTGAGTGCCCATTTGATTAATAATAACAGGCATAAAAAAAATTAATCCAATTCCTTAGGGAATATAACCCCACTTAGGTGGAGGGAGAGTGTGGCATGCTGTGTCCACTGAGAGAGTGAGTGGTAGTATACAGGTAGCACCCACCCAGGTATAATGTATGCAGGTGACCCAGTGAGTCCTGGCACCCTGTCAATGTTCAGTTCAAGGGTCCTAGGTTATATAATACCTATATAGAACGGTGCTCTATATACACCATAAACTCAAAATACTAATGTTCCCTACTATAGGTTGGTTGATTGGTTGATTGGGTTGTTTAACGTCCAAGTGTCCTGTGACTCCTGGGACATATCTCAAGTTGGCAAAGAGTCAGCCACAAATAGTGGTAGTCTGCCTTGCAGTAGTAGGACAGATATTTATATGCTGCTTGCCCAATACAGCAGTGACCGCATCTATGGATGATCGAATCTATGAAATGAATGACCGCATCTATGAGGTGAGGGAGAAAACCGCTACCGGGGCACGTCCCCTACTCTTTTCAAAGGATAGCATGTGTTCTTTTATTTGCCTGGTCCTACCCACCTGGGCTAGTACCATAGTGGGCAGGGCCAGACAAACCACAGCCTTTGATGTCTCAGACGTGGTTCACTGAGGAGGGATTGTGGGGCCTTTATCCCTCAAATTGCCCTTATCCCTCAAAATGGGACCCTTTTGAGGCCTCCCTGTCGGGCCTTTATCCCTCAAAAATGGCATTAAAGCTCAAAAGCCTTTATCCCTCAAAATATTTGCCTTTATCCCTCAAAAGCCTTTATCCCTCAAAATCTATATGAGTCCCAGCTGTAATTGCCTTTATCCCTCAAAACCTATATGCTGGTCTCAGAAATCAATCTGCACTGAGATATTGACTTGCCTTGATCCCTCAAAACCTAAAAACTGGTCTCAGGTACCAATCTGGTGTTGAATATAAACTTGCCTTTATCCCTCAAAACCTATATACTGCTCTCAGAAACCAATCTGCACTCAGATATTGACTTGCCTTTATCCCTCAAACCCTATATATACTGGTCTCAGGTACCAATCTGGTGTTGAATATAACCTTGCCTTTATCCCTCAAAACCTATATACTGCTCTCAGAAACCAATCTGCACTCAGATATTGACTTGCCTTTATCCCTCAAACCCTATATATACTGGTCTCAGAAACCAATCTGGTGTTGAATATAAACTTGCCTCAATCTGCACTCAGATATTGACTTGCCTTTATCCCTCAAAACCTATTCCGCATTAGCTAGATGATCACTGTACAGCGCCATCTTGTCTGGTACCAGTGCTCTTTCCTCTGCTAACTATAGAAGCCTGCTGATTAGCTGAAGCTGGTTCCTGTCATGACTGAAATTTGGAGTTTTAGGGGTCATAAACCTTTCAAGTATAGGCCTCTCTTGTGGGTCCTTAGGTCATCTGTTCAGATTGGGGGAGTGGTTAGGATTCTGACCAACTAATCCATGCATCATGGGTTCAAATCCATGTCAAGGCTATTTTGTTCACCCACAATTTTAAAATGTATTTTGGTAGGTCAAAAATTGTGATAGTATACAACTCGGTTGTAAAGATCCTTAACACCAGATGGATATTCATAGTGTCATCTAAAATGGTTTTGTATTGTTGCATTGGGGTTTCTTTGTAAATAATATTACTATGTCTTACCAACTATAAAAAAAAGATTTGTTGCCTTGACATGGATTTGAACTTATTACCCCTGGATTGATTGGCCAGTGTCCTAACCACTCCCCCAATCCAAACAGGTGACATGAGAAATATTCAAATACAACTGATTCAAAACCATTTTAGATTACACTAAAAATATTTATCTTGTGTAAAGGATCTTTAAAACCGAATTGTATACTATCACAATTTTTGACCTACCAAAAATACATGTTAAAATTATGTGTGAACAAAAAGGCCCTGACATGGATTTGAACTCAGGACCCATTGATTGGTAGGCCAGAGTCCTAACCACTCCCCCAATCTGAACAGATGACTTAAGGACCCACGATAGAAGGCTATAACTGAAAGGTTTATGACCCCGAAAACTCCGATTTTGGACATGTCAGCAACCAGCTTCAGCTAAAGGTCTCACAAGGTAGAATTACTACATCCTGCTAGTGCCCTATATACTGGTCTCAGAAACCAATCTGCACTCAGATATTGACTTGCCTTTATCCCTCAAAAGCCTTTATCCCTCAAAATCTATATGCTGGTCTCAGAAATCAATCAGGTACCAATCATATAGGTTTTGAGGGATAAAGGCAAGAAGATATTTGAGTGCAGATATGTTCTAAGTGATAACGGCAATTACACCTGGGACTCACATATGGTTTTGAGGGATAAAGGCAAGTCAATATCTGAGTGCAGATTGGTTTCTGAGACCAGTATATAGGTTTTGAGGGATAAAGGCAAGTCAATATCTGAGTGCAGATTGGTTTCTGGGACCAGTATATAGGTTTTGAGGGATAAAGGCAAGTCAATATCTGAATGCAGATTGGTTTCTGAGACCAGCATATATAGGTTTTGAGGGATAAAGGCAAGTCAATATATGAGTGCAGATTGGTTTCTGAGACCAGCATATAGGTTTTGAGGGATAAAGGCAAGTTTATATTCAACACCAGATTGGTACCTGAGACCAGTATATAGGTTTTGAGGGATAAAGGCAAGTCAATATCTTAGTGCAGATTGGTTTCTGAGACCAGCATATAGGTTTTGAGGGATAAAGGCAAGTTTATATTCAACACCAGATTGGTACCTGAGACCAGCATATAGGTTTTGAGGGATAAAGGCAAGTTTATATTTAACACCAGATTGGTACCTGAGACCAGTATTTAGGTTTTGAGGGATAAAGGCAAGTCAATATCTCAGTGCAGATTGGTTTCTGAGACCAGCCTATAGGTTTTGAGGGATAAAGGCAATTACAGCTGGGACTCATATAGATTTTGAGGGATAAAGGCTTTTGAGGGATAAAGGCAAATATTTTGAGGGATAAAGGCTTTTGAGCTTTAACGCCATTTTTGAGGGATAAAGGCCCAACAGGGTCCCATTTTGAGGGATAAGGGCAATTCGAGGGATAAAGGCCCCACAGGGATCCCATGCCAGACCACCAGCAAGAAGGCCCGGGCCTGTGCATATGGGCAGCGGATGCCAAAACAGCTTACGTGACTGATCACAGCAGTAAGGCACGAGACCCCTCAAGTTTTGTCGCCTTTTACGAATCCAGTATGCCCATTAGTATTGTGAAAGGCTCCCGATGAAGTTATTCTACTCCTTCATGCCCCCATCATGAAGGTCCCCACTAACACTATACTAATATTACCCTCATATATGTATGGTATTCCTCTACATGTATCCACTATAAGAATTTGATATCACCTCATATTCATCTCCCCGCCCCTTCCCCTTCCTCTTGACCCCAAGTAATATCACCATAACCAGGTATGGTCCATGGCTATAAAAGAGCAGACACAGTCTCTCCATATAACGTAGCGCTATAGCGCGACGCTTTCTAGCCCCCCCCCCCCCTTGTACAAGGCTGCTCAGTGTGAAAGCCTGGTTGAGTGCGGTGGGGGGGGGGGGGGGTGTACTCACACATACACCCTGTAGCTGTAGTAATACAATGGAGAGGAATGGGGGGGGTCTATAGAAATAGATGCACATATTTAACTCCTTTTTTTCTGCTGAATGCAACACAGAATCAACTTGGTACATCCACAAAACTTTGGTAGGCATATCTATATATCATTCATTGTAAGTATCAACCTTCTCTGTAATTCGATTGAAACAAATATAATTGTATGTACTTTTATATTTTTCGTGATTGCAGAATAAAAATCTTGTAAATTGAATTGAATTCAATTGACACAGGGGAAATCCCTACTATAGTCAGGTTGAGTACCGACATATATATATATATATATGTGCCAACATTTTATTCTATGTATCACATGTCTAAAAGGCTAAGGGTTAATCTACATACCATTGATTACATCAGGACAAGAGGTCATATTTTAAGATATATCATATTTGTAAAATCACCTTGTGTAATAAATACGTTGTAAACTTTAAAAAGAAGATGAGTATAAATCAAAAGTCTTCAGTGTAGCTTAAGTTGAAATCCCACGATGCTTTCTATGCCTCCAAACCAAAGGCTCTTGCCTTACAATTTGGGCATATCTGTTGCAATGTAGACAGTGGAGGTAACAGACATTGTAATCCCAGTGGGCACAAAATTCAGTCCAACATTGAATTAACATTGCATCAACATTGAATCAACATTGACAACCATTTAACAATGTTGATTCAATGTTCTGTGCCCACTGGGATGTACCTTTGGTTCTTGGACAATATGCTTAAAATGTCAGGGAAAATGCGATGTTGCAGAAACTTTTCATTTGGGCAAGGGAAATATCTAAATATCTAGATGTTAGAGTAGGCCCAAATCGCAAACGATTCTTAGCTTTTATACCTTTCAGAACATCTGTTGTGATTTAGATAAACTTAGCCATATCGAAACAGATCATTAAGGTGGGGCTCCACTAACCGATTTTATTCACAAATCGGGGCTATTCTCACGAATCTAACTCACCTATATACCATAACAATTAAATACCTTAAGCAGGGCGGTACTGTAGACCCCTCTATAGGTTTATGTTTGTAAATAATGTTTATGTTTATAAATAAGAGGAAAATAGAATTGCCAAGGCTGTACAACATGGTTAAGATCCCGATTTAGGTCCCGATTTTGCAACCAAGGCCGATCTTTATTTGTCTAAACAGTACGATCTCTAGGCCTATGTTTATACCTGATCAAACTGTATACACCTATAGTGAAATGTAGATATAAACAAACCCTCAGATTCTCCTGATCGCATTGGGTTTCTCATGTTATTCTTTTCTAAAGGGAAAGCTATGGGGTTCTCATAGGATCGGATCGTGAGAATTGCCCAAAAAATTGCATAGTGGAGCCTCAGCTATACAATGCAGAAACTTTTTGGCAACAATTGCATTGTTGGATTTGAGCTATATTGGTAAAGAGCTTACCTTCTATTTCACAGTAGAGTCCATAAGTCTTGCGTGGACACTGGCAGATGACTTTTGTCCCAACTGTGTGGCAGATCCCACCATTCTTACATAGACCTGGCGTACAACGGTCCACCCCTGTTGGGTAAAGATAAAATTGATAGTCCTGACTACGGTGCGAATACCAATCAAGGTGATATGTTGTAAATTGGTTTATAGAGAGCTTCTGACGTGTTACTCTTTGAATAAGCTGCAGTACAGGATTCCAAAACATTACTCAGTCTACTTCATTAATTAGGGAGTGGTACAAATAAATAAATTGCTTGTAAAGATGAGAAGAAAATGTCAAGGCCAATTGCTACTATTGTTTACAAACAGTCCATACTACCTGTTATTGAACATTGTGGATATTTATATAATTGATTTATATAATGGGGGGGGGGGGGATTGGTGGGGTGGACGGGGGATGGGGCAAAGATGTTCGGACCCCCATTCCCTTGTTATTTAGACCTTGATTGTATTGGGAAATAGATGGGTTGGGATAGGTCTCCCAATCAGAACACTGTTGACTCTGGTCTTCCATACAAATCGATACACCTTGTGTATACAGCAATGTACAACAACTGAGTAAAGAAATGTTAAACGTGATTGCGCCAACCCAGAGGTTAATTCATCTGGCCAACACATAGATACAAGTTTAGTTCTTACGTTCTTGACAGACGAGTCCCTTCCAGTTGTACGGGCAGACACATATGTAAATGCCTTTACCGGCCAGCAGACACGTTCCACCATTGTGGCATGGGTTGGGTCTACAGAGATCAGTGACTAGAAGATGCAATAGAAAAGAAACACTATGACACAATCACAGTTTTAACGATATAGAAATTCCCAACAGTGCCGATTTAACCAGTATGTGTATATAACTACAGATATATGTCTCGCCTCTGCTACTAGGTCGTTGTTTTTTTTTAAAGAGATTGGTTTCCGGTGACATGGCCCGACCGGTCGTTTGTTTGTTTTTCAAAATAAATCTAATCTCATTTTTATGTCTGGATTCAAGGTTTTTACCCTAAGATCCTTAATAATTGTCTGATTTACAACCCGTAAAAAAAGGAGAATAGCAAAAAACTTGAGTAAAGAAAAAAAAAGAGGAGCTAGGATCTGGCACTGTTTTGCTGAGCCCGGTCGGGTTACCGGAAACAAACCTTTTTTTTTTATTTGGCCCTACTCTTGACTGCAGGACACATTAGGATAAATTGTCCTTAGGTGGGATAATACAGCCACATTTCATGATGAAGTAGTATTCTAACTTACATATTTCGCAGTTGTCTCCGCTATAGCCATCCAGGCAGTCACATTTGTAGAAAGGGTGGTATGGTGTTGGAGAGCACTGCCCTCCGTTCTGACATGGGCGTGATGTACATCGGTCAACAGCTGTTAGTAATGATAGAAGGGGGTTTATGTACATATTTGTAAAACATAACATAAATGTAGCATGTGTATAATATTCATGAGGGGGGGTGTTCAACATCAGTACATCAGTAGTATCCTATCAGTTTTGTGGGATGGCAGTGCCATTTGGCCACCGTATACAGAGCATAAATCGGCAGTATATATAGTCCTTGGGGTCGAGAGGCAATATCATTGATATGAGCCAAGGCCGGAGGCCGAGGCTTATATCAATGATATTGACTCAAGACACCAGGAGTATATCCAATATACAGCCCACTTGCATAGATTGATTATGTTTAATAGCCTGATTACAGCTCTTTTTCCACACAGTGGCCTAGGAGGATGTCTTGTATAACCCTCCTATGAGTTTATAAATATGATCATCAAACATTTTCTCTGTGTGTTCTCATAAAAATACAATGATCATAGCATATGCTTGAAGAGTAAAGCCTTATTCTGATACAACCTAGTCATATATAATACTAACCATGAACCACGACTCAGAGCCAGACATAGTGGTCAAGGTCCTTGAGTACATGGTATATCTGGTTTGGACTTCCAGAAGCTGGGTTCAAATCCCATTTTTTGATATGCCTGATAAACATTTTTAATTCTTTGGCTATTCTGATATTTCAAAAAGAAAAGAAAATGGGAGTGCGGGGGCCAGAGCCCCCAAATTATATAACGGCAGCACTAACTAAAAAGTACTCTTAACTTTGTCTAATGGGACAATGCCTCACCACCATAGGCCCTAGTTAGCTAGTTGGCTTTTCTGATATTTCAAGAGGGATAAAAAGAAGAAAGAAAACGGGGTGCGGGGGCGGAGCCCCCGATTTATACAACAGCAGCACCAACTAAACAGCACTCTTAACTTTGTCTGATGGGACAATGCCTCACCACCATAGGCCTTTATCAACAGGCTCAAGCTTATGTGGCTGTCTGGTCCTGCTGCTAGGGTACAGGGTACTTCTTGGTGGGATTGGATCAAATGGGGTTCAAACCCCTTAAAACTTTTAGATAGCATTACTCATTGGTCTCAAAAGGCAGAACCAGTACACATACTATTGGGTGATGAGTATCATACTATTGGGTGATGAGTATCATTGCATGAGTCCCGATGGAGCAGTTGGTTAGCTGGTGGGCTCAATAGTTCTGAGGTTGTGGGTTCGGATCCTGCTAGATACCCTGGCTCGTAACGAGAAAAAGAGTTCTTAAATATAACCACCTCCTAGGGGTGTATTGTTGAATAAAACCCCAACCAAGACAATCTTTAAAACCGAAATGGTGGATTCTGACGCGTTTTTTCAAGCCTGAGCTCTGGGCACTGCATGCAGAGAACACAAGGTGGGGGGGGGGGGGGGGGTGGAGGCACCCTCCAAGAACATTTCCAAAAGTGTCTCATGACACTAATAAGGCACATGTCGAATTTAAGAAATACCCCATGTTCCATGTCACTGAGATGGTCATGTCACCATGTCAGATTTAAGAAATGACTATGTCCCCATGTCGAATTTAGGGGTCTAGGGCCATAAAATAGACCCATCAAAGAACCTGATGCTTTCTGCACTACTGTGCTTGTGCACCAGCCTACTCATGCCCATTTTTGATCATTGATTATACCGTAACTCCGATGAGTAGTTATTGATAACATTTATGTTGACTATATACATTGCATTTATAGCGTCTAAGAGTGGTTAGGCCAAAAAGAAATAACTTTGTTCCAGGTCACATGGATAACAAGTCTAGGGTCGATTGTCTTTTTCTTTGTTTTTGTTTTGTTTTTACATGAATACTAGCCAGCCTCTCTGAATACCCTAAAGTTAACCAAGAAGCTGTAGAAATGTGAAAGGTTCTTCAGAACTGCATAAATCTCCATGTGCAATGTCGCCCTTCTATTTCATATTAGTTCTTAAACATGAAAGTAGTAGCTAGCATTTCTGTAAACCCTAACATTATTAAACTAAGAAGGTGTAAAAATATGAAGAAAAAATCTAAATTGCATAAAACAAACGTCGGCCCTGTTTCGATAGGCACGGTCGGGTGACCTGAAATACTGGTATGATATACCGGTATGCACAAATTGACAGTTCGATTTAGCTAAATAGCTGTGTACATTTCGAAAAAGTATGTTCTAATATTCTCCATAGAAGAAATGTCCTATGAACATATTTATGGCCTCACACATACACGTACACATCTCACGTGTAAATCCTTAAGAAATGGCAAATATATGACATACATCAGGCTAGCTGACTGACGGACTGAGAAAGTTTCATCCTTGAGGTTATTATCTTTCTTCTGTAAATGAAACTAATCTTTGGCCCTCATCCATCCTCATCCAGCTCTTACCAGCTTACCCATGTTCCCGAAGTCTTGCGAACCTTACATAATCTATCAGCAAACATACAAGACTGACATTCTCCTAAAACCAGTTGCATTATAGTGTAGGGTTTGTTTCTAGGGTTCATAGAACTCTGACGACTATAATAGTGCTGGTTATATGGGTCACAGCAGCATCTAACTGTGATTATGGGTACGAGCCTGGTGATAATATTTTAATTCAATTAGCCGATTATGCTGTAGGATGTGTGACCACGTGGTCATCTGGGTAGAAACCCATCCTTCTGCACAGTCAAATTACCAGGAAACTCACATGTGCCACAACAGGTTCCACTGTATCCAATGAGACTTTCACACCAGAAATTACAAGATAGACATGGTGGTGGTAAGATTTTGAAACTCACGGGGCAGCAAAGTATCCCATATATTAAGGGGGTGCAGAGGGGTACCCCCCTGAGGTCGGACAGTCGCCGAAATTAAAGGGTCCAGGTCACACAGTCGCTTTTATGGGCCCCCTTAAGTATTGTCAATTTTATCTTTATTATTGCATTAGGTCGAAAGTCGCCTCCAAAACGGTCGAGGTCGCCAGGTCGCTTTTGACCCCTCTGGAGTGACATTAAGGCTCAGGCAACCAGAAAATATGTTGCTGGTTGAAACTTTCCAGCAGTCCTCTGGTCTAGACAAGTTGCATTGGTGTGACTAGCAGTTGGACTGCCAGTGGTTTGGTATTAAGTACTATTGATACCCACCAGTGTACTGACTGCCACCAATTTGTCCACAGAAAATGGTATACTCCCCCTTGAATAGGCCAAATGCTATTAATTTGGGCAAAAAAAGAACACATATATATACACAATGATACCATTGTGCAATGTGTATAACTGGAGGCCAATTTGTAATGATCACATCTAAGAGGGTACTATGGTTTTTATCATGCTTTTATAGACTATTTAATTCCAGGCAAAGGTTGATTCATGGTCCCCCTACTAAAGTGGCCTGACCAGGACAGCATGATCACCTGATCATACTGCTCACTGCACCCTTCACCCATACACTGTAAGAAATGTGTATATAATTTAAACACTCTCACCCAAACACATTGATGGCAAAATCTAAATTTTTCTTTTTCTTTAAACATGTGTAGGAATATGGCTGCCAGTGATGGGTGAGCTGCAACGCTGAAAATGGTGGGCGAGGGCTGTTCGGCTAGCCCACTAGCTGGTATTTTTCTCCTACTCCTCCTACAGGCTCTTGCCCATGTACAGGCTCTTTTCAGTCAAATACAGTACCTAGAATGTTGTTTAACATCCATGGTTATTTAGATAATGTTAATAACAAGTAGATAGTGCCGTCTAAAATAATTCGATGAGCCAGCCAAACTTGCCTTGCCCACTATTGTTTCACTTTTGTAGGCCCACCCATCACCAGCGGCCATATAGCTGTACCTGCTGACAGAAAAAAGTGCTTAGGTGCTGAGATTCAGTGAAAGTGTTAAACTTTAATGTCTTTGAGTAAATGTATGTGTTTAAATTAGAAACACATTTTACAGTGTATGTCTGAAGGCTGTTAGCACACTCAGTCTACTAGCAGGCCTTTGGTGGGCATGGGGCCTTGTTTACAGCTACATCTGAAGGGTCACTTGGATTGGGGTCAAGATCACCTGTGTCACATACTTTTGCCCTCTGGTGTAACATTTGTGAAGTAAAAATCGATCTGGAATTCCAGTAGGAGAGTTTAGTGGCAGAGTTATGAACTACATCTCTACTCTAAGATTCTAGCCCCTTTAACAGTGGAACCAAGCTATATTAATGTTAATTGGCTACATAATTAAAGTTAGTAAATTATGAAAAACAACATGGGTTAGAACTGAGATCAAAGTAAAATATTGTGAGGGACACGGTTTCTCCGGAAATGACGTTTTTGGAGACACCCAAACACGGGGCCTTCCGCTTGCCAAGCGATTGCTCTACCACTGAGCAACATCCCCTTGTCCTATCAGATAGACTGTGTCTCACGTTACTGGATCGGTATGGTTTAGAGGGGAGCGGAATAACCAGAGTGATACCCCCTTGTGGGTTTACCACTGAGGCGCAGGGAATCAGACCCCTACACTGCCCCCACCAGTTTCCGTCATCTCCTCTAGATTCCGGATTTTGAGGGGGGCCACCAACCCTAGGCTTTCTCTCCCTCCGAGAAGGGGCTTTATCAAGCAGTTACAGAGAGTCCCAGCCCCCAGAGTATAGAGGCACCTAGAACCAGGCATTCTAACACTTACTACACTTACTGGAGACCAAAGGTCCAAATGGGGCTTTATCAAGCAGTTGTTGAGGTACCCTGGCTTCCCAGCGATGGAAGCTTTCCACACAATACTGATTCAGCCAATCATTATTGAACCAAGTCTCTGACTGCGTACCCAACTACCCGTACCAGAACCCGGTTGCTCCCAGTGTGGCCCCACTGGGGGCTGACCCTGTTTTCAAGGTCACCGAACAAGAGCAGGTTTGAACGCTTCCTGCCGACTTCTCAACCTTTTCAATGAGCGCGCTCTGTGTCTCCGCCAGTGTGAGGCACACAGTTTCTCCAAAAATGAGGTTTTCGAAGACACCGGGACCCAAACATGGGGCCTTCCGCTTGCCAAGTGATTGCTCTACCACTGAGCTACATCCCCCTGTCCTATCAGTTAGACTGTGTTTCAAGTTACTGGATCGGTATGGTTCAGAGGCGAGCGGAATTACCCGAGTGATACCCCCTTGCAGGTTTACCAACGAGGGGCAGGGAATCCGACCCCCACAATATCATGTATTAATTTCCATTTCTTTGAAAAAGCTTTGTTTATGTTTGTTAGTTACATTTTAATTCAAGTTAGCATGTTATTCCATCAACAAAAACATTGGTTAGAACTGAGATCAAAGTAATGCATCGTGTATCAATTTACTCTCTTTAATGGTAGGAATTGTCACCTGGTGATTAACATGGTAGTTGAATAGAAACCCTTGCTTCTGCACTGTAAAATTACCACGAAAGACTTACATGTGCCACAATAGGTTCCGGTGTATCCAGGGAGGCAGTCACACCAGAAAGAGTTAGCGTTATGTGGTATGCATGCACCACCATTCCTACAGGGGTTTGACTGGCATCCACTGATTGCTGTATGTTGTTTAAGAATTCAGGTTAGGGTTATAATGTATATATACATACCGTATTCGATGTAATAAGCGCCCTGGGCGCTTAAAATATTATTTTAGGTGAAAAAAACTGCCTCAAATATTCACTCTAATAAGCGCCCCCCATGGCTGTCATATACAGACCTCAGTGGCATCTAAAAGGCTTCTTACACCCTTATTACTTCACATTTGGCTTTGCCTTAACAAATGTACAGGTGTGAAGTGCTGTTGTTTAAGAATTCAGGTTAGGGTTATAATGTATATATACATACCGTATTCCACATAATAAGCCCCTTGGGCGCTTAAAATATTATTTTTAGGTGAAAAAAACTGCCTCAAATATTCACTCTAATAAGCGCCCCCCCCCCCATGGCTGTCATATACAGACCTCAGTGGCATCTAGAAGGATTCTTACACCCTAATTACTTCTCACTTGGCTTTGCCTTAACCACTGTACAGGTGTGAAGTGCTCCATCCTACACACAGGTGAGAAAATCAGTAACAAAATCGCAAAAACACATAAAAAATCAGGGGGGGAAATCTGAAAAAAGAGGGGGGCTTATTAGGGGGAGGGCGCTTATTACGTCGAATATGGTACACCTATATATATTGCCATATGTATAAATATAGACATTTTGTTAACAGTGGAATTAAGCTCTGTTCATGTTTGTTGGTTACATTTTAATTCAAGTTAGCATGTTATTCTACCAAAAACAACATGGGTTAGAACTGAGACCAAAGTAATATATCATGTATTAATTTCCTCTCATTCAATGATAGGAATTATGAACAGGTGGTTAACATGACAGTAGAGACCCGTATGTCTGCACTGTAAAATTACCAGGAAAGACTCACATATTCCACAATAGGCTCCCGTGTTTCCAGGGAGACATTCACACCAGAAAGAGTTAGCGTTAATTTACTCTCTTTAATGGTAGGAATAGTGACTTGGTGATTAACCCTTGCTTCTGCACTGTAAAACTACCAAGAAAGACTCACGTGTTCCACAATAGGTTCCAGTGTATCCAGGGAGACAGTCACACCAGAAAGAGGAAAGGGTGTTATGTGGTATGCATGCACCACCATTCCTACAGGGGTTTGACTGGCATCCACTGGTTGCTATATGTTGGTTAAGAATTCAAGTTAGGGTTATGTATATCTATATCTATATATCTTTATCTATGTATATATATATTTATTCATTAATTTACATACGTTTATACATATGTATGTATGCACATAATTATATATATGTATATATATATATATATATACATATATGTGCGTGTGTAAATGTAGAAATATATATATACATATTATTGTAATGAATAGTTACAAATGACGAATGGAAATTTTATAAATAGTCTTATCAAGCTCTGTTTATGTTTGTTGGTTACATTTTAATTCAAGTTAGCATGTTATTCCATCAACAAAAACATTAGTTACAATTGAGATCAAAGTAATGCAACATGTATTAATTTACTCTCTTTAATGGTAGGAATAGTGACCTGGTGATTAACCCTTGCTTCTGCACTGTAAAACTACCAGGAAAGACTTACGTGTTCCACAATAAGTTCCAGTGTACTCAGGGAGACAGTCACACCAGAAAGAGGAAAGGGTGTTATGTGGTATGCATGCACCACCATTCCTACAGGGGTTTGACTGGCATCCACTGGTTGCTATATGTTGGTTAAGAATTCACGTTAGGGTTATGTATATCTATATCTATATATCTATATCTATGTATATATATATTTATTCATTTATTTACATACATATATACATATGTATGTATGCACATAATTATATATATATATATACATACATATATATACATATATATATATATATATATATGTGTGCGTGTGTATATGTAGAAATATATATATATACATATTATTGTAATGTATAGTTACAAATGATGAATGGAAATTTTTTTAATAGTTTTATCAAGCTCTGTTTATGTTTGTTGGTTACATTTTAATTCAAGTTAGCATGTTATTCCATCAACAAAAACATTAGTTACAATTGAGATCAAAGTAATGCAACATGTATTAAATTACTCTCTTTAATGGTAGGAATAGTGACCTGGTGATTAACCCTTGCTTCTGCACTGTAAAACTACCAGGAAAGACTCACGTGTTCCACAATAGGTTCCAGTGTATCCAGGGAGACAGTCACACCAGAAAGAGGAAAGGGTGTTATGTGGTATGCATGCACCACCATTCCTACAGGGGTTTGACTGGCATCCACTGGTTGCTATATGTTGGTTAAGAATTCACGTTAGGGTTATGTATATCTATATATCTATATCTATGTATATATATATTTATTCATTTATTTACATACATATATACATATGTATGTATGCACATAATTATATATATATACACACGCACATATATATATATATATATATATATATATATACATACATATATATACATATATATATATATGTGTGTGTGTATATGACCAAATGTCATGAATCGTCTGGATTTGAGCTGCCAGGGGGCTCAAAAGTAAATGTTTGAATAGGGTTTCAACATTTTTTATACAAATAGTATAGTTGTTTGTGATTATAGATCATATATTTGGGTAGGTTAAATATCATTATTAAATGTACAGTACAGGGTCATATGTAGGTGCATGTAGACACGACTGAGCCCTCTTTATAAAGTGTAGGAATTTACATGTATCTGGGATTATTCCCTATGAGAAATGGTGCATTTTATAGGGTTTTTGTACTAGAATGGCTACAATAAAGTAGGAATTGACTGTACATGGTTTGGAGCATGTTAAATTGATTGAAAGGTTTATAAGGAGGGCTCAGTCGTGTCTACTGTGATAACTGGTATATAACAAAGTCTTCTGATCTATAAGCCAAAATTACCAGGAAATTTCTTTTTGAATATGAATAATGCATTCTAAGTTATAATAGAAACAACTTGAGATGTGCATAATGTGTCCCCTTAGTATCTTTTCATCAAAGGGCTCAGTCGTGTCTACTCGGGCTCAGTCGTGTCTACTCGGGCTCAGTCGTGTCTACTAGGGCTCTCTCGTGTCTACATATGGCCATGGCAGGGGTGGAATATTGTTACTGTGTGGGATCTTTCCTTCCATATAGGGGAACATTTATATGTGATGGACAATAATTAAATATATAATGCATGGAGGCTAGGAGTGGAAGCTTGGGCTCAGTCGTGTCTATGGTCAGACTACCCCTGGAACATGGCCAAAAGTCAAAGGGCTCTACAGGATATGCTATTGGAGTTAGACTTACAATTTTTTTTTATTGTATAGGTACATAATTTAGGCTTTTTCTGCAATAGCTTTATTATGCTCATATTACATTTATATTTAGGTAGAGCCATGTTTTGTTTGGGCTCAGTCGTGTCTATGCAAAACTACCCCAGCACTTTTCACCATACATAATATTTATCAAACATATCACATAGGCCTAAATGGTCTTAAAATGTTCAGTACCATATAGGGGAACTGGCAAAAAAAGGATATGTGCAGATAGCTCTATTTATAGAAGGCTACTTACAGCATAATGTCAAATTTATTTATTTTTTGTGAAAAAAGGCCCTTTTTTGGGTGTCTTTGCCCCCCTGGCCCCCTAAATAAGGGTCTGACATAAGTGAAACCATAGTTTCCCTCGTAGATCTATCCAAGCCCGATCATACTAGACCAAAAAGATAACTTTATATGACATTTGGAAGATTTTATTGATTGGAGAAGGAAAAAAGTTCAAATCAGGACGATCTGTGACATCTGGTCACATGTAGAAATATATATATATACATATTATTGTAATGTATAGTTACAAATGATGAATGGAAATTTTTTTAATAGTCTTATCAAGCTCTGTTTATGTTTGTTGGTTACATTTTAATTCAAGTTAGCATGTTATTCCATCAACAAAAACATTAGTTACAATTGAGATCAAAGTAATGCATCATGTATTAAATAACTCTCTTTAATGGTAGGAATAGTGACCTGGTGATTAACCCTTGCTTCTGCACTGTAAAACTACCAGGAAAGACTCACGTGTTCCACAATAGGTTCCAGTGTATCCAGGGAGACAGTCACACCAGAAAGAGGAAAGGGTGTTATGTGGTATGCATGCACCACCATTCCTACAGGGGTTTGACTGGCATCCACTGGTTGCTATATGTTGGTTAAGAATTCAGGTAAAGGTTACAGTGCGTATTTATATATATGTAAATATATTTCAATGGTGTTTAAGAATTCTGGTTAGGGCCACAGCAGAAGTTTTATGCTAGGTTCTAGATGACCCTTGTGTACGTATATACCAGCAGGTTAAACATGCATTACCTGCTACACTGGCAGGTTAAAAATGATCCTCATTTACTTTACCAGCAGGTTGTTGTCATCTATCTTAATTCAGGACTGTCACCTTGGCATATAAGGCCGGATGGTAAGCACAGGTTGAGTTTATAGTAAGGCCAACTTACGGGTATCACAGTCAGTTCCAGTCCAACCAGGGTAACAGTTGCATGTGTAGGAACGACCAGACGAGGGAATTGCAAGACAGTCTCCATTTACACATGTGCAAACAGCTGTTAAAAAAAAGAGTCAGCATCATGGTGAGTATAAATACTGTGTTTGCATCATAGATAGCAATGATAACATCATAGGGCAATAATGACCGCTTTTGGGGTCATCACAATGATGACTTAAAAGGTTGTAGGCTTTGGTGTTTTTCAATTCGGTGACCCAAATGTTTGAGCTTGGGACACAAGAGACAAATATATATGATTCAATAATAACTATTATCTATTAAATTTATTTAATTTTTTTTCTTTACTTGGCTTTTGGGGGGGGGGGGGGTCCTCAGCACAAGATAGTAATATATATATATATACATATGTGGTTATGCCCACTTACGGCTATCACAGTTGATTCCAGTCCAACCAGCATAACAGTCACATGTGTAGGGACGACCAGACGAGGGAATTGGACGACAGTTTCCATTTGCACATGTGTTTTGATCACATGCAGAGACAGCTGTTGAAAAAAGAATTAGAGTAAAAAATTATAGTTACTATGGTGCAAATGAGTGTGAAGTTGAATTTGCCTAAATAGTAGCAGAAGCACATGCACAGCAGGTTCAAGTTTGTAATGGAACATCGTGCATGTTTCATTACCTAATGGAACAAACTACATCTTTCCATTACGAAATCAACCACATTGTGCTTGACTTGTACTGTTCCAAAATTGTTATCGGAAAACATTCATACCATGCACATTTTTAACGGAAAACCATGGATGGTGTGTACATTTGTAACGGAATACCATGCATAGGGTGCGCATTTGTGTTGGAACAAGTATGTGCTTGTGTTTATGCTAACTTTTAGGCAAATTGAACTTCATAAACGAGATAGTTAATTATACAGGTAGCTGTAACAGATGGCCTCTTACTGTATTTGTGCAAAACGATTTAGTTTATTGGAAGAAGCACATATAGTCAGGTGACAGCTAACCAGGACTCCCCCGTCAGCATGGGATTCAGAACTGTATTGCTATTCAGTATACACTCACAGACACCTCTTGACAGGATTTACCTCCATTATTCCTTTATGGGTGTGATATTTAGGGCTAACTAACTATTTGGTTAATTTAGCGCATGGTCCCCCAGACAAACTCTTTCTTTCATATACTCCTTTAAACCATACCGTAGAGATATCTTTTACATCCTTGACTATACTACATGGTATGATGTTTTAATTAGAGAATATCGAAGTGTATCCTTAGCCCTTTATAGTCCCATAGGGATGTGCTGTCAAGACCCACAGAGGAATTGCATCAATATGGGTATGCTGTTTGCAAAATTTACACAGGAATGAGTAATACTCACACCTATATGTTTCAGATTTAAGTCCCATGACCACACATCCCGGTGAAAATAATCTAAGACACCTCCCTGGGTTGACAGCGCACAATTCAGTAGGATTCAGAACTGTATTGCTATTCAATATACACTCACAGACACCTTGTGACAGCGCAGTATTATGCTGAGGTGCATGAGTCAAAGTATTTATAACCTAAATTATAATTGATTTGTGATCTTTCTTGCAAATTAGTGGAATAAACTATTATTGTAAGCAATTAGATTGATATCTCCTCTAAAGTCCTGTGAATGCACTATGTTTGTCCCACTGCATAAACCATCTAATTTTGACAGCTTTACGGAATGCTTAAAATCGCTTAATGTCCGATATTAATCAATTTTGATCAACTTTCTGCAACTTTAAGCGAACTTGTCAGCAATGATCAAAGTAGCAAAAACCCAGACTCTTCTGCGACTTTAAGCAGCTTATGGCCCGCTGAATGGCCGTTATAAAAGTTGCTGAAAGTTGATAAAACTCGGACTTGCAGGTTTGCTTAAAGCTGCAGAAATGTTATTAATCCCTGACTTGCAGGTTTGCTTAAAGTTGCAGAAAGTTGATCGAACCCTGACTTGGCGGTTTGCTTAAAGTTGCAGAAATTTGATTAAACCCTGACTTGGAAGTTTGCTTGAAGCTTCAGGAATGTGATTAAACCCTGACTTGGAAGTTTGCTTAAAGCTGATAAAATTTAGATTTGTAGTTTGCTTAAAGCGGCTCTATAGTGTCAGAAACTCTGCAAAACCTCACCCACTCTGTCCTCGGCCTCCCCTCCCTACTTTAAGCAACTATTAAAGTTGCAGTAAAGCAGGTAGATTATTTAAAGTAGATGAAATTTGCTGACAAGCTGCAAGCCCTACTTTAAGGTGACGATTTAAGTTGCAGGAAAGTAGGTAGGTGCTTAAAGTAGGAGAAAGCTGCTTTAAGTTGCAGGCAAGGTGCGGGTCCTACTTTAAGCACCTTTCCTGCAACAAAAAGCATGCATTGAGGGACTAGAAACTCGATGGGTTATGCAGTGTCCTATGTTGCATTCACTGCATAAGTCTTCTGGTTTTGACAGCTTTATGCATTGCTTAATTTTGCTTAATGTCTGACATTAAGCAACTTAAAGCAACTTTAAGCAAATTTCTGCGAACTTGTCAGCAAGGATTAAAGTAGGAAAATCTCGGAGTATCCTGCAACTTTAAGCAGCTTATGGCGCGCTGAATGGCCGTAATAAAAGTTGCTTAAAGTTGCAGAAATTTGATTAAACCCTGACTTGGAGGTCTGCTTAAAGTTGCTCCCTCCTGCCGGCTCTAAAGTGTCAGAAACTCCGCCACACCTCACCCACAGCTAGCTGCACTCCCAGGGCGCGGGGAAGGCGTCACATGCTCCCTCCTGCCGGCTCTATAGTGTCAGAAACTCCGCCACACCTCACCCGAAGCTACCTGCACTCCCAGGGCGCGGGGAAGGTGTCACATACTCCCTCCTGACGGTGCTATAGTGCCAGAAACTCCGCCACACCTCCCCCACAGCTAGCTGCACTCCCAGGGCGCGGGGAAGGCGTCACATGCTCCCTCCTGACGGTGCTATAGTGCCAGAAACTCCGCCACACCTCACCCACAGCTAGCTGCACTCCCAGGGCGCGGGGAAGGCGTCACATGCTCCCTCCTGCCGGCTGTATAGTGTCAGAAACTCCGCCACACCTCACCCGAAGCTACCTGCACTCCCAGGGCGCGGGGAAGGTGTCACATACTCCCTCCTGACGGTGCTATAGTGCCAGAAACTCCGCCACACCTCCCCCACAGCTAGCTGCACTCCCAGGGCGCGGGGAAGGCGTCACATGCTCCCTCCTGCTGGCTCTATAGTGTCAGAAACTCCGCCACACCTCCCCCACAGCTAGCTGCATTCCCAGGGCGCGGGGAAGGTGTCACATACATGGTCTCCCCTCACCTGTCACCAGTCCCCGGTCTCCCCTCACCTGTCCCCGGCCTCCCCTCACCTGTCCCCGGCCTCCCCTCACCTGTCCCTGGCCTCCCCTCACCTGTCCCCGGTCTCCCCTCACCTGTCCCGGGTCTCCCCTCACCTGTCCCCGGCCTCCCCTCACCTGTCCCCGGCTTCCCCTCACCTGTCCCCAGCATCCCCTCACCTGTTCCCGGTCTTGAGATGAAGTTTAATGTTCCTGAATACTAGTAGGTTATTGAAGTAGGTAAAATCTGCTGACAAGCTGCAAACCCTATTTTAAGGTGACGATTAAGGCTGTGTCTCACGACCTTGAGCCAATATTTTTGTCTCTGACCGGGTGCCGTCTCTGACCAGGTGCCGTCTCTGACCAGGTGCCGTCTTTTTTTCCTACTACACTGTAAAGTGAATGACTCTCTAATGCAGCCACCCCACCAATGTGGTCACTTTTCAATAAACCCAAGGGCGGCCACAATGGACTTCTTGCACCTTTGCAAATCCCTCAGCATATAGAAATGATAGACGATGAACAAAATATTACAAACATATAACTAAGTCTTGGAGCACACTGTCTACTCATGATGCAACGACCTGCCCACTTGGAGGCCTTTAAAGGTCTGCTCCAAACACCACTCTGACTATTAGTGATGAACTGTCCTGATGGCTCCACAAACTCAGAACATAATGACCCTCAGTGGTACAGATGTAGACCATTTGCAGGCATAGTAATATAAAGATCCATTATTTTTTTGAAATACAAGACTTCCTATGCTTTAGCACTGAAGGGCTGTATTCAATGGCCCCCGTTGAATACAATGTGGCCGTATTCAATGGGCTAGGAAAAGATAGTTGTTTCTTCATTAAATGGCTTCAAATAAAAGATAAACACAAATGCCAACTACATTGATACCATCTCTGATGTGTTTCACTTGTGGGGGCTGGGGCATATCCCACTCAGCCTGCGGCTTCATGGAATATGGCCCCAGCCCCCACTCGTGAAATACAACAGTGACTGTATCAATGGGCGTTGGCATTTGTCTATTTACTCTCTGACCATTGATCTGTCTGATATTGAGTGAGCGCCCAAGGATCCTCATACACATTAGGGTTATGATCAGGTTAGAATCCAGAAATAGGGGATTACAGACAGGGGTCGCTGACCACTGCTCGGGGGCTACTGGTAGGGGGGGCTGCCAGACATGCACACACAGGGGAGAGGGGCCAACCCTACTATATAAGGGGCAGGGTAATACTAGTTCGCTCTATCAGTCTTGGACTGTGAGTCGTACTCCCCAGGTCCTTTTCCAATGCACTAATGATCTGCCGGTCGGTGAATCGCAGACCAAGTGCGTGTCACCAGGCTCCACTACCACCTACATGGAGGGGTGGTTCGCATTCTACATTGTTACTTTACATTCACACTGTAGGCTACCGAACCAAAACTTGTACTATTCAAATATGACAAGCAAAGTGTGAATGATTGTACCTGATATTCACTGTACTTTTTTGAATAAAGGATCATTCCTAATATACATCTGCATACAAACCCAAGCTGAACAAGTATTGTGTTGTTCTTCCAAAGGGAATTAACCACAGCCACAATACCATTAACTGCTAGTGGTTAACTACCCACAATGCACTGAGTGAATTGTCAGTATGAGGAAACCACAGGGTTTCCACACACTGATAGGGAGTGTGGCAAACATCGCTGTCCTGTGCTTTTACCTTGGACAGTGCTTCTTCCACGATCTCTCATGAAAACCCCGTTTCTACAAACTGTTTGCTTTTATCAGTTTATTGTCGCTGTGTCACTCGGTATCTGGCATATTCTGAGTATTATTAAGCTTTTGAAGATGGCAAGCTTTTCTTTGCGGCAGGTTGTAACCCTAACCTGCTACACGTGCAGGTTAAAAATGATCCTCATCTACTGTCCCTGCAGGTTATCATCATGTATCTTAATCCAGAACTTTCACCTTGGTGTATAAAGCCCAAGGACAACCACAGATTAAATTGATGGTAAGGCCTACTTACGGATATCACAGTCACTTCCAGTCCAACCAGAGTAACAGTTACATGTGTAGGGACGACCAGACGAGGGAGTTGCAAGACAGTCTCCATTTACACATGTGCAAACAGCTGTTAAAAAAGGGTCAGCATCATGGTAAGTATAAATACTGTGAATGCATCATAGATAACAATGATAACATCATAGGGTAATAATGACCGGCTTGGGGGTCTCAATTGATGCGTTTCAATTTGGTGACCCAAATGTTTGAGCTTGGGACACAAGAAACAAATATATAAGATTCAATAATAACTATTCTCTATTGAATTTATTTCAATTGTTTCCTTCACTGTGCTTGGGTGGGGGACTCAGCTCATGATGATGAGGAAATAGGTATAACCATTAACCTTAAATTATATGTGTCAATATTTATACACAATGTAACACCACTGGGGCTTAACCCATTTTCTCGGTATACCTAATGAAACCAACTGGTATATTACTCACATGCCTCGTGACCAACCATTGTTGCAAGTACAGTGATCCATATGTGTATACACAAGACAATGGTACATGGGTCGATGTTCTCAATTACTACCTGGCCTTTTCTATACTCAGATAGAATACAGACTTGTCGGGGGTCCATGATTTAAAAGGTCGGATTGGGGCATTTTAGCATTGCATAATACACTTGAATTTTTACTCACGATTTCCACACCTGTCACCAGTATACTCCGCAGGGCATTGACAGTTATACGGTCCACTGGGAAGAGTGGGGTTCATACAGATGCCTCCATTCATACAAGGCGCTGAGGCACACGGCCCCATAGCTAGAGTCGGCAGAAAGGAGACACACATCATGAAGTTTGCACTAAATACTGTTGAGAGCAACTGCAGAGCAATTGTAGCAAGATAAGTTTAGGGTATAGGTGCATGTGTTTTATTTTAACATCAGTCTTTGCAAAAACATACAGGACAGTGGCAATGTCCTTCTAATATGTCACCGGTCCAGCAGATTTACAAGTGTAGCAGAACCGAATGTCCAGTCGCATGTTGAGCTTTTCTGAACAAAAAGAATTCAGTTGGGTTTCTAAAGCTGAAATATGTATGTCAATATACTGTGTAAAACTATATATCTATTGTGGTTTGGTCATAAATGGGATTTCTTTCTGACTTTATTTTATTTTTTTAAATTGTAAAGTATTCATATCTTTCAACATTTTATCACATATTTTGTCAGGAAGATAAAGTTCCTACGCCTAATTAATTGTCTGACCTCAGAAAATGGCATTTTAACAATAACATCTAACAATTCATGATATTCCTCTAGTTACTGTAAAAATCAGTGAGTCATCTTGATGACCTGCGAGTCAGTGTGGCGATTCGTGACTCATTCAAGGTACTTTCAACATTTGAAAAAAAAGACCACCTACCCATAATTTGGACCAGGTTGCCTGAAACACACCTTCTCATTTTAGGGCTTCTTTAAAAACCCTGCATATTAGCCTAACCCGGGTATAAGCAGCACCTGGACTTTGGGCCGATCTCATAAACTGCACTGTCCATCTACCGTAAAACCTCGGGTACAGACCGCGGGAATCAGATCACCAGTGCGGCTTATAGGATCGGCACAGAGTCAGGGTGCAGCTTATACGCGAGTTTTTGCTCCTATAGTACAATACAAATGTCACCATAATCAGACAACCAGTGTGGCTTATAGGATTGGCAGAAAGTTGGGGTGCGGCTTATACGCGAGTTAGATTTATAGTCTAGGTTTTATGTTAGCCACAACTACTATGCAAGTTTTACAGTAATGGTTATTGGTTTGGGGATTAAATTTAAAAGAAAGGCACAGGCACTGCATTGTTGCATCATGTGGTGCTAATCGGAATGTATCAAAACATTGATGATGATACACATTATGAATAACTGCAGCACCAGTGTACTAGTGGGGGGGGGGGGGCAAACCGTATCTCCGTGAACATTTTTAACTGATTAAGTTAATAAGTTAATAATTACAGCTCAGTGGGACTGTGTCTCTTCAGCAAATAGAGCTACAATTTTCTAACAACACCTTCCCTCCCCCCTCCCCCAAGAAAATATCAACTATATAGGGAATCTTGTGGTGAGGTTTATTGTAGCCTTTACCTGGAGCCTCTTTCGCAAAACTCCTAGGGGGCATAAATATTTCGCCTGTTTTCTTATTTTATAAATTACCCTCACTACTATTCAAAGGGAGAGTAGTTTATTATGTTTAAAGGTTTCCTATTGTAGGGGCAATAATATACGTGTAACACAGGTTCCTGGTTTCGAGGTGGGAAGAGCATAGCTTCACGTTAGGTGGCAACACCCGGCGTCCCCTCAACGGTTTTCCGGTTGCAGGTTCAAGCGGGCCATCTGGAGTGCCACATCGACACTGCTTGGTCCGCAATCCTGGTATATAAGAGGCTGCAGTTGGCCATGTCAAGAAGCTCATCCACGGCCAAGGTCAGACCCACACCCTTCGATACTTTTGACGCCCGGGGCCCCTACACCCCTCCTGCCTCTGGCTCTTGCACCAGCCCTCGCTGGGACAAGACCAGTTTGACCAGCTCTGCTGACTTCGAACCAGCGATAAAGCTGCTTATACATTTTGAACCTTGTCTATAATTAACCTGTATATTGTTGGATCCTATCTTCGAGGCCGTGTTTGTATGAGAACCAAAAGGATTGAGACCTGAATAAAACCTGTTGCATTCAAACCGAATTTGGAACGTGTGTTTGTTTCATGCTTTCAGAACCCCTACATTGGTGCCATGACCAGTTTGGGTAGAAAGTTGAATCGCACAGTTTTTGTTGGGAAAAACATGACTGAACAGGCAACGGGTGGAGCGGCTCTTCATCCCATTTTGAGTCCAGATCCTGAGGTTGTAGCGGTCTTAGAGAAGCACTATAGCCCGAGTTGTACCAGTTTGACTCAAGAGCCAAGAAGGGGTAACCCTGATACTATTCGAAAAGATCTAGGGCTAACCCTAGAAGATTCTTTGTTTGAAACTGGTGGTTCGAAGCAACATGCTGCTCCTATATACCAACACAAGCTATGAGTAAGAGTTGCTGAGATGTACAGAATCAATGCTGAGTTCGAGGCTTTGAGTCACCGGGTGTCCCAACTGCGCATGAAAAATGATGAATTGGAAGGGGATACCATAGAGAAGCAGGATCATCTTGATTGTACACAAGTGGAACTCAACCAGATGGAAGATCGATATTACCAGCAGCAAGACGCCCTGCGTCGGACGACTGAAGTCTTGAAACGACGTCATCAGCTTCTGCGGCCCAGTTTAAGAGGAATGGAAAATCCTCTAAAACACAGTGGAGGAGTAGGAAGCTGGAGGGGGTACCGGACCCACCCCCGAAGAAGGAACCTTCAGAGAAGAAGGCCCCGGTAATGGATGCCGAATTTTTTACGGCATTGTTTGAAAAGATGACGACTTCTGTTCAGGGGGCCACCCAGCCCACCCGGAGGAAGATCAATCGGAGGACCGCCAAGTGCTATAGGTGCTTGGATATTGGTCATTTCGTGGCAGAGTGCACAGCACGGAGCCCAAAAGTTCCCGGAAAGGAGGGAAGCTAGGTGGGGTGGTCTGAGCAGGCAAGCGGACGACCCGGAGCACTGAAGTACGACAACATACCAGAGAGGTAGAGCCTAGTGAAGTTCTATGGACAGAAAGAAAGCCAGGGGCGGCTCAGAACTTGGGGAGTTAGGATGCCGGCCTGGCGGACATCTCAGTCCAACAGTTGCCTGGCAATGAGGCAGGGAGGCCCATTACGGAAGGAAACGAGAAAGTGACGGCTGTCGAAGACACCGTCTGGGTAGGGAGGACCCGGCTTTCCTCGGATCACCCATGTTTTGACCATTTGAAGAAACATGGCTTAGATTTGGCTGCTCCGAAGGACTTTAAAAACTCCACTGTAAACCCCTCTCCGCTAGCCACTCCTTTATCTCCTCAAACTTTTATGCTCTTATGCCGAGTAGTCGCGATGACTTCAAAACGAAGGTAAGCATCTGCTCAGCCGATGGGTCGAGTATGCAGACGTATGGGCGCGCGTTCATACCACTCCAAATTGGAGGGAAGGAGTATGTGGCTTCTCCCATGTGGCATTGTATGACGCGGTCCTGAATCCTAGTACAGGGGTGCTCCGAGTAGAGCATCCGTACCGTACTGTGGAGCAGTGTGTGCTCCGACAAGTATCAACAGTGGCAGACTGTGAAAATTCCTCCCGGACAGACGTGTGACGTGCTGGTCCGAAGCAAGGGGCTTAGGAGAGAGGAAGAAGCAGTAGTGGAACTGGATGTGGCCATGTAGGGGAGTACCGGTCTGGTAGGCATGGACACCTTGGTGGGTGATGGTGCCTGGACAGTTGTGCAGGTCTCCAACCCCGGGTTGGAGGCAAGGTATCTGAAGAAAGATACTGTGTTGGGGGAGGTGTTCTCCAGTGAGGCAGTAATGCCTACTGGTCATGTGAGCATGAAAGGGGACCATCCGCCCAAGACCCTGAGTGAGGGACTGGAGAAAATGATCTCGGAGACTGATTTGCAGGACCCAGGGGATCTCGGTTCACTAAGACGGCTGGTGGAGAGGTATCAGGATGCGTGGCAAGTGGAAGGGGAGCCTTTGGGCCAAACTGGCAAAGTGTTACATTCCATAGATACCGGAGATGCACAGCCATTTAAAATGCCTTACCGATGGTTGCCATTGAGTAAGAAGAGAGTTGTTGAAGAACAAGTGAAAACCATGCTGGATCAGAAGGTGATCTTGCCTAGCACTAGTTCAGATTGTTACTAAGAAAGATGGGTCTATTTGGTTCTGTATTGATTATAGACATCTGAACCTTCAAAGAGACTAAGGCGCTGTTTAGGCACACCCCCGTGTTGAAATACCCTACGGAGAAGGAGCATTTCAACCCCGACACTGATGCGAGCAATGAGAGCATCGGGGCCGCATTGTCCCAAATCCAGGACGGAATAGAGGTCCCGCTGGTGTTCTCTAGTAACAGTATGAACAAGGCACAGAGAAACTATTGCACTACCAAGCGAAAGCTGCTGGCGGTGGTAGTTTACACCAAGAAGTTTAGGCACTTCTTCTATGGTGGAAATTTCACATTGCGGACTGATCATTCAGCGTTGAGGTGGCTCCTTAATTTTAAGGATGCGGAGGGAATGATTGGTCGGTAGCTGAATTCGGTTTGGAGAATTCTCATATCCAACACCGAGCAAGCATGAAGCATATTAATGCTGACTGTCTGAGTAGACGTCAGGTACGCCGTTGCATGCGTCCGGATTGTGGGGATTGTGGTGCTCACAATGCTGTAGTAGCGAGTGTGCGTTTGCCTTATGATGGGTTATTACAAAACCTGTTGGATTGGTCCACCGACACTATAAGGACGTACCAGATGGTGAAGGGATGGATTCTCCATTTGGGTGCTCCCTTGATGATCATAGTGATCAAGGGAGGGAATTCGAGTCTAAATTATGGGCCGCTATGTGTCACCAATTGGCTATTTGCAAGACCCGAACGAATCCCTACCGACCACAGTCAGAGTTTGATTCAGGTCCTGAAGCCCTAAGTAGTGAATACTCATATGGATGATTGGGACGATCAATGTGAGTTTGTGGTGCATGCATATAACAATACAGTGCATAGTTCTACCAATTGCACTCCGAACCTATCGGTGTTCGGAGAGGACTTAATCATGCCAGCGGACTTAGTGTTTGGATTGGTAGGGATTAGTCTGGAGGCACCGTGCAAGGTGCTGTTTGTGGAGTCTCTGAGAGAGAGGTTCAAATTCGCATATGAAATGGTGCGAGCTCTTTTGCTCAAAGCCGCTTCATGGCAGCAAGTAGGTGACACAGGTTTGAAGTTACGGCTGTTCGTGGTAGGGGACAAGCTGATCTGCCTGCATGAACCCCTATGTAACATAAAACTGGCGAATAACTGGGATGGACCACATACCGTGGTTAAATGTGTCAGTCAAACGACTGTGTTGATCCAGTCCGAATCGGGGCGTATCAGGACGAGTCATGTCACCCGGTTCCGCGCTTGGGCTGGGAGGGAGCTCACCCCGGAAACGGAGGTGGGAAAAGAGAATCCGGAGGGAGAGTTCCTTACCTTGGAGACGGTATCGCCGGATACCCCAAGAAGGAGGATAAGGAAGCGACCTCGGAAGACGATGAAAAAGAAAGTCTCGGCAGGTGAAGGAAGGAGGGCACGGAAAACCAAAATCAAGGCTGGATTATTGGTTAAGAACGAGTGTCCTCCGGCCAGGTTACTGAATGCGGAGGGTAATCCCGTTCTAAGGAGCCCTAGGCTGGTGGCTAGGGGAGCTGTGATCTAGCCTGTTACACAACGAGTGTGGTGTCCTGTATTGTCTATTTTTATGTTATATGTGTGCTACGTACAGGGGCGCTCAGAGTCATAAGGAAGGAACAGAGGAGTGATCCCAGAGGGTGGTGAATGGATAATCCGGTGGGATAATCTTTGATATCCCATATATATTCACTAAAACTCCCAATGAGCTTCCTATTCTAAGTACTTTTAATTCTTGGGAGCCGCCCGAGTGGCATGTTGATCCCCCAGCCCCGAGGAACGGGGCGGGAAGGGTCGTGACCTCATTGAGAGAATTAGGTCACACCGGATAACGTGGATCGCGTCCAATCACGCTAGATGCCGCGCATGCGCATTGTTTTAAAAACAAAAGCGAGGGAACCGCCATATTGATTTTGGCGGTGAGCCAGGTCAGTGTACGCAGGCGGCGGCGATCGAGAAACGTGTTTTTGGGCAGTTTTTAAGTTGCAAACCCTTGGTAAAGAGTAAGTAAGAGAGTACCCTCTTTGTGTTAGTTCTTTTGAACAGCGTGGGGCGGCGGGAAACTTATAGGGACTCCTGGCCGCTAACCGCCGGTCAGGAGATGAACTGAGTGAAAAGATAGCGGATATGGAAGTCGATCCCGCTGTCTCCCCGATTCGGAAATCCCCCTCTCCGGAAGATGAGGAGGAGTTTGACCTGCCCCAGAGTTTGGAGCTCCCTGAGACGGAGTCCGAAACAACGGGAAAAGATTGCCAACCATCTTGGTTGGTAAGCCTGAGTGTGTCGCCGAATTTGAAGAAGACGGTGAACCGACGACTATCTATGAAGGATAGCGCCACTAGTGACGACTCCGGGGATACCACTGGGCCAATGACTCGGACCAGTGGTAAGAAGTCATCGAGGGACAGATCCGAGTCTACGGACCAAACACCCGCTTCCAAGGTGACCAAGCAGACCGGACCGGGCAAGAAGCCTTTACCTAAGGTGGAGAAGCCCGATCCGAAATGGAAGAAGCCAGGTGCTGCGGGTACCGAAACTCGGAAAGACTCCGCCACCACTGCTACTACCAGCAGTGTGGCTAAGGAAGTGAAAAAGCCAAAGGGCAAGGTTGATGCGAAAGCTGACACTAGACCTAAGTCGGCATTCGGACGTTAGAAATCCGAGAGTGAGGTACGAGAGTCGATGACAAAGAAATTGGCTAATGCTCCCCTACTGTCTACTGTCCTTATCAAAGGGCATGGATACAAGCGCCGCAGTGGCTGCCACTGCAGCCTTAGCAAAAGGAAGTGGCACAGGAGGGCGTCCGAAGACTGTGGGCCAGTTGAAGGGGAGGCGGTCAACCCGGACGGAACCCGTGGAGATTGACTTCGGTCTAGGGGGATCCGCAGTGGTCTCGTCTGTGACCACTGAAGTAGTCTCGGAGCCTGTAAAGGACACTTTCAAGGTGCCGGCAACCCCGCTCCTTTGAAGGTAATAAAACCACACCAGCTCCACCACCGGAGGGGCCCGTGATTGACCCGGAGCAGAAAGACGGGGTGTCCTACATGGATACTTCGGAAGAGCCCGAGAAGATTGGAGAGGCTGCTGGTGGTGATCCCACTCTGGGATAGGCCGCCTCTCCGAAGGGAAGTGGGGGATCAGGAGGTATCCTGGCTCCCCATTCCCATGATGATCGTTTTAAGGACGATGACGTCGTCCTGAGAGTGCTCCGGAAGAGCTTGGTTAACACACTGAGCGAGGCTGAGTTCAAGCTAATTGACTTCAGCCTGACCGCTACATTCAAGGGTTTGGAGCAGTTAGGAGACACCTTCCCTACCTGGTTTCCTGACCGTCTGAACAGTAGTTTGGAGGAGGTAGAGGAGGATAGGAAGAAGGAACACCTTCTCCAAGTCGCTGAGCATCAGTCTGGGCTTGCGGACAAGCCCACTGCCCTAGCAGAATTGGACTCCGATATGGAGACCTTTGCCAATTTTCATACTGTCCTCGGACGGCGGGAGAAACGGAAGAGCAAAACTCCAGCCGGAAAGCTCGCCCAGGCGTTAGCCCAGAAAACAAAGGAGGCTATCGCTGACGCAGCTCAGGAGGCGGAGGCTATTGAACAGGAGTCAGGGGGGGTTCGCATAAATCTCACTGCTCAACAGGACCGCAAACCTTCGAGACCATGTGTTGAAGGATGCAATCCGGAGGGCGTCTCTGGACGCCGGGCAATCCCCCGTGGAGGTTGACTCCATTCTGGCGGGTATCGACACAATGCCGCGGGAGGAACTCGCTGGGTTGGTGGACACTGCCCTGAAAGCCAATGCAGTGAGTGGGTTCCAGTATTTTGCACCTATGTGTGTGGGAGACTGTGTGAAGGACAACCGGTCTTCACAGCGTCCATTGGAAACCACAGCTGAAGGTTTCTCTGATGACGAGGAGTGGATAAAGGAGGATCGTTCGATCCTGCTGTATCACTTCGATATCCTCGAGAGAGTATGCACTGCGAATAAGAAGTACTACAACTTGGTCCAGAAGCAAAGATCTTTTGGACAGTGGGGAGGTGGTCACCTGCCACTCCATGCCCATTTTTGACTTGTCAACAGGAGGACGAGACACGCGGCACACCCCGAACCTGGCACACAAAGGCTAGGTATGCTCGCCATGTAACAGAGAAACACTTGCGGCATTACGCTCGCTACGATTGTGTCAGTGTTTGGTCGAAGGGAAGCAAGGAGTGTCCTGACGGCGCACAGTTGGTTCAAAGGGCAGACATAGTCCGACACATGGCGCTACAGCATAAGGTGTTTTTGCAGACAGCGGCAGCCCATATCCAATTGGCGCACCAAACAGCCTGGACAAATTATTGTTTGGACAGTATGAAAAATGTCAATTTGGAGTGAGAAGGGAAAGGTCAAGGTTTTCTACAATGTAAACCAAGACCAAAACGCCCAACACATTCCGGAGGGGGAGCTGTATGATGCGTTCCAGCAGCATCTCAATAGCACAAGGCCGAAACGGGCCCCAAAGAGACAGGAGAATGCCTCCCACCAGGTGTCTGCGAAGCGACCGCTGACACAGAGTTCGGAGCGACCCTCGGTACTGGAGAAGGTCGCGCCCGAACACCAAGGGCCAACCTTCACGTCCAAGACAACAGACTGGAAGTCTGGTCCCTCTACTGGCCCGACACCATCAGAGCCAGTCCGGACGGAAAATCTGGATGATGGAGTAGGGGAGACCATTGAGGAGGCCTTCCCAAAACCGAACCGGATCCCAGGGGGAGAGACGCAAGTCCTCAACCAACATGGGAAGGTTACACAAGTTACACAACGAGTGTGGTGTCCTGTATTGTCTATTTTTATGTTATATGTGTGCTACGTACAGGGGCGCTCAGAGTCATAAGGAAGGAACAGAGGAGTGATCCCAGAGGGTGGTGAATGGATAATCCGGTGGGATAATCTTTGATATCCCATATATATTCACTAAAACTCCCAATGAGCTTCCTATTCTAAGTACTTTTAATTCTTGGGAGCCGCCCGAGTGGCATGTTGATCCCCCAGCCCCGAGGAACGGGGCGGGAAGGGTCGTGACCTCATTGAGAGAATTAGGTCACACCGGATAACGTGGATCGCGTCCAATCACGCTAGATGCCGCGCATGCGCATTGTTTTAAAAACAAAAGCGAGGGAACCGCCATATTGATTTTGGCGGTGAGCCAGGTCAGTGTACGCAGGCGGCGGCGATCGAGAAACGTGTTTTTGGGCAGTTTTTAAGTTGCAAACCCTTGGTAAAGAGTAAGTAAGAGAGTACCCTCTTTGTGTTAGTTCTTTTGAACAGCGTGGGGCGGCGGGAAACTTATAGGGACTCCTGGCCGCTAACCGCCGGTCAGGAGATGAACTGAGTGAAAAGATAGCGGATATGGAAGTCGATCCCGCTGTCTCCCCGATTCGGAAATCCCCCTCTCCGGAAGATGAGGAGGAGTTTGACCTGCCCCAGAGTTTGGAGCTCCCTGAGACGGAGTCCGAAACAACGGGAAAAGATTGCCAACCATCTTGGTTGGTAAGCCTGAGTGTGTCGCCGAATTTGAAGAAGACGGTGAACCGACGACTATCTATGAAGGATAGCGCCACTAGTGACGACTCCGGGGATACCACTGGGCCAATGACTCGGACCAGTGGTAAGAAGTCATCGAGGGACAGATCCGAGTCTACGGACCAAACACCCGCTTCCAAGGTGACCAAGCAGACCGGACCGGGCAAGAAGCCTTTACCTAAGGTGGAGAAGCCCGATCCGAAATGGAAGAAGCCAGGTGCTGCGGGTACCGAAACTCGGAAAGACTCCGCCACCACTGCTACTACCAGCAGTGTGGCTAAGGAAGTGAAAAAGCCAAAGGGCAAGGTTGATGCGAAAGCTGACACTAGACCTAAGTCGGCATTCGGACGTTAGAAATCCGAGAGTGAGGTACGAGAGTCGATGACAAAGAAATTGGCTAATGCTCCCCTACTGTCTACTGTCCTTATCAAAGGGCATGGATACAAGCGCCGCAGTGGCTGCCACTGCAGCCTTAGCAAAAGGAAGTGGCACAGGAGGGCGTCCGAAGACTGTGGGCCAGTTGAAGGGGAGGCGGTCAACCCAGACGGAACCCGTGGAGATTGACTTCGGTCTAGGGGGATCCGCAGTGGTCTCGTCTGTGACCACTGAAGTAGTCTCGGAGCCTGTAAAGGACACTTTCAAGGTGCCGGCAACCCCGCTCCTTTGAAGGTAATAAAACCACACCAGCTCCACCACCGGAGGGGCCCGTGATTGACCCGGAGCAGAAAGACGGGGTGTCCTACATGGATACTTCGGAAGAGCCCGAGAAGATTGGAGAGGCTGCTGGTGGTGATCCCACTCTGGGATAGGCCGCCTCTCCGAAGGGAAGTGGGGGATCAGGAGGTATCCTGGCTCCCCATTCCCATGATGATCGTTTTAAGGACGATGACGTCGTCCTGAGAGTGCTCCGGAAGAGCTTGGTTAACACACTGAGCGAGGCTGAGTTCAAGCTAATTGACTTCAGCCTGACCGCTACATTCAAGGGTTTGGAGCAGTTAGGAGACACCTTCCCTACCTGGTTTCCTGACCGTCTGAACAGTAGTTTGGAGGAGGTAGAGGAGGATAGGAAGAAGGAACACCTTCTCCAAGTCGCTGAGCATCAGTCTGGGCTTGCGGACAAGCCCACTGCCCTAGCAGAATTGGACTCCGATATGGAGACCTTTGCCAATTTTCATACTGTCCTCGGACGGCGGGAGAAACGGAAGAGCAAAACTCCAGCCGGAAAGCTCGCCCAGGCGTTAGCCCAGAAAACAAAGGAGGCTATCGCTGACGCAGCTCAGGAGGCGGAGGCTATTGAACAGGAGTCAGGGGGGGTTCGCATAAATCTCACTGCTCAACAGGACCGCAAACCTTCGAGACCATGTGTTGAAGGATGCAATCCGGAGGGCGTCTCTGGACGCCGGGCAATCCCCCGTGGAGGTTGACTCCATTCTGGCGGGTATCGACACAATGCCGCGGGAGGAACTCGCTGGGTTGGTGGACACTGCCCTGAAAGCCAATGCAGTGAGTGGGTTCCAGTATTTTGCACCTATGTGTGTGGGAGACTGTGTGAAGGACAACCGGTCTTCACAGCGTCCATTGGAAACCACAGCTGAAGGTTTCTCTGATGACGAGGAGTGGATAAAGGAGGATCGTTCGATCCTGCTGTATCACTTCGATATCCTCGAGAGAGTATGCACTGCGAATAAGAAGTACTACAACTTGGTCCAGAAGCAAAGATCTTTTGGACAGTGGGGAGGTGGTCACCTGCCACTCCATGCCCATTTTTGACTTGTCAACAGGAGGACGAGACACGCGGCACACCCCGAACCTGGCACACAAAGGCTAGGTATGCTCGCCATGTAACGGAGAAACACTTGCGGCATTACGCTCGCTACGATTGTGTCAGTGTTTGGTCGAAGGGAAGCAAGGAGTGTCCTGACGGCGCACAGTTGGTTCAAAGGGCAGACATAGTCCGACACATGGCGCTGAAGCATAAGGTGTTTTTGCAGACAGCGGCAGCCCATATCCAATTGGCGCACCAAACAGCCTGGACAAATTATTGTTCGGACAGTATGAAAAATGTCAATTTGGAGTGAGAAGGGAAAGGTCAAGGTTTTCTACAATGTAAACCAAGACCAAAACGCCCAACACATTCCGGAGGGGGAGCTGTATGATGCGTTCCAGCAGCATCTCAATAGCACAAGGCCGAAACGGGCCCCAAAGAGACAGGAGAATGCCTCCCACCAGGTGTCTGCGAAGCGACCGCTGACACAGAGTTCGGAGCGACCCTCGGTACTGGAGAAGGTCGCGCCCGAACACCAAGGGCCAACCTTCACGTCCAAGACAACAGACTGGAAGTCTGGTCCCTCTACTGGCCCGACACCATCAGAGCCAGTCCGGACGGAAAATCTGGATGATGGAGTAGGGGAGACCATTGAGGAGGCCTTCCCAAAACCGAACCGGATCCCAGGGGGAGAGACGCAAGTCCTCAACCAACATGGGAAGGTGAAGAAGGGTAAGGGCTCCACACAGCCTAAACCACAGCAAAGTTCAGAGGCCACATCGGAGCTGATCCCCGAGGGTGCCTCTGTACTGCAGCGAAGGGCGCCTATGCACTTATCTCCTGCCGACTTCAAATCCTTTGAAGCCGCGCAGGAAACACTGAATAGCTGGCAGGACAACTTCCACCGCCTGATGGCTACCCTGTGCATGGATGTAACGAACCTCTCGTTAAATTGCATCCAGCATTTGTACCGAGCTGAATCCGAGATACAGAAGGAGGCAGCTCGGGCTGACGTCGAGAAAGAGACTGAAAAGGCTCTGCAAGACCAGGAACAGGCCAAGATCGATAAGAAATGGCATAAGAAGGAGACTAAGAGAGTCCAGAAGAAACTTACTGAGGAATTTCAGAAGTTTGAAACGTGCTTCGGACACGAGATGTCTGAGTGGGATGGATCCATGCGGATGATTGAAACCTGGCTCCAGGAATTGGATGCTAATGCGGAGGAAGACTCCGATCCGGAGGATGATGGCAAACACGAATGTGAGGCTGATTCCAGCTTGGGTTCAGACACTGATTAGGATTACCCAATGAGTGTCTACCTGTTGGGGCGGGATATACCTTAGTGATGTTCTGCCCCCGTTGCAGTACTCCAAATGGGAGTACTCGGTTCCGGACAGAGAGGAGAGGCAGGCCATGTTCACAAGGACATGGTCTGCCAGGATTCACCACGTACAGGATGGAGCAGCACATCCAGACGGGATACAGCGCCTCAGTAGGATATACATACGAAGGACTTGGTCTGAAGACTCACATTTTTTTAATAAGGACCAAGTGCTCCTATAATTCTTTGGGGATAACACTGTTTGGATACGGCCCAGAGGCAAAACAGTTGTTACTACGTTACTGTTTATACTCCCAAGGAGGATCAATGAACTTTTTGATCCGGTTAGTAGGGGCTGAATACTCAGTAGGTCCTGAACCCTGGGCGAAATGCACCATCTCACAGATTGAGGATGTCCGGATCCTCACTGGAGACAGTGTATGCTATTTAAAATATTGCTTTATATTAAACACAAAGATTAAAAGTTAAAATTAAAACCAATGATAGTGTTATATGGCGGGTTCTGTTGGATGCTGTGTTGAGAACTCCGTCCGAACCCTTCAGCCCGACGACAGGTGGTAGCACCTGTTCCGGGCTTGGGGTATGAACAGAGGTCGCTATAGGCTTCCGGTCTGCGTGTGCGCGTGCAGGCTAGTCGCCTATATATAGCCAGCATCCGATAGGACTCGTCGGTCACTCTGGATCCATATTGGACAGAGGCCCTTGAGATCATATCGGCAGCGAGCCTACTGACCTGCTCCGAACTCTATAGGGAGTTCGCACTGATATAGCTTTGCCTGTCTAGGTTACTGAATAAACCTTTGATTTGAATAAACCTGTACACTTGATCCGAACTATGTCGACCTTGTTCTTTACTTAATAACATTACCAATATTATAAGGAACAAAGTCTCGTTTATTACAGTAGATTGGAGCGTTGAACAGTCACGTTTGCTGCACAGAGACAACCATAATGCAGCTAGACAAATAGCGAGCACTCCAACTCATTTCACTGGCAGACAGCCATGGCAGGAATGGTTTGCGGACTTCATGGACAATATGAGCTATAACCATTGGTCCGCACAGGAGTCATTAGATGAACTACTTCGAGCGCTCAAAAATGGGCCAGGGAAGTTGGCAGTTTCGAGATGGAGGACTAGACACAGGGCCGGGTCGTTGACCCAGCTGGTGGAATGTCCTAGTTAACTTTTTGGTAATGTGGGAAATGAAGATCCACTCAGTCAATTTCGAAAAAGGACTCAAAAGCCTAATGAGTCGCATTGGGTATTTGGCTTGGAGCTATGTAACAAAACTTGTTGCAAAGAGCTAGACCATGATGGGAATTGGATGACCCCCAGTTCCTGGATGATCTGTTTTCACAGTTCATTGAGGGCCAACAGGATTCGAATGAGCGGCAAGCTGCCTGTGATAGTTGGAAAGCTGGTAAGTCCTTAACGGACTTGTTCATGGCCATAGAAGACTATGACAGGAAATGTCATCTGTTGTCATCAAGGGCACTTTAGAGAACTTCCTGTGGTCGAGGATTCAACTACCTCTGATACAGAGCAAGATGATGCTGGAAGGGAGGAGGAGATTGGCACAGTTTTTCAAAAGAACAGCGGCAAATCTTATTCCAATTCGAATCCGAAATGCTATCCGAAGTCAGAAAGAAAAGCTACTCCTGCACCCGCTGGGACTGCAGGCACACCTCCTACAACATCACCAACACCAAGTTCCATGGAGGAACTTCTTCTGGGACTTACTGACATGATCACTGGAAATCAGCAAGCCTCAAAGAAGAATTCAGAACCGAGGGTGGATAAGACCACCAAGAAGTGTTATCGGTGTCAGGCATTAGAACGCTTTGTGGCGGTGTCCAGCTGATAAACCAGTGCCTAAACCTGAAGATAAGAAGACTAGGAGTTCAGAAAACTAGAGGGGGTTGCTCAAGATGGCAAAGTGGTAACCCCTGAGGTGGATGTGTGCCAGCATATCACCAGCTGTACAGATGATGAAGCCCGAAGTGCAGTAGAGACCGGAAGCTTGGAGGGAGGACCTGATCAGTCCCTTTCATGCATGTCCTGTGAACCCAGTAAGGAAGATGTCCAGGAAGGAAGTACTGGCGGAGCGACGAATATATTAAAAAAAATTTGCTTTGATAGGTAGAAGTGAGTAAACACCTTGAAATTATATCAAAGAAATATCAATAGTGTTTGGACAAAATTTGTATTCCTATTTCTTCAAAGGAACTATATATGTATATGTTAGATAGAAAAGGTATTGGTTGTTAATGGTATGGTCACCAAGAATAGTTTACTAACCGTAAAATTGGCAAGTAGCATAAAACATCCCAGAATCTTGAGAAGTGCTATGGTCGGCACTTTTTTTAATCTAGGATTGGGCGGCCTGAAAAACACCTCTTTAGTCTTATTTTGGACTAATTTGTGGGGTATGGATCATAGTGGGTAAACATATCCTTGGCCTCGCCATGTAGTATGGATAGGGTAATAATCACAGTGGATGTGTATTATATTTCAATCCAATACAATGGGGGAAAACTTACTTGTTTCACAATTTGTGCCCGTATAGCCTGTGGCACAAGTGCATGTGTAGCTTTCAGGAGAGCCAATAATCCTATCACAAGTTCCTCCATTCCGGCATGGTGAAGAAGTACAAGGACTAATTACTGAAATGACATTAAAAGCATGGCTTATTTGTAAATGTGCAGTACATGATTTGGCTAAATTGGAGACATTTCATTGATTGTGACCTTACAAATTATGCAATACTAGTTAGAATATATATATTCATCTATCGCGATTTCTAGTTGCATAAGTTGAGCGTCAGTTTAAAGGTGTTTTTATTTTGCAAATAATAATCACATTACACTGGTGTGTGTTTTTTTCAATCAGCGCCAAAGGAAAGATATAGACAAGATTTAATCAGCATATGTACGGTCATCTGCTGTACTTCATAATGTCTGAGTCTGCTTTGGACCAGTTTTAGACCAATAGAGGTGCCAATGGTGTGAGGTCTTCATCAGAAGGGTCATGAAAGCTTTTTTTTCTGTTGTCTTACCATTAAACTATATGATAAATATACCTCCCCCCCCCACTCATGGAAACACAGGTATTAGATCCACTCTACCCATATGTGAGATAAGTAAGAAGAAGTCCCCTTCATAAGTAGAGCTGCAGTAACAAGTTGTTGTTTTACAGGTTTATTGACCATGAATTCATGTAGAGGTAGAGGACGTTCATCTAGAACAGTCAGTGAAATGTGTACACACAATTCCAATTGACATGAAGGATTATTACATATGACAATGCAATATTTCTATTTCCGGAAATAAGGTGCGCAGAATCCATTCACCAACTTTTCTTGGTCTGGCATATCAGTTCAATTTACAACAGCTGTAGGAAACCGGCTAGCCTCTCACTAGGAGATTTCACCATTTATACTTAATTTTGAAATAAATATACACTTCCTTTAGGTTGTAGTATAGTTCCTACAGCTACCTACAAAATATGCTTTTCCTTCACATGGATGAGATAAAATAGGGACCTTTAGCAAACCTAATGCAACTTGTAAATTGTAGATGTAAAATAGGTTTCATTAACCACAGACGTAGCCTATACTTTTGCTATGAATGTGTTTAATGAGCGACATCAGCTTTGCTGAAGGCCCCCAATATTTGCTGAACAGGAACAGTAGGCCTACTTACTTCTAAAAGTGTGACAAATACCTTCCGTCACCCTCTGCAAGTATGTTGGCTGTGTGGCCTCATGGCTAGTATGCCTACCTTTAAGTCTCACCAGTGCAGGTTCGAATCCTGGCACAGGGTTTTTTCAAATAGATGCTGTTTTTCTTAGTTTCCTTTTTTTCCGAGGTGCACAGAGATTTGGTATGACCAAAGTTGCCAAATCATGGCCAAGTGTGATAACGATTTGTGGGTTACCAAGGGGAGGAGAGGTGTAATCTCTCTGTGGTTTGTGGACACTCTTTGGTGGTCGGATGTGGACAAACTGATTTTTGTGGACACTTTGTGATTAGTAGGTGTGGACAGAACGTGATTTGAACATTTCATAGACTGTGCACAAAACGGGACTCCACAGGCGAGTCAAATGTTAATAGTTTACTTTTGGTTGGTTTTTTACATGAGCCTCTTGAGCCACCATAGAATTCAGCGTTGGTTGAAACATAGTAAAGTTCACCGCGTGATCGGATTTTGGAATTTTACATAAATTTGGTGGGTGTAGCATAGCCCTTATCTGGCTAGGCAAGGTGTTGATTAGAAAAACACTTTATCACTGCTGTATTGGATGTTCTCATTGAAACAATTCCATTGCTAATGGTGAGTTCAAAATAGGACCTGAATAGGGATCATAAGAATATGCTTTTTAGTCTTGCATGGTTATAGCTGAGTACCCACTACGAGAATTTGCTGGGAAAAGTTCACGGGTCAAGTGGACTCTGGAATGGACTAAATTCGGCCAGAGTAATCCCCATTCCCTGGCCTTCCAGATTTGAAAGTTATGATATGTAGACACTGTTTGGCTCAGTCTGGTCGAGAAGAGTTCTGGTTCAAGTTAAAATTGCGTTCACTGCAGTCATTCATGTGTGACATAGTAATTATGCAGATGGTAACCTCACCCCCAATGACACCGTAATACCAGGGAGATTTTTACCTGTTTGGCACTCAGATCCAGTGTAGCCCACATTACAGAGGCAGATGGGAAATCCTTGTGGAGTACTGCACACGCCGTTATTATTGCAAGCATTGGGTGGGCATGCTACAAGAATGGAGAAATATATTATAATATATATAGTTGCGCAATAACAGATAGATCTAGGAACTTCCCCAAGACATAGTCCATGCAAGGCATTCTTCACCCCCCCCCTCCCCCCCCCCCCCATTGTCAGATTATCTTGGGATCCCCTCCAAAACCCGAATGGGGATTGAGGAATTCTTATAGATAGTGGTTAGTAATGGCGCCTCTGTAACAAACAATGATTTCTTCACTGATTATGTGATTATAGATATTGGTTTAGTAACGTAGTTTTCTGTGGTGGGTGATAAATTTCTCTCATTTCTAAAAATAAATCTGAAACCCAGATCTTGTAAGCTCTATTATTACTAGTAGGAATATATGGGGACCCTTGAGTGGTGGGGGGCCATGTCCCCTGTCGATCCGTTTTTAAATGCTCATGTCGCCATGTTGATTTTAAGAAATACCCATGTCACCATATCGATTTTAAGAAATATCCCAGGGCCCATGTCAATATCTGTTTATTCCTCCTGCCCCGTGCCACTAAGCACCAAAAACGCCCATGACGCCATGTCGAATATAGGGGTCGAGGGCCACAATATATGTACTGTTCTGTTCACAATGCTTTGATTTTCAAATCTTGTAACTTACGTATACAGTTTTGAAGAGGACATATACACTGCTCTTCTTGTAAAAATAGTTGGACCCCACATATCATGGGAGGTACACAAGCCGTGTTCGCCGTCTGTTGCGCGTCGCATACTGGTCAAAAGAAACATCAAAACAAGTTCATGGTTATTCTAAAAATGGCAGGACTATTACTATCACTAGTTGCTTTAATGATGTCTTCATGTATCATGCCCTTGGCCGTCATGATTAATGCCCTGTTAACCCTTTAACTAAGTTTAATGGCCCATGTTTCTTTGAGTTGCAATGGCTTTTGTCATCATGATGCACTGCAAGTTGCCAGGACTGGATATTTATGCATCATGCCAAACTGTGGGTAGTGAATTAACCCTTTGTGGCATCTTTTCCCCAATTTACCTTTTTTGCACTGTTAGAGCCAACCTATACACGGGCAGGTGGTCCGGAATGTATTCAGGCAGTATTAGAGGTAATACATATTTTCTATTAGCTAGGATGTGAGAAACTCTCAAATTCACATACAAATCACAATGGTCCAGGGGAGTTTAAGCATAATAGAGATTAGAACCTACCTCCAAACTGGCATCTTAGCCCAACGCGGTCTGTGCCACAAGTGCAGAGTAACTGGAGACCATCAATCAAGCAGCTTCCGCCATTGCATGGCCCACCCGAGCAAGTAACTGAAACAGATATAAATACATTGAGTGGATAGTAAAGATAAATTCCTAATTTGTTTTCAGACGATTGATTTATGAGTTTCCTTGTGCATGATGGAAAATGGGCCTTACCTTCACCCACACGCCGCACTGACATGCATACACAGTGTTTTGTTTTCACTGACAATTCACTCCTACATCAGGGTGGCTGGTGGGCTTGGCCGACTAAACTGTCCGTATCTGATCCTATGCCAAACGATCCTTTTATGATGTCTTCCCATTATTGTTAGGGAGTAGATAGAGACTTCTAGTAACTTGGTATCATGAGATATTGAATGGATCGATCATATATATGAGATGTAATAAGCACAATAAATTGTATTACATAATATAGTCCACGGGCAATGTCGACAGCCCTTCACATTTTGAGCCTGTGTTTAGCTCACTGAGTGACCCCTCTAACCTGTCACTTGGGAGATTGATTGATGGCAAAAACATCCATCTTTCAACTAGATTCCTTTTTGTGTTTGAATCATATTGATTGTGGATATCCAAGAGTCTCCAATATACAATATTAAGAAAAAGAAGCATGTCTAAAAAAAATCACTTAAATCAGCTTTTTTCAAATCTTAATATTTTTATAGAAATTATAAATTGGTTATTCACGGTAAGCTATCAGAGATAGATCCGTATTAGCTGAACATGATGCATTTGGAATGAGAATAAAACAACCTACGCCCAGCCAGCATCAGGCAATCTGCTTGGGGTGATGTGAGGGGTCTTATCAGTTTGAACAGGGTACAATAACAAATTCAAGTTCAAGTTTCAAGTTTGTAAATATTTATTCATAAAGTAGACTTTCGCAATATACATGTATTATACATAAGTACAGTATAAATGTATGTAATATTCCAATGTAATACTATATATCTTATGCACCTTTAGGTAATAGATTATTCTCAGATTATAGGACATTTCCCTTGACACGTGATTGTAGTCAGTTATAATAATATATGTGTCTACTTTGAATATGCTGCTGCTGGAAGTTTGCCCTCCGTTTTCGTAAGCCACCTGATGAATTATAGTTATATCATTCAGTGTTATGTATCTATAGTTATATAACAGTGTAGGGGCTAGGGTTATACGGGGTTGTTATATGACGAGTGCTGTTGGATGCTGTGTTGCGAGCTCAGTCCGAACCCTTCAGTCCGACGGTAGGTGGCGACACCTACCCCGGGCTTGGGGTATGGACAGGGGTCGCTATAGGCTTCCGGTCTGCGTGTGCGCGCGCAGGCTGGCTGCCTATATATACCCAGCATCTGACGGTACTCGTCGGTTACTCTGAGCCACGCTGGTGAGGAGACCCCGTGATCATTACGGCTGATTAGCCTACTGACCCGTTCCGAACTCTATAGGGAGTTCGCACACATAGATACTGCTTGTCTAGGTTTTCTGAATAAACCCGATTTGCAACCTGTAACACTTGATCCGAACTGTGTAGACTTTGTTCTTTAATTGATACTCTACCAATATCATAGAGAAACAAAGTATCGTTTATTACACTGGTGCCGTGACCAGTTCTGAGTGAAACGCAGGTTAGCCTGTGCAGTAGCACAGACCTCCTGCTCTGGACAGAGCAGCGAGGTCTCCCGATGAGGCGCCAGCCTTATCACCGGAGGGGTTAGATGCCGCCAATGAGGCAGATACCCCCAGGAGTGCGAATGTTCCATCCGGAGCAAGCGCGTTTATGGGATTCAGAGGTCCCGAAGTAATGAATCGCTCATTAGAAGAAATGAGCCTGTCAATGTTCAACATTGGTGGGTCAAGATCAGCCGCTCCGAATCCACGGAGGGCTACCATCTTGGAGGAGCGTCGTTTCGACGACATGAGAGAGGCCAGGGTACAGGAGCGTGTGCAAATGGCTCAAATGGAGTTGTTGTCCATTCAGAAACAGTCGAATGAATGGAAAAACAGTCTGATTGCATTGGAGGGTGCAGTCACACATAGAGCTTCCAAAATCAAGGAGAAAGATGCAAGGCTTTCAACTTTGTTAGAGGAAAACAAAAAGCTGGTGCAATCCCTTAGCAGGGTCCGCTTGGAGTTCGATCAGAAACAGGCTGATCTACAGGGAGTCCGTTCCGAATTTGCCCAGGCAAACACGGAGCTGAACCAGATTTGTGCGGCCCGAGATGCCGTCATCCATGAAGCAGAAGGGGCCCGATCAGAACTTGTTCGGGACACGGAAGACTTACAGGAGGTTCGCCGAAGCCTAGTGTCAGAATGCGACATTCTGAAGGCAAAAAGAAGTGCTTTACAGCAGTTTTTGTCAGAGACTAGGGAGAGTATGCAGGATAGCAGTACCTCATATGCTTCCGCTGATAGTGACAGTCCGAAAGGTCCTCATTACATGAGTTTTACGGACACCCCGAATCTTCCTATGGGACGTGGGATGACTGTAGAAGGTGCCTTGTCTACTTCAACGCCAGGACGACCACTACAGGTGGGCCGGGCAAGAGGTAGAGGTAGGGCGAGTGATTACTCACCAAGGGTGGGTATCAGTGGTATCCGTCCAATTCCGAAGCAGGTCTTTTCAGCTCCGACAGGTGTAAACCCGGCGGGCAGGGGAAGGTCGTTATCGGAGTTGGTGCAGAGTCCACGATCTCAGTTGAAACTGGATGAGCAGCAACTGGATTCGGAACGCTTAAAGAAAGCAGCCGAACAAGAGAAGGCGGCCAAGACCGACTTAACTCCCTCGAGTTTGTCGCAATGGCGAGAGTGCCAAGCAAACATACTGTTCCATGAACAGAAAAACTTGGAATTGGAAAGGCGAGATGTGTATCGCAAACAGCAGGCTGCTCTTGAGCAGCAGCAGAAACGCATGAAGGAAAATGCAGCCCTCGCTGAAGAATTAGCGGAGCAGGAGGCGGCGGTTTTGAGAGCTCGGCAAGAAGGGCTCCGAGCGGCCGGTGAAGCTGCGAAAGCTAAATTGGCGGAGGCTCAGCAGGAAGAGGAGGCTGAGAGACAGGCCAAGGAACTGGAAAAAGAGAAGGCGGCGCATCAGCGATTGCTTGCTCTGGCCCAGCAGTGTCAGTATATGACTGATCAGGAGAAAAATTGGTGGTTCAGTCAGGGTGTGGACCCCACTAAGGATTTGGTGTCGTATGGTACCTACCAGGCCTATATCTGGAGAGACAGAATAGCTTGCCTACCATGGGCGCTACTCCGGGGGCGACTCCTGGCGCAAAGAGTCCTAGGAGGGCTCCGAGAAGAACAATTCTGAGTACAGAATTGCAAGAGTTGTACGATACAAACCCAGCAATTGCTGGGATCGGATTGCACAATGTGGGTACAGAAAAGGACGCCTCGGCTTCCATTTCTAAATGCCTGGCGATAACCTCTAAAATTAGGGGGTCATCCAACGCTGCTAGACGTATTGCTAGCGAGCCTTTTCCCTACTGGCAGAAAAACTCTTGGGAAGATTGGTTGGGAGCCACCGTTGAGGATATCAACCTCAGTGGGTGGGATCAACAAGATGCAATTCCGTACGTCTGTAAGGGATTGCGCATGGGAGATGGCCTGATGGCCGTGGAGCAGTGGAAAGATGAATGCGGACCTCGCGGCACTTTCAAACAACTGGTAGAGATCGGAACTATCCTATACGGAGACTCCGCTCGGATTGATCTGATGGTCGCTTTTAAGAAGCGAGTGCAAGGCAAGAACGAGGCCCCGAGGGTTTTCGGACTTGCACTGATGAGACTCCTGAAGAAGGTACATCCAGCTTCAGGAATCCATGATGCCTTATTCTCTAAGGAATTGTTCTCTCAGTTCGTCGCTGGACTGAGAGATCCAGAAATACAACAAGTAGTGTATGATACGTGGAGAGCAGATACGTCATTAGATGACCTTTTTAAGGCCATCGACATACATGCTCTCAAGAAGTCACTGTTGGGGGACCGGATGCCTACCCGGGCCTCGGCCATTATAGAATGTTCCCCGGAGCAGTCTGATGGTTCGGGCAGTGAGGAAGAGGGGGCGATAGCTTCTGCAGCTCAGTTTAAAAGGAATGGGAATTCCTCTAAACCGCCGTGGAAGAATAGGAAGCCGGAAGGGGGTGGAAACCCTCCTCCGAAGAAGGAATCATCGGATCCAAAAGCTCCGATAATGGACGCAGCGTTTTTCACAGCGCTGTTTGAGAAGATGACGACTTCCATTCAGGGGGCTACACAGCCTAACCGTAGGAAGATCAATCGGCGGACCGCCAAGTGCTATAGGTGCCTGGAGATCGGTCACTTTGCTGCGGAGTGTACGGCTCCGACTCCGAAAGTTCCCGGTAAGGAGGGAAACTAGAGGGGGTAGTCCGAGAAGGCGAGCGGACGACCCCTGTATATGAAGTACGCCAACATACCAGAGAGGTAGAGCCTAGTGAAATTCCGAAGGCAGGAAGGGAATCAGGGGTGGCTTCGAGCTTGAGGGGCTCGGATGCCGGCCTGGTTAACATTCCAGTCCAACAGTTGCCCGGCAATGAGGCAGGGAGGCCCATTACGGATAGGAACGAGGAAGTTGCGGCTGTCACAGACACCGTGTGGGTAGGGAGTACCCAGCTTTCCCCGGATCATCCATGTTTCGACCATTTGAAGAAACATGGCCTTGATTTGGCTGCTCCGAAGGATTTTAAACGCTTCACTGTAAACCCGTCTCCGCTGGGGGGGAGGCGGTGGTATGTGTCTGTTACTGTGGCCGGTAGAGCGGGCGAATTTTTAGTAGATACTGGAGCTAGCCACTCCTTTATCTCCTCTAACTTCTATGCTCTTATGCCGGATAGTCGTGATAACTTCAAAACGAGGGTAAACGCCTGTTCGGCCGATGGGTCAAGTATGCAGACGTATGGGCGCGCGTTCATACCGCTCCGAATTGGGGGGAAGGAGTATGTGGCTTCTCCCACCATTGCGGATATTGCAGACGACGGTATACTGGGATTGGATTTTTCGGCGTTGTATGACGCGGTCCTGAATCCTGGTACAGGGGTACTCCTGATAGAGCACCCGTACCGTGCGGTAGAGCAATGTGTGCTCCGACAAGTGTCGACAGTGGCAACAGTGGTCCAAACTGTAAAGATTCCTCCCGGACAGACGTGTGACGTGCTGGTCCGAAGCAAGGGGCTTAGGAGAGAGGAAGAAGCAGTTGTGGAGCCGGATGTGGCCATGTTGGGTAGTATCGGTTTGACAGGCATGGACACCCTCGTGGGTGATGGTGCTTGGACCGTAGTGCCGGTTTCTAACCCTGGGTTGGAACCGAAGTATCTAAGGAAAGATACAATACTGGGGAAGGTGTTCACCAGTGAGGCAGTGATGCCTGCTGGACAGGTGAGCATGAAGGGTGACCCTTCTCCGACCGCTCTGAGTGCGGGACTCGAGAAAATGATCTCCGAAACGGATTTGACGGATCGGAGGGATCTCGACTCCCTAAGGAGGCTGGTAGTGAAGTATCAGGATGCATGGCAGGTGGAGGGGGAGCCTTTGGGCCGAACCGACAAAGTGTTGCATTCTATCAATACGGGTGATGCACAGCCGTTCAAGATGCCTTACCGACGCTTGCCTTTGGGTAAGAAAGCAGTGGTTGAGGAACAAGTGAAGACCATGTTGGAACAGAAGGTGATCGTGCCTAGCACTAGCCCCTGGTCCAGCCCGGTCCAGATGGTTACTAAGAAGGACGGGTCTATCCGATTTTGTATCGATTATAGGCGCCTGAATGGGGTAACTAAGAAAAATGCATATCCTCTCCCCCGGATTGATGAGACTCTGGACTCTTTGGGTGGGAACCAATGGTTCTGCACCCTTGATTTGCAGTCCGGATATTGGCAGATCGGGATGAAGGAGGAGGATAAAGAGAAAACGGCTTTTACAAGTCACATTGGACTGTATCAGTTTGAGCTGATGCCCTTCGGGTTGTGCAACGCCCCGGCCACTTTTGAGGCTATGATGGAAACTCTTCTGAGTGATCTGTTGTGGCGCAAGTGCTTGGTATACTTGGATGATGTCATTGTCTTCGGCAAGACTTTTGAAGAGTGTGCGTTGAACCTCGGAGAGGTGTTGGAGCGAATTCGGTCCAATGGCTTGACATTAAAGCCGAAGAAATGTGAACTTTTTCGGAAGTCCATGGTCTATTTGGGCCGGATCATCTCCACCGAGGGTGTGCAGGCTGATCCGGCTAAATTGGAGACTGTGGAGACTTGGGAAGTTCCAAAGGGACCAAAGGATGTCAGATCCTTTTTAGGGTTCTGTTCCTATTACAGGGACTTCATCCCCGGATTCTCTAGGGTGTCTCAGCCATTGCAACGGTTGAGCCATTGGACTCCGGGGAGGAAAAAAGAACCCTTCCCATGGGGGATGGAACAGAATGAAGCCTTCAAAGAGATTAAGGTGTTGTTCCGAACCACCCCGGTGCTGAGATACCCTACGGAGAAGGGGCATTTCATCCTTGACACTGATGCGAGCAATGAGAGCATCGGGGCCGCATTGTCCCAAATCCAGGACGGAGTAGAGGTCCCGCTGGCGTTCGCTAGTAACAGTATGAACAAGGCACAGAGAAATTATTTTACTACCAAGCGAGAGCTGCTCGCAGTAGTGGTGTACACGAAGAAGTTTCGGCACTTCTTATATGGAGGGAATTTCACACTCCGTACCGATCATTCGGCCTTGAGGTGGCTCCTTAATTTTAAGGACGCAGAGGGAATGATTGGTCGGTGGTTGAATCACCTCAGCGAGTTCGGACTGGAAAACTCTCATATCCAGCACCGAGCGGGCACGAAGCATACTAATGCTGACTGTCTGAGTAGACGTCCGGTACGCCGTTGTGTGCGTCCGGAGTGTGGGGATTGTGGTGCTCACAATGCTGTGGTAGCGAGTGTGCGTTTGCCTTATGATGGGTTGTTGCAAAACCTGTTGGATTGGTCCACCGACACTATAAGGACGTACCAGATGGCCGATCCTACCATAGCACGACTGAGGGAGCTTGTCCCTACTGGGGTCTGTCCAGTGAGACCCGAAATATCACTGGAAAACCGTGAAATGCGACGTTTCCTGGCTCAGTTCCACGAACTGGAGGTCCGGGACTCGTTGTTGTGCAGGTGGAAGACTTGTCCCGGGAAGCGGAGGGTGTTACAAATGGTGATCCCTGCTGCTATGAGGAAAGACATCCTGTACTACTGCCACGGCCATTCCACTAGTGGGCATTTCGGAAAGAAACGCTCGTTGGAACGGCTGAGTAGGAGATACTACTGGCCCGGCATGTCAGGCGACCTTTTAAGGTGGATCGAGACCTGTCCGGCCTGTTGTTTAGGCAAACCTGGTCCTGGACTAGGGAAATTGCCACTGCAACAAGAGCTATTCGGGGTGAGGTTTGCTCGAATAGCCGTGGACATTATCAGTGGAGTTAAACCCACTCCAAAAGGTAATACGTGTATGATGGTGGTCTCGGACTACTATACGAAATACACCCGAGTGTACCCACTCGAGGATCACACTGCTGCTACTTGTGCGGAAGCATTGGTAAAGGGGTGGATCCTCCATCTGGGGGCTCCCTTGATGTTACATAGCGATCAAGGGAGAGAATTTGAGTCCAAACTATGGGCAGCTATGTGCCATCAGTTGGCTATATGCAAAACTCGGACCAATCCGTACCGACCACAGTCCGACGGGAGACGCTGCGCATGCGCTTTGTTTTAAAAACAAAAGCGAGGGAACCGCCATATTGATTTTGGGCTCGCCCCAGTCAATAGCGGTGTTGGTCGGCAGCGGGGAAGTTGGTGATTTGGACGGTTAGAAGAGGAGAAAAGTCAGTAAAAGAGTTGTAAGTAGTGAGTACTCTTTCCTGGTTCGTCTGAGACAAAGAGGGAGGCGGGGAACTAGTGGTTTCCCCGTCAAACTCCCGTCGAAAGACACTGTCGTAGTGAGGATGGCCGAGCAACAGCTCCGTCACTCCGAACTCACCGGACACTCCGAGGTGGCATCCGCCACCGAGGAGGCTATGGATGCTCAGAGCCCAAGTGGTGATGAGTTGAGCCAGACGCTGGCGGAACTACGTGTAGATCCGGCCGTGTCCCCGATCCGAAAGTCCCCGTCGCCCGACGGCAGCGAGGACTCCGGAGTGCTGCGAGGACTCGCCTACACCCAAGTAGCGCCGGATCCCTCCGAGACGACTGTGCGTCCCTCCCGGATGTGCAGTCTCAGTATATCACCAAACCTCCAGAAGACGGTTGCTCGTAAACTGTCTATGGGGAGTGGGAGTGATTCCGACACTTCACGTCCGAGGACGCGCGGTGGGAAGGGTGCTACCCGAGATCGGTCCAAGTCGGCCGATACTAAGGCTAGTACCAAGGCTACCAAACACACTGGTGTTGGGAAGAAGCCACCGGGAAAGGACGAGCCTAAAAAGCCCGATCCGAAGAAGGAAAGTACTGCGAGTACGAAGAAGTCGGGTTCTAAGGCTGCCACTGCAGCGGCCTCCAAGGATCCGAAGACGGTTGATCCCAAGGCTCCTACGACGAAGGTGCCGAAGGGTCAGAAGAAAGCTGATCTGAAGCCTGGTGCTAAGGACCAGCCGGGGAAGGGGCAGACGTCCGACAGCACTAAAGCTGTCAAGACTCCGGGTCCCAATAAGTCCAATCTCCCGATCCCTAGCAAGGTGAAGGGTAGTGGGAAGGCAGTTGGAACCTCCGCTGCTCCGACCCCAGCCATCGACGTGTTGTCCTTCTCGCGAGGGCTGGACAACAGCTCAGCAGTAGCTGCTACAGCCGCTGCGATGGCTGGTAATACGGGACATGGAGGAGGTCGTCCAAAAACGGCAGTTCCTCCCAAGGAACCTCGGACCGAGGAGACTATGGATACTTCATCCGCAGCCCATACGGTCCAGGTAGTGCAGGATGTGCTGTCTAACATCACATTCAACCTCCCGACTCCCCTGGAGCCGCGAAAGGAGGTACCCGTTCGGGTGGAGTTACCTCCTCCGAGAGAGGTACCCGTCCGAGTGGATACTCCTCGACAGCCTACCGAGCCTACTCTGGAACCATCCAACTTGGATATTTCTGAGGAAGCCGGAAAGCTGGACCAAGCTGCAGGCGGTGGTCCATCTGGATCGGGGGTGCACATCCTCGCTCCATACCAGCATGATGCATGGGATAAGGAGGACGCCGACGTCCCACCCCTGCTCCGAGGTGCCATCATCGATCAGATGAGCCAAACAGAGGTCAGATCCTTCGAACTGATCCAAATGCGAACCTTCCGGGGGCTGGACAGTTTGTCTGCCAAGTTCCCGGCCTGGTTCCCAGATCGCTTAACTGCGGCCATGGAAGATCTCAGCAAAAAGTCGGCTACAGCTCGCTTAGTTGCTGAGACCGAGGGACGTCCCGAACTTATCGCGGCCTTGGAATATGAACTGCAAACTGCAGCGGAATTCCAGACCGTGCATAACCGGAGGGAGAAGAAGAGACGTCTGACGCCAGCAATGAAGCTGGCTCGGAGTATGGAACAGAAGACCAAAGAGTCCATTCTGGATGCTACTCTGGAGGAGGAAATTATCCAACAGACCTCGGCCGCGGCTAGGAGTGCAGACACTAGTCGCCAGGAGAAGGCCAATCGTAGGCACCTATACCTACGAGAGACCATCAAAGTAACCTCTCTGAAGGCGGGTCGATCCGAAGAGGAGGTGGAAGGGGTTCTGAAGGGATTGGATGAAAATACAATCCCGGACGACGAGCTTCAGATTCTGGTCCGGACGGCACTCCGAGCCAATGCCGCAAGTGGGTTTAAATACTTTAAACCAATGTGTGTGAACGACTGCGTCAAGGATAAGCGGTCCTCACACCATCCGGAGGAGGTGGGTCCTGACGGTCTCTCCGACGACGAGGAGTGGATTAAGACTGATCCCCTCGATAAGTCGGTACAGCTGTACCACTTTGAGTTACTGGATAAGGTCCGAAATGGTAGTACTAAATACCATTCGCCTCTCCAGAAAGCTAAATTGGCATGGGCTATGGCTAGATGGCATACATTTAGCAAGTGCCCCTTTGAGCCTTGTCTGAATATCGACGAGACACTGGAGACGCCCCGAACTTGGCCTACCAAGGTCCGGTACGCAAGGCATATCACCCGCTATCATTTGCGTCATTACATGCGGTATGACTGCTTGAGTGTGGGTGCGAAAGGAAGCAAGGGTTGTCCGAATGGTGGCTGGTTCTACACTAGAGCCGATATCATCAGGCATCTTGCTAAGCAGCACGGCTTGGCTCTGGAGACCGCGGCGGAACGCATCCAGACCGCCCATACGGAAGTCTACTCCCATTTCGGGGTAGTAGGCAGAAATGATAACCTCGAGGTGGATTTTGGCACCAACGAGAAAGGAAAGGTCCGGGTCTTTTACAAGGTAAACCCAGACGGCAACTACATCCGGATTCCGGAAGGTGAGCTCTTCGATGAATTCGAGGAGTACCAGAAACGTACCAGTACGAGAAAGGTGCGGCGCGCTCAGAAGAGACCTAGCAGGTCTTCGGAGCAGGCCGACCCTAAAAAGGCCAAAACGGATGAAAGGAAATCCGTTATGGAGAAGGCGGATCCGGGCTATAAAGGGCCGGCATTCACTTCTCAGACGACGGACTGGAAGACGGGTCCCCAGGGCAGGCCACATCGGTCTGTTCCGGCGGATCCGAACTCCAGCACGATGGGGTCCTTCGCAGACGAGTTCCCCGAAAATGATATGGTTCCGGGTGAGGAGTCGCAGACTCTAACCCAGACCGGTAGGACGAAGGCTCCAGCAAAGAAAACGCCGAAGCCGACTCAGACCCCGGATCTCCCACCAGAGACTCCGGAGGAGGGGCGTCTAGTCTTGCGACTAAGGAGCCCTCCTTCGTTCCCTCCCGCCGACTTCACTTCCTATGAAGCCGGACAGGAGGCCTTCGGTCAATGGCAGGACAACTTTCACCGGTTGCTTGCTGGCCTGAGTCAGGAGGTGGCGATGTTGTCCCTTAATACGGTACACCATCTCCATCAGAGGGAAGGCGCTACCCAGAAGGCAGCGGCTGCGGAGTCCGTGCAGGAAGAGCGTGAGAACGCTCGGACTGAACGAAGTGCTGCTAAAACCGAAAGGAAGAAGCAAAAGTTGGCAGTTAAGAACGCCGAGGAGAAGCTGGACCACGAACGTCGTCGGTTCCGGGACTGCTTCGCGCATGAAATGCACGAGTGGGATGGAACTCGGGCTCAAATCGAGCTCTGGCTCCAGGAGCTGACTCTGGCTGAAGCTGCGTCGGACTCTGAGGAGGAGGAGGAGCCGGCTAAACCCGGTTCCAAAGACGAGTCGGACTCCGGATAGGATTATCCTATTCTAGGATCCGATTAGGAGAGGGGGGGGGGGGTATTCTAAGTATACCACCCCTACAAGCAAAACACCCTTAGAAAGGGTTTAGGAGTGCCCGGACAGAGGAACGCGGCAGGCTGGCTACGCAAGGATCCAGTCTGCCAGGTAGTACTGACGGAGGAGGACAAGGAGATCCGGAAGGAAAGCTGAACTCGGGACTGGAGCACGATACCAACATGGATCCGATACGCGATGTTTTTTTTATATAAACTCTGGATATCAGGACCGAGTGCTCCTAGTTATAAGTCCGAAGATCGCCTGGAGGCAGGACTATTTTTTTATTCTATTATCACCTGAAGCTCCCGAGCATGAGCTATGAACTTTCTCGTTCCGGTGAGTAAGAGCTGAACGAAGTAGGTTCTGAAAGCCGGGCGGAATGAAACACCATCAACAGAAGATCCGGATCCTCGCTACAAGACCACATATGATGTCTTTTTGTAATAATACTTTAATATGTCTTTAAAACCTTAAAAGAAGTGATATTGTTTATCACTTATAAGTATTATTCATTACGAGTGTAATTAGCTCGGGGTCCTGGAGGGACGAAAAAAATTTTACTGTGATATTGTACTTTTTCAAGTGTTTGTATACTATATGCATAGTTTAACTCCATCTATCCTAGGGAATGGGGCGTAATTGTTATTACGGTCTATATATATAGAAATGTGTGTAATTAATACCTTTTTGTGTTCAACAGTATACGTCATATTGTTTGTAAGGTATAACTTTAATAAACCCCTAAGGTGGTATTTACAAGATAATGCCAGTCCGAAGTGTTTTCGGACTTTAACCTTAATTATTTGTTACCTCCCGGTTATTATCTGGTAGGGGGTAGTGTAGGGGCTAGGGTTATACGGGGTTGTTATATGACGAGTGCTGTTGGATGCTGTGTTGCGAGCTCAGTCCGAACCCTTCAGTCCGACGGTAGGTGGCGACACCTACCCCGGGCTTGGGGTATGGACAGGGGTCGCTATAGGCTTCCGGTCTGCGTATGCGCGCGCAGGCTGGCTGCCTATATATATTATACCCAGCATCTGACGGTACTCGTCGGTTACTCTGAGCCACGCTGGTGAGGAGACCCCGTGATCATTACGGCTGATTAGCCTACTGACCCATTCCGAACTCTATAGGGAGTTCGCACACATAGATACTGCTTGTCTAGGTTTTCTGAATAAACCCGATTTGCAACCTGTAACACTTGATCCGAACTGTGTCGACTTTGTTCTTTAATTGATACTCTACCAATATCATAGAGAAACAAAGTATCGTTTATTACAACAGTAATAAATATATTATAATTACGATTAACAATTAATCCCATTACCTCAACAATTATATATACAGATTCTATATACATAGTATCTTGTTAGAAATGTTAATATTATCCCAATTACTTTTATGTACAATGATTTATATGACTTACAAAGTTCATTAATAAATAGTTAAGGCACAGCACAAGATAGGTCAGAAATACAACGTAGATAGTATTCAATTCTTACATTCTTCATAATATACATGTACTTTTCAGTACCTATCGTATCATATAATGCGAAATTCATCACAATAAATATGCATTTTAACAGAATGCTAAATTAATTAGCAAGACTCTGGGGTGAAAGCAGATTAATTATAAACATTTGACGGAGTGTATAACAGGTGTTATTTCATGTTGTGGTTACTTTAAACTTGATGACTCACAATTGGGTATTATACCGCTATTACTACCGGTATTAATCCTCTTAATTCCTTCTTCAGAAGGAATTTAAAGGATTTTTTGTCCCTGACTTTTCTCTTATCAGGATGGAGACTATTCCATAAAGTGGAGACTGTGTACTCAAGACTCCTTTTGTAAGATTCACAATGAGGCAGTTTATTTTTTAACAAAATACCATCTGCGCTCCTTGTATTGACAAGCATAAACTTTATATACTTATCACTACATGACCTTTTATACCCTTCCATGTATACATGTCAAGTAGTTTACTTTTGCTTTCTGGTGAACTATATCTGTATGTGCTCTCATAGGTAATTTAAGGCAAACCTTTAATACCCTATTTTGTGTCCTTTGCATTTTAGAAAGCAAAGTGCTACCAGACTTCACATAAAGAATGTCTCCGTAATCATAAATTGGCATTATGTACACTCTGTAAATTTTCAACAAACTCTCTTTACTCAGAAAGCGAGAAATCTTTGTCAATTGATATGTTCTGAACGCAACAGTTCTCATTTGATTTTTCATAAAAATCTCATAATTCAATCTAGGATCAAGTATTATACCCAAGTATTTGAACTATCTAGACTCTCTTCAAAGACTCCCCTTTAATTACTAAATCTACATTTTTAAAGCATTTCCCCCCCCCCAAAAAAAACAAAAAAAACCATGTATTTTGTTTTACCAATGTTAACTGTTAACTTATTTTTATTACACCATTGTACAAATGTATCTATACAAGATTGCATTTTTCTTGCTGCCATTTCTTGATTTGGATCAGAAACATATATCACTGTGTCGTCCGCAAATAAACTAATGGAAGACCCTGGCATTGAAATTTTTACATCATTAATGTAAATTAAGAACAGGAGAGGGCCCAAAATTGAGCCTTGTGGTACACCACAAGTGATTCCCAACTCTTTTTAACAGTTTCTATTAATGATATGGACTAACCAGTTAGTACTAGTATTGATCCCCAGGGGGTAGTACCAGCCCTCCCGCCTTGACGCTGTGACGTCACTGCTGGCTGCTACTATTCAAACAGGGGATTCGACCCGCCAACAAACTACACAGGCTGCGGAGTTCGGCGCGGCCTGTGAGGAAGAGCTACAACAGGAGTTGGAGCGGATTAAGGCTCTCAACGTCAAAGAGAGGGCCAGAGAGGCCGACTTGAAGAGGCCACAGCGGCTCAAAGAGGCCGAAATGGAACTAGCGGGCTTGAGAGCGGGTAATAACCAGATTAAAAGGGATACTTACCTAGCAGAGGCCACGTTCCGCAGTGTGGTGAAGGTGGTGGACGGTACGGACGCGTTCGGGAGAGAAAAAAGCAGCTCAGTGAGTTACCAGGGCCCGGACTCGCGGCCGGTACCTGGCGGGCGGCACGCTGACACGCGGGGACCAGCGACGACTTCTCTTCACCAAGGTGGGTCCTCGAACGCGGCCGCGGACAGCAACAAACATGGTGGCGCCCACTCTATCCCTTCCGGTGCGGCCTTCTATGACAATATGCAGGGCAGTTTTGATCGTTTTGGGGACGATACACAGCCGCAGAAGGGTGGTGATACTTCAAACAGGTATTTCCCACCCACTATCAACCCCGACGACCACGCAGAGCGAGAGGGGGGCCGCGGAGCGCGATCGGACACCCGTGATGAGCGAGGGCAGGCTGGTGGTGTTGACTCAGGTGGAAATGTCGACACTTCCTACCAGTCCTACCTGCTCTGGGTACAGCAACGGCAGCAATCCCAGCACCAACAAGCTCATCAACAGCAGCAACAGCCATATCAACAGCAGCAACAGCCATATCAACAGCAGCAACAGGCATTTCAACAGAATCAGAGGTCTCAACCTTTGTACCCATCCTCTGCTTCAGCCACTATCCAGGCAAGGGTACAGAGGGCTGGGCTGTCACACCGGTCTCTGGGGCTTCTCTCCCAGAACTTTGATGCTGCTCTCCTGGGACCTCGTGAACCTCAAGGTTTGTCAGATATTCTCTGTGGTGAGCTGAGGGTTTATGCTATTGACAACAGGAGGAAGAGGTCTAGGGAGAAAATCAGACCTGATTATCATCTGGAGGTGGACAAGGATTATAAATAAGCAAATGTCCTACCAGGAGCTTGTGTATGGTATGACATGTGTGCACGAGTGTATCATTAAAGGTGAATTTCCCAGCCGCATAACGGCCAGGGGCTACTCTGCCCACATGAAGTTCATTACTAAGAGGGGCTTATCCAAGGCTTATGATGCCGACACTCTTGCTAAGTATGAGTTCAAGGTCACCACCAAAGTTATAGAGGATGACCTCACAGATTTTGTGGCATGCGATGAGGATGCACGCCACGACTGCCTAGGCGCGGATAACACAGCACCAGTCCGCAGGGCGCTGGCCCGGGAGGAAGCTCGCAATGACAGTCCGGGGGCCAATAGCGGGGGACGAGGCTCCAACAGCAAAGGAGAACCATGCCCCCCAGATATATGTGGTCAGTGGGACAGGTGTAATTACAATCTGTGTAGCAAAAAACATATATGCAGCAATTGCCGGGGGGGCCCATAAAGGTAGATACTGCAGGAGCCAACCTAGCGGTTTCTATGGCAACCAGGCTCAGATGATGGGTAACCCCCCTCCAGGATATGGGAGTGGTTTCCCACCTCAAGGTCCCCTCATGCCCAACAGGGCAAGCCCGGTCATCATATGTGACCGTGTGACTCAGCCGGCAGCACGGAACCAAGCCGAGTGCGCGCGCAGACTTGGGATATCAGTGTAGATTGTGATGCTATTTGTGTATGTGCGAGTGTAGATGATTTGTGCAACATGTACTCTGACTATCTCCCATTATGACCACCTATTTAGCCATAGGTTTCTATGTGGTATTAACGATACTGGTTTTGGCATGCGTGTATAACATCTATAAATGTCTTTATAAGTGTAGGACGACCCGGTACAATATCATGGGACCTGCCGACACAAAGGTGCATTTGAAAATCAAATTTGCAGAGGATGTGTTTGCTTTCCAAGTGGGACAAGTATTGCACAACATCTCTGCCATCACCATGCCAAACCCACCCTCGATTATTGCCATACACGCTCCCAGATTTTGTTCCCGACGTATTGAAGTCAAATGGGATCAAATGAGTATTTGCGAATATTTCGCAAATGGGAGACTGGTGTCCACTCTGTTCCTTAGCCGGCTAACCGTGCCCAAGGGATGTAGGAAAATTTTTGGGTAGCCATCCAATCAGGAGCTTTTCACGCCGCACTCATCATGGCGGATGCTCATGGCAACACCATCTGCTTGAAAGGAGATGCCATGAAACAGCCCAAAGGTATACCCGACGAGTGATGTGGTTGGTGTTGTACACATATTAGCAAGTTTAGAAAAGTGTTTAGAATTTAAGATTTCCCACTTATAGAACCGATGCTAAGTACTGTTCTAGTCTTTAAGTCTGTCTCATTCCTTTCTTTTCTGTGAATGCCATCATTTTCATAGTATTGGAATTTCTAAGCGAGTTGCCACATACAACGACTGATTCTAGCATGATAACATTTAAACTTATGGTTAACATTTTATGACTTATAAACTTAGTTTTGTTATTTACTATGCATGATTTTGTTGCATGTATTTTTCATACATTAGAATAATACTATTCAATATGTATACTTGAATTAGACTAACTCTCAGTTACTACGGTTATTATTTGTAAATATAGGGTAACTAGCTCAGGATAATATAGAATTGGCTATGATTGAAATCAGCATCTCAACTATGACAAATCCTGCGGGGTAAAATGTATTGCATGTACATAATGTGTCTAATCTGTGTTGTTCAATTGTTAATTTGACGGGGACTTTTAGCCGCCAACTGTAACCACTGCTGGATAGGCACTCTAAAGCGCACAATCCAGCACGCAGTGACGTGGTTTGCCACCCAAACCAGCGAAAAAGCAAGGGCATCTCCGGCCCTTAAGAAGAAAAACCAAAGCCAACTGTAGCACTAAAAGTGCCACATTATATGAGCGGAATGAAGATGGAGACTTGGGTATGAAGTATTGGTGTTTTATTGGTACATTGGTATTGTACAATAGTTGACCACCTGGAGGTTACTGTCTGGACACCTGGGATTACATGAGCTTATATCCGGTCTTCCCTGGTATCCCAGAATTCCTTCCGGTGTTCTGATTGGTTCGAAATAAATGCTGTAAATCTACTGGTTATTAGTAATTGACCAATGAGTGACCTGCCCCCTGGTGGGAGGGGGGAGTGGTGGTGTGGCCACCACTACCTCCATCCACCAGGTGGCTAGGTATTGTTAGTGTCACTTTGTTTGTTGTTTGTTTGTTGTGTTGGCCCACGGCTTGTGCAGGTGGGGATTAGTGCTAGACTTGTTGATTGCAGTCAGCTTTAATTGGCAGTTACATGAAAGGCTTGTGTTAATCTTAGTATGGGGGCTAAACAGTGGTAGGCTAACATGAGGGTAGACATCATGGAACCAACATATAATTGGGATTATAATATCTAAATCTGATGAACATCTGTGTGTAATTATGTATACATATTTATGATATATATTTGATATATATGCTCATAATTATCATAATCATAATTATTACATGATATTGTGTAATATGGCGTAATATGCGTGATATACAAGGTAAGAGGGGATCTGTGGTGTGACACAACGCCGTCGCAGAAACTACGCCCAGCGTGGCAGTCGTCAGCACCAGCGTCAAAATCTGGATGACCAGTCCAGGAACGTCTACATCGCCAGCACCCTTGGCAGCAATAGAGACATTACCCATGACCATGCTACCATGGGGCTTGACGATTTTTACTAGTCCGACAGCAAGGCTAACTCGAGCACATCCATTGCCAGCTATGAACTTATGGTGGCCCAGTCGGCTTAGATACACCATTAATGGACAACACTGGGGCCAACTTAACATCGAACTTTGATGGCTGTGCATTAATCATCACCTTACTGAGGCAAAGAATTATTTTTACCAACGAACTTGTTGCTGACTTCATTTTATGCATATACATTCAAGGATCATCCGTTACCACAAACTTTGTGCCAGGGTTCACCGCCAACAATGTTAGTTGTTAGTGACTTTAAAATAATTTTAAAAACTATGACTGCCATGGACAATAATCATCTTTTATGATAAAGCAGTCACCAGTTTATCTTCTAAACATATTTTGTCGTATTGTATTTTTGTATACCTTTGACTAGTTGTGTTCATGTTGTATCCATATTATTTATGTTTTTCCTTTCAGGAACTAACCCTGTTTGATACACTTGTTTAATAACAATTGTCTCATCCAAAACGTGTGAGTATAAACATTTACGAGTGAACATTGTAAAGATTCGCCTATTGATTTAGAAAGTTAGTTAGCATTAAAACTGAAGGGAAGTGATTGAATCATTTGATCACCTGTGGAATTGAATTGACGATTCTGTATAAAATTCAAAATTTTCCTATAACAACGGGATATTATATCCCTGTAATTTTGTGTTTCGGAATTGGTTGAACATCACTTTTCATCGACTTAAAGTATGGCCATAGGTTTTTTCTAATTCAATCAGACTATATCGATCAGTTATTTGTGTGTACTTAGTTAGTTTTTCTAGGCATTTACGTTTTGCGTTGCAGAGGTTTAAAAATATCACTCTGTAGTGTAACCGAAGTCGAATGCTTTGAGTTTCAAATTGCAGAAAATTGAACTATCCCTCTAAATCTTCCTATTCAAAATTTTCTTACGACAAATAACAATATCAGACAGATACATCAGTCTAAATGTGTATAATGTATTAATATACAAAGCATATTGCAAAAAACATCATCTATGCACGCTTTATGTGCATCAAACTTGAGAATACCACCAAGTTGTTTGTAACAAACATTGTAGTCATCTATTAAGGTTCATTACTTGATTCGGCCATACTCAAAATATTGTATACTTTTCTGTGCTCGACATGAGTGTTCCCTTACAAAAATCCAAATGCGTGATAACTTAGCTAGATCTATGTGTTTTAATGACTGTGTTTGGATTAACAATTGAAGTTGTTCATTTGATTATTTGGATTTCTAGTAGATTATTTAAATGTGTTAGTGTGTATTCGATCAAACAAATTATCAAGAGTTATCCTATTTCAAAAAAAATGTATAACTATAATCACGTATAACGTTGTAATGTGTTAGATTATGAAAAAACACGGTGCCATAGCACCATTACATTGATCAAAATTATTATGACAATAGTTTTTTCCCGAGGGGGACAGTTATGTGATATCATGAAGGCTCAAACCGCTGTTAATTGACCAAGAATATCATATACGATTGCTTTGTTCCCGCATACAAGCCGAGGACAAAGCACACGAACACCTGCTACCTAGTACCTACACCCATCACCAGTGGCGCTGCACCACCCTATTGTATATAAGGGGCACACGCTATTAGCCAGGCAGAGATAGCTGGGTAGGGAACTAGGTGCATACCATCGTAGACCTAATGTACAATAAACCGAAACTACACACCTAACCGCGGATTATAGTGTTACTTACTTTCGAGTATATCAAATCTCAGATATTAGTCCAATGCTAATTGACGATGGCCCGATATGACAATACCAAGCAACTATAGGTTGGTCACTTTTGACAAAGTTTTGAGCTTGGAGATCATCATTGTCTGGTGTCCGACTCTGGGTGTAATTTGTGTCCAACTTTAGTTGCAGTTAAATGCTAATACAAAATCCCCTCTCAAAAAGTATTATGGGTAATTTATTTATATTTCATGACTTCAATTATCATATAAAATACCCATCTTGCTATTATTGTTCATAGGAATGTTTTTACTTTAAATAGAAAGCCAGAATAGATTGAACAAGAAAATCAACCATCCCATTTCCTCATTCCTCTAACCGTGCATCTAACTGATACCCTATGCATGTAGGCAAGGGTGCTGGGTGTCTCTTTGGCCCTCCAGCTTTGTACCTTGAATCATCTTCCAACACCACCTTCAGATCCCTCCTAATTGCATCCTGGTCGCATTTCTTAGGCCCTTGAGTAGACCGCGGGTTAGGGACTTGGTGGGTTATAGGCGGGTTAAGGTACAGAGAAGGCAGGCTAGGGTGTTGGGAAGGCAAGTCATGAGTGGGAGAAAGTCATGAGATGTCTACTATGGCTGGTTAGATCATAAGCAAGGTGTGTAGGATTTACCCCCTTCCAACTCCTTGTCCGACCAATAGCCTGCCTTCACAACACCCTTACCGGCCCTAACTGACTCCTTACCTGCTTTCCAAAATAAAAGCTCTAGAGCTCGATGTGCAGCATATACTAGCCAAAAACGACTTTGCTAAAGCGATATAACTTGAATTCCATCTAAGGAGCACTATCAGACAGACTGAGTACTATGATATCAATTAGGACTAAACCTTGGCCAAATCGCCGCAATGTAGAACCATAAGTCTCTATATCCTAATTCGCTTGTATTATACATGTCATTCTCTTGGCTGTATTGAAAATAGCCCCTTGTCATGGGATATTGTAGTCAAATAAAATATTTAACTACAAAATACAACTTTCATCAAGCTTTGAAATGAGAAATATAGGATTTACTTACGTTCTGAACAGTCAGGCGTCCAGTAGCCAAGTGGGCAATAACAATATAGGCCATTGTCTCCACTTAGACACAGTGCACCATTCTGACATGGAGGGTCACAAGTATAGCCTTGAGCATCGGCAGCTGCAACACAATTGAACACATTTTAAACTAGTGCTCATTAGACGGCCCACAAACAAAAAACATCACATTGCTTAGTAGGCATTCACAGAGGATAGGACACACTGCAAAAAAAGGTGTTTAGATCCTAAACACAATCCTAAACACAATCCTGCCTGTATTTGTCCACACAATATGTTCCTAAACATGTTCAGATCAATTATATGTTTAGCTCAGTGCTTAGAAATGTATATATGTTTAAATCAATGTGTTTAGGAGAATGAAGTGTTTAGAATTCAAGAATTTAGCATATTATTGTGTTTATCTGTCAAGTGTTTAAGGGTAAAAGTGGTGTGTCTAGAGACGTGTAGATTATTATCATGTTTAGATACTGATATATAAATAAGTTCCTAATTTATTTTATTTACATATATATATAGTGTCTTGAAGAGACTTCTAGCAGCCACCCCCACTCCCATGAGCCAATGTACATGCATCACTATTTCACATAGGCCTCTACTTTAACATTGACACAACCTTGAGTCAATACAACAAACCATCAGGGATAATAATGCTTTATGCATTCTTAGAGTTCTTAAAAGAGGTGTCTATGTAGCAGTATCTTTATTGCATCCTGATCATCATGAAATAGCATTCAAACCTTGAATCCTACAATGGGTATTATTATTCTTTTGTATCCCATGAAATTTAAATTATTAACTCAGATTTAAGCACTTTTAGAACAACAATAATGTCTGACTGGTTGTAGAAACTACAGTCAACCACAGAGCTGCCACCTGGTATGTGTTTAATATACTATGATCTAAACACTACATATTTACATCCTTAACACCAATTCTCCATACTGTTTAAATACTAAACATCTAAACATATTCAACATAAATGTTTAGGTGTTTAGAATAAAAGTGTTTAATTCCTAAACAGAAGGATTCAAAGACACAAACCTAGTAAAATGTTTAGACTTTAAACATGTTTAGACCTAAACATGTTTAAAACCTAAGTTGTATAGTGTGTATCGGGCTGGGACTATGACTAAGCTACTAGAATGGTCCAAACCGCAAAAGACCAATCACAGGCCTCCCTTTAGACGGGAAATTTGAATAGACCAATCAGAGGGCTCCCTTTTGGCGGGAAATTTAAAAGGGGCCATGTGACCGGAAGTGACCTACTTAAGGGGTCACGTGACCGGAAGTGACCTACTTAAGGGTGACCTCGTTACATGACCGGATGTGATCTCACATAACCGGAAGTGACTTACATGCCTCCGCGAGACACGAGGAAAAAATTCGGGGGGAGGGAGGGTTAGGGGGGGAGGGGGGGCCTCGGGGTGGGTTGGGGTGGGTTGGAGTGGGGTGGGGGGCCCTCCCCCTTTCTTCCCCGAGGGGTGGGGTGGGGTGGGGGGTGGGGGTTGGGGGGATGGGGGGCCTTAAGAGGGGAGGGGAGGGGGGGGGAAAAAAAGATCCCTACCGGAGAGGCCTGTCGCCTTCGGCGGCGGGTCTCTCTGGGTAGAAATTGTCTAATATGGGAGAAGGGTGACTTTGATGAGGGTCGCGTGACTTCGACTTATACTAAACTAACACGGTTCTGGCATGAGACATAGCTGTATAAACAAATGCTCCTAAATATATATATATTTTTTTAAACACATAGGAGTAAAAATAATAAACCAAGCGCGCTGAGTGAATTGAGTACTTGTGGGATTTTTTTAAATTTTTATTTCTTCTTTTTAACCAGAGTATTTTAAGAGCCCAGAGTATTTTAACCAGAGTATAAAAGAATGAAGGTTTTCCCAATTGTTAGCGTGACTTGAAACTCTACAGGTGAATGAAGCTCAGATGCCTTTTCAGGTGGGTAGCTCCCGATCTATATAGTTATCAGTGTGAGCAATATATAGAGTCATTGTACGGTGGTCATAGCAAAAGATAGATCTCTTGTCAGCGAGAGTGGAGAAAAACTGTGGTGGGTGAGTAGTGTGTGTTTGTTATTGTTCGTTACCCGGTTGAGTAAGCAAGCCCCTACTGTCACTTTAATAAAAGGATGATTGTGATGGTGGACAAGGAGCTTGAGGAGGAAGAAGGAGAAGGAAGAAGAAAAGGAGCAAGGAAAGTCCTCGGACTGACGACACTCGTCTCGTAGTCACGTGTTTTGCTTGTGACAAACTTACGGACACAATTCACGATCCTTACAGATCGAGGCTTACTCATAGGTATCATCACTATCACGCACACCCCTGTACTGTACTGATGGGAGTCGTCTTATTTAGGTACTCATTGATATCGAGCTACACAAAAGGTGTGTAAGGTAATAATATTGAGTGACAACGTCGGAGTAAGGTTCTTTATAGGTGAATTGGTGTGCTGAATAAGTACTATTTCTACCAATCATATCTAATGAAGCATGATAAATTTAAAAAATCAACAATTTAATCATATTTCTCCCATAATAAGATGTCATATGTTATGTACCGTTCAGAAACTAGAAATATAAGATAGTGCTACCACCTAGGCATGAGTGAGACTATGTAGTATCATGCTTAATTCCCACCTTCCTCACCAGACGGCAGGAGGCGCAAGACGAGCGCGCGCTCTAGCTTGTTTATATTTGTCTATCCGTAATCTGGCTAAATGGATAGGGAGGAGGAGGTCATTTACTGTGACAGGGCAGGTACTATGAAAAAAGATTAAAACAATCAGTGTAGCCTTCAAGATTGATTATAACTACAACAACAACAACAACAACCCTTGGATACTGTTCCTACGCCATAGATAGTACTAGGGTTGGCTAAAAAAACGTTTTCATAGTCGTTGTCACCGTAAGGCCATGAGAACCGAGGTTTGAGTTTAGTGTCCATTGCCCGCATTTATGCTGTTTGAAAGGGTCGCATGAAAAGTTCATTATTAATGTGATGTAAATTTTCATTATTGTCAAAATTTGACAAAAATGAGATATTTTGGCTAATTTTGGAGTTGAAATATATTTGCTACAACCTCCAGATACCATAATTTTAAACAGTTTCATAATAATGAAAAATGGATAATGAAAAAAGGCCACATATATCTCTAAAATGTGTCGGACAGTAAACTCATTCGTTAGTGCCCATGGTCTAAATAGTCGCCTCAAAATCCATTCAGCCAGATTACGGATAATATCTTTGTCCAGCCTCGAAATCATGTGACGGGTCTAGATGAGGTATAGGTCCATGTTGTCATGTAGCATGTTGAAGGTAACAAACGACAATGTCATGTCATATTTTCATGTTCTATGTCAATTTTAAGGAACACATTACGTCATGTCACAACCATGTCTTGTCACTTAAAATGTCAATGTCATGGTCCATGTCGTCTCTAAGCACCGTCCGTCCGTGTTCCATGTCATTTTTAAAGAACACAACACACTACGTCATGTCACTAAAAAAATTCCCTCGTGTTACTAACCCACCCATATGTTGAATGTCTATTTCAATAAAATAAGGGGCATGTCACTGTGTAGACTTTTGAGGTCTACCGCTATTGTTGATGCCAAAACATGTACCTGCTACATACGACCTGTAGACCTAGTGGTCAAATTTAGACCATAAAGATGAATGAGGTTGTTGTTAAGATATCCTTGCTCTTTTTTACGACGATCCCTCCCCTTACCAAAAAGAAGAATAGTATTTGCCGGTGGTCTCAGTTGTAAACATCTCAACATCACCCTAGTGCTGGTATTAACAGACCATAGATACTCCCAAACCCCTAAGCCTAAGGCCACTCCAAAAGTGGTTTCTCATCACCAAGGACTGAAAAATGTGACGAGGGTGTTTCTTTTTCTTTTTTTCCTTGCAGGGTAAAATATAGGGGATGATATTTGGTTTTCATGACCAAAATTCACATTTTAACAGTTCATAATTCATGGTTCTTTAAACTGGGGAGAATGTAAGTTATTTCTATCCTACTGCTTTACTGGTAGTATTAGTTTTGATTTTGATACCAAATATGTCAATATTTGTCCATTTTTATCACATTTTTCATCAAAAATTAGCAAAAAAAATTATTCTCAAAAAACCTGATTTTTTATGATGTCCACGGTGATGAGGAACCATTTTATTTTTTTGAGTGGCTTAACACGTAGTACTGTTGTATTCTATGGTCCGGCAAGAACAGAGAGCGAAGTAAGCCAAACAAAAAATGTTGTGTTCAGGTAACCTGACCTACTCTAATATTGTGCCCCAACCCTATTTTTTTTATATATTTTTTTTTGAAGGATCAAGTACATTTGACTATATTTTCAACAAATTCCATCCAAATGGGAAAGAATATATTACTCTAGAAGTAAATGTTGACTTTATCTCAATAAAGTTGTAGACTAGATATACTACCTAGTCAGAACCAGTAATATTACACATATTTATAAAGCAATATTGTAGGACCAAATAACTAGATGAGTCAACTCTTATTCCTAAAAAAAATAGACCAACCTACCCTTTTTTCTTTTGGCCATGTTACCTGAACGCAAGAATTGTTTTGTTTTGCCTAACCCAATCTATCCAAGAACTCCTTCCTGCACGCCTGCTGTTTTCCTACGGCCCCACCTCTGAGCTAGTTGCCGACCTGATACCAGTGGAGGCTGGCCGGGTGGGGCTGATCCAGTCTGGGCTCATCATAGAGAATGTATGGAGGGGAGGGGAGCAAACTGTGTCACCCTACCTGAAGGTGTATTAATGTGAATTTAGGTTTATGACATACATGGTTGTGTAGGGAACGGCTCATTGGCGTGTGTGTTAGCCCATGGATATTTAGGAAACCATAGATAAGCGCACATAGCTGGTGTACACCCTGACCCCCTTAGGAGAACTCATGAGGTGTGTATCGTGTGTTGTCCGCTCCCCACCCCTGCCTCCCGCCTACTGACCACGGAGTGACACCGTCACCACCCCTCCCCTGCTCTTCACCAGCCACACCCTCACCCTGTACACAGCAGCGCCCCTAGCGTTCATATGAATCCCGGCTTTTAGACCTGCCACACATGGTTATCTCGGAACGTCTCTATCGAGGTGGAACTGCAGAGTAGTAACCTACCCTCCTCCTCCTCCCTCCGCCTCTACTCTAGATCACGGTGTTAGTACTGGAGGCCCCCAGGACACTTGGCCCCCTGACATTTGGCCACCTGATTTGTGGCCCCCCTGACAGTTGGCCCCCCGGGACAAATGGCCCCCCCAGACTTGGGGCCCCCAAAAGATAAAGTCCATAGCATTTTTCAATTTAAATAAGAGTAAAAAAAAATTTTTAAAATTGGTTAGGTCGACAGATAGGTCGACATATAGGTCGACAGATAGGTCGACAGATAGGTCTACATGTGTTGACAGCCTGGCCGCCATGTCGACTGCTTAGGCGACAAGTCGACAGGTCGACAGACAGGTCGACAGATCAACAGATAGGTCGACAGGTCGACAAATAGGGCGACAGGTCGACAAATACGTCGACAGGTTGACATATAGGTTGACAGGTCGACTGCTAAGGCGATAGGTCGACAGATAGGTCTACAGGTCGACTGCTAAGGTGACAGGTCGACAGGTCAACAGATAGGTCGACAGGTCGACAGATAGGTCGACATATAGGTCGACAGATAGGTCGACAGAAGGTCTGTATGTCGACCTGTCGACTTGTCACCTAAGCAGTCGACATGGCGGTCAGGCTGTCGACACATGTAGACCTATCTGTCGACCTATATGTCGACCTATATGTCGACCTATCTGTCGACCTATCTGTCGACCTATCTGTCGACCTATCTGTCGACCTATCTGTCGACCCTTCTGTCAACAGATCGTCAAATAGGGCGACAGGTCGTCAAATAGGGCGACAGGTCGACAAATAGGTCGACAGGTCGACATATAGGTTGACAGGTTGACTGCTAAGGCGATAGGTCGACAGATAGGTCTACAGGTCAACTGCTAAGGTGACAGGTCGACAGGTCAACCGATAGGTCGACAGGTCGACAGATAGGTCGACAGATAGGTCGACATGTCGACAGATAGGTTGACAGGTTGACTGCTAAGGCGCCAGGTCGACAGATAGGTTGACAGGTCAACAGATAGGTCGACAAGTCGACATATTGACCGCCATATGTTGACATACTGGCCGCCAGGTCGACATGCTGGCCGCCAGGTCGACATGCTGGCCGCCATCTGTCAACCTGGCGGAACTGTCAACCTGCTGGCCGCCTAGCTGTCGACATGGGGGCCTAGCTGTCGACATGGCGGCCTAGCTGTCGACATGGCGGCCTAGCTGTCGACATGGCGGCCTAGATGTCGACATGACGGCTTAGATGTCGACATGGCGGCCTAGCTGTCGACATAGCGGCTAAGCTGTTGACATGACAGTAACTTGTAAATTCTAGGAAAATATAATCATAGTACCCTTCTCTCAATTCCTACACATTATGACAGCGACAGTTATAAGTCAAGCAGCACATTCACATCACATAGGCACGAAATCAATACAGCTTAGGTTTGAGCTGATACACGTTAGATATTAGAAACACCATGACTATTACAGAATACAGAGTTCTCACTCTCTAATCAATATTTCAAAATTGTTTCTTAAACGTCTCTGTGGAACTCACCCCTCTCCACTCTCTTCGACCAGAGGCCAGATGGCCCAAACAAAAGGGGAGTTCGGGAAACACCACTGAAATGTCGATGCTTAGGAGGTTAAGGTGTTTCTCTCTCCGCCATCTCAATGGTAATGAGCTGCCTTTCAATGCACAACCTGAGCTGAGCTCTACCCCAGATGCAACAAGAGACTGCTCCTAGGTGTGGTGGGAACGAGCGAGACACGAGACGTACCTTTCCCATGTACAGTCAGCACAATTTTTAGAAACAAGCTTCTTATCTACGCCATAACATCAGCCCTACCCATGAGACCACCAGCCCTGGATATCTTATCTTGCACCCGTCTCCTTCACGGTGACAATTATGAATCTAACCCACCGCTGTTAACGTTAAAACCGACAGTTTTCGCACAGTTTTTCCGATTTTTATTTTATTTCATTTTATTTCAGTAGTACTATTATTTCTTTTTTAAATTATTACTGCACTGATAAAATCAAAACGTCTAAGCTTGTCAAAAAGTGGTCCTGTAGCAAGCGTTTTTGGCTATTCGCAGCGACTGTCATAAAATAAAACGCGTTAAAGGTTGTCTTTTCTCAGACCCTACGAAGTTACCATCTCACAAGACAACACTAGTCTCATCTACCTGACAAGAAGGTTAGCAGCGCCAGTGTCCCACTCAAAGGGACAAACCTACTTTCGTCAAATTCACAACCCCCGAATAGTTAACCCAATATTTGCTGCAAACTATTTTTTAAATGTGCTTGAATCCTTTTATCAGCATGACGCCTGCATGAATGAAGTCTTGGTGAGGTCATAAGTAAAGTCTGCATTCATGCACCTTTTAGAAAAAAAAATACATCACCAATTTAGGTGGGTATACTTAGGTTTAGGTTAGTAAAATACTAATATATCTTAGTCAAAACAACCTTATTAATGTGTCTGTCTCTATTTCAGCTGTTGATTGTTTTTTCCATAGGTTCGCAGGAATAGACTCACTCACCAAGGTTACATCTACTCATGCGTCATGCTGACAAAAGGGTTCAAGCACCCTTAAAACAGTTTGCAGACAGTAAAGGGTAAGCTATTATAGGATGTGAATTTGACAACATTAGGTTTGTCCCTTTGAGTGGGACACTGGCGCAGCTAACATTGTCAGTTAGATGACTCTAGTGTTGTCTTGTCAGATGGTTGGTACCTTGGTAGGTCGTCCTCAGAAAGAAAAACTTTAACTCGTTTATTTTATGACCGACACTTAGAATACCCAAGACGTCTATTTGACAACCTTAGACGTTTTTGATTTTATCAGTGTAGGTTAGGCGAATTCCTACCGTATCCAAAGTCTATATTGAGAGTATTTCCACTCTTAAAGTTACAGATTGCAGGTAAATCAAAACATTGATTCCTTTACTGGATGTGTATTTCAATAACTATGATTAAAATCAACATAGAAATTATGAAATTCATTCCCAACTTTATACAGAATGCCTGTTATATTGATACCACCCCCCCCCCCCCCTCCTACAAGGAAAAACCCGAATCAATCCTTGGTTGACGAGTCTAGGGATGGCATGAGTCAGGTTTTGGGTTTGCACACACACGCTTGGTGTATCTTCTATTTGACAACTACAGCTAGAGGCCACACAATCTCTTGATTCTTAGAAGAGGTCGCAGACAAATTTACTTTTTTGGGGTAGCTTACCTCGGTTAGACTCATATGGTCGAATCTATAACGAGTCAGTGATACATTATATTTTTTATTTAACATAACACATGACACACCTTTGACGCAAGTATACTACTCACCCCATAGCCGGTACTGTCATCTTGTGAACACTCCCTAAGGACAGGGTGATAACATGTAATGTAAACCAGTTACATACTGAGCTCTACGCTCACACTACTCATGTTATATGACTGCATACAGTATATAAGCTACCTAGCCATGCCAGGGGTCAGTAGGAGTAAGATCACTAGATCTCCGGCCTGATCTAGGCATTATGCAGCCTGCTTCCCCTTCTGTAGTTATTGAAGTGACCTTCCTCCGGATTGCCATACATCCAAGGTGTAGGAGCCGCTGCATGGGATCCACCAATGTTAAACATTGACAGGTTCATCTCTTCTAATGATCGACTCATTAACTCGGGCCCTGTGTTTCTGCCCATAACTGGGGACTCGAATTAGAAAAATCACCTTGGAACCGGGGACTTGAGACTTAACTGGGGACTTGACCGAGTCGCAACTTAATTGAGACCTGTTTTGGGAAGGAAATAGCTTTGTGATACCTAAAAATCGGTTTCGGCAAAAGTCCCCAGTTGCAATGAAAAATCCACCACTTTTCATACTCAGACACTGCCATACACCAAAGGATGCTGAGTACCCAGTTCCAGGTGGAATGACCTTGGAACCGGGGACTTGAACTTTAACCGTGGACTTGAGTCCCCACTTGATTGAGACATAACACACTGCCACACACAGAAGGCTGCCAAGTACCCGGTTCCAGGTCAAATTCCCGATGCTATGCCAGACATACAAGTAACCAATATGGCCGCTCACGCGAGTGATATTATGTTTTTAGAAGTCCAGACAATGCAATCAGTAGTGTTGTAGAGCTCCCAAACCCGTCCCAAGGCATGGTCCCCAGTTGCCAGCACATAGTCCCCAGTTCCCGGCATAAACAGGTAATAGTGTGTGTACCGGGGGTGTGATGGCAAAACGGTTTGCTAGTTCAAGCCCCGTCCTCGCCAAAATTCAAGCAGGTAGCCCTTGGGACTAGCTTCTATTTGCACCCACTCCCGGGTCTCCGGAAGACAAAGTAGATAAAATTTAACGCTTTAACTTTTGCCCCTTCCCGAAAATGTTCAAAATGAGATTTCTCAGCAACCGCTGGTCCGATTGACTTGATTTTTGAAGCGTTTGAAAGCTTGAGAGGAGCTCTTTTTTTCTATGCTGCCTCTAACATCAAGACACTCCATGCCCTAGTCACATCAACAGAGCCTGCCTTTGGGAATTTCATGGTCAAAGAGGCATTGGAATAATCATATGGAAATTTCACATTTTTACCTAGCACAGCTAAATTGCCTGCCCTCTGCCCCTCCCGTACTATAGGCTGAAAGAGGACATATTTGCAATTATATTCCATACTTGAAACATTGAATAAATGCAGGTCCCCACTTAATTGGGGTCATCCATATGTGTGTGTATGCATTTGCCTGTGATAGTGTGTGTGTGTGTGTGTGTCACCACCCTGCACCCGCCCACAGCCAGCAACAAACACTCCAGTACCCTCAGCCACCCCTGCTGACCGCTGCTGCTGCCCATTGATATCATTAATAGCTACATCAAAGTGTGCCGATCGGTGTCAGTCGCCTTCACGCCTACAAAACAGGCAGGGGTTATGTATAACTGACCCTGGGTCGGCTCCAGCCTGGTAGTAGTGGGGTCAGGTGTCGTCTGCTGCTACCTGCTGCTGCAGATAGACTGCTGCTGCTGCTGCTGCCTGCTGCTGCTGCTGCCTGCTGCTGCTGCCTGCTACTGCCTGCTGCTGCATGCTGCTGCATGCTGACTGATGTGACAGTTGTCATCCTTGTCCACTATTGCTAGTGGTTGTAGTGGTAGTGGTAGTGTTGGTGGTCAATGAAGAGTGATGTACCCTTTTCCTAGATCAGTCGGTTTTATATAGGGTAGCTTAATCTCGTCGACACAAGAGTATTTTCTTCCAGTAGGCCCCCCCCCTGCTCTGATTATCCCTGTCTCAACCTAAGCCTTTCCAGTCGTCACGTAGGTAATAAAGGATATTTTTCATACCGGTATTAAGCGGCTTACAGGTGTTTTAACTGAGAGGGTTAGATATTTTCACCCCCTCCCTCATCAGTAAGGCTCTTCGGATCGCTACCATCTGAGTATGACCTAAGGGACCTAGTCGAGTTTAAGCCTAAGTCTTTGGATGGTTGGACGTCACACTGGTAAAAAGGTGTAGTGGTACAGGTATCATGTAGAATAAGGGGTTGTGTTGAAAGCTTCATCCTTGCCGTAATGCGCTTTTAATTCAGGACTACTAATCTCTTTAAGTCTTTTGTCAGCGCGACCCCTCTGAACAAAAGGCGACTCTAATGGGTAGAGAGAGTTTTTCTGATGCCGACGTTGCCCTGCCCTGCTGTCAAAGCCCACCCCTTTGTCTATAGTCACCATTGAAACGGTAGTAAGAGGTTTATCTCCTTCGAGAGTAGTATATAAAGACAGTGGTTCAGACAACCCGATCACTCGCACTACCAACAGTTAGTAGAGTACGCACCACACACACCCTCTACACCATCACCATGCTTATGAAAAAAAGACGCAGTAGAGACTTTACCGGTTACCAAGTCCAGCAGTAGAAAAGGTAACAAGCTTAGGCTGGGTGACACCACTTGAGTCCGTCTGATTAATCCTACATTTAAAAAATCTCACTAGTGGTCACTGTTGTCACACAACCTTTTTTCCGTTGATAACCAGTTAATTAACAAACAACACATCACCACACTACTTTTGAACTTGAAGTTATAGACAAAGAACCTCTGTCATGTTGACACTGATAAAACCTATACACATGTAGGGGCTAGGGCTATATGGGGTTTATATGACAGGTTCTGTTGGATGCTGTGTTGCGAACTCGGTCCGAACCCTTCAGCCCAATGGCAGGTGGCGGCACCTGCCCCGGGCTTGGGGTATGAACAGAGGTCGCTATAGGCTTCCGGTCTGCGTGTGCACACGCAGGCTGGCTGCCTATATATAGCCGGCATCCGATGGGACTCGTCGGTCACTCTGGATCCACGCTAGGACAGAGGCCCTGTGATCGTATTGGCTACGAGCCGACTAACCCGCTCCGATCTCTATAGGGAGTTCGCACTGATATAGCTTTGCCTGTCTAGGTTCCTGAATAAACCTGTGATTCGCAACCTGTATACTTGATCCGAACTGTGTCGACTTTGGTTCTTTACTTAATAATATAACAATATTATAAAGGACAAAGTATCCTTTCTTACACTGGTGCCGTGACCAGTTCTGAGTTAAAACACAGGTTAGCCTGTGCAAAGCACAGACCACGTACTCTGGCCAGGGCACGGAGGTCTCCCAATGAAGTGCAAACTTCATCCCCGGAGGGGAAATTTGCCATAGAGGAGGCAGATACACCAACGAGAGGTGCGAATGTTCTTCAGGGGGAAGCCGCACCACCGAGAGTGGAGGAAACTCCAGGGCCGCGAGGGCCCGAGTTAATGAGTCGATCATTAGAAGAGATGAACCTGTCAATGTTTAACATTGGCGGATCCCGTGCAGCGGCTCCTACACCTCGGATGTATGGCAATCCGGAGGAAGGTCACTTCAATGACTACAGGAAAGCAAGGGTACAGGAACGACTGCAACTTGCCCAAAGAGAATTGATGACCATACAGACGAAGTCTGTAGAATGGTCTGATAAATTGATTTCTCTGGAGGGTGCGATATGTCACCGAAACTCCAAGATAAAGGTCCAAACTCCATAATGCGAACACGGACCTGAACCAGATTTGCGAGGCCAGAGATCGGATGGCAAATGAAGCTGAGGGTCTGCGGACGGAACTCATCCGGGATACGGACACTCTGAAGGAAGCCCGCCAAAGTCTAGCCGCTGAATGCGAGTTGTTGAGGACGAAGAAAACTGCAATGCAGGCATTCTTGTTGGAAGCTCGCCAGAGCATTCAAGACAGTAGAGCGGACTGTAGTAGTACCTCCTACACCTCCGCGGATAATGGAAGCCCGACAGCTGGCCATTATATGAGTTTTACGGACACTCCGAATCTACCAGGTGGACGCGGAGTGACGATAGAAGGTGCCCTATTTGCCTCAACTCCGGGAAGACCCGGAAGGATAGGCCGAGCTAGGGGCAGGGGAATGGCCAGCGTATACTCTCCAAAAGTGGGTATGCCTGGCATCCGACCAATGCCGAAGGAGATAGTCTCCGTGGCATCTGGAGCACGGGGTGCGAAGGTTCAAAATCCTTTGACCGACTGGATAACTACTCAGCAAGAGAAATTGAAAAAGCAAGAAAAGTTGTTGGAGGCGGAACGTCTGAATAAGGTGGCGATCCAAGAAGCAGCAGCCAAGAAGTATCATACTCCGATAAGCTTGGCTGAATGGCAAACCTGTCAAACAGAAAAGATGTTCCAGGAGCAGAAAGCTCTAGAAGATGAGAGACAAGAGTTGTTCCGGCAACAAGAGGCTGTCATAGAGCAGCAAAAGAAACGTATGAACGAAAATGCTGTGATGGCCGAGGAGTTGGCAGAACAAGAAGCTGCAGCACTCAAAGCCTGAGCAGAAGGGTTAAGGGCTGCCGGAGAGGCTGCAAAAGCCAAACTTGCGCAGGCTCAACAGGAGCAAGAGGTGGAGAGACAAGTGAAAGAGCTTGAGAAAGAGAAGGCGGAGCATCAGTTGTTACTGGCTCTGGCTCAGCAGTGTCAGTATATGACAGATTTGGAGAAAAATTGGTTGTTCAATCAGGGGATTGATCCAACCAAAGAAGTGGTAGCGTATGGCACGTACCAGGCGTATCTGGAGCGGCTGAAAGCTGAGACTACAACAGGGGGGTCCGCCGGACAAACAAGTCCGAAGAAGACTCCGAGGAGGTCAATCCTGAGTACAGCAATGCAGGAGCTGTATGATACAAACCCTGCTATAGCTGGGATAGGATGGCACAATCTGGGAGTAGAACAGGGCGCTTCGTCGGCCATTTCTAAATGCCTATCGATCACCTCTAAAATTAGGGGATCTACCAATGCAGCCAGCCGGATAGCTAGCGAGCCTAGCCCATACTGGCAGAGGAATTCGTGGGAGGAATGGCTGGGAGCCACTGTGGAAGATATCAACCTGAGTGGTTGGGATCAGAATGAAGCCATTCCTTATATCTGTAAGGGATTGCGACTGGGAGACGGCCACATAGTGGTCGAGCAGTGGAAGGAGGATTGCGGTCTGCAAGGTACCTTCAAGCAGTTGGTGGAAACATGCACCGTGCTGTTCGGAGGTTCAGCCTGGACCGATCCAATGGTCGCTTTTAAAAGGCGAGTGCAAGGCAAAAACGAAGCTCAGAGAGTATTCGGTCTTGCATTAATGCGACTCTTAAAGAAAGTCCACCCTTCTTCAGGAATACATGATGCCTTATTCTCTAAGGAACTGTTCTCTCAATTCGTCGCCGGATTGAGGGATCCTGACGTACAACACGTTGTTTATTACACGTGGAGGGCAGATACGTCTCTGGATGACCTTTTTAAGGCCATAGAGATACATGCCCTCAAAAAGTCGCTGCTGGGAGACCGGGTACCAACCCGATTGTCTGCCATTCAGGAATGTTCTCCGGAGCACTCTGAAGGGGAAAGCAGCGAGGAGGAGGCAACAGCTTCTGCGGCCCAGTTTAAGAGGAATGGTAAATCCTCTTAACCTCCGTGGAAGAACAGGAAACAGGAGGGGGTAGGAGATCCACCTCCGAAGAAGGAGTCCTCGGAGAAGAAGGCTCCTGTGATGGATGCCGCATTCTTTACGGCATTGTTTGAGAAAATGACGACTTCCATCCAGGGGGCTACCCAGCTTAACCGGAGGAAGATCAACTGGAGGACCGCCAAGTGCTATAGGTGCTTGGAGGTCATTTTGCTGCGGAGTGCACGGCTCCGAACCCGAAGGTTCCCAGAAAGGAGGGAAACTAAGTGGGGTGGTCCTCGGCCTGTTATGCGGGCACGCGCAGGGTCGGTCACGCCGGTCATACCTGACAACGCGGTCCTGAATCCCAGTACAGGGGTGCTCCGGATAGAGCACCCGTACCATACGGTGGAGCAGTGTGTGCTTCGGCAAGTTTCAACAGTGGCAACAGTGGTCCAAACTGTGAAAATTCCTCCCGGAGAGACGTGTAACGTGCTGGTCCGAAGCAAGGGGCTTAGGAGAGAGGAAGAAGCAGTTGTGGAGCCGGATGTGTACGGCTCCGAACCCGAAGGTTCCCAGAAAGGAGGGAAACTAAGTGGGGTGGTCCGAGCTGCCGAGCGGACAACCCCTGGTAGTTAAGTACGCCAACATACCAGAGAGGTAGAGCCTAGTGGAGTTCTTAGGACAGAAAGAATACCAGGGGTGGCTTCGAACTTGGGGAGTTCGGATGCTGGCCTGGTGGACATCTCGGTCCAACAGTTGCCCGGCAATGAGGTAGGGAGGCCCATTACAGAAGGAGACGAGAAAGTAGCGGCTCTCAGTGACACCGTTTGGGTAGGGAGTACCCAGCTTTCCCCTGATCATCCATGTTTCGACCATTTGAAGAAACATGGGTTAGATTTGGCTGCTCCGAAGGACTTTAAAAGCTTCACTGTTAACCTGTCTCCGCTGGGAGGGAGATGATGGTATGTCTCTGTTACTGCGGCCGGTAGGGCAGGCTAGTTTTTAGTAGATACCGGAGCTAGCCACTCCTTTATCTCCTCTAACTTTTATGCTCTTATGCCGAGTAGTCGCGATGACTTCAAAATGAAGGTAAGCGCCTGCTCGGCCGATGGGTCAAGTATGCAGACGTATGGGCGCGCGTTCATACCACTCGAAATTGGAGGGAAGGAGTATGTGGCTTCTCCCACAATTGCGGAAATTGCAGACAACGGTATACTGGGGTTGGACTTTGCGGTGTTATATGACGCTGTCATACAAGGAATCCCCTTAGTTGTGAGACCCCTTTAATATGTATGAACTGAGTAAGTCTTGAGGTCTTGTAGTATAGTTGGTATTTATTACAAGTTGACAGCAACAGTACAGTAAGTACAAGTAGGTTCCACTCAGTTACACCTATCCATACAATAGTATAGGTCTTGGTAAGTATACCTAAGAATCCTGAGGTTAAGTAAGGATGGACTAGAGCCAAGGGGGTCCTGCACCATGTCTGATAGTTGGGCCTAGTAGGGCATAGCCTATAGCCTTGTTCTCAGTCAGTGGAGAGGTCTTTGCTCAGTGGAGTCCATGTGTAGAGTGAGGATGGAGATGCCCAGTGCTGGGACCTGACCCCTTTTATGGTGGGCAGGCCACCAGCATAGCTTGGCACTCAGCATCCACATGTTAGTGTCAGTTAACACTACTCCCCTATGGGCATGTGGATGAGGACAATACAGTTGGCGTTCTCTCAGGCATAGTACAATACAACTGTCGTTCTCTCAGGCGGAGAACAATGTACCCCTATCTAACCGACAGGATGCGTTCGGCGCCTGCGTGGGCGGCGGACCGGCGCGCGCCTGCGTGGGCCGGCGTCAGGAGTAGCGTCTGCCGCCGTCGGCCTGTTATGTGGGCACGCGCAGGGTCGGTCACGCCGGTCATACCTGACAACGCGGTCCTGAATCCCAGTACAGGGGTGCTCCGGATAGAGCACCCGTACCATACGGTGGAGCAGTGTGTGCTTCGGCAAGTTTCAACAGTGGCAACGGTGGTCCAAACTGTGAAAATTCCTCCCGGACAGAAGTGTAACGTGCTGGTCCGAAGCAAGAGGCTTAGGAGAGAGGAAGAAGCAGTTGTGGAGCCGGATGTGGCCATGTTGTGGAGCATCGGTCTAGTGGGCATGGACACCCTGGTGGGTGATGGTGCTTGGACTGTTGTGCCGGTCTTTCACCCCAGGTTAGAGGCTAAGTATCTGAAAAAGGATACAGTGTTGGGGGAGGTGTCTCCAGTGAGGCAGTGATGCCTGCTGGTCATGTGAGCATGAAAGGAGACCCTTTGCCTAGCACTCTGAGTGAGGGACTGGAGAAAATGATCTCCGAAACGGATCTTACAGATCCGGGGGATCTCAGTTCCTTGAGAAGGCCGGTGGAGAGGTATCATGATGCATGGCAAGTGGAGGGGGAGCCTTTGGGCTGAACTGACAAGGTGCTACATTCCATCAATACCGGGGATGCACAGCCATTTAAAATGCCTTACCGACGCTTACCGTTGAGTTAGAAGCGAGTTGTTGAAGAACAAGTGAAAACCATGCTGGAACAGAAGGTGATCGTGCCTAGCGCTAGCCCCTGGTCTAGTCTGGTTCAGATGGTTACTAAGAAAGATGGGTCTATTCGGTTTTGTATCGACTATAGACATCTGAACGGAGTAACCAAGAAAAATGCCTATCCTCTACCCCGAATTGATGAAACTCTAGACTCATTGGGTGGGAACCAATGGTTCTGCACCCTGGATTTGCAGTCTGGATATTGGCAAATCGGAATCAAGGAGGAGGATAAGGAGAAGACGGCTTTTACTAGCCATATTGGACTGTATCAGTTTGAACTGATGCCTTTTAGGTTTTGCAATGGCCCGGCGACATTTGAGGCCATGATGGAAACTCTCCTGAGTGATCTATTGTGACGAAAGTGCCTGGTCTACTTGGATGATGTCATTGTTTTTGTACTACTGTCATGGCCATTCTATGAGTGGACATTTCGGAAAGAAGCGCTTGCTGGAAAGGCTAAGTCGGCGTTATTATTGGCCGGGTATGTCTGGTGATCTCTTGAGATGGATCGAGACGTGTCCGGCCTGCTGTTTGGGCAAACCCGGTCCCTGACTTGGCAAACTGCCATTGCAACAGGAACTATTCCGAGTGAGGTTCGCTCGGATAGCTGTGGATATCATCAGTGGAGTGAAACCCACTCCTAAAGGGAATACGTGTATGATGGTGGTCTCGGACTACTATACGAAATACACGAGAGTGTACCCACTGGAGGATCATACTGCTGCTACCTGTGCGGAAGCACTGGTTAAGGGGTGGATACTCCATCTGGGGGCTCCCTTGATGTTACATAGCGATCAAGGGAGGGAATTTGGGTCGAAACTGTGGGCTGCTATGTGCCATCAGTTGGCTATCTGCAAGACCCGGACGAATCTGTACCGACCCCAGTCCGAAGGACAGGTGGAACCGTTTAATCGGACTCTGATGCAGGTCCTGAAGCCTTTAGTGAACTCCCATATGGACGATTGGGATGACCAATGTGAGTTTGTGGTGCATGCGTATAATAATACGGTGCACAGTTCCACTAATTGCACTCCAAACCTACTGGTGTTCGGGGAGGACTTAATCATGCCAGCGGACCTGGTGTTCGGGGTGGTAGGGATTAGTCCGGAGGCACTGTGTACGGTGTTGTTCGTGGAATCTCTTTGAGAGAGATTAAAATTAACCTATGCAACAGTGCGAGCCCATTTGCTCAAAGCTGCTACATGGAAAAAGGTCGGTTATGACACCGGGTTGAAGTTGCGACGGTTCGTAGTGGGGGATAAGGTAGCAAATAACTGGGATGGACCACACACAGTGGTCAAATGTATCAGTCAGACGACTGTATTGATTCAGTCCAAGGCAGGGCCTATCTGGACGAGCCATGTGGCTCGGTTACGTACTTGGGCTGGGAGGGAGCTCACCCCGGAAACGGAGGTGGAAGATGTGAATTCGGAGGCAAAATTTGTGCCCTTGGAGGGGGTGTCGGAGGATATCCTTGCAAGGCAGGTACGGAAAAGGCCCCGAAAGCCCGGGAAAAAGAAAGTCTCAGCAAGCGAAGGAAGGAGGGCACGGAAAACCAAAATCAAGGCTGGATTATTGGTTAAGAACGAGTGTCCTCCGGCCAGGTTATTTGATGCGGATGGTAATCCCGTTCGGCGGAGCCCTAGGCTGGTGGCTAGGGGGACTGTAACCTAGCTTGTTTTACACAACAAGTGTGGTGTCCTGTGTTGTCTTTATCTGTTATATGTGTGCTACCGACAGGGGCGCTCAAAGTCAGGGGAAAGAATGGAGGAGTGATCCCAGAGGGTGGTGGACGGATAATCCGGTGGGATAATCTTTGATTTCCCATATATATTCACTAATACTCCCCATGAGTTTCTAATTCAAAGTACTTTTTGACTTTTGGGAGCCGCTCGTGTGGCGCGTTGATCCCTATAACCCTGAGCAGCGGGGCGGGAAAGGTTGTGACCTGATTAAATTGGAATTGGGTAACGCAGGATAATGGGATCGCTTCTAATCAAGCGAGACGCCGTGCATGCGCTTTGTTTTGAAAACAAAAGCGAGGGAACCGCCATATTGATTTTGGCGTGAGCTTGATCAATAGCGGCGGCAGCCACAGGCGACGGATCGTGTTTTTGGGCAGTTTTGAGAGGAGTAAGTGACATAAAAGAGGTGGTAAGCTAGTACACTCTTCTCTGAGGTCGGTTTTACAATGAGGGCGGCGGGGAACTTTGTGTTTCCCGTCAAAACCTCTGTCGTCAGACACAAACGGCCGGTAAGGATGGCCGAGCAACAGCTCCACCACTCCTAACCACCTGTCGATCCTTAGATGGCTTCGGCCGTCAAAGGACTCCTGGAAGCCAACCCCAACTCGGGGGACGAGCTTAGTGAGAGAATAGCGGAGATGGAAGTCACTCCCGCTGTCTCACCGTTACAGAAGTCACCCTCGCCGGAGTGCAATGATGACTTCGAACTGCCTGAGGGATTGGAACTCTCCGAGAAAGAGTCCGAACCTACTGGAGCCGCTTGCCAACCATCCTGGTTGGTAAGTTTAAGTATCTCACTGTCCCTAAAAAAGACGGTGAATCGCCGATTGTCCATGAAGGACAACGCCACACCTAGTGACGACAGTGATGCCTCGGGTCCGAAGACGCGGGGCAAGAAGGCGAATCGGGACAGATCCCAGTCAACTGACAGATCTGCCTCCAAAATCACCAAGCAGACCGGGCCCGGTAAGAAAGCTCAACCCAAAGTTGAGAAGTCTGAGCTGAAGAAGCCCGAACCTAGGAAACTTAGCACTCTGAGTACTAAGACCAAGAAGGATCCGGTGGCCACTGTTAGCAGTGCGGTAGTGGATCCGAAGAAGTCCAAAGGTAAGGTCGAGGCGAAAGCCGAGACTAAACCCAAGGGCAAGGTTGAGATGAAGACGAAGGTGAACCCAAAACAAAGGGGAAGGTGGACACTAATACCAAGAGTTCCGCCGGACTAAGAAAACCCAGAGGAGCTACAGCACAGAAACCGGTTTTGGGAGACAACGACCAAGAAATTGGACACGCTCCTGATGACGGATTTGTTTTCCCTGTCAAAGGGACTGCACGTGAGTCCTGCAGTAGTGACTACAGCAGCCCTTGCCACAGTGGCAGCCACTGCAGTACTCGCCGAGCACAGCGGCACCGGGGCTCGTCCGAAGATTACAAACACGGTGGGCATCTTGGAGGAGCCTCAACCTCACCTGGAGGAGGCTATGGATGAGGATACCACTCCTGACGGAGCCAGTGTGGTCGCCACATTAGGAGAGGTCCTGGCTGACGCGGTGTCAGCAACTTTCAAGGTACCGAAACTCCCGGCACCAACGAAACCAGTGGTTACTCCACCGGCACCCCCGCAGAACGAGCCTGTGCCCAGTGGGCACGCCACCACTGATTAGTAGCTGCTCTGGTGGCTAATGACCTTGCAGGGCGTATTATCCATTCAGGCAGCACACAATAGTTGGTAACATTTAGCATGGTATTTGTACTCAATAATTATCAGAATATTAAGCTTTTAATAAGTGATGCACATGCAGGGCTACATATGCCTCCCTTATTAGGCGGGGCCATGCAGCTCTGGTTAGCTACAACAGCTGAAGGGCTACAGAAACAGGACTTATTAATGGTGGTTTTCATAATAACTAAGAAGGTCTACATTTTTAGTCCTTATTAAGCAGTGTATCAACATCTTCTGATAAAGGCTGCTTTTGCACTGTCTAATAACCATCACATGTAAGACCTTATTTGGGGTTATTCAGGCCTGCAAAAGTAGGGCTTATTCATAGCTGATTGACTATTGTCTTTGTTATGAATATCAAGCCCTGCAAATTAAGTTCTTATCAGTCAGTGCAAGATAAGTCCTTATTAAGCAGTGAATCGACATCTCCTGATAAAGGCTGCTTTTGCACTGTCTAATAACCATCACATGTAAGACCTTATTTGGGGTTATGCAGGCCTGCAAAAGTAGGGCTTATTCATAGCTGATTGACTATTGTCTTTGTTATGAATATCAAGCCCTGCAAATTAAGTTCTTATCAGTCAGTGCAAGATAAGTCCTTATTAAGCAGTGAATCGACATGCCCTGATAAGGGCTGCTTTTTCACTGTCGAACAACCATCACATGTAAGACCTTATTAGAGGTTCTGCAGGGCTGCAAAAGCAGGGCTTGTTAGTAGCTGTTTAACCATCTTCTTTATAATGGATATTAAGCCCCGCAAATGAAGCTCTTATTAGTCAGTGCATTGACATCCCTTGATAAGGACTGTATTTGTATTGTCTAAGAACCACTTTATGTGATAACATATTAATACCCAAGGGTAAGTTGTGTGATCTTTGAGAATACTTCGTGTCTCCTTGTTGTCTTCTGTTCTGGTACCTATTTGAGGGGGGAATACACCATGATTCTACAAGGAGATTTGGTGGCCTAATGAGTAAGTCGCTGGACTTGTGTGTGAGAGGTCCTGGGTGCGATCCCAGAAGGAGCCACGGCACCAAATTTTCCCAAGAGTTGTCCTGACAGGAGTCGCGTCTGTAAGTGTCAGTAGACAGACTGCAGTGAACCTTCGGTGTCCTGGTCTCCCATGAGACTTGCACAGATCCGCTTCAGCCCGTAGAAGCATAATACACTTGCGATTGGTAAAAAGATAGCAGATATCAGTGTTGACGAAGGTGGTCCTAGCCGGGAGGGGAAAAGGCTACAATGGACCACTGGAGACTCTGAGAAAAGGTTGTGACAGCAGCCATCCCACGCTATCTGACAGTGAGTACGGTCAAGGCACATTGCACCACAGTCACCAGTTGGTTATCAGGTGTGTCAGGTTCGCCAGGGTCAGGAGCTAGGATGTGTTCACAGTGGTTGACTATGACTTGTACACTGTCAATACAAACTCAATTTTGATATATTACTTCTATTCCCACTTTTCTGTATATTGTGAGAGGTTCGATAAACACTTTTCAAAACCGAAAAGAATTGGAGAAAAACTCACCCGGACCTTTTGCTTTTGCTTTACGCAAAAAAACATGGGTGCATAGTTGAAGAGAATGATACTTCCCATCTATTTCCAAAATGAATTGAATGAGATTTTCATTCAATCAGATTCAAATGAGACAGTTTTTGTTAGTATCTCACTGCAAATAAAGCCCTTTTTAGCCAGTGTGTGAGCATGATATATGAAGGGCTGCTTTTGCAGTGTACCTAGGGTATGTTAGGGGTACAGTAAGGTTTAGGACCACCACTTATCATCAGCCCCACTAGCTCATGCAATAGCACACTGGACTTTACATCTGGAGGTAAGGAGTTCGATTCCCATTGACAACATTAATTTGTACAACAATCATGAATTTCCAATGTATGTATACTGAGCTGCTTATGAATGTTATATGCTTGAATATACAGCAGAAAGTTTCAGTGGAATTCCTTTTTAAATAGTGGCACACTTCAGCTTATTACTAATCACTGCTTTGAAGTGCTTATTAAGAACTGCAGAGCAAGTCACTCATAAGTGCTGCTTTATAGCAGTGCGGTAGTGTCACAATTATAATCTTTGAATAAATTTGACTTTTGTTGCCCTTATTAGCTGAATTATTGAACCTCTTGATAACCACTGCTTTGAAGGGCTTAATAAGTGCTGCAGATTAGCTGACTAATAGTTCTTACATTCTAGCCACAATATAGATGGATAATAAGCACTTCATTGGAGAGCTTATTAGTCACTTATTAAGTGTTGCTGTGCCCACTGGGTGGTGGGTTCGGAGCATTCCGCAATGGATACTTCGGACGAGTCCGGAAAACTGTGTGAGGCTACTGGTGGTGGAGCTACAGGTGGGGGATCAGGAGGTATCCTGGCTCCCCATCAACATGAGGAGTGGATGAAGGATGATGAACCAGTCCCGAGAACACTCCGTAGAAGCTTAATCAGTCAGTTAAGCAAGAAAGAGGCTGAGTTGGTTGATCTCAACTTGACCAGCACGTTCGGGGGTCTAGCACTGCTGGGAAACAGATACCCCACTTGGTTTCCGGACCGGCTAAATGCTAGTCTGGAAGGGATAGGAGAGAAGACCCGCAAGTTGCTGAGCATCGTACTGATGCCTTGGCAACATTAGATTCGGATATGGAGACATTCGCTGAATTTCGCACAGTCCTCGGACGGCGCAAAAAGAAGCGAGTGAAAACTCCAGCCATGAAGCTGGCCCATGAGGTCACACAGAGAAACAAGGAGGCTATAGCTGATGCCGTCCAAGAGGAGAAAATAATCCGGCAGGAGACCGCGGCGGTTCGCACGAACCTCACGGCTCGTCAGGAGAGGGCTTAACAGCGGGATCGTATCCTGCAGAAAGCCATTCGGCAAGCGTCTCTGGAGGCGGGGAAAACCCCGGCGGAGGTAGACGCTGTACTGTCTGGCATAGATAAAATGTCCCCGGATGACCTTGCTGTGCTGGTGGAGACTGCTCTCAAAGCCAACGCAGTGGGAAAGTTTAAATTCTTCGCGCCTATGTGTGTGGGGGATTGCGTGAAGGATAACCGTTCTTCACAGCACCCTTCGGAGACCAACCATGATGGTTACTCCAACGATGAGGAATGGATCAAGAAAGATCCATTGGATAGGTCTGTGTTGTTGTACCACTACGACATACTGGAGAAGGTACGTACCTCGAAAGAGTTACTATAACTTCCAGCAAAAGGCTAAGTTCTTTTGGGCATTAGTGAGGTGGACTCCCGACACCCCATGTCCATTCACGACTTGCCAAAATGAGGATGTGAGCCGTGGCACTCCCAGAACATGGCACACAAAGGTCAGGTTCGCACGCCACCTTACGGAGAAACACGTAAGTCATTACATTCAGTATGACTGTGTGAGTGTAGGATCAAAGGGGAGCAAGGCCTGCCCTGATGGAGGTCAATTTGTTCGGAGAGCTGACATCATCCGACATATGGCCCGTAAGCACAAGCTCTCTGTAGAGGTTGCCTCGGAGCGCATCCAAGCGGCGCACCATAAAGTCTGGTCCTCCTACTGATCAGAACAGATGGAAAACATCAACTTGGACTTTGGGTCAAGTGGGAAAAGTTAAGGTTTTCTACAAAGTAAACCAAAACCGAATCGCTCTTCACATTCGGGAGGGGCTGCTCTTTGACGCGTTCGTGGAGCATCTGTCAAAGACAAAGCCCAAGCGGGCTATGAAGAGAGAGGGGAAACCCTCCGAGCTGACGACCGCGAAGCGACCGCGGACGGAAAGCTCGGAGAAACCTTCAATGTTGGAGAGAGTGGTGCCCGAGCGTAAGGGACCCACTTTTGACTCCAGAAAGACCGACTGGAAGACGGCTCCTTCTTATAGACCGGGCCAGCCTGATCCGGTAGAGGATCCAGATGAGGGTACTGGGGTAAGCTTCGACAACGCTTTCCCAGATACCCAAATGATCCCGGGGGATGAGACGCAAGTCGTCACCCAAACCGGGAAACTAAAAAGAGTCCATGGCTCCAAGCCTAAGCCTCTATCGACTCAGAGACTCTGCCCGACGGTGCCCTACTACTACAACGGAGGTCACCGATGCATTTTCCTCCGGCGGATTTCAAATCATTTGAGGCCGGACAGGAAACTCTGAACAGTTGGCAGGACAACTTTCATACCCTGTTAAACAACCTGTGCATGGAGGTGACAACGTTATCATTGAACTGCCAAAATCCAAAAGGAAGCAGCCCAGGCTAGCATTCAAAATGAGACTGAAAAGGCTCAGAAAGAACAGGAGCAGGCTAAAGTTGATAAACTAAAGCAGAAGAGGGTTCCTAAGGATGCCCAGAAGAAAGTCGCTAAGGAACGCCTTAAGTTTCAAGAGTGTTTCTGACACGAGATGAACAAATGGGACGGATCCAGGGAAATGATCGAAGCCTGGCTTCGGGAACTGGATATGGCAGAGGAAGAGCCAGACTCTGATGAAGAGGACAAAGCCGCCGAGGCTGAGTCCGACAGCAGCACAGACGCTGATTAGGACCACCCTACAAGGCGTCTACCTGTCGGGGGGAGTATTAGGAGATACTGCCCCCATTAGAATAGCACCCTATGTCAGGGTGCCCGGGATCCGGACAGCAGAGCAGGACGGGCCAGTACGCAAGGATCTGGTCTGTCAGGAAGAAGGACTGACGGAGTAGGACGAGAGATCCGGACAGGAGCCATCACTCGGGATAGGAACACTATATGGACTAGGTCTGGAGACCAACATCGTTTTTTTTATCAGGACCGAGTGTTCCTAATTATTGTTCGAAGATCGCCAGGAGGCAGAACATAAATCTTTTTTTTCTCAGACCATCATGCTCCCGAGTAGGGCTATTGAACTTTTCTGATCCGGGTAGTAGGAACTGAATACATAGTAGGTCCTGAACCCCGGGCGAAATGCAACATTTCAAGTGCCAAGAAGTCCGGATCTTCGATGGAGACTACGTATGCTATTTTTATTGTTCCGGTATTATTACACGTTAATACATAAAGTTAATCAGAAAGTGATAGTGTTTATCACTTCTAGTAATATTACAATTACAAGTTTATCAACAGCTCGGGGTCCTGAAGGGACGAATTTTATTTTTTTTGTGATACCATTTGTTTCAAGTGTTCAAATACTCAGGTGTACTTATAGTCAGTATATATAGGTTAACTCTATTTATCCAAGGGAGTAGAGTGTAATATCTATTACAGTCGCTATATATATTTGTGTATAAATCCTGGACACACGACATAACAAGTGACTCGGTTTTGGCATTACTTAATTATGGACCATACTTGGTATCTGGAACATCATTAAACTCTGGTCAATACAATCACAATCACATCACAACCAAATATATCACAAAAGGAAAAAAATCCTGCCCACTGGTCAAATTGAAATGAGGCAGTGTGCAGTGTGCGACCTCACGAGCAGGGCATGGGCACCCCCAGTGCCCTCTGTATTGCTTTTAGTTTGTTATTCCAGCAGCATGTCTTAGTTGCGTATTTATAATCCCATAAAGGGGGTTCTTTATGTGATCCGTAAATAATAACCTATTGGTTCAACAGAACAACCATATTTTTCTAATGTGTAACTATATTAGAGCCCCTGAGGTGGTATTTATTAGATAATGCCAGTCCGAAGTGTTTTCGGACTTGAACCTTAATTATTTACCTCCCGGTTATTATCTGGTAGGGGGTAGTGTTATATGGGGTTTATATGACGGGTTCTGTTGGATGCTGTGTTGCGAACTCCTACTGAACCCTTCAGCCCGACGGCAGGTGGCAGCACCTGCCCCGGGCTTGGGGTATGAACAGAGGTCGCTATAGGCTTCTGGTCTGCGTGTGCGCGCGCAGGCTGGCTGCCTATATATAGCTGGCATCCGATGGGACTCGTCGGTCACTCTGGATCCACGCTAGGACAGAGGCCCTGTGATCGTATTGGCTACGAGCCGACTAACCCGCTCTGAACTCTATAAGGAGTTTGCACTGATATAGCTTTGCCTGTCTAGGTTCCTGAATAAACCTGTGATTCGCAACCTGTACACTTGATCCGAACTGTGTCGACTTTGGTTCTTTACTTAATAATATAACAATATTATAAAGGACAAAGTATCATTTATTACACACGTATATAACACGATGAAGACAATAAACCTTAAACTCTCTCTCTCTCTCTCCCTCCCCCTCAGCTCTCATATAAATGGCATTCAGCTTGGGCATATGCAAATGACCTGTCAGATCATGGTCTGTCAGAGGGAGATATATTTGTGTATTGACTAGACTATAGCTACTTACCACCTCTATATTTTGTCATGGTAACTTATGAATGTTTCCCAGAGCAAGCTATACCAAAAGAATTTTACACATGACACTTGAATCAGTAGAATAATGGGATACAATTTCAAGTGTATGTGCTGAATGGGTGGTTGGGTCTGTGTGATTGACAGGTACCTTGTGTTGTTTGTGTATACCTGGGGCACAGAAAGCATGGGGCTGAGGTCTGAGTACACCTCACAGGCCGGCCACCTAGGCAGGTCTTATGACCTGTAGGTTACTCACTGATGTGGTCACTGTACAGGTTTGCCTCTGCCCTCTGTGGAGAATGATGACACTAAAGACCTTACTTTTGGGTAAGAAGACCTCCCCTCCTACTGCCCCACTGTGGCTAGTTATACACAGCACCTGTCTGGCACCTTAAAAGCCCCTCCCCTAGACCTTACTGGACGTGCAGTAAGATCTGCGAGTTTAAGCATAACACCTAGAAGAGACACAACGAACGCTCTAGAAGGGGTTTCCCCAGGGTTTTTTTTCCCTCGGTCGGCAAGCCTCTGGCTAAGTTTTGACCAGCCGCTGTTGGCTGGCAGCCGTGGCCGAGTGATTACAATCGCGGCAAAAATTAAGCTGTGATTAGCCAGTGGACCTGAGAGACCCACATAATTACAAACAGCCAAACAAACAATCATTTTTTGACGGTTTTGATATCTAGAGATCCGGGGCTACTCACATGAAAAAGAATCGGGACGCTATGTTATTTCTAACCCTTTCAAAAATGACCTTTTCTACAGAATTTCCCAGTTTTTTGTCCCTATGGGTTTTCAAGGTTTAAGGGTCTATGTATGCAGACGGACGTGGGTTCGAATCCTGCTGTCAGCGGTCGACCCCATTCTAGTCATTATCGTCCAGATCCAACCGAACAGGTCTTTAAGATGGCTATCTAATACACATACTAGTAGTTATTATGTTTTATCAGACTCCATTTTTCCATATCACGATTTTCATGATGCACACGGTGATGAGAAACGACTTCTTTTTGAGGGGTCTTACTACTGACAAGCAAGTCCTACCTTCCTTTCATACCTATGTACCCTGGTTAAAGTGGTCCCCGAAAAACTAACTAACTAACCAACCAACTAACTAACTAACCAACCAACCAACCAACCAACCAACCAACCTACCTACCTACCAATCAACCAACCAACCAACCAACCAACCAACCAACTAGGAAAAAAAACAACTCCACACCAGTCCCTCAAGGTCACCCTTATGAGGACGTTTTACTTTGATAACTTAGATTACAGACCCACTGCCGAGACTTTTGGCATTTTGCAAAAAAAAACACGTACATGTTGAAAAGATAGAATGAGGTCTTGCAGATTGGGGCTATTTCTCAACATATCTTCATTACATCACCTAAAATGAAGTTTTCTATGCTTTTTCTTGAGTCTTTTTCCCATACTTCCACACCACTGGAGAGACCTGCCGCCAAAGGCGACGGGCCTCTCCGGTAGGGATCTTTTTTTTTTTTCTTTTTTTTCTCCTCCCCTCCCCTCTTAAGGCCCCCCACCCCCCCCCCCCACCCCCCACCCCACCCCACCCCTCGGAGAAGAAAGGGGGAGGGGCCCCCCCACCCCACCCCACCCAACCCAACCCCACCCAGAGGCCCCCCCTCCCGCCCTCCCTCCCTCCCCCCGAATTTTTTTCTCGTGTCACTTCTGGTCATGTAACGAGGTCACTCTTAAGTAGGTCACTTCCGGTCACGTGACCCCTTAAGTAGGTCACTTCCGGTCATGTGACCCCTTTTGAATTTCCCGCCAAAAGGGAGCCCTATGATTAGTCTATTCAAATTTCCCGCCTAAAGGGAGGCCTGTGATTGGTCTCTTGCGGTTTGGACCATTCTAGTAGCTTAGTCATAGTCCCATCCCAATACACACTATACTACTAACCTAAGCACTTTTTTTGCAGTGTAGTAACAGTGGACTCTCCCATAATCACCTTAGGATAGATCAGACTGATTATTTTCCAAAGGTATATTTCTTTTGGCAGCGGTTACACAGTCATCTCCACTTTGTCTATTTAATCATGTTCTTTCTATCATTCAACCAAGATTGAGAAAGGATATACATAATTTTCAAAGATTTTTTGACTCAAATTATATTTTAGAGGCACAAAAGATAATGATTGATCGGAGAATACTCACTTGCAGCCTGACTGACCAGGATGACCAGCGACAAGGTAAGGCCCAGCACATTCATCCTGTAAGTGGGAGAGAAATTGTCAATACTGAGTAGTAACTGTATACCCAGCACGTTCATCCTATAAGTGCGAGAGTTAATAGTAACTGTAAGCCCGATTGTTTTTGAGGAGGCCTGTTTTGACATAATGATCATTGCTGAAACTGTGATGTCACCTGAAAGGACATCACCCACCTGAAACTTCACTGAAAGTAGACTACATGTTTCCATCGTGTAGCCCATGCCCCCGCATCTCCGCCTGAGGTAGAATTAATTATCATAACATATTTCATCGTTAATTCATGCCCATGCCTAGGCTAGTTATGGCATGTATTAAAGACATAACACTGTTCATTAGACGGGAGGGGGACATGGAATAGCAGAGGAGCAATTGCATGAGGGGGAATGTCATATAACATTTAGGGGTTTACTACAACACAACAACATCCCACAATGCTGTGCTATTAAAACCTGTTCCCAAAATACACGTATTACTATTGGTGAGCAAACGTCATGCTCTATATGATGCATACTGGGCTAGGTTAATAATAGACAACATAATTAACCCAATTGGTCAGATGGACTAGATATAGCTATAATATGCTACCGGGTGTACCGCAACTGTAGTGTGCATGCATTGTGGTGAGCATTTTCATTTATTAATGAATTTTATTAACGCAGTGGAAATGATCACCTCATGTCGCAATATGTTTGATGATATACACTGGGTGGTCAATGGTAAAATATAATGGGCATTAATAGTGACAGGTATTAAACACAATGACGTTCTCATTCATGTAATATTGAGTTGTTCGTGATAATGTTAATAGGCAAATTGAGATAGGTAATACGTAGTTTTAAAAGATTTGATAACAGTGTGGTATCTGATAAGAGCTTACAGCAAAGACTAAATGACCACCGTCCACAGAGCATAAATCAGCCATATATTATTAAATTGCCATACATTTCCTATGGAAATTACGGATAAAATGGCGGTATGCCACCAATTCATGCTCTATGGACGGCCATTATTTGTTTGTCTAGGTAGTTTAATGTCACATTGGCTTATGCAGAGGATATTGTATGAAATCAGTTTTTTTCACAAGTAATGATAGGCCGAATAGGGGAGCAAAGCTAAGACTATTTAACACAACTTATATGAAAAGGGACATTATTTGTATTTCATATCTTGCTCGCAAGCTCGAGATGGACTGTAAATGGGTTATATATATTTCCCTGTGTCATGATCACAGAGCATGAACGGGTCGTATACGACTAAAATGGCCATACATTTCCTGTAAATTGCGTATATACGGCCAAGTCATGCCTTGTGGATTGTGGCCATGAGGGCTTCATTAATGGTACCGGTAATGCTTTTGTAGGTCGACGTTAGTAACAAATAAGGGGTGATTTTTATTTTGGAAGTGTACTAATCAGTTATGACAGGTATTTACTATCAAACAGTTACCAGGTTTTTTATAGGTATTCACACGAGACATGGTGTATCAGAACACACACACAGATATAGATATAGATATATACGTGTGTGGGTGTGTGTGGGTGTATTTGATGGTGTGTGTGTGTGTGTGTGTGTGTGTGTGTGTGTGTGTGTGTGTGTGTGTGTGCGTGTGTGCGTGTGTGTGTGTGTATGCTCAGAAATGAATATATGGTTTACAAATAAGTTTGATAAACAGTCGTGCCATAACAGATGTTGTTGTGTACATTGATAAGTAATAAGGTTTGGCTTTATAAAAATTGCATCAGATATAGTTTTACTTGTAAGTTGTTACATACCCATAGGATAACATTTGATAAATGATAATCATACAGGAGTACAGATACCAATGAGGTATGACAGAAGCAATATGGACAGTAGGATATCAACATAAATAGCAAGTGTGAATACAATTCGATCTATGCAGATGGAGATTAGTTTAGACCAGAGAACTTCAAATCTCTATGGGACAATTTAATGGAAATATTCCTAGATGACGAATTATTATCAAATCTAGGCTCAAACTAATCACAGAAGACAGCATTAAGAGAAAAATAGATATAAGGACAGTTTTTGGTTATAATCCTTCTTTACGTTGTCTCTCATATTTTTTTTATCTTATCAGCTTCAAATTTGTACTTGACCTTGACCATTGCTCTCTGAATGCAAAGTGGTCACACATTCCAGAGAACTATAATAGGGATCGAACGCGCTTAAAGAAATGCCCAAATCAAATTATGCAGCCTAAACACAATTTTCCCGATCATTGTGAGTGATCATATATACCAAGTCTCGTAGATACATTGTTATAATCATCGGGGTTTTCTAATGGTTGAGATCTAGTGTACATTGGATTTAGTAGTAGCTTATCCATACGCCTTTGGACCATGTCCACATCACAGAGAGTGTGTAGTCCATCAACATGGTATTTTCTGTTGTTACATTTAAGGCAAATTTTGAGTGCTCTATTCCTGTAAACGTTGTAGTTGTCTAGGACCATCCTCCGGCCGGCCTGAATAGCAGGCTGTATTTTACAGATTCTCGCCTACATGCCAGTGCCTTGTAAATTGGACTATTATTAAGGTTTCTACAGCATAGAACAGCTTGAATATTTCCTGTTATGTTCTTCAGTAATTTTCATTTTGAAATAATGTAAACCCTGTTTATCGTCATGAGTTTGAGTTTACATTTTTTATTTGGCACTAATAAATCGTATACAATACAGACGGTTTTTTTTATATAATGCCAATTAATAGTTATCAGGAACTCCCATTAATCAGATGATCACAAAGTGTTCATACTAATGGTTGGTTAACCAGTTATCCTTCATGTACTGTCCCTCCGTCAATACTTATGACTGTTTTATGTTATATGATATTGGATTATGATTCGATCTAGAGCTTGTAGATCTGCGGGTCTCACACTGGACACAAACTCGTCAATGCCCGGGCTGTATTGTTGAGCTGAGTTGTCAACACAAACACATGCTTTGTATTTTATTTTTAAATAGCAAGATTATACTCCAATATCCAGGCCTGCAAAAATTAAGCCGGGTCTGCAAAAAAAATCTGCAGGACCGAATGTCCTGCATGGTCAAAAGGTTTTCGTAGACTGAGTCATAGACTTAAACTGGTCCTGCTCTGCCTCCAGTCAGCTACTGAAGTCCTGGAGCCCAGTATCCTCCCCTGTTTCAGGCTGCCCCCCACCCTCCCCCCTCAATATTGTAACTCTTCCTCTGTGGCCCCACTCCCACCTGCAGGAGGGATATTTGGCCTTTTCACTTATGAGCGTGCTGATTATCAATTATCCTCCAGAATGTTGCTGGAAACTACGCCATAGAGGATACAATATCTCTTGTGATTCCGCATCACAATGACCGGTACCATATGGAGGGAATATGTCTCCATGCACTGTAACATCATACACGACAGTACCATCCGCATGTATTACATGTATACATTTCCCCACTAAGCTAGAGTAAAAGAGGAAGCTCTTTAAAGCACCTGTATCATATATCATGTATGGTAACTTATGAAATATGCCCCACCCAATTTGGCAGTTATGTAGTCTGTATAGCGTGCATACTTAGTTGCACCGATTTCACGGATCTTTGGGTAATGCAGGGAAGGCTGGTGGTTCATGCTTGTTTGCGCAGACCAACATTTCTACATGAGGTCATGCTACTAGCAGTATCCATGTGTGTACCACCACCCCACGTGTTGGTGTGTGTGTCATACTGAACAGAATATTCTACAAAATAAATGCGGTTATCAACAATCTGCTCAGTCGGTATATATATATATATATATATATATATATATATATATATATATATATATATATATATATACACACACACATATATATAAGTGTGTGTGTGTATTCCACATTTGATATGTACTTCCCTTCATTACTGAAAGATTTATCTATTTATTTATGTATGTATGTATGTATGTATATATATATATATATATATATATATATATATACTTCTATAAAGGGTGGGTTGTGGGCAGATTCGTCATCCTCAGACTCACGCTGTGGGAAGGAGCTGAGTTTATGGGCAGATTTTATCTGCCCATAACCCACCTTGCCTTAAATGAATCCTATGATGCTAAAAGGTGGAGATTTTGTGAATTTAGAAGTCATCTTCCCACAACATTATGGGCAGTTGCTGGAATCTGCTAGTGCTGACAGGTGACACTAGGTGTCTCTAGTAGTCGTGGGGTGCATGGAGGTGGGTAGTTGTGCATGGAGCTGCATGGTGGTGGAGGGGAGGGGAGGGTTGGGAAGGGTGGGTGGATGGGGGTGGGGGGTCAGATGTTGCATGCTACCCGCCATGCTGTGTATGCTTAGTGAGAGTTGCCATGGTGAGGGCTTGGGTACATCCCAAGACATTAAGATGGGAAGCTAAAAGCAATCAAAGAAACCAGAAGCAAAATCCCTTGTATCTTACGCCTGTGTTAGAGGCATTATGAGTAATGATTTTACAAAGTCTACATGGTTAACATGGATGTGCACAGAAAGTGATTCACAGCCTGACATCCCACAGTGCTGTTGGTGGTTGGCGGTACCCATATATACAGTCAGATTCTCCCCAACAAAAATATGTTATTTTACGTGACAATAACATTTCTAACATTATATAACGTTTTGCCATGATCAGGTGCCATAGAGAAACGTTAAATAACGTTGTACAATGGGTTTTTTAAACTGGAGCCTCTGTATATGTCACTGACATCCCACAGTGCTGTTGGTGGTTGGTGGTATGTATATATAGTCAGATTCTCCTCTGTATATGTCACTGACATCCCACAGTGCTGTTGGTGGTTGGTGGTATGTATATATATAGTCAGATTCTCCTCTGTATATGTCACTGACATCCCACAGTGCTGTTGGTGGTTGGTGGTATGTATATATAGTCAGATTCTCCTCTGTATATGTCACTGACATCCCACAGTGCTGTTGGTGGTTGGTGGTATGTATATATAGTCAGATTCTCCTCTGTATATGTCACTGACATCCCACAGTGCTGTTGGTGGTTGGTGGTATGTATATATAGTCAGATTCTCCTCTATGGCCCTAGACCCCTTAATTCGATATGGCAATATGCCAATTTTTAAAATCGATATGGCAACATGTCACATGCCCCCATGTCGACATACATGCCCCCATGTTGACATACAAGCCCCCATGTCGACATACATGCCCCCATGTCGACATGCATGCCCCCATGTCGACATGCATGCCCCCATGTCGACATACAAGAGGTGCAGTACTGGCCCCAGATGACCACTGCAGAGGCCGGTCTCTGTGTGACCATGTCTCATGTCTTTAGGTGCTTTGTGCTAGTATGCGCTAGTACAATGAGAGATTATGTTAAATGTTATCACGTAAGCAATGTGTAAAGAATATATGACCATTCTTGTAGAGTCAGTATGGAAAGCCATTATCAACAGCTATATGAATTATCTTTATATGGTGAAAGATACCGCACTGCATGCAGTATTGAGTAACTGGTTTCTTCAGAGCTTTGTGGCCTAAAACAGCGTGGACAACACTTAACCAAGCCAACCTCACCCCGACATACACCCCAGGTTAGGGGTGGCACTCCCCAAGCACAGACATGTACTTGAAGTCTATCGGGACTGCACCGAAAAAGTGGACGGAGACACTAGGTGAGTTCGGTATCAGGTTTTTATTGACCAGATCTACCAGCCTGCCTACTCCCCCAGACCACCACTCGCAAGGAACAGGCTTCAGTAAAACTTAGCTGGGTCTTTGCGAGGGGTTGCCTGAGGTGGTAGGCAGGCTGGTAGATCCGGTCAATAAAAACCTGATACCGAACTCACCTATTCTTTACCCCGACCCTAGATCTGTGTGCACGGTGACATGATGGTGTGGTAGTGATATTTGTAAAGTTGGATTGGATTGGTATTGGATATGTTTATTGTAGAATCGCCCCTAAAAGGTGCTTTCTTCCATGTACAAATCTGCCTTTCATATGGAAGATTGGTTAAAGGACTTGTGGATGGAATAATCAATCCAGGTATGCAATGGCACATATGAAATGTATATGAAAATTGAAAAAGGTTTTAAGTGCTGACTTTTTCTCTGCTGTGATCTAAACCAATTTCCGATTTTTCTTCTTAAAGTCCTTATTTCAAAACCCTACCCAGTTTGTAGTTTATTAAATTCTCTACAAGATAGTTGCAATTATTTATATTGCAAGGGGATTTCTGGTAAGGCCAAATAAAAAAAAGTTTTGTTTCCGGTCACCCGACCGGGTCTAGCAAAACAGTCCCGGGTCCCCCTCTTTTTTGGATTTCTAAGATTTTTTGCCACTTTTGTTTTTTTACGGTTTGTAAATCGGACAATTATCAAGGATTTTAGAGCAAAAACCCTAAATCCAGGCCTAAAAATGAGAAAATTTGAAAAAAAAAATTTAAAAAAAGAAGAAAAAAATCCGGCCGGCGGGGCCTGCTTTCTCAGACCATGTTTTCCGGAAACCAACCTTTTTTTTATTTTGGCCTTATTGAGAAATCACACGTTTTATTTTCATGACCAGCAGGGCCTGGCCTATGCCATGGTTGACGGCAGCTACCCCTGCACCTCCCGCTGGTTGTGTAACTAGTCCCCCCCCCCCCCCCCCCGATTGACGTTGCTGCTGGACTAGAAGTTGTCGGTGTCGCCCTTCATGGGGTGCAAATAACAGTATTGTTAGCCTTTAGAAGTGGCATGATGAAGGGCTAGGGGATGGCTGGCGGTGTGTAGTGGGCATTTCTATACAGGAAATCAAAGCTTTAACACTTCCAGAGAAATGACAACGGGCCTAGAAGTAAGGCTAAGAAAAGAAATGGGAACAGGGTCATTTCTTGGCGACGTCTCAGACCAGTCAGGTCCATGAACCTAGTCATGCAAAAACTCGTGGTGTGATGGCGCCCTCCACTGGAGACTTTTATGTTCATTTGCCTTTGGGCAATAATATAAGCCTAGTTATGTATGCTAGAATTATTGATGATAGTCACAAGCCGTGAAAACTGATACATAGCTTAAGACTGAACAAGGATTTGACTGCAGGAAAGTGTTTTTTTCATGCAAGGTGCACATAAATATACATTATATGTTTACTGTGTAAACTAAATATAGTATAATTTATTCGATATGTAACCCAATATGTAACTGGGAAGCCTATCTGCCCATAAAACACACTCGCATTAATCAATAGACTGTATTAGGGATATTGTCTAGGTTTGGATTTATTAATCTATAAAAGTATAGGATTGTTACAGTAGTGATATCAGTAACACTTTAGACTACCAATAGTTGTTATCTTATCGTCACCTTTATGTTTAGTATACAGCCAGGGCTAGGTGCATACATTTTGATAATGTATAGTCTACACAGTATTCGTGTTTTCAACTTCAAGGGATTAAGAAGTATCCTGGGTCACTTACTACTCTACCCCTTTCCATCCAAAGCCAACCCCTCCCCCCCCCCTTCCACTCCCCGACCTTCCCCAGCAGCACTGCGTGAATATCCTGTTTATTGAGTTATGTAACCAGTAGAGCCCAGAATGACCATGTTATTGTTTCTGTTCATTTCCTGCTGACCGTGTGAGTAAGACCCTCCATGCACCCCCCCCCACCCCCCCCCCCACCACCCCACCCCACCCCACCCCACCCACTACCCAATACACGACATATAACACTGTATACACACTGCAGATTATGGTTAGTCTGTGTGCCGCAATATCAAAGCATAACTCTCAGTTTTGGATTGGATATCAAAGTTACTTTACAGGACGTTTAACCTTTTTGTTTTAGTTGCTACAGTGATAAGCATATTTCCTGTCAGACTAGCCACCCTAGAGAACAGTAACATATAGGTTAGAGAGCACTATACTTAACAGGTGCCCGCCTTAGAAGTTGTATGTGTGTAGGGGTGGGAGAGTCTTTTATGTAGGATGTATTACATCTGTGAGATTATCATAATACCTAGGCTGACGTTAAAAAAACGTAAATTCCCTTTTTCTTTTCTTTGCACAAGGGAACAAGGCATAATGTCAACCGCCACCATAGCAGGATGATAGCCTAATTAGTGCCTGATTATATAAGGCCAAAAAAAAAGAAGGTATGTTTCAGGTAACATGGGAAGAAAGACTAGGGTCGGAAGGTCGGAAATATATTCTATTTCATCTCATTTTTTTAACATGCAAGTACTAGCCATCCTCTGTGTAAACCCTAAAAATCACCCAAAAAGTGTAAAAATATGAAATTTTCTTCAAAATTGCGCAAAAAAACATAGGGTCAGCCCTGTTTTGCTAGGGTCGGTCGGGTGACCTGAAACAAACCTTTTTTCTTTGGGCAAGCAGAAATTTTCCAAATAGGCCATTTTGGACACCCTAATTCTGTCAGAAACCCTACTAAATGTGTCCTTAGCTCATTCTCACATTGATAAGCAAGGAACACCAATACTGCATTGAAATATACACGATTCTGAAGAGAAAATAAAATGTGCAGAATATCAAAAAAGGTTCATAGATAACAAAACCATATATTTATTTCTGAAAGGTATCCAAGTCGTTCACTATGGGCTGGTCAAACCAAGAACCTGGCGCTGAGAGGCTGGCGAGAGAGAGGTCGTGGTAGTGGGGGTGGGTTGGCCTGCTGGCCCTGCCACCTCCCACCCCTCGGCCGCTTTCCATGCCTGCCTGTCCAGCCCGAGGTCCGGCCTGTTAACCCTTTAAGAGCTGCATGATACTTTAATGTGTTGTGCCCAAGTTTAGGTATTTGACTAGGAACGTTCATAGACATCTCAACCTAATAATCTATCAATTAGGCCACTAAATAATTAGCTTTGCTGACACCGCCCACATCAGCTAAAAAGGGTTGCATTTTTTCCCCATAAAGAATAAGGCCAAAATCCTGCATCTGTGAAAAGGGTAACATATATATGGGGTTGTCTGTTCCCATTCTGTGAGACTTACTTGGTCGGCATGATGCATTAATCTCAGTCTGGCAAGTTACTCACTGAGGCTTCATTCATACATCATGAAGACCAAGGACATTAAAGCAGTATGTGGCCTTTAAAGACCGTTTGTTGAGATGTGCCTTATCAGTCAGATCTAGAGAAAGATAAGACCTAGTTGTCTGCCGCCAGAGGTAGTAGGACCTTATCAGTTGTCATTGCAACCAGACTCGTGACAATCAGATGGGTCAGGTAGGTGAGGGGGGCAGGGGACATGTAGGGGAGGTCAGGGGACGGGTAGGGGAGGACAGGGACGGGTAGGGGGAGGGCAGGGGACACGTAGGGCAGGGAAGGAGCCTGTCGTTTTTCTCAAACATACAAGTAGAAGCCAGAGGTGATCACAGCGTGATGGCCATCCCCATGGATGCATTGGTTCGCTCTGTTAGGTCCTGTTGTTGAATTAAGAGGTTAAGATATATATGTGGAAGACCCATTATGGTAGGTCTAGCTGATGTGTTTTTTCTGTTTCTAAAGTAGACAATTTTTTATTGCAAAATGTTACAGGTCAGTTCATGTGACTTTTGGATTTGTAATGAAGACAAAATATTTTAAATTCGCAGCAGACATCCAATATAGTATTGTATGTAATTTGATGTGGTATACTAATGGGATTTTGACATCATATGTTCTCACATGAAGTAATACGATACCAATGTAACAATGTGAGGCTATTCTATCACAGATTTTTAGTGATCTCGTTCTCAAAAGGCATGTTCATACACTGTAATAAGCCCTTTTGACCATTCCCATACCCCTTACACGCCACATCTACCAGAGCATCAACATTCATGAGAAAAGGACAGACAGAGAGTCTGACTTAGAAGTTAGAACCCCGCCTCCAGCCCCCCCCCCCTGTCCCCTCAGTGGATCGGTGCAGTCAGCAGTCAGCCCTACTAAGGTAGAGGCCACACCCCCTCCTTCCCACCCCACCCCCTACCACACACAACGCAAACAGTAGGAGGGGCATTGTTATATACCTCAATAACACGAATACTGCAGTGAACCAATCAGTGATGACCATTGGCTGTCTTACCTAATGAATCCCATCATAAAAAAGGCATGTTGCAGCCTATTGTGGTATAGTTGTGCCAGTTACACACCCGAGTGTACCTTTCTGGAAGCTGCTGTTTATTGTGATTTTACACTGGGGCCTAGGAGCTGTGCCTAAGATTTCTCTCTGGAGATTTACTGTGGTACTTGGAGGATACCACCAAACTACAATCCACCAACTTCTGAGAACAGGTAAGTCACGATTCACTTTAAGGTTTTAGCCAAATGTTTACTAGAATGGTCAAACCTCATACTGGCCACAATAGTTTGTTTACATCCGTCAAATGAAAATCAAAGTTCTTCAATATGTTGTGACAGGACACACATTGGTCAGTCTCTATCATAGGACATAAAGTGTATAAAATGCTTGGTATATTTCGTGACACTAAATGTTAATCCCTTGCATCAAAATTATTGGATTGGAACTTTAGACAAAGTGTATGTGTGTGTGATATCTTTCTTTTTTTGTTGCAATCAATGATCAAAACACGATATATGCAGTTATAGAAAGCTCCTACTCATGTGAACTGATAGCTATTTACTTGAACTAAATCTACAGGCACTAAGGTCACATGTCTTGAGTAACTGTGAAATGTTAGGTATAATTAGGACTCCCTCTGCTATCCCCTCATGGCATTCACACCACACAGTTCACAGGACAAGTCGTGAGAAAACACTAATCATATTCCATGCTTTCAAATATAAAATGTCAACAGTATGCTATATTATTATAGGGAACGTTTTAGAAGGTGTGTAATATTGAGCTTAAACCCCCCCTCCGCCTACCAGACCATAGTGTCTCCCATATCCATCAATATATTGAAAACTGACTCATCTTAGTCATACAGAATAGCAGTACAATAGGGGAAAGTACTTCCTTTAGTCCATTGTTTAACCTATATTGTCCAATAATCCATGGCAATAATCCATTTCAATAAAAATGTTACTGGTGTTTTCTTCTGAGATAGTGTCAACCTCCCTCTAGCTTTATACTTAACCAACTGAGGACAGTGCATATGTATACCCCCCCCCCCCCCCCCCCCGCTTCAAAAGTGTTGCAGCTCAGTCACTCCACATGTCTAGGTGTAATCTGGCATCAGGTACTCATCTCACATTTACAGTGCACCAGTATGTACGTGACGTTCACACTATTCCTGGCATTTGATGTGTAACACCTCGTGCAGAGGGGGGGGGGGGCGTGGTCAGCAGTGTCTAGGTACAAAGTTCACATTCTGGAGCAAGTAAATGCAACAGTTTTTGCGGTTCTTGAAGTGGAAGGGTGCAGGGGGGGGGGGCTGGGTGCCAGTGCAGACAGCTGGGTGGTGGAGGGAGGAAGAGGGGTGGTGGGGGGGGGGGGGGACAGACCCCGGGAATAAGAGCTGACTTTCAATGCAGGATGTACTATCTACCCGGCCGTTGCTTAGGCCTGATAATTTTAAATTTTTCTTGGTTGAAGGGGAGAGAAAAGTGGCAAAATTGACGTGCATGAGGAGAGTAATCTAAAAACTCAAATAAACCTTCCCCATTACTGGAACAACCACATGATGATATGCTCTTGTAATTCTGCTTGCAAACAGTATCCAAGCTCATGCTAGAGTCCGTTTTTTCCTTCACCAGATTTTCAAAAAAGGACTTTTTCTTTTGCAAATTTCCAGCAGAATTCTCCTGATATTTGCATGTTTGTGTTTATCCTTGTACTGAACGATTGGTATACGTTAGGTGGGGTTAATACTGTCCTATTAATCATGAGAATACATCCATCCAGGCGTTCCCTTTGAGCATAAACCACGTAGTACTTATCCCATACAGTTTCCCATTCATCAATACCTGAATATAAATCTTTTTCCTCAACTTGTTGTAGACGCCACTGGCCAGGTAGGCTCTGTAGGCAGCTGTTTGGGTAATCGTTTCCACCTTAAAAAGGCTCACAAGCATTTAAATGCTTTAGCATTCTGTTTTCTATATTTGATTATCGTATGGCTTCTATATCTATGTCTATATATTAGATATCATATGCAATAATTATTTAGTTTGCAACAGGACCTCCCCCCCTCCCCGCCCACAAATACCAGGTCTAAGTAATGACCCGGAGGATAGTACATCCTTTCTTGAAAAGTCCCCCCTCATTCCCTGGTTGGTTACCCCCCCCCCCCCCGACCCTCCGACCCACCAACCCTCCCAACCACCATATACCTCTCCCTCTATATGCACATGCCCCCCTATGGTCATCGGCCAGTGGAAGCCGTCAGTTCCTGACTCCTAGTGTCCCTCCTCCAGTGCGGGTGCAGCATGTAAGAGAATGGGCGACTAGAGGGACGGGCAAACATGCAATACAAATCAACTTGAAGCATTGTATACCCCTCATTAACCTTCATTGACTCATAGGGTCTATTCCTTGGAAATATGTTGAGAAGGAGTTGCATGTACCTTTCTTTCGGAATGGGCAGTACATTTGTAGTTTATAGTTAAACTTTATTTTAAATTCTAAACAAACTCACTCTCAAATACATTCATTTGTTTAACATCCCAAAGGATGTGATCCACCTGGGGCCCATTTCATTTATTTCACAGGGGTAAGATTTCTAGATTTGGGCTTTCAGCTTACCACTATAGAATATGCTATCGGGATAACTAAAAACGTTAATTCCAATTTTTGGTTAAAGGCCTAACTCATCGTTCTTGGTATGCGGAATACAGGCGACCCTGACTCTAGGCCCAAACCACATAGACCCACGGAACACAGGCCTTCTGGAATCGGATCAATCGGATCTGATTCCAGGACTTGGCCCCTGGCATACTTAGCCCCATGTCATCTAGCCCCATGTCACTTGCCCCCCTAGGCATCTGGTCACCTTGTACCTTAGCCCCCCGTCATCTGCCCCCCCACCTGCCCTGTACCCTGTATTTTCTATAGCTCCTTTATCTCTCTAAAGGTTAAATGTTTGTCATGTGTGCATCATGTGTGCATCATATGTGCGTCATGTGTGCATCATGTGTGCGTCATGTGTGCATCATCCCTTCACCAGAAATCATTTTCTATAGCTCCCATATCATTCTAAAGGTTAAATGTTCGTCATGTGTGCATAATTGGACGAACGCGAACACTTGCTAAATTATGTTTGGATAAATGACGTGTTTTATTGCAAAGTAACATGGGCAATAATTTCATCCAGTGAATGAGAAAACATGTCAAATTTATATTGAGTAATATGGCATAACTATGAAACGCTCAATACAGTAGCCACGGAAGTGTGGTTGTAAAAACAAATCTATAGCTCCCTTGTCATTCTAAAGGTTAAATATGCATCATGTGTGCACTGACGCACATGACGTACACATGACGCACACATGATGCACAAGTGTAGAAAATGTGTTTTGGGGCAGAACTGATGCACATGACGCACACATGACGCACACATGACGCACACATGACGCACACATGATGCACACATGATGCACAAGTGTAGAAAATGTGTTTTGGGGCAGAACTGACTCACATGACGCACACATGACGCACACATGACGCACACATGACGCACACATGACGCATACATGACGCACATTATGCACACATGATGCACAAGTGTAAAAAAAGTGTTTTGGGAGAACTGACTCACATGACGCACACATGACGCACACATGATGCACACATGACGCACACATGATGCATACATGATGCACACATGATGCACACATGATGCACATGATGCACACATGATGCACACATGATGCACACGTGTAGAAAATGTGTTTTGGGGCAGAACTGATGCACATGACACACACATGATGCACATGGCACACACATGGCACACACATGATGCACACATGACGCACACATGATGCACACATGATGCACATTATGCACACATGACGCACACATGATGCACAAGTGTAGAAAATGTGTTTTGGGGCTGCACTGACGTACATGATGCACAGTGAGCAGAACGTTGGCGCGCATATGGACATGGTACTAATGAGGGGGGCCAAGTATCAGGTGGCTAAGTGATAAGCGGGCTAGGACACAATGGGGCCATATACCAGGGGCCAGGTGCCAGCTGGCCAGCTATGACTGGAGCCAAAAGGCCGAATATCCTGGAGCTGAGGCCTGTAGGCATTAATCTCACGTCCATTTCAGACATCCACAACCATTATCCTCACGTCCAACACTATCTCTATAAATGATATGTCCAACCCCCTTACCTCATGTCCAACCCCCTTACCTCATGTTCAACGACCTTTCTCACGTCACGTCCACTTCAGACATCCACAACCATTATCTCATTCTAATTCCTCACGTCCAACACTATCTCTATAAATGATATGTCCAACCCCCTTACCTCATGTCCAACCTCCTTACCTCACGTCCAACCCCTTTTCTCACGTCATTCCCCTCCCTCACGTCCAACTCCCTTACCTCATGTCCACTACCCCGACCTCATGCCTACTACCTCACCCTCATGTCCATTACCCCAACCTTACGTCCACTAGTGGATGTGAGGGAAGGAGGTGGACGTGAGTGAAGGAGTTGGACACAGAATCATTTTGTTAGAGACAATGAAATGGACGTATGACAAGGTTGTGGATGTATGATATATACGACTGGAATTCCATTATGTTGCAGTTGCAGAACTGGAAAGGGAAGGGGTAGAGATCCAGGGCATGACCGATATACTGGAGGATTACCTATGTAGTCTATCAGGGGTTGCCATTTCTCAAAACCAGATATCATATTCGCGCCCTCCACCACTCTAATACGACCAACTCGGCATTGCGACGTGTTGTCATGTATATCCTCTGATGTGACCAGCCACCCTCCGACCACCAAGATTCAGGTCTCAAATCATTATCTTTTTCTCCCTCTAATGCAACCACAATGTATAATTAATAAATGCAAGAGTCAACCATTACACACATGTATACATTTCACCTTTACCCCCCTCACCTGACTGGTGGTCCGATATCAGAGGGACAGAAGTCAGCCCCTTAAAGGTGCACTGAACCCACGACGTCATTTGCGTACAAAACTCGGCAGGGTTAGGTCCTGGGTTGAGTGCGCCTTTAACTATAAAATAAACTCTTTCTAATGTGACCCCCTCCCCCCACTAATGCAACCACTATTTGATGGTTACCTGGGTGGTCGCATTTGAGGGACAGTATATCATGCAAATAATAATCCCTTATATCCAAAATCGCAGTAGAGTCTTAGTCCTATATACAGTCAGGTACCCCTGTGTATGTATGTCTCACATCCCACAGTGCTGTAGAGTCTTAGTCCCATATACGGTCAGGTACCCCTGTGTATGTATGTGTCACATCCCACAGTGCTGTAGGGTCCCAGTCCCATATACAGTCAGGTACCCCTGTGTATGTATGTCTCACATCCCACAGTTTTGTAGAGTCTTCCCAGTAAACACACTAACGTTAGAACTATAGGGAAAGTTAATTACTTTAAGATGCTATTTCATGCACATGTATACTATCAGCATATGATCCTATCACAGATCACTCCAAACTCAAAGCCAGATATCTCAGAAACTACCTCGGGACCCCCCTATTTTCTTTACACCATTTGAGACTACTTATAATATGGGTCTCATGGCGAAAATCCTGACCAAATCTAATTACTTCTAGACTATGGGGTCTACCCACCTTAAAAGATCTAAATCTGTGGCCCTGGCAAAATGTTTTTCTTTTGGAAATATTCATGATTACGTTACATCAGAATATAATCAATCTGACTGGCTTCCCCACAATTTCCCCTTTCCAATGATATATTACATGGCTATGGTGATTGAGGGAAGATTAGTCCCTTAGCCACAATTAGCCAATTTGACGGATTTTCAGGGGGTAGCATTAGCCAAATTCAAATTTTATTCACCACTGGCGATTTGGCGAGTGGCTAGCGCGAACCCTGCATGCTGACCATGAGGCTACGGAGCTAATAATAGATCTGTTCAGGGTTATAGGATATAAATGTCAGCTAATGCTATATTAGCTGTTAGATTACTACATATAGTGTACACTCACAGAGTCTAAGTCCACATACAAGTTAAAACAAGGTTATTTACAAATCTAGTGTTTGTCATACAACGTTAAATGATGTATAATTCATTCATGCATTTACCTAACATCTCAAAAAGACTTAACATTTTCTGTTATCCAACCTGTTAGCTATGTTGGATAAATTTTGGTGATCACTGGGGTGTGAGGGAGGGCTTTGCTAAAGGTCCCTATAATATAAGTCAGGGAACTGTCCTCAGTATATGTCTGCCTTGATGCTATGGACACACAAGCCCGGTTAACTCAGTAGCTAGATTATATGCCTAGAGTGATGATGTCCAACTCTGGTGTAGGGTTCACCTCCCCGTACTAGCAGCATTTGTCCTTATAATATACAATATAGGGAATGTAGGTTAAACAAGCAGTATCATAAAATAAATATAAAGGAAGTTCTGAAATGTATTTTGCATACTTATATCTTTGGAAAGAATAATATGCAGCTGTATGTAGGCTTATATTGGCATAAAAATAATGTGTTTAGATTCCATTCTTTCGGCGTTAATTAATTAATGTTTGGTTATGTTTAGGTAATTTACGCAAAAAAGACTGGAAATACGTTGCCATTACATATATAAACATTCTTTAATGTTCATTTAGGTTTGATAACGTAAATAAACCCTCACGTTTGGACGTTATTAGACATTGTAAATTTACATCATTTCCACAAAGAAATAACATTCTTGTAGGGTCTTAGTCCTAAATACGGTCAGCTACCCCGATGTATATATGTTTCACATCCCACAGTGCTGTAGGGTCCCAGTCCTATATACGGTCAGGTACCCCTGTGTATGTATGTCTCACATCCCACAGTGCTGTAGGGTGTTAGTCCCATATACAGTCAGGTACCCCTGTGTATATATGTGACTATACATGGGTAGCCAGAATTACTGCCGTGTCGCCGTGTCGTTTTTTAGCTAAGGGGCCGTGTCTCTGTGTCAATTTTATTTTATACATTTTGGTCTACAATTTCGTGTCCGTCGATTTTTAAACCCCCCGTGTCGCACGTGTCGATTTTAACAACCCCCCATGTCGCTGTGTCACACGTGTCGAATTTTACCAATGTATAGTCACATATATCTCACATCCCACAGTGCCGTAGGGTGTTAGTCCCATATAGAGTCAGGTACCCCTGTGTATATATCTCACATCCCACAGTGCTGTAGGGTCTTAGACCTATATAGAGTCAGGTACCCCTGTGTATATATCTCACATCCCACAGTGCTGTAGGGTCTTAGACCTATATAGAGTCAGGTACCCCTGTGTATATATCTCACATCCCACAGTGCTGTAGGGTCTTAGTCCTATATAGAGTCAGGTACCCCTGTGTATATATCTCACATCCCACAGTGCTGTAGGGTCTTAGTCCTATATACGGTCAGGTAGTACTCTGTATAGAAGGGTGCGGGGACTCAAGGCCCCTGGGACAATTAGTCCCCTAGCATTTTTTGGCCCCCCCCCTAGCAGAAGGCAACCCTGATTCAAGGCCCCCAATGACTCAAGGCCCCCCTGGATCCTAGCTCCCCCCCTCCCAAGTAAGTCGTAGACCCATTTTAAGTGAAAATCAGTTTTCTGTTGTTGTAAGGTGCCGCCATGTTGACAGAGATGCCCTTATATTGACTGAGATGCCCCCATGTTGATAGAGATGTCAACATGGCCGGGGGGCCTTCAGTCAGGGGGGCCTTCAGTCAGAGGATGTAGCGTCAGGGTGTTAGCATCCAGGGGGGGGGGCTTTCAGTCCTGGAACCATATAGAAGTCCTATTAATGTATCAACGCAATATGGTGCCTTTTGAGGTCAATCTGTTGGGCAAATACAGAACTTAAACAAATCCTGTATACAATATTCAAGGACTGATTTTCATTTTTATTTAATCTGAATTCAAATACACATTGGTACACTCAAGAGGCTCTAGATATTGAAAGAAAATGTTTTAGAACGTTTTGGCAGCAAGACTTGTACCATGTACCTTGTGTGGATTTGCACTAGATGCCCTATGTCATATGGTGTGGTACCATGTACCCCCTTCTTATGTGGTCTGTTACCATGTGCCCCCATGTTAAGTGGTCTGGTACCCTATGTCACTTGATCTACATGTAGTACCATGTGATGTGATCTAGAGTTTTATACATAATCACAAATTTAACACTGAGAAAGTCCATGCAAATATGACTTACATCAATATAGCCACTTTGCATATTATAATTTAGATATATTTATCAGAACCACAGTGTATTGGTGTGGGAACCCCCAGAAAGTATTGATGTAGGATGTAAAATAAACCCTCAGAACACCAGTGCTTTCTGTCCTTGGACCCCCAGAACAACAAATGTGGGCAATAAAATGAGCCATCTAAGGGCCAACTTTCTGGTGCTTAGATCCCTCTAAACAGAATGACTTTAGTATCTTGTGTATTTCTTGCGAAAAGCACAAGCTGTATACAAAATAGACATGGGCGATTTGAGATTCTAGAATAGTGAATGTTACTAATGGCATGTTCAATGGTGATGTGTAATATTCCAAAGTTTTACTCATGCAAATAATAAAAATTTCACTCATTCAGGAAAATGTCCACAAAACGTTCCAGTAACATTTATAATTTCCTGAGTGACTTCTAAATGTAGTTGATGTGAGATTGGATTCATTCATGTAATTCCTTGGTTCCAACCGTCACACACTATTGTCATAAGTTACACCCCCTATCTAATACTGATAATAGTGACATGACATACTACATTGGAATATATCTATCCGTGTATATATTTTTTGAATTGACAATTATTTTGGCAGAATTGTGTAATTTCCTAGTTCAAGTCATCACTCTATCAGGTCACATCCATTGCCATAGTTAACAATTTTTAATTTTTTTTTAATTATTCATATCCTGCAAGTATTTCTCTTATAAAGGCAACAAGGTCCTAGTATAAGAAAGATTCTGGAAGCACCCTTTCATATGTGGTAATGCTCTGTATACATGTCATTGGTTCCAATAGTCATGTTGGTGCCAATTGTTAGGCTCTATCATATAGCCCACATCCTCCTAGTTGCTCCTACTCAAATTAAAGGGGAGGAACATGGGTTCCTTGTGGCTCTGTTATCATAACCTTGCGTATAGTATATAGTACCAAATTCGAAATTTTCAGAATCCCTCTGTGGCTTATAATTATAATCCGTCCAAATTAGAAGAACTATAAGAATCATAACAATGTATAGGGCTTATCTATAGATCTATATGATCCTGCATTGGCAAAATATAGAGCATGATGATTGGAACCACTCCAACCAGTGGCTGTTAGCATAGGAACTTTGCCCGGTACCCATGGTAACAGTATTCCAAATTTTGCAAAAGGTTGACCTGACACCCATACAATATATCGACAGAATGATATATCTCCTTATCAATTATGAAATTAGGCCCTCTAGCCCAAAGAACGGCCAGTCATGAGAAATGGTCATTGTACCTTGCTATCACCACTGGTGAATTGCCAAATGCCTAGTATGCCCCTGGAGGGCGTTTTTCCTCATTGGTATCTGGCCCCGTATGCTGCATACGAGGGTCCATATGCTACATACGGAGAAAAAGTGTTTTTCCTCATCCTATATGGGAATTATGTCACCAATACGGATCTCCATATGCGCATACGGAATTCCGTATGCACATAAGGAAAAAAAGTGTTTTTCCTCATTGGATATGGGAAATATTTTCCGTATATGGTCCGTATATAACCTCTCAATTCCTGAGGTAGTAGAGCAGCATAAATTCTAAAAAAGTGCTCCATATGCAGCATACAGCATAAATTTCTCCTTTAAGGGCCGCACAGTGTAGAATGCGGCCCTTAAAGGGAGAGGAGAAGTCAGGGAAGGGAGAGGTGAATTCAGGGAAGGGAGAGGTGATATCAAGGTAGGGAGAGGTGAAGTCAGGGAAGGGAAAGGGGAAGTCAGGGAAGGGAAAGGTGACGTCAGGGAAGGGAGAAGTGAAGTCAGGGAAGGCACTCGGAATGTCAGGCAGTACCACACAGGAGAAAAACCTCAATGTGTCGCACAGTAAAGAACCACCCAATATTGATAGTGATGGGGATATGGATACTTAACATACACACACCCTAATACCTACACAGGGGAGAAACCTCTCTTGTGTTACCTACCTTGCAACTTATCATAATGACTCAAAACAGCATAAATACATCCATCCCGTTTGTTTTATCCTGGTGTACAGAAAGAACTCTCCATTTCCCGACCTCCCCTCTCCATTCCCCGACCTCCCTTCTCCATTCCCTGACCTCCCTTCTCCATTCCCCACCCTCCACTCTCCATTTCCCGACCTCCCTTCTCCATTCCCTGCCCTCCCTTCTCCATTTCCCGACCTCCCTTCTCTATTCCCCGACCTCCCCTCTCCATTCCCTAGCATTCAAAACAGAATGCGGACCCTTTCCGGCCTACCTCGGTATGTGTCTCTATATTATGACGTCATAGAGGGAATTCCATGGGGGTTCCCTGTAATGTAGACTGGTTTCTGCACATTTTTACAATTAGGGCAGGTGAGTGACGTATTGGTATGCTGTATGCAGCATACCCATACGGATTTCCGTATGCACATACGGACGTGATACGGAGGTGGAAAAAAAAGATTATTTCTTTCCCAATATGGAATTCGGTATGTCTTCCGTATGTTGCTCCATATTGGGGTCCGTATTGGTCCAATGGGGAAAAACGCCCTCCTGGGATAAACATTATAACTTAATTGAAATATCCCTCATTTATTTTTTTTCAGTCACAACCACAATGCTGCGACTGAACAGGGTAAGTTATTAGTAGAAATCAGTTCAGATTAAAACAGAGTTATATTGTGTATCTACTACTCTCATGAACCTGACAGCATGAAAATATGTTTGAAGCTTACTTCATAATTAAATTTTGTTGGATTCTAGTTCTACCATAGAGATTAGCAGCTGGGCAGGGTGATCCCATTGACACCCATGTTAACCAAAATTGGGCACTTGACAGGTGACCTGGTGTATCACCCAGCCATCGTTTTTGTTTGACTGGAGCAGTATTTTGGCTGAATATGTTATTTTGAAACTTTTATTAGAGAAATTATATTACATTGCATTTTGAAACCCAACCCCTCCACATCAGTAAGTCTATTTATACCCTGTTTATGTAAAACAATATTCATATTTTCACTTTATCATAACATTTTTTTTGTGAGTCCAATATCATAATACATGTATACATGTCTTTTGCTCATCTTTAAAGAAAACAAGGAAAAAACCAGGAGAGGTTGCAGTTGAAGCGATCATCTCAGGCAAAGAGGAAGAACACCTTGAAGCAAGGTTCATCAGCCCATACAAAGGTAATAATTAACCACTAAGCAAATTATCATTCATTTTCCCAGGCTTACAAAGCCTTGATTTTGTAGTAAGCCCATTACATTTGGTCCTGTATGTAATATTGCATTGTCTATCAAGGCTGTGTATACATGTACTTCATAAATAATGAAAGGTTAGGAATATCTCAGAACAATGTTTCCAATATTATGTATCAGTTGGATATTTCTTCCCCAATGTTCCCACAGAAAGAAAGGCTCCAACTATTCAAGGACTAATGAACAACATTGTGTCTCACTCTTTCTTATAGGGCATGGGGTCTTTGCCACATGTGACATATCCAATGGCCAATTCCTAACAGAATACAAGGGGGAACTGCTTTCAGGTAAATGAATTGATTCTCATTGCACCTTTCACAAATCAAACTTACCCCGCAATAATAGTAATGATCCAAGGACTAATTTATATGAAATTGTATAGGGCTGTGTCTCACGACCTTGGGCCAATGTTTTTGTCTCTGATCGGGTGCCGTCTCTGACCGGGTGCCGTCTCTGACCGGGTGCCGTCTCTGACCTTGTGTCAGAGAAAAGTGTTTTTTAATTGTTAACCTATAGTCACATATATAAGGATTTGTAAAAACGTTATGGCAGTTGTTTTGTAACTATAAGTAGCCTCCTGCTGTTGGTAGAAGGTAACTTAACTCCCAAAGAGATATCCGGTCAGAGACAGCATCCGGTTAGAGACGGCACCTGGTCAGAGACGGCACCCGGTCAGAGACAAAAACATTGGCCTAAGGTCGTGAGACTCAGCCATAGTCTTTCTTTCTATTGAACTTTAACAGAACGAGAGGGTCTTCAACGAGCAAAACAATATGCTGGAGTCCTTGGGAGCTTTTTGTTCTACTTCAATTACAATGAACAGCCTTATTGGTAAGTCAGTATGTGCCTAACAGATTACCTTTATCAGTGCAACTATAATGTGCCTGCTTATTCATGTTCAAATGATCCAATGCATTTAAATATGTGATATTTACACTTTATTTCACAATGATGTGTTAAATTTCATTCTTACAGCATAGATGCCACCCATTCATCTGGCTTTGGGCGCCTTGTAAATGATGGAGATAAAAAACCTACCTCCTGTGTGAAGGTCATAGAAGTGGAAGGCAAGCCACATCTATGCCTGTTTGCTATAGGTATAAAGGAAGGAGAGGAAGTAACTTACAGTTACGGAAATATGGCAAAAAACATGTACTGGAGAAAGGTGAGTTCATATGAATATTTTTGTGTTAACCCACGATTTTGATTGATAAAATCTTGTGTATTAAGTATTCTTTAAAATATTTCCTATCATTACTTTTTAATTTCAAAAGAATGTTATTGACTCCAGCTTCAGAAAAACCCATTCCCATTCTGTAAGTGCATATTTGTATCTTTAAGCAAATGCCATAACTCAATCTTGTAAGGCACATTATGGAAATCCGCCATGACGAATGCATGATATATTGAATAGTTAAGTTAATGTTAAGTTAGAGGATTGAGTTACAGTCATTATATAATTACTATAACTAACTCTTGTGTTAAAGCATGGGTCCCGTATAAGCGTCAGTCTTGCAAGAGATTTGGATTCCTGAAATATTATTTTACTAGAATCATACATTGGCTAACATGCTGTTTCTGAATTTCAAGCAATTTATAAATTACCAAATAGATGACAGTCCCGTTGCACTGCATGGAAAATATATATCTTTTGCCTGTTTCCTAGTTTAAGTTGTGTTACATAAATTTATCTACTACTGACATTCACCATTGCTTACCCACACCCACATGCATTCTTATTGACAACCAACACATATTATTATATAAGAAGGGACTCTGTTTGATGTTTTAGCACTAAAGGCAAATAAGAAATAAGGAAATACTTGTTGCTTAAACTTGGGTCAAATATTTGGCTGGTTAAGGGTGAGGATTTCTCAGAAAAAAATGATACCCAGTGTTCCTAAAACTGTTTTCATTATATCATTATGACTAAATCAATCACTATGAAGATGTAACTCATGATGTCTGTTTATTTTCATGTGTGAACAAAATGACCATTTTGCAGCTGCTGGGGCTGGAAGGCTTAACAAAAAAGAGGACAACCAGCTACTGGGGACTCATGTCCATGATCAAACCAATGCGATCAACGAGATGGACTCTGCAGGTACATTGTTTGACCTTAGTTGTATTGGTCACATGTATACAACCATGATAACATGGTTATATTTTTTCATTGTGAATTTATGTATATAATGTTAAACTATCATCCCATGGTACTGTGGCAAGATGTTATAAGCTATACTATGCCTCAAACCCCCCTGCTGTTCGTGTATACAGTATCACTGGCTGCAGGGGTTATGAAACTAGGGTTAAAACCCAATAAAAGTGAATATCCCTCAGACTAAACCTAGTTCTATCCTTTTCACAGACTACTTTCCATAACCTCCTCTCATGATAGGGCCCATGACCACCTCAAGGACTAGTGTCCTTAATCCTCCTGATCCCCTCAGGGTAGTATTGGTAGGATATGGGATATAACCTGTGCAAACTATAGGCCCAATAACCCAGAAGTGCTGTGTATGTATGTCTCACATCCCACAGTGCTGTAGGGTGTTAGTCCTACATACAGTCAGGTACCCCTGTGTATATAATTATGTCCCACATCCCACAGTGCTGTAGGGTCTTAGTCCTACATACAGTCAGGTACTCCTGTGTATATATTTCACATCCCACAGTGCTGTAGGGTCTTAGTATATGTATGGATGAATGTTTGGATGGATGGATGGATGGATGGATGGTTGGATCCCACAGTGCTGTTGGTTGTTGCTAGTACATATATTCAGTCAGGTGTTTATGTTTCTCACATACTACAGAGTACAGTAGCGTTTCACTATAACTTCTGTTACAACAAATCGATGTGCGTTATGAACATAGACATGTTTTGCCTTCATCTCTTTAAAAAGTTCATTTACTTGCAGTCACTCCCAAAATACTACGAGCAACCAGAGTAAGTATGAGTTGTGAATATTCACTCACTGGTTTTCTATGTTTGCTGAATGTCAATGGTATCAAGCTATGACACAGCATTTACATATTTCCTAAATAGTGATTGATATTGCCGAAAGTTTAGGGGTTTGAAGGTCTTGAATACTCTTGGATCTAAGGGGTAACCTTGGAATGTAAACGCACTGTTGTATTGTTCTATACATGTGTATAATATACTACTTTATCAAGGTTAACGAAAGATACAATATCTGGGAAGCTTTGCAGATATTAACCAATTACTGAAAATAGTTATATGATGGAGATACATAGTCCTACTGAATGTCATGATTATTTACCAGAAACATTGTTTTTGTAACCTCTCATGGAACTATGTTGGTATTATGTAGTAGAAGTAATGCAACAGAATCAAGGCATTGTCTGCAGACTGTATGTGTGGCCAATAGAATAATTTAATCTCAAACCTCAGTTATTTGCAGGCACTTTAGGATGAAATATGCTACTTCTTTGAACTATTTTTGCTCTTTTGTGTAAATATAGTCTACAGAGTAAATCACGTACAATAATCTGGAAGAACCGCGTTTGCTTATAGAAAACCAGAAAGACACCAAGGGACATTGCCATTGAAGCGATCATCTCAGCTAAAGAAGAAGACGACCTTGAAGCAAGGTTCATAAGCCCTTACAAAGGTAGTTATTTACTTTCATATTCTATTGGAAATTTCTGATGAACATGGCACAAGGGTTTCATGATAGGTGAATCAGTATAAATTTATAGCCTACAATTTATTTTTATATCTGAGCTATAATCATATATTCTATTGTGAAAACTTCATGATGAATCCCAAGTCATTGTAAGACCAAACATTTACCAAACTACTGCTCCTAGTACATGTATCAAATGTTCCAGTTTTATCATGCAATTTGCCTACTTCTTGTGGGACAACATCTCATGCAGTGATATCAGCGTGTTAATTTTAATGCTCATCTTGTTTCCAAGTTTTGTTCTTTAAATTGATTCACAACTTTGTTTTTGCATTCCTTTTCCTTAGGGCATGGGACTTTTGCTCTGTGTGAAAAGTCTGATGGCGAGTTCTTAGCAGAATACAAGGGCATACTTTTATCAGGTAATGTGATGAAGTAATTGCTTTTCCAATTACTCTTTACTAGGACTAATGCTGTCAAAGTCATATCAATAAGTGATGTATTGTAATATCATTTACTTCAATTTAACAGAGCAAGAGGGTCTTCTGCGAGGAAAAGAATGTGCCAAAGAACTGGAGAGCTTTCTATATTACTTTGAATACGAGAAAAAGTTCTATTGGTAAGTGGATATAAGCCTAAGTATATAGACATAGATCAACAAACACTACTTGATATTGCCAGGCAAAAATTTTAAGAAATGAAAGAAATGGATCCTTGATGTCAAATGATAATTATTACAGGTAGACTACCAATGGACTGACAGTGGCATGTATCACCCTACTCCACCTGTTCTTATTTTGAAATTAAAAATGATAACAGGGGTACATGATATGTACTGTATGCTTAATTGTTTTTTTGACAATTTGAATTAATATCTTTGAATATAATGTGTCCAATTTCTACCCCATCCCTACAGCATTGATGCCACTCATTCATCTGGTTTTGGGCGACTTGTCAATGATGACCCAAAACACCCTAACTCCAGGATGAAAGTCATAGAAGTAGAAAGCAAGCCACATCTATGTCTGTTTGCTATAGATATAAAGGAGGGAGAGGAAGTAACTTACAATTATGGAGATTATGAACAGAACATGTACTGGAGAAAGGTGGGTGTAGCATTTCTCTATCATATAGTTTGTCTGTTGAAACTTTGTATCTTACCCTTTACTTTACTTTTTAAAGGAATGTTACTGATAACTAAATCATCTCAATTATAAAAAAAACTCTCAATGTATGCTGCACTTTGAGTTTTACTTTCCAAGTTAAAATGAATGCTTTGCTATATCACTAATCTGCATTTCATTAAATTCTTGCAACTTACTCCAGCTTCAGGAAAACCCATTCCCTTTTGGTAAGTTACTTTGCTATCTTTAATTCTTTTTGTCATTTTGAAATAGGCTTATGGTAATTAAAGATTTCGTTCAAATGTTGATAAACTAATGATGAATATTTTTGTAGCATGATATGACTAGGTTATAATGATAGGTAAAGGGTCATTCTATATAGCTTCTGTCATTATAACAATTCATGACACCGATCTAATAAGCTCACATGACCTGAGTGGTAAGGATATGTTTAATTGCTGCTTTATGGAGGATTCAGCATTATTGAGCACTGAAACAAAAGGGAGTTTAACAATGTATCATAACGATATAATGTGGAGGATGCATGCTATTCTAAATCACTAACTTGGACAAATATGAAAAGGCGATTGTTATAGTTCAGGGATTGTAAACCATAGACTTTTCTAATTAAACAAGCTTTGGCTTCACCCACGAAATCTTGTCAGCTCCGTTGCCTGTACAGCATTATCACTGATTATCGATTTATAATTTGAAAACCATGTTATTACAGAGTTGGAGAGCAAGGAAGGGGATCAGGTAGTGACAGATGTACAAGATGGACAACAGGACCAGCAAATGGAGAATGGCTTTAACCATCCAAACTATGATCTTCAGCAGAAAGCAATTGACGGTAAGTTTTAAGTTTTGCTGGCTTCTGTTATCTACATCATAGCTGTTATTCATTTTTAAAATTAATGTTATGAGTGCAACAATAACATCAGCTGTCCTTGTTGATAAACTTGTGGACTACCCAATTACACCTAGCTTTGAGGTCAGCGATTTTGGAACGAATTATCCTTAAGGCAAGACTTCCCTAATCATATCTCACAGTTGACATCCAGCCATGGTCTGGTGCAGTAAATTGTCTTCATTCCCCCTGGGATGCATGTAGCCTTTTGTGTAAATCTGCCCTCAATGAGTCCGGATATCCTCATAGTACACATATGAAATGTTGAATATTTTTCTCTCATTGTACCATCACCGATCAATTGAGAGCACTAACTTTGACTATTGATTAATATTCTATAAACATGTAAAATTAACTTTGAAATATTATTTCCCAGCTGTAAGTTTGGAGAAGAAGGAAGGCCAACAGATCAAGCACTCAACAAGAGTAAAGGAAGGAAAGGAGAACCAGCTACCGCTGACTGCAGCTGACAACCAAGATCAAAATCTTCAGGAGGATGTCACAAAAGGTATGTGGCATTGACATAAATTTCCCCACTCAACCAATACAAATAAGTACCAAGTTATGTTTGTGTTTTAGTGGTCTGTCAATAAACTTCACAATGATGTCATATTGGCTCTGTTGCCTGTGTAACATTATCACTGATTATCAATTTGCAATGGGGAAAACCATGTTATTGCAGAGTTGAAGAGAAAGGAAGGGGATCAGGTAGTGACAGATGTACGAGATGGACAAAAGGACCAGCAAATGGAGAATGGCTTTATCCATCCAAACTATGATCTTCAGCAGAAAGCAATTGACAGTAAGTTTTAAGATTTACTGCTCATTATCTACATCACAGCTGCTAATAATTTCTTCAGGTATTTCTAAGGTATTTCTTAGGAGTGCAACACTAGCACTGGGTGTCCTTATTGCCAAACTAGTGGATTACTTAATTACACAAATAACTATACAGAAATCACAGGCTGTTTTTCAACATTCCTCATGTTTTGCACTATAATTATTTGAAGATATGCAATGTGTTAACCAGACTCAAACTCAATTACATGCAATTTAAAATTTAAAAGCTTACGGTTGTGGGGCCCTTTAACTGATCAGTGCAATCACTATGCAAATGTTTAAATGATATTGCCTGTATACTTTTTGTAACTGGACATCCATTATGTTGCAGCTGCTGAGGTGGAGAATCAGCTAGGGTTAGAGATTCAAGGACTTGCAGCTCTAGCTGAGGATCATTCCAGGAAAGATCTAGAAAAGTTTGAGAAGGACCTAGTTCAAGGTAGGTTTACTCTGTGATTCTATCCCCTGAGTATTTACATTTTTCACCTCTTAACATGCAGCAATGCCTTAGTGCCATGTACAGTCAGATGCTCAGGATATCCCATATCCAACAGTGTACTGAGAGCGTGGACATTTGTTTTCAGTCAGGTAATCCTGGATATGTATGTCTCAAACCCCACAGTGATGTAGGGTGTTAGTCCTATATTCAGTCAGGTACCCCTGTGTATGTATGTCCCACATCCCACAGTGCTTTAGGGTCTAAGTCCTATATAGAGTCAGGTACCCCTGTGTATATATCTCACATCCCACAGTGCTGTAGGGTGTTAGTCCTATATACTGTCAGGTACCCCTGTGTATGTATGTCTCATATCCCACATTGCTGTAGGGTCTTAGTCCTATAGCGATAATTCGGTTTTCTCCATATGGGCGGCCATGTTAGTTCTGAGCTCGCAATCTATCGTGAGATTGAGGCAGTGACCAGACACTTATACACCATAGCTTCTGGGGAACAAGCTGCAATACGAGAGCAGAACCAAAGTCTCAGGAGATTGCTGGTGTCGGTATAAACATTGCGGTCGCGGGAACAAGTCCACACCAGTTAGAACGCTATATACTGTCAGGTACCCCTGTGTTTGTATGTCTTACATCCCACATTTATTGGATTGAAACTTGGTCTACATTGTAGCAATCATCATTTTCATTCAATGTTATAGGTGACAAGAAGGCAATAGAGGTTGAGTATCCAGATAAGAGGAATAAGGAAAACGGGCCTGAATGCAACAGTGATTATAAATGTGAGGATTATACCTCATGCAAAGATCCTGATATAAGTATTCTTGGTAGGTATTTTGTCATACTATGATCAAAATCTATCCACAATTACTATACTCATTCGTATTGGCTGGTTTGAGGACTTAGCCATGGCCGAAGCAGAGGGCTGCAGATTCAGAGCAAAAATGTTATTAAAAATGAACCATAACTGACAATCAGAAAATGTGTATTTGATCGAAATATGTCCTAGAACACCATGATATAATTGTTTACATGAATTTATGTATAAATACGATAGAGCAAAAGCATATACAAAGGATGCATTAGAATGAACATTAACCCCTTCACCACTGGGTTTCTTGTAACTCAATGTAATTATGTGCAATATATTGGCTAACTGTGTAGGAAGGGTTTTAACCAGAAAGGTGAGTAATAGAAATTCAAAATCAATGTTAAAATACATGAGGAATAAGCTTAGTGTGACTGGTCTGACATGCACTTGATCCACTTGTTAATATACACATATATATATATATTTATCCATAAATACATATTACAACATTAAAAATATAATTATTTCGCAGCTGTAAAGTTTGAGAAGAAAGAAGGGCAACAGATCGAGCACCCAACAAGCATAAAGGGAGAAGAGGAGGACCAGCTACCGCTGACTGAAGCTGACAACCAAGATCAAACTCTTCAGGAGGATGTCACAGAAGGTGTGTGGCATTGATATAAATTTCCCCACTGAACCAAAAGTTGCATAAACACTTCATACAAATAAGTACCAAGTTATGTTTAGTTTTTAGTGGTCTGTCAGTCCACTTCATGATGATGTCATATTGGCTCTGTTGCCTGTGTAACATTATAACTGATTATCAATTTGTGATGGGGAAAACCATGTTATTACAGAGTTGGAGAGAAAGGAAGGGGATCAGGTAGTGACAGATGTACAAGATGGACAACAGGACCAGCAAATGGAGAATGGCTTTAACCATCCAAACTATGATCTTCAGCAGAAAGCAATTGACAGTAAGTTTTAAGTTTTGCTCCTCAATATCTACATCACAGCTGCTTATCATTTCTTCAGTTTAGGTATTTCTTAGGAGTACAACACTAGCAACAGGTCTCCTTATTGCCAAACTAGTGGATTACTTAATCACACAAAAAACTATAGAAAAATGAAATGCTTTTCTCTAACATTGCTCAAGTATTGCACTATAATTATTTGAAGATATGCAATGTGTCAACCAGACTCAAACTCAATTACATGCACTTTAAATTAAAAAAAACTTAAGGTTGTGGGGCCCTTCAACTGATCAGTACAATCAATTATGCAAATGTTTAAATGATATTGCCTGTATACTTTTTGTAACTAGACATCCGTTATGTTGCAGCTGCTGAGGTGGAGAATCAGCTAGGGTTAGAGATTCAAGGACTTGCAGCTCTAGCTGAGGATCATTCCAGGAAAGATCTAGAAGAGTTTGAGAAGGACCTAGTTCAAGGTAGGTTTACTCTGTGATTCTATCCCCTGAGTATTTACATCTTTCATATCTTAACGTGCAGCAATACCATAGTGCCATGTACAGTCAGATGCTCAGGATATCCCATATCCAACAGTGTACTGAAAGCGTGGACATTTGTGTTCAGTCAGGTAATCCTGGACATGCATGTCTCACATCCTACAGTGCTGTAGGGTCCCTGTCCCATATACGGTCAGGTACCCCTGTGTATGTGTCACATCCCACAGTGCTGTAGGGTGTTAGTCTTATATTCAGTCAGGTACCCCTGTGTATGTATGTCTCACATCCCACAGTGCTGTAGAGTCTTAGTCCTATATACAGTCAGGTACCCCTGTGTATGTATGTCTCACATCCCACAGTGCTGTAGGGTCCCAGTCCTATATACAGTCAGGTACCCCTGTGTATGTGTCACATCCCACAGTGCTGTAGGGTCCCAGTCCCATATACGGTCAGGTACCCCTGTGTATGTATGTCTCACATCCCACAGTGCTGAGGCGTCTTAGTAATATACAAGCAGGTAAATGTGTAATATATGCATACTTGAGTTCATGGCTGTGTATATCCAGAGTTGCAGGGTGCTAGTTTACAAAATGGTACGTTTATTGGATTAAAACTTGGTCTACATTGTAGCAATTATCATTTTCATTCAATGTTATAGGTGACAAGAAGGCAATAGAGGTTGAGTATCCAGATAAGAGGAATGAGGAAAACGGGGCTGAATACAACAGTGATTATAAATGTAAGGATTGTACCTCATGCAAAGATCCTGATAAAAGTATTCTTGGTAGGTATTTTGTCATACTATGATCAAAATCTATCCACAATTACTATACTAATTTGTATTTGCTGGTTTGAGGACTGAGCCAAGGCTGAAGCAGAGGGCTGCACTTTCAGAGCAGAAATGTTATTAAAAATGAACAATAACTGACGGTCAGAAATTGTGTATTTGATCGAAATATGTCCTAGAACACCATGATATAATTGTTTACATGATTTTATGTATAAATACGATAGAACAAAAGCATATACAAAGGATGCGTTAAAATGAACATTAACCCCTTCACCACTGGGTTTCTTGTAACTCAATGTAATTATGTGCAATTTATTGGCTTACCACGTGGGAAGGGGTTAAACCAGAAAGGTGAGAAATAGAAATTCAAAATCAATACTGAAAAACATGAGGAATAAGCTTAGTGTGACTGGTCTGACATGCACTTGATCCACTTGTTAATATACACACATATATATATATTTATCCATAAATACATATTACAACATTAAAAATATAATTATTTCGCAGCTGTAAAGTTTGAGAAGAGAGAAGGGCAACAGATCGAGCACCCAACAAGCATAAAGGGAGAAGAGGAGAACCAGCTACCGCTGACTGAAGCTGACAACCAAGATCAAACTCTTCAGGAGGATGTCACAGAAGGTGTGTGGCATTGATATAAATTTCCCCACTGAACCAAAAGTTGCATAAACACTTCATACAAATAAGTACCAAGTTATGTTTAGTTTTTAGTGGTCTGTCAGTCCACTTCATGATGATGTCATATTGGCTCTGTTGCCTGTGTAACATTATAACTGATTATCAATTTGTGATGGGGAAAACCATGTTATTACAGAGTTGGAGAGCAAGGAAGGGGATCAGGTAGTGACAGATGTACAAGATGGACAACAGGACCAGCAAATGGAGAATGGCTTTAACCATCCAAACTATGATCTTCAGCAGAAAGCAATTGACGGTAAGTTTTAAGTTTTGCTCCTCATTATCTACATCACAGCTGCTTATCATTTCTTCAGTTTAGGTATTTCTTAGGAGTACAACACTGGCACAGTGCTGCAGGGCCTTAGTCCTATATACAGTCAGGTACCCCTGTGTATGTATGTGTCACATCCCACAGTGCTGTAGGGTCCCAGTCCGATATACAGTCAGGTACCCCTGTGTATGTATGTCTCACATCCCACAGTGCTGTAGGGTCCCAGTCCCATATACGGTCAGGTACCCCTGTGTATGTATGTCTCACATCCCACAGTGCTACACTGAAAACCCAGGCTCATATGAAGGTACTCACTACAGAGGACTTAGGGAGATCATGCCCTTACATTCCATAGCGCAGTCAGATCTTAGTGTTATGCCAGAGCTTGTATAAACAAATCATCTGATTAGTTAGTCTTGAGGTGGAAAGAAGTACATCACTTGTTAATCTATGGTATAATTCTTAGATACAGTCAGGTCACCTTGTTTATGTATTTGTCTCTAACATCCCACTATGCGGAAGGACCAGGGGCATATACATTCAACTTATATTTAATCTTTATTAGATTATATGTATCACACACATTCATGCAGTAAATGGGTTTAGTTTGGTTTGTCTAGCATGGACTTAAACATTTTGATTTCTTTTGAAACATATATAGATATACATATTTATATTGCTAACTATGATAGGCCATTATTTGACAGCTGTAAATTTGGAGAAGAAAGAAGGGCAACAGATCGAGCACACAACAAGGTTAAAGGAAAGAGAGGAGACCCAGCTACTTCTGACTACAGCTGACAACCAAGATCAAACTCTTCAGGAGGATGTCACAGAAGGTGTGTAGCATTGATATAGATCTCCCCATTGAACCAAAACTTGCATAAACACTTCTTAGAAATAATTACCAAGTTATGTTTAGGTTTTAGTGGTCTGTCAATTCTTTTCACCATGAAGTCCTGTGGCTCTGTTGGCTGTACAGCATTATCACTGATTATCGATTTGTGACGGGGAAAATCATGTTATTGCAGAGTTGAAGAGAAAGGAAGGGGATCAGGTAGTGACAGATGTACAAGATGGACAACAGGACCAGCAAATGGAGAATGCCTTTAAACATCCAAACTATGATCTTCAGCAGAAAGCAATTGACAGTAAGTGGCTTTGGTTTTGCTTCTCCTTTTTTACATCATAGCAGCTAATAATTTTTTAGTTAGTGTATTAATAAGGAGTGGAACACTTGTCCTGGGTGTCCTCATATACCTTCTTGTCCCCTCAGACAGTCATCACTGATAAAAAGAGAGAGCGGGAATTAATGATTTAAAAAAAGTATATCAGATAAAATTCAGTTTATTCTGCTGTCTCTTTCTAAATTGAAGTACTATTAATCAATGCAGAAAACGTGAGCTACATTCACACAGGCGAAGAAGACCACACCAATGAGGTCTATAAGGAACTATGTGGCTGGTTGGACAGTTTTCATATAGATATTTCAGGTAGGACACTTTTATGCTAGGAATACACTTTGAATATCATATTTACGCTTACTCATCTTTATTAACTGTTTGAATTCTCCAACTTTCCATATGTGGATATTTTTATTGCATGTTATGATTGTTTTAACTGTACACAATGTTGATTACTTATATGTTTTTTGAATGAATGCAACCCTCTGAGTAATTGTCTCCATGCAATCCATAGTAAGCAGTGAAAGGTTATTTACAGCTGAGGTCAAGGAGAAACATGAGAACCAACTAATTGAGACAATTGCCCATAGTCAAATTGAATCAGGTAAGGGAGAATAGTTTGCTTCAATGATTGCCTCTTGTATTCATTTATTAGCTGATTCCCTTAATCATGAATAGTCCATGATGAATTCTCTCTGGTTATTCAAGCCATAGTCAAGATATCTCTACTGTGATGTTGAATATCTCTTGGTTTAGTACAATTATATATGCACTGATTCCAGAAGATGAAGTAAAAGAGCATAAACATACTGGCTTTTTGACTTACACTTTCTTTTTCCCTTGACTTGATAGGAACCATATTCATGGAGGGACACCCTGTACTAGATGGGCCAAATATTGGAAAAGGGCAAGTGCCAATGGCAAAGGAAATCCAAGCAGAATATGATTGCAATGACAAGGTTGATGATTCAAATGGATTAGAGTGTTTCTTCGATGTTGAAACATTCACAGAATTTACCTCTCCAACGTAAGTAGAGCCAAAATATATGGTTCAATGTATTGTTATACATATTTACATTTGATGTTAAGCATCAGCATGGTATAAGTGTATTGAGGTTCTCATTGCTGTGTATATACTTCCCCAAATGACATATATCTTTCATCAGATAACCCTTAATCTTTGGTTGGACAGATACAGTATAGAAACAGTATGGTATTACATGCTCTTATGCTTTTCAGGTGGTTTGTATCCAGCTTAATCCACTAATATTTGTATATTACCATAGCTAAATGGCATATATACATGTTTACATAATATCTTGCACTGTATTTTCCAGTTCAATGATTCATTCTTTCATGACACACAGGTTACAACAGGTGGGTATGACTAAACGTATCAAGATGTTGGACCCTCAAACTGGCCTTTTTGTCTATGATGATGAAGATCAATGCATGACAAAGGTAAGTAAACCATGCAATAAAGCTATAAATAAGCAGTATGAGCATGAATCAAAATGATGCATTAAGCTCTGATAGTATGTACATTATATCACCTGGGCATGGCTTTAGATTAAATGTCAATCTTTTACATTAAAAGAAAAGCAAACAGATCTAATTCTTCGCTTGCTAACCACCTGTTTCTTCTATTAAAGGAATGTCCTAGTGATCTCTTTGTCAATGAGGATGAGCATCCATCTACGTCAAAGGTGGGTTAACATGTTTAGGGGTATTAATGTTAAGTTTGATGATAAACCAATGCAGTGCCCTATCCAATCATGACTGATTGTTCTAAATGTGTGCTATTGCTCTACCTGAGCATGGCTTTACTCTTTACATTCATAACCTGTCTTAACATAATGGGTTAAAGTTAATGACATTTTCATCTGAGGAAATGGATCTGTGAAACCTAAGATGAAAATGAAGCTGCCTTACAAAAGTTATCATCCAAATGTAACGTGGTGACCATACTTGTAAATCTAGAGGTTATGAGTGTATAGTATTTATAAATATACATCTTATGTAGATGATAACTACCTTAGTTTAATGTATTTCTCATTTAATTAAAAGTTGGTATACTGAATGTCTGATAATGCAGTTGCTACACTACTTCATACTTCAGGAAAATCCTCAATCAAACAAGCGTTCCAAAGTCAAGTTGAAAACAGCTGGATCTCTCAGCCATCCTGGTGAGTTAAAAGCTTTTATCCACTGTTGATAAACTGCATTAGAAATTCGCAGTGTGTACATTATAAAACATTCTATAAGGGGATGTACCTTCATCAGGATAGAACTTAAAGACATATCAAACAATCAGTCAATCTTCCCTTGTTATCACTTGAAATAAATCTGTCCCTAATCAAAACGTAAACTACAGACCAAGGCATGTAATATCAATCTGAAAGAAAACTTTGCTCCACATCCCTTGCTTACATCAGGCAAGTTTCATAACATCAGACACACCTTTTAGGCTCATTATACTAATTGTAACATAATTTGTTCATAAGAACTTATACTTTTTACCTCATGTATGTTGTCAAAAACACATCAACTGGAATCTCAGTGAGACATGCCCTAGGCTAATTTCAACTCAACTCAATGTGCCTATGGAATGTATACATAAGTATATATATATATATATATATTTATATATATAAAAATCTATTTGGAACTTCCAAGACCATAAATAATTGAATCGTATGGCAGAAAATGAATGAAATATCTTATTTTAAATTGTTTCAGTTCAAAAGCTAAAGAAAAATGCAGATGGCAAAAGGCTATGTGACAAAGACCAGTCTTGTGTGTACTGCAAAAAGATATTCAAGCACCGAATTTGTGATCATCTAGAAAATGCACATGGTGAAGAAACTGAAGTGGCAAAGGCCTTTGCTTTTGACAAGAGGAGCACTGCAAGAGAGCTTGCCATCCAGAAGATATCACGCAGAGGGAATTTCATGCACAATCTTGACATCATGAATGGTGCTCCTGGCCATTTAATTGTGGTTCGCAGATGCCATTCAGGTGCAACAGATTATCTGCCTTGTCCAGCGTGTTGTGGCTTCTTCAGACGCCGTGAGCTCTGGCGCCATTACAAGAAATGCCCACATAAGACAATCGAAAAACACCTCAGAGGTGATGACAAGGGTGAGGGAGTTAGTATCCAAGCCCAGGCTCAGATCCTGCTGAGCTCAGCGCAACTGCCAGTCTCAAATAATGATAGAGAGTACCTTGAGCCATTATTGGCAAAAATGCACAAAGACGAGGTATACCCACAGGTCGTGAATGACCACCTCATCCTGCGTTTTGGGCGCGTACTTCTTAAGAAGCTAGGGATGGCAAGAAAAAATGACATTGCGCAGCGAATGAGGCAGTTGGCACGGTTGAAGATGGAGGTGGGGAAGGAGGAATTGTCCACTTACATCAAGGGGAAGGGCTATGACAAAATCATTGCAGCCGTAGAGAAGGTGTCCAAAATATCATCTTCAAAGGATGATATATCCATCTTTGAAAAGCCTGGCCTGGCACTACGGTTAGGCCACAATCTAAAGAAGATTGGACAGGTTAAGTATGGCATCGCAATGAGGGCAGATGATGAGGTTGGCTTGAAAGAGGCAGACACTTTCCTGAAAAGCCTAAAACATCACTGGGCTGATGACATCAGTTCCATAGCTGTGGCCAGCTTGGCATCAAACAAGTTCAACAAGCCACAGCTACTGCCAATCACAGAGGACCTTGTGTTGCTGAAAAAGTATGTCGACATGGAGATTGCCAGGCTTACAATAGCTCTGAAGTCCAGTCCCAACAGTGAAATGTGGAGGGAACTTTGTGAAGTCGTCATGACTAAAATCCTTCTTCTAAACAAACGGAGAGGGGGAGAGGTGCAGCACATGAGGGTGGATGCCTACCTTGAGAGAGCGAAAAACAAAGAGAGCATCAACCGTGAGATCTTTGATTCTCTGACTTCTCTTGAGAGGAAGTTGACTGACAGGTAAACTTATTTGTTTAAAGTGTATGATATAATCCTTATTTTGCGAATAAGATATTAAATTGATACTTCATAGAATTACCTCACTGTTTGACCTTTCAACCATATAATATCATCAAAAAATAGTAAGTTGTTTTAGTTAATGAAGATTATTATTTGCATTTTACTCATTTGAATGATGAAACGTGGAGAAATTGTGTATGTACGTCTTTGCAGGCTGCATTTAGTTGAGGTGCGTGGGAAGCAAAACAAGGTGGTTGCAACTCTCCTGACAACGGAAATGGTGGAAGCTATTGATGTTCTAATCAAGACCAGATCCAGCTGTGGGATTCGGCCCTCCAACAAATACCTGTTCGCAAGTAGAGGTGATGGGCCCATCTCAGTCTGGCAGACCCTGAATGCCACGGCTATTGAGGCAGGATGTGCACACCCTGACAAGATATCTTCCTCAAGATTGAGGAAATACATTGCAACAGTTGTGCAGGTATGGAAACTAAATTAAGGTCCGATTGCATTGTATTTGATTTCTAAATATTATAATTGAATTATATCCTGTCATTAATACCACAGAGCATTGTGCTCTTTTTGCCTCAAGTAATTAACTTTATAGTTAAATAGTACTGCCTGTAATTCAATCAGCTGGCACCCCAATGCTATTGCTATCTATATATTGTATGTCTATATCTTTTGATACTATTTCTAACGATAGGTAAACCCTATTATTAACTTCATGAAGTCATCTCATTACACCTGAAGGGACTAGAAGAACACTCAGCATCCCCTTTTGGCGGATTTCTAAACAAATCGGTTACTCATCCATTTTTACTTTTTCAGATCATGGACCTTGAGTCTAATGAAATTGGATGGCTGGCCAAGCACATGGCTCATGATCTTAACACCCACAACAATTTCTACAAAAAACATGATCCTGCAATTGAGCTTGCTAAGGTGAGCAAGTTGCTACTTGTGTCAGAATCAGGGAAGATGTCCAAGTTTGTGGGGAAGAAGCTCAATGACATCAGTCTTGATGGTAAGTGAATTCATTTTGTGCTTCCTATAAGATGACAAAGCCATTTATTGTTAATGTTTCTTCCAGGTTTCTATATGATAACTTAGTGAAACTCATAATAACCACCCCCTTTATTCAGTAATTTGTTTAAAGTTTTAGGGTGATTGATCATTTTATCAAAATCATTTTAGTATATGAAAGCAACAGCTATTCTATTCTCTTCAAAATTGTATGGATAGGCCTACCTGAGTAAGTGCATGATGAATAATTGTGAAAAAATTTGATTACATAGAAGGCCACTCTATAAAAAAAAGGTTTCCTATCACCAAACGTATAATACTTCTTTTTCTTTTTGAGTGGCCTAATACAGCTTTGTTTTTGCACATAATAGATATTGAAATGAAGTTTGACGACGAACAAAAGGAAGACCAGCCTATGGATGACCACATTGATCAACAATTTGCAGGTATAACATCAAGAAGCACTTCTCAATTTCTCAGACCATTGGCATATAACACCCACATTTTGTCTAGTTTTCTGATTTTATCATGTTACACATAAAAAGTGGAAGGAATTCCTTTCCCCTCCCTATTTCTTACATACCATATTGCTCTATTTGTAGTCTGAGAGTTATAGCATTGCCGTATGGCCAAGTTACCATGCTTATAAAAGCTCTGACTTGTAAATGTCTCATAATCAAGTTTTCATTTCTAGATGAGCCAACCTTTTGCACACAGAGAATTGCCAGTGATGAGAAAGGTTTGATTTGTTCATTAAATAAGCATGATCATGACAGTATGACTATGTATTCAGTTTTACAAATTTGTTCTGATTAGGCTTAGTTTATGATTTAAGTGGTATGAAACTGGTTTCAAGTTTTTTTTAAATCAACATATATCAAAGATGCTATGGGTAATGCAGAAATTGGTAGAAGCAGAAAATGCCATTCTATGCCTGTCTGAACCTCCAAAGGTTTGGATTTACAAACCAATCTGGACCCCCCCCCCAACACCTACACCTCCAACAATTTTGTCATTATATATGTTGATTTGTATGTGTGTTGTTAACTATGTTATCTCATTCATACAGTTGTGCGACGAAGGAAGCGCTCAGCAATGAATGCGGTAGCCTCTGAGGAAGATGAGAATGAAGGTATGTTAATGATGGGGGGGGGGCATTATTTACATTTGATAGTTCCAGTTATTGCCAGTTACAATGCACATAATGCTTGATTTCAAATTCATTTCTCATGATGTGCCATCAAGTTTTAAAACATAGGGCACTATGTAAAATATCTCAAACAATCAATTTATGAATTTTATGTGTGTAAAAAGAAGCATTTTGCCATGTTTTTTAACATACTTAATAATCATCTTACCTATCCACTTTGACAATATACCATCGTATACATATATACATTTTATCCAATTCATAGTTGTGCACCAACGTAAGAGGACCAAATACAATGCAATCTCTTCTGATGAAAGTGAGAACGAAGGTATGTAAAGAGTGTGGGGGGGGGGGGCATTATCTACATCGGACAGATCCAAATATTGTTAGTTTGCTAATGATGTTTGCTTCTAAAGTAATCTCTTATAATGTGCCAGTGAGTTTTAAAACATATGGTCCAATGTAAAATATCCCAAAACAATGGATTCATGCTTTGTATGTAAAATAAAACTTCTCTCATTCATGATGTATGGGTACAGACATGCTTCATGCCATTTTACCTATTTTTTAGAAAGTGTACTGCAAACAAACTATATACTAATGTACTTTTTTTCGGATTGTATACAGTTTAAAGTTTTTTCATGGAAATCATAACCCTAAAATTTACATCCATAAAACATATACTTTCAGAGTATAAATATATATAGATGTCTATATAAATCTATTTTGCCCACACACTGGCTAATCAATATTTTTCAGAGACAATCATTATATTCTTGGCAGATATTCTGTATTCAATATTGATCACTATATATGCATATTGTCTACAGCTATTTATATCTTATATATGTATTTTCCAGATGGGGTTCCTACAACATCACCACAAATGAAGGGCAAAGGCAAAGGCAAGGGCAAAGGCAAAGGCAAAGCTAAAGGTAATAGATATTTTTAACCACCATAACATTAATCAACATACATAAATGTGTTCAATGTGAGATTTGATTACTTTTATGCCTTGGTTACCGATTAATGCTAATATAATTTGAAATTTCTTTTTGTTCACTGGAGCCATTATATTAGCAATTTGACTGAAAAAGACATTCCATAGGTTGAGATTTGACAGTGTAATGAACTTCGCATTTGTTCAATATATTCCACCAACATGCCAAATTGCCACCTTGAAAGAGAAGGGTTGGAAAGAATAAACCTGAAGTGTATAGTCTTTGGGATTATGAATTCAAAATTAATAACGTATAATGTCATAAATATTTGGGGCTTCCAAGTATACTATACAATCAATGAATATCTCTGGTCATGATTCTGGAACAAATTTGTATTTTTCCTGCTATTTACTAGTAAAAGAGGCTATATCTTGGCTCCTCAAAATGTGACTTTTAAACTTTTTCATTCAAATGGGTCACATATATATCTTTACTGTCACTGTGATCACTTATTTTTGGAGGGGTTTTAATCGTTTATTGACCATAATAAATTACAATTCAAGTCTTATCCATTGCTGTATATATAACAATATCACAGATGAAGGTATCATGTTACATAGGTATTGCAGATGATTTTATATCAAGTTATTATACTACTGTCAACAACAATTTGGTCTGACAGTCAGCATAGCTGATTTTATCTGCCAACTTATGCATTTTATAACTTTGTTTCAGAACCAAGTGGGAAAAAGCCAAGATGGACAACAGAAGAGAGGGCTGCCTTCAAGGCAGCATTCAATCAGTTCATAATGAAGGATATAATGCCATCAAGCAACTACATACGCAATATCATAAAGAGTACCCTAAAAGACAGAACAGTAGCAACAATAAGGGCAAGACTCAGCAACATTAGTCTTGGAAAGACAAAACTAGAGTAGCTCCAGTGCAGTGCTGGCAAGGTAATAGTCTTTTTGGCTTATCTTGAAAAGGCGACACGCCTTTAACAAGATTAAGGGTAAATATCCTTCTCATGTTCTTCTAGTTACATCTTAAACTCTAACTACATCAAAGTATGGAGCCTCTAAATGTTTGTGCTGTATAATGAGGTCTGACCAATGTGGGATAATGGGCCACCCAGGTATTAGTGTCATTTTATACATAATGTCAAGTACATTATATAAATCTCTTCATTTTCTATTTGACAGAAATAGAAATTTGTGTCAAAAAGAAATCAAGAAAGAGGGGGGGGGGACTCTTTATTTTCTGTGACCTTTGAGTATTAAGAATTCATTTCATATTCCATGTTTACAGTAAGAAAATAAGACCTGTTCATTTGTGTTATGTAATCAGGTCTGACCTAAATGTATGAATCCAAATGAATTGAACCAACCTTGGTTTGGAGAAAAGCTCCAGAATATTTACATACTATTAGTGTCATTTTACACATTGCATCAAATACAAATTATGATATCCCTTCTCATGTCTTTGACAGTAATGGGGAATCATGTAAAAGAGAACATGACCATGACTAGTGACAATAGGTGTAGTTTTATATTTAACCTGCAATAGGCAAATGGAATGTGGCTGTGGGATCTCCCTCCATGCATGAATGATCTTTTCTCCATCTACCTGGAAAACCCAGAATTAAAAAAAAAAATAGCATCATGGTTTTATTATGGACAATTTCTATGTAATCTCCTTGCATTTGATTGTTATTTTTTAAAGAACAATTTTGTGCACTACCTCTGTTAAACAATGATGGATTTTGATGAAACTTGCTAGGCACTTGTTAAAGATGTGCCTCTACATGGGTACCAGTAATTTTGACCAAATTGCCATGTCGATTTTTAGCATACAGTTGTGTTGTTGTGTCAATTTTTATCCCATATCATTAGTGTGCATTCTACTTTATGTGTCCATGTCCATCGATTTTTAAAGGGGCCGTGTTGCCCGTGTCGATTTTTTAAAGGGGCCGTGTCACTGTAATATGCAACTTTTCTAACATTACAAAGTGTGCATTAATTCTCTGGCAATCCTGTTATTTTTCTACCATGATCCATGTTCGTGGCTCTGACAAAAAAATAATGTCAACAAAACAATGTGCCTCTTCCAGAGCCGTAAGAAATGGCATATCATTATATAAGTGTAAATGTAGTTGACTATCCATGATCTGACAGCCAAACGCCCTTTTTGGCTCAGTTTATATGTGCATATTATCTTAAAGATATATCATTCAATTGTCAATAGTCCTCATGTGAGTAAGAGGCCAGGTAAGAATAATCCTTTATACAATTGACAGTTTGATTTGTTAAATGTGATTCTATTCTCATCATCACATGTCACAATCAGAATTTGATGATGAGAGCTCACTAGAACTATGTAACCAAAGATTGAATAAAGTGTTTGACAAGTATGTAACGATGTGTTATGCTATTCTTTTGACAAGGTGAAAAAGAGGGCTTATATATTATCCTGAATACTTTCAATATAAGTGTAATTCCCTCAGCATATGTCACAAACTAAAGAACTAATAATTAAAGGCAATTGTTTTATTTTCCACCTGCATATTCCCCGTTGGTGATATTGGACCATATATGTTTGAAATTCCATTGTGCAGTAGGCCTCTGTGTTCTATACATGGACTCTTGTATCTATACATGTATAGGTCCGACATCCCACAGTGCAGTAGGGCTCTGTGTTCTATACATGGACTCTTGTATCTATACATGTATAGGTCCGACATCCCACAGTGCAGTAGGGCTCTGTGTTCTATACATGGACTCCTGTATCTATACATTTATAGGTCTGACATCCCATAGTGCAGTAGGGATTGTGGGATATATATGCTCTATATATTGACTCCTGTGTATATGTTTGACATCTCATCATGCAGTAGGGGTTTGGTTCCATACAAGGTTTCCTGTGCATTAATATGTTATTTTGTGAGATACCTCTCACTGATTATTTGAGTATATATGCATTGTAATCCCTTGAAGTTTAAGCAGTTTAGTAGTTTAGGCTGATCATTCATTGTAGGCAGATAATTAAGCATGTGATTATATATCAAACGCTATGGGCAGACATCAAAAGGTCAAGGTCATCTGCCCACTCACTGTGGGAAGATATGTATATTTGAAAAGTCTTCTTTTGGACAGGAAAAATAGATATATTTGTTCCTGAGCTAAATATCACCAATTATATGTAATTGAGTGAGGTATATTTACACTAGGAAGGTGACTTCCCACAAGGCAGGTCAGAGGACAACTGCCCACAAACCACCTGAAAGCGTTATATATATATATATATATATATACATATATATATATATACGTTATGCTGACAAAGGATGAAGACAGTGATGACAGTTGCCTTAGCCATAAACACATATCCGGTTAAGGAGGCACTTTATTAAGAACGAAAAATTGACCAACTCCTGCTGAGCTGCAATGGAGGGGACTAGGTGGTAACTACAAAACAGGAGGTTGGTAGGGACGCCCTGGGGAGTGTGGGAGGAATTAGACTATAGTCCATCCCCCACCAGCTGACATTTGGTTACATAAATTATATACCATTATTGATTACATATAATTACACGATATTGGACACATGCTTTATGCTGACAAAGGAAGAAGACAGTGATAACATTTTTCATCGCTTTTAGGCTGTCCTGTCGCCCCTGCTTCACGTTGTCGCACAAATAGATCATCTTCTACCCGTATCTGCTGTGTAGAAGCGTCCATGGGTGTGTGGAAGACTGGAATCACACTTTTAAAAGGTGCGCCATCCTCGATCGGGATGGCGCCATCCCCGATCGGCGCCTTGGTCGATCGTAAGCCAATGGCTTCCAGCGCTGCTGCATATTTCTTCTCCATCCGATCATTTTCCAAGTCCAGCTTGTGTAGACGTGCCTCCAGGGTAAGTAACTCCCCCTTCCTTATTAGCAAAGCCTGTTTAGCTTCAGCTCGGATGATGCGATTCTGAAGAACTCTCTCTTGGCTCAACATCGATGATCCAGGGGCCGGCGATGACCGCGGGCTCTCCTTGTGTTGGCCAGCCGTACCCTCGGGCGGCCCGTGAAGACTCTCCTGAGAGCCGTACTCCTTGGTAGGCGCCTTAGTTGTCGGTTTAGGCGTCAGGTAGTAGGCCTCAGTCTCCCCGCCAGCTCCCTGTCTATAGTGCTTTACTCTTAGCACTCCTCAGGTTGATTTTTGCCTCACATTCATGGCAAATCCCCATCTTGATGAGTATTTCAACCAAGAATATCAACCTTCCAAAATTGACCAACTCCTGCTGAGCTACAATGGAGGGGACTAGGTGGTAACTACAACAAAGGAGGTTGGTATGGACGCCCTGGGGAGTGTGGGAGGATTTAGACTATAGTCCATCCCCCACCAGCTGACATTTGGTTACATAAATTATATACCATTATTGATTACATATAATTACACAATATTGGACACATATATATATACATATATATATATATATATATATATATATATATATTTATGTAGTCTGTATATATATGTTTGATTGATGCTTAGTTTTATCACACCAGGTCGCAGCTTGGTTTATAAGAAGATTTTCATGGATGCTATGAACACCATTTTTGTGGGGATAAGAAATATATAGATATACACAGCTGTAAAGCTGTAAGGTTTGCTCCGTAGCCATCCTAGATTGACTTCTACTCATGGACTGGCATTACAAAGTGTCATAAAGCATTCTATAAAGCTCTATTAGACTAATTCCTAATGACTAGTCCTGAAGTCTTGACACTAAGGTGATATTGCTGATTGGACATGGTGCCAAATTGGGCATGCAACCATATTGAACATAGAGTCAGGTATAGGGCGATAAATGAACCGAAAAATACTGGATAAATTAATTGAATTACGCAAAATACTTTTATAATTATTGTTTAAGCACTATATCAAAATGACAGTGGTGTTCCGTATTCCCAATAATCGAGATTCATTGGCACCACTGGGTGCTGGACTTTTTTCACTGATAAAACTACAGTGAACTTGAAACAACAGTGACCGTTATTTTTATGGTGAAACTCCAGCACCCAGTGATGCCAGTAAATCTCAGTTATTTTAATGGATTTTTTTTACAGTGTAACGAAACCAGTTGAGATGTGAACCCATAAGTGAGAATTTCTTTGGAAAACGTTTTCGCCCATCAACTTATTGTTTCCTTGCTGCACTGTTGGAGCTCATCCTATGTGTGTATCTATTTCAGGAGATATAGCTAAAAAAGTGAATATTCAATCTTTTGGGATAAAAATATCCCTATTCGATTGCCCCATCCATGAGGATTTCAGAACTGAAAACAGAATGCCAATATTCCTACCATATCCAAATCTATGTACAAAAATATGCATTTATTGGTTTAATTTCTAATAATTATGATTATATGGATTATTTGAAAATAAATTGATATGTGATGGAATTGCAGTCTATTCTAAATTCCTACATGTCCCTACCATCCCATGTTTCAGCAACTATTTCAAATATGTTTAAGCATCAAATCGTTTTCCCACGTTTTGTCACATATTTGTAACTTATATTACCATTCACCCATACTTGTATCGGTGTATCGTCATCTCACCTGTATCTTACTCAAACATACGGCTTCATTACCAACTATACACTTAGTAATTATTAATAAGCATCAGCCAAGTTAGTGGGGGCCGTCCGCGAAACAGAAGGGTGTACATCACATGTGGACACAGCCATTTTGGTTCACTCATTGCCGCCCGACAGACGCTGCGTGAATCCGGTATAATTTGTGTGACCACACCCATGACGCATGCGCACTACCGTCTCTTTAATAATATCATGGCCCCCGTTTGAGAACACCCTACTACCAGTAGCAAATATCTAAGCCTAAGGGGTCTTGTGGCTATGTTTCAGTTTTCAGCGATGTATGGCAAGGTGACATAATGGCCCCGATAATGGCACCATGAATCCGATGATATATACTAGTTAGAGTATCGAACGGCGTATATCCTAATGGACGATGTACAGGAATCGCAGTTTATGCACAAATAAATAAGTTAGTTATACAATTAATCTTGCTGATAACAAGGTGTTTGTAATAACAAAGTTTTACTGTACAGATCATAACGAGCGTTTATATCAGCGTAAAGAAATTTGTGTGTTTATAATTTATAATGATGATACTTGGGCATCCTCTAAAACCTAATCATCAGAATGTAGGGAAAGGTACGATATGATGCGTGATGTAAGTCACGACCAGGTTTCTCACGACACGTAACCATTTTAATAGGAAGGGTGATATCTGTCACGCAGGTCCATGCAAAGATGATAAGTCAAATGGTGGAAAAGACCTACTTGGTATCGTCCTAGCCTCAAGGAGGCTTACTTGAAATCCCCTACGGTCGAGAAAAATGGCGTCAGTCCGTTTGCCTGTCCTATCCTAAGATGGTGTGGTTGGTGGGGGTCTCTTAGGAACAACTGGTTGGCTGGCGACTATGCCACCGAGCACCCCTCACGACGGCAATGCTAACTACTTCTCCCACCTCCAGAGGGTAGTTTCACAGGGTGAGGTTCACCTTGCACTCAACCAACCATGCCAACCATGCCAACCTGGCACGGCGCGGTAGGGGTTTGGGAGGAGGGCGGGTGGGTGTAGAGGTGGAAGGGCGGAGTTGTTCCCAGGGTCTAAATGCACCCCCTGCTCTGAGACTGCGGGGTTGTACTGGATTCAGGTAGCTGTAAAGGGTAGTGCCAAGATATGGATGGCTGCCTTACGCCACCCCCATCCAATGTGTTGGTACCTGAATAAGCTATTCGTGACAACAGCAGATACCATGTTCAGCGATTTTGGTATCTGCACCCTCCTCCCCTGTACTATCTACTATCTCCGGTCGGCATTTCGTAGTGCATGGACGTGGGATGTTGGCCTGCCTTCTTGATGTGAGGCTAATTGAGGTTTCGCACGACATGTTGTAGTCCTATTTACCTCGGCCTAAACGACGTATGTCCAGGCCTGTCCTAACCGGGACATGTCCCCCTCTAGACCACCCCCATATTTTGTTGTCTAAGGAAAGGGATTAATCTTATAGATTATATTATACTATTTGGGTCGGGTCCAGGGCACCCATTGGGGGTCTGGATGGGGGGGTCCCAATTTTCCCTGTTGATTTTAAGAAATGACCATGTCACCTTGTCGATTTTAAGAAAAGGCTATGTCCCATGTCACTCACTCATATATTCCTCATGTCGCATGTCACTAAGCCAAAAAAAATGCCCATGTCGCCATGTCGAATTTAGTGGTCCACACCCATCCCATTGTCATGTTAGACAGAGAGAACGCGTAGAAAAGAGGTTTTCACGCTTTCAGTAGTTTCAGAAGACTATGCCTTCTGCACAGAGTGAGAGGACCCTAATGGTTCCTCTAGATTTAACTGCACGAATACAGTAGATGAAGCAGATCTCGTCAAACGCTCCAAGCTAATATAATCATTCACAACAGATACTATCCTCTGCCCATGTGTCGGTCAATTTCTGATGATTATTGTCATGCAGTTTTGACATATGATGGCTTAAATCTCTGCTCCAACATGCACTGAAAATGGTACGGGTGAAAAACTCAAGAGCTATTTATGTCGTCACAGTGATTGTATCCTTGCTGGTGACCAAACATCATATATTTCACTGCTTGGTCATGAGAAACAATTTTAGTTTTTAAAGTGGCCTTAAGAAAGACAAATATACTCTTCGTACAAGTAATAGGGGAGCCAGTCTGGAATGTTGGAGAGGACCTGGTATGGCTTGCAATAGATGGTATATACAGGCAATATTTTCTGTCTAAGTGAATGCCCACATATTAGCCATTGAGGACTAATGACATTAGAGGGTTAAACCATAGTATTTCCATGATAATCCAACCTATATATGAATTTGATGTTTAGAAGGTAAATCATCAGAATGGTTTAATCAAGTTTGAGCCTGTCAATAATCTGTGCTGATACTTGCTATTGAATTTAGGAACCAACTATGACCTAGTATTTAGTTTTGTAGTGTCATGTGGCCTTGTGAAAGGTCAAGGTCACGTGTGGTAAAAGGGAATCTAGAAAAAGGAAGCAAATTGAGTATTATAAGTATTTTCCATGTTTGACCTTGTAAAACATGACCTTGCACCCTATCAATATCCACCATAGTCAGTCAGGTAATGGACCATATATATAAGAATGGCTATGTAAGATGAATAACACCCAGGTTCAGTATCTTTGCATTTGTCTGAAAGTGTATGTACCCTTTAGAGGTCCTTAAAACCGTGACCTTTGACCTTGTTTTTGACCTTGTTCCGACCTAGATATCATTCTACACACACCAGATTCGGAATCAGCATACTCAAATTACCCTAATCCAACCGTCTTATCATCTATTGCAGGCCGTACCAGATCAAAGTTAAATATTGACATTTAGGATGCTTGGCTCCCCTATTAAAGAGCTCTCCTACCTTCCTGGCCTGCATCTTATCAGTAGGGGATCAGATATCACATGCACTGAAAACCAAATAGTGCTCAAAGGTGATCAATGGTGACGACCTTGGGGCACTCACCGTGCTGGTGTCATGGAGGCGTACCCCCTCGTCATCAGGGTCGTCATAAATGACGACCCAAGGTCGTAATATTGATCACCTAATCTGAGAGGCTGGGTTAATCAATATGATCACCAGGGGTTGTCAACATTGACTACCTTTGTAATTAATTAAACTTTGTTTTTCCTTTTTTTCTGCTACAATAAACACCAAAAAACACCAAAACTTGATACCCCTACATCCATCTATTAAATTCCTTTATCTGGGACATATTTCTCCATCAGCATTCCCAACAAGGCATGCGTATGTATGTCATACCAGTGACTGTAACATCTGGCACTTTGAGCTATACACTGTTAGGAGTAAGTGCTGTAGCTGTACAGTATAAAAGGAGGTACTTTTGGTTTCCAGTAGTTTATACTGTACAGCTACACTACAGTAGGTACTGTATCCCCAACAGAACCCATACTGTTCCTGTTTAAGGTATTATATACTGTAGGTGTCTACAGTAGTTTATGCCATTATTTTAGACTAGCTCTCAGACAAAAGAACTTAGCACCTATGGGAATCGAACTACCTACCTTCTGATCCAAGGTCCATGGCTCTACTAACTGAGCTAGCGGGGCTGGCTGTATATTCTCATGGTCAGAATAAGCTTTTCGATTCACATGACACCAGGGAGTTGGAGAATGGGAAAGAGAGCTAGGGAGAGGCATAAGGAGAAGGGGAGAGAGAGAGCTTGTATATGTATAAGCTATATAAATAGATAGATAGAGACGGAGAAGGGGGAACCCAGTAGCATGAACATAATTACTTTATCAGAGCCACATGGATTTTGATAATCATAAAGTTAGACCATAGATCTATCTCAAACAATCTCAAAACTAGGGACCTTTAGAAAAGATGACATAGTTCATTATACACAGATGTAGTCTATGCTTCTAGCATTGCTAAAGTCTATGTTTAATGAGCTAAGTCAGGTTTGCTAAAGGTCCCTAGCATCTCTTTCTTACCTGCTCCCTCATTTATAGGAATCAGCAGGCTTTTCATCATAGGACCATACAACTGTCCAGCTAGCTCAGATAGCAGAGCATTGGACTGTGGGTCTGAAGGTTGATGGTTCTAATCCCAGTGAAGTTTCTCAAATGTAATGCATTATGTCAAAGGGTGTTCAAACATATTCAGGGGTGTTTTATATCTGGTTCATATCAATGTCCTGTTATACTACAGCAATTGGGTAACAGTAGATTATATTGTGGACTGCAACAGTACTGACTACTGTAGTAAGCCTATGTGTGTTTACAGTAGGTGAGTCTGTTCAGGAACAGTCTGTGATACTGGAAACCAAAAATACCTTCTTTTATACTGTATATCTACGGTGGATTTAGCTGTGCAGCTACACTAACTTCTGACAGTGTAGCCTTGTACACAAAAGAGGTGTGTACACTTTAAAAGCTGTAACTCCTATTTGAATTCAGCCTAGAATTTCTTAACTTAATCATATTAGGGTATAAAGTAAACAAACTGAACATGATCCATATTATATATGAGCAATGTAATATTTATGATTGGATTTGACATAGCTTTTGGTCAGAACAGTTCATAGAATATACATCAGTGTATAGTAAGGCCCCCTAGTGGAAGAAATATGACAATTCTAGGTCGTCAATGTGACTACTCTGGGTCGGCATCAAGATATGACAACCCTAAAGTCGTCTGCAGTGACGACCTTCCCAGTGGACTGGGTTTTCAGTGTGGAAGTGTAATATATTTACTGACGAATACAGAGCATTGACATGGTGTTAGGACAAATGGAAATACGTTAGAATAATTTCCTAAAAAATGAAAAATGCTGCAATACCTGTACAAAACAACCGGCAAGAATAACATCTAATATGTATTTATTATTAAATTTAACAGTGAAGAACGATGATGACAAGCATTGGGCTTAAGATGAGCCAATTGACCCACTCTTATATTAAGATAAATAAATATGTGTTTATGTAATGTTCTTGTTCAATTGTCATATATTTAGCGTGTTCTACATTCTGTTGGCATCGGTCTGGCCATTAACTCTTGCTATGTTTATTTGATCTTCACGTGTCTGGACATGAGGTCCAGGATAATATAATTTCTACATGTAACCTCCTGCATCAACTACTCTCCTACAAGAACAAAATTCACAGTTAGATATATAATCATACAACACCTTTAAACTTACATCTCTAAACTTACTGCCTTTAACTAGGGGGGGGGGAGCTTATTCAGCCAAATTAGTGATGCAATACTTGAACCAACTTAAAACATGCTATCCATCATGAGAAACACGAATCTGGACTGATTCTCACCAACGTGATGCAACTGCTAATTTGGGTTTTTTCCAGGATATTTTCACCCCAATCATCTTCACATGTCTATAACTCTCACTGAAAGTTAGAGTGGGTTTAGTTCTACCAGAAAATGTATACTTTACATGTTATCTAACCCTTATTTCGGGATTTTTTGGCCCAAAACCCCCCAAAAGTTGATGTTTTTTGCAATTTTTTTAAGGAAAAAATGAATAAAAAAATTAATTAAGCTAACATGGACTATTTGTTGTGTTTTATATTTGCATATTGTTATATTGCATCACCCTGAGTGAAAATGCAATTTATTTCTATGGTACAGCTGCTGGCGTAGAGCATTACCTGAAAAAAATCAATTCCACATACATACCGGGTTAAGCCATTCCCACATTCTGGAATACTTTGGCCCTCCCGTGAAGCAAACTATTGTATTTGTGCCTGCCTCATTCCTTTCATCACGTACTATAAGACATGACACGTCGTAATAAAAGGATTTTCTACTCACATCTGCCTCCTTTCTCCTCCTCCCGTCCTCTTGAACTTTTCTAGTCTAAAAGTCACCATACATACCGCTTGTAGGGTATCTGCTCGTACCATCCAGGCAAAATATATTTAACTATTAACCTTTTTCCTCCTTTTAGAGGCCATTTAGTTCCATACGATCCAACACAAATTGCACCGTTGCCGCCATTCCTTGCACGTGACAACGTTCGTCACTTCCTGTCCTGCTCTAAATTACACATACATACCGCCTTTAGCACATACAGACCGGGTTAAGAGCGACACTCAGACCGGGTTAACAGCGAAACTGCGAAAAGTTACTATTGGGAAACACCGTTGATTTTCGCCACGCACTGGCGCCCTCTGTCATTATACTGCATAACTACGCGCCCCTCGGCTGGTTCCCGGACTGCACAGCGAGTGTCACACACTGCGACACTCCAGTCTCCTACGCGGTAAGTTCAGTGTTGTTTTTCGAAAGTTGATATGAACAATTATCCTGTAATGCAATGTACAGGCAGTGGAATCTACCCAAACATCACTCTATCTCTTCATAAACTCCCCCTCCATTATCACACGGCTCTTGATGTGCTGGCATTTAGTTAAATGTATGTATGCAGCATAAACATGATACGTCAAATATGACCTCGGCTTAACTCGGTCTGTATGTTGCCACATACAGACCGGTTCAAGTGCATTTCACATTTTGTCATATAAACACTGCTCATATCTTCCTCCCTCATATTGGATATAATCAGCACACCTATTTTACTATATCTGCGTACCTGTGTTCATTCTATCTCGCTATAATGTCATGCAAACAGCATGTTTCGCTTTAACCCTTAACCCGGTCTGAATTATCTTGAAGCGGTATGTATGTGGCTTTTTAGCTCTGCCTTGACAGAATACTACTAGGTCCCATGTAGTAGGTTAATTTTACTAGTCTGACCTGCAATAGCCCCCCCCCCCTTAATCTATGTACCATGTGGGTGAGAATTCTCCCCCCCCCCCCGCCCTCCTTTCTTTCACATCAGTGTATCTACATGTGTATGCATATCAAAAATCCCCTTTCATTTTTAGGAATACCCCTAATAAAAAAGCCCCCCCCCCCGGCCATAAATAATGAACGCTCCCTAAGATACATATATTACAATTGTGTTTCCTTCAAGCGGTATGTATGTGGGCAGACTGACTGTTCTTCTGTGACATTCATGAACATAGATCTATGTATGTCTACATACATGTATGTCTACATTTTAAAAAAAGTTTGAAACGTCTGCATTTTAATTTAATTTCAGTAGTACACACTTCTAAAAATGCCGGGCAAGAAGAAGCCACCGAAGCCACGGAAGCAGAAGGAGAAGGCTCCTGAGGAGTCTCCTGAGGAGTCTCCTGAGCAGTCTCCTGAGGAGGAGGAGGAGGAGGAGGAGGAGCTGCCACCACCCCCCAAGCCAAAGAAGCGGAGGACACGGCGACCGTACGTCCAGGATGAGGAGGGTCCTCCCACTCTGGTGGCTCCACCGTACGGGACGGAGCAGGACAGCCTCCAAGAGTGGTGTGACCGGTACTCCGCCAAAGAGGTGTACCGTACTTTAAACAGGGCCGACAGGGCCATCTACCAAGGTGTAAGAAGCCGGAAAAAGAATAAGAAGTATTATAAAAAGAACAAGGGGGATCCGGTATTCCTGGCAAAGAGGCAGGAAAGTCAGAAGGTAAAATAACTGTCTTTTTCATTTCTATAATATAAATGAGCTATAGGATATTTCAATAACATATATATATACAGTGTGTTCAGCCATCTCCTAAAACTTCTATACCGGTATTGTTATATATATAGGGTTATATTATTCTCAGAATTTAATATATTGTGGAAAGTTATGCATGTAAACATATATGTTATGTTTAGGTGTTGGCGTGTTGTGTCACATCATATCATTATAAAATCTTTATGCACATGGTACTGGTATAACACAGGTACATACATGTCCATTTATTTCATGCTGAATACGGCACTCCCATTGACTTAGCTAAGGAAGGCCGTATTTTTAACACCCCCAGTCAAATTACCCTTGCCCCTACGAGTGCACCCTTGTCTATCCCACACAGTATTATAAATAACTTACAAAGTATCAGAAAAAAAAACCTTGTCATAAAATGATTTATACTATCCTATACTCGATACAGAAATCGGCTCCGGAAGTTGGCTCCCCAGAGTATTTTGAAAAGCGCCGGAAGAATAACGTATATAAGAAGTCCCGCCAAGACAAAGGTAACTCGTTCTTTTATTCTATAATATACTATATTCGATGTAGCACACCCATTCATGTACTTTAAAACAAAGTACCTCACATTAGCGTCTCCAGTGTTTCAACCCATTTTAAATCATTGATTTATTCACTGAGCTATTACTACCAATTTAAACAGTCAAACTATCAATATATGACAAGTATTGTTAAACATAATGTAGAAAATACAGAATAGACGGTATCATGAAGTTGGCATAAATTTGCTTATACATCTACATTTTCCTGTAAAATATTAAATTTTAAAATAAAGTACAGTACTTCATGCCATGTTTATTTCAACTTCCATAGAGAAAGCGAATCAGGCAGAGACGCCAAGAAGAAGAAGTAAGCGGGGACTGGCTCCCACTGAAGAGGACTCGGACTCGGATGAGGGCCCCTCCCCAGCCAAACGAACCTCTGCTCCAACCACCCCCACACCTGATCTGCCAGATGCGAAGAGGCGGCGCAGGAGGAAGCAAAGGGCCCCGGACAAGTCCCCAACCCAGCTGGAACCTGATGAGGTCAGCAGTTAAATTCATTGAAATTATTCTATAGATATATATATATATATACGTCTCTTTGCATGACCCACTTCTCACACGTACATACATGTATATACCTTAACCCGGTATGTATGTTGCTTTGCTCATAATCCGCACCCGAGTTTGATGCAATCCTTATAAGCCGCAGAGGTTTTATGGTATATGTTTACCCCTGTGCTGTACATTGTGTGTATAACTTGCACTGCATGAGGCCTTGTTTTACCCACGTGCAAACCTGGTATGCATGTATACATCATGTTAATATATATTACTTAACCTTAACATAAAGCTATGTATCTTTTCCTATAAATGGATATAGACCCCTTATGTTAACCCGGTATGTATGTAGTCTTAACATACACACACACCCCAAACTTACAAGTATGATATAAATAGAGCTCTACCTTTTTTTATCTTAACCCGGTATGTATGTGGCGTATTATATTCCCACTTCAAGATTGAAGCCTTCTTTCTGAATATGTCTCTATATTAGTATAAAGTTTTAAAAAAGTCATTTCTCTCTGCAGCACCCGCACAAGCAGCCTCCCCATCGGCAACCGGCCCCGCAGCAGCCACCGCACCAGACACCGCAGCAGCCACCGCAGCAGCCACAGACTTCCCAGCAGCAGCAGCAGGATGTGCAGCAGGATCGGCAGCCACCGCAGCAGCACCCCAAGCCGCACAAGCAGCCTCCCCATCGGCAACCGGCCCCGCAGCAGCCACCGCAGCAGCCACCGCAGCAGCCACCGCAGCAGCCACCGCAGCAGCCACAGACTTCCCAGCAGCAGCAGCAGGATGTGCAGCAGGATTGGCAGCCACCGCAGCAGCACCCCAACCAGGGGATAGTCATCGCGCAGGAGGAGGAGGTAGAGCCCCTGGACCAGACCCTCTGTGAAATCACACCGGTGGAGCGGGAGGAGAGGGAGCGGCTGCGGAACGCGGAACACTTCATCGCATTCCAGCGCCCTGCCCTCCTTCCTTCCGACTCTGACCAGGAAAGACGCCCTGCTACACGACGTGAGTACCACTTTCCTTAACCCAGTATTTTCCTGCCCCACTTTTGTCAAACAAATCGATGCATATTAACACTTAAAGGGCGGCATTATGACTTTATGGGGTTCGGGCACTCCCGAAGGGTCGGCATCATGCACCCATTCAGTTACTCGCCAGGGGTGACAAATGTCATTTCTTAGATGTGTCCATCCGTCCTAAAAGGGTTAAGAATGATAGATCTATGTAAATAAAGTGTGTTTTGAATTTTTTTTAACATGACTAATTTATGTATGAATGTAATAATATTTTATATTAAAGCCTACATACTAAATTAGACTTTATTTCTTTTATAGAGGAAAAAGGGAAGAGGAAGAAGGGAAAGGGGAAAGGGGCGTCCAACACAGCCACCACTCCACAAGATGCCACAGGGTCGGTGGCAGCAGCAGCGGCAGACGACTCGCCGGACTCCCCCACAGAGCAGTCGACCGTGGAGTCCACACAACATCTCATGGGGGCTGCAGACGACTCGCCGGACTCCCCCACAGAGGAGTCGACCGTGTCTGTGCAGAACACAGTCCCCCAGTCACCCAACCAAGTGGAGTCCACACAAGGTGAATATAGAGCTTTATTTTTTGGGAAATACAACATCTCCTATGCTTAAGCACTGAGGGGCCGTATTCAATGCCCCCCATTGAATACAAGTTGGCAGTATTCCATGGGCTAAGAAAAAGTAGTTTTGATTGAATGGCTTAAAATAATAAATAAACACAAATGCCGATATACAAGACTTCCTATACCTGCTGCTTCGTGGGATATGACCCCAGCCCCCACTCGTGAAACACAACAGTGACAGTATTGACATTGGCATTTGTCTATTTATAAATACATGTAACTTTTTTCTCTTGGCAACAACAAATTTATTCCCATGTATGTTTGTATTAAATATGACAGCAGAACAGATGATTTACATGTTATTTGGTTCGTGATGTGTATGTTATAAATGTTACATTTCACTGACGGTTTATAAATGTTCTACAATATTTAGATCTATGTCCCATGTGCAACGTGGTGCTGGGTGAGGACATGGCTGCTTGGGAGGAGCACGGTGCCAGGATCCACCCGAACATGGACATGGGATACGTCCACAGGAAGTTGGCGACCAAGAAAGGTACTTTTCCATATCTTTAACATATAAAATTTAACTTTTCAAAGAAATAAATTATAATGACCTAAATAATACATGTAACGTTCATTGAATTTAACATATGATTTAGAGGTATTTCAGACACATATACTCATAGAACAAATCATAAAACAAGCACAAATGCCAAATACCGTAAATCCCCGCATATAAGCTGCACCTCGCGTATAACCCGAGAATTGGGAGAATAATATAACCAGCACCTCGGGTCTGAAAATTGTGATTTTAGTACTTTCAAAAACCCTCGTAATACCCCCCCCCCCCCCACTTTGGGAATATTGTATACATGCATGTTTCACATTTTTTCCAGCCGCAGATCCCACCCAGTCAGAAGACTCCTCTTTTGATAGTTACACTGAGTCTGACGACACCCTAACTACCGTGGAGTCAGACACCCTAGCTACCGTGGAGTCAGACACGGGCAGCACCTCCACTCTCCACGCCGAGCCGGGTGAGCCAGAGCGGCAGAGATCTAGCACCAAGAAAGGTAGTTTTCCATATTTCTAAGATAAAACATGTAAGATTTCAAAAAAAAATTAATAATGACCTTAGAATACACGAAACGCTCATTTAATTAAACATTTAATTTTCGAGGTATTTCAAATACATATATACTCATAGTTCAAATCATTTATAAAGAAAGCACCAATTGATGCCAACTACATGTAGAAAGTGTTCATACTGCTGTATATTATGCATGTTAGTGGTGAGGGCTGGGGCGTATCCCACTCAGTATACAAAACTTCTTTTTTTCTTTTTTTCCAGGGGCAGATCCTGACTAGAGCGCGGGAAGTGACACAGACTCTGACGACTCTTCAGTTGAGAGTGCCTGTTACTCGGAAGACACCCTGACTCCCGTGGAGGTGTCAGACACGGGGAGTACCTCCACTCTCGAGCCGGGTGAGCCAGAGCAGCTCATGATGCCGCCGCCATCTACGGGAGGTAGAAGGAAGAAAGGTAGCTTTCCATATTTCTAAGATGAAACATATAACATTTCAAAAAAATAATTAATAATGACCTTAGAATACACGTAACGTTCATTTAATTAAACATTTAATTTTCGAGGTATTTCAGATACATATATACTCATAGTTCAAATCATTTATAAAAAAAGCACCAATTGATGTCAACTACATGTAGAAAGTGTTCATACTGCTGTACATGATGCATGTAACTTGTGAAGGCTGGGCTGTATCCCACTCAGCATACAAAACTTCTTTTTTTTCATATACATGAATGTTTCACATTTTTTCCAGGGGCAGATCCTGACTGGACCGCGGGAAGTCCCACACAGTCTGACGACTCTTCGGTTGACACTGAGCCGGACGAGGTCATGATGCCGCCGCCGTCCACCGTTTATCGGCGCCTAGTCCGATCCCCCACCCAGTCATCACCGTCCCCTCCACGGCGAGACCTCAGTAACTGGTCTCCACCTTTCATCCCCATCCCTTTCCCCGTGCCTGCGGTCTTCCCCGCCCTGCCACCTTGGACTCCAAATGAGTCAAAGTGAGTGTACAAACCATATCATTTTATTTGTATTCCTCCTTTCTGTGTTTTTCATTAACAAATTCTATTAACTCTATTCATATGTAAATTTTATGTTTAAATTGAGGTTCAACTAAGCATTGTACATGTGATGTATGTATGTAGCTTATAACATGGAACACAGTGTCCTTTTTCTCACGTTGTAGTTACAACTAACAGTTTCCTGTTTGGTGCATTGCATAATAGGTATAATGACACCCTTATTTGCAGAATCCTACCTCCGGAGATCGAATTTATTCTTTTCCCCCCCGATCTGAAAGCTGAGTCCACCCCTTCCCACAGCAGCATAGATTCCGATGAGGCGGATCGGATCCAGGACACACTGCCTGATCCGCCCGGCTCACCTTACGAGGAAGAAGAAGATCTGGCTGAAGACTATGTGCCGTAGATGTATTATATATATGTTTTTGTATATGTATTATGTAGTTTTAATACAAGGTACAGCTACTTTAAGCCGGTCTGCTTGTGGCTCACGATTTTATATTTCATATATACATGTATATGTATCATAACTCCTTACAAGTAATAGTGCAAGGTGCTTTAAAAAGGCACTCTGTATGTGGCCCAGAATATTATGTTTTATAGACAGACACCCATATGTTATGTAGTTTTAGTACAAGGTACAGCTACTTAAACCCGGTCTGTATGTGGCTAACGATTTCTTAGTTCATCCATACATATGTGTGCCAGAATATTATGTTTTATAGACAGACAACTATCTGTTATGTAGTTTTAGTACAAGGTACAGCTACTTTAAGCCGGTTTGTATGTGGCTAACGATTTCTTATTTCATACATATGTATCACAACTGTTAAGCCAGTCTGTATGTGGCGCAGAAGATTATGTTTTATAGACAGACACCTATATGTTATGTAGTTTCAGCACAAGGCACAGCTACTTTAAGCCGGTCTGTATGTGGCTAACGATTTCTTATTTCATACATATGTATCACAACTGTTAAGCCAGTCTATATGTGGTGCAGAAGATTATGTTTTATAGACAGACACCTATTGTTATGTAGTTTCAAGGCACAGCTACTTTAAGCCGGTCTGTATGTGGCTAACGATTTCTTAGTTGATCCATACATATGTGTGCCAGAATATTATGTTTTATAGACAGGCACCTATATTTGATCTAGTTTTAGTACTTGTAAGGTACAGCTACTATAAGCCGGTCTGTATGTGGCACACGATTATCTGATCAATACATATTACATATCAGAAATATATCATCTGGTAGTTCTACCGATACTGTCTGCAAACATACATGTTTACGTGTATCAGAACATATTTATAGAAGCAATCACGGACAGACAATCCCTATATGCTGTTTTATGCTGTTTCATCTAACATGGTTCCTACTTCATGTACTAAAAATAACATGTTACTACGTTTTTCTTGCACTAGGTTTTGTACTGCTGATTAGTACTTGTTCCAAAGAAGAACATTTCCTTTTTCTAGATATGGAAGGTAGTATAGATTTTATGTAAAAATGGTGTAGTTTTGTGTAGACAAGGGGGGTGGGAAATAAAACTTTCATTACACCATACCTGACTGTGTCATACTGTATCTTTTTCTATTCCTGAACTTAGTAACCATCAAACGATATATATATATATATAGATCTACATTTTAATCCATAAAGTAAGCTGCAATCTTTAAATCAATAGTAATTTACATATAATCTCGCTAACGTTAGTCTCTCCCTTGTTCCAAAATGAACAAAACTTATCTGTAAACTATCTACAATTATTCCAGCCGCAGACTGAGGTGTACACTAGGGATGCGTGGGAGGAAACTCTTCCGCTCACCTCCAGTGACGTATGTGTTTGAAACACCCTCACGAGTGAACGCCACCACCTCACCAGCTCCTGCTGAGGTTCCTCACGAGGCACCAGTTGAGCTGCCCAATGACCAGCCACTAGCCGACGCGGTGCCCGGTCTGCCAGTCAACGGCACCACCTCGCCAGCTCCTGCTGAGGTTCCTCACGAGGCACCAGTTGAGCTGCCCAATGACCAGCCACTAGCTGAAGCGGTGCCCGGTCTGCCAGTCAACAGCACCACCTCGCCAGCTCCTGCTGAGGTTCCTCACGAGGCACCAGTTGAGCTGCCCAATGACCAGCCACTAGCCGACGCAGTGCCCGGTCTGCCAGTCAACGGCACCACCTCGCCAGCTCCTGCTGAGGTTCCTCACGAGGCACCAGTTGAGCTGCCCAATGACCAGCCACTAGCTGGCGCGGGGTCCGATCTGCCAGTGAACGGCACCACCTCACCAGCTGTTCATGCGGATTGTCTTCTACCCCACGGAGAATCGGTAGTGCAGGATGACAGCATGTTGTCCCAATGCACACCATCTAAGGGCAGCCTCGAGGACTCGCTCGAGACGACTCCATCCCGTGGTGCCCCATCTGAAGTATTCCAGCCACAAATTGATCAGTGGATGGCTGACATTGATGTCGACCTCTTCAGTGCAGACCCGGTAGTGGACGAGGCAGCACCAGGATGGCAGATAGTGCCAGATGCACACAGCATTCCCACCAATTCCAACTCTACTGATGGCTCAGACAGCGAGTCATCCAATGACTCGTCTGCCTGACGGCCTCACCCCCAGGAGGTACCTCGGTGTGTTACAACTGCACCACCAATGTTGCACACCCCACGCAAGGCAGTGGGACGTCCCGGTCTACGATGCCATCCCACTCCGGTACATAAGTACAACCCCTTACCGGAAGGAAAGAAAAGGAGGAAGAAATGGTCCCGCTGGAAAAAACTTCTTCTATCATCAAAACGGAGGCGTAAAGCTAAGCGTGTCCCTGTCCTTGTCCCTGTTACACCCCCACTGCCGATACCCCCAGCGGCAGATGGTGAGGTACCCCCTGCAACAACCGACCAGACAAACCCCCCGACAAACCAAGCTATATCCCCGGAAAACCCCTCTGATCATCCTATCATTCGACTTACTGCTACTCAGAAGACGGCACGGACTCTGGACGGGGGTTGCCAAGTCACTCCAGAAGCAAGAGGCCAGATCATCACCCTTCATGAAATCGCTGAGCTGGTGAGAGGCGCTCCACCCCACGTCCAAAACCTGTTACTCGCAAAGCACTGTGAAGGCGCTGTCCCGCGTTATGGCCAGAAGTCGGCACTGGCCCGGGCCCTTGGAATGTGCCGAAACAGTGTGCTCCCAGCTAAGGTCCGTGTGAAACGCAACTCGCGCACCAGCATAGCCAAGTGGAAGCGAGTTGCTGTTAATGGCTTCCTACGACGGACCGACAACTCCTGCACACTCCCGGACAAGCGCCATTACTCGGGGAAGAAGCGGGCGGCTGCGTTGGGTGAACCGGGTGAGCGGTTTGTAGTGGCTCTCTGCGACACTATGAGGAACTTACACCGTAAGTTTGTCGTGGAGACCGGTCTCGCTGTGTCCTTCGCGACATTCTGTAGGGCACGAGACAGGTCGACTGTGTTTACCTCAGTCTTCCTGAAGAGATCGGTTTGCCTCTGCACACCGCATGCCAACATGGGTTACATGCTAGAGGCAATACCCGGGTTGTCCAACTCAACCACCGAGCTGACCACCCTGACGGCGGAACAGGTTGAGGCAGGTCTTGCCTCCCTCTCTGGCATTGACTCGGTGCAGTTCAAGCGCTGGGGTAAAGAGACTCGGCACTGCACTAAGACTGTGAAGAAGGATGGTCAGAAAAAAAAGGTATCGTACACTGTGTCGCACACCGAGCTGCGCAAGTTACGAGTGGCTACTGACGACTTCTTGAAGCAGTTCGAGATCGATTTACCCCTGTTCCTTGAGCACCACCGACGAGTAGGCGAGCAGTACGCAGCTGTGCGGAAACTCAAGGAGACACTTCCCCACGATCACGCGGCGGTGCACATGGACTACGCGGAAAACTGGTCCTGTGGTTTCATGAGAGAAATCCAGGCCGCGTTCTTTGGCAAGGACCAGTTGACCCTTCACCCCATGTGTGTCTACCACCGTGAGCGTGGGGATGATCTCCAAGAGGATCTGCGCACCGACTGCTTCGCCGGTGTCAGTGAGGTGATACAGCACCGGTTCCCCACTACTATGGCGTTTCTCATGAAGCTGATCCCCGAAGTCCGCAAGCTGGTACCTGACCTAGCCCACCTCCACATCATCACTGATTCACCGAGCTCGCAGTATCGCAACCGGTTCTCTGCCGAGTTCCTGAGGCAAGCCAGTGAAATCTTCAAAATCCGCATCACGTGGAACTGGTTGGAGGCTGGGCATGGGAAGGGACCGTGTGACGGCGTAGGAGGAGCTTTGAAGGGTCTGGCTGACCGGGTCGTTAAGATCGCAGGCTCAATCCAGACTGCCGAAGAGTTTGTTGAGCACGTTGCTCCGCAGACTCGGAAGATCAAACTCCTCCATGCGACCCGATCAGAAGTTAATGCGGCTGAAGCAACTGTTGACTCTTGGGACTGTGGTACGGTGCCTGGCATCACAACCCAACACCAAGCAACGTTCTTCAAGGGTGAGCTGCTCATGAGAGAAACGTCCTGTTACCAGGAGTGCTGCATGGAGGATGACCTACGACCAGGCTGTGCTGCTTGGTGCACCCCGAAGCAGTATGAAGCCAAAAGGAAGGCAGAGAAGAAGGCAGCAAAGAAAGCAGCTAAGGCGGCAGAAAAGGAGCAAGGAAAGGAACCGAGCAACACCACGGAAGCCAACACCACCAAGCCATCTCCTGCTCCTCGATCTACTGAACCTGTACCGTACCACTGCCCCCACTGCAAGGACGTCGTGTGGAACATTGCTGCACACTGCGTGTACCACCATCCACAGTTGCTGCCTTCCAACACCACCACTGAGGAACCTGCTCGCGACACCACCGATAGCACGGTAAACGAACCAGCAACCCATGACACCGCCACTGAGGAACCTGCTCGCGACACCACCGATAGCACGGTAAACGAGCCAGCAACCCATGACACCGCCACTGAGGAACCTGCTCGCGACACCACCGATAGCACGGTAAACGAGCCAGCGACCCATGACACCGCCACTGAGGAACCTGCTCGCGACACCACCGATAGCACGGTAAACGAGCCAGCGACCCATGACACCGCCACTGAGGAACCTGCTCGCGACACCACCGATAGCACGGTAAACGAGCCAGCGACCCATGACACCGCCACTGAGGAACCTGCTCGCGACGATAGTGACTCTGACTCTGACTCTGATAGTGAGGCAGACTCTGACTTGGATGGTGGGAACGAGCACAACGTGCAGGACCAAGTCTTCACCAGCGACGATGATGCAGTTGACCTTGCATTGGTCAGAGAAGCAGATCGTGAAAGGAGGAGGCAGACCCGATCAAAGCGATCTGGCCGAGTAAGAACATCACAGAAGGTGGAAGAACAGAAGCAGGTGGAGGAAGATCCACTCTCTGATTCTGATGGAGACCCCGACTTCACCCCTGAACCTGAAACAACTCAGCAAGCAGCACGATCAGCCGCCATAACAGAGCGCAGGCGGGGAGGTGAGGTAATAAATGAATTGTTGTACCGCAGTGATGATGGTGAAACTTCTGGAGAGGATTGGCCTATATGTTACATTATTCCCATCCAACGTATGCTCGACCTCAAATTGTGAACAGTGTGCAGACCAAGCACAGAGAAAAACGAGTCAACACTGAAAAACGTAACCGCCCCCCGAAATGCACTTGAACATTGGCCACATAGTACCCCTTCAATGAAATTCTTTGATTGTTACAAGTACATAGATGTTTGGTCAATTCGGCCACATACATACCCCCTTAAGGAAAATCTATGTAGTTACCATGGTAATGAATATGGTGTAATAAGTGATGTTATGCTATGGAATGCTAATGAAATCTGTGCCATTATAGGCGAAAAATTGCTATAATTGTCACAATTACATGTTGTAGATGTTTGGTCAGTTCGGCCACATACATACCCCCTTAAGGAAAATCTATGTAGTTACCATGGTAATGAATATGGTGTAATAAGTGATGTTTTAAGTGAGTGAAACTAGTTTGTGACATGTAGTAGCATGATTTGCAGCACAAATTGGTAGTTAATGGCAAATGAATTGATAATGGGGGGTTGGAATTGCATGGAAATTAGCAATTTCCTGGTTTGTCATGTCCTAGAAGTGTGAACATTTCCCGACCCGAGTGAAAGAAGGTTGGTATGGGACATGACAGACCATTATCCTATGGAAACTAATGAAATCTGTGCCATTATAGGCGAAAAATTGCTATAATTGTCACAATTACATGTTGTAGGTGTTTGGTCAGTTCGGCCACATACATACCCCCTTAAGGAAAATCTATGTAGTTACCATGGTAATGAATATGGTGTAATAAGTGATGTTTTAAGTGAGTGAAACTAGTTTGTGACATGTAGTAGCATGATTTGCAGCACAAATTGGTAGTTAATGGCAAATGAATTGATAATGGGGGGTTGGAATTGCATGGAAATTAGCAATTTCCTGGTTTGTCATGTCCTAGAAGTGTGAACATTTCCCGACCCGAGTGAAAGAAGGTTGGTATGGGACATGACAGACCATTATCCTATGGAAACTAATGAAATCTGTGCCATTATAGGTGAAAAATTGCTATAATTGTCACAATTACATGTTGTAGGTGTTTGGTCAATTCGGCCACATACATACCCCCTTAAGGAAAATCCATGTAGTTACCATGGTAATGAATATGGTGTAATAAGTGATGTTTTAAGTGAGTGAAACTAGTTTGTGACATGTAGTAGCATGATTTGCAGCACAAATTGGTAGTTAATGGCAAATGAATTGATAATGGGGGGTTGGAATTGCATGGAAATTAGCAATTTCCTGGTTTGTCATGTCCTAGAAGTGTGAACATTTCCCGACCCGAGTGAAAGAAGGTTGGTATGGGACATGACAGACCATTATCCTATGGAAACTAATGAAATCTGTGCCATTATAGGCGAAAAATTGCTATAATTGTCACAATTACATGTTGTAGGTGTTTGGTCAATTCGGCCACATACATACCCCCTTAAGGAAAATCCATGTAGTTACCATGGTAATGAATATGGTGTAATAAGTGATGTTTTAAGTGAGTGAAACTAGTTTGTGACATGTAGTAGCATGATTTGCAGCACAAATTGGTAGTTAATGGCAAATGAATTGATAATGGGGGGTTGGAATTGCATGGAAATTAGCAATTTCCTGGTTTGTCATGTCCTAGAAGTGTGAACATTTCCCGACCCGAGTGAAAGAAGGTTGGTATGGGACATGACAGACCATTATCCTATGGAAACTAATGAAATCTGTGCCATTATAGGCGAAAAATTGCTATAATTGTCACAATTACATGTTGTAGGTGTTTGGTCAATTCGGCCACATACATACCCCCTTAAGGAAAATCCATGTAGTTACCATGGTAATGAATATGGTGTAATAAGTGATGTTTTAAGTGAGTGAAACTAGTTTGTGACATGTAGTAGCATGATTTGCAGCACAAATTGGTAGTTAATGGCAAATGAATTGATAATGGGGGGTTGGAATTGCATGGAAATTAGCAATTTCCTGGTTTGTCATGTCCTAGAAGTGTGAACATTTCCCGACCCGAGTGAAAGAAGGTTGGTATGGGACATGACAGACCATTATCCTATGGAAACTAATGAAATCTGTGCCATTATAGGCGAAAAATTGCTATAATTGTCACAATTACATGTTGTAGGTGTTTGGTCAATTCGGCCACATACATACCCCCTTAAGGAAAATCCATGTAGTTACCATGGTAATGAATATGGTGTAATAAGTGATGTTTTAAGTGAGTGAAACTAGTTTGTGACATGTAGTAGCATGATTTGCAGCACAAATTGGTAGTTAATGGCAAATGAATTGATAATGGGGGGTTGGAATTGCATGGAAATTAGCAATTTCCTGGTTTGTCATGTCCTAGAAGTGTGAACATTTCCCGACCCGAGTGAAAGAAGGTTGGTATGGGACATGACAGACCATTATCCTATGGAAACTAATGAAATCTGTGCCATTATAGGCGAAAAATTGCTATAATTGTCACAATTACATGTTGTAGGTGTTTGGTCAATTCGGCCACATACATACCCCCTTAAGGAAAATCCATGTAGTTACCATGGTAATGAATATGGTGTAATAAGTGATGTTTTAAGTGAGTGAAACTAGTTTGTGACATGTAGTAGCATGATTTGCAGCACAAATTGGTAGTTAATGGCAAATGAATTGATAATGGGGGGTTGGAATTGCATGGAAATTAGCAATTTCCTGGTTTGTCATGTCCTAGAAGTGTGAACATTTCCCGACCCGAGTGAAAGAAGGTTGGTATGGGACATGACAGACCATTATCCTATGGAAACTAATGAAATCTGTGCCATTATAGGCGAAAAATTGCTATAATTGTCACAATTACATGTTGTAGGTGTTTGGTCAATTCGGCCACATACATACCCCCTTAAGGAAAATCCATGTAGTTACCATGGTAATGAATATGGTGTAATAAGTGATGTTTTAAGTGAGTGAAACTAGTTTGTGACATGTAGTAGCATGATTTGCAGCACAAATTGGTAGTTAATGGCAAATGAATTGATAATGGGGGGTTGGAATTGCATGGAAATTAGCAATTTCCTGGTTTGTCATGTCCTAGAAGTGTGAACATTTCCCGACCCGAGTGAAAGAAGGTTGGTATGGGACATGACAGACCATTATCCTATGGAAACTAATGAAATCTGTGCCATTATAGGCGAAAAATTGCTATAATTGTCACAATTACATGTTGTAGGTGTTTGGTCAATTCGGCCACATACATACCCCCTTAAGGAAAATCCATGTAGTTACCATGGTAATGAATATGGTGTAATAAGTGATGTTTTAAGTGAGTGAAACTAGTTTGTGACATGTAGTAGCATGATTTGCAGCACAAATTGGTAGTTAATGGCAAATGAATTGATAATGGGGGGTTGGAATTGCATGGAAATTAGCAATTTCCTGGTTTGTCATGTCCTAGAAGTGTGAACATTTCCCGACCCGAGTGAAAGAAGGTTGGTATGGGACATGACAGACCATTATCCTATGGAAACTAATGAAATCTGTGCCATTATAGGCGAAAAATTCCTATAATTGTCACAATTACATGTTGTAGGTGTTTGGTCAATTCGGCCACATACATACCCCCTTAAGGAAAATCCATGTAGTTACCATGGTAATGAATATGGTGTAATAAGTGATGTTTTAAGTGAGTGAAACTAGTTTGTGACATGTAGTAGCATGATTTGCAGCACAAATTGGTAGTTAATGGCAAATGAATTGATAATGGGGGGTTGGAATTGCATGGAAATTAGCAATTTCCTGGTTTGTCATGTCCTAGAAGTGTGAACATTTCCCGACCCGAGTGAAAGAAGGTTGGTATGGGACATGACAGACCATTATCCTATGGAAACTAATGAAATCTGTGCCATTATAGGCGAAAAATTGCTATAATTGTCACAATTACATGTTGTAGGTGTTTGGTCAATTCGGCCACATACATACCCCCTTAAGGAAAATCCATGTAGTTACCATGGTAATGAATATGGTGTAATAAGTGATGTTTTAAGTGAGTGAAACTAGTTTGTGACATGTAGTAGCATGATTTGCAGCACAAATTGGTAGTTAATGGCAAATGAATTGATAATGGGGGGTTGGAATTGCATGGAAATTAGCAATTTCCTGGTTTGTCATGTCCTAGAAGTGTGAACATTTCCCGACCCGAGTGAAAGAAGGTTGGTATGGGACATGACAGACCATTATCCTATGGAAACTAATGAAATCTGTGCCATTATAGGCGAAAAATTGCTATAATTGTCACAATTACATGTTGTAGGTGTTTGGTCAATTCGGCCACATACATACCCCCTTAAGGAAAATCCATGTAGTTACCATGGTAATGAATATGGTGTAATAAGTGATGTTTTAAGTGAGTGAAACTAGTTTGTGACATGTAGTAGCATGATTTGCAGCACAAATTGGTAGTTAATGGCAAATGAATTGATAATGGGGGGTTGGAATTGCATGGAAATTAGCAATTTCCTGGTTTGTCATGTCCTAGAAGTGTGAACATTTCCCGACCCGAGTGAAAGAAGGTTGGTATGGGACATGACAGACCATTATCCTATGGAAACTAATGAAATCTGTGCCATTATAGGCGAAAAATTGCTATAATTGTCACAATTACATGTTGTAGGTGTTTGGTCAATTCGGCCACATACATACCCCCTTAAGGAAAATCCATGTAGTTACCATGGTAATGAATATGGTGTAATAAGTGATGTTTTAAGTGAGTGAAACTAGTTTGTGACATGTAGTAGCATGATTTGCAGCACAAATTGGTAGTTAATGGCAAATGAATTGATAATGGGGGGTTGAAATTGCATGGAAATTAGCAATTTCCTGGTTTGTCATGTCCTAGAAGTGTGAACATTTCCCGACCCGAGTGAAAGAAGGTTGGTATGGGACATGACAGACCATTATACTATGGAAACTAATGAAATCTGTGCCATTATAGGCGAAAAATTGCTATAATTGTCACAATTACATGTTGTAGGTGTTTGGTCAATTCGGCCACATACATACCCCCTTAAGGAAAATCCATGTAGTTACCATGGTAATGAATATGGTGTAATAAGTGATGTTTTAAGTGAGTGAAACTAGTTTGTGACATGTAGTAGCATGATTTGCAGCACAAATTGGTAGTTAATGGCAAATGAATTGATAATGGGGGGTTGGAATTGCATGGAAATTAGCAATTTCCTGGTTTGTCATGTCCTAGAAGTGTGAACATTTCCCGACCCGAGTGAAAGAAGGTTGGTATGGGACATGACAGACCATTATCCTATGGAAACTAATGAAATCTGTGCCATTATAGGCGAAAAATTGCTATAATTGTCACAATTACATGTTGTAGGTGTTTGGTCAATTCGGCCACATACATACCCCCTTAAGGAAAATCCATGTAGTTACCATGGTAATGAATATGGTGTAATAAGTGATGTTTTAAGTGAGTGAAACTAGTTTGTGACATGTAGTAGCATGATTTGCAGCACAAATTGGTAGTTAATGGCAAATGAATTGATAATGGGGGGTTGGAATTGCATGGAAATTAGCAATTTCCTGGTTTGTCATGTCCTAGAAGTGTGAACATTTCCCGACCCGAGTGAAAGAAGGTTGGTATGGGACATGACAGACCATTATCCTATGGAAACTAATGAAATCTGTGCCATCATAGGCGAAAAATTGCTATAATTGTCACAATTACATGTTGTAGGTGTTTGGTCAATTCGGCCACATACATACCCCCTTAAGGAAAATCCATGTAGTTACCATGGTAATGAATATGGTGTAATAAGTGATGTTTTAAGTGAGTGAAACTAGTTTGTGACATGTAGTAGCATGATTTGCAGCACAAATTGGTAGTTAATGGCAAATGAATTGATAATGGGGGGTTGGAATTGCATGGAAATTAGCAATTTCCTGGTTTGTCATGTCCTAGAAGTGTGAACATTTCCCGACCCGAGTGAAAGAAGGTTGGTATGGGACATGACAGACCATTATCCTATGGAAACTAATGAAATCTGTGCCATTATAGGCGAAAAATTGCTATAATTGTCACAATTACATGTTGTAGGTGTTTGGTCAATTCGGCCACATACATACCCCCTTAAGGAAAATCCATGTAGTTACCATGGTAATGAATATGGTGTAATAAGTGATGTTTTAAGTGAGTGAAACTAGTTTGTGACATGTAGTAGCATGATTTGCAGCACAAATTGGTAGTTAATGGCAAATGAATTGATAATGGGGGGTTGGAATTGCATGGAAATTAGCAATTTCCTGGTTTGTCATGTCCTAGAAGTGTGAACATTTCCCGACCCGAGTGAAAGAAGGTTGGTATGGGACATGACAGACCATTATCCTATGGAAACTAATGAAATCTGTGCCATTATAGGCGAAAAATTGCTATAATTGTCACAATTACATGTTGTAGGTGTTTGGTCAATTCGGCCACATACATACCCCCTTAAGGAAAATCCATGTAGTTACCATGGTAATGAATATGGTGTAATAAGTGATGTTTTAAGTGAGTGAAACTAGTTTGTGACATGTAGTAGCATGATTTGCAGCACAAATTGGTAGTTAATGGCAAATGAATTGATAATGGGGGGTTGGAATTGCATGGAAATTAGCAATTTCCTGGTTTGTCATGTCCTAGAAGTGTGAACATTTCCCGACCCGAGTGAAAGAAGGTTGGTATGGGACATGACAGACCATTATCCTATGGAAACTAATGAAATCTGTGCCATTATAGGCGAAAAATTGCTATAATTGTCACAATTACATGTTGTAGGTGTTTGGTCAATTCGGCCACATACATACCCCCTTAAGGAAAATCCATGTAGTTACCATGGTAATGAATATGGTGTAATAAGTGATGTTTTAAGTGAGTGAAACTAGTTTGTGACATGTAGTAGCATGATTTGCAGCACAAATTGGTAGTTAATGGCAAATGAATTGATAATGGGGGGTTGGAATTGCATGGAAATTAGCAATTTCCTGGTTTGTCATGTCCTAGAAGTGTGAACATTTCCCGACCCGAGTGAAAGAAGGTTGGTATGGGACATGACAGACCATTATCCTATGGAAACTAATGAAATCTGTGCCATTATAGGCGAAAAATTGCTATAATTGTCACAATTACATGTTGTAGGTGTTTGGTCAATTCGGCCACATACATACCCCCTTAAGGAAAATCCATGTAGTTACCATGGTAATGAATATGGTGTAATAAGTGATGTTTTAAGTGAGTGAAACTAGTTTGTGACATGTAGTAGCATGATTTGCAGCACAAATTGGTAGTTAATGGCAAATGAATTGATAATGGGGGGTTGGAATTGCATGGAAATTAGCAATTTCCTGGTTTGTCATGTCCTAGAAGTGTGAACATTTCCCGACCCGAGTGAAAGAAGGTTGGTATGGGACATGACAGACCATTATCCTATGGAAACTAATGAAATCTGTGCCATTATAGGCGAAAAATTGCTATAATTGTCACAATTACATGTTGTAGGTGTTTGGTCAATTCGGCCACATACATACCCCCTTAAGGAAAATCCATGTAGTTACCATGGTAATGAATATGGTGTAATAAGTGATGTTTTAAGTGAGTGAAACTAGTTTGTGACATGTAGTAGCATGATTTGCAGCACAAATTGGTAGTTAATGGCAAATGAATTGATAATGGGGGGTTGGAATTGCATGGAAATTAGCAATTTCCTGGTTTGTCATGTCCTAGAAGTGTGAACATTTCCCGACCCGAGTGAAAGAAGGTTGGTATGGGACATGACAGACCATTATCCTATGGAAACTAATGAAATCTGTGCCATTATAGGCGAAAAATTGCTATAATTGTCACAATTACATGTTGTAGGTGTTTGGTCAATTCGGCCACATACATACCCCCTTAAGGAAAATCCATGTAGTTACCATGGTAATGAATATGGTGTAATAAGTGATGTTTTAAGTGAGTGAAACTAGTTTGTGACATGTAGTAGCATGATTTGCAGCACAAATTGGTAGTTAATGGCAAATGAATTGATAATGGGGGGTTGGAATTGCATGGAAATTAGCAATTTCCTGGTTTGTCATGTCCTAGAAGTGTGAACATTTCCCGACCCGAGTGAAAGAAGGTTGGTATGGGACATGACAGACCATTATCCTATGGAAACTAATGAAATCTGTGCCATTATAGGCGAAAAATTGCTATAATTGTCACAATTACATGTTGTAGGTGTTTGGTCAATTCGGCCACATACATACCCCCTTAAGGAAAATCCATGTAGTTACCATGGTAATGAATATGGTGTAATAAGTGATGTTTTAAGTGAGTGAAACTAGTTTGTGACATGTAGTAGCATGATTTGCAGCACAAATTGGTAGTTAATGGCAAATGAATTGATAATGGGGGGTTGGAATTGCATGGAAATTAGCAATTTCCTGGTTTGTCATGTCCTAGAAGTGTGAACATTTCCCGACCCGAGTGAAAGAAGGTTGGTATGGGACATGACAGACCATTATGCTATGGAAACTAATGAAATCGGGGCCATTATAGGCAAAAAATTGCTATAATTGTCACAATTACATGTTGTAGGTGTTTGGTCAATTCGGCCACATACATACCCCCTTAAGGAAAATCCATGTAGTTACCATGGTAATGAATATGGTGTAATAAGTGATGTTTTAAGTGAGTGAAACTAGTTTGTGACATGTAGTAGCATGATTTGCAGCACAAATTGGTAGTTAATGGCAAATGAATTGATAATGGGGGGTTGGAATTGCATGGAAATTAGCAATTTCCTGGTTTGTCATGTCCTAGAAGTGTGAACATTTCCCGACCCGAGTGAAAGAAGGTTGGTATGGGACATGACAGACCATTATCCTATGGAAACTAATGAAATCTGTGCCATTATAGGCGAAAAATTGCTATAATTGTCACAATTACATGTTGTAGGTGTTTGGTCAATTCGGCCACATACATACCCCCTTAAGGAAAATCCATGTAGTTACCATGGTAATGAATATGGTGTAATAAGTGATGTTTTAAGTGAGTGAAACTAGTTTGTGACATGTAGTAGCATGATTTGCAGCACAAATTGGTAGTTAATGGCAAATGAATTGATAATGGGGGGTTGGAATTGCATGGAAATTAGCAATTTCCTGGTTTGTCATGTCCTAGAAGTGTGAACATTTCCCGACCCGAGTGAAAGAAGGTTGGTATGGGACATGACAGACCATTATCCTATGGAAACTAATGAAATCTGTGCCATTATAGGCGAAAAATTGCTATAATTGTCACAATTACATGTTGTAGGTGTTTGGTCAATTCGGCCACATACATACCCCCTTAAGGAAAATCCATGTAGTTACCATGGTAATGAATATGGTGTAATAAGTGATGTTTTAAGTGAGTGAAACTAGTTTGTGACATGTAGTAGCATGATTTGCAGCACAAATTGGTAGTTAATGGCAAATGAATTGATAATGGGGGGTTGGAATTGCATGGAAATTAGCAATTTCCTGGTTTGTCATGTCCTAGAAGTGTGAACATTTCCCGACCCGAGTGAAAGAAGGTTGGTATGGGACATGACAGACCATTATCCTATGGAAACTAATGAAATCTGTGCCATTATAGGCGAAAAATTGCTATAATTGTCACAATTACATGTTGTAGGTGTTTGGTCAATTCGGCCACATACATACCCCCTTAAGGAAAATCCATGTAGTTACCATGGTAATGAATATGGTGTAATAAGTGATGTTTTAAGTGAGTGAAACTAGTTTGTGACATGTAGTAGCATGATTTGCAGCACAAATTGGTAGTTAATGGCAAATGAATTGATAATGGGGGGTTGGAATTGCATGGAAATTAGCAATTTCCTGGTTTGTCATGTCCTAGAAGTGTGAACATTTCCCGACCCGAGTGAAAGAAGGTTGGTATGGGACATGACAGACCATTATGCTATGGAAACTAATGAAATCGGGGCCATTATAGGCAAAAAATTGCTATAATTGTCACAATTACATGTTGTAGGTGTTTGGTCAGTTCGGCCACATACATACCCCCTTAAGGAAAATCATAGATATTTAGGATGTTGAATAAATTGATATTAAAGGGGGTTGGAAATGCATGGAATTTAGTAATTTCCCAGTTTGTCATGTCCTAGAAGTGTGAAAATGTCCCTGTCGACCTGTCAGTCTGGCCACATACATACCCCCTTAAGGAAAATCGATGTACATAGTTGCCATGGTAATTAATAAAGTTTCAACCAGTGCATGAGCCGTATTCGTTTATTATGTTACTTTTAATGTGGACGTCATTGACCCATTACCCAAGGGTTTTGGGTTCTGGGTACATGTTGAAATAGAAGGAATGTGAACTGTCATATATATATATAATATTGAACTTGTCATAAACAAAAACACCATTCCTAAATTAGATAGATATTGTCGAAAGTGGGTCAAACAGTACAATATCAATTGACTAAATCGGAGCAAATTGAGCTTTCAAAGGAAGAATTTTCACAGTAAGACTGAGGGGAGACCCTGATTTAAAAATAAAAGATACAAGAGAGTAGCGCAGGAATGGTCACAGGTGAGAAAGGAGCCAAGATCTGGGGGACACACGAGAGCACTGGTCGTGAAACAAAGATCTATCCGTACACCTGTGAGCAGTCCGGCTACTCAGTAACTATGTACAGACCCTCTCCATATATAGTACAGTGTGAGGCAAAAACCACAGAAAAGGTGTGCTAGCTCCGATGAAAATACAGGAAGTGCCCCTTCCCATGTTTAATTTTCGTTGTTATTCTCTCTGTTAAAATAATATTGTGGCTACGGTTTTGGGTATGTGTTAAAATATTTAGAACAAATGTAAATTGTCATATTTAAAAGTTCTAAATAAAAGAGTAGAGCAGGAACGGTCACAGGTGAAAGAGGAGCGAAGATGCGGGGAACACAGGAGATAACAAGTTGTGGCATTAAGATCAATCCGTACACCCAGGACCACTCCTGCTACTACTCAGTGTGATCGACACAGATCCTACCCTATATAGTACAGTTTCAGTCAAATCCACAGAAAAGGTGTGCTAGCTCCAAAATACAGCCAGAACCCCTGAGCTTGTCTACTTCGCGTTTTTCCCATGAGCCCAAATTTCTGCTAACATTGCAGTTGTACTTTATCAAAGTATTTGGAACATTTCAACACAAAATAAGAGAAAATTATGCTGGGAAACAGCTAAAACGAAGGGTACTGTGTCAGGGAACGTATAGCATACGTATAGCATACGTATACATACTGCTACGCCATCTGGTGGAAAATGGTAGAACTCACTGCACACCTTTTCTGTGGTATGGACTATATACACTAGTATATAAAGAGTGTACCCCCGGAGCTATGTTGGAGCGTGCGTCTGCCAGAGATGTATGGTGATCGCCATATGGGACGGTTGGAGGTGAGATAGGAGCGAAGCTCAGGGTAATACATGAGAGCACTAGACCTGAGACAAAGATCTATCCGTACAGCGTAGAGACACACGCACGCTCCCCTTTTATTGACGTTATCTATAGGTGTTATTCAAGATAAATGAGGTCATACTTTAAATATAGCAGATCCAACGTCAGTAGGGCCACATACATACCCCTTTAAGGTATTTTACAACTGTACTTTACCATGGTAATGGATAAAGTAGATGGAATTATGTTGTAAGTGAGTGTACCTTGTAAGGGAATCCAATGAAATTTGGCCAACAATAACTAAAGAATTGATCCCTAGGGTCTATTTGCATGTTGTAGGACTTCTGGCCACATACATACCGACTTAAGGCACATACATACCGCTTTAAGCAGTTATTGTCGATTTTCTGTGTTTCTACTATGTATAAAAGGGTCCTCCAATATTTTACTGCTAGATAACATATAACCGCATTGTTTAAAACTATATTTGGCTGTTATATATGTTATAGGTGAGAAGGGAGACGGGTAGAGGGAGGAAAAAAATAATTTACAATTTTTCCACTTAAATACCACATTATTTTCTTGTACCCCATACATGCTTGAATACATTAGGAGATTGCACAGTGAGCATGGGTAACTGAAAAACAAAAAACACTAACATTTCATTCAGTATTGTATATGCGTTTATTGTCTTTATTTCCAAATATCAGTGCACCTAGGGTGTAAGATATTGGCAACATACATACCGCTTTAACACCGTTTGGCAGAATGGTAACACAGACATATAATGCAGAGATATGGCTTATTGTTCGATTCACCTCAATAGATGACGTAATAAGGTAATAGAATAATGTAAAAAGTCAGAATACATGTATCACTGGTTCGGCAGTAGAGAACTGCAAAGTTGATGATAATATAGAGTTGCAGAAAATGGAGAAAATGGAGAAAATGCCCAATTTAGAGGGACCGGCTGTGCTAAAAGCAAAAATGTTATGGATGAAATATGTGTTGTTGTTGATACTGCTTTGATATTAGCTTAAACCACAAATAAGACACAAATCCTATCTTGATGCATTACTACATTTTTTAGTGCTATAGCCTTGGTTTTCTTAACCCGGTATGTATGTGTCCGGGATTTCAACATATCCCATTGCAACGGTTGCCATGGCTACCGCAAACATATTTAACTGCAACCACCCATCCAGTTTTGTCGACCAACACCTCTAGTACACAAATATAAAAGGATTTGACCATATACCGGAATTTGCTCTGATCCCCCCCCCCACCCCAGTTGCATCACGTTCGTGAGAATGAGTCTCTGGCCTTTGTTTTTGAATTTGAGATTCCTAACCCCCCCCCCCCCCCAGTACGCCCCCTCCGAAGATAAAAAGTATTTAATTGATAAATTAAATACCATTGTAACTGGTTAGCTATGAGTCTAAGTGTTATCGTGGTATATCTATTATATGTTGTTATGATGTAAAACGACACATTCTTATTGTATACATAACTTGTTTATTACTTAACGAGTGTCGTCGGTCTGTTACATATACCGACGTCTTCTAGTTTGGTTGTATACGGTAGTGTACCGGTACTACCCTCGGTTCTATTTGGTAGTACTTATATAAATGTGTTACATAATTATACCTACTAGGTGGCGCTGCTGGTGCGGTCAGGTGACCCCCACAGCGGTGTATAAAAGGTGGACTACTTCCCCATTGGAAGTCAGTCAGGTTTGGGACTGTCGAGGCAAGACCACCCTGCACTTCGGGTTTAACACTATGTTGTAGCATTACTTCCCCTGTATTATGATTCTGATCTGATCCCTGTATAGCTAATGGTTGTCCTGGTCATATAATACTCAAGGGTTATCCTTTCAATAAAGTCGCCTTATATCAAAGTCTAATTTTTTTTCTGTAGATTCTAAAAAATTAACTTGCGGAACTGAGAATTGAGTTTTAGGGGGGGGCAAGAACCCCCAAAATGCAATTTTTTGACAAAAACATTATTTTCCCCCTAGAATTAAAATTTCTTCTCATGCACCATGAAGTAATAATTAACATGAAAGGTATGATCATCATTCATCAGTAAATAGTGTTGTTGTGGTTGCTATGGTTACCTGCTTACCAACAAAACAAAAAGTACACATAAATCTTTTTGGCAGGCAGTAATTAACTTCTTTATACTTGTTTGTGAAACCAGCTGCACTTGCACTGATCATAGTGACCTCCACCTAGTAAATGACACATTTGATGCATTGCTATATATCAAACATAATTAGCTTTTATCATCAGTACTCTGCCAGAATCTCTGTGTTTTTACTGCTTACCCCTTACATGTCATCTGTTGATAATGGGTTATAATCCACCATATTTCACCCTTTTTGCTTCATTGTCCTCAATTGTGAACATTGTGGCAAGAGAAGAGGCAGTTCCAGTGTGGCAATTGCTTGTACACTGGAACCCTGCCTTTGGACACCCACACTGATAATTCCTGCATCCAGTCCTACACTGGCAAGCGACTAGAGATAGGAAAGCCTGTGGAATTGCGTCCTTTGTCATTAGCAGAGGTAACAGGTTGTTGTCTTCCATCTTCCATCCCATGCATGTAGGATCTGGTATGTTGGGTTTTAGGATGTGTGCCAAGTTTCATATCAGACTCTGGTAGTGAGATGTAATGAGATGTAAGTTCAGTGCATCTGATGTTGGAGGCAGAGCTTCTGTTTTCTTACAATGTCCAAACAAAAGAGCCCTTGCATTGTCCACTGATTCTGCATGTGGCACCCTATAGATGTGGCAAACAAACTTCTGTGCTCATTTCAACACATCCTCGGACGGGGGATTTTCATCCTTTCCAATGGCATCAAGGAGGTTATGATGTTTGATGAACACATCAAATGTAGTTTGCTTGGAATGATGAGAATGATGTTGAGTCTGAGCCTGTCAATGCATGGAATGCAGGAAGTGAAGTATAGGAACCTTCAGGCATGTTTCTGAAAGTTTCATGTATGGGAATAAACTTTGGATTCTTACCAGTTCCTGCTTGTAGCCACAGGTCTTCACAACCAATGTGCTCATAGTGGGCAAGCAGGAGAGCCAGTATGTCTGTGTCCCTTGCCTGTATGACTATTGTGTTGGAGGAGCAGTTGATGGCATGTAATATGATACGCGTGTCTGCCTCCTCATGATCACCTTTCAAGCCACATGTGTCTAATGGGACCTCCTCAGAGTCATGGAATGTTCCACCCATTACAACCATTTTGTGCTGCACTGTTTTCCTTACATGCTCCATAAGGAAAGTAGACAGTTCCCTTTCGTTGTCCGTTGCTTCCTTGTTTCAGCCTTGATGCTTTTGTCTCTGCATTGATCACCCACCAAATCAATCCTCTGATAGTTTTCTCAAACTCTTAGAATGGTGTTGACAAATATGTTTGCCAGGTCCCAGAAAATCTTTGCACCTTCGGGTTTGCCCAATGCATGAATTGTTGCCCAAACATCTATAATGATGGTTGAATCATTTGTTGGGTGAATTGAAGTTGGGCAAGCAATGTCTTTAGTCAGACTTCGTATGAGGAGTGATTTATCACCACTCCTCAACCTTCCATTTGCTTCTGCAAGAGAGGAACTGCCATTAGCTCATGCTCCAAGATCTTGTCCAAATTCAAAGCCCTTCGAGCAGCAAATGAACTCTTTGCATTACATTTCTGTCAGCTTTCAGAACAACAGTTTCCCCTTAAAATTGCTTTCGCAGTCTAAAATTCAACCTTTTAGAGATTTGCGAATGTCATTCAATTGTTCCGCTTGATTGGGCTGTGGAATTTTTCCGATTTCTCAATGAATCTCTCCACAACAAATGGCTCTAGTTGATCCTGTCCTTTTAGAAGAGCTGATGCTAATGAATCCTGAATCGCAGGTGTTGTCAGATCTTTGTTTACAATGTTATGGAGTAGCTCTGTTTGTGTGAATACCTCCATGCTCTTCAGTTGTTGTAGGAGATTTTCCTCATCATCATTGTCTCTTTTCTTGCGCTTTGGGAGGCTCTCATTAAGGAGGATTTCATTTTCTTTGGCGATCTCCTGACCAATGTGTGATTGTAGAGTATAGGACAATGCGGATCTGTTCAATGCAGTTCTTGTCCTTGTAATTCCCACAATACATCCCTCACTCTTTCCTATCCTATTCAACCATTCCTGGCCATGGTCTGCATCCTAGCCAGTTCTTACCTTGTCTTAAACCTTGTCTTAAATGGTGAAGATATTGGAGATCCTGGAAGCAGGCTTCCTGATACTTGCAGTGCACAAGAGTCCTGGTCATTGTCATATATATGTACAGTCACCTCCCTCTATGGGGACCATGAAGTGGGTATTGGCTAGTGAGACCCTTTGATGGGAGTATAGTGTGTTATGCCCTTTTGGGATGAGATGCATGGATGTGAACCTGCTGTGGGGCTGCATTCATGCCTGATGATACAACACAGTATGGCGAATTATTGTGGGTATAAGTACCCGGGCTTATACAGCTATGCTTCTTTTGCCTGCCATAGCCATGATACCGGGTAGAATAAGATTTGATCACATGCATAATTCACCATCATCTCACCTCACCAATATGTACCCCAGAACTCGTCGATTACTGTCCAATGGTATTCTTACATAACATATGTACAGCCGAAGGGCTCCTTTTTACATGTATAAACGCTAGATCAGCATACCCAAAGAGGGTCAATATAAAGAAATTTATTTCACATACGGATCTAACTGGAGTTGTTGAAAGCTGGTTAAACCCTACAATCTCTGACGCTATGATGTCTCTTCCAGGCCATTAGTTTTTCCGCCTTGACAGGTACCCTGCAATAGATAAGACTGCAGGAGGCCTTATGCTCTATATGAGAGACACTTATACTGCTGTAATGGATGAAGCCTCTAGTTGTATTACATCTGATTTTGAAATTTTATGTGTCAATATAGAAATAGGTAAAATCAAATGTAAAATATATGTTTGTTATAGGCCGCCCAAAAAGGACAAAAATAGCATGCAATCCTTGTATAGAAAAGTAACTGAGTTGATATCAACTGTTTCCAAGAATAGGAAGATTTTCTGTATAGGTGATTTTAATATTGACCTACTGTCCAGGAAAGAGATTGAAGACTCTGAGGTTTCGCAATTTTGTACTAATAATGATATGTGTCAACTCATAAATGAAATAACCAGACCTGCCTCGGGCACACTGTTGGATCATATATATATTAATGAACGTATACATAATGTGTGTGAGTTTGGGACGATAGATTATCATATTGCTGATCATACACCTGTTTTCATACTAATCAAATGTGAGCGCACCAAGATAAAGAAAAAGGTTGTTAAGGCTAGATCCTATAAAAATTACGACATGTTGACTTTTAAAAATATGTTACTTGATGTTAAATGGGATGATATTGTTACTATTAATAACCCTGATGCTCTATGGAGTAAAGTTATTGGTGTGATACGCGCATGTCTTGATACTATATGTCCTATACGGACGCTTGTACTACCGGTATATACACCAGAATACACCCACAATTATTCAAGAGATGCAGCATAGAGATACACTGTATAGGGATGCGAGGCGTACTAACAGTGTTGATGACAGTCGCATTGCTGATTTTTATAGAAATAGAGTAGAAAGTCTTATTTATTTTAGTCGAAAAGAGAAAATAGATACCCTTTTGCATCATAGAAAAAATGACCAAGCCAAATTTTGGGATCGTATCAGGAAATTACTATCTGTAAAGACAAAGTCTACTTTTCTTAAACAAAAAAAAAGTATAAATAAAGATATGATACCTACTAACGAATGTTGTGATTTCATTAATAACTTTTTCGCTGGGGTTGGTCAAAAGCTTGCAGCGGCGCTGCCACCTATTGACTCACAGGTACACTACAAAGCACCCGCGACGGTTTCTTAGACCTTTTACAACCATTAAGTTACTTGGAGATGATTAAGTTAATTAAATCCATTAAGATTACTAAGCCATCAAGCATCAAACACATTAAGCCTTTTGTATTAAAGGATGCCTTTCTAAGCATACCTGATATTATTAGGTCGGTGTATAATAAATGCCTGAGTGAGTGTCATTTTCCTAAGGACTGGAAAGCTGCAACAGTTGTACCCATTCCCAAAAAGAGTAATTCGCTAGATGTTAATGACCTGAGACCCATTAGTCTCCTCCCCCTCCCTGGTAAATTATATGAAAAAGTAATTTGTTCTAGGCTGCAAAAATACATGGAGACATATGGACTTTTGGCTAAATTTCAACATGGATATAGATCTGGCCATTCCACTATCACTGCTATAACAGCACATCTTAATAACATAATAGAGAACATATTAATAATAAATCAACTCTCTCACTCTATTTAGACTATAAGAAGGCCTTTGATACCGTTTCCCACCCTATTCTTCTAAAAAAACTAGCAGGTTTTGGACTTAGTGAAAAGACATGTCGATGGTTCGATAGCTATCTAACAGGCAGATCACAGTGTACGGTAGCTAATGATTGCATTTCCTCCTTTAAACGTGTTACATATGGCGTTCCACAGGGTTCAGTTTGTGGTCCTGTGTTATTCTCTATTTATATAAATTCATTACCTGACATTGATAATTTTGATATAACTTTGTATGCAGACGATGCAGTAATTTCTGTGCACTCGCCAGAAAAAATGCAATCATGTTTAAATGCATTATCCAAATGGTGTAAGGACAATAGCCTTACAGTTAATGAAAAAAAGACCAAATGGATGTATTATAATAATTTTATGCGTTTGAATCCTATCCTCACACTTAATAACATTGTACTAGAAAGGGTTGATAGTTTTCCATATCTCGGTGTAACGCCAGACTCAGACCTTAAGTTTATTGAGCACAGGAAAAATGTATTAGCAAATAGTCGACATAAACTTAGGCAGCTGTGTAAATTCAAATGTCACACTGATAAAGACACTGCTCTAACCATATATACCTCTATGGTACTACCTACACTCGACTATGCTGATTTCATATGGGATAGGGAAAATAAGGGTGAATCTGAAGAAATTCAAGGTATTCAAAATAAGGGCCTAAGAACTGTTTATAGTGTAAAATTAGAGAAAATCCGGTTATGACGACTGTACAGATGCATATGGCAAGTAATTGTGACTGGCTTATACACAGAAGAGATAAGCACTTACTTTTTTACGCTTATACACTTGCACAATGTGAGAGGTTCTTAGATTTAAGACCAATTGTTACCAGGTTCCACCAAGGAAAAAGATTGCGCGTTCTGAGATCACTTAAGCCAATAGTAATTAGAAGCTGTATGTACAGAGCCATCTCTAGGTGGAATAATCTAAAACCCATGTATACTATGATAGAGAACCTTTGGCAATTCAAGGTTGCAATTAACAAGGACTATCCTAACTGCTTTATAAATGCTGTGTAACTCATTATACATTACATTATCAATACTCATCACATCTCATCTCATCATTAAGGTTATCTACTACCAAGTAACTGTATAGTTTTTTATAATATACATAGGTGGATTTATAGAGCATTGGAACTGCATTGGAGTCATAGCATATTATATACAAGACCGCTAAATAATTGTAACAGAGATAGGGGTGCTAGCGGCAGAAGGGCAATGCGCCCAAGCTAGTCTTTGGCCTTCGTGCCAATTTGATCCAATAAATACACTTTAAAAAAACAACAACTCAATGACAATGTTATCCGGGCTGGTGGAGCCCTCTACTGGTCAGGGTGTGCTAGCCTGGTGCTGCCCCCTGGGACAACTCTGTGGGACTACCTTAGCATTTGGTTGCCAACCACCACAACTCCCATATACCCGGTACAGAGCGGTCGGTTCAGGTCTTGTGATATAAATTTTGTTCTCAGTTCCGCAAGTACTTTTTCTGTAATCTACACGAAAAAGTGGTCCTAGTAAACTAGCTTGCGGAACTTTACTCAGAAATGCCTCTAGATAGTTTAAGGACAACATTTATCTGATTCAATTCCCTACTATACTACGGTCACTGGCATGACACCTCAGATGGGGGCTAGCTATTTTCAGACTCCGGTCTGTGGTGGCGCCTTTGGGGGTCGGCAGCACCCCCAGGGTTCACCCACCCATCTACTGGTTCAACGATGTTGAACCAACAGCGGACCTTGGTCTCGGTTCCAGTACCGAAGCCCAGAGCTAGACAGGGTTTAACCCCAGTCCAGCGGGCTAAGTTTGACAGGAACCTGGCAATAGAGAAGCTGGGGACTGACATCGTCCCAAGGGACATCGATGATTTGGATGAAAGATATGCTCCTTTCAACTTTGGGGAGATGAGACATCCACATACAGCCCGTCAAAAGGCCATCGATATTCCTCCTTTCACAGGGACGCCGGCCTGGAGGAAGTACAAGGTTAGGTTCAAGGCTATTGTAGAGAGCAATCGCTGGAACAATCAGCAAGCGCTGGTTGCTCTGAAGCAGGCACTGTGCAACGGGCCAGGTGAACCAGCCCTTTTGGCATTTGAGCAAGTTAAGGTCAAGATATTGAGCTCGCTTGAATGCTGAATGGGCGATCAGGAAGATTGGGGAGCATCACCCAAGGACTCAGTTGCTCAAATGTGTACAACGTAAAGATGAGCATCTGAGATCCTATGGATTTGCTTTGCAGACCTGACACACCCACTGTCATCCGGGAGTTAACCTCCAGGTTTGTCAATGGGGTCAGGGACACCAGTCTCCAGGCATATCTGCGGGAAAAATGGCAGCCGGACTTGTCTCTGGCTGACCTTTTTGACCATGCAGTTGTGTATGACACCAAACAGGCTGTTTTTCCTAGTGGCGGTGTGACAGCATCCCCATCTGTAGCCCCGAAAGGAGCTCAGGTGACTGAGGCTGCTACAAAGCCACCTAAGAAAAAACAGCCCGCCTCTGAGGAGGTGGCGGCAGTGACGTCTGAAAGGGACATGGAAAAACTGTTTGAGGGTTTGTTGCCGAAGCACTTGGATAAGAGCTCCATGTCCACTTCTGGCTCTGGATCTGGAAAGAAAAAGAGATGGAAAACTGAATGGGGCCCATCCTCTTGGCAAGGATGGCACCCCCACAGTTAGCCATGCCTGTAAGGGATTAGTAGTAGGTGTTAACTCTTCCATGAACCAAGGCCACTCAGAGGCAGAGGGGTCCGTACAACCTGTAAGCATCTGGCAAGGCGGGGCTGGCAAGGACAAACGGAATCCTAAGGATTCTGTAGTCACTGGCTTAGAGGAGTCTTTGTTAGAATCGATTGCCCAGAGCAGTGTGATTCAGGACTCCCCGAGCGACCCATGTTGGGATTACCTCCTGACAAAAGGGGTTGCTATGGATGGAGGGGACAGGCCAATGCTGACCTCTGAGTGTGTTCCTTTGCGGGGACAATGCTAGTACCTGAGTCTGGTTATTTCCGGGACCCGTGGTGAATTTTTGGTCGACACAGGTGCATCTCACACCCTGGTTGACTGTAAATTCATGGCCCGTCTTTGCAACCAGCCCAATGCTCCGCTACTAGGAGTAAAGGCTCGGACTGCTACGGGAGATAGTATGCAGACTTATGGCAGAACGGTAAAACCCATGTTGGTGGATGGCAAGACATATTGGATATGTCAAACCATCACCGACATCACTAACGATGGCATACTGGGGATGGACTTTGCTGCTCTTTACGGGGTAACAATGAACACCGCGACAGGCCGGCTTTAGATTAAACATCCCTATAAACAATCTGTACAGGGCATTTTAAGGAATGGTTCTTCTATAGCGTCAGTGGCACAGGACACAAAGCTAGCACCGGGACATGTTTCTGATGTCTGAGTTAGCTGCGTGGGAGTGCAAGCCAAACGGCCAGAGATGTTTGAACCAGAAGACCAAAAGCTTGCTGAGCTAGGTCTATCTGGTTATCATACTTACCTGGCCAACGCTCGTTGGGGGGTGATACCAATTTGTAACTCGAGTAGTAGAGAACTCACTCTGCGAAAGGGGACACCTATTGGTAAAACTACGCGAGCATATGGTGTTGACTAATTGACTATGGACTTTGTGGACGTAGGTTTGGTTGCAGGACATCCTGCCCACGAGGATGCTCTAGCAAAGTCCAGCCTACCAAAACATTTAAGATCCCTGTTATGTGACTCACACCTAGATACCCTAGAGAGCGAAATGGTGGCCAAGTTTTTGCCCAACGAGGAGATCCTCTAGGGCGTACCGACATGGTACAACACCGGGTTGATACCGGGGACGCGTTTCCCAGTAGAATCCCCTACCGACGGTTACCTATGGCTAAGAAGGATGCTATGGAGGCTGAGGTAGAAAAGATGTTGGATGAGGATGTGATTCAACCTAGTGAAAGTCCATGGTCAAGTCCTGTGGTGATGGTCACCAAAAAGGATGGTTCCTGTCGATTTTGCATCGACTATAGGAAGTTGAACGGACTCACTAGGAAGAATGCATACCCTCTACCTCGAATAGATGAATGTGTGGAATCTTAAGGTGGGGCGAAATGGTTCTGTACACTGGATTTACAATCTGGTTATTGGCAGATCGGCATGGACCCACGGGACCGAGAAAAAAACGCATTTTCTACCCATATAGGACTATTTGAGTTCAACGTCATGCTATTTGGGCTATGCAATGCCCCGGCAACCTTTGAAGCGATGATGGAAACCATGTTACGGGGTTTACTTTGGAAAAAGTGCCTAGTATATTTGGACGACATCATCGTCTTCGGGAGATCTGTGGAGGAAACTCTACAGAACCTCAAAGCCGTGCTGAAACGTATTTTATCATATGGTCTGAAATTGAAACCTTCAAAGTGCAAGCTTTTTAGGAAGTCAGTGGAATACCTAGGTAGGATTGTTTCTGAACATGGCATCATGGCTGATCCTCATAAGATCGAAGTGGTACAGAACTGAGCCTCATCCGATGGACACGAAAGAGATACGCTCTTTCTTTGGGTTCTGTTCTTACTACAGAGATTTTATACCTGGATTCTCGAGAGTCGCAGCTCCCTTACAAGAGCTGATGATTGGAGAGAAGAAGGCTAAGGCTAAAATAGTCTGGTCTCCAGCCGCAGAACAGTCTTTCATGGAGTTAAAGAGACTCTTTTTAGAAACACCTGTTTTGCACTACCCTGCACTTGTTGGTAAGTTCATCTTGGACACTGATACTTCTAATACAAGTATTGATGCTGCCTTCGCAGATCCAGGATGGACGAGAAGTGCCGCTGGCATTTTCGTCCAACAGTTTAAGCAAGACACAACGTAACTACTGCACAACCAAGCGTGAACTCTTGGCAGTGGTGGTTTACACAAAAAAGTACAGACACTTCCTATATGGTGGGAATTATCTCGTAGGGACAGATCATTCATCTCTACAGTGGCTCCTGAACTTTAAGGACGCTGAGGGGATGATGGGTAGATGGTTGAACCACCTCTCTGAGTTTGGCATGACGAATGAGCATATCAAACACAAGAGTGGAGTAGATCATGTGAATGTGGACAGCTTGTCCCGCTATCCTATCCGGAACTGTCACCGTGTAGACTGCCGAGACTGTAGGTCTCATTATGCAGTGATTGCGTCTGTTGGTGTGAAAGTTCCTAACTGGACGTTGAATCACTTGAAAGATGAGCAGCTTGCGGATCCGGCGATTTCGAGGGTGTACACCTTGAAGCTGCTGGGCCTGTCCAAGCCTGTTGGCCCCACACTTTCACTGGAATGTAAAGAAGTTAGACAACTGTTAGCGCAGTGGGATAATCTTTTTATACGGAACAGTATATTGTGCCGCTGGAGAGTGCAACCCTGGCAGGAAGAGAGCAGCTCAGTCTTTGGTGCCTTTGTCACTCAAATTGCAGTTGCTCAATTACTGTCATGGGCACCGTACTTCAGCACCCTTTGGCAGACAACAAACTGAGTAGATATTTCTGGCCTGGTATGACTTTGGACATACGGTGTTGGGTGAAGCAATGTCCCCAATGCTGTTTATCAAAGCCTGGACCTGGGATGGGTAAACTACCTCTAAGTCAAGAGCTATTCGGTTTTCGGTTTGCCCGGATCACTGTTGATATCATTAGTGGTTTCAACACGACTCCACGGGGTAATACCTGTATGATGGTGGTGCAGGACTACTACACCAAGTACGTCCAAGTATATCCATTGGTAAATCATACAGCTGTTACCTGCGCAGAAGCACTTTTCGAGAATTGGATCCTCACGTGGGGAGGTCCTTTAATGCTTCACTCCGACCAGGGTCGTGAGTTTGAATCCCGATTGTGGGCAGAATTGTGTAGTAAAATACACATCTGCAAGACCATGCAAACCCCTATCTACCACAATCGGACGGTATGGTGGAACGTTTCAATCAGACGTTGATCCAATGTCTCTCGACAATGTTTAATGAGCATCGAGATGATTGGGATGAGCACGCTCGCTATATCTCTCATGCTTATAATGCTACCAAACATGCGTCGACGGGCTGTACGCCTAACATGCTCGTAATGGGTGAAGATATAGTCATGCCAAGTGACATGGTCTATGGCGTGCAGGGGCACCAGCTCGAGCAACCCTGCACAGTAATGTTTGTAGAGTCATTGCGGCAATCATTACGCGAGTCCTATGGAGTAGTAAGGGACAACTTGGGAAAATCTGCTACTTTGCAGAAGGTGGGCTATGACACAGGCCTTAAACTCCGCCAATTTGAGGTGGGGGATAAGGTCGCAAGGTTAAGCACACCCAATTTCAAAGTAAAGACCCTATACTCGTGGGATGGACCGCATACGGTTACTATGGTGGTTAGCGAAACCACTGTGGTAATACGTTTGCTAAAGGGAACTTTAACTAAATCACATGTGGCTAGACTCAGACCTTGGTATGGGGTGCCATATCTAGATGACGGTGATGATTCCCTCGGTGCCGACACTGATCCAGTGATAGCACCAACCGACCCTGTGCCACCTACGGTACCGAAGGCAGGACCGACGGTCAAACCGACGGTACCGAAGGAAGCACGAAAAAGGGGTGGTCCTAGGAAATTACCAATTGAGCCACAGTCGTGTGTTACCAAGTCCAAGCGCGGTTGGCCTCGTAAAAAAAGGCCGGTTGTGCGTAAAGGGCTGACCGTAGACACCGTTAAACATAGCGGTTCGACACCCCTGGTGCCGAAGCCACTAGACCTACCGGTGGAAGGTCTACAGAGGAGTGCACGTGTTAGAGAGCGAGATAAAATTGTGTAAACATTTTTTTTCTTACCTTGTTGACGACATTTAGCTGCTGGCTTGATTAAATTTCCATGGACAGTTCCGTACTGGGCCAGTGGTCTCCGAGCCCGGTACACGATCACCAAGACACAACGAGAAGAGAAGGGTTATCCGTTGTGATTATCCGTTGGAGGTAGAAAAGCACATGTTCGGGCAGGTGGCTGACTTCGCCGATTAATTCTTAGCATGGGATTAATTTTGACCACATATCGCTGGGAAACATGCTGCTATATTATGTCCTTTAATGCCGGTGTACCACCTACGGGTTTTCCTGTGGTTCTGCCACAAAATGGTTAACAAACAGTGACGTTCTCACCGCCGGATATCCCTGGATATCCTCGGTGTGGGAAGGGCGCTACCCGCGTCACCTGATCGATTTCTTGCGCCAAAACTTGCGTGGGAAATTGGGTCAGCTCGTCGCGCCTTCGGAGCGCGTCCCCTGATTGGCTGAGAAGTCGGTCAGGGGGGCGGGGCTAGAGGGGACGGTGGGGTATATAAGCCCCACAGGCAGCTAGGCTTCTTCAGATCAGCACGTTTGCCCGTGGGGTAGCGTGTTGATCAGTGGTGCCTAGGTCTACCCGATAGTACCTACACTGTTTTGTTACCTGCTGCCATACCGATGCTTGGGTGAGGGAACTGAGAGGTTCTCCTACATCTGAGCTGCGTGTATGTCAGCCTAACAAAGGCTCGTCTCGAGTGGAGGCTTCGGTCTCGCTTGAGGAAGACCAGCTCCTGGTGTCAGACGGTGAGATTGACACTACTAGTGCTCCTAACGTCGGTTCTGACCCAGCTCTGGAACCGACAGAATCCAATCCTGAGAGGGCGGGTAATGTTGTTCCGAAGGCGGAGCCTGGTCTGGGCGGAACCGTCAGTCCCGTCCTGGTGGAGAAGCCTGAAGAAGATACTCCACCGAAACCCACCGACGGTTCGAAGGAACCTAAACCGACAGGCCCAGATGATGGTTCATCTGACGGGTCTATGGTTAAGGCTAAAGACGAACCCGTCAAGAAGCGTAAGCAAAAGAGGAAGGTTCCGACACCCTCCCCTGAGCTATCGCCTAATGTGAAAGACGTTATGTCGGACGCTGACAGGCTTAACGCAACTGCAGAACGAATAGCTGCGGCTGAGGCCAAGGGCTGGTCGATTGCAGAGTCTAGAGCTAATCCGCAGTTGAGAGCGAAGTCGGCCCACGCTCGTCTCAACCTTTCTCTGGATGACTGGAAGAACATGAGCCTGGTAGACTGATAGACTGGTACCTAGTGTACATCAGAGCTGTGGTGAGTGGCGCGAAACCAAACATAACCAAGTCGGCCCTAACCAAGCTGAGATATGCTTAGAAGACCTATGTGCCAGGGAACTCCTGCCCGTATGTTCGCTGTCAGCTTGCCACAGGTACCGCTAAGGCAGCAAAACGGTGGCCAGACCTCCGTAAGTTTGCCCGTCACCTGGTAGAGAAGCACAAGAGTGCGACCCTACTTGTACTGTTTGCCAGGAACTTAGACGAATTCCTGCGCAGAGTTCAGTGACGGAGACTTGTTCCGTTGCCAACGGAGGGGAGATCTGGTACGGCACCTGTGTGATAATAAGAGCGTCCACAAACGCACTATTACTCACGTGGTTGAGGCAGCCCAGAAAGTTTGGGGCACCCACAAACCTGAAGGTAAACTACAGTTTAAGTGGAGGTCAAACAAGCTGGAATTACCTCTCGGAGCCTGATTGGGCCAGACACTGTAAAGGTTTGCATTGCGAGCAAACAGATCTGGGTCCCAAAACTGAGCTCCCGATGCCAACCGTGAAGGCTACCCTGCCTAAGAAAGCAAATCTTAAAAGGGGCCGTCAGTCAACCAAGGATGACACCAAAGGGGGACGCGATCGCTCTCACAGTGCACCTGTGAAGAAGCGTGGCGTCTCTTCCATGGTTACATCCGAGGGCGGCAATGGCCAAACCTACGGTACTGTCAAGGTATCGTCGGTTGTACTACCGTTGGTAGCTGATCAACTGCCTAAGCAGGAGAGACAGAAACTTGGTAGTGCAATGGCTATTGTTCAGAACTCACTGGGTGAAGAACAGGCAGGACGAATGGCTGCTGACTATGTCAAGCAGTATGTGTGGAAGATCCAGCAACAAAAAGCTAGAGCCACACAGGAGAGTACCTCACTGGTTGTTGATGACAACCAGCCTGACGTACAACAGCCGGATGGGGCGTCTGCCCAACCGACTGCTCCAACTCAGCAGGAAGTGCCCTCCTCGCCCGCAAGGGATGAGCAGGTGGCAGCTTCCGAGTCAGAGCTGGGTAGTGTTGACGATGGGCTAGTGGGGTTACCTACTTTGCCCGGAGATGCTCCCTCCTTAGATGCTGGTTTCTCTGATGCCTTAGTCCCTGGCTTTGAGCACTACAGAGCGAAGATGGCTGAAAACGCAAGTAAGCTACCCCAGTATCAGGTCCAGTTCCTAGAGCGATTGTATTTTGAGCAATTTAAATTGTTGAACGCACAAGCCGTTTGGGAAGGGGAAGGCTCGTGAGGCGGCTCTGGATGAAGATCGCGCCCTCTGGAGGGCAACGATCGAGCAGCTCGAATCACGAATCTGTGACGCCAGATTCTTTCGTGAGTTTGGGCTGAAGCTGACCGACTGGGAGAGGACTAGTTATCCAGACCTCAGGTCTAGGCTTGGGCTGCCTCCAAGGCATGCCGTGCCGGTGGCCCCAGTACTGTCAGCTCGACCTCCGCGGTATGACATGCCCTTCCAATTCAGGGCACAGTCAGGCCTAGAGATCGGCGGAGGGGCACCTAATGCAGCGCCAAGCACGGTTTCGGCAGCAGCAGGTGGTGACCTTCCCCTTCAGGTGGAGGCTAGTGTGGTTGACACCACACAGGCCCTTCCTGAGGGAAGTCCTGATGAGGTGGAAAAGCCGGCTGGTGGTGTCCCTATGGACACCTAAAGGTCGGTGCCTTGTCAGGCCCTCTGGGGTGCACTGTTCCGCCCCTCGGAGGTAAAACTAAACAGACACCGAAACCCGTCCCTGGACCACCCGAAAGCAGACCGACGGTGCTGTCGTGACTTACTGAGTCGCTACCGCCACCGAACCGGAAGCAGCCTGACGACTTCAACTGTGGTTAACCTAAGCTACAACCGTCGGTTCTCAACGATTCTACTGCTGGCCAGGGCATCTGATCCTGTGGTCATTCTGTGATTAGTTTGACCTACGAACTCTCCTTAGGATCTCCTACCTGTGATAAGCATATATATATGTGGAGGCATGGACCTACCTTTTTATATTTATATTTCACAAGAGATGGAAGCACTATACGGGTGCTGGACTATATCCATCTCTACCACCATGAACCAGTCATGTGGAGAATCCAATATGGCCGCCAACTGTTAAAAATGACCCATTTTTCCCTTTTTTTGAAAAAAAACTGTACTAAACCATCTTGCAGTGATGTACAAATGTAGTCAGCAGGCAAGTGAACTACTTGTAGATATTTGAAGAATCAAAGATGGCCGCCAAGTTAAAAAAAATACATTCTTTTCTTTAAAAGAAAAAAAGTATTTTCGCATTAAACCTGTATACAACCACTTTGTGTTGATGTATAACAATAGTCAGCATGACAGTGAACTATGTTTTGATATATCATTGATCCAAGATGGCCACCAAATTGAAAAAACACATTTTGTAAAAACTTTTGGCACTTTTTAATGAAAGATTCCTGGACAAAACCACTTTTTGGGGACACATAAAAATAGTCAGCATTAAAGTTAACTTTTCTCAGACATGAAAAAATCCCAGATGGCCACCCTGTTAAAAAACCATCAGTATTTCATATCCTTTCAGGTAAAATGTCAACTATCATGGCCTGTACTGTATACTAATATATTAATTCTAATACTAATACTTATACCTAATTCCTGTGCGCCTATAATCATTATGAGCCTCAAGATAAGGGACAAATGTTAGACATGGTTGAGGTCATTATGGTAAATGTAACCTGAAAAAAGACAGAATGATGAAGATGCTCTTAAGACCTCACCTCAAATCAAAGATAAGAATAAAACACTCGTTGCAATTAGCTATATGTAACAAAGTGACTGCCACTCAGTTTTGACCAAATCAGATCTATGAGGGTAATATCATGAGGCTAATATCAGACTTTGAGGAGACATTGTCACTGAAGATCTTTAGGTTTGTTGCATATGTTGCAATAGGCAGCTTCTTGTGGTCCCTCATCAGGCGGAACAGATCACTTGTTTTTGGCACGGTTAGAGATATGCCCTTTGCATATCTCACCTCTAGAACCTTTCTTCCCTTTTCTCTGAACGGGTCCTGAGATACATATCCACTTCCTGGGAGGAAGTGAATGGTTTTCCCATCCTCTCTAGGTCATCTAGATATTTCAATATAAGCCTAGAAACTAGAATATTTCCAGCTTCTTTGCTTGTCATATTCTGGACTCTCAGGTCTGTTTGTTTTGATTTCCATTCCAGATTTAGTTCAGGTATGTGCCCATTCTTTCTTACCAATGCCTTGAAGCTCCCAGATGGTGATTTCTCCTACAGATCATATATGCCTTTGCTTTCACTACTGTAGGGGTTGTGGAAGTATCACACGAACACAGGTTCCAAATTCGGTTTGAATGCAACAGGTTTTATTCAGTCACGATCACAGCCTCAAAGTAACACGAAGGTTTGCTCGGTTCAGTTAGATAACCAACTCAAAGATGTACAGCTTTCTACCTCTAGCTCGAAGTCGGCAAAGCTGGATGATCTGGTCCTGAGCCAGCATGGCTGGTGCAGGAGCCAGAGAGTGGGAGGGGTGTAGGTGCCCCATAATCAAAAAGGTAACGAAGGTATCGAAGGGTGTGGGTCTGAGCTCGTCCTCGGCCTCTTATATACCCTGAGCGGGGACCAAGCAGTGTTGACGTGGCACTCCACCTGAGTGCCGTCTGGAGTGCCCTGCCTGGCTCCGCTACCGGATAATCGAAAGGACATGGCTTATGTGTTGCCACCTAGTGTCAGAAGGAGGCACTTCCCACATTGATTTCACAAACCCATATATACACGTATAATTCGTGCCCCTACATCACCCCCACCAGATTATAACAAGGGTTGACACATTTGATATAATATAAGATTCAAACATAGGAGAATAATATCAGTGTACATAATGACATCAATTATATTGATTTGAAGGGTTCAAATATGTTCCATCTGAACATGTGGAAAACTGGATGTCGAGTTTGACCTGCTACATTAAACAACTTTATACATTTTATGTACATAACAGGGATCTAACAGATCCAACATCAATAACGACAAGATAGATACTTTAGTATCCATCTTTAATAAAGATATGAATATATGTTTGTTTTGTTTTTTCCTACTCTACTTTCCTTAACTACCGAGATCACAGCTTTTTGGTTTTGATGAGATTGATAATAACATGGATTTATCTATTATTACACTTTTGGGTAGGTAAAAAATGCACATCATGTGACTTTTAAGACGGATTGACACAGAAGTATTGGTCGAAAACGTTTATATGGGCGAACCGTCCCTGGAGAGGTAATTATATGTCCTATTGTATGACTTGAAACACATGAAACCAACATAAGTGTGAAAGTTATTCTTACTCAAACAAGGAATGACTTATGATATGTTTTACCTGAGGTAACATAATATATATTCTTACACTATAAGAACAGATGTTGTTTCGAAATTCGAATATCAGTTATCATTTCCAAGAAAAAAATTTCAATCATGGACGTTTGTAATTACGAACAAAATGGGTTTTTATAACATCATCTAAACATAATACACACAAGTAATAATAAGTCGAACACACGAACACTTCACATTTCTTGGAGCTCTTCGAGAGTTCCACTCCATTGAGTGAGTCTGATCCCAAACACCGTGATAAATTTTACGTTTAAGGCCTTCATCGTAGCGGCCTGCTCCTCCAGGGTGTCTTCCGCTGCCTTTTGAAAGGCACGGGCCGTTTTGAGTTCCTGCTTCGCCCTTCCCAGCCTACTGGTGAGCTCGGCCACCTTGCCCGGCTCTGGCTGATCTTCGTTACGTTGTTTCTTGAAGATTTGTCTCAATCGTTCTACCTCTTTGCCCTGCATGGCTGTGGCATAGTCCGCAGATGCCTTACCCATCGAAGTGGCACACTGTTGCATGGCTCGAAGAGCCACCATGTAAACAGTTCAGTATGCACTACGGCATCAGGGGCCTTCACTGGCTCGAGGGCAGGTTGAAGGTGCTCGCCACTTACCATAAGTTCGTACCACTCCTCAGGATTGACTGATGTTGGTGCCTTCTCCTCCTCTATCCTCACCACGGGTCTGAAGGGCACTGTGGTTGAGGTAGTGGTTGTTGACGTTGCTGGAGTGGCGACGGTTTTCGGTGTCGCCACTGGGACGGTCGTAGTAGATGTGGTGGTGACAGGGTTCGAAGTGGTAATTGGGACTGGGTCCACCACATTCTTGACGTCAATAAGTTCTGACTTCGAAGTCACTGTCGATGCAGGGGTTTTAAGCCCAACCTTCACAATGGAGCTGCTCGCTTCCGAACTGGTCTTTTTCACTACCTGGGGGGTGTTAATGGTGGCTGTCACCACCATGTCCTGTTTCCCAGGTAGGATATAGTTCTCTGAGTCGATCATTTCCACGTTCCTGGAGTCTGGTCGACGGAGGGCGTCTTTCACCCAGAGAACAGAGGGGCGTTCCTTGTAGGGATCCCTCTGGGTTTGTTGCTCTGGACCAGGAGGATCCATCGAAGGGTACTCGGGCTTACTGGCCAAGTTCCCAGGGGTCAGTGGATGAAGGGTTTGAAGAGTAGAGCGACCTTTTGTTGCCGAAAAGTCTGGACCATAATCGGGTCGCAGCCCCTGGATTGGGGACCGTTGCTCGATCGTTATCCCTCTTCCTCTCCCTGGCGTTGGGGCTCGGGGAGAAGGGTCCTCCAACTTCACTTTCTTGCAATCGGGTTCAGAAGTCTCCATGCAGCCATTCCTGCATAGATGATTTTGCCAAGGTCCAAACGTCCCCTCCGATCAGAAGTTTGAAATTGAAGTTTAAATATTTTTATTGGCTGAAGAACATTATAACAGCGAATCTTTTCAGTCAGCAGCCAAAGAGGCATATAAGTAATTACAACAGTCAATCTTCTGCGTTGGAAGACAGCAGACTGCTTGGAGTTTCTGGCGATCTGAACTTTACCAAACTGCGGGGTCTCTATGGTGATATACTCGAATTTCACCTTATCGAGCCCAGCAACCAACCTGGCGTGTAGGTCTTTAACGTTCTTACGAGCCAGCAGCATGGCTTGGCCATGGCACTGGATTAGATGTTCAATCATCCTTCCTCTCCTGATGGTACGAATTCCATGACACTTCTGGTTGCTCTTCCCCGAATCAGTGCAGATATACTGTGCCCGGTGATGCATGTGGCACTCGACCAGGTGTCGCATGAATCAAAGTGGGGTCGGCATGGGCCAATTCTCATGTCGTAAGTAGTACATGCACGAATCGAACGGACACTCCTCATTTACCCCCTGTCGGTACCTTGACATGGCCCACCTGATCTTGGGGAGGCCTTCGTGATTATAATATGATTCGGGGAAGTGCTTCTGATCACTGAGATGGTTGAACCAGTTTTCGGTCTATCGAAAAGTGCTGGGAGAGGAAGTACTCGACATTTCTTTGGTTTTAATTTCAAACCACTGATTCTCTACCTCTAGAAAATTTTGGCTAAGGTAGCCAGACACGAGTCAAATGTTTTTCCAAACACAATTACGTCATCCAGGTACACCAAACATTCCTTCCATTATAGGTCACTCAACAGAGATTCCATCATGGCTTCGAATGTTGCAGGGGCGTTACACAACCCAAACGGCATTACATTGTATTGAAAAAGACGGACATGGCTCGAAAAAGCTGTCTTTTCCTGATCCTCGTCCTTCATTCTAACCTGCCAGTATCCAGACTGTAAGTCCAGCGTACAGAACCATTGATTTCCGCCCAGGGAATCAATAGTCTCGTCTATAAGGGGTAGAAGATAGGAGTTTTTCTTTGTGCAACCATTCAACTTTCGATAATCGATGCAGAAGCGAATTGTGCCGTCCTTCTTGGTTACCATCTAAACAGGACTGGACCAGGGGCTAGTGCTGGGAACAATCACCCCTAATCTCAGCTGATCAGCGATTTCCGTCTCGGCCATCAATTTCTTCTTTAAAGGTAGGCGTCTATAAGGGATTTTGAAAGGTACAGCGTCGTCTGTATTGATAGAATGTAGCACCATATCAGTTCGGCCCAACCCAGTTGGCTCTCCGAATGCTACATCGTACTTCATCAATAGTTGTCTAAACTGATCTTTCTGGTCCCCCTTCACCAAACTCGAATCGTCCACCAACTTCTGGAGTTCTGGACGCAAATGGAACATCCCTTCAAGGTTCGGTTTGGTATCTTCTGAGAGTATACTGGTGCTTGCCTGTGCAACGATCACCTGCCCCACGGGAGTACCTTTCATCAGATATCGGACTTCACCTCCAGGATTCGAAATAGGAATCAAATTCCTGCTGCCACTGCCCACGAAAGTATCTGCACTCTCGAGCCCAATGGACACCAATCTCACCACATCTTGTTCGACTACCGCCATTTGGTCTCGGAAGATACTGTCACTCGAAAACAGGACATCACATGTCTGTCCTGGAGGTATCTTAACCGTCTGTACCACCGAGGCTACCGTCGGCCGAATGAGCTTTTACCCTCGTTGTGAGGTTATCTGGCTCATCGGCTACAAGATCATGGAATTGTTTGGAGATCATGGAGTGACTAGCTCCAGTATCAACCAAAAACTCTGCAGATCTTCCCTTCACTGCTACAGTCAAATACCACCTTTTCCCATCCAGTGGTGATGGGTTGACGGTGAAGCGTTCAAAATCCTTGGTGACACCAAGATCCACCCCCCGCCGCTTCAAATGTTTCAAGCAGGGGTGATCCGGGGACAATCGGGCACTGCTGATCATCTCCAGCTCCTGTATCCAACTTGTCGCTCCCCCAGTACTCCCTCCTCGGACGTCTTCTTTACTGGGCTTATTGGACATACCTGGAAGGAACTCCTTCCTGCAGGTTGCTGATTTCCAGACATCAGGTAAGTCAACCGTAACAGAAGTTCTTCCATAGAACTAGGAGTTGAGGATGTAGTCGAAGGTGCGCTTGTGGTTCCAGAGGTTGCAGGAGGTGTTTTCCTGTCCGCCTTCGGATAGCGCTTCGAATTCGAATTGGAATAAGATTTGCCACTGTTCTTTTGAGAAACTGCGCCAATCTCCTCCTCCCTTCCAGAATCACCTTCCTCTGTATCAGAGGCAGGTGGATCTTGTACCACACTGGAAGTTCTCGAAAACACTTCCGAAGAAGTTACCACTAACTCAAGAATTGTGGGGAGTTAGATTTCCATGCATAGCGGTTGAGATGATCAGTGGTCTCAGACCTACTCCTGATGGAAACACGTGCATGATGGTGATCTCTGACTACTATTCAAAATACACAAGAGTGTTCCCTTTCAAAGATCATAAGGCCCATACATGTGCCCGCGCATTTGTAAAAGGCTGGGTGCTCCATCTAGGCGTGCCCTTGATGTTGCACAGTGATCAAGGAAGAGAATTTGAATCTGAGTTATGGGCAGCAATGTGTCATAACCTTGCTATATGCAAAACAAGAACGAATCTATACAGACCTCAGTCTGATGGACAAGTAGAACGGTTCAATAGAACCCTAATACAAGTCCTGAAGCCCCTGGTCAACAGTCAGATGGATGATTGGGATGAACAATGCATATTTGTGGTACATGCTTACAACAGTACGTTGCATGCATCCACGGGTTGTTCCCCCAATCTGTTGGTGTTGGGGGAGGATTTGATTATGCCTGCTGACTTGGTGTTCGGCGTAGCTGGGATAAATGCTGAAACACCTTGTCAGGTAATGTTCGTGGAAGCATTGAGGGATCAATTTAAATCCGCATATGAGATGGTTCGATGTGAACTGAGTAAATCTGCATCTTGGCAAAAAGTGAGCTATGATGTTGATTTGAAACTCAGATCCTTTCGAGTAGGGGATGAAGTAGTCAGGCTACATGATCCACTACAGCAGCTGAAACTATCACCCAACTGGGATGGTCCATTTACTGTTGTTCGGATAGTCTCTGAATGGACAGTAGGGATCAAATCATTGTTGGGACGCCTGTATAAATCCAATGTAGCTCAGCTGCGTCGGTGGCATGGTGATGTTTCAGCGCATTTGAAGTCCGGGGAGCATTCAAAGTCGAGTAACACTGAGCGGAGAGCGACGACCCCGGAACGGCGTGGTCCTGGTAGACCTAGGACACTAGCGATACCTTCGAGTGAGGATAAATCGTTGCCCCCTGGTGTTGGTAAATTAAAGAGGAACCATGGTAGGCCTAGAAAAATTTACCAGTGCTACAAGTTTGAGCTTCTGACAAGAAGGATAAAAAATATGTAAAAAAAGTCTCGGCGAATGAAGGTCTGAAGGGGAGGAGGGTTGTCCAATTGACTACTGGACATCCTATCAAATCTTCCCGAAAGATCAGGTCTAAAGAACCCAAGATAGGGTTGAGTCACAGCCCAGGGTTAGGCCAGGGTGCTGCTGTGACCTAATTTGTATACACAACAAGAAGATTTGATCCTATGGTGGTAGTGCAGACCTAATTGCTGATGAGTAATCAGAACTGGGGCAGATGCTGGTGAATGAATGAACCAGAGGGTGGCAGACAGATTAATCCAGCGGGTATTCTAATGTTACCCGTAATGACATTTGCCTACACTCCCGAAGAACTCATAACCGGCAGCAGCCATGGCTCTGTGGAGTTGACTCAATAAGGACTACAGCCTGGTGAGCTACCTGTTCGATTAGTGGCGGGAAACGCGAGCATCTCCCGCTGCGTTCTCCGTTGAAAAAGGGCTATCCGGTGAGACATGAACGATGATTGGTTGACCTTTGTTCCCGCGGCGGGCGTGGCAGCGCGAGACAAGAGGGGCAGTCGCCATATTGGAACCTCGCCAAGACTACGCACGCTCGCTGTAAAGCAAAGGAGGAGGAATAAAGGGTCCTGGTACCGTCAACATTCCTGTAAACCACATCATAATACGCTGAAGGTCTGCTAGTCCCCACTGAAAGTGTCATTAGGACACGGGGAACTTCGGTTCCCGCATTATCTTTGTTCAAACTTCGTTTGGAACATTCGATTTCGATGGAGGAGCAGCATCCCTACACCCCCGGTGAGGGCCTCCAGTCTGAGGATCTGGATTTATTCCACGATGTCAATGACGGACAATTCGATAGTGTACATGAGTCGGACTATGATCTGCCTCTGAGTCCACGGGGAGCTCAGCCACCACTGTCCAAGTGGCTGGAGTGGGCCCCTATTCATCGGTTGAGCAGGACGCTAGGGCCATTCCGCCGCCAGCAACTGTACACTTGGGACCTTTACCATGGCACAACACTCCAAAGTGTGTGCCCTCAAAGGATATCGAAAACTCCATGGAACTGAACCCGGCAGGCCACCTGGAGGAGAGCTAGATGCTGGAGTTGGAAGAGGTAAGCCAAAGGGTGCCTCTTCAGCCTGTAACTGATGCTGAGATGGAGGACACTGTTCGTAAATCGATAGCTCAGGAGCAGTTGATGGAGGTGTTGGAGTGCGAGCCCCCATTCGATACTTCGTTGCACCTCCACCCAACCCTCATGGCAATGGTGCTGGAAAAATTGGAAGAGCACAAATTCTACCACCACGACGGGACTTGGCTCAAAAGTTACGAGGGGGCCATCCGTGGCACCTATAAGAACTATATTTTTGGCCAAATCTTGTTACGGTGTGGTAAAGACTTCCGAACTCTCCAACAGGTCCCACCAATCAAGGAACCGGCCCCTTCGAGTGATGGTAGTACCAAGAGCGCCAAGGGGAGGAAGAAACATCTCACCAAACAGGAGAGAAACCGCAGATCCTCCCATTCGAATACCCTTCCAGACACTCCAGCAACATCCCAAGCGTCTGAGCCTACTCCAGCTCAATTCGAATTCTCTTTGAGTCCTCCGGAGTCGACCCCGACTCCATTCGAAGAGCACACCCCTGCGACTGAGACTGTTAAGTCTCAATTCAAATCCCTTCCAGAGACTCCTGGACCCTCTCCGGTCCCATTCGACAAGTCCCCAGACCTCCTCGGGTCAACACCCATGGATGTTATCTCCACTACACCGGAGCAAGCTGAGCAGGAAGCTCGCTATGATCAGGTGTTATAGGAGTCTGACGAGTTGAGGGCGGCAAACGAACAATTGCGACAGACCCTTGATGCTCTCAAGTCTGCTCCAAGTGCTCCCCTCACCCAAGCTCAGGCCCGGAAAAGTCCCAACCCAAAGAAGGGACGTACCGTGCCTGACTCCTCAGCACCTAATTCGGATGCTGATGAGGGGCAATTCGAGTTACCCAAGAGTCAGCGACGGAAGGCGAAGAAGGCTGAAGCCCGACAGCCCTGTGTTCCTCACCCTCTACCCCCACAGACTACTGCAATTGATATGTCTCCTAATGTGAGGTTCGTGGATGTGGTTTTGAAGGGTGAAGCAACTACAACTTCTTCTCCTTCGACACCCCCAAGAACACCGGCTAAGACTCCAGCGCAGGTTCCTACACCTGCATCTCCACCGACGCCCCCTGTGTCCGGGCATTTGAACACCCCGAGCCCTGTCATTCCTCCCCCACCAGCAGCCGCAGCAGCAGTACTGGGAGATCCCCAAGATGTACCCAACTACAGAGCAGAGGACATGATCTGGCGCAACACTGCTGGAGGCTTCAAGAAGTTCAGACCTGAGTGTATCGAACACTGCAAACGGTCCCAGGGGATGTACTCATGCCCTGAGGAGAAGGACTGCAAAGGACTGTTGGACAATGAAGAGTGGATGAAGTCGAGCACTTCCTCTCCCAGCACTTTTCTGTGGACTAAAAACTGGTTCAACCGTCTCAGTGATCAGAAGCACTTCCCCGAATTATATTATAACCACGAAGGCCGCCCCGAGATCAGGTGGGCCATGTCAAGGTACCGACAGGGGGTAAATGAGGAGTGTCCGTTCAATTCGTGCATGTACTACTTTCGACATGAGAATCGACCCATGCCGACCCCACTTCGATTCATGCGACACCTGGTCGAGTGCCACATGCATCACCGGGCACAGTATATCTGGACTGATTTGGGGAAGAGCAACCAGAAGTGTCATGGAATTCGTACCTTCAGAAGAGGAAGGATGATCGAACATTTAATCCAGTGCCATGGCCAAGCCATGCTGCTGGCTCTTAAGAACGTTGGAGACCTGCACGTCAGGTTGGTTGTTGGGCTGGATAAGGTGAAATTCAAGTATATCACCATCGAGACCCCGCAGTTTGGTAAAGTTCAGATCGCCAGAAACTCCAAGCAGTCTGCTGTCTTCCAACGCACTGATCGGAAGGGACGTTTGGACCTTGGCAAAATCATCTATGCAGAAATGGCTGCATGGAGAACCGCCAACCCCCTCACAGGGAAACGTAGTGAGGCCAACAGAAGTCCGGCAACTTCTGAACCCGAATGCAAGAAAGTGAAGTCGGAGAACCCTTCTCCCTGAGCTCCAACACCAGAGAGAGGAAGAGGGGTAAAGATCGAGCAACGGTCCCCACCCCAAAGGCTGCGACCCAATTATGGTCCAGACTTTTCGGCACCAAAGGGTCATTCTACTCCTCAAACCCTTCGTCCACTGACACCTGGGAACTTGGCCAGTAAGTCCCAGTACCCTTCGATGGATCCTCCAGGTCCAGAGCAACAAATCCAGAGGGATCCCTACAAGGATCTCCCCCCTCTGTCCTCTGCGTGGAAGACGCCATCCGTCGACCAGACTCCAGGAACGTTGAAATGATCGACTCAGAGAACTATGTCCTACCTGGGAAACAGGACATGGTGGTGACAGCCACCATTAACACTCCCCAGGTAGTGAAAAAGACCAGTTCCGAAGTAAGCAGCTCCAGTGTGAAGGTTGGGCTTAAAACCCCTGCCTCTGCAGTGACTTCGAAGTCAGAACTTATTGACGTCAAGACTGTGGTTGACCCAGTCCCAATTACTACTTCGAACCCTGTCACCACCACACCTATTACGACTGTCCCAGCGGCAACACCGAAAACTGTCGCCACTCTAGCAACGTCAACAACCACTACCTCAGCCACGGTGCCCTTCAGACCCGTGGTGAGGATAGAGGAGGAGAAGGCACCAACATCAGTCAATCCTGAGGTGTGGTACGAACTTATGGTAAGTGGCGAGCACCTTCAACCCGCCCTCCACATCCCAAAGGACTATTTCGAGCCAGTGAAGGCCCCTGATGCCGTAGTGCATACTGAACTGTATACACAATGGCTGCTGGAACAGCAGACAGCCATGCAACAGTGTGCCACTTCGATGGGTAAGGCATCTGCGGACTATGCCACAGCCATGCAGGGCAAAGAGGTAGAACGATTGAGACAAATCTTTGAAAAACTACATATCGTGGACCAGCCGGAGCCGGGCAAGGTGGCCGAGCTCACCAGTAGGCTGGGAAGGGCGAAGCAGGAACTCAAAACGGCCCATGCCTTTCAAAAGGCAGCGGAGGACACCGTGGAGGAGTAGGCCGCTACGATGAAGGCCTTAAACGTAAAGTTTATCACAGTGTTCGGGATCGGACTCACTCAATGGAATGGAACTCTCGAAGAGCTCCAAGAAATCGTTAAGGACTTGTGAAGTGTTTGTGTGTTCGATTGTATCTTATTACTTGTGTGTATTATGTTTCGATGATGTTATAAAAACCCATTGTGTTCGTAATTACTAACGTCCATGATTGAAGTCATGATTCGAAAATAATAACCAGTTATAAGGAGTGTGTTCGGTATTACTGTCATATAGGAAATGTCTTCGATATCTGCCTTGGTGGGAGTGAAAACTCTCACACTTCGAAAGTTCCAAATGTAAGTTGTATACTGTCTACTATGAGCTGTTACCTATATGGTACCCTCATAATTCGAACCAACAACTGTAAATAGTATTCGATATCTACCTTCATATCCAGAGGAAACTTTTTTCTTGGAAATGATAACTGATATTCGAATTTTGAAAAACTACATCTGTTCTTATAGTGTAAGAATATATATTATGTTACCTCAGGTAAAACATATCATAAGTCATTCCTTGGTTGAGTAAGAATAACTTTCACACTTATGTTGGTTTCATGTGTTTCAAGTCATACAATAGGACTTATAATTACCTCTCCAGGGACAGTTTGCCCATATAAACGTTTTCGAACCAATACTTCTGTGTCAATCCGTCCTAAAAGTCACATAATGTGCATTTTTTACCTACCCAAAAGTGTAATAATAAATAAATCCATGTTATCATCGATCTCATCAAAACCAAAAAGCTGTGATCTTGGTAGATAAGTAAAGTAGAGTAGAAAAACATATATTCATACCTTTATTCAAGATGGATACTAACGTATCTATCTTGTCGTTATTGATGTTGGTTCTATTAGATCCCTGTTATGTACATAAAATGTATAAAGTTGTTTAATGTAGCAGGTCAAACTCAACATCCAGTTTTCCACATGTTCAGATGGAACATATTCGAACCCTTCAAATCAATATAATTGATGTCATTATGTACACTGATATTATTCTCCTATGTTTGTATAGTATATTATATCAGATGTGTCAACCCTTGTTATAATCTGGTGGGGATGATTTAGGGGCACGAATAATACATGTATATATGGGTTCATGGAGTCAACGCGGGAAGTGCCTCCTTCCGACACTAGGTGGCAACACATAAGCCATGTTCTTTCGATTATCCGGTAGCGGAGCCAGGCAGGGCACTCCAGAGGGCGCTCCGGTGGAGTGCCACGTCGACACTGCTTGGTCTGCGCTCAGGGTATATAAGAGGCCAAGGTTGGCTACCTCAGGGAGTTCGTCCCAGGACGAGCTCAGACCCACACCCTTCGATACCTTCGTTACCATTTCGATTTCGGGGCACCTCCCACTCTCTGGCTCCTGCACCAGCCATGCTGGCTCAGGACCAGATCATCCAGCTTTGCTGACTTCGAGCTAAAGGTAGAACGCTGTACATCTTCGAGTTGGTTATCTAACAGAACCGAGCAAACCTTCGTGTTACTTTGAGGCTGTGATCGTGACTGAATAAAACCTGTTGCATTCAAACCGAATTTGGAACCTGTGTTCGTGTGATACGTCCACAACCCCTACACTAGTATCAAGAAGATGTACTGGGTCTGTGGATGAAAGATCCAAATAGAGCTGCTGGGTAGCTGGTATCAGGGTCAAATAGGTTGTGCTAGTGGAGTTTGTTAATGACAAGAAAGGCTCAGTCAGGAGAACACCAATAAGACCGCCCACACAGAACATGACCTTGAGAAGCTCAAGTTTGATGAAACAGCAAACAATGCATGCCACTTGATATGTCACATGCATAAACTTCTAAAGGAAGTGAGATAGATCATGATAGTGATATGTCATCACAGCACATATGAGAGTGACTCTCATCTTTGAGGCTTACTGATTTGTTTTTGCGTGGTGCAATGAAGTCATAGAATTCCTCAGCCTTGGTCCAGTGTTTACTGTCAAAGTGATGATTATCAAGCCAGTCATGCAGTCCAAGCCTCGAGTGGTAACAGGGTTAGCATTGGAGGATGCATTTACAAGAAAGCTAGAATATATCTTGCTCCTGCCCATGGTGTCTCTATGTCTACACATTGCCCAGTTATCATGCGATTAAATATAAGTGATGAGTGCACATTGCAAAACAGATGGCTAGGCACATTATCAGTTTCAAGTTCACTGTCCACCATTTTTTTTACTTTCAAATTGTGCAAAGTCTGGTCAGTCATGACAAAATCTATGTTTGCAAGATGTTCCCCAAAGAGTGGTTTTGTCCAGGAAGCTTTTATTAAAAAGTAAAAAAAGTGTGTTTTTTTCAATTTGGTGGCCATCTTGGATTAATGACATATCTAGTTCTTAGTTCTCTGTCATGCTGAGTATTGTTATACATCAACACAAAGTGGTTGTATACAGGTTTAATGCGAAAATACTAACTCGGCGGCCATCTTGGATTTTTCAAATATCTAAAAGTAGTAGACTTTCCTGCTGACTATATTTGTACATCACTGCAAGGTGGTTCTGTACAGGTTTTGTTCCAAAAAAAGGGGAAAATGGGTCATTTTTAACAGTTGGCGGCCATATTGGATTCTCCACATGACTAAAAATGATTCAATTTCATGCTGACTATTTTTATACATCAGCCACAAGAGGTATTATACAGGTTTTATGCACAGATTTATCTGAAATAATATAAAATGGTATTTGATTAAATGATTAGATACTTTTTATCTTAGGAGGGGTGTACGGAGGGTTAGGTATCTCAAATTCAAAAACGAAGGCCAGATTCATGTTTCTCATGATGGATAGCATCTTTTAAGTTGGTTGCTGCTTAAAATTTGGTCTAAGCTCCCCCCCCCACTTTAACATGAGACAAGGCATCACAAAACACATTCTCACTTGACACAACACGATGCACAAAAATTTCAAAATTATAAACAAATGATGACCAAAAAATCTCACGAAGCCACTGCATACATAATATATTCTTATATCAACCAATACTCAACTTGCACTGCTGTGTTGTCAGTAAAGACATGGACTGTTTTCCCTGACCAATCCTTTCCCCATCTAGCCATATATAGACATCAAAATAGGCCACGATTCCCTCTATGCTGAACTTCGCAGAATTTCTACAGGTTCTACTACAAAATGATCCCTATAATTAAACTGATCATCTACTACATCCAAGTCCAGTTGTTACCGAAACATGGACCAAATCCCAACATTGACGCGTCAGCATACATGGTTATACAATTCCATTACCAAACACTTATTATAGCAGCACTACCGCTAAACATTAAAGAAAAATGCTTCCACCATAACAAATCATCTTTGAATACATCATTTAAACAAATCATATCTGATTGTTCCTTCACAGTTTTCAATAAATTAATTGCTCCACTTGAAATCATTCTGCCACCATTGTGTCTCACAAACTTAGGCCAATGTTTTTGGCTCTGACAGGGTGCCGTCTCTGACTGGGTGCTGTCTCTGACTGGGTGCTGTCTCTGACTGGTCTGGCATGATGAGGTCAAAATACCAATTCAATTCAATTTCAATTTAACATGAGTTTATTCTGTAATCTCAAAAAATATAAAAGTACATACAAGTATATTTGTTTCATTTGGACCAAAGAAGAGGTTGATACTTATGTAGGGGCACGAATAATATGTGTATACATGGCTTTGTGGATCAAGGCAGGAATGGCATCGCTTGAACACTAGGTGGCAACACCTACGCCATGTCCCTGTTCGATTATCTGGTAGCGGAGCCACGTGGGGCATTCCAGACAGCGCGCTGGTGGAGTGCCACGTCGACACTGCTTGGTCCACGCCCTGGGTATATACGAGGACGAGCTCAGACCCACACCCTTCGATACTTTGATCCTTTTCGACCATGGGGCACCTACACCCCTCCCACTCTCTGGCTCTTGCACCAGCCATGCTGGGGTAAGACCAGAACATCCAGCTTTGCTGACTTAGAACTAGCTAGAACGCTACATGTACACTTCAAACCTTGTCCGTCAATAAACTTGTACGATACTGAATCCTACCTTCGAGGCCGTGGTCGAATGAGAACCTAAAGAGATTGTGAGAAAAACCTGTTGCAATCAAACCGAACTGGAACCTGTGTTTGTGTCATACTTTCACAACCCCTACACTTATAATGAAATCACAATATTAAATATGCATTTTGTTTACAGCACCTCCATTTCAATTCTACAGTACATGACGCCTTATAAAAAAGACAGACATGATGATTTTACTGGGGGGGAGGGAGATGAGTACCTAATTGTAATTAATATAATACAGTTCTGAGAATATGATATCAGTTACTAACATCATTTCCAACTAGTTAACAACATGCTTGAATGTATGTATATACAATTTTCGAGGCTTGGATAGTTCACTATCATACATGGGATGAATTATAGAATAGTAATAAAAGTTATGACATTGAATGACATAGAAGCCAGCAATACTAATACAATACGGAGACTTGATATATTGTTATTTAATTGCCCACCAAGTCGGATAAATCCAACGAAAAGTCTATCTGTCGCATGTTCAGTGCAGGGCTTTCATGGTCATAAGAATAAAATATAAAGTACAAAATGTAGAATGTGGTATGAGAAGGATTAAAATTCCAATTCATTTCAATACAATGCTCTAGCACAGATTCTAAAGATTTGTATACTGGGGTCATATCTCCATTTATTAATAAAATATTTGACCACGCTTGCCTTCAATTTACTTTTGAAGGATACACTTCCGCCTTTCTTATCTCTGGCTTTATCGTACTCATGAGTTATAAGCATCCACAGGGGGTGATTTTTGCACCCTTACAGTGTGAGAGATATACATTTCTATCAACAGAGCATCAGCAGCACGAGTAACTCGATTAGTAACCATTTTAAGTAAGTTCAGTTTAATTAACCTGTAACATAGAATAACTTGCAAATATTGCCTTCTCAAATCAGTTGGTGAGACTTTCACTTTCTTATGAATATCTTTTACATACATTGACATAGGATCATTAATTTTAAGGCGGACTCTTATACCTACATTCTGTAATATTTGCAATTTTTTTCTGATCATGGATATTTTTGCTAGACAAGAATATACTACTGTTGTAGGTAACAACATTGTTTATATAATTATATAGAAGTATCCTCATCCATGTGCTCTCTGCTCTGAAATACCGTATTAACCAAGTTTTCTGATTTACTGAACTGATGGTTTTTTAAAAATTGCAATTCAAAGCTCATATTACGTACCATTATAATTTCTAATTATCTATACTTGCTTACATTCTTAAGTTCAATATATTTCACATAGACAGGGGCGTAATGTTACATTCTCCTCATATGTATACAACATAGTTTAGGTCTTTTTAGCATTAATTGTAAGCTGATTGTCATCACACCAGTTAACTAATAAATTAGTAACCATCTTAAGTGAGTTCAGTTTAATTAATCTGTAACATTGAATACCTTGCAAATATAGCCTTCCCAAATCAGTTGGTAAGACTTTCACTTTCTTCTGAATATCTTTTACAGACATTGACATAGGATCTTTAATTTTAAGACCACTCAATTTTCACTGCCAAGTTTTTCCTAATATTTGCAAAAAATTCATTGAAATGATTAGCTGCATTTTCTTGACTTAGTTCTTCTCCTAATTCATTCTTTAGGTTAAAGATACCACTCTTCTCCCCTTTGGGCAGCATTTCTTTAATGGCAGCCAAAAATGCTTTAAGGTCATCAGAATTCTCTACAATTAAATTCTTGATGTAATCCCTTTTTGCTCGCTTAGATTTTAAATTCGATTTTTTCTTTAATGCTTTTGCTACAATAACATCCTTTATTTTGCCAGTTTGGATTGCTTTCTTTAAGGCTGCATCTCTGTCACGAATAAGCCTGATAGCTCATCAGTGACCCATTTTGCTTTCTGCTTTCTGAATTTTCTTTTTTCTATTGGACATTTCCTATCCAAGTATTTTAAAAGCCTTCCAAACAATATTCCCCAAGCTTCATCTGGATCATTGCAAGCAAAGAAATCATTCCATTCAAGCTCACTAAGACTTTGTAACATCTCTTCTTTGCCATAATTCTTGTAAGACCTACCTAAGAATATAGCAGAGTTACTTTTAACTTTAGCCTTCTTCCTAACCACATAGACCGGCACATGGTCACTAACATTAGCATTAAGTAAGCTAGATTGAAAAACATCATTAGAATTTGAAGAAAACAAAGCTATGACCTTGTCACTATAAAATTGGATGTGTTGGATGTTTAATAAGTTGCTTAAAGCCATCAGCTATCTCTAATAAAATAAACTTATTTTTTTCAGGTGAACTTACAGCATAATTAATATTCACATCACCATCTAGAAAAATGTCTTTATCCCTTTTACCAACTGAAAATTTCTTCAGAGCTTTTGTGAGAATTCATGTATATCTCCAGACGGAGGCCTATAAACATTAACCACATATATTTTTCTTGTAAAAGTGGAAAGAGTATAGTGCAAACATCCCTCATCAGCATCTCCTTTTTTTCTCTCAGGCACATTTAGAAGTTACAAATTAAATTGAATGGATTCAGCTTTTCTAGATTGAGTACTTAAATCTTCATTCTTCTTCATAGCAGCCTCCACCGCTACTTGAACTGCAGCTTGAACAGCTTTGTCAAAATCAGAGCAGCTGACAAGATCTTTAATATCCTTTCCAACCACATCCACTCTCGATACTGTATCAGTGCCTACTACTGTATTGCTTTCAATAAGCTTCTTTTGAGCATCTGGACGTTCACTATGGCTTCCTGTCGCCACCTCTATGGAGAGAACTTTTTCCTTTAGTGGGTGAAGAATGGACTCCACCACGTCAACTCTAGTTTTGAGGCCAGCGAGCAGCTCTAAGCTTCTTAAGCTCCTCAAAGAATTCCTCCATCCTTTGATCTACTCTTGTATTAGTAGGCATTGTGCTTTCTTGAGATGAAATATTGTTTAAGTAGACAAGTAGTACTCCTTAAATTCAAACCAAGCAGCTCGAATTATTCATGACGTTATAAGTATGGGTGGATCCTCCAAATATCGTTCACCAACCGTCACTTTTCAAATCTGGGGCGCAAAAAAGCTAAAGTTGCTCTAACTTTCTTAATCTTGAGAACAATCTTCTCAAATATTTGATACTTATTCCATGTACGTTCCTCCAAAAATTTGTCGCGAGAATTTCTTTGCATTTATAAATTAACTCAGTAAATTTATCTCACTATGCTGCAGCCAGCAGTGTTACGCGTCCTAGCTAGTTAGCGCCATCGTTCCAACAGTAGGAGGCTAATTATAATTATATAACAACCGCCATGAAGCTTTTAAAAATCCTTATATAGAGAGTATAATTTCGTTTAATACACATTTTTGCTGACACCTGGTCAGAGACGGCACCCAGTCAGAGACGGCACCCGGTCAGAGACGGCACCCTGTCAGAGACAAAAACATTGGCCCAAGTTTGTGAGACACAGCATTGAGCTACAACTAGCTAGCACTCCAACCAATGGTTGCAATCTCTTATTAGAGCATTTATCTAATTTCAAAAATCAATCAATTAATCTTAAATTCAAACAATTCTGGCTTGGCTCTTTCACAATACTAACAATCCCCTCTTTCAATTCTTGGTAAATAGTTACATCCATGATATTTTTTTACCATAGTGTGGTGGTTCGTAGTTATTCTAGTTTAAGGAACAACGAGAATGGCAGTTTCTAGGTGCGAGAATATCAGACTTTTATTACAAAGTAAATCACATTCCGTAACAAGGGAACAATTGGTGTGGAATCAACACACAAATATAATCAGGTTTCTATACGAATATAGGAAATGGTCAGTATAGTCTCAGTATACAACGTTGTCCGCACGGTTGGACATGGTGAAGTCTATCGTCAGTCGGGCCTGCACTGACTGCCTTCCAGGTAAACACACAGGTCTTATATAACCACCGATCCTTTGATCACTTGGCCAGGTGGGTGGGTCGGCAGCCCACCTGAGAGCTGCACACGGTAACCTGGAGAGGACCTGAGTCCTCTCCCAGGAACTGTGTGCGCTAGCTCTAGGTAGAGAAGCCGAGTAAACAGTAGACGTTACCCTGAAATACCGTGTATGATATTAATATGTAATATCATACCCCTACACTACCCCCCCTAGACAAAACCTAGGTGGTAAAATATGTACAGTTTTCATAGCATATAGAAAACACAAACGTTTACAGTTATTGTTTATACAGTAACTAGGGGCGTAAACATATAATCACGACATACTACACAGGCGAGATTATTGAACTCAATATAAACTATGGCCTTACACTGTAATAGCAATCAGAACACATGTTTTGTTATGTTTTTGACATGTGAATATACTAGTACATACAATCGAACGGCTTGACACATTTTGATATAACTTCCTTATGAAGTTTTACTATGTTATTAAAAAAATGGGCATGGGGTGTGTTATATTTGAAATGTAACAAAAAAGGATAATAAAACCTAGTCCTGATAAGGACTCACAACCGCCAGCGTCTTACATTAGTATGTGTTTTAATGACTACATCCAAACAACAGATAAAAGTAACCACAGCCCTTTTAAGCCGGGTAATCCGATTATATAACCGGTAACTCTAATACCTCTCGCAACATACAATAGGGTCAACACACACAACAGTACACAATGGTACACGTAATATTTACACACAGTATTAACAACTCATAGAAACATCATAGGTAACCGCGTTTCCTAGTTCCTCAGATCATACAATCTTCATAAATAGCACAACATCAAACTTGTTTTATATGGAATTTGTTGGAACATTATTTTGAAACACTTTTGGTGATATGTATCACAATAGTTATGACTTATCGTATATATTAATATGTCTTTATGAGTAACCTGGCAGTGTACCCGGAAACCCTTACAAATAAATATAGCTTACTGGTGATCTAGTTGTGGACAGGGTGCTCTCCGCTTCTATTAGACGAATGAGTTAGGTGCTCTCCACTTCTTAATACTGTTTCTTGGATAAATATCACCCGTAGGTGAGTTCATATGTACACAGCTCGGTAAGTATCCCGTCCTCGTTCCAGGAATGTTCATTATATAGATAAGTATAATCCAACTGGAAACCAAGAGCATAGTTTGTTTAATACGTAATCCATGGACAGGAACAGTTTTTAACACAGCACAGTAGTATCAGGAATAACTTCATGGTAACGTATCCCAAATGTTAGTTTCAGGGTAGTCGGTTTAACAGCTTCCTGGTGGAGTCCTGATACCCCATCAGGTCAGCTTTAGTCCAGAGTTTCCACGGAAGGTCCCCCCGTCTCTTATGCATCTAAAAAGATGCTTATCTTTCCCAAAATAATGAGGGAAACCGTCATAAAAAAAATTATGACATCCGATTAAATGATAGAACAATTAATAATCCGGGAAAGCCAAGATTCCCTTTTCCTATTTCTGTAGAACAGAAATAAACCTGGAGCCTTTCTTTAGGTTTTACTCCTTTGCCCTCATGAAGGCAAGAGCGTGTTCGGCTGTACCATCCCACTTATCGAATGCTACGCCAAACAGCCTGTGAAACTTCACATTTATTGCCTGTAGCCTTTGAGCTTACATCTCGTTCTCTTGGCGAACATTCCGGCTTCCCACAGTGTTACGATCTACTCTTGGGGGGCGCTTGGTTTGGTTTTCAAACGCTTCGTTCAGACGTTTGATCATGGTCTCCATTAATGTATTTAACGGGCTCTCAGACACATTTGTTTTATCCAAAGTGGTCTTCTCCGGGATCCTGTTTTTCTGACTGGTTTCAGTCTTAGTCTCCCGAGTATCGGGTTTCTGGGGGGTTTCTGAATAACCATTGTTACTCGGAAGCTTCCCGGAAGCTGAGGACGAGCTAGCCTTCTGACATCCTTTGAACTTCAGAGCGTTTACTCTCTCCTCCCCTTCAGATTCTTCCCCGGAAGAATTGTTCTCATCAAAGGAATGTTCAATTCCAGAGACGCGCTGACCCCTATTGGCAGGGACCATACCAGCCAATAGTATTTTCTTTTTGTCATGTTGATCAATTGCCATGAACAAATCCGCTAGGGAAGAACCAGCTTCCCAAGCTCGTCCAGAGACCTTTGCATGGTCCGGATCACTGAGTCCACTTATGAATCTCACAAATAGGGATTCTATATAATATTCAGCATCCTTACTCCATTCCGGTCTAGCCTGCCGCAACAATCGCTGCAGTTCTAGTCCATATATTTTAGCAGATTCCTTAGGTTTCTGCGTTCTCCTCTGAAACAGAGTCCAGTGGTCTACTGTCACCATCTTCCGGAAGGTAAAACAAGCTAGTACTTCCAATTGGTCGTAAGTAGCCTCCGGCCCATAAGTGCTCCTCCATTCTTCCACCACTTGTTTACCAGACCATGACTTAGGGCCGATTCTATAAGCCGCACAGGGGGTCTGATTGTGGTGACTTTAGTACTGTACCGTAGTAGCAAAAACTCGCGTATAAGCCGCACCCTGACCCTATGGCGATCCTATAAGCCACACCTCCGATCTGACTAGCGTACTAGCAGCGGCTTATACCTGAGGGACTTTGAGCTTACGACCGCGGCTTATACCTGAGGGACTTTGAGCTTGTCATTCAATAAAAGTTTAGGAATTTTACCTTGAGATTGGTGTATTCTTGGATACTCTGAGTCTAGAATGTTCATGTTTTCCAAGAAAGTTGGGGGGGGGGCCCAAACATACTTTGGCCGGGAGCGCCCCCTGTTCCGCCACCACTGCAGCTTACAACAAAGATTGATTTTTGATGAAGGGATGCTCTGGACATTATAATAGTGGCAAACCTGAGGAAAATATTCTGAAAATCTAGAGGTAAATTGGCCAATTTTAATGTATCCTGGTATTATGTGTAGTAACAACCCCGGTGTTGCAAGTATTGGACGGTGAATAGAGACTACCTCACCTGCTGCCACCTGTAGGGGGTTTGGGCCACGACCCACCATGGTCACCTGGTTACCACTGACCAAACAGTCCAACACCTGCGGCCATATGCATTGGTACCATATCTAAGTGCTCCTGGACAATTGACATTTATTACCAATTTTCCTGCGATGGTGGACGAGCGCGAGAACGAGAAAGATCATGCGGATGCAAAGAACTGTGTCAGCGGGTGTGGGCTATGCCACCTCCCCCCTTTTGGGAAATATTGCCGGTTTATGGGCCATCCACCACCGGCACCGGCGGATCCGGCGGAGGCCATTAAGGAGAGCATGCGACTCAAGGAGGAGGCCGCCGAGCAGATTCGGTTGGAGAACCTTAAAGCTGACGCTCTGGACCAGCAGAGGGAATGCCAGGATCTTCAGGACAAATTACGGTCCTTAAGAATCCAGAATATGCAGAAGGAGACCAACCTACTGAAACAGCAGCAGGCCGGCGCAGAGGCAGAGGAGGAGGCGCGGGCGGATCTAACGTAAAACCTCGTGTATAAGCCTAACTCGTGTATAAACTGCACCCGGAGTTTGGGGCAATCCTATAAGCTGCACGAGGGATGTGATTATGGCAACTTTATACTATGCATCTACTCCTCTATTGGGAAGAAAGGCAGGGTCTAGACATGTAGGTAAGTTCACCCTTGCATATGGACGCCAAAATGTGATAGGGCAAGGCTTAAGTCCAATTAACCCAAACTATTTCAGATACCGTACTGTCATATTTCGGCACCACAATAGCATTCATCTAGCTGCAGACTGATAGCTTTGCTCTTTAGACCCCCTACATTCTATACTCCTATTCTCGTGTTCAATTAATGTTCTTTCTCCATTCATTGTTGTTTTAGGAAAAGAAAAGTGGTGAATCATTCAAAGAGTGGATAGGTAGGCAAGAAATTTAGCATAGTTCTGCAGTCTTTATGACCCCAATTCGTGACATGTGTCGTGAAATTCGCGTCACGTTGTGTCAAAAAAAAAAACTCCCAAATAAATACCCCCTCAAAATTGGTTGAAAAAAAAAGACCCCCCCCTAAGAATAGGTTGAAAAAAAAAGATACCCCTAAAAAAATTACCCCCCCCCTTACTTGCACACCCCCCTCCCTGGCATAAATAATGAACGCTCCCTTAGTGGCCCTTTATTGCAAACTTTGAAAAGGAAACACACCATTGACACTTCACTCTTTGGATTTTATTTTAGGTACACTTAGGGGTTTACATTTGACTTTGCAACAATTCATCTTCATTCATCTATACCATACCAAGTATCTACCGATTACAAATCATACGGTAGCGATATTCCATAATTCACACCTAATGCAGCAGTCTACTTCCATTCCCCTAAGAAAGGGCATTAGTATGCAGCATTGGCATGTTATCATACACTGACAGTATATATACCATTTTTGATGTTTGCTGTTTTATGAAAATCAATTATGAAATTGATAGACGTTTACAATTTTAAAAAAACACACGGATGGTTTACTGTAAGTGACCTTTTATGTTGTGAATTAGACGTCGGTTGGCCCATCAACCTAACCATTTCCATTGATTTGCTATCTAATAGGCTCAAATTAGTATTGTATGATATTCTGATGAAATGAAATCCCTATTATATACTGCAGTCATTAGGACAATGATGTGTGCATGAATAAAGATTGAACGTGTGATTAACATCACAAATGACTCAGGGTGAGGGTAATAAAGTGATTAAATTGGTTGACTGAAAGACAGAATCTATAAATATTATTTCAGGAACACTGAATTATTTATCAATTCTTACCGCAGAAACACATTCCTGAGTCAAAACTACCCTCAAATCATGTGCCACACTAGTATGTTATTTCATTTCAGTCAAGCAGGTGGGTGTGGGCGACCAGGTAGGTGTGGGCAAGCAGGTGGGTGTCGGATGCAGGTGGGTGTGGGCGACAGTTGCAGGCTGCGGGCATGTACCGCCTTTTGTCCCTATCAAAAAGCGAGTTGATCTGACGAAAAACGGCGGAGATATGGGTGGTACAATTTCGTCTGCACACGTTGACATCTCACGCAGTACGCGAAGTACCAGTAGCGCCACTCTTTGACGTGTGGCATGTACCATACCCCTCAACCAGCCATATCAGCCCCAGCCTTCCCTGCTCACACCCCTGTACCTAGATTGTATCTGTCCACACATTAATGTAATTCAAGATATTCAAAGATAATGCAGGACCAACACACAGAAAAGGTCTTACAAAAAGTGTCTCACCTAGTATTACAAGATACCTGCCATTGACTTAGCACTGGAGTTGTGTGGACCGTAATGTAGACGAAAATCGATTCTAGTACTTAAGAGTTTAATTTATCTAAACACTTTTTTTGTTTTTTTAGGTCACATTTTTTATTTTCAATATTTCAAATGGTTAGAGGTGAATATTGATATAAGTGACTGATGTTCCATAAACCTGAGTGTCTAATCTGTCCATCTGTCAAGTTTTTACTTTTTTTGAACCATGAACTCATGTCAAAATTCACCCTCAAAAAGAAAGTTTCACTATCTTGATGCAACCCCTCATGAGGCGTTGCATAAGACTCTGGGTGGTAACCCTGAGTCAATAATGTATAGGGAGTAGTTGTTACTATGGTAATGGGAAAATACAAAATACATTATGATGCATCTTTAGATATATAGCATTACTGATTACAAATGTGTAAACCATATTGTAGCAGTTATTCAACAATGATAGCATAGTAAGCAGTCAAATTACTAGAACAATATTGTCCAGTCCAGTTTTCCAATGCTCGTAACCATGGGTAAATAGCAAATGTATTGGGGGTGCAGAGCTCTGCCCCCTGCCTCGGAAAATCGCCGAAATTAAGTGCACCAGGTCACAAGGTCACCTTTTAATCTACTTAATGCTACACACAATTTCTTTAAGAAGGTCCCTTGGAAAATAGCCAGGTCGGCAGCTCGCTTTTGACCCATGCGGGACCATCTGCACCGTGCACTGTATTTCTGTGATAGTTTAAGTGGCTGTATCATTTTGACGTTTTATCATTTATTTTACGTTTACTCATCATTTTGAAACGTCTGCTATTTTTATAAGGAAATGTCTACTTTAGGGACAGGCTATATATTACTAAATAATGTGTACGGGTATTTTGGCGGATGGGGTGTTTAGTGAATTTCTCTCACAGTATAAGCAAGTGGTAAGCGATATGAAGTGTTGGTCGATTCCCAGATACGTTCAAATATTAAATTTCAGTGGCCGATCCAGGATTGTCTAGAGGGGGGCCCAAACCTGGCCAACCTATACATAATTTATGTTACCCCCCGGACCGCGAGCAAAGCGCAGCGGTTAAAAAAGGAGCGGTTGGGGGGATGACACCCCCCCAAGAGAATATTGATATTCTAAACTTGAAATTGGATATTTAGACACAAAATACCAAAAGCAAGGTCTGTAAATATAGATAAAAGATGCTTTGATAATCATCCAAAGAGAAATCAGGAAATATAGCAGTTAATTCTCTCTCTCTCTCTTTTTTTGGCGGGGGGCAAGGCCCGTCGCCCCCCCCCCCCCCCCCCCCCCCCATGGATCCGTCAATGTAAACATACACGGGTGAAATGATAAAAATGTGAATGAACAGTGACGAGGTTCATTCAGTCCCCACCCAGTGGGCACATAACATTAAATCAACATTGATAAGTGGTTGTCAATGTTGATACAATGTTGACTCAACGTTGATTCAACGCTAAACTGGATTTTGTGCCCACTGGGCACTCTGCCTACCCCTCACCCTCGTGTTCAACATGCAACACCCCACTGCACACTGATATTCTGTAGACTTGTTACCTTCGTCTGGATTGGCTAACCCAGGTTAGCCATAATCATAGCGGTCAAAAGGACTAAGGTCTAAAGGATATAAGGCTTAGTCAAAATGACTGAGATGACAGAAATGACTAATGAAATTCAATGCATCTGGCAACTTTTTCTAAGGGTGAACACCTTAAAATGATCTATATATGTTGAAATATTCACAGTTTTTAAACACTTTTATACATTTGATGTTTTGCAATTCAAACTTACAGTAGATTTAACCAAAATATACCATATACATTGACAATCCTCTGACAGATGTTGTTCTAGGAATATTAAAACCTGTTCTGTGATTCATATTAGGCTGCTGTGTGTAGATAGATAGTTTTTTTTCACAGAGATCAATACAATTACATCCTAATTTTCAAACAAAATAAGTATGGCTAACTGGGTTTGTCACGCTGAATAAGTGGGTCAGTCGTGTCGAATAACTAGGTTAGTCATGTTGACTTACAAGGTTGGCCAAAATGACTAACCCTGATATTCCTATCATTCCGAGAAATGAACAGACTAAGTGGGTTGGTCAGTATTGACCGACCTGACTGAACTGGGTTAGTCGCATAGGGAGCCTAGAAAAATGACTACGGCAGTTGGTAAGTACTGACTAAGGATTCTAGTATAAAGAATATCAGTGTAGATGTAGATCAATTACTTAATGTCCCCTACAACTTGCTCCGTACACGCATACGGTTATGCCTCATCAGAGTTCCCTCTGCCCAATCTCCAATTCGTAAACTTGACAATAGTGTGAAAATGCAGATTGGCAATGACACTACCATCAAACCTGACATATAAAGTAACCCTTGAATACATAATAACCATAATATGTTCACGAAAAATTCAATACGATGTGCCCATATGGCTACGACTTAGAAACAAAGTTACAATACTGTATGCATAACATGTAATAAGCCATTCCGAAAGGATGCTCGGCAAAAGTCTTGTGGCTGACCACGATATTCAGTAGTTAACATTCACACATAATATGAGCATTATAGGTTTAAAATCATCCTGCTTTATTCTATGAAGCAAACTATGAAAGACTGAATTAGCAATTTGATACAGCATCAACAGGACAGTCAAACAGGAGAAAATCAAATTTGCAGAACCGGTGATTCCTCTTCATAGAGCGCTATTTGGTACGTCTTGGCTTCCTGTTCTATGCTTAATGCTACATGTTGTTGTTACAACGATTCTAAGACTTTTGGCCCCCGTCATACTTAGCCCCAGGACATTTAGCACCCTGTATAATGGTCCCAGGTCATTTGCCCCCCCCCCCCCCAAGATATATAGCCTCCTGTCAGATACCCCCCCCCCCCATCTGATGATCACATTTCCTTTTATATAAAGTTGATGCACAGATGGCTCAGTCTCAAGACTTTGTAACAATTGGATCGTCTTTGACCGGGTGACATCTTTGACCGAGTGACGTCTTTGACCGGGTGACGTCTTTGACCAGGTGACTTCTTTGACCGGGAAACGTTATTACAGCATAAATTAGACCTACATAGTAAGAAATGGGTGGAAAAAGTCAAAGGATATTTTCACACTATATGAATTGAAATTGATTTAAGGTTTTTTTTTATTTATATGTAGCCCCTTTTACATGCACCATAGAATAATTTTTTCCTCTGCCCGGTCACTTTCTATGTTATGTGAAATTTGAAGAGCTACACTGTCCAAAGTGTCATGCGATGACCATCCACATATTTTTACAAATAGTAGAGATATGGGGAAAAATATAAAAAATTAAAAAGACCTTCTCTAGCGTCCCGGTCAAAGACGTCACCCAGTCATAGCCGTCACCCGGTCAAAGACGTCACCCGGTCACAGACGATCCAATTGTTACAAAGTCGTGAGACTGAGCCAGATGTTGCACAGATGCACAACAACCTTTAGACCCAAATATATCAAAAAAGGGAAATTCAAAAAGAAATATTCTGGAAGGATGATGCACAGATGACGCACAGATGACGCATACCAACTTTTATCCGCAAATATATTAAAAGAGGGAAATTTTAAAAAAAGGTTCTGGAAGGATGATTTACAGATGATGCACAGATGACGCATAGATGATGCACAGATTTTGAGTTTGATGTCAAATGATGCACAATGCTAGGGTACCATTTAAAAGGTGCCAAGTGTCAGGGGGGCAAAGGTCATGGGGATAAGTATGACGTGGCCAAGAGGCCGTGAATAGTTACAACCTACTACATTTATGTTAACCCTTTAAAGAACGCATAATGTGTTAATGTGATGTGCCCATTGTCATCATGGTGCATGGAGGTAGCCGATATGTGATTTAAAGCTGATTTACAACCAACCAATATTTGTAAGCAATTGTATTCTTGTCCAATTGTATTTATTGTGATATTGGCTATCTTTGAGAGACTTGACTTTTTTCAACTCAACTTGCGAAGACCGACAAACTGAAGTTAACACGTGTGTACATTCCTGCTTAAGAATTGATCTGGATGAAATGCGTCGTTTCGCCACCATGAAGGGACACATTGAGCTGTTCATTATGAGTATCATCTGAGCATTTTCAGTTAACCCATTGCATACAATATGTATACCCAGTGATATTGGCTACCTTTGTGGAATTAGACCCATGTTAAGAAGGCGTATGAAGTCTCCTATATATACAATATACAGGATATCCTATGCGTCGTTATACCATATTTCTCCGGGTGATTACAATACAAAACTGCTAAATTGTTTATTATCATGCTTGACCACAATACTGAGAATAGAATGGAATATGTGGGTCTTGGCATAATACAGTTTGGTATTTCTAATTATATCTCTACATTATTATACATGTAACATCTACTTCATTGGGTTTTCTACTATATCAAACAACGGTAACAGCATCGGAACATATATGTTACCGGCTACATGTAGTATGTATATATTATCTATAATTCTCACTTAATACAACCACACAACAACAGAACACGAAATTAATATCTAAATGATATTACATATTATTCATTATGTCATTGATAACACACTTCCTTTACCTTACATAACACACTAACTTCGTGTTATTGTATTTCTTACTTACATTTAATACACGTACCAACAAATGACAAGCGTTACATTCATATGTGGATCCTTTGAGCAGCCCGATTGGCCTTCCCAATCAATACTGTATTATTTGATATTGGGACCCTGACAAATATTTATGAGATGAGATCTCCAAATAGCCACACTAGCATATGTATTACTATAGTCGATAACATAATAACACAGCTTCATTTATAACGACAATTCATGTGTTTTGTGTGCCATACCATGACAGGCAGGGAGAATAGAAATTACTCTACATATCGCTCAGCTACCACCAATGCCCCCATTTAATGTTAAGTATCATGATACTACATGTTAACATATCAGGGATGATAAAAGGTGAACAACAGTGAACTGTAATGGGAGGTAGACTTGTTGAAGGGGGGCACACGACCATTCACCAAGTTGAACAGATGGATGCAGTGAACAACTCCCCTGCCTTCTTCTAAACACACCAAAGGCCTCGCTACAGTAGGGGCCTATCTGGTTTCACTGACCTGACCTACATGAGTAGACTGACCACATGACCTACATAGCGTGACATGCCCTCTGACCTGACTATGACCAAATAAGGCAGACTGCCTGTGTCTCAGAATAGTCTCCCGTTGTGTGTTTCCCCATGAGTAGATGGGTACCGACCTGGCAAAGATTCATTGAATACGTAGTGGAATCATGCAATCGTGGTCAAGGCTTAATTCCTGAAAAAAAATTGTCACATGAACATGGCGTTGGAAGGCCAATGTCCCCCCCTTTCGGTGATCTTGAGACTGTTCATGTTCAGCCATGTAGTTACCCATGGTGAACATGCTAGTCCTGGGCAGGGGCGTGGCAGCCGGGTGAACAGAGTACTTGGGGACTCCCACCCCCAGCCCTCCCACCCAACCTGCCCACTTTTGACCGACCTCAGTAGTATAGTATGTATCGGAATGGGACTATGCTTAAGTACTGTTTATTACTCACTCGATATGCAGCCAATCAGAGGCCGCCATTTGGTCACGTGACCCGTTGCCATGGTAACGTGACCTACTTAGGACTCTCAGCCAATCAGAAGCCAGCATTCTGGGTGACCTACTGACCTACTTAGAAGCTCTCAGCCAATCAAAGGCCGGCATTCTGGTAACCATGGTAACGTGACCTACTTACGTCACGTGACCTACTTAGGCTCAGCCAATCAGAAGCCGGCATTCTGGTAACTAGGGTAACATGACCTACTTAGGGTTTGTTTGTAAACAACACCACGTGGCTCTCTTGTTTGTAAACAACACCACGTGACACGCGACTGTTTGTAAACAAACAAACAAAAAAGTTATGTAACTTATATATAGAAAATAAACACAACAAGTTCCACGTTATGCTAAAATTATATTTTCAAAAAGCACATCTGTTACAGTGTCCATGTGTAAGTATGCGCGTTCTCATTCAAACACTATAACACTATTATACTGTAGCAGCAGCAGGTAGGGCCGGAAGAAAAGCAAGAGCACGAGCAGAAGCAACGACACCATTTGCACCATCCGGCCGTCGCGTTGGTAGCCCTACTACCCGTCGCGCGTTCAACTGGAGGTTTAAGAGTGACAAATGACGATTCTTTGTCGACGCGACTACTAGCATCAGCAGCATCAGCAGCAGCATCAGCAGCAGCGGCAGCAGCCTCGGCAGCAGCGGTAGCAGCAGCGGCAGCAGCAGTAGCGTGAGCATTAGCAACAACAGCAGCAGCGACAGTAGCAAGGGCGGCAGAGCGTACACTAGCAGCGTCATCAGCGGCGACATCGGCAGCCGCAACAGCATCAGCAGAAGCAGCGTCGGCATTGGCGGCATGAGTAGCTGCATCGGCAGCAGCAACAGCAGCAGTCACAGCCGCAGCGGCAACAACAACAACGTCATCACAACCAGCGTCACTAACCGCCGCAGTAAATGCAGCAGTAGCACGATGAGCAGCACTAGCAGCAGCAGTAGCAGAGGCTACAGCATCAGCTTCACATTCGCGCGCCGCTTCGTCATACCGCTTCATGTCACGGTCGCAACTTTCCATCATGGGGATCTGCAAATTGAGGCGTGGTGCTGGTGGTGGTGGTAGTAGTAGTAGTAGTAGTAGAGTGAATGATGATTGACGATGACGAATACGGTTTCACTCCCCCTTATATACCCTTACTCCCCCCTTTTTTCAAGCCGCCGGCCAGCTGCCCACTCACGGCAGGTCTTTAGATTAGCCTTAAGTCGCTTACTACGCGCTCATCATCCCTCTAATCGCATTTTCCAGCCGCCGGCCAGCTGACTGCTGACGACAGGAGAGGGTGATTTTTTTTCTTTAGATTTAAGCCGCTTACCACACGCGCGCCCTCTAGTCACAGACAGAGTGACAGAAAGGGAGGGGGTCGCTTTGTTCACGCTACCTGTAGTTGTTTTTCTATACACACTCTAAGCCCATGACCTGCTAATCCTTTATACAGGTAACACGCGTTCAACTAATTACACTATTGTATGACAGTCGGTACACGGATTAATTTTAAACCACCCTCCCATCTGGATCCATGTCTGGTGGGTGGAAGGATCCGGCTGAAAAGCGTGATTAGGGCTTTTGTTTCTCTTATGATAGCAGCAGGTCAGCATGCGACAGCTGAAAATGTCAGACTAAGTCGAACTCTCGCCGCTCCTATAAAAGACTGAGATGCATCTCTCTTTCCACACCCCCTTCTACCATCGCCGCCGACACCGCCACCGCCGGCCAGCCGACCGCCGCCACCGCCTGCAGTCACCGCCATCACGCCAGCAGGGAATTTCGAGCTGAGTCTGCTTATTGCTTATTTTTTTTCTTTGAGCTTTTTGTTTTTTAAAATTTTTATTTTCACTCAGTCTTTTTTGTTTCGGAGGAAAGAAATATGGCGCTGCAGAGGGCGCAAGTTTCTAAAAGACGGACACGCGAACAAAGTGCCCTCCTCAACTGCCCGGCTATTTTTTTATCTCAAAGGAGAGAGCGTCACGTAGTTGAGGTTCACGCTTCTCTTGAAGCGTACCGAATTCTCGAGAAAAGAAATCGTCGTTATACAAGAGCGGAAAAGGAAAACGTAGTGACATGGCCGAGAGCCGTCTTCTCAGAACAGTATTTACTCTACAATTGCATAACAGCCGCTCTCAGCGCCCCCACTCGTTGGGCGTTTCATGAAAAGAAAGAGCGCCGCTACTCTCCTCACCCTGCCTCCTCTTATAAAATGAGAATAAGCGCTATGAAACGATTCGACAAGCCGATCGGTTTCTTGGGAGTGACTGCAGCTCCCACTCGGTGGGCGCGCGTTGTGGCCGACGTGAATACGGTCTCTAAACGTTTCGACGTTGTCACTTGTAATCCCGCATATTGCAACGCAGCCGAATTGAAGAAGATAGGGACGCACTATTTTAAACCATACGCTCCAATATGTATTTGTCACCGCCGCGCTCACACCCCTTATTGCTTTTTCGAGACAATCGTGTCACAACACAGAAATAGAAAAAAAAGCGGCAAAGCGACGAGCTTTGCCTAAATGATCAAAAAAAAAAAAAAAAAAAAAAATTAATCTCCTCCTCCTCCTCCTCCTCCTCCTCCTCCTCTTCTTTTTTTTTTTTTTAAATAAATATTTGTATCAGACTCCTCTGGACTATTGAGTGAAAATAGAATTTTATCGCAAAAATAAAAAGAAAAAAAAGTCACTTCTGCTGCCGCTACTGTGACACCGGCCGGTATCAATAAAAAGGTCGGCTGACTTTTCTCCACAACCATTCACTACCGACCGTTCGAGTGAGAAACACAGCAGACAGTCAGACACACAACTACTCTCTGACGCGTCCTGAAAAAAAAAAAAAAAATGTCGAGTAGTAAAAGCAAACTCTTCACAGAAATTCATTTCGACGCTCGACTACAAGGATCCTTTAGTTGTATCATTAGCGGTCCATCGGGTTGTGGAAAATCGCGCTTGGTGGATCAATTTCTGAGCGACGTGAACAATTTGGTTACGCCGCCGGTGGAAAAGACTTTTTACCATTACGGCGAGTGGCAACCTCTGTTTGAAAAAATGCAAAATCAGTACGGTGTGGAATTCAGAGAAGGTCTTCCTAGCAAAGAGTCTATAGCGGGAGACGTGGAAGTAGCAGAAGACGCTTTACGACCACACACTCTACTGATATTGGACGATCTGATGAGCAGTTCCAATCAGCAAGTGGTAGCCGACATCTTTACTAAATACTCCCATCACTGGAACGTGAGCGTCATATATATCACTAAGAACCTATTCCAGAAATCACCCGACTTTCGAACTATGAGTCTGAACGCTCACTACATGATCGTTTTCAAGAACCCGCGCGACATGGGGCAAATAGCTAGTCTGTCTCGCCAGGTGTTTCCCTCCAACGCGGCGGCCCTCTCTAGTATATTTACCCATGAACTCAAGCGACCTCACTCATACCTCCTTCTGGATTCAAGCAGTCAACACCTGACGATCTGAGAATACGCTCCTCTTTGACGTCCATACACTCTCAGCTAGTATTCGTACCGCTAGACAAAAAAAAGAACAAGAGAAAGCAGTAGCAAAAATGTCTTCTCATCTACTCGAAAGACACTTTGGTACTCTCAAGCACTTAGCTAAGTGCTCGCCAAAGGACTGCTCGCATCTAATAGACTCTGGAAGCGACGATCTGATCGCAGCGTTGAGTGAGATCTGTCACAATTTACTCGTAGGGAACATCCCGCTCAGCGACAAACAACTGGACAAGCTTCGAGAATCGGCTGACGTGTTGAGGGAGGTCGGCAAAAAATCTACGCCCATCAAAAAAAAGAGACGCGTCTTGGTACAAGAGGGAGGTTTCCTCATTCCGGCTCTCATAGGGATGGCCTTACCGCTTATAAAGAGCATTCTCTGTATATGAGACACCTCATTCGACACCTACTCGCCGACAGTACCACCACTACCACCACCGCTAGCGTCATCGCCACCGTCGTCCCCATGACGGACTCAGAGCAGCAACAACACTACAAATGCTTAGCGCTCGTGGATCCTGAGACGCTCTACAAATCATCACGAGCAGGTCTACTTCATCATGTGCCCGCTGCTGCTAGTACTAGCGCTGCTACTACTGCAGTCGCTGCTGCTAGTACTTCTACTGCTCCAATCCTTCCTCCTCTTCCTGATGAGCGTAGTGAAAAGAACGAGAGTTCCGCCCCTGCCACCGCCGCCCGCCTACCTGCCGATATGGCCTATTACCACAAGCAGGCAGAACAATCCCTTCATCCCGACGCGGCATTGCACCAGGTGCTACAGTTTATCTACAGGGACTTGGACTTAGTGTTGAACGATCCCACTTTGGAATCGCGCGAGAAAATGTTGAAATACCGAAGGTTGTTGAATAGATTGCAATTTTTTCTCGCGAATCCCAACAACAGCAACATCTCTTCGGCCTACACTTCTTCGCCGCCGGCTCACCTCCGTCAGTCTGCTGAAGAAGCCAGCGCGTCCCTACTTGAGCGGTTGGTGAAGCAAGTTCCCAAGAGGAATCGCATCCGGACCGCTGCGCTGTACAATCAATTGGAGAAATCCGGTGTGGTCAAGTGGAACGAGGACGGTGCGGTGCGCGAGATGTCGGGTCGGAGAATACCACCTGAGCATCACATCAACATAGTGGACTTACTGAACGACGCCGCCAGGTTCAGGAAGACGGCGCCCAGACCGGCGGGCTACTCTCCGTTCACAAAAGCGCTGCGCGAAGCAGTTCCCACAGACTCCTTGATCGGAAACCATCTGTATAAAGCGAGCGGACCTGGCCGAAGTTTGGACACACAGCTTGCTGACAGAGGTCGGAAACGACCGAGCTTCGACTCGGAAGAAGGAGAAGCAGCAGCAGCAGCAGCAGCAGCAGACTCTTCTCTCCAGGTGGACGATCAATCCTCTGACGACGACGAGGGCAGTGAACTTTTCCAAACTCCGACTACCTATAGGAGCGCGGCGAGTAAGAAAAGGAAAGGGCGCAACCGCCTAGCGGGGGCGGCGTCGTTCACTCCCGCTCCTGGCGCTACTCCTCCATCAGGCCGGCGATGGGTAAACCAGTGAAGAGACTGACCAAGAAGGAAAAAGAAAAGAAGCGCGTAGTAGCTAGATATACCGACGTCAAAGCGCCCTCCAGTTTCACTAGCGTGACTAAACTCCAGAAACATCATTTTCGCCACCTAAACCCGGCCGTCATCCGAGATGCTTTAGTGTCGCTGGACGCCTACACTAAACATAAACCCATTCGGAGAAAATTCGCAAGGAACAAGACTATAACCGGTGCAATCGATCAGCAGTGGCAGATAGATCTGATGGACATGCAGGCTTTGGCGTCTCACAACGACCGCTTCCGGTACGTGGTGACGGCGATCGACGTTTTCTCTAGGTACGCGTGGGCCGTTCCCATTAAATCCAAGAGCGGTGCTGATGGTACCGAGGCCTTCCAAAAGATGACAGACACTGGCGAGAGACAACCGCGCACTGTTCAGACAGACAAGGGGAAAGAGTTTTTGAACAAGATCTTTCAAGATCACTTGAAGAGCGAGGGCATAGAGTTTTTCACTGGCGAGAACGACGACATCAAAGCTAGTCTAGTGGAGCGCTTGAACCGCAGTCTGAAGGAGAAGCTGTGGCGTTATTTCACACACAAGCGCACGTATCGCTACGTAGACGTACTGCACCATGTAGTGTCTTCTTACAATCGCACTCACCACAAGACGTTGAAAATGGCGCCGGCTCAAGTCAGCTCGGAAAACAGCGAAACAGTTTTCTACCGACAAGATCTCCCAACTAACAAACAAATCGACAAAATATGGAAAAAGAAGAAAAAAACAAAGACGTCTGCCGTCGACGTCATCGCTCCGGGTGACAGAGTGAGGATGTTGAGAACTAAAGGCGCCTTTGACAAAGTTTACGGGGGAAACTGGCGCGAGGAAGTGGTCGACGTTGCTCAGACGTTGGGAAGCAGAGGGTTCGAGCTGAAAGACGACAAGGGCGAGGAGATAAAAGGCGTCTTCTACCCGGAAGAGGTTTAGAAGGTGTACAAGAGTCGTTACGACAACAACTACCTGATAGACGAGGTGTTGCGCCGCAAGACCGTCGACGGTAAAGAGCTAGCTTTCGTAAGTTGGTTAGGTTACGACGACAAGTTCAACGAGTGGATCCCCGTCAAAAAAATAACGTAGAAAAAAAAAAAAAAAAATGAACATCACCCTACCTAGCAACAGCTCTATGGAGTATTATCCTGACAACAGCTTGACGTCTTTCCGAACTCACTTCGACTCGCCGCTCCTTCTGCCCGAAGCGTACGAAGCGGCTCTGACTGAGATCATCCTCCCTACAGAATGGACTAACGTGCACGACGATGACTTGATCATCGTTGTTCCTCTGCGCACCAAGGGTTCGCTAGAGGAGGCGATCAAGGTTTTAAAAGACACTAAATTCTCCGACAGAAGAAAACCGCAGGTAGACTGGAGGGGAATGAAAAACGCGAACGGTCTGAGCAAGCTGACGTTCAGCTCAAAATACCCGCTGAGCTGGAAGGAAGCGAGCTATGTAACGGTGGATGAGATGTCAGACACGTCGGAAGAGCAGCGATTGAAACCGGAAACAAAAAGGTTCAAGAGAGAGGTCGACTTGAGACAGCCGAATGCCGTATACAAGCAGTTCTTGTCCCCGGCCGTGAAGAAGAAGGCGATCAGCGATCAAGCAAGACAGATGATCGAAAAGATAGAGAAATACATGCGAGTGCGCAGTTTCATGCCAAACATATTCGAGATACCTCCTATTTTCACCGGAAGCAACCACACCCTAGTCGAGCGCTTGAGTGAGACGATGCGAGATGACAGACTAGAGGGCTCCAGCTTCTTGCTCAAACCGATGGGGATCTTATCGTACGACTCCAAGACGAAACGCGTCACCATCAAACCGCCGAGACACTGTGCTGTCCTGCTGACTCAGCATCTCGCATGTGTTCTAGGCTTCGGAGAGAAGACGTGTTTCGCGTCGCCGACTACCGGCGCCTACTCGATGGATGTTTTCGGGGACGTGCACTCTGTGTACATATACACCGACATGATCCAGGAGAGACGTGTGGGCGACATGCAAGTGCCGCTGTTACGCTGCGTCGCGGTGGACAGAGGCGGAAAGCGTCAAGGTGGCGTGCAAGCTATCAGTTTTCCCCATTTGGATTATTTCCCCTTGATATCCAAGAGGTTTACCGAGGTCGGCATCTATTTAAGAGACCGATCCGGCCATTCCATCCCATTCGGTAGAGGCGAGGTGACCGTGACACTTCATCTGAGACCTATTGAGCGCTGAAAGAAAAAAAATGATGCGTCAACGCGTTCCGTACTTTCCACCCAGGCGCACCGTCGGCAGAGGGTACAGCGATTACTACAACGCGCAGCTGGGCAACGGCATCAACGTGTACAGCGGGCGCTCTTTCCAGAGCGGGCACGGTTTGGGCGGCGCTCTGTTAGGTCTGATGCGCTCGGCTACCCCGCTATTGAAGTCAGTGGGAAAAACGCTGCTCCGCGCCGGTGTGGGCGTAGCTAAAGATGTGCTGGCGGGTCGGACTTTAAAGAGCAGCGTGAAAGACCGAGGCGCAGGCGCTCTGAAGAGACTGGCGAGTACGGCGTTCTCAGGAGGAAAGACGCCTGTCGCGTCTAAGAAAGGGTCGAAACGACGCCGCCATTCTCCTCAGACGGGCGGTGGCTCTTGCAAGAGACGTAGAGGGGATGTATTCGACCGGTAAGCGCCTAGGCGCTCAGGTATAAATAAAAAGACTGGAGGCGGCCGGCGTCAGTCTGTCGTCCGCGTGAAGAGAGAACACAATGGCTTACGTACACGAGAGCAGTAACAAGTGCGCGCTCTCTGAGCTCGACCTGCACACCGTAGCGCCGACTCAGACTACTATCTTAAAGTCGTCTTTCCTCGGGATAGAAACAAAAAACTCTTTAGAGGATGGAGGTAACATAAATTTCACCATCAACAAGTCGCAAGAGTACAGACCTGAACGAGAATTACCTTCATCTGGAATGTCAAGTGCTGAAAGCGAACGGAGCGGCAATAGAGGACACCGACGCGGTAGCTCCGGTGAACAACTTGGCTCACTCGCTCTTCAAAGACGTCCAAGTCTCCATCGGCGGTTTCAAAGTGTCTGGCAACACCGAGACCTACCCTTACCGAGCTTACTTGGAAGGGTTACTCAACTACAACAAAGACGTGAAGTGCGGCATCATGAGCGCCCAGGGGTGGCATGAAGATACGCCTGGTCAGTTTGACGCGTTGACTAACGCGAATGCGGGGTACAAAGCGCGCAGGAAGCTAATCTCCAACAAGCGCTTTTCGCTGATGGCGCGACTGCACTTTGACCTGGCTCATCAACCGAAGCTCATCGTTGGAGAGACAGAAATCAATCTCACTCTGAAACAGGCAGCGCCCTCTTTCTATCTGATGTGCGCCGCTGACGGAGGCTACAGCTTGAAGATCTACAAAGCAAAGCTCTACGTGCGACGTGTGTTGGTGGCGGACGCTGTAGCGGAAACGCACGAGAGAGCGGTGATAGAACACGGCCCCTTCGACTACCCGGTGAACAGAGTGGAGGTGACGACGTACGCCATCCCTCAAGGTAACAGAGATCACAGCTACACGCACTCCAACACAGGCCAGCTTCCCAAGTTGATGATGATTTGCTTCCTGGACCACGACGTCTTCAACGGTAGCTACACCAAGAACCCGTTCGAGATGAAGCATTACGACATCAGCTCGCTTCAAGTGATAGTGAACGATCAGAAAGTGCCGAACGACGCTTACGTGCCCAACTTTAACACCAAAGCGGCCGTGAGAGAGTACTTGGCGCTACACACGGAAACGGGGATGTACGAGGGCGCGCGCTCCTGTGGTATTTCATACGATCAATTCCTGAACGGTTACACGGTGTTCCCCCTCGATTTAACCCCAGACAGATCGCACGACGGGTGTCGCGTGAACCTTATAAGAGCGGGTCAGCTGAGGGTGGAAGTCAGTTTCCGCTCGGCGCTACAAGCGACAACAACGGTGCTACTCTACTTGGTGTACGACAACGTCGTCGAGCTGACCAGAGATCGACATCCCATCACCGACTACCACATGAACTGAACACAAGACAGCGGTACTTAGCGTATTGTATGAATACGCTTGAAAAAAGTAGAGTGTTGAAGGAAAACGTTCACACAAAACATCGTTTCCTAGGTGTTTTCTCTTGTGACACTATTCCGAAGCACCCTATCAAAGACACTTGTTTCGTGAGCAACACAGATCCGCAACATTTACCAGGTCAGCATTGGGTAGCGTTTTACGTGTCGAGCACGGGTGAAGTGTACTACTTTGATTCCTTCGGCTTACTGCCGCTGAGTGCGGAGTTCTTGTCTTTCATGGAACGCTCTGCTCCGTTCAAGTGGCAAAGAAACCGTGTTCAACTACAAGACACTTCTGCTGACACCTGTGGACCTCATTGCGTTCATTTCCTAATTGAAGCATGTCGAACAAGAAACCCCAAGAAGTGCGTCATGCGCATGAGCAAAATCCCAAAGCTGAGCGACCGGACAGTGAGTCAGAAGCTATCGATGATGCTGTTGTGACAGAAATAACGGGTTGTTGCGATGGCGGACGTTTCATGGAGGCAAAGATTCTCTGCCTTGCCGAAATGGTGTTGGATTTATCCAAAGTCGTGCAATGTCTATTGGAGAGAGGACGTCAGGGGTGTGGTGCGAGTGACGGCGGCGCGAGACTTTGCGGCCTGTTGGGTTGCAAATCGAAGAAGCGAGCTAAAAAAGCATAAACTTGTGTGTTTTTTGATTGAAATGAAAATAAAGAATAAAATGAAAGAAAAAGAAATTATCTTGTTGTGTTTTTATTTCTATATATAAGTTACATAACTTTTTTGTTTGTTTGTTTACAAACAGTCACGTGTCACGTGGTGTTGTTTACAAACAAGAGAGCCACGTGGTGTTGTTTACAAACAAGAGAGCCACGTGGTGTTGTTTACAAACAAACCCTAAGTAGGTCACGTTACCCTAGTTACCAGAATGCCGGCTTCTGATTGGCTGAGCCTAAGTAGGTCACGTGACGTAAGTAGGTCACGTTACCATGGTTACCAGAATGCCGGCCTCTGATTGGCTGAGAGCTTCTTAGTAGGTCAGTAGGTCACCCAGAATGCTGGCTTCTGATTGGCTGAGAGTCCTAAGTAGGTCACGTTACCATGGCAACGGGTCACGTGACCAAATGGCGGCCTCTGATTGGCTGCATGTCGAGTGAGTAATAAACAGTACTTAAGCATAGTCCCGTTCCGATACATACTATACTACTGACCTCAGCAAAGGTGAAACCTAAAAGGTCAAGAGAATGGGGTGAAGAAAATATCAGAGCCCCCCCCCCATCCATGGTGCCCCCCCCCCTACTTTGAAACTGCTTGCCACGGCCCTGCCTGGGTCCCGGGCCTGGGTCAGACGTTGCAGCTTCCTCATTTCTCTGTCATTGAGATTACACTCAGATTTTCCTCGTTCTTCAAAGTCTCGGCTATCTATGAACGATGTTAATGGGACTTGGCGCCTCCGTTGTTATGATTTGTACATTCACCTTGTTATCTTGACTCGTGAACTAAACCCGATTGAAGCCCTTCTCAGGTATACTGAGTTGTCTATAGAAGGGATAGTGAGGGGCATATTCTAGCCTTCCCCTGGTGTATTGCGTATCACCCTCCTCTGTAATGTTCTTGCGGATGGAATATTCTTCATACGTTGGAGTTGAATCTGAAGAGAGATAATAGGCCTATATTATTAAGACATTAGGCAAAAAAAGTGTGTTTCAGGCAACATGGTTCAGAAGGCACTGGGGGCAGTGGAAGCTTCTTCCCCTTGACCAAAAATATATTAAAATTAAAAAATACAATTTGCTATGGTCGGCTCCTTTTATGAACTAGGGGTTGCCTGAAACCAAGAATCATTTTTTTCTCCCCCGCCTATTGGAGGATGAAGTGACTCAAACTATTTGGCGTTGTAGTGGCAAGATTCGGTCTTCAGAATGATCACCATAATCATGTCACCACTATGATAGATTAAGTAATCAACTGGCCTAGATTTTCAGTGTAGGTCATGAGAAATGAAATCAGGCCAAATAGTTTTTTACATGCCGAGTCTGAGCTGTCTTTGTAGGTTACGCTTTGGGAGGGGGGCATTATGTGTGCTGACGTTATAGAGAACCATTAAACCCGCAGATCTCGGTACCCCTCCACCGACAGTCAGGGCGCAGTCGGGACAGGTACTCAGCCCTATTTATAGGAGAGCTGGGGCTTTAAAGACACATGACTGTGCGATCTTCATTAGATACCACATATATATATATATGCACCAATTTAGTCCATTAATCATACTGTTACACTTTCTGATTATCACTTTATATTGGGTGCATTTTGCGGATGTCGTAGAGGCATGTTAATTTCAGCTGTTTGGTGCATATTGAATTGTGAGTGTTCTCCCAAAGGCTGGTCTTAATCAACGCAACCAAACCGAAGCAGGGAAAAAGAACATCAACTTCGAAAGACTCAGAGAAGAACCCATCAAGAAAGAATACAAAAAATAAGTGGAAAACATCATGAAAAGCAGTTAGAAGAAATAGAAAGTACAAAAGACGATCTGTACTGAATGTTCAAGGCAGTAAAGATCATCGCAAACAAAAAGAAAGACAACCATTACTTGTGAAAGGAACGGAGGGCCTAACAGCGAACCCCGAAAAACAAGTGAAGATCATAGCTCAACATTTCCAAGAAACATTCAGCAAATAAAACCTCCAAGAGATAAGAAGCATAAAACCAAGGCAGATCGAACCACCCTTCTTGCCAGAAGAGGTACAAAAAGCCATTTAGTCATTGAAAAACAACAAGAGCCCCGGCATAGACACATCAAGGCAGAACAACTAACACTCGGGCGCATAACAATAGCAGAAAAGATCGCAGAAATACTAAACGAAATATCAAGAACAGGAGAACATCCAACAGAAATAAACAAAGGCATACTGACAACACTGCAAAAACCAGGCAAAGCGAAAGGACCACCATCAAAACTAAGACCCATCCTTCTACTATCGATGCTCAGAAAAATACTCGCAATATGTATGATCAGAAGGATAGGCGGAAAGATCGACAAGAATATCCCGATAGAACAGGCCGCATACCGAGCAGGAAGAGGAACGACAGAACACGCCTACAAGACCCTTGCAGAAAAGGCTATATCTTCCATGGACTACGAACTCAACATCATTCTCATGGACATGAGTAAAGCATTTGATACCGTCCGCCGAAACACCTTGATTGAAGATCTGAAATAGGCCTACATACTAGATCCAGTGGAACTACACATCATCAAATTCCTCATAGAAAATGTCCAGTATATGGTAAGAGTAGGCCAAGCAACATCGGAGCCAAGATGGGAGTACCGAAAGGTGACTGCCTGAGCCCTATCCTCTTCACGCTCTATCTCTCCAAAGCCCTCGACAAACACCCACAAGGAGAAGACCACCAATATGCAAGACCATCCACAGAAGACAGAAACATCCCAACGCAAGGAACACTAATCAGACCCAAGTACACAGAAGATATCGGATGGGCTGCTGCAACTCTGAATAAGTGCATGGAAGTCGAAAAGACCTAAACACTGCCAAAGCTAACAAACATAGGCCTACGAATAAACGAAGCAAAGACCGAGACATTCACCATCTTGAGGCAGAGCAACAATGGTTGGAAAAAGTGCAAAATCCTGGGCAGTCTTCTAGATATAATGGAAGATGTAAAGAGACGGAAACAACTTGCAAACAATGCCATGCGGATCCTAGAGCACATATTCACAAACAAACACTTAGCAACCCAGCTGAAAATTAGAGTATTCAGAGCCTGCATTGAAATTATCTTCCTATACAACACAGAACTGCCGGACACCGGCTATAGCCGGCAATAAGTCTGCTGGTCTGGCAGAGAAAGGGCTACTGCAGGGCCGAATGGTTGTATTCTAGAGATTCTTGGCTACGTACCATTTTTTACGGCTCGTAAATCAGACCATTATTAAGGTTTCTTCAGCATGAAACAGAAAGTGTGAATATTTTCTGTAATGTTCTTCAGCAATTTACATATCAAAATGATAAATATAATTGTAACACATAGGGGGAACCCTATTTATTATCATTGCCAGTACAAACAATTGCTTTATATTTCAATTTTGAATAGCAAGATTGTACTCCAATATCCGGGTCCCCCCGCCGTCGGTCCCCCCCACCCCCCCGCCGTCGGTCCCCCCGCCGTCGGTCCCCCCGCCGTCGGTCCCCCCGCCGTCGGTCCCCCCGCCGTCGGTCCCCCCGCCGTCGGTCCCCCCGCCGTCGGACCGACCGGCGTTTGTCCCGTTCTCCATTCATCTCCATTCTCCATTTATCCAATTCTCCCTTTATCCCGTACTCCCTTTATCCCGTACTCCCTTTATCCCCATTCTCCCTTTATCCCATTCTCCCTTTATCCCGTTCTCCCTTTATCCCGTTCTCCGTTCTCCCGTTCTCCATTTATACCGTTCTCTGTTTATCCCGTTCTCCGTTTATCCAGTTCTCTGTTTATCCTGTGCTCCGCTTATCCTGTGCTCTGTTTATCCCGTTCTCCATTTATCCCGTTCTCTGTTCATCCCGTTCTCCGTTTATCTCCTTCTCTGTTTATCCCATTCTCCCTTCATCCCATTCTCCCATTATCCAGTTCTCCCTTGATCCCCTTCTCCATTGATCCCATTCTACCCGGCGGGGGGACCGACGGCGGGGGGACCGACGGCGGGGGGACCGACGGCGGGGGGACCGACCCGCCGCCGTCGGTCCCCCCGCCGTCGGTCCCCATCAGACCATTATTAAGGTTTCTTCAGCATGAAACAGAAAGTGTGAATATTTTCTGTAATGTTCTTCAGCAATTTACATCAAAATGATTAATATAATTGTAACACATAGGGGGAACCCTATTTATTATCATTGCCAGTACAAACAATTGCTTTATATTTCAATTTTGAATAGCAAGATTGTACTCCAATATCCGGGTCCCCCCGCCGTCGGTCCCCCCGCCGTCGGTCCCCCCGCCGTCGGTCCCCCCGCCGTCGGTCCCCCCGCCGTCGGTCCCCCCGCCGTCGGTCCCCCCGCCGTCGGTCCCCCCCGCCGTCGGTCCCCCCGCCGTCGGTCCCCCCGCCGTCGGTCCCCCCGCCGTCGGTCCCCCCGCCGTCGGTCCCCCCGCCGTCGGTCCCCCCCGCCGTCGGTCCCCCCGCCGTCGGTCCCCCCGCCGTCGGTCCCCCCGCCGTCGGTCCCCCCGCCGTCGGTCCCCCCGCCGTCGGTCCCCCCGCCGTCGGTCCCCCCCGCCGTCGGTCCCCCCGCCGTCGGTCCCCCCGCCGTCGGTCCCCCCGCCGTCGGTCCCCCCCGCCGTCGGTCCCCCCGCCGTCGGTCCCCCCGCCGTCGGTCCCCCCGCCGTCGGTCCCCCCGCCGTCGGTCCCCCCGCCGTCGGTCCCCCCGCCGTCGGTCCCCCCGCCGTCGGTCCCCCCGCCGTCGGTCCCCCCGCCGCCGGTCCCCCCGCCGCCGGTCCCCCCGCCGCCGGTCCCCCCGCCGCCGGTCCCCCCGCCGCCGGTCCCCCCGCCGCCGGTCCCCCCGCCGCCGGTCCCCCCGCCGCCGGTCCCCCCGCCGCCGGTCCCATTCTTTATTTGTGAGATGACCTATAGTTGACGTAAGGATGATGTACAGATGATGTAAAGATGATGTATATGTGATGATGTACGCTGACGTATGCATCACTTAAAATGACGAAAAAATGATGTAAATATGATGTAAAATGATGTTTTATGATGTACAATGATGTACAATGTCGTACAATGATGTTCAATGATGTACACGTTTAGGAGCAAAATATGATGTAAATATGACGTATATATGACATAAACAGGCCTAGTGTCCGCCTGGGCCTCATGGTTTTCCGGGCCTAGTGGTTCCAGGCCTCATGGGCGGGGGGGGGGGGCTGATTCCCATGGGCCTGATTGACATGGGCCTGATGGTTGCGTACCCCTGTTGCGCAGGCAGCTGTGTCGCCCTAGTGGAGTCTGAGCTATTCCGCACTAGCGAGATGCAGTAATTCTACCATGTGAGACCTTTAGCTGAAGCTGGTTCCTGTCATGTCCAAAATCAGAGTTTTAGGGGTCGTAAACTTTTGAATCAGTTGTATTTGAATATTCTTTATGTCACCTGTTAGGATTGGGGGAGTGGTAAGGACACTGGCAAACCAATGCAGGGGTCATAAGTTCAAATCCATGCCAAGGCTACATGTTTTTTCCCAGTTAGTTAAAAATAGTAATACATGTAGTATTTACAACAAAAAAAGTAACTAAATCATTTTAGATTACACTACATGTATAAATATTTATCTTGTATACTGTCACAATCAAAATATATTTTAAAATTGTGTCTGAATGAAATAGCCGGACACAGATTTGAACTCATGATCCTTAGATTAGTAGGCCAGAGTCCTAACCACTCCCCCAATCTGAAGAGATGAAAAAAAGACCCACAATAGAGGCCTATATCTGAAAGGTTTATGGCCCCTAAAACTTCATATTTTGGATATGACAGGAACCAGCTTCAGCTGATTAGCAGGCTGCTATGGTTTACAGAGGAATACGCACTGGTACCAGACAAAATGGCGCTGTACAGTGATCATCTCGCTAATGCGGAATAGAGGATCCACAGGATTCTCAACCTTTACCTCCTCCATAAAGAGAGCCTTGTCACACTCTTTTCTGTAAGGGAGTCGGCCAATGTTGGACTCTCAAAATGCAGTCATTTCTAGAAAGAGAGCCAGGCTGGCACTCTTGAGGTGGTGCACCACAAAGCAATCAACTCCACCCCATGAATTCGATTTCTGGCCCAAACCATCGCCTGTGATCATCCCTGCTTATCTTGTGATGTAGCAAGCCTACCCTGTCATTTTCGTCCTCCTCGTTTCCTATGAAGATATACTTATGTATATACATGCTTTAACCCTTGGGAGGAAGGCATGTACATACGAGACATTTATGTATGTTAATGGCCACGAGATTCTATTAATCACACAGGACAACCTATAAATTCAGTGGAGCGGTGCATATAATTGGCAAATTATACCTGTCTCTGTGGCTAATATCTATACATTACACATAAGTGCACAGAACCCAAATAATGTACCGTGACCATCGCACCCCTTCAAACATGCAAGAAATGAGAGTTCTGGGAATGCATCGGACGCCCATTTGTTTATCAAATGACACATCTTAATTAACATTTGCTGATATCACTTTGATGACATAACTTAAGGGATGGGGATCATTAAGTGTTGCTCATACACTATGCTAAATTCTATTTTCTGGAATATAAATCGTACGTGTATTCATATTCATGTTTTCACTTTTTAACCTTCGTTTTTGAACATACCAATGGATATATATTAAAAACATATAAAATACATTATACTCTCATTATGACTCAGTTAAGATCCAAGTTGGGGATGCTTGATACGACGGATAATTCAGAATTATAGGCCTACGTAGTGTCAGTTCAGCATTTCTTATCATCATAAGAATGAGGACACATATCCATGATATACTATACAGTTCCATAATTTATGGTGAAGAAATTCGAAAGTTTTTTATCCACTCATTCAATTATAACACTAAATGTATCAATACAACGAACCAGACGCTAATTTACCGGCCAGAACCAAAACCACCTAGTAATATTACTGACCTGATTGCCAGCTAAGTGAATTAATTACTTTTTTATCTATTATATTCATCTTAACTATTACATTACACGACACTGCAGCCACTACTGCGTTGGTGTATCATGACGACAAATCTTGCTTGAGGCAGCATGCTATCCTTCTATGTATAAGAGAAGTGATTGTGTAAGGGTCCTTACGCGGTGGGAGTGGTGAGGTGGGTTCATCCTGTGCCGGGTGTGTAGGAGTGGTGCCGTCCTCAGTGCCGGCTGGCAGCGTGTAGCTGACCCCGTACCGGGAGGTCAGCGTGTCCAGCAGAGGGATCGTGCCAACAATTATCTCACACGCTATCTTCACGTCATCCCCGTAGTTGACGTTCACGTAGAACTAAGGACGTAGTAGATTGAGAATATACTGTTTTGTTTAATCAGAGTTCTGTGTTCATAAATAGTGTTGAACCTTTAACGATTAATAGAAGGAAACATATGGGTGTATACGAATCCTATATCATAGTCTATACATTAGGACACTTAAAGGTGCTTAACACAATCTACACATACGGCACCTGGTGGCAAAACTACCTAAAACCTATCTAAAACCATGATATTTGCCGATTTGCCCACTTATATGTCATAATCTTCCTTTAAATGCATTGTAAATAGTTACAGCACAATATACTGTAGATTTACAGAACATTTTGCTGTAGTCGTAAATACAGAACTATTTGCGGTATATTTACCAATTTCTGTGCTGTAAATCAGATTTACAGCAATGTTGCTGTAAATGTACAGCATATGTGATCTGTAGATTTTTGCCACATGGTGGCAGCACTATATCATTTTGTGTAACAATTCTAGTACACACTGTATTTTGGGAGTAGATAAAGCCCCCTGTATGTCAATACATAGTAAAATATGAATGTGTGAGAGAAACTTCAGCAAGTTATTGTATGAAGTATTTCAACTTGCAGAAATGTGTCAAATAATGCAAATAGCAATCAGCAAAAGTATAAAGTAAATACCCCAGCTAGAAAAATACTGTAGTAAGTATTATAGTTTACTATAGTAAACTACAGTTAACTACAGTATACTATAGAATATTATAGTTTACTATAGTATAGTGGGCATCCTGTACTGTAGTTTACTATAATATACCATAGTATACTATAGTTTTTCCTGAAACAGACTCAGATGGTATCATGCTATATCATATCTTACTATAGTTCACCGTAGTAAACTATAGTATACTATAATATTCCTGTCACATCTTGACACTATAGTAAACTATAGTACTTTTTACTCTAGTTTACTGTAGTTTACTATTGTATACTATAGTATCTGCCATACACTGCCACACTATGGTAAACTAACATATTTCTTTACTATAGTTTACTATAGTATACTCTAGTTTACTCTAGTTTACTATAGTATTTTCCACACACCTTGATACAAAAGTAAACTACAGTATAGCTTACCATAGTAAACTATAGCATTTCCCGCACACCTTGACACTAAAGTAAACTACAGTAAAGCTTACTTTAGTAAACTATAGTAGAGCTTGCTATAATTTACTATAGTATTTCCTGTACACCTTGAAACTGTGGTAAACTTTAGTACACCCATATTCATCTACCTCCTAAACAAATAAAGGAAGATATAATAGTTGAATCAAGTGTTTTAAGGATTATTTGTAAAAGTCAATAGTTTTAAACCAGTTATGTTATGGGGTATGTAGGCTCCAGGGTAGATCTTGCACACCTTGAGATGATAGTAAACAGTAGTATAATTTACTATAGTTTATTCTGCAGTTATTCGCACACCTTAATTGATCCTATAGTCAATTGTAGTATATTTCACTTTAGTTTACTATAGTTTCCTACACACTTGGACCCTATGGTCAATTGTAGTATATTTCACTATAGTTTACTATAGTTTCCCGCACACTTGGACCCTATAGTCAATTGTAGTATATTTTACTATAGTTTACTATCGTTTCCCGCACACTTGGACCCTATAGTCAATTGTAGTATATTTCACTATAGTTTACTATAGTTTCCTGCACACTTGGACCCTATAGTCAATTGTAGTATATTTCACTTTAGTTTACTATAGTTTCCCGCACACTTGAGCCCTATAGTCAATTGTAGTATATTTCACTATAGTTTACTATAGTTTCCTACACACTTGGACCCTATAGTCAATTGTAGTATATTTCACTATAGTTGACTATGGTTTCCCGCACACTTGGACCCTATAGTCAATTGTAGTATATTTCACTATAGTTTACTATAGTTTCCCGCACACTTGGACCCTATAGTCAATTGTAGTATATTTTACTATAGTTTACTATAGTTTCCCGCACACTTGGACCCTATAGTCAATTGTAGTATATTTCACTATAGTTTACTATAGTTTCCTGCACACTTGGACCCTATAGTCAATTGTAGTATATTTCACTTTAGTTTACTATAGTTTCCCGCACACTTGGGCCCTATAGTCAATTGTAGTATATTTCACTATAGTTTACTATAGTTTCCTACACACTTGGACCCTATAGTCAATTGTAGTATATTTCACTATAGTTTACTATAGTTTCCCGCACACTTGGACCCTATAGTCAATTGTAGTATATTTCACTATAGTTTCCCGCACACTTGGACCCTATAGTCAATTGAAGTATATTTCACTATAGTTTACTATAGTTTCCTGCACACTTGGACCCTATAGTCAATTGTAGTATATTTCACTATAGTTTACTATAGTTTCCCGCACACCTTGACCCTATAGGTAACTGTAGCATATTTTACCATGGTTTACTATATTATTTCCATGATACAATAGTAGTACATGTAATTTTTAAATAACTTCAAATGATCATACCCCCCCCCCCCCTGTTTGATATTATGCCCAGGAGCATAGATCTCATAGTTTCAATTAAATTGCTTATAATTGCCACAGAAGGAAAAGAAAAATATGCCCTTCAATGTAACAAAGCATGGGACTTTTTCCTAATATCATTGACAACGAATTCTCAATGATTAAACAATAATTATTTTAGTTGGTAACCACCCCCCCCCCCCATATGTTCACATATCCCCCACCTGTTACACACCCCACACAGGTGCAACCCATGAAACAATAGGCCCCTAAGACAACAGCCATACCCTCATACAGGTAGAGGTGTTAGATAAGGGTTATTTTTAAACAGGGTGACCAGTACACCACAAGGCAGCAGACTGACAACATGTACATAAGGGTACCTACATGTAATATACCCAATGTAAGTATAAAAGAAAAGTATATTTAATATGTATACAGTCATGTACTAAGGATATTACTGGAAATAAGAATAAAAACTTTATTGAATGGTGTAATATTATCATTGGTTGGAATATGCACAATATATATACAGTAGATTATCAGTACACATGTATAACATTCCACATGAAACTCATGATTGGTCAAAATAAACCAATAATCTATAGCTATTTCTACATCTAGACATGTACGATTTGTTTAGATTTGAGATTTTTTAAATTTATTTATTTACCAGTTTACATGTTTTTAAGGTCGCCCAGGGGTCTAGGAGGGCCTGGAAAGTCTCTGGGAGGGCCGGGGAGCCTCTGGGAGGGCTGGGGAGCCTCTAGGAGGGACAATGCATGTAGTATATATTTTTTTTGGTAATGCATTGATACCACCATGCTTGCAAAGGATGAGTCCCACAATGGTGAAATGATGATGATGAATAAAGATGAATAAAATATGGTACCTGTCCCAGCACCAACCCATAATCTGTATACAGAAGTATATTACAGTATACTGTAATATACCCCAGTCAATACTGTCGTTTACTGTAGCAAATTTACTGTAGTAAACTATAGTGGGTGAAAACACTATAGTAAATTAACTATAGTATACTACAGTATACTGTGATATTCCACAGTAAATACTGTAATTTACTGTAGTCAATTTACTATAGTAAACTATAGTAAACTATAGTATACTGCAGTGTGTATATAGTAAACAATATAGTAAATTTATTACAGTATACTATAGTGTTTACCATAGTAAACCACAGTATACTGTAATATACCACAGTAAACACTGTAGTTTACTGTAGTAAATTTACTATAGTAAACTGTAGTATACTGTAGTGCGCGAAAACACTACAGTAAATTCACTGTAGTTTACTATAGTGTTAACTATAGTTTTACTATAGTATTTTTCTACCTGGGACCACATCTATGAGAAAATTAAATCCTTAACTGTCTGTACTGTTTCATGCTGGTATCACATAGAGTTTAGCTGGATAAGAATTAAAACCATTACATTCTGTAATGTGTGGTATCCATAATACAACTGAAGTAATGCAGGAAGGTTCTCTCCATGCAAATCAATTGAGATCAATTGATAGTAACAATAATCAACGATAAAAAAACAAACTTATGGCATTCACAGTACTTTCTGCTGTTGAATTACAGCATACAATATACTCATAGGCTCATACAGAAATACTTTAGTAATGATTTTGATTAATTCAGGATAATTTCATTTTTTGCCTGTAACCCCCTATTTTCTTGTTTTCAACATATTTATAATGATCATATAGATGCATGCCTGCATTGTCATTGAGATATTGTTGGAGGATTTCTCTGTGTGGAAAAATGTAAAAAATGTGACTTTCTCATGAGGGTGTATATGTTATGCACCTAAATTAGAAAACCCTCCAAAAGGCAAATTAATCCTGTGACATATGACTTTTTTTCCTTTTCTTTGTGTTCCATAAGCATCAGACTAATATCCCTTAGAGTCATTAGGAAAAAGTGTTGGTCAGTCTATAATCAGTTAGATTGTGTTAAGTACCGTTAAGTGGAATGCATCCGTTCCATAGCACTAAGCAGTTGCAATTTTACAAAGGGATTCAATATCAACCGTACAGAATACACACTTCCAAGTTGTGTCACTCCTACAGCTACAATATTCCACACAATATTCAGGCAAAGTTGTTTTTGTTGTACTAAAGAAGTCCCAGGTGACTTGAGACGAGCGTAACACTATTCTCACCCCTCACCTTGACTACATATGTACAGTTGATGATACTACAGCCGACGAGGCGGGATGGTGGCACGGGAGGCACGGTCATGGCGAAGTCGTCCCACTTACACGTCCCACCAGGTAGGATGGGGCCCTTCTCCGCCTCTGCTATCACATGTTTCTGCACCTTACGACTCATGTCTCCTGACGAGTAAGCCGAGTCCGAGTGTCCCAGGAACTCTGTATACTGTGGACACGGAAGGAGGGAGTCAATGATGGTCTCCAAAGGTAAAAACTCTTTCCCTATTTTAGGCATATTGACACATACATTTAAATGTGTGGCCTAGGTCTCACTTCGTCACTAACCCCCCCCCCCCCGGTAATTTGATATGTCAGCGTTTCACAATGTAAGAAGTGCAACTTTAGAGTGTAAAATTGCCCCCATGAATAGGGTTCATTTATATTGTCTTGTTGGCCAGGACTCGTGCAGGATAATAAGATCCCAGGTTAAAGCAGTAAAGTGAATAAACAAATTAATGCTTCCACACTATATTATTGATATTCCAAATTTCCAGTGTTCGCATTCATTGATACACTTGTAAATCTACTTAATATTGAAATGAGCCTTGCCTGTTTGATGGCAACCCTGGAATGGTTGACCTGAGTGCTGCTGTTGTTGTTGACGCTGGCGGTGACTATTATTGGTTCTCCAGGCACAAAGCCCTTCTTGTTGATACCAAAAGAGGCAGAGATCTCTCCTGACTTCCAGCAACAGCAGCTCACCTCACTACGGTCCTCCCCAAGCATGGGAGCCTGTGATAACAAGGATGAGCAGTTCATTAATAGTAGTTGATACGGGTTGATAAGGACCCCTATACTATAGCTATTTATTTTTGTACAAGTCTATCAATCCTGGTAACTATAGTAACCATCTACCTAATAACTGTATTAGATAAGAATAGTGTTAAGTGTATCAAGTATCTAACCGCAATATGCACAATAAATGCTATCTGTATCATAATATGAAGATAGTGTATAATTTTTCACCAAATACTACAGCGCCATTAGTTTAATCGGAGAAATGCATATTTCACACGATCCGTGAAATAAGCCAAGCTCGTAATTCACAGCCCTGTGACGTCATCAAAATGGCGGTTTGTTAACATTTGAATGAGATAGAAAAAAAGCCATTTTGAATCCAAAAAGATTTTAAAAAAATGAAAATACAAAGGAACACTCGTGCAATTAAGGGGGTTACATAATATATTTTCATTGTTATTTGAAGAGTTTTGAACTTTAAAAATAAACATATGGTTGGTTTGTATTTGATTCTTTTTATAACGATAAACTTTGAGATCCATTTTTGGGATCCATGCCTTTCTGCCAAAATCCAAGATGGCTATTTAACATCGTTTCTAGTTAGATAGTGTTCATTGATACACCTAGCAGTTGCCTTGAGTTTGAGCTCTTAAAAGATTTATTTGGTCAAAGATTCACTATACAAAAGCGCCTTTCAACAATAACAAAGCAATACCAGCACCACAGACAAAAGAAGGAAACTATTCAGTTCCTAATATAAGAGAAAATACAAAATACACCGGCAGTAAAGTTGACAGATATCTATATGCACAAGACATGGAGTCAAATTACATTGAAATTTGATACTCTTTAGCTACATTCAAGAGACGAGAAAAAACAGTCAACGCATATGACAATAAAGATACATGCCTCATCTCACCATAATATACAATATGCACAACAAAAATAGGTACTAATACGCAACCAGTTCAATCAATCTTGTTTTCAGCACGCTGTACAGTGAAGTGCAATTCATTCCAGAGTAGAAACCCTCTGTAGAGGGGGCTCCATTAGGTCTTTGCATTTTTACATTACCTCTCAAATACGATACTGATTATAATATTGGAGGGGACATGCGACAGTCTATATATAATGCCAAGAATGTCTCGATTCCTGCGAGCCAGCAGCCTGTTACATTCACATTGAACATGTAATTCATTGCGGGTAATCTCACAGGGATCAAGAATACCTAAACAGCACCGAAGGCAGTGATTCTGTATGGTTTCTAGACTTTTATCAATATATACTACAAATAAAAGCGGGCCCAACACTGAACCCACAGGATATTGGTTTGGAATTAGACATGAGTTCATGCACTACAGTAACCTGACAGTGGTTACCAAGATAACTTTTGAACCATTTTATTGTATCATCACTACAAGCCAACTTATATAATCACTCCCCAATATTTTCTTCTTATTGTTGAACAAGATAGCCTAGGTCCTGCTAATCCACCCCAAGGCATAATTATACTCTTCCTATCAAATAATGGAAGTATCAAGTAAGCCTATTATCATCAGGTTTAAGCCACATCCCAGTGGGCACAAAACTCAATTCAACATTGAATCAACATTGAATCATCATTGAATCAACATTGACAACCATTTATCAATGTTGATTGAATGTTCTGTGCCCACTGAGATGCAGCATAGACAAGGGTCCAGGGTGTACATTGGCCTTCAAATCCATAGTTCATACACACAAGGAGCATATAAGACTGTGTTAAGCAAATTGTAATGCCACAGAAATAGTGTCTACACTGGACAGCTGCTTAGAGAACCTCCTTTTCATCATTCAAGTATATAGTCTAGCTTATTTCCAAACTGTGATAACATCTGTTTATTGTTCCTATTCTACAGCACTTCAACTTTTTCTTGTCTTTTCATCTGTCTTTGTTGGAAAAATCTATATATCATATAGTAGTGACTGGTGTAACTGATCAGAACTACTAGACCAGTTTGCCCTGTCCAAACCCAATCTCAGTCCACATCAGGCAGCACGCTTTGAAACTGATTTGAGCCCAAAATGGGCAGCCTGATGGGGACCACACTTTAGCCCAGCCATCTGCCCAACATGAAACCAAAACGGGCAGCCCACTTTGAAACTGATCTGAGCCCAAATCGGGTAGCCTGGTCAGGGCCACACTTCAGCCCAGCCATCTGCCCAACATGAAACTGTGCGGGCTTGCTACCAAAACCGTGACTTAGCATGAATAAAAATCTTGAACCTTGAATCTTAAGGGTGAGTCCGTAAAAAGTTGACACTTTGTAGGTGTCAGCTTAGTCAATGGGGATTCAGTAGTGTCTCCATCGAAGGTTCCCGGGGCATGACATAGCCCAAAAGGTATAACATTGAATTTGAATTGCCCCATATGGTTCATATGGGTGCTCATGGACTTATTTGCTGGTACTCCCATTTTAAATCCAGTGTACAGAATCATTTTGCACCATCTAGAGACTCCACTGATTCATTTATTTGCAGTAACGGATAAACATTCTTCCTAATGAATCTGTTCAATTTCCTATAGTTGATGCATAATCGCCAGGAACCATCCACCTTGGTGACCGTCAAGTGGGTCTAGAGATGAGGGGGTCCCCATGTCGCAGATCGATTTTAAGAAATGTTTATGTCACCCTGGCGATTTTAAGAAATGACCATGTCGCGATGTCGATTTTAAGAAATGCCCATGTCCCATGTCACAATCTCTTCAATTCTCCATGTTGCATGTCATTAAGGCACAAAATGCCCATGTCGCTGTGTCAATTTTAGGGGTCGACCCCCATTATCAACACAGGACTTGACCAACACAGAGGAAAATGTGAGAGTCACGTTTACTCACATGCCATAGTCAGGTCCATGTCTCCAAAAGCACCCTCATCTGAAAGTCAGGCTGACTTTGACTGTAGAGAGTGTCCAGCACTGCCTGACTCAGGTGGTATGATAGTCAGGCAGTGCTGGACCCTCTCTACAGTCAAAGTCAGGCAATGCTGGACCCTTGTTTAAGAGAATGCAACACTGCCTGACTTTCACGCTCAAGGGTTGTCTGGCAATGCTGGACTGTACCTAGAGCAAGAGTACAGCGATGCCAGACTCTGGCTATCGAGAGTCGAGCCAAGTTAGACTCAAATGTGGATTTAAGTCTAGCAATGCTGGACTTTGGCCTCAATGAAAGTCAGGCATAGCAGGAATATCTTCTGTACAGTAAGACTAGTTGCATATTTGCATTGGAGGAAATATATATGTCCTCCCCAACACTTGTAAAATCAAATCCCATACAACATAGTTCTGTTGTCCTGAATAGAAAAGGGTGTCACAGACCAGAAGTTATTTAGGCATGTAACAACACAGGGATACATGTACCAACATATATATGTCATAGGTGATCCCAGAATCTCAATGTATGTTAATTCCAAATCCACAAGAATGGTATCTGAAACCATACTATTTAGCTCAACACTGTATTGCGTCCCCACCTGGAAGCAAACAAAGAAGACTGACCCTCATTCCACAGTCAGACATTGCCTGACTGTGGAGAGAAAGTTAGCCTGACTCTGATATGAGGAAGTGTCTTGCCTGACTGTCACATTCAAGGATCAGGCTGACTCTCAAAAGGGACTATCAGTGCCTGACCCTGTGCCAGACCCTGTGGAGAGTCTAGCTGATGCTCACCTTTCTCTCTGTTAAGGACTGTCACTTGGTTGACTAATACCCTCATTCAACCTCAGCTTCCATGGCACTTCTCTTTGCCATCGGTAGGTGTCGGTAGGGGAATCAGCTTGGGAACGCGTCACCAATATTGATATGCGTGGATTTGGATGGTTACTTTCTGTCTAGCTGTGCACAGGAAACTGGTTACTAGTATATGAGTTTGCTCAGACTCTATTATTGTCCGGGGCCCACTCCTTCAGCATAGGTCACTATGTGTGACCACGATTCCAATGGAAAGGCCTTGTTTTTGGGACCTAGGCAAGGGCCCTTGAACAGGAGTGCCCTTGGGGCAATTTTGGACGAAAAATGGTACATTTTCAGGTCTAATGACACCAAAAACCTAAAGATTACACTTTTACTCTCTTGGTCTCCCTAAGGGTATGTCTTGAGCTCAATTTCCTCTGACAATAATGCTATATGGTCGCTTTCCTCCCGTGATAAGGGTACCCAGTAAACAAAAACACGTTATATAACGTCAAAATAACGTGTCTTGGAGTTGTGGAAAACGTTAGAAAAAAACGGAAATATAGCGTTATTTATTTGACTCCAATGTATGTATATTAACATTATGAAAAATCGTTGGAATTTACAACCTTATTATAACGTTATTCTACGTTTTTTTATAATGGATTTTGACTGCTAAATAACGTTATAAAAAGTTATTATACGTTATAAAATGGTGATGGAACACCTAGCTGAAACGAGTATTGGGGGAACTAATTCATGTTGAGAAAATACTGCATTTTATGAGACTCGAACCTGTGATAGTATAGGCATCATTTGCCAGTGTTTAGACCACACAGACATGAAGTCTTTATATGTATAGTGTGCCAGTAAACAGAAACATGTTGTGTAGACGTTTCGGAACGTTAACAATTTTTTCAATTTCATTTATATATTTAGATATATTTAGAGAGAGAGACAGGCAGATTTAAGATATAGCCTACATCCCTCCCTCCCTTGGCCACAGCGCCTGTACACAGTATGTGGGATCTTGAACATCTCTATTATATCTGCAGCTAGTGCTACGTCTGCGTTTAATGAGCTTTTTTTTCAGAGGCGTAGGAAGCAAATCTTCATTGGTGAGGCCCAGGGGGCCCACTCCAACCAACTTTAAGTATCGACTTTTATGCATGATAGATCTCATATTAGCCTGTATAGAAAAGTTGTAGTTAAGCCCCCTTTATTTCTGATTGGGGGGCCCAGGCTCCTCTGCCCCCACTGGTCCCTATGCAGGAGAGGCAAGAATTGGAAATTGTGTGTATTATATTACAGGTCCTGACAAATTTTTGGGGGGCCCAAACATATTCAGGCCCTCCCCCCTCCTCAGTGATTGGGGGGGGGGCGGGCCCCCCTGGCCCCCCCCTTTTCCTACGCCACTGTTTTTAGGTAGTTTCACAAAACGTATTTTTTCCTGTATTAGGCCTTATCAAGTTTGTGTCAAAATAATATCTAAGTGATTCGAACCTATGTCACACACACTCCAGACTCAGGTGTCCTATCAACTGCGCCACAGATGACAACATACATAGCAAGTCTCAGTACCTACAGTGTTAAAATTCCTATTCAAGAAAGAACTATCAGCATAGCAGGTTCGAATCCCACCCTGGACCGATTACGTTTTACACTATTTTTGTATACCTTTTTTCTCTAAAATAATATGTTTTTAACTATTGAAATGGCTTAGGCTATATAACGGATAGAGTATAAGCTAGGGGACACATAGTAAAACTAATTCAGCTCATTCAACGTAGAGGTAGGCACTGATACTTGCATTGGTGGCAATAGGGACCTTTAGCAACCACGTAAAAGCTCATAAAACGCAGACGTAGCAGTGCTGAAGGCATAGGATACGTCTGCGTTTAATGAGCTACGTCGGGTTTGCTAAAGGTCCCTACTGGCAAAAACCTACACTACCACATCCTCAATGGATTCGGGGTAACTGGTTAGTCTCTAATGTAGAAGACATAAAATATCCATTTTTGGGGGATACCTTTTCAACTAATGTACTGACACTGATGCTAAAAGAAAAGAAAAAAAAGATCACTCCATAAACTATCTAGATATATGGCAGTGGTTCCCATCATTTGCGTGCTAAATAGTCATATAAAAACGTTACATAATGTTATACAACGTTGTGAATACAAATGTTTTTGGCAAACTATTGTTACAGCGTGGTTATACATATAACATAAAATAACGTTATATACTTTGTAACGTTTCAGAACGTTAAAAAACGTTCTTTGTTCAATGGGTACCAAATTTGAGGTGATGTTTACACATATAGTTACTATAGAAAAGATAGGGAGTGCACCCCCACCCCCCGGGACTATTATAGAGTCAGGGCCTGAAACTGTGGTGACGGAGGCAATGCTGACATTCCGGCACTGGCCACAGGTGATGAAATCGACATGTTCCAGCAGAAAAGAGGCACTTCTCCCCGTGCCATTGGGGGTGTAAATGGGGGGTCCCTATGTCGCATGTCGATTTTAAGAAATGGCCATGTCACCTGTCACTTAAATTCCCCTGTCCCATGTCGCCTCTAAGAACATATCATGACCCATGTCAAATTTAGGGAAAGCCCCATGTCATGTCATTTATTTTCTCACTCATGTCACTAAGCTCCATGTCCATTGTCGATTTTAAGAAAAGGCCATGTCGCCATGTCGATTTAGGGGTCCACCCCCATGCCACTGGCGCCCTATTGACATTTACAAACCGTAACTAGGGTAATACATATGTAGGGGCTAGGGTTATACGGGTTTGTTATATGACGAGTTCTGTTGGATGCTGTGTTGCGAACTCAGTCCGAACCCTTCAGTCCGACGGTAGGTGGCGACACCTGCCTCGGGCTTGGGGTATGGACAGAGGTCGCTATAGGCTTCCGGTCTGCGTGTGCGCGCGCAGGCTGGCTGCCTATATATACCCAGCATCTGATGGGACTCGTCGGTTACTCTGAGCCACGCTGGTGAGGAGACCCCGTGATCATTACGGCTGATTAGCCTACTGACCCGTTCCGAACTCTATAGGGAGTTTGCACACATAGATACTGCCTGTCTAGGTTCTTGAATAAACCTATTGATTCGCAACCTGTAAACACTTGATCCGAACTGTGTTGACTTTGTTCTTTAATTGATACTCTACCAATATCATAGAGACACAAAGTATCGTTTATTACACATAATATATGTATATATATATATATATATATATATACATATATTTGTCGGGGTTGTGAAAGTATGAAGCAGACACAGGTTCCAATTCGGTTTGAATGCAACAGGTTTTATTCAGTCTCACGATCTCTTCAGGTTCTCATACAAACACGGTGACATTCAGGTTCTCATACAAACACGGTGACATTCGACAAGTTTATCAACGGACAAGGTTCGAAGTGTACAGGTAGCGTTCTAGCTAGTTCAAAGTCAGCAAAGCTGGATGAACTGGTCTTGTCCAAGTGAAGCTGGTGCAAGAGCCAGAGAGTGGGAGGGGTGTAGGTGACCTGTGGTCGAAAGTATCGAAGGTATAGAAGGGTGTGGGTCTGAGCTCGTCCTGGGACGAACTCCCAGAGGTGGCTAACCTCTGCCTCTTATATACCCAGAGCGCGGACCAAGCAGACCTTGCCGCGTGAAATTTAGGGTGAAATAAATGATCAACCCTTTGTATATATGTTCACATGTTGGACTGCGTGAAAGCAGCACGACATACAACATACATAATGTCACCAGGTCACACAATGTCAACATGCAGGGTTAGTTGATGTCTCACAGATCTGCATTTATTGTGCACAACCCTGGAAGTATAACAGGTTTAAAACATATAAAGAGTCTGTAAGATATAGAAAAAGTAACCTAGGTGGATGAGACGTTTATCCTCCCAACACTACATTCCAACTAACCAGGTGAGTCATGACATGGAACATGACTTGTGGGTCTTGTTGCTTTATGGAGTCCCCAGTAAGTGACCCTTTTATGTAGCTCGACTGTCATTCTAATCTAATTATAGTAGGTTAGGATTAAACCTAAAACAGACATTTTCATAATTCGATTAGGTCATGTGTTCCCAATATGGCGACACGCACAAATATGCACCCTACATATGATTTGCTCAAAATCATCAAAACGCATCCCTAGATACATAAATATATGGCTCACTCTCACCAAACCAGTGCAACTGAAAAAGTGGCCGTACATGATCGGTGGCCGTACATGATCGGCGGCCGTACATGATCGGAAATCAACAATATCCCCCAAGGTCTCATTTACTCCACTATTTAACCCATCTAACCATACCTACTGGCTGTAATATAGTTTTGGGAAGTTTATTAGGAAAAGGAAAATCCTAAAATATTTATAGGGGCCAAGGGGGGGGGCTCAATGTACAACCGATCATGTACGTCACATGACGTACATGGTCGGCTTGGAATGTCATGTAAAATGTTCTTATTACCCACTGCTTTACATGTCTAAGATTATACATGTTAAGACTTACATCATATGTGCACCTTGCTATGATTAATTTCTGTTTTAAAGATGGTCCAAAAGGGTAATTAAGGCAGTCAATAGATAATGGGCTGATCATGTACGTACACCTTGATAAGGTTTATTCATGTTTTATCATGTTCAGAAAGGGTAAGGCAGTCAATAAATCACCGATCATGTACGTCACCAATCATGTACGTCACATGACGTACATGATCGGTATTGAAATGTCATGTAAAATGATATTAATAGTCGCATCTATACATTCCCAACATATAACATTTCAAGACACATATCATACGTACACCTTGGTAAGGTTTATTTATGTTTTATCATGCTCAGAAAGGGTAAGGCATTCAATAGATCACAGATCATGTACGTCACCGATCATGTACGTCACCGATCATGTACGTCACTGATCATGTACGTCACCGATCATGTACGGCCGCCGATCATGTACGGCCGCCGATCATGTACGGCCAAATAAAAGTTGCATCGATCTGGTGAGAGTGAGCCATATAACATAAACTAAATTTTCAGTTACTTTTATCTCTACTACTTCTCATAGATCCATACCAAAAACTTTTTTTGGTTGGTGGCCAAAATAGACCCACTAGCCTTGTTTCACTCCCCCCACCCACTCTATATATAGGGATGAGCACCTGTCCCAGCGCCACTCCGACTTTGGCTGTAGGGGTACCGAGATTTAGGCCGTTAACCTTATTTAAATCAGGGACCTGAAGTATTTAAATAGTTAGTATAACTATTGTAGGGGTTTACTACTATAACCATTTCCATCCAGGTGACCAAGGAGGATGGGGCGACTGTCCTCTCTCGGGTACTGCGCACCACGTTTCAGGCGGGAGCCAGCTCACCACGTGACCATGTAGGTTCACGACCAAAGGGGGTATATAAACCTCCCCTCCTCGCATAGTCGCCAGTCAGTGCAGGCCCGGCTGACTCCCAGTGCTACCCTACCCAAGCGCATGATTGAAACCAGCAGCATTGCTTCCGTTTCTTCCCTCGGGTCGAGACTTAGACTCATTGTACAGGGATACATTGAATAAACTTCGTTCTACTTCGCACCTGAAAACTGAAGTTCTTGTTCTCTTTTCTGAGATTACGAATCAATACACTGGTGCCGTGACTAGGATCATTTTTCTCGGTAGCAGCCAGGGGAACCTGGCCGGAGTAGAAGCAGATGGGGACATGAATGTCCTGAAGCGGAACAACCTAGTTGTTCCAACGAGTTTTGAAGGGTTCATTCAGGAAGCCGGAGAAACCTTGAATCCAGGTGGTAACCTGGAGGAGGGAGAGCTGGAGTCCACACGGGTGGATCAGATAGACCCGGAGGAGGCAAGAGGGTTCACCCCGAACTGTATTGCTACTTGGGGTCAGATCATGTTGAACACTGGTCGCTCCTTCTTCAACACGACGGATTCGGTGTTCTTTCCTGGAGGAAAGAAGGGGGAGAATCAGATGGGTTCTTTTCTGGACCCGACGGTACTTGAGATACCACCTGATCCCCTTCGGGATCAACCTGGAGGAGGTCCCCCCACTAGGACCCGGCCTGATCTTGATCAGAACAATACTTTATACCAAGATAACATCTATAGGAACAAAGAGGAAATGAACAAGCAGTATGATGCTCTGCATGATGAACTGGTTTCGTTGATCTCTGAAAGAGACCGTTATATTCAGGAGAATAGACAAGTCCATCAGGATATGGATTGGAGGACAGATCAATTGACCCGTGACAACCAACTGATCCAAGCTCAGATGGAAAAGAACCAGGAGGTATTGAGGGAGGAGAAGAAAAGATTGTCTGAATTGGGCCAGGCCAACCGGAAATCTTCTGCCTGTCAACAACAATACCAGGCTGACCTAGAGAGATGCTCTAGAGAACAGCACACTGCCAAGGAAGCTCGCAACCAACAGGTCAAGGATAATAAGGTAGTGAGAACTGCCATCATAGAGGAGAATGAGGAGCTGTGTCGTCGGAAACTTGAGACAATACAGGCAGTATCGATACTGGAGGCTAGACGGGTGGAGTTCGAAACCTATCTAGGCACCCAGACTGTACTGAACCCAGAGGTGACCCTCACAGCTGGGGAAGGCGTAGAAATTCACCCCCCTCCGGAGGTCTCACAGACCACCACCAGCTACCCCTCCTGGGGACAGGTGAAAAAGGATGCAATGCATGATGGCTCTGTTTGATAAATGGCAAGAACGAAGAGTGAAGCCGGAGCTGAGTACTGTAACATGTTACAAATGTCAGGAAAAGGGGCATTATGCTTCCTCGTGCACAGCTGACACACCAGTTATGCGATTCTCTGGAAAAAGTCCGGAAAATTAGAGGGGATCCCTGAGGAAGGCGACTCAGAGATCCCGAAGGAAATATGCCATAGTACTCCTGACAGGACTGGAGTAAAATCACACTCAGTAGTGACGCCCGGATAAGGGGGGGACAAGCAGGCGCAGCTTGGGAACCCTGGGGCCGGGGCAATCATACATTTGGGAAGTAAGTAGGTGCTGATGCAGAGGAGTATAGTATAGTAGAATCCGAAGGTTCCAGGAAAAAGACCCGAACGTGGGGAGGTTGCTCGAGTTAATTCCAAAAGGGATCAAACACTTTCGACCAGAAATCTCTTTGGAAAACCGAGAGACGAGGAGATTCCTAGCTCAATGGGCAGAGTTAGAAGTTTCCGAAGGTGTTCTATATCGATGGAAGATCTATCCTTCGGGTAAAAGGGTTCAACAGGTGGTGATCCCCTCTGGGATGAGGAGGGATCTAATGTACTATTGTCATGGTCATATGACCAGTGGTCACTGCGGGAAGAAGCCTTCTTTGGAACGCCTGTCCCGAAGGTACTACTGGCCAGGAATGAGCTCAGACTTGTTGGGATGGATCCCCACATGTCCAGATTGCTGCAAAAATAAACCCGGACCTGGGATGGGTAAAATGCCCTTGTCCCAGGAATTGTTCGGGGTTAGATTTGCCAGAGTAGCAATTGATATCATCAGTGGGTTTAAGACCACCCCTGATGGTAATACATGTGTGATGGTAGTTACCGACTACTACGCTAAGTACACTAGGGTGTTCCCCTTGCCCGATCATAAAGCCACGACTTACGCGAAGGCCTTTGTGAAGGGATGGGTGCTACACCTGGGAGTGCCTCTGATGATGCATAGTGACCAAGGCAGGGAATTTGAGTCAGACTTGTGGCAGGAGATGTGCCATCGACTGGCCATCTGTAAGACCCGAACCAATCCATACCAACCCCAGAGTGATTGGATGGTGGAGAGGTTCAACAGAACGCTGATTCAAGTTCTGAAACCATTGGTCAATGAAAGCATGACTGATTGGGATGAACAATGTGAGTATGTATGCCATGCATACAACAGCACTGTTCAAAGAAGTACCGATTGTACCCCGAATCTGTTAGTATTCGGGGAAGACATGATCATGCCAGCTGATCTTGTTTTTGGGGTGGTCGGGTTGAACCCCGACGCACCATGTCACGTGATGTTTGTGGAATCACTAAGAGACCAGTTTAAGTTCGCATATAACCGGGTGAGAAGTGTGTAAACCCCCCAGCAGGGTACCAGTGGGTGGTGAGCGGACAATACGGTGGGTTTGCGGGCATGCTTCCCATAAATAAACTCACTAATACCCCAGCAGAGCTGCTGGTAGCGAAAGGTTCGGCTACTACCCGAAGCGCCTGCCTATAATTGGAACTCCTTGTGTCCCCGCGCGGGAAAATAACTGGGTCAACGACTGACCTAGTTAGGGCAGTCTCGCAAAGGGCGCGACACTTGCGTGGATGCGCGTGACCTCTGCGCACAGGGGTCGTTTTGGTTCATTGGATTTTGAATCTTCACCGGCACTGCGTGCTGGCCGTCGCTGGAGCTAATTGTTATCGGGAATAACTGAACAAAAGTGAGTAAAATACTTTTCGGCATGTCGAGTTGGGCGAGGATGATCGTCTGTCCAAATTGGCCGATCAACCAACCCCTGACAGCGCTGGTGCCACCAGCCCTTCACCCCCTCTGAGGATCAACTCCTTGAGGAAGAGGACATGGACGCTTCCATGACCATATCGTCCCTAACAGAGGAGGAGAAGGAGAGGATCCATCAGGCGGATTGAGAGTTGGTGGTGAAAATCGCCAACAAAGAAGCCCAGCCTGTACGAGATGTCTGGGCCGTGATCGGCAATCCGAAGGTGGATCTGACATTACCCCGTGGCAATGCGAAGCCGGAGGAGCTGGTGATCAGTGGTAAGAGCTTATACGACGGCGGGGAGATGTATCTCTATGCCGACGTGTTAGCTCCCACGGAAATAGGTCTGTCCAGAAGAAATTTATTGAGGCTGGACCTCTCCGTGTCATGCCCCCAGAGTGGTTCAACACCTGGGGCAACCTACAACAGGGCCTTCGGGTGTGCCAAGCACTCAGAAAGGGGCTGTTTGATGCCGAGATGGCTGATGTTGGGGGATATGTCCCCCGGCTTACAGCCCTCTCTGAGGACCCGGATTGTGGTGCCATCGGGGCCACAACCATGGTTTAATCCAACAAAACTCCTGGAGCCAAAGTCGGTAGAGGGATATAGGGCTCTGCTGGAGTCAAACCTATCATACGAGGTCTACGAGTTAGACTACAATCATATGAAAGCCCTCATGGCAGAGGGAGATCTCAGCCGCCACGAAGCTATTGTCCCGGCGGTTGAGGAAATGGCCAAGACTAAAACCAAGAGCTTGACCAAACAGGAGGAGAAGGCTGCCGCCAAGGCCAGCAAGGACAACCAAAAGGGTGATTCTGTCGCCAGGCGTGCTAGTCCTCACGGCCAGGATATACAAACTGTGGTAATTTCAGGGGGTGACCCCTTCATCCAACCAAGGGGTCGACAAGCACGTCAGAACGAGGCAGCCAGGGGTAAGATAGTACCCGACGCCCAGCGGATAGCCACGGGAAGGCTGCAACTGGCGAGGAGGATATGGACACCTCAAAGTCTCCTCCTCGCCCCATCACTCCAAGGGATGATGACCAAAAGCACGACCCGAAGCCGGTAACAGGACATCAGTCCGATGCCAGCTCGGGTGGGGAGTCTGGGAGCGCTATTGAGAAGCTCATCTGGAACAACGTGCGGGGCGGCTTCCGCGGATTCATCCCTGCCCACTGGGGTGAATGCGCTAAGGGATTGGGACGTTATTCCATCCCACGCGACATAAACCTTAATGGTATGTCGGACGATGAGGATTGGTGCCAGACAACGGCACGCAATCCTCTGGTCAGTACCTTTTATGAAGCTTGGCTTCAGGGGATAGAATACTTCCCTGAAACCTATTACACGAAGGATCAGAAGGCGAAGATCCGTTGGTGCCAGGCTTCTCTGGAACAAAAGTTATCGTTCCCCACGCGGGAAAGATACCTCCGCCACTTAGTGGAGTTTCACATACACCATTATATTGTGTATCAATGTGACGCGGAGGGAGCAGGTACTGATACCTGTACCGGTCACCTCCACCCTAGGCGTGGTCGTCTGATCAATCACATGACCACGCTCCACAACATCGGGGGTGGAGAGGCCAGAACAAGAGTAATGGCCCTACATGAACGTGTTATGGCAGCGTTCAGGGAGCAATTGAAGAAGGACCCTAGGAGTCTGAATTCTTCAAAGGCGTATTTCTGCGAGGTCGTAGAAAACGAATCGAAGCTCAATGTGGCGAGGTTCACAAAAGTGCCAGGGTCGCGGAAATTCGACCTAAATCCGGATCTTTATCCCCCGGAGTTGTTCCGACGACCGGCCAACCGTGGTCGAGGGTCTTACCACAGGAGTGGTAGAGAGTCCGATCAGAGGGCTTACAGAGGACGAGTGGAACAGCCGAGGTCGGATTCCAGACGCTCCCGTTCCAGCAGCCCAGCCACCCACATGCGGAAGGGGGGGACCCTCAGTCTGGAGGAGATAGACTCACGATACTATAGTGAGTCCTCTCATGGCTCCCGAAGCTATGAGATTCATCATGATCAGTATGATGAGTACCCAGAGATGAACATGCATCCTGGGAAAGAGTCCCAGACATTGGGTCAAACCCCGCAGGACACCCGCCGACGCGAAGATGAACTGGCGCGTCAGAAGGAGTCTGAGCAGGAACGTAGCCGAAGGGGGCGCCGGAGTCCCGGCAAAGACCATGAACAACAACAGTCATGGCATGACATGGTGAGCCATGCCGCAGCATCAGCGTCGGCTCAGGGAGGTGTCTTGGTTGACACAGGGTACCGAGGCAACCCTCCAGTGAGGCCGTCTGCCTCACATGCTCCTGAACCTCCACCTTCAGGAGTTCACATGCATGTGTTGAAGCATGCATCTCGGGATGCTTCTTGACATCAGCAGCAGCCTCCCAGCCACAAGGGATTTGTGCCTACGCACCGAATCCCTGCACCGGATAGTGGCCCCACCAAGCCACCTCCGGCTCCGGCTCCGGCTCCGGATCCGGCTCCGGCCACCAGCAAGCCAGCCACAGCTGTAAAACCAGCTGAAGAGGCTCAGCAGAAAACTACTGAGCCTAAGAAGAAAGAGAAGCCAGCGGTGGTGCTCAACATGGCACCCGTGGTTTCCTACTTTCCGAAGGACGCTAAGTGTTCTAATGAGGTGGGGCAGGAAATACTGGACCCGTTCCAGCATGAGCAGCGAGCGCTGGCTGAGCAATACCATACTCGGGTATTGCAACACTTCATGGCGGGAGTCTTGAAGTGCCACCAGACGGAGAAGGCTCTCCTTCAAAAGGAGACCTCTACGAAGTTGGTTGACAAGACAAGGTTCTTGAAGGCTCAGAGGGATAAGGCCGCTGAGCTGGAGGCTACTGTTTGGGAGGAGAACAGGGAGCTGCAGGAGACAGTCCGGGAGATGAAGGCAAAGTTCAAACTTTGTCTGGGTATCCGGTTCTCCGACTGGGATGGTACCTTGGACCAAATCAAGGCTGCCATCCAGAAGAAGGATATACCCGAGGGCTAAAAACCCTCGGGTTGCTGAATCTAATCTCATATTACTTCAGAAAGGAGATCAACAGATCTCCATGTGACAGTAAACCTTCGTCTTCTAGGCAAGGGTAAATAAGAAAGGATTATCCTTTCTTACAAAGAATGCTGCAGGTCATCAGATTCTTAGGTAATAATATATACATCACATATTACTGTTAATCCAACATATGTATAGATTTAAACATAATTACATCTACACCGGCTACCTTTGTATGGTAGACCAGAAGGGGAGAGCACCTCACTCAGTCGTCCAAGATGAAGAGGAGAGCACCTCACTCAGTCGTCCTGAAGCAGATCAATGGATCAGCACCTAACCCGACGTTAGTCAACATAGTATTTATGTAAGGTTCTGTAGCAGGTCGCTATAATTCCAGAATAGTTAACAGAAGACATTTCCGTCTATATTTTTATAATATATATTTATGGTGCTGAAACACGACGATAGTTTATGATACTCAGGATATTACCAAAGATCTGTATAAACCATAAATGTGTTCAAATGTTGACCACTTCGGGTGGATGTAAATAATACTACATATATTTAATAGTACTAGCTATATTTTGTTACGGAAAAAGGAGGTGAAGAAAAAAGATTTGATTCTGGTGCGGAGAGGAGTTGTCATAATGTGTTTCTAAATTATTTTTTTAGGCTTGTGAGTCCTTTTAAGGACTGGTAAAGATTCCGAATAGGGTACACTTGCCAACCTAAAAAGGTCCTTATGAGGACTATATTTGTTTTTTTATATATATTGGAAGTTAGTTACAGTCTGTTAGTAACTACTTCACTAAATGTAAGGTCATATCAAAAGGTAGCTATGACAGCTTAATGCCTTAATTCCAATCACATATTGTTTATCATACGTAACATATGACTATTTGTAGTGAAACCCTTTTATATATAGTGTATAGACAAACTACTTCTGGTTGTCAAAACTATATTTTTATTATTATGATTATGAGTCTACTACTCAGGTTTTTACCACACCTAGTGTTGTCTAGGGGGGGGTAGTGTAGGGGTCTGTACTGTTAAAGTACAGCAAGCCTGTCTCTCCTTACTTTTACAATGGCACAGGTGGTTTTAATTAATAAAATAAACAAAAGACTAGGTTCAAGCAGGCAGGCTTAATTAGGTACTAAAGTTATATGAAAATACATAGTGGTGGAAACAGTCCTTGAGGAAAAGAGCTTTTAGTAATTGCGTCTCAAGAAAACATGTCCTCCTGTTCAATCCATTAGGAGGGGGTATAGTCTGTTGTTTGTTTGGATAAGGGTGAGAGCTGCGCAGTGAGTCCGTTAGATATATGGGTGTTTTGAAAGGCCGGGCAGAATGAATCACGGTAGGACATCTGGTGGCCGTCCATGAGGAGAAAAAGAGCACGTTCAGTCGTCTCCCTCTGGAAGAAATAAAGGAAAGAAAGAAGGGTAATAAAACAATAATTTTGGTTCTTAAAGTAATGCGTAGTGGTAAAAATGAACTGGCAGCGCGATATAATCTCTACGGGTTGAGCAGAGGAGTCAGTCGGGAGAGAGCCGACCTGCCAAGCAGAGATAGAGTGAGGAACAGTCAGCAGTTGTTGAGGGGGGGGGGTTGGGGATTGAGGCCCCCCCTCCCCCCATGCTGAGGACAGGGCTGGTATCCAGGCACTAGGTTGCAACAACAATCAGCATTGTCAGGAACCCTTATCAATATCTAAAGGACAGGGATTGAAGGGAAGACGTTTGCCCAAATTGGTGTGGTTCTGAAGCGTGTGGGGTGAGACTCTTTTGTCACCACCCTATATGAAGGGTTTTACCCCAAAGGACTCCTTAGGGAAGATACACCACTGTGATAGGGGAAGAACTTACCTCCCTATAACTGTAAGTAGAAACCTTTTCTATAATCCATGAAGGCACAGCCTGGTTATTGTGGAGAATCACTTTGAAGGTCTAAAAGGGGTAGACTTTACCCAAACACCATTTAAACAATGCCAATCATTTAGATCTATTATAAGCATTCGGGTCACACCTTTAAATGACTTTGGAGTTGCCATTACATTCCACCACTGATTATCCTGTTGTTTGAATTTTCAATGAAATTGTATAATATTATGAATTGTGTGAAATATTGTAATCAAATTTGATAGAGAAATGAGTAGGAGTTTGAGACAGGTTGAAAGACCTTAACATGAGGAGGTCCAACGTATCGATTACTAATGTTTTACTGTGCCAAATCTTTAACATTAGGAGACACCGTGACTGAATATACAAATGTACTGTAGAATCTTGCCAAATTAGAATAACCAAGATGAGAGGGGAGTGAGCCTCTTGAGACGTCCCCTGGTAAAAGGTGGAGACTATTCTAAACGACAAGTTGTACTCCTGAGACCTGGGGTTGCTATTTTGACTCAGGGCTACAGCTTTGGGTATTCGAAAACGATATCTGAAATTATCAAACTCTTTGATAGCATGCAGAGTTATCGCGTGGTTTGCTCTGGCTTTGTGCTTTGACCGGTGATTTGCCCGATTGGATAGACCTGAGAATAGATTAGTAGATACGTCTACTCAGGTGGTGTAATTGAACTGAGTAAGATCTGGAATGTTGACCAGGAAAGAAGCCTGAGACGCTCATCTGTCAATTATGAATAAACTCTTTTACCTGTATCTGACTCTCATGTTTATGTTTGAGTAGGATATGTACGGCTATTCTTACATTAAGCCAGTGACTCTACCTGAGACTTAGAACTTTTACTGATTGCCAAGCGAGTATGAATACAACAATAGCATCTAAAGTAGTTTCCCTTAATTGCTTAATTTTGACCCAAATGTAAACAGCAACCGTACAGACTGGTGGAGCACCTTAAGTGCAGCCTCTCGTCTTCTGATGAGTGGTACCCCGTTCCCCGTACCGGATGGGCTGCTGGCTCAATTAGGACCGCCCGCGGGAGACACGGGTCAAGACAGTGTCACGAGTAGGGGCCGCGCAATAGTACCGACGCAGGTAGGTGGTGGTGAAGGTAAGATTGGCAGTTGTATTGGCAGTGTGCATGGCAGTGAAAGTGTGGGTAACTTTGATGTGATAAGGGAATAGGTCGATATGGAGACTGAAGGGATTGATCACCCCTGACGTCTCCTGAGATCCTAAGACAAGGCTGCCCCAGTCTAAACTGGGTAGCGACAATGGGATACAGCCTGTAATGGGGAATGGTGATTATGTGGTGGTCCCCAACCAGGGGATCACATACGGTGATAATTTAGTAGTATAATTCCGGCGTTCATGCGCGAAGGGGGCAGGGTCAGGCCTGACCTGTCTACTTCACGCTGATTCAGGGAACGTGGATAAGAGACCAACCAGCAGGTCCTTTTCGCGAATCCCCACCGGATTCACCAGTAACACCTGGGTGAACAGCAGAGGCGTCCTCGGGAGCGAGTGACCAGCGCCTCTGCGAACAGTATGACAGGGGGTGATTTTGATCCTGAAATAACTTTCAGGGTCACACCTGGACAGTGTAGCAACAAGCCTCCGTGGGGGAGGTGCTGAATCGCCATAGCCCCCAGGTGCTTGGCACTCCTGCCATACTATATCTAAGTAGCATAGGTTTGTGGATTATCTTTGGTGATGAAACAGGCGACCGCAAGGCAACGCCCCGAAATACTCTCCAGAAGGAGAATGCCGTGGAGATCCCACGAGAAAAAAAAAAAAAAATACCGCGACGAACGAGTTGCGAGGTTGAAACAGGCGACCGCAAGGCAACGCCCCGAAATACTCTCCAGAAGGAGAATGCCGTGGAGATCCCACGAGAAAAAAAAAAAAATACCGCGACGAACGAGTTGCGAGGTTGAAACAGGCGACCGCAAGGCAACGCCCCGAAATACTCTCCAGAAGGAGAATGCCGTGGAGATCCCACGAGAAAAAAAAAAAAAAATACCGCGACGAACGAGTTGCGAGGTTGAAACAGGCGACCGCAAGGCAACGCCCCGAAATACTCTCCAGAAGGAGAATGCCGTGGAGATCCCACGAGAAAAAAAAAATACCGCGACGAACGAGTTGCGAGGTTGAAACAGGCGACCGCAAGGCAACGCCCCGAAATACTCTCCAGAAGGAGAATGCCGTGGAGATCCCACGAGAAAAAAAAATATATACCGCGACGAACGAGTTGCGAGGTTGAAACAGGCGACCGCAAGGCAACGCCCCGAAATACTCTCCAGAAGGAGAATGCCGTGGAGATCCCACGAGAAATACCGCGACAAACGAGTTGCGAGGTTGAAAGAGGCGAGCGCAAGGCAACGCCCCGAAATACTCTCCAGAAGGAGAATGCCGTGGAGATCCCACGAGAAAGAAATACCACTTGGCCTGACCCAGGGAAGAGGTCAGAACAGACCATGTGGGCGGGAAGTGAGGAAACCAGTTCCCTCTCATCAGAAGAGGAAGAAAGGAAACAGAAGGAAAAGAGGAAACGAGAAAGGAAGCGCACAAGTGAAATTCGAAGAAACAGAGTACTCGAGGAACAAGCCTTAGAACAGGCAATGAAGGAAAATAACAAAGCCCGGCAAGTAAATGAGCGTGAAGCTAGGGCATTACAAAGAAGATTAAAACGAGATGCGAACATCCGTAGGCTCACCAAAGTAGATAGTGAGGTAAGTGATAGCCTCGAAGAACGCGAGGGAAGACCGGACGTATTTATCCCGGCTGGACCCATTAGGAGAAGTAACATTAGAAGGAACCGAGGGACTTGTGCTGCAGAACAAGTTCCCTAGCATATGGTCCACATTATATCAAAAGAAGAATTAAGACAGTAATATTTAAAAGGCCGCAAATAAGAAGAATTTTGAGAAGGCAGAAGAAATAGAGTATTAATAGGACAAGCACTAGAGGATGCGTGGTCACGTTCCGATACATTATATACTACTGAGGGCTCAGCAATTAAATCAATGAGAAGAAGGGATAGTTCAAAGATGGTTGGAAAAGGATGCTGAGGCCCGGCGATTTATCAAGCAAGACGATGAAGAAAATACCGCCAGATAGGCAAGAATTGAATAGGCAGGATAAACTATGGCTGACTCGATAATGGCACTTCACCAGAAATCTAAGATCGACCAATGGACTTTTTAAAACAACCCTATGAATAACTTGGAATCCTCAGAAATTCAAATAGCAATCTGAAAATTCTACAAAATATCCATGGACAATTTGGAGTGCGCCAAATATCAAATGACAACTTACCATCAACCAATTATAGTTAAACAATAAGTAGAATTGGAACTTTAGAACTGACCATCTTGAACTAATAATTTGAATATACGTAATAGAATTGGCAAGAAATTGTGATTGGTGACTTTGATTGACAATTAGAACTTACTAGAAGTGTAATGGACCATTTCGGATTTTTCGAGGTTAAACGACACAATTTTAATTGACACCATTTTAATCGACACAACTTTAATCGACACAACTCCAATCGACTCAAGTTTAATCGACACAACTCCAATCGACACAATTTTAATCAACACAACTCCAATCGACACAATTTTAATCAACACTTTTGGTATTTATCTAATTCATAAAGCAAATGATTCTTATTAGATTTGGACATGTAAATAGTGCATTTTGATCGGAATTTCATCAGGATTCCGTTTCTGGCCTCAGCTATGCCATAACTATAGCGCAACACGTTTTGCCGTGATTATCGCAATGTTGAGATATGCTTTATTAAGAGCCAGGAATAATACCTAAGAAAATAAGTGTTAGTTTTGATAATGCATCCGTTTTGATAATGCATGCCATAGATAAAAGCACTGAGCTGGGAATCCGAAAATGAGAGTCAGTGTCTCACTCTTAGACTTGAGAATGGGCGACCAGCTCACACCAGTTTGAGATCTGCTGGTAAACAGCTTGCGGTAGAAAAAACCAGGGATGGGAACATGACACTAAGGGGCTGAGAAGGTGGGGGGCTGTGTATGCTACACCCAGGCACCCCAGTGTTGACACGGGGCAGGCTGGGGAGTTGATGTGAGTAATGTCATCCAGATGTTGGGGGACCATCGTGTTAAAGCACTATCAGCTAGACTGACTCATTGAAGGAGTGTGGAATGACAGCAAGTAACAATGCATCATTGGAAAAGGCATAATGCACATTTTCATAATTGACATGGGTATTTTCTTTAAAAAAAAAAAAAAAGAAAAAAAAAAAAGAAAAAAAAAGAACTACAACAACACAACATGGTCCTGTCTTAGAAACTGCTTGGTCCTGAAAATGGTATGTGTATTGCTTAAAATGGCATGGTCATTTCCTAAAGTCAATATGGCTATATACTTTGCATACTTTTCAAAGATTGCCGTATATACTTTGCATACTGTTCAAAATCGACTTGCAAATTTCTGAAAATCGACGGAGACATTTTGAATCGAATGACGGGATGGACGTCATGGTCGTGTCATAAAACGACATAGACATAGACATGGTCATGTTTTATAAACGACATGACAAATCCTTAGAACGACACGGTCATGTCATAAAACGACATGGAGATTCCTTTTTTGGGACAAATTAGTTTATTATAATAATAGCCAAAAAGGGGTGACTTTGTAACCTGGTGCCTTTGATTTTGGCAAAATTTCGACCACAAGGGGGGATGCGTGTGAGTGTCTTAAAAGTTGCAAAGGTTGATTTTCCGTGCTGCGAAATGCATTTTATTCCTGCGATTGGGTTCAAACCAGCAGCTGAGCTGGCTATACACAAGGAAACAACATTTTAGTCAGAATCTAAAACATATAGCATAAGCGGCTAACTTGCAGCAAATGTCCGCCCATTCAAGTGCAACAATCCACGCATGGTCGGCACCATGCCCGAACTAATTTTAGTGCAAAACGACATTTCATGTTTGCCAACTCCGTGACCCTATTTTAAACACTGAAGAACATGTATTTGAATGTGTGTAATAAAGACCTTTAGGGATTGAAAATTGAATTGAGTTGAATTGTATTTGATTGAATTGATGAGACCAGAAGGTCATGATCATGTAGTAATTTTGATGTCTAATACTGGCCTGTCATGGGACCCCATGTACAGATTTAAAGCAGACGACATTTGGTAGTTTCTGTCCGTGCCGCTGGTGGCATCATCCCAGGTCCACTCCAACTAACGGAACGGTCTCTGTCCATGTTAGGAGTGGGTCCAGCAGTGACAAAATCGTTCCAAATTTGGGTTCATATAGAAGTTGATCTTGTTCAGGAATGGCTTCATTGTGGCAGGGCATGTGCCATGGTGAAATTGCTTTTTGGAAAATGTATTTAGAACTGGCTTTGACCAAAAAGATGGTGATGCTGTCATGCTGTCCCTGTCATTTTGGGTGGGGACACTGTGTGGTCTCATTATTGGGGCAACTTCTACTATATCTGACTGCCGGACCTGGCTTGTCAGGGCCCAGCTGGGTGGGAGGTGCCCCACGCTATATACACTTAAGTTGCGTTTTGAAGATATGGCTCATGGTGAATGACATTGTATTAAGGCTCTGAGCTCTGCTGTGTGAGTATATACGTGTATATGTGCATACATGTATATGTGAATATGTGTGTGGGTGTGTTTGGCCAGAATCATGCACAAACTCTATTCAAAATAAATTTCAAGGTGATCCCTTAACGTATGAGGAGGTCGTCATACACTTGTTACAGACGTTGTTGTTGTGATCTTGAATAGATGAGGATTTTCCCGCGCTGGGTTCAGACAGAATCGCAGCTGTGCTGCTACTTAGAGACAGACGACATTCCCTTTGGAATTCTAGTACCCGCGGATTTTGGTCGTTGTTATCAGAAAATGGACTGAGTGAAGTGTACCTCACGTTATAGGGATTAAAGCAGATGTCATTTGATTGACATGAAGTTTTGAGGTCGATTCCACTTCTGATTATTGTTCTGGTCTTATTGGGTTGGGGGTTGCACTGCGCTATATGCACACCGTGTCGCCAGGCTGTGTGGCTTATTTTGAGACAAACGACCTTGGTGCACATTCTAAAATCCAAATTATAAGCGATCAAGGAATAGCAAGCGATGTTTGTATTCAAATTCTAAAGGCCACCACAAAAGGGGCCGGTGTGTGGCTAACGACGGGGTGCTTTGTTCAAGGTGAGTGACGTTCCTCTTTGGAAGGTAAAACGGCAAATGGGACTACAGGTGCGGCGTCCCTGGCGACCAATTGAAGACCTTTTGCCATCCACCACACTGGTGGCTATACATGGGTTAAAAGACGACACGATTGACACGGTGACACGGCCCCTTTGCTAAAGGGTCGACACATTGACATGTCCAATTGTTTGGGGCCTAGGGTATAGTCACACACTGTGGGGCCTGTGTCGACTGGCATTGAGAGGGCGGTTTGTCGTTTTTTAAACATTGAGTTTATACCCCGATTTGAAAATATACATTTTGCCTCCCTGTGACACGGGGGGGCGACCAAAAATCTTGAATTTAGATATTAGGTGGGCCATGATTCTTGGGAGCAAATGGCGTTGTATTCCGGTCCCAGCATCCGCATCATGGCCATCTAATGTGGGGCAGACGACATTTTGCCACTATGTGCAAACAGTGCCGACGCGCGGTACAGCTGATTCCCGGCAGACATTGTTGATTTCCTACCAATGGTAGTTTGAGATCTCGAGAGTTCCTACTATAGTCCACTGCTGAGTGGCCTTTCTGCATTTCGAACGTAATCAACTAACACTGTTAATAGATAATAGTGTAGATATCATGCATGGCTTCTGAATGCTGTGGACATAGTGTTAAGTACCCCACGTTGTGAACATGGGGCTGCCCCACCGTCCTGCTGCTTAAGCCAGACGTTGCGGCAGAATGTTCAGGCAGTGGCCCTGGGAGGTGATACATAAGGATGGTGATTGACAAATTTTTGATCAACAGTTATCATAGACAAAATTTGTGATCAACATTTCTGGAGTGACAATTGCCATAAGCCAAAATTTAGGATTGACAGTTTATGATAGACGGCTATCATGGGACATAATTTGTGATTACCAATTTGTGATGGACCTATATCATAGGTCATGATTTGTGATTAATGGTTGGTGATAGGTGGTTGTCATAAGACAAAATTCATGATCCAACAATTTATGATTGACAGTTATCATAAGTCAAAATTTATGATCCAACAATTTATGATAGACAATTATCATAAGTCAAAATTGTTCGTGAACTAACTTTATTAAAATGATTTCCCCCTACTGAAACAAATGTTTTTAGCAATATGCAACTAAACATCACTGCAACTGACATATAATTTCACATTTTCAATACAAATACCCTATTCACACAAATAGTGTAAACCGTAGTAACATGCTACCTAAATTATGGGGAAATAATGACATAGTTGTAGCATTTTTAGAATACAATCCATATTCATGAAAATGTCATTTTCATGGGAACTTAAAATCAGCCATATGAAAGAGTGTTTAACTCGCCGCCGCTATGACAAGTAGAATGAATGGGAAGCATTGGCAGGTCCGAAAACATGTAGGGGTATTGAAGCCTGCACCCAGGGGGTCGTACCATAATCAACAATTGAATGCTGTTGTCATTTTGTTTTTACATTTTAATAATATACAACGGCTCTGTTGTAGAGCCAGACAGGAATACCTGTATATTGGCGCATGGTTAAAGATACATTACCAGCTACTTTCAGGAGATTTTCTCATTCTATGTTGATTGCATGCTATGTATAATTACATGCCCATGTGGAGAGTTTAGAGGCTCTCATTTATCATTTATCATAATTAGAATACAATATGTTGTCACAAAATGAGTAGCTGGCACTAATGAGAATCCGGCAAGGGGTGCGTTATGAACGATCAAAGCACATATGCTTTCACAGTGAATGCATGGGTCTGGCAAGGAGCCCTCAATTGAGTGTTTCATTTGGATTTCATAGCAAATGGCTTGCCTATGATAAAAGGGCCGGTCACTTTATAAGGAAATGACTAGTGGAGGTCTATATTGGGTTTATTTCATAACTTGATTTTGGGTCTATTGGGGTGGTAATGTGTCTTTAAGGGAAAGAAAATTGAGCTAACTCGAGAGAAATAACTTTTGCATAAAGGGATATTTATTATTGGACAACTAAGACTGCTTGGTGCCCAGCAGTGGCACACAATGTATGGCAGTGTGAGTCTACTATGGATGGTAGAGGCCGGTCCCGCGGTGACCGTCTCGTTATGGTCTGGCCCTGCCACTGACATTATGACTGGTCCATTGTGTGCATCAGATAGAGGTGTGGAAGCCGTATTTTCCGCCACGTTTCAATATGCGAATATTACAGATGAAATTACAACAACATGTGTGTCAATTGTATCTTGGGTGACCGGAGGAGAAACTGTTCCATCATATAACTGTGATCGTGAAGAATATTGGATTCTGAATAACGGTGAAATTGTAAGAGGCCTTGAGTATGTGAGCTACGTATATCGGTGAAATGTCTGAATATGACATGAGCGTACATGTTAGATACAAGCTGACCTGGCTCAGTTTTGCTGATTGTATGAGGTGACAGAATCTGTATACAGAGGCTGGTGCTTTGATATTTACTGTTGCCATTGCTGTCAGTTTTGCTGCACAGAAAGTGTCCGGGGAAATATGAACATTATCATCGTCATTTTGATATAATCGGGTAAGAATGGGTCTGCATTATACCAAGAAAACTGCCGCGCAGTGTGGCTGATGTCCAGCAGACGACGTACCCAAGGGGGGTGTTACACAACTACTCTGCTGTCCATCTTTATAATGAATAAAGACAATCACACCTGACACACCCGATTTTCCATCACATGAGTGGAATAAAGACAGTACCAGGACCAACGTCCCACAGGGGTCCGGACTCTGTACTCCATCGAGAGGGCCACTGGACATTGAGCCATTCCCATTCCTTTGCCCGACTCGTTCGCAGTGTCACGTAGAATGACTCGGGTACTTCTCGCAACAAAGGGTAACGTCATCATGGCTCATCTGCTCCGATACACTGGAGGACTGGCCTCAGTTGCGACTGTGGGTTCAACCACAATGACTGGTCACCACATGGTGACTGTTGCGGATAAGACTGGGGTGTCTGGGCCATCTTCGTGCCTCGCCTGGTCCCGGATCATTCCGCAGCAGCAACGGGCGGCTCTCCTCCAGAGTCGCCTCCACGGCCCAAATTACAACAAGTGCGACCACCTGGAGGTGGTCCACCTAGGGCCATGGTGTCATCCTGGATGAAGGACTGCATGTATAGCGACCTAGTGGAGGGGTGAGTGAAACTCCTGACTGGGTATGGATGGTGAATTGAATGGTGTCTCCGGCCTGAACCTACAGTCTATGCTGAACGATGCGTAGGGCAGTTGGTGTTGTGTTCTGCAGGGAATGGAGTTCAGCCCCCAGGTAGACAACCGCTAGGCAGTACAGAAGGAGCTGCACCCTGGGGGGATGGCACCACCCCTCAAGCAACATCAACCTCGGGCTGTGGACATTCCAGCCATTACCCAGGTGGGGTGGTCCATGGTGGGTTCTGCCACAATGACACGTCATGAACTCGAGACGATGGCGCATGTGACTAGGGGTGCTCAGGCTATCTCTGGGGCTCACCTGGTTGCTGTGGAATCCACTGGAGCAACAGGCGGCTCGCCTCCAGAGCCTCCTCCACGGTCCGGGGTTCGACACATACGGGCCTGGACGATGTATTGAGTGACTTTTCTGGGTTGACCGGGTGCAAACGTGTCGAAGTATTCATTAGGTGATCGTAGACAATCGTGATGTGTGTAGTGTGTAGCGACAAATACTAAGCAAGTGTAGACATTGACAGAACAAGCAATGTGAATCTACAAACTAACACTGAACTCGGTCCGACGACAAACCGTGCTTTGAAACACATGACCATGTACAAGTCATGTTGTTGTTTTGCGGCACGGTGTGCCGGGACACATAACCGCGTGTGGGTTGTGCTCTCCCTGCTGTATTAGCACATTGCAAAATGCTGTGCACCAGACGGACAGGACCATTTAAAAGTTATTTACCGGACTAAGAGCTCTAATCTGACCGGGAGGATGTATGGTCAGACGAGCTACACAGCAGCACGGAATTGGGCCACAGGTGAACTGTATATACAAGACATCTAACAGAACGTCGACAGTTGGCAACATTGTTATTGTGGTGTGTATATAAATAAGGTTTTGGTGCAGGTGATGGACGGAGTTATGAAATACGATATCTTAAGATCATGTCTGTAACATTTATTGTCGTGTGAATAATGTGGACTTGTCAATGCTATTAGGGGTATCTTGGTTTGGCAGGGCATGTATTACTGCTGATGTGTTATATTTTCCTGTATAAGGGGGCTCGATAGTGCATGGGATATTACTGCGGCATGTAACCATTGATTATGTAAGGCGAGAGCAAACAAGTCTCTGTAAAGCAAGGTTTATTGTCAATGGCTGTATTCTATTAGGGTATGAGGGATATATACATATAGGGATATGGGGTAATGGGGAGGGGGGATGAGATGAACTCGCCTCCAAGGGGTTGCTGTTAGTGTAGCGGCTGCTCTTTGGGCGGTGAACCAGGGCATATGGGTCGAGAAGAAAAGAAAGGGACCTACTAGTTGACATGGTTATAGAAAGGAAGGAATCGCCATTAGGTTCATCACAAATGTTCTGAGACATATGTTCTTATTGTCATTTCCTGTTGCGAATGTCGCAATGAACGTCGAAAACAGTCCGAGATAGGATTGAATGTACTTATCTGGACTTTCATCAGAAGACCAGATTTTAGAGATGCTTGAACGTTTTCCTATACAAGCTTGCTTGTATTAACAGTTACAGGCTAGTAGGTGGAAAGGCTGTAACAAGAGACTAGAAAGAAAGGGGAACCCCTAACAAGGTCAGGGAGCCCAGTAGCGAAGCTTCAAAGAAATATAGTTATTTTCTTTTATATTCTTTAGGATTAAGATGTATTAATGGGAACCGTAATTAGGTAGTCAGTAGAAATTAGCAGGTAAGATTGATAGGTTGAGAAGACCAATGATAGGAAAACTTTCGAAATTTTAAAATAAATTCGAATAATGACGGATGAGAGACAGGGCTTGAAATCAGCCAATAAATGAACACGACTAGCGTGCCGCTAGTCTGAGTAAACCCCCCAGTAGCTGTACTGTTAAAGTACAGCAAGCCTGTCTCTCCTTACTTTTACAATGGCACAGGTGGTTTTAATTAATAAAATAAACAAAAGACTAGGTTCAAGCAGGCAGGCTTAATTAGGTACTAAAGTTATATGAAAATACATAGTGGTGGAAACAGTCCTTGAGGAAAAGAGCTTTTAGTAATTGCGTCTCAAGAAAACATGTCCTCCTGTTCAATCCATTAGGAGGGGGTATAGTCTGTTGTTTGTTTGGATAAGGGTGAGAGCTGCGCAGTGAGTCCGTTAGATATATGGGTGTTTTGAAAGGCCGGGCAGAATGAATCACGGTAGGACATCTGGTGGCCGTCCATGAGGAGAAAAAGAGCACGTTCAGTCGTCTCCCTCTGGAAGAAATAAAGGAAAGAAAGAAGGGTAATAAAACAATAATTTTGGTTCTTAAAGTAATGCGTAGTGGTAAAAATGAACTGGCAGCGCGATATAATCTCTACGGGTTGAGCAGAGGAGTCAGTCGGGAGAGAGCCGACCTGCCAAGCAGAGATAGAGTGAGGAACAGTCAGCAGTTGTTGAGGGGGGGGGTTGGGGATTGAGGCCCCCCCCCCCCATGCTGAGGACAGGGCTGGTATCCAGGCACTAGGTTGCAACAACAATCAGCATTGTCAGGAACCCTTATCAATATCTAAAGGACAGGGATTGAAGGGAAGACGTTTGCCCAAATTGGTGTGGTTCTGAAGCGTGTGGGGTGAGACTCTTTTGTCACCACCCTATATGAAGGGTTTTACCCCAAAGGACTCCTTAGGGAAGATACACCACTGTGATAGGGGAAGAACTTACCTCCCTATAACTGTAAGTAGAAACCTTTTCTATAATCCATGAAGGCACAGCCTGGTTATTGTGGAGAATCACTTTGAAGGTCTAAAAGGGGTAGACTTTACCCAAACACCATTTAAACAATGCCAATCATTTAGATCTATTATAAGCATTCGGGTCACACCTTTAAATGACTTTGGAGTTGCCATTACATTCCACCACTGATTATCCTGTTGTTTGAATTTTCAATGAAATTGTATAATATTATGAATTGTGTGAAATATTGTAATCAAATTTGATAGAGAAATGAGTAGGAGTTTGAGACAGGTTGAAAGACCTTAACATGAGGAGGTCCAACGTATCGATTACTAATGTTTTACTGTGCCAAATCTTTAACATTAGGAGACACCGTGACTGAATATACAAATGTACTGTAGAATCTTGCCAAATTAGAATAACCAAGATGAGAGGGGAGTGAGCCTCTTGAGACGTCCCCTGGTAAAAGGTGGAGACTATTCTAAACGACAAGTTGTACTCCTGAGACCTGGGGTTGCTATTTTGACTCAGGGCTACAGCTTTGGGTATTCGAAAACGATATCTGAAATTATCAAACTCTTTGATAGCATGCAGAGTTATCGCGTGGTTTGCTCTGGCTTTGTGCTTTGACCGGTGATTTGCCGGATTGGATAGACCTGAGAATAGATTAGTAGATACGTCTACTCAGGTGGTGTTATTGAACTGAGTAAGATCTGGAATGTTGACCAGGAAAGAAGCCTGAGACGCTCATCTGTCAATTATGAATAAACTCTTTTACCTGTATCTGACTCTCATGTTTATGTTTGAGTAGGATATGTACGGCTATTCTTACATTAAGCGAGTGACTCTACCTGAGACTTAGAACTTTTACTGATTGCCAAGCGAGTATGAATACAACAATAGCATCTAAAGTAGTTTCCCTTAATTGCTTAATTTTGACCCAAATGTAAACAGCTACCGTACAGGTCTACTATTATAACCATTTCCATCCAGGTGACCGAGGAGGGTTAGTTCGGGTTGTTCCCGCCTGGCGTTAGTGTGTGCCATATCCTGGAGGGGGCGACTGTCCTCTCTCGGGTACTGCGCACCACGTTTCAGGTGGGAGCCAGCTCACCACGTGACCATGTAGGTTTCACGACCAAGGGGGGTATATAAACCTCCCCTCCTCGCATAGTCGCCAGTCAGTGCAGGCCCGGCTGACTCCCAGCGCTACCCTACCCAAGCGCACGATTGAAACCAGCAGCATTGCTTCCGTTTCCTCCCTCGGGTCGAGACTTAGACTCATTGTACAGGGATACATTGAATAAACTTCGTTCTACTTCACACCTGGAAACTGAAGTTCTTGTTCTCTTTTCTGATATTACGAACCACTACACTATTAAGATCGTTTCTGAAGTGGGCAGTGGTGGGGTGTATCATTGGTTCTTTCCAGTTCAATGGTATAATGCGTGTTACTCCTTGGCATTATTTCTCGTCTTTGCTTCCTTATAGGCCACTCAAAAAAATAAATTGGTTTTTCATCACCAGGCGCATCCTAAAAATCAGGTTTTGGGGAAAACTTCTTTTCTTTTTTTTTTGCCAAATTTTGATAAAAAAACTCATCATTATGGATAAAATTGGTCATATTTGATATCAAATTAAAGCTAATAATGCCAGCAATGCAGTCGTATAGAAATAACTTACATTTTCCCCACTTCTAAAGATCAATTATTTCTTAACCAATAAAATGTGAATATTGGCCAAAGAAACCCGTAAATTGTGCTATATATTTTGGCCTGCGAGTTAAAAAAAAAAAAAAAAAAAAGCCTCCCTCGTCAGATTTCTCAGACCTTAGTGATGAGAAACCACTTCTTCTTTTTTTGAGTGGCCATAGGCTCCTATATCTAAACTGGCATAATAAATAACTAACGTAGCTAAAGATGATTAATGGTGCGTGAAGACTAATCAAAACTCCTAAATATGGCTAGCTCAAGTATTACCATAAAAGAAATAATCTGGTAAGGGGCCATTAAAATGAGAAAGTCAAACCAAGAGACTCTTACAAGTGAGAAGGCAAGACCAGTCATGTCCAACCCCTTGCCGCCAAAGTAGCAGAGGACTAAACAAATGTTTCCGAGCGACCACACCTCTACCTTTTCCTTGTGGTAATGAATGTCCTGCCTCAGTGCTTAACACTTAATTCTTCTAAATTGACGAAGCAGTAAAGCCAAGGAGAAACGGTTTATACTACTATCTCCTACTTTACACAGGTGCAGTAAGCTAAACACAGCTGGGGAGGGCCTTAAATGTATAAGAACATAACTATATCATGGTTTCTTTTCATTGCGAACAAAATTGGTTGCTAAACCCCCTAGTAGTAGTGACGCGGCCACATTGGACTCCTGATGTGGCAGTGAGTGGGCTTCCCAGCTTGAGGCCAGTGGGTTTGATCTTTCTTTTTGCTGTCGACCCACGCGGGCTAACCAATTAACTCATTTGATTTTAGTTATCAGGTGAAGTTTTAGGACATACATTTCGGATATACTATATCCTTAGCACAACCATAGCGTACTGATGTGGGGTCTAAAAACGGCCCTCAAAACGCCAGTGCTTTCTGTCCTGGGACCCCCAGAACATATTGATGTGGGGCCTAAAAAGCGCCCTCAAAACGCCAGTGCTTTCTGTCATGGGGCTGCCAGAACGTATTATGTGTAATGGATTTTTCAAGTTTTTGGCTACCAGAACGTAATGATGTGTATTCAAAGACTGATTTCCCTCTATATTCAATATAAATTGTGATGCCCAATACACATTGTCTCACTCTGGTGGCCCTAGCTCGAGAAATATTACGTTTTATAACACTCTGGATGTTCTGTTATAAGATATGGCAAATACACATTTTTTCTGGTGTGGTGAAGCCCTAATGCACATGAATACACTATGGTAGGGGTAATTGTAAATTCAAAACACTTCAAAAACGTTTTAATACGTTTTGGCAGCTTGAAATATAACTTTGCTCTCCTGCCATAGTGTATCAGAACGTTCTATACGTAGGATATCCTGATAAGAATACGTTTTAAAAAACTCTGGGAGTTCTTGTCACCTGTACCTGTCTGTCACGTGCTCTAGTACCCTGTACCCCCATGTCACATGGTCTAGTACCCTGTACCCCCATGTCACATGGTCTAGTACCCTGTACCCCCATGTCACATGGTCTGGTACCTTGTACCCCCTTGTCACATGGTTTAGTACCCTGTGCCCCCATGTCACATGGTTTAGTACCCTGTACCCCCATGTCACATGGTCTGGTACCCTGTACCCCCATGTCACATGGTCTGGTACCCTGTACCCCCATGTCACGTGGTCTGGTACCCTGTACCCCCATGTCACATGGTCTGGTACCCTGTACCCCCATGTCACATGGTCTGGTACCCTGTACCCCCATGTCACATGGTCTGGTACCCTGTACCCCCATGTCACATGGTCTGGTACCCTGTACCCCCATGTCACGTGGTCTGGTGCCCTGTAGCCCCATGCCACATGGTCTAGTACCCTGTACCCCCATGCCACATGGTCTAGTACCCTGTACCCCCATGTCACGTGCTCTAGTACCCTGTCCCCCCATGTCACATGGTCTAGTACCCTGTACCACCATGTCACATGGTCTGGTACCCTGTAACCCCATGTCACATGGTCTGGTACCCTGTAACCCCATGTCACATGGTCTAGAACCCTGTACCCCCATGTCACATGGTCTAGTACCCTGTACCCCCATGTCACGTGGTCTGGTGCCCTGTAGCCCCATGCCACATGGTCTAGTACCCTGTACCCCCATGCCACATGGTCTAGTACCCTGTACCCCCATGTCACATGGTCTAGTGCCCTGTACCCCCATGTCACATGGTCTGGTACCTCGTACCCCCATGTCACATGGTTTAGTACCCTGTACCCCCATGTCACATGGTCTAGAACCCTTTACCCCCATGTCACATGGTCTAGTACCCTGTACCCCCATGTCACATGGTCTGGTACCCTGTAACCCCATGTCACATGGTCTGGTACCCTGTAACACCATGTCACATGGTCTGGTACCCTCTACCCCCATGTCACATGGTCTGGTACCCTGTACACCCATGTCACATGGTCTAGTACCCTGTACCCCCATGTCACATGGTCTGGTACCCTGTACCCCCATGTCACATGGTCTGGTACCCTGTACCCCCATGTCACATGGTCTGGTACCCTGTACCCCCATGTCACATGGTCTAGTACCCTGTACCCCCATGTCACATGGTCTGGTACCCTGTACACCCATGTCACATGGTCTAGTACCCTGTACCTGTATGTCACATGGTCTAGTACCCTGTGCCCCCATGTCACATGGTCTGGTACCAGTTACCCCTATGTCATGTGGTCTGGTACCAGTTACCCCCATGTCATGTCATTATTGAAAATCATAATAAGTTCAAATAAACTGTTATGAGTGTACATAACCAAAAAAAAAAAAAAAGTGGTTTGGTACCCTGTACCTTTATGTCACATGGTTTGGTACCTTGTACCTCTTTGTTACATTATCTGGTATTTACCTTATATTTATAGGTAAAGGTATACCCTGTTTCTATATGTCACATGGTCTGGTTACCTGTACCTTTATGACACGTGGTCTGGTCACCTGCACCTCTATGTTATGTTGTCCCATAATTTTCTTTCTAAAACTGTATAAGAAAGTGTAAATATTTCATCTAGAAGTGGATATTTATTCAATTGTAAAGTTTTCCCTTTGCAGGTCTATACTATTAAGGATAAATGAACGTAGAGTGTACACAAAGTACACACAGGAGGATATTACCTACTGTTGTAATATCATATATATCTGATGTTGTGGAGTCGCAAAATCCTAATCTATGCATTAAAAATACATTTATTTTGTTTCAAATTCTGACTTCATAAAGTAATACACAGGTTTCCTTGTTTGTTTGATATTATATTTTTCTCAAACTATTTGGCCCCAAAACGTCCTCTCTATATCTAAAACCGAATTACCTTTTAGAAAATACAAAAGTTGCCTACCGTATTCGACGTGATAAGCGCAGAGTGCGCTTAAAAAATTATTCTGGACACCTTTTAGTAGTTAAGAGTTTAATTGGGGTAAAAAATTGAGATATTTTTGGTTATTTCTAGTCTAAAAATCGCCCCAAAACAGGGGGTGTGCGCTTATTAGGGGGTGTGCGCTTATTACGTCGAATACGGTATATATTATCCATATCGCCAAATTAGACCTTTTATTGGAACTTTTATCGTAATATTGTAATAATATTGTAATATTTATCCAGATGTTTATCCTGATATATACCATCCACATATCTCAAGCTACTTGGAGGTATATAGTAACAATAAGCATTAAAAAAGCTTCACAGTGGTATCTTTGTTCTAGTACTCTCTACTCTGGGTTCTCCTCACAGTCTATCTGCCATAACGTTCCAAAACGTATTCCAATCAAGATATCATTTCTACAGAACGTTTTGATACGTTCTGGCATGAGCAGCTGCATGGAAGATCTTAGGCATCTATCTGGTATAACGTTCTAAAACGTATTCCTATAAACAAATCCTCTCTTCATCAATTCAGAATGGAACAGCCAAAACGTAATGAAACGTATTTCATTAAATGATCAATTAACTCCATATTTGCCATAAATAATGTTATTATCAAATATTTTGAGTTGGCATACTATACTTCTTGGTAAAAGGAGGGGGCGCACCCTCAATTCTTGGGCTGAATTGGGGTGTAAAAATGACAAATAAACTTTTAACTACAGGTCAAAAGTAGGGGGCCCCGCGCCCCCTCTAAATCCGCCACTGGGTTGTCAATGTTCCTTAGAACGCTTCTCCTTTAATTAAACAACTTGTGAGAAGCGATTATTCTCGTTCTCTCTTTTTTCTAGCTTGCTTGTATACCTACGTATAGTACAATGTTGAGCCTGGTCCTTTTTAGGTGTCATTGCAGCTTCTAATTGGAAAATATGTAATACCATTTCCTTTGTTATGGCTTTCCTCATTGCATTTCTATTTTCATTTCGTTTTGGATGGTATGTGCCTAAGAATGCTGTACATATAGCTATGATTCCACATATCATATGACTAGCAATGTATGTAATGTACAATTGAGAGATGATATTGGAAGGAAACACAATTTCCCTAAGCGAAACGTCTTGGAAACGTCTAAGATGAAGGACAATGCCTGCACTGAACTACCTAAGGCTCACTCGATCAGTTCCTACAAATACCCTTTTCAAAGAACATATCGAAAATGAATAGACAAACTAGGTCGACTGCAGCAGACTTCCCCTGTCCGTGTATATGCTATGTATTATTATTCCAGTGGCCTTATATTATAGTGCCAGCAAAGCCTGCTGCCCTCTTGAGAGAAAGCACACAGGGCGTTACCTCCTTCGTATCTAGAGCAGAACCGTTATCTACTTTGTATCTGTATTGCCACCGCTTGGTATCTCTAACACGACCCACACTACAGAGGCAGTCAGCTGGTCAGCTTTTCTTTTTTTTCGCGAAATTACAACTGTAACCTTGGCTCACACTGTATGGATGTACTTCGGATATGTCGATGCCATGGAAAACGAAGCCATTGCACATGTTTCTGCACGTATATATATATAGCTAAAATAGGTCAGATCATAGTTATATTGTATCATATTAAAGGTATGTACTATTTCAACAAGAAATGATGTTCTGGACAATTTTGACCCAAGATATCTAAAATGTAATATTTAGAATTTCATTATGATAATTATTATTATTTCAGACGTTCTTCAGTTTATCATGGCTATTAACAAGCAAATGATCTATCGAACACCTGTTAAGTTAAAAGTCATTTGGACCCCGACAGTTAGTAGTTTAGCCATTATCCAATTTTGCCATCACTTTTTCGGTTCAAAGGACCAAAGTTATGCATGCTACCCCCATCATCATTATTCTTATTTGTTAGCAAATAATCTGCCAAACGCAAACTGTATGACTATCAATTTTAATCAGTTTTGTTTGAAATCATTAGCAAGTTAATCCAAAATACAAAAATTAAATTAGAATAACGAGGAATATCTGAACTTTCATTCCGTGATGTTCATAAGGTCTGTGGTCACTGGTTATAATGACAAAATAAAATCATGAATGTAATTTGTCCTCCTCCATAGTGAAAAATCCAGAAAGTTTTATTTTTCAAAATTCTGTATTTAAAAAAAGCTGACGCTGGGGCTATTCTTCTTCTATCAGGGTGCCTCACTTGCGCTGTTTTTTTGTTGGCGGATTGCTGTAATTATAATGTTTAAATCAAGAGCAAGATATGAGAATGCGATACTACAAATGTGCAGTACTTCATAAAGCCCCACTAGGAAACACTTGCTGGAGGATAAAACGCCAGATTCGAGGACTCTTCGCTCCATGGAGGCCATAAAATTGACGTGCATGGTACTTCACAGGTCAGGCCGACGGGTCCCACCCCAGCCCATCTATTGCTGACATACTGGAGGGAGTCGGGCTGGATCAGGAAGAGTCAACTCTCATTGCAAAGATCGGGGGGGGGGGACCAAGGTGCGACAGAAGAAGCTCCAAGACCGGCTGGCAGGCTTCCATACGGTCCCATAGTTTAGCCCCCCCCCCTCCTCTATCCCCCCTCCCCGCATGAAAGTAAGGCGACCTTGTGTGTTCAGCATTGACTCCTAAGGAGGATAAGGAGTTGTATGTGGTCCTCTTGTGTCTTCATCAGAGAGTGATACCAACTGGAGAGAGGGGCCACCTGTATAGACCAAAAGAGATCCCACTGAATCTAAATATTGTGGTCTAGATTCTCAAAAACTGATTGAAAAGAGGTTTAATAATGCAAAGTATTAGACAAGAGATGTACAAAATCATAATGAAAATGTTTGGAACATTATCTATATATAACCTGTGAATCAAAACCAGTACCTAAATTTACCTATTCAAAAGTTTATTCAACCCTCAATCTGACAGGCACCCTTTTCGTGTATCACTCTACCTATCCTGCACACTGCCTATCCCTCAGCCTACCTATCCCTCAAGTAATCAACCTCTTGAATTAGAACCCTTTCTGAAATAAGCTCATGCCCCCGAAGGTTTAAAGGCTAAAGTAACCCCTCCCCTTGCTACTCTTGCCTACTCTCTGTGTCTACCTGTCCCCAATCTGCCTATCACCCAGCCTACCTACCCCTCATTGTGACTATCCCTGACTCCGCCTATCGCTCATTTAATCTGTATTATTCTCCCGTTTGTCTTATCCCGCACACTGTAAAAAATGTCCGTTGAAATTCCGGAGAATCAATGCTAAATTAACCGGTGTATCACCATAATTGTGATTTACGGTGAGACACTGTAAAACTCATTACTTTTACATTGAACATCCGTAGACCAGTACAGTGAAACAATGTTTTTTCATTTACGGTGAATCTTAAGTTAAAAGTTTGCCCACCAGGTGGCAGCTTGGTTTGATAGAGAGACTTTAGTGGAAGCTATCAACTAAAAACATACATAAGTTTGTTAGAATTATAAATATATCCAACTATCTCATTAATTACACTCATCAAAATTGAAGCCTTTGGCATATTAAGGATAAAAAATATATATGCATATACAGGCCTGGAATTAAGATATTATTGTGAAATATACATCAATGAATCCAGAAACAATTATAACAATCAGTGAATAGCAGAGAATCATCGTATAATAATGATGAATCACCGTAAAATAACAACAGGAAAGGCCTTTATGGGGAAAAGCAAGATACGGTGACCATAAAAAAAAAACGGGAAACGGTCGGCATTCAGTGATGCCTGTGATTCACCGTAATTTTTACAGGATATTTTTTACAGTGCATGCTCAGCATAACATGTCTGCTATTTTTATGTATAAGTTAATTTGCCTTTCATCCACATGTTACATGCACGTAGGCTGGTGTCCAGCCCTGCTGCGAGGCTGCCAACACCCCTGCAGACTGCTACCCAAGGTGAAAACATCGTTCTTCCTCAGAAGAGCGATGGCTAGCGCAGACAGTAGAAGTGGGGAAAAGGAAGTTTTTAATCAACATTGAATGAGGGGATCTCTCGTTGTAAAATAAAACCAAAAAAAAGTATTGGCTAACAATAATACCACCTACCCTTAATACGTCAGGCTCTCTGTTGAGGTCTAGGTGGCTGAGAACGGTAAAGGCAGTCTTGGTCTCGTGGTCAAACTTCCAGGGTTTGTCGATGGTGGCCTTGCAGCAGTAGCGGACCATGCCATGTTCCCCTTCAAAGGAAGAGGGCAGGGTGACGGGAAGGGGCACTACAAACGTATACTGGTGAGTGCCCGCAGGATGGAGCTCCCCATCGCCTTCAACTGCCAGAACAAGATTTACAGAAAAGAAACATTGTTTAGAATTGATTATTAAAACAAACCAAGAATGCATGCAAATTGAACATCTTTGTTGTATTTCCCGAGCTTGCCATCATATTGCAATACTGAGGCTGTGATGTCGAATTCATTGATGACCCAATTGAGATCTGATTATGCAAAGATACTAAATTTGAATCACCATGCATGTCAAAAATTGGTTAAGCAAGGTAAATGGAGTGATAAATTCACGTGGGTCCTTTATATTCATTCCAAAATTCATTTTGAATAACATGTAAATGTTAAAATACACCGTAGTTTTTTTCTCATGCTAAATAGACAAATAATACAGAATTTAGTTGTAAACAAATGCAACCATCTTTAAGTAATGTTATTTTCAAATTCACCTTTACTTGGTGAATCCGCACCAAGTAACGAAAACAAAGCTGATGGTCTTCTTTAGTTTATAACATTCTTGTCTAAAATAGAAAAGTTAGGCAAAACTAACACAATATGGAACATACACTGCACGATAGCCTCATGTGAATGACAGCATTGACATAGTATATAGCCACACTGACACTGTGTTGTGACACCTGAGAACCATATGTGACAGTACCACTAGACTCTGTAGCGAGGCAGTTAGAGTGACATGACCACTAACATCTGTCAACACTTAGGCAGTGTCAACAGATTGAAAGCTATATATTGACAGTGCAGTGTATAGTGCAGAGTTGGTTGAACTGTAGGTCCTCATAATCGGGCCTCAATTAACTAGTAATGAGGGGTGACCAATCACTGTTTTCTTGTGAGGATTGCATGCTGGTACAGGTCATGTTAACAGCTGAACTTTATCTGACGGTTTCCATCTTTGGGTTTCCTTTTTGGTGCACTAAAAGAATATTTCTAGTTTACCAAGAATTGCTGTTGACAGACCCAGGCTGAATCCTGCATGACCTTCAATGCACCCCAAGGTGATTACGTGGGACAGTAACAGGTGATTGTTAGATCAATCAAGGACAGCATTCAAGCAGTATATATCATGGGGAGGTGCAAATTAATTATATTGTAACCTGAGAGTTAAGGTGATATATACCCTGTGATTTACTTACATACAGCCTCATTGCACAGTGTTGGGACCCTTCATGTCATTATGGGCAAGGCCTATGATAATAATGACAATCAAATAGGTAATGATAAGGTGCAGTGCACGGAAAGGAGTAGAAAGAAATGGGAATATATTGGTCACAGAAATAAAACCTACCTCTAATAACCTACCCAGCGGGTTGGACTTGCTGAAAGAAAGCCACAGAAGTCCTTTTCTTTTTGTATTTTCAAGTTGAGTTGTTGGGAGGCCTCAAGAAACGTGGGAAATTATGAAAAGCCACTATTATATGTTGGGGCATTGTTGGTGACAGTGTTGGGATGAGATGCATTGATAGCGTAAGGTACATTGGGATTACAGGCAATACGTTTGGTTATCAAAATTCCAGTTGATGCTAGTCTCCTGATAAAGTCTGAAAAAATATCGCTCGGAAGCAGAGTAAAGGGTAGGGAGTAAATGGTCAACAGAGACATGGGCAGTAATGGAAGCAGCAAAGCGAATAATGTCCTAGAAATACAATTTGTCATAATACAAAGATGTTTAGATGCCATACTATTCCCATAGAGAGTTATATGCAGTATCTGGCAGTGCTTAGTGCAACACATTCCTACATGCACAAAGGGCATGACAGTACATTGCAGCTAAAACGTATCTTTTAAGTTTGCAAGGCATGTGATCCTAAAGTGGGCGAGGAAACGTTAATCTAAACAAAGACAACTATACAGAAACACACAGAAAGGTATATATAGGTTATTCAGAGGGACACCTTTAAACACCCCGTCCCAACCCCTTGTAGCACTAGGAACTCCACAATGTGTGGTATTGATTGGGGGCTGTGTTTGGGCAATGCATGACATTTACCTGCACCAAAGAGAATGTTGGTATGATCGATGTAGACTTCTTCAGCCTTGTGATGCACTGTATGGCGGGTGTTTCCACTTCCCTTGTGCACTGTCCAGTGAACTATGGCTCTTCCGTTGAACCAGATCCTGAGATCTACATAGTAGAAGATATTGAAAAGGAAAGTTGTAAGCATAACATTGCATTGGTGAAGTAGCTATCCGAATCTTTTTTGATGGAAGAAAAGCTATAGGGCCCGTCCCATTTTGAGTGTTTTGCATCGTTGGTCGCGTTGCCTGAAATACATGTTTCCTTTTATCTGGCCTGAGTGAATTTGCTTTTCAATTCAGCAATCGGTTGACAACCATCATAATACAAAGATTGAGCGTGTGAGTGGCCTCACAGATGACTCAGGGTAAGCTGTATGTGGTCCGTGGTCATTTTTCTGCTTGCTTGTTTTAGGCCCTGTACCTGAAGCAATGGTGCACAACCTAGACCGTGATGGCCAAAGCTTGAAAATTTATTGAATAATTTCGAATAAAGACATTGCCCTAGATACTGATTTAACCCCTTGCATATTTATGTATCATTGGAATGATGGACAAGGCAAATCTAGTGGCATTTGAAAACTCACTGGAGCCCACCTAAGGTTATCACACCTCCCATAGAGGCTACTAAGTACCACCGCGGTGGCTTAATCTGCACATTGCGGCCCTTAAAGGGAAGTGGCAACATGTTTGTAACACCTAGATAATAACCCTTTAAGGCCTGCTATATACACCCATCCCCAACACACTGTACACCTTGTAATATGAATATAGTAATGAGTAATGTTGGCCTCAAAGGGTATATGGTGAATGTTGTCGGCTAGCTCTCTGCTACTTACCAGGCTACCACAAGCTTCACATTCCGCTTTTGTCATTAGAAAGTCGAATGAGTGATCTAATTTGAGTACAATACGCAATTTCTCATTTCTGATGCCAGAATCGTAATCGTAGGTGAGCAGGTGGCTGTGGGAAAGCAGGTGGCTGGGGGCGAGCAGGTGGCTGTGGGCGTCAGCGCCCAGCAGCGCATAATTGCTGTTTTACCTCTCTGCCAAAAAGCGAGTCGATCTGAGCGTCAGCAGCGACACCATCGCCGTTTCCGTTTCGCTGTGTCGGTCGGCTGTGGGGCGGCGTGTGCTACACATCCATGCCTTTGCCGTCGATCCCCTGTTGTTGTGGTTGTGCTCTCGCGATGTCTCGCTGAGTTCTCGTGCTACGCGAGAGGAACAACAGTGGCACCACCATGTATGTGACGTGTGGTATGAGAACTAAAATGAATCCTTGTGCTTGGTATGCAGGGGGCAGGGTATTGTAGGAAGTTCATTTAAGTAATTTAAAAGATATAGTACCCCCTTATAATCATTTATTGGTCAATTCTGGCATCAGAAATGAATTCCTTGTTAAAAAGTACCCTAAAGTCATGTGTTATACATGTATGTTCCTCCATTTCAGGCCAGCAGGTGGGTGTAGATGAGCAGGTGGATGTGGGAGAGCAGGTGGGTGTGGGTGTGCAGGTGGGTGTGGGCGTCAGTTGTAGGCTGCGGGCATGTACCGCCTTTTGTCCCAAAAAGCAAGTCGATCGGACGATAAACGGCGCAGATACGGGTGGTACAATTTTGTCTGCAAACGTTGAGATCTCACACAGTACGAGAAGTACCAGTGGGGCCACTCTTTGACGTGTGGCATGCACTAGCCTCGCTTCCACCTCTCCTCTAGCCTCGAAACATTAGAGTGGTGTCTAAGGTATAATTGAAAAGCTAATTTAAATAATTTCTCCTCCCCCCCACACCGTAGTAGGGGAAGAAACCCTCTGTTGGTAACAGTTTGGCCACCCCATTTTTGTACCATGTATCTCAAGATGTACGTATAGAATGCATGAGTTTGAGTTTGAGTTTGAAAAGGATTTTATTGACTGAATATTCCACAACAAGTTGCGTCTCTCAAATATGGCCAATGTCTATAAATATTACACAAATTCACATCATACAGGATATGGATCTGGTACAGTTAAATACTAGACATTAAAACAAATCATACAATGTACATCAAATAGTGACACTTTACAGTCATCTACACAATAAACACAGGACAGAAAAACAAACCGGTAGTAAAGTAAGTCGACAGTCATCGGTACAGATCAGGTAGTATGACAACATGTAAATCTTGCATAGCTGGTGGCGGTATAGTATGACCAGTTTTTGCCCAGTTTGGCGGTAGAAGAGAGAAATACCACCAGAATAGCTGAAAATTGCATTTCTATCTTCCGCCCTAAAAATAGATGCCTTGGAGTCTATGGGTGCCCGGTATCGGCGGTAGCTTTTTTTTAGTACATTTACATAATAGCGAAAGAGAGAAAAAAAATTGTTAAAGACCGCAGTTCAATATCTCTAAGAAAAATTGAGATTTAAAAAAAAGAATTTCGAAGGGAAATTGTGTCCCCCAATCTTGCCTATCTCATCATTTTTTCCGCGTTTGTCTATCTCGAATAATAACCGAAAGACAACGATTCTCCCATGTCTCAAAATTGTCTTAAAGTGCAAAATTGGTAGATGTATGTAATAAACGATACTTTGGTCCTCTTCAATATTGTTATAGTATTAAGTAAAGGAACAAAGCCAACACAGTTCGGATCAAGTGTTACAGGTTGCAAATCAATAGGTTTATTCAAGAACCTAGACAGGCAAAGCTAGCAGTGCTTGCAGCCGATATGATCGCGGGGCCTCTGTCCAAGCGTGGATTCAGAGTGACCGACGAGTCCTATCGGATGCTGGGTATATATAGGCAGCCAGCCTGCGCGCGCACACGCAGACCGGAAGCCTATAGCGACCTCTGTCTATACCCCAAGCCCGAAGCAGATGCTGCCACCTGCCGTCGGGCTGAAGGGTTCGGACGGAGTTCGCAACACAGCATCCAACAGAACCCGTCATATAAACCCCGTATAACCCTAGCCCCTATAATACCCCCTACCAGATAATAACCGGGAGGTAAATAATTAAGGTTAAAGTCCGAAAACACTTCGGACTGGCATTATCTTATAAATACCACATAAGGGGCTCTAATAAAGCTACACTTTTAACAATATGACTTGTTCTGATGAACACAATAAGTTATTATTTACACACAACAATATATATAGCGACTGTAATAAAAATTACACTCTACTCCCTTGGATAAATAGAGTTAACCTATATATATCGACTCTAGGTACACCTGAGAATATGAACACTTGAAAAGTATGGTATCACAAAAAAATTTCGTCCCTTCAGGACCCCGAGCTATTTACACTCGTTGTTAAAATATTACTATAAGTGATAAACACTATCACTTCCCCTATTAATTAAGAACAGGTAATAATATTAGAATAGTAAAAAGACATCATACATATTCTTCGGTGGCGATCCGGATCCTCCTGGCATGAGATGGTGCATTCCGCCCGGCTTTCGGAACCTACTTCATTCAGCTCCTACTAACCGGATCGAGAAAGTTCATTTGCTCTTACTCGGGAGCATGATGGCATATTAAAAAAAACTTAAGTCCTGCCTCCAGGCGATCTTCGGACTGATTTAGTAAAATGAGCACTAGGTCCTGAATATAGTGTCAATAAAAAACTTGGTGTATCAGGTCCTGGATCGTATGGTGCTCCTGTCCCGAGTAACGTTTCCTCCTCCGGATCCCATCGTCTTCCTCCGTCAGTGTCCTTTGACAGGCTGGATCCTCGCGTAGCCAGCCTGTCCCGTTCTGCTGTCAGGATCCCAGGACACCCTGCTAATGGGTGTTTCACTATTGGGGGTAGCATTTCACAATACTCCCCCCTCTCCTACGAACCCGCTATAGGATAATCCTATGCGGTGTCCGATTCCTCATTAGATCCGGCTTTAGTAGGATCTACTGCTGCCTGATCGTCGTCATCAGAGTCTCAGCCAGAGTCAGCTCCTGAAGCCAGGTCTCGATCATCTCCCTGGATCCATCCCACTCATGCATCTCATGCGCGAAGCACTCTCGGAACTTGACGCGCTCGGCGTCAAGTCGCTCCTGGGCGTTCTTAGCCGCTTTCTTCTGCTTTTTCTTATCAAGTCTAGCTTGATCTTGTTCGGTCCGAGCTTTCTCTCGCTCTTCCCTAGCTTTGTCCTCAGCCGCCTCCTTTTGGATTGCGACTTCTTTCTCGTGGAGGTGATGCGCACAGTTTAACAATGGCATCGTCACCTCCTGGCTCAGGGTAGTGAGCAGTGTATGAAAATTATCCTGCCACTGATACAGTGTCTCCTGACCGGCTTCATATGATCTGAAGTCGGCGCGAGGAAAGTACGATGGAGCTCGGCGTTGTAGGACCAGAGCACCCTCGGGAGGAGTCTCCGGAGGGGGACTCTGTGTCTTAGGTGGCTTCGGTTTGACCGTCGCTTTCGTCTTTCCAGTTTGGGTTAAGACTTGCGTCTCTTTACCCGGAACCAAGTTCGCATTGGGGAAAGCCTCATCGAAGCTCTCTTCCGTCGTGGTGTTCGGATCCTCTGGACTGGACTGGGTGTGAGTCGGTCCGTGTTGAGGACCCGACTTCCAATCAGTCTTCGTGGAGTTAAAGGAGGGCCCTTTGTACCCGGGCGCCGCCTTCTCCAACACGGAAGGCTCCTCCGAGCTCTCCGTTCGGGCCCGCTTTGCAGCTGCTGTCTCCGAAGGTTGACCTTGTCTCTTCGGAGGCCTCTTGTTGCTCGTACGCGTCCGATATGCATCGAACGCGTCATAGAGCGAACCATCTGGAATGTGGAACGCATTGTAATCCGGGTTTACTTTGTAGAATACCTGGATCTTTCCCTTTTCGTTGGTACCGAAGTCCACGTCATGGTTCTCCATGCGATCGGACACTCGGAACTTGGAGTAGACCTCCTGGTGTGCGGTCTGGATTCGTTCAGCCGCGGCTTCCAGCGATAATTTATGATTGCTGGCCATGTGTCGGATGATGTCTGCACGACGAGCAAACCGACCTCCGTTAGGACATGCCTTGCTGCCCTTTGATCCCACACTCATGCAGTCATATCGGATGTAATGACGTACATGAGCCTCGGTGATGTGACGTGCGAACCTGACCTTGGTGGGCCAAGTTCGGGATGCATCACGCGTCTCGTCAATATGTTGACAAGTTGTGAAGGGACAGGGGAGGTCTGGAGCCCATCTTGCCATCGCCCATGACAACTTTGTCTTCTGGTGGAAGGTGCAGTACGTTCGCTTCGCGCCCCGTACCTTCTCCAACAATTCGAAGTGGTACAACTGTACCGACTTATCTAGTGGATCTTTCTTGATCCACTCCTCATCGTCCGATAAACCATCCAGACCAACCAGATCAGGGTGCTGCGAACAACGGCTGTCCTTCACGCAGTCCCCTACACACATAGGTTTAAAGAACCTAAACTTACTCGCGGCGTTGGCTCGGAGAGCAGTCTCCACCGACGCCAGAAGTTTGGTTTGAGGAATCGTGTCCTCCTTCAAACCTTCCACCACGGCTTCCACATCCTCCATCCCGCCTCCAGAGAAGTCAGCCGAATGGTTTCCACCAGGATCTGATCCCGATGGTTAGCCCTCTCCTGTCGAGCAGTATCGGCTGAGGACGGTTTTGAATTCGGAAAATGTTTCCATATCCGTATCCAAAGTCTCCAGAGCCTCAGGACGTTGTTCAGTGACGGCCAGTAAGCGCTCCCTACGGGCCAGCGCACCAAAACCTTCCAGGGCCGCGGTTAAACGGGCCAGCGCACCAACACCTTCCAGGGCCGCGGTTAAACGGTCTGGAAACCAGGTAGGGAATCGCTCCGAGAGAGTGTCGAGACCCCTGAATGTCTTAGTTAGGCTGAAATCCATCAGCTTCACTTCATCTTCGCTTAGTTGACCAACTAAGCTCTCTCGGAGGATTCTCGGGACTGCCTCATCGTCCTTCGCCCAATCCTCGTGCTGGTGTGGGAGCAGGATGTTCACTGTTCCCCCTCGAGACGGACCCCCACCAGCAGCCTCGTCCAGCTTTCCGGCCTCTTCCGAAGTATCCATTTCTGGATGCTCCGAACCTGACTCGGTTTTCTTCGGAGGTGGCTCCGTGGGGGTTGGTACCCGTTGTAAAGGTCCCTGAGGTGCCGGTTCCTTAAACGTAGCACCCACTCCCAGGGACAGAGCCTCCCCGATTAGGACCACCTTCTGTGCTCCCGTCCGAGGGGCGCCAACATCCATGGCCTCATCTTCATAAGGTTCCAAATAGGCGGACGTAGTGTTACCCGTCTTAGGACCCGCTCCACCGCTACCTTGCCCCGACACCACAGCAGAAGCTGTTTTGCCGGCGATGGCCGCGGCTGTAGCCGCCACAGCTGCACTCGTGTCCAATCCCTTCGAGCAGGACAACAAATCCATTGCCGGAGGCGTAGTATCCGGAACTAAAACAGTGGCAGTCTGTTTCCCAGTGTTGCCCTTCCCTTTCGGGTTAGTTTCAGGCTTCACCGCCGCAGCAAGGATCGTTCGGAGATCCAACTTCCCCTTGCTCTTCTTAAAATCTTTCGCAGCGGTACTGCTACTTGGCGTCGGACCCTTCTTTTTCGGATCCTTTGCCACCGGGCTACCGGTAGGCTTCGGATCTGTCTTCTTCGGGTCCTTGGTCGCAGACGTCGGATCCTTCTTCTTCGGATCCTTCGGCCCCGTAGTGCTGGTAGCCTTAGGATCAGTCTTCTTAGTACTCGCGGTACTACTCTTCTTAGGATCCGGCTTTTTAGGCTCAACCTTGGGTTGAGGCTTCTTGCCGGCCCCGGACTGCTTCGTCACCTTGGTACTGGTCCGAGAGTCGGACGACTTCGAACGACTCCGACTAGTTTTCTGTCCACCACGGGTTGTCGGACCCGGGATGTCACTATCTTCGCTGCTGGACTGCATCGACAGCCTACGGCTCACTGCCTCCTTAACAGTCGGCGAGATGCTCAGGTTGACCAATTGGGATGGTCGGACCGTACCTCCGGATGGTGCGGGCTCTTGTTCGGAGAGCACGATTCCCTCTAGTAGACTGGAATCCTCACTGCCCGTCGACTTCCGGATCGGAGAGACAGCGGGATCGACAGACATCTCAGCTAAACTCTCACTGAGCTCATCACCGGAGTGGTGTTGAGCTTCGACTAGTCCCTTGACAGTGGAAGCCGTCTCGGGGTCCTCATTTAGTTCGGACTGACGGAGCTGCTGCTCTGCCATCCTCACCGTGCTACAGGTGTCGTACGACGGGGGGAGTTTGACGGGAAACACGAAGTTTCCCGCCGCCGTCCGTCTCACGGACAACTAGAAAGAGTACTCACTATTACCGACTCTTTTAACTAAATTCTTCTTTCAAAAGCTGCCCAAAAACTCGATCTTCCGCTGCCAACTGCCGCCGCGTTTGACTTCGGTAAGAGCCGAAATCAATATGGCGGTTCCCTCGCTTTTGTTTTTAAAACAAAGCGCATGCGCGGCATCTCGCGTGATTAGACGCGATCCCGTTATCCGGCGTGACCCAATTTCAGATTAATCAGGTCGCGACCTCTCCCGCCCGCAGCTCGGGCTGAAGGGATCAACATGCCACTCGGGCGGCTCACAAAAGTCAAATTTACTTCGAATAAAGAGCTCATCGGGAGTATTAGTGAATATGTATGGGAAATCAAAGATTATCCCACCGGATTATCCGTCCACCACCCTCTGGGATCACTCTTCTATTCTTTTCCATTTCCATAGCACACATACAACATATAAAGACAATACAGGACACCACACTCGTTGTGTAAACAAGCTAGGTTACGGCTCCCCTAGCCACAAGCCTAGGGCTCCGCCGAACGGGTTTACCGTTCGCATCAAGTAACCTGGCCGAAGGACACTCGTTCTTAACTAACAATCCAGCCTTGATTTTAGTTTTCCGTGCCCTTCTTCCTTCGCCTGCCGAGACTTTCTTTTTCACGGTCTTTCGGAGTTTTCTTCGTACCCGCCCCTTGGGGGTATCCTTCCAAGGGTACAAATTTAGGCTCCAAACTCTCCTCCTCCACCTCCGTTTCCGGGGTGAGCTCCCTCCCAGCCCAAGCACGTAACTGAGCCACATGGCTCGTCCGGATACGCCCTGCTGCAGACTGGATCAATACAGTCGTCTGACTGATACATTTGACCACTGTGTGTGGTCCATCCCAGTTATTCGCCAGCTTGACATTACAGAGTGGTTCATGCAATCGGATCACCTTATCCCCCACCACAAACCGCCTTAATTTCAATCCAGTGTCATAACCTACCTTCTGCCAATTAGCAGCTTTGAGCAAATGAGCCCTAACTGTTTCATAGGCAAACTTGAACCTCTCCCGGAGAGATTCCACAAATAGCACCGTACACGGTGCCTCCGGACTAATCCCTACCACTCCGAACACCAAGTCCGCTGGCATGATTAGATCCTCCCCGAACACCAGTAGGTTCGGAGTGCAATTTGTCGAACTATGGACCGTGTTATTATACGCATGCACCACAAATTCGCATTGATCATCCCAATCATCCATATGGGAGTTCACTAATGGCTTCAGAACCTTTATCAAGGTCCGATTAAACCGCTCCACTTGTCCATCGGACTGGGGTCGGTATGGATTGGTCCGAAGTTTGCATATAGCCAACTGATGGCACATAGCAGCCCATAACTTTGATTCAAATTCCCTCCCTTGATCGCTATGTAACATCAAGGGAGCCCCCAGATGGAGAATCCACCCCTTCACCAATGCTTCCGCACAAGTAGCAGCAGTATGATCCTCCAATGGGTACACTCTTGTGTATATTGTATAGTAGTCAGAGACCACCATCATACACGTATTCCCTTTCGGAGTGGGTTTTACCCCACTAATAATGTCTACAGCTATCCGAGCAAACCTCACTCCGAATAGCTCCTGTTGTAATGGCAATTTTCCCAAACCCGGACCAGGCTTGCCCAAACAACAGGCCGGACATGTCTCGATCCACCTCAAGAGGTCACCAGACATTCCCGGCCAATAATATCCCCGACTCAGCCGTTCCAGCGAGCGTTTCTTTCCGAAATGCCCACTTGTAGAATGGCAGTGGCAATAGTACAGGATGTCTTTCTGCATAGCAGCCGGGATTACCATTTGTAACACCCTCCGCTTTCCTGGACAAGACTTCCACCTGCACAGCAACGCATCCCGCATCTCTGGTTCATGGAACTGAGCCAGGAAGCGTCGCATTTCACGGTTCTCCAGTGATATTTCAGGTCTCACTGGACAGACCCCTGTAGGGACCAGCTCCCTCAGCCGTGCTATGGTAGGATCGGCTATCTGGTACGTCCTTATAGTGTCGGTGGACCAATCCAACAGGTTCTGCAACAACCCATCATAAGGCAAACGCACACTCGCTACCACGGCATTATGAGCACCACAATCCCCACACTCGGCACACAACGGCGGACATGACCAGCAGGCATCACTGCCTCACTGGAGAACACCTCCCCCAACACAGTATCCTTTTTCAGATACTTAGCCTCTAACCCGGGGTTAGAGGCCGGCACCACGGTCCAAGCACCATCACCCACCAGGGTGTCCATGCCCACCAGACCCATGCTTCCCAACATATCCACATCCGGCTCCACAACTGCTTCTTCCTCTCTCCTAAGCCCCTTGCTTCGGACCAGCACGTCACACGTCTGTCCGGGAGGAATTTTCACAGTTTGGACCACCGTTGCCACTGTTGACACTTGTCGGAGCACACACTGCTCCACCGCACGGTACGGGTGCTCGATCTGGAGTACCCCTGTACCAGGATTCAGGACCGCGTCATATAACGCAGCAAAGTCCAACCCCAGTATACCGTCGTCAGCAATATCCGCGATTGTGGGAGAAGCCACATACTCCTTCCCTCCAATCCGGAGCGGTATGAACGCGCGCCCATAAGTCTACATACTTGACCCATCGGCCGAACAGGCACTTACCGTCGTTTTGAAGTTATCACGACTGCACGGCATAAGAGCATAGAAGTTTGAGGAGATAAAGGAGTGGCTAGCTCCTGTATCTACTAAAAACTCGCCTGCCCTACGGCCACAGTAACAGACACATACCACCGTTTCCCTCCCAGCGGAGACGGGTTTACAGTGAAGCGTTTAAAGTCCTTCGGAGCAGCCAAATCTAAGCCATGTTTCTTCAAATGGTCGAAACATGGATGATCCGGGGAAAGCTGGGTACTCCCTACCCACACGGTGTCAGTGACAGCCGCGACTTTCTCGTCCCCATCCGTAATGGGCCTCCCTGCCTCATTGCCGGGCAACTGTTGGACTGGGATGTTAACCAGGCCAGCATCCGAACTCCCTAAGTTCGAAACCACCCCTGGTTCCCTTTCTGCCCTTAGAACTCCACTAGGCTCTACCTCTCTGGTATGTTGGCGTACTTCATCACCAGGGGCCGTCCGCTCGCCAGCTCGGACCACCCCCTCTAGTTTCCCTCCTTTCCGGGAACTTTCGGGCTCGGAGCTGTACACTCCGCAGCAAAATGACCGATCTCCAAGCATCTATAACACTTGGCGGTCCTCCGGTTGATCTTCCTCCTGTTGGGCTGAGTAGCCCCCTGAATGGAAGACGTCATCTTCTCAAACATTGCCGTGAAGAACGCGACATCCATCATCAGAAACCTTTTTCTCCGAAGGTTCCTTCTTCGGCGGAGGGTCTCCACCCCCCTCCGGCTTCCTATTCTTTCACGGTGGTTTAGAGGGTTTTCCACTCCTCTTAAACTGAGCCGCAGAAGCCGTCGCCTCCTCCTCGCTGCTCTCCCCCTCAGACTGTTCCGGAGAACACTCCTTGATGGCGTTTTTGAGGGCATGTATATCGATGGCTTTAAAAAGGTCATCCAACGACGTATCCGCCCTCCACGTGTCATACACTGTTTGTTGTACGTCTGGGGCCCTCAATCCGGAGATGAATTGAGAGAACAATTCCTTAGAAAATAAGACGTCATGGATCCCTGAAGTAGGATGTACCTTCTTCAGGAGTCTCATCAATGCAAGTCCAAAAACCCTCGGAGCCTCGTTCTTGCCTTGCACCCGCTTCTTAAAAGCGACCATCGGATCCGTCCGGGCGGAGCCTCCGAACAATACAGTACAGATCTCCACCAGCTGTTTGAAAGAATCCTGTGGCCCGCATTCCTCTTTCCATTGCTCAACTGCCATCAGACCGTCTCCTAGGCGCAATCCCTTACAGATGTAAGGAATCGCATCGTTTTGATCCTAACCACTCAGGTTGATATCTTCCACTGTGGCTCCTAGCCATTCTTCCCACGAGTTTCTCTGCCAGTACGGGCTAGGTTCACTAGCGATCCGCCGGGCCGCGTTGGACAATCCCCTAATCTTTGAGGTGATCGACAAACATTTGGAAATGGCCGTCGAGGCGTCCTGTTCCACACCTACGTTGTGCAACCCTATCCCCGCTATAGCAGGGTTAGTATCGTACAGCTCCTGCAACTCCGAACTCAGAATTGACCGTCTCGGAGCCTTCTTCGGACTCTTCAGCCCTGGAGTCGCTCCAGTTTGCGGTGTGTGTTTCTGTCTCTCTAGATACGCTTGGTACGTTCCATACGCCACTAGGTCCTTGGTAGGATCAATACCCTGACTGAACCACCAATTCTTTTCCAGATCTGTCATGTACTGGCATTGCTGGGCCAGAGCGAACAACTGTTGATGCTCGGCCTTCTCCTTCTCCAATTGCTTGGCTTGTCTCTCGGCCTCCTGCTCTTGTTGAGCCTGCTCTAGCTTGGCTTTCCCGGCCTCGCCGGCAGCCTTCAATCCCTCTGCTCGGGCTCTTAGTACTGCCGCCTCCTGTTCGGCCAGTTCCTCCGCCATCGCAGCGTTTCACGCATACGCTTCTTTTGTTGTTCAAAGACAGCTTCCTGTTGTCGGAACACCTCCCTTCTCTCATTTTCAAGTGCCCTCTGCTCCTGAAACATTTTGTTCGTCTGACAGGACTGCCATTCGGACAAGCTTCCCGGGGTAAGGCAGCTCTTGGCAGCCTCTTCCTGAATCAACGCCTTCTTTAAGCGTTCAGCCTCCAATCGTTGCTCCTCTATGTGCAATTTCTCCTGCTGGGTAGTTACCAACTCCGACACAGAGTTTGTCACTCCGAACTACCAGTCCCTGCTGCTACAGAGACTATTTCCTTTAAGATTGGACGGATGCCAGTCATACCCACCCTCGGAGAGTATAGACTAGCCATTCCTCTACCCCGGGCTCGGCCGATTTTACCTGGACGACCCGGTGTTGAAGCTGATAGAGCTGGTTCTATTGTCACTCCGCGCCCACCTGGCAAGCTCGGAGTGTCCGAAAAACTCATGAAATGGCCAGCTGTCGGGCTACCATTATCTGCCGAAGCGAAAGAAGTGCTACTGTCCTGTAGGCTCTGACGTGCTTCTAACAAGAACGTCTGTATAGCAGCTTTCTTTGTTCTTAACACATCACACTCCGTGCTCAGACTCTGAAGTGTATCTTTTAGTCTGTCCGCATCCCGAGCAAGTTCGGAACGCAATCCTTCTGCTTCGGACACCATGGTGTCCCTGGCCGAACAGATCTGATTCAACTCCGTATTGGCGGAGATGAATTCGGATCGAACCGCTTCTAGGTCCGCAGTCTTATGGTTGTATTCCGACCGGACCACGCTCAAAGACTCTTGTTCTCCTCCAGCAAGGTTAAGAGCCTCGCATCCTTCTCCTTTATTTTGGAGTTTCGGTGCGTTATTGCACCCTCCAAAGCAATCAGATTGTCTGTCCATTCCATAGACTTCGCCTGAATGGTCAACAATTCCCTCTGGGCCAACTATAGTCGTCCCTGCACCCTGGCTTCTCGCATGTCGTCAAAGCGACGCTCATCCGGGTTGCCATACATCCGAGGTGTCGGAGCGGCTGCTCGGGATCCGCCGATGTTAAACATTGACAGATTCATCTCTTCTAATGAACGACTCATTATTCCCGGACCTCTTGGTCTTGGGGTTTCATCCCCTCCTGTTGGCACGACTGTTCCTCGTAGAACATCCGCGCCCCGTGCTGGGATATCTGCCTCTTCGTCGGCAAATGACCCCTCCGGGGACAAGGCTAATGCCTCATCGGGAGACCTCCGTACTCCGGCCAGAGCACGCGGTCTGTGCTTTGCACAGGCTAACCTGCCTCTTACTCAGAACTGGTCACGGCACCAGTGTAATAAACGATACTTTGGTCCTCTATAATATTGTTATAGTATCAAGTTAAGGAACAAAGCCAACACAGTTCGGATCAAGTGTTACAGGTTGCGAATCAATAGGTTTATTCAAGAACCTAGACAGGCAAAGCTAGCAGTGCGAACTCTCTATAGAGTTCGGAACGGGTCAGTAGGCTTGCAGCCGATATGATCGCGGGGCCTCTGTCCAAGCTTGGATTCAGAGTGACCGACGAGTCCTATTGGATGCTGAGTATATATAGGCAGCCAGCCTGCGCTTGCACACGCAGACCGAAAGCCTATAGCGACCTCTGTCCATACCCCAAGCCCGAAGCAGATGCTGCCACCTGCCGTCGGGCTGAAGGGTTCGGACGGAGTTCGCAACACAGCATCCAACAGAACCCTTCATATAAACCCCGCATAACCCTAGCCCCTACATGTATATTAATCAGGGTTAATTTAACCCTGTGTCAATAAATAGTTCTCATTATGCCTACCGTAAAACCTCGTGTAAAAGCCACGGTTAGCATGCTAGTCAGATCAGCGATGCACCATATAGAATCGACACACAGTTAGGGTGCGGCTTATAAGCACGTTTTTAGATGTATACCACAGTACTTAATTCGCCAAAAGCAGAACAATCAGTCTCGGTGTGGCTCATAAGTCTTACATGTCTTACAGCAAAAGCCTTGTCCTATACAGCATGGCTCATCGTTACTCGAGCTACACAAGCTGGGCAAACCTACCATGTTACACTTTAGTGGTAACCCAGTAAACAAAAAACGTTTTACAACGTTATATAACGTTTATCGATGGCTCCTTAGTGTGGCAAAACATTGTATAACGTTAAAATGTTATTTTACCCATGTTGCCCATGTTGTGGTAATTAGAATTATACATATTGAGACTGTTGTCAGAGTTTATTTGTAACAATCCTAGAGTACCTTTTGCTCATGGATTGTACTTGTATATTGCTATGAGGCATTCAATTATGGTTCTCAGGCCTAATATATATATATATACAGGCCTGGAATTAATATGATACCATTAAATATACATCACTGAATTCAGAAACAATTATGATCATCATTGAATGCCTCTTCTTTTATTATTCTTATATATATATATACATGTATTGCGCATTGTGATTTTCATCTGAGACAACCACTCTATTGACTGTATAGAGGAGAATACAGGTCCCTGACCTACCTGCCATACAGTATAAATAAAAGAATTTTCAATTCAATTCAATTCAAAAAGAGAATCATTGTATAATAATGATGAATCACCGTAAAAATACAACAGGAAAGGCCTGTAAAATTTATGGAGGAAAGCAAAATATGGTGACCGTAAAAATACAGGAAAGTCAGTGATGCCAGTGACTCACCGTAATTTTTACGGGATATTTTTTACAGTGTAGTTGAATTCTTAGAGTAAATTCATCATCATCCAAGATCACTTAGGCAGGCATAAGGCCACGTAAAAAGGATTATCAGCTTTGCAGACACCGCCCACATCAGTTAAAAAGGGCCGCATTTTTATTTCATTTTTTCATAAAAAATATGGCCAAAATTCCGCATGTATGAAGTGGGTAACATATACAATACAAAACTAACGATATTTCTAACAATAATTGGTGTAGGAACTAGATTTTAAAAGCATTTTACTCCCTGTTCTATTCCCGATGTATTTAGATTATTGTCCCCATCATCTATGCTGGTTGTATTGAGGATTATATATCAATTAATGTATTCAAATTCTATTAAACCTAAATGAAAACAAAAATTGGCCGCTCTCATGGCATAAAATAGGAATATCAAATAAAATAAAAAGCCTCCCTCCCGCACCTGTTTTTTTCCAAAAGTATCCGCAAAGCTAATAATTATATCTATGCGGCCTAAATCATCTACAGTATATATGAACGATATATAAGTCCGGAAGATCACTATACATTGATCAGCAAGACATCATGTGCCTTGGGCACCAGTACCAAGGCAGGGTGATCCTCAGCATGCTGGCTGACTACTGCGCACGTGGGGACGAACCTGCCAAGTCACTAGACGCCACCCATTATACCTGTAATCTTAAAAAGCCCACTTTTCCAGTAATCTTAATCAGTTTCCAGGCCTATCCTCTAGATGGCACCACTGTAAGTTGGTAACATTGCTGTATATATCGGGGTTCTGCCCCCGCACCCCCCTTTTCTTTCTCTCCTTTTTTCTCTTTTTCTTTTTTGAAACTGTAACAGAACTATAACCGAACCCATTCACCTTCAGACTTGTAGACTTTCAGTGGTGCCATCTAGGGAAGAGGGGGAATCATTAAGATTACAGGTAAAATGGGTGGCTTCTAGTGACTTGGCAGGTTCGTCCCTTATTGCAACTACTGTTGGGTTCTCATTAGTATCATAATATCATAGTTCTCATAACATCAGTATTATGAGTTGGCCAACACTCAGTATCTCTCCTACAGCTCCCAAGCCATTTCCTTTTCATATTGTTGCATCAAATGAAATACCGCTATATCTACCACAATTGTGTCTCATAAGAGCACAACTATAATACCTTCAATACTAAGACATTTCATGATCACTGTAACTGTACATACTTGTTCTTTTCAACTAATGAAAATCTCAGTGTGAACCGTGACTTTGTTTGAATAAAAATTTTTACAAATCTTACAATCTTACATTAGTGAGGGCACAGACAAGGCAACTACAAGAAACAAGCTGTAAATAGGAATCAGTAGACTATAAAGAGTATTAAATTATTCAAACTAAGTGTCAATGTCCCTACATCTATGTACTATTACTGCGCCATACATAGGGTAAAGCACTATTATTTCTTGTTACAGAGAGATCTCAGTAATCCGCCATGCCAACTTGTTGATAAATAGCTGGCGGTATGTGAGTCGGGCGATTTATTGGGTCAGAGCTGAGATGTACGTCCCCTACCCCCCCCCCCACCATCCACTCGCCCCTGCTCCCGTCACTCAGGCAACCTAACCCCTCCAGGCACAGATAAGTGTATAGCCCTATAGCCCTATAACAGGTCTATGTCAAGCTTGATCCATAAAACTAAAATAGAAAGCATATCAATACTTTTCATATACAATTTATTCATAATGTTGGAATTGATAATTATTCATTTGCAGTGAAATCAATCTTTGAATGTAATTGTACCTGCGATTTGTGCATACACTAACAATACTTTACAGTTGCAAATAGGTTAGTTATGATATTTGAAGCAGTCTTTAGTCCATGAGCATATAATTCGTGAAGTAAAATTCTTTAGGTTCAAATAGGCATAGGTCGTGTGAAGAAGGCTGACAGTGTTTGTTGTTTTACTGATGCCTTCCTTTTAGAGTCCACTTTAGCCTGCAGCCTGTGCACATAGGTGACGAGATCAGGGGCATCTTGGATCCCACTTACCTCAAAGTATGGGATCAGAGCATTGAGGTATGCAGCAGCCTCACGCGATGAGATCACAATAGGAGGTGGAGGATCATTGGTAGCCTCATCCTCACCCAGAGGAGACTCAGGGTGAGGCTTTGGTTGAGACTGCACCATTTCCAGGATGTTGTCTTCAGTGAGCTCCCCACGGGTGGGCTCATCATCATCTACCCCTATGTAATTGTCCACACTGGCCTCAGGTTCCAGAGATCTCATGAGTTCTCGTAGGGTAGACATGCTATCCTCGTCCTCCTCAGTGTCCAGAGGGATCGCCACCTCCTCCTCAGTGTCCATTGGGATGGGCACAGGTGACTCCAATATAGCAGTGTGATTCCAGCAGTTGTGGATGGTACTGCTTGATACCTCACCCCATGCATATTTAATGAAAGAAAGTGCCTGTCTCACCGTGACCTTCTGGGGAGTGTTTGCCTCTGCACACTAAGGTAATGCCTAACCAGCTCCTTCCTATAATGGGCCTTAAAGGACCGGATGACCTGCATCCATGGGCTGGATGTGGGCAGTGGTGTTGGGAGGGAGGAAGTGGAGAGTGACATGTATGAGCTTGCATCCATCCACCTTGTGGCTGGATGCATTATCCAGCAGGAGAATTATCTTCTTTCCCTCTCTCTTCATCTTCTTGTCCAACTTTACCACCCACTCCTGGCAGATCAGTGAAGTCATCCAGGCCTTGTTGTTAGCTTGGTAGTCGACATAGAAATTAGGATCAAACTCAGAATGCTTACCTCCAAAGCACTGGTGCCTGAATGAACGTGAGATGACAAGTGGTCTCAACTTATGAGTCCCAGTGGCATTAGAACACAGGGCCACAGTCACCCTTACTTTAGACATCTTTGTGCCTTCAGCCTTGCCTGCAGGGCAAAGTGTTTGAGATGGTCCTAGTTCATAAAACAGGGCTGTCTCATCCATATTATACACCAGTTCTCTATCATACTGAGAGAGCACCTGCTGGAGCTGCTCACGTCCTTCATGGACTTTAGACATGTCAGCAGATCCACTTTCACCATGCATTCTCTGGCTATGGATCCCTATCCTCTTCTTTGCACGAGTTAGCCAGCCATTGGAGTAATCAAAGTCCTTAATTCCCATCTTCTGTCCAAAGTATCTGGCCTTTTCTATCATCATGGCATTACTGATGACAGCCTTCCTGTACCTCATCTGGATCACCCACGCCTTGAGAGCAGCCGCCAGCTCTGGATACTCCCCTGGTTTGTCCCTGGTGAGTGGAGAACTAACCCCAGGCAGTAAAGACAGCCACTTGTCAGATTTCCTCACAATGTCTCCGACAGTGGTTCTGCCAATTGAAATACCAAACTCAGCTTCAACCCAGAAAAGCAGGTTAGATTGTGAAGTGTCCAGGTTTTTCTTTTTATAAAGGCTTAACTCCTTTTTCTGCTGCTTATTGAGCTCCTGTCGGGACCTTTCAGCAGGATAATCCGACATGGTGAATGCAGTAATTGGTTGTTGTCTAGAATGTAGCCAGATGTGTAATGGTGCATTAAAGGTCCATATTATACGTCAGACTACCACTACTGGCGCTACTGTCCTGCAAATGGTCATGCCCAGTTGACCCAGTCTGTAGGTACCAATATTACATCCCAGGTGACACCCCAGTGCAGAATTAGGTTGTCACGGTTCATCACACATACACACTCAATTATTTAGAATTAGTTGACAATAGCCTGAATAGGGGACCAAGTGGCACTGCACTGATTGGTTATATAATTCTGTAGGCAGCAGCACTACTCAGCTGTCCGACCTGGGTGTAGCTTACATATAGTTCATGGATTCTATTTGTATGGGAGGTGCGGTGGGCAAGCAAACCACTGGACTGTGACCCCTATGTATATGCACCATGAATCAGCCAGTCATAACTTAAACTAATACCCATATATGTTTCATATTGGGTAAATATGATGCTATATATGTAATATAATATTGTATGGTGTAAACTGGAGATATATTACAACCCAGGATAATTAAGAAGAAAGTTAACTGTAATGTGCCTGGTGTGTGGACATCATGGTGAGGCTACCTGACCACGTGTAGGCTTTGTTTGCCCACACTGTGACGTAGCATAACTCTATATGTAACCTTCCTTATAAGGGACTGGTCATCTATACAAATAGGGGTGGGGGGAGGAGTAACCTTGTAGTGTGATGTCTAGAATCAGGATCACTTCAACAACAAACTATATATATTACACATGGAGGGATTAAATTAGGGACCGTTCTATACTAGTATTCAGAAAACCCCGTTATATCAAATTTGCTCAGATACAGATTTGTTTTGCTGCTGTTGTTGTACCAAGAAATGCACCTTTAACTATGGTAGTTGACCCTGCAGACTGCCAGCCCCACCAACCCCCCCCCCCCCCGCCCAAATCAACCACTCCCCTGCTGTCAATAAATATACACTCTCTTTTTTGTTAAACTCTCACCTGCCTCGGCCCAATCACCCTCACTCCATATATCAACCTACCTTACATACCTGATACTTGTAAATAGAGACATGTCGTTTTACTACAGCATGGAGTCATACACTTGGGGAAGTACAGTAAATTCCTGCGTATAACCCACGCAGGTTATTTGCGAGCCAAACCCTCGATGTCGGTTCTACAAAATTCTCAAAGTGTAGGTGGGGGTAGTACTAGGGTTTTTGATACTATAGTACAGTACTAAATTCATAATTTTCAGACCTCTAGTGCGGGTTATATCATTCCCAAAATTGGGGTGCGGGTCAAAGAACAAAATTCAACTTTTGGCATTAAGTCATAATAAATCCATAAACATACTCTATTTGGATACTTCAAATTTTGTTTATAACTAACTTTATTACCTTGTCATCCCCCCCACCATAATGTATACTATAATGGTCACTCTGTGCCACAATAACCAAGGCGTAGTGACTGAAACTGGCATACAGAGGTCAGTTCAGGTGACCCAGATTCTTGAGTATTTTGCATACCAGGACCTGAAGTCACCTGTGGGTGGGATCCACTGTGCTATGGGCGGGATCTAGTATGCAAAACAGGGTGAAAGGTCACCCAAAACGGCCAGCAATGGCGAACAAACCCACGTATACACTGTCCCTTTAACTGAGGGACGCAGAAAACGTGTGTGTGGGGGGGGGGGGGTGTAAGGAGAGTGATATGTAAGGAGGTGAGGGTGTCAGCATGAGCAGCTGTGTCCCGTCTCGGGCGGCATGCCCACCGCGGACCGTCCGCGGTGGGGTGTTGTTTTAGTAGCTGAGGCGGCAGGGAAGGCGGGAGGTGGCACAGAGGCGGCATGGAAGACGTCAGTAATTTTGTGTTGACACTTTCCTCTCCCCTTTAACTTATTTGGGAGGGGGAGGGGGTGTCCAAGGGTTAGTTGATTTAGTATTATGAGAGAGGAAGGATTAGTGTCTGCTTGTCTGTGATTATTACTTTTAATTCCCACAGTACAAATCATATGCCTTTTGTGTCTTTTGATGTTTTATAAACAAAGATGCTTTCAATGTTGGTATAATGTTTAAATGAAATAATCTCTAAATGTCTAGAATTACAACAGCTGGTCGGAGTATAGGGTGATTTTATAGTGCTAAACACACTTTTGTTCCCTAAAACAGCCTGGCGGAGGCAGAACATGACATTGGCGGATTATAGGGTATAATTTGATGCTGTAAAAACGCCCCCTGTGTCAGCCATGGCAGACAGTGAGGCTGGCGGAGCATCGGCGGTCGATTTACTAGGATCTCTCTGTATAGGGTCGGTCATACATGATGGTTATCTAGCATGTCAATGCTAGAGAAAATGCTAAGGACATTTTTTTAATACATATGATGAAAAGTATGATTTTCTTGTTGAATTTTTACCTAATATTATGGAAGCTGAAGTTAAATACTGCTTTTTTTAGAATAGATTAAATTATCCAATTATTCCCCTATATTTGTGCCTCTACATGGATAAAAACCGACACAGGCAACACAGCGACACGGCCCTGTTAAAAGGAAGTAATATATACTGTGTGCATACAAATTGACACCGTGACATGGCCCTTTTTTCAAAAAATCGACACGGCGACACAGTCAATACTATGAGCACCCATGTAGAGGCAAATATTTGCAATTATCTTGCAATTGTTAAATAAGATACCCTAGGTGCTGCTAATTAACCTTTCCAAGTCAAGATTATAGTCCTCTTATCCAATTATGGATAGGTATTATGCAGTTGTGTATCTTGTTAGTCTTTCACAGCAATTATTGCCATTGATTTATAATTATTGATATGCCCCTTAAATTCTCCTGCAAACTACTACGTCATTCATAAAACTTTCATTTTAGATGCTAACAAAATTAAAAGCATGAGGTATATAACTGTGCATAACATCATCTAACACTTTGAAAATATAAGATTGTGAGGGGATTCAGTAAAGTAAAAATATGTTCTCATGTAATGAAAGCAGACTAGCCCATATGCACCATGTTTTTGCAGTTTTACATTTATACTCTTTATATGTGGCCCATTCTTGTATAGAATCCTACATGAATTTCTTCGATATGTTTCATGCAGTGTCTTCTTTGTCAACTTAACATGAGGCAAGGGTCTAGACATGCAAGAAAAGTGGGACACTTCAATTTCGAAGTGTCATCACTAAAAAAACATATGTTGTTTCTGCTTTATTTTTCGGTTTAGAATTGGGTTAGGTATTTCAGATTTCGTATATTTTTCCACTTAGAGAAAAACACACTGAAGCCATTGATGTATTTGAAATATTTTTCATATCAAATGTGTGAATGGTACAGTGTGTGTTTTTGCCCATAACTGGGGACTCCAATTAGGAAAATGACTTTGGAACTGGGGACTTCAAGCTTAATTGGGGACTTGACCGAGTCCCCACTTAATTGAGACCTGTTTTGGGCAGGAAATGGCTTGCTGATACTTAAAAATTGTTTTTCACAAAAGTCCCCAGTTGCAATAAAAAATCCACCACTCTTCATACTCACACGCAGCCACACAGCGAAGGCTGCTGAGTGCTCAGTTCCAGGTGGAATTCCCAATGCTATGTCAGATATACAAATAATCAATATGGCCGCTCATGCGAGTGATATTACAATTTTAAAGGTCAACACAATGCAATCAGTAGTGTTGCAGAGGTCCTAAACCCGTCGCAAAGCGTGGTCCTCAGGTTACCAACACAGATACTGAGTCCCCAGTTCCGGGCATAAACACACTGTCCTGGAAGCGTTTAGAAATTAAGAATGTTTAGCAGATGAATGTGTTTAGGATGTGTTTCATTTCTAATCACATGGCATTTTTTGTGTTTAAAAGCTAAGCACATGGAGGTTCTAAACACAATGTGGGATTTCCCCCAGCCTCTAAACACCATAGTGTTTAGATATATCCCCTCCAACTCCTGCTGCCTACTCCCACCTCAGTGGTAACCTAGGTAACCAATGAGCTCATTGTTGTTGTTTCATTTCTGGGAGGGGGAGGGGTGTCAATTCTTGGGACCTGCTATGGTTAATCCCATTGGGGACACGGGGGGCAGACTGACTTAGGTTTATCTATTGGTGTCATATTACATATATGCATCATGTTGGTCCATCTGCCATACATGTTAAACCTGGGGTAGTCTTAGGAAGGATTTCAAACAGGCAACAAGGGAAGTTTGCATGTACTGGACTCAACAGTTTCCAATGGAGCTATCACAAATAAGGTATGTTTCTATGGAAGATATAATTCTGTATTGAAACCAGAGAAGCCAATAAGTTAATACTAAATACTTAAGACTGAGAGTTCTCATCTAATACTGGAGTATTAGTTAATAGTTATCTACCATAGCAATATAGCAGTAGTTTGACTTTGTTCTCATTGATCACATTGTATAACAGCTTGAATACCTTACTTCTCTTCTCCAGGTTCCTGTTGGTGAGATTGATCTTAAACTACAGAGGATAAATTTCACTACAGTATGACAACTATACCATGGAATATAAGGAAGAGGAATATATTGTCATAAGTTGATGTTAGCCCAAGCCCCAAATAAAATTCAAAACCCTAAACACATAATATCTAAACACAATGGTAATCTAAACACTTTTGAACCTAAACACCAGTATATTTCTAAACACTTCATGTCTAAACACCTGGATTTCTAAACATGTTTAGACCCTAAACATGTTCCCAAAAGAGGGACAGCGAAGTGCTTAGGAAAGTGTTTAGATTCTAAACACTTGCCCTGAGAGTGCATGTAATAGAGCATTGACCGGGATTGTGGAGGCAAAACAGTTTACTAGTTCGAATCCCCTCCCCATTCAGGCTATTAGCCCTCACAACTAGCTTCGATTTGCACATACTCCATTACGTTAGTATCAACATAACATGGCATTATCGAGAAGCCGCTTGGCAAAAATATATAGTCAATGGTCAGGGGAGCAAGCACTTAAGATGCATCATAGTTCTTCACACACTCGATGTTGATCCACAATAAAAGCAAAAATGATTTCAATTGGAATGACAATTTGAATTGCATTCATTCGTCAAAATCGAAATCAAAGTTTACAAAAACCCAGGAGAATATGAAAAGTCTTTCCTTGTCCTCGTGGCAGGGGTAATATTAGTATTTGAGTAAATGTTCTACGTTCTGGGCTTCCAACATGAGTAACAATTCCACAGAAAGCACAATGGAATTCTACTACAGGGAAAACACAGCATTGCTCCCTCTCTGGCGATTTCATCAACTAATTATGACGGCTCTTGTTTGCTGGAGATTAACAATGTATTTCTTCGGAGGTTCGAAAATGTGTGAAGGTTTGCAAGATTGCATTTTGATATCAGATTAACTAGATAAAAAGCAAATGATAATGTGCTGTTTTGCATGAATAATGATCAATCATTGTAGGACCTTTTACTTGAAAGGATCTCTGTATTATACGATATGGGCTTACACCGTGCTTTTTAGGTGATATTCCCGTTCTGATATTCCTGCATAGCGCACACTTGGGGAGGTGAAATCGTTCTGATATCCAGAATATCAGAACGATTCTGAATTCCCCATTCAGAATCGTTCTGATATTCAGAATATCAGAACGATTCTGAATGGGAATCGTCAGCCATAAAATCCGAGGTTTCATGGAGACTCGAACACGCTACATCAAGACTTGAAGTCCGACGTGCTAACCACCACGCCGTGGAGGCGCTGGTAGAGGGAGGTGGCGAAACAAGGAGTCTACAGGCGGATTTCCAGCCCTGTAGGACCATTATTTACCGAGTTAAAGAAGAAAAGGCATTTTTTGGTATAATTTCTTTGAAAATCAATATTTTTTTCTAATTTCTTTTTTACTATAAAGGTAGAAGTTGGACTTTACTTAGCCTTTCGTTAAAATAATTCTAGGGATTTTTTTTCACATAGAAATAGGCATTTTGAAAATGGTTCGTTTCCACCCAGGATCGATCCGGAGAACCTTGGTGTGTGAGGCGGAGACGCTAGCGTCCATGCCTATCCGGCTGTGGTGAACGGGTAGGGAAACGCTGTATATATTCCAGTGTATCAGGGAGCAGTTAGTTTTTAAAGCAGCAGGTCGCGCGGCGTAGGTACACTCCTATACGTTAACACTGAGGGTATGTTGGATTTGAAATAATGACCGATCCCCGCGCCTAGCTCTTTCTTCCTCACCTCCCCTACTAAAGAGTTCCACAACATGGCGCTACTGGTGTTCGAGTGATATTCAGTGTATAATCCTTCAAAATGGCGAAAATAGGACGTTTTAAAGGTAAATAAGGACATTTCAATGGGAAAATCGTATAATAAACCTAATAATATATGAATATCGCCGACCTTGGGGTTTGTATAGATGAATAACAACCTCGGGGCTACGCCCCTCGGTCGTTATTCATCAATACAAACCCCGCGGTCGGCGATATTCATATATTATTGGTTAAATATACAACAGACACTGTAGATAGAATTTGGCTGAAAAGGTTAATGGATGTTATAACTCTCTAAACTAGTCATTAGTTGTCCATTTTTATCACCATCTGCCCTAAATAACCCGTTTTTATTCGGGCCGGTCAGAGCTGGCACCCGGTCAGAGCTGGCACCCGGTCAGAGCTGGCAACCAGTCAGAGACAAAAACATTGGCCCAAGGTCGTGAGACACAGCCTTTCATGTTTATTATATAATGTGAAATAAGAATACAGCATGGTACATGCAAATTTATGTAATTTTGCAGAAATCTTCACAGTTGTACACATTTTTGGTCAAATTTTGGCGTATGTGGAGGGGCCGGCTAAAAAGTCCTACCTACCGACTGTATACTTTCTTCCCATGTTATCTGAAACAAACCTTTTTTTATTTTGTCTTTCTATATATATTGGAACATCTACAAAATGATGTTACCGGTTAGGGGTTCAGTGACCATACATGACCTAGGCCATATAGACCAAAAATATACCAAAAATATACCAAAATAGTGACAAACGGGTGCTCTTGAAAAAGGTCTTGAAAATAGCTGACAGCATTTGTGAACATTCCCTAGTGCATGGATGGTGTCCTTCCGTTGGCCAACACCCCACTAATGAGGTGTTGCAAGACGGATGGGGGGGGGGGGCACAATGAAGTGTTGCACACAGTGGGAGCACCATACGTGAGTTGGTGACCACCCATGCATGGAACCTTATAAGGCCGCTCTCTCAGGTCGGTCCATGCCTCAAACAGGAACTGGGTCATAACCAGAGTGCATGTCGGCGACAATATGGAGGTAATATCTCACAGGTGCCTTAAGCTCTAAGCTACAGCATGATACGTGTATAGTAGGCTACCGCCATGAATGCATGCACTCGAAAACACATACTGCTGCTCAATGGTGTAAGTGAACTCCTGCATATCCCATGATGTAATATTCATGGGATATGCAGGATGTATCAAAGCTGGTGTATCCCAAATTGACTATTACCGGTGCCCTAGTATTAGTCTGGAAACAGAATTAGAAACCACGGGAAGGCGTACTCCACCGTGGGTCGAAATATGTATTATCCTCTGCAGCGCCCTCACCGGCAGGGATAGAACTACAGCTCCACCCTACTAAAACATGCGGTCTTCGAAGGGGTTCGATGCATATCTTTGGCTAGGGCTAGAAATAAAATGAAATATACTATTCAAATCAGAATTGTCTCACCTTTCCCTACATCTCATTTTCAAAGAAGTTAACCGACAGGAACAATGGTTAATTTCCTGTTGAATTTGCAGTGATGCTTTCACTCACGCTGGCCATAGCTTAACCTGACAGAAGTCTGGCTGTAGCCTGCTTCTATTGTCGCTTTTTTCATTATCACAGGGAGGTCTACAGCCTAGCCATAGCCTAGGCCTATCTGTCGAGATTAACAATTCAAAACTTTATCCAACTTGATATGTTTGGGAAAAAAAAGAATTGATACTTCTCCCATACCTAATTTAGTTCTGAAAGAATAGTGGCGGAGTGAATACACAGTTTAGGGTGTTCATAGACTGGTGGCAAAGTGAGAAATTCTCCAAGGGGCATTTTAAAGTACAGGGTAATTTGGATGTGCAACATCTGAATATCACACTTGCCAAGCTCAAAAATGGCTCCTTCTATGTGAAAACTTTCAAATTAAATGGCTACCATTGTTTTTTTGAGAAAACCTATGACACCTATGATATTTGTCATTCCTAGTCATGAAATACATCAAAATAAAGGGATTTTAGGGACCAAACTGTCTGATACACCTGCCAAGCTGGAACGTAATTTCCCGAGAGTCTCAAAGCCAAAAAAATCAAAATGGTTGCTACTGTAGGGGTTGTGGAAGTATCAGACGAACAAAAGTAGTATATAATGTATCGGAACGGGACTATGCTTAAGTACTGTTTATTACTCAATCGCTATGCAGCCAATCAGAGGCCTCCATTTGGTCACGTGAACGGAAGTGACCTACTTAGGGGATGAGTGGTGACGTCACGTGACCTAGTTAGCCAATCAGAGGCCGCCATTTGGTCACGTGACCGGAAGTGACGTCATATGACCTACTTATGGACCGGAAGTGACGTCATATGACCTACTTAGGGGACCGGAAGTGACGTCATATGACCTAATTTAGGATCACGTGACCGGAAGTGACCTGATGAGTCACGTGACCGGAAGTGACGTCACATGACCTAATGGACAACCGGAAGTGACCTCATGTGACCTCATTGATAGTCTCGTGTGTCTACAGACCACCCAGTGGTAGCTTGGATGAATTCATTACTGAATTGGATCGGATTTATAAAAGGTTCTCAAACCCCAACTTAGAACTCTGGGTTCTAGGTGATACCAACATAAATGCCCTCGATGAGGACAGTGCCAAAACAGAGAAACTTGTTGATAAATGCCGTGAATATGGGTTAAGAAATCTCATCCATTTCTGTACTAGGCCTTTTGATGATAAAGGTTCTTGTATCGACCACATCATGACAAACACACACAAGACCATAAAAAGTGGTGTACTAAATTACCTAGTTTCTGATCATCTTCCAGTCTATGTGGTGCTCCAATCTGAGTCCCAGGAGCATACTGTTAAAAGCTTCTGGTCTAGAAACTACAAAAATCACTCCACAGAAAACCTCATTGACTGGATCCTGTTTTGGGACTGGGAGGAATTCTGGAGGTGTGAGGATGTTAATGACTCATGGGGAATAGTACAGGACTGCATCACAGAATACCTGGACAATTATTGTCCTTTAGAGGAAAAGCTCTATAGAGATTGTGGCAAGAGCTGGATGACCAATGAGATCCTAAACCTCTGCTCTGAAAGGGCAGACCGCATGGATGACTTTTTCAGAACCAAGCAAAGGCACTTCCTGACTGAAGCCAAAAGACTTAGGAACACAATTTCGAAGAAAGTCAAATATGCTAAATCTGAGGAAGTTAAGAGTGCTCTTAGAGAGAATGCTGGAAATCCCAAAAAGTTCTGGAGTGTCCTTAACGGGATCCTGAAGCCCAAAGGTGCTGTCCTACCACCACAACTGAGAGGTGAGGATGGTACTGTAAAGGGTTCTCAGGATTCTGTGGACTACCTAAACAGCTTTTTTGCAACAATAGGTGAGACTTTATCGGACGATCTAACCAAAAAGGGTCACCAAAAGATTATATATAACCCAGCCTATACACCAGATAATACTTGTCTTTTCAGAAAATTGACGGTGTCTCCTGAAGTAGTAGAAATACTGGTAAAGGAAATAAATGTCAATAAAACCTCGGGGATGAGAGATATTCGTAGCAAATTCCTTAAAGAAGCTTTGCTGCTACTACTTGACCAACTAACTCATGTTCTGAACCGATCATTCAGTACAGGAGTAGTCCCTAAGATTTGGAAAGCTGCTCGAGTATCTCCGATCCCTAAAGCAGGCGATCCTAAAAATGTCAACAATTGGAGACCAATATCCCTTCTATCTGTTGTTTCCAAAATTGCTGAAAGATGCATGCACTCACACTTAGTGGATTGCATGGAAAATAAAGGCAGTATCTCAAACCGACAGTTTGGATACAGATCAGGGTTGGGAACTGGCGATGCAATTTTCAATCTAGCAAACGACCTCTACGCCAATCGGGATCTGAGTGAAGTCACTGCCATTTGCTATGTGGATCTACGGAAAGCTTTTGATTCCGTGGATCACACATACCTACTGGAGAAGCTGAAGAGGTTGAATTTGCAGGAGTGTGAATTTGCCTGGTTAACCAGCTATCTTACAGACAGAACTCAATTCACTAAGATCGGCGATTTTGAGTCTGGACAGCAGGGGGTCAATTATGGAGTCCCACAGGGTTCGGTCTTGGGCCCCCTGCTGTTCATATATTATGTTGACAATCTGGGTTCGGACCTAGTTAATTGCAAAAGTCTCATGTATGCGGATGACCTTGTCCTTTATTGCTCTGACAAAAACATACCTGATGCCGTTGCCAAGCTCCAAGTCGACCTCCACACCGTTGTAGGTCAATGTGTAGCACTGCGATTGACAATCAATCGAGACAAAACCAAATTCATGTTGAGTGGGAGCAAGGACAAAGTAAAACCCCCTGTCATAGTCAAACCAACAATAAGCGGCATAGACCTAACAAGGGTCAAAAGCTATTGTTATCTGGGTGTACAAATTGGTGAAACCATGACTATGGAGGAGGCTGCAAAGGATGTGATTAGGAAGGTCAATCACAAACTTTTCAGTTTCGGAAAAAAGCGCATCTTCATGTCTAGAGATGACGCTATCCTGGTATATAAAACGACCATCATGAGTCAATTTGACTATGGTAGTTTCTTGTATGGTGGGGCTAACAAAGAATGGTCAGCCAAAATGCAGAGACTCCAAAATAGGGGACTCCGCATTTGTCTATTGACAGATGTTATGGACAAAACTGTTGAGCAGCTGCATTTCGAGTGTGGAGTCCAGATGCTGGAGAGACGAAGAGATGAAATGCATCTTGTGTATATGTACAAGTGTGCGGTAACTGGCCACCACTTAAAGCCCAACAACAATCGGCGCATCACAAGAACATCAGAGAAAAAAAAATTTGAAGTGAAAAGGCCGCGCCGAGACTTCTACAAGAGATCTCCTCTCTATAGAGGTTCACAGATGTGGGATCTCCTTGACGTCTGGTTTCAAGAATCGGAGCAGAAGGCCAAGTTCAAAGCCAGGATTAGGCAGATCCCAGATTTACACCAAAAGAGCAAGCGAGGTGATGACACAGCAGATGAAAGTCAACTGGACTATCTCTCTAGTCAGCTGTCCTCAAATAGCTTGATAGTGATGGAAGATATAGCATAGCTATAAAATTATCCTAATGGAATAACCTGACATGAAAATGTATGCATCACTAATTGACCCTGCTTTCCTTATCCCTAGTTATTCAGTGTTAGAATTATCTTATATTATATTGTTTGCATTATATTATCCTGTCATTTTTCACCAACAATGTCGCATTGGAACAATTGGTTCTAAGCGCATACAGCAAAACAATCATCTTATGTGGTACTCAGTTTCTGGGCCTTCATAGATAGTTTCACCAAAAATGTATTGCCCCTTCAAATGCAGTCATTGAAAATAGAGCCTTGCTCCCCCAAAGCACTTATGTGCATGTTTAATGAAAAGCATCCTGTGATATTTTTTCTCTGTTAGTATAGCTGTATATTATCTTAATCTGATTTACTGTATTATATTGTATTGAATTGTATTGTATTATCTTGTATGTTATCATATCAATGTCTCTCGACAGACCATACTATATTTTGTCCTAACAAACAAAGTCTAACACAAAAAAACACTGTTCGCCCTCACCCTGTAAATACCCATTTTTGTTCATTTGTCATACTTTATGGTTTTCATACTGCCCAAACGAAACTGATGCCATATAATTGATTGTAATTATTATCACTTCATCACGTAGTGGAACAATCAATAAACTTTCTTATTAAAAAAAATTGAGGATCACGTGACCGGAAGTGACCTGATTGATCACGTGACCGGAAGAAGTGACGTCACGCGACTTAATGAAGAGATGAGCGTCTTTAAGGGGTCACGCGCTTTAAAATGTGATATATATTTTTTTTGGAGGAGGCAAGTCTCTTATTTTTTTTGTAAACCAATAAAAAACACAACAATATAAGTTTGTTTTTTCATTTTATTTTTTATGAGCGACTGGAAGTGACTTATTGAACTAGGTAGAAGTGTTCTTTAGAGTGTATAAGGGGGGAGGGGAGGGGAGGGGGGGAGGGGGGAGGGGGGCCCTTTAAGATGCATGGGGAGGGGGGCACTTTTAGGATGCATGGGGTGGGTGGGGGGGAGGGGAGGGGAGGGGAGGGGAGGGGAGGGGGGAGGGGGGCACTCTAGGGGGGTGGGGGGCACTCTAAGGGGAGTTTGTCTCTTTTAAGAAAAAAAGAAAGAAAAGAATTTAATCAAGAGACACACTTCTTCCTCTCGAGAGGAAGAAGTGTGTCTCTTAATTTTTTTGTTTAGGAAGCGATGGTCTTTAGGATCACGTGACCGGAAGTGACCTGATGAGTCACGTGACTAGAAGTGACGACGTCACATGCCCTAATGAGGAGATCAGCAGCGACCGGAGGAAGTGACACTTTAAGAGGACACGCGACTTAATTGTTATAATTTTTTTTTTTTTTACTTACTAATAAAGAAGACGTATGAAAATAAAACACAACAATTCACATGTCCGTTGTTCTCGTTGTTTCTTGCTTGATAAAGTCAAGTAATATCGTGATGCCGAGGTCAAACTTTCCCATGTCCTCAGTCAACACTCGAAGGAGTTCAAAAGGTGTACTGCCGGCACCGTCAGCTTCAGCTTGCCACATTTTCAACACTTGGAAGGCCCACTCAGCGGGACTTCCTCCACATTCGCATTCTTCAGCGATCTTATCTAACCTCTCAGGCGACATTTTTAAATGACCCCCCACCTCTTTCCACCTGCTACCTAGGCGTCTGCCGAGGGCGCCCAAGTGCTTATGCATCGCGTGCGAGTCGGGGTTCTCGAAATCCAACCCCTGCCTGTGGAGAAGGGTCATCCACTGAGCCAACAGTTCCACTCGTCTAATGCGGGTGAAGATGCGGCCGAGCTCTCCCCATCTATGACGATGCTGGGTTTCACCCCACCAAACTAGGAACATCGCCGTACACAGCTCCTCCGGTGTCTTGACACTGCGCTCTACTAGAGCATCCATACGGGCGGCGGTAACTTTTAAGCTACTGCCCAACACTCTCCAAGATCCACTCAACTCTTTACCTAGTTGACGAAGCAAGGCGTCGCTATATGCTAAGCGCTGCTGTCCTACCTCTCTATTCTCCCCATCGGCCTGCACCGCGCGTCTCACGTCGTGAAGCCGCATTAATTTTTCAGGTGGACAAGGGGGTGAAGGCGAGATTGAAAGTGGAATAGCTTGAGCCATCTCGTCTCGTCTTGGCGGCGGCGGCGGCGGCGGTGGTGGTGGTGGTGGTGGTAGTAGACGTTACTGTGGTCAGAGGCAATATGGTTTTTTTTCCAACAGAAATCAGAGCTTTTATACAGAGGGAGTTTAATCCTATTTCCAACAGCACCCCAGCTGTCTAGCGACCTGTCCGCATGACGCTTTTCAGCCGCTCCGCTCTTTAAGAGCTTCTTAAGAGCTTAGATGACGAGGAGTATGTCATCGCCATCGGTGGAGGCCAGCTGAAAATGGCGTTTTTTCCTTATCCATAGCCTTATCTCCTACCCCCTACCTGAGGACGACTCTCTCTCCCTCTGACATTCATTGTAACAAACGTCAGAGGTCAGGTGAAAATCGGATTTTCATGCACAGCCTTAGTCAGCTGTCACCCCTATTGAACTAGCCGGCCGCCGCCGGCCCGGTCTACTCACCACGGCAGGAGGCGGTGATTTTTTTTGTTTTACACTTAAGTCGCTCACCACACGCACACGACTCTACTCACAGACAGACACACTCGTCTTAGGGGGTCCTGCTTCACGCCACACGCCTCCTGTAGTTTTTTTGTATACACACTCTAAGCTCATGACCGTTAATCCTTTATACAGCTAATGCGCGTTGAATTAGCACAGTCGGTACACCGCCCGCTCATGTCAGTCGATCTCTCAAAAGGGGGGGGGGAAAGGGATCCAGCTGAAAACGTCATGCATTATGTCTTTTGTTTCTCTTTGTGAATGGCCGCCGGTCAGTCGGCGGCAGCAACCGCTTAATCCTTTATACAGCTAATGCGCGTTGAATTGCTGAACAGGGCAGTAAGTAGCTTAGCTCATGTCAGTCGATCTCTCAAAAGGGGGGAAAGGGATCCAGCTGAAAACGTCATGCATTATGTCTTTTGTTTCTCTTTGTGAATGGCCGCCGGTCAGCCGGCGGCAGCTGAACAGGGCAGTAAGTAGCTTAGCTCTAGAAGCGAGAAGGCGTATATAAGGGGTCTGGAAACACCCATTCACTCACTCAGTCTTTTGCCGCTCTCTACAGTCACCACCATGAGCAAAAGACAACACCTAGTGCCGTCCAAGGATCTAAGCAAGTTCAAGAACAAGAAGAGTACGCGGAACAGCGCTCGTTTAGCGTCAGCGCCTCCTCTTGCTACTGAAGATGAGACTACCGCCGCAACCACTTGGTCTTATCACCCTCCCGCTGTAGCGAGCGCTCGCAGCAGTAGTAGTAGTGGTAGTAGTAGTAGCGGTAGTAGTAGTAGTAGTAGTAGTAGTAGTGGTAGTAGTAGCAGTACTACTGGTAGTAGTCGTCGTGGTAGCGACGTTGTTACACTCGCGACGTTTGTTGCTGCTAAGCGCGCTGCCGCTGCTACTGCTGCCCCGCCTGCTGCTGCTGCTGCTGCTCCTCGTGCTGCTGCTGCTGCTGCTGGTGATCCTCGTGCTGCTGGTGCTCTTTGTGCTGCTGCTGCTGCTGCGCCTGCTACTGCTGCGCCTGCTACTGCTGCGCCTGCTACTGCTGCGCCTGCTGAGGCTGCTGCGCCTGCTACTGTTGCGCCTGCTGCTGCTGCTGCTGCTGCTGCACCTGCTGCTACCGCTACTACTACTGACGACAACTCTCCTGGCACAGCGCAGTACTGGCAACCGGGTTTTTACCTCCCCACTACTGTTGCTGATTTTGATGAACCGCCGCACGTTGCACAGCCCCTCTCCACCACTACATCAACCGACGCCATCGACGCCGCTCGCGCTGAGACTTACAGCTATTCGGACACTCAGCCCCTAAACCAAGAAGAAGAGGAGGAGGAGGAGCAGCAACAGGGTGAGACAGAGAACGACGCTGACGACGAGGCGTACGACGAACCCGAAGGGCTACGGGTGGACGGTACGTTTTTCGGCTCCCCTCTTCGACCTTTCGACCTCACTTCCACTGTTAGCGCGTCCGGTCCGTGGCGACTGCCCTCACCGCCACCTTACGAGGGCGGCGGCGCTTCATCTTCTACCGCTACACTCAGCACCGACGGCGTGTGGCTGCTCTGTTCCAACAACGAGTCGTCGAATACCAGCGCTGACGCTGCTCCTGTTATTTGTTCTGCTGCTGATTCAGCTCACGCTGATGGTGTTACTCTTCTTGCGGGTCTGAAACGTTCTAAGGCGGGTTCCAGAACAACAAGGCCTACTAAGAAGAGAAAAATACAAGAAAAAGAAGAAGATGGACGAGAAGAAGCAGAGAAAACCCCCCGTCCTCTCGGGTTAGAGTTCTGCTTAGACAGGACTTTGACGCTGGAGATCTGGGAGGACGAGGCTAGACTGTCTAGGAGGCCGCGCTACACAAAAGACGGCCAGGTGAAAGAGGCGTCTCTGACCAGAAGCAAGCGAGTGCACTTCACCGCCGACGCGCTGCGCGAGCTAATAGCGCGCATCGCCGAGATCCGCGCAGTGGTGCGCATACGCGACACAGCGTCCGCGCAAGGAAGACCTAATCACACCCCCTGGTTCACAGTGCTGGATGAAGAGGGCGAAGTGTACGCAGCTGTGAGCTACTACAGCGGTAAGAACCTCATCCACGTGCGCAAGTACGAAGGTCCTGACAAAAAACCCACACAGCAGGGGGTGACGCTGTCCGCCAGAGCGCTCAAAGAGTTGGATGACAAAACAGAGATTATTCTCAAATTTCTCGGTATAGATTTGGAATGAGAGACGCTCAACGCTCACGCGCGCACACACACACAGTGTTTGACGTACGCTGTATGAGACAGACAGACGGATACACAGACAGACAGATAGATAGATAGATAGATAGACAGATAGATAGATTGATAGATAGATAGATAGATAGATAGACGGATAAGTAGTTGGGAAAAAAACTTTTTTTAATTGGTACCTAAGTGAAAAAACAAAAAAACATGACGCAGTACATCTGCGAAAAGTGTTTCAAAATTTTTAAAAGACCGTACAATCACGAGAGACACGTAGAAAAATGTAGAGTAATACCTAAGTTTTGCCCTCTATGCGGCGAAGGCGATTGCCGAAAGATCACCTGTCGACGCGAATCTCTGGACGGGGTGACTATCCCTCCGCGCATATGTGCTGTACCGAACGGTGAGGAAACGTTCACGGCGATTTGGCCTGCAATACAAACGGGTGTCAGGATGCACGGGACTCCCGTGAGTGTAACAAACTTCAGACTACCAACCGGCGAGTTGAGTGACGCTGTAGATACTATGCATCGCATTCACTTCACGCAAAGATTCAGATACAAAGTGGGTTTCTCGGTAGGCTTACTCTTACAACACAGAGAAGACAAGAGCAAACTGCGCTACTTTCACGCCTCCCAGAACAACGCAACTCTCATACAACCGCTCCCTACTATAACTAATTCAGAAACTTTGGAAGAGCTTCTCTCAAAGATGGAAAACACCGTCGCTTGCGAGGAAGTACGGAAACTTTGCGACGCTGACACCAAGTGGCACGTTCTTTTTCCTACCAATTTGAACATTTGCGTTTACATGGGACCGGGGGAATTTCCCATAGGCGGTAGGATCACTCAGGCCGGTCGAGTTGGAAAGAGAAGCGGTGTGTTAGATTTTCCCAACAAGGACAACCTCTGCGTCTTCCGCTGCATTTCCTTTCACTTATACAACACCAGCAAGCGCGCTTCAGATTTGTTACGTCAGTTCTGTCCCGCTGCCACACCTGAAACCTTTCCTGGTTTGAACATCCGCGACTTACCCGCGTTAGAGAACTTGTTTGACATACAAATAGCGGTTTACACCGCGCGCGTCAGGTGCCGGGGCGGAAGTTGAGAAGACGCGTTACTCTGATCAGACCGCCTTCCAGAACTCTGGCCGCCCGAGGTAAAGTCAACCTACACCTGACGGCGAAAGGCGGTTTGCACGTCTCTCTGGTCACGGACTTCAACGCGTACGCGGGCATATACGAATGTTGCAAGTGTAAGGCGGCGTTCACCACCGAGTTCTTGCTGAAGAGACACAGGAACCAGCTTTCCTCTTGCCGACAAGTCAAGTTGCGCTACGTAGGTGGCATCTACCAAAATTCGAGAACGATTTTCGAAGCGATAGCAGACTTCTCCATTTTTCCTCCCGACGGACATTCCGGAATCTACCCTTACAAGATCACCTTCGATTTCGAGGCTTTCTTCAGACCATGCAGAGAACCGTCGACCGAACACGTGTCCCTGCTGTGGGATCACGTCCCTTTGTCGGCTAGCGTCGCATCCGACTTTCCGGGGTGGGAGGGGCCAGTCTGCTTCGTCAGAGAATCCGACGCAGATTCCGACCCCTTGTTGGACCGAGTTTTAAATCACATAAACGAGAACGCCAAAGTCATCGGGGAAGCTGTGCTAGAACTTTACCGACCGACGTTAGCGAAGTTAGATGCGGCGATAGGTGAAGCTCTCCTGCTGGAGGAGGCGACATTCACCCCTTCTCCAGGCGGCTTCGCTGCGGCTCAGACCAGACACCCGTTAGTTCAACTGAAGAAGCGGCTTCTGAGACACATCCGTCAAGCTCCAGTCGTGGGCTTCAACTCGGGGCGTTACGACTCGAACCTGATCAAAATACGCCTTCACTCGTTCTTTGCCTCCGGAGACCGAAGAAACCAAGAATTCAGCGTCATAAAGAGAAGCAATCAATACTTGGCGGTTTACACACAGCACACGGTTTTCTTGGACGTAGTCAACTATTTGGCACCCGGTTACAACTACGCGAACTATTTGCGAGCTTTCACCAGAAACGAAGAGAAAGGTCACTTTCCTTACAAATGGATGACGTCTACCAGGAAACTGGGAAACAGAACACTGCCACCGAGATTGGCTTTTGACAGCGAACTGACGGGCGTCAAAATGTCCGAATCCGACTACGGCGCATGTCAGAAAGTTTGGTCCGACGAGAAGATGCAAACTATGGGAGATTACTTGATCCACTACAACAACAAAGACGTCAAACCTTTCATAGAAGCTCTGAAAAATCACGCTAAATTTTTCCAAGATCGCGGCATTGACATGTTGAAAGACGGGATTTCTCTCGCCGGTTTGACTTTACGGTTCCTCTTCCAAAACCTAGAAGACGCGTTCACAACGTTCCCCCAGTTCGACGCCGTCCTCCACGCTCTGATCAAAGAAAATCTAGTCGGTGGTCCTTCCATCATCTTCCATAGATTTCACGAGAAGGGCACCACGCGGATAAGGGAGCACAAGTACGGCGAAGAAGCGAGAACGTGCCAGCACATCCTAGGCCTAGACGCTAACTCTCTGTACTTGCGCTGCATGAGCGAAGCGCACTGCACGGGCTATTACGCGGTGAGACGACCTGAGACCGAGTTCAAGCCCGAAATTAGGCAAAGAAACTCTCACAGCGCTTTGGAGTGGTTACGCTTCGTAGAGCACGACCGCGACGTGAAACTGCGCCACGCTTTCAACGGCGGCGAGATGGTTCTAGGCTGTCGAAGAATTCGCGTCGACGGGTTTCACGCGGCCTCTAATACGGTTTTCCAGTTTCACGGGTGTTGGTTCCACGCTCACGAGTGCATACCGTCGCACCGATATCAGTGCGCTTCACTGAGGGAGGAGAGACGCGACAGAACGGCTAGAGTAAGCGCTTACTTGAAAGCGCTAGGTTACAAGCTGGTCGTCGTGTGGGAGTGCGAATGGAGAGAGATGAAGCGTCGAGATGAGCGGGTTAAGGCCTCCCAACAACACTGGAAGGTTGACGCTTTGAAAGTGTCTCGAAACGCTATGAGCGGGAGCGACATCCTTTCAAAGACGGGAAAATGTTCGGTTTAGTTCAAGTGGACATCACTACGCCGCCTCACCTACGAGACTACTTCGAAGAAATGACCCCCGTTTTCAAGAACGTGTCCGTTTCAAAATCAGACATAGGACCTCACATGTCAGACTTTGCGCAGGAAGAAAAGCTGTTGAACACGCCTCAGAGATGTCTGATAGGGAGTTACCACGGAAAAAATATTCTCTTGGGAACGCCCCTTCTCAAGTGGTATTTAGAGCACGGTTTGATAGTCACCAAAGTACAGCTGGTCGTAGAATACCTACCTAAACGCTCCTTTGCCGGTTTCGCGGACGAAGTAACGGGTGATTTCATCCACCTTTGGTTTCGAATTCCTCCCTGCAGGTTGCTGATTTCCAGAAATCAGGTCAGTCAACCGTAACAGAAGTCCTTCCACAGAACTAGGAGTTGAGGGTGTAGTCGAAGGTGAGCTTGTGGTTCCAGAGGTTGCAGGAGGTGTTTTCCTGTCTGCCTCCGGATAGCGCTTCGAATTCGAATGGAATAAGATTTGCCGCTGTTCTTTTGAGAAACCGCGCCAATCTCCTCCTCCCTTCCAGAATCATCTTACTCTGCATCAGAGGTAGGTTGATCTTGTACCACACTGGAAGTTCTCGAAAACACTTTCGAAGATAGCAGATGCCGTTTCCTAACATAGTCTTCTATGGCCATGAACAAATCGGTGAGAGAAGTCCCAGCTTTCCAACTATCACAGGCTGCTGACCGTTCATCAGAGTCCCTCAAGCCCTCAATGAATTGCGAGAATAAATCATCAAGAAATTGGGGGTCATCCAATTGCCATCGTGGTCTAGCCTTTTGTAGAAGACTTTGCAGTTCTAGGCCGAACACATGATGAGACTCATTTGGCTTCTGAGTCCTCTTTCGAAACAAACGAAGTGGATGTCCTTTACCCAAATTACCGATCAGGTAACTGGTGCATTCCACCAACTGGGTAAACGATCCGGCACCATGCATCGTTCTCCATCTCGAAACAGCTAACTTGCCAGGCCCATTTCTGAGCACCCGAAGTAGCTCGTCCAACGATTACTGCTCAGACCACCGGTTACACCTCATGTCGTCCATGAAGTCTGCAAACCATTCCTGCCATGCCTGTCTGCCAGTGAAAGGAATCGGAGTGCTTGCCGTGCGTCTTGCAGCATTGTGGTTGTCCCTTTGCAACAAACATGACTGCTCAATGCTCCAATCCACGATATGGGCATTGTCAGTTTGTCTGCTAACACAGTCGACCCCCATCTCAGCAATGCAGGGATTCGAATCGTAAATCAATTTCATTCCTGGGGACATTGATTCAAGCCGGGAAACTCGTCTACCTGCATTGGTAGGAGACCTCCCTGTCCTCCCAGTGGAGGAACTCGAACTTTCATTCGGATCAGACCTTGTAGATCTATCGTTAGAACCGAAACGGTTGGTTCTCTCATGAGAGCCTGACCGGATGGTTGGATTCGAATTGTCATCATCATATGACGTTGCAGTTTGTCCACGACCTGATGATCTTCCATCCGTACCTTCCGTGTTAATGGTCATCCGTCTGGCTCTTCCTCTGGATGAGGGAATGTCACCCCCACCAGATGATGAGTCGTAGACTCCATCACTGACATGGTTGAATCCGGAATACCCGCTTCGAGAATCCTCTCTATCTCGTTTCGACTGTAACTCTTGCAGTTCATGGCTGACAGGATCCCGTTCTTCCATCATTGCCTTGGTTGCCTCCCTTATCGTCTCATCTAGCTCATCGGATTCTTGTGTGGCTTGGTTTTGACGCCGTTCAAGGATCTCAGTTCTCCATCGTAGGATATCTTGTTGATGGGAGAACTGATCTTCCATATGAACCAGTTCTGCCTTTTTCTTATCCAAGCGACCTTGTTTCTCCATTGTTTTGCCATCCAACTCTTCATTCTTCATACAGAGTTGTGCCAATCTATGACTCAAGGCTTGGAAATCTGCATTCATTCTGTCCATCTCTGCAATCCTTGCTTCTCCGAACCGACTCTTCTCTTCTGCGAAGTGACGACGTGTGACTTCCTGTCTTTGGTGTCGCTCAGCATGTAATATGCTCATGCCCTGAGTCGGCATTGGAGCTACGTCCCAAGTGCCTACGTGCCAGTTTCAAACAAAGAATCCTCTAGGTTTGACCCTAGATCTTGTTGAATAGAATCAGGATTGCCTCTCATTGGTTCTGGTGTGGAGGTTGAACGACTCGGCCCATAGTGCTTTTCAAGGGCCGCAACTACCTCCGGATCCGGACTCGAAATAGGGTGAAGTGACGCTCCACCCTTTGCCTGTTCAGCCATGTTCACTCGAACCAACTGTGCTATTCAGTGTCTCACCCGAACTGGTCACGGCACCAATGTAGGGGTTGTGGAAGTATCAGACGAACACAGGTTCCAAATTCGGTTTGAATGCAACAGGTTTATTCAGTCACGATCACAGCTTCAAAAGTAACACAAAGGTTTGTTTGGTTCAATCAGATAACCAACTCGAAATGTACAGCGTTCTACCTTTAGTTCGAAGTCAGCAAAGCTGGATGATCTGGTCCTGGGCCAGCATAGCTGGTGCAGGAGCCAGAGAGTGGGAGGGGTGTAGGTGCCCCGTGATCGAAAGGTAACGAAGGTATCGAAGGGTGTGGGTCTAAGCTCGTCCTGGGACGAACTCCCTGAGGTAGCCAACCTCGGCCTCTTATATACCCTGAGCGCGGACCAAGCAGTGTCGAGGTGGCACTCCACCAGAGCGCCATCTGGAGTGCCCTGCCTGGCTCCGCTACCGGATAATCGAAAGGACATGGCGCAGGTGTCGCCACCTAGTGTCCGAAGGAGGTACTTCCAGCGTTGACGCCACGAACCCATGCTTACACGTATTACTCGTGCCCCTACACTATTGTTTTTTTGAGAGAAAAAAACAAAATACAATATCCATCACTCCAGGTCATGTTGTACCTCAAATGAAAGGGATTTGCAAACCTAGTCCATTCTTACTAGGCCAACTAGAAATGCCACTCAGTTGTCGAAAAAAAGGAGGAAATATTACTATTTTGGACGATTTTCTGTAGGAAATTAACATAATTCAATACAGAAATTCCAGCCAAAAAGTAGGAATGCCTACAAACCCAAGTAGCAAACAGAGCGTGGCCCCATGTGGGGCCACAGCGGGCTGCCAATGTGGCCCTGAGTGGGTTTTCCGCCTTTAGCATAAAGGGTTTGGTCATTGGTTTTTGCTATGTCCCCACACATGCTAACCAATGTGGGCTTACCTTGGGTTTTGGCCGGGTTGCTCAATTTCATCATGTGGCACCACCTGGGAAAAATATGGGTTTTCGAGCGATCCAATGATTCCCAACCCCCTAAAAAAGGGAGAAAAAAGGTCCACCCCCCGCCCTCTGAGAGAGTGGAAATATTATACCCTCCCCAACAACACCCATACACCTAACATATAAATGACTAGGGAATTCCAGGTGCTGCTAATCAATGCACCCGGGCTGAGTCATACTCTTCCTATCCAATTATGGACAAGCATGAAGTCTCACCATCAGGTTTGAGCCATGCAGATGGACAAGTCACACTCATCTGTTCTAGGGATACGTTGGCCTTGAAGCCAATAGTTTCTACCTGTATTAGGCAGGTGCCCCTACTTAAGGCAATTTGAAAGTGACAGGAATGGGGTCTATGCTTTATTGCTACTAGGAGAACCTCATTTTGCATTCAAATGGGAACCTTCATACATTTCCAAACCATTAGAAACTTTCCATTTTAAAATTTTAGAACCTTCTATTTCTATAGCAAGGCCTCCTACTTCCCTTGCATGACCTTAGTAGGGTAGGTTAAGCCCCCCCCCCCCCAAAAAAAAAAAAAAAAATGGCCAAAAATAAATAGGGTCGGTAGGTCGATTTCTTTCTTTTTTACCATCCTCTTTTTTTTTTTAAAAGAAGTAAAATCACCAAAAGTGTCATAATTTTCTCAAAAACGTCTGAAATGTTACAAAAAGTATCTGTATACTGTCAGGGTTGCTTATTATTGTAATAAATTGTTATCAATCACTCTATGCAACTTTGAAGAAAAGTATTCGGTCCCGCAAAAACCTGGCCGGTCCTGCAGATTTTCAATACCGCAGGACCGAATGTCCTGCAGAGTGAAAAAGATTTCATAAAGACTGCACCAGCCCAGGTAAATTCCAGGTACTGAGATCTGCCCAAGCAAAAACCGATTTGGTCCTTTCTGGGCTTGCTACTTAAGTAGGAAAAGTGTTATCTCTGAAGAATGAAGAGTTTAATGAATATAGAAATCAATGCTAATCCAGATCTGCTTACATTGGTTATATACAATATTATCTGTAATTTTATGTCAGACAAGAATCTCAATTTGCTTCATCATCTGAGGAACAGTCATCTATCACGACCTTCCCGACTTTCGCATCTAAAGAAACCACTGCACTACTACGTCGCCTTAAAAACAGCACATTTGCTCTTGTTTGATGTTTCTTCCATTACTATAGTATGCAAAAGTTTAAGCTATACTTCTTGGAATAATAAAGCAGAAGCACAAACACATCAGTATTTTATGTTTTGGAAATTCTTGTCTTGCCCTAAAGAGGGTTTAGAAATTATTTTAGTAAATTTTGCTTAAAATCAGTATTTTAAGGAATCACCTTGATGGTGCATGTTTCATAGCCATTGGTGATGGACAGAAGGTGCTAAATGATTATGACATCACCTTCGTCACATGTGGTCCTTATGTCTGCTCTTTAATCGCTTTGCTGACCGCAATTTTACTCAAAATCAACTGAATCAGCTGGACCTTGTTATGTGAAGTGCGGAGCATGATTTTCCAAAGGGGGAGCTGCATATCGCAGGGTAGTTGATGTCTTGTGCTTGCTTCCCTTCTTCCCCCACAGCAAGTGGCTGATTTGATGCTGAAGTCGAGATATCTATCTAACACAAGGTTCACATTTACGTTCTTGAGTTTCCTCTTGATATACCATACTGTCACGCTTAAGCGCCGGGTATTAGATAAGCGCCAGTCTTGTATAAGCGCCAGGAGTATGAGGGCCTTGAAATAACTCTTGAGCATTAATAATGTATCTTGAATGAGCGCATGCCTTGCATAAGCACCAGGGGTAAACAGCCCTCCAAAGTTATAAGCGCCAGGGCGCTTAAACAAGATGCTACGGTATTCAACAAAATATCTCATGTAAGCTTTGATGGCCAGTACCCAACCCACAACATGGCACAACCATCAATGATGTTGGTTTTGGAATACACAGAAACTTCCCCTTTTAGTTTGTTCTTTAATATTGCCTTACTTGTAGAAATCCGTAAATCATCAATAAATTCATAGGAGAGCACATCCTGTAAGTCGAGATCTCAATGTAAAGCCTGCAGGCCAATAACACATGTGTATATTGCACTGCTGTTGTAGTTTGGCAAGTTCACGGTCATGGTTGAATAAGGGGGATATATTTACTTGTTAATATGACTATATATATGCAGGAATGGACTATACTAGTTCTGCCTTCACCCACCATTCGGGGAAGGGGGGGGGAGGGGTCGTTTGGCCCTTATCCCTCAAACGAGCCCTTAACCCTCAAGCGTGTAACCGTTTGAGGGATAAGGGCACACCATGGGCCCTTATCCCTCAAATATGGCTTTAAACCACAAACAGCCTTAACCCTCAAACGGCATTAAACCTCAAACACCCTCAGATGTACACTACACTTGTCAACTACATATTGTTTGCGGCATAAGGGCAGGTTGATACACAAGTGGTACTATTTATACTAGGTGTATTAGCTCACTATATAGCGTTTGAGGGATAAGGGTAAGTTGATATTCAGGTAAGTTAGGTATATAGGATCAATATATATAGCGTTTGAGGGATAAGGACAAGTTGATATGTTAGCCAAATTAGGTATAAGATCACTATAATTATAGCATTTGAGGCATAAGGGCAAGTTAATATTTCAGGCAAGTTAGGTATATAAGTTCAGTATATAGGGTTTGAGGGATAAGGGCAGCTTCATAATTTAGGGCAGTTTGGTATAAGGCCAGGTTGATGTTTAAGTAAGTAGATATTTCAGGCAAGTTAGGCATATTAGATCACTACATAGGGTTTGAGGGATAAGGGCAAGTAGATATTTTAGGCTAGTTAGGTATGTAGGATCACTATAATAGTGTTTGAGAGATAAGGGCAAGTAGTAGATAATTCAGGCAAGTTAGGCATATTAGATCACTACATAGGGTTTGAGGGATAAGGGCAAGTAGACATTTCAGGCAGGTTATGCATATTAGATCACTATATATAGGGTTTAAAAAAGGACATTTTCCTCAATCTTGACCTTGATCCTGAGAACTATAACATTTAGTATGGTTATGGAATAGTATCTAGCATTAAAAACAAGTCATGGGGTAAAGTTGTATTGAAATTACCAGAAATGTAATCTTTATTCTGACTTTGACCTTGACCTTGAATGATTTTACCTTCACTATGCCTACAATAACAGTATCTAGCATCATATACTTGTTATTCAGTTCGCTGCAAGGTCCAGGCCAGTTCCACAACCAGACTATAAGACTGTCTGTCTCAAACAGAGACATCTGTGGTATGACTACCCAGTAAACAAAGAACGTTATACAACATTTTATAACGTTATATAACATTATCTAACGTTTCTATAAGGCTCTTTACTATGGCATAACGTTATATAAAGTTTTAAAACGTTATTTTTACATAAAATAACGTTATTTTCTTAGCTGGGTATGAGCTAGTAACCAATATTCTCACCCTTCGCCCATGATAATAGAGGGCACATTAGGATCACCTTACATTACTGATTACCATAACCTTGTTTGGGTCGAGTGAGCTTTACCCGACCACCAGTTCCATGACCTAGTGTCACCGTAATTATGACATATATGACAGGTTATTAGGGCACACACTGATGTCCTGTGCACCTCACAGCAGAGGAGCAGCCATAATACGTGTACAAGTAATACTTGTACACGTATGATGGCTAACAAGGTTTGCAGCATTATACTCCATCAAAAGCATTAGGTTGCTGCATGGTTACATGAAACACCAAACCCCATGTCAGGGCAAGTCGTTTCATCCAGAATGTCAGATCAATACTTTAATGGATACGACAAAAATGATCTTAATGTGAATATGGTTAGGAAACAAGACAGATTCTTTTTACTTCTTTTTTCTTGCATAGGCAATATATGCTTATTTGCTGCTGTCATACAGGTTTTACCAATTCGAATTTTAAAAATTGAGCGTGTGAGTGACCTCACAGATGACCGAGGGTAGGCTGGAACTATAGCTTATCAAGTATTGGTAGATATGGTACTCTCTTATAATCATTTATAAGTCAAATTTTGCATCAGAAACCTTGTTAAAAAGTACCCTCAAGGCATGTGCCATACATGTATTATATTTCATTTCAGGCCAGCAGGTGGGTGTCTGCCGACTTCCATCCCCTTCAAAAAGCAAGTACAATGTAGGGTAGATTCACCCTGAGTCGGACACATACCCTGAGACGGACAGTGAAATTTGAAGTTATTTATGGACCATATTACATACTTCTAGTGCTTTTTGGAAAGAATAACACTCTAACTTTACTATTGTTCACAAATTAAGGGCTTAAAATGCTTCAATAGTCTCAAAATCAGCTGTCCGTCTCAAGGTATGTGTCCGACTCCAGGTGAATCTACCCTACATGGTATGTCCGCCATTGTGGCGAGCTAGTGGCTGTGCAAAAGTAGGTGGCTGTGGATGTGATTGGCCAGCAGCCTGTGACCGCTGCTATCTGTCTCCGCCAAAAAGCGAGTCAATCAGACTGTAAGCAGGGACGGAATTTCTATTTCTGTTTCGCCGTATTGGTCACCCGGGGGTGGTGGGCGGTGTAGTAGAGCAGCACAATGCCCCACAGCAGATGCACAGGCTAGCAGCTTGGCCGATGTTCAGCTTTATGTTCACCCCAGGTATACTCTGCCCTGCTCATTAGTAGTCTACCTCAGGTACACAAGGAATTGACCAATCACAGCCGCCAGCTTTATAAGCTGCAGCAGATGGATCTGTTGTGCCTCTTAGATGTTGGGTTTGGTTGGGTGCTGTGTACCTGGGGTACAGTAGGCTTCTGTACCCCAGGTACACAGTGACCATCCTTCTGTACCCCAGGTACACATCCTCCTGTACCCCAGGTGTACAGCATGTCATACTAGAGAATTCCTTGCAATTACATTTCCAGAAGAGAAAACACATGTGTAGTATGAGCCCTAGGGGTGTGGATGTGTACCTGGGGTACAGTAGGGATGTGTACCCAGGTACAGTAGGGTGAGAAAGTGTACCTCAGGTAAACATATAGGATGATCACTGTGTACCTGAGGTAGAGTAGACTACTAGTGGGCCTAATTGATAATCCAGTCTTTGACAATCCAGTCCCTCACCTTCCAGTCATGATTTACTGGGGACCGTTTTTATACCACTAAAATAGTCTTGGTAATCCAGTTATTTCAGCTTCCAGTTCCAGTGGCTGATTATCAGCAACACAATATGTAATTAGTACTAAAAATGGATCCAATATTCCAGTCATCACTTGACCTTCTTACAATTTTGACTGAAACAATAATCAATTACTTTCCTTTGATACATCCTTTGATACATCCACATCAAAAACCCACTCCATGACATTTACTACATGTATGGTTGTTACATGGGTAAAGGGGGGATGAGGAGTAACATCATCCCACTCAGGCCACTGTTAGGATATAGGGGGCCTATACATGTAGTAACAGTACTCAGTGGCAGGATGCTGGTTAGGAGTATTGCTTTGTGTATTAGATGGGTATAAGTATAATACAGACAGTCATGTAATTCTATATGTTGGTTAAGACAAATGATTGGCAATTCCATTTGGAAAACAAAAATAATGTAGTATAATATTCATTACCATACATGTGATAAATGTATTAAATAGTATCTAAAGCAGTCTGTAAAGGTGGTATACATCACACTCCATTCTTATCCATGGGAATGTTATGAGAATCATTGATACTACTTCAGACCCCCTGTACAACCGTGATGTGTATCAAGTAACGTGATGTGTAGTACTACACATCACGGCTGACCATGCAAATGTGATGTGTATCAAAAAGACGTGATGTGTAGTAACACTCCAACCGTGATGTGTAGTAACTAACGTGATGTGTAGTAACCCAGAGCAACTGGAATTTAGGCACCTCCAAACGTGATCTGTATCAATAAACGTGATGTGTATCAACTTCCTCCTCTAAATGGTAGGGATCGGCAGCTCAGTGACCACAAAGTTCAGTTCAACATTAAAATTTAAATCAATGTTGAAACAACATTGAATCAACAGTGAAAACCAGTCGTCAATGTTGATTCACTGTTCTGTGCCCCCATGGGAGAGAAGCAGGGCAGGATAGGGAGGGGACGACCAGGGGAACAACCAGGGGGATGGACCCCCTCTTTTCAAATTTTGGAGAGGAGAAAAATAATAAACTGAATTCCAGAATCTTTTAACTTAAGGAATATATCAAAATAAATTTTAGATTTTTACCTAGATCTGTAAATAAGATATTCCCAAAGATGTCACATCTTTTCTAAAAATATATATTCACTAACTCCATAAAGAGAACACGTTTTGATACAGATAAGGTCAGGGGATTTTTTTTCAAAATCCTTGATACAGATCACGTTAATTTGATACAGATTACATTGTTTTGATACAGATCACGTTGCTTTGATACAGATCACGTTTGTATGGTCAGCCGTGATGTGTAGTACTACACATCACGTTACTTGATACACATCACGGTTGTACACCCCCCCCCCCCCCATGACCTAAATTTGACTATCCAGTGATTTACCTTACAGTGGCTTTTGATCAGGAACGGGACCAGCCGGATTATCAAGGGTTGACTGTAATTACACTAAGTTACAGAGACCACAACTCAAGTATCCATTCTGTACCTCATGTACACAGTGGTCACCTAGTGTAGGCCTACCCCAGGTACACAGTGGGCATCTGTACCTGGGTTGACCCTATTGACTGCACCACGCATAGGGTACTGCGTTTGTTGGATCCCCAATCACCCATATATAGCACCACAGGCCTACACTGAGTGTGTTGTGGCCGGCAAGGGGTTGGTAGTATTAGTGTAAAGGCCTGACAATCTGTTGGACCGGTCATCTGGACACATAGACTCAGACCTGTGATGTAGTGTGCAGTCAGTAGATGTCTCTAGTGTAGGCCTGTGAATAGCACTAACTGCATGGTCGGTCCTGGTGGGAGATCATGCAGCTAGTTTCCACTAGAGGGCAGTACATGGCCGGACTGTCCTCTGGGAGAAAATGACTTTCCTCCTGAAGGGTACCACTAGATGGCCTGGCATAGGGCCCACCCAATGGGCACAAAACTCAGTTCAGTGTTGAATCAACGTTGCATCAACATTGAATCAACGTAGTCAACCAGTTTTCAATGTTGATTTAATGTTCTGTGCCCACTGGGCACCTAGGGACAGCCTGAGGAAGCACCAGGGGTTAGACATGGCCGCGCCCATGGCCTAACCCCAAGGAGCCCTATAGCTATACCCACTGACACTACTCACTGGTCGATCGCAGCATAAACATCAATTGTTCAATTTTTTTTACCCCGCCCCCACTCGGGGGGTTCAACATGTTTTTGACTCCCCGCAACCCACCAACCCCCCTATGCTCCAGTCTATTATTTGTCCATTCTAGTCAGGTGAATTATTGTCATGTATCGCATTATTTATACGATTAACATAATTATTATATCTGATAACTGAATGAGATATTATCGTTACTAGTATATATGATAACTAAAATATAACTGGTAAATGCCATCAGCGTGATGTGAAGGAAAGTTCCTTACAGTTTTCCCTTTTCGCGTTAGTTAAAATCTTTGCCGTTTGCAATTACTCATTTTAAAGCAACAAAAAGCTAACCAGTTAGTACCAACCAAACTAGCGCAGGCTTTCACAACCTCTGGTCATACAGAAACCAACCCAATTAAGTCAAATTTATGTATATGCAAGACTTGCACAAAGTCACGTTAGCTTGCTGACTATGTATCTAGATACAGAATGTTGGCAGCCTAAAATTAATAGTGTTTTTTCTGATGGAGTTTGATAACCGATGGATGGCATTCTGATGGAGTTTAATGGAGACTCTCTCAAGGTGGTCATTATGGATCACATTGCCAGCAGGGGGGGCGTCTGAGTCATCTGTTGCAACAGTAGGAGGGGGAGCCTCAGGGAATTTGTGTGAGCCATGCTGCTTAGAATGACATTATCTTTGTCCTAGTTTTAAGATTTATGTGCAAGGAACCAGGAGAGGTGACGAGGATAAAAAAATAATATTTTCAGCATATTACTAGTATGATTATCTGAAAAAATTTGAACTGAAGTGTGCATTTCCCGGGTTTCAAGGCTCTAGCTATCTGGGAAGTCCTTAGCATTGGAAAAAATGTATATAGCATTATTCTCCCATAGGGATTTACTCTCTTGAAGTATTATCCCTATATATAAAATACCAATTAATGATACACTATTACTAGTACTGGAATTTGTAAATATAATATCAGAAGTTCCCAAAACCAAAAAGATCCAGGCCATAGATAATTGCCAAGTGCTTAGCCTTATCAGTTAAACATTTGGAACATTAGACCATGTCAGACAGCAACCTCTGTACAAAAGAGTTTAGTAGCTGGTCACACTGGTCAGAGCCACCTCAGGTGTCCCACACCAGGGGACACCACTGCCCCACTAGTGCACCACTGCCCTAATTGACCTGGCCCATTAGACCTATGGTCCGTAGTGCCCCCTGTTGATTGGAAATGGTATCAACATCACAATCTCAAATCACAGTCATAAGATCCATTTCCACTATGGCCTATATGTGCAAAATGTGCAGATGTGGCATCTTCAAATGACAAAATCTCAGGTTCTACCTGGTCTAGATTTAAAACCAAAAAAGGTGAGTACTTCCTAATGTTATATCTTAAAGGCCCACTGAACCCAAGACGTCATTTGCATACAAAACTCGGCAGGGTTAGGTCCTGGGTTGAGTGCGCCTTTAAGATCTACCATAATAGGGAATACTCTATTGTTGACCTAATTTTTTTCTCCCCTCCCTAGCAACAGTCTCAGCCGTGCCGACTCTATCAATAATAGAGTCTGAGGGTGGTCATTGACGTCGCCGCATGTATATGACGGCACTGTTACATAATACTATGCACAGGGCTGGGTGAGGGTGACTGGAATAAAACAATAGTCAATGTACCATTTCGACATTGGCCTGTCACTTGGAACAATGCAACCTGCCTCTTTTCATACATTCTTGAGTTGTAAGTTGGTGGCATTGTCGTTTCCCCCGGATCCTGAAGATCGGCTGGTTGTACCTGGTTGCCGGCGATGGTTAAATAACCACCTGTAGGTATGAGCCTTTCCAGACACTCTATTGAGCGTGCCGCCATTGGAGCTGACTGGGTTCGAGACTGCTGTTGCTAAACATCTAAAAAGAACGCTCATAACGAAATTCACATTTCGTTTAATCAGGTGAATAGTATTTGCCCCATCCCCTCATTGAAGTCATTTTAAAAGTTTCCTTTTTTATAATTGTCTGTGTGTAAGCTGGGCTATGTGTTACCACATATATGTTACAAGCAGGAATCGAAGACAGAAGTTCACCTGTATTCAGTCTTAGTAACCAGACCTGGCGATGCAGGCATCCAGATCCTAAACAAGTCAAGACCACTTTCCCACCATTGTTGCATTGATAAGCCTAATCAAATACAAACTCAAGAATGCAATACCATATTCTGATAAAGCAGATTTTTTAGCAAATTTGACAGGAAAAGCGCAAATGAGTTAATATGATATTCACAGTGAACCCATGGCCTTATAACACAACAGGCAGGGTATCTGAGTAAAATCGTGGTGTTTAAACAGGCTGGGGTGTTGGTACACTATGTAAACACTTATGAAGATAGTATGTAACCTATATTTCATCAACCCTTTCTCATGTAACCTACAACAAATGTGAGTCGCTCACTTCTCATCTTCATGGGTTCACTGAGGGTCATGATGACAGTTCCTTTGAGCAGCTCCCCCGCATGGAACACTCCGAGCGGATGGTCGAACACCACGTCAAACTCCTGCAGCTTCCCCATGGCCGCTCCCTGCACCGTCTGCAATCAAGGAAATGTACAATTGACATGATTTCATGGGATATAAACTATACCGTTTTATTATATAGTATAGTTATAAAGTCATGAAATGATGTGATTATATATATATATATATATATATATATATATATATATATATATATATATATATATATATATATATATATATATATATAACGCGCCTATTATGTTCATATATAGACAGGCAGAGAGACAAACAGACAGACAATGACATACAGAGACAGGACGAGCGGCTCATGGACAATGGACACTGATCCCGGATAGAAGAGGACTTTAAATATTGGCATTGATCACAGCACCGCCTACACCAACTGTCATTGATTTTCTGTCTTACTCCACTGAGTAACAGGGCTAGGGTATGCCCTTGGTCACTTGTTAATTTGTTCTGGGGTCGAGTTCTGACAGTAAAATAGACCTACATGCCTTGACTATTTGTTGTTCTTAATGTTATAAAGGTGGGTTTATTATGTACTATTTCCTACACAACCACCGATTAAGTCGGTCGTCATGAATTGAAGCAAGCAAGGATGAAAGAAAGCAAGGAGAAACCGAGGAAGGACACAAGGAAGAAAAGGAGGAGGGATACACATGGAAGGAAGGAGCAAGGGAACAAAGGAACAGACAGGCAGTAAAGTAGACTGAATGAGGCAGGCAGGCAGTAGGTTAGACAGTATGGGTAGATTTTAAGAGAGTGTGGAAATGCACAATACCATACAGTTATAGGAGACTGTGCAGTATACACTTCATTTAGTATGTAGTGAGTTAAACCAGGGTTTTCTAAATTGCATTCGCACTAATAAGATCTGGCATAACCTCCAACACAGGGCTTCTTTAAGTACACGACCGCGGTTCCCCGAGGTCTATTCCGCATTAGCGAGATGATCACTGTACAGCGCCATTTTGTCTGGTACCAGTGCTCTTTCCTCTGCTAATTATAACAGCCAGCTGATCAGCTGAAGCTGGTTCCTGTCAAGTCCGAAATATGATGCCTTAGGGGTCATAAACCTTTCAATTATAGGCTTCTATTTTGTGTCCTTATGTCATCTGTTCAGATTGGGGGAGTGGTTACGACTCTGGCCTACCAATCAATACATCATGGGTTCAAATCCATGTCAATTCTATTTTGTTCACACACAATTTTAAAATGTATTTTTGCCAAATATTGTGATAGTATACAATTTGGTTGTAAAGATCCTTTGCACAAGATAAATATTTATAGTGTAACCTAAAATGTTTTTGTTTTTGGCCATCACAATTTTTGACCTACCAGAAATATATTTAAAATTGTGTGTGAACAAAATAGCCTATACATGTACATGGGTTTAGACTCATGACCCATTGGTTGGTAGGCCAGAGTCCTAACTTCTCCCCCAATATGGACAGATGACATAAGGACCCATAACAGAGGGCTTTAACTGAAAGGCTTATGACCGCTGAAAACTCCGATTTTGGACATGTGAGGAACTAGCCTCAGCTAAAGGTCTCACAAGGTAGAATTTCTGCATCCTACTAGTGCGGAATAGATCTATGATGGGGATTAGATTGGACACATGCCCCTACCCCCCCCCCCTTTCCCTCTACATGTCCCCCTGCTCCACCCACGCCCCTCGCTGACCTCTTTTTTTCTTGTCTGAGGCGCCAAACGTCATAAGGACATAAGTGCTGCTGAAGAGGGAGTGAAAGGGGCATTCTCGACACTCGCACTTAACCACATAGTATAGACTAGAACAGTACTAGAATTGTGAGTGGGATACGCTTGGTGATTATGCCATTATACCAATATTATCAAAGTTTCAATATCCATTCTTACTACTGTAATTAGAAATACGGAGATGGATCTGGCCATAGCTCTATATCTATATCACTTTTATATATATATATATATATATATATATATATATATATATATTCCTTTGTTCCTTTATATGTATATGTATGTATATATATATATATATATATATATATATATATATGTGATGCCAATGTTGCACGGCAAAATTGGGATATATTCCCCAGGTGGAGTCAGTGTATTCCCTAGTTCACCACCTGCCCACCTAGGGGAGCTAGGGTCCTTGGTGGCAACCAATCAGTAGGCCACTGCTTGTAGTATGGAAGGTTGAGATAATTTTTTGATGGAAGGTGTAAGGTGAAAATATTCATCAAGATGGGAGTTTGCCACGAATGTGAGGCGAGAATCGACCTTAGAAGTCATAAGTATACTTGCCCGGACTGTGGGACAAGAATCAAACACTACAGGCAAGGAGCTGGAGGGGAGACAGAGGCCTACTACTTGACGTCCAAAAACGGCTAAGGCGTCCACTCAGGAGAACGGCTCCCGGGATAACCTTCACGGGCCGCCCGGGGGTACGGCCGGCCAACAAGCAGAGAGCCTGCGGTCATCGCCGGCCCCGGGGTCATCGACATTGACGCCCGAGAAACTCCTGCAGGACCGGACCGAAAGACCAGAGGCCAAACGGGCCTTACTGGTGAGAAAAGGGGAACTACTGACCTTGGAGGCTCGGTTATACAAGTTGGATCTTCAGAATAAACGGATGGAAGAGGAGTACGCGGCAGCGCTGGAAGCCATTGGGGTTCTGGCGAGCAAGGCGCCGATCGGAGATGGCGCCATCCAGACCGAGGATGGCGCACCTTTTAAAACAGCGATTCCGGTGTTTCCTGCGACCATCGAGCCTTCTACCGATCAAAACGGGTAGGAAAAGACATTTTGTGCGACTACTTGAAGGAGGGGCGACAAAAGAGCCCGGATTTGGCATAATGGATGATTCTGTAGGCGAGGCGACGCCTGGTTCAAAAGCGACAGAGATTGTTGGAAGTCCCGGCGAGGGGGGGCCAGCTCGAGTGGTACCAGCGAAGGGTGGTTCGATTCTGACAGTGGCAGACGAAAACATGGAGAGTTCCGGTGGGACACTCGCAGGCGCTTCGCAGTCGACAAACAGACAGTTTTTGGCAAATAACTCGTCAATCCAGCCTCCTACCAGATACGGGTAGGAGAACATCTATATGTGCTTGCGGAGGAGTCTAGGACTCCCGGGAGTCATAACAAGGCCGGAGACAGTCTTTCGGGGTGGTGCCCTACTTATAGCCATAGCAGGAGCAGTGAATCAGCTGATCGACCATGGTCGCTTCAGCATGGAGGCAAGGCGCTTTGGCACGGGGATTCGGCGCTTCATGGTGGCGCCCCCGGGCTTCATCAGGGTGTGAGGTTCGGCAATACCAACTTCCCTCCCCCTGGTGTGGATCAATACCAGCAGCAGTCCCAGTGGGATCAGGGGGCTGGCTACTAGTCTCAGTATGGACAACAACAACACAGTCTTCAGCAGCAGGAACAGTGCAACCACCATGATGATGGTGGTGGGTGTTGCAACAGCAACAGCAACAACAACAGGGCCACTGATTATGACATTAGTAAGTTAGACTACAGGAGGTATGTCCCTATGTGTGACTATCAACACGCCTTCTGAATTATGGCATATCCAGAATTGTTTGTTGAGGGAATTGTTGTTGTTGGGGGAGGATGTCAGGGGTCTTGTTGATCATATGAATTGTGTATCTGAGATGGCCAAGACCAATATTTATGATATTTCTGCTCTTGTGGGATATGATGAAGCCATGTTAGAGAGGGCCCGTACATGGGGACCTAGTGTTTTTTATGGGGCGGACACTGCACTCACCAACAGTAAATTGGGGGTGGCAGGTACCAAGGCGGCAAGGGCAGCATCTTGGGGTACAGGAGGGGGGAATTCCAAATTCAGGGGTTCTTCTCAGAGGGGTGGCGGCGGGGTTCTAGATATGGTAGTTCGCGACAAGACAACAAACCTTTGTCTCGTTGGCATAAAATTGCGGCTGAGCATGGCATATGTTTCAGGTTTTGCCAGGGCATGGTGTGTACCAATTTTCAGTTTAAACACCAGTGTGTTTACTGTGACAGTCCGGGGCATAACATATCCAAATGCTCTAAGGGTCAACTGTTAGAGGGTAAGGCCTGACTACCAGATAATGTGGGAGGGGTCATTGACATTGATCAAACTGATTCTTCTATGCATGTACTTGTGGATGTACCTGAGGCGAATATGTGTGTTTCTGATGTAACTCCGAATGTGGTTATCAATGCTGATGTTTGTGCTGGTGAGACGGAGGTGCGCGGCGCAGAATTTGCGGAAAGTACGCATCTCGCTGAAAATTGTTCAGAATTGATCCTGTGGAGTTGATTAGGTCAGTTGATGAAAGTGGCACAAGTGGTCGCGACATGTTTGTACCAGATGGGATGGATGTGAATGCTTGTGATGAATTGTTCAAAAGAATTAAATGTATTGATGGTGATTTGGCAGTTGCGCACGTACACGTGAACCAAAATGATGGCATAGAAGTTTCTGTGGTGGTGGAAGATGACCAGTTCTGGGAGAGACTCCCTCAATATGTTAGTATTGATACTGATAATGGGTCTCTGAATAACTATGCAAATGTGTATAATATTGATATCCCAGTGGCGGTGGTGGAGATTGGTCCAAATTGTATGGCACCAGTTTTCAATGAATGTATAGAAGGCATATGTGCGTGTAGTTACATATTGTGCGGTGTGGCTTGTCAGTTGAAACCGTGTCGGTTCGCGTCAGCCGTATCGGGTTTCAGTGATTCTGTGACCATGGAGGACATTTATGTATTAACTTCGGCATACAGGGGGGCGCGCATTGTGGACCATAAGTGTCCGTGTGAATATGAGTGTGAAAATTATTCATCAATTACTGGTAGAAAATTTTCTGCGGAAATGGACGAGAAGGTGTTGGGTAAATTGGAGGAGGGGAAAGTCAGGATCGTCAAGGACAAACCTCGGTGTGTGCACTCACTAGGTGGCGTTCCAAAATCAGATGGACATTTGCGCCCAATTACAGACTGTTCGCAGCTGGAGGGGGGGTAGTATTAATGGATATATGGAAACTACTTGTCATAAATTCCAATACAAGACGGTCGACACCGTGGTCGGCATGATGCATCAAGGAGACCACGGTGCCATCAGTGACTTTGAGAGTGCCTACAGGACAATCCAGGTGATACCGTCACAAAGAACCTTTCAAGGTTTCAAGTGGGTTGTTAATGGTCGCACCGAGTACGTAGAGGATTTGAGACAGTGTTTCGGCCTTTGGTCGGCTCCTTTTATCTTCACCCAATTCACTAACTTTTTGGTAAAGGCTTGCAATATGTTGGGTGTGAATCGATGTGTCAATTACCTTGATGACTTTGCAGTGTTGGGGGTAGTGAATCGGAATGTGCCATTTACCAGGAGTTGCTACACAATGTTCTCTGGAACTTTGGGTTCAAGGTGGCGGAGAAGAAAGTCACTGCGCCCAGTCAAGTCTTTAAGTATCTGGGGATTGTCATTGATTCTATCAAGATGACAGTGAGCATTGATGAGGACAAACTACGGAGGGTACGACACGAGGTGACAACATTGTTGGACAAAAAGAGTTGCATCGTGCAACGGTGGTGAAAGGTGCGCGCAGGATCTTCAATACATTGAAGTCTTGTGAAGGCGAAGTGGTTATATTAGACGAGGTGGTCCAACAGGACTTTATATGGTGGTCCAGCTTTGTCCAGTGGTTCAATGGTAAAGCAAGGGTTCTGGGGGCTGGACATGATGATGTGTTTGTGTACTCTGATTCTTCAAACTACGGGTTTGGAGCCCACATCCCTGACGACTATTTCTGGGGAGTTTGGTTCCAGGATCCGTGTGACTGCCCTCATTTAAAGGCATCCCCTAAGGAGATATATCAAGACCACATCAACATAACTGAATTATGGCCGGTGGTCGTGGCCATACACAGGTAGGGGTTAGATGGAGGAATCTGACGGTGATGTTTGTGACAGACAATACGCAAGTCCAAGGCTAGATCAACACGGGTCGAAGTGTTAGTCCGTATGCCATGGCATGGCTGAGAGAGCTGTTTTGGGTGGCAGCTTTCTATAACATTACAGTCAAGTCGTGCAGGATTAGCTCGGAGGACAATATTTTGGCCGATGCTCTGTCGCGATTGGACACCAAAGATAGCAATACAATATGTGAATATAACATTGAAGGTTTTTCTCGTTGTTGTAGGGCTGCAAGGGCTGAGCGAGGAATGGAAGGATTTACGTGAACATTGTTGGGCTGACAACACCTGGAAGGCGCGGAAGAGTCAGTGGCGCAGATTTTACGGTTTCTGTGAGGAGTTTAGGTTGACTCCGTTACCCTCGGAGTTAGAGACTATAGGACTGTACATAACCTACTTAGCAAGGAAGTGTTGCTATGTAACTACCATCAACTATGTGAGTGGGGTATGGGCCCTACATGATTACTGGGGCGTGCCACACGTGGACCCGTCGAACTTTTTGATAAAATCAACATTAAAGGGGGCAAAGAGACTACTGGGGTGTGAATCAGTTCAGGCTTCGCCTCTCTCACCTGATAAAATGAAGGACATTTGGTTCACCCTTGATATGACTGTGTTTGAAGACTTAAGATTTTGGTGCGTTTTTGTGTTAATGTATAGATGCCTACTGCGGGCGAGTCATGTGGTGGTGTCCCTGCACACATTACGAATGAAAGACATTGTGATGACACACGAGGGCATGGATGTCTCCTTTCGCTCATCAAAGACAATTCAATTCAAGGAGAGGGTGGTGACAGTGCCGGTGGTGAGGTCGGACAATAGTGTGTTGTGCCCATCCGGATACTTATCTTCTTACCTATCCAAGGCAGGACTGCATTCGGAGTCAGCTTTGTTTCCATATACTTATAACAGTTTCTCAACCAAGTTAAAGAAGGCCTGCTCCATGGCAGGTCTGCAGGGGAATTTCACTACTCATAGTTTGAGAAGAGGTGCTGTTACCTTCCTGTCTTCCTTCTTGCCATTACATGATGTAAAAACTTATGGTGACTGGCGTTCTTGGTCGGTTCTCTTATATATTAGTGATGACTATGTTTCAAGGAAAGCCAAAGATGTTCTAGTGGCGGATAGATTATCATTGTATTAACGGGTCGTATTTGGGCAAGAGTTTGTGTTGTTGGCTCCTTGGCCTCCTGACCGTGTCTGGCTGGGGCAAGAGTAACCTGTGTCACCTCATCCTTATTATCAGTTAGGTAACCCTTCAGGAATATGGCGCCAATGTTGCGCGGCAACATTGGGATATATTCCCCAGGTGGAGTAAGTGTATTCCCTAGTTCACCACCTGCCCACCTGGGGGAGCTAGGGTCCTTGGTGCCTTTGTTGGTGGCAACCAATCAGTAGGCCATTCCTTGTAGTATGGAAGGTTGAGATAATTTTTTTTATTGTTACTGTCATACTCCATTATGATGTTAATAAAAATGGCCTCCTGACCGTGTCTGGCTGGGGCAAGAGTAACCTGTGTCACCTCATCCTTATTATCAGTTACGTAACCCTTCAGGAATACATATGATATATATATATATATATATATATATATATATATATATATATATATACATATGATATATATATATATATATATATATATATATATATATATATATATATACACATATATATATATATTGTCTGTGTGGATGTATAGTCAATAAGTCTATGACACAGTAGATACACTTTGCCCTAGATCCTGGAAACCAGGCGGCTCATTTTAATTCATTTATCAACAACAATAAAAGAAAAAAGTCGACTGATCCACACGCCTCTCGGACATACAACACAATAGTTCCCGCGTCAACTATCCAGTCCATATTGTCTGTGTGGATGAATAGTCAATAAGTCTGTGACACAGTAGATACACTTTGCCCTAGATCCTGGAAACCAGGCGGCAAGAGGCAACACAAACACAACACTTTGCCCATTAAACATAGTCTTTTAGACGAGATGCCACAAGCACATCCTTTGAACAGCGAGAGTTGTAACTGTCTGATATATGTAGTAGCACAGCCAGAGACTTCCAGTCTCCATACTGTTTCACTTCATGAAGTGGGAGGAAAGATGCTAGGAATGTGGCTGAGCCCCTCCTCAGACTATGTGTGCTGAAGTCTCCTTGGAGTCTAGCCTTAATGCAGCAACAACTCAACTTTGAAGCAAATGTCTTGTAAGTATAAGAAAACAAACAGTCATTAGGTTTTAGATCCAACTTCTTCACGAGTAGTATAGTGTGTATCGGGATGGGACTATGACACAGCTACTAGAATGGTCCAAACGACAAGAGACCAATCAGATCCTAAAGGGGGCGAGAGAAAAATAAGAGTGAAATGATAAGAGAAAATACCAGAGGCCGTCGGCCTCTGGTATTTTCTTTTTTTTTTAGCACAGTGACTTATCAGCTTCTAGTATAACTATAACTAAGATAAGTAATAGAGACCTGTCTACTTATGGTATACCGATGTCTGTTGGATGAACTCTGGCATAGTGATTTTTTTCATTGAAAATCTAGAGATGTTAGTTTGTGTTGTATCTTATCATGTCTCTGGGTGATGAAAAAAAGAAACTGAAGCACAAAATAATGAAGGACTTTTTATATCCATTACTTTTTCTTTGTTATCGTTACAAGGGTAGATATATATGACCTTTATCATTATAATCAAGAGTCGAAATAGCCGTGGTAACCTTTAGGTAGCTCAGCTACAAACCACTACAGGTAAGACACTTTTAACTTCTCTTCCATTGCTTCTCCCTTCTCTTCTACCTTCTCGACTTCTTTCAGCTCCTCCATCTCCTCCTCCTCCTCCTCCTCCTCCTCCTCCTCCTCCTCCTCTGCTTCCTCCTCCTCTTCCTCCTTGTCCTTCTCCTTGTCCTCCTCCTGAGCCTTGGCCTTCCGGGGTGATGGTGCATGTTTCTTTGCCTCTTCCTCCTCCTGCTCCTGCTCTTGCTATATCGATTGTGATGATGGTGTTTGTGCTGGCCGTGGTGTTGCTGGTGTTGGTGGTTTGTGTAACAGGCATAATCTCTTTTCTGCAGTTGTACCCACTGTGTCTACCATTCGTCGTCGTCTTCTGAGTAGTTGTTTTTTTTCCTAGCTCTGTCATCATCTTCTCCATTTTCTCATCCTGTCGTGCGTTTTTCCTGTGGAGACGACTGACTTTCATGTCGAGAACTTGCACCTGAGTACGGACTATTGTCATCCGGTTCTTCAGCGCGTCATCCGGTTCTTCAGTCGACAGTAGTTTGATGTCTACTGGACTCTTGTCCAGTGCTTCAAGGACGAGAGGACATTGAGATGAGTGTCAGAAATGCTCAACAGCAGTATCCCCCGCCCTGCAACTGTGTAAGGTAATTTCACAGTGGTAGCATTCTATAGTGTACTGACCTCTGTAAAAGAAACCTTGGGTGGCAAGTTCTTCTGCTAAAACTGTTCTGAGCATCCATGACATCGACTTAAAAGTGGCGAGCCTGACTTCCAAGTCTTTGAACCGTGGGTGGTAGTCAACAGACATTTTTGGTAGTGGTGGTGGTGGTCGTCATCGCCATTGTTGTCGTGGTGGTGGTGGTGGTGGTGGTGGTGGTGGTAATGGTGTGTGTGTGTGTGTGTTTGTGTTTGTGTGCGCACGTGCGTGTTGTTCGTACTTTACTGTTGGTAGTGTGAGTGATTGAGTTTTCTGAACCACCGTCTTTATATACTACTCTGGAAGGAGATAAGCCTCTTACGACAGTTTCAATGGTGGCTATAGACAAAAGGGTTTTTGTCAGCAGGTCGTCGTCTTTGTCCTTGAGTGTTAAGGCCTAAAAAATATTGTTGTGTTCTGGTATCCGCCTTACCTTAGTTTTTTTTCGTCCGACTCTTAAGTTTTTGAGAATTTTTAAGGAAATATACTTTAAGACCTAAATTTGGCCAAATATCTGTAAAATGTATGAAATTTACCAAATCACCCTAAAAGTATTTGGTAAAAAAAAATTTAAATTAAAAAAAATCGACCTACCTACTTTCTTTTTTTTGGCCTAAGGGAGTGGAAAAAAAAGCTCTCTCGACCCTTTAGACCTGTCTGTTGTTCAGAGGGTAGCGCTGACAAAAGACTTAAAGAGATTAGTAGCCTTGAATTAAAAGTGTATTATGCCAAGAATGAGCCTTTCAACACCCCTTAATTCTACATGATACCTGTACTACTTACCTTTCTACCAGTAACGCGTCCAACCATCTAAAGACTTAGGCCAAACAAAATAAAATCTTGTGTTCAGGTAACCCTACCTACCCTAATATTTTTTTTCTTTTTCTTTTTAAACTTAAACCGTTAAAATTTGCTTTCTCACATTTAATAATCAAAAGCGAAAGGTTGCACTGTCTCATAAGCTAAAAGACAGTCCACTCTCTTAATATGGCAGTAATATTACACATAAACAGCAATATCTAAGAACCAAATAACTACATATTAAAGTCAACTCACATTCTTATTTTGCCATGTCACCTGAACACAAGAATTTTTTTGTTTGGCTTTAGGCTTAAACTCGACTCTGTCCTTTAGGTCATACTCATGATGGACGGGGTGAAAACGGCTGATCCTAACAGTAAGAACACCTGTAAGCCGCTTGATACCGTTATGACAATATCCTTTGTTACCTACCTGACGGCTGGAAAAAGGCTTAGGCTGACACAGGGATAATCAGAACGGAGGGGAGGGGAGAAATATTCTAGGGTGGACGAGGTTAAGCCACCCTATGTAAAGCCAACCCATCTAGGAAAAGGGTACATCACTTCTCATTGACCACCACCACCGCCGCCACCGCCGCCGCCGCCGCCACTGCCACCACCACCACTACTACTACTACTTCTAGCAACAGTCCACGTCGACAAGGATGGCAACTGTCGCATCAGTCGACAAGGTTGACAACTGTCACAACAGTGACAACAGCAGCAGGCAGCAGCAGGTAGCAGGCGACAGCAGTAGCAGCAGTAGCAGCAGCAGCAGGCAGCAGGCAACATCAGCATGCGCAGCAGTAGCAGTAGCAGCAGCAGCAGCAGCAGCAGCAGCAGCAGCAGTAGCAGTAGCAGCAGCAGCAGTGGGTGTAGCTACCGACAGAAGTTTTACGGCACTGGAGACATGAAAACATGTGTAACTACCGGTAGAGGTTTTACGACACTGAAAGCAGCAGCAGCAGAAGCAGAAGCAGCAGCAGCAGCAGATCAAAAACCTGTGGGCGGGTGCAGGGTGGTGATTAGACCGCTACTAGCTCTCTCGGGCTATTTAAAGCAAGCTACCTTTAAACAAGGCCATGTCTCAGCTTCAGATAGGTAGCGTTCAATTGAATTTTTCTATGATGAAAATATAGAGACAAGTTCATGTTGTCTACAAACAAAGGACCACATAGTTAAGTCACGTGGTGTTGTTTACAAACAAAGAGACAGCGTTACATGAGGGGTGTGGCTCAATACACAGAGAAAATAAATAACACACCCGTCATTCAGATTCCCATCCCAGTCAGTAGATCCTGCAGCACATATAACCTTCACAGCACAAAGACTGTATCAATACTATCTATACATGCAGTTACCACCAGATCCATAAATAACACACCTAAATATATGACGATTATAAGAGTCATCATACTTATATATAGAGCTGAGTCAACAAGCTTTTGATGGCTGCAAAATAAGTTATGTAGTTGAATGCAAGCTACCATTACCCGTACTAAGACTTGACGCACTACTCACGTGTGCATTGGTGGTTTTCTTAGATGAGTCAAAACAACCTCGCTACTTTTCTTCTCACAGGGTAGACTTGCTGGAGGTCCATCATTGCTTACAAGACTATTCCATTATCTGCACACAATTCATATTTGTTGTCAACCAAACAGTCTCAATCTACACTGTACCACGTGGGTAAGGCTGATTTAAATCATACCGAATGTAGCATGGGCCGGCCAGTTGTAACACTAGGCGGCTGTATTTTAGAAGATTCACATTTTAGATAAAGTAACACAAATATATTGGGTGATCCACAAAATATCCGACGACTTACTACCTCCGTTACATTTTTTAATCACCCAATACCCACTTTAAATAGACACAGGTTTGACAACAATGTGACAGACTTCATGTTCCGGGCATTGTGCACATCTGACAGTAGTTACGCCGCCTGCCCATATTAGAATTTCCCACCTCCGATAGGTCACGACTGCAGGAGCTACTCTGTCCAACGTCATGGTCATGGGTACCTTGAAGAAATGGAAAGTTGCAAGCTCGGCAAATAATCTCAACAGGGACAGGGAGGGCTTCATTCGTGCTTCATCCTGACAAAAAAAAAGGATTTAAGCCCATTTACAAAGCAGTTTTGCAGTGTGAACTATTCTGGGTTGTGAATTTGACCATATTAGGGAGTGCTCATTTTTTTACAACGGGGGGGGCGGTGAAATTTTGCGCGGAGCGCGCGAAATTTTGTCACCCCCCCCCGCTAGAGGGGTCGAAAATTTTTACCCCCCCCTGGCAGGCCGAAAATCGTGCACGTTCGCGCCCCTTTGTAGCATAGTAACGCGCGGGCTTTTTCCCTCAAAACAGGTTGAATTTTTTTCACCCCCCCCCCAAGAGGGGTCTTATTTTTTTACCCCCCCCCGGTCAAGGGGTCCAAATTTTTTACCCCCCCCCCCAAATCCACCACCCCCCCCCTGTTGTTAAAAAATGAGCACTCCCTTATGTTTGTTCATTTGAGTGGGACACTGACGCGACAAATATTGTCAGGTAGATGAGACTTGTTGTTGTTGTTGTTGTTGTTGTCTTGTGGGATGGTAGCTGCTGCAGCATAAGGTCTCAGAAGAGACCGCTTTTGACTCGTTTTATTTTATCACAGTCACTGAGAATACCCGAAAGTCTTCCAACAAGACGACTATTTTCACAATCTCAGACGCTTTTTTTATATTTTTCTTAATCAGTGTAGTAATAATAGAAAAAGAAATAAAATAAAATAAAACTACAAATCGAAAAAACTGTGAGAAAGCTGTTGGTTTAATCGTAACATAGTGGGTTAGATTTATAATTGTCACGTCAATGATACCACAGAGAAAAGAAATCCAGGGGCGGGCGGGGGCATTGTTATCGCGTACAGATAAGCTTCTTTCTAAAAATAGGTCTGACTGTGCATGGGAAAGGTGCCTCCGTCTTCCTGTTTTCCCACCTCGGAGAGAGTCTGTGGCATCCGGGGGTCCCCCCTCCCCGAGCCCCGGTCAGGGTCAAGTCTATATATAGGAGTGTGGTTCATTCTGCACGGCTCATTAGAGGCAAACGCTTGCCATTGTCAGTTCAGGGTTCAAAAGTCACTACATGTAAATGGACATCCAGGAGGAGCACCACAAGCTGTTGACTCCTTTCCAGTGGGCCTATCCCACTGGGGTGGTGGTGGGGGTGTGGCCCCATGTCATCCTTTAGCGAGACGGGTGAGTTCTACTAGAGCACAAGGATTTTTAAAGAAAACAATTTTGAATTACGGCTTAAAGTGTGGTTGTGGGAACTTTGTGTGTCAAGCAAGATTTATAACGTCTTTAACGTCTGACGCCAGGGTATCAATCTCTAACTCAAGCTGTGTGGCTTTGGCTTGTATTCCTATGAGTGAGCTTGCTTTATAACTATAGTTATTAATGTGTGTAGAAACTAAGGGAAACATTTTTATGGTTTATGTCTTAGCCATTGGCATCTGAGGGGCTACTTAGTGATCCCCTACGGTCTGCCGCCAGTGCCGTACTACTGCGGTACGCCACAGCGCAGACCGTGGGGATACCTCCCACCCCCACCACCACCACCACCTCCTAGCCACCAATAAGTCGGGTGAGTTGATAGTGTCTAAGGATTACCAACGTTTTTTTTGTTTTATCACGTCAATAACAGAAGATGTTATCCGGCGTGAGTCAGCGGGCGGGAGTGAGTTAGCGCGCACGCAGAACGCTCATAAACTGGGTTAGTCACATGATACCACTGCTGCGTCTTACTTAGCTAAAACTAGGTTAGCGTGTCGGCGCGTCCTATCGATATCAAAGAACAACACGGTATGTATTGTACACTCTAGCGCGTTGACATATAATGTAGAAATTATTGTTGTCAAATACTGAAAATGTTAGTTAGGGGTCTGTGATCTACAGTGGGGCAAAGGGTGAGCTGCTACTTCATGCATGCGTGCATGCATGCTGCTCCAGCGATGACACTGGTCAGTCCGCTGCGGGAGTAATCTTAAGCTCAGCCAGCGGGCAGGGTGGGTGTTGTCGGAAGAGCTATTCCCACGCCTCGCCCGGAGGACGCTGACCACCGTACTCCCCCCCCCCTCCCGTTGGTGTGAGCTTCTCGCGATACACCTTATCTTATAAATGGCGGTGAATGCAATTAAATGCTCTCCAAGCAGTCATATTTTAGTAACACAGTGACAACATGTTTATGAACCATCTGGGGTAGTCTCATACTGTAGGTATATTAACTCACAGTTTTATTTGAGGAGATGTAGTAATGTCCTTAAGCTGAACACCATCATACATGTAGATGTGTAGTCTATGAGAAAGGGTTCTCTCTCAAAGGGCTTAATGGGGCTCTTGATGGGGGGGTCCCCATGTCTCATGTCGCACTTGAGAAATGCCCCATGTCCCATGTCACTAAGGAAAACTCCATGTCGCTAGTGTCACTAACTGACTAGGCCAAACCAAAAAAAAGTGTTCAGGTAACCCGACCGACCCTATTATTTTGGCCCGACCCTAATCTTTTTAGATTTTTTTTTTAGGAAAGAGAGGACAGGGGGGCTCAATATATGTGAGATATGAGGCTATTCACATTCATGCCACTAAGGCTAATGTCGCATGTCAGACTTAAGAAATGCCCCATGTCCCATGTCACTAGTATGGCCATGACCCATGTTGATTTTAAGAAATGACCATGTCGCCATATCGGATTTAAGAAATAGCCATGTCCCCATATAGAATTTAGGGGTCTAGAGCATAGGGTCTAGTCGACGTAGGGAGACCCGAAACTTGAATAGGTCGACATCATAGACTTATATGAACTAAAAGCATGCAATATTGTAGGTAATATCATTAGAATGACAGTATAAGTAAAGATAATACCTGTTATCAGGCTGTCAGGAGCGCATGATAGGGACACGTAGCAAGCAAGCAAGCAAGCAAGCAAGCAGATACAGTAAAACTTCATTATTACAAACACCTTGTTACAGCAAAATAAATTCGTTATAAACGAATTTCGTGGTAACCAAATTCTATATTCTTTAGATTAATAAATCAGATTAACGTACTCAAATTCAGTTGATATGAAATCAAATAAGAACACAATAGTAAACTTCAATATGATACTTTATTAACACACGTAGGGCTATACATGTACATCATTATTTTGCAAACAGAACTTGATGAACATGTTTTCCTAAAGTCTTACAAACTGTATATTCTAATCACATATTCAAGTTACATCTCGGCCATTCAGTGTTCAGGCATCATAAAGTCAGTCATCCTCTTTTGGACTTTCTTTGATTGTTCATGATTTGTAGCAAAGGCATGGATGTCACCCAATGCATCTATCATAGATGTTGCATTAGGGCAGGCCTGGAGGTACCTCTGTAGTCCATCACAAAATGCTCTCATCTGAGCACCTGTAGGGATGGGTGGTGGTGGGGGTAGATCAGCCTCTTCAGTGTCCTCTTCTGTGTCTGGGGTGTCTTTACCTTTAACTGCAGCCACAATCTCCTCATCTGTCATTTCAGGTACAGTGTCCAGCTCAGCCTCAGCCTCAGCACAGGCATCAATGGCAGCAGCATCTACCCCAAACTCCTGAAGACTGTGGTAGGGATCCACCACTGTCTCAGGCTCAGGGGCAGGGGCAGGGCCAGTAGGAGACACAAAGCCACAGTGCCTGAAACAGTTGGAGATTGTAGCTGGTGACACAGATCTCCAGGCAGCATCAATGTGTGTAATTGCATCCAACACATTGAGGCTCCTAGGATCTGAACTGTCCACAGAGTCCGCCAGTTTCTGTAGGATGGCTCTCCTATAGTGACACTTTAGGTTCTTGATGACCCCTTGGTCCATGGGCTGAGTCTTACTGGTCGTGTTAGGGGGCAGGAAGACCAGTTTGATGGACTTTAGAGTTGTTAGGTGTGGATGGGCAGAGCAGTTGTCCACCACCATTGCAACCTTCCTTCTCTGTCGAGTGAATCTGGTGTCTAGGTTTTTCAGCCACTCCTCAAACAAGGCCCCCGTCATCCAGGCTTTCTTGTTGTTCTTGTATCCTGCAGGCTTGGTTACGAGCTTCTTAAAGCACTGAGGGTTATTTGACTTCCCTATCACTAAGAGAGGCAGCTTCTCGGTACCAGACATGTTAGCGGCCACTAACACAGTTAAGCGCTCCTTAGACTGTTTGCCACCCTTACAGGACTCCCCTGGACACACAAGGGACTTTGTAGGCATCAGACGGTAGAAGAGCCCAGTCTCATCTGCATTGAAGATGTCATCTGGGTTGTAGGCCTGCAGAAGGTCTGGGAGGTCTTTGGCGTACCAGTCAGCATACTGGTCCTCACGGACAGCAGAGGCTTCACCAGAGATAATCTTGAACGTCACACCATGCCGCTCCTTGAACCTGTCAAGCCATCCTGTGCTGCACTTGAAGTCAGGGTGCCCACACAGCACAGCAAAGACCTCAGCTTTGGCCTGTAGCATAGGTCCACTACAGGGGATGTTCTTAGCCCTCACAGTCTTGAACCATTCATAGACAGCTTCATCCACATCTGGATACTTAGCAGGCCGGACACGTGTTCTGCTAGGGACAGGCTTGTTATTCTTGAACTCAGTTAGGATACGGTCCTTCTGCTTCAACCAAGTGGAGAGGGTGCTTGCTTTGATATCAAACTGGGTAGCAACCAGTGACTTCTTCTGTCCTGCCTCTACAGCTTGTAAGGCCTTGACCTTGGTCTGGAGGGTGTGCTGCACTCTGGTCATGTTGCTGGTGAATGAGGTATGGCTGTCCCCTCCCCCTATTTAAGGGGGCCTGGTGAACTGCTCACCTAGACTGGTGAGTAATTCACCAGACCTGCTGAGTCGTTCACCTGACTAAAGTGGGAGGAATCAAAGGGGAAAAAATCCGTTACCCTTTCCTTCATGTTCAGACTTCAAAGTGTTCAAAGGATTACACCCCCCCCCCCCGCCTCTTACTGGTTGCGGTGGCCATGCACGTGCGAGGGATTAGCTCTAACACCTCCTCCCGTCTCCTCCCACCTCCAGGTGGTAGGAAGAGGGTAGTGTCGGAGGTGTGACCCTGGGAAGGCGGCAGAAGAGGTGGGAGGAGCATTTTGTCGGAGGTGTGGGAGTGGGGAGGTAACAGGAGGGGTAGGAGGGGCATTGTGTCGGAGCTGTAGGTGTGTGAAAGCTGCAGGAGATGATGGGATATGGTGTCGGAGGTGTCGGGGTGGGGAGGCGACAGGAGGAGTGTGGTGTCGGAGCTGTAGGTGTATGGAGGCGACAGGAGAGGTGGGTGGGGCATTTCGTCAGAGTTATGGGTGTGCAGAAGCGTCAGGAGAGGTGGGAGGCGTATGGAGGCGACAGGAGAGGTGAGAGGGGCATTGTGTCAGAGGTGGAGAGATGAGAGGATAACAGTTGAGACAATGGGGACTATAAAAACTACTAATCCTTTTTGTCTGAAGGCCAAAATCACTTTGTTATAAACGAATTTAGAGCCCTAGTACTTCGTTCTAAGGGAGTGATCATTTTTTATCAACGGGGGGGGGGGGTTGGTTTGGGGGGGGGTCAAAAAAATTTGGACCCCTTGACTGGGGGGGGTGTAAAAAATTTGGACCCCTCTTGGGGGGGGGGTCAAAAAAATTTAACCTGTTTTGGGCCAAAAAGCCCGCGCGTTACTATGCTTCAAAGGGCCGCGCATGCGCCGATTTCCGACCCGTAGAAGGGGGGGTAAAAAATTTCGACCCGTTGACCGGGGGGGGTGAAAGAAATTTCACGCGCTCCGCATGGAAAAATCCCCCCCCCTGTTGTTAAAAAATGATCACTCCCTAAAGGAGTTTTTTTACTATAGAAATGTATAGGAGAAGCTACAATCTTAAGAATTAGTTCGTTATAAACAAAATTCGTTATATCAGAGTTTGTAATAACGAAGTTTTACTGTAGCACTCTTGCTCACCTCCGCCGCCCTGCCTGTCCTCCCTCCTTCCCATGATACACCCTACATTCCACAAGGCCTCACATCGCTTATATACACTTTCTGACTAAACCACTTTAGTGACTGTGCAGATAAAATGTGTAGCAACACGCCTCATGTGTCTGATTGAGCAGACACAGCAATCTACAGACTTTATTCAAGGGAGGGAGACTAATCAGGTGCAAGGGCTGAAGGCACATCCTTCACTACTACATACAGCTATACGATTATATAATATGTACAGTGGGAATCAAGATGGCGGAGGGTGAAAGCTTGGCAGCAGTAGCAACAGTCTGGCTGGCTGACCCTTAGCAACGGCCGATGGTGGCGCTGCAGGTACGACTCTCACACGGGGCAAGGTTTATATGTAGGGCTTCTAGCGCTACTGCTGCTAGCTCTGAGTCGGTTCTCGTCGCTTGCCGGGAGTCCTCCCTCCCTCCCTCTTTCAGAGTATCTATGGTTACATAGATATACCCACCAACGTCACTCGGACGTTGTACTAGGGTCATTGCACCTTAGACACCTTATGTGCGGCTGGAAATGAAAGGGTACATATATATAGCGACTATGATCGACAAGCTACCGGGGTGTATGTGACAATGAGTGAGCTCTGTTTATAATCATCGTCAGGTGATGTTGCAGTCCTCGCAAAGGTACACTGCAGACACCTCGATGACTCGATCGTCCTCAGTCGGACAGTCAGTTGGTTTCCTTACTCCTTGCTTCCTTCCTTTGTTCCGTTCTCCCTTCCTTCCTTCCTTCCTTCCTCCTGGCAGCCATTAAATCAACCATCGCAAACACCCTTTTATCATAGTAATAACATAAAATTCTACACCTAAAAAATCCACTTACCTTGTCTCACACAGGTCACACAGGTCAAAACACTAATCATTAAATAGGTCCCGTGAGTAGGTTATACTGAATCTGGGACCTGCTGGCAAGGCCGACAAAGGGCTTCTCTAATGAGCTCCCAGCTGGATTGGATACCCAATGTCTCAGACAAATTAGCAGAGCAATAAAATGTGGGGAGGGGTTGGTGCTATCTTCAAGGAATTCCACTCTGGGTTGTAAAACTAGTGGTAAATGTGGCAACCAGAAGGATTGAAAGTTTACTGATAGTGTCTGTAAACGCCCCTTAGTTTAGGTGTTGCTTACATTTTAATTGATGTTATCAAGGTGGACCATAATGACTGCGGAGTTGGGGGCCTCGCCAGCAGGTCCTAGATTCAGTATACCTTCGAGGCCTACAGAAAAATCATTTCAACACTCTCAAAGTGTCGTAAGTTGGACTTAGACGCTCTAAAAAGATGGCTGAAAACATATGAAGAGGAGGGTTTTTTTTGTAATCAAGGCTTCTTTTTTTTGGCAACCCAACTGTTCGAGCCGGCCGGCCTCTGGTATTTTCTTTTATTATTTCACTCTTATTTTTCTCTCGCCCCCTTTAGGGCCCCCCACCCCACCCCCCCCCCCCCCCGCACCCCCAAATGGAGGCCTGTGATTGGTCTCTTGTCTTTTGGACCATTCTAGTAGCTGAGTCATAGTCCCATCCCGATACACACTATACTACTTTCACGTAACTATTTAGTGCCTCCACTGGACACAAGGGGGAGCCTCGTGACTCCACTTCCGGTATACATTGAGTCCTTTCTATATATTGTATCCATCCAAGTGGGCACAAAATCGAGTTTAGCGTTGAATCAACGTTGAATCAACATTGTATCAACATTGACAACCACTTATCAATGTTGATTCAATGTTCTGTGCCCACTGGGATATATCACTTACACATCCATACCACCATCCCAGAATTTCAGATCCTTGACTCGTAGGGTGTGGGGGGAAGCCGACACATGGCTAGCCTGCAGTAGGCACCTATAGCATAGCACCAACCCAATGGGCACAAAATTCAGTTCAATGTTGAATCAACATTAATTCACCATTGAATCAACATTGACAACCATTTATCAATGTTGATTCAATGTTCTGTGCCCACTGGGAAGGCACACCAAAATGTAAAGTCAGGCCAACTGTTCATGTCCAGAGTTTGAAATATACCCTAGCAGCAAGCCCGCACGGGGCCAATTTGGTTTTAGCTTGGATTGGCTGTTTGAAGTCGGGCAAAACTGAGCTGGGTTTCATGTTGGGCAGATGGCTGGGCTGAAGTGTGGCCCCGATCGGGTTCCCCATTTTGGGCTCAGATCAGTTTCAAAACGGGCTGCCTGATTTGGGCTCAGATCAGTTTCAAAGTGGGCTGCCCGCTTTGGATTCATGTTGGGCAGATGACAGGAAGCCCGTCCAAAACCCAATCTGAGCCCAATTCGGGCAGCCCACTTGGGGCCACACCAAAACCCAGTGTCCTAAACCAACGGGCACCCATCGGTTAGCCCACTCCGGGCCAATGAGGGCTGAAGTTGGGTTTGGACAGGGCAACTGGTCTAGTAGTTCTGATGATTGACACCAGATGTCACTGCTATACAATATATAGGATTTTCCAACAAAGCCAGATGAAATTGACATTGTACAATAATACAATAAAATGTTAAAGTGATGTAGAATAGGAAACAATAAACAGATGCTCTCACAGTTGGGAAATAAGGTAGACTATATATATTTGAATGAAGAAAAGAAGGTTCTCCACGCAGCTATCCAGTGTAGACACTATTTATGTGGTATTACAATTTGCTTAACACAGTCTCATATGCTCCATGTGGGTATGAACTATGGATTTGAAGGCTAATGTACACCCTAGACACTTGTCTATGCTGCATATGGCTCAAACCAGATGATAATAGGCCTGCTTGATACTTCCATTATTGGGTAGGAAGAGTATGATTATGCCTTTGGTTGATTAGTAGGACCTAGGATATCTGGTTCAAGAAATACAAGAAATCATTGTGGAATGATTGAATAGATTCTAAAAACCCATAATTATCATTAGCTGTCCAAAAACCGATCTGAGCCCGCTTTCAACCCATCCAAAAACCGATCTGAACCCGCTTTCAGCCCGTCCAAAAACCGATCTGAGTCCAAAGTGGGCAGCCTGTCCAAAAACTGATCTGAGCCCGAAGTGGGCTTCCCGTCCAAAACCCGATCTGCTCCCAACATGGGCAGCCCGCACGGGGCCAGACCAAAGCCCAGTGCCCTAAACCTATGGGAGCCCGTCGGTTAGCCCACTCCGGGCCAGATTTGCAAACACTGTCTGGCCCCATCCGGGGCCACAGTGTGTTTGCTACTAGGGTAGTGGTCTGTCCCGACGAGCCCTCATTATAGCATATCCAGTTCAGTATAGGCTCTAAAAGCCAACCCGTTCCACCACCGTTTTCCATTCGGGAAAGCCCCTGCCCCCTAAATGAGTGGATAAGATATCCATATCCACACGCTGTTCTCTATTGCGGTCTGTGGGACGTCACATATACAGCAGCTTGTCGTTTCTTACACCTATCTTTGAGGGATAGGGGGCTGATGGGTGTTTTGAGTGAAATCTATCCTGCACCCCCATCCTGATTTGGAGTAGCCAAAAGTAGTAGCTCCAATTGGGAACCTCCATTCATTTCTGGAGAAGAATTTTCTAATGGGCGATTACATTGAAACATAAAAAAAAGTGTACTGACTAAGTTCTGGAGCCTAAATATTATCAGTGTGGAGACTTGGATGACGGCTGCTATGTGATATCTTGGCTAATACATTGTAATGTTCATGCAATTACCACCGTAGTGTTGAATGAACAAGATGACATGTGTAACTTCAATCTATATGGATACAGTTACTAGTGGTACTGTTGCTATGCACACATAGGGTAAAGGCACCCTGGTTCGGACATACACCTTAAGTCGGACACCATTGACTTATGAATTACATAGGTAGGGAGTGGTCATTTTTTAACAACAGGGGGGGTCGTGGATTTTCGCATGAACAGGTTGACATTTTTTTGGTCCCCCCCCCCCCACAGGAGGGGTCGACATTTTTTGGTCCCCCCTCAGGCCAGCTGAAATTGAGCATGGCCGACCCCTTTATGTAATGCGGGGGCTTTTTCACTAAAAAGGGGTGCAATTTTTTTTGGTTCCCCCCTCCCAATCCACCAACCCCCCCCCCCCCCCCCACCATATGCTGTTAAAAAATGACCACTCCCTTAACAGAAATAATTCATCGAACATGTCAACTAAATATAAAAAAATCAGGGATTCTTCCTTCTGATAAATGCAGTAGACCACATATAACTCACTTCCTACATAGTTCTTTGACTGCTTCAACAGTGAGTGTTTTTGCAGTATTCCCAGCATAAAAATCATGAGGAAATGGGGAAATTGGTTTCCTTATTCTGTCTCTTCTGGCGTTCCTGTTATAGTTATATTATTCTAATGCATGATAATGGCAATACATGTATTTCTTTTGCAATGGTTCACATCAATAAATACAAATATATTATCCAGAGTTTAAGTTTTTCATAACCTTTTATACTCAGTGTATTCCAGGATAGTGTTATGATATCTATGAACCCTGTATAATCATGTTACCGCTCACTTATGTACGAAAATACAAGAAAGATAAACTGTCCGAGTACAGGGTCATATATCACAACTGGTGTCCGACTTTATGTGTAATTCATTCATTTTACTTCCAAAGATTTGGCGTTAATTGACCCTTCTAGATATATTCCAAATGGTCAACCTTCTTAGGCTGCTATAAGCGACCTGGTTCCCGCTTTCCAACAGTGTAACTGGCACTGAGATCGGTTGATGATAAATATATAAAAGTTACCACCAATGGATGGTCACCTCTCCATTGACCAGGGGCGTTTAAAAGGGGTGCCTCTATACCCTGGCAAAATATGCCCATTGCTAGGCAAGCTATGGGCCAATCCGTATCTAACTGTCCTTTATGTAGAACCTATTAATGACTTATATGTTACACATGGTGCACCAAAACAAATGATAAATACACATGAAGAAGGGCCTTAAAATTAACACCCAACCCCCCCCCCCCTACCCCTGTTCAAATATTAGTTATAATTCAATAGAAGTTGGGTATACAAGACTAACTAGTCTGATACATTTTGTACACAGTCAACTCCCTCTAATGCGGACAGCCTGTGGACTTTCCAAAAGTGGCCACATAAGAGGGGTGGCCACATTAAAGGGAGGATTCTAAATAAAAATAAAGAGAAAACAGTCAGTATTTTCCAAAAATTGGTCAGTATGGATCACCCTGACAGTATGCCTATTAGTTAACTAACCTAGGTTGGCCGTATAGGGAGCCAGAAAATGGCTAATTAGGTTAGCTACTATTGACTGATTAGTTAGCCAGTACTGACTAAGTTCTGGAGCCTAAATGTTATCAGTCTAGAGAATTGTATGACGGCTGCTATGTAATATCTTGGCTAATACATTTGTAGAGTTCATGCAATTACCATCTTAGTGTAGAACGAACAAGATAACATGTATAACTTCAATCTGTATGGATAAAGTCACTAGTGGTGCTGTTGCTATGCACACTTATCAAAATAGGCCTTTGATAGGCAAGCTATGGGCCAAGACATATCTAAATGCATATTGTAATACTATGGTATGTCTACCTTAGAATATTGCAAGTTGATCTTCATAACATCTCTATGTAATGCAACTGTGTTTGACTATTTTACTACATATACATAGCAAAATATGCCTGTTGCTAGGCAACCATCAGGAATACAGAAAAGGGAACATGACCAGAATATTCCCTATACTTGATTTTGAGAGGGTAGGTGTTGTTGGAAAATTGATAGCTATTTTCTAGAGAGACAGAGCCTCATTAAGCTTTAATTACACTAATTAACCTAAATGGCCTAAAAATAGCTCAAATAGTAAAAATCAAAAATGGAGCGGTATCCTATCTCTTTCAGTACATTTACATCTATAGATTCCATTAAAAAAAGTATCATAACCATGGACATCCCACGGGATCTAGTAAATGTAGCAATTGCCCCTCGCACTAACAGGCCAATTGACCTGTCCTCTCGCAAGCACTTTTGCCTTCACTATGTATATGTATGTGTGTATGTAATGTATATACATACATAATATATTTAGCCAATAATGAATGGATATGGGGCACGAGGGGTGTGTATTGATGAATAATGCCCGAGTCGCGTAGCGACGAGGGTGTTATTCATCAATACACAGCCCGAGTGACCCCATATCCATTCAATATTAGGTTTATTATACGATTCATCGATTCAAATGTAAAAATTTACCTTAAATTCGTCCTAATTTCGCCATTTTGAAGTGTATTTACAAAGATTATCTCCAGCAAGGAAGCGGCCATGTTGATTTTGACATCCCACCAACCCTGGTCTCTGATTGGCCTCAGTGTTAACGTATACGACTGTACTCACGCCACGCGACCTGCTGGTTTGAAAACTAACCGCTCCCCAATAGACTTGAATATAGGCAGCGTTTCCCTCTCCATGTACCATGGCCAGAAATGCTTGGCAGCTAGCACGCTCGCCTCACACACCAAAGGTCCCCGGATCGAATCTGGGTGGAAACGTAGTGCATATATGTATGTAAATAAACGGCCCTAGAATTATTTAACGAATTGGGAAGTAAAGTCCAACTTCTACCTTTATAGTAAAAAAATATAATTAAAAAAATATTGAGTTTCACAGAAATTATACCAAAAAATGTCTTTTCTTCTGTAACTCGGTAAATAATGGCCCTACGGGGCTGAAAGTCTGCATATAGACTCCTTGTTTCAACCCCTTCTGTTACCAGCGCCTCGACGGCGTGGTACGTAGAGCGTCTGACTTCAACTCTTGGGGTAGCGTGTTCGAATCACCATGAAACCTCAGATTTTATGGGTGACGAAATTTCCTCCGGAATCGTGCTGATATTCATGAAATCGTGCTGATATCAATATCAGCACGATTTCTTCCTGGGATATGCATGAATATCAGCACGGGAATATCACCTAAAAAGCACGATGAAAGACGAAATTGTATAATAAATATATATATATATATATATATATATATATATATATATATATATATATATATATATGTCTCTCTCTCTTTCTTTGTCTCTCATTATGGACTACGAGCGGAGTGGGGAGGTTGGGGTCATGCAATATATATATATATATATATATATATATATATATATATATATATATATATATATATATATATATCCAACATGATGAGCAGCAGCTCACAGGGCCTTTTCACATTGACTCGTCCATCCCATATCGAGTGGTGGACAGATGACGTATGCTGCGCATAGAGAGAGGCTGATGTCGCTTGGAGATTACATGGACTGGGGCCAACATTGAGTGATGGACTGATATGGGGGGAGTGATGTTGACATGGTCATACCTAAAAGACCCGACATAGATGTGGTTCTGATAAGGCCTGTGCAGTTGGGCTGGGATGCGGGGTATATGCTATGTCAAGACTGCTAAGGGGAACCCGAGGGGGACTTATCTTATATGTAATATGATTATGGTTAAGAAACCATTAAAGCATGGAATTCCACACAGCCATGTCTAAGTGTACACTAAATTTGAACTCAAATGGTGTACTATACATGAGGCCGGCGGCAGGGCAACACTGACTAGTAATGCCACAGGCCCAACGTGCCTGACCAGCATTGACTACAGCACGGTCTCCAACAGCCCCATCAATACCACAAGGCGTGACAATCCCACCCTACAGGCACTCAGTGATCAACGCCCTCCTCACTCCTCTCCTCAGCACCCTCCCTCTAAGGACCCTTTCTTGAGTTGTGGGCGATAACACGAGAAATCTCTGACCTGTCAATCCCTTACTTCCTTCGTGCACGCGCGCTGGGGAGTGGGTAAACCAGCTGGAAATCGATACAGTCCGTTGGTGTAGATCCTTAGCTAGGCGTTTGGAGGGTTTGTGTCTGCGGAAATGAGGAGCCGAGTCAGCGCATCTTGCAGCTACGCCCTCAGTTTATGCAAAGCAGCATTAGAGGCGGCGGCGGCAGCAACAGCAGCAGCAGCAGCAGCAGCAGAAATAACAGCAGCAGCAGCAGAAGCAGCAATGGGTGCCAGAAGAGCTGTCGCGTGGCGGCACCATGTGGTCCACATTGCCACCATTGATATAGCCGACATAGCCTATATTTTCGCTTACGTACTTGCTTCACTCTAACCTGGGATATTCCGATAGCCACTACAGACGAAGGGCTTTCAGATTATATGTGTAGTAACCAGAGCGTGCTGAAACAATTACTGTGGTTCCAGATGGGTAAAAAGCGACCTGGTGACCTGGGCTGTTTTCCTGGCGACCTGGCGACCTGGTGCAATATAATTTAAGCGACTTTTTGAAAATATGTCTATAGCAAAATGGTCTAATAAAGCTAATTTATGACCTGGGGTCCTTAATCTCAGCCCCCTCTGGACCCCTCTGCACCCCCATTACTGCATGCTCTCAAATGACTGCAGGCTTCATATGACTGAAATGAAAAAATTTGGTCTACAGATCTCCCGCACCATATTTTCAAATAGCTACAACATTTTGGGGGAAAAAAGAAGAATTGGATATTTTTGTGGCCTTTTCCATCAACGTGAGCCAGAAGATTTCAGTTTGTAAAGATTTAAAAAAAGATTTTCCCTCAGAAAAAAAGAAAGAAATTCGCCTCCCCTTGAATTAATAATGAAATCCGTAGGGCCGTTTTATTCTGTTAGCTTGGATTAGGGATCCGCATATGGGAATTTTGGCATTTTGGAAAAAAAAACACTTTTTTTTTACCCCTGCCCGATGGGATTTTTTGAGAATTAGGGAGTGATCATTTTTTAACAACAGGGGGGATGGTGGGTTTGGGGGGGGGGCAAAAAAATTTGGACCCCTTGGCCAAGGGGGGGGGCAAAAAAATTTGGACCCCTCTTGGGGGGGGCAAAAAAATTTAACCTGTTTTGAGCCAAAAAGCCCACACGTTACTATGCTTCAAAGGGCCCGTGCACGAGCCAATTTTCGACCCTAAGGAGAGGGGGTAAAAAATGTTGACCCCTTGACCGGGGGGTGTAAAAAATTTCGCCCGCTCTGACCCACCGGCCCCCCCTGTTGTTAAAAAATTATCACTCCCTTAGATGAAAGAAGTATATGCTAACCAGCAAAACATAGCCTTTCAATTTGGGGACATTTTTAAATTTCTCTTCATTTGATAGCCCAAAATAGGTATTTTTCATGGTTTTATTTGCCCCTGCCCCTGCGAATTTTGACACCCCACTTCTCCTATAAAGAAGCTTTTTTGCCCCCCATCCCGCCAAAAAAAGTATTTGCTGTAAAAAGAAGTGGTCTAAGAGAAAAAGTCTACTGTAGGGGATTTTAAAAGGAGCAACATCAGCAGTGTTTATCGTATGCAGTACTTATGTCGGTCCTACCCAAACCAGTGGGTTCACCGAATGCAACGTTATACCTCAACAACAGCCGACTCAACTTCTACCTTTGTTCCAAGCTCGAATTGTCCACTAATTTCTTGAATTCGGGACGGAGCTCGAATAACCCTTGAGGATTAGGTAAGGTATCTTCTGAGAGTATACGGGTGCTTGCCTGTGCAACGTTCACCTGCCCAACAGGAGTGCCTCACTTCCATGATTGGAAATAGGAATCAAATTCCTACTCCCACTGCCAACGAACATACCAGCACTTTCTAGACCAACAGTGGCTAATCGAACCATGTCGGGATCAATCACTGCTGTCTGGTCCCTGAAGGCTATATCACTCGGAAATAGGACATCACATAGATGTCTATCCTGGAGGTATCTTAACCGTCTGCACCACTGCGGCTACAGAAGACACCTTTCGTAACACGCATTGTACTGCCATCTTGTAGGGTTGTTCTATACTCAGCACCCCTTTACAAGGCTCTAACACAGCATCATAACGTAATCTAACCCGACGATCCCATCACGCTGAGGTCAGCAACAGTGGGCGAGAGCAAATACTCCTGCCCCAAAATGCTGACTTCTAAGAACGTCCTACCAAACCCCTCTAGTTTTCCATTTTTTCTCAGGTGCCTTAGGTGCTGGTTTGTCGGCAGGGCACTCTGCAGCAAGGTGACCAATCTCTTGAAACCTGTAGCATTTTCTGGTAGACTTGTCCACCTTAGGTTTCGAACTGTTCTGCTGATCCTGTTGGTTGTTCGCCAGTATGTCAGTCAACCTAAGGATCAATTCTTCCAGGGTCAAAGGAGTTTTTGTTTTAGTGGGAGCAGAGCCTGTACTTTTGGATACCACAAGGGTTGTCCTCTTATCTCCGTTCGAATAGCTTTTCGAATATGTCCTTGAATAGGGCTTGCCGCCGTTTCTCTACAAAATGGCGCCAATCTCCTCCTCCCCTTCAGAATAATCCACCTACACATTGGAGTGGGGGTCACTCTCAGACATGCATGAAGTTCTCGAAAGTGCTTTGGCAGGAAGAAGGTGACGCTTCCTGTCAAAGTCCTCAATGGCAATGAACAAGTCTGTGAGAGAAGTTCTAGCCTTCCAACTGTCACAAGCCGCTTGCCGTTCCTCCGAATCCTGCAGCCCCTCAATGAACTGTGAAAACAGATCATCAAGGAATTGGGGGTAGTAATATAGTGTGTATCGGGATGGGACTATGACTAAGCTACTAGAATGGTCCAAACGACAACAGATCAATCACAGGCCTCCATTCGGTCACCTAACCGGAAGTGAGCTACTTAATCGACAAATCAGAGGGCTCCCTTTGGGTGGGAAATTCAAAGGGGGTCACGTGACCGGAAGTGACCTACTTAAGGGTGACCTTGAGGGGTCACGTGACCGGAAGTGACTTATTTAAGGGTGACCTAGTAGTGACCTACTTAATCAACCAATCAGAGACTGGTATTTTGATGACGTAACCGAAGTGACCTTGTGACATAACCGGAAGTGACCTACTCGTGAATCAACCAATCAGAGGTGGGTATTTTGATGACGTAACCGGAAGTGATCTATTTAAGGGTGACCTCGACCTCGTTACATAACCTGAAGCGACCCGCTCGTTACATAAGAAGGGGGGAATTTTTGGGGGAATTCTTGGGGAGGGGAGAGGGTTGGGGTGGGTGGGGGGTGGGGGGGTCCTAAAGGGGGTGAGAGATAAATAAAGAAGAGAAAATACCAGAGGCCGACAGGCCTCTGGTATTTATTTTTGTTTTTTTAAGGGATTAACCAGAGAAGAGAACTCGCTCTAAGAGTTTGGTTGCAAAAAATTAATGAAACCGTTTCAGAATTTGATTACGTTATCGAATGCAGACTTGTGATCGACCTGTAGTTGACCGCTATAGTTCCAGTAAGCAAACATCATAAAAAATCGGGTTTTGAAGAAAAATATGATGAAATGGACAAATATTGAATATTTTGTATCAAATAAATGGTAATATTGTCAGTAATGCAGTAGCATAGCCTTAACTTACATTTTACCCACTTTAAAAGATTTCTCTCAAACCTAGGAGCTTTTCGTCGGAAATACCACCATAACAAGGGTAACCTTCTGAAGTAAAAATTACCACCACAAGGATAAGGAGTGTCCAATGTCCATGTTGTTAAATGATACTACTACCTTTGTTCACTACCACTCCCTTCGAAAAAAAACACACAGTGTTTGCCAGCACTAGGCCGTTTTATTTTGACAACTTGGATTACTGATCCGCCGCCGAGATATTTGGCATTTTGCAAAAAAATAAAGTTAGTTTTTTTTACCTTTCCCCTCCGAGATTATTTGAGAATTTTACCAAAAAAAAAGAAAAAAGTTCATGTTGACCAGCAAAAGGTAGAATGAGGCCTTTCAGATTGGGGGTAATTCTCAATATATCTTCATTAGATTGCCTAGCAATGAGATTTTCCATACCTCTTTTTTTTTTTTTTGCCTCTGCCCTTCGGGAAATTTTGTGATCTGGTGCCCCCCGTAGGTCAGCTTTTTTTTCTTTTTTTTTGCCTCTGCCCTTCCAAAAATTTGGAAGCAAAAGCCCGTAATCCAAGTTATCAAAAAAAGGTGGCCTTAGCAGCAGAAACCTAAATATCACTTTTACTGATAGATACACAGAAATACCGGCACACCATAACACAATACAAAAAATCAATGAAGTACTAAAATAAATAATGAATTGATTTAATAGGGTCAAAATATTTTCTAGGTATAATTTCAGCGAAACCTACACTACACGTAGTGCCACTCAACAACAACGTCACTACACCTTTTTGTATGTAGGTTTAAAGTCCACACATACCTATTAAAGCTCAATACCAACCGTTGTCACTATTGTTGTAAAATCGACAAATATTGTCATATTTCGTATCAAATTAAAGCTAATAGTGCTTAGAGTAGGATAGACATAACTTACATTTTACCCACTTTAAAAGATCCATAAATTCACAAGTACTAAAATGTCAATTTTTGTCATGAAAAACATATATATAAACCCATACATTTTAGCCTGGATTAAAAAAAAACTCGCCATATTTTTTCAGCCATTTTTTTAGGCATCTAACTCTCATGATAACCAACATATAAGGAAAAAAAATAACTCCAACTTACAACACTTTGAGAGTGTTGAAATGATTTTTCTGTATAACTCGAGGGTAACCTACTCACGTGACCTATTTAATGATTAGTGTTTAACCTGTGTGAGACTTAATGCTACATACTCAGTGATAGGAACCCTAAAATGGAAAAGAAAAATTTAAAATCTGAAAACCTACAAGGTAACTGGATTTTCTGGTGTAGAATTTTATATTATTACAAGTGAGGGCGCAAACAGATTCCATCTGTTTGCTAGCCCTCACTTGTTTGAGAAGATACTGAATTCAATATTTATGCAGGGTTGTGTTTGGAAACCCATCAGGCATTTGGAGGTGTGTTTGGGATTTACTTCAAAGTTAGTAAGGAAATTTGTTTACTTGATGACATAGAAGTTATAAATGACAACAACAAAGGAATTCCTTCTGTTATAATGGAAACTGATTTTTATTAATAATTAAAAGGGCAGCAATGAATTGAATCCTGCTCCTGCGACTCCGGCTCCCGTGGCTCCCGTTTGTGTGACTCCCGCTCGTACCGCTCACGTTCACTGGAAAATATAAGAATTTACAGACTCTAAGTCAAAGCGTTCTACTCACGGTTTCTGCAAGAATGACTCGCGGTCAGATGTCAAACTTATAAATACAGCCAGAATTTTAAGGTATAACTACAGGTATAGACATGTATGCATCAGTGGTAGAATTATGTTTTAATTTGAAAGATTGCTCATTCAAAGTCACTACCGATAGAAGAATAAAAAAAAACTAAAAGTGTTCCCAGGGGATGAATTCTTCGTAAATCTTTCCAAAAACCGACCTGCAATGAGTCAGAGATGTATATTTGCAGGTTAGAAAATTTCGGGTCGAGGGATGGAGCCTAACTGGGTTAAACGACATGAGCTGTGCTACTCACAATTTGGGTCCTAATCAGCATTCATGCATGATGCGGACCCGAGGAGGAGTGGTTGGAGCCCCTAGACGTGTTGAAGAGCCCCTGATCAAGGTTCTGAGTTCTGTGTCCACGTGGCCAAGGCTCCTGCTCCTGCGACTCCGGCTCCCGTGGCTCCCGTTTGTGCGACTCCCGCTCGTACCGCTCACGTTCACTGGAAAATATAAGAATTTACATATAAAATGGCAGAAAAAGAACTTTAACTTCTGAAGAACCATGGCCTTTTATTTAAAGTCACTACCGGGTATTTACATGTATTAAACCACAGACAGCTCTATTAACCTTTCTGAGTGTTAAATACCGGGTATTTTCATGTATTAAACCACACACAGCTCTAATAACCTTTATGAGGCAGTACTGCGGAGTTTAAGGTCGGACATGTATCAAACCGAGGGGGGGGACAAAAGGTTACTAATATGCACCTAGCGCTGGAACTAAACATGATAGAGAGATAAATTGAACATTTCTGAACTCCTCTCGCCGAGACGCTCCGTTTGGCACTATCCCAAAGACTCCAAGTCAAAGCGTTCTACTCACGGTTTCTGCAAGAATGACTCGCGGTCAGATGTCAAACTTATAAATACAGCCAGAATTTTAAGGTATAACTACAGGTATAGACATGTATGCATCAGTGGTAGAATTATGTTTTAATTTGAGAGATTGCTCATTCAAAGTCACAAGCGATAGAAGAATTTAAAAAACTAAAAGTGTTCCCAGGGGATGAATTCTTCGTAAATCTTTCCAAAAACAGACCTGCAATGAGTCAGAGATGTATATTTGCAGGTTAGAAAATTTCGGGTCGAGGGATGGAGCCTAACTGGGTTAAACGACATGAGCTGTGCTACTCACAATTTGGGTCCTAATCAGCATTCATGCATGATGCGGACCCGAGGAGGAGTGGTTGGAGCCCCTAGTAGATGGGGTGGGGGGGGGGGGGGTCCCTTAGCTAACATGCACATAGCTCCAGAACTAAACATGATAGAGGCCATGATAAATTGAACATTTCTGAACTCCTCTCATTGAGGCGCTTCATTTGGCGCTATGCCAAAGACTCGAAGTGGAAGTGTTCTACTCGCGGTCGAAACAGAAACTTACACGTGTTGTGGGGCCCCTAGTCATGTTGTGGAGCCCCTAGGCATGTTGTGGAGCCCCTACACGTGTTAATATGGTTTAGTATTGTAGGTATGGGTAGTATCTGCTCGGAGCTTTAACACAGACCGCCCCTAGTTCTGAACTTGAATCCATACGTGCGTCAAATTTCTTGAAAATGGCTCATATCAAAGGTAAATCTCAACCAATATTTACCTTATTAGGCCATACATGCCAACTCTCCCGGATTACCCGGGAGACTCCCGGTTTTTGGCCCATTTTTGAGGGATCTCCCGGTTGCCCCCCGATCTCCCGGTTTCTCCCGGATTTAGGCTTTCCAGAGCTGAAAGAATTTCTCAAATATTCCTACTAGAACCAAAGTTATTAAAATATTCTCAGAAGTCACCAGAATACATATTTGAGATTCAGATTTTCATTTTTTTCCAAGAGTCCAGATCACCAGATTACATGTTTTGATAGTGTCCGGGTCAGGGGCCCTCCTGCAGGGGCGTGGCAACCGGGGGGGACGGGGGGGACATGTCCCCCCCACTTTTGACCAACCCCAAAAAAGGTCAAACCAAAAAGGTCAAGTAAAAATGGGTCAAAAAGGGTCAAAATACCCTTCAGTCCCCCCTACTTTGAAACTGCTTGCCACGCCCCTGCTCCTGGCAATCGGCCCTAGCACGGGCAGATCCGGGGGGGGGGGGGCTAGGGGTCCGGACCCCCCCCCCTTTTGGTCTGCCCATAAGGCTGTTCAAATAGACTGGGGGCACTCAATTTTTTTTTGACACGGGTGTGCGGCTGACCCTTTTACAACCCTTACCCTTGGTGAAGCGGATTTTTGTCAAAAGTGACCCTTGCTGAGGGGGATGTTGGATAAAAGTGACCCTTGCTGAGGGGGTTTTTGGATAAAAATGCCTAGATTTTAGTAATTTTTCCCGAGGAGTCAACCTTTGTGAGAGGGATTTCGGTCAAAAGTGACCCATGTTGTGAGGAATTTTGGCGAAAACTCCAATTTGCGACCCTTTTTTGGGGGATTTTGTTGAAATTTCCGAAAAGTGACCCTTGGTGAGGGGGATTTAGGTGAAAATCGACCCTTGTTGAGGGGGATTCTAGTGAAAAACAGACCCTTGGTGAGGGGGATTTCCCTTAAAAAGTACCCTTCCCAGCCACACACCTGTGTATACAAAATATATTAAGTGCCCCCCCCGGGCCCACCCCTGATGTCCACCCCCAGATGTGCTATAAAGTGCATCAATTGACATCAATATTTTCAAAATTTTCTCACCCTTGGAGTAGACCAGAATGCTAGAGAGTGTACCAATTGACATCTATATTTTCAAAGTTATTTGAACCTCCACTCCCAGATGTTCACTCCAGACTGTCCAACTACAGAAGGTGGCAGGGAACATGAGGTTACACCCAGCATGTTTACACTGCTATAATCTTGATTGAGGGAGGTCAGTACCAGTAGGGGCCACATAATAGTATACCCCAGACCCCTCCCAAGATCCATATCTTACCCCTGGACATCTACCTACTAAACTAAACATAACTTTGGGGTACACCAGAATGCTATGAAGTGCATCAAATGACATCTACATTTTTTTAAATTTTCTCAACCTTGGGGTATACCAGAATGCTTTAAATTGTATGGAGGGGCACAAAGTAGGCATGCAAACTCCTCAGATTTCTCAGATGATTTTTTTTTCAAATTGGTCATTTAATTGTCGAGATCCAAAAAGAACTCTTGTTTACCTTCATGTAGAGGGGGGGGGGGAAGGGCGACTACACCAAACTACACAAGGCAAAGGCATAAGGAACAACAAAACTTTCATGCATTCTAGAGGGTGGGGGGAGGGGCATGAGCTATCATTGCTAGAGAAGGGGGTTGCCACCCCTGTGATCTGTAGACCTTCAATTTTTTCTGAAAATTCTCACCTTCCAAAAATTATGGTATGTCTCAGCCCCAATGATAAAGAATAAATACAGGTCTGAGCCATAATATTTTGAGTGCTAAAATGCATCAGAATGCACCATTTCAAGTCTAGACATTCAAAATTTTCTTGGGGGGGCATGCCCCCAAACCCCCCTAGTGTTACCGCTGCGCTGCGCTTGCGGTGCTCGGGGGAAATACTATATATACCACCCAGGCTACATCAGTCCCCCAACCCATCTCCAAAAAAAAGTCTCCCGGTTTTAGTCTTTCAAATGTTGGCATGTATGTTAGGCTCGTTAGATGCAGAAATGTCATCTTTATTAGGCCCTGGTGTGTCAGCCCTCCACCCCCCCTACTTTTTGTGAAATTTGACTTTGTATGGGAATTTTTGCGAGTAGAACGCTTCGACTTGGAGTCTATCATTTGATCATTGGCTCTGTTTTTTGGTCTTGGCAAGTTTAGAGCACGGTCTTCGTCATATTGCGGAATAATCCGGCTACTGAGCTGTCCGCAATTTTAACCCCCATAAAAGAGAAGGCTTATCTATCAATATCAACAGAAATTGCGGACTCACCTTGCATATTTGAGCTGTAATCGATGAAATTAACCAATTTGGTACCGAATCAACGTCCCTCGGCGTTCCCCCGCCCGCCATTTTGAATCTCGCGGGATCCCGTGAATCCGCGAGATGGCCATATTTTGTTTACATTGTCGTCGTGTCGAACGATAGTAAAAGGCTGAATTATGGCATAATACGATTAAATATGGAAGATATCGCCCTGCTTAACGGTAAGCCATCATTATAAATGTATTATGGATATATTTTCATGCCAAAATAAAAATAAAACACATGATCGATCGTTGTCGTCAAAAAATGCACAAATTTCAAGAATCCGACGAGTCAAGTTTCGGCGACTAAACTTTGTCGAAAATCAATCAATCCTCTTCTATTTGGACATTTGAGTTGAATTTTATTGCGGATTATCAAAGAATAATATGTTTTCTTTAAGTTGTCACCTTTTTAGGCATTAGAAACAATGATAAGTCGTGGAAAATGGACTTCAAGCGAGACGAGTCAGTGAACTCGCTGACTCGCCTGTAAATTAGTGAAATTTCGAAGACGTTAATAATAGGAATCTGGATAACTATGATAAAAGGATGATTGTGATGGTGGATTTAACGGCTGCCAGGAGGAAGGAAGGAAGGAAGGAAGGAAGGAAGGAAGGAAGGAAGGAAGGAAGGAAGGAAGGAAGGAGTAAGGAAACCAATTAACGATCGAGTCATCGAGGTGTCTGCAGTGTACCTTTGCAAGGACTGCGACATCACCTTACGATGATTATAAACCGAGCTCACTCACTATCACGTACACCCTGGTAGCTTATCGATCGTAGACGTTATGTATATATGTACCCTTCGTTTCCAGCCACACAAAAGGTGTGTAAGGTAAAATGTGCAGTGACCCTAGTACAATGTCGGAGTAATGTTGGGTATCTAGGTGAATTCCTTTTTTCCTCTGAATAAGTAGAATTTCATGCATCGTATTCAATGACTCTTGTCAAATAGAAAAAAAATCAACAATTTGCTCATATTTCTCCCATAATAAGCTGTAATATCTTATGCAACATCTAGAAAATAGAAACATAAGATAGTGCTACCACCTAGTAATGAGTCCGTGTAGTACTACGCTTAATTCCCACTTTCCTCACCAGACGGCAGGCAAGAGACCCGCGCTCCAGCCTGGTTATGTCTGTCTGGCTGTCCGTAATCTTGCTAAATGGATCGGGGAGCGGGGCCATTTACTGTGACAGGACAGGTACTATGAAAAAGGTTAGAACAAATGATTGTAGTGTTCAAGATTTATTATAACTACAACAAAACATTTTCATACTCACTGTCACAGTAAATATTCGACTCCAGATCCATTTAGCAAGATTACAGATAGTACTTTTGTCCAGCCTCAAAATCACGCAATACTAAGGGTCTAGATGAAGTGTGGGGATGGCGGTGCTCTATGTTGCATATCGAATGTAACAAACGATAATGTCAATGTCCTATTTTTTTCCTAACCACCGAACGTGTTCCATGTCAATTTTAAACAACACACTACGTCATGTCGCAACCATGTCATGTCACTTACAATATCAACGTCCATGTCGTCCCTAAGAACGGACCGTGTTCCATATCAATTTTAAGCAACACACTACGTCATGTCACTAAAAGATTTTTTTCCCTTCTTTTACTAACCTCATGTCGAATGTCTATTTTAAGAAAAGAATGGTCATCATGTCACCGTGTAGACTTTTTGAGTCTACCGCTATTGTAAATACCTGCTGCATACGACCTGTGGGCCTAGTTGTCAAATTTATACTACAAAGATCAATGAGGTCATTGTTAATATATCCCTGCTTTACGACGAGTCCCTTACCCAAAGGAAGAATAGTATTTGCGGGCGGTCTCAGCGGTAAACATCCCAACATCACCCTAGTGCTGGTATAAACAGACCATAGATACTCTGAAAACCCTAAACTTAACACTGTCAAGTAGGTATTCTATGGGGTGAGGAGGAAGGCAAGGCAGGAGGGAGGACTCCCGGCAAGCGACGAGAACAAACGAGCTAGCAGCGCTATCTAAGAAGCCCTCAATTCACTCCTGTCAATCGGACTGTCGAGAGCTGAGGCAGCATGACGTAGTAGCTCACCCTTCGCCCAACCCTAGATCACAGACCCCTAACTAACATTTTCAGTATTTGACAACAATAATTACTACATTATATGTCAACGCGCCAGAGTGTACAATACATACCGTGTTGTTCTTTGATATCGAGGGACGCCGACACACTAACCTAGTTTTAGCTAAGACGCAGTGGTATCACGTGACTAACCCAATTTATGAGCGCTCTGCGCTCATCGTCTGTCTCCTCCGCTGAGTCACGCCGGATAACATCTTCTGTTATCCGGTGACGGACCTGCTAGTATTATGCTTAATATTATTCCAACTTTCAATGAAACTAGAACATTGAATTCATTAACGTAATAAAACAAAAAAGCATTAGTAATCCTTAAACACTATCAACTCACCCGTCTTATTGGCGGCTAGGGGGTGCTGGTAGGAGGTGCCCCAACAAGCCTCCCACACTGTAAGCTGTAATTCAAAATAGTTTTTTTTTAAATCCTTGTGCTCTAGTGGAACTCACCCATCTGCGTCCACAGTGATGTGGGACCAAACCCCCCCCCCACCACCCCGGTCTCGAACACCCACTGGAAGGGCTTGAGCAGCAAACTCTTGTGACTTTGGCTTGCTTGTTCCATCTCCAAGTCCAAGACAGACGTTAATGAGCCGTGCAAAGTGAACCACACCCCTATTTATAGAGCCTGGTTCACCCTTTATGTAGCTGGATGATACCCTAACATCAGTCGTTAAAGACGCTATAAATCTTGCCCAACTTTAGACACACAAGGCTCCCACACTGTAAGCTGTAATTCAAAATTATTTTTTTTAATCCTTGTGCTCTAGTGGAACTCACCCGTCTGCGTCCACAGTGATGTGGGGCCAAACCCCCCCCCCCCCCGACCACCCCCGTCTCGAACACCCACTGGAAGGGCTTGAGCAGCCTACTCTTGTGGCTTTGGCTTGCTTGTTCCATCTCCAAGTCCAAGACAGACGTTAATGAGCCGTGCAAAGTGAACCACACCCCTATTTATAGACTTCACCATAAGAAGGCAGGCACATGACCCGGGGACCCCCGGATGCGACACACTCTCTCCCAGGTGGGAAACAGGAAGAGAAAGACACCTTTCCCATGCACAGTCAGCCCTATTTTTAGAAACAAGCTTATCTATACGCGATAACTCGGCCCCGGGATATCTTTTCTCCGTTGTCTCATTGACGTGACAATCATAAATCTAACCCACCATGTTAAGATTAAACCAACAGCTTTCTCACAGTTTTTTCGATTTGTAGTTTTATTTTATTTTATTCTTTTTCTATTATTACTACACTGATAAAAAAAAATTAAAAGCGTCTAAGATTGTCAAATAGTCGTCTTGTAAGAAGACTTTTGGGTATTCTCCGTGATTATAATAAAACGAGTTAAAAGTTGTCTCTTCTGAGACCTTACGCAGTTACCATCCCACAAGACAACACTAGTCTCATCTACCTGGCAATATTGGTCGCGTCAAATGAACAAACATAATGTGGTCAAATTCACAACCCAGAACAGTTCACCCTTTATTTGCTGCAAAACTGATTTTAAATGTGCTTAAATCCTTTTTGTCAGGATGAGGCATGAATGAGGCCCTCTTGTTGAGATTATTTGCCAAGCTTGCAACTTTTCATTTCTTCAAGGTACCCATGACCATGACGTTGGAGAGAGTAGCTCCTGCAGTCGTGACGTATTGGAGGTAGGAAATTCTAATATGGGTGGCGTAACCACTGATGTGCACAATGCCCAGAACACAAGGTAGTTAGGTACCAGCCACTATATACCTCAGCACCCTCGAGATACCCACCCCTTTTAAGTAGCACCCTGGGTCAGCTTCCAGGTCATTTCATTGGCTAGGTGGGTTAAGGACACTGCCCTGCTGTATTGACCAATGACATGAAGTCTGTCACAAAGTCAAACCTGTGTCTCTTTAAAGTGGGCATTGGGTGATTAAAAAATGTAATGGAGGTAGTAATTCGTGAGATATTTTGTGGATCACACAATATCTTTGTGTTACTTAATCTAAAATGTGAATTTTCTAAAATACAGCTGCCTAGTGTTACGACTGGCCCATGCTACATTAGGTATGATTAAATCAACCTTACCCACGTGGTACAGTGTAGATTGAGACTGTTTGATTGACAACAAATATGAATTGTGTGATAATGGAATGGTCTTGTAAGCAATGATGGACCTCCAGCAAGTCTACCCTGTGCAAAGAAAGGTAGCGAGGTTGTTTTGGCTCATCTAAGAAAACCACCAACGCACACGTGTGTGCGTCAAGTCTTAGTACGGGTAATGGTAGCTTGCACTCCACTACATAACTTATTTTGCAGCCATCAAAAGCCTGTTGACTCAGCTTTATATATGAGTATGATGACTCTTATATCGCCATATATTTAGGTGTGTTATTTATGTAGCTGGTGGTAGCTACATCTATGGGTATTGATACAGTCTTTGTACTGTAAAGCTTATATGTGCTGGATGATCTGCTGACTGGGATAGGAATCTGAATGACGGGTGTGTTATCTATTTTCTCGGTATATCGGGCCACACCCCTCATGTGACGCGGTCTCTTTGTTTGTAAACAACACCACATGACTTGACCACGTGGTCCTTTGTTTGTAAACAACACTAACTTGTCTCTATATTTTCATCATAGAAAAATTCAATTGAACTCTTCCTATCTGAAGCTGAGGGATGGCCTTGTTTAAAGGGGTGAATAGCTTGTTTCAAATAGCCTGAGAGAGCTAGTGGTGGTACAAAGGGTCGGCCTAGATTTCTAACTGTTTCAAAAGCATCCATTTCTACAGAATTCCCCATTTTTTCCCTATGGGATTTCAAGGTTTAAGGACTTATGCAGAACAGAAGGACGTGGGTTCGAATCTTGGCAGTGCCTGATGCCTTTTCGTCCAGGACGACGACGTTTTGCATGAGTTGCAATTGATATCATTAGTGGATTTAATACCACTCCTGATGGAAACACGTGTATGATGGTGGTGACAGATTATTACACTAAATATACGAGGGTGTTCCCGTTGGCGGATCACAAGGCTGCAACCTGTGCTAAGGCATTTGTAAAAGGTTGGGTATTGCATCTTGGGGTCCCCCTCATGATGCACAGTGATCAGGGTCGGGAATTCGAATCTCTGGCAGGAAATGTGTCACCGGCTGGCTATATGTAAAACCAGAACAAACCCATATAGGGCTCAGAGTGATGGCATGGTGGAAAGGTTTAACCGGACTCTGATACAAGTGTTGAAATCACTGGTAAATGATAGAATGGATGACTGGGATGAACAGTGTGAATATGTATGTCATGCCTACAATAGCACTGTCCATACCAATACATTGTGTACCCCTAACTTGTTGGTATTCAGGGAATATTTAATCATGCCTGCAGATTTAGTATTTGGAGTGGTGGGTATGAATCCGGAAACTCCCTGTCATGTGATGTTTGTGGAATCACTGAGAGATCAATTTAAATATGCTTATGAATTGGTCAGAACAGAACTCGGGAAGAGCGCCAAGGGGCAGAAAACTGGATATGATCAGGGGGCTTAAACTACGACGGTTTAAGCTTGGGGACCAGGTAGTCCGACTGCATGAACCATTGTCTAATTTAAAGTTAGCAAGTAATTGGGATGGTCCCTTTGTTGTCACTCGTGTTGTTAGTGACTGCACAGTGGTAATCCGTTCTTTATTAGGGAGGATGTATAATTCGAATGTAGCTCGGTTAAGAGAATGGAAGGGAAGAGATTTGTCAATGGACTATGAGTTAGGCGTAAACACTTTGATAGAGGAAAGTGTGAAACGTAAATTAGTCAAGGACCCTCCCCGGAAACGCGGGCATCTGCAGAAGGAGGATACCCGGAAACTAAAGGTGAGTAGGAAGGTCGTTCCTAAAAGATCTGAGGACGGCCAGATACATAAAGTCTCGACAGCTGAAGGTAGAGGGACCCGGAAGAATCGGGTTAAGGCTAAATCTGCTCTGGAAAAGGCGTGTTCTAATACCAGGCCTAATGTTATGCCTAAAAACATAAGACGCAGTCCCCGGTTGCAAGCTAGGGAAGGTATAACCTAAGCTGGTACACAACGAGTCTGGTGTCCTGTCTCCGTTACATGTTGTAATCAGTTTAATGTGGAAGTAAATACGGCCTGTAGTAGGCAAGTCAAGAAATCCCCGTGTCAGGGGACCAACGGTGATGGACGGATAACCCGGTAGATATGCTTATGCTATCTATAATACTTCATCAAAACTGCAGATGAGCTGACAGAGCGAAGGATTCAGTTCGCGGGAAAATGTGTTTGTTTACAATTCAGAAGCGTCTGACCTGATTCCTAGAACTGGGTTGCGAGATCACGTGGCCCGCGGGCGCGCGTGATTGGCTGCGTATATAAGGCAGCGTTTGGGCGGGAGATCCGCAGTTGGTTCGCGGCGTCCGTCAGGTGCACGTGGTTGTACGACAGTAAACAGTTAGGGGGAGGTGGACCCCCGTCTATCTCTCCATCAGGACACTTTTTCTATCAGTGTGTACCACCTTCTGGTGGAGTAATGGCTGATCAGCCTGGACCCATTTATTTGGGAGAACCGTTTGACAGGGGTGACCCTGGAACCGGGGATGCGCCGGCGGATACAGCACCGGATAGCCCTGTAAATCAGGGAGACCTTGACTTATTAGAGCAAGGAGAAGGCATAATGGACGTAGACGAGGACAGTACTACCTCCTTACGTCCGGCTAAAGTGGCGAGCTATTTTGACGAATTGCAACTCGATCAAATTAGCGAGGCCGGAAGTCCTGCACTACCGCAGGAGGAGGAGGAACAGCCTGTATACCAAGGGGCGGTTCCCGATGCTAAATCTCAGTATGACGGTAGGGAAGTGTTTTTACATCCTGATGTAACACGGTTAACGGCGGAGGGTGCTCCCCGAAGGATCGAGCCGATGATCCGGCAGGCCCTGGAGCTTTTCCTAGTAATATGAGAGGCGGACGAATTCCCGGAAGAGTGGTTAACTTACTGGGAAGCACTGGAGATTGGGCTCCGAGTCTGTTGGACCCTTAGACGGGCCGTGTTTGATCTCCAGATCGCGGACATTCAAAGAAGGATACCTCCCCTACCAATATCATCGTTGGATGAAAACTGGTGGAGTAGGCGGTAAGATATTCGGAACGCCTAATTATTATAGGCTGAAACCTTGTAAGGGTCGGGAGCCCAAGACCCGTGAGGAATACGAAGTGGCTGCAAACGGCAGCCAGAAAATCTTGTCCTACCCCTTAGCTGTCTCAGATATAGAACAGTATATGCTGACAATGGGGTCGAACGAGACGAGGCTATTAATAGCCTGCTGGAGGATGCGGTACGCACCACCAAAACTAGGTCATCCAGTGCAGATGAGAACAAAGTGTGTGTTAAAGCGCTAAAAGCCGCCAGTAGGAGTCGCGGCGGAAAAGGTGAGAGAATCATGTCCACCAGGTCTAGCTCAGCCGATAGTAATGATTCGGTTGAGTTTGTGCAAGAAAGAGGGCGACAGGCACGCTCCGATGTGAGAGAGTCCTACTACCAGGACAGTGGTACAGCATACAGCTGTATCTGAGGAAGCCATGGATGTTTCCGAGAACGCTGGAGATACTAGGAAGGTCGAACCTCCAGCGGCCACAGGTAGGGTTGAACCCAGTAGAGGTCAGGAACCAACCACCAGTGGCGTGTTTACTGCCAATCCGGCTCGCTTGAGCCCATTGCGCAGTGAATTATTTTTCACGGGAAGAGAGGGTGAGCTGGGACATAGGCCAAGCCATTGTTACCGAGTTTCAGGCCTCTCAGAGACAATTAGCTGTAGACTACAGTAAAATTCCGCTATTACGAATTCGGTTACAACGAATTTTCGGATATAACAAACAAATTGCTGTGCCCAAATCACTTTCTATACATTCTCATAGTAATAAAATCCCATTATAACGAATCTCTTTAGATATAAATTCGCTTATAACGAATTTTTGTTTGGTGAGGTAATGAATTCTATCTTTGATTTTCCCTCACCTAGGTTTTTGCCTTTGATAATCATTCACCTTGGGCGGGGTACAGGGGTAATGGGGCCAGGTACAAAGTCATTAAAGTAGATATTAGACTAACATTCATCACTGGATATGAGGACAGAGCTCCCAAGTGATGCGATTAAAGTAAATAAATACAAGATAGATTACAACTGATCAAGGATAAAGTAGATACTAGATTTAGACCTATTTATACGGCTAGCGCTGGATTCATTGCATGAAGTGTAATTATATCTATTAAGGCTTTATTAAGATGACCAGAATCACGAACTGCACAATGTAAGGTACTACACAATAGATTTGTTTCGTGTATAAATAGTAATGAAATGTCACAATTAGTAACAATGCATCATTAATAAGATTTCATAACCAGTGCATATTTGATCCCTCAATAAATATTAAATACAACTAGATACAGGACAATACAAAATTTCTGTTTATGGGGAAAATATGGAGCTATTATACATCAATTTGACCATTAATTTAAGTGATTAAAAACAAGTAATCATACATCAGAGATTCTTTAGGCATAAGATACATTATAAAATACCAGTTTTCACGGGAATAAGAAGTTTCCTTTGTGCTTTTAGATAGTTTTTAAAGGCAACGGTATTATCAATATTCCTGATACCAGGTTCAAGAGAATTCCACATAACAGATGAGCAATATTCCACACTTTTTTTATAAGCCTCACAGTGAGGTAAACAATTCTTAAGAACAGGACCATCATTAAGCCTTGTATTCACAACTGATGTTTTCTTATATTTTACTTTTTTAGATCTTTTGAACCCTTCTAAATACATATGTGATTGTCTCCGGTGTACCAAATAATTAATACCTGCATCACTATGAACATCACTGGTATGGGTTAGGCGTGGTTTTTTCAGACAAACTTTTAAGGCTCTATTTTGGGAAACCTGCATTTTCTCAAGTAAAGAAGCTTTTGCATTCATAAACAAAATATCACCATAATCATAGATTGGAAGTATATAAACCTTAAAGATATTGATGAGGGATTCTTTTGACAAAAATCGAGCAACTTGTGTGAGTTGATATGTACGATAAGCCACAGTTTTCATTTGGTTCCTCATAAAACACTCATAGTTTAATCTTGAATCCAAAATAACTCCCAAATATTTGTATGTAGGTACGCGCATAAGTTTTTGACCATCTATAAATAGATTTTCATTTTTGAAACACTTATTAAATCCGAAACGCATGTATTTAGTTTTCTTGATGTTAAGCGTGAGCTTGTTTTTTTTGCACCAACTAGCGAACCTATCAATATCAGTTTGCATATTTTCCACAGCCATCTTTTCAGATGGATGTGAATTATATATCACCCATATATATCATGACAGATCCTACATGCATGGGATGGAAGATGGAAGACAACAACCTGTTACTTCTGCCAATGACAAAGGAAGCAATTCCAGAGGCTTGCCTCTCTCTAGTCATCTGCCAGTGTAGGACTGGGTGTAATGTGGGTATAGGAAGGCAGGGTTCCAGTATACAAGCAATTGTCACACTGGAACTGCCTCTTCTCCTTGCCACAGTGTTCACAAGTGAGGACAATAAAATAAAAAGTGTGAAATATGATGGATTATAATCCATTTTCAAACGATGACATTTAAGGAGTAAGCAGTAAAAACACAGAGATACTAATGGCAAAAGCTACTTATTATTGAGATATAGCAATGTATCAGAGGTGTCATTTGCTAGGAGCAGGTCACTATGGTCAGTACAAGTGCAGCTGGTTTCACAAACAAGTATAGAAAAGTTAAATATTGCCTGTTATGTCTATACGATGGATGTATGAATATAAGTATTAACCAAATAGATTAATGTGTACTTTTTGTTTTGTTGGTAAGCAGGTAACCATGGCAACCACAACAACACTATTTACTGATGAATGATAACCATACCTTTCATGTTAATTATTACTTCATGATACATGAGAAGACATTTTAATTCTAGGGGGAAAATACTGTTTTTTCAAAAAATTGCATTTTGGGGGCCCCTGCCCCCCCAAAACTCAATTCTCAGCTCTGCAAGTTATTTTTTCAGAATCTACAGAAAAAATAGGTCTAGAAAAAAACACTTGCAAAACTATACTCAGAAATGCTTCTAGAACTTGGAGAATCCATATTCGATTCCCTACTAACCCTGTAAATGTTTTTCTAAAGTTTGGTTCAAAAGGAACCGTTGGTCGAAATGTGTTAAGCCGTTCGGCTATTTACTTGTATGTTACATCATGTTACATGGGTCATATATGGTTGCTATGATAGTGTAATGCCATTGTATGATTACTTACTCGTCAAAAACTGTGTTTAAACATTACATGTACACCCTATGTTGATACTATGTAGACAACAACTGTAACGTTGCCATGGTTATCTGATGTGTTTACGAAAGCACTTCGTTATTTTTTTCTACCACCCAGTTTTGTCTGGGGGGGGGGGGGGGGGGGGGTAGTGTAGGGGTACTATATTATGTGTTTACCCAGTGGGCACAGAACATTGAATCAACATTGAAAACTGGTTGACTATGTTGATTCAATGTTGATGCAACATTGATTCAACATTGAACTGAGTTTTGTGCCCACTGGGTACTCCACATGGAACGTTTCCTAGTTAGCTGGCTCGGTCCCTGCACCTGGCGTTAGTGCACACAGTTCCCGGGAGAGGATTCGGATCCTCTCCTGGTTTCCGTGTGTCACCTACAGGTGAGTGGCCGACCCTCACCTGCACACGTGACCACGGTGCAGGTTATATAAGAGGTGTTGACGACCCGTAGCGGGCAGTCAGTTCTGACTCGACTCATGATACTTCACATAGTCCTATTGTGCGGAGAGACGGTATAACATACCTGTGGTTTATTCTCGTAATAAATGGATACATATACTCTCACACCTGGAAACTGCCGTTCCTTGTTGTTCTTTAATCTAAAGGGCTAAACACGAACCACCACAATAGCTAGGCACTTTGGAGTGACCCACTCCGGACATAAGACCAACCCTACTATTACCCTCAAGAAATTTTGATTATAGGATTGTTTGTGTGTTGACCGTTAATCCTTGGGGTCAACATATTGTTCATTGTTTGTAATTGGGAGTAAATATGAATATTAATAATCATAAATCATAACTATGACGTAATATGACGTAATATGACGTAATACAGTTGTTGAAGGTAAAATAAGGGGTTTTGTGGCATGACAATAACATCAGTTTGCAGCCAGGAGCTAAGCCAGTCATACATGCATCCCGCACGGTGGCCGTATCCATACGTGACAAAGTCAAGGCTGAGCCTTTTGGTCGGTACAGGTACCTACGTATGCCTTTCGGTATCAACTGTGCCCAGGACATATTCCAGAGGTGTGTGGATGAGACCTATGAGGGGCTGGCCAGAGTAAAAGGCATCAGTGACGATGTACTCATGGCCGGAACAACTCGGGGGGAACACTTGGAAACGCTCCGTGCAACATTCCAACGTGGTCATGAGCACGGTCAAAGGTACAACCTGGATAAATGCCATTTCAATGTGTCACAAGAGAAATACTATAGCCACGTCATATCTGACAACAGTATCCAGGCTGACCCCAAGAAGGTCGAGGCCATCACTCATATGGCGGCTCCCACCTCAAAGGAAGAACTCCAAACCATACTTGGGATGGTGAATTACCTTGCAAAGTTTGCACCTAATCTGAGCAGTATTACTGCCCTGATGCGTGACCTCCTGATAAAGGACATAGAGTTTGTGTGAGATGCCCAGCAGGACATAGCATTCACCAAGATGAAAGAGATCATCACAAAGGCCCCGGTCCTAGCATTCTATGACCCCAACAAGCCACTGACGCTGCCTCTGAGAAGGCCACAGGAGCAACATTTATGCAGGATGGCCGACCAATTGGGTCGGAAATGTTTACGCCCCCCCTCCCAAACCCACCATTCCCCCTGTAGACCCCAACTAATAAATGAACACTCCCTTAGAGAGGGGAAAAGAGTGGTGAGGAAAGGGTAATATTGTCACTAGGTGCGCGATATTACCCATATTCACCCTAGGGCATATCTAGGCCTATCCTGTAAAATTATAATGTCAGAGCATCAAATGTCCGAGAACGCCAGGCCATGTCCGAGCATCTCATGTCTGAGAAATGTTTGAGAAATGTCTGAGAAATGTCCGAGAACAAACATGGCCTCCAAATAGCAATAGGCAATTGGCAAATTTTTTACCCCCCCTCCTTGTGGGTCGAAAATAGGCACGCGCGAGGGCCCTTTTGAGGCATAGAAACGCGCGGGCCTTTTGGGTCAAAACAGGTTAAATTTTTTTGACCCCCCGCAAGAGGGGTCCAAATTTTTTTCACCCTCCCCCCCGGTCAAGTGGTCTTGTATTAATTAAATAAATATGTTTTATTTTGTATAAATCACTTACAAGAATGATAATAATATCCCAGTAAACAAAAAACGTTATACAACATTTTATAACGTTATATAACGTTTAATAACGTTTCTCTAAGGCTCCTTACTATTGCATAACATTAAATGAAATTTTATGACGTTATTTTGACGTATAATAACGTTTTTTTGTTAGCTGGGATAGGTTTCTATATATGTAGGCCTCGGTAGTCTGACCTTAGGCCTCCCACCTCTTCTCCCCTATCACCAACCCAATTTATAACTAATGCTACTTTAATGACATTTAATGCCAAATCTACCATGGTTTGATTGATATAATAGGTAAGGATGTATATAAGACGGGCCGTACTGGGTACAAACGCTAAAAAAAATAAAATTTTCTAGTAACCTCTTTAGGTGAAAGACAAAAATTTCCAAAACCAAATAATAGGTAAGGCTGCCAAAATTTCAAACTACTCGAACAGAGTAAGAGGCAGCCGTTCTTTAAGTGTTCATCAAATTATTGATATAAATCCACGATACAACAGGGATCATGCATAATTTGTTAACATATTTTGAGCTTGATGTAATTGTGATGTCAAGATGAACATGAAATAAAGATAAATCGAATAAAAAAAATAGGGGAGAGTGAGGTTAGTTGAGCCAATTTTGACTAATTGGCCCATATATCCAAAATAAAAAATATTGGGGTATTATTTTTTCATTGGATATAAACTTAATTATGTTAGGTATTTACAAAACGCATTTTGTTGGGATTGTAACAAATGAAGTACCCAAAATGGCAATTAACAATTTGAAGAATTTCGGCTCAACTAACCTTCCTAGCAAGGTAAGTTGAGCCGGTCATTTAAGCAGGTTAATTTTGCATAGAATGTAATTTAGAGGGCTAAATATCTCATAGTTAGGTCATAAAAACAGAAATATGCACCTGCGGCTTGGTAAGCCTACAAATGATGAGAAATACACAGAATAAAACAAATTTGATAAGTTGAGCCATCTTGGGGTAAGTTGAGCCAGCTCAACTTACGCCGTTGGCACCGACTCAACTTAGGCCTACCGGTACCTCACTTGCCACCGTCACTATAAAATACTTAGGTATAGGCCTACTCTCACTTCAGTGGCACAGTAGAGCTCAAGTTTATGATAGCTAAGTAGACCTAGTGATCCAACAGAACTTGTTTTTTCAAAATTTACTTTTTCTGTGGAAAAACGGAAAAATTTTGGGCCCAATTGACATCTTGACTTTTTTTTTCGACACGGGACATTTTTGAATTAAGAAATTGACTTATATTAAGTGCCAAAGACATATTACTTTGGTAAAGTTTGTAGTTACAGGGGGTGGCTCAACTTACATTGCGGCTCAACTAACCTCACTCTCCCATACCTAACTGCAGGCTACAGGGTAAATGTGGGTAATATTGTGCATTTGGTAATATTGCGCGCCCCCCTAAAAGGCCCTCTTTTTCAATTTTTTTTTCAATTTCTTTTTTTTTAGTTAGCCACGTTTAATTAAGTTTCATTTTAATGCATTTTATTTACCTGTGCTATACGTGTTGTATATCAGGAGCCAGAGATGAACAAAATCGCCTAATAATTGGTATTTTTAATACTTGCTAAATCAACAGTTTCTATACTAATTCCCATAGAGCTTATATCGCTCAGGCATGTTGTTATATTGCTCACCTGTTTAGATAATAAAAAATAATATATAAAATAAAAATAAAATGAGTGGAAGAGTGTTACAGGGTAGCTTTGTATGTTGTTTAACAATAGTGTAAATTTGGGGATGCTGGTACTCACCATGCAGGTGTGACAGCATGTGGGGTAAAGCAGCCTGTTTTCACGCTTTTAGGTGTGAAAACAGGTGCGCGGATATAGCCAAAGGGTAAAATGCACTGTATTTCAATGGGTGAGCGATATAACACAATGATATAAGCGATATAACCAAAACTATGACGATATAACCCAAAAATTTAACCAGACTTTTAGGCCCCTGCTTAACCTAGAAGGTGATGTGATTGGTATGAAAAAATTTCCCCATTTCTTTTATAAGATGATTTTTTTGTAAAAACACATAAAAAAAAGTTTTTTAATGACACCAGAGTAGGCCTACCTAAATTTGGAACATTTGGGTAATATCGTCACTAGGTGCGCGACATTACCCACATTTACCCCAACCCTGAAACTAGCAAATAGCAAATGATTTATAGCTTACAAATGACAATTGACAACCAGCAAATGGCAAATGGCAAAAAGCAAATGGCAATTAGCAAACAGCTACAATCCACAGAAAATGGAAAATAGCAGACGGCACAATGTCTCACTGGCCTTCCATAGACTATGGCACTGGCGCACCGGCCTTCCATAGTAGCCTATGCCCAAATAATGGGTCCTTATAAGCCGCAGCCTCGAGCCCTCCAGAGCCCATTACAGCCGTCAGGACAATTTGGTATCTAATAACTGTGACCTACTTAGAAAATGATCCAGGATCCTGGATCATTTCTTAATGAGATAGCTCAACCACTGATTGGTTAGCCATGGTCACATGATCATGAATGACATAGATATGTTGTGTCTGGCCTCATGGGTTCGAATCCCACCTTTGGCAAAACATAGGTTCGTTTTTTTACATTCTTTATTTGGGGCTCTGGATGGGGGGGGGGTCCCATGTCCCCTGTCGATTATAAGAAATGTCCATGTCCCATGTCACTAAGCAAAAACCTGTGTCACTTATGTCACTAAACTAATTCAATTATTGGGTATTCTATATAGATAGAAACACCTAAACCCACTTAAATTTTAGTTATCCCACTTTTTGATAAAGAAAAAATGAGCAAATTATAGTGAATAGGAATCGTAATGCACATTGTAACAATCCCAGGTTTCAATTGGAATTATTTCCTTGTCATTAAGCTTGATGTCATGTCACTAGGCTCCATGTCACATGTCGATTCTAAGGTTTGGCCATGTCATATTGTAAAGTAAGGCATACCGAATTGGGGGTAGAAGGGGGGGTGACACCTGTATAATAAATATGATTACGTAAGATGACATAAGGAAATAATATGATTATGTAAGATTGCATAAGTATATGTAGTATGATGTAGGAATTATGAATTATGGAAAATATGGATATGATTATGCTGAATAAGAAGTGTGGTAGAATGTAACTAGCAGTAAGAAGTCATGAAGAACATGTATGTAAAACATGGAGGGTAAGTCCTGTACAAGTCACAACTGGCCCACTCCCACCCGCTGGAGGGAGGGGGTCGACCTAAGCAGGCACTATGTTATGTAAACAGTGGTATTGTGTGTTGTATTGTGTGGGCCTGTGTGAGCCAACCTGGAGGAATGTATGTGGAGGCCTGTGTGAGCCATGTAGAGGAGACTTGTATAGACAGGTACCGGAGGAGAGTTATGTGAGAAATAAAATAGTTCAGTTTTGACCAAGTCGTCGTCCTGTTAACATCTACACACCCCTACCAGCAGACTGACCCTTTTACATTGGCGACCACAACTTGATTTTAAATAGGCTGAAAAGTCTATGGACACGCAGGGCAGGGAGATTGGAGAGTAACAAGTATAGGAAGTATAGGGGTGTATACATGGCGACAATGGATCACTTGGCGTATATAGCGGATCAGAGGAGGCAAATTGAGGAACAAAGAACTCAGATCGAAGCAGGGGCAGAGGCAAGGAAGAGAGTGCAGCATTTAGCGAAACATGTTGCCCCGGCGAGCGGAGATGATCGGGATCAATTAAGACACTGGTTGACGCAGATTGATGAGTTAAGACAGTGGACTGGAGGAAAGGAGGCCACAATTATTGATGTGGCAGGACAGTTAGCGCGGGCGCCACTGAAAACAGCGCTGCTCAGGATTAGAGATGGATTGCAGGATGGATTAAAAACATGGCCGAATGTTAAAGCTTCAGTACAAGCACAATTTCTGGAGGCTGATGAACAGCAGTATTTGCAAGCCAGATTGGATAGATTGGTACAACAGCCCATGGAGGATGTCAGAGGGTATGCTAGACGGTTTAGGACACAATTAGAGTAAGCATTTCCGGACACGGAGAGAGACATTCCGTCAGTTAGAAACAGACTCATTAGACTATTTATAAGTGGAATGTCTAGTGAAGCCGTCAGACAACAAGTAGCAAAGGAAAAATTAAATGATTTGGCGGGAGTAATGACGTTGGCGAGTGATGTGGAAGATTCATATAGACAGGCTAGGGCTGAGGTCAGAGGGGTACCACAGGACATGGTGGTGCATCAAGGGATCAGACAGGAAGAGCCCATGGATGTCTCTGCTGTAGCACTGGCAGTAGATAGTACAGTGAAGGCAGCATTGAAGGATGTCAACCAGAATATGAAGACAATGCAGGGGGAGTTAAAGTCCATAAGAAAGGTGGTAGTAGCGCCATTAGTACCAGGAGGGGGTGAGACACAGGCAGCAGTGAAGGTAGTAGCACAGCCCACCGAGACTGTGGCAGTACAGGGACAGCCACCAGGGACAGCGACTCCTACTAACACTACAGTGCCATGCAGCCACATGTGCCCCCTACAGCAACAGCAGATACAGCACCCACACCAGTGGTTTCCCCAGCAGCAGTACATGAATAATTGGCAGACACAACAACAGGGTCCTGTGGGTTTTGTGCAACAGCAACCTATGTGGCATCAACAGCAGCAGTTCCCAGTGCAGTTCCCAGTGCAGCAACAGCAGCAGCCACAACAGCACCAGCAACAGCAACCACCAACGGGCGGTCCACTACCACAGCAGTATGGGCAGGGGGGACCGAGACAGGGACCCTGGAGGAGACGGGCATGTTATGAATGTGGGGATTTTGATCATTTGGCGAGGAGTTGTCCAAAAAAGGGGTCGGTCATGCAGGCGGCTATAGAGGCAGCCCTGGAGGTAAGATTTCCTAGGGGAGAAAATGTACAGGCCCAGGGGTATAGAGGGGAAAACTAGCAGCCGCATCAGCGTCTACTGATAATAGGGTATGTGTGGATCTGGTATTGAGGGGGATTCATATTGTGTCCTTAATTGACACTGGTGCGGCAAGGAGCATGATGAGGGAAGACGTATGGAGACAGGTATGCCAGAGGAGAGGTCAGCCAGCTGTGACCTTTCCTGGGTTGAGATTGAGAGCACTGTCAGGTCATGATATCCAGACATTGGGGAAAGCAGTGGTCATGGTACAGGGTAGGAGGTGTGAGTTTTATATTGTGAAGACGTTACAGCATGATGCGCTGCTGGGAGATGACGTATTAACAGTATTACAGGCTAACATTACATTCTGTGACAGAAAGGTGGGGTTGGCAGGTGTGTCATATCCAGCACTGGATAGGAGAGGAATGGAACCAGAAATGGCGGGGGTGTATGCAGACGTAGATTACTGGGCGGCACAGTACCCAGAGGTATTTCCAGAAGGGGAGGACCCAACGGGATTCACTCAGTCATTAGAAATGTCAATTGACACTGGGGATGCTATGCCTATAAATCAGAGGCCATATAGGTTAGCTCTAACAAAGAGGAAGTGGGTGGAAGAGGAACTCTCCAGATTGTTAGAGGCGGGCATTATAGAGCCATCATGTAGCCCGTGGGCAAGTCCTATTACGCTGGCGCCAAAAGGGGATAGTTGAAGGTTGTGTACGGATTACCGGAAGTTGAATAGCATCACTAAAAAGGATGCCTACCCACTTCCGTTAATTCAGGACATATTTGACTCACTACAAGGGGCGGCCATTTTCAGCGTATTGGATTTGAGGTCGGGGTATAGACAAATACCCAAGTCTCAAGACACTGTAGAGAAGACGGCGATTGCTACACACAGGGGCCTGTTTCAATTTGAAAGAATGCAGTTTGGGTTAGCCAATGCTCCAGCAGCGTTCCAAAGGTTGATGAACCGGATACTGGCACCTTACATCGGTGTTACAGTGATGGTATATATCGACGATATAGTGGTGTTCTCAAAGAATGAAGAGGAACATGCTAGGCATCTACATGAGGTGTTTGAGGTATTAAAGGAGCACAAGCTAGTGGTGAAAGCGTCCAAATGCAAGTTTGCATTGAGACAGGTGAAGCTGTTGGGGTACATTGTATCAGAGAAGGGGATAACATCTGACCCGGAGAAAGTTGAAGCACTGAGAGTGATGGCGCCACCTAGGGACATAAGAGGAGTGAGGGCTTTTCTGGGAATGGCGGGATATTACCGCCAGCTCATACAGGGGTTCGCCGATCTGTCTAGGCCATTGACGGTTATGTTGGGAAAATGGGCTAGATTCAGATGGACAGATGAATGTCAAGAAGCATGGGAAGGTATCAGGAATGCATTGATGTCTGATTCTGTTCTTGCTTACCCACAGGTAAATGTGCCGTATAAGCTGATGACTGACGCTTCAAAGCATTGTATTGGGGCCATTCTATTACAGACTGGAAGTGACGGAATAGATAGGCCAGTGCAATACATATCAAAGCAGCTATCTGAAACACAGCAGAGGTGGCCGGTGGTAGAGAGGGAGGCATATGCAGTTATATACGCCCTTAGAAAGCTACGACCATACCTGCATGGTGCTGAGTTTACAATATATACTGACCAAAAGCCGTTGAAGTGTCTGTTCCAGAATGAAATCAAAAACTCAAAGATCCAGTGTTGGGCAGTCACATTGGCAGAATATGCGGCACCTATTGAGTACAGGCTGGGGAAACAACACGTAAAACCGGACATGCTCAGTAGGTTGCACGTGACAAAAACACATCTCCCATTACCCAGGGACCCAACAGTAGCAGCAGTAATGTTGGGCCCACACTTTAATGATGGCATATTGGAGGCTGATGGTATAGGGGTAGAGGAACTAATGAGAGCACAGAGAGATATGCCTGAATACCAAATGGGGGAGGAGCAGGAAGAAGAGTACTATGTGTCAGAGGGACTGTTGTTCACTCTCAGGCCGACTCCAGGGCAGTTAGAATACCCCAGACTGGTTCTCCCTAGATATGCACGTTTGGGGGTGATTAAAAGAGCACATAGAGAGGTGGGCCATATGGGAGTAGCTAAAACACTAGCTAGAGTACAGGAAGCGTACAAATGGCCCCGGGCCCATAGGGACGTATTAAACTATGTGAGGAGATGCCCTGCATGTGCTACAAATAGAGACAGAATAGACAGACCAGCCCCGGACCCGATGCCACTGGCAGAATATCCGGGACAGGTGTGGGCTATGGATATATGCGGCCCATTTGCACCTTCCTCGGAAGGGAATACATATATTCTCACCTTTCATTGACCATGCTTCAGGTTTTGCAGACGCGATACCCATTGCTGATAAGACGGCAAAGACGGTATATAATGTATTACAGAGGGTAGTTATTCCGTTTGCAGCGCCACCTGAGGTATTTTTAATGGACAATTCCTTAGAGTTTCGATCAAATTTAGTGGAGGGATATTTGAAAGAATTGGGAATAGATGTGCGTTACATAACACCATATAATAGCCGTTCTAACGGCCGCATTGAACGGTATCATAGAAGCTTGAAAGATATAGTGAGAAAACTGACAAATGCACGCCCACATTTGTGGGAGGATTGTTTGGGGGACGCTTTGTTGGCACACAGAACAACACCATCTGATGTAACTGGTTTCTCACCATATTACCTATTTTTCGGCAGACACCCGCCCAAACCATATTTCTCCCTAATTGACAGGGAGGAGGGCCAGCTAATGTCGAGAATGGCACAAAGGGTGGATGATTTGTCTGGCGCGCTGAAACTTGCATGGAAAAATGCTTATGTAAATAGGCAGTACAACATGCAGCGACTGGAGAAGGCAGCTAATGCTAAGCCGCTCCAGGTGGGAGACGCGGTAGTAGTATTAGCACAAGACACGACCAAACTTGACCCTCGGTGGGACCATGGGTTTATTGTTACTAGGGTTAGAGGGCCGGTAATTTCGGTGGTGGGTCCTAACGGGGTGAGAAAACAACTAGTGAGGGACAAGCTGAAACCAGTCCCACCGGATGTGGAATGGGGGGATTTAAGGAGGAGGCTTACTAGGGCTCAGAGACGGGAAGTAAATACAATTAATAGTAGGAGGAGGCCAATTGTAGTAGGGGGACCGGGAGGGGGTCATAGACAAAGGGCAGTCAGGGTACAACAAGTTGCAAACCCGCCTGTACAGGTGGCAGTTGCACCCCCACCACAAAGGGACGCCACTAGGGCGGCGCCCCAGGTTGCCATGGAGACAGGGGACGCGCCGGGTGGTGTACAAACTGAGAGGGGGGGGTACGGTCACAGGGGGTGGGAGCTGAAAATAATACACATGCATTACCTCAAGGGGGGAGCCTCCGGGGTGAGGACCAATCAAAAGGGGGTAATAGGAAGAGGGGAGCATGGGAAGGGGTGCAAGGTATTGAGGGAGCGTGGACAAGGAATAGGGCCTCATTAGCTAAACGGGTTCGACGATTAGCACCGGGGGAGGAGCAGTCTGCAGCAGAAAGGCAGCAGTGCATAGATGCTGTGGTAGCTATAGGACACAATGAAGATGTGGGTTTGCATGCTGGTGTACGGCCTGCTGCTGACGGCGGAGGGCAACCCCATATTTGAGGAAGACGGAGTGCTAGTACACCAGGACGGTGATGTGAGGAGGATTGGAGCAGCTTGGTCTGTGGTGGTGATCATTCAGCCACCAACCATGTTGGAGACGGGCCTATTAGACAAAGGGTTTAAAGCAGCATTTACACAAGCGGAGACACGTTTTGGAGGACAAGGAGCGGAGCACTGGAGGAGGAGGTGGGAGGCGTTGAAGCACATGCTTAACAAAAGTACTAGACACCTTTTTTATGAACAAGTACTGGAGGATCAGACTGGACTGGGAGCAAGAGTTAAGAGAGCATGGTTTAATTTTATTGGGGCCATGGTCCGGCCACTTTTTAATATTCCGGATTTTACAGACATTGAAGCACTCAGGAAGTTAATATTTAAAAATGCAAACCAGGGGAGAACAATGGAACATCATGAGAGGGAGATGGTCACAATGATAAACGCCACACGTGGACTGGTTCAACTCAATGCTGACCATATTCAGAGGGTGCAAAACTTATCTTGGGAAGCACTCCGCCAGGTGGATATCAACAGGAAAGCACAGCAAGGAGATTATGAGGCTATAAGTGGTATTAAGGTGGCGCGTGCCCTGGATGTGGCATTGCATGAAGCTGAGTTTGCATTTACATCATTTATTCAGGCAATAAGAAACTTTCACCAAAAGAAGATGGAGGTAGAGAGGGGATGGCTCACGGAAAATATTATATCAGAAGGACAGTTATATGACATTATAAAGGCCATTGAAGATAAGGGTTATGAAGCCTTACCAATAAATTGGTATTATCAATACGTGGCGGTGATTCCAATTTGGGAAGGGAGGGATCATTTGGCGTTTAGGGCAATGATACCGGCTGTAGATGAGGACAGATATATAAGGTATTCTATGATGTTTGTGCCGGTACCAATTGGGGAAGACCACATGAGAGTGATTTTAGGTAAGAAAGAGGTGGTACTTCATACTATGACGAAGGCATCGTTTACCCCACTGAGTTGTTTGGGAAGGAGACCGAATGTATGTTGGCCGGAGGTGGAAAATTTAAAGAAATCATGTGAAAGTCAATTAGTAAATGGGGAAACACCATCTGGGTGTGATGTAAAAATATTTCCGGCCAAGAATGTTTCATCAACGGTTATGAAGAAATCACCTCTAGACAATAGTGTTATAGTGGCTCCAGGGAGGAACAAGGAAAAGGTGATGTTAAGGTGTGTGGAGGACCCTCCCAAGAAAATTGTGGTGGGAAAACCAACCATTGTAATAATACCTGATGGTTGTATTTTGGAAACAGAACAGTGGAGAGTGAAAGCTGTGGTCCATGTGCATGAAACATTGAAAACTAGTGGTAATGAGCCGGTAGCGCTACCGAGAATTAACATTTCTTGGCCCGGAAAGATTAAAACACATGTATTAGAAACGTTGAAAGCCATGGATCACGTAACAGTTCCTTTAATTAATATTGATGATTGGAAGGTACAGAAGGACACGGGGGAAGGGCAACTTGGAGGGGATGAGGGAGGATGGTTGGAGACAGCCTCTCACCCATATGTGACAGCAGGATCTAGCGGAGTGGCGGTATTGATTTGTGTAGTGTTGTTGATAATTAATGTGTATTGCCTGTGCTGTTCGGGGCGAATGAAAATGTTGGCACAATGGGCTAGAGCGCCTGTTATGGGAGACCCCCCTGCCCCTTCAGCCCCGAGGCCGTACCAAGAACTAACAGTGCCTACAACACAGATGGCACCACCTATGGTGATCAATATCCCCCTGCCTCCACCATACCCGGCAAAGCCTGAAGTACCCAACCCCTCGGTGGCGGTTACGGTAACGCAGGAGGAAATTGCAAGGCTGATTGGTTTTGCACCAAGGAGAGCAGCTAGGGCAATTGAATTTGAATAGAAAGTAATAGTAAGCATGTATTATATAAGGGGTAAATAACTATCAATGTTTAAAATCTGTTAAACATTTTAAATAAAAAGGGGGAGATGTGTAAAGTAAGGCATACCGAATTGGGGGTAGAAGGGGGGTGACACCTGTATAATAAATATGATTACGTAAGATGACATAAGGAAATAATATGATTATGTAAGATTGCATAAGTATATGTAGTATGATGTAGGAATTATGAATTATGGAAAATATGGATATGATTATGCTGAATAAGAAGTGTGGTAGAATGTAACTAGCAGTAAGAAGTCATGAAGAACATGTATGTAAAACATGGAGGGTAAGTCCTGTACAAGTCACAGCTGGCCCACTCCCCCCCGCTGGAGGGAGGGGGTCGACCTAAGCAGGCACTATGTTATGTAAACAGTGGTATTGTGTGTTGTATTGTGTGGGCCTGTGTGAGCCAACCTGGAGGAATGTATGTGGAGGCCTGTGTGAGCCATGTAGAGGAGACTTGTATAGACAGGTACCGGAGGAGAGTTATGTGAGAAATAAAATAGTTCAGTTTTGACCAAGTCGTCGTCCTGTTAACATCTACACACCCCTACCAGCAGACTGACCCTTTTACAATATGTCGCTTAGGTTGCCATGTCAAATGTTGATTTTAAGAAACAGCCATGTCAAATGTCGATTTTTAGAAATGCCCATGTCGCCATGTCGAATTTGGTGGTCCACACCCATTTATTTGGCCTATTTGATAAATACCCCTATACTGGCATAGTTATGTTACATATTACATATTTGGATAAGGACAATAGTGTAATAGAGGTGTATTATATAGATATCAAAAGTCCCACCAATTGTGCCAAGGTGGGACTCGAACCCATTATGTCCAGATTCTCCCTGTCGGGTCAACTTGTACTGGTCACGTGAAGGAATCCACACTCAATGTAGACTGTACTTCAGTAAATCACTGCAAATATCATTTTAGGATCGAATTTTTCCGGGAATATGATAAAGTATGTTACAAATATCCCACCCGGATATTTATAGACCAGATATTCCATTGGATTGATGGTATTTACTAAGATATGAGCCAATATCCGTCATGTTTTATACCAGCAATGCCGGCCGCCATCTTTATATAGCTTAAGTACTAGAAATTCCGCTAAAACTCAAATTCCTCAAAGTTTTTTAAAGCTAGGGATCTATGGCTGACATATATGCATGTCCATATAGTGCTTGTCACTCGGTTAAAATATCTAAGCTATGTAGGGGGTATAAGGCCCTAAATCGGGGCCCCAAAGGTTGAATACACAGGCACAGGGTGTCAGTTACTATGCTTCAGTATGGGAAAAAAAAGCAGTTGACTGTTTTGTTTGCAGCAACATCCGGGCTACTCGCGCTCGCTCTAGTGGCGCCCCCTACGTCCGGTCGGCCATTGCTGACAGTAAGAATTGCTGATATCCAGTACCAGTCAGTACATAAGGGCTCTCCCAGACTGAATACATACAGTCGGGGCCCGAGACTTTATTATACCCCCCATACGGTCTATCAGTGTTGTAGGTATAGGGAGGCCGTATGCACACTCAGTGGGCATACGGCCTCTGTATGCCCACGCTACGTCAAAATGGCCTCCAGGGCGTGTAATCCGGCTCCAGGGCGTGTAATCCGGCCCCAAGGCGTGTAATCCGGCCCAAGGCGTGTAATCCGGCATTTGGGCCCACAACAGTGCTGTTGGGGGGCTTAAATAAATTGACTATAGTACAAATAGTTTATAAAGCGACTTTTTGACCTGGAGCCGTTAATTTCGGCGACTTTCCCGACCTGGGTGCTGTTTCTCCACAAATTTGCGGACCTCCGCAAATTTGTGGACGTCTATAAATACATTTTCCATATGTTTATGGAGCTCCACAACTATTTATGGATGTCCACAAATATATACAGAGGTCCGTATTTGTATGCTCAAGTACCCAAAAAACGATTTTATTCATCATTTTTATATGCTTCACAAATATATGGAATGTGTATGTGGACCTCCGCAAATTTGTGCAGAAACAGCACCCTCTTTTCATACAACCTATAATAGCTAAGAAAAGTGTTTTTCATATAATTCGACCATGGATGGGTAGGCCTAGACTCCTCATGTTCTTAGGATTATTTTACGTGTAGGCCTACCGCATGTGCAAAATGAAACAGGAAAAATTCCGGAACTCAGCGATGGAAAGACCTGTGTTCAACCTATCAAAATAATGATTTCTACTTTATCCCCAACTTTTATATTGGAGTATATTATCAATAAATACCTAAAGACAAGTCGTATGTAGTTTAGCTTGCTTTCATAGACACATTTTAGCCATAATCAATAGTGGAAAGTAGGAGGGCGCCTATGCAGTTAACCCTCAGAGCCGACTTTGAGACCAAAATACCGGCACCTATAAAAGCAGGCCTATGTGTACGTTGTTTTGTCAGTAATTAATGTTGTTCCTATGGATGTTGATACACATTTTAATGGGGTGGGGTATAATAAATCAAAAACATAACTTGTTGGCATAACTACGTCCAGATTCCACTCATGGCATATGCTGGATCCCACGCATGCCCTTATAAAGGGCATGCGTGGAATCCGGCATATGCCACTTGTGGAATCTGCCCATAGTTATGCCCACTGCGTTATGTTTTTGGTTATTATTATACCTAGCATATGGTAGTCCTATCTCTTTAACACTGAAGCTCATATGCCCACTGCAGTGGCGTATTATGGCAATACGCCCACCCAGTGGTCACGTGACCAGCTATTGACAAATCACAGCACAGCTAGGTTGAAGCCGATTTCTGCTCGATTGCCGATTCATATCACGATTTTTGACAAATATGCAGTTTATTTCTGATGGTTTAATTACTGGAAACGGTAGGTAGCATATGAGGCAATGGATTTAGAACTTTACAGCATCTATTATCTGTAGTGTTTGGCTATCATGTCTTTGTACGACGCAGGACGGTGGCGGGAACGACGCCAGGGACGCGGTATGATCACCCCATCTGGTGGTGAATAAAGGCACTAGGACCGGCAGCAATGGGCGCCTAAAGCGAGTGTACAATAGCTCCGACTTTGTTCTTCTTGTACATCACATTTTGGCGACGATTGATGGTATAAAGGTACCCATGAGGAGGAACTTTAATGTGTGTGGAAAAAGGAAACGGAAACTGTCTGAGGAGATAAACGTTACAGGTTGGTGTGAACGGAAATTGGCAAACTGAAAATGAACTGTTGTCGTCGTCGTAGGGCTACTGTGACTCTGAAAATGAAGCCATGCTGGAATTCAGTTTGTGAACTAGGCCTACGACTGAAACCGAAACTGAAAGTGGGAAAGTATATTGCCAAGTTTGATCTGTGAACGTTTGATCTGCCCAAGGCTGTGTTGGAAGTCGATAGTTAAATCCAGTCAAGTCAGTGACTCAGGTTAAATCCAGTGTTGAGTCTGTTGGTTAAAGGCGCACTGAGCTCAGGACCTAGCCCTGCCGAGTTTTGTACGCAAATGACGTCGTGGGTTCAGTGCGCCTTTAAATCCAGGAGCAGGTTAAATCCAGTCAATGCTCAAATCGTTGGTTAAATCCAGGAGCAGGTTAAATCCAGTCAATGCTCAAATCGTTGGTTAAATCCAGGAGCAGGTTAAATCCAGTCAATGCTCAAATTGTTGGTTAAATCCAGGAGCAGGTTAAATCCAGTCAATGCTCAAACTGTTGGTTAAATCCAGGAGCAGGTTAAATCCAGTGCTCAACCCGTTGGTTAAATCCAGGAGTCAGGTTAAATACAGGGCTGAATCCAATGTAAAATCATGACTATGGACATAGATCTACCTAGTATGTGTCCGGTGACGCACCCAGCGTGACGCACCCAGTGTGACGCACCCAGCGTGACGCACCCAGCGTCCAGGGACACACCCAGCATGACGCAGCATTATCATATGAGACCCAGAGGAACCCATACCCAAGGTCAAGATTATTCACGAGGGAGAGAGACTTGTGTTTATTTAAGATGAATGAGACACTTTGATTATTAGGCCTAGGTGAAGGATGTATATTCTGGCCATGTTTTCCAATTAAAGGACTTTGGTTATTCTGACAATTACAAGTGAAAGGAAAAGAACATTCCTAAAGTGAAAGTGACTCCTAAATGTTTTTGGCCTTGTTGGAAGGTGTAGGCCTACTTTATCTTTCAGGTTATATGTTTATATCAGAAGACTCAAGGAAAACAAAGTGACATTACAAAGAGACTTTATGTTCATGTGTTAAACATTCATCATCATTTACTCAAAGACTCAAGTTACACTGTTATTGCTAAAGTGTCCATTTTATTGCAGCATTGTATACAGTGGTGATTCTTCTCATTATCTAAACAAGGGGAGAGATGTAGTGTTTGGCTATCATGTCTTTGTACGACGCAGGACAGTGGCGGGAACGGCGCCAGGGACGCGGTATGATCACCCCATCTGGTGGTGAATAAAGGCACTAGGACCGGCAGCAATGGGCGCCTAGAGCGCGTGTACAATAGCTCCGACTTTGTTCTTCTTGTACATCACAAAATCGGACCAGGATTAAACATTTTAGAGAGAAATCGTCTGTAAAAATAATGAGACACCTAGCAGCAAAAAGATGAACTAAGGGAGGGTTCATTATTTATGGCAGGGGGGGGGGCAAATTTTTTTAGGGGTATTCAAAGGGGGGGGGCCTTTTTTTTTTACCCTATTCTTAGGGGGGGGCCTTTTTTTTAAAGGGTATTCCTAAAAATGTCGCGAATTTAGTATGTTGAAATGTCGCGAATTTGGTAACAGTCTGTGTTATATTTTACCAAATTATGTCAATATTTTCAAAATTTTCTAAAATTTTCCTCAAACTCCTAGCAAATTTCTCACTGCATCACTTTTGACACTCAGAATAGCCCACCGTTTTGTCAGTCTTCAAAAAAGTGCCGGCCTCATGTAAGCACTGAGGGTAAGGGAGCTTCCAATTTATAAGCACTGGGGCCCTTAAACTCAACGGTATCATTGGTATGTAAGTCAAGTGTCTGAGGCTTGACTATTATCACTCACCAGCGAGTATCATGAGACGTTTACACTAAAACGAATGGATGTATTTGTTGCAAGGTAGTAAATTGTAGGTAAAAAAGTTCCCAGGATTAAATGCATACAATTAGTAGACACCAACATCATTTTTGTAATAATGTTGAAAACGATCCAGGGTGGGGGGGGGCGCTTTTTTTTCAACCTATTTTGAGGGGGGGGCCTTTTTTTTTCAACCTATTCCGAGGGGGGGGCCAATTATTTTTGACGTATTCGATTTGCCAAACGCTCACCCCCCCTGCCATAAATAATGAACCCTCCCTAAGATATCAAAACAATCTGCGATCGGCCTGATTTCTGCCGATTTTAGCAAAAAGTAGCTCATCTTGTCCATATTTTAGTGTCTTATAGTTTAAAATCGGTATGACTATCATCTGCTAGGTATAATAAATCAAACACACAATTTGTAGCCCTTATGAAGGGCTACGCGTAGGCATATGACTGGGATATGCCCACTCGTGGTGTGTTTGGTTAGTATAAGCCGACGAACCACAAATCACTCTGCATGTGATTAGATACTGGCGGGCTTACGTAATTGACATAGGCGTTGAATTTATCATCGTAAATGCATGATAAATGTATAGTTTTCAGTATTCAACAGTTTTGTCATGGAAAATGGATGATATTTTGTCTGTACATCTGGTTTGTTAGAAGCGTGAAATCGTTATTCTGAGTCAAAATTCTTAAGGTGGGTCGCGGCCATTGCAGAATAGACTACTGCGCATCTTTCTGCGCATATAGCTTAAATATGTCAGAATAACACTATTTTTGGTAGGGATATGCTCAGACTAGTTGTCTATACTGAAAACAATTTTTGGACAATTTCGAGCAAAATCAAGCCTTTTGTGGCACTTTATATTTTAGATGTAATAATTTAAGGCATTTTAGGCATTTTAGACAATTCCTCAGGAGCTTTCATTTATGAAGTAATAAAATGCATTTAAAAGAGTATAAAAGTGAATAACTTCTTTGAATATATCCATAGCTACATAATGAGACCATTTTTCATGCAGACTGTTGGGGGTTTACCCATAATGCAATGCTTCAAAGATTTGATTTAGTCCGTTTTTGCATTACTTTTTTACTATAAAGAGCCAAAACCCTCAAATTATGCGCGGGAACCCATATCAAAATTACACTTATTCATTGGCAAATGATTTGAGCAATCTTTTAGGAAAGTTTAAGAAAAATCTGAACATTTTCATTATTATTTTTCTTTGATTATATAAAGAGATAATGAAAATTTATTCCTATTCTTCTCCGAAAGATGACATTTTTACCCAGAATGCAAAGTGATAACACTCGAAAACTATTTTTAGAATAAAGGTATATATCCTTGTGTTGATCGTGTGTCATTTCAAAATTCTGTGGTTAAAAAATATATAGAAATTTTTACATTATTTTCGTTTTTTATTGTAAAATTAGAATACTTTTTCTTTTTCAAAATTCCATATTTTAAAAAGTAGCTCGGGACCCCCTATTTTTCTTTTCATTTTCCGTTTTCAAATGACTAAGGGTTGCCTCAGAAAAAAAATTGTGGAATTCTGAACACTTTGATTCAATGGGATCGACCCACCTTAATACATTTGGGCAAAGTGCAGGTTGAGTAAGTATGACTGGACTCGTTCGACCGAGTGGATCGTCACTTGAGCCGGCTCGCCGTCGCTGGGGCTTGCCGTACTTGGGGAAATTGTCTTAGCTCAGGCTCGGCGTAGTAATCTCTTGTAGCCGACCGCACCACCTCACAATAATAGTGTTATAGCCCTATATGATATAGTACAATGTTTGCTTCACATTTCTTATACATCTTTTACAATTTTATCTGTTATTCTACCATTTATTAATAACTCAACAATATGTAGGTTATGAAGGGTTAAACCTAGTGGCATTAAAATCTAATTCAGTCCAACCTAGTGTCTTGTATGGTGGCCGTTTGTCAGTACTCTGAGAGTACTACTAGTTGCACTGCGTCCCGTACTACGTCTGCTGAGCCCGGGGGTGGGTCGGGGGTGGGTGTGAGTGTGGGTGTGGGTGCCCGGGGGTGGGTGCATGGGTGTGGGGGTGGGGGTGTTGGGGGGGGGGGCGGGGGGGGGGGGGGTAGAGTAGTCTCAGAGTACTTTGGAGGGAGAATACCAGTAGTATGCTCAGAGTATAGGCCTACCTCTAGGACTATAATTATATAGTCTGTAGCCTATGACTATGTGGTAGAATAGTCTCAGAGTACCGGTAGGTCTACCACTTAAGGAATAGTATGCTCAGAGTTCCTCTAGGCCTATAGTCTATAGCCTATGGGGTAGAGTAGTCTCAGAGTACCATGCATCCGAGTATAGTACCCAGCTAACAAAAAAACGTTATTTTATGTCAAAATAACGTTCTAAAACTTTATATAACGTTATGCCATAGTAATGAGGCTTAGAGAAACGTTATATAACGTTATATAACGTTATAAAATGCAGTATAACGTTTTTTGATTACTGGGTATGCTCAGAGTACTTTGGAGGGAGAATACCAGTAGTATGCTCAGAGTATAGGCCTACCTCTAGGACTATAATTATATAGTCTGTAGCCTATGACTATGTGGTAGAATAGTCTCAGAGTGCCGGTAGGTCTACAATTTAAGGAATAGTATGCTCAGAGTTCCTCTAGGCCTATAGTCTATAGCCTATAGGGGAGAGTAGTCTCAGAGTACCATGCATCCGAGTATAGTACCCAGCTAACAAAAAAACGTTATTTTACGTCAAAATAACGTTCTAAAACTTTATATAACGTTATGCCATAGTAATGAGGCTTAGAGAAACGTTATATAACGTTATATAACGTTATAAAATGCAGTATAACGTTTTTTGATTACTGGGTATGCTCAGATTACCTCTAGGCCTATAACCCATAGGCCTATGTAGGCCTGTGGTAGAGTAGTCTCAGAGTACCATGGAGGGAGTAGTATGCTCAGAGTACCTTGAGGCCTATAACCTCTGGAGGCCTGTGGTAGTCTCAGAGTACCATGAAGGGAGTAGTATGCTCAAAGTACCTCTTAGCCTATAACCTGTAGGCCTATGCAGGCTTGTGGCAGAGTAGTCTCAGAATACCATGGAGGGAGTAGTATGCTCAGAGTACCTCGAGGCCTCCAATAATACCCTCGCCTTCACTGCATATAGGCCTACAGAAGTTATAGGCCTAGAGGTACTCTGAGCATACTATTCCCTCGATGGTACTCTGAGACTACTCTACCACAGGCCTACATAGGCTTATGGGTTATAGGCCTCTCATTTATTAGTTACAGTGGGGGGGGGGCGTAAAAATGTCTGACCCCTCCTGAGGGAGGGGGGGCTGTAAAAAACCTATAGTACCTCTAGGCCTATAGTCTATAGCCTATGTGGTGGAGTAGTCTCAGAGTACCATAGATGATTGAGGGAGTAGTAGAGGCCTACTCTGAGACTACTCCAAACCCATAGGCTATAGACTATAGGCCAAGAGGTACTGTGAGCATACTACTCCCTCAATGGTAGTCTGAAACTACTCTACCACATCGACTATAGGCCATGAGATACTCTGAGCATACTACTCCCTTCATGGTACTCTGAGACTGCGCAACCATATAGACTATAGGCATAGAGGTACTCTCAGCATAAATTATGATATCTTCATGAAAAATCAAATGAAAACAGTGGCCTTTAGGACATACCAGTTGACAAAAATATCAAGATTCCTAAGTACAGACAGCTTGTTGAAAATCTACAAAGTATACATTATGCCCATATATGATTATGGGGACATTTTGTATATTAAGTCCAGTAGTACATTGCTTGGTAAAATGCAAAGGTCACAAAACAGATTTCTAAAAGTTTGTCTCAAATTACCTATGCGTACATCCACTGAGTTAATTCATGCAAAGGCAAAAGTGAATTATCTATCAGACAGAAGACTATCACATGTTTATATAGAGGGTCATAAGAGGTCTTGAAAAATATTTACATTAAAAATACTTTGGTTAATACAAGAAGTGCAGATGGAATCTTGTTAAAAAACAAACTTCCACACTGTGAATCATATAAGAGAACTCTAGAGTATACGGTTTCTACTCTATGGAACAGCTTGCATCCAAGTAAAAGAAATGCTAGAGACAGAAACTCTTTCAAAGTTCTCCTAAAAAGGGAAATGAGAGAGTTAATTCCAATAGAAGGGGATGTAACTTAGCTAAATTTCACATCTGCTGGTCATGTCGGTGACAAAATGAGCAATTGATGTATTTGCATGCATGATTTATTGTCAACTTCAATTATTGTTTCAGTTTATTACTGGTTACAAAAATTTCAATCTTCTTTAATGTTATTATACGAGATCTTCATGATCAGAAATTTCAGTAAAAAGAATATTGTACTCTGTATATGTCATTTTTTACATACAATGGTCAAGATCATATATTATCTGCAATTACCGTGCTATATTTTTACATTTCGTCAATTATACTCGCGTATTCTTATTGATAAAATTATATTACAGCATAAAGTGAGACAACATATAAGTCATTTGTAAATATTCATTATTACTATGTCCTCCAATATCTATTGTTTATAATGTGTTAATAACATGTATTTAATACTGTATATATTATGTATATATTTATTATATTAAAGAAGTATATAAAAGTTATTAAAACTGGGAAATTATTAGGAATTTGTAGGTGGCTAACGAAGACAGAATGTATACTTCTAGCAGCAGCCTTTTCTCTGAAGAATTCTAACAAATGATGGCATCACATGTCAAGGGAAACATTTACTGTGAAAAAGGTAATATTGATTGCTATATTTTATATATTAAATGTGTATTATTACGGAATTGTGCATATATATTGCATAATATACATGTATTGTATATTGAATTGAATTGTCTTCATGAGAATAAATTATTGAAACTTGAACTTGAACCTGATCCATTTCAAACTGACCTGGTCATGACTGAGGCTTTATCCATTATTCTTAACAACATAAAGGGTGTCAACCAAATGCACACACCATAGTTGTCAATGAAAATGAATGACATTTTGATCAAATGTATACATCAATGAGAAAATAAGAGCTTACAATTAGGGAAAATTGATGTAGCATGGAGATAGAAATGCAAAGGAGTAGGTTGTGGAGGCACCTAGTGGGAAAGGGAAAACCCATGGTTGATTCAAAGTTGATATCCAAACATTGCATCAATGTTGAAACAGGTGTTGGTTGACAACGTTGAAATTGCAACATTGCATCAATGTTGAAAACATGTTGATCTACCCTGTATTAAACCCTATATCAACCAGTTTTCAACGTTGAATCAAGGTTTTGTGCCCACTGGGATAGGCCGCATACTTCTCCTTTGATGGTACTCTGAGACTACTCTACCAAATAGACTATAGGCCTAGAGGTACTCTGAGCATACTCCTCCCTCCATGGTACTCTGAGACTACTCTACCACATAGGCCTACAGAGGTTATAGGCCTAGAGGTACTCTGAGCACACTACTCCCTCCATGGTACTCTGAGACTACTCTAACACATAGGCCTATAGAGGTTATGGGCCTAGAGGTACTCTGAGCATACTACTCTCTCCATGGTACCTCTGAGACTTCTCTACCATTTCTTCTTTCTTTTCACTCCGGTCCCGAAGGGACCGGCAGGCGTATATCGCCGCTAAGGCCATGAGGCCTACAGAGGTTATAGGCCTAGAGGTACTCTGAGCATGCTACTCCCCCCATGGTACTCTGAGACTACTGTACCACATAGGCCTACAGAGGTTATAGGCCTGGAGGTACTCTGAGCATACTACTCCCCCCATGGTACTCTGAGACTACTCTACCACAGGCCTACAGAGGTTATAGGCCCCCCCGAACCCACCACCCCAGTCCTGTAACTAATAGATGAACACTCCCTAAATACCTACGATACACCAAGAGTAGGCCTACCCGACCATACATTGTAGGCCTATCTAGGGGCCCTGGATGGGGGGTGTGGTTTATGAAGAAGAACAAAGTCGGAGCTATTGTACATGCGGTCTAGCCGCCCATATTGTCCGTCGTAGTAGTTCTTTATTGCCGTCGATGTTCGAGAGTTCTACTAGATAGTTCCGCCATCCAAGTACAGAGGGCGGGGCACAGGTTTCCCGCGCTGGTCGAACACCACATCTCTCCCCTTGTTTAAATAATGAGAAGGATTACCATTGTATGCAATGCTGCAATAAAATGGACAATTAAGTATGAACAGTGTGATACAGTAAACTTGAGTCTTTGAGTCCTTTGGTTTGAACAAATAACCTGAAACAGGCCTATATCTTTCAATAAGTCATTTCCACTTTAGGATTGTTCTTTTCCTTTTACTTGTAATTGTCAGAATAACCAAAGTCCTTTCATTGGAAAACATGGCCAGAATATACATCCTTCACCTAGGCCTAATAAATCAAAGTCTCTCATCCATCTTAAATAAACACAAGTCACTCTCCCTCGTGAATAATCTTGACCTTGGGTATGGGTTCTTCTGGTTCCCACATAATAATGCTGCATCATGCCGGGTGCGTCCCCTGACGCTGGGTGCGTCCCCGGACGCTGGGTGCGTCCCCGGACGCTGGGTTCGTCTCCGGATGCTGGGTGCGTCCCCGGACACATACCAGGTAGATATATGTCCATAGTCATGATTTAACATTGGATTGAGCCCTGGATCTAACCTGACTCCTGGATTTAACCAACGGGTTGAGCATTGACTGGATTTAACCTGCTCCTGGATTTAACCAACAGTTTGAGCATTGACTGGATTTAACCTGCTCCTGGATTTAACCAACACGACTTGAGCATTGACTGGATTTAACCTGCTCCTGGATTTAACCAACAGTTTGAGCATTGACTGGATTTAACCTGCTCCTGGATTTAACCAACACGACTTGAGTACCGGATTTAACCTAACAAGTCGTCCACTGATTTAACATGACGTCACCTGATTTAACATGACATCCTCCACTGATCAACCTGGCCATTGATCTACAGTTTCACCACTTTCAGTTCGCCAGTTTCCGTTTTCGTTTTCACCCGGTTTTCACAAACCTGCCTGTACACCATTCCTCCAAATGAATCCAGCGTGGCTGGCTTCACTGAACAGGCAACATCGAGAAAGCTACACGATTTCCAACGACAGATACGTTCGTCACGGCACCAACCTGATCTGTCATACTTGTCCTCCTCGAAATTGTATTGTCATTGCTCAGATTTCACTCCTCTTGAAGTCCACATACATCAATGCCCACCCTTGTGGATTGATTTATCCCATCAATCGTCGCCAGAATGTGGTGTATGAAGAAGAACAAAGTCGGAGCTATTGTACACGCGGCCTAGCCGCCCATATTGTACGTCGTAGTTATTATCTCCTTATTTACTTTCGGTCCCGATTGACTGGCATACGGCGATCAATGCAGTTGTATCAGTCAAATATTTTCCCACTGGAGCTGTGTTCTCATAAAGATCTTTTCTCGTCTTTGTTTATGCTGATCAATCCATCTTCCACTTTACTATGTCCTCCATCAATACTTCAATTCTACCCTACCTTACATTATGATATAATGCCTGTTTATTTAAAAATAGTCACGGTGCATACATCCACCAATTCGTGCGGGACACCCTCTCGGCACCGGGCCGTATATAGGTCACTAAAACGCTTGCACCACCTCGGCAGGGGGTCACACATTCATTTTCCCGCGTCCACCGGGGTCGGAAATTAGGGACCTTCAGCAAACCCGCCGTAGCTAACACAGACGTATGCTATACTTTCAGCTAAAGCCAAGGTCCCTAATCTCCCTAATCTCCCTACGTAGGCCTACAGTATCCCGGCGGCGGAGCCGCTGGTAGTTCTTTATTGCCGTCCATGTTCAAGAGTTCTATTACATAGTTCCGCCATCCAAGTACAGAGGGCGGGGCACAGGTTTCCCGCGCTGGTCGAACACCACAGGGGGGTCCCCATGTCGCATGTCGATTTTAAGAACTGTCCATGTCCCATGTCACTATCTTTTTAAGCCTCATGAGGCAAGTCGCATGTCACTAGGCCTCACGTCGCATGTCGAATTTAAGAAATGCCCATGTCGCCATGTCGAATTTAGGGGTCTAGGGCCATTATCTAGTAGTAATAGTAGGCCTACTCTAAGAGTACCATACCAAACACAGGAGTTATAGAGTAGGCCTACTGTCGGTGTCTATGGTATTCTCAGAGTAGGCCTACTGTCAGTGTCAACGCCCCCCCCCCCCCGCTCCCCTCAATTATAAATAATGCCTCTGCCTCAGAGAGGGCCATTCTCAGCCCCAGCTAGGAAGAGTATGATGATGTATCTTGTAAGTGTAGAACATCTATAATATGTAGTTATAGAAGGAAGAACTCAGAATACGATGTAGATCGTTCATAGACCGGATGTCCAGTCCCGTAACTTGTTCCCACGTTTATTGATTAGCGATTGTTACCCGGTCGATTTCCCGCGCTACCACATATCTCCCTTCGTAAAACATGATATGCAGTATCGTTATACAGATATGAAACATGTAGTAGAAGTCTGAAATAAACTTAAATACAACAGTCTTTGTTGATGTTAGACAAACATGAAATACAGTAAACAATTGTATCAAATTACTTATATGTGTCCTTTGTCATTTAGTCTGTGTAGTTTGTAATACAATTTATAACATATAGTTATTCAGTCTATGAGGAGCTTATTTTGTGTACACTCCTTTCCTCTGAGCACATTCATCTGGAGCAGCTGGACGAACTGCCCGCTGGTGTAGCTGTTGTGCCCGGAGTGCACGAGCGTCACTGTAATCACACTGTACCTTTGAAACTCTTGTATAGTTCCATTTCTCCCCATCTATAATGACACAATTTCCTTGAATGTCAGTAACTCTTCTTGGTACTGAACAACCCATATCCCCTTTTAAAAGAGGATTCCTGATTTTGACATGATCCCCAACACAAATATTGTGGGCCTGTACTTTAGGCCTGTACGTAGCTTGATAATCCTGAACTTTGTCTTTCTGAAATGTCTGACTGGTAAAGTCATGTCCTGTCGCCTCCTGTAGTTTGTTCACCGTATGAGTGTAGATACTGCCAGTGCCCTCCCGTGTATGACCTACACTTTTACACTTAGTTGCATTTTCCTCAGTACTCAAAGTACTCTGAACAATATCTGGAACAGTATTATGCAGGTGCCGCATTGGGACTGGCGCTTTTCGCACACTGCATTGAATGGAAGACGTATTGTCCCTGTGCTGCACATGTGGTTCAGAGCCTGCCACTGTATTACTGACTCCTCCTCGAAGTACACTTGTATACTGATCACTGACCTGAGGAGGAGTCTGAAGGACTGGCTGCATTTGTGTAGAGTCGAGTAGAACAGATAATTTCCCTTGCGTCGGCCAACCTAGAATGGCGGTCCCCCTCTCTGACACGTACACCTTCTCTAAGGTGAACCGCCCATTGTGCTCTATGGTAGCCATGAAGTAGCCTAGCATCGGAATTGGTGTGCCTCCGTACCCACTTGGGCGAATATCGCTTTCATGCAGTTCATAGTGCGAATATAGGCCCAAGTACAATGGCTCTGGAATGATTGTAAACATAGAACCAGAGTCCATGAGGACACACACGGAAATACCTTGTATGAGTATAGTGCACCTGGGCATTGGAGTTGTACCCATTGAACTCACACTATACACCATCTCCTGATAGTCATCATCAATTTGATTCACTTTTTCTTTTAACCCTGCAGGTTGACTGTACTTTGTTTTCCCTGGATGGATTCCAGAATCTGTAGACTTGCTGTCCATCCTACTTACATGTAGAGAAGCACTCTCTAGTCTCCTGGCAATCTGAATGGTTTGCTCTAGATCTAGGTCTTCTTCCGAATAGAGTCTCTCCCTAATTGTATGACTACTGATCTTCTCTATGAGCTGATCACACACAGCCTCATCCAGAAAAGCACCAAAGTCACAGGTAGATGCTAGGTCCCTGAGGGCAGCAACATATTCGCTAATGGTTTCATCTGGTAATTGCCTTCTGTCTCTGAAAATTGCCCTTTCTGACCTTTTGTGCTTTGAAGATTTGAACTCCTTTTCAAGTTTTAATTTGGCCTTTGCCAAGCCAGAAGTTCCTGCAGGGTAATTTGTAAGTTCCTTCAACTTAGCACATCTCCTCTGACCTTCAACGCCCATATAATGTAGCAGTATGCATACTTTTCGCTTCATGGGCACTTTGTCAATGTCAGGGGAAGCATCCATGAAATTGTCAAACAATCCCACCCACTCCTCCCATGGGATGGGTGGTCTCCCTGGTGAATCCAGGAATTTCGGAATTGGGTCTAGAGGAATGTAAGCAGCTGCCATGGTAACTAGAAATTTACTGCCAATGTACCCCAGTTGTAACCCAGTAGCACTTTACTGCAGCCTGTATTCTTAATTAACACCTGTAATGTACCGGTAACGCACTGTAATGTTTGTAATGTGTATCACAATGTTGGCAGGAAATCACACCAAATGTAGGCTACACCCAGTACGACAGCATGTCCAGGGTATCAATCAAGTACCAGCAAACCTATATCACCATCTGTATTGAAATGTAGCACAGAGCGTATTGAAGTGTAGCACACAGTGTATAGTCCAGTCAAGACTCACAGTTCATGTATTTTGAAAGTGCAGAGAAAATGTGTGTAGCACAGTAGTCTATGGCAAATGTAGAAGGCACTGTGTATTGTAGATGTAGGCCTATCTGTAACTGTAGTACTGTAGTCTGCAGTGTAGTGAGCCCGTATTAGTGTAGACTGTAGGCCTACTACCTGTGCACTGTAGATGTATGGGGCACTGTAGACCTATTACCTTTACACTGTAGTCGTATGGGGCACTGTACATCTACCACCTTTACACTGTAGTCATATGGGGCACTGTAGGCCCTACATCTACCACCTTTACACTGTAGTCGTATGTAGTATGTAGAACTATCACCTGTACATTGTAGACATATGTAGACTGCTGATTTATGATGGAAATGTATGTCACATCAACAGTTATGGAGACAGTGTAGTAAACTCACTCAGCAATTGTGTGAAAATATAAGCTTTCTCTCCTGTGTGAAGGTGTGAAGGAATATGTTCCTGCACAGTAATGTATGTGACCTTGATTTGTCTATGAGCCTATTGATAAATGGTTAATAGAGTCCAGTTAGATTCTAGCAGTGCCATTCGAGGCATTGAGTCAGTTGTAAATATGCGTGCTAGGGTTTATGGTCACTATGAATATATTGCCATTCGAGGCTTCAATTTTTAAGTCTCACTTCAAGGTCAATCAAACTCACTTGCTGAGAGGTACTGTTTTATTATACAAGTCTCCAGTTTAGAGACAAATAGGTATGGTGGTTACATGTAGATATATATATATGAATATATATAAATGATGACACTGAGCCTTAATTCCAAACCTGTGTGTAATGTTAAGGTGGTTCACCCATAGGGCTGACCCTGCACCTTCAGCCACATGTCTCCTGCCCCAGTCACAAGGCCTCCTGCCGCTGCTCCAGCCACATGCCCTCCTGCCAGGCCCTCACTGCTCAGCTCCCCCTCTGTACGGCCGTCACTCCATGTCCGTCTCCGTCTGGCTCTCCGGTATCGCCCCCCCCCGGTGTCGCTCTCGTGTTACCAGGCACGGCCTGTTTTATATGCCCCATCTCGATGGAGTGACCGGGTGGTGCAATGTGGCCTTCGGTCATTGGTTAATGGACAATGTGTGAGCAGGCGTTGGCAAGGGGAATTGCGACGTGGAACTATGTACGGCATTACGAGTAGGCCCATGATCCCAAGGCACCATGCTGGGTAACAATACCCTACGTTCTTGGCCCAGGACCAGGCCAGAGTAAATCCCCAACACACACAAGTGTGTACCGTAAACTCAGTGATTAATAACCAGTTAAGTTGTACATTATTGAGGCAATTATGAACTGATATCAGACAAGCAGATGTGTAAGATTATTAACTAATTATCTTACACGACCTCCTTTTCTAGTTTCGAGACTCCACTGCTCGACTAAACTGCTGAGTGTCATAGTACCTAATGTGTCATATGATACCTCTAATATTCTTTTATTGTTGTACATAATATCATAATGGACTAAACCTTACAGATTTTATGAGTTGTATCAGAGAATCATCCAGACTTAGTGATACTTCAGTTCATGTTATTGTCATGAGGAAATGTATCTATAATTATCCTTTGAGACATAGAAGTATGTCTCCAACATCTTCTAGACTATGGGTTATATAATGTTATATAATGTCAATATTAAGTGTGGATCCTCTTCATCTGGTTGTACAGTTTGTGACTCTTTTGGTGGGATATAATTGGCTGTCATTGCTATAGGAGACCTCTGAGTCTTAATAACCTCCTCAAGTATCAATGTCCATGGTATAGGAGCTTAAACTGTTCATAATGTATGGCAGCCCACATGATGGTCATACAGAAATGAGTCTCTTACACTGCTTGCTAAAGCAGTCACAGTAGCGCATTGTCCCTTTGTGCACTTCAGGGTTGATTATTTGCTACCTCTGTTGAGGTAGCCTGGATGTTGATGTGGCCCGGATGTTAAAGTAACCCGGATGTTGATGTAGCCCGGATGTTGAGGTAGCCTGGATGTTGATGTAGCCCGGATGTTGAAGTAGCCCGGATGTTGACCAACATCCTTTACTGTGGGTCATCTCCCACCTAGGTTGGCTCAGACTCGAACACTCCCCTCCACGGCGCCGCATTGTTTCTTGCGGCTGACACATGGTGGCCTCAGTGGGAATAGAAGGGGTGTCGGGGAAATTGATTATTTTGACATTGATATGTAATATCTATGTTATTTATCATACTATTATTTCTGGCAGGGCATTATTTTTGAAATTTTGACTCTTTCATGATGGATAATGGGCTGAGCATTTATATTCACAATTGATCCCTGATCAATACTTTTTTTCTTTTTTTTTTTTCTTTTTTTTATTAACATTTATCAAATTTTCTTTCTTTATTATTATTATTATTTTATTTATTTTTATTTATTTTTATTTTAAATTTCATCCATCTTTCTTTGATCTTCTAGCATTACTGAATAACTTTCTGTCATAGCTAGGAACTTTATTGTTTCTCTAACAGCTGCACTAACAAAATACATATCCCTATGTATATTAATAACTATAGTAAGTAACTAAACAAACTATTCCAATCCTGAACCCTAACCTTACTAACCAAAAACATAGGCACTAAAGATACAATTGTCCATACTCACCATTTGTTCTCATTCAAACTTACAGTGATGTAGGGTCTAGCACTAAGGTTCACCTACCCAGGGCCATAAACTGCTCAATACGAACCGTTGTGATACCTGTGAGATGACTGCCGATGGAGTCGCTGCATATTGTCTCTTCCTGCACATAAGGGGGGGGGGGGGGTTCGATGACCAACTTGTCGGAGGGAACGCTGACAGAAACCTCTGAAGATGGCAATCTGATAATTACAACATGGCACAATCACAGCAAAGTACAAAGACACACATCCAGCTACAATAAGCAGATTCACATGAGGCCTTAAAGTAATCTCAGCTTCCCAAGCTCCTCGTCGAATCTACAGGAGTCATCAGGCACTCTGCCAAATGATGAGCTGAGGTGACCTAAACAGAGGTTAATTTTGTTTCCAACCCATGATTTCCAGAAATAATCCTAAATTGTGGATATAACACTATATGCAGTCAGCCTAACCAGGCTTTTTCATTTCATCTGGACAGTCCACTGTCATATAAACACTGCTCATGCACTGATAACCAAAATTTCTACTACTATGTGGCCTTTATTTAATTTTGAGACATGTATTAAATTGGTTCAAAAATGGATGTAACAAAAATGTCAATGCCAGAATTTCACAATTCATTATATTTTTGCCATTTTTCAGTCCTAAAAGAATCAGTGGGTTGAGTGATCAAGTCAACCCATAGTAAGCACCATGAGCCACATAGTGTAATTAAAGGCCATCAGTGTTTATACCACAGTGCTTATTCAATGCTATCTTCAGCATATTCACCATAATTCCCTCGATTATTGACTATGCCACAGTGCTTATTCAATGCTATCTTCAGCATACTCACCATAATTCCTCGATTATGGACTATGCCACAGTGCTTATTCAATGCTATCTTCAGCATACTCACCATAATTCCTCGATTATGGACCTAGGATTTTTTGTTTTCATTTTGGCTTCAACAAGCTTATGTGTGCACACTTTTCCAATCCAATCCACTTCATTATCCAATGTGCTTAACGTCACAACCCAGTGACCCAGTCAACATATTATTGACCGTCATCATTGCAGGCAATTGTTTAACGTCACTAACTCGTGACCCAGTCTGCCACAAACTGTCATTACTGCCTGCAGTTATTATGAAACAAAACATATCCACAAAGTGCCCCTTAGTACCCTTCGATAAGGTCTATTATAGCTGAACCATGAATAATCCAAAACTTTCATTACAGCTGATTTCTGTTTCATTTCAGTTACCTCAGTTCCTATATGCCTCTGCTCTGTGAATTTAAAACTGGATTTTGTGTCTCTTCTTTTTCATACTGTAAGACATGCCATTTACCATCAGAAAACTCAACCAAAATTCACCTCAGGCTTCTACTGTCGTGCCACTTTATATTATTTTTGGTCTTTATTCTAAGTTCCTATGAATTTGCTTACCATGCCACTGTTTGATTAAGTCTTCCTTCACCGATTGCGCACTTATGCGAATTTTCGGCCGATCTTTGGCCGACCTTGAGGGCCGTGCCTTTTTCTCAAAGATTGCCTTGAACCCTAGATTTTTTTGGAATCTCACTATTTGGAATATTGTCTCCGGGAGCCTGAATCATTTGCCTCTGGTAGTACTTTCCTTTCTATGGTTGGCTTGTGAGCTTGAGGGACAATTAACCCAATTTTGACCCATATTTAATCGATTTTCCATGTAAAAATTAGAAATAATGTAGGACAATATGATTTTTTTTGTGAAAACCTACTTTAGAGAGCTATTCAAGAATCAAAAGATGGTACTAATATTTCCCATTATTTTCTGTGTGATTTTGACCAAAATATCCATTGCAATAGCCATGGCAATCATATCAAATATGACCATCATGACCATTCCACATACAAAATCTGAAAATACCTAACAAAACCTACAATAAGGTATTTATTCCCCCTCAATTGCCATCTTTAACTGGCGCAATAACGAAAAGGTACCTGGCGTTATACTCTCAGGATGCTGACTACCAATAAAACACGATAACCTGGAACCATCCTATTAACCATCCTGAACCTGCAAAACCAGAATTCATTAATAAACTTTGCGAAAATGATCCGCCCAACATCAAATCATTAAAGAGATTTACCAAAACATCAAACAAGATAGTATACTTATGCCCTGAAATTTTGAGAGATCAATCCCACATAGTGGAGGCTGCCGCGTTTGGTCCTCCGTGGTGCGGCTGCTGTAGCCCTAGCCGCTTTCACGCTTAAGGGCCTGTGGGCAGCTCCGCTCATTGCACACGCATTGGTTGCCACGTTGACCAATGTTTTGAACTGCTTGCCACTGACCCGCACGATGAGAGCATCCTTCTCGGCCCTCGTTGTTGCACCATGATACGTCTGAACCAAGCTGCACCATGACTGCACCTGTTGGCAGCCCACCTTAAGTAAAAGCTACATGTCTGTGGGATAGAATTATGATTGTTAATGTTCAAAAATTGCTGCACCCCTGCTGGGTATAGCACAAGTTTTTGTTCATTTCAACCCTACTGATCTTGGGTCCCATGCACGACAGGGTGGGATCTGGGGGACCCTTACTTAGTTTGTCGGGTAGGCCGGGGCTGTGGCCATGTCCAACAAACGATGAGCCATGTCCATCATATCTTCACGGGAGATGCTGCTGGCCTGATGGGATTCATCACACTGATAGACCAGGCCATCAGACCCTCCAAGTGAGTCTGGCCAGCTGACGGGGTCATAATCATTATACTCTCCATCCCAATAGCTCCTGTTATCTTCTTCGTAGCCCTCATTGTCCCATCTTCTAGATGGTGGTAGCATTGGACACCCTGCTTCATAATGGTCTCCCCCACACTCCCAGCACTGTACCTGTGGCGGCTGGCTCCATCCCATCTCATGAGGGCCCATAGATGTGTGGAGAGATGCAAATGTATTAGGCTGCTGATGCACTGACTGAATATGAATTGACTCTGCTGCGGGTGATGAGTTCTCAGTGACCTTAAGAACGGATATTATCTTATCGGTGATTTGACTTACACCATTGTCAATTTTATTGCTAACACTCTTGATGTGCGACTCTAATGCGTTTAGTCTCTCTGTGTTCTCTAAGCCAGTGCGGAAGCTTTGATACGCGGTCTGTGATGCTGCTGTGAGACCGGTGAGGTCATTATATGCTTGCAGGTTGAGTTTATCTCTTACCGAGCCAAGCAGACCATCTCTATATATGCGGAGCACATCAGCTGGTCGAGACCTCCCGACTTCAGAGCACACCTTTAATGTTCTCTTACAAAACTGATTGGCATCCTCATCTGGTTTCTGAGCAAGATTGCGAATTAAAGCGTGGACCTTTTCTGAACTAGGCCCCGCCAAGTTGATAATATTTGTTCTAGCGTTCTGCCAATTATCAATTCCCTCAACAAATGCATATATCTCGGGACTAAGGTGAGCAGATAGCTGAGCTAGTTTGGAGGCATCTAGATTCTCCACACCATAAACCTTTTCTATGTATGTTTCATAGTTCCGTACCCACGGGAAAACCATGAGTTCATTTATCAGGGGAAATGGACCTGGGTGGATGGACTTGTAAACCCGGCGCGCAGCATCGATGTGCCGCATTCGTTGCTGTTCCTGTTGCACGTTGGCCTGGGGTTCCGCCATGATAGCTGGCTCTATTGCTTGTTGAACCTAATTTGGAAGATTGGCAAAGTTATGGACTATTGTTTACTCCGTGCACCGTACAGTTCACTGTGAAGTTAAAAGTTGTCTTTAAGTCTTTTCTTTAAGCTCTAGTCTCGATATATGCACTTCGGGTGAGAACCAGGGGGGCCATGGAAAAGCTGCATTAATGTTCGGGCCAAACTGCATTAATGTTTGGGTGACTGAAGTTCACAGGCCTTGCCTGGATATGATATATCACTATTCAACCATTGTGCTATACTGCATAAACTCCAAATATCACTGTGCTCTAATGTCTATTTCTTGAAGGCTTACAAAGTTCGATGTACAAACAGTCCAATCTTCACAAAGTTCGATGTCCAAACAGTCCAACTTCTAGCAAAGTTCTTATTAAATACATATAGATCTTCCCTATACCACTACCTGCTTACAGAATATGGTCACATTTCTTCTGATATAAATCCATCGAGTGCTGGTTATGGTGAGTAGGGTGTATGGGTGGGGGGTGGGCTATGCGGCACCCGCTGAGTAAAGGCCTTAATGTAAACAGCTCTGGTAGTGGAGCTTTGGTTGTGTAACACGTTTATTTACCCTTGGTGTAGCAGTCTCCATATTGGTGTCTAAAAATTGTGTGTTCCGTAAAAGTTCTGGGGGAACTTCTATGTAAATAGCTGCAACGAGTAACAGATAGTGGTATCAGGGTTAGTGCTTCAAAATTTGTCCTTGGCAGTGTTAGCAATGGACAGGTATTGTTCTTTACTGTATAAGTCCCAGGTACCACCTTGCTCTAATGTCTATGTCTTAAAGGCTGAAGGTTCCAATGTACACACAGTCCAAACTTCACAAAGTTCAAATGGCCAAACAGTCCAATTATTAGCAAATGTTCATATTAAAAGCATACAGACTCCCCTATGGCCACTACCTGCTTACAGACTATCGCCACATTCCTTAGACTAAAATCCAATCGAGTACTGGAGGTGAGTAGGGTGAGGGGGGGCTGCAGCACCCACTGTGACTGGGTGAGGCATTAGTGTACGCGGCTCTGGAGTAAAGGTTGTGTAGCAGGGTTGCCATACACAGTGGGTTCTACTCCAGGCTCCAGGTTACCTGCCTGTAAATCCTTCAACTATTGCTTTATATTGCATATGTGGGTTGGCTGTGGGGTCCTCCGGGCCCCGTCATGTATATAATGTATGGGCCATTCACCGTTACAGAGTTATGTTGAAATCCAAATCATAGTGTGGGAGCTCATTGTACTAGCACATAAAAGGCTTAAAGGTAACATAGTATTTACCTAAGCCTGCTAGTGAGCATGCTGGCAGTGGCTGGGGTTGGGGGTCTGGGGTTTTGGCAGGCCTCCAACTACTGGAGGAGGCTTCAGTACACATTAACATTCACAGGGAAACACAGTAGAAAATGGTTTGAAATCTGGCTAAAAGTGTCATAACCACCATACCCATTGTTAGTTTGGTAACTCCGCCAGTGTGAAAATATAAGCTTTCTCTCCTGTGTGAAGGTGTGAAGGAATATGTTCCTGCACAGTAATGTATGTGACCTTGATTTGTCTATGAGCCTATTGATAAATGGTTAATAGAGTCCAGTTAGATTCTAGCAGTGCCATTCGAGGCATTGAGTCAGTTGTAAATATGCGTGCTAGGGTTTATGGTCACTATGAATATATTGCCATTCGAGGCTTCAATCTATAAGTCTCACTTCAAGGTCAATCAAACTCACTTGCTGAGAGGTACTGTTTTATTATACAAGTCTCCAGTTTAGAGACAAATAGGTATGGTGGTTACATGTAGATATATATATATATGAATATATACAAATGATGACACTGGGCCTTAATTCCAAACCTGTGTGTAATGTTAAGGTGGTTCACCCATAGGGCTGACCCTGCACCTTCAGCCACATGTCTCCTGCCCCAGTCACAAGGCCTCCTGCCGCTGCTCCAGCCACATGCCCTCCTGCCAGGCCCTCACTGCTCAGCTCCCCCTCTGTACGGCCGTCACTCCATGTCCGTCTCCGTCTGGCTCTCCGGTATCGCCCCCCGGTGTCGCTCTCGTGTTACCAGGCACGGCCTGTTTTATATGCCCCGTCTCGATGGAGTGACCGGGTGGTGCAATGTGGCCTTCGGTCATTGGTTAATGGACAATGTGTGAGCAGGCGTTGGCAAGGGGAATTGCGACGTGGAACTATGTACGGCATTACGAGTAGGCCCATGATCCCAAGGCACCATGCTGGGTAACAATACCCTACGTTCTTGGCCCAGGACCAGGCCAGAGTAAATCCCCAACACACACAAGTGTGTACCGTAAACTCAGTGATTAATAACCAGTTAAGTTGTACATTATTGAGGCAATTATGAACTGATATCAGACAAGCAGATGTGTAAGATTATTAACTAATTATCTTACAATTGTGTGGTGGTTCGTAGTTAACTCTAGCTTAAAGAACAACGATCACGGCAGTTTCCAGGTGCGAGAATATATCTGTCTTTATTCACAAGAATAACAACTCTAGTTCCTTTACTAGGGAACAATCAGTGTAGAATTAATACACACAGGTAGATCAGGTTTCTCTATAAATAGAGGAAACGGTCAGTATACAACTCTTAGCATACAACTCTGTCCGCACGGTTGGACACGTGAAGTCTCTCGTCAGTCGGGCCTGCACTGACTGCTGTTCCAGGTAAACACATGGGTCTTATATAACACCGGCTCTTAGATCACGTGGCCAGGTGGGTGGGTCGGCCGCCCACCTGAGAGCGGCACACGGTTACCTGAAGAGGACCTGCGCCCTCTTCCGGGAACTGTGTGCACTAGCTCCAGGTGGAGAAGCCGAGTAAACAGACGTTACCCGGAAATACCGTGTATGAGATTAATATGTAATATCATGCCCCTACACTACCCCCCCTAGACAAAACTAGGTGGTAACGAACATATATACGGTTTTCCTAGTTTATAGAAAACACTTTAGACCAACGACTTGACAGTTATTGTCTATACAGCAACTAGGGGCGTAAACATATTATTACGACATACTACACAAGCGAGATCATCAAACTCAATATAAATATGGCATTACACTGTAATAGCAACCATAATGGATGATTTATGACATGTGAATATAATATCATACATACAATCGAACGGCTTGACACATTTCGATATGACTTCCTTATGAAGTTTCCTTACTTGGTTATTAAAAAAATGCGCGTGGGGTGTGTATATATTTAAGTTGAACAGAAAAGTTATTAAAACCCAGTCCTGATAAGGACTCACAACCACCAGCGTCTTACATTGGTTTGTGATTTAATGAAAACATTCACACAATGGATAACAGTAACCACAGCCTTTGTTTTAAGCCGGGTAATCCGATTATATAACCGGAAATATTAATACCTCTCGCAACATACAACAGAGTCAACACACACGACAATACCTTATGGTATAATTAGCATATACACATAGTCTTAACGACTTCCTATAAACATTACGGGTAGCCACGTTTCCTAGCTTATCAGATCATACAATCTTCATATATAGTATATTATGAAACCCGATTCATATGGTAAGTTTGAGAACACCATATTGGAACACCTGAGGTGATATGTATCACATAATAATGACTTGTTTTATATATTAAAACGTTTTAATGAGTAACCTGGCAGTGTACCCGGAAACCCTCACAATTAAATATAGCTTACTGGTGATCTAGTTGTAGACTCGGTGCTCTCCGCTTCTAATAGACGAATGAGTGAGGTGCTCTCCTCTTCTTAATACTGTTTCTTGGATAAATATCACCCGAAGGTAAGTTCATATGTACACAGCTCGCTAAGTATCCCGTCCTCACTCCAATAAAGTTTATGACATAGAAAACTATAATCCGGCTGGAAACCACGAGTACTGTCCGTTTAACACGTAATCCTAGCTCCAGGAATGTTCATGATATATATAAGTAGAACTGGAACCATGAGCATTGTCTGTTTGACACGTAATCCTTGGACGGGAACAGTTTATAACACAGCATAATAGTATCAGGAACACATCATGGTAACGTATCCCAAAAGTTAGTTTCAGGGACGTTAGTTTGGTAGCTTCCCGGTGGAGTCCTGATTCCCCATCGGGTAGGCTATAGTTGAGAGTTGAGTAGTTAGGTAAGTCCAGAGCTTCCACGGCAGGTTCCCCCCGCGTTGGTCCATATGCATCTAAAAAGATGCCCCTCTTTTTTCCTTGAGAAGGGAAACCCCGTCATAAAAATTTATGACGTCAGATTAACTGAAAGAACAATTAATCTATCCGGAAACTATTATAGTCTCCTCCTCTATTTCTAAAAAAAATTAGAAATAGACTCTGAACCTTCTGTTAGTATTTTAACCTAACGGTTCATCTCTTGCCCTTATTAAAGCAAGCGCGTGCTCAGCCGTGCCATCCCAAGCATCGAGAGTCATGCCAAACACCCCGTAAAATTTTACGTTCATGTCCTGTAACCGATTGGTTAACTTCTCGTTCTCCTGACGAACGAACCCTGCTGCGGCCTCAGCATTCTTCTGGCCTATAGCAGCTTCTCTTGACTTTTTAGCCAAGTAGTCCACATTGCCGACAGCGACCAATGTTTTCTCCTCCCTGTGGGCAATCTTTAGACCATGCATGAACAGGCCTAACATCTTGGTGTTGTATTCCACCGCTAGCTCGCGTTGGGACTCCTGGAATTCTGTAACAATTCTCTGTCCCACCTCGCAGCTCGCCTTCTCTTCCCGAGAGAAGTAGTTAACTATCGGGACGTATTTTAATTTTACGCCACCGGTAGTTTCCGTGCGGGAGGTACCCGCGACTGGCTGGATGACAACCGGCTCCTGGCTAACAGGAATCACGGGTTTTACATCCGCTCGCGGTGCTTTCGCAGCCGCTGCAGCCTTCGGGACAGTTATGCCCCGAGGAGTTACTACTGAGATCAGTGATTTGGGCTCAGTTTTCACGGTCAAGCTCTGCATATCCCGGGTTGGGGTAGTGGGAGACCGGACGTCCCTGGGGGTTGATTTTGCAATTGCCCCTAGATGGTACGTCAAAGGCAGGGAAGCCTTTGTTCTGGTAGCCGAGCTTTCTTTAGGCCGGGCACCTCCACAGTCTGGTTGACTGTTGGCACTGTCTGAACTGCTCAGACGTCTAGTACGGTACTCCATGTTAGTAGCCGCCGCTGCATGTCCACCGGAATCACGTTTCCGATCTTTCCGGTCTGTGAACAGCGGGTCTGGATACTCGCGATAATAGTCGCGACCTTCCGGGGCATGATAAATCCCATAGTAGGAATTATCGAGTTCCTCCAAAGTGGATCCAGCATGTCTCCGTTTTGGTCCGGGGGAGACCGCAGGAGACCGAGAGCGGTCGCGGGCAGACCGACTCTTTCCCCGGGAACTACCCCGGGTTTCCGGCTGACGGAAATTACCGCCGCCTCTCCGAGAAGTACGGGTAGTGCATAACACCGTATATTCCTCGTCATTCATGGCGAACTTGTTGCGTCCGTCCACTCTGGCAATCCTGGCTTTAAACTTCCCATCCGCGACCTCGCAGAAAAAGGGAGTTGCCGGCCGGATCTTAGCCTTCTGATCTTCCGTGAGTGACTTGTACTGGTCACATACGGCATCATGTAGCGCATTCACGCGATTGCGAGCTACACTGATTCCCATATTATGGCAATCCTTCATGTGGCGCATGAGCTCACCTCTCCGGGGTTCTAGACACCCGTTACACAGTTGTGATTCCCTACCTACTGTTATATCACAGTGGTACACCACGCAGTGGTGCATGTGATTTTCACAGAGGTGTCGCAGAAACCGTTGCTTTGTTACAAACACGGTTCTGTCAGTGCCTATCGTGTTTACACACGTGGCGAATGGGCACCAGTTTCTTTCCCGTTGATTATACCAACGGTTGCTCGCAAAAAGAAGCTTTTCTTTCTGCTCCTTACTGTAGTAAGTATCCGGCAGGATCCTGAGTTGATCTAGCCACTGCTGGTAAAAAGCAGACGGAGGACGGTCCCGGGGGGTATTCCGGATCCAATCCTCGTCGTCACTCTGACCTTTACAGTTGGTCGCGAGTGGACATCCAAAATTGGTAGGACCAATCGGACACTGTTCCCATGAATTGGGAATAAACACGCGGAACTTATTGTTCGCGTTCTGCCAGATTCGCCTCATCACGTCATTAGGCGGGATGGGGTCCTCTGGAGCGTTTCCTGGTTCTTCAGCGTTAGCCGGAACCTCCCCCTCCTCCGCATCCGAATGAGCCGGACTACGGAGAGGGCTGAGACGAGCTGGGTTGATTACCAGCGCAGCCACCACGGCGGCCGCTGCACCCGCTGCGGCGGTCATATCTGCCACAAGGGCCGGGGTGGGGATGGTGATGCCTGTGCTGGAGGGCGCCGGAGTATTGGCTTCGTTAATGTCCATAGCCTCATCCGTAGCCTCCTCAGCCCGTGGGATGACGGGCTGTCCCCCGGAAGGTTGTTCCGGTAATCCTTCTGCTAACACAGAATCCGGCAAGTTAGCTAACCTTGCCTTCTCGTTCCGGCGAGCCTGACGTCCTCTCTCCTGGACAAACTCGTCCGACTGGTTACTGTCGGCCGAGCTCGACCGGTTTGAGGCCCCCCTCTCACCTTTACTGCCGCGCCCCCTAGGTGTGGCTTTCAGCGCTTTTATACGCGCCTTCTCTTCCGCACTGGAAGATCTGGTTCGTACTGTACGAACCGCCTCATCAACCAAACACGATATGGCAATATCCCGTTTTACGTTGTGAGAATCCATGTAGTCCTCGATAGTGGCTACTTCCAGGATGTACGAAACTACTCCCTGCGTATTAACGGCAGCAATTTCGTACTCCTTCCGAGTTTTCGGTTCACGGAGTTTCCCGATTCGTGCCCTGTACCTGTTGACGCCAGTCAACAACATCCCGGCAACTCCACAATTCGGGTCTAGGGACAGAATTGGGAGTGCTGGCATTAACGGCTTGATGTCTGCGATATGTAAATCGAAGACAGCTCGTCGTAAGCAGTAGCATACGAGTAGTCCTTTCTGGAGTGCCTCCCAGTACACAAACCAGTCCGGGGGCATCTCCTCCTGCTCCTCCACTAATAGGAAGAGCAATATCGCCTGCCGTGTCAGCGGGTCAATCCGGCGGGGAGCTCCCTCCGCCGTGAGTCGTAGCACGTCCGCGTGCAGATCCACTTCACGTCCATCGTAATTGGACATGAAGCCTCCTAGTGTTGGTACTGCCGGGCGGGGTTTTTCAACGTCCACCGGCGGTTCTTCATGGTACAATGGACCCGGATCCTGATACTCAGCTTCGCTGGTATCAGCCTGACCGTCAGCTGGGCTGATGGCCTCAATGTCTAACCCTTCCAAGTAATTGGCGGCGACATTAGCAGGGCGTAGCGGTGACTGAGAGTCAGCGTCGACGTCCATTATCCCCTCTTGTCCCAGGAAATCTATAGATTCCTGGTCCACGAGGTCAGGTTGATTATCAACCACATTTCCTCCGCTAGCGGAGTCGCCCTCCTGAAGAGGGTCCACCTGTTGGTGGTCTGTCTCGGAAGACATGTTTTGTGTCACACTCAAGAAAAGTGTATTGTTGATGGATTATAGGGGATCCACCTCCCCACTGCGAGAATGGTCTCGTCCGAGCCCTCACGTCTGCTCTGGACCTCCTCTCAACCCCAACTGGCGATTCCCGCCGAGCCGCGTGCCTTATATAAGGCGCGCCACCGCGCATGCGCAACCCCGCGCGTCCCGTGACCCAGTTCCTTGGAACCAGGTCACCGCGCGTTCAAATGTAAACAGGTACCCTCATTCCACGTGTTAATCCTTACGCTCTGTCAACTCGTCGAGAGTATCAATGAAATATATATGAATGGCATAATAAAGCACATTCACCGGATTATCCGTCCATCACCCATGGGATCCTTGACAGGGGGACTATCACGATCATTCCGACCGTACTTACTTCCACACATAACTGATTACAACATTTAAATATTTAACAAGATTACAGGACACCACACTCGTTGTGTACCGGCTTAGGTTATACCGTCCCTAGCTAGTAACCGGGGACTGCGTCTTATGTTTTTAGGCATAACATTAGACCTGGTTCTAGGACACGCTTTTTCCAGAGTGGATTTAGCCTTAACCACACTCTTCCGGGTCCTTTTCCCTTCAGCCAGCGAGACTTTATTAGCCGCCTTCTTCCCGGATCTTTTTGGGATGACGGGCTTGTGCACCATTAGTTTCCGGGAAACCTCCTTCCGCGGCCTCCCGCGTTTCCGGGGAGGTTCCTTCACTAATTTCCGCTGTTCACTTTCCTCTATCAAAGTATCAACTTCCAACTCATACGAGTCCAGGGACAAATCTCTACCCTTCCACTCTCTTAGTCGAGCTACATTAGATTTATACATCTTTCCTTGTAATGAACGTATCACTACAGTACTGTCACTTACTATGCGGGTAACCACAAAGGGCCCGTCCCAATTACTAGCAAGTTTCAGAGTTGATAACGGCTCATATAATCTTACTACCTGATCACCAACTTTGAATCGTCGCGGCTTAAGGCCTAGATCATAGCCGGTCTTCTGCCAGGTAGCATTCTTCTGCAGTTCAGTTCTCACCAATTCATAAGCATATTTGAATTGATCTCTTAATGACTCCACAAACATAACATGGCAGGGGGTTTCCGGGTTCATTCCTACCACCCCAAATACCAGGTCAGCGGGCATTATCAAATCCTCCCCGAAAACTAACAGATTCGGGGAACAGGAGGTACTAGAATGGACAGTGCTATTATATGCATGACACACATAATCACACTGCTCATCCCAGTCGTCCATTTTATCATTCACCAGGGATTTCAATACCTGAATCAATGTACGATTGAATCTCTCAACCATTCCATCACTTTGTGGCCGGTAGGGATTTGTTCTCGTCTTACAAATCGCCAATCGGTGACACATCTCCTGCCAAAGATCAGATTCAAATTCCCGACCTTGGTCACTATGCATCATTAGGGGAACCCCAAGATGCAATACCCAACCTTTAACAAAAGCTTTTGCACAGGTTGCCGCCTTGTGATCCGCTAATGGAAACACTCTCGTATACTTGGTATAATAATCAGTGACAACCATCATACAAGTATTACCCTCAGGGGTAGTCTTAAACCCACTGATAATATCTATGGCGACTCGCGCAAATCTTACTCCAAACAACTCCTGGGACAAAGGCATTTTGCCCATCCCAGGCCCAGGTTTGTTTTTACAACAATCCGGGCAAGTAGCAATCCACCTTAATAGATCACTACTCATCCCTGGCCAGTAGTATCTCCTTTTCAGACGTTCCAGGGAACGCTTTTTCCCGAAATGTCCACTGGTCAGGTGTCCATGGCAATAATACATAACATCCCTCCTCATACCGGAAGGTATTACCACTTGCCGGACTCTCCTACCGGATGAATTAATCTTCCACCGGTAGATGATGCCGCTCTGGACCTCTAGCTCTGCCCATTGAGCTATTAGTCGTCTCATTTCCCGATTCTCCAGGGAAATCTCAGGCCGCGGGGGCCGTATCTTCCTAGGTAACAATACCAACAACCGGCTAAGGTTAGGATCCTTTTCCTGGAACTTCCGGATGGTTCCCATGGACCACTCCAGAACCCCAGTTCCCTTGATCTCAAAGGGAATCCTTGCTCCGGCTATGACAGCCTCATGCTGACCACAGTCATCACAGTTGGTGTTTTCGCACTTCCTGATAGGACGTCGGGAAAGTGCATCAGCATTTACATGCTTTACCCCAGCTCTATGCTGGATCTGACTTTGCTCCAAACCGAACTCGGAAAGGTGTGCTAGCCAACGTCCAATCATTCCTTCCGCATCTTTGAAATTCAGTAACCATCTCAAAGAGGAATGATCTGTTCTTAGCGTAAAATCTGACCCCCAAAGGAAATGTTTGAACTTTTTAGTATAAACTATCACAGCCAACAATTCCCTTTTAGTGGTACAATAATTTCGCTGAGTCTTACTCATAGTATTACTAGCAAAGGCAATGGGAACCTCCACTCCGCCTTGGACTTGACTGAGGGCGGCCCCAATACTCTCATTGCTAGCATCTGTATCCAATATAAAATGACCATCCGGGGTGGGATACTTTAACACCGGGGTCTCTACAAACAACTTTTTTATTGCTAAGAAAGCTGTATCCTGCTCCTTCCCCCAGGGGAACTCTTCCTTCCTATTTCCGGGTGTCCAGTGTGACAAACACTGGATCGGATAGGCTACCCGGGAATATCCCGGCAGGAAATCCCTATAATATGAACAGAACCCTAAAAAGGATCGCACATCTTTAGGACCCCTGGGTACTTCCCATTCAGTCACACTCCTGATCTTTTCCGGATCCGCCTTAACCCCCTCGGTGGAAATAATCCGCCCTAGGTAGTTAATATCCTTCTTAAACAGATTGCATTTCTTTGGTTTCAATTTGAGACCGTTAGACATGATTCGGTTTAAGACTTCCTCTAAATTACTTAAACAGTCCGCAAAGGTCTTCCCAAACACAATTACGTCATCCAAGTAAACTAGACATTTCCGCCATAGTAAATCACTTAATAGTGTCTCCATCATGGCTTCAAAGGTGGCCGGCGCGTTACATAACCCGAACGGCATTACCTTATATTCAAACAACCCGATATGGCTGGAAAACGCGGTTTTCTCCATATCTTCAGGCTTCATGCCTACTTGCCAATACCCGGACTGTAAATCCAGGGTACAGAACCATTCATTCCCTCCCAGGGAATCAATCGTCTCATCTATCCTAGGAAGAGGATAGGAGTTCTTTTTTGTCAACCCATTCAGTTTCCGGTAATCAATACAGAACCGTATACTACCATCCTTCTTGGTTACCATACACACAGGGGAGGACCAAGGACTCATGCTGGGAACAATAACATTATCCTTCAGCATTTTCGCTATTTCTTCCTCAGCTACAATCTTCTTCTTGAGGGGTAACCTCCTATAAGGAATCTTAAAAGCGGGGTTATCCCCGGTTTTAATTTCATGCAATACCTTATTGGTTCTCCCCAGGGGTTCCCCTGGGGCCGCAAAAGCTTGCCTGCACCTCTTCAGCATAGCCTTTAGGGCTTCCTGATCATTCTCATCCGTTATGGACGATCCTGTTAACAACTTAGTTAACTCTTCATGCAATTCCTCTTCCCCTCCTTCTTCTAACCTCAGGTCTTGGTGGCTACCGGTGACTGCCTCCGCAAGTATCACTTTCCCAACTTCAGTGCCTTTCTCAAGATATACTGTGGAGTTTCCGGGGTTGGAAATGGGTGTCACTGTCCATCTGGAATTCCCTACTAGGGTATCCGCAGATTCCAATCCCTTCCGGGATAATACAGCCATATCCGGCTCGATTACCGCTAATCCTCTCTGGATTAGCCTCCCTGAACTGACTAACACGTCACAGGTCATTCCCGGGGGAATCTTCACAGTCTGCGCCACACTAGCGACACTACTTATCACTCTCAACTTACAGAGTATGGTAATATCATACGGGTATTCAATTTTCAACTTCCCACTTTTCGGATTCAAAGTCGCACCGAAAAGCGCCGCGAAATCCAAACCAAGAATACCATCATCTTCAATCTCAGCTATGGTCGGGGCCCAAACAAATTCTTTCCCGGCCACAGAGATTATCAGAAAAGTCCGTCCAAATGTCCTCATTCTGGTACCATCGGCCGTACATGCGTTTACCCTCATTGTGAGGTTCTCACACATATTCGGCAATAAGCTGATGAATCTCTTAGAGACCATGGAGTGGCTAGCTCCAGTATCCATAAGAAATTCCCCAGTCTTTCCTTGTACAGAACAGGAAACGTACCACCTCTTCCCATCAGTTACTGAGGGATTCCTAGTAAACCGGTGAAGGTCACTATCAGTGCCCAGGTCGAATCCACATCCTTTCAGGTGTTCCAGACAAGGATGACCCGGGGGAAGCCTGGTTCCTCCAACCTTAACCAACTCTTTGGTTATTGACTCCTCTAAACTGGCACTAGGTTTCCCATACGCGCACCCCTGGGCGCCTGTTGTACCAGTCTCCCCAGCCTCATGGTTTCCGGGATGTACGGTCCCATCTCCCTTCTTGCTGGACGCATTCACTGCTAATGAATCTTCACCGCCAACGTCGGTGATAATCTGACATATTTCCTCAGGGGTTACCGTCCTGCCATCCCCGGTAACCCCCTCTAATTTCCCAAAACCTCACTTCTTAAAACAGGTTTCTCTGCTTTGCATTCAGATGCAAAGTGCCCTTTGACTTGACATCTGTAACACTGGACAGTGTTACGATCGACCCTAGGGCGGCGCCTGGTTTGATTATCAAACACCTCGTTCATGCGTTTAATCATGGACTCCATTAAGGTATTTAATGAGTTTCCTGACGCATTTGTTTTATCCGGAGTGGTCGTCTCCGGGGTCTGGGTTTTCTGACTGGGTTCAGTCTGCGGCTCCCGAATGTCGGGTTTCCGGGGGGTTTCCGAATAACCTTTGTTACTAGGAAGCTTCCCGGAAGCTGGGGTTGAGCTAGATTTCTGTCGACCCTTGAATTTCAGGGCGTCTACTCTCTCCTCCCCTTCAGATTCTTCCGCGGAAGAATCGTCTCCATCTAAGGAATGTTCAATTCCAGAGACGCGCTGCCCCCTATTAGCGGGTATCATACCAGCCAACAGTATCTTCTTCTTGTCATGTTGATCAATCGCCATGAACAAATCTGCTAGGGAAGACCCAGCTTCCCAAGCTCTACCACAAACTTTAGCATGTTCAGGATCACTCAATCCACTAATAAATCTTACAAATAGGGATTCTATGTAATATTCAGCATCCCTACTCCATTCTGGCCTAGCCTGCCGCAATAATCGCTGCAATTCTAGCCCAAAAATTTTAGCAGATTCCTTCGGTTTCTGCGTTCTTCTCTGAAACAGAGTCCAGTGATCTACTGTCACCATTTTCCCAAAGGTATAACAAGCTAATACTTCCAGCTGGTCGTATGTAGCTTCCGGCCCGTAAGTGTCCCTCCATTCTTCAACCACTATCTTACCCGGGCCGTCACTCAACCATATCACAAAAGCTCCCAAGGATTCCTCCTTGTTCCAGCAATTGTACTTACAATCATCTAAAAGTGATTGATATTCTTCCTTCCAGGGTCGTAAACCCCTGTAAGGCTTAGTCACGCGTGCAGTTCTCTTAGCGGCATAATTAGAATGCACTAATTGACCTGACATGCGTCTACTCCAAGCCAGTAAGTCTGTACCGTCTTGACCTCGGCTGGAGCAATCTAGTCCCAAATTACCTATGGCTGGGTCTCGATTATGTAATTGGTGTTCCGCCGGGGTCATTGTTACCCTTCGGTTCAAAGGAACCTTTATTTTGGGTATATCGTCAGAAGATTTATCTGATTCCGAGTCTGTACCCTCATCAAAGCGTGGGCCTTGATAGCCGGACAATCCCTGAGTGTTTTTATGCACTGGATTTGACCTTCCCTTCGTTCTCTGCTGTGACCCCTTATTCAGACTACCCCTCGGCCTATTTTCAGGGTCTTTATTGACTCCCGAATGTGTATCAGTGGTCGGAGGCGGATATGAATAAGTTGCATCCGGGCAATATCTATAATTACCCTTGCTATCATAATCTCCCGGGTTCCCATATAGAGCCGGGTCATCTCCCGAAAAGGGGTTCAATGAGCCATAACTATGGTTCACGACTTCATCTCGGAATTTATTTTTATAATGTCGAGACACTTCCTCCTCTGGAGACATTTCCCTGTTAACCTGACCAATACTGGCATGATTAACTGGTTCCCGTTCAAGAGAGCGCCCGGTGATATTCACTCTCCTTGAATCCTTCCCTCTGTTTTTATACACAGAGTCTTCCACATTCCTCAATCCATTATCATTAATAAATGGATCGAATTGAGGTAATGCATCCACCTTCCTAGCAGCAAGAGTGCTGTCCAGAACAGTTTCCGGCCCGATAGCTGGAACTTGTTCCTCCCCCTGTTGTTCCATTGCCTTCGACAATTCACCCCGCAGGAGAGTTTTCCTGGCTTCCAGGGAACAGACAGCCTCCACCTCAGCTTTCCGTTTCCTTTCTAACTCTTCCGTTTCTTCCAGGATTTGTATCCTGGTGGATTCGTTATCCTTGACCAACTGGTCTCTGCCCTTCTCGAGCTCTTCTGTCCCCTTCTTCAGGGCATACCATTCTCTAGAGTATTTTTTCAACTCCCTCTCATACCTCTCCTTAAGAGATTCGGAGTGTTCATTCTCCTTCTGGTTCTCAGCAATCTTTGCTTGAATCTTTTGGTATTCATGCGATTCCTGAGCAACCTTCTTTTTCATATACCGGTTGTCTTCTATCAACCGTTCTCTCTCTTCTATCAGAGTTCCTTTTACCCTCTGATTCTCAGAGAGGATCTCGTCCCTTTCTTTTACCAGGGATGTCAATTCCTCAGTCAATGCAGCATACTGATCTTCCATTGACTGCTTGTCCAATCGGACATTCTCCCAGTAGAGGTCATCCTCTTCCCGAGCCAAACGCTCGTCATATTCCCTCTGGAATCTCTCATCTCCTACATAGGGTTCCACCCAGGAAAGATCCTGCAATTTCCTCTTCTTCTGTTCTGGCTTCAAGCCCTCCCCAGGGTCCATCCCTGGCACCTCCAGGCGAGTTGATTCCAACTCCCCTTCACTCAGCTCTGGGCCAGAGCCGCCCAGGCTACCACCGGTAGCCATTGTCTGTCCACTAAAGGACTGTCTGTCCACTCAAGGACTTCCTGTTCAGTATAACCCGAACATATTCCCGAACAATTAACTTGTTCTGCTACCTTCACTGCTACTGGTCACGGCACCAGTGTGGTGGTTCGTAGTTAACTCTAGGTTAAAGAACAACGATCACGGCAGTTTCCAGGTGCGAGAATATATCTGTCTTTATTCACAAGAATAACAACTCTAGTTCCTTTACTAGGGAACAATCAGTGTAGAATTAATACACACAGGTAGATCAGGTTTCTCTATAAATAGAGGAAACGGTCAGTATACAACTCTTAGCATACAACTCTGTCCGCACGGTTGGACACGTGAAGTCTCTCGTCAGTCGGGCCTGCACTGACTGCTGTTCCAGGTAAACACATGGGTCTTATATAACACCGGCTCTTAGATCACGTGGCCAGGTGGGTGGGTCGGCCGCCCACCTGAGAGCGGCACACGGTTACCTGAAGAGGACCTGCGCCCTCTTCCGGGAACTGTGTGCACTAGCTCCAGGTGGAGAAGCCGAGTAAACAGACGTTACCCGGAAATACCGTGTATGAGATTAATATGTAATATCATGCCCCTACACTTGCATGTATTTCACCATTGTAATAGGCCTACTCATAGATCCACTTCAGTCTTCACCCACAGACAATCAAAACCGAAACTGTAGTTTAGGCCCTTTAGGCCCTAGTTGTAGAAATGTGTATTGGAGTGTAGGCCCATGGGCGAGTTCGGAATGATGCCTGTGCAACCTGTACTTGTAGCCTACACTATGCACACTGTTGATGCCCGAAACCACCCAATGTAGACGGTGTGTTTCATTTGTATTGCCGATTTTGGAGGGAAATGTCATGTCACTTCACTCACCGATTGTGGAGTTGCAACTCACTCAAATCACTTGAATCACACCTCCCAGCAAACCACAAACGTAGATTCGTTTATTTCATGGCGGATACAATGATCACTATGCTTAAGTACTAGAAATCCCGTATCCCATGCCCCCCATGGGATACAATGTTCCTGTATCACATGGCCTATGACATCATCATTCGTTCAAATTCTTATGGCCATTTATATGCAATTTAACATATTTTTAAGGTTAAAAACCATGAAATAAAGGCAAAGGCCCATGGTCAGAGAATTTTTGGTATCGTTCCCTCCTCGGTGGGGCTGGGGCGCATCCCACTCAGCCTGCGGCTTCGTGGGATACTGCCCCAGCCCCACCTCGGGGGGAACGATACCAAAATATCCTCTGGCCATGGGCCTTTGTCTATCTATCCCGTCGCCATTTGATGTATCTTGTAAGTGTAGAACGTCTATAATATGTAGTTATAGAAGGAAGAACTCAGAATACGATGTAGATCGTTCATAGACCGGATGTCCAGTCCCGTAACTTGTTCCCACGTTTATTGATTAGCGATTGTTACCCGGTCGATTTCCCGCGCTACCACATATGACATGGCCGGGTGTCTCCACCCAAGTAACATGCCCAACTGGCGCCCAGTTGGGTTTACCTTGGGAAACCTTGGGCTAGACTGGGCTGTGTTTTAGGCTGGGCAAATCCATGGGCTTCAGTGGGGCCCCAGTTGGGCTAAGTGAATTTTATAACATGCCTTGTAAATATCCCTGACATCTTGAATCATGCTCTCTATTAATGAATTTCCAAGTATGAACATGTTATATTCACTATTGTGTAGGAAATGTATGATTGGGCTTTAGGTGGGCTTAGACTGGGCCAATTTTCTTTTTCAGAAATGCTTTATGGAAGTCCCTAACAGTGTGAATCAAACTCTCCTTTTGAAAGAAAATTAATTTGAAATTTCATAATGGTGATTTTGCTGGAAAATCATAGTTGGGCTTTCGTTGGGTTTGATGTGGGCCTCCCAACAAGTAGTTCACAGCGTTGACACTAGATGGCCATGTGGTTCTAAGCCTTGACACTAGATGGCCTCTGTATACCATGTAGAGAGAAATCCTCCAATTCAATATCACTTCTTCATAAATACAATACAGCCAAAATATGCCATGCAGTTAATACATGTATAAGAATCAAGATATTTTAATGCATTTTGGATAATATATGCTGGGATTCCGCTAGGACTTGTTTTCTATTAGCCAATTTGGCGAATTTGTATCAATTTTGATTAGCCAAATTGCACATCAATTAGCCAAACCTTCTTACATAGTTTACGTCTTTGATAAATAAATAATGTTTGGACAGTTGCCCTCACCCTAATCCTTTTCGAAGTGCATCTAACTTAAGGCTTGTCCCTCATTTTACTACCCATTCAGTCCCAACAGACCCAAACAGTCCCACATCCACAATTAGCCAATTTGGCGAATTTTCAGTGGGTAGTATCAGCCAAAATGAGCTTTGGTTCGCCATTGGCGATTTGGCGAGTGGCTAGCGGAATCCCAGATATGGAAGTTACCATTATATTGTGTAAAGTAATGTAGAAAATGAAGTATTAACCTGGAGATCCCTATCCTGTGGTTCAAAATGAACTATAAGACATGGACCCACACATCCCTAGGATATCAGCTAAAGATCTGACGACTAGGATGAAATAGTATCTAAACTTGCACAAGTCCTATCTTTGCTGACTTGAACCTGATGAATACATTTTCTATCTTTCATGTAAAAAATGTATGACATGAAAGGCTTCCTGCAGGGATATGCTAGCTGAATCCTACTTGGGCCAGCCCAACCTGTGCCCATCCTGAGCCCAGTTAGATATTAGTCATTAAATTAATATATTGCTATATATTAATTAAAATCAATAACTAGACTGCCCTATTATGTAAGTTGTAAACCTAAAATATGAAAGTGGGGCCCGTCCGGGGCCCAGTCGGGGCCCAGTTTGGGCTAGCCCACTTGGGCGCGGACATTTGCCCAGTGCCCGTTCTCGCAGGGCCCCAGTCGGGCAGCCCAACTGGGGCCCAGTTGCTAGCCCAACCGGGGCCCAACTGGGGCCCAGTTAGGTTTGCTACTTGGGCAGTATGGAAGGCCGGTGCGCCATTGCCAATTGCCAATTGCTAATTGCCAATTGCTTATTGCCATTTGCCAATTGCTAATTGCGAATTGGCGGCCATCTTGGTTCTCGGACGTTAGGTGCTCGGACGTTAGGTGCTCGGACGTTAGGTTTAATAAAATATGTTTGTTTTTGAGGGGAGGGGGGTGTTCAGACGTTATAGGTATTGTGCTCGGACGTTAGGTACCGTATGGTGCTCGGACGTTAGTCATGATGCTCGGACGTTAGGTATGGTGCTCGGACGTTAGACATGGTGCTCGGACGTTAGATATGATGCTCGGATGTTAGTCATGGTGCTCGGACGTTAGACATGGTGCTCAGATAGGCAAAGTCTATTAAGCTCACGGGATAAAGATAATTTTAACATTGATATTCCGAACATTAGTCTAATGTCCGAGCATCGTGCATGTCAACAGATTCTAGGGCACTTTTGTAGTCGTGGTCCTTCGGGAAACAGCTACTCCTCGTTTTCTTATCAAATAGGCCTATGTCCACTTTTTTTTCTGGTGGGGGGGGGGGGGGGTGGCCAATCTAATGTGTGCTTAGTCTCAATCAGACCCAGACGGAACGATCTAGGTCTGAAAACCAGCGCCGCGATCTGCTGGGGAAGCCGCAGCTAACCGATTGCTGCGGCCACTGTAGTCCCCGGGACTATGCGCCGCCGCGCGCGTAATTTACGCGTCTGCCACGGGCGTCCTCGCGCCTACGCCCCCCCCCCCCCCGCCCCCTGCTGCCCCCCCCCCCCCCCCCCCATACACACACACCTGCATTTGGCTGGCTCTATTGGGCTGATTATGGATGGTAACTATTTATAGTCCCAAGGACTACATCTGTAGTCCTTAGGACTATGTCTGCAGTCTTCAGCACTATGATTATAATCTCCAGGACTACAATTGTAGCCCTCAGGACTATAACTTAGTATAGAGCTGCTTATTGCCCCCTTTTCATGTCATAAAGGGCCTATGCCTCTGCTTGACAATGAATTCTAAATGTGCTGAACAATATTGGTGCATAGTCCTGGGGACCATTCTGTAGTCCCCAGGACTACAGAGGAAGTCCTTAGGACTACAGAGGAAGTCCTTAGGACTACATGTATTAAACGCTTAATACTTGTAGTCCTAAGGACCTCCTCTGTAGTCCTGGAGACTACAGAGGAAGTCCCCAGGACTACAAGTATTAAACTTGTAGTCCTGGGGACTTCCTCTATAGTCCTAAGGACTATAGAGGAGGCCCTTAGGACTATAAGTATGTAATGTGTAGTCCTGGGGACTAATAAAATGGTTGTCCTGGGGACTATAGGCATAGTGCTGGGGACTATTACAACAAGCTGCATAGTCCTAAGGACTACAGAAACAGGCCTACATAGTCCTGGGGACTACAGACATAGTCTTGCAGGGGCGGACCCAGGAATTTGAAAAGGGGGGGGGTCCACCAAACACCAAAGTACCGAAAATTGACGCGCCGCGAGTCGCGGCGGATCAAATTATCATTAAAAAAATTTAAATTTTTTTCCAAAAGGGGGGGGTCCTGACCCCCAGAACCCCCCCTCTGGATCCGCCCCTGGTCTTGGGGACTACCAACTCAAAATCTCTAGTCCCTAGGACTATGCTTCTATAGTCCCTAGCACTATGTAGGCCTGTTCTATCTACCTCTCTGGTAGGGGCAGTCTTGGGAAGTCCCTAGGACTATGTGGGTAGTCCTCAGGACTACGGCAGTAGTCCTCAGGACTACACCTAGCTATAGTCCTCAGGACTACACCTGTAGTCCTCAGGACTCTGCAGGCCATGCAGCCTATAGATTCATGTATTTAGAAGGCCTGTGCATGATGGTATGGGACCCAGGTGCACACATAGGCTTAGTCTCTAGGACTACAATTATAGTCCTGGGGACTACATGTATAGTCCCTAGGACCACACATGTAGTCCCCCCCCCCCCCCCTCCCCGCTCAGCAGGCACGCGTATTTGACGCGCAGCGGCGGGCACGGCAGCTCGTAGTTCTAGGGACTACAGAGGCCGCAGCAATCTGTCAGCTGCGGGGAAGCCCTGCAACATCCGGGTAACCTCGTCAACTCAAATGCGGGACTTGACTCGGTCATTTTGGACCACTTCACATGGTGGGTGTATCCTCGCACGCCCTTTTACAGCTAAGCCTCTGTAGACATACTTTACAAAATGTAGTTCCCCAAATTTACACTCAGAAATCTAGTGTTTCTCACTAAATAGACACAGTATTCGATTCAATTCACCTGAGAATACAATATTCTAGAAGAATATGTCACAATGAGGTCTGAAATAACACTTTTTTTAAGCTAAATTCGGTGCACAATTTTGGGCATGGCAGTTGGGATTTCGAAATGTTGTTTACAAACAAGGCTAGCTGTCAATGTCGCCAGAGGCTCTTCTACAATGATTATGATCTAATTTCAGTCAGACATTGACTTATGTATGTCATTTAATGGAGATTATATCTAAACATGTGACTGACAATGCCTCTCTAAAATATTAGAAAATCTGACAGATCCGCGCACGTGGGAACTAGTTCTCGCGGTCCGGACCCACATGTAAGAGAAAGGTTCCCACCAGAACCTGAGCTATGTAAGTGTGGCCCTGCAAATCCCAAATAGCTCAAAGAGGGAATCCAGAGTGATGACGTCATAGCGCGGCCAATCACAGCCATGCACACATCTGTGGTCGACTGGCCCGTACCCTTACGGGCCTGGTACAGGCTATTTTGTGCTCGGGCGTTTTAAGGGTCTATCCACATTATATCTATTATTAGTATAGCCACACACTTTTTATTTCTAATTGCGCATTTATCCATACAATGTCATATTTTGAAACCAATAAGTGGCCAGACTGCATGCTTTGTACATCTCGCTTGTTTTAGACCTATGCCTAACACAGAAACTGCACAATTGGGATGGTAGTTGGTACTAACCAAAAACATAACGCAGTGGGCATAACTATGGGCAGATTCCACAAGTGGCATATGCCAGATTCAACGCATGCCCTTCATAAGGGCATAAGTGGAATCTGGCATATGCCACGAGTGGAATCTACTCATGGTTATACCCACAAGTTATGTTTTTGATTTATTATACCCCCCCCCCCCCCTTAAGATACTGCAATTTCCACAAAATTTAAGACTTATAAAGTTCAAACAGCGAGACGCTAAGCCTATGGCTGCAGCTGGGTCAAAAGTAGATTTAGTATCATCTGTATTACTGCAGTCTATCGACGGTGCGAGTTCCGGGAGACGGGGCTGCTTATAGTGGCTTGGTCAAAAGTGACCTGGCTATTCACAATATATTTTTAAAGGCTAATTTTTTACTTTGTCTTTGAAGTGCTCTATGAATGGATATAGACATAATCATCTTTTACCGTGAATATAATATATATGGCCCTAAACCTCTAAAATCATTATGGCGACATGGGCCTTTTTTTAAATCAATATGGTGACATGGGCATTTCTTAAAATCGACATGGGGTATGGCCTTCCTAGTGACATGTGACATGGGTCATTTCTTAAATTCGACATGGGACATTAGGCTTAGTGACATGAATATGAATAGCAGAATGTTGCACCAAAGGGCACCATTTCAAGAATAGTCAATTAACATTTTCTTGGGGGGATACCCCCCAAGCCCCCTTAACAGATTTCCTTTAAAAGAATATAAGTGTGATCTCGTGTTAACATATAGTAACCAAAGCCCCCCCCCCCCCCCCGCCGCTGGTACACTAGTTTATAATCAAGTGGCTCCAGAGGGGTCAAAACCAGGGGTCAAAAGCGACCTGGTGACCTGGACTGTTTTCCAGGCGACCTGGTACAATAATAAAAGCGACCTGGCAACGTTTGAAAAAGTTTGACTTTAGCATAAATGGTCTAAAAATGCGACTTTGGGACTTGGGACCCTTAATTTCGCCGGATTACATGCCCTGGAGCCGTATTACACGCCCTGGAGCCGTATTACACGCCCTGGAGCCGTATTACACGCCTTGACCTACATTTTGATGCAGCGTGGGCATACAGAGCCCGTATGCCCACTGAGTGGGCATACAGACTCCCTATACCTACAACACTGATATACCGTATGGGGGGTATAATAATCCCGGACTACTTTGACCTCTCCCTGTGCATTGACCTACATAAGCCTCAAGTACGGCAAGCCTCAGCGACGGCAAAGCCTCAGCGACGACGAGCCGGCTCGAGGAATGGTCTTATGGGAGTGTGACCAATGGCAAGCTTCGACATATCCCAAAAATTCCCTTCCCATGATGCCCCGCGCAAGTGGTAATAACAAAGATGGCTGCGCCCTACGTTCACCATAAATCTGCATCAAAATGAAGTTTGATACTCTGGTTTGGTAAGTTTCCTTTCGTCATAGATTGCCACCAAAGCATAAACATGTGATTTAAACGTAATATGTAACATTGTACTAAGTTGTGTAAATCGGTTAACATTGAATACAAAAGGCCAAAGCAAGTTTTGACAGTTCCTTCCGCGACGGCTCGGCCTCGAGTCGGGGGCAAGTTCAAGTCAGCCGTAAGGTCTAAGGAGCCACCCCCTTGTTTTTGAGCTTGGTATTTCCTGGATACTAGAAATGCTGTTGACAAACAAATGCAGTACTTACTAGATTTACATATTTCGATTATGTGAATGCCAATCTATCATAGTTTATGCATACATCTGATCCATGTACAACGCGGGTACAACAGCACTGGGGCCGCTTGTAAATCATAGCTGTGAAATTAGATAGTTGCTGTTATATAGTACTACTAATAGGGTGGCCGGAGGATTTTTAAAAATGAATTAGACACAAATGTGTCATGTATGTCTAGAATGGCTAAATATTCACATTTAACAAATTACCATTGTTATGTTGATACAGTATAAACTATAAAGTAACTCACTGTAGCTGATTACATATACCTCACCCCTCCAACCTTTCTGACAGATCTGAAGGCAGGTAGACTACAAGTTCAAGTTCAAGTTCAAGTTCAAAAAGTATTTATTTTTTCCTAGAGACAGGGTACATCAACAATTGGTCTCCCTGCATGACCGCTCTAGGGAGGAAGGTGTAAAGATAAGACCTCAAAGTTGCTTTTCGCTCTATAATAACCTTACATAGGGTAATTCTTTACACCTGGCTTTGGTTTAACATGCAATATCTGAACATCAACGACTTAATTATCACAATGCTTCACATAGTACATACATAGGTCAAAGGCCTCCCCCATGGCCCAGGCCTGCCGCAGTGACTAAAGTATGCACCAATTGCCATCCTTGAATCTCTCTATAGGCCTATGACAGAGCAGCCCTCTAGTGTTATAATATGAAGTTAATACTTGAGATTGGGGTCTCAGACCCCCATATGACCCCAAGGAGATGCCCTGACGCTGGTTGGCGCTAGGGCCTATAATTTCCATTCAAAATGTATCATATTAAGTTAATTAAGATCTTTATGTGGTAATTTGCCAAAGATTGCCAATTCACAATTTCTTTACAAATCTTAAGTTACAAATATATAATTTTAAGTGCTCTATCTACCATACAAATAATTTTACCTGCACAGAATAAAGCCTACTGGTGTGTACCTGCATTCAATACCATTATAACAAAAAAAGAATTGCATTGATATATGAATTTGCCTTCGGGCAGTGTGAATTTTCCCACCTGACAGTTGGGAGAATCACTCACTAAGGGAGTGTTCATTTATTAATTACAGGGGGGAGGTGGTGAGATTTCGCGCGGAGGGGCGAAATTTTTTTACGCCCCCCCCTCGAGAGCGCGTGTAACGTTTCGCGCCCCCCTCGCCGAAGGCGCCGAAAATTTTTCGCCCCCCCCCCCCTTTGAACTATAGTAACGCGCGGGCTTTTTGGCTAAAAAGGGGCTTAAATTTTTACGCCCCCCCCCCTCAAGAGGGGTCAGAATTTTTTACGCCCCCCCCTCAGAAGGGGTCAGAAATTTTTACGCCCCCCCCCCAAACCCACCACCCCCCCCTGTAAATAATAAATGAACACTCCCTAATAGAGCTCAGAACAGGCTCGAAATGTGAAGGTCTGTCAACAATTCCCCTTGATTACATTATGTAATACAATTCATTGTGTTAATTCCAGCTCATGTGAGATTGACCCATTCAGTGTCTCAATATACCAATTCACTGTAAGTCTCTATCTACTCCCTAGCCGAAATGACAAGCCACTATAAGAGGGTCATTTAACATAGGATCAGATACACATTGAACGATCATTCAGACCCTTCAGCCACCCTACTACTAGATGCAGGCCTGCTAATAGTAGGCCTGCATCTAATTTCTAGGCCTGGCCCTAGTAGATCGTAGAGGCTCGAACTGTCTTTGGGGACAGTTCGAGAGCAAGTGTATGCTACAGCAATATGGTCAGAAATAATCACATTTTCTGAATGAGATTTTCAGTTTTGAAACATCAAATTCATGCTGTGTTTAGCTCAGATTTTCTTCTATATGTTGGTACCATTGTCAAATATAGACTGTCATTCAACCCATGGATATTTTAAAAAGTTTAAGGGCTATCCAAAAATCTTTTGAAATTGTCACAGTTGCCATTTTGACTCTTAGCCAATCAGACGTCACGTCACTGAGTGGCCAAGTAGAACGTCATCTCTGATTGGCTGAGAGCTACTCTGCCAACTTGGCAGAGTAAATGACTAGAACTGACAGACTTGCTCCCGACCTCTGAACGGTGGGAAGAGGTGGGTTTCTCGACCTAGGCGCTAGCGATAGCCTAATAACCATAAATATAACGCAGTGGAAATATTAAACTAGGCCTACCTGCAGATTCCACACAAGTGGCATCTGCCTGATTCCACGCATGCCCTTTTAATTAATATAAATAATCTGTGTTGAGAGATCGACCCTCAGAAACTGTGTTACTGTTAGTGTTACCCCTCATCTGCGAGACAGGTCAACTTGTGTGAAGGTGTACCGGACTATTTATGACGTTTTTAGCGTTTTTTACCACTTTTATTTCACTTTCAACTGTTGATACATCCAAACTACATCAATGACAGCAAATAAAACTATATATAATTCATATTAAGGTATTTCTTAATAACGTAGTACAACATAAAAGTTGGCGATGTACCCGGAAGAAGAACTGATTGTTTTGACATGAGTCCCTTCGCCAAGTTCTGGAATTTCCCCTGAAAGTTGCAGGGTCTGCCGGAGCTCTCCCGACCTATATTATCATGTAGATGCATGTAGATGTAGATGCAAAACCAAAAAAATGCTATGAATACGCAGTTTCATGTTACAGAGATGTAAGTCATCAGGGATTTCCCTTAAAAAAGGGATTTCAAAGATCTCTCCACAGTTAAAATATACATTCAATATAGCAGTTTAGGAGTATTTTAGTAGCTTTTCAGGGATTTTGTCAATACCCAACTTACATTTCTGATGTTATTATCTACTCATCCTTGGTCAGATTATACTTAAATTCCAAGTATTATTGTAAATAAATAATGATTTTGATACGGTAGCATAAACACCTGTCCTTCACCCAGATTTCCGCTGAGACACCACAAGAGTACCGCACTGGCAGCATGAAAGGAGCGTCCTGAGCAGTTCAAAATTGTACCACCCATATCGTTGCTGTTTATGGTCCGACCAACTGGCTTTTTGACAGGGACAGAAGGCAGTACATGCCCGCAGCCTGCAACTGTCGCCCACACCCACCTGCACACCCACACCCACCTGCTCTCCCACACCCACCTGCTCTCCCACACCCACCTGCTGGCCTGAAATGGAATAACATAGATCTACATGTATGACACATGACTTGAAGGTACTTTTTAACAAGGAATTCATTTCTGATGCCAGAATTGACTAATGAATGATTATAAGGGAGTACTGTATCTAAGTACATGATAAGTCTAATAGACCCAAAGCGCTCTCCCCGCATACTGGAGAAAGTGACTGAGGTGTGGCCGGTCTCAGCATATTTCTGTCACTGCAACATCACAATGTACAGAAAGGGACGTCGCAATAAATGACAATCCATGGTATCACAGAAGATAAAATGCCCTGGTTCACTTGTGATATCTATCACAAATACCATTCATTATTAGGGATGTCATTGACATCCAATTTATAACGATTATTGAATTATTGTTGTCAATACATCAATGTATTGCAATATGATATTTAAACTATTAAGTACGTCTGGAACACTGTTTATTGCCCTAAGGGTAGGCACTTGGAAGAACCGCACTGCAGGGCTCAAACCAGCAGTCACAGGTGGCACACTAAAAATGGCACCCTTATGAGTGCCTGTCTGAAATGACTCTATTCGTTTTTGCTCCTATTCAGCCCCTATTAGAGATAACAGAGCATGCACTAGCTTTTTGGAAAGCTCTTTTAGTCGGCTATCCACTACTTATCATTGGGAATATATTTAATTGTAAGTCCTAATATGGCAATTATCCAAATGTAAAGGTCAACTTTATCTAAGCGAATTTCATTGAAATATTCATGGCCCCTTTGTATTAACATGCTGCCCTCTTTCTACATATCAATAGTATGCTACATGTCCGTTTCCAGCCTCCTGCGTGGAATCCCAAGAGGTTTCCTGCATTCCTCTAAATTAGTCATGTTCTGTCTTGATATACCAGTGTTAAGCAGTCTGGGTATCCCTATGTAAGCCTATTGGTAAGATGTTAGATCCTAACACCAGATGTCACCCGTGAGTCATGGTTGAGACCTGATCTGTGGTTTCACTATCTGTGTCTGGTATCACTGTTCATTTTAATCAATAAAAGAATGTGCTATACAAGTCACATATTGTAGGATTCGGGTTTAATCAATGAGATTTATATATATACACAAGTAACATTGTAACATTGCGCAAGCCTGATATGTCATGTTACCTTGCAATTAAAGAGAGAACAGAGTGTCTCTAGTGGTTGGTGCCAATTTGCCACACCAGGCTGTGTACATTTGTATAGCACCAGCTTGCTTCTGCAGCCCATGTATGTTCTGGTTGATTTCTTCACTTCTACTTAGGATACAAATGTAATTCCAAATGTTCTGAGAGGGGGTCAATGTGCTCTATCACATGGTTACAGTCAGAATATATTGTAACCGTTTTAAAAAATGTATCCAAGTGCCTACTAAGGGATTGGTCATTTTTTAACAACGGGGGGGGGGGGGGAGGGTTGGTGGATTTTCGAGTGAGTGAGTCAAAATGTTTTCTTCCCCCCACCGGAGGGGTTGACATTTATTTGGCCCCCCCCCCCCGGCAAGTTGAAATTGCACGCGGCCGATCCCTTTGAGCTATGGTAATGCACAGGCTTTTTCACTAAAAAGGGGTGCAATTTTTTTGGTTCCTCCCCTCAAGAGTGCTCTAATTGTTTTTGCCCCCCCCCCCCCTTTCAAGGGGTCCAACATTTTTTGGGCCGCCCCCCCCCCCAAATCCACCAACCCCCCTGTTGTTAAAAAATGACCACTCCCTAATAAGCTGAGAAAAATAACAAAAACCAAGGTTAAATGCAAAACTCCCAGCCTTATAACTGTGAGGTCAGAATCTGGGATATTATGCCCCCCTCCCTTTTTTACTAAACATGGTGAAGAACAACCTTTCTTATAGGAGTCTTGCTTCATACCCAGTGGATCCACCATTTAAAACTCCGCTAGTTGCGGTGAAACACACTGATAAGGCACACCCTGACTGGTACCTTGTCCCTGGGTAACAACAACTTCCAGGGACATGCTGGTACCCACCCTACCAGCTGTTATCAGTGTGGGCTGCCGCAACAAGCTCCAGTCCGGCCTATGCCTTATAGTGCACTGGAGGCAAGCACATTCAGGTACCATGATACAAGTGCATACCTTGTTTTTTCCTCTGACAGAGAACAATTTGACATAATTATATTGAAATTGTCTTTGTGGGTATAATGCCCGCATTATAACAGTATATATTGGAAGTCTTGTAAGTCTCTACTCAGCCTACCTGGTGGGTGTTTTGTAACCTGGTGCCTGGGCGGGAACAAGTTCCTACCAACCCCCGCCAGGGGCACCCCAGTCACCCTAGGCCTACCGGGGCTACCCACACCTGGCACCCGGCCCTATTCATCACCGGGAGCCAGCCAACAACACACCTCAGCAAAAACGTATTTCTTTGTCTAGAAAGTTTAGGTCGCAAATGAAGTTCAATTGCAGGTAAAAAAATAGAAAAAAATGGGTGTATTCTGTTTACTACATACAGATTCTGTGTTTTAAGGGAGTGCTCATTTTTTAACAACAGGGGGGGTGGTGGATTTGGGGGGGGGGGGGGTAAAAAATTTGGACCCCTTGACCGGGGTGGGGGTAAAAATTTCAGACCCCTCTTGGGGGGGGGCAAAAAAATTCAACCTGTTTTGAGGGGAAAAGCCCGCTCGTTACTATGCTACAAAGGGGCGCTAACGCGCGCGATTTTCGGCCTGCCGGGGGGGGGGGGGTAAAAAATTTCGACCCCTCTAGAGGGGGGGGGGGTGAAATAAATTCGCGCGCTCCGCGCGAAATCTCACCGCCCCCCCCCCCCTGTTGTTAAAAAATGAGCACTCCCTAAGTAGCGACGTAAAACAGGAGCAGGCAAATTTTGTGCCCACTAGAAGAGACAAGGATATTGAGGCCGTGACACTTAGGGACTAGTCATCTCATTTGAACAGTCATGGGGTATACATGTCGCTGGAACAGTAAATGCTCATGTTACCTTTTTCACAACAAGTTTCTATTTATTTGCAGGTATTGTGCATAATCACCACATGGCTATATTGTAGGTGGTAGTCAAGACACCATGTCTCAACCGGAGCCCGAGTACGACGAGGAGGCAGCCATGAGGACGGCCATGGCCCTCAGCATCCTAACCATCCAGGATGATGACCGCCGCCGTAAAGAAAAGTGGGGCGTCCCCTCATCCGCATCAAGGGCTGCCAACTCTGTCGACCTTTCAACCAAAAAGACGCCTGTTTCAGCTAGGGTATCTGCACCTGCTGCCATGACTCTTCCACGGCACGGTTCTGGCGGTAACCTGCTAGCCTATCAAATGTCCCAGCCAGGGCCAACCCCGAAATCTAGTCCACCTTCAGGGAACATCGCACGGCCACGACCACAGTCAAAGACTCTAGGGAAAGATGGGCCGTTAGGGGGAACTGGTCTTCCAGGGCGTGGTAGTTCACTGTCTGGTGGACCGCCACCACCCCTGCCGTCAGTAGGGCCCAATTCCAAGAGCTGCCAGTACTACCCCAGTCGAGATGAGATGTCACCAGTTTTGGGTTTGCAGCCCCCACCCCGATCCCCACGTGCTGTTCACAAAGATATACAGCCAGTATCAGTCAACATCCCTCCCGTACCCTCTGTATCTCGCAATAGCCTCAACCCCTATAACTTTGAGCCCCGGCCCCTTATTAGCCTCTCTCCGCCTCAGGACCCATTTGACTTCGATATCAGTAGCCTGGATCCTTTGTGCTCCCAATCAGCAGGGGACAGGAGCACAACAAATGATGGTTTCCAACAAGAACCAGCCAAGAAAGGTATCACCATTCGCAACCCTATGTTTGACTTCCAGAAACCCTCGACTACAACGGCACATTGCATTAGTTACAATAATTCTGCACATGGGATGAAATTGAATAGTGGCGCTGTGACCAGTGGCAATGCATCATTACTTCAAGGAACAAAAAGTGCCTTAACTCTTGGCCCAGCACTAGGCTCGCCAAAGACTAAAGTGCTTGCCGAGGTAAGCAAAGCCTCCTCATTACGTGGACCTGGCAATATCTATGTTACACCTAATGACTTGAAAGTGGTTAGGGGCCCCCACCAGCCTAACTGTATATCAGGGGCCACCCCGTCAGGGTCCATGCTAACACTAGATGGGTCCTCCTCCCAGTCCTCCACACCGTCTCAGTCATCAACAGCGTCTTACGCCTCCACCCCGCAGCAGGCCTCCACCGCCTCATCCAACTCTGGGGACCTCATGGACTTTGGGTTGGACGAGTATGAGGAGGACCCAATGCGAGAGTTCTTGAGTCTGGAGATGTTTGACCCACTGTACAGGGTTGACCAAGCTGCTGTGCCAGGAGCAGACACATTCGATGCACTGTCTGAACGCAGCTACAGCAACTACCCAGATAATACTGCGACCATAAGACATGAGGTATATAACTCTTTCTTCATGATTACATCTCAACCATTCAAATAACCAAGGTACAAAATTAATTTATTGAAGTACACAATATATATGTATATATATATATATATATATATATATATATATATATATATATATATATATATATATATATATATATGTATATGTATATGTATATGTATATGTATATGTATATGTATATGTATATGTATATACATATATATATATATACATATATATATACATATACATATATATATGTACATATATATATATATATATACATATATATATTTAACCCACGGTGGAGGGCTAAGACAAAGGCTTCACACGTTGGGTATATTGTATATCCTAACATAACGGAGAGTTAAGTCAGATAGCCAACACCTAGCCAGGCTTCTCCCATATACCCACGTTATTGTTATTGTTTGTTCTGGTTACTGGACATCCTCTGGAAGGCGTTTCACCGTATCTTTATATAAAAACCAACATCCGGCCCAAAGATGCGGTCAAGATGCGGACAAAATATAACCTAAGCTAATTTTCCGTTTCTTTTGACCCTCCAGATACCCTTCGTATCTTTTTATACAAAATATCAACATACGGCATCCAACATACGGCCCTCTCAAGATACGGACATTGTCACCTGTCTCTTTTAGAAAAATATGCAATAACCAGTCTACATTCCGGGAAACCCCTAGGGAATTCCCTTTGTGACGTCATAATATGTAGCAACATACGGAGGTAGGCTGGGGAGGGTATAAATAGGGTCCGTATGTTGGGGAAGAGACAGGGGAGGGACAGGAGAGGTTTGGGAAGGGACAGGAGAGGTCGGGGAAGAGACAGGATAGGTCGGGGCAGGCACTGGATTTGGAGTGTTTTCTTCACCTCTGGCGCCCAGCCAGCTCTCTGTACTCTGATAGCTATTGTCTACCACTGTTTAAACACAAGGAGTCTATAGGCAGATTTTCAGCTCTGTAGGGCCATTATTTACTGAGTTATGGAAAAAAAGACTCTTTTTCATGTAATTTCTCCGAAAATCCATATAATTTTTTATTTATTTTTTTATCATGAAGGTAGATATGTTGAGCTGAAACGCAAAAATGAACTGAAACGCAAAAAAAGCACATACGGACCCTCCGTATGATACGGTGAAACGCCTTCCTGGCTCCTTATATCTCTATAGTGATCGATCGATGCCCAGTTTTATGCTTCAGACCGGTGGCTCATTTTGGCTGTTTTTGGCCTCACAGATTGCTGACTAGGTGCCATTATATTTTCTATGCCAATGTGTATTATGAGGGTAGAAAACACTGGAACCTCAGAAAAATTCCTACTGAGCAGTTTTTGAAAAATTTATGGTTTTGTGGTCTATTTTTAATGTTTTTAATACATTTACCAGCAGCTTCGCTGCCGGCGATAGTGGCACGGGAAATTCGTGCAGACAGCGTTCGTCTGACCTAGTACACCGCACTGTGGGAATGCCTCAGCATATCTCAAATAGGCTCTGTAGTGTCGTGAGAAATCATTCTCCTAGCAGATCTTTGGTCTCTTGTTTTCTACAGTTGAACACAGAGAGTAGGGGGGAGAGTGAGCAGACGAAATGCATTCTTGGGTACGCTCCCGATTTCCCTGTTGTTGTTTAACTACCGTAAATTCTCGCGTATAAGCCTAACTCGCGTATAAGCCGCACCCCTAACTTTGACAAATTATATAAGCCGCAGAGGGGGTCTGAATATTGCGATTTTGGTACTGTAGTATACTAACAAAAACTCTCGTATAAGCCGCACCCTATATAGGCATGTTTGGTATCAAAAGAAAGCTGAGTCTGACTCGCGTACAAGCCGCGGCTTCTACGCGAGAATTTACGGTACATAAACGGTTTGGAGCACCCATTTTAAGATAATCAGTCACTCAACTTTAGAGTGGATTTTACCTAGGAAATATTCATCCTATAGACATATTGACAAATGGCTTTGTACAATCGGACACTCTCCTACATGATACCGCAAAGAATATAACAAATATCCTATCTCAACCCCTCCAAATATGCAATTAAAAAAATGTCACAAAAATTCAGGAAAATGTGATTCTGTGAAATTAAACTCTTAAGTACTAGATGTGTTTTTCGTCTACATTACAGTCCACACAACTCCAATGCAAAGTTTACCAGCTTACCCTGAGTCATCTGTGAGACCTCTCACACGCTCAATCTTTCACATATGAATGTTTGCAATTGCCACTTATTGATTTTGACATGTTACAACCCTTTGATGTATGCTGTGCCACTGACCTGAACACACATGTACCTGACAGGAGCAGGTTGTGTCCCCCATGTCTGATCTGACAGAGGCACCAGAGTCCACTGATGCGTCACCCACAGAGATACCATCTGAGGACCTGCCACGGCCCCGTGCAGAGTCAACAGAGAGTGAGGGGGAGTTGCAGGATCCCTTTGAAATGATGGCTCTGACTTCTGCCTTGGAGAAGAAGCGTGCACTGCATGCTAAGGAGCAGACGCAGCGCGAGTCCCTGTTGCGGCACAAGGAGGGCGACCGCCCAAGCCCCAAGAAGGAAGCCGTCAAACGCCAGGGTCTGGTTAGACGCAGTAACTCACACATGGAGCGGGGCAAGGTAAGCAACAACTATCCCTATTGACTCAGCCCCCCCCCCCCGAGTCAAGTGAGACAGTTCAGGACACCTCTCACATGTCTCACTTAGTCAATAATTATAGATCAACTTGTAAATGCTATGGAAAAATCATTAATCAATAGGCCTGTATCATGTTTTTTTACCTATGATTTTAAAATCACATTTTTCATGGATTTCCTGGCGCCCAATTTCCGTGGGGCCACCCGACCCATAGGAAGCTAATTTTGTGGGAAAACAACGGGCCCGGGCCAAGAATTACAGGCCATTGGCTCCTGGGCCAGCGTTAGTGTCTACCCCTGCCACTTCCTCATATCCACACGCGCCTCCTCATCCACACGCGCCTCCTCATCCACACGCACCTCCTCATCCACACGCACCTCCTCATCCACACGCACCTCCTCATCCACACGCACCTCCTCATCCACACGCACCTCCTCATCCACACGCACACACTGGCCTAGTGTGGCACATGATTGAGGGTAGTTTTGAACCAGGAATATGTTTCTGCTCTCAGGATTGACAAATTATTCTTTGTTCAATGAATCAATTCAATCAAATAGTCACCTTAACCCTGCGTCATTTGAGATGTGCATCGCACGTCAATCGTTTAATGAAAACACTGAATCCTTATTAGCAGAACGGCTGGTATGAGTGCCAGCATACTTGGTTGAATGAAGGACATTTATTGGACAGCTCTCACACCCCCAGACTACAATTGTGTTTCCCAACTCCACACCTCCAGTCGGCTTCTGCCTTGATCAGGATATGCAAATGAGCTGTACCATGTTACGCACTGCCCGTATCCAATAGCCTGTTAACGATTGAGCATAGACAAGGGGCAGTTGGCGTGGTATACGTACATTGATAAGAAAACACAACGTCATTGTACATAAAAAATTGTCGATCCTTAATTCCTTGTATCAACAGTTAAAAGCGCCTAGCAGCATAATGATATTATAAGGGGCTGATTGTACTGATTGTAGTTTGTGTTAATACTGACAGGAGGCAACATATGAAACGCTGCTCGAGTTCCATGAAACAGCAGACGAGGAGATCCGTGCCTTCTGTCAGATGGTTGCAAGGTAGGTGTGCCTTCGGTATTTGCACCTTATGTACAGTCGTTGGAAGATGCATTACTAGTTATGTATGATTAACCATGCTACATGTACATATATTATGCGTTTTTTTCCAATTATTTGTGTTTTATTTGTAGAACACATTGATTTCCGGCAATAAGGTTCATGGTCATTTCCAGAAGGGACACTTTACTGGGTTTAAGTAGGGGTTTGGAGGTTCACATAATGTGTAGATTTTTCAACGTGCAGATGTAGCATCTCTTTCTCTTAGGCATTGTGAGATGTGCTATATTTCATGGCTGATTCCGTGTCAATTCAACCAGAGGCTCCCGGATGACCCATTTCCAATTTCAATGTTAATTGTTTTTCTGATTGCCCTATGTATATCCACATTGTCCCCCCAAAATTTCTAATCACAATTCCTAATAGTTTCTGAGTTTTGGCTCGCTCAGTCCGGACGGGGTGTTCGCTCTAGTAAAAAAAGCTTCAATTCTAGCCATTTTCAGAGGACTGCTATGGAGAAACTGAAGGTTACAGGTCCATGACATGTGTCATTACACAGTTACTACTTATAGTAGAGATCAGGAAAATATTATCAAACCAAACCCCTTGTGTTCTGTCTTGATGCATAGAGGCCTGGAAATAGGATATAAATTGGTGGAAAGTAACAAAACTTTAAATATAGTCAACTCTCACTTAACGACCACCCCTCCAGTGCGACCACTCCACTATTGCGACCATATTTGGAAAGTATCAGCCATCTTCCTCTTTGTTATAATGTAATAAACATCCTTGAATCCGACCGCCCCTCTATTGCGACCACCTCACCCTGCGACCACTAAATTTTCAGTCCCAAATGACACTTTCTTCCTCTATTGCGACCACTGTAAAGGTCAGTGAAGGGGCTTTTGCACCTCCCTACCCTGACCACTATACAGGTGTGTGAGGTAGCCTCTGTCCCTCTCCACCCCAACCACTGGGCAGGTGTGTAAGGTGGTTTCTGTCCCTCTCCACCCCGACCACTGGTCAGCTGAATGCCAGGTGCTTTTTTTCCCTAATCGGGGCTCCTGCCACTCACCTCCTTCTTTAACAAGATTCTCTTATGAAGCAAGACGAGGAGTAGACTGATGGGGGGGGGGGGGGGGTACTGTTGGGGTCAAATAGTATTACCGAAGTCTTAAAATAAAGACTAATTATAATTATGAAAATTGTGTTTACAAAATTATTTCACCTACAAGGAAATGCGGAACACCTTTGCAACTGCATTCAATGGAAAGGTAATGAAGAGAGATTTCAGGAAAAAATTAGTACAAGTCTGAGAAAATGGTGTCACATGGTTTTAATGGCCGCCAGAACTAGGTCATTTTAGTGAATTGCCCAACTGGAGCCACCAGTGGTATATTTTTAGAATATTTAAAGTTTTGTTACTTTCCACCAATTTATATCCTATTTCCGAGCCTCCGTGCATCAAGACAGGACACAAGGGGTATGGTTTGATAATTTTTTTCCTGATCTCTACTATAAGTAGTGACTGTGTAATGACACATGGACTTGTAACCTTGAGAGTTTCTCCATGGTATTCCTCTGAAAATGGCTAGAATTGAGGGTTTTTTTAACAGAGACACCCTGCCCCGACTGAGCGGGCCAAAACTCGGAAACTCTTAGGAATTTTGATTAGAAATTTTGAGGTGACAATATGAATTCATAGGGCAATCAGGAAGAAAAAAATAACATGGAAATTGGAGATGATCATCCGGGAAGATCGTCAGATTTTGGTTGAGTTGACACAGAATCAGCATTGTATATACCGGTAGATACTTTTAACGAACACTTGTGTAATCATTGCTTGATATTCATATGCAGTGTGACTGTGGGATTCTTAAGCAGGCTGTAACGACAGTTAATGGATAGTAGATATGCCAAACAAACTGTATTTCCCTCCCATTCAATCTCATCAGGTGCATGGAAATGGCATGAACTTTCATAAATACCTGTTATACATATGCCCTTTTCATGCTATAGTCCATGCACACCACATATGGCATGACTATATCATCTGGTAAACAATCTGGCTTCTATTGTGGTGCAAATCTGGCTATTCCAAACTAACTCATGTCGTCTTCTGTTCTATCCTTATCTTTACTTAACCAGCGTTGATCACCAGGTGACAGAGCAGTAAGTGTTGTTAACGCTTGGTACCCCTGGTACTACAACACCATGCCTAACAGGAGTGTGCAGTACCCACCGACATTACACTTAGACACGGCAGCCGCCATGCACACCGTCAATGTAGTCCATACATATGCATAGGGCTAGCCAATATGCACATATACTGGTATACCAAAATACACACACGTTTATAACCCATGCATATGTGCAGGGGCAGCCAATAAGTACATTCAAGGTACTGTATACAGTATTTTTTGCTTTCCAACGACATGTTACATGCCTATAATTATAAAAGCACATTCTTCATGGATGTTCTTGCCTAATTCCTGTAGGCCACCTGGGCCCATAGGAAGCTAATTTTGTGGAAAAGTACGGGCCCGGACCAAAAATTACGGGCCATTGGCTCCCAGGCCAGCGTTAGTGTCTGCCCCTGGACATACAGGGTCTATACACGTACATAAGGGCAGTTAATGGGAGTCTATACATATACACAGAAGCAACTAGTATAAGTCAAATTCTCGTATAAGCCGTACCCTTAGTTTGAGAAAAGCATATTTATACAGATGTACAAGCAGCTTAGGGGGCTGATTCTAGTTACTTTAGTACTGTAGAGTACTTACAAAAAACATTGTATACTGTAAACATAGATATTTTCGCTGGTATAAATTTTCACGGATTTGCTAATGAATGCAATTTCGTTGGGATTTAAATTCGCGGATTTTCAAAGATGATAGTTTAATATGAGAGGTATATTGGATAGATTTTCGCTCTGGACATATTTTCCGCGAAAATAAGTACAGCGCAAAATATAATACCTTTACAGTAAGCCTCCCCTACATAAAGGCAATTTTTGGTATCAAATTAAAACTGGTTCTAAGCGAGACTTGAGGGTAGTCCATATACATGTATATACACAGAAGTCGGCCCCAGAGTTAATGTAGCCTATACACATACATAGGGACAGCTATTGTAGTAGGGGGTGTGTGTGAAAAATCTACTTTTCTTTGGGGACAGGCTCAAACTATGCATTTGGGTCCATCACACTGATGTACTGTGGAGAAATCACAAAAATATTATTTTCAGACCCCCATGACCTCCCCCCCCCCCCCACCACCCAGATAGTGAGAAAAAAGCCAATATTCAGGCTTTCAGATTCCTACTGAAATCTTACCTTGCCTTCAACAAAATGGTCAGAAACCACCATATGAGACCCAAGGGACTATTTAAAGTCATATTGTTGTGATTATAGCGGTGTTACCCCCTGTGGGGAGGGGGTTTGTCCTTGGTAAAATACAGAAAAATTAGCTATCTTGTAGGCATTTGCACCAATACAATCAAGTCTCTATAGTGCTATAACACATTAAAATAAGACCTATCAGGCAGTTCTGGAGCTTCCCCCCCCCCCCTGTTTTCTGTTAACTACCCCTATGACCCCCCCCCCCCCCCCCCCGCCCAAGCCCCACCCCCTCACCCTCAACTAATTACGTCATCCCCCATCTCTGTATTACTCAGTGTGTACAACAGAATGAAAGGATCTTTCAACATGCTCAAGCCTGTCTTGGGAGTAAGACAGTGCTGTGAAAGAAAGGAATGGGGTATGAAGAGGGCCCAGAACCCCCCCCCCCCCCCCCCCCCCCTTGAGACCCTTGAAAAGGGCTTTCTCTATCTAAACTCATTTCAATGTGTTGACAATTCAAATATATTGCAGGGATGCCAAGTGTTACGATTTTTCCGCAATTTTATGATTTTAAACCCCAATTATGACCATTACGATTTCTGCAGTTAAGTTACGATTTTTAGGAATTTTTTAAGTGTACATGCAAAAAAAGGTCTAGCGCCTACCTTATGTGTTGCAAGGGCGGGAGATATACTACACTTTGGACTAAGGGGCAGGGGAAAATATGGGAAGAAACCCTTTTGATTCCCTTCTTTTGACGCTGCTTGCCACCCCCCTGCCCACATTGGTCTGCTTTAGTATGAGTGGGCTTGGCTTTAATTATCACATTATATATGGAGCATAAAGCACAAACCTATGTTACAATTTTTGTTACTATTTCAAGCAAAAATCGTAACAAATACGGTTTTGGGGCTGCCGTAACTTGACATCCTCGATATTGAAGCAAAGGCCTGCAAAACAGCTCTGTATCTCTTATTATATCAAGGATGAAGAACTTGACCTTTGATGGTCTCCTTGCATCCCCCATCAGTGTTGTGGTGAGGTGCTAAAGCCATTCATGTATGATAATGTAATATTGAGGCGAAAGGGTGGGGGGTATGATGGCTATTGGTGCATTCTGAGGGGGGAGGGGGGGGGGTCATAGGGGGTAGTCAGCAGAAACAGGGAGCCCTCCAGAAGGGTTCAATCTGCCTGATTAGGTCTTTTATTGATATTTCATGGCAGTATAGGGACTTGATTGTATGGGAGCAAATGCCTTCAAAATAGCTGATGTATTGGTATTTTAACAAGGACAAACCCCCTCCCCAGAGAGAGTAACACCTCTATAATCATAACAATATGACTTCAAATGGTCTCTTTAGGTCCCAATAAAGGTTTCTACCCATTTTGATGAAGACATGGTGAGGTTTAGTAGGAATCTGAAAGTCTTGATTTTGGCTGTTTTCTAAATATCTTCGGATCCCCCAGTAGGCCTACAGGAGGGGGGAGGGGGGTCACGGGTTTCAACAAATTCATTTATAGGATTTCCCAAGTTTTGGTTCCCAAATGCATAATTTGAGTCCCTGAAACCATACGACAAAATTAGCGATTTAACACCCCTCCCCCCTCCCAAATTGTGGCCCATACATATACACAGGGACAGCTAATGTAGCCATTTACACAGGGACAGCTAATGTAGCCTATAGACATACAGAGTGACAGCTAATGTAGCCTATAGACATACAGAGTGACAGCTAATGTGGCACATACACATACACAGGGACAGCTAATGTAGCCCATACACATACACAGGGGCAGCTAATGTAGCCCATACACATACACAGGGGCAGCTAATGTAGCCCATACACATACACATAGTAGAGCTATGAGAGTAACCTGACATCAAGATAATTACCCCGAAGGGTAGAGCAATGGTAGGAAATTTCACCTGAATAATTACACATCCCCCAAACGAAGTATGATACATATCGCCAATGGTGTCAATATACGACCAATGTGAGGTTATAGAGTTAATTTCTCTGCACTGGCACAGAAATTTTAATATATTCCATGCTACCACTTCCCAACCCGAGAAATGTGCCCTTTCTACCCATGTTCTCAGGCTAGAATTACTTCTAGCTCTAAGCATGAAACTGAAGAATCACTCTAAAATTACTTTTAATGTTGCTAGGCAGATGGCACACCCTTAGGATATGTTTAACACATCTACACCCACTTGCCCTTTAGTACTCACTTGATCTTTACTGCCCCGCATGCCAATACCAAAGGACCCGGGCACTCGCCTTACCATGGAGATACTCTAGTTCTGGCCTGGTGTTACCCCTATTATGGTTCTGCTACTCGTGTTTTCTATTGATATACTTAGTACTCACAAGCATCTTGCCTCGAGTGAGAGGCAATATGAGATGAACCACACAGTTTTTATAGATCTGCTCGCCTGTTAATTTGTTTTTCTTTGATTGGTGGAATACCCCCATCCCCCTTGATGCCCTTGTGAAATACGCATGGATAAGGATGGAGCATTGTCAGCCGAGTTCTAGCCTACCTACCTACCTACCTACCTACCTACCTACCTACCTACCTACCTACCTACCTACCTACCTACCTACCTACCTACCTACCTACCTACCTACCTACCTACCTACCTACCGACCGACCCACCCACCCACCCACCCACCCACCCACCCACCTACCTACTTAAACTCCACCATTCATTCCCTAGGACTATGAATTCGCCCATTTTGTTTTGATTATTGGCTTTTGAGCACTTTTTATAATGCGAACTACCACTCACCAATCCGTCTGGATTTAATGTGTGCATGGTGGTAAAACTAGAGTAATTTTGGCCCTCTGTTGACTTCCGGTATTGAAGCGTTTTCACCCTTGATCATTTAGAGTGAAGTAGATGTTAATATTAGACTTTAGATCCATGTGCTAGCCTGTACCCATTACTGATAAGGTTACCATATAATGTAGCGTTTCACTGCCCGGCAGAAAGACGTGATTACATCAACAGTAAAACTCACACCAACTAAACTATTTTTGTTTTCAAGTCATGAAATTGTATACATGAACATATATAATATACTTTACTTTTGATAATAAGTACCCATCTTTATTAGGGAGTGGTAATTTTTTAACAGTTGGTGGATTTTCGCGTGAGCAAGTAAAAATAAAGTTGCCCCCACCCTCCTTCAAGGGGGTTGCCCCCCCCCCCCCCTCCGCGGCCCAATCCACCAAACCGCCATCCTGTTGTTAAAAAAATCCCTTACAGTGTGGAATCTAATTAACAAGCTAATATCTAAAAGTACCAGAGTTCTGAAATATGTATATGGTTTAGAGATGGTATTTATACTAATTAAAAAGAGGTTTCAAACCAAGAGAAAAGTATCGAATGTAAAAATAGATTCATGAAATAAATGTTATGACCTTTCCCTTTTATTTTGATGTAAAATCAGCGCCACTTTTTCATAGCCCATTAAGTGAACTGCCTGTTTAAAAAAAAAAAAAATGTATGTAGGTGCCATTAGCATATTGTAACGTTGTGTTGGTAGTTACCCAGCCCCTTGGTGTCGCTGGTTAATGAGTGGGTGGTGTAACTTCAGGCCTTCTTCTTTTAGGTTGAAACAGCAGTACGCCCATGATGACCCGGTCACAAACCGGGGGCTAGTGATCAGCACGCGCCTCAAACAGCCACCCTACGTCAACATGACTGTCAAGGTGGTTGTCCAGACCCATGTCAGTAATGAACCTGTTATCTTCACTTGCGACTGTAAGTACAGACTCTTCTTAGAAATGCCAATGTATTTGCTGATGTTTAATTTGAGTAGTTGTAATAGTGTTACGTAGGGGGTACATAGGCGGCCGCACGTAAATGTGTAAACATGGTTCTATCATTGTCTCTCATTAATAATATGCTAAACATGAAGTAGAGCTTTGAAATTAGGCCAGTTGGAGCTCTACAAGTCAATTATTATGCTTTGTGATATTACATTGCTTTATATGGCGTCACTACTGTGCGTTGGTCCTCTAACCAACACCATAAATGTTGGTCCACTGTTTTCAATGGGAAGTGCACGGCTGACCATGATAGAACTGTAATTCGCATTCTGATTGAGGATGTGTGGTCTCTGAATTTTTTCTATGGGTTACTAGCATTAGGCAAATGCAGTATTACAGACACCGCCCGCATCAGTTAAAAGTGGTCGTATCAGTGCCGCCCCCTCTGAAACAGTTAAAAAAAAGAATTTCCATATCTGAACTATTATTCTATGTAGGGCAACACCAAAAAAAAAGTTGGTCAATGGATTTCACTTTTCAAAAAGTGGTGCGAGCGAGCGAAATTTTTTATTTTTATTTTTTATGAATTTTTTTTTGTCAATGGATTTTGTCGGTGGAAAACTGGAGCGAGCGACAATTTTTTAATTGTTTTTAACCAGCCTCCGACAAATGTTCTTAGTGGACCCCTAACATACAAATTTATTGGCTGATCTGGGGGAATTACTGGAAAAAAATTTGAAAAAAAAAAAAAAAATTCTCAATTTTGAAAAAAATGAGGCGAGCGAAATCCATTGACAATTTTTTTTTCAAAAAAAGAAAAAAAATTCCATTTCAGAAAAGAAGGTGCGCGAAATCCATTGACCAACTATTTTTTTTGGTGTGGCCTAGAAACAAAATTTTGATAGCATAGTACTCGCTATACCTATAGCTATGGCATGAACATAATACCAAAGAGCAAAGAATATTATTTGTTGCATTTTGATATCACTCACGACATGTTAATGATGTATGTATATAAGTGAAAATTCATAGAAATAGTATCTTTCAAATATTATAGAGCTAAAAAAAGATATAAAGGCCCTCCCTCATAGACCAGAAAACAAATGAAAATAAAGATAGAAAGCCGCCCTCCCGCCTCTCTTTTTTTCAGGAAAGTATCTGTAAGGCCACACCAAATAAAAAAAAGTTGGTCTACGAATTTCCCGCACCATGTTTTTGAAAATGCAAATTTTAATTTTGTTGGGAAAAAAAAGTGTCTACGGATGCACCTGCACCATTTTTTGAGAATTTTTTTTTTTTTTTTGGTGGCTTTTTTCTGATCGCTAGCCTAATTTGGGAGTTTGCAAAAATGTTTCCCTCAAAAAAAAAATTGCCCCCGCTTGATTCAGGGTTGAAATCCTCAGACAAAAAAAAATTTGGAAAAAAAAAATTCGCTCGCTCGCACCATTTTTTCAAAATGAAAATCTGTAGACTAACTTTTTTTTTGGGTGTGGCCTACAGCTGATAATATTTTTTAAGTGGCCTAACTCACATATAAGAAGCCACAGTCCGACTGTGGACCGATCCTGTAAGTATCTGTGAACAGGACAGAACAAGATCAACTCCTTTCAATGTAAAATGCGAGAGTGTTGAGTGAAAACCTATACAAGAAAGCAAAACAACAAAAATGGAGTGATACATTAGAGAACAATTTGTTCAAGGAACGAGTGTGGTTGTTGGTTCAATGAGGGTGACGTGATGGTGGAGGGCAAAATCATGGTAGATCAAATTATGTCTTTTGTCTGTTTGGGTTTCAAGATTTGCAGAACAGATTAGTTTCAGTGATCGGACTGGTTGTGTGTAAGCCCATAGCTGATTCTGGCCTGCTGTGAGTGCCTATGTGTATTGTGAGATCCCCGACCATTCTCTAAGGGGTGGATGTAAATTAAATATTGTCAGTATTCCATTTTAAAACTAGACTTGCACCACAGGCATGTATTATTGTTATTATCCAGTTGATCGTTGGTTTTTTTACTCAGGTAGGTAACTACCTGAGTCTTATGCGACGCCTCTGTAAGATGCTTTTTTTTTAAAGGAAAAAAAAAATTCAACTCTTTCTTTTCACCCCAAAAAACAATTTCCCATCAAAAATTCAACATCCTACTTAATATACAACATTTCCCCTAGCTTAGCTCGCTCGAATCACCCATCTAATGCAAAGCATTACATGAAAAAAAAGGATTACAAGAAAGCATTCCAAAAATCGTCTTGGTCTTTCTGCCATGTAGACAAACATCAAAGTACTGTTGTAGACACATGTTCGTCTTCATGCAGTAGTAGTTATTCAATGTGATCACCTCGCTGAGACGCTTTTTTTAAGACCAAAAACTCGACAGAACAGCGCTGGAAACGATCTGTAGACGAAAGAGGAGGTGTAGTCGAGAATTTACTGCACTCGTTTTGAACGGGCCGAGGTGTCGATATTTGATGAATTACTTCCTTTTGGAGGCTCAGACCTGTCCCATTCTCTTTATTTTCGAATTCTAGGCCGAAAACATGTACTGGGGGGTTGAAATGATGATTTTTTAGGTCATTTTGAGCATTTTTATCGATTCAAATCGATGGGAGTTGACTGCCACTTTTGAAGTCTCGTCTCCTCTCGCCGTTCGCGAAAGGGTGTGAGATTCGGAAATTGTTGTTGTTTTGACAATTTTCGGCGCGCCGAGGAGTGGATATCTTGCGAACGACTCCGTTTTGAAGGCTCAGACCTGTCCCATTCTCTTTATTTTCGAATTCTAGGCCGAAAACATGTACTGGGGGGTTGAAATGATACTTTTTTAGGTCATTTTGAGCATTTTTATCGATTCGAATCGATGCGAGTTGACTGCCACTTTTGAAGTCTCGTCTCCTCTCGCCGTTCGCGAGAGGGTGCGAGATTCGGAAATTGTTGTTGTTTTGACAATTTTCGGCGCGCCGAGGAGTGGATATCTCGCGGACTACTCCGACAATGGGGGTATTTGGCAATATTTTGATTTTTCCGGCTTCATTTATGCGAATACCTGAGTCTTTTGTGATTAGGATCACACGTTAGATTTTCATTTCTTTCTGACTCAGGTGCCCCCTGAGTCTAGTGCGACGGTTCTGAAGATCTCTTTCAGTGGAAAATTGAAATGGTTGGCATTCATGTAATACTTGACTGTTTCACTAGTACACAGTGTCAATAAATCACTTTTCACCAAAAATCAACCGCAGGGAGTTAACTTGCTGTTGTTTGTACTAAAAGACAACCCTCATAGCATTACACCGACCTGCCAGACAAGCAACACCAAACTCAAATACATGTATATGCCGAGTAACCCCGTCCCATTAAAGACAGCAAAACCCGGCCAGACCAAGGGAACGAGAATATATATCGATCATTATAGAGCAAAACAAGCCCTAATACATCAATTCCACCTTGAATAACCCCCCCCCCCCCCACCCCCATCAGCAATTCAATGAATGTTTCAACAATTTCGGCAAAAAAACAACAACCGCCATAGCTCTGGCCAAAGCTGTGCTCTCCCGCGTGATGCTTTTACTTTAGCTGCTCTAGACAAAACCAGGCCCGGCTGTCTGTAGGGCAAAACCCAGCTCATCCGCCCTAAAGATAGGCATAGCACACTGGCGGATTAGTGCATCATGTTGATCCTGTGTAGGATTGATGCACTCCTCAGGGTCGGCATGATGCATAATGGCAGCAGTTATTGATTAAATACGTGTCCCAAGCTATTTCTGACATCATAGGTCTCCGGGGGGGGGGGGGGTTCTACTGTAAGGCACTAGAGGGCCCCACCCCAATTTCGATCAATTCTGATAGAACCCCTGTCAATCTGCTTCCCGCAGCTCAACCGTTAGACGCCTGAGACGTTACCTCAGGTACACAAGCCACAGGCTACCTCAGGTAAACAGGAGATAATCAACCAATCAGAATCGACCTTCTGCTGCAGCAGATGGATCTGTTGTGTTTCTCAGATGTTGGCTGCTGTGTACCTGCGGTAGACTAGACTTCTGTACCCCAGGTAGACAGTGACCATCCTTCTGTACCCCAGGTACACATCCTTCTGTACCCCAGGTACACAGTATGGCATACTAGAGCATTCCTTGCAATTACATTTCTAGAAGAGAAAACACATGTGTAGTATAAGTCCTAGGGTGGATGTGTACCTGGGGTACAGTAGGGATGTGTACAGTAGGGTTAGAATGTGTACCTCAGGTACACATAGAATGATCACTCTGTATCTGTGGTACAGTAGGACACTGTGTACCTGAGGTACAGTACAACCACTGTACCTGAGGTACACTAGGTGACCACTGTGTACCTGAGGTACAGTAGCTAGGATGCCCACTGTGTACCTGAGGTACAGAATGAATACTTGAGTTGTGGTTTCTGTAACTTAGTGTAATTACTCAATTAGGCCCACTAGTAGTCTACTGTACCTCAGGTACACAGCACAGCCTAACAAACCCAACAGCAGCAGGTGAATCCTGATTGGCTGATATTTTATTGTGTACCTGAGGTAGCCTGTGGCTTGTGTACCTGGGGTAACGTCTCAGGCGTGTAACGGTCGAGCTGCGTTATTCCCATGGGACGGGGGCGGGTTGTAATGAAGGGGGGGAAACATAAGTTTGCCCCCTTGACCTTGGGGGGGGGGGATAAATTTTGAGAGGGGGGAAAGATTATTTTGGTAAATTCAATTTAGATCTACTCCGTTCATACACTGGTGGGCTGGGAGAGGAGGCAACATTATTTAGACCCCTTGACGGGGGGGGGGGGGGGGGGGGGGGGTAAATTTTGAAGGCAAAAAAAAACAACAATTTCAATTTTTTTTTCTTGGGGGGGGGGGGGGGGTCTCAAAAAGTAGAATTTACAGGTATATTGTCTTCGCCATTTCCTGCCAGAGTCGCTCAGCCAGTATACAACCATCACCCTGACCCGAGTCTACTGTGAAATCAATCACACGTTCAATCTTTACAATTGATAATTATAAATGATGATATATCGTAAAATATAACCTAGCCCTTAGCCTACATTCTGGCAAAATTTAAAATAGAATGGTTTATGGAAAGAATTGATAGCAAAATAAAGTCATTCAAAATGAAAACATTCAGAAAAGCATCTCCGTTTGGAAGCTATTTCCAGAAAGTAGGTTAGGAAATAATACACTTTAGAGAGTGCTCATTTTGCTTGGGCGCGCAAAATTTCATTACCCGCCCTCCTAGACGGGTCAAAATCTTTCCCTGTAATTATCTTTTAATATACATTAGTGATTCTCAAATGTCAGGTATGATATGTGATAAATGATATATATAAGTTTACCAGTACCGGTAATTGACCCAGGGTACCCTGGGTCTCTGTGAGACGGTTTTCCAGCAAGAAAAGGAGTTTGGTCAGCTGACTTTGAACTGTTCCCCTGCATTTGTTTTTTCATTTATCAGATCGAAATAAAGACATGCATATAGATTGAAACAAACTGTACCTCCCTCTTTTTTTCAGTTTGTAGAAAAAATATATTTGTAGCAGAAAAATGCTCTTGAAAAAAAGTATAAAATACCCCTAAAATCAAGTCTGTGTGAACTAATGCTGAAGATAGGCCAGTGACCTTGAATCCTGACTTTAAAAGAGTCACGTTCACACAGACTTCCTATACCTGCAATGGTTAAGAAGAGGTGAGACGAAAAAGTGAGACGCTTTGTGGTAGAACAGATCGTCTTCCATTGGTACCCACAGACATTTAAAGGCCTACGTGTTTACAGATGAGGGTGGAGTGTTGGTCCCCCCATGTCCATTACCCCTTCCTCATGTCCATTACCCCTTCCTCATGTCCATTACCCCTTCCTCATGTCCATTACCCCTTCCTCACGTCCACTACCCCTTCCTCACGTCCATTACCCCTTCCTCCCTCCCTTTCCCCCACCTGACGTCTACTACCCCTTCCTCACGTCCATTACCCCTTCCTCACGTCCACTACCCCTTCCTCACGTCCACTACCCCTTCCTCACGTCCACTACCCCTTCCTCACGTCCATTACCCCTTCCTCACGTCCACTACCCCTTCCTCACGTCCACTACCCCTTCCTCACGTCCACTACCCCTTCCTCACGTCCACTACCCCTTCCTCACGTCCACTACCCCTTCCTCACGTCCACTACCCCTTCCTCACGTCCATTACCCCTTCCTCACGTCCATTACCCCTTCCTCACGTCCACTACCCCTTCCTCACGTCCATTACCCCTTCCTCACGTCCATTACCCCTTCCTCACGTCCACTACCACTTCATCACGTCCACTACCATTTCCTCACAAAAACTGGGCAAAAACTGGGCACATTCTACCGCCAGGACCTATGCAACAAGTCACATCCACTCTATATCTATATGTGACAGGATCTGCGAAAAAGGCCCTTAGTGCAGGGTACACTAAGGTCCCTTTTCCCAGTACATGTCACATATGTTAACAGATAGCGGTTATGATACAGATATCGGTTGTACACCAGGGGCGGGGGGACAGGGGATCAACGACAAAGGCATGGATGCGTAGCACACGCCGCCCCACAGCCGACCGACACGGCGAAACGGAAACGGTGATGGTGTCGCTGCTGACGCTCCGATTGACTCGCTTTTTGGCCGAGATGTAAAACAGCGGTTACGCGCTGCTGGGCGCTGATGCCCGCAGCCACCTGCTCGCCCCAAGCCACCTGCTTTCCCACAGCCACCTGCTCACCTACAGCCACCACCTGGAATTCGATTATATATGACTTCCAATATATGAAATTAGGGTAGCTTTTTCTAGCGATTACGTTTCTGCCGTCAGAAATGAGAAATAACGTATTGTTGGGACCTGAGTGTTGGGACCTGAGTGTTGGGACATGAGTGTTGGGACATGAGTGTTGGGACATGAGTGTTGGGACATGAGTTGGGACACTGCCAATCTTGGAAAAGCCCTGGGTCACTTGTGATGTATATCACACAATCCATCTTTCTTATTTTTGAGGAAGATTCCGGGTAGTTCAACATTGAATAGAAATTCATCAATCGATCTACACTGTCTAAACAGATATGTACGCCTTCTTGTCAGACTCAGATAAGTGGCCTTACTGAATGTGATTTTTCCTTGTAGTAAACTCGTTCATCGAGCATGTCATCAGCCATGTGTTGCTGTCTTTGTCGGATGACCTGGGTCAGGAACCCCTCGACACATACATCATCAAAGTGCACGGCCTGACAGAGTATATGGTGCAGTAAGTACAAACTCAATTTAATTCAATTTTCAATCTAAATTTGTTATCATCCTAAGAATACAATTTATGAACATAGGAATCACTTGAATTGCTCAGTTAAGAGCAAGAAGGCTTTCCATTCTTCCTTAAATTTAGCAACCATTTTGACGTCTGATCGATACCTTTCTTTTATCTTTGTTTATCTTTGGAAGGATTAAAAAATCCTTAAATGATATAAGTTGGGGGGGGGGGGGGGGGGTTGGTTGTGATGCAGTGATCTAAATAGTGAAATATTCAATATAAGTATCATCATGTAAATAGTACAAGTTCATTAACTATGTCTATATAAATTCATGGATGGATGGATAGATGGACCGATGGAATATATTATATATTTCTTTTTTATTTATTTATTTGACATCCACATGGTGATATGCAAGTCAAATACATTCATTCTTTTATCATGCAAACAGTGTCCATAAACGGTATTACCGTATTCGACGTAATAAGCGCACATCCCCTAATATGCGCACCCCCCCCCCCCGTTTTTGGGCCGATTATAGACTACTAAAACCTCGAAATATGTCAAGCAGGGGTAGACACTAACGCTGGCCCGGGAGCCAATGGCCCGTAGTTATTGGTCCGGGCCCGTAGTTTTCTGCAAAATAGCATTCCTACAGGCCCGGGTGGCCCACAGGAGTATTTGGAAGACATTTAAAGAAATTTTGCCTGACAACTATAGTCATGCAATATATCGTTGGAAAGAGGGAAATGTGCCCGAATCAATCATATTAATTTCAGTCTTTCATAGACCAATTAGAATTTTTTTTTCTCTTAAAGAAAATGTAACTTTGACCATTGGCCCACAGATCTTGGTTCGGGCCCGTAGTTTTCTAGACAGTCTAAATGCGACACCCTGGTGGGGGTGGACTAGATTCCACGTCCAGCATATAGCTGCATCCCTTTATTACCAGAATACCTCAACTTTTCATATACATGTAGTTACTGTGACCAAATTTAGACTAGAGAGAATATAACGCACCGTGTCACCCGAGCAGAAACGGGCCAGTCAAAACGGCCTCATGGCAGGTCAGAAACGGCTTCAGGGCAGGTCAGAAACGGTCTCATGGCAGGTCAGAAACGAGTCCTCTTAAGGTTGGTCGATCCCATTGAATCAAAGTCATCAGATTTCCATCATATTTTTTCTGTGGGTACCCTAAATCATTTGAAAACAGAAAATGAAAAGGAAAGTAGGGGTTGCCACGCTACTTTTTAGAATATGGAATTTTGAAAAATAAAAGTATTTTAATTTTACTCTAAAAAAAAAAGGAAATAATGTCAAAATTTGTCTGATTTTATTTCCCATCAACCAAGAACCATAGAATTTCGAAACCTTACATGATCAACACATGGTTATTCACCTTTATTCTAAAAATAATTTTGTAACTTTATCACTGGGTATTTTTGGAAAAAAGATTCAGGATAAGAGTAGGAATAAATTGTCATTATTTTTTTACATGATAAAGGAAAAATTGTAGTAAAAGTCATCAGATTTTTCTTAGACTTTCCCAGGAAATCGATTAGATCGTTTTCTAACATATAAGAGTAATTTTGATATGGGTTGCCGTGCATAATTTGAGGGTTTTGGCCCTTTGAAATAATGTAAAAATGGACTAAATCAAATCTTTGAAGCATTGCATCATGGGTAAATTCCCAACAATCTGCATATAAAATTATCTCTTAATGTAGCTTCGGGTATATTTAAGCAATTTATTCACTTTAAGGCTCTTTTAAATGCCATTTAATACTTATTACCGTAAAAACCTTGCGTATAAGCCTAACTCGCGTATAAGCCGCACCCCGAGTTTGGTGCGATCCTATAAGCCGCAGAGGCCATCTGAGAATTGTTAATTTGGTACTGTAGTATACTTATAGAAACTCTCGTATAAGGCCTGACACTCGTATGGTCCGATCATCTAGGCACGTAGACTCAGACCAAGTATACACCAGAGACATCTACTGGCTTTGCACAACACTACAGGTATGAGTCAAGGTGCCTAGATGATCGGACCATACGAGTGTCAGGCCTTACCCTAATACTACTAACCCCTGCCAACCATCTCCACCAGAAGACTTTCATTCGGCCTGTGCTTGAGTGCATATAGTTGCCAGTAATGTTTAAGTGTTGCATTTGAGATTATTGAGTATCTGCTTCTTACTGAGAATTTGTTATACTTTTGTTATAGCCTATATCATTATTATTATTTGTTAACGGTTGGGCTTTTTGGCTCAAAACAGGTTTTGACCCCTTTTTTTGACCCCCCCCCCCCCCCACCCAAGAGGGGTCTAAATCAAAAAAAAAATCACTCCCTTACATTTAAACCTGTTGTTATAGTTATAGTCCAACAAGGTGCATCGCAGCTGTCTGCAGTGGCGGATGTTAAAGTAACACGCAGTGGGGTTGAATACTGCATATGCACGTACTAGCTTCTTTTTCCCATTTTAACTGCGCAGTGCTTTAGGTCATACAGCAGAGATGCCACTTTCTCTACTTTTGTGATAATTCCTACTTTTTGTATGGAATGTCCATCAATTGACCTATTAGATGAGTGTACACCATGTTTGTGCCCACAGTAACTCCAAGTTGGGAGACTATGAGTATGTTCAGACGTGCCTGAAGCTGGATGAGGACATCCGGCTGATCCTGTGCTGCCTGGAGGACGTGCCTATGTCTCTGCTGCGCACCGCCCAGGACGACCGCCAACCTGTCTTTGTACCCAAACATAGAGATGCCGACGTGGCTGGTATGAAGGTCACCAGGTAAGCATATTTCTGGTGTACAGCTTTGTACATAGACATGACGGTCCCACAGCTTTGTACGTAGACATGACGGTCCTTCTGCAATCATTTGTCTCAGATCATCCGTAGATGCAATCACTAGTATGTATACATACATTAAGCAATTGAGTTTTCTTGCAGTGAATAGCATATTAGTTGTCAAAATGGTGTATATTATTCACTGCTCACTAACTTGCTTGCTTAGAACAAAAACATGGCAGCTTTGTACCTAGACATGACAGTTCTAGAACATGACAGTCCCATTCTTTAGTTTTGTACATAGACACAAGGGCCTTATGTGCTTTTGTATGAGTAGAATATTTAAGTTTATATTTATGTAAAATGAAACTAAGTTATGTTTAAGAGTACTACATACATTATGCAAAAATTCTTTACAGGGAAAAGATGAATATTCTGATGGAAAACTTTTATCGGGAAGTGGAACGATTACGGGACAATGCATTGCAGGTAAGGATTTCCTCAGCACTTATTTGAATCATTTCTGTGCAAATTGATTTGAGCACAATGATGTGTTGCCGGCTGTCAAAATAGTATCAACAGAGATATATGCCACACACATGCACATTAAGCTGTAATGCACAAACTCACACGGCAGATGCACGCTTCAATTCACATCACCTCTTCTAAAGATTGGATTTACCCTTAACAACACCTGATCTACTGTGATAAGTGAACTACAATACTGTGCTCGGGTCTATAGCCCTTGCAGTATTTTTTGGCAAACTGTAACCCAGTTTGTGGCTAGTAGTTGTGAGATCAGCTCCCTGACAACATTTGAGTCGTTGACCGCTTGACCAAACATGGCGCCTGGTACACGCTCGGCTAGCAATGCTGACACCGCTGACAGTGGGTCTCCTGACCCCTCTGAAGAGGCACGTCGCAATGACCTGAGCAACATGATCAAAGAAGCAATCAGAGATCAGCGGACTGCCATAAAAGACACTCTAGTCCCGAAACAAAGGGTGCTAAGCAATTACCTCGGATGATGGTGAAAGTGACAGCAGAGGTACTGACAATGGCGGCCACACTGACCACACTGGAGGAGGACGCCGCCGCTACATCGGCCAAGTAGGTCACAATGGCGTTGACTGCAGTCAAGATGGGCTCCGACGAGGAGGACCCCGTCCTGGAGTACTACGAGAACTTAGTCTTGGAGGAAGGAGAAAATACCAGTGAAGAACTTCCACAGAAAGTAATAAGTTTCTTCAAGAAGGCCATTGGTCAGCCTTTTGAGAACAGATTTGTCAAAGAAAAGAGAGATCTGTACCTGCGCCAACGGGACAACACCTTGAAGTGGGCCACTACCCAAAATTGCCGGCTCTTTAACAAGAGGCTGGTGGAAATGCAGTTAAGCATGACAGCTGCCATGACTGCTGTAGCATGTCAAGCCACCATACTGGATGACCTCAAGGATTGGGCCAAGTCCAAAGAAGCAGGCAAATCCCGGGGAAGTCGAAAATCTTCGGCAAGATGATGATTATGTCCATGGACCCTAACATCCTGCTCATACAAGCCATGTCGGACACCATTAGTCTCAGATGAGATACACTGAAGTTCTCCCTGAGTGAATAAGTTGCGGGACTACTCCTACGCTGATAAGAGTGCCACCTACAATAAACAACATTGGAAGCACCACGAAGGGTACAAAAGCAAAAAGCAAAAGTACTCCAAAGAGAAATCCTATTCTGCAAATAAGAAACAGAAGAAGGATTTTCACAAGAGGGGGGTCTCACCAATAAGCCATGTCTAGCAAATACTTGCATGAACCCATTGAGCCTCCTCCCTCCTTGCCAGTCCAGGCACACTCAAGTGTTAAAGACTATGGGACTTTTATCCCGGGTGGCACAAAATGTAAGAAACTTAAGTGGCTACAATTTACACACAACTTGTTTGTACTAGAACCCCGTCAGGACTATAAGCCTAGGGTATATGTGGTATCCAAATTTAAGAAATCAGACACAACACAGACTCAGTAGTCAGGGAACAACTAGAGAAGGGTATCATCTATTTTTTTATTTTTTTTTATGAATTACGTCATAAGCTTTTATTCACATATGTTTTTCCATGAACCTTGTAGATGCCAGTTCTTGTCTAACATTATTGACTCAGGGTAAATCATCCCTGAGTAATATATGTCTACCAATTTTGCATTTTAAGACAATTTTGAGACATGGGAGAATCGTTGTCTCTCAGTTATTATTCGAGATAGACAAACGGGGAAAAAATGAAGAGATAGGCAAGATCGGGGGACACAATTTTCCTTCGAGAATTTTTTTAAATCTCATTTTTTCTTTTAACTTTCATTCAACTGTGATCTTAAACAATTTTTTTCTCTCTTTCGCTACTATGTCCTGTAAACGTAGATATTTTCGCTGGTATAAATTTTCGCGGATTTTATCAAATGTACCATTTCGCTGGGATTTAAATTCACGGATTTTGACATATGGTATACCTACAACTACATGGGACAAATTTTCGCTCTGTACATATTTTCGCGGATTTTAAAATCCGCGAAATCCGCGAAAATATGTACAGCGCGAAATAAAATACGTTTACAGTAAATGTACTAAAAAAAAGCTAACACCCCTGCTGGGCACCCATAGACTCCAAGGCATTAACTTTTTGGGTGGAAGATAGAAATAGAATTTTCAACCATTCTGCTGCTATTTCTCTCTTCTACCCCCAAACCGGGCAAAAACTGGGCATATTATACTGCCAGCACCAGATACATGGTAGAAAACATGGGGTGTGCAAGCTTTCACAAACAGTGGGTCAATTTTCCTATCACGGTCTGGGGAGGGGGGTGGAGAAATCAGTTTTCATTTCACACAAAGAGTGTCAGGAAATGATACAAGGGGAAGGACAAACCCCCCTCCCCTCCCCCCCCCCCCCCCCCCATGCAAAATATAAAATCATAATTTTGGGTTTTGGTGAACAGATTTGGTGACCAAGATTTTTTTTTTTTTTTAAAGTCTCTAGTACAACCCACACTCGCCAGGACCATCTGTGATCATCCAATAGGGTCCATAAAGCATATGTAATTTTCGTACTACGCGAGATCTCAACCGTCAACGTGTGCAGAGCAAAATTGTACCACCCATATCTTCGCCGTTTATCGTCCGATTGACTCACTTTTTGGTAGGGACAGAAGGCGGTACATGCCCGCAGCTAGTTACGGCTGCAACTCTCAGATGTAGCCATGGGCTGTCTGAGAGTTGCGGATAGAAGGGTCAGTTTTCTACTGGTTGTGCATATCCTTACCAATCATGTATATTTCTACACCCAATCAAGAATACTGTGAGTGGCTGTTTATGCTACTAAGGGCCTTAATTGGGTGAGATGAAATGTACAAATTGGTAATTATAGACATGTCTAGACCAATTGATGGGTGACTTCAATACAGTAAAGGCTTCCTCCCTGCAAAGAATACCCTCTTCAAAGTCCTTTAATGTGTTGAAATGATTAATAAACTAAAAATTCTAAAAACATACAAAGGTGAGGAATATGTTTAAGATGGTCATTATGGAGTATCATCTCTATAAATAACATATTAAGCACAGGGGAATGCGAGGAAAAAAGGCCTCGCAAAACCAGAGCTTTTCCTGCACCAAGATCCTATACCCACAGCGCTAGTGGCCGTGGGTATGGAGCCTATACTAGCCCGCAGCCTGCAACTGCCGTCAAGACCCACCTGTACACCCACACCCACCTGCTGTCCCACACCCACCTGCTCACCCACACCCATCTGCTGGCCTGAATGGGAATAACATACATGTATGACACATGACTTGAGGGTACTTTTTAACAAGGAATTCATTTCTGATGCCAGAATTGACCAATGAAAGATTATAAGGGAGTACTATATCTAAGTACATAAGTTATATATCCATCTAACCCTGAGTCATCTGTGAGGCCACTCACACACTCAATCTTTCTGAGACCTAAACCAAACGGTAAACACTGTCTGATTTTGGATCTGTCTGACCTCAATGACTATGTAGTGTACAGACATATCAAAATGGACAGCCTACAGACAGCGATAGATTTAATACAAAAAATTGCTCTATGGGGTCTTTAGATCTATCTAGCATCTACTACTAGCATTACCAAAGAGTAATTTTTAAAATCGCATATTGTTATAATTCTTATTTATATATATGCGCCAAGACATCAGGATGACAAAACTCTTTTAATTTCTCGTCTAGCATGTTTATAACCATCAGAACTCGAGATTATTCACCGAAAAAAAGGGTACTCCATTGGAAGAAATTCCTATAGAAAAGGCATCGCTTCATGGACCCCCTCCAAAGGTGTCACTGCGCAGCCACGTCATGCACAGCTTTCACAGCTTGTCCACGGGACTTGTTCACGGGGGGTGTGGGGAGGGAACTGGGGGTCCACATGCACCTAGGCGGCCTCTTCAGCTGCTTAGGGCCGTAGGTACGGGAGGTGTGCGTAAAAATAGGGTTGGGGCTCACTAAAGTCAAAATCTGCGGCCCTTAATGAGAACTTAGGTGGACCATGTATGTATCAATGGAAAGCCATGATTCTCCTCAATATAATGTGACTATGAGAAAATGGGCGCAGGGTAAATATTTTGAACAGTTGATGAAATTTCAATAAAGTTGTTTTATCCCTTAGATATTTATGGTCTGCAGCATCAGATTTTAAAGTGTGATACACCAAACAATAGCTAAATGTATCCTCTAGTCGACTTACAGGGTTTCACAGCTTTATGATATAACGGGATAGCCATTTCCAAGTGAATAGATGCATGACATTCCCAGGGGTAACCAAAAATGCGGCCCATGCATAGTAGGCATAACAGTAGTAACAGCCATCCAACTGATTAGAGCCCCGCATTGGTGACGCTACTACTACTCCATCCGGGTAATGGAAGAGGACAAATAACTGGGTGGGGGGGGATGTACTAAACACATGCCTACCCAATGGACTAGCACAGGCTCCCAGAACATTTACTAAAGTACTGAAGCCTGTGTTTGCCACGCTGCAAGCGCAAGGGCATTCGTCTTTTGGCTATATCAACAACACCTTCATTATGGGAGCAAACCATAGATAAGCTACAGGACATGCTAGTGGGCTTAGGTTTCAAAATACATGAAAACAAGAGCATAGTCAAGCCCACCAGGGAATTGGTCTTCTTAGGGTAGACCTACACCATCAACACCAATAAGATAAGAGTAACACCCACGCAGGATAAAATCAAAAAAGTCCAAAGCCATAGCTGCTGACATCCTTAAAAATGACACCAACGTCAGTAGAGACGTCACCAGGCCTAATGGGGGACTACTCCAAAAGGTTAGACTATGGGGAGGCACACTACAGACGCTTAGAGACTGAAAAACACTGAGGCTCTAAAAAGATGCAATTTTGAGGGGAAAAGGGCCTCATTCACAGCACAAGAAGATATTTTCTGGTGGCTGGATAATCTGGACAAGGGTTGTAGAGAAATAAGACTACAAGAGCCAGTGACAACTGTGACCACAGACTCCTCAGACACTGTGTGTGGAGCTGTCTGTGGCCGTTGGAGGAAAGGACTCGTCATACCAACAGCAGTACCCTTAGAGCTACAAGTATATGCAAAAGACTATGTGGGGAAAACTATTCGCTGCTTGTCAGATAACACCACTGCCTATGAGAACCATAAAGGAGGCTCTAAGAAGAAAGAATGTGATGGGATTGCAAAAGACATTTGGCAATTCTGTGAAGCCAGGGACTTGTGGGTAAAAGCCGCCCACATTCCGGGCAGGGAGAATGAGGAAGCAGATGAAGAATCTAGAGCTCAGGACCACATAGAATGGAAACTACCTGACATTGCCTTCCCACAGATTCTAGACAGTGGGGATCACCACTCAGTAGACTAACACACTGAATGTGTATTACAGTTGGCACCCAACCCAGGGGCAACCAACATTGATGCAATGACTCTGTCTTGGCCTAACAATTATTATGCTTTTGCTCCTTTTAGCCTCACCCTGAGGGTGGTACAGAAAGCCCTGGCCGAGGGTGTGGAAGGCTCCCTAGTGACACCAGATGGGGCTGCTCAACCCTGGTATGGCCTCCTGACGAGGAGAGCGAAGACAGTAGTGAGGCTCCATGAGGACCAAGCTCCGCAAACCCTGTGACGGGATGCATGGCAGATAAACCTTGTTGCATAGAGGATCTAAGAGAAGCACTGAGGATACAGGGTGCTTCTGAGACTACAATGAGAGTATACATGGTGTCATGGAGTGAAGGCAATTAAACAGTACAATGTGTATCTGGAAAATATTGTGTAGAAAATAAAGTCCACCCATGCACACCAACACATATTCAAGCAATGAACTTCTTCTCCAAGTTGTATGACCATCAACACTGCTAGATCTGTACTGGGGCCCTTAGTGGGGGGGGGGGGGGGGTCACCATGTCCCATGTTGATCTTAAGAAGTGTCCTATGTCCCCTGTCACTATCTCGGATTTATTCATCATTTCCCATGTCACTAAGCCCCAAAAAGTCTACTGAGTGGTGATCCCAAAAAGGCCCATGTCACCATGTTGAGTTTAGGGGTCTAGGGCCATTGTACTGTCTGCATATGTACAACCCATTGATGGCAAAACCATTGGAGCACACCCAGATGTAGACAATTGAAGGGAGTGTCAGTGGACAGGCCGCCCAAGGCTAAATACACCACTGCCTGGGACATGGACATAGTACTGACTATGCTTATGTCATGCCACCCGCTGGATAGCCTGACCTACAAGTAACTAGCGTATAAAACAGCTCTAGCAACAGCACAAAGGACACAAACCTTATATGCTTTTAGTGTAGATAAAATGATCTCGACTGATGATGAGGTAGTTATCCAAGTGGACATACCTCTGAAGCATACTGAAGAAGGTCAACCATTGGATAAGGTTCCACGTGTACAAGTTCACAGACAGAAGACTGTGCACATTTAGGACCCTTACAGCGACGTCACAGCCCCCATGGGAAAAGAGGGCATGAATAAACTCTGGATTTCACTAGGAAAGGAGAAAGTCCAAGTGGAGAAGACCATAGTAGCCAAGTGGTTAAAAGAAACACTATATGAAGCTGAGATATTGAAAAGCTTCAAGGCACATGCTACCAGAGGAGCCTTGGTCTCCAAGGCAGACAGACATGATGAAACTACCTGCGGAATACATACTGAAACAGGCTAGGTGGACTAATGCCACCACCTTTGCCAAGTATTACAAGAGACCAACCTACAAGGACAAGGCAGCACTTACCAATCTACAGTGCTGACCATGTCAACATCTACTAATTAAGGTAACGAGGAAAAAGCTTTCAAATCTCTGTTGATAATACTTCGACGACCTGCAACCAGCTATAAACTTTATAAATTAAACAAGACTCACCTTGGTAGAAGGTAAAGTTTGAGATGGTAGCCCGGGCTGTCGAAAGGATCAACAGTCCCACCCGGTTTGCTAACTACTTCCCATCCTGTTGATCCTTCGCATTTAAGACTGGAGGGATATTCTTCCCCTATTAAAATCTGCTTAATGCGCATGTGCATGGTCCACATATCTGTTGATACCTTATTCTGGAGAGCAGATTTATGTAAGCATCAGATAGTATGCATATACATGTAAATGATTTAATTTCATGTAGGATTGATATTTACGGCCTTAAGAAACATCTGTTGGGATCAGTGTAAGGGTATTGCTGTCCTGCTAAAACTTTTTTTTTAAAGTCTGCTGAATTGAAAAGCATAGAGGGATGAGTGAGGAACATGAGCGGACTGAGTGAGGGTTATTCTGTGTCTGGATCAAAGGCCAAGGCTATCTGAAGTACTTGCACACTAAGATATGTCACTAGCAAACCAATGTTCATGGGAAAGAATTAAAGAGGATTTTCTTTGATTATAAGAAATGGATCTGATATTCTCACTTCACAGGCCCCCATGGATATGGGTATATTACCCAGTAATTCGTGATAACCATTTTAGCAGCTACATTTATGAATTGCTGTCGAGTTTAGATTTAATAGATATACAGGAGTCTTAATTGTCACTTACTCACGCTCCTCCCATAAGTTTTGAGGTTGCGAGCTCTGCCCTTATCGACTTTTCAAACTGTTCATACCAGAATAGTGCCTCTACATGGGTAAAAATCAACACGGGCGACATGACATGGTACTTTTAAAAATCAATGTACACAGACATTTTTACAAGGCCCTAGTATATTCTGTATGCATAAAAAGTGCCGCAGTGACACGCCTTTTCTCCTAAAAAGAGTACCCATGTAGAGGCACAGAATAGAATTCTCTTATAGAGTTTGAACTGTCAATAACCAAAAAAGATTCTCTTTTAATATTGCCAGGTTCAAAAATAGAACTATCAATGACTGAAAATTAGTTTCTTGTTGCCAGTGCAAACTGTAAATTTGAAAAATCGATCCTACTGGGTAGTATATATATATGTATTGACAGTTTGAACTGTCAAAAGAATATTCATGTATACTATTAAGCTTACTGTGTACCCTCCTCTTCCCAGGCAAAAATTAGACATTCAAACGTCTATAATCTGATGATTTTTTGTCAGAAAAATGCATATCATATGTCATTATGACCGTATGCTATGCCTCATCCTGATTCTTTGGGTTTAGAGGGTGGTTGCTAGGGATGGAATATCCATGGAGCAAAAACATTCTTTTTTACTTATTTTTCTTTCAACAGCCCTAAAGGATGGAATATTCTCAGAATTAAGTTAACATATCTGATAGTACTAATGTGTTCTAAACATGATTTACTAGGGAACCGTGTCTCATTTTATGGATATTCCTATTATTAAGGTCGACAGAGCTGTTCAAAGTGTAGAAAATGGTAATTTTTCAAATTTATTGTTTTTTCCCATTTTTCTTACTTTGAACAGCTCTGCAGACCTTAAAAATAATAAAATCCACAAAATGAGACACGATTCCCTAATAAATCATATTTAGACTACATTCAGATCATCAAAACAATGTATTCAAAGGAAATTCCATCCCATACAGATGTTCAAAGAAAAATTACCTAAAAAAGAACGTTTTGGTTCCATTCACATTCCAACCCTAGCAACGGTCATTCTTTCCCAGGAAATATGAAAGGGGAATATCATATGATCATTTTGGTGTATAATAGATCAATCTCTGATGATCACTCATCAAAATATAGACGATTGAAACTCAGATTTTTGCCTGAGAAGAGGAGGGTACACAGTATCCTTAACAGTTTGCACTGTCAAACTTTCCTCTTATTGACAGTTCAAAGGGAGATATTTCTCTGTGTTTGACAGTTCAAACTATCTATAGTGGTAAAATATAGGGTTATTGACAGTTCTTCACCAAACTGGCAATAGTGGGAACTTTCCCTATCATTGACATTTCCTAACCATAACTGTCATGACACTTGGAACTTTTTGAATTCAAAGTCGATTCTGACTGCAAAACCAATTTGGACTGCAAACCGATTTTGATGGTTTCTGACTGCTAAACCGATTTTGACTTCTCACTGATTTTTGTCCCAAAACCAATTTTCACCCCAAAAACAATTCTAAAGATTTTGACTCCAAAACTGATTTTGACTCCCAAAACTGATTTTAACTCAAATATTGATTTTGAAATCTTGCACTATTGACAATTTACCTGAGGAGCTGTCACTAACAATGTTTGATTGTGACATTGTTTCAGGTCGGGGTGTCACAGGTGCACTGCAAGTCAGTCATACAGTCCGTGAAAGCTGTATGTGCCGTGCTGTCTAAAATGGAAACTATTGACGTCATCAAAGCTGTCAACCGGTTACAGAGTGTCACAATTGACAAGGTATGTACCAGCATAGAAGAAGCACTCGGCGCTTTCGCACCAACTGAAACATAGTAATCTCTTTTGATCTGCTTGATCGAGTAAGTCAATACGATAAAAGTTGATTAGTTAATTAGAGTGTGCCTTGGTGAGCTATAGTGCTATGGAGTTATAAATAGGCACTCTCTTATGTAGTCAGTGCTCTGTGACTCTGATTGCAGTGATATGGTGTGTTGGTTCATCAAAATACTCATTGATGAAAAGACATTTCTCAATTTATTTCCAGACCTTCTGTGCTCAACATGTTCAGCTATCTTGTGTGTTCAGCATGAAATGATTTGGTTTATAGTTTTGTCGTAGTTCATGATCTTGTGGCAAATCAGCTGGTTTTTGGGTGTATTTTCGCGAATTGACTACAATATGCACTTTCACGTGTATTTAAATTCGCGGATTTTGGAGTATAGTAGTTGTATGAGCATACTGGATAAATATTCGCTCTGTACATATTTTCGTGATTTTAAAAATCGCGAAAATATGTACAGTGCGAAATAACATACGTTTACAATATACAGTCTTTCTATAGCCACAAGTAATCCAAATATAATTTTCAAAAAATAGATGACCCCTGTACAACTACTGTGTGTATCAATCCAGCTAACTGTTGGAACTACACTTAGCAGTCAACCATCCAACTGCTAACTGTATCAAAAAACTGCAAAGTGTATCAAAAGTGCGCTATCTGTATCAAGGAAAATGACAATTCTGTCCCTGTTAAGTGTATCAAAACTGGTCCCTCTTTCCCAAAAATATAATTCAAAGTTAACCATTGAGAATCAAATAGAAACCAATTATATGTTTATTTTGCAAGTTTATGACTCATGTCTTTGAATTTTGGAAAAGATGCATTTTTAACCCCAAAATCGATTCTACAATCCCTTTACTTATTTTGACCCAATTAACCCAGCAGAAGAATTATGATACAGATAACATCTATTGATACAGATAGCAGTTGGATGTGCCTATAATGGACATCCCTGGTTTTACTACAGATAGCATGAGTTTCTACACATATCAGTTGGATACCTGACACACAATATTTTGATACAGTTAGTAGTTGGATGGTCGACTGTTAAGTGTAGTTACTACAGTTAGCAGGATTGATTCACTTGGCAGTTGTACAACGCCCCCCCCCCCCTCTCCCCAACCACCAACAAAAACTGGTACAAAAAAGGTTCGCTGGTTCCCACGGGTGCCTGGGGCTAACCCGCAGGCCCTGGCTAACTAGTACTAGCTCTCTAAGAGCTAACACGTGACTTCGCTGGTCAACCTACAATATTTAGGGCACAGATACCAGCGCAGTCACGTGATCTGTGACATCATCTGTCACTCTCCATCATGGGCGCCGATCTTTAGTGAGTTGCCCACGTTGGAGAGCGTGACCCTGTGCTGATGGCCTGCGTCCTTGATAATGGACGGGGAACCAGCGAACAAAAAAGGTTGGTCGCTATTTGTTGAATGTAAACCCACTGCACAGGTCTATGCGCATACAGGTTAAATGCATTGGAATTGAACCACATTGTACATCCAGATACATATATAGATTACCTATACCCTCTTCGAAGATTGGACAATTTCAACAAAATTGTGCATTTTAGAGCTCTTTGAATATCTCATATTCTAGCAATGGAATAATGATGACACAGTAGATACATTTGCCCTAGTCCTTCCAACACAAAAAAAAACGTGCTCCTCCTTTGGGAATTTGAATGGCTGTGACCCAAAGATGACCGGTACTCACCCAGGTAGAGGGTGACCCCTGGTGAGTGAACGGAGAATTAACATTAGTTTCCCATGAGGCTTATAATATATACACATAGTTCATATGATTAACTATGTTACACGTATATTTATGAGTGTTATTTCTTGGTATTTTCTGAGATATTGTAGTTCCTTGCACACTGTTATTTATAAAAAAAACAAAATTTTAAATACTATAAAACTAAGCATCTTGCTTTTTTAAGAACCTAAGGCATTTAATAAAAGCATTTTACAACCTGATTTTGGAAATTGTACCTATCATGCAATGCGTTAGATTCGAAATTTAGCCCATTTTTGCATGATTTTTTATTTCAAAGGCCCAGAACCCTAAAATTATGCCCGGAACCCCTTAGGCCTTAAAAAAAAAGAAGTTGTGTTCCGGTATCCCGACCGACCCTACGTTTTTGGGGCCGACCCTAATTTTTTTGGGACATTTTTTTATTTTTTGAGGAAATTCATGACATTTTTGGCGTTTTTACTACTAAAATTGACATTTTTGGCAAAAAGAAAATTGTAAAAAAAAAGAAAAAAATCCGACCTACCGACCCTGTTTATTTTTGGCCATGTTACCGGAATACCACTCTTTTTTTTTTTTTAGGCCCTATCAAAATTACTTTACATGCTAGCAAATGATCTGAACAATTTTCTGAGAAAGCTATAGCAAATTTTGTTGACTTCGAATGCTATTTTTTAATAATAAGACTGAAATTATGACAATATATTCCTACCACTTCCAGAAAAATAACATTTTCACCCAGAATGGGTAAGGGGACGTTAATCAAAGTAAAAGGGAACATATAGGCACTTCACATATGATGTTTCATATGTCCTGTTCCTGACGGTTGATATGAAAAAAAATGAAGAAAGTTTTTTTTGTTTTTCTTTTTCCCCCTAATTTTTAGAGAATAATGTAAAAAAGTAGCTCGGGACCCCCTGCTTTTCTTTTTATTTTCCAATTCTATATTATGATTTAAACTACCTGTAGACGAAAATTGAGGAAATTCTGTTGACTTTGATCAAATGGTAGCGACCAACCTTAATGTCTATCTAGTCCGACTATAATTATAGATCTGTCTCAGACTTTTTCATGAACCACCTTGCATGCGATAGGAATATGAACCACCCATCAACCCCAGCATAGAGGTTTTATTCATGTATCCGAACAGTATCCTGACAATATCTATTGATGATCTGAGAATTTGTGCTCAGAGTTTTTTTTTATAGCATGCTTAAATTTGTTGTTACTACAAGGAAATACATCACGTAGTTTAACCTTCTTTATGGTAATCTTTGTTTAACTAAATCCTGACATCACTTGTAGATTTGTTTATGAAACAATTTAGCCTAATTTGTTCCGGTATGAAAAAAGATGATTATGGAGAAAAACACTGGAACATCTCGTGTGCGCCTGCTTAGCTTTTTGGGTTATATTAGCCGCTTCAAAGCCATTTTAAAATGACGGGTCCCAGAAAATCTTCTTTGTAGGTCAGATAAGGCCACACTGATCTACACTACCTGTATCTTTCGAGATCTAGCTCTGGGGACAGCTGTTTATCCAAAAATACATTCCAATGATTTGCCTTCTCTGCTTTCATCATGTTTAATTTTTTTTTTATTGAAACTTCTGTAGGGACACTAATATTATAAGTCATCGAACGCCTACGGGTTAGTTCGGGAAGCCAGAACCAGGGGGCACCCCTATCGGAAGCGGACAGTATATAAGCTGTCCTCACCCCCTGGCTCTGGCAGACCTTCTCAGGTCTCCGACTGTGTAATATCATCTGAAAGAACCATTTTATCCGAAAGAAACAAACGAGACGATTTAGCTTTACTGTACAGGGTAACGTTCCAATAAAACCCTTCATCTTTGCATCTCTACATGAAAACTGCAGTTCGAGTCCTTATTTAATCGAATTACATAGAGACGAACTCTACACTGGTGCCGTGACCAGGATTTTCATGAAAGAGATAGCAGACTGACCCTGGCAGAGGCTCAGTCAAAGAAAGGGGGGGAGGAAGGATCCAGGTCCGACCTGGAGGATGGGGAACTGGACCTTACGGTGGCCCAAATAAATGAAGTCTGGAATGTGGCAGCTCGAATGCATACTCCGGACAAGAAAGGATCCTGAAAGAGGAGTCTGGTTTTCCGAACTCCGGGAGAATATACACCAATGAGGACGATTCCGAGCACCAACCCGTTCAGAGGGAATCCATGGGCAGACCTGCTTCCCTCCGAACCAAACCTCGGACACATGGAAAGAGACCTGTCCAGGAGAGGCAAACAGATCCCTGATTACGATGCCTACTGCGAAAAATTGAAAGCAGAGGAGGAGGAAATGAGGAATCGGTATACCGCCATGAATGAGGATCTGATCCGTCTAGCAGAAGAAAAAGCGAGAGTACTCGCTCAGAACCAGAAGGAAGCCGAGGAATTGAAAGAGGTGAAGGCCAGGATACAGGCAGATAGCAAATATATAGGTAAACAGTTGGCGCTCGAAACCTCTCAGCTGGCCAAGGTTCAGCAGAAGGTTAAGAGTGTACAGCACCATTTAACGGAGGAGCAAGCTCAACTCCAGAAAGATAAGGAGGAGGCTCGCAAAAGTCGAGATCTCCGAGACACCTATGAGATCGAGATCGATCGACAGTCGGAGAAGGTAAAGAAAATCAAGGCGGACTTCTCTAAGGAGGAACAGTCCGGCCAAGCGATGTGGGAGCAATTCGAACAGGAGCGAGAGGCCCTGAAGCAAGCCCGGATTGAAATGAAGACTGACCTGGAGGCACTCCAAAAAAAGAAGGAGGAAATAAACGACACCTACTTGGCCTACGAGTTACAGGTGGAGGAGACCCGCAAGGGAAAGGAGGCCATTCGCCAGGAGACTAGGAATGGGGGGCTCGAGCAACCGAAGCACGTAGCGTCCACCCCTAGTCCAATACTGAAACCCGAAGATCCGCTGGAAACACGGGGTACCGTTTCGGACGGAAAATACGCACAAAATCGAGGGAGGCCCACCCCGAATGAGGCCGACCGAAAAGTAACGTATGGGGGAACGGAGGAGAAAGATTTCCAGTGCCCATGATCTTACGAGCGAGGTCCCACCCAAACGAATGAATCATAGCTACGGCTCCCTGCATCCATTCGCGGATGATACTCTGGCAGGCCACAATTATACGGTGCCACCTCCACCGATATATAATATAACCTACCAGTATGGGGCACCCTTACTGGGAGCCGGGTTGGATGAAGGGCACCAGTCCAAGCATGAAGGAGGAGGATCTATTCCAGGGGGGGGGGACGAGGCCCGTTCCGAACCCAGGGTCCAACACTGGAGGGGAGCAGGTACTGTTCCGAACCCAGGCTCGTATGGAGGGTATCCACCCAGTCCAGAACGAACCGGTCCGAACCCGAGGGGAGGGACCCCAAGACCGGTCCCTGCCCCACGAACCCGGTTAACAAAACGATCGTCCATGGGCCCGAGGGTTGCTGCCATAGTAGAGTCCGATCCTTGTATTCAAGGGATGGGGATAGATTGTTGCAGCCGAACCCGGGAGGATGAGTCCGAGATTATGGAGTGGAGTCGGAGGCAATCGGATCGGCTGGTTTGGAGCCATAACAGCGCTCGGAAGCGCGTTCGAACTCCCCGGCGCTTCAATGGGGAGAACTGGAAAGAAAGCTATCAAGACTTCTGCGACGACAACCGTTAACATGGGTGGGACAAGGAGGCGTCCTTAGGTCCCCTCATCAAATGGTTGAGTGAAGGTCCGGGGCGGATAGCGGTAGATGATTGGCGGATGACTTATGGGGAGTCCGGAGATTATGACCAACTAGTGGCGGCAGCCACACACATCTTCGGTGTGTTGTCTGCGAATGATCCTTGGTCGGAGTTCCAGGTACGGACACAGAAACCAAAGGAATCCCCGAAGGTGTTCGGTCTGGAACTTCAAAGATTGTTACAAAAGGCCCGGCCCTATTGAAGGCGTGATGACGAATATTTCTTAGATGAACTATTCACACACTTCATAAAAGGGCTGAGGGATCCGTCTCATGCTGAGCTTGTACAGAGGGAATGGGGACGAGGTTCATCAATGGTGGACTTCTTTTTGGCTATCGACCAGCATGAAAAAAAGAAACGTCTACTTTCCGGGTTCGTGCCTAACCAAAGAGTGGCGTCTGCACATGCGGCCACTACAGAAGCTAGTGATTCGAATGATAGTTCGGATGAAGAGAGAATCGCGGCCATCGGGGGCGATAAGAAGGATAAAAAGAACTGGTGGAAAAAGAACGCTAGTAAGCCTCCGGAGAAAGGAATCCAAGGGGAGGCGAGCTCCAAGACGGTTCCTATCCCTCCGGTGGTAGTGGCATCCGAGAACGAAAAGCGTCTGATGGCCATGATGGAAGAAATGAAAGGATTGTTGGACTATCGGAAACGACCAAAGCTAGATAGGGCAACAGTGAAGTGTTTCAGATGCCAAGAGACTGGACATTTCGCAGCTGAATGTACGGCGGACAAACCTGTCTGGAGAGAAAGGAAAAGAGAGGAGACGGAAAATTAGAGGGGGTTGTCCGTGAAGGCAAACTGACGACCCCTAAGAAAGTATGCCAGGGTACAATCCATACAAACGCGATTGGGGAGTCTGTAATGTATCCGCCCAGCAGCATGGGAAATGCTAAAGAGTTGAAAACATGTGGGGCTAGGGGTATTGGTGAGACAATTGCCAGGGAGAGCAAAGAAGGGAAACCGATCACCAATAAAGAGGAAGGTTGGATAGAGGAACTATCTCGGATCGGTGGGGTCCGCCTTCCCCAAGGTCATCCGTGTCTGGATTACTTGAAAGGATTCGGATTCAATTTTGACATGACAGACGACATCAAACTGTTCGCAAGTAATCCCTCGATGATGGGAGGAAAGAGATGGTATGTGTCCGTATCTGTGAACGGCAGAATGGGGGAATTTTTGTTGGATACCGGAGCTAGCCACTCCGCAATGTCGAAAAGATTCTTCGATCTGGTGTCAAACATGGATGATGACCTCACAACGAGGGTAAATGCATGTGTGGCCGACGGGAGCAAGATACGAACGTTTGGTAGGACTTGTATGGTCATCTTGGTTGGCGGAAGGGAATATATCATTTCCCCGACCGTCGCTGGGATTGAGGACGACGGGATCATAGGGATGGATTTCGCTTCCTTATATGGGGCGAAATTGGACCCCGTCAGTGGAGTGTTAAAATTGACTAATCCTTATAAAGACAGGATACAATGCCTGGCACGAGAAGTAAGTGGTGTAGCGAGTGTGGTACAGACGGTAAAAATACCTCCCGGAATGGCATGTGATGTCTTGATAGCCTCCAGCCGGATGAAGAGGGGCGTTCCGGGGGTTTACGAACCTAATGTGACGGTGTTGGGAAAGAAGGGATTGGAATCGGCCGACACCCTGATAGGGAATATAGCATGGGGAGTAGCCCCCATCACGAACCCGGGCTCGAAAACCGTATACCAAGAGAAAGGCACTGTAGTGGGAGAAGTGATATCCGCAGAGGCGGTCACCAGTAGCTATGAGACAGGAACCGGACTAGTCCCGAATAGCGAGGGGATAGAGGAAGGATTGGCAACATTAATAGAGAAAGCTGGGGTAGAGACAGAGGAACAGAGGAATGCCCTGAGAGACATGTTGACGGAATGTGGCTCGGCTTTTGCACGGCCTGGAGAGCCTTTGGGACGGACTGATCGAGTCCTACACTCAATCAACACGGAAGGGGCAAATCCAGTAAAGATACCATATCGACGTCTTCCATTGGCAAAGAAAGTGGTAGCAGAAGAAGAGATTACGAAAATGTTGGCGGAGGGGGTGATAACCCCTAGCACCAGTCCTTGGAGTAGTCCTGTATGTATGGTGACCAAGAAGGATGGGAGTATCCGATTCTGTATAGACTACCGAAAACTGAATGGCCTGACTAAAAAGAATTCTTATCCGCTCCCCCGGATAGATGAGACCATATATTCCCTCGGAGGAAATGAATGGTTTTGTACGATTGATTTTCAGTCTGGCTATTGGCAGGTGGGAATGAGAGAGGAGGACAAGGAGAAAACAGCGTTTTCGAGCCATGTAGGGTTGTACCAGTATAACGTGATGCCATTCGGACTATGTAATACTCCGGCCACGTTTGAAGCAATGATGGAAACCTTACTGAGTGACCTGTTATGGAAGAAATGTCTGGTGTATCTGGATGATGTAATAATATTCGGAAAGACATTTGAGGAGTGCCTGGGAAACCTGAAGTTGGTGTTACAGCGGATAATCTCGAATGGATTGAAACTGAAGCCTAAAAAGTGCTGTATGTTCCAGAAAGTATTAACTATCTAGGGCGGATCATCTCAACTGAAGGGGTGAAGGCTGATCCGGAGAAGGTTAAGACAGTAACGGATTGGAGCATCCCCAGTAGTCCGAAGGAAGTGAGATCCTTCTTAGGGTTTTGTTCTTATTATCGAGATTTCCTACCGGGATATTCCCGGATAAGTTATCCTATACAATGTCTGTCGCACTGGACCCCAGGGAGGCGTAAGGAAAAGTTCCCGTGGGGGAAGGAACAAGGGGAATCATTCGAAATGATTAAACGGCTGTTCGTGGAAACACCGGTGTTGAAATACCCCACTGCGGATGGACATTTCATATTAGACACTGATGCAAGCAATGACAGCATAGGGGCGGCTTTGTCTCAAGTCCAAGAGGGGAAGGAAGTTCCTATAGCATTCGCAAGCAATACAATGAGTAAAGCGCAAAGAAATTACTGTACAACGAAAAGAGAATTATTGGCTGTGGTAGTGTACACAAAGAAATATAAACACTTCTTGTGGGGATCTGATTTTACGTTGCGAACGGATCACTCCTCCCTGCGGTGGTTATTGAATTTTAAAGATGCGGAAGGTATGATAGGGCGGTGGTTAGCACACCTATCCGAGTTCGGACTAGACCACAGCCAAATTCAGCATAGAAAGGGGGCTAAGCATGTGAACGCTGATGCGTTGTCGCGAATCCCTGTGAAAAAGTGTCAGAACGACGGATGTGATGATTGTGGAAAGCATAACGCCGTGCTGGCGGGAGTCCGGAAGCCTTTTAGAGATCTCGAACCAGTGATACTGGAATGGGACGAGAACTCTATCCAGAGCTTTCAGGAGAAAGATGCGAATAGTATCCGTCTGAAGATGTTACTTCAAGAAGGAAGGGTCCCAACTCGTCCAGCGATATCGCTGGAAAATAGGGAGATGAGGCGACTTATAGCTCAATGGACGGAGTTAGAAGTTGTGAATGGACTGATTTATAGGTGGAAAACGAATGCGTTGGGGAATAAATCGAGACAGATCTTTATTCCTACTGCCATGCGAAGGGATATAATGTTCTTTTGCCATGGGCATCGAACCAGTGGCCATTTTGGAAGAAAAAGGTCACTGGAACGGCTGGCTAGAATGTATTACTGTATTACTATGTATGAGTACGGATCTGTTAAGATGGATAGACACTTGTCCGAAATGTTGTACGAGCAAGCCGGGACCTGGGCTGGGTAAAATGCCCTTAACCCAGGAATTGTTTGGAGTAAGGTTCGCAAGGGTGGCAGTGGATATAATTACAGGATTTGTGACAACTCCGGAAGGGAATACATGTATGATGGTAGTAACGGATTACTATACAAAGTATACGAAAGTATTTCCGATGAAGGATCACAAAGCGGCAACTTGTGCGAGAATGTTGGTGAAAGGGTGGATCCTGTATTTGGGAGTGCCTCTGATGTTGCATAGCGACCAAGGGAGAGAGTTCGAATCAAATCTATGGCAGGAAATGTGTCATCAATTGGCCATTTGCAAGACCAGAACCAATCCGTATCGACCACAGAGTGATGGTCAGGTTGAAAGATTCAATCGTACCCTAATACAGGTCCTGAAGAGTTTGATAAATCAGGAGATGGATGATTGGGATGAGCAGTGTGACTTTGTTTGCCATGCTTATAATAGCACGGTACACGCGAGCACGAACTGCACTCCGAATCTGTTAGTATTCGGAGAAGATCTGATTATGCCCGCGGACCTGGTGTTCGGAGTAGTTGGGATGAACCCAGATGTCCTGTGTCAGATCATGTTTGTGGAGGCGTTGAAGGAACAATTCAGAAAGGCTTACGAATTAGTACGAAAAGAGTTGGGAAAGACAGCTAAATGGCAAAAGGTGAGCTATGATACTAATCTAAAGGTTCGGCGGTTTGCGGTAGGGGACTTAGTAGCGAGGTACCAGGAACCTCTGGCTGGCATCAAGCTGAGAGATAACTGGGATGGTCCGTGGAGGATTACCCAGAGAATAAGTGATGATAGCGTCTTGATGAGAGATACCTTCGGGAGGAATCAGAAATCGAATGTAGCCCGATTGAAGCCGTGGAAGGGGAGAGAGTACTCCACCGAAATGTTCAAGATGGGACAGGAGGAGAAAGAGGAAATGAAAAGGGAGTTAGATAGAGTAATCGAGAAGAGGGGTCCAGGTAGACCCAGGAAATTAAGGAAGGAAACAGTGCAAATTAAACAATCTCCAAAAACATCGGAGAAAGCAAAGAAAGTCTCGGCAGGTGTAGACAGGACGAGAAGGACTGTTCCCTCTGTGGCTAGGAGGGGGCGGGAGGGAACCTCTCAGAATGTCAGGTGTAAAGAGAATCCGGAAGGGGTTCGTAGCAGCCCTAGGTTGAGGGTGAGGGGTGCTGTTACCTAACCTGAAGACACAACGATGTAATCAGTTAAATGTTGTCATGATTATCGGGGTAACCTGGTAATTCGTCTTATCTGTAGGAATGATCCAGCAAAGCCAGAAATCCAACAAGCTTACCTGTGAATGTACCAGGGGGTGATGGACGGGTAACCCGGCGGATTAGTAGTTGCTATCCGTATTTAAATCCATAAAAAAATACTCGAGATGAATTCTACAGGGCGGTGAGGATATCAGTGCTACAATTACCTGATCGTAATGCGTGACGCGCGGGAGAGTGAAGGGTTGTTTACTTTTTGACGAGCGCGGGAAAACAACGAAGTCTCGTGGAATGCGCGGTATCTCGCGAGAGCCGCCCGCATGCGCAAAGGTCGACGCGGGTCAACGATCCGCCATATTTGTTTACGGTTCGCCGGAGAGAGCAAGGGAGCGTAGCAGATCACACAAAAGCGAGGTTATACAGACTGTATTACGAGATATCGGTGTATAGAAGGTGGGTGGAGTAGCCAGGAGCCCGTAGAGAGGGTCCTGGTACCTGTCATTCTATATACAAAGATATTTTTGAAAGAAAGCGAGTGTCACGATGGCTTCGGCGTCTGGCTCTCATTCCGAAAGATCAGCCCTCACCGAGGTGTCCGAAATGTTTATGGACACTGAGGCGATGTCGCCGGTAACGAAAACTGAGGAGAAGGTGTTGGATGAAGACAACTCCGGGGAGGACGAAAGTATGATCGGGATTGAGATCGAAGAAATTCTGGAACGAACGGACACACCGCTGCTCGAACCCAATCTGGACGGGTTCCTGTCACGGTATGATGGCCGTGAAATTCATATTCATGCCCGAATTTTGAAGGGAGAACGAAAGTGCTGGAATGCGCAGACGAGAGACTGTGTCCGGCACTTCCTAACACCGATGGAATATGCAGCCATTCCATCAACCTGGCTGCTGTATTATACTGAGACTGAGGCTGGCCTGCAAGTGAGCCAGTTGTTCCGGAGGGCAATGTTCGATTGCGAAATCGCACATCGTCAGCATCGACTTCCGTACGTGCCTTACGTGTTGACAGACCATACGGGTATGGGGGTGACCGGAGTGGATATCGTCGGAGATGTCCTGTACTGGGAACCCGACACCGAACGAGAGCCCAGGAATTGCGAGGACTGGGAAGAACGAGCCGCAAACCCGAAAGTTCCGCGACTTTACACTCTTGATGGGGACGAGTTACTTCGTCGTCTGAAGGAGTGTGAAGATCCGGAGGAAATGTTGAATGAGATCATCTCCACGATGATTCGGGAAGGTACTTACGCCACTCGGGCGTACGTACCCGGACTGGGGGAGGAACCAACCCCTGCGGAGCATAAGGAGCGGTTGGCTGCCATCCGGAAAGGGAAAGCTCTGCTGAGGGCAGCCAAGCAAAAAGGCAGCCTGTCAACGGAAAGCGAGACCGAAGGGGAGGGCAGTGTAAAGAAAACGAAAGGAAAAAGTGTAAAGGGTAGGGGAAGGAAGAAAACTTTGACCGACACCGAATCCGACAGTGACCAGGGAGTATTCCACACGGTCCTGTCGGTGAAGGAAAAGAAAAAGTTGAGGGATTCCAAGAAGGACATTAAAATGACTGTGCCAAAGAAGGTGGTTGCCAAGGTAACCGAGGCAGTAAGGAAGGAAGGAACCTTCGAGTGATGATCCACTGAAGGGACAGATGGCTGCCATTCAGGCCGCTGCCGCTGCTAAGGTGGGCAGTCTGATCGGCAAAGCCAAAACGAAGAAATCCCCAGTGAAAGATAGTGGCCCGGACGACAGTCCGGACGATGAGTCCGGACACGAATCTGGACCCGAACCACCAGAGACTGATCCGAATCCGGCTAAACCTGATCCAGATGACAAAATGGGGGAGGGGGAGCCACCGGAGGAAGAGCAGGAGGAGGAGAAAGACGAAGGGAATGACGAAAGAATTGACCGGATATGGAAGAACAGTGCGGCAAAGTTTGCGCACTTTATTCCAGGGTCATTCGAGGAGTGTGCTGCCCGGACCCTCGTTACATGAATGATGAGAGTGATGACGAGGATTGGCTTCGGGAAACCGAGGACGACCCTCTGCCATCCGAATTCTATGAAGAATGGTTCCGACAGATCCACAAATATCCGGAGAATTATTACATAAGAGACCAGAAGTGGAAGCTACGCTGGGCTTACTACGGCTGGTATATCAATGATGGTGAGCGGTATTGCCCGTTTACCATTTGCATTGAGGAGAAGGGAACGAGCAGGACGTATCCAACCCGGATGCGTTTCCTGCGTCATCTATGCGAAAGGCACATGCACCACGCTGTGGTGTATGAATGTGCTAATTGCGAGGGACAGAGGGATAGCGCAACCTGCAATGGTTGCGTTACCCCGAGAAGGGGTGTGATGATCCGACACCTAAAATATTGTCACAGCCCCGGACTGAGTGCTGCAAGGGAGAAGGTGATGGCCCTGCACGATTAAGTCATGCTGGAATATAACAGAATGATCGTATCTGACTTCAAAAAGATCCCTGTCAAGACCGAATCCTTCTGCAATGTGCATGACCAAGAAGGGTAAAATGAGTGGACGAATTGCCCTAGTGAGAGCTAGAGGAAAATTCAAAATGACGAATGAGCTTTTCTCGCGGGTATGCGAATGGCGGGAAGACCCCCCTAAAGCCAAGATTGATGAAAAGAGGCGGGCTAGCGGTAGCCCGGCGAGTGGAAAGGGTAAGAAGTCCCGGTCCGAATCGCCTGAGAAGCCGGAGCTCAAGAAACCACTAGCAGTGGGACGGGACTCCAGGTCGACTCAACAGCGGAGGAAGGATTCGACGACTTACCAGTCACCAGTGAGTGGGGGGTCGGGCTCACGCCCTACCTCGACAGGATCGAGTTCTCAGGATGATCCCACACCTGCTTGGTTTGGCCCGAAAGAACCTGTCCCTGTGCAGAATCCGGACGAGTTCCCGGATTTGAGTGGATCGAACGTATCTCAGCGGATTGAGCCTGAGATGACTCAGATACCGGACAATAGGCCCCGACTGAGTACACGACCCGTGGATCTCTATTTTGATCCAGCTGATAGAGTGGTATGTGAAACGGCCCAGGCGGCGGTGGATTCGTTCCAGGATTCACAGAGAGAGCTGGCTGTGCGCTACAACCAGGGGGTGGCGAACTTATTCGCACGCTCACTGGTTGAACAGGAAGCCACATATAGAACGAAATTGGAGAAAGAGAATGAGGTGCTCTTGGCGGCCGAAACAGCTAAGATCCGGAATGAGGCCAAGTTAGCCGCGGCAAAGACTGCATTGTCGAATAAAAGATTGCGGGAGTGCACCGACCGAAACGAGGCAATGAATGTCAAGTTTCAACAGGTGTTCGGGGTGTTTATGGATGAGTGGGATGGCACGCGGGAGTCAGCCCTAGAACTATTGAAGAACCAGGCTGAGCAGGGGTGAATTCGAGAGTGTTAAGAATCTGATTGAGGTTATATTCGAAAGAGAATGAGTTGGCGGGATACCAATGTCTACTGAACTACCGAACAGCAGTAACACAATACGTAGGAAGGTACCGGGTGACGTGTAAAACAAGAACGAAGTAACAACATATGAAGAGGAGTCCGAGAGCACCAACAACCCGTTCGGAAGAGCGTGTCTGTTCAGTTAGAACAGAATGAACTGTCTGGAAAAGAAGAGGAGAGCGCCACTGACCCGTTCGAATGAACGTGCCTGTCCAGTTTGGGACAGGACAGCAGTTGAAGAGGAGAGCACCAAATACCCGAGTTCCTCCGAAAGGATGGAACGTCGTGCCTAACCATTGTTTAATCGGTTAGGATGGCTGCCCGGATCTTCGATTTTTTGTTTCCTGTTTTTTTGATAATTATGTGAGATGTAAAGTTGTTCTAGTCAATGGTCTAACTATGTTTGTTTGTATATTACGTATGTGTCCTAAATTCGAAGTCAGTCTAGCCGTTCGAATGTAATACCACCTGTGTAAATAATATTAGTTTTGTATAAATGCTAAACCCTACTGTGTTCAAGACGTAACATAACGCTTTTTACAGATAAACTCAGTTGTATGAGTTTATATTTAAAATGTATATATTTATGAAAAGAAGCGTATGTATTGTCTGGGGGGGGTGGTGTAGGGACACTAATATTATAAGTCATCGAACGCCTACGGGTTAGTTCGGGAAGCCAGAACCAGGGGGCACCCCTATCGGAAGCAGACAGTATATAAGCTGTCCTCACCCCCTGGCTCTGGCAGACCTTCTCAGGTCTCCCGACTGTGTAATATCATCTGAAAGAACCATTTTATCCGAAAGAAACAAACGAGACGATTTAGCTTTACTGTACAGGGTAACGTTCCAATAAAACCCTTCATCTTTGCATCTCTACATGAAAACTGCAGTTCGAGTCCTTATTTAATCGAATTACATAGAGACGAACTCTACACTTCTACTTTACTCCCATAGACGTAATGTTAAAGTGCTACCATCTAGCATCAGAGAAGTGGAGAGTTCTATGTTGAAGCTGAAAACAAGCCATTTTTTGTCTGATCAACTCAATTTTCGACGGGAACGGGAACCAGAGTGTGCCTGTAGCCTCGTAATTATCCCCACACCCACCTCACCTTCTTGCACACACCCACCTGCTGGCCCACACCCACCTGAAATCAGATAACATACAAGTGTGACACATAATTTCAGGGTAGTTTTGAGCCAGGAAATCATTTCTGCTCTCAGAATTGACAAATTGACCCATAATATCTCGACAAAACGTTTCAGGTGTTTAAAGGAGATTATCTGCAACATAATCAATCCATGTTAATGAGTAGTCATACGTGAAACCAAAGAGCCATGACCAATTTAGAAAAGAGAGAAGTTTGTAGCCATGTCTCCCGCGACTAGAACTTCAGTACATAACATTTACTTTGCAGCCCCTTTGTATACATGCAGTTGTGTCTAACAACATACTTCATTGATATCAACAGACGCTACGTCCAGCCAGCCCTCAAAACCGGGATGCCTTTGTCTATGTGACAGAGGAAGGCGAGGACGTCTGCACGGTCGTTGACTCAGATTGCAAGAAGTATGTATCTAATAACTGTTCCTTTGGTCTCTGATAGTTCTACTCATCAATCATCATATTAGAAAAGAATCAAAATAGTCATATATGTTAAAAAAAAGATTCATTTGTGCTTATTTATTTACAGTCAACATTTTATGATGACCTCTCATAATATCATCAACAAAGCCGAGTTGTAATATGTAATGACCAAACATCAGCTTTTGATATCCATACATACTGGAGCGAGGAGGAATACAAATGCTACTGAAGTAATAATATGTTGATCACAGGGAGGGGTTGGTGGATGATCCGGTGAAGTTACTACTGATAATTATACATTTGGGGGACCAAACAAAATTCGCCCCTATTTAGTAAAATGTTCAGTCCACAGTAGTTAATATAGCTAAAAGGGGTCGGCAGGGGGGGGGGGGGGTAAATTTAGATGTAAGAGGGGGGGGGGGTCCGGACCCCAGGATCCCCCCCCCTCCTCCTGGGTCCGCTCCTGGTTCCATATCACTGTGTGGACTGATTTAAATTAGACCCACTCAAGCAAAAAATCCACCGTCTCCCCCGTTGTGAAAATGACAACAACCTCAATATGAATCATGAAATAAACATTGAGCAAATTCTTTATGTGCATAATGGGGATGAATTACAATCCATGTCAAAATATTGATTGGAAACAATTGATATAAATGTAATTGTCTATTAGTATCTATTGTCGCAGGAGTGCCATCAGAAGGTAAAATAAGTTCCCTCAGGAATGTCAGCCTTGCGTGGCTACCTGCTTTTGTTAGACGGTTCTCCTGTGTTTCAGTCGTATTAATTCATTTACATCCTATTAATGGTAGAAAAATAATACATAAGATCAATCTGTTTGATTGTCTCATGGCATGATCTTGGTATAATGTTACAACTCAATTTTTCAGTGCATTTGATGTACCCATATGCCGTGTATTTTGTTACATAATAACGTGTTATTCTGTTAACAGTTTAGACACCTTTTTTCCCCCCCCATCGGACAACAGTTTAGACACCTGATGGTCTAGTGAATTTATATGCATATTATTACTCTCATCATCATCATTATCATTATTATAATTTCTCATTTCCTAATGGCGAATGTGACGCTCAGTGAACTGCTTCCTCGTCACATTAGGTTATGGTGTGTGCACTGAGTTAAGAGTGCACGACCTACAAATCCAGTATTGATCTTTGGGCTTAGGAGTTTGAGGAGCAGAGAGATCAATAAAAAAACGTTAATATATTTTCAACACACCCCTGCATCTTGTTTACCCCCATAATTAAAAAGGAGAAGTCCATTATGCCATTATACTCGTCGTCTGCACACGCGGTTGCTTATTTATTGCTTGACCCTTAATTGTTTGTTATGTGGTTCTGATTTAATTATGTACATTATCAAGCAAACAATGAAGAAGTCATCACAACTGTGTTTAGACAAATCAAGCCTGATTGCTCGCTCCTCATTGGTTAATACACCCAAAGAAATACCAAAATGATACCACTCTGTGGGTGGGAGGCATGGTATTTTATGCCATACCATGCCGCCAGCCTGGTGCGACCTCCGCATCGCCTTCCAGCCTAGATAAGTACCAACACTTGCAGTGTAAGCCAGCTGCCACTCAGTGATTAAGATGACCATATCTGTTTGTTTTCATGCTATCTCTGTAGGCTCGTAAGCCGTGTTGCGGATGGCGCCCCGCACCCAACCCATGACCCACTGTCCTGTAAACATAGTAACGGCCTAGGGTAATGATACTGTGGGATTTCGCATCGGGTGTGACCACACCATATCTTTTCCTGCTTGTAATACACAACCATTCAATGACTACCTACACACATAGTGTCCCAGTCAGGGATCCCACATGTCTACAATATCTCATACATGAAGTGATATTAACAACACACAAAGATTATTAGATTATCATTTGTGAATATTGTTTTCTTTTCATTAGTATATTGTTACATCAAAAACTACTTATAGAAACATTGATGTTACGTCTCAATTAAATTCGTATTGAATATGAAATTTGTAGCGTGAACTTGTTGGTATATGTGGGAGCCCTGGTTGCGGACTGGAGCTGAGATTGCATGTATAAGTCCGCCTGTTAATAGCGTAACTCCTATTGAGCACTGTCATCTAGAACCTCCTTCTACTGAGCTATGTGTACATACCGGTACATGCTTTCTAATACTCTACATTACCCATACACAACTCAGCGGGCCTTTCATCCCTGTGTCGTTTATAAATAGGATGTATTTAACGTTCCCTGTCCTCTGTTATTGATGAATATCACCTGCCTATATACTTACACCAACAAAAGCCTGCTCCACCCCATGGGCTCCGTTTGCCGTTTTCTTTCTCTCCCTACGCCACTTTCACTGACAAGTACGGTCTGCCACGTACAGCGTTATCTATCATAGATAACTGAACGTGTCCAATGGTGCTTTGTGTAGTTGGTAGGCAGGTATCATAGCCTGCAGTACAAACAGGTTCCGACCAATGTGGCTCTCCTGACATGTGTAAGGTGTAGGAGATGTCGAGCCAATACATAAGAGAGTTTGAGCAGAACCACCATATCTGTACCCATACAAGTCACAGAGCTGCGTCTTATTTTGACAAAGCAAAGATCCTTACGAGAATCTACTCACATGGTGGTAAGATCACGGAAGTATGGGCCTTTCAAATAAATGTTAATTCGAGATGCTTGGCAATCTAATTCTTTACGCCCACCCCCCACCCCATTATCAGATAAATACATGCACACTCCCTAAAATTGATATTTCAACCTCATCGGTATATATATCTTAAAATCAACATGGCGATATGAGCATTTCCCAATCAAGGGCCCCAATATATGCTATTCCATTTTAACACTCGATATGTATAATGGTCTGTTTATAACAGGTTATAGCAATACAGTATTTTCATTTCGCTATATTCTCTAGATACATACAGGTACGTAATGAGGAGCGGAGCAAGTGGCTCTGCTACTTTATTGACGTCCGTAGCAGTGCTGAATCGTGAATTGCACATCTACCCATTCCTGATGTCTTTCTTTACATTGCAAGGCGACATTTGAAATCCAGGGCTACATTGTAGCTGCGAAAAATCCCCATAACGTCCCCCACGTCCCAGATATGATGCAGGATTCGCTGTGTTCTATTCCTGTCAGGGCATGCGTGTGTATAGTGCTATTATGCCTCATTCAGTTTGTGCTAAACTAACCCGCTGAGTTCTCTTTACCATATACTCTTCTAGGCTTTTTTATCTCCATGAATTGATAATATATCATTAACCCTGCTTTTTACTTTCCTGTTGTGCTCTGAGAATGCCTGTTCTTAGCTATCTCCTATATGATTCCGTATTATTGACTCAGGGTTACCACCCTGAGTCTTATGCGACAGTTTGAAGGAGCCATTTCAAGATAGTCACTCTACTTCAGAGTGAACTTTACCTATGAAATATTTATCTTATAATCAATAAGGCAACATGGTAGACCCAAAGATATTGCAAATATCTTGTTCGAACCCATCATAATATTCTTCTTTTTTTTTAAGTCAGAAAACCCCCAGAAAAAGGTGTTTCTGGAAAATGAAATTTACTACTAAGGTGGACATATGTCTACTTAACAGTCCGCACATTTCTAGTGCAAAGTCGATGAGGACTATCTTTTACAGTATTACTAGGTGAGACGTGTTTTGTAAGACCTTTTTGGTATATTTCTCTTGAATTATCTTGAATTACATTAATGTGTGGACAGTTACTACTGTCGAAGAGCAATGGGGAGCGTTCGCTGGTTCCCAGTCCATAATCATAGGACGCAGGCCCTTAGCAAAGGGATAGGATTGTATATGCAAATGACATCTAGGTCAGCCGACTGAACCGACCAATCAGAATGCACCTAATGGGGCATGTAATGCCATTGATTTTTGGAGGAAGCTCATTCTAACAGTGGATCCGGTATGAAGGGTAGGGGTATGTGGGGTAGGGGTATGTGGGGTAGGGGTATGTGGGGTAGGGGTATGTGGGGTTGGGGTATGTGGGGCTGGGGTATGTGGGGCTGGGGTATGGGAGGTAGGGGTATGTGGGGCTGGGGTATGTGGGGTAGGGGTATGTAGGGATGGGCTATTTGGGGTATCTCAGAATTGACAAATAATTCATTGACATTGTTCCCAAAATGGTTTCGCAGCTTCAATCTTTCAATCAAGCAATTTAATCACTTAATCACCCTGACCCGGAGTCATATGTGATGTAAATCACACATTCCATTTTTGCAAATTGTCCTGTATGAGCCGCACCCCTAACTTCAAAAAGAGGGTCTGAAAATTGAAATTTGGTGCTGTAGTGTGCTCTAAAACCCTTGTAAGCTGCACCTTATATAGGCATGTTTGATATCAAATGAAGTCTGAGTCTGACGGCTTATAAGCGATAATTTACGGTCTATAGAGAGTATGACTGCTCTGTATTGGAACTGATGATTGATTTTTGACTAGTTTAGGGAGTGACCATTTTCTGTCAAGGGGGGGGGGGCACCAATTTTTTTACCCGAGGGGGGGGGGGTGCCAGTGTAAACAATTTGAATCCCTCCACTCCAGGGGGGAGTTGTTGGAAAAAAATGCGCGCAAATTTCGCTCTCCCCTGCTGTTAAAAAATGATTACTCTCTTTAATAAATAAAATGAATTTTAGTAGCTTTAATACAATATGAAATTTTTCATCTAGTAAAATTTATCCTACATTATTCGTGTCTTAAAATGGCTATAACTACAAAGTCAATATCTTCTATGAATTCTCGAAACAATTTGTTAATGTATCATTTAAGCCATATGAGATACTACACTTGTAAACCTTATGTAAGTTAACTGATTCTCTGAAAAGATGATTGCTATTCAAAAGACATTGTGTGGTTGAACCCATTTTAGATACTGAATTCTAACTTGAGTCGGCAAAAGAATAGTTCTGTGACTGTTGAGTCTCACTTGAGTTGCCGAGGATGGCTGATTAACTAAAGCCACTGCTTGTACACAGCTTTATCAGTGCCCATGGAAGGCCAGGCGCTGAGCACACGCAGATCAATTGTAACCTGCACTTATGTATTAACATGGCACGATGATTAGCCTGCATTTATTAAGATGGCGCATATCTCATCACGAATGCACATCAAACTGGCCTCCGCTTTAGCACTGACTGGCCAAGCATCTCAGGGCACCTGTGATTATTACATGTAGTCCTACATGCTGTGCTCCCAGATACCCTGGAGGCAGCGATGATTTGCCTGTCTTTGGTGAAGCAGCGACCAGCTTTGGAGGCATGACTAGGCATGCTGCCGCTACACTCTCCGCGCTGACCCTGTGTCCAAGCCACCCCTGAGGAGCCTGTGTACATGACAATGGGTGTGGAGAGTGTAGTGGGAGGAAGCTGACTACTATTGTTACCGTCAGGTTGTGTGACCTGGATGACCTTCACGCTGCGCTGGAGGAAGTGACACAGTCCGTGAAGGGCCTCATTGAGATGTACTGCCGCACCTTCCACACTGACTTCAGATTTGACTCAGCCGCGAATGTGGTCAGAGGTAAGATTTCCACCTTGTACTTCTATACACCCCTAGCATTGTATGAACTCTGAGTAGTTAGCAAGTCTCTCATTGCAGATGGTGTGTTTGTAAACAAAACCACAAGATGTGATTGAACTCACCCCGCAGCACTCTTGGTGCTTGGGGGGACCGGAAGTGACGTCAGTTGCGCGAAGCACACACGAACGATTACGGTTTCGGGGCAGGTACTTATTTTCAGCTTTTATTCTTTCTTTAGAGCGTGTTAACAATTTTATTTACCGTAAATTCCCGCGTACTACCCGCGGGTTGTACGTGAACCAAACACAGCTTTCATTTGATACCAAACATGTCTATATAGCCTATATTATAGGGTGCGGGTTATACGAGGGTTTTTATTATTATAGAACAGTACTATATATATGAATTTTCAGATCCAAAAACGGGTTATAGGATTCTCCTAAGTTAGGGATGCGGGTTATACGCGAGATGCGGGTTATACGCGGGAATTTACGGTAGTCGAATTAATGTGGGAATGTCTATAGCCCACGTTGGTAGTAGAAGCTAATCAGTGCTCTACCTGTTTGATTCTTACAGATGAAAAAGTCTGAGAGTCAAGCGTCTCTTCAGTGCTATCTTGGAAAAATGTTGTCTGTGGCGTCAAATCAAGGCGGGAGCGATAAAGAAAACATCCGGTAGACAACAATCGGGAAAATTCACCGGTAGTTTCATCCTGGGTGAACAGAACTGATAAAAACCCACATGCTGAAGTCTTTGAGGGTTTCAGAGATGAAGAAATTGACGAATTACGACGACGGGCAGAGCACAAACATCACGATCATGACTTGTCAGATTCAGACTCGGACTGGGAAGCCATGTCTGACGAACAGTTCCTGAAATGCCAAAAGAAAAAGGCTAGGAGAATTCGTGAAAGGAGGGAACAAGCGTGGCTACAGAGAGTCCTCATCTCACTACTCTCCTCAGCCTGGTTTCTCAGGTTACTCATACAGTGCGGGTTACATGGATTACGGTTCCCAATATGCGGCGGTGGCAATGGCAGCTCAGCAAGCAGCACAGCAGGCGTTGCTTTATCAACAAAACCAATTTGCTCAGCAATTGGCCCAAGTTCAGGCTCAAGCTCAGGCTCAGGCCTAAGCAGCAGCACAGGCTGTGGAAGCAGGGGTGAAAGCAGCAACAGCTAATGTGGCTCCGCCACAGCCACTGCTCCCACCTCCGCCTTCACCACCGCTGCCACCACTCCCTTCAGGTTCACCACCTAAGTCACCTTTGTCAACACTTAATTCTCCAAAAACAGGTAAAATATTTCTGTTTGGAGGGGCGGGTTCAAGTATCATCTCTGAGGTAGACGAGGATGATGATAAGTCAGTCACCTCTGCGGTGGTGAAGCCTAGAAAGAAGAAGGTCACCAAGATAAATCAGAGTTGTGCAGCATCACTCAGACAAGAGGAAGATGCCAAAGGGGAGGAAGCAGTTGACCCCTTTGCTAATGTCTGGTGTAGAGCATTTGCTGAAGCAGCTAGAGCTATAGTGGAAGGGGCACAAGTCAGGAATGTGTCTGACAAAGTGTCTCACACCCTTTTGGCTACTCTGAACACACTGTATTGAGAAACTAGAAGTGTAGAATCGCAGGATTGCAACTGGCTGAGGAACACCCACCTCCAGCTAATGCAGAGCACCTCCAGGTCCTGAAGATGGATGCAGTGTTGTACAAGTGTGAACACATTCCTAAAATGGTGAAGAAGTCGGATAAAGATTTACAAGATATCCAGCAGATGCTACTTGGGGCTTTCTATCCATGTGTGAACTCTTGTTCAACAGGGGAGACTTGGATCCAGTACTAAACAGGGCAGGGTCGTCAATTTGATAAGGAATGAGGCTGGCTTTCCATGCTAATTCAACCTTAGTGAGAAGACACAGCCAGGCACTGAGACCTAGCCTGAATGCCAATGTGACAAACAGAGTAGTGAAATAGGAGATGATTTTTTGTATGGTCAGTCAGCACAGACAGCTGTACAGGAGGTAAAGAAGAGTGAGAAACTACTCCCAGAGGAGAAGAAACAACAGTTGGACATTAAGGTCAGGTAAATGGAAAGGAAATGCATAATAGAAAGGACTTTGAGTGAAGTACTTACATTTCAAAATGGCCTCATTGAACACAGCACTAGAAATGGTTAGAAAGCATGCTTGGCTTGTGTCCATTGATTTGAAAGACGCCTATTTTTCTATACCTTTTTTGATAGTGACGATAGAAAATACTTGAAATTCTTCTGGGAAGAAGAATTATTCCATTCAAGGCTCTTCCAAATGGGTTGGCATGCGCACCCCGGTATTTCACCAAGATACTTACACCCTTGTTTGCTGAGGTTTAGGCTTTGTGGTTCACCCGGACAAGTCTGTCCTCACCCTTTCAAAGGAGATGCAATTCTTAGGGTTTCTGATCAACACAGAAAAGATGAATGTAACTTTACCAGAAGACAAGATAGAACGGGTGGAGGAAGTAGCTTTAGCCTTATTGGAATGGGAGCTACCCAGAATGAGGTTTGTGGCTTCAGTGCTAGGACTATTTATAGCCTACTCTCATGCAGTGGAGTATGGACTGAGGCATGTAAAAAACCTAAAAAGAAATAAGAATGCAGCACTGGCCATAACTAGGGGCAACTTCGATGAGACCACAACATCATCAGAAGGGGCTAAGGATGATGTAAGCTGGTGGTTGAGTGAGGTCAGACAAGCAAACAGAAAAATCAGGGGTCTACAGGGAGACAGACGCCAGCAAGAGGGGCTGGGGGGGGGGGAGTATTACAACGAGGTACTGTCTCAGGACAGATGGAAAGAGGAGGAAATTGATCTACACATCAATATTCGGGAACTTTTGGCTATTCTGTTTGGTATCAAAAGCTTTGTGCTAGAGAAAAATGTACATGAACATGTAGCGACAGACAACACCACTGCCATGAGCTATATCAGAAGGCAGGGTGGAGTACAGTCATTCCAATGTAATGAAGTAGCTCAGGACATATGGGGATGGGCAGAAGAGAACCGGTGTTGGGTAACAGCCTTCTACTTGCCGGGGAAAGACCATGTGTATGCTGATTTTGGATCCAGACATTTCAAAGACAATTTGGAGTGAGAATTGTCACCAAAAGTGTTTGAGAGGGTCACAAAACTGTTTGGGGTACCTTCAATTGATCTTTTTGCATCTAGTAGCAACGCAAAATGTCAATAATTTGTGTCGTGGTTGCCTGACCCTGATTCCATTCACGTTGATGCCATGACTCTGAAATGGACTGAACTGAATTCCCTCCTTTCAACTTGATCCTGAGGATTCTCGGAAAAAATCAAGGAAGAGCGACCCAGGAGAATCATCCAAGTGACACCGACTTGGCCGACAGCACAAAGGTGTTAAATGATTACGGCACTGCATTTGGACGAAATGTCCCAAGAAGATGGGGGGAAAGTAGAATTTGTCCTCACTGAGTACATGTAGACTACAATGGTTGGGGACACGTTAGAAAAGATAACACTGAAACCGTATTCATGGGCCCCAAATTTGTGTGTAGTTGTGTGAGTATGTGAAACGTACAGAAAAGATCAAGCAAGCCAGAGAATTGTTAGTGTAAGGTTCCCTTACACAGCAGCAAAAAGAGATACAATCTCAACTTGGGTGAAGTGAATACTTGAGGACGCAGGTAGGGTAGATTCACCATAAGTCGACCCTTCCCGTCACACCTTTTCGTGGCCATTGGCAGATGCTTCATTATGGCAAGCAAAACCACTATTGGATTAGATCTGTTGTAGCAGACATTGGGGGATGATCAAGGGGTTTTAACTGATCATCGTTGATGATTTTATAACTGATATCATGTGTAGATAATTACCCTCATATTTGGAAATCTCATATGGCCTAATTTCACTCAATGTCGACCGAAATGAACCTAAAGTCTACCACTGTTATGCCAATCAAAACAATATGAAGGATTCTTAATTCATATCCAGACAACCTGCATGGATTCACACAGTAAATTCATGTTAGAATTATGCAGGTTAATTTTATTCCCATTACGGGCGTTTCTTTCTTGAATTTTAGAGCTTCTGATAAGCAGGTATATAGGTAGTATTCCTGAAAGAATAACCTTTGTTGTATGGTTACTGCTAATACCTTGTACATTGAGGTCGTCTTATGGTGAAATTCTGGTCGGATCATGGTTAAATCAGTAGGGTTTGCCTGGTGTGCTCTCAATTTTAATGATATAGAGATTTTCGTGAAAATCCTTCAAATTAATATTTACAAGATATGTGTAGGGGTCGGATTCCCCGTACCCTGGTGGAGAGCCCGAAGGGGTGAAACACCTGGGTAATCCTCCCCCTCTGTACCATACCGATCCAGTAACGTAGGGAGCGGAGAACAGTCAGACACGGGTTGGTAGTGTAACGGTTAGCACGCTTGTCACCGGTGCGAGAGGTCTGTGGTTCGATTCCCGGCCGATCCAATGACTCGGCTTCTCCACCTGGAGCTAGTGCACACAGTTCCCGGGAGAGGGCGCAGGTCCTCTTCAGGTAACCGTGTGCCGCTCTCAGGTGGGCGGCCGACCCACCCACCTGGCCATGTGATCTAAGAGCCGGTGTTATATAAGACCCGTGTGTTTACCTGGGAGGGCAGTCAGTGCAGGCCCGACTGACGAGAGACTTCACGTGTCCAACCGTGCGGACAGAGTTGTATGCTAAGAGTTGTATACTGACCATTTCCTCTATTTATAGAGAAACCTGATTTACCTGTGTGTATTAATTCTACACTGATCGTTCCCTAGTAAAGGAACTAGAGTTGTTATTCTTGTGAATAAAGACAGATATATTCTCGCACCTGGAAACTGCCGTGATCGTTGTTCTTTAACCTAGAGTTAACTACTTCACCGCAGAGAACAAAGTAGTTAACTCTAGGTTAAAGAACAACGATCACGGCAGTTTCCAGGTGCGAGAATATATCTGTCTTTATTCACAAGAATAACAACTCTAGTTCCTTTACTAGGGAACGATCAGTGTAGAATTAATACACACAGGTAAATCAGGTTTCTCTATAAATAGAGGAAACGGTCAGTATACAACTCTTAGCATACAACTCTGTCCGCACGGTTGGACACGTGAAGTCTCTCGTCAGTCGGGCCTGCACTGACTGCGGAGAGTAGTCAGACACGGGTTGGTAGTGTAACGGTTAGCACGCTTGTCACCGGTGCGAGAGGTCTGTGGTTCGATTCCCGGCCGATCCAATGACTAAGTTTTCCCCTGTAAACCCCTGTACGGCTTAGTCACGCGTGCAGTTCTCTTAGCGGCATAATTAGAATGCACTAATTGACCCGACATGCGTCTACTCCAAGCCAGTAAGTCTGTACCGTCTTGACCTCGGCTGGAGCAATCTAGTCCCAAATTACCTATGGCTGGGTCTCGATTATGTAATCGGTGTTCAGCCGGGGTCATTGTGACCCTTCGGTTCAAAGGAACCTTTATCTTGGGTATATCGTCAGAAGATTTATCTGATTCCGAGTCTGTACCCTCATCAAAGCGTGGGCCTTGATAGCCGGACAATCCCTGAGTGTTTTTATGCACTGGATTTGACCTTCCCTTCGTTCTCTGCGGTGACCCCTTATTCAGACCACCCCTCGGCCTATTTTCAGGGTCTTTATTGACTCCCGAATGTGTATCAGTGGTCGGAGGTGGATATGAATAAGTTGCATCCGGGCAATATCTATAATTACCCTTGCTATCATAATCTCCCGGGTTCCCATACTGAGCCGGGTCATCTCCCGAAAAGGGGTTCAATGAGCCATAACTATGGTTCACCACTTCATCTCGGAATTTATTTTTATAATGTCGAGACACTTCCTCTTCTGGAGACATTTCCCTGTTAACCTGACCAATACTGGCATGATTAACTGGTTCCCGTTCAAGAGAGCGCCCGGTGATATTCACTCTCCTTGAATCCTTCCCTCTGTTTTTATACACAGAGTCCTCCACATTCCTCAATCCATTATCATTAATAAATGGATCGAATTGAGGTAATGCATCCACCTTCCTAGCAGCAAGAGTGCTGTCCAGAACAGTTTCCGGCCCGATAGCAGGAACTTGTTCCTCCCCCTGCTGTTCCATTGCCTTCGACAATTCACACCGCAGGAGAGTTTTCCTGGCTTCCAGGGAACAGACAGCTTCCACCTCAGCTTTCCGTTTCCTTTCTAACTCTTCCGTTTCCTCCCGGATTTGTATCCTGGTGGATTCGTTATCCTTGACCAACTGGTCTCTGCCCTTCTCGAGCTCTTCTGTCCCCTTCTTTAGGGCATACCATTCTCTAGAGTATTTTTTCAACTCCCTCTCATACTTCTCCTTCAGAGATTCGGAGTGTTCATTCTCCTTCCGGTTCTCAGCAATCTTTGCTTGAATCTTTTGGTATTCATGCGATTCCTGAGCAACCTTCTTTTTCATATACCGGTTGTCTTCTATCAACCGTTCTCTCTCTTCTATCAGAGTTCCTTTTACTCTCTGATTCTCAGAGAGAATCTCGTCCCTTTCTTTTACCAGGGATGTCAATTCCTCAGTCAATGCAGCATACTGATCTTCCATTGACTGCTTGTCCAATCGGACATTCTCCCAGTAGAGGTCATCCTCTTCCCGAGCCAAGCGCTCGTCATATTCCCTCTGGAATCTCTCATCCCCTACATAGGGTTCCACCCAGGAAAGATCCTGTAATTTCCTCTTCTTCTGCTCTGGCTTCAAGCCCTCCCCAGGGTCCATCCCTGGCACCTCCAGGCGAGTTGATTCCAACTCCCCTTCACTCAGCTCTGGGCCAGAGCCGCCCAGGCTACCACCGGTAGCCATTGTCTGTCCCCTAAAGGACTATCTGTCCACTCAAGGACTTCCTGTTCAGTATAACCCGAACATATTCCCGAACAATTAACTTGTTCTGCTACCTTCACTGCTACTGGTCACGGCACCAGTGTGGTGGTTCGTAGTTAACTCTAGGTTAAAGAACAACGATCACGGCAGTTTCCAGGTGCGAGAATATATCTGTCTTTATTCACAAGAATAACAACTCTAGTTCCTTTACTAGGGAACGATCAGTGTAGAATTAATACACACAGGTAAATCAGGTTTCTCTATAAATAGAGGAAACGGTCAGTATACAACTCTTAGCATACAACTCTGTCCGCACGGTTGGACACGTGAAGTCTCTCGTCAGTCGGGCCTGCACTGACTGCCCTCCCAGGTAAACACACGGGTCTTATATAACACCGGCTCTTAGATCACGTGGCCAGGTGGGTGGGTCGGCCGCCCACCTGAGAGCGGCACACGGTTACCTGAAGAGGACCTGCGCCCTCTCCCGGGAACTGTGTGCACTAGCTCCAGGTGGAGAAGCCGAGTAAACAGACGTTACCCGGAAATACCGTGTATGAGATTAATATGTAATATCATGCCCCTACATATGTATGTATTCATATAAAATCATAAAGCATTATATCAATGATGGAAAGCAGATGAAAACAAGTACTAAACACATGCAGTTCTGAGGAAATTTATATATCCTCCTGGTGAAAACAGGTCAAACAGTCCCACTCCAACACATTATTATTATATAAAATTAATGTATAAGGTAATAGAACAGGAGTGTAATTGAACTAACAACACTTCAGAATTCTTCCTGAAAAGTATTTGTTACTCAATATAGCATACATGACCTACAATATGGTGCAGTAGGTGGTCGACTTATGGTGGTAGGTCGGAAATAGGTGAGCTTACCCTATAGAAAAGCAGTTCGGAGCTCACTCACTTAGGAGAGCAGGAGTGTCCAAAGGGGCACTCTTAGGACTGGACATTGACTGCCCTCTCAAGTATGGGTCATGGGGAAATGAGAAAACCATGGCGAAGCACTAACGTAAACCCATCAAAGACAACAAAGAAGTTGATTTGGGGACACAAATGCAAACACATGTGTTTGACATGGCAGCTTAATGTTATGTAGTTCAGAATTGTTGAAACAAAGTTGTCTGATGAACAATTTGAATTTGGAGATTCCATAATTTAAAAGATGAATGCTCAGGGTCATTCATTGTTTGTTATCCTAAAAGAATTCAAGGTATAAAAGCACTTTTACTTTTATACTGTTTACTTGTTATGTAAAATGAAATAAAAGGTTGAAATTGAGATTGAGGTGTAAGTCTCCGAAACCTTCTTTATCATGTTGACAATAAACTAAAATTAGGAGCTTTAAAACTCCCTGGTCCCCCCCTAGCACAAAGAGTGCTGTGGGGTGAGTTGGAATAGTAAGTTACTTGAAGTACCAGGAGGGTGCTGAGAAGGAGCTGAGGTTCTAACGAGCCAAGCAGCACTGAGTGCTTGGGAGGAGTAGGGGCCCACCCGCTTCCCTGAAGCCTTGGAAAAGATAGGAAAAATATAGTGTTTTTGATTAAGGAACTTATATTAAGTAATTAGAGTAATATCCTAATTTCAGTCTATACAAAGTCTTTTCCACCATCCAGGACATTCGGTCCCGCAGAATTTCTTTTTTGCAGGCCCAGCTTCATTTCTGCAGGCCGGAGTATTGGCATACGATCTTACTTTTTAAGAATTAAATATAAAGCAAGTGTCTATACCGATAGTGATAAATAAATAGGGTTCCTCTGTATATTACAATAATATTCATCAGTCTAATATTCAAACTACTGAAGAACATTACAGAAAATATTCAAGCTTTCTGTTTTACATTGTAGAAACCTTAATAATGGTAGGATTTACAAGCCGTAAAAAATGGCATGTAGGCAAGGATCTCTAGATTGCAGCCAGTCATTCAGCAGTAGGACCCTTTCTGCCGGACCGACAGACTTTTTGCCGGCTATAGCCGGTGTCCGGCAGGATTTCATATAGACGGCTAATTTAGTTTCCCTTGTGTGCTTGCTCCTTAACTGACGTCACTTCAGGTGTCTCTCTCCCTTATCCTCCCAAGCACTCAGTGCTGCTTGGCTAGTTAGAACCTCAGCTCCTTCTCACTACCCTCCTGGTACTTCAAGTAACTTACTCTGTGTAAAGTAACCACCTAGTGCCTCTTTAGGGTCATCATGTGATGTGCATCAATGATATTGGTATGGAGCTACAACATAGTGTATGTAAAGCATAACTGCAAGCGATCAGGCTGTAAAGAATTTTTTTTGTCAATGGATTTTGTCAGTGGAAAACTGGAGCGAGCGACAATTTTTTTTTTTAAAACCAGCCTCCGACAAAAGTTCTTAGTTGACCTCTAACATATATATTTATTGGTTGATCTGGGGGAATGACTGGAAGAAAATTTGAAAAAAAAAAAAAAATCTCAATTTTGAAAAAAATGAGGCGAGCGAAATCCATTGACAATTTTTTTTTCAAATAAAAAAAAAATTTCCATTTCCGAAAATAAGGTGCGCGAAATCCATTGACCAACTTTTTTTTTGGTGTGGCCTAATGTGCCATTTAATTAGTGATTAATTGAGTTTGACCCAATTAATCTGTAACATGATATACCTTTATATAAATACTCTCAGTTCTATGAGAAGAAAAAAGCAACTTTCAATTCATGCACAAGTTCTTGCCCTACCATCTATTTAATATAAAGTTTGACATTTCCCCTTAGAACGGAAGTCACTGTGCTCGGTACGAGAGACGCTGATAGTTCATGTCGCCTCACTCCACAGGATTCCCCTCAAGTGGCGTTCCAGGTATGTCCATCTGCCCCGTGCTTCGTTTGATACAAAATGAAAAAAGACAGTGTCATTATTCAAGACAACATTTATAATACAAAGCATTATGTTTAACGATATATGCATTACTATATCATTTATTATACTCATGCCTCACGCAACTTCTCCTGTTTGTTTCTTGGTGGCAAAACAACGGAAGGAAAAACGCGAGTGAAAATAAGCTGGTGACGTTTCATCAAACGAAATACAGCCCATCTGTGGTGTCAAGCTGAATCAAACATGCTCTTTTTTTTCAAACATTCATCATTTTATAGCCATTAGGTTTTTACCATGAAGTTCATGTGCGTTGGTTTGCATCATATAAAATTTTTATTTAGTAAAGAATATTAGATACAGACTATGGCAAACAGGATAAGCCTCTATCAACCTACGCCTATGGTGTGTGGTTGATACTTCCTGTGATGCCCCCTCTGTGGTTCAATTAGATGGACAGACTTTACAAAATATTTTTCGCCCTGCAGGATATTGAAAATCTGCTGACCGGTTAGGTTTTTACAGAACGGAATACTTTCACCAAAGTTTTATATTTTCGCGCTGTACATATTTTCGCTATTTTAAAATGTCCGCGAAAACATGTACAGAGCGAATATTTATACAGTATTGAATTAAATAGCCAGATCTCGGAAATTCGCGAATTTTAGTACCGGCTTAAATGTCCGTTTTAGCAAATTCGCGAAAATGTATACACGCGAAAATATCGACATTTACAGTAAGCAACCTGGACAGTATACAGTTACTTTAATGACATATTCAGGGCTGCCAAGTAGCACGCTTCTGGCGTGTAAGTACCCTTTGGTCCCGTTTTGGGCCTGAATACGATTTGGCATATTGAGTACGATTTAGTATGATTTTGGGGTATCCGGTATGACTTTTGATAAATTTTTCTGTTATTTTACATATACATGTAATGAGTACGATTTTCAGTTCTTAAGAATAAAGAAGCTGCTTAAAGTCTATTATCAGCTTTGCAAATACCTCCCGCACAAATTTTCCACTAAAAAAAAAGTCAAAATGCCCCACCAACAAAAGAAAAATTATCATATTTTTTCAGGAAAAATCTTTGAGATACCAAAAAAAATGGCACCAATCTTCATGATTGTCATAGAAATTTTGATAGTAAGTTAGGGAAATGTCTTCACTTTAAAACTGTAATTCCTTGTCAGTGTTAAATATGTCATGTATTTTTGGGTGATAGGAGTACGCTAAATACGATTTTCAGGCATAAAATGGTTCAAAAAATATGATTTTCGAAGTTTTGAGGTTGGCAGCTCTGCATATCAAAATAATGTCTCCAAAATCTTAAGTTTTAGGCATATTCTAGCCTTAAAAAAAAACTAATAGTAAGAGCAATATACTGATATCCTTCGAATATAATTTACATGTGCAAGGCCAGAATTAATGTGATATACCTCAACCCCCCCCCCCCCCCTTGAACTAATATGAAGATTCATACTCTCGTAAAATGAGGAGTTTTTCCAAATTTCCTTTCGAAATAGTGAAAATAGGAGGTGTCCGACTTATCAATATGTTCATCAGGTGTCCGACTTCATGTGAAAATTGAAAACTAACACCTGAAACCCATGAACCTATCCTATTAGGGTCATGCAAGGGAGGTAGGAGGTATTTCCCATGTCCGGCAGGATTTCAAAAAGACTTGATGACCCCTAGATAGATCACCAGTTACATAAACATAAGAAAGAGAGAATAGATTTCATTGTACAGCCTTCCACCTACACGCAGCAAACGTGTATCTTAATGCCATACTATTCTGTTGATCAAAATACATGGTTAACTTATGCTACTTTATTGCAATTGTAAAAGTTAGAACAGAGCATTTAAAGCTTGACAACTGTATTAAAGCTGTATTTGATCATTTATTTATAGGACTGATATAGACAGGTTTGTAAAGTTCATTAATTTGCTTGAACTGCAGTGCATAAAACTTCGCTCTACATTGGCTGTCTGACCATGCTACCATAGGCACATGTCTAGTCTATATTGAATGTCTTTTACTGTAAACTACTAGTTGATTTTTATTCGGAATTGTCTTTGCTATAAGTCGATTTTTCCTCCTAAACCTCCAATTCGACAGAGATGAAGTTTTGAATAAAAAAAAATTTGAATCAGGAACACAAAAACTGTAGAGTAAAATTCACCTTTTTCGGGGATTGTGTTTCCTTGTTAAATCATTTCTTTTTCCCACAAGTAGGGGGTTGTCTTTAGGGGAAACTATCATTATAATTACTCACTATGACTCGATCCTAGAAAAGATGGTCTAGGGGGCCTAAAAATAATCTCAAACTCCAATTAAATTTGTAGGTGATGTTTTCCTCAAGTTCAAAGCATTTTGCCACAAGCCGATTTTTCCCTGTAAAGTCCGATTCGACTTATAGCTGAAGTCGACTTATAAGCGAGGTTTTATGGTAAATGGTTAACATGGAGTTGAACGTTTGCTGCCCTGAGGTGTTGCCCTGCCCATGCCTGTTAATGCCTGCTACCCCCGAGACCACCCCCACAGCCCTAGTCTACTCAGCGTAGTACATGTACTGGAAGGACGGGCCAGACACGCTGGCTAACTACTGCCACTACTGCCGGAACCGAGCTGCTGATGTAGTGATATCACAAACCAAACTAATGCTATGTGTGAATACCATGCTGACTTATCTGTTCTTAAGGCCGCTTAATTCTGATAACTGGGATTACGGGTCCAAGTATCAGATGTATATTTTTTGGCATATTGCAAATAACCATTTTCATCCCTGTCCGCTGTGATTTTTTCAGAATTTTAGCAAAAGACAAAAACAATATTTTAAAAAGTACGTGCTGACCATCATACACTCAGCTACCTCTGTAGGGCAATTTTTCTTTTTGTAAAAGCCTGTATTAAATCCAAGTTATCAAAATTGGGTGGCTAAATGCTTGATATTTATAATGTTCAAATTGGCTGGTAATTGTTGATATAACAATGAAGGTGCGCGGTGAGTGGTTGAGGACTGTTTGTTGTTGTTGTAGTTTTGCTGACTACCGCGTGGTGTGTGGGCTGTACCATGGCGGGCGGCGGCTGTGTGAGGAGGTCAGCACAGTAGGCACACCCACCTTCACAGACAACTTTCAAGACACCCTCATCTGGGACGAATGGTAAGCACACACACATGGAATAAGAAGTTGTCATGAGAAGTCAGGGAAAGTCATGGAATCTTGTGAAATTCTGCCGTGAGTCATGGAAGGTCATGGTAAATGAAAAAATTAATTGATATAGAATCTAACAAAGTCCCTAAAAGGTCCAAACCCTTCAACCCCACCTTTTTCCTATGTGGGAGAGGTACGGTTTGTGTTATATAATGGGGTCCTGGCAATTTTTTGGGGGCCCGCACATATTCAGGCCCCCTCCGTGATGGGGGGGGGGGGGCAGGTCCTTTGAAAAATAAGTCTCGGGAATATTTCGGACACAAAACGTTAGCCTCATTCTAAAATATGCCATAAACACATTAAAAATGATTTAAAAAAAAGGTGCTTCACTCGCTAATTACAGATTTAGGTGTCACAACTTCGATTTTTTCACTAATTTGAATTTGGTCATAAACAATATTAAGTTGTGTCAATGACTACCATAATTTCTCGCGTAGAAGCCATTGCTAGCTACCATGGCAAGTGAGGTCACTGGTGTGGCTTATACTAAGTTATAGTACATTGTATATGGATCAAGTCAACGAGGTATTAGATGTACTACGTCCGGTTTCAAGGGGCCACAACACTATCTTTCATTAATTTGAATTTGGGTCATAAAGACATATTAAAAACCTAAAGATATTTTTGACAGCGCTAGGGATGGATCGACCTCATCGAAAAAAAACAAAAAAAAAAAAAAAAAAACCTATCTAAATTTATGAAAGTGTGCACAATAGCCGCCGTAAATAACGAGAGTAAAATTATATGGAAAATTGGTTTTTATGGAGATAGTCCAAGCAAAATAGGCCTTTCACCACAACACATTTCTCTGAAGTCCCTAGAATGGCATACTAAAAGTCCTAAGGATCCCTACTGGGGAACACCCCTTATTCCAACCCCGCAGAGATTTCATACTTTTCACTCTGAAATCCTCACTCAGGATGGTTACCACTTTAATAGGTTCTCATAAATTATAAATCCGAATTTCCTGACATCAGGAATACATATACAACGTTCAATCATGTTCCTATGTTGATTTCAGTAGGTGCAGAATCTTTATTATTAAATGGGAGACAAAATCAATATTATTTCTGATTTTATCGAAATTACAGAAAATGTGTATAAATTATTTGTTGATTTCCGGTTGACAGAAAGAAATGCAGGTCGCGCACTTTAATAATTCGGTCCGCAGATTCTACTCTATGTAGGCCGTAATTATTGTGTCATAGATCCCCTTGTCCCGAACAGACATATTTATACATTTCATGAGTCACTTAAAAGCAATTTTTGTTTAAAATAAAATAATAAATTATATTTTGTAGCCACGATATTTTTCAATAATCTATAAGCTTATCAAAATATGGGGAAAATGCTAATATTTGAAACTCACGATTTTGAATTTCATGATTTAAGCTATAGTAAAAAATGATCTTGACATTAACTTTTGGTGATATGACATTCTGTAGTAAAAATCTAGCAAAAGCTAAGTTTTAGGTTCGCTGCTTGCTGTAGTAGTTTGCCATAGACTTGTATGGTTCTGGATACGTGTCCTGCTAGGAGCAGAGGGTAACCTGCAGTAACATCTACATGATCCATATGTTACAGGATTCAGTTTGAGGTGGTAAACCTGGCGGCTCTGCCTCGGGAGACACGTATTGTCTTCATGCTGCTGGGGATACGTACTGTCAAGTCCGGGGCAGAAGAGGGACAGAGAATAAGCACACCACTCGGCTGGGTGGCCCTGCAGGTCTTCAACCACAAGTTGTAAGTTACCAAGCTGTTTTAAGTGTCTCTTTACTGTCTAGTCAATTCCAGGCAATTTCCTAAATTTGAGAAGACTGTCTAGTACTCAGGGGCAGACGCTAACGCTGGCTCGGGAGCCAATTGCCCGTTATTCTTGGTCTGTGCCCGTACTTTCCACGAAGTTAGCTTCCCATAGGCCTGGGTGGCCCACAGGAATTAGGCAAGGACATCCATGAAAAATGTGCTTTTATAATTATAGGTAGGGACATTCGGTGGTTTTTGTTTTACCAGAAAATACATAATATTATCTGGGAATCCGGTGAAGGAGACTCTTGAGAAGTCATCAGGAACCTGGATATTCTGATTACGTTTTGATGCAACAGTTATAACTACCGTAAAACCTCGCCTATAGGACGAATTTATTTTGGCGTTGTTTTTTTCTATAAGACGATTTTTTTTCTCAAATTGGGGGTTCGGCTTATAACAGGGGTTTTGCAAAAAGTTAAATATCTTAGGGCCTCAAAATTATTTTCTTTCTAATAATTAAGGATAGCAGAAAGTACACAAACACCCGTTTTTGATACAAAGGATAGACTTTATTACTTTTAGTTCTATATTTACGGTACAGTACTGCTCAATAGTATGCTATGACATCTAATATATCCCACACTAGTACCAATACAACAGTAACAGCAAGTGGTCCGCTAGCCTTTAAGTGGCAGTGTGAGAGTCTGTGAACCTATATGTACCGGTATACCAGGGACTACAGTTAACAAGTTAACATAATCTGCTACAGGTACTGGTCATTCAAAACCTTCAAAGTCTGAGGTGTCGGAGTTAAGAGTCCAGCTGGGGCACTTCCACTTCATCCTCTTCCCCACCCACTTCCCCCAGCTGCCCAATGACGTTATCCACAGCTGATTCGTCATCCCAGATCAGGTCATCCTGGGATCCATCCAAGGAGTTGCTGATCCCTGCCAGGCTGAGTGTCTTGAGGAAGGATCTTACGATTATGTCGACAGAGATCAACTTCCAGGAGGCAACTGCCCAAGCAGTGAGCATCTCCTTGGATGGTGCCCTCCAATTTCCCCCTTTGGTGTAGTCTGGGGTCCCGGGCACCATCCAGGACTGCCAGGACTCTCTCATGTGCATCTTGAAAGGGCTATTAATTGAGACATCCAAAGGCTGGAGAGGAGGGGTGAGTCCACCTGGAATCACAGTCACATCGACAGACCTGGATGCTAGGGCATCACGTACTTGGGCAGTCAGGTGCACCCTGCAGGATTCCCACACCAAGAGTCGTCTCCTAGGCCAAAGAAGGGGGAAAGGACCTACGAATCCAGCTTCAACATTTGCCCTCGTCAATGTACCCCATTTCTTGTACTGTGACGACAGCTTCAAGGTTGGGATACTTCAAGTCCCTTTTGCCCTTAAAGATGAGGGTGGGGGGGGGGGGGGGAGCTTTTCTCCTGTAGCTGAAATGGTGAGGATGGCCGTAAACCCCCTTTTTTCTCCCCCATTGGTCTTCACATGCACAGTCTTGTCTCCCTGGGGTGCAAGGGTGCGACCCCCAGGCATATCAAATTGCAGGGGTGTCTCGTCCATATTCCACACGTCCTGCATACAATACTTTTATCTCTGCCTTTGATGGATGACAAATCTTTGAAACTCCAATACCTTCTCTTGGGAATTAGGGGGCAACTTTTGCCCAAGTCTGGTGGCGGTCATTGTAGTAAGACAATTCCTCCTCTCAAAGCGATGGAGCCATCCATTAGATGCCTTGAAGGTTGGAGCATCTTTCTTAAGGCTCTAGCTGCACAGCTTTGCCCGTTACACAATGCCCCTTTGCCCTCGTATCTAATACAAAGTCCAACATTTTTTCCTATAAGACAAGGTCTTTTGCATGACGGGCACCTGGTACTATGATGCGCTTCTTGGAGGCCTTGACGTCCTGAAGTTTGCCCTTTTGCTTCCTCCAGTCTCTCACTTGTTTCTCATGGAGGCCATGTTTCTTGCCCGCTGCAAAGTTGTTGCCCATTGATTCAGCTGTTGCGACCACTTTTAGCTTGAATGCTGCAGAGAAGGAGTGCCTTGAGGCATTCCTTGAAGGCTTCTTACCGGTTGGGGCCTTCCCAGCCATCTTGAAGGTTTTCTTGAAGATATTGTACATGTTCTGTCACTTCAAGACGCCCGTGGGCAAGATGGAGGCGACTTCAAAGGACTGTGACGTCACAAGACGCTCACTTGGGCACCCTTGACATTGACCTAGTTAGCAGATCATAGCGTCGCCGGCGAGCACGGTACAAAAGGAGCGCCAACTTGGGCAGAAATCCCAAGTGTTTGGAAGGGTAAAAGTTTGCAGGGGGCGGCCTAGAGGTGGGGGTTGGCCCCAAAAAAGTTCCAAAAAGGGGGTTCGGCTAATAGGTCGGGTTTTGCAAAATGTCAAAGTATTTTTCTATAAGACGATTTCTTTTCCTATAAAGGGGGTTCGGCTTTATATATATGTGGGGTCGTTCTATAGGTGGGGTTTTACGGTATGTTTTTTTTTTCCTTTGAAAAAAGAAAATGATTTTGTTGGGCCCACAGATGTAGATCTGCGCCCATAGATTCTTGAAGCCTTGGTGGCCCATGGCTGAAAAAGTTAGTGTCTACCCCTGAGTACTGTGCATACCGTATTCGACGCTTATAGAATAATTTTTATGGTGTTTTAAGTACTTAAGAGTTTAATCATCTCCGAATATGGTAAGTTGTAACCTCTGTGTCCCCAGCTATTAAGGTCAGATTCTGCTGATGAATTTACAATTAGGCCACTTAAAAATGATTATCTGAATATATCTTATATTGAGACTTTAAAATTCTCCTACAGTTTTACAAATTTCAAATCACATCCTGCCCTCATTAATAGCTGAGATATTGATAATATTGCAATTGTATTGCTGGTGTTTTCCTCCATTTTAAAGGCTGCGCACGGTATCTGCAAAGCTGATGATCGACTTTAAGTGGCTTTACTAGCTTGCTACCAGTAACCTGTATTACTTGCCTACTATGGTGTGAAGTAGGGTGCTAAGCTGCGGGGTTCTATCTTTATTTGAGTCTTTAGATTAAGGCTGTATGTGAGCTGCTACCGTAAAAATAAATGTTGGGGTAGAAAAATTAACATTGAAAAAAAAACATTCGAAAAATAAGTTCAAAAGTGCCCCCAAAAAGGGCACAGATAGTTCCTCAAAAATGGGCCTAAATTTGGTGTGGAAACTACCAAAAATTTGGTGTGTTAAAATTCACAGTACTAGCGTGGACATTTGTCCACTTTACAACTTCTATCCTAACCCTATGGGAGAAGTGTGCTCTTTTTGTAAACTTTTTTGGGCTCTCCAGCAATGAATCTTGATGTGTGGATGCAAAAAAGAATTTTTAGTATTGTTTCTTACTGAGTTTGCAGTCTTCCCGAAAACTTTTTCGACATGCAGGACATCCTGTCCTGCAGATCTTTTATTTTGCAGGCCCGGCTTAATTTTTGCAGGCCCGGACACTGCCCTGTGCCCTCTCCTCTTCCTTCTGTCCTCTCCTCCTCCCTCTGCCCTCTCCTCCTTCCTCTGCCCCCTCCTACTACCCCATATTTCCCCTCCTCCCCACTCTACCCCCATTTCCCTCCTTCCTGTTACCTCCTCCTCCCTCTACCCCCTACTCCTCCCTCTGCCCCCTCCTCCTCCCTCTGCCCCCTCCTACTACCCCATCTTTCCCCTCATCCCCCCCCCCTCTTTCCTGTTACCTTCTCCTCCCTCTGCCCTCCCTCTGCCTTCTCTCCTCCCTCTGTCCCCTCCTCCCTCTGCTACATGTACCTCCCTCTGGCTGCTGAAATCTCAAGATTGTCTGATTTCCTTGTGTGATACATGAAGAAGAGGGTCTTCTGGGAAGTAGGATCCATTTTCAGCTTTAGATTTTCAATCCAGGAAATATCCAAGATGGCTGCCAAGATGGCCACCAAAAACCAAGATTGTCTGATTTCCTTGTGTGATACATGGATAATAGGGTTTTCTGGATGTAGAATCCATTTTCAGGCTCAGATTTTCAATCCGAGAAATTTCCAAGAAACTCAAGATTGTCTGATTTCCTTGTATGACACATGGACAATAGGGTTTTCTGGGATGTAGAATCCATTTGCAGGCTCTGATTTTTGATCCAGGAAATTTTCAAGATTGTTGCCAAGATGGTATTTGCATAGGGATCAATGGAATTGCATCGCCACATACGAAATTGCATTGGTACCTATTTGATTCCATTGGTAGATATTGGATTCTATTATACCAGCTGCATTAAAACCAATAAAAATCAAAAAGATTTAGCTAAGTGCATGTAGTTAACTGAACATGCAGTGTTGCTGCAAACCATCAAATAGGAATTGCATAAGAACCTCAGAAACACCAAAAATTATAAATCAAGGCCCCCTCGTTTTCTCACATGTAGTTCATAACAATCCTATAAAAACCCAAAGCCACTACGGCTTTGCCGTAAAATCCTTGAATTTGTCCCCTTGTTCGAGTTTCAATCCTTGGTTCTCATATGAACACAGCTCCTTTATATCACTCTATAATGCACAGACAAAGTTCGTAGTACACAAGCAGGTTTCTCGCTGGTTCAAAATCAGCAAGGGCTGAACGAACTGGCCTTGTCCCAGCAAGGGCTGGTGCAAGAGCCAGGAGCAGGAGGGGTGTAGGGGCCCCGATCACAAAAGTCACGAAGGGTATGGGTCTGAGCTTGTCCTGGGACGAACTCCCTGATGTGGTCAACTGCGGCCTCTTATATACCCGGGTTGCCAACCAGGCAGTGTCGACATGGCACTCTACCGGCACGCCATCTGGAGTGCCCTAGCCAAACTTGCAACCGGGTAACGTTAGGGGACATGGCGCAGGACACCAGGTGTTGCCACCTAGCGTAGAACTGTGCCATTCCTGCCTCGAAACCACGAACCCATTATACACGTATATTGTTGACCCTTCAGTAGGGATCGCTCATGCAATCCGCATGGAAAGCGGAGGGCGCCTGTGGCCTGGCAAAGAATTCCGAATTTTCTCTCCACACTATGACAAAAATAAATTTTAATTTTACTTTTCTATAGCCACTCAAAAAAAGTCAAGCAAACTCCAAACCCCAGAACTCTAAATGTCCATCTTCCAACTTTCCCCCTAAGAGGGGCCAAAGCTGAGTTTAAAAAAACCAGCCCCATCTACAGAGAAGATCAAGAGTTGATTCAGAATGGAGAAGCTTACAACACTTTGTTTAACCATGCAGTGAGCTCGCACAGGGAAGTCAGCTGCTGGGGCTGTGGCCGGGGGAGGTGGCCAACGCGACTGGCACGTCCCAGTCCAACACGGAGGGCATCAACAGCGTGCTGCTGCAGGTAAGGACAGCTCATGTACTTCCAGTCCTTAGTCAACATGGCTCACACAAACACACCATGTACAGCGACATGTAGAAAACAAGTGTAGAGTACAGCAACACCGTTAATTGACTCAGGGTTTAATTAACCCTGAGTCATATACACCTACCAATTTTGCATTTTAAGACAATTTTGTGACATAGGAGAATCGTTGTATTTCGGTTATCATTCGAGATAGAGAAATGCGGAAAAAAACATGAGATAGGCAAGATCGGGGGACAGCATTTTCCTCAAAATTTTTTCTAAAAATCTAAATTTTTCAAGATATTGAACTGCGATCTTCATGAATTTATTTCTCTCTTTCGCTATTATGGAAATGTACTAAAAAAAAAGCTACCACCCGCTTCGGACACCCATAGACTTCAAAGCATCAATGTTTTCAGCAGAAGATAGAAATGACATTTTGAGCGAATTTGCCTGTATTTCTCTCTTCTACCCCCAAAGCGGGCAAAAACTGGGCACATTCTACCGCCAGGACCTATGCAACAAGTCACATCCACTCTATATCTATATGTTAACAGATAGCGGTTATGATACAGATAGCGGTTGTACACCAGGGGCAGGGGGACAGGGGATGGACGGCAAAGGCATGGACGCATAGCACACGCCGCCCCGCAGCTGACCGACACAGCGAAATGGAAACGGCGATGGTGTCGCTGCTGACGCTCTGATCGACTCGCTTTTTGGCCGAGGCGTAAAACAGCGGTTACGCGCTGCTGGGCACTGACGCCCACAGCCACCTGCTCGCCCCCAGCCACCTGCTTTCCCACAGCCACCTGCTCACCTACAGCCACCACCTGGAATTCGATTATATATGACTTCCAATATATGAAATTAGGGTAGCTTTTTCTGGCGATTACGATTCTGCCGTCAGAAATGAGAAATAATGTATAGTACTCAAATTAGATCACTCATTCGAATTCATTTCTGATGCCAGAATTGACAGATTACCCTGAGTCATCTGTGAGGCCACTCACACGCTCCATTTTTAACAAGGGCCGGGGCCAGAGTTTTTTGTGCCAGGTTAGGGACCTGCTAAACGATTTCGGCAAAAAGATGAGAGCTCTCAAGTGAGAATGCTGAAAAAGTGGTAATCAGTTAATATGCTGCGTGCATCGTGTAGACAAATTGTGTATCAATGTTGTGTTCAAGAAATATTAACGTGTCAATGTTGTGTTTCATCTCCTGTGACGTCAGCTCATATTGCCGCAATGGCAACATGACTAACGTTTTGAGAGCCACTATTTTCATTTGCCATTTTGCTAAAATGATGCCTAATAAACCATATTTTCCAATATTTTTTTCTGGAAATATGTTCTATGTTCTTTTCTTTATCCATCCCAGTCCGTGAAATCCTAAAAATAGTTGTTTTGATTAAACACAGCACCATTTTATGGTTTTCACCAGCTGTTTCATCCCTTGGTCCATTTTATGTATTCTGTCACCATGTTCCAACTCAAATAGGGCGAAATATCTTCATTTGATTGAAATAAAAACTAGGCAGGTATAAAATATGGGTGTTGGCCAAGGGTAATGACACAATTTCGTTTTCCTGGCCTCCTCCTGGTAATGGTAATAAAATGGTCTCAGATTTTACCTTAATTTTTCCTATGGAGATTTAACATGGCGTCTTGTGTTCCTTGTACACGTTACTGTACATGGAATAAAATAGCCCACATTATTTATTTCTTTACAGAAATAGTTTCTCTGTCTTCTTAAAATGTTCGGGCATCTCACTGCCTTACTCCCATTTCCCTCACTGCTTTCTTTTATGTAGTACTCCGGCCATTTCTCTTGCATATTTTGCCGTGACAATGCTATGTTCGGTGGTATCTGCGGTAGATCGCAATCTTCGTCAAAGAGCAAAGATTCACGGATTGCTATGGCAGGCCATTGCACCACTTTTCAAATTTCTATTTATCTAAATTTTATTTATAGGCTTGCACTTATTCTTACGGTAAAATATTATTATACCCCCCATACGGTCTATCAGTGTTGTAGGTATAGGGAAGCCGTATGCACACTCAGTCGGCATACGGCCTCTGTATGCCCACGCTACGTCAGAGTGGAGGTCAAGGCGTGTAATACGGCTCCAGGGCGTGTAATACGGCTCCAGAGCGTGTAATACGGCTCCAGGGCGTGTAATCCGGTGTTTTGGTCCAATATTCTGATTGAGAGAAACGTACAGCTTGAGCTAACCAAAGTATTTAAAACTCACGTTCAGGATTGCATGGGGGAAGTTTTAAAGCAAACTACCAAGCCTTCCAAGGGGGAGAGATTTTATTTCTGATACATTGTTACGCGATTGTAGTACTATCCGCACTACTAGTAGGCCTACTAATCTAAATGCAGTTTCCTAAGTAGATCTATGGTCGCTACCGTAGCCGTAGCCGTAGGGGCCAACCACAAACATTTAATGGGAAATAATATTTTTCTCCCAAATCATTCGATCAAGACCGGGTCTTCTAAAGACATGTATGAATTAGGGGCTTGCTTTACAGCCCATTTTGTCCAAATACCTTTTGAGAAAACTTTGCATGTAGTGCCCATACTTCTGACAGTGCTGTGATTTGAAGTCCAAAAATAACTAGTCACCGCTGTCGACCTAGGCTTCTCCTAACTTCACCTAAGGCTAAGGGAGCACCTGTCAGAATCTAGCGACCATTAGCAATTTTCTCCCAAACCAATAAATCAAAAGTTCTCTAACTAAGATCGAGTTTTCTAAAGGCATGTGTGAAATAGGGGCCGGTTTTACAGCCCATTTAGTCGAAAAGGAGGTCGAAAGTGATGCCCTCAGGCTCAAATCCAACAAGTCCCTACACCCTTACGCAAGCTGGCCTGTCTCGTATATGAAACGCTGTTGCGGCGGTTCAAGCTCTAGTCCCAGAGTTCTGCTTTTGAAGTGATGTTATATAATACAATAGGCCCTATTATGTCTTTTAGTGGGGGGGGGGGGGTATAATAAATCAAAAACATAACTTGTTGTCATAATTACATGTAGATTCCACGCGTGGCATCTGCCGTATGCCACTTGTGCCCTTATAAAGGGCACGCGTGGCATACAGCAGATGCCACTTGTGGAATCTGCATGTAGTTATGCCCACTGCGTTATGTTTTTGGTTAATATCATACACATACCATAATGGGATAAACTCGCTTTCTCAGATCTCCAAAAAGACAAGCATCATACTCATCTATAAAATACCGGATTACACACATTGGGGCCGGATTGCACGCCTTGGGGCTGGATTACACGCCCTGGGCAAAGACCAAGGAGGATAAGCGTAAGACCCCATTGACTTGACACTGTGACAGGGTTCTCGGCGCTACTTTTGAAGGACAGGTCGCCAGTGTGCCGTGAGGGTGTAGCATTGGCGAGCTCCCATTGCCCGTAGTGGTAAAGCATGCATCTTTAGAGGCTATTTAAAAATAGTAATCTTTGGAATTCAAATACAAAACGTCCATTGATAGGTAGGTAATGACATGAAATTTCTTATTCTGAAGATAGTTTTAGGTCTGCGTGCAAAATAAATGTAGGGGGAGCTCCGGTAGATAATGCAATTTCGCCAATTTGAGGCTTATTCTGCGGAAATTGTGAAACTCAGCGGTGGACGGACTTGTATTAAACTCATCAAAATTATCACTTATGCTTTATCCTTTACTTTTATCTTGTGGTATACCACCAAGAAACACCTATATATTAATCGTATATAGTTTAATTAGTGGTTAATAGTCTACTTTAGCCGTATCGATAGTGGAAAGTGAAGTGAGGGTTGCGCCATCCTCCCCTTCGCGTAGCTACGCATATGGCCAAAATATCTAAAGTAGCTGTTGGATCGGCAGCTCTCACAATAAAACATCACGTTCTTCGTAGAAATGGTCTAAAATATCATTTACTAAAGATATATATTATGTGGTGCACCGGCCTTCCATAGTTTGATGATGGGGCAGCGCCGATTTGGTGGGAACGCGGTCAGGTCGGCGGCCCCTAGCCGCCAGACAGGCGCCAATTGGCAGGGCTTCGTAGGCCTACGTCACAACGTAAAACGTGACGTCAGATGACCGGGTTCTCGTACGTCTCTGGTGACGAATTGTCATCTATCGAAACGCTGACCAGGTTTTCGTCTTTGGTGACGAATTGTCATCCTATCGAAAGGCTGACAAGGAACCCAGAGGGGTCGCCACTTTTTGGGTACCGGTAATTGTTTATTTCTCGGTTATGCCTCAGAAAAGTTCAAAAACGTTATCACTAACTTTTCTGATGCGTTGTTGAACGTCAGTAGTTGATCTATAGTAGGCCTATAGGCCTAGGCGTGGGATAGCCGGGGTTTCTGGCGGAGAACGGGAATGTGTATGCGGGGGGGGGCATCATGTCCTCTTCCTCTTAGACTTTTTTAAAGGGCCTCACGTCTCCCTACAGTACAGTAGCAAGAATGCCAAGTGTTACGAATTTTTCGTAATTTAACGATTTTTGACCCCAATTACGACCATTACAATTTCTGCTGTCAAATTACGATTTTAAGAAATTTGGGAATATCCCTTCACATTGGACCAAGGATGGGAAGAAACCCCTTTGTCTTAGAAGTTAGACCCCCTTCTTTTGAAACTGCTCACAACACCCCTGCCAATTACAAACTGGTCTTTTTTAATGAGCTTTTTTTTCAAATTGTACATGTATATGGATCATAAAGAAATCATATAGGCCTATGTGTTAGATCATTCTAAAGGACATACTACTGTTACGATTTTTGTTAGGATTTCAAGCAAAAATCGTTACGATTTTGGGGCCTAAATATCGTAACAAATACGGTTTTAGGGGTGAGTAACTTGGCATCCTTGCAGTAGGCTTATCAACAGTTCAATAGGTCGGGTGTTAGGCCTACAGGGCCTAGCCATTTCTGCAGTGCATAGGCCCCCTTTATTGGGGAGGGGGGATGTGACTAACATAGGCCTATCTTAGTTGGTAGATTAGCCTAAGGAACCTAAGAAGTCATCATCCCACATCACAATAATTACTGTAACATTTCTGCCATTGACACGTTCCTTTGTGGTTTTTAGACACACTTATTATGGCACTGTGCTTCACATCAAAATGCCTGCTTGTTGCATTTGTGTGGTTTGTTTCTCAGGAAATTAGAATTAAGTGGGGGAAAAAGTAACCTGTCTAAAAAGGGTTTTGGTTTCTACGCAATTAAGTCTTGCATTCAATGTACCGTAAAACCTCGGCTAAAGCCAAATTTTATTTGGCGTCTTTATTTGCTATAAGCCAAATTTTAAGCCCCATACTCCCATTCGGCTTATGGGCGAGGTTTTAATAATGTAGGAACATAGTGAAAACAAATATCGAACACTTTTGTTATAAGGCGAATTTTTACTCCCAAACATTCGGCTTATAAGCGAGGTTGGCTTATAACCAAGGTTTTACGGTATGTCTTTTTTGAGGGGAAGGATGTTGAAATGGCCCAAAGACTGTATAACTTAGGAAACATTGAGGGAATGTATTGTTCTATACCATATCAAAATTTGGAGAAAGTTTACTGTCTAATTTTTGAGTAAATGACGCAGAAGTGGTACCACTCTGTCTGACTCTCCCGTTGATACATTAGAAGAGCAATTGTGCAAACACAGTCTACTGAACATCACTAGTAAATGCACAGTAGGAACGCGAACATGTATGGTGTCAGGGAGTGTAAATCAGAAGGTCAATTGCACAAACAGTAACTATTGAAAGCTACACGAAAGTGTGTGTGAATATATGTGAGGCAGGCTGTGGTTCATATTAACTATGTTTACAGTGTTAGTGACCCGAAACTGCAGAAGGCTAACTCTCTCGGGGACACCAGGAAAGCTTAGAAGTAGATGACCCATCCCAATTCTCGATAACTGAAAGGAACCGGAAGTGAACTGAATAAGTTTGTGCGTGCAGACCGCCCATTTTGACAAAGTCCAACCATCATGAAACCCAAGAAGCATGGACATGGAAAGTTGTCGAGGGGAAAATTGTTAAAGGGAAAGTTGTCAATGGGAAAGTTGTCAATGGGAAAGTTGTCAAAATGAAAGTTGTCAAAATGAAAGTTGCATGAGGGAAAGTTGTCAAAGGGAAAGTTACAGACCAGTGTGACATGATTTCAGGGTAGTTCTGAACCATGAATACATTTCTGCTCTTCGAATTCACAAATATTTCATTGACCCATCGATGTAATTGGAGCTAACATTTTGACCTATATAACTGTGGGAGGGGGGAGGGGGGATGTTAGGCTGTTGCAAATCACGAGTACATTGCGAATACATAGTGAATACATCATGAGTATATCGTGAATACATAGACAAAGGTCCACGAGTTTTAGTCTGTTGACTAGGTTATTTCACGCGTTGGCCCCTGGGCCGTATTTCACGAGGCCGTAGGCCAAGTGAAATGCGGCCCAGGGGCCAACAAGTGAAATAACCTAGTCAACAGTCTAAAACGAGTGTTCCTTTGTGTTTATTTTTTATCTTTTTCTAAATTGGCTTCTTTCTACGCCGTTCAAATGTAAACAAACCGCCGTTTTGATGACGTCACAGGGCCGTGAAATACGGCCATGGGTTATTTCACAGGGGGTGTGCAATACGGCGTTCTTTGGTTAAGTCAATGGGACTGCTGTATTTCATAAAAAATAAATCGTGAATACCTCATGAATATATCGTGAATACATAGACAAATGCCAACGCCCATTGATACCGTCTCTGTCGTATTTCACGAGTGGGGGCTGGGGCAGTATCCCACGAAGCCGCAGGCTGAGTGGTATGCGCCCCAGCCACCACGAGTGAAATACGTCAGAGAGGTATCAATGTAGTTGGCATTTGCATTTATTTTTTGATTTGAAGCCATTTAATGAAGAAAAACAGTTTTTTCTTAGCCCAGTGAATACGGCCACATTGTATTCAATGGGGGGCATTGAATACAGCCCTTCCTATAGTTAAGCATAGTAAATCTTGTATTTCAAAAAAATAAATCGTGAATATATCGTGAATACATCGTGAATACCTCATGAATACGTTGCGAATACATCATGAATATATATATATATATATAAAGAGTAAATAAATTTTGTTTTTTTATTAGTATCAAATTGATGCAACTACACTTCGAGATTACATTTAAAGCGTCATGGCAGTCAATGAATAGCCATCTTGAACCTATGGGGTCCCAACTGTTCATGAAAAAAATAAATAGTTTTTTCTAAAGATTGTATCAAATCAATACAACTACAATTCGAGATTAGTTAGAGCATCGTGGCATACAACAAATGGTAGCCATCTTGAATCTATAGAGTGCCAACTGTTCATGAAAGAGAGTAAATAGATTCTTTTTAAATTGGTATCAAATTAATGCATCTACAATTATTCGAGATGTCATTCAAAGCATTGTTGCATTCAATTAATGGTAGCCATCTTGAATCTATGAGATGCCTTCTGTTTATGAAAGAAAGAGTAAATCGATTTATATTTTTTATTAGTATCAAATTATTAAATGCAACTACAATTCGAGATCTTATGTATGGGCCCCTTATGGTATATCCACTATTATTGTGATTACTTTTGTTGAAGTGTAATGATCAATCCACAGTTCTCAGTATATAAATATATAATAAATTGACGGCTAAAGCATTGGACTGCTGTCATATTTTTAGCAAAGAGTGTGCCAGCAAAAAAGAAACAAGTTGCCAGTAGGATGTGTGACGGCAAATGAAATGACAACTCCAGACCGGTTGGTTCCTTAAATCCTGCCAATTCTTTGTTTACAAAAATGGAAGCGTGCTGACGTGCTACTTGTTTGGCATCAAAATTACGGATTTGGAGAGTTCGGGGTCGGCAGCTCTGCATGTACTGGTCATGCATTGCACGGACATAGCTTTATAAAAACTTGTAAATGACTGATGTGCGTTTTGATGTTTCAGGTGAACCTCCCCAGCTTTGACTTTGATGTAGTCTTTCCTCCAGTTGGAGACTTAGATACCAGGTGAGTGCCTTTTGTAATCCAAATGTGATTTTTATTTTGTGTCGCAGTGTGAATTCTGATAAGAACCGCATCCGAATGTGGGTTTTGTGTGAAAGGGACTCACTTGATACACTAAAATACCTTAAATTCTCATGTTCTAAACCTAATCCGCGTATAAGCTGGATCCTCAAATTCTATAAGCTGTATAGGGGGTCTAATAATGGTGACGTTAGTACCAGTATTGTTTTTTGGAGAGTCTATATGCCTTAGAAACCTTGTTATATCTTATTTAGAACGATTAAAATCTCCAGCCTCTTATTAACTACATATGTGGGTGTACAAAAATGTGTGACTGGTTCTGCTGAGTAGACTGCAGTCCAATTGATGAGGGGTGTAGCTCAGTCATTTTCTAAGGTCCAAGGCCAGCTTGGTACGGGAATTCTGATTGGTTGATGAGTGCTCAAGATGCAAGCGTGGACATGATAGCTCCTGCTGTGAGAACGAGACAAACATCCAGGGTTGCCTGGACATGACAAATTCTGCTCGAATTGATTGATTTCCAAGTTGTATGCAGTGTTCAGCTTAAAAGAAAACTCCCCTCCCACACCTCCAGAAAATACTTTAACAACAGAAAAAAAAACACGCGCCATCACCCTTTTCCAAATATTGTTTGCATAAGTTCAGCCGACTTATCCTTATTGACCAGCTCCATTTGTGGACCTGGATGGAGCTGGTCATTCACATCTAAGGTGTGGTGAACAAATGAAGTTTAAAATTAAGATAAATGTCCCAGCATTCTCAATCCCATGATCCCTGTATCAACAATCCAAGCTTAATAATAGATCTTAATGCTAAATCCTAATCCTAAATTATAATCCTAACATTGGTCAGGCCAAATGCGTACAGATGCGTACAGGGGGGGGGGGGGGTGGGGGGGGGGGGGGTCTAGGCCCATTTTTGCATACGCATTGTGCACGCATAGGGCCGAATGTTTTGGTCATTTTAGACTAAAATTGGTACCTTTTTTGGTAAAAAATATCCAACCAAATTTTGAAAATTTCCCCAAAAATGCCAAACATGTTTGGACCCCCCGCCATAAGTAAATCCCCCAACCCCCGAAGCAATCAGTTCTGCTTTTGTAAAATGCCCTTCCCCTAAGCTTGACCAGCCCCCCACCCCAAACCTCGGAGTATACTTTTGACAAGTGGGAAATTTGCCCTAACCAGTACTGTTGGTGTATGAACATAACATGCAAATACTTTTTTTGATGCCGGGGATGTAGGGGCATATTTCTCAATATCATGAGGGGAGGTAAAGGTTGCTTCTTTTCTTGAGGGGGGGCGGGGGGTCGAATATTTCTCAATGTCATTGGGGGGGGGGGGGAGGCTAGGTTGCTTTAAGAGTATTGGAAGTAGGGAAGGTCAGGTGAAAACAAAAAAGGAGTTCTTCCCTGTTCCTTCCTCTACATACGCACCTAAAACACTAAAAGTTCCTCAATAAATTTGATAAGATTCCTTTTTTTATCAGTGGGGGGGGGGGGGGAGCTAAATGTGTATGTACGCATGGGGGGGGGATAGTCCCAATGCGTACAAGGTGCAACAGGGGGGGTGGGGAGGTCTATTTTGACCAAAAATGTGCGTACGTAATTAATGGATGGCCCCTTAGGGAGTGGCCATTTTTTGAACAAAAGGGGGGTTGGTGGATTTTTTTTTTGGGGGGGGGGACCAAAAAGATTTGGACCCCTATAAGAGGGGGGGGGGGGGGGAAATTACGACCCCTCTTGAGGGGGGGACTAAAAAAATTGCACTCCTTTTTAGCGGAAAAGCCCACAATTATCTATAGTTTTAAGGATTCGCCGGGGAGGGGAACCAAAAAAATGTTGACCCCTCCAGTGGGGGACCAAAAGATTTTCGACCCACTCGTGCGAAAATCCACCCACCCCCTGTTGTTAAAAAATGACCACTCCCTTATTCGACGTAATACCGCACATCGCCATATTAAACTCTTAACTACAGGTACTAATCGAATACTGTGAGCCAAAGCACCCCACCCCCCCTCCCCCCGGCTAAAAAATCGTTTTGGACAAATTTAATTGAAATAAACAAAAGAAAAAACACTTAAAGGCCCTTTCAAATCATTGTTATAAGTATGTTTCACACAGGTACACTCTATATGCAGATACTTCTGATGTCTTATTTGTAGCCTACGTCAGGACTTTGAGTCTTTGCATCCAAGTGACCAGGACAGGCTGATTACATTGGTGACGCGGCCGGCAGGGTCGTCCATGTCACGTCCAGACCTGGAGTACCTCTGGGAGAAGCGTCACTACCTGCACACCGATCCTGGTGCCCTGTGCCGTGTACTGCTCGCTGCTCCCACTTGGAGCTACTCAGCACTCGCAGAAACCTACTCAATGATTGTTAACTGGAAGTCACTCTCCCCAATAGAGGCGCTGGAGATGTTACAGCCATGGTGAGCATTGTATAGATAGTAGGGCCAGGATTTGCACGTGTTAGTATTCATGCACTTCTAGACCAGTTTGGTTTAGTTCTAAACTAAGGATTCAGTACACATTTTCATTAAGTACTGTGCTCTATGATAGATCAAGCATCTAAACAACTATTTTAGAGTGTTGGGAGTGGCGTCTAATACAGACTCAACCCCACCAATTTATTGTCTCCCTTTAAATAAATTTGGATTATTAATTTTATTATAAATTGATAATTACCCAAATAATTAATTAATTCAATAATAATAATTATTGAATTAATTAATATCCCCTGCTCCAATGGGACAGCGGATTAAATAGTGACAACTGTCATAAGCCTTGTAACGCCAGTATAGAGCCTGAAGAGATCCAAAGATCGAAACCTGTTAGTCACAGCCACTGACAAAGTCTGTGGATCCTAAAATAATTATTTGACAGGACCTAAGGTCAATGGGGTCACACAGTGACCTCATGACCTGGAAGTAGATTCAACAATCAAACTTCCTGTGTGACCATAGCAATCTACCAACAACAATGGAAGATTGCCTGGAGACCATGACAACGGCGGTTGGTTACGGCACTTGGAGCCATCATAACAAGGTAGCTCTGGCCGGCAGCAGGAAGCATCCAACTTCGTTAATCTAAAGTCTTATCTTTATACCCATTCCTGACACCGACAATTGCTATTTTACCAACCGACACCATCATCAACATTACATCCACAATGTCTGAAAACCAACTGGTTGCAGACCCCGTAGAATTATAGTTATTCACGGTTTTCTGGCATCAGAAAAATTCTGACCGGCACAGACATGGCGGCGACAACGGACGACGACATGGAATCTCGCCTGTCGACAATCCAAGCGGATAGAGAGCGAGAAATACAATCAGCGATGGAGCGCCATACCCTCAGCGACAATGATCGCCCACAGGTAAGCACTACTGTAGCTGAAACTTCAAATCTACATGTAGATAACTTTAATCTCACCAATAGAATTGAAAATTACGATACCGAAGCCGAAACTTCGCTTCTGGCATCGAGTGACGAGTTTAGGCAGATCTGCGCAGGTCACCGCGCAGGTCAACGTAAACAATGCGATGACGTCACATCCAGCGAAGCGGTCTCTCCTTTCTCCACCGGAGATGCGGAGATCCTTTCGTCAACAATCAATAGCGACCAAATGGAAACTAATGATCAAACCATTTCCCCAACCACAATGAGGGTGGGAAATACATCGAATAGTAGCGATTTAGACCCCACATTCATGGGGTTTTCGGTGGCGGCCGAAGAAAACACCACCTCGCCCGCCGCCCGAAACGCCATTGACTGCGCAGATTTGTGCGCAGACAATGACGTCACCGCTAGTGACAGGGAATTCCCCCCACCCACCGGGGACGGGGAACCCCTCTCCTCTACGCTTAACACAACTAATTCGGAGGGAGCAACGCTCCCTCCACATAACACAGGAGCATCAATCCTGGGTTATTCTTCAATCGGTACACATGGAGTGGGGGGAACTACGATCGACATTCTGAATTATTTAGGGAATGCGACCGCTAACACAACCAACCTCCACAACTCGAACGAGTGGGACAACCGCTCCACCATAGGCCTAGCACCCAATGGGAACCTCACTAGAATACCGGTTTATACGACGACTGTACACAACACCCTTGACCATTTAGTATACCTAGGTCAGGGGACGGCGACTGGAGCATTAATCCATGCACCCCTCGATTTTTATGAGCATTCTGAACCGATCCACCGCACAAGCTCAGATCGATTTTATGACACGGTCTCGAACCCGGGGAACTCACCGAGAGCTTCCCCAGTACCCGCAGACACAACGGTGTCAACGGAGAGTTTTGTATCATTTGATCTGCCAGATGATGATCAAAGCATCAGCAGACACACCATATCAAATGATTCCATTATCTGTATCCCTGATACCCCTATATTGGCCCAGGGGGGGACAATGAGCCCACCCACACCCAACCCTGTATCAGCCAGACCCAGTAACAAAAGGTTACATGAATCAGATAGCAGTGAAAACTCAATCACATCAATAAATGAACCCATAGATAATCCCACAACAGATAGGCACCCTATGGAACTCAGACCCAGATCACAACGCCCCCCCCAACGGAAAAAAACACGCAACACGGGAGGGGAGATACAACGGGTCACCACCACCACCGCCACCCCCCCAACCACGGCACCCGTCCATAATGATGTGAACGAGGACTCCCCGTGGCCCACCCCAGTGGGAACCCCTAGTGCCTGGTTATCTGAAGACGAGGATGACGCCACAGACAAGGGTAGGGGGGACGCAGCAAAACAACAACAACAACGTTTGACCGACCAAATAAGGGGGGAAATAAATACGGTAGTAACACAATTGTTTGCCTTGAACACAGAAAGCCCCCCTGAAACTAACCCACAGACTAATACGGTAACACAGGTGGAGGATGAACGGGACAGGGGCAGAGTCCCGGGCACCTCCTCCAACCCCATTACTATTAGCAATACCCAAGATCTGCACACAACAACCCCCACCTCCCTGCAAAGCACTGAGGAATATGTGGCAGACATACTAAAGCAAATATCTGGTAAAAACATTGATTTTAACCAATATTCAGATGGGAAGGGTTCCGATTGGACAACCAAGAGGAACAAGAGGAAGGGGTCCACCACTTCCCTAACTAGGAAAACCTCCAACGGGAGGGGATCTAGACCCCCCACCCCACCCATCCCACCAACCCCACCAGTATCAAAGGATACACCCCAGGGGCAACAACCACTGTACAGTGACGCAGTTAAAACCATCCCCCCAACAATAACATTCGAGGGGAAAACTTTCAGGTTATTAGAGGTCAAGGGCAAAGACGACTCTAAGAACAACTTTCTCAACACAAAAAGTTCAAAACCTGGAACTCAGGGGAAACCACCAAGACCCCCCTCACCCACCCCATCCACATCCACGGGAAGGACTGGCCAAGGGAGTGGGACCCCGACCACACAGGGAATAACCCCGACCACAGACACCACCACCTCCCCCAGACCCGACATAGATCAAACCCTTCGGGAAATACAGAATGTTGTAACAAACCCGAACCATGATCCAACTAATGAAAACAATGTTCTCTCTGACCAACAGGTATCCACCGAGGGGGCAACGCCTCCAGCTAGACTACCGACGACTATTGAAACCGTATGGAAGCAGGGCAAAACCCTTCTCACTGCATCCATGAGATCCGCCACCAGGGCTGAGTGGCTAAGGGATCTGACGGCAGACGGAATCATCACCCCTTGGGCCTTGGGCATGACACCCAACCCCCAATTCATCACAAGCGAGGAAACAATGCTGGAACCACTAGCAGCAAGCCGTCGCAGGGGAGCACTAGACTTCCAAACCACAGTGGCTGATGTACTGAGCAACCGGGCAACAGAGGACAGCCGACAAGGTAACACCTTATTAGGCACCACCGTCCGCATGGCCCAAAACATGCCTGAGGCATTATCCAACGCCCTCAATGCCACCAATGGCATAATCGGAAAAACCAAAGCCGGACTGATCAGAGAACTCTCAATCAAGAAGGACCTAGCTAAACGCACTCAATACAAAAGTGAACAACTAGCTAACCTGGCTCGAGCCCCCACAACAATCACATCGATTGACCCCGTGGGCCCGCAACCCGCCCACACAAACAACACAAGGGGACCACAGCCACAGTCAAGACCTGCAGACACACAAGACCAACCTAGACCAAGAACAAGTAACTTCAACCTGTTCAGGTATAGGGACGCGTCCAATGACAGACGAGGCAATAACAACAATCGAGCAGGCCGACCGACGACCAACAATAATCGCCGGGAGAGACCCTCCCAGAATAGAGGGAGATCAAGAACACGACAGAACCAAAGGAGCTCAAGTCGGGACATACGACCCAACCAACGTCGAGGTGACCAACGACCCCGTACTGTTAACAGACCCCGCCAAGACACCTCACGCGGTCCAACAGGTCGTCGCCCAAGAGAGACAGGCCGACAGTTGTCGTCTCGGGAATGGGCCCTAGTAAGGGCATTTAGATCCAATGAAGAATAATTATGTCCGACACTCATAATACAACCATGGAGGGCGACAGCACTTCGAACACGCAACTCCAAGTAACAACCGAACCAACAATACAAGTGGAATTCACTGAAGGACTCTGGAGACATAAAATGTCCCACAATAGGACCTATGTAATAACATGTAAAGACAATTTCGACATTGTTTTATCAGAGACACACAATACTACTGATTATCTTAAAGGTGCTAATTGTAATAACAATTCCAATCAAGACCAAACTGTAACTAACATAGACACTGAGCAAATCAATAAAGATGCTATAGAAAATTCTGTGACCTCTTTTCTATCCAGATACAAAGTATCCCGGAAAAATACAGTGGTGAATATTTCTAACAAAGTTCTAACACCAGTTGAGACGGGAGTACTGGCCAAGGGCCTGAACTTCTGTCCCACACCTGAGGCCCCCATTTTAGGCGAAAAATTAGAAGATTTAGAACGCTTTCATAATTCTCTTAGGTGGAAACACCACTTTAATAACAAGGAGTCCAAACAGGACCCGATCTTAGAACAAAAGGTGAAAAGATCAAAAGTGTTCAAATCCCAAAATGCCAAAAAGGCCCCTCAAGGTAGTGCTCTTTTAGAAACTTTCACAACGATGAATGAATTTGAATTACAAAAATGTAAAATAGTGAGTCCGAAACAACATAATCTAACGCTAACAGAGGTCAAAGCCCTAGTTAGCCTATCTGAAGATGAACACATAGTCATAAAATCAGCAGATAAGGGTGGCGCAGTTGTGGTACAAAATACCACAGATTACATAAAAGAAGTAGAGAGCCAATTATGCGATAAGAAATTCTACAAAAAATGTGATATTGACCTAACGGATGGTCATACAAAATTAGTCAACGACTACTTGAAACAACTACTCGACAAGGATGAGCTCACTTACGCCATTTATGACAGAGCAGTAACGGAAGAAGGTAAGACACCCTCATTTTACACCTTACCCAAAATCCATAAGGACAAACACCCACCCCCAGGACGACCAATAGTGTCGGCCAATGGGTGTGCCACTGAGAAGATCTCAGCCCTAATAGATTTAATACTCAGACCCATTGTCCCCAAAACTGAGTCCTATTTAAAGGACACAGGACATTTTCTACATAAACTTGCCCAAATAGAAAATGCTATAACAAGTGACACAATCCTGTGCACTCTAGATGTAAGTGCACTGTATACTAACATCCCCAATGAAGAGGGCCGCATGGCAGTTGCCAAGTGGCTCATTAAATACCGCCCCAACCACAGAATCCCCACAGGTGAACCCAGCAACACTTCTGTCTTAACAATGTTAAAAATGGTCCTAGAATTCAACAACTTTGAATTCAATGGGGATCACTACATACAGGTAGGGGGCACAGCCATGGGAACTAGGGTGGCCCCAACCCTAGCAAACCTTTTCATGGCCGACTTTGAATCAACACATGTATACACATACTCGAAACAGCCCACAATGTGGGTACGTTTCATTGATGACATCTTCATGATCTGGGACCATGGAGAAGAAGAACTACTCACATTCATAAGGACACTCAATGACTGTCATGACAGTATCAAGTTCACCCATGAGTATTCAAAGAAGGAAGTACCATTCTTGGATACCTTGGTCAAGATAGAAAATAACCAACTGGTGACTGATCTATATACCAAACCCACTGACGCCCACAACTACTTACACTATGACTCAGCACATGCTTCACATTGTAAAAAGGGCATCCCCTACGGTCAACTTCTAAGAATACGCAGAATATGCAGCAAGAAGGATGACTTCATTAAGCACGCGCTGATCACGTGTGCACATTTCCTAGAAAGGGGCTACCCAAAACCCCTGATAGCCCAAGGTTTTGCTCGAGCGTTTTTGAAGCCGAGACAAAATCCCCTATCCTGCCCAATAATAGGCAACAAGGACACATGTGAGAACAATCTAGCAATTATGGTCACCACCTATCACCCCTGTTTCAACAACGTACGACAGATTGTGAAGGGGAACTGGGACCTACTGTCCAGATCGGCAAAAACGAGGAATATACATGAGAGAAACTTCATATTGTCTTTACGTAAACCCCCGTCCCTGAAGAATAAGCTAACTAAAGCTAAATTAAATTACCACCCGGGCAGGAAACACAAGAAAGCCCTGAGTGGAGGCCTCTCACATGAATGCACCTTTGACCAACAAGGCCGCTGCGAATATTGCCCTAGACTAAACAAGACGGGTAAAATTACATCAACATCAACAGGGAAAACATTCACGAGCAAAACAAATGTGACCTGTAAAAGCTCAAATTTGATCTACGTTCTAACTTGCAAAAGATGCGGGTTACAATATGTGGGTCAGACCTATCGACGAGTCATAGACCGAGTCGGAGAACATTTCACCAAGATCCGTACAGGCAAAATGGACACGGACATGGGATCCCACTACAACACCAACAATCACCAGAAATTAGATGATGTGGAGATTACGGTAGTGGACTTCATTTTCAGCCACCCACGGAGTGTCTTCGCTGAAAAATTACGCAACAAGATAGAAAAGGATTGGATAAGCAAATTGCGAACCCAGGTCCCTTTCGGAATGAATTTAGCTGACGCACCGTCGTTCTCAATTCAGAGATAAAATGTCCCAAAAATAGGAGATCACCTTCCATCAAACCTCGTCGGAAAAACACATGTTTACCCGGGAGGAGATCACCACAGGGACATCATGTAAATGTGTGGATCTATTAATAATAGATTAACCTAGCACATGATGCCCCTTCATGGGACTTTTTAGAGTGTTGGGAGTGGCGTCTAATACAGACTCAACCCCACCAATTTATTGTCTCCCTTTAAATAAATTTGGATTATTAATTTTATTATAAATTGATAATTACCCAAATAATTAATTAATTCAATAATAATAATTATTGAATTAATTAATATCCCCTGCTCCAATGGGACAGCGGATTAAATAGTGACAACTGTCATAAGCCTTGTAACGCCAGTATAGAGCCTGAAGAGATCCAAAGATCGAAACCTGTTAGTCACAGCCACTGACAAAGTCTGTGGATCCTAAAATAATTATTTGACAGGACCTAAGGTCAATGGGGTCACACAGTGACCTCATGACCTGGAAGTAGATTCAACAATCAAACTTCCTGTGTGACCATAGCAATCTACCAACAACAATGGAAGATTGCCTGGAGACCATGACAACGGCGGTTGGTTACGGCACTTGGAGCCATCATAACAAGGTAGCTCTGGCCGGCAGCAGGAAGCATCCAACTTCGTTAATCTAAAATCTAAACAACTATTCTCCGAATCTGACAGAAACTTCCTGTAAAATTTCCGCCATTTTGTTGGGGGACGTATAACGTTGCTAGGTCTGGACGTGGCACAAAAATACAGTAAAATTCCGTTATAACGAAGTGCTTGGAGCCAGCAAAAACATTCGTTATAAACGAATTTCGTAGTATCCAAACACAGCCCTATAGACAAGTTTCATACAGCCAAAAACCATAGGAGATGTGCCCCTTACCCCCTATTGCATGTATATGTAAGCAGACAACACAGGAGTAGGTCTATAATACCTTTTGAATTTTTCGCGATCCTGATAATGAAGTGATATGAAAATGAATAATTTTATAGATACAAAAAACTTAAGCTCCCCCCACCCACATATCCACAACACTGGACCAGGGAGGCAGCAGAAGCCGTCCTAACACCTCCACATAACGTCCCACACATTCTCCACCCTGGGGAGGGGTAGGGGCGGCCCAGGTGGGTGGGAGCTTGGCTGAGGGGAAGACATGGTCATGGCAGCCTCGGCCAGCGACTATCCTACCATTTGGATAGCCTGGGAGCAGGCCATCACCCCATCCCAATACACATTTTTCAACTACCTCTGTCAATTTTAAGTGTTAATTGTACAGTAGCCCCCAGTATTTTTATTACCCCTTTGATATTGATTAGCATCTCTCTCTGTAGTTGGATGTGTATTGACCAATGCACACCCACTTGCGCCACCAAACCGGTGCAAATGGGTATCAAGTGAGAAGAAGGTCTGCTCCCAGACCATACACAGCATAGGGACCCGGAGCAATGTTGGTATGGGAGTCCGAGACTGTGGTCATGGCGGCCTGGGGAGGAGTAGGGGCGGCCCAGGTGGGTGGGAGGTTGGCTGGGGGGGGGGGGGCTCTTGGACAGGTGAGATGGTGGCCTGGGGAGAGGTAGGGGCGGCCCAGGTGGGTGGGAGGTTGGCTGGGGGGGGGGGGGGGGGGCTCTTGGACAGGTGAGATGGCGGCCTGGGGAGAGGTAGGGGCGGCCCAGGTGGGTGGGAGGTTGGCTGGGGGGGCGGGGGAGGGCTTCTTGGACAGGTGAGATGGCGGCCTGGGGAGGGGGAGGGGCGGCAGGGGTAATAAAAGAGTCCTCGGTCTCTGTACCCGGCCCTAGTGCCTCTATATCTGGCCCTAGTGCCTCTGTACCCGGCCTTTGTGCCTCTCCACCCCGTCCCAGGTGAGTGGATATCAAAGGCAGAGGCCTACTGGCTCTGTACCGGGCCCTAGTGCCTCTGTGCCCTGCTCTAAGTGAGAGGAAATCTGAGACAGAATTCATGACATGGCCAAAAAAATTCGCTATAACCGAATTTGAGTGAAAGAAAATTCGTTATAACAGGATTATTTTACTATAGAAATGTATGGAAAGGATTTTGGCACAGCAATTTGTTTGTAATATCCGAAAATTCGTTATAAACGAATTCGTAGTAGCGGAATTTTACTGTATATTGATTATGATGAAATAGGCGTCTAAATTAGTAAGTACTCTCAAATGAATGGAGAAATATGTACATATCTTGATAGCTTCACCGTTCTGAGACCTAACTTAGCCTTAACTTCGCCACAATCAACAATTTTTAGGCAGCCATCACACTAAAACTACTCTAGTGCTCTATGTCCCCCAACAAAGTGGCGACTGATTCTGCACACAGCGCCCCCTACAGCGTTTGGCGACTCAAAGAATACAATAATACAAATGGTAAAACAAAGTCAATGTGAGAAGAATTTTCTTGTTTCAACATAACCCAAATAATAACATTTTGGGCCATTGTGTGTTTCCAGTTTTGCTGACACCCACGTGAGGACGACTGCTGTGAAGTGGCTGCGAGAGCTGCCGGATGACGAGCTGTCTAACTTCCTGCCCCAGCTGGTGCAGGCACTCAAGTTTGAAAGTTACCACAACACAGCACTAGCACGCTTTCTGCTGGAACGCTCCGTCTGCAGCATCCGCATTGCTCACCAACTCTACTGGTGAGCACTCTCCTGAACCTATAGTCAACATGTTGTAAATATACCTGAAACAATTTCAATATTATAGTTGTTATACATGTATACACCGTACCGTACAAGTCCCAAATAGGACTGTTTTCATCAGACGAGTTCATAAATGACGTGTAATGAGTAGAGCCTAAAGGGCGAGACTGATGATTCACCATTAAAGAATGAGTGATAAAAATAGTGAATATGATTGGGAAGCAATGATATCCCTTTGCTGGGAAGTTGAACAGGGTGAATACAACTATTTTTATCACCACATTGTACTGCATTCTCTTTGTTTAATGTATCAAGCATGTCAAACAACGATATAGACAGAGGTCCACGATAATCTGTCTAAATGACAGGTTTCTTCACAAGTGGTGCATTGGATCGTATCACACGAGGCGGAGCTGAGTGTGATGCGATCCAATGCACCACAAGTGGAGAAACCAGGAGTTCAGACTGATTAGAGTGGATCTCTGTATTTATTTCATGTAATTCTTGATTAATTTGATTAAAATTTACATTTAAAGATCGGTTTCATAGCTATTATCGTGGAGAAACAGGCTATGAAGAATGAGCATCAGTTTCTCCACGGGGGTGTGGAGAACAGCAATTTTAGTACTTAAGTTAAGCATAGTAGCTTTGTTTACCACATGAAATAAAAACATATTACACAACGCTGATATAGTACCCTGTACATGTAGCCATCTCTACACCGCCTGTTACACCTTGTTTCACTGGTTACAGGCAGCTGAAGGAGGCTGCAGAGGACGTGCGGTACCGGAAACGGTATCAGCTGGTCTTTGGGGCTTTGCTCTCAGTGGTGGGGGCTGCCATGCGGCGAGAATTCAGTAAACAGGAAGACCTTGTCAAGATGCTCGCAGCTATAGCAGAGAAGGTAAAGGCTGCCAAGGAGAAGGAGGTCAGTCTACGCTCTTTTATCTTATCACGTCTAATAATCCCTATATATCAAAATGGTTTAAATTCTTGATTTTTGACTGCTTTGGCCTAGAGTACCCTTGTGGTAGGGACGTCCAACTGCCTGGCATGCAGTGACCCTACTACTCACACACTTGATAGGGGCACTCACTGGCCCCTAACTACTTTTTGCAGTGGTCGAAATTCATGGGGGATTTGCAGCATTACAGTTGCAGAATACAATGCCTGATTCCCAGGAAGTTCATTGACATTACTTTCAAAATAAATGACAGATTATCTGCTATTATGAACATCTATCACTTTATTGAAGATGGATTGAAAATGAATTATATCTATCACCATCAATTACGACAGATTTCTGCATAATGCAGTAAAAATGTTGAGAGCAGGCAAGATGGCCGACATTGTGTTTATTTTCACACTCTCCTAGCACGTTGAAAACATCAGTACATTTTCAATGTAAGGGAGTGATCATTTTTTATCAACAGGGGGGGGGGGGGTTGGTTTGGGGGGGGGGGCAAAAAAATTTGGACCCCTTGACCGGGGGGGGGGGGTGAAAAATTTGGACCCCTCTTGGGGGGGGGGTCAAAAAAATTTAACCTGTTTTGGGCCAAAAAGCCCGCGCGTTACTATGCTTCAAAGGGCCCGCGCGCGCGCCGATTTCCGACCCTTAGGGGGGGGGGGTAAAAAATTTCGACCCTTTGACCGGGGGGGGTGAAAAAAATTTCGCGCGCTCCGCGCGGAAAACCACCCCCCCCCCCCTGTTGTTAAAAAATGATCACTCCCTAACTACAATGACGTCACTACACCACTTAGTCACTTAGTAACATAGCTACGTCACCTGCAGTGGTTTGGTTTGTTGTTGTACAGTTTTGCCGTGATCATTTGGTACAGTTTGCCATGATCATTGGGTACAGTGTGCCGTGATCATTAGCTACAGTTTGCCGTGATCATTGGCTGAACTTTGCCGTGATCATTGGCTGAACTTTTCCGTGATCATTGGCGGAACTTCGCCGTGATCATTGGCTGAACTTCGCCGTGATCATTGGCTGAACTTTGCCGTGATCAAGGCCTCCATTATGCCATAATCATTGGGTACAGTTTGCCGTGATCAAGGCCTACAGTCTGCCGTGATCATTGGGTAGGCCTACATTCACGATCAAGGGCTCACTTTTTTCCAGGGAGGCTTCCAATTTTAATTTCAACAGAGGGGTGCATAGTGTTTCATTCACCCCCTTCATACACCGGTGGCGCTGCAAACATTTAAGTGCTTAGTGCGGGGTCTTGAGACTGAAGGCCCCACGGACAGTTGGCCCACGTCAAGTTGGCCCCACTTGGGACTGATGGCCCCACATTTTGGGACTGATGGCCCCACTTGGGACTGATGGCCCGACTTCTAATTCATTAGCTTATATGGTCTAAAAGCATATTTAAACATATTTTGAAGCAAGTAGAGCATTATAATAGCCATTCCCTATGTCATATTATATGAAATTATATGAAAAAAAAGTGCATGTTGACATTTTAAGACATCAATTCTTATGATAAAATGCAAGTCTTTTCAGGCCTATTCTTATGTCACAGCAGTATATTTGGGTATATTGGGTTGGAACACTAACAGGAATAGATCATTACCAGTGTATAGATCTTGTAATTACAAGAAAAACAGTATTTAAATTTGTTTCCTAATGCAAAAATTAGTTCTTTTTGGGGAGAAAAAATTAGGAAAAAATTTAAAATGTCACAGGAAGAAGATAGAAATATCCCTGTGGTGCTATTTAGATAAAGAACACAATGCTATAATGTATAAATACTTATTCATGAAAAAGTACAGATGAAGTGGGAAAATGAGAGGAAACTTTCACCAGGTGAGTTGTGAAAAGTCACAGTTCAACTGTTGGCAACTGTCACACCTATGCAGTGCACTTACTTTGACACATGTCCAAACCTACTCTGACACCTACCCAGAAAGCCAAAAAGTATAATCAAATTGATAGAATCATGTTTTATTATCATACCGATGTATAGATATTGTAATTGCAAGAAAAACAGTATTTAATTTTTTTTCTAATGCAAAAATTGTTTTTTGGGGGAAAAATTAGGAAAAACTTTAAAATGTAGGTAGAAAATAAAAACACCCCTGTGGTGCTATTTAGACAAAGAACACAATGCTGATATTTTATGATACTTATTGGTAGTTATTTCTCTTTTTTTTTCTAAATGGAACCCCCCCCCCTTCCTCCTCACACCTGCAGCTCACACCTGGCTTGCCCAATAGAGGAGGCAAGTGTGAAGGCTAATCCCCCTGCCCAGGTTGGCTGCTATAACACCTGTAATTTGGCCTAAAACACCTCCAGTAGACCACTACAAATGGCATTTATCTATAATAATACATTTATATATATGTATGTATGAATATGTATGAATATAATACAGTAATAAGTGATTAAATATGTTGGGGCCATCAGTCCCACTGGTGGGGCCATCAGTCTCAGAAAGTGGGGCCATCAGTCTAGGGCCATCAGTCCTACAATCTTGAGATCCATTACGTTTTCAATTAAATCGAGTTTTACAAAAGCGGTTGTGCCCCCCATTATCGCCCACGTTAATTTCGGAGCGCAATATCTTGTGTCAGTCACTTCAGAGCGACTAGAAAATATTGATAATGTCAAGAACTAACATGAATCTACCTTTCCATAGTCAGGTTCGGGGAGCCACAGATAATTTCGGGGAGCCACAGATCGGGGAGCCACAGATAATTTGTTTAAGGCCCAGGAAACAAGCCGCTCATTATGACTCATAAATATGTAATGAAAGGATTGTACATGTAGTTGGGAAAGCCCATCTATGAGAAACCAAATGCATAAGCAGTTGTTATGAAACACTATGCACCCCACTGTTGACTGCCACATCTGAGTGGCCTACTCACAGGTAGACTGTTCCACTACCTATACTTGAATTTACTAGGCAGATTGGGGTTTGAAAATGCACCTTCAAACTGCTTTTGCTCTTTATTTTCTTCTGGATTTTGGCAATGTACTTTTCAGAGTCTCCTTCATTAGATTCCCAGATTATATTATGTATTTTCCTGTAGAACAAAAACCACCGAACGTCCTGACTTGTGGTACCAGATGATGCAAATTTGTCAGGCTTTAAGGCTTCAATCTCGGGCGATCCCTTTTCTCATCAAAGGAATTTCAGAAATGGGCAACAGTTTAGAAAAATACCCAGTACCTATAATCTCGCACAGAATACCTGACACACGTTCAGTCTTTAGGACATGAAAATTAGGAATTCGAAGGGTTGGCAGTGGTGAATATGATTCATTTATGAGTAGGTTATGACTTACCATAAAATCTTGCATATATAACCAGCAGCTAGACTTTTAGAAAATCATGTACCCACATGTGGGTACGAGTGACATTTTGAGACACTGCGCACCCTGACAAGGCCCTTAATCCACACCTGGGGTTTGGTTTGTGCACAAACAACCAGCCACCTAATGCCAACTCAACCTTATTTCTGTCAGTAATCTCATTTTTCCCTTTTCGAATATTATTTATATAACAGCAGTCAAAGGGCAGTACGGTTACTTTTATATCAGGCATTGGCAAACATTGTACTCCTCATGGGAAGTCTCCTGTATAGAGTACTAGACTAAGATTTTGAAGGAGCCCTCGCCACGCCATGGCCATCACTGTCCTTATGGTGCTAACCTACTGTTGCTAGTGCCTCACACACACTGATAGGTCTTGTTGCGTGGGGACTTTACATGGGTTCCCATATCACACTAATGGCATCGTTATCAGCTTCTGCTGTAGACATAAGGCCTCCTACCATAAAACCTCGCGTATAAGCCTATCTCACATATTAGCCACATCTAGACTTTGGGCGGATCCTATAAGCCACACCAGGTGTCCGATTATGGTGACTTTAGTATTGTAGTATACATCTAAAATTCGAGTATAAGCCGCACCCCACTGGGTGCCGATCCTGTAAGCCACACCGGCGATCTGACTCGCATACAAACCGCAGCTTCTATGTGAGGATTGGTTGTACACAAGACTTTACGTAATCAATTCTTTACCTGTATCCTAACAGACTTACTAGGCACTTGAGCTGTCCTTTAAACTTGACTCGCCTCAATTGCAGATAATGATATCTAATCATTATTGCTTATTATCATTGACAAATAATCTTTTTCGATAAGAGTACTCTAGGTGAGCTTGGCTAATGAGAGGAAATGGTGCGGTTAATTATTGTTGTACCTAGGTGTGTGCCCTTTTTGTATGTAGCTAACATTGTTAATTAATTTTGAATCCTGGAACTAAGGCTATCATTATCAAAGAGCCCAGTCTTATCCTTGGAGGTGTTACACTGCTATTATCACACTCGCTCATGTCCCCTTGTGTTAGTGTTAGCCTTACTAAGGACGGCCTTATTAATCTTAAATTCTGTAGGTTCTAGACACGATATATACAAAATTAAAACAGCTGTGCCTTTAAGATGGCATGTAACATCAATGCACATATATATTATAGCGATAAAATGTGTTTAGAATTCTATAGTGATGAAATGTGTTTACAATTCCTCTGTGGTAATGCTACTAGGACTTACCTGTCCATCATCAAAGCTCCAGACTAACCACCCTTCTGACAGGTACACTTATCACACATGTGGCAGACCTCTGACTGTTTGACTGGGGCAATAGGGGTGTAGCGGGTTACTGTATGGAGGTGGCCATTTTGTCCACGCCTGCATCGTGCCTTCTCAATTATAGCCCTTAAAGGACGGCATATTACTTCAACTGGAGAGTGACATATGTGTGTATCATGCCTCCTAGGCAATACCCCTTTACAGGCATAGGATTTTCCAGGCTTTTCCAAATTCCCATTTTTTTGAAGGCCAAAAGGGTCATCCCTGCAAGGTTCTCCACAGACCCAAATATCACACTTTAAATTTTCGCATAGAAGTAGCGGCTTATGCGAGAGTGCGGCTTATAGGATTCTCCTAAGCTGGGCATGAGGCTTATACAAGGGTTGTTGCTAATAATTTATGGTACCACTTCCAAATTGATGCATAAATGTTTCTTTTGGATAAAAAGTCTTAAAATTGGAATAACTTCTGTTTTTAATTGATGATTTTCAAAATTCAAAAAACTATAGAAAGCTAAAATGACACTGGCAGCGATTCTGGGGTAATTTGACGCTGCCGGCAATGAAAAATACCCGGCAATGTTGGGAGAACCCTGTCCCTGTAATTCGTACAGATCCATTGAGAAAATATTTCAACATTAATAGGGGTAACCCCCTGAGAACAGGTTTGGATGGCTTTTTGGATTTTTCGTCAAAACCGAGTCCCGTGCCTGCCGAGGACGGCATAGCAGTTCAATGGGAATGACCCTTGCCTTTATCATGCCTCCTAGGCCATAACCTTTTAAGGCTAGCATAGTGCTTCAACCTAAAGGCCGGAAAAAAACTATATATTCAGGCCCATCACCAATTCCTTTATTCCTTTAAAATCCCTTTAAACTGGGTATGATTCCTTTATTCCTTTAAAATTCCTTTAAGTGGCTTGAAAATTCCTTTATTTCCTTTAAAATGGTCAAATACCATAATTATATCATAGATATTTTACAAATAGTTCTGTAAGCCTTGTTATACATATGGTGCAAAAATTCGCCAGATTGCACCATTTCAAGTCTAAATTTCCAGATTTTTTTTAAAAGCTCCACCTCCATTAACAAGGTACCAGCCCCACTTATAAAGGATAATACAAATCTGGGGCATAATATATTTTCCGCCACAATGCACCAGAATGCCACATTTCAAGTCTAGAATTTCCAAATTTTCTCGATACAAAGGGGATAGTGACTATGATGACAGGCCATTAATGGGTAAAATAATGCCCGCATTATTTGGTTATAAATATGAACTGGTGCAGGGACCTTAGCATGTCTACTATGACTTCAACATGTCTATGTGGCCTCATGCACACCTGGGGGAGCTGGCCTCTGATTGGCAGGTCTGGACTCACCTCACCTGGCTGCAGCTCGTCCACTCAGCCCGCTACTGCCTGCCAGCTAGGACCTCCGCCACTCAGTCTCTCACAGACTATGAACTCATGGGAATTTTTTCAGAGAGAGAGCATAATCATGACCATCTAAATTCCATACATAAACTCCTCAGATTTCAAAGATTTATTAATCAATGGTCATTCTTCTTCTTTGAATCCAATCCGATCGAGAAAAAAAACTGTGCCTAAGGCCACACCAAAAAAAAAGTTGGTCAATGGATTTCACTTTTCCAAAAATGATGCGAGCGAGCGAAATTTTTTTTTTTTTTTTTAGGATTTTTTTTGGTCAATGGATTTTGTCGGTGGAAAGCTGGAGCGAGCGACAATTTTTTATTCTTTTTTAACCAGCATCCGACAAAAGTTCTTAATGGACCCCTAACATAAAAGTTTATTGCTTGATCTGGGGGAATTACTGTAAGAAAAATTGAAAAAAAAAAAAATTCCATTGACAATTTTTCCATTTCCGAAAATAAGGTGCGCGAAATCCATTGACCAACTTTTATTTTTGGTGTGGCCTAAAAAGATAAAGTGTCAAAATCTACCAGATTGCACCATTTCAAGTCTAGAATTTCAGAAATTTCAAAAGCTTTCAAGGTTACAGCCTCAGATCTTTAGGTTTTTTATTTTGTATCAATCCAAAATCCACCAGATTGCACCATTTCAGGTCTAGAATTTCCAAATCTTTCAAAAGCTTTCCCTCCTCATACAAGATTCCAGCCCCAGTCGTAAAGAATAATACAAATGTGAGGCTTAAATTTTGTGCCTAAATGCACCAGAATACACCATTTTAAGTCTTAAATTTCCAAAGTACTTAAAACGTTACCTCTGAAAACAAAGTTCCAGTCCCAATCATGGAGGATAGATACTGAGCTTTAATGTTTTGTGCCAAAATGCACAAGAATGCCCATTTCAAGTCTAGCCTTTCCAAATTTTCCAAACCCCCTTAGGGAGTGGTCATTTTTAAACAACAGGTGGGTTGGTGGATTTGGGGGGAACCAAAAATATTGGACCCCTTAAACGGGGTAGGACCAGAAAAATGTTGACCCGCTCACGCGAAAATCCACCGACTCCCCCCTGTTGTTAAAAAATTACCACTCCCTAAGTTGTACAGCTGTGGTCCGCACTGTTCAAGCGACCATAAAAGGCAGGGTTAGGATAATTGCATCTCCTCAGAACTGAAGCAGACCTGTGCAGTTAGTATTCTTACCACAATGAAAAACTGTGCAAGGATTGAGGATGTCTGTGACTCGCAAAATCCTGCAGACTATTTTATTTCCCATATCATATCTATGCTGTTCAGATACCCTGGCCCACTTAGACACAGTCTGACTGGCTCCCCACTTTTTTTTCTTATAATATAGCATTAAGTAGATGTAGTAGTGATGCTGAGATGAGTTGAAGACATGAGTTGACGACATGAAATGATAGCATGATGACATGAGTTGATGACTTGATGACATGAGTTGATGACATGACATGAGTTGATAGCATGATGACATGAGTTGATGAATAGATGACATGACTTGATGACATGAGTCCTGTCCAATTTGGTGCATATAGTGGCGGTTATACGCACCAAACATGTTTGAGGCAAGGAGGTAACAAGAAAAAATTGGTACTTTAGGCCACACCAAATAAAAAAGTTGGTCTACGGATGCGCCCACACCATTTTTTGAGAAATTTGATATAAATTTTTTGGGTGGCTTTTTTCTGATCGCTAGCCAAATTTGGGAGTTTGCAAAAATGTTTCCTCAAAAAAATACATAGACCAACTTTTTTTTTTGGTGTGGCCTTATTTGGTAATTATTTTTTTGGGGGGGAGGATTAAGTTTAGATTCAATCCTTGCTATCTAAAGAGTTGTCACATTGCATTGCACATTACAACGCATAATCTTTTCCTCCCTTGTGCTTTGTGACTACTTCCCTCTGAGATTTCCCCCCCATAGCCTCCACGTCCCCATCCCCCTCCCGAGCGATGGTTAGAAAGATGATGGCAAATATGATAAAAGCACACATTTTGTATATAAAATACGGCTGTCTCCATCAGTCAAGTAGCCCTTGCCACGAGCTTCGATTTGCACCCACTCCCAGGTCTCTAAGAGTAACGGTTCACGAGATAGAATTAAAATATTCTTATCCAATCAGAGCTACCGTAGGTAGAAAATTGACCTCATGCCTCAAATCTTTAAAACGTGACAAGTCAGCAACCGCTGATATTTTGATAGTGTTTGACAGCAAGCCATTAAGGGGTTCGGAGGGGGTGGGTATGGAACGTTGTATGTATGGTATCAAGTTGGGAAAAATAGAAAAGAAAAAAATTGTCATAATTAGTCCACTTGTCATTTGGATATTACTATTTCTTCATTGAAATAGAGGAATAGAAGCTTGCTGATAGAAACTATAGGCTGTTTTATGATAACTTCCTTGGGAAATAGAATGGGGGGAGGGTTAAAAGAAAAGGGGTGCCTATTTTATCAATGACCCTCATGTGAATCAATTCAAGATTTGCATAGTATGTCCAGAAGCAGGGTAGTTTGCTTGCTAAAGTGGCGGCCATTTGGTATTTGAACTTTATATTTATTTTCATTTTATATCAAGAATTCTTCTTTAATATTGCTTGCTGACCATAGCTGTGTAGTTCATCACATTGGTTACATGTACGAAATTAGCAGAAATAATTGATCTAAGTCAGGCACAGAAAAGGGACAGACCGAGGTAAAGTGAAGATGAACAGAAGAGGGAGAGCAGGACACACCAGGAAGGAGCAGAACAGAAGACTAACGCGAATATTATTTATACCCAGTACTTTATTCATGATCATCAAGATGTAAATTCACATAGGATAAGAAGTTATCAGACTGCATAATATGGCAGCGAAAAGACTCCTCTCAATGTCAATTGTTGCCTTCAAGGCTGATAATCGTAGTATGTCAAGCAATATCTCGAGGAGATAAAATAATAAATTCTAAGTATACTGTTGATGGATCCATTTTATATAACTTTGAGGAAGTTTATTGCAATATGCGTATAACTAAGTAGTATAGATGTAAATATTTTGATCATAAAAGCTTGTGTAGGGGCACGAATAATACGTGTACATATAAGGTCCGTGGAGTCAGAGCGGTAAGTGCCTCCAACGGACACTAGGTGGCAACACCTGAGCCATGTCCTTTCGGTTATCCGGTAGCGGAGCCAGGCAGGGCACTCCAGACGGCGCTACGGAGGAGTGCCACGTCGACACTGCTTGGTCCGCGCTCAGGGTATATAAGAGGCCGAGGTTGGCTACCTCACCAGTTAGTCCTAGGACGAGCTCTGACCCGCACCTTTCGTACCTTCGCTTTGACAGGGGCACCTACACCCCTCCCACGTTATGGACTCTGCACCAGCCACGCTTGCACAGAGCTTAACTGTCCGGTATCGCTAATGCTTCGAACTATCGATAGAATCCTGTGTGTCTTCGAATGGTTGAAAGACCAAGTGAACCGAGTGAGAAACCTTCGTGTACTTTTGAGGCTGTGATCGAATAAAGACCTGTTGCATTCAAACCGAATTTGGAACCTGTGTTCGTGTTGTACGCATATGAAACCCCTACATTGGTGCCGTGACCAGTTCGGGTGAAACACAGAATAGCACAGTCAGTGGGTTAACATGGCTGAACAGGCAAAGGGTGGAGCGTCCCTTCATCCTATTTCGAGTCCAGATCCGGAGGTGGTAGCAGCCCTTGAGAAACATTATGGGCCAAACCGTTCGAGTTCTACACCAGAACCAAGGAGAGGCAATCCTGATTCTATTCGAAAAGATCTGGGGTCAAACCTAGATGATTCTTTGTTTGAAACTGGTGGTTCGAAGAGACACATTGCTCCTATGCCAACACAAGGCATGAGCATACTGCATGCTGAACGACACCAGCGACAGGAAGTGACACGTCGTCATTTCGAAGAGGAGAAGAATCGGTTCGAAGGAGCAAGGATCGCAGAGATGGACAGGATGAATGAAGAGTTTGAAGCTTTGAGTCATCGGTTGGTACAGCTTCGGAACAAGAATGAAGATCTAGAAGGGGCAACAATGGAGAAACAGAACCGCTTAGACACAACGAAGGCAGAACTGGAACATATGGAAAACCAGTTCGCTCATCAACAGAATGTCTTGCGGCGACGTACTGAATCTCTAGAACAACGTCAGGATAAGACCATACATGATTCGGACGAGCTCCATGATACGATCCGAGAAGCTACCAAGGCGATGATGGACTAAAAGGATCGTCTGATCAGGGAGGTGGAAGATTTACAGAAGAAACGAGATGAAGAAGCAACTCGAGGTAGCCGTTCAGGGTTCGATCATGTCAGTGGTGGCATATACAACTCATCAACTGGTGGGGGTAGTGCCTCTACCTCAACCGGAGGGAGACCAAAACGAGTGACCATTGATACAGGGGATCCGGATGGAAGATCTTCGCGGCGTGACCAACGCCCAACGTCGTATGATGACGACCATTCGAACTCTCCCAGTCGTTCCAGCTCTCGAGAGAGACCGAGCCGTACGAGTTCGAATGAGAGATCTTCGAGATCTGATCCGAATGAACGTTCGAGTGGTCCCTCAAGGAGGCCAGGGAGATCTCCTACACATGCTGGTAGACGAGTATCTCGCCGCGAATCGATGTCCCCTGGGATGAAATTGATTTACGACACGAACCCCTGCATTGCTGAGATGGGAGTGGACTGTGTTAGCAGACAAGCTGATAATGCCGATATCGTCAACTGGAGCATCGAGCAGTCGTTTCTGTTGCACAGGGACAACCACAACGCTGCTAGACGCACTGCCAGCACTCCGAGTCCGTTCACAGGAAGACAGCCATGGCAGGACTGGTTCGCAGACTTCATGGACGATATGAGGTATAATCGATGGTCAGAAGAGGAATCGTTGGACGAACTTTTACGGGCATTGAGAAATGGCCCAGGCAAGCTAGCTGTTTCGAGATGGAGAACGATGCATGGTGCCGGATCGTTTACCCAATTGGTGGAATGCGCCAGTTACCTGATAGGTAATGTGGGTAATGAAGACCCGCTTCGATTGTTCCGGAAACGGACTCAAAAGCCAAACGAGTCGCACCGTGTGTTCGGTCTAGAATTGCAATCTCTCTTGCAAAGAGCTAGACCAAGATGGCAGTTAGATGACCCACAGTTCCTAGATGATTTGTTCTCGCAATTCATTGAGGGATTAAGGGATTCTGATGAACGGACCGCTGCATGTGATAGTTGGAAAGCTGGAACTTCTCTCACTGATTTGTTCATGGCCATAGAAGACTATGACAGGAAACGGCATCTGCTATCTTCGAGAGTACTTTCGAGAACTTCCAGTGTGGTGCAAGACCCACCAGCCTCTGATACAGAGGAAGGTGATTCTGGAAGGGAGGAGGAGATTGGCGCAGTTGCTCAAAAGAACAGCGGCAAATCTTATTCCAATTCGAATTCGAAGCGCTATCCGAAGGCCGACAGGAAAACACCACCTGTGACCCCAGGAGTTACAAGCGCACCTTCGACTACTTCCTCAACTCCCAGTTCTATGGAAGAACTTCTGTTAAGGTTGACTGACTTGATGTCTGGAAACCAGCAATCAACAGGGAGGAATTCGAAGCCGAGAGTGGACAAGACCACTAGGAAGTGTTACAGGTGTCAGGTCCTGGGACACTTTGCTGCAGAATGCCCAGCTGAAAAGCCGGTACCCAAGCCTGAAGAGAAGAAAACGGAAAACTAGACGGGGTTGCTCTGGATGGCAAGGTAGTAACCCCTAAGGAGAAGGAAAGCCAACATATCGCCAGCGGTGCAAGCGATGAAGTCCGAGGTGCAGTAGAGATTGGAAACTTAGAGGAGGGGCCTGATCAGTCCCTTCTAAGTATGTCCAATGAACCCAGAATAGTAGACGTCCGAGGAGGAAGTACTGGGGAAGCGGCGAATTGGATACAGGAGCTGGAAGTAGTCAGCAGTGCCCGATTGTCCCCGGATCACCCCTGTTTGAAGCACTTGAAACGACGGGGAGTAGATCTTGGTGTCACTAAGGATTTCGAACGTTTCACCGTCAACCCATCACCATTGGATGGGAAGAGGTGGTATTTGACTGTAGCAGTGAAGGGAAGGTCTGCAGAATTTCTAGTGGATACTGGAGCTAGTCACTCCATGATCTCGAAGAGGTTCTATGACCTTGTAGTCGATGAGCCAGATAACTTCACAACGAGGGTAACAGCTCATTCGGCCGACGGTAGCTGCATGCAGACGTTTGGTAAAGCATTTTTCGAAATCAATATAGGTGGGCAGGATTACCTCCTGTCCCCTACTATTGCTGATCTGAGTGATGATGGCATCATCGGATTAGATTTCGCTGCGTTGTACGGTGCAATGTTGGAACCTTGTAGGGGGATGTTAAAGATAGAACATCCATATAGGGTGGCCGTACAATGCGTGTTGAGAAAGGTATCTTCTGTAGCCTCGGTGGTACAGACGGTTAAGATACCCCCAGGACAGACATGTGATGTCCTGTTTTCGAGTGACAGTATCTTCCGAGACCAGATGGCGGTGGTTGAACCCGATGTGGTGAGACTTGCATCAATTGGACTCGAGAGTGCAGATACTTTCGTAGGCAGTGGCAGTAGGAATCTAATTCCTATTTCGAATCCTGGTGGTGAAGTCCGTTATCTGATGAAAGGTACTCCCGTGGGGCAGGTGATCGTTGCACAGGCAAGCACCAGTATACTCTCAGAAGATACCCAACCGAACCTTGAAGGGATGTCCGATTTACGTCCGGAACTCCAAAAGTTGGTGGACGATTCGAGCTTGGTGACGGGGGACCAGAAAGATCAGTTGAGACGGGTATTGGTGGAATATGATGCAGCCTTCGGGGAGCCCACTGGTTTGGGGCGAACTGACAAGGTGCTACATTCCATCACTACAGAGGACGCTGTACCTTTCAAAATCCCTTATAGACGCCTACCTTTGAAGAAGAAATTGATGGCCGAGAAGGAAATCGCTGATCAGCTGAGATTAGGGGTGATTGTTCCCAGCACTAGCCCCTGGTCCAGTCCTGTTCAGATGGTGACTAAGAAAGACGGCACAATTCGCTTCTGCATAGATTATCGAAAATTGAATGGTTGTACTAAGAAAAACTCCTATCCTCTCCCCCGTATAGACGAGACTATTGATTCCCTGGGCGGAAACCAATGGTTCTGTACGCTGGATTTGCAATCCGGATACTGGCAAGTTGGAATGAAGGAAGAGGATCAGGAAAAAACAGCATTTTCGAGCCATGTCGGTCTTTTCCAGTACAATGTGATGCCGTTCGGATTGTGTAACGCCCCTGCAACATTCGAAGCCATGATGGAATCTCTGTTGAGTGACCTGTTATGGAAGGAGTGTTTGGTGTACCTGGACGACGTAATTGTCTTCGGGAAGACCTTCGAATCGTGCCTGGCTACTTTAGTCAAAATTTTCGAGAGGTTGATAACCCATGGTTTGAAATTGAAACCAAGGAAGTGTCACCTGTTTAGGACTTCTATTAACTATCTCGGTCGGATAATATCCACTGAGGGGGTTAAGGCGGATCCTGAGAAACTAGATGTTGTATCGGAATGGGAAAAGCCAGAGGGACCTAAAGACATACGGTCCTTTCTGGGCTTCTGTAGCTACTACAGAGACTTCCTACCGGGGTATGCCAGAATAGCTCAGCCTATGCAGGCTCTAGCTCACTGGACTCCGGGTAGAAGGAAGGAGCCTTTTCCATGGGGTCCGGAACAAGATCTAGCATTCGAAGCCGTGAAGAACCTATTTCGAACCACCCCAGTTTTGAAATATCCAACAGCTGATGGACATTTCATACTGGACACAGACACCAGTAATGACAGTATAGGTGCTGCTCTATCCCAGATGCAAGAGGGGATAGAAGTGCCACTGGCTTTCGCTAGTAATACCCTCAATAAGGCCCAGAGGAATTACTGTACCACTAAGCGCGAATTGTTGGCGGTAGTGGTGTATACGAAGAAGTTTAAGCACTTCCTTTGGGGAGGTGACTTTACTTTACGGACAGATCACTCGTCCTTAAGGTGGCTGTTGAACTTTAAGGAAGCAGAAGGAATGATCGGTCGATGGCTGACCCACTTGTCCGAGTTCGGGTTGGAAAATAGCCAAATCCAACACAGAGCAGGGAGCAAGCATATCAATGCTGACGCCCTTTCGAGAAGACCCATACGGAAATGTTCTAGAATGGATTGCGATGATTGTGGAGCCCATAATGCTGTAATAGCTGGAGTTCGAATGCCGTATGATGTAGGACATTCTAAAGCAATGGAATGGTCCACCGAAACCATCAGGCAATTCCAGAAGGGTGATGCTGTCATTTCGAGACTAATAGAACAGGTCTCCAGTGGTGCCCAACCACAAAGACCAACCATTTCGATTGAGAACCGGGAAATGAGACAGCTACTTGCTCAATGGTCTGAGCTAACTGTTGTTGACGGTATCTTATGTAGGTGGAAGATAACACCGTACAAGGCCAAAATTCGACAAATCGTGATACCCGCTGCTATGCGAAGGGATATCATGTATTTCGTACATGGACATCAGACCAGTGGACATTTTGGAAAGAAGCGCTCCCTTGCGCGACTCTCCAGAAGGTATTACTGGCCTGGCATGAGTAAAGATCTGCTTAGGTGGATCTCTACTTGTCCAGATTGTTGTCTGAGCAAACCAGGTGAAGGCCTGGGGAAGTTGCCACTAACTCAAGAGCTCTGGGGAGTTAGATTTGCACGCATAGCGGTTGATATCATTAGTGGCCTAAAAACCACTCCTGATGGAAACACGTGCATGATGGTGATCTCCGACTACTATTCGAAGTATACTAGAGTGTTTCCTCTGAAAGATCACAAGGCTCATACATGTGCTCGTGCATTTGTAAAGGGTTGGGTGCTTCATCTAGGCGTGCCCTTGATGTTGCATAGTGATCAAGGCAGAGAATTCGAATCTGAGTTATGGGCAGCAATGTGCCATAGCCTTGCTATATGCAAAACAAGAACGAATCCGTACCGGCCTCAGTCTGATGGTCAAGTAGAAAGGTTCAACAGAACCTTGATACAAGTCCTGAAGCCTCTGGTCAACAGTCAGATGGATGATTGGGACGAGCAATGCGAGTTTGTGGTACATGCTTATAATAGTACGGTGCATGCTTCCACCGGTTGTTCCCCCAATTTGTTGGTATTCGGAGAGGATTTGATTATGCCTGCTGACTTGGTGTTTGGCGTAGCTGGGATAAACGCTGAAACACCCTGTCAGGTGATGTTCGTGGAGGCATTGAGGGATCAATTCAAGTCCGCATACGAGATGGTTCGATGTGAACTAAGCAAATCTGCTTCATGGCAAAAAGTGGGCTATGACGTAGGTTTGAAACTTAGGTCCTTTCGAGTGGGGGATGAAGTAGTTAGGCTACACGACCCCCTACAGCAGCTAAAGTTGTCACCCAACTGGGATGGTCCCTTTACTGTGGTTCGGATTGTTTCAGAATCCACTGTGGTGATCAAATCCTTGTTGGGACGCCTGTATAAATCCAATGTAGCTCGCCTACGCCGGTGGCAGGGTGATGCTTCAGCGCATTCGAAGCCAGGGGAGCATTCGAAGTCAGATAACACTGAGTGGAGAGCGACCACCCCGGAACGACGTGGTCCTGGTAGACCTAGGAAACTAGTGATACCCTCAGATGAGAAAAAAACGTTGCCTCCTGGTATTGGTAAATTAAAGCGGGGCCGGGGTAGGCCTAAAAAAAATTTACCAATTCGAGCTTCTAGCAAGAAGGATAAAAAGTGCGAAAAAAAAGTCTCGGCAAATGAAGGTCTGAAGGGGAGGAGGGCTGTCCAATTGACTACTGGACATCCTGTCGAATCTTCCCAGACGACCAGGTCTAAAGAACCCAAGGTGGGGTTAAGACGCAGTCCACGGCATAATCCGGAGACTGCTGTGACCTAATTTGTATACACAACAAGAAGTTTCGATGCCATGATGGTAGTACAGACCTAATTGCTGTCGAGTGAGCAGAGCTAGGGTGAGAGTTGATCATGAACGTCCCCGAGGGTGGCAGACGGAACTATCCGGCGGGTATTCTTATGTTACCCGTAATGACATTTGCCTACACTCCTGAAGAATTCATGATTAGCGGTATCCCTGGTACTGTGGAACTGACTCAATAAGGATTACACTCCGGTGAGCTACCCGTTCGATTAGTGGCGGGAAACGCGAGCGTCTCCCGCCGGGTTATCCGTCGGAAAAGGGCTATCCGGTGAAGCGTGAACGCTGATTGGTTGACCTTCGCTCCCGCGGCGGGCGTGGCATCACGAGACAAGAAGGGCGGTCGCCATATTGGATCAGTGCCAAGAAGACGCACGGACACTGCAGGGCAAAGGAGGAGGAAGAAGGGACTTGTAGTCGACCAAAAGTCTCCAAAACCACAGCATAAGACGCGCCAACCTGGTTAGTTCCCGCTCCTAGTGTCATTAGGACACGCGGAGCTTCGTACTCCGTAAATCTTCGATCATTAAACTTCGTTTTCGCTGAAAACATTCGACTGCAATGGAGGAGCAGTACACCCCCGGTGAGGGCCTCCAGTCCGACGAGATAGATCTGTTCGGGATGGACGATGGCCAATTCGACAACGCTCGTGAGTCGGATTATGAATCCGCCTCTGAATCCACCGGGAGTGCGGTTACCGTTCGTGTAGCGGGGATCGGCTCCTATTCGACGGCTGATCGGGACAGCATGACCATGCCACCCCCGGCTACAGTCAACCTAGGGCCGTTGCCGTGGCGCAATGTCCCGAAACGTGTTGCTTCGAAAGACATAGACAATTCGACGTCAACTCGGCTGAACGCAGCAGGTGATGAGGAAGAGGACGAGATGCCAGAGTTGGAAGAGGTAAGCCAGAAATTGCCTATCCATGCAGTATCTGACGAAGAAATGGAGGACGTTGTGCGAACATCGCTGGCCCAGCAACAACTCATGGAGGTGCTGTCGTGCGAGTCGCCCTTCGATTCCTCGCTGAAACTACATCCCACATTGATGTCGATGATGTTGGACAGGCTGGGAGAGGAGGGTTTCTATCGTTACGATCCCACCTGGTTAGACAGTTACGGAGGGGCGATTCGAGGGGCTTTTAAGAATGGAGTCTTCAGTGACATTCTGTTAGAATGAGGTACGAACTTTCGGCATCTCCAACAAGCCAAAGCTAGGGAGGAAGCAGTGCCCTCAAGTGATGGGAGCACGACCAGTACGAGGGGGAAGAAAAAGAAATTCTCCAAGACCAAAGGTAGTCGTAAAACTTCTAATGGCAGTACTCCTCCCAATACTCCGCCTAAGTCCGAGGTGTCCGAACCTGCCCCAGTCCAGTCCGAATGCTCTTCGAGTACTTCCAAGTCGGCTTCAACGTCATTCGAAGTACCAACTACGACCACCGGGACTACTGAGTCCCCATCCGAATCCCTTCCGAAAGCTCCGGGACCTTTACCAGTCCCATTCGAAGAAGATTCAGCTAGCGTGGAGTTGGCTCCGCGGGAGATCCATTCGGATACCTCAGGATCAGTTGAGCAAGAAGCCCGTTATGCTCAGGTGGTTAGAGAATCCGATGAACTCAGGGCAGCCAATGAACAGTTACGGCTAACTCTGGAGGCTATGCAAACTGCCCCCAGAACGCCAATGACTCGAGCCCAGTCCCGTAAGAACCCCAATCCGCAACAAAAAGGACGGTCCGTATCCGACGCTTCGGATCTGGAGGAGGTCCCCTTCGAACTTCCAAAGAGCCAGAAACGGAAGGCAAAGAAGAATGAGGCACGACAGCCATGTGTACCTCATCCTTCGCCTCCCCAAACTACTGCGATTAATATGTCCCCAACCGTGAGGTTGGTGGACGTAGTATCCAGTACGGCCTCTACACCTTCGACGCCTCCTAGGGCACCCACCCGGACGCATTCGACCCCTCCAGCAACTCCGACTAAAACTCCAGTGCAGGTCAAGGTACCTGCATCTCCGTCTACGTCCTCCGAGTTAGGGCAATCGAACACACCACCAGTGGTTTCGTCGCCCCCTCCAGCTCCAGCTGCAGGGGCAGGTGCCTCGGCAGACGTCCCAAGTTCTCGGGTGGAGGACATGATTTGGCGCAATGCCAGTGGGGGCTTCAAGAAATTTAGGCCCGAGTGCATGGAACACTGCAAACGATCGAGGGATATGTATTCGTGTCCCAAAGAACCGGACCATGAAGGATTGTCTGATGACGAAGAATGGATGAGATCCAATATGGGCTCACCCAGTTCCTGGTCATGGACAGAAAACTGGTTCGGTCGGCTGCTGGATCGAAAACAGTTCCCTGAGACTTACTACAACCATGAGGGCCGTCCCAAAATACGTTGGGCGATGGCCCGGTACAAAGAAGGGGTAAGGGAGGACTGCCCATTCGATTCCTGCCGTGTCTACTTCGCACACGAGAACCGCCCCATGCCTACTCGTCTTCGATTCATGCGACATCTCGTGGAGAAGCACATGCACCACCATGCGATGTATGTCTGCGCTGATATCGGCAAATCAAACAAAAAGTGTTCGGGAATGTGGACCCCTAGAAGAGGCCGAATGATCGAGCACCTGATACAATGTCATGGCCAAGCCATGATGTTGGCCAGAAAGAACGTTGGAGATCTCCATGCATCCCTGGTGGCAGGCCTGGACAAAGTCAAATTCGAAACCATTACGATTGAGACCTTCCAATTCGGAAAGGTCCAATTAACCCGGAATTCGAAACAGTCAGCTGTCTTCCAGCGTACTGATCGACGTGGTCGACTGGACCTGAACGACACCTTGTACCAGCAATTGTACGACTGGAGAGCGGCCAACCCCCTTCCAGGGAAACGAAGTGAGAACAGGAGTCCAGCGACTTCCGAACCTGACTGCAAAAAGGTCAAGTCGGAGGTTCCAGCTCCAAGAGCTCCAACTGCAGCACGGGGGCGCGCGACAACGATCGAGCACCGGTCCCCACTGAAGGACTTGCGTCCTAACTATGGTCCGGACTTCTCAGCCCCCAAGGGTCGCTCCCAGCTGCAAACCCTTCGTCCTCTGACTCCTGGTAACTTGGCCAGTAAGGCCGAGTACCCTTCAATGGACTTCCCTGGTCCGGAGGTACAAACTGAGAAGGATCCGTACAAGAATCTCCCTACGGGCATCTCTGTGATGGATGCCATCCGCCAACCGGACTCACGGGACGTGGAGATGGCGGATTCGGATCACTTTGTGCTGCCTGGGAAAAAGGACTTGGTGGTGACGACCACCAACCTCACTCCTCGGGCAGAAGACAAGGTGAAACCAAGGGCTGACAGTTCTACAAAGTCAGTGGGGCGTAAAACCCCTGCTACTAGTGCGGATTCGACATCCATAAAAGCTGAGCCTGTGGTGGACCCGGTTCCAGTGACCACTTCGAACCCAGTCACCACCACACCAACGACAACTGCTGGAGGAGGGAAGGCAGCAACTGTTGCAGCCACCCTACTCACCACCACTACTACTACTGCTACTGTGCCCTATAAGCCCAGTGTTCGTGAGGAACCAGCAGTGGATCCAAACCAGTGGTATGATCTGATGATCAGTGGTGAAAACATTCGGCCCCAGATACAGATTCCGAAGGACTACTTCGAGCCTCCAAAGGCTCCGGATGCGGTGGTGCATAAAGAACTATACGAACGATGGTTGCAGGAACACCTGGCTGGCATGCAACGATATGCAGCCGGTGTGGCGAGAGCATCAACCGACGTTGCCATCACCATGCAGGGCAAGGAGGTCGAGAGGCTGAGGAAGATCTTCGAGCAGCAACGTATTGACGAACAATCGGAGCCAGATAAGGTGATCGAACTCACCAAGCAGCTGGCACAATCGAAGAAAGAACTCTCAACAGCTCGTTGTCTGCAGAAAGCTGCAGAAGATACTCTTGACGATCAGGCCAAAACTATGAAGGCCCTGAACGTTAAGTTCATTCGGGTATTCGGTATAGGACTCACCCAATGGAGTGGGTCACTCGAAGAACTCCAGAGCGTATTGAAGGACTTATAAGCTAACTTGGGTGTTCGGCTGTTCGATTGTGTGATTGATGACTTGTGCATATGATGCTTCGATGATACTGTAATAATTGTGTTGTTATTATAAAACATCCATGATTAAGGTCATGATTCGAAGGTAAACATAAGCCGGGTGGAAAATGCATAATTGTCAAGAAATGTCTTCGTTGTCTAAAAAAACAAAAAACAAAAAACAAAGGGTGTTCATACTTTAAGTAGTATAACTGATACTACATACTATGATTCGAACCAAAACTGTACATAATGTTCGATACCTACCTTTATCTCCAAAAATTTTCTTTTTGGACATAACAACTGGTATTCGGATTTCGAAAGTATATCTATTGTTAAAGATATAAAGGTATATATCGGTTGCCTCACATGGAGGCTAATATTACTACATTCCTTGGTTATAAGAGTTAATGTCACAACTATGTTGGTTCCAAGTATTTTTACATAATTCCAATAGTTCACGTAATTACCTCTCCTGGGACGGTTCGCCCACTTAAATATTTTCGAGCCATTACTTCTGTGTCATTCCGTCCTAAAAAGTCACATATTGTGCAATCTCAACTTACCTTAAAATGATTAATGTAGTAACCATTATTATATCTCAACGAAAACCATACAAAACTGTGATCACTATAGTTAGAAGTAGTATAGAACATATATTCGTATATATTCATATCTTTATTAAAGATGGATACTCACGTATCTATCCTGTCGTTATAGTGTTGGATCTATAAGATCCCTGTTTTGTACATAGAGATGTAAGTGTTGTTTGGTGTAACAGGTAAAATCTAAAATCTATATTTGTACTTTCTACATGTAAGTGTAAAAACGTATATCGTACCTTCAAATGTACCCCGGTATTGTCATCATGTACACTGATATTATTCTCCCATATTCGAGTATATTATATTATATCAGATGTATTTCGACCCTAGTTATAATCTGGTGGGGGTGATGTAGGGGCACGAATAATACGTGTACATATAAGGTCCGTGGAGTCAGAGCGGTAAGTGCCTCCAACGGACACTAGGTGGCAACACCTGAGCCATGTCCTTTCGGTTATCCGGTAGCGGAGCCAGGCAGGGCACTCCAGACGGCGCTACGGAGGAGTGCCACGTCGACACTGCTTGGTCCGCGCTCAGGGTATATAAGAGGCCGAGGTTGGCTACCTCACCAGTTAGTCCTAGGACGAGCTCTGACCCGCACCTTTCGTACCTTCGCTTTGACAGGGGCACCTACACCCCTCCCACGTTATGGACTCTGCACCAGCCACGCTTGCACAGAGCTTAACTGTCCGGTATCGCTAATGCTTCGAACTATCGATAGAATCCTGTGTGTCTTCGAATGGTTGAAAGACCAAGTGAACCGAGTGAGAAACCTTCGTGTACTTTTGAGGCTGTGATCGAATAAAGACCTGTTGCATTCAAACCGAATTTGGAACCTGTGTTCGTGTTGTACGCATATGAAACCCCTACACTTGTAAGGGATCAAACAAATAATATATCTCGATGAGATTTAGTGAGGAGGGGACAACAAAACTTGGACCGGAAAACCATATCAATAAACGAAATGAGGTTCATTTCAAAAAAAAAAAAAAAAAAAAAAGCCATTATCCTAGTATATATAAACACATTTGCAAACTAATGCACCCAATACACCCCTATATCCCTGACCATAAATATATGCCCATGCCAAAAGATACCTGTCAAAATCTGTGTTTTGAATGAGTTGACAACACCCATTTTCAAAAATTTAAATCACCTTTGACTTTTCATTTTACACTTTGACTCATATTGATTTTGACTTTCAGTTTGGCCCTCTTGGCCCACTGCAAATGTGTATGAGATGTCGTATACGATATGCTGACCGCATGACATGACTAAGTATCGGAGGTGCCGCAGCCCGTTTTAAATGTAGAAGAAAAATGCCAGGATCAATTTGTGTGTAAATCCCAGTGTTTGTGGGGGTCTGGGTTAAGAAATCATAAGCTTGTGGGAGGGGTGGGGGGATTCTCGGTATGGGGGATACCAACATGGGAGATTCCAGACAGGAAATTTAGGGACACCTCATTTTGATAACTTGGATTTCATGCTTTAGCAGCAAATATTTTAGACAGACAACTAAAAACAACATGGAAACCCCCTTATTTGGGCTGTCAAAATGAAGGTATATTGAGAAATATTCCCGATTTGTTCAGTTTTTGCTGGTCAGCTCATATTTTTCTTCATTTCTTTTGGAGTTCTCGTCTTCTTTTTTTTAGACAGCAGAGAGAGGATGTCGGATTGTCCCGGTTTTTTGTCAAAAATCCTTGTGACGGATCCGTGATCCAAGTTAAATTAACATAACTTATTTTTCAGAGCAGGGGGCTCAAACAACCCAAAAGTCAAAACTTCAAATTCAATAGGATCAAAGGATATCCCACTGCTGAGGCAATTGTGATGGTAATCACACATCCAATCTTTCATGGAAACCATCTTACTCCGAGGCATAAAAATGTCGTCGGACATCACATAAATTACATCCGATGGCCATATGTGCATGACATAAGTGGGTTACTCGATGTAATGGAAGGGCAGAGCAGAATGGGCCCAGGCAGGGGAATGGAAAAAATACCCAAGCCTGGACGCCCAATGTCATTAAAACCACCTAAAAGTAAATCTTGCATAGCAAAGTAACCCCCATTAAAACGGGATTAGTCTTGATCTCTTCTTCCCTGTAGCCTCACCTGAGCTAATACAGTTATAGGTACAGTCCACTTTATATGGATAAATTGGCTTTTTTTTATTGCCCAATGAACGTGGAAGTCCAATCTCAGACTAATGAGCTACCATTATAAACAGCCGCAGTAATCACTGGCTGTGAAAAGGCCTGTCCTCTTCTACAGGACGGAACGGTGCATGGTCTATGCTTGTCAGACACTGCCGCACAGAGGGCCTGCCCGACACTGCCGCACAGAGGCCATTTGATATATAGTATGTAATGATAGATAACACACAGCCAATATTGATATATAAATGTATAGTCTCATGGACTGCTATATCTATAGTCTGTATTTTACTATTACATTATTGACCACAAAAATGGAGCCTATAATCTAAGTAACAAGTACGCAGCGACCTCATTTATCGTTCGCACAGTTTTATGATAAGCCAATCAAAAATGACCTGGACCAGTTCAGTGAGCCAGTTCTAATAGAGGTCCTTCAAGAAAAAGAAGCCTTCATTACTTATGGACATGAAGTGGAGTGGGGAGTATTTTCGGCCACTTAAACTTTAATCTGCTACTACACATGGAAATATTCATTTTTAAACAATCTCAGTGATTGGTGAAGTGAGTTAGGGTGTTACCAACATATTTGGAGAGGTGGCACCAAAATATTGATTTTACTAGCATTATGACACGCAACTGTTGTTTTTTAGGTTTCAGGGGGTATTTTCGGCCAAGGTAGGGTATTTTCGGCCGGGTGGATGATATTTTAGTGTCAATTAAAAGTCTAATGCATAATAGGTACATTTATTTAATTTCTCTCCCACAATGGGATTTTTATTCTGACCTCACTTAAAATATGGAAAAAAAGTGTGAATAGGCTTCATCTCAGACATTTAGGGTATGTCTTACATATGGATGTTGGTGGTAGGTATATTATATGTGTAAGCCCACCCGAAAATGTAGATCTAGGTCTCAAAATCTATTCAAAACGGATATACCAAACAAGAAACTATATATATTCTATACAAACTGCTCCATAGATAATTATGAGGTTAAATGTGCATGTCAAATGTGTTTGCCAGCTGAGAAAAGCAGTTACCAGTTTGGGGCCTTCCATAAAGTATGTACGCAGTTATTTCCAGAAAATAACCCCCCCCCCCCAAGTACATATTCATTTGAGGAACTGACCCCCCTCCCTTTTTTTTTTTCATTGAAAATCACTGGTGTACCCATCCCCTGCAGCCAGGGCTATGTCTTGCAGTGGCGTAGGAAAAGCACTAGGGGTGACTAGGGGTTTTGGTAGGCTTAGGTCTATGAGTGTAGACCTGCTACCAGTCTACTGTGTGTATAGAACAGACAGTGGGGAACATTTATTTTTGTTTGTCAATAAATGACCAGTCATAAAAATAATATTAGCGAGGAGGTCTCAGCTTTACCTTTTTACCATGTACACCCTGGTTTCTACTCTACCAGCTACAGTGGCCCAGGAGGGTCAAATCTTTTTGTAATTTTGAAATTTCAAATTCACTTCAACTTGCAAAAAATCAATTTGAGTTGAAAGTGAAAACTCTAACTTCAACCATTTACTGTCACCTGTCAACTGTCAATTCAAGTAAATCAATTTGTGACTGCTATCTTTCAACACTACATTAAACCAAAAACAATGCAAATGTCAAAGTTGAAAGTGAAAACTCCAACTTCAGTCACTTACTGTCAACTGTCAACTGTCAATTCAGGAACAACAGTTTGTGACAGGTATCTTTTAGCACTGTAGGTCACTCCATGTGTCCTATGGTATGTTGCCAAGGGTTCTGCAAAGGGTTCTGCCACACAGTATGTGACATGTTTCATACAAATGTGTGACAAGTTTGTGACAAGTTTGTGACAAGTTTGTGACATTGTGTGACAAGTGTGTGACAAGTGTGACAAGCATGAGACAAGTATTTGAAAAACGGTATATGAGTGTGTGACAAGTATTATACATACATATGTAACAAGTATATAACAGCATGTGGCAAGTATGTGACAAGTATGTGACAAGTATGTGGTAATTGTGTGACAAGCATGTGACAAACATGTAACAGCATGTGACAAGTATGTGATAAGTGTGTGACAAGCATATGACAAGCATGTGACTGATTAGGTGACAAGTAGGTGACAAGTGTAACAAGCATGTGACAGGCATGTGACAGGTATGTGACAAGTGTGTGACAAGCATGTGACAAGTTGGTGACAAGCATGTGACAAGCATGTGACAAGCATATGACAAGTATATTACAAGTGTGTGACAAGTATGTGACAAGCATGTGACAAGCATGTGACAAGTGTGTGACAAGCATATGACAAGCATGTGACAAGTGTGTGACAAGCATGTGACAAGTGTGTGACAAGCATGTGACAAGTGTGTGACAAGCATGTGACAAGTATGTGACAAGCATGTGACAAGCATGTGACAAGTGTGTGACAAGCATGCGACAAGTGTGTGACAAGGCGGTGACAAACATGTGACAGGTAGGTGACAAGCATGTGACAAGTAGGTGACAAGTATGTGACAAGTAGGTGACAAGTATGTGCCAAGCGTGTGACAAGCATGTGACAAGAATGTGACAAGTATGTGCCAAGCGTATGACAAGCATGTGACAAGTCGGTGACAAACATGTGACAAGTGTGTGACAAGCATGTGACAAGTAGGTGACAAGTATGTGACAAGTATGTGACAAGTATGTGACAAGCGTGTGACAAGCATGTGACAAGCATGTGACAAGTGTGTGACAAGCATGTGACAAGCATGTGACAAGTAGGTGACAAGTGTGTGACAAGCATGTGACAAGTGTGTGACAAGCTTGTGACAAGCATGTGACAAGCATGTGACAAGTGTGTGACAAGCATGTGACAAGCATGTGACAAGTAGGTGACAAGTGTGTGACAAGCATGTGACAAGTGTGTGACAAGCTTGTGACAAGCATGTGACAAGCATGTGACAAGCATGTGACAAGTGTGTGACAAGCATGTGACAAGTCGGTGACAAACATTCAACAAGTGTGTGACAAGCATGTGACAAGTATGTGACAAGTATGTGACAAGTATGTGACAAGTATGTGACAAGCGTGTGACAAGCATGTGACAAGCATGTGACAAGTGTGTGACAAGCATGTGACAAGCATGTGACAAGTATGTGACAAGCATGTGACAAGTCGGTGACAAACATGTGACAAGTGTGTGACAAGTATGTGACAAGTAGGTGACAAGTAGGTGACAAGTATGTGATGCTTGTCACATCCTTGTCACATGCTTATCACATGCTCTCATATGTATGTGTTATACTTGTCACACACTTGTGTATCACTTGTCACACACTTGTCACATGCTTGTCACATGCTTGTCACACTTGTCGCACACTTGTCACATGCTTGTCATACACTTGTATGAAACTTGTCACACACTGTGTGGCAGAACTCTTTGTAGAACCCTTTGCAACATACCATAGGACACATGGAGTGACCTACAGTGCTAAAAGATACCTGTCACAAACTTTTGTTCCTGAATTGACAGTTGACAGTTGACAGTAAGTGACTGAAGTTGGAGTTTTCACTTTCAACTTTGACATTTGCATTGTTTTTGGTTTAATGTAGTGTTGAAAGATAGCAGTCACAAGTTGATTTACTTGAATTGACAGTTGACAGGTGACAGTAAATGGTTGAAGTTAGAGTTTTCACTTTCAACTCAAGTTGATTTTTTGCAAGTTGAAGTGAATTTGAAATTTCAAAATTACAAAAAGATTTGACCCTCCTGGGCCACTGTAACCAGCTGGGTCGACGTAGCTTGTAGTTATGCAGTTTCAAAATTTTCAGATCTCAATAAAAAGCGTCCTATACCACTGAAATGTCCCATTTTCCTGTCAAACTATGTATATGTGTTACCTTTTCCCTTTTCCTGTTCTATTCTGCTGAAAAAAAAAAAGAGGCAAAGATATAGCATTTTTTGTTTTTTCACACCAGAATTTGCCCAAACCCTCGTACGACCAGAAGTGAATATCATTTTTTTTCATAAAAAAATCACCTTAATCGTATACTTATCCTTATGACATATGTACTAACATCAGCTAAACACATCATAGTATCAGTATTCCTATTCTATCTAGCCCAAAATACTTCATGACATATCATTCTATCTCTGCAAACATGGGTTACGCGTCACTACCATTTTGTCAAATTCCCCGACATTTTACTTCGGGACAAGAGCAGTAGCCACATACTTGCAAGTCCGTTTTCAGACAAAATAGGGCCAGGGGAGGGGTTAGGATACCTTGTGACAATATAATATTACATTTCTACATTGTGTGGGTCATATAAGAAGGAGATTTGTCAGGTTTCAGCTGAAATATGATCAACTTTGTCTCCCTTCACGAGGACGATAAAATAAGAATGCCCGGCACCATTGCTTTGAGCAGATGGTAAAAGGGAGAAGGAATATTGGCTCAGAAATCCTAACCTACCGTCCATCCATGAAAAATATCCGTGTACATGTAATAAAGAAACACTATTTTATATCATTTTCCATCAGTTATCTCTCAACATGCTTTTAAAAAGCATGATCACAGCAGATTAAATTTGCACCCATTCTACCACAGCCATTGGTATCCAACATGGCCGCATCTATCCCATAATCAGTGCTTCCAGAATCTCCCACCAGGTGGCAGCATGTACGCGCGGAAATCTGCCTGGAAATCCGCCTGGAAATCTTTCAGCACCCCCCCCCCCGCCCCCACCCTGCACATCTGCACAAAAGACAAGTTGAATCGTCAAGTTTTGATGCTGAATCGCTGAAAAAACAAAAAGGAAAAGTTAAATCGTCAAGTTTGATGTTAAATCGCCGACTTTTGATGTTGAATCGCCGATTTTCTGCTATTATCGCTCACCGCAGTTTGCCAGTTCCGGTTTGGGAACTCGCCAAAATACCCCCCCCCCCCCCACACACACACATGTCTGCTAATGGTACCTATATGATAAATCGCCGGGTGTTGATGTTGAATTGCCAAATTTTGTATGTTAAATCGCCGAGATTGATCATACAACGATTTTTCTGCCGCTTTTCTGACAGCAGAATCGTAATGGCCAGAAGAAGCTACCCTAATTTCATATATTGGAAGTCATATATAATCGAATTCCAGGTGGTGGCTGTAGGTGAGCAGGTGGCTGTGGGAAAGCAGGTGGCTGGGGGCAAGCAGGTGGCTGTGGGGGTCAGCGCCCGGCAGCGCGTAACCGCTGTTTTACGTCTCGGCCGAAAAAGCGAGTCGATCGGAGCGTCAGCAGCGACACCATCTTCGTTGCAGCTTCGTTTCTGGTTCGACGTGTCGGGTTGGCCGGGGGGCGGCGTGAGCTGCAGATGATTTTGCCTCCGAAACCGATTTTGCCCCCAAAACCGATTTTAAGCCCCGAAACGATTTTGACCCAAAAACGATTTTGAAGTTCTCCTACCCTTCCGAAAATCGGGCTGATCGGAGCGTAAACAGCGAAGATATTCGCGATTTTCGTTTTGTCGGATTATATTGGTACCTATGTGTTCTCCATCTATCCCGTTCTCTGTTTCTCCCTTTCTCTGTTTCTCCCTTTCTCCGTTTCTCCCGTTCTCCATTTATTCCGTTCTCCGTTTATCCCGTTCTCCGTTTATCCCGTTCTCCGTTTATCCTGTTCTCCCTTTCCCCATCCACCCATTATCCGTTTATCGTTTATCCCGTTATCCGTTTGTCATTTATAGCGTTCACCGTTTATAGCGTTCTCTGTTTATCCCGTTCTCCGTTTATCGCGCTCTCCGTTTATCCCGTTCTCTGTTTATCGCATTCACCGTTTATCGCGTTCGCCTTTTATAGCGTTCTCTGTTCATCCCTTTCTCCCGTTTTCCCTTTCTCCCGTTCATCCCTTCTCCGTTCATCCCTTTCTCCCTTTATCCCGTTCTCTCTTAATCCATTCATCCCCTTCTCCGCTCGTCCCATTCTCCCTTTATCCCGTTCTCCGTTTATAGCGTTCACCGTTTATAGAGTTCACCGTTTATAGCGTTCACCGTTTATAGCGTTCACCGTTTATAGCGTTCACCATTTATCCCGTTCTCTGTTTATCCCGTTCTCCGTTTATCCCATTCTCCCTTTCTCCCGTTTTCCCTTTCTCCCGTTTTCCCTTTCTCCCGTTCTCCCTTCATCCATTTATCCCGTTCTCTATTTATCCTGTTCTCCATTTATCGCGTTCACCGTTTATCCCGTTCTCCGTTTATCCAATTCTCCCGTTCTCCCTTTCTCCTGTTTTCCCTTTCTCCGTTTATCCCTTTCTCCGTTTATCCCGTTATCTGTTTCTCCCGTTCTCCGTTTATCCCGTTCTCCGTTTATCCCGTTCTCCCTTTCCCCGTTTATCCCGTTATCCGTTTATCGTTTATCCCATTATCTGTTTGTCGTTTATCCCGTTCACCGTTTATCCCGTTCTCTGTTTATCCCGTTCTCTGTTTATCGCATTCTCCGTTTATCCCGTTCTCCCTTTATCCCGTTCTCACGTTTTCCCCCGTTCTCCTTTTATCCCGTTCTCCCTTTATCCCATTATCCCATTATCTGTTTCTTCCGCTCTCTGTTTCTCCCGTTTTCCGCCGTTCTCCTTTTATCCCGTTCTCCGTTTATCCCGTTCTCCGTTTATCCCGTTCTCCGTTTATCCCGTTCTCCGTTTATCCCGTTCTCCGTTTATCCCGTTCTCCGTTTATCCCGTTCTCCGTTTATCCCGGGGGGGGGGGGTAAAAAAAATTCAACCTGTTTTGAGGGAAAAAAACCTGCGCATTACTATGCTACAAAGGGGCGCGAACGCGCACAATTTTCGGCCTTCCGGGGGGGGGGTAAAAAATGTTGACCCCTGTAGGGGGGGTAAAAAAATGTGTGCGCTCCACGCGAAATCTAACCACCCCCCCCCCCCTGTTGTTAAAAAATGAGCACTCCCTAATTTGATCCTTTTGAAGTGGCACATTGGTACTTTGGTGTTTGGTGGACCCCCCCCCCTTTTTCAAATTCCTGGGAGCATCTGTAAGACCTCCGAGCATTTTTTGTCTATCATGGCAAATTTTTAAGCATTAGTACACAAAACTACCTTGCTACCTTGTTTTTATGAGGTGAGAGGGTTAACCGGGTATACGATTTCGACATTAGTCTCATCAGGAGTTTAGTGGTGGTGGGGAGGTTGGCCCTGTGTCTAGGTTTAAGTACTAGAGGTAGGGTTATACCTGTTCATAGATTCGATCATCCATAGATGCGGTCACTGCTGTATTGGGCAAGCAGCATATAAATATCTGTTTTACTACTGCAAGGCAGACTACCACTATTTGTGGATGACTCCTTGCCAACTTGAGATGTCCCGTGAGGTACTTGATGTACGTCTGGACGTTAAACAAATCAATCAATCAATCAAACCTGTTTTAGGGCAAGGTAATAATAGACTTGCCCCCCAACCCTTTACCAAAGGGGTCGGAGGGGCCTTTAAAACAGACTTAGTCAGTTCAGAAAGGCTGAGTGTGCTGTCCCCTCACAAGAGGGGAACCCATATAAACTGGGTGATGTGTGTTAATGTGAATTAGCTTGGAGCTGGAACTTGTCCCGGTAGTATGGTTGAGGCATAAGTGAATAATTGATTTAGCAAAATCTGTTTTATTCCGGTTTTAGGCCCGGTGCAGTGTGTTTTTAAGACACTGTACCTGCTCCTTGCGTGTTAACTCAAGGAGGGCCGTGCATTTTATATTTTTTAGATAAAAAATGTTCTGGTACAAAAAATAAATCCAATCACTGAGGAGGGGGGGGGGCTGAATATGCTTGGTCCCCCCCAAAAAATTGTCACGACCTGTACTATAATACATGTACATGTATATGATGGTCAATCCTTACTTCTCTCGCATGAGGAAAATGGGGGCAAAGGGGCCTGGGCCCCAATCAGAACTAAAGGGGGCTCACATATTACTTTTCTAAACAATCCAATATAAGCATGTATATGACATATCATGCATAAAAGCCAATAAGATAAGTTGGTTGGAGTGGGTCCCCCCCCCTGCCCCCCCCCCCCCCCCAATGAAGATTTGCTTCCTATGTCTATGTCTTGACACATGGCCTTTGACAATAAAATCAAATGTAATCCAAATACTTTTAAATTTGTTGAAATTGTAGAGCAAAGTCTTGTCCAATTCAAATTGAAACAAATCACTGGAGTGTAGGATGAAAACATGCATTTGTCCCTTTTTATCATTTCCATCTGTTATCTATGTATTTATTTTCTTTTGTCTGTGAGGTACCGTAAAACCCCGCCTTTAAGACGGATTTATTTTGGGATTTATTTTTCCTACAAGACGGATTTTCATCTGAAAGAAGGGGGTCGTCTTAAAGGTGGGGTTTTATTACATAGGATCAAAGAGGAAATAAATTTAAAGTCTTTTTCATACAAGACGAATTTTATTCTCAAAGTAGGGGGTCGTCTTAAAGGCGGGGTCGTCTTAAATGAGGGGTTTTACGGTAATCATTGTCCCTGCCTCCAACCTACTCAAAAGATTTTTTGCTGAGTTAATGCATAGCCAACATTTGAAGTTTTCTCAATGCATATTAATATGCCCCGCACTTAAATATCGGTACTTTGGTGATCAACAGTTAAAGAATTCAGGTAAAAAAGTAAGTCAATTATACCCAGTGGGCACAGCACCACCTACTAGACGTCTAGTAGCCATCTCCCTGCAACGAGTGCACTGTTTACTAGCTGGCTAATTTGGTGGCTAATGCAACACCTTGCAGCGCTTACTACCATAAATTCCCGCGTACTACCCGCATCTCGCGTATAACCCGCACCCCGACTTTGGGAGAATCCTATAACCCGCACAGGGGGTCTGAGTGCTCCTGGGTAAAAACCCTCGTATTACCCGCACCTAGACTTTTGGAAAATTTGAAAATATCACCCCTACGCCAGCCTTTCTGTGAGCAGCCACATGCACTCTATACATGGTACATGAGGTAGGGTGGGCAAGGTGTGACCGCCACAAAGCTAACATGGGGTCAGTGGGTTGGGGGGGGGGGGGGAGAAAGCTGTGACCACTAAAGGTCCTACATGTACCAGGAGCTGAGCCCCCCCCCCCCTACCCAAGGCAGTTAGCTTTGTGGCGGTCACACCTTGCACCCCCCCCCCTATCTGGCCCCATCCCCCCCCTCCCAGCTACCAAGAGGAGTCATTTCAGAGCAATTTCTGAAATCTCAAAAAACAAAAACCCTCGTATTACCCGCACCTAGACTTTGGGATAATCCTATAACCCGCACTGGCGATTTGGTTCGCGTACTACCCGCGGGTAGTACGCGGGAATTTACGGTAGTTGGGTTTTTGCAGCCCTGCAAAATAAGCCCTTAGTAGTAGCTGCTTATGCAGTGGTTATTAGTCACTGCAAGTGCAGCTACTATTAAGAACTGTGAATGCAGCAGCTACTAGCTGGCTAATTTGGTGGCTAATGCAACACCTTGCAGCACTTACTAGTTGGGTTTTTGCAGCCCTGCAAAATAAGCCCTTAGTAGTAGCAGCTTATGCAGTGGTTATTAGTCACTGCAAGTGCAGCTACTATTAAAAACTGTGAATGCAGCAGCTACTAGCTGGCTAAGTTGGTGGCTAATGCAACATCTTGCAGCACTTACTAGTTGGGGTTTTGCAGCCCTGCAAAATAAACCTTAGTCACTGCAGATAAGCTACTATCATGAGCTTCAAATACATCACTTAGTAGTTGACTACTTGGTGGTTAATGCAACACTAGTAGTTGACCTGGCCAAAGGTGTGATTTAATGCTGTAGTATATGACCTTTAAGTAATATGCTATTATACACAGAAATGGTGTTTCAATCAAATTTGGTTGTAATCTATGTTATAAATCATGCCTAAGCATATTTTAAGTCTAAGCAATTGATGTATGGTCTATGTTTACATATTTAGCACATTTTGATACACACGACTAGTATGTGTCATTAATATAATGATATCAAAAAGTTCAAAGAGTATAAAACTTCAAAAAAGGAATACTGCTGCCACCTACTGGCAACTAATGCATGCCTCGGCAACAGCTAATAAGCCTTTATTATGCAGCTGCTAGTAAGCCCTGCAATAGCTGCCCTTAATAGTCAGTGCTTCTGCAGCCCTGCATTTTGCAGCTACTAATAAGAGCTTACTAGCCACTGCAAAAGCAAGTTATTAGCCTATATTAAGCAACAGTGGTCTGGTGCATTTAAAAGCTATTGAACTCATCCAATCTCGTTGACTATGCGATTATCATTGATTAAAAAACTCATTTTGTTCATTCAGTATTTGTATAAGAAATTGAAAATGATGTCACATGCATTCATTCTATTGCATAAATCAGGGATATCTAGGTCCGTGAAAATCGCTATGCATAACATAGTGTTTGCAGCCCATGGTGGATATTTAAGGAAAATCACCAATTAACCAAAATACTGAGGAATATCCTGCTCATCATTTAACACATATGTTATTAGGCACCACATGGACTGATAGATTTTAATATTGAGACACCCCTTCAAGTTATAATCCTCATTTTCAGTTGTCTATGGGGATTAACACTACCTTGCGATTATGTGTATTTCGTGAAATATCTTGACAGAGGTAGCTGTTGGTAATATGAAATATAGAAAACTGGAGGGGTAAAGCATGATGTGACCATGTATCATTGAAAAATATTGTGTGGTTTCTGTGCATTCAGGAGAAAACACTGAGTGATAATAGGGGATATTGAAAGCACATGGTCTTCAGCAACCCTGCATTTGCAGCTACTAATAAGAGCTGCTGTGCACCATTTATTAGCCACTGCAAGAGCTATAGTTAGGCAACAGTTAATAAGCCTTTCTTAAGCAGCAACTAGTAAGCACTGCATTTGCAGCCCTTAATATTCAGTGCTTCAGCAGCCCTGCATCTGCATCTACTAATAATAGTTGCTATACACCGGCTACTATGTACTGCAAATTAAGCCCTTATTTAGCTGTGTCAGGCAGCAACTAGTAGTCCCTTAAATGCAGATACTAGTAAGCCCTGCATTAGCATCCCTTAATAGTCAGTGCATCTGCAGCCCTGAATTTGCAACTACTAATAGGAGCTGCTATGCACCATTTACTAGACACTGCAAATGCAGCCCTTATAAAGCTCTGTTATGGAACAACTAGTCATCACCTAAAATGCAGATACTAGTAAGCCCTGCATTACCATCCCTTAATAATCAGTGCATCTGCAGCCCTGCATATGCAACTATTAATAAGAGCTGCTATGCACCTGCTACTAGGTACTGCAAATGCATCTCTTATTAAGCGATGTCAAAAGAACAGCTAGTAAGCTCTTAATATGTACCAACTAGTAAGCTCTCCATTAGCTGCGTTTAATAGCCAGTGTTTCTGCAGCCCTGATGTTGCAGCTACTTATAAACACTGCTCTGCTGCAACTAGTAGCAGTTGCATTCGCAGCACTGCAATGCACCAGATAGTAATAACTTAATAAGCACTACTCAGAATTTTGCCAATCTAGCTCAAAAAGATTGATGGTTGCATGAGTGACTAGTAAACGTTGCAATGCAACTAGTAACTCAAGCAACGACTAGTAGCTGGTGCAGCCTGATGGTGTGCCCACTGGGTTGTATCTGCAAAAAATGTTTGGATTTCCCTGATTTCTCTCACAAGAAAAAGTGAAAATACGTACATAAAGGGTACGTTAAAATGATTCTGGACCCCCTCCCCTGTTTTCTTGTACACTCTTGTATGCATTTACCATGACCCCCACCCCCCTTGGTGCGTACATACTTTATGGAAGGCCCCTCTAAAACAGTGTAATGGGTGCTTTTTACAGCATAAATACTGCCTGGTGGCCGAAAATACCCCCCGAAGCAGAATTATGGCACCTTTTTGAATTATGGCACCTATTTCCGGCCAGCCCCTAAACTAGAAATGGATAATATAAAAAAATATAATTTCACCTGAAATATTAAATAGAGCTATAATATACTTAGCACAAAGTGAATTTTAATGGAATTTCACAATATGATTATCCCTAGACAACTGGTGATTCTATATTGATATATTAACAAACATGTTAAGGCGACAAGGTCATAGCCAACAAATTTAGTGGTCTCTCTATAAATGAGGAAATTTATACTTGATTTGGACAACCTGTGTTCCCTTTCATGTTCAGGAAACAAACAAAAATTTCAGCTGTCCTCTGAAATGATTACATAATGTATATTCCAAAAATGCAATTGGGTAGAACAAAAATAAAGCCATAGTGGCCAAGAATACCCCTGGCCGAATATACCCGCCAGTACTCTATATGTATTATAATGAAGTGTAAGTGGAGTATTAGAAAGTGTCATTCAATGCCCTTCCAACGGTAAAATAATAAAAACAGTACTCCAAATATTTCCTGTTGATATACGCCTTTCAAAAAGGGCACTTTCAGAAAAAGAGAACACTATCTAAGAATACTATATGAATAAAGAAGGCAGTGGCCTTTATAGATGTACCCTCCCATTTATTTTATATTGGAGATCTTTGTAGACATTTTTTTGTAAGACGCTTCTGTGACAAGGATGCTCAGGCCAAAAAACTTTTTTTCCAGTAAGATGCCCCCCACCCCCCTCAAAAAAGGGGGCCATGCTACCTGAACCAAATTCCCTCCACTTTTTTCTGTGAAACTGCACTGCTTGCTATAAGCTGTCAGTAGCAGTGTAGTTTCCCAGCCTTTAATCGCTCAGATTTGTCCACCACTGGACCCTGGAATCCTTTGATGTGGTCAGATCCCTCACTTTAGTTGCATCATTACCACATGTGGGACTGCCAAAGGCTGCAGCCTCAAAGTCTGTGAATACAGACTATAGACAACATGCACACAGAGCACATGGGCATTTGGGTGACCTCCTGGTATCTGGGTCATGCAAACATGACACTGCCTAAATACACATGGCAGTGGAGACCCCTACACTTACCTTGAGAGACCAGGCCGTAAATAGGGTGGGTTCGTCATTTGGATCGAACCACCCCACCTCCCCCCTTGGAAGAATAGTGTCCACCATTGACATAATTGAATCACGTGCCACCATGTTGAAAAAAGGAACCAACCCATGACAAAGGCTAATTACGGGCCTGAGAGATGCTGTGAATAGACCTTTTTTTTAACTTCATATATAATTTTCCTAACAACAATCCTTAGGTTTACATGTGAACAAATGTCAGTAGCATAATAATACGGTGACATACATTGCAAGCTTCAGTCCTAGACACCTTAAAACTAGGAAGAAATAATTAAATCAATTTACTTGTGGATTACAAATAATCATATTTACAACAACCTGTTACGAAACCTACACTGGACCCCTGGACCTCTCATTGACCCAGGGGCACTGCTGTGCCTCAGGGTCTTCTACGACGGTTCTGCAGAGAAATTAAGACATTTTTCACATCACTTTAACCATCAATAACTCTGTCAATGAAAATTGCAGGATTACAATTGTTGCCTTCACATAAAGCTGTGACAAATGCCTATTGATAGATGCTCCAAAGTTGATCAAAGCCTTCTTCAAATGCCTGAAAAATGCATATGAAAAAGTGTCACTTTTGGTGTTTTTTTGTCATTTTTCTTCAGCATTGCAGGTATAGGACAAACCTCCACCAGAGTCCCTCCCCCAAAGTGTCAGGCCCATTGGATTCTATATTGAGCAGCAAGGGAACGCTTTTTTGAGACGCTATATGAGACGCTTTGTGACTACCTCCCTTTGAGGTGGTTTTTTTTTGTTGTTTTTTTTCCAAATTTTTTTTTTCCAAATCTTTTTTTTTTCTTCTTTTCCAAATCTTTTTTTCCCCCCTCCCCCGTCCCTCCATCCCCCTCCCTCTCCCTCCTCCCTCCATCCCCCCTCTCCCATCCCCCCTCCTCTGTCCCCCCTCCCCCGTCCCCGCTCTCCTGTGCCCCCTCCACCATCCCTCCTCCCTTCGTCCCCCCTCTCCCATCCCCTATCCCCCCTCCCCCGTCCCGCCTCCCTTCGTCTCCCTCCGTCCCTCCACCCCCGTTCCTCCACCCCCGTCCCTCGACCCCCCGTCCCTCGACCCTCGACCCCCGTCCCTCCACCCCCGTCCCTCCACCCCCGTCCCTCCACCCCCGTCCCTCCACCCCCGTCCCTCCACCCCCGTCCCTCCACCCCCGTCCCTCGACCCCCGTCCCTCGACACCGGTCCCTCGACCCCCGTCCCTCGACCCCCGTCCCTCGACCCCCGTCCCTCGACCCCCGTCCCTCGACCCCCGTCCCTCGACCCCCGTCCCTACTCCGTCCCCCCCCCTGGGTCACATATGATGCCAATCGCCTATACCATTCATTTTTCTTAGTTTCCTGCTTAACACAGGCGCTCTGGTTTCTGGTTAATCGTTAATCCGTGATCAGGACGGTCCCTGAGCTGTCATGGGTTTAGTACGTGAGGGTATCTTTATAGCATATTCAGAATGGGACAAGATGTTATTTAGCCTCCAGGATGAAACACACAATTATATACTCAACAATCAGACTCTCTAGACCTCATTGTTGGCTTTGGGACCTTGTCCGCAAAGCCATTTACACCACAAAGGAGAGTTGGAAAAAAGCGGCAAGAAAATACTAGCATAGGTCCCCTTATTCAATGTTAAATATAGCCCTAGCTGGCCCTTATACCTTGCCTAGGACTGGTATCCCCATGTGTCCTTGCAGGTGTGTGCAAGACTAATTTAACCTAGATCTGGTTTTCAGTTACTGCATGTAGTACCAGTGTACCTTGGGGTAAGGCCTAGACATCTTGTGAACAGACATATTTTGAGTTCTCTAATGTGGCAATGGCAAGGATAGCTACCAGACTCCCATGTCAAGTCAAGTTGTCAATGTCAATGCCAATTCCCATACTATGCACATGCAGGATCTATACTAGAAGTTGAGTGTTCTAGGGTGGCTCTTGAAATCACTCAGGCCCGCTCAAAGACAAACTGTGAAGTCCTCCCTGTGCCCCCTCCTGCCTGTGCCCTCTCCTCCTCCTGCCTGTGCTCTCTCCTCCTCCTCCTGCCTGTGCCCTCTCCTCCTCCTCCTGCCCGTACCCTCTCCTCCTCCTGATCCCTGTGCCCTCTCCTCCCCCCCTGTGCCCTCTCCTCCCTCTGCCCTCTCCTTCTTCCCCTGCCCCCTCCTACTACCCCATCTTTCCCCTCCTCCCCCCTCTACCCCATTTTCCTCCTTCCTGTTACCTCCTCCTCCTTCTGCCCCATCCTCCTCCCTCTGCCTCCTCCTATTGCCCCATCTTTCCCCTCCTCCCCCCCTCTACCCCATTTCCCTCCTTCCTGTTACCTCCTCCCCCATCTGCCCCCTCCTCCTCCCTCTGCCCCCCTCCTCCCTCTGCCCCTCTTCTTCCCTCTGCTGATTGGCTGCCAAGATGGCTGCCGAAAACTCAAGATTGTCTGATTTCCTTGTGTGATACATGGATAGTAGGGTTTTATAGGATGTAGAATCCATTTTCAGGCTCAGATTTTCAATCTGGGAAATTTCCAAGATGGCTGCCAAGATGGCCGCCAAAACTCAAGATTGTCTGATTTCCTTGTATGACACATGGATAACAGGGTCTTCTGGGTTGTAGAATCCATTTTCAGGCTCCGATTTTTTGATCCAGGAAATTTTCAAGATGGCTTCCAAGATAATATGCATAGGCATCAATGAACTTGCATTGGTACATATTTGATTCCATTAGTACATATTGAGTTCTATTGTTATACCGGCAGCAGTAAAACCAATAAAAATCAAAAAGATTTAGTTAACTGACCATGCAGTATTGCTGCAAACCATCATATATGAATTGCATAAGAACCCCAGAAACACCAAAAAGCATAAATCTATGCCTCCTACTTTTCTCACTTGTAGTTCATAACAATCCTCGTAAAATCCTTGAATTTGTCCCCTTGTTAACTAATACATCATTTCTTGCCCTGACTCTCCTTTGTGTATTTTTATACTCCGCCTGGGTATTTGTTCTATTGTTCTTATTGTAGGTTATATGGCATATCCTCCTCTCTCAGACCACCAGGGGATCTTGAACAGCCTTGGGGGGGGGGGGGTGATCTAGTTCATAAAACATCCCGAGGTTATATGAACTAGGTCAAGTCTGGGAGGAGGTTATGGGGATGGTTCCATCTATATATAAAACGGAATCCCTCCCGGATTGTGTGGCCCCCGCAGTCTCTGATTCGCTACTGCTGCTCCACATACCCTATACTCGGAGCTGATTCGCTGCTACTTGCTTGATTTGTGCAATTTCCAAATCCCACACAACTCCCACTAAGGCAACATGGCTGTTTGTAACCCCCTCCCCCACCACAGCGTCCCCCTGGAGTAGGTAGCGACTGACTGATGCCTCTACTGCTGCCTCTAAACCAAACAATCCAAAGTGTGACCTGCTTTATCTGCTCATGTAGGTCAGGTCACACAGACGGGTAAGATATTCCATATATGGCATGTCTGACCTACTGGGTGTCACATGAGGGTAGGGTGGGTGGGGGGTGAGCTGTATGTTTAAATTTGCTCCCAGCACGTGGATGGTAGAGGTGCTCAGTGCAGTAGTAAAGTCTCCTCCAGTACCTCTTTAGGGGGGGGGGGGACTCCCTCCAGTACATGGGGGGGGGGGGGCACTCCCTACATGTTCTGTAGGCAGCTGGGGGGGGGGGGCACTCCCTACATGTTTTGTAGGCAACTGGGGGGGGGGCACTCCCTACATGTTCTTTAGGCAACTGGGGGTGGCACTCCCTACATGTTCTGTAGGCAACTGGAGGGGGGGGCACTCCCTACATGTTCTGTAGGCAACTGGGGGGGGGGGGCACTCCCTACATGTTCTGTAGGCAACTGGGGGGGCACTCTCTACATGTTCTGTAGGCAACTGGGGGGGGGGGGGCACTCCCTACATGTTTTGTAGGCAACTGGGGGGGGGGGCACTCCCTACATGTTCTGTAGGCAACTGGGGGGGGGGGGCACTCCCTACATGTTCTGTATGCAATGGGGGGGCACTCCCTACATGTTCTGTAGGCAACTGGGGGGCACTCCCTAGGTTACTTGGAGGGGGGGCACTCCCTACATGTTCTGTAGGCAACTGGGGGTGGGGGCACTCCCTACATGTTTTGTAGGCAACTGGGGGGGGGGGCACTCCCTACATGTTCTGTAGGCAACTGGGGGGGCACTCCCTACATGTTCTGTAGGCAACTGGAGGGGGGCACTCCCTAAATAGTCTGTAGGCAACCTGAAGTGGCACTCCTATGCATATAAAAGCTTATAAAGGCAACCCGCTTCTCCATAATGTTTTCACTCTCCGGCGCCGAAGGCGCTGGTTTTCCTTTTAAAACCCTTCCTTTAGTGGATTTGAACCTAGGCTAGTAAATCCCCCAATCTGATGAACTCTGCCCTAACAGGTAGGCCACAGAGGAACACCTGTGGGAAGGATCTCATACAAACTACTGGATACTCATCTCTTGTTATACTCATAAGATATCATTGCCTAAAAATTGTTCAGCCTTATGGTGATTTGAACCCATGATCCAAGACATGACCACTACACTATAGGGCCCAGACTGTCAGGTATACAGTCAGATCTCCTACTTAGGTTGCCATATTAAGAGGTTAGCACAGGAATACCTGGTGGAAATATTTAGAACTATTTTCACCATTTTATTGAGGAAAGAGATGACTATTGCAATATTGCATCGATATCATGGGGGATTAGGACATTATGTATTTCTTACCATTTTAACATTTTTCTTTTCCAACCTTGATAGATGGTAATATAACATTTCCTTGTATTACTATGGATAGAGGGTGGAGTTAGTAAAACGTTTTGTTAAAAAATAAGAATGTGCCTCTATTGGGGTGCGGGTTCAAACCCCACATTATCTCATGGGATCAAATTTCGAAAATCATGTAAATTTCTCATTTAAACATGGCACTTTTTTTTTTACTTGAAACTGAGTTTTTGCTTCTAATGCATTCCATGAAAGAACTCCTCTGTAATAAGGTGACATGTAAAAATCTGACCTGGGCCATTTTAAAACAAATTTAGCATTAGCTCTATTATTTACAACAGTTGTTACTGACATTAATTTTTTAGATTTCCTAAATAGCAGGGAAGTTAAAAGCTCTTTCCTTCTATCTAATGACAGTGGAATCTCACATTTTTTATCAGGTATAGTCCACAGCTACTTTAGGACGATGATGATAATATAGTTTTAAAACCAACACAGCCGAAGGTTGGTCAGCAGGTCCACAGGGCCCATACGACCCGAACCTCTACTTTAGGACGTACACAGTCGTCACATATGACGTAGCGGTATAGCACTATGCTCTGAAATAGGGGGTGCCTTTGGTGATATTTTTATATATCGGGGCTAAAAAATACCTTGCAAGACATAACCGGGGCTTGAACCCAGGACCTCCTGCATGCAAGGCTAATGTTTTACCCCTACTCTGCTTGGGCCTGCTGAAAGCTATACCTGTACCACATTGAAATTTAAAAATAAATAAATGGGGCACATAATCTCAAACACCAAAAACACTTAAAACATGCATGGGTCCATATGTTCAAAATATTGTTTCTGGATGTAAAACATTAGAAACTGTATTCTGAGAGAACTATGGAGAAATTTGATTACTTTAGGATGTTATTTCATGCATGTATGTGGCTAAATACTATATGATCCTATTACATACCACTCCAAAGTCAAAGTCAGATATCTAAGAAACTAGCTCGGGACCCCCCCTATTTTCTTGACACTATAAGAGAGTACATATAATTTGGGCCTCATGGCGAAAAGCTTGACAAAATTTAATTACTTTTAGACTATAGGGGACTACCCACCTTAAGGGACCATTAGGGATACAAATGGTGTATCGATACAACGTTTTTTGTCAATGCAATAATCGGAATTCTATAAATGTTGGTGTATCAATTCTGGGGTATCGATGACATCCCTACCCCGTGTTAGTCAGGGCTGTTATGCATTGCCAAGGGCCATTTCAAGACAGATGTGACCAAAGCACCACATTTTTTTTATGGATAGAAAAATATGTAATTAATGATTTCAGAAGGAGGTGACAACATAAACTGTGGCCAGGGGGCCGAGGGGCCCCTTGTAAACTCAGATTTTTCATGAAAAAAGGTAAAAGTCTGGAACTGGTATAACTGACGTTATCACCATAAGTATGTAGTTTCCAGGTTTATAAACTCTCAGAGATACTGACAATATACATATGTAGTTACCTATTCATGGGCATGCACATCACTCAAGGTCAAGGTCATTTTTCAAGGTCATACTTTCCAAAAATTCAGCTTTTTCCAACAATGTCTTTAGAACATTAACTCCTGAGTCAAATAAATGACACATAGATCTTCAAACTGACATCAGGGCATCAGCTTCGCAACGAGATGATAATCGTAGTAAAGTGTTAAGAAATGACATACTCATTGTCACTTTAATGAACTCTGTTAAAATTGCAAACTGCTCACAATGAACAGGTCAATTCTTTATTCTGCTCACCACAATCATATTTTTATGCACAATGAGTGATTCTTATTCAGTTTTTACCAGAGAATCAGAATCTGCTTGGGGCCATTCTGGCATTTGCATACCTAAGCCTCTAAATATCATATCTAATTAGATCAAGTAAATTACCCCTTTTAGCATGGCAATGACAGCGAAAACACCCATATGTATTCAACAAGGGTCTGTTCTTAATAGCTCTTGTGAATAAAACTATACCAGAATTCAAATTTTCAGTTTTACCTAATTAGCATAATTTTATGCAAAACAATGATTAACTAGTTAATTACCATTGTATTTTTGTAAATTGGGAAAATATAGGAGCAAATAAAACTAGATCAAGGAGACTCAATAGACTTATGCTTACTAACATGAAAAAGGATTTGAAACTTGGGGCCAGTCAATTTCAAAATACTATCAAACATGGCCGCCATATTCCTAAATAGCTTCTAAAGAAAACTTGAAAGAGCTCTTTGTTTCTAATTAACTTAGAAACACAAATAACAATTTGAAGAGTGCAAGTAAGAGGTCAGGGAATTCAATCAAACAATTTTGTAGACCCTATGTGGCAGCCATCTTGGATTTTGAGATACTTTACCATACAAAACCTTAAGAAAGTTAAGTTTCCTGCCATGCATACTATGTTATCTAAATGTCTTACTGCTTCATACTGATGCTTATACTACTCAGTAATGTGTTTGAGGTCAGTATTACATTAAAAAGGGTATACGCCTACTGGTATAGATACAATTTATTTATGCTGTTGCTCCAGAATTGTCCTGAAAGGGCCTCAACCACTCTGGCTGGCAACCTAGCATAACGTCCCTCCTCTGCGACTGAAAGAATAAAAATATGCTGCCTTCCACAACAGCAAGCCCTTACTGAACAATTATTGACTAGAAAATACCAAGTGCTGCTAATTAATGCACCCAAGGTTGAATCATACTCTTCCTCTCCAGTTATGGACAACCATGGAGTATGATCATCAGTTTTGAGCCATGAAGATGAGACAAGTCACACTCATCTGATCTAGGGACATATTGGCCTTGAAGCCTTTAGTTCCTACAAGCATGAAGCCCCTACTACTGAGAATGGGTCTTGGTTTGGATAAAATGTCTACATATTGTATAGTAAGGGCCATGTTCCAGAACTATCACATAAGTTTGACCTGTCCACACTCCACCTCAGCCCACACCCCATAGCCGACTTTGAAACTGATCTGCGCCCACATCAGGCAGCCCTCATGGGGCCACACCAAAGCCCAATGACAAAAACCTATGGGCTCAAAACGGGCTTTAATCGGTTTTCCTAATTTGGGCAAACTGTTTGGGCTGTGCCTGAATCCCAGCCACTAGCCCAAGTAAAACCCAGGTACTGAGATCTGCCCCAGCAAAAACAATTTGGCCCTATGTGGGCTTGCTATTAGGGATATTCCAATGGCCTCCAACAGCAGCATTTCTAGAGATCCAATTCATATATATCTGTGTACAAAGAGATCATTCTCTCCCAGTCGGTTATATCATGTTACACAGCCCTCTATAATTATTGTTTTAGTTATTGTAAGGCATCACCATAATAGGCAACATTGAAACAATGCTATAGTGTTTATCATGTGCAATGATGTCCATAGCTCTACCTATTGCCCTGATTAAGGAAGATTTATTCATGTTTCTATACCAGAGGGAGATGATTTGCAAGCAAGAATTGTCATAGATTACTGGACTTATAAACTAAAGGCAGGCTCTGTGCCTATATGGAGACCTTTAATCATTTTGAACATCTTTCTGATCACTAATGGTAAAATTATATAAATAACTATCTCATATTTAAATCTGCTCTGAATCTATGTGTGGGCTAGCGCTAAGTACAAAAGCACATACCTGAATACCTTCCCTTTACTTTAACCAAAATACCCCACTTGTATGTACCATATCATAACTTAAAAGCAATCAATTATTCACATCGGAAGTCTCCAAATGGTGAAGATAGCTTTTGTGTTATTCAATCTATAAAAAGTAGTTCAAGGTCAAATGGCCAAAAAAATCTTTAGAAAAAGTATGTAATGTAAGATATTTGTCACTACTATGTGTCATAAGGTGGCAATCACCAAGCATATTTGAGTATAAATAATTTTCAAAGGTTTCAAAATGGGACCTCAATAGCACTCAAACATTTTGAAGTACATACTGTTGGGTGTAATCTTTTGATTTTTACGCATAAACATTGATAGCATTGTTATATTTGCATCAATTGTGAGAAATTTAATTAATTTTATGGATCAGGACCCCAAAAAGGGGTCATATACCCCTCAAAGCCACCCCTCACTTTGGCACCCCTTTTGATATCGAAATATATGTTATTTATGACAACTGGGCAAAATTTGGGCCCTTGGTCATTGATGTCTTGAAATTTACCATAACAGTCCTGACTATGTACATTGCTGCTGAGTGTGAGAGCTGGCAGGCGGTGAGGGACTGGACACTCACACACTCATTCTGTGATATATACTAGGGAGAAGAGGAGGCGGGGGGGGGGGGGGGCTTAGGGCAGCGATACGTGTACAAGTTTAACTGTTCTTTTCTGCTGAACGCAACATAGAACCAATTGAGTGCATCCACAGGCCTCTAGAAGAGATATCTATCTATTAGCTTACAGCATCAGTTTATTCAACTAATTTGCAAAAAAAAAATCACAAATTCATTTTAATTTAAGTTGTAAGTACATTGACTCGTGCATCTCAGTTTAACACAATGCTGTGATAGGGTGTCTGTGAGTGTATACTAAAAAGCAATACACTGCAGTGTCCAGCGCCGACGAGGGAGTGCTGGTTAGCTGTCACCTGTTTATCATATGTAGTCCAATAACAGTTTCATCTCGGCTTTTACATCTTAAACACTTGAATGGAGTTTACTGCATCCTTCGTAGTCGAATTAAGCAGAAAACTACAATAATCAGCGAACGGCGAAATAGTTTGTCTGTTGATGGTTATAGCTGTGTACTCGTCAACCATATTTCTTAACTTAGCTAGTTTAAACATTTTATTGGTCATTTTTGAATGAATCCCAGCTGCAAATTTATTTATTTTAGCGTTAATTGTGAATCCAAAATTACCCCTAAATATTTGTAGGCTTTTACTGATTGCAAATTTTGATCTTTGAAATTTTGAGCGAAAATTTATACAGTAAAGTCATACTACTTCAATCCACCAAAAATCGTGAATTTAAATACACGCGAAAATGCACTTTTTAGTCAAATTGCGAAGATTTATACACACGAAAATATCTACATTCACAGAACATTGAGTTTTCTTAACATTAATAGTCATGCTGTTCGTATCACACCAATTTGCTAATTTGTTTAAATCATCTGTACAGCCCTCTCAGCTAATCTTTAATTTGAATCGTTATTATATAACACTTTGTCATCAGCGTACATAATTATCTTTGAATTAGTGATTTCAGGTACAAGGTCATTTATAAATCAAATGATTAGAACTGAGTACTGGGCCTAGGAATACACCAAAACTAACTTTTTTGCATCAGAAATAATGTTATCAACTTTGGTAGTTTGTAACCTATTAGACTACCGGTAGTAAGATTCTAGCCATTTAAAAAATGTAAAATTCAATCCAGTGTCAGATAATTTTCTTAACAGTAGTCTATGATGTATGCTGTTAAATGCCTTTCTCATGTCAACAAAGATAGCTGCTGTATAGTGATCTCTGTACCAGATCATTTACAAAATTCCACACAGCCTCTCCTGGACTACAATTTTTCCTGTATCCAAATTCACAATCATGCAGTATATTCTCAGTCTCCAAGTAGTTACTTAAATACTTATGCGCTGACACTTCTTGCATTTTTCAAACAATCGGTAAAATACTTGAGTATTGAAATAAATGTACAATTTGAGGAATTATGCACCTAAAAGAATCTTTCAAAATTGTTGATGATACGTAGGTATGGATGTCAAGTGCTACGATTTTTTTCTCGTAATTTTACGATTATTGACCCCATTTCTGCTGGCAAATTACGATTTTGGGAATTTTTGAAGGATGTATAATAAAGCAGTTACCGGTACTTATACTGAAGCAGGTCTAGGGAAAAGTGGAGGGGGGGATAGAAATGGGCAAGAAATCTTCACTTTGATCCTGCTTGCTATGCCCTGCTTTCAAACTCGCTTTCAAACTCGCTGCTGAGGTAACCATTGGCTACTTTATCCTCAAATAAATCTTCTCCAACAGATGCAAAGTAGATATTAATGAAGATTGGTGTACTCCTATAGTCTACAAATTCATCATTGTCCTCATCAAACAATCGGGGCATTTTAACATCAGTTTCACATTTCAGTAAACCATTTACAGATTTCCAAAACTTCATAGGGCTATTCTTGTTTTCTTCTAATTTTTCTTTAAATATATTAGACTTTGCATTCTTTATCCGAATGAGAGTTTGAGACAAAACCTCGCCTATGAGCTGAATGGGACTTCGGGGAAAGAAGTCTGACTTATAGTAAAATATAATACCAACTAGAATTTGGCTTTTAACCGAGATATTACGGTATAGATGATAGCAGCAGAGGTAGGTATCCCTTGTCTATGCCCGGGCATGTGCAATGAGACGGGTATGACTGCTCTTTGGCCAGTCTGCCCATACCATCAGTCTGTCAGTAATCAGGGCCAGCCTCCACAGGACCGCCAGCGTTAGAAAGGTGGCGGGAGCTGGGTAGTTGGTGAACAGCCCACGGGCGGAGCTGGAGACACTAGGGTGGGTGAGGTTCCTGTGGACGGAGTCTGTGTCGGGGGGTCTGGGTGTCGAACAGTTATACGGGGGGTCTGTGTAGGTCCGCCTAGTCGCCCAAAACTGACGTAGGAGGCGTGTCTGGCACTGCAGAATGTTCGGGTCCACACAGCTGATGTACTGCACAAAGGTCCTGTAATGGGAACAGTCAAAGTTGATGTGGTGTGGCACAAGGCACGGGCCCAGACTAGTTACTAGGGTGGTCCCAGGTAAAGCATTGTCCTGTAAGAAGAGATATCAGATGATCAAATAATACATAATGTTTTCGTATGTAATGTACCTGACACAGCCAAGTATACATTAGCCTCACCAATTGACCACCCTTATCAGTTGGATGGCTGTGCCTACTGTTTATTCACGCATGCATGGGCCATTTTTCCCCTCTCACTACAATTCTCCCTCCGTAATTTTATAGCTGAGGGGATTACCTGAAGTCATATGTTTGTGGAAACCACCTATTTATTCAGAGAAAATCTTAAGCTACATTTTGGTGAGTAGCACTTTAAAATCGGATGCTGCTAACCAGAGATGTGGACTTGAGAAGTAAATTTTCTTAGAATTCTGTGCAGTGTTTAAAATGCATGTGCCGCACACATTTTCTAGTATGCACATTGTGTAGAGGAGAAAAGTGGCTTTCTAATGATGCATGCATTTTCAACATAAGTTGTTGTTAAGGTCCGCGGATTTCAATACTACAATGTCTAATGTGTATTGGAGGTATGCTAGGTGGTATGAGACCGGCCCTCACACACCTGTACCCCCGTGTCCCTTGAGGTGGGGTTGGGGAACCACAAGGCACGGCCCTGCCCCTTAGCAGGCCCGTAATTATGGGGGTAAGGGTACACTAAATGAGTTTTAAAAGGCTAGATATTGAAGTGATCATGCTCAGGTTAATCATGGTTATACAAAACAAATATATCCACATATATTACTAAGTCACATGTCGACAGGGTCCATAGAAAGAAAATTACAGCAATGTTTCTCACATGCATAATTCCCGTAACATGCAGCCATGGTGTGGGGCCAATGTGACAGGTACCTTGGGCGGAGCATGTGAGGGTGTAGGCCGGGAGGGGGGGCCGGGAGGGGGGGGGGGGGTAAAAGCTGTGAAAGCGGGCCATGCCATGATCGCAGTCACACCATTGTTGGCGTGGTGGGGGAGGGGGTCCATGTAAAGGTGTGTTTCTGTAAGACATTTCCTCCAATTGATACCCTTTTTTTCTGATGGATAATCGTGAATTCTGCTGGTTCGAAACATGCTAGACACATAATTAAAACGGTTTTATCATACACACGGCATGGGGCATCAAGACAAATAAAAATTTTGATAATAAAATATATTTGAAATTCCTCTGTGGTGATGCTATATACATGTATACAAAGGCTCACTTGTCATATTTACATAGTAAAATGGTAACAATTCTTATAAAACTTGAAAGCTGACACTAGTCTACTACTGTAAAACCTCACGTTTTATGATTTATGATATCCCCAAAGTCAGGGTGCGGCTTATACCCGAGTTTTTCCAAATTTTGATTATAAATAATCAGTATAAAATGACCTTAACATTACCCTAGAGCTACGGGGAGAGGGGGTGGAGGTAAAAGCCAATGCAGCCCACTCACACCTCAACCCTAAGACAATGCAGCCCCGGAATGTAGCCCCCGCGCACCTCAGCCCTAACACAAAGCATGCCACCGCTAATCCCTGCCAGCATCCTAACCGTAATGGTGCAAATATGGTTGAGGGGGGGGGCAGGGGGAGAAAGCTGTCACCACTCATTGAAGCCGTAGTGGCTGCCAGGAGGCCGCACAGGACAACCAGGAGGACTCTGGTTGCCTGTCTGGCTCATAGACTTAGGCTACAGTTGGGAATGCGGCTAATATGCGAGTTTACCCCCAAAGGATAACGCGGATGACCTGCGGCTTATAGGATCAACACAAAGTCAGGGTGCGGCTTATACGCAAGTTAGGCTTATACACGAGGTTATTATGTAATATTATGTCATAATCATGAATTATTAATACTTATATTTCATATTAATTCTCCGTTATTAGTCACTTCTAGATGCATAAATAATTATAGGTAAATGAGGAACACATGTATGTCTCTTAGGCCCCTCACACTAGCCAAGCTGAGTAATTCCCCCATACATAATTAATCCAGATATCACAAAGCACCTTGAGCACGCCACAAACACCGCAGGTTAGACGGTTATTAGATAAAGCCCCAGTCATGTAATCCCCCAGGTAGACACAGGTGTCAAAGCATCGGCGACAAGTAACACAAACATAACGGTAATTAGCGTCTGCACCCCTGATGGGCACCTCAGAGGCTGCCGCCAGGTGGTCCACACTACTATTGACCAATCATGTAACATGTACCATATTAGTCTTAACATGTTATCCACTCACACACCATGTACCATATACCACGTGTGATGTTCTGACCCTCCCCGCCGTATGGCACGCTCTGCTGTACCTGAGGTGGAGGGTATTCAATCTAACTCATGACTGGACGGCAGGTGGTCACTATTCACACACAACACTGAATAACCACAAGTACATGTATCAACCAATTCTGGTGTCATCTCTTGAAGACTCATCTAACATGGGTATTCCATGCCCACAGCATGTTCAAAGTTATAGCCACAACATAGCATGAGGGACTGGAAACCGGAGACTCTTTATGGTGCTGCTAATGGCCAATGGCTAATGGCTAATCTACTCAACATTAGCTGGTAGACAAGAGGTTTACTTATGCTGAGACGAACTCAGCCACCTAGATAAGCCACATTTTAGCACCTGACAGAGACTGTAGAACAGACAAAACATACAAAATGGATGCGTTATCATAACAGACTGTATCAAGTAGATAACTGAGATTATTTCATTCGGCCATGTCATTATCTCCAGTCTCTGATTTATCAGAGGCCGGCCATCAGCATAGTTGCATTACTAGTTTTATGAGGGATAGTAATTCTTTGATACTCGAACTGGAGGATATTGCATTGCATTTTGTTATCTTTATCTCAACAAAGACAGTTTTGAATGTGTGTGTTTTTATACGTCAGGGGATGTAGCCGGTGAAATAGGTTTGAACATGAATATCTCATTGCATTATTAATATGTGATATCCCATTGTGCGTGCACCCAACCCACTCAGCAGCCATTAGCTAGTTGTTCCCTCCCTCTGCTTCAACACGCCTTTTAACGCCCCATCTCTGCCTGGATGCCATCCAGCTCAAATACAATATTCATTTATATTTCACAGCACTCTTCGATCTGATATAAGTATGTCATGCCTCTTAAATGTTCATACAGCATGATAGTTCTGCTGTATCAACCAGGCTTTCTATTTTACAGTTTTGACATGAGAATTTCTTAAACATATTATTTGGTATGTACAATATCAGAATGATTAATTGGCCCATTATGTGAATATTATGCTTACAGTTGGTTGCGCGTACATCAGCAAAAGACATCACTGAAATATTTCTGTACGCATTTATTGATGTCTGGTCTATAGTGATATATTCTGCAGCCTATTTGAGGCTGTACAAGCACCTTGGAGATAAATGACTTGCCATTAGTTCCCTTCAGTCTGCTACTGATATTAATTCACCATACAAACAGCAGACACTGTCCTTATAATAACTTTATACATTCGGATATCTGCTAGATTGCAGTTATTAAATCTAGTGCGCCAAAGTATGAATACAAAATGTAGTCCCATTTGTTATTGGTTAATCTTAATTTGCTGTCGTAAAGTGTCCACGAGGATCCTCAGCACACACATGGAAGTTATGAGATAAACCGCATGCTTTTAGAGTACATTGAGAATACACTCATTATGAAATGGCCAAATGTCTGGTTAGGCCAAACATATAAACTTCATAAATGTACACTATGATTTGTTCATGATTTCTTAATATAACATCATCGAAATGTATTAATAAACCTTTTTTAAATGCTCTTGCAAGCCCCTCGTCCCTTACTCCCCTCCCCCTACAAAGTTCAAAAAAGGAGGAAAATACATAAACGGCCCTGCTATTTACCATATGTTATCAGTCCTTTATATGATATCTACATAGGCTTCCAGGCTTCTTTTCATGGCATCTCTACTGTATGCAATTAAAATGTGAAACTACTGTGTAGATGGCCAAGGGTCTACTGTGCAGCCATTATAGCGGTGTGGAACAGGCGGGGCGCTGTGTATAATTAGGGAGGTGGTGGGAACTGTACAGACGGTATAATGTCCAGTGATAAGAGGTGTATAGTACACTGTGTATACATAGTGCTATCAAAACTGACATGTCCACATCATAACTACTGTGCCAGTGGCATAACTAGCATGTCAACAGCATTACTAGCATGTTTCGGGCCCTTGATGGGGGATCCCAATGTTGCATGTCGATTTTAAGAAAGGCTCATGTCTCATGTCACTAAGGAAAAACCTATGTCACTAGTGTCACTAAGTGATATTGTTTATTAGGCCCAGCAGCAAGAACATTTTGACATTTCAGAAGCGAAATGGTGCATTCTGATGATTTTCTAGAGCCTAAGCTCCTTGCACTGCCTGCAGAGAACAAGGGAGCACCATCCAAGAAAATTTTGAATATCTAGACTTGAAATGGTACATTCCGATGCACTTTCCAACAATGTCGAATTTAAGAAACAGCCCATCTCCCATGTCACTTACATACCCATGTCCCATGTCGATTTTAAGATTTGGCCATGTCACCATGTCAGATTTAAGAAATGGCCATGTCGCCATGTCGAATTTAGGGGTCTATGGCCATATGTTTACGTCTTTACAGACAGGTCTGCAACACTACTACCATGTTGGCACCAATACTGACATGGGACATGTCAACGTCATTGCTGGCGTATTGGTGTCATTACTGGCATAGACATTAAATTTTATTACCAACATTAGGGACAGTGTAATTACAGACATTTCTGGTAGGTTGGTGTAGTCACTCACCCACAGATGTCGGCGTAGTGGCCAGGAGGTGCCTTTAAGACGGCCGTGTTGACGTAGGACATGTGAGGGTGGCAGGCCTGCAGCGCCTGCTTCACCTCCCGCTCCACACACTGCTGGTGCCCCATCAAGGCGCCCACCAGGGGGCACCACACCAGGGGGCACCACACCACCACCGTCACCACCTGCAGCAACCTATCTACCAAAGCTGCCTGCACCATGGCACCGCGCTGCTCTACACACTCCTCCAGGCTTTCCTACGTGTCAATAAAGGCTGTACTGAAAGTTCCCCTTGCACCACATGGGGGACTACGCTGTTGGCTTGAAGGCGGGAAACAGCTTTAGGCAGCGATGAAGTTACACAGCAGAGACTTAGCTGCTATCCTTGTCAGCTCCCGGTGCTATCCACAATCTTGTTAGCTGTTCCCACTGCCAAAGTCAGCTTGAGAAGGAAGTAAAAAATGTAAGGAAGAGCGGTTCCATCTCACCGCTCACTCACATCAGCCCTCACACAGCACTTCGCACCACCACAGACAGTACTCTAGGTTAGGCTCGGCATCCTCTTCGTGACCCAGGAGGCACCTGATGGATTGTGATGTGAGTGGTAGCGTGCGGTGAGTAGTGTAGCAAGTGGGGCCTGCCTCAGGTAGCAGCAGGGGGAGGGGGTCTAGCAGCAGCAGCAGGCGGCCTCTATAGACTCCCTGCCACACACGGGGTGGGGGTGCTCTGTCTACTCATACAGTGGCTGACCAGGGTGATACAGCACATGGTAACAGCTGGGGCTGCATGTGCTGCAGGCCATTACACATGGATGAGCTGTCATCTATGCTCAGCAGCAGGTGAACAGGAGGTTAGGTGGTGTAACTACACATATATATGTGAATATATGGGCAGTTGTAAAACTAGCCCCCCGTGTACAAAAGCCCAGAAGCCTGAGAAGGGTAAAAAAAAAATCTTTTCGTTATTTGTAAAAAAAAAAATTCTCTTTTTTTCACTTTTGTAAAAGTGTTGTTTTTTATTTTTGTGGAAGTCTTTTTAAAACTTTTGTAAACGTTTTTTTTCAACTCTAAATTTTCAATTTTTCCGAAAAGTTTTTTCTTTTCTTCGTTTTGGGAAAATGGCGAAATCGATTTTCGGGAAATTTGGACATTTTTCTCGCCAAATCTGCCATTTCTCCTGTTGACTAGGAGGAATATATATGGCAATAGAAGGCACAAAATGGGTAAACTGCGGTTAAGCCTGAACTGGTCATAACTAAAGACCAGCCTATTTATTAACTAGTAATAACGAGAGTAATGAGTGTAGATATATCTTAATGAAAAGTCCTGGCATCTTGTATGGTAGACTTCTTGGCACTGGCGTGGGCAGAGCCCAGGTGACCTAATCGAGAGCGGGGCCACCTGGTGAGTTCATCTGTCAATACCCCAGCCAATCCTGTATGACATATATTGGTTGGACCCATAATAATATCTTTTCCAAATTTGAACCCTTTTCTCGCCACATTAACTGTTTTCCCTATAATTGATTTTTTTTTTGCAAATTTGAACCTTTTTCCAACCAAATCAGCAAATTTGACCTTTTTTCTCGCCAATTCAGCCATTTCTCGGAAATTAAAAAAACATTTTACACAAAAGGGAAAAAAACAAAACTTATTGACGCTGCCCCCGTGCCACCAGTCACTGGTCACACGAGGTACCGTTGCAGGGAAGCCACTTTGTTAGGCTGCTCTCAGTTGAAATCTTATTTAAAGTCTCCAGAGCTGCAATATGATACCAAAGATGGAGGCTTTTATTCATTAAATTCGATTCATAAGGCAAGCACAATTTGAATTTCAATGGGACATAAATTTTGCCTACTGTCCAAAATAACGGAGTGGCCTCAGGTTGGTGATCTACCGTAAAACCTTGTGTATAAGCCTAACTCGTGTATTAGCCGCATCTAGACTTTGTGCCGATCCTATAAGCCGCACCAGCTATCTGATTATGTTGCCTTTAATACTGTACCATAGTAGCAAAAACCCTCGTATAAGCCGCACCCTGACTATGGGCCGATCCTATAAGCCGCACCAGCGATCTGATTTGCGTACTAGTCGCGGCTCATACGCAAGGTTTTACGGTAGTTTTACCCTATAGTAGGCTGTACTAGGCACCTCTCATGAAACTGTGCTGTCGGATAGGACAACTTGCAGAAGCCGAGTAAGGATATTGCTTTGATACATATAGTACTGTGTGCGAGGCACCAGCCTTATAGATCAGAGACCTGAGAGTGTCTACAGCGGGAAACAGGGTCAAACCTCGGGTAAGACCAATATCATCTATCTGCCTTTGAAATACAGGTACAGTATATCTCTCTAGAGTGTGCGGACAAATCTCCTGTGCAAACTCTTAATGTAAGCTTACAAAACGGGGGTTGGTGAGGCAACTTACTCGTACTAGTGAACAAGGCTGTCCTACAATGGACTGTAGGCAGGCCTACCACTACTACTGATGCCATCTTCATTTGGTGAGTAGGCCTACTGTTAAGACTTTCAAGATCATTTAAAATTATTTACTCAGGATTAATATTATGCTCAGAATGCTTGTCCACACACCTAGGAGAGCTATAACGCACACACCTTTGAAATCTAGTCCTCTGCTAGAGCCCGGGGAATGGCACCCGACCCCTTCTGGCCTAGGGAGGTGTTTCTTTGAACATGTCTGAATGGATGGCTGTGGCTACATTAATATAAAGAAGTCCGGTGGAGGAGGGGATGGGCTCAATATGATGCCAAATACATCTAGGGCCTACTGCGCTGTTTTCTATATGTATTAATAGATATTTATTCTTTAGGCTGACCACAAATTAGAGAATATCTTACCCTTGTTTCACATTCGTAAGGGTATGCCAAAATGGTCAGTAAATGTACCTTAGCCGAGGCAAGCACCTTTGGATGTGGAGGCAGGCTTGCATGGAACCACTGTACTGTTTTAGTCCGTGCTGGTATTCCTTCTTGACGGCTATACTTACAGGTTCCTCGGCCACTTTTTGGAGATCACAAGCAGTGTTAATGACAGCTATGTTCACCCCGGATTGGTGCTGAGTCACCCTAGTAGTAATGCTCTTAATTTCCTAGGAAAATTTATGTGTTTTGTGTCTAATGTTAGGAATCGATATTGTACCTTGCACATTGCAGTTTATGAAAATCATAGAATCATAGAATCCTATACAATAGTTACTCCTTTCCTGGAGAATTAGAGGACATAAATCTCTTTTCCTGCATATAATCTCTCCTGTGTCTCCAATTGCTAGGAGCCAAGGGGCAAAGTGACTGCATGTCAATTTTACTTTTTCCTATGGGCTAGAGATGGATGGGCAGACCCATCATTGGCTTTGGGACCTTGTCCCCAAAGCCATTGCCACCACACACAGAGAGTTGGAAAAAGTAGCAAGAAAAGACTAGCATAGGTCCCCTTGTTCATTGTTAAATTAAGCCCTAGCTGGCCCTTAAACATTGCCTAGGACTGGTTCCTCATGTGTCCTTGCAGGTGTGTGCAAGACTAATTTAACCTAGATCTGGTTTTCAGTTACTGCATGTAGTACCAGTGTACCTTGTGGTAAGGCCTAGACATCTTGTGAACAGCCATATTTTGAGTTCTCTAATGTGGCTGTCAATGGCAAGAATAGGTACCAGCCTAATAACTATTGACTCCTATGTCAAGCCAAGCTGTCAATGTCAATGCCAATTCCCATACTATGCACATACAGGACCTGTACTAGAAGTTGAGTGGTCCAGGGTGGCTCTTGAAATCGCTCAAGCCCGCCCAAAGACAAACTGTGAAGTCCAACATGATTACCCCTCCCCACCCCACACACACATGCAAGAAACCACATGGAACAACCCTAAAATAATATGTTGCCAACACAAGTCCTCCTTATGTCCCCTCCTTCTCCTCCCTGTGCCCCCTCCTCCTCCTCCCTCTGCCCTCTCCTCCTCCTGCTCCCTCTGCCCTCTCCTCCCTCTGCCCTCTCCTCCTTCCTCTGCCCTCTCCTACTACCCCATCTTTCCCCTCCTCCCCCCTCTACCCCATTTTCCTCCTTCCTGTTACCTACTCCCCCTCTGCCCCCTCCTCCTCCCTCTGCCCTCCCTTCTCCCTCTGCCCCCTCCTCCTCCCTCTGCCCCTCCCTCTGGCTGCCAAGATGGCTGTCGAAAACTCAAGATTGTCTGATTTCCTTGTGTGATAAATGGATAATAGGGTTTTCTAGGATGTAGAATCCATTTTCAGGCTTAGATTTTCAGTCCGGGAAATTTCCAAGATGGCTGCCAAGATGGCCACCAAAAACTCAAAATTGTCTGATTTCCTTGTGTGATACATGGATAGTAGGGTTTTCTGGGATGCAGAATCCATTTTCATGCTCAGATTTTCAATCCGGGAAATTTCCAAATGGTTGCCAAGATGGCCGCCAAAAACTCAAGATTGTCTGATTTCCTTGTGTGATACATGGATAATAGGGTTTTCTAGGATGTAGAATCCATTTTCAGGCTTAGATTTTCAATCCGGGAAATTTCCAAGATGGCTGCCAAGATGGCCTCCAAAAACTATACCAGCAGCAGTAAAACCAATAAAAATCAAAAAGATTTAGCTAAGTGCATGTAAGTTAACTGACCATGCAGTATTGCTGCAAACCATCACATATGAATTGCATTAGAACCCTAGACACACCAAAAAGCATAAATCTATGCCCCTTCGTTTTCTCACCTGTAGTTCATAACAATCCGATAAAAACCCAAAGCCACTACGGCTTTGCCGTAAAATCCTTGAATTTGTCCCCTTGTTTATAAGGAAATGACTTCATAGACTGAGCTCTCAGTACACATACACCACCAATTTGGGGCCAGTGAGTGCCCCTATTTATCACTGTTTAGGTGTGTAAGTAGTGGGGCCGTGTAAGGTGGACGTCCCTACTTTAAGTTCAGAACAGTGCTTTAATGAACTACATGTTTGCCCTTTCTGCATTCATGCATCATACCGACCCTATGAGGTTTGTACACTCCCAAGTCACTGCCCTCATGACGACATATGAACATGAAGCGTTGATGCATCATCTTTACAGGGTTAACCAGTGGTGTGTTTTTTTGTGTTGCAGGCAGTATTACAGCGAGAACTAGAGAACATGTTTGACTTCCTGCAGAGAGAGAGCATCCACCTCCCCATCAACCCAAGCATGGAAATCACAGGTGTTGATGCCAAGGTATAGTATCATCTGCGAAACAGACATACAATACATCATCATGCATCAGAAAAGTTGACAGCAGTATTTGTGACAGCAAAAAGGTTGGACACAATAAGTGTGACAGAAAAAAGACAGGAATTCGTACAGGTCTCGGACCACCAAAACATTTCGCACTATAATTTAATATAAAATAACATGCCTTAAAAGAGGCCAAAGCCTAGGCCATTCAATCCCGTGAAACGAATCCCAATACTTTAGAGCCATGTTAGGTTTTCATTCAAATACCAAGAAATGCCCAATTATACCAATCCAGTCTTTGATTAGTGCTTGCTAATTTTTATTTTCCATATCAGAACAGGTCACGGATTTCATAAATGCATTGTATCAAAGCTTGCCATCATTATCATGGACTAATATAAACCAATCAGAGGCCAAACTGCTTAGATTTACTGTATACTGTAAATGTATATATTTTCGCTGGTATAAATTTTCACGGATTTGCTAAAAAGTACAATTTCGATTTTGAAATATAGTAGTTACAGAGCTATATTGGATAAATTTTCGCTCTGTACATATTTTCGTGGATTTCAAAATCCGCGAAAATATGTACAGTGCGAAATATAATACGTTTACAGTAATCGTTTTCCAAATAGCCTTGTTTTGGTGGTCGGAGATGTAGAGACAGAAAATCCCTCGGTGTAAAAGTGAGTGTGTTAATACCCATTACAACAGCCGCTGTGACGGAGGCAGTGCAAACAAACTCTGCATTCACGTTATGTAATCGGCGATCTACCAGACTTGAAGAAATATCGATATCTCTCAAACTTGTTCAAAATGACCCCCCCCCCCCCCCCCCATCTTCGGATATGCATTAGATGTATATTATTAACCAGTTTCCCTGTGGGAAAACTGGCTAGTTTAGCTGCTACCGCCCATTGACTTTGCCTTAGCTGTACCCTCCATTCACTTTGCATTGGGCAGTGATCAAGGGTCCAACTGTGCATCAGCTCTATACCCGGTGGTTCCTTAGTCAGGCCTCTCCAGTCCTAGCTCTGTGTTGAGTGCCACTTAGGTAGTAGTCCTCCAATCTTACCTGTATGTAGAAAACCTGCCCCATTGCCTGCAGTGTTAAAGGTCCCAGCCACTACCTGCAATAGCTATATGCTTAATTGCTGTTGATAATTATTGTGCCTGCCCTACCCTGGCCCTTCCTTTCTAGTACTACTAAGAATAGGTGACCAAGTCCCCAACCCCCTTTTCTCCCTCCCCCTACCCCTCCCACTCAGTTGTGCTACACTCTACCACTTGGTAGGGACCTTTACTACTGAATCCCTCCTCCTCCACTCCTGTTCGTGAGCCCAGAAACCCAGTGTTGGCAGGTCTGAGCAATGACCTGCAAGGAGGAGGGGGGGGGAGGGGAGGGGGCGAGTGAGTAAAAAGTTCAAAATCGCAAAAAAGGGAAATTTCCCTTAAAACGGACAATTTGGCGAAAAAAAGTTCAAAATCGCAAAAGAGTGAAATTTCCCTAAAAACGGCCAATTTGGCGAGAAAAAAGTTCAATATTGCAAAAAAGAAGTCAAATTTCCCTCAAAATGGCCAATTTAGATATTGAACCTGAAATTGGTTTCGCAGCTTAGCTGAATCTTCCTCAACCCTAGCATCCTCGTATCTACACAGACACAAATGGAGGACTCTATATCTGAAAAGTATCGCACTGCGACCAAACTGTCCCAAATATATGCCGATATGTAGTAGGAAATCCCTATTAACTCAGGAACCCTCATCCCAAATGTCATGAGGTTAGGATGGAAGATACGTCTGCACAAAGTATTAGAAGAATTTTAATTAGGAGCTTTGTATGGTCACACAAAACCAAAGGAGTTCAAATTAAGTTGACAAGTTTATTAATGGTAAAACAGTCACATCAAATACAACATTGTTGATTTCCAATGCTAAGTCAATGGAATCTTATCTTATAATGCCAGGTGAGCAATTTCTATTCAAGTATCTTGAATTTCGCTGACACCCACCTTGTCCAGGCGCCATGGGATAGTGGTCAGCGCGCAAGCTCGGTTCGGTTTGGGTTGCCGGCGCCGGTGATGGCGTAGCACCTTTCTCACAGAATTGTGCGGCCAATAATCTAGGACATACACACGTGGACTTATAATATGCAAAAATCTAAAAGTCAAAATAAGTTGTGGGACATATCGTACATACCGGTACTCTTGTTCCTCCTGTACATATTTCAGAGAAGCCACTTTTCCTACTTGTTGGTATCATTTACAATGAATGCATGGAGTGTTGGTATTATGTGTTTAACATTTTCAGTCGTGTTCATACTTCACTTCCAATGCCTTCCCATTGAAACTGGTGCTGAAAAACGTAGACCCTAGAGCGGAACCCATCTACACAATGTTTAAGGTAAGCTGCCTTGTGAAAGCTGTGGAGCTAATATTGTATATTCTGCCTACGGAAAGCAAGTTCAAAGTGTTGCATGTAAATTGTTATTGCTCGGGGAATCGGTGTCTGTACCACAAGCTTGACAAGTTTCAGCTGTGGCCATTGTGGTAACCGATTCACAGAGCTATGGGATATGGAGTTGGCGGGGGGGGGGGGGGGGGGGGGAAATTTGTCTAAAATTCATGTTTAATTAAATAGTCATTATTTTTGAAGTGTACTATTCTGTAAAGTGTGGTTGTGTGCATGTTCGCGAGGATTTTTGAATGTGGATGTCAAATAACAAAGGAATTATTCAAACGAATGTGTCAAATTATGATTAACTGGTTTTAGGCACTGTTTTGGGAAAGAGGAGATAATGGCATATCGTGAATTTAAGTTAATTGACCCAATAAAAATGTCACTTAGTTGTTATCTTCCTGTTCACAAAGGTCGGTGCCATCTTTTAGTGACAGAAAAGAAAAGAAACAATAATTTCCTTAGTCTCCAGTTGGTGAAATGAACGCAACTTTTAGCTCAGAGTAATCTCTGCAATATTGCATTTTCACTGGGAATTACTTAGACAATGTTGTCATTCCGATAACTCATCAAATAACAAGTATTCCCTTAAAAAGAGATGGACATCTATATGTTGGTGTAATAACCTATTTAGTGGTGAGTAATAAATTGATGAAGGCCCTTTTAATGTTACCATATTTAGCTCGGTGGTTAGCGTAATCCATCAAAACAGCAAATTCAAGTGTGTCCGCGCTTCCCCGGGGAAGGCGGAGATACCCAACTGTGCATGCGTAGTGTGAACAAAGCTGGTGGGATACGTGATTCCATCCCTGGTTTTGGTCGTTTTTTCAAATAAGTATGAATCAAAAGCTTTTCCCTGGCTCACACATACGTCAGAGCTAATATTATATGATAAAAATCATAATGAAAGGCAGATGGTTAAGATTAGAAATGATATTTACATGATTTGACAAATGGGACGAGGAAAGAAAGTTGCTAAGGACATCAGTGACAGTGCGCATGCCCAGACAACAGCCTCGTTCAGAAAACAAAATGGCAGCCCCCACAGGGAGTACTTAGTTTGAGTGTAGGACATGTTTGTAGGCCAAATACCATGGAATTATAGAGATTAGGCACTCGATTATGATCTGGTTGTGAAGGCATGACATGGTTTTGATGAAGGTTGCTCTGAAAAGGTAAAAGTCGCATTTACTGTGCTCGGACATCGTAATTCCTGTATTATCGCTCACTGCAACTCGTCTCGCGAAGACAATTCTGCCAGTGGTCAAAGCTAAGCTCTAGCATTATTAGTTCAAAAGTTAGCCATTTCAAAGTCAATATTTGTCAATTATACACATCATCGTTTATGTTATCATGCTTAGTGAAACAGTAGGCCTAGACGTTGGGTCGATTTCTACAGGTCCCATGAACGTGAGGGGGTCTTTAAGTTTCCTATAAATTGTTCTCTAAGCCGATTCCCCGAGCCTTTGTCATTTCTAGAAATGAACGTGTTATGAAGCATTCAGCTTGATGTTACAATTGTTTCCTGTATTGCTGTCTCCGTTTGCCTTCTATTCTATCCCAGATTTAATTTGCAAAACTAACACTTAATTCCCAAATTGATTTCCCCCCCCCTTTACCTATTGGTGAATTGCAGGTTCTTTTATTTAAAAAAAAAAGGTCCATGAACGCAATTATAAGTGCAGGGCTTACTTGTGCTTATTTGTGCCTGTATTTTACAGTGAATGCCATATTTCCCCGTTTCCATGGGGCAGGCTTATTCGAGTCAGGATTGTATCCCCCCCCCCCCACCATCTCCTATATTTTTTTTATTTAAAGAGCCACTCTGGCAGTGAAATTATGCCCCTATGAAGAAAATGTATTGGGGTTGTCTCTTATATAAGACCTAGTACCACTTTCGACCGGGCTTATAAAACGGGCAGGCTTATATAGGCTGTGTCTCACGACCTTGGGACAATGTTTTTGTCTCTGACCGGGTGCCGTCTCTGACCAGGTGTCAGAAAAAGGTGTTTTAAAAAGAATGACACTCATATATATAAGGATTTGGAAAAACGCTATGGCGGTTGTTATATAATCATAGTTATAATTATAATTAGCCTCCTGCTGTTAGCATTTTGACCTCATCAAGCCAAGCCGGTCAGAGACGGCACCCAGTCAGAGACGGCACCTGGTCAGAGACAAAAACATTGTCCCAAGGTCGTGAGACTCTAGCAACCTGGAAAGAAATATATGTCTTAATTATGACTTTTTGCTACAAGTCTGAGAGCAATGGAGAAATAAACGAATGAGTTAGAATCTGATTAAATGATGTAAAAATGTGAGTAAAACATGCTAAAGCATTGCTTATCATTTAATGGAATATATGTTCGATGATCTGTGGTCACTGTTGAGTCAACACATTTTCTACTTTCTAAGCAAAACACAAAAATATATCTTGTCATCGGATTTGCAACTGACCAAAACGGCCTCATATTGGATTCTTATATGAGATTCTTGGGTTGTGCAAAAGGATTCTGGAAAAATAAACTCAAACTAGGGAGGGGAGAAAAAAAATAGGTCAACAATAGAGTATTCCTTATTATGGTAGATCTTAAGATATAACATTAGGAAGTATTCACCTTTTTTGGTTTTGAATCTAGACCAGGTAGAACCTGAGATTTTGTCATTTGAAGATGCCACATCTGCACATTTTGCACATATAGGCCATAGTGGAAATGGATCTTATGACTGTGATTTGAGATTGTGATGTTGATACCATTTCCAATCAACAGGGGGCACTACGGACCATTGGTCTAATGGGCCAGGTCAATTAGGGCAGTGGTGCACTAGTGGGGCAGTGGTGTCCCCTGGTGTGGGACACCTGAGGTGGCTCTGACCAGTGTGACCAGCTACTAAACTCTTTTGTACAGAGGTTGCTGTCTGACATGGTCTAATGTTCCAAATGTTTAACTGACAAGGCTAAGCACTTGGCAATTATCTATGGCCTAGATCTTTTTGGTTTTGGGAACTTCTGATATTATATTTACATATTCCAGTACTAGTAATAGTGTATCATTGATTGGCATTTTATATATAGGGATAATACTTCAAGAGAGTAAATCCCTATGGGAGAATAATGCTATATACATTTTTTCCAATACTCATGGCTAAGGACTTCCCAGATAGCTAGAGCCTTGAAGCCCGGGAAATGCACACTTGGTTCACATATTTTCAGATAATCATACTAGTAATATGCTGAAAATATTATTTTTATAAATGCATAGAGGTGCAATATGTCTATTATTGGTGAAAATTTACATAATGCAATCTATTTATGGATACATATCCTCGTCACCTTTCCTGGTTTCTTGCACATATTTCTTAAAACTAGGACATTTTAAGCAGCATGGCTCACACAAATGGGAATTCCCTGAGGGTCATTCCAGAGCCCTGAATCCCACCTAGTCACGGTGCATGGCCTTAAGGTGGGTCGCTACCCTTGGGTCAAAGTCACTGAAAGTTAACAGAACCTCGCAAATTTTTTTTTACAGGCAGTTCAAATTATATAGAATCGGAAAATGCAAAGAAAAATAGGGGGTCCCAAACTACTTTTTTAGATATAGAATTTTGAAAAATTAAAGTATTTTAATTTTTTTCTGAAAATGAGAAAAAAATTGAAAACTTCTATGATTTATTTTACATCAACCATTATGCGCAGTAATGTAAAACATCACATGTGAAACGACCATATGTTCTCCTTTACTGAAAAAATAATTTTACACCATGGCATTCTGGGTAAAAATATGGGGTTTCGGGAAAGAATACAAAGAAATCATCTTTATTTGTAGCCTTATTGGCTAAAAATAGTATTCAGTATTAACAGAATTTTTTCAAACTCTCTCAGAAAATAGTTCAGATCATTTGCTAACATAGAAGTAATTTTGATAGGGGGTCCCGGGCATATTTTTAGGGTTTTGGACCTTTGAAAATGAAAAATAATGCCAAAAAATGACTAAATTAATTATATATGGCACTGCATGATGGGTAAATTGGTAAAAATCTATATCTAAAATTGTCCTGATTTATACCCTTGGTTATTTCGAGCAATATCATAGCATCTATTGTGTTCTAAATATCAAATATCTGCAATTTACTAGCACTTTTTTAAAAATTAGAAATATTATCAGTTACCATTAAATCAAATATTCGAAGTATTCCAAAATGCACAATTTTGCTTGAAATAATCTAAATTTTTAATACAGTTTAGGGAAGGTATATATGTATCTGGCTATGCAATATTGGCCCATTCTGATAGATTTTAGAATTTGAAGAAATCAAAGGGTAGCGACCCACCTTAATGGCCGTAGTGGCGCCACCTTGTGTATTCTCCCCCTCCTACTCTTGCATTCTGTCTGAGCTCCGATTATGCCTTAGTATGCTACCCGACTCGGACCACGTTCTTACACTCCCGGAAGTAGAAAGCGATCATGTGATCGCAATACAACGATCTGATTGGTCGCACATGGGCGCCGCCATCTTGGATTGTCAGGGGACCCATAGCCACGTTTTTGTTTTTGTCTGCATTTTGAAGTAAATTACTGAATATTTCCGTGTAAGAACGATAACAATGTACTCTTGATTCAACTTTGATCACCTCACCCAGCCTTGGTCCTCGTGCTTTGCCTGATTCGCCTGCGGCGAATCATAGGCAAAGCACTCGGACCTCGGCTTGGGTGAGGAGACAAAGTTTCATCAATCGTGCATTGTTTTTACGACACCAGCTCTCTATCTCTCTGTACTAATAACTCCCACCTGGTGCCAAACTCTTAATGATTCATTCCAACCTTTCCCCACTGGCATATCCTACATCTAGCACCAACCCTGCAAGGCACTTCTAACCTCCCATAATCAGAAAAGCCCTCATCCACCCCCTCAATACGCCAAACATCAACCACATCTTGTAACCTTCCTTGGTGCCCATACAGGTGGGTGATGACCTCAGACAGGATATGCTCACCATGCAGCTCATTTCTATCATGGACAAACTGTGGCTGCGAGAAGGCCTCGACCTTAAAATCATCACCTTTCGATGTCAAGCGACTGGACCAAAGCGGGGTAAGCATATTGCAAGAGTTTTTGCACAGTTGTAGGCTTGTTATATTTCATTACTGTACCATCGCGAAAGAGCGCCAGTTTCAAAAGAGCGTTGGTCTTGTATAAGCGCCGGGGGTGCAGGAGTCTTGAAACACCCCTTAAGCACTGAGATAAGATCTTGAATAATTTGGTTTACTTAATCAAAACCTCATGATGCTGGCATTTCAAGAGTGTATGAGTGTGTAAGGGAACTTAAGCAATACCAGACCTATAGGTCATTGCATTCTGAAAATATTGCATTTTGAAGACAAAAACCCCTGATGTTTAATGTTCAAAATCTCAGAAATTTATGGGAGTTGGATTCTGTAGTTTTGCATATCTATGTTCATGAACCACATACATCTTCATGCAGCTGGAAAATTATTAGGATCTGAGGAGGTTATGCGGGGATCACTTGTTGAAGTAACTTAGAATGGACCATATACTTCGGATGGTAATTTCTGTCCTTTTATGAGCTTTTTGTTTGGCTGAAGTTCACGGCAGAAATCGGGATTAAAAACGCTAAAGAAAAATTTCCAATTTGTTTCTTAATACAAAGTGCCATCTTATGCTGACGGAATCAATGGACTGGGGAAGGGTTAGAAATGATATGCAGGTGTTGTTGATGACTTACGGTGGTAATCTTACTTGATGTGCTTGTTGCTTTAAGGTCTGGTAGAGCTGGTGACGGAGTCTGAGACACTGCGTAAGATCCAAGTGAAACACGGACATGGTCTGACAGGTTCCTTCAAGGACGGCACTATTGCTGAGTGGCTGCAGTTGCAGAACCCCACAGAGTTAGAATATCAGAAGGTAAGACCAAAGACCAACGAAGATAAGCATATAGTGTAAGACGGAGCTCTGCGCGCCGCTCCCATAGCACTCCCAGGAATGAGATGCCCGTTCTGCGTGGTCAGAGCATCAAAGATGGTGGAGTTGTTATTATTGCTCCAACAGAGAAGGCAAGATTGCCTAATTTCTAATGACTTGTGAATGCTTAAACTTACACATGATGATCACAAGCAATTAACAAGGCTGTAACCATTCATTGTTCAATGTAAAACCCACAGACTAGTGAGAAATATGGGTTTTGTGATTTCATGGTGATGCCCGTAACACACTGCCAGTGATGCCCATAACACATTGTCAGTGCATGAAAGTGATGCTCCGTAACACAATTCTTTTGGTGTATATAGATGTGCATATTGGTTACTCAAATTGGTCCAAAATCACATTTCTGGTGTTTTTGCCTCCATGCTATTCCTATTGGTTTGTATACAATAATCACGCAAGATTCGGGAAATGCAAATATATACTAAACTAAGGTAACCTCATATAATTTCAAGGTAGCTAGTCATTTCAGGCATACAGGTTTCTGCACTATATTATAGTGCAGAAACCTGTATGCCTGAAATTCATTATTTCAGAACTCACTTTATACCTTGAGATCACACAGACAAGTTTTGACATGTGTAGACATGGAGTCAATGGAGAGGGGTGAGTGCATGGATGGGGAGAATTGATCTACAGGTTCTTAATGCACTGTGTGCATATGTAGGGTGTTTACCCCCTACATGACATATATATCTAAAGTAGTTTTCTAACACACCAGGAGGCATGTATTTCTTCCTTGCTACCTAGACGAAGGATGCACTTGGTTAACTTTATATATAAACAAAAGGACAACGCCAATATTGTCAACTTAAGACCTGTATATACCAGATGTTGCAATTAAGCCTAAGAATGAATCAGCCAAAAAAAGTGTTCTTTATAGAGGTGCGATACAATAGAACAATTTGCCCGTATCTATTAGACAAATTGATGATTACGAGAAATTTAAGCTGGACAGGAAGAAATGGCTTGGAAGCACAAATTATGCATTGTAACATGTTTATATGCTTTCTGTTTAACATGTAAAGCGATTGTATGTCTTAAACTACCCATATGACTTGATAAGTATGTGACTTTATGTAGCAATAACAGATGAACACTCTAGAGGTTTTTCACTTGTGTGGATGTATATTTAAAACCATTGTGGTGCACCAGGATAAAATAAACGGGATAGATGTATTTACATCTTCTCATACTAAAAAAAAAACTCCATGGAAAGATAAATATGCCTGGAATACAAAGCAAAAGACGGCATATTGATAACTGTCATAGTTTATATGTAAGATGACTTAATGTAATGCAAGGTTGGTGGGTTTGCTGGAAAACAGCCCCATAGGACAGAGGGGAAAGAGGTGGCTGTTTTGTATAGGGTCCTAAGTGTCTATTCAAAGGGGACCCGAATAGCCTGTGTCAGTGATCACCATTGCAGCAGGTACTATAATTTAGTCCAATACTACTGTAGGCCTATGGTAGGGAGTTTGATAAATTTCCAAAAATGTATTAAATAATACATATTGGTTGCAGTGGTTAAGGTCCCCATGAGATCTTTTCAGATCTGTAAAGATCATGTTCCTATTGTAATAAACGATACTTTGTGTCTCTATGATATTGGTAGAGTATCAATTAAAGAACAAAGTCAACACAGTTCGGATCAAGTGTTTACAGGTTGCAAATCAATAGGTTTATTCAGGAACCTAGACAGGCAGTATCTATGTGTGCGAACTCCCTATAGAGTTCGGAACAGGTCAGTAGGCTAATCAGCCGTAATGATCACCGGGTCTCCTCACCAGCGTGGCTCAGAGTCACCGACGAGTCCCATCAGATGCTGGGTATATATAGGCAGCCAGCCTGCGCGCGCACACGCAGACTGGAAGCCTATAGCGACCTCTGTCCATACCCCAAGCCCAAGGCAGGTGTCGCCACCTGCCGTCGGACTGAAGGGTTCGGACTGAGCTCGCAACACAGCATCCAACAGAACTCGTCATATAACAACCCGTATAACCCTAGCCCCTACACTACCCCCTACCAGATAATAACCGGGAGGTAAATAATTAAGGTTAAAGTCCGAAAACACTTCGGACTGGCATTATCTTATAAATACCACCTTAGGGGTTTAATAGTTATACCTTAAAACAATATGACGTATTCTGATGAACACAATAAGGCATTAATTACACACATTTCATATATATAGATCGTAATAACAATTACGCCCCATTCCCTAGGATAGATGGAGTTAACCTATACATATAATATACCAACACTTGAAAAAGTACAATATCACAGTAAAAAAATTTCGTCTCTCCAGGACCCCGAGCTATTTACACTCGTAATGAATAATACTATAAGTGATAAACAATATCACTTTTCTTACGGATTTAAGAAATAAGTACATGTTATAGTATTAACATAAAGGATATCATACGTGTTTAGTGTCGTGGTGCAGCATTCCGCCCGGCTTTCGGAACCTACTTCATTCAGCTCCTACTCACCGGAACGAGAAAGTTCATAGCTCATGCTCGGGAGCGTAAAGTAATAATTATAAAAAAAATAGTCCTGCATCCAGGCGATCTTCGGACTTATAACAAGGAGCACTCGGTCCTGATATGTAATGTCTTATATACATATAAAAAAAAACGACGTATCGGATCCTCGTTGGTAACGTGCTCCTGCCCCGAGTTCTTGCTCTTTCTCTCCGGATCTCCTCCTCTTCTTCCGTCAGTGTCTCCTGGCAGACTGGATCCTTGCGTAGCCAGCCTGCCTCGTCCCGCTGCCCGGATACTCCTCCACCCCATACGAGGGTATTCTGCTGATGGGGTTGGTATAATTCAAATACCCCCCCCTTCCTACTCGGATCCTGTGATAGGGTAATCCTATCCAGATTCCTCTGCGGCGTCGGTTTTAGCCGGCGCCCCCTCCTCATCGGAGTCAGACTCGGCTTCAGCCAGAGTCAGTTGCTGGAGCCAAAGCTCGATTTGAGCCCTGGTCCCGTCCCACTCGTGCATCTCATGCGCGAAGCAATCCCTGAACCGACGACGTTCGCGGTCCAGCTTATCCTCGGCGTTCTTAGTTGCCAACTTCTGCTTCTTCCTTTCGGATTTAGCAACTACTTGTTCAGTCAGAGCTCGCTCCCGCTCCTCCTGAACAGCATCCACTGCCGCTGCCTTCTGGACAGCGACTTCCCTCTGATGGAGATGATGTACCGTGTTAAGGGACAACATCGCCACCTCCTGACTGAGTCCGGCAAGCAACTGGTGAAAGTTGTCCTGCCATTTGTCAAGTGCCTCCTGTCCGGCTTGGTACGAAGCAAAGTCGGCGGGAGGGAACGAAGGAGGGCCCCTTAGTCGCAAGACTAAACGGTCCTCCTCCGGAGTCTCTGGAGGGAGATCCGGGGTCTTGGTAGGTTTCAGTTGTTGTTTTACTGAAGCCTTAGTCTTTCCGGTCTGGGTGAGGGTCTGCGACTCATCTCCCGGGACCAGATCATTCGCTGGGAAGTTATCAGCGAAGGATCCCTCCAGGCTAGTGTTCGGATCCTCCGGAATAGCCCGGATCCGCCTTCTCCATAACGGACTGTCTGTCATCCGTTTTAGGTCTTTTGGGATCGGTCGGCTCCGAGGACTGGTTCTGTCTCTTCGGAGCTCTCCGCGCCTTCTTCGTACTTGTACGTTTCTGGTACTCTTCGAATTCTTCGAAGAGCTCGCCATCCGGAATCCGGATGTAGTTGCCGTCCGGGTTCACTTTATAGAATACCCGGACTTTTCCTTTCTCGTTGGTGCCAAAGTCCACTTCGAGATTCTCATTTTTGCCAACTACACCGAAATGGGAGTAGACCTCTGCATGGGCGAGCTGAATACGTTCCGCCGCCATCTCCATTTCCCGCCCGCATCTCGGGCTCTAGGGATCTCACTGCCACTAGGGCGGCTCCACAAAAGTCAAAATATACTTCGAATAAAGAGCTCATCAGGAGTATTAGTGGATATATATGGGAAATCGAAGATTACCCCACCGGATGCCCACTGGCTGCCTCTTAGTTGCCAACTTCTGCTTCTTCCTTTCGGATTTAGCAACTACTTGTTCAGTCCGAGCTCGCTCCCGCTCCTCCTGAACAGCATCCACTGCCGCTGCCTTCTGGACAGCGACTTCCCTCTGATGGAGATGATGTACCGTGTTAAGGGACAACATCGCCACCTCCTGACTGAGTCCGGCAAGCAACTGGTGAAAGTTGTCCTGCCATTTGTCAAGTGCCTCCTGACCGGCTTGGTACGAAGCAAAGTCGGCGGGAGGGAACGAAGGAGGGCCCCTTAGTCGCAAGACTAAACGGTCCTCCTCCGGAGTCTCTGGAGGGAGATCCGGGGTCTTGGTAGGTTTCAGTTGTTGTTTTACTGAAGCCTTAGTCTTTCCGGTCTGGGTGAGGGTCTGCGACTCATCTCCCGGGACCAGATCATTCGCTGGGAAGTTATCAGCGAAGGATCCCTCCAGGCTAGTGTTCGGATCCTCCGGAACAGGCCCAGATGGCCTGCCCTGAGGGCCCGTCTTCCAGTCTGTACGAGTAGAAGTGAATGCCGGGCCTTTATAGCCCGGATCCGCCTTCTCCATAACGGACTGTCTGTCATCCGTTTTAGGTCTTTTGGGATCGGTCGGCTCCGAGGACTGGTTCTGTCTCTTCGGAGCTCTCCGCGCCTTCTTCGTACTTGTACGTTTCTGGTACTCTTCGAATTCTTCGAAGAGCTCGCCATCCGGAATCCGGATGTAGTTGCCGTCCGGGTTCACTTTATAGAATACCCGGACTTTTCCTTTCTCGTTGGTGCCAAAGTCCACTTCGAGATTCTCATTTTTGCCAACTACACCGAAATGGGAGTAGACCTCTGCATGGGCGAGCTGAATACGTTCCGCCGCCATCTCCATTTCCCGCCCGCATCTCGGGCTCTAGGGATCTCACTGCCACTAGGGCGGCTCCACAAAAGTCAAAATATACTTCGAATAAAGAGCTCATCAGGAGTATTAGTGGATATATATGGGAAATCGAAGATTACCCCACCGGATTATCCGTCCACCACCCTCGGGGAGCACTCTTACATTCTTTTCTATTGACTCTGAGCGCCCCTGTTGGTAGCACACACATAACATATAGGACAACACAGGACACCACACTCGTTGTGTAAACAAGCTAGGTTACAGCCCCTCTAGCCACCAGCCTTGGGCTTCGCCGAACGGGATTACCGCCCGCATCTAATAACCTGGCCGAAGGACACTCGTTCTTAACTAAAACTCCAGCCTTGATTTTACCCCACCGCGCCCTTCTTCCTTCGCCTGCCGAGACTTTCTTTTTCACGGTCTTTCGGAGCTTCCTTCGTACCACCTTCTTAGGGGGATCCACCGATACCCCTTCCAAAGGTACAAATTTAGCCTCCGAATGTTCATTCTCCACCTCCGTTTCCGGGGTGAGCTCCCTCCCAGCCCAAGCACGCAACCGAGCCACATGGCTCGTCCGGATGCGCCCTGCTGCAGACTGGATCAATACAGTCGTCTGACTGATACACTTGACCACGGTATGTGGTCCATCCCAGTTATTTGCCAGTTTGACGTTACAGAGCGGTTCATGCAGTCGGATCACTCGATCCCCCACCACAAACCGTCGTAATTTCAATCCGGTGTCATAACCCACCTTCTGCCAATTCGCAGCTTTGAGCAAATGAGCCCTAACTGTTTCGTAGGCGAATTTGAACCTCTCCCGTAGAGATTCCACGAACAGCACCGCACAAGGTGCTTCGGGACTGATCCCTACCACTCCGAATACTAAATCCGCCGGCATGAACAAGTCCTCCCCGAACACCAAGAGATTCGGGGTGCAATTTGTCGAAGTGTGGACCGTATTATTATGCGCATGTACCACAAATTCGCACTGGTCATCCCAATCATCCATATGGGAGTTCACTAATGGCTTCAAGACCTGGATCAAGGTCCGATTGAACCGCTCCACCTGTCCGTCGGACTGGGGCCGGTACGGATTGGTCCGAGTCTTGCATATCGCCAACTGATGGCACATAGCAGCCCATAACTTAGACTCAAATTCCCTCCCTTGATCGCTATGTAACATCAAGGGAGCCCCCAAGTGGAGGATCCACCCTTTTACCAGTGCTTCCGCACAAGTAGCAGCAGTATGATCCTCAAGAGGGTACACTCTGGTGTATTTTGTATAGTAACCAGCCCCTTCGGGGGCCGGGATTGTGCCTATATGTGCGTGTGTGGGGTGGGTACTGAGGTAGGCCTACTCCCGGGAAACTTCCAGTCCATCTAATATGGGCGGGAAAAGATGGCAGTGGCGCCATCTAATAGGACGCACTAAAACTGCTTAGTGACGTGATGTTGCTTAGTGACGTGACCTGACATGACCTTTGACCCCTGTCAACATGGGAGCGCCGATTCGGAAGTTAAGGCTCGATTATCTAACTCATTTTAAGGATTTCTAATAAGATATTCAACAGGGAACATTAAATCAGTGTTATCTATGGGATTCTATCGTGTTTAATCGCTATTCTTCTATTGATACACTATAATAGTCCCGATTTTAGTAAAGAAAACAATGGCCGAAATTTGTGAATCTCCATGTCTCTTGTTGCTAGGTAGCTAGGTGTACGAGACTATGTATATCATATGTCAATTTTATTTAAAAATACAGATTAATTATACAATTTACTTTGATGAGTGAAAAAGAAATTAAATGGGGGACCTTCAAAATATTAATTCAATTCATACTCTTTAGGGAGTCGAGTTAGCTGGTACTTTCCTAACCGTTTCATATACTGAAAATTTTGCTTCATCTGGTACCCCAAGGGTACTCTAGGCTGGAGCAGTCATTAATTAAAAGTTTCCAACCAGCGAAGGACTAACCCATTTTTATATATAGGGTAATCAGAGACCACCATCATACACGTATTTCCCTTCGGAGTGGGTTTCACCCCACGGATAATATCAACAGCTATCCGAGCAAACCTCACTCCGAACAGCTCTTATTGCAATGGCAATTTCCCCAGTCCAGGACCAGGTTTGCCTAAACAACAGGCCGGACATGTCTCGATCCACCTTAAAAGGTCGCCGGACATTCCCGGCCAGTAATATCTTGTACTCAGCCGTTCCAAAGAGCGTTTCTTTCCGAAATGCCCACTAGTGGAATGGCCGTGGCAGTAGTACAGGATATCTTTCCTCATAGCAGCAGGGATCACCATTTGTAATACCCTCCGCTTTCCGGGACAAGACTTCCACCTGCACAACAACGAATCCCGAACCTCCAGTTCATGGAACTGAGCCAGGAAACGTCGCATTTCACGGTTTTCCAGCGATATTTCAGGTCTCACTGGACAGACCCCGGTAGGGACAAGCTCCCTCAGTCGTGCTATGGTAGGATCGGCTATCTGGTACGTCCTTATAGTGTCGGTGGACCAATCCAACAGGTTTTGCAACAACCCATCATAAGGCAAACGCACACTCGCTACCACAGCATTGTGAGCACCACAATCCCCACACTCCGGACGCACACAACGGCGAACCGGACGTCGACTTAGACAGTCAGCATTGATATGCTTCGTGCCCGCTCGGTGCTGGATATGAGAGTTCTCCAGTCCGAACTCGCTGAGGTGATTCAACCACCGACCAATCATCCCCTCCGCGTCCTTAAAATTAAGGAGCCACCTCAAGGCAGAATGATCAGTTCGGAGTGTGAAATTCCCTCCATATAAGAAGTGCCGAAACTTCTTTGTGTACACCACTACAGCGAGCAACTCTCGCTTGGTAGTACAATAATTTCTCTGTGCCTTGTTCATACTGTTACTAGCGAACGCCAGCGGGACCTCTACTCCGTCCTGGATCTGGGACAATGCGGCCCCGATGCTCTCATTGCTTGCATCAGTGTCAAGGATGAAATGCCCCTTCTCCTTAGGGTATTTCAGCACTGGGGTGGTTCGGAACAATGCCTTAATCTCTTTGAAGGCTTCATTCTGTTCCATCCCCCATGGGAAGGGTTCTTTTTTCCTCCCCGGAGTCCAATGGCTCAACCTTTGCAAGGGCTGAGACACCCTAGAGAATCCGGGGATAAAGTCCCTGTAATAGGAACAGAACCCTAAAAAGGATCTGATATCCTTTGGTCCTTTCGGAACTTCCCAAGTCTCCACAGTCTCCAATTTAGCCGGATCAGCCTGCACACCCTCGGTGGAGATGATCCGGCCCAAATAGACCATGGACTTTCGAAAAAGTTCACATTTCTTTGGCTTTAAAGTCAAGCCATTGGACCGAATTCGCTCCAATACCTCTCCGAGGTACCGAAAACAATGACGTCGTCCAAGTATACCAAGCACTTTCGCCACAACAGATCACTCAACAGAGTTTCCATCATGGCCTCAAAAGTGGCAGGGGCGTTGCACAACCCGAAAGGCATCAGCTCAAACTGATACAGTCCAATGTGACTTGTAAAAGCCGTTTTCTCTTTATCCTCCTCCTTCATCCCGATCTGCCAATATCCGGACTGCAAATCGAGGGTGCAGAACCATTGGTTCCCACCCAAAGAGTCCAGAGTCTCATCAATCCGGGGTAGAGGATATGCATTCTTTTTGGTTACCCCATTCAGGCGTCTATAATCGATACAAAATCGGATAGACCCATCCTTCTTAGTAACCATCTGAACCGGACTGGACCAGGGGCTAGTGCTAGGCACGATCACCTTCTGTTCCAGCATGGTTTTCACTTGTTCTTCAACAACCCTTTTCTTACCCAACGGCAAACGTCGGTAAGGCATTTTGAACGGCTGTGCATCTCCCGTATTGATAGAATGCAACACTTTGTCGGTTCGGCCCAAAGGCTCCCCCTCCACTTGCCATGCATCCTGATACTTCACTACCAGCCTCCTCAAGGAGTCGAGATCCCTCCGATCCGTCAGATCCGTTTCGGAGATCATTTTCTCGAGTCCAGCACTCAAAGCGGTCGGAGAAGGGTCACCCTTCATGCTCACATGACCAGCAGGCATCACTGCCTCACTGGTGAACACCTTCCCCAAAACGGTATCTTTCTTCAGATACTTCGGCTCTAACCCGGGGTTAGAAACCGGCACCACGGTCCAAGCACCATCACCCACCAGGGTGTCCATGCCTGTCAAACCGATACTACCCAACATGGCCACATCCGGCTCCACAACTGCCTCTTCCTCTCTCCTAAGCCCCTTGCTTCGGACCAGCACGTCACACGTCTGTCCTGGAGGAATCTTTACAGTTTGGACCACCGTTGCCACTGTTGATACTTGTCGGAGCACACATTGCTCCACCGCACGGTACGGGTGCTCTATCTGGAGTACCCCTGTACCAGGATTCAGGACCGCGTCATACAACGCCGAAAAATCCAACCCCAGTATACCGTCGTCTGCAATATCCGCAATGGTGGGAGAAGCCACATACTCCTTCCCCCCAATCCGGAGCGGTATGAACGCGCGCCCATACGTCTGCATACTCGACCCATCGGCCGTACAGGCGTTTACCCTCGTTTTGAAGTTATCACGACTGTCCGGCATAAGAGCATAGAAGTTAGAGGAGATAAAGGAGTGGCTAGCTCCCGTATCTACTAAAAATTCACCCGCCCTACCGGCCACAGTAACAGACACATACCACCGCCTCCCCCCAGCGGAGACGGGTTTACAGTGAAGCGTTTAAAATCCTTCGGAGCAGCCAAATCAAGGCCATGTTTCTTCAAATGGTCGAAACATGGATGATCCGGGGAAAGCTGGGTACTCCCTACCCACACGGTGTCTGTGACAGCCGCAACTTCCTCGTTCCTATCCGTAATGGGCCTCCCTGCCTCATTGCCGGGCAACTGTTGGACTGGAATGTTAACCAGGCCGGCATCCGAACCCCTCAAGCTCGAAGCCACCCCTGATTCCCTTCCTGCCTTCGAAATTTCACTAGGCTCTACCTCTCTGGTATGTTGGCGTACTTCATTACCAGGGGTCGTCCGCTCGCCTTCTCGGACCACCCCCTCTAGTTTCCCTCCTTTCCGGGAACTTTCGGACTCGGAGCCGTACACTCCGCAGCAAAGTGACCGATCTCCAGGCACCTATAGCACTTGGTGGTCCTCCGGTTGATCTTCCTTCTGTTAGGCTGCGTAGCCCCCTGAATGGAAGTTGTCATTTTCTCAAACAGCGCTGTAAAGAACGCTGCGTCCATCATCGGAGCCTTCTGATCCGATGACTCTTTCTTCGGAGGAGGGTTTCCACCCCCTTCCGGCTTCTTATTCTTCCACGGCGGTTTAGAGGAATTTCCATTCCTCTTGAACTGAGCCGCCGAAGCAGTTGCCTCCTCCTCACTGCCCTCACCATCAGACTGTTCCGGGGAACATTCTATAATGGCTGAGGCCCGGGTTGGCATCCGGTCCCCTAACAGTGACTTTTTGATGGTGTGTATCTCGATGGCCTTAAAAAGGTCATCCAACGACGTATCCACCCTCCATGTATCATACACCGTCTGTTGTATTTCGGGGTCTCTCAATCCGGCGACGAACTGAGAGAACAATTCCTTAGAGAATAAGGCATCATGGATCCCTGAATGAGGATGTACCTTCTTCAGGAGTCGCATCAATGCAAGTCCGAAAACCCTCGGGGCCTCGTTCTTGCCTTGCACTCGCTTCTTAAAAGCGACCATCGGATCAACCCGAGCGGAGTCTCCGAACAAGATAGTTCCGATCTCCACCAGCTGTTTGAAAGTGCCGCGGGGACCGCATTCATCTTTCCACTGCTCGACTGCCATCAGGCCGTCTCCTAAGCGCAATCCTTTACAGACGTAAGGGATAGCATCCTGTTGATCCCACCCACTGAGGTTAATGTCCTCAACGGTGGCTCCTAGCCAATCTTCCCAAGAATTTTTCTGCCAGTACGGAAAAGGCTCGCTAGCTATCCGTCTGGCAGCATTGGACGATCCTCTAATTTTAGAGGTAATCGCCAGGCATTTGGAAATCGAAGCCGTAGCGTCTCTCTCCGCGCCCACATTGTGCAATCCGATCCCAGCTATCGCGGGGTTCGTATCGTACAATTCTTGCAATTCTGTACTCAGAATTGTTCGTCTCGGAGCCTTCTTAGGACTTTTTGTCCCAGGAATCGCCCCCGGAGTAGCTCCCGTAGCAGGTAAGCCACCCTGTCTTTCCAAGTAGGCCTGGTAAGTGCCATATGCCACCAACTCCGTAGTGGGGTCCACACCTTGGCTGAACCACCAATTCTTCTCCAGATCGGTCATGTACTGGCACTGCTGAGCCAGAGCAAGCAATCGCTGATGCTCCGACTTCTCCCTTTCCAACTCTTTGGCCTGTTTCTCAGCTTCCTCTTCTTGCTGAGCTTTCTCCAATTTAGCTTTAGCAGCTTCGCCGGCCGCTCGGAGCCCTTCCTTGCGTGCTCTCAGAACCGCCACCTCCTGCTCCGCTAACTCTTCAGCCAGGGCTGCGTTTTCACGCATGCGTTTCTGCTGTTGTTCCAGAGCAGCCTGCTGTTGGCGATACACTTCTCGCCTTTCCGTCTCCAAGTTTTTCTGTTCCTGGAACAGTATGCTCGCCTGGCACGCTCGCCATTGCGACAGACTGGATGGAGTCAGATCGCTCTTGGCTGCCTTCTCCTGCTCGGCTGCTTTATTCAAGCGTTCCGAATCCAATTGTCGTTCGTCCTGTCTCAACTGAGACGATGGACTTCGTACCAATTCCTGCTCGGATGCTTTCTTCAAGCGTTCCGAGTCCAATTGTCGTTCGTCCTGCCTCAACTGGGACGATGGACTTCGTACCAATTCCGACAACGACCTTCCTCTACCCGCCGGGTTTACACCTGTCGGCGCAGAAAAGATCTGTTTCGGGATGGGACGGATACCCATAATACCCACCCTGGGTGAGTAGTCGCTTGCCCTTCCTCTACCTCTTGCTCGGCCCACCTTAAGAGGTCGATCTGGCGTTGAAGTAGACAAGGCCGGCTCTATGGTTAACCCACGCCCCATGGGCAGATTTGGGGTGTCCGTAAAACTGCTGTAATGAGTAGCTCTCGGACTGCCATTATCAGCGGAAGCGTACGAGGTACTGCTGTCCTGCATACTATTCCGAGTCTCTGATAAAAACTGCTGCAAAGCATTTTTCTTTGCTTTCAGGATGTCACACTCAGTAACCAGGGTCTGACGAGCCTCCCTTAGGTCTTCCGTATCCCGAACAAGTTCGGAATGGACCCCTTCTGCTTCTGATAGTACGGCATCTCGGGCCGCGCAAATCTGGTTGAGTTCCGTGTTTCACTGGCAAAGTCGGCACGAACCCCCTTTAAATCAGCTTGTTTCTGATCGAACTCTGAACGGACCATGCCTAGGGCTTGCGCCAGCTTCTCGTTTTCCTCCAGCAAGGTTGATAACCTCGCATCTTTCTCCTTGATTTTGGAAGACCGGTGTGTGACTGCGCCTTCCAACGCAATCAGACTGCTTTTCCATTCATTCGACTGTTTCTGAATGGTCAACAACTCCATTTGAGCCATCTGCAGACGTTCCTGTATTCTGGCTTCTCTCATATCGTCGAAACGACGCTCCTCCGAAAGGACAAATCTCCGAGGGATCGGAGCGGCTGCGCGGGACCCACCGATGTTGAACATCGACAGGCTCATTTCCTCCAATGAATGACTCAATGCTTCGGGACCTCTAGATCCCATTGGTGCGCTTGTTCCGGATGGAACATCCGCACTCCTGGTGGGGGTATCTGCCTTATCAGCGGCACATAACCCCTCCGATGACAAGGCTAATGCCTCATCGGGAGACCTCGCTGCTCCGTCCAGAGCACGAGGTCTGTGCAACTGCACAGGCTAACCTGCGTTTCACTCAGAACTGGTCACGGCACCAGTGTAATAAACGATACTTTGTGTCTCTATGATATTGGTAGAGTATCAATTAAAGAACAAAGTCAACACAGTTCGGACCAAGTGTTTACAGGTTGCGAATCAATAGGTTTATTCAGGAACCTAGACAGGCAATATCTATGTGTGCGAACTCCCTATAGAGTTCGGAACAGGTCAGTAGGCTAATCAGCCGTAATGATCACCGGGTCTCCTCACCAGCGTGGCTCAGAGTCACCGACGAGTCCCATCAGATGCTGGGTATATATAGGCAGCCAGCCTGCGCGCGCACACGCAGACCGGAAGCCTATAGCGACCTCTGTCCATACCCCAAGCCCAAGGCAGGTGTCGCCACCTGCCGTCGGACTGAAGGGTTCGGACTGAGCTCGCAACACAGCATCCAACAGAACTCGTCATATAACAACCCGTATAACCCTAGCCCCTACACTATCATACCTAGATCCAGATATATCATGGTGATTGCACTTGAACAAATCCCATTTCTGTGATCTAGGCAGGATCACAGCAGCCAGGGGTAATGTAGCACTGGCCCCCCTCACCCTTCCAACTCAGACAAAACAGGTCCTATTGACATGGCTAGGGACAGCATTGTGCAGGGTCAAACACACCTAGATTTCACATATGTCTTAAAAAACATAGTTACCAAGTTATAACAAGTCATATTATTCATTCTGTTTTGAGGGATGCCTCTAGGAAGGGTGCATATTGGATCACAGAAATATGCAGATCACAGTGGCAGTGGCAGCGCTATTTTGAACTCCCTACCTATGGCCTGTACCTACAAATCTTAATTTCCATTGATAACTACTGAAAATACAATATAGCTATCAAGCTATGGCACATATCCCCAAGGACAGGGCATCACAGAAAAGTGTTACGGGCATCACAACAAATACTTTGATATGTGGCAAGGGCATCACTCATTAGTTCTAGGATGTCCAATACAGTGAATTTAGCCTCCTATTGCAGTGCAATTACTATCCAGATTGTTTGTATCGATATTTAAGTCATACATACTGAGTTGTACAACCTGCCAACCTCCATAACACCCTCAAAACTAACCAAAACAAGCCTCCATTCAACCTATCATCTGACCATGCAGACCGGGCATCTCATTCCTGGGAGTGCATAGGTTTAACACTATGACAGGGTTCTCGGCGCTACTTTTGAGGCACAGGTCGCCAGTGTGCCGTGAGGGTGTAGCAGCGAGAGGCTCCCATAGCCCGTAGTGCTTAAGCATGCCATCTTTAGAGGCTATTTAAAAATATCAATCTTTGGAATTAAAATACAAATCGACCATGGACGGGTAGATAATGACATGACATTTCTTAATCTTAGGGTTATCTCAGGTTTGTGTGAGAAATGAAGGAAGGGGGAGCTCCGGTAGATCATGAATTTTCACCATTTTGGGGCTTATTTAGCGGAAATTCCGGAACTTGGCAAGGGGAGGACCCATGATTAACCTATCAAAACAAATATTTTTACCTCATCCCCAACTTTTATATTGTAGAATGTTGTCAATAAATACCTAAAGATGACTCGTTTATAGTTTAAATCACTGCAATTAACCTAGTTTAGCCGTATTGACAGTGGGAAGTGAAGTGAGGAATCCCATGCTGCCCTTCGCATAGCTACGCGCAGCATACACGGGGGTGAGTTCGGGTCCAAGATGTTCAAGGTACCTTTTGGATCTGCAGCTCTCGTGGCAATGCATCTTGATCGTAGTAAAAAGAAATTTAAGAATGTTGAAATATACGTCCATATCTATCTATCCATGGTAAGATTATTTCTTAATTCGCAGGATTACTATCTCTAAATAGCTTCTGGAAATGGGCCCTTTAACACTGCGGGCTATAGTATAGGAGCCAGTGTCTGCTACACCCTCATGCAAGCTGGCCTGTCTCGTATTTATATCGCGGAATCGGCGGCTCAATCTCTCGTCACGAGTCCCGCTGAGTGGATTCTCGTCCCGGATTCTCGTATACTATGAGTAATTCCTCTCCGGTAAGACCTGGTACTAGGCCTAAATTTCACGAGTATTATATTTTCAACCTAAAACTACAAGTGTTGGTATGTTTCAACGTAGGAATGGCAATGTATGGGCTTACCAGGCTGCCGGGTTAGGGGGTGGGGAGTAGCTTGGCCCTTAGGTGGTAGAGTGTTTGCCTCAGACATACGAGTTTGTACGTTGGAGGCTCAGTACCACCCTGCTGTTGACATTGTGACCTTCCCCCTGCTGTCGTTTACATCTCACACTTTGCCTATATAATGTAAAGAACCATTAAAAGAACATACCCAGCTAGCACCTTATGTAAAAAGTACATCTTTTACTGGTCATATTCACGTTGATACGTAAAAATGACCCCATAATGACATCTTGAGAGAGTAAATCATTTTACATGGTGGTTTGACAAGAAACTTACGTATTATTTACATCTTAATGGCCATGTGAAAGAGACTTAAGTCATTTGATATCATCCATACGTTTGAATGTGGTCACTATTTAGCATAACAAGTGGTTAAATCTTGATCAGAATATTACATCTTTTTTTGGAGAAATCATACACGTAATACATTGATGTTAAATTCATGACTTAAGGTGCATGCTAAAATGATGTGATAGATTTGACATCAATATTCCGTATAGTTTATATATGTGGTACATCCTTTTCTGGTCAGATTATGACGTCTAAAACACATCTGTACTTTACCTTTCAAGTGGTTCACTCTTTTAACACAAGATGTCTCTCTTAACCAATATCAATAGAATCCAATCTACATTGGCAATACTTTGACCATGAATGAGTATTTATTCAACACAATGAATTTCCAAAGAAGATGAAATTTGAACAACTTTTGTCTGGAATGTATGATATGTTATTTTTGTTCCTGTAGAATGATTGTTTAAGGGAGAACCAGGAGATTAGTATGAGCACACCTTTTCTGTGGTTGCTACAACTATTCAAATCAAAATACTGACCATGAGCTGGCATCACATTTTGGCCACTGTGCTAGGATCAATGTGCTAAGTCTCTGCAGGAATATTGGTGATGTCTACAGGCAAAATACGCTGATTGCCTTCGATGTTACCTATTTCTGATGGTGAAGTCTTACTCTAGGTGTAGGGAAGACGTTAGATACATGTCTTTTCATGATGTCTAAAATGTGTTTGCATCTGGCATCTTATTTATGAAATAAATTTATACCACAATTAAAATGATTTTGGAATATACCCACCTCACACAATGTTACAATTATTCCACTTACTAACATCATTATATCACATCTTCCTGATGTCTTTCAAATCTTTCAAAGCAGGTCATATTAATATTATTATATTACATCAAAAAGATGTCTGAAGAATGATGTCTAAACCATTTGCATATAAGACGTCATGAGGCCAAGAATACGACGTAACCAAATGTAGTAAATATCTGTTGAGAAAAGATGTAGAGATGACGTGATTTACTACGAGTTTTGCTAGCTGGGTAGCCTCTGTAAAAGTGTAGGGGCGTGCTTTCTGCCTCATAGATTCAATCACCATCACCTCCCCCTGGCACACTGCAAATGGTGTTGTGTACCTGTCCTTCCCTACGCAGGGCTTTAAAATATACCACCAGGCTGCCGGGATGATATGTCAGAAAATACTAAGGCTCCGTCCCAGAGAGTGGTATTTTCTTGGTATTCTGCTGGGTGTTATGGGGATCCTAAGAAAATTTCAGTCCTATATTTTCTGGAATTTCACTCTTTGACCCTCCTGGGCCACTGTGATCTGTATTGTTCACAAAATAGATATACTTGAGCATACAACCCTTGCCGTCATTACTTTCCCTGTCAGTGGAAAGGGCTAACTATTGTTTGAAGCACAGTGATGAGATCTATATAAAAAATAACAGTTCTATTGACATTAATATCTTCTTCAATTGTTGTGGTAAACAGGCAGTGGACAACTTTGTGGCGTCGTGTGCGGGGTACTGTGTGGCTACATACGTCTTGGGGATCGGAGACCGGCACAATGATAATATCATGATCAAACATTCTGGGCATATGTTCCACATTGACTTTGGCAAGTTCCTGGGGGATGCACAAATGTTTGGGAACATCAAAAGGTAAGATAGTTTTATATTATGCAGTGATTAAACATAGGTTGCATAGAGGATGAGAGCGGCCTTTAGAGCTATTTAAAAGGCATACAAGAAAAAAGCATATCGTAAAACCTTTCATATAGGCCTACCGTATTCGACGTATTAGGTGCCCTGGGCGCTTATAAAAGTATTTATATGGCGTTGTAAGTACTTAAGAGTTTAATTGTCTCCAAAATTGGGAACTTTGAGCCTTTGTGCTAGTCTAGAAGTGCCCCAAAAAGGGGAGGGGGCGCTTATTAGGGAGGGGGGCGCTTATTACGTCAAATATGGTAGGCTGTGACTAGTATGTAAGTCAGATCACCAGTGCAGCTTATAGGATCAAGACAAAGTCTAGGTGCTGCTTATATTTAAGTTTGTAGATGTATGCTACAGTACCAAAGTTACCATAATCAGAGCCTCTGTGTGACATTAATTGATTTCTTTAAAGAGGCCCCGACACCTCCCCAACTACTCACAAATACCAAATAGCTTATAAAACCGTGATCATCATAGCACACATTAGATTGCTGACACTTACACCATAATACCAACTACAGCAAAACAAAGCAGGCTCCCCATGAGGTCAGGCAGCACAGGTGCGAAATTGGGTGTTTGGAGAAGAAGGGGGATATGACGTAAACGGCGGTAGGAGTGCTAAGCATTGTGGGATATAGGTCAAGCTGTTAAGCCTACGATTTGGTACATATACACCCTCACTAATTGATATCTATGATAGCTGATCTATTACTTAAAATCGTGATTTATTCATTAGATATACACGACGTATTGGAGAATACATTTTCTTACTTATATATCTGTGACATGAATAAATAATAGCTGTAAAAACACCCAAAATTGGGAGGTCGCCCATATGAAGTACCCTATACTGCTATAGGCTAGACCTTGAGTGTGAATACACATGCACCCACTGCATGTTAGCGAGGAGGTCCCAGATTCTACTCCCCTACGAAGTTCTACTAAGCTACTTCCCTACTATCTGGGTCGACGTAGCTTATAGTTATGCACCTTGCCGAACCTTCAATTTACAGTAGCTCCTAAAATATACAACCCATGCTACCCGTTTTTGCTTTAAAAAATGCCCCTTTGTCATCTGAATATTGAAAAGAATTGTCATGTCCCTAAATGTGATAATTCAAAAGTTATTGCCAATTCAGTGACTTCGGTGAAAAGAGTGCCAAAATCGAAGATGGGGCTGGGTGAATAACATTGAAATATCCTTCATCTACCAATTTACCTATATATAATAGCTATATAAAGTATGCCATCAATGTCTTTAAAGAAGACTGTTCCCATTTTCCTTAAATCCATTTGCAATTACCACGTATATCAATGAGATAAACGGAGAGAAAGAATGGCGTTTCTCAGCAATCTGAGACAACTTTTATGACCATCGGCATGCCGTGGTTTTTGGTAAATTTTTCATTTCTCGGACACTGACATTTTATAAAATGTGATGTATAATGTTTTAAACGATAAAAACAATTATTTCTGATAAGTCATATTATATCTAGGGTTATTGTTTTAGTTACAACATTATTTTGATTATTGTAGGCAAGTTAAAACACTATTTTTTTATAAGTGTCCGTGCTAATGGGAGGTTGACCCTCCATTGCAACATGTGGACGACATTGCGAGGTCCACTTTTTGGTGATGGTTTTAAGTCCAAAAATAATAAGATAACAGCAGCATCCATGCTAAATAAAGAAGGGGAGAATAGCTAAGGGTTTTATATGTGAGACTACCTATAGTAGGTGAGATGACTCGATTTTGATTTGCAGTTTGATGATTTTTGCTGGGCTACGCCAGGGGCGATAATGGGTGGATTTGCTGGGTGGCCGAGATCAGCTGTTTGACAATTCTGGAAGAAACATTGGCTCAATCATCACCTACAGTCTATCCATGAAAAATATCTGTGTATAAACAATAAAGAAACACTATTCAATTTGATTCACCATCAGTTATGCCTCTAAATGCCATTAGAAAGCATGATGGCATTAGATACGATTTTAACTCATTCTACCTCAGCCATTCGTAATCCAATATGGCGGCCTTCCACATCTATCCCATAATAGGTGGTTCCACAATTTTCCACCAGTTGGCAGTATGTATGATGCTTCCTGCCATCCATAGATGGATCCATAGCCCTATCCTATAGACAGGAATTGGTTGGGTTATTCACAGGGGGGCCCGGGGGTGCCTCCACCTTTGTAGGCTGGGATTAAACATTTCATTTTGTGTTTGTAGGCCTTCCTTGCTTTGTGTTTTTTAACACAATTTTTCTGCTACATGTGTTTTGTATTAGACTTTTCTGCCTCACCCTTAGACCTCCGAGCATTTTTTGTCCCCCATGGCAAATCTTTCCGATCAGTTCCATCTAACCACTTTGCTACTTGTTATATACCATGTACAGGGTTGATTCAAATCGACTTTAATGATCTGTTACTATCAAAAATTTAATCAGACTATGGAATATACTCATTCAACAAATTATGTTTCAACGAATCTTTGTATAAAACAAGCAAATTGCTGCGCCCAAATTCTTTCCCATATACATCCCCATATTAGTCCAAACCTCCTCAGGTTGGTCCGTATGGGCCCTGTGCACCTTCTGACCGGCCTTCGGCTGTTTTGGTTTTAAAAGTAACTTTTTTTCTTTTTTTTTGAGTTCATAAGTGTATTTATTTGATTGAATCATCTTCATCACTGTATCCAAACCTCAAGCAGAGGCCAAAAAGGCAGCGGACAGGAGGGGTGACTCAAGGGGGTAATTGCCTGTGGATATGGTTAGTGGTGGTGGGGGGGGGGGGGCTAGGAAAATTCAAACAGAAGTATTATAATAGCCATCACATGGGTGTGCAACTCCTGTCAGTGTCACTTTGATATGGCCTATAACCACCCTAGTACCCCCGGCTGTACTGAGCTCTTCCCCCCCCCCCCCACCCCCATCCTATTTTTATGATTCTGACAATCTAAAATGCCATAATATTGGGATACTACGGAATTCGTTTATAATTAACTTTATAGCTGGACCAAAAGTGTTTTTAGTGTTTTCCGTGTACCTCACAACAGTGTGTTGCCGTGATATTCAATACACTGTTTTGGAGTTCAGGCATCTGAGGAGCTAGCATCTAGTTACTTTTCATAATGATATGACACCAAAGGAAGCACACAGGTACCCAGTTTTTCTACAAGCATATGAATAATGTACAACCAGTACAAAAGCTACTGATATTGGATCAGTCCCATAGCGGAAATTTGTGTTTATTATTCTACATATGACCCCTACTGCATCCACTGCGACCCACACACAATATGTGTGTGACTTAGCTTTCCCACCTGTACCCCTCACCTCCACCACACACCCTTACTGTCGTTGACGTCACAACATGGCGAGGTGTTTTTGGAGGCTTGCTATGGCCCTGTGCACACCTGCAGTAGTGGGCCAGGCCGTGTACTTCATGCGTTGTTTTGATGAATATTATTCAAGCACAAACTGTATTCTTATACTCTGGTGTATACAATGGTTGACTAATATATATACCCAAAATATCATGTCACGGCCTCTTTAAGTTCGGGGTACAGATAATATGCAAGTTGAGTTTATACATGAGGTTTTATGACGTCAACAAGGTATTCTAGTTACAATGACAACATAGCCGTTATGGAATACTGGTAAGATCCCCATGGTGTATTCACGTCTAACTAAATGGTGTATGTTCTATAGGCGGTACAGAAAGTTATCGCCTAGAACAATAAAGGTATGATTGATGTCCCCAGTATGAAAACAACCTTCCGTTTCAGGGACCGGGTGCCGTTTGTGTTGACCTCGGACATGGCGTACGTGATTAACGGCGGGGACCGGCCAGGGTACAAATTCCAACAGTTTGTAGACCTCTGCTGTCAGGCATTCAACATCATCCGCAAGCACAACCGTCTTTTCCTCAACCTCTTCTCTCTGGTGAGTCCCTACAGACATGTATTTCACATTTTGTTGCGGTTCACTATCTCCTTTTTATGTTCTGGTTACAGCCAAATATGAGACCATAAGTTTATTACTGTCTGTAAAATGTTATTGAACCAGGGCACCTCCGTGCCAGGTTTTTATACGACAGGTATTTTTGCAAATTTTGCTGAAAAAATCACTTGCCTTTTGGGTGTTATTTTGCTGTGAAAAATCTGCAAATAAAATATTCAAATGCTGCAGCATACACGTCTTGATCAATGCCAATCCATGCCATCAAATATTGAAACAAAAGAAGCCATATTTCATATACAAAATTGATGTTGAAAAAAAGTCACCTAAACAGCACAAAACCAACTTTTTCAGCTCAATGCTAATGGATGGGATTTCAAGCAAACTACAGACCTTCATGAAGTGTCACTTTGCATGAAATGCTCTTTATTCTTATGTAAAAACAGTGTGAGAGGCTTTTTGAGATGCTCTGAGGCCGCAAAATATTGCCTCTACCTTCGGTAACCTTCATGAAAATGAAGGTAAGTCAGTAGTTTATACAGACAACAGGCTCTCTCACACCCACCTGCTCACCCACACCCACCTGCTGGGCTGAAATGGAATAACATACACGTATGACACATGACTCTAGGGTAATTTTTAATAAGGAATTCATTTCTGATGCCAGAATTCACCAATGAATGATTATGGAATAAACTTACACTCACACATATTACACTCACACATATTACACTCACACATATTACACTCACACATATTACACTCACACATATTACACTCACACATATTACACTCACACATATTACACTCACACATATTACACTCACACATGGGGGGACTTCGGGTAGGTTTATCAATAAAAAAAAATGCCCCGGTTCACATGTGATATTAATCACATATACCATTCATTTATTTCGTTAACCCTTATCTTTACTTACCATGTCGGAAAAATCACGTTTAATACTATGTGGGCTTCAAACGGACCCCCGTTTGAGAATTTGTCACACCCAAAGATAATCAATGATGCACACAATGTTTTATTGACTCAGGTAGCTCTGCTACCAGCGTCTTATGCGACGCCTTTGTGAGACCACCCTATCAAAACAAATATTAAAATTTGATTTATTTATTGGGGGATTGAAAAATTAGGCTTGTTTTAAAATTTCACAGTTTAGCCGAAACTTTTTTCCTTTCCGATGATGTAAATATCACCCATTTCTGTCGACTGGTTCCCCCCTAAAAAATTGAACAAAAAACACCTTTTGCAGTAGTAGTTAATGCAATGTAAAGGTCGAGCTGTCGTCCCCTGAGATACTTTTTGTTAGACCAAAAACTCAATAAAAGAGGGCGGGAAACGATCCGTGGACAAAAGAGGACGCGCAGTACATAAATTACTGCACTGCTGGTAAGGTTGTAATCAGGGCCATAATCTGGAAAAGAGGCCTTATAAGAAAGGTCAAGGCATTTTTGAGTAGAATTGTTTTTAGAGTTGAATTAGGACAATTTGGGTGTGCTGAATCCAAATCTGCCATATAACATTTCCTATCTTGATGTTTTCTGGTCAAAAAATCAAAAACAAAATGGCTGCCGCTTTTGGCTTAAAACCTGAAGATATGAGCAGATATAGGGTTTAAAAGCCAAGTACAAAAGATGATATTGACATAATATTCGATGTGCTTGCTCCTCAATGGGTAATCTTTCATATCTGTATCATTTGACATTTGAAAATTCAAGATGGCGGTCATTTTTCAAGATGGCTGCCGGAATAACACTTCAAAACTTATTTCCTTTATAGAAATATATGTAGTTGGTCAATCTGCTTCATCTATGAAAATGGCATGAGGGCTCACACTTCATTCCCTGTGGAATTCCCCCTGTGTTAGTGGGGACCTTCATGATGGGGGCATGAAGGAGTAGAATAACTTCATCGGGAGCCTTCCATATTACCAATGGGCATACCGGATTCGTAAAAGGCGACAAAACTTGAGGGGTCTCGTGCCTTACTGCTGTGATCAGTCACGTAAGCTGTTTGGCAACCGCTGCCCATATGCGCGGGCCCGGGCTTTCTTGCTGGTGGTCTGGCATAGGATCCCTCCTCAGTGAACCACGTCTGAGATATCAAAGGCCGTGGTTTGTCTGGCCCTGCCTACTATGGTACTAGCCCAGGTAGCTAGGTCCAGGCAAATCAAAGAACACTTGCTATCCTTCGAAAAGAGCAGGGGACGTGCCCCGGTAGCGGTTTTCTCCCTCACCTCATAGATGCGGTCATTCATTTCATAGATTCGATCATCCATAGATGCGGTCACTGCTGTATTGGACAAGCAGCATATAAATACCTGTCCTACTACTGCAAGGCAGACTACCACTATATGTGGATGACTCCTTGCCAACTTGAGATGTCCCGTGAGGTACTTGATGTACGTCTGGACGTTAAACAAATCAATCAATCAATCAAACCCTGTGGAATACATTTATGCCCTAGAGTCTTGTGCGACGGGTAGCAGTGGTCCTCTCAGCCTAAAACTTAAAACTACTCTCATACCTTCAAAATTGGAGCTTTTTCTCTCAAGTTTGTGTCACTAGATCCTGAAAAGCATGATTTTAATTTTGTGTCTAAAATGGTGGTTATTTGCTTCAGCATAGAGCCCTATGGGAGCCCGTAGATAACCCTTAACATTGAACATTTACATATTGAGGGGGCTCAGTGCTATCTCTATGGGAGAATTTCCGCCGCGCGGCCAACACAGGGTGAGACGCTTTTTTTCAGACCGCTCTGTCTCCCTTCTTTGCACTCCCTCCAGTATATGGGTCAGATCAAAAAATGATGCAGATCTGGGTCTTGGAGGGGTTGTCTGTTTTCCAACAGCTACAGAATAAAAATACATAGACTAGTATTGTCCTTGGTGGTTTAATATTAGGGGGTACACTTTAGGCTTTCAGAAAAAAAAAAATTCAAATGTACAATGATTTTTCGTTGAGTTATTGGCCTCCAAAGTTGAAAAATGGCTAAAATTCATGGTTTTCAGCTAATAACCCATGTTTTACAGGGCCCTCATGACAACTGAGAGATCAACAACCCTTCCCAAACACTATTTTCAATTAGCTATATATCATATTTCAACAATTTACCCTGTTTCAAATTAATATTGATGGCAAATTTTTCACCAGTGCCCTCCATGTGTAGCAACGTCATGTTTCCGAGGCGTCTGTGACAGAAATAAAAGGGGCTATATCTTTATTAATTGTACTCACTAAATATCCTTACTACCCTCAATCTGAAGGGTCCTTACGGGTGTTCTCCTATCAAAAAAAAGTTTAAACCAGGTGGACTTTTTCCCTGCATTATGTACAATATAGTGTTTTGGAACTCAGGTTTCCGTCACAGACGCCTCAACACATTTTACCCTCTCCAGCATATATTTATGCTGTTATTAAAAATTTTTGTACCCTATTATACCTATTGGGTATTGTTGATGAATCATCAACAGCATTTGCATTGATAAGTACCCCATATGTATTGTGTTTGCTGTATTTGTATACACGTGAGGCGTCTGTGACGGTAACTGAGGCGTCTGTGACAGTAATGCAGGGACAAGGCAAATTAGTCCTGGCCCATGAATTATGGGTCACTGGTGGTATCTATCAACTGAAAAGAATAAAATATATGTTACCCTAACCCTCTGTGTAGTTTTGTTACGATCCCATGTGATTAAGGTTATATTTCGGGCACTTTCAGAACAAATTCTGGAAAACTGTCACAGACACTTAACACCCTATACCCTCTCGAGCATATATTCATGTTTTCATTCAGTTCTTTTGTACCCTATAACTCTTAATGGGATATGTTGATGGATTGTCAACAGCATTTCCATTGATAGATACCCTATGTATCTTGTGCACGCTGCATTTGTATACTGGTGAGGCGTCTGTGACAGTAACTGAAGCGTCTGTGACAGTAATGCTTGTATATGAAAATTGGTCTTGGCCCATGAAATATGGGTCGCTGGTGATATACCCTGACTGTAATGGCTAGAATAGATGTTCCTCTACTCTTCTGTGTGGTTTCTTTTATCATCCAATGTGATTAAGCTTATACTTTTGACATTTTTAGAACAAATTCTTGAAAAGCTATGAAATTTTGTCAGGATGTATAGTCCCACCTACTAAAAGGCCATCCAAGCATAATATTCTATGATTTATGCACCACCTGCAAACCCCCCTTCATCATTTTAGGCTGCTGTATTTACCCGGCTGTGCTTTTTCTGGTCATTTCATGTCATTTTATACATTCATGAGTTTTTGTCACAGACGCCTCCGAGAAAAATGAAATGTCTGCTATACATGGACTACTTAATTGAATTGAATGCTGCAAGTTTACCACATGCTTCAGGGACATCTGATCTAATAATCTGAACCCAAATAATACAAGAAACTTTTATATTTTTCAAAGTTTATCTTCATTTTAAGGTCATTTCATTTCCGTCACAGACGCCTCACTTTTGCACCACCTGCAAACCCCCCTTCATCATTTTAGGCTGCTGTATTTACCCGGCTGTGCTTTTTCTAGTCATTTCATGTCATTTTATACATTCATGAGTTTTTGTCACAGACGCCTCCGAGAAAAATGAAATGTCTGCTATACATGGACTACTTAATTGAATTGAATGCTGCAAGTTTACCACATGCTTCAGGGACATCTGATCTAATAATCTGAACCCAAATAATACAAGAAACTTTTATATTTTTCAAAGTTTATCTTCATTTTAAGGTCATTTCATTTCCGTCACAGACGCCTCACTTTTCCATAAGCAAAGGGATTTACTAGTACTCCTGCACCCAGCCTCCCCAAATTTTGATACAGCATGCCCCTACCATATAGCTAAAGTACCAGTAAGGTGTTTTGGCCATAGTAGAAACTTCATGTTTCAACTACTTAATGATGTATGATATCTACCTGAGGCGTCTGTGACGTTAATGAATTCTTGCATAGGTCTCACACAGACAGCTGGTATTCACCTCTGACGTCTGGTATAGTCATAATTATTGTTTTAAATGACTGTAAGAAGGTCTGCCTCACAGATTAGAGATGAAGAAATGCCATTGTGGTGTAGAATTTCTATTATCATGGCCCCACACATTGTGTTGTAAATATGGGTGAAAATCTAACTTTTTATTTTCAAACAATGAGTGCATGATTTAGGAGTGGTATATCTCATAGTATATTGGCATCAAATAGTGCAATAACCTGTGTTGTATGTGTGTGAATGTTTTAAACATGCTCTGAACACTTGTGATGATTCTGTGACCATTCTAGGGAATTACTAGGAATATTGAGGCATCTGTGACGTTAATAGAGTATTTAACACCATATTGCAATGACTAGTGTGGCCAGATGGACCAATACTATCATCTAAGGATTAGTATTTTGGAAACTAGACAGTTTAAAGATATTACACAGCTATTTTGATGATAAATAGAGCAAGTTTGAGGAAACTAGGCTAAAGTTGGTAAAGTGTTACAAACTGCTTTGAATTTTTCTAATTTTCACATAATTGAAAGTTCTACAATTTTTTTTACTTACGACCCACAGCTTTGTAATTTCCCAGTAATAATGGTACATGGTCAGCCAAATAGGAGACAAGATTTGGAGTTCCTGGTTCACTTTAAAAGAGATTGTTGCAGTGCACTGTTCATTAATGTCACAGACGCCTCAAGATTATGGTAGCATGTGGTCAACAGTGAATAAAAACGGCATTCTTGGTGAAACAGAGTTCCAGAGCGGTTTCAGGAAGCCAAGATGCTACCCTTTCAAGAACATGAAATTGTTTAGTAAAATTGTGAATTTTCTGTTTTGCCTATGTGTACCCCCAGATCTGCATCACTTTTTTGATCCGACCCATATATACTATATATCCTGTTCGGTACCGTTCATATCAGCAAGGTATTTGAACACTGCCAGTTCATTTGGATTTAGTTCAATACATTTTCAATATCTGAGGGCCAAAGAGCCAACGTTAGACAACCCTGGACCTGAGCCCCCTAAAGCAGAGGGTGACAGAAAGTCTCACAGTGCATCAGTCTGTGCCAGGTCACCGTTGATTCTCTGGTCAGCCCGCTTTTTGGCCGAGACGTAAAGTGGCGTTTACAGGCTGCCGGCCGACAATGCCCACAGCCACCTGGTTGCCCCCAGCCACTTGCTTTCTTCGGGGCACCTGCATCATGCGACCTATAGGTTGTGTGGTGCAGGCCTATAGCTAGTGAGTTGTCAGTTCCTGACATGTTATACTCGTGGCGCATAATTTGGGTATGCAGGTTGCAAGCTATAGTGTAGGGAGTTAATCATCTGTAGCACACGCCGCCCCACGCCGACCGACAAGGCGAAACAGAAATGGAGATGGTGGCTGCTGATGCTCTGATCGACTTGCTTTTTGGCCGAGACGTAAAACAGCGGTTACGCGCCGCCGGACACTGACGCCCACAGCCACCTGCTTGCCCAGACACACTTGCTCGCCCACACTCACCGCCTCGCCCACACTCACCGGCTCACCCACACCCACCTGCTCAGCTGAAAGATGATAACATACTAGTGTGACACATGATTTGAGGGTAGTTTTGACCCAGGAATACATTCCTGCTCTCAGAATTGACAAACAATTTATTGTTCCTGAGATAGAATTTACGGATTCAGTCTTTTAGTCCATCAATTCAATCACTTTATCACCCTGACCCTGAGTCATTTGTGATGTTAATCACACGTTCAATTTTTTAGATATCTAGAGCAGATTTGTAACAGAAGATTCAGGGTTCCCAAGTGGATTTTGATATAGTTTTTTGAAAGTGTTTACAAAAGCACAGTTCCAAAGATCTATCTGCACTTTGGCCTGTATTTTCCTACCTGGAAATTGTTAGTATCCTTCTCCTTTTAACGCAAAAATATCATTGCTTGGTTAATACCCAGCTAACAACAAAAACATTATTTTACGTCAAAATAACGTTTTAAACTTTACATAATGTTATGTCATACTAAAGAGCCTTAGAAAAACATTGACATATAACGTTTTATAATGTTATATATGGTGTATAACGTTATTTGTTTACTGGGTAAGGACTACAGTGTAGCGATGACAGTCCAATCCCCAGGTGTTGCGTATTGTATCTGCCACTATGCTAAACAGGTGTTTGTAGATTTGCCATAGAAAAGGCTGTGTATGTCAAAATCACAAGTGGGTGGCATGTACTTAAAGAGGAAAGCCTGATCTATTTATTGGTGGGTGAAGTTTTATAGAAATAACTTTCTAAAATATGCATATATGCATGGTTTGTTGAGAAAATGTTGGTTTCTGCCGGGCTGCCCTACATCATTATTGGGTAAAATCAGGGTAATTTTAGCAGAAAACAGTGAGATAAAGGGTGTTCATGTATGTTTACACATCACAGTGGGTTATTACCAATATAACAACATGTTTGGCTGCAGTTAAAGACTAATTTGAGATAAATCCGCCCACATGTTCAGAAAATATGAGTATGTAAAAACTCAGAAGTTTGAGACAATTTTTTGGGGGAAATATTTGTCCAAGAAGCCTGATGAACCTACAGGGCTCTTCTACATCATTTTTAGAATAAGAAAAAGTTACTTTTGAAAGGCTATAGTCCAGCGAAAATTAGCTAAACATGATTTGCCACAGTGTAAATGAGATCTTCTTTTTCTAGTTTTTCACATTTTTGGTGACTTTCTTGTGGAAATTAAAATATGTATCCCTCTACTTATATGATTCTACTTATATATGTTAATCTGCTAATATTTAGCTTTACGGGGTACCATTGGTTTGTTAATAGGCCTTCTCAATCAAATTCTATCAATATTTATGTACAAAGGTCCAGATATGCCGAGTGCACAGCGCATGGTTAAGTGTCGGTGTTATCTCAATATTTTGACAAATATGCCGACCGAGAAATGGCAGAAACTATTTCACAATATTGATATTTAAAGTGCCATAGAATCTCTTCTAGTTGGAATTTTAACTTGCTTTAAAGTGCTCTGAAAAGCTGTTTTCAAGGGCCTTCGTTTGAGCTATTCCTTGTGTAATTCTGGTGAGATGCTATTTTGGGGCTGTCATCGCTATACAGTGCTAGTGCAAGAAAGGCTGCTTGCAAAACAAATCCATGGAATAGATGAACTTTTCATATTGCTGTAGAATGTTATCCAAAGCATTGCTACCAAGGCCAGACAGAAATATTCAGTGGGACGTTAAACTACACAAACAAACAAACAAAAACCTAGTTTTGCATGAAGATTGTTAATGCCATTATGTTTGAGTGACTGGGCAAACAGGTGGTATCAGTCCCTGTAATAGCATGGAATAACAATAGGGACAGTAAATGATGAGGTAACAGTCCCCAGTTGCCCCGGGCTTGGTTTTTTTTTAGGTGACATTCTTTGTTTTTTTGTCGCTGGAGGCTCCGAAATATGCTTAAGTCAAATTAAATACCATGACTGCATAGCAATATGTGATAAAATAGTGTGGCAAATCATTGGAAAGTAGCATATGAATATTTTATTAAAGTGAATTATGGCAGAATACCGTTATATTGCAAAATAAGTGTCAAATATGCATTTTGTGACACATATTTCTCAATTAATCAGAAATTGCTCCTTGTGTAGTACTGACTACTATTTCTGTGTGACAGACAGTTCAATTCATCTTGCTCTATAGGGAAAGTTACATAAAGAGTTCTGCTACGTCACAGTGTGGGCAAATAAAGGTAACACGTGCTCAGGTAACCTCATCATGATAGCCAGTCATCACGGTGATACATAACACTCTACTTTTAATTGTCCTTGGATTATAGTGATACACAGCTTTCACTATACAATATATCATATCAAATGTATGTGAAGATGTGTACATCATAATTCATGTATAGGTATTTTTATGTATATATAACTGGTTGAATCAGAGTTCCCCTACCTAAAGGACACCGCCCAGTGGCTTGTTTACCCACCACACCGCCCATATAAATAGAAACAATCAACTATATGTAACCTTGCCTATTGGAGCAGCATTTAGACAGTCCACACCAGCACAAATACCACACATTTTGGAACATGGCACTCCTAGTTTTCCACAACCACACTGCCGCCGACACCCCTTCGTTGCAACTAATCATGTTGAGGATCTTGTCCGGTGCTGCTGGTAGATCTGTAGGCACAGGTAGCAAGGTGCCATTTTCTAACTTTCACCCGCAGTCTGTAGGCAGTAGTTCATTTCCCATCCAGGCTTGAAGTTGATGGTAGGTTCGGAAAGAATGTTGCTTATGTGGCAGCACTTGTAGGGGCAGAGTAGCCAGTTCAAACGGCATTCTGCTTGACTGCTGTGCTATTGTCTTGTAATTATTGTACCTATCATCAAAGAGAGATGTGCATTGCGGAGCAAGCTCATATTCCAGGAATTTCTGGAGCTTTAAACTTGAATTCAGGACACAAACAATTTGATAAAAAAGTTGTTTTGGATTGACTACCACATCTTTGTTGTGCACTCTGATCATGTTTTTCATTGAGGATAGAGGTTGGACTTTGGCTTTGCGGTTGAGCTTAACTTTAGCAAAGCTTTTCCCTGTCATCTTTGCCATTGCCATGGATCAGATATCTACTGCCTGGTCACAGTTGACAGAGCTATCAGCAACAAGTCCAGATCCAAGGACAATTAGCTGCTCAGTAGGTCTATCTGCAAAAGGAGAGTGTGGCTGAAACCACGTAATAAATTGGACCAGGTGATAAACCACGAAGCTCTCCATGTTGTTCCGAATTTCCATATGTTTCACCACAGATCATCTCCATTGCATTACTTACGTGCACACAAAGTGGAATTGTTAAGACCCATCTGGCAAGTGTACTTTCTGTGACTCCCCTACCATGGGTCAATCTCTAGAGGAATTCAATGACCACATGAGGACCTGTTCTGTTGTCATGTCATACCCCAAACTGTTTCAAATGGCCATCCATAGTGTAATGAAATCACAGATTCGGTTAGTTGACATTTATACCAGGTCCGAGAAAAATCCTCCTTAGAGCCGTTATTTACACCAGTGTTAATTTTAGCAGGAGTGGGGCTCGTATCTTAGTCACCATAGTGACACTGATAAAGGCGCACTGCCAACTGGGTGAAGTGGAGGAACACAGAGGGAAAGTTTATAGAAACAGCTCATTTATATGTGATTTCATGGCAATCCCATGTATGATTCACTATTCTCCATGTATGATTCAAGAGCACACACTAATCTATAATGGGATAAATACATTTAGCAGCAAATTGATAGAAAATTCAGCAAATGGGTTATGAGAAAACCGTTGCTAGTTTAGCCCTGTAGTGTTTTCACAGCTACATGCGTTGTGAAAATTAGCACTGGTGTAAGTACTGGCTCTGGGGAGAATTTTCCTTCATTTCCCAGACCTGTATACCACATTTTAATCAGTTCATAATTTTGTGTCCAAATGCCCTTCCATAGTTTAAAAATGTTGTCAATGCCCTGTGGCTAATTGATTACTGGATTGCCTAATATAATTACCTAATTGGACAATAATAATGGTTCATTATTAAGATGGTAGTTTGTGATTGATATCGCATAATCTGCAGTTTGGTGGTATTTTGACATCTCATACGAATCTGTGGGACGGTTGTTGGAGCTGCCTACTCCATTGACGCTTTGAAAAAAAAAAAAAAAAAAAAAAAAAAAAGGCATCTCATACGAAAACTGATGTAGAAAAAAGCCAAGCCCAACTGACTACAACTTGGTCTAAAGTTACTGTTCTAAGGTGTATTATCACTGCATTGATTTTAATGTAATTTGGGGCTTGGTTTGTACAGGCCCCATCCAAAGCACCTTGTTTATCTCTTGAGCTCTTCAAAGCCAATTTTATTTTTTGTGAGACATGTATCACATTAAAGTGATCCCCCTGCAGTGACAACAAGTGTTGCATTTCTTTGGGGGGGGGAGGGGTATTTGACTTGCCTGTGCTCTCCATCTCCATCATATGGGAGTAGCCTTTCTTGCACAAACTGCACTACTGAGCAAGCCTACCAGCATAAGTTCTCTGTACCTTAATTCTTCATAGTGATATTCTTGAAGACTGACATCTGAATCTCCAAGGCAGAAAGTTTCAGGACTAGTTTTGCTTCAACTTATGTCTTTGTTGTCTTTGGCTATGTCAGGCTTCAAGCTGAAGGACAAATTTCTTCATGACAGTAGTAAATTGCGTTTTTGCAAACACTGTGAGAAGAACAATGTCATAATCTTAATTTTTGGCATCCTTTAATCTTTTAAATTCAAATCCTTTTTTGTTCTCTAGATATTTCATGAATTGAGGCATAAGTTGAACCTGCATTATACTGCAGGAATAGGCACCCCCAACCCATAACAGTAGCTGCTGTATCAACTAGGGCATATGGCTAACCCCCTTTGTGCTATTAATACGTCTGGGGGACTATTCTTATTCCACTATGAATCTAATACTACTGTTGAAATACTAGCAAGCCTTGGTCACACCTGCTTGATGGTTATTTGCAGGGTAAATTCACCTTAAGCTGGACACATACCTTGAGACGTTGACTTATTCATTTGGAAATTTCTGTTGATTTCATCATTCTAATCCCTTTTTTTTGTGACCAATAGCAAAAGTCAGGGTTTTTTTTCATCAAAGAGCCACTAGAAGTCTTATCATGTATGATTGAATAGAAATTTCAGTGTCCATCCCAAATGTGTGTCCTATTCCAAGTGAATCTATCACACCCTTTAAAAAAGCCTTTTGAAGCTGTATACACTTTGAAAATGTAAAATTGTGCAATTCCATGAAACCAGGGAAAGCTTTCATCCATGGCTTGCTAGTGGCTAGGGGCATGGGCCGCATGGCACCACAAATCAATTTCCTTTCTCTCTTTACACTATATGCATATGGCGATCTTCATGCTCTTTTATTCTATGTTACTCTATCTTAGTCAATAGACAAATAATCTGATAGTATTTACATTTTTACTTTTTTTTAAATGGGACCCTCACAGAGAGGCCTTTTCACCCACCTCCTCTCTGCCCCAGAATGGCATGTGGAGGACGTGCCTTAGTGGTAAAAGTTGGAGACAGCTGAAATCCCCGCACCGTACTGAATTGTTTTTTTCACGATTTTGAGCTAAAATACATCTGTATAATTACTGTAATAAGGATATAGCTTACTACTAAATCTATCGAGATTTGATAAAATAGAGGCCTGGATTAAAGGAAAATTACTAGGATTGGTGATGAAAGATACTAGCAGGCATCATACTTTAACCTATTTTCCTATTTTATCCTTTTTTTGAGCACATATACCTATTTTACCTATTTTATCCTATTTTTTGACAAATAATACCTTTTTAACCTATTTTCTGAGGGGTGGAGGTGATATTTTACATTTCTCATACAAAAACATACCTGAGAACTGTGTTGGTTCTTGTGATTCATCCATATCCAATGAGATATTTTCTTGTCTCCTGAAAGTATGACTCAGTCTCAGAAAAGCCCCAGCAAACGCCATTTCCAAAAAATTTCCACCAGATTTTCAAAACTTTCTGGGTGCAGTATAGGTATTTCTCATCTGATTGAAATTGACATTTTCTTTGTCATTGCAAGTGCACATGTCACCATAGCTAGGTCTGGCATGCATATGTTGCTGACATTGACTTTTGACCCTTTATGATTTTCCCAGATCCATAGGGTGGGTGGGGTAGCCTGGCCCTCTTAGGGAGTGCTCATTTCTTTAACGGGGGGGGGGGGGTGGGGGGGAGGGGTTTGGATCCCTTGACTCCTCTAAGGGGGTGGGGGGTGAAAATTGTCTAGCCCGCTCCATGCAAAATCACACCATCCTCCCACCTCATGTTGTTAAAATGTGAGATATCTGAGCCAAAGTGCACCAGATTGCACCGTTGGTCTAGAACTTTTAGAATTCTCCAAAATCTTAAAGATAAGGGATCAATATAGATCAAGACCTAGATATTTTGTGCCAAAATTTCCATAATGTATCCCTTCAAAATGAATGTCACCACCACCTGAGCAGAAAGAAATTAACAAATTCACTCCTACCTTTCTGACCCAAGTACTGAACAATGTATACAGCTTTACGGGCATGCAAACTCCTCAGATTTCTCAGGTTTCTTTTTCTCCAAATTGGTCATTCTTGTGATTCGTCCAGATCCAACGAGAACTATGTTTACCTTAATGTGGAGGGGGGGGGGGACTTGAAATTTCATCAGGCATGCAGATCAAAATTCATAAAATTTCACCATTTGCCTTCTTGATTTTCAAAATGCATCAGTTTGCATCATTTGAAGTCAAGAATTTCAAAATTTTCCAATCCAAAAAAGCCAATCATAAAGCAAAGGCTGCCTAATACAGATCTTAGCTTTGATACAATTCTGGCCAAAATGCACCAGAATGCACCATTTGAAGTCCAAAAGTTTCCCCCTAAAAACAGGCTTCATTCATTATTGGCCAAAAGGAAACAGAATGCACCATTGCCAGTCGAGATTGCCAATTTTTTTCTCAAACCCTTTCCTTTAAAAAGATGAGGCCCTAATCATAGAGATCTGAGTTGTTTTCCCAAAAATGCAGAAGAATGCACTATTTCAAGGCTAGATTTCCAATTTTCCTAAAAAAATAAACAAGTTCCCTGCCCCAATCATAGAGAATAATTCAGAGCTGAGCTTTAATATATTGTGTGCCAAAACGCATCAGAATGCAGCATTGCTAATCATTTTCCTCTTCAGAGTTTGCATGTCTAGCTTTTAATACATTACATGTAGAAATCAGAATTCCGTAAAGCCTCGCGTATAAGCCGCGGCTAGTATGCAAATCAGATCGCTGGTGCGGCTTATAGGATCAGCACAGAGTCCAGGTGCAGCTTATACGCGAGTTTTTGCTCCTATAGTACAGAACTAAAGTCACCATAACCAGATCACTGGTGCGGCTTATAGGATCGGCCCAAAGTCGGGGTGCGGCTTATACGCGAGTTAGGCTTAAACGCGAGGTTTTACGGTACATCATTACAACTGTAAACTTTTGAATTTTCTCTGCACTCTTATAAGAATGCAGTGTATGTCTTCTAGATTTTCAAAAAATATTCCCCAAAAAATTCCCATGAGGGTATGGCCGCTGAACCCTTAGATTTGTCACTGCGCTGCACTTGCACAATTCTGGACAAAATAGTTCTCAAACTTTGTCTGCTCATTAAGCATTTTTATGCACTGTAATCAGGGGGCTGAGGTAAACAGCCATTTTGAATTCTATATCTTCCTATTTTGCTATCCGTGTCATTATTGACATCATTATTAGCCCTACTGGTAAATGGGAACAACACATCCAATAATGTTAAATGTTGAAAAAGCCTGACTAAAGTCCTATTTTATACCTATTTTAGCATCAACAAAACTGCAGAAATACCTATTTTATCCTATTTTTTGCATGGAAATATACCTATTTTATACCTATTTTATTTTGGAAAGGTGGTATGACCACTGTACTAGGCGGACAGAGGATGATTCCAAACCCGCGCCATTAGTATTGAGGTCAGGCCACGGCTAGCCACATGCTGATTGGCTGATTTGGGAAGGCACTTCCGGCCTGTCTGGTGCCGATATTTACCCGTATTTTGTCCAGTTAAAACCTTACATTTGCTTGTATAACATATTGGGGTACATTAAGATGAATTTCCCATTGATTCATGCCTATTTGGTGCCGCTTTTTTTGTGTAAATCATGAGAAATTCACTATCCCGGCAAGACCCCCATAGACTTTGCACTGAGTATGCCCGACGACGGGCACTGATTCTGGCGCCATCTGGTGGGTACAGCATTAACTAGTCGCTGGTTGTTTTAGAGTATAGGATGCATATTCTACTCTCTAGTCAACTCTAAACTTGACCTAAAAGGCACATTTTCAGCTCTACAACTGCTCTAAATGCATTACAAGTGCTAAAATCAGCTTAAGCAGGTCTGAAAACATAAGATTTGACACCAAGATGAAGCACAGTAACCAACTACATCCATTTCTATGAAGGAAATAAGTTTTGAAATGTTATTCCGACAGCCATCTTGAAAAATGACCGCCATCTTGAATTTTTGAATGTCAAGTGATACAGATGTGAAAGAGGATCCACTAAGGAGTAAGCACATCCAATATTATGTCTATATCATCTTTTGTATTTGGCTTTTAAACCCTATATGTGCTCATACCTTCAGGTTTTAAGCCAAAAATGGCAGCCATTTTGTTTTTGATTTTTCGGCCATATAACATCAAGATAGGAAATGTTATCCGGCAGATTTGGATTCAGCACACCCAAATTGTCCTAATCCAACTCTAAAAACAATTCTACTCAAAAATGCCTCAACAATTAGGATTTTCTGAAAACCGCTCCTGACTATGGGGGTTGGTAGACTGGCCAGCCTGACCCTGAGTACCTTGCACAATGGCCAGGGCAGGTAGTCCAGCCTGAGGGGTTGGGGGTTGGGACATGAGTTAGGGTATTACAGATATAACACTCACACATATTACACTCACACATATTACACTCACACTCACACATATTACACTCACACATATTACACTCACACATATTACACTCACACTCGCACATATTACTCACACATATTACACTCACACTCACACATATTACACTCACACATATTACACTCACACTCACACATATTACACTCACACTCACACATATTACACTCACACATATTACACTCACACCTCAGGGGGCACTTTGGGTAGATTTATCCAATGGAAAAACAAATACAAGAGTCTTTTGTAATTAGGATCACACGCTAGATTTTTTGTATACCTATTCCTTAGGATATTGAGCACATGTAGGAATTTTCTCAACTTTATTGAATGCTTCATTATATCTAGAAAGATGAAAAAATCCCCAAAATGGTGCCAATCGGAAAAAATATTGAAACCGAATCTGATTTCTGTGTTATGTGGTCAGAACCTCAAAGCTATACGAGCCTATCAATTTGTTTCGAAAAAACCTGAGTTGTTTAGTCATGAATTTAGAAAAAATAAAGTGTTGTTTTTTTTGGGCTGCGGACCCCAGTACTTATTTAAGGCTTAATTCATGCAGCAAAGAATATTGTAGACAGTTTATAATGTTCTCTTGAGTCTCCCAGGTTGAATTTAGCTGTTTGTTTCCTGTGTGAAAGGTACATATTATGACTGCATACTGTAGGTTATATTGTTTCCTCCAGAACCAACAAATGAAATCGGGATTCTCACCTGATTTTTGGGACTTGACTTTTGATCATTTTGTTCTATGATTTTTTTTGTATAGTTTGGAACAGTGCGGACCTTGCCTCAAGATGTCCATGTCCTCTTCCAATACACCCATTTCATCTTCCTCATTGAAGTAGGGGGGGGTGATAAATCTACTTTTCTTCGGGGACAGGCTCAAACTATGCATTTGGGTCCAAAAACACGGGAAATCACAAAAATATTTTTTTCAGACCCCTGTGACCCCCCCGTACATGGGGTCCGAAGATCGGCCAAATAGTGAGAAAACAGCCAAAATTCAGGCTTTCAGATTCCTTCTAAAATCAAATCATGTCTTCATGAAAATGGTCAGAAACCTTCATTTGGGACCCAAAGAGACCATTTAAAGTCATATTTTTGCAATTATAGAGGTGTTGACACCTTTGGGGAGGTGGTTCGTCCTCGGTAAAATATTGATAAATCAGCTATTTTGAAGCCATTTGCTCCCTTACAATCACATCCCTATACTGCCATAAAAGATCCTCAGGACAACTAATCAGGCAGATTAAACCCTTCTGGAGGGTCCCCTCTTTCTGTTAACCCCCCTCTATGACGCCCCCCCCCCCCCCAACATGCACCAATAGCCATCAGATAACTCTCCCCTCCCCTTCGCCTCTACATTACCCTATACTGAAATAATCTATTAACATAAGACCTGTCTGATAGTTTGAACTTTTCTTGAGGGCTCCCAGTTCCTGTTAACCACCCCCTATGACCCACCTCCACCCCATACCCCCCCCCCCCTCACCCCCAACTACTAGCCATGAAATAACCCCCCCCCCCCCTCGCCTCCATATTACACAGTACAACCATCATCCCAACCCTCCCTCCATGTGACCAGTACAGTGCACAGCATCGCCTCTCATGCTGGTAGGTGTATCTACTACAGCTGGTAGAGGGATACTGTACTTCAAATAAAATCTGCGTTCAATATTTGGTCTTATATCAAGATATGTATTCATCTGTCCTCAAAGTTTGAAATGAGTTCTACCAACTTACCCTTTACCCCATATAGGGGATGGCATAGGTCTACCAAGCACCAGGCCTATGTTATATTTTCATATATCTGAATATTATAGCAGCACCCTCAGATGTTGCATGTATGCCTGTCTTTGACAAAATCTGATCTTTAGCATTGCAAATGAGGCATCAGGGTTACCTACCCCTCCCCATGATATATAATTGCAGGGTTTATTATTCGCTTCAATAATATTTAGGGTTCAGAGTATCAATTTAACACCACAGAGAATTGAATTAGATAATAGTCTCTTGTCTTACGTCTAGGATACTAACCATGCAAGGGGTAGACTGAGGTTATTTGGAGTCATTTTCACACTCCTCCCCCCTCCATCCCTCTACCATCCATCATTCTATGCATTTAATTACTTAGTTAAGGAGGAGATTTTATTTATGGTTGTGTCAGGTTATTAGTGATGTTCATATTAGATCTCTGCTATAACTATTATAGAATTACTATGTATAATGAATGTAACAACATTAAGCAGTCATCTTGACTATGAATACACATGGGGTGAGGTACTGGGTAGAATGGAGGGGGGGGGGGTTGTGACCAATGGTAGGATAACTCAAAATGAATATAGAGACCTTTGAAAAGGGTGTTATCTATCTGATCTAAACTTATTTTAATATGTTGACAATTCAGATATATTGAAGCAAAGGCCCTGCAAGCTTTGGGTTATATTCATGCAATCACAAAAGTAGAAACTGTAATAGTCTCTTTGGGTCCCTTATCAGTTTTCTGTTGAGGTGCTAAAGCCATTCATGTAGGATAAATAAATTATATGGTGGTTGGAGTTCTTAGATGGACTGAGGTAGCCCTCCTCTTATGTCTGTATAGGGTAAAGGAGGAGGTCTGGGCCCCCTGCATATCCCCACCCCTCTTTTAAACACATCACTGTCTTACTCCCAAGACAAGCTAAGGTGTCTGTGAATGATTATTAATGTTCAAAAATCCTGACATTCTGAGTACAGTGTAATATAGAGGCGAAGGGGGGGGGGGGGGGGGGATGGCTATTGGTGCATACTGAGGGGTGGGGGTGGGGGTTAGGGGTCACAGGGGGAATTTAACAGAAACAGGGGGCCCTCCAGAACAGTTCATGATGATGTTTTATGGCAGTATAGGAACCTGATTGTATAGGAGCAAATACCTTCAAAAAAGCTGATTTATCAGTATTTTACCATGGACGCACCCCCTCCCCAGAGGGGGAAATACCCCTATAATCACAACAATATGACTTTAAATGCTCTCTTTGGGTCCCAAATGAAGGTTTCTGACCATTTTCATGAAGGCATGGTGAGGTTTGAGTAGGGATCTGAAAGCCTGAATTTTGGCTGTTTTCTCACTACTCGGCCGATCTTCAGACCCCACGTACGGGGGGGTCACAGGGGTCCAAAAAAATATTTTTGTGATTTCCCGTGTTTTTGGACCCAAATGCATAGTTAGAGCATGTCCCTGAAAACGTATGACAAAATTAGCGATTTAACACCCCCCTCTAATTGAAGGCCAATTCCTCGCTCCACTCCTGTTGAGACATTGTGCAGGTTCTTCAGAAACTAAACCCTAGTGAATTTTCTCTTTCTGGCACTAGGGTAAACCGCCCCTGAGTGCCCCCCCCCCCTACATGACAAGTACCTATAGTGGCCCACCTATACCTCTGTACATCAGTCTTTATGGTTATTTTTTCCACATTTATTAATACAGGTATGAAAGAAGAGACAATTATGTATCAATATCACAGTTTATATTCTCCATAGAGTAACCACAGTGTTTTCTACAGAGTGCCAAACATGACATGTGTGTGTGACATGTGGCCCACTTCTCATTGATACAAGAAAAAGACTTTCTATACTTTATCAGTGTGCCTATAGTTTTCAAGTAAGATCCAAACTTTTGCCTCGTTTTCCACACATAGTATCTTTACATTAACATGCCATCTTCATTGGGTGAAAATCCTATATTAATTAGGTAGTTTTTACTGATTGATTGTCACCACTACAGGAGTACCTAAAGTGGCCCATGGACTCAACCATGAGTGGCCCACCAACAATATAGGCTATGATAGGTGTAGGGTGAGATCTATTCGAAGATCAAATACAAAATAAATGGATGGCCCGTATAACTCAATAAACAAAAAGACATTACATAATGTGGGAAAAACCTTTTATTCATTATATTGACTATAAATTTACATGGAAATCAACCTGATTTCTGGTCAGAGAAAAACTAGTACATTGAGTTTCGAACCCAGGATCTTTTGCATGCTAGGCTAATACTGTACCCCCGATCTATTCAGGATATGGTGTTAGGACTGCTGAACACTATACTTGTATGACATTGAGGCTGTGTAGGTATGTACATTGGGAATTCAGATCCAGGCCTTCTGCTATTGGCTTTGGGACCTTGTCCCCAAAGCCATTTACTCCACTGACCAGAGTGTCTGTTTTCTGACAAGAAAAGACTAGCATAGGCCCCCTTGTTCATTGTTAGATATAGCCCTAGCTGGCCCTTAAACCTTGCCTAGGACTGGTATCCCCATGTGTCCGTGTAGGTGTGTGCAAGACTAATTTATCCTAGATCTTGTTTTCAGTTACTACATGTAGAACCAATGTACCTTGTGGTAAGGCCTAGACATCTTGTGCACAGCCATATTTTGAGTTCTCTAATGTGGCTGTCAATGGCAAGGACAGGTACCAGCCTAATAACTATTGACTCCTATGTCAAGCCAATCTGTCAATGTCAATGCCAATTCTCATGCTATGCACATACAGGACCTATACTAGAAGTTGAGTGGTCCAGGGTGGCTCTTGAAATCACTCAAGCCCGCCCAAAGACAAACTGTGAAGTCCAACATAATTACCCCTCCCCCACCCCACACACATACATGCACCAACCCTGAAATAATATTTTACAGCCTTTAAGGTGGGTAGTCCCCATAGTCTAGAAGTATTTAGATTTCGTCAGGATTTTCGTCATGAGGCCCATATTATAAGTAGTCTCAAATGGTGTAAAGAAAATAGGGTTGTCCTGAGTTTCTGAGATATCTGGCTTTGAGTTTGGAGTAATCTGTAATAGGATCATATGGTGATAGTACTTACATGCATGGAATAGCATCTTAAAGTAATTAACTTTCCCTATAGTTCTCTCAGGATATAGTTTATAATCTTTTACACCCAGAAACAATATTTTGAACATATGGTCCCCTGCATATTTCAAAGGTTTTTGGTGTTTGAAATAAAAAACATATAAATGAAGCACACAGTCTTGATGTGGTACAGGTATACCTTTCAGCATGCCAACTATCAGAGCCCCTGTAGAGTAGGGGTAAAGCATTAGACTCACATGTGGGAGATCCTGGGTTCAAGCCCCGGGTAGGTCTTGCAGGGTATTTTTGACTACACATGAAAATATAGCCCTAATATACAAAAATATGACCAGAGGCACCCCCTGGTGTGTTGTAAAACAATTGCATCTGCATATGCGCAATGACCTGCGCAGTTGATGTGTTTACAATAGGGTCTAGCCACCTTAAAGGAAGGCCATCACACATCCTCCTTGTGCCCCCCCCCTCCTCCCTGTGCCTCCTCCTCCTCGTCCCTGTACCCTCTCCTCCTCCTCCTGCCTCTGCCCTCTCCTCCTCCTCCTCCCTCCTTTATCTGCCCTCTCCTCCTCCCTTTGCCCTCTCCTCCTCCCTCTGCCCTCTCCTCCTTCCTCTGCCCCCTCCTACTACCCCATCTTTCCCCTCCTCCCCACTACCCCATTTTCCTCCTTCCTCTGCCCCCTCCTCCTCCCTCTGCCCCTCCTACTACCCCATCTTTCCCCTCCTCCCCCCTCTACCCCATTTTCCTCCTTCTTGTTACATTCTCCTCCCTCTGCCCTCCCTCTGCCTTCCCTCCTCCCTCTGCCCCCTCCTCCTCCCTCTGGCTGCCAAGATGGCTGCCGAAAACTCAATATTGTCTGATTTCCTTGTGTGATACATGAAGAATAGGGCCTTCTCAGATGTAGAATCCATTTTCTGGCTCAGATTTTCAATCCAGGAAATATCCAAGATGGCTGCCAAGATGGCCACCAAAAACCAAGATTGTCTGATTTCCTTGTGTGATACATGGATATTAGGGTTTTCTGGGATGTAGAATCCATTTTCAGGCTCAGATTTCCAATCCAGGAAATTTCCAAGATGGCTGCAAAAATGGCCACCAAAAACTCAAGATTGTCTGATTTCCTTGTATGACACCTGTATAAAAGGGTTTTCTGGGGTGTAGAATCCATATGTAGGCTCCAATTTTTGATCCAGGTAATTTTCAAGATGGCTCCCAAGATGGTATTTGCATAGGCATCAATTGAGTGCATCGCCACCAATGGAATTGCATTGGTACCTATTTGATTCCATTGGTACATATTGGATTCTATTGTTATGCCAGCTGCATTAAAACCAATAAAAATCAAAAAGATTTAGCTAAGTGCATGTAGTTAACTGACCATGCAGTGTTGCTGCAAACCATCAAATATGAATTGCATAAGAACCCCACTAAGAACCCAAGCTACTTAGGCAATGAATTAGGAAGGTTTTTGATCTCATCAGCATGGCTGATGAGATAATAAAAAAAAGGGGGTGATCCTCAAGGCAGAGGAAGTCCATGCCGCATGGGGAGTAATCCTATATTGACCCCCTAATGATGACCTTCTAGTGGGAAGTGCTCCTAAATATAGGAGTATGTTGAAGCTAGTCCCTTATAGTGAGGCTAATACATCAGACTTAGGTTGTCCTTCACGAATCTAGCTATAGGTTTGTAGTCACTTTTCTCTGCCATTTGTAAAAGAGTAATAGCAACTTTCCTTTCAGCTCCTCAACAGGGCCACCCATGGGCGGTTTACCCTAATAGGAAACCCAGAAGATTGAAAGATATATTCTCAATATAAATGATGAAATCCAGACTGTTTATTAAGGCATCAGCATAGACCTGAAAATATCTTGTTCCAACTCATTGAAATATTCAATTTTAAAAAGTTGTGCTTTATTTACATTCTCTACTGGAATTCGCCAGTCTGGCGAATCTGATAGGAGGGAGGTTCGCCAGATTGAGTTTTAACTCGCCACTGGCGATCTGGCGAATGGCTAGCGCGAACCCTGACTCCCTTATCGTTCGATCGACTGGCTTTTTGATAGGGACAAAAGGCGGTACAAGCCCACAGCCTGCAGCTGTCGCCCACACCCACCTGCACACCCACAGCCACCTGCTCTCTCACACCCACCTGCTCACCCACAGCCACCTCCTGGCCTGAAATGGAATAACATACATGTATGACACATGACTTTAGGGTACTTTTTAACAAGGAATTCATTTCTGATGCCAGAATTGACCAATGAATGATTATAAGGGAGTACTATATCTAAGTACATGATAAGCTACAGATCCAACTTACCCTGAGTCATCTGTGAGGCAACTCACACGCTCAATCTTTGACTCAGGGTAACTGAGTAATATACGTCGCCTAGACCAAGATTTAATACGTTTTTGTTATACAGGAAAGCTCTTTCCATTCAGTTTCTATGAAAGATAGAGATCTGGAGAGAAAGCATATGGATAGGCAAGATCGGGGGACGCATGTCTCCTTCTAAAAGAAATTTAAAATGTCTTTCCTTCCATGTCTAATTGACCTGCGATCTTTGAGTACTGATTTCTCTCTTTTCGGTAAACTCTTTAACTACTGTTAAATTGCTACCCTCTAAATAAACTCTGGATAGGTCTGAAGGGTAAAAGTCAAGTACACAAAGAGAGAAATCATATTTCAGGCCATACTGGATTCTTTTTCTCTCTTTTCATTTAAAAATACCCTCTACATTATTTAAAATACCCTCTGGATAATGTAAAATACCATCAACCTTATTAGACGGTGCCATTGATCTTTATAGTGTTGTATCTTTATAGAGAATGGCACCTTCTTTACTAGTCACTGAGGTCTGATCCTGGATCTAGGTGGTTTGGTCATCTAAGTGGTCAAATTGCACATTGATAGAAACTCATTTTGATATTTTCAGTATGATCATTGTGTGCACAACATGTATATCTATCTGGACATGTTTTCAAAAGTTGACATTTCAATTACGTTTTTGGTGATATTCAGTGTTTTGTGGAAAAAAATGGGGTAATTTTCTGTTATAGCACTGGATTGAATGGGGGAGCTTTTTCTGCACTAACACTTTAGGGAATTGCATTTTATACATACTTTGCAAATATATATCATCTATTTGTTTGGACATCATGTAGATAAGATTCACCGGAAGTACATGGTTTGAACATTAAATGCATATTTTAATTAATTTAATAAGGAATGTTGATCCTTAGATCACCATTGATTTAGGGTGGTGTTTGTTTGTTCAAAAACTAGAGTTGTTGAGGCGGAACCGCCAGACGCCGGTCTGGTAGGCCAAGGTCAAGTAGGCCAAAAAAAAAAGGTTTGTTTCAGGTAATCCGACCGACCCTATCAAACCAAGGCTGACCCTACATTTTTTATCCAATTTTGAAGGTCAATTTTAGGGTCTTCGGAGAAGCTGGCTAGTACTTTCATGTTTAAAAAAAAGTTTTAAAAAAGTCTGACCTACCGGCCCTACATTTTCTTGCCATGTTACCTGAAACAAACTTTTTTTGTTGGCCTTATATATGGCCCCAAAAGGTCGTACCACTGTCCAGTAGGCAGGACAGGTACACGGGGTGTAGGTCTAGGTGCAGGTGGACTCAAGGTATGGCCCCAAAAGGTCGTACCACTGTCCAGTAGGCAGGACAGGTACACGGGGCTGTAGGTCTGGGTGCAGGTGGACTCAAGGTATGGCCCCAAAAGGTCGTACCACTGTCCAGTAGGCAGGACAGGTAGACGGGGTGTAGGTCTAGGTGCAGGTGGACTCAAGGTATGGCCCCAGAAGGTCGTACCACTGTCCAGTAGGCAGGACAGGTAGACGGGGTGTAGGTCTAGGTGCAGATGAACTCAAGGTATGGCCCCCAGAAGGTCGTACTACTGTCCAGTAGGCAGGACAGGTAGACGGGGTGTAGGTCTAGGTGCAGATGAACTCAAGGTATGGCCCCCAGAAGGTCGTACTACTGTCCAGCAGTCAGGGCAGGTACACGGGGGTGTTGGTCTGGGTGCAGGTGGACTCAAGGTATGGCCCCAAAAGGTCGTACTACTGTCCAGTAGGCAGGACAGGTAGACGGGGGTGTTGGTCTGGGTGCAGATGAACTCAAGGTATGGCCCCAAAAGGTCGTACTACTGTCCAGCAGCCAGGGCAGGTACACGGGGGTGTTGGTCTGGGTGCAGGTGGACTCAAGGTATGGCCCCAGAGGTCGTACCCCTGTCTTGAAAGTATGCGTATTGGACCTACCTTTATTTAATGGGAGGGGGTCACTTGACTCCCCAATGCAATGGCACCGTCTCCAAGTATACATAATTGTTACTACAATAATGATATAGAATGAAATGCTATAATATTTTAAATTAGCTTTTTAGTTCTCTTTCCACACGTCAAAGATATGGTGGCGCCTCTAGCAGTTCTCGTACTCGGCAAGAACTAGACGAGACAGCACGAGAGTCCCACAGCGGCAGCACAAAAGGAGTGCAGAGCGAATTGTACCACCCATATCTTTGCCGTTTATGGTCCGACTGACTCGCTTTTGACAGGGACAGAAGACTTAAGACGTCTTCCGCCTATAAGTACAAGGACAACAGACTATGCCCATACAAGACACTGCACATCTCACATGAGGCGACATAAACTCAAAAACTTGTGGCTGTCTATAGCTGTTGGTGACAACGCCAAGAAAGAGGTCACACATCAACCTCTGGCGCATTGGTTGAAGAAAACCATGCAAAACTCTGGCATGAACTCAAAAGTGTTTAAAGCACACTCCACTAGGGCCGCCTCTACATCAAAGGCTCGCTGATCAAACCTACTGGCTGACTGTATATTGAAGCAAACAAGGTGGACTGATGAAAACACTTTTGCACATTTCTACAAATGGCCTATCCTATGAGACAAGGGTAGTGACTACCCACAAGAACAGCCTAAAACTGAGGGTATCAGGGAAATCTCTAGCGTAAGAGACTTCCTGGTTAACAAATAAGATTTAAAAAGTGAACAAAACTTACCTTAGTAGAAGGTGAAGTTTGAATGTAATTTCATGAGTTATAACAAGGGAGGTCAATGCAAAAACTTCTTTTTTTAAATGTAAGATATGTATAAAGTATCTTTATTCCAGTAGTTGGAGTTTATTTGGTTCTTACCGTGAAAAGATCACAACAATATAGTTTAGAAAAGGACCAAGCAGTTAAGGATATTTGAGGGGATGCTTAATATGTTGATTATAATACCGCAATTCAAAACCCACAGATATTGTTACCCGATCTTCCATTAGTCAGTTAGTAAGTGAGAGGCCACATGCCGGATACAGACCCAAAAAGCCAACACAGGACACAAAGATCATTGTAATAGAACCCTATAGACATTCATCCCATCAATCCATCTTTAATGTAAAGTCTTGTCTCGTCCTTTATCACCTCTAATTTTTATGTACAAAATTCTTTTGGTTGGCTCTTAGCTAGATTTAGATAGATAAGTTACCGTGACAAAAAGAACTGTTATTAAGACCAGCAACGGATTAAGGGGTGCTAGTTGTCACGTTCTACCCCCTAGGGTCATCATGGGAGATCGGCCTTGCTGAATGTTTACCCTAGGATAAAATAAAAACCGTTTCAAAAAAAAAAAAAAAAAAAAAAGTGGTTGCAACATATCATGGCTTTATGTATACACTCTGCGGCTTTGTATCATTACATGTTGTAATATTACAATACACACCATTACCAGATGGTGAGGTTAGGTAGTGCTGTAATAACGGACATGCTATATGTATCAACAGATGGTGAGATCTGGTATTCCCGGTGTGAACGAACATGCAGCCAAGTACGTACAGAGGGCTCTGCTGCCTGATCATACAGTCGCCGAGGCCACTGCCATATTTACCAGGTAAGTGGGTCAGCTGAAGGAGCTAATACAATGCCTACATTATGAAAAAGATCATACACATAATAAGAACAGATATGTCGACTTAGTAATGAATCTAGCCAAATGCCCCATTTACCATGTTGCAGAGCGCCAAATTGTATGAATTGCAAATGGTTAAATATTTACTTGAATGACAATAACTACAAACATCAAATCTTGTTTTTTACAGGATGATTGAAGAAAGCCTGAAATCAATGTCGACACAGATCAACTTCTTCTTCCACAATTTGGCCCAAATGAAGTTCTCTGGACATAGTGAGGGAGCCCTGCTGTCCTTCATCCCCAAAACATACAGGTAAATGTCCCCTCCTCCACTTACATATCCAACCATGGAAACATACAGGTAACTGTCCCCTCCTCCACTTACATATCCAACCATGGAAACATACAGGTAACTGTCCCCTCCTCCACTTACATATCCAACCATGGAAACATACAGGTAAATGTCCCCTCCTCCACTTACATATCCAACCATGGAAACATACAGGTAAATGTCCCCTCCTCCACTTACATATCCAATCATGGAAATGTACAAGTACGGGTACATGATCTAGCCTTTATTGCCTCCTTATTTACTTTCGGTCGGCGATCGCCTGGCATATGGTCATCTCTGCAGCTGTCTCAGTCAAATATTTTCCCATCGTAGCTGTGTTCTTATAATTTCCCGTGTTCCTTCATGCTGAGCACTTCACTTTCTACTTGCTCATATCCTCCGTGAATATTGCAAAGGAAGTATAACATATCTCAGCATATAAACTACTTTTATTTATAAACATTCATCATACAAACATCCACGAAATGGTATGGGACACGGCACGGCCATCTGCATATGTAGGTCACCAAGACGCCCGGACCTCGCAGCCCGACCCACTGATTGTTTTTCCCTCGTGTGACTTTTGACTTTCGAGTTTGCCAAACCCCCGCCCCTAGTATTAGGAGCAAACGACTGCAAATCCATCCTCGTTGCTTCGCGATGCTACTGGGGGCTCCAGGAACGTCCGTCAGGGAAAGTGTATGATTTGCCAGTGTTTGCTCCGGAGACTACCCTCGCCGTTATTTCTAGCTATCAAAGTTACTGTTAAACTTTACAGGGTTGTCAACCCTCACGCATTGCGCGTGAGGCTCACGCATTGGGCGTGAGGCTCGCGCAATTTTGCCTCTTCTCACGCTCTTACACATGGACAAATGCTTCTCACGCATTCCTAACACCTGGGGCTTTCTGACAGTGCAATATTCCTATTATAACCAGAGTTAGCAATAGGTACACTGAAAATTGATCTTTTGATTTCCAAAAATTTCCTGTGTGATAGGCTATAATAAAAATAGGCCTAGATCTGACAGATGTCGCCCTAATACATTTGATAGGTCCCCCTATTAAAAGTTATACGTAGAAGAGAATATTACCGAACCAAGGCCAAAAAAAGTAGGTCTATTACTACATGTACTTTAAGGCCAGATCTTCAAGGTTTTGGAAGGAAGTTTGAAGTTTGAAAAGTGTTTATTTGACTTAAGCCTTAATCATAGCATGGATGCAGGGAGAGTTGCATTGCAGTAGGCCTACATTGTAATAGGGGTAGACCCCTAAATCCGACACGGCGACATGGCCATTTCTTAAAATCGACATGCGGCATGGGGCTTAGTGACATGTGACAGGAGGTTTAAAAAGTTATCAACAGGTGACATGGATATTTCTTCTAATAAAACAAAAGTGGGGACCGACCGTACCTCAACACTACCTTGGGTCTACTGGCTTGGTTGCCATGCTTGCCTCCTGAGGTCAACTTCCGTTGCCATCAGGTCTCCAGGGTGATCATTGTTGAAATCAACAATAATGCATCATCACCATATCAGCAGAGCCTCACTCTGATGCCTCCAGTGTCTGGGAGTGGTTTACTCTCCAGTCTTAGACTCTAGTTTCCAAGCAGGTTCTTGGAATGATATTAATTAATAATTAATATGGGTGGGTAGACAAGGTTTAATTGAGGTTAATCAAGGTATGTAACTTTGCTACTTTTAACATCCCTAATAAATTAAAATTCATATAGGGGGAATTTTTACCACATAAAGTGATAAAAATGGGAATTAAAATTCCTTTGGAGACAGAAAAATATTTGTTTGGCCAGAGTTTCTGATACTATATTTTTCATGTTGGTATGGATAACCACCGGAGGTGTACTGCCAGACAGGATTATTAATAGTTAATTAATTGTTTTTTCTGTTTTTAGTACACATTTGAAAAGGGTTCATTTCAAAAGGGGGCTGACTATGACTCGGTGTCATTGCATTTTTTCTAACGGAGCGTAGGAGTCATAATCATGTTTGGTGGTGTATCACTGATCTAAAAGTTTGGTGCATCAATTAGATTCAGACTATGAGGAACTTGGGTCCGAAGTTTCAGAATCCAATTCCTCTCTATCTTGTTGCGCAGCTTTTGTGCGTAATCTGTGTGTGGATTTTTGTTTATAAAGTCCACGATGAAGACTTCCACGTCTTTGAGGCCCTGATGAACATCGTGGTTGAAATGGGCACCGATGTCAGTGTCCATTCTTTTCTTGCTGATGTTGTTCAGATGTGGATAGAACCTTTGCATTAGCGTTTGTTTGGTCTGTCCTACATATTGCATACCACACCTTTTACATGATAGACAATATATGACATTTGTGCATCTACACGTGATATGTGTTTTTGCAGTGAATGTCTCTCCGGTGGTTCCAGACTTTATCTGACCGCTGGTGTTTAGTAAGGGGCATAGTTGACAACTATTGTCGTCACATTGTTTAGACGGTTTGCCACTTATGGCTGCCCGGTGTTTATCACTCTGATCAGGATGATATTGTACCTTCAACCTCACCAGGCTGTTGCGAAGTGAGGGAGGTTTTCTGAGTCCCACTATCAATCTAGTTTCATGTAGGGCTTGGGTGCGTGCTGAAGTTGACAGCATGTCCCAATTTGTTTTGACAATTTTCTGTAGATTGTTAAAACAAGGGTGGAAGGTGGTGACCAGGATGCATACTTCACCTTGGTTTTTCTTCTTTTTACCCACTGTGTAGTCCAGTGGGTTTGGTCTCGGGTTAGACAGTGCCCGTACAAGACTTCCCGCTACCAATTGTTTGGGGGTAGTGTCTACATACAAAGTGGGTAGCTGTGACCAGACTCTTGTTTTATGTAGTCGTCAGTGATCGTACAGATCCTTCTAATGCGGAGGAATTGTCCATAAGGTATGCCATTCTTACAGTGTAATGGATGGGCTGAGCTGTAGTGGAGATAGTTGTGAGCATCCGTAATTTTGTTATGGAGATCCGTGACTATTTTGTTGTCCACTAGTTTCACACAAGTGTCCAAGAATGCGACGCTTTCTGATGAGATTTTGTGTGTGAATTTGATTGTATCATGTACCTCGTTGAGGTATTTGATGAAGTTTGATAACTTTTCCTCCCCATGGTCCCACAAGAGGAAAATGTCATCAATGACTCTAACGCACACTGTGGGTTGAAAGGGCTAGTCATATACAAACCTTTTTTCGAAGTCTGCCATGAACAGGTTGGCGAAAGTGGGGGCGACCCGTGTGCCCATGGCTGTTCCTCCCACTTGTAGATAGTGTTTGCCATTGAAATCAAAATTGTTGAATTCTAGTACCATCTTTAGAAGGCTCAAAATACTGGAGTTTGATGGTTCGCCAGGATTCAAGTGTTCATGGGGGCGGTGTTGGATTAGCCACCGCGCGATGGCTGTCCTACCTTCCTCATTGGGGATATTGGTATTTATTACACGACCTAACGTTATTGGTATGATCCTATGTAAGAATAGAGAAGGAAAAACGTACCACCCGGGGGTGTGGTACGTTTCTGCGTACCAACTGGCCGTGTGGTACGCTTTTTTCTGCTCTGGACCAATCAGAAGCCAGTACAGTGGTCACGTGATCATAGATCAATGGCGGCAATGTAAACAAACCTCTCGCCGATTTAAGAAGAAAACTCGCCGATTTAAGATACAAACTCACTTCTTTTAAGAAGAAAATATGGTAGGGGGGTAGAAAATTGTCCTCTGGTCGTGTAAAGCTTGTATTACATGGTGGGGTCATGCATGGGGCAGCCTCGGTGCATCTGCCTTATAAAGGCAGATGCACCTCGGGCTGGTACGCCCCATACGTGACCCCACCATGCAATACTAGCTATAGAGGGCACTTACATCTAGGGTACATAGGAGGGTGGTTGGACCTACGGTTCCCTGGGCTTCCTCTAGTCTTCTGAGAAAGTGGCCTGTGTCTTTAACATAATTATGATTTTGTCAATGGGAAAATAGGACTTAGTTCTAGATCTAATAGCGCCGAGATCTTTTCCGTAGCACAGCCGTTTGCTGACACTATGGGTCTGCCCGGAGGTTTGTCACCTGGTTTCAATATTTTGTGTATTTTAGGGAGTAGATAGAAGTTTGGAGTTCTATACTCACTAGTGGTGGCTTTGGCTAGAATTTGTGCATTTAACTCATTCTTGTGGTGGAGGGTCTGTAGGAAGAGGTTCACCTTTGTGGTGTTTTCCTCAGTGAGGTCGCTATCTACCTCCCTATAAAATTGGGGATCCCCCAATTGTTTATGGGCCTCTGCTACATAATCGGTGATATTCCAGATTACTATTGCTCCGCCTTTGTCAGCGGGTTTGATCACTACTGTAAACGTATTAATTTTTGCTCAGTACATATTTTCGCGTTTTTCGCGCATATGCTTAAATGCGCGAAATTATGATGTGCGCGAAAATTATGCCCAAGAAATAAGCTTTCCAATGATGTGTGACACTATATGTAGGATGAAACTGTTTTGGCTCTAATATCCTTAATAATTGTCTGATTTAAAAACCGTAAAAAATGACATGTAGCTAAATATGTGATGCATACAGGTGCGCGAAAAAATGATTGCGCGAACATGTCTTTCTATGGTAGGTGCGCGAAAATTTAGCTGCGCGAAAATATATACGTTTACAGTATGTCATTGTACTCAGCCAATGTATCCATGGTGATTTTCTCTTCCCTAGTTATGTTGTGGAAGCGGGGACTGATTGTTTTTACTTTGGCAATGTCTAGTTCATTCATGGTTATGAGGGTCTCTAACCTAGAACCTCCCGGGGGGGCTTTTGAACCATCTTTATTCCTAAAAGCCTTGGCTAATTTAACATTTTGTAAGAGTGGGGGCTCTTAAATATTTAGGAGATGTAAATTTATATTTCCATCTCAGGGCGCTGTGTAAGCGTTCAAGATCATCATATTTGTCTCCTAGAATAGGAGGACCGGGAGTGGGGCAGAAGTTTAGATCTTTGGCTAAAATTGCTAGTTCATTGTCGCTCAGCTCTCTATCAGATAGATTAACTACAGTATTTTTCCGTTCAACCTTGTATAGTGTAAGGAATCGAACAACAGAATTAACAGAGTCAACTTTATTGTTTTCTGGTACGAAGTTTGATTCAACATGGAGTACAGTTTTGACATTACAATATCAGTGGTATTTGCTGTATTGTCATCATTGTTAGCACCATTGGTGGTTTGATTATCAGAATTGTTATTTTGGTTCATATTGGTGATACCAAAGTCATTGTCTTTTATGAATTCATTTGGGCAATTTTTGAGGGTCTAGAATAGTCCCAGTGTCTAGATATTGACTGTTAGATGGTTTACCGTACGGATTACAGTTATTGTTGGGGGTGATTGATAGCTTATCATAGATATAGTCACTTGTGTTTCACTAGTTTTTGGGTTCAGATGTTCCTGAGCAGGTTTCACAAGTACTTGTGAGTAGGCTTCAGTCAATATATTAGAATCAGTCATGTGGATATGGGCAGGACTTAAACCTGCTGGTCCCTGAAGGCTCGGATCATTGCCAGCTCTCTGTCCGTGTATATATATATGTATATATGTATATATGTATATATTTATATATGTATATATATATATATATATATATATATATATATATATATATACATATATATACATACATATGCATATGCATATGCATATGCACATGCACATGCACATGCACATGCATATATATATATATACATACATATGCATATGCATATGCATATGCACATGCACATGCACATGCACATACACATACACACACACACACATACATACATACATACATACATACATATATATATATATAAGACAAAGGAAGATGTCTTCCCTCACCACGATGCAACCTTGAAATGAAGTTATTTTGAACTTCAATGTCATAAAAAGATACAAGGAGTATTCATGTAACTTGTCATTAACCCTTCCGAGTTTGTTACTCGTTGTAGCAGATTTTGTTGGGTGTGAGGCCGCCCTTCACATCCCTGCACCCCAATGTATATAAGGAGGTGGTCAGGACATCACTGAGTTTATGGAAGCCCATAAGTTGATTGCTGTTTGCCAGCCATTGAAGTAGTATCTACAGAGATGCGCATTAAGCAGTAGCGCAAGAGCTAGCACGGCAAACGCACACTTTGATTCACAACACCGCTTCTAAGGATCAGATTCACCCTAAAAAAAACGGTTCTACTGAAAAAAGTAAACTATAATACTGCTCCTGGTCCAATGGTCCTTGACAGTAGTATTTTTTGGCAAACTCAGACTCAAAAGTGGCTAGTAGTTGTGAGACCAGCTCCCTGAGCACCTTTGAGTCATTAACCAACATGGCGCCCAGTACACGCTCGGCTGGCAATGTTGACACCGCTGAAAGTGGGTCTACTGACCCCTCTCAAGAGGCACGTCGCAATGACCTGAGTAATATCATCAGGGGCAAAACATACTTGGGCTCCTCAGGCGGGGGCGTGGCTGGGCGGAGTGCATCTTCCACATCTGTTTACAAATGCAGCTCAGCCCTGACGTGCTACTTGTATAGGTTTAATTTTTATTGGTGCCCCCCTTAAACAGTCCAAATTAGTTTGGTCCCGCCTCAAATCCACCCACTTCCTAAGGAACATTTAAAGACAGCATAGTGCTTTAATGTTTGCTATCTATCACTTTGAGGACAGCATAGTGCTACTATCCCTGCTCTATTCGTACTACTTATTTTTTCCTCTTTTTTTCGCCTCTGGCCACTGGGAATTTTGGTGCCCGCCTAAAATATCAACTGTATAAGCCTGTAATCCAAGTTCTCAAAATGAGGTGGCCTTAGTATACTAGTTCATTAATCACAATGATTTAATCTACTATTTTGTAGTTTGTCGACGGATGGGAAAATCAAGAACATAGAAGTGTTTGGCTACCAGAAGCGTTACAACCCAGAGAAATATTATGTAAGTATATTAGCCACTTTTGCACTTTGGAAAGTACAATAAATGCCCACCTATAAGCCGAATTTATTTTGGCATTTCCCCCCATGAGCCGAATCTTTTTCTTCAAAATCACATTTTGCTTATAAGCGGGGTTTTGAAAAATACTGTTAAAACAAATATCCCGTGGAGTATACATAAAATGCTCAGCCATGTCACGTCAGATTTCAATGAAAAACGTATCTGGATCTCTGTTTACTTGGTAAGGAATTGTTTTCAGGTGGGGGGTCAGGGCCCTCTCAAGATCCCAAATAATCTAAAATGTAGGTTTCGACTTATGGGCGGGGTTTCCCCAATTATCATCATAATTCCATACAAGCCAATTTTTTCTTTTTAAACTCAAGTTTGGCCTATAGGCGGGGTGGAGTTTTACAGTAGTAGCTATTCTGAAACCGTTGGTGTTCATAATCAGGAAGATGGTATGTGGCGGAATAACAAATACATGTCTAATGTATCGGCTGTCCATCTTCCTTTACAGATCTACATAATTAAAGTAGACCGGGAGAATCAGAAGGTTCCCTCCTTTATCTTCCGGCGATACTCAGAGTTCCAGGAGTTTCACCATAAGCTGATCGTACTTTTCCCGCTGGCCAAGCTACCCAGTTTGTCAGGAAAGTGAGTAGCTCTAATTGTTGCCTGTTTGTTTATACAAGTTACTTCTACTACAACCGGGCATGGTCATGTTAATTGTCGAAGTATTAATCTAAAGATGGATGAAATAATACCAACAATGAACAACTGTGATTTTATTGGTCTTACCGAATCCTGGCTAAACCCAAAATACGATGCTGCTTTGTTGCAATGGGCAGGGATAAGATACGTCAGACTTGACAGGGATGCTAATGCTAGAGGGATTATTTGTTACATGACTGAGCGTGTGTATAAATACTGCACGGTAGACTGGAAGCTGAGCACTATTTCAGATGACATCTATATAGAATGCATTTCTATTAATGTGGATATCCCCAAATATAGGAAAATGACCTTTTCCACAGTGTATAATAGGTACTCCAATAAAAAATGAATTTCATCCGGATTCAGCCCCTGTTACACTTTTTGAGAGGTTTCTAAATCTTTTGGAATTAGGTTTCTATCAGGATATTAGCGCACAGGTGATTCAGGATGTAATGACGATCTGTATAGTACAGTTTAAACATTTAATAGCATTTTCCATGTTCTCGGCCACCCTACCGCGGAGCTGGAAGACAGGTACTATAACTCCATTACCCAAGACAGGCAACCTCAAGTATGTTACAAACTGGCGTCCCATATCCATTCTGCCCATACCTAGCAAAATAATGGAAAGGGCAGTACAAAAGCATCTACAGGAATATTTGGTTCGACAGAACTATTTTCACAATGCTCAATACAGTTTTAGAAAAAACTTTAGCACAGCTGAGGCGATATATGATTTCGGAAATGACCTTTATGCAGCATGAAACAAGAACAGATATGTCACAGCCATTTTCATTGACGTGAGAAAGCTCAAGAAAAGCCCCCTGTACAGAGGGTAGGGAGTTCCAAACAGTCAGCAGAGCGTGTCCCCAGCGCTACTACTGTGTGCATGGTCCGCCTGTGGCACCTACATATGCATGAGCATGCAGCAGGAACCTCTCACTTAGTGCTAAATCCGGGAAAATCTAGGCATATCTCATTTAATCAAAAGCCATGACATTATTCTAGACATTGAGGGGGACATCCACAACCCACCCCTTTTTTAGTATCATGTTTGGTTCATAAATTATGGTTGAAATTGAGTTAAATGTTGCTATACAAAGGAGAAAGAACAATAATATTGAAAGAGGGGTATGGTCCTCTTATAGTCTATATATAAGAGAATAGATTGCACAAATAAAATCTGGCCTAAGTATTACCATTTCTTCCGGATTTTAAGTCTAGTAAAGGTCACATTAATAACCCAAAACGACACGGCAGTTGCATACAAGTCATTTTATTCAATGGTGGGTCAGTGGGGCCCACAAGTGGCCTTATAGGCTACGAGTGGGCCCCACTGGACCCACAAGTTGAATAAAATGACGAGTATGCAAATGGCGTGATGTTTTGGATTTATTATACCTAACTAAGTAACTTTACCTTTATTTTCACTGAAACAAGTTTCTTTCTGCCAAATTTCCCCTGAATAGTAAAGTCTGACTGGTGCCAGAGGGCATTATCATGACAAAACATCGTTTTCTTTTCTAATGGTCTATTGCATCAGAAACTACATGTCTATACCTACCCACCGGTGCCTAAATTGTTAATCAATTCACGGGATTACTGTTTTAAAATAGCACCTGAATGACATTGTGGCTATGGAAGTTATCCCTCATCCCAGAGGTGCCTGAAGGCCTGTACGCCACGCTCACGACGTGTACGCCACGCTCACGACGTGTACGCCACACTCACGACGTGTACGCCACGCTCACGACGTGTACGCCACGCTCACGACGTGTACGCCACACTCACGACGTGTACGCCACGCTCACGACGTGTACGCCACTCTCAGGGCTTGTACGCCACTCTCAGAGCCTGGGAGTGGCATACAAGCACTTTTATGCCATAAATATGCCGTCGGCAGCCTCTAGGCTTAAGAGATAGGGACTCTGTATGCTTTGCTGTCCTAGGTATAATAAAATAATCAACATAATACCTGACAATAAAAAAAGCTATATACCCTGAAAGACCTTGAATCACATATTATAATGGTAAAATAATTAATCATGTATACCATTTAGTTACTTCCATATTAACACCCAAATATCCGGTATTCTCCTCCACTGGGGCCTCCGACTGTATGCAGGGCAATTACTCGCTATGCTGACTGTCACTGTAATAGACTCAGTACAGGTGCCACGGGCCTGGTACCCTCAGTAGGCAGCTGGTGGGGTAAAAATGTAGCCACTTTTATATCTTTGAATGGCTCTCCAGCATTTACTACCGAATGATTTATTATTCTGATTTTGACATTGAGTTGACAAAAGCCTTTTCTACCAAGTTATCATTTGAGATATCATGTAGGATGCTTATTTAATTTTCGATGGAACCCCCTACAGAGGGCTACAACTTTGTAACAAACTATCACTACATATTCAGGAAGCAGAGAAAAAAGTAACTTTCAAAGGGAAAACTAAGTTATGGTTTGGTAGCAACATGAAAGGAAGAAAGCAGTTAGTGTAAACACCACCCACAGAGCAATTCCGGAGGGAGAATGTCCCCACCTGGCAAACAAGTTAGTTGACTTATTAACATGCTCATGAATATTGGAATAGTAGCAGGAAAAATCTTAGCGGTTTAACACCGACAAATCCATTAAACTGGGGAACTTTACCGTAAAGTCGAGGGAACAAGAACTTTAATTGAAAACGGGATAGGGAATGAACTTTTATACTTAATTTAGCATTCATTGGGCTCGGCTCTTTTTATTTTCTATGTCAATGAATTTTTTTATTTTCTATGTCAATGAAATTCTTAATGTCAGCGTTTCCTGGAGATTATGATTCTGCTGTCAGAAATGAGAAATAACGTATTGTACTAAAATTAGGTACCTGATCATTGGGAATCGGCACTGTGTGTGTATGGGGGGGGGGGTTGTAAACACTCAATCTTGGTGATTCAACATCAAAACTCACACATATTACACTCACACATATTATTCTCGCACATATTACACTCACACATATGCCCTGGTTCACATGCGATATCAATCACATATAACCATTCATTTTTACCATTTTTATGGCAATCCCGAGTCATCAATAGGTCCTAGGTGAATAGGTCTTTAAGTAAATGCCCCATGGGATTGCCATTACTGTTTTGTGAAAAACCGTGCCTGACCCCCTTTGAAGTATGGCGGTATGTTGCTATGACACGTGCCTGGTAACTCGACACCTTGCCACATGCTGCCATTTGGGTGTAATCCAGATGCATTTGGGGACCAGGTCAGAAGGTCACAGTGCTGGAGAGATAGGGAGTGTGACATACATCCACTTTACTGGGTTATGTTAAATCCCTTTTAAAATAACAAATACTTTTGATTCAAAGGCATAGCCTCTGGTGATAAAAAATATTTAGCAATAGAAAGGATTTAACTTAACTCAGTTAAGTGGATGTATGTCACACCCCCTATCTCTCCAGCACTGTAAGCTACTAACCTTGTCCCCAGTTGCATCTGTTTGGAGGCAAGTTTTGATACTAGATCCGTTTCCGCTTAGGCCCCCTATGGTATGGTCATGAGGTGTGACTACAGGTTGGCTTACTCATGAGTCAGCATTTTTTAAAGGAGTCCTGACAGGTCCCCCCCCCCCCGGCCAGGTTGATAGGGGTCAGTATGTAGAACCCATGGAGGAGGACATGTTGTCCACGACTTGGGCTATGGGGTGTAACAGGTTAGTGCATGGAGGTGAACATACTTTGATAAAAATTATGGTTCATCCCTGGCATGATGGCGTTTCAAATCACGTTTTCGATTTTGAGAATTGGGAGTAACCATTAAATTTGAGGAAAGTGGACGACATACTTTGATAATAACTACAGTTCATCCCTGATGTGATCACTTTTTCAATTTTGAGCATTGGGAGTCACCATTAAGGGGTCGTAATAGGTTGGTTCAAATTAACACACATGCATGCATTATTTGACACAGATATGTTGAGGCTATACATATTGTACACCAAATTGATCATATTTAATGTTTCTATCAGATTAGTTCCATTTTGGAAGATTTCAGAAGCCATGAAGTGCAAATGGAACAAAAACATTCTTTTTTCTTAGAACAGCATTATGGGATGGGAAAAGAACACTATCATAACTTTTGATAATTGAAGATTAATCTAGGTGTCATTCCCCGGGGCACTTTTCTTTCTTTTAGCTGTATCTCAATTATTAAACTCTACAGAGCTGTTCAAAGTAGCATAGTCACATAAAAATTGATGATTTTTCATGAAAAATGACTAAAATACCCTATTTTCCCCTATTTTCGCCTGTTTTCAACATTTTCCAACAATTTTCAAGTGACTATGCTACTTTGAACAGCTCTGTAGAGCTTAATAATTGAGATATAGCTAAAAGAAAGAAATGTGCCCCTGGGAATGACACCTAGATAACTCCCCAATAATCAGAGCTGATAAAAATGTTCTTTTTCCATCCCATACTGCTGTTCTAAGAAAAAAGAACGTTTTTGTTCCATTTTCACTCCAGGGCTTCTTATACATTCTAAAATGGAACTAATTTAATAGAAAAATTAAATACATTCAATTTGGTGTACAATATGTTAAGTCTCAACATATCTTTAGCAAATAATGCATGCATATGTGTTAATTTGAACCAACCTATTACGACCCCTTAAATTTGAGGAGAGTGGACCATATACTTTTCTGATAACTATAGTTCTTCCCTGGCATGATGGCAATTCAAATCCCGTTTTCGATTTTAACTATTGGGAGTTCACTATTAAATTTGAGGAAAGTGGACCACATACTTTGATAATAACTATACTTCATCCCTGATGTAATCACTTTTTCAATTTTGAGCATTGGGAGTTACCATTAAATTTGAGGAGAGTGGACCATATACTCTTCTGATAACTATAGTTCTTCCCTGGCATGATGGCAATTCAAATCCCGTTTTCGATTTTAGATATTGGGAGTTACCATTAAATTTGAAAAAAGTGGACCATATGCCTTTCTGATAACTGTAGTTCATCCCTGGTGTGATAAAACTTGGCTTCAATATAGGCCAGGTTTTACAATATATATAAGGGTTTAACCGTTATCTTACCCAGGGCCAGGCATGTAATTTCTTGTAAAAAACATAGAAGTAGTGTTCCGAACTTCACCAAATTTTATGTAATTGTCACAAATATTGTTTTATTCAAAATGCCTGAATATCATATGCAGATCCCCAGGAATTATTTTGCTGGAAACAATAATCCTCTGGGGTCCACGCGGACCCCAGTCAAATCCATTATAAAAGAATATAATAATAATAATAATCTTTTATTGACAGCAAAGGAGGTCATTACTGACCTATGTGTCATACATTCAAATTTCAAATATATACTTTGGCTCTAATAGAACCTGGAAAAAGGGTCCCCTGCTTTGCATTTTACTTTGATTACACCTATGTATGATTTTGAACAAAACAAACCTAATTGTAGACAACCATTTAATGTCAGTTATGTCACAATAGGTGGTATTTCTGATATGTGACGATGTCAGATCTCCATGCATTATATTGATATCCTTAGACAGATTTTGGAACTTGCACCATTCTATTTTCTTTTATTGGGGCCCTGAAGGTGTCAATATGTAGGGAAGACACTTGGGATTAGGTTAGAAAGAACATTCTGCACAGAACAAAAAAGGCTAGATGAGATCCTATACATCTGTCCTCTAGTGCTGGCCTATGCTCTACTGAAAATGTATGAAATCTGATTAAAATATGTATCCCTCACATAGAAAGGACTTTTATTCAAGTACAAGTTGCCAAGTTTGAACTTCTGGAGGCCAAATACAGCACCAGAGCCGTTTGGACCCCACCCGAAATGACACTTTTGTCGTTTTATGGAAAAAAGAGCCAGGCTTTTTCCATAAAATTTGGTAGGCATGTAGATATATAGGGTATATACCATATAAAACAAAAATAACACATTCGGTCACTATACTTTTCGATTGACAACATTTTGTCATTTTTTCATTTTTTTTCTTCTAGGAATTAAGTTTTACATAAACGTATCAAAACTGATGATAATAACATAATTACCACTTGTAAATATGCTTAATATCCTAGGGAATGAACATGCAAAAGATGCAGTTTGTATATTCAACCATCATTGTGTAGGAACTTTTTTTAGTCTGGGGTCCAGTTGGACCCCAGGTAGTATTAAACAGGATTTTTTTAACGTAGTATGATAAGGGTTAACAGGTTAATGGCCCATGCCTGATACAGGGATAGCCACATTTGTTTACAAATGACACGTGTCCTTATGTCCTTCTCGTCATTTCTTGAATAGGTACATTGGTGAGTAGATTAGGTCTAAGACAAGACTACAGAGTAGCCCACCCATTATTTTAGCTTAAGTGCTCAAATGATAGTTAGTACTGTGACATAGTGTTATGCTTTTTCATATGGTAAAATGGAACTATAGTCATGTACCATTGACTATCAATAGACCATGCTGACACTTGCCTGGATAGTTCAGTCAGGAGGGTGCCTGCCTCTAGACCATAGGGCCAAGGGTTCGGGGCTCTCTCGGGGAAACTTACTAAAACGTTTTCAAAGATTAGCCCTGAACCAACACACACCAGGGGGAGCCAGTAAATTTCTCAAGATCCTGAGAACGTCCACCAGGTAGGGTAAGTGAGTTTCTCAAGGTTCTGAGCATCTCCACAGGGTCCCGCCACTAGTTTGTCAGAATTATCCTTAATTCCTTGCACATTCACAATATATATAATTAATGTAAAAAGATTTTCATTCTCCAAAACATGCAATAATTTGTTTTTTGTTGCTGCAGGGTGTTGCTAGGGCGCACGCATGTCAAGACTGTGGCTGATGCTCGTAAACTAGAGCTGGAGAAGTTTCTACGCCAACTGCTGCAGCTAGCCCCTGAGATATCTGAGGTCAGTATTATTCATTAAGGCTTGATGCAAAGATGACTACACTGAGGCCCCTATTCCCTTCATGTATTTTGTTTTAATAATGTTAAGTTGGTGAGCAATTGAGTTCTTACTGAGTTTTTTACTCTTTTTGTGCCACAGAACAAAGCTATTTACATCACACAGCCGACGCACAATGCTTGAGTCCTAAAATCGATTGGAATTCAAATCACAATGGTGAAAATAGATACTGTAAAACCTCGCGTATAAGCCTAACTTGCGTATAAGCCGCAACCCGACTTTGGGCCGATCCTATAAGCCGTAGAGGCCTTCTGAATCACCCCTGGGAAAAACTCGCGTATTAGCTGCACCCCTTACTTTACCTTGACTGAGCTGGTGTAAGGGGGGGGGGGGGGGAGTCCAATGCCTATTGTAACTGTTTGAATGCTGGCAGCGATTAGCAGCAGTCTGCATTGTTTTAGGGCTGAGGTGTGAGTGGGCTGCATTGTAATAGGGCTGAGGTGCGAATAGGAAACATTGACACTGCCCACTCACTTTTGTCAAACAAATAATCCCCCCCCCCCACCCCACCCGCTAGTGCCTATAGCTCTTTCGGTCGCCTTGGGATGATTTTGGAAAACTATACTTTAGAAAAACTTGCGTATAAGCCGCACCCTCACTTAGTGCCGATCCTATAAGCTGCACTGGCGATCTGACTCGCGTACTAACCGCGGCTTCTACACGAGGTTTTACGGTACCAATAGAATCCAATAGCTATGAAAATAAGCCAATAGGTGCCAATAGAATCCAATAGGTATCAGTAGAATCTTACTGGTACCAATGTAACGTGCAACTAGTCCTCTAACATAGGGGTTGGTTCTGTGTACATACCCACTGTTGTCAACTGACAATGACATGCAAGTACGGCCTGAGAAATCTGACACGCGGATATCTCCGCTGTTTACACTCCGATGGATTCAATTTTCGACATGGACTGAAAGCAGAGGAGGCCTGTAGCTTGGTGATGTCAGCCCTAGTAGCAAGCCCGCACCAGGCCAATTTGCTTTTAGCTCAGATTGGCTACCAGTTTCGGTTTCATGTTGGGCAGATGGCTGGGCGGAAGTGGGGCCCCGATCAGGCTCCCCGTTTTGGGCTCAGATCAGTTTCAAAGCAGGCTGCCTGATGTGGGCTGAGGTTGGGTTTGGACAGGGCAACCTGGTCTAGTAGTTCCGACCATTGACAGGCACTCTGCCATGCACAGATATCACTACTATACAATATATAGAGTTTTCCAACAAAGCCAGATGATGAATTTGACATTATACAATAATACAAGAAAAGGTTTAAGTGGTGTAGAATAGGAAACAGATGTTCTCACAGGCTGGAAATAAGGTAGACTACACATTTGAATGATGAAGAGGAGGTTCTCTAAGGAGCTATCACCTGTTGACACCATTTCTGCGGCATTACAGCTTGCATATAACTGGACTCATGCTTCATGTAGGCTGATTAGCAGGACCTAGGCTATATTATTCCAGAATCAAAACAAAATATAAGGGAATGATTGCATGAATTCTAAAAGCCCATAATTATCCCAGGTGGTGCTGTGGCATCAAATTGGGCAGCCTATCCAAAAAAAACGATCTGAGCCCAAAGTGGGCAGCCCATCCAAAACGCACTCTATGCCCAACTTGGTTAGCCTGCTTGGGGCCACACCAAAGCCTAGTGCCCTAAACCGACGGGTGCCCATTAGTCCGAATGGGCGCTGGCTGTATACAGCCAGACAACAGCTACATAGGGATTCTATAGTGGGCAAAAACCGAGTGTTGTTCTGAATAATGTACTCACTGTCAGTGCCTCAAAAAGGTCAATCCTGTTCCACAAAAGGTACTCCACATGTCCAAGACACTTACATTGGTACAGACTTGTCAAATATGAGTGTATTTTGCATGTTTTGTTCCCAGCAAAAAAACAACAACCTCATATTCACCATTTTGGAAAATGCTGTGGTGCCCTCTAGTGGGACACAGAGGCACTGACCTCCAGTCTGACCAACAGATGACCACTTCTAAAGCAGGCCAGTAGCAGAGTACTGAAGTGATTGACTGGTCAGTTCTAACAAAATGAGTGTGTGTTTCCTACACCAGGGGGTGCCCACATCAGTTTTGAGAATAACAATGGCTGACATGGGCAGAGAGCAGTGGAGTTAAAATGAAACAAAGCCTGGATTATACTTGTTGAAGTGCATTTGGAATGTATTGTGGATGGTGACCAGGTGGGAATACATTGAGGCACCTGTGGCTGGAAGGATTAGACTAGACAGTGAGTACTTTATCTAAAACAGCTACTCTGCCAAATTGGCAGACCAACTGTGTAGTCATAAAGGTAACCTGTGTTCTACACCAGTATGGTGTAGATGTGTCGACTTAGTGCCCATCGGTTAGCCCACTCAGGGCCACACTTGCAAACACGGTGTGACCCAAAGCGGGGCCACACCGTGTTTGCTACTAGGGAGGCTACGTTATGTCTAGTGTAGTTGTGCCTGGTAAACTTGTGCATGGCATGCATGCGTGTACAATACCACCATCATCAACCGACGGAATGCAGTGTGCCCTCCTGACGTTAAACTACCCAATCAACCAATTTAACCAACAATGGGCACAACGCGATATGGCGAAACTGAAACAGGAATATTGTTGCTGTTTATGCTTTAACCAACTTGGTTTTTGGTGGAGAAGTAAAGAAGAGACGCTTGCAGCTGGCTGATGACGCCACAGCCACCAACTTGCCTACACCCACTTGTCCACCCACACCCACCGCCTGAAATTAGATAACATATAAGTGTTTAGGGGTAGCGTTTCTGGTGTCAGAATTGATAAATAACTACTTGTTGGCTTTGGGGCCTTGTCCCTAAAGCCATTTACACCACAGAGGGAGAGTAGAATAGACTAGCATAGGCGCCCTTGTTCATTGTTAAATAAAGTCCTAGTTGGCCCTTCAACCTTACCCAGGCCTGATCTGTCCATGTGTCTGTACAAGTGTGTGCAAGACTAATTTAATCTAGATCTGGTTTTCAGTTACTACATGGAGAACCAGTATACATTGAGGTAAGGCCTGGACACCTAGTCTACAGCCATATTTTGAGTTCTTGAATGTGGCTGTCAATGGCAAGGCTAGGTACCAGACTAATAACCATAGACTCCTATGTCAAGGCAACCTGTCAATGCCAATGTCAGTCCCTGCACATACAGAACCTATACTAGAAGTTGAGTGGTCCAGGGTCGCTCTTGAAATCACTCAAGCCCGCCCAAAGACAAACTTTGAACTCCAACATAATTACACCCCCCCTATACACACACATGCAACAACCCTGGTCTTCAGGGGGGGTTGGGACTTGCAAGCGTCGGGACTCTAGGGCGTATGGACTCGGGGGGGGGGGGAGGATGGTTGGGCCTCTCGGGCGCCCGGACTCGTGTTGGGATTTGGGGCCCTCTGCCAATCAGTCCCTGTTGGCCCATGAACCCTGAGTTGCCGTGTGATGTTAGTTACTCTTCCTCTTTGATTACCTATCGACCTAGGCACCAATGGAATTGTGTTGATACCTATTGGATTCTATTGGTAGCTATTGGATTCTATTGGTACCAGGTACCTATGCAATTCTATTGGTACCTTTGTGATTATATTGGGACCTATGAGAACATTTTATTGATACTGCCCTCTCCAATACCAATTGGAATGGTAGCAAAGTACTGGAGCTTGCTCGAAACCTTCGAACTTGTTTCTGTTTTGTTTCGGCTCTCAGAATAGATACATTTTCCTTTTTCTTAGTGTGGGGTAACAGGTTGAGGATTGTTGAATCATAAGTTATCGAAGCATAAGTTGTCAAATCATAAGTTGTCAAATGTGATTGCAGACCAGTGTGACACATGTTTTGAGAGTAGTTCTGAGCCAGGAATATGTTTCTGTTCTCAGCATTGACGAATAGTTCATTGTTAACAGGGGCACCAACGTTTTTGGCACCACTCAGGCATTCTCATACGTGGGTATGCCGTGTGATGTGGGTATGCAGGTGGTAGTACCCCCCATGTATCTTCAAAATTAGATACGTATGATAACAGGCAATTAAACATTCCAACACTTAATTGTGACTATTTTACAGTGAATAAGTGCCTAATCTAACTTAAATTCATTTTGGCAACTAGAAAAGAAATATACTTCTTAATTAAGATTTTTGCTACGAGCCTGAAAGCAATGGAGAAATATGAGAATGTGAGTGAAGCATGCTAAAACGTAGCTCAGGGAACCTGAACTCTATATCTCCGTTCCCCTCCGCAATAGAGTTCAGGAAACCAGCACTTTGAGAGTGGAGGAATGGGTGCGCGCATGTGCTTGCCCGCACATTTTCGGCCATAAATATTTGGAATTTCCTTATTTTTTTAACTGCGTTGGATAGCCTGACATTTTCTCTTTAACCTAGAAGAGTTTCAGATTTTTCTAAGCCCTAAAAGTGTACCAAAAACGAAATTTAAAAGGCCACCCCCCCTTCGCCACCAGACACGAGAGTGATGGCCACCTGCGCGCCCCCATTCCTCCACTCTCAAAGCGCTGGTTTCCTGAACTCTATTGCGGAGGGGAACGGAGATATAGAGTTCAGGTTCCCTGAGCTAGCTAAAACGTAGCTTATCATGTAATGGCATAGATCATCCATGATCTGTGCTTATGCACATTCTGAGCTAAACACAATTATAGACCTTGTCATTGGATTTGCAACTGATTGTCCAAACTAGCCTCATTTTGGATTCTTTTATTGGATATTTGGGTTGTGCAAAAGGATTCTGGAAAAGTAAACTCAAACTCAAGTAGTCTACACCATGCCCTCATTCCTTTTGCGCACTCTAGTTTCACTAGCTCCTGAAGAAGGGTTAAAACTAACCCGAAACGTTGAGCATCTAGTCATCTCATTCCTACCTACAAGTGTAACTGTGATAACTGAACTTGTTGCAATAAAACCGGATTTACTGGATCTACTAGTTCGTGTGGACTACTTTGGTTTGTGGAGGTTAACAACATCATAGTTTCTGAAATGATTTACACCTTTACTCTTTTAATGGATTTGGTAGAATACCACAAACCAAACAGACCAGTCAGATGAGTTTACTATTTTCATTCTTCAGTAGGTATACATGGTGAGTAGTTGAGATGGCTACTTAGGATAACGTTTCGGCTCGCAATGGCCTTCATCAGATCCTAGCCAATACTAACAGATATTCAGAATGTACAGCTATTTATAGGGTAATATTGCATCATGGGAAGACTAGAGGATCATGGGTAATGAAGTGAGGGCTTATGGGTAATGATGCATCTTGGGTAGGCTAGAAAAATGGAGGGAAATTTGAATTTTCGATTTTTTTGAAAAGTGGTTAAATGCAGACCCTATACACACATATTTGGTTCTCATATATTATTAGAACAGTTATGTTAAGATTAATTATACACCACTAGTAGACCTCTATCACAGGTTATTATAAACAGAAACACATGAGTACAAACAGGAAATTGTCAGCAAAATAATTAAGCAAAATTTGTATCACAGTAATGCATGGTTCAACTATACTCTTTTAAGTAATCAATTAAATCAGCATCATTACCTTGACTCATTTGTTTTGTCAATCACACGCTCAACCTTTTTTGTGTGTTTGACAGTGTGACCTGGTGTACACCTTCTTCCACCCGATGTTGAGGGATGAGCAAGACATTGACAAGAACCTTCACAAACTCAAAGGTATCTAGTGTACTCTATCTTCAGCACATAATTGGGGGGCAAGGCTAACAATGTAACAGGGGGTTGGTGTGGTCACCAATAGGTGCTGATTCCGAATCTGCCATGTGTAAAGTGATATCTTTGTCGCAACAAGATCAAATTCGAGGTTAAAGGTCACGATTTGGTGTAAGGTTGAGACTGAAACAGTTTAAGCAGGGTAATAGCAGTTGAAGCAAATAGTTTATTCTATTTTATTTGTAATATCACTTTATACAGAGCAGATTCGGAAACAGCACACTCAGTACAACACTCAGACAAAGTATTGGACTCCACACCAATCTAAATATCAATATTTGGTCATCCTGGCCCCCCAAGTAACACTTAAAGCCTAGAGCGACCACAAGCCAAATGAACATTACACTCCCAGAATTTCAATGTATACACCACTAGACAGGTCAAGAAATTTGCAGTTTAGTGGTGTAAAGTGCGAGCATATGTGGACTAATTTTTCCCCCAGAAAAGAAAAAACTCAATTTACCTTAAAACCCCATCTATAGGACGACCTGTAGAACGGTGATGTGTATCAATGACGTGATGTCTATCAGCTACACATCAAGGCTGACCATCCAAACGTGATGTATATCAGAAAGACCTTATCTCTATCAAATTATGTGTATCGATAAGCGTTATCTGTATCAATTGAAATTAACAGTACACTGAAGTTATCTGTATCGAACCTGTTCTCTTCCAGAATGTAGTACAGACAGATATAGGCAGCAGAGGTACATGATGCTCAATTTCGGGCGGGAGGGAGGGGGGGCGGTAAAACGATTCCATCCCCTCTGCCGGGTGGGTGGAGAGGCAGTTAATTTCAACCCCTCTAGAAAAATTACTTCATTCCCCAAAATGGCCAATTTGATAAACAAAGCGTCAAGAATCGCCAAAAAAAGTATACTTTTTTCGAATGGTCAATTTGAGTAGAAAATTCCCGAATACATGTATATTGATAGTTAGCTATTTTTTACATTTTTCTTGTCCATTTTTGCGAACTTTTACTCCATTGGGGATCTTTTAAAGACCTTTCTGGGCAGCTTTACTGTACTGTGACCTACCATAACCTACATGTGACACCCCTACACAGTCATAGTCAAGGTCAAGTTTTGATACAGATGACGTTATTGATATAGATAACGGTTGGAGGTCCCTTACTGCAAGTTGGCTTGAGTTACTCCACATCACGTTAGTTACTACACATCACGTTAGTTACTACACATCACGGTTGGATGGTTGCTACACATCACGTTTTTTTTATACACAACACGTTTGCATGGTCAGGCGTGATGTTTAGTTGATACACATCTCGTTGTTGATACACATCACTGTTCTACACGACCCCACCTATAAGCCGAATCCCCAACTTGAGGAAAAAATTCGTCCTATACAAAATAGGTCTAAAAATCGTTTTCTCTTTATTCTAATATATTAAAACCCCACCTATAAGGCGAACCCTCAACTACAGAAAAGAATTTGGCTTATAGAAAATAAAAACGCCAATTAAAATTCGTCTTATAGGAGGGGTTTTACGGTATTGAGATTTGCCCCAAAAAAAACTTCTAGCCATCCCTCCTAACCATATTTTACACCCAATGTGATAGAACTTTCGTTATTTTTGTTTCCAAAGATAGGTGCGGTAGGGTGATTTTTTTTTCTTTTTAATTCCAAATTTATTTATTTTTGTCTATGGATTTCAACCTTGAATCAATGGAGCTATTCAAAACAAAACAGCAGAGTTCTTTTTAAGAGTCAACGTTTCAACCTTCTTAGGTCTTCATCAGGACTGAAAAATTATTTCTCTTGAGATAATTGACTATTGTCATATTTTTCGCTGTAAACAAGAACTGCAGATTTTGAAATTGCCTTGAAGGACCTGCATGTTGAGGCTAAAAGAATAAAGGGGCGTCTGAAATGGACTTCAAACACATTGTAGACTTCTTGAGGACATATTTGGCTATACATTGATCAAATTTAGCATTGTGCATCACATTTTTTCCAATGGGAAAATTGAAAGATAAAATCGAAAATCCATGTCTAGTGGTGAAATGATCTGACTTTTCCATTCTTTTTGTGTGATGCGCCAATTAGGGAATTACTAACCCTCAAATTGGTCAAAACTATTTGATTTTGAAAATCATTAGCCCCAAATAGGCCCCCTCCCATATGCCTATCATTTCATCAGTTCATTTCTGAAGGTTATACTGGAAACAGTGCTGTGGTTCCTACTTCTAGACTGGGCCCCATGGTGTAACAGTACTATAATGAGCTGGCCTGATTGGCTCCAGTTGACATGATAACCAGACTACTTGGTTTATATTTAAGTTCATGTATCCATTTTGATATAATGCGACTTTGGGTTGTTTGTTTCTTACAAAATCAAATCATGCCATGATTACAGAGGAGCCAGCGCCCCGTCCGGCTGCCCGGATGATTCAGGGTCAGGTGAAACTGTCAATGATCTACAAGAACGAATCCCTCACCATTATGATCATGCATGTCAAGGACTTGGTATGTACAACTTTACTAGCGGCTTCTCACAAACATGTGTAGAACAGGCTGTGTAGATTGGACTGTGTAGAACGGGCTGTGTAGAACGAACTGTGTTAAACCATGTGTAAAGTAAACCTGTTACATGTCACAAACTGTACTTTGTGTGTGTGTGGGGGGGGGGGGAGCTTATTCAGCCAAATTGGCCACACAATAACCGCAACCAACTAAAAGGATGCTATTCATCATGAGGAACAAGAATCTGGCATTTGTTTTTAGTTTTTAGATGCCTATTTAAACACCACCCGAAAGCCACATTTTTCAACTTTTTAAACAGAGAAAATCATAATTGATCTAAAATCCTTTTCTAGGCTTGAACTTCTCCTTCCTAGGCTTGGCCTGAACCTGAACCTAAAATGTTGAAGCATAATTGATAATGTTTAAAATATATCTAGAGTGAATTCCCTCAACAAAGGCAACTTTGGAATATGTACAAGAATGGGTCCTAAATTGTGCTGATGAACATGTTTAAGCATTGATCACACTCTTCCCTAGAAAGAGGTCAGGAAAATGTTTATGGCCCCCACCCCATTCCCTACTCAAGGGTAAAAGTAGCCATTTTCACGCAGCAGTGTATAATTTAGCACAATGTAGGAAATTTCCAGAAAATGAGTTTGTTTTGTTTTATTTGGAGATCTCAGACCACTTAAAAAAAATTATCAGCTTTGCAGACACCGCCCCGCATGCCCTAAAAAGGGCCGCATGTGTGTATTTTTCTCACAAGTTTACTTAAAAAAGGGCAGCATTGCATGAACATGTAATGCAACAAAATACCTTAATTATTTATCCTTGCATATTATCAACACCATGGCACATGTTTTTAAAGATGAAAATGTATGATGTATATGAAAAGCAAAAGGCACTTGTTCAATAAAATAAAAAGAGACCACCCTCATGGCTTGAATTACAAATATCAAATAAAATAAAAAGCCTCCCGCCCTCACCATATTTTTTCAAAAGGTGTCCACAAAGCTGATAATTAATTTTAAGCGGCCTTATATAATTTAGAATTACTGATTTAATGATGTGGACTAGCTAGTTAGTATGACTATTGATCGACAGGGGGTAGTACCAGCTCCCCCACTGAGCTCTGAGGTGATCCTACGACAACAATTGGACAGTATTCAGGCTCTTACCATACAGGAGAGAGCCAGGGAGGCTCAATTGAAGAGGCAGCAAAGGCTGAAGGAGGCTGAAATGGAGTTGGGGGGCCTACGAGCGGGCAATAACCTGATTGAGACTAGGTAGGCGTTGTCCGCGTTCCGCGGAGCCATAGCAGGCGCTACAGAGGTGTTCAAGAGTGAGAAAAACTGCTCTGTGACTTACCATAGTGCGGACTCGCGGCCTGTACCCGGCGGCCGGCACGCGGACGCCCGGTACCGTAAAACCTTGTGTATAAGCCTAACTCGCGTATAAGCCGCACCCCGAGAATGGTGCGATCCTATAAGCCGCAGAGACCATCTGAGAATTGTTAATTTGGTACTGTAGTATACTTATAAAAACTCTCGTATAAGCCGCACCCTATATAGGCATGTTTGGTATCAAAAGAAAGCTGAGTCTGATTCGCGTACAAGCCGCGGCTTATATGCAAGGTTTTACGGTACCAGCAGACATTTCTACTCACCACGGTTGGGCGTCGAATGCGGCCGCGGGCCTCAACAAAGATGGCGGCGCCCACATCTCACCTTCCGGTTTAGCGGTCGAGAGCGATTTGCAAGCAGAGTTTCATTGCTTTCTGAGCCATAAACATCGCCAGGAGGGTGATATGATACCAAATGGTCAGGTACAACCCCTTCTACAGCCAACGACCGCGAAGAGCGAGAGGCGGGCCGCGGAGAGTGACCAGACACCCGTGATGAGCGAGTGCAGGTTGGTGGTGTGTATTCAGGTGGGAGTGTGGACACCTCATACCTACATACTATGGGTGCAACAGTAGCAGCAACCTCAGCTCCAACAGGGGCAACAGCAGCAACAGCCATCTCAACAGCAGCAACAGCAACCAAACCTCACAGAGGCCACAGCCTCTGTACCCATCCTCTGCTTCAGCCACCATCCAGGCTTGTCAGATTATCTCTGTCAGATTATCTCTGTCAGATTATCTCTGTGATGAGCTGAGGGTTTATGCTAGGGACAGCAGGAGGAAGAGGTCCAGAGAGAAAATCAGATCAGACTATCATCTGGATTATAAGCAAATTTCCTACCAGGAGCTAGTGTATGGTATGACTTGTGTGCACGAGTGTATCATTAAGGGTGAATTTACCAGCCGCATAACAGCTAGAGGCTACTCTGCCCACATAGAGTTTATTACTAAAGGGGGCCTATCCAAGGCTTATGATGCAGACACTCTAGCTAAGTATGAGTTCAAGGTCGCCACCAAGGTCAAAGAGGGTGACCTCACAGATTTTGTGGTGTGATGAGGATGCCCGCCACGACTGACTGGGCGTGGATAACACTATACCAGTCCGCAGAGCGCTAGCCCGGGAGTAAGCTCGCAATGATAATCGGGGGGCCAATAGTGGAGAACGAGGTTCCAGCAACAAAGGGGGACCGTGCCCCCCTGATATATGTGGTCAGTGGAACTTCCGCGACAGGTGTGACTAACCCGTGTAACAAGAAGCAGATATGCAGTAACTTCCGGGGGGCCCATAAGGGGAGATACTGCAGGAGCCAACCTAGCGGTTTCTATGGCAACCAGCATCAGATGATGGGCAACCCCCCTCAGGGATATGGGGGTGGTTTCAGGGATGCTGTCGGGGCACGGTGTAGCGGCCTCCGACCCAGACGCAAATTTTTTGTTGGACGGTTTAGCCCACAGCTTTAAGTTGGTTGACCCAGGCTCTGTGATTCACCCTTATTTATGTGCAAATTATAAGTCAGCGACTGTTTCAGCAAAACAGGAGATTAGCCAGATTAGCTGAGTAGTGGTAAGTTATCAACCGTGCCAAGTACCCCCACTACATCCATGCCCTCGGTGCCGTTGTGAAGAGAGATGGCTCAGTCCATATCACTGATGGTAGCCACCCGCTAGGGGCGTCCATCAATTCCTTTATGGAATTCACTTTTCAAACTTTCAAGTTCAAAACCATAGATACGGTTTCTGCAGTCATGCAGCCGTACTGCTACATGGGGTCACAGACATTACCAGTGCATATAGGTCAATTCTGCAGTGGGACATAGACGGTACCCCGTGATTCATAGAGGACAATTTTCTGCATGAGGAAGTAAACTTCTTCTCAGGTTGCCTGTGGGCGACAAACTTCAACGCCTGTATGGAGTGCTGGCCCACTGCAGCACGCTCGTAAGGGGCGGCAGGACTTTCAGCCACTGTAAGAAAGTCCTGCTGTAGCCCAGAGAAAAGGGGTCACGTTTGCACTGCCAACGAGCGTCAGAGAGTGGTGAATCTACCCTACGGGCAAAAGTGACAATGAAAGGTCCATGGAGATTCTTCGTCTCATCTTCTGGGACACGGTCACATTTAACTGTCATTTAGTAGGGGTTTTCTTGCCGGGTTACAAGAATGTTGTTGCTGATGCAGTATCCAGAGCCAAGTGTTTCAACGACATTCCTTTCCATTTATGTTGTAGAAACAAACCAGTTTGTCAGGGACCTGGACATCAGGGCCGCGGAGTTGAGGTCCATGGCGTGGTCGGCCTCCACCTGGAAGATGAAAACTTCCCAGTGGAAGAAATTCCTCGGGTTCTGCGCTCTCGCCGGTGCCACCCCAGTACCCACCAAGCTTGACGTCGTGTGCCGATATGCGGTGTACCTCTCTAAAGCTTTGAAATACTCCACTATCCAGAACTACATCAGTGCGGTGATCAGCCTTGATAACTATTTTAGCCATGACATCCTCTACCTCAGGTGTGAGTTCACCTTCGCTATGACAAGGTCGGGTATCCGCCGTGCACTGGGCGACCCAGAACCTCACCGCCCCACCTTGTTCCTGGAGGACTTACATTTAATGTTTATCAGCCTTAACTTATCCAGGGCCAATGAGATCACTATGTGGGCGTGCATCACCCTGGCCTTTAGGGGCCTTCTGAGGAAGAGTAACCTTGTCCCGGACTCCAGTCCCTTGCAGGGACATTATCTACGTAGAGGAGCCCTGGTGTTTGATGACTGGGGGCTGGAGATAAAGGTGTCCAGCTCCAAAACCATTCAGTACTGCCAGAAAGTCCACTGGGTCCCAGTCACAAGGTTCGGTGACTTAAGTCAGGAAATATTTCACGGACTTGCCTAACTAAGCCGTTGACTTACAGCAAACTATTGTCTTTTCTCAAGACTCTCCTAGACCGCTCAGGTCTGGAGTCTAAGAAGGTGGGTTGCCACTCCCTCCAGCACGCAGGTGCCTTATACATGTACAATCTGGGCCTTTCATTCGAGAAAGCATCTATTAAGTTGGTTGCGGGGAAAAGTTTGTCCTAAGCTCCGCGCTCCCCCTCTGTGTGAACACTTTGTCATGGTGACTTGCGGACATGATATAGATACTCTGTAGCAAGTGACACATCACACACACTGTACACCTTTCAATGTTTGATATACGCTAACAACTTTTAATAACCTTCTATAAACTTCACACGTAGCCACCGACATAAGTTATGCTTCTGCGCATTGTGCCTGTGTCGATCACCCAGGCAGGGTGGGGTTGGGGGGGGGGGGGGTTACTTTGTATTCTATTGGTTCTGTCGATGTTGCTATTTTATCAAAGAATGAAGAGAATGCGATTCAGCTTGAGTTGTATGCAGTGGTAGAATGAATAGAATAGTTAGGACATCCAATTTATTTTGATTTAGATTATCACTATTTTGGCCTCGATTTTTCAATTATATCGATTTATTTTGATAAACTTTAATATCTGCTTGAAAAACGTGTATCTTCTACATACTTGAAGACCACATCCGGAGGTTTTTAATTGGCAATTTCGCTATTGTAATCAGGTACCTAGGTATGTTAACTGACTTCCTATCTAAAGGTAACTCCTGTAGAGATATATTTATTCATTTATTACTTGGTTTAGTTGGGGGCCAATCCATGAGACCTCATATCCTATATATCAGTGATTGTGCTGTCCCCAGTGAGAAGCACATGAACTACAGCCCAAATACCCAATGTGATCTCATATTGGGTGACAACCAACCCAATGGGGAGGCCACCCCATATATTTTCTATAGAAACTACATGCATGTGCAAATATCACTTCAAACCTGGTATTCTTATTACAAAAGATAAATCAACATACTAGCACTAATTTGATGAGAAACCCCTCCTAATCCTTATCTATAAAGGGCCCCAGAAAGTACCTTTTCCCTTGGAATCATGGTCACACATGCTAGCCAAAACTGAGGGAGTGGCCCCCCTGTGCCCCTGCAGTGGTCAGTCTGCCTGAAGCACTTACCTCCCACTGGCCGTCCCTCCCTCCCCCCCCCCCCCCCAATCACTGAGCACTGGCCCTGATCACTCACCATACTTCAATACAGAGTGTAACAACGGGCAATCCATAAGGTAGTTAACAGTTGTAAGTTTCCCTGCAAGCAGGGGGGGGGGGGGGGGGGGGGGTATGTGGGTACAACTACACCCCCCCCCCACACACACACACACTCTCTCTCTCACACATGTACTTAGCAATGGCCTCTCACAGCAGACCATGTACAGCAGTGCCCCCTTGTGCAAAGTGAGGAAAGCACACATTGACCAATTCAGTATTTGGAGGGATTTACTATTTTTTGCTAAAAACACCACTTTATTCACATATTTATGTCACATATACTAAAGGATTATTCAAAACAGTATGTCTGCAGTGGTATATTCTGGTTATCTCATATTATTCAAAACCTCCGGATGTGGTCTTCAACTCTATAAAGATGAATACTTGGTAGCACTTTGAGCACAATCTGAAGTATATTGCCCTCTATATTTAAAAGACACACTATTTAAACTGAATAAAAAGCAAGTTCTAAATAGAATATTTACACAATTCCCGCAGTTTTAGAAAGCTGAATTACGAGGTTATCTGTGCAACAAATACTGTATTGATATGATGCTTTTTCGATACGATAATCGGAATACAGGAAATATCGGTGTATCGATTCTGGGGGTATCAATGACAGCCCTGAGGTACTAAAAGCACTTTGCAGTTGGCCATAACAAACTTAGATATAACGAGGACTGTTTTATAAAGAGCATATTTTTTGTCCCATTTCCCTTAGATTAACTCTTGTAGATTAATTCTTTAAGGATGAATGTCACTAAAAGATGAATTTGTCGTCATGATGTACCAATGCAGCCCGCCGAGTAACTCGCCGGGGCTGCATTGGTGCATCAGGCCAACCCTTTGGGAGTGTCTCAACCCCATAGGGTCGGCATGATGCTTGAATGCAGCACTAGCGAGTTAGGCCACACTTTTTTTATTTTTTGGGTTACAGATCCCTCAAGAAATTTCAAAAGCACGGAGGACGAAATAAAAAAATAAAAAATAAAAATAAAAGTCCGGCTCTAGGCATTTTTCTCATAAATGTGCAGAAAATTTGGATAGCCCAATATAGGTGGGGAAAATAAAATGATGATCGAACTATTGAAATTCAATAATGTTTTAGTCAACTGATATTCCATTGTCTTTTTTCTCTGAAAGATTGTGAAAATTTGAATTATTATTTCATCACAATGAGAAATAAATCATCATTTTCCTGTTGACTTAAGCTTTCTAATGGTATATTGTACTGCATATAACTTTTATTTTTTTCTTTGGATTATTTTCTCTGGATCACACATCGGAGGGAATAAAAAAAGTACATTTTCCCAATTTTATTTTTATTCTGTTTTTGGCCTTTCCTAGTGCGGCGGGCCCGTAACCCAAATTTAAAAAAAAGTGTGGCCTTACTTGCCAGGGCTGCATTCATGCGTCATGACGACCAAGGGCATGATGCATTAAGACATGCATTAAGACCTTAAGGCCACACCAAAAAAAAGTTGGTCTACGGGTTTTCTTCTTTTTTTTATTGGCCCAAAGTTTTTTTTGTCTTGTGGATTTTAACCTTGAATCAAGTGGCGTGGACAATTTTCTTTTTTTTTGATGGAAACCTTTTTTGCATTGTCCCGAACCTGGCTATCGATCAGAAAAAGGGCCACCAAAAAAATGCATTTTCGAAAATATGGTGCGGGAAATCCGTACACCAACTTTTTAATTTGGTGTGGCCTAAAGGGTTAACACTGCATTAGGGAGTGCTCAATTTATTAATAACAGGTGGTGGAGTTGGAGGGGGGGGGTCAACACTCCCGGCCTGCTATACATGATGTGCTTGGGAGAGTGTTATGGGGCTGCCTGGATGTGCAGGTTGCTTGTATATATATAATACATATACTGGCATACCCAAGCTATCCTGTTTTAAAGCCACACCAAAAAATGGATTTTGTTCATGGAAAAGTGAAGCATGGCAAAAAATATCAAAATGGTTGATCAGCAGGAATCAAGAGAGAAAAAGTTTTAAAAAGAAAAATTCTTGATTTTTGAAAAGAAAAATAGCGAAATCCATTCCATTTCCGGAAAATAAGGTGAGCAAAATCCATTGACCAACTTTTTCTAGGCCTAGTTGATGTACAGGCTTCTCCACCTGGTTTAGAACCGTGTGCACAGACTTTGCAGAGCCGTGTGTTAATCTTGCTCCAACTTCTATCAAATTGAATGATGGCAGAGTGTTTATTGCAGGGTATCGAGGGTGACGAGGTGCCTTCTCCGTACGTCAAGACCTACTTGCTCCCAGATCCCATGAAGTACACCAAACGGAAGACACGCATCATAAAGGGCACCTTTCATCCGACCTTCAATGAAGTGGTCTGTTAGCAGTTTGAACCCTTCCTCACAAATGTTTCAATCTTCATGTCAGATTTTGATTCCCCACTGATTTCTACCAAATACCATTGGATTAGGTTAGAGCAGGGCATGTATAGACAAAGGTTCACGAGTTCTAGTCTGTTGATTTATTGCATCATGAAATATGGCCTGGCATTCAACAAGTGAATAACCCAGACAACAGACTAAATTGAACCATTGTGCCTTTGTGTTTATTTTTTATGTTTTTTCAAAACAAGGTTTCATCCACTACCATAAGGCTGGCTAATACAGATCTTAGCTTTGATACATTTCTAGCCAGAATGCACCATTTCAAGTCGAGCTTTTCAAATTTTCACAAAACTTTCCCACTAAAAAGCAGCTTGATAGATCTAATACAGATTGGCCAAAATTCACCAGAATGCACTATTTCATGTCCTGATTTCCAAATTTTCCCAAAGGCTTTTTTTTTTTAAGCAAGGTTCCAGCCCTGACCATAGAGGCTGGATAAAACAGGTCTGAGCTTAGATGTATTTTTGCCCAAAATGCAGCAGAATGCACTATTTAAAGTCTATGATTTTCAAATTTCTCCAATAGGCCACTCAAAAAAAAGCTGGTTTCTCATCACTGCGCGCATCATAAAAATCGTGAATTGGTGAAAACTTTTTTTTTTATTTTAGACATTTTTGATGAAAAATATATTAAAAATCGACAAATATTGGCATATTTGGCATCAAATTAAAGCGTAAGGGGTCGTAATAGGTTGGGTCAAATTAACACACATGCATGCATTATTTGACACAGATATGTTGAAACTATACATATTGTACACCAAATTGATCATATTTAATGTTTCTATCAGATTAGTTCCATTTTGGAAGATTTCAGAAGCCATGAAGTGCAAATGGAACAAAAACGTTCTTTTTTCTTAGAACAGCATTATGGGATGGGAAAAAAACACTATCATAACTTTTGATAATTGGAGATTAATCTAGGTGTCATTCCCTGGGGCACTTTTCTTTCTTTTAGCTGTATCTCAGTTATTAAACTCTACAGAGCTGTTCAAAGTAGCATAGTCACATAAATATTGATGATTGTTCATGAAAAATGACTAAAATACCCTATTTTCCCCTATTTTCGCCTGTTTTCAACAATTTCCAACAATTTTCAAGTGACTATGGTACTTTAAACAGCTCTGTAGAGCTTAATAATTGAGATATAGCTAAAAGAAAGAAAAGTGCCCCAGGGAATGACACCTAGATAACTCCCCAATAATCAGAGCTGATAAAAATGTTCTTTTTCCATCCCATAATGCTGTTCTAAGAAAAAAGAACGTTTTTGTTCCATTTTCACTCCAGGGCTTCTTAAACCTTCCAAAATGGAACTAATTTAATAGAAAAATTAAATATGATCAATTTGGTGTACAATATGTTAAGTCCCAACATATCTTTATCAAATAATGCATGCATATGTGTTAATTTGAACCAACCTATTACGACCCCTTAAACTGTCCGTAATACAGTGGGTTAGGGATAACATACATTTTTTCCAAATTTCATTGATTATCAAAGTCTTGACTACTAAATCGTCAAATGTGTTTGCGAAAAGTCTATATTTTCCCATACATTTTGGCTCCACAGTAAAAAAAAAAAAAAATTTGAAATAAAAAACGCCCTCGTCATATTTTTTCAGTGCTTGGTGATGAGAATCTTTTTTTTTTGAGTGGCCATACCGCTAAAACAAGGTTTCAGCCCAATCATAGAGAATAATGCAGAGCTGAACTTTTATATATTGTGTACCAAAATGCATCAGAATGCACCATTGCAAGTCATAGACTTTAAAATTTTCTTGAGGGGGGCATGCCCTCCAACCCTCCTAGTTTGACCGCTAGACTTTGCTTGCGATGATACTAGGAGGGGGGATTATACATCCTCCTAAAAGAATCCTGGGCTCAGATGTTTTCCTCTTTGCAGTTTGAATGCCTGATATTATTAGTTTTATGCATCATTATCAAATAGAGGAAATTCACCCTAATTTCATCTATAAAATATATGAAAGGCAACGTGAAAAAAGTCATGAAAAATGTGAATTTAGTCATGAAAAATGTGAATTTAGTCATGAAAAAGTCATGAAAAAGTCATGATTTTCAATGTCTCAGGTTTGGTGGCAACCCTGATTATTGTAGTTGCAACTGTTGTACTCCAGAATACTCCAATCTTTGATACAGTTCCTGTGACCAAATTTGAATGAGAGACAATTGAAAATACCCTCTCACCCAGCTGGTCAGAATCGGGCTACAACCCAGTCAGAATCGGGTTACCACCCAGTCAGAATTATGCTGCCCTACCAGTCTGAAGTGGTGGTTGCATCTAGCGAGAAAGGGGGGGGGGGGACTACCTACTGCCCTACCCTCCCCCCCCCCCTTTTCCCTACCCCCACAGTGTAGTGTATTCAAAACCCAGCCCTAACAGCCGGTCAGAATAAAGCCGCCCCCCCCGCCTTAATTTACCACTGTCTGGATGTAGCATCATCTGCTCGGAATGTACCACTCAAATGGTCGGAATGTACCATCCTACTGGTCGAAATGTACTACTCAAATGGTCGGAATGTACCACTATAAACAGGGCAAGACAACGACCTCACCACCAATACTACACTTATAACTATTATTGGCAATCCTAGCTGTATAATTACAATTGTATTACTAGACTACCCGGTATGACTCAAAATGTAGTGTTGAAATGTATAAACCCAAATGTGTAAAAAGGAGGTTTTTCACCTGTGTGGTTCTGATTGAAGCCAATGAGGTACAGGAGTAGCCCGCTCCTGATACCCAGTCACCTCACACATGTTATACATTTCAACCCTGCATTTTGACTCATACCGGGTAGTTTAGTAATACAATTCGCTTATAATTATACAGAAAGGATGACCAATTGATAGCCATGGTGCCTGATAATGTAGCCTGATTCTGACCAGCTGGTGGCCCGATTCTGACTGGCTGGTGGCCCGATTCTGACTGGCTGGGTGAGAAGGTGTTCTCAATTGTCTCTAGTTTAAATTTGGTCACAGAAACTATATAAGAAATTGCTTTATAATGCATCACAAAATATGGAGGAAGAGGGGGAGGGGGGTATTCTTTGCCGCCCCCCAAGAAGTGGGGGTACCAGTGCTAGTCCAAAGTTTTTATTGGCTTTTTAAAAATTGAATACCGCAGGAAAATTAATGAAGAGGTCAACGGGGTTGCAATAATGGAACAGAAATACAGTGAATTCTGAATACAGTTAAAGATAGAACAACATAGAAAATGTTTATCTTCCCAGCCAAGAAAAATCATTTGGAAAAAGTTAAATATTACACCCTGTACACTGCTTCAAAGGAGCCGGTCAGAATCGGGCCACTGTCATCTTTGCCAAAAATATCGAAGCTCTCTAAGGGGGGTTAGGACTTGTTAACCTAACCATATAATAGGTCCGGGTATCTCATGTATGTTAAACACCCCCAAAAAAAGATTTCGGTCAAAATTTATGTTTTTTCGGCCAGTCAGAAACAGTCAGAATCGGGCCTAACGGCCAGTCAGAATCAGGCCAGTCAGAAACGTACTTGTATCACTCTCATGAGACATAGCCATAATGGCCTTTTCATTTATAGTGAAGGCATTGCCTGGTACTGTTTATCCCTCGAACCAAATTTGGGCATTGAAAAGTGGCAAAAACTGAAACTTTGGCCGTTTTGAGGCGGCCATATTGGACTTGCATATTGTGGGAGACACTGCATCTTTGCTTTTCATGTTGAGACCTTCATTGACATTTTGGATTCCAAATTCCCAAGGGATTTGAAATAGCGGTTTTGATGCTATGATTTTTCCAACCTTTCAAATTTTCAGTTTCAATTGTAAAAATTACCACCTTGAATCCTCCTTGTTCAAGTATAAACCTTAATTAAAACCACACAATATTTGCATTTCCCAAGAGTGTATGAATGTGTGAAAGAACTCATACCAGATCACTAGGTCATTGCATTCTGAAAATATTACATTTTGAAGATTACACAAAATTGGGATTTTGCAGACTGAGAACAAAACCCCTGATGTTTAGTGGCCAACATCTGAGAAAATTTACATATCTTTTATGCTGAAGTGGTGGCGTAGCCACCTGGTGGTGCCGCCAGGTACCACCAGGACGAGGCATATGATGTTTGCACATAACCAAAAGGCAGAACGGGCGCCTCCATCTTGGATTGCGGCGCCATCTTGGATTAAGGAGTCACAACACAAATTTATGCTATGTGATAACAATAATATAAATCAACCTTTGATAGGTCCTGAGGTTGATTATAATTACACCTACCCCCCCCCCCCCCCCCCCCATTAACATTGGCCCAAGGAATTCAATGGTTCTATTGGTTTGTTGGTGATACAGCTGGTCGGCTAGCAACAGCTATTCTAATTGTTTATCTGCCTAGCAACACACATTTCCATGGTCCTGAGGTTGATTATAATCATACCTACCCCCCCTAATATGGACACAAGGAATTCAATGGTTCTATTGGTTTGTTGCTAATACATCTGGTTGCCTAGCAACGGCTATTCTAATTGTTTATCTGCATAGCAACACACATTTCAATGGTCCTGGGGTTAATTATAATCATACCTGACCCCCCTAAAATGGACCCAAGGAATTCAATGGTTCTATTGGTTTGTTGCTAATATATCTGGTTGCCTAGCAACATCTATTCTAATTGTTTATCTGCCTAGCAACACACATTTCCATTGTCCTGAGATTGATTATAAACATACATACCCCCCCTAAAATGGACCTAAGGAATTCATAGGAACTACCATATTTGAAGTAATATCATCCTTCCCCCCCATAATCCCCCCCCCCCCCCAGCTTATTTGGTGTCTTGAATCGGTCCCCTTCAAACAAACCAACCATGTAGACATTATGTTCCTTAAAATGCAAGAATTGTGGTTGTTGCCGCGTATAAAAATGTCTGAGGCATTTTTTTACGCAGGTGGAAAATTAACAGGATCTGAGGAGGTCATGTGGGGAAAGCTACTCAAATTTGTCTATATTACACGGAATGGCCCAGCTACATACGCCATAGAAGCTATTTATTTTGTGAATCTCGTGGAGATGAAGAACTAGTTGGATGTTTAATAAATAATGATAACAAGTACCTTGTGGGGGTTAAAGAGAAGTGTATATTATTATGTATTGTGTAGGGGAACAGATCGAGCCCACATTTGTCCCTGTGCCCTGGCTTAGCCACCTGGGGTAATCACTGTTCCCCCTCATACCTACCAATCCAGATGTATGTGTAAGGCGAGAATGGTAGGCAAGGTTTCGTGGTCAAGTGGTTATGACGCTCACTTCAGATGCGGGAGGTCCCAGGTTCAAACCCTGGTGAAACCAAAAATCCATTTTCGCTGGACCACTACATATCAAGTATCTTTATTGTACAAAAGAAAAAGACAAGACGTATCATGTGAATCACAAAATGTATGGGGAAGAGGCCTAGTATAAAACATAAGCATCTTGCGGAGCTGCAATGTTACATGAATCATAACCATAACATAGGGGGTGAACGCCAAAGTTAGACCTGGAAAGCATGGCAATAATAGAATAAAGCAATGAGGTTTATCTCAAAAGAAAAGGGCGGGGGAGAAGATGCACTGCTGATATTAAGCTACCATGCAGCTTAAGGCGTTTTAAAAACATTTAAACCATGGGGAACTATTTAACACCAAAGATTAGGATTTTCCCATACACGGTGAACATAGGGTTTTGGTATTATGATAAATAAGATGTAGTGTCATGGTACCATTTTATATACAGTACAACAGAAAATAGTTACTGTATCCCGCGTGGAAGCCACGGATAGTACATGAGTCAGATCCCCAGTGTGGCTTATCGGATGAGCTAAAAGTTTGGGTGCACCTTAGATACGTGAGTTGGGCTTATACACGAGAGATGACGGGATATGAAAACTATTGATCAATTATCAATGTAGTTTATAATGTATTTTGAGTTGGATCCCGTACCCTCAACCCGTTTTTGGACCTGAAAATTTCTATTTCAGTGCTGTTTTATAGTAATAAAAACCCTTGTATAACCCGCACCCTATATAAGCATGTTTGGTATCAAATGGAAGCTGAGTTTGGTTCGCCTGCAACCCGCGGGTAGTACACGGGAATTGCTCCATGTGTGTACAATGTGACCTCTCACTCCCACAGCTCATCTACAACATGCCCCTGGAGGCTGTACGGCAGCGCACTCTGCAGGTCACTGTCTGGAACTACAACTCCCTGGAGGAAAATGACTTCTTCGGAGCCTGTCACATCCGGCTGGTGGATCTTGACCTGACGAAGGAGACTACCGACTGGTTCAGACTGCAGACATTACACACAATGAACACATGAGGAAGGCTCACATGACGTACTGCTGCTGCCGCTACCGCCGCCGCCGCCGCCGCCGCTGCTGCTGCTGCCGCTGCTGCTGCTTGGAGCATTGGGACCTGCCCTATATCTGGTGCTGTTTCTGACTCGGCCTAGTCATTCAGACTAGCAATAGTCGTCCTGAGGACTGAGTCTATGAATGCTACTGGACTTCCGTCTGTATTATCTCATATTACTACTAATCTCCCCAATGCCAGTCACGTATTGCTGATCATGATGACTGAATTAAATGTAATGGTAGACATAGATCCTTGACTACCTCCAATCCTGCCTCCATCAGGCTGGCTGAATATGTCATGGTGATAAGCGAATACAGTTATATGCAGTCCTGGTCAAGCATTATTTAATCATTAAACGAGATCCAATCTGTTTTTATCTGAAAATGATATAAGTGGGAAGAAAGGAATACAATAATAATTGTGATTAAGCTACTCTTTACATTCTGGGTAGTAGTAACCTTGTCTTTATAGAGGTATTTCTGTAGTCATAATCTATATTAAATGTACAATGATTTCGTTGTATTTGGTCTTAAGAGCCTCTTCGTGTTGACAAGAGAGGCTGTAACCGCTAATAATAATGTTCATTTCTAGATGGGATATATACACATATTATCTACTTTCGCCATGAAAATGATTTGAGGCTTATATTAGTGATACGGTTGTCTTTGTAAATAGGTAATAAATGCGGTCAGCATAATTATATACATTAGTTCCTGCAATTATAGCATCAGCTAATACACTATCGTCTTGTAGTTTATCTACAAGGCGGGACGTTTTATATATAAGCAAACATTGATCTGTGATCATGCGTTTTATCAAGTACACTATTTACAGTCATTTATCAACGGAACGATTATGATACTATATATTTTGATAAATGTTCAGTTGGCTAATGTGGATTCAAGCTCTGGTGACATAAACAAGTCTATAGGGTCTCATAGTAGCTGTCATCATTCATCAATCATTCCCACCACCTGCCAAAACGCCTATCGTTACAACCTGTCTGTGAATACGACGTGGTCTGGCTGCAATGGTCGGTTTTTGTATGGCCCTTTTATAGTATATCCATGGTAGACCAATATCCAATGCGTATGTTAGAACATAAAGTTATACTTTGCAAACTAGTGTGCCATTAGAAGTTCACTATGCATATATGTTGGTTGCAAATTAAGACAGCATGAGCCGGTATAGGACTGAGTGCGCCTCTCTGGTGGACGTGTGTGTAACCCAGCTTCTAGAAGTAGGATATTTCATGAAGACACGTCAAGGTGGTTTAGGGAATGCCGGACAGCCTTATATTTCTGAATGTAGAATGGGTTTCCCATATCTTAATGTTCAGGTAAGTACTGACGTCACACCAGGCCTAGCAGCTACCAAGTATACACACTAGAGTAGCTTAGAGTCAAGATTACTTAGTCACAATAAAGGGGTAGAAAGAAGCTGCAGTCCAGTTACATATTTAGCCTGCCGGTTACACCCGTTATGTCCCAATGTTTACTTTTATGTCCCAATGCTTATGTTTATAACCCCGCCGTTGCATTTTCACGTAGGCCAGAGTTTTGTCCATACCCATGTTGTTTGCCATCGCGCCGTGGTCGGCCGCGGCAAACTTGGGGATCTGCTTTTTCAGCACCTTGTCGGTCACCTCTCTATCATACTGGCATATGGCCTTCATGCAATAGGTGGGTTTTATCTCCTTCAGGGCGATGAATTTCATGTGATCTAGGTACGACAAGGGGCTCAAGTCGGGATGATCGGCTATGATCAGGGCCTGCGTGACATTGATCATCCCGTAAATTAACTCCCTATAAGACATTTCGCTGAAGTCCTTGTCAGCTGGGAGGTGATAGTCTGGCCTGATCCACAGCTTGGACCTTTTTCTCATGCTAGCCTCATTAGCTGCATGTAGAGAGGCCAGGATATCACCCTCCACAGCTGACTTACCTGACGCGACGTTTCTGAAGAGGCCATCAACATCCCCCGACTGTAGGCCCATGTTGCCGAAGCCCAACCCTGCCGTAGCTAGCCCGGTGTGCAGGGTGTGGCTCGCCCCCAGATTTATGCCTAGCCCACCTGCCGATGGCAGACTAGAGAAACCTGGCGGGGGTGTCGCGGAGAGGGGTTGGCCTGAAGTGTAGGATTGCTGCTGTTGATGCCGGTTGGACCCGTGTTGGCCCCGCTGTTGCTGTAGATGTTGCTGTAGTGTTTGTTGAGTAGACTGGGCAGAAGGGGTCACATCCCCTGCCAACCCAGCCCACTGTTGCTGCTGTCTCCACAGCAGAAATTCTGCATAGGAGGGGTCTGCATCCTCCTGCTGTTGCTGCTGCTGCTGTTGATGCTGCCCCAACACCTGCTGTTGATACTCCTCCTGTAGATGTTGGGTGTGTCCATGCTTCCCTTCATTGGTAAGATCAGACAGGTGAGAAGAAGTTGTTGCCCCAGCAGGCCTAGACACACCTCCTGATTGCTTATAACTGCCAGACTGACCTGTACCAGGATGAAGCGTGAAGCTCCCCGGGTGTCCGTGATGAAGCGTGGAGCCTCCCGGCACCCCGGGATGAAGCGCACCACTCGCATTTGTAAACAAAGTCTGATCACCCTCACTGTCGTTCGCCCTAAAGTCCTCCAACCAACTTTTCTGCGACACTTGCGACGACTTTGAGGGCTGGGAGGGGGGTAAACGACCATGCTCTTTCGATTGCGACAACTTTTGAGTCTTAATTCGCCTCCGTTCGCTCAGAAACTGCGAAAAAGCGACTTCGTTCGCCTTGTTTTCGTCTGGGCGGATGTTGTGGTCGGCCATGTTGGTCTGCGCATGCGCGCCGAGCTGCTGCTTCGCGGACAGAGACGGAAAGCTTCGGCCGAAGTCTTCCTGGGGTAATGCGGACAGGCTGTGGCCGCTGGTACCCTCGTCTGTATAGCATAAGGCGGTTCCGCGGGGGTCTGCGGACCGCTGCAATCCGTCTACGCTCTCCACGGCCTCAACAACACCGCGGAATGCTGATTCCGCGAACTTCGTATCCCTTTCTATCCGGTTATTTGCTGCTCTTAAGGATGCCAGCTCCATCTCCGCTTCCTTCAGCCTCTGTGTCCGCTTAAGATCCTCCTCCCTAGCCTTTTCCTTTATTGTCAAAGTTTCGAGGCGATCTAAAGCTTGCTGAAGTTCTACCTCCCGGGCCGCACTGTACTCCGCGGCCTCTGCGCTGTGTTGGCGGGCCGTACCGCCCGGGGGTGCCGGCGAGGCAGAGCTGCCCTGGCCGGTCTCCTGCCGGCCCTGGGAGCCGCCATGGTCGTCCTGTGCCGGTGCAGGCTGGTCCTGTCCCTGCAACACCTTCCTGGGAGTTCCCTTGTCCGGGTTTGGGGCATTGCATTTGGGGCAGGAATTCCTGTTGCCATGGTACTCCGTTCCGCAAAAGCAGACCGTCATTTTGACCGAATTCTTGACCGAAAAAATCAAAGTCTCTGCTGGCCTGCTGCTGGCCTTGCTGCCTGCTTGCTTGCTGCTGGTACCTCCCCTCCCCTGGAGAAGAGTTCCACGGCTGGTGCCGGTGGGAGGCACTAGGTGGCACTGGTATGTCACTAATATGGGAATAACTTCCCCAATGGAAGTTATGCCCGACATTTACGTTCAGAGGTTTTACGTTTGCAGCACCCTGTGTACGTTCAGTGTAGCCTGGTATATTTACAGCCCTGCTGTTAACGTCTGGACCATTACCATTGCCTGCCTTTTATATTCACAGCCCCACTGTTTACGCTCAGCCTACCCTTGACGTTAACAGCCCCACAGTTAACATTCACAGCCCCACAGTTAACGTTTACATCCCATTTTTACGTCCAAAAGTTCCACAGTCTGCCGTTTATCTTGACAGCCTACTGTTAGACATCCCTCTGTATAAACCTACAGCCCTGCCCTTTACGTTTTCAGCGTACTGTTTATTGACTCAGGGAGCTAATGCTCCCAGAGTCTTATGCGACGGCTCTGTGAGACGCTTTTTGTCAAAAAAAAAAGAAAAAAAGTGTTTGATTTTTTTTGGGTAGACATTTTAGGCCCATCCAAGAATATTTCTCATTGGCACAAAATTCAAGTGTTTTCTGTTCCAATGACGTAAATACCATGTATTTCCATTTAGTACTTCCCCCTTAAAACAATGGGCAAAGTTTACCTTCCCAAAAAACCAATTTCGGCATTTAGTGTCAAACCTATGGGGGATCTGATTTCTGGGTGGGTGAGACGCTTTTTGTCAGACCAGTTTGCCATCTGTGGACAGATAATTGACACTTGGGTGTGGTGGTGTTTGATGGGGGTAGGGGGTATTACATATATTACACTCACACATATTACACTCACACATATTACACTACACACATATTACACTCACACATATTACACTCACACAAATTACACTCACACATATTACTCACACATTTTACACTCACACATAGTACACTCACACATATTACACTCACACATATTACACTCACACATATTACACTACACATATTACACTCACACATATTACACTACACATATATTACACTCAAATATTACACTCACACATATTACACTCACACATGTTACACTCACACATGTTACACTCACACATTACACATATAGCACTATATACAATTTATTCAAAGGAAAAACAAATCCCTGAGTCTTTTGTGATTAGGATCACACGTAGATTTTGTTTGCAGTGCACTGTTTACTTTTTACACCTAAAGGGAACCCTATCTATTGTTTAAGGACTGCTGGCCTAGTGAATTGGAGTGAACTAAGCAGGTAGTACATGGTATTGTCACTTATGTTCATGACCCTACATACTAGCAGTGCAATACTCGAAAGTAAAAATGTATTTATTGTGACTTGGCATTTGCCTCAGTGTTACCCTTTGTCCACTTGATAACGTAGCCTGAGCAATTTATGGATATTGTAAAGGAGGTGTATCGCATTAATTTGATTTGTTAAATAAGATGTAATGCAAAACAATTTACAAATGTAATGGGATGCGGCGAAACAAAGTGATTCTCTATTAAAAAGAGTGAAATATTTATTATAGAAAATATGGAATACATATTAATCATTCCCTTATAGCCAAGCTTTCAAATTTCCAAATGAGTAACATGTGATTTATTTCGATATGTTCATAAGAAATTTATTCCATACTGCTTCGTATGGACACCTATGGACCTAGATGTGTTATTGATTTGCATGCTGGACATTGTAAATGAATCAAAACATTCTACAGTATATGCCTTACTCGTGCCGTTCATATTCCTTAGCTGTTTTCACTCTGCATACAAACGGAAAATATTGGATACAGGAGTAAAAGATGCAGAAGTCACCCATCAAAATAATCGTCACCGTTATATGTTGTAGAATAGCACAAATGAACTTGAAGTTTGGTGTCTGGTGGCAGAGTGTACATACTCCACTGACAATAAACCTCATACCTGAAATGGCCTTTCAGTACATTACGAAGTAATCTGGGTTCACGATGAAGTAAAGAACCTGTGAAGGTATTTGTGGAAGCACACTGTTGAACATGTATGCCCGAGCACACAATGTGTGAACAGACTGATGTAGTTTTTGTAAGGCATAGCATGTTTTAGGACAGTTATAGCATCTCTAAAAGCTATGTTTATTTAGACAAATCATAACTGTTGATAATGTTAAGGCTACTTTCATTTATACCGACTTAACATCATTTACACTCTAATTTGGAAGAAAGATTGAGACCAAATAAAATGTATAAAAAAGTATATATCTGCATGAGATTTGTCTTGTTCGATGTTGCACACTTTTAAAATGTATAGAAGATTGGATATCCGGAACAACAAAATCATGGACATGTACAATACACTGGACTGGGTCACAATGTCCTCTATGCTTGCCGAGCTATTGTTCACTGGGGTGAGGGGGCGGGAGGTAGGGGGTGCATGGCCTCCTCTGGACATATAGATCTATCACAGTGCTAAATCAGCTTTCTGAAAAAGTTATTTTCTCTGGTCCAAAGCATCTCTTCTCACATGTATTTACTGTGTATATAATTACCCCATAATTATATAAGTATAATGCTGCCGGTATGATTAGTTACTGTTGGTTATTATGTATTACTGAGGTTTATACTAAGCCTTCCCGGCCTGCTGGCTCTGTATGCCCCAGGTCAGGGTCAAGGTTGTCCTTGTTCACTGGACCATTACCAACTACAGGGATCCACACCTGTGTACTTTTTCTGTGAGTTTTACCTTGAGCAGCCACCATGTCAGGTCTGAGGGCTTGTAAAACATGCCTACATAGACACAAGCCACCTACTGGTAAAGCCTGTGCTATGTCAGCTATGACTGAGGAGGAGCTAGCAGCTCTAGGCCTGGAGAAAGTGCAGCCTGTGCTAGGTGGGCAGCAAGCAGGTGGTAGCCAGGAGGACCAACAGCTGGAGTTAACCTGTGTGAGAGAGGACATCGCCAAGCTGTCAGCCTCTGTCCAGGGGCTAAACACGGCTGTGAGTACTGGGTTCAAACGCCTGGGTGTCTTCAAAAGACAACCACCGAGCCCGGGTCCTGTGCCAGGAGCTTCGCGCAGCTCAATTCCTGCCTGTGCAGCCTCCTGGAGCGGCATGTGGAGAAGGGCACCGAGGACGCCCTTAAGCTGTTGTCCCACATGCGGTACCTGTCGGATCGGTCTGCAGATGTCATCCACGACCTCAGTTTCCTCCTGGCCTATGATGCGACGGTTCGGAGTCTGGCATCCACCAATGTGATGCAACCTTTTGTAATAAAGACTGATATTCTCGCACCTGGAAACTACCGTTCTCGTTGTTCCTTAAACTAGAATAACTACGAACCACCACACTGGTGCCGTGACCAGTAGCAGCAAAGGTAGCAGAACAAGTTAATTGTTCGGGAATATGTTCGGGTTAAACTGAACAGGAAGTCCTTAGCGGACGGACAATGGCTACCGGTGGTAGCTTGGGAGGCTCAGGCACAGAGCTGAGTGAGGGGGAGTTGGAATCAACTCGCCTGGAAATGGCAGGGGTGGACCCTGTGGAGGGCTTGAAGCTGGAGCAGAAGAAGAGGAAAGTGCAGGATCTTTCCTGGGTGAGCCCCTATGTAGGGGATGAGAAATTCCAGAGGGAATATGACGAGCAGTTAGCTCGGGAAGAGGATGAACTCTACTGGGAAAATGTCCGATTGGAGAGACAGTCGATGGAAGATCAGTATGCTGCATTAACTGATGAATTGTCAGCCCTGGTAAAGGAAAGGGATGAGATCCTCTCTGAAAATCAGAAAACAAAAGGTGCTCTGATAGAAGAGAGGGAATGGTTGATAGAAGACAACCAGTATATGAAAAAGAAGGTAGCTCAGGAATCGCATGAATTTCAAAAGATTCAAGCACGGATTGTTGAGAACCGGAAAGAGAATGAACACTCAGAGTCTCTTAAGGAGAAGTATGCAAAGGAGTTGAAACAATACTCCAGGGAGTGGTATGTCCTGAAACAGGGGACAGAGGAGCTCGAGAAGGGCAGAGACCGGTTGGTCAAGGAAAATGAAAGTACCAGGACGCAAATCCTGGAGGAAACTGAAGAGTTGGAAAGGAAACGGAAAGCTCAGGTTGAAGCAGTCTGTTCCCTAGAAGCCAGGAAAACTCTCCTGCAGGGTGAATTGGCAAAGGTAATGGAACAACAGGGGGTGGAGGTTGTAAATGAACAGATTCCTGCAGACATACCGGAATCTGTTGTTGACAATACACTTACTGGTAGTAAAGTGGAAGCATTACCTCAGTTTGATCCATTTATTAATAACAATGGATTGAGGAATGTGGAAGATTCTGTGTATAGAAGCAGAGGGAAGGATTCGAGGAGAGTGAATGTTACAGGGCGCCCTCTTGAACGGGAACCAGTTAACCAGGACATGAGTGGTCAAGTTAACAGGGAAATATCCGCGGAAGAGGAAGTTTCTCGACATTATAGAAATAAATTTCGAGATGAAGTAGTGAACCATAGTTATGGCTCATTGAATCCCTTTTCAGGGGACGACCCGGCTCAATATGGCAATCCGGGGGATTATGATAGTAAGGGCAATTATAAATATTGTCCGGATCCCAGTGGGCACGACACCACTTAGTAAGTGACTAGTAAGCCCTTCACCGCAGTACTTACTAGTCTGCTAGAATGATATGCTAGCTTGCCCTACAAAGCACTTCATATACAGCCCTTATTAGTCACTTAATTTGCAGCACTTATTAAGCCCTACAGCTAAGAACCTATTAAGGGCTACAAAGCAGTGCTTAATAAAAGCTTTGAATCCTCACTTATTAAGGGCATCAACTGCATTTATTATTAAGGGCTTATTCATGTGCTAAAATAATAGGCTAGATAGCCCTACAAAGCAGTGACTACTAGTCAGTAATCTATAGCACTTATTAAGCCCTTCAATTCTGCAGATGAATGTTTAAAAGGGCTTATATCTGTGCTTAAATAATGCTAGAATAGCACATTATATATCTATTGGAACCAACCTCAGTGGGGGTAACTTTATTATGGGGCTCATCAATTAGATTTTCATGTGTTCTTGTGCTATTTCCTTCAGTGTCTCTGGCAGCACTATCCTTGAGGTGGTCCTGTGGTGTATACTGAGACAGATCAGTAGCTGCTCTGGAAATATTATAAATATGAAGGATGAACATAGAGGGGTTATTCAATGCACCATGTAATAAATGATCATGATGCCAGTTAAAGTGAAATGGAATAAAGGGTAAATACACATGCTAACTACTCCCCATTAGGCCCCATGCATATACCCATACATACAAGCCTATTGTGTACTGGTAAGCTACAGTATAGATTCCCTACATTCATCTCTTTCCCTCTCATTCATAATAATCCCACATGAAACAATGATAGGAACTGATTAATAAAAGACACAATTTTAAACACTTACCAACATAATGCAGTTATTGGATGGTAGATCAGTGCTAGTTATAGTGTGTATGCTCCAGAGGATAGAGTTGGTTTGAATTGATGGTCTGTCAGTTGGTGGGGACTAACCCCCCCCCCTCTCCCCCAACCCCCACCTGCCTCCCACCCACCCCCAACCAGTCAGGGATTAAGTCAGCTGTGCTCAAAATAGAACTGTTATATTATTATTAGCAGCAACATGCCTATGTATGCTGCCTACACTAGTAGGAAGTAGGTCAGCAGACATTAAACTTTGCCCTGCTAGTGAGTGTTGCCCGAATGGCTAGTGAGTGCTGCATATTATGAATGCATATTATAAGAGAAATTAATAGGAGATCCACATTCCATGTGAACAGCAAACCCTCAAAAAACATACCAGGGATGTGGGCATGAGTGAACTTAGGATTTTAGGAGGGTCCATGTAACAAATCCAGCTAACAAGAAATGTTGTCCAAACATTTCCAAACATTTTTTTATATGGTTTGGAGGAGAATGTTTAAATAGAGTTTTTTTCTCATCTTGTGTATAAACCTACAAAAACATTTCCCACCTCTCTATTCTGTCTCCTATTGTGGATAGCCCCTAAAATGTATTACCCATCTCTCTAATAATTAATCAACCCATTGAGGGCGAATGTAGACTATACCCAGTGGACACAGCCAAGCCCAAGTGGCACTAGTAAGCACTTATTAGGCCCTACATATAATACTCAGTGCTTAATAAGTGTTTAATAAGTGGTCTGTGCCCACTGGGTAGGCTACATTCAACCCAGGCTGGATGTAGAATGTTTACTACACCATGTTGGGGGGGGGGGGTGTCGACAATAATTGATATAACTCTATTTGTGGCTGCCCTTAAAGGGTTAACAATCTTTAATTCGTAAAGGGTCAGTGCCAGGAAATTAGAGCCTGCTGTTTCCATAGTTTAAACAAAGGAATGATAGATCGTGCCTCTCCTCCCGTGTATAACCCCTCTAATGCCTGTGTCCCCTCCCACTCCTAAAATACATATTCCCAGCAGCCATTATTTATTACAGTTTATGGAGCACTGGAATTGTAGCTAACAATAAATGCTTACATACACCTCTCAAAAACACAGCTAAAATCCTTCTGTGGCCATGACCTGTTAGTTCTAGATATGCAGCTTTTACATATTTCACCAGTGGCCCTTACTCAGTGCAATTCCTGAAGCCTATAGATAAAGCTACTTTTAAGGGCTGACATGCAGGTTTTATTAAACACTGCAAACGCTGCCCTTTTCAAGCCATGTCCAAGCACTGTCCAAGCACTGAGTCCTTAGTATGCAGCTCTTAAAAGGTATGTCACAGGCAGCCCTTTCTAAGTACAATATTTCTGGAGCCCTCCACGTATAGCTTCTAATAAGGGCTTACATGCAGCTTTTAATAAACACAGCAGAACCAGCCCTTATTAAGGTATGTCCTAATACTGACTAATAGGGACTTAATCTGTAGGGCTTATTAGGCACTACTTAAACATCTTTTAATAAGCCCTTCTACTGCAGCCCTATAGTTGCACCTACTAATCAGGGCTACACCACTGCACTTAATAAGGGCTACTTATGCAGTGCTGCATATGCATCACTTATTAGAAGCTCAATAGTAGGTACTTGAATACGCTTAATTCGAGAAGGTCTGAAACGGGCATGAAAAGGTTAAAATTATGCAATTTCTTGATATAGTACACATCTATGATGATTCCATGATGATTTTGTTCAATATAGAGAAATGATAAATGTTCACCCCAAAACCAATCAGAGCCTGACCAGCTACTGAGTGTTACCTGAATTACTAGTAAGAGCTGCAAGCTTACTAGCCACTCAGGCAACGTTTACTAGGTGGTGTTGTGCCCACTGGGATACAACTTATTCATATCCACCACCGGCCGCTAAACCACATACAGGGGTTAATAAGGACCCTAGGAACAGGCCGAGTGATGATTTGGATAAGGGATCCCAACAGGGAACTAAGGGGAGGTCAAATGCTGTGCCTAAGAGCACACAGGGATTGACTGGCTATCAAGGTCCACGCTTTGATGAGGGTACAGAATCAGATTCAGATAAATCTTCTGACGATGCACCTAAAAAAAGGGTTCCTTTGAACAGACGGGTCACAATGACCCCTGCGGAGCACCGATTGCATAATTGGGACCCTGCAATAGGCAATTTAGGTTTGGATTGCTCGAGTCGGGGTCAAGACGGTACAGACCTGTTGGCTTGGAGCAGACGCATGTCGGGTCAATTAGTGCATTCTAATTATGCCACTAAGAGAACCGCGCGGGTTACTAAACCTTACAGGGGCTTACGTCCCTGGAAGGAGGAATATCAATCACTGTTAGATGATTGTAAGTATAATTGCTGGAGCAAGGATGAGTCCTTGGGAGCTTTTGTAATATGGTTAAGTGATGGCCCTGGGAAAATAGTGGTGGAAGAGTGGAGAGACACTTATGGGCCGGATGCTACATACGACCAACTGGAAGTATTAGCTTGTTATACTTTTGGGAAAATGGTGACAGTGGATCACTGGACTCTGTTTCAGAGGAAAACGCAGAAACCAAAGGATTCTGCCAAAATGTATGGACTGGAACTGCAACGATTGTTGCGGCAGGCTAGACCAGAATGGAGTAGGGATGCGGAATATTATATAGAATCCCTATTTGTAAGGTTCATCAGTGGGTTGAGTGATCCGGATCATGCTAAAGTTAGTGGTCGAGCTTGGGAAGCTGGGTCTTCCCTAGCGGATTTGTTCATGGCGATTGATCAACATGACAAAAAGAAAATTTTATTGGCTGGTATGATACCCGCTAATAGGGGTCAGCGCGTCTCTGGAATTGAACATTCCTTAGATGGAGACGATTCTTCCGGGGAAGAATCTGAAGGGGAGGAGAGAGTAGACGCCCTGAAATTCAAAGGACGTCAGAAGGCTAGCTCATCCTCAGCTTCCGGGAAGCTTCCGAGTAACAAAGGCTATTCGGAAACCCCCCGGAAACCCGACACTCGGGAATCTCAGACTGATTCCAGTCAGAAAACCCAGATCCCGGAGAAGACCACTCCGGATAAAACAAATGCGTCAGGGAACTCGTTAAATACATTAATGGAGTCCATGATAAAACGCATGAACGAAGTGTTTGAGAATCAAACCAGGTGCCGCCCGAGGGTCGATCGTAACACTGTCCAGTGTTACAGGTGTCAAGTAAAGGGGCACTTTGCGTCTGAATGCAAAGCTGAGAAACCTGTTCTGAGAAGTGAGGTTTCGGGAAATTAGAGGGGGTTACCGAGGATGGCAGGACGGTAACCCCTGAGGAAATAAGCCAGATTATCACCGACGTTGGCGGTGAAGATTCATTAGCAGTGAATACGTCCAGCAAGAAGGGAGATGGGACTGTACATCCCGGAAACCATGAGGCTGGGGAGGCTGGTACAACAGGCGCCCAGGGGTGCGCGTATGGGAAACCTAGTGCCAGTTTAGAGGAGTCAATAACCAAAGAGTTGGTTAAGGTTGGAGGAACCAGGCTTCCCCCGGGTCATCCTTGTCTGGAACACCTGAAAGGATGTGGATTCGACCTGGGCACTGATAGTGACCTTCACCGGTTTACTAGGAATCCCTCAGTAACTGATGGGAAGAGGTGGTACGTTTCCTGTTCTGTACAAGGAAAGACTGGGGAGTTTCTTATGGATACTGGAGCTAGCCACTCCATGATCTCTAGGAGATTCATCAGCTTATTGCCGAGTATGTGTGAGAACCTTACAATGAGGGTAAACGCCTGCACGGCCGATGGTACCAGAATGAGGACATTTGGGTGGACTTTTCTGATAATCTCTATGGCCGGGAAAGAATTTGTTTGGGCCCCGACCATAGCAGAGATTGAAGATGATGGTATCCTTGGGTTGGATTTTGCGGCGCTTTTCGGTGCCACTTTGAATCCGAAAAGTGGGAAACTGAGGATTGAATACCCATATGATATGACCATACTCTGTAAGTTGAGAGTGATAAGTAGTGTCGCTAGTGTGGCACAGACTGTGAAGATTCCCCCGGAAATGACCTGTGACGTGTCAGTCAGTTCAGGGAGGCTAATCCAGAGGGGATTAGCGGTAATCGAGCCGGATATGGCTGTATTATCCCGGAAGGGATTGGAATCTGCGGATACCCTAGTAGGGAATTCCAGATGGACAGTGACACCCATTTCCAACCCCGGAAACTCCACAGTATATCTTGAAAAGGGCACTGAAGTTGGGAAAGTGATACTTGCGGAGGCAGTCACCGGTAGCCAGCAAGATCTGAGGTTAGAAGAAGGAGGGGAGGAGGAACTGCATGAGGAGTTAACTAAGTTGTTAACAGGGTCATCCATAACGGATGAGAATGATCAGGAAGCCCTGAGGGCTATGCTGAAGAGATGCCGGCAAGCCTTTGCGGCCCCAGGGGAACCTCTGGGGAGAACTAATAAGGTGTTGCATGAAATTAAAACCGGGGACAACCCCGCTTTTAAGATCCCTTATAGGAGGCTGCCCCTCAAAAAGAAGATTGTGGCTGAGGAAGAGATAGCGAAAATGCTGAAGGATAATGTTATTGTTCCCAGCATGAGTCCTTGGTCCTCCCCTGTGTGCATGGTAACCAAGAAGGATGGTAGCATACGGTTCTGTATTGATTACCGGAATTTGAATGGGTTGACTAAGAAGAACTCCTATCCTCTCCCTAGGATAGATGAGACGATTGATTCCCTGGGGGGGAATGAGTGGTTTTGTACACTGGACTTACAGTCCGGGTATTGGCAAGTAGGCATGAAGCCTGAGGATATGTAGAAAACTGTGTTTTCCAGCCATATCGGTTTGTTTGAATATAAGGTAATGCCATTCGGGTTATGTAATGCGCCCGCCACCTTTGAAGCCATGATGGAGACGCTGTTAAGTGATTTATTATGGCGGAAATGTCTGGTTTACTTAGATGACGGGGGGTGGGGAGTTAGCTCAGAGGTAGAGCGTTCGTCTGGCACCCACAAGAACGTGGGTTCGAGACTCAGCAGCGCCCTGCTGATTGAGCTGCGACCTCCCCCCTGCTGTGGTAGACTTACAGCATATCAAAGGCCTGTCCATCTCACACTGTGCCTATGTAGTGTGGGATGTAAAAGAACCATTGTCTCGGTAAAAGTGTAGGGACGTGCTTTCTATCTTCAGTCACCTCATAGATTCGATCACCATCACCGCCCTTGAAATGACCATAGCTGTTAACTAGGGCGTAAAGCAACCCAACAACCAACCAACCAACTTAGATGACGTAATAGTGTTTGGAAAAACCTTTGCGGGCTGTCTAAGCAATCTGGAGGAAGTCTTAGACCGAATCATGTCTAACGGTCTCAAATTGAAACCAAAGAAATGTAATCTGTTTAAGAAGGATATTAACTACCTGGGGCGGATTATTTCCACCGAAGGGGTTAAGGCAGATCCGGAAAAGATCAGGAGTGTGACTGAATGGGAAATACCAAGGGGTCCTAAAGATGTGCGATCCTTCCTAGGGTTTTGCTCATACTACAGGGATTTCCTGCCGGGGTATTCCCGGGTAGCCTATCCGATCCAGTGTTTGTCGCACTGGACTCCCGGAAATAGGAAGGAAGAGTTCCCTTGGGGGAAGGAACAGGACGCAGCTTTCTTAGCAATAAAAAAGTTGTTTGTAGAGACACCGGTGTTAAAGTATCCCACCCCGGATGGTCATTTCATATTGGATACAGATGCTAGTAATGAGAGTATTGGGGCAGCCCTCAGCCAAGTCCAAGGCGGAGTGGAGGTTCCCATTGCCTTTGCTAGTAATACTATGAGTAAGACTCAACAAAATTATTGTACCACAAAAAGGGAATTGTTGGCCGTGATAGTATGTACTAAAAAGTTCAAGCATTTCCTTTGGGGGTCAGATTTCACGTTAAGGACAGATCATTCCTCTTTGAGATGGTTATTAAATTTCAAAGATGCGGAGGGAATGATTGGACGTTGGCTAGCGCACCTTTCCAAGTTCGGTTTGGAGCAAAGTCAGATCCAGCATAGAGCTGGGGTAAAGCATGTAAATGCTGATGCACTCTCCCTACGTGCTATCAGGAAGTGTGAAAACACCAACTGTGATGACTGTAGTCAGCACCAGGCTGTCATAGCCGGAGCAAGGATTCCCTATGAGATCAAGGGAACTGGGGTGCTGGAGTGGTCCATGGAAACCATCCGGAAGTTCCAGGAAAAGGATCCTAACCTTAGCCGGTTGTTGGTATTGTTACCTAGGAAGATACGGCCTCCCCGGCCTGAGATTTCCCTGGAGAACCGGGAAATGAGAAGACTTATAGCTCAATGGGCGGAGTAAGAGGTCCAGAGCGGGATCATCTACCGGTGGAAGATTAATCCATCAGGTAGGAGAGTACCTTCTGGAATGAGGAGGGATATTATGTATCATTGCCATGGACACCTGACCAGTGGACATTTCGGGAAGAAACGTTCCCTGGAACGTCTGAGTAGGAGATACTACTGGCCAGGGATGAGTAGTGATCTGTTAAGATGGATTGCTACTTGCCCGGATTGTTGTAAAAACAAACCTGGGCCTGGGATGGGTAAAATGCCCTTATCCCAGGAGTTGTTTGGAGTGCGCGAGTCGCCATAGATATCATCAGTGGGTTTAAAACTACCCCTGAGGGCAATACTTGTATGATGGTCGTCACTGATTATTATACTAAGTATACGAGAGTGTTCCCATTGGCGGATCACAAGGCAGCAACCTGCGCGAAAGCTTTTGTGAAAGGTTGGGTATTGCATCTTGGGGTTCCCCTTATGATGCATAGTGATCAAGGTCGGGAATTTGAATCTGATCTTTGGCAGGAAATGTGTCACCGGTCGGCGATTTGTAAGATGAGAACGAATCCCTACCGGCCACAAAGTGATGGAATGGTTGAGAGATTCAATCGTACATTGATTCAGGTGTTAAAATCCCTGGTAAATGATAAAATGGACGACTGGGATGAGCAGTGTGATTATGTTTGCCATGCATATAATAGCACTGTCCATTCTAGTATTTCCTGTTCCCCGAATCTGTTAGTTTTCGGGGAGGATTTGATCATGCCCGCTGATCTGGTATTTGGGGTGTTAGGAATGAACCCGGAAACCCCATGCCATGTCATGTTTGTGGAGTCACTAAGAGATCAATTCAAATATGCTTATGAATTGGTCAGAACTGAATTACAGAAGAATGCCACCTGGCAGAAAACCGGCTATGATCTAGGCCTTAGGCCGCGATGGTTCAAAGTCGGTGATCAGGTGGTGAGATTGCATGAGCCGTTATCGACTCTGAAACTTGCTAGTAATTGGGATGGACCCTTTGTGGTTACTCGGATTGTGAGTGACAGTACTGTAGTGATACGTTCATTACAAGGGAAGATGTATAAATCTAATGTAGCTCGACTAAGAGAGTGGAAGGGGAGAGATTTGTCCCTGGTGCACTATTATGAGCTGGAAGTTGATACTTTGATAGAGGAATGTGAGCAGCGGAAATTAGTGAAGGAACCTCCCCGGAAACGCGGAAGGCTGCGGAAGGAGGTTACCCGGAAACTAATGGTGCGTAAAACTGCCTCCCCAACAAGATCGGGGAAGAAGGCGAATAATAAAGTCTCGCTGGCTGAAAGGAAAAGGACACGGAAGGGTGTGGTTAAGGCTAAACCCACTCTGGAAAAGGCGTGTCCTAGAACCAGGTCTAATGTTGTGCCTAAAAACATAAGACGCAGTCCCCGGTTCCTAACTAGGGATGGTATAACCTAAGCCAGTACACAACGAGTGTGGTGTCCTGTAAACTAGTTAAATATTTTTATGTTGTAAACCAGTTATGTGTAGAAGTAAATACGGCCAGAATGGTCGTGATAGTCCCCCTGTCAAGGATCCCATGGGTGATGGACGGATAATCCGGTGAGTGTGCTTTTATATGTCATTCATATATATTTCATTGATACTCTCGACGAGTTGACAGAGCGTAAGGATTAGCACGTGGAATGAGGGTGCCTGTTTACAATTAGTCGCGCGGGTGACCTGATTCTGAGGAACTGGGTCACGGGACGCGCGGGGTTGCGCATGCCCGGCGGCGTACCTTATAAGGCGCGCGGCTTGGCGGGAATCGCCAGTTGAGATCTTGAGATGGTCCAGAGCAGACCGTGCAGGCTCTGATACTTTGAAGTACACGGAAGGGGAGGTGGACCCCCTATAATTATCCATCGGACACTTTTCTTGAGTGTGAGACATGTCCTCAGCGACAGACCACCAACCGGTGGACCCTTCTCAGGAGGGTGACTCCGCTAGCGGAGAGAATTTGGTTGATACTCAACCAGGAGACCTCTAGGATCAGGAATCATTAGATTTCCTGGGACAAGGGGAGATAATGGACGTGGACGGTGACTCTCAGTCGTCGTTACGCCCAGCGAATCTGGCCGCCAATTATTTGGAGGGCCTGGATATAGAGGCCATCAGCCCAGCGGACAGACAAGCTGATACCAGCGTGACTGAGTATCAGGGATCGGGTACTGTGTACCATGGGGAGGAGCCGGTGGATGTGGAAGCATCCCACCCGTCTGTACCCCAGGTGGCAGGATTCATGTCCATTTATGATGGACGTGAAATAGAACTGCATGAGGATGTATTACGTCTGACGGCGGAGGGAGCACCCCGCCGGATTGACCCGCTAGTCAAGCAGGCGATCCTGCTCTTCCTGTTAGTAGAGGAGCAGGAAGAACTCCCCCCGGACTGGTTTGTTTACTGGGAGGCCCTTCAGAAGGGATTACTCGTATGCTACTGCCTACGACGAGCTGTCTTTGATCTGCACATAGCAGATATACAGCGGAGAATGCCGGCCCTCCCAATTCTATCTTTGGATCCGAGTTGTGGAATTGCCGGGATGGTGTTGACGGATGTCAACAGGTACCGGGCCCGTATCGGGAAACTCCGCGAGCCTAAGACCCGGAAGGAGTATGAGATTGCTGCTGCCTCTGCACAGCCGGTAGTCTCATACATCCTGGATGTGGCTGCTATCAAGGAGCACATGGACAGGCAAAACGTCACCAGGGATGTAGCAATAGGTACCATGGTGGACGAGGCGGTTCGTACAGTACGAACTAGATCTTCCAGCACGGAAGAGAAGGCGCGTATTAAAGCGCTGAAAGCCTCACCTAGGGGGCGCGCCGGTAAAGGCGAGAGGGGAGCCTCAAACCGGTCGAGCTTGGCTGACAGTAATCAGTCAGACCTGTTCGTCCAGGAGAGAGGGCGTCAATCTCGCCGGAACGAAAAGGCAAGGCTAGCTAACTTGCCGGACTCTGTGTTAGCAGAGGGAGAACTGGATCTACCTTCCGGGGAACAACCCGGCAGTAATCGGGTTGTTGGTTCCGGGGATGAGGCTATGGACACTTCCGAGGCCAATACTCCCTCAGTAACTACTGCGGGCGCCACTGCGCCCAGACCGGCCATGTTGGCCGACGTAACCGCCGGGGCCGGGGCAGCTGCCGCTGTCGCCGCCGCGTCCTGTGAACTAGTTAAATATTTTTATGTTGTAAACCAGTTATGTGTAGAAGTAAATACGGCCAGAATGGTCGTGATAGTCCCCCTGTCAAGGATCCCATGGGTGATGGACGGATAATCCGGTGAGTGTGCTTTTATATGCCATTCATATATATTTCATTGATACTCTCGACGAGTTGACAGAGCGTAAGGATTAGCACGTGGAATGAGGGTGCCTGTTTACAATTAGTCGCGCGGGTGACCTGATTCTGAGGAACTGGGTCACGGGACGCGCGGGGTTGCGCATGCGCGGCGGCGTACCTTATATAAGGCGCGCGGCTTGGCGGGAATCGCCAGTTGAGATCTTGAGATGGTCCAGAGCAGACCGTGCGGGCTCTGATACCGGTTGGCGGTGGAATACTCTTTCATTTAATCAGATGTCATAAAATTATTTTTTCATGACAGGTTTCCCTGATTCTTTAGGGAATGAGTAGCATCTTATAAGATGCATTTTTTTTAACACGAGGGACCTTCCGTGGAAACTCTGGACTTACCTAACTACTCAACTCTCAACTAAAGCTGACCTGATGGGGAATCAGGACTCCACCAGGAAGCTACCAACCCAACATCCCTGAACTAACCTTTGGGATACGTTACCATGATGTTGTTCCTGATATTATTATGCTGTGTTATAAACTGTTCCCGTCCATGTATTACGCACTAAACAGACTATGCTCGTAGTTTCCAGCCGGATTATACTTACCTATATAATGAACACTCCTGGAACGAGGACTGGATACCTACCGAGCTGTGTATATATGAACTTACCTACGGGTGATATTTATCCAAGAAACAGTATTAAGAAGAGGAGAGCACCTTACTCATTCGTCTATTAGAAGCGGAGAGCACCTTGCCCACAACTAGATCACCAGTAAGCTATATTTAATTGTAAGGGTTTCCGGGTACACTGCCAGGTTACTCATTAAAACATATTTAATATATAAAATAAGTTATAGTATTGTGATACATATCACCTGAGGTGTTCCAATATGGTGTTCTCATACTTACCATATGAAACAGGTTTAATATTATGCTATATATGAAGATTGTATGATCTGATAAGCTAGGAAACGTGGCTACCCGTAATGTTTTTGTGAAGTCGTTAATACTATGTGTAAATATTACGTATACCATTGTGTATTGTTGTGTGTGTCGACTTTGTTATATGTTGCGAGAGGTATTAAGGTCTCCGGTTATATAATCGGATTACCCAGCTCAAACAAAGGCTGTGGTTACTATTATCCATTGTGTGAATCTATTCATTAAAAACACATACCAATGTAAGACGCTGGCGGTTGTGAGTCCTTATCAGGACTGGTTTTTACTAACTTTTCCGTTACACTTTAAATATAAACACACCCCATGCCCATTTTTTTAATAACCTAGTAAAACTTCATAAGGAAGTCATATCGAAATGTGTCAAGCCGTTCGATTGTTTGTATGAAAGTGTACTCACATGTTATAAAACATACCAAAACATGTATTATGGTTGCTAGTACAGTGTAATGCCATATTTATATTGAGTTCAATGATCTCGCTTGTGTAGTTTGTCGTGATAATATGTTACGCCCCTAGTTACTGTATAGACAATAACTGTAAACGTTTGTCTAAAGTGTTTTCTTTATATTAGGAAAACCGTACATATTCTTTACCACCTAGTTTTTGTCTAGGGGGGGTAGTGTAGGGGCATGATATTACATATTAATCTCATACACGGTATTTCCGGGTAACGTCTGTTTACTCGGCTTCTCTACCTGGAGCTAGTGCACACAAGTTCCCGGGAGAGGGCGCAGGTCCTCTCCAGGTTACCGTGTGCCGCTCTCAGGTGGGCTGCCGACCCACCCACCTGGCCACGTGACCTAAGAGCAGGTGATTATATAAGACCCGTGTGTTTTACCTGGAAGGCAGTCTGTGCAGGCCCGACTGACGATAGACTTCACTATGTCCAACCGTGCGGACAGAGTTGTATACTAAGACTATACTGACCGTTTCCTATATTCATAGAGAAACCTGATTACCTGTGTGTATTGATTTCACACCGATCGTTCCCTTGTGGAGGAACCGAAGTTGTTTTTGTAATAAAGACTGATATTCTCGCACCTGGAAACTGCCGTTCTCCTTAAACTAAAATAACTACGAACCACCACAATAGGAAGAATGTTGTAGTAATAATTAATAACTGACTCAATAAATCAAGAGCACTACAAGCATCCTCAATAGGATCCATTCTTCATAGGTACATAAATGCACCAAAAACAACGCGACACCAAAGAAACACCAAACATGGACCAACTTGACACTGATTTTGATGACATTGATGGACCACCCACAGAAACACTCAATGAAACCGAGACCACAAAAATACCCGTTGATGCTTTACCATACTACAAGTAAACCAGGAAAATCGCCACAAACCTAAAAAAGGCATCAAACCACACAAACTTCTTAAATGATTGCATCATCAAAAACATAGTCCCTAAAGGACTCCAGGGAAAACTAACACCACAAATCCCTGATAACAACTGGGAATTTATCCTTAAATGGGAACAAACACTACTAGAATGCGGAAAAAAACCAAGACTACTATTAAAAGACTACTACCAACAAAGACTAGAAAAACTACAAGAAGACTACCTCAAAGCCAAACAAGACTTAAAAGAAAAATGCACCACAGACGAATTCAATCTGGCCATCGATTTGATTGACAAACTAGAACAAACAATCGACAAACAAAAAGCAGACCCAAAAAATAAGAAGTCCAAAAAAGCCCGAGCCCCCCACCTACAAACACCAACCAGACTGCAGATAACACCACAATACTTGGCTAAAACCTCCACCCCACGGCAACACCACAACAAAAAATCACACATTCTACTGAGACTGGTGGCAAGTCTACCAAGCGCCCACCGCCCGCCCCACGGTCTAGCCGCAAAAACACCAATAACTCCCACTCGATTTTCCCACAAGCACCAAGTAAACACACCAAACAAACACTCATATGACATATACTCACCCAGTTCAGGTCTGAAAACTCCTCCTAAACATACTATCTCTTCTAAAACGACCAAAATTCGACATTTCCTCTCTCCCAGAATGGGACTAGCGGACTATGTACGCCATCTTGGATCTGGCGGTACCTGTGACAACACATACGGGTCTCGCCGCCTGTGACTTCACAGTCACCTTGGTAACGTCCATTTGTTGTCATGCAACTACAAGAAGGCCACCCAACCCCAAAACAATGTCAGATTTTGACAGCACGACCGAGAGACGACATCTACAACTAAACACCTAGGAAACTCCAAAGAAACACCGAAAATGGGGAGTCAAGACAAACCAAAAAAGGAGAAGAGCAAGAAGAAATCTTCTAAGTCTGTGTACGCACAGTGTACGCTGTGTATTAAGTCGATTATACAAACAACTGGGGCCATTGCCAGACATCTCAAAGACAAGCATGAACAAGTCCAAACCATCGACAAGCAAACCATCAAGACTACTTGTAAGTATTTCTGTCCTTTAAATCCTTGTGATAGAAAATTCACCACTCGCAGTAATCTAATTAGACACCAGAGGCAGATTCACCAAGTAAACACTCCCACCATAGTAGAGCCATGTCTGGATCACCAAGTAATTCCAAACAAAAATTTAACACCAAAAATAAAAATTAGAGATTTCACCAAAGTAAAATTCTGTGTTGTATATTGGGACAAACCTCCTTTTCCAGGTCCCAAAGTGACCACCCCGGAAGAAACACCCTAAGAAAACAACAATAACAACAAAACACAAGTGGAATCTTCAATAAATCCACCCCTGGACATGCCAACCAGCCAAGATCTACTGGGTATAGAGGACACCACAGAAACACCGGTTGCCAGAAAAATACTACTAATTGACCCACCAGAGAAAGATCCCTGCGAGAGAAAAAGGACAACACCAGCACTTCCTGGCACCAAGAAGAAACAGTCTCTAATCACCAGCACAGTTACATGTAGGCCCATAATTGACATTACTGACAAGCCCATCATCGATATCACTGACAAGGCAACAACATCAACAACAACAAAATCAACAATTAAGCAAGACCTCTTCGGATCAGACTCATCTTCATCCTCTGACTCATCGTCTGACTCCTCAGCCTCAGCCTCAGAATCAGAGTCATCCTCCTCGGAATCCAGCAATGCCCCTGAAACTCCACCGGCCAAGAAGAGAAGATTCTCCAAAACAGAAAACACCAAGAGAGACAACAACAAAAAAAAACACCAACAAATCCAAGAAAACACCAACAAAAAATCCGCTCTCCAGACTAGAAGAAATGCTGCAAAGAAACACTGATGAGGACAAAAGTAGCAAGACCAGTGAGGTAGTACAGACCCCACCACACAGGATAGTCAGTGTAGTGCACCCACCACCCCAGAGAGCACCAGTGCACTCAAGACTGGCAAGACCAGATTACCAAGCCTCAAGACCACACCAAAACAACTGGACCCTAGTTACCGTTGGGACAACAACACCAACCTGGCTACCACTGACAGACAGCAACAGCAAGCACATGACAGATATCACACCAATAACCAACTCCAGTACCGCCAAAACAACACTGCCCAGGAAACACCAACAACCCCTCACCAAAGAACCACTAACACCAGGAGCCTCCTCTACAAAATGTATGATGTGATCTTCACTCTGGACACGCATGTGGACAGCTCTATGATGCAGCGCATGCGGGATAAAGGCTACTAAGAACACTGCAACCAAACACTGCCTAACTAACAACAACAACAATTGGCCGACGATAATTCCACAACTAAATGATTCATGCTTGCATGTTAATTTTTTTAATGGACTACCCAAGCGTCCATTTTAAGTCATATAAGGCTACCTGAGCGCCTTATAGTTATTAGTCAATTTATAAGTAGTCTCTTACTGTTGTAATTGTTGTTATAATTATACGGGCACCGCATATATAGGCCTATGTACCGGTATATACTGTTATATTAATGTTATGAGAAACCCACAAAGTCCAATAATTTCTATGTACCGCTCAAAATGTGATCATTTGATGTTGCTATGATACAGTTTGTTGTCATATTATCACCATGGTAACTATAAAATAACTGATCATTTTTATGCCTGAAGAAGAGTTATTAATAACTCGAAGCGTCACAATTTATAAAAGATCACTCAACAAAAACTCAAAAAAAATCCAAAAAATGTCTTCAACCTAAAGACTTCAAATAAAAATCGAAAAACTTGAAATTCCTTGTGTTGGGTTTTGTGTGATATATTTATCTTACACTTTCTTAAACAAATAAAATCTCTGCTCCAAAACGTCGCATAGACTTAAGTAAATACTTGCTGGAAATATATTCGACTAAGCTGTCCATATCTAAAACAGGTGTGGGGGTTTACTACGGTAATCATTTATATCCAGGTGACCGAGGAGGGTTAAGTTCGGGTTGTTCCCGCCTGGCTTTAGTGTGGGCGGTATCCCAGAGGGGGCGACTGTCCTCTCTCGGGTACTGCGCACCACGTTTCAGGCGGGAGCCAACCGACACGTGACCATGTCCATTTCACATCCAAAGGGGGTATATAAACCTCCCCTCCTCGTACAGTCGCCAGTCAGTGCAGGCCCGGCTGACTCCCAGCATTACCCTACCCCAATCACTAGATTGAACCAGGACTGCTTCGTCTTACCCTTCGGGTTAAGACTAGATTCAATTGTAATAGGGATACGTTGAATAAAACACGCTTTCTACTTCGCACTTGGAAACTGACGTTCTTGTTCTCTTTCTGAGATTCCGGAACCACTACACTGGTGCCGTGACCAGGATCAGTTTCGAGTAGCAGTCAGGTGAACCTGGCCGGAGTAGGGAAGTATGGGGACGGTAACGTCCCGGAGCGGAACAACCCAGTTGTTCCGACCAGCTTCGAGGGTTTCATGCGTGAAACCGAAGGAGCTTTAAAACCAGGAGCGACCTTGGAAGAAGGAGAACTGGAGTCCACCAGGGTGGACCAGATGGATCCGGAGGAGGCGAGGGGGTTCACACCGAACTTCATTGCCACTCAGGGTCAAATCATGTTGAACACTGGGCGTTCTTTGTTCAACACGACTGACTCCGTTTTTTTTCCCGGAGGAAAGAAAACAGCGAACCAGAAAGGCTCATTTCTGGACCCGACGGTATTAGAAATACCGCCACAACCCCTTCGGGTCGTACCCGAAGGAGGTCCCATCGTCGGGACCCGACCTGATCTTAATCAGGACGACACTTTGGACCGGGACAACGATTACCGGAACAGGGAAGAAATGAATAAGCAGTACGATGCTCTGCACGACGAATTGGTTTCGTTGATCTCTGAAAGGAATAGGTACATCTTAGAGAATAGGCAGGTCCATCAGGATATGGAGTGGAGAACGGATCAGTTGACCCGTGACAACCAACTGGTCCAAGACCAGATGGAGAAAAATCAGGAAATCCTGAGAGAAGAAAAGAAAAGATTATCCGAGCTAGGTCAAGCTAACCGGAAGTCTTATGCCTGTCAACAACAGTATCAGGCGGACCTAGAAAGATACTCTAGGGAATGGCATGCCGCCAAGGACGCTCGCAACCAGCAGGTCGAGGACAATGAGGCAGTAAGAACTGCTATCATAGAAGCAAACGAAGAGTTAGATCAGAAGAAGCTCGAGAGCATGCAGGCGGTATCTATACTGGAAGCTAGACGGGTAGAGTTGGAACTCTACCTAGGTAACCAGAAGGTACCTGACCCAGAGGTGACCCTCACCCCTGGGGAAGGAGTGGAGAACCCTCCACTCCAAGGAGTTCTAAAACCCACCACCCGATACCCTTCCGGAGGACAGGTAGAGAAAGATGTCTACTATACATCTGCTCCCCCTGCTCCAACGGGACCTTCGGTAACTATCGATCCAACGGCATACCCCGCGGGAAGTGCGTCGGGAGTCGATAGTTATGACACCTTGAACCCCTTCGCTGGGGATAGTCCATCTCAGTATGGAGCTGTTCCACCCCCTTCAGGTACGAGTAGGAACACCACCACCCATGAGGATCAACAAGGGGGGTGGTATGGTTATGATAATTGGGGTGACCTGATTTTTCATCATAACCAGAAGGCAGACACCAGAGAAGGGAGAACTCCGGGAAATCAAACCCGGGGGCATGCAACCCGAGGCAAGAGAGCCGGGGAAGGACCTTCTGCTGGATGGTCTAGGGATCAGAACCGACAGTACCCCTGTACTGATAGTCCTGATAGACCCACAACTGGTCAGGGAAGTCGGCCTAGACCCCAAACCCATGACCAGACAACCACCGGGAGTGTTCCCCCTTATCCGGGTACCACTTCTCGCCCTCGACCTACCCGGTTTCCCGGGTGCGAACCAGTCTCTCCAGTCCGACCATTGACCCGAAGAACCTCAATGGCTCCCGGACTGAGACAGGTTTATGATACTGATCCTTGTATCAAGAGCCTTGGCTTAGATAGCTATAGCCGGGGACAAGATGCCACTGAAAAAATGGACTGGAGCCGGAATCTATCAGATCAGCTGATAGAGGGGGCCACCAGGGGTGCCCGACGCACCGCCAGGATCACCAAACCCTACAAAGGGAAAGGACCCTGGAAAGATGAATACCAAATATTCGTGGATGACTGCAAATACAATGGGTGGTCTAAAGAAGACTCATTAGGAGCCTTCGTAATCTGGCTAAATGATGGGCCAGGTAAATCAGCAGTCTCCCAATGGAGAAGTACATATGGCCCTTCGGGTACATATGATCAGCTCGAAAGTACTGCTGTATACATCTTTGGGAACCTGGTGACCGTGGATCACTGGTTGGTATTCAAGGGACGAACCCAGAAACCAAAAGAGTCCCCAAAGATATATGGTCTAGAGCTTCAACGGATTCTGCATCAGGCAAGACCCGAATGGGCTAGAGACGCCGATTACTATATCGAGACTCTCTATGTCCGGTTTTTTAGCGGACTGAGTGACCCTGATCATCAGGAACTAACCAGAAAAGCTTGGAAAAGCGATTCCTCCCTAGCCGATCTATTTTTGGCCATAGATGGTTATGAGAAGAAGAAAATTCTTCTTGCCGGATTGGTGCCCAACCAATCCCGAATGTCAGCGGTTGTTGACTATAGCAGCAGCGGGGGATCCTCGGGTGAGGATTCCGAAGGAGAAGAGACCATTGGGGCTGTAGCCTTCAGTGGGAAGCGCCGGGACAAAAAGTCCGGTGATAACAAAAGGCGGAAACCTTTTGACAAATCATCCTCTAGCAAAAAGCCAGAGAAACCTCCAGGGGACAATTCAAAAACCCCTTCCAAACCTCCCTCGGGTCCACCAGAACCCAATGTTCCGAAGAAATCGGAACCCGACCAGTCCCTCGGATTGGTAGAAGCCATGATGCAGCGTATGATGGCATTGTTTGATAAGAAACAGGAACGAAAGGTTAAACCCAAACTGAGTACTGTAACATGCTACAGATGTCAGGAGAAGGGGCATTATGCCTCCTCATGCACAGCTGAGAAACCTGTGATGCGATTCTCCAGAAAGAACTCGGAAAATTAAAGGGGATCCCTGAGGAAGGCGACTCAGAGATCCCGAAGGAAATATGCCATGATACTCCTGACGGAACATGAGTAAGTTCACACTCAGTAGTGACGCCCGGACAAATGGGGGACAAGCAGGCGCAGCTTGGGAACCCTGGGGCCGGGGCCATCAGCATTCCAGTCATACATTCGGGAAGTGAGTCGGGGAAACCCGGTGCTGATGCGGAGGAGTATAGTGCAATGGTTTGTGGAACCAGGCTCCCCCTAGATCACCCTTGCCTGGAATACATAAGAGGGCGTGGATTAGATCTAGGTACTGAGAGTGACTTACAGAAGTTCACTAGTAACCCTTCATTGAATGGAGGAAAAAGGTGGTATTTAGCCGCTTCTGTGAAGGGTAGAGTCGGGGAATTTCTGATAGATACTGGAGCCAGCCACTCCATCATCTCTCGGAGGTTCTACACTCTTCTGCTGGGCACAAATGATGACCTTAAAATGAGGGTAAATGCGTGCACAGCCGACGGTAGCAGATTGCGGACGTTTGGACGTACTTTCCTGTGTATCTCAGTGGTGGGGAAGGAGTTTGTATTCTCCCCAACCATCGCTGAGATCGAGGATGATGGTATCATAGGGATGGACTTTGCCGACCTGTTCGGGATGATGTTGAACCCGAAGACAGGTGAATTGTCCATACAGAGTCCCTATAATATCAAAGCACAATGTGTGCTGAGAGTTATCAGTAGTGTAGCAAGTGTCGCACAGACGGTGAAACTTCCACCGGGAACCACATGTGATGTGTTAATAAGCGCTTCCTCTGAACTAAGAGGAAGGGCCGGGGTCATGGAACCCGACGTAGCTTATCTCCAATCCCTCGGGTTGGAATCTGCTGATACGTTGGTGGGAAATGCCCAATGGACTCTTGTCCCCATTTCCAATCCTGGTGTTCATATGGTATATCTCCAGAAAGGCGCTAAAGTAGGCAGTGTGGTACTCGCGGAGGCGGTCACCAGCAGCCTTCTGGGGTTGCCATCCGAAGAGCCGCCGGGTACGGCCGTAATTGAAGAGGAATTAGAAAGGCTAATTCTAGATGTTTCGGAACTAGATCCGAAGGAGCAGAAGGACCTTCGGGTAATGTTAAAACGTTGCCGAAGGGCCTTCGCGTTCCCAGGAGAACCCTTAGGACGAACTGATAAAGTCCTACACGGAATTGACGTGGGGGAAAGTTCCCCCTTTAAAATTCCTTACTGTCGGCTACCTCTGAAGAAGAAGGAGGTAGCAGAAACTGAGATCAATAAGATGATTAAGGATCATGTTATTGTACCCAGTTCCAGCCCCTGGAGCAGTCCAGTCTGTATGGTCACAAAAAAAGATGGGACCATACGGTTCTGTATTGACTACAGGAAACTGAATGGGATGACGAAGAAGAATTCATATCCTCTGCCGAGGATTGATGAAACCATTGACTCACTAGGAGGGAATGAATGGTACTGTACCATAGACTTACAGTCTGGGTACTAGCAGGTCGGAATGAAACCTGCCGACATGGAGAAGACGGCCTTCTCTAGCCATGTAGGATTGTTCCAGTACAACGTCATGCCCTTCGGGTTGTGCAATGCACCAGCCACCTTCGAGGCCATGATGGAGACATTACTGAGCGATCTACTATGGAAGAAATGTCTAGTTTACCTAGATGACGTCATTATCTTCGGAAAAAACATTCCAAGGTTGTCTAGACAACCTGGAAGAAGTCCTCCAGAGAATAATGAGTAATGGGTTGAAATTAAAACCTAAGAAATGTCAGTTGTTTAAGAAAGATATTAATTATCTGGGGAGAATCATTTCCACACAGGGTGTGAAAGCAGACCCGGAGAAGATCCGAAGTGTGACGGAGTGGGAAAAACCCAGGTGTCCCAAGGATGTCCGTTCATTCCTTGGGTTCTGCTCGTATTATCAAGATTTCTTACCAGGCTATGCCCAGGTGAGCTATCCTATCCAGTCACTGTCTCATTGGACACCTGGTAGGCGTAAGGAAGCTTTTCCATGGGGAAAAGAGCAAGACGAGTCTTTTGAATCCATCAAAAGACTCTTTGTTGAAACACCAGTGTTGAAATATCCGACAGCCGCCGGTCATTTCATCCTGGATACTGATGCCAGCAATGAGAGCATTGGAGCTGCTTTGAGTCAGGTCCAAGACGGAAAGGAAGTTCCCATTGCTTTTGCTAGCAACACCATGAACAAGTCACAGAGGAATTACTGTACCACCAAGAGGGAACTCTTGGCAGTGATTGTTTACACAAAGAAATATAAACATTTTTTGTGGGGCTCAGATTTTACGCTGAGGACTGACCATTCCTCCTTGAGGTGGTTACTTAATTTTAAGGATGCTGAAGGTATGATAGGCCGGTGGTTAGCACACTTATCAGAGTGCGGGTTGGAACAGAAGCAGATCCAACACCGACCCGGTGTGAAGCATGTAAATGCTGATGCACTGTCCCGCAGACCCATAAGGAGTTGTGGAAATGAGAAATGTGATGATTGTGGAGCCCACGGGGCGGTCCTAGCTGGAGTCCGGTTGCCACTGGAATCCAGAGGAACTGGTATCCTTCAATGGTCTATGGAGACTATCCGAAGGTTCCAGGAGAGGGATCCGAATGTGGGGAGGTTACTCGGGTTGATTCCTAAGGGGATCAAACCCGTTCGACCTGAAATCTCGCTAGAAAATAGAGGGATGAGGAGATTTTTAGCTCAATGGACAGAGCTGGAAGTATCCGAAGGTGTTCTATATAGATGGAAGATCAATCCTTCGGGAAGAAGGATCAGACAGGTAGTGATCCCCTCCGGTATGAGGAGGGATTTGATGTATTATTGTCACGGTCATATGACCAGTGGTCACTTTGGGAAGAAACGTTCATTAGAACGCCTGTCCCGAAGATACTACTGGCCAGGAATGAGCACTGACTTATTACGTTGGATCGCCACTTGTCCCGATTGCTGCAAAAATAAACCCGGCCCTGGGATGGGTAAAATGCCCTTGTCCCAGGAACTGTTCGGAGTTAGGTTTGCGAGAATGGCAATCGACATCATCAGTGGTTTTAAAACAACCCCTGATGGTAACACGTGTATGATGGTAGTCACTGACTACTATACTAAGTACACGCGGGTGTTCCCCTTACCCGATCACAAAGCAGCGACCTGTGCGAAGGCCTTTGTGAAAGGTTGGGTATTACACCTAGGAGTGCCTCTGATGATGCATAGTGACCAAGGCCGGGAATTGAAGCGGATCTATGGCAGGAAATGTGCCATGGGTTAGCCATCTGTAAGACCCGAACCAATCCCTACCGACCCCAGAGTGATGAGATGGTGGAAAGGTTCAACAGAACGCTAATTCAGGTTCTGAAACCCTTGGTGAATGAAAGTATGACGGATTGGGATGAACAATGTGAATATGTATGCCATGCATACAACAGCACTGTTCATAAAAGCACCAATTGCACCCCAAACTTATTAGTGTTTGGGGAGGACATGATCATGCCAGCCGATCTTGTTTTTGGAGTGGTCGGGTTGAATCCCGACGCACCCTGTCACGTGATGTTTGTAGAATCACTAAGAGACCAGTTAAAATTCGCATACAAACTTGTTAGAACTGAGTTACAAAAGAACGCGAAATGGCAGAAGACTGGTTATGACCATGGACTAAAAGTCCGTCGGTTCAAAGTAGGGGATCAAGTAGTGAGACTACACGAACCTCTATCCAATTTAAAATTGGCAAGCAACTGGGATGGTCCATTTGTGGTGACTAGAGTAGTAAGTGACTGTACTGTCATGATTAGATCCTTAATTGGGCGGATCTATAAATCCAACGTGGCTCGGCTCCGTCCCTGGAAGGGGAGGGATCTGACCACAGAAACGTATGGGTTAGGAGTAGATGAATTACTCCAAAGAGTCAAGAACAGGAAAATGGATCAAATAACCCCGAAACGTGGCTGAGGAAGGCCTAGGAAGTTAGGGGTCCGTGATCCGAAGGTGCAGAAGAAGGAAAAAGTCTCGCTAGCTGTAAGCAAACCTAGGCGGAAGAGAAAGGGGACGGCTAACCCTGCCTCTGAAAAGGCGCCTTCGGGAGCTAGGTCAAAGAAAATACCCATGGGAGGTACCCGACGCAGTCCCCGCCTGATAGAAAGGGCTGCGGTAACCTAAGCTGGTACACAACGAGTGTGTTGTCCCGTACTATGTTAGGAGAAGGAGGGAAGAAATTCCTGGCGGGAAAAATTATAAATTTATTTCCTCTTTTTCCGAGAAATTGTTTTGTGTTGTCATCTGTTAAATGTTGGAATATACACGAGTGACCGGGTATGGAGCGTGTAAACCCCCCAGCAGGGTACCAGTGGGTGGTGAGCGGATAATCCGGTGGGTTTGCGGGCATGCTTCCCATAAAAACCTCACTAATACTCCAGCAGAGCTGTTGGTTGCGAAAGGTTCGGCTACTACCCGAAGCACCTGTTTATAATACGAGCACCGGCGCCCTGCGGGCGCGGGAAAAGAACTGGGTCAATGAGTGACCTAGTTAGGGCAGTTTCGCGGAGGGCCCGAGACGCGCGTGGATGCGCGTGACCTCTGCGCAAAGGGGTCGTTTTGGTTCATTAGATTTCGAATCTTCGCCGGCACGGTGTGCTGGCCAACGAGGAGGATCTAATAGGAACCGAATTCAAGCGTCAAAAGTAGGTGAATACGTTTCAAAAAGGAGAACAGGTCCTCCACAAAGACCTGTAGTATTAGATAGGACTCTTATTTAGTAGAAATAAGAGCGCCCAACCCCGCATGGCCTCACGGCAGCTCGAGTTGGGCGGAGGGGATCGGCCACACAACATGGCCGAGCTGCCCCACGAAGACAGTGTTGGTGTCGCCAGCCCGGTTACTCTCTCCGAGGAGCAACTCCGAGGAGAGGAAGACATGGATGTATCCACGTCTGGATCAGCCCTCACTGAGGCTGAACGAAGGAGTCTTCATGAAAAAGATCATCTTCTTGCTCTAAAAATAGAGAAGGAAGAGGCCCAACATCTAAAGGATACGTGGGACATGTGTGGTAATCCGAACATCGACCCGGATAACCACCCGAAGGATGAGAAGCCAGCTAGACTGGTGAAGTCAAGTGGTAAGAGTTGCTACGATGGGAGGGAGATGAATCTCCACCCGGACGTAATGTCCGCCACGGAGATAGGCCTACCTAGACCTATCCCGAACGACATAGTGGATATGTTGCAAGAATTTATTGATGCGGGAGCTCTCCGCATCATGCCCCCAGAGTGGTTTAGCACCTGGGAGAATCTACAGCAAGGCCTCCGGGTGTGTAAAGCACTTCGGAAGGGCTTGTTCGACGCAGAGATGGCCGACGTCGGGGTGTGTGTACCTCGGATGACACACATCTCGGATGACGTCTCGTGTGGGGCATTCGGCGCCACTACTCTTGCTGTAGCTTGCTACCGCAGGTACAACCCAGTAGGCATGTTGGAACCGAAATCGGTTGAAGGATATAGGGACTTAATACAGTCCAACTTATCCTACGAGGTCTATCAGATAGACTATAACCGCATGAAAACAATCATGGCGGAGAAGGGCCTCAGCCGTCACGAAGCAATAGTCGAGACGGTGGAGGAAATGGTCAAGACTCGGACTAAGAGTTTGACTCAGGCAGAGGAGAAGGCTGCAGCAAAGGCCAGCAGGGACATCCGAAGGGGTGACTCTGTAACCCGCACTAGCAGTCCCCACAGTCAGGATATCCGGACTGTGGTAGTTGCAAAAGGTGAATCCCCTTTTGTCCAGCCTCGGGGTCGCCAAGCCCTGAGGAATGAGTCAGCCCGGTTAAAGAGAGTACCAGACGCCCAGCGGATTATGACCGATGGGTCAGTATCGGATAAATCTGATACGAGCAGTACTTCCCAAGGGAAGTCTGCTACAGGGGAGGACGATATGGACATTGCGGCTCCAAAATCTCCTTCCCAGACGACGGATCCGGCGACCACAGTCACCCCATCCGACCCGACGCCCGACCCGAAGGTGGCTGCTGGACATCAGTCCGACGTCAGCTCGGGGAGTGAGTCGGGATCTGCCCTGGAAAAACACATCTGGAATAACGCCAGAGGTGGATTTCAGGGATTCATTCCCTCCTACTGGGGGGAATGCGCAAAAGGATCGGGGCGTTCCTCCATCCCGCCCAGCATAAATTTGAATGGGAGATCCGACGATGAGGATTGGTGTAGAGCCACCCAAAGGGATCCTCTCGTGAGCGAGTTCTACGAGGACTGGCTCAAGAAAATAGATTTCTTCCCGGAAACCTATTATACCAGGGATCAGAAGGCAAAGATCCGCTGGGCCGTCCGGGTGTGTAAAGCACTTCGGAAGGGCTTGTTCGACGCAGAGATGGCCGACGTCGGGGTGTGTGTACCTCGGATGACACACATCTCGGATGACGTCTCGTGTGGGGCATTCGGCGCCACTACTCTTGCTGTAGCTTGCTACCGCAGGTACAACCCAGTAGGCATGTTGGAACCGAAATCGGTTGAAGGATATAGGGACTTAATACGGTCCAACTTATCCTACGAGGTCTATCAGATAGACTATAACCGCATGAAAACAATCATGGCGGAGAAGGGCCTCAGCCGTCACGAAGCAATAGTCGAGACGGTGGAGGAAATGGTCAAGACTCGGACTAAGAGTTTGACTCAGGCAGAGGAGAAGGCTGCAGCAAATGCCAGCAGGGACATCCGAAGGGGTGACTCTGTAACCCGCACTAGCAGTCCCCACAGTCAGGATATCCGGACTGTGGTAGTTGCAAAAGGTGAATCCCCTTTTGTCCAGCCTCGGGGTCGCCAAGCCCTGAGGAATGAGTCAGCCCGGTTAAAGAGAGTACCAGACGCCCAGCGGATTATGACCGATGGGTCAGTATCGGATAAATCTGATACGAGCAGTACTTCCCAAGGGAAGTCTGCTACAGGGGAGGACGATATGGACATTGCGGCTCCAAAATCTCCTTCCCAGACGACGGATCCGGCGACCACAGTCACCCCATCCGACCCGACGCCCGACCCGAAGGTGGCTGCTGGACATCAGTCCGACGTCAGCTCGGGGAGTGAGTCGGGATCTGCCCTGGAAAAACACATCTGGAATAACGCCAGAGGTGGATTTCAGGGATTCATTCCCTCCTACTGGGGGGAATGCGCAAAAGGATCGGGGCGTTCCTCCATCCCGCCCAGCATAAATTTGAATGGGAGATCCGACGATGAGGATTGGTGTAGAGCCACCCAAAGGGATCCTCTCGTGAGCGAGTTCTACGAGGACTGGCTCAAGAAAATAGATTTCTTCCCGGAAACCTATTATACCAGGGATCAGAAGGCAAAGATCCGCTGGGCCGTCCGGGTGTGTAAAGCACTTCGGAAGGGCTTGTTCGACGCAGAGATGGCCGACGTCGGGGTGTGTGTACCTCGGATGACACACATCTCGGATGACGTCTCGTGTGGGGCATTCGGCGCCACTACTCTTGCTGTAGCTTGCTACCGCAGGTACAACCCAGTAGGCATGTTGGAACCGAAATCGGTTGAAGGATATAGGGACTTAATACGGTCCAACTTATCCTACGAGGTCTATCAGATAGACTATAACCGCATGAAAACAATCATGGCGGAGAAGGGCCTCAGCCGTCACGAAGCAATAGTCGAGACGGTGGAGGAAATGGTCAAGACTCGGACTAAGAGTTTGACTCAGGCAGAGGAGAAGGCTGCAGCAAAGGCCAGCAGGGACATCCAAAGGGGTGACTCTGTAACCCGCACTAGCAGTCCCCACAGTCAGGATATCCGGACTGTGGTAGTTGCAAAAGGTGAATCCCCTTTTGTCCAGCCTCGGGGTCGCCAAGCCCTGAGGAATGAGTCAGCCCGGTTAAAGAGAGTACCAGACGCCCAGCGGATTATGACCGATGGGTCAGTATCGGATAAATCTGATACGAGCAGTACTTCCCAAGGGAAGTCTGCTACAGGGGAGGACGATATGGACATTGCGGCTCCAAAATCTCCTTCCCAGACGACGGATCCGGCGACCACAGTCACCCCATCCGACCCGACGCCCGACCCGAAGGTGGCTGCTGGACATCAGTCCGACGTCAGCTCGGGGAGTGAGTTGGGATCTGCCCTGGAAAAACACATCTGGAATAACGCCAGAGGTGGATTTCAGGGATTCATTCCCTCCTACTGGGGGGAATGCGCAAAAGGATCGGGGCGTTCCTCCATCCCGCCCAGCATAAATTTGAATGGGAGATCTGACGATGAGGATTGGTGTAGAGCCACCCAAAGGGATCCTCTCGTGAGCGAGTTCTACGAGGACTGGCTCAAGAAAATAGATTTCTTCCCGGAAACCTATTATACCAGGGATCAGAAGGCAAAGATCTGCTGGGCCGTCCGACATTGGGACAGGGACCACCTGGAGTGTCCATTCCAGAAATGCCAGTCATCTCTGGAATTACAGGTGTCCTTCACCACTAAGGCAAGGTACCTGCGCCACTTAGTGGAGAACCACACCCATCACTATGTGGTGTACCAGTGCGATCCGGAGGGGGCAGGTACCACTACCTGTTCGGGTCACCTACATCCTAGGCGTGGACGCCTAATCAAGCATATGACCGTGCTCCATAATATTGGAGGCGGAGAGGCCAGAGCCAAGGTAATGGCCCTGCATGAACGTGTGATAGACGCGTTCAAAGATGTCATGAAGAAGGATCCGAAGAGCCTTAATTCTTCTAAGGCGTATTTCTGCGAGATAGCAGAAAGCAAATCGAAGCTCACAGTAGCGAGGTTTGCGAAGGTCCCGGGTTCACGGAAGTTTGACTTGGATCCGGACCAATACCCACCAGAGATGTTCCGTCGGTCTGCCAATCGAGGCCGGGGGAGAGGTGGGAGAGAACCCGACCCGAGGGACTACTACCGAAGTCGGGTAGAGCAGCCGAGAGGAGATCGGGGACGTTCTCGGTCCACCAGCCCGGCTACTCATGTAAGAAGAGGAGGGACCCTCAGCCTTGAGGAGATTGACTCCCGTTATTACACGGAGTCCTCTCATAGTGGTCGTAGCTATGAGGCATCTGCGGATAGATCAACTGACTATCCGGAGATGGACTTGGCGCCTGGACAGGAGTCTCAGACGCTCGGCCAGACCCCCCAAGATACCCGAAGGCGCGAGAATGAACTCGCTCACCAGAGGGAAATTGATAGGGAGCTGGCCCGACGGGGACGCAGGAGTCCTGGGGAGGAACCCTCCCGGTCCTGGTACGACTTGGTGCGACATGTGGCGTCCACCTCGTCTACCCAGGGGGGTGTCCTACCCGACACCGGGTACCGAGGAGGCCCGACAAGCAGACCTTCATCTGCTTCGGGACGAGCGGAACCAGCCGCCCCTTCGGGAATACACCAGCAGGTGTTAAAGCATGCCGGTAGGGATGCTTCGCGGCACCAACAACAGCCGCCATCACACAAGGCATTTAGGCCTGCTCACCGGATCACTGGGCCGGATGGAGAGACTATGAAACCACCTCCTCCGCCACAGAAAGGTCCAGTGCCAGCTCCGGCGACACCACCCCATAAGTCGGTTCCACCACCAGGGAAGCCGACTGAGGTTAGGAAACCAACCGTAGATCCTCCTGTTAAAACTCAGGAGGTCAAACCTAAGAAGGAGAAACCTGCGGCCACTCTTAGTGTAGCGCCAATAGCATCCTATTTTCCTAAGGATGCTCCGCTGTCCAATCAGATCGGACAGGAGATTCTGGATGACTTCCAGAGGGAACAGCGGGTGATGGCTGAGGATTACCACAAGAGGGTGGTACAACACTTCATTGAGGGGGTCAGGAAGTGTCACCGGAAGGAAAAGGAGAGCCTTCAAAAGGACACTGCCGATGAGGTAGTTACCAAGACCAGGTTCTTGGAAGCACAGCGGGACAAGGCCGCTGTGCTGGAAGCTACAGTCCGAGAGGAGTGTAAGGATCTCCAGGAAGAAATTCGGGAGATGAAGGCCAAATTTAAAGTTTGCCTCGGGATAAAATACTCGGACTGGGATGGGAGTCTGGATCAGCTGAAAGAGGCCATCCAAAAGAAGGAGGTACCCGAAGGCTGAAACATATCTCCTTCGGGTTAACTGAATACAGCTGTAGCTGTTTCAGGAACTCTTTGGCTATGGAAGCCGAAGGTAAATATGAAGGGACTACCCCTTCATATTAAAAGAACCCTTAGGTTCTGAGGTAATGATATACATACCAAGTGTTAATAATATTTCCACATATGTAAACGTTTAAACAAACATTGCACCTACAGGAGTCTACCCTTTGCTGGTAGACCCGAAGAGGAGAGCACCTCACTCAGTCGTCCAAGATGAAGAGGAGAGCACCTCACTCAGTCGTCCAAGATGAAGAGGAGAGCACCTGACTCAGTCGTCCAAGATGAAGAGGAGAGCACCTCACGTACTCGTCCCGAGGCAGATCCGGAGATCAGCCCAGTACCCGACTTTTTAAGTCGACATAGCACTTTTGTGAGGTTCTGCAGTATACCGCTGCAGTTCCAGATTATTTATTAAAACGTACATTCTCGTCCATGTTTCTAATATATATATTTATGGTGCTGATACACTACGATAGTTTATGATACTCAGGATATTACCAAAGATCTGTATAAACCATAACTGTGTTCAAACGTTGACCACTTCGGGTGGATGTAAATAAGAGTATGTATATCTAGTTGTAGATATATTTTGTTATGGAAAACGGAGGTGATAAAAATTTTGATTCTGGTGCGGAGAAAAGTTATCATGTATCCCTATGTAAATTTTTTTTTAGGCTTGTGAGTCCTTTTTAGGACTGGTAATAATTCTTCGGAATTGGTACACTTGCCGATCATATTTTTAAAGGTCCTTATCAGGACTATATATGTATTTCCTATCAGAAGATAGTTACAAACTGTTAGTAACTACTTCGGGTACTACTTAACGTAAAAGTCATATCATAAGGTTTCTATGACAGTGTAATGCCTTAATTCCATTAATATTGTTCATCATATATTACATATGACTAATGGTAGTAAAACCCTTTGTGTATAGTGTATAGACAAACTACTTCTGGTTGTCAAACTATTTTATTATGAGTCTACTACTCAGGTTTTTACCACACCTAGTGTTGTCTAGGGGGGGTAGTGTAGGGGTTTACTACGGTAATCATTTATATCCAGGTGACCGAGGAGGGTTAAGTTCGGGTTGTTCCCGCCTGGCGTTAGTGTGGGCGGTATCCCAGAGGGGGCGACTGTCCTCTCTCGGGTACTGCGCACCACGTTTCAGGTGGGAGCCAACCGACACGTGACCATGTCCATTTCACATCCAAAGGGGGTATATAAACCTCCCCTCCTCGTACAGTCGCCAGTCAGTGCAGGCCCGGCTGACTCCCAGCATTACCCTACCCCAATCACTAGATTGAACCAGGACTGCTTCGTCTTACCCTTCGGGTTAAGACTAGATTCAATTGTAATAGGGATACGTTGAATAAAACACGCTTTCTACTTCGCACTTGGAAACTGACGTTCTTGTTCTCTTTCTGAGATTCCGAACCACTACACAGGTAACAACCTGTTAGGTCCAGAACCCTATTAAATCTCGAGTTAAATCACACATAGATACACAACACATGTGACTAGGTTTGGGCGAATATATATTTATTTCTGACCAGTGCTGGCACCGTCCAGGTCGTAATACACCGCTGGAATATAACAGAAATAACACGATAAAATTTTTTGTAGTTGTGGTAGTTGTGGTCAAAGACAACACACTCCTCGTTCCTACAACGATAAAAATTCCTACATTCCGGGGGACTTCCCCTCCCCCCGCCCGTACATCCACTCCATATAGGTCTCCATCTTCCCCCACTAGACTAGTCCTGATGCATCATAGCAATCCGCATCCATGGCACCCACACCTTTAACATCCACCGAAACACCTACAGTGTTGATCTTCACAGGGGCATGGGCTGAGCCTGCCCACCTCCCGCTACCAGAATTCGAATTTTCGGGACATTTTGAAAATTCTGAAAAAACTGAAAAATGACCCCCTTGTAGTGGCCAAAGCCAATGATTGAGACAAAGTATTGTGACAGAAGTTGACTTGCTACTGTTTATTACCTTTTCCACATGAGAGCAGTTACAGGTGCATGAGTACTCTTACAGAGTTGATGAATGTCCTGCAATCACATAGAATAGCCACAGGAGATCTCTTGGGTAGATACTTATTTCCTATGGTTTGACACAGTAGCACACATACAGTCCATACACTCCTTATAATCTCTTAAAGTGTTGAAGTCTTTGCAAGTCCTTTGGTGAATGTAAATGGAACTGTGTATAACTCCAACTTTAACTGTACAAAGAATATTGTCTCCTATAGTCCTCAGGTACAAAGTCCAGCTTCAGAAAGTTCAATATAGTCCAATGTATACAAGTGGGGTAATCCTGGAGTACTCTGACATAGGTCTGCTTCCCATGGTGGTCTTGTAGGTACTGATTTCACCACCTCCACAGCACTGCCTTTTATAGGCCACAGACATGCTGATGTCAGACTCCAACAGGCTGAGGTCAGCTTCAGAGGAATAAGTATGATGCAATAACCAAACAGGGTGATGAAACATACATAGTACACACTAGGAGGCTGATGTCAGCATCATATGGAAAGAGATTTCGCAATACCTCTACCTGATTGCAACATAGTCTGGAACACTCTAGAAGGGTGAGATGACGCAATACCCTCACTTGGTTGCAACACATACACTACCCCCCTGACGGGTCACAACCTGCTGGAACGAACATCGGCTGTCCACACTCGCCCGTAGACAAGCCACCCTTGAACCCACATCCCTCAACCGGCTCACATACTAAAGGTGCAAGGTCCATCCCCACACTCTCCCCGACTATCACACCACTTGCCTCTGGACTACATGCTGGACTCACACTACCATGTGGGTCCCGGGGGGGGGGGGCAGTTAGTATATTTTGTATACACAGGTGTGCGGCTGGCAAGGGTAGTTTTTCAACAAAATCTCCCTAGCAAGGGTCCTGTTTCAGAGAAAAGTGTGACTAGCAAGGGTCTACTTTTGACAAAATTGCCCTAGCAAGGGTAACTTTTTCACCAAAATGACCTGTTTTTCACCGAAATGTCCCATTTTTGCCCATTTTTTCGCTAAAATTTTGTGGACATGGGTAGAATTTCTCGGTAAAATTACTCATCCATTGTACATTTTGTGTTTTTTCCTCTTCAAAACCAGGACTTTTCGGCCAAAAGTGCCCTAGCAGGGGTAGGTTTTTGAAGCAAAAGTTCCCTAGCAAGGGTAAGGGTTGTCATTGGTCCAGCCGCACACCCATATCAGAAAAAATTCAAGTACCCCCCCCCCCGGGATGTGGGTCCACCCATGCTATTCTGGTTTATTGACCATTATTCGAAAAATTGACTTAAGATTTTTAACTTTCAACACTTTTCTCACTGAGATGGCCATTTTTAGGAAATTAGATCTTTTGGTGATTTTTAGGAAAAAAATGCCCCAAGTGAACCTTGGGCAATGTGAAACAATTACATGTCTATACTTCCTAGGTCCCTAGGTCGCCCCTGGGTAATGTGGCGCCACTCCAAAATACTTCCTAGATGTCCCATGATTATGTCCTTCTGCATGAATAACACTATATGCTTCGAAATACCCAAAGACAAACACCACATAGGCCCACATGTTTTGATACATATAGCATCAGGAAAAGGACGAGTTCTATTGATGTAGAACATAGATTTTTGAAACAAATAATTGATGCAGATCATGTTATTTTGATGCAGCTCACATTTGGATGGTCTGCCGTAATCTGCACTACTGCAGATCACGTTAGTTAGTGCAGATCACGGTTGTACAGCCCGCTCCCTGAGGCAGTGTCCCCACCTCCCTGCTGAGACCACACTGCACTCTGTGTGGCTGAAGGCTGACTAACGTCAGCTATAGACACTAACTCCGACTGCTGCACTGTAGCTAATGGTGGTGTGTGATGTATCTTGTATGTGTAGAACATGTATAAAGTGTAGGTATTGAAGGAAGAACACAGAATACGATGTAGATCGTTCTCCCGCCGGAAGTGGAGTCCCACACTGGTACCCGTCTTTATTCTCCACGGACACTACCCGGTCCATTTCCCGCGCCACAACATATCTCCCTTCGTAAAACATGATACGCAGTATCATCATATAGATATAAACATGTGGTAGAAGTCTGAACTAAACTCAAATACAACAATCTTTGTTGATGTTAGATGAATATGAAATACAGTAAACAATGCAATTACTTATAAGTGTCCTTTGTCATTTAGTCTGTGTAGTTTGTACATGTACATGTTTTATAGCACATAGTTTTTCAGTCCCGGAGGGGCTTATTTTGTATACACTCCTTTCTTCTGAGTACATTCATCTGGAGCAGCCAGGCGAACTCCGCGCTGCTGTACCTGTTGTGCACAGTGTGCACCAATGTTACTGTAATCACACTGTACCTTAGAAACTCTTGTATAGTTCCATTTCTCCCCATCTATAATGACACAATTACCTTGAATGTCAGTAACTCTTCTTTGTGCCGAACAACCCATATCCCCTCTTAAAACAGGATTCCTGATTTTGACATGATCCCCAACACAAATATTGTGGGCTTGTACCTTAGGCCCCTTAGGTCTGTATGTAGCTTGATGACCCTGAACTTTGCCTTTCTGAAATGTCTGTCTGGCAAAGTCATGTCCTGTTGTCTCCTGTAGTTTGTTAACTGTATGAGTGTAGATACTGCCAGTGCCACTCTGTGTATGGCCTACACTCTTACCCTTGGTTACGTTGTCCTCAGCACTCAAAGTACTCTGAACTATACCCGGAACTGTACGTTGTAGGTGCCGCACTGGGACTGGTGCTTTTCGCACATCACATTGAATGGGAGATGTATAGTCCCTTTGCTGCACATTTGGTTCAGAGCCTGCCACCATATTACCTGCTCCTCCACTAAACACACTTGTACACTGATCACTGACCTGTGGAGGAGTCTGAAGTACTGGCTGCATTTGTGTAGAGTCGAGTAGAACAGATAATTTCCCTTGTGTCGGCCAACCTAGAATGGCAGTTCCTCTCTCTGACACGTACACTTTCTCTAAGGCGAACCGGCCATTGTGCTCAATAGTAGCCATGAAGTAGCCTAGCATCGGAATTGGTGCGCCTCCGTGCCCACTTGGGCGAATATCGCTTTCATGTAGTTTGTAGTGCGAATACAGGCCCAAGTACAATGGCTCTGGAATGATTGTAAACATGGAACCAGAGTCCACGAGGACACGCACTGAAATACCTTGTATGAGTATAGTGCACCTTGGCATTGGAGTTGTACCCACAGAACTCTACACACCATCTCCTGAAAGTCATCATCAATTTGATTCACTTTTTCACTTAACCCTGTAGGTTGACTGTACTTTGTTTTCTCTGGATGGATTCCTGAATCTGTAAACTTGCTGTCCATCCTACTTACATGTAGAGAAGCACTCTCTAGTCTCCTGGCAATCTGAATCGCTTGCTCTAGATCTAGGTCTTCTTCCGAATAGAGTCTCTCCCTAATTGTATGACTATTGATCTTCTCTATGAGCTGATCACACACAGCCTCATCCAGAAAAGCACCAAAGTCACAAGTAGATGCTAGGTCCCTGAGAGCAGCAACATATTCACTGATTGTCTCATCTGGCAATTGTCTTCTGTCTCTAAAGATAGCCCTCTCTGACCTTTTATGCTTTGAAGATTTGAACTCCTTTTCCAATTTTAATTTGGCCTTCGGTCATAGCAGTATAGGCCTAATGAGCACTAGAATATTACATGTAGTTATATGCCTATTTTACTTGTATTGCACTGTTGGATTCTGTAGAGAGTAGCAGTGTGAATGTACGTGTATTGAACTCAGCACTCCCAAATGTAGATCAACATTTATAGGCAGCAGTTAGATAGCATGTCAAGCGTAGCCACGCAGAGACTTAAGTTTACAGAAATCCAAAGTGAAGATCCCTGAATGATAGGCAGTAGGCTGAGTAGCCAACCATAGGTGTAGCACAGTGTGTATTGAAGTGAAACACTGGGCGCTTTTGGAGGCAAACTTCCTACCTACTGTCACTGCACCATCTGATATCATCAAGACTCAATTTCATGTAGTTTGACAGTGCAGAGAAAACACAGGGCATTGTAAATATGCTGTAGAACTGTTGCCTGTGCACTGTAGACGTATGTAGCACTGTAGATCTATTACCTGTGCACTTTAAACGTATGTAGCAGTGTTAGCTATGGAAGCAAATCACAAAGTCAAAGTTAACTCGGTTTAGCCTAGAGCTGGTACTATACTTGAAATGTCAGTGTCAGGAGATTGCTCATAACTCAGGTACGCTGCCACACATCAATACCATCTCTCGGAATTGCACAGATAACCATCCTGGGGGTCTGGATGGGGGGTCCCAATTTTTCCTGTCGATTTTAAGAAAAGGCCATGTCGTCCTGTCGATTTTAAGAAATGACCATGTCACCATGTCGATTTTAAGAAAAGGCTATGTCCAATGTCACTATCTCTTAAATTCCTCATGTCGCCTGTCACTAAGCCAAAAAAGGCCCATGTCGCCGTGTCGAATTTAGTGGTCCATACCCATCATCCTGCCTAATGCCATCTGCAATCGCAAGTCTGTACTGTGAGTGGTTTCTACTGTATGACATCTCGAACATCAGATTACGGACATCGCGACATCCGCGACCGTATTGACCATTTCCAAGAAAAGTCTGTTGCATCACTCACCGAATCCGGCACTGTAGAACGCTGACAAGCACTGAATTACACTTCCCAGCAAAGCACTAACGTAGATTCGTCTATCCCGTCGCCATTTGATGTATCTTGTATGTGTAGAACATTTATAAAGTGCCAATAAAGTGTAGGTATTGAAGGAAGAACACAGAATACGATGTAGATCGTTCTCCCGCCGGAAGTGGAGTCCCACACTGGTACCCGTCTTTATTCTCCATGGACGCTACCCAGTCCATTTCCCGCGCCACAACAGTGTGGAAGTCACAGTCACACCCACCTGTTGTCTAGCTGCTGCATACTGAAGATCCGGTTGAGGTGGGTCAGCAGCAAGCTGGCCCCAACTCGCGCTTGGACAAAGTCCGAGCGACATCGCTGGTATTTAGGAGGCCATGACCGCATCACTTCCCCCGTATATTGGGGGGGATTCGTACGCGGTACCCATCTGCACTTTTAATACAACAGCACCAAGCGCACAGGAACTATTTTAACCAGCAACCTTTGGTGCCAGCGATGACGCTCGGGAAACGAGGTCGAGGTGGTGCGAGCTTGGGGCAGCAGCAGGAACCACTACCCGCTGCTGCATGCCTGCATACTGTAGACTAGCAGCCTGCTGCTGGTAGGCAGGGTAAGCCCCCTCACCCCAACCTACTCCCGCCGTCATTGATGAATAGGCCGCTCCCTGAGCTGCAGGGGTCACGACCGAGTAGGCCGCCCCCTGCTGTGGCCTGCCTGACATGAGGGCTGTCAGGGCCGCTGACTGCTGCTGCATTACATGGCGAGATAGTCTACACTCCACCATGAAATCCATAAACATTTGCTCCATATCCTCCTCTGTTATTCTAGAAAGTTTCTTATTCTGCTCAGAGCCCGGTGACCCCTGGGATTTATAGTCATGCAAATCCTATGAGTATTTATATGTATATATATATATATTTATACACAGGTTTACGCTCAAGCTGGTCGTTGCTGTCACAGTGTTAAAATAATTAGCTTCCTTAAAATTCAATTTCTCTGGCCAAAATCTAATAGATACCCATTTGATTTGCCTATCCAGGGTTCTGTTTCTCCACAAATTTGCGGAGGTCCGCAAATTTGCGGAGGTCCGTAAATTTGCTTCCATAAATTTGCGGAGGTCCGCAAATATATATGGAGCTCCGTATTTGTATGCTTAAGTACTGAAAAACGATTCCCATATATATTTGCGGACATCCACATGGAGAGTATTTACTATTTACGGACCTCCACAAATGTGCGGACCTCCGCATATTTGTGGAGAAACAGCATCCATACCTATGAAAATAGATGTAGTATTTCTATAGACCTATTGACTACCGGTAATTCTGGGCGAGAAGACACGAGACATCATATGCACTTGGGCCGGACCAAACCTGCCTTTTTATTATAATATATAAGCAAGCATAAAGAAAAGATTTCACATAAATATCTTTGAATCAAAGCAAGCAGTGAGCTGGCCAACCTCTCTGGGCGCTCTGGCAGAAACAATGCCGGTATACACAAACACAACGCTGTAGCCTAGCGACAGTCAACCTAAGGGGCGCCCCTTACTGGGTAACAGATCCAGTTTGGCGCGCAAATATACTCACCAATAGTGGAAACAAGGACAGCTCGTTTCCAAGCATTGACTACCGGTAATTCTGGGCGAGAAGACACAAGACATCATATGCACTTGGGCCGATCAAATCTGCCAACATCCAGAATTAACAATACATATCACATACATATCCACATACCATTTCTTACACATCTCATCAGATACCATTTTATGCAAATTTATTCCAGAAGATAAAAGCTTAGCTAAATAAATAAGAGCTGTTAAACTAGCCCAATCACCAGTCTGTCTAATATCTTCTAAAGGTACCCCACAATGATGCAGAAAAGCTGCGCCAGAACGACGTAGAGAATGGCAACTCGCTCCCTTTACATCCATATTAATACAAGACAGTAACCTCTTTAGGCATTTGTTGAGTACAGGGTAAGTAAGAGTAGCCCCCGAGACCTTTAACATAAACACAGGTGAACCAGGAGTAACAGATGGACAATCATTAAAATGATTCTTTAGTAGGGTTGCCACACACAAAGGAGAACCCATAGCATAAGTTATAGGAACTAGATGTAAACGCTGTCCATATTGAATGGTTTTAGAACTGGAAATCCTAAATAAAACACCCCAATGCATGAACGTCAAGGCACTTCTCCTCAAAAAGTGACCCTCCAACTTCAAATTATTTGGTGCCTAATTGCATTTTTCTCAATAGCGAGCAAAAGCTTGTGGCTATACATGCCCATGTACACCTTTCATTTACACTAAGACAGTCTACATGCATAAACATACTCATAAGGTTTTCCAATGTCAAAGTAACACGAGTAGATACAGGATTTCCTAATAACCACCTGAGACCCTTTAGGGTAGTAGAAAAAATGAAATTCAGGCGTATATCAGATACATCGTAGCCAAAATACCTATTCAGACTGATAACTCCTGACAAATAATTGTCAATACTAACATAACACAGCGACTGTAGTAGGAACTACACATTACATCAACTGTAGTAGGAACTACTGCTACCATAATCAAGGCACAAAAAGAAATAAATTTTTTCTATTGAGACGCCTTGGTCTTCCATGTTGACTCTGACCAACAATACGAGCACACTCTGGCCGCTTTATCCGCCAACATCTGACGCAACTGGATTGCATCTGCAACAGCACAGACCCGCAGGTATTTTCAAATTATTATCAGATAAAAGGGACAAGGCACCAGCAGTAACATTAAGTTTTCCTGGAACACAACATGGCAATTAAATAGAACGCTCAGCCAGAAAATTCTACGTAAAATAGACATTGCAATATTATTTTTGAACTCTTTCCCGTGTTAATACCGGTAACCACTTGAGTATTGTCCGAATGGCAAATGACCCTACAGTCTCTCCAAGCTGGCCCCCACTTCCACAATAATTCAATCATGGAATATAGTTCTTACACATTAATATTATCTGGGATTTCTTGCCCTGGGCTGTGGCAAAGATGCGCATGATAGTCGTTGGGTGAATCTAAGTTCTTCTCCCACATTCCTGCCAACCAGTCTCTATCCAAGGCCAAGCCAAACCCAGAGCCAGACGCATCCATGCTGATGTTCACAGTGTCCTGAATCCGGCGTCCCACCATCTTGGCTTCTCCATTAAACCAAGAGGCAAAGTCTCTCCACCATTCCAGGTCCAAGAAAAAATTCTTGGTGAGATTAATATGTCTCTTACATGCCGAGAACCTTGACAATAAACTAATAATCCTAAGTTAAAAAGTCCCCCCCTAATCATAGTAGAACAATGGCCTAAAATACCACACAACCTCTGATTAAGGTAAAAACGCGAGTAAATAAAAGCTGGTGACGTTTCATCAAAAAAAAAAAAAATAATAATTTGCTTGCGCTTCGCCTGACGAAGACCAGCAAAAAACGCGAGCTCCTCCTTTAGTTTGAGTATTTTATCATCAGGCAATAACAACTTCATCTGGACAGTGTCGATAATTTATACCTAAGTAGCGTTGAACTCTCGCAGGAGACAGCACTTTCTTGTAAGAAATACTAAAACCCAATGAGCGCAAAAGTGAATGTAGCGCTAGCTGAGCCCCTTAACATGCTTCATAATTCTCACCAATTAATAAGAAATCGTCCAAATAACTGTAACACTTGAAACCATTGGCGTTCATGTACCTGGTGACAGCATCTGTCAAATTATTAAATATATATGGAGAGGCTCGAGCCCCAAAAGAAAAGAAGTTATCCTCAATGTACACCTTCTCACCACCCACACTCCAGGAAAGACCCTGAAACTTTCTGTCTCCAGGACATATCATACACGTTCGATATGCGGCTTCTACACCTCCCAGCTATCAAAAAAACGTTTTCCTAACGGTCGAAAAACGTTTGCAGGAGGTTTGCAAACGTTTTGGAAAAACGTTTATAAAACGTTTACGAAACGTTAAAACGTTGACAGAAAAAAACATTTGCAAGAAAAATAAACGTTTGCAAAAGGTTTGTTTTCAAACTTTTGCAGACGAATTTGGATGACAATCTAAAAGCAAGGCTGAGAATCGAACCCATGACCTATAGATTGGGAGTCCCAGGCTCTCCTTGATGAGCTCACGAGGCTGGTGTTGAGGGGAACATAATTATAAACCTAAAACGATTATGACAATAAGAACATAGCCCATTAAAGTACTTTTCATCCCTTAGGGCTTCAAAATATAGGAAGTGTACCTGCAGCAGTCAGAACCGTGAAAAGGGCCTTGCCTTGTACTTTGATATGTTACTCGGAAACTAGAAGGAAATTCATCTATACAATAATAACCCCTTATAGCAGAGAGCCTATACTTTAATCCTATGTAAGGATCTTGTAATAAAGCATTTCCCACAACAGGTTGCGTGTGTTAGTAGGGACCTTTAGCAAACCCGACGTAGCTCGTTAAATGCAGACATAGTAGTGCTGAAGGGATAGGCTATGTCTGCGTTTAACGAGCTACGTCGGGTTTGCTAAAGGTCCCTAATGAGGACAATCTATCTGCAGGTGCTTGTGCATTGTGGCCTAGATGGATAGGGGAAGAGATCACTTGTGTTGGCTATGACTTCTAAATGAATTAAAGAGGGTTTTATAATCAGAAGAAAAGATGTAGGCAATATTGCTTTTGGGCCACATACGATACAGGTAGATTACCCTATGTACATACTAAGCTGAAACAGCACAGCGGTTGCATATGAGTCCTTTAATGCAACGGCTTTAGCTTTATTTATGTGAATAACCTTTCCTAATCTGTGACGAGACAGTTCACAGTGAGAGTGTTGGGGGTGGACCCATTTTCACCATATCAAAATAATTATTTTCGCTTTATTTACAGCTTTGCTATTGTAGTATGCTACCATGAAATTTTGATTTGCAGGATTAGTATTTTTAAATAGTTTCTGAAAGTGGCCCTATAACATTGCGAGAGGTAAAGCCCGATCCTCTCTCACCATATACTGCACAAACTCCCGACTTCTGTTGTTTTGGATATTTCTGGCCCTATTCAGGCTTATATCCCCATAGAATAACCAGTTTTGCATCAATTTCTTCACATTTTTGGAATACGTGAAAAAACATCCCAACAATTCGGGAATTTGTGAATTGGCCCAATATTTTCAGTTTTCTTGTCCGTCAAATGCCCAAAACACCCTAAAAACGTCAAAAACGCTAAAAATCACATGTTTTACATGTCTCCCATGTCTACTGAGGCAGTAACCGCCTTTTTCTAATATCATTTTCTATCAGGCCTATGGTATAGTAAATTGATTCACCAGGATTTTACTAGATATGTACAGTATTATTTTCTCCACAGTCATTTAAGTTTGTTTTGTCAGCAAAATATTCAAAAGTCATTTCAGGCTGATACCTCTATATATGGGTCGGATCGAAAAAAAAAGCTGATCTGGGGGTACATAAGGACAAAACACAAAATTCACAATTTCACTTAACAATTTTATTTTCCTGAAAGGGTAGCATCTTGACTCCCTGAAACCGCTGTGGAACTCTGTTTCGCCCAAGAATGCAGTTTTTATTCACCGTAGACCACATGCTACCCTAATCCCGAGGCGTCTGTGACGTTAATGAATAGTGTACTGCAAGAAACTCTTTTAAAGTGACCTAGGTATTCCAAATTTTGGCTCCTAGTTGGCTGACTAGGTACCATTAATCCTGGGAAATTTCAGAGCTGTAAGTCGTAAATTAAAAAAATTGTGGCACTTTCAATTATGTAGAAAATAGAAAAATCCAAAACATTCTATAACACTTTACCAACTTTAGCCTAGTTTCCTTAATCTTGCTTTGTTTACCATTAAAATTACTGTCTAATGTCTTTAGTACATCTAGTTGCCAAAGCAAAAGGTTTTAGGTGTGAGTTTCTGACCGATTGGTCACACTAGTGTGTGCAACATGGTACCAAGTACCCAGTTAACGTCACAGACGCCTCGAGTTTCACAGTAATAAACTAGATTGGTTACAGAATCATTAAAAGTGTTTAGAACATCTTAATACCTTACACACATGTACAGAACAGGTTGGTGCATTGTTTAGAACCTTAATGGAAACATTTTTACAATTTTTTGAGTATGCGCTCAGTCTTTAAACAAAAAAAATTCACTTTTTTACTGTGTGTCGGCACGCGCAGCACCACACCATCAAAATATTTACATTACAATGGAACCTCCTGGGCTCTATTCTACAAGGTAAGTTTACCTGTTTACAACCATTTAAAACAGTAATAAAGACCCTTCTAGCACTAGCAGGGCCATACTAGCTGTCTGGCTAAACCCATACATTTACTAAGTTAACGTCACAGACGCCTCGGATATCTCGACTATAACAGTACTTTACTAGAACGGTCACACAGCCATCAGAAGTGTTATAGGCCTCCTCGTCTTCTCTCTTCTTGCGGGCCCGACTTTCCGCCTTGCGCTGTGCGCCCGTCTTTACCATTCCAGGCGGCAGCTTCGGTCGTACCATACTGCAAAGTAGACAACAATTTATGATTATTTAAGGGAATTTCAGACCTTTTAAATAAATTTGCAACATGAATAATAATTGCTAATTATTGGCAAATCTTCACTTAAGTTGATTGTATAATTAGACAGGTGTATAGCAAAAGCATGGAGGATTTTGAGCACATCAGACAAACAGAAGTGGGTCTGCCCCAGCATTTCAGCAAAAACAGCCAGGGGACACAGAAGTTGGAAAAAAAAGTTTTAACTACTGCCAATAGACCTTACTGGCTCTTTAGATATATAGTAGGGGCATGCTGTCTAAAAATATGGAGTGGTTGGGTGCAGGGGAACTACTATTTCCATTCGATTAACTGCTTTCGAGGCGTCTGTGACGTTAATGAAATGACCTATAAATATATGTAAACTTTGATAAATAAAAACATTTCTTGGTCAGGGCATTAGCTTACATGCCCCTGAAGCATGGTACGAAGTTACATTGTTCAAATCGATCAAATAGTCACTGTACAGTGACAATTTCATTTTCGTTCGGAGGCGTCTGTGACGTTAACCCGAAAATGCATAAATTGGCTTGCAGTGGCCAGAAAAGGAGTACCAGCGTAAATATAGCCCACCAACATGATGAGGGGACTTAGTAGGAAGAGAATTACCCATAATATATTAAGTTCAGATAGCTTTCAGCTGAGTGAGAGTACATTTTCTGACTGAAAATCCCAAAAATTTCCAAAATATTTTTTTTAAAGGCATGAAACATAGCCTTAGATACATGGGATTGCTACTAAACTGCATAGAGGCATAGAGGAACATCTATTCTATTGAATCAAGTTGATATGTACCCTCAGGAAAAGATAGAACGATAGCCAGAATGATTTTTCGCCGAGCCCGCATTAACGTCACAGACGCCTCCGCCGAGGGTGCACCGGTTAGAAATTGCAAAAACTAACATGGCGGTGTCCATGACATTAATAAGCGAGCACTCGAACGAAAATAAACGATCAAGTCTACCTAAAATAGACCGTTCTAAACGAAAATAAATGTATCAGCGCGGGCCTTGGTGCAAAATGAATCAAAATATAACATATTTTAGTCCGATCCCTTACCTTTCTCGGTGGAAATAGCTGAAAAAGAACTCTGAATTGTTGGTTTGGGAGTGGCTCCAGCAAGATCAGACGCTTCTTTGCTTGCCAAAACGGTACCCGGATGTGCGCCACTTCCGTTGGGTAACAGGAACGCCGACCTCGTTCCCACGCCAAATTTTGGGTTAACGTCACGGACGCCTCCGCAAAGTATAAATACCCCTCCCGCGGTGCCTGTTCGGTACATATCGAATCAAATGCTGTTGAGGATTCTCAAATACAACCCAATAGAGTACACAGGGTACAAGAAATATATATAAAAACATAATTAAACGCTGGAAAGAATATAATGCTTGGAGGCGTCTGTGACGATAACTCGAGTTCCAATACACTATATTTCCCATAAGGGAGAGTAAAAGTGGGCGTGGCTCAAATTTTTTGTTGCCATGAGCTCACCCATTAGGAGGCTCTAGATTGCTGGTAGTAAGAATATTTAGTGAATACTATTAATAAAGATATAGGCCCTTTTATTAACGTCACAGACGCCTCCGAAACATGTAGTTGCTACATTTGAAGGTCACTGTTGACAAATTTGCGTGGGATATGAAAGTGTAACGAGCTGATTTGTTCACATAACATATATAGCTACTAGGCAATGCTGTTTAGTGATAGTTTTTGATGTGTCAGTTGACATGAGGGCCTTGTTAAACATGGATAATTAGCTAAAAAACATGGATTTAAGCCATTTTTCAACTTTGGAGGCTCATAAATCAGCAAAAATTCATCGTATATGCAAAATTATAATTTTTTCTAAAAGCCTAGAGTATGCCCTCTTATGAAAAACCAACAAAGACCATACTGGTGTATGTATTTTTATTCTGTGGCTCTTGCAAAGCAGAAAATCCCCCAAAACCCAGATCAGCATCTTTTTTCGATCCGACCCATATATAGGCTGGACCAATGTCGCACCAATGGCGCCCCCTGCTCTGGAGCCCTGCATACTTAATTATACTGCAACTTGATGCATTTGTCCACTTATTTCAATACAACGGTGTCAAAAAAGTTTACGAGAGTATTTTGGTCCTCATAAGGAAATCCAAGGTTCTGTCTACTTGGTATAAGTTCTGTTCATATTCGATTTACTTGTGACATGTAATTGTATTCAGTTTAATACAATTTGCCCATCTGGGTACTGTATGTGATGTATATACTCTGATAACCTATATCACTATCGCTGCGTCATATACATTGAATGCTGACTGTATTTAGAAGATCATTTTATGAAATAAATACACATTTACAATTCAAAATATTAAATCAAGAAGATCCACATGGAATCCATTGTATCCCAGATTGTAAGGTAACTCTTGTGTCTTATGCTGGAAAAAAGAAATTTTGAAAAATATCCAATAATCTTGCCTCCAGGAGCATATGTCTATTGGTATACATATTTTCCATCACAGAGTCACCCGGAATATTCGTCACGGAGTCACCACCCACCCTGATGAAAATTTAAACCTTCATAGAATCATTAACACCCAATATTTTTAAGTTATCTCTGGTTTTCCTGTGTCCTACCCACTACCTCTATTGTTCTAATGCAAAAATCCACCATTTTAATGCTCATTTATACAAACAATTATTTCCGTCACGGAGTCACCCGGGTGACTCCGTGACGTAAAATAGGTTAATAGGGGTACTTTAGGCATATACTGTGCAAATTAGGTATAACCAGATATCATGATGCTTCATGTTTCTTAAAGCACACATGATCAGGACACTGTAGAGTGATTTTAACCAATAATGGGACCATTTTCAGGAAGCTAGGGTAAAGTTGAGAGTATGTAGTTGAAAAATTCTTATTTCTGATAAATGTTCAAGGTTCATCAGGCTGTATCTCAAAAACTATTACTCAGAGGATATCCATTCTTGGTGTGCTTCAAGATATATATTGTCCCAGCTTGTAAACAAAATTATTAGTTGCTGTGATGTATTCAAAACATAATGTACATAATCATGGATTTTTCGTCACAGAGTCACCTGAAAAATGGACAATAAACTTCACAAGGCGATATAAACTGAACCGCTAGGGTTAGAACTGTATTAAAAAGTGTTCCAAGGAGCCAAAATATATACCTTTCAATATACTAAACTTGTTTAAACATGTTAAGAACTTTCTGATTTGACCTTCCTCTATCCTAAAACAACATAAGTCAGGAGTTTGAGCCATACACTGCACCAAGGAGGGTTGTACACCACCCACCCTCAGGCCTTGTATGCCACGTGCACGCTCTGGCCTGGCCTTATGCCACTCATATGCTGTCTGGGGTGTCTATAGTTAAGAGATAGGGATGTCATATGCTTTGTCGTCCTAGCTATAATAATGTCTTGGGCACGATCATGATTTTTTCTTTCCAACGGTATATATAACAACATAGAGATGGATGCTTAATAGTTATTCCGTGTGCCCCTAGAGTCTTGTATAAGGACTTCCTTGTGGAGACATGTAGGCTTCATGGGCACATGGGTTCGGTGCCTGCCTTCAGGTCCCAGGTTACAACTTGTGCAGGTTCGAATCCGGAAGGTACTTTTTTAAAAATTAGTGCTTCTATTTTTTTTAAAGTGGTCTAAATCAAATATAAATTTACGTTTTTATATGTAAATAATTACCAATGTATTTAGGCTTAGAGGTTAGAGATAGAATATAACCTTGCAAAAGCGTTAGACAAGGTTTGTACAAACATGTTTGTTTCCAAACGTTTTAAAAACGTTTGAAAACATTTGGAAACAAACGTTTTCTTGCGAACCATATACAAACGTTTTAAAACGTTCTGAAAACGTTTTTTGTTAGCTGGGCTGTTACGGCCAAAAAGCAACCTGGTATAAGGCTCTCACATATATCATCTATGCTACAGAATTTGAAAGTATTAAAGGTGCGAGACATATAATTATTCATAGAAAGACCCTCTGGCCTACTCGCATCAGTAATGGGGCAAAAACCACCAGAAGACTTCTCAACTGCTCCTCGAGCGTGAACACAATGAGGTTTCCTATCCACAATGCTAAGCTTACCGGTAATAATTTCTTTACCAATGATTTCATTTATGAACTCAAAAGCTTCTCCAGTAGCAGAACTATAATTTATACATCCATAAGAAGGAATGTTAACCTCAGGATCCACAATTTTAAATCCATGTAACACAGCATCCAACACGAACAGGCTATCTGGATCCCACAAATTACCGTATACATTGTTAATGCCACCTGATAACATATCTCTCCAACCACACGGCTTGAACTGAGACTCCACCCCTGATACCTTATGTACACAGTTAATGTCCCAGAGGGGATTATACTCAGCATATGACAACAACAAATCACTAATACTGTCTGTGCAGATGATCCTGCCGTCCCGGATAATACCATGTCAACGTCACAGACTCCTGGCTGAAGTTTACCAGTACCCTCCCCCCCTGCTGCTGGTGAGCATGGGAAGATGGCGACTGGAAAACCTGTTGTTGTTGAAATTGACCTTGCTGATACTGCGACTGTTGCTGTGTCCTGTTCTGCTGTTGCTGTGAATGCTGTGTACCGTTGCTGTAACTACATCCACCTTTTGCACGATGGGGCCCCCTACAGACACAGCAGGCATGAATCTTGTGACAGGGACTGTAATGGCAAGCGGTAAAATTCCAGCTCGCACATATGTTATCAGGGCACCAGATCCTGGGAGTCGACGACTTGTTGGAGCCACCACCTGGCTTCCCGGTCTGCGCTGAACCTTTGAGCATTTTCATAGCTTGCACATAAGCATGAGTGTTTTCTATCCCAAAATGGGTAGCGTTGGTCGTGTGCTCAGCGGCCTGGAAGCCAATCTCACCCGCTGACACCTTAGACGTTACATCATGTTCATATTTAGAAATGGCCTTTGGCATGTAAGTTGGACGAATCTCTTGTAGGGTGATATACTTGAAATGTTCCAGATACCCCTGCAGGTTGAACCTGGAGTCATTTGCCCTCAGGACACACTCGGTTACACAAACCATCCCATAGACCAACTCCCTATACGACATGTCCTCAAACGTTTTATCAAATGGAAGGTGAGAATCAGGCCTGATCCAATGGCGTGCCCGCTTCCTACGAGCCGACTCACTACTCCACTGGAAGCCAGCCAAATTGGCACTCTCACATTGTAGGGTTAGACCTGCATTGTTTACATCAGAACTGGTCAGTCTCAGAGCCTGCAGGCCTAAGCAAACTGACTCTAGCCCTGCTTGAAGCGTTGTCGCTGCCATTGCTGCACCCCCTCCAGGCGTGGCCGGTGATCCATCAGTGAAGAAAAGTTGACAATGCGTCCCATGCTCCTGTGAAGGCAAGCCAGCAGCAGGATCCTGAGGTTTAAACCCAGGAGGAGGAACGAGTGGCTTCTTTGTCATTGTCGCGCTCCCGGCGCCGCCATCTTGGTTGGAAGCCAATTCTGCATTTTCGACGTTGATCGCCGACAGTCTATCCTCCATGGCATTTAGCTCCATCTTACACTGTAAAACGGCCTGTTTCTCCTCTGCCAGCTTAATTTGCGGCGCTCTGGCAGAAACAACGCCTGTATCCAACGTACACAAACACAACGCTGTAGCCTAGCGACGGTCAACCTAGGGGGCGCCCCTTACCGGGTAACAGATCCAGTTTGGCGCGCAAATATACTCGACAATAGTGGAAACAAGGACAGCTTGCTTCCAACCATATAAGTATAGTAATACATTATGGAGAATGTCGTAGATTTATCAATTTCTTTGAGTATTATTTCAACATGTTGAATTACAGCATCTTTTTATTTCCGGATATGGGTGAGCTTCTTATAGATCTACCTACCCAGTGTTACATACCATAAAATCTTTCCTATGAACCAAACTTTTTGAGGAGGGTGTCGGGCTGTAGCTGCAGGAATTTATCTTATCTTGATTTCGGTCATTCCAACCACGACAGCCAATCCCATATGAAGGATTAGAATATGACGAAGAAATATGAAAGCATCTCTAGAATGCCCTGAATGCTTGCTTAACGTTTGAGTGTATTTTGAAATGGTTTTGACAAGTTTAGACAAGATCAGTTAGGGGTCCGTCTTGGCAGTACCGAGGATTAAGAGAAAAAGTGGACAGATAAATTTCACAGATTTTGGACACAATATACCCAGGGGGCCAAGAGGTCATATTAGGGGGTAGCGGTGTTGGCTCTGCTGTGTTAGGTTGGTGTATTTTTTCAATAACTAGGACCTATACTGAGTTGATTCTATGTGGACAACCTTTCTGGAAATCCACACAGGCCGTGTGGCGGCCATTTTGAATTTCCGGGAGGGTGAAAATATAGATAATCTATAAATATGGTTATTTCTGCTTCTAATGAACATAGAGACACAAAATTAGATTCAAAATATACATTTTGGAGGTCAAGGAATGCAATGGAATAGTTTTTGAAAAGGTCAGTGGCAGCCATTTTGAATTATTAATGAGATTCTCTATAAAATGTCTCAATTGTCACTAACATCCTTGTAAAGTGTAATTAACACGTTATAGACATATCATTAGGTAACATTCATATATATATTGAGTAAATGAATCATTGATACTATTTCTAGAATAGTAATTGGCAGCCATCTTGAATTTTGACAGGGATAAGTGACAAGACAGTGCGTAGTAGCTGCTAAATCCTGAGATAACAAGCACTGGCCTTGAACTGATAACTCTACAGAGCGACAAACCTTAAGATTCATTGGCTCTATTATGTAATTATGAAGTCATAGATGATTAATTATCATGATAAGGGGATGGCCTTTTTCAATTTGAAGGGTGTTTTTGAGAAGCTTAAAGCATCATCTATTGCTAATGTGAAACATCACCATCTAAAACTGCTTAAAAGTGTTTTTTGTTTGGTTTTGAAGTCCCATTCTGATATATATTTGCATGGCAGTCTATACTATGAGAGCTTCAAATGATAGATACTCATAACTGATCTAAGAACCATTGCTAGAGAGAGATGGCAAGGTGAAACAAATTATATTGCAGGACAAGGACTGCTTATAATGTTCAATCTTTCTGGTCGGAAGAGCTACTGTCATTGTCATCTAAGCTACTGGTCCACTGACAGTTTCTGTCACTTCCCTAACAGCGACAAATGATGTAGCATAACCATTTTTTCTCCAGCATGAGCAGTTCCTTGAACATCCCTATATTTTTGCAGTTAACCATGGTTTGGAGGTTGGCAGGCTATGGAGACATGAACAATATCCCTGTTCCATTGGGAAATCTGTGGGCTCTCAGACTTGTCAGATCAGAGAACTGGAATCATTTGCAAGTTCCCAGGGCAATTTGTCTGGCCGGTTCATATACATCATCTGTCTGACCTGGTACTTGTTATGGCAAATTATCTGCATATTCTGCCAACAAAGTACAGTCTACATGTTTGTGTGCTTTCCACACCACCTTTTCTCAAAGATGTACATGTCATCCTTTCCGTAAGGGATGGCAAAAGCTGACATTCCTTTTCCCAAAGTGCTTCACCTATTGAATGCATGGTTAAGTATCCACCTGCTTCAGTCTTGACCTACAACTCTTTGATGCACAGACATTTGTTTGTATCATAGATACACATAATAATAATATCCGTGACATTTGTGTAGACAACAATACATTCAGCGCCAAGAGATACAGCACTAAAGGTGGTATGCAGGAGGATCCTAGTGTCAGCCTCTTAATGGTTGGATTATACTTGTAAGACAACCTGTGTATCTATTTCAGTTACAACCTCAGTCTTGAACTCATTGTTGAATCCACCTGAGAGATAAAGCTCTTTGATGTTTCCAAAGGTGAGGCATGAGGTTTTGACCAACTTTGACATAGAAATGATTGTAGGGATGCATTGTTTTCTGGTGCAACAACGAACTCCCGAAAGGATGCAGAATGCCCTTGACATGATACTGTTTCAGTGTTTTTCTTGATTGTCTCTGTTGTCCCTCAGAGGACTTGAGGCTGGGTCGTCACAGCAAAAGTGAACACTTTCTGTACCATTGGGAAGACTCCAGAAGAGATTTTGATTATATTGTTTTGAGATGTCATCAAAAGTTTCTCCTTTAAATAATTACCATCTTTGTATCATGTGTATGGCATCCACAATGATAGCAGTTGGTCTCATATCCTCAAATGATAAATCAGAACTAAAATACATATAAATATGTTGCATTCTTCCTTTAGACAGAGAGGTGGGTATTTCTCACATGGCTCAGACTGATTCCTTTGTGTCAACTTCATCTCCACTGGCAATTAACTGAGACAATCTGTGAAGTGTGGCTACTTTGGTCTTCTTCTTGTTTGTGTTGGTTTCAAAGAGGGAATGGCTTAGGACAAACCAGGCTGGTTCCATGTTGTCCGCGACAATTCTGCAGTGCTTTTTAAAAGCTTTTTGACACATGTAACATGCGTTTCTTATCTTAACCCAAGACAGGGGTCATCCAAACCACAGGACAGCGAATTCCTTGTGGATGATTAGAATTGTTCTCATTCAGTAAATCATTAAGATAAAAGAAAGATAAACCCATCTTTAGAATGCCCTGAATGTCTGCTTTACAATTCAGTTAATTTAGAATGGATTCGGATGACTTCAGGTAATATGAGTTGGGGTCGGTGTTGGTCAGATTGAAAATTTAGAAAAAATTTAGAGATAATTTCCTACTTGACCACTACCGTCTTACATTTTTGAAATTTTCAAAATTTACAAAGATATTACAAAATTTGTGAGCCTAAAACAGCTGACATCTTAATTAAGACTTTTTCCGCCAAAAAATTGAGCAAAGGTTTCAATGGACAAGTATGAGAATAAAACTGAGAATCTTGAAAAATGGCTGCTTTTTTCAGTCTAACCTTAATAATGTGCAAGATGAAATTATTCCAAAAGCATATGCCAAATTTTTTTGATTCCATCAATGCACGCATTATGGGGCTATAAATACTAGAAACTGCTGCCACCTGGGGTGGTGTACCGGTACTTATACTCGCGCCAAGCCAGAGCGAGGACAAAGGTACCTCAGAAGCCTTCTTGCACCTGTTGAATAATTTTTATTCATAGTTATGTAGGGGTTGTGTAAGTATCACGCGAACACAGGTTCCAAATTCGGTTTGAATGCAACAGGTTTATTCAATCACAGCCTTAAAGTAACACGAAGGTTTTTGCTCGGTTCACTTGGTTTAACCATTCGAAGATGTACAGTGTTCTATCGATAGTTCGAAGTCAGCAACGCTGGATGATCTGGTCCTGAGCCAGCATGACTGGTGCAGGAGCCAGAGTGTGGGAGGGGTGTAGGTGCCCCGATCGAAAAGGTAACGAAGGTATCGAAAGGTGTGGGTCAGAGCTCGTCCTGGGACGAACTCTCTGAGGTAGCCAACCTCGGCCTCTTATATACCCTGAGCGCGGACCAAGCAGTGTCGACGTGGCACTCCTCTGTAGCGCCGTCTGGAGTGCCCTGCCTGGCTCCGCTACCGGATAACCGAAAGGACATGGCGTAGGTGTTGCCACCTAGTGTCCGATGGAGGCACTTCCCGCTCTGACTCCACGGACCTATATGTACACGTATTATTCGTGCCCCTACATCACCCCCACCAGATTATAACAAGGGTTGAATACATCTGATATAATATACGACTCGAACATAGGAGAATAATATCAGTGTACATAATGACATTACTTGCGTAAATGTACATAACAGGGATCTCATAGATCCAACATCATAACGACAAGATTGATACGTGAGTATCCATCTTTAATGAAGATATGAATATATATGTGAATATATATGTTCTACACTATTCTTAACTACCGAGATCACAGCTCCTTGTGGTTTTGTTGAGATACAATAGTGATTATTAATCATTACTTTTTTTAAGGTAGGTAAGAAATGCACTTTAAGTGACTTTTTAGGACGGAATGACACAGAAGTAGTGGTTCGAAAATATTTATATGGGCGAACCGTCCCTGGAGAGGTGATTATATGACCTATTGTAATCATAGAATACATGAAACCAACATAAGTGTTAAGTTAACTCTTACAATCAAGGAATGTTGTATAATATGCCTTTACCTGAGGTAAACAATATATGACTCTATATCATAAAAATAGACATACTATCGAAATCCGAATACCAGTTGTTACATCCAAAAAAATTTTTTTTGGAGATAACGGTAGGTATCGAACATTATTTACAGTTGTTGGTTCGAATCATAGTAGACAGTATAACTTATACCTCTCAAAGTATGAACACACTTTTTTTTCACATGTAGACAACAAAGACATTTCTTAAGCGACAATAAGTATCAATTATGCATCTCATACCCGGTTATGCTTTTCGAATCATGATTCCAATCATGGACGTTTGTAATTACGAACACAACGGATTATTAAGATATCATCGAAACATCATACACACAAGTCATAAGGTGCAATTGAATATACGAACATACAAATCACTTCATAAGTCCTTCACAATGGCCTGGAGTTCTTCAAGAGTTCCACTCCACTGAGTGAGTCTGATTCCGAACACCCGGATGAACTTGACGTTCAGTACCTTCATGGTTTTGGCCTGATCTTCAAGAGTGTCTTCCGCGGTCTTTTGAAAGGCCCGGGCCATCGTAAGTTCTCGTTTCGTATGTTCCAGTCTCTTGGTAAGTTCAGCCACCTTACCAGGTTCCGCCTGCTCGTCGATACGCTGCTTCTCAAAGATAAGTCTTAATCGCTCCACTTCCTTGCCTTGCATGGTTATGGCATAGTCCGCGGATGCCCTACCCACCCAGGCGGCATACTGCTGCATGGCGGCTTGGTGCTCATGCAACCATTGTTCGTACAGGTCCTTATGCACTACTGCATCAGGGGCTTTTACAGGCTCGAAGTAGTCTCTTGGGATTCGTACGCTCGGACGAAGGTTCTCACCACTGACCATCAACTCGTTCCACCTTTCCGGACTAACTGCTGGTTCTTCACGCACTATGGGCCTGATGGGCACAGTAGCTGTGGTGGTAGTGGTCATAGTCACTGAAGCAGCGACAGTCGCTGCTGTCACCCCTCTAGCAGTCGTAGTTGGTGTGGTGGTGACCGGGTTCGAAGTAGTCACCGGAACTGGGTCCATCACAGGCTCAGTTTTCACGGATTCCGAACTCGAAGTAGAGGCAGGGGTTTTAAGCCCAACCGTCTTTGTGGAGCTGCTGACCTCCGGCTTTGCCTTTTCCACCACCTGGGGGGTATCGATGGTGGCAGTGACCACCATGTCCTTCTTCCCAGGCAGGACATAGTGCTCGGAGTCAATCATTTCAACGTTTCGGGACTCCGGCTGACGAAGGGCATCCTCTACAGGGATACCCGAAGGGAGGTTCTTGTATGGATCTCTCTTGGTCTGTCTTTCCGGACCAGGAGGGTCCACCGAAGGGTACTCGGTCCTGCTAGCCAGGTTACCAGGAGTCAGGGGACGGAGGGTTTGCAGTTGAGAACGACCTTTTGGGGCCGAGAAGTCCAGACCATAGTCAGGACATAGGTCCTGGAGTGGGGACCGGTGCTTGATCGTCGTCGCTCGCCCTCGTCCTGGAGTTGGAGCTCTAGGGGCCAAAACTTCTGACTTGACTTTCTTACAGTCAGGTCCGGAAGTGGCCGGACTCCTGTTGATCTCACTTCGTTTCCCCGTGAGGGGGTTGGCAGCTCTCCAGTTGTACACCTCCATATACAAGGTGCTTCCTAGGTCCAATCGACCTCTTCGATCTGTACGCTGGAATACAGCGGACTGCTTCGAATTCCTGGTGATCTGTACTTTCCCAAACTGTGGGGTTTCAATGGTGATGTTTTCGAACTTCACTTTGTCCAGGCCCGCCACCAGTCGTGCATGGAGGTCCCCCACATTCTTCCTTGCTAACATCATGGCTTGGCCATGACATTGTATCAGGTGTTCGATCATACCACCCCTTCGGAAGGTCCACAGCCCCTTGCACTTCTTGTTAGACTTGCCGGTGTCAGCGCAGATGTACTGCGCCCGGTGGTGCATGTGGCACTCAACCAGGTGCCGCATAAATTGAAGATGGGTGGGCATGGGACGGTTCTCATGCTAGTACCAATGATGACAGGAATCGAAAGGACAATCCTCCCTTACCCCTGCTAGGTATCGGGCCATAGCCCATCGAATCTTGGGACGTCCCTCATGGTTGTAGTAGGATTCGGGGAACTGTTTCCGATCATGAAGCCGACTGAACCAATTCTCCGTCTATCCGAATGTGCTAGGTGAGTTGGTGTTGGACCTGATCTATTCTTCATCGTCGGACAAACCCTCGTAATCCGTCCCCTTAGGGCAGGAGTACATGTCTCTAGATCGTTTGCAATGCTCCATACACTCGGGCCTAAATATCTTAAAGCCCCCAGTAGCATTACGCCAGACCATTTCTTCTGCCCGGGAGTTAGGAACATCGGCTGAGGCGGTTGCCCCAGCAGCCGGAGGGGGAGAAGCGACCACAGGTGGGGTGTTCGAATGTCCTGATTCCGAGGACGTAGATGGGGAGGCAGGTGTAGGAACCTGCACAGGAGTCTTGGACGGTGTTCTTGGTGGCGTCGAAGGCGTCTTAGTTGGTGCCCTAGGAGGCGTCGAAGGGGTGGAAGCAGTACTGGTTTCATTTTTAGAGACCACATCAACCAACCTCACAGTTGGAGACATGTTTATCGCTGTGGTTTGTGGAGGTAGAACATGAGGGACACAGGGCTGTCGTGCTTCAGCCTTTTTCACCTTACGTCGCTGGCTCTTAGGGAGTTCGAATGGTCCCTCCTAAATATCCGAAGCGTCAGACACGGATCGTCCCTTCTGCTGCGGGTTGGGGTTTTTCCTGGATTGAGCTCGGGTGAGTGGAGTCCTAGGAGTACCTTGCATAGCTTCCAGGGTTTGCCGTAATTGTTCATTGGCTGCCCTAGCTCATCAGACTCTCTCACCACCTGAGCGAACCGAGCTTCCTGCTCAACCAGCTCTGGAGTATCGGAGCTAACTTCCATAGGTGTCAATTCAACGATAGCTGGAGGCTTGTCGAAGGGGACCGGTAGAGGTCCCGGAGTCTTAGGAAGGGGTTCGGATTTAGATTCATTAGTCTCAGTTGTAGTAGTGGGTTCTTCGAATGTAGTCGGGGTGGACTGGGGAGTACTCGAAGAGCATTCGAACTGGGCTGGAGCAGGCTCGGACACTTCGGATGTGGATGGGGTAGCTGGAGGGGTACTCAAACGGGAAGATTTACGACTACCTCTGGTTTTGGTGAGTTTCTTCTTCTTCCCTTTTGTACTTTTAGTGCTCCAATTGCTCGAAGGGACCGGTTCCTCCACTAGTTTGGCCCGCTGGAGGTTTCTAAAGTTTGTACCACATCTTAGTAGAATTTGGCCGAAGATATCGTTCTTGTAGGCACCCCAAATAGCCTCTTCATAGCTTTCCAGCCACTTCCCGTCGTGGTCATAGAAACCATGCTCTTCCAGTTTGTCCAGCACCATCGCCATGAGCGTGGGATGGAGCTGCAGCGAAGTGTCAAATGGGGGGTCACATTCTAGCACCTCCATCAGCTGCTGCTGAGCCAACGATTTTCGAACGTAATCCTCCATTTCTTCCTCAGAGACTGGGTGGATAGGCATCTTTTGACCTACCTCCTCCAGTTCTGGCATGTCGTCCTCCTCCAGGTCGCCTGTCGCGTTGAGCTGCGTGGAGTTGTCGATATCTTTCGAAGCTACTCGTTTTGGGGTATTGCGCCACGGCAACGGCCCCATGTTGACTGTCGCTGGCGGTGGCATGGCCACAGCGTCCTGCTCGGCCGACGAATAGGGGCCGATCCCCGCCACTCGGACGCTGACCGCACTCCCTGCTGACTCGGAGGCGGATTCATAATCCGATTCCTGCACGCTGTCGAACTGTCCATCGTCCACGTCCCTGAATAGATCCAGGTCGTCGGACTGGAGGCCCTCACCGGGGGTGTACTGCTCCTCCATCGAAGTTGAATGTTTTTCAACGAAAAAACAAAGATGTTGCGGAGAGCGAAGCTCAGCGTGTCCAAATGACACTATGAGTGGAAACTAACCAGGTTTGGACGTGTTATGATGTGGTTCGGGAGACTTTTGTCGGTACCAGGACCCCCTTTTATCCTCCTCCTTTGCCCTGCAGCGTCCGCGTGTCTTCTTGGCGCTCTTCCAGTATGGCGTCTGCCCTTCTTGTCTCGCGCCTCAACGCCCGCCGCGGGAGCAAAGGTCAACCAATCAGCGTTCACGCCTCACCGGATAGCCCTTTTCTAACGGATAACGCAGCGGGAGATGCTCGCGTTTCCCGCCACTGATCGAACGGGTAGCTCACCGGAGTGTAATCCTTATTGAGTCAATTCCACAGAACCATGGCTGTCACTAATTATGAATTCTTCAGGAGTGTAGGCAAATGTCATTACGGGTAACGTAAGAATACCCGCCGGATTAATCCGTCTGCCACCCTCGGGGACATTCATACAACCAGCACCTGCCCTAGTTCTGATCACTCGACAGCAATTAGGTCTGTACTACCATCATGGGATCGAATCTTCTTGTTGTGTATACAAATTAGGTCACAGCAGTCCCCTGGTCAAACCGTGGACTGCGTCTTAACCCTACCTTGGGTTCTTTAGACCTGGTCATCCGGGAAGATTTGACAGGATGTCCAGTAGTCAATTGGACAGCGCTCCTCCCCTTCAGACCTTCATATGCCGAGACTTTTTTTTACATGATTTTTATCCTTCTTGCCAGAAGCTCGAACTGCTTTTATTGGTAAATTTTTTTTAGGCCTACCCCGGCTCCTCTTCACCCTAACCAATACCAGGGGGCATTGATTTCCCTGAGGGTATAACTAGTTTCCTAGGTCTACCAGGACCACGTCGTTCCGGGGTGATCGCTCTCCGCTCAGTATCACTTGACTTTGAATACTCCCCTGACTTCGAATGCGCCGAAATGTCACCATGCCACCGACGTAGACGAGCTACATTGGATTTATACAGGCGCCCCAACATGGATTTTTTTTTAAGGTTTTAAGGTTTTTATTGCCAAGTCACACAAATTACAATCTGTGGTATATGTTATGACAATAAATGGTGATGCCTTATCTGTTATTATAAGCAGAGTTTTCATCACATGCGGTATGGGATAAAGATGAGTATTCATAGATGAAAGATGATGAACTACAACACTTATTTACACAAAAATAAATAAACAAGAAACAACATAACAATGTATTACAACTATGTACAAAATATAATAATTAATCCGGGTACTTTTTCTCTAGTTATCTTAAGAAAATGGTGTAGAACTAATTATACCATAAACATGGCAGAGGAGTATGTATTATCTCAAGGTGCAATAGCACACACTGCATAATAATTCAAATATAATCACCTTTTGTCATTGCTTAAAGCGGCAGAAGAGCTGCTTAAAGTAGGAGCCGCAGCTTGTCAGCAGCTTTAACCTACTTTAAGCAGAACCTACTTTCCTGCTACTTTAATTCCTAGTTTAGGAATCCGGAAAGCTGCATAAAGCTGCTTAAAGTAGGAGCCGCACCTTGTCACCAGTTTTAACCTACTTTAAGCAGAACCTACTTTTCTGCCACTTTAAGTTCTACCTAATTCACATTAGGTCCATATAGGAGGCAGTATGTGAGCCCTTCTGCACGCCCTGGAGGGGCAGGTAGCTGGAGGACAGGTGTGGCCGTGTTTGTGACACCTTAGGTCCGCCTACAGGCAGTATATGAGCCCTTCTGCACGCCCTGGAGGGGCAGGTAGCTGGAGGACAGGTGTGGCCGTGTTTGTGACACCTTAGGTCCGCCTACAGGCAGTATGTGAGCCCTTCTGCACGCCCTGGAGGGGCAGGTAGCTGGAGGACAGGTGTGGCCGTGTTTGTGACACCTTAGGTCCGCCTACAGGCAGTATGTGAGCCCTTCTGCACGCCCTGGAGGGGCAGGTAGCTGGAGGACAGGTGTGGCCGTGTTTGTGACACCTTAGGTCCGCCTACAGGCAGTATATGAGCCCTTCTGCGCGCCCTGGAGGGGCAGGTAGCTGGAGGACAGGTGTGGCCGTGTTTGTGACACCTTAGGTCCGCCTACAGGCAGTATATGAGCCCTTCTGCGCGCCCTGGAGGGGCAGGTAGCTGGAGGACAGGTGTGGCCGTGTTTGTGACACCTTAGGTCCGCCTACAGGCAGTATATGAGCCCTTCTGCGCGCCCTGGAGGGGCAGGTAGCTGGAGGACAGGTGTGGCCGTGTTTGTGACACCTTAGGTCCGCCTACAGGCAGTATATGAGCCCTTCTGCGCGCCTTGGAGGGGCAGGTAGCTGAAGGACAGGTGTGGAGGTCTCTGTACCCTTTTTTTAAAGTTATTATATTTATCAATTCTACAATAAGCTATATAATACACATCTGGGGCTGTTAAGTTAGAACTACTTGGAGCACTGCGAGGTTTACAAATAGGCATCTTGGGAGTCCCGGGGGCTTTTCAATGAGTCCTCCTGGGACTCTCTAGCCCCTCTAGAAGCGCTACAATCTGCACCCAATGACGGCCAAAGCTACACTGATCCGCTTCAGTGCACATCAGAGGTCACGTGACCTCCCTTAGCCAATCAGAGTGAGGTCTCGGGGCAGTCACGTGACTGTGACAGCACCCCCTTTATAATGGGGAGTGCTGCTGAGGGAGTCCTCACTTCACTAGTGCCTGGACTCCTGAACACACCTCCTGCTGCTACAACCTACCTGTTGCCTACCAAAGCTCTGCCAGACTGACTGCCCAGCTGCCCATCTGACTGCCCAGCCTCCAGAACCCGGCCCTAACCTCCAGATCCCGGCTCTAACCTCCAGAACCCGGCCCTAACCTCCAGAACTCGGCCCCAGCCTCCAGAACCCGACCCCAGCCTCCAGAACGTGGCCCCTGCCTCCAGAACTTGGAGCCAATCTCAAGCAGCTTGAAGCAACCTCCTTAATTATTAGCCCTTCTTTAAGCAGCTTTCAGCAACTTTAAACACACCCAACTCATTCTTTAATCAGCTATACGCAACTTTAAGTAAACCCCAACTCCTTCTTTAATCAGCTATATTCAACTTTAAGTAAACCCCAACTCCTTCTTTAATCAGCTATATGCAACTTTAAGTAAACCGCAACTCCTTCTTTAATCAGCTATATGCAACTTTAAGTAAACCCCAACTCCTTCTTTAATCAGCTATACGCAACTTTAAGCAAACCCCAACTCCTTCTTTTATCAGGTTTAGTCATGCTTTACTTCAGACTTTAATCCCCTTTTGGTCCCTCGGAAAGAAGGCCATTAAGCATTATTAAAGGATGATTAAATTTGGACTTTTGGTTCTTTAATTTTTGCTGACAAGTTTGCTTAAAGGTGCTGAAAGATGCTTATTGTCCTTCTTTAATCACCTATACGCATTCTAAAAAGCTGATTAAAGAGGATGTTCTATGCAGTGACATATATATATAGACATGATAATATAGCCTTGGTTACACACCAATCCACATTAAGCCTTCTTTAGGACTCTGTCATTATAACAGCTTCCCTCAGTTGGCAGTAATAATATAATCAGTGTGTAGTACGGTTTTTACCCTATAGGATCTGTCATTATAACAGTTCCAATTGGGTTAACACTTTACTTGTGAATGCTACATGTCCTCTTCACCATCCAAAGTATCCTTTGGATTTCCATTTGATATTTCCAAGTTGGCCAGGGTTCTTATGCGCTTTTTGAAGGTAGGTTTATCCTTACTGGTTTGATACCAATCCCCCAACTTATCCCACAGTTCTACACCCCTGTATAAGGGACTCTTAGTGTAACCTGCATTCCTGGCCCTCGGGATCTTAAATCTAATTTTTTTGTCCGACCTAAGTCCATCCCTTCTAGGTCTCAAGTCTAACATATCATTATTATGGGATAGTTTATACATGTATGTTAGGAGGAGTTCCTGCCTTCTCCGTTTCAGAGTTGGGATCTTGGATAACCGGTACAGTTCATCCTCTCTCAGGTCTCTGTTATTGTAACAGATTTTCAAACCTCTCTTTTGCATTCGGTCAAATTTTTTCAATAAACCACCACTTGCTCCTTCATGGCAGAAACTGCCATAGTCGAATAGGCTCATAATGGTGGCTTTATAGACCATGACCGCTGCTGCCTCAGTCTGCAGCTCTCTAAATTTACCAAATCTAAAGAGTTTATGATTAACCCTGCCATTTAATTCTCTAATGGCAGGTTCAAAACTTAAAGCACTGTCAATTTTCAGACCTAGGTACTTGTAGCTATTAACTGTCTCTATTCTAATATTGTCCAGTTTAAATTCTATTCCCTTGGCGTTGGGCAACTTCTAAGTAGAACCATACCAGTTTATCTTGCTTTTATTTTTTTATTTTTTTTGGACGTGTTTATTTGCACTAATCCGTAGTAACATGGATTTAAATAATGCTTACAAACATACCAAGTTTTGAGGGTATATATCGCATAAACAATTGCGACCAAACGTGTGAAACATTGAGGATCAAAAGATATGAATAATACAATATGAGTGTGTACAAGGTTGACAAGTGCCATTGCATATATTGATGCAGACACAATTACATATCCTGTAGGGACTAGTTAATTTGTATATGAGCAATAGGGAGACTATGTAACAAATAGTAGTGTTGCAGAAACCTAATGAACACTATAGTATAACCATGAACTTGACTTAATACTTGTAAACAAGTCAATAAGGCTCAGATTAAACCTATACATAAAACAAGATGATGAAATAAACACACAAAATAATAATAATAATAGTAATGATAATAAAGTAATTCAAGTGAACATAAACATGTACTCTGTTTCCACTCAATTAAGCCCAGGCTCGAATTAAACCCGAACTACATGAGAAAACAGGCAAATGGGCAAGAAAAGTACCAATAGCTGACTTATGAAAATAACAATAAATGCTGTAAAACGTCAGCAGGTTAATGTGAGAGAGAGAAGAGCCCAAGGCAATAAAGATGAGCCAAACAATTGATTAGATCAGAAACATCAGATCTGGTTGTAACCCTTCTTTAATTTGGCTCTCAGATCTTTGATTTTGTGAATTTCAAATTTGAACTTCACTTTTGTTGTTGCCATTTGGATACCAGCTGGCAATGTGTTCCACAAGATCACGCCTCTATAGAATGGGGATCTTTTGTAGAAATGCCCTATCAGATTAGGCAGTTCAAAGCTTACCTTCTCAGCATTTCTTGTCTGTCTCACATCATGCCTTTCACCTCTTTCCCTTCTTAATCTTAGTGATCTTGTATACATTAGACTGAGTAGCAACTTATCCATCCTACGCTGGACAGTTTCTATGTTACATAATGTATGAAGCTCGTCAACATGATACTTTCTAATGTTGCACTTTAAGCATATTCTCAGTGCTCTATTCTGTAGGCGTTGGAGCTGTTTCAACCCATCTTCGTTACAGCTAGTTGAGATAAAACTACAATATTCCAAAACTGGGCGTATAGTGCATTTGTAAACCAATATGCTGTAGTCACGTGTTAGCCATTTCCTGATCTTAGCAAACCTGAAAAGCTTATTGCAGATGTTCCTTTTCAGAATTTTGATTTGCTTATCAAAAGACAGGGAACTGTCAAGGGTGACTCCTAAATAGGGGAAGTGCTGGACAGTTCTGACTTTCTCACCATAAAAGCTTATGTCAGTGTCTGGGCAGTGTTTCAGCTTGTGCTTACTCGCGAACCACATGTATTCAGTCTTTCTTGGGTTGACCGTAAGCCTGTTCTTATAAACCCATCGACTGAACACCTCGGATTCACTCTTCAAGACTCTGGAAACTTCTGCTATATTCTTTTGACTATAATATATGACTATATCATCAGCATACAATTTAATGCTAGCCTTTTTGAATATCTTAGTTACATTGTCAATATACAGTACAAACAAAAGGGGTCCCAAAACGGAACCCTGGGGTACCCCATACGTGACCTTTGCCTTATCAGAAATGTTCCAGGCGAATGAAGTTCTCTGTGTCCTATTAGCTAAGTAGCTTTCAAACCATTTGAAGTTGCTGTAACTTAGACCTAAATCAGCAATTTTTTCCAACAACTTTGAATGTATAACACTATCAAAGGCTTTAGTAAAGTCCACAAAGAGAGCTCCACCCACCAAGCCATCATTCCTGAAATTATACAACTCATTTACTAAGTCAAAGGTGGCATCACCGGTCCCAGAACCTCTCTTGTATCCATATTGATTTTCACTAAAATTTCCACTATCTGTCATCACTTGGCTGAGATGATCATAGATAATTTTTTCCAGAATTTTAGAGGTCACAGGGAGTAGGGATATAGGCCTCCAGTTTTTTACATTTCTGAGGTCCCCGTCTTTAGGAATCGGTTTGATGAGAGCATCACCCCATTCTACAGGAAATATTCCAGTATCAACACTCACTTGGCATAAGTGAGTAAACTCTTTCAGAAGACACAGCAGTGCAGCAATGAGTATATCACACCTGACACCTTCTATACCCAAAGATTTATGTTTATCAAGTTCCTTTATGATGTAATGGACACTCCAACAGGAGATATTAATACTAGGAATGCCTTTACAAGTATAGCTTTCCTCAGGAAAGCTACATTTGTAATCAGCAACCTTGACATATTCACCAACAATATTGGTATGTAGAATTTCACCAATGTTTGTAAAGTACTGATTTATATAGTCAGCTGCTTTTTCACTGGGAATGTTATCATTGGTTACTTGATCTTTCATATCAGGATAGACTACTTCACCCCCACAGTCAAAGAGTTCATTGATGCGTTTCCAGAATTGCCTAGGATTAGCATAACTCTTGTTCAGCTCGTCAGTGATACCACCACCTTTTGATGCTTTAGACATTTTGTCAATTTTGCGTCTACACTTTTTGATTGCAGCTTTCTGTTCTGGAAGGCCATCAACACGATACAGACTCAACAAGGTTTCACGTTCATAGATAACATCCATGATTTCATCATTAATAAAACATTTGTTTCTTTTTGATTTTTCTTTCTACAAATGGACAATGCTTGTCAAGGTAGCAGATAATGGGAGTCATAAAAAGTTTCCACAAAACATTAGGGTCATCCTTTTGAGAAAGATAATCACCCAAGTCATGTTCTTTCAATTTTTGCAGGAAATCCTTTTCTTTAAATCCCCTATAGTCTCTACCCTTGTAGAGACTACTGGTTGACTTAAAGGTCTCATCACCCCTGGTAGCAAAAACGGGAACATGATCAGAAAGCAAAGCATTTAAAATACCACTACGTCTGACCTTGGTACTATTGGTCATTATATTGTCAATACAAGTACCACTGAATGGTCTAGTTGTGGCTGTGATCAAGATTTTCCAACCATAATCTTTACACAGATTTCTAAATTTCTCGCTGCTATTACACTCTTCATCATTCATGTTCAGGTTGATATCACCCAAAATCCAAGTCTCATGTCTACCATTAGTATTAGTGTTATCATAACTAGCAACCTTCTTGAGAAAATCAAGAAATCTGTTGATAGTGGCAGTGTTCTTTTTGGGAATGCGATATATACAAACAATTATCATTTGTTTCTCACCAGGAAGTGATAATAAAATGCCAATACTTTCATAATCCTCAGTGAGAATAGTTAGCTCTTCTACTAAACTGCAATATTTGGCTATGTTAGATGTAACACTTATAGCCACACCTCCTGCCTTTTTATGAACTCGGTCTAACCTATACAAAACTCGTCCGGGAATGTCAATAATGCCTGAAGACAGTGCTGGTTTAAACCATGTTTCAACCAAACACATAATATTACTTCTACCCAATAGCTTGTAAGTTTGTTCTTTCTTGTCTTCAAAGCTCCTGCAGTTCATTGCAGACATGACTAGACCCTTCTGTTCCTTGAAGTCGTTAAGACTACAAGCCATGATCCCAGTAGTGGAATCGACTCACTTTCCAATGGATATTTACAAGCTGATGAGAAGAGCAAAGAATGAGCAAGGTGTAATTCATATAAACAGTGAAATATTTACCATTACCAAAATTATATACAAAAAACACATGTGCCACACATGAGCATCGTAGCACACAGAAGAGGCCAAGTCCAGGTTTATGGAACCATTGACTTGCCCTCACCCCCCCTTCCATACAATGAGTGTCGGTAGGAAATAATATGAAATTGACCTCAGGGTTATTAATGTGATCTTAAACAATAATCTCCAGAAATGTATTACATACCCATTAGTGTGAACATTATAGTTACAAAATTAGAAGAAAAACCTTTCCTAATTAGAATGGAGATATATTGTATAGAATGACAATCAGATCATATATTTTTTAAATATAAAATATATCCAAAATGTCAATTAACTGGAATATCATGGGTAATAGGATAACATTTCAATTCTAGTTGCAAGACATTGACTATGTGTTGGAATCACAGACAAATGAACTGATGAATAAACAAACAAGGGTAAAAATTTATCTATTTAGAGTGAACCACAATCAGCATGCCGTTGGTTGACATTAACAATGAATCTCTTTCTGACAAACCAGGCAGATAGCTTCTCCAGTGTTCTGTCCATTCTGTCCTTAATTAATTCATATCATCAGACAGCCTTTTTCCAATACCTGAGAAAAATGTGTTCAAGTAATTCACTGAATCCATACTTGATTTCATAAAACCATCTTCTCCAATTAAGACAGGAGGTTCAACAGATACTTCAGGATGTAACACATTATTAATGATACGCCAACATTTTTTAGGGTCATTTTTAGTCTCACTTAGAGTGCTTTGTATGTAGTCAGCCTTTGCTTGTCTTATTGCTTTATTTATTTGACACCGTAACTGTTTGGCTTTTTTCAAATAACGTTCCTTCTTAGTTTTCAAAAAGGTATCCACAGCATCCTCTCTCTCTTTAATAAGTCCCAGAATATCTCCTGTCATCCATCTGTTTCCCTTATCCACAACCTCTATTGTCTCCCATGGGCAATTCACATCAAGATATTCAAAGATATGATTCAATATAAAAATCCAAGCTACATCCGGGTCTCTGAAATTGTAGAACTCATCCCAGTCTGCCTCACTAAGCCAATCATTGAACAGCTCAATGTCAAAGTATTTGTAATTGCGAACACGCAATGATTTTTTCAAATATTGAACTTTCGACTTAGTTTTAATACAATAAACGGGCAGATGATCACTCACCAAGAAGTTAAGTACACCAGCAGTTGTATCACCATTATAGGAAGTTAATATATTATCCAAGCAAGCCACGCTATTGCCAAAAGGTCTTGTACACTGATGTATAAGTTTATGATAACCCTTAAATTTACATAAATCACCTAGGGCTGTGCTGGAGGTTGTCCCTTCCTTTAAAGTGTTGATGTTGATATCCCCTAACATCCATTGTTCTATACAATCTTTAAGTGACAATTTCATCAACCTTTTCACTTCCTTAAAGAAAGCATCCAGTTTTCCACTTGGTGGCCTTTACAATGTGACGACCTGAAATTTTGAGTCATTTTTCAAAGTTATGTCTAATACAAAACATTCAAGATCTTTGTTATTAATACTCAAATCTCTTCTAATATTAACTTCACAATCAAGGTCATCTCTGATATATACTACAATGCCTCCACCCTTCTTGTTCGATCTATCTTGTCTGAATAATTTCATACCAGCCCAGTTGATCAAATCATCATCGTATTCCTGATGCAGCCAGGTTTCACTCATGGTGACAATGTCGGTTCCATCTAATTGGTCAAATATATCCTGTCTCTTCTTAAACATACTCCTCGTGTTCATGTGTACCATCTTAAGTCCACCAATTCTCAGAAAGTCATAGACTCTTGTTGTAGTCATACCCAGATTAAAAACACAACAAAACTAGTTTTAAAGAAAAGAAATAATACAATACAAATATATACAAGAGTTGAATAGGACCTAGTTCACCAAACTAGGACCCAGAAAACTCCTTACAGATCTCACAACTTAATGTTCTGCAAGGAGCTTTAAAGGAGAGAAGCTACGTGTTTTGTTGGATCTATATGGTAAATGGGAACTTTACCCTAGGAAATATTATCTTAGAATGCATGTATGCATTCAGTGTTCCTAATCATTGTCCCAAAAAGAAAAAAGATTTTTGGACGCTGATAAGGTAGAAATAACTTAAGGAAGGTATTAAATATTAGGGATTCGGGGAGAAGAGGGGGGGGGGAGGGGGAGGCAGGGGGCAAACCCAGCCAAGAAGGAAGAAATAAAATACAATAAAAGAAAATAAATAAAATAATACAACACAATAAAAGTATTCCCAATAAAAAGAAAAAAACAAAAAAAAAACAAGGTGAAAACAACAAATTCATAATATGAAATGCTATATTTTTAGAACATATTAACACAAGAAAGAACAACAGGGCAGTTTTCAAGCATCTATCTAGTGTATTCACATAAAGTGCATTTCACATTTGATAACAGGTCAGTCAAACAAAATTCTGACAAAAATTAAGACAAGGTCAAGACAAGGTAAACTGACTACAGAAATACACAGACAAACAAATAGACAGGTCCCTCATACGGACAACTTTATAATGAAGATGATAAAGAAAGAAAATATTAATTACTTCATCTCAATTTGATAGTCATTACAATTACAATTACTATATCATCATCATCGTTATTATTATCATCCCCATCACAATCACAATCATCATCACCACTATCACTCAAGGATTTGGTTAATTCCGACAAAGATTTTGTTCATGACAGTAATAGCGATGGAAGAAAAGAAATGATTACTAATAACAAATAACAACAAGATGAGCTTCCCAATCATTATCAAATTCAATCAATCAGTCATCTATAGCCACATGCGTAATCTGATGATCATCATCATACTCAACATTTACCTTAATCTTTTATGCATAATTATGAACTATAAACTACAATCAATTATCTGTATCTACAAACTAGAAAAAGTCATTATAACTTCTCCCAGCTTAATGATCTGTTACATGCAACTTAATAATATCACATTATGATCGATCAGTCTAGTCTACCGTAGATTCTGAAACAATCCGAACCACAGTAAATGGACCATCCCAGTTGGGTGACAATTTCAGCTGCTGTAGGGGGTCATGTAGCCTAACTACTTCATCCCCTACTCGAAAGGACCTAAGTTTCAAACCTACGTCATAGCCCACTTTTTGCCATGATGCAGATTTGCTTAGCTCACATCGAACCATCTCATATGCGGACTTGAATTGATCCCTCAATGCTTCCACGAACATCACCTGACAGGGTATTTCAGCGTTTATCCCAGCTACGCCAAACACCAAGTCAGCAGGCATAATCAAATCCTCTCCGAACACCAATAGATTGGGGGAACAACCGGTGGAAGCATGCACCGTACTGTTATAAGCATGTACCACAAACTCGCATTGCTCGTCCCAATCATCCATCTGACTGTTGACCAGAGGCTTCAGGACTTGTATCAGGGTTCTATTGAACCTTTCTACCTGTCCATCAGACTGAGGCCTGTACGGATTCGTTCTTGTTTTGCATATAGCAAGGCTATGACACATTGCTGCCCATAACTCGGATTCGAATTCTCTGCCTTGATCACTGTGCAACATCAAGGGCATGCCTAGATGAAGCACCCAGCCTTTTACAAATGCACGGGCACATGTATGGGCTTTATGATCCTTCAGAGGGAACACTCTAGTGTATTTCGAATAGTAGTCGGAGATCACCATCATGCACGTGTTTCCATCAGGAGTGGTTTTGAGGCCACTGATGACATCCACCGCTATGCGTGCAAATCTAACTCCCCACAGTTCTTGAGTTAGTGGTAATTTCCCCAGGCCTTCACCTGGTTTATTCAGACAACAATCCGGACAAGTGGAGATCCACCTAAGCAGATCTTTACTCATGCCGGGCCAGTAATACCTTCTGGACAGTCGCGCAAGGGAGCGCTTCTTTCCAAAATGTCCACTGGTCTGGTGCCCGTGTACGAAATACATGATATCCCTTCGCATAGCAGCGGGTATCACGATCTGTCGAAGTTTGGTCTTGTATGGTGTTATTTTCCACCTACATAAGATACCGTCAACAACAGTTAGCTCAGACCATTGAGCAAGTAGTTGTCTCATTTCCCGGTTCTCAATCGAAATTGTTGGTTGGAGACCACTGGAGACCTGTTCTATTAGTCTTGAAATGACAGTATCACCCTTCTGGAATTGCCTGATAGTTTCCGTGGACCATTCCATTGCTTTAGAATGTCCTACATCTTACGGCATTCGAACTCCAGCTATTACAGCGTTATGGGCTCCACAGTCATCGCAATCCATTCTAGAACATTTCCTTATGGGTCTTCTCGAAAGGGCATCAGCATTGATATGCTTGCTCCCTGCTCTATGTTGGATTTGGCTATTTTCCAACCCGAACTCAGACAAATGGGTCAGCCATCGACCCATCATTCCCTCTGCTTCCTTAAAGTTTAGCAACCACCTTCAGGAGGAGTGATCTGTGCGTAAAGTAAAGTCACCTCCCCACAGAAAGTGCTTAAACTTCTTTGTATATACTACTACCGCCAACAATTTCGCGCTTAGTAGTACAGTAATTCCTCTGGGCCTTATTGAGGGTATCACTAGCGAAAGCCAGTGGCACTTCTATCCCATCCTGAATCTGGGACAGAGCAGCACCTATACTGTCGTTACTGGCGTCAGTGTCCAGTATGAAATGTCCATCAGCTGTTGGATACTTCAAAACTGGGGTGGTTCGAAATAGGTTCTTCACGGCTTCGAATGCTAGATCTTAATCAGGACCCCATGGGAAAGGTTCCTTCCTTCTACCCAGAGTCCAGTGAGCTAGAGCCTGCATAGGCTGAGCTATTCTGGCATACCCCGGTAGGAAGTTCTTGTAGTAGCTACAGAAGCCAAGAAAGGACCGTATGTCTTTAGGACCTTCCGGCTTTTCCCATTCCGACGCAACATCTAGTTTCTCAGGATCCGCGTTAATGCCCTCAGTGGATATTATCCGACCGAGATAGTTAATTGAAGTCCTGAATAGGTGACACTTCTTTGGTTTCAATTTCAAACCATTGGTTATCAACCTCTCGAAAATTTTGACTAGGGTAGCCAGGCATGAATCGAAGGTTTTCCCGAATACAATTACGTCGTCTAGGTACACCAAACATTCCTTCCATAACAGATCACTCAACAGAGATTCCATTATGGCTTCGAATGTTGCAGGGGCATTACACAACCCGAAGGGCATCACATTGTACTGAAAAAGGCCGACATGGCTCGAAAAAGCTGTTCTCCTGATCCTCCTCCTTCATTCCAACCTGCCAGTATCCGGATTGTAAATCCAGCGTACAGAACCATTGGTTTCCTCCCAGGGAATCAATAGTCTCGTCTATACAGGGAAGGGGATAGGAGTTTTTCTTTGTGCAACCATTCAATTTTCGATAATCGATACAGAAGCGAATTGTGCCGTCTTTCTTAGTCACCATCTGAACAGGACTGGACCAGGGGCTAGTGCTGGGAACGATCACCCCTAATCTCAGCTGATCAGTGATTTCCTTCTCGGCCATCAATTTCTTCTTCAAAGGTAGGCGTCTATAAGGGATTTTGAAAGGTACAGCCTTGATGGAATGTAGCACCATATCAGTTCGCCCCAAGCCAGTGGGTTCCCCGAAGGCTGCATCATACTCCATCAATACCCGTCTCAACTGGTCTTTCTGTTCCCCCGTCACCAAGCTCGAATCGTCCATCAACTTCTGGAGTTCTGGACGCAATTCGAACATCCCTTCAAGGTTCGGTTTGGTATCTTCTGAGAGTATACTGGTGCTTGCCTGTGCAACGATCACCTGCCCCACGGGAGTACCTTTCATCAGATAACGGACTTCACCTCCAGGATTCGAAATAGGAATCAAATTCCTGCTGCCACTGCCTACGAAAGTATCTGCACTCTCGAGTCCAATGGATGCGAGTCTCACCACATCGGGTTCAACCACCGCCATCTGATCTCGGAAGATACTGTCACTCGAAAACAGCACATCACATGTCTGTCCTGGGGGGTATCTTAACCGTCTGTACCACCGAGGCTACAGAAGATACCTTCCTCAACATGCATTGCACGGCCATCTTGTACGGATGTTCTATCTTCAACATCCCCCTACAAGGTTCCAACATTGCCCCGTACAACGCAGCTAAATCTAATCCGATGATGCCATCATCACTCAGATCAGCAATAGAAGGCGACAGAAGATAATCCTGTCCACCTATATTGACTTCGAAAAACGCTTTACCAAACGTCTGCATGCAGCTACCGTCGGCCGAATGAGCTTTTACCCTCGTTGTGAAGTTATCTGGTTCATCGGCTACAAGATCATGGAATCGTTTAGAGATCATGGAGTGACTAGCCCCAGTATCAACCAAAAATTCCGCAGACCTTCCCTTCACTGCTACAGTCAAATACCACCTCTTCCCATCCAGTGGTGATGGGTTGAAGGTGAAGCGTTCGAAATCCTTGGTGACACCAAGATCTACCCCCCGCCGCTTCAAGTGTTTCAAGCAGGGATGATCCGGGGACAATCGGGCACTGCTGACTATTTCCAGCTCCTGTATCCAATTTGTCGCTCCCCCAGTACTTCCTTCTCGGATGTCTACTTCTCTGGGTTCATTGGACATACCTGGAAGGGACTGATCAGGCCCCTCCTCCAAGCTTCCAATCTCTTCTGTACCTCGGACTTCATTGCTTGCACCGCTGGTGATAAGCTGGCATACATTCACCTTAGGGGTTACTACATTGCCATCTCGAGCAACCCCCTCTAGTTTTCCGTCTTCTTCTCTTCAGGCTTTGGTACCGGCTTCTCAGCTGGGCATTCTGCTGCAAAGTGTCCCAGGGCCTGACACCTGTAGCACTTCCTGGTGGTCTTATCCACCTTTGGCTTCGAATTCCTCCCTGCAGATTGCTGGTTTCCAGACATCAAGTCAGTCAATCGTAGCAGGAGTTCTTCCATAGAACTAGGAGTTGAGGATGTAGTCGAAGGTGCGCTTGTGGCTCCAGAGGTTGCAGGAGGTGTTTTCCTGTCAGCCTTCGGAAAGCGCTTCGAATTCGAATTGGAATAAGAGTTGCCGCTGTTCTTTTGAGCAACTGCGCCAATCTCCTCCTCCCTTCCAGAATCACCTTCCTCTGTATCAGAGGCTGGTGGGTCTTGTACCATACTGGAAGTTCTCGAAAGTACTCTCGAAGATAGCAGATGCCGTTTCCTGTCATAGTCTTCTATGGCCATGAACAAATCGGTAAGAGAAGTTCCAGCTTTCCAACTATCACAGGCTGCGGTTCGTTCATAAGAGTCCCTCAACCCCTCAATGAATTGTGAGAACAAATCATCTAGCAACTGTGGGTCATCTAACTGCCATCATGGTCTAGCTCGTTGCACGAGGCCCTGCAATTCCAGACCAAACACACAATGAGACTCATTTGGTTTTTGAGTCCTTTTCCGAAACAACCGAAGCGGATCCTCATTACCCACATTACGGATCAGGTAACTGGCGCATTCCACCAATTGGGTAAACGATCCGGCACCATGCATCGTTCTCCATTTTGACACAGCTAACTTGCCAGGCCCATTTCTCGATGCCCGAAGAAGCTTGTCTAACGATCCCTGCTCTGACCACCGATTATACCTCATGTCGTCCATGAAGTCTGCAAACCAGTCCTGCCATGGCTGCCTGCCTGTGAATGGAACTGGAGTGCTTGCAGTGCATCTAGCAGCATTGTGGTTGTCCCTGTGCAACAAGCGAGACTGCTCAATGCTCCAATCTACGATATCAGCATTATCAGCTTGTCTGCCAACACAGTCAACTCCAATCTCAGCAATGCAGGGGTTCAAATCGTAAATCAACTTCATCCCTGGGGACATTGATTCACGTCAAGAGACTCGTCTACCTGCATTTGTAGGAGATCTCCCTGACCTCCTTGCGGGGCCACTCGAATGCTCATTCGGATCAGATCTCGAAGATCTATCACTCGAACCGAAACGGTTCGGTCTCTCTCGAGAGCTCGAACGGCTGGGGGGATTCGAATAGTCATCATCGTATGACGTTGAGCGTTGTTCACGTTGTGACGACCTTCCATCCAAATCACCTGTATTGATGGTCACCCTTCTCGCTCTTCCTCCGGATGAGGTAGTAGCACCACCCCCACCAGACGTTGAGTTGTAGATGCCATCATTGACATGATCGAACCCCGAATAGCCACTTCGAGTTGACTCCCTCTCTCGTTTCAACTGTAAATCTTTCAGTTCCTCAGTGACACGGTCCTTTTCTTCCATCATCGCTTTGGTTGCTTCTCTAATCGTCTCATGGAGTTCGTCTGATTCCTGTACAGTCTTATCTTGACGCTGTTCAAGAACCTCAGTCCGCCGTCGCAAGACATTTTGCTGATTCGAGAACTGGTCTTCCATATGTTCCAGCTCCACCTTTGTCGTGTCTAAGCGGTTCTGCTTCTCCATTGTCGCGCTGTCCAACTCCTCATTCTTGTTACGGAGCTGTACCAACCGATGACTCAGGGCTTCGAACTCTGCATTCATCCTGTCCATCTCTGCAATCCTTGCTTCTTCGAATCGATTCTTCTCTTCGGCGAAGTGACGTCGTGTCACTTCTTGCCTTTGGTGTCGTTCAGCATGCAGAATGCTCATGCCTTGTGTTGGCATAGGAGCAATGTGCCTCTTCGAACCGCCAGTTTCGAACAATGAATCCTCCAGGTTTGACCCTAGATCTTTTCGAATAGAATCAGGATTGCCTCTCCTTGGTTCTGGCATAGAACTCGAACGGCTTGGCCCATAGTGCTTCTCAAGGGCCGCTCCCACCTCCGGATCCGGACTCGAAATAGGGTTAAGTGGTGCTCCACCCTTTGCCTGTTCAGCCATGTTCACCCGAACAGACTGTGCTATTCTGTGTTTCACCCGAACTGGTCACAGCACCAATGTAGGGGTTGTGTAAGTATCACGCGAACACAGGTTCCAAATTCGGTTTGAATGCAACAGGTTTATTCAATCACAGCCTTAAAGTAACACGAAGGTTTTTGCTCGGTTCACTTGGTTTAACCATTCGAAGATGTACAGTGTTCTATCGATAGTTCGAAGTCAGCAACGCTGGATGATCTGGTCCTGAGCCAGCATGACTGGTGCAGGAGCCAGAGTGTGGGAGGGGTGTAGGTGCCCCGATCGAAAAGGTAACGAAGGTATCGAAAGGTGTGGGTCAGAGCTCGTCCTGGGACGAACTCTCTGAGGTAGCCAACCTCGGCCTCTTATATACCCTGAGCGCGGACCAAGCAGTGTCGACGTGGCACTCCTCCATAGCGCCGTCTGGAGTGCCCTGCCTGGCTCCGCTACAGGATAACCGAAAGGACATGGCGTAGGTGTTGCCACCTAGTGTCCGATGGAGGCACTTCCCGCTCTGACTCCACAGACCTATATGTACACGTATTGTTCGTGCCCCTACAGTTATATTGTGCTGGATTAGGCAAGCCTGTGATACAAAGTGCAATAAACGCCAAACCTTCTTATAGACTATATTGTTACTCGTTGGCCTTTACCTGCGGGTTATAGCACCTTGCATGTAACATTATCTGAGTCGAATGGCCCACAAACTTGTGAATTTCATGTCAAAAAAGCTTGTTTTGATGGCTTTTGTAGTTGTGAATTTGTACTAGATGGCGCCCCTATAACTATGAAACCTTGTCTTGTATTTTTTGAATGTTTCATGTGGGGGGAAAACAGATATAAATTTGACTTATGATTATCATGGACTTATCATTAACACAGATTATCAGTGTGAATATGATAACTCAAAATTATTCTTCAATATTACGTGAAGGAAACACTGACATTCTTGTAACCAGGTAGGAAAACTCCCACTAAATGACAGTTAAAGGTGACCGTGTCCCAGAATATAAGGCAAAGAATTTCAAGGCCATAAGGACATATCAAGGCATATAACTCCTCGACATTAATGTTACATGGGATGTAACTATAAGGTTTCGCTAAGCAAAGATCGTGTTCTCCGTTAAACCATGCATCAAAATCTGTCCGCCATAATAGGTTTTGACAGGAAGACTTGGATAGCGATATGTAGCGCTTGTCTGGGGTGAAATGCGATAGCATATCAATGACACTGTGGTTAAATGTCCTGCCTCCCCTGACGAGTGTGCTGCAGTGGGCTAGCACCCCACACAGCTACTGAAGTTGCTTCTTTGTTGCCCGCAGGTGACCTGAGAACAAGTCTAGTTTGTCTTTTAAGCTAGCTATCTTTTCGTCGGGCAGACGAAGCTTCATCTGACTGGAGTCTAGCACCACCCCTAGATAGGTCGGGGGATGGTTAGTGTGGATATGCCTAGAGTAGGCATACCCAGTGTCAAACCCATGGTGTCAACCAGTGTGGCTGGAACTGACAACCCTGTGGCTGAGTGGCATGTGGCTCAGAATGCAGAAATGCTCCAGCAACAGGAAGTGTTGGCAACAGAATGCCAATGGGCTTACGAAGCTCAGATGAGCTGCGATGAGTTTTCATACTCCAAGCTTATTGGCTGAGTGGCAAGCTGCTCAGATGGAGAAAATGTTCCAGGAACAAAAAGCTCTGAAAAATCAGACACAGCAGGTATACCGAGCGCAGGAGGAAGCACTTGAGGTGCAATGAAAGCGCATGGTAGAAAATGCTGTGCTAGCGGAACAGTTATCTGCGCAGGAGACAGCAGTTCTGAGAGCCCGTGCGGAGTGACTAAGGGCTGCTGGGAAGGCTGCAAAAGCTAAACTGGAGGAGGCTAGGCAGGAGCAGGAGGCCTCAGAGCTGGCCAAACTGCTGGACAAGGAGAAGACAGAACATCAGTTTTTGGTGGCTCTGTCCCAACAGTGTCAGTACATGTCTGATGTCGAGAAAAACTGGTGGTTTAACCAGGGTTTTGATCCAACAAAGGAGATAGTGGAGTACGGAACGTACCAAGCTCATCTGGACCGACTGAAAGGTCAACCGAAACCTGCTGTTGGTTCAGCCACTCCGAAACCTGCTGCTGGTTCGGCCACTCCGAAAGCGGCCAGTCTGAGGGGAGCTCCGAGACGCTCAATTCTGAGTGCAGCGATGCAGGAGTTATATGATACCAATCCTGCTATTGCTGGGATAGGATTACATAACGTTGGGATTAAGCCTGATGCTTTGGATGCGATTACAAAGTGTTTGTTGATCGCCTCGAAGATAAGGGGTTCAAACAATGCCGCTAGACGGATTGCAAGTCAACCCAGCCCGTACTGGCAAAGAAACTCTTGGGAGGAATGGCTTAATGCCACGAGGATATCAACCTCAGTGGATGGGATTTAGAAGAATCTATTCCCTACATCAGGGATTATGGTTGGGGGATGGTCTGATTGCTTTGGAGCAATAGAAGGAGAATTGTGGACTGAGAGGAACTTTCAGACAACTGGTGGAAACATGCACTATGTTGTTTGGGGGTTCAGTAGCAGGTCCAAGACAAGAACGAGGCTCCAAGAGTGTTCGGACTAGCCTTAATGAGACTACTGAAGAAGGTACGACCAGCTTCAGGGGTTCATGATACCTTATTCTCTAAGGAATTGTTCTCTCAGTTCGTCACCGGACTCAGGGATCCGGTGGTATATGATACCTTGAGGGCGGATACGTCCTTGGATGACCTTTTAAAGGCCATTGAAATACATGGCCTTAAGAAGTCTCTTCTAGAGGATCGTGTTACGGCACGAACAGCTGCAATTTTGGATAGATCTCCGGATCTGTCAGAGGAGGAGGTTAGCGATAAGGACGCCACTGCGCCTTCCGCGCAGTTCAAGAGGAATGGAAAATCCTCCAAATCTGCATGGGGGAGTAGGAAACCAGAGGGTGCGGAGGACCTTCCATCGAAGAAGGAGCCTTCTGAGAAAAAGGCACCGGTGATAGATGCGACATTCTTTACGGCATTGTTTGAGAAGATGACTACTTCCATCCAGGGGGCTCAACAGTCCAACAGAAGGAAGGTCAACAGGAACACTGCCAAGTGTTACCGATGCTTGGAGATCTTGGAACCCTTGAAAGGAGGGAAACTGAGTGGGGTTGTCCGAGCTGGCAAGCAGACGGCCCTGAGATATGATGTACGCCAACATACCGGAGAGGTAGAGCCTAGTGGAGTCCCTAGGACAGGAATGAAGTTGGGAGCGGATTCGAACCTGAGCAGTTCGGAGGCCGCCCTGATGGATATCTCGGTCCAACAGTGTAGGGCGTTCAGGCCATTTTTATTGAGTGCAGAAAAGTTGCGTTTTTTGTACAGGATAGATAGACAGGATCTTAACTAAGAGAATTCTGAAAGAATTGTGAATCTACCACCACTAGAACATAGTTAAATTGGGTTTTCTTTGCAAAAAGTAAGGTGTTTTGGGAGGACAAGAGAGCCCTGTCTAACCATGCAGTGGATTGGTCCTGAAATAGCACTCCCCTGCTACAGTGTGAGTGGCAGGGATCCAGGTGCAGTGGAGGGTGACTTACATATGGAATGTACTACTCCTAAGAAAAGGTAGATCCACATAAGTGTAAATCTGGGGGCCAATTTCTTTCCAATCACTTTGTTCTTCAGACAGGAGATAGTAAACAAATCTGGGAATTAAATGTATGATCCCTGATTTTTTTGCCCCTCTATTTTAAAGGTGATTCCATGACTTTTAGGAAATATTTTGCTGTAGATCTGGATCTGGTAGTCCATATGACATGTGGGATATATGTAACTGTAGGCCTATATCTTAGCATTACAATCCAATCATTTAGGAATTGACTGCACAAATACACTCTCCCAGAAATCTATTCTAGTACAGGGCAGTTGCTGGGCAGCTATCAATTACTAGTGCCAAAATGTGGGCCTGCACAGGGGGCACACACTCCCCACTTTCTACTTACTCATTCATATAAAACCACAAATTGAAATGTACAAATCTTTGCAGAAACCACACATTGTGTAGAATGAAACCATAGCTTTCAGATAGTGTGAACATAACTGTGATTTTTGGTGTCAATTAGCCATAAATGAGACATGAGTGTAAATAGAGGGCGAAACTGCTGGTTGTCTGTGCCATGGCAGGCCGCTCTGAACACCCTAAACAGTTGCCCGGCAATGAGGCAGGGAGGCCCATTACGGACAGAGAGGAGAAAGTGACGGTTGTAGAAGACACCATCTGAGTAGGGAGTACCCAGCTTTCCCCAGATCACCCGCGTTTCGACCATTTGAAGAGACATGGGTTAGATTAGGCTGCTCCATGAATCTGTCTCCCTTGGGAGGGGCATGGATACCCTGGTGGGTGATGGTGCCTGGACTGTGGTACCAGTTTCCAACCCCGGGTTGGAAACTAAGTATCTGAAGAAAGATACAGTGTTGGGCAAGGTGTTCTCCAGTGAGGCGGTTATGCCTACCTGTCATGTTAGCATGAAAGGAGACCCTTTACCTGCGGCCCTGAGTGAAGGGCTGGAGAAGATGATTTCAGAGCCTGATTTGCAGTATCCGGGGGACCTCAGTTTGCTGAGGCAGCTGGTGGAGAGGTATCAGGATGCTTGGCAAGTGGAAGGGGAGCCTTTGGGTTGAACGGACAAGGTGCTGCATTCGATTGATACTGGGGACGCACAGCCTTTCAGAATGCCTTACCGACGGTTGCCGTTGTGTAAGAAGACGGTAGTTGAGGAACAGGTGAAGACCATGCTGGAACAGAGGGTGATTGTGTCTAGCACTAGCCCATGGTCCAGTCCGGTCCAGATTGTTACTAAGAAAGACGGATCTATTCGGTTTTGTATCGATTACAGACATCTGAATGGAGTAACCAAGAAGAATGCTTATCCTCTGCCCTGAATTGACGAGATGCTGGACTCCTTGGGTGGGAATCAATGGTTCTGCACCTTGGATTTGCAGTCCAGCTATTGGCAAATTGGGATGAAGGAAAAGGATAAAGAGAAGACGGCTTTCACTAGTCATATTGGACTGTATTAGTTTGAGCTGATGCCTTTTGGGTAGTGCAATGCCCCCCAGACCTTCGAGGCCATGATGGAGACCCTGTTGAGTGATCTATTATGGCAGAAGTGTCTGGTATATTTGGATGATGTCATTGTCTTCAGAAAGACATTTGATGAATGTGCATTGAACCTGGGAGAGGTATTAGAGTGCATTCGGTCTAATGGGCTGACGTTGAAGTGTGAACTTTTTAAGAAGTCTATGGTCTATTTGGGCCGGACCATTTCTACCAAGGGTGTGAAAGCGGCTAAACTGCAGACTGTAGATACCTGGGAGGTTCCTAAGGGTCCGAAGGATATCAGGTTCTTCTAGGGGTTCTGTTCCTATAACAGGGACTTTATCCCCGGTTCTCGGGAGTGTCGCAACCATTTCAGAGATTGAGTCATTGGGGAAGAAAAAAGAACCTTTTCCTTGGGGGATGGAACAGAGGAAAGCTTTCTACGAGATCAAAGCCCTGTTCCGGGATGCCCCAGTGTTGAGATACCCTACGGAGAAGGCACAGAGGAACTATTGCACCACCAAACGTGAGTTGTTGGCTGTGGTAGTTTATACCAAGAAGTTTAGACACTTAAGGATGCCGAGGAGATGATTTGCCGGTGGTTAAACCACCTGAGTGAGTTCGGGCTGGAACTCTCATATCCAGCACTGTCCAGGCACGAAGCACATCAATGCTGACTGCCTGAGTACATGTCCGATACGCCGTTGTACGCATCCGGACTGTGGGGATTGTGGAGTGCACAATGCAGTAGTGGCGAGTGTGCGTTTGCCTTATGACGCATTGTTGCAGAACCTGTTGGACTGGTCCCCGAGACTATAAGGACGTATCATATGGCTGATCCTACTATTGAACGACTGAGGGAGCTGGTTCCCACCGGGGTCTGTCCAGTGAGACCTGAGATATCATTAGAAAACAGGGAAATGTGACGTTTCCTAGCGCAGTTCCATGAGTTGGAAATGCGGGACGCGCTGCTATGTAGATGGAAGAACTGTCCGGGGAAGCGTAAGGTGTTACAAATGGTGATATCCTCTATTATTGTCATGGGCACTCTACGAGTGGTCATTTGGGTAAGAAGCACTCTCTTGAACGACTGAGCAGGCTTGCTGCTTGGGGAAACCTGGTCCTGGACTGGGTAAACTGCCATTGCAGCAGGAGCTATTCGAAGTAAGATTCGCTCGGATAGCCGTTGATATCATAAGTGGGGTGAAGCCCACGCCAAGGTGGAATACATGTATGATGGTAGTTTCGGACTACTATACGAAGTACACAAGGGTATACCCGCTGGAGGATCATACAGCTGCGACCTGTGCAGAAGCATTGGCTAAGGGGTGAATACTCCATTTGGGGGCTCCGTTGATGCTGCATAGTGATCAAGGGAGAGAAGTTGAATCCAAGCTGTGGGCTGCCATGTGTCATCAATTTGCTATATGTAAAACGAGGACGAATCCGTACCGACCTCAATCAGATGGGCAGGTTGAGAGATTCAATCGGACTTTGATCCAAGTTTTGAAACTATTAGTGAATACTCATATGGACGATCGGGACGACCAATGTGATTTCGTGGTGCACGCGTATAAAAATACGGTGCTCAGCTCCACCAATTGTACTCCAAATCTGTTAGTGTTCGGGGAGGACTTGATTATGCCTGCGGACTTAGTGTTCGGGGTGATGGGGATCAGTCCGGAGGCACCCTGTACGGTGCTATTTGTGGAATCTTTACGGGAAAGGTTCAAATTTGCATATGAAACGGTCCAGGCTCATTTGCTCAAGGCCGCTTCATGGCAAAAAGTGGGTTATGACACTGGCTTGAAGTTGCACCAGTTTGTGGTGGGGGACAGAGTTATCTGCCTGCATGAGCCGCTGTGTAATGTCAAGTTAGCGAATAACTGGGACGGGCCACATACGGTGGTCAAATGTATCAGTCAAATGACTGTATCGATCCAGTCCGAAGCCGGACGCATTAGAACCAGTCATGTGGCTTGGTTGCGCGCATGGGCTGGGAGGGATCTCACCCCGGGAAGGGTGGGGGGTGAGGAAGACATTCAGGAGGGTGGGTCCTTTACCTTGGGGTGGTACCGGAGGGTCCGCCAAAAAGGAAGGTGAAGAAACCCCTCCTGAAGACCGTGAAAAGTCTTGGCAGTAGAGGGAAGGAGGGCACGGAAAACCAAGATCAAGGCTAGAGCGTTTGTAAAGAACGAGTGTCCTCCAGCCAGGTTATTTGATGCGGATGGTAAGCCTGTCCGGAGAAGTCCACGGCTTGTGGCTCGAGGGGCGAAAACCTAACCTGTTACACAATGAGTGTGTTGTCCTGTGGTGTCCTATATGTTAGTTATATGTGTGTCAGAAGCAGGGACGATCTGAGCCGCTCAGAAAGAATAAGGAAGATATCCCATATATATATTCACAAATACTCCAGCAGAGCATCTTATTTTAGTACTTGCGGCTCTTGTGAGCTGTCCAGTTGACGTGGTGGTCCCCCTCCCTGAGTTGAACAGGGCGGGAAAAAGGTGCTGACCTCATTAAGTGAAATTAGGTCAGACCGGGTAATGGGGGATCGCGTCTAATCACGCGAGACGAAGCGCATGCGCATTGTTTTAAAAACAAGCAGGTAATCACCATCTTGGTTTTGGCTTACAGCCAGATCAAACGGGCGGAGGAGGCGCGGTCAGAAAGTTGGTTAGAAGAAGAGTTCCTTGTGTTGACAAGCCCGGATTTCTGTGTAGGTGAGTCAAGAAACATCTACTGGTGCGTTTGAAAGTACGGGAGTGGGCGAGGAACCTTGGTCAAGCGACACCCTGCGGGGGAGGATTGCCGAGCAACAGCTCCACCAGTCCGAACCACTTGTTGACCGCAAGACGGCTTCGGCCGTCGAGGGACTCCTGGCCACCGATGGTGGGTCCAAAGACAAGCTGAGCGAGAGCCTGGCTGAGATGGTAGTCGACAAGGCTATCTCCCCGATCAAGCAGTCTCCGTCACCTGAGAGTGATGGGGGATTTCGTGTTGCCTCCGAGCCTCGGGTCAATGGATGTTGACACCGAAGCATGGGACACCAGTTACCGGCCATCTTGTTTGGCTGCTCTGAAGATCTCACCGACTGTGAAGCAATCCGTGAATCACCGTCTGAGTCTACAGAGTGCTCTGAGTGAGGAGGATTCAGACTCGGGGAGTGGAGCCCAAACTCGTGCGAGTTCGACCAGCCGTAAGCCTCCGAGAGCGAAATCTGTAAGGAGAAGACCCCGGGTGGCACGCTTCCCAAGGCTATGGCCAAAGCTGTCCGTTAGTGTTCCATTGATGCTGGACAGTCTCCGGAGGCTGTCGATGCAATTTTGGATAAAATTGACACTATGCCTGAAAAGGGAACTCTGACATGTTGGAAAGGATGAGGACGGCTCCAAATTCATATTATAGCTTGGTGCAAAAGGTCAAGGTTTGCTGGGCCATGAGTTGGTGGTCTGTGGATACCTCCTGTCCTTTTGAGAAATGTCAGAAGAGCGATCAGTCTCGGGGTATACCGAAAACCTGGCATACAACGGCCCTGTTTGCTCGGCATATGACCGAGACCCACTTGCACCACTATGCCCAATATGATTGTACAAGTATCGGGTTGAGGGGAAATAAGTAGTGCCCAAATGGGGATAATTTGATCCGACATATGATCAAAAAGCATAACATTGCTTTGTCCCTGGCTGCCCCTCATATCGTGCTAGTGCAACAAGGCGTGGGACAACTTTTGTGCTGGAGTCACCGAACATGTCAACATGGATTTCGGTGAGACCGAGAGGGGGAAAGTGAAAGTCTTTTATAAGGTGAATCATGATCATGGTGTACCAGAAAAGTAGTCAGCCTAATCGGCCACCGACCCAGATTGGCAGTAGTCAGCCCCCATACCAGTACTAACCAGTTAGTTCTCCTCATGTTCCTGAAAATCTGCATTTATCTGAATTGAACCTTTTTCTCGCCAAATCGGCCATTTTCCTGAAAATCAAAATTTTTCCGATTTTGAACTGTTTTCTCGCCAAATCGGCCATTTTCCCAGAAATTAAAAAAAAGCTTTTCACAAAATGTCGGGCATAACTTCCATTGGGGAAGTTATTCCCATAGTAGTGTACACACCAGTGCCACCTAGTGCCTCCCACCGGCACCAGCCGTGGAACTCTTCTCCAGGGGAGGGTAACCAGCAGCAAGCAAGCAGGCAGCAAGGCCAGCAGCAGGCCAGCAGAGACTTTGGTTTTTTTTCTAGATTCGGTCTAGAATTCAGTCAAAATGACGGTCTGTTTTTGCGGGACAGAGTACCATGGCAACAGGAATTGCTGCCCCCAATGCAATGCCCCAAACCCAGACAAGGGTACCCCCAGGAAGGGGTTGCAGGGGCAGGACCAGCCTGCACCGGCACAGGACGACCATGGCGGCTCCCAGGGCCGGCAGGAGACCGGCCAGGGCAGCTCGGCCTCGCCGGCACCCCCGGGCGATACGGCCCGCCAACACAGCGAGGAGGCAGCGGAATACGCCGCAGCCCGTGAGGGAGAGCTCCAGGAGGCCTTGGACAGGATGGAAGCACTGACAATAAAAGAGAAGGCCAGGGAAGAAGATTTAAAGCGCACCCAGAGGTTGAAAGAGGCAGAGATGGAGCTAGCGGGACTCAGGGCAAGTAATAACCGGGTTGAAAGAGATACGAACCTGGCAGAGGCCGCATTCCGCGGCATTGTTGATACCATGCAAGGCAGAGACGGATTGCAGCGGTCCGCGTGCGCCCGCGGACCAGCCTTATACTACGCGGACCAGGGCACCAGCGGCCACAAACTGTCCGCGTTACCCGAGGACGCCTCCGGCCAAGCTTTTTCGTCTCTGTCCGCGAAGCAGCAGCTCGGCGCAAACCAACATGGCGGGTAACAACATCCGCCCGGACGAAAACAGAGAGGAGGGTGTCGCTTTTTCGCAGTTTTTGGCCGAACGAAGGCGAATTAAGACTCAAAACCTGTCGCAAACGAAAGAGCGTGGCCATTTACCCCCGTCACAGCCCTCAAAGCCGTCGCAAATGTCGCAGGAAGGTTGGTTGGGAGACTTTTGTGCGACCGTCGGCGAGAATGGCCAGCTTCCACATACCTCGGCGGCGACTTCGTCTTTGAGCGCGGGTGGTGCGCTTCATCCCGGGGGGCCGGGCGGCTCCACGCTTCATCACGGACACCCGGGGAGCTTCACGCTTCATCATGGTACAGGTCAGTCTGGCAGTTTTAAGCAATCAGGGGGTGTGTGTAGGTCTGCTGGGGCCACAACATCCTCTCAACTGTCTGATCCTACCAATGAGGGGAAGCATGGACACACCCAACAGCAACAGGAGCAGTATCAACAGCAGGTGTTGGGGCAGCATCAACAGCAGCAGCAGCAACAGCAGGAGGATGCAGACCCCTCCTATGCAGAGTTTCTGCTGTGGAGACAGCAGCAACAGTGGGCTGGGTTGGCAGGGGATGTGACCCCTTCTGCCCAGTCTACTCAACAAAATCAGCAAACACTACAGCAACATCTACAGCAACAGCGGGGCCAACACGGGTCCAACCGCCATCAACAGCAACAATCCTACACCTCAGGCCAACCCCTCTCCACGACGACCCCGCCAGGTTTCTCTAGTCTGCCATCGGCAGGTGGGCTAGGCATAAACCTTGGGGCGAGCCACACACTGCACACTGGGCTAGCTACGGCGGGGTTGGGCTTCGGCAACATGGGCCTACAGTCGGGTGATGTTGATGGCCTCTTCAGAAATGTCGCGTCAGGTAAGTCAGCTGTGGAGGGTGATATCCTGGCCTCTCTACATGCAGCTAATGAGGCTAGCATGAGGAAAAGGTCCAAGCTGTGGATCAGGCCAGACTACCACCTCCCAGCTGACAAAGACTATAGCAAAATGTCATATAGAGAGTTAATTTACGGGATGATTAATGTCACGCAGGCCCTGATCATAGCAGATCATCCCGACTTGAGCCCCTTGTCATACCTAGATCACATGAAATTCATCGCCCTGAAGGAGATAAAACCCACCTATTGCATGAAGGCCATATGCCAGTATGATAGAGAGGTGACCGACAAGGTGCTGAAAAAGCATATCCCCAAGTTTGCCGCGGCTGACCACGGCGCGATGGCAAACAACATGGGTATGGACAAAACTCTGGCCTACGTGAAGATGCAACAGGAGATGGCAAAGCAAATGGCTCTTCTAAACAAGGCCCCGGGCAAGCCACCAGCTAGGCCGTCAAGTCAGGGAAAATTCAGGATCGATTGCCCTGACCACCTGTGCAAGCGGTTCAACTTCACGGCGTGCGATTGGCCGTTATGCAGGAAGCAACACTCGTGTGCGGTCTGCGGTGGCCCGCACGGGGCTCGGGGATGCGCACACAACCCCTACAACCAAGGGGGGCAGCCTCAGAGCCAGGGTAGTTTCCAGGGTCAGCAGCATCCATACTATGGCCAGCAAACCCAGAACTACGGCCAACAGGGGGGCCAGCAGCGTAACGCGTGAGGCACGGACGAGCACGACTCCGCGGGCTACGAAGCGGATGTCGGCACCTCATGTATGGAAGACATTCACTCTCATACATGTGAGGAGCTAATATGCACAAGTAGTATAGATGCCCTACTAGACATTTATAAAGGTTATATCCCTCTATGGGACATTAGCTGCAGACACAGGGTTCAGGGGGTCGTGTCGCAGTTGAAGCCAGTAAGCTGGAGGGACATGTTGTTGGGGCACGGTGTCATAGATGAGGATTGCCACTTTATATTAGATGGTGTCCTACATGGGTTCAAGATGGTTGACCCTCATGCACAGGTAGACAGTTATGAGGTAAAAAACTATTCGTCAGCTTCGGTAGATAATTTTGACTTTATTGATAAGCTCTTGAAAGAGGAGCTGGGCTGCGGGAAACTCAGCGTGTCGCGAGAGAAACCGACATGTGTGCACACCTTGGGTGCTGTTCCCAAAGCTACCGGGGGTTTCAGGCCCATCACCGATGCGAGCAGGCCCGACGGACTGTCCATTAATTCCCATATGTCTGCCACTTTTCAACACTTCAAGTTCGCTAGACTAGATGACGTGTGCGAGGTTCTCCGCCCGTCGTACTACATGGCGGTGACTGATATTGCTTCGGCGTACCGCTCGGTGCTCATCAGACCCGAGGACCGGAATTATCAGGGTTTGAAGTGGAAGTTGGACGGGTCTGACACCTACATGGTGGACAATTGTATTTGTTTTGGCACGAGAGCAGCTCCTTTTATTTTTAATAGACTCACGGATGCCGTTACCAGGTACATGCGCCGTCAGGGCCACATGTGTTTCAATTACCTGGATGATTTCCTATTATTAGCTGCTAGTGAGAGGCAATGCACGGAATCCCAACGTGTCCTCCATGAGCTACTCAGGCAATTAGGATTTTACATAGCTTACAAGAAGGTGTCTTCCCCATCGAGGATACAGCGATACTTGGGCATAGAAATAGACAGTATCGATATGAAGCTAAGACTGCCGGGGGATAAGCTGCAAAGGTTGGAGCAAGAGCTATCGTTTTTTCACGGTCGCCATCAGGCAACGCGAAAGCAACTGCAAAAACTGTGTGGCATTCTGTCCCATTGTTCGTCTGTCGTTAAAGGCGGCAGGACGTTCTCTCAGCGGGTGATCAAGATGCTGAGTGGTTTCCCAGCGAACAAGAGGTACATAACTCTAAGTAAAGGGTTCAAGAAAGACTTGGTATGGTGGCAGGGCTTCTCCAGATGGTTCAACGGGGAGGCTCGCATCATCGACCCAGATAGCAAGAAGGAGTTAACTCTAGCTATGGATGCCTCAGGCAGAGGCTATGGGGTCGTGTTCGAACAGGACTGGCTCGCGGGTGCCTGGGAAGGTCCTCTTAGTAGCAGGGAGGACAGGCACTGCCACTTTTGTTCCGAACCGGACATGAAGATCCCCGCAAATATTAATATACAGGAGTTCTACCCCCTTATAGAAGCTCTGTGGAGGTGGGGCCCCTCCATGACAGATAGCAGAGTAGTTGTGTTCTCAGATAACACACAGGTGGTTTCCGCGATTAACACGGGCCGTAGTGAGAATGACACAACGATGATTATCCTTAGAAGGGTCTTTTGGCTATCTGTCATTTATAATTGTCATATCACAGCAACTCATATTCCGGGCCACGTTAATGTGGTAGCAGACGCCCTATCCAGATTATTATTCGATAACAGCAAATTCCCTGATTCCCTGTGTTGCAGGGGCAAACCAGAGATGCATGCTCCTGGACCGGATGGCGGCAGAGGCGAGAGCCCACGTCTGGTCCCCCGCCACCTGGCGCACCAAAGCCTCGCAGTGGAAGCGCTTCATAACATTCTGCACCTGGCTCGGGGTCAAGGTGCTACCAACGGATAGCCGTACCATGTCACGCTACATAATGTTTCTCTCGGACAGCCTCAAATTTAGCACTTTAGACAACTATGTTAGCGGTGTCATCAGTCTGAACAAATATTTCGGGTACGATGTGCAATTTATTAGGCAGGACTTTGCCTTTAGTGCAACGCTGAGGGGACTCCGCCGGATGCTGGGCGACCCGACACCGACCAGGGTGACGGTCACGGTGTCCGATCTACTCGCCATGTACCGACTAGTAAACTTCAAAAATCATAATGACTGTGTAATGTGGGCTTGTCTGGTCACCAGCTTTCGCTCACTACTGCGGAAGAGCAACCTCGTACCAGCGACCTTCAAGGACATAACCGGCCACTTCATGCGACGAAGCTCGGTCAGGTTTTACCCCTGGGGGGTGATGCTGCGCATTAGCAGTTCAAAGACTATACAGTTTGGCCAGCGGGAGCACCTGGTGCCCATCACCTACACCGCCGACTCTCCACTGTGCGCCGCCTCCTTGTTAAGGCGTCACCTCTCGGATTCTCCGGCTGACCCCTCCGCTCCCCTCTTCCTGGTTAGGAGAGGCTCCCACCAAGTACCGCTGACGTACCCCCCGTTGCTCAAGTTCCTCAAGGGGCTGATTGAGGGCATCGGGATGAACCCGGAACGTGCGGGGGTACACAGCATGTGGAGAGCGGGGGCGGCATTCTTCCACCAGTCGGGCATCCCCCTGGAGGACATAAGGCAGGTGGGCGACTGGGCCTCCCTAACCGCACTCATATACCTCGCCAAGCCCATGTCGGCGAGGATAGCCATGGACAGGAAGATTACAGATGCGCTTATCGCGGCAAGCAACTACTAAGACTTAGACATACACCTACCCCCCTCTCTTACAACTTCACTCCAGTTTGGGTGTGCCGGGTCACGGTTGTGACAAACGGTTAAGCGCCAATGCCCCTCGTCGTTAACCTTTAACCTAAACTGTAGTCAACGGTAATGTCGGGCATAACTTCCATTGGGGAAGTTATTCCCATATTAGTGTACACACCAGTGCCACCTAGTGCCTCCCACCGGCACCAGCCGTGGAACTCTTCTCCAGGGGAGGGTAACCAGCAGCAAGCAAGCAGGCAGCAAGGCCAGCAGCAGGCCAGCAGAGACTTTGGTTTTTTTTTCTTTTTGTTTTTTCTAATAAATAGGCCGGGTCAGGGTTGTGACAAACGGTTAAGCGCCAATGCCCCTCGTCGTTAACCTTTAACCTAAACTGTAGTCAACGGTAATATGAATTAACTTTTAAGTAAGGGAGTGGTCATTTTTTAATATCAGGCGGGTTGGTGGATTTGGGGGGGCAACCAAAACAATTTGGACCCCTCTTGAGGGGGGGACAAAAAAAATTACACCCCTTTTTAGCGGAAAAGCCTGCGTGTTACTATAGCTCAAAGGGGTAATTTCAATCTGCTTGGATGGGGGACCGAATAAATGTCGACCCCTCTCGCGGGGAGGACCATGAAAATTCTGACCCGCTTGCGCAAAAATCCACCAACCTCCCCCCCCCCTGTTGTTAAAAATTTGACCACTCCCTAACTGAAAAATACACTTTTTACAAAAGTAAAAAAAACTTATGAAAAGAAAAAACTTTTACAAATGTGAAAAAAATGCTTTTGCAAAAGTGAAAGAAGAAACTGTTACAAAAAACGGAAAAAAAACAAACTTTTCTGACCCTTCTGGGCTTCTGTTCCTGAGTTAGTAGTGGCCGCAAATGAATCAGTTCAGCTCTCAGAACGCACCAGAATGGACCATTACTTTTATCCAGCAATAAAGTAAACTCACTAGACTACACCAAGCAGGTATGTAGCCGTTTTGAGTCTGTGTGCAGGTACGGCCAGGTCTCGTACAAGTTCCACTCTGCACTACTCTTCGCAGAAAATCGAGTCTTCAGGGTTGAGTTGTTTTGGCTGAACTACGGTTCGGATCCCATTTATAAATATGCGTCAAACTACTTGCATTTAGTTGGCCTGTACCTAGGATGTATGAATAAACTCCTACTTTGCATAACTGAAGGTGAACCAGGTTTGTTGTTCGTTAGTTAAACGCTATGGACTATATGGACTGTAACTAGGCAGGTGAATCAATATCCAGGCAAAACAATAAAAACAAAACAGAACGCTACTTGTTCCAGCCACAATTCACTTTATTTGACATTATTTTAAACACATTTGTTCCAGTATCTGTTCAATACATCTGACAGTGTTATTCGTCCCTGAAGAATCAAATTACAGCCACTTATACAAACTAGTATCATGCATCATGTTTAGGTGATTTCTCAACTTACCTGTTATCTTATTCAGGGGTACCTGCTTTCACATAACCGCTGGTAACCAGCGAACAAAACTATTAACGTTCTATAACATTTTGCCATAATAAGGAGCCATAGAGAAACGCTACATGGCGTTATATGACGTTGTATAACGTTGTTTTTTTTGTTTACTGGTGTAGGGGCATGATATTACATATTAATCTCATACACGGCATTTCCGGGTAACGTCTACTGTTTACTCGGCTTCTCTACCTGGAGCTAGCGCACATAGTTCCCGGGAGAGGACTCAGGTCCTCTCCAGGTTACCGTGTGCCCCTCTCAGGTGGGCTGCCGACCCACCCACCTGGCCACGTGATGTAAGAGCCGGTGATTATATAAGACCTGTGTGTCTACCTGGAAGGCAGTCAGTGCAGGCCCGACTGACGATAGACTTCACCATGTCCAACCGTGCGGACAGCGTTGTATACTAAGACTATACTGACTGTTTCCTATATTCGTATAGAAACCTGATTACCTGTGTGTATTGATTCTACACTAATTGTTCCATCGTTAAGGAACGGAAGCTACTTTGTAATAAAAGTCTGATATTCTCTCACCTGGAAACTGCCGTTCTCGTTGTTCCTTCGGCTTGAATAACTACGAACCACCACACTGGTGCCGTGACCAGTAGCAGTGAAGGTAGCAGAACAAACTAATTGTTCGGGAATATGTTCGGATTAAACTGAACAGGAAGTCCTTTTTGGAAAGACAATGGCTACTTGTGGTAGCCCGGGAGGCTCAGGCACGGGACTGAGTGAAGGGGAGTTGGAATCAACTCGCCTGGAGATCGTAGGGGTAGACCCTATGGAGGGCTTGAAGCCAGAACAGAAGAATAGGAAGGCGCAGGATCTTTCCTGGGTGAGTCCCTATGAAGGGGATGAGAAATTCCAGAGGGAATATGACGAGCGGTTGGCTCGGGAAGAGGAGGAACTCTACTGGGAGAATGTCCGATTGGACAGACAGTCAATGGAGGATCAGTATGCTGCATTGACTGATGAGTTGGCATCCCTGGTAAGAGAAAGGGATGAGATCCTCTCTGAAAATCAGAAAACAAAAGGTGATCTGATAGAGGAGAGGGAATGGTTGATAGAGGACAACCAGTACATGAAAAAGAAGGTTGCTCAGGAATCGCATGAATTTCAAAAGATTCAAGCACAGATTGCTGAGAACCGGAAAGTGAATGAGAATTCCGTGTCTCTTAAAGAGAAGTATGAAAAGGAGTTGAAACAATACTCCAGAGATTGGTATGTTCTGAAACAAGGGACAGAGGAGCTCGAGAAGGGCAGAGACCAATTGGTCAGGGAAAATGAAAACACCAGGATGCAAATCCTGGAAGAGTCTATGCCTCACACAGGAGTCAATAAGGACTCGGGAGACAAGCGGGTGGAGGATCTGAATAAGGAGACTCAACAGGGAATTAAAGGAAGGTCACATTCTGCACCGAAAAGTGCAGTAAGGTTGATCGGCTATCAAGGCCCACGCTTTGATGTTGGTGCAGAGTCAGAGTTAGATAACTCTTCTGACGAAGTACCAATAAAACAGGCTAGACCAATGCAATTTGGGTTTGGATTGCTCGAGCCGAGGTCAAGACGGTACGGACCTATTGGCTTGGAGTAGACGCATGTCGGGTCAATTAGTGCACTCTAATTATGCAGCTAAAAGAACCGCGCGAGTTACAAAACCTTACCGGGGGTTACGTCCCTGGAAGAAGGAATATCAATCACTTTTAGATGATTGTAAGTACAACTGCTGGAGCAAGGATGAATCCTTAGGTGCATTTGTTATTTGGTTAAGTGATGGCCCTGGTAAGATAGTGGTGGAAGAATGGAGGGACACTTACGGGCTGGAAGCTACGTACGACCAGTTGGAAGTATTTGCTTGTTATACTTTCGGGAAAATGGTGACAGTAGATCACTAAACTCTGTTTCAGAGAAGAACGCAGAAACCTAATGAATCTGCCAAGATATATGTGACCCGTTTTAACGAAATGGGTCGGAAGTCGCATATCAAAAATGTTGTGATATTGCCATAATCGTTTACAACTCATCAAGAGCTTTCTTTTGGTATGTGACATGATCTATATTGGCCAATTTTGACCATTTGGTGATATATTCGATGTTTTTTTGTTAAATTAAATGAAACTTAATCAAAATGAGATAATTAACATCTAAATTAGATATTGACTATATTATACAATACAATTATAAATCCTATGGGCATTATTTTGGGAATAATGGGAGTTGAAATATTGTTTGTAAGTGAGTATTCCAGAAGAAAAGTATTCATATGTTAGAAAAATGTCAAAAACTCGTTTTTGAAAAATTATATTTTTTTCACCCTATACTACTTTAAAAGCCTATATCTAGGCTCTTTAAAGTGCGACTTCCGACCCATTTCGTTAAAACGGGTCACATATGGTCTAGAACTGCAGCGATTATTGCGGCAGGCTAGACCAGAATGGAGTAGGGATGCTGAATATTATATAGAATCCCTATTTGTAAGGTTCATAAGTGGGTTTAGTGATCCTGACCACGCAAAGGTTTGTGGACGAGCTTGGGAAGCTGGATCTTCTCTAGCGGATTTGTTCATGGCGATTGATCAACATGACAAAAAGAAAATACTATTGGCTGGTATGGTACCTGCTAATAGGGGTCAGGGCGTCTCTGGAATTGAACATTCCTTAGATGAGAACGATTCTTCCGGGGAAGAATCTGAGGGGGAGGAGAGAGTAGACGCCCTGAAGTTCAAAGGACGTCAGAAGGCTAGCTCGTCCTCAGCTTCCGGGAAGCTTCCGAGTAACAAAGGCTATTCGGAAACCCCCCGGAAACCCGATACTTGAGAGACTAAGACTGATACCAGTCAGAAAACCCAGATCCTGGAGAAGACCACTTCGGATAAAACAAATGCGTCGGAGGGCCCGTTAAATACCTTAATGGAGTCCATGATAAAACGCATGAACGAAGTGTTTGAGAATCAAAACAGGCGCCGCCCAAGGGTAGATCTTTACACTGTTCAGTGTTACCGGTGTCAAGTGAAAGGACACTTTGCATCCGAGTGCAAAGCAGAGAAACCTGTTCTGAGAAGTGAGGTTTCGGGAAATTAGAAGGGGTTACCGAGGATGGCAGGACGGAAACCCCTGAGAAAATAAGCCCTGAGAAAATTAGCCGATTCAACCATAGCAGAGATTGAAGACGATGGTATCCTTGGGTTGGATTTTGCGGCGCTTTTTGGTGCGACTTTGAATCCGAAAAGTGGGAAGTTGAGAATTGAATACCCATACGATATGACCATCAGTTGTAAGTTGAGAATTATAAGTAGTGTCGCCAGTGTGGCGCAGACTGTGAAGATTCCCCCGGGAATGACCTGTGACGTGTTAGTCAGTTCAGGGAGGCTAATCCAGAAGGGATTAGCCGTAATTGAGCCTGATGTGGCTGCATTATTCCGGAAGGGATTGGAATCTGCGGATACCCTAGTAGGGAATTCCAGATGGACAGTGACACCCATTTCCAACCCCGGAAACTCGACAGTATATCTTGAAAAAGGCACTGAAGTTGGGAAAGTGATACTTGCGCAGGCGGTCACCGGTAGCCAGCAAGATCTGAGGTTAGAAGAAGGAGGGGAGGAGGAACTGCATGAGGAGTTAACTAAGTTGTTAACAGGGTCATCCATAACGGATGTGAATTATCAGGAAGCCCTAAGGGCTATGCTGAAGAGATGCAGACAAGCCTTTGCAGCCCCAGGGGAACCACTGGGGAGAACTGATAAGGTGTTGCATGAAATTAAAACTGAGGATAACCCCGCTTTTAAGATCCCTTACAGAAGGCTGCCCCTCAAGAAGAAGGTTGTGGCTGAGGAGGAGATTGAGAAGATGCTGAAGGATAATGTTATTGTTCCCAGTATGAGTCCTTGGTCTTCCTTAGTGTATGGTAACCAAGAAGGATGGTAGCATACGAATCTGTATTGATTACCGGAAATTAAATGGGTTGACTAAGAAGAACTTGTATCCTCTCCCGAGGATAGATGAAACTATTGATTCCCTAGGGGGAAATGAGTGGTTTTGTACACTAGACCTACGGTCCGGTTATTGACAAGTAGGCATGAAGCCTGAGGATATGGAGAAAACTGTGTTTTCCAGCCATATCGGTTTGTTTGAGTATAAGGTAATGCTGTTCGGGTTATGTAATGCGCCTGCCACCTTTGAAGCCATGATGGAGACGCTGTTAAGTGATTTATTATGGCGGAAATGTCTGGTTTACTTGGATGAAGTAATAGTGTTTGGAAAAACCTTTGCGGGCTGTCTGAGCAATCTAGAAGAAGTCTTAAACCGAATCATGTCTAACGGTCTCAAATTGAAACCAAAGAAATGTAATCTGTTTAAGAAGGATATTAACTACCTGGGGCGGATTATTTCCACTGAAGGAGTGAAGGCAGACCCAGAAAAGATCCGGAGTGTGACTGAATGGGAAGTACCCAGGGGTCCTAAAGATGTGCGGTCCTTTCTAGGATTTTGTTCATATTATAGGGATTTCCTGCCAGGGTATTCCCGGGTAGCCTATCCAATCCAGTGTTTATCACACTGGACTCCCGGAAATAGGAAGGAGGAGTTCCCATGGAGGAAGGAACAGGACGCAGCTTTCTTAGCAATAAAAAAGTTGTTTGTGGAGACACCGGTGTTAAAGTATCCCACACCGGATGGTCATTTTATATTGGATACGGATGCTAGTAATGAGAGCATTTGGGCCACCCTCAGTCAAGTCCAAGGCGGAGTGGAAGTTCCTACTGCCTTTGCTAGTAATACAATGAGTAAAACTCAACGAAATTATTGTACCACCAAGAGGGAATTGTTAAGAACAGATCATTCCTCTTTGAGATGGTTATTAAATTTCAAAGATGCAGAGGGAATGATTGGACGTAGGCTAGCACACCTTTCCGAGTTCGGATTGGAGCAAAGCCAGATCCAGCATAGAGCTAGGGTAAAGCATGTGAATGCTGACACACTTTCCCGACGTCCTATTCGGAAGTGTAAGAATGCCAATTGCGACGACTGTGGTCAGCACCAAGCTGTCATAGCTGGGGCGAGGATTCCCTATGATATCAAGGGGACTGGGGTTCTGGAGTGGTCCATGGAAAGCATCCGGATGTTCCAGGAAAAGGATCCTAACCTTAGCCGGTTGTTGGTATTGTTACCTAGTAAGATACGGCCTCCGCGGCCTGAGATTTCCCCGGAAAACCGGGAAATGAGGAGACTAATAGCTCCATGGGCGGAGTTAGAGGTCCAGAGCAGAATCATCTACCGGTGGAAGGTTAATCCATCAGATAGAAGAGTCTGGCAAGTGGTAATACCTTCTGGAATGCGGAGGGATATTACGTATTATTGCCATGGACACCTGACCAGTGGGCATTTTGGCAAGAAACGTTCCCTGGAACGTCTGAGTAGGAGATACTACTCGCCAGGGATGAGTAGTGATCTATTGAGATGGATTGCTACTTGCCCGGATTGTTGTAAAAACAAACCTGGGCCTGGTATGGGTAAAATGCCCTTATCCCAGGAGTTGTTTGGAGTGAGGTTTGCGCGAGTCGCAATAGATATCATCAGCGGGTTTAAAACCATCGTCACCGATTATTATACTAAGTATACGAGAGTATTTCCATTGGCGGATCACAAGGCAGCAACCTGCGCGAAAGCTTTTGTGAAAGGTTGGGTATTGCACCTTGGGGTCCCCCTCATGATGCATAGTGATCAGGGTCGGGAATTTGAATCTGATCTCTGGCAGGAAATGTGTCACCGGTTGGCGATTTGTAAGACTAGAACAAATCCCTGCAGGCCGCAGAGTGATGGAATGGTTGAGAGATTCAATCGGACATTGATTCAGGTGTTAAAATCCCTGGTGAATGACAAAATGGATGACTGGGATGAGCAGTGTGATTATGTATGCCATGCATATAATAGCATTGTCCATGCTAGTACTTCCTGTTCCCCGAATCTGTTAGTTTTCGGGGAGGATTTGATTATGCCCGCTGATCTGGTATTCGGGGTGGTAGGAATGAATCCGGAAACCCCTTGCCATGTGATGTTCGTAGAATCACTAAGAGACCAATTTAAATATGCATATGAATTGGTCAGGACTGAATTGCAGAAGAATGCCACCTGGCAGAAAACTGATCTGGGCCTTAGGCCGTGACGATTCAAAGTTGGTTATCAGGTGGTGAGGTTGCATGAGCCGTTATCGACTCTAAAACTTGCTAGTAATTGGGATGGACCCTTTGTGGTTACTCATTACAAGGGAAGATGTATAAATCTAATGTAGCTCGACTGAGAGAATGGAAGGGGAGAGATTTGTCCCTAGATTCTTATGAATTAGAAGTTGATACTTTGGTAAAAGAAAGTGAACAGCGGAAATTAGTGAAGGAACCTCCACGGAAACGCGGAAGGTGGTTACCCTGAAACTAATGGTGCGTAAAACTGCCTCCCCAACAAGATTGGGGAAGAAGGGAATAGCAAAGTCTTGCCGGCTGAAGGGAAAAGGACCCGGAAGGGTGTGGTTAAGGCTAAACCCACTCTTGAAAAGGCGTGTCCCCGAACCAGGTCTAATGTTATGCCTAAGAACATAAGATGCAGTCCCTGGTTCCTAGCTAGGGATGGTGTAACCTAAGCCGGTACACAATGAATGTGGTGTCCTGTAATCTTGTTAAATATTTTATTATGTTGTAAACTAGTTGTATGTAGGAGTAAATACGGCCGAATTGGTCGTGGTAGTCCCCCTGTCAAGGATCCCATGGGTGATGGACGGATAATCTGGTGGGTGTGCTTTTATGCCATCCATATATATTTCATTGATACTCTCGACGAGTTGACAGAGCGCAAGGATTAGTACGTGGAAAGAGGGTGCCTGTTTACAATTTCACGCGCGGTTGACCTGGTTTTGGAACTGGGTCACGGGACGCGCAGGCTTGCGCATGCGCGGCGGCGCACCTTATAAAAGGCGCGCGTGTTGGCGGGAATCGCCAGTTGGGATTGAGAGTTGGTCCAGAGCAGACCGTGCAAGCTCTGTACTTCTACACGGGGAAGGGGTGGTGGACCCCTCATAATTATCCATCAGACACTTTTCTTGAGTGTGACCACACTTAGTGTGGAGGAACATGGCCTCTGCGCCTGACCACCCACCGGTGGACCCTCCCCAGGAGGGCGACTCCACTAGCGGAGAGAATGTGGTCGACACTCGACCTGATGACCCTGAAGGCCTGGAGGAACTCAACTTCCTGGGACAGGGGGAAATAATGGACGTGGACTCCCAGTCGTCATTGCGCCCAGCAAATGTGGCTGCCAGTTACCTGGAAAGCCTGGACATCGAGGCCGTCAGCCCCGCTGACAGCCAGAATGATACCCCGGCAACCGGGTATCAAGAAGCCGGTACTCTGTACCATGGAGAGGGGCCAGTGGATATGGATCCACCCCGACCTGAAACACCACTATTGGCAGAATACATGTCCATCTATGATGGATGTGAGGTGGAACTGCATGAAGACGTATTGCGTCTGACGGCGGAGGGAGCCCCCTGCCGGATTGACCTGCTTATCAAGCAGGCCATTTAGCTCTTCCTGCTGGAAGAGGAGAAGGAGGAGCTTCCCGCCGACTGGTTTGTTTACTGGGAAGCTCTCCAGAAAGGACTGCTCATATGCTACTGCCTACGACAAGCTGTATTTGATCTGCATATTGCAGATATACAGAGGAGGATTCCGCCTTTACCCATCCTATCCCTGGATCCAGATTGTGGTATTGCCGGGATGACGTTGTCTGCCGTAAACAGGTACAGGGCCCGTATTGGTAAAATACGGGAACCTAAAACCGGGGGGGAGTATGAAATTGCCGCTACCTCTTCTCAGTCAATAGTTTCATACATCCTAGAATTCCAGACCATAGAGGATCATATGGACAGCAACAATGTTACCCGGGACGTGGCCATAGCCGCCCTGGTAGATGAAGCAGTTCGTACTGTACAAACTAGATCTTCCAGCACGGAAGAGAAAGCGCGTGTTAAAGCGCTGAAAGCTGCATCTAGGGGGCGCGGCGGTAAGGGTGAGCGTGGAGCCTCGAACCGGTCTAGCTCGGCTGACAGCAATCAGTCAGACAAGTTCGTACAGGGGAGAGGACGTCAGGCTCGCCGAAACAAAAAGGCAAGGTTAGCTAACTTGCCGGATTCTGTGCTAGCAGAGAGTTTGCCGGACACTCAGTCCGGAGTACAACCCGGGACCGTTCCGGTTGTAGGATCCGGGGAGGAGGCCATGGATATTTCTGAGGCCAACACTCCCCCGGTAACAACAACAGGCGCCCCAGCGCCAGGACCGGCCACGTTGGCCGGAGTCACCGCTGCTACCGGGGCTGCCGCCGCCGTAGCCGCCGCGCTCGTAATAAATACCATGCAGATCAGTCCCCTCCGGAGTCCACAACACTCCGAGGAGGAGGACGGGGAGGTTCCAGCGCAGGCTGATGAACCAGAGAAGTTCTACATGTTTATTCCCAATTCGTGGGAACAGTGTCCCATTGGCCCAACCAATTTCAGTTGTCCACCCGCAACCAACTGTAAGGGCCAAAGTGACGATGAGGATTGGATCGGAAACACCCCCCGGGATCGTCCTCCGTCTGCTTTTTACCAGCAGTGGCTAGATCAGCTAAGAATCTGGCCGGATAGTTATTACACTAGGGAGCAGAAAGAAAAACTTCTTTTTGCTGTGACTCGATGGTACAACCAGAGAGAATGAAATTGGTGCCCGTTCGCAAGCTGTGTAAATGGGATCGGCACCGAGAGGACCATCTTCGTCACAAAGTTGGGAGTCACAACTGTGTAATGGGTGCCTTGAACCCCAGAGAGGTGACCTTATGCGTCACATGAAAGATTGCCATAATATGGGAATCAGTGTAGCGAGCAATCGTGTGAATGCCCTACATGATGCTGTCTGTATAAATCACTGACCAACGAACAGTATGCTAAGATCCGGCTGGCTACCCCGTACTTCTGTGAGGTGGCCAATGGCAAATTCAAAGCCTGGATCGCGAAGGTGGACGGACGTAATAAGTTTGCCATGAATGATGAAGAATACGGTGTTCTGTGCAATAGCTGTACATCAAGGAAGGGTGCCGGTAGTTTCCGGCAGCTGGAAGCTCGAGGGGGTGCTCGAGGAAAGAGCCGGTCCGGTAGGGACCGCTCACGGTCTTCCTCCCCTGGGCGGAAGAGGAGGAACGCCGGTTCAAGCCTGGAAGATATTGATAATTCCTACTATGGTAATTATCAGGCCCCGGAAGGTCGCGAATATTATCGTATCCAGATCGGATGTACGTGGACCGGAAGGATCGGAAACGTGACTCCGGTGCGCGTGCAACCCCTTCCACCAGTGCGGATAGTTACCATACAAGACGTCTGAGCAGTTCAGACAGTGCCAGTAGTCAACCCGACTACGGAGGTGCCTGGCCTAAAGACAGCCCGGCAACTAGATCAAAGGCTACCCTGCCTTTGACTTACCATATGGGATTGGCCTCCAAAGCAACATCCCGGGATGTAAGGTCTCCAACTACCCCCACAAGGGGCATGGAAAACCTTACCGTGAAAACTGAGGCGAAATCGTTGATCTCAGTTGTGGCTCCTCGGGGTATTTCAGTCCCAAAGCCAGCGGCAGCCGCGAAAGCGCCTGTTGTGGATGTCAAACCTGTGGTCCCCCCTCCCAGGGAACTGGTTGTCATCCAGCCTGTCGCGGGATCATCCCACGCGGAAAGTACCGGGCCCACTGCACGAAATTTGGGAATTACAAATTGTAAAGGCCAAGTTAAACCCTGTAAAATGTTTTGAGAATTTGTGTAAAGGTGGTCCTTGAGATTTACACTAATTTACCTGGTCTTTACATCCGTTGATATTTACATGGATTTACCCCTCTGTAATTTCCAGGGAAAATTTTATGTAAATGTTTGTAATGGTCCTTGTAAATCTCTGCAAAGATTGTGCCCAAAATGTAAGTCAGTTTACTGGGCATTTACATTAGTAGATATTTACATGCATTCATGGTTTCTGTAATTTTACGTAATTTTGTTTGTAAATGTGTCTAATGATCATTGTAAATCAGTGCAAATATAGTGCTTAGGATTTACACCAATTTACCTGGAATTTACATCAGTTGATATTTACCCCTTGTGTAATTTCCACCCCTATCACAATGGGCGCCATGCAGGCTGGGTTAGGGCTCTTCCCAGACAGCCTTGACGCCACAAGGGGGTGTAGATTAGGTGGGGAGGGGGGGGACCCAGCTAAGGAAAAATCCTTTAAAAATCATGAATCAAACGTTAATACTAGTGTGATCTAATGCTATGCATTATGGACATATTTTTCTTTTATCCCTTTGATATGGGTGTGGACCACCAATTTCGACATGGCGACATGGCTATTTCTTAAAATCGACAATCGACATGAGGCCTAGTGACATGCGACATGAGGCTTAAAAATCATAGTGACAGGCGACATGAGCAATTCTTAAAATCGACATGGGACATGGGCATAATTAAGCGACATTGACATGCGACATGGCCATTTTTTAAGATCGACATTCGACATTTGGACCCCCCATCCAGACCCCCTTTGAGAAAGAGAAAGTGATTATAGTGGTATGTGGATGAAATACACCGCTGTCAGAATGTACTATCAAGTGGTCAGTATGTAACACTCAATTGGTCGGAATCTAGCTCTAAAGTGGTCGGAATCTACCACTTAAATGGTCAGAAAAATATACTGTAACATTCAGCTGCAACAAATCTCAATACCCACCCACCCCCCCCCCCCCCCCCCCGAGGAAGACAGTCCGACTTCAAGTTGTACACGTGTATGTACACGTGTCTGTGGGCCACTCACCCAGTGGTCACCATGACAACCACAGCTCCCTCACCGCCACTGCATGAAGAACAATGCACCCCTACCTAGGTGAGGCTCAGTGCGGCCGGTGACATGACCTACATAGCTAACTTTACCCCACATACACCTGCAGTGCAGGTAGTGGTCAGCACAAGGAAGTTGGCCACATTAGAGACAGGTTGTCCTTCACGTCCTACACTGTACAGTACTGGTTTGCATCTATCAGCATGTATCACCATGTAAGTGTAGGGGCTAGGGTTATACGGGTTTGTTATATGACGAGTGCTGTTGGATGCTGTGTTGCGAACTCAGTCCGAACCCTTCAGTCCGACGGTAGGTGGCGACACCTACCCCGGGCTTGGGGTATGGACAGAGGTCGCTATAGGCTTCCGGTCTGCGTGTGCGCGCGCAGGCTGGCTGCCTATATATACCCGGCATCTGACGGTACTCGTCGGTTACTCTGAGCCACGCTGGTGAGGAGACCCCGTGATCATTACGGCTGATTAGCCTACTGACCCGTTCCGAACTCTATAGGGAGTTCGCACACATAGATACTGCTTGTCTAGGTTATCTGAATAAACCTGATTTGCAACCTGTAACACTTGATCCGAACTGTGTTGACTTTGTTCTTTAATTGATACTCTACCAATATCATAGAGATACAAAGTATCGTTTATTACACTGGTGCCGTGACCAGTTCTGAGTGAAACGCAGGTTAGCCTGTGCAGTAGCACAGACCTCGTGCTCTGGACGGAGCAGCGAGGTCACCGGAGGGGTTGTGTGCCGCCGATGAGGCAGATACCCCCAGGAGTGCGAATGTTCCATCCGGAACAGGCGCATCAATGGGATCCGGAGGTCCCGTAGTAATGAGTCGCTCATTAGAGGAAATGAACCTGTCAATGTTCAACATTGGTGGGTCAAGAGCAGCCGCTCCGACCCCGCGGAGGTTTACCATCTTGGAGGAGCGTCGTTTCGATGACATGAGAGAGGCCAGGGTACAGGAACGTGTGCAGATGGCTCAAATGGAGTTGTTGTCCATTCAGAAACAGTCAAATGAATGGAAAAACTGTCTGATTGCATTGGAAGGTGCAGTCACACACAGAGCTTCCAAAATCAAGGAAAAAGATGCAAGGCTGTCAACCTTTTTAGAGGAGAACAAAAAGCTGGTGCAATCCCTTAGCATGGTCCGTTTGGAGTTCGATCAGAAACAAGCTGATCTGCAGGGGGTCCGTTCCGAATTTGCCCAGGCAAACACGGAACTGAACCAGATTTGCGCGGCCCGAGATGCCGTATTCCATGAAGCAGAAGGGGTCCGATCAGAACTTGTTCGGGACACGGAAGACCTACATGAGGTTCCCCGAAGCCTGGTGACGGAGTGCGACATTCTGAAAGCAAAAAGGAATGCTTTACAGCAGTTTTTATCAGAGACTCGGGATAGTATGCAGGACAGCAGTACCTCATACGCTTCCGCTGATAATGGCAGTCCGAAAGGTCCTCATTACATGAGTTTTACGGACACCCCGAATCTGCCTATGGGACGTGGGGTAACCATAGAAGCTGCCTTGTCTACTTCAACGCCAGGACGACCACTACACGTGGGCCGGGCAAGAGGTAGAGGTAGGGCGAGTGATTGCTCACCAAGGGTGGGTATCAGTGGTATCCGTCCGATTCCGAAGCAGGTCTTTTCAGCTCCGACAGGTGTAAACCCGGCGGGTAGGGGAAGGTCGTTGTCGGAGTTGGTCCGGAGTCCACAATCTCAGTTGAAACTGGATAAGCAACAACTGGATTCGGAACGCTTGAAGAAAGCAGCCGAACAAGAGAAGGCGGCCAAGACCGACCTAACTCCCTCGAGTTTGTCGCAATGGCGAGAATGACAAGCGAACATACTGTTCCATGAACAGAAAAACTTGGAATTGGAAAGGCGAGATGTGTATCGCAAACAGCAGGCTGCTCTTGAACAGCAGCAGAAACGCATGAGGGAAAATGCAGCCCTCGCCGAAGAATTAGCGGAGCAGGAGGCGGCGGTTCTGAGAGCTCGAAAGGAAGGGCTCCGAGCGGCCGGTGAAGCTGCGAAAGCTAAATTGGCGAAGGCTCAGCAAGAGGAGGAGGCTGAGAGACAGGCCAAGGAATTGGAAAGAGAGAAGTCGGAGCATCAGCGATTGCTTGCTCTGGCCCAGCAGTGTCAGTATATGACTGATCAGGAGAAAAATTGGTGGTTCAGTCAAGATGTGGACCCCACTACAGATTTGGTGTCGTATGGTACCTACCAGGCCTATCTGGAGAGACAGAATGGCTTGCCTGCCATGGGCGCTACTCCGGGGGCGACTCCTGGCACAAAGAGTCCTAGGAGGGCTCCGAGAAGAACAATTCTGAGTACAGAATTGCAAGAATTGTACGATACAAACCCCGCAATTACTGGGATCGGATTGCACAATGTGGGTATGGAAAAGGACGCGTCGGCTTCCATTTCTAAATGCCTGGCGATAACCTCTAAAATTAGGGGGTCGTCCAACGCTGCTAGACGTATAGCTAGCGAGCCTTTTCCCTACTGGCAGAAAAACTCTTGGGAAGACTGGTTGGGAGCCACCGTTGAGGATATCAACCTCAGTGGGTGGGATCAACAAGATGCAATCCCGTACGTCTGTAAGGGATTGCGCCTGGGAGATGGCCTGATGGCAGTTGAGCAGTGGAAAGATGAATGCGGACCCCGCGGCACTTTCAAACAGCTTGTGGAGATCGGAACTATCCTGTATGGAGACTCCGCTCGGATTGATCCGATGGTCGCTTTTAAGAGGCGAGTGCAAGGCAAGAACGAAGCCCCGAGGGTTTTCGGACTTGCACTGATGAGACTCCTGAAGAAGGTACATCCGGCTTCAGGAATCCATGATGCCTTATTCTCTAAGGAATTGTTCTCTCAGTTCGTCGCTGGACTGAGAGATCCAGAAATACAACAAACAGTGTATGATACGTGGAGAGCAGATACGTCACTAGATGACCTTTTTAAGGCCATCGACATACATGCTCTCAAAAAGTCACTGTTGGGGGACCGGATGCCTACCCGGGCCTCGGCCATTATAGAATGTTCCCCGGAGCAGTCTGATGGTTCGGGCAGTGAGGAAGAGGGGGCGATAGCTTCGGCGGCTCAGTTTAAGAGGAATGGGAATTCCTCTAAACCGCCGTGGAAGAATAAGAAGCCGGAAGGGGGTGGAAACCCTCCTCCGAAGAAGGAATCATCGGATCCAAAAGCTCCGATGATGGACGCAGCGTTTTTCACAGCCCTGTTTGAGAAGATGACGACTTCCATTCAGGGGGCTACACAGCCTAACAGAAGGAAGGTCAATCGGAGGACCGCCAAGTGCTATAGGTGCCTGGAGATCGGTCACTTTGCTGCGGAGTGTACGGCTGCGAGTCCGAAAGTTCCCGGAAAGTAGGGGAAACTAGAGGGGGTAGTCCGAGAAGGCGAGCGGACGACCCCTGGAGATGAAGTACGCCAACATACCAGAGAGGTAGAGCCTAGTGAAATTCGGAAGGCAGGAAGGGAATCAGGGGTGGCTTCGAGCTTGAGGGGCTCGGATGCCGGCCTGGTTAACATTCCAGTCCAACAGTTGCCCGGCAATGAGGCAGGGAGGCCCATTACGGATAGGAACGAGGAAGTTGCGGCTGTCACAGACACTGTGCGAGGTAGGGAGTACCCAGCTTTCCCCGAATCATCCATGTTTCGACCATTTGAAGAAACATGGCCTTGATTTGGCTGCTCCGAAGGATTTTAAACGCTTCACTGTAAACCCGTCTCCGCTGGGGGGGAGGCGGTGGTATGTGTCTGTTACTGTGGCCGGTAGAGCGGGCGAATTTTTAGTAGATACGGGAGCTAGCCACTCCTTTATCTCCTCTAACTTCTATGCTCTTATGCCGGACAGTCGTGATAACTTCAAAACGAGGGTAAACGCCTGTTCGGCCGACGGGTCGAGTATGCAGACGTATGGGCGCGTGTTCATACCGCTCCAAATTGGGGGGAAGGAGTATGTGGCTTCTCCCACCATTGCGGATATTGCAGACGACGGTATACTGGGATTGGATTTTTCGGCGTTGTATGACGCGGTCCTGAATCCTGGTACAGGGGTACTCCGAATAGAGCACCCGTACCGTGCGGTGGAGCAATGTGTGCTCCGACAAGTGTCAACAGTGGCAACGGTGGTCCAAACTGTAAAGATTCCTCCCGGACAGACGTGTGACATGCTGGTCCGAAGCAAGGGGCTTAGGAGAGAGGAAGAGGCAGTTGTGGAGCCGGATGTGGCCATGTTGGGTAGCATCGGTTTGACAGGCATGGACACCCTGGTGGGTGATGGTGCTTGGACCGTAGTGCCGGTTTCTAACCCCGGGTTGGAACCGAAGTATCTAAAGAAAGATACAGTACTGGGGAAGGTGTTCACCAGTGAGGCAGTGATGCCTGCTGGGCAGGTGAGCATGAAGGGTGACCCTTCTCCGACCGCTTTGAGCGCGGGACTCGAGAAAATGATCTCCGAAACGGATCTGACGGATCGGAGGGATCTCGACTCCCTTAGGAGGCTGGTAGTGAAGTATCAGGATGCATGGCAGGTGGAGGGGGAGCCTTTAGGCCGAACCAACAAAGTGTTGCATTCTATCATTACGGGAGATGCACAGCCGTTCAAAATGCCTTACCGACGCTTGCCGTTGGGTAAGAAAGGAGTTGTTGAGGAACAAGTGAAGACCAGGCTGGAACAGAAGGTGATCGTGCCTAGCACTAGCCCCTGGTCTAGTCCGGTCCAGATGGTTACGAAAAAGGACGGGTCTATCCGATTTTGTATCGATTATAGGCGCCTGAATGGGGTAACCAAGAAAAATGCATATCCTCTCCCCCGGATCGATGAGACCCTGGACTCTTTGGGTGGGAACCAATGGTTCTGCACCCTAGATTTGCAGTCCGGATATTGGCAGATCGGGATGAAGGAGGAGGATAAAGAGAAAACGGCTTTTACAAGTCACATTGGACTATATCAGTTTGAGCTGATGCCCTTCGGGTTGTGCAACGCCCCTGCCACGTTTGAGGCTATGATGGAAACTCTGTTGAGTGATCTGTTGTGGCGCAAGTGCTTGGTATACTTGGATGATGTCATTGTTTTCGGCAAGACGTTTGAAGAGTGTGCGTTGAACCTCGGAGAGGTGTTGGAACGAATTCGGTCCAATGGCTTGACATTAAAGCCGAAGAAATGTGAACTTTTTCGGAAGTCTATGGTCTATTTGGGCCGGATCATCTCCACCTCGGGTGTGCAGGCTGATCCGGCTAAATTGGAGACCGTGGAGACTTGGGAAGTTCCAAAGGGACCAAAGGATATCAGATCCTTTTTAGGGTTCTGTTCCTATTACAGGGACTTTATCCCCGGATTCTCTAGGGTGTCTCAGCCATTGCAAAGGTTGAGCCATTGGACTCCGGGGAGGAAAAAAGAACCCTTCCCATGGGGGATGGAGCAGAATGAAGCCTTCAAAGAGATTAAGGTATTGTTCCGAACCACCCCGGTGCTGAGATACCCTACGGAGAAGGGGCATTTCATCCTTGACACTGATGCGAGCAATGAGAGCATCGGGGCCGCATTGTCCCAAATCCAGGACGGAGTAGAGGTCCCGCTGGCGTTCGCTAGTAACAGTATGAACAAGGCACAGAGAAATTATTGTACTACCAAGCGAGAGCTGCTCGCAGTAGTGGTGTACACGAAGAAGTTTCGGCACTTCTTATATGGAGGGAATTTCACACTCCGTACTGATCTTTCGGCCTTGAGGTGGCTCCTTAATTTTAAGGACGCGGAGGGAATGATTGGTCGGTGGTTGAATCACCTCAGCGAGTTCGGACTGGAGAACTCTCATATCCAGCACCGAGCGGGCACGAAGCATATTAATGCTGACTGTCTGAGTAGACGTCCGGTACGCCGTTGTGTGCGTCCGGAGTGTGGGGATTGTGGTGCTCACAATGCTGTGGTAGCGAGTGTGCGTTTGCCTTATGAACGGTTGTTGCAAAACCTGTTGGATTGGTCCACCGACACTATAAGGACGTACCAGATGGCCGATCCTACCATAGCACGACTGAGGGAGCTTGTCCCTACTGGGGTCTGTCCAGTGAGACCCGAAATATCGCTGGAAAACCGTGAAATGCGACGTTTCCTGGCTCAGTTCCATGAACTGGAGGTGCGGGATTCGTTGTTGTGCAGGTGGAAGACTTGTCCCGGGAAGCGGAGGGTATTACAAATGGTGATCCCTGCTGCTATGAGGAAAGACATCCTGTACTACTGCCACGGCCATTCCACTAGTGGGCATTTCGGAAAGAAACGCTCTTTGGAACGGCTGAGTAGGAGATATTACTGGCCCGGCATGTCAGGCGACCTTTTAAGGTGGATCGAGACATGTCCAGCCTGTTGTTTAGGCAAACCTGGTCCTGGACTGGGGAAATTGCCACTGCAACAAGAGCTATTCGGGGTGAGGTTTGCTCGAATAGCCGTGGATATTATCAGTGGAGTGAAACCCACTCCGAAAGGTAATAAGTGTATGATGGTGGTCTCGGACTACTATACGAAATACACCCGAGTGTACCCACTCGAGGATCATACTGCTGCTACTTGTGCGGAAGCATTGGTAAAGGGGTGGATCTTCCATCTCGGGGCTCCCTTGATGTTACATAGCGATCAAGGGAGAGAATTTGAGTCCAAACTATGGGCTGCTATGTGCCATCAGTTGGCTATATGCAAAACTCGGACCAATCCGTACCGACCGCAGTCCGACGGGCAGGTGGAGCGGTTCAATCGGACCTTGATCCAGGTTTTAAAGCCATTAGTGGACTCCCATATGGATGATTGGGATGATCAGTGCGAATTTGTGGTTCATGCGTATAATAATACGGTCCACACTTCGACGAATTGCACTCCGAACCTCCTGGTGTTCGGAGAGGACTTGATCATGCCGGCGGATTTAGTATTCGGAGTGGTAGGGATCAGTCCGGAAGCACCATGTACAGTGCTGTTTGTGGAATCTCTACGAGAGAGGTTCAAATTTGCCTACGAAACAGTTAGGGCTCATTTGCTCAAAGCTGCTAATTGGCAGAAGGTGGGTTATGACACCGGATTGAAGTTGCGACGATTCGTAGTGGGGGATAGACAGGTGGAGGACTAGACTAGTGATACAGCCTGACCCGTATTTCCAGGCAGCCTGTTAATGCAGGCTGCCCAGCCTGGTTTAGCAGGCCGGCAGTCTTTACAGGCAGGGTGTTACTCACACTCTCCCAGCATACCAGCCTGCTATAGCAGGCTGGGGTTCAGGCTTTCACACCTTCTCCAAGCAGTGGCAGCTGTTATGCCTGCCCTTATGGTTGTTTCACCAGATTAAATACCAATTTAAACATGTAATTACTCAGAAATGCAGTTGACCAGGCACATAATGCATCCATAAGTTGGAAGGTGATGTACTGATCAACATCCTCCATATGAGTTTATTCTTAGCAAATATCACATAAAAATCGCAAATATGATTATATGAATGCTAGACAGTGCTGCAACAAAACAGCCCTGAATACTAGGCTGAGCGACCTGTATAAACAGGCTGGGTGGGTTTCCCAGTCTGTACTGTAAATCCAGGCAGTCTTCCACCTGATAGAGTGATCCGCCTACATGAACCGCTCTGCAACGTCAAACTGGCGAATAACTGGGATGGACCCCATACTGTGGTTAAATGCATCAGTCAAACGACTGTGTTGATTCAGTCCGAAGCAGGGCGCATCCGGACGAGCCATGTGGCTCGGTTGCGTACTTGGGCTGGAAGGGAGCTCACCCCGGAAACGGAGGTGGGGAAGGAAAATTCGGAGGCTAAATTTGTACCTTTGGAAGGGGTGTCGGTGGATCCCCCTAAAAAGGTGGTACGAAGGAAGCTCCGAAAGACCGTGAAAAAGAAAGTCTCGGCAGGCGAAGGAAGAAAGGCACGGAAAACTAAAATCAAGGCTGGAGTTTTAGTTAAAAATGAGTGTCCTTCGGCCAGGTTACGAGAGGCGGGCGGTAAACCCGTTCGGCGAAGCCCAAGGCTAGTGGCTAGAGGGGCTGTAACCTAGCTTGTTTACACAACGAGTGTGGTGTCCTGTGTTGTTCTATATGTTATATGTATGCTACCGACAGGGGCGCTCAGAGTCAATAGAAAAGAATTTGAGAGTGCTCCCTGAGGGTGGTGGACGGATAATCCGGTGGGGTAATCTTCGATTTCCCATATATATCCACTAATACTCCTGATGAGCTCTTTATTCGAAGTATATTTTGACTTTTGTGAGCCGCCTACTTAGCAGTGTGATCCCTCGAGCCCGAGCTGCGGGCGGGAAAGGTCGTGACCTGATTAAACGGTAATTGGGTCACACCGGGTAACGGGATCGCGTCCAATCACGCGAGACGCTGCGCATGCGCTTTGTTTTAAAAACAAAAGCGAGGGAACCGCCATATTGATTTTGGGCTCTCCCAAGTCAATCGTGGTGTTGGTTGGCAGCGGTGAAGTTGGTGTGATTTGGACGGTTAGAAGAGGAGAAAAGTCAGTAAAAGAGTTGTGAGCAGTGAGTACTCTTTCCTGGTTCGTCTGAGACAAAGAGGGAGGCGGGGAACTAGTGGTTTCCCCGTCAAACTCCCGTCGAAAGACACTGCAGAAGTGAGGATGGCCGAGCAACAGCTCCGTCACTCCGAACTCACCGGACACTCCAAGGTGGCATCCGCCACCGAGGAGCTTATGGATGCTCAGAACCCGAGTGGTGATGAGCTGAGCAAGACGCTGGCGGAACTATCCGTGGATCCGGCCGTGTCTCCAATTCGGAAGTCTCCGTCGCCCGACGGCAGCGAGGACTCCGGAATGTTGCGGGGAATCGCCTACACCGAAGTAGTGCCGGATCCCTCCGAGACTACTGTACGTCCCTCCCGGATGTGCAGTTTGAGTATATCACCGAGCCTCCAGAAGTCAGTTTCCCGTAAACTGTCTATGGGGAGTGGTAGTGATTCAGACACTTCACGTCCGAGGACGCGCGGTGGTAAGGGTGCTACCCGAGATCGGTCCAGGTCGTCCGATACTAGGGTTAGCACCAAGGCTACCAAGCACGCGGGTGTTGGGAAGAAGCCACCAGGAAAGGACGAGCCTAAAAAGCCCGATCCGAAGAAGGGTAGTATTGCGAGTACTAAAAAACCGGATTCTAAGGCTGCCACTGCGACGGCATCCAAGGATCCGAAGACGGTCGATCCCAAGGCTCCTACTACGAAGGTGCCGAAGGATCAGAAGAAAGCTGATCCGAAGCCCGCCGCTAAGGACCAGCCGAGGAAGGGGCAGACGTCCGGCAGCACTCAAGCTGTCAAGACTCCGGGCCCCACTAAATCCAGTATCCCGATCCCTAGCAAGGTGAAGGATAGCGGGAAGGCAGTTGAAACTTCAGCTGCTCCGGCTCCAACCATCGATGTGTTGTCCTTCTCGCGAGGGTTGGACAACAGCTCGGCAGTAGCTGCTACAGCCGCTGCGATGGCTGGTAAGACCGGACATGGGGGAGGTCGTCCTAAAACGACAGTTCCTCCCCAGGAACCTCGGACCGAAGAGACTATGGATACTTCATCCGCAGCCCATACGGTCAAGGTCATAGAGGAGGTGCTGTCTAACATCACCTTCAAGCTCCCGGCTCCACTGGAGCCGCGACAAGAGGTACCCGTTCGGGTGGAGTTACCTCCTCAGAGAGAGGTACCCGTCCGAGTGGATACTCCTCTCCAGCCCACCGAGCCTACTCTGGAACCATCCAACATGGATATTTCGGAGGAAGCCGGAAAACTGGACCAAGCTGCGGGCGGTGGTTCATCTGGGTCGGGGGTGCACATCCTCGCTCCATACCAGCATGATGCATGGGAAAAGGAGGACGCCGACGTCCCACCCCTGCTAAGAGGTGCCATCATCGAGCAGATGAGCAAAACGGAGGTCAGGTCCTTTGACTTGGTACAAATGCGAACCTTCCGGGGGCTGGACAGTCTGTCTGCCAGGTTCCCGGCCTGGTTCCCGGATCGCTTAACGGCGGCCATGAACGGCCTCAGCAACACGGCTGCTACAGCTCGCTTAGTTGCTGAGACAGAGGGACGTCCCGAAATTATCGCGGCCTTGGAATACGATATGCAAACCGCATCGGAGTTCCAAGTCGTGCATAACAGGAGGGAGAAGAATCGGCGCCTGACGCCAGCAATGAAGCTGGCTCGGAGTGTGGAACAGAAGACTAAAGAGTCAATTCTGGATGCTACTCTGGAGGATGAAATCATCCAACAGACCTCGGCCGCGGCTAGGAGTGCGGATACTAGTCGCCAGGAGAAGGCCAACCGTAGGCACCAATACCTACGGGAGACCATCAAAGTAACATCTCTGAAGGCGGGTCGATCCCCGGATGAGGTGGAAGCTGTTCTGAAGGGATTGGATGAAAATACAATCCCGGACGACGAACTTCAGATACTGGTCCGGACAGCACTCCAAGCATGTAGTTGTTGGAGAAGGTCCGAACTGGTAGTACCAAATACCATTCGCCTCTCCAGAAAGCAAAATTGGCATGGGCAATGGCTAGATGGCATCTATTTAGCAAGTGCCCATTTGAGCCTTGTCTGAATGTTGACGAGACACTGGAAGCGCCCCGAACTTGGCCTACCAAGGTCCGGTATGCGAGGCATATCACCCGTTATCACGTACGTCATTACATGCGGTATGACTGCCTGAGTGTGGGTGCGAGAGGAAGCAAGGGTTGTCCCGAGGGTGGCCTGTTCTACACTAGAGCAGACATCATCAGACATCTTGCTAAGCAGCACGGCTTGGCTCTGGAGACAGCGGCGGAACGCATCCAGACCGCCCATGCAGAAGTCTACTCCCATTTCGGGGTAGTAGGCAAAAATGAGAACCTCGAGGTGGATTTTGGCACTAACGAGAAGGGAAAGGTCCGGGTTTTCTATAAGGTAAACCCGGACGGCAACTACATCCGGATTCCGGAAGGTGAGCTCTTCGATGAATTCGAGGAGTACCAGAAACGTACCAGTACGAGAAAGGTACGGCGCGCTCAGAAGAGACCTAACGGGTCCTCAGAGCAGGCCGATCCTAAAAGGCCAAAAACGGATGAGAGGAAATCCGTTATGGAGAAGGCGGATCCGGGCTATAAAGGACCGGCATTCACTTCTCACACGACGGACTGGAAGACGGGTCCCCAGGGCAGGCCACCTCGGTCTGTTCCGGAGGATCCGAACTCCAGCACGGGGGGATCCTTCGCGGACGAGTTCCCCGAAAATGATCTGGTCCCGGGAGCGGAGTCGCAGACTCTCACTCAGACCGGAAAGACGAAGGCAACAGTGAAGAAAAAGCTGAAGCCGACTCAGACCCCGGATCTCCCACCTGAGACTCCGGAAGAGGGACGTTTAGTCTTGCGACTAGGGGCCCTCCTTCGTTCCCTCCCGCCGACTTCACTTCATATGAAACCGGACAGGAGGCCTTCGACCAATGGCAGGACAACTTTCACCGGTTGCTTGCTGGCCTGAGTCAGGAGGTGGCGATGTTGTCCCTTAATACGGTACATCATCTCCATCAGAGGGAAGTCGCTACCCAGAAGGCAGCGGCCGCGGAGTCTGTACAGGAAGAGCGTGAGAATGCTCGGACTGAACGAGTTGCTGCTAAATCCGAAAGGAAAAAGCAGAAGTTGGCAGTTAAGAACGCCGAGGAGAAGCTGGACCACGAACGTCGTCGGTTCAGAGACTGCTTCGCGCATGAAATGCACGAGTGGGATGGGACTCGGGCTCAAATCGAGCTCTGGCTCCAGCAGCTGACTCTGGCTGAAGCCGAGTCGGACTCTGATGAGGAGGGGGCGCCGGCTAAACCCGGTCCCAAAGACGATTCGGAATCCGGATAGGATTATCCTATCATAGGATCCGATTAGGAAAAGGGGGGGTATTCGAAGTATACCACCCCCACCAGCAAAACACCCTTGGATAGGGTGTAGGAGTATCCGGGCAGAAAGACGCGGCAGGCTGGCTACGCAAGGATCCAGTCTGCCAGGAAACACTGACGGAGGAGGACGAGGAGATCCGGAGAGAGAGCTGAACTCGGGACAGGAGCACGTTACCAACATGGATCCGATACGTGATGTTTTTTTGATAAACTATGGATATCAGGACCGAGTGCTCCTAATTATAAGTCCGAAGATCGCCTGGAGGCAGGACTAAGTTTTTTTGTATTACTACTTTAAGCTCCCGAGCATGAGCTATGAATTTTCTCGTTCCGGTGAGTAGGAGCTGAATGAAGTAGGTTCTGAAAGCCGGGCGGAATGATACACCATCAACAGAAGATCCGGATCCTCGATACAAGACCACGTATGATGTCTTTTATAATAATACTTTAATATGTACCTATTTCTTAAAACCATAAGAAAAGTGATATTGTTTATCACTTATAGTATTATTCATTACGAGTGTAAATAGCTCGGGGTCCTGGAGGGACGAAATTTTTTTACTGTGATATTGTACTTTTTCAAGTGTTTGTATACTATATGTATAGGTTAACTCCATCTATCCTAGGGAATGGGGCGTAATTGTTATTACGGTCTATATATATAGAAGTGTGTGTATTTAATACCTTATTGTGTTCAACAGAATACGTCATATTGTTTGTAAGGTATAACTCTAATAAACCCCTAAGGTGGTATTTATAAGATAATGCCAGTCCGAAGTGTTTTCGGACTTTAACCTTAATTATTTACCTCCCGGTTATTATCTGGTAGGGGGTAGTGTAGGGGCTAGGGTTATACGGGTTTGTTATATGACGAGTGCTGTTGGATGCTGTGTTGCGAACTCAGTCCGAACCCTTCAGTCCGACGGTAGGTGGCGACACCTACCCCGGGCTTGGGGTATGGACAGAGGTCGCTATAGGCTTCCGGTCTGCGTGTGCGCGCGCAGGCTGGCTGCCTATATATACCCGGCATCTGACGGTACTCGTCGGTTACTCTGAGCCACGCTGGTGAGGAGACCCCGTGATCATTACGGCTGATTAGCCTACTGACCCGTTCCGAACTCTATAGGGAGTTCGCACACATAGATACTGCTTGTCTAGGTTATCTGAATAAACCTGATTTGCAACCTGTAACACTTGATCCGAACTGTGTTGACTTTGTTCTTTAATTGATACTCTACCAATATCATAGAGATACAAAGTATCGTTTATTACATAAGTATATAGTTTAACACAGAGAATATAGTAACCTTAAACATATAGTGGTAAATGTATATATGTATTTGACAGAAAATCAAAACTTTTTGCCAGAAAATCAATACTATGTGTACATGTACTTATGCATGTTTATGCAAATGTTTTTTCTATACAATAATAAGGCATTCTTGTCATGGTATAACCATTTTACTTTTGATAAAGACCATATTTCTTGAGAGGTCTACTGTATTTAATACATGTAATAGTTGTTCTGCCATTTATCCATTTATGTTTATTTCCAGTACTTCAAAAGGATGCACCCCTGCTAGACCTACCATAGACTCAACATTGCCATGGACTTCTTCCCGACCTAACACTTCCCCAGTCTGTGGGCCCAGATCCCTGTCCCTGGGGATGGATCCCTGTCCCTGGGGATGGATCCCTGTCCCTGGGGATGGGTCCCTGTCCCTTGGGGCGGACCCCTGTCCCTGGGGGCGGACCCCTGGCCCTTGGGGCGGATCCCTGGCCCTTGGGGCGGACCCCTGGCCCTTGGGGGCGGACCCCTGGCCGTGGGGGCGGATCCCTGTCCCTGGGGACGGATCCCTGTTCCAGGAGACCAATGGCCTTGGAAGCCCATAAAAGTCCCCCAAATGATGTTCCAATTGATGAAAATAAATAAAATGTTCCATTACTGGGTATATGTCCATTCCCCAAGTAGGGTTTCCTAGGGAAACTAATGAATTTACATGGGCTTAACACAATATGTAAGATAAAAATTACTAACATTTACAGGGTTTTGTAAAAGGTGTAATGGTCAAAATTACTCACATTTACTGGCGCTTACACAAAATGTAATGGTCGAAATTACTCACAATTACAGGAATTTGAGTCGGGTGTAATGGTCGAAATTACTCACATTTACAAGTACTTACACAAAATGCAATGGTCGAAATTACTCACATTTACAGGGTTTTGTAAAAGGTGTAATGGTCGAAATTACTCACATTTACAGGCCCTTACACAAATTGTAATGGTCGAAATTACTGACATTTACAGGAATTTATGCAAGGTGCAATGGTCGAAATTACACACATTTACAGGCCCTTACACAAAGTGTAAATACAGCCATTACGAGCTTTGATCGAGGTAGTAAAGCCATGCAAAGATCGATTTTGATCATCTTTACATTTAATGTAAATTTGATTGTAAATACCTGTAATGGTCTGTAATAGTCTGTAAAATCGGCCTTTACACCAAATGTAAATCCTATGTAAAAGGCAAAGCTCGTGCAGTGGGGGGTGTTAAACTAAAATACATCCCGATAGTGAACTACTTCTCTCGGGAAGAGCAGTTGGCGGTGGAATATAACACCAAGATGTTAGGCCTGTTCACACACGGCCTAAAGATAGCCCATAGGGATGAGAAAGCATTAGTCTTTAGTGGCAATGCTGAGGCAAAGAAAGCCAGGGAAGCGGATGCTGGAAAAAGGAAAGCCGACGCAGCCACTGAATTCGTTCGCCAAGAGAACGAGACATTAGCCCAAAGGGTACAGGCCATAAACGTGAAATTTCACGGGGTGTTTGGCGTAGCATTCGATTAATAGGATGGTACGGCCGAACACGCTCTTGCTTTAGGGAGTGGTCATTTTTTAACAACAGGGGGGGTTGGTGGATTTGGGGGGGGACCAAAAAAATTTAGACCCCTTGAAGGGGGGGACCAAAAAAATTTGGACCCCTCTCGAGGGGGGGACCAAAAAAATTGCACCCCTTTTTATCGAAAAAGCCTGCGCGTTACTATAGCTCAAAGGGGTCGGCCGCACTCAATTTCAACTTGCCTGAGGGGGGGACCAAAAAAATTTCGACCCCTCCCGTGGGGGGCACCGAAAAATTTTTGACCCGCTCGCACGAAAATCCACCAACCCCCCCTGTTGTTAAAAAATGACCACTCCCTTAATAAGGGCAAAGGACGAGCCATTAGGGTAAAATCTAAAAGGCTCCAGGTCTATTTCTGTTCTGCGGAAATAGGGTAAGGACATTTTAGCTTTTCCGGATGATTAATTGTTCTTTCATTTAATCAGATGTCATAATTATTTTATGACGGGTTTCCCTTATTGTTCTGGGAAGATAGTCCGTGGGAACTCTGGACTTACCTAACTACTCAACTCTCAACTAAAGCTGACCTGATGGGGAATCAGGACTCCACCAGGAAGCTTTCGAATCTACTTCCCTGAAACTAACTTTTAGGATACGTTACCATGAAGTTGTTCCTGATATTACTGTGCTGTGTTAAAAACTGTTCCTGTCCAAGGATTACGCATTAAACAAACTGCTTGTGGTTTCCAGTTGGATTATACTTACCTATATAATGAACATTCCTGGAACGAGGACGGGGTACTTGCCGAGCTGTGTATATATGAACTTACCTACGGGTGATATTTATCCAAGAAACAGTATTAAGAAGAGGAGAGCACCTTACTCATTCATCTATTAGAAGCGGAGAGCACCTTAACCACAACTAGATCACCAGTAAGCTATATTTATTTGTAAGGGTTTCCGGGTACACTGCCAGGTTACTCATTAAAACATATCAATATATATACGATAAGTTATTACTATTGTGATACATCTCACCTCAAGTGTTTCAAAATGGTGTTCTAATACTTACCATATAAACCGGGTTTAATATCAAGCTACATATGAAGATTGTATGATCTGATAAGCGAGGAAACGTGGTTACCCATGATGTTTGTATAAGTTGTTAAAACTGTGTGTAAATATTCCGTGTACCATTGTGTACTGTTGCGTGTCAACCCTGTTGTATGTTGCGAGAGGGTTTTATGGTTACCGGTTATGTAATCGGATTACCCGGCTTAACAAGGGCTGTGGTTACTTTAAAACATACTAATGTAAGACACTGGCGGTTGTGAGTCCTTATCAGGACTAGTTTTATTAACTTTTTTGATACACTTTAAATATAACACACCCCATGCGCATTTCTTTAATAACCAAGTAAAACTTCATAAGGAAGTTATATTGAAATGTGTCAAGCTGTTCGAGTGTATGTACTAGTATGAAAGCATATCAAAAACATGTATTATGGTTGCTATTACAGTGTAATGCCATATTTATATTGAGTTCAATGATCTCGCTTGTGAAGTATGTCGTGATAATATGTTATGCCCCTGTTTACTGTATAGACAATAACTGTAAACGTTTGTCTAAAGGTGTTTTCTATATACTATGAAAACCGTACATATTTTACCACCCAGTTTTTGTCTAGGGGGGGTAATGTAGGGGCATGATATTACATATTAATCTCATACACGGTATTTCCGGGTAACGTCTACTGTTTACTCGGCTTCTCTACCTGGAGCTAGCGCACACAGTTCCCCGGAGAGGACTCAGGTCCTCTCCAGGTTACCGTGTGCCGCTCTCAGGTGGGCTACCGACCCACCCACCTGGCCAAGTGATCTAAGAGCCGGTGATTATATAAGACCTGTGTGTTTACCTGGAAGGCAGTCAGTGCAGGCCCGACTGACGATAGACTTCACCATGTCCAACCGTGCGGACAGAGTTGTATACTAAGACTATACTGACTGTTTCCTATATTCGTATAGAAACCTGATTACCTGTGTGTATTGATTCTACACTGATTGTTCCATCGTTAAGGAACGGAAGCTACTTTGTAATAAAAGTCTGATATTCTCTCACCTGGAAACTGCCGTTCTCGTTGTTCCTTAGGCACGAATAACTATGAACCACCACACTGGTAAGTCAAAGTGTTTCAGGTCATTTTAAGCGAGATACATTCACTTTTCAGAGTTAGTACTTTGGCTATCGGTTTTAATTCACTACCATGATCCACCTAATAATTGACAGTGTCTTTCACAATTCACTCTAATGATAGATATTTTTATTGGGTACTTGGCAAGCATACCCATTGTGTTCTCAAATAGCCCTAATATGGAGTTGGAGTTATCTAACAGGGTGGTGGGGGGGGGGAGGAACATTTCCACACAGGAGACGAGTACAGTGCATGTCATCGGTGGGTAGCACTAGTATCAAGACCTGGTAATAATCAGGTCCCGGCAACTCTAGCTTTTTGCGTCATGGCTACCTACAAGGCCGTCCTCATTACGGAGGATCCCCAGGGTGTGAGGCACAGCAGCGTCCTCATGTATGGCTGTCACTATAGATTTATAAAATTTAAAATTTATTAACTCAAAATTTATCTTATCATTGTAGTTTTGACCCTTACCAATAGATCCAATGCAACAAAAAGTCATGTGCCCATGTGCCTACGAATTTATAAAGCATTTAGATGGCGACAACCATGTTTAAAATGACTTTATGTGAACAGATGAGGAGAAAATCTATGAAAACTGCAACTATAAACTGATTGTGATTTTTTTGCCAACATTTAGAAAGAAATTGTATAGATAGTGTACTAGCTACAGGTATATTCTAGGAGAATCCAAAAGATCTAAGGTGCTACTTCTGGAGCCACTGAGAAATATTAAGTTTAGTGAACTTGGATACAGTGGGCCTGGGGATGCTGCTGGGCCTGAGTCAGTGCCAACAGGCAACACTCACCACCCATCTACATATGTATAAAGAAACCACAGGGTGGGGGGGGGGGGAGCAGACCCCGGGAATGAGGACGGACCAGGATGTCCAGGATGTACTATCTTGTTAGCCATTGCTTAGACCCCCGGGCTTATACCTGATAATGAAATACATGGCGAGGCCATCACTCCCTATAGTGAACAGCTATTTTAGGGAAGTATATTAATTTCTTTGGTTGGAACATAAGGGGCCATTCAAATATTACGTAACACAGGAGGGGAGGGGTGTCCAGAGAGTTGTTACAGGTGTTACATGGGGGAGGGGGGGGTCAAGCTAAGGGTATAGAGCGGGGGAGCTGTGAACGCCAAAGGGGGCTTCCATAAAGAATGTACACATAAAGGGGGGTTGGGGGTCTATTTTCCGAAAATCTTTGCGTACATAAACCCTTTATTTTAATGTGTACAAGAACTTTAGGGGGTGGGGTGGAGAAAATATGCGTACATACTTTATGGAAGCCCCCACCCAGTGAACAACAAACATTCAAAAAAAGTTTTTAACGTTTGCTGAAAGCTAAAAAACGAATGTTTGTTTTCAACATTTTCTAACATCAAACAAACATTTTTAAATGTTTATGAATGTTTCAAGTGGGTTGAGATATAAATGTTTATTTTTCACATTTTCTAACATGGGAAAAAATATTGAATAAACGTTCATGAATGTGTGTACAGGTTTTTAAATGAGTATTCATTTTAAACTTTTACACACATAGAAAAACGTTCATTGAACCAGGTGCCAGTCCCTCTACCTGGCCCATCCTGAATGAGTGCTCCACTGCACCCCCCCCCCCTATAGTATTCACAGTACTGCCAGGGGCAACTCGATCAGCTGATCGGACCCCGGTTGACCCACTGAGATTAAAATTGTCAAAACCACTTCCCTCAACAAAGACACTGCCCTGAGGTTGCGCGCCTCTACCCGGGGGTTGCGCGCCTCTACCCGGGGGTTGCGCGCCTCCTTCCGGCTGCTGCTGTGCTGCTATGAGTCTAGCTGGTTGATAAAGTTCACCTTGTCGTTTTTTAATCGTCAAAAACTGTTGAAAGTCCTCCAACAAAGCATCTCTGTCGGTGTCCGCGGCCTGTCCGCCATCTTTTGTGTTGACATCCGCGGCCGGGTTCGAGTCCGCGCCATGGTGAAGAGTATTCGCCGCTGGTCCCCGGCTGTCCGCGTGAGAGGCGCCGGGTACCAGCCCGCCGTCCGCGCTATTGTCGCTCACCACGGTAGACTTTTTGCTCTCAAACTCCTCCCGGACGTGCCTAATGTATGCGGCTCCCTCAGCGACATGGCTGTGGATTGCCGCATTTGCCGCACGGGCTTCTTCCAACTGAACCTGTAAGTCTCTTACTTTCCTTTGTCGCAGCAGAACGGCTTCCTTCTGTTTCTCCACCCCCAGGGAATGGATCAGGTTGTTCATTGTCGCAGTGTACACATCGTCAGATGCGACATTCTCACCCGCGAGATCCTCCTCCTCAGGGCTCTGCCGCCCGGCCTCTGTAGCTTGTTGGCGGGGGTCCGAGCTCTGCTCCCCGGGGGCGTCCTCACTCCCGGTCTCGTCATGGTCCGCTGACTCGCCTGGACCCGACCTAGTCATGGTCGGGGACATTGGCGGATCTGGAACTTGCTGTCTCCTCGCATTAGGTGCCCCACATGTGGGGCACACCTTATTGTTGCCATTAAAGGTGGCCCCACATTCCTGGTTGGTACAAACCACCATCCTGCTGGTTAGTGCCCACTAAATATTAGAAAATATTTAGAAAATAATATTGGCCCCTGCAGCCTGCCTGGCCAGGTTCTGGTCAATGGCTGACCAGGCAAGGTACCGGCACACTGGAGGCTAGGAACAGTGGCGCCCCCTGGTGTGTCACTAATACATTACACAATATGATTGAGTCTCAACGTTTTTAAACATTTTCTTCAAATCCTGTGACCATGTGCTTCCCTATTATCGCCCTGGAGGGCATTTCACCACATAATATGGACCCCCCGTATGACTCATATGGGGGGTCCGTATGTGACATATGGCGTTTTTCCGTTTCACCACATAATATGTGGAGATCCGTATTCAAATGTGGGGGGTCCGTATTCAAATGTGGCGTTTTTCCATTTGACCACATAATGTGGAGATCAAAAAATCCGTATACGGTCCATATTTTTTCCCTTGAATGTGGCAGGTCTAGGGGCAGCATATATTGAGAAAATGGTGAAAAAAGGGCCCTATGTAGGGCCGTATGTGGTAAAAGGGGTCCGCATGTTGTTTTTGGTCTAGAGGATAGGTCGGGGAATGAAGTGGGGAGGTCGAGGAATGGAGTTGGGAGGTCTAGGAATGGAGTGGGGAGGTCGGGTATGGAGTGGGGAGGTCGGAAAATGGAGAGGGGAGGTCGGAAAATGGAGAGGGGAGGTCGGGGAATGGAGAAGGGAGGTCGGGAAATGGAGAGGGGAGGTCGAGGAATGGAGAAGGGAGGTCGGGAAATGGAGAGGGGAGGTCGAAGAATGGAGTAGGGAGGTCGGGAATGGAGTGGGGGGGGATGGAGAGGCAAGGTCAGGGAAGGAGGGGAAGGTCAGGGAAAAGGTCAGGGATCCTTTAAGGACCGCACAGTGTATAATGCTGCCATTAAAGCATTATTTGCTTCATGCAGTTTAGTAAATATAACAGACAGGCTAATTAATATCAATGAGTTGAACACAGGGGAGGTTTCTCACCTGTGTGGATCCATGTTGGTATGGGTATGTCTAATCGAAGGTCAGGCCACACCCCTTCCATGTAATCACCAATGCACCGGGTAGAAGAGACAGTTCAGCCATAAAACCTATAACCTATAGGCAGAGTCTTAGCTCCTTAGGGCCATTATTTACCGAGTTACAGAAGAAAAGACATTTTTTTGGTGTAACTAAAAATTTTATTTTTTATTTATTTTTATTATTAAGGTAGTAGTTGGACTTTATTTATCTATTCGTTAAAATAATTCTAGGGCCATTTTTTTAACATATATATATGCACTTTAAAAACAACCGTTGTAAGGTAGGTAACACAAGAGAGGTTTCTCCCCTGTGTGGATCCATGTTGGTATGTGTGTGTGAAGGACATGTACCTGTCCGTCCTCTGTCCATCCTATGGTCACCTGTCCATTCCCCTCACCTCCCCAGTCCATACCCCGACCTCCCCAGTCCATACCCCGACCTCCCCAGTCCATACCCCGACCTCCCCAGTCTATACCCCGGCCTTCCCAGTCTATACCCCGACCTCCCCAGTCCATACCCCGACCTCCCCAGTCTATACCCCGGCCTTCCCAGTCTATACCCCGACCTCCCCAGTCCATACCCCGACCTCCCCAGTCTATACCCCAGCCTTCCCAGTCTATACCCCGACCTCCCCTGTCCATACCCCGACCTCCCTTTTTGGACAATCCCCAACAAACGGACCCTATATACACCATCCCCAGGCTACCTCCGTATGTTGCTACATATTATGACGTCACAGAGGGAATTCCCTATGGGTTACCCGGAATGTAGACTGGTTTTTGCACAATTTCACAATTGGGACAGGTGAGTGCCATATGTCACATACGGAAATGTAAAAAAATAGCTCAAACATACGGACACAACACGGCAATGGTCCAGAAATGGAAAAATGATTATTCCAAAAAAATTCCGTATGAGGGCCGCATTTGGGTGCCGCATGTTGCTATTTTATAATGGATGCGGTGAAATGGCCTCCAGGGTACATCATAGTTCTGCAGTATGCTTGGAATATGCATCTTTTTGATAGATGATATGTTGCCATATGGTGCTCTGCCATTATTCCCATAGGCAAATTAAAATGGGTATTGTTACTTAAATAATATTAAAAATTCAAAGATGTAGGTCTTAATAGAATGCCAATATATAAATATGTTGGAATATGTTTGAATATTGGTTGGTATATGGATTACTGAATCCTAATTCATAAATATCTATTTTGGGATGCAACCAATGTGATAGACATAGGAATTGCCATATATCTAGACCTAATTCCGACAACTATACCATTTTCATATATTTGTTTATTTAACATACCTTGTTATTTTAGTTTGCCTGCCAAATGGTTATGGGTGTTTTCAGAAGCTGATAATTAGTGTTTAAGTTTGTTTGGTCCCCCCCTAAGGCGACTTGAAATTGGGCGCGGCCGACCCCTTTGAGCTATAGTAATGCGCGGGCTTTTTCAGTAAAAAGGGGTGCAATTTTTTTGGTCCCCCCCTCAAGAGGGGTCTAAATTTTTTTGGTCCCCCCCCCTTCAAGGGGTCCAAATTTTTTTGGTCCCCCCCCAAATCCACCAACCCCCCCCCTGTTGTTAAAAAATGACCACTCCCTAATAACGTTTTTTAACGTTTTGAATAGTACCACATCTTTACACTAGGTGGCAGCTCGGTTCCTGAGAAGATATATTAGATAGGTTCCATTCTTAAAAGCTGTCCAAATGTGTGAAAATACTAGCAATCCTGGATTAATTTATACATTCTACCAATTTGATCCAGTCTAAATCTAAATTTAAACTTGACTGTAGATAACTTCATGATATATTTCATAAAGTAGCTCTTATGACATAGACACCCATTGTGTGGCAAACCAACATACATATATCCCCCTGGCTGTAAATGTTGGTTTGTACCAGTCCTAACTAAGAGTGGATTAAATTGAATGACTTGATATGTCCCTCATATGTTGACTTAATGTCTATCATAATGTGGAGGCATAGGTACCCGCAAGAAGATGACTCAGCTTGCCATCAATTTGGCCAAAGATGAAAAATCTGAACTGGTTTTATTTTACAATTATCCATGATCCTACATACATTCTAAAGCTCTATACTGTTTTTGGAATTATGCACCTAGATCTGCTCAAAATCATGATTAAAAAATGTTGAAAAGACAGTAGAAAAAACGTTAGGAAATGTTTGATATAAACATTCATGTTAATGTAAAAAAACGTTAGAATGAGTCAACGTTTTAGCGCTAGAAAACGTTTATGTCAAACGTTCACAAACTTTTGAATGACATTTAAAAACGTCAGAAAACGTCTTTTTGTTCACTGGGCAAAGCCAAAGGACTACCTGCCCTGCCCAGCTAACAAAACACGTTTTTAGAACGTTTAAAAACATTTGTGTTTGGTTTGGAAACAAACGTTTGTATCAGAACGTTTTAAAACGTTTGTATATGGTTTGGAAACAAACATTTGTGTTAGGATGTTTTAAAATGTTTGTGTAGCCTATGGTTTGGAAACAAACATTTCAGATTTTGCTATGCTTAGTAGACCTACGGCTTTATGAAAGGGGGGGGGGCAAAAAAAAGAGTCACCCCTTTTTGGCAAAAAATTGTGGTGGAGAAGGTTCCTCAAGAACTGACTGGGGTTTGAACCCTGGTTCTCCCACATGTGAGGCTAATGCTTTACCCCTACTCTACTGAGGATCTGGTAATAAGCCTGCTGAAACCTGTACATAGAGATATACCACATTGAGGTTGCATGCGACCTTTTCATCTTTTTTAAATTTCAAAAACAAAAAAAAAATTTTGAATATGCATGGGACCCCAATAGGACCGGTCCGTGCGAATAGCGGCCATTATTTGCAGGAATCGGCGAGATAGGCGACGATGAGATAGGCGACCTGCACAAGGACCGGTGAGATAGGCGAAGACAAGAGAGGCAAAGACCCCCACCCCACCTATCACTACCAATTGAAGTTAGACAACCACCTCACCTGTCCCTACCACCTCACCTGTCCCTACCACCATACCTGTCCCTACCACCTCACCTGTCCCTACCACCTCAAGGCCGAGTACCGATGTAGCTCATGAAATGCAGATGTAGCAATGCTGAACGTATATGCTACGTCTGGGTTAAATGAGCTACCTCCATCAGCCTCATTAGCTCATGAAGGAGAGCCTGGGACTCCCAATCTACAGATCCTGGGTTCGGTTCTCAGCCTGATTTTTAGATGGTCATCCAGAGTCGTCTGCAAAAGTTTGCATCCAAACCTTTCGCAAACCTTTTGCAAACCTCTTTTTCAAACCTTTTCCAAACGCTTATAAAACTTTTTAAAACGTTCTAACACAAACGTTTGTTTCTGTCAAAGTTTTAACGTTTTAAGGTTGATCGCTACTCATTGAATATGGACTACTGCGCAGCTCTCTGCGCATATAGCTTAAACCTGTCAGAATAAGCTAATACTGGAATACTGGATACATATACATACATTCTAAGTCATATGAAATTTGGACAATTAGAATATTGGAATTATTTACCAATAAATCATTATCGAGATTGACATAGATCTCATCACTGTGCTTCAAACAACCAAGGGTATGAAATATACACATTTTTTACCCCGATACTTGGCCTTTAACCCATTATTTGGGTCTTTCAATATGAGATTTAGACAGTTTTTGTCCTATTTTTTAACTTTAAAGGCCCAAAACCCTAAAATTATGCACGGGACCACCTATCAAAATTACTTTTTTATGTTAGCAAATGGATTAATTTCGCTATTTTTTAAGATTTTGTTGACAAATTTAACATCGAATTTAATCAATTGTCCTAAAACCACCGCTTTTTTTCATAAAGGGGTTGTTTTTGGACCATCATTTTATTTTTCCCATATAAGAACACAAATTAGGATTATTCATATAAAATATAACATTGATGTGGGCAGTGGTTAACTAAGAAAAATAATCGTGGAAATTTCACAATTTTTGGTATTTTTTGCTAAAAATAGAAAATACTTTTTTTTTCAAAAATCTGTAAAAAAAAAAAAAAAAAAGTAGCTCGGGACCCCCCCTATTTTTTTCCATTTTCCATTTCTTAATGATCTAAACTACTATGAGGCAAAAGATTAGGCAATTCTATGGATGAAAAGTTAAGAGTAGCGATCAACCTTAAAACGTTTTCTAAACGTTTTTTGCAAACGTTTGTAAACCTCCAGCAAACGTTTTACAACCGTTAGGAAAACGTTTTTTTGTTAGCTGGGTGGGTAGGGGAGAGTCCCTGCACAGCCCAACAACTTTAACACCATCTATCATGGGAATAGAGGCGTTTTTCGGCTCCAGGAATGTCCTTGAAAAATGTTCATGAAAGTCAGAAACAGGCGGTCAATATCAGGGATATTGAGAGGGTAGCGACCTGTGCAATTTGACACATTCACGTCTTCAATGGGGCATTAAATTACACAACTGTGAGCCCATATGAACATTGTTAGTATTCGCAATTCATTTCTTGAATAGTGACACTACAATGATTATCCTATCAATATCCCTGAATATATTCAGAACAATAAAACAACTAAGTAAAAAGGGGTATAACTTTTGGGGCTAAAATGCCCGTAATTTCATGGAAAGGGGGCGAAGTGAGTAAAAATGTTAGTGTTTTACTAAAATAGAGGATGTTTTAGGGCCTTCAAGATCTGTGTTTTTCAAAAAAAAAGTTTACTTTTTCATCCAAAATATCCATGGATAGGGAGAAAGCACTTAACATGGATCAGCTGTGGATGGTGTAAATGAGCATGTTGAGTGTAGCAGGCCTAACAGGGGGAAGCAGGGTCATTTTTAAATCAGTTCTGAAACAGGGAATTAAAAAGAAACTCATATACTAGTAATAACCAGCACCTAGAATCTTTAATCTGCATTGGCGATTTGGTTTGCGTACTACCCGTGGGTTGTACGTGGGAATTTACGGTATTTAGTTTCGACCCACCAGAATGGGGCCTTTTCTAGTTTTGCCCCCCCCCCAACTGAGGGCTTATCATATATACACCAAGCCCCAAGAGGGGGGGGGGGTATGGCCAACTGTTACGATGTGTTACAGGGGGGGGGGAGAGGGGTAAAAAAAAGGCCCAAAATTGTGTTACATAATATTTGAATGGCCCCTGAGGTGGGTGCCTTGTTCGTACTGGTTGGCGATGGTGTAGGAATCATAATCTTCTCTTTAGAGTAAAAGTCAAAACACATGATGCTCTTGTCATTTAAAACAGTTAGACATTTCAAGACTTGAATTCTAGGAGCATTGTTTTTTAGAAGTTTAAATTGGTGACTGAGCCATCGCCATATTAGATGTAGTCACCATAATCAAATAACGGTAGTCAGGACTCCTCTTATATTAATATCCATAGAACGTTCAACTTTACAGAGTAGTATATTTTTATCATATATATACTTGCTATACCTCATTTCATGCGGTACAACCTCGCAGGATAAATTCTATATAGGTACCTACATGGCTAATATTGTCAATTGGGAGGGACCATTGTCAGCACCAGTGGACTTTGGAAGGGACCAAATGCTGTCAGCACCAGGGTCCATTGTCAGCACCAGCCAGGGGACCAGAAACCTGCTGACAGCTTGGGATGCGCCTTCCGCACCTTCCGAGGATTGTTTGCCTGTACCAGCCTTTCCTGGTAGCGGTTCAGCTTACGCTTCAGCTGTTTGATAAGTTGCGGTTTATAGTCTGCCAGGTTATGACGCTCCAACGGGTCATCTGCAACAATAATTTGCACAAATTTAAGGGAATTAATTCTTGATAGGGGTATTTGATCTCCAGTAGATTTACTAGTAACCGATTTAAATCGCATGAAATCTTACCAAAAACTTTGTCATACATATGTAGGGGCATGAATAATACGTGTACATATAGGTCCGTGGAGTCAGAGCGGGAAGTGCCTCCAGCGGACACTAGGTGGCAACACCTACGCCATGTCCTTTCGGTTATCCGGTAGCGGAGCCAGGGCACTCCAGACGGCGCTACGGAGGAGTGCCACGTCGACACTGCTTGGTCCGCGCTCAGGGTATATAAGAGGCCGAGGTTGGCTACCTCAGGGAGTTCGTCCCAGGCCGAGCTCTGACCCACACCTTTCGATACCATCGTTACCACTTTGATCGGGGCACCTACACCCCTCCCACACTATGGCTCCTGCACCAGCCATGCTGGCTCAGGACCTGATCGTCCGGCGTTGCTAACTTCGAACTATCGATAGAACCCTGTGCATCTTCGAATGGTTAAAAGACCAAGTGAACCGAGTAGAAACCTTCGTGTACTTTTGAGGCTGTGATAGAATAAAACCTGTTGCATTCAAACCGAATTTGGAACCTGTGTTCGCGTGATACTTATACGAAACCCCTACAAATATAAAAGGTGTGAATTTACAGCAAAATCTACCGGAACCAAAACTGCCAGCACATTTTGCTTTAAATCTATAGTACTTGTTTCTAACAATGGGAGATTGCCAGCTCCTAAAGAACAGATCAAATATGAAATCCCAGAAAGCAAAGATTGTCTATGTGAAAAAGCAGCTGATGGATAATATTTAGAATCTTAAGAGATTCTGGGCAATGCTAAAGGATCTTTTTGCTAAAGGAATGAAGGAAAACGGGTTTATTCTAAAAAATTACTTAAATGAAATCTTTCCCAGGGACGAAACTGCAAACTGCATTCACAAGTATTTTGCAAATAATGGGAAAAACCTTGCAGAGAAGATTGTGCCAGTTAATGCTGATGAAGTAGTGTATGGAGTTGTTGATGATGTGTTAAGTCTCAATGTTATCCCAGGTAACAAATTGAGGTTGTTTAAAGGTTATTTCAATGTAATTCAATGAGTGGAAAAACGTGTTTTTTTCATCTCCATTTCGTGGACTCAAGTCAACATTAAACTAATGTTGAATACACATTGATTTAATCCCCCATTCAAATGCAATAAGAGAACTCAAATAATTATGTTGAACTTACATTGAATAAACATTGATTTAATCCTCAATTCCAATGTAATGCGGTTCATTTATCATCCGGCTTTTATTTCATATCATTTCTGCAAGCTTACACAGATCAGGTTAAAAGAACTACTATCTTAACGATTCATACACACCTCTATAGGGATTTTCCGAAGAGCCTCTATCTATCTCTCAATGCTACAAAGTGGGTCTGTACCATAACACACACTGTAATACAGATGAGAGCAATGCTCACTTTATTTTTGTAAAAAAAACATTTGAAATCCAATGTTTAATCAAGCATTACAACATTTTACTTTTCATATTTTACAAAGACATAGAATAAAACAGACAATAAAGCTGACCTAACTGAACATGATAAAGAACAATAACATAGATAATTGATTTTGACTGATTTTGGCAAATATAACCCACCCCTTATATATTAATGTAAAAGAATTTTTCTTTTTAAATTCAGGTGCTAATATGCAGAGTTATGGTCTGGTGAACAAGAACAACCTTGACCCTGGTCTGTGGCATACAGAGCTAGCAGACCTCCAATCTCCCCTGGATTTGATCTCCACCAACGTGAAACCAATGGAGAAAAGGAAAGAGGCCCCCACCTCTCCGCAGAGAATGACTGGAGATGTCTTTGAGGCTGAGTTGTGCGGAAAACACACCATAGGTTTGTGATACGTGACCGCTGCTGGTCCTATATTGGAACAAATAGTCAGATGGATGAAGGTGAAGGCTTACTATGAGATGCTTCACGTAGGTAGCTACACAAAAAATAGACTCATGGGTATAGCTGAAGGGGATCTCCAACGATCTCTGCCCGTACTGTATAGTCTTGGTTTTATTCAACATCAGCAGGATGCCTCAGGGCATGAAGGTGACGTCAGACACATATATGGTCTGGTCACTCACCGTCACATGGGCCTTCCCCAACAGTCCTCTGAAGGCCATAACGGCTGCAGTCCACCAACACAGATCATGAGACAATAACATGTCTAGAAACGCCTAGAGTCTCTGGGAGACAGGGGCACAGCCTGCTTGACTTTATCACCTAGTAACCTACGCGCCTGCCATGGTGCAGGACACAGAGAAGTCCTTGGTTGACACTGGGACTAGGCCTTGCAGCTTTTGGAGATACACCACAGCACTGACATACGGGGTGATGGATGAGTGCAATATACAGGCAATCACAGAAATGTTTCCACTGTGACTTTCGGGTGAGCTGTGTATGACAACCTCGAAATGAAGTCGGCCACCACATTTTCCTTGGAGCGGAGGTAACAACACACAATTCTAATATCAAACACAAAACACATCCAGAACAGTTCATGCAGCATAGACATTGCAATCACGTTCTTGCTCCTGCCCTTGGCTAGCATACAGCACACTTGAGTGTTGTCAAACCAGATCAAGATGGTACAGTTATTGAGTGCCCGACCCCATCTGGCCAAGGCCATCACCACAGGCCACACTTCCTGGACATTGATGTTCTCAAACGTAGGTGGAGGGAAGTAGCGGTCAGGGAAGAAGGGAAGATCCTTAGCCCACTTGTCCAACCAGACCCCATACAACCAGTCAGAACTGAGACTCGAGCCGAAGCCCTGCAATGAAGAGTCACAAAATATCTTGGCCACCGGGTTAGAAGGCTGGAGTATCCTGGCCTTGCCATTGAACACACTAGCACAAAGGACCCAATACACAGTCACTGATTTAACAGTTTTAATCTCTAAGGGTAATGTACCATTTGGATTGAAACCACAGTAACAGCCCTAGAGCTGTTTTGAACCTGCCCTACTACATCACTACTAATAGGGGTAACATATTCTGGACCTAAGTTCTCATCTTCCATACTGTCAATGACATCCAGGCCTATAGCCACTTGTACATACATCACTGAGTGACACTAAGTCACATTTAGAACCTTGCTAGACAATCGTTTGTCCCTAGGGACCTCGCTGACTACACAATGTGCTTGTGAATTGGCAACACTATGATGTTCGCTGGGTGAACACTTATGTTTGTCTGGTGAACTTACAGTACTGTAACTGCCCACAGCACTATGTTGTCAGCCTAGACTGACCACAGCATCATCATAAACAATATGAATGTTGTTTTCTGCACCCTGTTGAGCCTCTATCACCTCAGAAGCAGCAAGACCGACATTTCGTACACTGACTGATGAAGTATCACCATTGTCCACGCCATCTAAGTAGGGGGGTGGTAAATCGCTAATTTTGTCATACGGTTTCAGGGACAGGCTCAAACTATGCATTTGGGACCCAAAACTCGGGAAATCACAAACAAAAAAAATTCGGACCCCCGTGACCCCCCCCCCCCCGTACATTGGGTCCGAAGATTGGCCAAATAGTGAGAAAACAACCAAAATTCAGGCTTTCATATTCCTACTCAAAACTCACCATGTCTTCATGGGAATGGTCAGAAACCTTCATTTGGGACCCAAAGAGAGCATTAAAAGTCATATTGTTGTGATTATAGGGGTGTTGCCCCCTCTGGGGAGGTGGTTTGTCCATGGTAAAATACCTATAAATCAGCTTTTTTGAAGGCATTTGCTCCCATACAATCAGGTCCCTATACTGCCATAAAACATCATCATGAACCCTTCTGCTGTGCCCCCCCCCCTCGAAATGAAGTCGGCCACCACATTTTCCTTGCTTGGAGCAGAGGTAACAACACACAATTCTAATATCAAACACAAAACACATCCAGAACAGTTCATGCAGCATAGACATTGCAATCACGTTCTTGCTCCTGCCCTTGGCTAGCATACAGCACACTTGAGTGTTGTCAAACCAGATTAAGATGGTACAGTTATTGAGTGCCCGACCCCATCTGGCCAAGGCCATCACCACAGGCCACACTTCCTGGACATTGATGTTCTCAAACGCAGGTGGAGGGAAGTAGCGGTCAGGGAAGAAGGGAAGATCCTTAGCCCACTTGTCCAACCAGACCCCATACAACCAGTCAGAACTGAGACTCGAGCCGAAGCCTGCAATGAAGAGTCACAAAATATCTTGGCCACCGGGTTAGAAGGCTGGAGTATCCTGGCCTTGCCATTGAACACACTAGCACAAAGGACCCAATACACAGTCACTGATTTAACAGTTTAATCTCTAAGGGTAATGTACCATTTGGATTGAAACCACAGTAACAGCCCTAGAGCTGTTTTGAACCTGCCCTACTACATCACTACTAATAGGGGTAACATATTCTGGACCTAAGTTCTCATCTTCCATACTGTCAATGACATCCAGGCCTATAGCCACTTGTACATACATCACTGAGTGACACTAAGTCACATTTAGAACCTTGCTAGACAATCGTTTGTCCCTAGGGACCTCGCTGACTACACAATGTGCTTGTGAATTGGCAACACTATGATGTTCGCTGGGTGAACACTTATGTTTGTCGGGTGAACTTACAGTACTGTAACTGCCCACAGCACTATGTTGTCCAGCCTAGACTGACCACAGCATCATCATAAACAATATGAATGTTGTTTTCTGCACCCTGTTGAGCCTCTATCACCTCAGAAGCAGCAAGACCGACATTTCGTACACTGACTGATGAAGTATCACCATTGTCCACGCCATCTAAGTAGGGGGGTGGTAAATCGCTAATTTTGTCATACGGTTTCAGGGACAGGCTCAAACTATGCATTTGGGACCCAAAACTCGGGAAATCACAAACAAAAAAAATTCGGACCCCCGTGACCCCCCCCCCCCGTACATTGGGTCCGAAGATTGGCCAAATAGTGAGAAAACAACCAAAATTCAGGCTTTCCTATTCCTACTCAAAACTCACCATGTCTTCATGGGAATGGTCAGAAACCTTCATTTGGGACCCAAAGAGAGCATTAAAAGTCATATTGTTGTGATTATAGGGGTGTTGCCCCCTCTGGGGAGGTGGTTTGTCCATGGTAAAATACCTATAAATCAGCTTTTTTGAAGGCATTTGCTCCCATACAATCAGGTCCCTATACTGCCATAAACATCATCATGAACCCTTCTGCTGTGCCCCCCCCCCCCCCCCCCCCGCAGCCATCCCCCACCCCGCAGCATGCACCAATAGCCATCACATAACTCTCAACCCCCCCCCCCCCCCCGTCGCCTCCGCATTACACTGTACACAATAGGCATTTACATACACCTTAACCTGTCTTGGTGTGTTTAAAAGAGGGGTATGGGGTATGGAGGGGGCCCAGACCTCCCTCCTTTACCCTACACAGACCTAAGAGGAGGGCTACCTCAGCCCATCTAACTCACTCCAACCATCAGATCTCTTATAATTTATTTATCATACATGAATGGCTTCAGCATCCTAAAAGAAAACTGATAAGGGACCCAAAGAGACAATTAAAGGTTATATTCTTGTGATTGCATGAATATAACCCAAATTTGGGAAGTGCATCATCCTTGATGTAATGGAGATACATGAGCTGATTTGCAGGCCTTTGCTTCAATATATTTGAATCGTCAACATTTTAAAAGGAGTTTAGATCAGGTGGATACTACCTTTTCAAAGGCCTCTATATTCATTTTGAGTTACCCTCACAATCCCCCCTCCCCCTCCATTCTATGCCTAGTACGATCAGCCCATGCATATTCATAGTCAAGATGACTGCTTTATGTTGTTACACTAATTACACATTGTACTATATACATTATACATAGTAATTATATAATAGTTATAGCGGAGATTTGATATTAACATCACCAATAGCCTGCTACAACAACAAATAAACACCCTGACTCTCCTCCTTATCCAAGTTAAATGCATAGAATGATGATTGGTAGGGGGTGAGGGGGGGGGGCTGCAAATGACCCTGAATAAGGACTGGTGTCCATATCTTCTTACCCTGATACCTCATTTGCAATGCTAAAGATCAGATTTTGTCAAATATGGGCATACATGAAACATCTGAGGGTGCTGCTGCAATATTCAGATATATGAAAATATATCATAGGCCTGGTAGACCTATGTCATCCCCCATATGGGGTAAAGGGCAAGTTGGTAGAACCAAATATCAAACTTTTAACCATACCATTGTTCCACTCCCAGTTGGTGGGATACATACCATGAGAGGCAATGCTGAGCCCTGTGCCACAGGAAGGGAGAAGTCGGCTGAGGGTTGGAGTGCCAAGATCTATGTGCTTAGGCACCCCTCCTCTTTGAAAGGGTTGGGGGGGAGGGGCTCTGGGCCCTCTTCATACCCCATATCCCTCAGGCTTGAGAATGTTGAAAGATCCCATCATTATGCTGTACTGTGTAATATAGAGGTGAGGGGGGGGGGGTTATTTCATGGTTTATTAGTTCAGGGTGAGGGGGGAGGGTGGGTGTGGGTGAGGGGGGGGGGGATCATAGGGTGTAGTTAATATAAACAGGGAGCCCTCCAGAAAGGTTCAAACTGTCTGATAATGCATTATTTCAGTATAGGGTAATATGGAGGTGAAGGGGGGGGGGCTTATCTGATGGCTATTGGTGCATGCTGGGGGGGGGGGGGTTATAGGGGGGAGTTAACAGAAAGAGGGGCCCTCCAGAAGGGTTTAATCTGCCTGATTAGGTGTCCTGATGATCTCTTTTATGGCAGGAAGGGACCTGATTGTATGGGAGCAAAGTCTTCAAAAAAGTTGATTTATCGGTATTTTACCAAGAGCGAACCACCTCCCCAGAGGGGGTAACACCTCTGTAATCACAACAATATGACTTTAAATGGTCTCTTTGGGTCCCATATGAAGGTTTCTGACCATTTTAATGAAGACATGATGAGATTTGAGAAGGAATCTGAAAGCCTGAATTTTGGCTGTTTTCTCACAATTTGGCCGATCTTCGGACCCCATGTACGGGGGGGGTCACGGGGGTCCGAAAAAATATGTTTGTGATTTCCTGTGTTTTTGGACCCAAATGCATAGTTTGAGCCTGTCCCCGAGGAAAAGTAGATTTATCACCCCCCCCCCCCCTAATCTAAGGCTAGACGAGTGGAAGACAAAGTACAAATAGGACGATTGTAGACTAACCCGGCCAACAAGCTGTCAGCAATTTCACCCACAGCTAGGACAGGACCAAATGAAGCCATATCAGTACAATTTGCATTACAATCGCCATAATCGATGAAATTAGGCGTAGCGAAGCGTCTTGTTGATCTTCTCTGTCCCCGAGCCACCATTTTGAACAAGGCATGCAGGGAGTCGAAGATGACAAAGACGCTACATTTTGACATTCAGAATTGTCCGCAAATGACTCCTCTTTCATATCTCTAGAAATATCAATGTCGGACATATTGTCCGCATTTTGGCCACTTTCGGACCAAAAACTAATCGAATTGAGTGGAGACAATACCAGTGGCACCCCTGTCCCCTGAACGGGAAGACCGGGAAGCTTTTGCTCCTTTGTCCAGGGGAACTCTTCGATTGCTTGCACTCACCAGCTGATCCTCCTGAGGCTGATGCTGGAGTTGCTGAGGCTGACTCTGGGAGTCAGGCAGCAGGCTTCTGAGCCTGTTTCTTGAGGTTGGTGCAGCTGGTGGCCTTGTGATCATCAAATCTGCAGGAATAGCAGACATAGGCCCTCTTGCATACTCACATGACTTGTAGTTGTAGTACCAGCAGGGGTGGGCATCACCTCCTGCACCCCCTCCTGATTTAGCAGCCCTTCTCTTAGCCCACTTAGACTTCCCAGACTGGTCCCTCCCCCTGTCTTGAGGGAATTTAATCCGAGATGTTTGTTCATCAGCGGGCCGATGCCGTACTCCAGTACCCGCATCCCCTTGGTGGATACCAGCTTCCTAACATCAGCATCATAGGTCAGGAGGTTCTCCAGGTGGTGAATGGTATCCGCCAAATGATCTGACAGGTACCGCATTTGGGATAAGAGCTTGAGGGCATACTTGGTGCCTTTCTTCACATGTTGCTCCAGGAGGCTGCACAGACAGGAGTTAAGCTGGGCGAAGCTCCTAGGGGGCCATCCATTAATTACACACATTTTTGGCCAAAATAGACCCTCCCATCCCCCTGTTGCATCATGTACATATTTGGACTACCCCCCCCCCCCCCATGCGTACATACACATTTAACTTTTACCCCCCCCCCCCACACTCACTGATAAAATAAAGGAATCTTATAAAATGTACTGATGACCTTTAGTGTTAGGTGTGTATGTAGACGGAGGTACATTAGCTTTGACTATAAATAAGCTTAAAGCAACCTAGCCTCCCCACATGATATTGAGAAATACACCCTAAACCCCAGCCTCGCAAAAGTATTTGCATGTCATTATAGTGCATGAAACATTTGACAATACATGAATGATCAGACAAGAAAATAGTACTACATGCTGTCCAATAGTATCTGCAAATCAGCAAACCATTTCAACTATCCCTCTCTCTTTGAAATGTTTCTCTCTCTAAGTAACTTACTTTTCAGCTCATATACCCATTCAAACAAATCAAGGGAATTACTATGAAAAAGTCTCTGTCTGTATATACAACATTTTATGGAAGGAAGAATATAATTCTCAAACTGAAACTCCCTTTATTTAGGTTGTTAAATAAGCGACCGGCTTCACTTTCCATCTTCAAATCCATACCAACTACTCCAAATAACCAGTTACTAAAAGTCCAGAACCTACCTACATTCGGACAATACAAAAAGAAATTACAGGTCGGAGAATCGACAACCCTTCTTTGATGCAAATACTTATTACAAGATGTAATTCTATGGTAAATTTTATACTGAAGGTATTGTCGTTTAGTTTCATGGCATGCCTTATATGCAGTCATATACAATTCTGTCCAAATAACTGGGGTGAAATCTTCATAGACCTTCATCCACTGAGCCTGTGAGGAGGGTACCTTGCCTACATATGAGCATATTTAAGGTAAACAACTTTACTGCTGACCGCTAACACATCAACTAGATTTCTGTCACTACCCTGCAGCAGCAATTGCTGACCATAATCACCAAAGGCTCATAATATGTAAATGATTTCCACCAGGGCACTGTGCTTATTATCTGACCCACTGATAGGAAATCACATTTGATTTTGATATCTCTCCTGTATCTCAGAATATGGCTGATTGTCATGAATATGCTTTTTTTCATGTGCTAAGGGGTCCAAAAATGAAGTAGGAGTATAGCTAAAACCTTTTGTACCCACGTACCATAGGGGGTAGCTCATACATCAAAAATGTTGGGGTGCAGTAAAAACTCGCCTATTAGTTACTTATAAGTCGAATTGATATAGTGGCCAAAATGATCTGTGTTCCGAAAATAAATCATTTTAGAGATATAAGACACACTCATAAGACAAATAGCTTCCTTAACCCAGTGGGCAAAGAATTCAGTTCAATGTTGAATCAAAGTTGAATCAACATACAATCAACATTGACAACCATTTATCAATTAATAGGCCGTTCATTAAACGGGCCCAAGTCCATATCTTGCCTTTTCCAATGTTCATTATTATCATAGCCAGAATCAACGTTCAGTATCGATAGATTTTAGAGCATTTAAATTTGACCTAGATTTAAATGGTCCAAAGTGACCTAACGATTCAAAATTCAAGGTGCCTCTCATTTTTTGCCAAAAAGGGATTTATCAAGGTATATGTTGACTAGCTTTTGTGCCTTTTTAACAAATTTAAACTTGTGATACTGATTTGGAGCTCAAATATGCCTCTATGGGGCTGTGTTCTGATTGGGAAGTTGATGTCATTTGACAGAGGATGGTCCATTTTGAAAAACAATGGAAAGTTTACAGATTCTCAAATGGCTGATAAGATAAAACCAAAATTCCAGGTGCCTCCCATCTTGATATGAAAGAGTATCATAAAAAGTATGTCTGGACCAAATTGTATGCTTCTATCACAAAATGAACGATCATATTGCTAAGGAACCCCACTACTGGAACAACAGGCTTTTAGGGTCATCAGTCCCTTCATACAGGTACTTTTTCAGAAGTAGAAGGAGTTGTATGTCATCGCGTATACACAGATAATCAACATTGGCGTCTATATGGAGGTCATCAATGTGATAGCATTTCTGTACTTTGAGGCTTATTCACAGACCTCTGTTTTGCAGTAGTTGCAATTTTTATGTTGGGTTTGGGACAGAGGTAGCCGCAATACTCAAGGACGGGTAAAATTGTTTGCTTATAGATCAAAATTGACGTGTTCAGAGACGTTTTACGGCAAATATGTGCTAGCTCTCCTAGGTGCGAGTACAAACGTTAAGAGCGCAATCTTAATTAAGACATCTTAAAATATCTTAATGTGTAAAGCACAGTATACACAAGTATTACATCTTAAAATGTCTTAATCTACCCAGAAAGAAAAAAAAGAAAAAAACGGGGGTCGGGGGGCAGAGCTCCCCTTTACATACTAGTCGACTAGCCTATCCTACAATGGACTGTGTAGTTAGGGCATACCAGGAATGAAGAATAAAGATAGGTTAACATAAGGTTAACATAAGATTAAGACTAATTTTAAGATAATTGAGATGAGTGGCGCACTCTATTCAGGAGTGACAGTATTAATTTTAAGACAATTAAGAGCATCTTAATTCTTAGGTTAAGATTGCGCTCTTAACGTTTGTACGCGCACCTAGGAGAGCTAGCACTGGCATGCCATTTTACGTGACGATCAGAGTATCTTCTGAGATCTCTTTAGGTGTATGGCAATAGGCTGGATGAAAGAGGTACGACCTGAGGTGAGTTGGTAGTTCTAGGACAAATTTACAGTCTTAACATTACCAAGGTCCCTCATAATTTAGATAGATTGGTTCACTCACCAAGAATGTTGAACAGGTATGTCTGGTTGGTGTGCCGTCCCCCAGTGGAGCTGGAAAGTACTCTCCATCGCCAGTTGTCGGCTGGTGTGGAGTCCCAGGTAGCAGGAGGGTACCAGTCGTTGTAGTTCCCCGGCTGACCAAGCACCAGCTTCCATGGACCCGACCTAACAAAACTTAAGGTGTTAATTTGAAATTCCTTCCCTCTAAAATATTTGCATAATACCTTCAGTATCATTGGTACTTTAATAGAGCAGCTTTCCTCCTAGTGGAGTACCTATGAAATAGCAGGTCCGGTAAATTGAGGAAAACCCTCCCCAGAGCTGTTATTTACACCAGTGTTAATTTTCACAATGCAGGTAGGTGTGAAAACACTGCAGGGCTAGAATCAGCAACGGTTTTGCTTGTAGCATAAACACTGCAGGGCTAAAATTAGCAATGGTTTTCTTATAACCCATTTGCTGAATTTTCTATCAATTTGCTGTTAAATGTATATATCCCATAAGATAGATTAGTGTATGCTCTTGAATCATACATGGGGAATAGTGAATCATACAGGTGATTGCCATGAAATCACATATATATAAGCTTTTTCTTTAGACTTTCCCTCTGTGCTCCTCCATTTCACCCAGTAGGCAGTGAGCCCTGCAGTGTTTTCACACCTACCTGCGTTGTGAAAATTAACACTGGTGTAAATAACGGCTCTGGGGAGGGTTTTCCTCCATTTCCCGGACCTGAATAGGGCATTAACTTTGAAAAATATTAATGATATTTTCATATTGTTAACGTAATTACTTGTTGGTCCTAGATTCTGATGGAATGAACAAGTAAGCATAAGTAGTAACTATGATATATAAGTGTAACTACCCAGTGGGCACAAAATTCAGTTCATCATTGAATCAACGTTGAATTAACATAGCATCAATATTGACATCCATTTGTCAATATTGATTCATTGTTCTGTGCCCACTAGATGGTAAAATAATCTCCTCTTCCTATCCTTAGAACCATGTAACAATACTACCGTAAACTTCCACTATCAGTATGCATAGATAACGTACAACAGATTTGGGCTTAGCAAGGCCTAAATTGACCTGCCTATTTATTACAAATAACAATAATAATTTAAAAAAAAAAAAAAAAAAAAAAAAATATTATTTCCACGCTGGCGACTGCTCTCCTCGAGTCTCTACAACAATATGGCCACCTCTCACACGAGCAAGGCGGAAGCCAGACCCCCCGCATGCGCGCTGGCTATGTTACCCGGCGGTTCCCGCCACTCTTATCGTCTCTTGATTATACCCAGGTAACCCATGTTGGTTTCCTGGCACATAATCTCCTCTTCCTATCCTTAGAACCATGTAACAATACTACCGTAAACTTCCACTATCAGTATGCATAGATAACGTACAACAGATTTGGGCTTAGCAAGGCCTAAATGGACCTGCCAACCACCCCCCAACAATATAACTTGTCTTAAAGACTCATAGAATGAATAACAAGGTATATTAACCATCACATAAGGCACTGATTACATCACAAATTTTAACAAACGCTCAGAATAACCTTTCTCTTCCTCAATTAAATTTAATAAAGGCCGATTCAAATACCGTAATACTACCAAACTTTTCCAGTCTCCTCTTTTCGAAATCTGAGGTAGACTAACCCCTATCATTGATAGCGTCGTGGCCCCACCATGTCTAAGGCTATGGGTACCATATTTACCTTCCAAACCCAGACGCTCACACAGTCTCTTCAACTTACTCACAAACCAAACATAAGTTGCTGGTACAAAAATACCTTTCAACATCCAGCCTAACAAAGGCCTACCTGTTCCAGAGCCATTACATAACAACAACCATTTCAAATATTTTACCAGGCATAAAGGATGGCCTCTAACCTCAGCCACAGGAATTTCCAATCTCCTCTGCTTATATTGAATCGTTTTAGTCTTCAGTACCTTAAATACGACTCCCCAATCATACAACATCACATCTTTGAAATACAAACACATGTCAGAAAAAAGTACATTAGAACCTCTCAATAAAGTCCTGAACATAATCAAACACGCTACCCAAAATACCAAATCCTCCATCACAGTCAAATTTAACAAAACTTTAAATAACAACAAATGTTCTGGGAATAAACAAGAAGATGAATTAACATAATCCCCTTTCCATCTTTTAATTCCACCTAGAATCCATGTTAAACCCAAAGATTCACGCGTCTCCAGGGGCATGCCTAACATCTTCGCATGTACCAATACTGCAGACACATAATTCTGCACTGATGAGTAACATAATTTACCACTTAAATGTGCAACATATTTTCTCATTGTAACTGATTCTAATGGAAAAGGCACAATCCTCAATCCTGCACAAAAATTATCATATCGTCGTAATTGCACACTTTTTGTACGTTTGGTACTCTCTGCATAATACAATCCTTCCAAACGCAACACTTCATCCCACAAATCGTCCTCTACAAACAAAACAAAAACCACCATTAAATACATAGGACTTTTGAACATGGATTTAAACAACAAAAATCTCTTTCTCGTGCATATGACCACACAGTCTCCCGAGCCTTCTTTCCTAACACTCGTGACAAACCATCACAAAATATATTCTCTTTGCTTGAAATCCTGTGTGGAAATATCTCAAAATTAAATACAAAACAACACCAGTAAATTTCGCGCAACCATGCCATACATAACTTATTCCTTGATCTGCCCGTTCTCAACATCACTTCCACAGCCGCATTATCAGTAAATGCATGAATACATCTATTACCCCATGTACGACCCCATCTTTTAGTCGCTACCAAAATAGGCCACAATTCTCTCTCCGCAGAGCTATTCAATTCCTCAGTAGGCCCTAATTCTTTATGCCCTTTATAATCAAAATCTTTAATCAACTTATCCTCCCATAACCCATAGAACCAATCACTCCCCCAACTTGCACCAAACCCTAACATAGATGCATCTGAATAAATAGTCACACAATTCCACATCTCAAACTTAATTATGGACGCACAACCATTAAACATAAAAGAAAAAGCTCTCCACCATTTTAAATCATCTTGAAACATCTCAGTCAATCTTATTAAATCACTTTGATCATTTGCTGAATTAATCAAATCAATAGCCCGCCTTGAAAAAGTATGTCCTCCTCGAATCACAGTACTACAATGCGACAATAAACCGACCAATTTCTGTAAGTCTTTTTTTTTTGAACAAACCTTCATTTTCTGATATTCCACCACCATACCATTTAATTTTGCAAGCTTATCTGACGGCAAATACAATTTCATGTCTCTAGAATCCAATTCAATACCTAAATACCGTATACGCTGCCTTGGCGTTATCAACTTATTATAATTAATATAAAATCCAAACCAATAAATGCATCAAAATATACGAAGCTTTCCAACAATCCTCCTCAGAATCTTCCATAATCAGGAAGTCGTCCAAATATCCAAATGTTCGGTTATGACCCTTAGCCCGCATACATCTAACCACAAATTCTGTGTATTGCTTAAATATATAAGGCGCTGATTTTAAACCAAAAGCCAAACTATTATTCACTAAATATTCCTTTTTACCATTCACAATCCATCTGAATCCCTGCAATGTACGGTACTCTCCCCTTACCGGTACTGAACGATAAGCTCCTTTTACATCCAACACTATCATATAACAATCTCTAGACAATTCCTTGGCCACATTCTTGATTGCCACATAACTAAATTTCTCTACCACATCTTCCATAAAATTATTAATACTTTTGCCTTTGGGTTGACTAGCATCAGTAATACAACGAATATTAGACCCTTCATCTTTAGGTATAGCTCCCAAGGCGTGAATACACTTAGGCTTATCTTTCACAATACTAACAATACCTTCCTTTAATTCCTCCAATACAATCACATTCATACATTCCCTTGCTTTATCTTTGGAAATCGACAAATAATTTCTCATATCATAACTAGTGTCAATATCTTTGTTTGCTATCACACAACCGAGCAAACTACTTTCCCAAATATAAACCATGTTCATATCCCAACGTTTAGAACGCACACATTCCTTCAACATTTCACAAGGTTTCAACAATATCTTAACACCATTAATTTTATGACTACATTCTTTACCACACAACACGAAATCACTCCATCTTTCCAAGAATTTCACAATTGATTCAGACATTTCCATTTGGCTTTCTAAAATACAATCACCAACAGAACAATTTACCAACCTCTCTGGCGTACTTTTATAACTCACCAATTTTCCTTTAATACATTTTTCAAAATTCCCATCAAAAACTCTAATCTCCTCACACATATGAGGCCAATTACAACTCACAAACAAATTCGCTTCACCCAAATATCTCTGTTGAGATTCCAATTTCAGTTGACCTCACCTTCAGGTACCTACAATACTGCTCTGATACAAACCAACTTGACAGTACATTTAAACATAATTTAAACGCCAAAATCGATAATACACTCACACTCAAGCACACACACAGTTCCAAACACACCAGCTGACCCCCCTACCTCGGACCCATCCCCCCCCACCCCCCCTCCCCCTACCTGCTGAACAACGAGCCCCCACATGATCTCTAGAACCACACTTGATACATACATGCTTTCGGAAGCATCTTTCTCCCCACATACACACTCCATCATTCCATTTGTAACATGCCTGGTTACCCAGATCCTGTATCGACATTCCCCTCCCTCTCCCCCCCTCCACCCCCCCCTGCCCCTTCCCCTATCCACTCTGGTCATGACAGCATCACTCCCCAGATTTTCATGTACATCATCCGTGTCCCTTTCCCCAAATGCACTTAGCCCATCATCCGCTGCTTTACGCCTTACACATGAATCGTATCTCATAATGTTTTCGTATTTATAAGCATTTACATCTTTACCAGCCATAAATCGCAGGTGACTTACATATGGGCCCACATCTTCCCCCTTCTCCAAAAGCTTCTCTACATCTTTGAGGGAATAATACAATACCTCCTTGTAGTTTAACACTTTCTTTTTCTGGCCTGTAGGCACCAATCTCTTGAGGCTAAAATCGAACTCACTGTCACCTTCTTCAGAACTAGAAGACTCGTCAGACGAACCATCGTCACTGTCTTTTTTCTTGGCCTTCTTCTGCATCTTCGATTTTCCCTGCTTCTTCGATTTCTGTTTCTTTTTCTCTCCCTCTTTACCCTTGACTTTAGCCTTTTTCTTCTTCTTCTCTTTCTCTTCTACAATCTCAACATCAGGTTCTTCCCCCAATGTCTCTTCACCACTACTGCTTGCTGCTGGCTCTGCCCCACCGGAGGCTCCTTCTTGAGCATCTTTGACCCGTTGTTGACGACGAGCATCATTTTTCACTGCCCTGTCAACCATATTGTCTCTTCTCTTCGTCTGGACTAGAATCTCAGCGTCACACTCGTCTGCATAATCCTCTAATTTCACCTTTTTCATATCAGAAACCAAAGTCTTTCGTCGTACCTCAGCCAACTCCGCTCGTAGCCGGGCAATCTCCTCACTGCCTTCATAACCTTCCAGCCTAGACTTCTCTGCCTCCAGTTCCTCACGTAAGGACTGAATCGCATTGCTGGTAGCAATACGCGCTCTCTCGTCATCAAACTGTCCTACCACTGGTGAGTCTCGAACCATACCTCCCGATGCGCCATTCTTTGCGCTTGGAACATAGCCACCACCTCCCTCTGTATGAGGGTAATCTGGTGATCCAAATCCACGTCCAATAGTGGTTGTAGGTCTACCCAGACCTGGCTTCTTCTTCGAATCCACTCCTGAGGCGCCGTTTCCACCCTGCACGACACCTCCACCCGCATCCGGACTGCCACGTAATCCCTCTCTGCAATCCGTATTGGCGTCTTGAGTTGACAGCCCTGCACAAGCCCTACATAACTTGCTCTGAGGGTTTGATCGTCCATCGTAATGCTTAGCACACGACTCACAGACGGGCATCACACGTGCTTTTGTTATTGTTTTTACCCTTAGTACCACGTTTCACTCAAGATGGCGCCCAGGTAGTTCCAACGTTACCGGTACCACGCTCGCCAAAACCCTCGTAATAATCCAAATATCCTCCTTATACTCCTCAGTTCTTCAGAATCAGACCACCAAACCTTCCTATAGGTCCACGTCCCTTTTCTTACGAATTTCCACCTTAATTCAGGCTACAGAATTAATTTCCACGCTGGCGACTGCTCTCCTCGAGTCTCTACAACAATATGGCCACCTCTCACACGAGCAAGGCGGAAGCCAGACCCCGCGCATGCGCGCTGGCTATGTTACCCGGCGGTTCCCGCCACTCTTATCGTCTCTTGATTATACCCAGGTAACCCATGTTGGTTTCCTGGCACAAAACATACACCGAAATGACGCTTAGGTTAAATGGGAACTTTTAGCGACTGGCTGGCATGGTCCAGCCTTTATTTTTACATTACAATCGAACGTAGAATTGACACACACACACACACACACACACACACACACACACATATATATATATATATATATATATATATATATATATATATATATATATATATATAAAGTCTATATTTATATATATATATATATATATATATATATAAAGTCTATATTTATATATATATATATATATATATATATATATATATATATAAAAAGTCTGAGCACAACTTGTGTGATGTATGCCGATTTCAATTATGTGCTGCTTAGCCCATGTACATTGTAGCAATACTACAATTAATTGCCTTAAATGGTATTACTGGCTCCCTTTTGTTTCCCTTAGACAAGCCATAGTTTAAAAATGTGAATAAATTATTTTTGCTAGGCTGGGGACACACACTTATTATATAGCAACCATATATGACCTATCTATACAATCTAGCAAACTCGTTGTAAAACATATTTCAGCTACATGCATTTTCAAATTTCATCCTTCTTTAAATTTTATAGACATGGGTCATGCCCAAGGGGGTTGAACAAGGAGGGGGGCATTTTCTTTGGGGGATTAGAAGGGGGGGGGTTAAATCTCAGGCATGTAGCAAATTGCAGTCATAGAGACAAAACAACTCTGCTAGTTAGTACTATGTCCAATTTGAAGTAAGTAGTCTCTGCGCCTCAGTCCTCCAGTACTCTCCTGACTAGATCAGACCGGCGGCCATTATCTCCTGGTGGATAAAGGTGATCTCCAGCATGGCTTTAGGAGCACAGAGATAGTATTTAAGGCTCCTTGATTTCAATACCTGTTTACCCCCAGCACCTATTCATGGGAGGCACCTATCATTTTGGATTAGGTTTCTGGGGAATGGATATTAAACCAATATGCCAATATGAGTAAAGAATGTAATGGGTCTAAACAGCAAAACTTCCATTGTGTAGCTAGATGAATGCTATATGGCATGAACACATGACAGAACAGTATCTGAAATAGCGTGGGTTGATTAGACATTAGCCTCCCCTTGTTATGTTTTGGCACTGCCGACTTCATGGACGACATGCGCTACAACCGCAAGGAATGTGCAAGTTACTTAACTGGTAATAAGAGTCACATCGGGTATTCAGGCGGAAGCTATAGAATTTGCTTCAGAGGGCTAGGCCAAGATGGGAGTTAGATGATCCTCTGTTTCTCGATGATCTGTTTTCACAGTTCATTGAGGGATTACGAGATTCAGATGACCGACAGGTAGCTTGAGACAACTGGAAGGCTGGCTCCTCGCTGACTGCCAGAGCACTTGTGAGAACATTGTGTGTGATGGAGAATGTCGCCTACTCTGATACAGAGATACACCATTCTGAAAGGGAAGAGGATATTGGTGCAGTTTCTCAAATAAGCGGTGGGAGACCCTATTCGAAACCCTATTTGAAAACCTATCCGAGCGGGGATAAGAGGATCACCCCTGCGGTACCTGGCACTACAGCCACAGTCCCCAACAAAGCGACAACTCTTTCAACCATGGAGGAATTGATCCTCTTGGCGAGTAACCAACAAGTTCAGCAGAAGAATCCGAAACAAAAAGTGGATAAAACCACCAAGAAATGCTATGGTGTCAGGAGATGGGTCATTTCGCTGCAATCCGAACGGACAACGGAAAAGGGGGTTGCCCAGAATGGCAAGGAGGTGCTATAAATGTAGATATTTTCGCGAATTTGCTAAAAAAAAAAAAAAAAGATTTGCTGGTATTAAAATTTGCGAATTTCCGAGATTTGGCTATTTAATTCAGTACTGTATAAATATTCGCTCTGTACATATTTTGGCGGATATTTTTAAATTGTGAAAATATGTACAGCACGAAAATATCTACAATGAGATGGATGTGTGCCAGAAGACCACTATAGTGCAGTAGATGGTGCATAAACATTGGCACTTCCGGCGGCAAGCATGAAAATCGGCCTTTCCCAGTGGGCACAAAATCCAGTTTAGCATTGAATCAACGTTGAATCAACATTGTATCAACATTGAAAACCACTTATCAATGTTGATTCAATGTTCTGTGCCCACTGGGTAGGGCCTTCTCAATGTGTTGAATCCATTACCTACAAACATCATTTTTGAAATGGATTTCTACTCAAAATATTGATTTGAAATAAAAAAGTGGAAAATAATTCTTTTTAATAATATTAAATTTGATTTGATTCTTACAGAACAGGAAAAAGGGATACACATCCATAAAAGTACTGCTATCCAACCATGTTAATCATATAGAATCCAAATTAGCAATGACTCTCTTTCTGAATGGATTTGCCTCCAACATGCCTCCACAATTACTGCTACCCACCCATGTTAATTATATATAGAGTCCATATAAGCAATGACTCTCTTTCTGACACTTTATCTGGCTCTCCCTCTGAATCGGGTTTGCCTGCAACATTACAGAGAAAACTAAGGATGTCAAGAGGGAGCCCTGGCCTGCCTTCAGAAGGACTCCCCTTTATGACTCCTTTATGACTCTTGGTGCTTTTTCTGAAGTAAGAAAGGGAGTCATGGGACCTTAAGGGACTTTCTTTAATGACTCCCTTTACAAAGAGAGTCCAGGTCATATTTGACTTCGTTTGGAAAGGGAGCCAAGGCAGATTGCCTCCCAATGGAGTCATTGAAACTCAGCTCTCTTTGTCAAGAGAGACTGTTTTGGGTATGGGATATTATCTTTATTTTTTATGGAATACAGCAGTTCTATTGGCCTAACCAAAGAAGGCCGGATTTCACTCCTCCCGTGTAATAACCCATGCTCGTATTTCACGACCCTGTGACTCCAACCACTAGAATACAAGTTTTATTTGAGCAAAAAAAGCACCCTCCACTCCCCTTACACTTGCTGCCAGATCAGGAGCCTGGAAAACATGTACATTCTATGCCACATAATATAGGAATCCACTGATGTAGCCACCCCTCTAATGCGGCCAGAGAGAGATTTACAGAGATCCTGTTTTATTGCAGGTATTATTATTCCTTGGATACCCCCTAATATCACACATGAGGGGTGGGGGTCTTTGTATTCAATGATATGAGAGAGTCATTGCTAATTTGGACTCTATATGATTAACATGGGTGGGTAGCAGTAATTGTGGAGGTATGTTGGAGGCAAAAGCAGAGCTCACATATTAGGGAGTCACATAGCTCCCTTTCTAAAGGGAGTCAGGCACTGATTCCATTCAGAAACCGGGTCAGAAAGAGAGTCATTGCTTATTTGGATTCTATATGATTAACGTGGGTTGGCAGCAGTAGTTTTATGTATGTGTACCCTGTTTTCCTGTATTGTCAGAATCATATCAAATTTGAGCATTTTCTACTTTTTTATTTGAAACCGATGTCTCAAGTAGAAACACTTTTCAAAAATGATGTTTCCACTGAGAAATGGTTTCAGCACTTTAAAACACCCTTAAGGGCAAATTTGCATACTTGCCGCCACATGTGCCAATATTGGTCAAAATTATTGCTCTATCTATTCTACTACCAGCGGTGGAGAGAACGTTATCCTGAGTACAGTAGAGACTGGAGGTGTAGGGGTCGGGCCTGATCAGTCCGTCTTACAAACCTCCGGTGAACCCAGCAAAGAAATTGAGCATGAAGAGAGTGCTGGAGAAGCAACAAATTGGGTGCAGGAATTAACTAGTGATAGTAAGTAGCACGCGGTTGTCCTCAAACCAGCCCTGCTCGAAACATCTGGAGAGGTGGGGGTGGACCTTGGTGCAACGATGGATTTTCACAGTCAACCCCTCCCCATTGGCAGGGAAACAGTGGTACTTTTCTGTTACAGTAAAGGGTAGATCTGCTGAATATTTGGTTGATACTGGAGCTAGTCACTCTACGATCTCCAAAAGGTTCTACGATCTGATGTCGGAATGGCCAGACAACCTCATATCGAGGGTAGCTGTATGCAGGTCTTTGGTAGGATGTTCGTAGAAGTCAGCATTGCGGGTCAGGAGTATCTACTCTTGCCCACCATTGCTAACCTGAGTAATGATGGAATCGTCAGATTGGATTTCGCTGCGTTGTACGGGGCAGTGTTGGAACCTTGTCGAGGGATGTTAAGTCTAGAACATCCCTACAAGATGGCCATCCAATGCGTTTTGTGTAAAGTGTCTTCTGTACCCATGGGGGTACGCCTACAGACGGTTAAGATACCTCTGGGATAGACATGTCATGTTCTGTTTTTGAGTGATGCAGCTATCAGGGGTCATATGGCGGTAATCAAACCAGATATGATTCGGTTAGCTGCTATTGGCCTGAAAAATGTGGATACATTCGTAGGCAGTGGGAGTAGGAACTTGATTCCTATTTAGAATCTCAGGGAAAGGCAGGTGATCAGGCACCAGTATACTCTCAGAAGATACCGTATCCAATCGAAAAGGGATATCCAATTTGCATCCGGAGCTGAAGAAGCTGGTGGGCAATTCGAGGTTGTTGACAGGGGAACAAAGGGACAAGTTGAGTCAGTTGTTGTTGAAGTATGATGTCGCATTCGTGGAACCCATTGGATTGGGTAGAACTGACCTGGTATTACATACAGTCAACACTACTGATGCTGCCCTTTTTAAGATCCTGTACCAGAGACTTCCATTAAAAAAGAAGTTGATGGCCGAGAAGGAAATCCCTGAACAACTGCGACTCGGGGTAATTGTTCCCAACACGATTGATTGATTGATTGATTGATTTGTTTAATGTCCAAGTGTACATAGACCCTATGGGACTTCTGAGGTTTGATTGGACAATAGGTCCTTTCTTTTCTCATCTTAAAGTTGCGCATAAATGTGTGGGTGCGTGTGCGCGAGCATGTGTTTGTGAGTCCGCTTGTAGCAGTGGAACACGGCTCATAGCAGTTTCCAACATGAGCCCTTGGTCGAGCCCTGTTCAGATTGTAACCAAGAAGGACGGCACAATCCGATTCTGTATTGATTACAGAAAATTGAATGGCTGCACTAAGAACAATTTGTATCCTCTACCCCAAAACGATGTGACCATTGATTCCCTTGGTGGAAATCAGTGGTTCTGCACCCTGGAAAGACAGCCTTTTCAAGCCATGTAGGGCTATTCCAATACAATATTATGCCATTCGGCTTATGCAATGCACCAGCCACATTCAAGGCCATGATGGAGTCGCTTTTAAGTGATCTGTTATGGAAGGAATGTCTGGTGTATCTGGACAATGTAATAGTATTCGGAAAAACGTTCGAATCTTGTTTGGCAAGTCTGGCCAAGATATGCGATAGGGAGGGGAGAAAAAAAATAGGTCAACAATATAGTATTCCTTATTATGGTAGATCTTAAGATATAACATTAGGAAGTATTCACCTTTTTTGGTTTTAAATCTAGACCAGGTAGAACCTGAGATTTTGTCATTTGAAGATGCCACATCTGCACATTTTGCACATATAGGCCATAGTGGAAATGGATCTTATGACTGTGATTTGAGATTGTGATGTTGATACCATTTCCAATCAACAGGGGGCACAACGGACCATAGGTCTAATGGGCCAGGTCAATTAGGGCAGTGGTGCACTAGTGGGGCAGTGGTGTCCCCTGGTGTGGGACACCTGAGGTGGCTCTGACCAGTGTGACCAGCTACTAAACTCTTTTGTGCAGAGGTCGCTGTCTGAAATGGTCTAATGTTCCAAATGTTTAACTGATAAGGTTAAGCACTTGGCAATTATCTATGGCCTAGATCTTTTTGGTTTTGGGAACTTCTGATATTATATTTACATATTCCAGTACTAGTAATAGTGTATCATTGATTGGTATTTTATATATAGGGATAATACTTCAAGAGAGTAAATGATGCAATCTATTTATGGATACATATCCTCGTCACCTTTCCTGGTTCCTTGCACATAAATCTTAAAACTAGGACAAAAATAATGTCATTTTAAGCAGCATGGCTCACACAAATGGAAATTCCCTGAGGGTCATTCCAGAGCCCTGAATCCCACCTAGTCACGGTGCACGGCCTGAATGGCCGTAGTGGCGCCACCTTGTGTATTCCCCCTCTCCTATATGCGATATGTCAATCAACTACCTGGGTAGAATTATTTCTACAGAAGGGGTTAAAGCTGATCCGGAGAAGCTAGAAAGTGTTTCCGATTGGGAAAAACGCCAGTGACCAAAAGACATTAGGTCCTTCCTAGGGTTCTGTAGTTACTACAGGGACTTTCTTCCTGGTTATGCCAGGGTGGCTCAGCCATTACAGGCTTTGGCACACTGGACGCCTGGAAAGAGGAAGGAGCCTTTTCCATCGGGCTCCGAACAGGATCTAGCATTCAAAGCTGTGAAAGACCTATTCCGAAAGACCCCGGTATTGAAATACCCCAATGCTGATGGGCATTTCATACTGGATACAGATGCCAGTAATGATAGTATTGGTGCTGCCCTTTCCCAGGTACAAGAGGCCAGGCAGGAGGTGCCACTAGCTTCATGAGTAATATCCTGAACAGAGCTCAGAGGCATTACTGCACTACCAAAAGAGAATTGTTGGCTGTGGTGGTGTATGCGAAAAGGTTTAAACACTTCCTATGGGGAGGTGACTTTACTTTACGGACTGATCATTCTTCCTTAAGATGGCTGTTAAATTTTAAGGAAGAGGGAGGGATGATCTGGAGGTGGTTGACACACTTGTCAGAATTCAGGTTGGAAAACAGCCAGGTGCAAGCTAACAACATGTTCCTTTCCCAGTCGTAATATGATTTCTGATGCATTTCACAATGCTATCATATGGATATTATGTAACAGGAAGTCATACAATATACAGGTAAGGGGTGGTCGTATGTAGGTTTTTTCTCATTGCACAATGTACCGCTCAGGCGATGTAAATTTTACTATTTCAATCTCTAGAGATTGGAAACGCGGTAGAAAGAAAGAGAAAAGTGTAGTGCACTAAATAAAGACATAATACTATCAAAATGTATGTTTTATATACGCAATATTATAGAAATAAAGCTGTGGTCGTTGTGAAAAATCGTACAGAAGGTGCCATGACACATTGTCCTGTCGTATTATAACCTGCCATGAGAAAAAAACACCTTTCCAACCTGCTGTCTAGTAACATTTTTCCTGTTCCAGTTGATCAACTTTAATTATGCAAAAAACATCCCATAATTTCATTATTAGTTGTATGACTAGGTGGGAACCCCTCACCCCTCACCCAATATGACGTCATATCTCTGGGAAACACCCCAATATTCCAATAAATATTCCAATAAATTTATATTTCCCACTTTATACGACAGGGCGATATACACTGTTCCCAATCGTAATTCCATTTACTTCTACCCCTAGTTCACCTAAATACAACTACCTATTGTGAAATGGATCTGTCATTGTATCTTCAGAAACTATTTGGTTCAGTGACGACTATCATGGAATGGGCAATGGCGTTGTATAAACTTATGAATCGGGGGCCCAGTGGTCACTTTGATAAAAAAAAAGGTCATTGGCCAGACTTGCCCGACAGTACTACTAGCCTGGAATGAGTAGGGATCTGATCAGATGGATCTCGACTTGTCCGAACTGCTGTCTGAACAAACCAGGTGAAGGCCTGGGGCGATCACCCTTGCCTCAGGAGCAATGGGGGGTCAGGTTCACACGAGTGGCGGTTGACATCATCAGATCACAAGACACATACTTGTAACGTTAACGTTAATATATGTTAATTGTAGTCAACGAATTTGTGTTAAATTACGCTATATTTCCGTTTTGATTACTATTGATGTCACAGATTGCTTACTTACAAATCCCACCCAATATTGATTTTATACTTAATATGTTATTCAGTTATAACGTTAATTATCAGTCAAAATTAATTAAGAATAAGATGAAATAACATTTAAATAAGGTTGCACATTACAACGTTTTGGCATAACGTTAATGTATGTTAATTGGCGTCAACGAATTTGTGTTAAATTACGCTATTTTTCCGGGTTTTTTTTTCAAATGTTATCCACACCCCCTGGAAACGTCATGTTAACGTTATATAACATGCTTTTGTTTACTGGGTAGCCTAATATGGCTTTTCTGTACTCTCGGCATTTTGGTGCATAATCAAGAAAGACAAATATCTCAGCACTAAAAGAAAAAGAAAATCTGCCTTTTCATTTTGTCAGGCTAAATTTTGTCGTTAGGAAAGTCTGTAATGGTAACTCTTCCCTTTGAAAATAAGTACTTCCACTTGGCCAATCGTCCTAATATTTTAACACAAGAGTCCCTATGGTACTAACATTATCCCAAATAGTTATTTCCTAAATAATAAAAGTGTTGTTTTTTTACCTTATAGGCCTCGTGTGAGTTTTCATAATGACATTTTGAAATTTTGTATAGTCAGAATATATGATAATAGGGGTTTTATATGGTTAATTTGCTAGTCCAACCTGTTTTGTACACAAGGATATAAGATAAATAAGTATGGAAGATGTTTGAGATGTGTGCTACCTATTGTGTGATTAGCTTCCCATTCCAGAAAGTGTGTTTAAAGCGGTAAAGGTAATAACGAACAACGAAAGAAAGAAGCCACTACTAATACAAGGAAAAGAGGGACTGACATCTGAGCCCATGGAACAAGCCGAAATCATAGCAAAGCACTTCGAGAACACCTTTAGCGAAGAAAATCTGGAAGAAATCAGACAGATACCACCAAAGGAAATTTCACCACCTTTCACACCAGAAGAAGTCAAGAAAGCAATCAAGTCACTGAAAAACAACAAAAGCCCAGGTGGAGATGAAGTAAGAGCAGAACAACTAAAACTAGGAGGAGAGGTAGTACCATCAGAAATCGCAAAGATCTTAAACGAGATGTCAAAGACGGGACAATACCCATATGAGATCAAGGAGGGTATCCTCACACCACTACAAAAACCCGGAAAACCAAAGGGACCACTCGCAAACCTCAGACCCATCATACTCCTATCAATGCTAAGGAAAGTCCTAGCAATATGCCTTATCAGAAGAATTGGAGGGAAGATAGACGAGAACATCCCCGTCGAACAAGCAGCATACAGAGCAGGGAGAGGCACCACAGAACACACCTTTGCCTATAAACTACTCGCAGAGAAGGCAGTAACATCGAAAGAGTACGAAATATTCATTACACTAATGGATATGAGTAAGGCGTTCGACACGGTGAGACGACATACACTGGTACAAGACCTGGCCACAATACTCGACGGAGCAGAACTACACCTGATAAAGCTCCTGATCGAAGACGTCGAACTGAAAGTGAGAGTAGGAAAGGAAACATCAAGACCATTCAAGACCAAAATGGGAGTACCCCAGGGAGACTGCCTGAGCCCGATATTATTCACACTGTATCTGGGCAAGGCGCTGCAAGACCACCCGCAGAAGGAAGACCACGCCTACTCAAGAAACCCAATTCACAAAGACCGAAGAATACCATGTAACCAGAAATGGACCAGAAGATTGGAAGAAATGCAGAATCCTGGGAAGTTTACTGGACACAGAGGAAGACATCAAAAGAAGAAAACATCTAACAATGAACGCCATGAAAAAACTCGAACACATCTTCACCAACAAAAAACTACACGATAAGACCAAAATAAGAGTGTTCAAGGCATGCGCGGAAAGCATCTTCCTATATAACTCTGAACTTTGGACCCTGACGAAGACAGCACAGAACAAGATCGACTCATACCATCGGAGACTGCTGCGAAAGGCACTAAACGTGAAATGGCCAAACAAGATATCAAGTGACACCCTGTACAAGAAGACCAAAGAGAAACACTGGAGCGCGACCATCAAGACAAGAAGACTAAGGTGGTTTGGACATGCAGTTCGACTACCCGCAGATACACCAGCGAAAATTGCTCTGGAAGAAGCAAAGAGAAAGATAAAGAAACCAAAAGGAGGCCAAAAAGCAACCTGGATGTCTGTGCTGGAAAAAGATCTGAAAGCACAAAACTTGACACTAGAGGGAGCCACCGAGTTAGCATACGACAGAGACGCATGGAGGAGGGTGGTGCGCAAATGCTAGATGCGCCACGTGCATGCGCACTTCGTGCGTAACAGAGAGAGAAAGTGTGTAACAAAAACTATGGTTTTCCTGGACTTGTGTACCTCCCGATAGATGCCTTACTATTCTACTAATAACCATAGTATGGTGGTTAATGTTATTTATTCTAATACAGGACATGTTCATGTTACGTAAAAGGGTAAACAGGTGCTTTTGTGGTATTTCAAAATTATTTGGAGCCTCTGTTATCCAAGTACTACCAAAAAACGGAAAGTCTGTAACGGAAACTCCATGACTATGGCTTGTTGTACCCACACACAGAGTCTTCACATATGCAAAATTATGAATAATATTGGAAGTAGGGATGTTGAAGATTACACACAGTAATTTTAATGATAAAAAGGGTGTTTTTGGAGAAACTAGACTAAGTTGACATTCTTATCATAAAATTTCAGAAATTCCAAGCATCTCGCAAAATGTGTCACGTCATAAAAAAATAAGTCTTTAGTCTATGGTTTTCAAACTTAGCATGCTTAATTATACACAGTCTGGCAACTTGTATGCCAGATTAGAGGTTACTGTGGAGATAAGCTTTCGAGTGGATTCTGGGACCAAAGATACATGTCTTTCAATAAAATTAACTTGTATCAAGATGAATTGAGTTTGCTTAAATTTTGTTGTGACTCAGAATAGGGACCAAAGTTGGGGCATTTTTCGGATTTCTGACTCATCTAATGATGTTATGGTACATTTGATACACTGATATTTGGTCACCTATGCCATTATATCATATCAGGTGTTTTGGTAATATGTTATAATCTGGTGGGGGTGGTGTAGGGGCACCAACATACAGGTGTATCCCAATTGGTCTGAGCTTGGGAAAAGACGAAAATCCTGAATTCAAAATGATGCTGGATGCACCTGCTATAATGATAGGGACTCCTCAAATAGAACTTTGTAATAATTTACCTGAGAGCAGCTCTGCCGTTGACCTCATTGATGCTGTAAACAAACTCTGACCTGGAAGATGGCCAACCATAGACCAGGGTGTTCAGCTGGTTCACTCCGTCCACAGCCATTCCTGCAAAAGGACAAACCGACATTTGCATTTCGGTCTTCTGGAGTAAAAAGGATACGTGCACTGCATGAAAACCAGCTTTCTAGATCCCTATCTAATGAGCAACACTGGGTGTGGTGAAGGTACCTAATCGAACCGTCCTGTTGCAGGCAGAAATCGGTTTGATCTGGAATCAGCTGGAATATTGAGACACAGTTATCCCAGCTAGCATCCTGACATTTGCTCAACGTAGTCGAGGGTTGGACTGACGTCAGCATGCAAACGTTGGCACAACGTAGTTTTGGCCGGGGGCATTCCGTTTGAGCCAACGTCAGCATGCCAACGTTGGGCCAATGTCGGGCCAACGTTATGCCAACTGTCATTATGTTGACGTTGTACCAACGTCAGGCACAAACATTCGTCCCACATTGCAAAGTTGGTATAGTATGAATTTTCCAACGTTGGTACAACGTTGGCATTTCAACGTTGGCACAACGTCTAAAGAGCGGTCCAGGGCTGCTAAAACCAGACAGATACGTTTTCAGAACGTTTTAAAACGTTTGTATTTGGTTTGGAAACAAACGTTTTGTTAGAACGTTTTAAAATGTTTGTATTTGGGTTGGAAACAAAAGTTTGCAAAAGGTTTGCAAAAGGTTTGCATACAACCATTTGTAACCAACCATGGTTGTTCCACTAAAAGTTGCACAGAGGATCGAACCCAGGATCTATAGATCCATAGTTCCAGGCTCTCCTTGCTGTGCTAGTGAGGCTGTTGGTAAAATTAGGTAAGCCTACAATAGTTGACTCAAAATTCCATGTATATGTTTATATCAGTGGAAAGCCATTATATTAGGGACCTTTAGTAAAGCCGACGTAGCTCAATTAACCAAGGCGTATCCTATCATTTCAGCACTGCTACGTCTGCATTTAATGCACTTTCACCTATTAGGGACCTTTAGCAACCACGTAAAAGGTCAGTAAACGCAGAAGTAGCCTATCCCTTTAGCACTACTACGTCTGGGTTTAATGAGCTACGTCGGGTTTGCTGTAGGTCCCTAGTATCCCCTTTAATACAAAAGTTCTTGCTAGGATTAGTAAATGTTTAATGGTGGTTTTATACAAATGAGTACTTGGAGATTGGTAAGCCTGTGCTGCCTGCGTAGGTCTACATTTTGGTAGTGTTATTTTATAGCTCTCTAGAAACACACTGTACTAGAATGGATTTCCGGGGGAGGCTATTGAGGCAATGAATTTAGAATTGATTGTACTGTATTGCTGTAATATAGGCCCACATTTACAGATATCCTATATTATGTCAGAACCAAATCTACAGCTATTTTTTTTTTTTTTAAACATGAAATCACCTCTTATATGGAGGGGCTTAAAAGTGTAGGAACATACATTTATATGCAATATATGTTTACTCTCTCATGTCTGGATACCAAAGTGATTGGAACATAACTAACCACCGCATTTACACATATAGTGGCTCTACCTTTTACATTCCCTAGTACATTCCATATGTTAGGCTATTTTTGACCCAATCCACTGCATGGTTATATAGGGCTCTCTTGTCCTCCCGAAACCCCTTACTTTCTGCAAGGAAAACTCATTTTGAAAATGTTCTAGTGGTACTAAAATTACAATTCCTTCGACATTGTGTTAGTTATTAGGGACCTTTAGCAAACCACGTAAAAGCTTATAAAACGCAGACGTAGCAGTGCTGAAAGGATAGGATACGTCTGCGTTTAATGAACTTTTACGTGGTTGCTAAAGGTCCCTATTTTCCCCTCTATCTATTCTGCATGAAAACGCAACTTTATTGCAATCAATAGAAATAGCCTGAATACCCTATACTAATAGCCCCTCAGATTATTAGTTGTCCCAGTGGCTCAGTGGCAAGTCATAAGACTGGCACCCCAAAGACCTCAGGCTCGATACCAAGTGGGGCAGACAGTGATATGGAAATAATTATTTGCTAAAAAAGGGTCATATTTTACTCCTCCCCCCCCCCCGCCCCTCAAGAGGGGTCAGAATTTTTACATACTCCCGCCCCCATTTCAGGAGGGGTTGAAATCTTTTATGCCCCCCAACTCACCAACCCCTCTAGTACAACGAAAACAATGACATCTACCTATTAGGATGAAAACAAACGTTTGCAAACGTTTTCCAAATGTTATAATATTTTGCAAACGTTTTTTTTTGTGTCAACGGAAAAACGTTTTCCAAACGTTAGGAAAACGTTTTTTCCAAACGTTTGCAAACCTCCTACAAACGTTTTCTGAACATTAGGAAAACGTTTTTTTGTTAGCTGGGAAGATTATTTAGGGCCAGATATCATTTCTCATTGTGATATTTGATTGGGTCCAATATCTTTTTAGGTCTTTTGTACATAGTAATTGCTACAGAACATGTTATATATGCTACCAAAATGTGAAGATGGCAATTTCATTCAGAGCCTAGAACCTATGACCCACGAAGGCACAGCACGGTCGCCAATGAAAGGGTGAAGCAATTCAGCGAGTCAACTCTGACAGGGAAGGGACTGATATAAATGGAGCAGCGGAGCTTGGGAAATATAATGAGTGAGTCTTGACAATGGCAGCAGTTCTGATATTGGGGCACAGCGTTGCCTGCTCGTAACATGGTAAGGAAGCAGCAATTCAGAGTTGTCAATCCTTTCCAACAGCTGGGAACAGAAGAGCAGTGGAGGTTGGGAGCGTTCAAAAAAGACACACTACAGGTGTTGTCTATCCTTCCTGCCCCTTTCCATATTGTACAGCTAAAAACTCACCTACTGTAATCCATAATCTGGAGATCATGGGTTTGAGTCCCACCTGGGCACAATAGGTAGTACTGTTACAATATGCATAAAACATCTAAATTATACAAATGTACATATTCAACTATCATTAGCTAAATAGACAAAGGTGCACGAGTAGAGGTCCTCACTGAAGCCTCGTGAAATAACCCTCAGTTAGGACCTCTGCGAGTGTTCCTTTGTGTTTTTATTTCATGTCATTATTAACAATGTTCATCAAGATTCCACTTATTTGCTCTAAAAAAGCTAATTTACAGTGGTAAAATCAACAGTTTTGATGATTTTACACGCTGTTAAATACGGGCAAGGGTTATTTCATGGGGGGTGTTAAATACGGCCTTCCTTGGTTAAGTCAATGAGAGTGCCGTATTCACCATGAAATAAAATTTATATGTCGATACTGGTATAAATGCATGTCAAATGGGCTAAAGAAATAAAAAAAGAAAAACGTATTTCGTATTGTGCCAAGGTAAGACTCGATCCAAGGACCTCCTGTATGTGAGTGTAGGTGTACAGTATGTGATACTGGAAACCAAAAATACCCCCTTTTATACTGTAAATCTACAGTACATCCCACTGTGCAGCTTCACTAACTTCTGACAGTGTAGGGCCTTTAGAAACGACAACGTAGCCCAGTGAGAAAGCCAATGTATCCTATGTTTACAGCATAGCTACATCCCTGTATGCATATAGAGCCCCTTTGAAAGAAAATTGGATGCAAATTCGCATCAAACCCACACTGTTAGAAGTAAGTACTGTAGCTGTACAGTATAAAAGGAAGTATTTTTGGTTTCCAGTATCACATACTGTACAGCTACACTCACCTACTGTAGAACACCACACACAGGAGATCGTGGGTTCATTAACATATTCTGTTTTTACCTATTTCTTTTGCATAGGTAAATATCTAACAATATCTAAAACTATATTCTGTGATACCTACTTAGCATCCACTTAACATAAGGTATGATATCTACAGGGTTGTGTTGATGGTCCCAACAATTTAGGAAAAATCCTTCAGAGAGTGAGGGAAGACATTAGGATAGAATTGCCTGATGAGGAAACTGATACTGACGTTGAAAATGACCTCAATGACACCCTTGGCCCCCAGACCCGACCAAGACGAGATGCACTCGTGTATGCTGTCAGTCACCCTGTCAATAATATTGTCAATAATACAAATCGTTTTACTCCTCTCCCGCCCCTACAGACCAAGCCATCCACCGTGAGGACAGAAGTACAGACCAACCAGCACTCAACTGAAGACTCCTCCCGAGAGTCTGAAGGGGAAGAAGAAACTCCACTTGCCGTGAGAAGTGAGACACCTACCACAGCTGACTCCACGGCTGTCCCCTCGAACCAGGAGGAACAACCTACTTGCGACACGTCCAACACTTCATAGTCACACTCTCTCAGTAAGACTTAAAATAGCTAACTTTAAGCATCACAATGCTAATGTGCCGTATTATGCAGCAATCCCCACCCCTGCACAAGCCCTAGCAGAATGCCCAAAATCCTAATGAATGGCGACTCGAGGTTGGCAAAACTACAGAACCTACCCAATCTCATTAATAATGAGCAAAATGTTAGTATTCATTCAGGAACCACCACCTCTAGCATAAAACCACATCTTGATATTGAGCTGCTGCTATACCCGCCTAGTGCGGTTTATCTAAACATAGGAGTTTGTAACATCACTGTTAACAACCCTATTACCCAGCAGTTACACATTATAAATGACAACCCCACTGAAGCCAAAAATGACTTCAGGCTGGAAATGAACTCTCTCATTGACTATGTGAAATACACCTCCTACCACCCAAATCTTCCTGTAGTAATGATTCCCACATTCGGTGTCAACATGACCCATGCCAATCAACAGTGGACACATTCTCAGGTGCAATATACAATGAACACTACAGCAATAGGGATGCCTCAGGAGGCCATGAAATTGAATAATGCCAATGGGGCATTCTCACCACGTGTACATAGCTTGATTCACCACTGCCACGGCCATGGCAGATTTTCAGCATCCTTTAATCATCTGTATGATGGTGTACATCAGGAAAACTGGCTTGCCGCCAAGATGGCATCCATCATGACAAACACTATAGCCAAGAACAGGATTCATGGTGTACATTCCTAGAAAGGACACCTGCCCTGGCTAAGGTTACCAGAATAATACAGTTGCCAAAAAACTCCCACAATTGTAAACACACACTGTCTCATATTTATGCCTTGCCTTTGATGCTCATGGCTTAATCTGGTCAGGAGTTGTGTTACTTCTGTCTGCCCAGATAGCTTTCTCACAGATAATGATTTATGTCACTTTCTTAAAGCTAGTATGAAATCTCATGAAACTTTCTGGAATGCACTGTCTCAACTTTAATAATTAACAGATAGCTATAACTGACTATTAATAATTTAGTGAGGAGTCAAAATGACCCCACCTTGAGACTCTTGAACTTTTGCTTTTCTCAGACATTTTGGAAGTAATGAATTGTCTCTTACATACTTGTGATGCTATGTGTCAGGAGCGAGGAGTCAAAATGACCCTCTCCTGATACTTGACTCTGAGACTATTGACATACCAATGCTATTCTCATTTTAATATATTATAACTACCTAAGATGTTATTGTTCCAGATCTTGTGCCAAGATGTGCCACAATGACCCAGGCACCCCGTAACATTTACTGAACTGAATCGGCACTCAGGTTATCCTATAGTTTAGCAGGCATGGACATAAATGTATACTGGTCAGACCAGGCACACATATAGGAGCCGTATACATCTAGATGTACGGTAAATGAGCATGAAACCGCGCAAGGCGAAGCGCCGCGGTAAAGGTGACACTGAGCCAGTGTCACAAGGCTGGTCAACCATAGACATGCTGCATGGACCCACACCGACCCGGGAATCTACCCCCATCTCCCCCTCAGGGACCCCAAAGAGGCTTAGATCCTCAGAGAGTAAGGTAGCTTGCCTTATCAATTATAGTCCATCGGAACTCTCACCGATCAACAAAAAGAATCGCTTTGCGCTGTTAGAAGACAGCGCTGTTGTCCGGGACGCCATGGCATCACCGGGAAAATCCCCGCCCAAGGCCCGGCCAAAGGAGGCGGCGCTGGCAGGCCTCCCTCCCGACACCCTCCGCCAACACGGCGGCGCATACCCACCTCCCCCGGCCCGCATCGACCTTGACACAGCAGCAACCCGGGCTGTGACTGCCGCAATCCAGCAACCACAACCAGGTCACAACAACATTGAAGCCCACCTGCGAACGCTGCCCCAGGAGGCACAGCGACCTCACACCAACAGAGAGATTGAAGCCCACACTGGCAGTCTGCCGAGTCGGTCAAATCTACCCCAAACAGCTGATGCAGACACGCCAAACCCCTACCATGGTCGGGGCCTGAATGCATCTATAAATGATGCATCCCTACATGACCAACCGCTGAATTGCTAAACAGATCTGGACCGGGAAACCAGGGCTGTCACAGGCAATTTTGATGCACAGATTAATACATTAAACTGTGAATTAGATCTGAAGCTCGATGCACTAAATAGCAGAGTGTCAGCCTGTGAGGACAGCCAAAAGACAAAGCACAGCGAGGTCAAAAGCGACATCAGGCAGTATAAAGCTGCTTGTAATAATAACATTGAAAAAGTCAAAACAGACATGGACACCAAGCACGAGCAACTTGAGGCCAGGTTTGAGGCACACTTACATGTTTTTGAAACCATGAAACTCAATGCCGCTGCAGCCCATGTAACTGTGGATTCTGCGCAGGACCGGGCTACCCCCCGCCCCAGCACCAACCGCCCAAGTAACCAGTCAAGTCGCTGATTCGAATTATGTAGCCCGACTAACAACTGGAGGAATGATTCCCCCGGCGCAGTCGATCCCCCCGTGTCAATACCTCCAATCACCAGAAAACCTTCTCCGCCAACTAAATCATGCCGAGCTGGTGATAAACCACCGGCTTTTAATGTTGTCATAGTAGGCCTAGACACTGAGCAGTAAGATAAAGACATATTTGTCACCTACGACAGGATAATGGAGGCGCTAGGCCTACTGGTAGATAGGTCTGACCTAGCCTCCATCATACGTGTAGGCAGACCTGATCAGAGCACCTTCCCCGTGCTCATATCGTTCAAAAGTGAGGATGTCGAACAGGATGCATTGTACTACAGGCATAGAGTACAATCGCTGGGTGAATCTGTGTATCTGAACCCTAATGAACCCAAGGAAGTCAGGGCCTGCAGATACCTCCTGAGATCTATCTATGGTTACATACGGGACTGGGATGTTGGAGCCACCCTAAGTGAAGACGGCATAACCATCAATGACATTACCTATCCACCTAGTGAAAGGGGTATCAGGAACATACCAGATGTTTTCTAACCTACCAATCTTAACACCACTGAGGTAACGGCACCGCCCCGTCCGCCCCCGCAGCGCCACAGAGGTCAATGACAACCTCAGCAGCAGCAACAATGCATGACTCCCATGCACCAACAGCCGCATAACCAACAAAATCCACAGGTCCAATCTTAGCAATATCCTGACCGACAGGAGAGGTCTCTAGCACCCACTCCCGCTGCTACACCAGCACCAGGTGTGCTGACTGTTCAACCCCCCCCCCATATTAACGTGCCGACCTGAACAGTCCCCGCTGCTGCCGTCACTGACAGCGCTGATGGCAACTATGCCCACTTTAGACACCAGCAGCAACGTCACCAATCAGTGCAACGTGACAGACTACGGCACCAGCAGGACCTCCTGACACAGCAATACAGTGCCTCCCTGGCCACTGCCCTATCCAAACCAGTGGCGCCCCTGGGGAAAAAGACAACAAGACAGGGCCTGATAAAAATATCCCATCTACAGTAACGCTGCTCCACCAACAACTACGCCGACACCCAGAGCCATGCATGTATCACTTTTTGGCTCACTCAGGGCAGAGCCAATGGAAGTCGATCCTCACCCCAATAGAAATGCAAGCCGCTCATCCAACCACAGTGTAGTCCGACCAAAAGACGCGCGGTCAAACAGCACTCATGCTAACACCCGGGATCCCCAGGATCCCTCCATAATCCTAGTTACATCACCTGACACCAACAATCAAAGCCTGACAACTGTGCCTGTCACTAGTTCCACACCTAAAACAGAGGGGCAAACTGCATATAGAGAGCCCACTCTGTCCCTGTCAACCTCATCAGTCTCACCACATCAGAGGGTAGTTCCTCCCACCTCTTTCATAAACACATATAAACGCAGAGAGGTAAAGATATGCATGGTACCACTAGGCCTAGCCTTCAGTGGAGAATCCGCCTTCTTGAGCAACTTTTACCCAGCTCCAATTAAGATTGAGCTGAACAGAGAAAGCCTTGAGTTTGCATCGGTGGAGCAAGCCTACCAGTACACAAAGGCAAAACACGTACAAGATGACGCAGCCACTCAGGCAATCAAAAGTGAACCAAGAGCGCCCATGAACAAATCCCGGGGAATGCAGATTGATACAGATGACTCTGACTGGTATGAGCATGCAGTAGGCCATATCCGCCGATATGCCTTTGCCAAGTTTGCCCAGCACTCAATCCTTAGACTCCAGCTATTCCAAACTGCAAATCTCCCCATCCTCGAGGCTAGTCGCCATGACTACTGGGGCATTGGTATTGCATACAGCGACGAGCTCCTACAGACAACCGTGACGCTAAGAGGACAGAACATAATGGGCCAGATTCTCATGGACATTAGATACAAACTAGCCATGCACTACGGTTATGTGGCGCCACATCCGGTTGCCCAACCACAGCCGTTCATGAACACCCGCTGCCCTCCACCAAACCTGGAGCGCTCCAAGCGAAAAAAGCAAGTCTCAACCGGCAAGACCTCCACACGTCTCTAAGTAATTTTTAATCAGGAGATGAACAGGTTAGGCTCCTTTTAGAATTGCGGTGCCTATATTCTCCTGGCTCCTGAGGGCCATTATTTCACTTATTGCAATTTACAGGCATTTGGCAAGTACCAGACAGTGTACAAAGCTAATAATTATTATACAGGATAATACAAGGTATGTAGAAAAGGGGATCAATCGTTAGAGGAAGACATGTAAATATACACAGTGTTTTATATAGAAGGAAAGCTGAATGTAATTATTTTCTCAGAGAGGCTAGGAACTTTTTCCTGTTAATTTTGACATCTTCTAGGGTTGGAATGAGCCTGTCATTCACTCCCAGGTCATTCCAGTAATGTGAACATTTATAAGTTACGCTACGTTTAAAGGCTTGTAATCTTCTATCATAGGTTTTTAAAACTGGGGCATCATGGAGTCTGGTTTCCTTAGCAGGAATTGCTAGGTACTTATCTAATTTAGTCATTTTGTAGGCATGGATTGCAATTTGTTTTTGCCTTCTTTCTTCCAAAAAGTTTATTTTACCATCTTTACGAATTTTTTCAATGGAAGTCCTGGGGGGTGAATAAAGGGCTATCTTCAGTCCTCTATTTTGTAATCTTTGTAACTTGGTTAGTAAGGTTTTGTTAGTATCATGTACAAGAATACCTCCATAAAAGATGCAGACAATATGCACCTTAAACATGTGGCCTGTCTATTACCCTGATTAATTGAACTGTCATGTCTGTGAACTATCAAAATTGCAAACTACTGTTGTCAAATGAATTAAGTATCTGGTACTTATAATACTATTAACTGTATAAACTGTTCGGTAATTAACCAATATTGATTTATTGCTCAATTGTTGCTCGACCAAAAATAACACTTATTGTACACTTTATAAACCAATCACCGCTTATCTTCTATGTGCTTATTCTTTTTCCGTTTTTCTCGTACTGTTGCCTAAAAATGTGTATATGGTTCTGTTCTTTTCCAAACTTGATTTCCGACACCAAAATTAAATTGTGTCCCCTCACCCGCCCCGCCCCACCCCCCCAACCGCCTGGTCTCAGAATACAGACCCAGCTAGTTATTTGTTATTAGGTAGGTCAGTTACTCACTCATTCATTCATATAGCCAAATTTATTATATACTTATATACCTAAAAAAGGGTCGAAAGTATCTAATAAAGTATCTAATAATACCGTATACTCTGATTGGGTATGATCCTATGCTAATCTATATGCGGAGCCAGGCACTTTCTCTGAATTGAATATGAAGTCGGAAAGACGTATACGCGCAAAAACATATGACACTCTTTGTCAAAACGCCTTACTAAGAGGCGCTCTCCATCATAATCATATCTATAATCATAAGGTTATCTATCAATGTGTTCTTCATGCAGTCCCTGCATCTCGTTTTCCTTGTATAAACTGTTGCTACTTTAATTACTGCCATGTGTCACTTCAACCAATAAGCAGAAAATGACTACGTCAATAGGAGCCCTTTGTAACATGAGAGGGCTCAGAATCGGGCACTATAATATTAGAAGCCTGAACCTTAAATTTGGAGAGTTATACGACTTGGTAAAACTTTTTGATGTGTTATGTGTTGGCAAAAGTTGGTTAATAGAAGGCTACTCTAATCACAAACTGCACGTACCTGGTTACAAGTTTTTTAGTTTTGATCGTGTTATTGATAAAGTAGGAGGTGGCTTGTTGATATATATTTGTGATAAAATGGCCCCATATTGTACTATATAACCTGCACTGCTCCAATCAAATGCAGGCGTAGAAGCTATGGTTGTGAACTTCACTCAGGATCTCATTAGCAAAGACTGTGATATGATAAGTCATCATGGAACGTTGCCGTTATTTGTAATTGATCACTTACCCGTATTCGCTGTCAAGAAAAAGGCAAAAGAAACCTTTGTAATGAAGACTATTGTTGGTTGCTCTTATAAAGGGTATAATCATGATGACTTTCAAGACTATTTGCTAAATATAAATTGGAACTTATTCTATAGTACCTGCGATATTGACGCAAAGTGGGAAATAATTCTGAATGTAATCATATTGTACCTGGATGTTCATTGTGCAATCAGTGAAATGACCATAAAAGACATGAATAAACTGTGGATGACGATTGTATCGGTGGTAAGGTAGATCTAAATCTGCTTGAGATGGCCAAGCAAACGCGCCGGGACATTAATGCCATGACTCGCTGTGCAGAGGAGAATTATTTCCTCAACAAACTTGACGAACATGCTAAAAATACTTACAAATTCTGGAAAAAGCTGAATGAACTTTTGGGCCGCACTGGTTAAAACAAGCCGGACTTAATTCTTAATCATCACGAAACGGGTCAAGAATTGAAGGGTGGTGATATACCAGACTCGATAAACACCTTTTTTACTGGTATAGGAGAGAAACTGTTTGATAGCCTAGGTGATAACCAGAGGGTCAGTAATAACGACGTGCCCAGTTGCGATAGTTATGTGCCTACTGAGGAAACCATGGTTTGTTACACAAAAGTAGTAAAATTGTTAAATGATATTGATGTGCACAAGTCGAGCGGGATAGAGAACATCAGCGCGACTGTTATGAAAGACGCTCTTCTGATTCTGGCTCCCCAGTTAACTTGTATAATAAATGACTGTCTCCATGGTATATCCTTCCCCGCAGCCTGGTCCACGGCGACTGTGGTCCCCTTGCCAAAAAGTGGTAACAAGACCAGTAATTGTAAAAAATTGTCGTGTCTTGATGTATGTGGACGATGTTGTGTTTTATACAAGCCGCAGTAGCCTGAGAGGGTCGAGTATCCTACTACAGGAGGTTGCCAGTCCTAGACTACTGCGGCTTATTGTTTAATGGTGTCACAGAGGCACAGCACAAGTGCCTTCAATTAACACAAAAAATATGTGCCTGCGAACATGTCTAGGCGTCCCTATAAGGCACCATGTCTCGGACCTACATAATGATACCAATGTCGATTACCTAGCTGTGAGATATGATTTACATTTATTACTAATAATATATAAATATGTATACGGTAATAACCATGACTGTGAAAACATGGGTCTTGTGTTCCAGGGGCCAGTGGGGGGTGGGCGAGTGATGCATTCTACCGGTACTGGTCTGCTGAAATTCCCCACTTCCAAATTATTGGGCTATAGGAAAAGTCCCCTCTATAGAGGCATAGAACTATGGAAAAAATTGCCCAAGGAGTGTCGGCTAGCGACATTTAAGGACATCTTCCGCCAAAAAGCTAGGCCAATTATCACTAGCTACTACGTTGAATGGCAAAGAGCTAAAGGCTTAATGAGATAATTACCTGGCTTACATAAAAATCAGTAAGGGGTATAACTGCTCTACTATAACTCTGTCTGACTCATTGCCAGCTTATCACGCTCCTTTAACATGAAACTGATGTCTATCATACTGCACATACCTGTAATACTATGCATGCTATATCACACCACATGTGATACCGTCCGATCAAATCAATTGCTGACTTTGAACTGTAAATTGTGTTTGAAAATCACTCTGTGCAAATAAACACATTTATAAACTCAAAAAAAAAAACTATTCTCTTTGTCCCAAGATGTTATATTTATTGAAGTTGCTATTATAAATCTTCTTTCAAATCTTGTTTCACGTGCAGAGATGTGTCACTATGACCCAGGCACCTCGTAGCAGCCACTTCTTGGTTTCTTTTTGCTACACTTTGAATTAGATATGGACATTCAGTTTATTTAACTTATCATGGGTAACACGAGATGCTTTCAAACAATGTTGTAGCTCATGAGAGCTCTGTTTACCATGATATGTGCCTTTTGTTTTATGTCACATCATCTAGAGTGGGGAAGCTACCACCCATCATCATACCCTAAAACGTAGACCACCAGCCACCATCGTTATTATTTTCCTGTTCACCTGCACTTGGGTAAAGGTGCCTGATGGTAGGTCTAGTCTACTGGCGCCCTATGCCCGTCCCCAGCCCCAGCTTATGCTACGACTGGGGACAAGCACCCTGCACTCAAAGCACACTTTGTATATACATTTATTATTACTACATATCAGTCTCTGTATGTACCCATAAAATGTCATACACAATACTGTACATATTAAGCCCTACTTCCCCACCCAATAGCGGGGGTGGTCAATTGGGGCACAGACACTATCTCAATAATGGGTTTATTTGAAGTTGATGAAATTATGTATTTAAGATACCTGTATAGAACAAATCATGAATGTCTCTAAAAAAGACAATCCACAGAAGTTAATAGTTAACCTCTCCTCACACACCCTCTCTGATGCAGAAAAAAGTCTGCTTGAGAAAGGCCTGAAGTTCTGTCCCACCAGATTAAGGACAGACCCTGGAGATCTCAAAAAAGAACTGGATATCTTTCATGACAAATTGAGAACAATTCAATTCTGGTCTAAAGATGATGACAAAAAAGATTTAGGTCAATACCCAGAAATCGCTACAGCACCCTTTCCCGAGAGTGTGACTTGAAAAAAATCGAGGCCCCCTCTACATAGAAACCCCCTAAAGGCTCGATAAACTTAGAAACCTTCAGCTTAAATGAAATCAGTCTCACTAAGAATGAGCCACTTTGTAACATTAAGCAAAATGTAACAAAAGACGAGCGAAAGGCACTGAGATCCCTCGCCCGCAACAAAAATCTCATTTTTAAGCCAGCAGACAAGGGGGGTGCTCTAGTCATTCAGAATATTGAGGACTATGCAAAAGAGGCATATAGACAACTGTGCGATACCCAAACATACTCCAGACTTGAAAAAGATCCAAGTGAGGAGTATATGACACAAGTCGATGAGTATGTACTCCCCTTGGTAACCCGTGGGGAGATCACAAACTCAGTGGCTGGGATGCTCACTAACACCAAAGTGAAAACCCCCAAGGTGTACTTTCTACCGAAAATACACAAGGGTGTGACCCCTCCCCCAGGGAGACCAATAGTCATAAAAGGTCTGGCTCAGGTTCATAGATGACATCTTTTTCATCTGGGAGCATGGCGTTGATAAACTCAACACCTGGCTCCAACACCTAAACAATGCACACCCCACCATCAAATTCACCTCCGAACACTCAACGACGGAGGTCAATTTTCTTGACACCACAATCAAGTTAGATGGACAGAGGAAGCTGTACACTGATCTGTACTGCAAACCCACAGACTCACACAGCTACCTCAAATTTGACTCAGCGCACCCACCAAAATACAAAAAGAGTCTACCCTTCAGTCAATTCATCAGATTAAGAAGAATCTGCAGCAAAGACGTTGACTTCAAGAGACATTTGAAGGACATGATCATGTACTTCAAAGCACGGGATTACCCAAACATAATCCTAGAGATAGCACTGAGGAAATGTCTGACCAGAAACAGGTCAGACCTCCTACAACCCAGAGAGACATCGACATCACCATTGAAGATAAAATCTTCCTGGCCACAACCTTCAGGTTGAATGACAGACGACTAGAAAACATTGTCGCTGAAAACTGGGACCGTCTTGGAAGTTCAAAATCAACCAAGACGATGCACCGCAGAGGATGGGGGAGGAGCTACAAAAGGCCTAAAAACCTCAAGGACCACCTGGTCCGAGCTGCCACACACTTAAACCCCTTTGCCCCGGATGAGGTGCCCGCAAAAAACACCCCCAGAAACAGGTGCAAAAGAAAGAACTGTCCATACTGCCCAAAGTTGGACACAACTGGTCGCATACACAAACCTGGGACCAAAGTGAGCTTCGAAACAAAAAGCATCATTTCATGCTGCAGCTCCAACCTCATCTATTGCCTAGAATGCAAAAAATGTGGCATTAGATATGTAGGTCAAACATACTGCCCTCTCAAAAAAAGATTGTGGAAACATGTTCATGAGACCAAAAAATGCATTATGAGCACCGATGTACAGTACCACTTCGGGCTCCCGGGCCACAATGTTGACGAGGACATGAAGGTCTATGTACTGGACTATCTCTATGAACATCCTCTCAGTAAAAAAGCCTTAAAACTGAGGCTGAAGATTGAGTTCAACTGGATTTTCCGGTTGGGTACTCAGGCTCCAAGGGGTTTAAACACTATGGACAGTGTGTATGGGTGAAGCAAATCACTCACTGCCTCGTAACAACATTTTTGTCTGTTCTAACAAAAATACCGTACGGATAATTTTTGTTGGGGTTTTTTTCAAACAAAAAATCCCCGCGCCATAGCAAAAAAACTATGGCCACCCAGAGCACACATGATTTTGAACATATCAGTTGAATACTGGTGCTTCTTCCCATACTACCGGGACAAGTTGTCTAAAAAATCCAATAGGACTTTTTTCTACTGCACCTACTCAATTATATATTTTTTTGAGTCCCCCAGCACGTGTCTACTTTTTTCATAAAAAGTGGTTCCACCAGCCTCCTGGTATGAGACTGGGGAATGAGTCCAGATAAAAGATTGGACCCATTCCAGACACAGGTTTCTCAGAGATTTCATTAAAAACTGATAATCTCTGAGATAACCCCACCTACCTACCACCAAACTCATGATGAGACTAGTGTCGAAACCGTATACCTAATTAACCCAACATAGAAACAACAAATGAGCTTTCTATTAAACCTTCATGATCAGCTGAAGGTATGTCTCCCTGTGTGCTACCCCTGTGTACACTCATACAGAGACCCAGAGCAAGTCTATGTGTACCAACACCCTAAGACTTGCCCTGAGCCTGAGTCCCCTCACCCACCCCAGGTGGGTGGGCTGGACCCAGGCAGGGTTAACTAAAATCCTACCAAACACCTGTGGTTGGGGGGGGTGTGCTGAGGTGCAGGACAAGGGCCATCCGACCTGGAGCCCCCTATATAAGGCGGCTGACCCAGTTTGTCCGTCATTTGGTAGAGTGTGGTACCCCTGTACGCCTTGTATGGACCTCCCAGCCGGGTTGTCCGCAGCTAAAAGGCCAAGATCTGGTTTCTATGCAAAATCACCTTATTTCAAAACGAGTACACTTGTGGAATGAGCTTAATGGGGAGACATAATATCTAGTTAAAAAGGAAACCTTTAAGAGGATTGTGAAAAAGCATTTTAAAACAAATATGTATGGAAAAAGAAAGACATATTTAAACAGCAGAGAGTATATTAATAGACAACGTAGAAATAGAGCAAGACATGATATTTTAGTGAGTGCCCAACCTGTCTTAGAAACCCATGTAATATTGTAAACTGGGTTGTTCAGAGGACTTCTAGTCGTATTGGTTTATTCACCTAAAAACTTAACTATCAATTCTACAAATGTAACAATTAATTATTAATTCATATTTTATCTCATTCCATTATGAACCATATTGATTGATTGCTTAATGAATATACACATAAATATCATTTTGAAATTAAAAAATCAAACAGTCATGTTAACTTTAGAATCAATTAATATGTGGAAGATCAACTAATGTGATTATATCTATTAGTGTTTGCCATGGTCCTCGTCTACAATACTATTATGTATACTTCTAATGTATAACATGATATAACAGATTTTTACATTGAATCAAATAGCAAGTATTGTCATTATACTTGTGCTTTAGAAAGACAAAGCTGCATATAATTGTATGTAATATATGTGTATGTAAATAATGTTCAATATTTCATTTTAGGGCTGACCATCCGACCATAATTCTATTTGTACTTTGTGAGGATTATATATCTAATGCATATGTTGAAATAGCTTGCAATACGTTATCCAGAGATGTATGTGTAGGGGTTGCGAAAGTATGACGTGAACACAAGTTCCAATTCGGTTTGAATGCAACAGGTTTTTATTCAGTCTCATGATTACGCCCTCGAAGGTAAGATTCAGGATCATTCAGTTCAATCAATAACCAACTCAAAGTGTACAGATAGCGTTTTAGCTTAGTTCGAAGTCAGCAGAGCTGGATGATCTGGTCCTGTACCAGAGGAGCTGGTGCAAGAGCCAGAAAGTGGGAGGGGTGTAGGTGCCCCTTGATCGAAAGGTATTGAAGGTATCGAAGGGTGTGGGTCTGAGCTCGTCCTGGGACGAACTCCCAGAGGTAGCCAACCTCAGCCTCTTATATACCCAGGACGCGGACTAAGCAGTGTCTACGTGGCACTCCACCGGCGGGCCGTCTGGAGTGCCCTGCCTGGCTCCGCTACCGGATAAGCAAAAGGACATGGCGTAGGTGTTGCCACCTAGTGTCCGAAAGAGGCACTTCCCGCCTTGACTCCACGAACCCATGTTTACACATATTACTCGTGCCCCTACATCACCCCCACCAGATTATAACAAGGGGTGACACATCTGATATAATATACAGTTCAAACAGGCAAATAATATCAGTGTACACATAGCGATATCAATCACATTGAATCGAAGGGTTCGAATATGTTCCACCTGAACATGAGGAAACTGAATGTTGATGTTGACGTGTTACATCAAAAAAGAAAAAAAAGATATATAATGTACAGAACAAGGATCAAAATGATCCAACAGTAATAACGGCGAGATAGGATACGTGAGTATCCATCCTTAATAAAGATATGACTAAACATGTTTTTTCTATTTCTACTCTACTGACTAATGAGATCACAACTTTGGTTTTGATGAGATATCGATAATAATACGTTTTTATAACAGTAGGTAGGTAAACTGCACTTTTAAGTGACTTCGGACGGTAGATACAGAAGTAGTGTCTCGATAAAGTCCTTGTGGGCAAACCGTCCCTGGGGAGGTAGTTATATGTTGTATTATATGAACCAAATACATGCTTTGTGTAAAGGTATATACTTATATCCCCAGGAATGAAACATAATATGTTTTACCTGAGATAACATAATACAACTCTTATTTCTATATAAGATTTATATGATTTCGAAATCCGAATACCAGCTCTTGTAAAATGAATTTAGATATATGAAGATAGGTATCAAATATTATTTACAACATCAATGCTTCGAATTATGAGGATACCTCTTATGATTCAGGTAGCATCTCATAGTAGACATGACATGGTAATATTATCGAAAACATATTTCAAAAATAGTCAGTACCATGGAATCATGATATCAATCATGGATCGAAACATATTAACACACAGTCAAACGTTTTATAAGTCCTTAAGAATGTCCTGGATTTCATCCAGGGTACCATCCCACTGTGTGAGGCCTACCCCAAACACCGTGATGAACTTGACATTCAGTTCCCGAAGGATAGAGGCTTGCTCCTTCACGGTGGCCTTTGATAAGCTTTGGTTGTTTTCAGTTCTCGTTTAGTTATCCTCAACTCTTCTTCAAGCTTGGCAACCTTGCCCGGCCCGGGTTGGTCGTCTAAACGTTGCTTTTTGAATATGGCTCTTAAGCGCTTGACCTCCTTGCACTGCATGGCCATTGCATAGTCCACGGACGCCTTCCCCACACTAGCAGCACACTGCCGCATGGCTGTCTGTTGTTCGAGTAGCCACTGCGTGAACAACTCGGTATGAGCAACAGAGTCAGGGGCCATCACCGGTTCAAAGTAATCCTTCGGTATGCTAAGGACTGGGCGGAGATGGTCACCGCTCTTCATAAGTTCATACCAAACCCCAGGGTCGGCCGAGGTCACTGGTTGCTCCTTTACCACCCTCACAACTGGCTTGAAAGGGACAGTGGACAGAGTGGTGGTCGTTGAACTCGTATGAGTGGTGACAGTCTTTGGTGTCTCTGCTGGAGCAGTTGTGGTCGGTGTGGTAGTCACAGGGTTCGAAGTGGTCACTGGAACCGGGTCCCTCACAGCCACAGGTGTAGTGTTGACCGGTAGAGACTTCGAAGTGACCTTAGAAACAGGAACTTTCGGTTCTGTCTTCACACTGGGACTCACCACATCCGAAGTCACCTTCGTTACCACCTTAGGAGTTTTTATGGTGGCGGTCACCGCCAGATCCAGTTTACCGGGCAGGACATAGTTCCTTGAGTCTTCAATCATCTCCACATCCCGAGAATGTGGATGTCGAACTGCATCTTCTACACAGAGAACGGAGGGCAGGTCCTTATAGGGGTCCTTCTGCGTCTGTTTCTCTGGCCAAGTTCCCTGGGGTGTTGATGCGGATGGTCTGGAGGGTCGAACGGCCTCTCAGGGCCAAAAAGTCTGGACAATAGTCAGGCCTCAACAGGGGTGAAGGGGTGACCAATGTTCGATGGTCACTCCTCTTCCTTTGACAGGAGCTGGAGCTCGGGAGGCGGTGTATCTGACTTTGCCCTCGTACTCTCCGTCTCGGAAGTAGCAGGACTTCGAGTCGGTTCGCAACGTTTCCCATGAAGTGGGTGGGCAGTCCTCCATGCGGCCATTCCCACATACACGTCATCATTGAGGTCCAGGCTACCCTTACGGTCAGTACGTCCGAAGTGGGCCGACTGCTTTGGGGCTCTAAAACTCTGAACCTTGCCGAACTGCTTCAATAGTGATGTTTTCAGAATTGATTTTACTGCCTGCCACCAACATGGCGTGCAAGTCCATCACACTCTTACGGGCCAGTAGCATGGCTTGGCCATGGCGAAGTGTGCGTAACCCACCGCACTTTTAGTTACTCTTCCCGGTGTCAGAACACATGTACACAGCCCTGTGGTGCATGTGGCACTCCACAAGGTGCCTCACGAACCGGAGTGGGGTGGGCATCGGACGATTCTCATGCTTATAATGATGGACACAAGAATCGAATGGACAGAGTTTGTTAACCCCCTGTTTATACATGGCCATCGCCCACCGGATCTTGGGGCAGCCCTCATGGTTGTAGTAGGATTCTGGAAATTGCTTCCGGTCCAGGAGGCGTTCGAACCAGTTTTCAGTCCATTGAAAGGAAATGCTGGACCCAGTGCTTGACTGGAGCCATTCCTCGTCATTGTACAGGCCCTCGAAGTCAAAGTACATGAGTACATTTTCCTGGATCGTTTACAATGTTCAATACACTCAGGCCTGAATATATTGAAGTTCCCATTGGTGTTCTGCTAAATCATGGCTTCAACCTTTGATTCGGGTTTTTCCTGAGAGTTCCCCACTGCTACTGGGGCGGCTGCTGTTGCTGCCACTGGGGGACACAAGGCTGTCGGGCTTCCGCTTTCTTGGCTTTGCATCACTGCCTCTTAGGTAATTCGAATTGACTCTTGTCAGCATCTGAATTGGCTGCTGAAGAGTTCCTCTAGGCACGCCCCTTCTTCGTATTCGGGTTCTTCCGTGACTGGGCCCGGGTGAGAGGGGCACTCGGAGCAGCCTTGACAGCGTCCAGTGCTTGTCTCAGCTTTTCTTTCACTGCCTTCAAGTCATCGGACTCCTTGAACACCTGAGCATAGCGAGCTGACCACTCTGCTTGGTCCGGTGTATAGGAAGCAACATCCGTTGGTGTTGGCTTGAGGGAGTCAGTAGACTGTTCGAATTGAACCATGGTCGGTCCAGAAGCCATCAAAGAGGGTTCGAATTGAGCCGCAAAAGACTCAGTTGTATGGGGAGGTTCTTCAAATTGAGCCTGGGTCGGCTCAGGAGGACCCGAAATGGATTTGAATTGAGCTGGAGTAGGCTCAGTTGTCTCTGGCGTCTTCGGAGAGGGCGGAGGGGTTCTCGAATGAGAGGATCGGCGGTCACTTTTGTGTTTAGTAAGCCGCTTTTTCCTCCCCTTAGTACTTTTCCCCCTCCCATCACTGGACAGGGGTGGCTCTACAGTCTGTGGGGCTTGATTAATAGATCGAAAGTCCTTACGACAAGGAAGCAGGATTTTGCCGAAGATTTCATTCTTGTAGGCTCCACGAATGGCTCCTACGAACTCTCCAGCCAGGTTCCCTCATGGTGCTGAACACCATGTTTGTCCAACTTGTCCAACACCATTGCCATCAGGGTAGGGTGCAGATGAAGTGAAGTATTGAAAGGCGGCTCACAGTTCAGTACCTCTATCAGCTGCTCTTGAACCAAAGAGGTGCGGACAGCATCCTCCAGCTCAGCTTCGGAAACACTATAGGTAATAATCTGGCCTACCTCCTCCAGTGCTGGCATTTTGATGTCTTGGGGGTCCTCCACTGGATTCACCTCCATACAGTTGTCAATATCTATAGCCGGGACGCGCTTAGTCGGGGTGTTGCGCCAGGGCAAAGGTCCCAGATTAACCTTGGCCGCCGGCGGCATGGCCCTAGCGTCCTTCTCGGGCGTTGAGTCTCCAGTCGATTCAGAGGCGGATTCATAATCCGACTCTGTCGCGTTATCAGACTGGAGGCCCTCACCGGGGGTGTAGAAGTTTTCCTCCTCCTTCAAAATCGAAGATGTTCTCACGCTTGATGTGACAGCGTGCATCGAAGATTACATCGGAACAAAAGTTCCACGTTTCCTAATGACACGCACAAGGGAAGCTAAACGTCTTTCAGCGTCCTATGATGTGGTTTTCCAGGAACTCATTGGTATTAGAACCCCTGTTCCTCCTCCTTTGCTCTAAGATGCAGCAGCGCGTCGCCCCAATGAGATTTCAAAATGGCGATCGCCCTTCTTGTCTCGTGGTTCCACGCCCGCCGTGGGATCAAAGGTCAGCCAATCAGCGTTCACGCCTCACCAGATAGCCCTTTCTCGTCAATGGATAACATAGCGGGGGGACGCTCACTTTTCCCGCCACGAGTCGAACGGGTAGCTCACCGGTGCGAAGCCCTTATTTGGTCAATATCACAGGGCCGTGGCTGCCGCTGGTTATGAATTCTTCGGGAGTGTAGGCAAATGTCATTACAGGTAACATAAGAATACCCGCCGGATTAATCTGTCTGCCACCCTCTGGTTCATCCGGCAACCAGCACAGCCCCAGGCCTGATTACTTAACGGCAATTAGTTCTGTACTACCACTATGGGATTGAACTTCTTGTTGTGTATACAAATTAGGTCACAGCAGCACCCTGGCTGCATCTCAACCCTATTCTGGGTTTCATTAGACCTGATCTTACGGGGAGATTCCATAGGATGTCCAGTAGTCAATTGGACAACCTCCCTCCCCTTCAGACCTTCATTTGCTGAGACTTTTTTTACATGTTTTTTATCCTTCTTGCCAGAAGCTTGAATTTTAGTACCGGTAACATTTTTTTTAGGCCTACCACAATCCCTCTTAATTTTAACAGTACCCGGAGGCAATGATTCCACTTCACGTGAGGGCTCACCCACCACTTTCCTAGGTCTATCAGGACCACGCCGTTCCTGGGTAGTCGCCCTCCGCACAGTGTCATCTGACTTCGGATTCCCTTTGGACTTTGAATGCACTGAAATATCACCATGCCACCGACGTAGCCTCGCTACATTGGATTTATACAGGCACCCCAACAATGATTTGATCACTACTGTTTAAATTGATCCCTCAATGCTTCCACGAACATCACCTGACAAGGTGTTTCAGCGTTTATCCCAGCTATGCCAAACACCAAGTCAGCAGGCATAATTAAATCCTCCCCGAACACCAACAGATTGGGGGAACAACCTGTGGATGCATGCACCGTACTGTTATAAGCATGTACCACAAATTCGCATTGTTCATCCCAATCATCCATCTGACTGTTGACCAGAGGCTTCAGGACTTGTATTAAGGTTCTGTTGAACCTCTCTCCTTGCCCATCAGACTGAGGTCTGTACGGCTTTGTTCTGGTTTTGCATATAGCAAGGTTATGACACATTGCTGCCCATAACTCGGATTCGAATTCTCTACCATGATCACTGTACAACATCAAGGGTACACGCAGATGTAGCACCCAGCCTTTCACAAATGCACGAGCACATGTGTGGGCTTTATGATCTTTCAGAGGAAACACTCTTGTGTACTTCGAATAATAATCGGAGATTACCATCATGCACATGTTATCATCAGGAGTGGATTTTAGGCCACTAATGATATCAACCGCTATGCATGCAAATCTAACTACCCACAATTCTTGAGTTAGTGGCAATTTCCCCAGGCTTTCACCTGGTTTATTTAAACAGCAATCTGGACAAGTAGAGATCCATCGGAGCAGGTCTTTACTCATACCAGGCCAGTAGTACCTTCTGGAGAGCCTCACAAGTGAGTGTTTCTTCCTGAAATGTCCACTGGTCTGATGTCCATGCACAAAATACATGATATCCCTTCGCATAGCAGTGGGTATCACGATTTGTCGAAGTTGGCCTTATAAGGTGTTATCATAAGATACCATCAACAACTGTTAGCTCCACCCATTGAGCAAGAAGTTGTCTCATCTCTTGGTTTACAATCGAAATGGATGATTGGATACCACTAGAGACCTGTTCTATCAGTCTTGAAATGACAGTATCACCCTTCTGAAATTGCTTGATAGTTTCAGTAGACCACTCCACAGGTTTAGAGTGTCCCACATCATACGGTTTCCAAACTCCAGCCACTACAGCATTATGGGATCCACAGTCATCACAAGCCATCCTAGAACATTTCCGTATGGGCCTTCTGGACAGGGCATCAGTATTGATATGCTGACTCCCTGCCCGGTGTTGGATTTGGCTGTTTTCCAACCCGAACTCGGACAGATGGGTTAACCATCGACCAATCATTCCTTCTGCTTCCTTAAAGTTGAGCAATCACCTCAAGGAGGAATGATCTGTCCGTGAAGTAAAATCACCTCCCCCACAGGGATATACTACTGCAGCCAACAACTCACGTTTAGTAGTACAGAAATTACTCTGTGCCTTATTGAGGGTATTACTTGCAAAAGCCAGCGGTACTCCTTTCCCATCTTGCATCTGGGACAAGGCAGCACCTATACTATCGTTACTGGTGTCAGTATCCAGTATGAAATGACCCTCTGCTGTTGGATATCTCAAAACTGGAGTGGTTCGAAATAGGTTCTTCACGGCTTTGAATGCCAGATCTTGTTCAGCCCCCCATGGGAAAGCTCCTTCTTTCTACCCGGAGTCCAGTGAGCTAGAGCATAGGCTGAGCTAATCTGGCATACCCCGGAAGGAAGTCCCTGTAGTAACTACAGAAGCCGAGGAAGGACCTATGTCTCTAGGTCCTTCTGGCTTTTCCCACTCTGACACTAACATCTAACTTCTCAGGATCCGCCTTAATACACTCTGTGGATATTATCTGACCAAGATAGTTAATTCAATGCATTTGGTTGCATTTCTTTGGTTTTAGTTTCAAACCATTGATCTTCAACCCCTCGAATATCTTAGCTAAACTAGCCAGACATGATTTGAAGGTTTTCCCAAATACAATTACGTCATCCAGGTCCACCAAACTTTCCTTCCACAACATGTCACTCAACAGAGATTCCATCATGGCTTCGAATGTTGCAGGAGCGTTACACAACACAAACGGCATCACATTGTATTGAAAAAGACCAACATGGCTTGAAAAAGCTGTCTTCTCCTGATCCTCTTCCTTCATTCTAACCTGCCAGTACCCAGACTGTAGGTCTAACGTACAGAACCATTGATTTCCGCCCAGGGAGTCAATATTCTTGTCTTTATGGGGTAGAGGATAAGAGTTTTTCTTTGTGCAACCATTCAATTATCGATAATCGATATAGAAGCGAATTGTGCCGTCCTTCTTAGTCACCATCTGAACAGGACTGGACCAGGGGCTAGTGCTGGGAACAATCACCCCTAATCTCAGCTATGCAGCGATTTCCTTCTCGGCCATCAATTTCTTCTTCAAAGGTAGGCGTCTATAAGGGATTTTGAAAGGTGCAGCATCCTCGGTGTTGATGGAATGTAGCACCATATCAGTTCGGCCCAACCCAGTGGGTTCCCTCGAAGGCTACGTCGTATTCCATCAACAATCGACTCAACTGATCTTTCTGGTCCCCCGTCACCAAGCTCGAATCGTCCACCAACTTTTTAAGTTCTGGACGCAAATAGAATATCCCTCCAAGGTTCGGTTTGGTATCTTCTGAGAGTATACTGGTGCTTGCCTGCAATGATCACCTGCCCCATGGGATTACCTTTCATCAGATATTGGACTTCACCTCCAGGATTCGAAATAGGAATCAAATTCCTGCTGCCGCTAGCAACGAAAGTATTCACACTCTTGAGTCCAATGGACGCTAATCTCACCACATCGGTTCGATTACCGCCACTTGGTCCCGATGCTGTCACTCGAAAACAGAACATCAAAAGTCTGTCCTGGGGGTATCTGGACCGTCTGTACCACCGAGGCTACAGAAGATACCTTTCTCAATACGCATTGCACGGCCATATTATACGGATGCTCAATTGTCAACATCTAATACGGATGCTCAATCTTCAACATCCCCTTACAGGGCTCCAGTATCGACCAAAGATTCGGCAGACCTACCCTTCACTGCTACAGTCAAATACCACCTCTTCCCATCCAGTTGTGATGGGTTGACAGTGAAATGTTCGAAATCCTTGGTAACACCAAGATCCACCCCCTGCTGCTTCAAATGTTTCAGGCAGGGGTGATTTGGGGACAATCTGGTACTGCTGACCATCTCCAGCTCCTGTATCCAATTCGCCACTTCCCCAGTACTTCCTTCCCGGACGTCTTCTTTACTGGGTTCACTGGACATGCCTGGAAGGAACTGATCAGGTCCCTCCTCCAAACTTCCAGTCTCTTCTGCACCTCGGACTTCATCGTTTGCACCGTTGGTGATAAGCTGGCGCACATTCACTTTAGGGGTTACTTCCTTGCCATCATGAGCAACCCCCTCTAGTTTTCCATCTTCTTATCTTCATGTTTCGGCACTGGCTTCTCAGCTGGGCATTCTGCTGCAAAGTGTCCCAGTGTCTGACATCTATAACACTTCCGGGTAGTTTTATCCACCCTTGGCTTCAATTTCCTCATTGCAGGTTGTTGATTTCCAGAAATCATGTCAGTCAACCGCAACAGAAGTTCCTCCACGGAACTAGGAGTTGAGGATGTAGTCGAAGGTGCGCTTGTGGTGCCAGAGGTTGCAGGAGGTGTTTTCCTGTCTGCCTTCGGATAGCGCTTCGAATTCAAATTGGAGTAAGACTTGCGGCTGTTCTTTTAAGATGCTGCGCCAATCTCCTCCTCCCTTCCAGAATCATCTCCCTCTGTATCAGAGGTAGGTGGATCTTGTACCACACTGGATAGCAGAAGATAGCAGATGTTGTTTCCCGTCATAGTCTTCTATGGCCATGAACAAATCTGTACGAGAAGTTCCAGCTTTCCAACTATCACAGGCTGCTGTTCTTTCATCAGAATCCCTCAAGCCTTCAATTAATTGCAAAAAAATCCTAAAGCAACTGTGGGTCATCTAATTGCGATCAGGGTCTAGCTTTCTGTAAGAGACTTTGCAGCTCTAACCCAAACACACAATGAGACTCATTTGGTTTTTGAGTCCTATTTCGAAACAGGTGAAGCGGATCCTCATTACCCACATTACCAATCAGGTAACTGGCGCATTCCACCAACTGGGTGAATGATCCAGCACCATGCATCGTTCTCCACCTCGAAACCGTTAACTTGCCAGGCCCATTTCTGAGCGCTCTAAGTAGCTCATCCAATGACTTCTGCTCGGACCAACGGTTGTGCCTCATATCGTCATGAAGTCAGCAAACCATTCCTGCCATGGCTGTCTGCCAGTAAAAGGAGTTGGAGTGCTCGCCGTGCGTCTTGCAGCATTATGGTTGTCTCTGTGTAACAAACGTGACTGCTCAACGCTCTAATCTATGATGTTGGCATTGTCAGTATGTCTGCTCACATAATCAACTCCCATGTCAGCAATGCAGGGATTCGAATCGTAAATCACCTTCATCCCTGGGGACATTGATTCACGCCAAGACACTCGTCTACCTGTACCGGTAGGAGGTCTCCCTGTCCTCCTGCTAGAGGAGCTCAAACGCTTATTCGGATCAGACCATGTAGATCTATCGTCAGAACCGATACGGCTGGTTCTGTCATGTGAATCTGACCGGCTGCCGGGATTCATCACATAGGGTTGTAGTCTGTCTATAGCCAGAAGACCTACCAACTCCATCCGAACCTCCTGTGTTAATGGTCACCCGTCTGGTTCTTCCTCTGGACGGGGGAACATCACCCCCACCAGATGATGAGTCATAGACCCCATCATTCACATGATAGAATCTGGCTAAACTGGGTTGAGAACCCTCCTTCCTTCTTCTTGACTGTAATTCCTCCAGTTCAAGAGCCACAGTCTCCTGTTCTTCCAGCATGGCTTTGGTCGCCTCCCTCAAGGTCTCATGAAGTTCATCTGAATGTTGTACAGCCTGATGTTGCCGTCGTTCAAGAACCTCTGTCCTTCGCAGAAGGGTATCTTGTTGCTGAGAGAATTGATCTTCCATCCGCCCTTGTCGTATCTAGGCGACCTTGTTTCTCCATCATTTTGCTATCCAATTCCTCATTCTTCATACAGAGTTGTGCTACTCGATGACTCAAGGCTTCGAACTCTGCATTCATCCTGTCCACCTCCGCAATTCTTGCTTCTTCGAACCGGCTCTTTTCTTCCATTAAGTGACGATGTGTAACTTCCTGTCGCTGGTGTCGTTCAGCATGCAGCATGCTCATGCCCTGTGTCGGCATTGGAGCCACATGCCTCTTCGAGCCACCAGTTTCGAACAATGAATCCTCCAGGTTTGACCCCAGATCTTTTCGAATAGAATCAGGATTACCTCTCCTTGGTTCTGGTGTGGAACTCGAACGAGTGTTTCTCTAGGGTCGCAACTACCTCTGGATCCGGACTCGAAATGGGGTGGAGTGCAGATCCACCCTTTGCCTGTTCAGTCATGTTCACTCAAACCAACTGTGCTATTCAATCTTTCACCCGAACTGGTCACGGCACCAATGTAGGGGTTGCGAAAGTATGACGCGAACACAAAGCTCCAATTTCGGTTTGAATGCAACAGGTTTTTATTCAGTCTCACGATTACGGCCTCGAAGGTAAGATTCAGGATCGTTCAGTTCAATAACCAACTCGAAGTGTACAGATAGCGTTCTAGCTTAGTTCGAAGTCAGCAGAGCTGGATGATCTGATCCTGTACCAGCGGATTATCCCCTATAAATGCACACATTTCTAGATACATTATTTATGAAACTGTGTTATTTATTAACTGCTGTGATCGTTTTTGACATGTAAATCACTATGTGGAAGTCAAATAAAGCAATTCAAAAAGAAGAAAAGTACCTCTCATATGCTTGGATCATTTGTCTGAGTGAACTGCAGGCAGTGATCCTGAAGTTTCCCCAGGATAAAATATTAGTAGGGAAGCAAAGCACCCTTAAACCCCAATCCAGTTCAATAACATGTTGATTGTGGACACATTGTTCTGACCATTGCGGACACTGTGTTATGGTAGGTTGGGCCATATTGTATTTTGCCAGTGGGCCCAAAACTCAGTTCAATGTTGAATTAATGTTGAAATGTGGTCGATCTGTGTGGATCAACCAATAATCAACATTGATTTAAGGTTCTATGTCCACATGGTATGTGGACAAACTGTATGTTGTGAACACTTAGTTAAAAAAGGCTGCAGGCAGGATGTGATGTGGGAACTTCTTACCCAGGTAAAAAAGTACCACGGTAAATATCATGATCTACTCTAGTAAAACGGAATACATCATGGTATACCATAGTGTACCATAGTATACCCTGTTATTTTGTGGTATATATAACCCTAATTTACTGTGATATACCAAACCCATGATCTACAATGATTCTAAAATCAGAGTATTCCATAATCTATCAAGATACCACAATATTCCTTTTATATCATGATAATATCATCATAGCCATTACTCACATTTATTACAGTACATTGAACTGATGATAAACCATGGTTCAGATACTATATTTAACTATGATATACTAGAGTAAATTGTGATATTTACGTCTAAGATATATATATGATCTACCACGGTTTTATAGCAATATTGGATACCATGCTTTCTCTGTATCAGGGTAAGACCATGTCTTTGAACCATAATCTATTAGGATATACCAGAATAAACCAAACTATTTTACCCCACTCATATATCATGGTAAACCATCGTATACCAATCTCATACATTCAATGATCAGCAATCTAACCAGGCACCACCTGGACATCTAAATATTTAAATTCAGATCCCTATTTAAGTGATAATCAGCCATTTTGGTGTGTCTATGGGGATTAACACTGTAGGACAGTTTTGCTGATATTATGCATTATCTGGACACAAATAGGTCTAGATAATATAAAATACACAAAACGTCAGGGTTAGAGCATAAAATAGCAGTATGTCATGTGATATAATACAGTTCATCGCTTGCATACAGCAGAAATAGAATGTGCTCTGGTCGATAATAGGGGATATAGAAAGCACATGGTACCATGCTTAACCATGGTATACCATGGTAAACTATAGTAACATAGTTCAATTCCCTCCCACTAGGTGGTATTTGGTATATGAGATGACTTTTCTGGGGTGTTCAAATCATAAATGATATGTATAATTGTTAAAATGATAATAATTTTTGAATAACTGAAATATTAAAGCCATGAACAATCTGATCCAGATGTACTTTTGACAAAACTTTCCAAAAGAATTGACAATATACTGAAGGAAGCACTTGAAAAGATACCAACACCCATTTGTGGTAAATAGTACTTGCATATAGCTACAGAGGTGGAGAGCTACCATTGGGACAATCCAAAAGTAACTTAGAACTACTCATGGTTTACAATAATAATGTACTTGGAATCATGTTCCAAGTTCTGGGATAACACATGTGTCTTGGTACTAGGATACTTTGTGAAAATTGATGTGGAACCAAATGGGAATTGATCCAAATGGATTCCTTTTGGACATAATCAATACCATGATATACCAGCATAAAGATCATGATAATATCACAGTACAATAACCATAGTTTGTTCCAAAGTACCACAGTAAATTTACCATGGTGTACCACATGTTGATATCATGGTATATCTGTGAAGCTTGGCTAATATGATAGTATACAGGACACAAAATATCATGATATATCATATATCAGAACCACATAAAATCGTAATCTATATCATGGTATTGAAAATACTCTAATATATTATAATGCTAGGTATCATGGTTTATCACAGTCTATAAACTATGATTGGTTCCAAAGTACCCCAGTAAATCTATTATGATTTATATCATGATAAACCCTCGTATTTTTTTACCTGGGTAGTCTGTGGACAATATGGGCCACAAGATACGTCATGCATCCATGCAACATCTGGATAGCTACCTAAATAATCGGAGGTTACTCACGTGTATGTGAACGAGCTGCAGCAGCCAGCGTGGGTAGCCAATCCGTTATGTGTATCATTCTGAAGAAAAGTTTTTATAGTATAAACTGTTATAATCAGTGGCATCCATTCAATAATCATTCATTCAATAATCAATATGATGTGATAGTTTTAGAAGAAAGGGATATTTGGTGGATTGAGGGCAACTTAAGTGCCTGATTCCTAGTGGGCATAAAGCATCGATTCAACATTGATAACTGTTTGATATATAGGGTTATAGGACAAATCGATCTCTTGTGAACATTGATGTATTGTTACCATTTCATTTTGTTGTAAACTAACATCTGTTTCAGCATCAATGTACTGTTGGTATATCAACCATGAATTAACAATGTGTTTTCCACCTTTCCCACTAGGTGACTCCTTAGCCTACTCCTTAGCATTTCTTTCTACATGCTACATCTATTTTCCCTGATTATCAGCTCTTGTTTTCTCATCAATGTGTACGATTGATGAAAACTGTTATAATCGGTCTCCCACATAACCCAGCCTCTTTCAGGGGAGGAATTTCTGCTCTACTGGCAGTCAATATGTATTTTTATAGCTCTCAATTTCATTTGGAGGGCATACCAATATGCTATTCAGAAAAACCCATACTTTACCCATGATGCATCCTTATTCTCCCTTCCCAGTTAGAAATTGGTTGGAAAAGTCGCAATTCTGACCACTTTTTGGATCGAATTAAAAAGCTGCTCTACTGGCAGTCAATATTCATTTTTATAGATATCTTTCAATCTCATTTGGAGGCCATAGCAATATGCTATTCAAAAAAAGCCAAAATTTGTATAAATAGCTCTCAACTCATGGTGCAGGCGATGAGGCCTACTAGAGGAGAGGTTTTGCCTCTGCATGTAAAATCCATAGTCTATATCACGCCCTTCAAAGATAAAAAGTCGGAAAATATTAAATTAATTCAATTTCTTTTTTTTTTATTCTCTGAGGTATTAATCTATCCAAGGGAAGTGAGGCGACACAGGAACTGTTTGGGATCCGCGCCGCTGGATAGATGGCCTATTTATTAACATAGTAACATGATTAGTTGAATAAAGTAGAAAAGAAAAAGAAATTTTCTAAGTGTCCATGATTGAAAGTGTAGCAGGCCGGCAGTGACGTCACGGCGTCACTGGAGGGTGAGCTGGTAACACCCCCTGTCGATTAATTGTTGTACTAATTGATTAGTCCATGTCATTAATCTATCCAAGGGAAGTGAGGCGACACAGGAACTGTTTGGGATCCACGCCGCTGGATAGACGGCCAAAGTCCAAATAATATAGTATGATTATATAGTATGAGTATAGAACAATAAACTTAAGTCACTCATGATAATATAACTTAGTGAATAAACCCAACCTCCTCAATACACTATGGAGGTAAAGTTGAGCCGTCTGGCATTTGTTGAAATTGCGACCCATCACTAGAAAGTCATCAAGGTAATCGGCACAAAAGAAACCTCCATGTCATTAATCTATCCAAGGGAAGTGAGGCGACACAGGAACTGTTTGGGATCCGCGCCCCTGGATAGACGGCCAAAGTCCAAATAATATAGTATGATTATATAGTATGAGTATAGAACAATAAACTTAAGTCACTCATGATAATATAACTTAGTCAATAGAGCGCACCCTTATGGTGCGTCGCATACGACGACAAGGCCTTGGAGACTAAGCAGTCTGTCGCCACTCGATTGGTGAAAGGCTTGGTGAGATACACCAATGCCGCCATGGTGGACCAATTCCCACATTGTCTTATATCCTCCAAGGAGAGGCCCAGATTGTACATGTACAAGGCGCCTGCGTGTCGTAAGGAGTGGGAACCCACCCTCTTAGACTCCAGACCCGAGCGGTCTAGCAGGGTCTTGAGAAAGGATAACACCTTGCTGTAAGTCAAAGGCTTAGGGGTGCCAGATCCCACCAGCATGAAGGCTGGGCTGTTTGGACCTGAGCTTGGGAAATCCATGAAATGCTTCCGGACCCAAGTCACCGCGCACACTGGGGAACCACCAGCTACAGTGACAGGGACTTGGTGGACCTTTTGGCAGTACTGAATGGTTTTGGAGCTGGACACTTTTATCTCCAGCCCCCAGTCATTGAAGACCACGGCTCCTCTAGGCAGGTAGTGACCCTGCAAGGCACTGGAGTCCGGGACAAGATTACTCTTCCTTAGGAGGCCTCTGAAGGCCAAGGTGATGCATGCCCACATAGTGATCTCGTTTGGATTTGAAAGGTCCAAGCTGTTAAACATCAAATGTAAGTCCTCCAGGAATAAAGTGGGGCGGTGAGGTTCTGGGCCGCCCAAGGCCCGGCGGATACCCGACATTGTCATCGCAAAGGTAAACTCAGACCTGAGGTATAGCACATCATGGCTAAAATAGTTGTTAAGGCTGATGTAGTTCTGGATCGTAGAATATCTCAAGGATTTAGACAGGTACACCGCGTAACGGCACATGACGTCAAGCTTGGTGGGTACCGGGGTGGCGCCAGCTAGGGCACAGAACCCGAGGAACTTCTTCCACTGGGAAGTTTTCGTTTTCCAGGTGGAGGCTGACCACGCCATCGACCTCAACTCCGCGGCCCTGATGTCCAGCTCCCTGACAAACTGATTTGTTTCTACAACATAAATGGAAAGGAATGTCATTAAAGCACTCGGCTCTGGACACTGCATCGGCAACAACATTCTTGTAACCCGGCAAGAAAACCCCCACTAGATGGCAATTAAAAATCACAGTGTCCCAGAAAATGAGGCGGAGGATGTCCATAGACCTGCTATTGTCACTCTTGCCCGTATTCAAAGCGGCCACCACCTGGGTGTTGTCCGTCACGCATTCTACACGTGTGTCGCGCCACTCGTCCCCCCATCTCCATGAGGATAGGATATAACTCCTGTACGTTAATGTTAGAGGGAATGTGCATATCCGGTTTAGGAGTACAATGACTGTGAAGATCTCTTGGGTCCCTCCAACTCTTAGACCATGAGCCGGCGGCCCAGTCGTCACCGTACACAGCCCCCCACCCGACCGTGGTCGCTGCATCGGTGTGAATGACTGCCGTGTTCATTGGGCCCGGTTTGATGATCTTAGCTTCCCCGTTAAACCATGCTGCGAAGTCTGACCACCACAGGAGGTCCTGGCGGAATGACTTTGATAGCGAAACATATCGCTTGAAGGGGGTAAAATGCGAAAGCATTTTGATGACTCGATGACTGAAGGTCCTGCCGCCCCTAACTAGCATGTTGCAATGGGCTAGAACCCCACATAGGCGTTGCAGCTGCTTCCTCGTCGCCCGCAGGTGACCTGAGAAGAAGTCTATTTCCTCGTGTAGGCTGGCTATTTTCTCGTCGGGCAGACGGAGCTTCATTTCGATGGAGTCTAACTCCACTCCCAGATAGGTCTGGATTTGGGCCGGCGACCTGACCTTTTTATATGAAATATAGAAACCCAACCTCCTCAATACACTATGGAGGTAAAGTTGAGCCGTCTGGCATTCGTTGAAATTGCGACCCATCACTAGAAAGTCATCAAGGTAATTGGCACAAAAGAAACCTTGTCCCTCCATATGACGCGAGACCGCGTCGGTGATGCGAGTGAACACGCTGGGAGACATCCTGGTCCCGAAGGCCAAGAAATTGTCCTCTATGAAGCATGGGGTACCGTCTATGTCCCACTGCAAACCTTGAAACTTCCTGTCACTCTCTCTTATCAAAATTGACCTATAAGCACTGGTAATGTCTGTGACTGCCATAAAGCAGTATGGCTGCATAGCTGCGGAAACCATATCTGCGGTTTTATACTTGAAAGTTTGGAAGGTTGATTCCATAAAGGAATTGATGGATGCCCTTAGGGGGCGGCTAGCATCCGTGATAGGCCTATATGAGCCCCCTTTCTTCTCGACGGCACCGAGGGCATGGATGCAGTGGGGGGTTCTTGGCACCAACGATAACTTGCCACTACTCAACTCTTCGAGAATAATCTCGCTAATCTCATCCTTGGCCGAGACCGTCGCAGACTTATAGTTTGTACACAAATAAGGGTGAATCACAGAACCTGGGTCAACTAATTTAAAGCTGTGGGTCAAACTGTCCAACAAAAAATGTGCGTCTGGGTCGGGAGCGGCTACACCATGTCCCGACAGCATCTCCCTCCAGGCACATAAGTTCATCTGTGATCGTACCCCCCCCCCCCCACAAAATGGGACTCCTTGACATCCCATAATGGAAGGTAGTCAGCGTACATGTTACACAAATCATCTACACTAGCACATACACAAATAGCATCACAATCTACACTGATGTTCCAGGTTTGAGCGTGCACTCGGCTCGGCTCCGCACTTACGGCTAAGGTCTGCGCGTGCACTCGGCTCGGCTCCGTACTGACGGCTAAGTCACGCGGTCACATATGATGACCCGGGTTGCCCTGTTGGGCATGAGGAAGACCTTGAGGTGGGAAACCACTCCCATATGCTTGAGGGGGGTTACCCATCATCTGAGCCTGGTTGCCATAGAAACCGCTAGGTTGGCTCCTGCAGTATCTACCTTTATGGGCCCCCGGCAGTTGCTGCAAATATGTTTTTTGTTGCAAGGGTTATAGTTGCATCTGTCGCGGAAGTTCCATTGCCCACATATATCCGGGGGGCACAGTCCTCCTTTGTTGCCAGAGCCCCGTCCCCCGCTGTTGGTCCCCCAACTTTCACTGCGCTCCCTGGCCAGTGCTCTGCGGACTGGTCCAGTGTTATCCGCGCCCAGGCAGTTGTGGCGGGCATCCTCATCGCAGGATACAAAATCTGTGAGGTCACCCTCTTTAACCTTGGTGGTGACCTTGAACTCATACTTAGCAAGAGTGTCGGCCTCATAAGCCTTGGACAAGCCCCTCATAGTGATGAACTTCATATGGGCAGAGTAGCCCCTGGCCGTTATGCGGCTGGGAAATTCACCTTTAATGATACACTTGTGCACACATGTCATACCATACACAAGCTCTCGGTAGGACATTTGCTTATAATCCTTGTCCACCTCCAGATGATAATCAGGCCTAATTTTTTCCCTAGACCTCTTCCTCCTGTTGTCCCTAGCATAAACCCTCAGTTCATCACACAGAATATCTGACAAACCTTGGGGTTGACGGGGTCCCAGGAGAGCAGCATCAAAGTCTGGGGAGAGTAGTCCCAGAGACTGGTGTGATAGCCCAGCCCTCTGTAGCCCTGCCTGGATGGTGGCTGAAGCAGAGGATTGGTACAGAGGCTGTGGCCTCTGCTGCTGTTGCTGCTGTTGAAACTGCTGTTGAAACTGCTGTTGATATGGCTGTTGCTGCTGCTGATGAGCTTGTTGGTGCTGGGATTGCTGGGTGGTGAAGGGAGCTGAGCTGAAGCCGTTTGAGGTCTTTCCACCCCTATGCCCTTGCTGATCGCCTCTAAAACTATCAAAATTGCCCTGCATATCGTTGTAGGCGGCCGCACCGGAAGGGTGAGAGTGGGCGCCACCATGATTGTTGATGTCCGTGGCCGCATTCGAGTCTCCACCCCGGTGAGCAGAAGTCGGCGCTGGTCCCCGCGTGTCCGCATGTTGTCGGCCGGGTACCGGCCGAGAATCCGTACTGCCCGCTCTCCCGCCCGGGCTGCCCGCTCTCCCGCCAGGACTGCCCTGGTCGGTCTCCTGCCGGCCCTGGGGGCAGACATTGTCGTCCTGTGCCGGCGATGTCCTCCTAGGTGTCCCCTTGTCCGGGTTAGGGGCCTCGCATTGCGGACATTTTGCTCGATTGCCATGATATTCCTGGCCACAAAAACATACAGTCATTTTGAGGCGATATAGAGGCGATATAGAGGCGATATAGAGGCTATTTCACAAAAGAAATTTTCTAAGTGTCCATTATTGAAAGTGTAGCAGGCCGGCAGTGACGTCAGGGCGTCACTGGCGGGAGAGCTGGTAACACCCCCTGTCGATTAATAGTTGTACTAATTGATTAGTCCATGTCATTTACTCATTTGAAACATTCACGAGACCACTTTGGGATGCAATAAAAAAAATGTGGTACACTAAACTGAGTTTCTTTGAAGTTCCTGAAAAATCAATGTGGTACAATTCAAAAAGTCATAGTAATACAAAAGTGGGGTGATGTAGGGGCAATAATATATGTGTAACATGGGTTCATGGTTTTGAGGCGGGAATGGCATAGCTTCACGTTAGGTGGCAACACCTGGCATCCTATACCATGTCCTCATAACGATTACCCGGTTGCGAGTCCGGGTATATAGTGGGCTGCAGTTGGCTATATCGAGGAGTTCGTCCGCGGATGAGGTCAGACCCACACCCTTAGATACTTCTGAGACCGGGGCCCCTACACCCCTCCTGCCTTTGGCCCTTGCACCAGCCCCTGCTGGGACAAGACCAGTTCAACCAGCCCTGCTGACTTTGAACCAGCAAGAACGCTGCTTGTATACTTGGAACCTTGTCTATAATATACCTGGACATTGTTGAACCCTTTTGTCGAGGCTGTGTTCGTATGAGAACCAAAGGATTGAGACCTGAATAAAACCTGTTGCATTCAAACCGAATTTGGAACCTGTGTTTGTTTTATACTTTCACAACCCCTACATTGGGGCCGTGACCAGTTCGGCTAGAAAGTTGAATCACACATTTTTGTTGGGAAAAACATGACTGAACAGGGGATGGGTGGAGTGTCTCTCCATCCCATTTAGGGTCCGGATCCTGAGGTTGTGGCAGTCTTGGAGAAGCACTACGGGCCGAGTCGTACCAGTTCGACTCCAGAACCAAGAAGGGGTAACCCTGATGCTATTCGAAAAGATCTAGGGCTGACCCTAGAAGATTCTTCATTTGGGACTGCCAACACAGGCTATGGGTATCCTGCATGCTGAACGTCATCAGCGACATGAGGTCTCGATTCGAAGAAGCTAGAGTTGCCGAGATGGATAGAATGAATGCTGAGTTCGAAGCTTTGAGTCACCGGGTCACAAGCTACGTATGAAGAGTGATGAGTTGGAAGGGGAGACCATAGAGAAGCAAGTTCGTGTGGATTGTACACGATTGGAGCCCAAACTGATGGAGGATCAATATTCCCAACAGCAACACACCCTGCATCGGAGGACTGAGGTCTTGGTACGACGTCAACATCAGGCAGTGCAAGATTCGCATGAACTCCACCAGACGTTAAGAGAAACTACCAAAGCCATGTTAGACGAACGTGAAGCAGTGGCTAGAGAATTGGAAGAGGTTCAGGTGAAAAAGAGGAAGGAAGACTCTTGACCCAGCAATGCTGGATTTGGCAATGTCAGTGATGGAGTCTATGACTCAACATCTGGTGACAAACAGCTCCCCCATCTGGGGATGGTAATTCGAATCCAGGCAGTAGGTCAGGCTCTAATGAAAGGGCCAGCCGATTTGGTTCTGGTGAAAGATCTTCAAGGTCTGAACGTTCGAACCTCTCCCATGGGAGAACAGGGAGTCCCCCTATGAATTCTGATAGAAGGGTATCCCGCCGTGAATCGATGTCCCCATTGATGAAATTGATTTACAATTCGAATCCGTGCAGTTGATTGTGTCAGCAGACATACTGATAACGCCAATATTGTAGATTGGAGCGTTGAACAGTCACATTTGCTACACAGAGATAACCATAATGCAGCTAGACAAACGGCGAGCACTCCAACGCCTTTCCCTGGCAGACAGCCATGGCAGGAATGGTTTGCGGACTTCATGGACGACATGAGGTATAACCGTTGGTCCGAGCAGGAGTCATTAGATGAACTATTTCGAGCGCTCAGAAATGGGCCAGGAAAGTTGGCAGTTTCAAGATGGAGGACTAGACACAGGGCAGGGTCGTTTACCCAGCTGGTGGAATGTGCTAGTTACCTTATTGGTAATGTGGGAAATGAAGATCCACTCCATCAATTTTGAAAAGGACTCAAAAGCCTAATGAGTCATATCGGGTATTTGTCTTTGAGCTACAGAACTTGTTGCAAAGAGAAAGACCATGATGGGAGTTGGATGACCCCCAGTTCCTGGATGATCTGTTTTCACAGTTCATTGAGGGCCTAAGTGATTCAGATGAGTGACAAGCTACCTGTGATAGTTGGAAAGCTGGAACAATCTTAACGGACTTGTTCATGGCCATAGAAGACTATGACAGGAAACATCATCTATTGTCATCAGGGGCACTTTCGAAAACTTCCTGTGTGGTGGAGGATTCAACTACCTCTGATACAGAGGAAGATGATCCTGGAAGGGAAGAGGAGATTGGCGCGTTTTTTCAAAAGAACAGCGGCAAATCTCATTCCAATTCGAATTCGAAACGCTATCCAAAGTCAGAAAGGAAAGCGGCTCCTGCACCCACTAGGACTACAGGCACACCTCCTACAACACCACCAACATCTAGTTCTATGGAGGAACTTCTTCTGAGACTGACTGATATGGTCACTGGAAATCAGCAAGCCTCACACATGAATCCGAAGCCGAAGGTGGATAAAACCACCAGGAAATGTTATAGTTGTCAGGCACTGGGACACTTTGCGGCAGAGTGTCCAGCTGATAAACCAGTCCAGATGAACCAGTGCCTAAACCTGAAGATAAGAAGACAGAAAACTAGGCAGGGTTGCTCAAGATGGCAAGGTGGTAACCCCTGAGGTGGATGTGTGCCAGCATATCACCAGCAGTGCAGACGATGAAGTCCAAAGTGCAGTAGAGACTGGAAGCTTGGGGGGAGGACCTGATCAGTCCCTTTCAGGCATGTTCAGTGAACCCAGTAAAGAAGACATCCAGGAAAAAGTACTGGGGGAGCGACGAATTGGGTACAGGAACTGGAAATGGTCGGTAGTGCTCGATTGTCCCCAAATCACCCCTGCTTGAAGCATCTGAAAAGGGGGGGCGTGGATCTTGCTGTCACAAAGGATTTTGAACGTTTCACCGTCAACCCATCACCACTAGATGGGAAGAGGTGGTATTTGACTATAGCAGCAAAGGGTAGGCCTGCGGAATTTTTGGTCAATACTGGGGCTAGTCACCCCATGATCTCCAAAAGATTCCATGACCTTGTAGCCGATGAGCATGACAACCTCAAAACGGGGGTAAAAGCTCATTTAGCCGACGGTAGCTGCGTGCAGACGTTTGGTAAAGTGTTTTTCGAAGTCAATATAGGTGGACAGGAGTACTTCCTGTCGCCTACTATTGCTGATCTAAGTGATGATGGTATCATTGGCTTAAACTTTGCGGCATCGTATGGGGCTATGTTGGAACCTTGCAGGGGGATGTTAAAGATTGAGCATCCATACAGGGTGGTCGTACAATGTGTATTGAGAAAGGTAGCTTCTGTAGCCTCGGTGTTGCAGACGGTTAAGATACCTCCAGGACAGGCCTGTGATGATCTGTTTTCGAGTGACAGTATATTCCGGGACCAAATGGCAGGAATTGAACCTGATGTGGTGAGATAAGCTTCTATTGGACTGGAAAGTGCAGATACTTTCGTAGGCAGTGGTAGTAGGAATTTGATTCCTATTTTGAATCCTGTAGGTGAGGTCCGATATCTAGAGAAAGGTACTCCCGTTGGGCAGGTGATCCTTGCACAGGCAAGCACCAGTATACTTTCAGAAGATACCAAACCAGAGCCTCAAAGGATATTCGATCTGTGATCTGAGACAATTGGTTGATGATTCGAGCTTGGTGACGGGGGAACAGAAGGACCAGATAAGCCAGTTGTTATTGAGATATGATGTAGAATTCGGGGAGCCCACTGGGTTGGGCCAAACTGATATTGTGCTACACTCAATTAACACTGCAGAGGCTGCACCTTTTAAAATCCCTTATAGATGCCTTCCTTTGAAGAAGAAATTGATGGCCAAGAAGGAAATTGCTGAGCAGCTGTGATTAGGGGTGATTGTTCCCGGCACTAGCCCCTGGTCCAGTCTTGTTCAGATGGTAACTAAGAAGGACGGCACAATTCGCTTCTGTATAGACTATAGAAAATTGAATGGCTGTACAAAGAAGAATTCTTACCCTCTACCACATATAGATGACACAATTGATTCCCTGGGCGGAAATCAATGGTTCTGTACATTGGATATCCAGTCAGGATACCGGCAGGTCGGTATGAAGGAGGAAGATCAAGAGTAAATAGCCTTTTCGACCCATGTTGGTCTATTCCAATACAATGTGATGCCAGACGCCAGTAATGATAGCATTGCCAGTAATAATAGCATTCGATGTATGTCTGGCAAGTTTGGCTTGAAAGGTTGAAAATCAATGGTTAAAAGTTAAAACCAAAGAAATGCAACCTTTTTAGGACATCAATTTATTACTTGGTCCGATAATATCCACTATTGGTGTTCAATCTGATCTTGAGAAGTTGATTGTTGTGTCAGAATGGGAAAGGCGGGATGGACCTAAAGAAATATGGTCCTTTCTAGGCTTCTGTAGTTACTACAGGGACTTCCATCCGGGTTATATGCCAGAAGAGCTCAGCCTTTGTAGGCTCTAGCTCACTGAACTCCGGGTAGAAGGAAGGAGCCTTCCCATGGGGATCTGAACAAAATCTAGCCATGAAAAACCTGTTTCACACCACTCCAGTTTTGAAATATCCCACTGCTGAGGGTCATTTAATACTGACACAGATGCCATTGATGATAGCATTGGTGCTGCCTTGTCCCAAATGCAGGAAGGGAAAAGGGTGCCGCTAGCAATACCCTCAATAAGGCTCAGAGGAATTACTGTACTACCAAACACGAGTTGTTGGCTGTGGTCGTATGAACAAAAAAGTTTCCTATGTGGAGATGATTTCACTTTATGGACAGATCATTCCTCCTTGAAATGGGTACTGAATTTCAAGGAAGCAGAGGGGATGATCGGTAGATGGTTAACCCATCTGTCTGAGTTCGGGTTGGAGAACAGCCAGATCCAACACCGGGCAGGTAGTAAACATATTAATGTGGACGCCCTATCCAGAAGGCCCATTCGGAAGTGTTCTAGGATGGATTGCGATGACTGTGGAGCCCATAACGCTGTGGTGGCTGGAATTTGGATGCCATTTGATGTGGGACACCCCAAAGCTATGAAGTGTTCTACGGAGACAATAAAACAGTTTCATAAGGGTGATCCAGTCATTTTGAGACTCATAGAGCAGGTCTCTGGGGGTATACGACCACAGAGACCATTTGTTTCGCTTGAAAACAGAGAAATGAGACAATTGCTGGCACAGTGGGCCGAGCTAACATTTGTCAATGGCATCTTATGTAGGTGGAAGATAACACCTTATAACAGGTTGGGGCCGGGACCATGTTGTTAGGACGTACTAAATACATAGTACACCTTTTAGATTGGGTCTGTACCAAGATTATGGTACTGTGCACCATATGCATCTTGGGCTGTACCATAGTTTTGGTACATATGGTGTGTTCACTGGACCATGACCCCTGCTCATGCAGGTAAATGGGCCAATCACAGCCTAGTACTCATGCACTTTACCTGTTCTCACTGGACTGTGACCCTTATCTGTGCATGTAATTAGTGGGGTCACTGGGGTCATAGGTGGGAATAGGGAAACCACTCTACTGCTTCGTACTTATATTTACATTATATGGCTTATTTGCTACATTATCAAACATCACTAAGTTAAAACAAAAATGTCATTTTGTGGGCCTTAATCTATGATTTCATCCTATGGGTTCATTTACATTAGCAGATTTAACAAAAAATTAGCAAACTGATTTTACTAAACAATTACTGAAGGAAAATATGCAGATAAAGCCATTTCTTAGATAATATTCTGATTTTAGTTATGGAAAAGGGTGCATATATCAAGTATAGATCTCTGCTTCCTATGGTGGCATCAGAATTATGCATTTTGACATGGAAATATGAGAAAAGTGACAATGAATCAGTGTACCAAGTTCTTGGTACACCCTGTGTTCTGGGGACTGTCAGTCAATCTTAGGGCGTACTAAGAAACTGGTCAGTCTCCAACCTGTATAAGGCCAAACTTTGCCAAATTGTGATACCTACCGCTATGCGGAAGGATATCATGTATTTCGTGCATGGACATCAGACCAGTGGACACTTTGGAAAGAAACGCTCTTTGGCGAGACTCTACAGAAGGTACTGCTGGTCTGGTATGAGTAAGGATCTGATTAGGTGGATCTCAACTTGTCCAGATTGCTGTTTGAACAAACCGGGTGAAGGCCCGGGGAAGTTACCACTAACTCAAGAACTATGGGGAGATAGATTTGCACGTATAGCTGTGGATATCATCAGTGGCATCAAACCCACTCCTGATGGAAACATGTGCATGATGATAATTTCTGATTACTAATTACACAAGAGTGTTCCCTCTGAAAGATCATAAAGCACACGCTTGTGCTCGTGCATTTGTGAAAGGATGGGTGTTGAACTTAGGTGTACCACTGATGCTGCACAGTGATCAACGCAGGGAATTTGAATCGGAGTTATGGTAAGCTATATGCAAAACAAGAACAAATCCGTACCGACCTCAGTCTGATGGAAAGATTCCATAGAACCTTGATACAAGTCCTGAAGCCTTTGGTCAATAATCAGATGGATGATTGGGATGAACAATGCGAGTTAGTGGTGCATGCTTATAACAGTACAGTCCATGCATCCACAGGTTGCAATCTGTTAGTATTCAAAGAGGATTTAATTATGCCTACTGACCTGGTGTTTGGCGTAACTTGGATAAAAGCTGAAATACCATGTCAGGTGATGTTTGTTGAAGCATTGAGGGATCAATTTAAATCTGCATACGAGATGGTTCGATGTGAACTGGGTAAATCAGCATCATGGCAAAAAGCTGGCTATGATGTGGATTTGAAACTCAGATCCTTCCGAGTAGGGGATAAAGTGGTTAGGCTACATGACTCCCTGCTGCAGTTGAAACTGTCACCCAACTTGGATGGTCCATTCACTGTCGTCAGAATTGTTCCTGAATCCACAGTGGTGATCAAATCAGTCATGGGACGGCTGTACAAATCCAATGTAGCTAGGCTACGACGGTGGCATGGTGATGTTTCAGCTCATTCGAAACCGTCGGAGTATCCGAAATCAGATGACACTGTGCAGAGGGCGACAACCCAGAAACGTAAGGGTCCTGGTAGACCTAAGAAACTGGTGTGTGAGCTCCCTCCCTCAGCCGAGTGATTGCTTTCGGGTACCAGAAAAATTAAGAAGGGCTAAAATTGTTACTGGTACTAGACTGTCAAGAAGAATAGAAAACATGTGCAAAAAGTCTCGGCAAATGACTATTGGACATCCTACAGAATCTCCCTGTAAGACCAGGTCTAAAGAACCGAAGATGGGGTTGAGACGCAGTCCCAGGCTAGGCCAGGGTTCTGCTGTGACCTAATTTGAAATCACAATGAAATTACAATTCCATCGAGGTAGTATAGACCCTTATTGCTGTCGAGTAATCATGTTAAAACCTTGTTGGTTTTTGAATGGTCCTGAGGGTGGCAGACAGATCAAGCCGGCGGGTATTCTTATGGGGCTGTCCTTAAATGACGTCATGCTGGAGGGGGGGAGGGGGGGTACCATGTACCATGACCAAACATGACCAAACATGACAAGGGGGGTCATGTGGTGCATGACGTCATGTTGAAAAAAAGAAGTGATTGCAGAGGAAAGGACAGAATGCAAGGAAAGCAGGAAAAACAGGAAATGTCAGTGAAGAATTTGGCATTATATATTTGTCAAAATTGTCTGCAGCGGGGGGGGGGGGTAGCCTCCCGAACAGAGCTGCTTGGAATGCCCCATTCAAAAGTGGAGTTAGTGCTCGATCACAACGGGAACACTCAGTAAGGCATATTATTTTGTAGTAAATAGATAGAATGAGGTTGTATCAAGGTCGATCACACCAACACAGATATGATCGGATCTTATAACAATAAGAATAGCTTTTTTCTAGGCCGTTCAAATGTAAATAAACCGCCGTTTTGATGACATCACAGGGCAGTGTAATATGGCCATAGGTTATTGCACGAGGAGCATGTAATACGGCGCTCCTTGGTCAAATCAATGGCACAGTTGTATTTCATAAAAAATATAAATCCATATTCTAGAGATCCCCCCAGACTTTGCCTTCTATTTAGCTGCCACCAGTCAGGGGTAAATCAACCCCTGCTCCAGTTCCCCCTTCCCAATAATTCCCCTACTCCCACATCTCATTCCCCCATTCTCTCAGGGGCTGTAGATTTGTCTGGGGGGGGGGGGAGTGATACTGTAGCATATTAAGATTGTATGGAGGGGGAGGAAGATGTTGCCAAAATAGGGGGAAACTAAGATAGTCCATTCATCCCAGGTACCAGAAGTTCACTTCCAGCGATGGCCGTCATTTCCAGCCCGAGGTTCTGGATCTATTCCAAGAAGTAGATGACGGTCAGTTCCATAACGCCCAGGAGTCCGACTATGAGTCCACTTCTGAATCAACAGGAGGTTCCGCTGCCACTGTGCGAGTAGCTGCTGTTGCTCTCCCTTCAACTTTCGAGCAGGACGCCGACAAGAGGGCCATGCCACCACCTTGGGGCTGCTGCCATGGCGGAATACTCCTAGACGCATCTGTAACGGTCGCGGAAAAATCATCTCGAGAAAGCGGGATTCGAACCCACAACCCTCAGATCACGTAACCTGCTGCTCTACCAACTGAGCTACTTCCCCGTCTGACAATCTGACCGCGCCATACGTTACTGGGTCGGTTCGGTGCGCAGAAGGGGGTGGTAACCACTTCCCTTACACAGCTCCCCCAGCTTCTATCATGTCCCGTAGCAGCTAATGATAGAAGCTCACAGCCCCGAACTGATCCAGCCAATTTGTTGACTGGACTTCATGCTGAACTCCAACTGCCCATACTGGGAACCAACTCTTCACTACCTGCTCCTCCAACTACCAACCGCCAGCAGGTGGCCAATCCCCAGCAAGTTGGGATGCTCCAACCATCTAAGTCAACCGTACCAGCGAGTGCGCTCGCTTTCTCCACCAGTGTAACAGTCGCGGAAAAATCATCTGGAGAAAGCGGGCCTCGAACCCACGACCCTCAGATCACGTAACCTGCTGCTCTACCAACTGAGCTACTTCCTCGTCTGACAATCTGACCGCGCCGTACGTTACTGGGTTGGTTCAGTGCGCGGAAGGGGGTGGTAACCACTTCCCTTACACATCCCTTCGAAGGATATCGATAATTAAATGGACACTTCGATGGAGGAGCCCCAGGAGGATGAGGAAATGCCTGATCTGGAGGAGGTGGGGCAGGTAACGACTTATAGTGTGTCCAAGGAGGAGCTGGAACAGGCGTTCCGTGACTCCCTGGCACAGGAACAGTTGATCGAGGTCCTAGAATGTGGGCCACCCTTCGACACGTCCCTGCACCTGCACCCAACACTGATGTCTCACATCTTAAGTAAGTGCGAGGATATGGACTTCATGGATCACATGGAAAACACGTGAGGGGGCGATAAAGGGGGCGTACAAAAATGAGATCTTCTGCAAAATTCAATTTTTTAATTTTTTTAAATTTCATTATTTGACATCCACATGGTGATATACAAGTCAAATACATTCATTCTTTTAGCATACAAACAGTGTTCATTAAAGGTATATAAAGAGCTTTGGAAGGACATATCACAAGCTATATCAATCTGAATACCAGTTAATCCTTAGCACTAATATCATAAAATGATTATTTAGCGCGGCTGGTCAGGCCTGAAATAAAGCATCATTATATACAAATATGCAGCATTCTTCTTTCTGATGCCCAAGTACTAAACCTATTAAGGTGTGGGAGGGATGTCCGGGCCGCCCATCTGCTGCCACGGGCCCCAGAGTTACCTGAGTCCAGTGAGGGTAGCGACGCTAGCACCTCCGGGAGGAAAAAGCACCTCACCAAACACAAGGGTGACCGCAGATCCTCCCATTCGAGTACCCCCAGTACCAGCTGAGCCTACTCCAGCTCAATTTGAAGCTCCTCCAGTGACCACTGAGCCCACTCCAGCTCAATTCGAAAAGCCCTCAGCCATAACTGAGCCCTCTCAGGCTCCATTCGAACCACCTCCAGTGTGTTCTGAACCTCCTTTGGTTCAATTCGAATCCCCTCCATGCCACTTTGAGTCAGCTGATAGTGCAATGGAAGTCACTCCTCCTACACTGGATCAGGCGGAACAGCTGACTCGCTACGCTCAGGTACTGAAAGTACTGCGGGCAGTCAACGAGAAATTGAAGAAGCTGCCAAAGCCTACCCCACTGCCCAGTTGAACAGTCAAAAATGAAAAGCCAAGAAGGCTGAGGCCAGGAAGCCATGTGTACCACATCCAGGCACCTCTGCCAGAAAAGCCTTCTTCGCCAACGCCCCCTGTACAGGGGCCTTTGAATCAACCCATTCTGGGTGCTCCTGCTCCAGCAGCACCATCCCCGGTTGCTGGTCTATCCGGTGGTGATCCACAGGATTGACCAGAAACCAAGGCAGAAGCCATGATATGGAAAAATGCCATTGGTGGATTCAAGCTGTTCCACCCAGAATGTATCGAACACTGCAAGAGGGGCAGGAAAATGTATTACTACAACCATGAGGCTCGCCCCAAAATAAGGTGGGCCATGGTGAAGTATCGACAGGGAACCAACGAAACCTGCCTTTTCGACTCCTGTAAGTTTCATTACAAACATGAACAAAGGCCAATGCCCACTCCTCTTCAATTCAAGAGGCACTTATTTGAGATGCATATGCATCATTGACCCGTACATATATGTTTGCACAGAGGGTGGGAAGCATAACGAAGTGCCATGGCTTCCGCACCCTTCGCAAAAGACGCCTTATTAAGCATTTAATCGACGATCATGGCCATTAATTATACAAAAGTTTCAACCTTAACCTTGCTTTAAAGATTTAGCGCCTGTAATCATTCATTGGTCAATTCTGGCATCAGAAATGAATTCCTTGTTAAAAAGTACCCTCAAGTCATGTGTCATACATGTATGTTATTCCATATCAGGCCAGCAGGTGGGTATGGGTGAGCAGGTGGGTGTGGGAGAGCAGGTGGGTGTGGGAGAGCAGGTGGGTGTGGGTGTGCAGGTGGATGTGGGCGACAGTTGCAGGCTGCAGGCATGCACCGCCTTCTGTCCCTATCAAAAAGTGAGTCGATCAGACTATAAATGACGAAGATATGGGTGGTACAATTGCGCTCTGCACACGTTCAGATCTAGTGCAGTACGAGAATTACCAGTGGTGCCACCCTGTGCATCACGGCTGGAACAGGAACTATGCTACGCGTGTTCTCAGGTTGGGGCCGGGACCATGTTATTAGAACGTACTAAATACATAGTACACCCTTTCCATTGGGGCTGTACCAAGATTAAGGTACTGTGCACCAACTTGGGCTGTACCATAATCTTGGTACACCTGGTGTGTTCACTGGACCATGACCCCTGCTCATGCAAGTAAATGGGCCAATCACAGCCCAGTACTCATGTACATTACCTGTGGTCACTGGACTGTGACCCTTATCTGTGCATGTAATTAGTGGGGTCACTGGGGGACTAGGGAAACCACTCTACTATTCATACTTATATTTACATTATATGGCTTATTTACTACATTATCAAAGTGAAAACAAAAACATCATTTTGTGGGCCTTAATCAATGATTTCATCCTATGGATTTATTTTTATTAGCAGATTTAATAAAAAATCAGCAAACTGATTTTACTGAACATTTACTGAAGGAAAATATGTAGATAAAGCCATTTCTAAGATAATATTCCGATTTTAGTTATGAAAAAGGGTGCATACATAGATTATAGACCTCTGCTTTCTATAGTGGCATCAAAATTATGCATTTTGGCATGGAAATATGAGGAAAGTGACAATAAATGAGTGTACCAAGTTCTTGGTACACCCTGTGTTCTGGGGACTGTCACTCAATCTTAGGGCGTACTAAGAAACTGGTCAGTCTCCAACCTGGTTCTTTTGCTTTGCTTTGGTGTCCTGCATTTAAATTTAAATTTAAAAACCTACATGTTTTTTTTCTGTGTATATGAGGGTATTTCTACTGTAGTAGATGGCATTCCTGTATGTAAAGAGAGAAATATTTCAATCTTTGGTTTAACATTGAAGTCTATGTAGCTTTCATATAGAGGGTAGCAATTTAACAGTAGTTAAGAGTTTACCGAAAAGAGAGAAATTAGTAACCAAAAATCGCAGCTCAATATCACATGGAAGGAAAGACATTTTAAATTTCTTTTTGAAGGAAACATTTGTCTCCCGACCTTGCCTTTCTGTCCCTTTTGTCATCTAATGTTAATGTCTCACGCACACTGAATGACATAGATTCTCCCATGTCCCAAAAACATCTTAAAAATGGTTCAGTTGTCGTATATTACTCAGTTACCCTGAGTCAATGACTCATATAAGGCAGAACAGATATATAGTAACTTATATACATTAATTAAGAACACGTGATATTTTTTATAGAATAGTATAAGGGGAACATATTTTATCTTAACCCTATTCTGTACTGTTGTGGCTTCACGCCTAACGCCCTCACTAATCAGCTGCTGTATAGTACAAAATGGTACCCAAATACGCTCAATCTATTTGTGATGAATCTACCATGTACTCCCCTTATTTTGGTAGCATATCTAAGATTAAATATAATAAATAATGTATTTTAATCAGGATTTAAGGAGATTTTACGGCAAAAATTTTAGGAATTCTTCCAGGAATCCTAATGAGTACAGAAATTCCAACCTTATCCATATTATAACTACTCATATACTGCATAAGATATGTAATAGGAGCACATATATATCAGTTTAGAACCCAAGATATTTGACAGAATAGATTAGGCAAGAATTATATGTTAACCCTGTCATTTAGAGGCATGGCTTCACGCCTAACGCCCTCAATAATCAGCTGCTGTATATTATACAAGTAGGCTGTTCGACAGCAGGCCAGTTTGGCCCCTACGTATCTGTCACAGTGCTAAAGAAGGGCTTATTGTATTGCATTATTTTACCTGTTATGCTATGGTCATTATTTCATGTCTTACCATGTTGGAAACGTCTATTTGTCTTCTTTCACCTTTGTTCAGGTATATGTTTTAATAATCCTATCTATAATTAATTTCACACAGTTTATTTTTTGGTACCGCTGAGAATATCAGCATTTTGGGCTGGGTTGCACTACACTCAGGGCAGACATGGTCTTTGCCTTTGGAAGAAAAGAAGGGTTATTTTCAATATAGATGCATCATTTTTTGGGAGGATATAGTCGACACAGTACATTTTCCATATATCCAACTTTTATAGTGTAATTCTTTGCCATTTAGTCACAAATATAGGGTGAATTTCCAACTTCCAATAGCCACTGTTTCTAAGATAAGTACCAGAAGATTCTGGAGGAGTGGCAATATATTCTATATGAGTTACTTTTATAATAACAATTATTATTTTATTTATATCTATTACTCCATTTTCCCCCAAAGGGCATAAAAAGTGGTCCCCACAGAAAAACAGACTGGGGCAGGGTATGACCAGGCCCTGTGCAGTCTGTCTGACGGCCCTCCCTGCTCCCTGTGGCCGGGGGTGGTCAGTGAATACCCCTGCTGTGTGGCCTGACCCTACTGTGGCTAATTCTCTTAAAGGGGCACATGGCAGAAACTGAAAAGCAAGAAACTAATGGAAAATGTTCGCTAACCCCCCTTAAATCCTCATTAAACATCATTATTTTAGAGGACATATTTATTTCTGCATGATATCTGACCATCAAATAAATATTGTATTAATAGTTTGAATATTTCTATTTTTGACCGAACTGCCTAATACAAGGGTATCTCACCACCCTCAATCGATGAGTGAGGAACCTACTATGTAGTTTGCTCATTTCTATAACATATCTAAGATTAAATATAATATATAATGGGTTTAATCACAAAGTTAGGGCATTGATGAGTAATATAGAGATCTCTTTATTTTTTAGATATACCACGATGCTTCCTGGGGTAAAAAAAAACACCATTAAAATGAGCTATCAGGTACTTTTGAATGGATTCTTTGTCCACCTTAGGGTGTTTCCCCAATAATTAAAACAAGTGTCTATAGATATCATGCAAAAAGGGTTTTAGTGATTTTATGCAACTCCTGTTCTTTAAATGGCATTGCCCCTTTTGTACAGAGCTAGAAAAAATATATTTCTACCCATATGTTACTTTACATTTATACTGAATCCTCAAATACCAGTGTAGGGCACCTATTACAATCATTACTGTGATGAAAATTTCATCAAAATCATAAGATGATTGACGGGTGTGACCCCAGGTCAGCAGATGACCTGAGGTCACGCCTGTCAATCACCCAAAAGTACATCTTCCCCAATAGGGCACAATCATTGGGAACACAACATATTTGGCCGTACCTACCCCAGTATTCAGGCCCTGGGGATTCAATTGGAACTATTGTCATGTTGCTAGGACCACTCTGTTACCTAGCAACAGCAATTCCAAACATCCCATGCCTAGCAACCGGCACAATAAATGGGAATAGAAGGTATTTGACCATACCTACCCCCAGTATACAAGCCCTGGGGATTCTATTGGAACTATTGTCATGTTGCTAGGACCACTCTGTTACCTAGCAACAGCAATTACAAACATCCCATGCCTAGCAACTGACATAATAGGTGGGAATAGAAGGTATTTGATCGTACCTACCCCCAGTATGCAAGCCCTGGGGATTCTATCGGAACTACTGTCATGTTGCTAGGACAACAGCAATTCCAAACATTCCATGCCTAGCATTATAGCAACTGGCACAATATCTGACCAACTGCCCTAACGTATTTGTCATCCCCCACTACCGTGGATGCCTTTAATTTCAGTTGATCATCATAATCTAAAGATTATATGGAGAGATCAAGCCAGAACCGAACCAGTTCAGTTCTGGCTTGTAAAATAGAATAATTGTAATATAAATAGCATTATACATGTTGGGGATGTGTATTTCCTCAGGAGGAAAGGGCGTTAGGCGTGAACCCAGGGGATATGATGATCCAACTTTGCCCCTCTTCTGGACATTTGCTATGTATATTTAACCTACTCCAATATTTCTGATTGGTGACCCACCCACCAAGGTACATGTAGACAAAAGCTTTTTACTATACTGCTACATTATTTTTGGACCCCTTAGCACTTGAAAAAAAAAGCAGTTTCTTGACAATCAGCCATAACATTTAATTTCCTCTTTACCAATTCACTGCCATACAAAAGATGAGTGCATTTTCTTGAACAGTCTATTGGGGTTATTAATAATTCATTGGCACTGTCAAGAAAGAACATATTGACAAGCTGGTTCTATAAATTTCCCCACCTCTCCCACTCAGCAATACCCTCCTATCAGTATCTCCATTTGTAACTTATGGCACTTCCATTGGCAACCCCACTTTATTACTGAAATCTATGCCTGTATTAACATTGAGGTATTTCCCCCCGTTTTTTCCTCACACAACGCCTATGGATAGAGGGAAGCGGAGTGGTGGTTAGAACGTTCTGATGGCTAGGAGGTGGCAGGGGACTCCCAGAAAATTTATACAGCCTTGGCTGGGGAAGGAGGGAAGAGACTGGCCATTTCCCCACCCTTTACTCCCCTCCGTGCTCATGGCAGGACATCCCCAGGTACAATCTTACAGTAAAGCAAATACAGGACACAGACCAATCCCCCACTCTTAAAGCAGTCAGTATGACTACTGAGACAACATCCCTTATCTTTCACCTCCATTGCTATTAAGCATCGTCCTTTGATCTTATAGCTGTGTAAACCTCACAGCCAGGATACTTATTGCAAAATGAAAGGGCAGAGGTTATAGGTTAGACTATGCCCCAAAGGACATTTTAAAATCCTGAATCCTCCCCTGCCTCCCTAGAGACAACAGTCATATATATGCAGGTATACAAATAATTGCAATAGAGAGGGGTATTCATGCACCATCATATTTTTTCATAGACACCTAAACAACACATGCTTGAAGTGGATGTGGGACCGCTTTCTTTTGGATGGGGGCATTTTCTGGACACATCTCCTTCATGGGGCCATTTTCTCTAGTATCTGATTAATATGTTACCCTGAGCTTCTGTAGACTAAACATCTTTATGGCCTTTGCTCCGCCTAACCCTACTATAGCTAGTTGGTCAGTAAATGAGTTCAATTCATTCCGCTATGCAGTGTTTGTATTTCTGAAGATCACACCTGGTGGTTATAGATACATTATGTTCTCACACAACGCCTATGGATAGGCCTCTTTACCACTATTTAGTGTACCATATTTTCTATTGCATCCCAAAGTGGTTTCATGAATGTTTCAAGTGAGTAAATACCTCAGAGAATAAAAAATGAATTAAAATTGAATTAATTTAATATCTTTTATCTTCGAAGGGGGTGATGAGGGGGGTTACAGTCCTCAAATTCAAAAACAAAGGTGATATTCTTGTTCCCGATCATGAGTACCATATATAAGGATGGGCCCCCCAACAATTTTGTGTTAAATCCCCCCCTACTATAGAATGGTTTCCTAGCCAATGTTAGGGTGTTTTGTTCAATGATAAAATAGAATAGAATAGAAAACAAAGGTGATATTCTTGTTTGCGATGATTAGTACATATGTACCATATCTTGACTCCAATTTTCCAGATTAACTCCCCCGCTAAGTGTATATGTTCCTGGTAGCTCATTTTAATGCTTTTCTTACCTCATGTCTGTATATTATGGAAAAAACTGCTGCATTCTCCACATATTGTATTGATTTCTTTAATTTGTGATTATAACACATATCATTCATTACATTTAGCTTTGGATATGCAACTGAAATAAGCAAAATAGATGATAGATTCATCATAAAATTGTTTAAGGGTGGTTGGATACCCTTTTGCACTGTACAGAAGGCTATTAGTGAGGGTAGTAGCCCAGTCAGCATTGCTTACTGGGACCCATACGTGTCTAAAGGTGGGCCGTTAGGTGGGAGCCACGTCACTTTGTCCATATGGGGCCAACCACATTTTTGTCCTGGGCTAACTGCTGGGACCAAGATGGGCTTGCCCAGATTTTAATTGTGCGTATCCATATGGGTATAGGGTGGGGCCCACATGGGCTTGCTTGAATTTTATTTTTATTATCTTTTTTTTTGGGGGGGGGGTGTAGGACTGTGAACCTCTACTGTAGTTGTTTGTCATTATTTGATATATTATCGCCCATCTCCCAGATAAGTTGGTTCCTCCATTTAGGTAGGAATCTTCCTCCACCATTCAGAGGGTAGAAAAATGCATCCTTTAGCTGACTTACTCTTGGGCTGGACACATTTCTTAACTTATGTGATGCAGCCAGCATGCGAGTAGCCTGTGTGTGAGAACTCAGTCAGTGGCAGGATTATGTATTTTTACGACATTCAGGGACGAGGTGTTTGTATCAGGGTGTGGCTTGTTTCCATATTCGTGTGCAGAATGGGGTCATAAAACATTCCATTCCCAGAACCTATTATGAAATCTGTTATATTCCTAGCCATTCTGGAATTATTGAGAATCCATAAACTTTTGTAATCCAAATGTAAAAAGCTCTGTTGAACACTAATGTGGTATCACTTACAACGAGGACATCTAGTGCTTTATTCAAGAACATGACTTGCCCACTTGGCCCAGGTCCAGCCCAGATGAATCCCATTCATGAGAGGAAGTGGGATTTGAAAAGTAGCCATGAAGGTTTAGTTGATGGCCTGAGCCCAGAGAGTAATTGGTGGGCTAACCCAAATGGGACCCACCCCACGGTACATTCAATGCCCATGTAAAGCCCATTGACCCTTGAACCCACTTTGCCCGAACCCATCCCAAGTGAAACCCATCTTGACATAACAGCATAGCAACTTTACTTAAAATGTTAATTTCAAAGAATCACTGCTAATGGATACAAATTAAAGTATTTCAAATGTAGTTAAATGTTTAAATTTGAAGTTTTGTCTGTGGGTTAAGCCCAGCTGGGGACTACCTAGCAGCCCAGGTTTACCCCCATAGAAGTCCCAAGGAGATTTTAGCCTACTTTGACTAGATAAAGCCCAGGCAAAACCCACTTTGACACAAATCTATGAAAATGGTACTTTGAATTATAATTTTCTAAAAACAACCAAAGATGAGTATGTTTCAAAGTATTTACAACATATTCTAGAAAAATATTGTTGGTGGGCTCAGCCCATTTGGAATCTCACTGGTAGCCCTGGACAAAAAATGAGGAAAACCCAGATATGGGCAAACCCAGATGGCCCAAGTAAAACACAAATGGGCCCCAGGGACCATTGCTGGCTGGGAGGCGTGCACCTAGGGTTAAGATAAGATAGATATGCTCCCTCTACCATAATAAAATATCTCACGTGTTCTTAACTGATGCATGTAAGTTCCTATACATGTCCTCTGCCTTATATGAGTCGTTTTAGCATGGGTAAGGTTGAAACTATAGAATGGCTATGACTAAGAAGAGAAGACTGAACACAAGATGTTGCCTTGTCTGAGGTCTAGCCGTATGTGAGGACTACTTTATTGTGCTGAGTCAGCACCTGTACTTTTGATATCACTACAAAACACCAGGGGGACCACTGGCTCACTGAGAGTTCTATGTCTATATATATGTGTATGTATGAAACGTCATTTTCAACAGAAATTTTTTGTATATTTTAAGTTTCTTGAAGAAATTGTCCAGATATTTTTTGGAACATATTCTTAAATCGTGATTAAAACAATTATTTTTGGTATGGACTAACTGATGAATACCAGTATTGATCAACAGGGGGTAGTGGTAGCCTCCTGCCGGTGATGCTGTGAGGTTACTGCTGGCTTCTCCTTCCCAAACATGGACAATTAGAATTTTGCTCCTCCATATCGCCTCTATATTGCCTCAATATGATTATATATATGCTTCTACGGCCAGGAATACCATAGACAGAAGCGTTTGAGGGTGAAAAATCTTCTACAGTTACTTACCATGGCGCGGACGCGGGGGTTGTACCCAGCAGACAGCACGCCAACACGTGGGGACCAGCAAGGATTGTCTCCATCTCGGTCAGTCCTTGAACGCGGCCACACATATAAAACGGTTCAGCATTGAGCAATGAAATGCAGGGAGGATGGAAACCCCTCAAACAGCTTCAATTTGTCATCCTCTAAGGCGCACAACTGCGTGGATGGCGCAGGGACCCGCGGGGATGGTTCATACGCGTGTGGAGATGGGGCGGTGACCAACCTGGGTGATGACGCGCAAGTTTTCTCGCCCACCGCAGTCACCGGGCAGCAGCAACAGTGGCAGCAGCAGTGGCAGCAGCAACAGCAGCAGTGGCAGCAGCAGCAGCAACAGCAGCAATTTAGAAAGTATGCAGAGGGTAAGGTAGACACATCATACCAGTCTTACCTTCTGTGGGAGCAGCAGCAGCCACATCAACAGCAACCTCAACAGCAGCAACAGCAGCCACCCCCCACAGAAGCCACAGCCTCTGTACCAAAGGGATGGCACTCATTACAGCCAATCCTCTGCTTCAGCCACCATCCAGGCTGGGCTACACAGGGCTGGGCTATCTCACCACTCTGGAGCTACTCTCCCAAGATCTGGACACCGCTCTCCTGGGACCCTGTGAACCCCAAGGTTTGTCTGATTATCTCTGATGTTGGCTATATGCCAAGGACAGCAAGAGGAAGAGGTCCAGAGAGAAAATGAGACCGGATTCTCACCTGGAGGTAGATAAAGATAATAAACAAATGTCCTACCAAAAGTTAGTTTATGTGTGCATGAATGTATCACATGGGGTGAATTCCCCAGCCACATAACGGCTAGGGGTTACTCGGCTCACATGAAGTTCATAACTAAGAGGGGCCTATCCAAGGCTTATTATTGCCGACACTCTAACTAAATAAATATGAGTTCAAGGTCACCACCAAGGTTATAGAGGGTGACCTCACAGATTTGTGACGAGGATGCCCGCCATGACTGCCTGGGGGCCAACAACCCTGTGCCGGTCTGCAGAGCTGCTCCCGGAGGCGTCAAGCAAGCAGCAAGCCTTACACACACAGCTGATAACCTGAATGAGGTTCCCATATATTCCACCAGAGGGCGGTGCAGTGGAGCCACTTAACCCAAGCTAACATTAGTACCCTTAACTGCCACAGGGGGGGCCTTAACAGAGCAGCACCCAGACTGGTACTCTCTGTACCAAAACACAAAACAAGGGGTTGTTTCCCAACATTTTACATGATTATTGTTTACAGTAACCTAGACAGGCAAAGCTATATCAGTGCGAACTCCCTATAGAGTTCAGAGCGGGTCAGTAGGCTTGTATTCGATATGATCGCAGGGCCTCTGTCCTAGTGTGAAGCCTAGGTGTGAAGAATTTAAACTTCCCCACTGCATTAGCCTTGAGAGCATTCTCCACTAACACAGCGAGTTCATCCTGGGGCATATTGTTCATGCCCTCTAGCACCTCAGCCACCTCCTCAGGTGTTTTACCCGCCTCCAGAGATGACTTACGGATCGTCTCCAGCAGGATGAGTTCCCGCTGGTTGGATCTCTCCTGCCGAGCCGTGTTGGTATTCCTAACCGCCTCGGTCTCCTGCTGGATGATCTAATCCTCTTTGGCAGCATCAGAGATGGCCTCCTTATTCCTTTGGGCGACGTCCCGGGCCAGCCTCATGGCTGGAGTCAGGAGTCGCTTTTTCTCGCGCCGGCTGAGGACAGTGTGAAATTCGGCAAATGTTTCCATATCCGAATCCAGCACAGCCAAGGCATCGGGACGCTGCTCGGTAACTGCTATGAGACGTTCTTTCCGGGTCTCATCTCCCACACCATCCAGAGCCGCATTTAGGCGGTCCGGGAACCAAGTGGGGAATCTTTCTCCTAGCAGTGCCAGACCGCCAAACGTACGAGTCAAGCTGAAGTCCATCAACTTAACCTCCTCCTTGCTTAATTGGTTGATTAAGCTACTCTGGAGTGTCCTCGGGACGCGTTCATCGTCCTTCATCCACTCCTCATGGTGGTGAGTAGCCAGGATACTTCCTGATCCTCCACCACCAGCAGCCTCGTCGAGTTTCCCGGTCTCGTCCGAAGTATCCATCACAGGATGCTCCGACTCCAGCACAGGCTCCTTCGGCGGGGTCTCTGGTGGCGTCACCACTGGTTTCAAAGGTGCCGGGGGTGGCGGTACTTTAAAACCAGAAGTCACTGCGGCAGCCAGGACTGATCCTAGCGTAGCGACAAATTGGGCTCCCACCGTAGTGGATTCCACATCCACAGCCTCCTCCAGATGAGGTTGGGGCTCCTCCATGATGCCCACCGTATTGCTTGTCTTCGGACGAGCTCCGGTGCCACTGTGTTCACCAAGTACTGCAGTGGCTGCCGCATTGGCCATGGCTACCGTAGCCACTGCGGGACTCGCCTCCAGTCCTTTGGACAAGGACAACAAATCCGTTATTGGGAGTGGAGTTTCCCGAACCGGGTTTGGTTCCGCAGCCGCTCCGGATTTCTTAAGTCCGGTGGTCCCCTTACCTTTTGTGATAGGTTCGGTTTTCACATCCGGCCTCTTGAGGATCGCGCAAAGGTCCACCTTGCTCTTAGGTTTAACGTCAGCTTCAGTGTCGGTCTTGCCTTTGGGCTTCTTCGGATCCTTTACCACCATGCTACTGGTGGCCACCGGATCCTTCTTAGTCTTAGTACTTGGAGAGCTAACTTTCTTTGGTTCGGGCTTCTTCGGCTCAGACTTCTCACCTTAGGTTGAGCCTTCTTGCCGGGCGCGGACTGCTTGGTAACCTTCGAGCCCGGTCGGTCGGCCGACTGGGATCTACTCCGGTTAGACTTCTTCGGACCCACGGCATCGCTGTCATCACTGTTGTCCTTCATGGCCAGTTTACGACTCACCGCCTTTTCGGCGAGATGCTGAGGCTTACCAACTGGGATGGTCCGCAAGCGGCTGCGGTGGATTCGGACTCTTTCTCGGAGAGATCCAACCCATCAGGTAGTTCGTTGTCATCACTGCCGTCCGGCGATGTTGACTTCTGAATCGGGGAGATAGCGGAGTCGACTTGCATCTCCGCTATCCTCTCACTGAGCTCAGCCCCGGAGTAAGGGTTGGCTCCGACTAGTCCCTGGACGGCGGAAGCCGTCTCGAGGTCAACGTGTGGTTTGGAGTGGTGGAGCTGCTGCTCTGCCATCCTTACCCTTCTACTGGGGTGTCTTACGACGGATGGGTTTGACGGGAAACGCAAAGTTCCCTGCCACCCTCCTTTGTCACAACGACTTCAAAAAAGAGTGCACGCTTACCAACTCTTTTAGATCACTTGCTCTTCTCAAATCCACCCAAAAACAAGATCCGCTGCTGCCGACTTGCCGCCGCTACTGATTTGGTTGGGACCAAAATCAATATGGCGGTTTCCTTGCTTTTGTTTTTAAAATAAAGTGCATGCGCAGCGTCTCGCGTGATTGGATGGAATCCCGTTATCCGGCGTGACCCAATTCTTCGTTAATCATGTCACAACCTTTCCCGCCCGCAGCTCGGGCTGTAGGGATCGACACGCCACACGGGCGGCTTCCAAAAGTCAAAATGTACTTCGAATATAGAGCTCAGCGGGAGTATTAGTGAATATATATGTGAAATCAAAGATTACCCCACCGGATTATCCGTTCACCACCCTCTGGGATCACTCTTATATTCCTTCCATTGACTCTGAGCGCCCCTGTCGGTAGCACACATATAACATATAGGGACAACACAGGACACCACACTCTTTGTGTAAAACAAGCTAGGTTACAGCCCCCCTAGCCACCAGCCTAGGGCTCCGCCGAACAGGATTACCGTCCGCATCAAATAACCTGGCCGGAGGACACTCATTCTTAACCAATAATCCAGCCTTGATCTTGGTTTTCCGTGCCGTCCTTCCTTCGCTTGCTGAGACTTTCATTTTCAGGGGCTTTCGGGACTTCTTTCGTACCCGTCTCCTAGGGATATCCTCTGACACCCCCTCCAAGGGTACAAATTCTGCCTCCCAATTCACATTCTCCCCCTCCGTTTCCGTGGTGAGCTCCCTCCCAGCCCAGGCACGTAACCGAGCCACATGGCTTGTCCGGATACGTCCCGCCTCGGACTGGATCAATACAGTCGTCTGACTGATACATTTGACCACTGTGTGCGGTCCATCCCTCTTATTGGCCAGTTTGACGTTGCAGAGAGGCTCGTGTAAGCGGATCACTTTATCCCCTTCCACAAACCGTCGCAACTTCGACCCGGTGTCATAACCCACCTTTTACCATGTAGCAGCTTTGAGCAAATGAGCCAATACTGCTTCATAGGCAAATTTGAACCTCTCCCGGAGAGATTCCACAAATAACACCGTACACGATGCCTCTGGACTAATCCCCACTACCCCGAATACCAAGTCCGCGGGCATGATTAAGTCCTCTCCGAACACCAGTAGGTTCGGAGTGCAATTAGTGGAACTGTGCACCGTATTATTATACGCAGGCACCACAAACTCACATTGGTCGTCCCAATCATCCATATGGGAGTTCACTAAAGGCATCAGGACCTGGATCAAAGTCTGATTAAACCGTTCCACCTGTCCATCAGACTGGGGTCGGTACCGATTCGTCCGGGTCTTGCAGATAGCCAACTGATGGCACATAGCAGCCCACAGTTTTGACTCAAATTCCCTCCCTTGATCGCTATGTAACATCAAGGGAGCCCCGAGATGGAGTATCCACCCCTTAACCAGTGCTTCCGCACAAGTGGCAGCAGTATGATCCTCCAGTGGGTACACTCTCGTGTATTTCGTATAGTAGTCCGAGACCACCATCATACACGTAATTCCCTTCGGAGTGGGTTTTACCCCACTGATTATATCCACAGCTATCCGAGCGAACCTCACTCCGAATAGCTCCTGTTGCAATGGCAATTTGCCCAGTCCGGGACCGGGCTTGCCCAAACAGCAGGCCGGACATGTCTCGATCCACCTTAAAAGGTCACCAGACATACCCGGCCAATAATATCGCCGACTCAGCCTTTCCAGCAAGCGTTTCTTCCCGAAATGCCCACTCGTGGAATGGCCATGACAATAGTACAGGTTATCCTTCCGCATAGCAGCCGGGATTATCATTTGTAATACCCTCCGCTTTCCTGGACAAGACTTCCACCTGCACAACAACGCATCCCGCATCTCCAGTTCATGGAACTGAGCCAGAAAACGTCGCATTTCCCTGTTACTCCGTCCAGACGTCTATAATCGATGTAAAACCGAATAGACCCATCTTTCTTCGTAACCATCTGAACCGGACTAGACCAGGGACTAGTGCTAGGCACGATCACTTTCTGTTCCAGCATGGTTTTCACTTGTTCTTCAAAAACTCTCTTCTTACTCAACAGCAGGCGTCGGTAAGGCATTTTAAATGGCTGTGGGTCCCCGGCATTGATGGAATGTGGCACCTTGTCAGTTCGGCCCTTGCCACGCATCCTGATTCCTCTCCACCAGCCTTCTCAAGGAACTGAGATCCCCCGGGTCCGTAAGATCCGTTTCGGAGATCATTTTCTCCAGTCCCTCACTCAGAGTGGTAGGCGCAGGGTCCCCTTTCATGCTCAAATGACCAGCAGGCATCACTGCCTCACTGGAGAACACCTCCCCCAACACAGTATCCTTTTTCAGATACTTGGCTTCCAACCCGGGGTTAGCAACCAGCACAACAGTCCAAGCACCATCACCCACCAGGGTGTCCATGCCCACTAGACCGATACTCCCCAACATGGCCACATCCGGTTCCACAACTGCTTCTTCCTCTCTCCTAAGCCCCTTGCTTCGGACCAGCACGTCACACGTCTGTCCGGGAGGAATTTTTACAGTTTGGACCACCGTTGCCACTGTTGAAACTTGCCGGAGCACACACTGCTCCACCGTACGGTACGGGTGCTCTATCCGGAGTACCCCTGTACTAGGATTCAGGACCGCGTCATACAACTCCGCAAAGTCCAACCCCAGTATACCGTTGTCTGCAATATCCGCAATTGTGGGAGAAGCCACATACTCCTTCCCTCCAATCCGGAGTGGTATGAACGCGCCCCCATACGTCTGCATACTCGACCCATCGGCCGAACAGGCGCTTACCTTCGTTTTGAAGTCATCGCGACTGCTCGGCATAAGAGCATAGAAGTTTGAGGAGATAAAGGAGTGGCTAGCTCCGGTATCTACTAAAACCTCGCCTGCCCTACTGGCCACAGTAACAAACACATACCACCGTCTCCCCCCCAGCGGAGACGGGTTTACAGTGAAGCGTTTAAAGTCCTTCGGAGCAGCCAAATCTAAACCATGTTTCTTCAAATGGTCGAAACATGGATGATCCGGGGAAAGCTGGGTACTCCCTACCCAAACGGTGTCAGTGACAGCCGTTACTTTCTCGTCTCCTTCCGTAATGGGCCTCCCTGCCTCATTGCCGGGCAACTGCTGGACTGAGATGTCTACCAGACCAGCATCCGAACTCCCCAAGTTCGAAGCCACCCCTGGTTTTCTTTCTGTCCTAAGAACTCCACTAGGCTCTACCTCTCTGGTATGTTGGCATACTTCATCACCAGCGGTCGTCCGCTCGCCAGCTCGGACCACCCCCCTTAGTTTCCCTCCTTAGCCGTACACTCCGCAGCAAAATGACCAAGCGCTGATAGGACTTGGCGGTCCTCCAGTTGATCTTCCTCCGGTTAGGCTGGGTAGCCCCCTGAATGGAAGTCGTCATTTTCTCAAACAATGCCGTAAAGAATGCGGCATCCATCATAGGAGCCTTCTTCTCCGAGGACTCCTTTTTCGGAGGTGGGTCACCTACCCCCTCTGGTCTCTTGCTCTTCCACGGTGGTTTAGAGGACTTCCCATTCCTCTTGAACTGGGCAGCGGAAGCTGTTGCCTCCTCCTCGCTGCTATCCCCTTCAGACTGTTCCGGAGAACATTCCTGAATGGCAGATGATCGGGTGGGTACCCGGTCTCTCAGCAGCGACTTTTTGAGGGCATTTATCTCGATCGCCTTAAAAAAATCATTCAACGACGTATCTGCCCTCCACATGTCGTACACAACATGTTGTATGTCAGGATCCCTCAATCCGGCGACGAATTGAGAGAACAGTTCCTTAGAGAATAAGGCATCATGGATTCCCGAAGAAGGGTGTACCTTTTTCAGGAGTCGCATCAATGCAAGACCGAATACTCGGGGAGCCTCGTTCTTGCCTTGCACTCGCTTCTTAAAAGCGACAATTGGATCCGTCCGGGCGGAACCTCCGAACAGCACGGTGCATATTTCCACCAACTGTTTGAAGGTACCTTGCGGACCGCAATCTTCTTTCCACTGTTCGACGGCTATCAGGCCGTCTCCCAGTCGCAATCCCCTACAGATGTAAGGAATGGCTTCGTGCTGATCCCAACCACTCACGTTGATATCTTCCACAGTGGCTCCGAGCCACTCCTCCCACGAATTCCTCTGCCAGTACGGACTAGGCTCACCAGCTATCCGCCTGGCTGCATTGGTCGATGCCCTAATTTTAGAGGTAATTGATAGGCATTTAGAAATGGCCGTCGACGCGTCCTGTTCTACACCCACATTGTGCAATCCTATCCCAGCTATAGCAGGGTTCGTGTCGTACAGCTCCTGCATCGCTGAACTCAGGATTGACCTCCTCGGAGTCTTTTTCGGACTTGTTGGTCCGGTAGACGCCCCTGCATTGGTCGCAGCTTTTAGCCGCTCCAGATATGCCTGGTACCTGCCATACGCTACTACTTCCTTGGTTGGATCAATCCCCTGATTGAACCACCAATTCTTTTCTGCGTCAGTCATATACTGACACTGCTGTGACAGAGCCAGTAACAACTGATGCTCCGCCTTCTCCTTCTCAAGCTCTTTCGCTTGCCTCTCCGTCTCCTGTTCCTGTTCGGCCTGCGCCAGTTTAGCTTTCGCAGCCTCTCCGGAAGCTCTCAATCCCTCTGCTGTGGCTTTAAGTACTGCGGCTTCCTGTTCGGCCAACTCCTCGGCCATCAAAGCATTCTCGTGCATACGTTTCTTCTATGACGGCCTCCTGCTGTCGGAACAACTGACGTCTTTCATCCTCCAGAGCTTTTTGCTCATGGAACATCTTTTCCGTTTGACAGGTTTGCCAGTCAGCCAAGCTTATCGGAGTATGATATGCCTTGGCCGCTGCCTCTTGGATCGCCGCCTTGTTCAAGCGTTCTGCTTCCAATAACTTTTCTTGCTTCTGCAATTTCCCCTGCTGAGTAGTTACCCAGTCGGTCAAAGGATTTTGAACCTTCGCATCCGCTACTCCAGTTCCTATGGAGACTATCTCCTTCGGAATTGGTCGGATACCAGTCATGCCCACCTTCGAAGAGTATACACTGGCCATCCCCCTGCCTCTAGCTCGGCCTATCCTTCCGGGTGTCCCTGGAGTGGAGGCAAATGAGGCAGCTTCTATAGTTACTCCCCGTCCACCTGGTAGATTCGGAGTGTCAGTAAAACTCATGTAATGGCCTGCTGTAGGACTCCCATTATCAGCAGAGGCGAAGGAGGTACTACTACAGTCCGCCCTACTATCCTGCAAGCTTTGACGAGCTTCTGCATTGCAGTCTTCTTCGTCTGAAGCACCTCACATTCGGCGGCCAGACTGTGGCGGACATCCTTCAGGGTATCCGTACCACAAATGAGTTCTGATCGCAGACCCGCAGCTTCATGTGCAGCCCTGTCTCTGGCTTCACAAATCTGGTTCAGGTCTGTGTTCACTTTATGGAATTCGGACCTGACCACGCTCAAGGACTGCATCAGTTTCTCGTTCTCCTCCAGCAAAGTTGACAACCTTGCATCTTTCTCCTTTATCATGGAGTTTCGGTGACATATTGCACCCTCCAGAGAAATCAATTTATCAGTCCACTCTAAGGACTTGGTCTGTACAGTCAACAACTCTCTTTGAGCAAGTTGCGTCTTTCCTGCACCCTTGCTTCTCTGTAGTCGTCAAAGCGACCCTCCTCCGGATTATCATAGGTGTTACCGAGGTGTTGGGGCCGCCGCCCGGGACCCGCCAATGTTAAACATTGACAAGTTCATTTCTTCTAATGACCGACTCATTAGTTCAGACCCTGGCAGCCCTGGAGTTTCCTCCACCCTTGATTGTGCGGCTGCCCCCTGCAGAACATTCGCACCTTTCGCTGTGGTATCTGCCTCTTCTACGGCAAATGTCCCCTCCGGGGATGAAGTTTGCATTTCATCAGGAGACCTCCGTACTTCGGCCAGAGTACGTGGTCTGTGCTCTGCACAGGCTAACCTGTGTTTTCACTTAGAACTGGTCACTGCACCAGTGTAATAAACGATACTTTGTCCTTTAAAATATTGTTAGATTATTAAGTAAAGAACCAAAGTCAACACAGTTTGGATCAAGTGTACAGGTTGCGAATTACAGGTTTCTTCAGTAACCTAGACAGGCAAAGCTATATCAGTGCAAACTCCCTATAGAGTTTGGAGCTGTTCAGTAGGCTTGTAGCCGAAACGATTGCAGGGCCTCTGTCCTAGCGTAGATCCAGAGTGACCAATGAGTCCTATTGGATGCCGGCTATATATAGGCAGCCAGCCTGCGCGCGCACACGCAGACCGGAAGCCGATAGCGACCTCTGTCCATACCCCAAGCCCGGGGCAGATGCTGCCACCTGCCGTCGGGCTGAAGGGTTCGGACGGAGTTCGCAACACAGCATCCAACAGAACCCGTCATATAAACCCCATTCTTATATATATGGTCCATTTCCTGACTGACTATGGTGGATATTGATAGGGTGCAAGGTCATGTTTTACAAGGTCAAACATGGAAAATACTTATGATACTCAATTTGCTTCCTTTTTCTATGCACAGATAATAGATACATATCTATACAGGCAATATTTTCTGTCTAAGTGAATGCCCACATATTAGCCATTGAGGACTAATGACATTAGACAGGTCTAAGCAACGACCTGCAACATAGTACATCCTCAATTAAAAGTCTGTCCTCATTCCCGGGGACGGCTGACCTACCCCCCCCCCCCCCACTCACACACACACACACCCAAGGGGACTAGCCAAGCATAACGTGAGTGGAAAGTGTCACATCTCGGCCGCGTGGGCAGGTGTGGTACACAGTTATACAACAGCAATCTGTTGTAAAATGGCTGCATAGCGCAACGCTCATTACTAGACTCATTATTAGACTACAGCAGCGGTTTATTCCACTAATTTGTCTGAAAGATCACAAATTAGTTATAATCTTGGTTACATGTTACATTGGCTCATGCATCACAGTTTAACACCATGCTGTGACAACATGTATGGGGGTGTATACTAAATAGCACTACGGTTCTGTATCCCACGATCTAAGGGTAGCTGTCAGCTGGTGGGGGGGACCAAGCTGCAAAGAAATGCGTGCAGGATTGGGGGGGGGGGGGGGTGCGGGGGGCGGTAAGGGACTAGCCCACCAGGAACTGCATGGCTAGATGCCGCCAACCAAGGCACTGGTAAGGGTCTGCTCAGTGTGCCTCGATGCATTATTAAAATCATTATTCCCCAGTTGCTCCCGCAAGGAAACCTTACAGCTTATGGATTCACCTAGAGGGGATATGTATCTATAATGTCATACTGGTGCTTTTTTCCCAAAACTTGCCAAAAAAATCACAATTGAGTTATAGTTTTACATTTTAAGAATTTGCGTTTTATCTAGCCAAATAAAGCCATTTTGTTCATTCTTAATGCAATTTAATTGCTAAAAAAATACAGGAGTATGTATGGTACATCCTTTACTTTCCACTGATGTATTTTCAAGTATTAGGAAGGACAATAACTTGGTAAAATTCCAAGTTTTATCAGATAACTATTGGGTGACAGCCATACATGAGGACGCTGCGATTGATTATGTATAATAGCCTGATTACAGCTCTTTTTCCACACATGTGGCCTAGGAGGATACCCAGCTAGCAAAAAAACGTTATTTTACGTCCAAATAACGTTTTTAAATTTCATATAACGTTATGCCATAGTAAGGAGCTTTAGAGAAACGTTATTTAACGTTATATAACGTTATAAAATATTGTATAACGGTTTTTGTTTACTGGGTATCCTGTATAACCCTCCTAGGAGGTTATATGATCATCAAACATATATCCTCTGTGTGTTTTCATAGAAATGCAATGATCAGACCACATGCTTGAAGAGTGTAGCCTCATTCTGATACAGCATAGCCATATATAAACTAACCATGAACCAACACTCACAGCTGGTCTCTGGGGTTGTACTCCTTGAGTACATGGTACTTCTGGTTTAGACTTCCAGACCCTAGGTACGGATCCCATGTAGAGCAGAAATTTTGATATGCCTGATACATTTTTCAGATATTTCAAGAAAAAAAAGGAAGAAAAAAAAGAATTATACAACAGCAGCACTAACTAAACAGCACTCTTAACTTTATCTAATGGGACAATACCTCACCAACATAGGCCCTAGTTAGCTAGTTGGCTTTTCTGATATTTATTTATTTAATACAACATAGGCCCTAGCTAACAGCCTCAAACACATGTGGATGGGTGGTCCTGCTGCTACCATACAGGGTACTGCTTGTTGGGATTGGGATCAATTGGGTTTGAACCCCTCAAAGTTTTTAAATAACATTACTCATTGACCTAAAAAGGCAGAAGCACTACATATACTATTGGATGATGAGTATTATTGCATGAGTCCGAATGGAGCAGTTGGTTAGCTGGTGGGCTGAATAGTTCTGAGGTTGTGAGTACGGATCCTGCTAGATACCCGGGCCTCTCAAAGAGAAAAAGAGCTCTTAAAAATAACCATGTGCACCTCCTAGGGGGTGTTCATCTCTGAAATAATCAAATACTATGTCTAACATGAGGGACATGAAAAAGGGATGCCTTAATAGGGACCTTTAGCAACCACGTAAAAGCTCATAAAACGCAGACGTAGCAGTGCTGAGAGTATAGGATACGTCTACGTTTAATTGGCTACGTCGGGTTTGCTAAAGGTCCCTATTAACTGACTACAACTGTACAATGCACAGTGTGATTTTGAACACCTAAAAAAATAACACATTTTCAAATCAAATTAAAAGCCATTTCCCAAAGGTGCAAACACCTAAGACATACGCATTGCTTGTGTAGCCTCGTCTGCGCAGCATGTTGCCGTACACAAAAGCTGGAATTCTTGTTCCTCCCTCCCACAGGGTGGCCTTTCCGCCACGAAGGGGCCAGTTGCTACCTCCCTCATATGGAGCAGCACCATTCTGAAAGTAGAGACCACAGACGATTTTGAAAATACATGAAAATAAGTATTGGTCATACCTTGTCAGAAAGCTAATAACATGGCAATTGCAGAAATTTAATTATGGCTACTGTCTAAAGCTGCAATTTTAGTCCAATTTACAAAAAAAAGAAAATCCGTCGGATCGCAGATAATCATTATCATTCTCAATATCAATCTATTAGACTGCGCTGATGGGAAGACTTAAACCTATTGATGTCTATGGGGGAAAGCCATACAGCGGCGCCCTCTATAATGTCGAACATACAACAGATGCAACTAGAATGGTATGCTTTGTTGATCTTCTTATGAAATAGTTAAATCCTCCATCAACATATCTACTGCAGGCTCAACAGGTTATGGCCCAACGCATGTACTGTTTGATCGAGATGAGTCAAAGTATGTAGTGTGGATTACGTCAATCATGTCAAAATCATTTACATAAATCTCTTATCTGAAAACGGAATTGTGGTAATAAAATTTTAAAAGCCAATCGTCTAACGTCTTATGCCTGGCATGATTATGAATAATGTATATTATTATTGATTTAGCCAGGATTAAGTGTTATAGTCTATACATACAAAGTACTACTTTGTACACAGTGAAATGAATAATAAATACCATACACAGAGGCTCTGGCTAGTCTATTTTACAGTGCTCGAAGGGAGTGTTCATTTTTTAACAACAGGGGGGGGGTTGGTGAGTTTAGGGAGGGGGTGTGAAATAACTTGACCCCTTCCGAGGGGCGGAGCAAAATAACTTGACCCTCTTGAAGGGGGGCGTAAAATAACTCAACACCTTTGGAGGGGGCGCAATTTGTCGCGACATGACGCTGAATACTTTATCTCTTCACTTTTTCTGTAGAAATGCCCTAAAATGCAGCAAATCACCGCTAAATTCCTAAAATTTTCAACATTTTTATGGGGGGGGGAGTGTGTGCACTGTAGTCCCACATTTGTCAGTAAGATGTGTGTTTTCAACAGACCAGTCTATAACAGACCAGACCGGAAAAGAAGAGTTTGAACCAAAAACGGACATGGTTGGGCAGCCCAAGCTGGGCACCAACCATGTGTGAAAATGGACAGTAGTTTGCACCATTTTAATTCCACACCTTCAAAATCCCCAACAAAAAAAAACCTATTCCCTCATATCCCAGCCTGGATCCCAGCACCAAATATGAATACTGATACAGATTATCTGTTGTTTAAATAGTTAAACATCTGCAGACCCATTCTAAGCTATCTAGAATTACACCAGATGAAACCGTGTGTTCACTTGTTGATCAAATCTATAAAATGAGGATGAATCCAGATCTGAGCCTTGATACATTTTGAAGCAAATAACACCAGATTACACAGTTTCAAGTCTGGACGTTCAATATTTTCCACAAAAGTCTCTACCTTCAAAAAGACAGGGGTTGAAAACACTCAAGTCTAGACCTTCAATACCTAGCCCTTGAGAAATATGTCCCAGTGCCATTGACTGAGGAAGAATCCAGATCTGAGCCTTTATACAGTCATGTTTACCAAAATAGGCCTACACTAATGTAACGGACGCGACTTCGTTCTCTTAATATTGTTAGATTACTAAGGAAAGAACAAGGTCGACAACAGTTCGATTAAAGTGTACAGGTGGCAAAAAGGTTGTTTATTCAACGGAACCTAGACAGGCAAGCTAAAAGCCGAACTCCCTATAGTTCTGAGCAACCCATCGACCTCTGTCTATACCCCAAGCCCGGAGCAGGTGCTGCCACCGGGTTGAATCATACAGCAGATAGCTGTTTGAGTCAGTTGGTTTAGTATACAGATCTGTGTATAATGAACCATCATCGCGAATTTTCACGGTGGAGTCCAAGAAATTTATTTCTTGAGTAGACCATTCAGATGTGAATTTTATGGTGTCATGCTGAGTGTTAAGATATGAGAGCCATTTTTCCAATTCATCTTCTCCATGGTCCCAGATGAAGGAGATATCATCTATGTACCTGATACAGGCACTGGGTTTAAGATCATAGTTTTCTAGTAATCTTTCCTCCAGTTCCGTCATGAAAAGATTGGCATAGGAGGGCGCCACTCGGGTTCCCATTGCTGTGCCACTTGTCTGTAAAAAGTTGTCACCATTGAATTAGAAGTTGTTGTTTTTAAGAACTACTTCCAAAAGATTTCCCAAAGTTTCATTTTTGGGATTTATCTCTTTGTCTCTCTTTTCGTCCAGTATACGTTATATACTGGCAATACCGTCATCGTTGGGGATGTTGGTATAGAGAGAGGTCACATCGAAAGTACCTATGATACTATTGGATGGGAGATTGTCTAGACTCTCTAGCTTTCTTACAAAGTCAGAGGAGTCCTTTATGAATGATTTGCTTTCTTTCACCAGAGGCTTCAGAAAAATGTCCACGAATGCAGAGACTTGCTCTGTGGGACAGTTATTCGCAGAAACAATGGGTCTGCGGGGGGGGGGGGGGGGGCCTTTGTTCCTTGTGAATTTTCGGCAGAAAATAAATCTGGGGAGTTCTGACCTTTTGAGTCAAAAGTGTATTCCCCACCTTTTTTGTGTTTTCTTTATCTAGCATTTTTGTGCTAGATTTTCCACTTTATTCTGATTCAATTTTGTTGGGTCAGAGTCAAGTTTCTGGTATGTGGATTTATCATCGAGCTGTCTGTGTGCCTCAATGATGTAGTCTACAGTGTCCAGAACTACAATGGAGCCACCTTTATCTGCTGGTTTGATTGTGATAGATTTGTCGGCCGCCATTCGTCTGATGGCCTTTCTCTCTTTGGTGCTGATGTTGTGTGCCCTAATCTTTTTGGGGTGACTAGATTTATTCAGAGCCTTGGTGTTCTCATGGCACCAATTTTCTAGGGTGATGGACCCTGAGGGGGCCTTCCAGGTGGACTCACCCTTCACCTTAATCTCCTGTGGTTTCTCAAAGGGAGGGGGAGGTGGTGGGTTGACCTGGGCAGCAAAGGCTTCCACTATGGAAGGTTGCTGTAGGCCTCGTTTGTCCTTTTTCCTGGATTTCTTTGATTTCCTTTTGGAGTCCAAGAACTTTTCTCCTTTCCCATTGACTAATAGTGCTTAGTTCTAAGTCTATTGTAGGGGTTGTGGAAGTATCACATGAACACAGTTTCCAAATTCGGTTTGAATGCAACAGGTTTATTCAGTCACGATCACAGCCTCAAAGTAACACAAAGGTTTGTTTGGTTCAATCAAATAGCCAACTCGAAATGTAAAGCGTTCTACCTTTAGCTCAAAGTCAGCAAAGCTGGATGATCTGGTCCTGAGCCAGCATGGCTGGTGCAGGAGCCAGAGAGTGGGAGGGATGTAGGTGCCCTGTGATCGAAAAGGTAACGAAGGTATCGAAGGGTGTGGGTCTGAGCTCGTCCTGGGATGAACTCCCTGAGGTAGCCAACCTTGGCCTCTTATATACCCTGAGCGCGGACCAAGCAGTGTCGACGTGGCACCCCACCGGAGCGCAGTCTGGAGTGCCCTGCCTGGCTACGCTACTGGATTTATAATCGGAAGGACATGGCGTAGGTGTTGCCACCTAGTGTCCGAAGGAGGCACTTCCCGCGTTGACTCCACAAACCCATATATACACGTATTATTCATGCCCCTACATCACCCCCACAAGATTTTAACAAGGGTTGACACATCTAATATAATATGCGATTTAAAAATAGGAGAATAATATCAGTGTACATAACGACATCAATTATATTGAGTCGAAGGGTTCGAATATGTTCCATCTGAAAATGAGAAAAAACTGGATGTTGAGTTTGACCTGTTACATTAGCCAACGTTTATACATTATATGTACCTAACAGGGATCTAATAGATCCAACATCAATAACGACAAGATAGATACGTTAGTATCCATCTTTAATAAAGATATGAAAATACATGTTTTTCTACTCTACTTTACTTAAGTACCGAGATCACAGCATTTGGTTTTGATGAGATCGATAATAACATGGATTTATTTATTATTACACTTTTGGGTACGTAAAAATGCACATTATGTGACTTTAGGACGGATTGAACAGAAGTATTGGTTCGAAAACGTTTATATAGGCGAACCGTCCCTGGAGAGGTAATGATATGTCCTATTGTATGACTCGAAACACATGAAACCAATATTAGTGTGAAAGTTATTCTTACTTAACCCAGGAATGACTTATGATGTTTTACCTGAGGTAACATAATATATTTTCTTACAACTATAAAAATAGAAATAGCTTTCGAAATTCGAATATCAGTTATCATTTCCAAGAAAAAAATTTCCTCTGGATATGAAGGTAGATATCGAATACTATTTACAGTTTTTGGTTCGAATTATGAGGGTACCATATAGGTAACAGCTCATAGTAGACAGTATACAACTTTCACTCAGAACTTTCGAAGTGTGAGAATTTCCATCCCCACTAATGCAGATATCGAAGACATTTTTATATGACAATGATATTGAGCACACACTCTATAACTGGTTATTATCTTCGAATCATGATTTCAATCATGGACGTTTGTAACTACGAACACAATGGTTTTTATGACATCATCAAAACATAATACACACAGGCACAATCAAAACACACAAACACTTCACAAGTCCCGTATGATCTCTTGGATCTCTTCTAGAGTTCCGTTCCACTGGGTGAGGCCGATCCCGAACACCGTTATAAACTTTACGTTTAAGGCCTTCATGGTAGCGGCCTGCTCTTCCACGGTGGCCTCTGCTGCCTTTTGAAAGGCCCTGGCCATTTTAAGTTCTTGTTGAGCCTTCCCCAGCCTCCCAGTGAGCTCGGCGACCTTGCCCGGATCAGGTTGGTCCTTGAGTCGTTGTTTCTCGAAGATGGAGGTCAGACGCTCAACCTCCTTGCCCTGCATGGCCATAGCATAGTCCGCAGATGCCTTTCCTATGGATGTGGCACACTGTTGCATGGCTGTCTGCTGTTCGAGCAGCCATCGTGTGTACAGTTCAGTATGCATTACGGCATCAGGTTCGAAGTAGTCCTTTGGGATGTGGAGGGCTGGTCGAAGATGCTCGCCACTTACCATAAGTTCATACCACACACCAGGATTGACCGAGGTCGGTGCCTTCTCATCAACGACCCTCACAACGGGTTTGAAGGGCACCGTAGCTGAGGTAGTGGTTGTCGACGTTGCTGGAGTGGCGACAGTTTTTGGTGTCGCCGCTGGGGCAGTCGTAGTTGGTGTGGTGGTGACAGGGTTCGAAATGGTCACTGGGACTGGGTCAACCACAGTCTTGACGTCAACTAGTTTTGACTTCGAAGTCACTGTGGAGGCAGGGACCTTAGGCCCAACCTTCACACTGGGGCTGCTCACTTCCGAACTGGTCTTCTTTACTACCTGGGGGGTGTTAATGGTGGCAGTCACCACCATGTCCTGTTTCCCAGGTAGGACATAGTTCTCCGAATCGATCATCTCCACGTCTCTGCAGATGACAGAGGGGAGATCCTTGTAGGAATCCCTCTGCGTTTGCTGTTCTGGACCTGGAGAATCCATCAGAGGATACTCGGACTTGCTGGCCAGGTTCCCAGGGGTCAGTGGAAGAAGGGTTTGGAGAGTGGAACGACCCTTCGGTGCCGAGAAATTCTGGACCATAGTCGGGTCGCAGCCCCTGGATTGGAGACCGGTGCTCGATCGTCACTGCTCATCCTCTTCCCGGCGTTGGAGCTTGAGGAGACTGGGCTTCCGATTTCAATTTCTTGCATTCAGGTTCGGAAGTCGCCGGACTTCTGTTGACTTCACCATGTTTCCCTGTGAGGGGGCGGGCGGTTCTCCATGCAGCCATTTCTGTATAGATGACTTTGCCAAGGTCCAAACGTCCTCTCCGATCAGTGCGTGCGAAGACAGCAGACTGCTTGGAGTTTCTGGTGATCTGAACCTTACCAAACTGTAGGGTTTCGATGGTGATATTTTCGAATTTCACTTTATCCAGACCAGCAATCAACTTGGCGTGCAGGTCCATAACGTTCTTACCAGCCAGCAGCATGGCTTGGCCATGGCACTGGATTAAGTGTTCGATCATCCTTCCTCTCCTGAGTGTACGAAGTCCATGGCACTTCTGGTTACTCTTCCCTGTGTCAGAGCAGATATACTGTGAATGCACGAATCAAACGGACATGTCCCATTAACCCCCTGTCGGAACCTTGACATGGCCCACCGGATCTTGGGGCGGCCCTCGTGGTTATAATACGATTTAGGGAAGTGCTTCCGATCACAGAGACGGTTGAACCAGTTTTCGGTCCACCGAAAAGTGCTGATAGTGGCAGTACTGGATTTCATCCACTCTTCATCGTCTGATAGTTCTTCGAAGTCCATCTCCTCAGGACATGAGTACATCCCCCGGGACCGTTTGCAGTGTTCAATACACTCAGGCTTGAACTTCTTGAAACCACCAGCAGCGTTGCGCCAGATCATGTCTTCTGCTCTGGAGTTTGGCACATTTTGGGAACTCCCCACTACTGGGGCAGCTGCTGCGGCTGCTGTTGAAGGAGGAACCACAGGGCTTGAGGTATTCGAATGCCTGGACACAGAGGGCGTTGGTGGAGATGCAGGTGCTGGGACCTGTGCTGGAGCCTTAGCCGGTGTTCTCGGTGGTGTCGAAGGAGGAGATGTTGTAGTTACTTCACTCTTCGAACCCACATCCACCAACCTCACAGTAGGAGACATATTAGTTGCAGTAGTCTGTGGGGGTAGATGGTGGGGAACACAGGGCTGTTGGGCTTCAGCCTTCTTCAATTTCCGTCGTTGGCTCTTGGGTACCTCGAACTGTCCCTCGTCAGCATCCGAAATTAGGTGCTGAGGAGTCAGGTGGGGTACATCCCTCCTTTGGATTGGGATTTTTCCGTGCCTGAGCTCGTGTGAGGGGAGCGCTCGGAGCAGACTTGAGAGCATCAAGAGTTTGTCTCAATTTTTCGTTTGCCGCCCTCAAGTCTTCAGATTCCTTCAACACCTGAGCATAGCAAGCTTCCTGCTCAGCTTGTTCCGGTGTAGTGAAGGTAACATCCATGGGTGTTGACCTGAGGAGGTCTGGAGACTTCTCGAATTGAATCGGAGATGATTCAGGAGTCTCTGGAGGGGATTCGAATTGAGTCTTAACAGTTTCAGTCGCAGGGGTGTGCTCTTCGAATTGAGTCGGGGTTGACTCTGGAGGACTCAAAATGGATTCAAATTGAGCTGGGGTAGGCTCAGACGCTTCGGATGTTGGTGGAGTGGCTGGAGGGGTATTCGAACTGGAGGATCTGCAGTCACTTTTATGTTTAGTGAGCCGTTTCTTCCTCCCCTTGGCGCTCTTGGTACTACCATCACTCGAAGGGGCTGGTTCTACAGTTGGTGGGTCCTGTTGGAGAGCCCGGAAGTCTTTACCACAACGTAACAAGATTTGGCTAAAAATATTGTTCTAATAGGCGCCACGGATGGCCCCCTCATAACTTTCAAGCCAAGTCCCGTTGTGGTTGTAGAAGCCGTGCTCCTCCAATTTTTCCAGCACCATTGTCATGAGGGTTGGGTGGAGGTGCAACGAAGTATCGAATGGGGGTTTGCACTCCAACACCTCCATAAACTGCTCCTGAGCTATTGATTTACGAACAGCGTCCTCCATCTCAGCCTCCGTTACAGTATGAATAGGCACCCGTTGGCTCACCTCTTCTAACTCCGGCATCTCACTCTCCTCCAGGTTGCAGTTCCATGGAGTTTTCGATATCCTTTGCCGGGACGCGCTTTGGAGTGTTGTGCCAGGGCAAAGGTCCCAAATTTACCGTCGCTTGCGGCGGCATAGCCCTAGCGTCCTGCTTGGCCGACAAATATGGGCCCACTCCAGCCACTCGGACAGTGGCGGCTGAGCTCCCCGTGGACTCAGAGGCTGACTCATAGTCCGACTCATGTACACTATCGAATTGTCCGTCGTCGACGTCTTGGAATAAATCCAAATCGTCGGACTGGAGGCCCTCACCGGGGGTGTAGAGAGGCTGTGCCTCGATCGAAATCAAAGTTGAATGTTCTGAACGAAGTTTGAACGAAGATAATGCGGGAACTGGAGTTCCCTGTGTCCTAATGAGACTCTCAGTAGGGACTAACCGACCTTCAGTGTGTTATGTTGTGGCTTACAGGAATGTTGACGGTACCAGGACCCTTATTCCTCCTCCTTTGCTTTAAAGCAACCGGGCGTCATCTTGGCGAGTTTCCAATATGGTGACCGCCCTTCTTGTCTCGCGATGCCACGCCCGCCGCGGGAGCAAAGGTCAACCGATCAGCGTTCACGCCTCACCGGATAGCCCTTTTTCAACGGCTAAAGCAGCAGGAGACGCTCGCATTTCCCGCCACAAATCGAATGGGTAGCTCACCAGGGTGTAGTCCTTATTGAGTCAACTCCACAGAGCCATGGCTGCTGCCGGTTATGAATTCTTCGGGAGTGTAGGCAAATGTCATTACGGGTAACATTAGAATACCCGCCGGATTAATCTGTCTGCCACCCTGTGGTACATTCATTCACCAGCATCTGCCTCAGCTCTGATTACTCGACAGCAATTAGGTCTGCACTACCACCATAGGATCGAATCTTCTTGTTGTGTATACAAATTAGGTCACAGCATCACCCTGGCCTAACCGTGGGCTGCGCCTCAACCCTATCTTGGGTTCTTTAGACCTGGTCTTCCGGGAAGATTCCAGTAGTCAATTGGACAACCCTCCTCCCCTTCAGACCTTCATTTGCCGAGACTTTTTTTACATATTTTTTATCCTTCTTGCCAGAAGCTCGAACTTGTAGTCCTGGTAAATTTTTTCACCAGTTTCCTAGGTCTACCAGGACCACGACGTTCCGGGGTGGTCGCTCTCCGCTCAGTGTCATTCGATTTCGAATGCTCCCCGGACTTCAAATGTGCTGAAAAATCACCATGCCACCGACGTAGCCGAGCCACATTGGATTTATACAGTCGCCCCAACAATGATTTGATCACTACTGTGGATTCAGAGACGATCCGAACAACAGTAAATAGACCATCCCAGTTGGGTGATAGTTTCAGCTGCTGTAGTGGATCATGTAGCCTGACTACTTCATCCCCTACTCGAAAGGATCTGAGTTTCAAATCAACATCATAGCCCACTTTTTGCCAAGATGCAGATTTACTCAGTTCACATTGAACCATCTCATATGCGGATTTAAATTGATCCCTCAATGCTTCCACGAACATTACCTGACAAGGTGTTTCAACGTTTATCCCAGCTACGCCGAACACCAAGTCATGATCAGCAGGCATAATCGAATCCTCTCCGAACACCAACAGATTGGGGGAACAACCCGTGGATGCATGCACCGTACTGTTGTAAGCATGTACCACAAATTCGCATTGTTCATCCCAATCATCTATCTGACTGTTGACCAGGGGCTTCAGGACTTGTATTAGGGTTCTATTGAACCATTCTACTTGTCCATCAGACTGAGGTCTGTACTGATTCGTTCTTGTTTTGCATATGGCAAGGTTATGACACATTGCTGCCCATAACTCGAATTTGAATTCTCTTCCTTGATCACTGTGCAACATCAAGGGCACGCCTAGATGGAGAACCCAGCTTTTTACAAATGCTCGGGCACATGTATTACTTGTGAAAGCCAGCGGTACTTCTTTCCCATCTTGCATCTGGGACAAGGCAGCACCTATTCTATCGTTACTGGTGTCAGTATCCAGTATGAAATGACCCTCTGCTGTTGGATATCTCAAAACTGGAGTGGCTTCGAATGCTAGATCTAGGACCCCATGGGAAAAGTTCCTTCCTTTTACCCGGAGTCCAGTGAGCTAGAGCCTGCATAGGCTGAGCTATTCTGGTGTACCTCGGGAGGAAGTCCCTGTAGTAGCTACAGAAGCCGAGGAAGGACCGTATGTCTTTAGGTCCTTCCGGCTTTTCCCATTCCGACACAACATCTAACTTTTCGGGATCTGCCTTAACAACCTCGGTGGATTTTATCCGACCAAGATAGTTAATTTAAGTCCTGAATAGGTGGCATTTTTTCAGTTTCAATTTCAAACCATTGATTCTCAACCTCTCGCAAATTTTGGCTAAGGTAGCCAGACACGAATCGAAGGTTTTTCAAAATACAATCACGTCGTCCAGGTACACCAAACATTCTTTCCATAATAGGTCACTCAACAGAGATTCCATCAAGGCTTCGAATGTTGCAGGGGCGTTACACAACCCAAACGGCATTACATTGTATTGAAAAAGACCGACATGGCTCAAAAAAGCTGTCTTTTCCTGATCCTCGTCCTTCATTGCAACCTGCTAGTATCCGGACTGTAAGTCCAGCATACAGAACCATTGATTTCCGCCCAGGGAATCAATAGTCTCGTCTATACGGGGTAGAGGATAGGAGTTTTTCTTTGTGCAACCATTCAACTTTCGATAATCGATGCAGAAGCGAATTGTGCCGTCCTTCTTTGTTACCATCTGAACAGGACTGGACCAGGGGCTAGTGCTGGGAACAATCACCCCTAATCTCAGCTGATCAGCGATTTCCTTCTCGGCCATCAATTTCTTCTTCAAAGGTAGGCGTCTAGATAAGGGATTTTGAAAGGTACAGGATCTTCTGTATTGATGGACTGAAGCACCATATCAGTTCGGCCCAACCCAGTGGGCTCTCCGAATGCTACATAGTACTTCATCAAAAATCGTTTCAACTGATCTTTCTGGTCCCCCGTCACCAAGCTCGAATCGTCCACGGTGAAGCGTTCGAAATCCTTGGTGACACCAAGATCCACCCCCTGCAGCTTCAAATGTTTCAGGCAGGGGTGATCCCGGGACAATCGGGCACTGCTGACCATCTCCAGCTCCTGTATCCAACTTGTCGCTCCCCAGTACTCCCTTCCTGGATGTCTTTTTCACTGGGTTTATTGGACATACCTGGAAGGAACTGATCAGGTCATTCCTCCAAGCTTCAAATCTCTTCTGTACCTCGGACTTCATCGCTTGCACCGTTGGTGATAAGCCGGCACACATTCACCTTAGGGGTTACCACCTTGCCATCTTGAGCAGCCCCCTCTAGTTTTCCGTCTTCTTTTCTTCAGGTTTTGGCACCGGCTTCTCAGCTGGACATTCTGCTGCAAAGTGTCCCAGCTCCTGACACCTATAACAATTCCGGGTGGTTTTATCCACCTTTGGTTTCGAATTCCTCCCTGCAGGTTGCTGATTTCCAGACATCAGGTCAGTCAACCTTAACAGAAGCTCTTCCATAGAACTAGGAGTTGAGGATGTAGTCGAAGGTGCGCTTGTGGTTCCAGAGGTTGCAGCAGGTGTTTCCCTGTCCGCCTTCGGATAGCGCTTCGAATTCGAATTGGAATAAGATTTGCCGCTGTTCTTTTGAGAAACTGCGCCAATCTCCTCCTCCCTTCCAGAATCGCCTTCCTCTGTATCAGAGGCAGGTGTATCTTGTACCACACTGGAAGTTCTCGAAAACACTTTCGAAGAAAGCAGATGCCATTTCCTGTCATAGTCTTCTGTGGCCATGAACAAATCGGTGAGAGAAGTTCCAGCTTTCCAACTATCACAGGCTGCTGTTCGTTCATCAGAGTCCCTCAAACCCTCAATGAATTGCGAAAACAAATCATCAAGAAATTGGGGGTTATCCAATTGCCCTCGTGGTCTAGCCCTTTTTAGGAGACCTTGCAGTTCTAGGCCAAACACACGATGAGACTCATTTGGCTTCTGAGTCCTCTTAAGAAACAAACGAAGCGGATCTTCATTACCCACATTACCGATCAGGTAACTGGCGCATTCCACCAACTGGGTAAACGATCCGGCACCATGCATCGTTCTCCATCTCGAAACGGCTAGCTTGCCAGGCCCATTTTTGAGCGCCCGAAGTAGCTTGTCCGACGATTCCTGCTTAGACCACCGGTTATACCTCATGTCGTCCATGAAGTCTGCAAAGCAATTCTGCCATGGCTGTCTGCCAGTGAAAGGAATCGGAGTGCTTGCCGTGCGTCTTGCAGCATTGTGGTTGTCCCTGTGCAACAAAGCGAGACTGCTCAATGCTCCAATCTACGATATCAACATTGTCAGCTTTTCTGCTAACACAGTTGACCCCCATCTCAGCAATGCAGGGATTCGAATCGTAAATCAATTTCATCCCTGGGGACATTGATTCACGCCGGGAAACTCATCTACCTGCATTGGTAGGAGATCTGCCTGTCCTCCTAGTGGAGGTACTCAAACGTTCATTCGGATCAGACCTTGTAGATCTATCGCTAGAACCGAAACGGTTGGGTCTCTCATGAGAGCTTGACCGGCTGGTGGGATTCGAATTGTCATCATCGTATGACTTTGCAGTTTGTCCACGAACTGACGACCTTCCATCCGAATCAACTGTGTTAATGGTCACCCGTCTGGTTCTTCCTCTGGATGAGGGAATGCCACCCCCACCAGATGATGAGTCATAGACGCCATCACTGACATGATCGAATCCGGAATACCCGCTTCGAGCTTCCTCATTGTCTCGTTTCGAATGTAACTCTTGTAGTTCTAAGCTGACATGGTCCTTTTCTTTCATCATTGCCTTGGTTGCTTCCCTGATCGTCTCATGGAGTTCGTCTGACTCTTGTACGGCTTGGTCTTGACGCCGTTCAAGGATATCAGTTCGCCGTCGTAGGACATCCTGCTGATGGGAGAACTGATCTTCCATATGAACCAGTTCTGCCTTCTTCGTATCCAAGCGACTCTGTTTCTCCATTGTTTCGCCATCCAACTCTTCATTTCTCGTACTGATTTGTGCCAAACGATGACTCAAGGCTTCGAACTCTGCATTCATTCTGTCCATCTCTGCAATCCTTGCTTTTTCGAACCGATTCTTTTCTTCTGCGAAGTGACGACATGTCACTTCCTGCCTTTGGTGTCGTTCAGCATGTAACATGCTCATGCCCTGTGTCGGCATTGGAGCTACGTGCCTCTTCGAACCGCCAGTTTCAAACAACGAATCTTCTAGGTTCTTACCTAGATCCTTTCGAATAGAATCAGGATTGCCTCTCCTTGGTTCTTGTGTGGAACTCGAACGACTCGGCCCATAGTGTTTCTCAAGGGCCGCGACTACCTCGGGATCCGGACTCGAAATAGGGTGAAGTGACGCTCCACCCTTTGCCTGTTCAGCCATGTTCCCTCGCACCAACTGTGCTATTCAGTGTTTCACCCGAACTGGTCACGGCACCAATGTAGGGGTTGTGGAAGTATCACAGGAACACAGGTTCCAAATTTGGTTTGAATGCAACAGGTTTATTCAGTCACGATCACAGCCTCAAAGTAACACGAAGGTTTGTTCGGTTCAATCAAATAACCAACTCAAAATGTACAGCCAGCATGGCTGGTGCAGGAGCCAGAGAGTGGGAGGGGTGTAGGTGCCCCATGATCGAAAAGGTAACGAAGATATTGAAGGGTGTGGGTCTGAGCTCGTCCTGGGACAAACTCCCTGAGGTAGCCAACCTCGGCCTCTTATATACCCTGAGCGCGGACCAAGCAGTGTCGACGTGGCACCCCACTGGAGCGCAGTCTGGAGTGCCCTGCCTGGCTCTGCTACTGGATTTATAATCGGAAGGACATGGCGTAGGTGTTGCCACCTAGTGTCCGAAGGAGGCACTTCCCACGTTGACTCCACGAACCCATATATACACATATTATTCATGCCCCTACATCATTTGGAAAGTTCTTTTCTAACTTCAGCCATGTCTACACTGGGTTGTGTTGGAGAGCATTTTAACCCTTTTCCTAAAACATTCAGTTGTGGATCAGAGAGAGGTCTCCTAGAGAGATTTATCACACTTGTATTTGCAAGATTTTTACTGTTAGAGATGTTTGATCTACTTTGATTACTCAAGTCTTGAGAGTTATCTATAGTATCATTATTGGTATCTAACGAGATGGAAAGAAAATCACAGACAACAGAGGTACATAACGTGTCATTTTATATATTTTCAGTTTCATTTGTGCAATCATTTCATAGAACATAAAGCGTTATGCCATAGTAAGGGGCCCTAGAAAAACATTATATAACGTTATTAAATGTTGTATAATTTTTTTTGTTTACTGGGTTGTGGTTGAAAAGAACATTTTAGATGGTGTCGAATGAGCACTAAATGCCACTATAACCTATAATAGTTAATTCCCCTAACTGGCATTGGTGTCACCACCTGATGGCTCTCAGACCACTAAACATCCATTTGGCTGCTAGACTGCAGAATATTACGCATGCGTATAGACACCAGGTGGAGCAGTGCCATTGTCCTCCTCTAACGAGCACCAACACACCAGTCGGTTCTGCAACCATTTGCAAAGTGAGACTTGCCACCAGGGTGGCCACATCAGAGGGATTTGACGGAAAGAGCATAGGAACAGAACTCACGTCGGACATGAAGACTATGAGTGTATTGCCGAGCATTGCACGTGACATCAGCGCCGACACTATCTGCCCTACAGATTGGTCCATCATTGTGACCATACCTGAAAATACAAACAAAAACAAAAAGCACACTTAAATACTAATGGGCGAGACTGGGACTTACACATGGGCTCTATAGATAGGTACTAAACTGTTCTATCACATGACATAGCTAATAGACTGGTGACAAATTGAGGAATTCTCCCACCAAGGGGCATTTTAAAGTACAAACAGGCAAGATCACTTCCTGGGGTAATTTGGATGTGCTAAATCCGAATATCACCCTTGCCAAGCTCAAAAATGGCTCCTTCTATGTGAAAACTACAAAAACAAAATGGCTACCATTAGTTTTTGAGAAAATCTATAAAACCTATGTCATTTATCATTCCTAGTGTAGGGGTTTCATATGCGTACAACACGAACACAGGTTCCAAATTCGGTTTGAATGCAACAGGTTTTTATTCGATCACAGCCTCAAAAGTACACGAAGGTTTTCCACTCGGTTCACTTGGTCTTTCAACCATTCGAAGACACACAGGATTCTATCGATAGTTCGAAGCATTAGCGATACCGGACAGTTAAGCCCTGTGCCAGCATGGCTGGTGCAGAGTCCATAACGTGGGAGGGGTGTAGGTGCCCCTGTCAAAGCGAAGGTACGAAAGGTGTGGGTCAGAGCTCGTCCTAGGACGAACTGGTGAGGTAGCCAACCTCGGCCTCTTATATACCCTGAGCGCGGACCAAGCAGTGTCGACGTGGCACTCCTCCGTAGCGCCGTCTGGAGTGCCCTGCCCGGCTCCGCTACCGGATAACCGAAAGGACATGGCTTAGGTGTTGCCACCTAGTGTCCGTTGGAGGCACTTACCGCTCTGACTCCACGGACCTTACATGTACACGTATTATTCGTGCCCCTACATCACCCCCACCAGATTATAACAAGGGTCGAAATACATCTGATATAATATAATATACTCGAATATGGGAGAATAATATCAGTGTACATGATGACAATACCGGGGTACATTTGAAGGTACGATATACGTTTTTACACATACATGTAGAAAGTACAATTATAGATTTTTAGATTTTACCTGTTACACCAAACAACACTTACATTTCTATGTACAAAACAGGGATCTTACAGATCCAACACTATAACGACAAGATAGATACGTGAGTATCCATCTTTAATAAAGATATGAATATATACGAATATATATGTTCTATACTATTTCTAACTCTAGTGATCACAGTTCTGTATGGTTTTCGTTGAGATACAATATTGGTTACTACATTAATCATTTTAAGGTAAGTTAAGATTGCACAATATGTGACTTTTTTAGGACGGAATGACACAGAAGTAATGGCTCGAAAATATTTATGTGGGCGAACCGTCCCTGGAGAGGTAATTACGTGAACTATTGGAATTATATAAAATACTTGGAACCAACATAGTTGTGACATTAACTCTTATAACCAAGGAATGTAGTAATATTAGCCTCCATATGAGGCAACCGATATGTGACTTTATATCTTAAAAATAGATATACTCTCGAAATTCGAATACCAGTTGTTATGTCCAAAAAGAAAATTTTTGGAGATAAAGGTAGGTATTGAACACTATGTACAGTTTTGGTTCGAATCATAGTATGTAGTATAAGTTATACTACTTAAAGTATGAACACCCTTCTTTTTTTTCTTTTTTTTTAGACAACAAAGACATTTCTTGACAATTATGCATTTTACACCTGGCTTATGTTTACCTTCGAATCATGACCTTAATCATGGATGTTTTATAATAACAACACAATTATTACAGTATCATCGAAGCATCATATGCACAAGTCCTCAATCACACAATCGAACAGCCGAACACTCAAGTTAGCTTATAAGTCCTTCACTAAGCTCTGGAGTTCTTCGAGTGACCCACTCCATTGGGTGAGTCCTATCCCGAATACCCGAATGAACTTAACGTTCAGCGCCTTCATAGTTTTGGCCTGATCGTCCAGAGTGTCTTCTGCAGCTTTCTGCAGACAACGAGCTGTTGAGAGTTCTTTCTTCGATTGTGCCAGCTGCTTGGTGAGTTCGATCACCTTATCTGGCTCCGATTGTTCGTCAATCCGTTGTTGTTCGAAGATCTTCCTCAGCCTTTCGACCTCCTTGCCCTGCATGGTGATGGTATAGTCGGCTGATGCTCTCGCCACACCGGCTGCATATCGTTGCATGCCAGCCAGGTGTTCCTGCAACCATCGTTCGTATAGCTCCTTATGCAGCACTGCATCCGGAGCCTTCGGAGGCTCGAAGTAGTCCTTCGGAATCTGTACCCTCGGCCGAATGTTTTCACCACTTATCATCAGGTCATACCACTTGTTTGGATCCACTGCCGGTTCCTCACGAACGTTGGGCTTATAGGGCACAGTGGCAGTGGTGGTAGTGGTGGTGAGCAGGGTGGCTGCAACAGTTGCTGCCTTCCCTCCTCCAGTAGTTGTCGTTGGTGTGGTGGTGACTGGGTTCGAAGTGGTCACTGGAACCGGGTCCACCACAGGCTCAGTTTTCATGGATGTTGAATCCGCACTAGTAGCAGGGGTTTTACGCCCCACCGACTTTGTAGAACTGTCAGCCTTTGGTTTCACCTTATCTTCTGCCCGAGGAGTGAGGTTGGTGGTCGTCACCACCAAGTCCTTTTTCCCAGGCAGCACAAAGTGATCCGAATCCGCCATCTCCACGTCCCGTGAGTCCGGTTGGCGGATGGCATCCATTACAGAGATGCCCGTAGGGAGATTTTTGTACGGATCCTTCTCAGTCTGTACCTCCGGACCAGGAAAGTCCATTGAAGGGTACTCAGCCCTACTAGCCAGGTTACCAGGGGTCAGAGGACGAAGGGTTTGCAGCTGGGAGCGACCCTTGGGGGCTGAGAAGTCCGGACCATAGTTAGGACGCAAGTCCTTCAGTGGGGACCGGTGCTCAATCGTTGTCGCGCGCCCTCGTGCTGCAGTTGGAGCTCTCGGAGCCGGAACCTCCGATTTGACCTTTTTACAGTCAGGTTCGGAAGTGGCTGGACTCCTGTTCTCACTTCGTTTCCCTGGAAGGGGGTTGGCCGCTCTCCAGTCGTACAACTCCTTGTACAAGGTGTCGTTCAGGTCCAGTCGACCACGTCGATCTGTACGCTGGAAGACAGCTGACTGCTTCGAATTCCGGGTTAATTGGACCTTTCCGAATTGGAAGGTCTCAATCGTGATGGTTTCGAACTTTACTTTGTCCAGGCCTGCCACCAGTGATGCATGGAGATCTCCAACGTTCTTTCTGGCCAACATCATGGCTTGGCCATGACATTGTATCAGGTGCTCGATCATTCTGCCTCTTCGGGGGGTCCACATTCCCGAACACCTTTTGTTTGCCTTGCCAGTATCAGCGCAGACATACATCGCACGGTGGTGCATGTGCTTTTCCACGAGATGTCGCATGAATCGAAGACGAGTAGGCATGGGGCGGTTCTCGTGTACGTAGTAGCTGCAACAGGAATCGAATGGGCAATCCTCCCTTACCCCTTCCTTGTACCGGGCCATCGCCCATCGTATTTTGGGGCGGCCCTCATGGTTGTAGTAGGTCTCGGGGAACTGTTTTCGATCCAGCAGCCGACCGAACCAGTTTTCTGTCCATGACCAGGAACTGGGTGAACCCATATTGGATCTCATCCATTCTTCGTCATCAGACAATCCTTCATGGTCCGTTTCTTTGGGACACGAATACATCTCCCTCGATCGCTTGCAGTGTTCCATGCACTCGGGCCTAAATTTCTTGAAGCCCCCACTGGCATTGCGCCAAATCATGTCCTCCACCCGAGAACCTGGAACGTCTGCCGAGGCACCTGCCCCTGCAGCTGGAGGGGGCGACGAAACCACTGGTGGCGTGTTCGAATGCCCTGACTCGGAGGACGTGGACGGAGATGCAGGCACCTCGACCTGCACTGGAGTCTTGGTCGGAGTTACTGGAGGGGTCGAATGCGTCCGGGTGGGTGCCCTAGGAGGCGTCGAAGGGGTAGAGGCCGTACCGGATACTACGTCCACCAACCTCACGGTTGGGGACATATTAATCGCAGTAGTTTGGGGAAGCGAAGGATGAGGGACACAGGGCTGTCGTGCCTCACTCTTCTTCGCCTTCCGTTTCTGGCTCTTTGGAAGTTCGAAGGGGACCTCCTCCATATCCGAAGCGTCGGATAAGGACCGTCCTTTTTGTTGTGGATTGGGGTTCTTACGGGACTGGGCTCGAGTCATCGGCGTTCTGGGGGCAGTTTGCATAGCTTCCAGAGTTAGCCGTAACTGTTCATTGGCTGCCCTGAGTTCATCGGATTCTCTGACCACCTGAGCATAACGAGCTTCCTGCTCAACTGATCCTGAGGTATCCGAATGGATCTCCCGCGGAGCCAACTCCACGCTAGCCGAGTCTCCTTCGAATGGGACTGGTAAAGGTCCCGTAGCTTTCGGAAGAGATTCGGATGGAGACTCAGTAGTCCCGGTGGTAGTAGTTGGTTCTTCGAATGACGTTGAAGCCGACTGGGAAGTACTCGAAGAGCACTCGGACTGAACTGGGGCAGGTTCGGATACCTCGGACATAGGCGGAGTATCTGGAGGAGTACTAGTGTTGGAAGTTTTACGACTACCTTTGGTCTTGGTAAATTTCTTTTTCTTCCCCTTCGTACTGGTCGTGCTCCCATCACTTGAGGGCACTGCTTCCTCCATAGCCTTGGCTTGCTGGAGATGCCGAAAGTTCGTACCACATCGCAGTAGGATTTTTCCAAAGATCTCGTTTTTATATGCTCCCCGGATGGCTCCTTCGTAACTCTCTAGCCAAGTACCCTCATGGTGGTCGAATCCATGTTCCTCCAGCTTGTCTAGCACCATCGACATGAGTGTGGGATGGAGCTTCAGCGAGGTGTCGAACGGCGGGTCGCACTCCAGCACCTCCATGAGTTGTTGCTGGGCCAGCGATTTTCGTACGAAGTCCTCCATCTCTTCGTCAGATACTGCATGGATAGGCAATTTCTGGCTTACCTCTTCCAACTCCGGCATCTCGTCCTCTTCCTCATCACCTGCTGCGTTAAGCCGGGTTGACGTCGAATTGTCTATGTCTTTCGAAGCAACACGTTTTGGGACATTGCGCCACGGCAACGGCCCTAGGTTGACTGTAGCCGGGGGTGGCATGGCCATGCTGTCCCGATCAGCCGTCGAATAGGAGCCAATCCCCGCCACACGAACGGTAACCGCACTCCCGGTGGATTCAGAGGCGGATTCATAATCCGACTCATGAGCGTTGTCGAATTGGCCATCGTCCATCCCGAACAGATCTATCTCGTCGGACTGGAGGCCCTCACCGGGGGTGTACTGCTCCTCCATCGCAGTCGAATGTTTTCAACGAAAACGAAGTTTAATAATCGAAGATTTGCGGAGTACGAAGCTCCGCGTGTCCTAATGACACTATGAGCGGGAACTAACCAGGTTGGCGTGTATTATGATGTGGTTTTGGAGACTTTTGGTCGACTACAAGTCCCTTCTTCCTCCTCCTCTGCCCTGCAGCGTCCGTGCGTCTTCTTGGCACTGATCCAATATGGCGACCGCCCTTCTTGTCTCGTGATGCCACGCCCGCCGCGGGAGCAAAGGTCAACCAATCAGCGTTCACGCTTCACCGGATAGCCCTTTTCCAACGGATAACACGGCGGGAGACGCTCGCGTTTCCCGCCACTAATCGAACGGGTAGCTCACCGGAGTGTAATCCTTATTGAGTCAGTTCCACAGTACCAGGGATACCGCTAATCATGAATTCTTCAGGAGTGTAGGCAAATGTCATTACGGGTAACATAAGAATACCCGCCGGATAGTTCCGTCTGCCACCCTCGGGGACGTTCATGATCAACACCCACCCTAGCTCTGCTCACTCGACAGCAATTAGGTCTGTACTACCATCATGGCATCGAAACTTCTTGTTGTGTATACAAATTAGGTCACAGCAGTCCCCGGGTTATGCCGTGGACTGCGCCTTAACCCCACCTTGGGTTCTTTAGACCTGGTCGTCCGGGAAGATTCGACAGGATGTCCAGTAGTCAATTGGACAGCCCTCCTCCCCTTCAGACCTTCATTTGCCGAGACTTTTTTTCCGCACTTTTTATCCTTCTTGCTAGAAGCTCGAATTGGTAAATTTTTTTTAGGCCTACCCCGGCCCCGCTTTAATTTACCAATACCAGGAGGCATAGGTTTTTTCTCATCTGAGGGTATCACTAGTTTCCTAGGTCTACCAGGACCACGTCGTTTCGGGGTGGTCGCTCTCCACTCAGTGTTATCTGACTTCGAATGCTCCCCTGGCTTCGAATGCGCTGAAGCATCACCCTGCCACCGACGTAGGCGAGCTACATTGGATTTATACAGGCGTCCCAACAAGGATTTGATCACCACAGTGGATTCTGAAACAATCCGAACCACAGTAAAGGGACCATCCCAGTTGGGTGACAACTTTAGCTGCTGTAGGGGGTCGTGTAGCCTAACTACTTCATCCCCCACTCGAAAGGACCTAAGTTTCAAACCTACGTCATAGCCCACTTTTTGCCATGAAGCAGATTTGCTTAGTTCACATCGAACCATCTCGTATGCGGACTTGAATTGATCCCTCAATGCCTCCACGAACATCACCTGACAGGGTGTTTCAGCGTTTATCCCAGCTACGCCAAACACCAAGTCAGCAGGCATAATCAAATCCTCTCCGAATACGAACAAATTGGGGGAACAACCGGTGGAAGCATGCACCGTATTATTATAAGCATGTACCACAAACTCGCATTGCTCGTCCCAATCATCCATCTGACTGTTGACCAGAGGCTTCAGGACTTGTATCAAGGTTCTGTTGAACCTTTCTACTTGACCATCAGACTGAGGCCTGTACGGATTCGTTCTGGTTTTGCATATAGCAAGGTTATGGCACATTGCTGCCCATAACTCAGATTCGAATTCTCTGCCTTGATCACTATGCAACATCAAGGGTACGCCTAGATGAAGCACCCAACCCTTTACAAATGCACGAGCACATGTATGAGCCTTGTGATCTTTCAGAGGAAACACTCTAGTATACTTCGAATAGTAGTCGGAGATCACCATCATGCATGTGTTCCCATCAGGAGTGGTTTTTAGGCCACTAATGATATCAACCGCTATGCGTGCAAATCTAACTCCCCAAAGCTCTTGAGTTAGTGGCAACTTCCCCAGGCCTTCACCTGGTTTGCTCAGACAACAATCTGGACAAGTAGAGATCCACCTAAGCAGATCTTTACTCATGCCAGGCCAGTAATACCTTCTGGAGAGTCGCGCAAGGGAGCGCTTCTTTCCAAAATGTCCACTGGTCTGATGTCCATGTACGAAATACATGATGTCCCTTCGCATAGCTGTGGGTATCACGATTTGCCGAATTTTGGCCTTGTACGGTGTTATCTTCCACCTACATAAGATACCGTCAACAACAGTTAGCTCAGACCATTGAGCAAGTAGCTGTCTCATTTCCCGGTTCTCAATCGAAATGGCTGGTCTTTGTGGTTGGGCACCACTGGAGACCTGTTCTATTAGTCTCGAAATGACAGCATCACCCTTCTGGAATTGCCTGATAGTTTCGGTGGACCATTCCATTGCTTTAGAATGTCCTACATCTTACGGCATTCGAACTCCAGCTATTACAGCATTATGGGCTCCACAATCATCGCAATCCATTCTAGAACATTTCCGTATGGGTCTTCTCGAAAGGGCATCAGCATTGATATGCTTGCTCCCTGCTCTGTGTTGGATTTGGCTATTTTCCAACCCGAACTCGGACAAGTGGGTCAGCCATCGACCGATCATTCCTTCTGCTTCCTTAAAGTTTAACAGCCACCTTAAGGACGAGTGATCTGTCCGTAAAGTAAAGTCACCTCCCCAAAGGAAGTGCTTAAACTTCTTCGTATACACCACTACCGCCAACAATTCGCGCTTAGTGGTACAGTAATTCCTCTGGGCCTTATTGAGGGTATTACTAGCGAAAGCCAGTGGCACTTCTATCCCCTCTTGCATCTGGGATAGAGCAGCACCTATACTGTCATTACTGGCGTCTGTGTCCAGTATGAAATGTCCATCAGCTGTTGGATATTTCAAAACTGGGGTGGTTCGAAATAGGTTCTTCACGGCTTCGAATGCTAGATCTTGTTCCGGACCCCATGGGAAAGGCTCCTTCCTTCTACCCGGAGTCCAGTGAGCTAGAGCCTGCATAGGCTGAGCTATTCTGGCATACCCCGGTAGGAAGTCTCTGTAGTAACTACAGAAGCCCAGAAAGGACCGTATGTCTTTAGGTCCCTCTGGCTTTTCCCATTCCGATACAACATCTAGTTTCTCAGGATCCGTCTTAACCCCCTCAGTGGATATTATCCGACCGAGATAGTTAATAGAAGTCCTAAACAGGTGACACTTCTTTGGTTTCAATTTCAAACCATGGGTTATCAACCTCTCGAAAATTTTGACTAAAGTAGCCAGGCACGATTCGAAGGTCTTCCCGAAGACAATTATGTCGTCCAGGTACACCAAACACTCCTTCCATAACAGATCACTCAACAGAGATTCCATCATGGCTTCGAATGTTGCAGGGGCGTTACACAATCCAAACGGCATCACATTGTACTGGAAAAGACCGACATGGCTCGAAAAAGCTGTTTTTTCCTGATCCTCTTCCTTCATTCCAACTTGCCAGTATCCGGATTGCAAATCCAGCGTACAGAACCATTGGTTTCCGCCCAGGGAATCAATAGTCTCGTCTATACGGGGGAGAGGATAGGAGTTTTTCTTAGTACAGCCATTTAATTTTCGATAATCTATGCAGAAGCGAATTGTGCCGTCTTTCTTAGTCACCATCTGAACAGGACTGGACCAGGGGCTAGTGCTGGGAACAATCACCCCTAATCTCAGCTGATCAGCGATTTCCTTCTCGGCCATCAATTTCTTCTTCAAAGGTAGGCGTCTATAAGGGATTTTGAAAGGTACAGCGTCCTCTGTAGCGATGGAATGTAGCACCTTATCAGTTCGCCCCAAACCAGTGGGCTCCCCGAAGGCTGCATCATATTCCATCAATACCCGTCTCAACTGATCTTTCTGGTCCCCCGTCACCAAGCTCGAATCGTCCACCAACTTTTGGAGTTCCGGACGCAAATCGGACATCCCTTCAAGGTTCGGTTTGGTATCTTCTGAGAGTATACTGGTGCTTGCCTGTGCAACGACCACCTGCCCCACGGGAGTACCTTTCATCAGATAACGGACTTCACCACCAGGATTCGAAATAGGAATTAAATTCCTACTGCCACTGCCTACGAAAGTATCTGCACTCTCGAGTCCAATTGATGCAAGTCTCACCACATCGGGTTCAACCACCGCCATCTGGTCTCGGAAGATACTGTCACTCGAAAACAGCACATCACATGTCTGTCCTGGGGGTATCTTAACCGTCTGTACCACCGAGGCTACAGAAGATACCTTTCTCAACACGCATTGTACGGCCACCTTGTATGGATGTTCTATCTTTAACATCCCCCTACAAGGTTCCAACATTGCACCGTACAACACAGCGAAATCTAATCCGATGATGCCATCATCACTCAGATCAGCAATAGTAGGGGACAGAAGGTAATCCTGTCCACCTATATTGATTTCGAAAAATGCTTTACCAAACGTCTGCATGCAGCTACCGTCGGCCGAATGAGCTTTTACCCTCGTTGTGAAGTTATCTGGCTCATCGGCTACAAGGTCATAGAATCTCTTAGAGATCATGGAGTGACTAGCTCCAGTATCCACTAGAAATTCTGCGGACCTTCCCTTCACTGCTACAGTCAAATACCACCTCTTCCCATCCAGTGGTGATGGGTTAACGGTGAAACGTTCGAAATCCTTAGTGACACCAAGATCTACTCCCCGTCGTTTCAAGTGCTTCAAACAGGGATGATCCGGGGACAATCGGGCACTGCTGACTACTTCCAGCTCCTGTATCCAATTCGCCGCTTCCCCAGTACTTCCTCCTCGGACGTCTACTTTTCTGGGTTCATTGGACATACTTAGAAGGGACTGATCAGGCCCCTCCTCTAAGTTTCCAATCTCTACTGCACCTCGGACTTCCTCGCTTGCACCGCTGGCGATAAGTTCGCTTTCCTTCACCTTAGGGGTTACTACCTTGCCATCCAGAGCAACCCCGTCTAGTTTTCCGTTTTCTTCTCTTCAGGCTTTGGTACCGGCTTTTCAGCTGGGCATTCTGCAGCAAAGTGTCCCAGGACCTGACACCTGTAACACTTCCTAGTGGTCTTGTCCACTCTCGGCTTCGAATTCCTCCCTGTTGATTGCTGGTTTCCAGACATCAAGTCAGTCAACCTTAACAGAAGTTCTTCCATAGAACTGGGAGTTGAGGATGTAGTCGAAGGTGTGCTTGTAGCTCCTGGGGTCACAGGTGGTGTTTTCCTGTCAGCCTTCGGATAGCGCTTCGAATTCGAATTGGAATAAGATTTGCCGCTGTTCTTTTGAGCAACTGCGCCAATCTCCTCCTCCCTTCCAGAATCACCTTCCTCTGTATCAGAGGCTGGTGGGTCTTGCACCACACTGGAAGTTCTTGAAAGTACTCTCGAAGATAGCAGATGCCGTTTCCTGTCATAGTCTTGAACAAATCAGTGAGAGAAGTTCCAGCCTTCCAACTATCACATGCTGCGGTCCGTTCATCAGAATCCCTTAATCCCTCGATGAATTGCGAGAACAAATCATCTAGGAACTGTGGGTCATCTAACTGCCATCTTGGTCTAGCCCTTTGCAAGAGAGATTGCAATTCTAGACCGAACACACGGTGCGACTCGTTTGGCTTTTGAGTCCGTTTCCGGAACAATCGAAGCGGGTCTTCATTACCCACATTACCTATCAGGTAACTGGCGCATTCCACCAATTGGGTAAACGATCCGGCACCATGCATCGTTCTCCATCTCGAAACAGCTAGCTTGCCTGGGCCATTTCTCAATGCCCGTAAAAGCTCGTCCAACGATTCCTCTTCTGACCACCGATTATACCTCATATCGTCCATGAAGTCTGCGAACCAGTCCTGCCATGGCTGTCTTCCTGTGAACGGAGTCGGAGTGCTTGCAGTGCGTCTAGCAGCGTTGTGGTTGTCCCTGTGCAACAGAAACGACTGCTCAATGCTCCAGTCGACGATATCGGCATTATCAGCTTGTCTGCTAACACAGTCCACTCCCATCTCAGCAATGCAGGGGTTCGTGTCGTAAATCAATTTCATCCCAGGGGACATTGATTCGCGGCGAGATACTCGTCTACCTGCATGTGTAGGAGATCTCCCTGGCCTCCTTGAGGGCCCACTCGAACGTTCATTCGGATCAGATCTCGAAGATCTCTCATTCGAACCCATACGGCTCGGTCTCTCTCGAGAGCTAGAACGACTGGGAGGGTTCGAATGGTCGTCATCATACGACGTTGGGCGTTGGTCACGCCGTGAAGATCTTCCATCCGGATCCCCCGTATCAATGGTCACTCGTTTTGGTCTCCCTCCGGTTGAGGTAGAGGCACTACCCCCACCAGTTGATGAGTTGTATATGCCACCACTGACATGATCGAACCCTGAATGGCCACCTCGAGTTGCCTCTTCATCTCGTTTCTTCTGTAAATCTTCCACCTCCCTGATCAGACGATCCTTTTCGTCCATCATCGCCTTGGTTGCTTCTCGGATCGTATCATGGAGCTCGTCCGAATCATGTATGGTCTTATCTTGACGTTGTTCTAGAGCTTCAGTACGTCGCCGCAAGACATTTTGTTGATGAGCGAACTGGTTTTCCATATGTTCCAGCTCCGCCTTCGTTGTGTCTAAGCGGTTCTGTTTCTCCATTGTTGCCCCGTCTAAATCTTCATTCTTGTTCCGGAGCTGTACCAACCGATGACTCAAAGCTTCAAACTCTTCATTCATCCTGTCCATCTCTGTAATCCTTGCTCCCTCGAAACGATTCTTCTCTTCTTCGAAATGACGACGTGTCACTTCCTGTCGCTGGTGTCGTTCAGCATGCAGCATGCTCATGCCTTGTGTTGGCATAGGAGCAATGTGTCTCTTCGAACCGCCAGTTTCAAACAAAGAATCATCTAGGTTTGACCCCAGATCTTTTCGAATAGAATCAGGATTGCCTCTCCTTGGTTCTGGTGTAGAACTCGAACGGTTTGGCCCATAGTGTTTCTCAAGGGCTGCTACCACCTCCGGATCTGGACTCGAAATAGGATGAAGGGACGCTCCACCCTTTGCCTGTTCAGCCATGTTAACCCAACCGACTGTGCTATTCTGTGTTTCACCCGAACTGGTCACGGCACCAATGTAGGGGTTTCATATGCGTACAACACGAACACAGGTTCCAAATTCGGTTTGAATGCAACAGGTTTTTATTCGATCACAGCCTCAAAAGTACACGAAGGTTTTCCACTCGGTTCACTTGGTCTTTCAACCATTCGAAGACACACAGGATTCTATCGATAGTTCGAAGCATTAGCGATACCGGACAGTTAAGCCCTGTGCCAGCATGGCTGGTGCAGAGTCCATAACGTGGGAGGGGTGTAGGTGCCCCTGTCAAAGCGAAGGTACGAAAGGTGTGGGTCAGAGCTCGTCCTAGGACGAACTGGTGAGGTAGCCAACCTCGGCCTCTTATATACCCTGAGCGCGGACCAAGCAGTGTCGACGTGGCACTCCTCCGTAGCACCGTCTGGAGTGCCCTGCCCGGCTCCGCTACCGGATAACCGAAAGGACATGGCTTAGGTGTTGCCACCTAGTGTCCGTTGGAGGCACTTACCGCTCTGACTCCACAGACCTTACATGTACACGTATTATTCGTGCCCCTACACTAGTCATGTAATACATCAAAATGTAGGGATTTTAGAGACCAGACTGTCTGAAACACCTACCAAGCTGGAACACATTTCCTGAGAGTCTCAAAGCCAAAAATTCAAAATGGCTGCTACCATTTTTTGAGAAAACCCTAACAATCACTCCTGGGCATGTTGTATCTCAAATGAAAGAGATTTGCAAGCCTAATCCATTCTAGGCCATTACCAAGATAAACAGGTGATTTTTTGCAACATGAAGCCCTCCCCAAAAACAAAATGGCCACTAGTAGTTCTTGAGCACAGTTCATTTCAGAGGAAGGATGTTTTTTATTTTTTCATTAAAGCCTTAATAAGGGATAATCTGTTAGCCTGCCACCCCACCCACCTTCCATCAACAGGTCAATTTTTTTTTGCACGCCCTTTTATGTTTACTGTAAAACCCCACCCACTTATCCTTTTTCTCAAATTAGGGTTCCATTTATAGGTGGAGTTTTATTACATTATATTAAAGTGATAACTATTTTTAAACCTTTTTTATATAGGCCGATTTTTTTTCTCAAGTTGGGGGTTCGGCTTATAAGTGGGATCGCACTATAGCAGGGGTTTTACAGTAGTTATGCAGTCATTTTCACTGAAAACAGATGGCTTTTTTTGTCCAGTTAAGGGGCACATCTCATCATGATGCCACCAAATACTATGTACAAGGGTAGACATTAGTTTTCTTCTGCTGTGGGCCAACTGTGCATAGAGCCCAAAAGGTCTATGGGACCACACAAGTGTGACTATTTAGGGATAACTAGTGACTGTCCTCACTCAAAAACTTCATTTCTGATTTGGAGCCCTCCTCGGAATCAAGTCCCTAGAACATTTGGACCAAATGGCAGGTCCTTGGGGTTCAATTCCAAGTCCTAGGAACTAGATACATATCTATGCATGTTATCTTGAGGAAGTTTAGGGGATCTGAACTTGAGTCCTGAGTACCTGATATTGGGTCTTAGGGATCTCCATTTAAAAGGAGACCTTATCCACCAGCACTAAGTTCTCTTTGAGGGTTGTCCATTATCCATCCAGATCATCCATCCTTCCTCATTGCTTCCCTGTACAATGCTCTCATGCTGCTCTTCCCCTCTCATTGCTCTATTCCTCTCCATTCCCATTCTCCTGCCTCCTCCCAATACTTTCCCTTCCTTCCCTTTACCTCACCCTTTCCCACCTAACTGCCATTGACTTCCCCTCTATATGTCCAACTAATTGCTGGATGGTAGAGCACAGAGGCAAAGTGGGGGGATAAGAGGAGGAGGTAGGGCTACATTTCACAGGGTTGGAGAGGATATACAGGGATACAGGAGACATAGGGCACTGGTTGGTAGAGGTTATATATTATGAGTCTTATGAAAGAAGAAAACAGGGGTAGGGCAGGGCTTGACCGGGAGGATAGGACATGGCAGAGGGCAGGGGAGTGGACATCAGAAGGATATGTGGAAAGGGACATAGGGGAGGAGAAAAAGAAACAGGGAAAGTGTGTGATACAGATACGGGAGGGTATGAAATGTATCAAGGTTGGCTAGGAAGGGGATATGGGAGGTGTGTGGTAGGGCAGGGACCACTTGTCACTTCCATCCTCACCATATCACCATCTCCATCCTAATTATAACTACCTCCATCTTCAACACATAAACATCCTGGCTTGATATTATGAGTGAGAGATTGGGACCCTGGATGGAAGATCTGAGACCCTGGAGTATGAGATTGTATGAGATGCTAGAGAAGGGGTGTACCCCAGAGAAATGGAATGGAATGGCAAAGAATAATGCTCTAGATGAGGAATAAGGTAGGCTCAAGGAGAGGTCAGGGTTGCTGGAGGAGGTCTCTTATGAAATGAATATGAGATCCTTAGGATTCGGTATCACATCCCAAGGACTAGAGGTCCCATTCCCTAGACTTTCTCATAATTACATGAAAATCTTTTGCTGAAGTTAAATGATAATGTTGGGGCCTATAGCATGTAGGAGTCACAAGTCCCTGTAAGTTCCAAACAAGATACCATGTTACAGCTCCTGATGCATAGATATCTTGGACCAAGGACTTCCCAGCCAACATTGCTTAGTGGGACCTATGTGTTTTTACTTGGGCAAGCTGATTTGCCCAAACTGGGTTTTGGTCCTGTTTGTTCAGGGCTATACAGGTGGGAGCCCAGATGGGCTAGCCCTGATTCAAAGTGCCCGGCTCAAGCCCAGATTAATTCCACTTTAGCACACACTATAAGTATCTACAATGTATTTTATGAAAAAAAGTCTCCCTGGGCTAGCCCATCTTAGCTCCCGCTTTTAGCTCTGGACAAAAAGGACCATAACCCAGATATGGGCTAACCCAGCTGGCCCAAGTAAAACACAAATAGGCCCCAGGGACCAATGCTGACTGGGTTGGATCAGGTTCTAAGGATTTGATTGTGAGGTGGGCACCTGATCAGCATGGAAGTATGTGGTGGGAACAATCACTTTCCATAAATAGTCACACTAGTGCTTGTTCATAGACCTTTTGGGATGGGATGTGTCCTTAACTGGGCAAGATGGGTAACAAACCGCCGTTTTCAGCAAAAAGGCCAACACGTTACTAGGCATAAAAGGGTGCACGTGAACAATTTTGAGCCATCTCGATAAGGGGGAAGGGTAATAACTTTTGACCTCTTACAGTGGTGTTACAGATTTCCAATGAATTGTTAAATATTGACAAAATATCCTCTCTTTGGGGCCTTCCCATTTCACAAAAATAGCCCTTCCCCCTTGAAAATAGACTGAAATGAACTGTGCTCAAAATTTACTAGTGGCCATTTTGGTTTTTTTGGGGGGATGGCTTTCATGTCACAAAAGTCCTTGTTTATTTTGGCAATGGCCTAGAATGGACTAGGCTTGCAAATTCCTTTCATTAGATGTACAACATGACCAGGAGTGATGAATAATGCATTTTTGGGGTTTTCTCAAATTTGGGCTTTGAGACTCTTGGGAACTGTTCCAGCTTGGCAGGTGTCTCTGCCAGTCTGGCCTTTAAAATCCCTTCATTTTGATGTATTATATGGCCAGGAATGATGAATAACATAGGTTTCATAGGTTCTCTCAAAAATCAATGGCAGCCATTTTGTTTTTGTAGTTTTCACATAGAAAGAGCCATTTTTGAGCTTGGCAAGAGCGATATTCGGATTCAGCACACCCCAATCACCCCAGGAAGTGATCTTGCCTGTTTGTACTTTAAATTGCCCCTTGGAGGGATTAGAATGATATTTGTGAAGATTTTGCCCAGTCTATAAATGAAAATTTCGATGAGAGACATATGTTTCACTATGCTGGATTGAGATTGAATTTAGTGCATGTATATGATCTAAATAACCAGTTGCACGTTATGGCGTATACATTTTTCAAAGCAGGTATGGAATGATAAACATATATTATAAAAACTATATATAGACATACACAGGTTGATCACTGAAGTAAAGAATAACGGTGGCTAACAGTGAAAGTAATCATTTATAAAAGAATATCTCGATAAATACTGTAACACAAAAATATTCACAAAGTAATCATCGATATGAAACACAAAACTCCAAGCCTTACATATTGTGAGGTAGGAATCTGACCTAAGGCTGTTCACAAGGATAAGTAGCTGTCAGACTATCTACCCCCCCCCCCTTCCAATCCCCTGTTACTAAACATATAGTGGAGAACACCCACGCTGACGTTGCACTTGATGCTGGCACATTTAGATACCATGATACAAGTGCATACCTTGTTTTCTCCACTAGTAGAGAACAATTTTTCATAACGAATATTGACATAAATATATTGACATATCAAAATTGTCAATATAATATATTGAAATAATAGCGATTTGTCAATAAAGCGAATGTCAATGCCATCCCTAGCTACATTATAGACATGCTATTTGTATATATTTTTACCTAAATCTTGACCTTGATAACTGTAGCATTTAATATGGTTATGAAAATAGTATCTAGCATTATAAACATGTCACAGGGAATAGGAAGTTCAATCTTGATCCTTGACCTTGAATTATTCAACCTTCAATATGCCTATGATAATAATATCTAGTATCATATACTTGTTATTAACACTTGTAGAAAACTACAGACCCATTTCCTTACTCTGTACACCTTCTCAATTTCTAGAAAAAAATTGTACATCAAAAACTGGTTAATTATTTAACAGAAAATGAAATTTTAACTGACAAGCAAGGAGGCTATTGTAAAGGGGTTTCCACCATACAAACGGTTGGTGATCTTACAGATGACGTCATAAGAGATAGAAATGTAGGTCTTGAAACGATAGCTGCTTATATAGAATGATACTGTCGATCATTCCATACTGTTGAAAAAATGTAAAGCATATGGTATCCCCTCACAACCGTTCAAATGGCTAACTAATTATTTAAGTAAAATGCAATGTACTTTAGCTAATAGTGTTAAATCACAATTTTTAGATATGGTATCTGGAGTCCCTCACACAAGCAGTTTTACTATACTAAGTGTGTTTGAGTGCTTTGCACACGAGGGAGCAACTGTTGGACTGCTGAAAAAATTGAGGAAGGAGGCGCCAGGAGTTGATGTTCACTTATGTGTTTAAGCTGTCGACTAGGGAAGATTACCTGGATCTTCGACAAAGGTTACAGGCAACAAGATCTAGCAAATAAATTAAGTTCAAAGTGCTTAGAGCAAGGAACAGTGGGTACAAGAAGTCACCCTTGTACTGGGGCGCAAGCCTTTGGGACTCCCTGGGAGACTGGTAGCAGACCAGAAACCAACATTTAAGAGGCGGATAAGGACAGTTATGGATTTGAGTACTAAGTGTTCCAACCCTGATCAAGACGAGAGTAACTTGTCCCAATTATAAAGACTAGTACTGCAATAGTTGAGTGCTCAGTGCTGCTGGATCCTGGCTGTGGACCTGTTGTAATGATAGGACCTAAACCAGGTGTCTATGCACCAGCGGTTGCCCGTCCTCATGACCGTTATAATGTTTGTAGTAGACCATCGTTGCTACCAAGCTCAAATGTCTTGTATCGAATACTGATTGGATCCTAATGATGAGTGTAATAACTTTGTTACTCGGTATCACTAGAGACCTGCTATAATGATAGGACCCAGGCGATATTGAGACTAAGGTGTAAAAAGCACAATTTCTGTTGCTGCATGTTAGAGTGTGGAGAGTCCATTTGAAAAATGTTGGACTTCAGACACCTATATTCTTTTTTCGCAAAGAAAAATCTCCCAATAAGTATTCACAGTTGATTTGTCTCATTACGAAGATACTGATGTGCATATATATGTTGAAAGGTCATGCATCTTAGGTGCTCTGGTTGATGGCCGCCGCTATTCGCATGCCCACAGGGTGCGAATAAGAGCTCTTATTCCCGCACTGGCTAGGGTCTGAATTCGAGGTCTTCTCAACATGGTTACGGTTGATTCCCATTTATAACCCGCGGATTGTAGAGCATCACATGCAGCTTGAATTTGATACCATACATCCCATTAAATATGCCAGAAATTAGCCAAGAAAATAGAAAGCAGAAAGCTTTCACTGGATTGTGAAATACTAGGTACCAGCATTATTACCTGAGTACTTGCGGCGGGGCCAGTTCTCTACATCTGGGTACAGATTGATGTATTCATTAGGCACCTGCAAAATTTATGAAAACAGAACATATAAAAAAGAAGGTCATTTGAAAACATAACATAACTTGATTGGGCAAAGTGATATGAACATCATACCTACTGCACTTCCTTATCTGCTTATGAGATAAAAGCTTGTGTGAACCTACAATGAATTACAGAGTTATTTCATGGGTGGAATTTAATCCCAGATGAAACACGCAATGCTGAAAGTAAACAAGTCTTCAAAAGCAAATTAAGGTCCGTAGTGAAAAGATTTTACGAGGAAAAATGGAAATATGATCAGCAAGTCACTACTGAAGATGTCGATGATCTGGACAGTCTCAGCATGGTGCACATTGGCTCTGTAGAATATAGAAGTTATAATAGGAATCTCCTTGATCCCTGACCTTTGACCCTTTGACCTTTATTACCCGTAATATGCACTATTAGTGAAGAATATAAATGGAAAGATTAGATGGCATAAACTCCCCACTTATGTTGTTTTGGCTATTTCTGGCCCTTTTCAGGCTTATACCCCTACAGAATAATTAGTTTTGCACCAATTTGTTCAAATTTTTGGCATATGTGAAAAAACATCCTAAAAATTTGGGAAATCTCCATTTTTTGTGTTTTGGCCCAATATTTTCCGTTTTCTGGCCCTCCAAAGGCCCAAAAAACCCTAAAAATGTCAAAAACGCTAAAAATGACATGTTTTACATGTCTCCCATGTGTACTGAGGCAGTAACAGCTTATTCCTAATATCATTTTCCATTAGGTCTATGGTAAAGTCAATTGATTCACGAGGATTTCACTAGATATGTTCCGTATTTCTTTCTCCACAGTCATTTAAGTGTGTTTTGTCAGCAAAATATTCAAATGTCATTTCAGGTTGATACCTCTATATAGTAAATAAAGAAGATCCACACAGTCTCTACTGTATCCCAGATTGTGAGGTAACTCTTGTGTCTGCTGCTGGAAAAAAGAAATTTTGAAAAATATCCAATAATCTTGCCTCCAGGAGCATATGTCTATTGGGATACATATTTTCCGTCACGGAGTCACCCGGAATACTCGTCACGGAGTCACCAGCCACCCTGATGAAAATTTAAACATTCATAGAATTGTTAATACCCAATATATTTAAGTTATCTCTGGTTTTCCTGTGCCCTACCCACTCCCTCTAATGTTCTGATGCAAAAATCCACCATTTTTATGCTCATTTATACAAGAAATTATTTCAGTCACGGAGTCACCCGGGTGACTCCGTGACGTAAAATAGGTTAATAGGGGTACTTTAGGCCTATACTGTGCAAATTTGATCTAACCAGATATCATGATGCTTCATATTTCTTAAAGTACACATGATCAGGACACTGTAGAGTGAATTTAACCAATAATGGGACCGTTTTGTGGAAACTAGGGTAAAGTTGAGAGTATGTAGTTGAAATGTTCATATTTCTGATAAATGTTCAAAATTCATCGGGCTGTATCTCAAAAACTATTACTCAGAGGATATTTATTCTTGGTATGCTTCAAGATATATGTTGGCCCAGCTTGTAAACAAAATTATTAGTTGCTGTGATGTATTTAAAACAAAATGTTCATGATCATGGATTTTTCGTCACGGAGTCACCTGAAAAAAATACAAATATCTTTACAAAATATACAGTCCGATTCACAAAGGGACATCACCCATCTTAAATTGTCGTGGACTTGACCTTGACCTCCATACTGAAATTACCATATCATCAATTATTGTTGGGGAGACAGTCAGCCATGAATATCCCAAGAGTTTGAGTGGTTATATGGCTTTTTCTTTTCCATTTTATCACAATTTTTGGTATTTTTCGACCTTCTTTTTCGTTTGAAGATTAAACATAGAAAACCCAAAATTCAAGCTAGGCAACATTGGTATTCAGATTCAGCAAGTTCCATAGATGGAAAGTCAAGCTCTACTGCTCCATGTCATTGGTAATGATTTCTAGAGGCCTTTTGAAGCCTTGCTCACCCGTCTATGGAATGTAGAGAGTCTAGGCAGGATGTGTACAGGGGTAGGGGGAGCAGGGGGAGAAACAGGAACCGAGGAGGTAGGAATGGTAATGCAGGGGGGGAGGCAGGGTCAAGGCTTATGACCAAGAAGATTATAACCAAGGTGATCAAGGTAGTTGAATTATGGCCAAAGGGGTTATGGTCAGGCAAGGGGGGAGGGCGAGGAGGGGAGGGCAGTCAAATGTCTGCTGGGATTTCAATGCCCTAAAGTATGAAGCTGTCCTTACTCCTCAAATGCTATATAGTTGACCAGTATACATATTTAGGGGCTAGGTTGGTTTAGTAATAGTAGTATTATATGTATCGGATCGGGACTATACTAAGTACTGGATATTACTCACTCGATATGCAGCCAATTAGAGGCCTCCATTTGGTCACGTGACCCGTAGCCATGGTGACGTGACCTACTTAGAGGCTCTCAGCCAATCAGAGGCCAGCATTCGGGGTGACCTACTGACCTACTTAGGGGCTCTCAGCCAATCAGAGGCCAGCGTTCTGGTAACTATCGTAACGTGACCTAATTAGGGGATTAGTAAGAACACGTGACTCTTTTGTTTGTAAACAACACCACGTGCCACGTGACGTGTATGTTTGTAAACAAAAGTGTCCTAATTTGGGGATTAGCGAGAGCACGTGACTCTATTTTTGTTTTGTAAATGGGGTGAATTATGCAAAATTCTTTTTTTCCTTTTTTTTGGGACATGTCGACGATGAGCTGATTAGTTTTAAATAACTTATGTATGAAAATAAAAACACAAAAAAATAATTCATTTTCATTCCTTTTATTCTCATTTCAATCAAAAACATTTTATTCACACACAAGTTTATGTCCTTTTCTTCTTATTCTTCGATTTGCAACCGAACAGACCGCAAAGCTTCACCTTGTCAGTCTCACACCCACCATGCCCTCTCTCCAACATACATTGCACCACTTTGGATAAATCCAACACCATTTCGGCAAGGCAGAGAATCTTTGCCTGCATTAAATGACCACCATCGCAACACCCCGTTTCTATCACAGCATCATCATCGCAAGCCTCTGACTCACCGACCGGTTGCTCAGCTTTGGGTTTTTGCTCATTCGCATGATGCATTTCTTCGGGTTTCTTGTTCGGCATGCTTCAATTAGGAAATGAACGCAATGAGGTCCACAGGTGTCAGCAGAAGTGTCTTGGAGTTGAACACAGTTTCTTTGCCACTTGAATGGAGCAGAGCGTTTCAGGAAAGACAAGAGCTCCCCACTCAGCGACGGTAAGCCTAAGGAATCAAAGTAGTACGCTTCACCAGTCCTCGACACATAAAACGCCACTCAATGCTCACCTGGTAAATGTTGAGGATCTGTGTTGCTCACGAAACAAGTGTCCTTGATAGGGTGCTTCGGAATAGTGTCACAAGAGAAAACACCTAGGAAACGATGTTTTGTGTGAACGGGTTCCTTCAACACTCTACTTATTTCAAGCGTTTTCATACACTGCCGCCGCCTTGTCTTCAATTCATGTGGTAGTAGGTGATGGGATGTCGATCTCGGGTCAGCTTGACGACATTGTCGTACACCAAGTAGAGTAGCACCGTTGTTGTCTTCTCTAGCGACGCGCGGAAACTGACCTCCACCCTCAGCTGACCCACTCTTATAAAGTTGACGCGACACCCGTCATTCGATCTGTCTGGGGTTTAATTGAGGGGGAACACGGTGTAACTGTTCAGGAAATCGTTGTATGAAATACCACAGGAGCGCGCACCCTCGTACATCCCCGTTTCCGTCTGTAGTGCCAGGTACTTTCTCACGGCCGCCTTGCTTTTAAAGTCAGGGACGTAGGCATCGTTCGGTACCTTCTGATTGTTCACTATCACTTGAAGCGAGCTGATGTCATAATGTTTGATCTCGAACGGGTTCTTCAGGTAATTACCGTTGAAGGCGTCATGGTCCAGGAAGCAAATCATCATCGACTTGGGTAGCTGACCTGTGTTGGAGTGCGTGTAGGTGTGATCTCTGTTGCCTCCAGGGATGGGGTACGTCGTCACCTCCACTCTGTTGACTGGGTAGTCGAAGGGCCCGTGTTCTATGACAGCTCTTTCGTGTGTTTCCGCCACAGAATCCGCTACCAGCACTGGCCGCACGTAGAGCTTGGCTTTGTAGATCTTGAATTTGTAGCCTGAGTCAGCGGCGCACATCAGATAGAAAGAGGGGGCCGCCTGTTTGAGAGTGAGATTGATTTCCGTCTCTCCAACGATCAGCTTCGGTTGATGAGCTAGGTCAAAGTGGAGTCGCGCCATCAGCGAAAAGCGACCGTTGGAGATTAGCTTTCTGCACGCAGTGTACCCCGCATTCTCATCAGTTAACTTGTGAAAGTGACCAGGTGTATCTTGATGCCACCCCTGGACGCTCATGATACCATCCTTCACGTCTTTGTTGTAGTTGAGTCACCCTTCCAGGTAAGCCCGGTAAGGGTAGGTCTCTGTGTTACCAGACACTTTGAAACCGTCGATGGAGACTTGGACGTCTTTGAAGAGCGAGTAAGCCAAGTTGTTGATGGTGAAATTGATGTTACCCCAATCCTCTAAAGAGTTTTTTGTTTCTAGCCCGACAAAAGATGACTTTAGGATAGTAGTCTGAGTCGGTGCTACGGTGTGCAGGTCAAGCTCAGAGAGCCCGCACTCGTTACTGCTTTCGTGTACGTAAGCCATTGTGTTCTCTTTTCACGCCGATGATAGACTGACACCGACGTCCTCTAGGTCTTTTCATTCATAGGTCACCTGCCTACCTGTCGAAGACGTCCCCTCTGTGCCTCTTGCAAGAGCCGCTACCCGTCTGAGGTCAGCAGGCGCCATTTTCAACGTTTTGTGGTGAGTGCGATTGTAAGAAGACACTACATCATCCAGTGCGTCTAGGTAGCGATACGTGCGCTTGTGTGTGAAATAGCTCCACAGCTTCTCCATCAGACTTCGGTTCAAGCGCTCCACTAGACTAGCTTTGATGTCGTCGTTCTCGCTGGCGAAAAACTCTATGTCCTCGCTCCTCAGGTGATCTCGGAAGATCTTGTTGAGAAACTCTTTCCCTTTGTCTGTCTGAACGGAGCACGGTTATCTCTCCGCAGACATCGTTTGGAACGCCTCAGTGACAGCTGCGCCGCTTTTGGATTTGGTGGGAGCGGCCCACCCATACCTGGAGAAAACGTCGATTGCCGTTACCACCTACCGGAAGCCGCTGTTGTGAAACGCCAAAGCTTGCATGTCCATCAGATCTAACTGCCACTGCTGATCGATTGCGCCAGTTATCGAAATGGGTTTATGTTTAGTGTAGGCGTCCAGCGACACTAAGGCATCTCGGATGGCAGCTGGGTTTCGGTTGCGAAAATGATGTTTCTGGAGTTTGGTGACGCTAGTGAAACTGGAGGGCGCTTTGACGTCGGTATATTTAGCTACTTCGCGCCTCTTTTCTTTTTCCTTCTTGGTCAGTCTCTTCACTGACTTACCCATGTGTGTGAGGTAGCGTAGGGGTCCGTTATGCGATTGCGCGCTTTCCTTTTCTTTTTTTGCTGACTCGTCCTGAGGGTGGAGGGGGGATACTGGTAGCGGGGCGTATTTGATGATGATCTGTTGGTAGTCGGAGTTTTGAAAAAGTCGCCGTTGTCGTCGGAAGCGCCAAAGTGGAAGGGTGTGGCCACCGCCCCGTCCTCTGCTGTTTCTTCTTCCTCGTCGGAACTCACTCGTTTCTCTCCTCTGTCGGCAGGTCTTATGTCCAAAGGTCTGTTAGGACCGCTCGCTTTATACACTTGGTTGCCGATCAAGGAGCCGGTGGGATCTTCCACGAGCAGCACCTCTTTGAACGGGGTGTAGCCCGCCGGTCTCGACGCCGTCTTCCTGAACCTGTCCACTATGTTAATTCGATGGGCGGGATCTGTTTTTCGACCCAGCATTTCGCGCACCGAACCGTCTTCATTCCATTTGACCCATGCGGAGTTTTGCAATCTCTTATACAGCTTGGTGGTGGCGTTGCGTTTCCTCTTGGGAACTTGTTCGAGCAACCCCTCAAGCAGGGGGACGTGTTCACCAGTCTGATGGGGTTTGAGCGGGTCAGGTGGTGGCGAGGAGGAGTAGGGTGTCGGGATCGTGTGGTTGTTGGGATTCGCAAGAAAAAATTGCAATCTATTCAACAACTTTCGGTATTTTCCAAAGTGGGATCGTTCAACACTAAGTCCAAGTCCCTGTAGATAAACTGTAGCACCTGGTGTAATGCCGCGTTGGGATGAAGGGATTGTTCTGCCTGCCTGTAGTAATAGGGCATATTGGAAGGTAGGCCGGTGGCGGTGGCGGTGGCGGTGGCGGTGGCGGTGGCGGTGGCGGTGGCGGTGGCGGTGGCGGTGGCGGTGGCGGCGGTGGCGGCGGCAGAGAGGGGTGGTGGTTTGTTTTCACCACGCTCATCAGGAAGAGGAGGAACACTTGGAGCAGTAGAAGTGCTAGCAGCAGCGACTGCAGTAGCACCAGTAGTAGCAGCAGGGGGGACATGATGAAGCGGTGACGACGACACTCCTCCTCCTCCTCGTGACGCTTTCTAGAGCGTGTCAGGATCCACGAGTGCCAAGCATTTGTAGTGTTGTTGCTGCTCTGAGTCCGTCATAGGGGCGGTGGTGGTGGTGGTGGTGACGGTGAGGTATGGAATGAGGTGTCTCATATACGGAGGATGCTTTTTATAAGCGGTAAGGCCATCCCTATCAGAGCTGGAATGAGGAAACCTCCCTCTTGTACCAAGACACTTCTCTTTCTTTTGATGGAAGTAGATTTTTTGCTAACCTCTCTCAACACGTCAGCGGATTCTCGAAGACTGTCCAGTTGTTTGTCGCTGAGCGGGATGTTTCCTTCCAGTAAATTCTGACAGATCGCGCTCAACGCTGTGATCAAATCGTTGCTTCCAGAGCCTATTAAATGCTCGCAATCCTCTAGCGAGCACTTAGCTAAGTGCTTAAGAGTGCCATAGTGTCATCCGAGTCGATGAGAAGTCATTGCTACTACTTTCTCTTTCTCTTTTTTTTGTCTAGTGGCACGAATACGAGCTGATCGTATATGGATTTCAAAGAGGAGCGTATTCTCAGATCATCGGGTGTTGTCTGCTTGAAGTCCAGAAGGAGGTATGAGTGAGGTCGCTTGAGTTCATGGGTAAATATACTAGAGAGAACCGTCGCGTTGGAAGGAAACACCTGCCGAGACAGACTTGCTATTTGCCCCATGTCGCGCGGGTTCTTGTAGTGAGCGTTAGACTTATAGTTCGAAAGTCGGGCGATTTCTGGAATAGGTTCTGAGTGATATATATGACGCTCACGTTCCAGTGATGGGAGCATTTGGTGAAGATGTCAGCTACCACTTACTGATTGGAACTGCTCATCACATCGTCCAATATCAGTAGAGTCTGCTACTTCCACGTCTCCCGCTATAGACTCTTTGCTAGGAAGACCTTCTCTGAATTCCACTCCGAACTGATTTTGCATTATTTCAAACAGAGGTTGCCACTCGCCGTAATGGTAAAAGATCTTTTCCACCGGCGGCGTGACCAAATTGTTCACGTCGCTCAGAAATTGATCGACCAAGCGCGATTTTCCACAACCCGACGGACCGCTGATGATACAACTGAAGGGTCCTTGTAGTCGGGGGTCGAAATGAATTTCTGTGAAGGGTGCGATTTTACCACTCGACATTTTTTTCAGCACACGTTATGGAGTCTGCCTGGCTGCCTGGCTGCCTGCCTGCCTGTCTGTCTGCTTGCCTGCCTGCCTGCCTGCCTGCCTGCCTGCCTGCCTGTCTGCCTGTCTGCCGTGTTTCTCACCCGAACGTTCAGTGACGAGTGGTTGTCGGGGAACACCGGTGGCGCGTTTTATTCATAGCGTCACAGCACCAGCAGCAGCAGCAGCAGAAGCGTCTTTTCTTTATTTTCTTATTTTGCGATATATTCTATTTTCACTCAATATCCATAAAAGAGTGTATCAGACTCCGGACTCAGCTTACAAAAAAACGTTATTTTACGGCAAAATAACGTTCTAAAACTTTATATAACGTAATGCCATAGTAAGGAGGCTGAGAGAAACGTTATATAACGTTATATAACGTTATAAAATGCAGTATAACGTTTTTTGTTTACTGGGTAAGGGGTGCGAGCACAGTGGTGACAAATACAAATTGGAGCGTATGCTTTAAAGTAGTGCGTCCCTTTCTTCTTCAATTCGGCTGCATTGTAATACGCGGGATAACAAGTGAAGACGTCGAAACCAGACCGTGTTCACGTCGGCCACCACGCGCACCCACCGAGTGGGAGCCGCGGTCACCCCAAAATAACCGATGTGGTCGTTGAATCGTTTCATAGCACTTATTCTCACCATATAGGAGGAGGAGGAGCGCTCTTTGTTTTCATGAGGGTGGCTATCAAGCATTGACAGAGTAAAGAATCTTCTTTGAAGACGGCTCTCGGCCATATTGCTACGTTTTCCTTTTCTGCTCTTCTATCACAGCGATTTCTTTTGCCTGTGCTAAAGACATCCTCACGTTTTTTTCATGAGAATCTCCATCGCTTCAAAACAAGCGTGAGTCTGAACTACGTGACATTTCTACTTTCAGATAAAAAAAATAGCTGGGGAGCCAAGGGAGGAAGGAGAGGAGGAAGAGGAGGAGGAGGAGGAAGAGGAGACTTCTTCGCGTGTCCGTCTTTTAAAAACTCGCTTCCTCTCGAGTGCCATATTTTTTTCTCAAAAAAAAAAAAGAGTGAAAATAAAATAAAAAAATAGAAAAGAAAAAAAGCAATAGGCAGACTCCTCCTGGAGTGTAAGTGTAGCAGTAGTAGTGACGGTGGCGGCGGCGGTGGCAGCGGCGTCGGTGGCGGTGGTGGTGGCGGTGACGGTAGTAGTGGTGACAGTAGTAGTGGTGACGGTAGTAGTGTTACGGTAGTAGCGACGGTAGTAGCGACGGTGGTGGTGGCGGCGGCGGTGGCGGCGGCGGTGGTGGTGGGTGTAGTAGTGGTGAAAGTGGTAATAGTGTCTGTCGAAAGAAAATAAATCCAGGCCTTTTATATGAGTGATGAGAGCGCGATCTAATCCCGTTTTCACCTGCTGCATGCTGATCAGCTGACATGAAAAGAGAAACAAAACCTCTAATCGCGCTTTCACCTGGATCCTTCCACCTCTGATCGATCGACATGAGAGGGTGGTTTAACCGGTGTACCGACTGTGATAATTGGTGTAATTGGTTTAATGCGCATTACCTGTATAAAGAGTTAAGAGGATTTATCTCGGAGTAGGGGTACATAAGGGAGAGTGAAACCAAGGCTCCCTCACACTCCTCCACCATCTTCATCATCGAACACACCGATCGGTCTACTACAGACTATCAACTCTTACAGCCGCAAAATAGCTACTACAACCTCGCCTCAATTTGCAGATCAACATGATGGCGGCTCAGTTCACAAGTAACGGCGACATGGGGTTTTATGATGAAGTGTGCGAATGTCAAGCTACTGCTGTTGCTGCTGCTGCTGCTAGTGCTGCTGATCGTGCTACTTCTGCATTTACTGCAGCTATTAGTGATGCTCGTTCTGATGGCGCTGTTGTTGTTGCTGCTGCTGCTGTGACTGCTGCTGTTGCTGCTGCTGATGCCGCTACTACTGCCGCTGATGCCGATGCTGCTGCTGCTGTTGCTGCTGCCGATGCTGCTGCTGATGCTGCTGCTAGTGTACGCTCTGTTGCTTTTTTTTTACGTTTTGAGTGTGGATTTATTGAGCCTCTCACAATATACAGAAAAGTGGATAGTTGAAGCACAATAATAATCAAAAATATCATACAATATCTAGGTCATCAGTTGCACATGTGTAAAGACAATGTAACCTATGGATATGAGTTAACGAAATGATGAACAGATGAAAAAGTACTCGGACAGGACAACATCTACAGAGACATACGTGGCTGGACTAGACAATAACGAAAGATACACAAGCCAGTTTGAGACGAAAAAAGATGTGATATTATACAGAGGAGTCCAAAATAGAGCAATACGGCTGTCGTTAACAGGGTTGATACACCCATATCACCATTCAGCAAGTTTTAGCTACAAAATCTATACAAATAGTCCATCAATCATGTCATGTTCAGATTGTAAACAATCATATCTTGTCGTATATATGTATAGTGTAGGATGAGAGAACCCGGACATCATCGTGGCACTTGGACAACATCACATATCAGAGCGCCGGACATATACTAGCTTCACATTTGTCAGCAAATTAGTGAGTCACCCTCCAAACAGTTTACAATTAGCATGACAGGCATACACAGTTTATCATTCGATTTTTAACTCCAGCAGGAGTGGTAGATGTATAATAACCAAGGTATATATCTCCCAAGGTAACACCAGGCGGCACCAAATATCATATTCACTTCTTTACCATACCTATAGGTGATTCTTTTATCCAGCAATCTCCCATATGGTAGGAGAGGTCACAAAGTCGGTGATCCTTATCCAGCAATCTCCAACAAATTTTCCCCCTCAATAGCTCCGAGATGATTACGAACCGTCAATCTTCCCTTTGCAAAATTCTGATTTTTCAGATTTTCATGGAACCGCCTTAGTGCAAAACTCAGCTTACACAGACCCCATGTCACCTTCACTATCACTTAGATCAAACATCAAGCTATCCTCATCTTGAAATTCCTCTATGGGATCATCATTCTTCACATGAAGATCAGCAATTTTTCGTATTCTTAATTTAAATTGATATTTCGATTCCGACTGTTGGAACCATACTCCTAAATTGTTCCATAAGAAATTACCTCGATACCAGGGTGATTTTTTGTATCCCTGCAGTTTCGCTCTCTTCAGCTTGAACTTGATTTTATCGTTTGAACGTGTTATTCTGTCGCCTCTTCTAGCGTCAATGACTTCCTCCACCTTGGAGAACTTGTACATCCAAGTTAGTAAGATCTCATCACGCCTTCTAGACAACAGAGCTACTGCTGCTGCTGTTGTTGCTAATGCTCATGCTTCTGCAGCCGCTGCTGCCGCTGCTGCTGCTGCTGCTGCTGTTACTGCTGATGCTGATGCTGCTGCTGCTGCTGCTGCTGCTGCTGTTACTGCTGATGCTGATGCTGCTGCTGCTGGTGTCAACAACCCAGTGGGCCCAAAACATTGATTCAACGTTGACAACTGGTTGATATAGGGTTACAGGGTAGATCAACCTGCTTTCAACATTGATGCAATGTAATTATTTCAATGTTGTCAACCAACACCTATTTCAACATTGATGCAATGTTTGGATATGAACCTTGAATCAACCATGTGTTTTCCATCTTTCCCACTAGGTGCCTCCACAATCTACTCCTTAGCATTTCTATCTACAGGCTACATCTATTTTCCCCAATTGTAAGCTCTTATTTTCTCATCAATGTATACAATTGATCAAAATGTCATTCATTTTCTTTGACAACTATGGTGTGTGCATTTGGTTGACATTTGGAATTAAATGATAAAAATATACACATGGTTTCAGTAAGACACCATTTATGTTGCAAATAATAATAGATAAAGCCTCAGTCCTGACCAGGCCAGGTTGAAATAAATATGAATGTCACCTAGTGTGATCATCAGAGGTCATTCATGTACCCCTACCCTGGATCGTGCTAGAATTAGCATTTCATTTTGGAGAAATGGGGAGGGGGAGGTTGTTGTAATGAAAATATATAAATTGCAAGGAATGCGAAAATATGACAATATACTGAATCTCAAAATATGCACCAGCAGTCAATATCAAATCAATTTAAATCATCATTTATTATTTTTATTCGTTGTTGATTCACAATAGCCATATCAATGTTGAATCACTGATAAATGATCAACGTTGATGACCTCATCAATATCAACCAAATGACAACCCTGTATCAACTGTTGATATCATGTCGCTACACACATTGAATCAACATTGAATCAACTGAAGTTTGCCCAGTGGGAAAGAACCGTCATTTGTCAAACTTAAGCCTCTAGTTGAACGTACGATCGCTAGTAGTGACGACCCCACAGCCAGCGCCTCCTGCTGTTGCTGCTACTGCTACTGCTACTGCTGCTGCTGCTGCTGCTGAGGCAAAGATTCTCTACCTTGCCGAAATAGTGTTGGATTTATCCAAAGTGGTGCAATGTATGTTGGAGAGAGGGCGTGGTGGGTGTGAGACTGACAAGGTGAAGCTTTGCGGTCTGTTCGGTTGCAAATCGAAGAATAAGAAGAAAAAGACATTTATAAACTTGTGTGTGAAAAAAATGTTTTTGATTGAAATGAAAATAAAAGAAATGAAAATGAATTATTTTGTTGTGTTTTTATTTTCATAAATGAGTTATTTAAAACCAATCAGCTCATTGTTGACATGTCCCTTTGTTTACAAAACAAAAATAGAGTCACGTACTCTCGCTAATCCCCTAATTAGGCCACTTTTTTCTACAAACAAACACGTAACGTGACATGTCACGTGGCACGTGGTATTGTTTACAAACAAAAGAGTCACGTGCTCTCACTAATCCCCTAATTAGGTCATGTTACCATAGTTACCAGAATGTTGGCCCCTGATTGGCTGAGAACCCCTAAGTAGGTCAGTAGGTCACCCAGAATGCTGGCCTCTGATTGGCTAAGAGCCTCTAAGTAGGTCACGTTACCTACTTAGCTATAGGTGGTCTAGACTACGCACGCTTTTGGGGTGAGGTCACCTATATATAGCCGACGTCCAGGGGACCTCGCCAGCTAGCTCAAGGCTGCTCACCTAAGCAGCTAAACGGTTATCCAAACTAACTTACCTGATCTGCGTTTCCGGAGTCTTCGAACTCGGACTTAGAACAAAGTGTTTCCATTAGTAATAACTTCTTTGCAACCTGTCACACAGTATCCGAACTGACTTGACTTGTTCCTTCACGATATTTAGTATCATGAGAAAGGGTCCATTACACATATATACCAAACTGCCCTTATGCCTTAAACACTATATAGTTGACCAGTATAACTAACTGCCCTAAAATAGTGACCTGCCCTTATTAGTGCTTATCCCTCAAACGTTATATATAGTGATCTAGTATGATAACTACACTAATAACTACCCTATAATAATTACATGCCCTTATCCTCCAATACTATATTGTTGACCAGTATACCAAACTGCCCTAAAATAGCAAGGTGCCCCAATGCCTCAAACGCTATAGAGTCATCTGATTTACCTTGCTACCCTATTCTATCAACTTGACCTTATCCCTCGAACACTATATAGTGCTTTAATGTATCTTACTGCCTAAAATATGAACTATACAGTGATCTGATATACAAACAAGACACTTTTGATGGATAGGGGCATGCATAAAATGTTATTAGAGACTTTAAATAGGCCCTATGTCTCAAACGGTTTTGAAAGATATAGCACATAAGGACTTCTGCTGGTCCCTATATCTCAAACGGGCCAATTTGAGGGATAGGGACCTTCCGAGGGATAGGGGTCTCACACCCCTCATGCCGTCCTCCCAGCCTCCCAGGCTGGCAGGGTGCAGCCTGCGGGCAGGGTATCGTCCTCCCAATTGATTCTTTATGTAACCCTGTCTGGCTTGCTTAGATTTAACAATTGATCTATTCTTTAAAGCCTTAGCAACAATAATATTCTCGACCCCTAGTTTTAATAACCTCTTTTAAAGCTGCATCTCTGTCTGAGCAACTCATTTGTTACCCACTTCCAATCTCTGTTTTTAAAACACTTGCTTTTTTTACTGTACATTTCCTATCTAGCTGCTAGTGTCATAGTTGAAATATCCTGAAACTGAGAGCATTTCTGGATTCAGTGACCTCAAATTAGTCTAGTTAGGTAGGTCTGCTCTTTTCTTTTTGGGTCATTGAACAGTGTAATGTATCATAAAGCGTACCTGTAATGGAGCATGTGGCAGTTGGTAGGACATGTAGAGAAACATAGGTCTGCTTGTATTGTGGTACCTGATGACACGAGTGGCACGCTTAGTAAACAGGTCCTAAAAGTGTAAGAAAAGAAATTGTTTTAGACCTATGTTGAAATTATAGTAGGGGGGGGTGTTAAATCGCTATTTTTGTTGAACGATTTCAGGGACAGGCTCAAACTATGCATTTGGGTCCCAAAACTCAGCAAATAGTGGAAAAACAGCCCAAGTCTTTCTGATTCCTACTCAAAGCTCAAACTTTCTTGAAAATGGTCAGAAACTGTCATATGAGGCCCAAAGAGACCATTTTAAGTCAAATTGTTGTGATAATAGGGTTGGAGGTGGGGGAGTATGTGAATTTCTAAAGATTCAGAGATCGTCCACCAGGTGAGGTTAGTGAGTTTCTAAAGGTTCTGTTAAGGTGGCCGGCGGCCATTGCAAACACGTCCTCTGCGCAGGTTTCTGCACATATATATATGTATGTCAGGTAGATGACCAACCCCACAAAATCGTTACAAGATGGACTGGTGTGGTACGGGTGAGGATCGAGCACCCAACCTTCTGATTACATACCCTGCACCCTAGACAGAGAGGCCACAGAGCTGGATGGTACCAAACACATTAAATGCTGCATATATATTTGCAGCCTGCAACCACATCCATTTCCCTGACTTTTTTTTCAAATGCCGAAAACTGTACAAATATGTTCGGGACCACATATTGAAAATACACGTTCTACATAGATAACACTGTAAATAATATTTTGAGAGAGTATTACAAATGTGTAGTTACTTTTCGAAGTCAATTTGTGGATATATGTGACAGGACACTATATAATCCTATTACAGGTCAGTCAAACTTTGTGGTTAAATATCTCATAAACAAGCCGGGTACCCCCCATTTTTCTTTGCATTTTCTGAGACTATATATCAATAGGGATGTGTGGTAGGAATATGGTAAAATCGTAGTTACTCTATCCTTATGCCCGCCGGCCACCTTAAGTTATTCTAATGTTAGCACGCTACTTCAACTATTCAGAGGCGTAGGAAGCAAATCTTCATTGGGGGGGCCCAGGGGGGCCCACTCTAACCAACTTAAAGTATCGTTTTTTATGTATGATGTATCATATACACACTTATATTAGAGTGTTTGGAAAAATATTATCTGAGCCCCCTTTAGCTCTGATATGGGGGCCCAGCACCCTCTGCGCCCATATGTCCCTATGCGGGAGAGGTAAAGATTGAAAATTGTGTGTAATATATTACAGGCCTTGACAAATTTTGGGGGGGCCCAAACATATTCATGAATTATGCATTGTAGCCCCATAATCCTTATGGCTGAGATATAGTATTAGCATTACCAACAATATGATACAAAAACAATAGTGGTTGCCCAACCAATAGTGGTTGACTGCATAGAATCATATATGGCTGTTTTTCACGAAACTGCTTTTTTTCAGTTTTCTTTTTCTCCTGCCTATATTTTCTCAAATATGATAGATACATCGATCCTTTTGATGTATTCTGGTCAATATAGACCAGGACTTTAGAGGGTACCCCGGTTTTGCCTATCTCTGAGTGGAAATAAGAGAGCTGGAGGTCAAAAAGTACTGAAAAACGGTCTTTTTCAACCCGAAAATCATGATGACCCATTGTGCAACCTCAACAATTAATAAAAATAAATGGGTATATGCTTATTTTTTTATTGTTCCAATTCCCCAATGAGGTAAGGAATTTTTTAGTATCAGATATGCACATATAGGCAGGATTGTATATGTCCTGTGGGTCTATATGTATTGGGGAACTTTTTGGGGTTCACGCCTAACGCCCTAAAGGATGCCCCCCACCTCTAAGATTAATACAGTAAACAGAGTATCTGAATGTACCATGGTAAGGCCTAACATATACCTACATAATAAAAAAAAAATTAAGAGTGAAGATTATTTACAATAGCCTAGAGAGGATATTGAGCTGGTTGGGGAACTTTTACGGGCTTCACGCCTAACGCCCTACATACACACTAAGGGTGTTGTATTATCCAGAGTTATTATATTTAACCAACTTCACTATGGTATAAATATACTTATATATATAGGTTACTTTTCGGTTTAATTGCATTATTCTACCATATACATAGCAATAGCTACATGTGCCGGGTTCACGCCTAACGCCCTGGGTTCACGCCTAACGCCCTGGGTTCACGCCTAACGCCCTCACTAAAAGCCTTCCTCTTATATAAAGAAAACGAGTACCCAGCCACCCTGAATCTATCTCTGGGGGATCTAACATGTACCCTGCTTCTTGTCACTGGATATCTGAGGTTAACTATAGTTGATAAAGTGTTTTAATCACAAAGTGAATATATATATTCCAGCCAGAAATAATAATTCCTCTGATAAATCCAAATTATACAAAAGTTTCAACCTTAACCAGGCTATGATGACTCATATAAGATAGAGTAGATATATAGGAACTTATGTACATCAATTAAGAACCCCTGAGATTTTTATCTAGTAGAGTAAGTGGAGCATTTTCTTTCTCAACCCTGTCCTGTAGGGACGTGGGTTCACGCCTAACGCCCTCACTAATCAGTTTCTGTACAGTACAAACTGGTGCACAAGCACCCTCAAGTAATTTGTGAGGAACCTACTATGTACTTCACTTATTTTGGAAGCAAATCAAAGGTTAAATATGATAGATAATGTGTTTAATCAGGATCTAATGACATTTTAGGGCCAAAATTTGAGAAATTCTTCCAGGAAATCCAAAATATACAAAATCTCCAACCTTATCCATGTTATAACGACTCATATACTGCATAGGATATGCAATAGGAGAGTATATATATCAGTTTAGAACCCAATGTATTTAATAGAATAGAGTAGGAGAGAGTTATAATAATCTTAACCCTGTAATGTAGAGGCATGGCTTCACGCCTAACGCCCTCAGTATCGTCCTTCTGTACAGTCCATAAAGGTACCAAGCCACTCTCAATCAATTTGTGAGTAATTTTCCATGTTTTCTGCTCATTTGAGTAGCATATCTAAGACTTAATATGATTATTAATGTGTGGTAATCACAAGTTAAAATCATTAATAAGTGATATAGAGCTCTCATGAGTTTTCTGAGATATTCTCACATGTTTGCTTGGGTAATAACATATTGAAATGAGCTACAAGGAATCTATAGATGGTTTCTTAGCCCACTTCGGGGTGTTTCCTTAAATAATGAAATGTAATATTGAGGATAGCATTGCCCTTATACATGAAAAGGATGTGTCCTTCTTGAGAAGGAAAGGGCGTTAGGCGTGAAGCCATGGGATATGATGATCCAACTTTGGCCCTTTAATGTGTATTTGCTATGGATATTTAACCTACCCCACTATTTATGATGTGTGACCCATCCCCTTAGGTACATGGACAAAAAAGGTTTTTACTATACTCCTACATTTTTTTCGGACCCCTTAGCCCATGAAAAAAAGCAGTTTCGTGAAAATCAGCCATATATATATATATATATATATATATATATATATATATATATATATATATATATATATAGTGGCGGTGAGGGTGTGGGCCAGTCTGCCTCGTGGGTTGCTCTGCCCCGCGGGGTGGTAGTTCCATGCGGGGCCACCAGGGGGATGGCCTCCTATATAAGGGAGTGCTCTGCCCCCCACACTCCTTAGTCTAGAGCAGACGTGTCTCTAGACTGGAGCACTCCTACTAGGTTATCACTATAACTAGTAGATTCTGAACACATACTACTATCAGTATACTAGTATCATAGTGCCTTTTAAGTTTATCTTTATACTACTGCATCGGTTATCCTTATAACCACTCTTCAGTCAATATTGTTAAGTGTCATAAGTGAGGCCCCATACCAGTGATACTCCATGCAACATCTGATTGTAACTTGGTAATAAGTCACCCTCCAGTAGAATGTATATTTCTTATAACTACAAATAGCTTGTGTTGTCTTCTCTCTGGCCATATTATTCCTCCATCCCCATACATCCATCTCCCCGTTACAATATATTATATATATATATATATATATATATATATATATATATATATGGGTCAAGCCGCTGACCTGTGTTGGTTTGGTGATTTCAGGCCTTTTCAGCCCTATCACCCTACAGAATTGAGAGTTTTGCATCAAATCGCATACTTTTTTGTTGATGGGGAGAAAACATTGCCAAAATTGCCCAAAAATATTTTTTTTGTGTATTGGGGCAAAATTCTGGCAAAAATACTCCAAAAATCAGTAAAAATGACTAAAATTACGAGTTCTGCATGCGCCCCACGTCCCCTGAGGCACCTATAGTCCATCTCAATTGACTTTTTCTATTAGGCCTATGTTATAGTAGATGGATTCAAGAAGTTTTACCCAGGTATGAAGCATAATTTTTTCACCGTATGCTTTTAACCGTGTATTTGTCAATAAATTTTAATCTATTGTATTATTTTGGTGTCCTCACATACTAAGGAAAGCTCTACCATATGGATATGGCTATACACGGATATGGCTATACACGAGTGAGGATCGTCCAGCGCAGCGCTCCGGTAGATGTTCTTCAAAAACATGATTATGTGAGAGCTAGGTCCACCTTGAGACGACCACTAACTATAATAAGCCTGGAGGTTTATGTGTGATACATACTGGAACGGGAAGAGGTGTATTTGAGAGGATATTATAGAATTACCACTCGTGCACGCCGACTCGCCCTGTGTAGCCATTGCCACTGCTGTCACCACCCACACCTGTGTCTGACCTACATGCTACCTGTATACCTGTCAAGCCTGTAGAGCTGCGTCAACCACCACCGCCAGTAGGGTTTCAACATGGCGTCACGAGAGGACATTCGTTCGTTTGTAAATGAAATGAATATGCCTAAAGGGACACAAGGTGAGCATGATAATACATCAGCTAAGCTAGCAGCCACCCTACAGTACCTATATAATGAGACTGAAGCCAATAGACTCAAATGGGATGGTTTAAAGCGCTCGCTAGAATTTACCCAGGGAGACGTTGACACGCTAAAGAGCAATCATGTAACAATGTCGACAGCAGTCGCCACTGCGGAGTGCAGGATAGCTGAGGTGGAGAGCCAAGTTCGATTGAATACCTATGAACTCAGGGAACAATTTGTGACCCTCAGTCTCTTGGACAATGCCACCAAACGTAAAAACCTGATCATTGAAGGAGTGCCGTTCACAAGGGGTGAGGACACACGTCTGGTGGTACATGAGCTCTTAAAACTCATTGACAGAGACCTGGACATATATGAAATCGATATAGCATACAGGCAGGGCCCCCCCTCAGCAGCAAAAAGAAACATTGTGGTGGTACTAACCAAAGGGGACGTCAGAGATAAAATACTCACCCTTAAAGGCAAATTGAGTAAGATTGATGGTCATGGTGCAGTATATATAAAGGAAGACGTAAATGCTGAAGTCAGAAGGCAAAAGAACGATATTGCAAGTATAGCGAAACTTGCATATGACGCAGGGTTGGACGTTAAGCCAAGAGGCAGAGGACTGCTGTACGATGGAAGGTACTACCACCACCACGATCTGAACGACTTGCCCCCTGAACTTAAGCTAGCTAAGGCGAAGACCATCATTACAGATGAAATAGTAGCTTACCAGTCAGAGCTGGCACCGTTCAGCAACTTTTACAACTGCACTCTGATTATTGAAGGAAGAACATTCACATCAGTCGAACAGGCTCTCTCGTATAAGAAAGCTGTATATGCAGGCAAGCTAGATAAGGCCAAAAGGATTCTGGATACCTTCTCAGCAAGAGCAGCTCAAAGTATAGCAAAATCCATTGTATGTGAAGACTGGAAGAAACATGATGAGCAACACCTAGAGGACTTGAACATTGCCAAATACGAACAGGATGATGAACTCATGCAAATGATACTAGGCAGTGGAGACCGGAAGCTACTGGAGGCGACTTCAGACATGTTCTGGGGTGCCGGGGTAGGACTACGAGCAAAATCATTATTAAATGGTAAATATAAAGGAAAAAACAGAGGTGGAGAGATCCTGATGAAGGTGAGAAAGGAACTAATGCGTCGAGTCAAGCCGCCAGCCCCCACCTCTACACCCACAACCACAACCCCGGGTACCAACATAGCAGTGCAGTCAACGCCTATACAGAATGTCACCATGGTAACCTCTTCACCAGCGACGAGTGATGCTCAACCTACAGCAGCGGCGGCAGCGAACACCACCACTGTAGTAGCCACAACTACGATGACCACTCCCATAGAGCTCAACAAGTCCACAAAGAGTGTAAGGCAGTCAGCCTCACCAACCCAGCATCGTCGAGCTGCTCCTCCACCACCACTACATACAGTGAGAGCCAATACTGGGGAAGCATCTCCGCTAGCTGCGAACCAGGAGGAGCAGAGAGCAGCGACCGGCAGCGCGTCACCACAGATCCATACAGAGCCTGTTAAACTGAACTTTACGCTGTCTCCTCACATAACGACCCCCAAGCCACAGAGGCAATCTGCAGCAGGAGGTGGTAAAGCAGACCGAAAATCATCCACAGTATCAAAAGCAGTCAGGAGTGAAACGATGAGGCTCAGAGACGTCTTCTCAAGAAAGGCCAAAAAGACATGAAAAATAGCAGTGTGTGAGTGGTGGCAAAGTGTAACGAGACTTTATAATAAGTTATTTCTTTAAATCCTTTAAATAATTCATGTAATCCTTTTATTAAATTGCATTTGTGCTGTTGGTACGCATAACAATTTGATATAAGCAACTCAGAGTTTACGGTACGCTATACTCAAGGTATTTACGGTATGGTTAAGTAAACAATAATAGTGCAGATGGAAACCAGGTCACCTATACATACATCTAAATAGACTTATGCAACGCCCACCTGTCCCCCTAGGGTATTACGAGGTACAGTGGTCGTGACCCACTAACCTGCTAGCACATATAATGGTTTACGGTATTGTTGTGATTATATTGACCCACAGTAGGGGGCACGCGGATGATAAATTGTACATATATGACCAGGTCCAAGCATAAGGATAAAGGGTAGCTCTCTATGTACATTTGCTATAAGTATTAGAATGATTAAAAGTGTTACCGGTACTCAGCTTATACCACTGTGATGAGTAGATCTACTGTATAAATGCATAACACTTTGGAGTTAATTAAAATTAAATTTATATGTCCTGAGTTATAACTGGACTATGTTATAGTTTGCAATACATATATCATGCCACTATACAATGTATCGACCTCGCTAAATGTAAATGTATCTGTTATATGAATCTACCGGAGTGTGTAGCCTATCTCAGCCATATCCATGCAGATGTATATTGACAACCAATTCGATCACCCCATATTAGGTATCAGCCATTATCACCCTCACCCAGCATCATTTAGCTTTAGTAGTGTATTAAATGGTATATTTATCTGAATTAAAGGAGAAAAAAGGCCTTCTTTTTGTATGTTTTAATGCGCGGTCAGTTTATCCCAAGCGCGTCAACGCTGCGAAAATCATATCATCTTGTGACATAGCAGGAGTGGTTGAATCGTGGCTCACCCCGACAATTAGTAATACCATGATGCATGTACCGGGCTATCAGTTTATAAGACTGGATCGTTATCCTCTTAGAAATAAAAAATCTGGTGGCTTAATGTTATATTTTAAAGACACAATTATGGCAACTATTGATAATGATTCGTCTATAATTGATAGAGAATATGAGATTCTATGTGTTGATATTGAGATTGGTGAGATAAAATATAAGATATATGTTTGTTATCGTCCTCCTGATAAAGATGTTGACAAGAAAGCTATATTTAAGCAGTTAACCAAAATAAAACAGCCTGTTACAAAAAATCGCAAAATTATATTTATGGGTGACTTCAACGTTGACTTGTTATCACGTAAGGATATAGAAGATGCTGAGGTAGACACCTTTTGTACTGATAATGAAGTTTTTCAATATATAGAGGGAATAACACGCCCTGAGTCTGGTACTTTATTGGATCATATGTATACTAATGTACACAATGTGGCGGAAGCGGGTTTGATTGATTTTCATATTTCTGATCATGTGCCTACCTATTTAAGAGTTAAATGTATTAGAACTAAGATAAAGAAGAAAACGGTCAAAGCTAGGTCGTATAAGAATTACGATTTCCAAGCCTACAAACATATGCTCAATGATGTTAAGTGGGATGAAATTGTTGCTATTGATGACCCAGATATAATGTGGACGTCAATAATTGACATTATGCAGACTAAATTAAGTATTATGTGCCCCGTCAGAACACTTGTGATACCTGAATTTACCCCTGAATGGCTGACCCCAGTCATCTCTAGGGAAATGAACAACAGGGACTACCTTTATCGTGTCTCCAGGCGGACAGGCTCAGAGGATGACAGGAGAATAGCTGATTTTTATAGAAATAAAGTAGAAGCAATGATATTTAATAGTCGAAAAGATAAAATTAATGAACTTTTACGTATGAAAAAGGAAGATCCAAAAAAATTCTGGCTAGCTATTAGGAAATTATTACCGGTTAAAACTAATGCCACATATATTAAGCTAAGAAATAACATCACTCGAGAGCCTGTCCCTCCAGAGAAGTGTGCTGAGTATATAAACAATTTTTTTGCTACAGTGGGTGAGAATTTGGCTAATGCTTTACCACCAATACCGCCAGATACGGTATATGAACCCCCTTTGAATGTACCAGCTCACACTACTGATTTGTTACAACCAATGTCATATGTTGAGGTGGTTAAAATGATAAATACGATAAAAATTGATAAGCCCTCATCAATTAAGCATATGAAATCCTATGTCATAAAGGATGCCTTTATAAGTGTCCCAGATGTAATCATGTGTTTGTATAATTTGTGTTTAAGAAAATGTGTTTTTCCAGATTGTTGGAAACCAGCGACTGTTGTGCCACTACCTAAAAAGCCAAATTCCCAGGATGTAAATGATTTAAGACCCATAAGTTTATTACCCCTTCCAGGCAAATTACTAGAAAAAATAGTATGCATTCGGCTTCAAAATTACATGAAAAATCATCACCTTTTGACCCCTTATCAACATGGCTATAGGTCGGGTCACTCGACAGTCACTGCTATAAATGATCATCTCAGGAATATAATTGAAAATATAATTAATAATAAGCCAACAATAGCCCTATATCTCGATTATAAGAAGGCGTTCGATACTGTTTCTCACTTGATTTTAATGAAAAAATTATCCATGTTTGGACTTAGTGAAAATACACAAAAGTGGTTCACGAGCTACTTGACCCTCAGGAGTCAATGTACAGTCGCTAATAATCATACCTCGTCCTTTAAACCTACCCCCTATGGCGTTCCACAGGGTTCTGTTTGTGGTCCTGTGCTTTTTTCTATGTATATTAACTCTTTACCTAGAATAGGAAATTTTGATATTACATTATACGCAGATGACGCTGTAATTTCTGTGCATGATTATGTATCAATGCAGCCCCTTTTGGATAAATTAGCGCATTGGTGTAGGATTAATAGTTTAACAGTTAACGAGAAAAAAACAAAATGGATGTTGTATAATGGTAATATAAATGATTGTCCTCAACTATCCCTAAATGGTGTGTCACTTGAGCAGGTTGAGACATTTGAATATTTAGGCCTAACTTTAGATCCGGCTTTAAAATTTGTGGAGCATAGAAAGCAAACGGTAGCTAATATTAGACATAAAATTCACCAATCTGCAAAAGTGAGGGATCATATTGACCAGGACGCAGCCTTAATTATGTACAAGTCAATGGCTATTCCAAGGTTTGATTACGTTGATTTTATATGGGACAGAGATCTGAGAGGAGAGTCACTTGAGCTGCAGGGACTGCAAAACAAAGCCTTACGTACTGTTTATAAAGTTAAATTAGAAAAAAATCCGCTTTTTAATACAATAGAATTACATAATAAATCTAAATGTATGATGCTAATGCAGAGAAGAGATATTCATCTTCTTTTCTATGCGTATACTTTAAAAACATTAGAAAAATATAAGGATAATAGGAATCTGTCCACTCGACGAGGTCAAGGTATGAGACTGCTCCTCCCCAGATCCCTGAAACCAATAGTGCTAAGAAGTGCCTTGTATAGGGGCATTCAGAGGTGGAACGAGTTGAAGCCAGAATATACGGGAATTGAAGGCCTTAACAAATTTAAAATTGCTATTAAGAAGAATTACCCTACATGTTTTATGAATGTAAATTAACTTCATCTTATGTTCTCGTCATTTATTATCACATCTCATCTCATCTCATCGTTCTAATTATGTATTAGTGGTTGTAATACAAAGTTAATCATACGGTATATATGGTAATACACTATGATGTCAGTCATATCCAACTATACATGTACGATTGACAATGGAAGGAATATGAGAGGTCCTAGCGGGAGTAGGGCAATGCGCCCGTGCTGGGTTTAGATACATTTGCATTTATTTATTTCGATGTATCTGTATTTATTCAACCTAATAAAACATTAAAAAAAAAAAATAGAGTAGCCATTTGGTCCCTTATGTTGATGCAACATGTGGGTCTTTAGATGGAAAAAAGACATTTTCAAAAAAATCCAAATGCCTAGGCTCCAGGAGCCAATGTGTATTCGCATACAATAATTTGGTGGCGGAGTTTCAATAGTGTTTTACACTCCCCTCTAGGTTAAAACATAATAGATACTCATTTTCTCAGTCCTGTACAAATGGTAGAGTCCTTATGTGTAATAACTAGCAGTGGTTTGACCGGTCAACTCCTTATGTGTATTGTGTAGGAGCTAGAATACGTTTGCAGGGGAAACTCCGCCACGAAATCCTCAGTTTTCTGCGGGAACACAGAACAGTGTCTAACCGGGTAACACTTCCGGTCTACATCTGGGTTCTTCTGCGGGCGTCATATTGAATGTTTACGCAGTAGTTTAGTGGTGGCCATAAAATGGATGCAAACGACGGCAGGTAGCCGGGCGTGAAACTCTGCCACGAAATTCCGCCACTAAACCCAATTCGCTTAAAACATGCCCTGTTTCGCATATTATTGCCTTCTGCTGGTACATAGCTATTGGAAATGAAAGAAAAGACTATACTACAGTGTATGTTGCACCTATGGTCTGATCCTAGGACTTTTAATCATGTTTCCATGGCAAAATCCCACAAAAAAAACTGGGATTTGGGGTCATTTTTTTCAAAATTTGTCATCTCATGCATTAAATTTGGGTCAAAACCCACCTAAATGAGGGTGTGGGCCTACCTACATGTGCCTTTCATTGTTTTACTCTGTTATGTGCAGCATTTAGGCCATTTTATGTTGGTACATGAGGGTTCTAAAGCAAGACCGTCGTTTTGTGGCGGAGTTATCATCCTATACAAAAAATTATTTCATAGCAATACCCATCCTGTATTTAGCCTTGTTTTCTCTTTCGTGGCGGAGTTACACGTGAAACTCCGCCACAATATTAAGTCTTACGTTAGCCTATTACTGTAGCAAGTAGGTCTTACCAGAGTACTTGGTGATACAGTTTTATCAAAGTACACATATTGAAGACATTGTAGAGTGATTTGCAAGACTAAAGGGCCCATTTTAGGCAAGCTAGGTTAAAGTGGAGATTTTGTGACACAAATTTGATTATTTTCCAAAAAATGTTAAAGTTCAATGGGCTATAACTCAGAAAGTTTTTAGTTTAGGACAATTATCTTTGGCACACTGATAGAAAGTTGTGATAGCAGATTGTAAACAAAATCAGGGGTGCCTGTGATGTATTTAAGAGTAGTTATCACATATTCATATTATTATTGTGGCCGAGTTTCACGTGACACGGACGATCGACTTCGCGACGCGATAAAAACTGAACCGCTAGGGTTAGAGATGTATAGAGAACTGTTCTGAGAAGCCAAGACATATACCTTTCAATATAACAAACTTGTTCATATTCTATGTTTTCTAATTTGTCCCCCCCAAAACCCAAACCAACACAAGTCAGTGGCTTGACCCATATATATATATATATATTTATTATACAATCTTGGCTCTGATCGTGCTTATATTCATGTTCTGATATTCCTGCATAGCACACGTGGAAATCGTGCTGATATTCATGGATATCAGAACGATTTCATGGATATCAGAGCGATTCTGGCGGAACTTTCGACAGCCATAAAATCCGAGAATTCATGGAGACTCGAACACGCTACATCAAGACTTGAAGTCTGACGCGCTACGGGCTATGCCGTGGAGGCGCTGGTAGAGGCAGGTGGCGAAACAAGGAGTCTACAGGCGGCTTTTCAGCCCTGTAGGACCATTATTTACCGAGTTACAGAAGAAAAGACATTTTTAGGTATAATTTCTTTGAAAATCAGTATTTTTTATTATTATAAAGGTAGTTGGACTTGACTTACCCATGCGTTAAAATAATTCTAGGGATTTTTTTTCATATATATATTTAGGCACTTTAAAAATGGTACGTTTCCACCAAGATTCGATCCGGGGACCTCTGGTGTGTGAGGCCAACATGCTAGCGCCAATGCCTATCTGGCCATGGTTAATGTGGAGGGAAACGCTGGTTATGAATTAGGCTGGCAGCGATGCACCGCGCCCCAAGCTGGCCCCCTTACAAATTCTATGTTGGACTCAGTGTTGGAGATTGAAAACATGACGTGGGCAGGCTCCACCAATCAGTGAGCAGGGTTGGTGGGATGTCAAAACAACATGGCGCTTCTGGTGTTCGTGATATTCATCGTACATAATCCTTCAAAATGGCGAAATTAGGACATATATAAGGTAATTAAAGACATTTGAATGGAATAATTGTATAATAAACCTAATAATATATGGATATGGGGGCACTCGGGCTGTGTATAGATGAATAACAACCTCCGTGCTACGCACCTTGGTCGTTATTCATCAATACACAACCCTTGTGCTCCCATATCCATATATTATTGGTTAAATATATATATATATATATATATATATATATATATATATATATATATATGTATGTACACGTACATATATATATATATATATATATATATATATATATATATATATATATATATATGTATATATATATATATATATTTGATGAGATTGTGAGGTATTCCCAAAACCTTATCCAGGCATTCAGGCTTAGAGAGTTTACAATTAACTAATTAATAGAGAGGAATATTATATATATATATATATATATATATATATATATATATATATATATATATATATATATGGTTGGGGTGGGGGTGGGATGTAGGGTGGTGTTGAGGGTGGGGGGGGGGAGGATAGCAGATGCCGTCTACACTTAACATGGTTAACATCCCAGGCAAGAGAAAAGCAATTCTAGTAAGTTATATTATACCACATTGGGCAGGGTGCCAGCCGCAGTGGCACCCTTGTACCCCTGTTTGGATGTGAAAATGATAATTGATTGTTCAATCCACCCATGGGTGCATTAAAAAAGCCAATTTAAGACCAAATTATGTGTGTACATTTGAGCCTGGGAATATCACGACTGGGAACCTGGTTAAACATGTATTACAACCGGCAGCTTTGCTCTCCCGCTAAAGGTATCTTCTTAACACACTCTAATATGTCAAAAAGGCATGCTATTCCCCACAATCAGTTATACGAAGTATTAGGGAAAATGTAAGGGAAGAATACGTGCAAACAACGGAGCAATGTTGTCTGGACTGTGTGAGGTGCAATACCATCTTTAAGATGCTTAAGGTTAAACTGTAGTGCCCAGCTCACTCATTTTCGATCATTTGAATTTGCTCTGAAGTAAGACCAATCTAAAGCTATTCATGAAAAAGTACAGTGATTATAATCTCTCTCATTATGGCTTCCAGACCTGAACCCTGATACCTTTTTCATTTAGGCTGATGGGGAGTCCGAGATGTCTTTGTGTTTCTTTATATTGTTTTGGCCAATTCCTGGAATGCTCATATCTATGTGCTCAGGCACCCCTCCCCTAGGGAAGGGATGGTTGGCTGGGAGGGGGGGCGCTCTGAACCCGTTTTTTCACCACACCACTGTCTTCCTTCAAGGACAGGTCAAAGTGCTTGAGAAGGTCTATTGATGTTTAAAGATCCTGTAATTCTGTGTACTGTGTAATATGAAGGCCTGTGGTGGGGGGGGGGGGTATCTGGGGGCAGTGTAGGGACTTGATTGTATCGGAGCAAATGCCGTCAAAATAGCTAATTTATTAGTATTTTACCAAAAAGGACCCCCTCCCAAGAGAGGGACACACCCTATAATCACAACAATACTACTTTAAATGGTCCATATGAAGGTTTCTTCAAGAATGCATAGTGAAGCTTAAGTGGGAATCTGAAAGACTGAATTTGGCCAGTTTTTTCACTATTTGGCTGATCTCCGTACCACGCCCCCCCCCCCCGCTACGGGGGGGGGGTTTAATCATATTTGTTATTTCCCGTGTTTTTGGATCCAAATGCACAGTTGAGCCTGTTTCTGAAGAAAAATAGATTTATAACAAGTGTGTTAGCTTATGATTGAGAATACCAGGAATACTTACATTGGAATGAATCCCTTTTCTGCGGATTGGCTTTGTATTCATGCGGAAGTCAAATCCCTTTTCTGGAAAACAAGTACACTTCTATACTGAAACCAGTTAGTTTAAATGTCTGATAAAATGCTGACAGCCTATTTACGGTTTCCTATTTTCCGTTTATAAATCAGACAATTACTAAGGATTCTAGAGCAAAAACTCCTGCACTGGATCCTAAGAAATGCAAAGCCAAAATGATGACCGGATATGCTTCATCAAGCCATGTTATCAGAAGACAACCTTATTAATCAATCTTGTCAACTTTAATAAACCGCATGTACCTATCTTGGAAACAGTTTGCCTGAATGTGTGTAGTAATATAAACAAAACTACAGGCTGTGTCTCACGACCTTGGGACAATGTTTTTGTCTCTGACCGGGTGCCGTCTCTGACCGGGTGCCGTCTCTGACCAGGTGCCATCTCTGACCAGGTGTCAGAAAAAAGGTGTTTTAAAAAGAATTATACTCATATATATAAGGATTTGGAAAAACGTTATGGCGGTTGTTATATAATCATGATTGTAATTATAATTAGCCTCCTGCTGTTGGTATTTTGACCTTATCAAGCCAAGCCGGTCAGAGACAGCACCTGGTCACAGACGGCACCTGGTCAGAGACGGCACCTGGTCAGAGACAAAAACATTGTCCCAAGGTCGTGAGACACAGCGTACATTTCTTCAACTGTGTGCAGTATTTTAAAAAAGCCTTCAGTTGTGTGACCTTGTGTATGGTATTTATTATAAACAAGCCTACATTGACCTGACTGAGTGTATTATTATTAAACAATTGCCTGACCCGTGTGTAGTATTAAAAAAGACCCACCTCTCCCTGACCTGTGTGTGTAGTAGTCACGGGCCCCAGTGTAGAAGCCATAGAACGTCTTGAACCCTCTCCGTGTTGGTGTCAATGCCCACCGACAGAATCCCAGGTGCCATCTGCAAAACAATTCAATGTATGTACTAATCATCTGCCACAGTACATGACCAAAGAGAAATATTATTCAATACACTACAATGTACTTTATAACTGGTCTGACTGGATGTTTTTCTTATATAATTATGGTGTTGGCTTTGGGTTTAAAGTGGCATTTTCAGAGTCAGATTACACTTATAAACGTATGATACTAGACCACTAAATTTGACATGGGGACATGGACTATTCTTTAAGTCATCTGAGAAAATGGGACCTAGTGACATTGAAATCACCTTAGAGGCTCGGGATATTGGCTAGTTGGCGGCACTGGTCACTACTGCCATAACCTCAACTTAAAGGGAAACGCCTAGGTGAACCATCCATTATGTCAATCACCAAAAGCACAAGAAGCCTATATATATATAGTGGGGTTCCCTAGCAATATGATCGTTCATTTTGTGATAGAAGCATGTAATTTGGTCCAGACATACTTTGTATGATACTCTTTCATATTAAGATGGGAGGCACCTGGAATTTTGCTTTTATTTTATCAGCCATTTGAGAATCTGTAAACTTTCCATTGTTTTTTAAAATGGACCATCGTCTGTCAAATGACATTAACTTCCCAATCAGGACACAGCCCCATAGAGGCTTTAAGTGCTCCACTTATCTAATATAGATATACTAACCTATTGACTAGGAGGAGATGAGGATAGAAGGGGAAAACGGGGATAACTGCGGTTGGGACTGAGATGGTCGTAAATATAGACCGGCCTATTTATTAACAAGTAATAACGAAGTAATGAGTGTAAATGTATATACTAGAAGAAGAAAGTTCTGTCTTGGCACCCAGTAGGGTAGACATGAGGCATTGGCTGGGGTAAGGGGCCAGGTGGCCCAGGTAGATGGTGTGAGTGGAGCTACCTGGGGAGTTCTTCCGTCAATACCCCAGCCAATCCTGTATAACATATATTGGTTGGATCCATTGACTAGGAGGAGACAAGGATAGAAGGGACAAACAGGGATAACTGTGGTTGGGCCTGAGATGGTCGTAAATATAGACCAGCAACCACTGAGTCAAAAAGGGTATCCAAGTCTATTTTTATTTACTGTTATAGTGGAAAGCCTAGAAGCTGGAAGAAATTGCCTTAGCAATAGCGCAGTCTGTGAGAATCCGTGTTCTGAGAGGCTTGGCCAAATAAATGAGGGCAGAGAGACTCTCCCAGTCCCCGAGGAAACGGGTATCTTCAAGCGGAACGCCGCACAGGTGCATGAACGTTGCCCCGGATCTCCTGAGTGAGTGGACACCTGCTCGCTCCGTGTCCACTCCAACGAGGCATAAAAGTTTCTTGAGGAAGGTCAGGAGCTTCGAGTACTGTAAAGGTGCTACAGAGCCTCTAAGCCTGACCAAGAAGGCAGGCAAGTCAGGGTTCGAGGAAGGCAGGTCCAGAAAGTGGGTCTTAAGGAGGCTCACAGCACACAGCGGTGACCCGTCGACTGAAGCCACCGGGATTTGATGAACACGCTGGCCGTATTGTATGGTCTTTGAACTGGACACAGTGACCATCATTCCCATAGGAGTGAATTTGACAGTGCTGCGACGAGGACAGTGTGCACCCGGGTTTGCAGTACAGCCTTGCACAAGGTTGCTCTTCCTAAGTAGGGTCCTGAAGCTCACAACTATGCAGGCCCTGTTGTTGATATCATGAATATTTACAAAGCCAAACATGGCTAATAATTGGGACACCGAAAGGGTTACCCTTTATGGGTTGGATCGCCAAGGATCCTCCTCACCCCCGACATAGTACTCCTAAATATATAGTTCACACAGATTGAGGAAACAGTATAACCACAGCACTGACATAATTATCAATAGTTGCATGTCAACTTAGTCTTCCACGTCGCAACACTCAACACGTGCACCCTGATCTCTGCCTCTCAGGCGTCAAGTTCCACACCCAGGCTGTTCCCTGCTGCAACAAATGGAGAGTGGTAGGTTATGCGGGGGTAACAGCACTCTGGACAGAGCATCCGCGACTGCATTGAGCTTCCTAGGAATGTGAACAGCTGTCAACTGACAATTGAAGAGAACAGATAGCCAAAAGAGTTGTCTTAGGAAGGTCATCGCATGCTTATTAGCGCTTTTGCCTTTATTAAGCGCACTGACCACGTGGGTATTCTCAGAAATGCAGATGACCTTCCCATCTCCGTATGGCCATTAGGATGGGAAACAGCTTCTGTACATTAATGTTATCAGGCACACATACATCAGGGCAGGGAAGGCAATGATTATCATGGTCAATGTTCATGGATAGATCCCAGTCCCACCCCGCGCACAGCCAATCTATACCATAGTGTATGCCGTACCCCACCCCCGATGTGTCCATGTAGAGGTCTGCACATGCCTGGGGGGTTGCTGCAATGATTTTTGCACTACCGTTAAACCATGAGGCGAACCGCTGCCACCAATTAAGATCTTCAAAGAAGGCTGTGGAGAGGGTGATGTACCTTTTAACCCCTGTGAATGCTGACAACATGGCTATAATTCTGTGGGAGAAGTTCTGCCCCCCTGACTAGAGTTGAACAGTGGGCTAGAACCCCACGAAGGTATCACAGCTGCTTCTTTGTCGCCCTACAGTGACCTGCAAAGAAGAGCAGCTTGGTGTGGAGTTTGGCTAGCTTGTCCTTAGGGAGGCAGAGTTGCATTGTTAAAGAGTCTATCTCCACCCCGAAATACACTTCAACTTGAGAGGGTGACAACACTTTCTTATACGCAATGTAGAATCCTAATGACCTCAGGGTGCTGTGAAGGAACAGCTGACTGGCCTGGCATTCAGAGAAAGACCGGCCGAGGACTAATAGTCACCTAAGTAGTTGAAACACGTGTATCCGTGCAGGCGCATGTAGCGCGTGATGCTGTCCGTAACTCGGTTGAACAGGAAAGCGGCCATTCTGGTACCAAAGAACAGAAAGTTGTCCACCAGAAAAGTGGATTTGCCGTGCACTTTCCATTCAAGGCCCTGGTACTTGCAATCACTAGGTCTTATCATTATGGAGCGGTATGCGCTAGAGACATCAGAGACCGACATGTACGTACCGGGCTCTAAAACCTTAACTACATCAGCAATGCTGGAATAGCTAAATTGCAGGAGAGAGTTAATAGGGCGGCCTTCGGGTCTACTTGCATCCGTGATGGGTCAGAACCCCCCTCCCTTCTTGTCAACCGCTCCCATAGCATGTATACAGGTAGGGGCGTTCGAGACTACCGACAGCTTGCCTGCCTCTAACTCCTCCTCTTACTGTCTATAAAGTCCAGCGTGTCCGGCTTAATATAATTCTTGGTAGAATAAGGGTCAATTGGGGAATCAGGGTCAACCAATTTAAAGCCATGTAGCACACCATCAAGCAGAAAATGGCTGTCAAAGTCCCAAGTGTCCACCCCGTACATGTTTGTAGGTCCACCGCTTAACATTAACCTCCACCCAGCCGGCGTCATCTGGGATCTCACATCCTCTAGGATATGGTCACGTTTACTGTCCCAGAGGGGGGCGTATTGGGAGTAGCCCTCGATAAGATCCTCTAATGAGCTAGTGCATGTCAAGTTGGGTACCTTACAAACAACATTTGGTGAAGATAATGACGGAGTATGTATGGGGGCTAGGTCCCATCAGGTTGGCCTCTGACCAAACTGAGGAGGGGGGAATGATGGACCCTGACCTGCATGGCCCGGGCTCTGCTGACCTTGGCTTACACACCCACTCTTGGCCTTGTGGCCCCCCCTGCAGACAGCACACACATGAGATCCTACACAGAGTAGAAAGCAAATCACCTTCCCCTGAAGCTTGGTTGCTCCTGGGATCCATGAAGTTGGAGAAGTTGCTGGACATACCCATGTGTGCAGGGGTGAGGCCTGCCTTAAACAGGCCAGCCTGAAGGGTGGTAGAAGTATCTCTGAGTTGCTGTTGGTGCTGTTGAGGCCCAGTGTATGGCTGTCTCCTGCTGTCATCCCGGCCGCTCCTGCCATGCCCCCGGCTGCTGCTGCTGTCTGAAGTTGTACTGAAGGGTGTTGAAGGTGAGAGAGGTCCTGAAATAGACCGGACTGATGCAGAATATGCTTAAACTCATCCTGCTCTTGCTGTCAGCTCATGTTTACACCCCCTCGGGCGCCATATTGGTCCACAGCTTGTTCCCCGCGGCCTGTCTGATCCGCATAGCCACCGCCTGTTCCGCTCGGTACCAGCGGAGAGGGTCGCTGTCCGCTGCTGGCTGCGTTCCCGGACATCACATTCCACGCGTCCCCTGCCCACGGATCCCTGCAGCCGACTAGAGCAGACGTAGTCTTTCCGAAAGCGTCCGCGGGCCGGGAGGCGCTGTTGTCCGCGTTCGCTGATGGTCTTTGAGCAGCGGTGTCCACGGCCTGGCCTGAGGTGTCCTCAGGTAAAGTTCCCTGTGCCTCCTCCTGTGTCCCAGTGCGCACAAAACTCAGTTGAATGTTGAATCAATGTTGCATCAACATTGAATCAACATTGTCAACCAGTTTTCAATGTTGATTCAATGTTCTGTGCCCACTGGGGTACTAGTTCTATGCTTAGGAGTGGGTTGACCAGTTGACCACATCCAGGACAGCTCTTGTTATTCCCATGGTAACCATGGCCACAGTTCTGGCATTTAACCATGATTAAAGTGCAGATTCCTAGTAACTGAGTTCTGTCCTGGCACCCAGTAGGGTGGACATGAGGCACTGGCTGGGGAGTTCTTCCGTCAGAACCCCAGCCAATCCTGTATAACACATATTGGTTGGATCCATTTCAACCTCATTTGCATAACTTGCATATTTGAGCTCCAAATCGGTATCACAAGTTTAAATTTGTTAAAATGGTACAAAAGCTAGTCAACATATACCTTGATAAATCCGTTTCTGGCAAAAAGTGAGAGGCACCTTGAATTTTGAATCATTAGGTCACTTTGGACCGCCCAGCTAACAAAAAACATTTCTAGAACGTTTAAAAATGTTTGTATTTGGTTTGGAAACAAACCTTTGTGTTGGAACATTTTAAAACGTTTGTATTTGGTTTGGAAACAAACATTTCAGATATTGCTATGTTTAGTAGGCCTACAGCTTTACTTGGATGAACATGACTCTTCTTTTTTCCTTTTCCTTTTTGCGTCTGTCTCAAGATACAGGACATTAGGTGCAAGAATTATCCCCCAAAAATCTTTGCTAATAATATGCATGGTCAAAACAATCCTGTAAAGAGACCTAGTTTGGGTTTGTACATTCAAATATAGCCTATGCCTATCAGTTGACATAGTGGCTCAGTCGGCAAGGCAAAGGACTGAGAACCCAAAGGTCCCTGGATTGATTCCCAGTGAGGCTGAATGTGAAACGGTATTGTTTATTTGTTAAAAGGGGCCATAACATTTTAGCCCCCCCCCCCGAGGGCTCAGAATTTTTACATATTCCCCCCTCAGGATGGATTGAACCCCTTTATCCCCCTTCCCCCAACTCACCACCCCCTCTACAACAAAAGAAACAATGACAGCCACCTTTGAGAGTGAAAACAAATGTTTTCCAAACGTTTGCAAATAAAGTTTGTTTATGTCAACGTTTTAACGTTTTCCAAACATTAGGAAAACGTTTTTCCAAACATTTGCAAACCCCCTGCAAACGTTTTCCCAACGTTAGGAAAACTTTTTTTTGTTAGCTGGGTGTCGAAATCTAGGTCAAATTTAAATGCTATAAAATCTATATTGCAGACACTCCAAGGTTGATTACATTGAATCTTCAATTTGAATGCTATATATATGTGCCCTCAAATTGTCCTCAAATTGTCTAATTTAAATATACTGACCAGCTTTAACCTCATTTGCATAATTTGCATATTCATGCTCCAAGTCTAGATCATAAGTTTAAATTTAGTTTAAATGCATACCATGAAGGCAACAAACATCATAGCAAAATTTCATAGGTGCGTTTTGAGGGGGAAATGGGAGGACCTCAAATTTTGAACATTAGGTCACTTTGGACCATCTGAATCTAGGTCAAATTTAAAAGTCCTAATATCTATCTTGCTTTTCAAAGCAGATTCTCCTATTTTGAATACATTCAATCGTCAATTAGAATGAAGCCCTACACATAATATACTGACCTACTTTAACATCATTTGTATGATTTGCATATTTGTGCTCTCTAAATTTCATCTTGTAATCTAGACTTGGAGCACAATTATGCAAATTATGCAAATCAGGTAAAAATAGGATCATATTTTCATATTAGAATAATAATAAATGGGGCTGCATTTTAATTGTATGTTTAATGTATTCAGAATATGAGAGTCTGCTGTAAAATTCAATACAGAATTTTCAACTTGACCTAGTTTTCATATAGTCTAAAATGGCCTTACAATGCAAAATTCCAGGTGCCTCCCACTTTTTGCTGAAAAGGCACCTATCAAAGTATATGTGGCTCAACACGTGAGAAGGTACCTTCGCGGGGGATTCTTAGTTCTGGTTTTAGCCACCAGGGGGCATTAGAATTGCAAAATAGTGAAAGATATGCCCAAACTTACGTACTTTTTTATGGAGAATACAGTAGTCTTCCTAGAATCATTCCATCTTGAGTGCTAACATTCTATATTTGGAATGTATATGAGTAGTATTGTTTGTATCGGAACAGGACTATGCTTAAGTACTGTTTATTACTCATTGGACTTGCAGCCAATCAGAGGCCTCCATTTGACCGGAAGTGATGTCACATGCCCATATAAGGGCATACCGGAAGTGACGTCACGTGACCTTGACCTACTTAGAGGTCAAGGTCATGACCCAAGCCAATCAGAGGCCTCCATTTGACCGGAAGTGACCCCCTCATTTGCATAATGGGTCACTTCCGGTGTACCAGCCAATCAGAGGCCTCCATTTGACCGGAAGTGAGCCCCTAATTTGCATAATAGACCACACCCCCGTGACCGGAAGTGACCTACTTAAGATGACCGGAAGTGACGTCACCTGACCTACTTAGGGGGGGATTAGCGATGACCAGAAGTGACAGAAGTAACCCAATTTTTTTTTTTTTATGTGGTCACGTGACTGGAAGTGACCACCTAATTAACATGTCTGATGATCACCTGCTGTTTGCTGTATGAAGTTGTTTGTATACGCTCTCTTTGAACACCTTAATCTCCTAATGACACTTGATCCTCTTATAGATGTAACACACCTCCAGATCAAAAACAAGATTTGAATCCAGGGTGGAAGGACCCAGCTGAAAACAGGATTAGCTCACTCTCTCTTAAGCAGCTTATCTCCAGAGGTGTGTATAAGGGGTGGGGGGAAGAACTTTACTTAATTAAGAGACTTGCCTCCTCTTCGGAGGCGAGTCTCTTGCGAGTCTCTTAATTCTTTTTTCTGTTTAGATTTTGTATGAAAATAAAAACACAACAATTTTCATTTTTTATTTTTCATTTTTTTCATTCCAATCAATCTTTTTTTTTAACACTCGAGCAGTCCGCAAAAAAAAGTCTCAGTTTGTCAGTCTCACATGTATTGATGATATACTAAACACACTTAATGAATCAAACCATCTTAAAGAACAATAACAATAACAACATACACCTATAAATTTCCAAGTGAAAAAATAGAGATTGCAAGCAAGCAAGCAAACAACCAACCAACCAACCAACCAAGTACACGATGTTGTCTTGTTGCGATTTTTTTTTCCAACACCAATACACCTCTTTTTTTTCATAACTCTAAAGGACTCTTTGTCACTCCATCAGAATGCACGCGACGCTTAAAATATAAGTATCACACTCCAGTTTTTTTTATTGTGTAAGTGACCATTTTGTTTCGTACCACTTTGAAATTTCTATTAACAGTAAGGATAGATTTTTGGTTTGAAAGAACATCCAAGAAGTCTTTCGGTTCTTTAAGGTTTTGTTTTTTTCTGTATACCTTTTGCACTCCATTTTTTACATTTTCTTTCACCTGTCGAGTCTTTATCGTAGCAAATGTAAGTCTTGGGTTGAGACTTAGAATCCCGTCACCTTCCCACTCTGATTTCAAAAGCCCCGAAGTTCTCAGATCGTAAACATAACGTTTCTCACAACAGCCGCCAGGTGGAGGGAGCCATTCTCGCACGCCTTCGGTTTTTATCTTTACAAAAAGGTCTAAGTGATCGTCGCACACTGCTGTTGGAATCCACTTTCGTTTCTCTCTGAAGTACGTTTCTCTCAGGTCGGGTTTTACCAGGTCATCCAACGTTTCACCGCTGAGAGCCATGTAAAGACTATCGGTGTCCATTTGACAAAGAGCATAATCGCGCCGATCAAGGAATCTATCCAAAAAGTCGTACATGAACATTTTCAACTTAGCATACTGGTACACCATGAACCCTATTTGAATAGGGAGGTTGTTCTTGACCGTTTTGGGTTGCAGTTCGACTTCAAAGAGATCCGAGGTCAACTCGGCCCCTTTTTTGAAGCGCCATGAATTGGTCAATAATTCGAAATTTCTACCGTATTTCACATTGGTGTGTCTTTCTTTGTTGCAAATTGTTTTACCGTATGTGGCACTTGGGTGACTATCAAACTGTGATCCAAATACCACTGAAGAAGCGGTGTTCCCAAGAGAATATTTTTTCCGTGATAACTCCCTATCAGACTTCTCTGAGGTGTGTTCAACAACTTTTCTTCCTTGGCAAAGTCTGACATGTGAGTTCCTATGTCGGATTTCGAAACGTTTACGTTCTTGAAAACGGGAGTCATCTCTTCGAAGTATTCGCGTAGGTGAGGCAGTGTAGTGATGTCCACTTGAATTAAACCAAACATATTCCCATCTTTGACAGCGGAAAGGATGTCGCTCTCGGTCAAACCATTTCGAGACACTTTCAAAGCATCAACCTTCCAGTGTTGTTCGGATGTCTTAACCTGTGGATCTCAACGTTTCATCTGTCTCCATTCACACTCCCACACGACGATCAGCTTGTAACCTAGTGCTTTCAAGTAAGCGCTTACTCTAGCCATTCTGTCGCGTCTCTCATCCCCGAGTGAAGCGCACGGATATCGCTGCAGTGGTATGCACTCGTGGGCGTGGAACCAACAACCGTGAAACTGGAAAAGTGTATTAGAGACCGGGTGAAACCCGTCGACGCGAATATTTCGGCAACCTAGAATCATCTCGCCGCCGTTCGAAGCGTGGCATACTTTCACATCGCGAGCGTGCTCTACGAAGCGTGGCCACTCCAAAGCGCTCTGAGAGTGTTTTTGTCTAATTTCAGCTTTGAACCCGGTCTCACGACGTCTCACCACATAATTACCCGTGCAGTGCACTTCGCTCATGCAGCGCAAGTACAGCGAGTTAACGTCTACTCCTAGGATGTGCTCGCACGTTCTCGCTGCTTCGCTGTACTTGTACTCCCTTATCCGTGTGGTACCCTTCTCATGAAATCTATGGAAGATTATTGAAGGACCGCCGACTAGATTTTCTTTGATCAGAGAGTGGAGGTGGGTGTCAAACTGTGGAAACGTTATGAACATCGCCTCTGTGTTTTGGAACAAGAACCGTGAAGTCAAACCCGGAAGGGAGACTCCGTCTTTGAACATGTCAATTCCGCGATCTCTAAAAAATTTTGCGTGATTGTTCGGAGCCTCTATGAAAGGTTTCACGTCTTTGTTGTTGCAGTAGATCAAGTAATCTCTCACAGTTTGCATGTTCTGTTCGGACCAAACTTTTCCACATTTGGCGTAGTCGGATTCAGTCATCTTGGTACCGGTCAGTTTGCTGTCAAAAGCCAATCTCGGTGGTAGTGTTCTGTTTTCCAGTTTCCTGGTAGACGTCATCCATTCGTAAGGAAAGTGACCTTTCTCTTGATTTCTGGTGAAAGCTAGCAAATAATTCGCGCAATTGTAACCCGGTGCCAAATAGTTTACTACTTCCAAGAAAACCGTGTGCTGTGTGTAAACTGCCAAGTATCGGTTACTTCTCTTTATGACGCTGAATTCTTCTTTATTTCGGTCTTTGGAGGACAAGAATGCGTAAAGCTGTATTTTGATCAGGTTCAAGTCGTAACGCCCCGAGTTGAAACCTACGACCGGAACTTCTGCTTCAGTTGAACTAACGGGTGTCTGTGTCGAGTTGCAGTGAAGTCGCCTGTACCCGGAGAAAGTCTGAACACCGCCTCCTCTAGCAGGAGAGCTTCACCTATCGCTGCATCTAATTTCGCTAACATCAGTAGGTAAACTTCTAGCATCCTTGCCCAGATGACTTTGGTGGTGTCGTTTATGTGATTTAAAACTCTATCTAACAAAGGGTCGGAATCTGCGTCGGATTCTCTCACAAAGCAGACCGGACCCTCCCACCCAGGAAAGTCGGATGCCACGCTAGCCGACAAAGGGACGTGATCCCACAGCACAGACACATGTTCGGTGGATGGTTCTTTGGACGCTCTGAAGAAAGCCTCGAAATCGAAGGTGATCTTGTAAGGGTACATTGCCGAATCAGCGTCGGTGAGAAAAATGGAGAAATCTGCTAGCGCTTCGAAAATCGTTTTCGAATTGTGGTAGATTCCCCCCACATATCTCAACTTGACTTGTCGACAAGAGGAAAGCTGATTCCTATGTCTTTTCAGTAAGAACTCGGTGGTGAACGCCGCCTTACACTTGCAACACTCGTAGATGCCTGTGTATGGGTTGAAATCCGTAACCAGAGACACGTGCAAACCGTCTTTCGCCGTCAGGTGTAGGTTGACTTTACCTCGGGCGGCCTGAGTTTTCGAAGGTGGTCTGATCAGACTAACTCGTCTTTTCAACTTCTGTCCTCTCACTGCACGTGTGGTGTAAAGCACTATTTGTATATCAAACAAGTTCTCTAACGCGGGTAAGTTGCGGATGTTCAAACCCGGAAAGGTTTCAGGTTTGGCAGTGGGATCGAACTGATATAACAATTCCGAAGCGTGTTTGCCAGTCTTGTATAAGTGAAAGGAAATGCAGCGAAATACGCACAGTTTGTCCGCGTTGGGAAAATCTAACACACCGCTTCTTTTTCCAACATGACCCGAGTGGGTAACCCTACCGCCTATGGGAAATTCCCCCGGTCCCATGTAAACGCAAATGTTCAAATTGGTGGGAAAAAGAACGTGCCACTTGGTGTCAGAGTTGCAAAGTTTCTGTACTTCTTCGCAAGCAATGGTGTTTTGCATGAGCGAGAGGAGCTCTTCTAAAGTTTCTGAATTAGTTATGGTGGGAAGCGGTTGTATAAGAGTTGTTTTGGGAGGCGTGAAAGTAGCGTAGTTTGCTTCTGTCCTCTTTGTGTTGTAATATTAAACCTAGCGACAAGCCTACTTTGTATCTGAATCTTTGCGTCAAGTGAATGTGTCGCATAGTATCTACAGCGTCACTCAACTCACCGGTTGGTAGTCTTAAGTTTGTCACACTCAAACGAGTCCCGTGCACCCTGACACCTGTTTGTATTGCAGACCAATTCGGGGTGAATATTTCCTCACCGTTCGGTATAGCGCATATCATCAGAGGGATAGTTACTCCGTTGAGAGATTCGCGTCGACAGGTGATTTTTCGACAACTACCTTCGCCGCATAGAGGACAAAACCTTGGTATTACCCTACATTGTTTCACGTGTCTGTCGTGATTGTAAGACTTTTTAAAACTTTTGAAACACTTTTCGCAGACGTACTGCGACATGTTTTCACTGAGTTACCGATATATTATGTGAAGAGAAATTATTCTTATTATTTTTTTCATTTACCTAACCATCTATCGCTAGCTATCTTTTTCTAACTATCTATCTATCTATCTATCTACCTATCTCTCTTATTCTTTTTGTCTAAGCAGCATCCGTCAAACACTATCTCGCATGCGTGTGTGCGTGCGTATCTCTCATTTCAGAACTCTACCAAGAAATTTGAGAATAATCTCTCTTTTGTCAACTTTGAGCGCCTTGTTGGACAGCGTCACCCCCTCCAGTGTGGGGGTTTTGTTGACGCCTTCGTACTTGCCTCGCATATCCGTGCCACCTGGTGGATGTTGGCGATGTTCCCTATTAGCTTGAGCAGTCCCTCGATGGTGAAGCGCACTTGTTTGGTGGGGTTTGGAATCGTGTGTTTGATGCTGTAGCGCTCCCTGGACAGTCTAACCTCATCCAACCAGATCTCGAGCTTCAAACCATCGAAGAAGAACTCTAACATGCGGACCTTCGTGACATCATTCTCTGCTTCTTCTGCTCCTTCTTCTTCTTCTTCTCTTTTTCTCTTCTTGGAACTCGGGTTGCGACCCTTCTTAGAAGGTTTTAAGACAAGAAGGGTATCACCATCAGGGTGAGCTGAATCAGTAGCAGAGCCAACAACAGGAGCAACGTCCGTGCCGGTAGTCGTGAAGGCGGCGTCATAAGTCGTCGAGGAGGGGGGAGCATGAAAAAACACCTGAACCTCCTCACCCCCCTCCTCGTCCTCTGTCTCCGCCGTCGCCGCCTTCTCCTCCTCCTCCTCCTCCTCCTCCTCCTCCTCTGTCTCCTCCTCCTCCTCCTCCTCCTCCTCCTCTTCCTCTTCCTCCTCCTCTACTCCTACTATGTGGTGCTCGAGCTGACTGTTGAAATCAATGTAAGTGTATTCAGCGTCCGTTGAGGATGTTGGAGCGGCCCCTTCTCCAACATGCTGCGGTTGATGACGGTCTTCATCGAAATCAGCAACTGTGGTGGGGAGGTAAAAACCTGGTTGCCAGTAACGCGCTGTTGTGAGAGGCGACCTGATGTCGGTAGTAGTAGCAGCAGCTGTAGCAGCAGCAGCAGCAGCAGCAGCAGCAGCAGCAGTAGCAGTAGCAGCAGCAGCCGGAGCAGTCGGGGTCTCCGTAGTAGGTGTATCAGTATGTACATCAGCAGCAGCAGCAGCACCAGCAGCAGCAGCAGCAGTAGGGTTGTTAGCAGTAGTACCTAGGTGTAGCAGTGTAGGTGCAGCAGTAGGTGTAGCCGTGGCAAGCGAGGGGTGCACAGGAGGGGTCCTTGTAGATGTTGTAGCCGTAGCAGTAGCACACGTAGCAGCAGCATGTGTAGCAGGTGCAGTAGGTGTAGCAGTAGTAGCATGCGTAGGTGTAGTAGGTGTAGTAACACTACTAACACTAGCGAAGGTTATAAGACCGTGAGGTTGTGGTGGTAGCACCATCTTCAGTAGCAAGGGAAGACGCTAAACGCCCCCTCTTCGTCGTCTTCTTGTGTAGCTGTAGCTTAGTTGGTCTTCTGCTCATGATGGTGTGTGTAGAGAAAAGAGTGACTGTTGCCCGTATGGACACCCTAGTAGACGGTGACAAGACGACGGAGAAAATGTGTACGGAGATGTTCAAAGCTTGGTGGCGTATAACTACACCTCATGCGAGATGGCGAGAGCTCACCCTCGCCTTCATCTGCATCACTCGACCGGATCTGTTGCTAAAGACGCTACACTTTTTCACCAAGTGTGAGTTGGATTACGACAATCCCGACTTGTCTACAATGGAGCGATACTTTAGCGTCATGGCCGAATCGCTAGGTAGCGAGTGGAAACACCTGGGGCAGTATTTACCTTTGTCGTCTGATGAGTTAGATAGGATCGCTCAATAATCCAAAGAAAAAGACAATAAAGCTGCTGACCGATGATATAACAGCTCTCAGAAGGGAGATGAGAGGGTTGTCAGTTGAAAACGCTGGGTGTTTCTTCCGTTTGGACGAGGACATCATAGGATAGGTCGTCGTAGGTGATTCTCCGCGGGGTCAACATACATGAGTCAAACGATTCAAAATTAGAATAAAAGGATCAAGTGTCATTAGGAGATTAAGGTGTTCAAAGAGAGCGTATACAAACAACTTCATACAGCAAACAGTAGGTGATCATCAGACATGTTAATTAGGTGGTGACCACTTTTTATTTTTAATTGGGTCACTTCTGTCACTTCTGGTCATCGCTAATCCCCCCCTAAGTAGGTCACGTGACGTCACTTCCGGTCATCTTAAGTAGGTCACTTCCGGTCACGGGGTGTGGTCTATTATGCAAATGAGGGGGTCACTTCCGGTCAAATGGAGGCCTCTGATTGGCTGGTACACCGGAAGTGACCCATTATGCAAATGAGGGGGTCACTTCCAGTCAAATGGAGGCCTCTGATTGGCTGGGGTTATGACCTTGACCTCTATGTAGGTCAAACAATGCATTTGGGTCCAAAAACACGGGAAATCACAAAAATATTTTTTTCGGACCCCCGTGACCCCCCCCCCCGTACATAGGGTCCGAAGATTGGCCAAATAGTGAGAAAACACCCAAAATTCAGGCTTTCAGATTTTTTCTAAAATCAAATCATTACTTCATGAAAATGGTCAGAAACCTTCATATGGGACCCAAAGAGACCATTTAAAGTCATATTGTTGTGATTATAGAGGTGTTTCCCCCTCTGGGGAGGTGGTTCGTCCTCAGTAAAATACCGATAAATCAGCTATTTTGAAGGCATTTGTTCCCTTACAATCACATCCCTATACTGCCATAAAAGATCCTCAGGACACCTAATTAGGCAGATTGAACCCTTCTAGAGGGTCCCCTCTTACTGTCAACTCCCCTCTATGACCCCCCCCCCTCCCAGCATGCACCAATAGCCATCAGATAACTCTCCCCCCCCCCCCTTTGCCTCTATAATTACCCTATACTGAAATAATGTATTAACATAAGACCTGTCTGATAGTTTGAACCTTTCTTGAGGGCTCCCTGTTCCTGTTACCACCCCATATGACCCACATCCACCCCATCCCCACCCTCACGCCAAACTAATAGCCATGAAATAACCCCCCCCCCCCCTTCGGCTCCATATTAAACAGCATAACCATCAGCCCAACCCTCCCTCCATGTGGCACAGTGTACAGCATTGCCTCTCATGGTATATATCATGCCTGGGAGTTGGACAGTGGTGTGGTTTAAAGAGGGCCCCCGCTCCAAAAAAAAGAATGAGTGAGCTCGGTCCTTGAGATCACCCTGGTAGGTGTATCTACTACAGCTGGTAGAGGGATACTGTACTTCAAGTCAAATTTGGGTTCAATATTTGGTTTAATATCAAGATATGTATTCATCTGTCCTCAAAGTTTGATATTAGGTTCTACCAACTTACGCTTTACCCCATATAGGGGATGGCATAGGTCTACCAAGAACCATGCCTATGTTATATTTTCATATGTCTGAATATTATAGCAGCACCCTGAGATGTTGCAAGTATGCCCGTCTTTGACAAAATCTGATCTTTAGCATTGCAAATGAGGTATCAGGGTTACCTACCCCTCCCGATAATATAATTGCAAGGTTTATTATTGTCTTCAATAATATTTAGGGTTCAGAGTATTTATTTTACACCTCAGAGAATTGAATTAAGTAATTATCTCTTGTCTTATGTCTAGGATACTAACCATGCAAGGTGTGGATTAAGAGATATGGACACCAGTCCTTATTTGGAGTCATTTGCAGCTCCCCCACCCCCTCACTCCTATACCATCCATCATTCTATGCATTTAACCACTTGGTGAAGGAGGAGAGTCAGGGTTTTTATTTATTGTTGTATCAGGTTATTAGTGATGTTAATATTAGATCTCTGCTATAACTATTATAGAATTACTATGTATAATAAGTGTAACAACATGAAGCAGTCATCTTGACCATGAATACACATGGGGTGAGGTACCAGGCATAGAATGGAGGGGGGGGGGACTGTGATCATTGGTAGGGTAACTCAAAATGAATATAGAGACCTTTGAAAAGGGTATTATCTATCTGATCTAAACTCATTTTAATATGTTGACAATTCAAATACATTGAAGCAAAGACCCTCCAAGATTTGGGTTATATTCATGCAATCAAAAGAATATAACCTGTAATAGTCTCTTTGGGTCCCTTATCAGTTTTCTGTTGAGATGGTAAAGCCATTCATGCATGTATGATAAATAGATTATAAGAGGTCTGATGGTTGGAGTTCTTAGATGGACTGAGGTAGCCCTCCTCTTATGTCTGTATAGGGTAAGGCAGGAGGTCTGGGCCCCCTTCATATCCCCCACCCCTCTTTTAAACACACCACTGTCTTACTCCCAAGACAGGTTAAGGTGTCTGTGAATGACTATTGATGTTCAAAGATCCTGATATTCTGAGTACAGTGTAATATAGAGGCGAGGGCGGAGGGGGGAAGGGAGTTATCTGATGGCTGTTGGTGCATGCTATGGGGGCGAGGGGTGTTAGGGGTCATAGGGGGTAGTTAACAGAAACAGGGGGCCCTCCAGAATGGTTCATGATGATGTTTTATGGCAGTTTAGGGATTGCATAGGAGCAAATGCCTTCAAAAAAGCTGATTTATTGGTATTTTACCATGGACGCACCCCCTCCCCAGAGGAGGAAACACGCCTATAATCACAACAATATGACTTTAAATGGTCTCTTTGGGTCCCAAATGAAGGTTTCTGACCATTTTCATCAAGGCATGGTGAGGTTTGAGTAGGAATCTGAAAGCCTTAATTTGGGCTGTTTTCTCACTATTTGGCCGATCTTTGGACCCCATGTACGGGGGGGTCACAGGGGTCCGAAACAAATATTTTTGTGATTTCCCGAGTTTTGGGTCCCAAATGCATAGTTTGAGCCTGTCCCTGAAACCATACGACAAAATTAGCGATTTAACACCCCCCCTAATTAGGGGACTTCAGTCATATATGGGGTTCCATTCGAATTCAAAACCCAATGTAAATCAATATAGAATTCAGAGCTTTTCATTCTGACCTAGTTTTAGATTGTCAAAAGGGACCTAATAATTCAGAATTCCAGGTGCCTCCCATCCTGAAATAAAAAAAAGTATCCTACAAAGTATGTTGTGACAAAATTATATCATTCTATCACAAAATGAACGATCATCCACATATTGGGAGCCAAGGAACCCCACTACCGTATTCGACGTAATAAGCGCACACCCCCTAATAAGCGCACACCCCCTGTTTTGGGGCGATTTTTAAACTTGAAATAACCAAAAATATCTCAATTTTTTACCCCAATTAAACTCTTAACTACTAAAAGGTGTCCGGAATAATAAGCAGGGCCTAACTACTTACTAAGTTCCCTTTATAAAAATGCCAACTACCCCATGCTATACTATATGCCGTGCCCTTTATCTGATATCTGATAACCAGAGCTGAAACAAGGGCAAGGGCTGGTCTCCCAGCTACCAACACTCAGCCATGACCTCGGTATTTGCCTGAATGCCTCACCCTAATGACACAGGCATTGTCGGAACGGGATTACAACTAACGTTTAAATCCATGCATGTAACCTGGACAAGGACAAACAGGGAAGCCTTACTTTCCGATCATGTGTGTGTCGTAGCCCTCTTTCCGAAGTAGCTGAGGAAGCAGTTTATAGTGAAGTGGAAGTCCAGTTGGTTTGTTACTTCGTAGTGCCCCATGCTGACCATGAAAGTAATACAAATATCATAACAATACACACATACCCATCTCAAGTCTTAGCACCAAAGTCATTCACAGACACATACAGTTTTAGCATCGATATTAAACTGAACACAGCATTATGGTATTCACAAAATGATTAAATAATTATACAGGATCAGTTCTTTATTAATCATAGAACTATTTGTTTGAGAAAAAATAAAACAAACACCCGAGTTGTGTGGATGTGATATGAATGAACTATTTGACATCATTTTCACCAGTCGCTTCACATCCCTAGATGTTTTTAAAGCAATTTCGTTTAAAAAAGAAAAAAGGTCCTTTCCATAGAGGAACACCTAATGTATTTCTTAGTGTGAGTCCCGAATACACACACACACTATAACGTTGGGACTCAGGATCTGTGCTGGTAACTGGGGACCATGATTTGTGATGGGTTTAGGACCTCTGCAACGCTACCTATTGCATTATCTTGACTTCTACAAGTGTAATATCACTCGCATGAGCGGCAATATTGATTATTTGTATGTCTGGCATAGCATCTGGAATTCCACCTGGAACTGGGTACTCAGCAGCCTTCGGTGTGTGGCAGTGTGTAAGTATGAAAAGTGGTGGATTTTTCATTGCAACTGGGAACTTTTGCAGAAACCAATTCTTAGGTATCACAAAGCTATTTCCTGCCTAAAACAGGTCTCAATTGAGTGGGGACTGGGCCAAGTCCCCAGTTAAGTTTCAAGTCCCCAGTTCCAAGGTCATTTTCCTAATTTGAGTCCCCAGTTATTGGCAAAAACACACACATCTCCAGTAGACTTGGGTCTCACCACTAACTTGGCAGCATGCCCTGTATTGTCCACATTACATCATGTCCACAACCTATCATCACATCCCAGCTAACAAAAAACGTTTCCAGAACGTTTTAAAACGTTTGTATTTGGTTTGGAAACAAACGTTTGGATTAAAACGTTTTAAAACGTTTGTATAGGGTTTGGAAACAAACATTTTAGCCTGGGGCTCCACTCCCTACCTTTTCTATAGTAACTATGTGTATACATTATCCCGACTTTGGTATCCTTATAACTGGGGGGAATTCTAAAGACGGTACCCCTTTAAAGGGTGTTCTGCGGGAAAAAACTCTTTCCAGAGCTATTGCCTAAAACACCCAAATATGGTTTCTATTTTTGGTATGATTTGGTGAATGTTATAAAAATCCGCAAATATGTTCTCTAAAAAGGTACCCCTTTGGCCCAAAATGCCCAAACTAACCAAAAGTTCAAAAGTAGACCCCCGGGTGTTTTAGGTTTACGGCTTTACAATATACAGATAAGTGGGAAAAGAAGTATAATATCAAAACTGACTTTTTTTGACAGTGTACAAGTCATAGTCAACCACTGTGAACACATCCTAGCTCCCGACCCTGGCGAAACTGACACACCTGATAACCAACTGGTGACTGTGGCGCAATGTGCCATGACCATACCACCGTCAGATAGCGTGGGATGGCTGCTCTCACAACCTTTTCTCAGAGTCTCCAGTGGTCCATTGTAGCCTTTTCCCCTCCCGGCTAGGACCATCTTCGTCAACACTGATAACTGCTATCTCTTTACCAGTCGCGAGTGTATTATGCTTCTACGGGTTGAAGCGGATCAGTGCAAGTCTCATGGGAGACCAGAACACTGAAGGTTCACTGTAGTCTGTCTACTTGACACTAACAGACGGGTCTCCTGTCAGGACAACTTGTTTCACTTAGAAGATTTGGTGCCAGGTCTTCTTTGGGGATCGAACCCAGGACCTCCCACACACTTGTCCAATGACTTGCTCACTAGGCCACCAAAACTCCTTGTACAACCATGGTGTATTCCCCCCTCAAATAGGTGCCAGAACACACAACAGTGAGAAGACACAAAGTACTAGGGACCGTTAGCAACCACGTAAAAGCTCATTAAACGCAGATGTAGCCTATCCCTTTAGCACCACTACGTCTGCGTTTAATGAGCTACGTCGGGTTTGCTAAAGGTCCCTATTCTCAAAGATCACACAACTTCTTACTGATTGAGGGATTGAGGGCCCTTATTGAGGGATGCCAATGCACTGACTAATAATAACATAATTTGCAGTACTTGATATCTATTATAAAGACAATAGTTAATCAGGGGGTCACGTTTTTTTGATACTCTATTACAATATAGTTTATAATATTATCTATCCAGTAAATGTGTTTTCAACACATGGTCCGGGGCATATTTCTATGTTTTTTGTGCTTTGAAATAAAAAAATATTAGGGAATGTGATCTGGTCATAGGAAGGCAATATATACAGTCTTCAATGTGTACTGTACCATCTGGCTCTGTGTCCTCTCTAGCTAAGGCGTAGGGTAAGAGACCAGTAGCTTGTGAGTTCCACCATGTTTTTTTCCTTTCATATAATAGACTATATTTGACGTCATCAATTATGTATCAATAATACAAATATGATAAAAAAAAAGTACTGCTCCCACAGATATGCATAAAGTAAATCGTAAAATTGTAAATTTGTAAAGGCATGAGCAGGGTTTGAACTCCCCACCCTCTGATAACGAGACATGCATGGAACAGTTAGGCCAGCAAGACTCTGTCAAACTGCACGTCTATTTCTACCTACACATAGGTCGATATCTGACTTGAAGTGCGCAGAAAGCTGCGCAATGCAAGAGTTTTCAATAGGGACCTTTAGCAACCACGTAAATGCTCATTAAACGCAGACGTAGCAGTGTTGAAGGTATAGGATACGTCTGCGTTTAATGAGCTACGTCGGGTTTGCTAAAGATCCCTATTACCCACCTTAAATGCATATTGCGTCTGTGTTTAATGAGCTACTTTGGGTTTGCTAAAGGTCCAATATGTCCAGACCCCCTTTATATGCTTCCTAAAGCATCAGCCTCATTAGCTCAGAAAGGAGAGCCTGGGACTCCCAATCTCTAGGTCCTGGGTACGGTTCTCAGCCTGGCTTTGAGATGGTCATCCTAAGTCGTGTGCAGAAGTTTGCAACCAAACCTTTTGCAAACCTTTTGCAAACCTTTACCAAACGTTTTTTCCAAACCTTTACCAAACGTTTTTTCCAAACCTTTTCCAAACGTTTATAAAACGTTTTTTTGCAAACGTTTTTTTCTGTCAATGTTTAAACGTTTTATAAACGTTTTATAAACGTTTGCAAACCTCCTGCAAACGTTTTCCAACCGTTAGGAAAACGTTTTTTTGTTAGCTGGGATAGGGTCCACAAAATACAATTTGTCCACAGCCTTTCATTGAAAAGTGTCCACAAAACACAGTTTGTCTACAGCCTTCTAATGCAAAGTGTCCATAAATAACAGTTTGTCCACGTCCTATCATCACAAAGTATCCACAAATACACATTGTCCACACTCAACATCACAAAATGTCCACAAAATCAGTTTGTCGACACGCAGCCATTACCAAGTGTCCACAAAACACAGTTTGTCTACAGCCTTCTAATGCAAAGTGTCCATAAGTAACAGTTTGTCCACGTCCTATCATCACAAAGTATCCACAAATACACATTGTCCGCACTCAACATCACAAAATGTTCACAAAGAGAAATCCCAGTATCCCATGATCGGCAATATCTGTAACCGTGGGAGAGGCAATATACCCCCTTCCACTGATTCGGAGTGGAATGAACGCACACCCAAACGTTTGCATCCTTGACCCAGTCGAGTCGTCTGAACAGGCACGTGCCTTCGTTCTTAAGTCACTGCGACATCCTGACTGACGGATAAGAGCATAGAATTTAGAGGCGATAAAGGAGTAACTACCTACCGTATCTACTAAAACTTCACCAGCCCTACGGGCCACAGATACAGGCACATACCACCTCCTCCGCCCTAACAGAGAAGGATTCACAATAAAACCTCGTACAGAGCGCCCACAGCCAACCCCTGTTTCTTCAAATGGTCGAAACACGGGTGATACGGGTAAAGCTGGGTACTCCCTACCCAAACTGTGTCGCTAACACCGGTCACTTTCTCCTCTCCATTCATAATGAGCCTCCCTGCCTCATCAGTCTGCTCATTGCCGGGTTATTGGTGAACAGAGTCGCCTATCATGGTTGCCGATCAGTCCCCCATACTGCATCTCGCAGTCCTCTGGACCTCTCCCCGCCCTACGTCACTGGTATGTTGGCTTACTTCATCTTCCCGAGCCATCCCTTTGCCAGTTAGGATAACCCCCACTAGTTTCCCACTTTTTGAGAGACAACTGGGCTCGGCGCGGTACATTCAGCTGCAAAATGACCCACTGATAAACATCGATAACATTTGGCGGTTTTCTTATCAACCTTTCTCCGAACGGGTTGTTGAGCCGCTTGGATCATGGTCGCCATCTTCTCTATCAGTCCAGCGATGAAGACGGTTTCCATTACTGGCGGAGTTCTAGCCGGAACAACACTTTTATCCACCTCCTGACTCTGTTCCAGATCAGGTTTCTTAGCCTTCCAGAAGGGCTTGGACGACTTCCCGTTCTTCTGAAACTCGGCCGTCACAGCGACTGCATCATCATCCTCATTCTCAGCACCATCCTTCCTCCTGGTTCCTAAAGAGAGAAGATACCCTCGAAGCTAGGTAATCTATCACCCAGTAGTGACTTCTTCAGAGTATGGTTATCAATAGCTCTAAAGAAATCATGTAATGAGGTGTCTGCCCTCCAGGTATCATAGACAACCTGCTGGATATCCGCTTCCCTCAGGCTCCCAACAAACTGTGTGAACAATTCTTTTGCAAAAAGTTCATCTGATAATCCCAATTCCGGATGTACTTTTTTCAATAACTGTGTCATAGTAAGTCTGAACAACCTCAGTGACTCGTCCTTCTCTGTACCCTTTTCTTGAACGCTACCATCAGATCCACTCGACCCGTTCCAATGAACAACTATGTTGCTGTCTCCATCAACTGGTTGAATGTTCCGTTAGGACCACACTGGACAGTCCTCCTTCCATTGCTCAACAGCAATGTTTCCATCTCCTAATCTTAACTCTTTATTTCTATATAAGAAATAGCTTCCTCAAAATCCCATCCACTCAGGTTAATTTACTCCACCACTGAGCTCAGGTGATCCTCTCAAGAATTACTGCCAGTATGCAAAAGGTTCGTTAGCGATCCTCTGTGCTGCATTAGTCGATCCTCGTATCCTAGATGCAATCCTCAAAGACGGGTGATTCTGCCCGGCAGCTTGACGCTGGAGATACTGCTGGTATTTACCATAATCCACCAACTCCTTGGTGGGGTCAACTCTCTGGTTGTACCACCAATTCTTCTCAGCATCAGACATAAATTGACACTGATGTTGCAGAGCAGAGAGCAATATCTATCTCACTCCCTATCTTTCTCCAACTGTGCTGATTTTTCGGACTCCTGCTTTTCCTTAGCCAATTGCAATCGAGGACACCAGAGTACGTTGGTCTTCCAAAGCCTTATCCTGTTCCTCCAACATCGCGTTCTCTTTGTCTTCCAGAACCTTCTGTTCACGAAGCTGTCTCTGATGTTGTTCGGCCTGCATCCTGACCAACTGTTCCTGAATGTCATGACCCCCATAATTCAAACCTTCATGATCCCCTACCACCGTAGTTTCCAACTCCATCCAACTCCATCAACTACTACCACAGGCTAACCTAACGACCTAAAGTTGTCAATTTCGGTATTGTCAAAATGATGATCCTGAGGTTTTCAGTGGAATAGTCCTTCTGGTTATAACCCGCTTCCTTCATAGAGTACCTCATCATCCCAGTGTAGTCCTCATATTCTACCAGGACACCTGGAGCCAACAGGAGTGCCGCCTGTGACGATGCTGGCACAGGAATTTTGGTGAAATGTCTTGTCGTCAAGTACATGGTGCACAGTTCCGTCTCTCTCAATTTTGCCAGCAGAATTTTGATAGAGTTAGGTGCTAGGCATGTCCTCGAGTCCATATCTGGGCCCTGGGACGGCACCTCGAGAGGCCCCGCAGTATGCAAATGGTTCGTTAGCGATCCTCTGTGCTGCATTAGTCGATCCTCGTATCCTAGATGCAATCCTCAAAGACGGGTGATTCTGCCCGGCAGCTTGACGCTGGAGATACTGCTGGTATTTACCATAATCCACCAACTCCTTGGTGGGGTCAACTCTCTGGTTGTACCACCAATTCTTCTCAGCATCAGACATAAATTGACACTGATGTTGCAGAGCAGAGAGCAATCTATCTCACTCCCTATCTTTCTCCAACTGTGCTGATTTTTCGGACTCCTGCTTTTCCTTAGCCAATTGCAATCGAGGACACCAGAGTACGTTGGTCTTCCAAAGCCTTATCCTGTTCCTCCAACATCGCGTTCTCTTTGTCTTCCAGAACCTTCTGTTCACGAAGCTGTCTCTGATGTTGTTCGGCCTGCATCCTGACCAACTGTTCCTGAATGTCATGACCCCCATAATTCAAACCTTCATGATCCCCTACCACCGTAGTTTCCAACTCCATCCAACTCCATCAACTACTACCACAGGCTAACCTAACGACCTAAAGTTGTCAATTTCGGTATTGTCAAAATGACGATCCTGAGGTTTTCAGTGGAATAGTCCTTCTGGTTATAACCCGCTTCCTTCATAGAGTACCTCATCATCCCAGTGTAGTCCTCATATTCTACCAGGACACCTGGAGCCAACAGGAGTGCCACCGGTGACGATGCTGGCACAGGAATTTTGGTGAAATGTCTTGTCGTCAAGTACATGGTGCACAGTTCCGTCTCTCTCAATTTTGCTAGCAGAATTTTGATAGAGTTAGGTGCTAGGCGTGTCCTCGAGTCCATATCTGGGCCCTGGGACGGCACCTCGAGAGGCCCCGCAGGGGACTCGAGAGGTGACGTCCCAGGGCCCAGATATGGACGAGAGGACATGTCAACCACCTAATTCCATCTTTATTCCTCAAGAAAAAGGGACATGGGTCAATGTTATAAAGTTTCAAACAATTTTAAAGTATATTAGGCTAACAAATTCTTGAATAATGCATGTACCCAGATATTTTGAAGAACCCCCTTCAGGGCCCCAATATGCGGAGCCCTTAGAGGCGGAACTGGGTCATGTAACCAAGGGGAACTGGCAGTTGTTGACGTCGCTGATTTCGGTACGAATCATAAATAGAGGTTTTCCTATATTTCAGAAAGCTTGCAGCTTTAATCTGGCATAGAATTCGAAGCCTACATATCAGATAACCCTGGGGTACATGTTAACAACTCCCAGATTGGAAAAGTTTTGCTGAAAATAAGCATTTAATAAGGGCCGTTTTGACGAATTTAAGCGAAGATAACATTTGTGACGTAATATCATTGATCCTGCAACAGCCAATCAGGGCGCCCTGTTTTTACAATCATAACAACATAGTAAACCTGCTTGACGACATCAAATATCACTTGACAACATTAAATATCGATCTGATATTTGATGCCTTGATATTTGTGTCAAAGCCCACCTCGAGAGGGATAATGTATTGTATTGACCTGGGTTGGTGGTCAGGTGGCAAAACAAGGCATTAAATTAATGGGGAACAGTGACGCCCGCTTTACGGCCAGCCCCAACTTCCTCTTGACTCCCTCCATGGCCATGTGCACCTAGTTTGTGTAGTTGATGGGTGTGTTTTCCATCAACTTTAGATGGTGGTTCAGGCCCAAGAGACCATCATTGTCCTTGCCTTGAATGCAATGTAAAGCACCACCCTTTCGCTGGTAAATGGGAGAGGCACCACTCCTGGCAGAATGTCATGTACTTTTTCTCCTGTGTTAACCTTGTCCTCACACTGGCCGCAGCATAGTGCATCCTCATGATGGATTGGGCCTCTGACTCCAGCATGCTAGCTCTGTGAAAGAGATCGTAGCAACACAATGACACAGGTGACAGTCTGTATGGCATATAACACTTCCCAGTAGGCACGCCACCACTGATTAGTAGCTGCTCTGGTGGCTAATGACCTTGCAGGGCGTATTATCCATTCAGGCAGCACACAATAGTTGGTAACATTTAGCATGGTATTTGTACTCAATAATTAACAGAATATTAAGCTTTTAATAAGTGATGCACATGCAGGGCTACATATGCCTCCCTTAATAGGCGGGGCCATGCAGCTCTGGTTAGCTACAACAGCTGAAGGGCTACAGAAACAGGACTTATTAATGGTGGTTTTCATAATAACTAAGAAGGCCTACATTTGTAGTCCTTATTAAGCAGTGCATCAACATCCCCTGATAAAGGCTGCTTTTGCACTGTCTAATAACCATCATATGTAAGACCTTATTTGGGGTTATGCAGGGCTGCAAAAGTAGGGCTTATTCATAGTTGATTAACTATTGTCTTTGTTATGAATATCAAGCCCTGCAAATTAAGTTCTTATCAGTCAGTGCAAGATAAGTCCTTATTAAGCAGTGAATCGACATGCCCTGATAAGGGCTGCTTTTTCACTGTCTAGTAACCATCACATGTAACACCTTATTCAAGAGGTTCTGCAGGGCTGCAAAAGCAGGGCTTGTTAGTAACTGATTAACCATCTTCTTTATAATGGATATTAAGCCCCGCAAATGAAGTTCTTATTAGTCACTGCATTGACATCCCTTGATAAGGACTGTATTTGTATTGTCTAAGAACCACTTTATGTCATAACATATTAATACCCAAGGGTAAGTTGTGTGATCTTTGAGAATACTTTGTGTCTCCTTGTTGTCTTCTGTTCTGGTACCTATTTGAGGGGGGAATACACCATGATTCTACAAGGAGATTTGGTGGCCTAATGAGTAAGTCGCTGGACTTGTGTGTGAGAGGTCCTGGGTGCGATCCCAGAAGGAGCCACGGCACCAAATTTTCCCAAGAGTTGTCCTGACAGGAGTCGCGTCTGTAAGTGTCAGTAGACAGACTGCAGTGAACCTTCGGTGTCCTGGTCTTCCATGAGACTTGCACAGATCCGCTTCAGCCCGTAGAAGCATAATACACTTGCGACTGGTAAAAAGATAGCAGATATCAGTGTTGACGAAGGTGGTCCTAGCCAGGAGGGGAAAAGGCTACAATGGACCACTGGAGACTCTAAGAAAAGGTTGTGACAGCAGCCATCCCACGCTATCTGACAGTGAGTACGGTCAAGGCACATTGCACCACAGTCACCAGTTGGTTATCAGGTGTGTCAGGTTTGCCAGGGTCAGGAGCTAGGATGTGTTCACAATGGTTGACTATGACTTGTACACTGTCAATACAAACTCAATTTTGATATAATACTTCTATTCCCACTTTTCTGTATATTGTTAGGGGGGGGGTGATAAATCACTAATTTTGTCGTACGGTTTCAGGGACAGGCTGAAACTATGCATTTGGGACCCAAAACTCGGGAAATCACAAAAATATTTTTTTCGGACCCCTGTGACCCCCCCGTACATGGGGTCCGAAGATCGGCCAAATAGTGAGAAAACAGCCCAAATTCAGGCTTTCAGATTTCTACTCAAACCTCACCATGCCTTCATGAAAATGGTCAGAAACCTTCATTTGGGACCCAAAGAGAGCATTTAAAGTCACATTGTTGTGATTATAGGGGTCTTTCCCCCTCTGGGGAGGGGGTGTGTCCATGGTAAAATACCGATAAATCAGCTTTTTAGAAGGCATTTGCTCCTATACAATCAGGTCCCTATACTGCCATAAAACATCATCATGAACCATTCTGGAGGGCCCCCTGTTTCTGTTAACTACCCCCTATGACCCCTAACACCCCCCCCCCCCCCCCCATAGCATGCACCAATAGCCATCAGATAACTCCCTTCTTCTCTCCGCCCTCGCCTCTATATTACACTGTACTCAGAATATCAGGATCTTTGAACATCAATAGTCATTCACAGACACCTTAGCCTCTCTTGGGAGTAAGACAGTGGTGTGTTTAAAGAGGGGTGGGGGATATGGAGGGGGCCCAGACCTCCTCCCTTACCCTATACAGACATAGGAGGAGGGCTACCTCAGTCCATCTAAGAACTCCAACCATCAGACCTCTTATAATCTATTTATCATACATGCATGAATGGCTTTACCACAACAACAGAAAACTGATAAGGGACCCAAAGACACTATTACAGGTTATATTCTTGTGATTGCATGAATATAACCCAACTCTTGGAGGGCCTTTGCTTCAAAGTATTTGAATTGTCAACATATTAAAATGAGTTTAGATCAGACAGATAATACCCTTTTCAAAGGTCTCTATATTCATTTTGAGTTACCCTACCAATGATCACAGTTCCCCCCTCCCTCTATTCTATGCCTAGTACCTCACCCCATGTGTATTCATGGTCAAGATGACTGCTTCATGTTGTTACACTTATCATACATACCGGTAGTAATTCTATAATAGTTATAGCAGAGATCAAATATACTCACTAAAATACTCAATAAAATCACTGATACTACCTAATACAACAATAAATAAAAACCCTGACTCTCCTCCTTAACCAAGTGGTTAAATGCATAGAATGATGGATGGTAGAGGGGTGAGGGGGTGGGGGACCCTGCAAATGACTCCAAATAAGGACTGCTGTCCATATCTCTTAGTCTACACCTTGCATGGTTAGTATCCTAGACACAAGACAAGAGATAATTATTTAATTCAATTCTCTGAGGTGTCAAATAAATACTCTGAACCCTAAATATTATTGAAGCCAATAATAAACCTTGCAACTATATTATGGGGAGGGGTAGGTAGCCCTGATACCTCATTTGCAATGCTAAAGATCAGATTTTGTCAAAGATGGGCAAACATGCAACATCTCAGGGTGCTGCTATAATATTCAGATATATGAAAATATAACATAGGCATGGTTCTTGGTAGACCTATGCCATCCCCTATATGGGGTAAAGGGTAAGTTGGTAGAACCTAATATCAAACTTTGAGTACAGATGAATACATATCTTGATATTAAACCAAATATTGAACCCAAATTTGACTTGAAGTACAGTATCCCTCTACCAGCTGTAGTAGATACACCTACCAGGGTGATCTCAAGGACCCAGCTTACTCATTCTTTTTTTTTGGAGGAGGGGGGCCCTCTTTTAACAACACCACTGTCCCACTGCCAGGCATGATACATACCATGAGAGGCAATGCTGTGCACTGTGCCACATGGAGGGAGGGTTGGCCTGATGGTTATACTGTGTAATATGGATCCGAGAGGGGGGGGGGTTATTTCATGGCTATTAGTTTGGGGTGAGGGTGGGGATGGGGTGGAGGTGGGTCATAAGGGGTGGTTAACAGGAACAGGGAGCCCTCAAGAAAGGTTCAAACTATCAGTATAAGGTAGTTATAGAGGCGAAGGGGGGGGGGGAGTTATCTGATGGCTATTGGTGCATGCTTGGAGGGGGGGGGGGGGGTCATGGAGGGGAGTTGACAGAAAGAGGGGACCCTTCAGAAGGGTTTAATTTGCCTGATTAGGTGTCCTGAGTATCTTTTATGGCAGTATAGGGATGTGATTGTAAGGGAGCAAATGCCTTAAAAATAGCTGATTTATCGGTATTTTACCGAGGATGAACCACCTCCCCAGAGGGGGAAACACCTCTATAATCACAACAATATGACTTTAAATGGTCTCTTTGAGTCCCATATGAAGGTTTTAGACCATTTTCATGAAGTCATGATTTGATTTTAGAATGAATCTGAAAGCCTGAATTTGGGCTGTTTTCTCACTATTTGGCCGATCTTCGGACCCTATGTACGGGGGGGTCACGGGGGTCCGAAAAAATTATTTTTGTGATTTCCCGTGTTTTTGGACCCAAATGCATAGTTTGAGCCTGTCCCCGAAGAAAAGTAGATTTATCACCCCCCCCTAATATTGTGAGAGGTTCGATAAAACTGAAAAGAATTGGAGAAAAACTCATCCGGACCTTTTGCTTTTGCTTTACGCAAAGAAAATGGGTGCATAGCTGAAGAAAATAATACTTCCCATCTATTTCCAAAATGAATTGAATGGGTTTTTCATTCAATCAGATTCAAATAAGACAGTTTTTTGTTTGTATCTCACTGCAAATAAAGCCCTTTTTAGCCAGTGTGTGAGCATGATATATGAAGGGCTGCTTTTGCAGTGTACCTAGGGTATGCTAGGGGTACAGTAAGGTTTAGGACCACCACTTATCATCAGCCCCACTAGCTCATGCAATAGCACACTGGACTTTACATCTGAAGGTAGGGAGTTCGATTCCCATTGACAACATTAATTTGTACAACAATCATGAATTTCCAATGTATGTATACTGAGCTGCTTATTAATGTTATATGCTTGAATAAACAGCAGAAAGTTTCCTTGGAATTCCTTTTTAAATAGTGGCACACTTCAGCTCATTACTAATCACTGCCTTGAAATGCTTAATAAGAACTGCAGAGCAAGTCACTTATAAGTGCTGCTTTATAGTAGTGCGGTAGTGTCACAATTATAATCTTTGAATAAATTTGACTTTTGTTGCCCTTATTAGCTGAATTATTGAACCTCTTGATAACCACTGCTTTGAAGGGCTTAATAAGTGCTGCAGATCAGCTGACTAATAGTTCTTACATTCTAGCCACAATAATGATGGATGAGTGAAAGGGAAAGATATTTAGGACCTCTCGCAAATCAAGTGCAAGGTTGACCTTGTAGTGCTAGGATCATATGTTATGTAGAGTTTGCTAAAGGTCTCTTTTGTCCTGCGTACAAAACAACATTTCATGTTTTTCTTTAAAAAATGTCAGAAAGTATCTCGTGCAGATTTGCATATCACTTTTAGAAAAAAAAATTCAAACCAGAAGAAACTGTAGTTTCATGACTAGCCTGACCGGGGATTGAACTGGGGACCTGTCTATCACTGTCCCACGCCGTATCTGAGTGAGCTATCAAGGCAGCTGGAGTGAGACCTGCTGTATATAGCTCTCATATTTGGCACCTTTAGCAACATACAGACATAATGGTATAACACCTTTCTAAATTGTTTACTATACAATGACAACTATGGACAAGGCCCATAGACAATGTTGTTAAATTGCTTATGACCATTTAGTATGTAACACATTGAGAGGTGGCTAGACCGAGGATCGATCCCAGGACCCTCCATGTACAGAGCACAGAGGAAAGTGCTGTATGTCTAAAAGTCACTACTGTAAGCTGCATCTACAGCAACAGAAATGTACATGTACAGCAAAATTTACTGTATTATTTTTTACAGCAAAAGTACTATACATAGTTCCAGAACATTTTCCTGTTCAGGAACAACAACTTTTTACAGAGATGGTAATCTTATTTAGGGAAGGGCTTCTTCAAACTACCCATGTTACTTACTCAGACGCATCCCTATGTGAGTCTCCCACAGCACAATGTATACAAGGCTTGCTTATTTCACTCTGGTAGTCACTTTAATAGAGGTGGAAGAGGGGTTTGTCCATCCATATATGTAAATTAGTGTTAACTGGATCGCTCACCTGCATGCCCAGTCTGTGTGGATAGTAGCCGGTAAGGAGGGCTGCCCGGGACCTAGCAACATAGAAAACAGGAACATCATGATGATGGCAAATCCTGAGAAGGAAGTTAGAGCTAGCCGGACTAACAAATTAAAGTCTGACAATCTGTCGCCAAAGCCACCTACTTGTGAAAGTCAAACTGACTTCCATTGTAAAGAGGGTCATTTTGAGTTTATATGTTTCTTTATTCCACAAAGTGATCTTCCAAAGAAACGATACATTCAAAAGGGAGCAAGTCCCAAATCATCAATAAATCGCATTTGAATGTTCTATGAGACAATATTGTGATTCATATCTCACCAATTACAAACAGATAATCAGGAGATATTATAAAGCCTCACAGGATCAGGCAATGCCATGGTATTATGATGTAACTTAGTAGTACAGGTGTATATGATCTCGTAATGTTTCCTATAATAAAATTGACTTCGGAATTTAAGTGCATAGTTAATACATTCATCATTATTTATCAAAGTTACAACAGTTTAATAAACAGGCTGGGCACCAATATCACAGACTTGTATCGCATGGTTATTATACATCTGGATTATATTAGCGCTGTATGTGCAGTCAGCTTTCATATCTGACTTGCACATTGCTGTGCCGTATAATAAGCAGCAGCAGTATTCCTTAATCGTATAGCTTCCAAGAGACATACAGGGGTGCATTTAAGGAGTTCCGATTTGTCATGTTACAATATAAGGTCATTTATTATACATTGTCATTACAATATTAGGGCTCGAGCCGTGTATATATTCAGCGTAATGTTATATATGTAGCCAGTTTATCTGTATAGTGGCATTGCGGTGGTTAGTGTACAATTAACGATTATCAGGCATCCGTTATCTATAGGATTAACAGGAGATAATCAGACAATCAAATAATCAAACAATCAAACAATCAAACAAAATAAACAGATAATACAAGGTTTCAAAAAGCTTGTCCTATATGACATAGCATTTTGTTCACACAATTGTGCAGGCATGACGATAGTCGGCTCTTATTGTTTCAGCTTTAACGCAAAGAGTTCCAACAATTTCAATCTAGCTTTGGATCTAAACATATCCTTAGAAACAGCTGACCTACACGACGTATTCATTTTGTTCCATAGCTCCACACCTCGATAAAGAGGGCTTCTTCTATAGCCTCCCTTTATCGCGGGTGGGAATTTTAGCATACCTGACCCGGCTGACCTGGTCACTCTGGCGTTTGGGTCTGGCCGGTGGAACTCTAAGCCGAGTTCCGCGGGGTCATGTGAGTCACCAAACATATATTTATACAGTAAGAGCAAAAGCTGCATGTCGTAGCGAATGCACAGATGGTCTACTAGGGTGTCCCGGTGCAGGTTTAGGACAGGGTATTTTATTTTCACATTCAGGCAATTTCTGAGACAACGGTTTTGAGTGAGTTGGAGCCTTTTGTGCTGTGTATGTACTACTCCATTATAAAGATAACCACAGTATTCAAGTACTGGAAGGATGGTTTGCTTATAAACGACAATAGCTGTCTGTTTGCTAATTGCCTTCCTCATCTTTCCTAGCATGTGATTCCTATTGCTGGCAGTACTGACTGATTTACTTATTGTTTTTACAAGAGTGAAGTCTGCGTCCAAGACTATACCTAGGTATTCATACTCAGGTGTATGCTCTAAGGTAGCAGTACCCATCTTGATTTCTATCCTATCTAGGGGGGTGGGCTGCTTGCCAAACGTGACAATTTTAGTTTTGCCAGTGTGTATTGTAAGCCCACTGGTACTAAACCAGTTGTGTATGGCACTAGCGTCCGTTTGTATGTCTGATAGCGCACAGGTGAGACTTTTGTTAGTTGAGTAAAATACAACGTCATCAGCATATAGGATAATTTTGCACTTTTTTACAGTGTTCGGAAGGTTATTTACAAAGCAGATAAATAGGAGGGGACCGAGGATCGATCCTTGTGGAACTCCGTATGACACTGGCAGTACTGAGGAGGTTGTATTATTGCAAATTACAGATTGGCTACGGTTTCTTAAGTAAGAGCATAGCCAGTCGGTGTATATTATGGGAAGACCCATATTGCGCATCCTGGCGATCAGCTCCCCCTGGTGGATGCTGTCAAACGCCTTTTTTATGTCCAAAAAGCATGTAACCATGTATTCATCCCTATCCCTTGCCAAGTATATATCATTTACAAGCTTAAACACAGCATCATTAGTACCACGGGCATTTCTGAACCCGTATTGTGAATTTGTTAGTATATTCTTATCTTCTAGGTAACTATTTATGCGCCTGTAGATAATACGTTCCATTATCTTGCTAGGAACAGGCAGCAAGGAAATTGGGCGCCAGTTTCCCACCTGACGGGGGTCACCAGTTTTGGGCAGTGGTACCACCTTAGCTGATGCCCATTTTTCAGGGAATGACACGCTGTGTAAACAGAGGTTAATAAGTTCACATAATTGGGGTGCCATAATAGTAAGGGCATCCTTTAGCACTGACGTGTTTATGTCGTCAATACTGCTTGATTTGTGTATTTCTATGTCCCTGACCAGCTCCAACACCTCATTGTAGCAGATGATGGATTCTGCAGTCTTGGGATGAGTTGTACAGACGGGCTCTTTATCATGTGAACACTTGGGGGTCTGGCCTAGTGACTTGAACAGTAATGAACCAATACCCGAGAAGTATTCATTAATGTATGCGGGGACGTCTTTACCTTTAATTTCTAAACCCGTTTCATGATGGTCCATGACAATGTTTGGATTACTAGTACTTTTATTGCCCAATAATAGGTTTAGTTCCCTCCAGAACTTGGTTGGGTTATTAGAGAGGTTCTCTAGTTTTGTCTTGTAATAAACTTCTTCAGCAATTCGCGTTTTAGCATTAATGTCCCTTCGACATTGCTTTGCTAGCTCATAGAGGACAGGATTTCCTCTACCGTTAGCACAAAATTCTAACATGTACTCATTCCTCTCATGGATGGTTTCATAAATATCTCTGGTCATCCATGGTTTATTCATATCTTTAAACCTCATATCCTTAATAGGACAGTGTATATTTAAGTAGTCAGTGACAAGTGACAGCATGAACGACCATTTGATGTCTACGTCATTTGAAATATCAAAGGGCGACCAGTCAACTTCAAGTAGATAGTCCACAAAATTATGATAGTCATAATTTTTATATGACCGCCCTCTCATGGTAATAGTCTGAGAGAGTTCCTTTGCTTTTTTCTTTATTGCATAGACTGGAAGGTGATCGCTTATCAAGAGCGGCAAAGTGCCCTGGTGTTTTACTATGTCACAGTCAGTGGCAATTAAATCTATGCAAGTACCACCCGGCTTCCCATTTGTATAAGGGCGTGTTATGTGGTGGATGATGTCATGCATGTTTAGGTTATTTATCGCCCTGGTGTAGTATTTTGTCTTACAGTCTTCAGGTTCGAATAAATTTACATTTATATCCCCGAGCAACCAACGTTCTCTGGAGGCTAGTAGGGGATCCTGACATATCACCTCCATAGAGTCAATGCAGTTAACATAACTGCCACTGGGTGGACGGTAGATTAAAATGATGGACGTTAACCTATGTTTCTCCTGGGTGTAATTTATGACCAAGGACTCTATATCAGCATTTGAGTGGAGTAGAGAGGGGACCACAGAGCAGTATGGGGCCATTTTGTTACAGACATACAATAGAAGCCCTCCACCAGTCTTATCAACTACTCTATCGTGTCTGAAGAAAACATAGCCCGGGATATGCAGTTTATGATCAGAATATCCATCGGCCAACCAGCTTTCGCTGACACATAGCACATCATATAATTTCACAAGGTCATATAGTTAACTGAATTTGTAGTGGACACTACGAATATTATAATGTCCGATTTTTAGGCCTTTTAAATTTGAGAAGGCCTGCGGGTCAGTGCTCATTTTTGCACTGCCGCACGTGGTAGTGAAACGGTGTAGTGTGGTATTGGAGTAGACACTGAAGATACAGGAAGAGTGTTATAAGATGGGTAACTTAGATCTACTGTTAGTAGGAACTTAACGTTAGACACCACTGTGTGGGAACGCAGTGCAGAGGAGGCGCCCTTAAGTAGGGCGGTTTGACAAAGAGTGTCCTTATAATTAGAGTTAGCGGCGTATTTGTGGTCCATGAGTTTGCAGTGGGCATTGTGCCCCACATGTCTGTTGGCATGGGATACAATAGAATCACCTAATCTAAGCTAAATTCTAAATTCTAAGTTTTAGGGTTAATACCATCACTGGTCAATATCCTTTATAAAACAGCTTAGTGCTTAGTGCTGAGTCCTCACACCTGTGTGGCCAAGCCTAACTGAATGCACTCAGATAAGATCGGCTTATGACCACAAGATATCGGGTATCTCAGCATTCAGATATGACACAAAAATATACCTACAGTATACTATATCAATGACAGGTATATCATGGTGGTGAGGCATGATATAATAAACATATAGCGAGTGTTGATAATATGAGATGAGCTCCTTATCAGTGCGCAATTTATGTATATTAGTCACAGATTAGTGAGAGTTAAATCAATCAATGTGGTATGGATGGCAATGTAATGTACCGTGAGATACTACATGTTACATGTTAAATGTTATGTTATGTTACACTCACATCTCATTAGGTGCAAAGTGTAGGAACAATATATGTATATTGATTATAATTCATCCATTCAGAATACATAGGATGGTAATTGTAGCACAATTTGTAAATAACTATCAGATACGCCCTATTTACCAGTAGCATCTCATTAGGTGCTTGCTGACGCGTTTCATATTACATAATATTATCATGCGTAGGAACAATATATATAAATGTATTGGTCATATTTCATACATTCAAAATACATAGCATGGTAATTGTATCACAATTTGTAAACAGCCATCAAATACACAATGTTTACCAGTAGCATCTCATTAGGTGCTTACTGGCAGGTTTCACATTAAGTATTATTATTATTATGCGTAGGAACAGTATGTTTATATTGGTTGTATATCATCCATTCAAAGTAGCATGGCAATTTTCACAATTTGTAAACATTTATCAAATACACTCTATTAACCAGTAGCATCTCATTAGGTGCTTACTGACGGGCTTTGGACTTGATGAGTCCTGGCAATGTGAATGAATGGGTTCAATTTGTAAACAGTTGTCAATACTCTCTATTAACCAGTAGCATCTCATTAGGTGCTTACTGACGGGCTTTGGACTTGATGAGTCCTGGCAATGTACATGAATGGGTTCAATTTGAGAATCATCTATTGATGATGAAATAGGAGACGGTTATCAGCTATGGCCGCCAGGATGGCAACTGCTGCCAGCTCTGACAGTGTCCCAGTTGGGTGTAGACCATCACGGAGCAAATAGTAGCTGTATTTGTATGCATGCGCCCTTGACTGGCGTTCATGTACCAAACTGTCTAACTTTGGAGTTGTTAGTCTACCCCCAGTATTTACATTGTAGATGGAAGAGTTTATGTATGGGATCAGTGATTCCATTAGGTCTTGGTCTGGATGTCTGTAAGGCAGGTTATTGTTCAGATTCGACAGGTCAACCCCATATATGGGCATGAAGACGACGGGCAGCTGAGGGTGCAGTTCTTGAATCATGAAAACAGTTAGTTGTAGTTCCAGGATAAACTGCTGTTTGGCGTGGCTATAGCTTAGGATGGGTCTCATGCATGATTGGCCCCAATCATCGTAGGCTAGGAGGTCACATATACCTGCGCTGATGTATACAGCAGTGTATAGGTGGCCGTGCCTCAGGTGGTTACATATGTAATCCCGGATCCTTGGTACACTGGATCCTGGTCTTGTCACTACTTTAACATAACTGGCAGGTGACATCAGAGGGCCTAGCTCCCTAACCCTTGAGTCCCCTACGAGTAGTATTTGGGACATAGTTGGGATCAGTGAGTGTTAGACACACGTACATGTATTGTAGGTGATACCTGTGCTGTGGGCCTGGTGTGGTCCTTTCATGTATGAGGAGGGCGGTGACTGGGACCGGCCACTGATGGTGGTGGGTGCCTTGGTGGGGCACCAGGGTAGCTAGCGTGTGGATGGCTGGTGTGTGGGTGATGGTGGTGGCGGTGCTGGTGGTGCTGGTGGTGGGAGGGCGGTGGTGGTGGCGGCAGGACTGACGGTGGTGGCTGTGAGCACTGTAGGTGAGTCAGCTGGGGCTGCTCGCTCGGGGTGGGCGCACAGTACCTGTATCTGATGGACAGTTCATAGCGAATGTCCATTAGGATATCTCCCATCACGTTTTGACCCGGGTAGCTGGTGGTCGACTTCAGTTCCTTTTCTGAGTAGGCGATACCAATGCCCCAGAATTTGTTAGTAGAAGCCTCTGCCAGATGGGTATTTCCTGAATTTAGCAGCCTCTTTCTCAGATCGTGAATCTGAGTGAATTTTGCTGTAGCAAATCTGCGGATATGTGGAACTGCTTGGTAGGCCCAATCTGAGCCTTCAGTATTAATCTTCCCACCTCTCGACTTGTTCAGGTATGCTCTGGGCTCCCTCAGGATGTCATCTGCAACATCCTGGAGCTTCATGTGTACTGCCTTTGCATATTGATATGCCTGTTCGACCGAAGCGAAAGTCATTTGTTTACCATGTAGGTCAATGTGGAAGGTAGCGGGGAAAAAATTACTCAGATAAGCTGTTTCCCCACTGAATGCTAGGCCGAGCGGGGTGGCTGTAATCCTCTCCTCCTTTTGCTTGTATGCATTTATGTAGGAGGTGGGTGGTATTTGTGGTGTGTGTCTGCCGTCAGATCTCTTGGTGTGTGGTGTGGAACTGAGCAGAGGAGCAGCCTTAAACTGGGTAGGGGGGCTTCTCACCACTATAATTGAAGGATCAGGATCAGTCTGGGCGGTGGGCTGGGCAGTTTCCCTAGGAGATCCCTTTGCTGCTGCAGCTTGTTGTGTCTGCTGGTCACATTGATCAGGGTTCCACCTGGGTGTGGGTTCCCTAGTGTGTAGTGACATGAGTGGTGGGGGTGGGATGCTTGGTTGACTAGGTGGGGTACCCGCGTGGATGGGCACTAGATGGGGCGCAGCAACTCCAGAGGGTGGACATTGCTGTGGGTGTATGGCGGGTGGCCCCAGGGGCGCGGCTGTGTGTGGAGGCACTCCCCCACCCGCACCCCCAGGTCCAACTCCCATGTTTCTGTGTGTGGCCTTTATCTTGTTAGGGTCCCTGGTCTTCTTCCCCTGTGCCATCAGGGTCCTGGGGTTGTAGGGATGGCCTACTTTTGTGGATTCCAGGTCCGAGGGTTTTAGGAAGTCAGCTATATTATCTACCCCTTGTTGAGTGGGCGGATATATTTGGTTGTTGATAGTTATACCTGCGTCTGACAGCTCCGCGCCGACATCCCAGTCCCGGATGTGATTAAAAATACATCTCAGTTTGTATCTGAAGACAGGTGTCTCCCTGGGTTCGTCCGGGTTGAGGAAGACTTTGTGTTCGGGGGTACTGAGAGACTGAACTCTTTGACGCAAGAGAAGCACTTCTTGGTGCACATGGGGGTTTTTAAAACTGATCATGAGTGGGCGGGGGCGTTTTCCCACCCTTCCTATGCGGGCAACAGATCCAAGGTCATGTTTTTCCACTGGGATTCCAATGGCATTTATCACCTGTTTGTATTTGGTGAATACATCTTCATGATGTTCCTCGGGTAGCCCCACCACGACCACATTGTATGTCGTGGCGGGGCAGTTGTTTCCTCTCGAGGGCGGTGGTTTCTGTTGTGAGGCAGTAGGGGGGTGAGGGGGTGCCGTGATTCCCTGTGTGACAGAGGCTGAGTAACCTCGGTTTACATTGGCAGCAGTGGTGATGATATCCTTTGAACGTTGTACTTCCAGGGCGGTTAGCTTCGTCTTAAGCTGTGCAACCTCTGAAATGTGGGCATTCAGTTTGGCCTCCATGGTGTTTTGTTTATCAGCAATGGGGGCTGTCGCTGCCTTAATGTTGGTGGACATGTCCTGTCTCACGAGATCAAGGTTACCTGTGGTGGTGATAAAGTTCTGCTTGACCTTTAATTCACATGATTGCAGACGATCTGTTATACCAGTGAATTTGAGGTCCAGATCACTTGAAAGTGCAGCTATTTTCGTGTCCATGTTAGATGACAGGTTAGCAGTCAGTGAGGTGAGCTGTGACTGTAGGTCTCTTTTTTCGGTCATGTTGCCTTGGATGTATTCCAGAGATGAGACCATACGCCTGATGCTGTTGATCTCTTCACCTGGAAGGGAGGGGGGCGGGGCCGTTTGGCCGCGTGCCAATGTTGACATGGTGTTTCCACTTCCTATTATACCGCCACCTGGTAGGGGCGGGTGGCAGTAGTACACGGCAGGTGGTGGGGGTGGCGGTGGTGGTGGTGCAGTGGTGGCCCGGGGTCCTTTGTGATGATCAGCTGGTGTGACCGGGTGAGTGGGGCTGGGGGGTGGTGTACATTCCCCCACCCCTCCCCACATCGCCATCGTGCCTCCAGTAGCGCCTTGTGGAGGATGGACCATGTAGTTTGCGCCACTCAGGTCTAGGGTGGCATTCAGGTCCTGAATCAGGGCAGTAAGGGGATTTTCTACACATCTGTGGTATTCAGGTTCCACCCTGTCGCCCTCCCTCACTGTGTTGTTCTCACCTAGCAGGTGTGAGAGGTCGGCATTGGTGGCTGAGTGCAGTAGGTCAGTGTTACGGCTGGTAATGTTCATGTTTGTCATGTTGTTCACACGTAGTGAACCTGGGGGCAGATCTATGAGTGCATTCATGATTGCCGGGCGGGCCGACAGGCCCGGGGTGGGGGTGGGTTGGTCGCTAGGGCCGTCAACAATGGCGCTGGCGTCCCTGGCAACAGCCGTGGTGGATAATAAATCATACCTATTTCTTTTGTTGATCGGGGATATTTCTGTGGGGCTGGATGCTATAATCCTTGATATACCTTCCTCAGTTCTGGGTCTCTTTGGGGTATCCTTACCAGAATTGGGTATATGGTCCGGCTGCTCTAGGGGAGGGAAGTCCCAGGCTGTACACCTTAGGGCACCGAGACCCCGGCGTTTGGCCTTCTTCCTCCTCTTGTTGGATCCTCCTCTGACCATAATTCCTGAGCGATGTGGAGTATAACTCCAAATAATATCCCTAAGTGTTCACCAACACTTTATGCCGTGGTAAGGCAGTTTTAAGAGCTATCCTACCAATGTAACCTATTGTATCCCATTGTTACATGCGGAGCGCGGAGAGGTGCGTCTAGCTGCTAGTGGCCATCATGAATACATAAAGAGGATAGTGTCAGTATAGATTTACGAGTGGAGCAGGGGCAGGATAAGCTACCACCTAGCTCTCTATAGGATATATTACACAGTGAAAAGTTTCCTAGACACGTTTTGCCGAGTCTAAGTTCTATGATCAGAAAAACTTTTGCAATAGAGTCTAAATCTATTTGACTCTCTATGTGAAAATGAGTGAACACCCATTTGACGCTGATGTGCAGGTTGGTCAAAACGTGTTTTAAATCAGAATTTTGACGGTTGAGACTAGGATTCTTTATTCATTCTCATTTTCCTCGATGTGTTGTCTGCACTGTAAAAGAATCTCTTGAATTTACGGAGAATTTCGGTTAAATGAGTCTGATGAAATGTTCATAATTAGCCAAGTTTGTGGGACACAGAGGAATAATTGTGATGCTATAAACACCCACCTTGTGGTAATGCTGAAAATATATATGCTTAGCACTATGCTTCTCAGGGGTTAATTCATAATTATTATAAGCTCCTGGCACAAGTTGTCTTGATGAAATCAATATGCATATGGAGGATAATTGTAATGAATTGTACACTAATTACTGTAGAATGATAACTATTTCTTGATCACAAGAAAATTCTGAAAATAGTAGGCCTAGAATTCGCTGTAATAGATGATCAATTATTCTGGGCCACTGTATAAGGCACATGGCACTCTAGTCTAACTATAATCCTGGACTAATAGCTCTACATAAAACTGTGGAGGGCCCTCCACTATATAGAGGCATGCCTACACAACAGAGTATCGTGTACAGTGTATATACATATTGTAGCAAAATTCAGCCTAAGGTAAGTCACAACTTGGGAACACAGTAAGTATAGTCAAGGATAGTTAACTGCCTGAGCTCTTCGTCCACTCACACCATCTAAGTCCTTGTGTGCATCAGTTTTCTGAAATCTCAAACCCCATCTCCTGTTCGGTGCACCGGTGCCCGTTTATAAAGCGTCTGGTATCGTCACATTGAACGTTCCGTCGGTGCCGCACCGACCCTCGCCAGACCGATGTTACTCAGTGGTACAAGGTACTCTCGTTCCCAAATCCTTCCAAAGGAAGGCTCTGGTAACTGGCAAATGTTGGGATTTTGCTGGGTCTGGGCAACCCCTGCTGGTAGCTTGGAACCAGTGAACAGGAACAGGAAATGGAACCAGAAAGGCTGATGGTAAAACTACCTAAAACTACCATCATAGTGCCTCTACATGGGTTAAAATCGACACGTGCTCACGGCGACACGGCCTTTTAAAAATCGACACGTGCGACACAGCCCTTTTAAAAATCGACGGACACAAGCATTCTTATGAGGTCCCAGTATATTTTACATACATAAAAATCGACACAGTGACACGGCCCTGTTACTAAAAATCGACACAGCGACATGATCAAATCTGAGGGTACCCATGTAGAGGCACATCATACATTCTGGTTCCATTTCCTGTTCCTGTTCGCTGGTTCCAGCCTAGCAGCAAGGGTTGCCCAGACCCAGCAAAATCCAAAGTTCAAGGTCATTTGGCTGTTACCGGAAGGATTTGGGAACGAGAGTACGGTACAAGGGAGCCCGGGGTTCCCTTCTAGTCCCATCCTACAACGGTTCCGTCAGTCCCAACCGGCTCCCTTGTACTCACCACACTCTCCCTTACTAATATGAAACTTTACCCCCCTTTGTTAATGTCAGCCCCAGATTCCTTATGAACGAATACAAGTAAATATAACGGTTCCCTACAATGGGACCCAATTACAGCATGTGCATACTATATAAGAAGGAATTTCCTTAGGCATTTTGACAGGTACATTATCTTGCAAAATGCTAAAGAATCAGAAATACTGGATTAATTTAGTAAAATCCTTTCTTTGTGACTAGGAATAGTTGAGACTTTCAGCAAAAAAACACTTTTGATGTGTTTGGTGAGAATTTTTTGATTTATTGATCTATTTATTGATCTATTTGAGGAGGCCATGTTACACCCACATTTGTCTCTCTCCAGCATAAATTTATTCACTTGTACACATTTAATGTGTACTACAACCATGGCTGATCACACATTGAGCAATCTTGAGCAATCAGGCTTGGTCCACGGCTATGTTACAATGTCGTCTTGAGATGAAGAAGCGTGGCTGGATAGCAAGATGCCAGGGGGGGGGGTCAGGGTAGGGGTAAGTTCTTAAATTCTTACACCAAGGCCGACTCCTCGGGAAAAATTGCTAAAACCTAGGCACTTTTGTCCAATATCCCCCTCAGCAAGGGTCACTTATGACCAAAATCCCCCTCACCAAGGGTAAGGGTTGTCCAAAGGCCAGCCGCACACCTGTGTCAAAAAAAATCGACATTGACAACCGTTTATCAATGTTGATTCAATGTTCTGTGCCCAGTGGGTACAGCCTGTAGAGGAGCGACGGTCCGGGGGTAGGTGGGATGGCCCTGGGTTTCACTTTACATTCCCCCTCAATGCGGCATTGTGAGTAATGTAAAAAGTGCATGTGTACTTGATATCTGCATTTATTTGGAGAATGTAACTTCAGTATAATAAACAGTTAAATTGGAAAAACGAATTGAACATGATATTAACATGATACATGCACAGCGATTTAACTAGGATATTTAGTGCAACAGCAATAATTAAAGTCGCAGTTTAGGGTTTAGTTTCCTAATCAATGTAGCCTCCACACCACAGCCAGGGGGCGCAACATGAGCTCAAGATCACGGTTGTACAGCTCAGCTGACGTTATGTAATGTTTGGCGCCCAGGAGGCGGCCTGTTCCCATGGTACAAGGGAGAGAAGGAAATGGGTAGAGATATACATTTAATACCATATTTCTCTGTACTGCAACACAACACCAACTTGGTACATCGACAGGCCTTTAGGAGGGATTGCAACAGTACTTTATGCCACTAATTCTCGAGAAACTCCACAAATCAGTTATAAATTAGATTGCAAATACAATGCTTCATGCATCTCAGTTTAACACGACGCTGCTGCAACATGTCTGTGAGTGTATGCTAAATTAGTAGGGAATCAAAATTTTTGAGCGAAGTTCCGCAAGCCATTTTACTAGGACCACTTTTTCGTGTAGATTACAGAAAAAGTACTTGCGGAACTGAGAACAATTTATATCACAAGACCTGAACCGACCGCTCTGTACCAGGTATATGGGAGTTGTGGTGGTTGGCAACCAAATGCTAAGGTTGTCCCACAGAGTTGTCCCAGGGGGCAGCACCAGGCTAGCACACCCTGACCAGTAGAGGGCTTCACCAGCCCGGATAACATTGTCATTGAGTTTATAGCTGTATAAGCCCGGGTACTTATACCCACAATAATTCGCCATACTGTGTTGGTTCATCAGGCATGAATGCAGCCCCAATGATAAACACAGCAGGTTCACATCCATGCATCTCATCCCAAAAGGGCATAATGCACTATACTCCCATGAAAGGGTCTCACTAACCAATACCCCCTTCATGGTCCTCATAGAGGGAGGTGACTTTACATATATACGACAATGACCAACTAGAGCCATTTGTTGTGGAGAGATTCATTGAGAAATCGGAAAAATTCCACAGCCCAATCAAGCGGAACAATTGAATGACATTCGCAAATCTCTAAAAGGTTGAATTTTAGACTGCGAAAGCAATTTTAAGGGGAAACTGTTATTCTGAAAGCTGACAGAAATGTAAAGCAAAGAGTTCATTTGCTGCTCAAAGGGATTTGAATTTGGACAAGATCTTGGAGCATGAGCTAATGGCAGTTCCTCTCTTGCAGAAGCAAATGGAAGGTTGAGGAGTGGTGATAAATCACTCCTCATACAAAGTCTAACTAAAGACATTGCTTGCCCAACTTCAATTCACACAACAAATGATTCAACCATCATTATAGATGTTTGGGCAACAGTTCATGCATTGGGCAAACCCGAAGGTGCAAAGATTTTCGGGGACCTGGCAAACATATTTGTCAACATCATTCTAAGAATTCAAGAAAACTATCAGAGGATTGATTTGGTGGGTGATCAATGCAGAGACAAAAGCATCAAGGCTGAAACAAGGAAGCAACGGAAGAACAACAAAATGCCAATTCGGAGGATGGTGCAGAAGGAAACTGTTCCTCTCCCTGATGATTGGGGGAATTTCATTGCACACCCGGACAACGAAAGGGAACTCTCTACTTTCCTTATGGAGCATGTAATGAAAACAGTGCAGCACAAAATGGTTGTAATGGGTGGAACATTCAATGATTCTGAGGAGGTAAGGACCACACTCCCATTAGACACATCTGGCTTGAAAGGTAATCATGAGGAGGCAGACACGCGTATCATATTACATGCCATCAACTGCTCCTCCAACACAATAGTCATACAGGCAAGGGACACAGACATACTGGCTCCTCCTGCTTGCCCACTATGAGCACATTGGTTGTGAAGACCTGTGGCTACAAGCAGGAACTGGTAAGAATCCAAAGTTTATTCCCATACATGAAACTTTCAGAAACATGCCTGAAGGCTCCCATACTTCACTTCCATTGACAGGCTCAGACTCAACATCATTCTCATCATTCCAAGCAAACTACATTTGATGTGTTAATCAAACATCATAACCTCCTTGATGCCATTGGAAAGGATGAAAATCCCCCATCCGAGGATGTGTTGAAATGAGCACAGAAGTTTGTTTGCCACATCTATAGGGTGCCACATGCAGAATCAGTGGACAATGCAAGGGCTCTTTTGTTTGGACATTGTAAGAAAACAGAAGCTCTGCCTCTAACATCAGATGCACTGAACTTACATCTCATTACATCTCACTACCAGAGTCTGATATGAAACTTGGCACACAACCCAAAAACCAACATACCAGATCCGACATGCATGGGATGGAAGATGGAAGACAACAACCTGTTAACTCTGCTAATGACAAAGGACGCAATTCCACAGGTTTGCCTATCTCTAGTCACTTGCCAGTGTAGGACTGGATGCAGGAATTATCAGTGTGGGTGTCCAAAGGCAGGGTTCCCGTGTACAAGCAATTGCCACACTGGAACTGCCTCTTCTCCTTGCCACAATGTTCACAAGTGAGGACAATGAAGCAAAAAGGGTGAAATATGGTGGATTATAACCCATTATCAACAGATGACATGTAAGGGGTAAGCAGTAAAAACACAGAGATTCTGGCAGAGTACTGATGATAAAAGCGAATTATTATTGATATATATCAATGCATCAAATGTGTAATTTACTAGGTGGAGGTGCATGTGCATGTGCAGCTGGTTTCACAAACAAGTATAAAGAAGTTAATTACTGCCTGTTATGTGTATAATATTGATGTATAAATATAAGTATTAACCAAAAAGATTTATGTGTACTTTTTGTTTTGTTGGTAAGCCGGTAACCATGGCAACCACATCAACACTATTTACTGATGAATGATGATCATACCTTTCATGTTAATTATTACTTCATGGTACATGAGAAGAAATTTGAATTCTAGGGGGAAAATAATGTTTTTTGTCAAAAAATTGCATTTTGGGGGGTTTTGCCCCCCCTAAAACTCAATTCTCAGTTCCGCAAGTTAATTTTTTAGAATCTACAGAAAAAAAAAGGTCTAGAAAAAAACACTTGCAAAACTTTACTCAGAAATGCCTCTAGAACTTGGAGAATCCAAATCGATTCCCTACTAAATAGCGATATGGCTCTGTGTTCCGCAGCGACGAGTTAGTCCTGGTTAGTTGTCACCTGGTAATAGTTTCATCCTAATGTTGCTCCTATGGAATGCACAATCTTTTTAGCTCCAATTAGCCCCATGTAACATCCGTCTGATCTAATTATATAACATCCATCAGATATATATGAAACTTATCAAATAAGCATCAAAGAACATTCTTCTGTGGTAAATATTCTACCTACACCCCCAAGCTATCAATTTGGTGGGCTAAACATATCCAGGCATTATTCAATTTGCCTTTCAAATTGATTACAAAGTTCTTGGGAATAGATCTTGTAGGGGTTTACTACGGTAATCATTTCCATCCAGGTGACCGAGTAGGGTTAGTTCGGGTTGTTCCCGCCTGGCATTAGTGTGGGCGGTATCCCAGAGGGGGCGACTGTCCTCTCTCGGGTACTGCGCACCACGTTTCAGGCGGGAGCTAACCGACACGTGACCATGTCGATTTCATATCCAAAGGGGGTATATAAACCTCCCCATCTCGTATAGTCGCCAGTCAGTGCAGGCCCGGCTGACTCCCCAGCATTAACCTACCCCAATCACTAGATTGCACCAGGACTGCTTCGTCTTACCCTTCGGGTTAAGACTAGATTCAATTGTAATAGGGATACGTTGAATAAAACACTCTTTCTACTTCGCACTTGGAAACTGACGTTCTTGTTCTCTTTCTGAGATTCCGAACCACTACACTGGTGCCGTGACCAGGATCAGTTTTCGAGTAGCAGTCAGGTGAACCTGGCCGCAGTAGAGAAGGATGGGGACGGCAACGTCCCGGAGCGGAACAACCCAGTTGTTCCGACCAGTTTCGAGGGTTTCATACGTGAAGCCGAAGGAACTTTGAATCCAGGGGTGACCTTGGAGGAAGAAGAATTGGAATCCACCAGGGTGGACCAGATGGATCCAGAGGAGGCGAGGGGGTTCACGCCGAGCTTCATTGCCACTCGGGGTCAAATCATGTGGTACACTGGTCGTTCTTTGTTCAACACGACTGATTCAGTGTTCTTTCCCGGAGGAAAGAAAGGAGGGAACCAGAAAGGCTCATTTCGGGACCCGACGGTACTGGAAATACAGCCAAAACCCCTTCGGGTCGTACCCGAAGGAGGTCCCGTCGTCGGGACCAGACCTGATCTTAATCAGGACGACACTTTGGACCGGGACAACGCTTACCGGAACAAAGAAGAGATGAAAAAGCAGTACGACGCTCTGCACGACGAATTAATTTTGTTGATCTCTGAAAGAGATCTGTACATCCTAGAAAATAGGCAGGTCCATCAGGATATGGAGTGGAGAACGGATCAATTAACCCGTGACAACCAGCTGATCCAAGATCAGATGGAGAAGAATCAGGAAACCCTGAGGGATGAAAAGAAAAGGTTATCCGAGTTAGGTCAAGCTAACCGGAAATCTTGCCTGTCAACAGCAATATCAGGCGGACCTAGAAAGGTACTCTAGGGAATGGCACGCCGCCAAGGAAGCTCGTAACCAGCAGGTCGAGGACAATGAGGCAGTAAGAACTGCTATCATAGAACGAAGAGCTAGGTCAGAAGAAGCTAGAGAGCATGCAGGCAGTATCCATACTGGAAGCCAGACGGGTAGAGTTGGAAATCTACCTAGGCAACCAAAAGGTACCAAACCCAGAGGTGACCCTCACCCCTGGGGAAGGAGTAGAGGACCCTCCACTCCAGGGAGTTTTAAAAACCAACACCCGCTACCCTTCCGGGGGACAGGTCGAGAAGGATGTGAACTATGCATCTGCTCCCCCTGGCCCGACGGGTCCGTCGGTAACTATCGATCCGACGGCATACTCCGCAGGGAATACGTCGGGGGTCACTAGTTATGACACCTTGAACCCCTTTTCTGGGGATAGTCCATCCCAGTATGGAGCTGTTCCACCCCCTTCGGGTACGAACACAGACACCACCACCCATGAGGATCAACAGGGTGGGTGGTATGGTTATGATAATTGGGGCGACCTGATTTTTCATCATAACCAGACGACGAAGACGGGAGCAGGGAGAACTCCGGGGAAGCAAGCCCAGGGGCACGCTACCCGAGGCAAGAAAGCCGGAGAAGGACCTTCTGCTGGATGGTCTGGGGACCCGGACCCACAGTACCCCCGTACATATTATCCTGATAGGCCTAAAAATAGTCAAGGAAGTCGGCCCAGGCCCCAGCACCATGACCAGACAACAACAGGACATGATCCCACCTACCCGGGTACCACCTCTTGCCCTCGACCCACCCGGTTTGCCGGGTGCGAACCAGTCTCCCCAGTCCGGCCATTGACCTGAAGAACCTCAATGGCCCCCGGACTGAGACAGGTTTATGATACTGATCCTTGTATCAAGAGCCTTGGCTTGGATAGCTATAGCCGGGGACAGGATGCCACTGAAGTAATGGATTGGAGGCAGAATCTATCAGACCAGCTGATAGAGGGGGCCACCAGAGGTGCCCGACGCACCGCCAGGATCACCAAACCCTACAAAGGGAAAGGACCCTGGAAGGACGAATACCAAATATTTGTGGATGACTGCAAATACAATGGATGGTCCAAAGAAGACTCATTAGGAGCCTTCATCATCTGGCTAAATGATGGGCCAGGTAAATCCGCCGTCTCCCAATGGAGAAGTACATATGGCCCTTCGGGTACATATGATCAGCTCGAAAGTACTGCTGTATATATCTTCGGGAACCTGGTGACAGTGGATCACTGGTTGGTCTTCAAGGGACAAACCCAGAAACCAAAGGAGTCCCCGAAGATATATGGTTTGGAGCTTCAACGGATCCTGCATCAGGCAAGACCCGAATGGGCTAGAGACACAGATTACTACATCGAGACTCTCTTTGTTCGGTTCATTAGTGGATTGAGTGACCCTGATCATCAAGAACTAACCAGAAAAGCTTGGAAAAGCGATTCCTCCCTAGCTGATCTATTTTTAGCCATAGACAGTTATGAGAAGAAGAAAATTCTTCTTGCCGGATTGGTACCCAACCAATCCCGAATGTCAGCGGTTGTTGACTATAGCAGCAGCGGGGGATCCTCGGATGAGGATTCCGAAGGAGAAGAGACCATTGGGGCTGTAGCCTTCGGTGGGAAGCGCCGGGACAAAAGGTCCGGTGATAACAAGAGGCGGAAACCTTTTGATAAAAAATCCTCTAGCAAAAAGCCAGAGAAACCCCCAGGGGATAATTCAAAAACCCCTTCCAAACCTCCCTCTGGTCCACCAGAACCCAATGTTCCGAAAAAATCGGAACCCGACCAATCCCTCGGATGGATTGGTAGAAGCCATGATGCAACGTATGGTGGCGCTGTTTGATAAAAAACAGGAACGGAAGATAAAACCGGAGCTGAGTACTGTAACCTGTTACAGATGTCAGGAGAAGGGGCATTATGCCTCCACATGCACAGCTGAGAAGCCTGTGATGCGATTCTCCGGTAAGAACTCGGAAAATTAAAGGGGATCCCTGAGGGAGGCAACTCAGAGATCCCGAAGGAAATATGCCATGATACTCCTGACGGGACGGGAGTAAGTTCACACTCAGTAGTGACGTCCGGACAAATGGGGGACAAGCAGGCGCAGCTTGGGAACCCTGGGGCCGGGGCCATCAGCATTCCAGTCATACATTCGGGAAATGAGTCGGGGAAACCCGGTGCTGATGCTGAGGAGTATAGTGCAATGGTTTGTGGAACCAGGCTCCCCCTAGATCACCCTTGCCTGGAATACATAAGAGGGCGTGGATTAGGTACTGAGAGTGACTTACAGAAGTTCACTAGTAACCCTTCATTGAATGGAGGAAAAAGGTGGTATTTGGCCGCTTCTGTGAAGGGTAGAGTCGGGGAATTTCTGATATATACTGGGGCTAGCCACTCCATCATCTCTCGGAAGTTCTACACTCTTCTGCTGGGCACAAATGATGACCTTAAAATGAGGGTAAATGCATGCACAGCCGACGGTATCAGATTGCGGACGTTTGGACGTACTTTCCTATGTATCTCAGTGGTGGGGAAGGAGTTTGTATTCTCCCCAACCATTGCTGAGATCGAGGATGATGGTATCATAGGGATGGACTTTGCCGACCTGTTCGGAATGATATTGAACCCGAAGACAGGTGAATTGTCCATACAGAGTCCCTATAATATCACGGCACAATGTGTGCTGAGAGTTATCAGTAGTGTAGCAAGTGTCGCACAGACGGTGAAACTTCCACCGGGAACCACATGTGATGTGTTAATCAGCGCTTCCTCTGAACTCAGAGGAAGGGCCGGGGTCATGGAACCCGACGTAGCTTATCTTCAATCCCTCGGGTTGGAATCTGCTGATACGTTGGTGGGAAATGCCCAATGGACTCTTGTCCCCATATCCAATCCTGGTGTTCATATGGTATATCTCCAGAAAGGCGCTAAAGTAGGCAGTGTGATACTCGCGGAGGCGGACACCAGCAGCCTTCTGGGGTTGCTATCCGAAGATCCGCCGGATACGGTCGTTATTGAAGAGGAATCAGAGAAACTAATTCAGGATGCTTCGGAATTAGATCCGAAGGAGCAGAAGGACCTTCGGGTGATGTTAAAATGTTGCCGAAGGGCCTTCGCGTTCCCAGGAGAACCATTAGGACGAACTGATAAAGTCCTACACGGGATTGACGCGGGGGGGAGGTTCCCCCTTTAAAATTCCTTACCGTCGGCTACCCCTGAAGAAGAGAGAGGTAGCAGAGACGGAGATCAATAAGATAATTAAAGATCACGTTATTGTACCCAGTTCTAGCCCCTGGAGTAGTCCAGTCGGTATGGTCACAAAAAAAGATGGGACCATAAGGTTCTGTATTGACTACAGGAAGCTGAATGGCATGACGAAGAAGAATTCATATCCTCTGCCGAGGATTGATGAGACCATTGACTCGCTAGGAGGGAATGAATGGTTCTGTACCATAGACTTACAGTCTGGGTACTCGCAGGTCGGGATGAAACCTGTCGACATGGAGAAGACGGCCTTCTCTAGCCATGTAGGATTGTTCCAGTACAACGTCATGCCCTTCGGGTTGTGCAATGCGCCAGCCACATTTGAAGCCATGATGGAGACATTACTGAGCGATCTACTATGGAAGAAATGTCTAGTTTACCTAGATGACGTCATTATCTTCGGAAAGACATTCCAAGGCTGTCTAGACAACCTGGAAGAGGTCCTCCAGAGAATAATGAGTAATGGGTTGAAATTAAAACCTAAGAAATGTCAATTGTTTAAAAAAGATATCAATTATCTGGGGAGAATCATTTCCACTCAGGGGGTAAAAGCAGACCTGGAGAAGATCCGAAGTGTGACTGAGTGGGAAAAGCCCAGGTGTCCCAAGGATGTCTGTTCATTTCTTGGGTTTTGCTCGTATTATCGAGATTTCCTACCAGGTTATGCTCAGGTGAGTTATCCTATCCAGTCTCTGTCACATTGGACACCTGGTAGGCGTAAAGAAGTTTTTCCATGGGGAAAAGAACAAGACGAGTCCTTTGAATCAATCAAAAGACACTTTGTTGAAACGCCAGTTTTGAAATATCCGACAGCCGCCGGGCATTTCATTCTGGATACTGATGCCAGCAATGAGAGCATTGGGGCTGCTTTGAGTCAGGTCCAAGACGGAAGAGAAGTTCCCATTGCTTCTGCTAGCAACACCATGAACAAGTCACAGAGGAACTACTGTACCACCAAGAGGGAACTCTTGGCGGTGATTGTTTACACAAAAAAATATAAACATTTTTTGTGGGGCTCAGATTTTACGCTGAGAACTGACCATTCCTCTTTGAGGTGGTTACTGAATTTTAAGGATGCAGAAGGTGTGATAGGCCGGTGGTTAGCACACTTATCAGAGTTCGGGTTGGAACAGAAGCAGATCCAACACCGACCCGGTGTAAAGCATGTAAATGCTGACGCACTATCCCGCAGGCCCATTAGGAGTTGTGGAAATGAAAAATGTGACATTTGTGGAGCCCATGGGGCGGTCCTAGCTGGAGTCCGGTTGCCACGGGAATCCAGAGGAACTGGCATCCTTCAGTGGTCTATGGAGACTATCCGAAGGTTCCAGGAAAAGGATCCGAACGTAGGGAGGTTGCTCGAGGTAATTCCTAAGGGAATCAAACCTGTTCGACCAGAAATCTCTCTAGAAAATTGAGAGATGAGGATATTTTTAGCTCAATGGACGGAGCTGGAAGTATCCGAAGGTGTTCTATATAGATGGAAGATCAACCCTTCGGGAAGAAGGATCCGACAGGTAGTGATCCCCTCCGGTATGAGGGGGGACTTGATGTATTATTGTCACGGTCATATGACCAGTGGTCACTTTGGGAAGAAACTTTCACTGGAACGCCTGTCCCGAAGGTACTACTGGCCAGGAATGAGCACTGACTTATTACGTTGGATCGCCACTTGTCCCGATTGCTGCAAGAATAAACCCGGCCCTGGGGTGGGTAAAATGCCCTTGTCCCAGGAACTGTTCGGAGTTAGGTTTGCCAGAATAGCAATCGACATCATCAGTGGTTTTAAAACAACCCCTGATGGTAACATGTGTATGATGGTAGTAACTGACTACTACACTAAGTACACGAGGGTGTTCCCCTTGCCCGATCACAAGGCCGCGACCAGTGCAAAGGCCTTTGTGAAGGGTTGGGTGTTACACCTAGGAGTGCCTCTGATGATGCATAGTGACAAAGGCCGGGAATTTGAGTCGGATCTATGGCAAGAGATGTGCCATAGGCTAGCTATCTGCATGACCCGAACCAATCCTTACCGACCCAGAGTGATGGGATGGTGGAAAGGTTCAACAGAACGCTGATTCAGGTCCTGAAACCCTTCGTGAATGAAAGTATGACTGATTGGGATGAACAATGTGAATATGTATGCCATGCATACAACAGCACTGTTCATAAAAGCACCAATTGTACCCCAAACTTGTTAGTGTTTGGGGAAGACATGTTCATTCCAGCCGATCTTGTCTTTGGGGTGGTCGGGTTGAATCCCGACGCACCATGTCACGTGATGTTTGTGGAATCACTAAGAGACCAGTTTAAGTTCGCATATGAACTCGTTAGGACTGAGTTAAAAAAGAACGCGAAATGGCAGAAGACTGGTTATGACCATGGACTAAAAGTCTGTCGGTTCAAGGTAGGGGATCAGGTAGTGAGACTACACGAACCTCTATCCAATTTGAAATTAGCAAGCAACTGGGATGGTCCATTTGTAGTGACTAGAGTAGTAAGTGACTGTACTGTCATGATTAGATCCTTAATTGGGCGGATCTATAAATCCAACGTGGCTCGGCTCCGTCCCTGGAAGGAGAGGGATCTAACCACAGAAACATATGGGTTAGGAGTGGATGAATTACTCCAGAAGGTGGAGAGCAGGAAAGTGGATCAAATGACCCCAAAACGTGGCAGAGGAAGGCCTAGGAAGTTAGGGGTCCGTGATCCGAAGGTGCAGAAGAAGGAAAAAGTCTCGCTAGCTGTGAGCAAACCTAGGCGGAAGAGGAAGGGGAGGGCTAACCCTGCCTCTGAGAAGGCGCCTTCGGGAGCTAGGTCTAAGAAAATACCCATGGGAGGTATCCGACGCAGTCCCCGCCTGATAGAAAGGGCTGCGGTAACCTAAGCTGGTACACAACGAGTGTATTGTCCTGTACTATGTTAGGAGAAGGAGGGAGGAAGTTCCCGGCGGGAAAATTATAATTTATTTCCTCTTTTTCCGAGAACTTGTTTTGTGTTGTCATCTGTTATATGTTGGAATAGGCACGAGTGACCGGGTATGGAGCGTGTAAACCCCCCAGCAGAGTACCAGTGGGTGGTGAGCGGATAATCCGGTGGGTTTGCGGGCATGCTTCCCATAAAAACCTCACCAATACTCCAGCAGAGCTGTTGGTTGCGAAAGATTCGGCTACTATCCGAAGCACCTGTTTATAATAAGAACTCCTAGGGCCCTGCGGGCGCGGGAAAAGAACTGGGTCAATGAGTGACCTAGTTAGGGCAGTCTCGCAGAGGGCCCGAGACGCGTGTGGATGCGCGTGACCTCTGCGCACAGGGGTCGTTTTGGTGCATTAGATTTCGAATCTTCGCCGGCATGAAGTGCTGGCCAACGAGGAGGGTCTAATAGGAACCGGAATCACACGCTGAAAGTAGGTGAATAAGTTCAAAAAAGGGGAACAGGTCCTCCATAAAGACCTGTACCGTCTGATAGACCTCTTATTCATAGAAATAAGAGCGCCCAACCTCGGCATGGCCGCACGGCAGCTTGAGTTGCCGAGCTGCCCCAAGATGACAGTGCTGGTGCCGCCAGCCCTGTTACTCTCTCCGAGGAGCAGCTCCTCGAAGAGGAAAACATGGATGTTTCCATGTCCGCATCAGTCCTCACTGAGGCTGAAAAACAGAAAATTTACGAGGAGGATCGTCTTCTAGCTCTGAAGCTAGAAGAGGAGGAAACCCAACATACCAAGGATATGTGGGAGATGATCGGCAACCCGGATGTCGATCCGGACAATCACCCGAAGGACGAGAAACCAGATAAACTGGTGAGGGCAACTGGTAAGAGCTGCTACGATGGGAGGGAGATGAATCTCCACCCGGACGTGATGTCCGCCACAGAGATAGGCCTACCTAGACCTATCCCAGAAGACATAGTGGATATGTTACGCCAGTTTTTTGATGTGGGAGCTCTCCGCATCATGCCCCCAGAGTGGTTTAGCACCTGGGAAAATTTACAGCAAGGCCTCCGGGTGTGCAAAGCACTTCGGAAGGGTTTGTTCGACGCCGAGATGGCCGACGTCGGGGTGTGTGTACCCCGGATGACGCGCATCTCAGATGACAACGCGTGTGGGGCCTTCGGCGCCACTTCCCTTGCTGTAGCTTGCTACCACAGGTACAACCCAGTAGGGATGCTAGAACCGAAGTCGGTTGAGGGATATCGGGCCTTAATACAGTCCAATTTATCCTATGAAGTCTATCAGATAGACTACAACCGCATAAAAACTATCATGGGGGAAAAAGGCCTCAGCCGTCACGAAGCTATAGTCGAGACGGTGGAGGAGATGGTCAAGACTCGTACTAAGAGTTTGACCCGAGCAGAGGAGAAGGCTGCAGCTAAGGCCAGCAGGGACATCCGAAAGGGTGACTCTGTAGCCCGAACAAGCAGTCCCCACGGTCAGGATATACGGACCGTGGTCGTTGGAGGGGGTGACTCCCCTTTCATCCAGCCTCGGGGTCGCCAAGCCCTGAGAAATGAGTCAGCGAGGATGAAGAATATCCGACGCCCAGCGGATTATGACCGATGGGTCTGTATCAGATAGATCTGATGCGAGCAGTACGTCCCAGGGGAAGTCTGCTGGAGGGGAGGATGACATGGACATTTCTGCTCCGAAATCTCCTCCCCATACGACGGATCCGGCTGTCAATGTCGCCCGATCCGACCCGACGCCTGACCCGAAGGTGGCTGTCGGACATCAGTCCGACGTCAGTTCGGGAAGTGAGTCGGGATCCGCCCTGGATAAACACATCTGGAACAATGCCAGAGGTGGATTCCAGGGATTCATTCCCTCCTACTGCGGGGAATGTGCAAAGGGATCGGGGCGTTTCTCCATCCCGCCCAACGTAAATCTGAACGGGAGATCAGATGATGAGGATTGGTGTAGGGCCACCAAACGAGATCCTCTCGTGAGCGAATTTTACGAAGACTGGCTCAAGAAGATAGATTTCTTTCCGGAAACCTATTACACCAGGGATCAGAAGGCGAAGATCCGCTGGGCTATCCGACAGTGGGATAGGGACCACCTAGAATGTCCCTTCCAGAAATGCCAGTCATCTCTGGAATTAAAGGTATCCTTCACCACTAGGGCAAGGTACCTACGCCACTTAGTGGAGAATCACACACACCACTACGTGGTGTACCAGTGTGATCCGGAGGTAGCAGGTACCTCTACCTGTTCGGGTCACCTGCACCCTAGGCGTGGACGCCTAATTAAGCACATGACCATGCTCCATAATATTGGAGGTGGGGAGGCCAGAACCAAAGTAATGGCCCTGCATGAACGTGTGATCGACGAGTTCAGGGAAGTCCTGAAGAAGGACCCGAAGAGCCTTAATTCTTCTAAGGCCTATTTCTGTGAGGTAGCAGAAAGCAAGTCGAAGCTCACAGTAGCGAGGTTCGCGAAGGTCCCGGGTCCGCGGAAGTTCGACCTGGACCCGGATCTGTACCCGCCAGAGATGTTCCGTCGGTCTGCTAATCGAGGCCGAGGGAGAGGTGGGAGAGAGCCCGACCCAAGGGACTACCGAGGGCGGGTGGAACAGCCGAGAGGGGATCGGGGACGTTCTCGCTCCACCAGCCCGGCAACCCATGTCAGAAGAGGAGGGACCCTCAGTCTTGAGGAAATGGACTCCCGTTATGACACGGAGTCATCTCATGGTAGTCGAAGCTATGAGGCATCTGCGGATAGATATAGCGACTATCCGGAGATGAACTTGGCGCCTGGACGGGAGTCCCAGACGCTCGGCCAGACCCCCCATGATACCCGACGGCGCGAGAATGAACTCGCCCGCCAGAGGGAGATCGATAGGGAGCTGGCGCGACGGGGACGTCGGAGTACTGGGGAGGATTATGATTCCTCCAAGTCCTGGTATGACATGGTGCGACATGTGGCGTCCACCTCGTCTGCCCAGGGGGGTGTCCTGCCCGACGCCGGATACCGAGGGGGCCCTACGGGTAGACCTTCGTCTGCCTCGGGACGTGCTGAACCAGCCGCCCCTTCTGGAATACACCAACAGGTGTTAAAGCATGCCGGTAGGGATGCTTCGCGACACCAACAACAGCCGCCATCCCATAAGGCATTTAAGCCTTCTCACCGGATCACCGGGCCGGGGGAGGACCCTATGAGACCACCCCCTCCGCCACCAAAAGTTCCAGTACCAGCACCGGTGACACCACCGGGTAAGCCGGTTCCACCACCAGGGAAGCCGGTTGACGTTGGGAAACCAACTGTTGATCCTCCTGGGAAAGCCCAGGATGTCAAGACGAAGAAGGAGAAGCCTTTGGTGACTCTAAAGGTGGCACCAATAGCATCCTATTTTCCAAAGGATGCCACATCCTACTTTCCGAAGGATGCCAAACTGTCCAATCAGATTGGACAGAAAATTCTGGACGACTTCCAGAAGGAACAACGGGCGATGGCCGAGGATTACCACAAAAGGGTAGTACAACACTTCGTTGAAGGCGTTAGGAAGTGTCACCGGAAGGAAAAGGACAACCTTCAGAAGGAGACCGCTGATGAGGTGGTTACCAAGACTAGGTTCTTGGAAGCACAGCGGGACAAAGCCGCTGGGCTAGAAGCTACAGTCCGGGAGGAATGTAGTGAGCTCCAGGAAGAAATCCGGCAGATGAAGGCGAAGTTCAAAGTTTGTCTCGGGATGAAATTCTCTGACTGGGATGGGACCCTTGAGCTACTCAAGTATGCCATCCAGAAGAAGGAGGTACCCGAAGGTTGAAACAAAATCCTTCGGGCAACTGAATACAGCTGTAGTTGTTTCAGGGACGCCTTCGGCTATGGAAGGCGAAGGTGCATAGGAAGGGACTATCCCTTCGTATAAGAAGAAACCTTAGGTTCTTAGGTAACAATATATATACCAAGTGTTAATATTATTTCCACATATATACGTTTAAACAAAATTACATCTACATGAGTCTACCTTTTCTGGTATACCTGAAGAGGAGAGCACCTCACTCAGTCGTCCAAGATGAAGAGGAGAGCACCTCACTCACTCGTCCAAGATGAAGAGGAGAGCACCTCACTCACTCGTCCAAGATGAAGAGGAGAGCACCTCACGTACTCGTCCTGAAGCAGATCCGGAGATCAGCCCACTTCCCAACATTTTTTAGTCGACATAGCACTTTTGTGAGGTCCTGCAGTATACCGCTGTAGTTCCAGATTATTTATTAAAATACATTCTCGTCCATGTTTCTAATATATATATTTATGGTGCTGATACACTACGATAGTTTATGATACTCAGGATATTACCAAAGATCTGTATAAACCATAATTGTGGTCAAACGTTGACCACTTCGGGTGGATGTAAATAAGAGTATGTATATTTAGTAGTAGAAGATATATTTTGTTATGAAAAACGGAGGTGATAAAAATTTTGATTCTGGTGCGGAGAGAGGTTATCATGTATCCCTATGTAATTTTTTTTTTTAAAGGCCTGTGAGTCCTTTTCAGGACTGGTAATAATTCTTCGGAATTGGTACACACTTGCCGATCATATTTTTTTAAAAAAGGTCCTTATCAGGACTATATATGTAATTTTTAGAAGATAGTTACAAACTATTGGTAACTACTTCGGGTTCTACTAAAACGTATGAGTCATATCATGAGGTAACTATGACAGTGTAATGCCTTAATTTCAACGATATATTGTTTATCATATATTACATATGACTAATTGTAGTAAAACCCTTTTATCAGGCCTGGACAATCCGGGACATTTGCCATTACAGGTATATTAGCCTATAGGGGAGCTTCTTCCAGCAAGGGCAAATCTCCCCTTACTTAGTGCAGCCCCCAGGTCGGCCTCCTGCCCTTATCTCTGTATAGATAAGGGCCGCCGGGAGAGATAAGGGCCGCCGCCGGTCCGCCCCACCAAGGGGGAATCTCCCAGTGCAGTATCTTATACAGGTGTGATGGTATGGGAGGGGTAAGGGGGGAGGGGGTTCCACATATAAATGTACCTTATTTCGGCTATATTCTGTCATTCAAATCAATATATTTCACGAAATACAAAACCGAAATACAAGCCCATTCACATATACCAAGATAAACACATTGTCTACCTGCACATGGGTTAATCAATTTCAGCAAATAATGTCTAGACATCAGCAAATTTGATTTACTGAATTACATTTATATTAACTCGAAATCAAGGGGAGAAACCCCCTCATTCTCTTTTTTCCCTGCACGGTATGAATGCCAGGATTTACCCAACCTGTTTATGTATAGTGTATAGACAAACTACTTCTGGTTGTCAAACTATTTTTATTATTATGAGTTTACTTCTCAGGTTTTTACCACACCTAGTGTTGTCTAGGGGGGGTAGTGTAGGGGTTTACTACGGTAATCATTTCCATCCAGGTGACCGAGGAGGGTTAGTTTGGGTTGTTCCCGCCTGGCGTTAGTGTGGGCGGTATCCCAGAGGGGGCGACTGTCCTCTCTCGGGTACTGCGCACCACGTTTCAGGCGGGAGCTAACCGACACGTGACCATGTCGATTTCATATCCAAAGGGGGTATATAAACCTCCCCTCCTCGTATAGTCGCCAGTCAGTGCAGGCCCGGCTGACTCCCCAGCATTACCCTACCCCAATCACTAGATTGCACCAGGACTGCTTCATCTTACCCTTCGGGTTAAGACTAGATTCAATTGTAATAGGGATACGTTGAATAAAACACTCTTTCTACTTCGCACTTGGAAACTGACGTTCTTGTTCTCTTTCTGAGATTCCGAACCACTACAATCTGATGGACGGAACACCAGAAAATCGATGTCAGCCCAGAGTTAATACCAACTAGCTGAGATATAAAATTGGACAGTATCTTAAATGTCTAATGTCCTGAACCTTCAATATGTAATTTTTACCTACTGTTCATTAATTTAGGGCACACTTTATTTGACAGACGTTACACTATCAGATTCTTATTCAAAAATCCCATTTCTGCTCAGTGCAACCTCTTCCTATTGTAACATAGTATGCCCCTATGATACTTCTATTACACCAAACGCTTATTTACACCATAGCAGATACTTCAATTTTTGACAAAAAAAATTAAAGTGTGAAAATAAGGATATATTCCCCTACCCATGACATACCAGATGACATTTGAACAACGTGAGTCAATATATATACTTTTGACCTTAGGTTACATGTAACATCAAACATTTTAAAAAAAAAAAAAATATATATATATAGACTCGGTGGCTCAAGGCACTACCTGTTCATACCGGAGGAGGAAGACTGGTGGGGTGGGCTGACTGCTCCACCACACACACATACACATGCGCCCCCATGTGGGCTTACTGAGAACTAAGTCAATGTGGTTGAATATACAGCCTGTGGAGACCCTAAATGGGTGTTTTAAATCAGTTTGGCCACCTAGGACAAAAACCAAACCTGTTTTATATAGGAGAGTCAAGGTCAACAGTAAGGTTTGATGATATTTTGTGCTCATGGAACTGTGTTTATCCTAAGTAATATGACAAATGTAACATCTGTCAGATCTATTTCAACATCTTACATATGAGTTTACCATGCACATGTGTAGCCTATATGGTTGCACAAGTATACATAATTTTGAAAGTATACGTATGATGGGGATAATATTAAGAGAGTTTAATGATTTAAAAAAAGTAATTTTAAGGAAAATAGATTAAAGTTGATGATATGTTATGAAAAGTTCCACAATTTTGACTATTTCAAAAAAGGCACATTACAAAAATATTCTTCCTCTCTTGGTTCTGGAATTTGTGAAGTATGTTCTTATATATCAAGCCTACCTGCACATGCAATTTGGAATGAGTGTGGCATTTTTTAGTCATGATCTTTATGTTAGGAAAATAGATCTAAGACAATATTAGTAGCCTTTGGTTGATAATAAATAAAAACTGACCCCCTGGGAGTTAATCGATCCGCCAGGGGTTTTCATATTGCCAAGATATGAGGCTTTGAATATGATAAAGCTATTTGGGTCCAGCTGTTCTGATACTGGTTGCTCCGGTGCCAGCTGCTTTGGTGTGGGTTGTTCCTCAGCATGAACCCGGTGCGGTACAGTTCCACCGGCTCGAATTGGTACCGTAACAGGTTGAGCCCGGTTGACTGCCCCCCTACCACTGGGATCCGCTGTATATGTGACTATACATGGGTCCACAAATAATTGACCGTGTCGCCGAGTCATTTTTTTAGTAAAGGGGCCGTGTCACCGTGTCCACTTTTTATCTAATGCATTATGGTCTATTTGACTGTGTCCGTCGATTTTTAAATGGGGCGATGTCGCAGAGCTCTGCCAAGCACTTTATGCAGTGGTCGAAATTGATTGGGGATTTGCAGCATTCAAATGGCAGATTCAATGGCCGTTGTCTAGGAAATTCATTAACATTAGTTTTGAAATAAATGATAGATCATCTCTCATTATGGAGATCTATCACTCATCCAAAGATGGATTGCAAAGAAATTATGTCTGTCATCATCAGTCACGACAGATGTCTACACAATGCTGCAAAACCTTTGAGAGGGGACAAAATGGCCGACATTGTGTTTATTTTCACATTCTCCTAGCACATTCAAATACATCAGTACGTTTTCTATTTAGCTAGACTAAGCCTCTGCATGGAGAGTGCAATGTTAGTGACGTCATAGCAGTAGTGACGTCACAGTTTTAGCGATGCCACTACATCACCAAGCAACGTCGCTACATTACCTAGCAACGTCACTACGTCACCTAGCAGTGACGTCATGCAGTCCATGTTGTTTTAATTTGTGTTTGTGGTCAGACTCAGAGTCGGCAGTAGTTTGCTGTCAGAGTCGGCAGTCCTTTGTGGTCAGAGTCGGCAGTAGTTTGCTGTCAGAGTCGGCAGTAGTTTGCTGTCAGAGTCGGCAGTAGTTTGCTGTCAGAGTCGGCAGTCCTTTGTGGTTAGAGTCGGCAGTAGTTTGCTGTCAGAGTTGGCAGTCCTTTGTGGTCAGAGTCGGCAGTAGTCTGTAGTCAGGGTCGGCAGTAGTACTAGTTTGAGGGGCTCACTTTTTTTCCAGGGAAGTTCCAATTTTATTAAAGGGGCCGTGTCGCTGTGTCGATCGTCTCGATTTTTACCCATGTATAGTCATGTATATACTGTCACAGCATGGTCCGTGCCATCAGTGTCCAGGCGTACCTTGCTACAGACTGGGGACCGACATACCCCTCCTGCTAGTGACTTGCTGGGGGTCTGGGTGATGTGCCTGCTCCTCGCTGGTGCTGGGCTTCGGTGATGCGTCCGGTGCCCCCTCCTCCACTGTCCTCTGGTACAATTGTGCACAACAGTCAATCTTGGCCCGGCTCCTGATATCCCCGGCGTCATTCATCACCCTTCCCCAGCCATCTCCACCATGGTTCCTTTTGGTACTAACACCACTGTCAGTTGAGGATCACCCTTTCTGTTCACCAGGATCTGGGCCCCCACCCGCTCTTCATCTCCCCTCATCACCAGCCCCCACTTCATACACGCCTAGATGGCCCACGGTGGTAATCCTGGGTACGATTTGTGCCTTTCCTTGGTTTCTCCCCCCTTTTCTGTATGCAGTCTGCTGCCTCATCTAGCTCAGCCCTTTGTTGGGTTTCTGCTAACAACCGGTCAGCTTCCTCCTACAGTTCCCTGGCTCTCCGGTCAGCTTTCTCCTGCAGCCCCTGGCTCTCCGGTCAGCTTTCTCCTACAGCTCCCTGGCTCTCCGGTCAGCTTTCTCCTGCAGCTCCCTGGCTCTCCGGTCCTCATCCTCCTGCCACTTTCTCTCCCTCTCCTCCTCCTTCTGCTGTTCCAACTCGGCTCGCTTCTTAGCCTCCTCTCTCTCTTTTAGGCTTTCATTCAGTTTTTGATTTAATAGGGCCCTTAAGGCCGCTGCCTTAGTGGCTAGATCTTCCTACCCTGCTACCCTTAATTGGACGGTTGCTAACTCCATGAAACTACGGTTCGCAGGTGTTGACTCCCTCGACCCTGGAGCATCGTCTGGAGAGGGAATGAGAAAGGTGTCTAGTGACGTCCCCCTTTTCAGCAGAGACGGGGTGAGCTCCTCGTATTGACTTTGTTCCCCCACAAAGAGAAAAAAGTGAGCGTCAGGCAAGACAACTCTTCATACCAGAGTCAGACTGACTTTCTTTCCACAGTAAGGCAATGTCTGAATCTGGTTTGAGGGTCAGTTAGCCTGAGCCTTCTTTGTTTGCTACCAGGTGGGGACACAATACAGCATCACTGTACTCTTGCTCTAGGTACAGTCCAGCATTGCCAGACTACCCGTGAGCAGGTGAGTGTAAAAGTCAGGCAGTGTTGAACTCTCATACAGGAGGGTCCAGCATTTCCCGGCTTTGACTGTAGCGAGGGTCTAGCATCAGGCTGTGTTGGAGCTTCTCTTGATTGAAAGTCAGCCTGACTTTCAGATGAGGGTGCTTTTGGAGACATTGGCCTGACTGTGGTATGTGAGTCCAGGTGACTCTCACTTTTTCCTCTGTGCACCTGAAGCTACCGTTCCCCCTTCTCCCCTTCGTCCGATACCTTAATTATATTCTTTGGCTGGTTCAGCCCTGTAAGTGGACTGCTGAAGGCTGTCCGGTCCCCCCCCTCCCCCGGCCCGGCTTCTTTCGCTCAGTGTTGTCAGACCGGTCACTCGGTGCTCAGAGACCGGTCATCCCAGTTGGAATCCAGCCCATACAATGTCACTTCCCAGCTTCCCCCTGTGGATGACTCGCCAGCCTTGTATGCGGCCCCTATAGTCCAATCGGGCCATCAGTCTCACTGCCACCATATGTAACGGCATATGGGCCTTTCGGTCCCCCTTCCGATCATTTCCTGCAGCTCCTTGAGAATAATTGTCACTCTTTATGGTGTCATAGTCCCTGGGTCGGCAAACAACGGAGGTGGGAGTGGGGTAGGCCCCTTCTTCTGCCTTTTGGATGTCAACCCCCTGACCGTTCCTGTCCTCTTGGAGCCGGCTGTTGTGGTGGCCCCCAGTCTTGTGGTTGGTGGGGTGTCTTCCTCTGGTAGCGAGGGCGAGAGGCCGGTGAATTCCGCGTACCGAGCTGACAGAGATTCGTTCAGTAGCGACACCAGGCACTGAGTAGCCATCCTGACCTCCTCCTCCATCAGTGCGAGAGAGCCTTCCTCTAAGGAGAACATAGGGGACCGGAGTAGATCCCTTATGGACTCTGGTGTTCCCTTTCGCTGCCTTACCTGGAGTCTTCTTTACCTTGCCTCCCTTAGCCATCGCCGCCCCACCTTTTTGTGCTGTGCAGCACTCTCCGACCAAGCTTGTCTTGCTCCCCACTGGACTCGACCCCAACCAGTGCTTTGTCGATTCCTTAAAGGGGCGGTCCTCCTGCCGTAGATCCAACAGCTTAGAGTAGAGCACGTCGTTCATAACCAAGTGACCTTTTAGATGTGTCTGTAAACAAGGCCCCAAGCCACCAAAGGCCACTTAGTAGACTGCAGTCAGTCTTGAGTGTGCTGACAGCCTTCAAACATACACTGTAAAAAAGTTTTCCAATTTTTAAACACATTTACCCAAACATATTAAAGTTAGATACTTTCACTGAATCTCAGAATCTCAGCACTTTCTTTTGTCAGCAGGTGCAGGGATATGGCTGCTGGTGGTGGTTGAGCCTACAAAAGTGAAATATTGGTGGACAAGGCCAGTTTGGCTGGCCCACTGGAATATTTTAGACAGCACTATGTACTTATTATTGTTGACATTATCTAAATTGTCACTGATGTCAACCAATACAATGGGTACTATATTTGACTAAGGAGAGCCTGTACATGGGCAAAAGTCTGAACAAGGAATAGGAGAATAATACCTGTGGGCTAGTTAAACTGCCCTCTCCCACGGTTTTTCATTGTTGTAGCTCACCCCTCACTGGCGACCATATCCCTACACATAGCTAGAAAAAAGCTTGCCATCAATATGTTTGGATGAAAGTGTTTAAATTATATTCACATTTTTTACAGTGTATGGGTGAAGGGTGCAGTGAGTAGTGAGACCAGGTAATCATGCTGTCCTGGTCAGGTGACTTCAGTAGGGGGACCATGAATCAGGCTTTCCTTGGAATTAAATAGTCTATAAAAGCATAATGAAACTATAGCACCCTATTAGATTTGATGATTACACATTGGCTTCTAGGAATAGACATTGTGTAATGGTACCATTGTGTATAGATGTTCTTCTTTTACCCAAAATAATAGCATGTGGCATATTTAAGGGGCAGTATACCATTTCCTGTGGACACACCGGTGGCAGTCAGTACACTGGTGGGTATCACTAGTACTCAATACTATATCACTGGCACAATCCAACTGCTGGTCACACCAGTGCAACTTATCTAGGCCAGATCATTGCTGGGAAGGAACAACCAGCAAACTATTTGTTGGTTGCCTGAGCCTTTATACATGAGGTACTGGTGCTGGGGAATACAGGCTCACAGGGCTAGGATATGCCTGCATGTTTGAGGTTTCTGTTTGGGGGATTCTAAATATAACTAAGGTGTTATATAAACTTAACAAGGCTGGCCTAGAGGTTTGGATCTACGGCAGGAGGACCGTCCCTTTAACCTATGTCACAGACTTGACAACAGCCACAGAGGCTGAATTATGATTGGTAATTAAAGCCTTTATACTCACAGGAAGCAAACAGTCTGCACGTTTAATAATGCCTACATGATACTATAAATATGTACGGAACATGTGAACAAGGCTGAACATATATGGATTACCATATGCATACTCACGGGGAACACACAGGCTCAACATACGAGGCGTTCAGGATGACACCTTCTCGTGCTAGCACATCCAAGTTTGGAGTCTTTATTTTTGGGTTGTTCCACCCCACATCGTTCCACCCTGAAAAAATAATTGGACAGAAATGAAGAGTATGTCAATTTTGGAAAACTGCCACGGATGGTATGATTATATCCAACATAAAGTGTCGGTTCCGTTGACAAGTTAAGGACATTGAGGCAGCAAAGACATTCCTTAAACATTCAATACTTTCGAGGGGCATTTAAAAGCAAACACAACATGACTCTTTTTATAGGATTTTTTATTCACTGACACATTCTAAAATTTTTCATTGTGCATTTCAAACAATCATTGTGTGCATTCTAAACTTACATATATTTCACTTTTTGAAGAGGAGTGTTTGAAAATAGTCACTGTGGCAGATATATGCTATAGGGTAACCATGGCTCATGTCCCATCCGGTTGATAAAGTGATGTCATTCCCATGTCGGCCTGGAGTCTGCTTTCTTCTCACAGTAAATCAGTGATTATCACCAGATTTTCAATAATTTGCTGTTACCGCTATTCTTATTTAGATTCAAATCTCGATAAAACTGATCAGTGTTCTGAAATTGTCTTCACATTTCAAATTCGCCATATAGGCATTATATGGCTGGGGGTCCCACTGTGCGATATTAGATAAGTGGGGGACTAGAACCAGATAACAAAAAAACATTTGACAACGTTTCAGAACATTTCTCTATGGCTTCTTACTATGGCCAAACGCTGTAGAAAGCCCTGGACAGAAGAAAAGGTCTAAAAGTACATTTTGGTGGTCAGGGAATCCAATCATGTCATTTAGAATTATGTCTATGGCAGCCATTTTGAATTATATCCAAGATGGCTGCCGGAATTCAATAAAAATCATTAAGAGTGCATATGTCTGCTTCCAATCAACTTAAAGACATAAATAAAATGTCCAAAAGTACATTTCTGTGGTCAGGGAATCCAGTCATGTCATTCAAAATCATGTATATGGCAGCCATTTAGTGATGTATTCAGGATAGCTGCCTGAATTCAATAATGAATCTTGAAAGGTCAATATCTCTGCTTTTATACAACTTAGAGACATAAATAAATGGTCCAAAGTAGATTTCTGTGGTGTCATTTAGAATCATGTATATGGCAGCCATTCTGCAATATATTCAAGATGGCTGCCATAATTCAATAAAGAATCTTGAAAGGTGCATATATCTGCTACTAGTTAACTTAGAGACACAACCTCTTAAAGCATATTTCTGTGGTCAAGGAATCTAATCATTTAGAATCATGAATATGCAGCCATTTTGAATTATTCATCAGTTGGTACACTGCATGACATAAACTTTCTATACAGGATATACTGTAAAATTCAAAACATAGTCGTCCCAGTGAAAATCTTCATTTATCAATGTATCCCTGTTTTGGGGACCAGAGAGCACAAAACATACTCATTCATTTAAATTTTAGGACCCAGTAAACATCTGCTGTTGTCAAACAAGAAAATGTATCCATCTATACGTTGAGAGATCGATCACGATATGGTGGCGTGTGACTCAAGCACGCCCGGGATAGCTCTCCTAGGTGCATGGACAAACATTAACAGCACAATCTTAGCATGAAGATCTTCTTAATTATCTTAAAACTATCTTAAACTATCTTAGACTATCTTAAAAGTGTTATAAGGATGTGAGAACCAGAGAGCTCCTGAAGGCCATCCTTTGCAGTGCTCTGCTCTGCAGTCTGGCTGCCACTGTGCACACGGTGGCCATTGTAATTCTGCCTCCAGGTAGCAGTGCCCAAGCACAGCAGGGCCATCCCCGACACCAAATTTGTCCGTTAACCTCTGCGTCTGAATGATCCTTTAGTACAAGGAGTTGACACCAGATGCCACCACTAGCAGTTTCTGAGACATGTAGCCACATTATGGCACCCCAGTTGCACTCTTTATAATGTTTCAAGATTATCTTCTCAAACTTACATTGTATCATGAGGTGTTTCTTTAATGCATGTATGGTTTCTGATGATCTAGAAGTGTTTTGGAAACTGAATAAAGAGTTGCTGTTGGGCCTAAAGCATGGGACACCGTTGCTGTGGTGTTTCAGTTTCCAGATAAGCATGTGAGAACCAGAGAGTTCCTGAAGGCCATCCCTTGCAGAGCTCTGCTCTGCAGTCTGGCTGCCACCGTGCACACAGTGGCCGCTGTAATTCTGCCTGCAAGTGGCAGCGCCCGAGCAGTCGCGCTCCAGTGTTTCTGCTGCAGTACAGAGATTTCCACTGATTCCCTATAATTATCTCCAGACCCCTGCGGCTATTTTGCCCCATCCCCTGACACCAAATTCGTCCGTTAACCTCTGCTTCTGAATGATCCTCTGGTACAAGGAGTTGACACCAGATGCCACCACTACCAGTTTCTGAGACACGTAGCCACATTACTAAGCACTAGTATGTAATGGGGGGGCTCTATCCCCCAACTCCCGTTGTTCCCTCCTTTTTTTTCTTTTAGATGTTTTAGGATGTTTCATCTGGGTGAAGGGCTAACCCCAGCTAGCATAGAATGGGTATATGACACTAGGTGGCAGATACAAGTCTCAATACAAAACAGATTGCAGGCCTTAGATGAAGACATTTTAAGATGTAAGATTAAGATTGCGCTGTTAACGTTTGTCCTCGCACCTGGGAGAGCTATCCCGTATTTGCGTGACTCAAAGTACAGCACACCCATCAAGACATGCCGCATTCCAAGTACCGTAAAACCTCTCGTATAGGCTCCGGCTTGTACGTGAATCAGATTGCTGGTGCGGCTTATATATGACCAACAGTAGACCAATAATAACTACATATCTGGATTTCACTTGATCCTCCATCATTTTGAGATATCATATGATGAATTCCGACCATCTAAAAAAAAGTGTTGTCCTACCTACTCCCAGCCGTCCGCATGGCGCGATTGGCTAATGCTCGTGTTTAGTCAGGGAGATTGGGGTTCAGTTCCCAAACGAGGCAAAGAATTTTTGTATGCTAGTTTGTAAACTCTTAATATGAAAGGACTATGCATGTTGTATTCAGAAATATCAGCACGCAAAATATCCAGTTTCAGCACGCAAAGTGGGATAGGCACAGCTAATTGTTGAACTCCAGAACTTAGTCAATAGCTATGAACCGGGTTAGTCATTTTTTGGTACCCTATACAGCATAACCAATATCGCTATGTCTAACCTGAAAACCTTAAAATCCGTAACTTTAATTTTCAATCTGAAAAGTTGTAAGTTCAGATTTTCAGAAAAACATAAAAGCCCAGGATGTGACCCAATTCCTGGCAGCCAATCAAACAGCTCCCTGTCCAAGATTCTAGCCCCTGATTGAGGTCATGAGCTCCCAGAAACCATTTAAAAAGGAGGAAGGGACTAACTTGATTCAGCACTGAAGGTGTAGTGGTAGGGAAACCCATTTCCTCGTGCTAACCGATCCTATGTCTAACCTGGGACATCCATTAAGACCACTAGACTAAGGCCCGGAGCGTTAAGATTTATCAGTAGGCCTATAGTTAGGGCCGGAATCAGGGTTAATGCACTGATTTGGGGTTACTTACCCAGGTCGTCTGTGACTATAAGAAGTATGTGCGGTTGTGGTTTTTGTGCAGCTGTTGTCAGAAGCAGAGAAAGAACTACTCCCAGCAGCATGCATACACAGCCTGCAAGTCCCATGCTACTGCAAGAGCGGTCCCTACACCCCTCCCTGGTGGTGCTGTGTGTCGCAGGGGCAGTCCTGTAGGTGTGTGCTGTGTGCCGCAGGGGCAGTCCTGTAGGTGTGTGCTGTGTGCCGCAGGGGCAGTCCTGTAGGTGTGTGCTGTGTGCCGCAGGGGCAGTCCTGTAGGTGTGTGCTGTGTGCCGCAGGGGCAGTCCTGTAGGTGTGTGCTGTGTGCCGCAGGGGCAGTCCTGTAGGTGTGTGCTGTGTGCCGCAGGGGCAGTCCTGTAGGTGTGTGCTGTGTGCCGCAGGGGCAGTCCTGTAGGTGTGTGCTGTGTGCCGCAGGGGCAGTCCTGTAGGTGTGTGCTGTGTGCCGCAGGGGCAGTCCTGTAGGTGTGTGCTGTGTGCCGCAGGGGCAGTCCTGTAGGTGTGTGCTGTGTGCCGCAGGGGCAGTCCTGTAGGTGTGTGCTGTGTGCCACAGGGGCAGTCCTGTAGGTGTGTGCTGTGTGCCGCAGGGGCAGTCCTGTAGGTGTGTGCTGTGTGCCACAGGGGCAGTCCTGTAGGTGTGTGCTGTGTGCCACAGGGGCAGTCCTGTAGGTGTGTGCTGTGTGCCACAGGGGCAGTCCTGTAGGTGTGTAGGGGCAGTTGTCCGGTACTGTGGTGTGCTGTAATGTAGGAATAGTCCTTCGGGAATTTTTACAGCTATATGCCGCAGCACATGGGGCCTACTTCACGTCGGCCGTGTACCCAGATATGCCTTATCTTCAGCACACGTGGTTCTCTCGGTTAGTCCTACCGAGCTTGTGATCCGGGTCTCTGTTAATGTCCCCTGAATACATCCTGAGGGGATGAGCTGACATAGGAACTAGTCTGGGAACTATTATGGGCTGGATTCTGGACGCTTTGTCTGATTCAACAAACCAGATGCTATAAAAGTAAGATCTGTTGGACTTTGAACTGGAAAAATAACCCTGAGACGGGATAATTCAAGTTGCTCACTCCCACGTAGCCCCGCATGTTGTACTGTATTGTCCTGCCTTGTCAACGAGTTAACATGGGGAGTGGTCATTATTAACAACGTGGAGTGGTCATTTAATATTAACAACGTGGAGTGGTCATTATTAATCCCGTTGGGCACAGAACATAGAGTTGGTTGTTATTGTCGATTCAATGTTGTGACTATACATGGGTTAAAATCGACACGTGCAACAAGGGGGGTTTAGAAATCGACGGACACGAAATTAAGGACCAGAATGTATAGAATAAAAATCGACACATCGACACGGCACCTTAGCTTAAAAAAAAACACGGCGACACGGCCATAATTCTACCTACCCATGTATAGTCACAATGTTGATTCAACATTGATTCAACGTTGAACTGATTTTCTGGACTCTTCTTCGCTTTATATGTTTTGCCTTTACAGTTGATCTATGCAGCACACACACTGTCCCTCTACCATGGTTGAAATCTCTTTGACCCAGCCCCATGAGACAGGCCGAAACTACTGTGGGCGTACTTATTTTGCTAGGTATATATTTCCGCGAAATTCACGGAAATTGAAAATCCGCGAATGTTTTATATGCTACAGTATGGAATGAATACCCGCGAACATGCTTTTTTTTCACTATATAGCGCGAAAATTTACACCCTTGAAGATATGTACTTTTACAGTATACAGAAGCTACCCTCCCTAAAGATAACACATAAACAACAACACCGCCTCCTACCACTGTTGTTAAATAATGAACAACCCCTTAGTACATGGGTTAGACCGGTATCAGTAGCGTTTAGGCATGGGTGTGTGGGGGGGGGGGGGGATCAGGCTGGTATCAGATTGCAGTGTCAGCCGGTGTGTGTCAGTGCCCGGCCTCAGTGTCAGAGTAGGGCCCCAGACGGGGGGGTCACATGTCCCTTGCCCATCGTAAGAAACGAAATTGTCACTTGTCACTCACTAAAAGCACTTGTCGATTTGTCGCTAATCTATATTCTATATCTATATATACATGCATTCATGAATATGAATGACCCAATGAGAACAGGGGGTATATTTACAAATTAGGGAGATTGAAAAAGGGGGGGCTCAAAGAATCCCACATAAATACAGCAGAGATATCAGTCTGGTGTTGAGCTGTGGCCCAACGCCTCCCCCCCCCTCAAGAAAAATTGAGACTTGATATTTCTAATGCAAATCCTATAATGACCCCCCCCCCCCCCGCGCGCACGAGACCCTGGGACCCTCCAATAAAGACTTTATACGCCTCTCCTGTAAGTCTCAAAAAGCATATCCACCATTTATATCTATAATAGGCATATCTCGTGTACTGTAGCCAGTGCCGGATCCAAGATTTTGAAAGGGGGGGAGGGCTACTAGGGACCTTTGGCAACCACGTAAAAGCTCATAAAACACAGACTTGGCAGTGCTGAAGGCATAGGATACGTCTGCGTTTAATGAGCTAAGTCGGGCTTGCTAGAGGTGCCTAATAGGGACCTTTAGCAACCAAGTAAAAGCTCATAAAACGTAGACTTAACAGTGCTGAAAGGATAGGCTACGTCTGGGTTAAATGAGCTACGTCAGGTTTGCTAAAGGTCCCTATTATGGGATTCGAACCTAGTCTCCCAGAATTTGAACTAGAATAGCCCTGTGCTCTACAGCCACAGCCACAGGGTCATCTTGTGGTAAGAAGCTGTTAGTCAGTGCTTTACAGAAGTGGTACTAGAAGTATAAAGCAATTCACAGTCTAACACAACGATAGAGAGATAATCAGAGAGACCTGGTAATAAGCCATTGAGCAATATTGATGATAATAAAAAGAATCAACAAATATATGGAGTCACATAAATCAGGTGGCCCATTTTCATACAACTGTTCATCCACCAAGCTAGGACAGGTAGGAGAGGGCTGGCCTCATGATTTGCAGATGGAGAGTTCGAATCCCTGTGTAGTCAGATCGACTAATGCACAGATGTTCTAGTTATGCCCCCCTTCTCTCTATACAGGTCATCATTTTTTGAACATTTTAGAATTCAACCTGATTACAACCTCCGAATTATCCAGTGGATCACCCTTTTCAATATAGAAATATTACGTTTTTTTATGAATTGAAACATATTATCTATGTAAAGAAGCATGTAAATAACGTAAATAAACGTGGGAATAACGTTTCTATTCTACGTAAAAAAACCTGCAAATTACGTTCTCAGAACCTTTGTAATACGTTTCTTTACGTTGCTTTACGTTCAAAAACCTAAAATAACCCTTACATTGGAACGTAATTTTACGTAGCAAAATTACGTTGTAATAACGTAGGCGTGTTTACTGGGACTATTGGAAAAAAAGGTTCCTCTACAAACTCTGGGCTAAATTTTACATTAAAGAAAACGCAAATTGTGCCCAGAAAAGGGGCGCACCACTGGTTACATACACTACTATACATGTAACAGGTTGGCCTTCTCGGACAGCGGCAGCCTGCATGGAGGGCGCCATGTTTACGGTGCACTCTGGGACATAGAGGTCACGGGACAGCTATAAATAGAGCATGGACGTCGCACCCTGAAGGGGGAGGGGGGGTGGTCAGTATCCCGGCGGCGGAGCCGCTCGTTATTTATACGCCTACTCTTATTTTATCTCGAAGGGACACGTGACCCAGACCGTATGGTCGGCGACACATAGACAGAAACCCCTCCATGTGCCGTTCATCAGCCGCACACCGTAGGCCTACGGCCGTTCATGACCCAGTTTGCCTTCTTTGGGCGTAGCTGGGCTATGGTCAGTCAAACATGAGGGTGAGACTGAGGAAACTCAGAAAGGGTAGCGATGCGACTCGCCAGAGGCCAAAGGCCTCTGGTAGTCTGATAACGCTACCTAACTCTCTGAGATGCTTCTCAGCAGATCTCGCATAGCCTTAGCCATACTTGTGTAGTCCTAACACCTCTGATATTTAAGACTATGGTGAATAGTCTCAAACATTGTCGATTAGCTGTCTCACAAGCACTGTGTCCCTTGTCGATCCTAAGAGATGGCATTTGTCCCTTGTCACTCTAATTTCATGTCCCTTGTCGATCCTAAGAACTGCCCTTGTCCCCTTGTCGAATTTACCCTCAGCCCTCAGAGTAGAACTACACTATGCTGGCCCTATACCCCTAATTTCCACAGACACACCTGAGACTGCATGTGGTATCTGCAGTTACCAGATCAACCATGCCGCCGTTGACTGAACAATCCTAACATCTTTACTGTATTTGTGGTATAAATACATGAATTCTTTACACAAAAAGCTGCATAACCATATCTAGTTCATAAATATATATGTATGTGTGTGTGCTTGTGCAGGCAACAGCTGAACGCCTGCGGCCTGGTATTATTCTTTGTCATAGAACTCAGCCTGAAACTAAACTTGGGACTATGGTACCTGTTTGTGTAGAACTATGGTGTTTCAATGGTCATAATTGTCCAGAATGAGCAGGTTAACTTTGAATAAGATTGGATGTTTATTCTCGATGTCCGCATCGCCATGCGGTCCGCGCCAGAGTAGCGATTCTGCAAAACCTGTACAACCATACATTGTCACATCCTCTCCTGATACAGAAACAAAGAATAACACAATAGTGACTGAACATGTCAACACAATATGTATATAATCTAAAAGCCAAATGTCAATGGGCTAAATGAAGTCTTTCTTAGGTGAAGGGGTCTCACTGATGTTTGTGATTTAAAACATAGTCATTAAGATGATGGGGTGTCACAGATGTTCTGCCAGAACGTCATACTGATCGGTTTCGAGGTGATTCCGGTGTTTGAGTGGCTACAGGCAGATCCCCAGTCGGGATCTGATTGGTGTTGAGAGGCTCATCCACTGGGGGTGCTGTTGGTGGTGTCTCAGTGTGTTCACTATTATCACCAGCGGTGACTTTCTCCAAGTCATGCGATGCCCGTAGCTGAACACGGTTTCTCCTGAGTGACTGGCCTGCATCTGTGTGGATCTCATATAACCTATCATCCAGTCTCTGTGATATGGTCGCAGTCTTCCATGACTTGTCTCCAAGCTGGTAGGGTTTGGCTCTTACCCTATCACCCTCCTCAAGAGCTTTGAGAGGCTTGGCTGTCCTGTCATGGTAGAAATTCTGTCTAGCTTGGCTGAACTTCAGCTTCTCACCCAGTAAACACAACCACGTTATTATAACGTAATTTCACTACGTAAAACAATGTCAGAATGTAAGGGTTTATTTAGGTTATTTTACCTAAATGCACGTGATATAACGTTTAAAACACGTTTATATTACGTAATTTGCAGGTTAATTTACGTAACAGTATTGACATAGTTTAATGTAAAAGATCATGGGTAACCATGGGTTCGAATCCCACATTGGTACGACTGTTGATATCTTCATAATGCAAGTGAATTACACTAATATACATTTTCAAATATTTAATATGTCAATATAGGTGGATTTAAGTTTCAAATGGGTTGAATAAATAATGTAGAAAAAAAATTCCCTTTTTTGCCAAGGTAGGATTCGAACCTATGATGCCATCCACAATCTCATTAAAAAAAGATCCAGGATCCAATATTAGCTTCTTTAGATACATACCCACCAACCTGGATAACACATATCCTTCGGGAATTGAACCCTGTTTCTGGTAGTCCCAACGATGTATACCAGGCACTGAAGGCACACGGCCACTGACTCATGTATGGGCCATTCCACAGTATTTCAACGAGTGGTCCCCACATGACCCCCTCAGATCCTAATAATTTTTCACCTACATGAAGATGTATGTAGTTAATGACCACATGCAAAATTGTAGCATCTTACTCCCGTAACTTTCCGAGATTTTGGCCGCTGATCATGAGGGGGTTTGGCCCTCAGTTTGCAAAATCCCAATTTGGTGTCATCTTCAAAGTGCAATATCTTCAAGATACAATGAGTTAGAGGTCTGGTATTGCTTGAGCTGTCTCACACATTCATACATTCTTGGGAAATGCCAATATTGGGAGGTTTTGATAAAGGCTTATACTTGAACAATGAGCATAAAAGGTGGTAAATTTTCCTGTTTGAACTGAAATTTGAAAAGGTTTGAAAATTCATAGCATCAAAACCGTTACTTTAAATGCCCTAGAAATTGGGATTCCAAATGTCAATGAAGGTCTCAACATGAAAATCAAAGATGCAGTGTCTGCCATGATATGCAAATCCAATATGGCTGCCTCAAAAAGGGCAAAAATTGATTTTTGCCACTTTTCAATGCCCAATTTTGGTAGGAGGGATAAATAGTACCAGCTAATGCTCTTCACCAATCAAAAGGCCATTATGTGCCTTAAGTCTGATAGCAATATGGTATTGGTCCTATGTCTCCTTCTGGTGAAAATCGGGGGACGGAAAATGGTAAAAATGGTATTTTCCAATGATTTGTATTTTTCATAATTCTCTTAGCAATAGTTAAATATACAAAAATCAAAGCATAGTTTAAATCAGGTGAAAGTAACTGATGCCCCCTAAATCATGGAACCAAACTTGTTTCAGTGCTTTGGTTCTTTCCATTGAAATATAATATGTCAATATGAGGGAAAAAACAGAGAATAAGCAAAAAAAAAGAATCTCTTTATATTCTTTATTTTAACTTTATTTTGTGTAAAGTAGGAGGACAACAACATGTTATATATAGCAGAAAGGTATATAGATTTATTTATATCTATGCATACATAGGCTACTCTAAATGCCAGTTTGGTACTCAAATCCCTTCGATTTCAATTTGGCCAGGGGCTATGACACATATATGTCAAATGTGTTGTATTTAGACTGCATGTATCTGATTTGGCATTATTGAAAGTGAATAATTATAAACATGAAAGAGCTTAGGAGTTTGGTAACATGTATCTGCTTCTTTAGGTACTTAGTATGGAGATCAAATCCTCAATTCTAATGGGTCATGGTGGGCGACAACCTTAACCCTTTCACTGCTGGCCTTGAAAAATGTTATTTGAGACTTAACCACCGGCCCTATGCCATGGGAATTTGCAATTTTGCAAGTATGTGCTCCCTGGGACAGTGGCTAAAGAGTAAAATAAGTTGTATTGGAGACAGAATTTACACCTTTTTGATGAGGGGACGTAGTATTCATGTTAAACATTTTTGGATTCATTCAAAAATTCTTATTTTTTGTTTCATAGCAGGAGCAGTTATTTAGTGGTATTGCTGCCCTAGGGTAGCAATTTTGCTGCCCTATGGCAGCAGCGGTTTTTCAGGGGTATTTTAGATGCTGCCCAGAGGCAGCAGCGGCCCTTAAAGGGTTAAAGTGCAATATCTTCAAGATGCAATGAGTTAGAGGTCTGGTATTGCTTGAGCTGTCTCACACATTCATACATTCTTGGGAAATGCCAATATTGGGAGGTTTTGATAAAGGCTTATACTTGAACAATGAGCATAAAAGGTGGTAAATTTTCCTGTTTGAACTGAAATTTGAAAAGGTTTGAAAATTCATAGCATCAAAACCGTTACTTTAAATGCCCTAGAAATTGGGATTCCAAATGTCAATGAAGGTCTCAACATGAAAATTAAAGATGCAGTGTCTGCCATGATATGCAAATCCAATATGGCTGCCTCAAAAAGGGCAAAAATTGATTTTTGCCACTTTTCAATGCCCAATTTTGGTAGGAGGGATAAATAGTACCAGCTAATGCTTTTCACCAATCAAAAGGCCATTATGTGCCTTAAGTCTGATAGCAATATGGTATTGGTCCTATGTCTCCTTCTGGTGAAAATCGGGGGACGGAAAATGGTAAAAATGGTATTTTCCAATGATTTGTATTTTTCATAATTCTCTTAGCAATAGTTAAATATACAAAAATCAAAGCATAGTTTAAATCAGGTGAAAGTAACTGATGCCCCCTAAATCATGGAACCAAACTTGACTGATTCAAATTCAGCCTCATTCAGGTTCTCTGTGCCTTTCAAGTAGGCACGACTTAAGGTGTCGGCTATCAGCATCTTCTTACATTCCAGGTATTGTACATCGGCATCATATGCCAGAGCACGGATAAGCATGCTCTGTAACCTCTTTGGGGCTCTATCTAAGGGTTTCTTTAAGATAGAGAACAGCGGCTTGTGATCTGAGCGGACAATCACAGGACGCCCATAGGTGAATTGATGCCATTTCTCCAGCGAATAGACTATAGCAAGCATCTCCTTCTAGATTGTGGCATATCTAGTCTAGTGAGGGCCCTACTTGCATATGCCAGAGGTCTGCCTTCCTGCATCAGGGCAGCCCCCAGCCCACTACCACTAGCGTCACATTGTATGACCAGGTCACAGTCCTTGTTGTAGAAGGCGGGCACTGGAGCCTCAGTGAGCAGCTTCTTCAGAGTGTTGAATGCCTCCTCCTGCGGAGCACTCCAACACCATTCAGTGTCCTTGTGAGTCAGCATTGTGATAGGCTTCATCACATCTGCCAGGTTTGGAACATATCTGGCAAGGTACGTGACAGTGCCTTTCAGTCGTTGCACAGCTGCAACATCAGTGGGTCTTTCCATTTTTGTGATGGCCTCGACTTTCTCAGGATCCACTTTCAAGCCAGAGGCAGAAACAATATGTCCAAGAAACTTGATCTCAGAAACGTTGAACTGACAGTTGTCCTTGTTGAGTTTTATGCCATGCAGTTGGCATCGTGTCAAGAGACTGCGCAGATTACAGTCCTGCTCCTCTTGGCTACTTCCGTAGACAATGACGTCGTCAGCCGCACACTGGATGCCTTGTAGGCCCTCCAGTGCCAGGAACAGTCTCTTTTGGAATATCTCAGAGCTCACATTCAGACCAAAGGGCAGTCTCAGCCACCTGTAGCGACCGAAGGGTGTAGCAAATGTTGTCAGGTAGCTTGACTTCTCGTCTAACTCGACGTGATGGTATCCTTGTTTGAGATCACACACAGAGAACACCTTTGCACCAGCCAGCTTCGGGAGCACATCATCCAAGACAGGTAATCTGTAATGCTCCTGTTTCAGTGCAGTATTTAAGGACCGTGGATCCACACACACTCGAATATCACCTGACTTCTTCTTTACAATGGACATTTGGTTGACCCAGTCAGTTGGTCTATCAACCTTACACATAGTACCTTCATTGATATGTCTTTCTAGCTCCTTGCATACATCATCATTAAGAGACTCAGGTAGAGTGCGAGCATGCCGGATGACGGGGTCAATATCATTGTTCACAGTCAGATGAAGAGGACCACCAGGCAGGCAGCCCAATTTGTCGTCGAACACACTTGAGAATTCAGACAGGATGTCAGATTTGACGGTACATACCTCAAATGTGTCATAATTCACAGTGATCAGACCCATGCTTTCAGCGGCATTGCGACTAAGTAGAGGCATGAATGTATGGTCCTTAACTACTACGTAGTCCACATTCCAGTACTTTTTGGTTTTGGGGTTCTTCACCTTGATCTTAACCCGGCCCAAGGCAGCCTCACAGGTGCCGTTCCACATTCGCAGTGTTACTGATTCATTTCTGATAGGCCTACCCCCAACATATTTGACAGGAAGGATACAAACAGTTGCACCAGGATCGATTTGATGGATGACCTCAGTAGAATTTATGACCATCTTACAATAAATTGCCTTAGACTTACTCACGGCAGACACATTGGCAACAACACTTACAGAACCTTCAGTGGACGACCCATCAGAGTCAGGTTGTACTTGATGGACCTTTTTATGAGAGTGATATTTCTTCTTGTTTTTACCATGAGAACCTTTGTGTACTGGATTAAGTCTACTACACTCTTTAGAACCAGCAAAGTGGTTCTCCTTTTGACAAGCATTACATATCTTGCCCCATGAGGGACAGTGTGATCGCCCCATTATGTGAGAGTTCCCACAGAAGTTACATTGTTTTATATCCTTATCACCACCTCTATAGTCAGATCGAGGGACGAGTGACAACTTCGCCACTCCGGCCTCTATGTTACCGTCAACTACTTTCTGTGTCTCATCATCAAGCTCTTCAGATCTACATATGATCAGGACCGCAGCAAGGTCCAATGTCTTTTTCGAACGCATTTTGTCTCTCACTTTCGGACTTCTGTGCCCACCGATAATCCTGTCCATGATACGTGCATCCCTACATGCGGGACTACAAAAGTTACATGTGCTTGCCAGAAACTGCAATGCAGACAGAAATTGCTCAAATGTCTCCTGCGGCTCCTGCTTGCGACGTGAGAAGACAAGTCGCTCGATAAAGTCCTTTGTTTCACTTACAAAGTACTCATCATATTTCTCAATAAGCACCTTCGGGTCAGTTTTATCCTCATTGGCGGAGTAAACAAATCCCTTATAGATGTTTTGGGCTTCAAACCCAATGGACTGGAGTAGAGCAGAAGATTGGAATAGCAGAGACTGCTGGCCAGCACCAGACAGAAGCAGGTATCTCTCAAAGTCTTCTCTCCAATCCAGCCATCTTTCCCTCATGCCAGTAGAGTCCATGTCAAGTTCATGAGACAGCTGAATATTTGGGAGGTATGGAGGAGGAGCAACCACATTCTGATTTGGAGGAGCTTGGTCATCATCATCAGGCTTGATGCACACTTGTGTAGAAGCAGATTTCCAAGATGTATTGGCCTATATAGATATCACACAGTGGCCAAGTTATTTAGGTCTAGGCCTACTATCCAGTTTCCTTTGACAATGGAGCAGTTGAATATATAGATGAGGATTGACAACACACTGATATAGGCCTACTTCAGGTAAGTGGACTTGAATTCAGGGCAGACACAATATCACAGGGATAATGGTGTCATTGACAGTTCAGTAGATCTCAGTAGATCTATACTCTGGGCAGATTCACAGTACTCACAGTATGCCTAGACAGTCTGTTACACATAGGCCTACAATGTTCAGGGTTCTTCTTGTTGACAGGACTGAATAATCATAGTTGACAGAGGCAGGAGTCATAGGTTACACTGACTGACAGTTCAGTTCTGACTTTGTGATTTTTGTTTGTTTTGGGAATGACACAGTTTCAATTCACATCACTTGACAGAATAACAGTGGGTCATCATTTCCAATACTCACAAGTCTACAGTGTATCCCAGCGCTTATCACCATGTTTCAATGGTCATAATTGTCTAGAATGAGCAGGTTAACTTTGAATAAGATTGGATGTTTATTCTCGATGTCCGCATCACCATGCGGTCCGCGCCAGAGTAGCGATTCTGCAAAACCCGCACAACCATACATTGTCACATATGGTAAGGCTAAAAAGATGTTGTATTGTGGGTGCTGTTTCTCCACAATGTACGAACCTCCGCATTTGCAGACAAAACATTCCATATTTTGTGGAGAAAATAAAATGATTAACAAAATTGTTTCTTGTATGGCAAATGGTATTAACCCTCCCACCGCCAGATTTCTCTGTAATTTTGCCAAAAAAATGAAAAAAATATAAATATCAAAAATTGAAATGAGGTTTTAGTATAGGTACTCCTCTCACTTTCTTCGTAAACAAGAATGGAATCTACGATGTCATAGGCTTTAATATGATACCAAACATGAGGTGCTTCGACTAGGACTTGTAAGAAAATATTTTCATCAATTTTGAGTGATATTTTTCTTGTTCAGCTCAGTGAATAAGGTGCCCTGGCCGCTATAGCGGCCTGCTGGCGGTGAGAGGGTTAATTAACCATACAAATACACACGTCCGCATTTGAATACAAACCTACAGACCTCGCATTATGCAGACTTTGACAAGCAGAAACAGTTTAGGCCAATTCCGCCAATTGCGGACATCCATACTTTGTGGAGAAACAGCACCTGGGTAACATATCCCCAAAAAATACGGTAGGTAGGTCTTGATTTTTATTGGGGAAGAGAGGATGATAGAATCTATGAGATGAGCTGAAGTGATACCATAGTCTCAGTTCTGATGTGATCTTGACATGGCGAAATGAGAACTTTGAAACTTTGTGACAAGTGGCAGGAGACAAAAAAGATATAGTGAAATGAGACAATGACATTTCTAGAAAAATGATGGGTCATAGTGACAGAGACATGGGACATGGGAGTAGTATAATATGTATCGGAACGGGACTATACTAAGTACTGGTTATTTCTCACTGGACATGCAGCCAATCAGAGGCCTCCATTTGGTCATGTGACCCATTGCCATGGTAACATGACCTACTTAGAGGTGGCAGGAAATTCAAATCAGCCAATCAGAGGCCACCATTTTGGCGGGAAATTCAAATGGCCATGTGACCGGAAGTGACCTACTTAACGTGACCGGAAGTGACGTCACGTGACCTACTTAGAGGATTAGCAATGACCGGAAGTGACAGAAGTGACCCAATTTGAAAAAATGTGGTCACGTGACTGGAATTAACATGTCTGATTATCACCTGCTGTTTGCTGTATGAAGTTTTTGTATACGCTCTTTGAACACCTTAATCTCCTAATGACACTTAATCCTCTTATATATGTAACACACCTCCAGATCAAAAACAAGATTTGAATCCAGGTTGGAAGGACCCAGCTGAAAACAGGATTAGCTCACTCTCTCTTAAGCAGCTTATCTCCAGAGGTGTGTATAAGGGGGGAAGAAAATGTCATTCACTCACACTTTCTCTACAACCCTCACCATGAGGAGTATAATATGTATCGGAGTCTGAATGTACACATCAGACATGTCACAGGATCTTTTGATTTCTTTAACAATGAGCGCTCTGAATATTCACATCTGCAGGTTTTGCTTGTGTGTCTAGATAGATTGGAAGCATTTTCCCTCTCTACCTAAACACTTTTTTTCACCAATGGTATTCTGAATGTATACATCAGAGATGTCAGAGGATCTTTTAATTTCTTTAACAAGGAGGGCTCTGAATATTCACAGCAGGAGTTGAACATCTCCGTACAGATCTCCTCTGTCGTATTGACAGCGCCCCCTAGGGTGTCCATACGGGCGGCGGTAATCCCCAAGCAGCCTCCCAACCATCTTCCAAAGCGAGTTTGCCAGTCTTGTATAAGTGAAAGGAAATGCAGCGAAAGACGTTGGGAAAATCTAACACACCGCTTCTCTTTCCAACTCGACCCGAATGGGTAACCCTACCACCTATGGGAAATTCCCCCGGTCCCATGTAAACGCAAATGTTCAAATTGGTGGGAAAAAAAACGTGCCACTTGGTGTCAGAGTCGCAAAGTTTCCGTACTTCTTCGCAAGCGATGGTGTTTTGCATGAGGGAGAGGAACTCTTCCAAAGTTTCTGAATTAGTTATGGTGGGGAGCGGTTGTATAAGAGTTGCGTTGTTTTGGGAGGCGTGAATGTAGCAAAGTTTGCTCTTGTCTTCTCTGTGTTGTAACATTAAGCCTACCAACAAATCTACTTTGTATCTGAATCTTTGCGTGAAGTGAATGTGTCGCATAGTATCTACAGTGTCACTCAACTCGCCGGTTGGTAGTCTTAAGTTTGTTACACTCGCGCGAGTCCTGTGCACCCTGACACCTGTTTGTATTGCAGACCAATTCGGGGTGAATATTTCCTCACCTAACCTAGGTGAGCAGCCTTAAGCTAGCTGGCGAGTTCCCCTGGACGTCGGCTATATATAGGTGGCCAGACCCCGCACGCATGTGTAGTCCAGACCACCTATAGACCTTCTGTCCATACCTCGGAGCCACGACTGGTGCTTCCAACTGTCGTCACTTCCTAGGAGTTGATCTTCCATCTGTCCAAGCTCCACCCTGGTTGAATCCAGGCGACCTTGTTTTTCCATCGTTTCACCTTCCAACTCCTCATTCTTCATCCGAAGTTGTGCTACTCGATGACTCAAGGCTGCATTCATCCTGTCAATTTCAGTAATTCTTGCTTCCTCTAAAACGGCTCTTCTCTGCGAAGTGACGACGCAAATCTTCCTGTCGTTGGTGTCGTTCAGCATGCAGCATACTCATGCCCTGTGTTGGCATTGGGGCCACATGCCTCTTCGAACCGCCAGCTTCGAACAAAGAATCTTCCAGGTTTGATCCTAGATCCTTTCGAATAGAATTGGGATTGCCTCTCCTTGGTTCTGGTGTCGAACTTGTGCAACTTGGCCCATTGTGTTTCTCTAGGGCCGCAACCACCTCTGGATCCGGACTCAAAATGGGGTGAACTAACTGTGCTATTCAATCTTTCACCCAAACAGGTCACGGCACCAATGTAGGGGTTGCGAAAGTATGACGCGAACACAAATTCCAATTCAGTTTGAATGCAACAGGCTTTTATTCAGTCTCACGATTACGGCCTTGAAGGTAGATTTCAGTATCGTACAGTTTTACCAACAAACAAGTTTCGAAGTGTACACGTAGCGTTCTAGTTTAGTTCGAAGTCAGCGGAGCTGGATGGTCTGGTCTTGCCCCAGCAAGGGCCAGAGAGTGGGAGGGGTGTAGGTGCCCCGTGATAGAAAGTATGGAAGGTATCGAAGGGTGTGGGTCTGAGCTCGTCCTGGGACAAACTCCCAGAAGTAGCCAACCTCGGCCTCTTATATACCCAGGATGCGGACCGAGCAATGTCAACATTGCATTCCACCATCTGTAGTGCCCTGCTTGATATCGCTACCAGATAACCGAAAAGACATGGCGTAGGTGTTGCCACCTAGTATCCGACTGAGGCACTTCCTGACTGAGGCACTTCCCGCCTTGACTCAAGGAACCCATGTTTACACATATAACTCATGCCCCTACTGTATAATAAATTGGAAGGATTATTGACTGGCTCGCTAGCTCAGTGGGTAACACCACCGACTTGTAATCTGAAACTTGTGGGTTCGGGTCCCAACAGAGGCAAACTTTCACTGAGCTACCTTTTTTGAACAAAACACTTTACTCACTTATACTCCACCCATCATTCATAGTAGAGCAAGAAAATGTTATATATCCATCTCTAAATGAGAAATTAACATGATTTTCGAAATTCTATTCCATGAGATATTGTGCTATATCCTTTGATGTATTTTGTGTACCCTACTTGCTACAAAACTTGGATTACCTATATTGTTACCAAAATGTGAACATGGCAATTTCATCGATGGCCAGGAACCCACAACCTTCCAATTGAGAATCCACTGCTTTATCCATTCAGCTATGGAGGACAGACATACCTTTAGTGAAACTGTAGATTACATATACAGCATCATTTTCGTCTGTTTTAATTTAGATTTCCTGACCTGTCCAACTTGTCCAAAGCAATAATGGTGAATAGTGTCTTTCTCACTGTCTGTCTCCCACTGTCTTTCTTCCTCTTGGTGTTCAGCAGTTGGCTTTGAACAATGCCTGCAGTAGTGATATTGAGGCTCAGCATTGCCACCTGGTAACAAGAGAATGAAGCAGTGATGCAGAGTTGTCAATTTGTTCCAACAGCTGGAAGCACCGAGTCAACTCTCAGAGGGAAGAGACTGATAAAAATAGAACAGTGGAGCTCGGGAAATAGAATAAGATATTACAAAAAGAGACACTGTTTTGTGTCCTGACTGCCTGTGTATCTTGTCTATCTTTTATGTATACATTGCACACATATCAAGTGTCTTTCTATTTCCAGCATCTCTGTTTGATGAGCTAAGCTGGGTTTGCTAAAGATCCCTTATCCGACCCTTCCCGCTGCAGGCATAAAAAGGAATATCTGATGGAAAACCTCCTCGGACCTGTTGAATATGGTACATAACCTCCAATGCGCAGCCTCAGAGGTTATGTACCATATTCTACAGGTCCAAGGAGGTTTTCTCACTTAACTCCACCCAACATCCATAGTAGAGCAAGAAAACCTAATATATCAATCTCTGAATTAGAGATTCACGTGATTTTCGAAATTCCATTCCATGAGATATTAGGGAGCTTTAGCAAACCAACGTAGCTCAATAAATGCAGACGCAGGCATTTTTACGTGCATTGGTAGCCATGGCGAAGACCGTCAACGTATTCTGAGCTTTTACATGGTTGCTAAAGGTCCCGAGTGTGGGGTTCGAACCCGCACCCGTCCACATTCAACACTGATCTCATTCATAAGCATATGATAAGTTATACGGATTATTGATTGGCTCGTTAGCTCAGTGGCTAACACAGCCGACTTGTACTCTAAAGGTTGTGGGCTCCCATCCCAACAGAGGCAAACTTTTACTGAGCTACCTTTTTTAACTAAGCATTTTACTTGCTTATACTGCACCCACCCTCCATAATAGAGCAAGAAAATGTTATATATCCATCTTTTAATTAGATATTTACATGATTTTCGAAATTCCATTCCATGAGATATTAGGGACCTTTAGCGAATCCAACATAGCTCAATAAATACAGATGTAGGCATTTTCACATGCATTGGTAGCAATGGTAAAGACATACATTACATCAACGTTTTATGAGCTTTCACGTGGTTGCTATAGGTCCCTAGTGTGGGGTTCGAACCCACACCCGTCCACATTCAATGCTGATCTCATTCATAATCATTTAATAAGTCATACAGATTATTGACTGGCTCACTAGCTCAGTGGGTAACACAACCAATTTGTAATCTGAAAGTTGTGGGTTCCTGTCCAAATAGAGGCAAACTTTCACTGAGCTACCTTTTTTGAACAAAACATTTTACTCACTTATACTGCACCCACCATCCATAGTAGAGCAAGAAAATGTTATATATCCATCTCTAAATGAGAAATTAACATGATTTTCGAAATTCTATTCCATGAGATATTGTGCTATATCCTTTGATGTATTTCGTGTACCCTACTTGCTACAAAACTTGGATTACGTGGTCTATATTGTTACCAAAATTTGAACATGGCAATTTCATTGATGGCCTAGAACCCACAACCTTCCAATTGAGAATCCACTGCTTTATCCATTCAGCCATGGAGGACAGACATACCTTTAGTGAAACTGCAGATAACATATAAAGTTTCATTTTCGTCTGTTTTAATTTTGATTTCCCGACCTGTCCAACTTGTCCAAAGCAATAATTGTGAATAGTGTCTTTCTCACTGTCTGTCTCCCACTGTCTTTCTTCCTCTTGGTGTTCAGCAGTTGGCTTTGAACAATGCCTGCAGTAGTGATATTGAGGCTCAGCATTGCCACCTGGTAACAAGAGAATAGGGACCCTTAGCAACCACGTAAAAGCTCATTAAACGCGGACTTTTCCTATCCTTACAGCACTGCTACGTCTGCGTTTTATAAGCTTTTACGTGGTTTGCTAAAGGTCCCTAAAGAAGCAGTGATGCAGAGTTGTCAATTTGTTCCAACAGCTGGAAGCACAGAGTCAAGTCTCAGAGGGAAGAGACCGATAAAAATAGAGCAGTGGAGCTCGGGAAATAGAATAAGATATTACAAAAAGAGACACTGTCTTGGTCTTGATTGGCTGTATATCTTGTCTATCTTTTATGTATACATTGCACACATATTAAGTGTCTTTCTATTTCCAGCATCTCTGTTTGATGAGCTAAGCTGGGTTTGCTAAAGATCCCTTATCCGACCCTTCCCGCTGCAGGCATAAAAAGGAGTATTTGATGGAAAACCTCCTCGGACCTGTTGAATATGGTACATAACCTCCAAGGCGCAGCCAAAGAGGTTATGTACCATATTCTACAGGTCCAAGGAGGTTATCTCACTTATACTCCATCGCCCATCCATAGTAGAGCAAGAAAACGTTATATATCCATCTCTGAATTAGAGATTCACGTGATTTTCGAAATTCCATTCCATGAGATATTAGGGAGCTTTAGCAAACCCAACGTAGCTCAATAAGTGCAGAAGCATGCATTTTTATGTGCATTGGTAGCAACGTATTATGAGCTTTTACATGGTTGCTAAAGGTCCCCAGTGTGGGGTTCGAACCCGCACCCGTCCACATTCAACGCTGATTTCATTCATAAGCATATGATAAGTTATACAGATTATTGACTGGCTCACTAGCTCAGTGGCTAACACAGCCTACATGTAGTCTTAAGGTTGTGGGCTCCCATCCCGACAGAGGCAAACTTTTACTGAGCTACCTTTTTTAACTAAGCATTTTACTCACTTATACTGCACCCACCCTCCATAGTAGAGCAAGAAAATGTTATATATCCATCTCTTAATTAGATATTTACATGATTTTCGAAATTCCATTCCATGATATTAGGGACCTTTAGCAAATCCAACATAGCTCAATAAATGCAGATGTAGGCAATTTTACATGCATTGGTAGCAATGGTAAAGACATACATTACATCAACGTTTTATGAGCTTTCACGTGGTTGCTATAGGTCCCTAGTGTGGGGTTCGAACCCACACCCGTCCACATTCAACGCTGATCTCATTCATAAGCATTTAATAAGTCATACAGATTATTGACTGGCTCGCTAGCTCAGTTGGTTACACTACCGACTTGTAATCTGAAAGTTGTGGGTTCAGGTCCCAACAGAGGCAAACTTTCACTGAGCTACCTTTTTTGAACAAAACCATTTACTCACTTATACTGCACCCACCATCCATAGTAGAGCAAGAAAATGTTATATATCCATCTCTAAATGAGAAATTAACATGATTTTCGAAATTATATTCCATGAGCTATTGTGCTATATCCTTTGATGTATTTTGTGTACCCTACTTGCTACAAAACTTGGATTACCCATATTTTCACCAAAATGTGAACATGGCAATTTCATTGATGGCCAGGAACCCACAACCTTCCAATTGAGAATCCACTGCTTTATCCATTCAGCCATGGAGGACAGACATACCTTTAGTGAAACTGCAGATTACATATACAGCATCATTTTCGTCTGTTTTAATTTAGATTTCCTGACCTGTCCAACTTGTCCAAAGCAATAATGGTGAATAGTGTCTTTCTCACTGTCTGTCTCCCACTGTCTTTCTTCCTCTTGGTGTTCAGCAGTTGGCTTTGAACAATGCCTGCAGTAGTGATATTGAGGCTCAGCATTGCCACCTGGTAACAAGAGAATGAAGCAGTGATGCAGAGTTGTCAATTTGTTCCAACAGCTGGAAGCACCGAGTCAACTCTCAGAGGGAAGAGACTGATAAAAATAGAACAGTGGAGCTCGGGAAATAGAATAAGATATTACAAAAAGAGACACTGTTTTGTGTCCTGACTGCCTGTGTATCTTGTCTATCTTTTATGTATACATTGCACACATATCAAGTGTCTTTCTATTTCCAGCATCTCTGTTTGATGAGCTAAGCTGGGTTTGCTAAAGATCCCTTATCCGACCCTTCCCGCTGCAGGCATAAAAAGGAATATCTGATGGAAAACCTCCTCGGACCTGTTGAATATGGTACATAACCTCCAATGCGCAGCCTCAGAGGTTATGTACCATATTCTACAGGTGCAAGGAGGTTTTCTCACTTAACTCCACCCAACATCCATAGTAGAGCAAGAAAACCTAATATATCAATCTCTGAATTAGAGATTCACGTGATTTTCGAAATTCCATTCCATGAGATATTAGGGAGCTTTAGCAAACCAACGTAGCTCAATAAATGCAGACGCAGGCATTTTTACGTGCATTGGTAGCCATGGCGAAGACCGTCAACGTATTATTAGCTTTTACATGGTTGCTAAAGGTCCCGAGTGTGGGGTTCGAACCCGCACCCGTCCACATTCAACACTGATCTCATTCATAAGCATATGATAAGTTATACGGATTATTGATTGGCTCGTTAGCTCAGTGGCTAACACAGCCGACTTGTACTCTAAAGGTTGTGGGCTCCCATCCCAACAGAGGCAAACTTTTACTGAGCTACCTTTTTTAACTAAGCATTTTACTCGCTTATACTGCACCCACCCTCCATAATAGAGCAAGAAAATGTTATATATCCATCTTTTAATTAGATATTTACATGATTTTCGAAATTCCATTCCATGAGATATTAGGGACCTTTAGCGAATCCAACATAGCTCAATAAATGCAGATGTAGGCATTTTCACATGCATTGGTAGCAATGGTAAAGACATACATTACATCAACGTTTTATGAGCTTTCACGTGGTTGCTATAGGTCCCTAGTGTGGGGTTCGAACCCACACCCGTCCACATTCAATGCTGATCTCATTCATAATCATTTAATAAGTCGTACAGATTATTGACTGGCTCACTAGCTCAGTGGGTAACACAACCAATTTGTAGTCTGAAAGTTGTGGGTTCCTGTCCAAATAGAGGCAAACTTTCACTGAGCTACCTTTTTTGAACAAAACATTTTACTCACTTATACTGCACCCACCATCCATAGTAGAGCAAGAAAATGTTATATATCCATCTCTAAATGAGAAATTAACAGGATTTTCGAAATTCTATTCCATGAGCTATTGTGCTATATCCTTTGATGTATTTCGTGTACCCTACTTGCTACAAAACTTGGATTACGTGGTCTATATTGTTACCCAAATTTGAACATGGCAATTTCATTGATGGCCTAGAACCCACAACCTTCCAATTGAGAATCCACTGCTTTATCCATTCAGCCATGGAGGACAGACATACCTTTAGTGAAACTGCAGATAACATATAAAGTTTCATTTTCGTCTGTTTTAATTTAGCTTTCCTGACCTGTCCAACTTGTCCAACGCAATAATTGTGAATAGTGTCTTTCTCACTGTCTGTCTCCCACTGTCTTTCTTCCTCTTGGTGTTCAGCAGTTGACTTTGAACAATGCCTGCAGTAGTGATATTGAGGCTCAGCATTGCCACCTGGTAACAAGAGAATGAAGCAGTGATGCAGAGTTGTCAATTTGTTCCAACAGCAGGAAGCACCGAGTCAACTCTCAGAGGGAAGAGACCGATAAAAATAGAGCAGTGGAGCTCGGGAAATAGAATAAGATATTACAAAAAGAGACACTGTCTTGGTCTTGATTGGCTGTATATCTTGTCTATCTTTTATGTATACATTGCACACATATTAAGTGTCTTTCTATTTCCAGCATCTCTGTTTGATGAGCTAAGCTGGGTTTGCTAAAGATCCCTTATCCGACCCTTCCCGCTGCAGGCATAAAAAGGAGTATTTGATGGAAAACCTCCTCGGACCTGTTGAATATGGTACATAACCTCCAAGGCGCAGCCAAAGAGGTTATGTACCATATTCTACAGGTCCAAGGAGGTTATCTCACTTATACTCCATCGCCCATCCATAGTAGAGCAAGAAAACGTTATATATCCATCTCTGAATTAGAGATTCACGTGATTTTCGAAATTCCATTCCATGAGATATTAGGGAGCTTTAGCAAACCCAACGTAGCTCAATAAGTGCAGAAGCATGCATTTTTACGTGCATTGGTAGCAATGGTGAACACTGTCAACGTATTATGAGCTTTTACATGGTTGCTAAAGGTCCCCAGTGTGGGGTTCGAACCCGCACCCGTCCACATTCAACGCTGATTTCATTCATAAGCATATGATAAGTTATATAGATTATTGACTGGCTCACTAGCTCAGTGGCTAACACAGCCTACATGTAGTCTTAAGGTTGTGGGCTCCCATCCCGACAGAGGCAAACTTTTACTGAGCTACCTTTTTTAACTAAGCATTTTACTCACTTATACTGCACCCACCCTCCATAGTAGAGCAAGAAAATGTTATATATCCATCTCTTAATTAGATATTTACATGATTTTCGAAATTCCATTCCATGAGATATTAGGGACCTTTAGCGAATCCAACATAGCTAAATAAATGCAGATGTAGGCATTTTTACATGCATTGGTAGCAATGGTAAAGACATACATTACAACAACGTTTCATGAGCTTTCACGTGGTTGCTATAGGTCCCTAGTGTGGGGTTCGAACCCACACCGGTCCACATTCAATGCTGATCTCATTCATAATCATTTAATAAGTCATACAGATTATTGACTGGCTCACTAGCTCAGTGGGTAACACCACCAACTTGTAATCTGAAAGTTGTGGGTTCCTGTCCAAATAGAGGCAAACTTTCACTGAGCTACCTTTTTTGAACAAAACATTTTACTCACTTATACTGCATCCACCATCCATAGTAGAGCAAGAAAATGTTATATATCCATCTCTAAATGAGAAATTAACATGATTTTCGAACTTCTATTCCATGAGATATTGTGCTTTATTATACGATATGGGCGCACACCGTCCATTTTAGGTGATATTCGCGTTCTGATATTCCTGCATACCCCACACTTGAGGGGGTCAAATCGTTCTGATATTCTGGATATCAGAACGATTCTGAATGGGGAATTCAGAATCGTTCTGATATCCTGAATATCAGAACGATTCTGAATGGGAATCGGCAGCCATAAAATCCGAGGTTCTATGGAGACTAGAACACGCTACATCAAGACTTGAAGTCCGATGTGCTAACCACCACGCCGTGAAGGCGCTGGTAGAGGTGGGTGGCGAAACAAGGAGTCTACAGGCGGATTTCCAGCCCTGTAGGACCATTATTTACCGAGTTACAGAAGAAAAGGCATTTTTTGGTATAGTTTCTTTGAAAATCAATATTTTTTTCTAATTTCTTTTTTACCATAAAGGTAGTAGTTGGACTTAACTTACCTATTCGTTAAAATAATTATAAGTAATTTTTTTCACATACATATAGGCACTTTAAAATTGGTACGTTTCCACCCGACCTCTCTCAGGTTTGAACCAGGGACCCCTGGCGTGTGAGCCATAAGCGCTAACCGCTCGGCCACAGCAGACATGGTACAAAGCAGGGGAAACGCTGGTTAGGTTCTAGTCTATCTAACGAAGGCGCCCCGCGCTCAGGTACCGAAGCCTTTTTGTATCACGTCCTCTCATTGGCTGTCCCGTTTTAACTCCACCAATCAGCGAGCAGGGTTGGTGGGAGGTCAAAACAACATGGCGCTACTGGTGTACAAGTGATATTCAGTCAATAATCCTTCAAAATGGCGAAATTAGGACGTTTTAAAGGTAAATAAGGACATATTAATCGGAATATCGTATAATAAACCTAATAATATATGAATATCACCGAACTTAGGGTGTGTATTCATGAATAACGACCTCGGTGCTACGCACCTCGGTCATTATTCAAGAATACACACCCTGCGTTCGGTGATATTCATACATTATTGGTTAAATATCCTTTGATGTATTTCGTGTACCCTACTTGCTACAAAACTTGGATTACCTATATTGTTACCAAAATGTGAACATGGCAATTTCATTGATGGCCAGGTCCCCACAACCTTCCAATTGAGAATCCACTGCTTTATCCATTCAGCCATCGAGGACAGACATACCTTTAGTGAAACTGCAGATTACATATAAAGTGTCATTTTCGTCTGTTTTAATTTAGCTTTCCTGACCTGTCCAACTTGTCCAAAGCAATAATTGTGAATAGTGTCTTTCTCACTGTCTGTCTCCCACTGTCTTTCTTCCTCTTGGTGTTCAGCAGTTGACTTTGAACAATGCCTGCAGTAGTGATATTGGGGCTCAGCATTGCCACCTGGTAACAAGATAATGAAGCAGTGATGCAGAGTTGTCAATTTGTTCCAACAGCTGGAAGCACCGAGTCAACTCTCAGAGGGAAGAGACTGATAGAAATAGAGCAGTGGAGCTCGGGAAATAGAATAAGATATTACAAAAAGAGACACTGTCTTGGTCCTGACTGCCTGTGTATCTTGTATATCTTTTATATATACATTGCACACATATCAAGTCTCTCTATTTTCAGCATCTCTGTTTGATGAGCTAAGCTGGGTTTGCTAAAGATCCCTTATCCCACCCTTCCCGCTGCAGGCATAAAAAGGAATATCTGATGGAAAACCTCCTCGGACCTGTTGAATATGGTACATAACCTCCAAGGCGCAGCCAAAGATGTTATGTACCATATTCTACAGGTCCAAGGAGGTTTTCTCGCTTATACTCCACCGCCCATCCATAGTAGAGCAAGAAAACGTTATATATCCATCTCTGAATTAGAGATTCACATGATTTTCGAAATTCCATTCAATGAGATATTAGGGAGCTTTAGCAAACCAACGTAGCTCAATAAATGCAGACGCATGCATTTTTACGTGCATTGGTAGCAATGGTGAACACCGTCAACGTATTATGAGCTTTTACATGGTTGCTAAAGGTCCCCAGTGTGGGGTTCGAACCCGCACCCGTCCACATTCAACGCTGATTTCATTCATAAGCATATAATAAGTTATACAGATTATTGACTGGCTCACTAGCTCAGTGGCTAACACAGCCGACTTGTACTCTAAAGGTTGTGGGCTCCAATCCCGACAGAGGCAAACTTTTACTGAGCTACCTTTTTCAACTAAGCATTTTACTCACTTATACTGCACCCACCCTCCATAGAAGAGCAAGAAAATGTTAAATATCCATCTCTTAATTAGATATTTACATGATTTTCGAAATTCCATTCCATGAGATATTAGGGACCTTGAGCGAATACAACAATAGCTTAATAAATGCTGATGTAGGCATTTTTTTCGTGCATTGGTAGCAATGGTGAAGACATACATTACATCAACGTTTTATGAGCTTTAATGTGGTTGCTACAGCGATAATTCGGGTTTCTCCGTGTGGGTGGCCATGTTAGTTTGGTGCTCGCATTCTATCGTGAGATTTGAGCAGTGACCACACACTCACACACCATAGCTTCCGGGAAACAGGCTACATTACGAGAGCAGAACCAAGGTCTCATGAGATTGCTGGTGTCAGTGTACACACAGAGGTTGCGGGAACAAGTTAACAGACGTTACAGCCTTATAGGTCCCTAGGGTGGGGTTCGAACCCACACCCGTCCACATTCAATGCTGATCTCATTCATAAGCATTTAATAAGTCATACAGATTATTGACTGGCTCGCTAGCTCAGTGGGTAACACCACCAACTTGTAATCTGAAAGTTGTGGGTTCCTGTCCAAATAGAGGCAAACTTTCACTGAGCTACCTTTTTTGAACAAAACATTTTACTCACTTATACTGCACCCACCATCCATAGTAGAGCAAGACAATGTTATATATCCATCTCTAAATGAGAAATTAACATGATTTTCGAACTTCTATTCCATGAGATATTGTGCTATATCCTTTGATGTATTTCATGTACCCTACTTGCTACAAAACTTGGATTACCTATATTGTTACCAAAATGTGAACATGGCAATTTCATTGATGGCCAGGAACCCACAACCTTCCAATTGAGAATCCACTGCTTTATCCATTCAGCCATGGAGTACAGACATACCTTTAGTGAAACTGCAGATAACATATACAGCATCATTTTCATCTGTTTTAATTTTAGATTTCCTGACCTGTCCAACTTGTCCAAAGCAATAATGGTGAATAGTGTCTTTCTCACTGTCTGTCTCCCACTGTCTTTCTTCCTCTTGGTGTTCAGCAGTTGACTTTGAACAATGCCTGCAGTAGTGATATTGGGGCTCAGCATTGCCACCTGGTAACAAGATAATGAAGCAGTGATGCAGAGTTGTCAATTTGTTCCAACAACTGGAAGCACCGAGTCAACTCTCAGAGGGAAGAGACTGATAGAAATAGAGCAGTGGAGCTCGGGAAATAGAATAAGATATTACAAAAAGAGACACTGTCTTGGTCCTGACTGCCTGTGTATCTTGTCTATCTTTTATGTATACATTGCACACATATCAAGTGTCTCTCTATTTTCAGCATCTCTGTTTGATGAGCTAAGCTGGGTTTGCTAAAGATCCCTTATCCCACCCTTCCCGCTGCAGGCATAAAAAGGAATATCTGATGGAAAACCTCCTCGGACATGTTGAATATGGGACATAACCTCCAAGGCGCAGCCAAAGAGGTTATGTACCATATTCTACAGGTCCAAGGAGGTTTTCTCACTTATACTCCACCGCCCATCCATAGTAGAGCAAGAAAACATTATATATCCAACTCTGAATTAGAGATTCACGTGATTTTCGAAATTCCATTCCATGAGATATTAGGGAGCTTTAGCAAACCCAACGTAGCTCAATAAATGCAGACGCATGCATTTTTACGTGCATTGGTAGCAATGGTGAACACCGTCAACGTATTATGAGCTTTTACATGGTTGCTAAAGGTCCCCAGTGTGGGGTTCGAACCCGCACCCGTCCACATTCAACGCTGATTTCATTCATAAGCATATAATAAGTTATACAGATTATTGACTGGCTCACTAGCTCAGTGGCTAACACAGCCGACTTGTACTCTAAAGGTTGTGGGCTCCAATCCCTACAGAGGCAAACTTTTACTGAGCTACCTTTTTTAACTAAGCATTTTACTCACTTATACTGCACCCACCCTCCATAGAAGAGCAAGAAAATGTTAAATATCCATCTCTTAATTAGATATTTACATGATTTTCGAAATTCCATTCCATGAGATATTAGGGACCTTGAGCGAATACAACAATAGCTTAATAAATGCTGATGTAGGCATTTTTTTCGTGCATTGGTAGCAATGGTGAAGACATACATTACATCAACGTTTTATGAGCTTTAATGTGGTTGCTACAGCGATAATTCGGGTTTCTCCGTTTGGGCGGCCATGTTAGTTCTGTGCTCGCATTCTATCGTGAGATTTGAGCAGTGACCACACACTCACACACCATAGCTTCCGGGAAACAGGCTACATTACGAGAGCAGAACCAAGGTCTCATGAAATTGCTGGTGTCAGTGTACACACAGAGGTTGCGGGAACAAGTTAACACACGTTACAGCCTTATAGGTCCCTAGGGTGGGGTTCGAACCCACACCCGTCCACATTCAATGCTGATCTCATTCATAAGCATTTAATAAGTCATACGGATTATTGACTGGCTCGCTAGCTCAGTGGGTAACACCACCAACTTGTAATCTGAAAGTTGTGGGTTCCTGTCCAAATAGAGGCAAACTTTCACTGAGCTACCTTTTTTGAACAAAACATTTTACTCACTTATACTGCACCCATCATCCATAGTAGAGCAAGACAATGTTATATATCCATCTCTAAATGAGAAATTAACAGGATTTTCGAAATTCTATTCCATGAGATATTGTGCTATATCCTTTGATGTATTTTGTGTACCCTACTTGCTACAAAACTTGGATTACCTACACTGTATATTGTTACCAAAATGTGAACATGGCAATTTCATTGATGGCCAGGAACCCACAACCTTCCAATTGAGAATCCACTGCTTTATCCATTCAGCCATGGAGGACAGACATACCTTTAGTGAAACTGCAGATTACATATACAGCGTCATTTTCGTCTGTTTTAATTAAGATTTCCTGACCTGTCCAACTTGTCCAAAGCAATAATTGTGAATAGTGTCTTCCTCACTGTCTGTCTCCCACTGTCTTTTCTCCTCTTGGTGTTCAGCAGTTGGCTTTGAACAATGCCTGCAGTAGTGATATTGAGGCTCAGCATTGCCACCTGGTAACAAGAGAATGAAGCAGTGATGCAGAGTTGTCAATTTGTTCCAACAGCTGGAAGCACCGAGTCAACTCTCAGAGGGAAGAGACTGACAGAAATAGAGCAGTGGAGCTCGGGAAATAGAATAAGATATTACAAAAAGAGACACTGTCTTGGTCCTGACTGCCTGTGTATCTTGTCTATCTTTTATGTATACATTGCACACATATCAAGTGTCTCTCTATTTTCAGCATCTCTGTTTGATGAGCTAAGCTGGGTTTGCTAAAGATCCCTTATCCGACCCTTCCAGCTGCAGGCATAAAAAGGAATATCTGATGGAAAACCTCCTCGGACCTGTTGAATATGGTACATAACCTCCAAGGCACAGCCTCAGAGGTTATGTACCATATTCTACAGGTCCAAGGAGGTTTTCTCACTTATACTCCACCCACCATCCATAGTAGAGCAAGAAAACGTTATATATCAATCTCTGAATAAGAGATTCACGTGATTTTCGGAATTCCATTCAATGAGATATTAGGGAGCTTTAGCAAACCCAACGTAGCTCAATAAATGCAGGCGCATGCATTTTTACGTGCATTGGTAGCCATGGTGAAGACCGTAAACGTATTATGAGCTTTTACATGGTTGCTAAAGGTCCCGAGTGTGGGGTTCGAACCCACACCCGTCCACATTCAACGCTGATCTCATTCATAAGCATTTAATAAGTCATACAGATTATTGACTGCCTCGCTAGCTCAGTGGGTAACAACACCGACTTGTAATCTGAAAGTTGTGGGTTCCGGTCCCAACAGAGGCAAACTTTCACTGAGCTACCTTTTTCGAACAAAACATTTTACTCACTTATACTGCACCCATCATCCATAGTAGAGCATAAAAATGTTATATATCCATCTCTAAATGAGAAATTAACAGGATTTTCGAAATTCTATTCCATGTGATATTGTGCTTTATTATACGATCTTGGCTCTGATTGTGCTTTTTAGGTGATATTCCCGTTCTGATATTCCTGCATACCGCACACTTGGCAAGGTGAAATCGTGCTGATATTCTTGATATCAGAACGATTTGTAATGAGTTACCGGATATCAGAACGATTCTGTCGGAACTCTCGACAGTCATAAAATCCGAGGTTCTATGGAGACTCGAACACGCTACATCAAGACTTGAAGTCCGATGTGCTCACCACCACGCCGTGAAGGCGCTGGTAGAGGTGGGTGGCGAAACAAAGAGTCTACAGGCGGATTTCCAGCCCTGTAGGACCATTATTTACCGAGTTACAGAAGAAAAGGCATTTTTTGGTATAGTTTCTTTGAAAATCAATATTTTTTTCTAATTTCTTTTTTACTATAAAGGTAGAAGTTGGACTTTACTTAATCATTCGTTAAAATAATTCAAGGGATTTTTTTTCACATAGAAATAGGCATTTTGAAAATGGTTCGTTTCCACCCAGGCTTGATCCGGGTACCCCTGGTGTGCGAGGCGAAGTCTCTAGCACCCATGCCTATCCTGCTGTGGTAAATGTGGAGGGAAACGCTGGTTAGTATATAACATAGCCCCAAGCTGGCCCCCTCACAAATTCTATGTTGAACTCAGTGTTGGAGATTGAGGGTATGACGTCACCAGGCTCCACCAATCAGCGAGCAGGGTTGGTGGGAGGTCAAAACAACATGGCGCTACTGCTGTGCGAGTGATATTCAGTCAATAATCCTTCAAAATGGCCAAATTAGGACGTTTTAAAGGTAAATAAGGACATATTAATCGAAATATCGTATAATAAACCTAATAATATATGAATATCGCCGACCTTGGGGTGTGTATTCATGAATAACAAACCTCGGTGCTACGCACCTCGGTTCGTTATTCAAGAATACACACCCCGCGTTCGGCGATATTCATATATTATAGGTTAAATATCCTTTGATGTATTTTGTGAACCCTACTTGCTACAAAACTTGGATTACCTATATTGTTACCAAAATGTGAACATGGCAATTTCATTGATGGCCAGGAACCCACAACCTTCCAATTGAGAATCCACTGCTTGATCCATTCAGCCATGGAGGACAGACATACCTTTAGTGAAACTGCAGATTACATATACTGGTATACATATAAGCTGGGTTTGCTAAAGATCCCTTATCCGACCCTTCCCGCAGCACGAATGAAAAGGAATATCTGATGGAAAACCTCCTCGGACCTGTTGAATATGGTACATAACCTCCAAGGCGCAGCCGAAGAGGTTATGTACCATATTCTACAGGTCCAAGGAGGTTTTCTCACTTATACTCCACCCACCACCCATAGTAGAGCAAGAAAACTTTATATATCCATCTCTGAATTAGATATTTACGTGATTTTGGAAATTCCATTCCATGAGATATAAGGGAGCTTTAGCAAACCCAACGTAGCTCAATAAATGCAGATGTAGGCATTTTTACGTGCATTGGTAGCCTTGGTAAAGACCTTCAATGTATTAGGGACCTTTAGCAAACTCGACGTAGCTCATTAAACGCAGACGTATCCTATGCCTTCAGCACTGCTACGTCTGCGTTTTATGAGCTTTTACGTGGTTGCTAAAGGTCCCTATTATGAGCTTTTACATGGTTGCTAAAGGTTCCTAGTGTGGGGTTCGAACCCGCACTCGTCAACATTAAACGCTGAACTCATTCATAAGCATTTAATAAGTCATACAGATTATTGACTGGCTCGCTAGCTCAGTGGGTAACACCACTGACTTGTAATCTGAAATTTCTGGGTTCCGGTCCCAACAGAGGCAAGCTTTCACTGAGCTACCTTTTTTGAACAAAACATTTTACTCACTTATACTGCACCCATCATCCATAGTAGAGCATAAAAATGTTACATATCCATCTCTAAATGAGAAATTAACAGGATTTTCGAAATTCTATTCCATGAGATATTGTGCTATATCCTTTGATGTATTTTGTGAACCCTACTTGCTACAAAACTTGGATTACCTATATTGTTACCAAAATGTGAACGTGGCAATTTCATTGATGGCCAGGAACCCACAACCTTCCAATTGAGAATCCACTGCTTTATCCATTCAGCCATGGAGGACAGACATACCTTTAGTGAAACTGCAGATTACATATACTGGTATACATATAAGCTGGGTTTGCTAAAGATCCCTTATCCGACCCTTCCAGCAGCACGCATGAAAAGGAATATCTGATGGAAAACCTCCTCGGACCTGTTGAATATGGTACATAACCTCCAAGGTGCAGCCGAAGAGGTTATGTACCATATTCTACAGGTCCAAGGAGGTTTTCTCACTTATACTCCACCCACCACCCATAGTAGAGCAAGAAAACTTTATATATCCATCTCTGAATTAGATATTTACGTGATTTTGGAAATTCCATTCCATGAGATATAAGGGACCTTAAGCAAACCCAACGTAGCTCAATAAATGCAGATGTAGGCATTTTTACGTGCATTGGTAGCCTTGGTAAAGACCTTCAATGTATTAGGGACCTTTAGCAAACTCGACGTAGCTCATTAAACGCAGACTTATCCTATGCCTTCAGCACTGCTACGTCTGCGTTTTATGAGCTTTTACGTGGTTGCTCAAGGTCCCTATTATGAGCTTTTACATGGTTGCTAAAGGTTCCTAGTGTGGGGTTCGAACCCGCACTCGTCAACATTCAACGCTGATCTCATTCATAAGCATTTAATAAGTCATAAAGATTATTGACTGGCTTGCTAGCTCAGTGGGTAACACCACTGACTTGTAATCTGAAATTTCTGGGTTCCGGTCTCAACAGAGGCAAGCTTTCACTGAGCTACCTTTTTTGAACAAAACATTTTACTCACTTATACTGCACCCATCATCCATAGTAGAGCAAGAAAATGTTATATATCCATCTCTAAATGAGAAATTAACAGGATTTTCGAAATTCTATTCCATGAGATATTGTGCTATATCCTTTGATGTATTTTGTGTACCCTACTTGCTACAAAACTTGGATTACCTACACTGTATATTGTTACCAAAATGTGAACATGGCAATTTCATCGATGGCCAGGAACCCACAACCTTCCAATTGAGAATCCACTGCTTTATCCATTCAGCCATGGAGGACAAACATACCTTTAGTGAAACTGCAGATTACATATACAGCGTCATTTTCGTCTGTTTTAATTTAGATTTCCTGACCTGTCCAACTTGTCCAAAGCAATAATGGTGAATAGTGTCTTTCTCACTGTCTGTCTCCCACTGTCTTTCTTCCTCTTGGTGTTCAGCAGTTGGCTTTGAACAATGCCTGCAGTAGTGATATTGAGGCTCAGCATTGCCACCTGGTAACAAGAGAATGAAGCAGTGATGCAGAGTTGTCAATTTGTTCCAACAGCTGGAAGCACCGAGTCAACTCTCAGAGGGAAGAGACTGATAGAAATAGAGCAGTGGAGCTCGGGAAATAGAATAAGACATTACAAAAAGAGACACTGTCTTGGTCCTGACTGCCTGTGTATCTTGTCTATCTTTTATGTATACATTGCACACATATCAAGTGTCTCTCTATTTTCAGCATCTCTGTTTGATGAGCTAAGCTGGGTTTGCTAAAGATCCCTTATCCGACCCTTCCAGCTGCAGGCATAAAGAGGAATATCTGATGGAAAACCTCCTCGGACCTGTTGAATATGGTACATAACCTCCAAGGCACAGCCTCAGAGGTTATGTACCATATTCTACAGGTCCAAGGAGGTTTTCTCACTTATACTCCACCCACCATCCATAGTAGAGCAAGAAAACGTTATATATCCATCTCTGAATAAGAGATTCATGTGATTTTCGGAATTTCATTCCATGAGATATTAGGGAGCTTTAGCAAACCCAACGTAGCTCAATAAATGCAGACGCAGGCATTTTTACGTGCATTGGTAGCCATGGTGAAGACCGTAAACGTATTATGAGCTTTTACATGGTTGCTAAAGGTCCCGAGTGTGGGGTTCGAACCCACACCCGTCCACATTCAACGCTGATCTCATTCATAAGCATTTAATAAGTCATACAGATTATTGACTGCCTCGCTAGCTCAGTGGGTAACAACACCGACTTGTAATCTGAAAGTTGTGGGTTCCGGTCCCAACAGAGGCAAACTTTCACTGAGCTACCTTTTTCGAACAAAACATTTTACTCACTTATACTGCACCCACCATCCATAGTAGAGCAAGAAAATGTTATATATCCATATCTAAATGAGAAATCAACAGGATTTTCGAAATTCTATTCCATGAGATATTGTGCTATATCCTTTGATGTATTTTGTGAACCCTACTTGCTACAAAACTTGGATTACCTATATTGTTACCAAAATGTGAATATGGCAATTTCATTGATGGCCAGGAACCCACAACCTTCCAATTGAAAATCCACTGCTTCATCCATCCAGCCATGGAGGACAGACATACCTTTAGTGAAACTGCAGATTACATATACTGGTATACATATAAGCTGGGTTTGCTAAAGATCCCTTATCCGACCCTTCCCGCAGCACGCATGAAAAGGAATATCTGATGGAAAACCTCCTCGGACCTGTTGAATATGGTACATAACCTCCAAGGCGCAGCCGAAGAGGTTATGTACCATATTCTACAGGTCCAAGGAGGTTTTCTCACTTATACTCCACCCACCACCCATAGTAGAGCAAGAAAACTTTATATATCCATCTCTGAATTAGATATTTACGTGATTTTGGAAATTCCATTCCATGAGATATAAGGGAGCTTAAGCAAACCCAACGTAGCTCAATAAATGCAGATGTAGGCATTTTTACGTGCATTGGTAGCCTTGGTAAAGACCTTCAATGTATTAGGGACCTTTAGCAAACTCGACATAGCTCATTAAACGCAGACGTATCCTATGCCTTCAGCACTGCTACGTCTGCGTTTTATGAGCTTTTACGTGCTTGCTCAAGGTCCCTATTATGAGCTTTTACATGGTTGCTAAAGGTTCCTAGTGTGGGGTTCGAACCCGCACTCGTCAACATTCAACGCTGATCTCATTCATAAGCATTTAATAAGTCATACAGATTATTGACTGGCTTGCTAGCTCAGTGGGTAACACCACTGACTTGTAATCTGAAATTTCTGGGTTCCGGTCCCAACAGAGGCAAGCTTTCACTGAGCTACCTTTTTTGAACAAAACATTTTACTCACTTATACTGCACCCATCATCCATAGTAGAGCATAAAAATGTTATATATCCATCTCTAAATGAGAAATTAACAGGATTTTCGAAATTCTATTCCATGAGATATTGTGCTATATCCTTTGATGTATTTTGTGAACCCTACTTGCTACAAAACTTGGATTACCTATATTGTTACCAAAATGTGAACATGGCAATTCCATTGATGGCCAGGAACCCACAACCTTCTAATTGAGAATCCACTGCTTTATCCATTCAGCCATGGAGGACAGACATACCTTTAGTGAAACTGCAGATTACATATACTGGTATACATATAAGCTGGGATTGCTAAAGATCCCTTATCCGACCCTTCCCGCAGCACGAATGAAAAGGAATATCTGATGGAAAACCTCCTCGGACCTGTTGAATATGGTACATAACCTCCAAGGCGCAGCCGAAGAGGTTATGTACCATATTCTACAGGTCCAAGGAGGTTTTCTCACTTATACTCCACCCACCACCCATAGTAGAGCAAGAAAACTTTATATATCCATCTCTGAATTAGATATTTACGTGATTTTGGAAATTCCATTCCATGAGATATAAGGGAGCTTTAGCAAACCCAACGTAGCTCAATAAATGCAGATGTAGGCATTTTTACGTGCATTGGTAGCCTTGGTAAAGACCTTCAATGTATTAGGGACCTTTAGCAAACTCGACGTAGCTCATTAAACGCAGACGTATCCTATGCCTTCAGCACTGCTACGTCTGCGTTTTATGAGCTTTTACGTGGTTGCTCAAGGTCCCTATTATGAGCTTTTACATGGTTGCTAAAGGTTCCTAGTGTGGGGTTCGAACCCGCACTCGTCAACATTCAACGCTGATCTCATTCATAAGCATTTAATAAGTCATAAAGATTATTGACTGGCTTGCTAGCTCAGTGGGTAACACCACCGACTTGTAATCTGAAATTTCCGGGTTCCGGTCTCAACAGAGGCAAGCTTTCACTGAGCTACCTTTTTTGAACAAAACATTTTACTCACTTATACTGCACCCATCATCCATAGTAGAGCAAGAAAATGTTATATATCCATTCCTAAATGAGAAATTAACAGGATTTTCGAAATTCTATTCCATGAGATATTGTGCTATATCCTTTGATGTATTTTGTGTACCCTACTTGCTACAAAACTTGGATTACCTACACTGTATATTGTTACCAAAATGTGAACATGGCAATTTCATTGATGGCCAGGAACCCACAACCTTCCAATTGAGAATCCACTGCTTTATCCATTCAGCCATGGAGGACAAACATACCTTTAGTGAAACTGCAGATTACATATACAGCGTCATTTTCGTCTGTTTTAATTTAGATTTCCTGACCTGTCCAACTTGTCCAAAGCAATAATTGTGAATAGTGTCTTTCTCACTGTCTGTCTCCCACTGTCTTTCTTCCTCTTGGTGTTTAGCAGTTGGCTTTGAACAATGCCTGCAGTAGTGATATTGAGGCTCAGCATTGCCACCTGGTAACAAGAGAATGAAGCAGTGATGCAGAGTTGTCAATTTGTTCCAACAGCTGGAAGCACCGAGTCAACTCTCAGAGGGAAGAGACTGACAGAAATAGAGCAGTGGAGCTCGGGAAATAGAATAAGATATTACAAAAAGAGACACTGTCTTGGTCCTGACTGCCTGTGTATCTTGTCTATCTTTTATGTATACATTGCACACATATCAAGTGTCTCTCTATTTTCAGCATCTCTGTTTGATGAGCTAAGCTGGGTTTGCTAAAGATCCCTTATCCGACCCTTCCAGCTGCAGGCATAAAGAGGAATATCTGATGGAAAACCTCCTCGGACCTGTTGAATATGGTACATAACCTCCAAGGCACAGCCTCAGAGGTTATGTACCATATTCTACAGGTCCAAGGAGGTTTTCTCACTTATACTCCACCCACCATCCATAGTAGAGCAAGAAAACGTTATATATCCATCTCTGAATAAGAGATTCATGTGATTTTCGGAATTCCATTCCATGAGATATTAGGGAGCTTTAGCTAACCCAACGTAGCTCAATAAATGCAGACGCAGGCATTTTTACGTGCATTGGTAGCCATGGTGAAGACCGTAAACGTATTATGAGCTTTTACATGGTTGCTAAAGGTCCCGAGTGTGGGGTTCGAACCCACACCCGTCCACATTCAACGCTGATCTCATTCATAAGCATTTAAACAAGTCATACAGATTATTGACTGGCTCGCTAGCTCAGTGGGTAACAACACCGACTTGTAATCTGAAAGTTGTGGGTTCCGGTCCCAACGGAGGCAAACTTTCACTGAGCTACCTTTTTCGAACAAAACATTTTACTCACTTATACTGCACCCACCATCCATAGTAGAGCAAGAAAATGTTATATATCCATCTCTAAATGAGAAATCAACAGGATTTTCGAAATTCTATTCCATGAGATATTGTGCTATATCCTTTGATGTATTTTGTGAACCCTACTTGCTACAAAACTTGGAATACCTATATTGTTACCAAAATGTGAATATGGCAATTTCATTGATGGCCAGGAACCCACAACCTTCCAATTGAAAATCCACTGCTTCATCCATCCAGCCATGGAGGACAGACATACCTTTAGTGAAACTGCAGATTGCATATACTGGTATACATATAAGCTGGGTTTGCTAAAGATCCCTTATCCGACCCTTCCCGCAGCACGCATGAAAAGGAATATCTGATGGAAAACCTCCTCGGACCTGTTGAATATGGTACATAACCTCCAAGGCGCAGCCGAAGAGGTTATGTACCATATTCTACAGGTCCAAGGAGGTTTTCTCACTTATACTCCACCCACCACCCATAGTAGAGCAAGAAAACTTTATATATCCATCTCTGAATTAGATATTTACGTGATTTTGGAAATTCCATTCCATGAGATATAAGGGAGCTTTAGCAAACCCAACGTAGCTCAATAAATGCAGATGTAGGCATTTTTATGTGCATTGGTAGCCTTGTTGAAGACCTTAATGTATTAGGGACCTTTAGCAAACTCGACGTAGCTCATTAAACGCAGACGTATCCTATGCCTTCAGCACTGCTACGTCTGCGTTTTATGAGCTTTTACGTGGTTGCTAAAGGTCCCTATTATGAGCTTTTACATGGTTGCTAAAGGTTCCTAGTGTGGGGTTCGAACCCGCACTTGTCAACATTCAACGCTGATCTCATTCATAAGCATTTAATAAGTCATAGAGATTATTGACTGGCTCTCTAGCTCAGTGGGTAACACCACCAACTTGTAATCTGAAAGTTGTGGGTTCCGGTCCCAACAGAGGCAAGCTTTCACTGAGCTACCTTTTTTGAACAAAACATTTTACTCACTTATACTGCACCCATCATCCATAGTAGAGCAAGAAAATGTTATATATCCATCTCTAAATGAGAAATTAACAGGATTTTCGAAATTCTATTCCATGAGATATTGTGCTATATCCTTTGATGTATTTTGTGTACCCTACTTGCTACAAAACTTGGATTACCTACACTGTATATTGTTACCAAAATGTGAACATGGCAATTTCATTGATGGCCAGGAACCCACAACCTTCCAATTGAGAATCCACTGCTTTATCCATTCAGCCATGGAGGACAGACATACCTTTAGTGAAACTGCAGATTACATATACAGCGTCATTTTTGTCTGTTTTAATTTAGATTTCCTGACCTGTCCAACTTGTCCTAAGCAATAATTGTGAATAGTGTCTTTCTCACTGTCTGTCTCCCACTGTCTTTCTTCCTCTTGGTGTTCAGCAGTTGGCTTTGAACAATGCCTGCAGTAGTGATATTGAGGCTCAGCATTGCCACCTGGTAACAAGAGAATGAAGCAGTGATGCAGAGTTGTCAATTTGTTCCAACAGCTGGAAGCACCGAGTCAACTCTCAGAGGGAAGAGACTGACAGAAATAGAGCAGTGGAGCTCGGGAAATAGAATAAGATATTACAAAAAGAGACACTGTCTTGGTCCTGACTGCCTGTAAATCTTGTCTATCTTTTATGTATACATTGCACACATATCAAGTGTCTCTCTATTTTCAGCATCTCTGTTTGATGAGCTAAGCTGGGTTTGCTAAAGATCCCTTATCCGACCCTTCCAGCTGCAGGCATAAAAAGGAATATCTGATGGAAAACCTCCTCGGACCTGTTGAATATGGTACATAACCTCCAAGGCACAGCCGAAGAGGTTATGTACCATATTCTACAGGTCCAAGGAGGTTTTCTCACTTATACTCCACCCACCATCCATAGTAGAGCAAGAAAACGTTATATATCCATCTCTGAATAAGAGATTCATGTGATTTTCGGAATTCCATTCCATGAGATATTAGGGAGCTTTAGCAAACCCAACGTAGCTCAATAAATGCAGGTGCAGGCATTTTTACGTGCATTGGTAGCCATGGTGAAGACCGTTAACGTATTATGAGCTTTTACATGGTTGCTAAAGGTCCCGAGTGTGGGGTTCGAACCCACACCCGTCCACATTCAACGCTGATCTCATTCATAAGCATTTAAACAAGTCATACAGATTATTGACTGGCTCGCTAGCTCAGTGGGTAACAACACCGACTTGTAATCTGAAAGTTGTGGGTTCCGGTCCCAACAGAGGCAAACTTTCACTGAGCTACCTTTTTCGAAGAAAACATTTTACTCACTTATACTGCACCCATCATCCATGGTAGAGCATAAAAATGTTATATATCCATCTCTAAATGAGAAATTAACAGGATTTTCGAAATTCTATTCCATGAGATATTGTGCTATATCCTTTGATGTATTTTGTGAACCCTACTTGCTACAAAACTTGGATTACCTATATTGTTACCAAAATGTGAACATGGCAATTTCATTGATGGCCAGGAACCCACAACCTTCCAATTGAGAATCCACTGCTTTATCCATTCAGCCATGGAGGACAGACATACCTTTAGTGAAACTGCAGATTACATATACTGGTATACATATAAGCTGGGTTTGCTAAAGATCCCTTATCCGACCCTTCCCGCAGCACGCATGAAAAGGAATATCTGATGGAAAACCTCCTCGGACCTGTTGAATATGGTACATAACCTCCAAGGCGCAGCCGAAGAGGTTATGTACCATATTCTACAGGTCCAAGGAGGTTTTCTCACTTATACTCCACCCACCACCCATAGTAGAGCAAGAAAACTTTATATATCCATCTCTGAATTAGATATTTACGTGATTTTGGAAATTCCATTCCATGAGATATAAGGGACCTTAAGCAAACCCAACGTAGCTCAATAAATGCAGATGTAGGCATTTTTACGTGCATTGGTAGCCTTGGTAAAGACCTTCAATGTATTAGGGACCTTTAGCAAACTCGACGTAGCTCATTAAACGCAGACGTATCCTATGCCTTCAGCACTGCTACGTCTGCGTTTTATGAGCTTTTACATGGTTGCTAAAGGTCCCTATTATGAGCTTTTACATGGTTGCTAAAGGTTCCTAGTGTGGGGTTCGAACCCGCACTCGTCAACATTCAACGCTGATCTCATTCATAAGCATTTAATAAGTCATACAGATTATTGACTGGCTTGCTAGCTCAGTGGGTAACACCACCGACTTGTAATCTGAAATTTCTGGGTTCCGGTCTCAACAGAGGCAAGCTTTCACTGAGCTACCTTTTTTGAACAAAACATTTTACTCACTTATACTGCACCCATCATCCATAGTAGAGCAAGAAAATGTTATATATCCATCTCTAAATGAGAAATTAACAGGATTTTTGAAATTCTATTCCATGAGATATTGTGCTATATCCTTTGATGTATTTTGTGTACCCTACTTGCTACAAAACTTGGATTACCTACACTGTATATTGTTACCAAAATGTGAACATGGCAATTTCATTGATGGCCAGGAACCCACAACCTTCCAATTGAGAATCCACTGCTTTATCCATTCAGCCATGGAGGACAGACATACCTTTGGTGAAACTGCAGATTACATATACAGCGTCATTTTCGTCTGTTTTAATTTAGATTTCCTGACCTGTCCAACTTGTCCAAAGCAATAATTGTGAATAGTGTCTTTCTCACTGTCTGTCTCCCACTGTCTTTCTTCCTCTTGGTGTTTAGCAGTTGGCTTTGAACAATGCCTGCAGTAGTGATATTGAGGCTCAGCATTGCCACCTGGTAACAAGAGAATGAAGCAGTGATGCAGAGTTGTCAATTTGTTCCAACAGCTGGAAGCACCGAGTCAACTCTCAGAGGGAAGAGACTGATAGAAATAGAGCAGTGGAGCTCGGGAAATAGAATAAGATATTACAAAAAGAGACACTGTCTTGGTCCTGACTGCCTGTGTATCTTGTCTATCTTTTATGTATACATTGCACACATATCAAGTGTCTCTCTATTTTCAGCATCTCTGTTTGATGAGCTAAGCTGGGTTTGCTAAAGATCCCTTATCCGACCCTTCCAGCTGCAGGCATAAAAAGGAATATCTGATGGAAAACCTCCTCGGACCTGTCGAATATGGTACATAACCTCCAAGGTGCAGCCGAAGAGGTTATGTACCATATTCTACAGGTCCAAGGAGGTTTTCTCACTTATACTCCACCCACCATCCATAGTAGAGCAAGAAAACGTTATATATCCATCTCTGAATAAGAGATTCACGTGATTTTCGGAATTCCATTCCATGAGATATTAGGGAGCTTTAGCAAACCCAACGTAGCTCAATAAATGCAGACGCAGGCATTTTACGTGCATTGGTAGCCATGGTGAAGACCGTAAACGTATTATGAGCTTTTACATGGTTGCTAAAGGTCCCGAGTGTGGGGTTCGAACCCACACCCGTCCACATTCAACGCTGATCTCATTCATCAGCATTTAAACAAGTCATACAGATTATTGACTGGCTCGCTAGCTCAGTGGGTAACAACACCGACTTGTAATCTGAAAGTTGTGGGTTCCGGTCCCAACAGAGGCAAACTTTCACTGAGCTACCTTTTTCGAACAAAACATTTTACTCACTTATACTGCACCCACCATCCATAGTAGAGCAAGAAAATGTTATATATCCATCTCTAAATGAGAAATTAACAGGATTTTCGAAATTCTATTCCATGAGATATTGTGCTATATCCTTTGATGTATTTTGTGAACCCTACTTGCTACAAAACTTGGATTACCTATATTGTTACCAAAATGTGAACATGGCAATTTCATTGATGGCCAGGAACCCACAACCTTCCAATTGAGAATCCACTGCTTCATCCATTCAGCCATGGAGGACAGACATACCTTTAGTGAAACTGCAGATTACATATACTGGTATACATATAAGCTGGGTTTGCTAAAGATCCCTTATCCGACCCTTCCCGCAGCACGCATGAAAAGGAATATCTGATGGAAAACCTCCTCGGACCTGTTGAATATGGTACATAACCTCCAAGGTGCAGCCGAAGAGGTTATGTACCATATTCTACAGGTCCAAGGAGGTTTTCTCACTTATACTCCACCCACCACCCATAGTAGAGCAAGAAAACTTTATATATCCATCTCTGAATTAGATATTTACGTGATTTTGGAAATTCCATTCCATGAGATATAAGGGACCTTAAGCAAACCCAACGTAGCTCAATAAATGCAGATGTAGGCATTTTTACGTGCATTGGTAGCCTTGGTAAAGACCTTCAATGTATTAGGGACCTTTAGCAAACTCGACGTAGCTCATTAAACGCAGACGTATCCTATGCCTTCAGCACTGCTACGTCTGCGTTTTATGAGCTTTTACGTGGTTGCTAAAGGTCCCTATTATGAGCTTTTACATGGTTGCTAAAGGTTCCTAGTGTGGGGTTCGAACCCGCACTCGTCAACATTCAACGCTGATCTCATTCATAAGCATTTAATAAGTCATACAGATTATTGACTGGCTTGCTAGCTCAGTGGGTAACACCACCGACTTGTAATCTGAAATTTCTGGGTTCCGGTCTCAACAGAGGCAAGCTTTCACTGAGCTACCTTTTTTGAACAAAACATTTTACTCACTTATACTGCACCCATCATCCATAGTAGAGCAAGAAAATGTTATATATCCATCTCTAAATGAGAAATTAACAGGATTTTTGAAATTCTATTCCATGAGATATTGTGCTATATCCTTTGATGTATTTTGTGTACCCTACTTGCTACAAAACTTGGATTACCTACACTGTATATTGTTACCAAAATGTGAACATGGCAATTTCATTGATGGCCAGGAACCCACAACCTTCCAATTGAGAATCCACTGCTTTATCCATTCAGCCATGGAGGACAGACATACCTTTGGTGAAACTGCAGATTACATATACAGCGTCATTTTCGTCTGTTTTAATTTAGATTTCCTGACCTGTCCAACTTGTCCAAAGCAATAATTGTGAATAGTGTCTTTCTCACTGTCTGTCTCCCACTGTCTTTCTTCCTCTTGGTGTTTAGCAGTTGGCTTTGAACAATGCCTGCAGTAGTGATATTGAGGCTCAGCATTGCCACCTGGTAACAAGAGAATGAAGCAGTGATGCAGAGTTGTCAATTTGTTCCAACAGCTGGAAGCACCGAGTCAACTCTCAGAGGGAAGAGACTGATAGAAATAGAGCAGTGGAGCTCGGGAAATAGAATAAGATATTACAAAAAGAGACACTGTCTTGGTCCTGACTGCCTGTGTATCTTGTCTATCTTTTATGTATACATTGCACACATATCAAGTGTCTCTCTATTTTCAGCATCTCTGTTTGATGAGCTAAGCTGGGTTTGCTAAAGATCCCTAATCCGACCCTTCCAGCTGCAGGCATAAAAAGGAATATCTGATGGAAAACCTCCTCGGACCTGTCGAATATGGTACATAACCTCCAAGGTGCAGCCGAAGAGGTTATGTACCATATTCTACAGGTCCAAGGAGGTTTTCTCACTTATACTCCACCCACCATCCATAGTAGAGCAAGAAAACGTTATATATCCATCTCTGAATAAGAGATTCACATGATTTTCGGAATTCCATTCCATGAGATATTAGGGAGCTTTAGCAAACCCAACGTAGCTCAATAAATGCAGACGCAGGCATTTTTACGTGCATTGGTAGCCATGGTGAAGACCGTAAACGTATTATGAGCTTTTACATGGTTGCTAAAGGTCCCGAGTGTGGGGTTCGAACCCACACCCGTCCACGTGCAACGCTGATCTCATTCTTCAGCATTTAAACAAGTCATACAGATTATTGACTGGCTCGCTAGCTCAGTGGGTAACAACACCGACTTGTAATCTGAAAGTTGTGGGTTCCGGTCCCAACAGAGGCAAACTTTCACTGAGCTACCTTTTTCGAACAAAACATTTTACTCACTTATACTGCACCCACCATCCATAGTAGAGCAAGAAAATGTTATATATCCATCTCTAAATGAGAAATTAACAGGATTTTCGAAATTCTATTCCATGAGATATTGTGCTATATCCTTTGATGTATTTTGTGAACCCTACTTGCTACAAAACTTGGATTACCTATATTGTTACCAAAATGTGAACATGGCAATTTCATTGATGGCCAGGAACCCACAACCTTCCAATTGAGAATCCACTGCTTCATCCATTCAGCCATGGAGGACAGACATACCTTTAGTGAAACTGCAGATTACATATACTGGTATACATATAAGCTGGGTTTGCTAAAGATCCCTTATCCGACCCTTCCCGCAGCACGCATGAAAAGGAATATCTGATGGAAAACCTCCTCGGACCTGTTGAATATGGTACATAACCTCCAAGGTGCAGCCGAAGAGGTTATGTACCATATTCTACAGGTCCAAGGAGGTTTTCTCACTTATACTCCACCCACCACCCATAGTAGAGCAAGAAAACTTTATATATCCATCTCTGAATTAGATATTTACGTGATTTTGGAAATTCCATTCCATGAGATATAAGGGACCTTAAGCAAACCCAACGTAGCTCAATAAATGCAGATGTAGGCATTTTTACGTGCATTGGTAGCCTTGGTAAAGACCTTCAATGTATTAGGGACCTTTAGCAAACTCGACGTAGCTCATTAAACGCAGACGTATCCTATGCCTTCAGCACTGCTACGTCTGCGTTTTATGAGCGTTTACGTGGTTGCTAAAGGTCCCTATTATGAGCTTTTACATGGTTGCTAAAGGTTCCTAGTGTGGGGTTCGAACCCGCACTCGTCAACATTCAACGCTGATCTCATTCATAAGCATTTAATAAGTCATACAGATTATTGACTGGCTTGCTAGCTCAGTGGGTAACACCACCGACTTGTAATCTGAAATTTCTGGGTTCCGGTCTCAACAGAGGCAAGCTTTCACTGAGCTACCTTTTTTGAACAAAACATTTTACTCACTTATACTGCACCCATCATCCATAGTAGAGCAAGAAAATGTTATATATCCATCTCTAAATGAGAAATTAACAGGATTTTTGAAATTCTATTCCATGAGATATTGTGCTATATCCTTTGATGTATTTTGTGTACCCTACTTGCTACAAAACTTGGATTACCTACACTGTATATTGTTACCAAAATGTGAACATGGCAATTTCATTGATGGCCAGGAACCCACAACCTTCCAATTGAGAATCCACTGCTTTATCCATTCAGCCATGGAGGACAGACATACCTTTGGTGAAACTGCAGATTACATATACAGCGTCATTTTCGTCTGTTTTAATTTAGATTTCCTGACCTGTCCAACTTGTCCAAAGCAATAATTGTGAATAGTGTCTTTCTCACTGTCTGTCTCCCACTGTCTTTCTTCCTCTTGGTGTTTAGCAGTTGGCTTTGAACAATGCCTGCAGTAGTGATATTGAGGCTCAGCATTGCCACCTGGTAACAAGAGAATGAAGCAGTAATGCAGAGTTGTCAATTTGTTCCAACAGCTGGAAGCACCGAGTCAACTCTCAGAGGGAAGAGACTGATAGAAATAGAGCAGTGGAGCTCGGGAAATAGAATAAGATATTACAAAAAGAGACACTGTCTTGGTCCTGACTGCCTGTGTATCTTGTCTATCTTTTATGTATACATTGCACACATATCAAGTGTCTCTCTATTTTCAGCATCTCTGTTTGATGAGCTAAGCTGGGTTTGCTAAAGATCCCTTATCCGACCCTTCCAGCTGCAGGCATAAAAAGGAATATCTGATGGAAAACCTCCTCGGACCTGTCGAATATGGTACATAACCTCCAAGGTGCAGCCGAAGAGGTTATGTACCATATTCTACAGGTCCAAGGAGGTTTTCTCACTTATACTCCACCCACCATCCATAGTAGAGCAAGAAAACGTTATATATCCATCTCTGAATAAGAGATTCACGTGATTTTCGGAATTCCATTCCATGAGATATTAGGGAGCTTTAGCAAACCCAACGTAGCTCAATAAATGCAGACGCAGGCATTTTTACGTGCATTGGTAGCCATGGTGAAGACCGTAAACGTATTATGAGCTTTTACATGGTTGCTAAAGGTCCCGAGTGTGGGGTTCGAACCCACACCCGTCCACATTCAACGCTGATCTCATTCATCAGCATTTAAACAAGTCATACAGATTATTGACTGGCTCGCTAGCTCAGTGGGTAACAACACCGACTTGTAATCTGAAAGTTGTGGGTTCCGGTCCCAACAGAGGCAAACTTTCACTGAGCTACCTTTTTCGAACAAAACATTTTACTCACTTATACTGCACCCACCATCCATAGTAGAGCAAGAAAATGTTATATATCCATCTCTAAATGAGAAATTAACAGGATTTTCGAAATTCTATTCCATGAGATATTGTGCTATATCCTTTGATGTATTTTGTGAACCCTACTTGCTACAAAACTTGGATTACCTATATTGTTACCAAAATGTGAACATGGCAATTTCATTGATGGCCAGGAACCCACAACCTTCCAATTGAGAATCCACTGCTTCATCCATTCAGCCATGGAGGACAGACATACCTTTAGTGAAACTGCAGATTACATATACTGGTATACATATAAGCTGGGTTTGCTAAAGATCCCTTATCCGACCCTTCCCGCAGCACGCATGAAAAGGAATATCTGATGGAAAACCTCCTCGGACCTGTTGAATATGGTACATAACCTCCAAGGTGCAGCCGAAGAGGTTATGTACCATATTCTACAGGTCCAAGGAGGTTTTCTCACTTATACTCCACCCACCACCCATAGTAGAGCAAGAAAACTTTATATATCCATCTCTGAATTAGATATTTACGTGATTTTGGAAATTCCATTCCATGAGATATAAGGGACCTTAAGCAAACCCAACGTAGCTCAATAAATGCAGATGTAGGCATTTTTACGTGCATTGGTAGCCTTGGTAAAGACCTTCAATGTATTAGGGACCTTTAGCAAACTCGACGTAGCTCATTAAACGCAGACGTATCCTATGCCTTCAGCACTGCTACGTCTGCGTTTTATGAGCTTTTACGTGGTTGCTAAAGGTCCCTATTATGAGCTTTTACATGGTTGCTAAAGGTTCCTAGTGTGGGGTTCGAACCCGCACTCGTCAACATTCAACGCTGATCTCATTCATAAGCATTTAATAAGTCATACAGATTATTGACTGGCTTGCTAGCTCAGTGGGTAACACCACCGACTTGTAATCTGAAATTTCTGGGTTCCGGTCTCAACCGAGGCAAGCTTTCACTGAGCTACCTTTTTTGAACAAAACATTTTACTCACTTATACTGCACCCATCATCCATAGTAGAGCAAGAAAATGTTATATATCCATCTCTAAATGAGAAATTAACAGGATTTTTGAAATTCTATTCCATGAGATATTGTGCTATATCCTTTGATGTATTTTGTGTACCCTACTTGCTACAAAACTTGGATTACCTACACTGTATATTGTTACCAAAATGTGAACATGGCAATTTCATTGATGGCCAGGAACCCACAACCTTCCAATTGAGAATCCACTGCTTTATCCATTCAGCCATGGAGGACAGACATACCTTTGGTGAAACTGCAGATTACATATACAGCGTCATTTTCGTCTGTTTTAATTTAGATTTCCTGACCTGTCCAACTTGTCCAAAGCAATAATTGTGAATAGTGTCTTTCTCACTGTCTGTCTCCCACTGTCTTTCTTCCTCTTGGTGTTTAGCAGTTGGCTTTGAACAATGCCTGCAGTAGTGATATTGAGGCTCAGCATTGCCACCTGGTAACAAGAGAATGAAGCAGTGATGCAGAGTTGTCAATTTGTTCCAACAGCTGGAAGCACCGAGTCAACTCTCAGAGGGAAGAGACTGATAGAAATAGAGCAGTGGAGCTCGGGAAATAGAATAAGATATTACAAAAAGAGACACTGTCTTGGTCCTGACTGCCTGTGTATCTTGTCTATCTTTTATGTATACATTGCACACATATCAAGTGTCTCTCTATTTTCAGCATCTCTGTTTGATGAGCTAAGCTGGGTTTGCTAAAGATCCCTTATCCGACCCTTCCAGCTGCAGGCATAAAAAGGAATATCTGATGGAAAACCTCCTCGGACCTGTCGAATATGGTACATAACCTCCAAGGTGCAGCCGAAGAGGTTATGTACCATATTCTACAGGTCCAAGGAGGTTTTCTCACTTATACTCCACCCACCATCCATAGTAGAGCAAGAAAACGTTATATATCCATCTCTGAATAAGAGATTCACGTGATTTTCGGAATTCCATTCCATGAGATATTAGGGAGCTTTAGCAAACCCAACGTAGCTCAATAAATGCAGACGCAGGCATTTTTACGTGCATTGGTAGCCATGGTGAAGACCGTAAACGTATTATGAGCTTTTACATGGTTGCTAAAGGTCCCGAGTGTGGGGTTCGAACCCACACCCGTCCACATTCAACGCTGATCTCATTCATCAGCATTTAAACAAGTCATACAGATTATTGACTGGCTCGCTAGCTCAGTGGGTAACAACACCGACTTGTAATCTGAAAGTTGTGGGTTCCGGTCCCAACAGAGGCAAACTTTCACTGAGCTACCTTTTTCGAACAAAACATTTTACTCACTTATACTGCACCCACCATCCATAGTAGAGCAAGAAAATGTTATATATCCATCTCTAAATGAGAAATTAACAGGATTTTCGAAATTCTATTCCATGAGATATTGTGCTATATCCTTTGATGTATTTTGTGAACCCTACTTGCTACAAAACTTGGATTACCTATATTGTTACCAAAATGTGAACATGGCAATTTCATTGATGGCCAGGAACCCACAACCTTCCAATTGAGAATCCACTGCTTCATCCATTCAGCCATGGAGGACAGACATACCTTTAGTGAAACTGCAGATTACATATACTGGTATACATATAAGCTGGGTTTGCTAAAGATCCCTTATCCGACCTTTCCCGCAGCACGCATGAAAAGGAATATCTGATGGAAAACCTCCTCGGACCTGTTGAATATGGTACATAACCTCCAAGGTGCAGCCGAAGAGGTTATGTACCATATTCTACAGGTCCAAGGAGGTTTTCTCACTTATACTCCACCCACCACCCATAGTAGAGCAAGAAAACTTTATATATCCATCTCTGAATTAGATATTTACGTGATTTTGGAAATTCCATTCCATGAGATATAAGGGACCTTAAGCAAACCCAACGTAGCTCAATAAATGCAGATGTAGGCATTTTTACGTGCATTGGTAGCCTTGGTAAAGACCTTCAATGTATTAGGGACCTTTAGCAAACTCGACGTAGCTCATTAAACGCAGACGTATCCTATGCCTTCAGCACTGCTACGTCTGCGTTTTATGAGCTTTTACGTGGTTGCTAAAGGTCCCTATTATGAGCTTTTACATGGTTGCTAAAGGTTCCTAGTGTGGGGTTCGAACCCGCACTCGTCAACATTCAACGCTGATCTCATTCATAAGCATTTAATAAGTCATACAGATTATTGACTGGCTTGCTAGCTCAGTGGGTAACACCACCGACTTGTAATCTGAAATTTCTGGGTTCCGGTCTCAACAGAGGCAAGCTTTCACTGAGCTACCTTTTTTGAACAAAACATTTTACTCACTTATACTGCACCCATCATCCATAGTAGAGCAAGAAAATGTTATATATCCATCTCTAAATGAGAAATTAACAGGATTTTTGAAATTCTATTCCATGAGATATTGTGCTATATCCTTTGATGTATTTTGTGTACCCTACTTGCTACAAAACTTGGATTACCTACACTGTATATTGTTACCAAAATGTGAACATGGCAATTTCATTGATGGCCAGGAACCCACAACCTTCCAATTGAGAATCCACTGCTTTATCCATTCAGCCATGGAGGACAGACATACCTTTGGTGAAACTGCAGATTACATATACAGCGTCATTTTCGTCTGTTTTAATTTAGATTTCCTGACCTGTCCAACTTGTCCAAAGCAATAATTGTGAATAGTGTCTTTCTCACTGTCTGTCTCCCACTGTCTTTCTTCCTCTTGGTGTTTAGCAGTTGGCTTTGAACAATGCCTGCAGTAGTGATATTGAGGCTCAGCATTGCCACCTGGTAACAAGAGAATGAAGCAGTGATGCAGAGTTGTCAATTTGTTCCAACAGCTGGAAGCACCGAGTCAACTCTCAGAGGGAAGAGACTGATAGAAATAGAGCAGTGGAGCTCGGGAAATAGAATAAGATATTACAAAAAGAGACACTGTCTTGGTCCTGACTGCCTGTGTATCTTGTCTATCTTTTATGTATACATTGCACACATATCAAGTATCTATTTTCAGCATCTCTGTTTGATGAGCTAAGCTGGGTTTGCTAGAGATCCCTTATCCGACCCTTCCAGCTGAAGGCATAAAAAGGAATATCTGATGGAAAACCTCCTCGGACCTGTTGAATATGGTACATAACCTCCAAGGCACAGCCTCAGAGGTTATGTACCATATTCTACAGGTCCAAGGAGGTTTTCTCACTTATACTCCACCCACCATCCATAGTAGAGCAAGAAAACATTATATATCCATCTCTGAATAAGAGATTCACGTGATTTTCGGAATTCCATTCCATGAGATATTAGGGAGCTTTAGCAAACCCAACGTAGCTCAATAAATGCAGACGCAGGCATTTTTACGTGCATTGGTAGCCATGGTGAAGACCGTAAACGTATTATGAGCTTTTAAATGGTTGCTAAAGGTCCCGAGTGTGGGGTTCGAACCCACACCCGTCCACATTCAACGCTGATCTTATTCATCAGCATTTAATAAGTCATACAGATTATTGACTGGCTCGCTAGCTCAGTGGGTAACAACACCGACTTGTAATCTGAAAGTTGTGGGTTCCGGTCCCAACAGAGGCAAACTTTCACTGAGCTACCTTTTTCGAACAAAACATTTTACTCACTTATACTGCACCCACCATCCATAGTAGAGCAAGAAAATGTTATATATCCATCTCTAAATGAGAAATTAACAGGATTTTCGAAATTCTATTCCATGAGATATTGTGCTATATCCTTTGATGTATTTTGTGAACCCTACTTGCTACAAAACTTGGATTACCTATATTGTTACCAAAATGTGAACATGGCAATTTCATTGATGGCCAGGAACCCACAACCTTCCAATTGAGAATCCACTGCTTCATCCATTCAGCCATGGAGGACAGACATACCTTTAGTGAAACTGCAGATTACATATACTGGTATACATATAAGCTGGGTTTACTAAAGATCCCTTATCCGACCCTTCCCGCAGCACGCATGAAAAGGAATATCTGATGGAAAACCTCCTCGGACCTGTTGAATATGGTACATAACCTCCAAGGTGCAGCCGAAGAGGTTATGTACCATATTCTACAGGTCCAAGGAGGTTTTCTCACTTATACTCCACCCACCACCCATAGTAGAGCAAGAAAACTTTATATATCCATCTCTGAATTAGATATTTACGTGATTTTGGAAATTCCATTCCATGAGATATAAGGGACCTTAAGCAAACCCAACGTAGCTCAATAAATGCAGATGTAGGCATTTTTACGTGCATTGGTAGCTTTGGTAAAGACCTTCAATGTATTAGGGACCTTTAGCAAACTCGACGTAGCTCATTAAACGCAGACGTATCCTATGCCTTCAGCACTGCTACGTCTGCGTTTTATGAGCTTTTACGTGGTTGCTAAAGGTCCCTATTATGAGCTTTTACATGGTTGCTAAAGGTTCCTAGTGTGGGGTTCGAACCCGCACTCGTCAACATTCAACGCTGATCTCATTCATAAGCATTTAATAAGTCATACAGATTATTGACTGGCTTGCTAGCTCAGTGGGTAACACCACCGACTTGTAATCTGAAATTCCTGGGTTCCGGTCTCAACAGAGGCAAGCTTTCACTGAGCTACCTTTTTTGAACAAAACATTTTACTCACTTATACTGCACCCATCATCCATAGTAGAGCAAGAAAATGTTATATATCCATCTCTAAATGAGAAATTAACAGGATTTTTGAAATTCTATTCCATGAGATATTTAACCAATAACGCATGGCTAACAGGGTCACGAGAGGGTGTATCGTAGGATATCGGGCAAGAGGCGCGTAGCGCCGAGTGCCCGATATCCATACGATACACCCCGAGTGACCTGTTAGCCATACGTTATTAGGTTTATTATACGATTATTCCATTCAAATGTCTTTAATTACCTTATATATGTCCTAATTTCGCCATTTTGAAGGATATATATGGCACAATGCACACCAGCTACTGGTGCCGCAGTCCCACTCCTACCCCGCACCTCTCTCTCTCTCTCGAGTCTATGGTTTCCCTGCTATAGGCTCACAGTGCTTGGAGTAAGCAGCAGGGCGCCAGTGTAGGTGCACCGCGGCCGGGGACCTGACCCAACATGGTCCGACCTAGATCCGACCCACTGCCATGACCAGTTGGATGGGTTTCCCTTCCAGAATACAGCGGCCTCTGCGGCCAAGCACGTAGTGCGTCGGACTCGCACTCCGAAGGCCCCGGGTTCGAGCCTGGGTGGCAGCGTACCATTTTTAAAGTGGATATATATATGTAAAAAAAAGGCCCTAGAATTATTTTAACGAATAGCTAAGTAAAGTCCAACTTCTATCTTTATAGTAAAAAAAGAATGATTTAAAAATATTGAATTGCAAAGAAATTATACCAAAAAATTTCTTTTCTTCTGTAACTCGATGAATAATGGCCCTACAGGCCTGAAAGTCCGCCCATAGACTCCTTCTTTCATCCTCCTATTATGCCAGAGCCCCCACGGCGTGATACGTAGAGTGACCGACTTCTAGTCTTGGGGTAGGTTGTTCGAATCACCATGAATCCTCGGATTTTATGGGTGACCAAATTTCGGAATAACTCCTGTCAACCGGAAGAGTGCCGATATCCACCGGAAGAGTGCCGATATCCACCGGAAGAGTGCCGATATCACTAGATATCAGCACGGGGATATCACAGAAAAAGCACGATGAGTGGCCCGATCGTATAATAATGTGCTATATCCTTTGATGTATTTTGTGTACCCTACTTGCTACAAAACTTGGATTACCTACACTGTATATTGTTACCAAAATGTGAACATGGCAATTTCATTGATGGCCAGGAACCCACAACCTTCCAATTGAGAATCCACTGCTTTATCCATTCAGCCATGGAGGACAGACATACCTTTGGTGAAACTGCAGATTACATATACAGTGTCATTTTCGTCTGTTTTAATTTAGATTTCCTGACCTGTCCAACTTGTCCAAAGCAATAATTGTGAATAGTGTCTTTCTCACTGTCTGTCTCCCACTGTCTTTCTTCCTCTTGGTCTTTAGCAGTTGGCTTTGAACAATGCCTGCAGTAGTGATATTGAGGCTCAGCATTGCCACCTGGTAACAAGAGAATGAAGCAGTGATGCAGAGTTGTCAATTTGTTCCAACAGCTGGAAGCACCGAGTCAACTCTCAGAGGGAAGAGACTGATAGAAATAGAGCAGTGGAGCTCGGGAAATAGAATAAGATATTACAAAAAGAGACACTGTCTTGGTCCTGACTGCCTGTGTATCTTGTCTATCTTTTATGTATACATTGCACACATATCAAGTGTCTCTCTATTTTCAGCATCTCTGTTTGATGAGCTAAGCTGGGTTTGCTAAAGATCCCTTATCCGACCCTTCCAGCTGCAGGCATAAAAAGGAATATCTGATGGAAAACCTCCTCGCACCTGTCGAATATGGTACATAACCTCCAAGGTGCAGCCGAAGAGGTTATGTACCATATTCTACAGGTCCAAGGAGGTTTTCTCACTTATACTCCACCCACCATCCATAGTAGAGCAAGAAAACGTTATATATCCATCTCTGAATAAGAGATTCACGTGATTTTCGGAATTCCATTCCATGAGATATTAGGGAGCTTTAGCAAACCCATTGGTAGCCATGGTGAAGACCGTAAACGTATTATGAGCTTTTACATGGTTGCTAAAGGTCCCGAGTGTGGGGTTCGAACCCACACCCGTCCACATTCAACGCTGATCTTATTCATCAGCATTTAAACAAGTCATACAGATTATTGACTGGCTCGCTAGCTCAGTGGGTAACAACACCGACTTGTAATCTGAAAGTTGTGGGTTCCGGTCCCAACAGAGGCAAACTTTCACTGAGCTACCTTTTTCGAACAAAACATTTTACTCACTTATACTGCACCCACCATCCATAGTAGAGCAAGAAAATGTTATATATCCATCTCTAAATGAGAAATTAACAGGATTTTCGAAATTCTATTCCATGAGATATTGTGCTATATCCTTTGATGTATTTTGTGAACCCTACTTGCTACAAAACTTGGATTACCTATATTGTTACCAAAATGTGAACATGGCAATTTCATTGATGGCCAGGAACCCACAACCTTCCAATTGAGAATCCACTGCTTCATCCATTCAGCCATGGAGGACAGACATACCTTTAGTGAAACTGCAGATTACATATACTGGTATACATATAAGCTGGGTTTACTAAAGATCCCTTATCCGACCCTTCCCGCAGCACGCATGAAAAGGAATATCTGATGGAAAACCTCCTCGGACCTGTTGAATATGGTACATAACCTCCAAGGTGCAGCCGAAGAGGTTATGTACCATATTCTACAGGTCCAAGGAGGTTTTCTCACTTATACTCCACCCACCACCCATAGTAGAGCAAGAAAACTTTATATATCCATCTCTGAATTAGATATTTACGTGATTTTGGAAATTCCATTCCATGAGATATAAGGGACCTTAAGCAAACCCAACGTAGCTCAATAAATGCAGATGTAGGCATTTTTACGTGCATTGGTAGCTTTGGTAAAGACCTTCAATGTATTAGGGACCTTTAGCAAACTCGACGTAGCTCATTAAACGCAGACGTATCCTATGCCTTCAGCACTGCTACGTCTGCGTTTTATGAGCTTTTACGTGGTTGCTAAAGGTCCCTATTATGAGCTTTTACATGGTTGCTAAAGGTTCCTAGTGTGGGGTTCGAACCCGCACTCGTCAACATTCAACGCTGATCTCATTCATAAGCATTTAATAAGTCATACAGATTATTGACTGGCTTGCTAGCTCAGTGGGTAACACCACCGACTTGTAATCTGAAATTCCTGGGTTCCGGTCTCAACAGAGGCAAGCTTTCACTGAGCTACCTTTTTTGAACAAAACATTTTACTCACTTATACTGCACCCATCATCCATAGTAGAGCAAGAAAATGTTATATATCCATCTCTAAATGAGAAATTAACAGGATTTTTGAAATTCTATTCCATGAGATATTGTGCTATATCCTTTGATGTATTTTGTGTACCCTACTTGCTACAAAACTTGGATTACCTACACTGTATATTGTTACCAAAATGTGAACATGGCAATTTCATTGATGGCCAGGAACCCACAACCTTCCAATTGAGAATCCACTGCTTTATCCATTCAGCCATGGAGGACAGACATACCTTTGGTGAAACTGCAGATTACATATACAGTGTCATTTTCGTCTGTTTTAATTTAGATTTCCTGACCTGTCCAACTTGTCCAAAGCAATAATTGTGAATAGTGTCTTTCTCACTGTCTGTCTCCCACTGTCTTTCTTCCTCTTGGTCTTTAGCAGTTGGCTTTGAACAATGCCTGCAGTAGTGATATTGAGGCTCAGCATTGCCACCTGGTAACAAGAGAATGAAGCAGTGATGCAGAGTTGTCAATTTGTTCCAACAGCTGGAAGCACCGAGTCAACTCTCAGAGGGAAGAGACTGATAGAAATAGAGCAGTGGAGCTCGGGAAATAGAATAAGATATTACAAAAAGAGACACTGTCTTGGTCCTGACTGCCTGTGTATCTTGTCTATCTTTTATGTATACATTGCACACATATCAAGTGTCTCTCTATTTTCAGCATCTCTGTTTGATGAGCTAAGCTGGGTTTGCTAAAGATCCCTTATCCGACCCTTCCAGCTGCAGGCATAAAAAGGAATATCTGATGGAAAACCTCCTCGGACCTGTTGAATATGGTACATAACCTCCAAGGCACAGCCGAAGAGGTTATGTACCATATTCTACAGGTCCAAGGAGGTTTTCTCACTTATACTCCACCCACCATCCATAGTAGAGCAAGAAAACGTTATATATCCATCTCTGAATAAGAGATTCACGTGATTTTCGGAATTCCATTCCATGAGATATTAGGGAGCTTTAGCAAACCCATTGGTAGCCATGGTGAAGACCGTAAACGTATTATGAGCTTTTACATGGTTGCTAAAGGTCCCGAGTGTGGGGTTCGAACCCACACCCGTCCACATTCAACGCTGATCTTATTCATCAGCATTTAAACAAGTCATACAGATTATTGACTGGCTCGCTAGCTCAGTGGGTAACAACACCGACTTGTAATCTGAAAGTTGTGGGTTCCGGTCCCAACAGAGGCAAGCTTTCACTGAGCTACCTTTTTCGAACAAAACATTTTACTCACTTATACTGCACCCACCATCCATAGTAGAGCAAGAAAATGTTATATATCCATCTCTAAATGAGAAATTAACAGGATTTTCGAAATTCTATTCCATGAGATATTGTGCTATATCCTTTGATGTATTTTGTGAACCCTACTTGCTACAAAACTTGGATTACCTATATTGTTACCAAAATGTGAACATGGCAATTTCATTGATGGCCAGGAACCCACAACCTTCCAATTGAGAATCCACTGCTTCATCCATTCAGCCATGGAGGACAGACATACCTTTAGTGAAACTGCAGATTACATATACTGGTATACATATAAGCTGGGTTTACTAAAGATCCCTTATCCGACCCTTCCCGCAGCACGCATGAAAAGGAATATCTGATGGAAAACCTCCTCGGACCTGTTGAATATGGTACATAACCTCCAAGGCGCAGCCGAAGAGGTTATGTACCATATTCTACAGGTCCAAGGAGGTTTTCTCACTTATACTCCACCCACCACCCATAGTAGAGCAAGAAAACTTTATATATCCATCTCTGAATTAGATATTTACGTGATTTTGGAAATTCCATTCCATGAGATATAAGGGACCTTAAGCAAACCCAACGTAGCTCAATAAATGCAGATGTAGGCATTTTTACATGCATTGGTAGCCTTGGTAAAGACCTTCAATGTATTAGGGACCTTTAGCAAACTCGACGTAGCTCATTAAACGCAGACGTATCCTATGCCTTCAGCACTGCTACGTCTGCGTTTTATGAGCTTTTACGTGGTTGCTAAAGGTCCCTATTATGAGCTTTTACATGGTTGCTAAAGGTTCCTAGTGTGGGGTTCGAACCCGCACTCGTCAACATTCAACGCTGATCTCATTCATAAGCATTTAATAAGTCATACAGATTATTGACTGGCTTGCTAGCTCAGTGGGTAACACCACCGACTTGTAATCTGAAATTTCTGGGTTCCGGTCTCAACAGAGGCAAGCTTTCACTGAGCTACCTTTTTTGAACAAAACATTTTACTCACTTATACTGCACCCATCATCCATAGTAGAGCAAGAAAATGTTATATATCCATCTCTAAATGAGAAATTAACAGGATTTTTGAAATTCTATTCCATGAGATATTGTGCTATATCCTTTGATGTATTTTGTGTACCCTACTTGCTACAAAACTTGGATTACCTACACTGTATATTGTTACCAAAATGTGAACATGGCAATTTCATTGATGGCCAGGAACCCACAACCTTCCAATTGAGAATCCACTGCTTTATCCATTCAGCCATGGAGGACAGACATACCTTTGGTGAAACTGCAGATTACATATACAGCGTCATTTTCGTCTGTTTTAATTTAGATTTCCTGACCTGTCCAACTTGTCCAAAGCAATAATTGTGAATAGTGTCTTTCTCACTGTCTGTCTCCCACTGTCTTTCTTCCTCTTGGTGTTTAGCAGTTGGCTTTGAACAATGCCTGCAGTAGTGATATTGAGGCTCAGCATTGCCACCTGGTAACAAGAGAATGAAGCAGTGATGCAGAGTTGTCAATTTGTTCCAACAGCTGGAAGCACCGAGTCAACTCTCAGAGGGAAGAGACTGATAGAAATAGAGCAGTGGAGCTCGGGAAATAGAATAAGATATTACAAAAAGAGACACTGTCTTGGTCCTGACTGCCTGTGAATCTTGTCTATCTTTTATGTATACATTGCACACATATCAAGTGTCTCTCTATTTTCAGCATCTCTGTTTGATGAGCTAAGCTGGGTTTGCTAAAGATCCCTTATCCGACCCTTCCAGCTGCAGGCATAAAAAGGAATATCTGATGGAAAACCTCCTCGCACCTGTCGAATATGGTACATAACCTCCAAGGTGCAGCCGAAGAGGTTATGTACCATATTCTACAGGTCCAAGGAGGTTTTCTCACTTATACTCCACCCACCATCCATAGTAGAGCAAGAAAACGTTATATATCCATCTCTGAATAAGAGATTCACGTGATTTTCGGAATTCCATTCCATGAGATATTAGGGAGCTTTAGCAAACCCAACGTAGCTCAATAAATGCAGACGCAGGCATTTTTACGTGCATTGGTAGCCATGGTGAAGACCGTAAACGTATTATGAGCTTTTACATGGTTGCTAAAGGTCCCGAGTGTGGGGTTCGAACCCACACCCGTCCACATTCAACGCTGATCTCATTCATCAGCATTTAAACAAGTCATACAGATTATTGACTGGCTCGCTAGCTCAGTGGGTAACAACACCGACTTGTAATCTGAAAGTTGTGGGTTCCGGTCCCAACAGAGGCAAACTTTCACTGAGCTACCTATTTCGAACAAAACATTTTACTCACTTATACTGCACCCACCATCCATAGTAGAGCAAGAAAATGTTATATATCCATCTCTAAATGAGAAATTAACAGGATTTTCGAAATTCTATTCCATGAGATATTGTGCTATATCCTTTGATGTATTTTGTGAACCCTACTTGCTACAAAACTTGGATTACCTATATTGTTACCAAAATGTGAACATGGCAATTTCATTGATGGCCAGGAACCCACAACCTTCCAATTGAGAATCCACTGCTCCATCCATTCAGCCATGGAGGACAGACATACCTTTAGTGAAACTGCAGATTACATATACTGGTATACATATAAGCTGGGTTTGCTAAAGATCCCTTATCCGACCCTTCCCGCAGCACGCATGAAAAGGAATATCTGATGGAAAACCTCCTCTGACCTGTTGAATATGGTACATAACCTTCAAGGTGCAGCCGAAGAGGTTATGTACCATATTCTACAGGTCCAAGGAGGTTTTCTCACTTATACTCCACCCACCACCCATAGTAGAGCAAGAAAACTTTATATATCCATCTCTGAATTAGATATTTACGTGATTTTGGAAATTCCATTCCATGAGATATAAGGGACCTTAAGCAAACCCAACGTAGCTCAATAAATGCAGATGTAGGCATTTTTACGTGCATTGGTAGCCTTGGTAAAGACCTTCAATGTATTAGGGACCTTTAGCAAACTCGACGTAGCTCATAAAACGCAGACGTATCCTATGCCTTCAGCACTGCTACGTCTGCGTTTTATGAGCTTTTACGTGGTTGCTAAAGGTCCCTATTATGAGCTTTTACATGGTTGCTAAAGGTTCCTAGTGTGGGGTTCGAACCCGCACTCGTCAACATTCAACGCTGATCTCATTCATAAGCATTTAATAAGTCATACAGATTATTGACTGGCTTGCTAGCTCAGTGGGTAACACCACCGACTTGTAATCTGAAATTTCTGGGTTCCGGTCTCAACAGAGGCAAGCTTTCACTGAGCTACCTTTTTTGAACAAAACATTTTACTCACTTATACTGCACCCATCATCCATAGTAGAGCAAGAAAATGTTATATATCCATCTCTAAATGAGAAATTAACAGGATTTTTGAAATTCTATTCCATGAGATTTTGTGCTATATCCTTTGATGTATTTTGTGTACCCTACTTGCTACAAAACTTGGATTACCTACACTGTATATTGTTACCAAAATGTAAACATGGCAATTTCATTGATGGCCAGGAACCCACAACCTTCCAATTGAGAATCCACTGCTTTATCCATTCAGCCATGGAGGACAGACATACCTTTGGTGAAACTGCAGATTACATATACAGCGTCATTTTCGTCTGTTTTAATTTAGATTTCCTGACCTGTCCAACTTGTCCAAAGCAATAATTGTGAATAGTGTCTTTCTCACTGTCTGTCTCTCACTGTCTTTCTTCCTCTTGGTGTTTAGCAGTTGGCTTTGAACAATGCCTGCAGTAGTGATATTGAGGCTCAGCATTGCCACCTGGTAACAAGAGAATGAAGCAGTGATGCAGAGTTGTCAATTTGTTCCAACAGCTGGAAGCACCGAGTCAACTCTCAGAGGGAAGAGACTGATAGAAATAGAGCAGTGGAGCTCGGGAAATAGAATAAGATATTACAAAAAGAGACACTGTCTTGGTCCTGACTGCCTGTGAATCTTGTCTATCTTTTATGTATACATTGCACACATATCAAGTGTCTCTCTATTTTCAGCATCTCTGTTTGATGAGCTAAGCTGGGTTTGCTAGAGATCCCTTATCCGACCCTTCCAGCTGCAGGCATAAAAAGGAATATCTGATGGAAAACCTCCTCGGACCTGTTGAATATGGTACATAACCTCCAAGGCACAGCCTCAGAGGTAATGTACCATATTCTACAGGTCCAAGGAGGTTTTCTCACTTATACTCCACCCACCATCCATAGTAGAGCAAGAAAACGTTATATATCCATCTCTGAATAAGAGATTCACGTGATTTTCGGAATTCCATTCCATGAGATATTAGGGAGCTTTAGCAAACCCAACGTAGCTCAATAAATGCAGACGCAGGCATTTTTACGTGCATTGGTAGCCATGGTGAAGACCGTAAACGTATTATGAGCTTTTAAATGGTTGCTAAAGGTCCCGAGTGTGGGGTTCGAACCCACACCCGTCCACATTCAACGCTGATCTCATTCATAAGCATTTAATAAGTCATACAGATTATTGACTGGCTCGCTAGCTCAGTGGGTAACAACACCGACTTGTAATCTGAAAGTTGTGGGTTCCGGTCCCAACAGAGGCAAGCTTTCACTGAGCTACCTTTTTCGAACAAAACATTTTACTCACTTATACTGCACCCACCATCCATAGTAGAGCAAGAAAATGTTATATATCCATCTCTAAATGAGAAATTAACAGGATTTTCGAAATTCTATTCCATGAGATATTGTGCTATATCCTTTGATGTATTTTGTGAACCCTACTTGCTACAAAACTTGGATTACCTATATTGTTACCAAAATGTGAACATGGCAATTTCATTGATGGCCAGGAACCCACAACCTTCCAATTGAGAATCCACTGCTTCATCCATTCAGCCATGGAGGACAGACATACCTTTAGTGAAACTGCAGATTACATATACTGGTATACATATAAGCTGGGTTTGCTAAAGATCCCTTATCCGACCCTTCCCGCAGCACGCATGAAAAGGAATATCTGATGGAAAACCTCCTCGGACCTGTTGAATATGGTACATAACCTCCAAGGTGCAGCCGAAGAGGTTATGTACCATATTCTACAGGTCCAAGGAGGTTTTCTCACTTATACTCCACCCACCACCCATAGTAGAGCAAGAAAACTTTATATATCCATCTCTGAATTAGATATTTACGTGATTTTGGAAATTCCATTCCATGAGATATAAGGGACCTTAAGCAAACCCAACGTAGCTCAATAAATGCAGATGTAGGCATTTTTACGTGCATTGGTAGCTTTGGTAAAGACCTTCAATGTATTAGGGACCTTTAGCAAACTCGACGTAGCTCATTAAACGCAGACGTATCCTATGCCTTCAGCACTGCTACGTCTGCGTTTTATGAGCTTTTACGTGGTTGCTAAAGGTCCCTATTATGAGCTTTTACATGGTTGCTAAAGGTTCCTAGTGTGGGGTTCGAACCCGCACTCGTCAACATTCAACGCTGATCTCATTCATAAGCATTTAATAAGTCATACAGATTATTGACTGGCTTGCTAGCTCAGTGGGTAACACCACCGACTTGTAATCTGAAATTTCTGGGTTCCGGTCTCAACAGAGGCAAGCTTTCACTGAGCTACCTTTTTTGAACAAAACATTTTACTCACTTATACTGCACCCATCATCCATAGTAGAGCAAGAAAATGTTATATATCCATCTCTAAATGAGAAATTAACAGGATTTTTGAAATTCTATTCCATGAGATATTGTGCTATATCCTTTGATGTATTTTGTGTACCCTACTTGCTACAAAACTTGGATTACCTACACTGTATATTGTTACCAAAATGTGAACATGGCAATTTCATTGATGGCCAGGAACCCACAACCTTCCAATTGAGAATCCACTGCTTTATCCATTCAGCCATGGAGGACAGACATACCTTTGGTGAAACTGCAGATTACATATACAGCGTCATTTTCGTCTGTTTTAATTTAGATTTCCTGACCTGTCCAACTTGTCCAAAGCAATAATTGTGAATAGTGTCTTTCTCACTGTCTGTCTCCCACTGTCTTTCTTCCTCTTGGTGTTTAGCAGTTGGCTTTGAACAATGCCTGCAGTAGTGATATTGAGGCTCAGCATTGCCACCTGGTAACAAGAGAATGAAGCAGTGATGCAGAGTTGTCAATTTGTTCCAACAGCTGGAAGCACCGAGTCAACTCTCAGAGGGAAGAGACTGATAGAAATAGAGCAGTGGAGCTCGGGAAATAGAATAAGATATTACAAAAAGAGACACTGTCTTGGTCCTGACTGCCTGTGTATCTTGTCTATCTTTTATGTATACATTGCACACATATCAAGTGTCTCTCTATTTTCAGCATCTCTGTTTGATGAGCTAAGCTGGGTTTGCTAGAGATCCCTTATCCGACCCTTCCAGCTGCAGGCATAAAAAGGAATATCTGATGGAAAACCTCCTCGGACCTGTTGAATATGGTACATAACCTCCAAGGCACAGCCTCAGAGGTTATGTACCATATTCTACAGGTCCAAGGAGGTTTTCTCACTTATACTCCACCCACCATCCATAGTAGAGCAAGAAAACGTTATATATCCATCTCTGAATAAGAGATTCACGTGATTTTCGGAATTCCATTCCATGAGATATTAGGGAGCTTTAGCAAACCCAACGTAGCTCAATAAATGCAGACGCAGGCATTTTTACGTGCATTGGTAGCCATGGTGAAGACCGTAAACGTATTATGAGCTTTTAAATGGTTGCTAAAGGTCCCGAGTGTGGGGTTCGAACCCACACCCGTCCACATTCAACGCTGATCTCATTCATAAGCATTTAATAAGTCATACAGATTATTGACTGGCTCGCTAGCTCAGTGGGTAACAACACCGACTTGTAATCTGAAAGTTGTGGGTTCCGGTCCCAACAGAGGCAAGCTTTCACTGAGCTACCTTTTTCGAACAAAACATTTTACTTACTTATACTGCACCCACCATCCATAGTAGAGCAAGAAAATGTTATATATCCATCTCTAAATGAGAAATTAACAGGATTTTCGAAATTCTATTCCATGAGATATTGTGCTATATCCTTTGATGTATTTTGTGAACCCTACTTGCTACAAAACTTGGATTACCTATATTGTTACCAAAATGTGAACATGGCAATTTCATTGATGGCCAGGAACCCACAACCTTCCAATTGAGAATCCACTGCTTCATCCATTCAGCCATGGAGGACAGACATACCTTTAGTGAAACTGCAGATTACATATACTGGTATACATATAAGCTGGGTTTGCTAAAGATCCCTTATCCGACCCTTCCCGCAGCACGCATGAAAAGGAATATCTGATGGAAAACCTCCTCTGACCTGTTGAATATGGTACATAACCTCCAAGGTGCAGCCGAAGAGGTTATGTACCATATTCTACAGGTCCAAGGAGGTTTTCTCACTTATACTCCACCCACCACCCATAGTAGAGCAAGAAAACTTTATATATCCATCTCTGAATTAGATATTTACGTGATTTTGGAAATTCCATTCCATGAGATATAAGGGACCTTAAGCAAACCCAACGTAGCTCAATAAATGCAGATGTAGGCATTTTTACGTGCATTGGTAGCCTTGGTAAAGACCTTCAATGTATTAGGGACCTTTAGCAAACTCGACGTAGCTCATTAAACGCAGACGTATCCTATGCCTTCAGCACTGCTACGTCTGCGTTTTATGAGCTTTTACGTGGTTGCTAAAGGTCCCTATTATGAGCTTTTACATGGTTGCTAAAGGTTCCTAGTGTGGGGTTCGAACCCGCACTCGTCAACATTCAACGCTGATCTCATTCATAAGCATTTAATAAGTCATACAGATTATTGACTGGCTTGCTAGCTCAGTGGGTAACACCACCGACTTGTAATCTGAAATTTCTGGGTTCCGGTCTCAACAGAGGCAAGCTTTCACTGAGCTACCTTTTTTGAACAAAACATTTTACTCACTTATACTGCACCCATCATCCATAGTAGAGCAAGAAAATGTTATATATCCATCTCTAAATGAGAAATTAACAGGATTTTTGAAATTCTATTCCATGAGATATTGTGCTATATCCTTTGATGTATTTTGTGTACCCTACTTGCTACAAAACTTGGATTACCTACACTGTATATTGTTACCAAAATGTGAACATGGCAATTTCATTGATGGCCAGGAACCCACAACCTTCCAATTGAGAATCCACTGCTTTATCCATTCAGCCATGGAGGACAGACATACCTTTGGTGAAACTGCAGATTACATATACAGCGTCATTTTCGTCTGTTTTAATTTAGATTTCCTGACCTGTCCAACTTGTCCAAAGCAATAATTGTGAATAGTGTCTTTCTCACTGTCTGTCTCCCACTGTCTTTCTTCCTCTTGGTGTTTAGCAGTTGGCTTTGAACAATGCCTGCAGTAGTGATATTGAGGCTCAGCATTGCCACCTGGTAACAAGAGAATGAAGCAGTGATGCAGAGTTGTCAATTTGTTCCAACAGCTGGAAGCACCGAGTCAACTCTCAGAGGGAAGAGACTGATAGAAATAGAGCAGTGGAGCTCGGGAAATAGAATAAGATATTACAAAAAGAGACACTGTCTTGGTCCTGACTGCCTGTGTATCTTGTCTATCTTTTATGTATACATTGCACACATATCAAGTGTCTCTCTATTTTCAGCATCTCTGTTTGATGAGCTAAGCTGGGTTTGCTAGAGATCCCTTATCCGACCCTTCCAGCTGCAGGCATAAAAAGGAATATCTGATGGAAAACCTCCTCGGACCTGTTGAATATGGTACATAACCTCCAAGGCACAGCCTCAGAGGTTATGTACCATATTCTACAGGTCCAAGGAGGTTTTCTCACTTATACTCCACCCACCATCCATAGTAGAGCAAGAAAACGTTATATATCCATCTCTGAATAAGAGATTCACGTGATTTTCGGAATTCCATTCCATGAGATATTAGGGAGCTTTAGCAAACCCAACGTAGCTCAATAAATGCAGACGCAGGCATTTTTACGTGCATTGGTAGCCATGGTGAAGACCGTAAACGTATTATGAGCTTTTAAATGGTTGCTAAAGGTCCCGAGTGTGGGGTTCGAACCCACACCCGTCCACATTCAACGCTGATCTCATTCATAAGCATTTAATAAGTCATACAGATTATTGACTGGCTCGCTAGCTCAGTGGGTAACAACACCGACTTGTAATCTGAAAGTTGTGGGTTCCGGTCCCAACAGAGGCAAGCTTTCACTGAGCTACCTTTTTTGAACAAAACATTTTACTCACTTATACTGCACCCACCATCCATAGTAGAGCAAGAAAATGTTATATATCCATCTCTAAATGAGAAATTAACAGGATTTTCGAAATTCTATTCCATGAGATATTGTGCTATATCCTTTGATGTATTTTGTGAACCCTACTTGCTACAAAACTTGGATTACCTATATTGTTACCAAAATGTGAACATGGCAATTTCATTGATGGCCAGGAACCCACAACCTTCCAATTGAGAATCCACTGCTTCATCCATTCAGCCATGGAGGACAGACATACCTTTAGTGAAACTGCAGATTACATATACTGGTATACATATAAGCTGGGTTTGCTAAAGATCCCTTATCCGACCCTTCCCGCAGCACGCATGAAAAGGAATATCTGATGGAAAACCTCCTCGGACCTGTTGAATATGGTACATAACCTCCAAGGTGCAGCCGAAGAGGTTATGTACCATATTCTACAGGTCCAAGGAGGTTTTCTCACTTATACTCCACCCACCACCCATAGTAGAGCAAGAAAACTTTATATATCCATCTCTGAATTAGATATTTACGTGATTTTGGAAATTCCATTCCATGAGATATAAGGGACCTTAAGCAAACCCAACGTAGCTCAATAAATGCAGATGTAGGCATTTTTACGTGCATTGGTAGCCTTGGTAAAGACCTTCAATGTATTAGGGACCTTTAGCAAACTCGACGTAGCTCATAAAACGCAGACGTATCCTATGCCTTCAGCACTGCTACGTCTGCGTTTTATGAGCTTTTACGTGGTTGCTAAAGGTCCCTATTATGAGCTTTTACATGGTTGCTAAAGGTTCCTAGTGTGGGGTTCGAACCAGCACTCGTCAACATTCAACGCTGATCTCATTCATAAGCATTTAATAAGTCATACAGATTATTGACTGGCTTGCTAGCTCAGTGGGTAACACCACCGACTTGTAATCTGAAATTTCTGGGTTCTGGTCTCAACAGAGGCAAGCTTTCACTGAGCTACCTTTTTTGAACAAAACATTTTACTCACTTATACTGCACCCATCATCCATAGTAGAGCAAGAAAATGTTATATATCCATCTCTAAATGAGAAATTAACAGGATTTTTGAAATTCTATTCCATGAGATATTGTGCTATATCCTTTGATGTATTTTGTGTACCCTACTTGCTACAAAACTTGGATTACCTACACTGTATATTGTTACCAAAATGTGAACATGGCAATTTCATTGATGGCCAGGAACCCACAACCTTCCAATTGAGAATCCACTGCTTTATCCATTCAGCCATGGAGGACAGACATACCTTTGGTGAAACTGCAGATTACATATACAGCGTCATTTTCGTCTGTTTTAATTTAGATTTCCTGACCTGTCCAACTTGTCCAAAGCAATAATTGTGAATAGTGTCTTTCTCACTGTCTGTCTCCCACTGTCTTTCTTCCTCTTGGTGTTTAGCAGTTGGCTTTGAACAATGCCTGCAGTAGTGATATTGAGGCTCAGCATTGCCACCTGGTAACAAGAGAATGAAGCAGTGATGTAGAGTTGTCAATTTGTTCCAACAGCTTGAAGCACCGAGTCAACTCTCAGAGGGAAGAGACTGATAGAAATAGAGCAGTGGAGCTCGGGAAATAGAATAAGATATTACAAAAAGAGACACTGTCTTGGTCCTGACTGCCTGTGAATCTTGTCTATCTTTTATGTATACATTGCACACATATCAAGTGTCTCTCTATTTTCAGCATCTCTGTTTGATGAGCTAAGCTGGGTTTGCTAGAGATCCCTTATCCGACCCTTCCAGCTGCAGGCATAAAAAGGAATATCTGATGGAAAACCTCCTCGGACCTGTTGAATATGGTACATAACCTCCAAGGCACAGCCTCAGAGGTTATGTACCATATTCTACAGGTCCAAGGAGGTTTTCTCACTTATACTCCACCCACCATCCATAGTAGAGCAAGAAAACGTTATATATCCATCTCTGAATAAGAGATTCACGTGATTTTCGGAATTCCATTCCATGAGATATTAGGGAGCTTTAGCAAACCCAACGTAGCTCAATAAATGCAGACGCAGGCATTTTTACGTGCATTGGTAGCCATGGTGAAGACCGTAAACGTATTATGAGCTTTTAAATGGTTGCTAAAGGTCCCGAGTGTGGGGTTCGAACCCACACCCGTCCACATTCAACGCTGATCTCATTCATAAGCATTTAATAAGTCATACAGATTATTGACTGGCTCGCTAGCTCAGTGGGTAACAACACCGACTTGTAATCTGAAAGTTGTGGGTTCCGGTCCCAACAGAGGCAAGCTTTCACTGAGCTACCTTTTTCGAACAAAACATTTTACTCACTTATACTGCACCCACCATCCATAGTAGAGCAAGAAAATGTTATATATCCATCTCTAAATGAGAAATTAACAGGATTTTCGAAATTCTATTCCATGAGATATTGTGCTATATCCTTTGATGTATTTTGTGAACCCTACTTGCTACAAAACTTGGATTACCTATATTGTTACCAAAATGTGAACATGGCAATTTCATTGATGGCCAGGAACCCACAACCTTCCAATTGAGAATCCACTGCTTCATCCATTCAGCCATGGAGGACAGACATACCTTTAGTGAAACTGCAGATTACATATACTGGTATACATATAAGCTGGGTTTGCTAAAGATCCCTTATCCGACCCTTCCCGCAGCACGCATGAAAAGGAATATCTGATGGAAAACCTCCTCGGACCTGTTGAATATGGTACATAACCTCCAAGGTGCAGCCGAAGAGGTTATGTACCACATTCTACAGGTCCAAGGAGGTTTTCTCACTTATACTCCACCCACCACCCATAGTAGAGCAAGAAAACTTTATATATCCATCTCTGAATTAGATATTTACGTGATTTTGGAAATTCCATTCCATGAGATATAAGGGACCTTAAGCAAACCCAACGTAGCTCAATAAATGCAGATGTAGGCATTTTTACGTGCATTGGTAGCTTTGGTAAAGACCTTCAATGTATTAGGGACCTTTAGCAAACTCGACGTAGCTCATTAAACGCAGACGTATCCTATGCCTTCAGCACTGCTACGTCTGCGTTTTATGAGCTTTTACGTGGTTGCTAAAGGTCCCTATTATGAGCTTTTACATGGTTGCTAAAGGTTCCTAGTGTGGGGTTCGAACCCGCACTCGTCAACATTCAACGCTGATCTCATTCATAAGCATTTAATAAGTCATACAGATTATTGACTGGCTTGCTAGCTCAGTGGGTAACACCACCGACTTGTAATCTGAAATTTCTGGGTTCCGGTCTCAACAGAGGCAAGCTTTCACTGAGCTACCTTTTTTGAACAAAACATTTTACTCACTTATACTGCACCCATCATCCATAGTAGAGCAAGAAAATGTTATATATCCATCTCTAAATGAGAAATTAACAGGATTTTTGAAATTCTATTCCATGAGATATTGTGCTATATCCTTTGATGTATTTTGTGTACCCTACTTGCTACAAAACTTGGATTACCTACACTGTATATTGTTACCAAAATGTGAACATGGCAATTTCATTGATGGCCAGGAACCCACAACCTTCCAATTGAGAATCCACTGCTTTATCCATTCAGCCATGGAGGACAGACATACCTTTGGTGAAACTGCAGATTACATATACAGCGTCATTTTCGTCTGTTTTAATTTAGATTTCCTGACCTGTCCAACTTGTCCAAAGCAATAATTGTGAATAGTGTCTTTCTCACTGTCTGTCTCCCACTGTCTTTCTTCCTCTTGGTGTTTAGCAGTTGGCTTTGAACAATGCCTGCAGTAGTGATATTGAGGCTCAGCATTGCCACCTGGTAACAAGAGAATGAAGCAGTGATGCAGAGTTGTCAATTTGTTCCAACAGCTGGAAGCACCGAGTCAACTCTCAGAGGGAAGAGACTGATAGAAATAGAGCAGTGGAGCTCGGGAAATAGAATAAGATATTACAAAAAGAGACACTGTCTTGGTCCTGACTGCCTGTGTATCTTGTCTATCTTTTATGTATACATTGCACACATATCAAGTGTCTCTCTATTTTCAGCATCTCTGTTTGATGAGCTAAGCTGGGTTTGCTAGAGATCCCTTATCCGACCCTTCCAGCTGCAGGCATAAAAAGGAATATCTGATGGAAAACCTCCTCGGACCTGTTGAATATGGTACATAACCTCCAAGGCACAGCCTCAGAGGTTATGTACCATATTCTACAGGTCCAAGGAGGTTTTCTCACTTATACTCCACCCACCATCCATAGTAGAGCAAGAAAACGTTATATATCCATCTCTGAATAAGAGATTCACGTGATTTTCGGAATTCCATTCCATGAGATATTAGGGAGCTTTAGCAAACCCAACGTAGCTCAATAAATGCAGACGCAGGCATTTTTACGTGCATTGGTAGCCATGGTGAAGACCGTAAACGTATTATGAGCTTTTAAATGGTTGCTAAAGGTCCCGAGTGTGGGGTTCGAACCCACACCCGTCCACATTCAACGCTGATCTCATTCATAAGCATTTAATAAGTCATACAGATTATTGACTGGCTCGCTAGCTCAGTGGGTAACAACACCGACTTGTAATCTGAAAGTTGTGGGTTCCGGTCCCAACAGAGGCAAGCTTTCACTGAGCTACCTTTTTCGAACAAAACATTTTACTCACTTATACTGCACCCACCATCCATAGTAGAGCAAGAAAATGTTATATATCCATCTCTAAATGAGAAATTAACAGGATTTTCGAAATTCTATTCCATGAGATATTGTGCTATATCCTTTGATGTATTTTGTGAACCCTACTTGCTACAAAACTTGGATTACCTATATTGTTACCAAAATGTGAACATGGCAATTTCATTGATGGCCAGGAACCCACAACCTTCCAATTGAGAATCCACTGCTTCATCCATTCAGCCATGGAGGACAGACATACCTTTAGTGAAACTGCAGATTACATATACTGGTATACATATAAGCTGGGTTTGCTAAAGATCCCTTATCCGACCCTTCCCGCAGCACGCATGAAAAGGAATATCTGATGGAAAACCTCCTCGGACCTGTTGAATATGGTACATAACCTCCAAGGTGCAGCCGAAGAGGTTATGTACCACATTCTACAGGTCCAAGGAGGTTTTCTCACTTATACTCCACCCACCACCCATAGTAGAGCAAGAAAACTTTATATATCCATCTCTGAATTAGATATTTACGTGATTTTGGAAATTCCATTCCATGAGATATAAGGGACCTTAAGCAAACCCAACGTAGCTCAATAAATGCAGATGTAGGCATTTTTACGTGCATTGGTAGCTTTGGTAAAGACCTTCAATGTATTAGGGACCTTTAGCAAACTCGACGTAGCTCATTAAACGCAGACGTATCCTATGCCTTCAGCACTGCTACGTCTGCGTTTTATGAGCTTTTACGTGGTTGCTAAAGGTCCCTATTATGAGCTTTTACATGGTTGCTAAAGGTTCCTAGTGTGGGGTTCGAACCCGCACTCGTCAACATTCAACGCTGATCTCATTCATAAGCATTTAATAAGTCATACAGATTATTGACTGGCTTGCTAGCTCAGTGGGTAACACCACCGACTTGTAATCTGAAATTTCTGGGTTCCGGTCTCAACAGAGGCAAGCTTTCACTGAGCTACCTTTTTTGAACAAAACATTTTACTCACTTATACTGCACCCATCATCCATAGTAGAGCAAGAAAATGTTATATATCCATCTCTAAATGAGAAATTAACAGGATTTTTGAAATTCTATTCCATGAGATATTGTGCTATATCCTTTGATGTATTTTGTGTACCCTACTTGCTACAAAACTTGGATTACCTACACTGTATATTGTTACCAAAATGTGAACATGGCAATTTCATTGATGGCCAGGAACCCACAACCTTCCAATTGAGAATCCACTGCTTTATCCATTCAGCCATGGAGGACAGACATACCTTTGGTGAAACTGCAGATTACATATACAGCGTCATTTTCGTCTGTTTTAATTTAGATTTCCTGACCTGTCCAACTTGTCCAAAGCAATAATTGTGAATAGTGTCTTTCTCACTGTCTGTCTCCCACTGTCTTTCTTCCTCTTGGTGTTTAGCAGTTGGCTTTGAACAATGCCTGCAGTAGTGATATTGAGGCTCAGCATTGCCACCTGGTAACAAGAGAATGAAGCAGTGATGCAGAGTTGTCAATTTGTTCCAACAGCTGGAAGCACCGAGTCAACTCTCAGAGGGAAGAGACTGATAGAAATAGAGCAGTGGAGCTCGGGAAATAGAATAAGATATTACAAAAAGAGACACTGTCTTGGTCCTGACTGCCTGTGTATCTTGTCTATCTTTTATGTATACATTGCACACATATCAAGTGTCTCTCTATTTTCAGCATCTCTGTTTGATGAGCTAAGCTGGGTTTGCTAGAGATCCCTTATCCGACCCTTCCAGCTGCAGGCATAAAAAGGAATATCTGATGGAAAACCTCCTCGGACCTGTTGAATATGGTACATAACCTCCAAGGCACAGCCTCAGAGGTTATGTACCATATTCTACAGGTCCAAGGAGGTTTTCTCACTTATACTCCACCCACCATCCATAGTAGAGCAAGAAAACGTTATATATCCATCTCTGAATAAGAGATTCACGTGATTTTCGGAATTCCATTCCATGAGATATTAGGGAGCTTTAGCAAACCCAACGTAGCTCAATAAATGCAGACGCAGGCATTTTTACGTGCATTGGTAGCCATGGTGAAGACCGTAAACGTATTATGAGCTTTTAAATGGTTGCTAAAGGTCCCGAGTGTGGGGTTCGAACCCACACCCGTCCACATTCAACGCTGATCTCATTCATAAGCATTTAATAAGTCATACAGATTATTGACTGGCTCGCTAGCTCAGTGGGTAACAACACCGACTTGTAATCTGAAAGTTGTGGGTTCCGGTCCCAACAGAGGCAAGCTTTCACTGAGCTACCTTTTTCGAACAAAACATTTTACTCACTTATACTGCACCCACCATCCATAGTAGAGCAAGAAAATGTTATATATCCATCTCTAAATGAGAAATTAACAGGATTTTCGAAATTCTATTCCATGAGATATTGTGCTATATCCTTTGATGTATTTTGTGAACCCTACTTGCTACAAAACTTGGATTACCTATATTGTTACCAAAATGTGAACATGGCAATTTCATTGATGGCCAGGAACCCACAACCTTCCAATTGAGAATCCACTGCTTCATCCATTCAGCCATGGAGGACAGACATACCTTTAGTGAAACTGCAGATTACATATACTGGTATACATATAAGCTGGGTTTGCTAAAGATCCCTTATCCGACCCTTCCCGCAGCACGCATGAAAAGGAATATCTGATGGAAAACCTCCTCGGACCTGTTGAATATGGTACATAACCTCCAAGGTGCAGCCGAAGAGGTTATGTACCACATTCTACAGGTCCAAGGAGGTTTTCTCACTTATACTCCACCCACCACCCATAGTAGAGCAAGAAAACTTTATATATCCATCTCTGAATTAGATATTTACGTGATTTTGGAAATTCCATTCCATGAGATATAAGGGACCTTAAGCAAACCCAACGTAGCTCAATAAATGCAGATGTAGGCATTTTTACGTGCATTGGTAGCTTTGGTAAAGACCTTCAATGTATTAGGGACCTTTAGCAAACTCGACGTAGCTCATTAAACGCAGACGTATCCTATGCCTTCAGCACTGCTACGTCTGCGTTTTATGAGCTTTTACGTGGTTGCTAAAGGTCCCTATTATGAGCTTTTACATGGTTGCTAAAGGTTCCTAGTGTGGGGTTCGAACCCGCACTCGTCAACATTCAACGCTGATCTCATTCATAAGCATTTAATAAGTCATACAGATTATTGACTGGCTTGCTAGCTCAGTGGGTAACACCACCGACTTGTAATCTGAAATTTCTGGGTTCCGGTCTCAACAGAGGCAAGCTTTCACTGAGCTACCTTTTTTGAACAAAACATTTTACTCACTTATACTGCACCCATCATCCATAGTAGAGCAAGAAAATGTTATATATCCATCTCTAAATGAGAAATTAACAGGATTTTTGAAATTCTATTCCATGAGATATTGTGCTATATCCTTTGATGTATTTTGTGTACCCTACTTGCTACAAAACTTGGATTACCTACACTGTATATTGTTACCAAAATGTGAACATGGCAATTTCATTGATGGCCAGGAACCCACAACCTTCCAATTGAGAATCCACTGCTTTATCCATTCAGCCATGGAGGACAGACATACCTTTGGTGAAACTGCAGATTACATATACAGCGTCATTTTCGTCTGTTTTAATTTAGATTTCCTGACCTGTCCAACTTGTCCAAAGCAATAATTGTGAATAGTGTCTTTCTCACTGTCTGTCTCCCACTGTCTTTCTTCCTCTTGGTGTTTAGCAGTTGGCTTTGAACAATGCCTGCAGTAGTGATATTGAGGCTCAGCATTGCCACCTGGTAACAAGAGAATGAAGCAGTGATGCAGAGTTGTCAATTTGTTCCAACAGCTGGAAGCACCGAGTCAACTCTCAGAGGGAAGAGACTGATAGAAATAGAGCAGTGGAGCTCGGGAAATAGAATAAGATATTACAAAAAGAGACACTGTCTTGGTCCTGACTGCCTGTGTATCTTGTCTATCTTTTATGTATACATTGCACACATATCAAGTGTCTCTCTATTTTCAGCATCTCTGTTTGATGAGCTAAGCTGGGTTTGCTAGAGATCCCTTATCCGACCCTTCCAGCTGCAGGCATAAAAAGGAATATCTGATGGAAAACCTCCTCGGACCTGTTGAATATGGTACATAACCTCCAAGGCACAGCCTCAGAGGTTATGTACCATATTCTACAGGTCCAAGGAGGTTTTCTCACTTATACTCCACCCACCATCCATAGTAGAGCAAGAAAACGTTATATATCCATCTCTGAATAAGAGATTCACGTGATTTTCGGAATTCCATTCCATGAGATATTAGGGAGCTTTAGCAAACCCAACGTAGCTCAATAAATGCAGACGCAGGCATTTTTACGTGCATTGGTAGCCATGGTGAAGACCGTAAACGTATTATGAGCTTTTAAATGGTTGCTAAAGGTCCCGAGTGTGGGGTTCGAACCCACACCCGTCCACATTCAACGCTGATCTCATTCATAAGCATTTAATAAGTCATACAGATTATTGACTGGCTCGCTAGCTCAGTGGGTAACAACACCGACTTGTAATCTGAAAGTTGTGGGTTCCGGTCCCAACAGAGGCAAGCTTTCACTGAGCTACCTTTTTCGAACAAAACATTTTACTCACTTATACTGCACCCACCATCCATAGTAGAGCAAGAAAATGTTATATATCCATCTCTAAATGAGAAATTAACAGGATTTTCGAAATTCTATTCCATGAGATATTGTGCTATATCCTTTGATGTATTTTGTGAACCCTACTTGCTACAAAACTTGGATTACCTATATTGTTACCAAAATGTGAACATGGCAATTTCATTGATGGCCAGGAACCCACAACCTTCCAATTGAGAATCCACTGCTTCATCCATTCAGCCATGGAGGACAGACATACCTTTAGTGAAACTGCAGATTACATATACTGGTATACATATAAGCTGGGTTTGCTAAAGATCCCTTATCCGACCCTTCCCGCAGCACGCATGAAAAGGAATATCTGATGGAAAACCTCCTCGGACCTGTTGAATATGGTACATAACCTCCAAGGTGCAGCCGAAGAGGTTATGTACCACATTCTACAGGTCCAAGGAGGTTTTCTCACTTATACTCCACCCACCACCCATAGTAGAGCAAGAAAACTTTATATATCCATCTCTGAATTAGATATTTACGTGATTTTGGAAATTCCATTCCATGAGATATAAGGGACCTTAAGCAAACCCAACGTAGCTCAATAAATGCAGATGTAGGCATTTTTACGTGCATTGGTAGCTTTGGTAAAGACCTTCAATGTATTAGGGACCTTTAGCAAACTCGACGTAGCTCATTAAACGCAGACGTATCCTATGCCTTCAGCACTGCTACGTCTGCGTTTTATGAGCTTTTACGTGGTTGCTAAAGGTCCCTATTATGAGCTTTTACATGGTTGCTAAAGGTTCCTAGTGTGGGGTTCGAACCCGCACTCGTCAACATTCAACGCTGATCTCATTCATAAGCATTTAATAAGTCATACAGATTATTGACTGGCTTGCTAGCTCAGTGGGTAACACCACCGACTTGTAATCTGAAATTTCTGGGTTCCGGTCTCAACAGAGGCAAGCTTTCACTGAGCTACCTTTTTTGAACAAAACATTTTACTCACTTATACTGCACCCATCATCCATAGTAGAGCAAGAAAATGTTATATATCCATCTCTAAATGAGAAATTAACAGGATTTTTGAAATTCTATTCCATGAGATATTGTGCTATATCCTTTGATGTATTTTGTGTACCCTACTTGCTACAAAACTTGGATTACCTACACTGTATATTGTTACCAAAATGTGAACATGGCAATTTCATTGATGGCCAGGAACCCACAACCTTCCAATTGAGAATCCACTGCTTTATCCATTCAGCCATGGAGGACAGACATACCTTTGGTGAAACTGCAGATTACATATACAGCGTCATTTTCGTCTGTTTTAATTTAGATTTCCTGACCTGTCCAACTTGTCCAAAGCAATAATTGTGAATAGTGTCTTTCTCACTGTCTGTCTCCCACTGTCTTTCTTCCTCTTGGTGTTTAGCAGTTGGCTTTGAACAATGCCTGCAGTAGTGATATTGAGGCTCAGCATTGCCACCTGGTAACAAGAGAATGAAGCAGTGATGCAGAGTTGTCAATTTGTGCCAACAGCTGGAAGCACCGAGTCAACTCTCAGAGGGAAGAGACTGATAGAAATAGAGCAGTGGAGCTCGGGAAATAGAATAAGATATTACAAAAAGAGACACTGTCTTGGTCCTGACTGCCTGTGTATCTTGTCTATCTTTTATGTATACATTGCACACATATCAAGTGTCTCTCTATTTTCAGCATCTCTGTTTGATGAGCTAAGCTGGGTTTGCTAGAGATCCCTTATCCGACCCTTCCAGCTGCAGGCATAAAAAGGAATATCTGATGGAAAACCTCCTCGGACCTGTTGAATATGGTACATAACCTCCAAGGCACAGCCTCAGAGGTTATGTACCATATTCTACAGGTCCAAGGAGGTTTTCTCACTTATACTCCACCCACCATCCATAGTAGAGCAAGAAAACGTTATATATCCATCTCTGAATAAGAGATTCACGTGATTTTCGGAATTCCATTCCATGAGATATTAGGGAGCTTTAGCAAACCCAACGTAGCTCAATAAATGCAGACGCAGGCATTTTTACGTGCATTGGTAGCCATGGTGAAGACCGTAAACGTATTATGAGCTTTTAAATGGTTGCTAAAGGTCCCGAGTGTGGGGTTCGAACCCACACCCGTCCACATTCAACGCTGATCTCATTCATAAGCATTTAATAAGTCATACAGATTATTGACTGGCTCGCTAGCTCAGTGGGTAACAACACCGACTTGTAATCTGAAAGTTGTGGGTTCCGGTCCCAACAGAGGCAAGCTTTCACTGAGCTACCTTTTTCGAACAAAACATTTTACTCACTTATACTGCACCCACCATCCATAGTAGAGCAAGAAAATGTTATATATCCATCTCTAAATGAGAAATTAACAGGATTTTCGAAATTCTATTCCATGAGATATTGTGCTATATCCTTTGATGTATTTTGTGAACCCTACTTGCTACAAAACTTGGATTACCTATATTGTTACCAAAATGTGAACATGGCAATTTCATTGATGGCCAGGAACCCACAACCTTCCAATTGAGAATCCACTGCTTCATCCATTCAGCCATGGAGGACAGACATACCTTTAGTGAAACTGCAGATTACATATACTGGTATACATATAAGCTGGGTTTGCTAAAGATCCCTTATCCGACCCTTCCCGCAGCACGCATGAAAAGGAATATCTGATGGAAAACCTCCTCGGACCTGTTGAATATGGTACATAACCTCCAAGGTGCAGCCGAAGAGGTTATGTACCATATTCTACAGGTCCAAGGAGGTTTTCTCACTTATACTCCACCCACCACCCATAGTAGAGCAAGAAAACTTTATATATCCATCTCTGAATTAGATATTTACGTGATTTTGGAAATTCCATTCCATGAGATATAAGGGACCTTAAGCAAACCCAACGTAGCTCAATAAATGCAGATGTAGGCATTTTTACGTGCATTGGTAGCTTTGGTAAAGACCTTCAATGTATTAGGGACCTTTAGCAAACTCGACGTAGCTCATTAAACGCAGACGTATCCTATGCCTTCAGCACTGCTACGTCTGCGTTTTATGAGCTTTTACGTGGTTGCTAAAGGTCCCTATTATGAGCTTTTACATGGTTGCTAAAGGTTCCTAGTGTGGGGTTCGAACCCGCACTCGTCAACATTCAACGCTGATCTCATTCATAAGCATTTAATAAGTCATACAGATTATTGACTGGCTTGCTAGCTCAGTGGGTAACACCACCGACTTGTAATCTGAAATTTCTGGGTTCCGGTCTCAACAGAGGCAAGCTTTCACTGAGCTACCTTTTTTGAACAAAACATTTTACTCACTTATACTGCACCCATCATCCATAGTAGAGCAAGAAAATGTTATATATCCATCTCTAAATGAGAAATTAACAGGATTTTTGAAATTCTATTCCATGAGATATTGTGCTATATCCTTTGATGTATTTTGTGTACCCTACTTGTCACAAAACTTGGATTACCTACACTGTATATTGTTACCAAAATGTGAACATGGCAATTTCATTGATGGCCAGGAACCCACAACCTTCCAATTGAGAATCCACTGCTTTATCCATTCAGCCATGGAGGACAGACATACCTTTGGTGAAACTGCAGATTACATATACAGCGTCATTTTCGTCTGTTTTAATTTAGATTTCCTGACCTGTCCAACTTGTCCAAAGCAATAATTGTGAATAGTGTCTTTCTCACTGTCTGTCTCCCACTGTCTTTCTTCCTCTTGGTGTTTAGCAGTTGGCTTTGAACAATGCCTGCAGTAGTGATATTGAGGCTCAGCATTGCCACCTGGTAACAAGAGAATGAAGCAGTGATGCAGAGTTGTCAATTTGTTCCAACAGCTGGAAGCACCGAGTCAACTCTCAGAGGGAAGAGACTGATAGAAATAGAGCAGTGGAGCTCGGGAAATAGAATAAGATATTACAAAAAGAGACACTGTCTTGGTCCTGACTGCCTGTGTATCTTGTCTATCTTTTATGTATACATTGCACACATATCAAGTGTCTCTCTATTTTCAGCATCTCTGTTTGATGAGCTAAGCTGGGTTTGCTAAAGATCCCTTATCCGACCCTTCCAGCTGCAGGCATAAAAAGGAATATCTGATGGAAAACCTCCTCGCACCTGTCGAATATGGTACATAACCTCCAAGGTGCAGCCTCAGAGGTTATGTACCATATTCTACAGGTCCAAGGAGGTTTTCTCACTTATACTCCACCCACCATCCATAGTAGAGCAAGAAAACGTTATATATCCATCTCTGAATAAGAGATTCACGTGATTTTCGGAATTCCATTCCATGAGATATTAGGGAGCTTTAGCAAACGCAACGTAGCTCAATAAATGCAGACGCAGGCATTTTTACGTGCATTGGTAGCCATGGTGAAGACCGTAAACGTATTATGAGCTTTTAAATGGTTGCTAAAGGTCCCGAGTGTGGGGTTCGAACCCACACCCGTCCACATTCAACGCTGATCTCATTCATAAGCATTTAATAAGTCATACAGATTATTGACTGGCTCGCTAGCTCAGTGGGTAACAACACCGACTTGTAATCTGAAAGTTGTGGGTTCCGGTCCCAACAGAGGCAAGCTTTCACTGAGCTACCTTTTTCGAACAAAACATTTTACTCACGTATACTGCACCCACCATCCATAGTAGAGCAAGAAAATGTTATATATCCATCTCTAAATGAGAAATTAACAGGATTTTCGAAATTCTATTCCATGAGATATTGTGCTATATCCTTTGATGTATTTTGTGAACCCTACTTGCTACAAAACTTGGATTACCTATATTGTTACCAAAATGTGAACATGGCAATTTCATTGATGGCCAGGAACCCACAACCTTCCAATTGAGAATCCACTGCTTCATCCATTCAGCCATGGAGGACAGACATACCTTTAGTGAAACTGCAGATTACATATACTGGTATACATATAAGCTGGGTTTGCTAAAGATCCCTTATCCGACCCTTCCCGCAGCACGCATGAAAAGGAATATCTGATGGAAAACCTCCTCGGACCTGTTGAATATGGTACATAACCTCCAAGGTGCAGCCGAAGAGGTTATGTACCATATTCTACAGGTCCAAGGAGGTTTTCTCACTTATACTCCACCCACCACCCATAGTAGAGCAAGAAAACTTTATATATCCATCTCTGAATTAGATATTTACGTGATTTTGGAAATTCCATTCCATGAGATATAAGGGACCTTAAGCAAACCCAACGTAGCTCAATAAATGCAGATGTAGGCATTTTTACGTGCATTGGTAGCTTTGGTAAAGACCTTCAATGTATTAGGGACCTTTAGCAAACTCGACGTAGCTCATTAAACGCAGACGTATCCTATGCCTTCAGCACTGCTACGTCTGCGTTTTATGAGCTTTTACGTGGTTGCTAAAGGTCCCTATTATGAGCTTTTACATGGTTGCTAAAGGTTCCTAGTGTGGGGTTCGAACCCGCACTCGTCAACATTCAACGCTGATCTCATTCATAAGCATTTAATAAGTCATACAGATTATTGACTGGCTTGCTAGCTCAGTGGGTAACACCACCGACTTGTAATCTGAAATTTCTGGGTTCCGGTCTCAACAGAGGCAAGCTTTCACTGAGCTACCTTTTTTGAACAAAACATTTTACTCACTTATACTGCACCCATCATCCATAGTAGAGCAAGAAAATGTTATATATCCATCTCTAAATGAGAAATTAACAGGATTTTTGAAATTCTATTCCATGAGATATTGTGCTATATCCTTTGATGTATTTTGTGTACCCTACTTGTCACAAAACTTGGATTACCTACACTGTATATTGTTACCAAAATGTGAACATGGCAATTTCATTGATGGCCAGGAACCCACAACCTTCCAATTGAGAATCCACTGCTTTATCCATTCAGCCATGGAGGACAGACATACCTTTGGTGAAACTGCAGATTACATATACAGCGTCATTTTCGTCTGTTTTAATTTAGATTTCCTGACCTGTCCAACTTGTCCAAAGCAATAATTGTGAATAGTGTCTTTCTCACTGTCTGTCTCCCACTGTCTTTCTTCCTCTTGGTGTTTAGCAGTTGGCTTTGAACAATGCCTGCAGTAGTGATATTGAGGCTCAGCATTGCCACCTGGTAACAAGAGAATGAAGCAGTGATGCAGAGTTGTCAATTTGTTCCAACAGCTGGAAGCACCGAGTCAACTCTCAGAGGGAAGAGACTGATAGAAATAGAGCAGTGGAGCTCGGGAAATAGAATAAGATATTACAAAAAGAGACACTGTCTTGGTCCTGACTGCCTGTGTATCTTGTCTATCTTTTATGTATACATTGCACACATATCAAGTGTCTCTCTATTTTCAGCATCTCTGTTTGATGAGCTAAGCTGGGTTTGCTAAAGATCCCTTATCCGACCCTTCCAGCTGCAGGCATAAAAAGGAATATCTGATGGAAAACCTCCTCGCACCTGTCGAATATGGTACATAACCTCCAAGGTGCAGCCTCAGAGGTTATGTACCATATTCTACAGGTCCAAGGAGGTTTTCTCACTTATACTCCACCCACCATCCATAGTAGAGCAAGAAAACGTTATATATCCATCTCTGAATAAGAGATTCACGTGATTTTCGGAATTCCATTCCATGAGATATTAGGGAGCTTTAGCAAACGCAACGTAGCTCAATAAATGCAGACGCAGGCATTTTTACGTGCATTGGTAGCCATGGTGAAGACCGTAAACGTATTATGAGCTTTTAAATGGTTGCTAAAGGTCCCGAGTGTGGGGTTCGAACCCACACCCGTCCACATTCAACGCTGATCTCATTCATAAGCATTTAATAAGTCATACAGATTATTGACTGGCTCGCTAGCTCAGTGGGTAACAACACCGACTTGTAATCTGAAAGTTGTGGGTTCCGGTCCCAACAGAGGCAAGCTTTCACTGAGCTACCTTTTTCGAACAAAACATTTTACTCACTTATACTGCACCCACCATCCATAGTAGAGCAAGAAAATGTTATATATCCATCTCTAAATGAGAAATTAACAGGATTTTCGAAATTCTATTCCATGAGATATTGTGCTATATCCTTTGATGTATTTTGTGAACCCTACTTGCTACAAAACTTGGATTACCTATATTGTTACCAAAATGTGAACATGGCAATTTCATTGATGGCCAGGAACCCACAACCTTCCAATTGAGAATCCACTGCTTCATCCATTCAGCCATGGAGGACAGACATACCTTTAGTGAAACTGCAGATTACATATACTGGTATACATATAAGCTGGGTTTGCTAAAGATCCCTTATCCGACCCTTCCCGCAGCACGCATGAAAAGGAATATCTGATGGAAAACCTCCTCGGACCTGTTGAATATGGTACATAACCTCCAAGGTGCAGCCGAAGAGGTTATGTACCATATTCTACAGGTCCAAGGAGGTTTTCTCACTTATACTCCACCCACCACCCATAGTAGAGCAAGAAAACTTTATATATCCATCTCTGAATTAGATATTTACGTGATTTTGGAAATTCCATTCCATGAGATATAAGGGACCTTAAGCAAACCCAACGTAGCTCAATAAATGCAGATGTAGGCATTTTTACGTGCATTGGTAGCTTTGGTAAAGACCTTCAATGTATTAGGGACCTTTAGCAAACTCGACGTAGCTCATTAAACGCAGACGTATCCTATGCCTTCAGCACTGCTACGTCTGCGTTTTATGAGCTTTTACGTGGTTGCTAAAGGTCCCTATTATGAGCTTTTACATGGTTGCTAAAGGTTCCTAGTGTGGGGTTCGAACCCGCACTCGTCAACATTCAACGCTGATCTCATTCATAAGCATTTAATAAGTCATACAGATTATTGACTGGCTTGCTAGCTCAGTGGGTAACACCACCGACTTGTAATCTGAAATTTCTGGGTTCCGGTCTCAACAGAGGCAAGCTTTCACTGAGCTACCTTTTTTGAACAAAACATTTTACTCACTTATACTGCACCCATCATCCATAGTAGAGCAAGAAAATGTTATATATCCATCTCTAAATGAGAAATTAACAGGATTTTTGAAATTCTATTCCATGAGATATTGTGCTATATCCTTTGATGTATTTTGTGTACCCTACTTGTCACAAAACTTGGATTACCTACACTGTATATTGTTACCAAAATGTGAACATGGCAATTTCATTGATGGCCAGGAACCCACAACCTTCCAATTGAGAATCCACTGCTTTATCCATTCAGCCATGGAGGACAGACATACCTTTGGTGAAACTGCAGATTACATATACAGCGTCATTTTCGTCTGTTTTAATTTAGATTTCCTGACCTGTCCAACTTGTCCAAAGCAATAATTGTGAATAGTGTCTTTCTCACTGTCTGTCTCCCACTGTCTTTCTTCCTCTTGGTGTTTAGCAGTTGGCTTTGAACAATGCCTGCAGTAGTGATATTGAGGCTCAGCATTGCCACCTGGTAACAAGAGAATGAAGCAGTGATGCAGAGTTGTCAATTTGTTCCAACAGCTGGAAGCACCGAGTCAACTCTCAGAGGGAAGAGACTGATAGAAATAGAGCAGTGGAGCTCGGGAAATAGAATAAGATATTACAAAAAGAGACACTGTCTTGGTCCTGACTGCCTGTGTATCTTGTCTATCTTTTATGTATACATTGCACACATATCAAGTGTCTCTCTATTTTCAGCATCTCTGTTTGATGAGCTAAGCTGGGTTTGCTAAAGATCCCTTATCCGACCCTTCCAGCTGCAGGCATAAAAAGGAATATCTGATGGAAAACCTCCTCGCACCTGTCGAATATGGTACATAACCTCCAAGGTGCAGCCTCAGAGGTTATGTACCATATTCTACAGGTCCAAGGAGGTTTTCTCACTTATACTCCACCCACCATCCATAGTAGAGCAAGAAAACGTTATATATCCATCTCTGAATAAGAGATTCACGTGATTTTCGGAATTCCATTCCATGAGATATTAGGGAGCTTTAGCAAACGCAACGTAGCTCAATAAATGCAGACGCAGGCATTTTTACGTGCATTGGTAGCCATGGTGAAGACCGTAAACGTATTATGAGCTTTTAAATGGTTGCTAAAGGTCCCGAGTGTGGGGTTCGAACCCACACCCGTCCACATTCAACGCTGATCTCATTCATAAGCATTTAATAAGTCATACAGATTATTGACTGGCTCGCTAGCTCAGTGGGTAACAACACCGACTTGTAATCTGAAAGTTGTGGGTTCCGGTCCCAACAGAGGCAAGCTTTCACTGAGCTACCTTTTTCGAACAAAACATTTTACTCACTTATACTGCACCCACCATCCATAGTAGAGCAAGAAAATGTTATATATCCATCTCTAAATGAGAAATTAACAGGATTTTCGAAATTCTATTCCATGAGATATTGTGCTATATCCTTTGATGTATTTTGTGAACCCTACTTGCTACAAAACTTGGATTACCTATATTGTTACCAAAATGTGAACATGGCAATTTCATTGATGGCCAGGAACCCACAACCTTCCAATTGAGAATCCACTGCTTCATCCATTCAGCCATGGAGGACAGACATACCTTTAGTGAAACTGCAGATTACATATACTGGTATACATATAAGCTGGGTTTGCTAAAGATCCCTTATCCGACCCTTCCCGCAGCACGCATGAAAAGGAATATCTGATGGAAAACCTCCTCGGACCTGTTGAATATGGTACATAACCTCCAAGGTGCAGCCGAAGAGGTTATGTACCATATTCTACAGGTCCAAGGAGGTTTTCTCACTTATACTCCACCCACCACCCATAGTAGAGCAAGAAAACTTTATATATCCATCTCTGAATTAGATATTTACGTGATTTTGGAAATTCCATTCCATGAGATATAAGGGACCTTAAGCAAACCCAACGTAGCTCAATAAATGCAGATGTAGGCATTTTTACGTGCATTGGTAGCTTTGGTAAAGACCTTCAATGTATTAGGGACCTTTAGCAAACTCGACGTAGCTCATTAAACGCAGACGTATCCTATGCCTTCAGCACTGCTACGTCTGCGTTTTATGAGCTTTTACGTGGTTGCTAAAGGTCCCTATTATGAGCTTTTACATGGTTGCTAAAGGTTCCTAGTGTGGGGTTCGAACCCGCACTCGTCAACATTCAACGCTGATCTCATTCATAAGCATTTAATAAGTCATACAGATTATTGACTGGCTTGCTAGCTCAGTGGGTAACACCACCGACTTGTAATCTGAAATTTCTGGGTTCCGGTCTCAACAGAGGCAAGCTTTCACTGAGCTACCTTTTTTGAACAAAACATTTTACTCACTTATACTGCACCCATCATCCATAGTAGAGCAAGAAAATGTTATATATCCATCTCTAAATGAGAAATTAACAGGATTTTTGAAATTCTATTCCATGAGATATTGTGCTATATCCTTTGATGTATTTTGTGTACCCTACTTGCTACAAAACTTGGATTACCTACACTGTATATTGTTACCAAAATGTGAACATGGCAATTTCATTGATGGCCAGGAACCCACAACCTTCCAATTGAGAATCCACTGCTTTATCCATTCAGCCATGGAGGACAGACATACCTTTGGTGAAACTGCAGATTACATATACAGCGTCATTTTCGTCTGTTTTAATTTAGATTTCCTGACCTGTCCAACTTGTCCAAAGCAATAATTGTGAATAGTGTCTTTCTCACTGTCTGTCTCCCACTGTCTTTCTTCCTCTTGGTGTTTAGCAGTTGGCTTTGAACAATGCCTGCAGTAGTGATATTGAGGCTCAGCATTGCCACCTGGTAACAAGAGAATGAAGCAGTGATGCAGAGTTGTCAATTTGTTCCAACAGCTGGAAGCACCGAGTCAACTCTCAGAGGGAAGAGACTGATAGAAATAGAGCAGTGGAGCTCGGGAAATAGAATAAGATATTACAAAAAGAGACACTGTCTTGGTCCTGACTGCCTGTGTATCTTGTCTATCTTTTATGTATACATTGCACACATATCAAGTGTCTCTCTATTTTCAGCATCTCTGTTTGATGAGCTAAGCTGGGTTTGCTAAAGATCCCTTATCCGACCCTTCCAGCTGCAGGCATAAAAAGGAATATCTGATGGAAAACCTCCTCGCACCTGTCGAATATGGTACATAACCTCCAAGGTGCAGCCTCAGAGGTTATGTACCATATTCTACAGGTCCAAGGAGGTTTTCTCACTTATACTCCACCCACCATCCATAGTAGAGCAAGAAAACGTTATATATCCATCTCTGAATAAGAGATTCACGTGATTTTCGGAATTCCATTCCATGAGATATTAGGGAGCTTTAGCAAACCCAACGTAGCTCAATAAATGCAGACGCAGGCATTTTTACGTGCATTGGTAGCCATGGTGAAGACCGTAAACGTATTATGAGCTTTTACATGGTTGCTAAAGGTCCCGAGTGTGGGGTTAGAACCCACACCCGTCCACATTCAACGCTGATCTCATTCATCAGCATTTAAACAAGTCATACAGATTATTGACTGGCTCGCTAGCTCAGTGGGTAACAACACCGACTTGTAATCTGAAAGTTGTGGGTTCCGGTCCCAACAGAGGCAAACTTTCACTGAGCTACCTTTTTCGAACAAAACATTTTACTCACTTATACTGCACCCACCATCCATAGTAGAGCAAGAAAATGTTATATATCCATCTCTAAATGAGAAATTAACAGGATTTTCGAAATTCTATTCCATGAGATATTGTGCTATATCCTTTGATGTATTTTGTGAACCCTACTTGCTACAAAACTTGGATTACCTATATTGTTACCAAAATGTGAACATGGCAATTTCATTGATGGCCAGGAACCCACAACCTTCCAATTGAGAATCCACTGCTTCATCCATTCAGCCATGGAGGACAGACATACCTTTAGTGAAACTGCAGATTACATATACTGGTATACATATAAGCTGGGTTTGCTAAAGATCCCTTATCCGACCCTTCCCGCAGCACGCATGAAAAGGAATATCTGATGGAAAACCTCCTCGGACCTGTTGAATATGGTACATAACCTCCAAGGTGCAGCCGAAGAGGTTATGTACCATATTCTACAGGTCCAAGGAGGTTTTCTCACTTATACTCCACCCACCACCCATAGTAGAGCAAGAAAACTTTATATATCCATCTCTGAATTAGATATTTACATGATTTTGGAAATTCCATTCCATGAGATATAAGGGACCTTAAGCAAACCCAACGTAGCTCAATAAATGCAGATGTAGGCATTTTTACGTGCATTGGTAGCCTTGGTAAAGACCTTCAATGTATTAGGGACCTTTAGCAAACTCGACGTAGCTCATTAAACGCAGACGTATCCTATGCCTTCAGCACTGCTACGTCTGCGTTTTATGAGCTTTTACGTGGTTGCTAAAGGTCCCTATTATGAGCTTTTACATGGTTGCTAAAGGTTCCTAGTGTGGGGTTCGAACCCGCACTCGTCAACATTCAACGCTGATCTCATTCATAAGCATTTAATAAGTCATACAGATTATTGACTGGCTTGCTAGCTCAGTGGGTAACACCACCGACTTGTAATCTGAAATTTCTGGGTTCCGGTCTCAACAGAGGCAAGCTTTCACTGAGCTACCTTTTTCGAACAAAACATTTTACTCACTTATACTGCACCCATCATCCATAGTAGAGCAAGAAAATGTTATATATCCATCTCTAAATGAGAAATTAACAGGATTTTTGAAATTCTATTCCATGAGATATTGTGCTATATCCTTTGATGTATTTTGTGTACCCTACTTGCTACAAAACTTGGATTACCTACACTGTATATTGTTACCAAAATGTGAACATGGCAATTTCATTGATGGCCAGGAACCCACAACCTTCCAATTGAGAATCCACTGCTTTATCCATTCAGCCATGGAGGACAGACATACCTTTGGTGAAACTGCAGATTACATATACAGCGTCATTTTCGTCTGTTTTAATTTAGATTTCCTGACCTGTCCAACTTGTCCAAAGCAATAATTGTGAATAGTGTCTTTCTCACTGTCTGTCTCCCACTGTCTTTCTTCCTCTTGGTGTTTAGCAGTTGGCTTTGAACAATGCCTGCAGTAGTGATATTGAGGCTCAGCATTGCCACCTGGTAACAAGAGAATGAAGCAGTGATGCAGAGTTGTCAATTTGTTCCAACAGCTGGAAGCACCGAGTCAACTCTCAGAGGGAAGAGACTGATAGAAATAGAGCAGTGGAGCTCGGGAAATAGAATAAGATATTAGGGACCTTTAGCAACCACGTAAAAGCTCATAAAACGCAGACGTAGCAGTGCTGAAGGCATAGGATACGTTTACGTTTAATGAGCTACGCCGGGTTTGCTAAAGGTCCCTACTACAAAAAGAGACACTGTCTTGGTCCTGACTGCCTGTGTATCTTGTCTATCTTTTATGTATACATTGCACACATATCAAGTGTCTCTCTATGTTCAGCATCTCTGTTTGATGAGCTAAGCTGGGTTTGCTAAAGATCCCTTATCCGACCCTTCCAGCTGCAGGCATAAAAAGGAATATCTGATGGAAAACCTCCTCGGACCTGTCGAATATGGTACATAACCTCCAAGATGCAGCCGACGAGGTTATGTACCATATTCTACAGGTCCAAGGAGGTTTTCTCACTTATACTCCACCCACCATCCATAGTAGAGCAAGAAAACGTTATATATCCATCTCTGAATAAGAGATTCACGTGATTTTCGGAATTCCATTCCATGAGATATTAGGGAGCTTTAGCAAACCCAACGTAGCTCAATAAATGCAGGCGCAGGCATTTTTACGTGCATTGGTAGCCATGGTGAAGACCGTAAACGTATTATGAGCTTTTACATGGTTGCTAAAGGTCCCGAGTGTGGGGTTCGAACCCACACCCGTCCACATTCAACGCTGATCTCATTCATAAGCATTTAATAAGTCATACAGATTATTGACTGGCTCGCTAGCTCAGTGGGTAACAACACCGACTTGTAATCTGAAAGATGTGGGTTCCGGTCCCAACAGAGGCAAACTTTCACTGAGCTACCTTTTTCGAACAAAACATTTTACTCACTTATACTGCACCCACCATCCATAGTAGAGCATAAAAATGTTATATATCCATCTCTAAATGAGAAATTAACAGGATTTTCGAAATTCTATTCCATGAGATATTGTGCTATATCCTTTGATGTATTTTGTGAACCCTACTTGCTACAAAACTTGGATTACCTATATTGTTACCAAAATGTGAACATGGCAATTTCATTGATGGCCAGGAACCCACAACCTTCCAATTGAGAATCCACTGCTTCATCCATTCAGCCATGGAGGACAGACATACCTTTAGTGAAACTGCAGATTACATATACTGGTATACATATAAGCTGGGTTTGCTAAAGATCCCTTATCCGACCCTTCCCGCAGCACGCATGAAAAGGAATATCTGATGGAAAACCTCCTCGGACCTGTTGAATATGGTACATAACCTCCAAGGCGCAGCCGAAGAGGTTATGTACCATATTCTACAGGTCCAAGGAGGTTTTCTCACTTATACTCCACCCACCACCCATAGTACAGCAAGAAAACTTTATATATCCATCTCTGAATTAGATATTTACGTGATTTTGGAAATTCCATTCCATGAGATATAAGGGAGCTTTAGCAAACCCAACGTAGCTCAATAAATGCAGGTGTAGGCATTTTTACGTGCATTGGTAGCTTTGGTAAAGACCTTCAATGTATTAGGGACCTTTAGCAAACTCGACGTAGCTCATTAAACGCAGACGTATCCTATGCCTTCAGCACTGCTACGTCTGCGTTTTATGAGCTTTTACGTGGTCCCTATTATGAGCTTTTACATGGTTGCTAAAGATTCCTAGTGTGGGGTTCGAACCCGCACTCGTCAACATTCAACGCTGGTCTCATTCATAAGCATTTAATAAGTCATACAGATTATTGACTGGCTCGCTAGCTCAGTGGGTAACACCACTGACTTGTAATCTGAAATTTCTGGGTTCCGGTCCCAACAGAGGCAAGCTTTCACTGAGCTACCTTTTTTGAACAAAACATTTTACTCACTTATACTGCACCCATCATCCATAGTAGAGCAAGAAAATGTTATATATCCATCTCTAAATGAGAAATTAACAGGATTTTCGAAATTCTATTCCATGAGATATTGTGCTATATCCTTTGATGTATTTTGTGTACCCTACTTGCTACAAAACTTGGATTACCTACACTGCATATTGTTACCAAAATGTGAACATGGCAATTTCATTGATGGCCAGGAACCCACAACCTTCCAATTGAGAATCCACTGCTTTATCCATTCAGCCATGGAGGACAGACATACCTTTAGTGAAACTGCAGATTACATATACAGCGTCATTTTGGTCTGTTTTATTTTGATTTCCTGACCTGTCCAACTTGTCCAAAGCAATAATTGTGAATAGTGTCTTTCTCACTGTCTGTCTCCCACTGTCTTTCTTCCTCTTGGTGTTCAGCGGTTGGCTTTTAACAATGCCTGCAGTAGTGATATTGAGGCTCAGCATTGCCACCTGGTAACAAGAGAATGAAGCAGTGATGCAGAGTTGTCAATTTGTTCCAACAGCTGGAAGCACCGAGTCAACTCTCAGAGGGAAGAGACTGATAGAAATAGAGCAGTGGAGCTCGGGAAATAGAATAAGATATTACAAAAAGAGACACTGTCTTGGTCCTGACTGCCTGTGAATCTTGTCTATCTTTTATGTATACATTGCACACATATCAAGTGTCTCTCTATTTTCAGCATCTCTGTTTGATGAGCTAAGCTGGGTTTGCTAAAGATCCCTTATCCGACCCTTCCAGCTGCAGGCATAAAAAGGAATATCTGATGGAAAACCTCCTCGGGTCGTTGAATATGGTACATAACCTCCAAGGCACAGCCTCAGAGGTTATGTACCATATTCTACAGGTCCAAGGAGGTTTTCTCACTTATACTCCACCCACCATCCATAGTAGAGCAAGAAAACGTTATATATCCATCTCTGAATAAGAGATTCACGTGATTTTCGGAATTCCATTCCATGAGATATTAGGGAGCTTTAGCAAACCCAACGTAGCTCAATAAATGCAGGCGCAGGCATTTTTACGTGCATTGGTAGCCATGGTGAAGACCGTAAACGTATTATGAGCTTTTACATGGTTGCCAAAGGTCCCGAGTGTGGGGTTCGAACCCACACCCGTCCACATTCAACGCTGATCTCATTCATAAGCATTTAATAAGTCATACAGATTATTGACTGGCTCGCTAGCTCAGTGGGTAACAACACCGACTTGTAATCTGAAAGATGTGGGTTCCGGTCCCAACAGAGGCAAACTTTCACTGAGCTACCTTTTTCGAACAAAACATTTTACTCACTTATACTGCACCCACCATCCATAGTAGAGCAAGAAAATGTTATATATCCATCTCTAAATGAGAAATTAACAGGATTTTCGAAATTCTATTCCATGAGATATTGTGCTATATCCTTTGATGTATTTTGTGAACCCTACTTGCTACAAAACTTGGATTACCTATATTGTTACCAAAATGTGAACATGGCAATTTCATTGATGGCCAGGAACCCACAACCTTCCAATTGAGAATCCACTGCTTCATCCATTCAGCCATGGAGGACAGACATACCTTTAGTGAAACTGCAGATTACATATACTGGTATACATATAAGCTGGGTTTGCTAAAGATCCCTTATCCGACCCTTCCCGCAGCACGCATGAAAAGGAATATCTGATGGAAAACCTCCTCGGACCTGTTGAATATGGTACATAACCTCCAAGGCGCAGCCGAAGAGGTTATGTACCATATTCTACAGGTCCAAGGAGGTTTTCTCACTTATACTCCACCCACCACCCATAGTAGAGCAAGAAAACTTTATATATCCATCTCTGAATTAGATATTTACGTGATTTTGGAAATTCCATTCCATGAGATATAAGGGAGCTTTAGCAAACCCAACGTAGCTCAATAAATGCAGATGTAGGCATTTTTACGTGCATTGGTAGCCTTGGTAAAGACCTTCAATGTATTAGGGACCTTTAGCAAACTCGACGTAGCTCATTAAACGCAGACGTATCCTATGCCTTCAGCACTGCTACGTCTGCGTTTTATGAGCTTTTACGTGCTTGCTAAAGGTCCCTATTATGAGCTTTTACATGGTTGCTAAAGGTTCCTAGTGTGGGGTTCGAACCCGCACTCGTCACCATTCAACGCTGATCTCATTCATAAGCATTTAATAAGTCATACAGATTATTGACTGGCTCGCTAGCTCAGTGGGTAACACCACCGACTTGTAATCTGAAATTTCTGGGTTCCGGTCTCAACAGAGGCAAGCTTTCACTGAGCTACCTTTTTTGAACAAAACATTTTACTCACTTATACTGCACCCATCATCCATAGTAGAGCAAGAAAATGTTATATATCCATCTCTAAATGAGAAATTAACAGGATTTTCGAAATTCTATTCCATGAGATATTGTGCTATATCCTTTGATGTATTTTGTGTACCCTACTTGCTACAAAACTTGGATTACCTACACTGTATATTGTTACCAAAATGTGAACATGGCAATTTCATTGATGGCCAGGAACCCACAACCTTCCAATTGAGAATCCACTGCTTTATCCATTCAGCCATGGAGGACAGACATACCTTTAGTGAAACTGCAGATTACATATACAGCGTCATTTTCGTCTGTTTTAATTTAGATTTCCTGACCTGTCCAACTTGTCCAAAGCAATAATTGTGAATAGTGTCTTTCTCACTGTCTGTCTCCCACTGTCTTTCTTCCTCTTGGTGTTCAGCAGTTGACTTTGAACAATGCCTGCAGTAGTGATATTGGGGCTCAGCATTGCCACCTGGTAACAAAAGAATGAAGCAGTGATGCAGAGTTGTCAATTTGTTCCAACAGCTGGAAGCACCGAGTCAACTCTCAGAGGGAAGAGACTGATAGAAATAGAGCAGTGGAGCTCGGGAAATAGAATAAGATATTACAAAAAGAGACACTGTCTTGGTCCTGACGTCTGTGTATCTTGTCTATCTTTTATGTATACATTGCACACATATCAAGTGTCTCTCTATTTTCAGCATCTCTGTTTGATGAGCTAAGCTGGGTTTGCTAAAGATCCCTTATCCGACCCTTCCAGCTGCAGGCATAAAAAGGAATATCTGATGGAAAACCTCCTCGCACCTGTCGAATATGGTACATAACCTCCAAGGTGCAGCCGAAGAGGTTATGTACCATATTCTACAGGTCCAAGGAGGTTTTCTCACTTATACTCCACCCACCATCCATAGTAGAGCAAGAAAACGTTATATATCCATCTCTGAATAAGAGATTCACGTGATTTTCGGAATTCCATTCCATGAGATATTAGGGAGCTTTAGCAAACCCAACGTAGCTCAATAAATGCAGGCGCAGGCATTTTTACGTGCATTGGTAGCCATGGTGAAGACCGTAAACGTATTATGAGCTTTTACATGGTTGCTAAAGGTCCCGAGTGTGGGGTTCGAACCCACACCCGTCCACATTCAACGCTGATCTCATTCATAAGCATTTAATAAGTCATACAGATTATTGACTGGCTCGCTAGCTCAGTGGGTAACAACACCGACTTGTAATCTGAAAGATGTGGGTTCCGGTCCCAACAGAGGCAAACTTTCACTGAGCTACCTTTTTCGAACAAAACATTTTACTCACTTATACTGCACCCACCATCCATAGTAGAGCATAAAAATGTTATATATCCATCTCTAAATGAGAAATTAACAGGATTTTCGAAATTCTATTCCATGAGATATTGTGCTATATCCTTTGATGTATTTTGTGAACCCTACTTGCTACAAAACTTGGATTACCTATATTGTTACCAAAATGTGAACATGGCAATTTCATTGATGGCCAGGAACCCACAACCTTCCAATTGAGAATCCACTGCTTCATCCATTCAGCCATGGAGGACAGACATACCTTTAGTGAAACTGCAGATTACATATACTGGTATACATATAAGCTGGGTTTGCTAAAGATCCCTTATCCGACCCTTCCCGCAGCACGCATGAAAAGGAATATCTGATGGAAAACCTCCTCGGACCTGTTGAATATGGTACATAACCTCCAAGGCGCAGCCGAAGAGGTTATGTACCATATTCTACAGGTCCAAGGAGGTTTTCTCACTTATACTCCACCCACCACCCATAGTACAGCAAGAAAACTTTATATATCCATCTCTGAATTAGATATTTACGTGATTTTGGAAATTCCATTCCATGAGATATAAGGGAGCTTTAGCAAACCCAACGTAGCTCAATAAATGCAGGTGTAGGCATTTTTACGTGCATTGGTAGCTTTGGTAAAGACCTTCAATGTATTAGGGACCTTTAGCAAACTCGACGTAGCTCATTAAACGCAGACGTATCCTATGCCTTCAGCACTGCTACGTCTGCGTTTTATGAGCTTTTACGTGCTTGCTAAAGGTCCCTATTATGAGCTTTTACATGGTTGCTAAAGGTTCCTAGTGTGGGGTTCGAACCCGCACTCGTCACCATTCAACGCTGATCTCATTCATAAGCATTTAATAAGTCATACAGATTATTGACTGGCTCGCTAGCTCAGTGGGTAACACCACCGACTTGTAATCTGAAATTTCTGGGTTCCGGTCTCAACAGAGGCAAGCTTTCACTGAGCTACCTTTTTTGAACAAAACATTTTACTCACTTATACTGCACCCATCATCCATAGTAGAGCAAGAAAATGTTATATATCCATCTCTAAATGAGAAATTAACAGGATTTTCGAAATTCTATTCCATGAGATATTGTGCTATATCCTTTGATGTATTTTGTGTACCCTACTTGCTACAAAACTTGGATTACCTACACTGTATATTGTTACCAAAATGTGAACATGGCAATTTCATTGATGGCCAGGAACCCACAACCTTCCAATTGAGAATCCACTGCTTTATCCATTCAGCCATGGAGGACAGACATACCTTTAGTGAAACTGCAGATTACATATACAGCGTCATTTTCGTCTGTTTTAATTTAGATTTCCTGACCTGTCCAACTTGTCCAAAGCAATAATTGTGAATAGTGTCTTTCTCACTGTCTGTCTCCCACTGTCTTTCTTCCTCTTGGTGTTCAGCAGTTGACTTTGAACAATGCCTGCAGTAGTGATATTGGGGCTCAGCATTGCCACCTGGTAACAAAAGAATGAAGCAGTGATGCAGAGTTGTCAATTTGTTCCAACAGCTGGAAGCACCGAGTCAACTCTCAGAGGGAAGAGACTGATAGAAATAGAGCAGTGGAGCTCGGGAAATAGAATAAGATATTACAAAAAGAGACACTGTCTTGGTCCTGACGTCTGTGTATCTTGTCTATCTTTTATGTATACATTGCACACATATCAAGTGTCTCTCTATTTACAGCATCTCTGTTTGATGAGCTAAGCTGGGTTTGCTAAAGATCCCTTATCCGACCCTTCCAGCTGCAGGCATAAAAAGGAATATCTGATGGAAAACCTCCTCGGACCTGTTCAATATGGTACATTACCTCCAAGGCGTAGCCAAAGAGGTTATGTACCATATTCTACAGGTCCAAGGAGGTTTTCTCACTTATACCATCCATAGTAGAGCAAGAAAACGTTATATATCCATCTCTAAATTAGAGATTCACTTGATTTTCGAAATTCCATTCCACGAGATATTAGGGAGCTTTAGCAAACCCAACGTAGCTCAATAAATGCAGACGCAGGCATTTTTACGTGCATTGGTAGCCATGTTGAAGACTGTCAACGTATTAGGGACCTTTAGCAACCACGTAAAAGCTCAATAAATGCAGACCTAGCAGTACTGAAGGCATAGGATATGTCTGCGTTAAATGAGCTACATCGGGTTTGCTAAAGGTCCCTATTATGAGCTTTTACATGGTTGCTAAAGGTCCCGAGTGTGGGGTTCGAACCCGCACCCATCCACATTCACCGCTGATCTCATTCATAAGCATATAATAAGTTATACCAATTATTGACTGGCTTGCTAGCTCAGTGGCTAACACAGCCGACTTGTAGTCTGAAGGTTGTGGGCTCCAATACCGACAGAGGCAAATTTTTACTGAGCTACCTTTTTTAACTAAGCCTTTTACTCACTTATACTGCACCCATCCTCCATAGTAGAGCAAGAAAATGTTATATATCCATCTCTCAATTAGATATTACATGATTTTCGAGATTCCATTCCATGAGATATTAGGGACCTTTAGCAAATCCAACATAGCTCAATAAATGCAGATGTAGGCATTTTTTTCGTGCATTGGTAGCAATGGTAAAGACATACATTACATCAACTTTTTTGGAGCTTTCACGTGGTTGCTATAGGTCCCTAGTGTGGGGTTCGAACCCACACCCATCCACATTCAACGCTGATCTCATTCATAAGCATATAATGAGTCATACAGATTATTGACTGGCTCGCTAGCTCAGTCGGTAACACTGCCGACTTGTAGTGTGAACGTTGTGGGTTCCGGTCCCAAAAGAGGCAAACTTTCACTGAGCTACCTTTTTTGAACAAATCGTTTTACTCACTTATACTCCACCAACCCTCCATAGTAGATCAAGAAAATGTCACCACAAGCAGCTTCTGAGACTCCAATTGCACCTTTTTTCATGTTTCAAGATTATTTTTCCGTTAACCTCTGCATCTGAATGATCCTCTAGTACAAGGAGTTGACACCAGATACGACACTCCAGAGACCTTTTATCATGTTTCAAGATTATCTTCTCAAGTTTACATTATAACATGAAGTGTTTCTTCAATGCATGTATGCTTTCTGATGATCTAGATGTGTTTTGGAGACTGGACAAAGAGTTGCTGCTGGGCCACCTTTGCTGTGGTGTTTCAGTTTCCAGATAAGGAAATGAGAACCAGAGAGCTCCTGAAGACCATCCCTTGCAGTGCATTGCTCTGCAGCCTGGCTGCCACCGTGCACACGGTGGCCGTTGTAATTCTGCCCCCAGGTGGCAGTGCCCGAGCAGTTGCTTCTCCAGTGTTTCCGCTGCCGTACCGAGATTTCCACCGAATCCCTATATCTCCAGACATCTGTGGCTATTTTGCTCCATCCCCCGACACCAATTTTTCCGTTAACCTCTACATCTGAATGATCCTCTAGTACAAGGGGTTGACACCAGATGCCACCACTACATTACGACACTCCAGATACCTTTGATCATGTTTCAAGATTATCTTCTCAAATCTACATTATAACATGAAGTGTTTCTTCAATGCATGTATGCTTTCTGATGATCTAGATGTGTTTTTGAAACTAAATAAAGAGTTGCTGCTGGGCCTAAAGCATGGGACACCTTTGCTGTGGTGTTTCAGTTTCCAGATAAAGATATGAGAACCAGAGAGCTCCTCAGGCCATCCCTTGCAGTGCTTTGCTCTGCAGTCTGTGGGTCCGGATGGGTCGAAAGCGACCTGGCGACCTGGGCTGTTTTGGAGGCGACTTCCGACCTAAGGCAATAATTTAAGCGACCTGGCGACTTTTGGATATAATTTACTATAAAATCAAGGGTCCAAAAAAGTGACTTTTCGACCCAGCCCCCTTAAGTTCGGCGACTTTCCGACCCCAGGGACCTTTAAGGACCATCTGCACCCCCCAGTCTGGCTGCCACCTTGCACACAGTGGCCGTTGTAATTCTGCCTGCAGGTGGCAGTGCCTGGGCACGGCGGGGCCATGTGCTATTCTCACAAGTACTCGCTGCTGCAGTGTTTCCACTGCAGTACCGAGATTTCCACCGAATCCCTATATCTCCAGACCCCTGCGGCTATTTTGCTCCATCCCCCGACACCAAATTCATCCGTTAACCTGTCTGATTGATCCTCTAGTACAAGGAGTTGACACCAGATGCCACCACTAGCATGTAGCCGCATGCATTGCTCTGCAGCCTGGCTGCCACCGTGCACACGGTGGCCGTTGTAATTCTGCCCCCAGGTGGCAGTGCCCGAGCAGTTGCTTCTCCAGTGTTTCCGCTGCCGTACCGAGATTTCCACCGAATCCCTATATCTCCAGACCGCTGTGGCTATTTTGCTCCATCCCCCGACACCAATTTTTCCGTTAACCTCTACATCTGAATGATCCTCTAGTACAAGGGGTTGACACCAGATGCCACCACTACATTACGACACTCCAGATACCTTTGATCATGTTTCAAGATTATCTTCTCAAATCTACATTATAACATGAAGTGTTTCTTCAATGCATGTATGCTTTCTGATGATCTAGATGTGTTTTGGAAACTAAATAAAGAGTTGCTGCTGGGCCTAAAGCATGGGACACCTTTGCTGTGGTGTTTCAGTTTCCAGATAAAGATATGAGAACCAGAGAGCTCCTCAGGCCATCCCTTGCAGTGCTTTGCTCTGCAGTCTGTGGGTCCGGATGGGTCGAAAGCGACCTGGCGACCTGGGCTGTTTTGGAGGCGACTTCCGACCTAAGGCAATAATTTAAGCGACCTGGCGACTTTTGGATATAATTTACTATAAAATCAAGGGTCCAAAAAAGTGACTTTTCGACCCGGCCCCCTTAAGTTCGGCGACTTTCCGACCCCAGGGACCTTTAAGGACCATCTGCACCCCCCAGTCTGGCTGCCACCTTGCACACAGTGGCCGTTGTAATTCTGCCTGCAGGTGGCAGTGCCTGGGCACGGCGGGGCCATGTGCTATTCTCACAAGTACTCGCTGCTGCAGTGTTTCCACTGCAGTACCGAGATTTCCACCGAATCCCTATATCTCCAGACCCCTGCGGCTATTTTGCTCCATCCCCCGACACCAAATTCATCCGTTAACCTGTCTGATTGATCCTCTAGTACAAGGAGTTGACACCAGATGCCACCACTAGCATGTAGTCGCATGCATTGCTCTGCAGCCTGGCTGCCACCGTGCACACGGTGGCCGTTGTAATTCTGCCCCCAGGTGGCAGTGCCCGAGCAGTTGCTTCTCCAGTGTTTCCGCTGCCGTACCGAGATTTCCACCGAATCCCTATATCTCCAGACCGCTGTGGCTATTTTGCTCCATCCCCCGACACCAATTTTTCCGTTAACCTCTACATCTGAATGATCCTCTAGTACAAGGGGTTGACACCAGATGCCACCACTACATTACGACACTCCAGATACCTTTGATCATGTTTCAAGATTATCTTCTCAAATCTACATTATAACATGAAGTGTTTCTTCAATGCATGTATGCTTTCTGATGATCTAGATGTGTTTTGGAAACTAAATAAAGAGTTGCTGCTGGGCCTAAAGCATGGGACACCTTTGCTGTGGTGTTTCAGTTTCCAGATAAAGATATGAGAACCAGAGAGCTCCTCAGGCCATCCCTTGCAGTGCTTTGCTCTGCAGTCTGTGGGTCCGGATGGGTCGAAAGCGACCTGGCGACCTGGGCTGTTTTGGAGGCGACTTCCGACCTAAGGCAATAATTTAAGCGACCTGGCGACTTTTGGATATAATTTACTATAAAATCAAGGGTCCAAAAAAGTGACTTTTCGACCCGGCCCCCTTAAGTTCGGCGACTTTCCGACCCCAGGGACCTTTAAGGACCATCTGCACCCCCCAGTCTGGCTGCCACCTTGCACACAGTGGCCGTTGTAATTCTGCCTGCAGGTGGCAGTGCCTGGGCACGGCGGGGCCATGTGCTATTCTCACAAGTACTCGCTGCTGCAGTGTTTCCACTGCAGTACCGAGATTTCCACCGAATCCCTATATCTCCAGACCCCTGCGGCTATTTTGCTCCATCCCCCGACACCAAATTCATCCGTTAACCTGTCTGATTGATCCTCTAGTACAAGGAGTTGACACCAGATGCCACCACTAGCATGTAGTCGCATGCATTGCTCTGCAGCCTGGCTGCCACCGTGCACACGGTGGCCGTTGTAATTCTGCCCCCAGGTGGCAGTGCCCGAGCAGTTGCTTCTCCAGTGTTTCCGCTGCCGTACCGAGATTTCCACCGAATCCCTATACCTCCAGACCGCTGTGGCTATTTTGCTCCATCCCCCGACACCAATTTTTCCGTTAACCTCTACATCTGAATGATCCTCTAGTACAAGGGGTTGACACCAGATGCCACCACTACATTACGACACTCCAGATACCTTTGATCATGTTTCAAGATTATCTTCTCAAATCTACATTATAACATGAAGTGTTTCTTCAATGCATGTATGCTTTCTGATGATCTAGATGTGTTTTGGAAACTAAATAAAGAGTTGCTGCTGGGCCTAAAGCATGGGACACCTTTGCTGTGGTGTTTCAGTTTCCAGATAAAGATATGAGAACCAGAGAGCTCCTCAGGCCATCCCTTGCAGTGCTTTGCTCTGCAGTCTGTGGGTCCGGATGGGTCGAAAGCGACCTGGCGACCTGGGCTGTTTTGGAGGCGACTTCCGACCTAAGGCAATAATTTAAGCGACCTGGCGACTTTTGGATATAATTTACTATAAAATCAAGGGTCCAAAAAAGTGACTTTTCGACCCAGCCCCCTTAAGTTCGGCGACTTTCCGACCCCAGGGACCTTTAAGGACCATCTGCACCCCCCAGTCTGGCTGCCACCTTGCACACAGTGGCCGTTGTAATTCTGCCTGCAGGTGGCAGTGCCTGGGCACGGCGGGGCCATGTGCTATTCTCACAAGTACTCGCTGCTGCAGTGTTTCCACTGCAGTACCGAGATTTCCACCGAATCCCTATATCTCCAGACCCCTGCGGCTATTTTGCTCCATCCCCCGACACCAAATTCATCCGTTAACCTGTCTGATTGATCCTCTAGTACAAGGAGTTGACACCAGATGCCACCACTAGCATGTAGCCACATTACGATACTCCAGAGACCTTTGATCATGTTTCAAGATTATCTTCTCAAACCTACATTATAACATGAAGTGTTTCTTCAATACATGTATGGTTTCGGATGATCTAGAAGTGTTTTGGAAACTGAATAAAGAGGTGCTGCTGGGCCTAAAGAACACCTTTGCTGTGGTGTTTCAGTTTCCAAATAAGGATGTGAGAACCAGAGAGCTCCTGAAGACCATCCCTTGCAGTGCATTGCTCTGCAGCCTGGCTGCCACCGTGCACACGGTGGCCGTTGCAACTCTACCCCCAGGTGGCAGTGCCCGAGCAGTTGCTTCTCCAGCGTTTCCGCTGCCGTACCGAGATGTCCACCGAATCCCTATATCTCCAGACCGCTGTAGCTATTTTGCTCCATCCCCCGACACCAATTTTTCCGTTAACCTCTAGATCTGAATGATCCTCTAGTACAAGGAGTTGACACCAGATGCCACCACTACATTACGACACTCCAGAGACCTTTGATCATGTTTCAAGATTATCTTCTCAAATCTACATTATAACATGTATGCTTTCTGATGATCTAGATGTGTTTTGGAAACTGAATAAAGAGTTGCTGCTGGGCCTAAAGCATGGGACATCTTTGCTGTGGTGTTTCAGTTACCAGATAAGGATGTGAGAACCAGAGAGCACTTCAAGGCCATCCCTTGCAGTGCTCTGCTCTGCAGTCTGGCTGCCACTGTGCACACGCTGGCCGTTGTAATTCTGCCTCCAGGTGGCAGTGCCTGGGCACAGCGGGGCCATGTGCTATTCTCGCAAGCAGTCGCTGCTCCAGTGTTTCCGCTGCAGGACCAAGATTTCCACCGAATTCTCCAGACCCCTGTTGGTATTTTGCTCCATCCCCCGACACCAAATTCATCTGCGTCTGAATGATCTTCTAGTACAAGGAGTTGACACCAGATGCCACCACAAGCAGTTTCTGAGACATGTAGCCACATTTCTTCACTCCAGAGACCTTAATGGCACCATTTTCTGATGCTTCAGGCTATTTACACTATGATCCAGTTCTTTTTCGTCAGGTCTGGCACCATTTTCTGATGCTTCAGGCCATGAGCAACCAATTGAACAAAATTCTGACCTTCTGCAGTCAATATTAAGAAAGTTACAACCACTTTCTTGTTTCTTGTACTTTGGTTGTTTGGACCAGTTTTGTCAATTCAAGTGTTTTCAATGCTGTTTTTCACTATCTGGTGACACTTTTCAGTAGATTTGCTTGTAAGCTCTAAACCCAATATTAAGAAAGTTACAGGCAAATCAAAGTTTTCACCTTCTTTACAGCATGATCCACTGACTTTTTGGCATGTTTGACACCATACTAGTATTCAGATAGTTCAGGTCATGGGCAACCATTTGAACAAAATTCTGGCCTTGTGCGGTCAATATCAAGCAAGTTACAGCCACCTGCACACTACTTTGGCCGTTTACACCCTGATCCGCTTACTTTTTGGCATGTTTGGCACCATATTCAGATGGATCAGGCCATGGGCAACCAATTGAACAAAATTCTGGCCCTCTGCGGTCAATATTAAGCAAGATACAGCCACTTTCATGTACTTTGGTCATTTACACTATGTTCCATTTACTTTTCGGCAGGTCTGGCACCATTTTCTGATGCTTCAGGCCATGAGCAACCAATTGAACAAAATTCTGACCTTCTGCAGTCAATATTAAGAAAGTTACAACCACTTTCTTGTTTCTTGTACTTTGGTTGTTTGGACCAGTTTTGTCAATTCAAGTGTTTTCAATGCTGTTTTTCACTATCTGGTGACACTTTTCAGTAGATTTGCTTGTAAGTTCTAAACCCAATATTAAGAAAGTTACAGGCAAATCAAAGTTTTCACCTTCTTTACAGCATGATCCACTGACTTTTTGGCATGTTTGACACCATATTCAGATAGTTCAGGTCATGGGCAACCATTTGAACAAAATTCTGGCCTTGTGCGGTCTATATCAAGCAAGTTACAGCCACCTGCACACTACTTTGGCCGTTTACACCCTGATCCGCTTACTTTTTGGCATGTTTGGCACCATATTCAGATGGATCAGGCCATGGGCAACCAATTGAACAAAATTCTGGCCCTCTGCGGTCAATATTAAGCAAGATACAGCCACTTTCATGTACTTTGGTCATTTACACTATGTTGCAGTTACTTTTCGGCAGGTCTGGCACCATTTTCTGATGCTTCAGGCCATGAGCAACCAATTGAACAAAATTCTGACCTTCTGCAGTCAATATTAAGAAAGTTACAACCACTTTCTTGTTTCTTGTACTTTGGTTGTTTGGACCAGTTTTGTCAATTCAAGTGTTTTCAATGCTGTTTTTCACTATCTGGTGACACTTTTCAGTAGATTTGCTTGTAAGCTCTAAACCCAATATTAAGAAAGTTACAGGCAAATCAAAGTTTTCACCTTCTTTACAGCATGATCCACTGACTTTTTGGCATGTTTGACACCATATTCAGATAGTTCAGGTCATGGGCAACCATTTGAACAAAATTCTGGCCTTGTGCGGTCTATATCAAGCAGGTTACAGCCACCTGCACACTACTTTGGCCGTTTACACCCTGATCCGCTTACTTTTTGGCATGTTTGGCACCATATTCAGATGGATCAGGCCATGGGCAACCATTTGAACAAAATTCTGGCCTTGTACGGTCTATATCAAGCAAGTTACAGCCACCTGCACACTACTTCGGCCGTTTACACCCTGATCCGCTTACTTTTTGGCATGTTTGGCACCATATTCAGATGAATCAGGCCATGAGCAACCAATTGAACAAAATTCTGACCTTCTGCAGTCAATATTAAGAAAGTTACAACCACTTTCTTGTTTCTTGTACTTTGGTTGTTTGGACCAGTTTTGTCAATTCAAGTGTTTTCAATGCTGTTTTTGACTATCTGGTGACACTTTTCAGTAGATTTGCTTGTAAGCTCTAAACCCAATATTAAGAAAGTTACAGGCAAATCAAAGTTTTCACCTTCTTTACAGCATGATCCACTGACTTTTTGGCATGTTTGACACCATATTCAGATAGTTCAGGTCATGGGCAACCATTTGAACAAAATTCTGGCCTTGTGCGGTCTATATCAAGCAAGTTACAGCCACCTGCACACTACTTTGGCCGTTTACACCCTGATCCGCTTACTTTTTGGCATGTTTGGCACCATATTCAGATGGATCAGGCCATGGGCAACCATTTGAACAAAATTCTGGCCTTGTACGGTCTATATCAAGCAAGTTACAGCCACCTGCACACTACTTCGGCCGTTTACACCCTGATCCGCTTACTTTTTGGCATGTTTGGCACCATATTCAGATGAATCAGGCCATGAGCAACCAATTGAACAAAATTCTGACCTTCTGCAGTCAATATTAAGAAAGTTACAACCACTTTCTTGTTTCTTGTACTTTGGTTGTTTGGACCAGTTTTGTCAATTCAAGTGTTTTCAATGCTGTTTTTGACTATCTGGTGACACTTTTCAGTAGATTTGCTTGTAAGCTCTAAACCCAATATTAAGAAAGTTACAGGCAAATCAAAGTTTTCACCTTCTTTACAGCATGATCCACTGACTTTTTGGCATGTTTGACACCATATTCAGATAGTTCAGGTCATGGGCAACCATTTGAACAAAATTCTGGCCTTGTGCGGTCTATATCAAGCAAGTTACAGCCACCTGCACACTACTTTGGCCGTTTACACCCTGATCCGCTTACTTTTTGGCATGTTTGGCACCATATTCAGATGGATCAGGCCATGGGCAACCAATTGAACAAAATTCTGGCCCTCTGCGGTCAATATTAAGCAAGATACAGCCACTTTCATGTTCTTTGGTCATTTACACTATGTTCCAGTTACTTTTCGGCAGATCTGGCACCATTTTCTGATGCTTCAGGCCATGAGCAACCAATTGAACAAAATTCTGACCTTCTGCAGTCAATATTAAGAAAGTTACAACCACTTTCTTGTTTCTTGTACTTTGGTTGTTTGGACCAGTTTTGTCAATTCAAGTGTTTTCAATGCTGTTTTTCACTATCTGGTGACACTTTTCAGTAGATTTGCTTGTAAGCTCTAAACCCAATATTAAGAAAGTTACAGGCAAATCAAAGTTTTCACCTTCTTTACAGCATGATCCACTGACTTTTTGGTATGTTTGACACCATATTCAGATAGTTCAGGTCATGGGCAACCATTAAAACAAAATTCTGGCCTTGTGCGGTCTATATCAAGCAAGTTACAGCCACCTGCACACTACTTTGGCCGTTTACACCCTGATCCGCTTACTTTTTGGCATGTTTGGCACCATATTCAGATGGATCAGGCCATGGGCAACCATTTGAACAAAATTCTGGCCTTGTACGGTCTATATCAAGCAAGTTACAGCCACCTGCACACTACTTCGGCCGTTTACACCCTGATCCGCTTACTTTTTGGCATGTTTGGCACCATATTCAGATGAATCAGGCCATGAGCAACCAATTGAACAAAATTCTGACCTTCTGCAGTCAATATTAAGAAAGTTACAACCACTTTCTTGTTTCTTGTACTTTGGTTGTTTGGACCAGTTTTGTCAATTCAAGTGTTTTCAATGCTGTTTTTGACTATCTGGTGACACTTTTCAGTAGATTTTTTTGTAAGCTCTAAACCCAATATTAAGAAAGTTACAGGCAAATCAAAGTTTTCACCTTCTTTACAGCATGATCCACTGACTTTTTGGCATGTTTGACACCATATTCAGATAGTTCAGGTCATGGGCAACCATTTGAACAAAATTCTGGCCTTGTGCGGTCAACATCAAGCAAGTTACAGCCACCTGCACACTACTTTGCCCGTTTACACCCTGATCCGCTTACTTTTTGGCATGTTTGGCACCATATTCAGATGGATCAGGCCATGGGCAACCATTTGAACAAAATTCTGGCCTTGTGCGGTCTATATCAAGCAAGTTACAGCCACCTGCACACTACTTCGGCCGTTTACACCCTGATCCGCTTACTTTTTGGCATGTTTGGCACCATATTCAGATGGATCAGGCCATGGGCAACCAATTGAACAAAATTCTGGCCCTCTGCGGTCAATATTAAGCAAGATACAGCCACTTTCTTGTTTCTTGTACTTTGGTTGTTTGGACCAGTTTTGTCAATTCAAGTGTTTTCAATGCTGTTTTTGACTATCTGGTGACACTTTTCAGTAGATTTGCTTGTAAGCTCTAAACCCAATATTAAGAAAGTTACAGGCAAATCAAAGTTTTCACCTTCTTTACAGCATGATCCACTGACTTTTTGGCATGTTTGACACCATATTCAGATAGTTCAGGTCATGGGCAACCATTTGAACAAAATTCTGGCCTTGTGCGGTCTATATCAAGCAGGTTACAGCCACCTGCACACTACTTTGGCCGTTTACACCCTGATACGCTTACTTTTTGGCATGTTTGGCACCATATTCAGATGGATCAGGCCATGGGCAACCAATTGAACAAAATTCTGGCCCTCTGCGGTCAATATTAAGCAAGATACAGCCACTTTCATGTACTTTGGTCATTTACACTATGTTCCATTTACTTTTCGGCAGGTCTGGCACCATTTTCTGATGCTTCAGGCCATGAGCAACCAATTGAACAAAATTCTTACCTTCTGCAGTCAATATTAAGAAAGTTACAACCACTTTCTTGTTTCTTGTACTTTGGTTGTTTGGACCAGTTTTGTCAATTCAAGTGTTTTCAATGCTGTTTTTGACTATCTGGTGACACTTTTCAGTAGATTTGCTTGTAAGCTCTAAACCCAATATTAAGAAAGTTACAGGCAAATCAAAGTTTTCAGCTTCTTTACAGCATGATCCACTGACTTTTTGGCATGTTTGACACCATATTCAGATAGTTCAGGTCATGGGCAACCATTTGAACAAAATTCTGGCCTTGTGCGGTCTATATCAAGCAAGTTACAGCCACCTGCACACTACTTCGGCCGTTTACACCCTGATCCGCTTACTTTTTGGCATGTTTGGCACCATATTCAGATAGTTCAGGTCATGGGCAACCATTTGAACAAAATTCTGGCCTTGTGCGGTCTATATCAAGCAAGTTACAGCCACCTGCACACTACTTCGGCCGTTTACACCCTGATCCGCTTACTTTTTGGCATGTTTGGCACCATATTCAGATGAATCAGGCCATGAGCAACCAATTGAACAAAATTCTGACCTTCTGCAGTCAATATTAAGAAAGTTACAACCACTTTCTTGTTTCTTGTACTTTGGTTGTTTGGACCAGTTTTGTCAATTCAAGTGTTTTCAATGCTGTTTTTCACTATCTGGTGACACTTTTCAGTAGATTTGCTTGTAAGCTCTAAACCCAATATTAAGAAAGTTACAGGCAAATCAAAGTTTTCACCTTCTTTACAGCATGATCCACTGACTTTTTGGCATGTTTGACACCATATTCAGATAGTTCAGGTCATGGGCAACCATTTGAACAAAATTCTGGCCTTGTGCGGTCTATATCAAGCAAGTTACAGCCACCTGCACACTACTTCGGCCGTTTACACCCTGATCCGCTTACTTTTTGGCATGTTTGGCACCATATTCAGATGGATCAGGCCATGGGCAACCAATTGAACAAAATTCTGGCCCTCTGCGGTCAATATTAAGCAAGATACAGCCACTTTCATGTACTTTGGTCATTTACACTATGTTGCAGTTACTTTTCGGCAGGTCTGGCACCATTTTCTGATGCTTCAGGCCATGAGCAACCAATTGAACAAAATTCTGACCTTCTGCAGTCAATATTAAGAAAGTTACAACCACTTTCTTGTTTCTTGTACTTTGGTTGTTTGGACCAGTTTTGTCAATTCAAGTGTTTTCAATGCTGTTTTTCACTATCTGGTGACACTTTTCAGTAGATTTGCTTGTAAGCTCTAAACCCAATATTAAGAAAGTTACAGGCAAATCAAAGTTTTCACCTTCTTTACAGCATGATCCACTGACTTTTTGGTATGTTTCAAACCATATTCAGATAGTTCAGGTCATGGGCAACCATTTGAACAAAATTCTGGCCTTGTGCGGTCTATATCAAGCAAGTTACAGCCACCTGCACACTACTTCGGCCGTTTACACCCTGATCCGCTTACTTTTTGGCATGTTTGGCACCATATTCAGATAGTTCAGGTCATGGGCAACCATTTGAACAAAATTCTGGCCTTGTGCGGTCTATATCAAGCAAGTTACAGCCACCTGCACACTACTTCGGCCGTTTACACCCTGATCCGCTTACTTTTTGGCATGTTTGGCACCATATTCAGATGGATCAGGCCATGGGCAACCAATTGAACAAAATTCTGGCCCTCTGCGGTCAATATTAAGCAAGATACAGCCACTTTCATGTTCTTTGGTCATTTACACTATGTTCCATTTACTTTTCGGCAGGTCTGGCACCATTTTCTGATGCTTCAGGCCATGAGCAACCAATTGAACAAAATTCTTACCTTCTGCAGTCAATATTAAGAAAGTTACAACCACTTTCTTGTTTCTTGTACTTTGGTTGTTTGGACCAGTTTTGTCAATTCAAGTGTTTTCAATGCTGTTTTTGACTATCTGGTGACACTTTTCAATAGATTTGCTTGTAAGCTCTAAACCCAATATTAAGAAAGTTACAGGCAAATCAAAGTTTTCACCTTCTTTACAGCATGATCCACTGACTTTTTGGCATGTTTGACACCATATTCAGATAGTTCAGGTCATGGGCAACCATTTGAACAAAATTCTGGCCTTGTGCGGTCTATATCAAGCAAGTTACAGCCACCTGCACACTACTTCGGCCGTTTACACCCTGATCCGCTTACTTTTTGGCATGTTTGGCACCATATTCAGATGGATCAGGCCATGGGCAACCAATTGAACAAAATTCTGGCCCTCTGCGGTCAATATTAAGCAAGATACAGCCACTTTCATGTACTTTGGTCATTTACACTATGTTCCAGTTACTTTTCGGCAGATCTGGCACCATTTTCTGATGCTTCAGGCCATGAGCAACCAATTGAACAAAATTCTGACCTTCTGCAGTCAATATTAAGAAAGTTACAACCACTTTCTTGTTTCTTGTACTTTGGTTGTTTGGACCAGTTTTGTCAATTCAAGTGTTTTCAATGCTGTTTTTGACTATCTGGTGACACTTTTCAGTAGATTTGCTTGTAAGCTCTAAACCCAATATTAAGAAAGTTACAGGCAAATCAAAGTTTTCACCTTCTTTACAGCATGATCCACTGACTTTTTGGTATGTTTGACACCATATTCAGATAGTTCAGGTCATGGGCAACCATTTGAACAAAATTCTGGCCTTGTGCGGTCTATATCAAGCAAGTTACAGCCACCTGCACACTACTTTGGCCGTTTACACCCTGATCCGCTTACTTTTTGGCATGTTTGGCACCATATTCAGATGGATCAGGCCATGGGCAACCAATTGAACAAAATTCTGGCCCTCTGCGGTCAATATTAAGCAAGATACAGCCACTTTCATGTACTTTGGTCATTTACACTATGTTCCATTTACTTTTCGGCAGGTCTGGCACCATTTTCTGATGCTTCAGGCCATGAGCAACCAATTGAACAAAATTCTTACCTTCTGCAGTCAATATTAAGAAAGTTACAACCACTTTCTTGTTTCTTGTACTTTGGTTGTTTGGACCAGTTTTGTCAATTCAAGTGTTTTCAATGCTGTTTTTCACTATCTGGTGACACTTTTCAGTAGATATGCTTGTAAGCTCTAAACCCAATATTAAGAAAGTTACAGGCAAATCAAAGTTTTCACCTTCTTTACAGCATGATCCACTGACTTTTTGGCATGTTTGACACCATATTCAGATAGTTCAGGTCATGGGCAACCATTTGAACAAAATTCTGGCCTTGTGCGGTCTATATCAAGCAAGTTACAGCCACCTGCACACTACTTTGGCCGTTTACACCCTGATCCGCTTACTTTTTGGCATGTTTGGCACCATATTCAGATGGATCAGGCCATGGGCAACCATTTGAACAAAATTCTGGCCTTGTACGGTCTATATCAAGCAAGTTACAGCCACCTGCACACTACTTCGGCCGTTTACACTATGTTCCATTTACTTTTCGGCAGGTCTGGCACCATTTTCTGATGCTTCAGGCCATGAGCAACCAATTGAACAAAATTCTTACCTTCTGCAGTCAATATTAAGAAAGTTACAACCACTTTCTTGTTTCTTGTACTTTGGTTGTTTGGACCAGTTTTGTCAATTCAAGTGTTTTCAATGCTGTTTTTGACTATCTGGTGACACTTTTCAGTAGATTTGCTTGTAAGCTCTAAACCCAATATTAAGAAAGTTACAGGCAAATCAAAGTTTTCACCTTCTTTACAGCATGATCCACTGACTTTTTGGCATGTTTGACACCATATTCAGATAGTTCAGGTCATGGGCAACCATTTGAACAAAATTCTGGCCTTGTGCGGTCTATATCAAGCAGGTTACAGCCACCTGCACACTACTTCGGCCGTTTACACCCTGATCCGCTTACTTTTTGGCATGTTTGGCACCATATTCAGATGGATCAGGCCATGGTCAACCAATTGAACAAAATTCTGGCCCTCTGCGGTCAATATTAAGCAAGATACAGCCACTTTCATGTACTTTGGTCATTTACACTATGTTGCAGTTACTTTTCGGCAGGTCTGGCACCATTTTCTGATGCTTCAGGCCATGAGCAACCAATTGAACAAAATTCTGACCTTCTGCAGTCAATATTAAGAAAGTTACAACCACTTTCTTGTTTCTTGTACTTTGGTTGTTTGGACCAGTTTTGTCAATTCAAGTGTTTTCAATGCTGTTTTTGACTATCTGGTGACACTTTTCAGTAGATTTGCTTGTAAGCTCTAAACCCAATATTAAGAAAGTTACAGGCAAATCAAAGTTTTCACCTTCTTTACAGCATGATCCACTGACTTTTTGGTATGTTTGACACCATATTCAGATAGTTCAGGTCATGGGCAACCATTTGAACAAAATTCTGGCCTTGTGCGGTCTATATCAAGCAAGTTACAGCCACCTGCACACTACTTTGGCCGTTTACACCCTGATCCGCTTACTTTTTGGCATGTTTGGCACCATATTCAGATGGATCAGGCCATGGGCAACCAATTGAACAAAATTCTGGCCCTCTGCGGTCAATATTAAGCAAGATACAGCCACTTTCATGTACTTTGGTCATTTACACTATGTTCCATTTACTTTTCGGCAGGTCTGGCACCATTTTCTGATGCTTCAGGCCATGAGCAACCAATTGAACAAAATTCTTACCTTCTGCAGTCAATATTAAGAAAGTTACAACCACTTTCTTGTTTCTTGTACTTTGGTTGTTTGGACCAGTTTTGTCAATTCAAGTGTTTTCAATGCTGTTTTTCACTATCTGGTGACACTTTTCAGTAGATTTGCTTGTAAGCTCTAAACCCAATATTAAGAAAGTTACAGGCAAATCAAAGTTTTCACCTTCTTTACAGCATGATCCACTGACTTTTTGGCATGTTTGACACCATATTCAGATAGTTCAGGTCATGGGCAACCATTTGAACAAAATTCTGGCCTTGTGCGGTCTATATCAAGCAAGTTACAGCCACCTGCACACTACTTTGGCCGTTTACACCCTGATCCGCTTACTTTTTGGCATGTTTGGCACCATATTCAGATGGATCAGGCCATGGGCAACCATTTGAACAAAATTCTGGCCTTGTACGGTCTATATCAAGCAAGTTACAGCCACCTGCACACTACTTCGGCCGTTTACACTATGTTCCATTTACTTTTCGGCAGGTCTGGCACCATTTTCTGATGCTTCAGGCCATGAGCAACCAATTGAACAAAATTCTTACCTTCTGCAGTCAATATTAAGAAAGTTACAACCACTTTCTTGTTTCTTGTACTTTGGTTGTTTGGACCAGTTTTGTCAATTCAAGTGTTTTCAATGCTGTTTTTGACTATCTGGTGACACTTTTCAGTAGATTTGCTTGTAAGCTCTAAACCCAATATTAAGAAAGTTACAGGCAAATCAAAGTTTTCACCTTCTTTACAGCATGATCCACTGACTTTTTGGCATGTTTGACACCATATTCAGATAGTTCAGGTCATGGGCAACCATTTGAACAAAATTCTGGCCTTGTGCGGTCTATATCAAGCAGGTTACAGCCACCTGCACACTACTTCGGCCGTTTACACCCTGATCCGCTTACTTTTTGGCATGTTTGGCACCATATTCAGATGGATCAGGCCATGGTCAACCAATTGAACAAAATTCTGGCCCTCTGCGGTCAATATTAAGCAAGATACAGCCACTTTCATGTACTTTGGTCATTTACACTATGTTGCAGTTACTTTTCGGCAGGTCTGGCACCATTTTCTGATGCTTCAGGCCATGAGCAACCAATTGAACAAAATTCTGACCTTCTGCAGTCAATATTAAGAAAGTTACAACCACTTTCTTGTTTCTTGTACTTTGGTTGTTTGGACCAGTTTTGTCAATTCAAGTGTTTTCAATGCTGTTTTTGACTATCTGGTGACACTTTTCAGTAGATTTGCTTGTAAGCTCTAAACCCAATATTAAGAAAGTTACAGGCAAATCAAAGTTTTCACCTTCTTTACAGCATGATCCACTGACTTTTTGGCATGTTTGACACCATATTCAGATAGTTCAGGTCATGGGCAACCATTTGAACAAAATTCTGGCCTTGTGCGGTCTATATCAAGCAAGTTACAGCCACCTGCACACTACTTCGGCCGTTTACACCCTGATCCGCTTACTTTTTGGCATGTTTGGCACCATATTCAGATGGATCAGGCCATGGGCAACCAATTGAACAAAATTCTGGCCCTCTGCGGTCAATATTAAGCAAGATACAGCCACTTTCATGTACTTTGGTCATTTACACTATGTTGCAGTTACTTTTCGGCAGGTCTGGCACCATTTTCTGATGCTTCAGGCCATGAGCAACCAATTGAACAAAATTCTTACCTTCTGCAGTCAATATTAAGAAAGTTACAACCACTTTCTTGTTTCTTGTACTTTGGTTGTTTGGACCAGTTTTGTCAATTCAAGTGTTTTCAATGCTGTTTTTCACTATCTGGTGACACTTTTCAGTAGATTTGCTTGTAAGCTCTAAACCCAATATTAAGAAAGTTACAGGCAAATCAAAGTTTTCACCTTCTTTACAGCATGATCCACTGACTTTTTGGTATGTTTCAAACCATATTCAGATAGTTCAGGTCATGGGCAACCATTTGAACAAAATTCTGGCCTTGTGCGGTCTATATCAAGCAAGTTACAGCCACCTGCACACTACTTCGGCCGTTTACACCCTGATCCGCTTACTTTTTGGCATGTTTGGCACCATATTCAGATAGTTCAGGTCATGGGCAACCATTTGAACAAAATTCTGGCCTTGTGCGGTCTATATCAAGCAGGTTACAGCCACCTGCACACTACTTCGGCCGTTTACACCCTGATCCGCTTACTTTTTGGCATGTTTGGCACCATATTCAGATGGATCAGGCCATGGGCAACCAATTGAACAAAATTCTGGCCCTCTGCGGTCAATATTAAGCAAGATACAGCCACTTTCATGTTCTTTGGTCATTTACACTATGTTCCATTTACTTTTCGGCAGGTCTGGCACCATTTTCTGATGCTTCAGGCCATGAGCAACCAATTGAACAAAATTCTTACCTTCTGCAGTCAATATTAAGAAAGTTACAACCACTTTCTTGTTTCTTGTACTTTGGTTGTTTGGACCAGTTTTGTCAATTCAAGTGTTTTCAATGCTGTTTTTGACTATCTGGTGACACTTTTCAATAGATTTGCTTGTAAGCTCTAAACCCAATATTAAGAAAGTTACAGGCAAATCAAAGTTTTCACCTTCTTTACAGCATGATCCACTGACTTTTTGGCATGTTTGACACCATATTCAGATAGTTCAGGTCATGGGCAACCATTTGAACAAAATTCTGGCCTTGTGCGGTCTATATCAAGCAAGTTACAGCCACCTGCACACTACTTCGGCCGTTTACACCCTGATCCGCTTACTTTTTGGCATGTTTGGCACCATATTCAGATGGATCAGGCCATGGGCAACCAATTGAACAAAATTCTGGCCCTCTGCGGTCAATATTAAGCAAGATACAGCCACTTTCATGTACTTTGGTCATTTACACTATGTTCCATTTACTTTTCGGCAGGTCTGGCACCATTTTCTGATGCTTCAGGCCATGAGCAACCAATTGAACAAAATTCTTACCTTCTGCAGTCAATATTAAGAAAGTTACAACCACTTTCTTGTTTCTTGTACTTTGGTTGTTTGGACCAGTTTTGTCAATTCAAGTGTTTTCAATGCTGTTTTTCACTATCTGGTGACACTTTTCAGTAGATTTGCTTGTAAGCTCTAAACCCAATATTAAGAAAGTTACAGGCAAATCAAAGTTTTCACCTTCTTTACAGCATGATCCACTGACTTTTTGGCATGTTTGACACCATATTCAGATAGTTCAGGTCATGGGCAACCATTTGAACAAAATTCTGGCCTTGTGCGGTCTATATCAAGCAAGTTACAGCCACCTGCACACTACTTTGGCCGTTTACACCCTGATCCGCTTACTTTTTGGCATGTTTGGCACCATATTCAGATGGATCAGGCCATGGGCAACCATTTGAACAAAATTCTGGCCTTGTACGGTCTATATCAAGCAAGTTACAGCCACCTGCACACTACTTCGGCCGTTTACACTATGTTCCATTTACTTTTCGGCAGGTCTGGCACCATTTTCTGATGCTTCAGGCCATGAGCAACCAATTGAACAAAATTCTTACCTTCTGCAGTCAATATTAAGAAAGTTACAACCACTTTCTTGTTTCTTGTACTTTGGTTGTTTGGACCAGTTTTGTCAATTCAAGTGTTTTCAATGCTGTTTTTGACTATCTGGTGACACTTTTCAGTAGATTTGCTTGTAAGCTCTAAACCCAATATTAAGAAAGTTACAGGCAAATCAAAGTTTTCACCTTCTTTACAGCATGATCCACTGACTTTTTGGCATGTTTGACACCATATTCAGATAGTTCAGGTCATGGGCAACCATTTGAACAAAATTCTGGCCTTGTGCGGTCTATATCAAGCAGGTTACAGCCACCTGCACACTACTTCGGCCGTTTACACCCTGATCCGCTTACTTTTTGGCATGTTTGGCACCATATTCAGATGGATCAGGCCATGGTCAACCAATTGAACAAAATTCTGGCCCTCTGCGGTCAATATTAAGCAAGATACAGCCACTTTCATGTACTTTGGTCATTTACACTATGTTGCAGTTACTTTTCGGCAGGTCTGGCACCATTTTCTGATGCTTCAGGCCATGAGCAACCAATTGAACAAAATTCTTACCTTCTGCAGTCAATATTAAGAAAGTTACAACCACTTTCTTGTTTCTTGTACTTTGGTTGTTTGGACCAGTTTTGTCAATTCAAGTGTTTTCAATGCTGTTTTTCACTATCTGGTGACACTTTTCAGTAGATTTGCTTGTAAGCTCTAAACCCAATATTAAGAAAGTTACAGGCAAATCAAAGTTTTCACCTTCTTTACAGCATGATCCACTGACTTTTTGGCATGTTTGACACCATATTCAGATAGTTCAGGTCATGGGCAACCATTTGAACAAAATTCTGGCCTTGTGCGGTCTATATCAAGCAAGTTACAGCCACCTGCACACTACTTCGGCCGTTTACACCCTGATCCGCTTACTTTTTGGCATGTTTGGCACCATATTCAGATGGATCAGGCCATGGGCAACCAATTGAACAAAATTCTGGCCCTCTGCGGTCAATATTAAGCAAGATACAGCCACTTTCATGTACTTTGGTCATTTACACTATGTTGCAGTTACTTTTCGGCAGGTCTGGCACCATTTTCTGATGCTTCAGGCCATGAGCAACCAATTGAACAAAATTCTTACCTTCTGCAGTCAATATTAAGAAAGTTACAACCACTTTCTTGTTTCTTGTACTTTGGTTGTTTGGACCAGTTTTGTCAATTCAAGTGTTTTCAATGCTGTTTTTCACTATCTGGTGACACTTTTCAGTAGATTTGCTTGTAAGCTCTAAACCCAATATTAAGAAAGTTACAGGCAAATCAAAGTTTTCACCTTCTTTACAGCATGATCCACTGACTTTTTGGTATGTTTCAAACCATATTCAGATAGTTCAGGTCATGGGCAACCATTTGAACAAAATTCTGGCCTTGTGCGGTCTATATCAAGCAAGTTACAGCCACCTGCACACTACTTCGGCCGTTTACACCCTGATCCGCTTACTTTTTGGCATGTTTGGCACCATATTCAGATAGTTCAGGTCATGGGCAACCATTTGAACAAAATTCTGGCCTTGTGCGGTCTATATCAAGCAAGTTACAGCCACCTGCACACTACTTCGGCCGTTTACACCCTGATCCGCTTACTTTTTGGCATGTTTGGCACCATATTCAGATGGATCAGGCCATGGGCAACCAATTGAACAAAATTCTGGCCCTCTGCGGTCAATATTAAGCAAGATACAGCCACTTTCATGTTCTTTGGTCATTTACACTATGTTCCATTTACTTTTCGGCAGGTCTGGCACCATTTTCTGATGCTTCAGGCCATGAGCAACCAATTGAACAAAATTCTTACCTTCTGCAGTCAATATTAAGAAAGTTACAACCACTTTCTTGTTTCTTGTACTTTGGTTGTTTGGACCAGTTTTGTCAATTCAAGTGTTTTCAATGCTGTTTTTGACTATCTGGTGACACTTTTCAATAGATTTGCTTGTAAGCTCTAAACCCAATATTAAGAAAGTTACAGGCAAATCAAAGTTTTCACCTTCTTTACAGCATGATCCACTGACTTTTTGGCATGTTTGACACCATATTCAGATAGTTCAGGTCATGGGCAACCATTTGAACAAAATTCTGGCCTTGTGCGGTCTATATCAAGCAAGTTACAGCCACCTGCACACTACTTCGGCCGTTTACACCCTGATCCGCTTACTTTTTGGCATGTTTGGCACCATATTCAGATGGATCAGGCCATGGGCAACCAATTGAACAAAATTCTGGCCCTCTGCGGTCAATATTAAGCAAGATACAGCCACTTTCATGTACTTTGGTCATTTACACTATGTTCCAGTTACTTTTCGGCAGATCTGGCACCATTTTCTGATGCTTCAGGCCATGAGCAACCAATTGAACAAAATTCTGACCTTCTGCAGTCAATATTAAGAAAGTTACAACCACTTTCTTGTTTCTTGTACTTTGGTTGTTTGGACCAGTTTTGTCAATTCAAGTGTTTTCAATGCTGTTTTTGACTATCTGGTGACACTTTTCAGTAGATTTGCTTGTAAGCTCTAAACCCAATATTAAGAAAGTTACAGGCAAATCAAAGTTTTCACCTTCTTTACAGCATGATCCACTGACTTTTTGGTATGTTTGACACCATATTCAGATAGTTCAGGTCATGGGCAACCATTTGAACAAAATTCTGGCCTTGTGCGGTCTATATCAAGCAAGTTACAGCCACCTGCACACTACTTTGGCCGTTTACACCCTGATCCGCTTACTTTTTGGCATGTTTGGCACCATATTCAGATGGATCAGGCCATGGGCAACCAATTGAACAAAATTCTGGCCCTCTGCGGTCAATATTAAGCAAGATACAGCCACTTTCATGTACTTTGGTCATTTACACTATGTTCCATTTACTTTTCGGCAGGTCTGGCACCATTTTCTGATGCTTCAGGCCATGAGCAACCAATTGAACAAAATTCTTACCTTCTGCAGTCAATATTAAGAAAGTTACAACCACTTTCTTGTTTCTTGTACTTTGGTTGTTTGGACCAGTTTTGTCAATTCAAGTGTTTTCAATGCTGTTTTTGACTATCTGGTGACACTTTTCAGTAGATTTGCTTGTAAGCTCTAAACCCAATATTAAGAAAGTTACAGGCAAATCAAAGTTTTCACCTTCTTTACAGCATGATCCACTGACTTTTTGGCATGTTTGACACCATATTCAGATAGTTCAGGTCATGGGCAACCATTTGAACAAAATTCTGGCCTTGTGCGGTCTATATCAAGCAAGTTACAGCCACCTGCACACTACTTTGGCCGTTTACACCCTGATCCGCTTACTTTTTGGCATGTTTGGCACCATATTCAGATGGATCAGGCCATGGGCAACCATTTGAACAAAATTCTGGCCTTGTACGGTCTATATCAAGCAAGTTACAGCCACCTGCACACTACTTCGGCCGTTTACACTATGTTCCATTTACTTTTCGGCAGGTCTGGCACCATTTTCTGATGCTTCAGGCCATGAGCAACCAATTGAACAAAATTCTTACCTTCTGCAGTCAATATTAAGAAAGTTACAACCACTTTCTTGTTTCTTGTACTTTGGTTGTTTGGACCAGTTTTGTCAATTCAAGTGTTTTCAATGCTGTTTTTCACTATCTGGTGACACTTTTCAGTAGATTTGCTTGTAAGCTCTAAACCCAATATTAAGAAAGTTACAGGCAAATCAAAGTTTTCACCTTCTTTACAGCATGATCCACTGACTTTTTGGCATGTTTGACACCATATTCAGATAGTTCAGGTCATGGGCAACCATTTGAACAAAATTCTGGCCTTGTGCGGTCTATATCAAGCAGGTTACAGCCACCTGCACACTACTTCGGCCGTTTACACCCTGATCCGCTTACTTTTTGGCATGTTTGGCACCATATTCAGATGGATCAGGCCATGGTCAACCAATTGAACAAAATTCTGGCCCTCTGCGGTCAATATTAAGCAAGATACAGCCACTTTCATGTACTTTGGTCATTTACACTATGTTGCAGTTACTTTTCGGCAGGTCTGGCACCATTTTCTGATGCTTCAGGCCATGAGCAACCAATTGAACAAAATTCTGACCTTCTGCAGTCAATATTAAGAAAGTTACAACCACTTTCTTGTTTCTTGTACTTTGGTTGTTTGGACCAGTTTTGTCAATTCAAGTGTTTTCAATGCTGTTTTTGACTATCTGGTGACACTTTTCAGTAGATTTGCTTGTAAGCTCTAAACCCAATATTAAGAAAGTTACAGGCAAATCAAAGTTTTCACCTTCTTTACAGCATGATCCACTGACTTTTTGGTATGTTTGACACCATATTCAGATAGTTCAGGTCATGGGCAACCATTTGAACAAAATTCTGGCCTTGTGCGGTCTATATCAAGCAAGTTACAGCCACCTGCACACTACTTTGGCCGTTTACACCCTGATCCGCTTACTTTTTGGCATGTTTGGCACCATATTCAGATGGATCAGGCCATGGGCAACCAATTGAACAAAATTCTGGCCCTCTGCGGTCAATATTAAGCAAGATACAGCCACTTTCATGTACTTTGGTCATTTACACTATGTTCCATTTACTTTTCGGCAGGTCTGGCACCATTTTCTGATGCTTCAGGCCATGAGCAACCAATTGAACAAAATTCTTACCTTCTGCAGTCAATATTAAGAAAGTTACAACCACTTTCTTGTTTCTTGTACTTTGGTTGTTTGGACCAGTTTTGTCAATTCAAGTGTTTTCAATGCTGTTTTTGACTATCTGGTGACACTTTTCAGTAGATTTGCTTGTAAGCTCTAAACCCAATATTAAGAAAGTTACAGGCAAATCAAAGTTTTCACCTTCTTTACAGCATGATCCACTGACTTTTTGGCATGTTTGACACCATATTCAGATAGTTCAGGTCATGGGCAACCATTTGAACAAAATTCTGGCCTTGTGCGGTCTATATCAAGCAAGTTACAGCCACCTGCACACTACTTTGGCCGTTTACACCCTGATCCGCTTACTTTTTGGCATGTTTGGCACCATATTCAGATGGATCAGGCCATGGGCAACCATTTGAACAAAATTCTGGCCTTGTACGGTCTATATCAAGCAAGTTACAGCCACCTGCACACTACTTCGGCCGTTTACACTATGTTCCATTTACTTTTCGGCAGGTCTGGCACCATTTTCTGATGCTTCAGGCCATGAGCAACCAATTGAACAAAATTCTTACCTTCTGCAGTCAATATTAAGAAAGTTACAACCACTTTCTTGTTTCTTGTACTTTGGTTGTTTGGACCAGTTTTGTCAATTCAAGTGTTTTCAATGCTGTTTTTCACTATCTGGTGACACTTTTCAGTAGATTTGCTTGTAAGCTCTAAACCCAATATTAAGAAAGTTACAGGCAAATCAAAGTTTTCACCTTCTTTACAGCATGATCCACTGACTTTTTGGTATGTTTCAAACCATATTCAGATAGTTCAGGTCATGGGCAACCATTTGAACAAAATTCTGGCCTTGTGCGGTCTATATCAAGCAAGTTACAGCCACCTGCACACTACTTCGGCCGTTTACACCCTGATCCGCTTACTTTTTGGCATGTTTGGCACCATATTCAGATAGTTCAGGTCATGGGCAACCATTTGAACAAAATTCTGGCCTTGTGCGGTCTATATCAAGCAAGTTACAGCCACCTGCACACTACTTCGGCCGTTTACACCCTGATCCGCTTACTTTTTGGCATGTTTGGCACCATATTCAGATGGATCAGGCCATGGGCAACCAATTGAACAAAATTCTGGCCCTCTGCGGTCAATATTAAGCAAGATACAGCCACTTTCATGTTCTTTGGTCATTTACACTATGTTCCATTTACTTTTCGGCAGGTCTGGCACCATTTTCTGATGCTTCAGGCCATGAGCAACCAATTGAACAAAATTCTGACCTTCTGCAGTCAATATTAAGAAAGTTACAACCACTTTCTTGTTTCTTGTACTTTGGTTGTTTGGACCAGTTTTGTCAATTCAAGTGTTTTCAATGCTGTTTTTGACTATCTGGTGACACTTTTCAGTAGATTTGCTTGTAAGCTCTAAACCCAATATTAAGAAAGTTACAGGCAAATCAAAGTTTTCACCTTCTTTACAGCATGATCCACTGACTTTTTGGTATGTTTGACACCATATTCAGATAGTTCAGGTCATGGGCAACCATTTGAACAAAATTCTGGCCTTGTGCGGTCTATATCAAGCAAGTTACAGCCACCTGCACACTACTTTGGCCGTTTACACCCTGATCCGCTTACTTTTTGGCATGTTTGGCACCATATTCAGATGGATCAGGCCATGGGCAACCAATTGAACAAAATTCTGGCCCTCTGCGGTCAATATTAAGCAAGATACAGCCACTTTCATGTACTTTGGTCATTTACACTATGTTCCATTTACTTTTCGGCAGGTCTGGCACCATTTTCTGATGCTTCAGGCCATGAGCAACCAATTGAACAAAATTCTTACCTTCTGCAGTCAATATTAAGAAAGTTACAACCACTTTCTTGTTTCTTGTACTTTGGTTGTTTGGACCAGTTTTGTCAATTCAAGTGTTTTCAATGCTGTTTTTGACTATCTGGTGACACTTTTCAGTAGATTTGCTTGTAAGCTCTAAACCCAATATTAAGAAAGTTACAGGCAAATCAAAGTTTTCACCTTCTTTACAGCATGATCCACTGACTTTTTGGCATGTTTGACACCATATTCAGATAGTTCAGGTCATGGGCAACCATTTGAACAAAATTCTGGCCTTGTGCGGTCTATATCAAGCAAGTTACAGCCACCTGCACACTACTTTGGCCGTTTACACCCTGATCCGCTTACTTTTTGGCATGTTTGGCACCATATTCAGATGGATCAGGCCATGGGCAACCATTTGAACAAAATTCTGGCCTTGTACGGTCTATATCAAGCAAGTTACAGCCACCTGCACACTACTTCGGCCGTTTACACTATGTTCCATTTACTTTTCGGCAGGTCTGGCACCATTTTCTGATGCTTCAGGCCATGAGCAACCAATTGAACAAAATTCTTACCTTCTGCAGTCAATATTAAGAAAGTTACAACCACTTTCTTGTTTCTTGTACTTTGGTTGTTTGGACCAGTTTTGTCAATTCAAGTGTTTTCAATGCTGTTTTTGACTATCTGGTGACACTTTTCAGTAGATTTGCTTGTAAGCTCTAAACCCAATATTAAGAAAGTTACTGGCAAATCAAAGTTTTCACCTTCTTTACAGCATGATCCACTGACTTTTTGGTATGTTTGACACCATATTCAGATAGTTCAGGTCATGGGCAACCATTTGAACAAAATTCTGGCCTTGTGCGGTCTATATCAAGCAAGTTACAGCCACCTGCACACTACTTTGGCCGTTTACACCCTGATCCGCTTACTTTTTGGCATGTTTGGCACCATATTCAGATGGATCAGGCCATGGGCAACCAATTGAACAAAATTCTGGCCCTCTGCGGTCAATATTAAGCAAGATACAGCCACTTTCATGTACTTTGGTCATTTACACTATGTTCCATTTACTTTTCGGCAGGTCTGGCACCATTTTCTGATGCTTCAGGCCATGAGCAACCAATTGAACAAAATTCTTACCTTCTGCAGTCAATATTAAGAAAGTTACAACCACTTTCTTGTTTCTTGTACTTTGGTTGTTTGGACCAGTTTTGTCAATTCAAGTGTTTTCAATGCTGTTTTTGACTATCTGGTGACACTTTTCAGTAGATTTGCTTGTAAGCTCTAAACCCAATATTAAGAAAGTTACAGGCAAATCAAAGTTTTCACCTTCTTTACAGCATGATCCACTGACTTTTTGGCATGTTTGACACCATATTCAGATAGTTCAGGTCATGGGCAACCATTTGAACAAAATTCTGGCCTTGTGCGGTCTATATCAAGCAAGTTACAGCCACCTGCACACTACTTTGGCCGTTTACACCCTGATCCGCTTACTTTTTGGCATGTTTGGCACCATATTCAGATGGATCAGGCCATGGGCAACCATTTGAACAAAATTCTGGCCTTGTACGGTCTATATCAAGCAAGTTACAGCCACCTGCACACTACTTCGGCCGTTTACACTATGTTCCATTTACTTTTCGGCAGGTCTGGCACCATTTTCTGATGCTTCAGGCCATGAGCAACCAATTGAACAAAATTCTTACCTTCTGCAGTCAATATTAAGAAAGTTACAACCACTTTCTTGTTTCTTGTACTTTGGTTGTTTGGACCAGTTTTGTCAATTCAAGTGTTTTCAATGCTGTTTTTGACTATCTGGTGACACTTTTCAGTAGATTTGCTTGTAAGCTCTAAACCCAATATTAAGAAAGTTACAGGCAAATCAAAGTTTTCACCTTCTTTACAGCATGATCCACTGACTTTTTGGCATGTTTGACACCATATTCAGATAGTTCAGGTCATGGGCAACCATTTGAACAAAATTCTGGCCTTGTGCGGTCTATATCAAGCAGGTTACAGCCACCTGCACACTACTTCGGCCGTTTACACCCTGATCCGCTTACTTTTTGGCATGTTTGGCACCATATTCAGATGGATCAGGCCATGGTCAACCAATTGAACAAAATTCTGGCCCTCTGCGGTCAATATTAAGCAAGATACAGCCACTTTCATGTACTTTGGTCATTTACACTATGTTGCAGTTACTTTTCGGCAGGTCTGGCACCATTTTCTGATGCTTCAGGCCATGAGCAACCAATTGAACAAAATTCTGACCTTCTGCAGTCAATATTAAGAAAGTTACAACCACTTTCTTGTTTCTTGTACTTTGGTTGTTTGGACCAGTTTTGTCAATTCAAGTGTTTTCAATGCTGTTTTTGACTATCTGGTGACACTTTTCAGTAGATTTGCTTGTAAGCTCTAAACCCAATATTAAGAAAGTTACAGGCAAATCAAAGTTTTCACCTTCTTTACAGCATGATCCACTGACTTTTTGGCATGTTTGACACCATATTCAGATAGTTCAGGTCATGGGCAACCATTTGAACAAAATTCTGGCCTTGTGCGGTCTATATCAAGCAGGTTACAGCCACCTGCACACTACTTCGGCCGTTTACACCCTGATCCGCTTACTTTTTGGCATGTTTGGCACCATATTCAGATGGATCAGGCCATGGGCAACCAATTGAACAAAATTCTGGCCCTCTGCGGTCAATATTAAGCAAGATACAGCCACTTTCATGTACTTTGGTCATTTACACTATGTTGCAGTTACTTTTCGGCAGGTCTGGCACCATTTTCTGATGCTTCAGGCCATGAGCAACCAATTGAACAAAATTCTGACCTTCTGCAGTCAATATTAAGAAAGTTACAACCACTTTCTTGTTTCTTGTACTTTGGTTGTTTGGACCAGTTTTGTCAATTCAAGTGTTTTCAATGCTGTTTTTGACTATCTGGTGACACTTTTCAGTAGATTTGCTTGTAAGCTCTAAACCCAATATTAAGAAAGTTACAGGCAAATCAAAGTTTTCACCTTCTTTACAGCATGATCCACTGACTTTTTGGCATGTTTGACACCATATTCAGATAGTTCAGGTCATGGGCAACCATTTGAACAAAATTCTGGCCTTGTGCGGTCTATATCAAGCAGGTTACAGCCACCTGCACACTACTTTGGCCGTTTACACCCTGATCCGCTTACTTTTTGGCATGTTTGGCACCATATTCAGATGGATCAGGCCATGGGCAACCAATTGAACAAAATTCTGGCCCTCTGCGGTCAATATTAAGCAAGATACAGCCACTTTCTTGTTTCTTGTACTTTGGTTGTTTGGACCAGTTTTGTCAATTCAAGTGTTTTCAATGCTGTTTTTGACTATCTGGTGACACTTTTCAGTAGATTTGCTTGTAAGCTCTAAACCCAATATTAAGAAAGTTACAGGCAAATCAAAGTTTTCACCTTCTTTACAGCATGATCCACTGACTTTTTGGCATGTTTGACACCATATTCAGATAGTTCAGGTCATGGGCAACCATTTGAACAAAATTCTGGCCTTGTGCGGTCTATATCAAGCAGGTTACAGCCACCTGCACACTACTTTGGCCGTTTACACCCTGATACGCTTACTTTTTGGCATGTTTGGCACCATATTCAGATGGATCAGGCCATGGGCAACCAATTGAACAAAATTCTGGCCCTCTGCGGTCAATATTAAGCAAGATACAGCCACTTTCATGTACTTTGGTCATTTACACTATGTTCCATTTACTTTTCGGCAGGTCTGGCACCATTTTCTGATGCTTCAGGCCATGAGCAACCAATTGAACAAAATTCTTACCTTCTGCAGTCAATATTAAGAAAGTTACAACCACTTTCTTGTTTCTTGTACTTTGGTTGTTTGGACCAGTTTTGTCAATTCAAGTGTTTTCAATGCTGTTTTTCACTATCTGGTGACACTTTTCAGTAGATTTGCTTGTAAGCTCTAAACCCAATATTAAGAAAGTTACAGGCAAATCAAAGTTTTCACCTTCTTTACAGCATGATCCACTGACTTTTTGGCATGTTTGACACCATATTCAGATAGTTCAGGTCATGGGCAACCATTTGAACAAAATTCTGGCCTTGTGCGGTCTATATCAAGCAAGTTACAGCCACCTGCACACTACTTCGGCCGTTTACACCCTGATCCGCTTACTTTTTGGCATGTTTGGCACCATATTCAGATAGTTCAGGTCATGGGCAACCATTTGAACAAAATTCTGGCCTTGTGCGGTCTATATCAAGCAGGTTACAGCCACCTGCACACTACTTCGGCCGTTTACACCCTGATCCGCTTACTTTTTGGCATGTTTGGCACCATATTCAGATGGATCAGGCCATGGTCAACCAATTGAACAAAATTCTGGCCCTCTGCGGTCAATATTAAGCAAGATACAGCCACTTTCATGTACTTTGGTCATTTACACTATGTTGCAGTTACTTTTCGGCAGGTCTGGCACCATTTTCTGATGCTTCAGGCCATGAGCAACCAATTGAACAAAATTCTGACCTTCTGCAGTCAATATTAAGAAAGTTACAACCACTTTCTTGTTTCTTGTACTTTGGTTGTTTGGACCAGTTTTGTCAATTCAAGTGTTTTCAATGCTGTTTTTCACTATCTGGTGACACTTTTCAGTAGATTTGCTTGTAAGCTCTAAACCCAATATTAAGAAAGTTACAGGCAAATCAAAGTTTTCACCTTCTTTACAGCATGATCCACTGACTTTTTGGCATGTTTGACACCATATTCAGATAGTTCAGGTCATGGGCAACCATTTGAACAAAATTCTGGCCTTGTGCGGTCTATATCAAGCAGGTTACAGCCACCTGCACACTACTTCGGCCGTTTACACCCTGATCCGCTTACTTTTTGGCATGTTTGGCACCATATTCAGATGGATCAGGCCATGGGCAACCAATTGAACAAAATTCTGGCCCTCTGCGGTCAATATTAAGCAAGATACAGCCACTTTCTTGTTTCTTGTACTTTGGTTGTTTGGACCAGTTTTGTCAATTCAAGTGTTTTCAATGCTGTTTTTGACTATCTGGTGACACTTTTCAGTAGATTTGCTTGTAAGCTCTAAACCCAATATTAAGAAAGTTACAGGCAAATCAAAGTTTTCACCTTCTTTACAGCATGATCCACTGACTTTTTGGCATGTTTGACACCATATTCAGATAGTTCAGGTCATGGGCAACCATTTGAACAAAATTCTGGCCTTGTGCGGTCTATATCAAGCAGGTTACAGCCACCTGCACACTACTTTGGCCGTTTACACCCTGATACGCTTACTTTTTGGCATGTTTGGCACCATATTCAGATGGATCAGGCCATGGGCAACCAATTGAACAAAATTCTGGCCCTCTGCGGTCAATATTAAGCAAGATACAGCCACTTTCTTGTTTCTTGTACTTTGGTTGTTTGGACCAGTTTTGTCAATTCAAGTGTTTTCAATGCTGTTTTTGACTATCTGGTGACACTTTTCAGTAGATTTGCTTGTAAGCTCTAAACCCAATATTAAGAAAGTTACAGGCAAATCAAAGTTTTCACCTTCTTTACAGCATGATCCACTGACTTTTTGGCATGTTTGACACCATATTCAGATAGTTCAGGTCATGGGCAACCATTTGAACAAAATTCTGGCCTTGTGCGGTCTATATCAAGCAGGTTACAGCCACCTGCACACTACTTCGGCCGTTTACACCCTGATCCGCTTACTTTTTGGCATGTTTGGCACCATATTCAGATGGATCAGGCCATGGGCAACCAATTGAACAAAATTCTGGCCCTCTGCGGTCAATATTAAGCAAGATACAGCCACTTTCATGTACTTTGGTCATTTACACTATGTTGCAGTTACTTTTCGGCAGGTCTGGCACCATTTTCTGATGCTTCAGGCCATGAGCAACCAATTGAACAAAATTCTGACCTTCTGCAGTCAATATTAAGAAAGTTACAACCACTTTCTTGTTTCTTGTACTTTGGTTGTTTGGACCAGTTTTGTCAATTCAAGTGTTTTCAATGCTGTTTTTGACTATCTGGTGACACTTTTCAGTAGATTTGCTTGTAAGCTCTAAACCCAATATTAAGAAAGTTACAGGCAAATCAAAGTTTTCACCTTCTTTACAGCATGATCCACTGACTTTTTGGCATGTTTGACACCATATTCAGATAGTTCAGGTCATGGGCAACCATTTGAACAAAATTCTGGCCTTGTGCGGTCTATATCAAGCAGGTTACAGCCACCTGCACACTACTTCGGCCGTTTACACCCTGATCCGCTTACTTTTTGGCATGTTTGGCACCATATTCAGATGGATCAGGCCATGGGCAACCAATTGAACAAAATTCTGGCCCTCTGCGGTCAATATTAAGCAAGATACAGCCACTTTCTTGTTTCTTGTACTTTGGTTGTTTGGACCAGTTTTGTCAATTCAAGTGTTTTCAATGCTGTTTTTGACTATCTGGTGACACTTTTCAGTAGATTTGCTTGTAAGCTCTAAACCCAATATTAAGAAAGTTACAGGCAAATCAAAGTTTTCCCCTTCTTTACAGCATGATCCACTGACTTTTTGGCATGTTTGACACCATATTCAGATAGTTCAGGTCATGGGCAACCATTTGAACAAAATTCTGGCCTTGTGCGGTCTATATCAAGCAGGTTACAGCCACCTGCACACTACTTCGGCCGTTTACACCCTGATCCGCTTACTTTTTGGCATGTTTGGCACCATATTCAGATGGATCAGGCCATGGGCAACCAATTGAACAAAATTCTGGCCCTCTGCGGTCAATATTAAGCAAGATACAGCCACTTTCATGTACTTTGGTCATTTACACTATGTTGCAGTTACTTTTCGGCAGGTCTGGCACCATTTTCTGATGCTTCAGGCCATGAGCAACCAATTGAACAAAATTCTGACCTTCTGCAGTCAATATTAAGAAAGTTACAACCACTTTCTTGTTTCTTGTACTTTGGTTGTTTGGACCAGTTTTGTCAATTCAAGTGTTTTCAATGCTGTTTTTGACTATCTGGTGACACTTTTCAGTAGATTTGCTTGTAAGCTCTAAACCCAATATTAAGAAAGTTACAGGCAAATCAAAGTTTTCACCTTCTTTACAGCATGATCCACTGACTTTTTGGCATGTTTGACACCATATTCAGATAGTTCAGGTCATGGGCAACCATTTGAACAAAATTCTGGCCTTGTGCGGTCTATATCAAGCAGGTTACAGCCACCTGCACACTACTTCGGCCGTTTACACCCTGATCCGCTTACTTTTTGGCATGTTTGGCACCATATTCAGATGGATCAGGCCATGGGCAACCAATTGAACAAAATTCTGGCCCTCTGCGGTCAATATTAAGCAAGATACAGCCACTTTCTTGTTTCTTGTACTTTGGTTGTTTGGACCAGTTTTGTCAATTCAAGTGTTTTCAATGCTGTTTTTGACTATCTGGTGACACTTTTCAGTAGATTTGCTTGTAAGCTCTAAACCCAATATTAAGAAAGTTACAGGCAAATCAAAGTTTTCACCTTCTTTACAGCATGATCCACTGACTTTTTGGCATGTTTGACACCATATTCAGATAGTTCAGGTCATGGGCAACCATTTGAACAAAATTCTGGCCTTGTGCGGTCTATATCAAGCAGGTTACAGCCACCTGCACACTACTTCGGCCGTTTACACCCTGATCCGCTTACTTTTTGGCATGTTTGGCACCATATTCAGATGGATCAGGCCATGGGCAACCAATTGAACAAAATTCTGGCCCTCTGCGGTCAATATTAAGCAAGATACAGCCACTTTCATGTACTTTGGTCATTTACACTATGTTCCATTTACTTTTCGGCAGGTCTGGCACCATTTTCTGATGCTTCAGGCCATGAGCAACCAATTGAACAAAATTCTGACCTTCTGCAGTCAATATTAAGAAAGTTACAACCACTTTCTTGTTTCTTGTACTTTGGTTGTTTGGACCAGTTTTGTCAATTCAAGTGTTTTCAATGCTGTTTTTCACTATCTGGTGACACTTTTCAGTAGATTTGCTTGTAAGCTCTAAACCCAATATTAAGAAAGTTACAGGCAAATCAAAGTTTTCACCTTCTTTACAGCATGATCCACTGACTTTTTGGCATGTTTGACACCATATTCAGATAGTTCAGGTCATGGGCAACCATTTGAACAAAATTCTGGCCTTGTGCGGTCTATATCAAGCAAGTTACAGCCACCTGCACACTACTTTGGCCGTTTACACCCTGATCCGCTTACTTTTTGGCATGTTTGGCACCATATTCAGATGGATCAGGCCATGGGCAACCATTTGAACAAAATTCTGGCCTTGTACGGTCTATATCAAGCAAGTTACAGCCACCTGCACACTACTTCGGCCGTTTACACCCTGATCCGCTTACTTTTTGGCATGTTTGGCACCATATTCAGATGAATCAGGCCATGAGCAACCAATTGAACAAAATTCTGTCCTTCTGCAGTCAATATTAAGAAAGTTACAACCACTTTCTTGTTTCTTGTACTTTGGTTGTTTGGACCAGTTTTGTCAATTCAAGTGTTTTCAATGCTGTTTTTGACTATCTGGTGACACTTTTCAGTAGATTTGCTTGTAAGCTCTAAACCCAATATTAAGAAAGTTACAGGCAAATCAAAGTTTTCACCTTCTTTACAGCATGATCCACTGACTTTTTGGCATGTTTGACACCATATTCAGATAGTTCAGGTCATGGGCAACCATTTGAACAAAATTCTGGCCTTGTGCGGTCTATATCAAGCAGGTTACAGCCACCTGCACACTACTTCGGCCGTTTACACCCTGATCCGCTTACTTTTTGGCATGTTTGGCACCATATTCAGATGGATCAGGCCATGGGCAACCAATTGAACAAAATTCTGGCCCTCTGCGGTCAATATTAAGCAAGATACAGCCACTTTCATGTTCTTTGGTCATTTACACTATGTTCCATTTACTTTTCGGCAGGTCTGGCACCATTTTCTGATGCTTCAGGCCATGAGCAACCAATTGAACAAAATTCTGACCTTCTGCAGTCAATATTAAGAAAGTTACAACCACTTTCTTGTTTCTTGTACTTTGGTTGTTTGGACCAGTTTTGTCAATTCAAGTGTTTTCAATGCTGTTTTTGACTATCTGGTGACACTTTTCAGTAGATTTGCTTGTAAGCTCTTAACCCAATATTAAGAAAGTTACAGGCAAATCAAAGTTTTCACCTTCTTTACAGCATGATCCACTGACTTTTTGGTATGTTTGACACCATATTCAGATAGTTCAGGTCATGGGCAACCATTTGAACAAAATTCTGGCCTTGTGCGGTCTATATCAAGCAAGTTACAGCCACCTGCACACTACTTCGGCCGTTTACACCCTGATCCGCTTACTTTTTGGCATGTTTGGCACCATATTCAGATAGTTCAGGTCATGGGCAACCATTTGAACAAAATTCTGGCCTTGTGCGGTCTATATCAAGCAAGTTACAGCCACCTGCACACTACTTCGGCCGTTTATACCCTGATCCGCTTACTTTTTGGCACGTTGGGCAACCAATTGAACAAAATTCTGGCCCTCTGCGGTCAATATTAAGCAATATACAGCCACTTTCATGTACTTTAGTCATTTACACTATGTTCCATTTACTTTTCGGCAGGTCTGGCACCATTTTTTGCCTACCCGACAGCATCAGAAGGACATAGAGAGGGATGTGGGCATGCTATAGGGGGGGTGCTATTGTTCATGCTGGTGCCGAAAATGGAATGTATGGGCCCGCGTTAATATTTACAGGGTGCTATGATGGCGGGCGCGCCTCTGAGCGCTACGGCCGGGTTGATGAGCACAGCATCGTCTACGGCAGCTGTGCTGTGATGTCCGAGTGTTTAGCTACGTGCCAGATTTTGCGGATTTCAAATCGGATAAATATGAAGGTCTACAGAGGCAGGCGAACACGGTCGTTTGGAATCGGGGAGCTGACATTCGTCGCCAATGACCTGTCTGAGGACTGGGGTTCGAGAGCGAGAGGTGGCTTTTTTAACTTTGGTTTAGATGTCAGGGGATAGCGCGGACACAGTCCCCCCTTACAAAAATTGCGCACCCGAGTCATCCACATTTGAGATGATCGCAATGGAGGGGCCTCGCCCTGGGGGAACCGCCGCATAGATCACGGTGTCTCCTGTGCCAGGTAAGTATGAGCTGGCCAGGTCAGCGCGAGGCTACATACAACTCTTTTCCCCACCGATGTGGTGTCCAAGCCGTACAATGGGAAAGGCGTGTCCTTTGTCGGCCTCTCCTCCCACACGCATGGACAACCCACATGGTTGATCGACCGTGAGCCGCTTCAAGCACAGAATTATGCGGGGTGACTACTCTATGCCTGCTTTATAGCGTTGAATTCGCTCGGCTGACTTGGGAATTATTGCCAGACTGGGTTGTGCTGCCATCTGGGGAGAAAGAGCGGAACCAGTGCTTGCAGCACTGCAGTGAGGGGGTGTTGTCCAAGGATGATTGGTTTAAATCCAACCAGGACTCTTCACTGAATGCATCAGAGTACCCCTTGGGGTCGATGCTACTTGATCCCAATGGGTATTTAATGTTAGATTGAGCTTCCTGTGGCGAAATTGAAGCAGGCAAGTTGTTCAAAGCCATTCACTGCCACCATGCTGCCCTGCCCTCTGGCGTGGGATTTAGCAACTGACCAGCCCTCTTGACTTGTGCTCTGGTCAGACCGAAAAGGCTCTGTACATACCGAAACAGCCCAGAACCATGGATAGAATGTGAACCCCTAAAGGAAATGATAGTGGCAATGCCCAATGGAGCAGTGGGGACATTTTATTTTGCACATAGCGCATATTATATGATATAGTGCTACACAACTGGCCGTGGCAAGGAGCAGGCCTGCCCTCAAAAGGGCACTCCTGGTATTTTTGGAATGCCATGCCTACCCGACAGCATCAGAAGGACATAGAGAGGGATGTGGGCATGCTATAGGGGAGGTGCTATTTTTCATCCTGGTGCCGAAAATGGAATGTATGGGACCGCGTTAATATTTACAAGGTGCTATGATGGCGGGCGCACGTCTGAGCGCTACGGCCGGGGTGATGAGCACAGCATCGTCTACGGCAGCTGTGCTGTGATGTCCGACTCTTTAGCTTTGTGCCAGATTTTGCGGATTTCAAATCGGATAAATATGAAGGTCTACAGAGGCAGGCGAACACGGTCGTTTGGAATCGGGGAGCTGACATTCGTCACCAATGACAGGTCCGAGGACTGGGGTTCGAGAGCGAGAGGTGGCTTTTTAAACTTTGGTTTAGATGTCAGGGGCTAGCGCGGACGCAGTGTCCTCCTAACAAAAATTGGGCACCCGAGTCATCCACATTTGGGATGATCGCAAGGGTCAACCCAACCATAGTGCAATGGAGGGGCCTCGCCCTGGGGGAACCGCCACATAGATCACGGTGTCTCCTGTGCCAGGTAAGTATGAGCTGGCCAGGTCAGCGCGAGGCTACATACAACTCTTTTCCCCACCGATGTGGTGTCCAAGCCGTACAATGGGAAAGGCGCGTCCTTTGTCGGCCTCTCCTCCCACACGCATGGACAACCCACATGGTTGATCGACCGTGAGCCGCTTCAAGCACAGAATTATGCGGGGTGACTACTCTATGCCTGCTTTATAGCGTTGAATTCGCTCGGCTGACTTGGGAATTATTGCCAGACTGGGTTGTGCTGCCATCTGGGGAGAAAGAGCGGAACCAGTGCTTGCAGCACTGAAGTGAGGGGGTGTTGTCCAAGGATGATTGGTTTAAATCCAACCAGGACTCTTCACTGAATGCATCAGAGTACCCCTTGGGGTCGATGCTACTTGATCCCAATGGGTATTTAATGTTAGATTGAGCTTCCTGTGGCGAAATTGAAGCAGGCAAGTTGCTCAAAGCCATTCACTGCCACCATGCTGCCCTGCCCTCTGGCGTGGGATTTAGCAACTGACCAGCCCTCTTGACTTGTGCTCTGGTCAGACCGAAAAGGCTCTGTACATACCGAAACAGCCCAGAACCATGGATAGAATGTGAACCCCTAAAGGAAATGATAGTGGCAATGCCCAATGGAGCAGTGGGGACATTTTATTTTGCACATGACGCATATTATATGATATAGTGCTACACAACTGGCCGTGGCAAGGAGCAGGCCTGCCCTCAAAAGGGCACTCCTGGTATTTTGGGAATGCCATGCCTACCCGACAGCATCAGAAGGACATAGAGAGGGATGTGGGCATGCTATAGGGGAGGTGCTATTTTTCATGCTGGTGCCGAAAATGGAATGTATGGGACCGCGTTAATATTTACAAGGTGCTATGATGGCGGGCGCGCGTCTGAGCGCTACGGCCGGGGTGATGAGCACAGCATCGTCTACGGCAGCTGTGCTGTGATGTCCGACTCTTTAGCTTTGTGCCAGATTTTGCGGATTTCAAATCGGATAAATATGAAGGTCTACAGAGGCAGGCGAACACGGTCGTTTGGAATCGGGGAGCTGACATTCGTCACCAATGACAGGTCCGAGGACTGGGGTTCGAGAGCGAGAGGTGGCTTTTTAAACTTTGGTTTAGATGTCAGGGGCTAGCGCGGACGCAGTGTCCTCCTAACAAAAATTGCGCACCCGAGTCATCCACATTTGGGATGATCGCAAGGGTCAACCCAACCATAGTGCAATGGAGGGGCCTCGCCCTGGGGGAACCGCCGCACAGATCATGGTGTCTCCTGTGCCAGGTAAGTATGAGCTGGCCAGGTCAGCGTGAGGCTACATACAACTCTTTTCCCCACCGATGTGGTGTCCAAGCTGTACACTGGGAAAGGCGTGTCCTTTGTCGGCCTCTCCTCCCACACGCATGGAAAACCCACATGGTTGATCGACCGTGAGCCGCTTCAAGCACAGAATTATGCGGGGTGACTACTCTATGCCTGCTTTATAGCGTTGAATTCGCTCGGCTGACTTGGGAATTATTGCCAGACTGGGTTGTGCTGCCATCTGGGGAGAAAGAGCGGAACCAGTGCTTGCAGCACTGCAGTGAGGGGGTGTTGTCCAAGGATGATTGGTTTAAATCCAACCAGGACTCTTCACTGAATGCATCAGAGTACCCCTTGGGGTCGATGCTACTTGATCCCAATGGGTATTTAATGTTAGATTGAGCTTCCTGTGGCGAAATTGAAGCAGGCAAGTTGTTCAAAGCCATTCACTGCCACCATGCTGCCCTGCCCTCTGGCGTGGGATTTAGCAACTGACCAGCCCTCTTGACTTGTGCTCTGGTCAGACCGAAAAGGCTCTGTACATACCGAAACAGCCCAGAACCATGGATAGAATGTGAACCCCTAAAGGAAATGATAGTGGCAATGCCCAATGGAGCAGTGGGGACATTTTATTTTGCACATAGCGCATATTATATGATATAGTGCTACACAACTGGCCGTGGCAAGGAGCAGGCCTGCCCTCAAAAGGGCACTCCTGGTATTTTGGGAATGCCATGCCTACCCGACAGCATCAGAAGAAAATAGAGAGGGATGTGGGCATGCTATAGGGGGGGTGCTATTTTTCATGCTGGTGCCGAAAATGGAATGTATGGGACCGCGTTAATATTTACAAGGTGCTATGATGGCGGGCGCGCGTCTGAGCGCTACGGCCGGGGTGATGAGCACAGCATCGTCTACGGCAGCTGTGCTGTGATGTCCGGCTCTTTAGCTTTGTGCCAGATTGTGCGGATTTCAAATCGGATAAATATGAAGGTCTACAGAGGCAGGCGAACACGGTCGTTTGGAATCGGGGAGCTGACATTCGTCACCAATGACAGGTCCGAGGACTGGGGTTCGAGAGCGAGAGGTGGCTTTTTAAACTTTGGTTTAGATGTCAGGGGCTAGCGCGGACGCAGTGTCCTCCTAACAAAAATTGCGCACCCGAGTCATCCACATTTGGGATGATCGCAAGGGTCAACCCAACCATAGTGCAATGGAGGGGCCTCGCCCTGGGGGAACCGCCGCATAGATCACGGTGTCTCCTGTGCCAGGTCAGCGCGAGGCTACATACAACTCTTTTCCCCACCGATGTGGTGTCCAAGCCGTACAATGGGAAAGGCGTGTCCTTTGTCGGCCTCTCCTCCCACACGCATGGACAACCCACATGGTTGATCGACCGTGAGCCGCTTCAAGCACAGAATTATGCGGGGTGACTACTCTATGCCTGCTTTATAGCGTTGAATTCGCTCGGCTGACTTGGGAATTATTGCCAGACTGGGTTGTGCTGCCATCTGGGGAGAAAGAGCGGAACCAGTGCTTGCAGCACTGCAGTGAGGGGGTGTTGTCCAAGGATGATTGGTTTAAATCCAACCAGGACTCTTCACTGAATGCATCAGAGTACCCCTTTGGGTCGATGCTACTTGATCCCAATGGGTATTTAATGTTAGATTGAGCTTCCTGTGGCGAAATTGAAGCAGGCAAGTTGTTCAAAGCCATTCACTGCCACCATGCTGCCCTGCCCTCTGGCGTGGGATTTAGCAACTGACCAGCCCTCTTGACTTGTGCTCTGGTCAGACCGAAAAGGCTCTGTACATACCGAAACAGCCCAGAACCATGGATAGAATGTGAACCCCTAAAGGAAATGATAGTGGCAATGCCCAATGGAGCAGTGGGGACATTTTATTTTGCACATAGCGCATATTATATGATATAGTGCTACACAACTGGCCGTGGCAAGGAGCAGGCCTGCCCTCAAAAGGGCACTCCTGGTATTTTTGGAATGCCATGCCTACCCGACAGCATCAGAAGGACATAGAGAGGGATGTGGGCATGCTATAGGGGAGGTGCTATTTTTCATCCTGGTGCCGAAAATGGAATGTATGGGACCGCGTTAATATTTACAAGGTGCTATGATGGCGGGCGCACGTCTGAGCGCTACGGCCGGGGTGATGAGCACAGCATCGTCTACGGCAGCTGTGCTGTGATGTCCGACTCTTTAGCTTTGTGCCAGATTTTGCGGATTTCAAATCGGATAAATATGAAGGTCTACAGAGGCAGGCGAACACGGTCGTTTGGAATCGGGGAGCTGACATTCGTCACCAATGACAGGTCCGAGGACTGGGGTTCGAGAGCGAGAGGTGGCTTTTTAAACTTTGGTTTAGATGTCAGGGGCTAGCGCGGACGCAGTGTCCTCCTAACAAAAATTGGGCACCCGAGTCATCCACATTTGGGATGATCGCAAGGGTCAACCCAACCATAGTGCAATGGAGGGGCCTCGCCCTGGGGGAACCGCCACATAGATCACGGTGTCTCCTGTGCCAGGTAAGTATGAGCTGGCCAGGTCAGCGCGAGGCTACATACAACTCTTTTCCCCACCGATGTGGTGTCCAAGCCGTACAATGGGAAAGGCGCGTCCTTTGTCGGCCTCTCCTCCCACACGCATGGAGAACCCACATGGTTGATCGACCGTGAGCCGCTTCAAGCACAGAATTATGCGGGGTGACTACTCTATGCCTGCTTTATAGCGTTGAATTCGCTCGGCTGACTTGGGAATTATTGCCAGACTGGGTTGTGCTGCCATCTGGGGAGAAAGAGCGGAACCAGTGCTTGCAGCACTGAAGTGAGGGGGTGTTGTCCAAGGATGATTGGTTTAAATCCAACCAGGACTCTTCACTGAATGCATCAGAGTACCCCTTGGGGTCGATGCTACTTGATCCCAATGGGTATTTAATGTTAGATTGAGCTTCCTGTGGCGAAATTGAAGCAGGCAAGTTGCTCAAAGCCATTCACTGCCACCATGCTGCCCTGCCCTCTGGCGTGGGATTTAGCAACTGACCAGCCCTCTTGACTTGTGCTCTGGTCAGACCGAAAAGGCTCTGTACATACCGAAACAGCCCAGAACCATGGATAGAATGTGAACCCCTAAAGGAAATGATAGTGGCAATGCCCAATGGAGCAGTGGGGACATTTTATTTTGCACATGACGCATATTATATGATATAGTGCTACACAACTGGCCGTGGCAAGGAGCAGGCCTGCCCTCAAAAGGGCACTCCTGGTATTTTGGGAATGCCATGCCTACCCGACAGCATCAGAAGGACATAGAGAGGGATGTGGGCATGCTATAGGGGAGGTGCTATTTTTCATGCTGGTGCCGAAAATGGAATGTATGGGACCGCGTTAATATTTACAAGGTGCTATGATGGCGGGCGCACGTCTGAGCGCTACGGCCGGGGTGATGAGCACAGCATCGTCTACGGCAGCTGTGCTGTGATGTCCGACTCTTTAGCTTTGTGCCAGATTTTGCGGATTTCAAATCGGATAAATATGAAGGTCTACAGAGGCAGGCGAACACGGTCGTTTGGAATCGGGGAGCTGACATTCGTCACCAATGACAGGTCCGAGGACTGGGGTTCGAGAGCGAGAGGTGGCTTTTTAAACTTTGGTTTAGATGTCAGGGGCTAGCGCGGACGCAGTGTCCTCCTAACAAAAATTGCGCACCCGAGTCATCCACATTTGGGATGATCGCAAGGGTCAACCCAACCATAGTGCAATGGAGGGGCCTCGCCCTGGGGGAACCGCCGCACAGATCATGGTGTCTCCTGTGCCAGGTAAGTATGAGCTGGCCAGGTCAGCGTGAGGCTACATACAACTCTTTTCCCCACCGATGTGGTGTCCAAGCCGTACACTGGGAAAGGCGTGTCCTTTGTCGGCCTCTCCTCCCACACGCATGGAGAACCCACATGGTTGATCGACCGTGAGCCGCTTCAAGCACAGAATTATGCGGGGTGACTACTCTATGCCTGCTTTATAGCGTTGAATTCGCTCGGCTGACTTGGGAATTATTGCCAGACTGGGTTGTGCTGCCATCTGGGGAGAAAGAGCGGAACCAGTGCTTGCAGCACTGCAGTGAGGGGGTGTTGTCCAAGGATGATTGGTTTAAATCCAACCAGGACTCTTCACTGAATGCATCAGAGTACCCCTTTGGGTCGATGCTACTTGATCCCAATGGGTATTTAATGTTAGATTGAGCTTCCTGTGGCGAAATTGAAGCAGGCAAGTTGTTCAAAGCCATTCACTGCCACCATGCTGCCCTGCCCTCTGGCGTGGGATTTAGCAACTGACCAGCCCTCTTGACTTGTGCTCTGGTCAGACCGAAAAGGCTCTGTACATACCGAAACAGCCCAGAACCATGGATAGAATGTGAACCCCTAAAGGAAATGATAGTGGCAATGCCCAATGGAGCAGTGGGGACATTTTATTTTGCACATAGCGCATATTATATGATATAGTGCTACACAACTGGCCGTGGCAAGGAGCAGGCCTGCCCTCAAAAGGGCACTCCTGGTATTTTGGGAATGCCATGCCTACCCGACAGCATCAGAAGGACATAGAGAGGGATGTGGGCATGCTATAGGGGGGGTGCTATTTTTCATGCTGGTGCCGAAAATGGAATGTATGGGACCGCGTTAATATTTACAAGGTGCTATGATGGCGGGCGCGCGTCTGAGCGCTACGGCCGGGGTGATGAGCACAGCATCGTCTACGGCAGCTGTGCTGTGATGTCCGACTCTTTAGCTTTGTGCCAGATTTTGCGGATTTCAAATCGGATAAATATGAAGGTCTACAGAGGCAGGCGAACACGGTCGTTTGGAATCGGGGAGCTGACATTCGTCACCAATGACAGGTCCGAGGACTGGGGTTCGAGAGCGAGAGGTGGATTTTTAAACTTTGGTTTAGATGTCAGGGGCTAGCGCGGACGCAGTGTCCTCCTAACAAAAATTGCGCACCCGAGTCATCCACATTTGGGATGATCGCAAGGGTCAACCCAACCATAGTGCAATGGAGGGGCCTCGCCCTGGGGGAACCGCCGCATAGATCACGGTGTCTCCTGTGCCAGGTCAGCGCGAGGCTACATACAACTCTTTTCCCCACCGATGTGGTGTCCAAGCCGTACAAGCGGAAAGGCGTGTCCTTTGTCGGCCTCTCCTCCCACACGCATGGACAACCCACATGGTTGATCGACCGTGAGCCGCTTCAAGCACAGAATTATGCGGGGTGACTACTCTATGCCTGCTTTATAGCGTTGAATTCGCTCGGCTAACTTGGGAATTATTGCCAGACTGGGTTGTGCTGCCATCTGGGGAGAAAGAGCGGAACCAGTGCTTGCAGCACTGAAGTGAGGGGGTGTTGTCCAAGGATGATTGGTTTAAATCCAACCAGGACTCTTCACTGAATGCATCAGAGTACCCCTTGGGGTCGATGCTACTTGATCCCAATGGGTATTTAATGTTAGATTGAGCTTCCTGTGGCGAAATTGAAGCAGGCAAGTTGTTCAAAGCCATTCACTGCCACCATGCTGCCCTGCCCTCTGGCGTGGGATTTAGCAACTGACCAGCCCTCTTGACTTGTGCTCTGGTCAGACCGAAAAGGCTCTGTACATACCGAAACAGCCCAGAACCATGGATAGAATGTGAACCCCTAAAGGAAATGATAGTGGCAATGCCCAATGGAGCAGTGGGGACATTTTATTTTGCACATAGCGCATATTATATGATATAGTGCTACACAACTGGCCGTGGCAAGGAGCAGGCCTGCCCTCAAAAGGGCACTCCTGGTATTTTGGGAATGCCATGCCTACCCGACAGCATCAGAAGAAAATAGAGAGGGATGTGGGCATGCTATAGGGGGGGTGCTATTTTTCATGCTGGTGCCGAAAATGGAATGTATGGGACCGCGTTAATATTTACAAGGTGCTATGATGGCGGGCGCGCGTCTGAGCGCTACGGCCGGGGTGATGAGCACAGCATCGTCTACGGCAGCTGTGCTGTGATGTCCGACTCTTTAGCTTTGTGCCAGATTTTGCGGATTTCAAATCGGATAAATATGAAGGTCTACAGAGGCAGGCGAACACGGTCGTTTGGAATCGGGGAGCTGACATTCGTCACCAATGACAGGTCCGAGGACTGGGGTTCGAGAGCGAGAGGTGGCTTTTTAAACTTTGGTTTAGATGTCAGGGGCTAGCGCGGACGCAGTGTCCTCCTAACAAAAATTGCGCACCCGAGTCATCCACATTTGGGATGATCGCAAGGGTCAACCCAACCATAGTGCAATGGAGGGGCCTCGCCCTGGGGGAACCGCCGCACAGATCATGGTGTCTCCTGTGCCAGGTAAGTATGAGCTGGCCAGGTCAGCGTGAGGCTACATACAACTCTTTTCCCCACCGATGTGGTGTCCAAGCTGTACACTGGGAAAGGCGTGTCCTTTGTCGGCCTCTCCTCCCACACGCATGGAAAACCCACATGGTTGATCGACCGTGAGCCGCTTCAAGCACAGAATTATGCGGGGTGACTACTCTATGCCTGCTTTATAGCGTTGAATTCGCTCGGCTGACTTGGGAATTATTGCCAGACTGGGTTGTGCTGCCATCTGGGGAGAAAGAGCGGAACCAGTGCTTGCAGCACTGCAGTGAGGGGGTGTTGTCCAAGGATGATTGGTTTAAATCCAACCAGGACTCTTCACTGAATGCATCAGAGTACCCCTTGGGGTCGATGCTACTTGATCCCAATGGGTATTTAATGTTAGATTGAGCTTCCTGTGGCGAAATTGAAGCAGGCAAGTTGTTCAAAGCCATTCACTGCCACCATGCTGCCCTGCCCTCTGGCGTGGGATTTAGCAACTGACCAGCCCTCTTGACTTGTGCTCTGGTCAGACCGAAAAGGCTCTGTACATACCGAAACAGCCCAGAACCATGGATAGAATGTGAACCCCTAAAGGAAATGATAGTGGCAATGCCCAATGGAGCAGTGGGGACATTTTATTTTGCACATAGCGCATATTATATGATATAGTGCTACACAACTGGCCGTGGCAAGGAGCAGGCCTGCCCTCAAAAGGGCACTCCTGGTATTTTGGGAATGCCATGCCTACCCGACAGCATCAGAAGAAAATAGAGAGGGATGTGGGCATGCTATAGGGGGGGTGCTATTTTTCATGCTGGTGCCGAAAATGGAATGTATGGGACCGCGTTAATATTTACAAGGTGCTATGATGGCGGGCGCGCGTCTGAGCGCTACGGCCGGGGTGATGAGCACAGCATCGTCTACGGCAGCTGTGCTGTGATGTCCGGCTCTTTAGCTTTGTGCCAGATTGTGCGGATTTCAAATCGGATAAATATGAAGGTCTACAGAGGCAGGCGAACACGGTCGTTTGGAATCGGGGAGCTGACATTCGTCACCAATGACAGGTCCGAGGACTGGGGTTCGAGAGCGAGAGGTGGCTTTTTAAACTTTGGTTTAGATGTCAGGGGCTAGCGCGGACGCAGTGTCCTCCTAACAAAAATTGCGCACCCGAGTCATCCACATTTGGGATGATCGCAAGTGTCAACCCAACCATAGTGCAATGGAGGGGCCTCGCCCTGGGGGAACCGCCGCACAGATCATGGTGTCTCCTGTGCCAGGTAAGTATGAGCTGGCCAGGTCAGCGTGAGGCTACATACAACTCTTTTCCCCACCGATGTGGTGTCCAAGCTGTACACTGGGAAAGGCGTGTCCTTTGTCGGCCTCTCCTCCCACACGCATGGAAAACCCACATGGTTGATCGACCGTGAGCCGCTTCAAGCACAGAATTATGCGGGGTGACTACTCTATGCCTGCTTTATAGCGTTGAATTCGCTCGGCTGACTTGGGAATTATTGCCAGACTGGGTTGTGCTGCCATCTGGGGAGAAAGAGCGGAACCAGTGCTTGCAGCACTGCAGTGAGGGGGTGTTGTCCAAGGATGATTGGTTTAAATCCAACCAGGACTCTTCACTGAATGCATCAGAGTACCCCTTGGGGTCGATGCTACTTGATCCCAATGGGTATTTAATGTTAGATTGAGCTTCCTGTGGCGAAATTGAAGCAGGCAAGTTGTTCAAAGCCATTCACTGCCACCATGCTGCCCTGCCCTCTGGCGTGGGATTTAGCAACTGACCAGCCCTCTTGACTTGTGCTCTGGTCAGACCGAAAAGGCTCTGTACATACCGAAACAGCCCAGAACCATGGATAGAATGTGAACCCCTAAAGGAAATGATAGTGGCAATGCCCAATGGAGCAGTGGGGACATTTTATTTTGCACATAGCGCATATTATATGATATAGTGCTACACAACTGGCCGTGGCAAGGAGCAGGCCTGCCCTCAAAAGGGCACTCCTGGTATTTTGGGAATGCCATGCCTACCCGACAGCATCAGAAGAAAATAGAGAGGGATGTGGGCATGCTATAGGGGGGGTGCTATTTTTCATGCTGGTGCCGAAAATGGAATGTATGGGACCGCGTTAATATTTACAAGGTGCTATGATGGCGGGCGCGCGTCTGAGCGCTACGGCCGGGGTGATGAGCACAGCATCGTCTACGGCAGCTGTGCTGTGATGTCCGGCTCTTTAGCTTTGTGCCAGATTGTGCGGATTTCAAATCGGATAAATATGAAGGTCTACAGAGGCAGGCGAACACGGTCGTTTGGAATCGGGGAGCTGACATTCGTCACCAATGACAGGTCCGAGGACTGGGGTTCGAGAGCGAGAGGTGGCTTTTTAAACTTTGGTTTAGATGTCAGGGGCTAGCGCGGACGCAGTGTCCTCCTAACAAAAATTGCGCACCCGAGTCATCCACATTTGGGATGATCGCAAGGGTCAACCCAACCATAGTGCAATGGAGGGGCCTCGCCCTGGGGGAACCGCCGCATAGATCACGGTGTCTCCTGTGCCAGGTCAGCGCGAGGCTACATACAACTCTTTTCCCCACCGATGTGGTGTCCAAGCCGTACAATGGGAAAGGCGTGTCCTTTGTCGGCCTCTCCTCCCACACGCATGGACAACCCACATGGTTGATCGACCGTGAGCCGCTTCAAGCACAGAATTATGCGGGGTGACTACTCTATGCCTGCTTTATAGCGTTGAATTCGCTCGGCTGACTTGGGAATTATTGCCAGACTGGGTTGTGCTGCCATCTGGGGAGAAAGAGCGGAACCAGTGCTTGCAGCACTGCAGTGAGGGGGTGTTGTCCAAGGATGATTGGTTTAAATCCAACCAGGACTCTTCACTGAATGCATCAGAGTACCCCTTTGGGTCGATGCTACTTGATCCCAATGGGTATTTAATGTTAGATTGAGCTTCCTGTGGCGAAATTGAAGCAGGCAAGTTGTTCAAAGCCATTCACTGCCACCATGCTGCCCTGCCCTCTGGCGTGGGATTTAGCAACTGACCAGCCCTCTTGACTTGTGCTCTGGTCAGACCGAAAAGGCTCTGTACATACCGAAACAGCCCAGAACCATGGATAGAATGTGAACCCCTAAAGGAAATGATAGTGGCAATGCCCAATGGAGCAGTGGGGACATTTTATTTTGCACATAGCGCATATTATATGATATAGTGCTACACAACTGGCCGTGGCAAGGAGCAGGCCTGCCCTCAAAAGGGCACTCCTGGTATTTTTGGAATGCCATGCCTACCCGACAGCATCAGAAGGACATAGAGAGGGATGTGGGCATGCTATAGGGGAGGTGCTATTTTTCATCCTGGTGCCGAAAATGGAATGTATGGGACCGCGTTAATATTTACAAGGTGCTATGATGGCGGGCGCACGTCTGAGCGCTACGGCCGGGGTGATGAGCACAGCATCGTCTACGGCAGCTGTGCTGTGATGTCCGACTCTTTAGCTTTGTGCCAGATTTTGCGGATTTCAAATCGGATAAATATGAAGGTCTACAGAGGCAGGCGAACACGGTCGTTTGGAATCGGGGAGCTGACATTCGTCACCAATGACAGGTCCGAGGACTGGGGTTCGAGAGCGAGAGGTGGCTTTTTAAACTTTGGTTTAGATGTCAGGGGCTAGCGCGGACGCAGTGTCCTCCTAACAAAAATTGGGCACCCGAGTCATCCACATTTGGGATGATCGCAAGGGTCAACCCAACCATAGTGCAATGGAGGGGCCTCGCCCTGGGGGAACCGCCACATAGATCACGGTGTCTCCTGTGCCAGGTAAGTATGAGCTGGCCAGGTCAGCGCGAGGCTACATACAACTCTTTTCCCCACCGATGTGGTGTCCAAGCCGTACAATGGGAAAGGCGCGTCCTTTGTCGGCCTCTCCTCCCACACGCATGGAGAACCCACATGGTTGATCGACCGTGAGCCGCTTCAAGCACAGAATTATGCGGGGTGACTACTCTATGCCTGCTTTATAGCGTTGAATTCGCTCGGCTGACTTGGGAATTATTGCCAGACTGGGTTGTGCTGCCATCTGGGGAGAAAGAGCGGAACCAGTGCTTGCAGCACTGAAGTGAGGGGGTGTTGTCCAAGGATGATTGGTTTAAATCCAACCAGGACTCTTCACTGAATGCATCAGAGTACCCCTTGGGGTCGATGCTACTTGATCCCAATGGGTATTTAATGTTAGATTGAGCTTCCTGTGGCGAAATTGAAGCAGGCAAGTTGCTCAAAGCCATTCACTGCCACCATGCTGCCCTGCCCTCTGGCGTGGGATTTAGCAACTGACCAGCCCTCTTGACTTGTGCTCTGGTCAGACCGAAAAGGCTCTGTACATACCGAAACAGCCCAGAACCATGGATAGAATGTGAACCCCTAAAGGAAATGATAGTGGCAATGCCCAATGGAGCAGTGGGGACATTTTATTTTGCACATGACGCATATTATATGATATAGTGCTACACAACTGGCCGTGGCAAGGAGCAGGCCTGCCCTCAAAAGGGCACTCCTGGTATTTTGGGAATGCCATGCCTACCCGACAGCATCAGAAGGACATAGAGAGGGATGTGGGCATGCTATAGGGGAGGTGCTATTTTTCATGCTGGTGCCGAAAATGGAATGTATGGGACCGCGTTAATATTTACAAGGTGCTATGATGGCGGGCGCACGTCTGAGCGCTACGGCCGGGGTGATGAGCACAGCATCGTCTACGGCAGCTGTGCTGTGATGTCCGACTCTTTAGCTTTGTGCCAGATTTTGCGGATTTCAAATCGGATAAATATGAAGGTCTACAGAGGCAGGCGAACACGGTCGTTTGGAATCGGGGAGCTGACATTCGTCACCAATGACAGGTCCGAGGACTGGGGTTCGAGAGCGAGAGGTGGCTTTTTAAACTTTGGTTTAGATGTCAGGGGCTAGCGCGGACGCAGTGTCCTCCTAACAAAAATTGCGCACCCGAGTCATCCACATTTGGGATGATCGCAAGGGTCAACCCAACCATAGTGCAATGGAGGGGCCTCGCCCTGGGGGAACCGCCGCACAGATCATGGTGTCTCCTGTGCCAGGTAAGTATGAGCTGGCCAGGTCAGCGTGAGGCTACATACAACTCTTTTCCCCACCGATGTGGTGTCCAAGCCGTACACTGGGAAAGGCGTGTCCTTTGTCGGCCTCTCCTCCCACACGCATGGAGAACCCACATGGTTGATCGACCGTGAGCCGCTTCAAGCACAGAATTATGCGGGGTGACTACTCTATGCCTGCTTTATAGCGTTGAATTCGCTCGGCTGACTTGGGAATTATTGCCAGACTGGGTTGTGCTGCCATCTGGGGAGAAAGAGCGGAACCAGTGCTTGCAGCACTGCAGTGAGGGGGTGTTGTCCAAGGATGATTGGTTTAAATCCAACCAGGACTCTTCACTGAATGCATCAGAGTACCCCTTTGGGTCGATGCTACTTGATCCCAATGGGTATTTAATGTTAGATTGAGCTTCCTGTGGCGAAATTGAAGCAGGCAAGTTGTTCAAAGCCATTCACTGCCACCATGCTGCCCTGCCCTCTGGCGTGGGATTTAGCAACTGACCAGCCCTCTTGACTTGTGCTCTGGTCAGACCGAAAAGGCTCTGTACATACCGAAACAGCCCAGAACCATGGATAGAATGTGAACCCCTAAAGGAAATGATAGTGGCAATGCCCAATGGAGCAGTGGGGACATTTTATTTTGCACATAGCGCATATTATATGATATAGTGCTACACAACTGGCCGTGGCAAGGAGCAGGCCTGCCCTCAAAAGGGCACTCCTGGTATTTTGGGAATGCCATGCCTACCCGACAGCATCAGAAGGACATAGAGAGGGATGTGGGCATGCTATAGGGGGGGTGCTATTTTTCATGCTGGTGCCGAAAATGGAATGTATGGGACCGCGTTAATATTTACAAGGTGCTATGATGGCGGGCGCGCGTCTGAGCGCTACGGCCGGGGTGATGAGCACAGCATCGTCTACGGCAGCTGTGCTGTGATGTCCGACTCTTTAGCTTTGTGCCAGATTTTGCGGATTTCAAATCGGATAAATATGAAGGTCTACAGAGGCAGGCGAACACGGTCGTTTGGAATCGGGGAGCTGACATTCGTCACCAATGACAGGTCCGAGGACTGGGGTTCGAGAGCGAGAGGTGGATTTTTAAACTTTGGTTTAGATGTCAGGGGCTAGCGCGGACGCAGTGTCCTCCTAACAAAAATTGCGCACCCGAGTCATCCACATTTGGGATGATCGCAAGGGTCAACCCAACCATAGTGCAATGGAGGGGCCTCGCCCTGGGGGAACCGCCGCATAGATCACGGTGTCTCCTGTGCCAGGTCAGCGCGAGGCTACATACAACTCTTTTCCCCACCGATGTGGTGTCCAAGCCGTACAAGCGGAAAGGCGTGTCCTTTGTCGGCCTCTCCTCCCACACGCATGGACAACCCACATGGTTGATCGACCGTGAGCCGCTTCAAGCACAGAATTATGCGGGGTGACTACTCTATGCCTGCTTTATAGCGTTGAATTCGCTCGGCTAACTTGGGAATTATTGCCAGACTGGGTTGTGCTGCCATCTGGGGAGAAAGAGCGGAACCAGTGCTTGCAGCACTGAAGTGAGGGGGTGTTGTCCAAGGATGATTGGTTTAAATCCAACCAGGACTCTTCACTGAATGCATCAGAGTACCCCTTGGGGTCGATGCTACTTGATCCCAATGGGTATTTAATGTTAGATTGAGCTTCCTGTGGCGAAATTGAAGCAGGCAAGTTGTTCAAAGCCATTCACTGCCACCATGCTGCCCTGCCCTCTGGCGTGGGATTTAGCAACTGACCAGCCCTCTTGACTTGTGCTCTGGTCAGACCGAAAAGGCTCTGTACATACCGAAACAGCCCAGAACCATGGATAGAATGTGAACCCCTAAAGGAAATGATAGTGGCAATGCCCAATGGAGCAGTGGGGACATTTTATTTTGCACATAGCGCATATTATATGATATAGTGCTACACAACTGGCCGTGGCAAGGAGCAGGCCTGCCCTCAAAAGGGCACTCCTGGTATTTTGGGAATGCCATGCCTACCCGACAGCATCAGAAGAAAATAGAGAGGGATGTGGGCATGCTATAGGGGGGGTGCTATTTTTCATGCTGGTGCCGAAAATGGAATGTATGGGACCGCGTTAATATTTACAAGGTGCTATGATGGCGGGCGCGCGTCTGAGCGCTACGGCCGGGGTGATGAGCACAGCATCGTCTACGGCAGCTGTGCTGTGATGTCCGACTCTTTAGCTTTGTGCCAGATTTTGCGGATTTCAAATCGGATAAATATGAAGGTCTACAGAGGCAGGCGAACACGGTCGTTTGGAATCGGGGAGCTGACATTCGTCACCAATGACAGGTCCGAGGACTGGGGTTCGAGAGCGAGAGGTGGCTTTTTAAACTTTGGTTTAGATGTCAGGGGCTAGCGCGGACGCAGTGTCCTCCTAACAAAAATTGCGCACCCGAGTCATCCACATTTGGGATGATCGCAAGGGTCAACCCAACCATAGTGCAATGGAGGGGCCTCGCCCTGGGGGAACCGCCACATAGATCACGGTGTCTCCTGTGCCAGGTAAGTATGAGCTGGCCAGGTCAGCGCGAGGCTACATACAACTCTTTTCCCCACCGATGTGGTGTCCAAGCCGTACAATGGGAAAGGCGCGTCCTTTGTCGGCCTCTCCTCCCACACGCATGGACAACCCACATGGTTGATCGACCGTGAGCCGCTTCAAGCACAGAATTATGCGGGGTGACTACTCTATGCCTGCTTTATAGCGTTGAATTCGCTCGGCTGACTTGGGAATTATTGCCAGACTGGGTTGTGCTGCCATCTGGGGAGAAAGAGCGGAACCAGTGCTTGCAGCACTGAAGTGAGGGGGTGTTGTCCAAGGATGATTGGTTTAAATCCAACCAGGACTCTTCACTGAATGCATCAGAGTACCCCTTGGGGTCGATGCTACTTGATCCCAATGGGTATTTAATGTTAGATTGAGCTTCCTGTGGCGAAATTGAAGCAGGCAAGTTGCTCAAAGCCATTCACTGCCACCATGCTGCCCTGCCCTCTGGCGTGGGATTTAGCAACTGACCAGCCCTCTTGACTTGTGCTCTGGTCAGACCGAAAAGGCTCTGTACATACCGAAACAGCCCAGAACCATGGATAGAATGTGAACCCCTAAAGGAAATGATAGTGGCAATGCCCAATGGAGCAGTGGGGACATTTTATTTTGCACATGACGCATATTATATGATATAGTGCTACACAACTGGCCGTGGCAAGGAGCAGGCCTGCCCTCAAAAGGGCACTCCTGGTATTTTGGGAATGCCATGCCTACCCGACAGCATCAGAAGGACATAGAGAGGGATGTGGGCATGCTATAGGGGGGGTGCCATTGTTCATGCTGGTGCCGAAAATGGAATGTATGGGACCGCGTTAATATTTACAAGGTGCTATGATGGCGGGCGCGCGTCTGAGTGCTACGGCCGGGGTGATGAGCACAGCATCGTCTACGGCAGCTGTGCTGTGTTGTCCGACTCTTTAGCTTTGTGCCAGATTTTGCGGATTTCAAATCGGATAAATATGAAGGTCTACAGAGGCAGGCGAACACGGTCGTTTGGAATCGGGGAGCTGACATTCGTCACCAATGACAGGTCCGAGGACTGGGGTTCGAGAGCGAGAGGTGGCTTTTTAAACTTTGGTTTAGATGTCAGGGGCTAGCGCGGACGCAGTGTCCTCCTAACAAAAATTGCGCACCCGAGTCATCCACATTTGGGATGATCGCAAGGGTCAACCCAACCATAGTGCAATGGAGGGGCCTCGCCCTGGGGGAACCGCCGCATAGATCACGGTGTCTCCTGTGCCAGGTAAGTATGAGCTGGCCAGGTCAGCACGAGGCTACATACAACTCTTTTCCCCACCGATGTGGTGTCCAAGCCGTACAATGGGAAAGGCGTGTCCTTTGTCGGCCTCTCCTCCCACACGCATGGACAACCCACATGGTTGATCGACCGTGAGCCGCTTCAAGCACAGAATTATGCAGGGTGACTACTCTATGCCTGCTTTATAGCGTTGAATTCGCTCGGCTGACTTGGGAATTATTGCCAGACTGGGTTGTGCTGCCATCTGGGGAGAAAGAGCGGAACCAGTGCTTGCAGCACTGCAGTGAGGGGGTGTTGTCCAAGGATGATTGGTTTAAATCCAACCAGGACTCTTCACTGAATGCATCAGAGTACCCCTTGGGGTCGATGCTACTTGATCCCAATGGGTATTTAATGTTAGATTGAGCTTCCTGTGGCGAAATTGAAGCAGGCAAGTTGTTCAAAGCCATTCACTGCCACCGTGCTGCCCTGCCCTCTGGCGTGGGATTTAGCAACTGACCAGCCCTCTTGACTTGTGCTCTGGTCAGACCGAAAAGGCTCTGTACATACCGAAACAGCCCAGAACCATGGATAGAATGTGAACCCCTAAAGGAAATGATAGTGGCAATGCCCAATGGAGCAGTGGGGAATTTTATTTTGCACATAGCGCATATTATATGATATAGTGCTACACAACTGGCTGTGGCAAGGAGCAGGCCTGCCCTCAAAAGGGCACTCCTGGTATTTTGGGAATGCCATGCCTACCCGACAGCATCAGAAGGAAATAGAGAGGGATGTGGGCATTCTATAGGGGGGGTGCTATTTTTCATGCTGGTGCTGAAAATGGAATGTATGGGACCGCGTTAATATTTACAAGGTGCTATGATGGCGGGCGCGCGTCTGAGCGCTACGGCCGGGTTGATGAGCACAGCATCGTCTACGGCGGCTGTGCTGTGATGTCCGAGTCTTTAGCTACGTGCCAGATTTTGCGGATTTCTAATCGGATAAATATGAAGGTCTACAGAGGCAGGCGAACACGGTCGTTTGGAATCGGGGAGCTGACATTCGTCGCCAATGACCTGTCCGAGGACTGGGGTTCGAGAGCGAGAGGTGGCTTTTTTAACTTTGGTTTAGATGTCAGAGGATAGCGCGGACACAGTCCCCCCTTACAAAAATTGCGCACCCGAGTCATCCACATTTGAGATGATCGCAATGGAGGGGCCTCGCCCTGGGGGAACCGCCGCATTTTTTTTTTTTTTTTTTTTTTGGGGACTTAGTCCCTCTTTTCCCCTCCTTTCCCATTTCCCAAACATATTTATTCTTTATTTACAATCATTCATCATTTTCGGGTTCAGGCCCTCGCAATGAGGAGCTCTGCCACTCTACTGCCCTTCCCCATGGCAATCATTTCACTGGTTTCCGGGTTCCAGCCCCTTTCAGGTAACTGGCCCTTGCTGTAAACTAAAAACATGGTACAGGTTATGTATATACAGGTTTTTATTCAGTAGTTGAAGCTCCAACTTTCGTTGGAGAGGGTACACAGAGCTCCGTTACAGAGCCACATCTTTTTAAACTGGGGGCTTTTTAATCTTTTAAGATCGACCTGAAACCTAAACTTCAGGTCTGCTAACAACATCTCTAGTAAACTATTAGAATTGAAAACTTTTCTCTCTTTTTCGACTTTACATCTAATAGTCCAAACATTATGTTTAAACAAAGATATAATTAACAGACAAAGGGGAATAAACTTGCTACACTCTTTTGGGAGCAAGTTGAAAAAAAGGGCATTCCTGTCTAGGATAATAGTAGAACCTGTCATGTCCTTTATAATGTTTTCTATGATTGCCAGAACAGGCTTTGTGAAGGGACATATTAAAAACAGATGAAAAATATCCTCTACTCCAGTTTTACAGAGGGGACATTTATCTGTGGGTGTTGTAAAAACGTTCTGCTTATGCAAAAGACTCCTTACTGGCAGAATACTATGACACACCCTCCAGTTGAAGTCCTTTAAAAGGGGGCACAAAAAGGGGTGGAAGGTATTCTTCCATACCAGCTGGAAATCTAAATGAGCATTTTCATGTTTTAGAGAAACTTGCGCCTTCTCTTGTACATCGGGTAACAATATAGAATAAACCTTTTTGGAAGACATTATCTTTAAATCTATCTCTGGATTGTCCTCACAGAAACTCTTAAAGTCTGTTAGGCATTCCCTATAAAAGGGGGGAATAGAGTCGCAGTGAGGAATTGAATTCCTCCCCAGCTCCTCTTTCCACTTCCTTAAATGGAAACCGATGAAGTAAACAGCAAAATAGGTCCAGTAGTTCTGGACATCTTTGTAAAGAAGATCAATAACATGCATAATGCGAAAAGCCTTCAATTTAGTCGGAATATGGACAACTTTTTGGCCTCCTTCCATTAGGTCGGAGACCATCACCGTTCTCCTTACTCGATCTTGACCTTTCCATATGAAAGTATACATTCTTGAATCAAAAATTTTCAGATGCTTCCTGTCTAGCTGTAGAACCTTTCCGACATACCACAGCTTAGAACAGGCAAAAATGTTGGCCAAAAGGGCTCTACCTCTAAAAGAGGTCTTCCTATATAGCCAAAAGTCTAGTACATTTCCAAATTTGACAGTAATTGGGTTCCAGTTTATATTAGACAATTCTTCTACGTTTCTGGAGAAATAAACCCCCAACATTTTTAGACTATCATAAGTAAAATTCATCCCAAAAACATAGTTACGTTTGGAAGCCCACCTCCCAAACCACATTCCTTTACATTTTTCCTCGTTTAGTTTAGCCCCAGAGGCTTTTCTGAATTTATTAGAAATGTCCAGAACGGTTCGTACCGAAGCCTCGTTCCGGATGATAATAGAGGTGTCATCCGCATACTGGATAACCTTTAGTTCGCCCTCAAACCCTGGGACGTTTGCTCCCTGTATATGGGGGGATAAACAAAGCATCCTGGTTAGAGGTTCAATACATAGGACATATAGCAAAGGGGAAAGACCACATCCCTGTCGGACTGACCTGTCCACCTTAAACGGTTCAGACAGGAAGCCATTCACCTGTATAGATGAAACAATATCATTATATAGTAATTTGACCCAGGATATAAAATCTGGGCCAAAACCATACTTTTGTAAGCAAAGAAACATATACTGGTGCGACACTCGGTCGAACGCCTTGGCTTGGTCGAGACTCAGGATGCCACATGGGACATCCTTCATCTGGACATAGTCAAAAAGGGATCGAATAAGGTGCAGATGATCTGTTATAGACCTTCCTGGTACAGCACAGGTCTGCTCCTGTCCAACCACAGAAGAAATTACTTTAGAAAGTCTATTTGTCATAGATTTAGAGATGATTTTATAATCAACTGTCAAAAGAGTAATAGGTCTCCAACAGGTAAGATGTTCCTTTCTGTTGGGGTCTTTACAGATCAAAGTTACAACCCCTTTTCTCTGGGATGGACATAATAAACCTTGGTCGAAGGCATTGTTAATGATTTGTACAAAATCCTTACCAAAAAGGGGGAAAAAATGAGCATAGAACTCCTTAGGCAAACCATCTATGCCTGGAGTCTTGCCATCCTTCATACCCTTCAGGGCCTCAAGACACTCGGCGGCTGTAAGGGGGCCTTCGCAATAAAGCTTGTCCTCCACTGCTAGAAAAGGTAGGTTAGAAGTGAATTCATCGACAATATCTGTATCTATAGGCTCAGATGAAAAAAGATCTTTGTAGAAATCTCTACAGGCATCCTGAATTTCATCCTGACCTGTAATAGGGACATCATTAACAATCAAACTTTCTATGACTTTGTCTTTCCCTCTAGACACCTCTTTTCTCAAGAAGAAAGCAGAGGGTTTCTCATCATATTCCAGATGATCCAACTTGGCCCGCACTCGGGCTCCATCTACTTTCTCTTGTAAAAGTTTTTGCAAATACCTTTCTTCTATCATAATTGCTTGGGAGAATCTACCAGGATAATCCAGTTCCAGTTTTCTGAGTAAACTCAGCTCCTTCTCTGTTTTATCAATAGCTTCCCTTTTTTTTTTAGCAATTATTTTCGAATGTTTTATGATCACATCCTTAAAACACTGTTTGCAAAATTCCCACCAGTCAAGATCTTTATGAACTATTTTTGATAGATAATTCCACACTTTTTTGATATCTGCAACCAGACCTGAATCATCCAATATGGAAGTGTTACATTTCCAGAAGCCCGGCCCTGTGAGCTTTCGCTCAAAGTCCCGGACTTCCATCACAACTATATTATGGTCAGAAAAAGAACAATGGTGAGTAGCTATTCTGGAAATAAATTGTAACAGGTCAGAGTTGCTGTAAAACCTATCCAACCTGCAATAAATACCATTATCATTACTCCAAGTGTATTCTCGGCCAAGAGGAAATTTAGAGCGAAAAACATCTTCCAATTGAAAATCTTTTTTCAATTCTCCTAATTCCTTAGTACCTTGGACATTATGACCATTATCAATGCTACCCCCCACCTTATCTAAGGTGCGGTTTTCAATGCAGTTAAAGTCACCACCTAATATTATATTTTTATTACCCCTCAGGAAATTGGGTAGAAAAGCAAATAGAGCCCTCCTATCCATCCCATCATTTGGGGCATAAATATTAATAAGGCTAAATGCAACACCTTCCACTTTTATGTTTACTGCTATAACTCTTCCGTTTTCATCCGAGTACCAGGTACCCAGATCAAAATTTAGAGACTTTTTTATAAGTATACCCACCCCCCTACTGGAGTTATCCCCATGGCTCCAAAAACCATGAGAACCAAGGGTGTCGGCCATTCTCTTGGCCTCCTCGTCTGACACAAGGTGAGTCTCCTGTAAAAAAAGTATATTTATACAGTGATGTAAAAGGAAATAGGATAACAGCGAAACTTTGTTGGGGTTTCGCAGCCCTCTTGCATTTAGGGTGGCTACTCTAAAACCCATCTTGGACATCAATTAGGTGGACTGTTGTCCCTTGGCCTTCTTAGCCAGAGCTCTTCTTTGAGTGGCTGGGGACGGCATTGCCGCCACCGGGACATGACAAAACTCGTTCTTCCTTTTCCTCCCTGAAGACTCGTCTTCCATCTCACCCTGATGGTTTTCCCCGACCGAGTCTCTCACCCCTTCCCCTCCACCTTTACCTTCCCCTGAACCCCCTCCCTCCCCATGCCCAGAACCCCCATTCCCCTTTCCCAAAGCCTTCCCCACATTTTTGACCATGTTGACTCCCATCTTTAGGAATCCCTTTGCCCCAGTTACTTTCCCTTCTGTTTCCACGCTCTCCTCCCTTTCTTCTACTTCTGGACCCTTCTTTTCCCTTGTAACCTTTTCACCATTTACAACTTGCTTAACCTGTTTCACCGGGCCCCTCGAACCTTCAGAACCTGCAGCCGCAGACGCCAGCTTCGACGTTCGCTCCTTCTCGATCCACGGTGCGGTCAGCCTCGGGGATGGCGGGGGAGGCCGGGTTGGAGCTTGTGTCTCGGTCAGCGTCTTCTCGGCTAGCTTTTGGTCATCCTCCACATCATCCTGCTCCATCATCCCGATGTTCTCAGCTGTTTTAAACAGGGAAGAAAAACCCCCTCCACCCCTTCTCCAAGTACATTCACTTTTTACATGACCTGTCTGGCCACACTTCCAACAAACTTTTGGGCGACCCGGAATTGTTATACGTACTGGGAATTTTGCCCCTTCAAACACTATCTCCGTCTTGAACGGCAAGTTATCTACATCCCCATATACTTTGGCTTTTCTCACATTACCTTCTATTTTATCATCTGTTACTGCCTTTTCGGCTACCACATATTGAACATTCAAATTGCCAAGCAACCTACTCTTGATGCAGTCATCCTCAACAAAACGGGGCAACCAGTGGAGCCTCACAATGGAGTACGGACGCACCCACTTGGTTGTACCTGTCTGTGACCGCTCGGCAACTCTACGAATCACATAAGAATCTTCGTCTACTGTAATAGACCTCTGAGCAACAAACTCATCACATGCCTTTAAACTGGTAAACACTACCTGCCACTCTTGTGGCTGACGATATATAGACAAAATGTGACGTTCACCAATGGCGTCACATACCTGGCGTGCCAATTCCGATCGGTCCAGATTCTTGTACCCGGTCTCGATGGCAGCCGTTCTGTAGATCATCCGTACCTCCTCACCATCGAACCCAACATCTCCTCCTGTCGCACCCACAGCCACATGAGTCGGTGTCTTCCTGGCCGGAGCCTCCGCCGTCCCCTGGGTCTCAGGCACTAGCTGTGCATCTTGGAGCGATGGAGTCGGGGAGATGTCTCGCTTCCTTCCCTTCTTCTTGTTGTGGTCCACCACCGTGAAGCCACCCTCATCGTCCTGGTCCAGCTCCGACAGAGCCTCCGGCGTCCGCTGACCTGGGGTGATCAGATCTTCCTGAGTGGTGAGGAGGCCTTCCTCCATGGACTGCGGCCCTCCTGGCCCCTGGCCCGGAGTCTCAGAAGACATCCGGCACTGTCCTTAATGAAACACAGTGGCAGTGTGCAAGAGACACTGTAAGTGTGCTTAAGGATGACCGTGCAGCATCAGTTGCTGTCCTTAATACAACACAGTGGCAGCGTGCAAGAGACGCTACAAGTGTGCTTAAGGAGTGGCAATGGCTACCGAAAAAACCTGGGAGAAGTGCCGCATATGCCGCATAGATCACGGTGTCTCCTGTGTCAGGTAAGTATGAGCTGGCCAGGTCAGCGCGAGGCTACATACAACTCTTTTCCCCACCGATGTGGTGTCCAAGCCGTACAATGGGAAAATCGCGTCCTTTGTCGGCCTCTCCTCCCACACGCCTGGAGAACCCACATGGTTGATCGACCGTGAGCCGCTTCAAGCACAGAATTATGCGGGGTGACTACTCTATGCCTGCTTTATAGCGTTGAATTCGCTCGGCTGACTTGGGAATTATTGCCAGACTGGGTTGTGCTGCCATCTGGGGAGAAAGAGCGGAACCAGTGCTTGCAGCACTGAAGTGAGGGGGTGTTGTCCAAGGATGATTGGTTTAAATCCAACCAGGACTCTTCACTGAATGCATCAGAGTACCCCTTGGGGTCGATGCTACTTGATCCCAATGGGTATTTAATGTTAGATTGAGCTTCCTGTGGCGAAATTGAAGCAGGCAAGTTGCTCAAAGCCATTCACTGCCACCATGCTGCCCTGCCCTCTGGCGTGGGATTTAGCAACTGACCAGCCCTCTTGACTTGTGCTCTGGTCAGACCGAAAAGGCTCTGTACATACCGAAACAGCCCAGAACCATGGATAGAATGTGAACCCCTAAAGGAAATGATAGTGGCAATGCCCAATGGAGCAGTGGGGACATTTTATTTTGCACATGACGCATATTATATGATATAGTGCTACACAACTGGCCGTGGCAAGGAGCAGGCCTGCCCTCAAAAGGGCACTCCTGGTATTTTGGGAATGCCATGCCTACCCGACAGCATCAGAAGGACATAGAGAGGGATGTGGGCATGCTATAGGGGGGGTGCTATTTTTCATGCTGGTGCCGAAAATGGAATGTATGGGACCGCGTTAATATTTACAAGGTGCTATGATGGCGGGCGTGCGTCTGAGCGCTACGGCCGGGGTGATGAGCACAGCATCGTCTACGGCAGCTGTGCTGTGATGTCCGACTCTTTAGCTTTGTGCCAGATTTTGCGGATTTCAAATCGGATAAATATGAAGGTCTACAGAGGCAGGCGAACACGGTCGTTTGGAATCGGGGAGCTGACATTCGTCACCAATGACAGGTCCGAGGACTGGGGTTCGAGAGCGAGAGGTGGCTTTTTAAACTTTGGTTTAGATGTCAGGGGCTAGCGCGGACGCAGTGTCCTCCTAACAAAAATTGCGCACCCGAGTCATCCACATTTGGGATGATCGCAAGGGTCAACCCAACCATAGTGCAATGGAGGGGCCTCGCCCTGGGGGAACCGCCGCACAGATCATGGTGTCTCCTGTGCCAGGTAAGTATGAGCTGGCCAGGTCAGCGTGAGGCTACATACAACTCTTTTCCCCACCGATGTGGTGTCCAAGCCGTACACTGGGAAAGGCGTGTCCTTTGTCGGCCTCTCCTCCCACACGCATGGAGAACCCACATGGTTGATCGACCGTGAGCCGCTTCAAGCACAGAATTATGCGGGGTGACTACTCTATGCCTGCTTTATAGCGTTGAATTCGCTCGGCTGACTTGGGAATTATTGCCAGACTGGGTTGTGCTGCCATCTGGGGAGAAAGAGCGGAACCAGTGCTTGCAGCACTGCAGTGAGGGGGTGTTGTCCAAGGATGATTGGTTTAAATCCAACCAGGACTCTTCACTGAATGCATCAGAGTACCCCTTGGGGTCGATGCTACTTGATCCCAATGGGTATTTAATGTTAGATTGAGCTTCCTGTGGCGAAATTGAAGCAGGCAAGTTGTTCAAAGCCATTCACTGCCACCATGCTGCCCTGCCCTCTGGCGTGGGATTTAGCAACTGACCAGCCCTCTTGACTTGTGCTCTGGTCAGACCGAAAAGGCTCTGTACATACCGAAACAGCCCAGAACCATGGATAGAATGTGAACCCCTAAAGGAAATGATAGTGGCAATGCCCAATGGAGCAGTGGGGACATTTTATTTTGCACATGACGCATATTATATGATATAGTGCTACACAACTGGCCGTGGCAAGGAGCAGGCCTGCCCTCAAAAGGGCACTCCTGGTATTTTGGGAATGCCATGCCTACCCGACAGCATCAGAAGGACATAGAGAGGGATGTGGGCATGCTATAGGGGGGGTGCTATTTTTCATGCTGGTGCCGAAAATGGAATGTATGGGACCGCGTTAATATTTACAAGGTGCTATGATGGCGGGCGTGCGTCTGAGCGCTACGGCCGGGGTGATGAGCACAGCATCGTCTACGGCAGCTGTGCTGTGATGTCCGACTCTTTAGCTTTGTGCCAGATTTTGCGGATTTCAAATCGGATAAATATGAAGGTCTACAGAGGCAGGCGAACACGGTCGTTTGGAATCGGGGAGCTGACATTCGTCACCAATGACAGGTCCGAGGACTGGGGTTCGAGAGCGAGAGGTGGCTTTTTAAACTTTGGTTTAGATGTCAGGGGCTAGCGCGGACGCAGTGTCCTCCTAACAAAAATTGCGCACCCGAGTCATCCACATTTGGGATGCTCGCAAGGGTCAACCCAACCATAGTGCAATGGAGGGGCCTCGCCCTGGGGGAACCGCCGCATAGATCACGGTGTCTCCTGTGCCAGGTCAGCGTGAGGCTACATACAACTCTTTTCCCCACCGATGTGGTGTCCAAGCCGTACAATGGGAAAGGCGTGTCCTTTGTCGGCCTCTCCTCCCACACGCATGGAGAACCCACATGGTTGATCGACCGTGAGCCGCTTCAAGCACAGAATTATGCGGGGTGACTACTCTATGCCTGCTTTATAGCGTTGAATTCGCTCGGCTGACTTGGGAATTATTGCCAGACTAGGTTGTGCTGCCATCTGGGGAGAAAGAGCGGAACCAGTGCTTGCAGCACTGCAGTGCGGGGGTGTTGTCCAAGGATGATTGGTTTAAATCCAACCAGGACTCTTCACTGAATGCATCAGAGTACCCCTTGGGGTCGATGCTACTTGATCCCAATGGGTATTTAATGTTAGATTGAGTTTCCTGTGGCGAGATTGAAGCAGGCAAGTTGTTCAAAGCCATTCACTGCCACCATGCTGCCCTGCCCTCTGGCGTGGGATTTAGCAACTGACCAGCCCTCTTGACTTGTGCTCTGGTCAGACCGAAAAGGCTCTGTACATACCGAAACAGCCCAGAACCATGGATAGAATGTGAACCCCTAAAGGAAATGATAGTGGCAATGCCCAATGGAGCAGTGGGGACATTTTATTTTGCACATGACGCATATTATATGATATAGTGCTACACAACTGGCCGTGGCAAGGAGCAGGCCTGCCCTCAAAAGGGCACTCCTGGTATTTTGGGAATGCCATGCCTACCCGACAGCATCAGAAGGACATAGAGAGGGATGTGGGCATGCTATAGGGGGGGTGCCATTGTTCATGCTGGTGCCGAAAATGGAATGTATGGGACCGCGTTAATATTTACAAGGTGCTATGATGGCGGGCGTGCGTCTGAGCGCTACGGCCGGGGTGATGAGCACAGCATCGTCTACGGCAGCTGTGCTGTGTTGTCCGACTCTTTAGCTTTGTGCCAGATTTTGCGGATTTCAAATCGGATAAATATGAAGGTCTACAGAGGCAGGCGAACACGGTCGTTTGGAATGGGGGAGCTGACATTCGTCACCAATGACAGGTCCGAGGACTGGGGTTCGAGAGCGAGAGGTGGCTTTTTAAACTTTGGTTTAGATGTCAGGGGCTAGCGCGGACGCAGTGTCCTCCTAACAAAAATTGCGCACCCGAGTCATCCACATTTGGGATGATCGCAAGGGTCAACCCAACCATAGTGCAATGGAGGGGCCTCGCCCTGGGGGAACCGCCGCATAGATCACGGTGTCTCCTGTGCCAGGTAAGTATGAGCTGGCCAGGTCAGCGCGAGGCTACATACAACTCTTTTCCCCACCGATGTGGTGTCCAAGCCGTACAATGGGAAAGGCGTGTCCTTTGTCGGCCTCTCCTCCCAAACGCATGGACAACCCACATGGTTGATCGACCGTGAGCCGCTTCAAGCACAGAATTATGCGGGGTGACTACTCTATGCCTGCTTTATAGCGTTGAATTCGCTCGGCTGACTTGGGAATTATTGCCAGACTGGGTTGTGCTGCCATCTGGGGAGAAAGAGCGGAACCAGTGCTTGCAGCACTGCAGTGAGGGGGTGTTGTCCAAGGATGATTGGTTTAAATCCAACCAGGACTCTTCACTGAATGCATCAGAGTACCCCTTGGGGTCGATGCTACTTGATCCCAATGGGTATTTAATGTTAGATTGAGCTTCCTGTGGCGAAATTGAAGCAGGCAAGTTGTTCAAAGCCATTCACTGCCACCATGCTGCCCTGCCCTCTGGCGTGGGATTTAGCAACTGACCAGCCCTCTTGACTTGTGCTCTGGTCAGACCGAAAAGGCTCTGTACATACCGAAACAGCCCAGAACCATGGATAGAATGTGAACCCCTAAAGGAAATGATAGTGGCAATGCCCAATGGAGCAGTGGGGACATTTTATTTTGCACATAGCGCATATTATATGATATAGTGCTACACAACTGGCTGTGGCAAGGAGCAGGCCTGCCCTCAAAAGGGCACTCCTGGTATTTTGGGAATGCCATGCCTACCCGACAGCATCAGAAGGACATAGAGAGGGATGTGGGCATGCTATAGGGGGGGTGCTATTTTTCATGCTGGTGCCGAAAATGGAATGTATGGGACCGCGTTAATATTTACAAGGTGCTATGATGGCGGTCGCGCGTCTGAGCGCTACGGCCGGGTTGATGAGCACAGCATCGTCTACGGCAGCTGTGCTGTGATGTCCGACTATTTAGCTTTGTGCCAGATTTTGCGGATTTCAAATCGGATAAATATGAAGGTCTACAGAGGCAGGCGAACACGGTCGTTTGGAATCGGGGAGCTGACATTCGTCGCCAATGACCTGTCCGAGGACTGGGGTTCGAGAGCGAGAGGTGGCTTTTTTAACTTTGGTTTAGATGTCAGGGGATAGCGCGGACACAGTCCCCCCTTACAAAAATTGCGCACCCGAGTCATCCACATTTGAGATGATCGCAATGGAGGGGCCTCGCCCTGGGGGAACCGCCGCATAGATCACGGTGTCTCCTGTGTCAGGTAAGTATGAGCTGGCCAGGTCAGCGCGAGGCTACATACAACTCTTTTCCCCACCGATGTGGTGTCCAAGCCGTACAATGGGAAAATCGCGTCCTTTGTCGGCCTCTCCTCCCACACGCCTGGAGAACCCACATGGTTGATCGACCGTGAGCCGCTTCAAGCACAGAATTATGCGGGTGACTACTCTATGCCTGCTTTATAGCGTTGAATTCGCTCGGCTGACTTGGGAATTATTGCCAGACTGGGTTGTGCTGCCATCTGGGGAGAAAGAGCGGAACCGGTGCTTGCAGCACTGCAGTGAGGGGGTGTTGTCCAAGGATGATTGGTTTAAATCCAACCAGGACTCTTCACTGAATGCATCAGAGTACCCCTTGGGGTCGATGCTACTTGATCCCAATGGGTATTTAATGTTAGATTGAGCTTCCTGTGGCGAAATTGAAGCAGGCAAGTTGCTCAAAGCCATTCACTGCCACCATGCTGCCCTGCCCTCTGGCGTGGGATTTAGCAACTGACCAGCCCTCTTGACTTGTGCTCTGGTCAGACCGAAAAGGCTCTGTACATACCGAAACAGCCCAGAACCATGGATAGAATGTGAACCCCTAAAGGAAATGATAGTGGCAATGCCCAATGCAGCAGTGGGGACATTTTATTTTGCACATGACGCATATTATATGATATAGTGCTACACAACTGGCCGTGGCAAGGAGCAGGCCTGCCCTCAAAAGGGCACTCCTGGTATTTTGGGAATGCCATGCCTACCCGACAGCATCAGAAGGACATAGAGAGGGATGTGGGCATGCTATAGGGGGGGTGCTATTTTTCATGCTGGTGCCGAAAATGGAATGTATGGGACCGCGTTAATATTTACAAGGTGCTATGATGGCGGGCGCGCGTCTGAGCGCTACGGCCGGGGTGATGAGCACAGCATCGTCTACGGCAGCTGTGCTGTGTTGTCCGACTCTTTAGCTTTGTGCCAGATTTTGCGGATTTCAAATCTGATAAATATGAAGGTCTACAGAGGCAAGCGAACACGGTCGTTTGGAATCGGGGAGCTGACATTCGTCACCAATGACAGGTCCGAGGACTGGGGTTCGAGAGCGAGAGGTGGCTTTTTAAACTTTGGTTTAGATGTCAGGGGCTAGCGCGGACGCAGTGTCCTCCTAACAAAAATTGCGCACCCGAGTCATCCACATTTGGGATGATCGCAAGGGTCAACCCAACCATAGTGCAATGGAGGGGCCTCGCCCTGGGGGAACCGCCGCATAGATCACGGTGTCTCCTGTGCCAGGTCAGCGCGAGGCTACATACAACTCTTTTCCCCACCGATGTGGTGTCCAAGCCGTACAATGGGAAAGGCGTGTCCTTTGTCGGCCTCTCCTCCCACACGCATGGAGAACCCACATGGTTGATCGACCGTGAGCCGCTTCAAGCACAGAATTATGCGGGGTGACTACTCTATGCCTGCTTTATAGCGTTGAATTCGCTCGGCTGACTTGGGAATTATTGCCAGACTGGGTTGTGCTGCCATCTGGGGAGAAAGAGCGGAACCAGTGCTTGCAGCACTGAAGTGAGGGGGTGTTGTCCAAGGATGATTGGTTTAAATCCAACCAGGACTCTTCACTGAATGCATCAGAGTACCCCTTGGGGTCGATGCTACTTGATCCCAATGGGTATTTAATATTAGATTAAGTTTCCTGTGGCGAAATTGAAGCAGGCAAGTTGTTCAAAGCCATTCACTGCCACCATGCTGCCCTGCCCTCTGGCGTGGGATTTAGCAACTGACCAGCCCTCTTGACTTGTGCTCTGGTCAGACCGAAAAGGCTCTGTACATACCGAAACAGCCCAGAACCATGGATAGAATGTGAACCCCTAAAGGAAATGATAGTGGCAATGCCCAATGGAGCAGTGGGGACATTTTATTTTGCACATAGCGCATATTATATGATATAGTGCTACACAACTGGCCGTGGCAAGGAGCAGGCCTGCCCTCAAAAGGGCACTCCTGGTATTTTGGGAATGCCATGCCTACCCGACAGCATCAGAAGGACATAGAGAGGGATGTGGGCATGCTATAGGGGGGGTGCTATTTTTCATGCTGGTGCCGAAAATGGAATGTATGGGACCGCGTTAATATTTACAAGGTGCTATGATGGCGGGCGCACGTCTGAGCGCTACGGCCGGGGTGATGAGCACAGCATCGTCTACGGCAGCTGTGCTGTGATGTCCGACTCTTTAGCTTTGTGCCAGATTTTGCGGATTTCAAATCGGATAAATATGAAGGTCTACAGAGGCAGGCGAACACGGTCGTTTGGAATCGGGGAGCTGACATTCGTCACCAATGACAGGTCCGAGGACTGGGGTTCGAGAGCGAGAGGTGGCTTTTTAAACTTTGGTTTAGATGTCAGGGGCTAGCGCGGACGCAGTGTCCTCCTAACAAAAATTGCGCACCCGAGTCATCCACATTTGAGATGGTCGCAATGGAGGGGCCTCGCCCTGGGGGAACCGCCGCATAGATCACGGTGTCTCCTGTGTCAGGTAAGTATGAGCTGGCCAGGTCAGCGCGAGGCTACATACAACTCTTTTCCCCACCGATGTGGTGTCCAAGCCGTACAATGGGAAAATCGCGTCCTTTGTCAGCCTCTCCTCCCACACGCCTGGAGAACCCACATGGTTGATCGACCGTGAGCCGCTTCAATCACAGAATTATGCGGGGTGATTACTCTATGCCTGCTTTATAGCATTGAATTCGCTCGGCTGACTTGGGAATTATTGCCAGACTGGGTTGTGCTGCCATCTGGGGAGAAAGAGCGGAACCAGTGCTTGCAGCACTGAAGTGAGGGGGTGTTGTCCAAGGATGATTGGTTTAAATCCAACCAGGACTCTTCACTGAATGCATCAGAGTACCCCTTGGGGTCGATGCTACTTGATCCCAATGGGTATTTAATGTTAGATTGAGCTTCCTGTGGCGAAATTGAAGCAGGCAAGTTGCTCAAAGCCATTCACTGCCACCATGCTGCCCTGCCCTCTGGCGTGGGATTTAGCAACTGACCAGCCCTCTTGACTTGTGCTCTGGTCAGACCGAAAAGGCTCTGTACATACCGAAACAGCCCAGAACCATGGATAGAATGTGAACCCCTAAAGGAAATGATAGTGGCAATGCCCAATGGAGCAGTGGGGACATTTTATTTTGCACATGACGCATATTATATGATATAGTGCTACACAACTGGCCGTGGCAAGGAGCAGGCCTGCCCTCAAAAGGGCACTCCTGGTATTTTGGGAATGCCATGCCTACCCGACAGCATCAGAAGGACATAGAGAGGGATGTGGGCATGCTATAGGGGGGGTGCTATTTTTCATGCTGGTGCCGAAAATGGAATGTATGGGACCGCGTTAATATTTACAAGGTGCTATGATGGCGGGCGTGCGTCTGAGCGCTACGGCCGGGGTGATGAGCACAGCATCGTCTACGGCAGCTGTGCTGTGATGTCCGACTCTTTAGCTTTGTGCCAGATTTTGCGGATTTCAAATCGGATAAATATGAAGGTCTACAGAGGCAGGCGAACACGGTCGTTTGGAATCGGGGAGCTGACATTCGTCACCAATGACAGGTCCGAGGACTGGGGTTCGAGAGCGAGAGGTGGCTTTTTAAACTTTGGTTTAGATGTCAGGGGCTAGCGCGGACGCAGTGTCCTCCTAACAAAAATTGCGCACCCGAGTCATCCACATTTGAGATGATCGCAATGGAGGGGCCTCGCCCTGGGGGAACCGCCGCATAGATCACGGTGTCTCCTGTGTCAGGTAAGTATGAGCTGGCCAGGTCAGCGCGAGGCTACATACAACTCTTTTCCCCACCGATGTGGTGTCCAAGCCGTACAATGGGAAAATCGCGTCCTTTGTCGGCCTCTCCTCCCACACGCCTGGAGAACCCACATGGTTGATCGACCGTGAGCCGCTTCAATCACAGAATTATGCGGGGTGACTACTCTATGCCTGCTTTATAGCATTGAATTCGCTCGGCTGACTTGGGAATTATTGCCAGACTGGGTTGTGCTGCCATCTGGGGAGAAAGAGCGGAACCAGTGCTTGCAGCACTGAAGTGAGGGGGTGTTGTCCAAGGATGATTGGTTTAAATCCAACCAGGACTCTTCACTGAATGCATCAGAGTACCCCTTGGGGTCGATGCTACTTGATCCCAATGGGTATTTAATGTTAGATTGAGCTTCCTGTGGCGAAATTGAAGCAGGCAAGTTGCTCAAAGCCATTCACTGCCACCATGCTGCCCTGCCCTCTGGCGTGGGATTTAGCAACTGACCAGCCCTCTTGACTTGTGCTCTGGTCAGACCGAAAAGGCTCTGTACATACCGAAACAGCCCAGAACCATGGATAGAATGTGAACCCCCAAAGGAAATGATAGTGGCAATGCCCAATGGAGCAGTGGGGACATTTTATTTTGCACATGACGCATATTATATGATATAGTGCTACACAACTGGCCGTGGCAAGGAGCAGGCCTGCCCTCAAAAGGGCACTCCTGGTATTTTGGGAATGCCATGCCTACCCCACAGCATCAGAAGGACATAGAGAGGGATGTGGGCATGCTATATGGGGGGTGCTATTTTTCATGCTGGTGCCGAAAATGGAATGTATGGGACCGCGTTAATATTTACAAGGTGCTATGATGGCGGGCGTGCGTCTGAGCGCTACGGCCGGGGTGATGAGCACAGCATCGTCTACGGCAGCTGTGCTGTGATGTCCGACTCTTTAGCTTTGTGCCAGATTTTGCGGATTTCAAATCGGATAAATATGAAGGTCTACAGAGGCAGGCGAACACGGTCGTTTGGAATCGGGGAGCTGACATTCGTCACCAATGACAGGTCCGAGGACTGGGGTTCGAGAGCGAGAGGTGGCTTTTTAAACTTTGGTTTAGATGTCAGGGGCTAGCGCGGACGCAGTGTCCTCCTAACAAAAATTGCGCACCCGAGTCATCTACATTTGAGATGATCGCAATGGAGGGGCCTCGCCCTGGGGGAACCGCCGCATAGATCACGGTGTCTCCTGTGTCAGGTAAGTATGAGCTGGCCAGGTCAGCGCGAGGCTACATACAACTCTTTTCCCCACCGATGTGGTGTCCAAGCCGTACAATGGGAAAATCGCGTCCTTTGTCGGCCTCTCCTCCCACACGCCTGGAGAACCCACATGGTTGATCGACCGTGAGCCGCTTCAATCACAGAATTATGCGGGGTGACTACTCTATGCCTGCTTTATAGCATTGAATTCGCTCGGCTGACTTGGGAATTATTGCCAGACTGGGTTGTGCTGCCATCTGGGGAGAAAGAGCGGAACCAGTGCTTGCAGCACTGAAGTGAGGGGGTGTTGTCCAAGGATGATTGGTTTAAATCCAACCAGGACTCTTCACTGAATGCATCAGAGTACCCCTTGGGGTCGATGCTACTTGATCCCAATGGGTATTTAATGTTAGATTGAGCTTCCTGTGGCGAAATTGAAGCAGGCAAGTTGCTCAAAGCCATTCACTGCCACCATGCTGCCCTGCCCTCTGGCGTGGGATTTAGCAACTGACCAGCCCTCTTGACTTGTGCTCTGGTCAGACCGAAAAGGCTCTGTACATACCGAAACAGCCCAGAACCATGGATAGAATGTGAACCCCTAAAGGAAATGATAGTGGCAATGCCCAATGGAGCAGTGGGGACATTTTATTTTGCACATGACGCATATTATATGATATAGTGCTACACAACTGGCCGTGGCAAGGAGCAGGCCTGCCCTCAAAAGGGCACTCCGGGTATTTTGGGAATGCCGTGCCTACCCGACAGCATCAGAAGGACATAGAGAGGGATGTGGGCATGCTATAGGGGGGGTGCTATTTTTCATGCTGGTGCCGAAAATGGAATGTATGGGACCGCGTTAATATTTACAAGGTGCTATGATGGCGGGCGTGCGTCTGAGCGCTACGGCCGGGGTGATGAGCACAGCATCGTCTATGGCAGCTGTGCTGTGATGTCCGACTCTTTAGCTTTGTGCCAGATTTTGCGGATTTCAAATCGGATAAATATGAAGGTCTACAGAGGCAGGCGAACACGGTCGTTTGGAATCGGGGAGCTGACATTCGTCACCAATGACAGGTCCGAGGACTGGGGTTCGAGAGCGAGAGGTGGCTTTTTAAACTTTGGTTTAGATGTCAGGGGCTAGCGCGGACGCAGTGTCCTCCTAACAAAAATTGCGCACCCGAGTCATCCACATTTGGGTTGATCGCAAGGGTCAACCCAACCATAGTGCAATGGAGGGGCCTCGCCCTGGGGGAACCGCCGCACAGATCATGGTGTCTCCTGTGCCAGGTAAGTATGAGCTGGCCAGGTCAGCGTGAGGCTACATACAACTCTTTTCCCCACCGATGTGGTGTCCAAGCCGTACAATGGGAAAGGCGTGTCCTTTGTCGGCCTCTCCTCCCACACGCATGGAGAACCCACATGGTTGATCGACCGTGAGCGGCTTCAAGCACAGAATTATGCGGGGTGACTACTCTATGCCTGCTTTATAGCGTTGAATTCGCTCGGCTGACTTGGGAATTATTGCCAGACTGGGTTGTGCTGCCATCTGGGGAGAAAGAGCGGAACCGGTGCTTGCAGCACTGCAGTGAGGGGGTGTTGTCCAAGGATGATTGGTTTAAATCCAACCAGGACTCTTCACTGAATGCATCAGAGTACCCCTTGGGGTCGATGCTACTTGATCCCAATGGGTATTTAATGTTAGATTGAGCTTCCTGTGGCGAAATTGAAGCAGGCAAGTTGCTCAAAGCCATTCACTGCCACCATGCTGCCCTGCCCTCTGGCGTGGGATTTAGCAACTGACCAGCCCTCTTGACTTGTGCTCTGGTCAGACCGAAAAGGCTCTGTACATACTGAAACAGCCCAGAACCATGGATAGAATGTGAACCCCTAAAGGAAATGATAGTGGCAATGCCCAATGCAGCAGTGGGGACATTTTATTTTGCACATGACGCATATTATATGATATAGTGCTACACAACTGGCCGTGGCAAGGAGCAGGCCTGCCCTCAAAAGGGCACTCCTGGTATTTTGGGAATGCCATGCCTACCCCACAGCATCAGAAGGACATAGAGAGGGATGTGGGAATGCTATAGGGGGGGTGCTATTTTTCATGCTGGTGCCGAAAATGGAATGTATGGGACCGCGTTAATATTTACAAGGTGCTATGATGGCGGGCGCGCGTCTGAGCGCTACGGCCGGGGTGATGAGCACAGCATCGTCTACGGCAGCTGTGCTGTGATGTCCGACTCTTTAGCTTCATGCCAGATTTTGCGGATTTCAAATCGGATAAATATGAAGGTCTACAGAGGCAGGCGAACACGGTCGTTTGGAATCGGGGAGCTGACATTCGTCACCAATGACAGGTCCGAGGACTGGGGTTCGAGAGCGAGAGGTGGCTTTTTAAACTTTGGTTTAGATGTCAGGGGCTAGCGCGGACGCAGTGTCCTCCTAACAAAAATTGCGCACCCGAGTCATCCACATTTGAGATGATCGCAATGGAGGGGCCTCGCCCTGGGGGAACCGCCGCATAGATCACGGTGTCTCCTGTGTCAGGTAAGTATGAGCTGGCCAGGTCAGCGCGAGGCTACATACAACTCTTTTCCCCACCGATGTGGTGTCCAAGCCGTACAATGGGAAAATCGCGTCCTTTGTCGGCCTCTCCTCCCACACGCCTGGAGAACCCACATGGTTGATCGACCGTGAGCCGCTTCAATCACAGAATTATGCGGGGTGACTACTCTATGCCTGCTTTATAGCATTGAATTCGCTCGGCTGACTTGGGAATTATTGCCAGACTGGGTTGTGCTGCCATCTGGGGAGAAAGAGCGGAACCAGTGCTTGCAGCACTGAAGTGAGGGGGTGTTGTCCAAGGATGATTGGTTTAAATCCAACCAGGACTCTTCACTGAATGCATCAGAGTACCCCTTGGGGTCGATGCTACTTGATCCCAATGGGTATTTAATGTTAGATTGAGCTTCCTGTGGCGAAATTGAAGCAGGCAAGTTGCTCAAAGCCATTCACTGCCACCATGCTGCCCTGCCCTCTGGCGTGGGATTTAGCAACTGACCAGCCCTCTTGACTTGTGCTCTGGTCAGACCGAAAAGGCTCTGTACATACCGAAACAGCCCAGAACCATGGATAGAATGTGAACCCCTAAAGGAAATGATAGTGGCAATGCCCAATGGAGCAGTGGGGACATTTTATTTTGCACATGACGCATATTATATGATATAGTGCTACACAACTGGCCGTGGCAAGGAGCAGGCCTGCCCTCAAAAGGGCACTCCTGGTATTTTGGGAATGCCATGCCTACCCGACAGCATCAGAAGGACATAGAGAGGGATGTGGGCATGCTATAGGGGGGGTGCTATTTTTCATGCTGGTGCCGAAAATGGAATGTATGGGACCGCGTTAATATTTACAAGGTGCTATGATGGCGGGCGTGCGTCTGAGCGCTACGGCCGGGGTGATGAGCACAGCATCGTCTACGGCAGCTGTGCTGTGATGTCCGACTCTTTAGCTTTGTGCCAGATTTTGCGGATTTCAAATCGGATAAATATGAAGGTCTACAGAGGCAGGCGAACACGGTCGTTTGGAATCGGGGAGCTGACATTCGTCACCAATGACAGGTCCGAGGACTGGGGTTCGAGAGCGAGAGGTGGCTTTTTAAACTTTGGTTTAGATGTCAGGGGCTAGCGCGGACGCAGTGTCCTCCTAACAAAAATTGCGCACCCGAGTCATCCACATTTGAGATGATCGCAATGGAGGGGCCTCGCCCTGGGGGAACCGCCGCATAGATCACGGTGTCTCCTGTGTCAGGTAAGTATGAGCTGGCCAGGTCAGCGCGAGGCTACATACAACTCTTTTCCCCACCGATGTGGTGTCCAAGCCGTACAATGGGAAAATCGCGTCCTTTGTCGGCCTCTCCTCCCACACGCCTGGAGAACCCACATGGTTGATCGACCGTGAGCCGCTTCAATCACAGAATTATGCGGGGTGACTACTCTATGCCTGCTTTATAGCATTGAATTCGCTCGGCTGACTTGGGAATTATTGCCAGACTGGGTTGTGCTGCCATCTGGGGAGAAAGAGCGGAACCAGTGCTTGCAGCACTGAAGTGAGGGGGTGTTGTCCAAGGATGATTGGTTTAAATCCAACCAGGACTCTTCACTGAATGCATCAGAGTACCCCTTGGGGTCGATGCTACTTGATCCCAATGGGTATTTAATGTTAGATTGAGCTTCCTGTGGCGAAATTGAAGCAGGCAAGTTGCTCAAAGCCATTCACTGCCACCATGCTGCCCTGCCCTCTGGCGTGGGATTTAGCAACTGACCAGCCCTCTTGACTTGTGCTCTGGTCAGACCGAAAAGGCTCTGTACATACCGAAACAGCCCAGAACCATGGATAGAATGTGAACCCCCAAAGGAAATGATAGTGGCAATGCCCAATGGAGCAGTGGGGACATTTTATTTTGCACATGACGCATATTATATGATATAGTGCTACACAACTGGCCGTGGCAAGGAGCAGGCCTGCCCTCAAAAGGGCACTCCTGGTATTTTGGGAATGCCATGCCTACCCGACAGCATCAGAAGGACATAGAGAGGGATGTGGGCATGCTATATGGGGGGTGCTATTTTTCATGCTGGTGCCGAAAATGGAATGTATGGGACCGCGTTAATATTTACAAGGTGCTATGATGGCGGGCGTGCGTCTGAGCGCTACGGCCGGGGTGATGAGCACAGCATCGTCTACGGCAGCTGTGCTGTGATGTCCGACTCTTTAGCTTTGTGCCAGATTTTGCGGATTTCAAATCGGATAAATATGAAGGTCTACAGAGGCAGGCGAACACGGTCGTTTGGAATCGGGGAGCTGACATTCGTCACCAATGACAGGTCCGAGGACTGGGGTTCGAGAGCGAGAGGTGGCTTTTTAAACTTTGGTTTAGATGTCAGGGGCTAGCGCGGACGCAGTGTCCTCCTAACAAAAATTGCGCACCCGAGTCATCTACATTTGAGATGATCGCAATGGAGGGGCCTCGCCCTGGGGGAACCGCCGCATAGATCACGGTGTCTCCTGTGTCAGGTAAGTATGAGCTGGCCAGGTCAGCGCGAGGCTACATACAACTCTTTTCCCCACCGATGTGGTGTCCAAGCCGTACAATGGGAAAATCGCGTCCTTTGTCGGCCTCTCCTCCCACACGCCTGGAGAACCCACATGGTTGATCGACCGTGAGCCGCTTCAATCACAGAATTATGCGGGGTGACTACTCTATGCCTGCTTTATAGCATTGAATTCGCTCGGCTGACTTGGGAATTATTGCCAGACTGGGTTGTGCTGCCATCTGGGGAGAAAGAGCGGAACCAGTGCTTGCAGCACTGAAGTGAGGGGGTGTTGTCCAAGGATGATTGGTTTAAATCCAACCAGGACTCTTCACTGAATGCATCAGAGTACCCCTTGGGGTCGATGCTACTTGATCCCAATGGGTATTTAATGTTAGATTGAGCTTCCTGTGGCGAAATTGAAGCAGGCAAGTTGCTCAAAGCCATTCACTGCCACCATGCTGCCCTGCCCTCTGGCGTGGGATTTAGCAACTGACCAGCCCTCTTGACTTGTGCTCTGGTCAGACCGAAAAGGCTCTGTACATACCGAAACAGCCCAGAACCATGGATAGAATGTGAACCCCTAAAGGAAATGATAGTGGCAATGCCCAATGGAGCAGTGGGGACATTTTATTTTGCACATGACGCATATTATATGATATAGTGCTACACAACTGGCCGTGGCAAGGAGCAGGCCTGCCCTCAAAAGGGCACTCCGGGTATTTTGGGAATGCCGTGCCTACCCGACAGCATCAGAAGGACATAGAGAGGGATGTGGGCATGCTATAGGGGGGGTGCTATTTTTCATGCTGGTGCCGAAAATGGAATGTATGGGACCGCGTTAATATTTACAAGGTGCTATGATGGCGGGCGTGCGTCTGAGCGCTACGGCCGGGGTGATGAGCACAGCATCGTCTATGGCAGCTGTGCTGTGATGTCCGACTCTTTAGCTTTGTGCCAGATTTTGCGGATTTCAAATCGGATAAATATGAAGGTCTACAGAGGCAGGCGAACACGGTCGTTTGGAATCGGGGAGCTAACATTCGTCACCAATGACAGGTCCGAGGACTGGGGTTCGAGAGCGAGAGGTGGCTTTTTAAACTTTGGTTTAGATGTCAGGGGCTAGCGCGGACGCAGTGTCCTCCTAACAAAAATTGCGCACCCGAGTCATCCACATTTGGGTTGATCGCAAGGGTCAACCCAACCATAGTGCAATGGAGGGGCCTCGCCCTGGGGGAACCGCCGCACAGATCATGGTGTCTCCTGTGCCAGGTAAGTATGAGCTGGCCAGGTCAGCGTGAGGCTACATACAACTCTTTTCCCCACCGATGTGGTGTCCAAGCCGTACAATGGGAAAGGCGTGTCCTTTGTCGGCCTCTCCTCCCACACGCATGGAGAACCCACATGGTTGATCGACCGTGAGCGGCTTCAAGCACAGAATTATGCGGGGTGACTACTCTATGCCTGCTTTATAGCGTTGAATTCGCTCGGCTGACTTGGGAATTATTGCCAGACTGGGTTGTGCTGCCATCTGGGGAGAAAGAGCGGAACCGGTGCTTGCAGCACTGCAGTGAGGGGGTGTTGTCCAAGGATGATTGGTTTAAATCCAACCAGGACTCTTCACTGAATGCATCAGAGTACCCCTTGGGGTCGATGCTACTTGATCCCAATGGGTATTTAATGTTAGATTGAGCTTCCTGTGGCGAAATTGAAGCAGGCAAGTTGCTCAAAGCCATTCACTGCCACCATGCTGCCCTGCCCTCTGGCGTGGGATTTAGCAACTGACCAGCCCTCTTGACTTGTGCTCTGGTCAGACCGAAAAGGCTCTGTACATACTGAAACAGCCCAGAACCATGGATAGAATGTGAACCCCTAAAGGAAATGATAGTGGCAATGCCCAATGCAGCAGTGGGGACATTTTATTTTGCACATGACGCATATTATATGATATAGTGCTACACAACTGGCCGTGGCAAGGAGCAGGCCTGCCCTCAAAAGGGCACTCCTGGTATTTTGGGAATGCCATGCCTACCCGACAGCATCAGAAGGACATAGAGAGGGATGTGGGAATGCTATAGGGGGGGTGCTATTTTTCATGCTGGTGCCGAAAATGGAATGTATGGGACCGCGTTAATATTTACAAGGTGCTATGATGGCGGGCGCGCGTCTGAGCGCTACGGCCGGGGTGATGAGCACAGCATCGTCTACGGCAGCTGTGCTGTGATGTCCGACTCTTTAGCTTCATGCCAGATTTTGCGGATTTCAAATCGGATAAATATGAAGGTCTACAGAGGCAGGCGAACACGGTCGTTTGGAATCGGGGAGCTGACATTCGTCACCAATGACAGGTCCGAGGACTGGGGTTCGAGAGCGAGAGGTGGCTTTTTAAACTTTGGTTTAGATGTCAGGGGCTAGCGCGGACGCAGTGTCCTCCTAACAAAAATTGCGCACCCGAGTCATCCGTATTTGAGATGATCGCAATGGAGGGGCCTCGCCCTGGGGGAACCGCCGCATAGATCACGGTGTCTCCTGTGTCAGGTAAGTATGAGCTGGCCAGGTCAGCGCGAGGCTACATACAACTCTTTTCCCCACCGATGTGGTGTCCAAGCCGTACAATGGGAAAATCGCGTCCTTTGTCGGCCTCTCCTCCCACACGCCTGGAGAACCCACATGGTTGATCGACCGTGAGCCGCTTCAATCACAGAATTATGCGGGGTGACTACTCTATGCCTGCTTTATAGCATTGAATTCGCTCGGCTGACTTGGGAATTATTGCCAGACTGGGTTGTGCTGCCATCTGGGGAGAAAGAGCGGAACCAGTGCTTGCAGCACTGAAGTGAGGGGGTGTTGTCCAAGGATGATTGGTTTAAATCCAACCAGGACTCTTCACTGAATGCATCAGAGTACCCCTTGGGGTCGATGCTACTTGATCCCAATGGGTATTTAATGTTAGATTGAGCTTCCTGTGGCGAAATTGAAGCAGGCAAGTTGCTCAAAGCCATTCACTGCCACCATGCTGCCCTGCCCTCTGGCGTGGGATTTAGCAACTGACCAGCCCTCTTGACTTGTGCTCTGGTCAGACCGAAAAGGCTCTGTACATACCGAAACAGCCCAGAACCATGGATAGAATGTGAACCCCTAAAGGAAATGATAGTGGCAATGCCCAATGGAGCAGTGGGGACATTTTATTTTGCACATGACGCATATTATATGATATAGTGCTACACAACTGGCCGTGGCAAGGAGCAGGCCTGCCCTCAAAAGGGCACTCCGGGTATTTTGGGAATGCCGTGCCTACCCGACAGCATCAGAAGGACATAGAGAGGGATGTGGGCATGCTATAGGGGGGGTGCTATTTTTCATGCTGGTGCCGAAAATGGAATGTATGGGACCGCGTTAATATTTACAAGGTGCTATGATGGCGGGCGTGCGTCTGAGCGCTACGGCCGGGGTGATGAGCACAGCATCGTCTATGGCAGCTGTGCTGTGATGTCCGACTCTTTAGCTTTGTGCCAGATTTTGCGGATTTCAAATCGGATAAATATGAAGGTCTACAGAGGCAGGCGAACACTGTCGTTTGGAATCGGGGAGCTGACATTCGTCACCAATGACAGGTCCGAGGACTGGGGTTCGAGAGCGAGAGGTGGCTTTTTAAACTTTGGTTTAGATGTCAGGGGCTAGCGCGGACGCAGTGTCCTCCTAACAAAAATTGCGCACCCGAGTCATCCACATTTGGGTTGATCGCAAGGGTCAACCCAACCATAGTGCAATGGAGGGGCCTCGCCCTGGGGGAACCGCCGCACAGATCATGGTGTCTCCTGTGCCAGGTAAGTATGAGCTGGCCAGGTCAGCGTGAGGCTACATACAACTCTTTTCCCCACCGATGTGGTGTCCAAGCCGTACAATGGGAAAGGCGTGTCCTTTGTCGGCCTCTCCTCCCACACGCATGGAGAACCCACATGGTTGATCGACCGTGAGCGGCTTCAAGCACAGAATTATGCGGGGTGACTACTCTATGCCTGCTTTATAGCGTTGAATTCGCTCGGCTGACTTGGGAATTATTGCCAGACTGGGTTGTGCTGCCATCTGGGGAGAAAGAGCGGAACCGGTGCTTGCAGCACTGCAGTGAGGGGGTGTTGTCCAAGGATGATTGGTTTAAATCCAACCAGGACTCTTCACTGAATGCATCAGAGTACCCCTTGGGGTCGATGCTACTTGATCCCAATGGGTATTTAATGTTAGATTGAGCTTCCTGTGGCGAAATTGAAGCAGGCAAGTTGCTCAAAGCCATTCACTGCCACCATGCTGCCCTGCCCTCTGGCGTGGGATTTAGCAACTGACCAGCCCTCTTGACTTGTGCTCTGGTCAGACCGAAAAGGCTCTGTACATACTGAAACAGCCCAGAACCATGGATAGAATGTGAACCCCTAAAGGAAATGATAGTGGCAATGCCCAATGCAGCAGTGGGGACATTTTATTTTGCACATGACGCATATTATATGATATAGTGCTACACAACTGGCCGTGGCAAGGAGCAGGCCTGCCCTCAAAAGGGCACTCCTGGTATTTTGGGAATGCCATGCCTACCCGACAGCATCAGAAGGACATAGAGAGGGATGTGGGAATGCTATAGGGTGGGTGCTATTTTTCATGCTGGTGCCGAAAATGGAATGTATGGGACCGCGTTAATATTTACAAGGTGCTATGATGGCGGGCGCGCGTCTGAGCGCTACGGCCGGGGTGATGAGCACAGCATCGTCTACGGCAGCTGTGCTGTGATGTCCGACTCTTTAGCTTTGTGCCAGATTTTGCGGATTTCAAATCGGATAAATATGAAGGTCTACAGAGGCAGGCGAACACGGTCGTTTGGAATCGGGGAGCTGACATTCGTCACCAATGACAGGTCCGAGGACTGGGGTTCGAGAGCGAGAGGTGGCTTTTTAAACTTTGGTTTAGATGTCAGGGGCTAGCGCGGACGCAGTGTCCTCCTAACAAAAATTGCGCACCCGAGTCATCCACATTTGGGATGATCGCAAGGGTCAACCCAACCATAGTGCAATGGAGGGGCCTCGCCCTGGGGGAACCGCCGCATAGATCACGGTGTCTCCTGTGCCAGGTCAGCGCGAGGCTACATACAACTCTTTTCCCCACCGATGTGGCGTCCAAGCCGTACAATGGGAAAGGCGTGTCCTTTGTCGGCCTCTCCTCCCACACGCATGGACAACCCACATGGTTGATCGACCGTGAGCCGCTTCAAGCACAGAATTATGCGGGGTGACTACTCTATGCCTGCTTTATAGTGTTGAATTCGCTCGGCTGACTTGGGAAACCATAACATGGTACTACATGGTGATGGTATGCCACCTTTGAAAATAAATTCACCTTCCTCGTCAACTCCACCTTCATGGCTAAAGCACTCGTCAAAAAATACGCAAGTATTTAATTGCACCTGAATACCATCCAATTTGTGCCTACCACAGCACTTTTCACCACACGGCCTAATATAATCAGTACCATTATGGTTTGTACGAGACTTAACATTCGGTAACTGCACTGTCACTGGTGAGCGATAATAGGGGAACTTGCCTTTTTCGCCGTTGCTTGACCAAACTTGAACGTAATTTCCATCAGAATCATCAATCGAGTCACATTCCATATCCTCACAGTAAATACAACCGTCCAACCCGTGAATAGAACACACCATGAACGATAATCCAATGCCCGAATCGACACTACGACCGTCTTCGTCTTGTTTATCGCCATTTTGAATGATGACGTCACTCGTCTCGTGAGAACTCTCGTCCAACCTCTCGCGCTCCGCAGGCGCGAGATCCAACATGGCGGCGCCCACAAAAGGGGCGTGACCATCAACAAACACGCTCCGATCAATTGAATTTGTCGGATAACTTCTTGAAAACACCAAATTCTCATCGACAAAGCCCAGGCCAGGCTTCTCAGGTGAGATACAACCAGAAAAAACTGAAAAATGGGGATGCTCTGCCCCAGAAACCTCAGGAACAGTGACTTTTGGGTGTCCCAACCTCCGAGAGAGGCCACCCTCGACGCAACCAAACTGACCTGCCACACCCCCTTCCTCGTTTAGGGGGTTGGTACCAACCATAGTGCCACCATTACCTCTATTTAACCCACACTTGTCACTCACATTACTACTCACCCCTGCCTGTCTGGGAACTATACACTCACTGATACCTTCTTGTTGATTATATACTGCCTGAATACTGCCAGCCTGGCTACTACATGACACTCCCCCTGCCTGTACACTACCCGGGGGAGCTGCCTTATCCTATTCCTTTTTCTTTTGCTGGCATGCCATGTATGTATGGTTGCCCCTACATTCCTGACACACATGGGGGTATTTGCAATCGTAGAACCTGCAACCTGACTCTCTATTGTAGTCAAAACAGTACTCTGCCCTCCTACCGGTACTATAGTTTCCTTCCTGGTAACCATCATAACCTGACCTAGACGGGGGATAACCTCTACCCCTGCCTCTACCTCGCACACCCCTGCCTCTACCTCTGCCTGAGAACTTATTCCCATCTCTCATATCTCTAGGCAATACACCTTCAGGACCTATCCACCTAGTGAATAACCTTTCATCCCCGTAGCAAAACGTATGAATGCCAAACTCCTCCCCTCTTTCTCTCATAGCTAAGTCATAATCCAGAAGGGATTTTTCCTCATAAATCCTAACCTTATCTGTCAGGTATTTTACATGCTGCGCATAACAGTAAGCATCCTCTACCCCATGAATCATGAAGCTCTCCACCAAACTCATACTCGCTGAAATTACATCATGAATGGTAGGATTTTTGGACCTGTCGCTGTGCATATGTGGACCTAAATCAAAAGTTGTAAACTCACGCTTTGCAGTTTTTTCTGACAGGAAGACCAGTTGTTGATTGCCGGCTCCTTGTACCCGGGACACGCCTTGTACCACCGATCGTGATGGTATGCCTCTGAGAAGGTCCGCTGGTGGGAAGCGCTGCCCTTTGATGGGGTTGGTTCTGCCCTCCTTTTTGCCCAGAAGCGCCTTCAGGAGATCATATCCCTGCTGTTCGTCCTGCTGGTCGTCACCTTCACCCCCTTCGCTCGTCACGTCTGCCTTGTCCTCGTCAGCTCCCTTCAAGGAAGAATCCATATATGCTGACATACCAGATGAATCTTTTACCAACCGTGCAGCCTGAGCGTTAGCCTGAGCTCTAGCCTCAGCCTGTAACTGGGCTTTAGACTTGTGGCCACCGCCGGTGCCACCTTCACCCACCCTAATACCATGCACGAGGGTGGTCAAAAATTGCATCTGGTTTTCCATCAACTTCCTGGAGGCTTGCATCTCCGCTAGCATGGCACCCACCGTACTATCATTTAGGTGTACTGGCTGTTGACTCCCTTGTTGACTCCCTTGGCTGGACTCACCTAAGTAAGCCCGAGAGTCATCCTCCATTTTTTGAGAGTCTACATACAACTTCCAGCCGTCACCTTCGGCGTCTTTGGCTTTGCACGCTATAGCAGTTTTCCTAGCCTCTATCACGTATGGGCATGGTTTACCACCTTTTGGAACGTGGGACTCCTTGCATTCCCCACATTTCTGCAATTTCTTCTCCATAATGGCCAATGTACCGCTCGGTACTTGCCTATCCACCTAGCACGTCAATCCTGTGAGGCTGCTTGGGTCAATCTGACCAGTCCTTTGTCTCGCCTGCTTTGGCGCGCAGTCCAGTACCACCCTTACCCACCAGAGGGCGACAGTCTCTAGGGTTTATAGTACCATAATGTAATCATTGATGGCGACAATTATTGCCAGACTGGGTTGTGCTGCCATCTGGGGAGAAAGAGCGGAACCAGTGCTTGCAGCACTGCAGTGAGGGGGTGTTGTCCAAGGATGATTGGTTTAAATCCAACCAGGACTCTTCACTGAATGCATCAGAGTACCCCTTTGGGTCGATGCTACTTGATCCCAATGGGTATTTAATGTTAGATTGAGCTTCCTGTGGCGAAATTGAAGCAGGCAAGTTGTTCAAAGCCATTCACTGCCACCATGCTGCCCTGCCCTCTGGCGTGGGATTTAGCAACTGACCAGCCCTCTTGACTTGTGCTCTGGTCAGACCGAAAAGGCTCTGTACATACCGAAACAGCCCAGAACCATGGATAGAATGTGAACCCCTAAAGGAAATGATAGTGGGAATGCCCAATGGAGCAGTGGGGACATTTTATTTTGCACATGACGCATATTATATGATATAGTGCTACACAACTGGCCGTGGCAAGGAGCAGGCCTGCCCTCAAAAGGGCACTCCTGGTATTTTGGGAATGCCATGCCTACCCGACAGCATCAGAAGGACATAGAGAGGGATGTGGGCATGCTATAGGGGGGGTGCTATTTTTCATGCTGGTGCCGAAAATGGAATGTATGGGACCGCGTTAATATTTACAAGGTGCTATGATGGCGGGCGCGCGTCTGAGCGCTACGGCCGGGGTGATGAGCACAGCATCGTCTACGGCAGCTGTGCTGTGATGTCCGACTCTTTAGCTTTGTGCCAGATTTTGCGGATTTCAAATCGGATAAATATGAAGGTCTACAGAGGCAGGCGAACACGGTCGTTTGGAATTGGGGAGCTGACATTCGTCACCAATGACAGGTCCGAGGACTGGGGTTCGAGAGCGAGAGGTGGCTTTTTAAACTTTGGTTTAGATGTCAGGGGCTAGCGCGGACGCAGTGTCCTCCTAACAAAAATTGCGCACCCGAGTCATCCACATTTGGGATGATCGCAAGGGTCAACCCAACCATAGTGCAATGGAGGGGCCTCGCCCTGGGGGAACCGCCGCATAGATCACGGTGTCTCCTGTGCCAGGTAAGTATGAGCTGGCCAGGTCAGCGCGAGGCTACATACAACTCTTTTCCCCACCGATGTGGTGTCCAAGCCGTACAATGGGAAAGGCGTGTCCTTTGTCGGCCTCTCCTCCCACACGCATGGAGAACCCACATGGTTGATCGACCGTGAGCCGCTTCAAGCACAGAATTATGCGGGGTGACTACTCTATGCCTGCTTTATAGCGTTGAATTCGCTCGGCTGACTTGGGAATTATTGCCAGACTGGGTTGTGCTGCCATCTGGGGAGAAAGAGCGGAACCAGTGCTTGCAGCACTGCAGTGAGGGGGTGTTGTCCAAGGATGATTGGTTTAAATCCAACCAGGACTCTTCACTGAATGCATCAGAGTACCCCTTTGGGTCGATGCTACTTGATCCCAATGGGTATTTAATGTTAGATTGAGCTTCCTGTGGCGAAATTGAAGCAGGCAAGTTGTTCAAAGCCATTCACTGCCACCATGCTGCCCTGCCCTCTGGCGTGGGATTTAGCAACTGACCAGCCCTCTTGACTTGTGCTCTGGTCAGACCGAAAAGGCTCTGTACATACCGAAACAGCCCAGAACAGTGGATAGAATGTGAACCCCTAAAGGAAATGATAGTGGCAATGCCCAATGGAGCAGTGGGGACATTTTATTTTGCACATGACGCATATTATATGATATAGTGCTACACAACTGGCCGTGGCAAGGAGCAGGCCTGCCCTCAAAAGGGCACTCCTGGTATTTTGGGAATGCCATGCCTACCCGACAGCATCAGAAGGACATAGAGAGGGATGTGGGCATGCTATAGGGGGGGTGCTATTTTTCATGCTGGTGCCGAAAATGGAATGTATGGGACCGCGTTAATATTTACAAGGTGCTATGATGGCGGGCGCGCGTCTGAGCGCTACGGCCGGGGTGATGAGCACAGCATCGTCTACGGCAACTGTGCTGTGATGTCCGACTCTTTAGCTTTGTGCCAGATTTTGCGGATTTCAAATCGGATACATATGAAGGTCTACAGAGGCAGGTGAACACGGTCGTTTGGAATCGGGGAGCTGACATTCTTCACCAATGACAGGTCCGAGGACTGGGGTTCGAGAGCGAGAGGTGGCTTTTTAAACTTTGGTTTAGATGTCAGGGGCTAGCGCACACGCAGTGTCCTCCTAACAAAACTTGCGCACCCGAGTCATCCACATTTGGGATGATCGCAAGGGTCAACCCAACCATAGTGCAATGGAGGGGCCTCGCCCTGGGGGAACCGCCGCATAGATCACGGTGTCTCCTGTGCCAGGTAAGTATGAGCTGGCCAGGTCAGCGCGAGGCTACATACAACTCTTTTCCCCACCGATGTGGTGTCCAAGCCGTACAATGGGAAAGGCGTGTCCTTTGTCGGCCTCTCCTCCCACACGCATGGAGAACCCACATGGTTGATCGACCGTGAGCCGCTTCAAGCACAGAATTATGTGGGGTGACTACTCTATGCCTGCTTTATAGCGTTGAATTCGCTCGGCTGACTTGGGAATTATTGCCAGACTGGGTTGTGCTGCCATCTGGGGAGAAAGAGCGGAACCAGTGCTTGCAGCACTGCAGTGAGGGGGTGTTGTCCAAGGATGATTGGTTTAAATCCAACCAGGACTCTTCACTGAATGCATCAGAGTACCCCTTGGGGTCGATGCTACTTGATCCCAATGGGTATTTAATGTTAGATTGAGCTTCCTGTGGCGAAATTGAAGCAGGCAAGTTGTTCAAAGCCATTCACTGCCACCATGCTGCCCTGCCCTCTGGCGTGGGATTTAGCAACTGACCAGCCCTCTTGACTTGTGCTCTGGTCAGACCGAAAAGGCTCTGTACATACCGAAACAGCCCAGAACCATGGATAGAATGTGAACCCCTAAAGGAAATGATAGTGGCAATGCCCAATGGAGCAGTGGGGACATTTTATTTTGCACATGACGCATATTATATGATATAGTGCTACACAACTGGCCGTGGCAAGGAGCAGGCCTGCCCTCAAAAGGGCACTCCTGGTATTTTGGGAATGCCATGCCTACCCGACAGCATCAGAAGGACATAGAGAGGGATGTGGGCATGCTATAGGGGGGGTGCTATTTTTCATGCTGGTGCCGAAAATGGAATGTATGGGACCGCGTTAATATTTACAAGGTGCTATGATGGCGGGCGCGCGTCTGAGCGCTACGGCCGGGGTGATGAGCACAGCATCGTCTACGGCAGCTGTGCTGTGATGTCCGACTCTTTAGCTTTGTGCCAGATTTTGCGGATTTCAAATCGGATAAATATGAAGGTCTACAGAGGCAGGCGAACACGGTCGTTTGGAATCGGGGAGCTGACATTCGTCACCAATGACAGGTCCGAGGACTGGGGTTTGAGAGCGAGAGGTGGCTTTTTAAACTTTGGTTTAGATGTCAGGGGCTAGCGCGGACGCAGTGTCCTCCTAACAAAAATTGCGCACCCGAGTCATCCACATTTGGGATGATCGCAAGGGTCAACCCAACCATAGTGCAATGGAGGGGCCTCGCCCTGGGGGAACCGCCGCACAGATCATGGTGTCTCCTGTGCCAGGTAAGTATGAGCTGGCCAGGTCAGCGTGAGGCTACATACAACTCTTTTCCCCACCGATGTGGTGTCCAAGCCGTACAATGGGAAAGGCGTGTCCTTTGTCGGCCTCTCCTCCCACACGCATGGAGAACCCACATGGTTGATCGACCGTGAGCCGCTTCAATCACAGAATTATGCGGGGTGACTACTCTATGCCTGCTTTATAGCGTTGAATTCGCTCGGCTGACTTGGGAATTATTGCCAGACTGGGTTGTGCTGCCATCTGGGGAGAAAGAGCGGAACCAGTGCTTGCAGCACTGCAGTGAGGGGGTGTTGTCCAAGGATGATTGGTTTAAATCCAACCAGGACTCTTCACTGAATGCATCAGAGTACCCCTTGGGGTCGATGCTACTTGATCCCAATGGGTATTTAATGTTAGATTGAGCTTCCTGTGGCGAAATTGAAGCAGGCAAGTTGTTCAAAGCCATTCACTGCCACCATGCTGCCCTGCCCTCTGGCGTGGGATTTAGCAACTGACCAGCCCTCTTGACTTGTGCTCTGGTCAGACCGAAAAGGCTCTGTACATACCGAAACAGCCCAGAACCATGGATAGAATGTGAACCCCTAAAGGAAATGATAGTGGCAATGCCCAATGGAGCAGTGGGGACATTTTATTTTGCACATAGCGCATATTATATGATATAGTGCTACACAACTGGCTGTGGCAAGGAGCAGGCCTGCCCTCAAAAGGGCACTCCTGGTATTTTGGGAATGCCATGCCTACCCGACAGCATCAGAAGGACATAGAGAGGGATGTGGGCATGCTATAGGGGGGGTGCTATTTTTCATGCTGGTGCCGAAAATGGAATGTATGGGACCGCGTTAATATTTACAAGGTGCTATGATGGCGGGCGCGCGTCTGAGCGCTACGGCCGGGGTGATGAGCACAGCATCGTCTACGGCAGCTGTGCTGTGATGTCCGACTCTGTAGCTTTGTGCCAGATTTTGCGGATTTCAAATCGGATAAATATGAAGGTCTACAGAGGCAGGCGAACACGGTCGTTTGGAATCGGGGAGCTGACATTCGTCACCAATGACAGGTCCGAGGACTGGGGTTCGAGAGCGAGAGGTGGCTTTTTAAACTTTGGTTTAGATGTCAGGGGCTAGCGCGGACGCAGTGTCCTCCTAACAAAAATTGCGCACCCGAGTCATCCACATTTGGGATGATCGCAAGGGTCAACCCAACCATAGTGCAATGGAGGGGCCTCGCCCTGGGGGAACCGCCGCACAGATCATGGTGTCTCCTGTGCCAGGTAAGTATGAGCTGGCCAGGTCAGCGTGAGGCTACATACAACTCTTTTCCCCACCGATGTGGTGTCCAAGCCGTACAATGGGAAAGGCGTGTCCTTTGTCGGCCTCTCCTCCCACACGCATGGAGAACCCACATGGTTGATCGACCGTGAGCCGCTTCAATCACAGAATTATGCGGGGTGACTACTCTATGCCTGCTTTATAGCGTTGAATTCGCTCGGCTGACTTGGGAATTATTGCCAGACTGGGTTGTGCTGCCATCTGGGGAGAAAGAGCGGAACCAGTGCTTGCAGCACTGCAGTGAGGGGGTGTTGTCCAAGGATGATTGGTTTAAATCCAACCAGGACTCTTCACTGAATGCATCAGAGTACCCCTTGGGGTCGATGCTACTTGATCCCAATGGGTATTTAATGTTAGATTGAGCTTCCTGTGGCGAAATTGAAGCAGGCAAGTTGTTCAAAGCCATTCACTGCCACCATGCTGCCCTGCCCTCTGGCGTGGGATTTAGCAACTGACCAGCCCTCTTGACTTGTGCTCTGGTCAGACCGAAAAGGCTCTGTACATACCGAAACAGCCCAGAACCATGGATAGAATGTGAACCCCTAAAGGAAATGATAGTGGCAATGCCCAATGGAGCAGTGGGGACATTTTATTTTGCACATAGCGCATATTATATGATATAGTGCTACACAACTGGCTGTGGCAAGGAGCAGGCCTGCCCTCAAAAGGGCACTCCTGGTATTTTGGGAATGCCATGCCTACCCGACAGCATCAGAAGGACATAGAGAGGGATGTGGGCATGCTATAGGGGGGGTGCTATTTTTCATGCTGGTGCCGAAAATGGAATGTATGGGACCGCGTTAATATTTACAAGGTGCTATGATGGCGGGCGCGCGTCTGAGCGCTACGGCCGGGGTGATGAGCACAGCATCGTCTACGGCAGCTGTGCTGTGATGTCCGACTCTGTAGCTTTGTGCCAGATTTTGCGGATTTCAAATCGGATAAATATGAAGGTCTACAGAGGCAGGCGAACACGGTCGTTTGGAATCGGGGAGCTGACATTCGTCACCAATGACAGGTCCGAGGACTGGGGTTCGAGAGCGAGAGGTGGCTTTTTAAACTTTGGTTTAGATGTCAGGGGCTAGCGCGGACGCAGTGTCCTCCTAACAAAAATTGCGCACCTGAGTCATCCACATTTGGGATGATCGCAAGGGTCAACCCAACCATAGTGCAATGGAGGGGCCTCGCCCTGGGGGAACCGCCACATAGATCACGGTGTCTCCTGTGCCAGGTAAGTATGAGCTGGCCAGGTCAGCGCGAGGCTATATACAACTCTTTTCCCCACCGATGTGGTGTCCAAGCCGTACAATGGGAAAGGCGTGTCCTTTGTCGGCCTCTCCTCCCACACGCATGGAGAACCCACATGGTTGATCGACCGTGAGCCGCTTCAAGCACAGAATTATGCGGGGTGACTACTCTATGCCTGCTTTATAGCGTTGAATTCGCTCGGCTGACTTGGGAATTATTGCCAGACTGGGTTGTGCTGCCATCTGGGGAGAAAGAGCGCAACCAGTGCTTGCAGCACTGCAGTGAGGGGGTGTTGTCCAAGGATGATTGGTTTAAATCCAACCAGGACTCTTCACTGAATGCATCAGAGTACCCCTTGGGGTCGATGCTACTTGATCCCAATGGGTATTTAATGTTAGATTGAGCTTCCTGTGGCGAAATTGAAGCAGGCAAGTTGTTCAAAGCCATTCACTGCCACCATGCTGCCCTGCCCTCTGGCGTGGGATTTAGCAACTGACCAGCCCTCTTGACTTGTGCTCTGGTCAGACCGAAAAGGCTCTGTACATACCGAAACAGCCCAGAACCATGGATAGAATGTGAACCCCTAAAGGAAATGATAGTGGCAATGCCCAATGGAGCAGTGGGGACATTTTATTTTGGACATGACGCATATTATATGATATAGTGCTACACAACTGGCCGTGGCAAGGAGCAGGCCTGCCCTCAAAAGGGCACTCCTGGTATTTTGGGAATGCCATGCCTACCCGACAGCATCAGAAGGACATAGAGAGGGATGTGGGCATGCTATAGGGGGGGTGCTATTTTTCATGCTGGTGCCGAAAATGGAATGTATGGGACCGCGTTAATATTTACAAGGTGCTATGATGGCGGGCGCGCGTCTGAGCGCTACGGCCGGGGTGATGAGCACAGCATCGTCTACGGCAGCTGTGCTGTGTTTTCCGACTCTTTAGCTTTGTGCCAGATTTTGCGGATTTCAAATCGGATAAATATGAAGGTCTACAGAGGCAGGCGAACACGGTCGTTTGGAATCGGGGAGCTGACATTCGTCACCAATGACAGGTCCGAGGACTGGGGTTCGAGAGCGAGAGGTGGCTTTTTAAACTTTGGTTTAGATGTCAGGGGCTAGCGCGGACGCAGTGTCCTCCTAACAAAAATTGCGCACCCGAGTCATCCACATTTGGGATGATCGCAAGGGTCAACCCAACCATAGTGCAATGGAGGGGCCTCGCCCTGGGGGAACCGCCGCATAGATCACGGTGTCTCCTGTGCCAGGTCAGCGCGAGGCTACATACAACTCTTTTCCCCACCGATGTGGTGTCCAAGCCGTACAATGGGAAAGGCGTGTCCTTTGTCGGCCTCTCCTCCCACACGCATGGAGAACCCACATGGTTGATCGACCGTGAGCCACTTCAAGCACAGAATTATGCGGGGTGACTACTCTATGCCTGCTTTATAGCGTTGAATTCGCTCGGCTGACTTGGGAATTATTGCCAGACTGGGTTGTGCTGCCATCTGGGGAGAAAGAGCGGAACCAGTGCTTGCAGCACTGCAGTGAGGGGGTGTTGTCCAAGGATGATTGGTTTAAATCCAACCAGGACTCTTCACTGAATGCATCAGAGTACCCCTTGGGGTCGATGCTACTTGATCCCAATGGGTATTTAATGTTAGATTGAGCTTCCTGTGGCGAAATTGAAGCAGGCAAGTTGTTCAAAGCCATTCACTGCCACCATGCTGCCCTGCCCTCTGGCGTGGGATTTAGCAACTGACCAGCCCTCTTGACTTGTGCTCTGGTCAGACCGAAAAGGCTCTGTACATACCGAAACAGCCCAGAACCATGGATAGAATGTGAACCCCTAAAGGAAATGATAGTGGCAATGCCCAATGGAGCAGTGGGGACATTTTATTTTGCACATAGCGCATATTATATGATATAGTGCTACACAACTGGCCGTGGCAAGGAGCAGGCCTGCCCTCAAAAGGGCACTCCTGGTATTTTGGGAATGCCATGCCTACCCGACAGCATCAGAAGGACATAGAGAGGGATGTGGGCATGCTATAGGGGGGGTGCTATTTTTCATGCTGGTGCCGAAAATGGAATGTATGGGACCGCGTTAATATTTACAAGGTGCTATGATGGCGGGCGCGCGTCTGAGCGCTACGGCCGGGGTGATGAGCACAGCATCGTCTATGGCAGCTGTGCTGTGATGTCCGACTCTTTAGCTTTGTGCCAGATTTTGCGGATTTCAAATCGGATAAATATGAAGGTCTACAGAGGCAGGCGAACACGGTCGTTTGGAATCGGGGAGCTGACATTCGTCACCAATGACAGGTCCGAGGACTGGGGTTCGAGAGCGAGAGGTGGCTTTTTAAACTTTGGTTTAGATGTCAGGGGCTAGCGCGGACGCAGTGTCCTCCTAACAAAAATTGCGCACCCGAGTCATCCACATTTGGGATGATCGCAAGGGTCAACCCAACCATAGTGCAATGGAGGGGCCTCGCCCTGGGGGAACCGCCGCATAGATCACGGTGTCTCCTGTGCCAGGTAAGTATGAGCTGGCCAGGTCAGCGCGAGGCTACATACAACTCTTTTCCCCACCGATGTGGTGTCCAAGCCGTACAATGGGAAAGGCGCGTCCTTTGTCGGCCTCTCCTCCCACACGCATGGAGAACCCACATGGTTGATCGACCGTGAGCCGCTTCAAGCACAGAATTATGCGGGGTGACTACTCTATGCCTGCTTTATAGCGTTGAATTCGCTCGGCTGACTTGGGAATTATTGCCAGACTGGGTTGTGCTGCCATCTGGGGAGAAAGAGCGGAACCAGTGCTTGCAGCACTGAAGTGAGGGGGTGTTGTCCAAGGATGATTGGTTTAAATCCAACCAGGACTCTTCACTGAATGCATCAGAGTACCCCTTGGGGTCGATGCTACTTGATCCCAATGGGTATTTAATGTTAGATTGAGCTTCCTGTGGCGAAATTGAAGCAGGCAAGTTGCTCAAAGCCATTCACTGCCACCATGCTGCCCTGCCCTCTGGCGTGGGATTTAGCAACTGACCAGCCCTCTTGACTTGTGCTCTGGTCAGACCGAAAAGGCTCTGTACATACCGAAACAGCCCAGAACCATGGATAGAATGTGAACCCCTAAAGGAAATGATAGTGGCAATGCCCAATGGAGCAGTGGGGACATTTTATTTTGCACATGACGCATATTATATGATATAGTGCTACACAACTGGCCGTGGCAAGGAGCAGGCCTGCCCTCAAAAGGGCACTCCTGGTATTTTGGGAATGCCATGCCTACCCGACAGCATCAGAAGGACATAGAGAGGGATGTGGGCATGCTATAGGGGGGGTGCTATTTTTCATGCTGGTGCCGAAAATGGAATGTATGGGACCGCGTTAATATTTACAAGGTGCTATGATGGCGGGCGCGCGTCTGAGCGCTACGGCCGGGGTGATGAGCACAGCATCGTCTACGGCAGCTGTGCTGTGATGTCCGACTCTTTAGCTTTGTGCCAGATTTTGCGGATTTCAAATCGGATAAATATGAAGGTCTACAGAGGCAGGCGAACACGGTCGTTTGGAATCGGGGAGCTGACATTCGTCACCAATGACAGGTCCGAGGACTGGGGTTCGAGAGCGAGAGGTGGCTTTTTAAACTTTGGTTTAGATGTCAGGGGCTAGCGCGGACGCAGTGTCCTCCTAACAAAAATTGCGCACCCGAGTCATCCACATTTGGGATGATCGCAAGGGTCAACCCAACCATAGTGCAATGGAGGGGCCTCGCCCTGGGGGAACCGCCGCACAGATCATGGTGTCTCCTGTGCCAGGTAAGTATGAGCTGGCCAGGTCAGCGTGAGGCTACATACAACTCTTTTCCCCACCGATGTGGTGTCCAAGCTGTACACTGTGAAAGGCGTGTCCTTTGTCGGCCTCTCCTCCCACACGCATGGAAAACCCACATGGTTGATCGACCGTGAGCCGCTTCAAGCACAGAATTATGCGGGGTGACTACTCTATGCCTGCTTTATAGCGTTGAATTCGCTCGGCTGACTTGGGAATTATTGCCAGACTGGGTTGTGCTGCCATCTGGGGAGAAAGAGCGGAACCAGTGCTTGCAGCACTGCAGTGAGGGGGTGTTGTCCAAGGATGATTGGTTTAAATCCAACCAGGACTCTTCACTGAATGCATCAGAGTACCCCTTGGGGTCGATGCTACTTGATCCCAATGGGTATTTAATGTTAGATTGAGCTTCCTGTGGCGAAATTGAAGCAGGCAAGTTGTTCAAAGCCATTCACTGCCACCATGCTGCCCTGCCCTCTGGCGTGGGATTTAGCAACTGACCAGCCCTCTTGACTTGTGCTCTGGTCAGACCGAAAAGGCTCTGTACATACCGAAACAGCCCAGAACCATGGATAGAATGTGAACCCCTAAAGGAAATGATAGTGGCAATGCCCAATGGAGCAGTGGGGACATTTTATTTTGCACATAGCGCATATTATATGATATAGTGCTACACAACTGGCCGTGGCAAGGAGCAGGCCTGCCCTCAAAAGGGCACTCCTGGTATTTTGGGAATGCCATGCCTACCCGACAGCATCAGAAGGACATAGAGAGGGATGTGGGCATGCTATAGGGGGGGTGCTATTTTTCATGCTGGTGCCGAAAATGGAATGTATGGGACCGCGTTAATATTTACAAGGTGCTATGATGGCGGGCGCGCGTCTGAGCGCTACGGCCGGGGTGATGAGCACAGCATCGTCTACGGCAGCTGTGCTGTGATGTCCGGCTCTTTAGCTTTGTGCCAGATTGTGCGGATTTCAAATCGGATAAATATGAAGGTCTACAGAGGCAGGCGAACACGGTCGTTTGGAATCGGGGAGCTGACATTCGTCACCAATGACAGGTCCGAGGACTGGGGTTCGAGAGCGAGAGGTGGCTTTTTAAACTTTGGTTTAGATGTCAGGGGCTAGCGCGGACGCAGTGTCCTCCTAACAAAAATTGCGCACCCGAGTCATCCACATTTGGGATGATCGCAAGGGTCAACCCAACCATAGTGCAATGGAGGGGCCTCGCCCTGGGGGAACCGCCGCATAGATCACGGTGTCTCCTGTGCCAGGTCAGCGCGAGGCTACATACAACTCTTTTCCCCACCGATGTGGTGTCCAAGCCGTACAATGGGAAAGGCGTGTCCTTTGTCGGCCTCTCCTCCCACACGCATGGACAACCCACATGGTTGATCGACCGTGAGCCGCTTCAAGCACAGAATTATGCGGGGTGACTACTCTATGCCTGCTTTATAGCGTTGAATTCGCTCGGCTGACTTGGGAATTATTGCCAGACTGGGTTGTGCTGCCATCTGGGGAGAAAGAGCGGAACCAGTGCTTGCAGCACTGCAGTGAGGGGGTGTTGTCCAAGGATGATTGGTTTAAATCCAACCAGGACTCTTCACTGAATGCATCAGAGTACCCCTTGGGGTCGATGCTACTTGATCCCAATGGGTATTTAATGTTAGATTGAGCTTCCTGTGGCGAAATTGAAGCAGGCAAGTTGTTCAAAGCCATTCACTGCCACCATGCTGCCCTGCCCTCTGGCGTGGGATTTAGCAACTGACCAGCCCTCTTGACTTGTGCTCTGGTCAGACCGAAAAGGCTCTGTACATACCGAAACAGCCCAGAACCATGGATAGAATGTGAACCCCTAAAGGAAATGATAGTGGCAATGCCCAATGGAGCAGTGGGGACATTTTATTTTGCACATAGCGCATATTATATGATATAGTGCTACACAACTGGCCGTGGCAAGGAGCAGGCCTGCCCTCAAAAGGGCACTCCTGGTATTTTTGGAATGCCATGCCTACCCGACAGCATCAGAAGGACATAGAGAGGGATGTGGGCATGCTATAGGGGAGGTGCTATTTTTCATCCTGGTGCCGAAAATGGAATGTATGGGACCGCGTTAATATTTACAAGGTGCTATGATGGCGGGCGCACGTCTGAGCGCTACGGCCGGGGTGATGAGCACAGCATCGTCTACGGCAGCTGTGCTGTGATGTCCGACTCTTTAGCTTTGTGCCAGATTTTGCGGATTTCAAATCGGATAAATATGAAGGTCTACAGAGGCAGGCGAACACGGTCGTTTGGAATCGGGGAGCTGACATTCGTCACCAATGACAGGTCCGAGGACTGGGGTTCGAGAGCGAGAGGTGGCTTTTTAAACTTTGGTTTAGATGTCAGGGGCTAGCGCGGACGCAGTGTCCTCCTAACAAAAATTGGGCACCCGAGTCATCCACATTTGGGATGATCGCAAGGGTCAACCCAACCATAGTGCAATGGAGGGGCCTCGCCCTGGGGGAACCGCCACATAGATCACGGTGTCTCCTGTGCCAGGTAAGTATGAGCTGGCCAGGTCAGCGCGAGGCTACATACAACTCTTTTCCCCACCGATGTGGTGTCCAAGCCGTACAATGGGAAAGGCGCGTCCTTTGTCGGCCTCTCCTCCCACACGCATGGAGAACCCACATGGTTGATCGACCGTGAGCCGCTTCAAGCACAGAATTATGCGGGGTGACTACTCTATGCCTGCTTTATAGCGTTGAATTCGCTCGGCTGACTTGGGAATTATTGCCAGACTGGGTTGTGCTGCCATCTGGGGAGAAAGAGCGGAACCAGTGCTTGCAGCACTGCAGTGAGGGGGTGTTGTCCAAGGATGATTGGTTTAAATCCAACCAGGACTCTTCACTGAATGCATCAGAGTACCCCTTGGGGTCGATGCTACTTGATCCCAATGGGTATTTAATGTTAGATTGAGCTTCCTGTGGCGAAATTGAAGCAGGCAAGTTGCTCAAAGCCATTCACTGCCACCATGCTGCCCTGCCCTCTGGCGTGGGATTTAGCAACTGACCAGCCCTCTTGACTTGTGCTCTGGTCAGACCGAAAAGGCTCTGTACATACCGAAACAGCCCAGAACCATGGATAGAATGTGAACCCCTAAAGGAAATGATAGTGGCAATGCCCAATGGAGCAGTGGGGACATTTTATTTTGCACATGACGCATATTATATGATATAGTGCTACACAACTGGCCGTGGCAAGGAGCAGGCCTGCCCTCAAAAGGGCACTCCTGGTATTTTGGGAATGCCATGCCTACCCGACAGCATCAGAAGGACATAGAGAGGGATGTGGGCATGCTATAGGGGGGGTGCTATTTTTCATGCTGGTGCCGAAAATGGAATGTATGGGACCGCGTTAATATTTACAAGGTGCTATGATGGCGGGCGTGCGTCTGAGCGCTACGGCCGGGGTGATGAGCACAGCATCGTCTACGGCAGCTGTGCTGTGATGTCCGACTCTTTAGCTTTGTGCCAGATTTTGCGGATTTCAAATCGGATAAATATGAAGGTCTACAGAGGCAGGCGAACACGGTCGTTTGGAATCGGGGAGCTGACATTCGTCACCAATGACAGGTCCGAGGACTGGGGTTCGAGAGCGAGAGGTGGCTTTTTAAACTTTGGTTTAGATGTCAGGGGCTAGCGCGGACGCAGTGTCCTCCTAACAAAAATTGCGCACCCGAGTCATCCACATTTGGGATGATCGCAAGGGTCAACCCAACCATAGTGCAATGGAGGGGCCTCGCCCTGGGGGAACCGCCGCACAGATCATGGTGTCTCCTGTGCCAGGTAAGTATGAGCTGGCCAGGTCAGCGTGAGGCTACATACAACTCTTTTCCCCACCGATGTGGTGTCCAAGCCGTACACTGGGAAAGGCGTGTCCTTTGTCGGCCTCTCCTCCCACACGCATGGACAACCCACATGGTTGATCGACCGTGAGCCGCTTCAAGCACAGAATTATGCGGGGTGACTACTCTATGCCTGCTTTATAGCGTTGAATTCGCTCGGCTGACTTGGGAATTATTGCCAGACTGGGTTGTGCTGCCATCTGGGGAGAAAGAGCGGAACCAGTGCTTGCAGCACTGCAGTGAGGGGGTGTTGTCCAAGGATGATTGGTTTAAATCCAACCAGGACTCTTCACTGAATGCATCAGAGTACCCCTTGGGGTCGATGCTACTTGATCCCAATGGGTATTTAATGTTAGATTGAGCTTCCTGTGGCGAAATTGAAGCAGGCAAGTTGTTCAAAGCCATTCACTGCCACCATGCTGCCCTGCCCTCTGGCGTGGGATTTAGCAACTGACCAGCCCTCTTGACTTGTGCTCTGGTCAGACCGAAAAGGCTCTGTACATACCGAAACAGCCCAGAACCATGGATAGAATGTGAACCCCTAAAGGAAATGATAGTGGCAATGCCCAATGGAGCAGTGGGGACATTTTATTTTGCACATGACGCATATTATATGATATAGTGCTACACAACTGGCCGTGGCAAGGAGCAGGCCTGCCCTCAAAAGGGCACTCCTGGTATTTTGGGAATGCCATGCCTACCCGACAGCATCAGAAGGACATAGAGAGGGATGTGGGCATGCTATAGGGGGGGTGCTATTTTTCATGCTGGTGCCGAAAATGGAATGTATGGGACCGCGTTAATATTTACAAGGTGCTATGATGGCGGGCGTGCGTCTGAGCGCTACGGCCGGGGTGATGAGCACAGCATCGTCTACGGCAGCTGTGCTGTGATGTCCGACTCTTTAGCTTTGTGCCAGATTTTGCGGATTTCAAATCGGATAAATATGAAGGTCTACAGAGGCAGGCGAACACGGTCGTTTGGAATCGGGGAGCTGACATTCGTCACCAATGACAGGTCCGAGGACTGGGGTTCGAGAGCGAGAGGTGGCTTTTTAAACTTTGGTTTAGATGTCAGGGGCTAGCGCGGACGCAGTGTCCTCCTAACAAAAATTGCGCACCCGAGTCATCCACATTTGGGATGCTCGCAAGGGTCAACCCAACCATAGTGCAATGGAGGGGCCTCGCCCTGGGGGAACCGCCGCATAGATCACGGTGTCTCCTGTGCCAGGTCAGCGTGAGGCTACATACAACTCTTTTCCCCACCGATGTGGTGTCCAAGCCGTACAATGGGAAAGGCGTGTCCTTTGTCGGCCTCTCCTCCCACACGCATGGAGAACCCACATGGTTGATCGACCGTGAGCCGCTTCAAGCACAGAATTATGCGGGGTGACTACTCTATGCCTGCTTTATAGCGTTGAATTCGCTCGGCTGACTTGGGAATTATTGCCAGACTGGGTTGTGCTGCCATCTGGGGAGAAAGAGCGGAACCAGTGCTTGCAGCACTGCAGTGCGGGGGTGTTGTCCAAGGATGATTGGTTTAAATCCAACCAGGACTCTTCACTGAATGCATCAGAGTACCCCTTGGGGTCGATGCTACTTGATCCCAATGGGTATTTAATGTTAGATTGAGTTTCCTGTGGCGAGATTGAAGCAGGCAAGTTGTTCAAAGCCATTCACTGCCACCATGCTGCCCTGCCCTCTGGCGTGGGATTTAGCAACTGACCAGCCCTCTTGACTTGTGCTCTGGTCAGACCGAAAAGGCTCTGTACATACCGAAACAGCCCAGAACCATGGATAGAATGTGAACCCCTAAAGGAAATGATAGTGGCAATGCCCAATGGAGCAGTGGGGACATTTTATTTTGCACATGACGCATATTATATGATATAGTGCTACACAACTGGCCGTGGCAAGGAGCAGGCCTGCCCTCAAAAGGGCACTCCTGGTATTTTGGGAATGCCATGCCTACCCGACAGCATCAGAAGGACATAGAGAGGGATGTGGGCATGCTATAGGGGGGGTGCCATTGTTCATGCTGGTGCCGAAAATGGAATGTATGGGACCGCGTTAATATTTACAAGGTGCTATGATGGCGGGCGTGCGTCTGAGCGCTACGGCCGGGGTGATGAGCACAGCATCGTCTACGGCAGCTGTGCTGTGTTGTCCGACTCTTTAGCTTTGTGCCAGATTTTGCGGATTTCAAATCGGATAAATATGAAGGTCTACAGAGGCAGGCGAACACGGTCGTTTGGAATGGGGGAGCTGACATTCGTCACCAATGACAGGTCCGAGGACTGGGGTTCGAGAGCGAGAGGTGGCTTTTTAAACTTTGGTTTAGATGTCAGGGGCTAGCGCGGACGCAGTGTCCTCCTAACAAAAATTGCGCACCCGAGTCATCCACATTTGGGATGATCGCAAGGGTCAACCCAACCATAGTGCAATGGAGGGGCCTCGCCCTGGGGGAACCGCCGCATAGATCACGGTGTCTCCTGTGCCAGGTAAGTATGAGCTGGCCAGGTCAGCGCGAGGCTACATACAACTCTTTTCCCCACCGATGTGGTGTCCAAGCCGTACAATGGGAAAGGCGTGTCCTTTGTCGGCCTCTCCTCCCAAACGCATGGACAACCCACATGGTTGATCGACCGTGAGCCGCTTCAAGCACAGAATTATGCGGGGTGACTACTCTATGCCTGCTTTATAGCGTTGAATTCGCTCGGCTGACTTGGGAATTATTGCCAGACTGGGTTGTGCTGCCATCTGGGGAGAAAGAGCGGAACCAGTGCTTGCAGCACTGCAGTGAGGGGGTGTTGTCCAAGGATGATTGGTTTAAATCCAACCAGGACTCTTCACTGAATGCATCAGAGTACCCCTTGGGGTCGATGCTACTTGATCCCAATGGGTATTTAATGTTAGATTGAGCTTCCTGTGGCGAAATTGAAGCAGGCAAGTTGTTCAAAGCCATTCACTGCCACCATGCTGCCCTGCCCTCTGGCGTGGGATTTAGCAACTGACCAGCCCTCTTGACTTGTGCTCTGGTCAGACCGAAAAGGCTCTGTACATACCGAAACAGCCCAGAACCATGGATAGAATGTGAACCCCTAAAGGAAATGATAGTGGCAATGCCCAATGGAGCAGTGGGGACATTTTATTTTGCACATAGCGCATATTATATGATATAGTGCTACACAACTGGCTGTGGCAAGGAGCAGGCCTGCCCTCAAAAGGGCACTCCTGGTATTTTGGGAATGCCATGCCTACCCGACAGCATCAGAAGGAAATAGAGAGGGATGTGGGCATGCTATAGGGGGGGTGCTATTTTTCATGCTGGTGCCGAAAATGGAATGTATGGGACCGCGTTAATATTTACAAGGTGCTATGATGGCGGTCGCGCGTCTGAGCGCTACGGCCGGGTTGATGAGCACAGCATCGTCTACGGCAGCTGTGCTGTGATGTCCGACTATTTAGCTTTGTGCCAGATTTTGCGGATTTCAAATCGGATAAATATGAAGGTCTACAGAGGCAGGCGAACACGGTCGTTTGGAATCGGGGAGCTGACATTCGTCGCCAATGACCTGTCCGAGGACTGGGGTTCGAGAGCGAGAGGTGGCTTTTTTAACTTTGGTTTAGATGTCAGGGGATAGCGCGGACACAGTCCCCCCTTACAAAAATTGCGCACCCGAGTCATCCACATTTGAGATGATCGCAATGGAGGGGCCTCGCCCTGGGGGAACCGCCGCATAGATCACGGTGTCTCCTGTGTCAGGTAAGTATGAGCTGGCCAGGTCAGCGCGAGGCTACATACAACTCTTTTCCCCACCGATGTGGTGTCCAAGCCGTACAATGGGAAAATCGCGTCCTTTGTCGGCCTCTCCTCCCACACGCCTGGAGAACCCACATGGTTGATCGACCGTGAGCCGCTTCAAGCACAGAATTATGCGGGTGACTACTCTATGCCTGCTTTATAGCGTTGAATTCGCTCGGCTGACTTGGGAATTATTGCCAGACTGGGTTGTGCTGCCATCTGGGGAGAAAGAGCGGAACCGGTGCTTGCAGCACTGCAGTGAGGGGGTGTTGTCCAAGGATGATTGGTTTAAATCCAACCAGGACTCTTCACTGAATGCATCAGAGTACCCCTTGGGGTCGATGCTACTTGATCCCAATGGGTATTTAATGTTAGATTGAGCTTCCTGTGGCGAAATTGAAGCAGGCAAGTTGCTCAAAGCCATTCACTGCCACCATGCTGCCCTGCCCTCTGGCGTGGGATTTAGCAACTGACCAGCCCTCTTGACTTGTGCTCTGGTCAGACCGAAAAGGCTCTGTACATACCGAAACAGCCCAGAACCATGGATAGAATGTGAACCCCTAAAGGAAATGATAGTGGCAATGCCCAATGCAGCAGTGGGGACATTTTATTTTGCACATGACGCATATTATATGATATAGTGCTACACAACTGGCCGTGGCAAGGAGCAGGCCTGCCCTCAAAAGGGCACTCCTGGTATTTTGGGAATGCCATGCCTACCCGACAGCATCAGAAGGACATAGAGAGGGATGTGGGCATGCTATAGGGGGGGTGCTATTTTTCATGCTGGTGCCGAAAATGGAATGTATGGGACCGCGTTAATATTTACAAGGTGCTATGATGGCGGGCGCGCGTCTGAGCGCTACGGCCGGGGTGATGAGCACAGCATCGTCTACGGCAGCTGTGCTGTGTTGTCCGACTCTTTAGCTTTGTGCCAGATTTTGCGGATTTCAAATCGGATAAATATGAAGGTCTACAGAGGCAAGCGAACACGGTCGTTTGGAATCGGGGAGCTGACATTCGTCACCAATGACAGGTCCGAGGACTGGGGTTCGAGAGCGAGAGGTGGCTTTTTAAACTTTGGTTTAGATGTCAGGGGCTAGCGCGGACGCAGTGTCCTCCTAACAAAAATTGCGCACCCGAGTCATCCACATTTGGGATGATCGCAAGGGTCAACCCAACCATAGTGCAATGGAGGGGCCTCGCCCTGGGGGAACCGCCGCATAGATCACGGTGTCTCCTGTGCCAGGTCAGCGCGAGGCTACATACAACTCTTTTCCCCACCGATGTGGTGTCCAAGCCGTACAATGGGAAAGGCGTGTCCTTTGTCGGCCTCTCCTCCCACACGCATGGAGAACCCACATGGTTGATCGACCGTGAGCCGCTTCAAGCACAGAATTATGCGGGGTGACTACTCTATGCCTGCTTTATAGCGTTGAATTCGCTCGGCTGACTTGGGAATTATTGCCAGACTGGGTTGTGCTGCCATCTGGGGAGAAAGAGCGGAACCAGTGCTTGCAGCACTGCAGTGAGGGGGTGTTGTCCAAGGATGATTGGTTTAAATCCAACCAGGACTCTTCACTGAATGCATCAGAGTACCCCTTGGGGTCGATGCTACTTGATCCCAATGGGTATTTAATATTAGATTAAGTTTCCTGTGGCGAAATTGAAGCAGGCAAGTTGTTCAAAGCCATTCACTGCCACCATGCTGCCCTGCCCTCTGGCGTGGGATTTAGCAACTGACCAGCCCTCTTGACTTGTGCTCTGGTCAGACCGAAAAGGCTCTGTACATACCGAAACAGCCCAGAACCATGGATAGAATGTGAACCCCTAAAGGAAATGATAGTGGCAATGCCCAATGGAGCAGTGGGGACATTTTATTTTGCACATAGCGCATATTATATGATATAGTGCTACACAACTGGCCGTGGCAAGGAGCAGGCCTGCCCTCAAAAGGGCACTCCTGGTATTTTGGGAATGCCATGCCTACCCGACAGCATCAGAAGGACATAGAGAGGGATGTGGGCATGCTATAGGGGGGGTGCTATTTTTCATGCTGGTGCCGAAAATGGAATGTATGGGACCGCGTTAATATTTACAAGGTGCTATGATGGCGGGCGCACGTCTGAGCGCTACGGCCGGGGTGATGAGCACAGCATCGTCTACGGCAGCTGTGCTGTGATGTCCGACTCTTTAGCTTTGTGCCAGATTTTGCGGATTTCAAATCGGATAAATATGAAGGTCTACAGAGGCAGGCGAACACGGTCGTTTGGAATCGGGGAGCTGACATTCGTCACCAATGACAGGTCCGAGGACTGGGGTTCGAGAGCGAGAGGTGGCTTTTTAAACTTTGGTTTAGATGTCAGGGGCTAGCGCGGACGCAGTGTCCTCCTAACAAAAATTGCGCACCCGAGTCATCCACATTTGAGATGGTCGCAATGGAGGGGCCTCGCCCTGGGGGAACCGCCGCATAGATCACGGTGTCTCCTGTGTCAGGTAAGTATGAGCTGGCCAGGTCAGCGCGAGGCTACATACAACTCTTTTCCCCACCGATGTGGTGTCCAAGCCGTACAATGGGAAAATCGCGTCCTTTGTCAGCCTCTCCTCCCACACGCCTGGAGAACCCACATGGTTGATCGACCGTGAGCCGCTTCAATCACAGAATTATGCGGGGTGATTACTCTATGCCTGCTTTATAGCATTGAATTCGCTCGGCTGGCTTGGGGATTATTGCCAGACTGGGTTGTGCTGCCATCTGGGGAGAAAGAGCGGAACCAGTGCTTGCAGCACTGAAGTGAGGGGGTGTTGTCCAAGGATGATTGGTTTAAATCCAACCAGGACTCTTCACTGAATGCATCAGAGTACCCCTTGGGGTCGATGCTACTTGATCCCAATGGGTATTTAATGTTAGATTGAGCTTCCTGTGGCGAAATTGAAGCAGGCAAGTTGCTCAAAGCCATTCACTGCCACCATGCTGCCCTGCCCTCTGGCGTGGGATTTAGCAACTGACCAGCCCTCTTGACTTGTGCTCTGGTCAGACCGAAAAGGCTCTGTACATACCGAAACAGCCCAGAACCATGGATAGAATGTGAACCCCTAAAGGAAATGATAGTGGCAATGCCCAATGGAGCAGTGGGGACATTTTATTTTGCACATGACGCATATTATATGATATAGTGCTACACAACTGGCCGTGGCAAGGAGCAGGCCTGCCCTCAAAAGGGCACTCCTGGTATTTTGGGAATGCCATGCCTACCCGACAGCATCAGAAGGACATAGAGAGGGATGTGGGCATGCTATAGGGGGGGTGCTATTTTTCATGCTGGTGCCGAAAATGGAATGTATGGGACCGCGTTAATATTTACAAGGTGCTATGATGGCGGGCGTGCGTCTGAGCGCTACGGCCGGGGTGATGAGCACAGCATCGTCTACGGCAGCTGTGCTGTGATGTCCGACTCTTTAGCTTTGTGCCAGATTTTGCGGATTTCAAATCGGATAAATATGAAGGTCTACAGAGGCAGGCGAACACGGTCGTTTGGAATCGGGGAGCTGACATTCGTCACCAATGACAGGTCCGAGGACTGGGGTTCGAGAGCGAGAGGTGGCTTTTTAAACTTTGGTTTAGATGTCAGGGGCTAGCGCGGACGCAGTGTCCTCCTAACAAAAATTGCGCACCCGAGTCATCCACATTTGAGATGATCGCAATGGAGGGGCCTCGCCCTGGTGGAACCGCCGCATAGATCACGGTGTCTCCTGTGTCAGGTAAGTATGAGCTGGCCAGGTCAGCGCGAGGCTACATACAACTCTTTTCCCCACCGATGTGGTGTCCAAGCCGTACAATGGGAAAATCGCGTCCTTTGTCGGCCTCTCCTCCCACACGCCTGGAGAACCCACATGGTTGATCGACCGTGAGCCGCTTCAATCACAGAATTATGCGGGGTGACTACTCTATGCCTGCTTTATAGCATTGAATTCGCTCGGCTGACTTGGGAATTATTGCCAGACTGGGTTGTGCTGCCATCTGGGGAGAAAGAGCGGAACCAGTGCTTGCAGCACTGAAGTGAGGGGGTGTTGTCCAAGGATGATTGGTTTAAATCCAACCAGGACTCTTCACTGAATGCATCAGAGTACCCCTTGGGGTCGATGCTACTTGATCCCAATGGGTATTTAATGTTAGATTGAGCTTCCTGTGGCGAAATTGAAGCAGGCAAGTTGCTCAAAGCCATTCACTGCCACCATGCTGCCCTGCCCTCTGGCGTGGGATTTAGCAACTGACCAGCCCTCTTGACTTGTGCTCTGGTCAGACCGAAAAGGCTCTGTACATACCGAAACAGCCCAGAACCATGGATAGAATGTGAACCCCCAAAGGAAATGATAGTGGCAATGCCCAATGGAGCAGTGGGGACATTTTATTTTGCACATGACGCATATTATATGATATAGTGCTACACAACTGGCCGTGGCAAGGAGCAGGCCTGCCCTCAAAAGGGCACTCCTGGTATTTTGGGAATGCCATGCCTACCCGACAGCATCAGAAGGACATAGAGAGGGATGTGGGCATGCTATATGGGGGGTGCTATTTTTCATGCTGGTGCCGAAAATGGAATGTATGGGACCGCGTTAATATTTACAAGGTGCTATGATGGCGGGCGTGCGTCTGAGCGCTACGGCCGGGGTGATGAGCACAGCATCGTCTACGGCAGCTGTGCTGTGATGTCCGACTCTTTAGCTTTGTGCCAGATTTTGCGGATTTCAAATCGGATAAATATGAAGGTCTACAGAGGCAGGCGAACACGGTCGTTTGGAATCGGGGAGCTGACATTCGTCACCAATGACAGGTCCGAGGACTGGGGTTCGAGAGCGAGAGGTGGCTTTTTAAACTTTGGTTTAGATGTCAGGGGCTAGCGCGGACGCAGTGTCCTCCTAACAAAAATTGCGCACCCGAGTCATCTACATTTGAGATGATCGCAATGGAGGGGCCTCGCCCTGGGGGAACCGCCGCATAGATCACGGTGTCTCCTGTGTCAGGTAAGTATGAGCTGGCCAGGTCAGCGCGAGGCTACATACAACTCTTTTCCCCACCGATGTGGTGTCCAAGCCGTACAATGGGAAAATCGCGTCCTTTGTCGGCCTCTCCTCCCACACGCCTGGAGAACCCACATGGTTGATCGACCGTGAGCCGCTTCAATCACAGAATTATGCGGGGTGACTACTCTATGCCTGCTTTATAGCATTGAATTCGCTCGGCTGACTTGGGAATTATTGCCAGACTGGGTTGTGCTGCCATCTGGGGAGAAAGAGCGGAACCAGTGCTTGCAGCACTGAAGTGAGGGGGTGTTGTCCAAGGATGATTGGTTTAAATCCAACCAGGACTCTTCACTGAATGCATCAGAGTACCCCTTGGGGTCGATGCTACTTGATCCCAATGGGTATTTAATGTTAGATTGAGCTTCCTGTGGCGAAATTGAAGCAGGCAAGTTGCTCAAAGCCATTCACTGCCACCATGCTGCCCTGCCCTCTGGCGTGGGATTTAGCAACTGACCAGCCCTCTTGACTTGTGCTCTGGTCAGACCGAAAAGGCTCTGTACATACCGAAACAGCCCAGAACCATGGATAGAATGTGAACCCCTAAAGGAAATGATAGTGGCAATGCCCAATGGAGCAGTGGGGACATTTTATTTTGCACATGACGCATATTATATGATATAGTGCTACACAACTGGCCGTGGCAAGGAGCAGGCCTGCCCTCAAAAGGGCACTCCGGGTATTTTGGGAATGCCGTGCCTACCCGACAGCATCAGAAGGACATAGAGAGGGATGTGGGCATGCTATAGGGGGGGTGCTATTTTTCATGCTGGTGCCGAAAATGGAATGTATGGGACCGCGTTAATATTTACAAGGTGCTATGATGGCGGGCGTGCGTCTGAGCGCTACGGCCGGGGTGATGAGCACAGCATCGTCTATGGCAGCTGTGCTGTGATGTCCGACTCTTTAGCTTTGTGCCAGATTTTGCGGATTTCAAATCGGATAAATATGAAGGTCTACAGAGGCAGGCGAACACGGTCGTTTGGAATCGGGGAGCTGACATTCGTCACCAATGACAGGTCCGAGGACTGGGGTTCGAGAGCGAGAGGTGGCTTTTTAAACTTTGGTTTAGATGTCAGGGGCTAGCGCGGACGCAGTGTCCTCCTAACAAAAATTGCGCACCCGAGTCATCCACATTTGGGTTGATCGCAAGGGTCAACCCAACCATAGTGCAATGGAGGGGCCTCGCCCTGGGGGAACCGCCGCACAGATCATGGTGTCTCCTGTGCCAGGTAAGTATGAGCTGGCCAGGTCAGCGTGAGGCTACATACAACTCTTTTCCCCACCGATGTGGTGTCCAAGCCGTACAATGGGAAAGGCGTGTCCTTTGTCGGCCTCTCCTCCCACACGCATGGAGAACCCACATGGTTGATCGACCGTGAGCGGCTTCAAGCACAGAATTATGCGGGGTGACTACTCTATGCCTGCTTTATAGCGTTGAATTCGCTCGGCTGACTTGGGAATTATTGCCAGACTGGGTTGTGCTGCCATCTGGGGAGAAAGAGCGGAACCGGTGCTTGCAGCACTGCAGTGAGGGGGTGTTGTCCAAGGATGATTGGTTTAAATCCAACCAGGACTCTTCACTGAATGCATCAGAGTACCCCTTGGGGTCGATGCTACTTGATCCCAATGGGTATTTAATGTTAGATTGAGCTTCCTGTGGCGAAATTGAAGCAGGCAAGTTGCTCAAAGCCATTCACTGCCACCATGCTGCCCTGCCCTCTGGCGTGGGATTTAGCAACTGACCAGCCCTCTTGACTTGTGCTCTGGTCAGACCGAAAAGGCTCTGTACATACTGAAACAGCCCAGAACCATGGATAGAATGTGAACCCCTAAAGGAAATGATAGTGGCAATGCCCAATGCAGCAGTGGGGACATTTTATTTTGCACATGACGCATATTATATGATATAGTGCTACACAACTGGCCGTGGCAAGGAGCAGGCCTGCCCTCAAAAGGGCACTCCTGGTATTTTGGGAATGCCATGCCTACCCCACAGCATCAGAAGGACATAGAGAGGGATGTGGGAATGCTATAGGGGGGGTGCTATTTTTCATGCTGGTGCCGAAAATGGAATGTATGGGACCGCGTTAATATTTACAAGGTGCTATGATGGCGGGCGCGCGTCTGAGCGCTACGGCCGGGGTGATGAGCACAGCATCGTCTACGGCAGCTGTGCTGTGATGTCCGACTCTTTAGCTTCATGCCAGATTTTGCGAATTTCAAATCGGATAAATATGAAGGTCTACAGAGGCAGGCGAACACGGTCGTTTGGAATCGGGGAGCTGACATTCGTCACCAATGACAGGTCCGAGGACTGGGGTTCGAGAGCGAGAGGTGGCTTTTTAAACTTTGGTTTAGATGTCAGGGGCTAGCGCGGACGCAGTGTCCTCCTAACAAAAATTGCGCACCCGAGTCATCCACATTTGAGATGATCGCAATGGAGGGGCCTCGCCCTGGGGGAACCGCCGCATAGATCACGGTGTCTCCTGTGTCAGGTAAGTATGAGCTGGCCAGGTCAGCGCGAGGCTACATACAACTCTTTTCCCCACCGATGTGGTGTCCAAGCCGTACAATGGGAAAATCGCGTCCTTTGTCGGCCTCTCCTCCCACACGCCTGGAGAACCCACATGGTTGATCGACCGTGAGCCGCTTCAATCACAGAATTATGCGGGGTGACTACTCTATGCCTGCTTTATAGCATTGAATTCGCTCGGCTGACTTGGGAATTATTGCCAGACTGGGTTGTGCTGCCATCTGGGGAGAAAGAGCGGAACCAGTGCTTGCAGCACTGAAGTGAGGGGGTGTTGTCCAAGGATGATTGGTTTAAATCCAACCAGGACTCTTCACTGAATGCATCAGAGTACCCCTTGGGGTCGATGCTACTTGATCCCAATGGGTATTTAATGTTAGATTGAGCTTCCTGTGGCGAAATTGAAGCAGGCAAGTTGCTCAAAGCCATTCACTGCCACCATGCTGCCCTGCCCTCTGGCGTGGGATTTAGCAACTGACCAGCCCTCTTGACTTGTGCTCTGGTCAGACCGAAAAGGCTCTGTACATACCGAAACAGCCCAGAACCATGGATAGAATGTGAACCCCTAAAGGAAATGATAGTGGCAATGCCCAATGGAGCAGTGGGGACATTTTATTTTGCACATGACGCATATTATATGATATAGTGCTACACAACTGGCCGTGGCAAGGAGCAGGCCTGCCCTCAAAAGGGCACTCCTGGTATTTTGGGAATGCCATGCCTACCCGACAGCATCAGAAGGACATAGAGAGGGATGTGGGCATGCTATAGGGGGGGTGCTATTTTTCATGCTGGTGCCGAAAATGGAATGTATGGGACCGCGTTAATATTTACAAGGTGCTATGATGGCGGGCGTGCGTCTGAGCGCTACGGCCGGGGTGATGAGCACAGCATCGTCTACGGCAGCTGTGCTGTGATGTCCGACTCTTTAGCTTTGTGCCAGATTTTGCGGATTTCAAATCGGATAAATATGAAGGTCTACAGAGGCAGGCGAACACGGTCGTTTGGAATCGGGGAGCTGACATTCGTCACCAATGACAGGTCCGAGGACTGGGGTTCGAGAGCGAGAGGTGGCTTTTTAAACTTTGGTTTAGATGTCAGGGGCTAGCGCGGACGCAGTGTCCTCCTAACAAAAATTGCGCACCCGAGTCATCCACATTTGAGATGATCGCAATGGAGGGGCCTCGCCCTGGGGGAACCGCCGCATAGATCACGGTGTCTCCTGTGTCAGGTAAGTATGAGCTGGCCAGGTCAGCGCGAGGCTACATACAACTCTTTTCCCCACCGATGTGGTGTCCAAGCCGTACAATGGGAAAATCGCGTCCTTTGTCGGCCTCTCCTCCCACACGCCTGGAGAACCCACATGGTTGATCGACCGTGAGCCGCTTCAATCACAGAATTATGCGGGGTGACTACTCTATGCCTGCTTTATAGCATTGAATTCGCTCGGCTGACTTGGGAATTATTGCCAGACTGGGTTGTGCTGCCATCTGGGGAGAAAGAGCGGAACCAGTGCTTGCAGCACTGAAGTGAGGGGGTGTTGTCCAAGGATGATTGGTTTAAATCCAACCAGGACTCTTCACTGAATGCATCAGAGTACCCCTTGGGGTCGATGCTACTTGATCCCAATGGGTATTTAATGTTAGATTGAGCTTCCTGTGGCGAAATTGAAGCAGGCAAGTTGCTCAAAGCCATTCACTGCCACCATGCTGCCCTGCCCTCTGGCGTGGGATTTAGCAACTGACCAGCCCTCTTGACTTGTGCTCTGGTCAGACCGAAAAGGCTCTGTACATACCGAAACAGCCCAGAACCATGGATAGAATGTGAACCCCCAAAGGAAATGATAGTGGCAATGCCCAATGGAGCAGTGGGGACATTTTATTTTGCACATGACGCATATTATATGATATAGTGCTACACAACTGGCCGTGGCAAGGAGCAGGCCTGCCCACAAAAGGGCACTCCTGGTATTTTGGGAATGCCATGCCTACCCGACAGCATCAGAAGGACATAGAGAGGGATGTGGGCATGCTATATGGGGGGTGCTATTTTTCATGCTGGTGCCGAAAATGGAATGTATGGGACCGCGTTAATATTTACAAGGTGCTATGATGGCGGGCGTGCGTCTGAGCGCTACGGCCGGGGTGATGAGCACAGCATCGTCTACGGCAGCTGTGCTGTGATGTCCGACTCTTTAGCTTTGTGCCAGATTTTGCGGATTTCAAATCGGATAAATATGAAGGTCTACAGAGGCAGGCGAACACGGTCGTTTGGAATCGGGGAGCTGACATTCGTCACCAATGACAGGTCCGAGGACTGGGGTTCGAGAGCGAGAGGTGGCTTTTTAAACTTTGGTTTAGATGTCAGGGGCTAGCGCGGACGCAGTGTCCTCCTAACAAAAATTGCGCACCCGAGTCATCTACATTTGAGATGATCGCAATGGAGGGGCCTCGCCCTGGGGGAACCGCCGCATAGATCACGGTGTCTCCTGTGTCAGGTAAGTATGAGCTGGCCAGGTCAGCGCGAGGCTACATACAACTCTTTTCCCCACCGATGTGGTGTCCAAGCCGTACAATGGGAAAATCGCGTCCTTTGTCGGCCTCTCCTCCCACACGCCTGGAGAACCCACATGGTTGATCGACCGTGAGCCGCTTCAATCACAGAATTATGCGGGGTGACTACTCTATGCCTGCTTTATAGCATTGAATTCGCTCGGCTGACTTGGGAATTATTGCCAGACTGGGTTGTGCTGCCATCTGGGGAGAAAGAGCGGAACCAGTGCTTGCAGCACTGAAGTGAGGGGGTGTTGTCCAAGGATGATTGGTTTAAATCCAACCAGGACTCTTCACTGAATGCATCAGAGTACCCCTTGGGGTCGATGCTACTTGATCCCAATGGGTATTTAATGTTAGATTGAGCTTCCTGTGGCGAAATTGAAGCAGGCAAGTTGCTCAAAGCCATTCACTGCCACCATGCTGCCCTGCCCTCTGGCGTGGGATTTAGCAACTGACCAGCCCTCTTGACTTGTGCTCTGGTCAGACCGAAAAGGCTCTGTACATACCGAAACAGCCCAGAACCATGGATAGAATGTGAACCCCTAAAGGAAATGATAGTGGCAATGCCCAATGGAGCAGTGGGGACATTTTATTTTGCACATGACGCATATTATATGATATAGTGCTACACAACTGGCCGTGGCAAGGAGCAGGCCTGCCCTCAAAAGGGCACTCCGGGTATTTTGGGAATGCCGTGCCTACCCGACAGCATCAGAAGGACATAGAGAGGGATGTGGGCATGCTATAGGGGGGGTGCTATTTTTCATGCTGGTGCCGAAAATGGAATGTATGGGACCGCGTTAATATTTACAAGGTGCTATGATGGCGGGCGTGCGTCTGAGCGCTACGGCCGGGGTGATGAGCACAGCATCGTCTATGGCAGCTGTGCTGTGATGTCCGACTCTTTAGCTTTGTGCCAGATTTTGCGGATTTCAAATCGGATAAATATGAAGGTCTACAGAGGCAGGCGAACACGGTCGTTTGGAATCGGGGAGCTAACATTCGTCACCAATGACAGGTCCGAGGACTGGGGTTCGAGAGCGAGAGGTGGCTTTTTAAACTTTGGTTTAGATGTCAGGGGCTAGCGCGGACGCAGTGTCCTCCTAACAAAAATTGCGCACCCGAGTCATCCACATTTGGGTTGATCGCAAGGGTCAACCCAACCATAGTGCAATGGAGGGGCCTCGCCCTGGGGGAACCGCCGCACAGATCATGGTGTCTCCTGTGCCAGGTAAGTATGAGCTGGCCAGGTCAGCGTGAGGCTACATACAACTCTTTTCCCCACCGATGTGGTGTCCAAGCCGTACAATGGGAAAGGCGTGTCCTTTGTCGGCCTCTCCTCCCACACGCATGGAGAACCCACATGGTTGATCGACCGTGAGCGGCTTCAAGCACAGAATTATGCGGGGTGACTACTCTATGCCTGCTTTATAGCGTTGAATTCGCTCGGCTGACTTGGGAATTATTGCCAGACTGGGTTGTGCTGCCATCTGGGGAGAAAGAGCGGAACCGGTGCTTGCAGCACTGCAGTGAGGGGGTGTTGTCCAAGGATGATTGGTTTAAATCCAACCAGGACTCTTCACTGAATGCATCAGAGTACCCCTTGGGGTCGATGCTACTTGATCCCAATGGGTATTTAATGTTAGATTGAGCTTCCTGTGGCGAAATTGAAGCAGGCAAGTTGCTCAAAGCCATTCACTGCCACCATGCTGCCCTGCCCTCTGGCGTGGGATTTAGCAACTGACCAGCCCTCTTGACTTGTGCTCTGGTCAGACCGAAAAGGCTCTGTACATACTGAAACAGCCCAGAACCATGGATAGAATGTGAACCCCTAAAGGAAATGATAGTGGCAATGCCCAATGCAGCAGTGGGGACATTTTATTTTGCACATGACGCATATTATATGATATAGTGCTACACAACTGGCCGTGGCAAGGAGCAGGCCTGCCCTCAAAAGGGCACTCCTGGTATTTTGGGAATGCCATGCCTACCCGACAGCATCAGAAGGACATAGAGAGGGATGTGGGAATGCTATAGGGGGGGTGCTATTTTTCATGCTGGTGCCGAAAATGGAATGTATGGGACCGCGTTAATATTTACAAGGTGCTATGATGGCGGGCGCGCGTCTGAGCGCTACGGCCGGGGTGATGAGCACAGCATCGTCTACGGCAGCTGTGCTGTGATGTCCGACTCTTTAGCTTCATGCCAGATTTTGCGGATTTCAAATCGGATAAATATGAAGGTCTACAGAGGCAGGCGAACACGGTCGTTTGGAATCGGGGAGCTGACATTCGTCACCAATGACAGGTCCGAGGACTGGGGTTCGAGAGCGAGAGGTGGCTTTTTAAACTTTGGTTTAGATGTCAGGGGCTAGCGCGGACGCAGTGTCCTCCTAACAAAAATTGCGCACCCGAGTCATCCGTATTTGAGATGATCGCAATGGAGGGGCCTCGCCCTGGGGGAACCGCCGCATAGATCACGGTGTCTCCTGTGTCAGGTAAGTATGAGCTGGCCAGGTCAGCGCGAGGCTACATACAACTCTTTTCCCCACCGATGTGGTGTCCAAGCCGTACAATGGGAAAATCGCGTCCTTTGTCGGCCTCTCCTCCCACACGCCTGGAGAACCCACATGGTTGATCGACCGTGAGCCGCTTCAATCACAGAATTATGCGGGGTGACTACTCTATGCCTGCTTTATAGCATTGAATTCGCTCGGCTGACTTGGGAATTATTGCCAGACTGGGTTGTGCTGCCATCTGGGGAGAAAGAGCGGAACCAGTGCTTGCAGCACTGAAGTGAGGGGGTGTTGTCCAAGGATGATTGGTTTAAATCCAACCAGGACTCTTCACTGAATGCATCAGAGTACCCCTTGGGGTCGATGCTACTTGATCCCAATGGGTATTTAATGTTAGATTGAGCTTCCTGTGGCGAAATTGAAGCAGGCAAGTTGCTCAAAGCCATTCACTGCCACCATGCTGCCCTGCCCTCTGGCGTGGGATTTAGCAACTGACCAGCCCTCTTGACTTGTGCTCTGGTCAGACCGAAAAGGCTCTGTACATACCGAAACAGCCCAGAACCATGGATAGAATGTGAACCCCTAAAGGAAATGATAGTGGCAATGCCCAATGGAGCAGTGGGGACATTTTATTTTGCACATGACGCATATTATATGATATAGTGCTACACAACTGGCCGTGGCAAGGAGCAGGCCTGCCCTCAAAAGGGCACTCCGGGTATTTTGGGAATGCCGTGCCTACCCGACAGCATCAGAAGGACATAGAGAGGGATGTGGGCATGCTATAGGGGGGGTGCTATTTTTCATGCTGGTGCCGAAAATGGAATGTATGGGACCGCGTTAATATTTACAAGGTGCTATGATGGCGGGCGTGCGTCTGAGCGCTACGGCCGGGGTGATGAGCACAGCATCGTCTATGGCAGCTGTGCTGTGATGTCCGACTCTTTAGCTTTGTGCCAGATTTTGCGGATTTCAAATCGGATAAATATGAAGGTCTACAGAGGCAGGCGAACACGGTCGTTTGGAATCGGGGAGCTGACATTCGTCACCAATGACAGGTCCGAGGACTGGGGTTCGAGAGCGAGAGGTGGCTTTTTAAACTTTGGTTTAGATGTCAGGGGCTAGCGCGGACGCAGTGTCCTCCTAACAAAAATTGCGCACCCGAGTCATCCACATTTGGGTTGATCGCAAGGGTCAACCCAACCATAGTGCAATGGAGGGGCCTCGCCCTGGGGGAACCGCCGCACAGATCATGGTGTCTCCTGTGCCAGGTAAGTATGAGCTGGCCAGGTCAGCGTGAGGCTACATACAACTCTTTTCCCCACCGATGTGGTGTCCAAGCCGTACAATGGGAAAGGCGTGTCCTTTGTCGGCCTCTCCTCCCACACGCATGGAGAACCCACATGGTTGATCGACCGTGAGCGGCTTCAAGCACAGAATTATGCGGGGTGACTACTCTATGCCTGCTTTATAGCGTTGAATTCGCTCGGCTGACTTGGGAATTATTGCCAGACTGGGTTGTGCTGCCATCTGGGGAGAAAGAGCGGAACCGGTGCTTGCAGCACTGCAGTGAGGGGGTGTTGTCCAAGGATGATTGGTTTAAATCCAACCAGGACTCTTCACTGAATGCATCAGAGTACCCCTTGGGGTCGATGCTACTTGATCCCAATGGGTATTTAATGTTAGATTGAGCTTCCTGTGGCGAAATTGAAGCAGGCAAGTTGCTCAAAGCCATTCACTGCCACCATGCTGCCCTGCCCTCTGGCGTGGGATTTAGCAACTGACCAGCCCTCTTGACTTGTGCTCTGGTCAGACCGAAAAGGCTCTGTACATACTGAAACAGCCCAGAACCATGGATAGAATGTGAACCCCTAAAGGAAATGATAGTGGCAATGCCCAATGCAGCAGTGGGGACATTTTATTTTGCACATGACGCATATTATATGATATAGTGCTACACAACTGGCCGTGGCAAGGAGCAGGCCTGCCCTCAAAAGGGCACTCCTGGTATTTTGGGAATGCCATGCCTACCCGACAGCATCAGAAGGACATAGAGAGGGATGTGGGAATGCTATAGGGTGGGTGCTATTTTTCATGCTGGTGCCGAAAATGGAATGTATGGGACCGCGTTAATATTTACAAGGTGCTATGATGGCGGGCGCGCGTCTGAGCGCTACGGCCGGGGTGATGAGCACAGCATCGTCTACGGCAGCTGTGCTGTGATGTCCGACTCTTTAGCTTTGTGCCAGATTTTGCGGATTTCAAATCGGATAAATATGAAGGTCTACAGAGGCAGGCGAACACGGTCGTTTGGAATCGGGGAGCTGACATTCGTCACCAATGACAGGTCCGAGGACTGGGGTTCGAGAGCGAGAGGTGGCTTTTTAAACTTTGGTTTAGATGTCAGGGGCTAGCGCGGACGCAGTGTCCTCCTAACAAAAATTGCGCACCCGAGTCATCCACATTTGGGATGATCGCAAGGGTCAACCCAACCATAGTGCAATGGAGGGGCCTCGCCCTGGGGGAACCGCCGCATAGATCACGGTGTCTCCTGTGCCAGGTCAGCGCGAGGCTACATACAACTCTTTTCCCCACCGATGTGGCGTCCAAGCCGTACAATGGGAAAGGCGTGTCCTTTGTCGGCCTCTCCTCCCACACGCATGGACAACCCACATGGTTGATCGACCGTGAGCCGCTTCAAGCACAGAATTATGCGGGGTGACTACTCTATGCCTGCTTTATAGTGTTGAATTCGCTCGGCTGACTTGGGAAACCATAACATGGTACTACATGGTGATGGTATGCCACCTTTGAAAATAAATTCACCTTCCTCGTCAACTCCACCTTCATGGCTAAAGCACTCGTCAAAAAATACGCAAGTATTTAATTGCACCTGAATACCATCCAATTTGTGCCTACCACAGCACTTTTCACCACACGGCCTAATATAATCAGTACCATTATGGTTTGTACGAGACTTAACATTCGGTAACTGCACTGTCACTGGTGAGCGATAATAGGGGAACTTGCCTTTTTCGCCGTTGCTTGACCAAACTTGAACGTAATTTCCATCAGAATCATCAATCGAGTCACATTCCATATCCTCACAGTAAATACAACCGTCCAACCCGTGAATAGAACACACCATGAACGATAATCCAATGCCCGAATCGACACTACGACCGTCTTCGTCTTGTTTATCGCCATTTTGAATGATGACGTCACTCGTCTCGTGAGAACTCTCGTCCAACCTCTCGCGCTCCGCAGGCGCGAGATCCAACATGGCGGCGCCCACAAAAGGGGCGTGACCATCAACAAACACGCTCCGATCAATTGAATTTGTCGGATAACTTCTTGAAAACACCAAATTCTCATCGACAAAGCCCAGGCCAGGCTTCTCAGGTGAGATACAACCAGAAAAAACTGAAAAATGGGGATGCTCTGCCCCAGAAACCTCAGGAACAGTGACTTTTGGGTGTCCCAACCTCCGAGAGAGGCCACCCTCGACGCAACCAAACTGACCTGCCACACCCCCTTCCTCGTTTAGGGGGTTGGTACCAACCATAGTGCCACCATTACCTCTATTTAACCCACACTTGTCACTCACATTACTACTCACCCCTGCCTGTCTGGGAACTATACACTCACTGATACCTTCTTGTTGATTATATACTGCCTGAATACTGCCAGCCTGGCTACTACATGACACTCCCCCTGCCTGTACACTACCCGGGGGAGCTGCCTTATCCTATTCCTTTTTCTTTTGCTGGCATGCCATGTATGTATGGTTGCCCCTACATTCCTGACACACATGGGGGTATTTGCAATCGTAGAACCTGCAACCTGACTCTCTATTGTAGTCAAAACAGTACTCTGCCCTCCTACCGGTACTATAGTTTCCTTCCTGGTAACCATCATAACCTGACCTAGACGGGGGATAACCTCTACCCCTGCCTCTACCTCGCACACCCCTGCCTCTACCTCTGCCTGAGAACTTATTCCCATCTCTCATATCTCTAGGCAATACACCTTCAGGACCTATCCACCTAGTGAATAACCTTTCATCCCCGTAGCAAAACGTATGAATGCCAAACTCCTCCCCTCTTTCTCTCATAGCTAAGTCATAATCCAGAAGGGATTTTTCCTCATAAATCCTAACCTTATCTGTCAGGTATTTTACATGCTGCGCATAACAGTAAGCATCCTCTACCCCATGAATCATGAAGCTCTCCACCAAACTCATACTCGCTGAAATTACATCATGAATGGTAGGATTTTTGGACCTGTCGCTGTGCATATGTGGACCTAAATCAAAAGTTGTAAACTCACGCTTTGCAGTTTTTTCTGACAGGAAGACCAGTTGTTGATTGCCGGCTCCTTGTACCCGGGACACGCCTTGTACCACCGATCGTGATGGTATGCCTCTGAGAAGGTCCGCTGGTGGGAAGCGCTGCCCTTTGATGGGGTTGGTTCTGCCCTCCTTTTTGCCCAGAAGCGCCTTCAGGAGATCATATCCCTGCTGTTCGTCCTGCTGGTCGTCACCTTCACCCCCTTCGCTCGTCACGTCTGCCTTGTCCTCGTCAGCTCCCTTCAAGGAAGAATCCATATATGCTGACATACCAGATGAATCTTTTACCAACCGTGCAGCCTGAGCGTTAGCCTGAGCTCTAGCCTCAGCCTGTAACTGGGCTTTAGACTTGTGGCCACCGCCGGTGCCACCTTCACCCACCCTAATACCATGCACGAGGGTGGTCAAAAATTGCATCTGGTTTTCCATCAACTTCCTGGAGGCTTGCATCTCCGCTAGCATGGCACCCACCGTACTATCATTTAGGTGTACTGGCTGTTGACTCCCTTGTTGACTCCCTTGGCTGGACTCACCTAAGTAAGCCCGAGAGTCATCCTCCATTTTTTGAGAGTCTACATACAACTTCCAGCCGTCACCTTCGGCGTCTTTGGCTTTGCACGCTATAGCAGTTTTCCTAGCCTCTATCACGTATGGGCATGGTTTACCACCTTTTGGAACGTGGGACTCCTTGCATTCCCCACATTTCTGCAATTTCTTCTCCATAATGGCCAATGTACCGCTCGGTACTTGCCTATCCACCTAGCACGTCAATCCTGTGAGGCTGCTTGGGTCAATCTGACCAGTCCTTTGTCTCGCCTGCTTTGGCGCGCAGTCCAGTACCACCCTTACCCACCAGAGGGCGACAGTCTCTAGGGTTTATAGTACCATAATGTAATCATTGATGGCGACAATTATTGCCAGACTGGGTTGTGCTGCCATCTGGGGAGAAAGAGCGGAACCAGTGCTTGCAGCACTGCAGTGAGGGGGTGTTGTCCAAGGATGATTGGTTTAAATCCAACCAGGACTCTTCACTGAATGCATCAGAGTACCCCTTGGGGTCGATGCTACTTGATCCCAATGGGTATTTAATGTTAGATTGAGCTTCCTGTGGCGAAATTGAAGCAGGCAAGTTGTTCAAAGCCATTCACTGCCACCATGCTGCCCTGCCCTCTGGCGTGGGATTTAGCAACTGACCAGCCCTCTTGACTTGTGCTCTGGTCAGACCGAAAAGGCTCTGTACATACCGAAACAGCCCAGAACCATGGATAGAATGTGAACCCCTAAAGGAAATGATAGTGGGAATGCCCAATGGAGCAGTGGGGACATTTTATTTTGCACATGACGCATATTATATGATATAGTGCTACACAACTGGCCGTGGCAAGGAGCAGGCCTGCCCTCAAAAGGGCACTCCTGGTATTTTGGGAATGCCATGCCTACCCGACAGCATCAGAAGGACATAGAGAGGGATGTGGGCATGCTATAGGGGGGGTGCTATTTTTCATGCTGGTGCCGAAAATGGAATGTATGGGACCGCGTTAATATTTACAAGGTGCTATGATGGCGGGCGCGCGTCTGAGCGCTACGGCCGGGGTGATGAGCACAGCATCGTCTACGGCAGCTGTGCTGTGATGTCCGACTCTTTAGCTTTGTGCCAGATTTTGCGGATTTCAAATCGGATAAATATGAAGGTCTACAGAGGCAGGCGAACACGGTCGTTTGGAATTGGGGAGCTGACATTCGTCACCAATGACAGGTCCGAGGACTGGGGTTCGAGAGCGAGAGGTGGCTTTTTAAACTTTGGTTTAGATGTCAGGGGCTAGCGCGGACGCAGTGTCCTCCTAACAAAAATTGCGCACCCGAGTCATCCACATTTGGGATGATCGCAAGGGTCAACCCAACCATAGTGCAATGGAGGGGCCTCGCCCTGGGGGAACCGCCGCATAGATCACGGTGTCTCCTGTGCCAGGTAAGTATGAGCTGGCCAGGTCAGCGCGAGGCTACATACAACTCTTTTCCCCACCGATGTGGTGTCCAAGCCGTACAATGGGAAAGGCGTGTCCTTTGTCGGCCTCTCCTCCCACACGCATGGAGAACCCACATGGTTGATCGACCGTGAGCCGCTTCAAGCACAGAATTATGCGGGGTGACTACTCTATGCCTGCTTTATAGCGTTGAATTCGCTCGGCTGACTTGGGAATTATTGCCAGACTGGGTTGTGCTGCCATCTGGGGAGAAAGAGCGGAACCAGTGCTTGCAGCACTGCAGTGAGGGGGTGTTGTCCAAGGATGATTGGTTTAAATCCAACCAGGACTCTTCACTGAATGCATCAGAGTACCCCTTTGGGTCGATGCTACTTGATCCCAATGGGTATTTAATGTTAGATTGAGCTTCCTGTGGCGAAATTGAAGCAGGCAAGTTGTTCAAAGCCATTCACTGCCACCATGCTGCCCTGCCCTCTGGCGTGGGATTTAGCAACTGACCAGCCCTCTTGACTTGTGCTCTGGTCAGACCGAAAAGGCTCTGTACATACCGAAACAGCCCAGAACAGTGGATAGAATGTGAACCCCTAAAGGAAATGATAGTGGCAATGCCCAATGGAGCAGTGGGGACATTTTATTTTGCACATGACGCATATTATATGATATAGTGCTACACAACTGGCCGTGGCAAGGAGCAGGCCTGCCCTCAAAAGGGCACTCCTGGTATTTTGGGAATGCCATGCCTACCCGACAGCATCAGAAGGACATAGAGAGGGATGTGGGCATGCTATAGGGGGGGTGCTATTTTTCATGCTGGTGCCGAAAATGGAATGTATGGGACCGCGTTAATATTTACAAGGTGCTATGATGGCGGGCGCGCGTCTGAGCGCTACGGCCGGGGTGATGAGCACAGCATCGTCTACGGCAACTGTGCTGTGATGTCCGACTCTTTAGCTTTGTGCCAGATTTTGCGGATTTCAAATCGGATACATATGAAGGTCTACAGAGGCAGGTGAACACGGTCGTTTGGAATCGGGGAGCTGACATTCTTCACCAATGACAGGTCCGAGGACTGGGGTTCGAGAGCGAGAGGTGGCTTTTTAAACTTTGGTTTAGATGTCAGGGGCTAGCGCACACGCAGTGTCCTCCTAACAAAACTTGCGCACCCGAGTCATCCACATTTGGGATGATCGCAAGGGTCAACCCAACCATAGTGCAATGGAGGGGCCTCGCCCTGGGGGAACCGCCGCATAGATCACGGTGTCTCCTGTGCCAGGTAAGTATGAGCTGGCCAGGTCAGCGCGAGGCTACATACAACTCTTTTCCCCACCGATGTGGTGTCCAAGCCGTACAATGGGAAAGGCGTGTCCTTTGTCGGCCTCTCCTCCCACACGCATGGAGAACCCACATGGTTGATCGACCGTGAGCCGCTTCAAGCACAGAATTATGCGGGGTGACTACTCTATGCCTGCTTTATAGCGTTGAATTCGCTCGGCTGACTTGGGAATTATTGCCAGACTGGGTTGTGCTGCCATCTGGGGAGAAAGAGCGGAACCAGTGCTTGCAGCACTGCAGTGAGGGGGTGTTGTCCAAGGATGATTGGTTTAAATCCAACCAGGACTCTTCACTGAATGCATCAGAGTACCCCTTGGGGTCGATGCTACTTGATCCCAATGGGTATTTAATGTTAGATTGAGCTTCCTGTGGCGAAATTGAAGCAGGCAAGTTGTTCAAAGCCATTCACTGCCACCATGCTGCCCTGCCCTCTGGCGTGGGATTTAGCAACTGACCAGGTCCGGGAAATGGAGGAAAAACCTCCCCAGAGCTGTTATTTACACCAGTGTTAATTTTCACAACGCAGGTAGGTGTGAAAACACTGCAGGGCTGACTGCCTACTGGGTGAGGTGGAGGAGCACAGAGGGAAAGTTTATAGAAAAAGCTTATTTATATGTGATTTCATGGCAATCACCTGTACGATTCACTATTGGCCATGTATGATTCAAGAGCATACACTAATCTATCTTATGGGATATATACATTTAACAGCAAATTGATAGAAAATTCAGCAAATGGGTTATAAGAAAACCGTTGCTAATTTTAGCCCTGTAGTGTTTATGCTACAAGCAAAACCATTGCTAATTCTAGCCATGCAGTGTTTTCACACCTACCTGCGTTGTGAAAATTAACACTGGTGTAAATAACAGCTCTGGGGAGGGCTTTCCTCCATTTACCGGACCTGCTGACCAGCCCTCTTGACTTGTGCTCTGGTCAGACCGAAAAGGCTCTGTACATACCGAAACAGCCCAGAACCATGGATAGAATGTGAACCCCTAAAGGAAATGATAGTGGCAATGCCCAATGGAGCAGTGGGGACATTTTATTTTGCACATGACGCATATTATATGATATAGTGCTACACAACTGGCCGTGGCAAGGAGCAGGCCTGCCCTCAAAAGGGCACTCCTGGTATTTTGGGAATGCCATGCCTACCCGACAGCATCAGAAGGACATAGAGAGGGATGTGGGCATGCTATAGGGGGGGTGCTATTTTTCATGCTGGTGCCGAAAATGGAATGTATGGGACCGCGTTAATATTTACAAGGTGCTATGATGGCGGGCGCGCGTCTGAGCGCTACGGCCGGGGTGATGAGCACAGCATCGTCTACGGCAGCTGTGCTGTGATGTCCGACTCTTTAGCTTTGTGCCAGATTTTGCGGATTTCAAATCGGATAAATATGAAGGTCTACAGAGGCAGGCGAACACGGTCGTTTGGAATCGGGGAGCTGACATTCGTCACCAATGACAGGTCCGAGGACTGGGGTTCGAGAGCGAGAGGTGGCTTTTTAAACTTTGGTTTAGATGTCAGGGGCTAGCGCGGACGCAGTGTCCTCCTAACAAAAATTGCGCACCCGAGTCATCCACATTTGGGATGATCGCAAGGGTCAACCCAACCATAGTGCAATGGAGGGGCCTCGCCCTGGGGGAACCGCCGCACAGATCATGGTGTCTCCTGTGCCAGGTAAGTATGAGCTGGCCAGGTCAGCGTGAGGCTACATACAACTCTTTTCCCCACCGATGTGGTGTCCAAGCCGTACAATGGGAAAGGCGTGTCCTTTGTCGGCCTCTCCTCCCACACGCATGGAGAACCCACATGGTTGATCGACCGTGAGCCGCTTCAATCACAGAATTATGCGGGGTGACTACTCTATGCCTGCTTTATAGCGTTGAATTCGCTCGGCTGACTTGGGAATTATTGCCAGACTGGGTTGTGCTGCCATCTGGGGAGAAAGAGCGGAACCAGTGCTTGCAGCACTGCAGTGAGGGGGTGTTGTCCAAGGATGATTGGTTTAAATCCAACCAGGACTCTTCACTGAATGCATCAGAGTACCCCTTGGGGTCGATGCTACTTGATCCCAATGGGTATTTAATGTTAGATTGAGCTTCCTGTGGCGAAATTGAAGCAGGCAAGTTGTTCAAAGCCATTCACTGCCACCATGCTGCCCTGCCCTCTGGCGTGGGATTTAGCAACTGACCAGCCCTCTTGACTTGTGCTCTGGTCAGACCGAAAAGGCTCTGTACATACCGAAACAGCCCAGAACCATGGATAGAATGTGAACCCCTAAAGGAAATGATAGTGGCAATGCCCAATGGAGCAGTGGGGACATTTTATTTTGCACATAGCGCATATTATATGATATAGTGCTACACAACTGGCTGTGGCAAGGAGCAGGCCTGCCCTCAAAAGGGCACTCCTGGTATTTTGGGAATGCCATGCCTACCCGACAGCATCAGAAGGACATAGAGAGGGATGTGGGCATGCTATAGGGGGGGTGCTATTTTTCATGCTGGTGCCGAAAATGGAATGTATGGGACCGCGTTAATATTTACAAGGTGCTATGATGGCGGGCGCGCGTCTGAGCGCTACGGCCGGGGTGATGAGCACAGCATCGTCTACGGCAGCTGTGCTGTGATGTCCGACTCTGTAGCTTTGTGCCAGATTTTGCGGATTTCAAATCGGATAAATATGAAGGTCTACAGAGGCAGGCGAACACGGTCGTTTGGAATCGGGGAGCTGACATTCGTCACCAATGACAGGTCCGAGGACTGGGGTTCGAGAGCGAGAGGTGGCTTTTTAAACTTTGGTTTAGATGTCAGGGGCTAGCGCGGACGCAGTGTCCTCCTAACAAAAATTGCGCACCTGAGTCATCCACATTTGGGATGATCGCAAGGGTCAACCCAACCATAGTGCAATGGAGGGGCCTCGCCCTGGGGGAACCGCCACATAGATCACGGTGTCTCCTGTGCCAGGTAAGTATGAGCTGGCCAGGTCAGCGCGAGGCTATATACAACTCTTTTCCCCACCGATGTGGTGTCCAAGCCGTACAATGGGAAAGGCGTGTCCTTTGTCGGCCTCTCCTCCCACACGCATGGAGAACCCACATGGTTGATCGACCGTGAGCCGCTTCAAGCACAGAATTATGCGGGGTGACTACTCTATGCCTGCTTTATAGCGTTGAATTCGCTCGGCTGACTTGGGAATTATTGCCAGACTGGGTTGTGCTGCCATCTGGGGAGAAAGAGCGCAACCAGTGCTTGCAGCACTGCAGTGAGGGGGTGTTGTCCAAGGATGATTGGTTTAAATCCAACCAGGACTCTTCACTGAATGCATCAGAGTACCCCTTGGGGTCGATGCTACTTGATCCCAATGGGTATTTAATGTTAGATTGAGCTTCCTGTGGCGAAATTGAAGCAGGCAAGTTGTTCAAAGCCATTCACTGCCACCATGCTGCCCTGCCCTCTGGCGTGGGATTTAGCAACTGACCAGCCCTCTTGACTTGTGCTCTGGTCAGACCGAAAAGGCTCTGTACATACCGAAACAGCCCAGAACCATGGATAGAATGTGAACCCCTAAAGGAAATGATAGTGGCAATGCCCAATGGAGCAGTGGGGACATTTTATTTTGGACATGACGCATATTATATGATATAGTGCTACACAACTGGCCGTGGCAAGGAGCAGGCCTGCCCTCAAAAGGGCACTCCTGGTATTTTGGGAATGCCATGCCTACCCGACAGCATCAGAAGGACATAGAGAGGGATGTGGGCATGCTATAGGGGGGGTGCTATTTTTCATGCTGGTGCCGAAAATGGAATGTATGGGACCGCGTTAATATTTACAAGGTGCTATGATGGCGGGCGCGCGTCTGAGCGCTACGGCCGGGGTGATGAGCACAGCATCGTCTACGGCAGCTGTGCTGTGTTTTCCGACTCTTTAGCTTTGTGCCAGATTTTGCGGATTTCAAATCGGATAAATATGAAGGTCTACAGAGGCAGGCGAACACGGTCGTTTGGAATCGGGGAGCTGACATTCGTCACCAATGACAGGTCCGAGGACTGGGGTTCGAGAGCGAGAGGTGGCTTTTTAAACTTTGGTTTAGATGTCAGGGGCTAGCGCGGACGCAGTGTCCTCCTAACAAAAATTGCGCACCCGAGTCATCCACATTTGGGATGATCGCAAGGGTCAACCCAACCATAGTGCAATGGAGGGGCCTCGCCCTGGGGGAACCGCCGCATAGATCACGGTGTCTCCTGTGCCAGGTCAGCGCGAGGCTACATACAACTCTTTTCCCCACCGATGTGGTGTCCAAGCCGTACAATGGGAAAGGCGTGTCCTTTGTCGGCCTCTCCTCCCACACGCATGGAGAACCCACATGGTTGATCGACCGTGAGCCGCTTCAAGCACAGAATTATGCGGGGTGACTACTCTATGCCTGCTTTATAGCGTTGAATTCGCTCGGCTGACTTGGGAATTATTGCCAGACTGGGTTGTGCTGCCATCTGGGGAGAAAGAGCGGAACCAGTGCTTGCAGCACTGCAGTGAGGGGGTGTTGTCCAAGGATGATTGGTTTAAATCCAACCAGGACTCTTCACTGAATGCATCAGAGTACCCCTTGGGGTCGATGCTACTTGATCCCAATGGGTATTTAATGTTAGATTAAGTTTCCTGTGGCGAAATTGAAGCAGGCAAGTTGTTCAAAGCCATTCACTGCCACCATGCTGCCCTGCCCTCTGGCGTGGGATTTAGCAACTGACCAGCCCTCTTGACTTGTGCTCTGGTCAGACCGAAAAGGCTCTGTACATACCGAAACAGCCCAGAACCATGGATAGAATGTGAACCCCTAAAGGAAATGATAGTGGCAATGCCCAATGGAGCAGTGGGGACATTTTATTTTGCACATGGCGCATATTATATGATATAGTGCTACACAACTGGCCGTGGCAAGGAGCAGGCCTGCCCTCAAAAGGGCACTCCTGGTATTTTGGGAATGCCATGCCTACCCGACAGCATCAGAAGGAAATAGAGAGGGATGTGGGCATGCTATAGGGGGGGTGCTATTTTTCATGCTGGTGCCGAAAATGGAATGTATGGGACCGCGTTAATATTTACAAGGTGCTATGATGGCGGGCGCGCGTCTGAGCGCTACGGCCGGGGTGATGAGCACAGCATCGTCTACGGCAGCTGTGCTGTGATGTCCGACTCTTTAGCTTTGTGCCAGATTTTGCGGATTTCAAATCGGATAAATATGAAGGTCTACAGAGGCAGGCGAACACGGTCGTTTGGAATTGGGGAGCTGACATTCGTCACCAATGACAGGTCCGAGGACTGGGGTTCGAGAGCGAGAGGTGGCTTTTTAAACTTTGGTTTAGATGTCAGGGGCTAGCGCGGACGCAGTGTCCTCCTAACAAAAATTGCGCACCCGAGTCATCCACATTTGGGATGATCGCAAGGGTCAACCCAACCATAGTGCAATGGAGGGGCCTCGCCCTGGGGGAACCGCCGCATAGATCACGGTGTCTCCTGTGCCAGGTAAGTATGAGCTGGCCAGGTCAGCGCGAGGCTACATACAACTCTTTTCCCCACCGATGTGGTGTCCAAGCCGTACAATGGGAAAGGCGTGTCCTTTGTCGGCCTCTCCTCCCACACGCATGGAGAACCCACATGGTTGATCGACCGTGAGCCGCTTCAAGCACAGAATTATGCGGGGTGACTACTCTATGCCTGCTTTATAGCGTTGAATTCGCTCGGCTGACTTGGGAATTATTGCCAGACTGGGTTGTGCTGCCATCTGGGGAGAAACAGCGGAACCAGTGCTTGCAGCACTGCAGTGAGGGGGTGTTGTCCAAGGATGATTGGTTTAAATCCAACCAGGACTCTTCACTGAATGCATCAGAGTACCCCTTTGGGTCGATGCTACTTGATCCCAATGGGTATTTAATGTTAGATTGAGCTTCCTGTGGCGAAATTGAAGCAGGCAAGTTGTTCAAAGCCATTCACTGCCACCATGCTGCCCTGCCCTCTGGCGTGGGATTTAGCAACTGACCAGCCCTCTTGACTTGTGCTCTGGTCAGACCGAAAAGGCTCTGTACATACCGAAACAGCCCAGAACAGTGGATAGAATGTGAACCCCTAAAGGAAATGATAGTGGCAATGCCCAATGGAGCAGTGGGGACATTTTATTTTGCACATGACGCATATTATATGATATAGTGCTACACAACTGGCCGTGGCAAGGAGCAGGCCTGCCCTCAAAAGGGCACTCCTGGTATTTTGGGAATGCCATGCCTACCCGACAGCATCAGAAGGACATAGAGAGGGATGTGGGCATGCTATAGGGGGGGTGCTATTTTTCATGCTGGTGCCGAAAATGGAATGTATGGGACCGCGTTAATATTTACAAGGTGCTATGATGGCGGGCGCGCGTCTGAGCGCTACGGCCGGGGTGATGAGCACAGCATCGTCTACGGCAGCTGTGCTGTGTTGTCCGACTCTTTAGCTTTGTGCCAGATTTTGCGGATTTCAAATCGGATAAATATGAAGGTCTACAGAGGCAGGCGAACACGGTCGTTTGGAATCGGGGAGCTGACATTCGTCACCAATGACAGGTCCGAGGACTGGGGTTCGAGAGCGAGAGGTGGCTTTTTAAACTTTGGTTTAGATGTCAGGGGCTAGCGCGGACGCAGTGTCCTCCTAACAAAAATTGCGCACCCGAGTCATCCACATTTGGGATGATCGCAAGGGTCAACCCAACCATAGTGCAATGGAGGGGCCTCGCCCTGGGGGAACCGCCGCATAGATCACGGTGTCTCCTGTGCCAGGTCAGCGCGAGGCTACATACAACTCTTTTCCCCACCGATGTGGTGTCCAAGCCGTACAATGGGAAAGGCGTGTCCTTTGTCGGCCTCTCCTCCCACACGCATGGAGAACCCACATGGTTGATCGACCGTGAGCCGCTTCAAGCACAGAATTATGCGGGGTGACTACTCTATGCCTGCTTTATAGCGTTGAATTCGCTCGGCTGACTTGGGAATTATTGCCAGACTGGGTTGTGCTGCCATCTGGGGAGAAAGAGCGGAACCAGTGCTTGCAGCACTGCAGTGAGGGGGTGTTGTCCAAGGATGATTGGTTTAAATCCAACCAGGACTCTTCACTGAATGCATCAGAGTACCCCTTGGGGTCGATGCTACTTGATCCCAATGGGTATTTAATGTTAGATCAAGTTTCCTGTGGCGAAATTGAAGCAGGCAAGTTGTTCAAAGCCATTCACTGCCACCATGCTGCCCTGCCCTCTGGCGTGGGATTTAGCAACTGACCAGCCCTCTTGACTTGTGCTCTGGTCAGACCGAAAAGGCTCTGTACATACCGAAACAGCCCAGAACCATGGAAAGAATGTGAACCCCTAAAGGAAATGATAGTGGCAATGCCCAATGGAGCAGTGGGGACATTTTATTTTGCACATAGCGCATATTATATGATATAGTGCTACACAACTGGCCGTGGCAAGGAGCAGGCCTGCCCTCAAAAGGGCACTCCTGGTATTTTGGGAATGCCATGCCTACCCGACAGCATCAGAAGGACATAGAGAGGGATGTGGGCATGCTATAGGGGGGGTGCTATTTTTCATGCTGGTGCCGAAAATGGAATGTATGGGACCGCGTTAATATTTACAAGGTGCTATGATGGCGGGCGCGCGTCTGAGCGCTACGGCCGGGGTGATGAGCACAGCATCGTCTACGGCAGCTGTGCTGTGTTGTCCGACTCTTTAGCTTTGTGCCAGATTTTGCGGATTTCAAATCGGATAAATATGAAGGTCTACAGAGGCAGGCGAACACGGTCGTTTGGAATCGGGGAGCTGACATTCGTCACCAATGACAGGTCCGAGGACTGGGGTTCGAGAGCGAGAGGTGGCTTTTTAAACTTTGGTTTAGATGTCAGGGGCTAGCGCGGACGCAGTGTCCTCCTAACAAAAATTGCGCACCCGAGTCATCCACATTTGGGATGATCGCAAGGGTCAACCCAACCATAGTGCAATGGAGGGGCCTCGCCCTGGGGGAACCGCCGCATAGATCACGGTGTCTCCTGTGCCAGGTCAGCGCGAGGCTACATACAACTCTTTTCCCCACCGATGTGGTGTCCAAGCCGTACAATGGGAAAGGCGTGTCCTTTGTCGGCCTCTCCTCCCACACGCATGGAGAACCCACATGGTTGATCGACCGTGAGCCGCTTCAAGCACAGAATTATGCGGGGTGACTACTCTATGCCTGCTTTATAGCGTTGAATTCGCTCGGCTGACTTGGGAATTATTGCCAGACTGGGTTGTGCTGCCATCTGGGGAGAAAGAGCGGAACCAGTGCTTGCAGCACTGCAGTGAGGGGGTGTTGTCCAAGGATGATTGGTTTAAATCCAACCAGGACTCTTCACTGAATGCATCAGAGTACCCCTTGGGGTCGATGCTACTTGATCCCAATGGGTATTTAATGTTAGATCAAGTTTCCTGTGGCGAAATTGAAGCAGGCAAGTTGTTCAAAGCCATTCACTGCCACCATGCTGCCCTGCCCTCTGGCGTGGGATTTAGCAACTGACCAGCCCTCTTGACTTGTGCTCTGGTCAGACCGAAAAGGCTCTGTACATACCGAAACAGCCCAGAACCATGGAAAGAATGTGAACCCCTAAAGGAAATGATAGTGGCAATGCCCAATGGAGCAGTGGGGACATTTTATTTTGCACATAGCGCATATTATATGTTATTATACGATTGAACGACTCATCGTGCTTTTTAGGTGATATCCCCGTGCTGATATCTAGTGATATCGGCACCCTTCCGGTGGATATCATGCCATTTCCGGTGGTCCTGAGCGATTCCGAAGTTTATTCACCCATAAAATCCGAGGTTTCATGGTGATTCGATCTCAGGACCCCAAGACTAGAAGCCGAAGCCTCTATGCGCCTTGCCAATCCGGCCATACAGAAGAAGGGGATAAAACAAGAAGTCTATACGCTTATTCTCAGCCCTCTAGCTCTTATATTAACAGAGATACAGCAACTTTTACACTTTTTGTTACAACTTCTCCTTAAATCAATTTTTTTTAATAATTTCTTTTTTACTATAAAGGTAGTAGTTGGACTTTATTTACCTAGTCGTTAAAATAATTTTAGGGGGGTTTTTTCACATACATATAGGCCCTTTAAAATTGCTACGTTTCCACTAGTCCACCCTCAGGTTCGAACCAGGGATCTCTTGAGTGTGGGCTCGACGCGCTAACCGCTCGGCCACAGCGGAGATGGTATAAGGCAGGGGAAACGCTGGCTAAATTCCAGTCTATCTAACATTCTCCCCCCAGAGTCTCCGTCGCGTTCCTTACGTATATAAACCTAGATCTCTGCTGGGAGAGTGTCTATCTAACACGCCTAGCTTCTGCTCCCTTACCTCCGCTACTGAAGAGTTCCACAACATGGCGCCCACCTTGCTCGATCTAGTCTACCTATATATCCTTCAAAATGGCGAAATTAGGACGAATTTAAGGTAATTAAAGACATTTGAATGGAAATATCGTATAATAAACCTAATAATGTATGTCTGACGCTCGCACTCGGGGCTGTATCGCTGGATATCGTCACTCGTGCTTCGCACTCGCGCCGATATCCAGCGATACAGCCCCTTGTGCGAGCGTCAGACATACATTATTGGTTAAATATAGTGCTACACAACTGGCCGTGGCAAGGAGCAGGCCTGCCCTCAAAAGGGCACTCCTGGTATTTTGGGAATGCCATGCCTACCCGACAGCATCAGAAGGACATAGAGAGGGATGTGGGCATGCTATAGGGGGGGTGCTATTTTTCATGCTGGTGCCGAAAATGGAATGTATGGGACCGCGTTAATATTTACAAGGTGCTATGATGGCGGGCGCGCGTCTGAGCGCTACGGCCGGGGTGATGAGCACAGCATCGTCTACGGCAGCTGTGCTGTGATGTCCGACTCTTTAGCTTTGTGCCAGATTTTGCGGATTTCAAATCGGATAAATATGAAGGTCTACAGAGGCAGGCGAACACGGTCGTTTGGAATCGGGGAGCTGACATTCGTCACCAATGACAGGTCCGAGGACTGGGGTTCGAGAGCGAGAGGTGGCTTTTTAAACTTTGGTTTAGATATCAGGGGCTAGCGCGGACGCAGTGTCCTCCTTACAAAAATTGCGCACCCGAGTCATCCACATTTGGGATGATCGCAAGGGTCAACCCAACCATAGTGCAATGGAGGGGCCTCGCCCTGGGGGAACCGCCGCATTTTTTTTTTTTTTTTTTTTGGGGGACTTAGTCCCTCTTTTCCCCTCCTTTCCCATTTCCCAAACATATTTATTTTTTATTTACAATCATTCATCATTTTCGGGTTCAGGCCCTCGCAATGAGGAGCTCTGCCACTCTACTGCCCTTCCCCATGGCAATCATTTCACTGGTTTCCGGGTTCCAGCCCCTTTCGGGTAACCGGCCCTTGCTGTAAACTAAAAACATGGTACAGGTTATGTATATACAGGTTTTTATTCAGTAGTTGAAGCTCCAACTTTCGTTGGAGAGGGTACACAGAGCTCCGTTACAGAGCCACATCTTTTTAAACTGGGGGCTTTTTAATCTTTTAAGATCGACCTGAAACCTAAACTTCAGCTCTGCTAACAACATCTCTAGTAAACTATTAGAATTGAAAACTTTTCTCTCTTTTTCGACTTTACATCTAATAGTCCAAACATTATGTTTAAACAAAGATATAATTAACAGACAAAGGGGAATAAACTTGCTACACTCTTTTGGGAGCAAGTTGAAAAAAAGGGCATTCCTGTCTAGGATAATAGTAGAACCTGTCATGTCCTTTATAATGTTTTCTATGATTGCCAGAACAGGCTTTGTGAAGGGACATATTAAAAACAGATGAAAAATATCCTCTACTCCAGTTTTACAGAGGGGACATTTATCTGTGGGTGTTGTAAAAACGTTCTGCTCATGCAAAAGACTCCTTACTGGCAGAATACTATGACACACCCTCCAGTTGAAGTCCTTTAAAAGGGGGCACAAAAAGGGGTGGAAGGTATTCTTCCATACCAGCTGGAAATCTAAATGAGCATTTTCATGTTTTAGAGAAACTTGCGCCTTCTCTTGTACATCGGGTAACAATATAGAATAAACCTTTTTGGAAGACATTATCTTTAAATCTATCTCTGGATTGTCCTCACAGAAACTCTTAAAGTCTGTTAGGCATTCCCTATAAAAGGGGGGAATAGAGTCACAGTGAGGAATTGAATTCCTCCCCAGCTCCTCTTTCCACTTCCTTAAATGGAAACCGATGAAGTAAACAGCAAAATAGGTCCAGTAGTTCTGGACATCTTTGTAAAGAAGATCAATAACATGCATAATGCGAAAAGCCTTCAATTTAGTCGGAATATGGACAACTTTTTGGCCTCCTTCCATTAGGTCGGAGACCATCACCGTTCTCCTTACTCGATCTTGACCTTTCCATATGAAAGTATACATTCTTGAATCAAAAATTTTCAGATGCTTCCTGTCTAGCTGTAGAACCTTTCCGACATACCACAGCTTAGAACAGGCAAAAATGTTGGCCAAAAGGGCTCTACCTCTAAAAGAGGTCTTCCTATATAGCCAAAAGTCTAGTACATTTCCAAATTTGACAGTAATTGGGTTCCAGTTTATATTAGACAAATCTTCTATGTTTCTGGAGAAATAAACCCCCAACATTTTTAGACTATCATAAGTAAAATTCATCCCAAAAACATAGTTACGTTTGGAAGCCCACCTCCCAAACCACATTCCTTTACATTTTTCCTCGTTTAGTTTAGCCCCAGAGGCTTTTCTGAATTTATTAGAAATGTCCAGAACGGTTCGTACCGAAGCCTCGTTCCGGATGATAATAGAGGTGTCATCCGCATACTGGATAACCTTTAGTTCGCCCTCGAACCCTGGGACGTTTGCTCCCTGTATATGGGGGGATAAACAAAGCATCCTGGTTAGAGGTTCAATACATAGGACATATAGCAAAGGGGAAAGACCACATCCCTGTCGGACTGACCTGTCCACCTTAAACGGTTCAGACAGGAAGCCATTCACCTGTATAGATGAAACAATATCATTATATAGTAATTTGACCCAGGATATAAAATCTGGGCCAAAACCATACTTTTGTAAGCAAAGAAACATATACTGGTGCGACACTCGGTCGAACGCCTTGGCTTGGTCAAGACTGAGGATGCCACATGGGACATCCTTCATCTGGACATAGTCAAAAAGGGATCGAATAAGGTGCAGATGATCTGTTATAGACCTTCCTGGTACAGCACAGGTCTGCTCCTGTCCAACCACAGAAGAAATTACTTTAGAAAGTCTATTTGTCATAGATTTAGAGATGATTTTATAATCAACTGTCAAAAGAGTAATAGGTCTCCAACAGGTAAGATGTTCCTTTCTGTTGGGGTTTTTACAGATCAAAGTTACAACCCCTTTTCTCTGGGATGGACATAATAAACCTTGGTCGAAGGCATTGTTAATGATTTGTACAAAATCCTTACCAAAAAGGGGGAAAAAATGAGCATAGAACTCCTTAGGCAAACCATCTATGCCTGGAGTCTTGCCATCCTTCATACCCTTCAGGGCCTCAAGACACTCGGCGGCTGTAAGGGGGCCTTCGCAATAAAGCTTGTCCTCCACTGCTAGAAAAGGTAGGTTAGAAGTGAATTCATCGACAATATCTGTATCTATAGGCTCAGATGAAAAAAGATCTTTGTAGAAATCTTTACAGGCATCCTGAATTTCATCCTGACCTGTAATAGGGACATCATTAACAATCAAACTTTCTATGACTTTGTCTTTCCCTCTAGACACCTCTTTTCTCAAGAAGAAAGCAGAGGGTTTCTCATCATATTCCAGATGATCCAACTTGGCCCGCACTCGGGCTCCATCTACTTTCTCTTGTAAAAGTTTCTGCAAATACCTTTCTTCTATCATAATTGCTTGGGAGAATCTACCAGGATAATCCAGTTCCAGTTTTCTGAGTAAACTCAGCTCCTTCTCTGTTTTATCAATAGCTTCCCTTTTCTTTTTAGCAATTATTTTCGAATGTTTTATGATCACATCCTTAAAACACTGTTTGCAAAATTCCCACCAGTCAAGATCTTTATGAACTATTTTTGATAGATAATTCCACACTTTTTTGATATCTGCAACCAGACCTGAATCATCCAATATGGAAGTGTTACATTTCCAGAACCCCGGCCCTGTGAGCTTTCGCTCAAAGTCCCGGACTTCCATCACAACTATATTATGGTCAGAAAAAGAACAATGGTGAGTAGCTATTCTGGAAATAAATTGTAACAGGTCAGAGTTGCTGTAAAACCTATCCAACCTGCAATAAATACCATTATCATTACTCCAAGTGTATTCTCGGCCAAGAGGAAATTTAGAGCGAAAAACATCTTCCAATTGAAAATCTTTTTTCAATTCTCCTAATTCCTTAGTACCTTGGACATTATGACCATTATCAATGCTACCCCCCACCTTATCTAAGGTGCGGTTTTCAATGCAGTTAAAGTCACCACCTAATATTATGTTTTTATTACCCCTCAGGAAATTGGGTAGAAAAGCAAAGAGAGCCCTCCTATCCATCCCATCATTTGGGGCATAAATATTAATAAGGCTAAATGCAACACCTTCCACTTTTATGTTTACTGCTATAACTCTTCCGTTTTCATCCGAGTACCAGGTACCCAGATCAAAATTTAGAGACTTTTTTTATAAGTATACCCACCCCCCTACTGGAGTTATCCCCATGGCTCCAAAAACCATGAGAACCAAGGGTGTCGGCCATTCTCTTGGCCTCCTCGTCTGACACAAGGTGAGTCTCCTGTAAAAAAAGTATATTTATACAGTGATGTAAAAGGAAATAGGATAACAGCGAAACTTTGTTGGGGTTTCGCAGCCCTCTTGCATTTAGGGTGGCTACTCTAAAACCCATCTTGGACATCAATTAGGTGGACTGTTGTCCCTTGGCCTTCTTAGCCAGAGCTCTTCTTTGAGTGGCTGGGGACGGCATTGCCGCCACCGGGACATGACAAAACTCGTTCTTCCTTTTCCTCCCTGAAGACTCGTCTTCCATCTCACCCTGATGGTTTTCCCCGACCGAGTCTCTCACCCCTTCCCCTCCACCTTTACCTTCCCCTGAACCCCCTCCCTCCCCATGCCCAGAACCCCCATTCCCCTTTCCCAAAGCCTTCCCCACATTTTTGACCATGTTGACTCCCATCTTTAGGAATCCCTTTGCCCCAGTTACTTTCCCTTCTGTTTCCACGCTCTCCTCCCTTTCTTCTACTTCTGGACCCTTCTTTTCCCTTGTAACCTTTTCACCATTTACAACTTGCTTAACCTGTTTCATCGGGCCCCTCGAACCTTCAGAACCTGCAGCCGCAGACGCCAGCTTCGACGTTCGCTCCTTCTCGATCCACGGTGCGGTCAGCCTCGGGGATGGCGGGGGAGGCCGGGTTGGAGCTTGTGTCTCGGTCAACGTCTTCTCGGCTAGCTTTTGGTCATCCTCCACATCATCCTGCTCCATCATCCCGATGTTCTCAGCTGTTTTAAATAGGGAAGAAAAACCCCCTCCACCCCTTCTCCAAGTACATTCACTTTTTACATGACCTGTCTGGCCACACTTCCAACAAACATTTTGGGCGACGTACTGGGAATTTTGCCCCTTCAAACACTATCTCCGTCTTGAACGGCAAGTTGTCTACATCCCCATATACTTTGGCTTTTCTCACATTACCTTCTATTTTATCATCTGTTACTGCCTTTTCGGCTACCACATATTGAACATTCAAATTGCCAAGCAACCTACTCTTGATGCAGTCATCCTCAACAAAACGGGGCAACCAGTGGAGCCTCACAATCGAGTACGGACGCACCCACTTGGTTGTACCTGTCTGTGACCGCTCGGCAACTCTACGAATCACATAAGAATCTTCGTCTACTGTAATAGACCTCTGAGCAACAAACTCATCACATGCCTTTAAACTGGTAAACACTACCTGCCACTCTTGTGGCTGACGATATATAGACAAAATGTGACGTTCACCAATGGCGTCACATACCTGGCGTGCCAATTCCGATCGGTCCAGATTCTTGTACCCGGTCTCGATGGCAGCCGTTCTGTAGATCATCCGTACCTCCTCACCATCGAACCCAACATCTCCTCCTGTCGCACCCACAGCCACATGAGTCGGTGTCTTCCTGGCCGGAGCCTCCGCCGTCCCCTGGGTCTCAGGCACTCGCTGTGCATCTTGGAGCGATGGAGTCGGGGAGATGTCTCGCTTCCTTCCCTTCTTCTTGTTGTGGTCGACCACCGTGAAGCCACCCTCATCGTCCTGGTCCAGCTCCGACAGAGCCTCCGGCGTCCGCTGACCTGGGGTGATCAGATCTTCCTGAGTGGTGAGGAGGCCGTCCTCCATGGACTGCAGCCCTCCTGGCCCCTGGCCCGGAGTCTCAGTAGACATCCGGCACTGTCCTTAATGAAACACAGTGGAAGTGTGCAAGAGACACTGTAAGTGTGCTTAAGGATGACCGTGCAGCATCAGTTGCTGTCCTTAATACAACACAGTGGCAGCGTGCAAGAGACGCTACAAGTGTGCTTAAGGAGTGGCAATGGCTACCGAAAAAACCTGGGAGAAGTGCCGCATAGATCACGGTGTCTCCTGTGCCAGGTAAGTATGAGCTGGCCAGGTCAGCGCGAGGCTACATACAACTCTTTTCCCCACCGATGTGGTGTCCAAGCCGTACAATGGGAAAGGCGTGTCCTTTGTCGGCCTCTCCTCCCACACGCATGGAGAACCCACATGGTTGATCGACCGTGAGCCGCTTCAAGCACAGAATTATGCGGGGTGACTACTCTATGCCTGCTTTATAGCGTTGAATTCGCTCGGCTGACTTGGGAATTATTGCCAGACTGGGTTGTGCTGCCATCTGGGGAGAAAGAGCGGAACCAGTGCTTGCAGCACTGCAGTGAGGGGGTGTTGTCCAAGGATGATTGGTTTAAATCCAACCAGGACTCTTCACTGAATGCATCAGAGTACCCCTTGGGGTCGATGCTACTTGATCCCAATGGGTATTTAATGTTAGATTGAGCTTCCTGTGGCGAAATTGAAGCAGGCAAGTTGTTCAAAGCCATTCACTGCCACCATGCTGCCCTGCCCTCTGGCGTGGGATTTAGCAACTGACCAGCCCTCTTGACTTGTGCTCTGGTCAGACCGAAAAGGCTCTGTACATACCGAAACAGCCCAGAACAGTGGATAGAATGTGAACCCCTAAAGGAAATGATAGTGGCAATGCCCAATGGAGCAGTGGGGACATTTTATTTTGCACATGACGCATATTATATGATATAGTGCTACACAACTGGCCGTGGCAAGGAGCAGGCCTGCCCTCAAAAGGGCACTCCTGGTATTTTGGGAATGCCATGCCTACCCGACAGCATCAGAAGGACATAGAGAGGGATGTGGGCATGCTATAGGGGGGGTGCTATTTTTCATGCTGGTGCCGAAAATGGAATGTATGTGACCGCGTTAATATTTACAAGGTGCTATGATGGCGGGCGCGCGTCTGAGCGCTACGGCCGGGGTGATGAGCACAGCATCGTCTACGGCAGCTGTGCTGTGATGTCCGACTCTTTAGCTTTGTGCCAGATTTTGCGGATTTCAAATCGGATAAATATGAAGGTCTACAGAGGCAGGCGAACACGGTCGTTTGGAATCGGGGAGCTGACATTCGTCACCAATGACAGGTCCGAGGACTGGGGTTCGAGAGCGAGAGGTGGCTTTTTAAACTTTGGTTTAGATGTCAGGGGCTAGCGCGGACGCAGTGTCCTCCTAACAAAAATTGCGCACCCGAGTCATCCACATTTGGGATGATCGCAAGGGTCAACCCAACCATAGTGCAATGGAGGGGCCTCGCCCTGGGGGAACCGCCGCATAGATCACGGTGTCTCCTGTGCCAGGTAAGTATGAGCTGGCCAGGTCAGCGCGAGGCTACATACAACTCTTTTCCCCACCGATGTGGTGTCCAAGCCGTACAATGGGAAAGGCGTGTCCTTTGTCGGCCTCTCCTCCCACACGCATGGAGAACCCACATGGTTGATCGACCGTGAGCCGCTTCAAGCACAGAATTATGCGGGGTGACTACTCTATGCCTGCTTTATAGCGTTGAATTCGCTCGGCTGACTTGGGAATTATTGCCAGACTGGGTTGTGCTGCCATCTGGGGAGAAAGAGCGGAACCAGTGCTTGCAGCACTGCAGTGAGGGGGTGTTGTCCAAGGATGATTGGTTTAAATCCAACCAGGACTCTTCACTGAATGCATCAGAGTACCCCTTGGGGTCGATGCAACTTGATCCCAATGGGTATTTAATGTTAGATTGAGCTTCCTGTGGCGAAATTGAAGCAGGCAAGTTGTTCAAAGCCATTCACTGCCACCATGCTGCCCTGCCCTCTGGCGTGGGATTTAGCAACTGACCAGCCCTCTTGACTTGTGCTCTGGTCAGACCGAAAAGGCTCTGTACATACCGAAACAGCCCAGAACAGTGGATAGAATGTGAACCCCTAAAGGAAATGATAGTGGCAATGCCCAATGGAGCAGTGGGGACATTTTATTTTGCACATGACGCATATTATATGATATAGTGCTACACAACTGGCCGTGGCAAGGAGCAGGCCTGCCCTCAAAAGGGCACTCCTGGTATTTTGGGAATGCCATGCCTACCCGACAGCATCAGAAGGACATAGAGAGGGATGTGGGCATGCTATAGGGGGGGTGCTATTTTTCATGCTGGTGCCGAAAATGGAATGTATGGGACCGCGTTAATATTTACAAGGTGCCATGATGGCGGGCGCGCGTCTGAGCGCTACGGCCGGGGTGATGAGCACAGTTTCGTCTACGGCAGCTGTGCTGTGATGTCCGACTCTTTAGCTTTGTGCCAGATTTTGCGGATTTCAAATCGGATAAATATGAAGGTCTACAGAGGCAGGCGAACACGGTCGTTTGGAATCGGGGAGCTGACATTCGTCACCAATGACAGGTCCGAGGACTGGGGTTCGAGAGCGAGAGGTGGCTTTTTAAACTTTGGTTTAGATGTCAGGGGCTAGCGCGGACGCAGTGTCCTCCTAACAAAAATTGCGCACCCGAGTCATCCACATTTGGGATGATCGCAAGGGTCAACCCAACCATAGTGCAATGGAGGGGCCTCGCCCTGGGGGAACCGCCGCATAGATCACGGTGTCTCCTGTGCCAGGTAAGTATGAGCTGGCCAGGTCAGCGCGAGGCTACATACAACTCTTTTCCCCACCGATGTGGTGTCCAAGCCGTACAATGGGAAAGGCGCGTCCTTTGTCGGCCTCTCCTCCCACACGCATGGAGAACCCACATGGTTGATCGACCGTGAGCCGCTTCAAGCACAGAATTATGCGGGGTGACTACTCTATGCCTGCTTTATAGCGTTGAATTCGCTCGGCTGACTTGGGAATTATTGCCAGACTGGGTTGTGCTGCCATCTGGGGAGAAAGAGCGGAACCAGTGCTTGCAGCACTGCAGTGAGGGGGTGTTGTCCAAGGATGATTGGTTTAAATCCAACCAGGACTCTTCACTGAATGCATCAGAGTACCCCTTGGGGTCGATGCTACTTGATCCCAATGGGTATTTAATGTTAGATTGAGCTTCCTGTGGCGAAATTGAAGCAGGCAAGTTGTTCAAAGCCATTCACTGCCACCATGCTGCCCTGCCCTCTGGCGTGGGATTTAGCAACTGACCAGCCCTCTTGACTTGTGCTCTGGTCAGACCGAAAAGGCTCTGTACATACCGAAACAGCCCAGAACAGTGGATAGAATGTGAACCCCTAAAGGAAATGATAGTGGCAATGCCCAATGGAGCAGTGGGGACATTTTATTTTGCACATGACGCATATTATATGATATAGTGCTACACAACTGGCCGTGGCAAGGAGCAGGCCTGCCCTCAAAAGGGCACTCCTGGTATTTTGGGAATGCCATGCCTACCTGACAGCATCAGAAGGACATAGAGAGGGATGTGGGCATGCCATAGGGGGGGTGCTATTTTTCATGCTGGTGCCGAAAATGGAATGTATGGGACCGCGTTAATATTTACAAGGTGCTATGATGGCGGGCGCGCGTCTGAGCGCTACGGCCGGGGTGATGAGCAAAGCATCGTCTACGGCAGCTGTGCTGTGATGTCCGACTCTTTAGCTTTGTGCCAGATTTTGCGGATTTCAAATCGGATAAATATGAAGGTCTACAGAGGCAGGCGAACACGGTCGTTTGGAATTGGGGAGCTGACATTCGTCACCAATGACAGGTCCGAGGACTGGGGTTCGAGAGCGAGAGGTGGCTTTTTAAACTTTGGTTTAGATGTCAGGGGCTAGCGCGGACGCAGTGTCCTCCTAACAAAAATTGCGCACCCGAGTCATCCACATTTGGGATGATCGCAAGGGTCAACCCAACCATAGTGCAATGGAGGGGCCTCGCCCTGGGGGAACCGCCGCATAGATCACGGTGTCTCCTGTGCCAGGTAAGTATGAGCTGGCCAGGTCAGCGCGAGGCTACATACAACTCTTTTCCCCACCGATGTGGTGTCCAAGCCGTACAATGGGAAAGGCGTGTCCTTTGTCGGCCTCTCCTCCCACACGCATGGAGAACCCACATGGTTGATCGACCGTGAGCCGCTTCAAGCACAGAATTATGCGGGGTGACTACTCTATGCCTGCTTTATAGCGTTGAATTCGCTCGGCTGACTTGGGAATTATTGCCAGACTGGGTTGTGCTGCCATCTGGGGAGAAAGAGCGGAACCAGTGCTTGCAGCACTGCAGTGAGGGGGTGTTGTCCAAGGATGATTGGTTTAAATCCAACCAGGACTCTTCACTGAATGCATCAGAGTACCCCTTGGGGTCGATGCTACTTGATCCCAATGGGTATTTAATGTTAGATTGAGCTTCCTGTGGCGAAATTGAAGCAGGCAAGTTGTTCAAAGCCATTCACTGCCACCATGCTGCCCTGCCCTCTGGCGTGGGATTTAGCAACTGACCAGCCCTCTTGAGGCAGGCGAACACGGTCGTTTGGAATTGGGGAGCTGACATTCGTCACCAATGACAGGTCCGAGGACTGGGGTTCGAGAGCGAGAGGTGGCTTTTTAAACTTTGGTTTAGATGTCAGGGGCTAGCGCGGACGCAGTGTCCTCCTAACAAAAATTGCGCACCCGAGTCATCCACATTTGGGATGATCGCAAGGGTCAACCCAACCATAGTGCAATGGAGGGGCCTCGCCCTGGGGGAACCGCCGCATAGATCACGGTGTCTCCTGTGCCAGGTAAGTATGAGCTGGCCAGGTCAGCGCGAGGCTACATACAACTCTTTTCCCCACCGATGTGGTGTCCAAGCCGTACAATGGGAAAGGCGTGTCCTTTGTCGGCCTCTCCTCCCACACGCATGGAGAACCCACATGGTTGATCGACCGTGAGCCGCTTCAAGCACAGAATTATGCGGGGTGACTACTCTATGCCTGCTTTATAGCGTTGAATTCGCTCGGCTGACTTGGGAATTATTGCCAGACTGGGTTGTGCTGCCATCTGGGGAGAAAGAGCGGAACCAGTGCTTGCAGCACTGCAGTGAGGGGGTGTTGTCCAAGGATGATTGGTTTAAATCCAACCAGGACTCTTCACTGAATGCATCAGAGTACCCCTTGGGGTCGATGCTACTTGATCCCAATGGGTATTTAATGTTAGATTGAGCTTCCTGTGGCGAAATTGAAGCAGGCAAGTTGTTCAAAGCCATTCACTGCCACCATGCTGCCCTGCCCTCTGGCGTGGGATTTAGCAACTGACCAGCCCTCTTGACTTGTGCTCTGGTCAGACCGAAAAGGCTCTGTACATACCGAAACAGCCCAGAACAGTGGATAGAATGTGAACCCCTAAAGGAAATGATAGTGGCAATGCCCAATGGAGCAGTGGGGACATTTTATTTTGCACATGACGCATATTATATGATATAGTGCTACACAACTGGCCGTGGCAAGGAGCAGGCCTGCCCTCAAAAGGGCACTCCTGGTATTTTGGGAATGCCATGCCTACCCGACAGCATCAGAAGGACATAGAGAGGGATGTGGGCATGCCATAGGGGGGGTGCTATTTTTCATGCTGGTGCCGAAAATGGAATGTATGGGACCGCGTTAATATTTACAAGGTGCTATGATGGCGGGCGCGCGTCTGAGCGCTACGGCCGGGGTGATGAGCACAGCATCGTCTACGGCAGCTGTGCTGTGATGTCCGACTCTTTAGCTTTGTGCCAGATTTTGCGGATTTCAAATCGGATAAATATGAAGGTCTACAGAGGCAGGCGAACACGGTCGTTTGGAATTGGGGAGCTGACATTCGTCACCAATGACAGGTCCGAGGACTGGGGTTCGAGAGCGAGAGGTGGCTTTTTAAACTTTGGTTTAGATGTCAGGTGCTAGCGCGGACGCAGTGTCCTCCTAACAAAAATTGCGCACCCGAGTCATCCACATTTGGGATGATCGCAAGGGTCAACCCAACCATAGTGCAATGGAGGGGCCTCGCCCTGGGGGAACCGCCGCATAGATCACGGTGTCTCCTGTGCCAGGTAAGTATGAGCTGGCCAGGTCAGCGCGAGGCTACATACAACTCTTTTCCCCACCGATGTGGTGTCCAAGCCGTACAATGGGAAAGGCGTGTCCTTTGTCGGCCTCTCCTCCCACACGCATGGAGAACCCACATGGTTGATCGACCGTGAGCCGCTTCAAGCACAGAATTATGCGGGGTGACTACTCTATGCCTGCTTTATAGCGTTGAATTCGCTCGGCTGACTTGGGAATTATTGCCAGACTGGGTTGTGCTGCCATCTGGGGAGAAAGAGCGGAACCAGTGCTTGCAGCACTGCAGTGAGGGGGTGTTGTCCAAGGATGATTGGTTTAAATCCAACCAGGACTCTTCACTGAATGCATCAGAGTACCCCTTGGGGTCGATGCTACTTGATCCCAATGGGTATTTAATGTTAGATTGAGCTTCCTGTGGCGAAATTGAAGCAGGCAAGTTGTTCAAAGCCATTCACTGCCACCATGCTGCCCTGCCCTCTGGCGTGGGATTTAGCAACTGACCAGCCCTCTTGAGGCAGGCGAACACGGTCGTTTGGAATTGGGGAGCTGACATTCGTCACCAATGACAGGTCCGAGGACTGGGGTTCGAGAGCGAGAGGTGGCTTTTTAAACTTTGGTTTAGATGTCAGGGGCTAGCGCGGACGCAGTGTCCTCCTAACAAAAATTGCGCACCCGAGTCATCCACATTTGGGATGATCGCAAGGGTCAACCCAACCATAGTGCAATGGAGGGGCCTCGCCCTGGGGGAACCGCCGCATAGATCACGGTGTCTCCTGTGCCAGGTAAGTATGAGCTGGCCAGGTCAGCGCGAGGCTACATACAACTCTTTTCCCCACCGATGTGGTGTCCAAGCCGTACAATGGGAAAGGCGTGTCCTTTGTCGGCCTCTCCTCCCACACGCATGGAGAACCCACATGGTTGATCGACCGTGAGCCGCTTCAAGCACAGAATTATGCGGGGTGACTACTCTATGCCTGCTTTATAGCGTTGAATTCGCTCGGCTGACTTGGGAATTATTGCCAGACTGGGTTGTGCTGCCATCTGGGGAGAAAGAGCGGAACCAGTGCTTGCAGCACTGCAGTGAGGGGGTGTTGTCCAAGGATGATTGGTTTAAATCCAACCAGGACTCTTCACTGAATGCATCAGAGTACCCCTTGGGGTCGATGCTACTTGATCCCAATGGGTATTTAATGTTAGATTGAGCTTCCTGTGGCGAAATTGAAGCAGGCAAGTTGTTCAAAGCCATTCACTGCCACCATGCTGCCCTGCCCTCTGGCGTGGGATTTAGCAACTGACCAGCCCTCTTGACTTGTGCTCTGGTCAGACCGAAAAGGCTCTGTACATACCGAAACAGCCCAGAACAGTGGATAGAATGTGAACCCCTAAAGGAAATGATAGTGGCAATGCCCAATGGAGCAGTGGGGACATTTTATTTTGCACATGACGCATATTATATGATATAGTGTACACAACGGGCCGTGGCAAGGAGCAGGCCTGCCCTCAAAAGGGCACTCCTGGTATTTTGGGAATGCCATGCCTACCCGACAGCATCAGAAGGACATAGAGAGGGATGTGGGCATGCTATAGGGGGGGTGCTATTTTTCATGCTGGTGCCGAAAATGGAATGTATGGGACCGCGTTAATATTTACAAGGTGCCATGATGGCGGGCGCGCGTCTGAGCGCTACGGCCGGGGTGATGAGCACAGCATCGTCTACGGCAGCTGTGCTGTGATGTCCGACTCTTTAGCTTTGTGCCAGATTTTGTGGATTTCAAATCGGATAAATATGAAGGTCTACAGAGGCAGGCGAACACGGTCGTTTGGAATCGGGGAGCTGACATTCGTCACCAATGACAGGTCCGAGGACTGGGGTTCGAGAGCGAGAGGTGGCTTTTTAAACTTTGGTTTAGATGTCAGGGGCTAGCGCGGACGCAGTGTCCTCCTAACAAAAATTGCGCACCCGAGTCATCCACATTTGGGATGATCGCAAGGGTCAACCCAACCATAGTGCAATGGAGGGGCCTCGCCCTGGGGGAACCGCCGCATTTTTTATTTTTTTATTTTTTTGGGGGGACTTAGTCCCTCTTTTCCCCTCCTTTCCCATTTCCCAAACATATTTATTTTTTATTTACAATCATTCATCATTTTCGGGTTCAGGCCCTCGCAATGAGGAGCTCTGCCACTCTACTGCCCTTCCCCATGGCAATCATTTCACTGGTTTCCGGGTTCCAGCCCCTTTCGGGTAACCGGCCCTTGCTGTAAACTAAAAACATGGTACAGGTTATGTATATACAGGTTTTTATTCAGTAGTTGAAGCTCCAACTTTCGTTGGAGAGGGTACACAGAGCTCCGTTACAGAGCCACATCTTTTTAAACTGGGGGCTTTTTAATCTTTTAAGATCGACCTGAAACCTAAACTTCAGGTCTGCTAACAACATCTCTAGTAAACTATTAGAATTGAAAACTTTTCTCTCTTTTTCGACTTTACATCTAATAGTCCAAACATTATGTTTAAACAAAGATATAATTAACAGACAAAGGGGAATAAACTTGCTACACTCTTTTGGGAGCAAGTTGAAAAAAAGGGCATTCCTGTCTAGGATAATGGTAGAACCTGTCATGTCCTTTATAATGTTTTCTATGATTGCCAGAACAGGCTTTGTGAAGGGACATATTAAAAACAGATGAAAAATATCCTCTACTCCAGTTTTACAGAGGGGACATTTATCTGTGGGTGTTGTAAAAACGTTCTGCTTATGCAAAAGACTCCTTACTGGCAGAATACTATGACACACCCTCCAGTTGAAGTCCTTTAAAAGGGGGCACAAAAAGGGGTGGAAGGTATTCTTCCATACCAGCTGGAAATCTAAATGAGCATTTTCATGTTTTAGAGAAACTTGCGCCTTCTCTTGTACATCGGGTAACAATATAGAATAAACCTTTTTGGAAGACATTATCTTTAAATCTATCTCTGGATTGTCCTCACAGAAACTCTTAAAGTCTGTTAGGCATTCCCTATAAAAGGGGGGAATAGAGTCACAGTGAGGAATTGAATTCCTCCCCAGCTCCTCTTTCCACTTCCTTAAATGGAAACCGATGAAGTAAACAGCAAAATAGGTCCAGTAGTTCTGGACATCTTTGTAAAGAAGATCAATAACATGCATAATGCGAAAAGCCTTCAATTTAGGCGGAATATGGACAACTTTTTGGCCTCCTTCCATTAGGTCGGAGACCATCACCGTTCTCCTTACTCGATCTTGACCTTTCCATATGAAAGTATACATTCTTGAATCAAAAATTTTCAGATGCTTCCTGTCTAGCTGTAGAACCTTTCCGACATACCACAGCTTAGAACAGGCAAAAATGTTGGCCAAAAGGGCTCTACCTCTAAAAGAGGTCTTCCTATATAGCCAAAAGTCTAGTACATTTCCAAATTTGACAGTAATTGGGTTCCAGTTTATATTAGACAAATCTTCTATGTTTCTGGAGAAATAAACCCCCAACATTTTTAGACTATCATAAGTAAAATTCATCCCAAAAACATAGTTACGTTTGGAAGCCCACCTCCCAAACCACATTCCTTTACATTTTTCCTCGTTTAGTTGAGCCCCAGAGGCTTTTCTGAATTTATTAGAAATGTCCAGAACGGTTCGTACCGAAGCCTCGTTCCGGATGATAATAGAGGTGTCATCCGCATACTGGATAACCTTTAGTTCGCCCTCAAACCCTGGGACGTTTGCTCCCTGTATATGGGGGGATAAACAAAGCATCCTGGTTAGAGGTTCAATACATAGGACATATAGCAAAGGGGAAAGACCACATCCCTGTCGGACTGACCTGTCCACCTTAAACGGTTCAGACAGGAAGCCATTCACCTGTATAGATGAAACAATATCATTATATAATAATTTGACCCAGGATATAAAATCTGGGCCAAAACCATACTTTTGTAAGCAAAGAAACATATACTGGTGCGACACTCGGTCGAACGCCTTGGCTTGGTCAAGACTCAGGATGCCACATGGGACATCCTTCATCTGGACATAGTCAAAAAGGGATCGAATAAGGTGCAGATGATCTGTTATAGACCTTCCTGGTACAGCACAGGTCTGCTCCTGTCCAACCACAGAAGAAATTACTTTAGAAAGTCTATTTGTCATAGATTTAGAGATGATTTTATAATCAACTGTCAAAAGAGTAATAGGTCTCCAACAGGTAAGATGTTCCTTTCTGTTGGGGTCTTTAGAGATCAAAGTTACAACCCCTTTTCTCTGGGATGGACATAATAAACCTTGGTCGAAGGCATTGTTAATGATTTGTACAAAATCCTTACCAAAAAGGGGGAAAAAATGAGCATAGAACTCCTTAGGCAAACCATCTATGCCTGGAGTCTTGCCATCCTTCATACCCTTCAGGGCCTCAAGACACTCGGCGGCTGTAAGGGGGCCTTCGCAATAAAGCTTGTCCTCCACTGCTAGAAAAGGTAGGTTAGAAGTGAATTCATCGACAATATCTGTATCTATAGGCTCAGATGAAAAAAGATCTTTGCAGAAATCTCTACAGGCATCCTGAATTTCATCCTGACCTGTAATAGGGACATCATTAACAATCAAACTTTCTATGACTTTGTCTTTCCCTCTAGACACCTCTTTTCTCAAGAAGAAAGCAGAGGGTTTCTCATCATATTCCAGATGATCCAACTTGGCCCGCACTCGGGCTCCATCTACTTTCTCTTGTAAAAGTTTCTGCAAATACCTTTCTTCTATCATAATTGCTTGGGAGAATCTACCAGGATAATCCAGTTCCAGTTTTCTGAGTAAACTCAGCTCCTTCTCTGTTTTATCAATAGCTTCCCTTTTCTTTTTAGCAATTATTTTCGAATGTTTTATGATCACATCCTTAAAAAACTGTTTGCAAAATTCCCACCAGTCAAGATCTTTATGAACTATTTTTGATAGATAATTCCACACTTTTTTGATATCTGCAACCAGACCTGAATCATCCAATATGGAAGTGTTACATTTCCAGAACCCCGGCCCTGTGAGCTTTCGCTCAAAGTCCCGGACTTCCATCACAACTATATTATGGTCAGAAAAAGAACAATGGTGAGTAGCTATTCTGGAAATAAATTGTAACAGGTCAGAGTTGCTGTAAAACCTATCCAACCTGCAATAAATACCATTATCATTACTCCAAGTGTATTCTCGGCCAAGAGGAAATTTAGAGCGAAAAACATCTTCCAATTGAAAATCTTTTTTCAATTCTCCTAATTCCTTAGTACCTTGGACATTATGACCATTATCAATGCTACCCCCCACCTTATCTAAGGTGCGGTTTTCAATGCAGTTAAAGTCACCACCTAATATTATGTTTTTATTACCCCTCAGGAAATTGGGTAGAAAAGCAAAGAGAGCCCTCCTATCCATCCCATCATTTGGGGCATAAATATTAATAAGGCTAAATGCAACACCTTCCACTTTTATGTTTACTGCTATAACTCTTCCGTTTTCATCCGAGTACCAGGTACCCAGATCAAAATTTAGAGACTTTTTTTATAAGTATACCCACCCCCCTACTGGAGTTATCCCCATGGCTCCAAAAACCATGAGAACCAAGGGTGTCGGCCATTCTCTTGGCCTCCTCGTCTGACACAAGGTGAGTCTCCTGTAAAAAAAGTATATTTATACAGTGATGTAAAAGGAAATAGGATAACAGCGAAACTTTGTTGGGGTTTCGCAGCCCTCTTGCATTTAGGGTGGCTACTCTAAAACCCATCTTGGACATCAATTAGGTGGACTGTTGTCCCTTGGCCGTCTTAGCCAGAGCTCTTCTTTGAGTGGCTGGGGACGGCATTGCCGCCACCGGGACATGACAAAACTCGTTCTTCCTTTTCCTCCCTGAAGACTCGTCTTCCATCTCACCCTGATGGTTTTCCCCGACCGAGTCTCTCACCCCTTCCCCTCCACCTTTACCTTCCCCTGAACCCCCTCCCTCCCCATGCCCAGAACCCCCATTCCCCTTTCCCAAAGCCTTCCCCACATTTTTGACCATGTTGACTCCCATCTTTAGGAATCCCTTTGCCCCAGTTACTTTCCCTTCTGTTTCCACGCTCTCCTCCCTTTCTTCTACTTCTGGACCCTTCTTTTCCCTTGTAACCTTTTCACCATTTACAACTTGCTTAACCTGTTTCACCGGGCCCCTCGAACCTTCAGAACCTGCAGCCGCAGACGCCAGCTTCGACGTTCGCTCCTTCTCGATCCACGGTGCGGTCAGCCTCGGGGATGGCGGGGGAGGCCGGGTTGGAGCTTGTGTCTCGGTCAACGTCTTCTCGGCTAGCTTTTGGTCATCCTCCACATCATCCTGCTCCATCATCCCGATGTTCTCAGCTGTTTTAAACAGGGAAGAAAAACCCCCTCCACCCCTTCTCCAAGTACATTCACTTTTTACATGACCTGTCTGGCCACACTTCCGACAAACTTTTTGGGCGACGTACTGGGAATTTTGCCCCTTCAAACACTATCTCCGTCTTGAACGGCAAGTTGTCTACATCCCCATATACTTTGGCTTTTCTCACATTACCTTCTATTTTATCATCTGTTACTGCCTTTTCGGCTACCACATATTGAACATTCAAATTGCCAAGCAACCTACTCTTGATGCAGTCATCCTCAACAAAACGGGGCAACCAGTGGAGCCTCACAATCGAGTACGGACGCACCCACTTGGTTGTACCTGTCTGTGACCGCTCGGCAACTCTACGAATCACATAAGAATCTTCGTCTACTGTAATAGACCTCTGAGCAACAGACTCATCACATGCCTTTAAACTGGTAAACACTACCTGCCACTCTTGTGGCTGACGATATATAGACAAAATGTGACGTTCACCAATGGCGTCACATACCTGGCGTGCCAATTCCGATCGGTCCAGATTCTTGTACCCGGTCTCGATGGCAGCCGTTCTGTAGATCATCCGTACCTCCTCACCATCGAACCCAACATCTCCTCCTGTCGCACCCACAGCCACATGAGTCGGTGTCTTCCTGGCCGGAGCCTCCGCCGTCCCCTGGGTCTCAGGCACTCGCTGTGCATCTTGGAGCGATGGAGTCGGGGAGATGTCTCGCTTCCTTCCCTTCTTCTTGTTGTGGTCGACCACCGTGAAGCCACCCTCATCGTCCTGGTCCAGCTCCGACAGAGCCTCCGGCGTCCGCTGACCTGGGGTGATCAGATCTTCCTGAGTGGTGAGGAGGCCGTCCTCCATGGACTGCGGCCCTCCTGGCCCCTGGCCCGGAGTCTCAGTAGACATCCGGCACTGTCCTTAATGAAACACAGTGGCAGTGTGCAAGAGACACTGTAAGTGTGCTTAAGGATGACCGTGCAGCATCAGTTGCTGTCCTTAATACAACACAGTGGCAGCGTGCAAGAGACGCTACAAGTGTGCTTAAGGAGTGGCAATGGCTACCGAAAAAACCTGGGAGAAGTGCCGCATAGATCACGGTGTCTCCTGTGCCAGGTAAGTATGAGCTGGCCAGGTCAGCGCGAGGCTACATACAACTCTTTTCCCCACCGATGTGGTGTCCAAGCCGTACAATGGGAAAGGCTTGTCCTTTGTCGGCCTCTCCTCCCACACGCATGGAGAACCCACATGGTTGATCGACCGTGAGCCGCTTCAAGCACAGAATTATGCGGGGTGACTACTCTATGCCTGCTTTATAGCGTTGAATTCGCTCGGCTGACTTGGGAATTATTGCCAGACTGGGTTGTGCTGCCATCTGGGGAGAAAGAGCGGAACCAGTGCTTGCAGCACTGCAGTGAGGGGGTGTTGTCCAAGGATGATTGGTTTAAATCCAACCAGGACTCTTCACTGAATGCATCAGAGTACCCCTTGGGGTCGATGCTACTTGATCCCAATGGGTATTTAATGTTAGATTGAGCTTCCTGTGGCGAAATTGAAGCAGGCAAGTTGTTCAAAGCCATTCACTGCCACCATGCTGCCCTGCCCTCTGGCGTGGGATTTAGCAACTGACCAGCCCTCTTGACTTGTGCTCTGGTCAGACCGAAAAGGCTCTGTACATACCGAAACAGCCCAGAACAGTGGATAGAATGTGAACCCCTAAAGGAAATGATAGTGGCAATGCCCAATGGAGCAGTGGGGACATTTTATTTTGCACATGACGCATATTATATGATATAGTGCTACACAACTGGCCGTGGCAAGGAGCAGGCCTGCCCTCAAAAGGGCACTCCTGGTATTTTGGGAATGCCATGCCTACCCGACAGCATCAGAAGGACATAGAGAGGGATGTGGGCATGCTATAGGGGGGGTGTCATCCACATTTGGGATGATCGCAAGGGTCAACCCAACCATAGTGCAATGGAGGGGCCTCGCCCTGGGGGAACCGCCGCATAGATCACGGTGTCTCCTGTGCCAGGTCAGCGCGAGGCTACATACAACTCTTTTCCCCACCAATGTGATGTCCAAGCCGTACAATGGGAAAGGCGTGTCCTTTGTCGGCCTCTCCTCCCACACGCATGGAGAACCCACATGGTTGATCGACCGTGAGCCGCTTCAAGCACAGAATTATGCGGGGTGACTACTCTATGCCTGCTTTATAGCGTTGAATTCGCTCGGCTTGGGAAACCATAACATGGTACTACATGGTGATGGTATGCCACCTTTGAAAATAAATTCACCTTCCTCGTCAACTCCACCTTCATGGCTAAAGCACTCGTCAAAAAATACGCAAGGATTTAATTGCACCTGAATACCATCCAATTTGTGCCTACCACAGCACTTTTCACCACACGGCCTAATATAATCAGTACCCTTATGGTTTGTAAGAGACTTAACATTCGGTAACTGCACTGTCACTGGTGAGCGATAATAGGGGAACTTGCCTTTTTCGCCGTTGCTTGACCAAACTTGAACGTAATTTCCATCAGAATCATCAATCGAGTCACATTCCATATCCTCACAGTAAATACAACCGTCCAACCCGTGAATAGAACACACCATGAACGATAATCCAATGCCCGAATCGACACTACGACCGTCTTCGTCTTGTTTATCGCCATTTTGAATGATGACGTCACTCGTCTCGTGAGAACTCTAGTCCAACCTCTCGCGCTCCGCAGGCGCGAGATCCAACATGGCGGCGCCCACAAAAGGGGCGTGACCATCAACAAACACGCTCCGATCAATTGAATTTGTCGGATAACTTCTTGAAAACACCAAATTCTCATCGACAAAGCCCAGGCCAGGCTTCTCAGGTGAGATACAACCAGAAAAAACTGAAAAATGGGGATGCTATGCCCCAGAAACCTCAGGAACAGTGACTTTTGGGTGTCCCAACCTCCGAGAGAGGCCACCCTCGACGCAACCAAACTGACCTGCCACACCCCCTTCCTCGTTTAGGGGGTTGGTACCAACCATAGTGCCACCATTACCTCTATTTAACCCACACTTGTCACTCACATTACTACTCACCCCTGCCTGTCTGGGAACTATACACTCACTGATACCTTCTTGTTGATTATATACTGCCTGAATACTGCCAGCCTGGCTACTACATGACACTCCCCCTGCCTGTACACTACCCGGGGGAGCTGCCTTATCCTATTCCTTTTTCTTTTGCTGGCATGCCATGTATGTATGGTTGCCCCTACATTCCTGACACACATGGGGGTATTTGCAATCGTAGAACCTGCAACCTGACTCTCTATTGTAGTCAAAACAGTACTCTGCCCTCCTACCGGTACTATAGTTTCCTTCCTGGTAACCATCATAACCTGACCTAGACGGGGGATAACCTCTACCCCTGCCTCTACCTCGCACACCCCTGCCTCTACCTCTGCCTGAGAACTTATTCCCATCTCTCATATCTCTAGGCAATACACCTTCAGGACCTATCCACCTAGTGAATAACCTTTCATCCCCGTAGCAAAACGTATGAATGCCAAACTCCTCCCCTCTTTCTCTCATAGCTAAGTCATAATCCAGAAGGGATTTTTCCTCATAAATCCTAACCTTATCTGTCAGGTATTTTACATGCTGCGCATAACAGTAAGCATCCTCTACCCCATGAATCATGAAGCTCTCCACCAAACTCATACTCGCTGAAATTACATCATGAATGGTAGGATTTTTGGACCTGTCGCTGTGCATATGTGGACCTAAATCAAAAGTTGTAAACTCACGCTTTGCAGTTTTTTCTGACAGGAAGACCAGTTGTTGATTGCCGGCTCCTTGTACCCGGGACACGCCTTGTACCACCGATCGTGATGGTATACCTCTGAGAAGGTCCGCTGGTGGGAAGCGCTGCCCTTTGATGGGGTTGGTTCTGCCCTCCTTTTTGCCCAGAAGCGCCTTCAGGAGATCATATCCCTGCTGTTTGTCCTGCTGGTCGTCACCTTCACCCCCTTCGCTCGTCACGTCTGCCTTGTCCTCGTCAGCTCCCTTCAAGGAAGAATCCATATATGCTGACATACCAGATGAATCTTTTACCAACCGTGCAGCCTGAGCGTTAGCCTGAGCTCTAGCCTCAGCCTGTAACTGGGCTTTAGACTTGTGGCCACCGCCGGTGCCACCTTCACCCACCCTAATACCATGCACGAGGGTGGTCAAAAATTGCATCTGGTTTTCCATCAACTTCCTGGAGGCTTGCATCTCCGCTAGCATGGCACCCACCGTACTATCATTTAGGTGTACCGGCTGTTGACTCCCTTGTTGACTCCCTTGGCCCGAGAGTCATCCTCCATTTTTTGAGAGTCTACATACAACTTCCAGCCTTCACCTTCGGCGTCTTTGGCTTTGCACGCTATAGCAGTTTTCCTAGCCTCTATCACGTATGGGCATGGTTTACCACCTTTTGGAACGTGGGACTCCTTGCATTCCCCACATTTCTGCAATTTCTTCTCCATAATGGCCAATGTACCGCTCGGTACTTGCCTATCCACCTAGCACGTCAATCCTGTGCGGCTGCTTGGGTCAATCTGACCAGTCCTTTGTCTCGCCTGCTTTGGCGCGCAGTCCAGTACCACCCTTACCCACCAGAGGGCGACAGTCTCTAGGGTGTATAGTACCATAATGTAATCATTGATGGCGACAATTATTGCCAGACTGGGTTGTGCTGCCATCTGGGGAGAAAGAGCGGAACCAGTGCTTGCAGCACTGCAGTGAGGGGGTGTTGTCCAAGGATGATTGGTTTAAATCCAACCAGGACTCTTCACTGAATGCATCAGAGTACCCCTTGGGGTCGATGCTACTTGATCCCAATGGGTATTTAATGTTAGATTGAGCTTCCTGTGGCGAAATTGAAGCAGGCAAGTTGTTCAAAGCCATTCACTGCCACCATGCTGCCCTGCCCTCTGGCCTGGGATTTAGCAACTGACCAGCCCTCTTGACTTGTGCTCTGGTCAGACCGAAAAGGCTCTGTACATACCGAAACAGCCCAGAACCATGGATAGAATGTGAACCCCTAAAGGAAATGATAGTGGCAATGCCCAATGGAGCAGTGGGGACATTTTATTTTGCACATGACGCATATTATATGATATAGTGCTACACAACTGGCCGTGGCAAGGAGCAGGCCTGCCCTCAAAAGGGCACTCCTGGTATTTTGGGAATGCCATGCCTACCCGACAGCATCAGAAGGACATAGAGAGGGATGTGGGCATGCTATAGGGGGGGTGCTATTTTTCATGCTGGTGCCGAAAATGGAATGTATGGGACCGCGTTAATATTTACAATATGAGCTGGCCAGGTCAGCGTGAGGCTACATACAACTCTTTTCCCCACCGATGTGGTGTCCAAGCCGTACAATGGGAAAGGCGTGTCCTTTGTCGGCCTCTCCTCCCACACGCATGGAGAACCCACATGGTTGATCGACCGTGAGCCGCTTCAAGCACAGAATTATGCGGGGTGACTACTCTATGCCTGCTTTATAGCGTTGAATTCGCTCGGCTGACTTGGGAATTATTGCCAGACTGGGTTGTGCTGCCATCTGGGGAGAAAGAGCGGAACCAGTGCTTGCAGCACTGCAGTGAGGGGGTGTTGTCCAAGGATGATTGGTTTAAATCCAACCAGGACTCTTCACTGAATGCATCAGAGTACCCCTTGGGGTCGATGCTACTTGATCCCAATGGGTATTTAATGTTAGATTGAGCTTCCTGTGGCGAAATTGAAGCAGGCAAGTTGTTCAAAGCCATTCACTGCCACCATGCTGCCCTGCCCTCTGGCCTGGGATTTAGCAACTGACCAGCCCTCTTGACTTGTGCTCTGGTCAGACCGAAAAGGCTCTGTACATACCGAAACAGCCCAGAACCATGGATAGAATGTGAACCCCTAAAGGAAATGATAGTGGCAATGCCCAATGGAGCAGTGGGGACATTTTATTTTGCACATGGCGCATATTATATGATATAGTGCTACACAACTGGCCGTGGCAAGGAGCAGGCCTGCCCTCAAAAGGGCACTCCTGGTATTTTGGGAATGCCATGCCTACCCGACAGCATCAGAAGGAAATAGAGAGGGATGTGGGCATGCTATAGGGGGGGTGCTATTTTTCATGCTGGTGCCGAAAATGGAATGTATGGGACCGCGTTAATATTTACAAGGTGCTATGATGGCGGGCGCGCGTCTGAGCGCTACGGCCGGGGTGATGAGCACAGCATCGTCTACGGCAGCTGTGCTGTGATGTCCGACTCTTTAGCTTTGTGCCAGATTTTGCGGATTTCAAATCGGATAAATATGAAGGTCTACAGAGGCAGGCGAACACGGTCGTTTGGAATCGGGGAGCTGACATTCGTCACCAATGACAGGTCCGAGGACTGGGGTTCGAGAGCGAGAGGTGGCTTTTTAAACTTTGGTTTAGATGTCAGGGGCTAGCGCGGACGCAGTGTCCTCCTAACAAAAATTGCGCACCCGAGTCATCCACATTTGGGATGATCGCAAGGGTCAACCCAACCATAGTGCAATGGAGGAGCCTCGCCCTGGGGGAACCGCCGCATAGATCACGGTGTCTCCTGTGCCAGGTAAGTATGAGCTGGCCAGGTCAGCGCGAGGCTACATACAACTCTTTTCCCCACCGATGTGGTGTCCAAGCCGTACAATGGGAAAGGCGTGTCCTTTGTCGGCCTCTCCTCCCACACGCATGGAGAACCCACATGGTTGATCGACCGTGAGCCGCTTCAAGCACAGAATTATGCGGGGTGACTACTCTATGCCTGCTTTATAGCGTTGAATTCGCTCGGCTGACTTGGGAATTATTGCCAGACTGGGTTGTGCTGCCATCTGGGGAGAAAGAGCGGAACCAGTGCTTGCAGCACTGCAGTGAGGGGGTGTTGTCCAAGGATGATTGGTTTAAATCCAACCAGGACTCTTCACTGAATGCATCAGAGTATTCCTTGGGGTCGATGCTACTTGATCCCAATGGGTATTTAATGTTAGATTGAGCTTCCTGTGGCGAAATTGAAGCAGGCAAGTTGTTCAAAGCCATTCACTGCCACCATGCTGCCCTGCCCTCTGGCCTGGGATTTAGCAACTGACCAGCCCTCTTGACTTGTGCTCTGGTCAGACCGAAAAGGCTCTGTACATACCGAAACAGCCCAGAACCATGGATAGAATGTGAACCCCTAAAGGAAATGATAGTGGCAATGCCCAATGGAGCAGTGGGGACATTTTATTTTGCACATGACGCATATTATATGATATAGTGCTACACAACTGGCCGTGGCAAGGAGCAGGCCTGCCCTCAAAAGGGCACTCCTGGTATTTTGGGAATGCCATGCCTACCCGACAGCATCAGAAGGACATAGAGAGGGATGTGGGCATGCTATAGGGGGGGTGCTATTGTTCATGCTGGTGCCGAAAATGGAATGTATGGGACCGCGTTAATATTTACAAGGTGCTATGATGGCGGGCGCGCGTCTGAGCGCTACGGCCGGGGTGATGAGCACAGCATCGTCTACGGCAGCTGTGCGGTGTTGTCCGACTCTTTAGCTTTGTGCCAGATTTTGCGGATTTCAAATCGGATAAATATGAAGGTCTACAGAGGCAGGCGAACAGGGTCGTTTGGAATCGGGGAGCTGACATTCGTCACCAATGACAGGTCCGAGGACTGGGATTCGAAAGCGAGAGGTGGCTTTTTAAACTTTGGTTTAGATGTCAGGGGCTAGCGTGGACGCAGTGTCCTCCTAACAAAAATTGCGCACCCGAGTCATCCACATTTGGGATGATCGCAAGGGTCAACCCAACCATAGTGCAATGGAGGGGCCTTGCCCTGGGGGAACCGCCCCATAGATCACGGTGTCTCCTGTGCCAGGTCAGCGCGAGGCTACATACAACTCTTTTCCCCACCGATGTGGTGTCCAAGCCGTACAATGGGAAAGGCGTGTCCTTTGTCGGCCTCTCCTCCCACACGCATGGAGAACCCACATGGTTGATCGACCGTGAGCCGCTTCAAGCACAGAATTATGCGGGGTGACTACTCTATTCCTGCTTTATAGCGTTGAATTCGCTCGGCTGACTTGGGAATTATTGCCAGACTGGGTTGTGCTGCCATCTGGGGAGAAAGAGCGGAACCAGTGCTTGCAGCACTGCAGTGAGGGGGTGTTGTCCAAGGATGATTGGTTTAAATCCAACCAGGACTCTTCACTGAATGCATCAGAGTACCCCTTGGGGTCGATGCTACTTGATCCCAATGGGTATTTAATGTTAGATTGAGTTTCCTGTGGCGAAATTGAAGCAGGCAAGTTGTTCAAAGCCATTCACTGCCACCATGCTGCCCTGCCCTCTGGCCTGGGATTTAGCAACTGACCAGCCCTCTTGACTTGTGCTCTGGTCAGACCGAAAAGGCTCTGTACATACCGAAACAGCCCAGAACCATGGATAGAATGTGAACCCCTAAAGGAAATGATAGTGGCAATGCCCAATGGAGCAGTGGGGACATTTTATTTTGCACATAGCGCATATTATATGATATAGTGCTACACAACTGGCCGTGGCAAGGAGCAGGCCTGCCCTCAAAAGGGCACTCCTGGTATTTTGGGAATGCCATGCCTACCCGACAGCATCAGAAGGACATAGAGAGGGATGTGGGCATGCTATAGGGGGGGTGCTATTTTTCATGCTGGTGCCGAAAATGGAATGTATGGGACCGCGTTAATATTTACAAGGTGCTATGATGGCGGGCGCACGTCTGAGCGCTACGGCCGGGGTGATGAGCACAGCATCGTCTACGGCAGCTGTGCTGTGATGTCCGACTCTTTAGCTTTGTGCCAGATTTTGCGGATTTCAAATCTGATAAATATGAAGGTCTACAGAGGCAGGCGAACACGGTCGTTTGGAATCGGGGAGCTGACATTCGTCACCAATGACAGGTCCGAGGACTGGGGTTCGAGAGCGAGAGGTGGCTTTTTAAACTTTGGTTTAGATGTCAGGGGCTAGCGCGGACGCAGTGTCCTCCTAACAAAAATTGCGCACCCGAGTCATCCACATTTGGGATGATCGCAAGGGTCAACCCAACCATAGTGCAATGGAGGGGCCTCGCCCTGGGGGAACCCCCGCATAGATCATGGTGTCTCCTGTGCCAGGTAAGTATGAGCTGGCCAGGTTAGCACGAGGCTACATACAACTCTTTTCCCCACCGATGTGGTGTCCAAGCCGTACAATGGGAAAGGCGTGTCCTTTGTCGGCCTCTCCTCCCACACGCATGGAGAACCCACATGGTTGATCGACCGTGAGCCGCTTCAAGCACAGAATTATGCGGGGTGACTACTCTATGCCTGCTTTATAGCGTTGAATTGGCTCGGCTGACTTGGGAATTATTGCCAGACTGGGTTGTGCTGCCATCTGGGGAGAAAGAGCGGAACCAGTGCTTGCAGCACTGCAGTGAGGGGGTGTTGTCCAAGGATGATTGGTTTAAATCCAACCAGGACTCTTCACTGAATGCATCAGAGTACCCCTTGGGGTCGATGCTACTTGATCCCAATGGGTATTTAATGTTAGATTGAGCTTCCTGTGGCGAAATTGAAGCAGGCAAGTTGTTCAAAGCCATTCACTGCCACCATGCTGCCCTGCCCTCTGGCCTGGGATTTAGCAACTGACCAGCCCTCTTGACTTGTGCTCTGGTCAGACCGAAAAGGCTCTGTACATACCGAAACAGCCCAGAACAGTGGATAGAATGTGAACCCCTAAAGGAAATGATAGTGGCAATGCCCAATGGAGCAGTGGGGACATTTTATTTTGCACATGACGCATATTATATGATATAGTGCTACACAACTGGCCGTGGCAAGGAGCAGGCCTGCCCTCAAAAGGGCACTCCTGGTATTTTGGGAATGCCATGCCTACCCGACAGCATCAGAAGGACATAGAGAGGGATGTGGGCATGCTATAAGGGGGGGTGCTATTGTTCATGCTGGTGCCGAAAATGGAATATATGTATGGGACCGCGTTAATATTTACAAGGTGCTATGATGGCGGGCTCGCGTCTGAGCGCTACGGCCGGGGTGATGAGCACAGCATCGTCTACGGCAGCTGTGCTGTGATGTCCGACTCTTTAGCTTTGTGCCAGATTTTGCGGATTTCAAATCGGATAAATATGAAGGTCTACAGAGGCAGGTGAACACGGTCGTTTGGAATCGGGGAGCTGACATTCGTCACCAATGACAGGTCCGAGGACTGGGGTTCGAGAGCGAGAGGTGGCTTTTTAAACTTTGGTTTAGATGTCAGGGGCTAGCGCGGACGCAGTGTCCTCCTAACAAAAATTGCGCACCCGAGATTTTTGGGGTACTCAGTCCCTCTTTTCCCCTCCTTTCCCATTTCCCAAACATATTTATATTTTTATTTACAATCATTCATCATTTTTGGGTTCAGGCCCTCGCAATGAGGAGCTCTGCCACTCTACTGCCCTTCCCCATGGCAATCATTTCAATGGTCTCCGGGTTCCAGCCCCTATCGGGTAACCGGCCCTTGCTGTAAACTAAAAACATGGTACAGGTTATGTATATACAGGTTTTTATTCAGTAGTTGAAGCTCCAACTTTCGTTGGAGAGGGTACACAGAGCTCCGTTACAGAGCCACATCTTTTTAAACTGGGGGCTTTTTAATCTTTTAAGATCGACCTGAAACCTAAACCTCAGGTCTGCTAACAACATCTCTAATAAACTATTAGAATTGAAAACTTTTCTCTCTTTTTCGACTTTACATCTAATAGTCCAAACATTATGTTTAAACAAAGATATAATTAACAGACAAAGGGGAATAAACTTGCTACACTCTTTTGGGAGCAAGTTGAAAAAAAGGGCATTCCTGTCTAGGATAATAGTAGAACCTGTCATGTCCTTTATAATGTTTTCTATGATTGCCAGAACAGGCTTTGTGAAGGGACATATTAAAAACAGATGAAAAATATCCTCTACTCCAGTTTTACAGAGGGGACATTTATCTGTGGGTGTTGTATAAGCGTTCTGCTTATGCAAAAGACTCCTTACTGGCAGAATACTATGACACACCCTCCAGTTGAAGTCCTTTAAAAGGGGGCACAAAAAGGGGTGGAAGGTATTCTTCCATACCAGCTGGAAATCTAAATGAGCATTTTCATGTTTTAGAGAAACTTGCGCCTTCTCTTGTACATCGGGTAACAATATAGAATAAACCTTTTTGGAAGACATTATCTTTAAATCTATCTCTGGATTGTCCTCACAGAAACTCTTAAAGTCTGTTAGGCATTCCCTATAAAAGGAGGGAATAGAGTCGCAGTGAGGAATTGAATTCCTCCCAAGCTCCTCTTTCCACTTCCTTAAATGGAAACTGATGAAGTAAACAGCAAAATAGGTCCAGTAGTTCTGGACATCTTTGTAAAGAAGATCAATAACATGCATAATGCGAAAAGCCTTCAATTTAGTTGGAATATGGATAACTTTCTGGCCTCCTTCCATAAGGTCGGAGACCATCATCGTTCTCCTTACTCGATCTTGACCATTCCATATGAAAGTATACATTCTTGAATTAAAAATTTTCAGATGCTTCCTGTCTAGCTGTAGAACCTTTCCGACATACCACAGCTTAGAACAGGAAAAAATGTTGGCCAGAAGGGCTCTACCTCTAAAAGAGGTCTTCCTATATAGCCAAAAGTCTAGTACATTTCCAAATTTGACAGTAATTGGGTTCCAGTTTATATTAGACAATTCTTCTATGTTTCTGGAGAAATAAACCCCCAACATTTTTAGACTATCATAAGTAAAATTCATCCCAAAAACATAGTTACGTTTGGAAGCCCACCTCCCAAACCACATTCCTTTACATTTTTCCTCGTTTAGTTTAGCCCCAGAGGCTTTTCTGAATTTATTAGAAATGTCCAGAACGGTTCGTACCGAAGCCTCGTTCCGAATGATAATAGAGGTGTCATCCGCATACTGGATAACCTTTAGTTCGCCCTCAAACCCTGGGACGTTTGCTCCCTGTATATGGGGGGATAAACAAAGCATCCTGGTTAGAGGTTCAATACATAGGACATATAGCAAAGGGGAAAGACCACATCCCTGTCGGACTGACCTGTCCACCTTAAACGGTTCAGACAGGAAGCCATTCACCTGTACAGATGAGACAATATCATTATATAGTAATTTGACCCAGGATATAAAATCTGGGCCAAAACCATACTTTTGTAAGCAGAGAAACATATACTGGTGCGACACTCGGTCGAACGCCTTGGCTTGGTCCAGACTCAGGATGCCACATGGGACATCCTTCATCTGGACATAGTCAAAAAGGGATCGAATAAGGTGCAGATGATCTGTTATAGACCTTCCTGGTACAGCACAGGTCTGCTCCTGTCCAACCACAGAAGAAATTACTTTAGAAAGTCTATTTGTCATAGATTTAGAGATGATTTTATAATCAACTGTCAAAAGAGTAATAGGTCTCCAACAGGTAAGATGTTCCTTTCTGTTGGGGTCTTTACAGATCAAAGTTACAACCCCTTTTCTCTGGGATGGACATAATAAACCTTGGTTGAAGGCATTGTTAATGATTTGTACAAAATCCTTACCAAAAAGGGGGAAAAAATGAGCATAGAACTCCTTAGGCAAACCATCTATGCCTGGAGTCTTGCCATCCTTCATACCCTTCAGGGCCTCAAGACACTCGGCGGCTGTAAGGGGGCCTTCGCAATAAAGCTTGTCCTCCACTGCTAGAAAAGGTAGGTTAGAAGTGAATTCATCGACAATATCTGTATCTATAGGCTCAGATGAAAAAAGACCTTTGTAGAAATCTCTACATGCATCCTGAATTCCATCCTGACCTGTAATAGGGACATCATTAACAATCAAACTTTCTATGACTTTGTCTTTCCCTCTAGACACCTCTTTTCTCAAGAAGAAAGCAGAGGGTTTCTCATCATATTCCAGATGATCCAACTTGGCTCGCACTCAGGCTCCATCTACTTTCTCTTGTAAAAGTTTCTGCAAATACCTTTCTTCTATCATAATTGCTTGGGAGAATCTACCAGGATAATCCATTTCCAGTTTTCTGAGTAAACTCAGCTCCTTCTCTGTTTTATCAATAGCTTCCCTTTTCTTTTTAGCAATTATTTTCGAATGTTTTATGATCACATCCTTAAAACACTGTTTGCAAAATTCCCACCAGTCCAGATCTTTATGAACTATTTTTGATAGATAATTCCACACTTTTTTGATATCTGCAACCAGACCTGAATCATCCAATATGGAAGTGTTACATTTCCAGAAGCCCGGCCCTGTGAGCTTGCGCTCAAAGTCCCGGACTTCCATCACAACTATATTATGGTCAGAAAAAGAGCAATGGTGAGTAGCTATTCTGGAAATAAATTGTAACAGGTCAGAGTTGCTGTAAAACCTATCCAACCTGCAATAAATACCATTATCATTACTCCAAGTGTATTCTCGGCCAAATGGAAATTTAGAGCGAAAAACATCTTCCAATTGAAAATCTTTTTTCAATTCTCCTAATTCCTTAGTACCTTGGACATTATGACCATTATCAATGCTACCCCCCACCTTATCTAAGGTGCAGTTTTCAATGCAGTTAAAGTCACCACCTAATATTATGTTTTTATTACCCCTCAGGAAATTGGGTAGAAAAGCAAAGAGAGCCCTCCTATCCATCCCATCATTTGGGGCATAAATATTAATAAGGCTAAATGCAACACCTTCCACTTTTATGTTTACTGCTATAACTCTTCCGTTTTCATCCGAGTACCAGGTACCCAGATCAAAATTTAGAGACTTTTTTATAAGTATACCCACCCCCCTACTGGAGTTATCCCCATGGCTCCAAAAACCATGAGAACCAAGGGTGTCGGCCATTCTCTTGGCCTCCTCGTCTGACACAAGGTGAGTCTCCTGTAAAAAAAGTATATTTATACAGTGATGTAAAAGGAAATAGGATAACAGCGAAACTTTGTTGGGGTTTCGCAGCCCTCTTGCATTTAGGGTGGCTACTCTAAAACCCATCTTGGACATCAATTAGGTGGACTGTTGTCCCTTGGCCTTCTTAGCCAGAGCTCTTCTTTGAGTGGCTGGGGACGGCATTGCCACCACCGGGACATGACAAAACTCGTTCTTCCTTTTCCTCCCTGACGACTCGTCTTCCATCTCACCCTGATGGTTTTCCCCGACCGAGTCTCTCACCCGTTCCCCTCCACCTTTACCTTCCCCTGAACCCCCTCCCTCCCCATGCCCAGAACCCCCATTCCCCTTTCCCAAAACCTTCCCCACATTTTTGACCATGTTGACTCCCATCTTTAGGAATCCCTTTGCCCCAGTTACTTTCCCTTCTGTTTCCGCCTTCTCCCTTTGGTTATGGTGAAAGATCAGGTCACCCCGATTATCACAACCATACCATCCACCCTGCTGATCTGCATGTGTGGTGGTGTTTTCGTTCGTACCCGAAGGTGGTGGAACAGCTCCATTCTGAGATCGACTATCCCCAGCGAAGGGGTTCAGGGTGTCATAACTAGGGACCTCCGACGTCGTCGTAGGGGAGAACGTCGTGGGGTCTATAGTTACTGAAGGACCCGACGGGGCAGCTTTAGTGGATGCATGATATACATCCTTCTCTACCTGTCCCCCATAGGGGTAGCAAGTGGTGGTTTTTAGAACCCCCTGAGGTGGAGGATTCTCCACTCCTTCCCCAGTGGTGAGGGTCACCTCTGGTTTTAATGCCTTCTGGTTGCCGAGATAGGTTTCCAACTCTACCCGTCTAGCTTCAAGTATTGATACTGCCTGCATGGTCTCTAGTTTCCGACGACACAGCTCCTCATTCTCTTCTATGATGGCAGTCCTTACCATCTCATTGTCCTCGACCTGTTGGTTACGAGCTGCCTTGGCAATGTGCCATTCCCTAGAATATCTCTCTAGGTCAACCTGGTACTGATGCTGACAGGCATAGGATTTCCGGTTGGCTTAACCCAATTCGGACAATCTTTTCTTCTCCTCTCTCAGAACCTCCTGGTTCTTTTCCATCTGAGCTTGTATCAGTTGGTTATCACGGGTCAATTGATCCGTTCTCCACTCCATGTCCTGATGGACTTGTCTATTCTCTAGAATATAACGATCTCTTTCAGAGATCAACGAAATCAATTCGTCATGCAGAGCGTCATACTGCTTGTTTATCTCTTCCTTGTTCTGGTAGAGGTTAACCCCGGTCCAAAGTGTCATCCTGATCTAGATCAGGCCGGGTCCCAATGGGGGGACCTCCTTCGGGTACGACCCGAAGGGGTTTCGGCGGTATCTCCTGTACCTTCGGGTCCAGAAAAGAACCTTTCTGGTTCCCACCTTTCTTTCCTCTGGGAAAGAACACCGAATCGGTAGTGTTGAACAAGGAGCGACCAGTATTCAACATAATCTGACCCCGAGTGGCAATGAAGTTCGGGGTGAACCCTCTTGCCTCCTCTGGATCCATCTGGTCCACTCGAGTGGACTCCAATTCTCCCTCCTCCAGGGTACCCCCTGGATTCAAGGTTTCTGCGGCCTCTTGACTGAAGCCTTCGAAACTCGTCGGAACAACTAGGTTGTTCCGCTCCGGGACACTCATGTCCCCATCTCCTTCTACTCCGGCCAGGTTCACCTGACTGCTACTGAGAAACAGATCCTGGTCACGGCACCAGTGTAGTGGTTCGGGATCTCAAAAAAGAGAACAAGAACGTCAGTTTCCAAGTGTGAAGCAGAATGAGGTTTATTCAATGTATCCCTGTACAATGAGTCTAAGTCTCAACCCGAAGGATGAGACGGAGCAATACTGCTGGTTCAATCATGCGATTGGGTAGGGTATTGTGGCTAGGGAAATCCCTTCCACATCAATGAGGGCGTAAAGATGAGGTGAGACGTCAGTTTCAGTACTTGGTATCTTTTATTAATAATAATATTAATATCAGAGTACCAGTCACTAGGGCTCAGTATAGATGATAAGTCGGTGGTTACTGAGATGGTTACTGATTTCCCTCTAGCTGCCCGGGGCTTAAGTACAGGTGCCCGGCAGGTAGAGGAGGAGCCCATGTGACCGGAAGTGGATGTAACAGTGGTTTTCATTGGGTAATATACATTCGACATTTGATTGGATAATTATATATTCATGGCTTTAACATGTGGCATGCGCTGGACCGCGGGTGGGGAGCCTGGGTCCAGTGCATTATGGGTAATAGATTACATAATAAGTAGCATGTACACGTGGGGGCTTTGTCGCCCACCTCCAGGTGGCCTCCAGCCAGGATAAATAAATGAAATACAAACAAACAAATGCTGGGAGTCAGCCGGGCCTGCACTGACTGGCGACTATGCGAGGAGGGGAGGTTTATATACCCCCTTTGGATATGAAATCAACATGATCACGTGATGGCTGGCTCCCGCCTGAAACGTGGTGCGCAGTACCCGAGAGAGGACAGTCGCCCCCTCCGGGATACCGCCCACACTAACGCCAGGCGGGAACACCCCGAACTAACCCTCCTCGGTCGCCTGGATGGAAATGATCATAGTAGTAAACCCCTACATTACTATTAGATTGTCCCATCATCAATATCTCATAAATCAAACATTTTTTCTTTTATCAGCAGGGCTGAAGGTCTAGATAAATGTGACCCATCCTTACAAAATGAGGCACAAGTCACATATATTGGAACCTAGATATGGGCCCTCAAAGGTAGAATGGTCAAAATGTTTGAAAATGACTTTTTACTTTTTTTTGAAAAATAGATGTTAATTTATTCACATATATAGAATTTAGACTGACATTCACTCCTAAAAGGCCATTTTTATCAACTCAATTAGGCATACACCAGGTAATCCTACTCACAGTCACCAGCTTATTGATTTTAGTCGCAATATTGATTGGTAACAGTGAATAGAACTGGTTGCCATGGTAACAAAAGTTAGAATAGTCTAATGAATAATAACAGAGAGGGCATTCCAACAGCTTTCAGGAAATGTAATATGATGTATATGTCTGAAAAACTTATTTGGTCATATAGAAATTGCTCAGACCTAGGTTAACGCTTTAAATAGATTTTACATTTATCGGCATTTAGTAGGCCTAGTTCTCGGAACATACTGTTTATTATACATTTTTACGGTTTTAATTTTCAAAAATAATTTTTAAATACTTCCCATGCCCCTACATAAGTGTAAGAGATGAAATGAAGGCTCTTGATGCATACTATTTGAATATGTGGCTAACACAGTTTTTATATCTTGCGACTTGTGCCTCATTTTGTAAGGATGGGTCACAAATATGGTTTATGAAAAACAAAATCACTCTTTAAATCAAAATCGCTCTCGTTAAATATCAGTTCGCTCTTGTAAAAACGCTCTCGTAATTCCTCATGAAATACACTCAATTGAGCTTTTTAATGATAGCAAATGCATTTAACAATAGCGGAATTAACGATAGCGATAACGATAGCGAAAAACGATAGCGGCTTATGAAACACAGAAAAGTTGCAATATCGTAAACTCGGCTTATGAAAAGGCTCTCCGATGTAATTTTAGATATTTTTAATGATAATCATGACAAATATCAACATTATCATTTCTCTAAAGTCTTCCCAGCTTAAGGGGTGGTACTTTTGCTATATTCATATAAAAGAATCATCAAGATATTCCGATTAGAAGTGAAGTTATGCCTTGTATGGGCTCACACAACTTTTAGTTGGGACTCCAGGTGCTCGCATGGGCTCCAACACAGTCCCATATCCTATTAATGCCTTGAGCATTTAACAATTCCCCCCACCCCCGTGAATAGGGTCCTGGATTATATTACAATTTTATATATTCTTAAAGTCTAGGTTATAACATATTAACAATAGCAAGAAAATGAAGTCTTAAAGTCTAGGTTTCGGGAATTAACGATAGCAAGAAAATGACAGTCCAAAATTGGCAGTAAAACTCAAATAAAATTGTTATTAGTCGATTTCCTCTCACCATATCTGAGATAGAATCTTATTGCTGCATGTATTACTATTAGATTGTTATGGTAATTAACAATAGCAAGAAAATGAGAGTCCAAACTCGGCAGTAAAACTCAAATAAAATCGTTATTAGTCGATTTCCTTTCACCATATCTGAGATAGAATCTCATTGCTGCATGTATTTGTATAGAAAATATAGGGAGTGCCCCCCTCCCCCCCCCCACCTCCCTCCCCGGGTATGTTTGGGGGGGATATGTTTCCCATGCACTCACGGACTCTTGGGTCAGGTCACCACGGTAACCAACCCCAGAACTAGGTCACCACGGCCATCGGTGGAGTAATTCCACCTCCCTCCCCTCCCACCACACACCCTGTTCCTGTTTGAGAATTACACCCACATTCACTCACAGGGGGGGGGGGGGCACTCCCTATGTGATCTATGGTGTGCGGTATCTAGGCCCTGAGGAAGATAGGCCCCCTGATGTTCAGCCACCTAAGGCTAAGGGTCTAGGGCCATTTTTCAGTCTATACAAAAACCTGCCGGACAACGGCTTTAGCCGGCAAAATGTTTGCCGGTCTGGCAGAAAGAGGGCTACTGCAGGCCCGAATGGATGGCTGTATTTTAGAGATTCTTGCCTATATGTCATTTTTTATGGCTTGTAAATCGGACCATGTTATTCAGTAATCATTTTACCACTTATTGGGAAATTGCAAGAGAAGCTGGCGCATAAATTTTTCATGAACCATCTTGAAACTAATGAAATTTTAAATGATTGTCAATTTGGTTATAGAAAAAACAGGAGTACTGGGGAAGCTGTGTTTGAGCTTGTTAATGATTTATTTAGAAGTAGAAATCTGGGTCAATACACTGCTGCTACATATATTGATATGCCTAAAGCATTTGACAGCATTCATCATGGACTTTTATTGCAAAAACTTTCAAAAATTGGACTAAATTACAAGTTCTTATTGTGGATGGAGTCATACCTATCAAACAGATTACAAAGAACCAAGGTTGACAATATAACCTCTGGAAATCAACCAGTAAATTTTGGTGTCCCACAGGGCTCAGTTTTAGGGCCACTGCTATTTATATTGTTCATAAATGACCTTCCTAACTGTGTTACTAACTCAAAAATTCTGATGTATGCTGATGATATTGTGTTATATAATAGTAATTTTAATTACAGATTAGCTGAAAGGGCAGTTCAAATGGATCTGAATGGTGTATCTGACTGGTGTGATAAAAATAGTATGACAATCAATGTAAAGAAAACACAATGCATGTGGTTTGCTTCATCACAAAAAATTGATTTAGCTCCAAAGTTGAATCTTAATATAGGCACCAAAAAACTTCAAGACGTTAAATTTTATAAATATCTTGGTGCCACTTTAGATAGTGAGCTTACTCTTTCTAAATTTGCTGATGATGTAAATAGGAAGATAACCAACAGCATTTTTAAACTTGCTAATCTTAGGCATTTGATGGATAAATATACAGCAATTGTCATATATAAGCAAACTATTGTGCCATTTGCAGACTACTGTTCTTTTATATTAGATTCTGCAAGCAAGAAAACTGTAATTAGTAGGATACAAACTTTACAAAACCAGGCTTTGAGAATTTGTTTGAGGTGCAAAATGAGGGATGAGACTGTTGATGGGTTAGACTTCAGATGTGAGGTACCCAAACTTGAAAATAGAAGGAAGGAGTTGTTAGTCTCACTCATGTTTAGAAAATCTAAGAAAATGCAAAGTACTCATTCTGTTGTCAATACCAGAAGTGCAGATAAATTTAATTTTCCACTAAAGAGACCAAGATCTGTTTTTTATGCTAAATCTCCATATTATAGAGGTGTTCTATCATGGGATAAATTAGATGGTGAGACACAATATTTGATAAAAAAAAAAAACATTTAAAAAAAGAGTCAAATCCCATTTCCTCACAAATATGAGAGGAAAGAAAAAGCTGTATGTAAACAGTAGAGAATATATTAACAGGCAAAGAAGAATCAGAGCTAGGAATGATATTCTTGTAAAATTTAATGGTGAAGATTGATTGTTATACAAGTTGTTGACTTTCTACATTGACTTTCTACATTGATGGCAATCAAGCTTGAGTTCAGTAGACTACTTGCAAAGACTTTTTTCATATTTAAGTGCCTACAATGTATTATCAACTAACGGACAGCTGATAGGTTCAGTGGACTGACAGCTTATTTTATTTTATTTCTCATCAATCCTAAATAGTTCTTCCTCACATTCAGTTGAATTACATATTTATGATTATTTCAAAATTTGCCTGCTTCGGTAGGGCTCCTATAATGTTGTATGTATACCACAGTCTTAAAGATACCTCACATAGTCACAAAACGTAGGTACTAATACATTTTAGTACTTGTGCATCAGATAGAAGAATGCTGCATATTTGTATATAATGATACTTTATTTTCAGGCCTGACCAGCCTCGCACGATGATCATTTTTATGAAATTAGTGCTAAGGATTAACTGGTATTCAGATTGACATAGCCTGTGATATGTCCTTCCAAAATTCTTAATACCTTTTATGATCACTGTTTGCATGCTAAAAGAATGAATGTATTTGACTTGTAAATCACCATGTGGATGTCAAATAAAGAAATTAAAAAAAAAAAAAATTTAGGTGCAATATGCAGATATCAAAACTATTAAAAATTGAGCCAGAGTGGGGTTCGAACCCACACCCCCATGGTTGCTGATACTAGTAGACCTATACAGCATAGCAGGGTATGAGGCCAGTGTAGGTACATAGATCTAAGTAATCTCCCAGACTGTAAACGTACAGTCAGGGCCCGAGACTGGGATGTAGCAGCCCTACTCTAGGCCAAAACGGACTGTCCAACTCTGTGCCTCTACATGGGTAAAAATCGACACGGGCGACACGGCGCTTTTAGGCCCTTTTAAAAATCGACGGACACAGGAAAATCGGGGATCAAAATCGACCCACAGGGGGTTTTCTCTTTGTTCTTATACACCGTATTTCCCCGTGTATTAGCCCGGGCTTATACAAGCACTAAGTAGCAAATTGACCAGGCTTATACACGGGGCAGGCTTATACTCGGCGCAGGCTTATATTCCTTTAGCTGTAGAAACACCATGATACCTTCTTACAGTTTTCAGAATTACCTACTTTTCGGACACATTTACTGCAACATTTCCAATAGTTTTCTTACCAATTCAGGCTTTATTTCTCTTTATAATGGCTAGGGGACGTGAATGGAGTAAATAGGGGTTTCATAGCCGAAAGAATTATGTAAATACATTAAGTAGAAGTGGAGTTATGGCCTGAAATATAGATTTTATTGAGTATATATTATACTCTGGGCCCGGCTTACACAACATTAAGTCACCTTTTGCCCAGGCTTATACATGGGGCAGGCTTATACACGGGCCCCGGCTTATATACGGGGAAATACGGTTTATCTTTGGGGGCTTCCATAAAGTATGTACGCACCAAGGGGGATCTATTTTCTGAAAATCTTTGCGTACATAAATTTACACATTTATTTTAATGCGTACAGGAACTTTAGGGGTGGGGGTCAATTTCTGCAGAAAATTTGCGTATACACTTTATGGAAGCCCCCTTATCCCTGGTATCTCATTCAGATATGTCTGAACTAATGTTTAACATTTTCGTTAAAGATGAGCTCTTCTTGATATACATTAACCGTGATTAAGCTATAACCTCTCCCTAAGGGCCGAGTCATTTATTGAGAGCTGCGAGGGCTTGGTGGATATATGGGGGTCATAATAATAATAAAAAATCGGGTCCTTGTGGGGGGGGGGGGGGGGGGTCCATTTGCTTGTGTGTGTGTGGGTGTGTGTGTGTGTGTGGGGGGGGGGTTATATATAAAAATCGAGGTTACTTTCGCTTAATTTGGGGGGGGGGGATTGTCAGAAAATTAATCGACCAAGCCCCCCATAAATGACTCAGCCCTTACAAGGGTAATGATATTGTTTATGATGATTATCATAGACAATATCCCCCAGCCCCCTACTTCCCCAAACTCCGGGCGTGAACCCCTGCATGTGCATTGAGTTTGCAGCTATGCGGAATAGCAGGTGTTCTTGCCAGAGCTCTCCAACCAGATCCTCTGGGACTGCACCTACCGTGTAGCACTGGGTTCACTGGACCGTGACAGACGGCGGCGCGGTGCTTGGAGAGCAGTAATGTGGTTCTGGCGCTGATCTTAATGCTGTGCACCGGACGGGAGTGAGTGGCCGACAGCCGATTATAAAGGGGGCGAACAACGCTGTGAGGTTGTGTGCACAAAGTGTACATGCTGCCGGGGGGGGGGGGACACTCCCCATATTTCTAAGTAACTATGTGTGAACATCACATCAAATTAAGGACCCTTATCAGGGGGGGGGGGTGGTGTCAACAAAAGAGCACCCTTTTCATGAGAAACCCCCATATCTTTATCAAGGGGACCAGGGAAAGTTACCCTTCATCAAGCCTGATTAGTAAGAACAGAGACATGGAATGACAGAAAATAACTCATACACAGTAGGCACAAACCTCACCCTAATAATTCCCACTCTGCAAGAAACATGAAAATGTGCCTTTCTTGTTGAGAAAAGCTGCACTGTACCCCCAAACACGAGCAAACATCCGAGAGTTTTCCCAGTCAATCCGTCCAAAAATGCACCCCTTTTCGTCCAAAATAACCGAAAAAGCAACCCTTTTAAAGGGTCCTCGCGGCCCCAGAAACATCCCCTAACCCTATCCCCTGGAATCATATATATTCACACATGGCTCCAGAGGGGTCAAAAGCGACCTGGCGACCTGGGCTGTTTTCCAGGCGACCTGGCGACCTGGTACAATAATAAAAGCGACCTGGCGACTTTTGGAAAAGTTTGACTATAGGATGAATGGTCTAAAAAAGCGACTTTGGGGTCATTAATTTCCATGGGGCCATTAATTTCGGCGACTTTCCGACTCGAGGGGGGGGGACCCCTCTGCACCCCCATAGTAACTGATGCTGAGGGAGTGCCCCCCCCCCCCCCCCCCCCTCATGGGACATGCTGGCAGCTTACAGGTCTCGCATCGCGTCACCCTGTGTGTTGAGAGCAGAGAGGCGTCGGCAAGCCGTGTGGATGGTAGACAGCCAACATTCCGCCCCCAGACACTGTTACCAGACGGGATTCCTGTGCACAGGTATAGTGGTGGGTCTTTCCCCTGTGGTCCACATTTCACAACAGCCACGACTCTGTATGAGACCCTTATCGCGGTGTTACCATCGTAGGACTGTTTGTGTGCTGTTCTTTGGTTTTACAGAGCTCCTAAACAGGCCTGGTGATTCACCTGAGCTAAGGAAGCAGAGTCGGGTCATACCGCACGCACAGGTGAGTCCCGTAGCACGACCCGGAGGAACCACTCCTCATACTTTATGGCCCTAGACCCCTAAATTCGACATGGCGACAGGGCCATTTCTTAAAATCGACATATGACATGAGGCTTAGTGACATGCGACATGAGGCTTAAAAAGATAGTGACAGGAGACATGGACAGTTCTTAAAATCGACATGGGACATGAGCATTATTAAGCGACATAGACATGCGACATGGCTATTTCTTAAAATCGACATGCGACATGGGGACCCCCCCATCAAGGGCCCCTACTTTATATAGTTATATGCGTGAACATCAGCTGAAATGTGGTACCCTTATCAAAATTAAAAGAAATAGCACCCTATTCACGGGAAATTGAGCAGAAAACATACAATAATCATGGGAGACTAAGAAAAATATACCATCATCACTGGTGGCGATAAAAATTATGAGTAATCCCCAAATATGTTCTAATGGTCTTAGAATGTACCCCCAGGGGGTCACTTCCTATAGCTTCTATATTAAGGCCACTCAAAAAAAAAAAGTTGTTTCTCATCACCGCGCGCATCATAAAAATTATGATTTGGGGAAAACTTTTTTTTTTTTTTTTAATACATTTTTGATGAAAAATATGTTAAAATTGTCAAAATATTGGCAAATTTGGTATCAAATTAAAGCTTATGCTGTCAGCAATGCAATTAGCTAGGTGTAACTTGCATTCTTACAACTTTTGCTGATCAATAAACTCCAAATTACTAAAATTTGAAAATTGATCGCGAAATGTCCAAATTGCCCCGCGTAAAAAAAAAAAAAAATTAAATAAAAAACGCCCTCGTCATATTTTTCATTGCTTGGTGATGAGAAACAATTAATTTTTTTTGAGTGGCCTAACCATGTGCGTACACAAAATAGCGGGAAAGGGGTCCTTTTTGGGCCCCATTGGCGGGTCCGGCCGGGCCCGCCAATAGGGGTGCATATTGGGCCATTTTGAGGCAAAAGGGGTATGTTTTTAGGCCAGAAATATCCATCCAAAATGTCCAAAAATTCCTGTCAAAAGGGGTATATTTTGTGGGAACTTGGTCCAAATTTAGGGTGGTATCCAGCTAAACCGGGTCACCAGTTTCGGCCATTTTCAGGGGGATTTCCCGCCAAAAGGGGGGCAATTTTGACCAATTTATGGTTTCTCACCAAAAAGGGGTCCAATTTTGGCCAATTTAGGGTAGTGTCCCAAAATATGGGGCCTAATTTCATTACATTTTAGAGGGTTGACACGGGTGTGCGGCTGGCCCTTTGACAACCCTTACCCTTGGTGAGGGGGATTTTGGTCAGAACTGACCCTTGGTGAGGGGGATTTTGGTCAAAAGTGACCCTTGCTGAGGGGGATTTTGGACAAAAGTGCCTAGGTTTTAGAAATCTTTCCCGAGGAGTCGCCCTTGGTGTAAGAATTTTGGTCAAAAGTGACCCTTGTTGCAAAGAACTATAAGGCTATGTAGGCTGGGTGATAGGAAAACTGAGGATAGGTACAAATCATAGTGGACATTGTGAGGAATGTTATGTCAAGCAGATGGGCATAGTTAAAAAGATGGATAATGCTGATTAATCATGACACATAGGCAGAGTGAGAGGTAGTCATTATGAGGGATAGGTAGGCTGGGTGATAGGCAGATTGGGGATAGGTGGACTCAGGGATAGGTAGGCATAGAAAGTGGGCAAGAGTAGCAAGGACAGGAGTAAGCCTTAGTAAGCCAATTAAAGAGAAGGTTCTAATCCAAGGGATAGGTAACTTGAGGGATAGGTAGGCTGAGGGATAGGCAGTGTGCAGGATAGGTAGTGTGATACATGGGAAGAGTGCCTGTCAGATTGAGGGATAGGTCAATGTTGAATAGGTAGATTGAGGTACTGATTTTGATTGACAAGTTTATATCTAGATAATGTTCCAAACATTTTCAACATCTTTTTGTACATTTTTTAAATACTTTGCATCATCAAAGTTCATTTGTGAGTGATTTTGGTCAGGTTTTGAAAATTAAGACCACAATATTTGGATTCAGCAGGATTTTTCGGTCTAGAAAATCCCTTCTTTCCATATGGTATCACTCTGATAAGGAGACAAGAGGGCCATCTAAAACCCCCCCTTTCTTCATAGTTTTCAATACAGAGCAAGCATGGGGGGGGGGGGGGTAGAGGGGGGGGGGGCTATAACATTGGAGTCTACCTAGTGAGACATCCTATATAGCTAGTCAATATAGAATCCTTGGCGGAGGGGCATGGGGAAGGGCTGACAGATATTATGGTGACCTGACCCAGATCAGTCTCTGGTTGGACTGAGCATTCAGCCGCCCCATACTCCATACTTTCTTTTTCTGTTATTTTCTTTACAGAGGGACACACTTTGTTTTCTTTTTGACATGACCCCATCTTGCCTTGGTGAGTGTCGTTTGGGATATGGACTTTGCACACTAGACAATCAAGCAACAGCGGATCAGTGTCGAGCATATGGCATGGGGAGCTATTCCGCACTAGCTGGATGTCCACTGGACAGCGCCATATTGGACTGGTCCCAGTATGCACCCTCTCTTTTCCAGTCACTAGCTTCAGCAAATCATGTGGACCAGATCAGGGGGCTAAAGCTCTGCTTGGAGAGTGGAACTACTACATTCCCTGCATGTTAGGACACCTGCAATCTTTTACCTGTCCAATATAGGGTTGTGGTTAGGACAATGGACTCATGGCTAGCAGTACCTAAGTTCAAATCCCCTCCAGGCTAGGTGTGGTGACCATTTTAACCCCATTGGTTGCAAAAGCCTGCACCAAAAGTTTTGGCAAAACGTTTTTGTAAAACATGTTATGAACCTTTGCAAAAGGTTCGGGTATAGTTTTTTGGTAACCACTTTTGGTAACCATCTATGTTACACTAAAAGCCACACCAAGGACCGAACCCGGGACCCTCAGATTGGGAGTTCCAGGCTCTCCTGGTTGAGCTATGGAGGCTGCTGGTAGGTCCAAGTACAATAGGTTGTACTGTTAGGGAACATGCCTTTGAGTTTATAACCTTGGGTTTGACCCCATTGGTTGTTCAAGGTCCCTATTACAGTGTAGGCCTACCATTAGGGACCTTTAGCAACCACGTAAAAGCTCATTTAACGCAGATCTAGCAGTGCTGAAAGCATAGGATACGTCTGGGTTAAATAAGCTACGTCAGGTTTGCTAAAGGTCCCGATTATTTAGCATTGATCTTTAATGAGGAAAATCAATAACAAAGTTTACCTATTGTACCTGGACCTACCAGCAGCCTCCATAGCTCAACCAGGAGAGCCTGGAACTCCCAATCTAAGGGTCCCGGGTTCGGTCCTTGGTGTGGCTTTCAGTGTAACATAGATGGTTACCAAAAGTGGTTACCAAAAAACTATACCCAATCCTTTTGCAAAGGTTCATAAAATGTTTTACAAAAACGTTTTGCCAAAACTTTTGGTGCAAGCTTTTGCAACCAAAGGGGTTAAAATGGTCACCACACCTAGCCTGGAGGGGATTTGAACTTAGGTACTGCTAGCCATGAGTCCATTGTCCTAACCACAACCCTATAGTGGACAGATAATAAATGGTGTGTCCAGGTACAACCAATGCATAATACACATGTAGAGGCCTAGTGTAATCATTGCTCAACTCTCCCCCCTGATGTTTAGCCCCCCCTGAGACCCACACTGCTAGTTCTAAGTGTCCCCAATTGTGGCAGCACTGGTATCCCGCTAATGAGGAATATAGGGCAGTGGTGGCGAATCAGCATCGAGTGTAGGATGTTGATAATAGTGCATTCCGGGAGCGAAGGCAAATTAAACTTTGTATAATTTCTTTGTCACATGGATGTTTTTCGCCATACAGGCAACTTTAGTACAGAAGCTCTTCACAATAGATCCAAAGTATGCAAACTTGAGACATTTAGGTGCAAACAACTACTTGGATATATCCACAAGTACGCCCAAAACAGAGAGAACATTGTGATGCCTACCAGACTGCTAAGGGGAAATGTGAAGGGTATTTGGCCCTTTGGCCCGTGTCCTACCTGGCCGTCTGGCACCTGGCCCCCTGGTAATGGGGTTAAACTTTAAATTTGACAAGAAAAAAATTCAAAGTTGAAAAAAAATGAAACAATGGGGTCGAACCCAAGGTTATAAACTCAAAGGCATGTTCCCTAACAGTACAACCTATTGTACTTGGACCTACCAGCAGCCTCCATAGCTCAACCAGGAGAGCCTGGAACTCCCAATCTGAGGGTCCCGGGTTCGGTCCTTGGTGTGGCTTTTAGTGTAACATAGATGGTTACCAAAAGTGGTTACCAAAAAACTATACCCGAACCTTTTGCAAAGGTTCATAACATGTTTTACAAAAACGTTTTGCCAAAACTTTTGGTGCAGGCTTTTGCAACCAATGGGGTTAAAATGGTCACCACACCTAGCCTGGAGGGGATTTGAACTTAGGTACTGCTAGCCATGAGTCCATTGTCCTAACCACAACCCTATATTGGACAGGTAAAAGATTGCAGGTGTCCTAACATGCAGGGAATGTAGTAGTTCCCCCCCGTTGGCGGTACCTGTCACATGACAGGTGCCTCCCCCTCGGAGAAAAGGACAACTCTCCATCAGTTGTTGTTCCTTCTAAAAATTTGGGGTGAATTTTGGAATTTTATCCACAATTTTTGGTGGCAAATAGATTTACCTTTTTGTTTTTGATTTTTTTTTTGATGGTGAAGTACACTTTTTTTTGTAATATAGATGATGTGAGAGTATGTAAATACCAAAGGTCTGGGGAGAATTTTGGTTTGTGCTTGGCAAGTCATCTACATTATATACAGTGTAATCTTAACTATGCGAACCTTCTTTTGTACCAACTTGGTACTTTCTTAATCACATACATATACAGTGTAGTAATATTTTTGTGTCTTTATCTGACACTTTTCAAATCATTGTTTGAATTATATACACAGTATGGTACAGCTTTTGTGGGACTGAGTGGATTTTGATATATCAATGTTCACATGTAAATACAAATATACAGGGTACATATGCAATTTATGCAAAATCTTATGATAATCTTTTACAAACTTTTTTGTTTGATACCAAAAAAACCAAGGCAACTTTTATATAAAAGTAGGCCAACCGGCTTGAGGTTTGTTTTCTTATTTCTAGATAGCGCTTATCTATGGATTTGCGTGATATAGCAATCAGTAATGTACATTTTATGCATAGTTATGTCCTTTTCCGGTGGCGGATCAGTGTTCATAATTGTGTCATCTAACATTTACTTACTTTTGTAAGTTTGTATGTACAAATACAGTCTTTTTATGCAGATATTTTGTCCTTATCCGATGGAGGGTAAGTGTTCATAATGTCATAAAAATGACTTGGTATCTTGTTTCTGCATTGATAGTTGAAGCTTACAAGATTCTTGGGTGTTGATACTTTGCAACTTTGTGGATCTACACTTTGATCAGAAATGTCTTTGCAGTGAGACGCTGCTGTGAGATTTAAGTCTTTTGTGTAGTCTCCTAGGGTTAGTCAGCGGACTATCTCCCTTTTTGCTTCATGTTTTTCTGTAAATAGTTTTACATAATACAAAGGTATACAGTGTAAAATACAGTGCAGATACAGTGTTATATACAAAACATGTTTGGTTCAGCAATTTAATTGTAGCAATACAATTTCACACATATATATGCATGTTTGAGCAAGTTTGACATGGTTAAGAGTATGCAATTGTTTTTGTAAAACTTCAATTTCTTTTTCAAAATTGGCTGTTTCATTTTGGGATACCTTAAAATTGATTCCCTGATACTACTGACACACACTGAGACCTTATTTTGACCTTGGGATTGTGAAAATAGTTTTACATAATACAAAGGTATACAGTGTAAAATACAGTGCAGATACAGTGTTATATACAAAACATGTTTGGTTCAGCAATTTAATTGTAGCAATACAATTTCACACATATATATGCATGTTTGAGCAAGTTTGACATGGTTAAGAGTATGCAATTGTTTTTGTAAAACTTCAATTTCTTTTTCAAAATTGGCTGTTTCATTTTGGGATACCTTAAAATTGATTCCCTGATACTACTGACACACACTGAGACCTTGTTTTGACCTTGGGATTGTGAAAGTTTGAAAATTTTACACCTTGATTTTTGAGTGGCACCTTGAGCCTATTGTTTAATGCGGCGCAAGATACGTCATGTGCCAGGGTGACACCGGTGGTTGGCACCTTGGGTGAGCAGATCATGTGCTTACTCATGGACTTGTCACCTGAGGTGAGGGGATCACTTCAGAGGGTGAACAGTGTCATTTGGGGGTGGGGTAGGGGTTATAAAGGCTGTGTGGACCACAGTAGGGTCACTTATTCCTTGAGTACCTTGAGATAACACAGTATGGCGCATATGGCAATTTTGGAGGATGAGTTGGAGGCTGTACCTGAGGTACTTGCATATCTCCCTGAGGCTTGGCTCCAGGGTGATATGCAGGCCTTAGACCTGTGGTTGGGTGAGCAGAGTACCTTGGAAGGGTTGACTCCTGGTACTCCTTTTAGGACGCGGTGGTTGTATAAAGTCTGGCGCGACATTGCCAGTCTTGGTGATGTTTTGGTGTGCAGTCATTACGGATGGTACTTCCTCGGTGCTGGCGGGATTTCCCTGCGCAGGGCGGCCTCTCTGGAACTGTTTGCTCAGGCCCTGTGCAATTTGGATGGATATGACCCACGCAACCTTTTCACCAGAAATGATGGAGTCATATGGGACTTCCTATTGGCTGTCGGCCTATGTGCTTACACCGTGACAGGTGATGCTGCAGACAGCGCTGAGCATGCCCTGTCTACTCTTGAGGCAGGGTTTGTCCAGTGGAGGGAGGGGAAAGAGTGGCTGTTCAGTGAAGATACATGGATTGGTTGGCCGAGTCCTGGGAGGCCTTGAGTCGGAGGGACAATAATAACTAGTGGGTGGTGTCTATAAATGTCAAAATAAACGGTCCTTTTCAGGGCCAACCAACTTTTCACAAAAGTTTTGGTCAATCTCAATCCTGTATAATTGTGCTTATTCTTCCCCATGTACTTTCTCACTAGTTATAGCTGTAGGTGGTTGGGTGAGTATGGTGAGTACATTTTTGAAAGTATTGGTGCTCTCTCTTTGGTCGTAGATTATGATGTTTTCTAGCTTTGACTCATGGGTATCCATGGTGACAGGCTGGGGTGAAATGTCATTTTGTAGTAGCATGGCAAAATCTAGATTAGGTTCCCTGAGCGCTGGTATTATGCTGAACCTGGCACGCCATGGTAGGTTGATAATTTCTGGCAGTAAATATGCGGTCTCTCCTTTCTTTGTAGTAATTACTACTGGTCCATTCCATTCAAATACCAGTCTTGGGAGAGGGTACATTTTGATAATCATATCTCTGTATGTTGGGGCTGAAGCTTTTATAATTGTATCAAACTCATGTGGCACTGGACGCAGGGGGAAGGAGAAGTTGGTGTCTCCTTTGTAGATTTTTAGTACTACTGTGGGATTTGTCCTCTTTGTGACTTTTTCCCTTTCCACAGTGCTTGGTTGCCATACTCTTTAGATATTTGGTCAGCCTGTAGGCTGAGTAAATGGTGAGTGTGAATAATATGGCTATGATAAGAGTATGGGTCTCATGGATGGTTAGAATAGGGGTGGGGCCCTGTTCTGTGGGTGCCGTGGTGGTATCCTTCTGATATAGGGTCTCGAAGGCTTTTTCCATAGGCTTCTCTGTGACAAATCTATATGCTTTTGCAGTTGGCATATAAGCTAGTAGTGTGGATCCTCTGTGCATTTTGAATAGGGTGTAGGTGGCCAAAATTGTAGCTATAACCAAAAGTATCATTCGTATGATAGCTGCTGCTGGATGCCGTGCAAATTTGTATAGATAGGACTCTACTAGTCTATTTTCCAGTGGCTTAGCCAGGCTGGAGGCATCATCTAGCAGGGTTTTTGCGAATGGGTTTAGGTCTAGTAATGTTGATTCATCAATATTACTTGATTTCCTTAACATATTCAGTGTCCTGGATAGGTTGACCTTAGGAAAAGGTGGCAGGTTTGCCTTGGAGTCTGGTCCAATTTCTTTGATTTCATTTAGAGCCGCGAGAAAAGGTAGGTTTATGGTCTCCAAAGCATAGTGAAATGAAATTGTAGTTTTGCATGGCAACCTAGAATTTGGTAGTGAATAGTGATCTATATTCACTGTGCATAGGCATGGTACACCTATGATTGAGTGTGATGGTGCTTTGTGAGTGGTAGCTGGTTTCCCATGACACGTTACTGTGTACGTGGGAGAATTTGTGGTCACAAGATATTCATCTTGTGAGATGGCTACAACGTGTGAGATTGGTCTCTTCAAGGGTGAGATGGTAAATTGGCACATTTCCTTGACTTGCTGAGCTAGTTTCAAATAAATAGCTACCGTGCATGTGGGTACATGTCTGTGGATTCTCGGGCTGGTTTTGGTACAAATTTTGATCTTAGATCCTGGACAGGTTAGCATATCTGCATTTGTTAGTTCAATGAATAGTGAACCATCTTCAGAGATAGCTAGGAATTTGACATCAGTAATTAATTGGGTACCTCCCTTTGTAGGTGTCTCCTTGGTGTTGATTGGTACTGGTGTAGTTACCAGTTGGAATACTCTAAATGTGGAGACGGTGGATGCTACAATGATATCCAGGTGAATGTATATGTACCGTTCTGTATAGGTGTAGGATATAATTCTTTGGGAATAATAGTAGTCAAGGTCAGTTATGGCGACCTTTGATCCTGGTGAGTGGATTCTGAGTGTCATGTCCAGATCATTCAGATGATCAGTTAGTTCATTGACCAATAGTTCAGGTAATGGCTCATATATGGCTCCAATGTTCTGTCTAACGGTGGGCAGATATATGATGGCTTGAGAAGTGGCCATCATCACTAGTAGAAGAATTAGCTTTAGCTAGGGGGGGTTGTTAAATCGCTAATTTTGTTGTACGGTTCCAGGGACAGGCTCAAACTATGCATTTGGGACCCAAAACTTGGGAAAACACAAAAATAATTTTTTCGGACCCCTGTGACACCCCCGTACATGGGGTCCGAAGATCTGCCATATATTGAGAAAACAGCCCAAATTCAGGCTTTCAGATTCCTACTCAAACCTCACCATGCCTTCATGAAAATGGTTAGAAACCTTCATTTGGGACCCAAAGAGAGCATTAAAAGTTATATTGTTGTGATTATAGGGGTGTTTCCCCCTCTCGGGAGGGGGTGCGTCCATGGTAAAATACCGATAAATCAGCTTTTTTGAAGGCATTTGCTCCTATACTGCCATAAAACATCACCATGAACCATTCTGAAGGACTCCCTGTTTCTGTTAACTACCCCCTATGACCCCTAACACCCCCCCCCCCCCCCATAGCATGCACCAATAGCCATCAGATAACTCCCTTCCCCCCCTCCGCCCTCGCCTCTATATTACACTGTACTCAGAATATCAGGATCTTTGTACAGTAATAGTCATCCACAGACACCTTAGCCTGTCTTGGGAGTAAGACAGTGTTTAAAAGAGGGGTGGGGGATATGGAGGGGGCCCAGACCTCCTCCCTTACCCTATACAGACATAAGAGGAGGGCTACCAACCAACTCCAGCCATCAGACCTCTTATAATCTATTTATCATACATGCATGAATGGCTTTACCACCTCAACAGAAAACTGATAAGGGACCAAAAGAGACTATTACAGGTCATATTCTTGTGATTGCATGAATATAACCCAAATCTTGGAGGGCCTTTGCTTCAATGTATTTGAATTGTCAACATATTAAAATGAGTTTAGATCAGATAGATTATACCCTTTTCAAAGGTCTCTATTTTCATTTTGAGTTACCCTACCAATGATCACACCCGCCCCCTCCATTTTATGCCTAGTACCTCACCCCATGTGTATTCATGGTCAAGATGACTGTTTCATGTTGTTACACTTATTATACATAGTAATTCTATAATAGTTATAGCAGAGATCTAATATTAACATCACTAATAACCTGATACAACAATAAATAAAAACCCTGACTCTCCTCCTTAACCAAGTGGTTAAATGCATAGAATGATGGATGGTAGAGAGGTGAGGGGGTGGGGGAGCCTGCAAATGACTCCAAATAAGGACTGGTGTCCATATCTCTTTGTCTACACCTTGCATGGTTAGTATCCTAGACATAAGACAAAAGATAATTATTTAATTCAATTCTCTGAGGTGTTAAATACATACTCTGAACCCTAAATATTATTGAAGCCAATAATAAACCTTGCAATTATATTATGGGGAAGGGTAGGTAACCCTGATACCTCATTTGCAATGCTAAAGATCAGATTTTGTCAAAGACGGGCATATATGCAACATCTCAGGGTGCTGCTATAATATTCAGATGTATGAAAATATAACATAGGTTTGGTTCTTGGTAGACCTATGCCATCCCCTATATGGGGTAAAGGGTAGAATCACATATCAAACTTTGAGGACAGATGAATACATATCTTGATATTAAACCAAATATTGGACCCAAATTTGACTTGAAGTACAGTATCCCTCTACCAGCTGTAGTAGATACACCTACCAGGGTGATCTCAAGGACCCAGCTCACTCATTCTTTTTTTTTTTGGAGGGGGGCCCTCTTTTAACCACACCACTGTCCCACTCACAGGCATGATACATACGATGAGAGGCAATGCTGTGCACTGTGCCACATGGAGGGAGGGTTGGGCTGATGGTTATACTGTGTGATATGGAGCCGAGGGGGGGGGGGGGTTATTTCATGGCTATTAGTTTGGGGTGAGGGTGGGGATGGGGTGGAGGTGGGTCATAAGGGGTGGTTAACAGGAACAGGGAGCCCTCAAGAAAGGTTCAAACTATCAGACAGGTCTTATGTTAATACATTATTTCAGTATAGGGTAATTATAGAGGCGAAGCGGGGGAGAGTTATCTGATGGCTATTGGTGCATGCTGGGAGGGGGGGGGGTCATAGAGGGGAGTTGACAGAAAGAGGGGACCCTCCAGAAGGGTTTAATCTGCCTGATAAGGTGTCCTGAGGATCTTTTATGGCAGTATAGGGATGTGATTGTAAGGGAGCAAATGCCTTCAAAATAGCTGATTTATCGGTACTTTACCGAGGACTAACCACCTCCCCAGAGGGGGAAACACCTCTATAATCACAACAATATGACTCTAAATGGTCTCTTTAGGTCCCATATGAAGGTTTCTGACCATTTACATGAAGTCATGACTTGATTTTAGAAGGAATCTGAAAGCCTGAATTTGGGCTGTTTTCTCACTATTTGGCAGATCTTCGGACCCTATGTACGGGGGGGGGTCACGGGGGTCCGAATAAAATATTTTTGTGATTTCCCGTGTTTTTGGACCCAAATGCATAGTTTGAGCCTGTCCCCGAAGAAAAGTAGATTTATCACCCCCTACTTTAGCATGCCTGAAATATAAAATATATTCTATGTCTTTAATAGTGAGACTTCTACTAGTGTTTTTGCAATATACTTAGGTTTAAATTGGTTTGCTGATTTTGTGAGCTATCCTTTTTGCTTATGTGAAGTATCCACTTGGCACTGACTCTGTGTACATAGTTATGAGTGCAGAAATCCTGGTTGGTCCCAATAGTAGTATAATAATCAATGCAGTGTTTGAACTGTACCTTTTTCCATGATCAAGCTAGTGTTGGCTTAATGTCCAATCTGTGCTAGAGTCCTTTCCCAAGATTGTAGTAACTGGGTATGATATTGTAGAGTGGGTGTGGTCTGCTTTCTGACAGAGTCCCTCCTGCTATAGGAGAACTGGTATGGCTAGGACCAGCTGGTGTGTACCTGACTGCTGCAGGAGTAGAACTGGTGAGTTGGCTATGGAGTCGGGGCCTCTTATGTAGCCCACCCTACCCTCATCCATTGAGGGCATGGCTTTGTTTCCCTGGTGGCCTAGCTATGGGCCATCAGTGTAGGCTTGTCTGACTGGGGTAATTATGTCTGGGGTAATTAGAGTGGACCACCTGCATCTGTGGGGGTTTTGATTGCCCTGGCAGGTGTGTGGGTCCTTTGAAGGGTAAGGGTGTGTCTAGACAGTAGTCTCTTGGCATAGCACGCTCTGTTTCATGTACTTTATAGGATTTAGGTTCAAACATTTTCATCGTTGCATTCTTTCAAGCATGCTAGCCTTGATGCAAAAAGATGATAATTGTGGTTTCTTCAAGCTTGGGTTGCTAATCCCTTTAGGTAGTCTCTTTTGGCTTTTGTGTGTAGCCTTTTGGGTCTCAGACTTCAACCCTGTAGTAATCTGTCCTTTGATTCTACTTTGTGTGCACATTGTTTTGTAACCTATATAGTGTATATGGTGTCTTTTCTGTCCTTTGTGTGGGTTCATAATCCTATGTTGATATGAAATCCCTACTTATCATTCATGATTTTGGACAGTTGTTGGAAATTAATTTCCTTCATATAGAGTGTATATACTTATTTGACTATTATTCATAGTCTGTGGGTATAGATATTCCATATGATCATGTCAATATATAAAAGTGATTTACTTAGATATTCTCCCTTGCCTTGAGTTTCTTTTCACCTTGTGGTGGGCTGGTCTGGGTACTATTTGGTTTAGTCCAACTGACTCTTTGGTGAGTGTGATTTGGGATTTATCCCTTGTTATCCTGTGGATGAACTTTGAGGTGTGGGGAATGAGTCTGTGTGCAAACTCATTTTTCCTCAGTGTTGTGACCTTTTTGAGCCTATCAATATGTACTGGTCTGGGGACTAGTAGGTTATTTGATAGGTTCTTCAATCTTGCGCTGGTTGGGGTTGGTCTTTCTGCAACAACACATGGTCCCATGTATAGGGGTTGAAGCTTCTGTAGGGGCTAGGGTTATACGGGGTTTATATGGCGGGTTCTGTTGGATGCTGTGTTGCGAACTCTGTCCGAACCCTTCAGCCCGACGGCAGCTGGCAGCACCTGCCTCGGGCTTGGGGTATGTACAGAGGTCGCTATAGGCTTCCGGTCTGCGTGTGCGCACGCGATTGGCTGCCTATATATAGCCGGCATCCGATAGGACTCGTCGGTCACTCTGGATCCACGCTTGGACAGAGGCCCTGCGATCGTATCGGCTACAAGCCTACTGACCCGCTCCGAACTCTATAGGGAGTTCACACTGATATAGCTTTGCCTGTCTACGTTCCTGAATAAACCTGTGATTCGCAACCTGTACACTTGATCCGAACTGTGTCGACTTTGGTTCTTTACTTAATAATATAACAGTATTATAAAGGACAAAGTATTGTTTATTACACTAGTGCCGTGACCAGTTCTGAGTGAAAACACAGGTTAGCCTGTGGGAAGCACAGACCACATACTCTGGACGGAGTACTGAGGTCTCCCAATGAAGCGGAAGCTTCATCTCCGAAGGGGACACCTGCCATAGAGGAGGCAGAAACCCCAACGAAGGGTGTGTATGTTCTTCAGGGAGCAACTGCACCACCGAGAGTGGAGGAGACTCCAAGGCCGCGAGGGCCCAAGATAATGAGTCGCTCATTAGAAGAGATGAACCTGTCAATGTTTAACATTGGCGGATCCCGTGAAGCGGCTCCTACACCTCGGATGTATGGCAATCCAGAGGAAGGTCGTTTTGATGACTACAGAGAAGCAAGGGTGCAGGAACGACTGCAACTTGCCCAAAGAGAATTGCTGACCATACAGACTAAATCTGTAGAATAGTCTGACAAATTGATTTATCTGGAGGGTGCGATATGCCACTGAAACTCCAAGATAAAGGAGAAAGACGCAAGGTTGTCAACTCTGCTAGAGGAGAATGAGAGACTGACGCAGTCCTTGAGCGTGGTCAGGTCCGAATTCCATAATGCGAACACGGATCTGAACCAGATTTGCGAGGCCAGAGATCGGATGGTAAATGAAGCTGAGGGTCTGCTGGTGGAAATCATCCAGGATACAGACACTCTGAAGGAAGCTTGCCACAGTCTAGCTGCTGAATGCGAATTGTTGAGGACTAAGAAAACTGCAATGCAGGAATTCTTGTTGGAAGCTCGCCGCAGCATCCAGGACAGTAGGGCGGACTGTAGTAGTACCTCCTACGCTTCTGCGGATAATGGAAGCCCGTCAGCTGGCTATTATTTGAGTTTCTCAGACACTCCAAATCTACCAGGTGGACGAGGAGTGACAATTGAAAGTGCCCTTTTTGCCTCAACTCCGGGGAGACCCGGAAGGGTAGGCCGAGCTAGGGGCAGGGGAATGGCCAGTGTATACTCTCCGAAGATGGGTATGCCTGGCATCCGGCCAATGCCAAAGGAGGGAGCCTCCGCAGCATCTGGAGCAGGGGGTCCGAAGGTGCAAAATCCTTTGACGACCTGGGTAGCGACTCAGCATGAGAAGTTGCAAAAGCAAGAAGAGTTGTTGGAGGCGGAATGTCAAAAGAAGGCGGCGATCCAAGAAGCAGCAGCCAAGAGATATCATACTCCGATAAGCTTGGCTGAGTGGCAAACCTGTCAAACAGAAAAAATGTTTCAGGAGTTGAAAGCTCTGGAAGATCAGAGACGATTGTTCCGACAACAGGAAGCGGCCATAGAGCAGCAAAAGAAACGAATGAATGAGAATGCTGTGTTGGCCGAGGAGTTGGCCGAAAAAACAGCTGCAGTACTCAAAGCCCGAGCAGAGGGATTGAGGGCTGCTGGTGAGGCTGCGAAAGCTAAACTTGCGCAGGCTCAACAAGAGCAGGAGGTAGAGAAGCAAGCTAAAGAGCTGGAGAAGGAGAAGGAGAAGGCGGAGCATCAGTTGTTACTTGCACTGTCACAACAGTGTCAGTATATGACAGATATGGAGAAGAATTTGTGGTTCACTCAAGGGATTGATCCAACCAAGGAGGTAGTAGCGTATGGTACATACCAAGCGTATCTGGAACGGCTGAAAGGCTCAGCCCCACCTGGAGGGTCCGCAGGACCAACAAGTCCGAAAAAGGCTCCGAGGAGATCAATCCTGAGTACAGCGATGCAGGAGCTGTACGATACAAACCCTGCTATAGCTGGGATAGGATTGCACAATTTGGGGGTAGAACAGGATGCTTCATCGGCCATTTCTAAGTGCCTGTCGATCACCTCAAAAATTAGGGGATTGACCAATGCAGCCAGGCGGATAGCTAGTGAGCCTAGCCCATACTGGCAAAGGAACTCGTGGGAGGAATGGCTGGGAGCCACTGTGGAAGATATCAACCTGAGTGGTTGGGATCAAAATGACGTCATCCCTTACATCTGTAAAGGATTGCGACTGGGAGACTGCCTCATAGCTGTCGAACAGGGGAAGGATTCTTGCGGTTTGAAAGGCACCTTTAAAGAGCTTGTGGAAACATGCACAGTGCTGTTCGGAGGTTCCGCTCGGAATGATCCGATGGTAGGGTTTAAAAAACGTGTGCAAGTGCAAGGCAAGAACAAGGCTCCTAGGGTGTTCGGTCTTGCATTGATGAGATTCCTGAAGAAGGTTCATCCCTCTTCGGGTATACATGACGCCTTATTCTCTAAGGAACTGTTCTCTCAGTTCATCGGTGGACTGGGGGATCCTGATGTACAACACGTGGTGTACGATACGTGGAGGGCAGATACGTCTTTGGATGACCTTTTTAAGGCCATCGAGATACATGCCCTTAAAAAGTCACTGCTGGGGGATCAGGTGCCTACTCGATCGTCCGCCATTCAGGAGTGTTCTCCAGAGCAATCTGAAGGGGAGAGCAGTGGGGAGGAGGCATCTGCTTCAGCGGCGCAGTTTAAGAGGAACGGGAATCCTCTAAAACTCCGTGGAAGGGGAAGAAGCAGGAGGGGGTAGGAGACCCACCTCCGAAAAAGGAGTCCTCAGAGAAGAAGGCTCTGATGATGGATGCCGCGTTCTTAACGGCATTATTTGAGAAGATGACGACTTCCATTCAGGGGGCTACCCAGCCTAACCGGAGGAAGATCAACCGGAGGACCGCCAAGTGCTATAGGTGCTTGGAGATAGGTCACTTTGCTGCGGAGCGCACAGCACCGGGCCCAAAGAATCCCGGGAAGGAGGGAAACTAAGTGGGGTGGCCCGAGCTGGCGAGCAGACAACCCCTGGTAGTGAAGTACGCCAACATACCGGAGAGGTAGAGCCTAGTGGAGTTCTAAGGACAGAAAGAATACCAGGGGTCGCTTCGAACTTAGGGAGTCCGGATGCTGGCCTGGTGGACATCTCGGTCCAACAGTTGCCCGGCAATGAGGCAGGTAGGCCCATGACTGAAGGAGACGAGAATGTAGCGGCTGTCACAAACACGGTTTGGGTAGGAAGTACCCAGCTTTCCCCTGATCATCCATGTTTCGACCATTTGAAGAAACATGGGTTAGATTTGGCTGCTCCGAAGGACTTTAAACGCTTCACTGTGAATCCGTCTCCGCTGGGGGGAGACGGTGGTATGTGTCTGTTACTGTGGCCGGTAGGGCAGGCGGGTTTTTAGTAGATACCGAAGCTAGCCACTCCTTTATCTCCTCAAACTTATGCCGAGTAGTCGCGACGACTTCAAAACGAAGGTAAGCGCCTGCTCCGCTAATGGGTCAAGTACGCAGATGTATAGGCGCGCGTTCATACCGCTCTGAATTGGAGGGAAGGAGTACGTGGCTTCTCCCACAATTGCGGATATTGCAGACGACGGTATACTGGGGTTGGACTTTGCGGCGTTATATGACGCGGTCCTGAATCCTAGTACGGGGGTGCTCCGGATAGAGCACCCGTACCGTACGGCAGAGCAGTGTGCGCTCCGGCAAGTTTCAACAGTGGCAATGGTGGTCCAAACTGTGAAAATTCCCCCTGGACAGATGTGTGACGTGCTGGTCCGAAGCAAGGGGCTTAGGAGAGAGGAAGAAGCAGTTGTGGAGCCGGATGTGGCCATGTTGGGGAGCATCGGTCTGGTGGGCATGGACACCCTGGTTGGTGATGGTGCTTGGACTGTTGTACCGGTCTCTGACCCCGGGTTGGAGGCTAAGTATCTGAAAAAGGATACAGTGTTGGGGGAGGTGTTCTCCAGTGAGGCAGTGATGCCTGCTGGTCATGTGAGCATGAAAGGGGACCCTTCGCCTAGCACTCTGAGTGAGGGACTGGAGAAAATGATCTCTGATACGGATCTTACGGATCTGGGGGATCTCAGTTCCTTGAGATGGCTGGTGGAGAAGTATCAGGATGAGTGGCAAGTGGAGGCGGAGCCTTTGGGCCGAACTGACAAGGTGCTACATTCCATCAGTACCAGGGACGCACAGCCATTTAAAATGCCTTACCGACGCTTGCCATTGAGTAAGAAGAGAGTTGTTGAAGAACAAGTGAAAACCATGCTGGAACAGAAGGTGATCGTGCCTAGCACTAGCCCCTGGTCTAGTCCGGTTCAAATGGTTACTAAGAAAGATGGGTCTATTCGGTTTTGTATTGATTATAGACGTCTGAACGGAGTAACCAAGAAGAATGCCTATCCTCTACCTTGAATTGATGAGACTCTGGACTCGTTGGGTGGGAACCAATGGTTCTGCACCCTTGATTTGCAGTCTGGATATTGGCAAATCGGAATGAAGGAGGAGAATAAGGAAAAGACAGCTTTTACTAGCCATATTGGACTGTATCAGTTCGAATTGATGCCTTTTGGGTTGTGCAATGCCCCGGCGACTTTTGAGGCCATGATGGAAACTCTCCTGAGTGATCTATTATGGCTCAAGTGCCTGGTCTACTTGGATGATGTCATTGTTTTCGGCAAGACGTTTGAGGAGTGTGCATTGAACCTCGGCGAGGTATTGGAGATAATTCGGTCCAATGGGTTAACCCTGAAGCCGAAGAAATGTGAACTTTTTAGGAAGTCCATGGTTTATCTGGGCCGAATCATCTCCACCAGTGGAGTGGAGGCTGATCCGGCCAAATTGGAAACTGTGGAAACCTGGGAGGTTCCAAAAGGACCGAAGGACGTGAGGTCTTTCTTGGGGTTCTGTTCCTATTACAGGGACTTCATCCCCGGATTCTCGAGAGTGTCTCAACCATTATAAAAGTTGAGCCATTGGACTCCGGGGAGGAAAAAGGAACCTTTTCCCTGGGGGGTGGAACAGAGCAGTGCCTTCAAAGAAATTAAGGCGTTGTTTAGAGACACCCCCGTGTTGAGATACCCTACGGAGAAGGGGCATTTCATCCTTGACACTGATGCGAGCAATGAGAGCATTGGGGCCGCATTGTCCCAAATCCAGGATGGAGTAGAGGTCCCGCTGGCGTTCGCTAGTAACAGTATGAACAAGGCGCAGAGAAACTATTGCACCACTAAGCGCGAGTTGCTTGCGGTGGTAGTATATACGAAGAAGTTTAGACACTTCTTGTACGGTGGTAATTTCACATTGCGGACTGATCATTCAGCGTTGAGGTGGCTCCTTAATTTTAAGGATGCGGAGGGGATGATTGGTCTGTGGTTGAATCACCGAGTTCGGGTTGGAGAACTCTCATATCCAACACCGAGCGGGCACGAAGCATGTGAATGCTGACTGTCTAAGTAGACGTCTGGTCTGCCGTTGTGTGCATCCAGACTGTGGGGATTGTGGTGCTCACAATGCTGTGGTAGCGAGTGTGCGTTTGCCTTATGATGGGTTGTTACAAAACCTGTTGGATTACAGGGAATATGTGTATGATGGTGGTCTCGGATTACTATACGAAATACACGAGAGTGTACCCACTGGAGGATCATACTGCAGCTACCTGTGCGGAAGCACTGGTGAAGGGGTGGATACTCCATCTGGAGGCTCCCTTGATGTTACATAGCGATCAAGGGAGGGAATTTGAGTCCAAACTGTAGGCTGCTATGTGCCATCAGTTGGCTATTTGCAAGACCCGGACAAATCCGTACCGACCCCAGTCTGATGGACAGGTGGAATGGTTTTATCGGACTTTGATCCAGGTCCTGAAGCCTTTAGTGAACTCTCATATGGACGATTGGGACGACCAATGTGAGTTTGTGGTGCATGCGTATAACAATACGTGCACAGTTTAACTAATTGCACTCAGAACCTACTGGTATTCGGGGAGGACTTAATCATGCCAGCGGACTTGGTGTTCGGGGTGGTAGGGATTAGTCCAGAGGCACCGTGTACGGTGTTGTTTGTGGAATCTTTCCGGGAGAGATTCGAATTTGCCTATGAAACAGTGCGAGCTCATTTGCTCAAAGCTGCTACATGGCAAAAAGTGGGTTATGACACCGGTTCGAAGTTTCGGCGGTTCGTGGTAGGGGATAAGGTGATCCGCTTACACGAACCTCTATGCAACGTCAAGCTGGCGAATAACTGGGATGGACCACATACAGTGGTCAAATGTATCAGTCAGACGACTGTTCTGATTCAGTCCGAGGCAGGGCGTATCCGGACGAGCCATATGGCTCGGTTACGTACTTGGGCTGGGAGGGAGCTCACCCCGGGAACGGAGGTGGAAAGTGTGAATTCGGAGGCAGAATTTGTACCCTTGGAGAGGGTGTCAGAGGATATCCCCAGAAGGCGGGTACGGCAAAAGCCCCAAAAGACCTTGAAAAAGAAAGTCTCGGCAAGCGAAGGAAGGAGGGCACGGAAAACCAAAATCAAGGCTTAAGAAAGAGTGTCCTCCGGCCAGGTTACTTGATGCGGACGGTAATCCCGTCCGGAGGAGCCCTAGGCTGGTGGCTAGGGGGCTGTAACCTAGCTTGTTTTACACAACAAGTGTGGTGTCCTGTGTTTTTATGTTATATGTGTGCTACCGACAGGGGCGCTCAAAGTCGAAGGAAAGAATGGAGGAGTGATCCCAGAGGGTGGTGGACGGATAATCCGGTGGGATAATCTTTGATTTCCCATATAAATTCACCAATACTCCCGATGAACTTCCCATTTGAAGTACTCTTTGACTTTTGGGAGCTGCCCGTGTGGTGCGTTGATCCCTACAGCTCCGAGCTGCGGGGCGGGAGAGGTTGTGACCTAATTAATATGAAATCGGGTCACACCAGATAACGGGATCGCGTCCAATCACGCGAGACGCCGCGCATGCACTTTGTTTTGAAAACAAAAGTGAGGGAACTGCCATATTGATTTTGGCGTGAGCCTGGTCAGTAGAGGCGTGTGCCAGAGGCGACGGATCGTGTTTTTGGGCAGTTTTGGGAGGAGCAAGTGATATAAAAGAGGTGGTAAGCGAGTACACTCTTTTCTGAGGTTCTTTTAACAGTAGGGGGCGGCGGGGAACTTTGTGTTTCCCGTCAAAACCTTTGTCGAAAGACAACCACTGTCGGTAAGAATGGCCGAGCAACAGCTCCACCACTCCGAACCACTTGTTGATCCCGAGATGGCTTCGGCCATCAAAGGACTCCGGTAGCTAAACCCATCGGCATCTTTTGGTAGACATATTTCTTGTCATTTGCTATGAAAGCAGTTTTGTGTTGATCCTCCCTTCTTATGGGAATTTGGAAAAACCCTTGTTGCGCATCTAGTTTACTGAAAACAGTACGTTTGAGTGACCCTATCATATCTAGTGTGTCATCTGCACGTGGCGTTGATAAAGCTTGGTTTATCATATTAGCATTGACGTGGCGTAGGTCTGTGACTAGACGTTGGCCTCCAGATGCTTTCTGTACTAAAAATGATCTGGATGCCCAGGGTCCCTCTGCACATTCTCTGAGGATGCCCTGTCTGACTAGGTCTTCACAGACTTCTGCCATCTTAGCTTGCTTCTCAGGTGTCTGCCTGTATGGTAGGTAGTGACATGGTACTGCATCTGGTTTGATGTGAATTGAATGTGTGTATAGGTGGGTTGTACCTATGTCATTGTCTTTGCCTACAAATACATCTTGATACTTGTGGAGTAGTTTTTGGAGTCTATCTTGTCCAATATCTGTTAGTACACATTTTGGTGGCACATTTTCCATTATGTCTGGCATAATGTCATGAGCCTCACTGTGAATTGTGGCCAATTCATCATAAGTGTCATCTCCGGCACTCATGTCTGGCACTTGTAGTGTGGGTTCCTCAGTAGGGATGTCAGTGTCTGGTTGACGTAACTCAGAGGGGTCTACATCTGTGAATAGGGCTATTATATCACCCTTCCTCACCTTGTATGGTCGTTGGCTTGTATTGAGCAGTATGATTGGGTGCCTGTTCATTTCTGAGGGTGTTACTACTCCCTTTTGAACTAGGTATGGAACTCTGTTGTTCCTCTGCTAATTGTCTAATGTGCCTACACATCCTTCTAAGCATCTGAGGGATGTGACTTGTCCTAGCACTGCTAGTTCTGTGAAAGGAAGGATGGTAGCCTCCCTAACAGCTCGGACTGGCTTGACTTGTAGCTCTGGGTCTACATTGAATTCGATCTGTGATTGTGTTGCTTTTAAGAAATCTGTGCCTAGGACAACTGGCTTTGTGAGATTTGGAATAATTGAAAATGGGAATTCGAATCTGGTACCATGAATTTTGAATTTCAATACTGCTGCTTGTCTTACATGGCATATGGATCCATCTGCTAGGTGTACATTGAACTTTCTCTTTTTGATTTCTACATCTCAAGATTTCTGACACAGGTGATAGTGGCACCGGTGTCAGCTAAACAAGGTATTTTAGTGTGTTCATAGAATCTTGCATTTAAACAGCCATTTTTAAGAAGTTCAACAGAAATGTTGGTACTCTCACCCATTTCTTTTTGCGATGCATCTTGTTGAGGTGTGATATGGATCACTGATGGTTGGCTTGATTTTCCAGTGTGTACCTGGGGGATTGTCTCTGCTATACTAGCAATTGTTTCTGATTGTCCTAGGGGTTGTTGGTCTTGGATCTTGATGGGGGGTTGGAGAGGCTCACAACGCACTGGCCCAGCGGGGCTGTGGGTCTCTAGTTTCCCGAGTTTGAAGATCCTAGTAGCTGCTTGATCTGTTGAAGCACGCCAGGCTGAATAGCTTGAGGTGGCTGTTGGGGCTGCTGTTGGGGGTTGTAGCCTTGTGTGTTGGATCTGTAGCCATTGTCGCTGTCTCGACCTCTGCTGTTGTCCCGAGTGCTGTTGTAGTCATGCTGTCTGTCACAACTATTGCTGTAGTCACGACGGTTTTGATCCCGTCTGTTGCAGTCACGATCTCTGCTCTGGTCACGACGGTGGTAGTCACGGTCTCTGCTGTTTTTTCTGCTACTACCACGATATCTGCTGTTGTCACGACTTCTGCTGTTATCTCTACGCCTGGTGTCCTGACTGTTGCTTTGGTGATCTCGGCTGTTATTTTGGCTGTATCCTCCTCTGCCTCTTTGTCCTCCTCTGTTGCTATTCTTGAAGTTTGGGTCAAAGTTTTTACCTTGGTAGCCTCCTCTGTTATTACCAGAGTTTCTTTGTTGGCTGTTGTTAGGTTTACCTTGGTCCTTCAGTGCCCTTTGTTCTTGCCTCCTCACATGTTCATTTGACATGAGGTTCAGGCTTTGGTCCTCATCCTCCGATGAGTGATCCATTTGAACTGTCTTTGGGTCTGATTTGGCCTTCTTTGAGGGGTTTCCAGATTTCTGTGACTTTGTTTGCTTTACAAGCATAGAGTTTATGTGTGTCACAGATTTCAGTTGTACCTGCATGGATTCCAGTTTTTCCTCTAATTTTGAGTCCATTTTTGCTTCTATTTCAGATCTAATGTTATTTGTGGAGACATTTTATTGGTTTTCATATACCTCTGCTATTTCAAGGATTTGTGACCATGTTGAGGCTCCTTTGTGTATGACAACCGCACTGATATCTTACCTTAGACCTTGTAGAAGGGTTTCCTTTGTTCTCTCCTCTGATTTGTTGTGTGCTGTGGCTATATTTTGTAAGGCCATGGCATAGTCTGAGACAGATTCATCTGGATTTTGACCTCTTAATGCCTTTGCATCAAGGCGGTCATCTTCCTTTTTGAAATACTTTAGGAAGGCTTCCTTCATAGTGTCATAGTCTGTGTCTGGGTGTGCAGTCATGTAGGCCTTAAACCATAAACCAAACTTTGACTTTCCATCTAGGAAATTTGAGAAGTGTTTAATCCTATATGAGGGATACTTCCCATATTTGGAGTCAATGTATTGCTCATAGTCTGTGCAATGTCTCCTGGGGGATTGATTTTGGGAGGGTTGTGAGAATTTATCTTGTTTCAGAATGTCATTATGTGTCTCCTCTCTCTCCCTTTCTATCTTATCATCCAATGCTTTGACAGATTTTTCTCTTGCTAGTCTTTCTGCTACTTGTCTCTCCTGTACAGTAGAGACTTAAGTGTTGCACTTATACCTACAAGTGGAGCCTCTATGTCTGGTGCACTGGTTTGGGGTGTACTGTGGGGTTGTATAGACTTTAATCCCTCTGCTACTTGCAATTTCACAGTCTCTGCTAGCTGTTTCTGCATAGCCTCTGTTGGCTGTTTCAGCTGTTGCTGCATGGCCTCTTCTATTTGTTTCTCCATGCTTGTGGTATACTAATAATGTAGTACTAGTAGGTACATTGTATACTTGCTAGGGTAATGCAGACTTGTTGAAGGTGTTCTAGACTTCTGTGACAGTCTGGTGACGTCATTGACGGTCTGGTGACGTCATTGACGGTCTGGTGACGTCATTGACGGTCTAGTGACGTCATTGACGGTCTGGTGAGTCATTGACGGTCTGGTGACGTCATTGACGGTCTGGTGACATCTGTGACGGTCTGGAGACGTCTGTGACGGTCTGGTGACATCCATGACAGTCTGGTGAGTCTTTTCCTACAACCGTGGTGAGTGTGAAGGTGTGGTGGGTGTTACTGGTCCTTGGCTGTGGAGGTGTCTGTGCTGCCACCTTGAGGGATCTTGTTGAGACTTCTCCACCACTTTGTCATACAAGGAATCCCCTAAGTTGGGAGACTCTTTGTAATCTATTGAAGTTGAGTAAGTCTTGAGGTCTTGTAGTATAGTTGGTATTTATTACAAGTTGACAGCAACAGTACAGTAAGTACAATGTAGGTTCCACTCAGTTACACCTATCCACACAATAGTATAGGACTTGGTAAGTATACCCAAGAATCCTGAGGTGAAGTGAAGATGGACTAGAGCCAAGTGGGTCCTGCACCATGTCTGATAGTTGGGCCTAGTAGGGCATAGCCTATAGCCTTGTTCTCAGTCAGTGGAGAGGTCCTTGCTCAGTGGAGTCCATGTGTAGAATAATGATGGTGATGCCCAGTGCTGGGACCTGACCCTTTTTATAGTGGGTAGGCCACCAGCATAGCTTGGCAGATGGCATCCACATGTTAGTGTCAGTTGACACTGCACCCCTATGGGCATGTGGATGAGGACAATACAATTGGCGTTCTGTTAGGCACAGAACAATACAATTGGCGTTCTGTCAGGCACAGAACACTGTACCCCTATCCCAGTGGGCACAAAACCTTGATTCAACGTTGACAACTGGTTGATATAGGGTTACAGGGTAGATCAACCTGTTTTCAACATTGATGCAATGTTGCAATTTCAACGCTGTCAACCAAAACCTATTGCAACATTGATGCAATGTTTGGATATCAACCTTGAATCTACCATGGGGTTTCCCACCTTTCCCACTAGGTGCCTCCACAACCTACTTTTAGCATTTCTATCTCCATGCTACATCAATCTTCCCTAATTATAAGCTCTTATTTTCTCATCAATGTATACAATTGATCAAAATGTTATTTATTTTCATTGACAAATATGGTGTGTGCATTTGGTTGACATTTGGAATTAAATGACAAGAATACATGCATCGTTTCTGTAAGGCACCCATTATGATGCTAAGAATAGTAGATAAAGCCTCAGTCATGACCAGGTCAATTTGAAATGGATGTGAATGCCTCTTAGCGTGATCATCAGAGGTCATTCATGTACCCCTACCCTGGATGGTGCTAGAATTAGCATTTAATCTTGGAGAAATGGGGGGAGGGGGATGTTGTAATGAAAATATATAAATTGAAGGAATGAATCTACATAATAATACTGTATCTAATATACTGAATCTCAAATTATGCATCAGCAGTCAATATCAAGTCAATGTAAATCATTTTATTATATTTATTTGTTGTTGATTCACAATGGCCATATCAATATTGAATCACTGATGAATTATTAACGTTGATGACCTCATCAATATCAACAAAATGACAACCCTGTATCAACTGTTGATATCATGTTGCTACACACATTGAATCAACATTGAATCAACCACAGTTTGCCCACTGGGATCTAACACTAGGATGCTCCGGGTGCCGGTCGTGTGCGGCGGCCCGGAGCGTCCCTGCGGGCCGTGCGCGGCCCTCTAGGCCGTGCGGTGGCCCCCCGGTGCGGGTAGGGCGTGGGGGTAGCGTCTACCGCCGTTGGTGGTACCTGTCACATGACAGCCTATTACGTTGAGCTAGCCAAAGGTTAGTATTTTTAATTTCTTTTCGTAGGCGCTTGATCTTTCTTGGATCTGTTTCCTTCATGTTTTCTAGCCCCTTTGCAACATCTCATATGTGGTGCCTTGAATTTTAATTTCCTGTGGGTAGAATTTGAACAGGAAGCAATGCTCGCCCTGGCACATTATTCCCTTCGTCAGAACATGTGTAAATGGTTTTCGACATTGAGTTCCCGGCTTGCCTAATATCTTTTTTTAGTTGCTCTCCAAGTGACGATCCCTCTTACTTTCCCCCTGATTTTCTAGGTTTCTTCATCAACAACCTTTACAATGGTGAATGATTGAAATTATCATGTCAGGAGGATGAAACAAAGAGAGGATAAGGAACAAGAGGGATCAAGAGGGAGGGATGCGGAGAAGGTGATGTAGAGAGAGTGATACATCGGTAGGGATAGGTAGGGAGAGGAACAGGGACAGATAGCTATGGGCCAATAGTGGGATTATTGAAGTCTATTCTAATGTCTTGTCTCCAGCTTACCCCTTCCCCTGAAAGTCCCTAAACCACGGCAGCCCTTTATGTGCACGAAGGGATCCCTTTAAACAAGTACCCCTACTGATGCACTTGGACTAAAGTCTGGTTACCCAACCACATGGTGGCAAAAGCGCATAAACGTATACCCTCAGTCATTGCTGCTTGTGTAATTGAGCCTGGCAGCAATGACTTCCCAATCCTGTTCAGGCCCGGCATATGGGGCATTGCTAGTGCAAAGCATAATTCATTAACTACTCTTAGACATTTTGAAGACATGAAGCGTGTACACAACCTTCCCAAATTTCAGTAAGACATGTTTTCAACCACAGCAGAGGCGTAGGAAGCAAATTTTCATGGGAGGTGGGGGGGACAGTAGGGCCAGTAGGGCCCACCCCAACCAACTTTAAATATCGGATTTTAATTATGATTGCATTTATACACGCTTGTATTGGAATTGTATAAAAAAGAAGTTTTAAGCCCCCTTTAGTTCTGATTGGGGGCCCGAGCAACTCTGCCCCCTTTTCCTAAGCAGGAGAGGTGTGATTTGTCTATATCTGTAACTACAGATACCCCTGGCAGGAGCGCCTCTAAACCTGTAGAAAGGCCAATGGCTCCACAAAGTCATGACCTTGCTGGTTTAATTTTGCCACATGAATATTTTGGCATCCATTTTGATGACAAGCAAGAACAACAGACAAGGAGTTGGGGAATACCTGGGAGGGGCAGTCTATTTCAGAATATACTGCCCCTTCCACCTTTTGTATGTATATTAAACACTCTCCACCCTCTTATCGATACTTTGATTCTAATGCAAATGTTGTATAGCAGATAGTGGAATGGTGCTTGGAGGGCCTCCGTCTATTCATAACGAACATCATTAGGTGTCAGATTGATATATCTCTTGACATTGACATGCGACATGGGGGCCTGTGATTAGGATACCAAGTCTATGTGATGCTCACACAAGGTTACTTAAAAAAAATATTTTAAATGGCATCCCTGAGCTCTGTGCACTAAATCATGAAATGTGGCCTCTGCATGTTTCAATTCTTCTCTCCTTTTTCTTCTCTCTCTACTACTTACAGGCAGCCAAGCCAAACATTGAGAAGTACCCACGTGTGAGAATCGCTTAGGGAGTGTCCATTTATTAATTACGGGAGGGGGTGATAAATTATGACCCCTCCTGAGAGGGGGGGTATAAAATATAATGCCCCTCTTTTGCAAAAAGGGCTGTGCATTAGAGGAAGGTGGAGGAGGAGTAAAAGATGTCCCCGCCTCCATGCGAGATTTCACTACACCCCCCCCTGGTTATTAATTAATGAACACCCCCTAAACCCAGCCAGGCCTCTACATGTCCTCCTTGGGGCCGTTAATTGTCCTCTGGTTTATTACACAGGTAGAGATCATTTCATGACTCACGAGTCACACGTACACAAAAGGTGGGTGTCTATGATAGGTGGAAAGTAATTCTATTCAATGACTTCAAACTTCCTACTTAGGACCCCAACGAGTGACATGCAACGGTAAAATATGGGGTGCCCCAGGGTTCAATCCTGGGGCCCCTTTTATTTATTTGCTTTATAAATAACTTTCCTAATGTCTTATTAGTCAACTGTGATCTTATCATGTATGCTGACGATGTTTTTTTTTTTATACCAAATCATTGAATGCAAACATTTCAAAAGCAAAACTGCAAAGTAATGCTTCTTGTCATTAAAAACAACAGCAGCCGTATGATTGATCCTTCTGGGACACAACAAGGAAAATCAACCAAGCATGATAGTCTGGAAGCCGTAGGGGTTGACCCCAACTTCTCTGATATAGTTTTTTTCTCTGCTGATTATTGATGTATAGGGTCTAGGTAGAATTATCAGGGTGGGTGTGGAGTTCTCACCCTTGGGCAATTTGAGATATTCAAGATGGCCGCCAGAAAGCTCCCGAAAACTAGAAACGTGTCTATCTTGGCTTCTAATCAACTTAGAAACACAAATAAAAATGCAAAAAGGACATTTTTTGGGTCAAGGAATACAACCCTGCCATTTCCAAAAAGAAATGTGGCAGCCATTTTGAATTTTTAATGGAACTATCCATGAAATATGTCTTGTTTTGTCAGAAAACTGGAAAAATTACTATCGTAAATTCTAATTATTATATTGTCACCATCTTGCATTAAAAATGAACACTTCTGAGCAAAGGACACCATTTTTTCATGCAAAGAATGTATGTGGCAGCCATCTTGTATTCAAAGTGTATAATACGGAGAATGATAACCCAGTAAGCATAGTTTTATTGGGTCCATATGGGTTTCTGGTGGGCTCTCATAATCATTGGATCGCCCCCTACTTTTGTCCTGGGCTAAGCCCATTACTTTGTGGGCTAGGCCCACTGGTAGCCCTGGACAAACCCAGATATGAGTAAGCACAGCTTGCCCTGATAAAACACATATAGGCCTCAGTAAGCAGTGGTGTCTGGGTACCATACCATCCTCTACAGGAGGGAGGACAGAAAGACAACATTTTTGTAAAAGTAACTGGTCTAGGTACAATAATCTTTACAAGAGATTACAGTCTTACTAGACCTGCTTTATTCAATGTTATCTTCTTTTAGCTGTTTTAGATGTATCACTCTATCACAATATCACACCGACTGATCAGTGTCTGATTTAAAAGTCTGGAATTATGACTTGGTGCTAATTATACAGTAACATAGAATAGTTGCAAGCTATTTCAAAGGAATTAATTCAACTCTGTCATCTAAGCCTGTGGCCAAGTATGTGCTCAATGCAATGAGGGAAACCAATACCAGATTTATACATTACAAATTAATTCAGATGTGGTTTGAGCAGGGCTTTGGTTGAGTCAATGCTTTATAAAGTAGTAGCAACATGTAAATACTCATATATGCACCTTCATGAGTGGTTTCCACCAAATGGCAATTGGCATCATTAATGTAAAGTGAAACATCATTGGTTGCATGGAGAAATTCCCATTTAGAAGCATAGGGTGTGTAGGCTAGACCTTTTTGACATTTTATAAGCAATTTACTCTGACATGGAGGGGGATTGAAATATGCTTTGATTGCAATCATATCCAAATGTTTGCAATATGTTCACTTGATTACAAGGTATATATATAAGCTCTACGAGTAGTTGCTGCTATAGCACTGTGTCCTTTCCTAAATTACAATGGCGTTACGTATACTTCAACTGGAGTCTGTAACTCTGGTTATTGATATGGTGTACATGCTGACATGATGTGCACATATTATAAACAAAAATGATCTAATAGTGGGTGGTCGATAGTAGATCTGAGTCCCTCCTTTAGTCACATTGAATAATTCCACTTTCCTTGAGCTCAACTTAGAATTCTACCCATAAATCTGGCTTTTAACATTAATTTAATGACATGGTTCAAGTCAACCATGAGTCTATGTTGATTGCATAAGGACCGGCTTAGAGCATCATACCGGCTTAGAGCATCATACCGGCTTAGAGCATCATGTATTATACAATGATTCCCTTTGTCATAACCATTGTAACAATTTATCTTGGGATGTTTCTTTAAAACTTGCATATCCACTACTACAGACACTATTTTCTAGTTCCCTTACCTTTGGGACTTGTATAGCTCCTTGAGCATACTGGTAATGTATTTAAACTGACATTTCCTACCCAGTATTTAATCATGCCTGCAGAAGGGGATTGTGTGATTGTCCGTCCTTTCATAGTCTGATATACACAGTATTGGACCTGTTCTGGCTGTAACAGTCTTTTACATTTGCATTGAAATATGCTGTGATAGTCTGGCAGATTTGAGACCTGACCACTTTTGCTTGCAACAGCATTGGTCGGACTATCAACACCTGACTGTAGTCACAGTGGGCCAATGCTAAACTCCCGAGCGCTGCCCAACAAAGTACACTGGGTTATGATTCAACACATCCAACTGAGGCACTGCAGGCAGTAAGTGGTGTGATTGTCTAACCAGATCAGAAGAGCAGCACATACACAGACATTTAGCCACATCCCCAATTTAACTAACTGTATTATCTGCATTCATCAAAGTGAGAACGCATGGCATCATTATGTTGGCCATAATATGACCAACCACCCAGCATTTTGCCTTAAAGCATTGTCCATTACGCTACTGAGAAAAGATTATTATGCATTGATAGGAGATGAGTATTCCATGGCCTTCATTGGACATTCACAGACATTCCTTATCTGTTCAGTTCTACTCTTATCCTTTGATAACCTAGAACATCTCTAGGATTGTTATCTCCACAAGGTAGATAAGTAATTTATTTGCCAGCACCCTTGGAACGTTTACATCATCAGTGACCATTTGCGGCTGATGATATCCGCACGAGGAGCTTGTGTGAATAGCGGCCCTTACTCAAACCTCCCTCACGTCCATTGTCATTTCCTCACGTCCACTACCATCTCCTCACATACAAGTCCCTCCCTCCAATCCAACCCCTTCCCTCACGTCCAACCCCATCCCTCACGTCCAACCCCATCTCACATCCAACCCCCTCCCTCACGTCCAACCCCTTCCCTCACGTCCAACCCCCTCCATCACGTGAGGAAGTGGTAGGGGACGTGAGGAGAAGAGGTTGGATGTGAGGGAGGGGGTGAGGGTGCAGGTGAGGGAGGGGTTTGGACTTGAGGGAATGGGGTTGGACATGAGGGAATAGGGTTGGATGTGAGGGACAGGGTTAGACATGAGGGAATGGGGTTGGATGTGAGGGAGGGGGTTAGAGGTGAAAGAAGGGGTTGGATGAGAGGGAATGGGGTTGCAGTGGCGGATTTAGGGGGGGTGCGCGCCCCCCCTTTTATGGGCAAAATTCACATTTTTTTAATGTAAAATTTGACACAAAAGTTAGGAATGGAGAATATTTCCTATAGCGCGCACCCCCTTTTCAAAATCCTGTATCCGCCACTGGGTTGGACATATGATTTGTAAAAGATAGTGTTGGACGTAATGAATTTGAATGAGATAATCGGATGTGTACGTATGAAATGGACGTGAGATTGGTGCCTACAGGCCGCGGGCCTGAAGTCAGGGTGGCCTGAAGTCAGGGGGCCTCAGATCGGGAGGGCCTGTGGGCTGGGGGTCTACAGTCAGGGGGACGTGTATTCCGGATTTCAAATGCACCACATCCCTATATCATCACCCCTCTGTATAATGACAGATTTCAAAATGACTGTATTATAGATGTTACAATATCATCTACTTTAGGATAACCTGTTTCTACTAATTGGGGCCCTGTGTGCTAATTGTGTCACCTATAATAATGTTATCATTATTAGCTGATTTTGAGCCACTATCATGATTGACCTACTTTAAAATTCAAAATGGCTGTCACACTCATTCTATGATATGGCAGAATGGTTCCTTGTCCTCCAAAGTATCCATTTTAAATGCAAAATGGTATCAATGTAATGATTAGAATCTATGACTGTCATTTTCCCAGTTTTCCATCAAAATAAGGCATATTTCAGGAATAATCCCATTAAAAATTTAAAATGACTGCCATATTTCTTTTTGAAAATGGCAGGGTTGTATTCCTTGACCTAAAAAATGTACTTTTTACATTTTTATTTGTGTTCCTAAGTTGATTAGAAGCCAAAATAGGCATGTTTCTAGTTTTCAGGAGCTTTCTGGCGGCCATCTTGAATATCTCAAATTGCCCAAGGGTGAGAGCTCCACACCCACCCTGATAATTCTACCTACACCCTGTACTACAGTGGCCTAAGAGGGTCAATATCGAAACTGAAAAAAAAAGTGATTTGGAAAAAAATCCAACTTTCCAAAAAAAAGTTAGAATTCAAATGCAAAACAAAGTGTCAAAAGTGAATTTTATTTCAGAAATGGGTACTGTCAGTCTGTCATCTCAGACCATACAGCTGTGACAGGTATATTTTAGCATTTGGCACAGTTTCCTCTGTTTCCCTATAACTAGGGATTCAGAGATATAGGGGTGTATTGGGTTCATAAGGTTGTGTCTGTGTCACGGTAAATGGAGCATTTCAATCTAGGACAATGTCTGTAACTGGTATGTATTATGTTAACTGATTTCCTAACATGCATAATCAATGGGGTGAACTCCCTAGAGCAACATTCATTCTAGGGGACAAGATGGCTACCTTGGGAGGGTGACCAATTAGCTGTGCTTACCAAGGCAGGTTGTGTTGCTGGTTTATGGGGGAGGGTGGGGGGGGGGGGGGAGTGCTGTTACTTAAACCTTGACTTGTTAAAGTCAGTTTATTGGTGACACAATTACATGTACAGACTTGCATTTAATACATGATTTTCACTCGGATCTTCACTTACTCCAGTAAAGTAATTTAGTGAATCTAGTAAAACTACATGTACACTCTTGATTCGAATACTGTGTGAAAGCATGTATGCTTTGACAAATCGACATGTCAGTTGGATTCAGATGGAGATGTGGGGAGCGTTTTTCAAAAGAAAGATTTACTGTCATAATGTACAATTTGGCCTAGAAATTGCTATGGAGCAGTATTCCCGAAAGCCCTCCCCCCGCCCCCCCCCCCCCCCCCCAACCGTTTTTAAAATGTGGGATGATATTTTGTAGAAAGGTTGCTCTGCGCAGGTAGTAGTCCTGGGGTAGTGGCAAATCCGAGGTTTGAAAAGAGGAGGGCCTGTGCTATAGATAATGCCGATCTAGATAGAGTTTCCATGTATGAATATCATGCATACCAGTATGTAGGAAACTAAACCGGTGGCCACTGCAAGTCTACAGGGGTTAGGCTATTTCATGTTGCCTTGTCCGCACAGTATATGTGTCGGGAGATTGACCTAGTTAGGATGCGTGCACATCCTCCACCTTGTTAGTGCTATCTGTGCACCATTACATAAGACCAGATGCCGTAGCCCTGTTCACGAGGAGTTCAATGCCATGTATGACAAGCCGTTTTTGTTCAGCATCACCCAGGCACTTATTGTTTTAGGAAATAGTATCTTTTCTGCATTATTTGGTGTACGTGTTTTCTACATGGTATTGAAGACAACAATAATATTGGGATACACGTTGTGTGATTGAACCAGGTGTCACCTTTAACTTAATAATGTATTTCATTGCACATGTTTTTCTAAAACGCAATAAATATGAATCAAAGGGAAACTGATACACAATTGGGTTGTGTTATTGCCACAGTTTGAGGATGTTATAACCTATATAAAATGGCAACTAAATTATGGAACCACTTTAAGACCAGACATAGTTTATGATTGTGTACAACCATAATTGTCATATCTTTGGATATATGCTTGATTGTTGCTGCAACATTGTGGATTCACATCAACAACCACAGCCAGTACAAAGATTGCGTGTTTATTGACCTTCAGCAATAGAGAACTCCAGACAGCATTTAATACTGTACTACTATAGGTATGCTGGTAGGCGCGACCTGTGACAATAATCATGTAGGTTAAGTTAGAGCTGAGCTCAGATTATATGAATGAAAAAGGGCAAACATACCTATGATCTGTGCCACGTGAGGTAATATGTACAATCATATTACATGAAACTGGAACCGGGCTGTTTTGATGGCGACTTTCAACCTGAGGCAATAATACAAGCGACCTGGCGACTTTTGGACAGAATTGACAATAGGTTTAAGGGTCCAAAAAAGCTAATTTTCGACCTTAACCCCCTTAATTCCAGCCACTTTTCTTCCTCAGGGGCGGGGGGGTTCCTCTGCACCTCCAAACATGGAGCCCACTACATAGCAAGCAGGCTAAATGTAATGCATCCCTATTGTCTGCCGTTTTCAATTTCTAAATTGGCTTGCCATAATACATCATAACATGCCGAAATCAGGCTCTCCCACCTCTTGGGAAACTACCACAACTAGTTGGTCACCCTCCCATGGCAGCCATCTTGTCCCCTAAATTATATGTTGCTTTAGGGAGTTGTTATGTTTGCCCCATTGATTATGCATGCTAGGAAATCAGTGAACATAATACAGACCAGTTACAGACATTGTCCTAGATTGAAATGCTCCATTTACTGTGACACATACACAACCTTATGAACCCAATACACCCCTATATCTCTGAATCCCTAGTTATAGGGAAACAGAGGAAACTGTGCCAAATGCTAAAATATACCTGTCACAGCTGTATGGTCTGAGATGACAGACTGACAGTACCCATTTCTGAAATAAAATTCACTTTTGACACTTTGTTTTGCATTTGAATTCTAACTTTTTTTTGGAAAGTTGGATTTTTTTCCCAAATCACTTTTTATTTTTCAGTTTCGATTTTGACCCTCTTGGGCCACGGTACTATACATCAATAATCAGCAAAGAAAAAAACTATATCAGAGAAGTTGGGGTTGGGCTACAGATGGGGGTTCTACCACCAGACTATGAGGAATTATTATTTACAAATGCTTTTTGCATCCTATTTGACGAATAGTTTTCCACCAGTTTCATTTGAAATTTCGCAAACAGTTATCCACCTCCCCCCCGCACCCCTTATGGGCTCGACATTTTTAAACCTCCTCCCCCCGGCAAGGGCTCACATTTTAATTTTTTTACACACACACATCCCTGTTGATGAAAAATGATCACTCCCTAAAACAGTGATATAATTGTTGAACGTTCCCTAATTCTCCTAATAAACAATAGCAACTAAGTCCCTAGATACTTACTTGGCAGCTTTGATGCTAAGCTTAATGCAGTGCATTGTATCTAGTGCTTGGCACTGGCACTGATGAAATCCATAATAATCAAAAATAACAAAACTCTAGTGTAGTTTAATAGTCACCCAATAGAATAGTTATGGTGAACACGCCATCGACCAACACCCCCTCCCCCCTGGCCTTATTCCAGGGCCGACTCACCTAGTTATCATGCATCATTAAGCATGTGGCCAGTCATCCATAACGACACATATAAACAGACCTAGTCTCATAAACAGCCAGCTCCCTTTGGTCCACAATCCAGCATGATTATCCTATTGTGGGACCATGTAGACATTCATTGTTGCTTTAGGAGCATTACAGACATTACAGGCACACCGTTTGGTAACCCAGTTTGGTAAATAATTATTGAGAGGACTGAGTCCCGGGGGTCTCAAATGGGCGCCAGTTGGGGGAGGCGGGGAGGGGGAGCAAATACCTCAGGTCTAGAACCATAATTATGCATGTACACAATTGAGAGGTACGTGCCCAAAATGGGTACAATCTCTAGCCTATTATCCTGATATTCCGCTCTAGCAGGATGTCCAGTGGACAGTGCCATGTTTGTTGGTACCAGTGTGTACCCTCTACCTCACAGCAACAAGCTCAGGGAAATCTCTTGAACGAGATCAGGGTACAAGTGGCATGATGAGTATTTTCAATGGGTGGTAGTTGTGTAGTTGTTAGGGAGTGCTCATTTTTTAACAACAGGGGGGGGGCGGTGAGATTTCGCGCGGAGCGCGCGAAATTTTATCACCCCCCCCGCTAGAGGGGTCGAAATTTTTTACCCCCCCCCCCCGGCAGGCCGAAAATCGCGTGCGTTCGCGCCCCTTTGTAGCATAGTAACGCGCGGGCTTTTCCCCTCAAAACAGGTTGAATTTTTTTCACCCCCCCCCAAGAGGGGTCTAAATTTTTTACCCCCCCCCCGGTCAAGGGGTCCAAATTTTTTACCCCCCCCCCCCAAATCCACCACCCCCCCCCTGTTGTTAAAAAATGAGCACTCCCTTATGTCAACTGTTAGGATTGGGGGAGTGGCTAGGACCATGGCAACTCAATACAAAGATCCTGGCTTCGAATCCATGCCAAGGCTACCTCTTTTACACACCACAAATTTTGTATATAATATATAACCATTTATGTGACCCATATATTACAGTAATTTTCTGTGGTTAAATAATGGCAATTCTGTTTCAATTCCCTGTTACATATTATTGTACCTCAATTTAACTGATTTCCTAAAAAGCTATAAACATGAATAAGAATGGTTATAAATATAATTATGTATGCATATGGCTTGGGAGGGAATAGAACCCCTGCACCTTGTGTCACAAAGCCACAGTGCTAACTGCTACACTATAATGGACAGGGGACATAAGGAATGTCTAGCTACAACCCACTCACAATGCTTACACCATGTTTGTACCCTAATCTCGGACATGAGATTTGGCTGGGCTGGTTGCTGGTGACCATGGGGGTACAATTGGTACCAGAGTACCACATGAGGACGCCACCAGTATCTCGCTAGTGCCTAATAGTACTAACACGTACACAATAACTGTGTACTGGCCAGGGGTATCACCTCTGCTGCACTCGTGATGGCACAATGTGCAAGGTTTTACTGTAATTCTGGTAGAGAACTTTTCAATCTTAGGGAGCGTTCATTATTTATGCGGGGGCGGGGGGGGGGGGGGTGCAAATCAGGGGGAGGTTCATTTTTTTTAGGGGTATTCAGAGGGAGGGGGTCTTTTTTTTCAACCTATTCTTAGGGGGGGGGGGGTCTTTTTTTTCAACCTATTCTGAGGGGGGGGGGGGGCATTTTTTTTAGGGGTATTTATTTGGGAGGTTATAATAGGATCAGGACAAAGTCAAGGTGCTGCTTCATGCGGGTTTTTATAGGTTAAACTAGACTACCCGGTACTAAATTCACAATTTAGGCTTAAAGGATTTGTCAAAGTTGGGAATCTGGCTTAAGGCAATGCTATAATCCTTCTTTTACTGATAACTCAACACTTGACATGGTCTTCTACCATAAAGAAAGACAAGTGCTACTTCCCACACAGAGGGGAGGGTCCTTACCCTAGATCTGTGAAGGCAGGTACCTTATGGTAGCTGCTATGGTGAGCAGTAACCCCCGGCAGTAACCCATTCACAGCTAGTGATAGTGGACGACTTTAACAGTGGGTCAAGTATAAAGGCACATAAATAGTGAAATGTCTGCATGGCTGGCCTTTCCTCAAATGAAGGTTATCAACTATGGTGCATGTTACATCCATGCATACCATTGGTGACTTAAGCGATTGTAATTGATCTGTGCCTATATACCAAGACACATTCCCCTGTGACTCTTTGTCCAACTTCAAATTCTCACCCTGAGCTCCCTATTTCTTACTGATCCTAGCCTATGGAAAACAAAACTAGGTTTGAATAGTGATCTTGTTCATCTAACTGCAAGTTATATATACCAGGATACATTAAAATGGTCCAATTGACCTCTAGATTTTCAAAATTTTCCTCAGTTTTGCCACTATTATAACGTTATAAAGTATCCCTTCATCAAACATCAATCTTTGTTTTAAGCTGGAACATTTCATGGTACTTCTACCAACCAGTATCAGCAGGACTTGTATGTGGAGACCATAAGAGTTACACCCATTTTTAGCGAAATGAAATCGACGCGCTACGAAACCAGAAAAATGTACGCTCTCCAGATGCAAAAATATTCAACATAGGGGGCCTACTGTTAAGCCCTATAGCCACTCCCTCAAATAATAGTTAAGCACATGATACAATAGGTTATAGTATAGGACTATGTAGACTTTGTATGTTATTAATGCCATTATTAAGTATTTATAAACGTCTATGGTAAAGGTGGGGGGTCATTTTTTTTCAACCTATTCGGAGGGGGGGGTCTTTTTTTGTCAACCCATTCGGAGGGGGGGGGTCTTTTTTTTTTTACCCGTTCGGGGGGGTCTTTTTTTTTTACGTATTCGTTTTGCCAAACGCCCGCCCCCCCTGCCATAAATAGTGAACCCTCCCTTAGAATACGCACTGTACCACGATTAGGCCCTATCATAAATAATGTTGTCAAAAATCTTCTGGTGTAACTGGGAAGAAATTCAGTGATAAAAAGAGTAGAGACTGAGGCAAGTCTAACCTTTTCGGAGGCTGGGCATAGACCCTTTTCCAGTTGTCGCGCATGCGCGAGTTACGAGGGACTTCCGGTCTGCTGCCGTGACTGTAAACCAGGCATTATCCACTGTGAAACAGCCCTGTATTTATGCTGTATTTTTGGTCAAAATGGAGGGGTAATTGCGTGGCAGTTATTGTAACTTCTTAACACATATGCAAAGAACGAAATTCTATCTGGAAATGTTTTTAATTGGCCTTGATATTTTTCTACAGCTCTTGACAACTCGTGAGTCTGAGGCTGAAGGCTAGGCCCTAGGCTAGGGAGTGATAATTTTTTAACAAGGGGGGGGGGTTGGGGAGCAAACAAATTTGGACCATGTACAAGAACACCATGAAGGGCTACTCTCATAGAAATTGTAATAGTATCGTTTTTTTAAAGTTAACCATTCAAGGCTGACACTTCACACTAGCCTACCCTCACTGGCTTCAGTCTGAACTCAGTAGGCACTTACCTACTTCATTAGAATTTTTCCTATGTATTAAAACTATTAAGATATGCATAGATCTTGTTTAAAAAAGTGGATTTGCTTTTTGAATGAAGTCTTTATGTCAGGTTAAAGTGAAATTATGACCATCCAAAGTTATCAAATCAACCCCAGAATTCTGCTACAGTCACCTATAGTTAAGAGTGAAGGTGTGATGTAGATTCTGTGATGCAAGGGTAACATGGGCGGGGAACTGACAAAGTCATGACAAACCCCTATCCCAAATACTTAATACTCAAGTTGTCCATTCCTAGGTTTGGATATGTATCCATATATGTGTTGTGTATTCAGAGAAAAAATTATATAACCATCACTTCATTTTTCAACCCTCTAGGCAAAGTTTAGTGGGGCCCCACCCCCGTTTTTACGCACTACTCCCGTACCTACGGGAGGGAGGGGGCAGGCAGTGGCACCCCCTTCCCCCGGCCAGCTTCTCAGGTACATGGGGGGAGCAAGGGTGTGATTGGCGGCCTTACTGATAGTTGTAGGGCAATTTTTTCCTTGTAAAGTTAGCGCTGCCTTTTAAACATACTGCGCAATGGCAGATATAAATGACCTAGACATATTCTAAATCAGAATTAAGAGTAGAATGTGTGGAAAACATTGGTTTGGGTGTGCTACATGAGTTTCATATGAAAAATCGCTATTAAAGTTATGTTTCAACTATATTTTAGGAAAAAGTCTTTTCCCATTAACCTTGTAATCACAAAAGCATCAGATTAAGACATGCATTAGAAACGCATAGTGAATACCTTTACAATGATACCATTTGTGTCCCGATCCTCCTGTAAATAACTTCAGAATGAGATTTCAAAAGAAGGTTAGGTAGAACTACCCCTGTATGAAAATTATCACACTTAACACTCCCGCGGCTGTCAGAACGGCGCACGGGAGATAGGTCAGTAGCTGTGAATATACACATCCCTAAATGAAACCAGCACCTTTGGCACTGATGGGGCAGTAAGGGAATGATCATTTTTAACAAGACTCGTAGACAAACCCGCACCTCTCGCAACCCTAATGTCAGACTCGTAGACATACCCGCACCTCTCGCAACCCTAACGTCGGACTCGTGGACAAACCCGCACCTCTCGCAACCCTAATGTCAGACTCGTAGACATACCCGCACCTCCCGTAACCCTAACATCAGACTCATAGACAAACCCGCACCTCCCGCAACCCTAATGTCAGACTCGTAGACTGACCCGCACCTCCCGCAGCCCTAATGTCAGACTCGTAGACTGACCCACACCTCCCGCAACCCTAATGTCAGACTCGTAGACATACCAGCACCTCCCGCAACCCTAGCATCAGACTCATAGACAAACCCGCACCTCCCGCAACCCTAACGTCAGACTCGTAGACCGACCCTCAACTCCTGTAACCCTGACGTCATCATTTTGAGTGATCATTTTTTAACAACAGGGGAGGGGGGGGGGGGGCTGGTGGGTGAGTGTGACATTTCTTACACACCCCTTGGTCGAAGGGTCAGAAGTTTTTATGACCCCCCCCCAGGAGGGGTCAAAAATATTTACCCCCTCAACCAACCACCCCCCTGTAACTAATTATGAACACTCCCTTAATAGGCCTATACGGTTTCGGGCTAAATCTAGGCCTGATGTCCCAAATAATATTAGGCCTATATTATAAGTTTAGGGCTACATCTAGTCCTACTGCCCTGAATATTATTAAGCCTATATTGTAAGTTAAGGGGTCAAAAACTGGTGGAATTTTTTTGACCCCCCCCAAACAGGGGTCTCAATTTTTGACCCCCCCCGTCAATGGGTCCAAATTTTTTACCCCCCTCCCCCCTGTTAAAAATGATCATTCCCTTACTGCCCCATCAGTGCCAAAGGTACTGGTTTCATTTATACTGGGGATGTGTATTCACAGCTACTGAAGCCAGTGAGGGTAGGCTAGTGTGAAGTGTCAGCCTTGAATGGTTAACTTTAAAAAAACGGTACTATAACAATTTCTATGAGAGTAGCCCTTCATGGTGTTCATGAACATGGAATAACTAAAGAGAATTTCAACAGATGATAGATAAAGGGGTCCTGGAACTAAAACTCCAGTAGCCTACAGCCACAGTGCAGGCAGCAGGGGCTAGCCTAGAGAAGTAGGCCTAGGCCATCTGTAGATATTTCATTAAAGATCAAAACATATTTTATAAAATTCCAGCCAGTCAAAGATTCTCTGGATATTGAAGAATAAGTGTCAATAACTGTCATATTCTTTGCCCCTTTATTTCTGTCCAAATACAGCATAAATATAGGAGTAGAATACACTGAATAACACACTGTTGACACCTGCGCTAGCTGGCCGGAAGTCCCTCGCAACTCGCGCATGCGCGACAACCGGCAAACCCACTATAACTGACCTACTTTGCCGCGCTTTTATGGCTACTTCCGGTATGAGCGAGTCTAAGGTATCACAATGCTATTTTCAACATGTATATTACACTATTCTAGGCCATAGTATAGGGGTTTCTTGACCAGTCCTTAATTGATAATCTTAGATCCACTATCAGGTATTTGGCAGATGCCAGATTCACATAATTTGGTTTTCGTTGGCTGTCCACTTGTATCCTTCTGACATACGAAAAGGGACCTCATCTTTGTAAATGGCACTGTCGGAGTATAATACTTTGTTTAGAGTAATGAACCAGTAGGCTGTAGCCCCCCTGCCCTCCAGCAATATGGAAGATATTTCTATTTCAATCAAATCATGTTTCCTTTTCCTATCAATGGGATTGGGTATTTAGAAAGTTGGATATTTGAGACAGCTCTGGTATTAAAAGTGGGGGTCTGGATGGGGGGTCCCAATTGTAAGAGATGGCCATGTCGCCCAGTCGATTTTAAGAAATGACCATGTCACCATGTTGATTTTAAGAAAAAGTTATGTCCCATATCTATCTCTTTTATTCCTCATGTCACTAAGCCAAAAAGGCCCAAGTCGCAGTGTCGAATTTAATGGTCCACACCCATAATAGTTTGCAACATCTTGCAAACATGTTGCAATCATAAAAATGTTATTTCTTTTTCAAAACGTGACATCATGCACATGATGCCAACCCCCCCTCCCCCCTTATCACGTTTTGTCACAAATTTCTGACCCCCCCCCCTCCTAGGGCGTGACATCATTTATGGATGACGCCCGATATTGAAGCGAGGGCCCTAGGGAAGGGGTGGTTTTTAATCAATTTTGAAGAAAATTAGGTACATTTTCGGGGTGAATGACATAGCAAACCTTCAGATCACACTTTCATTTTTAACGTTTCTCATAATAGAATATACATTTTGCAAAAATAGATATCTTGTAAATTTGGTTTTACTGATTTTACACACCTCATGTTTTAAAAATTGGATTAGCCCTTTAGTACAGAGCTAGAAAATGTATATTTCTACCTACATGTTACTTTACATTTATGCTGAATACTCAAACACCTTTGTAGGGCACCTGTTTGCAATCATTGCTGTGATGAAAGTTTTATCAAATTCCTTTGATGAGGGACAGGTGAGCAGATGACCTGGGGTCACGCCTGTCAATCACCATAAAGTACAATGGCCCTAAAGAGGCAAAATCATTGGGAACAGGAGGTATTTTACCATACCTACCCCTAGGATACAGGCCCTGGGGATTCTATTTGAACTATCGACATGTTGCTAGAACCACTCTGTTACCTAGCAACAGCAATTCCATGCCTAGCAACCGGTACAATAGGTGGGGATAGAACATATTTGACCATTTGGCCAGTACACTTCTAACCCTAGCGGTTCAGTTTTTGTCCAGGCATAAGTAGCTATAGTTATCCTAATATTAGTGGTACAGACAGTGCCCCCTAGTGCTCTACGTCAGAGGCTCGGGGAACTCTTTTCCTAGTTATCTGTTAAGATGACTGTCTGCTTCTGTGGAGTAGATTATCATGGAAACCGGAGTTGTTGCCCCCAGTGCAAAGCGCCGAACCCGGACAAGGGGACCCCCAAAAAGGTCCAGCAGGGGCAAGACGGGTCACCGCCGGCGCAGGACGGCCATGGCGGCTCCCAGGGCCGGCAAGAGACCGGTGAGGGCAGCCCTACCTCATCGGCACCCCTGGGCAGTACGGCTCGCTAATAGACTGAGCAGGCCGGAGAGTATGGCGCAGCCCGTGAGGTAGAGCTGACACAGGAGTTGGAGCGGATTGAGGCTCTAACCATCAAGGAGAGAGCCAGAGAGGCTGAGTTGAAGAGGATTCAGAGGCTGAAAGAGGCTGAAATGGAGCTTGCAGGCCTGAGAGCAGGTAATAATCGTATTGAGAAAGACACTTACCTGGCAGAGGCCGCGTTCCGCGGTGTTGTGAAGGCAGTGGGCGACGCGGACGCGTTCCAGTTTTTATAACAATGTGGAGATGAGTGGGCATTTTTCGTGTTACTCCATGCTTTTAAGTACAGGGACACCTTATTTTCCTCTTAAATACAACACAGGAACTAATAATTCCATTTACAGCATGGCACAACATACATATTTAACCCCAATAAAGATTGAAATCATAAAATATAAGAATTCTGAAAAATTGAAAAGTTTTATCACACTTCCCCACCTTTACTCCTACTTCTTCAAAAGGAGTCAAATGCTCTTGTTACTCACTCTGTATTATCTTCAACATATCTACTTTTGTGTAAAGCCAGTATTTTCACCCATTCTATCACCCATCTTTTACAGTATGGGCCTGAATATGGCTAATATCAACACTTTAAAGCACGGGGTAACACTAGTTACTCCGTGCTTTTAATAGAATATCACAATAAATAGTAAAAGAAATGTGAAATTTATACATTTAAGGGTGCAGACTATCTAAGAGGGTTGGTAGCAAAGCAATGAAGTAGTTAAAACTTAGATATATTGGATATTAGCATTTCTGTGAGTCTTTATTTTTTTCAAGAGTTACTCCGTGCTTTTAAGTCCGCGTGAATTTTCAAATTACCCACAGATTCTAGATATGTGAGGCATTGTCGATTATAAAGCATTAAAATGACCATGGTGTAGGCACCCTCTGGAGCACAGAGAATTTAATTATTTGGGAGGATTTGCCTGCTGCTACATAAAAGCACGGAGTAACACCGCAACTTAAAGTTAGTATATCCGATAATAGGGGGTCAAAAATAAATGTCCTTATAATATAAGCCAGGATGTTTATTTTGGTCATACTTCTTTGGCTACACATGTTATTCACTCTGATTCCCTCTATTTCTGCTTGTATTTGAATATAATCCCCAAGGTTATGCCCAAGGTGCACATTTTGGAGGGCACAAATTAATGTGCACCCAGTACATATGCACTAGAACAAGCCTCTAGATGGGTACTGTGGCATCCCTTAATTGAGTCATTCCAACCCATCGATCACATTTGATACTTGCCTATCCTTTCACAATAAACATTGTTACAGTGTAAGAAACAAGATTTAGTAGGATTCCCAAAATAGAATTTTTGGATGTACTAACTTTAAAAGCACGGAGTAACACCATCCGGGATTCAAATTTGTCATAGTGAAGCATTTGGTGCAATGGGTGAATGGATGATTAACCATAGCTATCAAGCACTAACCCCCTGTCACCACAAGTCCTTTTGCAACATAATAACTCAATATATAGCCAGAAATAACCACAGGAGAGAATGAAATGGCAATAATTATTGTTACTATACTGAATCTGGCATCTGCTGGTGAGGCCGACAAAGGGCTGCCCTAATGAGCTCACAGCTGGACAGGATAGCCAATGTCTTAGGGAAATTAGCAGGGCAATAAAATGTGGGCAGGGACTGGTATTATCTTCAAGGGTTTCCACTGTGAGTAATAAAACTGGTGGTAAATGGGGTAATCAGGAGGATGCAAAGTTTATTGATGGTGCCTGTAAATGACACTAAGGTTAGGTGTTGTCTATCTCTTAATTGATATTATCAATTTGGACAATAATCACCTCACAGTAAGGGGCCTCGCCAGGAGATGCCAGATTCAGTATAGAAAAGTTTTTTTATGTTGTATCAAATATGCATCTGCCCCTGGAGCCTAGAGGATTGTTTTCTTTTTCCAGTATAAGACCCACATGTTATCTCAACATGAGGGGCAAAATAATTATCCTGTAGTATCTACTTAATTACTATGTGAGGACACCAAAATAATAACATAGATTGACAATATGTGACAAATTCACAGCAAAAAGTCTACAGTAAAAAATTAAAAGATACATATCATGGTAAAATCTCTTGAATCCATCTACTATAACATGGGCCTAATGGAAAAAATTAATTGGGATGGGCTATTGATTCCTCAGATTAAATGGGGGGCATGTAAAACATGTCATCTTTGTCATCTTTGACGTTTTTTAGGGCTATTTTGCCTTTGGGGGGGCCATAAAAGACAAAATCTTGGACATATACCTGCTCCAAGTCCAAGGAACAACCATGAGTAGGCCTAGTAGATTTGGGGCCCTTGATGGGGGGGGGGGTCCCCATGGTATACGGAATTTAGGCACTTGGATTTTAGGCACCCTGCCTTTAGGGCTGTGTCTCATGAGTTTGTAACAATTGACCGGGTGTATTCTTTGACCGGTGTAGTCTTTGACCGGGTGTAGTCTTTGACCAGGCAGTGTTTAAATGGCAGAAATGAGGCCTATATAGTAAGAAAAGAGGGGAAATAGTGCACCCATATGTTGATACACGTTTATAGCAAACATAAATCAATTTTGGTAGAGCATAATGTTATTATTTCCCTCTGCACGGTCGTGACTGTATACATATAAACAGCTGCCCTGTGCAAAGTAGTAGGCAATAAGATTTGGCACAAACTATTTTACATTGTACAGATATATGTAAAATATCAAAAGATTTTCAATTTTTTTTATAAATTAAATCATAAAGCTGCCTGGTCAAAGACTACACCCGGTCAAAGACTACACCGGTCAAAGACTACACCGGTCAAAGACTACACCGGTCAAAGACTACACCCGGTCAAAGACGTTTCAATTGTTACAAACTCATGAGACACAGCCTGAGGCCCTCCGGATCTTATGCCCCCGGTCTTGTGGCACCCTGGCCATAGGCCCCCTCCCAGTGGGCACAGAACATTGAATCAACATTGAAAACTGGTTGTCAACCTTGATTCAATGTTGATCCTCTGCTGATTCAATGTTGAACTGAATTTTGTGCCCACTGGGCTGTCCATAGGCCAACCCCTGCCATACATTCAACCCCTGTCATACGTCCAACTCCTGTCATACGTCCATTTCACTGTCTCTAACAAATTCTGCATCCACTTCCCCCCTCACGTCCGCTACCACTTCCTCACATCCACTACCACTTCCTCACGTCCACTACCTTCCCCTCACGCCCACTACCACTTTCTCACGTCCACTACCTCCTCCCAATGTCCACTACCACTTCCTCACGTCCACTACCTTCCCCTCACGCCCACTACCACTTTCTCATGTCCACTACCTCCTCCCAATGTCCACTACCACTTCCTCACGTCCACTACCTTCCCCTCACGCCCACTACCACTTTCTCACGTCCGCTACCTCCTCCCAATGTCCACTACCACTTCCTCACGTCCACTACCTTCCCCTCACGTCCACTACCACTTCCTCATCTCCTCAACCCCTCCCTCACATCCAACCCGCTCCCTCACACCCAACCCCTCTTTATGTCCAACCACTTCCCCATGTCCACCACCTCCTTACGTCCACTACCATCTCCTCACGTCTGCTATCTTCTCCTCAAATCCACTACCTTCTCCCCACGTCCCTCACGCCCAACCCAGCTAACAGACAAAACGACATTTATAAGCGCCATTTTAAAAATGGGAACAACAACATGACAAAAATCCAGGTTAGGGATAGTGAAATTTATTTCTCAAACGATTATTATTATGTTTCATCTCATTAGGACCTACTTAGTATACAACCAGTTACCAGAGTACAATAATTGACCTCAGGGTGTCTTTACAAAAAGCCCTATATGCTTCAATTCTGGGATGGAGATATGTCATTTTGCATCCAAACTCCTCAGATTGTAAAAAAGAGAAGCAAGAATTCCTCTAACCTAAACAGTTTACATTATTATTAATGGCTAAATAAAAATAAATCATGGCACATTTCATACCTTTATGGTAGGGGTGCCAATAACACAAGGGACGTGAGGAAGTGGTGTTGGATGTGAGGAGAAGGTGTTGGACGCCAGAAAAGGGCTTGGACGTGAGAGGAGGGGTTGGACGTGAGAAAATGGGTTGGATGTGAGGGAGGAGGTTGGATGTGAGGGAGGAGGTTGGACATGAGGGAGGGGGTTGGACGCGAGGGAGGGGGTTGGACATGAGGGAGGGGGTTGGATGTGAGGGAGGGGGTTGGACGTGAGGGAGGGGGTTGGACGTGAGGGAGGGGGTTGGACATGAGGGAGGGGGTTGGATGTGAGGGAGGGGGTTGGATGTGAGGGAGGAGGGTTAGATGTGAGGGAGGGGGCTGGGTGTGAGGGAGTGGTTGGACGTGAGGGAGGGGGTTGGACGTGAGGGAGGGTTTGGACATGAGGGAGGGGGTTGAATGTGAGGGAGGAGGTTGGATGTGAAGGAGGGGTTTGGACGTGAGGGAGGGGGTTGGACATGTATTCCAGATACCGGTTCCCATATCCCATGTCGATTAAGAAAAAATACCCATGTCACCATAACGATTTTTAGAAATACTCATACGTCACCATATATATTCTAAGAGATGCTCCATGTCCCATGTCACTCTCTATTTTTTTCCTCATGTCCCATGTCACTATTAAAGGCCCAAGATGGCCCATGTCGCCGTGTCACATTTAAGGGTCCAGAGCCATAAGAGTCATTATATAAGGGAGTTTTAGCAAGCTGAACGTAGCCGTAGCCGTGGACGTAGCTAGAGCTACGTGACCCTCTAGGTACGTCAGTAAAAGGAGTTTTAGCATTCAGGCCCTCCCTGGCATGGTCGCAGCGCAAAAAAAGTATGTCTCTATTTGAACTTTATTTTCTATATGTTCTACTTTTTCAATCTTTACCATTTTCACTAAGCATTACCACATATACTCGAGGATGATTCTCGTTAATTTTCATACAGATATGCTGGTTCAATCTTGAGTTATATAGATACGTAGTGGTGAACATAGCAAATGGCTTTGCCACGTACATGACGTACGTAGCTGTCACTGGACGTAGCAAAGCACACACAAACTGCTGACGTCACTAGAAGGGTTGCTAGGCGACACGCTACGTACGGCTACGTGTACGTCTACGTAGAGCCTGCTAAAACTCCCTAGACAACACCTAACCTTAGTGTCATTTACAGGCACCATCAATAAACTTTGCATCCTCCTGATTACCCCATTTACCACCAGTTTTATTACTCACAGTGGAAACCCTTGAAGATAATACCAGTCCCTGCCCACATTTTATTGCCCTGCTAATTTCCCTAAGACATTGGCTATCCTGTCCAGCTGTGAGCTCATTAGGGCAGCCCTTTGTCGGCCTCACCAGCACATTAATTGTACAGTAAATCTTGTCCATCGTCGTAGAAATGTATCACAGCATCATTCAATGTATCACGTCGTAATTTTATCACAGCGCACCCAAACGTTTGATTAATTATTAAGGGGGGATGGTGACATTTCGCGTGACAGGATATTCTCTCCTGCCTCCCCACTCCCTAAAGGTGACGAAAATGTTCACGACCATTGAAATGGGTATAGACCCCTAAAATCGACATGGCAACATGGGCATTTCCTAAAATCAACATGGAGACATGGGCATTCCTTAAAATCGACATGGGACATGGCCAGTTTAGTGACATGTGACATGGGCATTTCTTAAAATCAACATGTGACATGGGGCTTAGTGACATGAAAAATCTCATATAGAATGAAGTAGGCTACCAAATCCTTTCTTGCCCTGTGGGTTTCCAAGTTCCAGGACCCCCATTAATAACTCTCTCTATACCCCTAGTTTCTTTTCCTTAGTGACACTAATGACATGACATTTTCCTTTGTGACATGTGACATGGCCATTTCTTGAAATCGACATGCGACACGGGGACCCCCTACCCCCATCTACCCCCCATTGAAGTATAGTAAGTTTATAGTTAAGAACATATTCCTTCGTTTAAACTCTGCTTTAATGGCGGTACCCCATGAGCATGTATAGGTCAATTAGTATCTTTAATAAAATGACCTTTATACTTTATACATGGTTTTATAACAGCTATATACCTATCCTGTTTACTTTACAGTCACAGGGGAAACGATGATTGTCCTGCTGCTGGTTACTTTCGTGGCATTGACAGACGCCCAGCTGCAGTGGGAGCGTCTCCATGATGGTAATCATACTGCCGGAAGTGTGCCCACCGCGCGCAGGGACGCTGGAATTGGGTATGACGTGACTAGTGACGTAATCATTCTTTTTGGCGGCAGGGGACTAGTGAATGGCGCCACCCTCGTCCTCAGCGACACCTGGGTCTTTGATGTCACCAACAGTGAGTCGGTCCAGCTTTCTACAATAACCCTAACCGGCTAACTCGGGGCTAACTCCATATATAGGTCTGGTGGCGAGCAGGTCGTTAAGCCATAAACCTCGGCGACCAGCCATCGGCACCTCTCTTATCTTCTTCAAAGATAACGCCGCTTTAATGACCCCTGTAAGGTGTGGGGGCAGTTTGGGGACATGTTGGGGGTCAGTCTCAGGCCCCAGTATCTCATTCTCCATAGCAATAGCATTGGAGCTGCTCTTTGCATTCAACAAAACCTCTCAAAACTATGAAATTAAATGGTTGCCATAGAAAAGCTCAGGGCATACAATAGATAGGACCATAGGGGTCCCACCCATGGAAGAAATTTTAAAATCCAACCAAAAGTAACTATTCTGCAACCATTTTTATATGCATTCCCCAGTTAATTCCCCATACATGTACAAGTATTATTCCATGTCTCCACATCTTACAACTCACGAAACTATTAATAGAGAATGCATTGTAAGTATCTACACCTATGTTAACCATAATACATAACCAGTTATACAATAAATGCATAATTGTTCAAGATATTGAGGTATATATCAAGTATTTCACTGTGAGCCTACACTACAGTATGTATCACTGTCAGTAGGAGTTGTTTGATCCCCATGGGCGTGGCAGAGGGGTATGTGGTCATCATGTGGAGGGGAGGGGTAGGTGGGGGTGAGGACCGGCCGACCCCCTCCACTATATATAGACTTAAAAACCCAAACCTATTGAATGGAATGTCTTTTGATGAATCGTGAGGATTTTGTCTCTGATTTCTTGGGGCTTCAGATACAAACGTTGTGGCCTTTGATACTTTGATAAGAGTACTAGGGTCTAGACCCTTAAATTGGGGGTGCAGATGGGTCTCCCCCTGTGGTCGGGAAGTTAAGGGGTCCAGGTCATAAAGTCGCTTTTTTGGACTCTTTATCCTATTGTCATTTTTGCCCAAAAGTCGCTAGGTCGCTTTTATTATTGCATTAGGTCGAAAGTCGCCTCCAAAACGGCACAGGACGCCAGGTCGCTTTTGACCCATCTGCAGTCACTAAAGTTCGACATAGCGACATTACATGGCCATTTCCATGTCCCTTAACCGCTAACTTTGACATGGCGACATGGCCAATTCTTAAATCCTACATTTTACGGATTTTAGGGTTCGCAAATTAGACAATTATCAAGGATCTTAGAGCAGAAATAGTAAAATAATCTATATTTCCCTCAAAATTGATAACTAGAAAATCTTACAGATTAGGCAAAGACAATTTCAGATGGGAAGAAATCCTGGGGGTCTGGGCCCCATCCGTTTTGGAATATCTTTTCGCACATTTCTATTTAATATATTGTGATCCACCGTAAGTCGTGGTGTGATGTTTTTCTGTACTTTGCTGTTTGCTGGAACCCCCCCCCCCTTTAATAGGGCATCCATAAGCCCCCCCCCCCCTTCTATGGCCCTAGATCCCTAAATTTGACGCATTTCTTAAGATCGACATGGGACATGGGGACCCCCCTATCAAGGACCCCCTTTCTGTATCATTTTGTCTTTAAATCTAATATATATGAAAGGGTTCTAGAGTGGAAATTGTGAAAAATGGCCCACCAGAATATCTTATGCATCTGGTACAGTCATGCACCCTCCACCATCCCTTTTGGAAATTTTTTAGATCGATTTTTTTTAGATCCATCACAAGTTGGGACACAATGCTTTTCAAATATCCAAATAACACTACCATATTTTCTCACGTATAAGCCTCACTCACGTATTAGCCGCACCTAGACTTTTGGAGAATCTTATAAGCAGCACAGAGAGTCTGATTATGGTGACTTTAATACTGTACGATATTAGCAAAAGCCCTCACATTAGCCGCATTCAGACTTTGCACTCAACCATTAGCGTGAGTCACTCCATCTGAGACTGAATCGCCCGATAACAAGCTAACTATAGGCCTGCGGAGGGGGCGGGAAGGAGAAAGGGGTTGTAAAGATCATGGTGAAAAATTAAATACAAAAAAGGTCATAAAAAAAAAGAAAAAAGAGTCAGCAATGATGCCTTCTATGTAAATATACTGTATGCTAACCTTCATTGACCTCATGGTCGTATACACAGCGCAATGTTAAGTTAAAGTCCATATCCGGAGGTTTTGAACAAAATAGGCCACAAAATGTATCTGCAATCATGGTGTTTAAAATCATCCTTTAATTGACATTACATGGATATACAAATAAACTGGTCATTTGACCAAAACTAGCAAACCTCCCAAAATAGTAAATTGTAAAATATGTTCTTTCCCCATTTCTCACAAGGGGGCCTTGCAGTGAATGGTAATGTACACTGATCGATGACCCCGTTGCTAAGGGGAGGTACAGTAGTGCATGCAAGGGTAGAGGCCCGGTCCCCGCACTCCCAAAACTATACTGATACCATCCTCGTTATGGGGTTTCAGATACACCCCCTTTGCACGGATTTTGGAGTGAAAAGGGTACCCGTTTTATGGCGAAATCACAGATTTTTTGAGCCCAAACATTCCCCCTTTCCACGGGTTTTCTGCCCAATTATTGTCAGTGTTGCATCAATGAAAAGCACCCCTTCTCCGCGGTTTCTGTAACAAGGATGGTGTCAATGGTGATATGGGAGTGCGGGGACCGGGGGTAGAGGCATGGCAGTGGGTGGGTGTGGGAGGGGGGGGGGTGGTGCCGCTATTTGTGCCATTTGTTCACCTGTGAGTGCTATACCGAACAAGTGCTTCAATATCAACCTCTTAGTGTCTTAGTTTCTTGTGAAAATTATAACGTATTAGGCCTCGTATTTAGACATTTTGTGATCAAGGGTAGGCCGGGGGTAGGCCCTACATTGAGTCACAGACCCAATGCAGGCAGGGTGGAGGGGGGAGTGAGTGACCCAGCGGGAGGTGCATGCCTACTGCCGGGCCTACTGCGGGCACCCACCCTGTGTTAATAGTACACAACCTGGATGCTGTTTCTCCACAAATTTGCGGACCCCCCTATATATTTGCAGAGCTCCACAAATTTATCAAATGTGTATTCCGCAAATTTGTTGATTTCGTTTTCTGGCCTTAAGCAAAAACGCTATCGACAGTTTGAACTGTCAGTAGTGGAAAATATTTCTGTTATTGACAGTTCACACTGTCAACAGTGGAAATTAATCCGGTTATTGACAGTTCCTCATGCGAACTGTCAATAGTGGAATATTTCTGTCTAATTGACAGTTCCCACTGACACACTGGCAATAAGAGATTAATTTTCTCTTATTGACAGTTCCTTTTTGGAACTGTCAATAAGAGGATCTTTTTTCGCTTATTGACAGTTCGAACTGTCAATAAGGGAATTATATCCTGGTATTGACAGTTTGAACTGTCAATAAGGGAATTTTATTCTGTTATCGACAGTTCGAACTGTCAATAGTCACGGCCATACTTAAGGATACAAATACGGACCTCCATACATATTTGCGGACATCCGTACATATTTGTAGAGCTCCATAAATATATTTGCGGACATCCACAAATTTGCAGACGTCCGCAAATTTGTGGAGAAACAGCATCCTGCAGACAGTGAGCTCTGTATGGAGGGGTAGCCTGCTTGCCGACCCCACTCCACTACCACGAGACCGCAGGGAGACCACTGCAGGTGCACAGGGGGGTGCACTTCCTCAGATTTGACTAGCATGTGTGACCATGATTTCAAGGGAAAGGGTAGATTCTGGAGTCCTATGGGTAAGGGCTTGAGAGGTGTTTCTCATGAAATTAGTGCTAGTTTGCTGATTTACCTCTAGTAATAAGGGTACCAAATTTGAAGTGATGTTTGCAGATACATGTAATTTCTATAGAAATTATAGGGGGTGGCCTCCCCATTGGGTTGGTTGTCACCCAATATGCAGTCACATTGGGTATTGGGACTGTAGTTCATGTGCCTCTCACTGGGGACAGCACAATCACTGATATTTTAGACCTGAGGTCTCATGGAGTGGCCCCCAACTAAACCAAGTAATAAATAAATAAATATAGATCTCCATGAGTTTATTCTTAAATAAGAAGTCAGGTAATACACTTGAATACCTGTGTACAATAGCGAAATTGCCATTTAAGAACCTCCGGATATGGTCTTTAATGGGTCCTCAAGGTGAGACACTTTGGTCTGGTCTTACAAAGAAATAAGGATAACAAAAAACTATGACATACTACATGTAGTACCAGTATTGATGAGGCAAACTCTTGACGGACTACGCAGAATGTGTAATTTTAAGAATATGAATGCATGGATGCTGTTTCTCCACAAATATGCGGAGGTTCGCAAATTTGCGGAGGTCCGTGCCGTTTACAAATACACTCTTCATGGGCTTTGGGACCTTGTCCCCAAAGCCATTTACACCACTGACCAGAGTGTCAGCTTTTCGACAAGAAAAGACTATCATAGGCCCCCTTGTTCATTGTTAGATATAGCCCTAGCTGGCCCTTAAACCTTGCTTAGGACTGGTATCCCCATGTGTCCTTGTAGGCATGTGCAAGACTTATTTATCCTAGATCTTGTTTTCAGTTACTACATGTAGAACCAATGTACCTTGTGGTAAGGCCTAGACATCTTGTGAACAGCCATATTTTGAGTTCTCTAATGTGGCTGTCAATGGCAAGGATAGGTACCAGCCTAATAACTATTGACTCCTATGTCAAGCCAAGCTGTCAATGTCAATGCCAATTCCCATACTATGCACATACAGGACCTATACTAGAAGTTGAGTGGGTCCAGGGTGGCTCTTGAAATCACTCAAGCCCGCCCAAAGACAAACTGTGAAGTCCAACATAATTACCCCTCCCCCACCCCACACACACATGCACCAACCCTGAAATAATATTTTACAGTCTTTAAAGTTAGGCCATCACAAGTCCTCCTTGTGCCCCCCTCCTCCTCCCTGTGCCTCCCTGTGCCCTCTCCTCCTCCTCCTCCTGCATCTGCCCTCTCCTCCTCCTGCCTTTGCCCTCTCCTCCTCTTCCCTCCTTTCTCTGCCCTCTCCTCCTCCCTCTGCCCTCTCCTCCTTCCTATGCCCCCTCCTACTACCCCATCTACCCCTCCCCCCCACTCTACCCCATTTTCCTCCTTCCTGTTACCTCCTCCTCCCTCTTCCCCCTCCTACTACCCCACCTTTCCCCTCCTCCCCCCCCTCAACCCCATTTTCCTCCTTCCTCTGCTTTCCCTCCTTCTGCCCCCTCCTCCTCCCTCCTCCTGCCAAGATGGCTGCCATTTTCAGGCTCAGATTTTCAATCCGAGAATTTTCCAAGATAGCTGCCAAGATGGTCACCAAAGACTCAAGATTGTCTGATTTCCATGAGTAGGGTTTTCTGGGATATAGAATCCATTTTCAGGCTCAGATTTTCAATCCGAGAAATTTCCAAGATGGCTGCCAAGATGGCCACCAAAAACTCAAGATTGTCTGATTTCCTTGTGTGATGCATGGATAGTAGGGGTTTCTAGGATGTAAAATCCATTTTCAGGCTCAGATTTTCAATCCGAGAAATTTCCAAGATGGCTGCCAAGATGGCCACCAATAACTCAAGATTGTCCGATTTCCTTGTATGACACATGTATAATAGGGTTTTCTGGGGTGTAGAATCCATTTGTAGGCTCCGATTTTTGATCCAGGTAATTTTCAAGATGGCTGCCAAGATGGAATTTGCATAGGCATCAATGGAGGTGCATTGGTACCTATTTGATTCCATTAGCACATATTGGATTCTATTGTTATGCCATACATGAATTGCATAAGAACCCCAGAAACACCAAAAATTATAAATCTATGCCCCCTCGTTTTCTCACCTGTAGTTCATAACAATCCTATAAAACCCAAAGCCACTACGGCTTTGCCGTAAAATCCTTGAATTTGTCCCCTGGTATATTTATGGAGGTCCACAAATATATATTGAAATTGTTTTTTAGTACTTAAGCATACAAATACGGAGCTCTACATATAATTGCGGACCTCCGCAAATTTATGGAAGCAAATTTACGGACCTCAGCAAATTTTCGGACCTCCACAAATTTGTGGAGAAACAGAACCATGGTGTGTCAATGTCTAAGCACAGGTGGAAAGGTCGTCCCTACAAGCTTCGTGCCAAACTCACTACGCTTTCAGGCACTGTGGTATTATTAAATTGCACTTACTTAATACAAGTTGGCGGTTTGAGTGTCATATAACTGTATTGAAAACTATCAAAGTTGATTTCACTGTATTTGGATTGGATTACATTGCTGTATTTGTGTAAACTGTAGCTAATATCATGCATGATCATGTGCACCTTTCTTTATAGGAGAATTGTTTTTTTATATAACATTTTAAGGGTTCATTATTGACATTAACATAATGGATAGGCGAGTGGATGTTTTGATATTTCCTTTTTCTATTTAGGAGCATGGCGGGAGATAAAACCATCTATCAGCCCCCCAAGCCGTTTCAGTTTTGTCAGCGGTTTTAGTGAGGGGTACATGTATGTGTCAACGGGAGAAGGCCGCAACAATAAATTCCTCAATGACATCTGGAGATTCAGCCTCAAGTAAGTGAACTGGGGATGAGCATAGGCTCACAATCTCATGTATGAAAGAAGTTCAAGTACACAGGTACGGCGTAAAAAACATAATATTCTACACTGTAAAAAGTTACTGTATTTAAACAGGACAATGTGCTGTACATTTACAGCACTATTTGCTGTATAATCACATCATTATGTACTGTAAATTGGGTTTACAGCAATGTTGCTGTTAGACTAGACAACCCCCTCAAAACTACATCTATTGAGATGGGTCCAGAGTTCCCTGACTCAGGGCTGACGTGACCTTCACCCTGCTTGACCCTCTGGTTACTATGTGTAGAAGAATTCTTTGTAGTCGTCCTCACCGACAATCGGAACTGCTAATGCGGTGTCTAAATGTCATTTCGTTGTTTTCGACATGGGCATTCACTGTTATTTCTCCGTATTTTCTGGTTTTAACTTCAAACAGCGATGCATAACTGACCTCTTCCTCTTTACTTGTTTTTCGGTGTCATCAACGTAATATGCATGACCTTGACCTTGCTTGTGACCTCTTCCACGGCAATGGTATGGATGTGAGCTACCTCTCAACTGAGACTGAGCTTGAGAGGACTTCGTTTTACAAGCCTTGGCAATGTGACCTGTCACAGTTGAAACACTTTTCCTTTTCAAAGGGGCACCGGCCCTAGTGGTCACCATCACAATGATAGCACTTATTTTTAGTGTGGGCTTTTCCCTTGTTCTTGTAACCACCACGCTGAACATGGTTGACATCATGTGTAGGCCCCATGAGCTGATTACCATGGCTAGCAGTGTCCATTGACGTACCAACACTGACAACTTTTCCCACCTCAATCCTGCACCCAAACCTAACAGTCTGTTTTTAATCGAGGCTGATCTAAAACCTCTTTTTGATCTGGTCCTCATCACAAAAGCTGCAATGTATGCTCATTTTCTTCAAGGCCACTATGTAGTCTGACACAGTAATCTCCCTGCTTGTGCTCATCAAATTTGAAGCTCTCAATTAACTCATTGGGCGCTGAGGTGTAGTGGTTGCTGATCAATGTAGTCAGCTGGGCATATGTTTTGGTTTCAATTTCAACAGGGGCACATAAAGGAACTAACAGATCTACTTCTTCAGGTCCCACCATAGATATGAAGGCATCATATTTTTCATCATCCTGGATCTTGTTTATTCACACCCAGGCATTAAACCTTCTTTGATAATTAGCCCACTTTTTTTATTGGGACTAAACTCTCCTATGGCACTTACAACATTCCTAGCTTCAGCCATATTTTCTAGATGTAGACTCCCAGAATCAGACTCTACTTTCAGTTTCGTGGACTTCACTTTCACTTTTCAAAATTAGAGTCTACTTTCAAGTTTCAGGGACTTCACTTTTCACAACAAAGTTTTCACTGTTTATCAATGGGAGTTCATCCAATTTTGGTAGAAATGGCTTCTTGGCCTTTTTTTTACTTAGGTTATAGTTGACCTCTGCAGGAGAATCACTTTTAGTGGCAGCAAGAAAATCGAGTTTTATGCGTGAGTTCTTGGATCCCATACTCGTTTGTCATTGTTATGTTTGTGAAGTAATGTTTATTACGTACGAGAATACATGTGGTCATGTGGTGAAAGGTATCATATCAGACAGACCAATGGTTATACATAGGTGAGGCCGCTCATGAGGTGATAGGCGCTTAGTGGTACACGTACGTATACACAACACTATGCAACAGTAGTAGTTTTCCCACCATCTGTGGAGAATCGGTGATTATGTCGGATTTACCCAGAGAAAATATCAGACTCCATCTTGTCTATAGAACAGACACCTCAGAGAGTGACGTCACATTATTAACGGAAGTGAGATGGACGCTGGTACCTGATAGCATGTTTCCCACGTTGACTATTTTCAATACTGTCTACAGTGAAGAATGGTAGTTTTATGTCCGCACTCACTGTTCTAAATGCAATAAATCAGCTGAAATAATGTGAACAAATAAAAGAGAGGGAAAGTAGAAAACTTATCAATTCAAATGAGCTTGTTTTATTTTTATATAAACTTTAATTTAATTCAGACTATAATATTACTTTTAGTTATTAAGGCCTGTCCGGTCCAGGACCCTGGCCTAGGTCTTTACCCGTCCTTATAACGAAAGGGAGGGCAACAGAAGAGAGAAAGAGAGAGAGAGAGAGAGAGAGAGAGAGAGAGTGAAAGAGAGAGAGAGAGAGAGAGAGAGAAAGAGAGAGAGAGAGAGAGAGAGAGAGAGAGAGAGAGAGAGAGAGAGAGGAGGCATACTCCAGTCTATGTTGCTGTACATTTAAAGCACATTGTGCTATAGATTAAGTGGCAGCAGTATACTATTTTTGTAGTAATTATTCCATCCAACCCTCTCCAAAGTCAAATAAAGCCCCACAATCTTTTCAAGACATTGTAGAATAAGCTGGGAGAATAAGAATGGATGAGAGAGTCTGAATGCAATTATCATAAAGTGTATTGATATTTGCATAATTGTTGAATAATACAAAAAAACTGCTAAAATACAGAATAGACACCACATTGGTGGGAAAAGTTAAATCCTTAAAAGCCAGCTCTAGGAAAAAGCTGGTATCTACAGAAGCCCACAAGGGTCACCCCCCAAAAAATAAAAACATTAATTTCTTTTTTAAATCAAATTTCTAGAACTTTTATCAAATTTGTCTAAATCAAAAAATGGTGCAGTCGGCGTCAGCTTGATTAAAAACTTAGCTGTTGACACCTTGTATCCTTATGCTACATGCTCTCCAAGCAAATTTGCCATCAGCACATGAGACAAGCTTTCTCATTAGTCTTTGGCGCTGGGTACTTGAAGCAGGAATGGAGTAGCCATGGAAGGGTGGGGGTGGGGCTCGGAATTTGAAAGAGGAGAGGCGGAGGGGGGGGGGGGGAGACTCATGCTTATCTTTTAAGAAGGAATCTAAAAAGGTAATTTGTAGGTTGAATCATAAGATATGGATTTTAAGTCACTTTAGGAGTTGCCTTGATATTGATTCTTCACTTAATATTCTGAAGACGATGCTATTGCCAATAGTTTTGCCCTATATTGATAGTAGTAACCTATTTCTGTCAGGATTGAGTTTCTTTGATCAAAAGAGGGTTGAGGTATTACAAAATACTGCACTAAGAGTATGTTTTTAAGTACATGATCCTGTAGAAGTATCTGTAAAAAGGTTGCATATGGATGCTAATATATTGCCTATCAATCTTAGGAGAAAATATTTACAAGGGGTTCTGTGCTACAGAATGATGACTATAAATACTTTGGAATTAGTGGAAAATAGAGCTTGTGTTACAATAATATATAATGTATAATATCAATACGAAATGATTACAGAAACATAGTAAATATTAGGACATTTGTCCTTAATTTTGAATAGGCTTGTTTATAATGTTCATTTTTGTAGAAATTTCTACATTCATGGTTAGCCAAATAATCCATGTGGCTATCCATGTTAACTAGTACATGTCAGGTTGAGGGATGGATGAAATGATGATTATGAGTGGTTGGTGCATATAGGAGAAGAGAAAGGGGAATCACCATCAAATAATGCTTATGACGAATGGAACATGATTCCCCCCTCAGTCAGACTGGCTGAATCAAAAATATCTTTCAAAAACTCATTTAGAAAGTTAGTTAAAAAATTCTTTGTGGATAAGTGGGTATATGATGTGCAGTTTACTAATGATGCATTGGTTAACATTTATAATTATGAGTAGAAATCCTTAAAATCAATGTATATATGCTTATAAGTTTATTTGCATACATTTATTTATGTGTCTATTTATCAACTTTTGTATATCTAGCCTTAGTAATATAACTAGGTTGGTTTCATTAATTAAGTGGAGAAACCTAATCTTTTTTTTCTTTTTTTTTGTCCTATTGGTCTGATGGTTGTAGAATACACCAAGTAAATAACAATTTTGAAAGAGACATGAGACACCAATGCGAAAGAGACACGGACGCTAGTTTGTTGTTTGAGAAGAACGTATCTGGTCCCTGTAATATAACAGTTCCAATATATTATGATAATATATTTTGCCAGGTTCTCATTAATCTAAGGCATAACATCAAGGTGTGGTATTTGTATGTTATGGTATGGTATGTATGATAGTGGAAATTTAAAAATGGAAAGTTAGAGCATTTCCTGAATATAGAATTAATTAATTGAATATGCTTGTGCTGGAATACACATATCTTAAATATTGATGTTGGTTAAATTATACAAATTTCATCTTTTTCATAACCCTCATCCCCCTCCCCCCCTCCCAAGTAATATCATCCAAGGGTTCTTTAATCCTTCCAAATGAGATCAAAGCTAAAAGAAAAGTTGTACTCAGGAAGTCAAAGTTGTTGGTCTTAAGGAAGAATATAAAGCCTTCTTGCTCCTAACTGAGCAGACCAAGTGATTCCTATGTTAACTCAAAGATTGTATGCTCAGGATAATAAAAAATTTAAATTTAAATTTAAATTGATTGACTCTCCTATCTAACGTGTCAGCAGTATACAATATTGAATCAAAGGTGATTTTGGTCTAATTAGTCTTCCACATATTTTTTCATGGCTAATAGGCCTACCGGTAATGAAATGTGGTGGTTTTTTGGCTGATTTGAGAGCGATGTTAACATAGCATACTTGCCTGTGGTGAGGCTTTTTGAGGCTTTTTGTGGCAGCATACCCACCCCAAAGTGAGGATGTTGTAGTCATAGTAAGACGTTGCTTCACTTGCTGCTCCATGTCACTGACTGTCAGCGTGACTTTTGGACAAAATTGACAATAGGTTACAGGGTCCAAAAAAGCCCAAAGTGAGGATGTTGTAGTCATAGTAAGATGCCCCCCCCCCCTGCCATAAATAATGAACGCTCCCTTGGGGCTGTCTTTGAATTAATGAATTCATGTATGGAATATCTATGGAGGTCTTTTGGATTTATGATATCTCTTTTGTGATAACTCACATTGTGTTCTGTTGTGCCCTGTTGTCTCCAGTGTGCACCAAGGCTCCTCGATTGCATGTTATGACTGAGCCTCTCTCTGTCTCTACGTGATAGGCTGTCCTTTTCACAACGGAACCATATCGGTCCTGGTCCCGTACCCAGATGTGCTCACCCTGTTCCGATACTGGTAAAGTAACCGTTCTATGGCGTCTGTTGTAGTCTGCTGCCATCTTCTGCCTGTACATATTTTCATTAGCCTTGACGATCTCTTTGTCATGGCCCTGATGAAGATGTGCCGTTGTTGTTGGCAGAGCTGATGTTTCTCCCCATCAGGAGCTGACAGGGGGCTTGGCCATTCTGAAGTGGTGCAGTGTAGCAGGCTGAGGTGCTGGTCGACGCTCTTTTTCATTATATTCTTAGCAGTCTGAACTGCTCGCTCAGCTTCCCTGTTCAACTGAGGGTACATTGGTGAAGAGGTCATGTGAGTAAACCTGTTCAAATTCCTGAAAGTCCCGAGACAAAAAATGTGGACCGTTGTCTGATACCATATGAGGTGATAGGTTCGTATCAGACATCGGATCTCGATCCATCGCCTTACTGCTCGATCCAAATCTCTTATTTAATAACTAATGGACACGATTTCAATACATTTGTCCAAATACGTATGCAATAAAAGGATAAATTTACCCTAAACGAGTCCTATAGACTGGTGACAAAATGAGAGATTCTCCCACCAAGGGGCATTTTAAAGTACAAACAGGCAACATCGCTTTCCAGGGTAATTTGGGTGTGCTGGATCCGGTAATCACACTTACCAAGCTCAAAAATGGCTCCTTCTATGTGAAAGCAACAAAAACAAAATGGCTGCCATTCGGAGCCAGCTGACGCCAAACGAGCAAGAACGGACAGCTCTGAGAGGCCGTCCGTACTGGGGAGGGTGGAACCTGCATACAAGGGGCCCGCCTTCAACTCCACCAAAACAGACTGGAAGTTGGGTCCCCAGCGCGGACCGACTCCAACTCAGTCAGGTTCGGAGGATCCGAACACTGGGACGAGGGAAAGCTTCGAAGATGCTTTCCCGGGGGGTAACCTGGTCGCGGGAGAAGAGACGCAAGTCTTGACTCAGACTGGGAGAACGAAGGCTTCGGTGAAACCAAAACCGAAACCTACTCAGACACAGAGCCCCCCTCTGGAGGCTCCTGCCGAGGATGCTCTGTTCTTGCAGCGCCGAGCTCCACCATCTTTCCCTCTGACCGACATCGCCTCCTATGAAGTCGGACAAGAGACTCTGGATCTGTGGCAGGACAACTTCCACAGGCTGCTTACTGACCTGAGTCAGGAGGTGGCGATGATGTCACTAAACACGGTGCATCACCTCCACCAGAGAGAGGTCGCTATCCAGAAGGCAGCGGCTGTGGACACTGTTCGGGACGAGATGGAAAAGGCTCAGACCGAACAGGCAAACACGAGGCTTGAAAAGAAAAAGCAAAGGAGGGCGACTAAGAATGCTGAGGAGAAACTGGACGCCGAGCGCGCCAAGTTCCGGGATTGCTTCGCGCACGAGATGCACGAATGGGATGGGTCCAGGGCTATGATCGAGTCCTGGCTCCAAGCGTTGACTCTGTCGGAGGCCGAGTCAGACTCCGAAGAGGAGGATACACCGGTGGCTAAAGCCGATGCGAACGAGGACTCGGACACCGCATAGGATTATCCTATAGCGGATTCGAAGGAAGGGGGGGAGTATTGAAAAATACTGTCCCCATCAGTAAAACACTCTCCAGTAGGGTGTCTTGAGATCCGGACAGCAGGACGAGACAGGCTGGCTACGCAAGGACCCAGTCTGTCAAGGAACACTGACGGAGGCATACGAGGAGATCCGGAGGGGGAAGCAGGACTCGGGACCAGAGCACCTTAACATCTAGGACCTGATACATCAGTTTTTTTATGATTGACATTTAACATCAGGACCGAGTGCTCCTTATAATCAGTCTGAAGATCGCCTGGAGGCAGGACTGAGTTTAAATTTTTTTTTATTGTTACGCTCCCGAGTAAGAGCGATGAACTTTCTTGTTCCGGTGAGTAGGAGCTGAACGAAGTAGGTTCCGAAAGCCGGGCACAATGCTACATCTCATCCCAGGAGGATCCGGATCTTCACCGAAGAACACGTATGATGTCTTTTTAATATTATGATATTATTATCGTTTCTTAAATAATAAGAAAAGTGATAGTGTTTATCACTTATAGTAATATTAATAACGAGTTTAAATAGCTCGGGGTCCTGGAGGGACGAATTTTTTTTTCAAGTGTTCATGTTCTCAGGTTTTACCTAGAGTCGATATATATAGGTTAACTCTATTTATCCAAGGGAGTAGAGTGTAATTTTCATTACAGTTGCTATATATATTAATGTGTGTAAATAATAACTTATTGTGTTCATCGGAACACGTCATATTGTTAAAAGTGTAGCTTTAATAGAGCCCCTAAGGTGGTATTTATAAGATAATGCCAGTCCGAAGTGTTTTCGGACTTTAACCTTAATTATTTACCTCCCGGTTATTATCTGGTAGGGGGTAGTGTAGGGGCTAGGGTTATACGGGGTTTATATGACGGGTTCTGTTGGATGCTGTGTTGCGAACTCCTTCCGAACCCTTCAGTCCGACGGCAGGTGGCAGCACCTGCTTCGGGCTTGGGGTATGGACAGAGGTCGCTATAGGCTTCCGGTCTGCATGTGCGCGTGTAGGCTGGCTGCCTATATATATCCAGCATCCAATGGGACTCGTCGGTTACTCTTGAGCCACGCTGGTGAAGAGACCCCGAGATCACAGCGGCTATATTAGCCTACTGACCCGTTCCGAACTCTATAGGGAGTTCGCACCATTAGAGCTTTGCCTGTCTAGGTTACTGAATAAACCTATTGATTCGCAACCTGTAACACTTGATCCGAACTGTGTGGACTTTGTTCTTTTACTTGATACTATAACAATATCATAGAGGAGCAAAGTATCGTTTATTACACATGTATAATGTTTTCTACGCTTCCAGACTGTAAAGTTGGCTGTTTTTAATGCAACACGTTTACGGCCTCACTCCCAAACCCCCACCCACAAATGAAAATTCAGACAAGTAGACCAGCGTTAAGCCGATACTTCTTACATTGTATATTGCTACATGTACATCTATTTTCTTTTATTCTACTACAGGAATGAGGACTGGGAGGAACTTCCAGGCCAGCAAAAGCCAGACTATTATACGTATGTAATAACCTTCATTATATCATAAAACAGAGCATTTAAGAAAAGTGTGTATAATGTATAGACATGTACATTGTACAAACATTCTCTAGGTCCATGTATAGGGTAGATTGACCAAGAGTCAACCACATACCTTGACATCTGCACCCCTATTTTATAGTCATTCATGCATGATCAGCCCTCTATTTGCTTATCACAGTACACTTTAAGTGGATTTAAGTGTTACTCTTCCCAGCAGCGTACGTGGTTGACTGTAGATTTTCGCCCCCCCCCCCACCCGTTTGAAGTTTGAAAAGTGTATTGACCATACTAATCATAGCACAGATGTTTTTCATTTTACAGTCATTGAAAATACAAAAGATCAGTAAATGTCACAGCATGTATAACAAAGCTAGCTGGGCCTCTCACTCAGAGTAGGCCTATAGAGTCGGCATTGGTGATTTTGCCCCCCCCCCCAACCCCTTTGAACTATAGTCAAGAGCAGGCTTTTTTCCCTAAAAGGGGCTTCAATTTCTACGCTCTGAACACTCCCTAATGTGGCTCCACATGTGTCAAAAGCGACCTGGCGACCTTGGGTGTTTTCCAGGCGACCTGCTACAATAATAAAAACTCTGATATTGGGGGTGAACATATCGCTTGCCATATGAGTCTGACTTCCATGACAGCGTGTGCTGTCACAGACTGTAGTTGGGCAGTATATGTTCCGGAGTAAGTTGCTCATCTCATGCCTGGGTCCCGGGCCTGGGCCTATACTATCACGTGCCTATACTATAGCCTAGCCTCTGATGGCTGCAGAGGGGACCGTTTTCCAAGCAACATGGGCAGATCCCACCAACTGCATTATTCATAATAAACATCGACGTTACTGGGGGAAAAGAGTGAAGCATACACGTACATGCTGAGATCAGAGGGGACCCTTGTGAGGAGGCACGGGTATAAAGCGCTGATTCCACCAACACGACGTGACGGATCCGTCAACTTCCCCATTCTCTCCGTCCATCAACGGATTGGTCAAATCCGTCCAAATCGGACCGATCCGTCCAGTTTCTGCTTCCACTGGTTCCGTTCGTCTACGGATCCATCCATATTTGATGGATCAGTCACCTGTTTTGACGGATCCGTTGACGGACTGATCCGTCAACGGACGGATCCGTCAACGGACGGATTAGTGGAAGCCAAATTAGCCGTCATAAGGACCCAAAAAAGTGATCCACTGATCCGTCCATCAACGGATCGATCAGTGGGAGCAGGAAAACGGGAATCCGTCAGTCAGAGGGTGACGGATCCGTCACATTTTGGCGGATCCGTCATGGGACGGAAATATCAAAAAAATCAAAAAAAAATTAGATCACTTGACGGATCCGCCAAAATGATGACGGATCAGTCACCCGTTGATGGACGGATTTCCATTTTTCTGCTTCCACCGGTCCGTCCTTTGACGGATCCGTTGACGGATCCGTCGACGGACAGACCGGTGGAAGCCATTCTGATGGATCCGTCACACTTTTGGTGGGCTGATGACGGGGAAAATGGCTTCCACCAACCAGTCAATTGACGGATCCTTCCAAAAAGTGGACGGATCCGTCCAAAAAGTGGACGGATCCGTCATGTCGCGTTGGTGGAATCAGCACTTTACCCTTTAAGGGTCGCATAGTGCCCATCGTCAGATGGGATGGAGGGGCAGAACCTCCATGATATGTTAGTTAATAACGTCATCCTACGCATAGTGAACGGTCAAACGTGGTATTGTTTGTATTTGAAAGGGATAGATCTGAGACTATTAGAGTGAGACTGCATACTAGTGAGGGCATCTGTATTTGGTCGGTGTGTTTAAGATTGTGGAGGGGTATCCTAGCCTACCTTTTAAGATTATGATTAGAACGTTTGTCCAGGCACTTACGTGAGTTAGGGCTGACAAGCTAGGGATGGTAGCTCCCACAAGTGCAGTGGGAGAATTGGGAACTATATATTAGCAGCGTCATCTGCCAATATATATCTGTACATGATACTATAGTGGATAGTATCATTCCTATGTATCATATACTTGGATCTAGAGAATTCTTATACATAGACAAAGGTCCACGGGTTTTAGTTTGTTGAGTGGGTTATCTCACGAGTTGAATGTTAGGCAGCAGCCGATTGAATTGCCTACATGTATGGGGAATTCACTTTTTTTTCAGCAAGGTAACTCTCATTTATTTCTTCTATGCCTACAATCATTTAAAAAGAAACAAAGCTAAAATCAAGGAGAAAACTATTAGAAATATTAATAATAAATGTGTGTTAAATGGTAGATAATTCTGAAAGATATGAGAAGGTGCCAGAGTGTTTAGATATATAGGTCTGCCCCGTGTATATTAAGCCTGCACTGTAAAAATTATCCCATAAAATTATGGTGATTCACTGGCAACAATTAATGCCAAGCTTTCCCTGTTTTTTTTAACGGTCACCGTATTCTCCTAATCACTGTAAATTTTACAGAGCTTTTCCGTTGCCTTTTAACGGTGATTCATCATGATTATATGATGATTCTCTGCTATTCACTGAAGATTCTCATTTTTCTTGATTCATTGGTATATTTCATAATATCAACTTGATTGCAGACCTGTAAATATTAGGCCATGAGAGACATAATTGAATGCCTCACAGTAATATGCAAGTACAATCCATGAGCAAAGGATACTCCAGGATTGTTACAAAGCAACTCTGAGAGCAATGTGAATATGTATTATTTCTAATTACCACAAAATGGGTGTTTTTACAATCCTTGCTTGTTCCCACTGATATAAAAAGGGAAATTATCTATTTATTATCTATAATGTACCAAAGGCTTCAAGATTGACCCTGTGATTAATGAGCATATTGGACATTGTTATCATCTTAATACATTTAGATACATTTAAAGTGAGAGGTTTCACTAAAGTCCCCGTATCTCCCAGGCTGGCACCTGGTGGGCAAATACTTATCGTGAGATTCACCGTAAATGCCAAAATGTTGTTTTACTGTACTGGTTTACGGATGTTCAATGTAAAAGTAATGAATTTCAAACCGTCTCACCGTAAATCACATTACAGTGATAAACCGTCAAATTTTATACTGATTCCCTGTAATTTCAACGTGAATTTTTTACAGTGTGGTCAATTTTTCATTTAGTACTCATATAAGCCCGGGCTTATACACGTGGAAATACAGTATTTCTGTTGAGGGCCAGAGTAAGACTGCATACTAGTGGGGGGCAGCTGACCGATTGCTGCGGCCACTATAGTCCCCGGGACTATGCGCCGGCGCGCGCGTAATTTACGCGTCTGCCACGGGCGTCCTCGCGCCTACGCCCCTCCCCCCCCCCCCTGCCCGCCTGCTGCTGCCCCCCCCCTGCCTTACACACACCCCTGCATGTGGCTGGCTCTAATGGACTGGATATGAACAGTAACTATATATAGTCCCCAGGACTATGTCTGTAGTCCCTAGGACTATGTCTGCAGTCCCCAGGACTATGATTACAGTCCCCAGGACTACCGTTGTAGTCCTCAGGACTATAACTTAGTATAGAGCTACTTACTGCCCCCCTTATCATATCATATAGGGCCTATATGCCTCTGGTGCATAGTCCTGGGGACTAAATATGTAGTCCCCAGGACTACGGAGGAAGTCCTTAGGACTACAAGTATTAAACTTGTAGTCCTGGGGACGGATAAAATGATAGTCCTGAGGACTACAGGCATAGTGCTGGGGACTACTTTGGCCAGCTGTATAGTCCTAAGGACTACAGTTACAGGGCTACGTAGTGCTGGGGACTACAGACATAGTCCTGGGGACTAAAGACATCCACCCTGTAGTCCTTAGGACTACAATTGTAGTCCCCAGGACTATGGTTGTAGTCCTCAGGACTACAATTATTGAACGTGCATTCCTGGGGACTAATAAAATGGTAGTCCTTGGGACCATAAGCATAGTGCTGGGGACTACAGATATAGTCCTGAGGACTAAAAACGTTCAATATGTAGTCCTGAGGACTATGCCTCTGTAGTCCGCAGCACTATGTAGGCCTGCCTTATCTACCTCTCTGGTAGTAGCAGTCTTGGGTAGTCCCTAGGACGATACACGCAGTCCCCAGGACTACACCTTTAGTCTCCAGGACTACACCTATAGTCCTCAAGACTACACCTGTAGTCCTCAGGACTGTGCAGGTCATACATTCAAATATTTGGAAGGACTGTGCATAATGGTATATGATCTCAGTTCTAGAAATAATAGTCCCTAGGACTAGATATAAAGTCTCTAGGACTAGATGTATAGTCCCTAGGAATACACATGTAGTCCCTAGGACTACACGTGTAGTCCCCAGGACTATAAATCTAGCCCCCAGGACTATGCTATAGCTTGCAGTATATGTTAATCCTGAGCACCCCCTCCCCCTTCCCCCTCAAAGACCCCCCCCCCCCCCCCCCCCCCCCCGGCAGCACCCCTGCTCCGCGCGGCAGAAAAGGGACGCGTAGGGGCCGGGGGCGCGTCCGCGCGGCAACGTCGTAGTCCTAGGGACTACAGTGGCCGCAGCAATTGGTCAGCTGCTAGTGGGGGTGAAATAATGGTGGTTAAATTGATGGCACTGCCATATTCCCTAAAAAATCAATAGTCTATACATAGATACATACTTTTAGATACATAGTATTATCAAGGTAATACACCATAATCTACCATAATCATACTATGCCTAGTATGACTAAACCATGAGCGTATTTAAAAACATAGAAATGAATAAAACATAATTAACTTTCAATTCAGAGCCCAGCAGTGGAAGCTGGAGTCGCGGACTGAGTTGAAGCCGGCTTTCCGGTACGGAGCAGCTGGAGGTGTATTCCCCAATAGTTCACGTCTCTATGTGTCGCTTGGTTTTGCTAGTGTTCGCTATGCTGACACCTTCAGCTATAGTCTTCACGAACGTGGGTGGTACCTAGGTAAGTTACCTGTTTGGTCAAACCAGCATTAAGGTTGGTCGCATTACCCATTAAAGATTAACCCATTGCGCAGCACACAGCTGAGATATATCAGATGACAAATTCATGAGTTCCCCATGCCTTATTCAAAAAATGTAGCATTTCTAGAAAAATTGAGCGTTTCATAAAACTTTGAATAGGCCCTTTTTGATATATTTGTAGCTGATAATGCTGTAACATGAGTTAGTACATTGGAATTATTTATTAATGAATCTTTATAGAAATACTACCTGTCATATCACTAGATATGCTAAATAAGTTCACCAACTACATAAGGCACCACCATTACCAAGACAAGAAGTGGCGCTTCATAGACGCCAGGCGTTTATTGACCTTCAGCACTAGAGGGTTCCACACAGCCCAGTGGGCACAAAATCCAGTTTAGAGTTGAACCAATGTTGAATCAACATTGTATCAACTTTGACAACCACTTATCAATGTTGATTCAATGTTCTGTGCCCACTGGGAGCTTACCTACGCTACTCGCTACATGCATAGGCACCAATATGACACATTCCCCCCTAAGGAAATAAACACAACCATATACCTGTCAGGATAAACAGGTTTGTTATTATATAAAACAATAACATAGGAACCTTTATGAGAACTGTATGACATGATATACCATAAATATTTTGGTAATACATGACATAAACAAACTTCCATATGCCATATTGGCATGACTGTTCTCTCAGAATCAGTCTAGTTTATGTCCACACCTGGCAGATTACCAGGCTCGGTACAGATCTCCCTTATTGGAACTGCATTCGGCCGATCAACCGGTTCCTTACTAGGTGGAACCGGAGGAATAGAATTGTCCTCAATAACATATGACTGTTTCTGTGGGACAGCATCCCTTTCCTCAAGATACAACTGCAGAGAGATGTCCTACATTACCACAGTACCTGCAATTCGCTGACATTGCTAGGCACTGTCTATGTTGCTGATCCAACCAATGATGTGACTGCAGATGGGTCAAAAGCGACCTGGCGACCTATGCCGTTTTGGAGACGACTTTCGACCTAAGGCAATAATAAAAGCGACCTAGCGACTTTTGGGCAAAAGTGACAATAGGATAAAGGGCCGAAAAAGCGACTTTGTGACCTGGACCCCTTAATTTTAGCGACTTTCCGACCTCAGGGGGGACCCCTGTGCACCCCCAATGATCACATTGGTGCACTTTTCATTGACTCGGCCATTACCGTAACCATCCTTAACATAACTCGCAGCACCTGCTTTCCACTGTCTCTCATGCTCCACTGCATCCAAACTGTGACCTGGGTCATTGTGATCTCGGACTATCTCACAATTACGTGCTCTCTCAATGGTGAACGCCAAAGTGAAATCTGCTTTTAGCTGCTGTTTAGGAGGCTCACCAAAAAAAACACTTTAGAAAAGTGAAAAAGTGATATTTTTTGGGGGTGAACCGTCAGGGCTCACCAAAAAAAGTGTTTTTTTTTAATATGTTTATATTTATAGTAATAATTTTTTTGGTGTCAACATAGAAAATTCTTGCTGTAAACTGTCAACATTGGCCGAGGAGGCTCACCAAAAAAAAACATATATTTTTTTTCTTCACATTTCTCCATCGTTTATCAAATTTCTCAAAAACACTATTTCTTTTCTTTTTTGCTGTCAACATTAAAAATCGGGATGTAGACACTTTAATTGAATGTCTATCATCATTAGCTGTACAGCTATATAAAAAGTAGTGAATTTTGGTAATGGCCGCCTTTATCGGGCCCTATTTCAAAGAAAAATGATAATTTCAGCCGGCATCCACCCTGAACTTGTTCAATACAGGTCAAACTTCAAGTCTGGCATGGATGCCAATCCCTAACATTCCATCCCTCATGTGATAAAATTTCAAGATTCTGCCACCCTACTATATCACTATGAAAGGCAAAAAAAAAGTTTAAAAGAAATATTTTAAAATTATTTATTTTCAATGATACAAGCCACCTCCATCTAGCCAGGATTAGGATATAACTGTAGAATCCAAGACATCACGACCATCACATAAAACTCAGGATGGGACCCTGAGTCAAATATAAGTCACTAATTAGTTTCTTGTCGCTTCATAGAGTTTCCCGACCGGTCTCCCTACAACCCGGGTTACCCGCACGCCCGCTGTCTGCATGCAGGTACCATGATCTCACACAACGAGCTCCTTATCTACGGCGGATGTCTCACGTGAGTTATTAATTCTGACTGCCTATGGTGATATATGTACAATTACTGAACTTGATGTAATTAGTGCTAGTACGCGCACATTTATGTACATCCAAAAACAAAATGCTATAAATCCTATTCAGATTTCGTCCAAAGTTTGTCTTAACATAAGATTGAAAAGATGATCTGATATTATCAAATGCTATCCTTAGATATATCAATATCGGTGCAACTTCTTTTTTTTTGTTCTCATTAGGCGGGGCTGGGTGATACTTCCTCATGTTACATACCTGGGTAACTATGCAGGAGAGTCTAGCATTTTGTCACAAAAGCTGTCATAGAATGTTAATGGCTGGCGTAGGCCCTCTACACACCGGCCACAATAGCTGGCCATGATCTCAGCTTTCTAACTGAGGGAATTTTTCAAATACTTCAATGAGTAGGGAGGTTAGGGCCATATCTATAATATTACCAGGTTCAAACATCTTGCAATTGATTTATCTATCATAATGCACGCACCACGATGGAGCACCGATTGTCGTTTTACAAGGATTGTCAATCTAAACCAAATAAACATGCATCAACCAACCAGATGTTACAAAAAGGGGTCAGAATTGTGTTACATAATATTCGAATGTCCCCTGTAGACTAAGTATGAAGCACACTTGTTACTTGTGAGATAAATAGACTATAGGCATATATACCAGTACAGGTTTATTTCTTCAGAGTATGTATATATATATATATATATATATATATATATATATATATATATATATATATATATATATATATATATATATATATTTATATATATATATATTATATGTAAATATTTGGTATACTGGTGGTCTATCTTTTAATATTTGATGAACTGTGTCAACAAATCTGTTTTAAAAAGATATGAAATAGTGCTCAAACCAGATTTATTACTCTTGTTGGTTTTGAATTGAAGTAAACATACATGTTGTATTTTTGCCATACATTTTTTGATGTCTCGTCTCGAAGATATTAACCAAATTTGGCAATTCAATTATTTTACACTCGTTTCTTGAATCTATCTTCAGAGGAGGCAGTAGTGGAGGGCCATGTCCAAGTGGTGATTCGTGGATATTTGATGGTAAAACCAAGGAGTGGATTCAACTGGAGAATTGTGCCTCACCCCGGTAAGTAGTTCCGTTCTTATATCAATGACAGATCCTTACTTAGGCTACCCCTTATAGAGTGGTCATTTGTATTATTTACAGGCCCAACTGACGGGTGTCAGCGTGCAAGTCAGGTCCAATACAAGTATTTGTCCCCGGATATGAGTTTCTGCATTCTATGTTATACTACTATAGTACAGGAATACTTTATATGGTAAGAATATGAAAGAGAAAAATCATTTCGGATATTGGTCAGGGGAATGTATTACAATTCAAAACAAGTATCATAATGCATTGCAGTGTGGGGTTGAACAACTGCGGTATCCCCTCTCTTTAATAAAAGCAATTTTACAGGAATTATGCAGCGATGGCCCTGCTGCCCACAAAGAACGGTCAGCGACGTGCGGTGCTGTATGGAGGGGTGGAGACCACCAAACAAGTACTCACGGTAACAGCCATTTCTACTGTTATGCCGATGGAGAAAATCATATTTTGTCCTGGTACTAGTGTATGAAAACTGCGATTTTCCTTAGGGAATAGCTTTTAGGCAAATATGGGTATGGATCTTTGTCTCTGGGCTAGACAACATCAAATGTAGCATTAGTATATGAATATGGGCTCTATCCTCGGTTTTCGAGCCATTCCAAGTTCTATAGATAGATTTCAGGAACTTTCCCTGCATGGCCCCCTCAAGTTATAATAGCCGTCCACCCGCATGAAGATGTCTGTAGTTCATGACCATATACAAACTGATTCAATTATTTCTTAGATGTTGACCCCTGAACATGAATACACATGTACCTATTTCCCCGGGCTTATAAAACCACTAAGTGGCAAATTTACAAGACTTATACACGGGGCAGGCTTATGAATGACCCAAGGTAAACACAACTCGCTCAGCTGAGATTACAAAGGTTTTGTTGTCTCCAGTATAGAGACAGATGAAATATAGAAGTTATTTAAGACACTTAGCCAATATAGTCTAACACATTAAAGTTGTAGAATATAGGCACTCTTGTTGTGTTAAGTCTATGGCGGGAAATTACCCGACCGGATAACCAGCTGCATTCAACTCACTTCCGGTGATAAAGATGACGGCATGCACTCAGTGGCGTGGATTCAGACAAGACAGTCATGGCTTATGAGTCAGTCATATTTTGGCCCAATGCCAGCCTGGCCCCTGGTCCCAAGTCAGGTGGGAGTATTCTAAAGTGGGAGGGGGTTTCTGCTTGAGTGGGAGGGGGTAAGCCTGGCCTGGATGCAGGTCAGAATTATATAAGAAGTGCTTATGATATATGATAACCCAATTTAGAATAATAACAATTATGATTAGTGGTTTTTATACTAAAGTGTTAAGGCCCTAACACTGACCCTAACACATAGCCGAAATTATTATATGAATATCACTAGCAGAAGTGAAGTTATGGCCTAAATTGAGATGCATGGACATTGCAGCCCCATGTAGGCTTGTACTCGGGACAGGCTTATACAGCACTATGTTGCATTTTCCCCAGGCTTATACATTGGGCAGGCTTATACACGGGGTCTGGCTTATACACAGGGAAATACGGCAGCTAACATGGGTTTGGCCCTCAGTCTGGAACATCCCAATTTTGTGTCATCTTCGGGATGCAATATCTTCAAAGTACAATGATGCCGAGACTTCATTATATACTTATACTCCACCTGGGTGTTTGGTCTATTGTTCTTACTGTGGGTTATATGGCATATTCCCCTCTCTCAGACCACCAGCTGACCTGGAACAGCCTGGGTGGAGTGACCTAGTTCACATAACCTCCTGAGGAGGTTATGTGAACTAGGTCAAGTCAGACCGGAGGTTCTTCTTCAATACAGACATGTTGACACAGGAAATCTATGCGTCTGCCCATGTGCGTCAGTTTTTTGGCACCAAGCTTGAATGCTGAGGTGTTGTAGGCCGAGCTGCGACAAAGCGACGATTTCAGGAGTTTCTTCTCGTAACATTGGAGGATATCCAAGGTTAGTAACCTTATTTGTTGCATATTTGTACAGTATGAGGGTGTAATTGTCGCATTTTGATCTTTTTCAGCCGAAATTGTTGCAAAACGTCGGTAAATAACCTTGTGGGCGATAATGAGTGCATTTAAACGCAACTCAACTTAGGATGATCGCTTTTGGCGATATTGAAGCTATGTTGGTCCTAGAGGCTTCTTTACACCCTAAAAGTCTGGAAATTTCATTTGTGCAGTACTGTATTGCCCACACTTCTTGGTTATTCTTTGCTTGGACTTATACAGAGGAGCTGCTGTCAACATGGACAGAGGGCTTTTTGTCAGTCACACATCTTACACCCAAAATACTGTACAAATAATATAATTTAGTTTTATTCAGACTGGATGTATTTCCAGTCTGTTAGGATAGAATGTTTAGAATTTGTAATGCTCAGAGCAAAGGGGTTGTCTCATATGACTCAGCAAGGGCACATGACTGTCAACCATTTTGGATGCACTGTCAGTGTCACCGAGTCATATGTTTTATACTTCAACTGGTATATAAATGATATAAGGCCCTAGGTTGCACACTTGCACCTTGTAGACCTGGCAGCTTCATAGTTTACTATGGAGTTCCCCAATACAACGGGATTACCAGTTTGTTGTATAAATGTAGACACAACTGAAAATACTAATATATCCACAAGGGATATGTTTTTATTTCTTAGAACTATCAACTCTCTCAGAGTTGACTAGCATAGATTCCCACTGTCAAATGCACTGTCATTGACAGGGAGTGTCACTGAGGTTGTTCCTCAGGAAGAACATATCTTTGATACTTGTGAGTCTAAGACACTAAAAAAGCTTATGCTTTCTACATTTGTAGTTGACACCTACTGGAGGCCTGAATTAACTAACGTTAAGACAGGGTGAAGGAAAGGTGGTTCCTTACTCTCTATGATAGAGGAGTTGTTGGAACTGGCAAGTCAAGTGTCAGGTGGGGTCCTTGTTTAGGTGACTGTATTTTGGACTAGTTTGTCACCAAGACCCATACATTATGCCCAAGTTTTCTTAGGAGCATTAAAATAAGTGTGAGTCTGGTCAGACTTCACCATTTGGGGAACTCAGTTCTTGTTAAGGTTGGGGATTTCACACAAATTCACCCATACCTTGATTTGAACTCCACCTGTTGGGATTTATTTAGTCAAGGTTGTGATTTCACTAAATCACCTATACCTTATGCCCACAATTTCTTTGAGTCTTTTTTAACTTTGTTCTAAAGCATTGGTCACTGTACTTTTATGTGGATTCTTTTCCAAAAAGACCCACACCTTATGCCGAAAATTTCTTTAAATTTAAACGGCTTGTTGTAGTACTTGACTTGTATTTTTCTAGTGCTTATGGGTGTTCACTGTCTAGTTACACCTTCAACTGTTATCATAAGCCTGTGTACTAAGTCCTTTTTTTTTCTTTTTTTTTCATAAGAGCAACGCTCACTTTATTTCCACAAAAATCATTTGAAATACAATGTTCAATCAAGCGTTACAACATTTAGTTTTTCATGTTTTACAAAGACATCGGACAAAACAGACAGACAAGACAGGACAAACCAAGGGTTCACAAAAGCTTTAGTAAAATAGTGCATAAAACATTTGACAATACATGAATGATTAGACGAGAAAAAAACACCATGCTGTCCAATAGTATCTGCAAATCAGCAAACAGTTTTAACTTTCCCTCTCTCTTTGAAATTTTTCTCTCTCTAAGCAACTTAGATTTCAGCTCATACACCCATGTAAACAAATCAAGGTTGTTACCATGAAAAAGTCTCTGTCTGTATATATAAAACTTTATGGAAAGAAGAATGTAGTTCTCAAACCGAAACTGTCTTCCTTTATTTGGGTTGTTAAATAAGCGACCGGCTTAACTTTCCATCTTCAAATCCATACCAACTACTCCAACTAACCAGTTACTAACAAAGTCCAGAACCTACCTACATTCGGACAGTACAAAAAGAAATGTTCAATACTGTCTATCTCATCACAATAATTACAGGTCGGAGAATCGACAACCCTTCTTTGATGCAAATACTTATTACAAAGTATAATTCTATGGTAAATTTTATACTGAAGGGATTGCAATTTAGTCTCGCGGCATGCTTTATACGCAGTCATATACAATTCTGTCCAAATAACTGGGGTGAAATCTTCATAGACCTTCATCCACTGAGCCTGTGAGGAGGGTACCTTGCCTACTCATGAGCATGTTGTAAGGTAAACAACGTTACTGCTAACCGCTAACACATCAATTAGCTTTCCGTCACTACCCCGCAGCAGCAATTGCTGACCATCATCACCTAAAGGCTCATACGTAAATGATTTCCACCAGGGAACTGCACTTTTTATCTGACCTACTGACAGGAAATTACATCTGATCTGATATCTCTCCTGTATCTCAGAATATGTTAGTATGCCACCATTTGCACTCAAAATATCTCTGAATTGAAACACTCCTGCCCTTCTCCATTGGAACCAATTAAAAGGTTGCCTGTTACTAAGTAAAAAAATCATTATTCCATATACAATCATTATAAAATTCCCTACAACTCTGTGGTTCTACACAGTAAAGGTCACTCCATACCTTAAACATTGCTCTATAAAATGGTGACTTGAAAGCACAATATCTCTTTTTATTCTTTTCCAAGAACAAATAAGATATATGATCTATCCATCGTACCTGATCTCTGAGAAACAGTGTCCACCTTTCCCAGTCACTTTTTTTTAACAAAACCGTTTTACCACTGCACCATTGCAACCTTATGCATAGATTCCAAATCCAGGCAATTCATACTCCTTTGGACCACTGGCAAGCATATAGTATCATGTGCAATACGATTACTTCTACTACCCCATAAAGACAAGTTTGTAATGCCTTTAAACTCAGCAAAAACCTTCAGTGGCACATGCGTAACTGAACATGGGGAAAGAAGTATCGGTATAAGTAGGCTATTGATGATTGTTACTGTCCCTTTTAGGGACAAACTCCAAAATTCCAATCATTGCAAATAGCATTACATTGAGCAAGTCTTTCAGCAAAATTCTAATTATAACTATCTTCCTCTGTCTTACCATTCCCTACAACAATTCCAAGTATCTTCAATTGGTCGGTACACTTCCATGGTAGATCAAGAAAGTCCTCAACATTAAAGAGCATCATTTGTGATTTTTCTCGACTTACTTTAAGACCTGAATATCTGCGAAAGCACTCCAGAAAGTCTAACAAATGTAGTAATGATACCTTATCCTTAAGGAAACATGTAACATCATCAGCACACATGGTTAACTTGATTTCTTTACCAGATATTGTGACACCTCTGATATCTTTATTTTCCCTTATAGCTATTGCTAACAGCTCTACAACAACAATGAACAGGTAGGGGGAAATACAGCAACCTTGCCTTGTACCCCTGGAGGGTTTAAATCAGTTTGTAATATAACCATTATTGGTAGCACATGTCAAAAAATCCTTAATCCACCTAATATAGTTCTCTCCTGCACCAAAGAGTCTGAGTGCATGTAGTATTGAATTCCAATTAACTGAATCAAAAGCTTTTTGAAAATCCAATGATGCGATCATTGCTGATGCATCCGTTGTCTCATAATGATCAACAACATCCTCTATAGTTCTAATATTTGTACCTATGTACCTTCCCTTCATAAAACCAACCTGATCAGTATAGATAATGTTGTCAAGTGTCCTCCTCAACCTAAATGCTAACGTTTTGGTTATAATCTTATAATAAGTATTCAACAGAGTAATGGGCCTCCAGTTAGCAATCTTCAACTTATCTTCCCCCTTCTTTGGAATTAAGCATATCATGCCTCTTCTTTGCTCCAGGCTTAGTCTACCTACTTGCCAAGAATATTGAACACATTCAAGCATAAATACTTTAAGGTCAGCCCAAAAGGTTTTTATAAAACCTAGGTCCAAAACCATCTGTACCAGGCGTCTTGCCACCCTTCAGTGTGTCGAGGGAAACCTTCAATTCCTTTTCAGACAATGGGGAGTCCAAGAAATTCCTGTCCACATCTAGTATTTTAGGAATAGATTCTCCCATAACAAAACCTTCATCCCCTTCCTGCCCATCCAACCTTTCCTGTTCCAGATACAAATTCTTATAGAAATTTTCCAACTCCATGAGCACACCCTTAGCATCACTAACCACAGTACCTGGCCCAGATTCCACTTGTGAAATGGTCCTATCCAGATATCTTTTTTTCTCTAAGTTAAGAAAGTAACTTGCAGGTTTTTCCCCAGAAGCCATCCATGTACACTTTGCTCTAAAGGAAGCAGCCCGTGCTACCTTATCACTATGAAACTGGAGCTCCCTGCGAACAGAGGTCAGTTCATCAGCTACATCCTCACCCCTATCTGATCTGACCTCAAGGACTTTCAAATTTCTTTCTAACTGGTTTACTTCTACCTTATTCCTTGCACTCCGTTGTCTGCTATACGCTAGAGTAAACTCTTTAATTCTGAATTTTAGGAAATCCCAAAAGGTATGGGGGTCCGTTTCTCCCTTCTCTAACGACACAGTTTGGATCAATGCCCGCACTTTGATTCTGTAATCCTCTACTTCTAGGAGTTCCTCATTCAATTTCCACATCCCAGGCCCACGACCCTCTGTATGCCTCAAAAGTTCCAGTACTACCGTAAAACCTCGCTTATAAGCCTAACTCACGTATAAGCCGCACCAGAGATCTGATTATGGCGACTTTTATACTGTACTATAGTAGCAAAAACTCATGTATAAGCCGCACCCTGACTCTGTAGCGATCCTATAAGCCGCACTAGCGATCTGATTCGCGTACAAGCCGCGGCCTATACGCGAGGTTTTACGGTACTGGACTATGATCAGACAAGTGTCCAACCTGTATTACACAGCTACTGACCATATTGGATACATGCCTGGACACTAACCAAATGTCTATTCTTGAAGCTTGCTTACCCCTGTGGAAAGAAAACCTACGTTCAGTGGAATGCATTTCTCTCCATATTTCTGTCAATTCTAGACTCTCAATTACATCCAATACAGCCTGCCTGTATCCAGTACATGTTTTAGGAGATTAACTGTTCTTTTGGTCTAACGTTGAACGTTGAAATCAACCTATAAAAATAGGAACATCTCCCAAATTCCTCACACATTCCACCATTTCACCCAGTATAGCAGTCTGCTCTGATTCATAATTCTGATTGGGAGCATACAAGCCTCCAAGCACTATTATACTCTCCCCTAACTTAATCTTTAACACAATAAACCTTCCAGTAACACCAATATGAGACTCAAGTATCTCTACATCTAGGTTTCTTCGAAATAATATTGCCACCCCTGCAGAGCTAGTAGAACCATGAGAGAATACAATTTTACCACCCCATTCGCTTTTCCATAGATGACCTGTCTGAGGAGAGGAGTGTGTCTCCTGTAACACAGTAAGATCATACTTTCTATCCCTCACCAACTTGAAAACACTCCTTCTTTTCGTAGCACTCCCCAGTCCATTTACATTGTAAGTACACAATTTGTATGTATCACTCACTGCCATAATTACTTACACATTCACTGTCTACTAGTTTCCATAAACATGAGTATTTGAACCCAACACATAAACAACACAGAAAACACATAACATAAAGTTGTCTCCTCCACAAGTACACAAAACATAAGGAGAGTGGTCAATGCTGAAATTACTAGTGGGATGGTCATCCCAAAATCTTAGATCCAAGAGAATAAATCCAAGTGGAGAAAAATATCATCAGCCAAAATCAGTGAGTACACTTCACATGCAAAATAATATGCCATACCAGATGACTACAATTTCATACAAACTTATTATCATCAGCCAAAATCAGTGAGTACACTTCACATGCAAAATAATATTACTGATTGTACTGCAACACAATTATATTCATATATGTATAATAGAGTTGCACAAATTATTGAACAAAACCTTATTCCTTACCCCTTATTCCTTGTAATGTCGTGTAATGTCTTTGTATATAGTGTCCTAATCATTAAAATTGTATAAAATATCAAATAAATTTATACATTTAGGGAAATGTACATATTAACCTGTATAGTGAATAATATGCATTTAAAATATTATTCTAGATTTGTGTTATATTACAATGAGATAATTAAAACTAGTATTGTACACATTTGTAGATACATTGAATAATATGCATTTGAAATATTATTCTAACTTTGTAATACATATCATAAAGAGGTCAACAACACTCTAAGGACTAATTATAGAGATAGTATATAATACTAAATGATTTGTTGTGATAATTGTATATTTGAATGATTATTATATTGCATTTTTATATATACAACTGGGAATACATGAATGTGAACTAGAGGTGGCCAACGAAAACGAGAAGGGTAGACAATAACAAATTACAATGGTACAATTACGTGTCAAGGGTAATATCTGCTATATTGATATGTTTAAATGTACATGGAAGTATACATAGATATATATTATTTATTCATGTTTATGTATGCTGATACCTATGTATTGGTGATGTATAATATGATAGTCTACATTCTGAATAAATATTTACAAACTTGAACTTCAACTTGACATTGAATGGGTCCATAATAAACAGGCTGGAATAAGCATGATAAATTGTATTACATAATGTAATTTAGGGGCAATGTGGACAGACCTTCAGATTTCGGGTCTATTTTGAGCGATATAACTGGGTGATCTCTTGAACATGTCCTTTGGGAGAAATTGCACTGCTGGATGGCAAATCCATGTATCAACAAGATTCTTTTTTTGTTTGAGCCCTCTTCGATGCAGGTACCCCTTGGGAGATCTTATTATTATCTGACAAATTTATATCTTTTTCAGATGAGCTATCTAAAATAAATATTTTATACTTCAACATTTTTATAGAAACTTTCAATTGGCAATTTACGGCAAACTACTGAAGATAGAGATGTATCAACTGAAAATTATGCATTTGGAATGGAAATGATACAACCTAGCGCCAGCCAGCGTCAGGGTATCTCCTGGGGCTGATGTGAGGGTTCTTATCAGTTTGTACATGGTGCAATACCAGACGGCAGCACTGTATAGCACCTGTGTGTTTGGGGTGCAATGGTGCATGAAGGCCATTGTTTCAGCATATCCAACCCAGGTGGCATAGTAGTACAGTAGAAAGACTGCTATTAGTTCTTATGGTAGCCTTGGCACCATATCAAAACATATCAGAAGGTTTATCAGGGTAAGGACGTTTCAAAAATTGATAGCTACTTCCCTATTTATTGCATCACCAAAACAAAAGTAGTCTCGGAAATGTGAATATTAGGGCTATTGGTAGATATAAATCAAATGTATGCCATACGATTTTATAAAAATGGTCCGGCCACCCTAGATTGAGTTTCCTTTCCAGTAGATTCTATCCTCTTCAGGTATGCCAAGATGGGACCTTCATCATCCTGTACTTTCTCCTCTGCAGAGGTAGATAATTCCGGGTCCAGGCCCCTCTGCTTGCATGGTGCAGTGGAGTTATCATCCTCAAAACCTGCCTCACCAGGAAGTAGTTTTCTGTGGTGTTTGTCAATGTTGGTGTATTCCATCTTCTCTCCAACAAGAGTGTGTTTCTGGGCACTGGATTCAGACATGCCAGCTGGCTCCCTACCAACTACTCAGCGCTGCAGGCAGTACACACACAAAGGCGGCGGCACGACCGGTTCAAACTGGATCAAACCGGATCAAACCAGTTCTTGATGGAAGCTTCCAGAAACCAAGATGGCTGCCCCACAATTCGTCCTAGTAGGAGGTCTCCTGCACCTCAAACACCTCCTTGCTTACTTTGCCCAAATTACACAGTCAGGAGGTGCTATGTACCTTCATACACAAGTACTCACATGTTAAGGATCCAATTCCACTCAGAAAAGGTATAAAACCATCCCAGAAGTAGGAGCTGGGAACTAGTGCATCCTGCTGCTTTCAGGTCTCACACCACTCTCCTACTAAGTCCTCCTTTACAAAAAGACCTATACCTTATACCGAAAAATTCTTAGTTGACAAATCACTTACACTTGTCCTTCTGCTACTTGCAGGACTGATGCCGTTGATCATAAAATTTCCGTGGAAAAAAACGAAAACTCTCAAACAGCAGATGGCAGTACTGAGGCTCGTGCTGGGGCAGCAGACACAACCACGGGAGATCCCCAACCCTGTAGTAACAGTCGCGGAAATACATCCCGAACCTAGTCCAAGCAAGGGGTCTGAAGTACCAAGGCTGCACTCGCCCACTCGCCCACCCCTGAGGCGGACGAGATTGAGTTTCTGAGCTCCGAACTCATCCCGGGAAACTCAGCCATGACATCCCAGCCAGGTGATGAACCGAACCAGATCAGTCAGGTTCCAAGACGCCAGCTGAACCTACGGAGCGTACAAGCTCCAGGTCCACGAGGCGTAGTCGATCTCCCTCACGCTCCAAGAGACGTAGCCCATCTCCCTTGGGCTCCAAGAGACGTAGCCCATCTCCTTCCAGGAGACGCTCTCCCTCCAGGAGACGTACACGCTCTTGCTCCAGGAGACTCTCTCACTCCAGGAGACGCTCTCACTCCAGGAGACGTTCTCGCTCTCGCTCCAGGAGAGGTCACTCCAGGAGACATACTCGCTCCAGGTCCAGGAGAATGTACTCACGTTCTCGCTCCAGTGACAGGACAAGACGCTCTCGGTCCAGGTCCTGGAGGAGACACTCTCACTCTCCTTCAAGGGACAGGAGGAGGCGTTCTTGCTCTTGCTCTAGGAGGAGGACCCGCTCCAGGTCTAAAAGACCACAACCTCTGGCTAAGGACCCAAAACCACGAGCGGACTCATCCAATGAACGGGATGAGGAAGATACTTTCAGTCATGAGGATGATGAGGACTATGAGTATGTGACAGATCAGGAAAGCTCTGACAGTGAGGCTGAAAAGACCAAGAAGGTTGAGCAACTCATGAAGGGAGTGAAGAAGGGAGCTTTACAGGAGCAGATTGAAGCTAGCCTAAGCAAGCCAGGTGGCCCTGAGAAGGCGAAGAAGGCTCACAAGTCCACCACAGCATGGATCTCGGCGAGACGGACGCAACGGCGTGTGCCAATAGCGGATCGGCTGACCGAGTAGAACGCTGCGGCTCGGGGAAGTTCTAGAGCTGACCCCCTTTCTGGGACTTAGTAAACTCAACTCACTTGAAGAGCATAAACAGTAAAAGCATGGTAAAACACAGTCTTGTTGAGTGTTAATCATGGCTGTATAATAGGAATGGGCTCAGCTTGCTGCAGTGCATCCAAGTAGCAATGAATATGAACTAAACCAAACAAAGGAATGTTCGCGACATTATATGAGTAATAAAACTAAACAAGAAGCACATCTCTCACTACTCTACTTTTTAAAACAAAACTCTAGTTATCCTGTGAACGATGCCTCCAAAAACAAGTATGGAGAAGAGGATTGATGCTATCCTATTGGAACTGAAAGGGCTTAGGGAGTCCTATGAGAAGCTTGCTGGGCTAACCGCTAAGGTGGAAGAGGTTGAACGGGCCATCATTCCCCTGAAAGCAAAGGTAGGAGACATTGAAAAAGCTACACAGTCTCACAGTGACCGTCTTGTAGACATAGAAAGGGACACAGTAAATGCGGACAGGAAGGCTGATGAAGCACTTGGTCGTGTTGAGGTCCTTGAAGTCAGACCCAAGTTCCATGAAGATCCTGTCTTTAAAGAGGCTGTAAGGATTGCAGTGGAGGAGGCCTTAAAAAATGCAGAAATAAAAAAGGAGAGAAAAGAGGAAAAAATAGATAGAAGGAAGTCCAATCTGATACTGCTCAACGTACCTGAGTATAAACGAGAAACTGTGGTAGCTGACGTTTGTGACATCCTGCGACCTACTGGTAGAGACCTCAGGAATGACATTCTGAATGCTAAAAGGTTAGGTTCCTTCAAGGGAGTGAGACGACCAAGGCCGATTCTGATTGAGTTTGAATCCATTAGAATCCGGAATCTCGTCTGGCATAACAGGTATGACATTGGCAAGAACAAAAGGTGTGTCGGGTTCAAATTAGCTGAGGATCTTGATGATGAAACGAAAAAGATTCGCAACAAAATCAGAGGGCTAGTTGACTTAGGCGAGCAACTGAAGATGGATGTACGTCAAGCTGGAGACTTTATTCTGGTCAATGGGAAACCATTCAACGGACGCACTGAGCTGCATCTACTACCTGAAACACTCACAGTTGACAAGGCCTTCACCAGAGAGCTTGAGAAGGGGGTGCTGTTTCAAGGGGAACACAGCTTCCTATCTAACTTTTGTAAGCGTGATGTTAAATATGAAGGCAAAGTTTATAGCAGCAATGAGCAGGCCTTCTTCTACTCCAAGGCCATGATCTGTGGAGATGCTGGAAAAGGAGAAGAGATTCTGAAGGAACATGACCCGAGAAAAGTGAAACAGCTAGGAGAAGAAATCACAGAGACCGAGGTGTGGCATGCTCGGAAAACTACAGTACTCAAGGACATCAACAGATGTAAATATGTGCAAAACCCAGATCTCAAAACCCGTCTTCTTGCGACAGGTATTAAGCCAATCTGGGAGGCTTCAGGAGACAGATACTGGGGTATTGGCATTCATCTGTTATCTCAAGAAGTGAAGAGTGGACAGTGGAGAGGTGAGAACATCTTCGGACAGATCCTGGTGGATCTTAGGAGGGAACTACGATAATTCAATATCTGAATATACACAGAGACTCATTTGCCGTGCATAAGGTTTCCATACTGAATTTGACATATAAAAAACATACTTGATATAGATAAAAACAAAAAGACATTCAATGTAAACATTTCCTATGTACCTAACTCATAGACCGTGTAGTATAGACATATATCACTATGTGTATCTAGATTAGCCACAAGTACGATGTAAAAGCAAATACATATCAATGAAATAGAAGTAGGGCCTGCTGGTAAAAAGAACATTAAAAGAGTAATTTTCATTTCCTATGTATTGAATTTTTTACAATTATGAAGTAAAGAGATATCACTTGTGTACTTAGATTAGCCACTAGTCAGATGTAGAAGCAAATATATTGATAAACAAGAAGTAGGACCTACTGCCAAACAAAAACATAGAAAGGTCAATGATTCATAGAATGCAGTATGGCATGCTTTGGTGATTGGGTCAAGGTAAATATAGAATACTTATTGGTATTGTCGCTACCAATTCTGATTTTCGATACTACTTGATGTAATTTGCAGTGAGCTAGCTATATTATTTTCTTACAATTGCAATAAGAGATAATGTACTACTCCCCCCCACTCCCCCTCCCCCTCATCAAATCCCATCATATGATATGCCCAAAGGCCTACAAATGGTATTTTGGAATACTCAAAGTGTAAAGTCTAAGGACGAAAATATATTGGAATATTTGTCAAGTTTAAATGCTGACATTGTTAGTATATCTGAGACATGGTTGAAGGAGTCAATGGGTGAAAACATATTTAACATAAATGGATTTATTGTTCACAGGTTGGATCGGGATATATTGAATGAAAATGGCAAGGTGAAGCAAGGTGGTGGTCTCTGTATGGTTGTAAAGAATGGTTTGACACATGAGATATTGCAAGGTGATGATGTAAATGTTGTAAATGAACACTGTGAATTAATGGTTGCAAAAATCAGCTTGCCTTATACTAGGAAAATATTTGTAGTCAATGTATATAGACCCCCGTCTGGTGATGTTAATGAATTTAGTAAATTTGTGTCGAAAGCCCTGAAAAGAATTTCTGTGGGAAAGCGAGATAAAGATATATTTTTGGGGGGAGATGTCAACATTGATTATAAGGCTAACTCTCCAGAAAGAAATAAGTTGATTTTATTAGAAATTGCTAATGGGTTCAAGCAATATATCAAGGACCCGACCAGGCCATTGTATTCTGATAGGGTCATTGACCTAATTTTTTCAAACTCCAATGAAGTATATCAAACAGGTCTACTCTGTGTGAATGTAAGTGATCATGTACCAGTATATGTGGTTAGAAAGAAGACAAAAACTAAAAAAAAGAGTATTGAATTCATGGGCAGGTCATATAAGGACTATAGTAAGGAAGAAATGTTAGGTTGTCTTAATGAACTAGACTGGGGCACCTTTTTTGCCTGTAATGATCCTGATGAGGCGTGGGATATTCTATTTGGAAGGCTATTAGAATACTTGGATAGGAAATGTCCAGTAAAAAAGCGTTTTTTCAAAAAGCAGAAATCCAAATGGGTAACTGCTGAGCTGCTAAGGCTTTTCCATGAAAGAGATGCAGCTCTAAAAAAGGCCATTCAAACCAAGAAGGTTGAGGATATCATAGTAGCAAAGGCTCTTAAAAATAGATCTAATGTGAAATCAAAACAAGCCAAACGTAGTTATATCAAAAATCAATTAGAGGTAAATGCCAAGGATCCTAAAAGGTTCTGGGCAGCAATTAAGGAGATGTTACCTAATGAGGTAAAAAGTGGTTGCTTTAATCTGAAGGATGACCTGGGATCAGAAATCCCATCTGAAGATGTTGCTAATCATATAAATTCTTTTTTCGCAAATGTTGGTAAAAAGCTGGCTGATAAAATTGATGCCCCTGTGGGATATGATCCACCAGTCATAGTGCCTCCTGAAGACACTTTAACCTTTAATGATATTACATTAGAGGACCTAGAGAAGGAGTTGGGACAAATAGATGTAAACAAATCATCTGGTTTAGAAAACATTTCAGCTAAGGTGCTTAAAGAATTCCTGATTGGAGGGAAGGAAGAATTTTTGCATCTATTAAACTTGTCTATTACAACTGGGATTTTCCCCAAAAAATGGAAAGAGGCTAAGATCTGTCCCATCCCAAAAGTGAAAAATCCTGGTGATGTAAGTGACCTAAGGCCTATTTCTTTGTTACCAATCACAGGAAAGATTTTGGAAAAATTCATTCATAAACAATCTTACTCATTTCTGGAAGGGAATTCACTTTTAACACCAAACCAGAGTGGTTTTAGGAAAAATAGAAGCACCCAAGATGCTGTGTTAGTGTTGAATAATAATATCTTTAAATCATTAAATGATGGAAAGTACACGGGTGCTGTCTACATTGACTATAAGAAGGCATTTGACACAATAAGCCATGATAAACTACTAAAGAAGCTGCCTCAATATGGTTTTAGTGAAAAAGTCACTAGCTGGTATAAGAGTTACTTGGAAAATAGAGTGCAAAAAACAAATGCAAATGGAGTCTCTTCTGAGTGGGAGAACGTGTCATATGGTGTCCCCCAAGGATCTATCCTAGGCCCAATACTTTTTATATTATATGTTAATGACTTATCAAATCTGGCAATGTCTTGTAAGTGTCTTCAGTATGCAGATGACACCGTACTATTTATCTCTGGTAATGACCTGAATAATATTGCTGACTGTTTACAAAAAGATCTGAATAGCCTCGTTTCCTGGTGTGATGAAAATCAGCTCACCATAAACGCAAAGAAAACTAAGACAATGTTATATACATATGAAAAAAATGTAGTTCTACCCCCTGTATATGTTAAAGGTGTGGAGTTAGAGGAAGTAGAGAATTATAAATATCTTGGAATTATTATGGACAATAATATGAGTTTTAAAAGTCAGCTGTCAAAAACTATTGGTTCTGTAAATCATAAAATATGGTTGCTAAGACATTTTAGGGGCCACATGGATAAAGATACTGCTGTAATATTGCTTAAAACTATGTTACTACCATACATTGATAACAGCAGTGTGTTCTTGTCTGGTATAAGCTACTCTGAGCAAAAGAAGCTGCAAATCCTACAAAATATTGGTATAAGGGTCAGCCTAAATATAAAAGACCCACTGTCCATTTCTGTTAAGAATATTCATCTAGAGGTAAACATTCTTCCTATTGACTTGAGAAGAGAGTATCTGCAAGGTATATTATGTTACAGGTTAATAACGTTAAAGTCACTAGATTTGATCGGTAATAGAGTGACTAGAGCAGCAGATGGCCCATTAATTAAGATGTACACTGCACATACGAGACGAGTACAATTGTCTCCTCCTGTCGATGCATATAACACCTGGAATAACATCAAACCTGAAATAAGAATTTCTGAAAACAACATTGTTTTTAAAAGGAAATTGAAATGTAGTATCCTAAAACATTTCAAAGAGGCCTGGAACTACCATCTCCAATTCACAAATCTGTAAATTGCATTAATAGGTACAACTCTTCACTACAAAGCCCAGTGGTCAACCTACTACAAATGAACTTTTCGTTGAATTTATTCAACTTGGTGGGCAATTAAAATAATACTTATAAAGTCTTTGTATAGTATTGGTAATCCCGGCACTGTATTGTATGCATAAGTACCTGCCATCTCATATTGTATGATGTCTGTGTGACACCTCAGGAATCTTGGTCATAAAGCACTCACTTGAATACAATGTATCTATCTGAATCGAAAGGCACATATATATCTGAATATTGATCACAGCTATATTATACATCCAACCAACCTGACTACACTTACATGTTTTTATGTGAACTTGGTATCATCTCATCACTCATCTCCCCACCACCCCTCCCCTCCCCCTTCCCCAGTAATATCACCATGATAGGCTATATGGTAGTCATCATCATTTAACAAATGGAATGGAGGTGCTGTTACCAAAACTGCTAATCAAATGGTGTTATCATTATAAGTATCAACCTCTTCTGTTATCCAATGGAATCAAATGTAATTGTATTCATACTTTTATGTTTTTTGAGATCAGCAGAATAAAAACCTTGCAAATTGAAATTGAATTGAATTGAGAGCAGTCCAGGTAACTGAACCCAAACCGGACAACGAGATCTTTGAGAAGATCAAGAACTATCCTGCGCCGAGAAACGCACCTTGCATGAACGTTCCTCCGATTGACCCTGCGGTCATGAAGGCTCTCCATGAGAAGAAGGATAAGGCCTCTGAATTGGGTCTGGACAGACACATGTTCAAGATCCAGCAGGCTATCATGGGAGCCTTAGCCGCCTTCCTCCCAGTCTCGGACCCCGACTGTATGTATACAGTCTGGGAGAGTACTTATGTACTGACTAGTACTAGACTTAAGCAATCTGGACCTCATGGGTTCGAGTCCCACCTTGGCACAATGGGTAGTAATTTTTATATCTGTACAAAGCACTTCTATTACACTATTGTCCCTATCCAAATAAGTAATATGTAATATTACTATGTCAGTATAGGGGTATTTATGCTTCAATTATGCCAAATAAATAATGTAAAAAAACGAACCTACTTTTCTGCTAAGGTGGGATTCGAACCCATGAGGCCAAACACAACATATCTATGTCATTCATGGTCATGTGACCATGGCTAACCAATCAGTAGTTGAGCTATCTCATTAAGAAATGATCCAGGATCCTGGATCATTTTCTAAGTTGGTCACAGTTACTAGATACAAATTCGTCCAGGCCCATTACAGCCTGACGGCTGCAATGGGCCTGGAGGGCTCGAGGCTGCCTTCCTCCCCACGATTGAACTCATGCTAGAGAGAGGAGAGGAAGGAGATAAGGAACTTAGTGAGGTAGCAAGTGCGGCAGGAGACGTCATGGAGTTACTCGTCTTGGCCAGCAACTGTGTGGTACGCAAAAGGCGGGAGATGCTCAAACCACACTTCAAGAATGCCTACTCGAATGAGATCATGGAATCCCCAATGGGTGGTGAATTCCTCTTCTCTGAGGCGAAGAAGGTCGTGCAAGAGACGAAAGAAATGCGAGAGTTCTCTGACCTGGTCATGAAGTCGAACAAGGGCAACCCAGGCACGAGTGGCCAAAGCAAGAAGGGACACAGAAAGAAGAAGGTTTTTCAGAGCCGCCCGGAGACGAAGAAGCGCCAGAAAGGCCGAGACAACTATGAGAAACGAGACGATCGAGGTCACAAGACCCAGAGCAAGGTGGGGTCCCGGAGGCGGCGGGAAGCACTCGGGCCAAGGTCGGGGCAACGGCGGGAAATGATAAACCCCTCAAAGGTGGGTGTTAAACCGCAGTCATCTCAACTCTCAAACACTCCTGACAATTTTTTTTGGAGGACAAACTGCAAATATTTTAACCAACTGGGAGAAGGTTTCTTCAGATCCCTGGGTTATTAAAAATGCTGGGGGGCATTGAAATTCCCCTACTGTGTAAACCTGTTCAAACGCAAGTACCGAAACCATATACTCTTGAGATTTTGATCCTGAAAAGATTGATGACGAAATTGAGAGAATGCTAAAAAAAGGGGTGATTGAGAGTGTGATGCATGAAGAGGGTCAGTGGATTTCTTCCATTTTTGCTAAAGAAAAGGCTAATGGGGAGATAAGAATCATCTTAAATCTTTCTGACTTCAACAAGCTCATTCCCTACGAACATTTCAAGATGGACAACCTTCAGACAGCTGTGGAGCTGGTCAGAGAAGGATGGTATATGGCTTCTATTGATCTAAAAGATGCCTACTATACCTTCCCGATCTGTGAATTTGACAGGAAGTACCTGAAATTTGTTTGGGGAAATGAGTTGCATCAGTATTGTGTTATTCCAAACGGTGTCACCTGTGCACCAAGAATTTTCACTAAACTGTTAGTCCCGATTTTTGTCAAATTGAGACAACTAGGTTGCGAAGCTTTCCCTTATATTGACACTTTCATTCTGGGTAAGACTTACGAGGAGTGTCTCACAGCCACCACTCAGCTAGCAAAGCTGTTTGATAGTCTAGGTCTTGTAGCCCACCCAGTCAAGTCAGTTTTTCAAACCTTCCACCTCTCTGGAATTCTTTGCTTGTTATAGACACCACACGGATGGTTGTCTCGCTACCTGAAAAGAAAGTGGACAAAGTCCTTCAGGAAGCATCACAAATGCTAAGTAATCCAGAACCTACCATTCGGGAGGTGGCAGGTTTAGTAGGTTTGTTCAATGCCTGTACAAAAGGGGGGGAGTACGGCATGGCGCACTACAATGCAAAAATCGAGCACTAAAAAATAGTGGTGGTGACTATGAAGTAGTGATGACACTCTTTGAAGAGGCGATTGGGGATATTAGATGGTGGTTACTCAATGTCCAAGATAACTGTTGTCTTATTCGCAAATTCCTCCCTGATCGGACCATAGACACGGATGCCAGCATGCAGGGTTGGGGTGCCTACCTAGGAGACCACTCCATAGGTGGGCGCTGGTTGCCAGAGGAACAGGATCATATTAATGTCCTGGAACTCCGTGCGATCAACCTGGCCTTGCATAGCTTGGGCACGTACAAACGGACAACATGACCGCTTTGCACTATGTGTCCAAGATGGGAGGATTTAAATCACCTTCCTGTGACAAAATAACGCGACTCATTAGGGGTTGGGCTGAGGCAAGACAGGACTCCACCCGAGGAAGGCAAATCTCTTAGGGCAAGACGACTCGTTGGGAAGGCTCGCTCTAAGGGTTTTGCTCTTCTAAGGAACGATTTGATACAGAAGCAGGGGTGCGACAGGGCAACGGCTGATTTTTTGCTGGAAAATTGGTCCACTGGTACACAAAAGGGGTATGAAACATATATGGATGAGTGGACCACTTTCTGCATAATTCACTGTATCTCCCTGCACACCCCTTCACCTTTTGAGGTTTGTCATTTCCTTCACTTGCTCTCAGAAAAGGTCAGGGCTTTTGGAACTGTTAACACTGCAAGGTGTGCGTTGTCGGTTTTAGTGAAAAACCTTGACAACGGGAAGACCATGGTTACCCACTATTGGGTGTGCAGGGCCGTCCACACAGCCTATCGAAGAAATCCTCCTTCTCCCAGATATAACAAGTTCTGGAATATTAGGCTGGTGTTCAGCATGTTTCAGCGTTTGGGTGCTGATGTTGATTCTGCTGGTGTCGGGCCAAAGAGGTCAGGTCATCCCTGCGCTCGATCTCCGCAATCTGACTTGGCTGGATTCGGGGTCTGCGCATTTCGTCTTGAAGGGTCTGATGAAAACAGCACGTACAGGGGGAACCCCTCAAAGAACTGGTCCTGGAACCTCTGTGCGTTGTCTGTGCCCTGAAACGTTACGTGCGGGTCACAGAGCCAGTCAGGTTGGACAAGGAAGGGTGAAGGAAACACTCGCTCTTCTTGTCCTTCCGTAAGGCATTTGGCGAGATTGGGCAGGACTCATCAAAGCAATGGGTCCTTGCAGTGCTTTCCGCAGCTGGGGTGGACACCAGGGTATACCGAGCTCACTCCACTAGGGGTGCTATGACCTCTGCTGGAGGGAGACTCGGTGTATCTACTGCTGTTTTGCTTAGGCATGGGTGTTGGAAAGGCGCCAAGACCATGGCTAAGCACTACAACAAACCCATCTAGAACCCCAAGCCTCCCAAGACTCTTGCAAGGATCCTCCTGGAGGACTCTTTGGAGTAACTGGGGTTGAAATTTTGCGTTTTCCAGAAGGAAACGACCACCTCAAAGGGTGATAAATTTCAATAATAGCCCATATCGTGATCTGTATCCCCACCCATCTATCCCAAGGATGAAGGAGATTGGAATACGTATATAATCTCTCAACCTACAACTAGTCAGAGACTAGACAATTAGACATACGTAATTGTATATATACCTGTGTACCATTTCCAGTCTTGTTTTTTCAGCATAAGAATCACTGCAGCTTGGCTAACGACTGACGCGCATGGGCAGACGCATCTCCTGTGTACACGACAGATATGTTTGTCTGTTTCTCGAAGAACAACAATTAATCTTCACAATTATGTAAACGGTAATAGATCGATTAATTTTATATTATGAGAACCGTTTCTCTTTTAAAACCGTGCTTGTATTGGGATTTGAACCCAGGGGCACAAACCCTCCAGCCTGCAGTCCCTCTGTTCTACCAGGGAAGCCATCAGGGCAGACCTATTTAAAGGACATCACATGAACTACTGGTTTGTTAAATAATGTTTTATCCATGAAGAAATCAAATATAAAAATGGTCACAGCCTTTTGGTGAATTGAACTCACCACCTTCTGACCCACAAGCCGAGCTGGCAACTACTACACTAGTAAGGCCTGCCTGTCAGGTGCATGAGAAGACATCTTATTTATGTTCCAAAAAGCAGGCCAGCACAGAGATTCCTGAAGGGAATATTTTAAGTGAACTATTCCATCTTTGTTATTGGGGCATTGTAATATAACATTTTCTTGGATACTACAATGGATAGAGGATGGAGTTAGTAAAACGTTTTGTTAAAAAAGGTAGTTCAGTTAAAGGGTACCTCTGTGAGGACCGGAACCCATAATGTTCAGACAACAAGTCGGCAGTGTTACCCACTGAGCTAGCGAGCCAGTCAATAATCTGTATAACTTATTATGCCTATGAATGAGATCAGTGTTGAATGTGGACGGGTGTGGGTTCAAACCCCACAATATCTCATGGAATGGAATTTCGAAAATCATGTAAATATCTAATTTAGAGATGGATATACAACATTTTCTTGCTCTACTATGGATGGTGGGTGGAGTATAAGTGAGAAAACCTCCTTGGACCTGTAGAATATGGTACATACTCTTTGGCTGTGCCTCAGAGGTTATGTACCATATTGTACAGGTCCAAGGAGGTTTTCCATCACATAGTCCACTCGTAATCAGGGAATGCTAGAGACCTAGTGGCTACAGGGGGAACTGCTGCTCTAAAGTATGTGGTACAGGGCACCTAGATGAAAGGACTACGGACTGTCAGACCTTTGCCCTGGTCCTTGTACAGTGAAATCTCGTTATAAGGAGGGCCTTATAAGCAATGTTTCTTATAACCAGTAATGAACATAGAGAGAATGGGCAATCTTATTTTTCGCAATGGAAACGTGTTCCTTAATGTTACAGGAATTTCTTTATATCAATCCTCATTGTAAAATTTCTGTAGAATACCTCTAGAAGAAGCCTGTGCCTTCATACATCCCAAGTAAGTAAGGTTATTGGGATTGGATGCTATAATTCTGCATATAGTTATGAAATACATACAGTAGATCTTCATTCAGGTGGAGAAACATTAAGATCTTAGGTGGCCATGCTGGGACCGTTTGTTGAATTAAAGGTATATGCCATGGTCTATGCATACGGCACCTGGTGGCAAAAATTACCTAAAACCATGTATATGTCTGAACTCACTTTAATTAACCCTTAATTAGTCACACTTTGTCATTCTACACATCTTGTCACTGTCATATCAAAATCGAGCAGCACTGATTTCCTTGCTTTTATCACATCATCATTATAGGTATAAGACTAACATATTCCTAAGTGATATTATTGTTAGAATAGAATTGACCGAACGCTCCCATATACCTTTAACTTGGAATGGTCCCTATAATCTAAAAGAGCCTTAAAAGCAATTTTGGATGTTCTTACATTGTGTTCTTATTATAATGCAATATGTATTATGGGAGTAGATAATGATGTTTCTTTCCCTTCCATTTTTCCTTTAAAGACTGTTGAATCTGAAAACTACCAAGTGGCTGTGTTCAACCCAGACACAAAGAAGTGGACCCTGCGTGCAACACAGGTCAGTATTCACTGATATGTAGGCCCATATTTATTCCCTGAGTCATTTTACATGTATATTCACATCATGGTCTCTCAAAATATCATCGAGTGCAATCATTTGGTATCAGAACACATAGTCTTGGCCCTGAGAATATCAGAACACATAGTCTTGGCCCTGAGCTATAAAATGCCTATGTCATGATCATATGAGGATTATGTATTAAAGTAACACTTAATATGAGCTATAAAGTCTTGAGTTTTGTTGATAGTAGTTGGTATTTATTCAAGATGACAGCAACAGTAAGTACAAGTAGGTCCCACACTTACACCTATCCACAATAATATGGACTATAAGTATACACCATAATCTGGGGTCCTATGCGCTGTCTGATAGTATATAGGCTATAGCCAAATTCTCAGTCAGTGCAGTAGGTCCTTCCTAGGTGGTGTCCAGCAGCATAGTGAAGATGGACTAGAGTCACACTATAGGGCGTTCAGACCATTTTTATTGAGTGCAGAAAAGTTGCACTTTTTTGTACAGGATAGATAGACAGGAACTTAACTAAGAGAATTCTGAAAGAATTGTGAATCTACCACCACTAGAACATAGTTAAATTGGGTTTTTCTTTGCAAAAAGTAAGGTGTTTTTGGAGGACAAGAGAGCCCTGTCTAACCATGCAGTATATTGGTCCTGAAATAGCACTCCCCTGCTACAGTGTGAGTGGCAGGGATCCAGGTGCAGTGGAGGGTGACTTACATAGGGCATGTACTACTCCTAAGAAAAGGTAGATCCACATAAGTGTAAATCTTGGGGCCAATTCCTTTCCAATCACTTTGTTCTTCAGACAGGAGATAGTAAACAAATATGGGAATTAAATGTATGATCCCACATTTTTATGCCCCTCTATTAAAGGTGATTCCATGACTTTTAGGAAATATTTTGCTGTAGATCTGGATCTGGTAGTCCATATAACATGTGGGATATATGTAAATGTAGGCCTATATCTTAGCATTACAATCCAATCATTTAGGAATTGACTGCACAAATACCCTCTCCCAGAAATCTATTCTAGTACAGGGCAGTTGCTGGGCAGCTATCAATTACTAGTGCCAAAATGTGGGCCTGCACAGGGAGCACACACTCCCCACTTTCTACTTACTCATTCATGTAAAACCACAAGTGGAAATGTACAAATCTTTGCAGAAGCCACGCATTGTGTAGAATGAAACCATAGCTTTCAGATAGTGTGAACAAAACTGTGTTTTTTGGTGTTAATTAGCCATAAATGAGACATGAGTGTAAATAGAGGGCAAAACTGCTGGTTGTCTGTGCCATGGCAGGCCGCTCTGATCACCCTACACACTGGCGGGCGTCCTTCTTACGCCTTCTGGTCCCGGGGGGGGGGGGGCACTCCCTATCTTTTCTATAGTCGCTATGTGTGAACATCACCTCCAATCTGGTAACCTTATCAAGGGGCGAAGTTTTCAAAAAATCATACCCTATACAAGGCAAAATTAGCAAGAAAACAGACCTAAATCACAGATGAAAAATATACCCTAATTACGGGTGGCCCTGAAAAAAAATCCCCTTCTCAAGGGTGACCAAGAAATTTTATAGGAAAATAAGTAAAAATTCCCTCTAAAGCTCTAAAAATATACCCCTTTCTCCCAAAATTTGCTTAAAAAGTACCCCTTATCAAGGGTCATCGCGGGCCCGTGCCTAGGACTTCAAAACGGACCCTTTCCCTTGGAATAGTGTTCACACGTGGTATTCAAATCTGAGGGAGTGGCCCCGCCGGGCTTCTGTTAGCCTGACCTCTTCACCTGGCCCTAGCAGGATTCCCATTACAGATGTTGCTTAGTCCGAGTGATTTATCTTCATCAGACTTCTAGCTACGCTTTTTGCCTGCACTTCAGCCTCTTTGGATTCTATTGGTACCTAATGAATTTTATTGGTGCCTAATAGATTCTTTCGGTAAACTTAAACTATAAACTAGTATCCTTTAAGCTTGCTAAAAAATCTCCACATCTGCTCGCAAATGCCACGGTCTCCTCCATGCTACTTGTTTATTCTTTGAGTTACAGACACCAAGATTTTCTCGAGTACGGAGGATGAAGTGAAATAAAACTCAAATAAGTTAAAATTTTGTCTTTCACGTTTTGCTACCTTAAATCATTAATAATGTTCCAATTTACATGCCTTAAAAACTGACACATAGCAATTTGACTTGAGGTTCACAATTTTATCTTTAGTGCAGGAGTTTTCAAAGCAGTGCAGAGGCCCGTAAACCAAAGTATAAAAAGATGCACCCTCATTATCGACCTGCCTGAGGATCTGACAGATTTACATCTAAATATACAGTACTCCTGATGCTGCGAGACAATTTGTTTTCTGAAATTAAGCTCAAAAACTCTATCTAAGTACAAGGGCCTGGTTGGCTCAGTCATTGATGCACATGAGGACGAACTGACCAAGTGACTAGACGCTACCCATTCTACCTGTCGTCTTAAAATGCCCACTTTTCCGGGAATTATTTGGGAAGTTGTCTCTATCCTGCTGTAGCTCTGTTGTTATGTAACGTCCCAAATTCTTTCTATTACAGGTCCAGAGCTCTCACTAGAATGGCTCTAGCTCATGTACTATGTATGATATTATAGATTTTGTGTAGATTCGGTTGGATCTAACTTGAGATAAACAAATACACGTCTTCTGACATATTTGGACGCCAACTTGTACCTTCTTTAATTGCGCATGCGCCAACATGATTTTTACGCCAGGTGGCAGGTCGGTGGTTTGCCGCCTTAACAATATGTAGGATCGCACATATCTCAATAGATATAACTATATAATGAATGCCAGTGTGCCCCCTGCACAATTCAGTACCCATAACAGGGTGTTCCTTTGGAAATTAATTCATTATCGCACATGATATCTAAAAGATGGGCCTTAGAGAGAAGATGTGTACTTACTGCATGTAAAAAAAACAGAATGCGTTAGGGCCATTGCAAGTTACAAAAGCTCCCATATGTGTACCCCTACATTTCTATATATATAGGCTATATAGCTAGAGGTACTTACACTCAGGTAGAGTGGGCCTGCAGTGTGGTGAGTAACCACTCTGCGTGCAGCTATACACACTGGGAGTTGGAAATACATGAAATTCAAGTTAGAATATATCAGTGTATATATAGGAGAGCCATTTCCTTTTTTTTTGTTATTATTATTATATGATTCTGTGCCTTTCAGTGCCTATTATTTATATGCCCATTCTTTAAGGGACAAGCAATGTAAATGGGACCACAACTATACTTGATCCCAGGAAGAGGCACTAATAGATATATGGAAAATTTATCACATGGATTCCATTATTTAATAGCATAGCTATCAAGAGTCATATGAATATTTCTGGTAAAATAAATATTTCTATGCCTTGAGTTCTTTCGAAACACGGTTTTCGCAATAGATATTTAACTATTAGGACTATTGAAAATGTTCATTTAATGGGATATGCCCAAATATCCATGGAATAATCTGGCGTCAACTTTTTTATTATGGAATATATATATCCTCGTCCTGGCATCACATTGACTGAGGTGGTGTGTAATGCTCCTATTGAAACTCTATGTGCCAGACACTTTACATTCCCATATGCATATAAATTGTAATAATATAGCATAAACCTATATGACTATTGGATGCGCTTACTTGTTGGGTCTAATGTGAGACCTCAGATGAAACTTAGTTAATTCTATCTGGGTTTGCCCATATCTGGGTTTTCCTCATTTTTGTTCAGGGCTACCAGTAAGATTCCAGATGGGCCAAGCCCATCAACAGTTTTTACCTAAAATATGGGCTGCTAGGTGGGCCCAAGCTGGGCTCAGCCCACAGACCAAACTTCAAATATAATCATTTAACTACATTTGAAATACTTTAATTGACTCAGGGTTCCGCTGAGTCTAAGGGAGATGCCCACAGACCATTTTTTCCTTCATTTTAGAAGTCCAACTTCCAGGGCAGGCAGGGAAGCCATCAAGACTGGTGGGTGGGAGCCAATGGGCGGAGAAGATAAATGGCATCAATACAAAGAGATTGACAGCACAATAGAAGAAATCTGACATCAGTATCATATTGAAAAATGCAATACAAAAAGGGTCACAAAATTTTCTGAGATTGTCTGCAATGAAGCTTCTATGTAAATGTACTGTGGACTAAGCTTCATTGCTCACATGGTAGTATATGATTCTATGTTAAGTCTATGGGACGCTCAGGTGAGACACTTTTTTAAAGATATCTGGCCACCACACAACTAGCAGATCTGCATAATAGTAGAGGTCTCCTGCATGAAACTGCATGATATCAGAGACCGACTTTGTCCGCGTGGGAAAGTGAAGCTAGCCAGAGTGAAAACCTCCCACTGCGCATGCGCAGACAGGAGGTGGACAAAACACACCGCCATTGTACTGCAGCCGCACACGGAGGGAAGAATCACACAAAAAGACAAAGGACTCTTGCGCGTCCGGACTCTCGGTCGGGCATCCGGACTCTCGGTCGGGCATCCAGACTCTCGGTCAGGGGCGGGTGATCAGGAAAAGGGAAAAGGGAGAAGGGGAAAAGGGAGAAGGGGAAAAGGGAGAAGGGGAGAAGAGGAAAAGGGAGCAGGGGCGGGGGGCCGGAAAAGGGAGAATGGGAAAAGGGAGAATGGGAAAACGGCATCAAGACCGGGGATGGGGTGTTGCTGCTGACGCTCTGACCGACTCGCTTTTTTGTTGACACGTAAAACGTCGGTTACGCGCTGCAGGGCGCTGACGCCCACACCGACCTACATGCCCACACCCACCTGCTTGCCCACACCCACCTGCTTGCCCACACCCACCAGTCAAAATCATCTGCAACGCATGCCGCCCCGTGGCCGACCGACACGGCAAATTAGAAACAAAGATGCTGTTGCAGTTTACGCTCAGACTGACTGGCTTTATGGCCGAGACGTAAAGCGGCATTTATGGGCTGGCGGGTGACAACGCCCACAGCCACCTGCTTGCCCCCAACCACCTGCTTGCCCCCAACCACCGGCTTGCCCACAGCCACCTGCTTGCACACAGTCACCTGCTCGCCTGAAATGAGATAACCTACATGTGTGACTTCAGTGTAGTTTTTGACGAGGACCCTGTTTCTGCTGTCAGAAATGAGAAATAATGAATTGTACTCAAGTTAGATCACTCATTCGACTTTCTAATGACTCTCGCTCTGGCGTCCAGACTCTCGCTCGGGCGTCCAGACTCTCGGGCGGGCGTCCGGACTCTCGCTCAGGCGTCCGGACTCTCAGTCCCCCTTGCCCCATGAACCCTGAGTCGCCCTGTGATGTTAGTCACTCTTCCTCTTTGATTTGTGTAAGTTAGAAGTGATTCTTTGAAATTAACATTTTAAGTAAGGGAGTGGTCATTTTTTAACAACAAGAGGGGGTTGGTGGATTTGGGAGGGGAACCAAAAAAATTTGGACCCCTTGAAGGGGGGGACCAAAAAAATTCCACCCCTTTTTAGTGTAAAAGCCTGTGCATGACTATAGCTCAAAGGGGTCGGCCGCACCCAATTTCGACTCGGCTGAGGGGGGGGGCAAAAAAAATTCGACCCCTCCTGCGGGGGGGACCAAACAAATTTTCGACCCGCTCGCGTGGAAATCCACCAATCCCCCCCTGTTGTTAAAAAATGACCACTCCCTAAAGTTGCTATGCTGTTATATCGAGATGGGTTTCACTCTGTAATCAGTTACATTTTCCCTCTACCTGCAGTCTTTGCGAAAACTTTTTCACCATGCAGGACAGTCGGTCCTGCAGCTAGCCAATTTTGCAGGACCGGATAGATTTCTGGAGGACCGGATACCAAAATCAAAGTTTTGTATAATATTTAGAATAGAATAGCATTTCATAAAAGAAAATAATAACAAAAAATGCTCTAATTTGCCTTGAAAAATGAGTGTGCACTTTAGGACTTTAAACTTCAGCTCTAGGTGGAATATTTGAAAAATTCTTTCAGTTTTGGAAAGCCCAGGATGTGCAGGACATCTGGTCCTGCAACACCAGATATTCTGCCGGACCAGAGCCATTTTAGGCTGACATTGCCACTGTCCGGCATGTTTTGGTAAAGACTGCTACCTTACTTAAATTGCCATATATCACACTTAAATTGCCATCTGACTTGGAAGATAATAGACACACTTGTACATGTATCATAGTATGCACACCCGGGCTAGCTCTCCTAGGTGCGCGTACACACGTTAAGAGCGCAATCTTAACCTAAGAATAAAGAGAGTCTTAATTGTCTTAGAATTAATTCTGACACTACTCCCTAGATGGCATCATATGTTGATATATATCATGGGGGGCTCTGCCCCCCAACCCCCGTTTTTCTTTTCTTTTTTTTCATTCTTTAGTAATGGTGAATATGACATTAAGACTAAGACTTATTAAAGATGGGTCAGGAGCTATTTTCAACGTATTTGTGCTCATAATGTCCATCTAACTATGTGTGTAGATTTTAAATAATTTTTAAATCATTTTGAATTTGTGTAAAGGCCTAAGATATAGAGAAAACCAGGTCAGGGGACCACTTTCTGTAATAGAGTGGGGTCGCATGACCCATTCTGACCATAATTTGCTCTACTTTTTATGGATTTATATGTGTCGGAATGATTTAAAAAGCTACACACATATTTATATGGACAATATGAACACAAATATGTTGAAAAAACGAAAAATAAAAATTGACCCCGAATTAGCTCCTAACCCATCTTTAAGACTTGATTAAGACCCGAAAGTGGGTCTTAATAAGTGGGACTAAGATTTATTAAGACTTGATTAAGACCCGAAAGTGGGTCAGGGGTGCTGGAGTAAACCAGGAAGGAGGGGTTCATACATTAAGACATTTTAAGATATCTTAATTAAGATTGGGCTTTTAACATTTGTACGCGCACCTAGGAGAGCTAGCACGTATTTGCTCATAGCATGGAGATATAGTGCTCACTTTAACACCTCCAAAACTTTAAACACTATTCATTGTTGATTTACAATGGGAGATTTTGGAGATTTTATATTTTTTAGAATTACTGATTTGATAGCTATTTAGAACGAATATAAAATCTCCAGCCTCTTTCCATTTAATGTGTATGTGGACGGAGCAGTGCTGTGGAGATTGTCCAGCTTAACTCTGTATATAATAGATGAGGTCAGTAAGCGCTGATCGACAGGGGTCTGCTGCTGGTATACAATCTATGAGGGCAGTGGGTTTGCTGATTGACAGGGGTCTGCTGGTGTATACACTCAATGAGGGCAGTGGGTCTGCTGCTGGTATACACTCGATGCGGACGGATGGTCTGCTGATCGACAGTGGTCTGCTGGTGTAGGCCCCTATACACTCTATGAGGGCCGTGGGTCTGCTGATCGACAGGGGTCTGCCGTGGGTCTGCTGATCTACAGGGATCTGCTGGTGTATACACTCGATGGGGGCAGTGGGTCTGCTAATCGGCAGGGGTTAGTGGGTCTGATGATTTATGAGGGCAGTGGGTCTGTTGATCCACAGGGGCAGTGGGTCCGATGATTGATGAGGGCACTGGGTCTGCTGATTGAGAGGGGTCTGCTAAAAGGGCCCAAAAAACGAAATTGCAAAATTTTTGCTGAAAACTGTCAATTTGGTGAGAAAAAAATTCAGAATTGGAAAAAAGTGAAATTTCCCCCAAAACAGCCAATTTGGTGAGAACAAATTTGTCAGTTCCCTTAAGCGAGAAATACGTTTGAAATCATTAAAAAAATGTGAAATTTCCATGCTCCATCTACTTAGAAATCTCCACATTTGTTTTACAAATGACACTTTTCCCTCCGTGCTACTTGTTTGTTTATTTATCCACGGGGGGGAGGGGTTGGTGCATTGGGCAATTACCTATTGAGAGAACAGATTTGTGAACATGATTTTTTTTTAATGCCGAATGGGCACGAAGTGCCCCTGGTGGTGCCGACAGGCACTACCAGGATGAGACAGTATGATGTTTCTACTTCCCCAGTAGCCGCCATCTTGGATTTGGCCTAAGGTGTCACAACACAAATTTATGCATATGAGATAACAATAATATTAAATCAATGTTTTATAGGTCCTGAGGTTGATTATAATCATACCTATCTGGTTGCCTATTCTTATTGTTTATCTGCCTAGCAACACACATTTCCATGATCCTGAGGATGATTATAATCATAAATACCCCCCTAACAGGGACCCAACAAATTCAATGGTTCTATTGGTTTGTTGCTAATACTGCTGGTTGCCTAGCAACAGCTATTCTAATTGTTTATCTGCCTTCACCACCCATTTTCATGGTCCTGAGGTTGATTATAATCATACCTCTCCCCCCTAACATGGACCCAACAAATTCAATGGTTTTATTGGTTTGTTGCTGATACTGCTGGTTGCCTAGCAACAGCTATTCTAATTGTTTATCTGCCTAGCAACACCCATTTCCATGGTCCTGAGGTTGATTATAATCATGCCTATCCCCCTAACATGGACCCAAGGAATCCAATGGTTCTATTGGTTTGTTGCTAATACTGCTGGTTGCCTAGCAACAGCTATTCTTATTGTTTATCTGCCTAGCAACTCACATATCCATGGTTCTATATCTCAGGTTGATTATAATCATACCTGAAGTGTTCCCGTACTTATATCTCATAGAATGCATCAATATTCAAGGACGGGAAACAAAGACGTTGTTGACTCGCCGCTCGTCTCGCCGGAAGTGCCTTTTATTACTCTCGAACCGATGCGTGTCCACACACGGACACTACATCCCTCCTTATGTCAGATTAAAACAACATGTTTGATTCAATACAAATGAATGACATGACACATGACATAACCATATAACCCAACGAGTGTTACTTAGGAACATAGTACAAATGTATGACATGTGATATGATATAACCATATAACCCAATGAGTGTTACTTAGGAACATAGTCTTTCATACCTTCTGGGGCTCTGAGTGTGCGCTTAGGCCTTACATTTACTGGTGCATGAGTTTCTGGTCTTGCCTCTGCAAGATGGGTTGGTTCAGGTACCTGTATCTCATTGCCCTGGCTGGGCTCTTGCATCTCCAGAGGCAGATCTGGCTCAATCACTGGATTTACTCCAGTTGCAGCTCCTTCTCCATGGTGATTCATATTCCACTCTATTGTGGCGTTCCTGTTTCCTTCATGATGACTGCTGAGCTCATTATGGCCCTGCAGATCATTGTTACTTCCGAAGTACTTCCTTGCATGACTGACATTCCTCTTATATGCAACCCTTCCGGGCTCAGGACCGTGATCTGAGTCCCATTCTTCTCCTTAACTTTGAATGGTGTCCCAGCAAAGGGTGCCGTCAGCTTATTCTCCTTCTCCCTCCTCAGTAGCACAGTGTCTCTCACTCGGATATCTGTGGGCTTGTGTCCACTAGCATTAGCATATTCCTGTGTCTTTACCTTCCGCACTCTGTCATAATCCCTTACGCTCTCATCCAGCTCTGAAAACCTCAATGTAGGCAAACATGTCCTGAGTTTTCTCTTGAATAGAAGCTCCGCAGGGCTAACTCCTGTCGTAGAGTGTGGAGTTGTGCGATATGCTCGGAGGAAATAGCGTATTTCTGTCCTCCAATTCTTCCCCTCTGCATGAGCTATCCTGATTGCCTTCAGGAGGGTCCTGTTTTGCCTCTCTACTTCTCCATTTGCCTGGGCCCATCTGGGGGTGGTCCTACGATGCTTCACATTAATCCGCTGCAGGTAGTCCTCAAACTCTTTTGAGACAAATTGTGGCCCATTGTCTGTGGTTACTGAGTAGGGAAGCCCTAAAAAATCAATCGCCTTTTCCATGACAGCCTCTAGCTTCTCAGACGTGATTTTCTTCATTATGCTCACCAAGAAATACCTTGAGTAGTAGTCTACTATGACTAAAATATATTTGCCAGTAGGGAATGGTCCAATAAAGTCCATGGCTAGATCTTGCCAAGGCCCATCAGGCAACAATGTAGACTCCACCGGATCAGGCAAGTTCGGTTGTGCCACTAGCTGGCAGCCATGACATTCCCTGCAGTAGTTTTCACAATCCTTATCGATTCCAGGCCACCATACCTTCTCACATAGCCGTGCCTTGGTTTTAACAATCCCTTGATGGCCCTTGTGTGCCAGCTCAAGCACTCTTCTCCTGAGCTCCTTTGGAATCACTATATGAGTTTGGCGCAGCACCATATTTCCGTATGTCGTCAACTCTTCATGTATGACCTTGTATGCCACACTACATTGAGAAAAGTCACCTGAACGGATGCCATCCCGCACCAGCTCTAGTTCATCGTCGACCCCTGAAGCTTCTTGTAGCTCTTCAGTCGACATCGTTCTTGGTATTGCACTCTCAGCAACAAACTTAACATAAACCTCAGTCTTGTCTCCCCGAGGATGATCTACACATGACAATCTAGATAGCACATCAGCAATGTTCTGTTTTCCTGGGATGTACACCACCTTGAATGTGAAGGACTGCAATCTCAAGACCCATCTTTCTATCCTAGCAGATGGTCGTGACTTCGGCCCATAGATTGTCTCCAGTGGCTTATGATCAGTCAGAAGGTCGAACTCCCGCCCCAGTAAGTACAATTGAAACCTTTCACATGCCCACACTAGCCCCAGTGCCTCCCTCTCTGTCTGTGAGTAGCGTCGCTCTGTGTCTGATAGGGACCTAGCAGCATAATAAACTGGTCTGAAATTTCCATCCTGTTGTTTCTGCACAAGAACAGCCCCTAAACCCACTCCTGAGGCATCCGCTATCACCTGCGTATGGGCTTCTGTGTTATAATAAGCCAGCACTGGAGCTGAGCTCAGTCTATCCTTGAGTTTATTGAAAGCCGTCTCCTGTTCCTCTGTCCAGATAAAAGTCTGGCCTTGTCGTGTGAGCCGCCTCAAAGGCTCTACAAGTGTCTCAAAATCAGCAATGTACCTTGAACAGTATGTAGCCAAACCAAGAAAGCTTCGTACTCCTGCTGCATCTTTTGGCTGACTCGTGTTCCTGACTGCTTCCACCTTAGACTCTTCCACTGCCATGCCTTTGGCGCTCAGGACATGCCCCATGAATGTTAACTTGTCCAGCCTGAAGTGGCATTTGTCCTTGTTAACTGTGAGATTCCTACCAGCCAGGGCTTTCAGTACCTTGTCCAACCTTTCGTCATGCTACTTCACTGTTGCACCATGTACCAGAATATCATCAGCTATATTCACAGCCCCTTCACATGAACTTAACAACTGTTGAATTGTATTCTGGTATATTTCAGGACCTGACGATATCCCAAACATCAGTCTTTTATACCGAAACAACCCTTTATGCGTGATGAATGTTGTTATATCCCTCAACTGTTCGTCCAATTCAAGCTGGTGAAACCCCATCTGCATGTTCAGTTTTGAGAACACAGTACTTTCATTCAAGTCCACAAGCACTTCGTCAACCGTTGGAATGGGGTACCTCTCCCTTACTACAGCTTCGTTAGCTCTCCTCATATCTACACACAGTCGTATATCATCACCTGACTTAGGTAGAACAACAATCGGAGAAACCCATGCAGTCGGAGTATTCACAACAGGCTCTATAATGTCTAACTCCACCAATTGAGCCAATTTCTTTTCCACCTTACGCCGTTGTGCATAAGGGACCTTTCGTACGGCCTGCACCACAGGCTTTACCTTTTTGTCAATGTGGATTCTCACCTGGTAGTCAGACATCTTCCCATACCCCTGGAAAACAGTTGGATACTTATTTTCAAGTGAGTCAATTGCATGTACATACTTAATCAACCCCAAATCAAGTGACAGTTCTTCAGACAATATGTTACATACTCTTGGTCCCTTCACTACCAACACTTTAGCCAATGTAATTTTTTCTCTTGACTCTACCTCTGTAGTGAAGACACCCTTCACCTTCAACCTGTTATCAGTACCAAAGGGATACAGCAAATTATCGGACCGACACATTTTTGGTTTACCCAACCGTTCATAAGTGCTTTGATCAATGATATTAACACAAGACCCTGTATCAATCATCGCATTAACATTTTCACCCAGCATTTTAACCACAACTTTTCCTTTGGGAACTCTTTTACCCTTCATTGACCGTACATGTTGACCTTTTTTGAACCTGTTTTTCCCATCAACATCATTTTTGCACTTGGCATAGTCATACGGATCACCAAATAGGGCAAAAATATTTTCATCATCATCGCGATCATCATCATCATCATCGTCCACCATATACACCTTTGGGCAGACCACTGCAAAATGTCCGGTCTGTGAACACTTGTTGCACCTTGATCTTGTCCAGGAGTTCATCAAGTGACAGCTCCTTTGCGAGACAGTCATGACGCATGACTTCATCTGTCATATGAGCAATCACAATACATTTTATCATCTTGCTGCCAAACCAATTGGCAAAGTCACACTTTTCCGCTATGCGTCTAAGCCGGCCAGCAAAATCAACCAGTCCCTCATTGTCTTTTCGCTTCAGTGTCATCAACTCACAAAGGGAAAAGTCATTGCTCTGCCTTGGCAGGAACCTAGCATTTAGCTTATGTTTTGACTTTGCATAGTCTGTCCAATCTGCATTCTCAATGTTAGCAGGCTTTACAACATCTGGGAGGGAGTCGTGAAGATCCTCCACCGGGATCCCTGCATAGATTAACAGTGCCATTTTGCACATTTTTGCATTGTTCTTGTCTGTAGGGTCACATCCATTATATGTCAGATCCCTTTCAAACCTTTCCATCCAACGCTCCCATCTTTTTCCCAGAGTCAGTCTATCACCATGCATATCAAATGGCTCCACCTTCAGCTTGGGCCCTTTAGTAGCCATTGTCAGATTGAGTTTTATGCACCCAAAACACTGCCTTTACTCCTGTGTACTACTTTGTCTTTGCACTGCGCTGAGATTGCTCCTATGTACTACCATGCCCAATCAATGCGCTGGGGCTGCTACTTTATACTACTTTCACACAGATTGTACACCCACTTGGCAGCTTTCCCACGCACAGCAGGACCAGATCAGATGCACAATACACACTTTGAACAACCCACGTATCAATAGTTCATCACCTTCGTCGCCATTGAAGTATTCCCGTACTTATATCTCATAGAATGTATCAATATTCAAGGACGGGAAACAAAGACGTTGTTGACTCGCCGCTCGTCTCGCCGGAAGTGCTTTTTATTACTCTCGAACCGATGCGCGTCCACACATGGACACTACAATACCTATCCCCCCCTCAAATATACCAACCATGTAGACATGTTCCTTTGAATGCAAGAATTGTGGTTGTTGCCTGCTTAAAGAAATGCTTGACGCATATTTTTACGCGGCAACAACCGCAATTCACACTCACCAGGTCCATCTTGGACCATCTGTGATCATCCAATAGGGTCCATGAAGGGCTCTCTAATACATATGGATCATCCTGCTTAGCTGCACACAGTGCGCCTCTTCACTTCTAGTGCGGGCAGCCATACAAAAAGGATAATAATTATTATTCGTACTTCACCCTCCATTTTCTTCAAATATTGTCAAAATAAAATAGTGTGACACTGTAATGAGCTATAACAGGCAATAAAACATTCCAACGCTTATCTGTGATGGTATTTTGCAGTTAATATATCTAAAATAACCCACTCCAATTCCTGCCAATGTATGTATACCATACATGCCACCTACCCTCAGTTCACTCACACTCTCAATCTTTTGATTGATCTGCTGATACAATGTGCTATATCATATTTGAAACATTGTTGTGTCTTCTGACTCAATGCATTTGTTCCCTCTTTGCAGGGTAAAGTGCCATCAAAACGAGCTTCATCAGCTATGGTGATGGGCAAAGATGGAATTTTTATGTTTGGAGGCGCCAACATCGGCTCCCCGTATGTATATCTTGAATTTGACTATCCAAAACATTCTAGCATAATCAAAATAACATATCAAACCTTGATAGACCCCTATGCTTAAATATAAAGCGTAATTTTGTTCATAAGGCTATTCATGTGACTATACATGGGTAAAATTTGACACGAGCGACACGCCGACACAACCTTTTTAAAATATAACACGGGCGACACGGTACTTTTAAAAATCAACGGACACAAAGATTTAGAGTAGTTTGTATGAGATAAAAGTCGACACGGTGACACGGCACTTTAGCTAAAAATCGACACAGCGACATGGTCAGCAATCTGAGTACCCATGTATAGTCACATTCATACTTGATTTGGACCCAATACCATACCGGATACCATCATACACTGAAAATTCTGGGGGTTAGTCAATGCTAATATATCATAGTCAAAACCACTAACTTATCAGCATTATTAAATCGAACTAAGATTTTGCTAAACTATGACTAACTTTTTACTAACCAGCTACCCACAGGAACTCCACACCAGGTGACAGCACAAGCAAATTATGAGATATTTATCTATATGATAAGCTTGTAATTGCACTTGTTATCACACTTAGAGCTAACCTTTTCTAATTTTGAATATGAAATGGGGTGTAACATAATGTATGCATGTATCTACTTAGCCAGATTAAAGAAAAAAACCTGATCAACCTATTCCAATGAGGTTTTCTGAATGGGACACCTTTTTTGTGTTTTTGAAAAATGCATATATCAAAGACAGACTCAAGTCTCTATATGGCCAATTCTACAGGACAATAATTGTTATGTAGACAAACTGGCTTCAATGGATGGAGTTACCATTGCACAGGGAACTCATGATGTGGTTGTTGCATATTAACCAGGGCCATGCCACTGACTGGTTATAGATGTACGAATCACTAATGAATGACTACCATGAATTCCTGCATGTAACTTGTGGGTTATACTAGAACCAAACCTCTGGTGCAGGTTATACAATATTCTCAGGTTTATGGGCAGGTAATACATGGGGTTTGAAGGTATAGTACAGTACTAAAATCACAATTTTCAAGCCCTAGGTAGAGGTTATAGGATTCTCTCAAAGTCGGGGTGTGAGTTAAATGTGAGATGCGGGTGTACACCAAATTTTATGGTAGCCTCATAAGTTCAGGTGACCTGGGCGATGCTAACTTTTAGCTAAGGGTTAGCAGCAAAATGCTAAGATAGGATAGGAACTTTGGGCACGTAATTTTTGCTAATGTTTGTACAAAAGTTAGTAAAAAGTTAGTACAACCTACTAACTTTTGACTAACATTTGAGCTTCAATATTTTCAGTGTAGTGGCGATCAGAACAACCGTGCACGATTTTTGTTGGGCCTGGGCCTACTACAGACTGCTACTCCATTGTATCATCAGTTTTCTATCTATAGTAGAATAATTGTATTTCCAGTAGCCGCTTAAACAATGACCTGTACCTGCTACGTGGTGATGGTGAGACGGCGGACCAGGCCCCTCAAACCGCAGACTGCAAGCCCACCTTCTTCAACCTGCTCACCCTACATGGCATCCTCATGGTGCTCGGCTGGGGATTCTTCCTCCAGTGGGGGGCCTTTATAGCCCGCTACATGGACCACAAGAGGCCCATGTGGTTCCACCTACACAGGCTCTTCCAGGTGAGACTATAACTATTTAAGTCTGAGTAAAGCTATGCGCAATACATATTGAAACGTTAAGAACATGCCATATCTAAATGAATACTAAATAATGTCAATAAAGAAATATTCCCAAAACCTTCCTAGGATTTTAATCTAATGCCTGTAGACTCCTAAATTTGATATGGCGACATGGGTATTTCTTAAAGGTGCACTCAACCCAGGACCTAACCCTGCCGAGTTTTGTAAGCAAATGACGTCGTGGGTTCAGTGGGCCTTTAAAATTGATATGGTGACATGGCATTTCTTTAATTCGATACGAGACATGGCCATCCTGTTGACATGTGACATGGGCCATTGGGGTTAGTGACATCTCTCTCCCTAATGGGTATATATACTCTAATAATGGATACCCAACATCATCTTTTATCGGTACTAGTGACATGGAAGGTTCTCCGCAGGTTAAAAAAAGCACACCAGACATTTTTCATTTTTCTCAAATTGTTGCGCTCGCTGAGCATCACAAGCATAGCGCAGCTAGATCTACCCATGTGTGGGGGTTTGGGGCCATGTGCCACCAAGAAAATTTTGAAAATATAGATCATTATTGTAATTTAAGGCATGTTGGTATACCATTCATGGTTATAATTGACACAAGCCAAACATAATGTCACCCCTTTTCTGAAAAAGGCAGCCTATATAAAGTACATCTATATATAATGCTTTCAGGGGCAACGAAACCATTTTAAACTTCAAGATGGGGGGTGCACCAAAGAAATCTTTGAATATCTAGACTTGCATCTTGAGTTAAACGGGGTGCGACGAGAAACCACCAAAGTGTATAAATATTTGGTGATGACATAACTTTTGTAAAGCAATATAACCCTATGTGTAAAATAATCTCACAAAAAAATATGGATATATGGCTGACTGTCACGAAACTGCTTTTTTCATGTGCTAAGGGGTCAAAAGATAATGTAGGAGTATAGTTAAAAGCTGTCGTCTCCATGTACCTTAGGGGGTGGGTCACACCACAGACATATTGAGGTAGGTTATATATACATATCATATGTACAGTAGAAGGGCATAGTTGGATCATTAATGGGTGCACACCTAACACCCCTTCACCTGAGGAAAGATACACCCTTCTTATGTATAAGGCTATTTCTATTATAATTATTCTATTTTTTTATTGAGAAAAACAGTCTAAGTTGGGCAAGGAACCCATTTAAAGATACTTGATAGCCCATAACAATTCATCTTTTACCCCAGGAAACTTGTTGGTTTATCTTAAAAACAACTGAAATATCTCCATTATCTATCAATGTGCTTACATTATGATTAAACACATTATTTGTTATATATAATCTTAGATATTTTACCAAAGTAAGTGGGATACATGGTAGATTCCTCACAAATTTGATTCAGGATGGTTGAATGCCATTTTGTACTATACAGAAGGCTATTAGTGAGGGCGTTAGGCGTGATCCCACCCCTCTACATGACAAGTTTAATATAGAATAACATGCTCCCCTACTCTATGATAACAAATCTCACGGATTCTTAACTGATGCATCTGTAATATACGATACTTTGCTCCTCTATGATATTGTTATAGTATCAAGTAAAAGAACAAAGTCAACACAGTTCGGATCAAGAGTTACAGGTTGCGAATCAATAGGTTTATTCAATAACCTAGACAGGCAAAGCTCTAATCGTGCGAACTCCCTATAGAGTTCGGAACGGGTCAGTAGGCTAATCAGCCGCAGTGATCTCAGGGTCTCTTCACCAGCATGGCTCAGAGTAACCGACGAGTCCCATCGGATGCTGGGTATATATAGGCTGCCAGCCTGCGCGCGCACACGCAGACCGGAAGCCTATAGCGACCTCTGTCCATACCCCAAGCCCGAAGCAGGTGTCGCCACCTGCCGTCGGACTGAAGGGTTCGGACTGAGTTCGCAACACAGCATCCAACAGAACCCGTCATATAAAACCCCGTATAACCCTAGCCCCTACACTACCCCCTACCAGATAATAACCGGGAGGTAAATAATTAAGGTTAAAGTCCGAAAACACTTCGGACTGGCATTATCTTATAAATACCACCTTAGGGGCTCTATTAAAGCTATACCTTTAAACGATATGACGTATTCTGATGAACACAATAAGTTATTATTTACACACATCTATATATATAGCGACTGTAATGAAAATTACACTCTATTCCCTAGGATAGATAGAGTTAACCTATATATATAGTACACAAACACTTGAAAAAAGTATGGTATCACAAAAAAATTTCGTCCCTTCAGGACCCTGAGCTATTTACACTCGTAATGAATACTACTGTAAGTGATAAACACTATCACTTTTCTTATTAATTAGGAATGAGTAATATTATGATATTAACAAAAAGGACATCATACACGTTCCTTGTCGAAGATCCGGATCCTCCTGGAAGATGTTGTAGCATTCTGCCCGGCTTTCGGAACCTACTTCATTCAGCTCCTACTCACCGGAACAAGAAAGTTCATTGCTCATACTCGGGAGCGTAATAGTAAAAAAAAGTAATTCAGTCCTGCCTCCAGGCGATCTTCAGACTGTTTATAAGGAGCACTCGGTCCTGATATGAAATGTCAATCATATACATAAAAAAATACGGCTGTATCGGATCCTAGTTGTTGAAGTGCTCCCGTCCCGAGTTCTGCTTTCCTTCTCCGGATCTCCTCCCCTGCCTCCGTCAGTGTTCCCGGACAGACTGGATCCTTACGTAGCCAGCCTGCCTCGTCCTGCTGTCCGGATACTCATACACCCTACTATAGGGTGTTCTGCTGTTGGGGCAATATTATTTCAATACTCCCCCCTCCTATTCGGATCCGCTATTGGCTAATCCTATGCGGAATCCGAGTCACCTTTTGCGCTGGGTTTAACAAGCGCTTCCTCCTCATCGGAGTCTGACTCGGCCTCCGCCAGAGTCAAGTCTCGAAGCCAGGACTCGATCATAGCCCTGGTGCCATCCCATTTGTGCATTCCGTGCGCGAAGCAATCCCTGAACCGGGCGCGTTCAGCGTCCAGTTTCTCCTCGGCGTTCTTAGTCGCCTTCTTTTGCTTCTTCCTTTCGGCTTTAGCAGTCGCCTGTTCAGTCCGAGCCCTTTCCCTCTCTTCCTGAACGGTATCTACTGCCGCTGCCTTTTGGAGAGCGACTTCTTTCTCATGGAGATGATGCACGGTGTTAAGTGACATCATCGCCACCTCCTGACTGAGGTCGGTTAGTAGCCGGTGAAAGTTATCCTGCCACTTCGTACGAAGCGAAGTCGACGCGAGGGAACGATGGAGGAGCTCGGAGTCGCAAGACTAGAGCATCTTCATCTGGAGTCTCTGGAGGGAGACTCTGTGTCTGTGCAGGTTTCGGTTTTGGTTTAACCGAAGCCTTTGTCCTCCCTGTCTGGGTGAGGGTTTGAGTTTCCTTTCCCGGAACCAGGTTACCAGTTGGGAAGTCTTCGTCAAAGCCTTCCCCCATTCCGGTGTTCGGATCCTCCGGAGCAGCCCGAGTTGGTCCGCTCTGGGGGCCCGACTTCCAGTCAGTCCGGGTAGAGGTGAATGCAGGCCCTTTTAGCCAGGATCCACCTTCTCCATAACGGATGATCTCTCATCCGTTTTTGCTCTCTTAGCGTCGGTAGGCTCCGAAGACTGGTTCTGTCTCTTCGGAGCTTTCCGGACCTTCTTCGTACTTGTCCACGTTCTGTATTCGTCGAACTCATCAAAGAGCTCGCCTTCCGGAACGCGGAGGAAGTTGCCATCCGGGTTTACCTTGTAGAAAACCCGGACTTTCCCCTTCTCGTTGGTACCGAAGTCCACCTCGAGGTTCTCATTCTTGCCTACCTCCCCGAACCGGGAGTAGACCTCCTCATGGGCGAGCTGCATACGCTCCGCCGCCGTTTCCAGGGACAAGTTGTGCTTCTTGGCCATGTGTCTGATGATGTCCGCTCTCGTGTAGAACATGCCACCATCGGGGCAACCCTTGCTCCCCCTCGGACCCACACTCAGGCAGTCATATCGCATGAAATGACGCACATGGTATCTGGTGATATGCCGCGCGAACCTCACCTTAGTAGGCCAGGTTCGGGGTGTCTCCAGGGTCTCGTCAATGTTTTGACAAGTCTCAAAGGGGCAGTGGCGATCAGGAGTCCATCTCGACATTGCCCAGGACAGTTTGGTTTTCTAGAGATAGGAATGGTACTTCGTGCTACCAGTCCGGACCTTCTCCAGCAACTCAAAATGGTACAACTGTACCGACTTGTCGAGAGGATCCTTCTTGATCCACTCCTCATCATCCGAGAGGCCGTCTTGACCAACCGGCTCAGGGTGTTGTGAAGAACGATTGTCCTTCACGCAATCCATCAAGCACATAGGTTTGAAGTACCTAAACTTGCTCGTGGCGTTGGCTCGGAGTGTTACCAACTCCTCGAGTTTGTCTTGAGGGATTGTATTGTCTTCCAACCCCTTCAACACGGCTGCCACCTCCTCCGGGGATTGCCCCGCCTCCAGAGATGTTAGCTTGATGGTCTCCCTCAAAAACAAGTCCCGACAGTTGGCCTTCTCTAGTCGGCTAGTATCAGCATTCCTAACCGCTGCTGTTGTCTGTTGGATGATTTCATCCTCCAGAGTGGCATCCAGAATAGACTCCTTAGTCTTCTGGTGAACTCCCTGAACTAGCTTCATAGCTGGCGTCAGGTGTCGGCTCTTTTCCCGTCGGTTATGGACGACCTTGAACTCAGAATATGTCTGCATATCCGAGTCCAAGGCCTCGATAGCCTCGGGACGATCCTCCGAGAGGGCGACTAGACGGGCCTTACTGGCCATCTCGCCGACGTTCTCCATGGCCGCTGTTAAACGGTCCGGGAACCATACAGGGAACCTAGCAGACAAACTGTCCAGGCCCCTGAAGGTCTTCAGTTGGGCTAAGTTAAACGCCTTAACCTCCTCACGGCTCAACTGATCAATGATGGCCCCTCTTAGAATGGCTGGGACATCGGTGTCCTCCTTATCCCAGGCATCATGCTCATGCGGGGCTAGGATGTGTACTCCTGACCCCAACGGACCACCACCCGCAGCTTGGTCCAGCTTGCCGGCCTCGTCCGAAGTATCCATTTCTGGTGTCTCCGGACTAGGCTCGGTGGTCTGGGGAGGTGGTCCCACTGGGGTGGGTACCTCTTTCCGGGGCTCCGGGGTAGCCGGGGCCTTGAAGGTCGGTCCTAGGTTGGACAGCACTGCTTGTAAAGTACAAACGACATGCGCGCCCGTCGATACGTCCATGGCCTCGTCTATCCGAGGCTCCTGAGGGGTAACAGTCGTCTTCGGACGAGCTCCCCCGTGTCCGGACCCACCAGCTAGCGCAGCGGCTGAAGCCGCCACAGCCGCACTGTTGTCCAACCCCTGAGCAAAAGACAACAGGTCGGTCGTCGGGGCCGGAGGGGCTGAGGCCCCAGTCTTCTTGGTACTATCCTTCACCTTCGTAGGGATCGGGATGGTAGACTTCTTGGAGCCCGGAGCCTTGGCAGCACTACTGCTGGTAGACGTCTGGCCCTTCTTAGGTTGATCCTTAGCTGCCGTGCTAGCGGTTGGCTTCGGATCCACCGTTGTCACGTCCTTAACGGACGTGCGCTTCTTCTTCGGATCCTTAGGCGCCGTAGCAGTGGCAGCCTTAGGGTCCTTCTTCTTAGTACTCGGAGTACCACTCTTCTTGGGGTCGGGCTTCTTAGGCTCGACCTTAATCGGAGGCTTCTTACCAGCACTCGCGTGTTTAGGAGCCTTAGTGCTGACTCTAGAATCGGACGACTTCGACCGATCCCGGGTAGCACTCTTTCCACCACGCGTCCTCGGACGTGCAGTGTCGGACTCCCCACCACTATCCATAGACAGCTTTCTACTCACTGTCTTGGCGAGGGTGGGGGAGATGCTTAGACTGCACAACCGCAAGGGTCGGACAGTGCTCTCGGAAGGTCCCGGCTCCACTCCGGAGTGGACGATACCTTCCAGCAGTTGGGAATCCTCACTGCCCACGGGCGATGGAGACTTCCTGATCGGGGAGACGGCCGGATCCACAGACATGTCCGCCAGACTCGCACTAAGCTCATCACCACTGGGTCTCTGGGCATCTATTAGACCCTTAACGGCCGAAGCCGTCTCGGAGTCTCCGGAAGAGTGACGGAGCTGCTGCTCTGCCATCCTCACTTCTGACGGGGGGTCTTTCGACGAAGAGTTTGACGGGAAACCAAAAGTTCCCCGCCGCCCTCTTTTGTCTCAGAAACCGCAAGAAAGAGTACTCACTGCTTACAACTCTTTCACTGACTTTTTCCTCTTCTAACCGCCCTAAATCCCGAATTCGCCGCTGCCGACCGCCGCCGCTACCGACTTTGGGAAGCCCAAAAATCAATATGGCGGTTCCCTCGCTTATGTTTTTAAAACAAAGCGCATGCGTGGCGTCTCGCGTGATTGGACGCGATCCCGTTATCCGGTGTGACCCAATTACCGGTTAATCAGGTCACGACCTCTCCCGCCCGCATCTCGGGCTGCAGGGATCTTACTGCCACTCGGGCGGCTCCCCAAAAGTCGGCATATACTTCGAATAAAGAGCTCATCGGGAGTACAGTCAACTCTCACTTAACGACCACCTCTCCAGTGCGACCACCTCATCATTGCGACCATATTTGGAAAGTCCCAACCATTTTTCCCTTTGTTTTAATGTAAAAAACTCCCTTGAATGCGACCACCCCTCTATTGCGACCACCTCACCCTGCGACCACCAAATTCTCAGTCCCAAATAATACTTTTCTTCCTCTATTGCGACCACTCAGGGCTGTGAAAGCTCAGATTAAAATCTGATTTCAGATCTTTTGGTCTTCAAATTGGTCATTCTTGTGATTCGTCCAGATCCAATGAGAAATATGATTCACTTTATGAAAGGGAGGGGGGACTTAAAAATCTCAACAGACCAGATCACCAAAATACATCAAATAGCCACATTTGCCCTCTTGATTTTCAAAATTTTCTTCGGGGCATGTCCCCCAAACCGCCTATAGATTACTAGTATTGCTGTTTTTCTATGATGAAATTGCATAGTATTGATGATTATAGATCCGCGCAAACCATCAGATCTTTTGCTTTTCCCCCGTTCACACCCCTGCGACTACAGGCAGTTGAATGAGGGGACTTTACCCCCCCCCCTCCTCCTACCCCCCCCCTCCTGGTGGGTCGCTCACTTGACTTGTGTGGGAGATCTTTGTCTTACCCCCCCACCCTCCTCCCCTGGGTAGGGCATACATCAAAGGGGAATGGAGTGTGGGGTATGGAGGGGGTCGGAGGTACAGGACTTCTCCCCTCATGGGGGGGGGTAAAGGTGTTGCAACAGGTAGGTGCGACAACAGAGTGGCAGGAGTCGCTCACCTGGTTGTGTATTACATCTTACCCCCCCCCTCCCGCCTGCCGCTCCCCCATACACACACCTTTCCTGCCCCTTAGGTATCTGTCCTATCCTGAGGAGGAAGTAGTGGGGGGGGAGGGGTAAGAGATGAAAAATCTGTCACTTTCCACTCCTTTCAGGGTTTAAATTCATCTTTAGTTACTATATCAATGTGTGACTGTATTAGTGAATATATATGGGAAATAGAAGATTACCCCACCGGATTATCCGTCCACCACCCACGGGGAACACTCTTACATTCTTTTCTATTGACTCTGAGCGCCCCTGTTGGTAGCACACACGTAACATATAGAAACAACACAGGACACCACACTCGTTGTGTAAACAAGCTAGGTTACAGCCCCTCTAGCCACCAGCCTAGGGCTCCGCCGAACGGGATTACCGCCCGCGTCAAATAACCTGGCCGAAGGACACTCGTTCTTAACTAAAATTCCAGCCTTGATTTTAGTTTTCCGTGCCCTTCTTCCTTCGCCTGCCGAGACTTTCTTTTTCACGGTCTTTCGGAGCTTCCTTCGTACCACCCTCTTAGGGGGGTCCGCCGACACCCCTTCTAAAGGTACATATTTAGCCTCCGAACTCTTCTCTTCCACCTCCGTTTCCGGGGTGAGCTCCCTCCCAGCCCAAGCACGCAACCGAGCCACATGACTCGTCCGGATGCGTCCCGCTGCAGACTGGATCAATACAGTCGTTTGTATTTTGTATAGTAGTCCGAGACTACCATCATACACGTTTTTCCCTTAGGAGTGGGTTTTACCCCACTAATAATGTCTACAGCTATACGAGCAAACCTTACTCCGAACAGCTCCTGTTGCAGTGGCAATTTTCCCAGTCCAGGACCAGGTTTGCCTAAACAACAGGCCGGACAGGTCTCGATACACCTCAAAAGGTCACCGGACATTCCCGGCCAGTAATACCTTCTACTCAGCCGTTCCAAAGAGCGTTTCTTTCCGAAGTGCCCACTAGTGGAATGGCCGTGGCAATAGTACAGGATGTCTTTCCTCATAGCAGCCGGGATCAGCATTTGTAATACCCTCCGCTTCCCTGGACAAGACTTCCACCTGCACAACAACGAATCCCGAACCTCCAGTTCATGGAACTGAGCAAGGAAACGTCGCATTTCACGGTTTTCCAGTGATATTTCGGGTCTCACTGGACAGACCCTGGTAGGGACCAGCTCCCTCAGTCGTGCTATGGTAGGATCGGCTATCTGGTACGTCCTTATAGTGTCGGTGGACCAATCCAACAGGTTCTGCAACAACCCATCATAAGGCAAACGCACACTCGCTACCACAGCATTGTGAGCACCACAATCCCCACACTCCGGACGCACACAACGGCGTACCGGACGTCTACTTAGGCAGTCGGCATTGATATGCTTCATGCCCGCTCGGTGCTGGATATGAGAGTTCTCCAGTCCGAACTCACTGAGGTGATTCAAGCACCGACCAATCATCCCCTCCGCGTCCTTAAAATTAAGGAGCCACTTCAAGGCAGAATGATCAGTCCGAAGTGTGAAGTTCCCTCCATACAAAAAGTGCCGAAACTTCTTTGTGTACACCACTACTGCGAGCAACTCCCGCTTGGTAGTACAATAATTTCTCTGTGCCTTGTTCATACTGTTACTAGCGAACGCCAGCGGGACCTCTACTCCGTCCTGGATCTGGGACAATGCGGCCCCGATGCTCTCATTGCTCGCATCAGTGTCAAGGATGAAATGCCCCTTCTCCGTAGGGTATTTCAGCACTGGGGTGGTTCGGAACAATGCCTTAATCTCTTTGAAGGCGTCATTCTGCTCCATACCCCATGGGAAGGGTTCTTTCTTCCTCCCCGGAGTCCAATGGCTCAACTTTTGTAAGGGTTGAGACACTCTAGAGAATCCGGGGATGAAGTCCCTGTAATAGGAACAGAACCCCAAAAAGGATCTCACATCCTTTGGTCCTTTTGGAACTTCCCAAGTCTCCACAGTCTCCAGTTTAGCCGGATCAGCCTGCACACCTTCGGCGGAGATGATCCGGCCCAAATAGCCCATGGACTTCCGAGAAAGTTCGCATTTCTTTGGCTTTAAAGTCAGACCATTGGACCGAATTCGCTCCAATACCTCTCCGAGGTTCAATGCACACTCTTCAAACTTCTTGCCAAAAACAATGACGTCGTCCAGGTACACCAAGCACTTCCGCCACAACAGATCACTCAGCAGAGTTTCCATCATGGCCTCAAAAGTTGCAGGGGCGTTGCGTAACCCGAAAGGCATCAGCTCAAACTGATACAGTCCAATGTGACTTGTGAAAGCCGTCTTCTCTTTATCCTCCTCCTTCATACCGATTTGCCAATATCCGGATTGCAAATCGAGGGTGCAGAACCATTGGTTCCCACCCAACGAGTCCAGAGTCTCATCAATTTGGGGTAGAGGATACGCATTCTTTTTGGTTACTCCATTCAGTCGTCCATAATCGATACAGAATCGGATAGACCCATCCTTTTTAGTAACCATCTGAACCGGGCTGGACCAGGGGCTAGTCTCTTTTCTTACCTAACGGCAAGTGTCGGTAAGGCATTTTGAACGGCTGTGCATCTCCAGTATTGATAGAATGCAGCACCTTGTCGGTTCGGCCCAAAGGCTCCCCCTCCACTTGCCATGCATCCTGATACTTCTCTACCAGCCTTCTCAAGGAATAGAGATCCCTCCGATCCGTCAGATCCGTTTCGGAGATCATTTTCTCGAGTCCATCACTCAAGATGGTCGGGGAAGGGTCACCCTTCATGCTCACATGACCGGCAGGCATCACTGCCTCACTGGTGAACACCTTCCCCAGCACCGTATCCTTTTTCAGATACTTCGCTTCTAACCCGGGGTTAGAAACCAGCACCACGGTCCAAGCACCATCACCCACCAGGGTGTCCATGCCTGTCAAACCAATGCTTCCCAACATAGCCACATCCGGCTCCACAACTGCCTCTTCCTCTCTCCTAAGCCCCTTGCTTCGGACCAGCACGTCACACGTCTGTCCGGGAGGAATCTTTACAGTTTGGACCACCGTTGCCAAATGCTTCCCAACATAGCCACATCCGGCTCCACAACTGCCTCTTCCTCTCTCCTAAGCCCCTTGCTTCGGACCAGCACGTCACACGTCTGTCCGGGAGGAATCTTTACAGTTTGGACCACCGTTGCCACTGTTGATACTTGTCGGAGCACACATTGCTCCACCGCACGGTATGGGTGCTCTATCTGGAGTACCCCTGTACCAGGGTTCAGGACCGCGTCATACAACGCCGAAAAGTCCAACCCCAGTATACCGTCGTCAGCAATATCCGCGATGGTGGGAGAAGCCACATACTCCTTCCCTCCGATCCGGAGCGGTATGAACGCGCGCCCATACGTCTGCATACTCGACCCATCGTTTACCTTCGTTTTGAAGTTATCACGACTGTCCGGCATAAGAGCATAGAAGTTTGAGGAGATAAAGGAGTGGCTTGCTCCCGTATCTACTAAAAATTCGCCCGCCCTACCGGCCACAGTAACAGACACATACCACCGCCTCCCCCCCAGCGGAGACGGGTTTACAGTGAAGCGTTTAAAATCCTTCGGAGCAGCCAAATCAAGGCCATGTTTCTTCAAATGGTCGAAACATGGATGATCTGGGGAAAACTGGGTACTCCCTACCCACACGGTGTCTGTGACAGCCGCAACTTCCTCGTTCCTATCCGTAATGGGCCTCCCTGCCTCATTGCCGGGCAACTGTTGGACTGGAATGTTAACCAGGCCGGCATCTGAACTCCTCAAGTTCGAAGCCACCCCTGGTTCCCTTCCTGCCTTCGGAACTCCACAAGGCTCTACCTCTCTGGTATGTTGGCGTACTTCATCACCAGGGGCCGTCCGCTCGCCAGCTCGGACCACCCCCTCTAGTTTCCCTCCTTTCCGGGAATTTTCGGGCTCGGAGCCGTACACTCCGCAGCAAAGTGACCGATCTCCAAGCACCTATAGCACTTGGCGGTCCTCCGGTTGATCTTCCTTCTGTTGGGCTGGGTAGCCCCCTGGATGGAAGTCGTCATTTTCTCAAACAGCGCTGTAAAGAACGCTGCGTCCATAATCGGAGCCTTCTGATCCGATGAATCTTTCTTCGGAGGAGGGTTTCCACCCCCTTCCGGCTTCCTATTCTTCCACGGTGGTTTAGAGGAATTTCCATTCCTCTTGAACTGAGCCGCAGAAGCCGTTGCCTCCTCATCACTGCCCTCACCATCAGACTGTTCCGGAGAACATTCTATGATGGCAGAGGCCCGGGTTGGCATCCGGTCCCCCAGCAGTGACTTTTTGAGGGCGTGTATCTCGATGGCCTTAAAAAGGTCATCCAATGACGTATCCGCCCTCCACGTATCATACACCGTCTGTTGTATATCTGGGTCTCTCAATCCGGCGACGAACTGAGAGAACAATTCCTTAGAGAATAAGGCATCATGGATCCCTGAAGCAGGATGTACCTTCTTCAGGAGTCTCATCAATGCAAGTCCGAAAACCCTCGGGGCCTCGTTCTTGCCTTGCACTCGCTTTTTAAAAGCGACCATCGGATCGATCCGAGCGGAGTCTCCGAATAATATAGTCCCGATCTCCACCAGCTGTTTGAAGGTGCCGCTGGGTCCGCATTCATCTTTCCACTGTTCAACTGCCATCAGGCCGTCTCCTAGGCGCAATCCTTTACAGACGTAAGGGATAGCATCCTGTTGGTCCCATCCACTGAGGTTGATGTCCTCAACGGTGGCTCCTAACCACTCTTCCCAAGAGTTTTTCTGCCAGTACGGACTAGGTTCACTAGCAATCCGTCTGGCGGCATTGGACGATCCCCTAATTTTAGAGGTGATCGCCAGGCATTTGGAAATGGCAGCCGAGGCGTCCCGTTCTGCGCCTACATTGTGCAATCCTATCCCAGCTATAGCGGGGTTAGTATCGTACAACTCTTGCAATTCTGTACTCAGAATCGATCGTCTCGGAGCCTTCTTAGGACTCGTTGTCCCAGGAATCGCCCCCGGAGTAGCCCCCTGAGTAGGTAAGCTATTCAGGTAGGCCTGGTAAGTACCATATGCCACCAAGTCTGTAGTGGGGTCAACTCCTTGACTGAACCACCAATTCTTCTCCAGATCGGTCATATACTGGTACTGTTGGGCCAGAGCAAGCAACCGCTGATGCTCGGCCTTCTCTTTTGCCAATTGTTTGGCTTGCCTCTCAGCTTCTTCTTCTTGCTGAGCTTGTTCCAGTTTAGCTTTCGCAGCTTCACCGGCTGTCCGGAGCCCTTCTTTTCGGGCTCTCAGGACTGCCGCCTCTTGCTCCGCTAGCTCTTCCGCCATTGCCGCGTTCTCTCACATGCGTTTCTTTTGCTGTTCCAAAGCAGCTTCCTGTTGGCGGTATACCTCCCGCCTCTCTGTTTCCAGGGCTTTCTGTTCCTGGAACATCTTGCTTGTCTGACAATTTTGCCACTGTACCAGACTCGCCGGAGTTAGGTAGCTTTTGGCTGCCTCCTCCTGCTCAGATGCCTTTTTTAAGCGTTCCGAATCAAGCTATCGCTCGTCCTGTCGCAACTGTGACTGCAGGGTCAGTACCTGTCCCGACAATGATCTTCCTCTTCCCGCCGGGTTTACCCCCGTCGTAGCAGAAAAGACCTGTTTCGGTATGGGACGGATGCCCATAATACCCACCCTCGGTGAGTATTCGCTCGCCATTCCTCTACCTCTTGCTCGGCCCACCCTAAGAGGTCGACCTGGCGTCGAAGCAGACAAGGCAGGCTCTATGGTTACTCCACGCCCAATGGGCAGATTCGGAGTATCCGTAAAGCTCATGTAATGACCAGCCCTAGGACTGCCATTGTCCGCGGAAGCATATGAGGTACTGCTGTCCTGCATACTTTTCCGAGCCTCCAACAAGAACTGCTGTAGAGCATTCTTTTTGGTTCTCAAAATGTCACACTCTGTAGTCAGAGTCTGACGAGCCTCCTTCAGGTCTTCCGTGTCACGAACAAGGTCGGCATGGACTCCCTCTGCTTCCGAGAGCACGGCATCCCTGGCCACACAAATCTGGTTCAGCTCCGTGTTCGCAGTGACAAACTCGGAACGGACCGCGTCTAGGTCAGCCGTTTTCTGGTTGAACTCCGACCGAACCATGCTTAGAGACTGCGCCAGTTTCTCGTTCTCCTCCAACAAGGTTGACAACCTCGCATCTTTTTCCTTGATTTTGGAATTCCGGTGTGTGACTGCGCTTTCCAACGCAATCAAGCTGCTTTTCCATTCATTGGACTGTTTTTGAATGGTCAACAATTCCATTTGGGCTACCTGCAGACGCTCCTGCACCCTGGCTTCTCTCATATCGTCGAAGCGGCGCTCCTCCGAAATGTCAAATCTCCGAGGTGTCGGAGCGGCTGCCCGTGAACCGCCGACGTTAAACATCGACAGATTCATCTCTTCTAATGAACGACTCATTACTTCGGGACCTCTATATCCCATTAGCACGCTTGCTCCGGGTGGAACATCCGCACTCCTTGTGGAGGTATCTGCCTCATCTCTGGCACATAACCCCTCCGATGACAAGGCTAATGCCTCATCGGGAGACCTCGTTGCTCCGGCCAGAGCACGAGGTCTGTGCTATTGCACAGGCTAACCTGCGTTTCACTCAGATCTGGTCACGGCACCAGTGTAATAAACAATACTTTGCTCCTCTATGATATTGTTATAGTATCAAGTTAAAGAACAAAGTCAACACAGTTCGGATCAAGTGTTACAGGTTGCGAATCAATAGGTTTATTCAATAACCTAGACAGGCAAAGCTCTAATCGTGCGAACTCCCTATAGAGTTCGGAACGGGTCAGTAGGCTAATCAGCCGCAGTGATCTCAGGGTCTCTTCACCAGCATGGCTCAGAGTAACCGACGAGTCCCATCAGATGCTGGGTATATATAGGCAGCCAGCCTGCGCGCGCACACGCAGACCGGAAGCCTATAGCGACCTCTGTCCATACCCCAAGCCCGAAGCAGGTGTCGCCACCTGCCGTCGGACTGAAGGGTTCGGACTGAGTTCTCAACACAGCATCCAACAGAACCCGTCATATAAAACCCCGTATAACCCTAGCCCCTACACTTCTAAGTTACTATCACATCTCCTTTGCCTTATATGAGTTGTTACAGCATGATTAAGGTTGGACATTTTGTATATTTAGTGTTTTTTTCTGAAGGAATTGCTCAATTTTTGGTAGGACAATATCCTTAAATCGTGATTAAAGCACATTATTTATTATATTTAACCAGAGGCCTTTGGCCTCTGGCAAATCGCACACTCGTGTCTCACCCTCTTGTGTGACTGACCATAGCTCAGCCCCATGCCCAAATAAGGCACACTGGGTCACACCCCACCCCCCCGTGACCTAAATTGAATAGCGTCCGTGACCTGACCTATGTCCAAATAAGGCAGACAGCTGGTGTCACAGAATGGTCCTCAGTCGTGCGTTTCATCATGAGTTTGCTACCCGGCAAAGATTCATTGTAACTGTATTATAACCATAGATATGCTACCAAAATAAGTGGAATACATGGTAGGTTCCTCACAAATCGATTGAGGGTGGTTGGATACCTTTTTGTCCAATAAAGAAGTCTATTAGTGTGGGCGTTAGGTGGGAACCGACGTTACTACAGGGCGTGATTAATATGGAATATGCGTTCCTTTAATACTCTCTTCTATCAAATATCTCTGGTTCTTAACTGATGCATATATGTTCCTATACATCTGTTCTGCCTTATATGAGTATTTTAGCATGGGTAAGCTTTAAACGTTTGCACGTTTTGGGTTTATTAGAGGAAAGGTTTAGTTTTTGACTGGAAGGTAATATTCAAATCATGATTAAAACAAGTTAGTTATTATATATAACCACACAAATAGTATGAGAAATAGCAGGCTAAATAGTAGTTCCCTCAGAGATTGATTTAGAGTGGTTGGTTACTTTTTCTTTGTACATAAAGAAGGCTATTAGTGAGGGCGTTAGGTGTGCAGCCAGTAGATGTATGAGTGCATATATATGGCCATGCATAGGGAAAAATTATGCAATTAACTCACAAGGTAACTTATATGTATAGGTATATATTTATAGTGTAGTGAAGATGGAAGATGGAAGATGTATATATATATATATATATATGTATATATATATATATATATATATATATTACTGAGCGCTATAATGAGAAGACAAAGACATGGATGACAAAGACATAGATACACTTTTGCCTAAATTCCTGACATACAATCTGACAAGATAAAGGCCTCTTTATTATAACAAAAGAAAAAATTGACCTAATCCAACGGCTACTTCAAACAGACTGAGCAAGCGGTGGGCGGAAATGGAGAGGTGGGGCCAGCTTGGGGCGCCCCCTGGATTATACCTTGAGAACCACCAGTTGCCGCTGCTCCAAATATATTACTGTTATCCAGTCAGATACCATACATATATTACTGAGCGCTATAATGAGAAGACATAGACATGGATGACAAAGACATAGATACACTTTTGCCTAAATTCCTGACATACAATCTGACAAGATAAAGGCCAAAAGCCCAAACAAACAACACTTTTGCCAATTACCAGGAACCCCAATGGTCAGATACTAATACATCCTTGATTCTACGACATTTATAATTATCAGATATGTAATATAATACAGCAAGCAACTTCCAATCTCCATAACGCTTGACCTCATGAAGAGGAAGAAAGGAGGCTAAATAAGTAGCCGCCCCCCCTCCTTAAACTATGCGTAGCATAATCTCCTGTGAGACCTGCTAGCTTACACTTAGACTGAAGTTCAGTGCAGAAGGCACGGTATGAGTGTGGGAACAGTGGGTCCTCCTTAGATAACACTGTACTATTCAAGTAGGGTTTGATGTGACCCACCGGACACAATGGCGAGTTTCCTGAGTTCAATACTGGGATGAGGAGGACACGCTCCTTAAACTGGATTGTTTTGGAACTAGTAATGAAAACATCCATGTCCTGACCCCTGAATAATAAGTCTTTGACCCTGAGGGTATGGGGTGATGCGGTCACATGACCTGCTCTCAACAGACATCTATAACATAAAGTTATGGCACACCAGAGCATTAGGTCCGACCCAACTGACAAATCCAAGGTACGATAAATCAGCAGTAAGTCCTCTGGAGATAAGGGGTCTACCTGGCGAACCTGACAACCTAATGACCTTTTTGCGCCGGCCAATGTCTCCTTCATCAAGTAACAGTTTGGGTCTATATGTGGTACTCCTTGAATGTCATGTAGTAACCAAACTGAAGAAACATAGTTCTTAATAGTAGAATAAGTCAGTGTCTTAGCCAGGTGTGTCACATACAAACACATGGTTGTCACAGTAGCTGGGAGGGGGCACAGGTAGTGATCCTCACAGAAAGTCCTAAATCGGTTCCACCTTGATTTATAAGCCCTACGTGAGTTATCAGCGGCCGCGTTCTCCCTCAGGACTTCCCAGTCGTGGATCAGATCTGACAATCCTACAACAACATTCGGTGAAGTCAGGTAATGTAGCTGAACAAATAGTTACACAATCTGGATTGTTGAGTCGGGACAACGAGTCAGCTACCACGTTGTCGACTCCCGGGATCCAGTTACAGCGGATATTGATGTTATAGAAACAGCATGACCAGAATAATTCCCGTGCCCAAGCCATTGCTGTGGCATTGCTACTCTTACCCGTGCGGAGAACCCCAAGGACCTGAGTATTGTCAGTGGTAACTTGGACTGTCGAGTTACGCCAGTTACCTCCCCATTTAGACAAACTAACCAAGACTGGCCATAACTCTTTCTCGTTTATATGGTCGTCATAGGCCTCCTGGGGGGGATGATATTCATGTTCACATCTATGACCAAGACCATCCCACAATCCCCACGTGTACCCATGGGCCCAATGGGCACCGAAGCCTACTTTAGATGACGCATCAGTGAAGACCTCAAAACTAGGACTTTCGCCATTTAAGACCCGGGCCTTACCATTGAAGTACACCATGAAATGAGCCCACCAGCTCAAATCTAGCTTGACTAGTTCGTCCAATACTACTTCAACCTGACCCTCCGTGCATTTAAGTAGGTCGTAGATGCGCCTCGTGTACGTACGACCACCTTTTACTACGGTCGCACAGTGAGCCAACAGACCTGCAAGTTGCTCCAAACGCTTGCGCTTGTATTTAGTGACACTTTGCAGTTCAGCTACCTCCTTAGATACCCTGTCCAATTTGTCCTGACCAATGGACAGGGTCATATCCACGGTATTAACTATAATACCGAGGTATTTGACAGTCGTGGCGGGGGGGACTAGCTTCTTTTGAGAAACCTTGAAACCTAGGCCCTCCAACGTGGCCCCTAACTCGTCTTGAGCCTGCTGACATCCCTGAATAGTACTGTCAGTCACAAGTAAATCATCTAAGTAGTTGACACAACTGACAAATGGTCCTAAGCTACCTACTTTAACAACAAAGTCAGATAACAAAGTAAACAGATAAGGTGCACAAGCCAACCCAAAGCACAAGCGAAGGTCTTCAAAATACCGGTTACCCTGCCCCAAATCCCAGCAGAAACCCTGAAATTTTCTGTGGGAGGGGAGGACAGTTACCGAACGGTACGCGCTGTCAATATCCGTAACTGCACAAGCACTGTCAATTGTAATCAACTCAACAACATCATCAAGAGACTTATAGTGAAATTTCTCACAAGTTTCCCCCATGAAATTATTGATACTTTCACCATCTGGCATAGAGCAGTCAGTTATAGGCCTGAGTGACCCATCAGCCTTCTCTACCCCCCCCCCCCCCCCCCCCATAGCGTGAACACATCTTGGTCTTTTATTGACCATACGAACCTTGCCCTCAACTAGTTCCTGTTTGATTTTTCTACCCATGTGCCCCTTGAACTTGGACCCCAACAATGATTGATAATTTGTACATGAATATTTACAAACACAGCCATGGTCAACTATGCGGAAACCACGGTACACACCTGTCAACACCTTCATATCATTGGTACACACTCTTCCATTGAAGTCTAACACTTTTGCTGCGAACCTGCAGGGTCTTAGTTGACACTCCACTCCTTCTACAATGTACATACTAGGTACCACTAATACATGCTTGCCAAACGGGCAACCAACCCCCCGGGACCACTTCTACTGCGGCCATAGGTCGGGTACAATTGTATCTATCAACACATTTGTTCAATACCGTAAATTCCGTAGTAATACTCACAAATTTGGGCAAACTTTCCCATAGCGAATCGTGAACGCAAGAAATTTCCACCCGTGCGCCGCCATCTTGGTTTTCAAGTAGACGGATCGGCGGGACTCCCAATTTGTTGCATTTAGTCGCCCAAATATTGTCCGAACCCATTCTCGCCAAATCTTCCCGAGCAATATTGTCGCCAGCTTGTTTGGCGACAAAATTCTCTTCGCACCACATTTTCATCACAATTAATTTGACTATGTACCACAGAACCTGAATCGCGCGGCTCGTCAACCCGGCTCGACGCGATTCCCACAACTTCAATATTTCCCGTACAATTTTCGCCAGAAATTCCACAATTGCAACCATCCTGAAAAATAATGTCGGCAGGTTTACTGGCGACATTATTCCCATCACATTGAGTATCGTTTGAGCTTACGGGCGAATTTCTACAATTTCCAACACATTTTTCATCGTCAAGTACACAGAATTCAGAGTCGCGCCGCGAGCCTCGTAAAACATGGCGGCCCCCATCAAAATCAACAAAGTTATCACACGCTGTCACTGGTGTGACAAACAAGTCATTTTCACGTAGATAGGGGCTAATCCCGTCAACAACACACGTACACGGATCAATTTCAGAGTCTATAATCCGGCTTACGTCTTTGTTTGTCTTGTGGAGTCACACTGAGCCGCCCTGGTCACCGTTCCTGTCACCACCCCGTCGATAACGGGGGCAGTTCAGCATACCGTGATCACTGGATCCACAAGTGCAACTGTGTCTATACCTACACCCATCACATCTATGGCCTTGGGCGTGATCAAAGCAGATCCCTCTCTCTGATGCAATCCTCCTCCACCCTGTCAGGGGCTGACGTCTCCCTGACCCCGACCCCTGGTTGTATCCCTGACTCCGGCTTCCTCGAGGGCTGGGACCCTTGCTAGATTGGTACCTGTGTGCCTTTGTACCACTGGTACCCAAATACATATTGGATAAGTGAGTGTCACCCCCCACAAAGGCCTTGCAGCCAAACTCCCTGGCCCTATCACGCATCTCATAGTCGCATCTTAGAGCCTCCTGAAGCACCTCCTGAGCTCCCTGGAGCACCACCTGTAGCCGCCGGTGGAGTCTCCTTTTCCTCCTCCTTTCCTCGGTCATCAAGTTCACTTTTTCTCCTTTCCCTTTGCTCCCTGTACTCACGATCATCCTTGCAATAAGGACAATCCGACCTGCGTCCGTCAAACTCTTCTTTACATCCGTCACAGAACTTTGGCATACTGACAGATGAATGACGCACAGAGAGAAAAAATTGACCTAATCCAACGGCTACTTCAAACAGACTGAGCAAGAGGTGGGCGGAAATGGAGAGGTGGGGCCAGCTTGGGGCGCCCCCTGGATTATACCTTGAGAACCACCAGTTGCCGCTGCTCCAAATATATTACTGTTATCCAGTCAGATACCATACATATATATATATATAGAGTAGAGTAAGTGTATTCCCTAGTTCGCCACCTGCCCACCTGGGGGAGATAGGGTCCTTGGTGCCTTAGGCCATTGCTTGTAGTATGGAGGGTTGATATAATTTTTGGTGACAGGTGAAAGGTGAAAATATTCATCAAGATGGGTGTTTGCCATGACTGTGGAGCAAATAAAAGATCGATCTGAGAAGCTCTAAATACACTTGCCCTGAATGTGGGGCAAGGGTTAAACACTACAGGCAATATATATATATATATATATATATATATATATATATATATATATATATATATATATATATATATATATAAAAGATTCTTAACTTAATTGGGAAGAAATAACGATATAGTTATAGTATTCTTTTAATGCATGAGGTTGCAGAAAAAATGAAGTGAAAAAAGCAGTTTCGTGACAATCAGCCATATAAGCATGTCAGAATTAATCTAGACGACAGTGTTGCATTGCTTCTCTTTAAGACAATGCTGTTGCCATATTTTAACTAGGATTGCATATTTCTTACAGCATTTCCGGTAGCATGTTACGAGGGGGGGGGGGATTCTATTGGTACCTATGGAGAACGGCAGAATGGAGAGCAGAAGAATGAAAAATAGGAAAACCAACGTTGACAAACGGCAGAGACATGCACATATCCAAAACTAACGGAGTTTGCTCTGACAAAACATATACATTTTACTCGCTTTTCTATGGGGGAGAGAACGCGTCAGGTGTGCGCAAGCAGGCGCTGTCCCCCCCCACCCAATAATTACCCACCTGCTGGCCTGAAATGAAATAAAGTGCAGCTCGACGGGACAGATGCACGAGGGAGCATCAACAAAAATATCTGTCCAATCTTAAAGATCTTAAAATGGCCACTCTTAAAAACGTTACACTCTTAAAGTCAATGGACTATCTTTAACAAAACATTTATTTAAAATTATCATTGCTCACCATCTCCTTGCATGCTGGTAAGATGGCACTACTTGTGGCTACTAGCACTAGTGTTATTATTGTTATTATTGTAGACATCAGGGGCTCTGCCCCCGAACCCCGTTTCTTTTTTTTCTTTTTTTTTTGCAAGGGACGTTCTTAAGTCAATGTTATTATCTTAAATGCAATATTCCAACGTTTTTAAGACTGGACACTTTAAGATTGTTCAAGACTGGACATTTTTTTTATTTTGTTTACACTCCCGCGTGAGTCTGTCCACCAGTGCTAAAAGGGCATGCATGATACATGACTTGAGGGTATATGGAATTCGTTTCTGATGCCAGAATTGACCGATAAATCATCATATCTACTTATAAATGATAAGCCACAGTACCAGCCTACCCTTAGTCAGATACCTGTGAGGTCACTCACACGCTCAATTTTTTTTATCTCTACGATCCACTATATTGGTAATTTACGATTACCATTTAGACAAACATGATTTTACGTTGCCGTCTAGTTTATTGAGGTTAAATCAAGTGATAAAATATGATTCTTCTTCTTCCCTATTAGATATTTGGTTTGTTCGTCGCCATAGCTGGTTTTGTCTGTGCAGTGCTGTCCGTACAGTTTGACCACTTCAAGTTTGGTCATGCCATCATTGGGCTGGTGGTCATGGTGATGGGCATCTTCCAGCCCATCAATGGCGTCCTGTAAGTCAAGCAGTATGATTTTATCATGTTAAATTTAAGTAGTGTTCATCTATTATTTACAGGGGGCGTAACAAATTCTGACCCCTCTTGAGGGGGTGTGTGTGTGTGTGTGAAAAAGTTAAGCCCCTTTTTTAGCAAAAAAAAGTATTGTTCAAAAGGGGGAGGGGCAAAAAAATATTCCGCGCTCTCACTGGGGGGCGTAAAATAGATGTTGCACATCCCCGTGAAATTTCACCACATTCATGTAATTAATAACTGAACACTCCCAACTTGTTTTATGCTCAAGAATGGGTGTATCCTATGGACTTCTGTCAGTTTCTATTTTTGTTACATTATAAAAGAAGTTACCCTTTCTCTCATCTAAGGCTTCACCCGATTCAGAACTATTATCACAGACCAGATCACAAATAGTAGTTCGTATGGAAAATCGAATGATATTAAGTAAATAATTTAATATCCTGATATTTCTAAATGATAATGAAAAATGCAGATTTTATAAGTTTCCCTTCATTTCATCTAGCCGACCTCATCTACCAGAATCTGGTGAAGCCAAGTCAGTGAAGCGTGTTGTCTGGGAGTTTGTCCACAAGTACAATGGTCGGGGTGCACTGATCCTCGCCCTCATCAACCTCTCATTGGGCATGTTCCTCGCCGTCACCTCACTACTCCTCTGGTCACTCTGGTTTGCATATCTTGGCGTCCTCGTGCTTGTCTACTTCTTCGCCCCATGCAACAAGAAGTGTGGTACTCCTGCCATCCCAGCACCGACAGCACGTCCAAGCGGGAAATACATATTGCGTGACAAACCAGCAAATAGCCTCTTCAGTGATAAGCACCATGCATATGATAATGGTGCCCTTGAGAGTGAGGGCTGAAGCTCATGTGATCAGTAGTTTGCAAGAGTACCCATACACATGGTAAGAGGTACATCATACATTACATGTGCAATACTAAATGTCCGTGAAAACAAAATCCAACTCGTATCTAGTACATGTTATATTGGTAAAAAAATCGTGTGTCATTCACGTGTATGATTCTTAAGTATACCTTGTGATTCGGTGACCTGCCAGACCTGTGTCAGCCACGTGATTTAAACACCTGAAATGATCATATGAAGTTACAAGATATCCCGCGCAAGATATACTTATGTTTTGGTACCAATTTAACTCTCTCTGAAGGTAATTAACCTCATTACTCTCCTTATTTAGTAAAGAATATAGTTATAATTTTGGTCTGCAGAGGGTGTTTCATGTGACCCTCAGTGGTATAGGCTACCATCAAATCTGGGTTTAGGGCTATGCATGCTAACCCTGTAGGTAAACAGAGTACCGGCATCATAATATTTTAAGGCTAAAACTCATTAATCAATATAGGTTTAGCCATCATATTGTTTGCACAATGCATCCTCATTTTCATCATTAGTTTCTACTATGAATCTAAGTGAATGCAACTTAGACCAGTGGAAACTCATGTCATACTAAATGTGATGTATATATACGTAGCTACAGGTATATAAGAAACTAATTCTATATATTAAGTCATCATTAGGTTTGATTATTCATTTCATGAAAAAAACAATTGAAGGGTCTTACATCTATCAATAGTTTACTAGATTTGCATAATTAAAATGAAGTATCAAACTTAGAAAAATAGCATTGTACTGCTGGAAGAAAGATATAAATGTCAAATCGGTATAGTGCTGCCACCCAGTGTCAGAATCAGTTTGACACGTGTAATTGTCAAGTTCAGATCACTGGCTAAAACCACGTGAGGTTCTGGTGTTCTTCACATGAATTGTCACCACACAAGATTTACACCAGATATACATGTGTCAAAGTGATGGAAATCATGTGTCTTGTTTCCTGGAGTCCCATCATTGCTCAAGTCATTTTCTAGACTTCAGTTGATGGTAACTGGAGTTCTTAATGCATGAATGGATATTTTGCCTTGGCTGGATAAGAACAGAGATGATTTCATGCCTGGTGGTTTAGCCAAGATATGTCTGCCATTTTAGCATATATATTTCTACTACAGTTTGGGGATCATACATATATAACAACACGTCTCCATCTGAGGAATTGCCTGGTACTAATACGGTGCAATATTACAACAAAAGTGACATTCTCTTGATGATGTGCATCAACTGTATATATTCACATGAATAGTGCGGAGCTCCATCCTTGTGCACAGTTTTTCCCATGTCTATGAATTCCTCTTTAACATGTTCTTGCTTGCAGAGGGGTTCAGCAACCCCATGTTAGATATGCTTATTAACAGGTCCGGGAAATGAAGGGAAACCCTCCTCAGAGCCATTATTTACACCAGTGTTAATTTTCACAACGCAGGTAGGTGTGAAAACACTGCAGGGCTAGAATTAGCAACGGTTTTGCTTGCAGCATAAACAGAGCAGGGCTAAAATTAGCAACGGTTTTCTTATAACCCATTTGCTGAATTTTCTATCAATTTGCTGTTAAATGTTTATATCCCATAAGATAGATTAGTGCATGCTCTTGAATCATACATGGGGAATAGTGAATCATACAGGTGATTGCCATGAAATCACATATAAATAAGCTTTTTCTGTAGACTTTCCCTCTGTGCTCCTCCACTTGACCCAGTAGGCAGTGAGCCCTGCAGTGTTTTCACACCTACCTGCGTTGTGAAAATTAACACTGGTGTAAATAACGGCTCTGGGGAGGGTTTCCCTTCATTTCCCGGACCTGATTAAGGCTGCGCGAGATATAAAAAAGTCAAGGCATCTTTTTCAGTTTGTCCCTTGTTGCATGATATTCATCAGTCACACGAATATGACAACATATTTTCAGCTGTAGGGGTATGGCACTTTCTTTTTGATATTTGATACTTCAAGGGATTTTGTGAATGGTAGGGTGATATATGTTTGCTGAAGGAACATCTATATGAGCCACTATACATTGTAAATATTACGTATGAGAGAGGATGTCCAGTAAAGGTAGTGCTGGATCTGTAGCATTTACTTGAACCATGACACTGTAATTCACCAGGACATTTATAAGTAACTATGTTAAAGCCATAGTATCCCTGTGCCCTGGCGGAGGGTAGAGCGTTTTAGCACCAGGGGGATCTACTGCCGCCAATAATTGATAATGGCCACATGCCCCTCCCCTTTGCCATATAAGGGTTGGTCTTCATGTATTCGAGTCTCCACTGCTCCTACATCACAGGGCCAGCCACTCTCATATGCAGCGTGTCATCATAACAAACACTCAGAGATCTGGTGCCTCTGGCACCAGTTTACAACCAAATTCGTCCATACTCACACTCATGATTACCTTTATTCATGTAGCATGGTGATACTTATTTCCCCTTAACTGATGTAGGCCTACTTTCAAGTGGCGTTCTCATATTTCATCTCAGATACAGGTATCTTTAACCTACAATGGTTCCTTTGAGTGCATTTCTTCAGGAAAATAGTCCTGTGTCACAATACAGTGTTGTTGGGATAACCGGGATGACCACGTGCAGTAGAAGTGCCCTTAGGGATTGGTCATTCAGCAGTGGTGGGGGGGGGGGGGGGGGGCGGGGGGCATTAACGCTAACTGCATCTAATCTATCGAAGAAAATCATTGTCTACTCAACAATGAAGAAGGGGATAATACTTTATAAGGCCAAATTAAATAAGAATTTTAGTTATTATTACTGGAAAAAAGGAATAGCTTCAACTGTTGACGTCAATGGCACAATGACCTCACTGATGATTTCACTCTCCCCACAGAGTCAGTATCTACAAAATGCCTATGCCAATAGGCCTACCATCCCCACCCCTTCCCAATGGCCACTGTAGGCAGGTCTGTAGGCCTACTTCTACTGATCTAACCCCCCCCCCCTAACGACCACAAATTTTCTTTTTTTAAATCCGACCTAGGCTACCTAGCCTAGATTTTCAGACTAACCTGAAACACACCTTTTATTTTTTTGGCCTAATATACCACTATAATATAGTGTCCAGAAAAAGGAATTGACTGGGGACGCTTTCTATTATAGACTTCCACAGCATTTACTCATCATATAGATAGCCTTAGGATCTAGAACCATTCTACCTTCCCAAGTTCGGAAGAAAATAACCTCTCCCTTACCCATTATAGAACTGGGGTCAGCAAGTGTGAGTCCTGAACTACGTCTGTGAAATAGGCCTACATGGTCTGTGGCAGACGTAATCCATTTGAGTGTTTTGTTATGATTTCCTCAGCGCTGGAGATTGAGGGTCGGCTCTTGCTGGCAAACAAGGCCTCCGTGTGGTCAGGTAGTTGCACCATAATAACACCATTACTCCTTACTGTATATTATTATTATTATTATTGTAATTCAGTTCTAGTATTCTGCAGTTTTCACTATTATAATAATGGCACATATATAGGACAGAATCGATCTCATTGTAGAAACGCAAGCCTATCTTTATAATAATTCATATGTATTTAATAATTTAACTGGGAGAGATATGGTGCATATGACCGATAAAGAATCACCCACATGACCTTTGTTTGCTCGCACAGTTCTATTATTAGTATAGGTGCAATTCACAACTCGAATCTCCACTATAGACCTTAGGGCCTGTAAAGCAGTCCCAGGACCCTTGGCCTAAAATGGTTTATGGTCGTATCCTACTACATGTAGGCGGGCCATACTATGATAAGTAGCAAGCTATAGGACCAAAAAGGCGGGCCAAATTACAGGGATACTGTGGCTTTAGAGGTATACAACACAATCTATGCATACGGCACCTGATGGCAAAAAACAAAACTACCTGCAACCATGATATTTGCAGATTTCTCTTACTTATATGTCATGATTTACCTTTATCTACCATTCAAGTGCCATACCTTCGCATTCTACATATCTTGATCACTATATTTTGTTTTTGCCATGTCCATAGGCTCATACAGTAAATAGATTAGTTTTTTTTTTATTAATTCAGGATAATTTCATTTTGCCTGTGACCCCATATCTTGTTTTCAACATGTTCCTATCAAATAATCATTTACATGCATGCCTGCATTTTTATTGAGAAATTGTTGGTTTTATTTTCTGTGTAGACAATTGTAGAAAAATATGATTTTCTCATGAGGGCCTATTCATAATGCACTCAAATATGAATGCCCTTTAAAAGGCAAATCAACCCCGTAACATAGTTTTTTCCCTTTTCCTTGTGTTCCCTAAGCATCAGGCTAATATCCCTAGGAATCATTGAGGAAAATTGTTGGTCGATTAGCCAGATTATGTTTAGGCCATTCTCCGACCGCCTGTGTAGTCGAGGGGAGGAGACAGGCATACACGTCGGCCTAAATTGTGTTGTATACCTTTAATTTAACACTTACTTGCCACTGTACTTCATAAAAATTATAGTATCTATGCATATATGATCTAGGTTAGAAGGGTCTACAGTCTGCTACAGGTATGTCTGCCCCCCTCCCTCCCTACAATTAAGGCCTCGAGCGTTTGTCCAAAATAGCCAATTCACATTTCTGCTTAGTTACACCAAATTGCCCCTGTAGGCCAGAGATTTCAACTTTGAAATAAATTTATGGAGATTATGTGCCAGATTTCAAACCATTTGTATGTGCCGTGGCGTTGTACTTACTGTCTTTCCACTACCGCTAGTCAGATTTCAAACTACAGCGAAATTACAGCCGAGCAGAGACATGTTTCTTCCTATAAGAAACAAGTACACCCGCAAGTACAGCATCTTCACTACAGCACACAAAGCACAGCAATTCACCATTTATTCATGGGTCAACTCCTTTTGACTGCATCCCTGCACACCACTCTCTAAGACAATAGTCTAATGGGGACCTGCCTTATCTCACGATATTATCTTTTGTCAACAACGGAAAGTGCTGGATCAGCAGCCCTTGGTCCCATGTCCATATGTCAGGCCAATCCTTCATCAGGGCCTCATGAGTCACTCTATGTCAGCCGAGCAGACATGATAAATTTGCTTTGAGCTAGTTCAAATAAAGGTGAATGTGGTATTGCAGATCCTCTATGATGTGCCTCATAAAAAAAGGCTGAAAAATATTGAATATAGTAACGTTTCTGCGCGACTTTGTGACCTGGGGCCCTTAATTTCGGCGACTTTCCGACCTGAGGGGTCCTGAGGGGGGGGGGACCCTCTTCACCTCCACTAGTAGGGACGTGGTCTGACAACTTTGATGGTTAAGATGAGATAACTCGTGAGATAATTGAACTTCAGGTCTAGGTGGGATAATTTCACTTGACAGTGGTGTATATCGCATTTCTCCTCGGCTAAGTTATGTTTCTGCTCGTTCATTGTCTAAAAAACGATTCTGGTAGGGAAGAGATGTTAGAAGAGGTAGGGAGTGGTGTGAGATGTAGGATATCAAATAGCAAGTACTGGTACTGATATGCAATAAATCTAAAAAAAGGAATCGGGTCAATATCAGTATTTTTTGGGTGGAGCAGAAACTGAGCAGAGACTTGGGAGTTCCAGCTGAACAGAAACGTACCTGTAGCATACTGGTAAGACATAGCCATAAGTGTGCCAATAGTAGATTAAATCGAATAGTGATACGATATTATAACACGTCACAGTTTCTTGTTTCTTCATTAATATAACACTGTTATCATAGCTTATACATATACAATGTGCCATATATCTACCGTAACTAAACACAATTTTATTACACTGCCGAGATGTTGAGATGAATTATTAATTGTAGATTTGAGTTTTTGACCGTTTGCTCATTTAGAGACATATCAATATGTCATGGTGTGTACAGGCTGGGTGCCGATACGGATGTCCGCATGATGCAGACAAAATATGCTGTATGATGTGGAGAAAATAAAAATGATAATTAAAATACTTTCTCGTACCACAAATATTACAGCACTGGCAACAGCTGATGGAATCAGATACGATGAGCCTGTTCACGGATAATGCTCATTGTCCGTAGACAATTTAGAGGCTGTCCATACTTCATGCTATTTTTGATCATTCCCCCCCCCCCTCCCTCCCCATTTTCATTAGCAATGTATGGTATTTGAACCTGTCGACTTATGTATTGGAGGCGGGACTCCCAGCCCTCCCCGGGGCATGATGTCATATATGCAACAAGGGACAAACTTGCGGAGTCACTAGACGCCATCCATTCTGTGCGTAATCTTAAATCGCCACTTCTGGCATAATCTTAAAGTCTCATTCTTACTCTTAAAGTCTTAATAGTACTCACCATTTCAAAAAAAGAAAAGAAGAATGGGGGTTGGGGGGCAGAGCCCCCCATATCAACATAAGACCCCATCCACAATTAAGATTACGCCAGAAGTGGCGATTTAAGATTACCCCAGAAGTTGCGATTCAAGATTACGCACAGAATGGGTGGCGTCTAGTGACTCCGCAGGTTCGTCCCCACGTGCATCATATATGGACGCCCCAATTATAAGTACCAAACACAAATACCTGATAGGGTAGGTTCACCACTTTCAACCGGTCTGATTCATGTTTTTTCATGAGCTACCTTTCAGGTCTAATTGCTTCTAGAGTTTTTTGTGCATTTCCTTCAGAATTGAACCAAACTTTAGGTATTGCTCTACAGAATAACATTCATGATATCTTACAATGTCAGATATCAGTTTACAGTATTTATAGTCTAGTGAATTAAGGGAAATATACTTTATTTCTGGATAAAAGTACCAAAGTTGGTTTATAGGTAGATAAATTATGTTATTGAATATTTTTCCTTGCTCCAAGCAAAAAGTGTCCTGCAACACTATTTTTGGGTCATTTTCCTGAAAAATGAGAAAGATGACAATAATAATTTTATAAGTTAATCTTTTTGCAGGTTTCTAGCATTGAGACCTAATAATATTGCCATAATAGACATTAATTGTCATAAATATGAAAGAATCAGCCCCCAAAAAATGCAACATGGGTGCAAAATTAAAGCTGAAAGGCAAAACTAATTGTGGCTTGATGCTTTCATTTTAATTACTTTCACAAGCTGTCAATAGTACTTTTTTAACCGCTCATATATTTTAAGGGTAATTCTATGTGTTTTCATGTATGTTATACCCTGTTAGGTTACAAAATTGGTAGTAGTAGGATTATCTAGGGGAAATATGTGATCAATCTATATGAAATGGGTATTGCAGCAGAACACCGCAAACGAAGGGCTGCAGCCACCACAAGTGAACTGCAGTTGTCACACTGGGGGGTTTGGGGGCATGCCCCCTCAAGACAATTTTGAATTTATGGCCTTCAAATAGTCCATTCTTATGAATTTTGCACACACTTTATGAAAGGTCTGATCTACATCTAGCCTCTATCATTTGGTTTGGGATTTTTTTGGAAAAATACTTTTGTCACCTGAAGGCATGCCCCCCCACCTATAACATATATTTGAACACATTGAGAAGGAGGGAGTGGCATTGAGGGAAAGAAGGGGTGTGGTTGGAGAGCTTAACTGAACTTGTGGACCTTTTATAAAAACTTAAGGTCACATATTAAGTTGCAAGCAGGGTACAGCGAGCTTGGTACCCACAGGATATTTTCGAGATCTAGAGGCAAAAGGGTTCTTTCTGGTGGGTTCTGAGAGCTGTATAGATTCATTTGCAGCCACACTCTTTTGTTTTGCATCCTATTTCCTGAATGTCCTTTTTTTCTAATGCTTCCCTTTCCCTCCAACTGCTTCCCTCTCCCTAGGCTTGAGTACACAGAGGTCGTAGAGGGAGGAGAGGCCACAGGGGTAGGCCAGGGCATGGGAGGGGATCTGGAGGGGAGGAGAGTGGACATGGAATGGAAGGTGAGGTTGAGGGATATTGGAGGTGTATGGTAGGGGAGGGACCACATCCCCCCTCCATCTTCAAGAAATCCCTCAGCCCGCAGCATGCCCCCCTCCCAAACCTGAGAAGAGGAATGGGGGGAGGGAGGGTGGCAGAAGGCGTGACGATGCCCCTGCTCTCAGGGGAATTTGGAAATAACCTGGTACAGGATCTATATAAAATATAGCAAATATTTTTATCAAAATCACTTCTCAAACATGAGTTAAAATGTATAACTGAAAACAGTTAATAAGCTTTAAATGCATTATGTCCCACAATAAATAGAGAACACTTGCACCAACGATTATTTAGAAGAGAATATTCTACATTAAAAGTACCCTAGTGCATTTTGTGGCCTATTTTTCACTCTTTTGCTATCACTGTGCCCCCTGGTGGGCAAAACTAGAACTACCCCCCCTCCAGTCACATTTTACCCCACCTGCTCAGAAATATATGAATCCCCCTCCAGGAAAAGATACTATCTACTCCCCTGAAATACTTTTCTTAAATTAAGAGCTAGTTTTCCAATCTTTCTTTTCATTTCCTTCTCTCCTTTTCCTCCATCTTTCCTCTCCTCTCTCTTTTTTTGTGTTGGGAGTGGGGGCAATCCTGTTGCATCCCCCCCTTCCCCCTGAATCAGCCTTTTTTCAAATCAAAAGAAACAGCTAAATGAACCTGAAAAATATGGTTTCATGTGATCTGACAGTCATCTTTATGAAGGGCAGCCATCTTGAATTTTTAATGCATGATTTAGATTTGGATATTAACCTACATTTATAGTTACCAGTTAAGCATCTTGTATGGTTTCAGCCCTAAATATTTCTATAAAAGTTCTACAAATTAAGATTTCCTGTTTATTTCAATGATTTTGGTGATCACATTTCAAAATGGCTGAAAAACGGTGATAGCATGGACATTTCTTTTGGAGCAAGGAAAAAAGTGAAAGTTCTTGGTTCAAACCATGTGTAAAAAACTTTTGGCACTTTTATCCAGTAATAAAGTATAATGCCAATTCGTTACCTTAATTCACTAGACTATTAATTCCATGATTTATCAGAGTATTCAGAATTGCCCCTTTTCACCCTACGGCAGCCAAAATGCACCTTGAGTCAGCCATATTACAACCACCAGAAATATGTGGAATAAACCAGTAATTTCCTGATTTTCATCAATGGAATGGCTGACATGAATGCATGCATCATATATCAATATGTTACAACTAACAATAGAGAAGAAAACAATTAATTGAATATGGAATAATCAAGACAAAGTCAGTACTTTACCTCAGGTGAATACAACTGCATTATAAGCTATCAATACAAGTAAATATTACTTGTATGAGCAATGAGGACTAAATATAACATTATAGGCATGCAGTATGGAGTTCTATTGAATATATCGGGGGCTCTTCCCCCTCACCCCCTTTGCCCCCCTCTTTTTGCGTTTCACCCTTGCCCCCTATACACTACACAAATAGGCCTGCTATCCATAACCCTCTAGTAGAAGAGCATATTCTGGGAGGAGGAGGTATTCACAAGGGTAGGGGGAGAGTTCTTGGACAAAAAATCAGGGTGAGAGAATTCCAGAGGGGATTCCAGTGAAGAAAATCCCATGGTTGACTTAGGGTATGAGGTGACTGACTTATGGTGAATTCATGGCTGACTTAAGGTGAAATGGGTATACCTTACGAAATCAATCCTAAATATAATTTAGGAAATTAATTTTGCTCAATAAAGTCATGATTTGTGTAATTTAGACATATCCAGCTCAAAAAAACGATCGACACTGTGTATGAAAGGGACAAATACTTCAAATCAACTACCAAAGAGTATGAACAGTGGACCCAGCTAGCACCTTATGTAAAAAGTAAGTCTTTTACTGGTCATTTTCACGTTGATACCTAAAAACGACCCCATAATTACATCTTGAGGGAGTAAAAGTCAATTTGCATAGTCATTTGACAGGAAACTTACATATTATTTACATCTAAATGGCAATGGGAAAGAGACATTAGTCATTTGATATAATCTGTACGTTTGAATGTGATCACTAGTTGATGTAATGAGCGGTTAAATCTTGATCGGAATGTTACATCTTTTTTTGGAGAAATTATACACGTAATACATTGACCTCAAATTCATGCCTTAACGCGCATGCTAAAATGATGTGATGAATTTGACATCAAAATTATGTGTACTTAACATTATGTAGCACATCCTTATCTGGTCAGATTATGACGTCTATAACACATCTGGACTTTAGCTCTCAAGTAGTTCACACTTTTGACACAAGACATCTCCCTTTACCAATATCAATAGAATTCAATCTACATTGGCAATACTTTGACCATAAATGAGTCAATATATTCAGCACAATAAATTTCCAAAGAAGATGAAACTTGATCAACTTTTGTCTGGAATGTATGATCTGTTATTTTTATTCCTGTAGAATGATTATTTATGGGAGAACCAGGACTTTAGCACAAGCACACCTTTTCTGTGGTCACTAAAACTCTTCAAATCACAAATGCTGACCATGAGCTGGCATCACATCTTGGCCCATTTGCTAGGATCAATGTGTTAAGTCTCTGTAGAACTATTGGTGATGTCTACAGGCAGAAAAACGATTACCGTTTTTCCCCGTTTATAAGCTCCGGCTTATACTGATTTCAAGTGGTGAATTGACCCGGCTTATACTCGGGGCCGACTTATATTTAATTGAGTGTGTGATACCCTAACCCTCCCCATTCCCCCACCCCCTCCTCTCACCCCATTTACCCGGACCATGGCCGGGGCCGGGCTGGGAGGTATCACCGCCGAGCCTTATCAGGCCGCGTCTGGTCTGTAATGACACCCCTTCCCCACACATCCATACACACACCACAACGCCATACTGAGGGGCAGGGGTGGGAAACTGGCATTATAACTTCACCCTCTGTTAATTAGATACAAAATCGAGACATTTTGTTACACAAGTAGGATTTATTCATGATACTTCCTTTCATGACAGAACTATACTGAGTCATATTGATAGTTTCCTTCATGACTTAACCATATTGAGGCTAATGATAACAATAGCATGACCACTGATTCCCATATTAATCCTCCTCGACCAGCAGCTCATTTTCCATGATCTGCTCATCATCTGGCACATGCTCCTGCTCAGCTAGTCCAATGACTTCAAAGTTACCATTGTTCTCCCTCAGCTTTTTACATTTCTCGACCACTTCATCAAAGAAGTCATGGATGATACCACCCTCTTTCAGACAGTGTACTTCCTTGGTGCTGTCATCAGAGGCCAGGTCATTGATGAGGGCACATGTCTGGAAGCTCTTCCTTATTAGCTCCTCTGGAAGAGCCATCTGTGCCCTGGTTGGGGCACGCATGTTTCCCGCTGCAGTGAACGTTTTCTCCCCAGTCGCCATCCACTTATCATAGTAACTCCTGATGTTGGCCTTGAATGGAGCATTCCATGATACACCTGGTGCCTACCAATGTAATAAATAATCAAATAAGATAATGAATATCAATTCATGAAATCCATGAACCAAATTGGATCCCCTATTTTAATATGCCTAACATCAATAACATCATTTTAATATCTTAATGGGCTATGACATTTGCTTCTCAATTAATTTATAAAATATATTAACAAAATGTATTTTGGAAATCCAAACACACCTGTATAATCCCCGTACAGCCTCCAGGGATCACACCAAGGTCAATCTTGAGCTTCCTCATGGCGTCCTTAGATGCATCTGAGATGTGACATCTATAACTGTCCCACACCAGTAGGTGTCGAGAGAAGGACATTTGGCCAAGCAAATGGCGTAACCAGTGCTCAGTTAGCCCCTGATTCATCCACCCATTGTCTGATAGAACAGCATGAATGCCAGAGACCTTCTCCACTTCAGGATCCTTGCGTTTTCCTTTTAGAAAAAAAAAAAGAATCATGTACCATACTCACCTACAACTGCCAAGTCTATTATAATAGACTATAGTCAGCCACACACACACCACTGGTTCTATCAGACCGCAAGGGTAATTTAAATGGCATTAAGGGGCCGGTCACAAGATGAAAGGGAGAGTTGCTCACAAGGGTCTACATTGTCTATTGTTGTCTGGGGACTCTGTAGATAAATTTAACTTTAAAGTTTACGTTGCCATTGGATGAGTTGTGAAATTAAAAAGACCCAATCTTTTTATAAAATAAGATTTTTCTCACCTTTGAAAACCATCATTGGTTTGATTTTTTCCCCAGATGCTTTGGCTGCAAGCACAACAGTTATCCTTTGTTTTTCATGTCCTGTTGTCCTCAATGGCACCGACTTTACTCCGACTTTGTCCACTGTAGTGTCACCTGGCATATCAAACCACACTGCTGTCTCGTCCATGGCAATGATATCAGCATCACTATAGTTGTTTCTTATCCGCATGGACCTGATGTACAGGATAAACTGGATCAGCTTAGGGGCCAAAACATCAGGCAGCTTCTGTCCCATAGTAGTCTTCCTCCTTACAGTGATTCCATGTCTTTCAAAAAATCGACATAACCACCCGTTACTTCCAACAAACTTGTTGTTAGTAGCCTCATTGATAACCTCATCATTTGTATTAAACAGTTTAATAGCCTTTTCGGCTATCATCTTCCTGCTCACACGTAGATGTCCACTCCTCATATCCTCAATCCAATTGACAAGGAGACGTTCCATAGTCTCACTAACTGGCTTCCTTCCACACCCTTCCAGTCTCATTTTCTTCTTGCCAGATGCGGGGCTGGTACATGCCTTGTTAATTTCCTCTTTTTTTTTGCTCCATTCTCGGATCTGCTTGGTATCAACTCCATACTTCTTTGCTGCTGCTTCACGTGAAACTTTTTCTGCATAATCAACAGCTTCAGACTTATATGCAAGGCTGTAGGACTTCCGTTTTTGTGACATTCTGGACGAATCAACAGCCAAGGGCTGTTATCAAAGGAGTAAGCAAATAACAACTGACATGAGCAAGTGACGTGATACACACAACCTGAGCAGTGTCCACCCGCTCCCCCTGCCCTCGTAAACCTGTCACAGTGATACGACAGGGGTCAGGGCAGGGGTCAGGGGAGTATCCATTGGCGGGGGGGGGGGGGGGTCAGGGTGCCCGGGTGGTGTTGGTTGCACACAGGTGGTGATTGTTATCAAAGTGACACATGGTACCCGGCTTATATTCGGGCCCCGGCTTGTATAAAGCCCAGTGACCTGTTTGACCCGGCCTATACACGGGCCGGCTTGTATTCGGGGCCCGGCTTATAAACGGGGAAATACGGTATGTTGATTGCCTGGATGTTACTTGCTTCTAATGGAGTACCACACATAGAGAAAATAGGTGCAAATACTGTCATAGTTCTACATGTTTTTAACATAATTATGCTGAGATCAGATTAATGTCAGCCATGGCCACCTAAATAACATTGTGTATATATATCATATATATTATTGATGATGATGTCTACATCATGTAACTTATTTATGTAAGATACACATGATTTCTTTACATGTATATTACATGGTCAAAAACATGTCTAAAAAATTTGCACATAGTACGTAATGAGTCCAACAATATGACGTAACCAAATGCAGTAAATATCTGTTTAGAAAAGACGTAGAGGTACCGTGATTCATACGAGTTTTGCTAGCTGGGGAGAGATTTTCATTCTCTGTTTGTCAAAACAGATCAAACAGGGGTACTTCTGACTGATTTTACAGTATGAAAAAGAGTGATGATCTGGATGCAATGTGCAGTATATATTTGGAAAACACTTCAATTCTTAAATCAGTGGGAGTTTATTGTCACCAGATGCATACTGAACTTGTAATTTCATATCAAAAGTGGTTGACTTAAGGTATGAGTTTGACTTAGGGTGAACCTACCCTAGTGGTGATAGCTCTCCTAGATGCATGGACAAACATTCTGGGCACAATCTTGATTTGAAGTCAATAATCCATAATTTTACAGTACTCACCAAATAGCTACAGCTAAGGACAATATCACTAGCCCAGCTGGCACCTTATGTAAAAAGCACGCCTGTTACTGGTCATATTCACGTTGATACGTCAAAGTGACCTGATCCAGACGTCTCAAGGGAGTAAATCTTTGTACATAGCAGTTTGACAGGAAACTGATATATTGTTTACATCTAAATTGCAATTAGAAAGAGACATAACCATTTGATATCATCCATACATATCTATGTGGTCATTATTTGATGTAACAAGTGATTAATTCTAGATCAGAATATCACATCTTTTTTTCGAAAAATCATACACATAAAACATTAATGTCAAATTCATGTCTTAAGGTGCATGTTAAAATGACATAATAGATTTGACATCAACATTACGCATACTTTACATATGTAGTACATCTTTATCTTGTCAGATTATGACGTCTAAAAGACATCTGTTCTTTAGCTCTCAAATAGTTCACACTTTTGACATAAGATGTCTCCCTCTGCCAATATCAATAGAATAAATCTACATTAGCAGTAGTTTGACCATAAATTAGTATCTATTCAACACAATGAATTTACATAGAAGATGAAACTTGAATAACTTTTTGCCTGGCATGTATGATCTGTTATTTTTGTTTCTATAGAATAATTATTAATGGGAAAACCAGGAGATTAACACGAGCACACCTTTTCTGTGGTCGCTAAATCTATTCAAATCCCATAGACTGACCATGAGCTGACATCGCATCTTGGCCACTGTGCTAGGATCAATGTGCTAAGTCTCTGCAGGAATATTGGTGATGTCTACAGGCAAAATACGCTGATTAAATCAATTGCCTTCGATGTTACCTACTTCTGATGGAGACGTCTTACTCTAGGTGAAGGCTAGACGTTAGTTGCATGTCTTTTCATGATGTCTAAAATATATTTGCATCTGGCATCTTATTTATGAAATAAATTCATACCACAATTAAAATGATTTTGGAATATACCCACCTCACACAATGTTACAATTATTTCACTTATTTACATCTTTATATCGCATCTTCCTGATGTCTTTCAAATCTTTCAAAGCAGGTCATATTAATATTATTATGTTACATCAAAAAGATGTCGAAGAATGATGTCTAAACCATTTGCATATAGCATGTCATGAGGCCAAGAATACGACGTAACCAAATGTAGTAAATATCTGTTGAGAAAAGACATAGAGATAACGTGATTTACTACGAGTTTTGCTAGCTGGGAGAGCTGTTAGTTTTTCCAAGTTATTCTAGATCTTGCAGGAATATCATGGTTCCCCCCAGCATTACTTAAGGCCTTACATTTTTGATGAAAAATATGTTAAGATTGGAGAAATATTGGCATCAAATGAAAGCATATGCTGTCAGCAATGCAATAAGCTAGGAATGAATTGCAGTAAAACAACTTTTGGTGATCAATAAACACCAAATTAGTAAAATATGAAAATTGATCGCGAAAAGTCTAAATTTTCCTACATGTTTACCCCCCAATCAAAAAAAAAGTACCGTAAATTCCCGCGTACTACCCGCGGGTTGTACGCGAACCAAACTCAGCTTTCATTTGATACCAGACATGCCTATACATGGTGCGGGTTATACAAGAGTTTTTATCACTATAGAACAATACTAAAAATGAATTTTCAGATCCAAAAGCGGGTTATAGCATTCTCCTGAGTTGGGGGTGCGGGTTATACACAAGATGCGGGTAGTACGCGGGAATTTAGGGTAAATAAAAAACACCCTCGTCATATTTTCCACTGCTTGGTGATGAGAAACAACTTTTTTTTGAGTGGGCTATTAATGTATAACTCCCAACCTGAGCCTTCCAACATCGCTGTTTGTTGTTTTGCCATTTTGGAATGGAAAATGCTGTGTCACGGAAATATATCAACCTAGGCACAGTATTGCCAGTATTGCCGTCTGGTGGAAATGATTAGTCAGAGTATTGTCATATAATGGATTTTTAAGATTACTGCCTTAAGATCAAGATTATGCTCAGAACGTTTATCCATTCACCCAGGAGAGTTATACCACATGTTAACGAAATAACAAATGGCGGACATACGGGGTATGGGTCTAGACCCCTTGCTTCATCCGGGTAACCTTGTCAACTCAAATGCGGGACTTGACTCGGTCATTATGGACCACTTCACATGGTGGGTGTATCCTCGTGCGGCCTTTTACAGTTAAGTCCGTGTGCACATACATTACAGAATGTAGTCCGGCCATTTTTCGGCTAGAAATCTAAAATGTCTCACTAAATAGTAACAGTATTCGATTCAATTCACATGAGAATACAATATTCTAAAAGAATGTGTCAAAATAAGGTCCATAAATAACAATTTTAAAGCTAAATTTGGTGCACAACTTTGGGCATGGCAGTTGGGATTTCGAAATGTTGTTTACAAACAAGGCTAGCTGTCATCTTCTTCAATGGCCAAATTACAGAAGATCCCTTCTATTTTTCAATAGATACGACAATTGGAATATAATTTAAGGAAGATCAGACAGTAATATGGTAGTGTCAATGATTCTAAAAGTAATTAGAAAATTTAACAGATCCGCGCACATGGCAAGTAGTCCCGCCCGGTCAGGACCCAGATGTAAGAGAAAGGTTCCCACCCGAACCTGAGCTTCGTAAGTGTGCTCTTGCTTATGATAACAGATGCAATCAAGTCTATTTTGGGAGATTTTTCCCTCAGCGGGATGATTACCCCAGATTGTGTTGTTACATTTCTGCAGCTAGGAGGCTTTATTGGGAAGCTCCATCCATAAACCTGCCCTGCTGCAGTAGATTTCAGGAAGTCTGTCCCTGCATATATCAACCAGTGCAGGCAATCTGCAGGATACAACTTGTTACGTTAGCTCATGCCCTGAGGGCCGTGCCGCGTGCCGCGCTGCTTTGCCGCCTACCTGCTTGTGTTTGCCGTGTTCTGCTGCATGCTCTAAGGGCATGCCACTGACTCCTCAGTACGGTCAATGCCCTCAGGGCATGCCATTGCCTCCTATTAAAATAAGTCTACTGCTCTATGCCCTGAGGGAATCCTTAATTCCGACAATGCCCTGAGGGCATGGCACTGCCTCCTATATCACTAAGTCTACTGCTCTATGCCCTGAGGGCATGGCACTGCCTCCAATAGGACTAAATCTACTGCTCTATGCCCTGAGGGCATGGCACTGCCTCCAATAGGGGCCTAGCACTAAGACTAGTGTCCTGGAATTGCCCATATCATTGATTCCCTTGGGCAAAGCTTTGTTTATAAATGGCAGACTAGTGGTTTATGCCCTGGGGGAATCAAAAATATGCATGATGCCCCCGGGGCATTGACCAGTAACCTACAAGGTATAGAGTTTATCAGTTTGTCAAAGTCAAGGCTATGCCCTGAGGGAATCAATGATATATATGATGCCTCCAGGGCATTGACTAGTAGTATAAGTTTGCAGAAGTCAAGGCTATGCCCTGAGGGAATCAATGATATACACAAGCTACAGCATGTTTTTTCAAGTTAATGGGACCCTAGGGACCATGAAAAGTGATGTTGTGGTCATGATCTCTCATGCAGGCTATACTAAAACGGCCATTGATTATATATATTTTCTGTTATTCTGGTAAAAGCAAAATAATATAAATTTTTTCTTCCATTCAATAGGAAAGATTCTACACCCACTATAATCAACATAGAAATATGATTTGAAGCTCTACATGTGTTCCTGAAGTCAGGGAATTCAGATTAATAATTTATGAGGACCTAAATGGCAGCCATCTTGAATTTTTAATGAGGTTGGGCAGTGAATATCTGAATATATTTTAAAATGTGGTTACCAGCTGTTATCAACATGCAGAACTATTTCATGGTTCAGGAAACCTATGTTTGAAATAAAGAAGTGAACTTGGAACTTAGCATGAAGTATGTGACAGCCATTTTGAATATTCAATAAGATTAATTGCATAATGTCCAAAACCAGACTGACAGTTATGAATTATCGAATCCAGTCAATGTAGAAACACAATTAAATTTGAAGTGATGCATTTCTTGGGTAAAGATATTCGGATTCAATATTCATTAGAAGTTATATAAGTGGCAGCCATCTTGGATTTTTAATGAGGTTGGGTACTAGAAGATCTGCTTCTTGCAAATACCTGTTGGTTTGGGGGTCCTAAGGTCGGCCAAATAGTGAGAAAATAGCCAGAATTCAGGTTTACAGATTCATACTCAGACCCTATCATACCTTCATCAAAATGGTCAGAAACCTTTATATGAGACCCAAACAGACCATTTAGAGTCATATTGTTGTGATTATAGGGGTGCTACCCCATCTGAGGAGGTGGTCCATCCTTGGTAAAATACCAATAAATCAGCTCTTTTGAAGGCATTTGTCCCTATACTCCAATAACACATTCTCATGAGACCTATCAGGCAGTTCGAACCCTTCTGGAGGGCCCCTTGTTTCTGGTAACTACCCCCTATGAACCCCACCCTTCCCCTCCCCCCACCCCGAACTATAAATAGCCATGGAATAATCCCTCGCCTCCATATTGCATACTGTAAAACCTTGCGTATAAGCCTAACTCATGTATTTATAAGCTGCACCTAGAGTCTGGGACGATCCTATAAACCGCACTGGTGATCTGATTTTGGTGAGTTTTGTACTGTATTATAATAGCAAAAACTCACATATAAGCCACACCTTGACCCTGGCCTGATCCTATGAGCTGCACCGCCGATCTGACTCGCCTACTAGCTGTGGCTTATACGCGAGGTTTTACCGTAGTAAGACAGAATGATAGCGTCTTCCAACATTCTCAAGCCTGACTTGTCTTGGAAGTGGGACAGTGATGTGGTTAAAAGATGGGTACGGGGTATGAAGACCCAGACCCCCCCCCACCCCAACCCTTTCCAAAGAGGAGGTGTGCCTGAGCACATAGATCTGGTCACTCCAACTATCAGACCACCCCTTCCTCCATATTTCACAGTGCAGATCATTGCCTTTCATAATATGTATCAAGTGGGACAGGTGTGTGGTTAAAAGAGGATATAGGCCCACAGCCTCCACCCCTCCAATGCCTCTGAGTGAATGAGTGAGCTGGATCCTTGAGATCACCCTGGCAGGTGTAAACATTTAATAGTCAAGATCGGAGAATTTAGCGAAACCCCCTCCTATGAGGTTGTAATCCTCAATTTTAGGTGTTAACATCAGATACCATCACCTCACACCATTTAAACAGCCCATTTGAATGTTCATTTGTGACAGACAGTAGACCCTGGAGGTTATAAAGATTACCACAGGACATTTGGGTCATACATGCATGGGCATAGAATGGGGTGGGGGTTGTAACCATTGGTGGGGTAAGTCAAAATGAATTATAGACCTTTGAAAAGGTCTTCAAAACAGCTCATGTATCTCTATTACATTTATGATGCCTTTCCCAAAAGGGGTTATATTCATAGAATCACAGGAACATGACCTTTGATGGTCTCTTTGGGTCCATTATCAATTTTGTGATGGCAGACTAGTGGTTTATGCCCTGGGGGAATCAAAAATATGCATGATGCCCCCGGGGCATTGACCAGTAACCTACAAGGTATAGAGTTTATCAGCGGTAGCAGGGGAGGACAAGACCGACAGTTTGATTATGGAGCGTTACGCATGCTAGACGTGCTTCACGTCGGTGCATCACTAAATTACAAATTATTTGGGTTTAATTTGACTTTACTGCTTACACTTCGCGACAAAGTCGTAGATCTTTATACAAGGATCATTTTGATATGACATTTAAGTATGTCGAGGAATTCAAGTAGGATTATGGCACAAAAGAAAGGAGGAGCGCAGCGCCCTGGAGGAAAACCGTTAAATTTGAACAATGGCGGGTCGGCGGCAGCTACCGGAGCAGCTCATGATGGCGCTCAAGGAGCAGCTCTAGAAGGGGCAACTGATGAACGACTCCTACAAACCAGCAGAAAAGGAGACGGTAAGGAGGTAGTAAGTGGTCCTATTATTGAAAAACATGTCACTTCAGGGGTTGATAACTCAGGGATAAATCTCAGTGCAAATTTACCTAGTAGTGATGACGATGATGATGAGAAAAGCTCGCAGCAAGATGTTCTGAAAATGATTCTCAAAAAGTTGGCAAGTTTGGAGGAGTCTCAAGTAACCAAGGATGGTTTAAAGGACTATCTCGAAGAGCTCAGTGATAACTTAACAACAAAAATTGGAGCCTTGTCTGAGGGTAATCTGAAATTGGAAGAGAGAAACAAAATACTCACTTCCAAATGCAACTTTCAAGAGAGGCGTATAATTTCATTAACAGAGAGGATCGAGGCCTTAGAAAATAAGGAAAAAAGGGAAAATCTCGTCATTGAGGGTCTAAAAGAAAGTGATACCCTTAATCTAAGGATTCAACTTGACGATCTATTCAAGGATTTGAAAGTTAATTTCACCTCCATCGAAACAGAGGCATGTTGCAGATTGGGGGAACGGAGGGAACATCAGCGTAGGCCTAGACCAGTTATGGTGAGATTCGCTACAATTAGGCAAAAGCAGCAAGTGTATGCAAATATTACCTATCTCAAACAGCTAAAAAACAAATGGCAGTATCTATCTGTCTGTGATGACATGTCTCCTAAGGAGCAGGAAGAAAGGAGGAACCTACTTAACTTGGTCGGGTTCTGTAAATCCAAGGGTAAGGAGGCCAAAAACTCTGGAAATGGCATTACTTTTGAGGGGAAGAGATACTCATACCAAGAAGTCAACCAGTTGCCCAGAGGTTTCAGAATGCTGGACATAAAAACAGTTAATACTGATCAAGGAGTGCTATTTTCGGCACCTTTCAGCTATTTATCATCTGAATTTCCCTGCGAAATAGTTCATGACGACGTGATCTACTCCAGTGCTGAGAGTATGTATAAGTCACATCAAGCTGCTTTCTGTGGAGACGAGCAACTTTCTTATGAAATAAGAAATGCTAAGGACATAGAAGAAGTCAGAGAACTCTCTTCACTGATAAAGAAGACCCAGAAATGGGTCAAGAAACAGAAAATAAAGACCATGAAGCTCGTCCAAGAAGAAAAATTCAAACAAAATGAGGATCTCAAGGCCAACCTACTAAACACAAAGGGAACCTTAATCTCATGCTGCTTTGAGCGCTTCTGGGGGTGTGGAATGGCAATCACCCAAAAAAAGTACATAAAAAAAGCATCGCTTCCAGGTCAAAATCAGCTAGGCCTACTACTGCAAAGTCTACGAGAGGCTTTTGCTTATGAATAATTATTTATTATAGGAGATGCCTAACTGATATATATGTTACTTATTATACTTATGACCACAAATGCAGTCTGATTCTAGGATACATCCGCCCATTCAATCAAATCGCCATGTTTGTAAACAATACCGCGTGTTACTTGGCTACATGTGCGCCTATGACGTAATGTTATTGTCACGTGACTCAGAAGCGCCCGCTGATTGGACAGCGCCCGTTGTCAAGTGAACGCGTCCATAGATACTAACTGCGCGCTGATTTTGAAAAGGAGGAACGTCGTCTTCATCGGTCAGCACATTTATTCTCTTTTAACTAATAATACATTGTCACATTACGGCTAAAGTATGCATTTACATCAAGTATACATCCATACTGACGGTAGGGAGAATTCAGAGGGTTCTATGCAGTATTTTGTGGATAAAAACAATAATATGTGGAACACCGAAGCAATTGTCACCAACTGGTATGGCGCAGGAATAGAGAAGCTCTGCGGAGAGGTGGACGATCTGATCACACAGAACCCTGTCCCTATCTACTATTTATCTGCAGGCATATATGATATTATCCAGAAGCTCCCTCATACTGAAGATTATGGTTTTTTCCATACTGACGAAGACGACATTTGTGACCATTTAATGGAGAAATTCGAAAGTTCTGTCCATTATTTAAGGTGTAGACACCCTAACACTTTAATTCATTTAACAAATGTCACTGGTGTGGATGTGAATAAAACCTGCAAACAAATAGCTGGACAGAACCCCCAGAAGATCCTTAATAACATTGTGTGGATACTGAACGACTTCATTGAGGGGTTCAACATCGATTACGGGACTACTACCCCAGATCTGGCATCAGTGGTGCATACTGGGGTCCTCCCTAACTATGCATTATTGAACGATGGTCCAGAAGGCACTTTGGAGTGCATTAAATACTGGGCGAAGGAATTTCTCTCACACATTAATACCCACAACTAAGGTAAAATAGACTAACATCACTAACATAACATTTTATTTTTGATGTTTAATTTAATACCTGCAATGCACTTTGATTGTTGACCTGTTCAGCTCTGTGACATTTTCATTAATAGACCATATCAGCTACACTACCTCCTCACTATGAATGATGACCAGCAAAAGTAAACTGTGTAAATACTACAAAATGCTATGAAACTTATATATACACATGATTGCTACAGGCTTACAACGCTGGTTATGAAAACTGAGGTCTGGAGGGACGTATACAGTGGTACCGGTCGAAGAGGTGTCGGAGGCTAGCAGCGTGCAGGAAGACGTGGTAGAAGACGCAAGTGCCAGGTTCTTTGATAAGGTCAACAATGGAGAGATGCCATCCCTAACAACCAAACACAAGTCTTCAACTCTTCAGCCTGCTTTGTCTTTAATATCAATCTAGAATAGTTTATAAATATATAAGAATACCGGTAATATAAAATCAAAATTTAATTTATTAGGAATAATTAGTGGTCATGGGTATAAATTTAGTACTTGATATTGTAGTAGGGGTGTTTGTAATAATGGATACAATGTAAGAATACCTAATATTGATATGTATAGAACACAGAATGTAATTATAAATATGTAATAACGTCAACATATTATAAACTTGATAAGCATAATAACTCAATTAACCCAAATTTATTACCCTGCATGTAATGACACTGTAAACAACCGACAGTAACTTATTCCATCCATCAAAATGTACATGATAGAACGACCAAAGTCGAGGTTTATCTTGTATTTATTAGCATTAAGAATTAGTTTTAAGAAATTAGTTTTATGTATGTATTATTGTAATCTGAGGACAGTATTATTGATAAATATGTTGGTTCATTTCTATGAGAAATGGTTGGCAAAATTTTATAATGGATGATAAACAAAAAATTACGGTAGCAGAATTAAATGATATGGATGGTGAACATTTTGTGCATTTGAATATTAGAAGTATAAAGAATGAAAAGAAAATTGATGAAATGAAATTACGGTTTACTGGTACAAATTTTAAATTTGTAGCAATTACTGAATCGTGGTTAACTGGTGATGACAGTAATACAACATATAATATTGATGGTTTTCATATGTACAGGGTAGATAGGTCCTGGTCTGATAACCCTTCAAATGTATTGCCTAAAGTTGGTGGAGGTATTTGTACATATGTAAATGATAATATGAGCTGTAACGATGATGAGTTAAGTAATCTTAACCTATCCTGTAAAGATATAGAAATACAATGTTTAGTACTATTAGATGAAAATAGGAAAACTAGTGTAGTATGTACGGTATACAGACCACCACAGGGTAATCCAAATCGATTTTTTGATTTATTGGCCTTTGAGACTGTCAATCACTCGCGTCTGTTGTATAAACTAAAGTCATTGGGTTGTACTTTCCAAACAATACTTTGGTTTAAAAGCTATCTGGAAAATCGGACGCAGTCTACCGTAGCGAATGGCACAAAGTCTAAGTCACTTTCAATTGGTTGTGGTGTTCCCCAGGGATCGGTCCTGGGACCGTTATTATTTATTATTTATGTAAATGACATTGTGAGCTGCATAAGAAATGCCTTGTGTTATCTCTATGCTGACGATCTGGCATTGCTAGTCAGTGCCAATACGGTAGACCAAGTAAGGCTGATTATGCAGACAGAACTTGACAGTATAAGTGAGTGGTGTCAAACAAATAGGCTGACGATAAATTGTGATAAAACGAAGGTACTCTGGTGTCACTCTAATAGAGTGAAACCAGACCTGACGAACTGTAGTCTATTGGTACAGAATACCCCACTGAAAGTGGTCAAAAGTTTTGTTTACTTAGGAGCTACTATTGACTTTGGCATGAGCTTTGCTGCTCAAGGTATTAAGGTGTTAAGCATGTGTAGGAATAAAAAAACACAACTAAAGCACATTAGGAAATCTTGTGATCGATCCACTAGTTTATTAGTGTATAAGCAAATGGTACGGCCTATAATGGAATATAGCTCTTTCTTGGTGGATGGCGCTCCTGAGTGGGTGCCTCGTAAATACCAGGTGGTCCAGAATGACTGTTTGAGAATCTGTGAAAATATACCAGATGCTAGAGACATTAGTGTTGATGAATTACATGTAAATTGTGCTATACAGAAGCTAGAGGTGAGACGAGAAAGATTTCTTCTGGGCCTTATGTATCAAAGGTCAACTGACACTAATCTTACAGTTTTACCCGTACGTGAGTTAAGGAGCTCTAGTAAGATAAAACTTAAGGTGCCTAGGCCTAGTGGTGAATTCTTCCGTAAGAGTCCTTTATTTAGAGGTTCAGCATTGTGGAGTGAATTGAGTGCTGATCAACATCATAAGATGACTAGGTCACTTTTCTTGGCCAGTCTCGGTCAATGATAAAATGTCTAGAATGACAAAAATCAAAATAATGTCTAAAATGTCTAATTCTCAACACCGTGATAGTGTGTGTGCGTGCTTTTTTGTAGCACGACTGTTTGTACATGTATTAGCGTGGTACTTTTTTACCAGCGTGTGATTGCAAGGCGGTTTGATTAAGCTGATGTCTGATTGTCAGACTCTGATGTTGACTTATTATGGTCAGCCATAATCTACCGCAATTTATGCCGTTTGTTGTTGCCCCCCTTCATGGAACATCCCACTACTCTACTATGTGATTGTTGAAATATGACTATCTGACAACTTCTATATCCTGCACAAATTGTATTGTTTATTTACCTGTTGCATTTACAACATTGGTTGATATGAAAAATGTATGTGATATGAATATTTGAACCAATAAAAATATTGAAAAACTGAAAACTGAATTGTACAAAAATTGGTTGTAAAATCGAAAAAAAGATTATATTTGTTGGGAGATTTTAATTTGGACTTATTAGATCCTAAACTGAAAGATCAAACTACCAGGTTAACAAACACTATGCTTCAGTATGGATTATTAAACTGGATCAAAGAGCCTACCAGATTTGCTAATAAGGATTCCTGTTTAGACTTAATTTTCACTAATGACCTTTTTATGGATAGCTCAAATGTGATACCTTTTGATCTAAGTGATCATTGTATCATTACTGGTACAATTGATATCCCTGAAAAAAATAGGGAGAAAACAAAATTTAATGGGAGATCGATGAAAAATTTTGATGGTGGAAAGTTAATTGCAGACTTTAAGGCAGTTAACTGGGAAACTTATTATAATATTCAAGATCCACAAGAACTGTGGTCTTTCTATATAGATGCTCTTTTGGAAATTTTAAATGTAATGTGTCCATATAAAAATTTCACAATTAAAAAACCAAAAGAGGAGTGGGTAGACCCTCCTCTACTGGAACAAATTGCTGAAAAAGATAGGTTACTGTCCAGATCTTATAAAACGAAAAATGCCATTGACAAAGAGGCAGCTAGTGATGCTAGAAAACAAATAAGTATTGATGTACATACTACACGAGAGAAATTTGTTAAACAATTGACGGAAGAGTATAGAAATGATCCAACAGGTTTCTGGAGGGAAATTTCTAAACTACTTCCGTCAAAAAAATCTCAAAGTGGCGGTATTAATTTGATTGATGATGATGGCATTGATGTGCCTACTGATTGTACACCTGATTATGTAAACTCTTACTTTACAAATATTGGAAAAAAATTAGCAGAGAATCTTAATGATTCATGGTCTTATGATGGTGTTACAAACAGTGATACATTTCTGTCAGATATTCAAACAAATATTGAAGAATTGTCTGCATTCATTGAAGACATTTCAATATCAAAATCTTCTGCTGTCAAGGGGGTTAACTCAAATATTCTTAAAATGATGTTTCAAGTAACAAAGCATCAACTGGTTTATCTCTTTAATCGTTCACTTGATTCTAGAAAAGTTCCTTCTGACTGGAAATGTGCCACAATCATTCCAATTCACAAGGGGGGGGATAGGAGACTGGTTTCCAACTATAGACCAATTTCCTTATTATCATTGCCGGGGAAAATTTTAGAAAAAATAGTACACAAAAATCTAATGAGTTTTCTGGAAAATAACAAACTTCTTTCAAAATTTCAATATGGGTATAGGAAAAACATGTCAACCATTACTTCAGTGGGCGCAATAACAGATGATATACTAACCAATAGAAATGTAGGGATAGATACAATTGCTACCTTTTTCGACCTCAAGAAAGCTTTTGACACTGTGGATCACAAAATTTTAATTGAAAAAATGAAAAAATTGGGAATTAAAGGTAAACTTTTGGAATGGGTTTGTAATTATTTATCTGATAGAAACCAAAAAACTAGCATTCCAGGGGTATGTTCCAGTGAGTTACCAGTTGAATGTGGCGTTCCACAGGGATCCATTTTGGGTCCTTTATTGTTTCTCATTTACATCAATGATGTAAATGTACAAGAAAAGGGTGCAGCAATTAGTCTATTTGCAGATGACACTGTAATATATGTTTCTAATAAATATCAACAAACAGCAGTTGATAAAATGCAAACTTGTATTGATCAGTTTGTAACATGGTGTAGAAAAAACAAGCTTACTGTAAATATTGGAAAAACAAAATTTATGGGTTTTGGTGGTAAAAAATGTTTCAAAAATACTCAATTAAATATAGAAGGGGTAAATTTAAACAGAGTCTTCACTTACAAATATCTGGGAATTATTTTAGATCCAAGATTAAATTATGATATTTTTATGAAAAATCAAATGAAAACTGTAGCATATAGAACATACCAATTAACTAAAATAGCCAGATTCCTTAGTACAGAAAGCTTGTTAAAAATATACAGAGTTTATATAATGCCAATTTATGATTATGGGGATATCCTATATATAAAATCAAGTAGTACTTTGCTTTGTAAAATGCAAAGAACTCAGAATAGAGTTTTAAAAGTTTGTCTCAAAATGCCAATGCGAACTTCAACGGATCTAATCCACTGTAAGGCTAAAGTTATTTTTTTATCAGATAGAAGAGTATCACATGTGTACATAGAGGGTCATAAAAGAGCTAGTAAACCTTGTTATACAAAAAGAAATGGCATTCAAGCTAGAAGTTCCGATGGAATATTGTTGAAAAATAATTTACCTCATTGTGAAGCTTATAAAAGAAGCTTAATGTATACGGTGTCAACCTTATGGAATAATCTGCATGCTAGTAAAAGGAATATATTGGACAGAAATGCATTTAAACTCCAATTAAAAAGGGAGTTGAGAATGTTAATACCTTCTGAAAAGGACGTTACATAATATTGGGGTTGGGGAAATATTTTATTTTTTATTTTTTCCAAATTGATTAATGAATTTTAAATGTGTATGAACCAGCATTTGATCAATCTACTAGATAAAATGTAATAATCCAGATCTTAGGTGATCAACATATTTATGTATTTAATATTTAAATACTTATAGTAGACATTATGCATAATGTAATTCTTTCTGTCCATTATAGTTCTGCATTATACCGTGAAAACTTAACTGCCATGAATCTGTACTTGTATAGATTGCTATTATTATACATATTACATTGTAAACATTAACCAACTGTCAAACTGCGTATTTTGTCCTCCAATATCATACATATTAAATTGTACATATTACTTTAGACAATCACTAACTAATTTTAAATGAATGTATATATTCAAATATTCTGATTATAATTAAATAATTGTATATAGTTGTAATTATATTAAGCATTATTGTTATATAATATCACATAACAAAAGAAACATAAATATCAAAACCAATAGGTGGCTAATGAAAACAGAAAGTATATTTCTAGCAGCAGCCTTTTCTCTGTAGAACTTTAACAATGTATGGCATCACGTGTCAAGGGAAATGTCTACTGTAAAATGTGTAATTCATATTACATTGTTTTATATATTAGATGTATATTATTACTATAACAGTATATCCATTGAATATTGCTTCATATTGAACTGTATGATAAAAATGACTACATGAGAATAAATTCTTGAAACTTGAAACTTGAAACTTGACCTCCAGACTGTATATAAAAAGTTCCAGATGTACATAGCGCCAAGGTCGACTATGTTTGTTTCGCGCCACAAGTTCTACACTAGGGTGCAGGGGCCAACTGAGTCAGTTGACAGTTTCCTCATGGGACTAAGACTCCTTGTCAAGGACTGTGCTTTTCCAGCAGCGTTTGTGGATGAAATGCTACGTGACCGACTGGTGCTCGGCACCAACATCGATGAGACAAAGAAACGGTACCTGGATAGCAGAGATGACGTTGACTTGTTCGCAGCCCTGAACATTGCTCGAGCTCTGGAGAGCACTCAACGGCACCTGAAGTGCATGGGTGGCTCAGAGGCTGCAGGAGTCCAGGCAGTGGGGATATCCGAAAAAGAAAGCGGTTCCCAACAGGCAGAAGTATGGCGGCCATGGCAACGTTAGTGGTGGCAAACAGGCTCCGCAGAGAAACACAGCTGATTTGTGCCCTAAGTGCAACCAGGACTCTCATCCCAACATGAAGAGTTGCCCTGCCAGAGGGAAGAGATGCGGTAACTGCAAGAGGTATAACCATTTTGCTGCAGTCTGCCACGCACAGGCAGTCCACACAGTGCAGCCATCCCCAGATGGGGATTTCTTCATAGATGTGGTCAACTCAGCGGCGTGCACCAAAGACCAGGCTTTTGTCCACATCCAATGCCATGGCGTGACCATCAAGTTTAAGGTAGACACCGGGGCACAGGTCAACGTGCTACCCAAACCCGTGTTTGACAAACTGTACGTCCAGCAGCCGCTCATGTTGAGTAAGACCACGCTTCATGGATATGGAGGGCAGTCCCTAAATACACTGGGAGTCTGTGATCTAGAATGCACACACAAGGGTGATAGGCAGCGTTTACAGTTCCATGTTGTCGACGCACAAGCACCCCCACTCCTTAGACTAAGGACGTGTGTGGACATGAATCTGGTACAGCTTGTACTGTCCATCGATGAACAGGAAGCTGGGATACGAGAGTATGATACGAGTGGTAAAGACCCTGCTATCAATGCCCTGATTTCAGAATACGCTGACATTTTTGAGGGGATAGGAGAGTTTCCCGGTGAGCATAACATCAGTTTGCAGCCAGGAGCTGAGCCAGTCATACATGCATCCCGCACGGTGGCTGTATCCATCCGTGACAAAGTCAAGGCTGAGCTGGATCGTATGGAGAGTCATGGAATAGTTACGAAGGTCACCAAACCCACGGACTGGGTTAGCTCCATCGTGGTGGTTCACAAAACAAATGGTGACTTAAGGGTATGCTTGGACCCCAAAGATCTGAACAAGGCAATAAAACGACCACACTACCCAGTTCCAACCCTGGATGATGTCACTAGCCGACTGTCAGGATGCAAATATTTCTCTACGCTGGATGCCCGCAGCGGTTACTGGCAGATTCAGCTGGACGATGTATCATCCTGGCTGACAACATTCAACACGCCGTTTGGTCGGTACAGGTACCTACGTATGCCTTTCGGTATCAACTGTGCCCAAGACATATTCCAGAGGCGTGTGGATGAGACTTATGAGGGGCTGGCCAGAGTAAAGGGCATCAGTGACGATGTACTCGTGGCCGGAACAACTCGGGAAGAACACTTGGAAACGCTTCGTGCAACATTCCAATGTGCTCGTGAGCACGGTCAAAGGTACAACCTGGATAAATGCCATTTCAATGTGTCACAAGTGAAATACTATGGCCACGTCATATCTGACAAAGGTATCCAGGCTGATCCCAAGAAGGTCGAGGCCATCACTCATATGGCAGCTCCCACCTCGAAGGCAGAACTCCAAACCATACTCGGGATGGTGAATTACCTCGCAAAGTTTGCACCTAATCTGAGCAGCATTACTGCCCCGATGCGAGAGCTCCTGAGAAAGGACATAGAGTTTGTGTGGGATGCCCAGCAGGACATAGCATTCGCCAAGATGAAAGAGATCATCACAAAGGCCCCGGTCCTGGCATTCTATGACCCCAACAAGCCACTGACACTGCAGGTAGACGCCTCTGAGAAGGCCACAGGAGCGACACTTATGCAGGATGGCCGACCGATTGAATACGCATCCCGAGCATTAGATGCGTCGAAGGGTAACTGTGCCGCGATTGAGCGTGAGATGCTAGCTATTGTGCACGGATGCTCTCGGTTCCACCAGTACGTATATGGCAGAAAAACGACAGTAGAGCCTCTGGAATCGATCCTCCGCAAACCCATATCAGCAGCACCCAAACGGCTCCAAACAATGATTTTGGAGCTCCAAAGGTACATGTATGACATTGACGTGGTGTACAAGCCAGGGAAGGATATCCCAGTGACTGACTGCTTGAGCAGAAACCTGATGGTGGGCTCCGTACCACCACAGAGTGACGAACTGAAATGCGAAACTGGATGCCGTCATTCACTTCATGGTGGCCTCACTACCCATCAGTGACCCGAAACTAACCGAGCTTAGGTCGACCACAGCTAGTGACCAGAACATGCAGGTGCTGAAGCACATCATCTTGACAGGGTGGCCAGCACAGCGGAAGGAATGTCCCGGAGCAGTTCTGGATTACTGGAACTATAGAGACGAACTCGCATTTGCTGATGGTATTATATTCAAGGGTGATCGCATGGTTATTCGAAAGGCACTACGTACAGAGATGATGGAGAACATACATGAAGGCCATTTTGGCATTGAAAAGTGTCGAGCTCGGGCACGATCTGCTATATTCTGGCCGGGAATGAATGCTGATATAGACACTACCGTCAGTAGCTGTGGGACATGCCAGCAACACCGTAATGCCAATCAGAAGGAGACACTCATCAGCCACCAAGCCCCTAGTCTGCCATGGCAAGTGGTTGCTACAGATCTCTTCACCCTTCATGGTCGAGACTATGTGCTCGTGGTGGACTACTACAGTAACTTTGTGGAAGTTGAACACTTAACAGACACTACCTCCAAATCAGTGATAGCAAAAATCAAGGCAGTGCTAGCACGCCATGGCCGATGCCTCAGGATGATCAGTGACAATGGCCCGCAGTACTCCAGTGGTGAATTTGCTGCGAAATGGCGTTTTGAACACGTCACATCAAGCCCAACATATCCGCAGTCAAATGGTTTGGCTGAGCGTACGGTGCAAACTGTGAAGAACTTGCTAAAGAAAGCACAACAGGACAAAAAGGATCCATACCTGGCCCTTCTAGAGCTGAGGACCTCCCCTGTACATGGACTTGCATCTCCAGCGCAGCTGCTCTACTCCAGGAGACTGCGGTCCATGATTCCTAACACTGAAAGACAGTTGAGACCAGTGGTTGTGAGCCCGGCAGCAGTGGAGGAGATGTTTGAGGCGAAGCATGCATCTCAGGAACGTCAGTATAACAATGCTGCAAAGGATCTTCCACCCTTACACAGTGGGGAGCAGATACGGATGCGCACCACTGGCCACAAACCCTGTTGGGATAATGCCACCGTGCTGGCGACACCCGCCCAAGCATCACCCCGTTCATATGTTGTAAGGACCGAGGATGGTCACACATACTGACGCAATCGGAGGCACCTATTGAAGCAGTCGAATGAGACACCACGGGTCAGCGACCCTGCCAGTGAGATCGATGATCAGGCGGCATTGGGACCAGTGCCCGAGCCAGAACCTGTGGATAGAGGCCCTGAAGGAGCGAAGGCAGATGAACCACAGACACCAGCAGCATATGTCACTAGAGCCGGAAGGATCTCCAGGCCCAGGGACAGAATGGATTTATAGACAAAGTTCTCAGGACTAAAATCCATATTTGATTTTAGTAACACTGTAGAGATAACAAACTTTTATCTTGTTTGATGACTATGTTCTTATTGCTATGATAACCAGTTTTCTTCCAGCGACATAATATCCACAGTGAACTATATATCATAGACTTTCGAACTTCTTATAAAGAAAGGGGGATGTTGTGTACGCGCATCTGTGATGTCATCACTTTGTGTGAAGACCGCATGGGGGACGTACGAGGACATGTAATCAGAGCTAACTACATGTTGTATTTGTACCATCTAGGATTACAGTAAAGCATATGTTCTACAAGTCACAGACTCCATCACTTTCTTAACATACACGATGCCCCCGGGGCATTGACGCGCGAAATGTATGCGTCAGACCGGCGTGTCAGCGGACACGGCCCTCAGGGCATGAGCCAACGTAACAAGGTGCGTCCTGCAGGAAGCCTTCGGTGTATTTAGGTCTGTAGTAGTCTGTGGGAAGTTTGTGTATTACATCATAGGGTCTTAGTAAATGTCAGGGCTCCTGATCCATGTACCGGTCTGCTCAAGGTACCAACAGACCAGCCAATCATCTCATGGGCGCTCTACCCTAAATGCAATAATGATGCCCGCTCTTGATGTCACAGTACATGATTTCTAGAGGTGAAACTTTCCATAATGGGGGTGCAGAGAGGTCCCCCCCCAGGTCGGAAAGTCGCCGAAATTAAGGGACCAAGGTCACAAAGTCGCTTTTTTAGACTATTTTTACTGTAACCAATTCTGTCCAAAAGTCGACAGGTCGCTTTAATTATGGTACCCAGTCGCCAGGTCGCCTGGAAAACAGCAGAGCGCCTCTACATGGGGTCCTACACTTTTGACCGTGTCGCCGTGTCGATATTTAGCTAGAGCCGTGTTATCGTGTTGAATTTTATTGATATAGTATATACTAGAACCTTATGAGAATGCATGTGTCCGTCGATTTTTAAAGCGGCCGTGTCGCCGTGTCGATTTTTACCCATGTAGAGGCACAGCAGAGGTCGCCAGGTCGCTTTTGACCCATCTGGAGCTGCCATAATGCCTCAGTAAATAACGTTCCAAGGTTTTGTCAGTGATTAAAAACATGTTTCTTAATGTACATGTATGTTGTATATCAAATGCATGTACCGGAATTATGGATATAATAATGATTTCGTTTTTGTTAACCAGAAGATTATAGATTAAAAACTTCCATGTCATCTTTCTATGTTTTAGATCCAGGTTCTAATAATATTAAAGTGACACGACTAAAGCAATTTTCAATGTTATTTTTTATTTTTGATCAAAAATACAACTCATTGCACTCTTCCCAATATAATATCAAATTAAATGTTAGATATATATGAATACATGTAGGCCTACCGGGTAGATGTAGTGTACTAATACATACATGTGTACGAATCACTGAACACAATGTAGATTATGTTATACAAAAAGATAACTCTTCTATTTTAAAGTAGATTCAAAAATTAACTCGCACGGCCCTTCCAATATTTCAAAGACACACCCAGCCAACACGTTTTTCCGTTAACTTAAGTGGTAATATTTATTAGTTGAAGTAAAGCTTTTATCCGTCATGATTAGGTGGGACTTTCCATTCAAAAAAAGTTTAAGACACAGCTAGGGTATCAACACTTGGTGACGAACTAATTTGTGTGATGCCTTTTTATAAATACTGTATTCGACGTAATAAGCGCCCTGGGCGCTGTCAAGGGACTGACATGAGGGAAAAGAACATTTGATTCCATTTTGATTATAAGACATAAGTTTTATTACAATATAAGATACACAAGATAGTACTGTATGCGGATAACTCGCATGACATGCGAGGTATATTTTAAGTAATGAGAACTAATACAATTTTGAATAAGGTCCTAACATGCTGAGAGAAAGTTTCCTCCCACACCTAACCTTGAACCTCACGCTGTAATCTAATCCTCCAGCTTGAATATCCGCAGAGTACCGCTCAGTGTGTGTCTGTGCTTCTGTCCCATCCTGGGTGCACTAAGATAATCTTAACTGCAATACTGTGCTTTATAAAAGGTATTCTAGTTTGGGTAATATATATATGTATTGAGTCATATTGTGAAAGAGGATTAATATTGGTTTACCCCCTGACACTGCTTATAAAATTATTTTGTATGATGTTTTAGTATTTAAGAGTTTAATTGTCTCCAAAATCGTGAAATCTGAGCTTTTGTTCTAGTCTAAAATTCCCCAAAAGGGGGAGGGCGCTTATTAGCGGTTAGAGCCTAAGCCGAGTGTGAAGGCATAATGTGTCAGACTCAGAGTAGAAGCCTTGTAAAGGCTACTGGGTTAGGCCAGTAGCCTGTATAATTATGACAGTCATGGGGGGCGCTTGTTAAAGTGGATATTTGGGGCCGATTTTTCTATCAAAAATATTTTCTTAGGCGCCCAAGACGCTTATTACGTCGGATACGGTATATACATTAACCTTTATATCAAGGTGTGTGTGTGTGTTATGGAATGCACCAGCTAATTTTTTTTTGAAACGCTTTTTATTTTATCCTGGTTTGTACAAATGCACCACACAGTCCAATTCGTCAGATGTCCTGTGTACATTTACAAATTCTCGTTTTGGTTTTCTTTGTACATTGTAGCACGCCAGAAGGGTCAATTTTTCCGTTAACGCCCAGCTTGTCTGTGAACAAAAGAAACATCAAACGTAGGTATATTAGTTACATCACAGACATGAACGACATCGTCTATTCAACACATTTTTTAGATGCCCTGGGCAAAAGGGAGAGTCGTGCACTATTAAAGGTCTGTTTTCGCAGATAACACTAGGGGTGCTCTATCCTATGTTATAACCTAACATTAAAATGATTCAAGCTTCCATAAAACATACCGTATTTCCTCGTGTATAAGCCGGGCCCCGAGTATAGGCCTATTGTCTATTCAATAAAATTCATATTTTAGGCCATAACTCTTCTTGAGGTATTTACGTAATTCTTTCAGCTTTATAACCCATATTTATCACACTAATGTCTAAACCAGTTTTAAGAGAAATACAGCTTAAGTTGGTAACCAAATTGTTGAAAAGGTTGAAATAAATGAATCAGAATGGTATATAATTCAGGAAATTATGGTAATGTACAGACTGTTTCTTCAGGTATAGGAATATAAGCCTGCCCCGTGTATAAGCCTGGTCAGTTTGCCACTTTGTACTTGTATAAGCCCGGGCACACACAGAAATATGGTAGATTACGTAGCTATCAAAACGAAAGTTTAGAATAATGTTCAAAAGAAAAGTAATGCTTATCCAAATACTATAAGCGGCCAGGCTGTCAACAGCTTCCTATTTTCTCCTATATTCTCCTATATTTGCGCAAAAACTCCTATATTATTATTTTCTCCTACATTTGGGCAAAAAATCCTAAAGATTTGTAAATAAAAATAATGTTGAAGATTGGTATTATTGTGTGGAACCAGTCATACTGGTCTCTAGTATTCACAACTTAAGAACACTCCCACAGATGTCACCACTTTTCAAACTCTGGCTTGTCCCAACTCCAGCTCCACCTATTCCAGGCCCATTCCAGTGATTTGTCCAGATCCAATGAGAAATCTGTTTACCTATACATATGTATTGGGAGGGGGGGGGGGAGGACTTGTCATCAAAACAGAACACCAAAATACATGAAATAACACTATTTGGCTTTTAGATTTTCAAAATTTTTGTATGGCAAACCCCTTCCACGTTTGGCTTTTGACATTCAAATGGCAGTGTTGCTGAACACTTTTTATGTATGCAGGCCAATATGTTCTGCGTCACCAGATTTTACGCAGGCCATTAACCCTTCACGCAGGCCACACCAATACATGCATGTACATATATCATACCAATGTTTAAATTCACTGAATGACTCCTGATTATAGTTATATGGCCATAACTTTGGTTCTAATAGAAATTCTTTCACCATTAGAAAGAGTTTATGGCCTCAAGCTGGCCATTACAATTCTACGCTGGCAAAAGCTGGCGTGCCAATGCCATTTCGGCAACACTGAACGGGCACAAATTGTTTCAATGATAGTGGGGGTACAGATGTGTCCTCCCTCCATACACAATATCTAATTCAGAAAGGATACTCCTGTGGCTAGGGACTCCAAATAATTAATAAAGAAAAATGGAGTGTGTGAGTGGCCTCACAGATGACTCAGGGTAATCTGTCAATTCTGGCATTAGAAATGAATTCGAATGAGTGATCTAATTTGAGTACAATACATTATTTCTCATTTCTGACGGCAGAATCGTAATCGCCAGAAAAAGCTACCCTAATTTCATATATTGGAAGTCATATATAATCAAATTCCAGGTGGTGGCTGTAGGTCAGCAGGTGGCTGTGGGAAAGCAGGTGGCTGGGGGTGAGCAGGTGGCTGTCGGCGTCAGCGCCCAGCAGCGCGTAACCGCTGTTTTACGTCTCGGCCGTTAAGCGAGTCGATCGGAGCATCAGCAGCGACACCATCGCCGTTTCCGTTTCGCCGTGTCGGTCGGCTACAGGGCGGCGTGTGTTACGCGTTCATGCCTTTGCCGTCCATCCCCTGTCCCCCCGCCCCTGGTGTACATTCGCTATCTATATCATAACGCTATCTGTTAACATATAGATATAGAGTGGATTTCCATAATAGTGAAAGAGAGAAATAAATTCGTGAAGATCGCAGTTCAATTTCTTCAAGAAAAATTGAGATTTTTAGAAAAAAAATTGCGGAAAATGCTGTCCCCCGACCTTGCCTATCTCATTTTTTTTTCTGCTTTTGTCTATCTCGAATGATAACCGAAATACAACGATTCTCCTATGTCACAAAATTGTCTTAAAATGCAAAATTAGTAGGTGTATATTACTCAGGGTTAATTAAACCCTGAGTCAATAAGCTGTATGGTGGCCATTTTGAATTTTTAAGAAATCACCATGAAAACCAATTGGTTCACAATGCTAAATTCAGGATTATAGGATTTAGTGATACTGTACTACCTGGCTTTGAACTCAATAAGAGTAACTGTAGGACAATGGTCACACTTAGTACTATCATGACAGACATATTGTATTCCCTGCTGTTATTTACCCTTGTGTAGTAATTCCCACAGTAGTGCCAGGACATTCTGTATCTCTCATAATCTGAAGAGAACCGTCCCCCCCTTATTGTAAGCAGCATGCAGAATAACACCCTGTATGATTATGATTATAAGGGTCCATTAACAACAGTGGTAATGGCTTGGAGAGGGTACTCTGCACCTGAACCCCCTCATTTTATACAACCACAAATGTTTACATTATGTCCATGAAATCCAATCTATGGTTGGTTCATAATTGTAGGTTCAAGATTATAGGATGACCATGACCATGGTCACACTTAGACTACAATGATTGCATACATCTTGTATTCCTGCTGTTATTTGCCCTAGTGCAGTGATTCCCAAAGTAGTGCCTAGAAATTTCGTGTCGCTCATAATCTTTAAAAAAACAAACTATCCCCTTATTGCAATCAGTATGCAAAGTGGTACCCTGTATGGTTATGATAAAGAGGGTCCTTTAACAACATTTCCAATGCCTTGCAGAGGGGACTCTGCTGCCAAACCCCCTCATTATTGAGTTCATATAGATCTTCTTCCCTCTATAATTGGGAATGTGTGCCCCAAACCCCAATTAGATATCTTCTTCTTTTCATCCCATATCTCACTGATTGCACATGTCATATGCCTCAGCAGCATCCTCCTTTACCTACCACCCTGTAATCACAGGAGATATAAAAGAGTCATGCACCGCCTTGGGAATAGCATTCCTTGCAACATTCAGAAGAGGACGATTATGTAGAGAATGATATTGGTCAGTATATCATTAATTGGAAAACTGGCCAATAAAACACTAAGCAACCCAGGTAAAAAAAAATACCATGTTCATTACCATGGTTTACAAGTCTGCACCATGGTTTATCATGGTTTACCGCATTGTACTGTAGTATACTACTGTAAACCAGTGTATGCATAAATTTAATTTACCATTTTACACCATGATAAACTATAGCTGCATTTACCACTATTGTAATAAGAGTTAGATGATTAAAAGAGCATCATTTAACACCACAAACTACAAACAATTCTGCAAGGATGAAACTCACAATTTACCATGATAATTGTTAGCCACGGTTTGATATGATATATCATGGTAATACTTTTTACCATGATATATATATATTGATTGTTGTTACTATGATTTACCATTGTATTTTAATACTATGATAAATATAATCCAACATTTAGCTCTATATCGATTGCATAGTGACATACTTGTCTACTGGGAGAGTGTGCCATGTCGGTCTAAAGTTTTATTTCTCTATAGGCCTAATGAGCCCTTTTTCAATAGGTCTAGGCTACCAAAAAATGCCTATGGCACCCCCCCCCCTTTTTTTTCAATAGCCTAGGCTAGTTAGAAGGCCTACAAATGTATGGTAGGCCCTATATAGGTAGGCCTCTAGAGAGAGCAGGCGCTACACGTGGGGGCGTAGGTAGGCCTAGCAGTATAGAGAAGTAGGCCTAGGCTATGTGTGGGGGGGGGGGGGGTGTAGGTAGGCCTAGCAGTATAGAGAAGTAGGCCTAGGCTAATAATGTGTGTGGGGGGGGCGTAGGTAGGCCTAGCAGTATAGAGAAGTAGGCTATGTATGTGGGGGGCGTAGGTAGGCCTAGCAGTATAAAGAAGTAGGCCTAGGCTATGTGTGGGGGGGGGTGTAGGTAGGCCTAGCAGTATAGAGAAGTAGGCCTAGGTTATGTGTGGGGGGGTGTAGGTAGGCCTAGTAGTATAGAGAAGTAGGCGTAGGCTATGTGTGGGGGGGGGGGTGTAGGTAGGCCTAGCAGTATAGAAAGGTAGGCCTAGGTTATGTGTGTGGGGGGGGGGGGGGGGTGTAGGTAGGCCTAGCAGTATAGAGAAGTAGGCCTAGGCTATGTGTGTGTGGGGGGGTGTAGGTAGGCCTAGCAGTATAGAGAAGTAGGCTATGCGGGGGGGGGGGGCATTTTTACCCCCCCTTTAAAGCACGTAAAATGTTTTACGGCTCCTCGCCGAAAATGTTTCGTCCCCCCCTTTGAACTATAGGCCTAGTAACATGTGGGCTTTTTTGCTTAAAAGGGCCTGCATTTTGTACACCCCCCCTCCTCAGGAGGGATTGGATTTTTTAACCCCCCCCCTGTAACTAATAAATGAACACTGCCACTGAAAGATCCGTATTCAATGCCCCCCATTGAATACAATGTGGCCGTATTCAATGGGTATTTCACTCGTACTATCGTAGGGACATCTAGCATCGAGGCGCATCTAGCCTCTAGAGGCCTAAGGGAGGTTTCATTTATAACTTACGGGGGGGGGGTAGTGAGATTTCGCATGGAGGCGAAAAAAATCCCGCCACCCCCCTCGAGAGCGCGTGAAATATTTTGCCCCCCCCCTTGCCAAAAGTCCCCCCCGCCTTTGAACTATATATAGGCCTAGTAACGCGCTGGCTTTTTTTCAAAAAAGGGGCTTACATTTTCACGCCCCCCCCCTCAGGAGGGGTGGGAAACTTTTAATGGGCATTGGCATTTGGCGCAACCACTACTTGCACTGACGTCTGCCCCCCTCCCCCACCCTGCTGACACACGCCACGCGCCGTCCTATGGGTATAGACCCCTAAAATCGACATGGCGACATGGCCATTTCTTAAAATCGACATGCGACATGGGGCTTAGTGACACGAATAAAGATTTCTCATTTACTGTAAAATATGCTACCCAAATCTTTCTTCAAATTTCGTCCTTGTGGGTAGCCGAATTGCAAATTTTTCGGGGGCCTGCGGCCCCATTGTGACAATTATGGTGCCCCTGCATTTTCCCCTTAGTGACACAGCGTTTTCTTTAGTGACATGTGACATGGCCATTTCTTAAAATCAACTTGCGACATGGGGACCCCCCCCCCCCCCGTCCTGCGGTGCAGCCAGTCAACCGTGTCCAGGTCAACATGATGCTTGAATGCAGCACCGGCGAGTTCTTACGGTAGGCCTACTCACCAGGGCTGCATTCATGCATCAAGACGACCAAGGGCATGATGCATTAAGGGGGTGTAGATGGGGGGCCCCCATGTCGCATGTCGATTTTAAGAAATGGCCATGTCGCATGTCCATGTCGCTTAATAATCCCCATGTCCCATGTCGATTTTAAGAATTGCTCATGTCCCCTGTCACTATCATTTCAAACCCCATGTCGCATGTCACTAGGCCTCATGTCACATGTCGATTTTAAGAAATGGCCACGTCACCGTGTCGAATTTAGCCATCCACCCCATACATTAAGGCATGATGCCGTCCTGAAAGGGTTAAGGACGGCAAATACCCTTTTGCCCTCCTTAAAGGGTCCCGAGCCGTGATTGGTGGATGAGAAATCAAGCTGCAGCCGCCACCATTTGGGCGGCAGGCGGCAAGGAAGGGGGACGGCAAAAGCCGGACTCGTAGTCTTTGTCAGCGAGTGAAAAGTTGGGAAGCAAAGTAAATTTTAAGAAAAAGTAGGGGGGGGGGGTAGAGGGCTGGCAGACTTGGGCCTAATAAAGATGACATTTCTGCATCTAATGAGCCTAATACCGTCACTTTTGGTTAAGTTTTACCTTTGATATGAGCCATTTTCAAGAAATGTGACGCATAAGGTTATCGAAAAGCCTAGCCCGAGGCCCGGGCCCGAGGCTACGGATTATACTTTTCGATAACCTTATGATTCAACCCTATAACAGCTAAATGATCGCCATATTGACTATAAGCCTAATTATCTATCGTATGTCCAAATATAGGATATTTTCTAGTGATTAGGCTTCGTTTTGATAAAATTTGTCAGTCGGGCACGCCGAGACTGGGGCTTTAGTGGGGCTCTGGATGGGGGGGGGTCCCATGTCCCCTGTCGATTATAAGAAATGCCCATGTCCCATGTCACTAAGCCAAAACCCGTGTCACTTATGTCACTAACCTAATTCAATTATTGGGTATTCTATAGAGATAGAGACACCTAAACCCACTTAAATTTTAGTTACCGTACTTTTTGATGAAGCAAAAATGAGCAAGTTATATGAATAGGGGCCTATGTGAATAGGAATCGTAATGCACATTGTAACCATCCCAGATTTCAATTGAAATTATTTCCGTGTCACTAAGCTTGATGTCATGTCACTAGGCTTCATGTCACATGTCGATTCTAAGGTTTGGCCATGTCATATGTTGCTTAGGTTGCAATGTCAAATGTCGATTTTAAGAAACAGCCATGTCAAATGTCGATTTTAAGAAATGCCCATGTCGCCATGTCGAATTTGGTGGTCCATACCCATTTTAGTGATGAGATATTTTGATCGTTCGACTCGACTGCCGCCATGTTGGATTTTGGCGGTCGTCGACTGCTCGATAAGTTTACGATTGATCCTTACTAAAGTGACAATCTCACCAATATTGACAAATATTGACCGATATTGACCACTACAGGTCGTTATGCATCGAATTCCCTAGAAGTAGCGCTGTCGTATTGAATACGATGGTTAGAGATTGGCAGACAGAAGCCAAGTTACTATTAGAGGCAGGGGCCAGCTTGGGAGTATCAGCTAACTTTTTCTGTGGCTTTAACGTCAACTTTATGTCAATTATTTACATCTATATAGATGAGAATTCATGATTTTATTGAGGCAGAACAAATTTCCCCGATCTTTAGAAGACACAAAAGCAATAACAGAGTTGTACTTGCAGGGAAAGATGGAAAAAAAAGGAAATTACAATATCTTAAAATGGCTCCTATTCCCCCAATGGTTAAGACAAACGCGGCGCATGGCATCAGTAGAAAGAGTGTGACCATTGTCTATAACGCTGTATCGTATTAACAGACATGGCACACTCTAACAATGGTTTTAATATACTATAATATACTATAGTATTTTATTCACTGGGGTATACTACAATGTATTTGGATGACAGAAAACTCTGGTTTTGATACTACAATTTACTATAGTTTAGTTGGGCAAAGTATAGTAGTTACACATAAAACTAGTATAGGAAGTTATGGTATACTATTGTATTATCTATTCCACAGTGTTTTTCTATCATGGCAAACTCTGGGTTTGATATTGTGGTTCACCAACAGAAGAGGTCCCCTGGGGGTGCAGGTTGTGAGCTATTGGCGTCATACATGGAGCACTCACACCTACAGAGGTGTGGACAGCCTGAGAGGTCCCTGGGGGTGCAGGTGCTGAGCTATTGATGTAATACACCGATGTGGGGGGGGGGCGGTGCTATATAGGCAATTTTATCAGTGTAGGCCTACTAACTGTAGCCTAAACTATTAACAAAAAAAAGGGGACCTTTAACCTTATGTTCCTTATAATCAAACTCAGGTAATTCTGAATCAGACCACACACCATATATCCAATCTCTCTCAAAACACGCTCCAAAGCCTAACATAGAAGCATCACCATAAATAGTCAAACAATTCTCATGATCCAAAGTAATCACATTGGCACTGCCATTGAACATTGCTGCAAAAGCCTTCCACCATAATAAATCTTGAGCAAAAACATCATTTAATATTATTTTATCTTTATCATTCTTTACCGAATTAACCAAATTAATAGCTCTTCTAGAAAACGTTCTGCCTCCTCTTACAATTGAACTACAATGGGACAGCAGACCTACTAAACTTTGAAGTTCTTTTCTCTTACACGTATCCCTCTTCAAAAATTCCTCAATTAAAATATCCAGCCTAATTAATTTATCTACCGGTAAATACAATTTCATATCCACAGAACTGAAATCCAATCCTAAGTACCGTATTAACTGATTAGGTGACAAAACTTTCTTATAATTTATATAAAACCCAAAATTACGTAACATGGCAATCAGGGTATTAAGTGCCAACCAGCATTTTTCTTCAGATTCTTCCATAATTAAGAAGTCGTCCAAATATCAAAAAACTCTATCAAAACCCAATCTGTTCATACAACGCACTATAAATTCAGTATACTGGGTGAATATAAAAGGAGCCGACCTTAATCCAAAAGCCAAGCTGTTATTAACCAAATATTCCATTTTACCATTAATTTCCCACCTGAAACCTTGAAAAGTTCTCTGATCACCCCTTACCGGTATCGAACGGTAGGCTCCCTTAATATCCAAAACAGACATCCAACATGAATTTGACATTCTCTTCGCTATATCCTTTACCACCACATATTTGAAAGGATCCAAAACATCTTCCATATAGTTATTAATCGACTTGCCTTTAGGCCTACTCGCGTCAGTAATACATCTGATATCTTCATCACCTTTAGGTACCGCACCCAATGAATGTATACACGCTGGCTTAACATTAACAACAGAAATAATGCTTTCTGCTAATTCCTGTTGTACAATTATGTCCATTCAATCTCTAGCTTTTGTTTCATTAATTGAATTATAATTAACTCTATCATAACTCGCTTCTAATTGTTCATTAACAATCATACAACCACTATAACTGCTTTCAAATATATATTTCATATTATAATCCCAAATGCCAGTACTAACCACATGAAGCAACATGTTACAAGGTTTCAACAGAATTTTCACTCCATGAATCGCATGAGTGCAACCATTTACACACAATCTCACCGACCCCCAAGACGACACAAAATCTTCCACATCAGAATTACCAGCAAAACATGATTGATCCAGAACCTCCGATATCAATTTACCTGCACAGCCCTCGAGCCTCTCAACTACAATTTCTTGTGCTTTAACATAATTATTATTTTTCAAATATGCTACTAATACATCACAACCTATAATACCTTCACATATCAATGGGCATAGAAGCATTAATAACCCATTCATTTGACATTCAGATATCACCATATTCAAACGTATACATTCCAACTCGACTACCTCATACAACCTGTTGAAAATTATACATGATAATACCTTCCAACAGAAACCAAATACACACCATGATAGCCACATTCACAACATCCATTCTCCCCCCAGATCCAGGCGTCAGCTGTCCCCCCTATCTCATACCCCCCCCCCCTGCCCCTTCCTGGAAATGGCCCCCCCCCCCCACCCCCCCCCCTACTGCCCCACACCTCCCCACAGAATGTGAGCTATCCCCACATTCCATACAAACATGCCTTCTAAAGCATCTTTCTCCCCACATGCATTTACTTCGTTCCAACCAAAACATATTTGGGTAGAAATCTCCCTCGGTGCAAACCCAAACCCCCTACCCCTGCCACGCCCCCTTCCTCCCCTCCCCCCCCCCTCGCCAACACAGCATCAGATCCCAAATTCTCATGTATAACATCACTCGATCTCTTACCAAATGCCTTTATACCATCATTACCAGCCCGTTCCCGTACAATAGCATCGTACTGGACAATATTCTCGTACGCGTACCTCTTGAGATCTTTTCCACACAGAAACCTGAGGTGTCCAACATAAGGCGCCACCTTCTCACCTTTTTCTAACAAGGCTTCTATATCCCGTAGAGAATAATAAAGGATTTCCTTATACCCCAACACTTTTTTCCTGTCCTTTTTCGGGAGCAGCCTCTTCAAATCAAAGTCTAAGTCCACCTCTATCATACCTTCACTGTCGCTGCTGTCTTCTCTTCAGACTCGTCCTCGGGCTGCTTCTGTTTCTTCTTCTTTTTCTTCGGTTCCTTCTTCTTCTTCCCAGCTTTCCCTTCTTTCTTGGTAGGCTTTTTAGAATGTTCTTTTTCGTCATCTGACCCCTCTTCATCACATGTAACATCGTCACTACTGGAGGAGCGGCCATTTTGAGAAGTATCACCCGGATCCTTGCCAGCGCCTTCCAGTTTGAGCTTTTCCGCCAACTCACGCTGTCTGACTGCGTCTCTCTGCACCGCCTTCTCTACCAGATTCGACTTCAAACGTTCTTTCAAGGCAATAGCATGTGCAGCCTCATCTGCTTCCTCTTCATATTGGATCTTACTGAGTTCAACTCGACGAGACTTATCCCGAAGCCGAGACACTTCAGCTCTCATTCTTGCAATATGCTCGCTGCGTTTGAAGGCTTTTAACCTCTGCTGCTCATATAATAACTCCTGTTGCAGAGAAGACATACATGCCCCGTCAGCGGCCTCACCCCAGTCTATTGATTCATCTACCTCACCGGGAACGCTCTGGCCTGGTAAAATGCCACCTGAGCATCCCACATCGCCATGACTTCTTCTTCTACCAGCGCTATCATTTGATCCAACCTGACCTCTCGTAGAGGAGCCTCCGTCAGCCAGAAAGCTCGCATTCTCATTAGGCTGTCGTCGTCCACCCACAGCACCACCGACACCTCTATCTTCATCTCGCGTATCATGTTCCTGACTCTTAATTCCACAATATTGACTGAGGTCTTCATCCTGCCCCCTCTCACAGTGCTTGCAAACGTCACTTCCAGGGTTCGAGCGGCCATCATATGATTCGCCGCACACTCGACACGCCTTCATTCACACGTGCTTTTGTTTACAACGGCGCTACCTGAGTCCCACACAAGATGGCGGCACTTCGAATGCCGGCGGTTTGTCTTCCACGTAAATCCAATAAAACGCTGTCCCATATACTTGACAGTGTCTATACGTATCCTCCAAATATTCAGGAACCTTTGTACTTGCTCCTGACTCAAACCTGACGTAATTCTTTAGCGAAAAACCAAAATTAAATCGAACCACAGCGCCGACACCCTTCTTCCAGTGAGAGTTCAAACCGAATGGCCGACTGACCGTCTTCCCGGATACAGCCAGACCTGGCTCATGCGCAATGACACTCTAATGTTACCCGGCAGCTCCAAACTTTCCCGCCCTGATTATACCCTATAAATGATATGCCTCCATTTCTCGGACCAATTTTATCAGTGTAGGCCTACTAACTGTAGCCTAAACTATTAACAAAAAAAAGGGGGGGGGGGGTGCTATATGCAATTTTATCCATGTAGGCCTAGGCCTACTAACTGTGTGCCTCTACATGGGTAAAAATCGCCACGGGCGACACGGCCCTTTTAGGCAGTGCTATAAGCAATTTTATGTAAATGTTACATGCTGAATTAAATGAATGATTTAATCAGCATCCTTATGGGCTTGACCCTATTTACTCTATCATGAAATTAGTTTGATCATAAAATTTGTTTGATTATGGAATCTCTAAGTACTGTGATAATTTTGTCCTTGATATCTTTTTGTCTTTTGTTATAATGTCTTTATCAGAACATGACAGCTCACTTAGTAAATGCTAATAATCCAAGTGTGTCTTGTTGTAGTATACACATTTACAGAGTAGGGGAGCCGTCAGTCCTTTTTCTTCAACAGTTTCCACATCAGCTTAGCATCATATTATATTCACAAGCACAAGCACTTTACACATTTCTCACCATAACTGGGTAAAGTCGTCTGATGGTAGCCTTACTCTACTGGCGTCCACTGCCCGTCCCCTGCCCTAGCTTATGCTACGACTGGGGACCAGCACAATTTATCTACACTTCATGCACATTAGTCTTGTATATATTTGTAATTATTGTTTCTTCAAATGTTGCCTCACCCAAATTGACATATACTCAAGACACGACACGCTCACCAGCACCCAGTAGCAGGGGTGATGAGGAGGTGCTCCACAACCTACACATAAGATGGGTCTATTTGAGGTACGTGACATCATGACTCTAAAAGGAGTCAAGTTGGTTGGCTTAAATGTTAGAAATGTCTGAAAGCTAAAGGCAGATTGATTGCCTTAAATAAGCACTTATTTGACGCTGATATTATCAGTATCTGTGAAAGCTGGTTGTGTGAATCAGACAATGATAATCAGGTTATAATTAACAACCATACATGTTTCAGGCTTGACAGATGCGCCAATGCAGGGGGTATTATATGCTATGTCATGAACAACTTTGCCCCATATACCACAGTCAGGACCGATCTAAATGTCATGACTGAGGATGCTGAGATCTTAGTTATTACAATTAAGAAACCTGATAACAGGATACGTACTATCATCTCTTACTACAGGCCCCCTAACAAGAACCTGCTAAATTTCATTGAATCATTAAATAATGTTCTTGCCAATAGATCCATCAGAAAACACGAAATACATGTCATCGGTGACTGTAATATAGATATGGTACACAGGGAAAGCAGGAAGTGTAGACGTATATTTGGCCTTCTCAAGGATTACAACTTAAGACTTTTACAAACTGGTATCTCCAGGCTACACCCCCTTGGTGCCACTTTTATTGATCACATTTATACTAATAGCCAAATTGTCACAAAATGTGGCACCTTAAACCTACTTTTATCAGACCACATTCCCACCTTCGAAGTATTAAAACACACAAGTATAGTTAAGATAGTTGAACAGGTCACTAGTAGAGTATATAAAAATCATAACAATGACAAATTAAAAGACCATATCAATAACCAAAATTGGAACATTTTAGAAGCATTAAATAACCCGGAAAGCCAATGGGATCTCTTTGAAGAGGTCCTAATTGACTACCTGGATGTGAACTGCCCCATCAAAACCTTCAGGGTTAGGAAGGACACACCTAGATGGTATCCTCCTGACTTGCTTGAGCAGCTCAGGATGAAAAACGAGGCTTTTAGGAGGGCACATAGAAGCCAAGGAATGGACATAGATAGCTTAAGACTAGCTCAAAGATTGAGGACCATAACTAACAGGAGACTACATACAGAATTCTCAAAACAGGTTAAGGCCTCTGTCGAGGAACATAAAAATAATCCGGCTAAATTCTGGGCTATTATCAATTCGCTCCTAGGAACCAACAAATCAGGTAACACTGCCATCCATCTTAATGATACTGATGGAAATGAAGTTTCAGCTGATGGTACCAGTGACTTTATCAATAAGTTCTATGGTAATGTTGGGAAGAATCTAGCTGAGAAGTTCAGTCATCTAGATGGAGACACACAAATGCATGATGTTATGAACAATGATATGTACACTGAAGGTTATTTTCTTTTTAGGCAAGTTACTACAATCACACTTACTAAGTACATTAAAAAAATCAGCAGAAAAAAGGCCTCAGGAGTCAGCTATGTTAACGCCCATGTTCTGAAGGATTATCTTCTCTTACTGGTCCCACAAATTAAAATTCTTGTTGATAACTGCTTGGACAGGGGGATTTTCCCGAGGAAATGGGCAAAAGGTACAATCATCCCTATCCCCAAAAAGGGTGATTTGCAAAATCTAAGTAACTGGAGGCCTATAACGCTTCTTCCCATTATTAGCAAAATAATGGAAAGGGTTGTTCATGGTCAACTGATTGATCACATGATGACAAACAACATTCTTTCAAAATTTCAATATGGCTTCACCCCTGGACGTTCTACAGCAGATGCTGTACATGATCTAACCCAAACAATGTATATGGCTATTGGAAGGGGCAAACTTGCCTCTTGCTTGTATATAGACATGAGAAAGGCCTTTGACACGGTTCATCATGGTAGATTACTTGACAAACTAGGAATTATTGGCGCCAATACATTCGTCCTACGATGGTTCCAGAGTTACTTATGCAACCGCATACATTGTACATTAGCTAATGATATAGTATCCGAACCTATTGAAGTATCATACGGGGTCCCACAAGGTTCAATTTTGGGACCCCTCTTATTTTCTGTATATATTAACGAATTACCTAAAGTAGTAGAAAATTCCAAGGTGATATTATATGCTGATGATGCAGTTATGATCACGGAAGGGAAGTCAGCTGAAGACATCTCATGCATAGGTCAGCCGGACCTTGCCCTATTAACTGATTGGTGTGCCAAAAACCGGCTAACTATTAATGGTGATAAAACCATGCAGGTTATATATGGTACCCGTCCAAAGACTGAGGCAATAAATGTCCCTACTCTACAAATTGAAAATAAAAATGTTACCAAAGTTAAGCATTTTTGCTACCTGGGAGTTGAGTTGGATGAAAACTTAACTCTGAAAGGTCACATGTCTGGTGTTAGAAAACGCTGTGGTTTTAAGAACTATAGAACGCATAGAATACGAGATTATATAGATAATGACACCTGTCTTGAAATTTACAAACACTGTACACTCCCCTCATTGGAATATTGTAGCTTTATTATTGATAGTGCTACTCAGTTAGATCAAAAAAGTCTTCAGACCCAACAAAACAGGGGCCTGAGATCATGCCTAAGGATAAGAAACCCAAGAGATATCACGCAGGATGATTTACATACACAATGTGGTATGTCTAAGTTAGTCAATAGAAGAGACACACAGTTACTCCTACATCTGCATAAATTGTCAAAAACGCCAGACAATATCATGATATCTGAAAACCCCAGAACCAGAGCACAAAATAAAATTCGTTTTAAAACTGGTAGACAGAGATTACATGTGGTAAAGAGATCACCACTTGTAAGAGGGTGTCTTCTCTGGAACTCGCTTGATCTAAATGTACAACAAATTGAATGTCGGGCTAAATTCAAAAGTATTATTGAGAAGATGGATTTCAGCCAAGTTAAGTTGAGACATGCTCAAATGATATGATATCTAATTCAGGGTTAAGCTCGCTCCTTATTACTATGACAGGCCAGTCAATGACATATGGTAAGTACAATGCACCAGCATTGCTCCCCTTACTGCCTGGGTGATTGAGAACGATGATTTCCTGAGACATTGAACTCACTCACATGCCAGGACAACACCAACACTTGCCAGGTACAGTGCACTAGCACTGCCCGCAAGAGCTGCCATAGCAAACAACCGATGTATGTAATTGCATGTATTACTATGACATTTCAGTAAATAACATTTGGTAAGTACAATGCACCAGCATTGCTCCCATCACATAACCTAACTGATCGAGAAGGATGATTTTATGAGATGCTGAACTCAATCATATCCTACGATGACACCAGCACTCTTGCCAGGTACAGCGCACTAGCACTGCCCGCAAGAGCTGCCATAGTATAATAGCTGATGTACATAATCTCATGTATACATAATCATTCATAAGATTCATACCATCATACACCTGGTACAGTGCACTAGCACTGCCCGGTAGTTTATAAAGACATCACACCTACTACTATTGGATAGGTCCATGTGCACCAGCACTGCCCTCCTAGACCTAATTTTTTTGAATCAGCTCTGACACAGGGGTTACCAACGCCCCTCTCTCATCCCTCATAGTTAGAGTTGTTATATAATCTGCTACACCCAGTCTATCTAACACCCTACAGGCTGGTAAATCACTTAATTTATGTATTTATAAGTTTTTCATTTATATGTACATAGCATTATGATTCATCTTTTGAAAATCGCAGTGAGAGCCGTGACATGGAATGAATGAAAAAATCTTACAAATCTTACAAATCTTATCAATGTAGGCCTGGGCCTACTAACTGTAGTCTAGGCTATTGAAAAAAAGGGGGGACAGTGCTATAGGCAATTTTATCAATCTAGGCCTACTAACTGTATTCTAGGCTATTGATGAAGGGGGGGAGGCAGTGCTATAAGCAATTTTATCAATGTAGGCATAGGCCTACTAGCTGTGTGCCTCTACATAGGTAACAATCGCCACGGGCATCACGGCCCTTTTAGGCCTATTTAAAAATCGACGGACCCAGAAAAATTAGGAATAAAAATCGACCCACAGGGATTTTTTTAAAGTTCTTATATACCTAAAATCTGACACAGTGACACAGTCTTTCTGCTTAAAATCGACACAGTGATATGGTCAAAATTTTTGGTACCCATGTAGAGGCACAACTGTAGTCTAGGCTATTGAAAAAAAGGGGGGGGCAGTGCTATAGGCAATTTTATCAATGTAGGCCTACTAACTGTAGTCTAGGCTATTGAGGAAAGGGGGGGGGGCAGTGCTATATAAGCAATTTTATCAATGTAGGCCTACTAACTGTAGCCTAGGCTATTGAAAAAGGGGGGACCGGTGCCATAGGTAATTTGATCAATGTAAGCCTACTAACTGTAGCCTAGATTATTGATAAAGGGCTCATCACCTAGAGAAATTTCACTTTAGAGCGACATGGCACACTCTCCCAGTAGACAAGTATGTCACTATGCAGTCGATATAGAGCTAAATGTTAGATTTTTGTCCTCATGTTGACAGGCATAGCATATAATATTTCTTAACCACGGTGGCATACGTTACTTCAACAGCAGAATCATCATAGATATTGACAGTAAGAGGCCATCCATTAATTACATACGCACCAAGGAGGGGTGGGGGGGGGGGGGTTAGGCCAAATGCGTACAGATGCGTACAGGGGGGTGGGGGGGGGGGTCTAGGTCGATTTTGGATTACGCATTGTGTACGCATAGGGCCGGTTTTCTGGTCATTTTAGACGTAAACTGCTACATTTTAGGTCCAAATATCCCACCAGATTTTGAAAATGTCTTTGAAGTATACTAGTTTAAGAAGGTTGGATTGGCAAACATTTTTCACCCCCTCATCAATTAGCCATAAATAATTGCGACCCCCCCCCCCCCCAATAAGTTCTGCTTTTAGAAAGTGTCCCTTCCCCTTAACAAATTGCACAATGACGATTGGTCATGAGTACTTAAGTGGATCATATTTAGTTTTGACCACCCCATCATGCAAGCTTATCCTCCGTGTACCTCACGTCCACTACCACCTCCTCACCACATCCACTACCATTTCTCTCTCACATCCAACCTCTCTCTCACATCCAACCTCTCTCTCACGTCCAACCCCATCTCTCAAGTCCAACCCCTTCTCGTGAGGGAAGGGAGTGGACGTAAGGGAAGGTAGTGGAAGTGAGAGAGGCGTTGGACGTGAGGTCAGGATTGGGGTTGGACGTGAGGTTGGGGTTGCATGTGAGGTTGGGGTTGCATGTGAGGTTGGGGGTTGACGTGAGGTTGGAGTGCTCAAGGTTGGGGTATAACGTGAGGTTGGGGTTGGATGTGAGGAATGTGAATGATATAGTGGATGTGGACGTGTGGAATGGACGTGAGATTGGTGCCTACAGACAGGGGGCGTACAGTCAGGGTGGCCTACAGGCAGGGGCCTCCAGATCCGGAGGGCCTGTTGGCAGGGGGCCTGTGTTCCGTGGGCCTGTCGGATGAGGGCCTACAGTCAGGGGGGCCTTATTCCGGATACCTATTAAAAGAGCCAGATCCCCCAAAAAAGAGTTCCACCCCCTTCATACGCACCTATTAACCCTAAAAGTTCCTAAGGCCAAATAAACAAAGGTGCGTTTCAGGTTACCAGACAGGGCCGACCCTAGAAATTTTTATCCAATTTTGAAAAAGTATTTAGATTTTAAGTAATTTTTGGACCAATTTAATAGTCCACGAGCCAACGTTGTTTTCGGTGAGTCCGACCTGCCCTACCTAGATTTTTAGGCCATGTAACCTGAAACACATATTCTTTTTTGGCCTAACAAAGTTTATAACATCGCCATATTTTATCAGAGGGGGGGGGGTCAAAGTGAAATGAGTATGTACGCATGGGGGGGGGGGGTAGTCAAATGCGTACATATGGTGCAACAGGGTGGGTGGGCGGGGGGGGTCTTTTTTGGCAAAAATGTGCGTACGTAATTAATGGATGGCCCCTTATAGGATCGGCGAAGGTTCGGGGTGCGGCTTTTACGGGAGTTTTTGCTACTATAGTACAGTACTGAAATCACCATAATCAGATCGCCAGTACACCTTATAGGATCTGCCCAAAGTCTTGGAGCGGCTTAAAGATTGACCGTGTGATTAACATCACAAACGACTTAGGGTCAGGGTGACTGATTGGATTGATGGACTAAACGACTGAATCCATAAATATTATTTCAGGAACAATGACTTATTTCTCAATTCTGAGAGCGGGAATGTATTCCTGGGTCAAAACTACCCTTAAATCATGTGTCACACTAGTATGTTATCATATTTCAGCTGAGCAGGTGAGCAGGTTTCTGTTTTGCCATGTCGGCCGGCCGCAGGGCAGCGTGTGCTACAGATGATTAACTCCCCTCCAGTCAAATTACCACTGCCTACATGTCTAGCAGGGGGGGGGGGGGAGTACTCACATTTCCATATAGTCTTTGTTGTGATATGTGCATTGTCAGTGCAAAGTGAATCAGGGTTATCACTTGTTACACAAATAATAACAAGTAACCTCCTCTATAACCTCTAGTACTCAAGTGTTTGATAGATGTCTGAAACAAGTAGCACGGGAGCACCCTGCTGCATTTGTAAACAAATGTGGTGAGATGCTCTATAGTAAACAAGGGGGCAAAGATATCTGGGACTATAGTTGTGGTCTATTTCCTTACATTGAATGGTAACTCCCAATACTCGAAATTTAAAAAGTTATCTAAAGTGCCATCACAACCGGGATGAAGTATAGTTATCAGCAAAGTTTGTGGTCTACTTTCCTTAAAATTAATGCTACAATGTATTCCCAATACCCAAAATTGAAAAAAGGTATTTAACATGCCATCACACCATGAATGAACTGTAGTTATTGGAAAAGTATGTGGTCTATTTTCTCAAATTGAATGGTAACTCCGAATACTTGAAATAGAAAAAGTTATCTAACATGCCAGCGCAACCGGGGTGAACTATAGCAATTAGCAAATTATGTGGTATATTTCCTCAAATTTAATGGTAGCTCCCAATGCTCAAAATTTAAATTCCTAAATTTAGAATGCCATCACACCAGCGATGAACTATAGTTATCAACAAAGTATATGGTACACTTTCCTTAAAACTAATGGTAACTCCCAATACCCAAAATTGAATAAAGGTATTTAACATGCCATCACACCAGGGATGACCTATAGTAATCAGCAAAGTATGTGGTCCACTCTCCTCAAATTTTCAGTACTTAAAATCGAGAAACTGATTTAAAATGCCATCACACCAGTGATGACCTATAGTTATCAGAAAAGTATATGGTCCACTTTTCTCAAATTAAATGGTAACTCCCAATACTCAAAATCGAAAACATGATTTAAATTGCCAGCACACCAGGGATGAACTATAGTTATCAGCAAAGTATGTGGTATACTTTCCTTACAATTAATGGTAACTCCAGATACCCAAAATTGAAAAAAGATATTTAACATGCCATCACACCAGGGATGAACTATAGTTATCAGCAAAGTATATGGTCCACTCTCCTCAAATTCTCAATACTTAAAATCGAGAAAGTGATTTAAAATGCCATCACACCAGGGATGAACTATAGTTATTATTAAAGTATGTGGTCCACTTTCCTCATATTTAATGATAACTCCCAATACTCAAGATCGAAAAAATGTGATTTAAAATGCCATCCCATCAGGGATGTACTATATTTACGCTGTTGCAACAAGTAGCGGTTGTACATCGTCCGTGGCAGGCAGTGGAGTGTCACGGCTGAGTGGCCATGCCTCTTGGGGACCAACCCTCCCCTTACCCTTCACTCATAGTCATAGTACCTGGATGAATCAGCAATTTTTTTTACATGCACCAAGTCTAACATACCCACATTTTAAGGGCATAAATCACCTGACGTACATAATCGGTATTAAAATGTCATGTAAAATTATCTTAATAGTCGCATCTATACATTTCTAACATACCGTATTTGACGTAATAAGCGCCTTCCCCCTAATAAGCGCCCCCCCCTTTTGAGGCATTTTAAAACTAGAACAAAGGGTCAAATTTCGCGATTTCGGGGACATTTAAACTCTTAAGTACTAAAAACGTCATAAAAATAATTTTATAAGCGCCCTGGGCGCTTATTACGTCGAATACGGTATTACATTTCAAGACACACATCATATGTACACTTGGTAAGGTTTATTTATGTTTTATCATGTTCAGAAAGGGTACGGCAGTCAATAGATCACAGATCATGTACGTCACCGATCATGTACGGCCACCGATCATGTACGACCATTTTTTAGTTGCACTGACTTGGTGAGAGTGAGCCTAATATTATAAAAACTGTGTTAGAACTTTAATATCTAATATAGTAGCAAGCTGCCAGAACGTACCAAAACGTATTGAAACTCGCATCTCTGGTGTTAGAGACTTCCAGTTTACGAAATAAAATGAAAGGTGGTGGGGGAGGGGGGGGGTGTTAATTATAAATATAAACATGTGCAGGGGTTTATGAACTGTAAATTCTCGTGTTAACAGTAAAACTTAGTTACAAAATTTCAAAGTCCCATTTTACCTAAATGAAAAGTAGACAGTTGTTTTCCTGTTGATTTTAGCCTTTTTTGGGTATATCATATCATATATCTTTAATTCTTTTCCTGTTTTTTTTCTTTTCTGGATTTCACATCGGAGGGAATAAACGAGAAGGACGTAAGGACATGCGTCATTTGTAAACAAATGTGGCTATCCCTGTGTCAGGCATGGGCCATAAATGGAGAACGGGATATAGGGAGAACTGGATGAAGGGAGAACTGGATGAAGGGAGAACAGGATGAAGGGAGAACAGGGATAAATGGAGAAAAACTGAAAACTGGATAAACGGAGAATGGGATGAGCGAAGAATGGGATAAAGGGAGAGCAGGATAGAGGGAGAACGGGATAAACGGAGAAAAACAGAGAACGGGATGAACAGAGAATGGGATAAATGGAGATAGGGATAAACGGAGAAAAACAGAGAAACAGAGAAAGGGGGAACAGGATAAAGGGAGAACGGGAGAATGGGGAAGGGAGAACGGGATGAACGGAGAACGGGATAAAGGGAGAACAGGACAAACAGAGAACGTGATGAACTGAGAACGAGACGAACGGAGAACAGGATGAACTGAGAACAGGACAAAGGGAGAACGAGATAAAGGGAGAACGTGATAAAGGGAGAACGGGATAAACGGAGAATGGGATAAACGGAGAACGGGATAAACGGAGAACGGGATATAAACAGAGATGGGGATAAACGGAGAACAGGATAAATGGAGAACGGGATAAAAGGAGAACGGGGGAAAACAAGAGAAACAGAGAGCGGAAGAAACAGATAATGGGATAATGGGAGAAAGGGAGAAAGGGAGAAAGGGAGAACGGTATAAACGCAGAATGGCATAACCGGAGAACAGGAGAAAGGGAGAAAGGCATAAACGGAGAACGGGGAGATTAGGAGAACGGGAGATTAGGAGAACGGGAGATTAGGAGAACGGGAGATTAGGAGAACAGGATAAAGGGAGAACGGGATGAACGGAAAAGGGGATAAACAGAGAACGGGATAAAGGGAGAACGGGATAAAGGGAGAACTGGGTAAAGGGAGAAGGAGATGAACGGAGAACGGGATAAACGGAGAATGGGATGAACGAAGAACGGGAGAAAGGGAGAACGGGATTAAGGGAGAACGGGAAAAACGGAGAACAGGATAAAGGGAGGAAGGGAGAACGGGATAAACGGAGAACGGGATAAACAGAGAACGGGATAAACAGAGAACGGGATGAAGGGATAAACGGAGAATGGCATAAATGGAGAACGGGATAAACGGAGAACGGGATAAACGGAGAACGGGATAAACGGAGAACGGGATGAACGGAGAATGGGATAAAGGGAGAACGGGATAAAGGGAGAACGGGATAAAGGGAGAACGGGATGAAGGGATAAACGGAGAAGGGGATAAACGGAGAAGGGGATAAACGGAGAAGGGGATAAACGGAGAAGGGGATAAACGGAGAAGGGGATAAACGGAGAAGGGGATAAACGGAGAATGGGATAAAGGGAGAACGGGATAAAGGGAAAACGGGATAAAGGGAGAACGAGATAAAGGGAGAAGTGGAAAAGGGAGATCGCGAAAAACGAAGAACGCGAAACCGAACAACGCGAAAACGTAGAACGCGAAAACGTAGAACGCGAAAACAGAGAACGCGAAAACGGAGAACGCAAATACAGAATCATGAGCGGGGGGAGTGGGGGCGGGGTGACCGGAGAACGGGAAATTCAATATAGAGCGACGGCAAAGGCATGGACGAGTAGCACACGCTGCCCTGCAGCCGACCGACACGGCGAAACGGAAACGCCAATGGTGTCGTAGCTCACGCTCCGATCGACTCGCTTTTCGGCCGAGACGTAAAACAGCGGTTACGTGCTGCCGGGCGCTGACGCCCACAGCCACCTGCTCGCCCCCAGCCACCTGCTTTCCCACATCCACCTGCTCACCTACAGCCAAAATCATCTGCAACGCACGCCACGCGTGGCCGCCAGACACGGCGAAACAGATACATGCCGCTGCAGTTTACACTCCGACCGACTCGCTTTTTGGCTGAGACGTTAAGCAGCGTTTACGGGCTGGCGTGCGACGACGCCCACCGCCACCTGCTTGCCCCCAACCACCTGCTTGCCCACGCCCACCTGCTTGCCCACACCCACCTGCTCACCTGGAATTTGATCAAATAAGGCGTGTGACCTATCAAAGTGCATCAGATTTTCCTGTAGATTACGATTCTGCTGTCAGAAATGAGAAATAACGTATTTTATTAAAATTAGATCACTCATTCGACTTTCTAATGACAAAAGGGGTATGTGTGAGGCTTGTGGTGGCCTGGTAAGTAGCAGAGAGCTGCATAAGAAGTAGCAGACGACATTCACCATATATTTAACCCTGAGTCTCCCTTTAAGGGCCGCAAATCGGAACTGGCAGAAAAATCGTCGTATGATCAATCTCGGCGATTTAACATACAAAATTTGGCAATTCAACATCAACACCTGGCGATTTATCATATAGGTACCATTAGCAGACATGTGTGTGGGGGGGGGGGGGGTATTTTGGCGAGTTCCCAAACCGGAACTGGCAAACTGCGGTGAGCGATAATAGCAGAAAATCGTCGATTCAACATCAAAAGTCGGCGATTTAACATCAAACTTGACAATTTAACTTTTCCTTTTTGTTTTATCAGCGATTCAACATCAAAACTTGACGATTCAACTTGTCTTTTTTGTTATATCACTTATCACTGGGATGGGAAGAAAGCACATACACGTACACGTACACAAACAGTTGAAACACTGCCAGTCACAGTCCCAGATCGTACCATGTACCCAAAAGGGGTGGCCGCTAGCAATTCAATTCAATTCATATCAGATTACCCTGGCACACTTAGGCCAAATAAAAAAAAAGGTTGGTTTCCGGTAACATGGTCAGACAACCCAGACCCGGCCGGTCGGATTTTTTTATTTTTTTTCTAATATATTTTTTTTAATTTTCTCATTTTAGGCCTATTTTTAGCGTTTTTCCTCTAAAATCCTTAAAAATTATCCGATTTACAAACCGTAAAAACTGGTATGTAGGGAAAAATTTGAAAAAGAGAAAAAAAAGAGGGGGACCCGGCCCTGTTTTGCTAGACCCGGTCGGGTGACCGGAAACAAACCTTCTTTTTTTTTTGGCCTTACCGATAGAGATCAAAGCCCAAAAGAACAGTTTTCGCAATGAAAGAGAAATGGCTAGCCCACTGGGGCTCAACTACTTAAGACCTAGCACCTTGAGCCCCGGGCTAGCCATAAAAGTAGCACGTCAGGGCTGAGCTGCATTTGTAAACTATTATGTAAAATGTGCATACATGTACTTTCCATGTTTTATTATTATCATCATATTCAAGAGACCTCAGCAAGGCTACTGACACATACATACATCTCAAAATTGTCATTCCCATCATTATGATTTATATTGTAGAGACCTTGGCAAGTCTACTGATGCATACATATACTTTCTATGTTAGAAACTGTTTCATTGTGATTATCATATTCAGGAGACATCAGCAAGGCTACTGACACATACATACATCTCAAAACTTTCTTTCCATCATTATAATTTATATTGTAGAGACCCTGGCAAGTCTACTGATGCATACATGTACTTTCCATGTTAAAAACGTTTTTTATTGTAATTATCATGATATTCAAGAGACCTCAGCAAGTCTACTGATGCATACATGCATCTCACAACTATTTTTCCTGTCATTATAATTTCTATTGCAGAGACCTTGGCAAGTCTACTCTAGACCACTGTACTTTCTATATTAGAAACTTCATAATTATTCAAGAGACCTCAGCAAGGCTACTGACACACACATGCATGTCAGCAATTTTTTTTCGCATCATTAAAATTTATATTATAGAGACCTTGGCAAGTGTACTGACACATACATGTACTTCCTATGTTAGAAACATACATGCATGATTTGATTTGATTTGATTTTATTCGATTTTCTTTATCCTGGCAGGAATTTATGGCATAGTAGACCGTGTCAAACAAACACCAGCAGTTTTCCGATGAGCGGAGGTAATAAAAGGCAAGTAAGCCTTTGTAGGAATAATGAAAAATAGAAGGAACAAGCTCATTAGGAGCATGATCCTGCTATTGTCAGGTCGGCTCACTCAAAGCAGGATTCATCAATGAAAGATCCAGGGAAGGACAAAGTGAATGTCGGCAAAGAGCAGGTTAGTGTGAGAGAATTGAAAGATAAAATCCTTTATGCTGGGAATAAAGCGTTTTACAGCAATTTCTTCCCTGCATCGTTTTCATACAAATCACAGGCCGGTGAGATGCACTATTTCAACTGTGTTGAGCAGGGTTATGCATTTTTTAAAGCCGGTTTTGCTGGATATGCCAACATTGAGGGAAAAGTAATGAAACTGACAAACCCATATGACATCAAAGAACTAAGCCATGAGGTAGTGATGGACGACAAGGTGCTGCAATAATGGTTAGAGTATAGAGTAGAACTCCATTTGGGACCAATAGAATCCATTAGGTACCTATAGTTATCAATAGAATCCATTATAGGTAATTGACCCCTGCAGCCAGTCTGGCCAGGCTCTGATCAATGGCTGACCAGGCTGGCCACCGGCACACTGGATGCTGAGAACAATGGCGCCCCCTAGTGTGTAACTAATAAACTACTCAATATGATTGAGTCTCAACATAAACTAAGGATGTTGACTTTAAACAGCAGTACCCTAGTTTTCTAAATCTATTTAAATAAGCAAGATATGGCTCTATCAAAATAGCAATGGTATATCAAAAAGTGTATTTTGAACAAATATTCAAACTGCAATATTTCAGGATTCCCTTCATCAATTGAGATGGAATAAATACCATGTTGTAGTTTTTTTTAAGGTATTTTCAGATTTTGTATGTGGAATGGTCATGACGGCCATATTTGATGTGGTTACAATGGCAACCAATAAATAGACAAAGGCCCATGGCCAGAGGATATTTTGGTATCGTTCCCCCCGAGGTGGGGCTGGGGCAGTATCCCACGAAGCCGCAGGCTGAGTGGGATGCGCCCCCGGGGATGCGCCCCAGCCCCACCGAGGTGGGAACGATACCAAAAATTCTCTGACCATGGGCCTTTGCCTTTATTTCATGGTTTTTAACCTTAAAAATATGTTAAATTGCATATAAATGGCCATAAGAATTTGAACAAATGATGATGGCATAGGCCATGTGATACAGGAACATTGTATCCCATGGGGGGCATGGGATACGGGATTTCTAGTACTTAAGCATAGTGATCATTGTATCCGCCATGAAATAATTCACAAAATCACTATTTCTAGGATATTTTGATCAAAAATACACCAAAAATAATGGGAAATATTAGTACCATCTTTTTAATCGTGAAAAACTCTCTAAAGTAGGTTTTCACAAAAAAGAATCATATTATTCTACATTTTTATTGATTTTTACCTGAACGAGAAGAACGTAAGGACATGCGTCCTTTGTTTACAAACGAATGTGGCAATCCCTGTGTCAGGCATGGGCCATATACCTGTTAAACTTTTAAACAGGAATATATATATATATATATATATATATATATATATATATATATATATATATATATATATATATATATTTATATATATATATATATTTATATATATATGTGGCCAGGTGAGGGAAAACGTGCCTCCAGGGGGGATTTTTAGTACTGGTTTTGGCCACCAGGGGGCAGTATATGGGTAAAACACTGAAAAATATACTAAAAAATGCTTGAGACCAATTTTTCAAGGGGAATCCAGTGATATGCTTAGAATTATTCCATCTCCACTAAAAACGTTCCATTTTTGGAATGCAAAAGGAACATTTGTCGCCATTGAAACATGGAAAATTGGCATATATGGCAATTTCTGGTTGCCATGGAAACACTCCATTATTCCAAATGGGAATTTTTTGCCACAAATGTTTTTGAAAATTTCACAAGGAACTCAGAAGCAAAAACAGTCCTCAGAAATTCCCTCTAGAACCAATTTTATGATAAAAACATCAGATGTCTTTGGTTATTTTTCAACAAAACTCTAATTTTTACATTATTAGTATTCATAATAGGATATAGTGGATTTAGAGCTTATTTGCCATTTTCAGTTGTACACACCAAGCCCGGTTTGACAAGCAGTTACAGCAAAACTACTTGGGATATCTTAGCTCAAGATATCTCATTTTAAAGCCTGTAACATGGACTTTGAAAAGCCATTTCCACCCTGGATGCACGTTTTCCATCACCTGGCCACATATATATATATACATATATATATATATATAATTTGCTGTTTTGGGGGAAATTTCTTTTTTGCGATTTTGAACTATTTTCTCACCAAATTAAACGTTTTTGGTAAAATTTCACTTTTTTGCGATTCCAAACTTTTTTCTCCTCAAATTAGACGTTTTTGGTAAAATTTCATTTTTTTGTGATGCCAACTTTTTCTCTCGCCAAATTAGACGTTTTTGCTGAAATTTCACCTTTAATGCGATTCCAAACTTTTTTCTCGCCAAATTAGACGATTTTAGCGAAATTTTGCTTTTTTTCGATCCTGAACTTTTTTCTCGCCAAATTAGACTTTTTTGGTGAAATTTCGCTTCTTGCAAACTAGACGTTTTTGGCGAAATGTCGCTTTTTTGCGATTCCGAACTTTTTTCTCGCCAAATAAGACGTTTTCGGTGAAATTTCGCTCTTTTTTGATTCCGAACTTTTTTTCTCGCCAAATTGGCCGTTTTTTTTTTATTAAAGGGTTACTGTCCTTAAAGGGTTAGTTTGAGTCATGTATAGCTGACAATGGAACACTCTGCGGTCTTAAAGGGTGCCACACACACACACACACACCAACCCTCCTCCCTGTGTTCTACATACTGACCCCTATCAACCTGGCCGGGGGGGGGGGGGGGGTGAGCAAACAGTCCCATATACTGACCCTTCCACCTGTCCTACAAGGGGGGGGGGGTAAAATGTGCCCCCACCCCTGATGGTCACGTGTGTCTGGTTGCCATGGTGTTAGAGACATGTCGACTGCTTAGGTCGACAGATAAGTCGACAGATAGGTCGACAGACAGGTCGAAAGACAGGTCGCCATGTCTACTGCTTAGGCGATAGGTCGACAGTTCGACCGATAGGTTGTCAGGTCAACAAATAGGTCCACAGGTCGACAGATAGGTCGACATGTCAACAGATAGGTCAACAGGTCGACTGCTAAGGCGACAGGTCGACTGCTAAGGCGACAGGTCGACAAGATAGGTCGACAGGTCGACAGATAGGTCGACAGATAGGTCAACAGGTTGACAGATAGGTCGACAGGTTGACAGATAGGTCGACATGTCAACTGATAGGTCGACAGGTCGATTGCTAAGGCGACAGGTTGACAGATAGGTCGACATGTCAACTGATAGGTCGACAGGTCGATTGCTAAGGCGACAGGTTGACAGATAGGTCGACGGGTCGACTGCTAAGGGCCTTAAAGACTGCCATATGTCGACATACTGGCCGCCAGGTCGAAATGCTGGCCGTCAGGTTGACATACTGCCCGCCATGTCGACATACTGGCCGCCATGTCAACATACATGCCGCCATGTTGACATACATGCCGCCATGTCAACATACATGCCGCCATCTGATTGGTGGACGTGAGAAAAGCAGGTGGTGGACGTGAGAAGGAGGTGGTGGACGTGAGAAGGAGGTGGTGGACGTGAGAAGGAGGTGGTGGACGTGAGAAGGAGGTGGTGGACGTGAGAAGGAGGTGGTGGATGTGAGGAGGAGGTGGTGGACGTGAGGAGGAGGTGGTGGTGCTTTGGGTTTCATCTGTCAACACCTGTCCACATCTGTGAATATCTGTTGACAAATGACAGATGTCGACATATGTGGACAGGGATGTCGACATATGTGGACAGATGTCGACATATATGTGGACAGATGTCGACATATATATGTGGACAGATGTCGACATATGTGGACAGATGTCGACAGATGCTTAGGTGACGGGTCGACAGGTCTACAGATGGATTGGTCGACAGGTGGACAGATGGAATGGTCGACAGGTCGACATGTGGATTGGTCGACAGGTCGACAGATGAAGTGGTCGACAGGTCGACAGGTGGATTAGACGACAGGTCGACAAGTGGACTGGTCGACAGGTGGATAGGTCGACATGTTGACTGCTTAGGTGACGGGACTTAGGTCGACAGGTGGACTGGTCGACAGGTCGACAGATGGACTGGTCGACAGGTGGATTGGTCGACAGGTGGACAGATGAAATGGTCCACAGGTCGATTGGTCGACAGGTCGACAAGTGGACTGGTCGACAGGTGGATAGGTCGACATGTTGACTGCTTAGGTGACGGGTCGACATGTCGACTACTTAGGTGACGGGTCGACAGAGTCGACAGGTGGATTGGTGGACAGGTCGACAGATGGAGTGGTCGACAGGTCAACAGGTCAACAGGTCGACAGATGGAGTGGTCGACAGGTCGACATTTTGGCTGCCATCAGGTTGACATCTTGGCCGCCATCGGGTCGACATCTCGGCCGCCATCAGGTCGACAGATTGGTCGCCATCAGGTCGACAGATTGGCCGCCATTGGTAGCTTAGATGTCGACATGGTAGCTAAGATGTTGACATGGCGGCCTAGCTTTTTTGACATGGCGGCCTAGCTTTTTTGACATGGCGGCCTAGCTGTCGACATGGCGGCTTAGATGTCGACATGACGGCTTAGATGTTGACATAGTGGCTTAGATGTCCACATGACACTATGTCGACCGCTGTCGTCCCTTTGTCAACACTATGTCAACATGGCGGCATGACTGTCGACCAGCTGTCCACACTCTGTTGACATGGCGGCATGACTGTCGACATGTCGGCGGAACTATCAACCTGCTGTCAACATGGGGGCGGAACTGTCGACCTGCCGTCGATACTCTGTCGACATGGCGGGATGACTGTCCAACCAAATAGCACCTTCCATACCTCCCATCGCAATCCAGTCCTTATCTCTGGGTCTGATCTCATACTGATAAGAGGACCTCAGCTGTCAATCAGAGCTGCCAACCGTGCAGGGAAGGTGCTGTTCTGACCAATCAGCATGCAGTCTTAGCAGCACCAGGCCCTGCCCTGCAGGGTATCATATGTCAGGGACACGTGCCTCCAAACAGGGCGGCCTGAAATTAAAGGGGGTTTGCACGTTTTTTCATACAAAACATAAATGGCAATCCCATGGGGCATTCACTTAAAGACCTATTCACCTAGCACCTATTGATGCCCCAGGATTGCCATAAAAATGGATTAAATGAGCCAAAATCGGGTTGATTGTCCCTCAAGTTGGCAAGCCAACCATATGAAGGGAAATACTACCAGAGACAAATGGTTTGGGATCCCTAGTAACCATATACCAAATATTACGAATCCAGAAAATCTAAGCTTTGAACCAATTTTTGAGAAGATGGCAGGGGGCTCAAAATCGGCCAAAGTTCGGCCAAAAATTCGCCAAAAGGCGCGATCGGTAAAGGAAGAGTTAAGGGAAAGTTAACTTTTTTGAGATTTTGAACTTTTTTTCTCGCCAAATTGGCCATTTTTAGGGAAATTTCTCTTTTTTTCGATATTGGATTTTTTTCTCGCCAAGATGGCAGTTTTTTTTGGGGGAAATTTCAATTTTGTGAGATTTTGAACTTTTTTCTCGCCAAATTAGCCGTTTTTTGCGGAAATTTTACGTTTTTGACGTTTAGAGAAGATGGATCGGAGATCTGTCTTTCCCTTCTTAGGGACCGGGGCTTTTGCAGCGGTACTGCTGACAAGCGTCGGACCCTTCTTCTTCGGATCCTTTGCCGCCGTGTTACTGGCCGGCTTTGGATCTGTTTTCCTCGGATCCTTCGCCTCCGTGCTACCGGTTGGCTTCGGATCCGCCTTCTTCACGTCTTTCGTCACAGACGATGGAGTTTTCTTCGGATCCTTCGGCCCCGTAGTAGTGGTAGCCTTAGGATCGGTCTTTTTAGTACTTTGGGTACTACTTTTCTTGGGGTCCGGCTTCTTAGGCTCAACCTTTGGTTGAGGCTTCTTGCCGACACCTGACTGCTTGGTCACTTTTGTACTAGTCCGAGAATCGGACGACTTCGACCGACTCCGACTAGTCTTCTGTCCACCACGACTCGTCGGACCCGTAGTGTCACTCTCCTTGCTGCTATCCATCGACAGCTTGCGACTCACCGTCTCCTTAACAGTCGGAGAGATGCTCAGGTTGACCAACCAGGATGGTCGGACCGTACTTCCAGTTGGTTCGGGCTCCTGTTCGGAGAGCACGATTCCCTCGAGTAGACCGGAATCCTCACTGCCAGTTGGCGATGGGGACTTCCGGATTGGTGAGACAGCGGGATCGACAGACATCTCCGCTAGACTCTCACTGAGCTCATCACCGTCCTGGAGTTGGGCTTCAACCAGTCCCTTGACAGCGGAAGCCGTCTCGGAGTCAACGTTTAGTTCGGAGTGACGGAGCTGCTGCTCTGCCATCCTCACCGTTCTTAGCGAGTGTCTTTCGACGGGGGAGTTTCGCCGCCCTCTTTTGTCTCACAGACCACTAGAAAGAGTACTCACTGCTCACAACTCTTTTAACTGCTTTCTTCTTCTCCAAACCGTCCAAAACTCGATCCTCCGCTGCCGACTGCCGCCGCGATTGACTTCAGTATGAACCGAAATCAACATGGCGGTCCCCTCGCTTTTGTTTTCAAAACAAAGCGCATGCGCAGCGTCTCGCGTGATTGGACGCGATCCCGTTATCCGGCGTGACCCAATTATCAGATTAATCAGGTCACGACCTCTCCCGCCCGCAGCTCGGGCTGTAAGGATCAACATGCCACTCGGGCGGCTCCCAAAAGTCAAATTTACTTCGAATAAAGAGCTCATCGGGAGTATTAGTGAATATATATGGGAAATCGAAGATTATCCCACCGGATCACTCTTATATTCTTTTCCACTGACTCTGAGCACCCCTGTCGGTAGCACACATACAACATATAAGGACAATACAGGACACCACACTCGTTGTGTAAACAAGCTAGGTTACGGCCCCCCTAGCCACAAGCCTAGGGCTCCGCCGAACGGGATTACCGTTCGCATCAAGTAACCTGGCCGAAGGACACTCGTTCTTAACTAATAATCCAGCCTTGATTTTAGTTTTCCGTGCCCTTCTTCCTTCGCCTGCCGAGACTTTCTTTTTCACGGTCTTTCGGAGTTTCCTTCGTACCCGCCCCTTGGGGGTATCCACTGACACCCCTTCCAAGGGTACAAATTTAGCCTCCGGACTCTCCTCCTCCACCTCCGTTTCAGGGGTGAGCTCCCTCCCAGCCCAAGCACGCAACCGAGCCACATGGCTCGTCTGGATGCGACCTGCTGCAGACTGGATCAACACAGTCGTCTGACTGATACATTTGACCACAGTGTGTGGTCCATCCCAGTTATTCGCCAGCTTGAAATTACAGAGTGGTTCATAAGCTATGTAATATCAAGGGAGCCCCCAGATGGAGAATCCACCCCTTTACTAATGCCTCCGCACAAGTAGCAGCACTGTGATCCTCCAGTGGGTACACGCGTGTGTATTTTGTATAGTAATCCGAGACTACCATCATACACGTATTCCCTCTCGGAGTGGGTTTTACCTCACTAATAATGTCTACAGTTATCCGAGCAAACCTTACTCCGAATAGCTCCTGTTGTAATGGCAATTTTCCCAATCCCGGACCAGGCTTGCCCAAACAACAGGCCGGACATGTCTCGATCCACCTCAAAAGGTCACCAGACATTCCCGGCCAATAATATCTTCTACTCAGCCGTTCCAGCGAGCGTTTCTTTCCGAAATGCCCACTTGTGGAATGGCCGTGGCAATAGTAAAGGATGTCCTTCCGCATAGCGGCCGGGATTACCATTTGTAACACCCTCCGCTTTCCTGGACAAGACTTCCACCAGCACAACAACGCATCCCGTATCTCTAGTTCATGGAACTGAGCCAGGAAGTGTCGCATTTCACGATTCTCCAGTGATATTTCGGGTCTCACTGGACAGACCCCTGTAGGGACCAGCTCCCTCAGTCGTGCTATGGTAGGATCGGCTATCTGGTACGTCCTTATAGTGTCGGTGGACCAATCCAACAGGTTCTGCAACGACCCATCATAAGGCAAACGCACACTCGCTACCACGGCATTGTGAGCACCACAATCCCCACACTCCGGACGCACACAACGGCGAACCGGACGTCTACTTAGGCAGTCAGCATTGATATGCTTTGTGCCCGCCGGGTGTTGGATATGAGAGTTCTCCAACCCGAACTCACTGAGGTGATCCAACCACCGACCAATCATCCCCTCCGCGTCCTTAAAATTAGGGAGCCACCTCAAGGCTGAATGATCCGTCCGTAATGTGAAATTACCTCCATACAAGAAGTGCCGAAACTTCTTAGTTTACACCACCACAGCGAGCAGCTCCCGCTTGGTAGTGCAATAATTTCTCTGTGCCTTGTTCATACTGTTACTAGTGAACGCCAGCGGGACCTCTACTCCGTCCTGGATTTGGGACAATGCGGCCCCGACGCTCTCATTGCTCGCATCAGTGTCAAGGATGAAATGCCCCTTCTCCGTAGGGTATTTCAGCACGGGGGTGGTTCGGAACAATGCCTTAATCTCTTTGAAAGCATCATTCTGTTCCCTCCCCCAGGGGAAAGGTTCTTTCTTCCTCCCCAGAGTCCAATGGCTCAACTTTTGCAGAGGTTGAGACACTCTAGAGAATCCGGGAATGAAGTCCCTATAATAGAAACAGAACCCTAAGAAGGATCTCACATCCTTCGGTTCTTTTGGAACTTCCCAAGTCTCCACAGTCTCCAATTTCGCCGGATCAGCCTGCACACCCTCGGTGGAGATGATCCGGCCCAAATAGACCATGGACTTCCGAAAAAGTTCACATTTCTTCGGCTTCAAAGTTAACCCATTGGACCGAATTCGTTCTAACACCTCTCCGAGGTTCAACGCACACTCCTCGAACGTCTTGCCAAAAACAATGACGTCGTCCAGATATACCAGGCACTTTCGCCACAATAGATCGCTCAACAGAGTTTCCATCATGGCCTCGAAAGTCGCCGGGGCGTTGCATAACCTGAAAGGCATCAGCTCAAACTGATACAGTCCAATATGGCTAGTAAAAGCCGTCTTCTCCTTATCATCCTCTTTCATTCCGATTTGCCAATATCCGGACTGCAAATCCAGGGTGCAGAACCATTGGTTCCCACCCAACGAGTTCAGGGTCTCATCAATTCGGGGTAGAGGATACGCATTTTTCTTGGTTACTCCATTCAGACGTCTATAATCGATACAAAATCGGATAGACCCGTCCTTCTTAGTAACCATCTGAACCGGACTAGACCAGGGGCTAGTGCTAGGCACAATCACCTTCTGTTCTAGCATGGTTTTCACTTGCTCTTCCACAACTCTTTTCTTAGCCAACGGCAAACGTCGGTAAGGCATTTTAAATGGCTGGGCATCTCCAGTATTGATGGAATGCAACACCTTGTCGGTTTGGCCCAAAGGCTCCCCCTCCACTTGCCATGCATCCTGATACTTCTCTACCACCCTTCTCAAGGAATTGAGATCCCTCCGATCCGTAAGATCCGTCTCGGAGATCATTTTCTCAAGTCCATCACTTAAAATGGTCGGAGAAGGATCACCCTTCATGCTCACATGCCCAGCAGGCATCACTGCCTCGCTGGTGAACACCTCCCCCAACACAGTATCCTTTTTCAGATACTTAGCTTCTAACCCAGGGTTAGAAACCGGCACCACGGTCCAAGCACCATCACCCACCAAGGTGTCCATGCCCACCAGACCGATACTTCCCAACATAGCCACATCCGGCTCCACAACTGCTTCTTCCTCTCTCCTAAGCCCCTTGCTTCGGACCAGCACGTCACACGTCTGTCCGGGAGGAATTTTCACAGTTTGGACCACCGTTGCCACTGTTGACACCTGTCGGAGCACAAACTGATTGATTGATTTGTTTAACGTCCAGACGTACATCAAGTACCTCACGGGACATCTCAAGTTGGCAAGGAGTCATCCACAAATAGTGGTAGTCTGCCTTGCAGTAGTAGGACAGATATTTATATGCTGCTTGCCCAATACAGCAGTGACCGCATCTATGGATGATCGAATCTATGAAATGAATGACCGCATCTATGAGGTGAGGGAGAAAACCGCTACCGGGGCACGTCCCCTACTCTTTTCGAAGGATAGCAAGTGTTCTTTTATTTGCCTGTTCCTACCCACCTGGGCTAGTACCATAGTAGGCAGGGCCAGACAAACCACGGCCTTTGATATCTCAGACGTGGTTCACTGAGGAGGAATCCCATGCCAGACCACCAGCAAGAAGGCCCGGGCCCGGGCATATGGGCAGCGGTTGCCAAACAGCTTACGTGACTGATCACAGCAGTAAGGCACGAGACCCCTCAAGTTTTGTCGCCTTTTACGAATCCGGTATGCCCATTGGTATTATGGAAGGCTCCCGATGAAGTTATTCTACTCCTTCATGCCCCCATCATACACTGCTCCACCGCACGGTACGGGTGCTCTATCTGGAGTACCCCTGTACCAGGATTCAGGACCGCGTCATATAACGCCGCAAAGTCCAACCCCAGTATACCGTCGTCAGCAATTTCCGCGATGGTGGGAGAAGCCACATACTCCTTCCCTCCGATCCGGAGCGGTATGAACGCGCGCCCATAAGTCTGCATACTTGACCCATCGGCCGAACAGGCGCTTACCTTCGTTTTGAAGTTATCACGACTGTCCGGCATAAGAGCATAGAAGTTTGAGGAGATAAAGGAGTGGCTCGCTCCCGTATCTACTAAAAACTCGTCTGCCCTACCGGCCACAGTAACAGACACATACCACCGTTTCCCCCCCAGCGGAGACGGGTTTACAGTGAAGCGTTTAAAGTCCTTCGGAGCAGCCAAATCTAAACCATGTTTCTTCAAATGGTCGAAACATGGATGATCCGGGGAAAGCTGGGTACTCCCTACCCACACGGTGTCTGTGACAGCCGCGACTTTCTCGTCCCCGTCCGTAATGGGCCTCCCTGCCTCATTGCCGGGCAACTGTTGGACCGGGATGTTAACCAGGCCAGCATCCGAACTCCCTAAGTTCGAAGCCACCCCTGGTTCCCTTTCTGTCCTTAGAACTCCACTAGGCTCTACCTCTCTGGTATGTTGGCGTACTTCATCACCAGGGGCCGTCGGAGCCGTACACTCCGCAGCAAAATGACCGATCTCCAAGCACCTATAGCACTTGGCGGTCCTCCGGTTGATCTTCCTCCTGCTAGGCTGGGTAGCCCCCTGAATGGAAGTCGTCATTTTCTCAAACAGTGCCGTGAAGAACGCGGCATCCATCACCGGAGCCTTTTTCTCCGTCGATTCCTTCTTCGGAGCAGGGTCTCCACCCCCTTCTGGCTTCTTATTCTTCCACGGCGGTTTAGAGGGTTTACCACTCCTCCTAAACTGAGCCGCAGAAGCAGTCACCTCCTCCTCGCTGCCTTCACCTTCAGACTGCTCCGGAGAGCATTCTATGATGGCGGAGGCCCGGGTTGGTACCCTGTCTCCCAGCAGCAACTTTTTGAGGGCGTGTATATCGATGGCCTTAAAACGGTCATCCAATGATGTATCCGCCCGCCACGTGTCATACACTATCTGTTGTACGTCGGGGTCTCTCAATCCGGCGACGAATTGAGAGAACAATTCCTCTTTCCACTGTTCAACCGCCATCAGGCCGTTTCCCAAGCGCAGTCCCTTACAGATATAAGGGATAGCATCTTGTTGATCCCAACCACTGAGGTTGATATCTTCTACAGTGGCTCCGAGCCATTCTTCCCAAGAGTTTCTCTGCCAGTACGGACTAGGTTCACTAGCGATCCGCCGGGCTGCGTTGGACGATCCCCTAATCGTGGGACCTTGGTAGCCGAAACTGAGAGACTGCGTTCCGAACTCGTTCGAGATACGGAGCACCTAAAAGAGACACGTCAGACTTTGAGCACAGAGTGTGATATCTTAAGAACCAAGAAAACTGATATACAGGCATTTTTGTTGGAAGCACGACAGAGTATGCAGGACAGTAGCACCTCTTTCGCTTCAGCTGATAATGGGAGCCCTACGGCTGGCCATTTCATGAGTTTTACAGACACTCCGAACCTACCAGGTGGGCGCGGAGTGACTATAGAACCGGCTTTGTCAGCCTCAACGCCGGGTCGACCACTTAGATTCGGCCGAGCAAGGGGTAGAGGGATGGCCAGTGAATACTCTCCGAGTGTGGGTATAACTGGTATCCGTCCAATCCCAAAAGAGATAGTTTCGGTGGCAACGGGTACTGCTCCTTCGGGGAGACTGAAACCATTGTCGGAATGGGTACTTACCCAACAAGAGAAGTTGCTTCAGGAAGAGCAACGACTCGAAGCTGAACGCCAGATGAAGGCGTCCGTACAGGAGGCAGCGGCCAAGAGCTACCTAACCCCTGGATGCCTGTCCGATTGGCAGGCCTGCCAAACAGACAAGATGTTTCAGGAGCAGAAAGCTTTAGAAACCGAGAGAAGGGAGGTGTTCCGCCAGCAGGAAGCTGTCCTGGAACAGCAAAAGAAGTGTATGCGCGAAAACGCTGCTATGGCAGAGGAGCTAGCAGAGCAGGAGGCAGCAGTGTTGAGAGCCCGAAAGGAGGGACCGAGGGCTGCCGGCGAGGCTGCTAAGGCCAAGCTGGAGCAGGCCCAACAAGAGCAGGAGGCCGAGAGACAAGCCAAGTCTGACGTGTCTCTTTTAGGTGCTCCGTATCTCGAACGAGTTCGGAACGCAGTCCCTCAGTTTCGGCTACCACGGTGTCCCTGGCCGCACACATCTGGTTCAATTCCGTGTTCGCAGAAACGAACTCGGCTCGGACCGCCTCTAGGTCTGCCGTCTTGTGATTTAACTCCGACCGGACCATACTCAGAGACTGTGCAAGCCTCTCATTCTCTTCCAGCAAGGTTGACAGCCTCGCATCCTTCTCCTTGATTTTGGAAGTTCGGTGTGTGATTGCACCCTCCAATGCAATCAAATTGTCTGTCCATTCATTTGACCTTGCTTGAATGGTCAGCAATTCTCTTTGGGCTACCTGCAGACGTTCCTGCACCCTGGCTTCTCGCATGTCGTCGAAGCGACGCGTCTCCGAATTGCCATACCTCCAGGGTGTCGGAGCGGCTGCTCGTGATCCGCCGACGTTAAACATAGACAGATTCATTTCTTCTAATGAGCGCCTCATTATCTCCGGACCTCTTGGTCCCGTTAGCACGCCTGTTCCTGGTAGAACATCCGCGCTCCGTGTTGGGGTATCTACCTCCTCGATGGCACATGGCCCCTCCGAGGACAAGGCTAATGCCTCATCCGGAGACCTCGCTGCTCCGGCCAGAGCCCGAGGTCTGTGCTTCGCATAGGCTAACCTGCTTCTCACTCAGAACTGGTCACGACACCAGTGTAATAAACGATACTTTGGTCCTCTATAATATTGTTATAGTATTAAGTAAAGGAACAAAGCCAACACAGTTCGGATCAAGTGTTACAGGTTGCGAATCAATAGGTTTATTCAGTAACCTAGACAGGCAAAGCTCTAGCAGTGCGAACTCCCTATAGAGTTCGGAACGGGTCAGTAGGCTTATGCAGCCGATATGATCGCGGGGCCTCTGTCCAAGCGTGGATCCAGAGTGACTGACGAGTCCCATCGGATGCTGGGTATATATAGGCAGCCAGCCTGCGCGCGCACACGCAGACCGGAAGCCTATAGCGACCTCTGTCCATACCCCAAGCCCGAAGCAGATGCTGCCACCTGTTTGGCCACCGCACCTCACATATAAATAGAATAATGAAGTATATGCAACTCGACCTATAGCCTGCACTGGAGGTTTAGTTCTTGTATTACCCATGGGTTATATGTGGGAATTTACGGTAGTATCCTGTTAGTATAGTTAGCAACCAACAGAATCTATGAAACCAGATTTAAAAAGATTGATTGTGTGATCAGCATCACATATGACCCAGGGCTCTAATAACCCATCATGGACCTCCATCACAGACTTCCATCACGGACCCCCCCATCATGGACCTCCATCACAGACTTCCATCACGCACCCCCCCATCATGGACCTCCATCACAGACTTCCATCACGGACCCGCCCATCATGGACCTCCATCACAGACTTCCATCACGGACCGCCCATCACACACTTTAGTTGTTCTAAGCAATGCATGTCTGTACAGGTCACTTGGCCATTACAGATTCTTTAGAGTTGAAATTACACCAAAAGCGTCTCACAAAACAGTCTCACCTTCTCTTTAACACTGAGCTCTATGGGTGTCTGTGTGAACGTGACTCTTTTAAAGGGTGGATTCAAGATCACTCTGCTATTCTTTAGCATTAGTTCACAGAGAGGTGTAGTTTGGGATCAAATTGACTCTTTTTCTCCCATCTTTTTCACTGGGAAAGATTATTTATTTCAAATCTTTGGATGAAGGGGTAGACAGACATAGGCTGTAAGTTAGTTGCAGTGCAATTCTTTATTCAAAAATGTATGCAGATGCATCAAAGTTTGACTGCAAATCTACCCATTTTCGACAGAACCGTCTCCCTAAGACCCAGGGTTCCCTGGTTCAATAAACAAACATGCACAATTGTCAATGCAGATCTAATTAGCTATGCATTAATACATTAGCTATCAACCTAAGCAGCTATTGGGCTCGTATGGACGTAATCACAGCAGAACTTGGACGTTATTCTATGAGTTATATTCATAGTCTTAAACGTAATTTTAAGACAACCAAATTAGTCTTTTTATTATTTTAATAGTACTCACCACTTCCGCCAGGTGGCTGCCACTGGCGGAACTTTGCTTATACAAACATTTACTTCGACACAGTATGTTTGGGCTCTGCCCTATCACCCCCACTCCCAAACCCTTCCTATGTTTCTATATCCTGTATAAACCACGTTTTTACCTAGACTGCCAGAGGTCTTCGTGGTGGATTTGATAAACAAAAATCTCCACACTGACCACGCAGAAAAGTTACGTAACAAAGTAGAAAGGAATTGGATACTGAAGCTCCCAAGTTCCTTTTGGTCTGAATCTGATTGATGCACCAAACTTTTAGATCAGTGGGTACCACCGAACCTGCCATGGTTTCCTAAGCCCGCATTAATAAATCGAAGATTTATTGTGTATAACTCACACAGAACCCACAAATAGTTTTTAATTATTTAAGCTGTGTCATACCTTCATGCACCTGGAGGTAGCCCCCACCAGCACTAAATTTGTAAAATCGAAATCTATTGATTACAATACAAGTTTAAGTATCCTGTCGGACTGAATCAGATTTTTTTGTTATTATTTACTACTAAAAAGTCACCTCTAACTAAATTTTTATTTATTATACTGCTAAGATCCAGTATTCTCTAAACATCTGTTAGGAGTTGCAGTCTAAGACTGGAGAGTGAACTGCTCCCAGACCCAGGAGGATCCAGAGAATCACTTTTGTTTACATAAACAATGGTAGCCCTGGAGACCCACTGATAGCAACGAAAGTAGACTTCAGGATAGTCATCATGTAGCATTGAGGTGCGGTGGGTTCACACATTTGTCTCATAGATCTCTCAAGAACGGTGTGCCTGAACAAAACAAGGTACTATTCTTAAGATAACACTTAGAATAATTGCATTGTCTTAAATATACTGTAAGACAAGTCATTTAAGATAACGCTTAGAATAATGTCCACGTTCTTCCGGGTTGATGTCGATACTTGTATTTGCCATTGCAGGTATTAGTAGTGTTGGTTTTATTCTTACAAATAGAAACAAATAGTCAGCCCATATAGCATTCATATTAATACTGACAATACCTCGTTCGTGTTATGGTATGGATTTGCTGAAAAATAGTTGATCATATAGCATTAACACGACTGGCAAATCCAAAATATTTCCACCTGGTATTACAACACATCAAACTAGTTTTATGAGCTGTTACAATTTACATCTACTGTTATTAAAAGTCAATGTCCAAGATGCAGACAATCATTGCCACATCTAGTCTCTATAAATGACTCTCATGTATATTCCTGATCAGTCTATGATAGAGTGGAACACATATGAATACTTAGCGCACATTTCCCTCTTTCCAATGATAAATAGCATGACTATAGTTGTCAGGCAAATTCTCTTAAAATGTCTTTTAAATATTCTATGTGGGCCACCTGGGCCCGTGGGAAGGTTATTTTGCAGAAAACTGCGGGCCTGGACCCAAAAATATTGCGTGTCTACCCCTGGGACACCTACCGGTAGTATTAAGGCCACTCAAAAAATAAAACCAATTTAGTTTTTTTGATTTGGTTTCTCTAAGAACTTTTCTAGGAGGCTGGGTAAAAATAAAAAAGCCGCTCGCTCTACTTTTCTGTCTACAAAATCCATTGACAAAAAAAGAATTCTTAAAATATAAAAAATGTTCAATAAAGTCTTTATATGAATTGTGGTCATAAAAACATTTATCATCCTTTACATTTCAGCCCCAATAAAAAAAATGTAGCACGTCAGGTCTGAGCTGCATTTGTAAACAAATGTGGAAAATGCACCCGGCCCGGCCCGCCCCGTCTGAGGAGTCAGTATTAGAACTATTTTTTGCCCCTCCCACCAGCAGGTCATAAACCAGTGATATAATACATTAGATGGTACTATTTTAATACATGTACAACATATGTGATAAGAACTGCCCCCCCCCCCCCGAGTCACCCTTCATGGTGGATGCACAAGATCCAAAGATCACAATTGAACGGCAACCCAAGAGAACATAAAAAGGAAGATAAGTCCATACTTAATTATTTTTTGGGATAGACACCTCAAAAAATTTCAAAAGCTTAGAGGACAAAATAGAAAAAAATGAATGAAATGAAAGACGAGGGGGGGAGGTCACTTTAAAATAGTCTCGAACATGGGTGATGTCCATGAGTCAGCATTTTTTCATTATGCATTTGTGAAAGTTCCCCAAACTCATAGTGTTGATATAGGATGGACCATGAGTATGCATTCAAATGTGTGTGTACATGTGGGGGTGGGCGGTTACACGGTTTAGTCTAGAAACTGGCTGATGATATTTGTGAATGTCTCCCAAACTCCTGGTTAAAATTGATGTTGAGGGAAGGGGGCTTTCAGCTTAGTTTAGAAACTGGGTGATGTTATTTGTGAATGTTCCCCAAGCTCCAAGCGTTGATATAGGATAGCATTTAAGTATGTGTGTGCGTGGTGGGGGGGGGGGGGCATTTTGCCCCGTCTGAGGAGTCAGTATTAGAACTATTTTTTGCCCCTCCCACCAGCAGGTCATAAACCAGTGATATAATACATTAGATGGTACTATTTTAATACATGTACAACATATGTGATAAGAACTGCCCCCCCCCCCCCCCGAGGTCACCCTTCATGGTGGATGCACAAGATCCAAAGATCACAATTGAACGGCAACCCAAGAGAACATAAAAAGGAAGATAAGTCCACACTTAATTATTTTTTGGGATAGACACCTCAAAACATTTCAAAAGCTTAGAGGACAAAATAGAAAAAAATGAATGAAATGAAAGACGAGGGGGGGAGGTCACTTTTAAATAGTCTCGAACATGGGTGATGTCCATGAGTCAGCATTTATTCATTATGCATTTGTGAAAGTTCCCCAAACTCATAGTGTTGATATAGGATGGACCATGAGTATGCATTCAAATGTGTGTGTACATGTGGGGGTGGGCGGTTACACGGTTTAGTCTAGAAACTGGCTGATGATATTTGTGAATGTCTCCCAAACTCCTGGTTAAAATTGATGTTGAGGGAAGGGGGCTTTCAGCTTAGTTTAGAAACTGGGTGATGTTATTTGTGAACGTTCCCCAAGCTCCAAGCGTTGATATAGGATAGCATTTAAGTATGTGTGTGCGTGGTGGGGGGGGGGGGGGCATTTTGCCCCGTCTGAGGAGTCAGTATTAGAACTATTTTTTGCCCCTCCCACCAGCAGGTCATAAACCAGTGATATAATACATTAGATGGTACTATTTTAATACATGTACAACATATGTGATAAGAACTGCCCCCCCCCCCCGAGGTCACCCTTCATGGTGGATGCACAAGATCCAAAGATCACAATTGAACGGCAACCCAAGAGAACATAAAAAGGAAGATAAGTCCACACTTAATTATTTTTTGGGATAGACACCTCAAAACATTTCAAAAGCTTAGAGGACAAAATAGAAAAAAAATGAATGAAATGAAAGACGAGGGGGGGAGGTCACTTTTAAATAGTCTCGAACATGGGTGATGTCCATGAGTCGGCATTTATTCATTATGCATTTGTGAAAGTTCCCCAAACTCATAGTGTTGATATAGGATGGACCATGAGTATGCATTCAAATGTGTGTGTACATGTGGGGGTGGGCGGTTACACGGTTTAGTCTAGAAACTGGCTGATGATATTTGTGAATGTCTCCCAAACTCCTGGTTAAAATTGATGTTGAGGGAAGGGGGCTTTCAGCTTAGTTTAGAAACTGGGTGATGTTATTTGTGAACGTTCCCCAAGCTCCAAGCGTTGATATAGGATAGCATTTAAGTATGTGTGTGCGTGGTGGGGGGGGGGGCATTTTATGGCTTAGTCTAGAAACCGGGTGATGTCATTTGTGAATGTTCTCCAAGCTCATAGTGTTGATATAGGATGAACCAGTAGTCTGCATTACTAGGCCCCATGTTGCATGTTGATTTAAGCCATGTAACTTGCCAGTATTGCATTCATGCATCATGCCAACTGTATGGGGTTGATACACTCCCAAGGGCAGAAATATAGATGGCTACAAGACAGGCAGGGAACATAGGGGTGCTCTATCCATACTGCCACCTGGTGGTAAACGCAAGTTGTCACCACTGCAAACTCTGCACATACTCTTCCTCTGGTCACAAGAGTAGCATTACATTTTGATATGAGGGTTGGCCGCATGGGTAGGGCCCCAACTGCTTCTCATGAGCCACATCATGGCCAAATACACATATAGATATAGAGAGATGGAGGATGTAGTTGAAAAAAATGTGTCAATCCTATAGGAATTTAAAGCTGATTCAAATTGAGTTCCATTTTCCAAAAAAAATATACAGCAGTCCAACATTATAGCACTCCAATGCACTATATGGATATATATCTAAAACTGGACATCGACATCCATGTAACAGAAAGCTATATTTATTAGAAGTAGAAATCCATGAATATCTATATGAAGGAGAACACCATGTTCATGTCTATATGTCTGTGTGTATGTTCATTTCGAAATTCAAGATTGCAACCATTGATTGAATGCCACCATGCTTTCAATGTAATCTCGAATTGCAGTTGCAGTAGTTTGATACTAATAAAAAAAAAGCTATTCTATTTTTCTTTCATGAACAGTTGGCATCCCATAGATTCAAGATGGCTATCACTTATTGAATGTCCCGATGCTTGAAATGCAATCTTGACTTGTAGTTGCATTAATTTGATACTATCAAAAAAACAAATCCTATTTGATTTTTCCTTCATTCAACCCATTCAAGATGGCTACCATTTAGTAAATGCCACAATGCTTTCAGTGCAATGAAGAATTGTAGTTGCATTAATTTGATATCTATATAAGAACATTTCTATTTGATACCTTTTTCAAACACAGTTGGTACCCCATAGGTTTAGGATGGCCACCATTCATTGAATGCCACAATGCTTTAAATGCAATCTTGAAATGTAGTTGCATTAATTTTAAACTGTTAAAAACATCCAATTTAGTTGTTTTTTTCATGAAGAGTTGGCACCCCATAGGTTCAAGATGGCCACCAATCATTGAATGCCATAATGTTTAAATGCAATCTTGAGTTGCTGTTGCATTAATTTGATTCTTAAAAAAAAAACTTTCTTTGTTTTCTTTCATGAACAGTTGGCACCCCATACATTCAAGGTGACTACCAGTCATTGCATGCCACAATGCTTTAAGTGCAATCACAAATTGTAGTTGCATTAATTTGATACTATCAAAAAAACAAATCCTATTTGATTTTTCCTTCATTCAACCCATTCAAGATGGCTACCATTTAGTAAATGCCACAATGCTTTCAGTGCAATGAAGAATTGTAGTTGCATTAATTTGATATCTATATAAGAACATTTCTATTTGATACCTTTTTCAAACACAGTTGGCACCCCATAGGTTTAGGATGGCCACCATTCATTGAATGCCACAATGCTTTAAATGCAATCTTGAAATGTAGTTGCATTAATTTTAAACTGTTAAAAACATCCAATTTAGTTGTTTTTTTCATGAAGAGTTGGCACCCCATAGGTTCAAGATGGCCACCAATCATTGAATGCCATAATGTTTAAATGCAATCTTGAGTTGCTGTTGCATTAATTTGATTCTTAAAAAATAAACTTTCTTTTTTTTCTTTCATGAACAGTTGGCACCCCATACATTCAAGGTGACTACCAGTCATTGCATGCCACAATGCTTTAAGTGCAATCACAAATTGTAGTTGCATTAATCTGATACTAATAAAAAAACTAATTCTATTCTTTTTTTTTATTTATGAACAGTTGGCACCCCATATATTTAAGATGACTACCATTCATTGAATGCCCCGATGCTTGAAATGCAATCTCGAATTGTAGTTGCATCAATTTAATGCTAATAAAAAACAAATTCTTATCAATTTTTCTTTCATGAATATTTGGCACCCCATAAGGTGGCCACCATTCATATTAATGCAAATAGAATGCTTTAAGTGCTATCACGACTTGTAGTTGCATTAATCTGATACTAAAAAAAAGAAATCTATTTGAATTTTCTTTCATGAACAGTTGGCACCCCATAAATTAAAAATGCACCCAGCACCCAGGTCAACAGCTATATACAGACACGTGTACCTCCCCTGCCTGTTCTCCTTCAATGCACAGTGAAGAGGGTGGGAGGGGGTGACCATCAACAGTGCACAAACACTTTGATTGGATGACAATGCAGTTTTTATATTACAACCTAAATTTGTGCAACGAAAATCATCAAGAAATACTAAGTATTTTTTCCAAAGAATAGCTTTTCTAGAATGGCTCGGTATTCAGGAATCCTACTGCGAATAAAAAAATGTCAAATTCTAATTCTAAATACCTGAAAATTGAGAAATGCTGACGTTCACAGGTTATGTAGGAAATGTACTAAAAACAGCAAAAAAGGGCAACAAAACCCTAATTTTCTCAAAAACTGTTCAGTAGGATTTTTTCTAACTGAGGTTCCACTGTTTTCTACCCTCATATTACACATTGGCATAGAGAATATATTGACACCTAGTCAGGATTTTGCGCTAGGAGCAATCTGTGAGGCGAAAAACAGCCAAAATGAGCCACTGGTCTGAAGTATAAAACTGGGCATCGATCACTATAGAGCTACAAAGAGACAGAGAATCGATGTCCAGTAAAAATATATATATATACAGCAGTCCAACATTATAGCACTCGAATGCACTATATGGGTATATATCTAAAACTGGACATCGTCAAAAGCTGCGGAATCTGCCTCCATGCGTGATCCTATTGATGGAGTCTGGATAGACCCATGCATAGTGAGGACCTACATAGTGGTCATGAGGTCAAGTTAAAAACTGCAAGTCACTTGTTTTGCAACTTGCACTGAACTGAACCTAATAGCCCTTAACCTGTTAACTGGGTTGTCAACAATCAATTAAACTATGACAAAACTCCCTCTATTTCGGAGACCAAATACACTATCAAATGATATATATTTTTTCAAAATAACACCCTGTGTAGAATGGCCCGATACTCAGGAATCCTACTGTGAATAAAAAAAAGTCAAATTCGAATTATTAATACCTGAAAATTGAGAAATGCTGACGTTCACGGTTTATGTAGGAAATGTACTAAAAACAGCAAAAAAAGGCAACAAAACCCTAATTTTCTCAAAAACTGTTCAGTAGGATTTTTTCTAACTGAGGTTCCAGTGTTTTTTCTAGTCAGGATTTTGCGCTAGGAGCAATCTGTGAGGCAAAAAAACAGCCAAAATGAGCCACTGGTCTGAAGTATAAAACTGGGCATCGATCACTATAGAGCTACAAAGAGACAGAGAATCGATGTCCAGTAATAACTCTCCCACGTCAAAATTTCCAGGCCTAGGTGATGAGAAACCACTCTTTTTTTGAGTGGCCGTCATAGTGGGACGCCACATTTAAGTGTCCACATTCATATTAATTAGATCTTGTATTTTCCCAATATTTAATCAATACTATTGATTAAATATTAATCTCAGTATGCCGGTACAATAGGGAGGTTTAGATATAATCTTAACCACTAAACTTGTTCCTGTTCTGGAACTTGTACTTCTAGCCCTTGCCGAAACCGTACCAGTACATGTGCACGTTCTCCAATCTAAACCTCTCAAATGCCACATTAATTTTCTGACGTTGAAATATTTAGGATGTACATTTGTTTTCTGACGTTAAAGTATTTAGGAGGTACCAGTGCTGGTTAAAGATTAACTTACTTCTGGTTGCAGAGCAGAATGAGGTTTTGTACCGCCGTGAGTGTTGACCGCTCATTCTGTCCTGTTATTAGGTGTCGATCAATCACTACGTGAACTGCATCTGGCTCACTGCCTACAGAATACAACAGAATGTGTTCAGAAGATACAGAAACATAGTCTAAACAGCAATGCAGTACAGATGATGAGACCAACACTAAGATGTTCAGCTGCGGGCAGACCCATAATGATAATCAAATTTTACATTTTTCCAATTATGATTTATTGGTATTAGAAAAAAAGAAAAAAAAAAAAGAAAAAACAATAAGGCTTCCCTCCTTATGTTTGGCTTAAGTAGCAATTGTCGGACCCCTGGATGGCTTATATGATAGTCCCAAAGTCTAGGTGTAGCTTATACTAGGGTTCCGTCTCTAAGCAAGATTTTATGATATTAACTACCGTAAATTCCCGTGTATAACCCGCATCTCGTGTATAACCCGCACTCCGACTTTGAGAGAACCCTATAACCCGCACCAGGGGTTTGAAAAAATGCGATTTTAGTAATGTACTATATTGACAAAAACCCTTGTATTACCCGCACCTCGACTTTGGGAATTTAGTTGAACACGCACTGAGGGTTTGGTTCGCGTATTACCCGCAGGTTATACGTGGGAATTTACGGTACTCTCTGTTTGTCAAAAGGCATATGTTATGATCCTGGTCAAATCATTCTCATTTGTTAACATAATTCAATACACAGGGTGTCAACCAGATTTTGCCTCAGAAAATAGGAATACCGTATTCGGCGTAATAAGCGCCTTCCCCTTAATAAGCCCCCCCCCTTTTTCGGGCATTTTTAGACTAGAACAAATGCTCACATCTCACGATTTTAAGGATAATAAGTACTAAAACAGCATAAAAATAATTTTATAACCGTGGGAACAATCGGCACAATATAGGGGGAAAAATAGGAGTTATTACGGTAGAAAATTAGGCCTAACTTAAACAGATATAAGTGGAAAAAATCTGAGCCCAGGAGTTTTGTCCACCCCCCCCCCCCCGAACACCGCAAGCGAAGCACGGTGGTCCAAGTAGGGGGTTTGGGGGGCATGTCCCAGTGTTGCCTAAATGACATTGGCACATGGGCTTTTGCAGATGTAGAATTGTAGTGGCCGATGTGAGCCCCTTAGACATTGGCCACAATGGCCGGCCATGGCCGTAGCTTTCCCATAGTGAAATGATTTTTCAGATACTTCTACAAGAAGCAAAGTTATGGTCATGTAACTATTATTCATTAAATTTACCCGTTTATCAATACATCATGACAGTTATCATTAAAAACATCTGTATTTATCAATATAAATTAGTATTAAATCTGGCTATATGACATCAATGGGGTTTCATGTGTCCTGTGTAGAAGACAAATGGCCCGTGTAAGACCTTGCTACACAGGCCATATTGGATCAAAAGTGCATCAAAAGTTTTCGGCAACACTGATACCCCCTCAAGAAAATTTGGAAAGTCTAGATTTGAAATTGTGTGTTCTGGTGCATTTTGGCACAAACATATATCAAAGCTCAACTCTGCATTAGTCTCTATAAGTGGGTCTTGTTGGAAACTTTTTTTGGAGAGGATATGGGGAAAGGTTTTGAGACATTTTTGAAATTCCAGACTTGAACTAGCCCAATCTGCTGGTTCTTTGGCAAAAAATATATCAAAGCTCTGGTCTGTTACTGTTCTCAATGATTGGGGCTGAAAATCAGGGTTTTGAAATTTCTTGAAATTTTAGACATGATCATTGCAATCTGCTGTTATACAAATCTTAAACAAAGCTTCAGAAAAATAGGAGAATATAGGAGTTTTTTTGTTCAAATATAGGAGAAAATAGGAAATATAGGAGTTTTGCCCAATTATAGGAGGAAATCAGAAACTGTTGAGAGCCTGGGTACATAAATTCCTGTGAAACGCAGAATATTCCTGTGGAAAAAAACGAAAAATGGCACCCCTGAAGAAGTGACAAAATATTTTCCATTAAAAGAAATTCTTGCATCTATACGGCTGCATCTATGGGTCACACGGGTCCATGGAATGGTATTTTCGAGGCACTGTTCCCCGGGCAGCGTTAGTTTACCCCTATTATATGTCGGTATTTATGAAACACTTGACGAATGTATACTAGTAACTACTTATGTACATGACATTATTTGATTAAACTAAAAAAACGAGTTGCAGTGTGCTGTTCATCACATGTGACCCAGGGCATGTCATGTGGAGGTTATAGCTTTACATAAATATGTCTTTTTTGTCATCGCAGTGTAAATCATACAAACACTACAATGAGGATGAAACGGAGGATATTTTAATGTAAATTGATTGGGACAGTTGCAATCCTCTGGATTTTTTAGATGAAAAATGGTCCTTTATCTAAAATACTGTGACTGAATATCCGTCCGGACGCCCGAGAGTCCGGAGAGTCCCGACACCCGAGAGTCCCGACGCCTGGGAGCAGCTAAAAAGAAAGACGTATATATGAAAAAAACTGATTTGAAAATTGCAAAAAAAAACGCAGATGGAATCTACCCGACAAATAAGACCAGAGCCTAGGGGCCCTGGGTCAAAAATGCGTTAAGGAGTTGTGTGACAAAATAATGAGATATATTGGAAGATCCCTTACAGCTGTATTGCGCTCCTTTGTCTTTAATCATATCCTCAGGGATGATGGGCAAACTTCCAAAGTAAGGTGTCCGTGCTACCTCGTACACCGAAGTCTGGAACATGTTCAACGTTCAGATTAGCTTTGTGTGTAGCTGATTACACCTTTTCAGATTGTACATGTAATAATATTGGTTGACAGGATTTTTTGATCCGCTTGCAATTAAAATCGCACAGGATGACTTGAAATCAAGATTATGAAATGTGGTTCACCCAATTCAACCCTCTCTCTCGACAAGTTATACGTTTCCTGGTGTATTATCCCTGTTATTTTTTTATCTAAATGTTGACACTTACGGCCGTCAGACTGTGATTACTGAAGAGCCACGACTTGTCCAGCGCATGGCCAGATGCCAGAGCCACCACACCCATACCTACGGCACATATCGGCTCTGAAACAAGAAATCACACACACACACATTTGTATGGAGTTCATGGTTCATATTTATAGAATGTGTAATACTTAGTAGATTCAACCTATTGGACATTTATATAATCAACTAAACGATGACTGAATTCAACAAATTAGCTTCGCACCTATATTTATTGACCCAGGGCACACCTGTGCCTCAGGATCTTATACAACGGTTCTGCCGAGAATTTGGGTCCAACTAATACGTTATACAGGATTGGCTGGATATTGACAGATGAACTCCCCAGGTGGCTCCACTCTCGCCTCTCACATGGGCCACCTGGGACCTACCCCAGCCAGTGCCTACATACCCACTCTACTGGGTGCCTGGACTGTCATTGTCAACTCAGTGTGCAGCTTTCAGTCTTTGCTTTCAGTCTTTGCGAAAACATGCAGGACAGTGGCAATGTCCTTCTAAAATGTCACCGGTCCAGCAGATTTACATGTGTAGCAGGACCGAATGTCCAGTCGCATGTTGGGCTTTTCTAAACGAGAAGAATTCAGTTGGGCTTCTAAAGATGAAATATGTATGTCAATATACTGTGTAAAACTATATCTATCTATCCTGATTTGGCCATAAATGGTTACAAATATAATGTATTTTTAATGGTCAAAACTCTGTTATACTTAAAATTCAAAAATCATCAGATATGTGGCTATCCGGTCCTCCAAAAATGTAGCCGGTCCTTCAACATTGAAAATTGTAGGACCGAATGTCCTGTGGGATGAAAGTTTTCGCAAAGACGGAAGCAGCTTTCTATGGTGATAGTAAAAAAACAAGTCTTTAATCCATAATTATACTGCTTTAAATCAAGTGGGCTTAAGGCCATGGCTTTGAGAACTCAACTGAGCGTGTGTTTTAGTTATTTTTGCTGACATATCATTTTCTGATGCTGTTTTTGATGTTAATTGTATGAAGCAATATATACTTAATCACTGAGGAAACTGCTAAATGCTGGTAATAACTGCCAATTTTGACTTTTCGGTAGCCTGTTTAAATGAGCATCCCTTAAATAATTCAAGTGCTAGAGTCATCAAAGAGGTCTCATTAGAAGGGGAATTTAGTTTTACAATTTCTATATGGGGTCATATATGATGAAATACGTTTGTCTCGTAGTGATGGGTAGTGATGACAAAATGTGGTCAGGGTTTCCATGGCAAAAAGTCTTCAATTTTTCAAAATATACTGATTTTTTTTTTAAAGCCAAAAAACAGTTTATCTTAGCTTTAACATGATCTATATCATCATTATATGTTAAGTAAGGCCACTTAAAATTGATTAAAAGCTTTGAGGATAACGCCCGCACCTGTCTAAAAGGGCCGCATCAACCTTTTTTTAAGCCTTTCCAATAAAAAAAAACCCAGTCAAAATAGGCGCCCCTGTCCCCCCAAAAAAGAAAAAAAAAGTCAAATTTCCGCTTCCATCCAAGAGCAGGGTTGTCCAGATGTCTCATCCCCCAAATCGTATTCTTTATGATCTTTTTTTTACCCTAAAGTCGCAACAATTTCTGCTTGAAATCCTAACAGTAAATGACCAATTTAGTACAATGTATTTTACATGTATAACTGATGGATTTCAATTGAAAATATTCTATAGAAAGGTGAGTTTTCAACCATCATGACAACAAATGGTATAAAAAATTACATTACTATGCAGCCCTTAATGGGTTGATACTTACTGATGTTGATACTAGACATGTAATTCTAAAAAATAATCCAAAAAAATAAAAGCTACCTCCCTCGTCAACTTAAATGGGAAAAAAAAAGAAAAAGCAATGTCCCTCGTGGTCTTGAAAAAAGTATTAAAAAAAAAAAGCCTCCCTCCCTCACCGTATTTTTCCAAGAAGTGTCCGCAAAGCTGATAATCGATTTTAAGTGGCCTTACTCAAAAATAAGAAATGATCGCATAAAATTGTTAGGGGAATTATCATAATTGTTGTTGCTTTATGCTTGCTGGATTTGTAGTGCGACACAGGGTAGTTTTGAACCAGGAATACTTCTCTGCTCTAAGAATTGACAAATAATTCATTTTTCTTGAAATGATTTACACCTGCAATCTTCCAATCAATCAATTCGATCATATTATCACCCTAACTCAAAGTCATTTGTGATGTAAAATCACAAGTTCAATCTTATGTGCTGTTAATCACACATTCAATCTTTCTTATGAACAATTTACATCAAATAAATGCCCTGGGTCCACTCTGATGCCTATCACTATACCATTTATTATGTCGTCTCTTGGTTGATTCAGATTATGACTTTGATAGTCACTTACTTTTCTCCTCAACAAAATGTCTGATAATGTCTCCTAGTTCAGGGCTGAAGGCAAGGTCATGAACTGCTCCGGGTGCACTCGGCAGCAATAGTGCCGCATAGCGGTGAGCTGCAACAGTCATACATGTTATACTGATGCCAATGGGTGCATAATGTATTATATCTAGATGAACAAATACTTCTTGAACCTTGAATTAATGAAACAATGTAATACAGTCATGTCTCTATATCCCGGGCGGGTCCGTTTGTGTTCAAAGTCGACCGATGTCCGAATCGACCGGGTGGGTGAAATGATGGGTTCGGGGGGGGGGGGGGGGGGGGTGGGGGATGATGGGTGGGTTGTAAGACAATTTGATCAGACGAGTGTGGCTGCAGAGTTTTCTTTGGTAACATGGGCCGTCTAGGGATAAGGAACAAGGGGATGCTGGAGGTTGGGGCCAAGGGACAACCCTTACTTCTAAAAATTGAAAAGGGAAAGCCATATTTCCTAAAAAAAATCGATAAGGGACATAAGCATTTCTTATATTCGACAAGTGATGCAGCTACTCCCCGTCTGGGTCCCTATGACTGTGCAGACCACCGGATGGGTGGGGTGATATGGGTGGCAGAGGGGGCAGAGACTAACATTGCCATTGTTTATAGATTAACACAGACCAAACAATTTTTATTGATATTATACATCAAAGCAGAATGTGATAAAAGCCTGAACGGTCAATGGTAGCATCTTGTTATCCATACAAGTACATACAATATTGAATACAGAAACCATTGGATGATTGGCTAATTTTAATATAAACATAACAATGCAATTAGATGAGAGGTGGTCTGACCGGTGCAGGACCAGCCCCTCCCGTAGGGTAGGGGGGGGTGTATTGCTCCGTGAGGGCAGGCACGGGGATCGGGCTGGACAAAAGCTGTCAAAACTCTGACCCCAGCCCCTGACTCGTACCAGGCAACCGACTTATCACAGCATTATTTAGTACAGAATACACACTCTGTTACTAGAAAGTCCCGACCGGGACCAGAAACATGAATAACCGACTTATAGTATACAGATAAAGAGCAATTAAAATGGTCCTCAACCAATCTGCGCCCGATAAGTGAGTCGCCCGACTTATCAGAGACCGGGATATGGAGACCTGACTGTATAACATTAAGCCCTTTATCAGGAACACAGAAACAGATTTGTCTACCGGTACTGGAAAAGTGTGCTATATGATATTATCTACAAGATTGCAAGATTTAGATTTTAAGGTTAATTATGTTCTTATGAAGCCGTGTCCATGGGTAAAACTTTCAATGCTCTAATACTTTGCGACTATTTTCAATGTTATTTGTATATGTTCTTATAAGTATTGTCAAATGTTGACAATGTTAAATGCACAGTAGCAGGGTAAAAATTGACTGGGAGAAACAACAGCGTCAATATTTTGAACTGAATTGGACCACATAATAGGGGACGTGTGCTTATTTATGTTGAATATGTTCGTGGTAGTGGTAATAACATTTGAAATGAAAACTTACCATCAACTGATTCTAGTGTGATAGGTATAGCAAATGCCTTGGTTCTGAAGTCGTTAAGCCAGCGTCGACTGTTGTCATCCTGTTGGACGAATTCTACTGTTTTGGCCTAAAAAAAATCATTGAGTCAGAGATAAGGAATAAACAAGTGGTATATCAGCACACTGCCCATTTGTAAACAAATGCAGGGTTGCCACCGACAAGGTAGTTTTATATACCGTGACTTTTCCCTGACATTTCCATGACGTTATATCAAATTTCTCTAACAATCACGACATAAACCCAATGTTTTTAAATGCCCTCCAACTATTAATATGCACTCTTTTTTAAAGTTATCTTCTGCGTGCAGGCAAAATTTTACCCCCTCCTTTTTGAGGATTTAGATATTTTTCTCTCTTAAAATCATAGTAAAATACAGGCTCTTTTCAGAGAAAACAGGTGACTTTTTTGGTATTTCAAAGATTTTTCCTGACAAAATATTATTTTCCCTGACATTTTCCCTGACAGTGGCAACCCTGAAATGTGGAGAAGCTTCACCAATTCCCCTTTGCTGTCCTTAAAGGGTTAGTGTCTAGGAGCCAGGAGGCATGCATGCATCACTCTTCAGTTACTATGCAGTCCTTAAAAAGGTAGTGCCTAGGGGGCATGATGCGTCACTGTTGAGTTGAGCTGATGCACTTTGTAGTCATAATCACCGAGCGTGTCCCATTCAAAATTCTAGTACTGTTCTAAGTCCTGGATCCAATTCTCAAAAGGGCTCTAGAAACATGACTTTTTTTAAAGCCCTGTCCACAGTACGTTTCTTGATTGATTCATATTCATAACATTTTTCAGAACATTAACCCAAAATCTTAGTGTCCCAACATTATGCAAATTGAGGTCAAACGTCAAATTACCTGTCAAATATAGAGATCAAGAAATAATACTTTTGCCTAATTTTCTCAAAGGCCCTTTCAGATAGGGACACGCCACAAGATACAGTGATAACCATGTATCAGTTCATCACCTGAACAGCTGGACAGTATTCCTGTTCACATTTAAGGTCATATTTGTCAAGGTCAAAGTCCAAATTTACGGAAAAATAAGGCACTATGCCTCCTATTGTTTGTCCCCATTTCACCAATATACATGTTATGACCAAGCTATTTGTTTTCTGTGTAGACCCCATTAATGTGCCCAAGATGTGCTCTTTTAAAAGTTCTAACCAACAGGTTTCCATAGCAACAGGAGCCAATGTAATTTGACCTAAGGGTGAGTCTATTTATGCTATATATACATTCTTATTTATTTCTCATTTCTGCCCGTCAGTAACCAAGTCAAACTATGGGATAATATTAATGCATATTCTGGTCATGCATGATGTATTGGTGGATGACCTTGGTGAAGGTCAAAATGGCTTGAAACAAGGTCAAAGAGCTGAATCTCATGTAATTTCATAAGAAGTAAGGGGGAAATCTATTGTATGATGAGCAGACTATAGTTGACATCCTAAATGAGATATCAGCACCCCAACACAAAATTAAGATGTCTTAACATTACGCTAATGAAGGTCAAATGTCAAACTCCATGTTGAATCTACAGATTGAGAAATAATACTACTGCCTTTTCTCAAGAGATTCTTTAAGGAAGGATGATACTCCAAAATATGGGGATAGACCTTCATCAGGACCTTGCCACCTGGACAGTATTTCTGTTGACATTTTAGGTCACATTTCCAAAGGACAAACCCACATATACATCTCCATCATACCTCCAGTTCTTTATCCTCATTACCCCAAAATATTGGGTAGGACCAAGTTAATGTTTTCTTTGTAGACCCCCTTCACATTTTAAAGATATGCTGTCTTAGAATGTTCTAACCCAAAGGTTTCCATAGCAACAGGAGCCAAAGTAAATTGACCAATGATTCAATACATTTAAGCCTTATACACATTCATATATTTCTTATCATTGCCTGTCAGAAATCAATTCAAATTAAGGAAAAATAGAAACATATGTTGTGGTCATACATGACAGGTTGGTGGATAACCTTCACGAAGGTCAAAGTGGCTTGAAAATAAATTTTGTAAAAGCTAAATTTCAGGTTACTGTAAATTGCCACATAGAAGCCACAGCTAGTATGTGAGTCAGATCACCAGTGCAGCTTATAGGAAAAGCCAGGTCAGGGTACGGATTATATGCAAGCTTTTAGATGTATACTACAGTACTAAGGTGTAAAGTCCATAACCAGACCCCCTGTGTGGCTTATACAATTCTCCCAAGTTAGGGGGCGGCTGATACACAAGTTAGGGGGCGGCTTATACACAAGTTAGGCTTTTATATAAGCAAGAATTTACTGTATGTGCTCAAATATAACTGTACAAGTAAGCAGTCAATTTCTGCAGTAAATAGACATTGGATGATCAGAGGGGTCATCTGACAAAGACTGCATCACTGCAAAGATCAATATATTATCAATGACTGTCTAAGTAAGTCCAACCCTTTGTAGTACCACTGCTGTTCACAGGGGATCATACATTGTGTAGTTGGCTTTTAACACTCTGAACTGTGAACTCCATGTAGTGGAAGTGGTCACCCTCATGAAAGGGGGCATGAAGGAGTAGAGTAGCTTCACTGAGCCCTCTACAATACCAATAGGCATTTTAAAAGGTGGCAAAACTTGAGAGATCTTGTCACTCTCTGCTTAGATAAATCACTAATCATACTGTGTTAGCAGCTGTTGTTCATATAAGCGGCCACAGGCCTTCACATTGGTGGTCTGCCATGTGATTTCACCTTAGTGAACCATGTCTGAGATATCACAGGATGTGGTTCATTTGGGAAAACACTTGCTTTTATCTGAATAGAGTGGGAAAAGAGCTCTATAAAAGTTAGATTTTATTTGATCAATCATCCACAGATGTGATCACTGTTGTATTGTACAAGCAGCTGTGACACTGCAAGGCAGATTATCACTATTTGCATAAGGCTTTATCTCTAACCCAAGACAGTCCTCTAAAGTACTGAATATGTCTGTCGGAATGTTAAACCAATCAATCAATAATATTGCAAAAAATCACCATACTGCCATTAAAGAGTTAAAGTCAATTCAACACTTCATATTTCTACCTGAATAAAGTAGGAAAGGTAGGAAATGTGCAATATAATGTACACTCTGATGGAACCTATTGAACTAGGATGAGATGTGCAATCTTGTATTAATACACCACATATAAATATTTGAGTACCTCTCAACTAGAGCACCTGGATGAGGTGGCTTTCAAAAGCCGTAAACAGATAGAACAGATGAGACTTAAGTCCAGAATATTTTAGGTCCTTAAGGAAAGTTTTCCCCGTACTACAGGTCCTTTTGTAATAGGCAATTTGGGAGCTCCTCCATGTATTCATAATGTAGATGTGCTCTTGCTCTGCATTCAGTCATAGAGAAGTGAATCAGTGTGTTTCCGTGCTTGCCTCAAATACTGTTATGGATCAATACCAATGAGCGAACAACATGAGGTACTTGCCAGCCCTTGTTCCAGAAGTAGGTTTGTCCGCTGCATGTTCCATATAAAGAAATGTAAACAAATCTGTTTTCTTTTAGTGTCTTTGAGTTCATTCAATGTCCAGTCATTACAGAAAGGGATAACTGAACTCAGTTATGTCTGAGAAGATGACTAGGATTCTACTCTGAACTAGGTTATTTGACTCATTTCAAAGCCACTTTGACCTTCAGGGAGGGGCAATATTAACTCTTTCAAACTGGCTCCCCAGAATACGGCAGATTGAGGCTCCAGACCCAGCAGTAATAATATATGAGATTATATCAAGCTCAATATGAGAATTGGTATTTGTGTTACGTTTTAAATTACTGATTTGCGATCTGTATGTAATTTCCTTTCATATGGTACCACAATAATAGGTTATATCTGTTCAAAATACTTATTGGTGGTACTCAAGATAATAGCATTCGATACCAAAAATGGCCTGCTCATAGTGCATGGATACACTAGCCGCTTTTTATCAGGTAGTGAATATAATGCACTAGCCAGCTGGAAGGAGTTAACTGGAGGATGAAAAAGGTCAGAATCTCCCTTTGTCCACTTACTGTAGAACTGCCAGACATGGCCCTGAGTGTTATGCCTTCCTAATTCAGCTAATTCACAAGCCACTCTGACCTTATCAATGTGACCCCAATATGTAATGCATAACGATAATATGTATTTGATGGAGATAAAAATGTGTATGTGGGTTTTGACCTTTAGAAATATGACCTTAAATTTCAACAGAAATACTGTACAGGTGGCAAGGTGATGACCTGATGAAGGTCTATCATCATATTTTGGAGTATCATCCTTCCTTAATGAATCTCTGAGAAAAGGCAGTAGTATTTTTTCTCAATCTATCGATTGAACATGGAATTTGACCTTTGACCTTCATTAGCGTAATGTTCAGACATCTTATTTTTGTGTTGGGGTGCTGATTTCTCATTTAGGACGTCAACTATAGTCTTCTCATCATATAATAGATTTCCCCCTTACTTCTTATGAAATTACATGAGATTCAGCTCTTTGACCTTGTTTCAAGCCATTTTGACCTTCACCAAGGTCATCCACCAATATGTCATGCATGACCAGAATATGCATTAATATTATCCCATAGTTTGACTTGGTTACTGACGGGCAGAAATAAGAAATAAATAAGAATGTATATATAGCATAAATAGACTCACCCTTAGGTTAAATTACATTGGCTCCTGTTGCTATGGAAACCTGTTGGTTAGAACTTTCAAAAGAGCACATCTTGGGCACATTGATGGGGTCTACACAGAAAACAAATAGCTTGGTCATAACATGTATATTGGTGAAATGGGGACAAACAATAGGAGGTATTTTTTCTCTATCTCTATATTTGACATGGAATTTGACCTTTGACCTCAATTTGCATAATGTTGGGACACTTTAATTTTGGGTTAATGTTCTGAAAAATTAAGTTCCATATGCTAGGAATATGAATCAATCAAGAAACGTACTGTGGACAGGGTTTTATAAAAACCCATTCAGATTTGGCCTTAGATCTAGGACTACTATGTGGTAGCTGCACGAGTGGTGATATCGCTCCTTTAAAGGGCTGGTGCCTAGGAGCTCTGATGCATGCATCTATCTTCAGTTGAAGCCTTCTTCTGTCCTTAAAGGGTTGCTGCCTCAAGTTCAAGTTTAAAGTTTTTCAAGGTTTTTACTTTCCAGAAAGGTTTACAGAGTCACTTCCCAGTTGATCTCCATGTATCATCTCCCCGGCAAATGACTGTAGGCGATCATTTAAAAGTTACATTGACATCTAATTTATGTTGATGACGATTATTGACATGTAGTTGTCAATTAGTCAATGTATCGCAATATAATATTTAGACTATTGAGTACATCTGGAACACTGTTTATTACCTTAATAAGCTGAGAAAAATAACAAAAGCAAAGGTTAATGGTAACTGGAAACCAGTTCCATTATTTTCACTGAACATGTTTTTATAATAATCATTGATATGAAACACAAAACTCCCAGCCTTAAATACTGTGAGGTAGGAATCTGACAGAAGGATAGGTACCCCAGCTGTAAGCTCAAATGTTAGACTTTTAACACTACATCTATCATAACCTCCCCCCCCCACCCCCTTACTAAACATGGTGGAGAAGAACCTTTCCGAGGATGCACTGGATCCAAGCACATTCAGGTACGATGAAACAAGTGCATACCTTGTTTTTTCCACTGGCAGAGAACAATTTCTCATTAAACAAATATTGACACGTCAAAATTGTCAATATAAAATATTGAAATATTGACATAATAGCGATATGTCAATATAGAGAATGTCCATGACATCCCTATACATAACCCAATTCCTTTATTTAAACATATGTCATATACCATATAGACAGAGGTCTACGGTGATCTGTCTGAATGGCAGGTTTCTCCATGAGTGGTACCTTGGATCATATCACACGAGGCGGAGCTGAGTGTGATATGATCCAAGGTCCCACAAGTAGAGAAACCTGTCATTCAGACTGATTAGAGAATGTAATTATTGATAAATTATATCTATAAACGACATTTAAAGATTAGTTTTATAGTGTATCAATGAGGAATAGTACTAAAAGTATTTAAAGTATGTTTAAACTCCCACACAAGATCCATACCATCATTTCCAAATTAATCATAGTGTCCCATGCATTCTTTAATGGTTTGTATCATTTTGCCATGGGGCCTATACTTAGGGAGTGTTCATTATTTATGCCAGGGGGTGGGGGGTGTGCAAATCAGGGGCGGGGGGGGGTCATTTCAGAGGCGGGGGATCTTTTTTTTCAACCTATTCTTAGGGGGGGAGGGGAGTCTTTTTTTTCCAACCTATTCGGAGGGGGGGGGGGGTCATTATTTTTAGGGGTATTTATTTGGGAGGGAGTATTTTTTGACAGGGGAGGAGGGGGGTATGCACCCGGCCTGGTCAGCGGCATGCAGGGGGTGATGCACGTTGAGTCAGGGTGTGCACCATCTATGTTCTGGTTTGCTAAATATCCATGAGAAAACAATGATACATACATCCGATGCCTCGACAACCATGTATCCCATAAGACCAAATTTATATGAATAACCCTTTAAGAAGGGTGACACAGTTTGACTCCATACATTCTCTATGGGAGCCAGACTGGACCAGCCCCACCCTGCCACTGGTATCAGTCCGGCAACCAGCTCAGACAGAGGTGGGTCTGTACGGGAACTCAGGATGCCCCTATAGCAGCTACTGTGTAACCCATTGCTGTAAGGATAAAGAGCTTTTCTCGTTAAGCTATCATAACATTATGGAAGGATGGCACAGTGAGCCCTAGATTAATCTGTCTTTGTTAACTAGTTTGTCATAGTAAAACATCTATGGTAACAGTTCTGATTACATCTATTTAGTGTACATTGCTTCAGATAACTGGCCATGTTGACAATTGGCCATTATTCATCATTAAATGGAGGGGTTCAATATACATCAAGATTTCATTGCACTATGACTGACAGGGTTTCAGCTGTCTGGTTATGTAGTTGTGTCCTATGCTTATGACGGGTGTTTCTAGGACAGGAGTAACTAGTCAAAGTGACAGATGTGGAAAGTGATCAACTTTGTTTATTCCTCTTTTTGATGATAACATCCAGGGTAAAATGTTTTAAAATGGACAAAATTTGGACCTATATGAGTCAGAATTCCTAAAAATGCACTAATCTGGTACCAAATCTGAATCAACTTTTTTTTTTACCAAACTCAATTCATCTTTATACAAGTTTATTTTATTGGAAGACTAGTATCTTAGGTCCCAGAATCCACTCGAGGGAAAGCTTAACCACCAGGGGGCGGTTTTTATTCATTCTCAAACACATCCTGGAGTTAACGATGTGGACTAACTAGTTAGTACTAGTATTGATCACCAGGGGGTAGTACCAGCCTTGACGCCGTGACGTCACTCCTGGCTGCTACTATTCAAACATGGGACAGATAAAATATTTTGCCTAGATTTCTGCCTAGTTATCTGTTAAGATGACTGTCTGCTTTTGTGGTACAGACTATCATGGGAACTGGAGTAGTTGCCCCCAGTGCAAAGCGCCCAACCCGGACAAGGGAACCCCCACGAAGGTCGGGCAGGGACAAGACGAGCCCGCACCGGCACAGGACGACCATGGCGGCTACCAGGGCCGGCAGGAGACCGGCCAAGGCAGCTCTGCCTCGTCTGCACCCCGGGCGGTACAGCCCGCCAACACAGCCAGCAGGCCGCGGAGTACAGCGCAGCCCGTGAGGTAGAGCTGCAACAAGCTTTGGACAGGATTGAATCCCTCACCATCAAAGAGAAAGCTAGAGAGGCGGACTTAGAGCGGACTCAGAGGTTAAAAGAAGCGGAAATGGAGCTTGCCTGCCTCAGAGCTAGCAATAACCGGGTTGAAAAAGACGCTTACCTTGCAGAGGCCGCGTTCCGCGGTGTTTTGAAGGCGGTGGACAGCGTGGACGCGTTCGAGGATGCTAAAAGTAGCTCAGGGACTTACCAGATCGCGGAATCGCGGCTTGTACCCGGCCACGCGGGGACTTCTACTCACCGGGGTGCTGCCTCAAAAGCGGCCACAGACGACAACAAATATGGCGGCGCCCACCTTCACCCTTCTGGTGCGGCGTTGTACGACGATATACAAGACGAATTTGATCATTTTGGAGGCGATACAGGGCAGCAGGAGGGCAGATATGCCCCGGGCACCCTTAATTCTGCCTCCTGGCACCCCGACGACCGCGCAGAGCGAGAGGGGGGCAGCGGGGAGCGATTACACACCCGAGATGAGCGAGGGAAGTTTGGTAGTGGGTACACTACCGGTCAGCAGCAGGCACAGCAGCAGCCACAGCAGCAGCATCCGGGAGGTAATACCGACACATCCTATCAGTCTTACCTCCTGTGGGTGCAACAGCAACAGGCTCAACCACAGCCTCAACAGCAGGGGCAGACTCTGCAACAGCAGCAACAGCTTTACCATCAGCGGCAACAGCAACAACAACAGAGGCCACAGCCTCTGTACCCATCCTCTGCTTCAGCCACCATCCAGGCAGGGCTCCAGAGGGCTGGGCTGTCACACCAGTCCCTGGGACTACTCTCCCAGGATTTTGATGCTGCTCTCCTGGGACCCCGTGAGCACCAAGGTTTGTCAGATTATCTCTGTGATGAGCTGAGGGGTTATGCTAGGGACAGTAGGAGGAAGAGGTCTAGGGAGAAAATCAGACCTGATTACCCCCTGGATGTAGACAAGGATTATAAGCAGATGTCCTACAATGAGCTTGTGTATGGTATGACATGTGTGCACGAGTGTATCATTAAAGGTGAATTTCCCAGCCGCATAACGGCCAGGGGCTACTCTGCCCATATGAAGTTCATCACTAAGAGGGGCTTGTCCAAGGCTTATGAGGCCGACACTCTTGCTAAGTATGAATTCAAGGTCACCACCAAGGTTATAGAGGGTGATTTTGTAGCATGTGACGAGGATGCCCGCCACGACTGCCTGGGCGCAGATAACACTGGACCAGTCCGCAGAGCGCTGGCCCGGGAGGAAGCGCGCAATGATAGTCGGGGGACCAGCAGCAGGGGACGAGGCTCCAGCAACAAAGGAGGCCCGTGCCCCCCAGATATATGTGGTCAGTGGAACTTCCGCGACAGGTGTGATTACAATCCATGCAACAAAAAACATATATGCAGCAACTGCCGGGGGGCCCATAAAGGTAGATACTGCCGGAGCCAACCTAGCGGTTTCTATGGCAACCAGGCTCAGATGATGGGTAACCCCCCTCAGGGATATGGGAGCGGTTTCCCACCTCAAGGTCCCCCTCATGCCCAACAGGGCAACCCCGGTCATCATATGTGACCGTGTGACTTAGCCGGCAGCGCGGAACAGAGTCGAGTGCCCGCGCAGACCTGGGATATCAGTGTAGATTGTGATGCTATTTGGGTATGTGCGAGTGTAGATGATTTGTCTGATATGTATTCTGACTATCTCCCATTATGGGATGTCAAGGAGACCCACTTTGTGGGGGGTGTTCGATCACAGATGAACTTATGTGCCTGGAGGGAGATGCTGTCGGGACATGGTGTAGCCGCCCCCGACCCAGACGCACATTTTTTGTTGGACGGTTTAACCCACGGCTTTAGACTGGTTGACCCAGGCTCTGTGATTCACCCCTATTAGCGAGATTATTCTCAAAGAGTTGAGTAACAGCAAGTTATCGTTGGTGCCGAGTACCCCCCACTGCATCCACGCCTTCGGTGCCATCGAGAAAAAAGGGGGCTCATATAGGCCTATCACAGATGCTAGCCGCCTGCTAGGGGCATCCATCAATTCCTTTATGGAATCAACATTTCAAACCTTCAAGTACAAAACCATAGATACGGTTTCCGCAGTTATGCAGCCGTACTGCTTTATGGCAGTCACAGACATTACCAGTGCTTATAGGTCAGTTCTGATAAGAGAGAGTGATAGGAAGTTTCAAGGTTTGCAGTGGGACATAGACGGTACCCCGTGCTTCATAGAGGACAATTTCTTGGCATTCGGGACCAGGATGTCTCCCAGTGTGTTCACTCGCATCACCGACGCGGTCTCGCGTCATATGGAGGGACAAGGTTTCTTTTGTGCTAATTACCTTGATGACTTTCTAGTGATGGGTCGCAACTTCAACGACTGCCAGACAGCTCAGCTTTACCTCCATAGTGTATTGAGGAGGTTAGGTTTCTATATTTCTTATAAAAAGGTCAGGTCGCCGGCCCAAATCCAGACCTATCTGGGAGTGGAGTTAGACTCCATCGAAATGAAGCTTCGTCTGCCCGACGAAAAAATAGCCAGCCTACACGAGGAAATAGACTTCTTCTCAGGTCGCCTTCGGGCTCAAGCAAGCAGCTGCAGCGCCTATGTGGGGTTCTAGCCCATTGCAGCACACTAGTTAGGGGCGGCAGGACCTTCAGTCATCGAGTCATCGAAATGCTTTCGCATTTTACCCCCGGCAAGCGATATGTATCGCTATCGAGGTCGTTCCGCCAGGACCTCCTGTGGTGGTCAGATTTTGCAGCATGGTTTAACGGGGAAGCTAAGATTATCAAACCGGGCCCAATGAACACGGCAGTCATTCACACCGATGCAGCTACCACGGTCGGGTGGGGGGCTGTGTACGGCGACGACTGGGCCGCCGGCTCGTGGTCCAAGAGTTGGAAGGACCCGAGAGATCTCCACAGTCATTGTGCTTCTAAGCCGGATATGCACATCCCTTCTAACATTAACGTACAGGAGTTATATCCTATCCTCATGGCATTGAGGAGATGGGGGGGAGAGTGGCACGACACACACGTAGAATGCGTGACAGACAACACCCAGGTGGTGGCCGCTTTGAATACGGGCAAGAGTGACCATAGCAGGTCTATGGACATCCTCCGCCTCATTTTCTGGGACACTGTGATTTTTAATTGCCATCTAGTGGGGGTTTTCTTGCCGGGTTACAAGAATGTTGTTGCCGATGCGGTATCCAGAGCCGAATGCTTTAATGATATTCCTTTCCATTTGTGTTGTAGAAACAAACCAATTTGTCAGGGAACTGGACATCAGGGCCGCGGAGTTGAGGTCAATGGCGTGGTCGGCCTCCACCTGGAAAACGTAAACTTCCCAGTGGAAGAAGTTCCTCGGGTTCTGTGCTCTAGCCGGCGCCACCCCGGTACCCACCAAGCTTGACGTCATGTGCCGTTACGCGGTGTACCTCTCTAAATCTTTGAAATATTCTACTATCCAGAACTACATCAGCGCTGTGATCAGCCTTAACAACTATTTTAGCCATGATGTGCTATACCTCAGGTCTAAGTTTACTTTTGCTATGACAATGTCGGGTATCCGCCGGGCTTTGGGCGACCCAGAACCTCACCGCCCCACTTTATTCCTGGAGGACTTACATTTGATGTTTAACAGCCTGGACCTTTCAAATCCAAACGAGATCACTATGTGGGCATGCATCACCTTGGCCTTCAGAGGCCTTCTAAGGAAGAGTAATCTTGTCCCGGACTCCAGTGCCTTGCAGGGTCACTACCTGCGTAGAGGAGCCGTGGTCTTCAATGACTGGGGGCTGGAGATAAAAGTGTCCAGCTCCAAAACCATTCAATACTGCCAAAAGATCCATCGAGTCCCTGTCACTGTAGCTGGGGGTTCCCCAGTGTGCACGGTGACTTGGGTCCGGAAGCATTTCATGGACTTGCCAAGTTCAGATCCAAACAGCCCAGCCTTCATGCTTCTGGGACTTCTGGGACCCCTAAGCCTTTGACTTACAGCAAACTGTTATCCTTTCTCAAGTCCCTGCTAGACCGTTTGGGTCTGGAGTCTAAGAGGGTGGGTTGCCACTCCTTACGACGCGCAGGCGCCTTGTACATGTACAATCTGGGCCTCTCCTTGGAGGATATAAGACAATGTGGGGATTGGTCCAGCATGGCGGCATTGGTGTATCTCACCAAGCCTTTCACCAATCGAGTGGCGACAGACTCCTTGGTCTCCAAGGCCTTGTCGTCGTATGCGACGCACCATAAGGGTGCGCTCTATTGACTAAGCTATATTATCATGAGTGACTTAAGTTTATTGTTCTATACTCATACTATATAAATTTGGACTTTGGCCGTCTATCCAGCAGCGCGGATCCCAAACAGTTCCTGTGTCGCCTCACTTCCCTTGGATAGATTAATGATGTGGACTAACTAGTTAGTACTAGTATTGATCACCAGGGGGTAGTACCAGCCTTCCCGCCTTGACGCTGTGACGTCACTCCTGGCTGCTACTATTCAAACATGGAGAGATAAAATTTTTCTTTCTAATTGTTATTACTTCAACTATTTCATGTTACTATGTTAATAAATAGGCAGTCTATCCAGCGGCGCGGATCCCAAACAGTTCCTGTGTCGCCTCACTTTCCTTGGATAGATTAATGTTACGGACATTACGCTGAAAATATCAAACATCGGATAAAATGTCTGAAAAACACCACAGTAAGTTCTATTTTGGTTTACAAGTAGCTACACTATGTATAATCAGGCATACCAAGTTTGAAAACCATAAACCAAATACTTTTCATATTGTCACTTGAGGGGCTTTCCAAAAATCTTGAAAATGTTAAAATATTTTCAAAATATCACCAACTTTACTCTAGCTTGATCAAAAACTGTTTTAATTATCATTGAAGCCACTGTGTATCATCTTCAGTGTATCTACTTCCAAAATATGTATAGTTTTGCATACAAGGAGACCCTATTTGTCATTCTAATTGCAAAAAACAGGCATTTTTTATGCAGTTAACGTTACAGACATTACAGTATTGGTAGCACTAAGCACCCATAAAAAACGAAATATGTTCCATAGGGTAGATAACTAATTGGGGTGATAGAAGTACCATAGGGGCATGTTGTGTTAAAATATAGAGATGATTGACTGATTTTTTCAACAGAAATTCCATTTAAAACTCTTGAATCTGATAGCTAACACATATAACTTGTAAACTATGTTCATTTGGGAGACTTCTAATGGGTTTCCTGGCCAAGGGAGACAAATGAAGAGAAAAGAAAGAGCCTGGAACCCTGTTTTTTGGGTATTTTTTTACTTTGGAGGGCCATAGATCCTAAAATTTTGGTCCCGAGACAAAAAAAAAAGTAAGATTCTGAAAGCCTAGAGTGTTCCCTCTCACCTAATACCAACAAGACCTAGTATGGTGCAGAGCTCTTTATTCTATAGCTCATGGAAGGTGAAAAACACTGAAAAACACGACTTCGTACATAAATGTGGGGTCTGACTCATATATGAGGCTTCCTAAGGAAATGATCACTTTATAATTTGTGTGATACAAGAATATTGGGTAACAAGATGGATGTATAACATCAATATTTGTCTTTGGACTTGAAAATAATGGCCTTGACCTTGCGTCAGGGTCATAGCTTTGTTCTTAGTTGTAGCGCCTAGTTTGGTGTACATAAATCTCAAAAATGAAAAAGCAAGCATACATCCTACATCTGCTAGCCTTAGATAATCATGTCTTAAGCTTAACTTGAGTGATGACCTTGACCTTTGACCTATATGGGACTAGCGCATCCTGGTACTTCAGGTAGTCGGGGGCTACACCCCATCTCCTTATCAGGCTAATCCCCTCTCCTCACACCTAGAACAAAGGCGCTGATAAGAAATTCTCCCATGATGCACTGCTCTGGAGTCGGGGCCTAAACATAATGCATTGCTCTGAGCCAAGATGGCGGCCCCATAGCCTAATGCGGTAGTCCCGTATACAAATACCATTAACCTTGACCAAGACCATCCTCTGACTTGTGGGAGATGAGCTATCTGGTGATGTAGGTGTGTATTAAGATTAAGAAGGATGTGTGCTTAGAATATGACTAATAAAATGCCAGTTCTAGTTAGTATTTGTAGAGTTGTAAAATATTCCCAAAACCTTATTCAGGCATTCAGGTCTGAGTTACTTTAAATTAGGAGAGACACATGGATTTCAGTTCAAAATTGACCAACGTTTCGATCTTGTTCAGATCTTCATCAGGGTGTGAACTTTATTACAAAGTACTAGCCTATATCAACTTGGAGTCTCATCATGAGGAGTCACTTCCTGGAGTCATAAACAATTTGTTGTTCTGTACAGTAACCAATCACAGTGAGGCAATAAATATTTAGATAGGGTATAGGCCTAAGTAGGTAAATAATTATTATGAAAGTCTTGTAATAATTATATGAGCGTAAATGTGGACTCAAAATATAGGCCTAGGCTATATCACAGATTTTTAGGTATTATTAGAAGAGAAAAAAAAGTTCTAGTTAGTGACAGATTTGGTAATTCGATCAAATGATTTTATAGGTTGTTTCCATAGTAACACCCAAGGAGAAAAAGTATTTAAGAGGGTCAAGCCTTGTACTCACATATGATTATTATGAAGTTCACTAAGCAAATTACCAGATCTCTCATACTTTGCATATTGATGAATAATGTAGTATAACTATGATTTTGATAACAATTTCTGTATGTGACCTTGAAAATAATGACCTTGACCTTGGGCCAATGTCAAAATTGTAATTCTAGGGGTGAACCCTAATTCATTGTACCTAAATCCCTAAAATGAAATAGTAGGGTGGTAAAATTTCAAAAGAAGGCTAGAAATCATTTTATGAGGGATGGAATGTTAGGGATTGGCATCCATGCCAGACTTGAAGTTTAACCTATATTGAACATGTTCAGGGTGGATGCCGGCTGAAATTATCATTTTTCTTGGAAATAGGGCCTGATAAAGGCGGCCATTACCAAAATTCACTATTTTTGATATATCTTTGCAGCTAATGATGATAAACATTCAATTAAAGTGTCTACATCCCCATTTTCAGGGTCTAGCAACATAATGAATACATCACATGACCTCTCCAATGCATAGTTTACCCATTATAGGCCTAATAATGGTAGCCATTATCAAAATTTACCATTTTTGTCATAGCTTTCCTAATAAGGGTGATAGACATTCATTTCAAGTGGCTACATTCACATTTTCAGGGTCTAGGAACATCATGACAACATTAATTGGCCTCTGTAGTGCACAGTTTACCAATTACAGGTATTGACATATGGCAGCCATTGCAGAGATTTACAGTTTTTGCTATATCTCTGTGAATAAGGGTGATGGACATTCTTTTAAAATGGCTACATCCACATTTTCAGGGTCTAGCAACATGACCTCTCCAATGAATAACTTTCATACTATAGGTCTCTTTGTGGTTGCCATTATAGAAATTTACCATTTTCACCATAGCTTGCAGATAAGGATGATAGACATTCAAAGTGGCTAGATCCTTATTCATGGATCAGGATTGGTTCCTATGGAGAAATTGACAAAGTACTATGACTTCAGATACAAATACCATACATAAGGCTATACCTGCAATTGCCCCAGGACTACTTCATATTGCAAATATCAGGGACTTTTTCCTTCTGTTTATTACCAATCATCTATATGTTTATCAGGTTTCTATCTGCCCTAGGTCATACTAAAATCTGGCCCTGAACCGTCAAAACTTGGCTGCTGTGAGAGGTTAATTTCCTATTGCACATCTCTAATTTCTTATGGTAACCCTTACCTTTCTATGCATTGAGGAATAGTTCCCCTTCTTTCTACCATAAAGAGAAGAGTGGATTATGCATAGGCTATATATCCTCAATGTTTTGGCAACATAACATTGAAATGTATCATTACTGTCCCTGTGTTGCATGTAAGCTTGCTTTCTTTTAAATTAGTTCTGGTTATATCCTCAGCACTGTTGTATTCCTGAGGATATTTGGGAAAACCCTTTCACTTATCATGGGATTGCTGGTAATAGGGGCAATATGTCATGCAGCAACCTCCCCTCAAGGGCCAGACTATGCTACATCCCATAGAGTTATGCTGGCTAAAGTTGGTGCTCAGCCAGTCTTGTCATCAACTATAGTTGGTGCTCACCCATAAAGGGTTAAGTCAGATTTACCTCCAATACATCCCTCACCTATAGGTGTGGCTTAGCAATGAAAACTTCCATGACAGGTTTGCCCAGTTAGTGTTTTAGAATAATGAAATCTGGTCAACAGGAAATCTTCCAGATACCAGATATTGTAAAGCAAGCCAAGATGATGAGTGCACATGAGGTGGTACTAGCACACTGCATTATCTATAATGGCAAACCCAACACTAATTACCATTATAGACTAGACACACAATGTTAACATTATTATAAGTAAAAAGAGTTTAAGCTTTGATCAAAGCCCATGCTGAGACAAGCTGTTGGCTTACTCCAAGGGGGTTCAGTGGTAAAGGGGCCAAAGACTGTCCCATTCAAGTCCTCTTTTGATTGGAAAAGATGGCTTCAATTATTGTATGTGTCCACAATTGAACTGACCATGACATATCATATACCAAGGCATGTTCTTACTTTATGAAGAGCAATACCTTCCTTACTTACTGAATACTAATTGAAAATTAGGTATGGTATCAAGGTTTAAGATGGTGGTGTTCTCGTTACAGTGTACTCAAACCAACTTTTCTGAAGGGTTTTACAGTTTTACGGATAAGCATCTCCACACTGGACATAGATGATAACATGCACCAATGTAGATGATAGGAAGGGATATCTCTGTTATTAAGTACCACCACAATGGAAGCATTCATGCAAACAGCAGAAGATAGTTAAGGCTCAGTTACATATTAGCCTATTACAAAAGGCCAAGTATTTATGAAGAAAAATATAATATGGGATCATTATAATATTTTTGTATCACAGGTTATCAAATCTACACTTACTAACATACCTTTATAACTACAAGCATAGGCATACTGGTCTTTTGATCCCTCTATTCTCCTTAATTGTATATGATTCTACCCTTTGTAGGCCTTTAGAATACATATCTAAAGATGGATACATGATCGCCAGATGACTAGTTCCCCTGTCCACAGAGAATATGTGCTCATATTGGCAGTGAGAAAGAACTATACAATAAATAGATATTGGGTCAAATAGGTTAATATCAGGCCAAAATAGGTCAACAATGTATGGGAAAAGATTCCACCATTGCATCCCTAGACCCTGGAAATATGGATGTAGCCACTTTAAATGAATGTCTATCACCCTTATTTGCAGTGCTATGGTGAAAATAGTAAATCTCTGTCCTGGCTACCATGTATTGAGGCCTATTGTTGGTAAACTGTGCACTGGAGAGGCCAATTGATGTTGTCATTGTGTTCCTAGACCCTGAAAATGTGGATGTAGCCACTTGAAATGAATGTCTATGACCCTTATTAGGAAAGCTATGACGAAAATGGTAAATTTTGATAATGGCTACCATTATTAGGCCTATAATGGGTAAATTATGCATTGGAGAGGTCATGTGATGTATTCATTATGTTCCTAGACCCTGAAAATGTGGATGTAGCCACTTGAAATGAATGTCTATGACCCTTATTAGGAAAGCTATGACGAAAATGGTAAATTTTGATAATGGCTACCATTATTAGGCCTATAATGGGTAAATTATGCATTGGAGAGGTCATGTGATGTATTCATTATGTTGCTAGACCCTGAAAATGGGGATGTAGACACTTTAATTGAATGTCTATCATCATTAGCTGTAAAGCTATATAAAAAGTAGTGAATTTTGGTAATGGCCGCCTTTATCGGGCCCTATTTCAAAGAAAAATGATAATTTGAGCTGGCATCCACCCTGAACTTGTTCAATATAGGTCAAACTTCAAGTCTGGCATGGATGCCAATCCCTAACATTCCATCCCTCATGTGATAAAATGTCAAGGTTCTGCCACCCTACTAAAAGGGCTGACATACATATACCATGTACTAGACTCAGTTAATCACCAATTTAGTTATAACCCAGTTTTAGTGGTGACCTTGACCTTTGACTGCTGGTTTCGCCTATAAAGCTACAGTCTCGGGCCCTGACTGTACGTTTACAGTCTGGGGGTTTACTTACAGACCTATACCTACACTGGCCCTCATATACTATGCTATTGTGTATCAGCACTCAGGAGGATGTGGGTTCGAACCCCACTGTGGCTCAATCAGTACTTCAATTGATATCTACATAATTGACCTAAATTTAACCAAATTTACCCAGTCACATATTTAATAGGTGATACTACTAGGTCATTATAGGTTGATTTATGCTTTAAATGGGTTTAATAGGTAATGTAAAAAACGAACCACCTATTGTGCCAAGGTGGGATTCGAACCCACACACCTCATTGAAAAATGATCCAGGATTCCGGATCATTTTATTTAGATATAAATTTGTCCAGGCCCAGTACCGCCTGATGGCGGCACTGGGCCTGGAGAGCTCAAGGCTGATAAAGCTACCGCACCCCGACTGCTATCACACAAAAATATGATCCCTAGACATATAGCTTTCAGAAAAATAGCATGAGCCTTCGTGCCTATTTCGGTACCAGCTGACCCCACTGGCTCATGCACTATATGACCCCAAAATACCGCAAAAATGCCTTTTAGTACAGAAATCTGACTAAAACCGTAACTTATTAAGTCTGGAAATAAAGGTCATACATTCTACATTGCCACTGTAGAGTTCGTCTATATGTAATTCGATTAAATAAGGACTCGAACTGCAGTTATCATGTAGAGATGCAAGAAAACAGGGTTTATTTCGTTCTCCTGTACAACAATGCTAATCCTTGAAGTATATGAGGTTCGATCAATGTATATTCAGCTTTCAATAACTTTCAATATATGACACAGTCAGAGACCTGAGAAGGTCTGCCAGAGCAAGGGGGTGAGGACAGCTTATATACTGTCCGCCTCCGATAGGGGTGCCCCCTGGCTCTGGCCGCCCGAACTACCTTGTAGGCGTTCGACTAACATAATAATATTAGTGTCCCTACACCACCCCCCCCAGACAATACATACGCTTATTCTTTTAAATATATATACAATTTAATATAAACTCATACAACTGAGTTTATTTTAGAAAAGCGTTATGTTACGTCGTGAACACAGTAGGGTCTATAAAAATATACAAAACTAATATTATGTACACAGGTGGTAATACATCCGAACGGCTAGACACATTTCGAATTAATAGGGACACATGTATAGTATACATACCAATATATACAGATTAGCGACCAGAACAACTTGACATCTCTCATGATTAAAAAAAACAGGTACAAAAAAATTGAAGATCCGGGCAGCCATCCTAACCTTTTTGAACATTGGTTAGGCACGAAGTACCATCCTTTCGGAGGAACTCGGGTGTGTGGTGCTCTCCTCTTCAACAGCCGTCCTGTCCCAAACTGGACAGGCACGTTCATTCGAACGGGTTAGTGGTGCTCTCCTCTTCATTTTTCGTACTGCTGCCTCTGTTCTGACTGAACAGACACGTTCTTCCGAACGGGTGATCGGTGCTCTCCTCTTCAGATGTCTGGTCACCGAATTCATCCTGCGTACTCCTGTTACTGCTGTTCGATTGTTCAGTAGACATTCATACCACACTAACTCATTCTCTTTCGAATATCAGTTCACTCATATACTATCACTCTCGAATCGTGGGCTCACCCTTCCTCACTCTGGTTCTTTAGTAGTTCCAGAGCAGATTCGCGGGTGCCGTCCCACTCGTCCAGGAATACACCAAACACCTGCTGGAACTTGACGTTCATAGCCTCGTTCCGGTCATTGGACTCCTGCAGTCGTTTCTGAGCCAAAGCAGTCTTTGATGCGGCTAGCTTGGCTTCGTTCCGGATTTTAGTAGTTTCGGCGGCCAATAGCGCCTCGTTCTCTTTCTCCAGAGTCATTCTGGTATTGGCTTCAACCAGAGAGCGGGCGAATAGATTCGCCACCCCCTGATTATATCGGACAGACAATTCCCTCTGAGACTCCTGGAAATTGTCCACCGCCTCCTGGGCTTGTGCACAAACCACTTTGTCACTCGGATCGAAGTAAAGATCCACCGGTCGTGTGCTCAGTCGGGGCCTATTGTCCGGAATCTGAGTCATTTCATGTTCGACACGTTGAGGAACCTTCTGTCCGCCCAATTCCGGGAACTCACCCGATTCCGGCGTAGGGGCCGGATCTTTCCGGTCGAACCAAGCAGGTGGCTTATCACTCTGCGAGGCTGACGATGCTGCCGATGATGCTGCCGAGGAAGGACGTGAGCCCGACCCCCCACTCATGGGTGACTGATACTCAGTCGAATCTTTCCTCTTCTGCTGAGTCGACCTGGAGTCCCGAGCCACGGCCAGTGGCTTCTTGAACTCCGAGGTCTCAGGCGAATCGGATCGATGTTTCTTTCCCCTACCACTCGCCGGGCTACGGCTAGCCCGCCTCTTCTCATCTATCTTTGACTTGGGTGGATCACCCCTCCATTCACATACTCTCGAGAATAGTTCGTTCGTCATTTGGAATTTTCCTCGAGCTCTTACTAGTGCAATCCTCGCACATAGTTTGCCTTTCGTGGATTCATGCACATTACAAAATGATTCGGTCTTCACTGTGATGTGTTTGAAGTCCGAAGGGATCATTCTGTTATATTCCAGCATAACCTTATCGTGCAGAGTCATAACTTTCTCACGTGCTGCACTCAGTCCGGGGCTGTGACAGTATTTCAGATGGCGAACCATCACACCCCTTCTCGGAGTAACGCAACCGTCACAGGTTGCGCTATCCCTCTGTCCTTTGCAATTGGCACATTCGTAGACCACGGTGTGGTGGAAGTGCCGTTCGCAGAGATGCCGCAGGAACCGCATTGCTGTCGGGTATGTCCTGCCCCTTCCCTTCTCTTCTATGCAAATGGTGAACGGGCAATACCGCTCACCGTCTTTCAGATACCAACATAAATAGGCCCAGCGCAACTTTGACTTCTGGTCTCTTATGTAATAACTTTCGGGATACTTCAATATCTGTTGAAACCATTCGTTATAGAACTCGGATGGCAAGGGATCCTCCTCGGTTTCCCGGAGCCAATCCTCGTCATCACTCTCGCCATTCATGTTTCGGGGTTCAGGGCAACCGTATGCTTTCTTGCCCTTCGCGCACTCTTCAAACGAACCTGGAATGAAGTGTGCGAACTTCGCCTCACTATTCTTCCAGATTCGCTTTACGCTTTCCTGGTCCCCCTCATCTTTCTGCTCCTCTTTCTTCTCCTCCTCCTCCTCCTCCTCTGGCCCTTCCTCATTCGGAACCTCCATCTTCTCCTCCGGATCCTGTGTAGTTGGATCCGGATCAGTTTCTGGAGGCTCGCCATCCGAATCTGGTCCAGACTCATCGTCCGGACCGTCTTCGGATTCCGTCACTTTAGTGGCTTTCTTAGCAGTCCCTTTACTAATAATACTGCCTACCTTAGCGGTGGCAGCAGCCTGTATGGCAGCCATACGTCCTTTCAGTGGATTATCACTCGAAGGATCTTTCTTACCTACTGCCTCGGTGACTTTAGCAATCACCTTCTTGGGCACAGTCATTTTTGTGTCTTTCTTTGATTCCTTCAACTTCTTTTTGTCTTTCGCTGACAGGACCGGTGTGAAGGCACCCTGGTCACTGTCGGATTCGGTGTCGGTTAGAGTCTTTTTCTTTCCTCTTCCCTTCATACTTTTTACTTTCGCCTTCTTGGTGTTGTGCTCTCCGTCGGTTTCGCTCTCCGTCGACAGGCTGCCCTTTTTCTTGGCTGCCTTCAGGATCGCTTTCCCCTTTCGGATGGACGCTAGTCGTTCTTTATGTTGGGTCGAACTCATTTCTTCCTCCAACCCGGGTACGTACGCCCTAGTGGCGTAGGTTCCCTCTCGAATCATCGTAGAGATGATTTCGTTCAGTCTCTCCTCCGGCTCCGAACACTCATTCAGTCGACGAAGCAATTCGTCTCCATTCAGAGTATAGAGCCTCGGGACTTCTGGATGCTCTGCTCGTTCGACCCAGTCTTCCGCAGTCCTGGGTTCTTTCTCGGTATCCGGTTCCCGGTACAGTACATCTCCTGCGATGTCCATTCCGGTAACCCCCATCCCCGTATGATCAGTCAATACATACGGGACGTTCGGAAGGCGATGTTGTCGATGCGCGATTTCGCAATCGAACATGGCCCTTCTGAACGACTGACTCACTTGCAGTCCAGCCTCAGTCTGATTATAAAACAGCAGCCATTCGGATGGCAGGGCTGCATACTCGGTCGGTGATAGGAAGTGTCGAACACAGTCTCTGGTGGCTGCGTTCCAACACTTTCGTTCTCCTTCTAAGATTCGGTCGTGAATATGAACTTCCCGGCCGTCATACCTAGACTTGAATCCGGCCAGATTCGGTTCGAGCAGCGGCACGTCCGATCGTTCCAGGATTTCGTCAAGCTCCATTCCCATGTTACTTTCTTCTAATTCGGAATTATCCTCATTCAGTACGCTTTCTTCGTTCTTTGTAATGCTTCGGACACCTCGTCGAGGGCCGATCGTTCCGAATGAGAGCCAGACGCCGAAGCCATCGTGACACTCAAGTTCTTTCAATCGATATAAAATGGAATGACAGGTACCAGGACCCTCTCTACGGGCTCCTGGCTACTTCACCCACCTGCTATACACGGATATCACTTGAAACAGTCTTTATACCCTCGCTTTTTGTGCTCTGATATGCTTCCCCGTGCTCTGTCCGGCGAACCGTAAACAAATATGGCGGATCGTTGACCCGCGTCGACCTTTGCGCACGCACGTCGGTCTGGCGAGACGCCGCGCATTCGGCGAGACTTCATTGTTTTCCCGCGCTTGCAAAACATAAACAATCAATCACTTCTCCCGAGCGTCACGCATTACGATCAGGTAATTATAGCACTGATATCCTCACCGCCCCGTCGAATTCATCTCGAGTCATTATGGATTCAAATACGGATAGCAACTACTAATCCGCCGGATTACCCGTCCACCACCCACTGGCACATTCAAAGGTGAGTTTGTTGGATTTCTGGCTTCTGTCGTGATCATTCCTACATATAAGACGAATTACCAGGTTACCCCGATAATTATGACAACACTTAACTGATTACATCGTTGTGTTTCAGGTTAGGTGACAGCACCCCTCACTCTCAACCTAGGGCTGCGACGAACCCCCACTGGATTCTCTTTACACCTGACATTCGGAGTGGTCTGCTTCCGTTCCCTCTTAGCCATTGAGGGAACAGTCCTTCTCTTCCTGTCCACACCTGCCGAGACATTCTTTGCTTTCTCCGATCTTTTTGGAGTTCGTTTAACTTGCACCGTTTCCTTCTTCACCTTCCTAGGTCTCCCCGGACCCCTCTTCTCGACTACTTTATCTAACTCCCTTTTCATTTCCTCCTTCTCCTCTTGTCCCATCTTGAACATTTCCGTGGAGTACTCTCTCCCCTTCCATGGTTTCAACCGGGCCACATTCGATTTCTGATTCCTCCCGAAGGTATCCCTCATCAGGACTGTATCATCACTTACTCTCTGGGTAATCCTCCACGGACCATCCCAATTATCTCTCAGCTTGATGCCAACCAGAGGTTCGTGGTATCTCGCTACTAAGTCCCCTACCGCAAACCGCCGAACCTTTAGATTAGTATCATAGCCCACTTTCTGCCATTTAGCTGTCTTTCCTAATTCCTTTCTTACTAATTCATACGCCTTCCGGAATTGTTCCTTCAACGCTTCCACAAACATGATCTGACACGGGACATCTGGATTCATACCAACTACTCCGAACACTAGGTCCGCTGGCATAATCAGATCCTCCCCGAATACTAACAGATTCGGAGAGCAGTTCGTACTCGCATGTACCGTGCTATTATAAGCATGGCAAACAAAGTCGCACTGCTCATCCCAATCATCCATCTCTTGATTTACTAAACTCTTCAGGACCTGTATTAGGGTACGATTGAATCTTTCCACCTGACCATCACTCTGTGGTCGATACGGATTGGTTCGGGTCTTGCAAATGGCCAATTGATGACACATTTCCTGCCATAGATTCGATTCGAACTCTCTCCCTTGGTCGCTATGCAACATCAGAGGCACTCCCAAGTATAGGATCCATCCTTTAACTAACATTCTCGCACAAGTCGCTGCTTTGTGATCCTTCATCGGAAATACCTTCGTATACTTCGTATAGTAATCCGTTACCACCATCATACATGTATTTCCTTCCGGAGTTGTCACAAATCCTGTAATTATATCTACTGCCACCCTCGCGAACCTTACTCCAAACAATTCCTGGGTCAAGGGCATTTTACCTAGCCCAGGACCTGGCTTGCTCGTACAGCATTTCGGACAAGTGTCTATCCATCTCAACAGATCCGTACTCATACCTGGCCAGTAATACATTCTAGCCAGCCTTTCCAGAGACCGTTTTCTCCCAAAATGGCCACTGGTCCGATGCCCATGGCAAAAGAACATTATATCCCTTCGCATGGCAGTAGGAATAAAGATCTGTCTTGACTTATTTCCCAAAGCATTCGTCTTCCACCTATGAATCAATCCATTTACCACCTCTAACTCTGTCCATTGAGCTATCAGTCGCCTCATCTCCCTGTTCTCCAACGATATCGCTGGCCGAGTCGGGACCCTTCCTTCTCGAAGTAACATCTACAGACGGATACTATTCGCATCTCTCTCCTGGAAGCTCTTAATGGAGTTCTCATCCCATTCCAGTATTACCGGTTCGAGATCTCTAAAAGGCTTTCGGATTCCTGCCAGCACGGCATTATGCTTCCCACAATCATCACATCCGTCATTCTAACACTTCTTCACTGGGATTCGCGACAACGCGTCAGCGTTCACATGCTTAGCCCCCTTTCTATGCTGAATTTGGCTGTGGTCCAATCCGAACTCAGATAGGTGTGCCAACCACCGTCCTATCATACCTTCCGCATCTTTAAAGTTCAATAACCACCGCAGGGAGGAATGATCCGTACGTAATGTAAAATCAGATCCCCACAAGAAGTGTTTATATTTCTTTGTATACACTACCACTGCCAACAATTCTCTCTTTGTCGTACAATAATTTCTTTGCGCTTTACTCATTGTATTGCTTGCAAATGCTATTGGAACCTCCTTCCCATCTTGGACTTGAGACAAGGCTGCCCCTATACTTTCATTGCTCGCATCAGTGTCTAATATAAAATGACCATCCGCAGTGGGGTATTTCAACACCGGTGTCTCCACGAACAACCGTTTAATTGTTTCGAATGCTTTCCCTTGTTCCTTCCCCCATGGGAACTTCTCCTTACGTCTCCCCGGGGTCCAGTGCGACAGACATTGGATTGGATAACTTATCCGGGAATATCCTGGCAAGAAATCTCTGTAATAAGAACAAAACCCTAAGAAGGATCTCACTTCTTTCGGCCCCTTAGGAATGCTCCAGTCCGTTACCGTCTTAACCTTCTCCGGATCAGCCTTCACCCCTTCCGTAGAGATGATTCGTCCTAGATAGTTAATACTTTTCTGAAACATATTACACTTCTTAGGCTTCAGCTTCAATCCATTCGAGATTATCCGCTGTAACACTAACTTCAGGTTTCCCAGGCATTCGTCAAATGTCTTTCCGAATATTATCACATCGTCCAGATACACTAGACATTTCTTCCACAACAAGTCACTCAGTAAGGTCTCCATCATGGCTTCGAACGTGGCCGGAGCATTACATAGTCCGAATGGCATCACGTTATACTGGTACAACCCTACATGGCTCGAAAACGCTGTTTTCTCCTTGTCTTCTTCCTTCATTCCCACCTGCCAATAACCAGACTGCAAATCAATCGTGCAGAACCATTCATTTCCTCCAAGGGAATCAATGGTCTCATCTATCCGGGGGAGCGGATACGAATTCTTGTTAGTCAAGCCATTTAGCTTCCGGTAGTCTATACAGAATCGGATACTCCCATCCTTCTTTGTTACCATACATACCGGACTACTCCAAGGACTGGTGCTAGGGGTTATCACCCCTTCCGCCAACATCTTCGTAATCTCTTCCTCCGCCACCACTTTCTTTGCCAATGGAAGACGTCTATATGGTATCTTTACTGGATTCGCCCCTTCCGTGTTAATTGAGTGTAGGACTCGATCTGTTCGTCCCAACGGCTCTCCGGGCCGCGCAAAGGCTGAACTACACTCAGTTAACATCTCCTTCAGGGCATTCCTCTGTCCATCTGTCTCTACTCCGGACCCTTCTATTAACTTTGCCAATCCTTCCTCCATTACTTCACTGTTCGGGACTAGTCCACTTCCATTCTCAAAGCTACTGGTGACCGCTTCCGCGGATATCACTTCTCCCACTACAGTGCCTTTTTCTAGATAGATGGTTTTCGAACCCGGGTTCGTTATGGGGGCTACTCCCCATGCCATATTTCCTATCAGGGTGTCGGCTGATTCCAAACCCTTCTTTCCCAACACTGTCACATTAGGTTCGAAAACCCCCGGAACGCCCCTCTTCATCCTACTGGAGGCTATTAAGACATCACATGCCATTCCGGGAGGTATTTTTACCGTCTGTACTACACTCGCTACACCACTAACTTCACGTGCCAGGCATTGTATCCTGTCTTTGTAGGGATGATTTAATTTCAACACTCCAGTGACGGGGTCCAATTTTACCCCATATAAGGAAGCAAAATCCATCCCAATGATACCATCGTCCTCTATCCCAGCGACAGTAGGGGAAATGATATATTCCCTACCGCCTACCAAGATGATCATACAAGTCCTACCAAACGTTCGTATCTTGCTCCCATCAGCCGCACATGCATTTACCCTCGTTGTGAGGTCGTCATCCATGCTCGACACCAGATCGAAGAATCTTTTTGACATAGCGGAGTGGCTAGCTCCGGTATCCAACAAAAATTCCCCCATTCTGCCGTTTACAGATACGGACACATACCATCTCTTTCCTCCCATCATTGAGGGATTTCTTGCGAACCGTTTGACGTCGTCTGTCATGTCAAAATTGAATCCGAATCCTTTCAAATACTCCAGACACGGATGACCTTTGGGAAGGCGGATCCCCCCGATCCTGGATAGTTCCTCTACCCAACCTTCCTCTCTATTGGTGATCGGTTTCCCTTCTTTGCTCTCCCTGGCAACTGTCTCACCAATACCCCCAGCCCCACATGTTTTCGGCTCATTAGCATTTCCCATGCTGCTGGGCGGATACATTACAGACTCCTCAATCGCGTTCGTATGGATTGTACCCTGGCATACTTTATTCGGGGCCGTCAGTTTGCCTTCACGGACAACTGGTTTCTCTGCCGTACATTCGGCTGCAAAATGTCCGGTCTCTTGGCACCTGAAACACTTCACCGTTGCCCTATCTAGCTTCGGTCGTTTCTGATAGTCCAACAATCCTTTCATTTCTTCCATCATGGCCATCAACCGTTTTTCGTTCTCGGATAACTCTACCACCTGGGGGGTAGGGGTTGGTTTAGAGCTTGCCTCTACTGGCTTCTCCTTCTCGGGTGGCTTACTAACATTTTTCTTCCACCGATTCTTTCTATCCCACTTGTCGCCCCCGATGGCCGCAATTCTTTCTTCATCCGAACCATCGTCCGAATCACTCTCCTCGGGAGTGGCCGTATGTGCAGACGCCACCCTTTGGTTGGGTACGAACCCAGCAAGTAATCGTTTCTTCTTTTCATGCTGATCTATAGCCAAAAAGAAGTCTAACATCGATGAACCTCGTCCCCATTCCTTCTGGACGAGTTCAGCATGGGACGGATCCCTCAGTCCTTTTATAAAGTGTGTGAATAGTTCATCTAAGAAATATTCATCATCACGTCTCCAATAAGGTCGGGCCTTTTGCAACAATCTTTGGAGTTCCAGACCGAACACTTTCGGAGACTCTTTTGGTTTTTGCGTTCGGACTTGGAACTCCGACCAAGGATCATTCGCTGACAACACACCAAAGATATGTGTGGCGGCTGCCACCAATTGGTCATAGTTTCCGTCTTCCCCATACGTCTCTCGCCAATCATCTACAGCTATTCGTCCCGGACCCTCACTCAACCATTTAATGAGGGGACCTAAGGAAGCCTCCTTGTCCCACCCATGGTAACGGTTATCGTCGCAAAAGTCTTGGTAGCTTTCCTTCCAATTCTCTCCATTGAACCGCCGGGGAGTACGAACAGGCTTCCGGGCACTGTTATGACTCCATACCAGTCGATCAGACTGCCTCCGACTCCATTCCATAATTTCTGACTCATCTTCCCGGGTCCGACTGCAACAGTCTATCCCCATCCCTTGAATACAAGGGTCGGATTCTACTATTGCAGCAACTCTCGGGCCCATAGACGATCGTTTTGTCAGCCTTCTCGGGGCAGGGACTGGTCTTGGTGTCCCTCCTCTTGGATTGGGCTGGGTTCGATCAGGGCTGGGGGGGTAACCTCCGTATGAACCAGGGTCCGGCACAGTCCCGGCTCCTCCTCCCTGGTTAGTTCCGGGTTCGGAGCACCACCTGATCCCCTGCTTGGAATCGATCCACCCCCTTCATTATAGGACTGATGTCCTTCGTTCGATCCGGCTCCGGGTAATGGTGCTCGGTACTGGTAGGTTATATTATATATCGGTGGTGGTGGTACCGTATAGTTGTGTCCTGCCAGGGTGTCATCCGCAAAGGGATGCAGAGAGCCGTAGCTATGATTCATTCGTTTGGGTGGGGCCTCGCTCGTAATATCATGGGTACTAGAGATCTCTTTCTCCTCGGTTCCCCCATAGTTGACTTTACGGTCAGCCTCATTCGGGGCAGTCCTCCCGTGGGTTCGTTCGTACTTACCGTCCGCAACCACCCCCCGTGTTTCGATTGGCTCCACGGTGGTCAAGATCGGACTAGGGGTGGACGCGACATGCTTTGGTAGCCGGCCTCCCTCATTCGTGGGTTCTTTGTTACGAACCTCTTCCGCTTTGCGGATCTCCTCCATCTGACTCTGGTAGGCCAGATAGGTGTCATTCATTTCTTCTTTCTTTTTCTGAATAACCTCGAGGTCCGCTTTCATTTCACTTCGGGCCTGCTTCAAGGCCTCTCGTTCTTGTTCGAACTGTTCCCTCAGGGCTTGGCCGGACTTTTCTTCCTTTGAGTAATCCGCCTTGATTTTCTTGACCCTCTTGGATTGTCGTTCGATTTCGCTTTCATAGGTATCCCGAAGATCACGACTTCGGCGAGCCTCTTCCTTATCTTTCTGGAGTTGTGCTTGCTCCTCTGTCAGACAGTGTTGAGCGTTCTTAACCTTCTGTTGGACCTTAGCCAACTGAGAGGTCTCGAGAGCCAATTGTTCGCTGATATATTTTCTATCTGCTTGTATTCTGGATTTCACTTCGTTCAATTCCTCGGCCTCCTTCCGGTTCTGGGCGATTACCCTCGCCTTTTCGTCGGCCAGTCGGATCAAATCCTCATTCATGGCTGTATACCGATCCCTCATTTCCTCCTCCTCTGCTTTCAATTTTTCACAGTAGGCGTCGTAGTCAGGGATCTGTCGACCTCTTCTAGACAAGTCTCGTTCCATATGTCCAAGGTTCGGTTCGGAGGGAAGCATGTCTGCCCATGGGTTCCCTCGGAACGGATTGGTGTTCGGAACTGTCTTTATAGGAGGAAATTCTCCCGGAGTTCGAAAAATCAAACTCCTCTTTCGAGATCTTTTATTCTCTGGGGTGTGCATTCGAGAGGCCACCTCCCAGATTTCATTTATTTGGGCTACTGTGTAATCCAGTTCCCCATCCTCCAGTTCGGTTCCGGATCCTTCATTCCCCCCCTTTCTTGACTGAGCCTCCGCCAGGGTCAGTCCGCTATCTCTTTCATGAAAATCCTGGTCACGGCACCACTGTAGAGTTCGTCTATATGTAATTTGATTAAATAAGGACTCGAACTGCAGTTTTCATGTAGAGATGCAAGAAAACAGGGTTTATTTCGTTCTCCTGTACAACAATGCTAATCCTTGAAGTATATGAGGTTCGATCAATGTATATTCAGCTTTCAATAACTTTCAATATATGACACAGTCAGAGACCTGAGAAGGTCTGCCAGAGCAAGGGGGTGAGGACAGCTTATATACTGTCCGCCTCCGATAGGGGTGCCCCCTGGCTCTGGCCGCCCGAACTACCTTGTAGGCGTTCGACTAACATAATAATATTAGTGTCCCTACACCACTAAGAAAAAAATAGGTGGAGAAAATACATAAAAATTAATAATACGCTTCACTAAATAGAGACATTCAATTTGTTGCATCTTGGCTGCTGGATCTGTACATAGAAACCTGCTCCCACCTTCCACTGACTCCTCCAGCACACACCTACACACCATGGTGGTAGGTGTCGTCTGCTACATTGAACCCTGTATGCCCTGCCTGTACCCTCACCCACCAGCAATGTTGTAAATTCATTGAATGATACCTCCAGAACTATAACTTTGCTTCTAATAGGAATATCTGAAAAAATTCACTGTTGGAAAGCTAAGATCATGGCCGGCCATTATGGCCGATGTCTGATGAGCCCACATCGGCCATTACGATTCTACATCGACAAAAGCTGATGTGCCGATGTCATTTCGGCAACACTGGACCAGACACCATGCATACATCATGACACATTAAAGCACTGTGCATCCCTTAAAGGGTTATGGGTGCTGCCTCCGGGCCCTTATCAGTGTGGAAGAGCAGCACAGCTGAAACTTATGTAAACCAGGATAAAATAAAAACCGTTTTAAAAAAAAGTGTTAGATCAGGTCCAGAGATAAGGGCCGCTTGGACATGGGACTTGGGTGGAAGGTGCTAATCAGTTGCCAAGGCAACCAAACACACATGACTATCAGGTGAGGGCACATTTCACCCCAACACTCCCGTGCCTTACCAGCCAAGCAGGTAGTCCCTGGGCCAGCCCCGTGCTCTCCCAGCCCCCATATACTTTCCTAGTTTCACTTTTCCTTACTTTCTGAAACATGTCTCTGTCATAAGATTTGTTATAAGCTGTGCTACTACAGAAGTTATGGCAAGTCGAGTGGGTAAACTTCCCTTAGTCTCAGTTTATGGGCCCTTAATTCGGGTTTAGAGACCTTAACTCAGGTTAAGGCCCCTCATCCCGGGTTTAGAGACCTTAATCCAGGAAAAGAAGTTCATGGTTATATCTTTGTGTGGTCATTTTCATAGTTAAGGAGGGCAGTAATTAGATGTGGATAATTTCAGTTAGAACCGCCGAAAAAATTGTGACATCATATTATTGCGAGACTTAATTAGGTGCCCTATGGCTTACGGGAGGGCAGGTGGATGCCTCACTTGGAAGATTGAGCGTGTGAGTGGCCTCACAGATGACTCAGGGTAAGCTGGAGCTTATCATGTACTTAGATATAGTACTCCCTTATAATCATTCATTGGTCAATTCTGGCATTAGAAATGAATTCCTTGTTAAAAAGTACCCTCAAGTCATGTGTCATACATGTATATGTTATTCCATTTCAGGCCAGCAGGTGGGTGTGGGAGAGCAGGTGGGTGTGGGTGTGCAGGTGGGTGTGGGCAACACTTGCAGGCTGCGAGCATGTACCGCTTTTTTTCCCTATCAAAAAGCGAGTCGATCAGACGATAAACGGCGGAGATACGGGTGGTACAATTTTGTCTGCACACGTTGAGATCTCGCGCAGTACCAGTGGCGCCACTCTTTGACGTGTGGCATGCGCTAGCCTCGCTTCCACCTCTCCTGTATCCTCGAAACCATAAGAGTGGTGTCCAAGGTAAAACTGAAAAGCTAATTTAAGTAAGGTAGATGGGTTTTTCTATTATCCTGAGGGTATTTTTTAATAAAGCAGAGGGCATTTTTAAATGAAAAGAGAGAAATACCAGCCAGATTAGGCTAAAACATCATTTCTCTCTTTCAGTTAACATTGGGTTCAATCTAGAGTTCATTCAGAGGGTAGCAATTTAACAGTAGTTAAGAGTTTAGACAAAAGAGAGAAATTAGTACCCAAAGATCGCAGCTCTTTTTCACAGGGAAGAAAATGGATTTTTTTTTTCTTCTCGAAGGAAACATTTGTGCCCCGATCTTGCACATCCATCCCTTTGGTCATCTGATGTCTATCTATAACACAAGCTCAATGATAGACATTCTCCTATGTAACAAAAACATGGTTCAGTCGTCGTATATTACTCAGTTACCCTGAGTCAAAGATTAATGGAATCCAGTGTAATCTGTTGTTTTAAAAGCTATATTTAGGCCTACACTAAATTGATGTGACCCTGTACTCCCCCGCCCCCGATTTTTTAGCCCCTTCTCCTATATCCTAAACGTAAGCTGGTCACACCTTTGGTGTGCACTACTTAGCTCCGATCCTTTGAATCATAGTAGATGGCAACCTAAGAAAGCTAGAGGGCAAATTTAGATGAAAAAGGAGAGAAATCAGGCATTTTACCACAGAAGATCATTTCTATCTCCGGTATTTTCATTCTAAAACCTTGAACTCTATGCAGAGTTCATTTAGAGGGTAGTCATTTAACAATACATTTTCATATGAACAAAAGATAGAAATAAATTGTTAAAGATCACAGCTCATTTGCACATGGAGGAAAAGACATTTCAGAAAGTTTTTCGAAGGAAACATGTGTCCCCCGATGTTAGCTATCCATGTCTTTTGTCTTCTCATCTCTATGTCCAATACACACTGAATGCAAAGCTTTCTCCTATGTCACAAAAACGTCTTAAAATGAAAATTAGGCAACGTATATTCCTCAGGGTATGAACAGCTGAGTCAATAATATGAGGAAGAGAGAGTACTTACGTTTGGTGAGGCGAGCTGGACATTAAATGTAGTATGGGTCAAGGTGAAGGCCTGAATGAATGATTGTGCAGATACACCTGGAAATAATGTAGATCCTGTTGTTAGATCTATAATATTGTACGGCATTGAAACAGCTACCGTAAATTCTCGCGTAAAAGCTAGTACGCGAGTCAGACTCAGCTTTCTTTTGATACCAAACATGCCTATATAGGGTGCGGCTTATACGAGAGTTTTTATTAGTATACTACAGTACCAAAATCGCAATAATCAGACCCCCTCTGCGGCTTATATAATTTGAATTATATAATAGTTAGGGGTGCGGCTTATACGCGAGTTAGGCTTATACGCGAGAATTTACGGTAGTCTATTTTTTCTCATTTACATTTAAAAGCTAACAAGAATTGGGGTTGCTACCACGTAAAAAAAAAAGCCTCAGGCACTGCGTGACATCAGTGCGACGAAGTGTGTCATCACATCTCTGTCATCCTCTTTCAATTAACAAGGGGACAAATTCAAGGATTTTACGGCAAAGCCGTAGTGGCTTTGGGTTTTATAGGATTGTTATGAACTACAGGTGAGAAAACGAGGGGGCATAGATTTATAAATTTTGGTGCTTCTGGGGTTCTTATGCAATTCACATTTGATGGTTTGCAGCAACACTGCATGGTCAGTTAACTACATGCACTTAGCTAAATCTTTTTGATTTTTATTGGTTTTAATGCAGCTGGTATAACAATAGAATCCAATATGTACCAATGGAATCAAATAGGTACCAATGCAATTCCATTGGTGGCGATGCACTCCATTGATGCCTATGCAAATACCATCTTGGCAGCCATCTTGAAATTTACCTGGATCAAAAATTGGAGCCTACATATGGATTCTACACCCCAGAAAACCCTTTTATACATGTGTCATACAAGGAAATCAGACAATCTTGAGTTTTTGGTGGCCATCTTGGCAGCCATCTTGGAAATTTCCTTGATTGAAAATCTGAGCCTGAATATGGATTCTACATCCCAGAAAACCCTAATATCCATGTATCACACAAGGAAATCAGACAATCTTGAGTTTTTGGTGGCCATCTTGGCAGCCATCTTGGAAATTTCCCGAATTAAAATTGTGAGCCTGAAAATGGATTCTACATCCCAGAAAACCTTATTATCCTTGTATCACACAAGGAAATCAGACTATCTTGGTTTTTGGTGGCCATCTTGGCAGCCATCTTGGATATTTCCTGGATTGAAAATCTGAGCCAGAAAATGGATTCTACATCTGAGAAGGCCCTATTCTTCATGTATCACACAAGGAAATCAGACAATATTGAGTTTTCAGCAGCCATCTTGGCAGCCAGAGGGAGGAGGAGGGGGCAGAGGGAGGAGGGAAGGCAGAGGGAGGGCAGAGGGAGGAGAATGTAACAAGAAGGAGGAACATGGGGTAGAGGGGGGGAGGAGGGGAAAGATGGGGTAGTAGGAGGGGCAGAGGGAGGAGGAGGGGGCAGAGGAAGGAGGAAAATGGGGTAGAGTGGGGAGGAGGGGAAAGATGGGGTAGTAGGAGGGGGCAGAGGAAGGAGGAGAGGGCAGAGGGAGGAGGAGAGGGCAGAGGGAGGAGGAGAGGGCAGATAAAGGAGGGAGGAGGAGGAGGAGGAGAGGGCAGAGGCAGGAGGAGGAGAGGGCAGAGGCAGGAGGAGGAGGAGAGGGCACAGGGAGGAGGAGGAGGCACAGGGAGGAGGGGGGGGCCTTTAAAGGCTGTAAAATATTATTTCAGGGTTGGTGCATGTGTGTGTGTGGGGTGGGGGAGGGGTAATTATGTTGGACTTCACAGTTTGTCTTTGGGCGGGCTTGAGTGATTTCAAGAGCCACCCTGGACCACTCAACTTCTAGTATAGGTCCTGTATGTGCATAGTATGAGAATTGGCATTGACATTGACAGCTTGGCTTGACATAGGAGTCAATAGTTATTAGGCTGGTACCTATCTTTGCCATTGACAGCCACATTAGAGGACTCAAAATATGGCTGTGCACAAGATGTCTAGGCCTTACCACAAGGTACATTGGTTCTACATGTAGTAACTGAAAACAAGATCTAGGATAAATTAGTCTTGCACACAGCTACACGGACACATGGGTATACCAGTCCTAGGCAAGGTTTAAGGGCCAGCTAGGGCTATATCTAACAATGAACAAGGGGGCCTATGCTAGTCTTTTCTTGTCAGAAAACAGACACTCTGGTCAGTGGAGTAAATGGCTTTGGGGACAAGGTCCCAAAGCCAATTAACCTGTCCCTATGCTAGGGAGATAAGTAATTAGAATAGCTGCTGGTAGGCAACCTGCTATATTAACAATAAGCCAATAGAACCATTGGATTCCTTGGGTCCATTTTAGGGGGGTAGATATGATTATAATCAATCTCAGCACCATGGAAATGTGTGTTGCTAGGCAGATAAACAATTAGAATAGCTGTTGCTAGGCAACCAGCTGTACAAGCAACAAACCTATAGAACCATTGAATTCCTTGGGTCTACTTTAGGGGGTAGGTATGATTATAATCAACCTCAGGACCATTACAGGGAAATGTGTGTTTCTAGGAAGATAAAAAATTAGAATAGCTGTTGCTAGACAACCAGCTGTATTAGCAACAAACCAATAGAGCCATTGAATTCTAGACCATATTACAGTCCACTGCTCCGGGCAAAGGCTGGAGCGAGGGACCATTACAGAGTAACATCTGCACAGCCCCTGATTGGTCCGAAATGTTGCCGCCATTATGTTGTCACGTAAGAAACTTATGGTGCGCAGGCACCCTGGGTAGGCTAAGAACGTGAACTTTCCCCGGGCTGTAATGGGCCCTCGCTCCAGCCAGATAATGAGAGGGGCCACTTCTATGGGCTGCATTGAATTCCTTGGGTCCATTTCAGGGGGGGCAGGTATGATTATAATCAACCTCAGGACCATTAAAGGTTGATTAATATGATTGTTATCATATAGCATAAATTTGTGTTGTGACTCCTTAATACAAGATGGCGGCGCCCGTTCTGACTTCTGGTAAAGTGCAAACATCATATGCCTCATACTGGTGGTGCTGCCAGGCAGCACCACCAGGTGGCTACGCCACCTCTTAAAAGTCCTGGAGTGTCCTATGTGTGCTTCCATTGAAAAAAAAGGGTAATCCAATATAGCCGCCAAATAATCAGAACCTCATCTCCCATAATGACAATGTGACCCCTAGAATAATTTGAACCTTACCTACTCCTCCTAAATTGGGTACAAGGAATTCACTGGTGTCATTGGTTTATTGCTAGGACAAGTGGTTGCTTAGCAATAGCAGGTTTGCATAGCAAACCAGGCTTAGAGGCAAGTATCTAGGGCAAAACCCCAAGACGCCATTCAGGAAGATCCTTACATCACCCACCACCACTAAATTAACTCAAATGAATCAATTGGTATGGCCAGGACCTCTAGTTGGTTAGCAATATCACTTTCAATAATATAATTGCCTAGCAACACAGGTTTGCATAGCAAACTTGGCTTAGAAGCAAGCATCTACAGCAAAACCCCAGTACAATATTTAGGAAGATCCTGACATCACTCACCCCTACTGAATTAACTCTTAATGAATCAATTGGTATTGCTAGTTCCTCTAATCACATAGCAACATTACTTCGAATTATATAGTTGCTTAGCTACACAGGTTCCTAGTTCAATATCAGCCATACCAACCCTCTGAAAAGGGACCCTGGGGCTTCCAATCATGCCATTAATCTTTTTCGCTTTTCCACTGCTTCCATTGCTTATCAACCTTGCTTATATATATGTTATATATGCCTAGCAACACCATGGGTCCCCAGATCAATTTTTCATTCTGCCTTTCCTTACAATATAAGAGAACCCTTGGGATAGAAGTGAAAGTGTAGTTAATCACTTGTTGCTAGAATATCCTCTCTAAAATTATTATGATTATTGAGGTTGACAAACATACCTATCATGTACTTGCATGGGAATATTTCTGTTCCACAGTTGTGTGCACATGCAATTATAGTACAAGAGATGCAATAAGAATTTGAATATATCAGTTCCTTTACTGTCTTCCTTATACACTAACCCATCACCTGCCATCCTTGAGTAAGAATCCTGCGCTGCTATATCATGTGCTCCACTACATCGTCAATAGTCTTTCTCAGAGCTGCACTACATGTAAACTATTGGCTTAAACCAGTCTAGCATTTCCAATACAGATGCATATATCCTATAGTAATTCTAGTATGGTGGCATATGATAAGATAGGTACAATCTATAGAATCTAGCTAGTTTGATCTCAAACCATTAAGTTATAGAAATCATACTTGTATGCCCTTTTTTTTTATATAAGTGACAAACTGTACATATTTACTAAGAACCTTGTAATATACCGTAAAAACCAATAAGTACCGGTAAGATGAACATATCAAATGTATAGAAACATACTCAATATATGTACCTCAAGAAAGCATGTCATGACCTTTGACCTTGACCTAGATTCTCTCATATGACCTTGACCTTGTAACAATCAGATGTAACCATAGTTACCAATGCTCATTCTGCTACCTCAGTAACTCTATGTATCATTTTAAATCATCACCTGAAGAAGCCACTTTCTCGGCGAAACGTTGTGATCATTGATTTATAAAATAAACTTGCCAACATGAAGTTTACTTTTGTCGTTATAGTTGGTTGATCATCTTGAGATATAGATATAAAACATTAAGTTTTATTTTGCTAAAGAAACAGTTGCAGTTCAAAATTCATCATTTATCCTGGATGCAAATGGACATCAAGCTCAAATATTCATGAACATTGTTAGTTACATGAATTAATGCAGCAAAATAGTTGTCCTGTGATGTGTATTTTTTAAAGAGGTGTGCCATCTAACAAAAAGTATAAGCCAACACTGGGAATCATGATTCAATATCTCCTGGACCAATGTTATACTTATTTATGATACTGTAATAAACGAGACTTTGTTCCTTATAATATTGGTAATGTTATTATGTAAATAACAAGGTCGACACAGTTTGGATCAAGTGTACAGGTTGCGAATCACAGGTTTATTCAAGAACCTAGACAGGCGTTGCTATTACAATGCGAACTCCCTATAGAGTTCGGAGCGGGTCAGTAGGCTCGTGGCCGGTACAATCTCTAGGGCCTCTGTCCAGCATGGATCCAGAGTGACTGACGAGTTCCATCGGACACTGGCTATATATAGGTGACCAGCCTGCGTGCGCACACGCAGACCGGAAGCCTATAGCGACCTCTGTCTATACCCCAAGCCTGGAACAGATGCTGCCACCTGTCGTCAGGCTGAAGGGTTCGGACAGAGCTTGCAACGCAGCGTCCAACAGAACCCGTCATATAACTAACCCTAGCCCCTATGTTACCCCCTAATAGATAATAACCGGGAGGTAAATAATTAAGGTTAAGTTCGAAAACACTTCGAACTAGTATTATCTTACAATACCACCCAGGGGCTTTAGTAGTAACAACTTGAAAATATATGGTAGTTCTGTTGAACCTATAAGTTACTATTTACACACAAGTATATATAGTGACTGTAATGAAAATTACCCTCTACTCCCTTGGATAAATAGAGTTAACACCTATATACTATTATTACGTACACCTGAGTAAACCCTGAACACAAGTATCTCAAAAAAAACTTTCGTCCCTACAGGACCCCGGGCTCTTATTACAACCCCTATAATATATGAGAATATTACTAGAAGTGATTGATTGATTGATTGATTTGTTTAACTTCCAGACGTATATCAAGTACCTCACGGGACATCTCAAGTTGGCAAGGAGTCATCCACAAATAATGGTAGTCTGCTTTTTATAAAGTTTTAACCTTTAACCTCATATATTAACATATAAAAACAGTTTACACAGTATACAATGTCTCCAGCGATGATCCGGACCTCTTTGAGATGGTACATTTCGCCAGGCTTTCAGGACCTACTAAGTATTCAGCCCTTACTAACCGGATCAAAAAGTTCATTAATCCTCCTCGGGGTATAAAAAGTAGCACCAGCTGTATTGCCTTCAGGCGGTATCCAAACAGCGTTAGGGAAAAAATTGTAGGAGCACTCGGTCCTGATGAAAACGTTAAACTGTGGGTCTCCAGACCAAGTCCTTCTCACTTATAAATATTAAAACCGTAACTCCTAGTGTTCCTCCCGAGGTGTCGTTTTCAGTCCGGGTATGCTGCATACTCCATTCGCGGTGAATCCTGACAGGCCATACCCTTGCGGGTACACCCTGCCCATCCTCCTTCCCGTCGGGAACTCGGTTACCCCTTACTTAGAGTAACAGCACAGGGGCAGCATATCATTAATTGATACCCCGCCCTAGATAGAGGTCACCCGAACCCTTTTTAGGTTTCCCTAATCAGTGTCCGTGTCCGGCGTAGCTACAGGCTTGCCGTCATCTTCCGAATCGGAGTCCTCCCCCGCATTCTCATCTAATTCCCGGAGCCAGGTCTCGATCATAGCCCTGGAGCCGTCCCACTCAGCAAACTCAAGTCCGAAGCACTGCTCAAATTTCTTCTTTTGAGCAGTCCTCTCCTGGAGTCTTTTGGCCTCCTTCTTATGCCATTTCCTATCGGTCTTGGCATCCTCCTGTAGCTTCAGAGCGTCAGCTGTCTCTTTAGCAACTTTTTCTTTCGCCGCTTCTTTCTGAATGGCGGCCTCAGCTTGGTGTAATTGTTGGATACAACCAAGCGACAGGTTGGTCACATCCACACACAGAGTAGCCATCATCCTATGAAAGCTGTCCTGCCATGCATTCAGCGTATCCTGCAAGGCTTCAAATGATTTGAACTCGTGGGCAGGGAAATGCATCGTAGGCCTCCGCTGAAGCAATAAAGCATCATCGGGGATCTTCTCTGGAGGAACCTGTGGAGTCGGCTTCGGCTTACTAGAGCCGTTACCCTTCTTTACCCTCCCCATCTGGTCCAAGACTTGCGTCTCTCCACCAGGGGTTAGGTTCGGATCCAAGAAGGCCTCATCAAAGGTCTCCCCTTCACCATTGTCCAGATCCTCAGTCGGGTTCGGCTGAGACGGTTTTGGTCCGCCAGACGGGCCCGAACTCCAGTCCGTCTTGTTTGACGTGAAGGTAGGCCCCCGGTGTTTGGGTGCTACCTTGTCCAACACAGTGGGCCGTTCCGTACTCTGAGTCCGCGCTCGTTTTGCAGACTCAGTTTCGGTTGAGCTCCCCTGTCTCTTTGGTGGGCGATTAGGCCTGCTCTTATTGAAATGCTGTAGGAATTCATCATACAGCTCTCCATCAGGCACATGTTGCCGGCTATGGTCCGGGTTCACCTTGAAGAACACCCTGACCTTTCCCTTCTCGGATCCACCGAAATCCGTATTGACATTGTCCATGACGTCCTGGCAGTAGTTCTCCCAAGCTGTCTGGTGTGCCAATTGAATTCTGCTGGCTGCAGTCGCCAAAGCCACCTTGTGCTTTACGGCCATATGACGTACAATGTCTGCCCTTCGCAACAACTGAGTGCCATCGGTACAGTCTCTGCTTCCCTTCAGGCCAAAGCTGACACAATCATATCTGATGTAATGCTTCAGATGTGACTCCGTGATGTGGCAAGCGTACCTGGCCTTGGTATGCCAAGTCTTCGCCACGCCCCGGGTGTCATCAATCTGCCGACAAGTATAAAATGGGCATGGGGTAGTGGGCGACCACCTTCCTATTGCCCAGAATATCTTGGCCTTCTGGATGGCATTGTAGTAGGCCTTTTTAGCCATCCGCACCTTTTCCAACACATCATAGTGATATTGTTGGACCGAACGATCCAGTGGATTCTCTTTGATCCATTCTTCGTCGTCCACGGACGCTGCGAGGAGCGATTGTCCTTGATACAGTCCCCAAAACACATCAGAGGGAAGTACTTATACTGGCTCGTCGCGTTAGCCTTGATAGTGGTTTCCACTAACATGAGGAGCTCAGCCGCCGGCATCTTATAGATGTTTTTCAAAATGCCATCGACTTCCTCAGGGATTTGGCCCGCAGCTAATGATGCATCTCGGATGGCTTGCTTCAAGATACGGTCCCTAAGCTGCGCTCGCTCCTGCTGTGCACTAAGAGTTTTCTGAACTCCGAGTGTCTCCTGCCTAATCCTCTCAGCCTCCCGCTCAGCGTCAGCGATAGCCTCCTTCGTTTTCTGGGCTAACACCTTCGCAAGCTTCTCGGCCGGAGTTTTGGTTTTTTGGTTTTCCGTTTTTCACGCCGCCCTAGGACAGTTTGAAAATCCGAGAAGGGCTCTAGATCCGAGTCCAAGGCCGAAATGGCAGTGGGTTTGTCTAGTTGACCGGACTTCTGGTCAGCAATCAGGAGAAGCCATTCATTCTTCTTCTCCTCCTGCACCGCCCACAAACTTGCCTCCAAACGCTTGGGGAACCAGGTAGGGAAGCTATTCCCCAACTGCTCCAGCCCGCCAAACGTGGATGTCAGACTGAAGTCTATCATCTTCAATTCTGACTCACTCAGTGCCTTTATTAAACACTTTCTCGGGACAGGGTCGTCATCCTTAAAGCGGTCATCATGGCTGTGCGGGGCCAAAATGCCTCCAGAACCCCCAGGCTGGGTGTGGGGAGATGGTTGGTCCGTGATCGGACCCCACCCACCGCCTCACTGAGTTTCCCATCCTCAGAGGGTACTCCGGATCCGGAGTCTCCACTACCACTTTTACTGGTGCGGGTACTTTCGGCACCTTAAAAGGGTCCTCTGGCTTCTCCGGAGTTGGATCCTTCGGAGTCGGCTCAACAGGTGGGGTTAACGGTTCCCCCGCCCTGACTGTAGTGGTCACCGACGAAACCACTGCTGGCTTCGCCGGGCTGTCCAAACTAAAATTAATCTCAACCGGCTCCTGAAGAGTCTGTCGACTCTCAGTCAACCGGCTCTCAGTGTTGGATGTTTTCGGACGTCCACTCGTACCTGTGGTATCAGCGAGAGCTGCCGTAGCGTTCACTGCAGGACTCTTATCCATATCCTGTGTCAATGACAGCAGGTTGGTCAGTGGTCGGGAAGCCACATCCTTAATGATTGACTCCCGCATCTCAGTGTCACTTTTCTTCCATCCGGAAGCCACCTTGGATTTAGCATCAGCTTTCGCATCCGCTGCCCCCTTAGGCTTCTTTACCTCTTTCGCTACGCTACTGGCAGTGGCAGAGGTGAGTGGCAGAGTCCTTCCGTGCCTTGGTGCTCGGCTTCTTTGTTTTCGGGTCCTCCGACTTTTCCACCTTTGTAGTAGGTTTCTTGCCTGGGCCCGACTGCTTTGTCACCTTAGACATAGATTTAAGGTCCAAGGACTCGGATCTGTCTCTAGTTGACTTTTTCGTTCCACCAGTCCGGGTAGTAGGACCAGTGGATACATCACCGCTGGTAGCGCTCTCCTTCATCGACAGCCTTTGGCTCACCGTTTGCTTCACAGTCGGAGAGACACTCAGACTGACCAACCCGTCGTCTCGGGCCTCACCTCGGTGGACTGGAGACTTTCAGGCAGTGCGAATTCCTCATCGCTCATCGGTGATGGGGATTTCTTCATGGTGGAAAGAACTGGAACGACTTCCATGTCAGCCAGTAAGAGGGTTCTTGCTTACCTACTCTTCCTACAACGCTTGTCAACACAAGAAAACTACTTCAAAACCACGCTTTCCTTCTGCTGCCGACTGCACCACTGATCTGGCGTACCGCCAAAACCAATATGGTGATTCCCGGCTTTGTTTTTAAGAGAATGTGTATGCGCGGCGTCTCGCGTGATTAAACGTGATCCCCGTTACCCGGTCTGACCTAATTTTCAAATAATGAGGTCAGGACCTTTCCCGCCCCGCCTCCCGCGGGGGTGAGAGATCATCGCACTGCCCAGGCGGCTCACAAGACCCGTAGGTACTTAGAATTAGAAGTTCATCGGGAGTTTCAGTGAATATAAATGGGATATCAACGATCACCCCACCGGATTATCCGTTCACCACCCTCTGGGTTCACTTCAGTATTCCTTCCCAGCGGCTCTGAGCGCCCCTATATGCAATGCACATACAACACAAAAAATAAACAGTACAGGACACCACACTCGTGGTATCCTGTACTGAGCCCTCTAGCTACCAGCCGAGGAATCCTCCGGACGGGCTTCCCATCCGCATCAAATAACCTGGCCTTCCTTTTTGGCATACCCGCTGGTACACCCCCCAAGTTAAGAAATTCTCCTTCTGGACTCTCTTCCCCTACCTCCGTGTCCGGGGTGAGCTCCCTCCCAGCCCAAGGACGCAACCGAGCCATGTGGCTCGTCCGGATGCGCCCTGCTTCGGACTGTATCAATACAGTTGTTTGACTGATACATTTGACCACTGTATGTGGTCCATCCCAGTTATTCGCCAGTTTGATGTTACACAGTGGCTTGTGCAAGCGGATTACCTTATCCCCTACCACGAATCGGCGTAACTTCAAACCGGTATCATAACCCACTTTCTGCCATGATGCAGCCTTGAGCAAATGAGCCCGGACTGTTTCATATGCAAATTTGAACCTCTCTCTGAGAGATTCTACAAATAGCACCGTACAGGGTGCCTCCAGACTGATTCCTACCACTCTGAATACCAAGTCCGGGGGCATAATCAAGTCCTCTCCGAACACGAGAAGGCTCGGAGTACAATTGGTGGATATTATCTCTGCACCGTATTGTTATGCGCCTGCACCACAAACTCACACTGGTCGTCCCAATCGTCCATATGAGTGTTCACTTATGGTTTCAAGACCTGAATCAGAGTCCTGTTAAACCTAAGACTCAAATTCTCTCCCCTGATCACTATGCAGCATCAAGGGAGCACCCAAATGGAGAATCCACCCTTTCACCAATGCTTCCACACAAGTGACCGCGGTATGGTCCTCCAAGAGGTACACTCTCGTGTATTTCGCATAGTAGTCCGAAACCACCATCATACATGTATTACCCTTTGGAGTAGGTTTTACCCCGCTGATAATATCCACTGCTATCCCGGCGAACCTCACACCGAATAATTCCTGTTGCAAAGGCAACTTACCTAATCCCGGACCGGGCTTCACCAAGCAGAAGGCTGGGCACGTCTCGATCCATCTCAATAGATCACCAGACATTCCCGGCCAGTAATAGTGCCGACTCAAGTCTCTCGAGCGAACGATTCTTACCAAAATGTCCACTCGTAGAATGGCCATGACAGTAGTAGAGGACGTCTTTCCAGATGGCAGCAGGGATTACCATCTGTAATACCCTCCGCTTCCCCGGACAGGACTTCCACCTACATAGTAATGCATCCCATATTTCTAGTTCATGGAACTGAGCCAAAAAGCGTCGCATTTCCCGGTTTTCCTGTGATAGTTCGGGTCTCACTGGACAGACCCCGGTGGGAACCAGCTCCCTCAACCGTGCAATGGTAGGGTCAGCCATTTGGTACGTCCTTATGGTGTCTGTGGACCAGTCCAACAGGTTCTGCAACAACCCATCATAAGGCAAACGCACACTCGCTACCACTGCATTGTGAGCACCACAATCCCCATGGTCCGGACGCTTACAACGGCGTACCGGACGTCTACTTAGGCAGTCAGCATTAATATGCCCGCTCGGTGCTGGATATGAGAGTTTTCCAGACCGAACTCGCTCAGGTGGTTCAGCCACCGACCAATCATCCCCTCCGCATCCTTAAAGTTAAGGAGCCACTGCAGGGCAGAATGATTAGTCCACAATGTGAAATTCCCACCGTATAAGAAGTGTCTGAACTTCTTGGTATAAACTACCACCGCCAACAGCTCTCGCTTGGTAGTGCAATAGTTTCTCTGCGCCTTATTCATACTGTTACTAGCGAACGCCAGCGGGACCTCTACTCCATCCTGGATTTGGGACAATGCGGCCCCGATGCTCTCATTGCTTGCATCAGTGTCAAGGATGAAATGCCCATTCTCCGTAGGGTATCTCAGCACAGGGGTGTCCCGAAACAGTGCCTTGATCTCTTCAAAGACCCTGTTCTGTTCCATCCCCCAGGGAAAAGGTTCTTTTTTCCTCCCCGGAGTCCAGATACTCAACTTCTGGAGCGGTTGAGACACTCTCGAGAATCCGGGGATGAAGTCCCTGTAATGGGAACAGAACCCCAGAAAAGATCTCACATCTTTCAGTCCTTTAGGAACCTCCCAGGTATCCACAGTCTCCAACTTGGCCGGATCGGTCTCCACCCCTTGGGTAGAGATTATCCGTCCCAGGCAGACCATTGACTTCCGGAAAAGTTCACATTTCTTTGGCTTTAACGCCATTCTATTGGACCGGATTCTTTCCAACACCTCCCCAAGGTTCAACGTGCATTCTTCAAATGTCTTTCCGTAGACTATGACATCATCCAAATGTACCAGGCACTTGCGCCACAATAGATCACTCAACAGGGTCTCCATCATGGCCTCAAAGGTCACTGGAGCATTGCACAACCCAAAAGGCATCAGTTCGAACTGATACAGTCCAATATGGCTAGTAAAAGCCGTCTTCTCCTTATCCTCCTCCTTCATCCCAATTTGCCAATATCTAGACTGCAAATCCAAGGTGCAGAACCATTGGTTCCCACCTAGCGAGTCCTGAGTCTCATCAATTCGAGGGAGTGGATAGGCATTTTTCTTGGTTACCCCATTCAGGCGTCTATAATCGATACAAAACCGAATAGACCCGTCCTTTTTAGTAACCATCTGAACCGGACTGGACCATGGACTAGTGCTCGGCACTATCATCCTCTGATCCAGCATGGTTTTCACTTGTTCTTTAGCAACCCTCTTCTTACTCAACGGTAACCGTCGGTAAGGCATTTTGAATGGCTGCGCATCTCCGGTATCAATGGAATGTTACACCTTGTCAGTTCGGCCCAAGGGCTCCCCTTCCACTTGCCATGCGTCCTGATACCGTTCCACCAGCCGCCTCAGCGAACTGAGGTCTCCCGGATCTTGGAGATCAGTCTCCGAGATCATCTTCTCCAATCCCTCACTCAGGGTGGTGGATGGGTGATCTCCCTTCATGCTCACATGACCCGGAGGCATCACTGCCTCACTAGAGAACACCTCCCCCAGCACTGTATCCTTCTTCAGATACTTCAGCTCCAATCCAGGATTGGAAACCGGTACCACGGTCCAGGCACCATTACCTACCAAGGTGTCCATACCAACTAGACCGATACTCCCCAACATGGCCACAACCGGTTCCACCACTGCCTCTTTCTCTCTCCTAAGCCCCTTGCTTCGGACCAGCACGTCACACGTCTGTTCAGGAGGAATTCTCACAGTCTGGACTACTGTTGCCACTGTTGATACTTGCCGGAGCACACATTGCTCTGCTGCACAGTACGGATGCTCTATTCAGAGCACCCCTGTACTAGGATTCAGGACCGCGTCATGCAGTGCCGCGAAGTCCAACCCCGGTATACCGTCATCTACAATATCCGCAATGGTGAGAGAGGCCACATACTCCTTCCCTCCAATCCGGAGCAGTATGAACGCGCGCCCATAAGTCTGCATACTTGACCCATCGGCCGAACAGGCGCTTACCTTCGTTCTGAAGTCATCGCGACTACTCGGCATAAGAGCATAGAAGTTTGAGGAGATAAAGGAGTGGCTAGCTCCCGTATCAACTAAAAACTCACCCACCCTACCGGCCACCTAAACAGACACATACCACCGTTTCCCCTCCAGGGGAGACGGATGCACAGTGAAGCGTTTAAAGTCCTTCGGAGCAGCCAAATCTAACCCATGTTTCTTCAGATGGTCGAAACATGGGTGATCCGGGGAAAGCTGGGTACTCCCTACCCAGACAGTGTCCTCGACAGCCGTCACTTTCTCGTCTCCATCCGTAATGGGCCTCCCTGCCTGATTGCCGGGCAACTGTTGGACTGAGATATCCGTCAGGCAGGCTTCGGAACTCCACTGGGCTCTACCGCTCTGGTATGTTGGCGTACTTCATAGCTCGGGGGTCGTCTGATCGCCTGTTCGGACAACCCCAGCTAGTTTCCCTCCTTTCCAGGAGTTTTCAGGTTAGGTGCCGTGCACTCAGCCGCGAAATGCCCAATCTCCAAGCACCTATAGCACTTAGCAGTCCTCCTGCTGATCTTCCTCTGGGTAGGTTGGGTAGCCCCCTGAATGGAAGTGGTCATCTTCTCAAACAATGCCGTAAAGAATGTGGCATCCATCACGGGAGCCTTCTTCTCCAAAGGTTCCTTCTTCGGTGGGGGATCCCCTACCCCCTCCGGCATTTTGCTCCGCCACGCCGGTTTAGAGGATTTACCATTCCTCTTAAACTGTGCAGCGGAAGCCGTAGCCTCTTCCTCACTATCCTCATCCTCCGATGGGTCCGGAGACCGATCCTGGATGGCAGACGCCCGTGTCGGAACACGGTCCCCCAGAAGAGACTTCTTGAGGGGATGGATGTCGATGGCCTTAGAGAGGTCATCCAAGGACGTATCCGCCCTCCAGGTATCATATATACAACGTGTTGTACATCAGGATCTCTCAGTCCGGCTACGAACTGAGAGAACAGTTCCTTCGAAAATAAGGCATCATGTATCCCTGAAGACGGATGTACCTTCTTCAGGAGCCTCATCAAAGCTAGACCGAAAACTCTCAGCGCCTCGTTCTTGCCCTGCACTCGTTTCTTGAATACAACCATAGGATCGGTCCGAGCAGAACCTCCAAACAACACGATGCATGTCTCCACCAGTTGTTTAAAAGTTCCCCTAGGACCACAATCCTCATTCCATTGTTCAACAGCGATCAGGCCGTCTCCCAGGCGCAATCCCTTACATATGTAAGGAATTGCCTCATTCTGATCCCAGCCACTGAGGTTAACATCCTCTACCGTGGCTCCGAGCTACTCCTCCCAGGAGTTTCACTTCGAAGTGATCGACAAACATTTTGTGATCACTGCCGAAGCGTCCTGTTCCACCCCCACATTGTGCAGACCTATCCCTGCAATAGCCGGGTTAGTCTCATACAGCTCCTGCATCGCTGCACATAGGATAGACCTCCTCGGAGTCTTCCTTGGACTGGTTCTTCCGGTCGCACCCCCGGCGGCAGGCTGGCCTTTCCGACGGTCCAGATAGGTTTGGTACGTGCCGTACGACACTATCTCCTTCGTGGGGTCAATCCCTTGGTTGAACCACCAATTCTTCTCAGTATCAGTCATGAACTGACAGTGTTGGGACAAGGCAACAAGAAACTGATGCTCTGCCTTCTCTTTCTCCAGCAATTCAGCCTGTTTCTGCGCCTCCTGCTCTTGTTTGGCTACTTCCAACTTAACCTTTGCGGCCTCGCCAGCAGTCTTCAAGCCCTCTGCGATAGCCCTCAGTACTGCTGCCTCCTGTTCAGCCAATTGCTCAGCCTATGCGGTATTCTCAGCCATACGTTTCCGTTGTTGCTTGATGGCAGCTTCTTGTGCTCGAAACACCTCACACCTCTGATCTTCCAGGGCCTTTTGTTCCTGAAACATCTTCTCAGCCTGAGCTGTTTGCCATTCAGCCAAGTTACCAGGAGTATGGTAGCCACGAGCTGCCTCCTCCTGAGCAATTGACATTCGCTGCCGTTTAGCTTCCAACCGTTCATGTTGAGCAGCTTGCAAAGCCGCTAGACGATTCGGGCTCTCCGACCCCGATTCTGAAGACCCGGCGGCCACGTTCCTCGTCGTCTGTCTGATACCAGGTATTCCCATTTTTGGTGAGTATACACTGGCCATCCCTCAACCTCTAGCCCTGCCCACCCTTCCGGGTCTCCCCGGAGTTGACGCAGACAGACACCTTCCACAGTTACTCCCCGACCGCCCGATAAATTCGGGGTGTCCAAGAAGCTCATGAAATGACTGGCTGACGTGCTATCATTCTCCGTGGATGAATAAGAGGTGCTGCTACAGTCCCCCTTCTTATCTTGCAGACTCTGATGAGCCTCTATCAAAAATTGCTGCATAGCGGCTTTTCTAGTCTTCAAAGAGTCCACTTCCGCCGCCAGACTACTCCGAGTCGCCTTCAAGTCATCCGTTTCCTTGATCATCTCTAGCCGGAGGCCCTCATTCTCATTTGCCATCCGGTCCCTTGCTTGGCATATCTGGTTCAAATCCGTGTTCGCTGACTCGAATTCAGACCGAAATCTGCTCAAGGACTGCGTCAGCTTATCGTTACCAGGGTCGACAATCGCGCATCCTTTTCTTTGATTTTGGAATTCCTGTGACATATTGCCCCCTCCAAAACCTGCAATTTGCCACTCCAGGGAACGATTCTGTATTGCAATCAACTCACGTTGAGCCAAACTGAGTTGTTGCTGAACTCTTGATTCTCTCAAATTATCAAATTGTCCCTCCTCCGGATTTACGTCCATTCGAGGTGTGGGCACTGCACGTCTGGATCCGCCGATATTAAATGTCGACAGATTCATTTTTTCGAGTGAACGACTAAGCATTTCGCTCACCCTTCTCCTTGGAGATTCTTCATCTTTGACCGGCATTATTGCCCTACCACAGGCAACCCCACCTCTCGTTGGAGTTACTGCCACTTCTCGGGCAGCTGCTCCTTCCAATGATGAGGCATTGGCCTCATCCGACCGCCGAACTCCTTCCAGAGCACGTGGTCCCAAAAGCTAGCACAGGCTAACCTGTGTATCACTCAGAACTGGTCACGGCACCAGTGTAATAAACGAGACTTTGTTCCTTATAATATTGTTAACGTTATTATGTAAAGAACAAGGTCGAGATATTCCCCTCTCTACGCTGGCGACTGCTCCTACTGAAGGTCTAATCAAATATGGCCACACGAGCCCAAACAATGCGGTAGTGAACCCCGCGCATGCGCGCAACTATGTCACCCGGTCATTCCCGCCCTGATTCCGTCTCAACTCTAAATTATATCCATGAAACCCCCCAGGCGTTTCCTGGTACATCATATAGTAGACTTCAGACCACTCTGAATACACTTGTAGGGGCTGGGGTTATACAGGGTTTATATGACGGGTTCTGTTGGATGCTGTGTTGCGAACTCTGTCCGAACCTTCAGCCCGACGGCAGGTTGCAGCATCTGCCCCGGGCTTGGGGTATGGACAGAGGTCGCTATAGGTTTCCGGTCTGCGTGTGCGCGCGCAGGCTGGCTGCCTATATATACCCAGCATCCGATAGGACTCGTCGGTCACTCTGGATCCACGCTTGGACAGAGGCCCCATGAGCGTATCGGCTGCAAGCCTACTGACCCGTTCCGAACTCTATAGGGAGTTCGCACCGCAATAGCTTTGCCTGTCTAGGTTCCTGAATAAACCTATTGATTCGCAACCTGTAACACTTGATCCAAACTGTGTCGACTTTGTTTCTTTACTTAATACTATAACAATATTATAAAGGACAAAGTATTGTTTATTACACTGGTGCCGTGACCAGTTCTGAGTGAGAAGCAGGTTAGCCTGTGCAAAGCACAGACCTCGTGCTCTGGCCGGAGCACGGAGGTCTCCCGATGAGGCATTAGCCTCATCCCCAGAGGGGACATTTGCCGAAGAAGAGGCAGATACCCCAACACGAAGTGCCAATGTTCTACGAGGAACAGCCATGCTATCAGGAGGGGATGAAACCCCAAGACCAAGAGGTCCGGAGATAATGAGTCATTCATTAAAAGAGATGAACCTGTCGATGTTTAACATTAGCGGATCACGTACAGCAGCCCCGACACCGCGGATGTATGGGAATCCGGATGAGGGTCGCTTTGATGACTTGAGGGAAGCCAGGGTACAGGAACGCCTGCAGCTGGCCCAAAGGGAACTGCTGACCATTCGATCGAAGTCGTTAGAATGGACTGACAAACTGATTGCTTTGGAGGGTGCAATAACACACCGAAACTCCAAACTAAAGGAGAAAGATGCAAGGCTATCAACCTTGTTGGAGGAAAGCGAGAGACTTACCCAGTCCTTGAGCGTGGTCCGGTCCGAATTCAACAATACGAATGCGGACCTGGGTGCGATTTGATCCGAATTCATTACCGCGAATACGGAGCTGAATCAGATCTGTTCAGCCAGGGACACCATAGCGACCGAAGCGGAGGGGTTACGTTTCGAACTTGTTCGCAATACGGACAAACTGAAGGAATCTCTCCAGAGTTTAAGCGCTGAGTGCGAATTGTTGAGAACAAAGAAGACTGCAATGCAGACATTTTTGTTGGAAGCCCGTCAGAGTTTACAGGACAGTAGCACCTCTTTCGCTTCAGCAGACAATGGGAGCCCGTCGGCTGGCTATTTTATGAGTTTTTCGGACACTCCGAACCTGCCAGGTGGGCGGGGGGTGACGATAGAAGCTGCCCTGTCGGCCTCAACTCCGGGGAGACCCGGAAAGATGGGCCGAGCACGGGGTAGAGGAATGGCCAGTGTATACTCTCCGAGGGTGGGTATGACTGGAATCCATCCGATTCCAAAGGAGATAGTCTCTGTAGCATCGGGAACGGGTGGTTTGGGTGGACAGAGCCCTTTGTCGGAGTGGGTAGTTACCCAGCAGGAGAAGTTGCAGCAAGAGGAGCAACGGTTGGAGGCAGAACGCCAGAAGAAGGCGTCCATCCAGGAAACAGCGGCCAAGAATTACCTCACTCCGGTAAGCTTGACTGAATGGCAATCCTGTCAAACAGATAAGATGTTTCAGGAACAGAGAGCCCTGGAGAATGAGAGACGAGAGGTGGTCCGTCAGCAGGAAGCTGTCCTGGAGCAACAGAAGAAGTGTATGCGTGAAAACGCTGCGATGGCAGAGGAGCTGGCCGAACAGGAGGCCGCAGTGCTGAAAGTCCGAGCGGAGGGTTTGAAAGGCTGCCGGAGAGGCCGCAAAGGCCAAATTGGAACAAGCTCAACAGGAGCAAGAGGGCGAAAGACAAAAGAAGGAGTTGGAGAAGGAAAAGGCAGAGCACCAACTGTTATTTGCTCTATCACAGCAATGTCAGTATATGACAGACAAAGAAAAGAATTGGTGGTTCAGTCAGGGTATTGATCCCACCAAGGACCTAGTTGCGTATGGTACGTACCAGGCGTATTTAGAGCGACAGAAAGCTGCAACCAAAGCGGGGGCGTCTACGGGATCAAAGAGTCTCCGAGAAGGTCGATTCTGAGTATAGAATTGCAAGAGCTGTATGACACTAACCCGGCTATAGCTGGGATAGGATTGCACAACGTAGGTGTAGAACAGGACGCTTCGACGGCCATTTCTAAATGTCTATCGATTACCTCTAAAATTAGGGGATCGACCAACGCAGCCAGACGGATAGCTAGTGAGCCTAGCCCGTACTGGCAGAGGAATTCGTGGGAGGAATGGCTCGGAGCCACGGTAGAAGACATCAACCTGAGTGGTTGGGATCAGCACGATCCCATTCCTTACATCTGTAAGGGATTGCGACTAGGAGACGGTCTGATGGCTGTCGAGCAGTGGAAGGAGGAGTGTGGTCCGAAAGGTTCTTTTAAACAGCTGGTGGAGATAGGCACCGTGTTGTTCGGAGGTTCCGCTCGGAGGTCCCCCACGGTTCCGACGGATCCAATGGTCGCTTTTAAGAAGTGGGTGCAAGGCAAGAACGAGGCCCCGAGGGTGTTCGGTCTTGCATTGATGAGACTCCTGAAACAGGTGCATCCTTCTTCAGGAATCCATGATGCCTTATTCTCTAAGGAATTGTTCTCTCAATTCGTCTCCTGATTGCGGGATCCTGACGTACAGCACGTAGTGTATGACACGTGGAGGGAGGATACGTCGTTGGATGACCTTTTTAAGGCCATCGATATACACGCCCTCAAAAAGTCACCGCTAGGAGACCGGGTACCAACCCGGGCCTCTGCCATTAAGGAATGTTCTCCGGAACAGTCTGAGGAGAATAGCAGCGAGGAGGAGGCAACAGCTTCTGCGGCTCAGTTTAAGAGGAATGGTAGGTCCTCTAAACCACCGTGGAAGAATAAGAAACCGGAGGGGGGGGAAGACCCACCTCCGAAAAAGGAGTCCTCAGAGAAGAAGGCTCCGATGATGGATGCCGCATTCTTTACGGCATTGTTTGAGAAGATGCCGACTTCCATTCAGGGGGCTACCCAGCCCAACCGGAGGAAGATCAATCGGAGGACCGCCAAGTGCTATAGGTGCTTGGAGGTAGGGCATTTTGGTGCGGGGTGTACAGCTCCGAGCCCGAAAGTTCCCGGAAAGGAGGGAAACTAGAGGGGGTGGTCCAAGCTGGCGAGCGGACGACCCCTTGTAATGAAGTACGCCAACATACCAGAGAGGTAGAGCCTAGTGGAGTTCTTAGGACAGAAAGGAAACCAGGGGTGGCTTCGAACTTGGGGAGTTCGGATGCTGGCTTGGTGGACATCTCAGTCCAACAGTTGCCCGGCAATGAGGCAGGGAGGCCCATTATGGAAGGAGACGAGAAAGTAACCGTTTGGGTAGGGAGTACCCAGCTTTCCCCTGATCATCCATGTTTCGACCATTTGAAGAAACATGGTTTAGATCTGGCTGCTCCGAAGGACTTTAAACGCTTCACTGTAAACCCGTCTCCGCTGGGGGGGAAACGGTGGTATGTGTCTGTTACTGTGGCCGGTAGGGCAGGCGAGTTTTTAGTAGATACCGGAGCTAGCCACTCCTTTATCTCCTCTAACTTCTATGCTCTTATGCCGAGCAGTCGCGATGACTTCAGAACAAAGGTAAGCACTTGTTCGGCCGATGGATCGAGTATGCAGACGTATGGGCGCGCGTTCATACCGCTCCGGATTGGGGGGGAGGAGTATGTGGCTTCTCCCACAATCGCGGAGATTGCAGACGACGGTATACTGGGGTTGGACTTTGCGGCGTTGTATGACGTGGTCCTGAATCCTGGTACAGGGGTACTCCAAATAGAGCACCCGTACCGTGCGGTGGAGCAGTGTGTGCTCCGGCAAGTTTCAACAGTGGCAACGGTGGTCCAAACTGTGAAAATTCCTCCCGGACAGACGTGTGACCTGCTGGTCCGAAGCAAGGGGCTTAGGAGAGAGGAAGAAGCAGTTGTGGAGCCGGATGTGGCTATGTTGGGGAGTATCGGTCTAGTGGGCATGGACACCCTGGTGGGTGATGGTGCTTGGACCGTGGTGCCGGTTTCTAACCCCAGGTTAGAGGCAAAGTATCTGAAAAAGGATACTGTGTTGGGGGAGGTGTTCTCCAGTGAGGCAGTGATGCCTGCTGGTCATGTGAGCATGAAGGGGGACCCTTCGCCCACCACTCTGAGTGAGGGACTGGAGAAGATGATCTCCGAAACGGATCTTACAGATGCGGGGGATCTCAGTTCCTTGAGAAGGCTGGTGGAGAGGTATCAGGACACGTGGCAAGTGGAGGGGGAGCCTTTGGGCCGAACTGACAAAGTGCTGCATTCCATCAATACCGGAGATGCCCAGCCGTTTAAAACGCCTTACCGACGCTTGCCGTTGGGTAATAAAAGAGTTGTTGAAGAACAAGTGAAAACCATGCTGGAACAGAAGGTGATTGTGCGTAGCACTAGCCCCTGGGCTAGTCCGGTTTAGATGGTTACTAAAAAGGATGGGTCTATTCGATTTTGTATCGATTACAGACGTCTGAATGGAGTAACCAAGAAGAATGCTTATCCCTTACCCCGAATTGATGAGACTCTTGACTCATTGGGTGGGAACCAATGGTTCTGCACCCTGGATTTGCAGTCCGGATATTGGCAGATCGGATTGAAGGAGGAGGATAAGGAAAAGACGGCTTTTACCAGCCATATTGGACTGTATCAGTTCGAGCTGATGCCTTTTGGGTTGTGCAACGCCCCAGCGACTTTTGAGGCCATGATGGAAACTCTGCTGAGTGATCTATTGTGGCGAAAGTGCCTGGTATATCTGGACGACGTCATTGTCTTCGGCAAGACGTTTGAGGAGTGTGCGTTGAACCTCGGAGAACGTCTTACAGCGAATTCGGTCCAATGGGTTAACCTTGAAGCCGAAGAAATGTGAACTTTTTCGGAAGTCCATGGTCTATTTGGGCCGGATCATCACCAGTGGGGTGCAGGCTGATCCGGCGAAGTTGGAGACTGTGGAGACTTGGGAAGTTCCAAAAGGACCGAAGGACGTGAGATCCTTCTTGGGGTTCTGTTCCTATTATAGGGACTTCATCCCCGGATTCTCGAGAGTGTCTCAACCGTTGCAAAAGTTGAGCCATTGGACTCCGGGGAGGAAGAAAGAACCTTTTCCCTGGGGGATGGAACAGAGCAATGCTTTCAAAGAGATTAAGGCGTTGTTCCGGGACACCCCCGTGCTGAGATACCCTACGGAGAAGGGGCATTTCATCCTTGACACTGATGCGAGCAATGAGAGCATCGGGGCCGCATTGTCCCAAATCCAGGACGGAGTAGAGGTCCCGCTGGCGTTCGCTAGTAACAGTATGAACAAGGCACAGAGAAACTATTGCACTACGAAGCGTGAGTTGCTGGCAGTGGTGGTGTATACAAAGAAGTTCAGGCACTTCTTGTACGGGGGTAATTTCACATTGCGGACTGATCATTCAGCCTTGAGGTGGCTCCTTAATTTTAAGGACGCGGAGGGGATGATTGGTCGGTGGTTGAATCACCTCAGTGAGTTCGGGTTGGAGAACTCTCATATCCAACACCGAGCGGGCACGAAGCATATCAATGCTGACTGCCTAAGTAGACGCCCGGTCCGCCGTTGTGTGCGTCCAGAGTGTGGGGATTGTGGTGCTCACAATGCTGTGGTAGCAAGTGTGCGTTTGCCTTATGATGGGTTGTTGCAGAACCTGTTGGATTGGTCCACCGACACTATAAGGACGTACCAGATGGCCGATCCTACCATAGCAAGGCTGAGGGAGCTAGTCCCTACCGGGATCTGTCCAGTGAGGCCCGAAATATCATTGGAAAACCGAGAAATGCGATGCTTTCTGGCCCGGTTCCATGAACTGGAAATGCGGGACGCGTTGTTGTGCAGGTGGAAGTCTTGTCCAGGAAAGCGGAGGGTATTACAAATGGCAATCCCGGCTGCTATGCGGAAAGATAGCCTGTACTAATGTCACGGCCATTCCACGAGTGGGCATTTCGGAAAGAAACGCTCGCTGGAACGGCTGAGTCGGCGATATTATTGGCCGGGGATGTCTGGTGAACTTTTGAGGTGGATCGAGACATGTCCTGCCTGCTGTTTGGGCAAGCCTGGTCCTGGACTGGGTAAATTGCCATTGCAACAAGAGCTATTCGGAGTTAGGTTTGCCCGGATAGCTGTGGACATAATCAGTGGGGTAAAACCCACTCCGAAGGGAAATACGTGTATGATGGTGGTCTCGGACTACTATACAAAATACACAAGAGTGTACCCATTGGAGGACCATACTGCTGCTACTTGTGCGGAAGCACTGGTGAAGGGGTGGATTCTCCATCTGGGGGCTCCCTTGATGTTACATAGCGATCAATGGAGGGAATTTGAGTCAAAATTGTGGGCTGCTATGTGTCAGCAGTTGGCTATCTGCAAGACCTGGGCCAATCCGTACCGACCCCAGTCCGACGGACAGGTGGAACAGTTTAATCGGACTTTGATCCAGGTCCTGAAGCCTTTAGTGAACTCCCATATGGATGATTGGGATGATCAATGTGAGTTCTTGGTGCATGCGTATAATAATACGGTGCACAGCTCGACGAATTGTACTCCGAACTTGTTGGTGTTCGGAGAGGACTTAATCATGCCCGCGGACTTCTTTTTTTTGAAACGGTTTTTATTTTATCCTGGTTTACATAAGTTTCAGCTGTGCTGCTCTTCCACATTATAACCAGTGGGTAATGGAGCTTTTACCTCAGTATTTGCAGTATCCAACAAGTCATTTTATAATCGTTACAGGTGTGCTCCCAACATAAATAAAACATGATACATATATAATAAAGTAGTACATAGATAACATGAAACCAGTGTACAATTACAGTAGGACGGATACAAACATTATCACATTGATGTCCCTACGCCAGTCCCACCGGGATCCCTGGGAGAAGTGTATCTGCTGAAGAGGGCGGGTAGCATATCATAGCATACCTTTACACACATCTCCTACCTCTGTTATACCTCTCCCTGGACTAGTACGGCAAATTGGCATCCTTTTAGTGGCATGACATGGCACAGAGGAAAACTTACTCCCCGCCCAGCACTAGATGGTGCTGAGCAGAGGTCATCTTCCTACGCGTCATTGAATTCATTTAGTATACCGGTCCCATCAAATAGTAGGTAAGGGTGGTCGTGCCTCCAATCTCTTATGAAGAGCTTACCTAGTCTACGTTTAATGGCCACTCTGAACTCTTCTTTATTCACCATCCACCTTATGTCTGGTGACAGTGCATTCCAAAAGGAGGCCGCTTGATAACTGGGGCCTTTAACATATGTCGTCAACCTGTGCCTTGGGAGCTTAATAGTGGGGGCTAGTGTTGCCCGGGTACCAGTGGATGGCAGTATCTCTGCTTTCCCGCTGTACACCAGCCTGTGGCAGGTGGACAGCTGGAAGTAGATCCTTCTGAGATCCAGAGGTAATATTTTGGCCTCTTTGTATAGCCACTTTACTGGTTTGTCAGTTGGATCTTTCACTCTAAAGCATACTCTTAAAGCTATATTACAGTAAACCTGGAGTTTTTGAAAGTACCTTATCGGCAGGGAGGTAAGGAAGATGCTGCCATAGTCAAAGTATGGCAGCACCATGGCCTTAAATATTATAATGGCTTCTTTTAGCTCTACATTTAGTCGTACATACCTATACAGCCAAATTTTCTGCGCTATACTTTTACACATGGCGTTAAATTGGCTTTCAAAGCTTAACTCTTTATTTATAACAATTCCGAGGTATTTGTACTCCTCTGTTGGTTGCAGCCGGACATCACCAATGCTTAGATCTAGAGGGTGTGGTTCCACTTCCCTTGTGATTAGCATATGCTGTGACTTAGCCGGGTTAACAGTTAGGGTGTTTCTCTTACACCAGGCTGATACTACATCGAGATCGTCTTGTAAAATTAGTTTTAGCACTTCGCTATCATTATGCTGATACAGCATTAAGGTATCGTCTGCATACATTTTTATCGTTGACTCGGTGTTTAGGTCAGGAAGTGCATTTACATACATAATAAACAGTAAAGGGCCAAGGATTGATCCTTGTGGTACTCCGTAGTGGAGTTCCCGCCAACTAGATATTGTATTGTTGCACACCGTACGCTGCTCTCGCTCCCCTAGGTAGCTAGTGAACCATTTTAATGTATTTTTTGATATTTTAAATTTAGAAAGTTTTTGAATTAATATGGAGTGGTCTAAAGAATCGAAAGCTTTGGAAAAATCGAGATATATGACTCCAGCACTCAGTCCCAAAGAGAGTGAATTGTGTATACTTTCTATTACTTGAAAGACAGTGTCTTGGGTCCCATTGTTTTTCCTAAACCCGTTTTGATTTTTGGATAGGAGCGACTTCCTTTCTAGGTAGGGGTAGAGCTGGTCGTGCACCAATCTTTCCAGTATCTTGCCCGGTACTGCCAATAACGATATGGGTCTGAGTTGCCCTGGAGTAGTAGGATTAGTCACTTTGGGTATAGGTACCACCGTGGCTCTTTTCCAAGATTTAGGAAAGGTCCCAGTGGTCACACTAAGACCCAGAAGGTGAGTGAAGGGCCTGATCAGAATTGTCAGGCAGTCCTTCAGTAACCTTCCTGTAAGATCATCCATACCAGTTGATTTGTAAATGTCTATGTCCTTAACTAGGTCTAACACATCCTTGGTTTTGAAAGGTGTCAATTCAAACAGGTTTCCCTCCTCCTCCGTATCGCGCGGGGGCGGGGGTGGGGATGGGGGAACATGAGGGGGGATGTCTATAGCTGACGCTAACTTAGGTCCCACCTCGGCGAAGAAGTTGTTTATCCTATCAGCTACTTTATCTACTGGAGTAGGTGTATTGTCTTCTTCTAATAGTCTGATAGGAGCTGACCTGAATTTTTTCGGCATCATCAAAGATATTTCCCTCCAGAACTTTTTGGGGTCCCTCCTGTATTTAATTAACTGTTTCCTAATGTATGTAGCCTGCGCGCGGTTCACTGCGTCATTAGTCCTTGTGCGGACTGCTCTCGCCCATACCAGGATTTCCTCAGTATTGTGGCGATGCGCGTATCTCACAGCCACGTCCCTTTCCCTCATCTTAACGTATAGCTCAGCTGTTAGCCATGGTGGTTTGTCCCTTCTAAATTTAAAGTTTTTGACCGGGAATAATTTGTCAGCAGCTGACAAAATGAGCTCTGCTATTTTGTCCCACAAAGCTTCAGGGTTATCCATTTCCTGGAAAGGGCTTCCACTAGTTCCTTTATCTTCCCAATGTTATAGTTCCTATAACTACGTCCCCTGAATTCAGCTCTTATGTATGCCTCCCTCCTTTTCTTCATAACTATGTACTGGGGGACATGGTCACTAGGACCTGTGCTAAATACTCCACTGTCAGCAATGTGTGGCGAATTTGTAAAAATCTGGTCTATAACATTATGTGGGTGGTGTAGCGGTCTAGAGGGATTGGACACTAGTGGGGTTAGGTGGTACTTAGAGGCTATACCTTCTAAAGGTGACTTGTTCAAGCTACATGGCCTTACATCTAAATTAAAGTCACCCAACCAATAGATATATGGGTCTCTGTGCTCAGATGTGATTACTTTCATGGCTGCAGTGACATGTTTAACAAATTCCTCTACATCTCCACCTGGTGGCCTATACACTTGTACTATGAACTCCGGCTTGCACTTATTTCTAGCCAGCTGGATAACAAACATTTCACAGTTTTCATTCATTATAGAGCACTCTTCTTCTGATAACCTAATGTGTGGGTGCTTGTGTGACACCATAGCACATATCCCTCCGCTCTTTATATGGTCAGGTCGATCCAATCTATGAAGGGTGTAGTCTTTATATTGAAAGTCCACATCCCTCATTTTGGACTTCAACCAGGTTTCAGAGAAACATAATACATCAGGCTGTTTGCTATACGCAAAGTATCTGAGGGATACTTGCTTGTGTACCATACTACGCACGTTCCAGGATACTATAAAAAGTCCTTTTGGCTTTACAAATGGTACCAAGTCCTGAGGTATTTTAAACCTTGTCTCAGGGAGGAATGTTCAGTGAACGTGCCAAGAAGTCTCTCCAAAGTGGGAGGTAGGGGGGGCTGACGGGGGGGACAGGACAAGTACAAGGACATATTACATAGTACAGTGACAGGAGGTTCTGTGTAGAGTTCTCCATGTTGTCAGTATCCGTAGGGGGGGGGGGGGTTTGGCGTGGGGGGGGGGTCGAGACTTCCATGCAGCTCTCTGAGGATACCTCAACTCTGCTTTTATAATACAATTCATCGAGAAGGCATTGTTCAGCGTATAAAAGTAGTTTAGTCATGACCAAAACTTGTCAATGGGTATGTATGTAAACTTAACATAACATAATACCATGAATCAATTAAAAATACAGGGCGTTGCACTGTTTGCTTAACATGAGGTTAAAACGGGTGCTTATGTCATGGCCTCGTGGCGTGCTGCTTCATATGCAGAGGTACCGGTAACAGGGTAGTATATTCAATTTTACTATAGAATGTAACACGAATGGCAATATTACATCAACGGTGACGCTACTTAAAATTAAATTATCAGAGAGTATCTGACGTCCTATAATACAGCATTTAGTACAACACGTTGTGTAGTGCAACACTTTGTGCGGTACTACCTCTACAAAGTATTCTGTAGATACAAGGCAACAGCGAACAGGTGCATGCGGCAAGGGGTAGATCGCTGTTACAAAAAGTAAGAGTTCTTAGATTTGTCCAGTACTTAGTATAAAATTTAGTATAGAATAGAATGAGGTGGCTGTGGGTGCAGTATCTCTGGCCTGTGTAGCTGCTGCTTGCGTTAAGTCCACGCCGTATAGTACAGCTTGGGTGTCTATACCGCAGGTATATAAATGATTGCAGAGTGGGTGCTTCAGTCCTGCGGCCTTTGGCGCAAAATGTTCCACATTTAATCTTATTTATATATTGACTTGTTATTGGTGGTGAGATATATGTACTATTCAATGTCCTATTTAATTTTTTGCATGCCCAGGGAGTTCAGATAGTGAGGTTTCAGTCCTGGTTTTACGTCTGGAGCACTTTCGGTCTCCTCTTAGTTCAGTGACTAACAAGTTAATACCTAAATGTATGCAGTTCTTGCAGTGATTATATATTTGAGCATTTTAAATGCAACGTTTCCCTGCTGAGCACAGGTGTTGAGAATATACCTTAATATCTAGTAAACTTCTTAACTAGTGTGTAGCTAGGACAAAATTTTCCCTGCTGCCTTGTCCGCGGCAACAGGGATGCGGTCAAATGACCTTTTGGAATATACCAGCAGCCTTGTCCTTGGTTACTGGATGCAAGCGGGGGTGCGATGCAGCTCAGGGTGAGAGTGGGGGCATGCGCAGTATCTTAATCTTAACCTTAATTTCACAATCCAGTTCATCAAATTAAATTAAATTAATATGGCAGTCAGTGAGTCCCCACTGCGGTGTCCAGTGTTTATACATGCTAAAATCATGCTGAGCGTGTACATGTACCACTCTAACCCTGCCTGAAGCAAGCCCTGTGCATTTTGCAGTTATATCAATCAACTAAGCGCTCCAGTTGTCGGTCTACATAATCATTGAGCACGTCTGCCCAATGTGTGAGAAGGTTGGAGGTTGGTAGCATGTTGTTATTCAACAGTGTGTAGTCGTGTTGCCACTTGGAGCCTGAGATTTTGTGCACGGGGTAATGGAAGGGGGGTGTGAACAAGTTTTTCTTCTCATTCAGATCATGTGCTGTTTCGATTGCTGCTACTACAGCTGACTCTAGAATACCCTGTAAATGTATGTCGTTGGCTGCCGGCCCTGGAGAGGGGGAGGTGCGGGCCCCCACAATGGGGACCCATACCACAGAGCCGGGCTTTGTTGTGATGGATAGCAAGTTGTCACATGATTTCATGATCCCTGTGATTTTGTTAACTAGGTCAGCTGGTTTGAAAGATCTGGGGTACACGTTGGTTGGTAAATAGGCGTCTCCCCGGGGATCTTAGTACATGGCTATGTCATAAAGCCCTGCACAAATCAGGACGTGATCACACACATTATTCTTGATATACCTTATTGCTTCGTGCGTAATCTGCTCCAGTGTACGTTTCTGCCTCACCACTACCATGTATGTAGCTGACCTTCCTTTTATTTCCTCCAGTGCGTGCTGGAGGAACTCTCCTCTTATGTCCGTGATTATGGCAACCACTGGGGGGGCTGGCTCTGGTGTGTGGTACAGTGTTGACAGGTGTGAAGAGAGGTCGTCTACTGGATCAACTGGGCACATGTATTCCCCCATAGGGGGTGTCCAGGTTGTGGCCCTCACCGTGTTTGTGTTCGGTAGGCCTACTGCTGCAGTGTTGTTTTCTACTTGGGCAGGGGCTGGGGGCATCACAGATTGGAGCATACCGTCCTCTGCGAGCTCCTGGATCTGGTTTGGGTCCAGATCAGATACTACCTGTACCTGGTCCAGTCCTACTTCCATACACTGTGGGGAGATCCCACTGTTGTTGTTGTCATTCTCACCGTCCATCCTGGTTAACTTAATAAAATGTTAAAGATTTATAACATTAACGTTAGGCTTTCAGTGGGGTGACTTCTTCAGTCAGCCTGGGTCAGAAGCTTTTCTGTACTCCGTGCTGACAATATAGGTGTCATCTCACAAGACAGATAACAGTGCGCTCTCAAAAATTATTAAGTCGATGGGATGGGAGATAAGTGACGTAGTGAGCTGTTTCAAGGTAAACAAAGAGCAGCTTTGGCTCTTTTTACGCGTTGACTGCTAAGTGTGACAGTAGGGTGAGGCTGCGGTCAATTGACATCTGACATGTGACATGTGACAGCGAGATGTGTGATGTTAGTTGTCTACTTTTATTTTTATTTAGCGTGCATCTTAGCGTTGCTAAAGGGGCTATTGTTCGTCTTATCACTTACCCGCTGTTTATTGCAGATATTTATATTTAGTATGGCTTTCAGTCCTTACTTTGTGAAAGATATAAGGCGAGTCGGTGTGGCGCGCGTGTCTTCTGTCTGATAAAGCGTTGTAGCACGTGGTGATCTGCTGCGGCACGTGGTGGCGCGTGGCTTTTTGTGACAGATAGGAATGCGCACTGACTGACCTCATTAGGCCGTGCGCTAACTGATCCGGCCTACGGCGTAGGCTTCAGTTTGAGGTGTTGTGTTTATGCTCTCCAGATTTAGACAGCGCTGCGCTGTCAGTGTGATTCTCTATCATTACATTTTATTCAGAGTCAGAATTGCAGGTGTCATATGCATCCTCAGCCGCCGCCAGTGCAGTGTCCGGGACTTGGGCACCCTGGGCCTGGGCTTGGGCCTGGGCCGGAGGTTGGGCCGGGGCCTGGGCCTGGGCCGGGGCCTGGGCCAACGCCGTACAGCTTGAAGCTGCACTCAGACCAGTTGGACAGGGGGCTGTGTACCCCCATGAAGATGATGCCCTTCTTGGTTTGCTTTGTGAAAGCATCCTGTATTTGTAGGCCCTGTGGGAGAAGGTGCAGTTTCTCTCTGCCATACTTGGCTTCGTCGATGACTAGCTCTTCCCCGTAAATGGCCACCTTGTGGCCCTTCTCTAATGCTAGCTGTTGGACTCCTTTCAACACCATTTGGAAATCTTTATCCTCGTTGGTGAGGTCTGGATTAATCCAGATTGCTTTGTAAACAGGGTCTGTTGCCTGTCTCAGCTGTTGTCGGGCAGCGTAGACATCGTCTCTGACGACACGGTGTGTGAAGTCCACTATGATGGGCCTAGGCCTAGGCCTGCGCCTGGAATGTTTAGGGGGCGGGCCTATCCGGGCAGTGGATGTCAGGTCGTCCCTGGAGATTGTGATGCCAATTTGGAGCAGGATTTCCCTGATCATGATGGGGATGTTCTGCCGGTAGCCCTCTGGAACATTTTCAAAAACTAGGTGTTTTTTCCTACTTGCCCTGTCAAGCTGCTCCGCAACCCTGTCATCGATCAAGGTTGCCATGTCCTCGTCATGTTCCTTTCTCCATTTCTTGAGTTCATCTAACATCTTTCGCATGACTTTCATCTGGCGTTCAGAATCTCTAAGCCTCTTTTCTTTGTCACTTAGCTCAGCTTTGATGTCTGAGATGTCTTGATCTGTGAAGAGCTTGGCATTTTCCAGCGATGTCACAGATGACTTTGTGGTTGACAGCTCAGCCTCCACAACTCTGACGCGCTCGCCAAGGAGGGTCAGCTCTTTCTCGTTTTTACCAGATAGCTCCTTCACCAGTACCCAAGAGCCAGAAGCTTGCTTCATTTGTTTGACATCATTCATGCAAGTACCCACATTTGATATGAGAACGTCTAGTTTGTCTGCAGAAGACATGTTCTTCAGCGTTTCAGCGCTGATGATGTTGCCCTTGGGCGATGCGTAGGCCTGCGCCATCTTGGTATTATCGCTCACCTGATTCCAAGTGCAAGTTCTTTCCAGAATATCCTTTTTCCTGGGTGTGGCCGGGCAAAAATAAAGGTCACAATAGCTCCTCGAGATGTTAATAGTCCTTTGTGTATTGCCTTAATTACTCCATTGTATACTTGCACGGCGATGTTGACGGATTCCCCCCACGCCAGCGAGAAGGTTACGTGCTAGCCGCCATACAGTGTTGGGGGTATCGACTTGGTGTTCGGAGTGGTGGGGATTAGTCCGGAAGCACCGTGTACGGTGCTGTTTGTGGAATCTCTCCGGGAGAGGTTCAAATTTGCCTATAAAACAGTGCAGGTTCATTTGCTCAAAGCTGCTACATGGCAAAAAGTAGGTTATGACACCGGATTGAAGTTGCGGCGGTTCGTAGTAGGGGATAAAGTGATCTGCTTACATGAACCTCTCTGCAATGTCAAGCTGGCGAATAACTGGGATGGACCACACACGGTGGTCAAGTGTATCAGTCAGACGACTGTATTGATCCAGTCTAGAGCAGGACGTATCCGGAACGGACGAGCCATGTGGCTCGGTTACGTGCTTTGGCTGGGAGGGAGCTCACCCCGGAAACGGAGGTGAATGAGGAGAGTTCGGAGGCGAAATTTGTACCCCTGGAAGGGGTGTCGGAGGATACCCCCAGGAGTCGGGTACGGAGGAAACTCCGGAAGTCCGTGAAGAAGAAAGTCTCAGCAGGCGAAGGAAGGAGGGCACGGAAAACTAAAATCAAGGCTGGATTATTAGTTAAGAACGAGTGTCCTCCGGGCAGGTTACTTGATGCGAACGGTAATCCAGTTCGGCGGAGCCCTAGGCTAGTGGCTAGGGGGGCCGTAACCTAGCTTGTTTACACAACGAGTGTGGTGTCCTGTGTTGTCCTTATGTGTTTTTATGTGTGCTACCGACAGGGGCGCTCTGAGTCGATGGAAAGAAAATAGGAGTGATCCCAGAGGGTGGTGGACGGATAATCCGGTGGGATAATCTTTGATTTCCCATATATATTCACTAATACTCCCGATGAGCTCTTTTATTCGTATTTATCAATATAAATTAGTAGGAAATCCTCTTATATGATATCAATGTATACACGCTGGTTTCATATGGCCTGTGTAGAAGTCGAATGGCCTATGTAAGGTCTCACTACACAGGCCACATTGGCCTCTGTGCATAAAAAGTTTCAAGATCAGGGATCAGGTCACCATAGCAGGCACAACATACACCCCTGAAAACCTAGAAAACTCCCTCACAATTAAGGGTCACTTTTCATCGAAGCCACCCTCACCAATTAAGGGTCACTTTTCGGAGATTTCAACAAAATCTGTAAAAACAAGGGTCAGCCACACACCTGTGTTGAAATAAAATTGAGTGCCCCCTCCCCCCAGGTAGCAGTACCAGCACACCTTTTATAGGGCACCAAAGTCTTGCTTTAAAATGTTGTTGTAATTCTAAGAAGAAATACCCACATCTTAGTTGGCCTAAAGAGGTCCCAGATTTGAGATATTATAGCCCAAATCTCAATATTAGTGGAAATATTTATAGACATAAAAGTTTCGCCCATCCTTCAAGCCTGCGGCCGATAATATGGGGAGCCCATAAGAGCCGGGAAGTTGACTTAGACTTAGGCATCCTATTCCTGTGACCACTAGCAAGAATGGGATAAGAATCCATAGATCAAGGCCACAAAAATCTAGGGTGCCACCAATATTCATGTAATTTCTTTAGTGCGTCTTTGAACAGTTGAAACCCAAAAGGGTTATAGTCAATAAGGTACATCATGCCTATTAACATCCCTATTTGTAATGGGGGGGGGGGGGTGTCAGTAGATGTGTGACATACTTTTCTGGGGGGGGGGGGTGTTGGGAGAAGTCTGACAAAGTGTGACATGGGGGGGGGGTGTTCAAAATGGCCAAAAAAAGTGTGACATACTTAATGGATCACCCCATATACCAAACTAACATTTTCTTAATATAAACATATTGTAGAATAAGGTCATATGTTGGGTTAGGGAGTGTTCATTATTTAAATTGAATACGTCAAAAATAATTGGCCCCCCCCTTGGAATAGGTTGAAAAAAAAAGGCCCCCCCCCCTCGGAATAGGTTGAAAAAAAAGCGCCCCCCCCCCTCACCCTGGATCATTTTCAACTTTATTACAAAAACCATGTTGGTGTCTACTAATGGTATGCATTTAATCCTGGGCACTTTTTTACCTACAATTTACTACCTTGCAACAAATACATCCATTTCTAAGGTGTTTTAGTGTAAACGTCTCATGATACTCGCTAGTGAGTGATAATAGTCAAACTTCAGCTTATAAATTGGAAGCTCCCATACCCTCAGTGCTTACATGAGGCTGGCACTTTTTTTGAAGACTGACAAAACAGTGGGCTATTCTGAGTGATGCAGTGAGAAATTTGCTGGGAGTTTGAGGAAAATTTTAGAAAATTTTGAAAATATTGACATAATTTGGTAAAATATAACACAGGCTGTTACCAAAATTCGCGACATTTCAACGTACTAAATTCGCGACAATTTTAGGAATACCCCTAAAAAAAAAGGCCCCCCCCTTTGAATACCCCTAAAAAAAATTGCCCCCCCCTCAAATGCTCACCCCCCCCCCCTGCCATAAATAATGAACACTCCCTTAGCTTATCAATTTTAGCGGAGGGAAAAATGTGGGAAAGGTCGGAAAACGCCCGCACTTTCCACGGTCGGTGCGGCCAGACAAATCATCACTGAGAGATGCCAATAACATACCTAGAAAGGCCTATTCTTTGCAATTCTATCAATTGCAACGATTCTATAGTCAATACATTACTTATATATGAGATTGAGGGTTGATCTGAGTGATAATTACGGAGAAATCTGCATTTTGTCACATGAAGTTTTGGATTTGTTTTGACAGCACTGGCACTGCCTGGTTAAGTCTATCCGTAATCTGGCTAAATGGATATGGGGGCGAACATTTACTGAGACACTTACTATGGAAAACGGTTAGAAGCTAACCCTAACCCTATCCCTAACCCTAACCCAAACCCTAACCCGCCTACCCCTAACCCTAACCCTAAGAAAAAAAGTTTTTGTAGTAACTGTTACAGTAAATGTTCGCCCCCACATCCATTTAGCCAGATTACGGATAGTGTCTTCGCACTGCCTGCAGTGCAGTACTCCCATCTCGCGGTTTTCAGGAGATTTAAGGCAAAAATGTAGCAGGATTGCTAAGAGTGCCACCTACATGTGGGTATAAATAACTTTTTGAAATAATTATTTGGTCATATAATGGCTGGACTGACAAGATTTCTCTAAATGTTTTTAAAACATTAGTAGCCGAAACTGTCTAGAACATGGTGAAAAAAAGGTAAGCAATACTATGGATGGTGAGTGGAATGGGAAACTTGAATCTTGTATCGGTAGATCAGGGCAAAAATCAGATTGAAAACAGGGATTATTTTATTGAGACATTCGATTTTTATATGAAATACTAATACTGGTGACAGCTGGAGGCTAATTTATTAAGGTTAACACTTACATAAAACGAGATGGGCCTTTAAAACTAAAAAATAGTCTATTACTGTAGCATAATATGTATTTATATTGATGGTATCCCTCTGTCATGTGTAAATATACAGTTATACCCTTTATTACAATGGATTCTGCTAAAACTACCGGTACCCTGATTTGACCAAATATTAATGCAGGGCGGTCTAGCAGAAACCGAAATTCTCCCAACAAACAATAGCCGGTGATCCACTGCCGCGAATTTGCTGCGAATGTGCTGCGAATGACACTCGTGTGAGTACACACGCACAAAACGTTCCAGCAGTGGATCAGCTGCTGTGAGTCCCTGCGACAACGTCGTCGCGAGGGGCGTGCGACCTGCGAGTAAATTCGCCGAAATCTAAAAGTTTTGATTCCTGCGAGTGTACTCGCTCCTGCGAGTGTACTCGCAGGTTTCTCTCGCACGACTACATTCGTAGCAAAGTCGCGGCAGTGGATCACCGCCTAATAGCTGTACACCTATTTTAAATAATTTATCATTGCCTGATGAACTTCATGAAGATTCATTAATTGAAACGTCGCAACCCCACTGATTCACCCTCAACTACTTCGATGTTAAAATTACCCCAAATAAATGTTGCCAACTCAACTGTACCAAAAAGCAAAACTGAACATTTGGCTCTTCGACTATACACAACTTGTCTGGTTTTGTGTGATCATCCCCTTCCGATATATAGATCTACAAAACTTTACCCACCAATATATTAGCCCATTCTCTGACTGCCTGTGTCGAGGCGAGGAGACAGGCATACACGTTGGCCTACAATATGTAGATTACGGTAGGCTTCCCTCTTCAAATGCATACCATCCATTTGTGATTCTGGCTTACAGGGCCTTTCCTGTGGCAAATTTACGAACACCTGTTTTTAGCGATGACAGCCCCAAAATAGCATCTCACCAGAATTAGACAAGGAATATCTCAAACGAAGGGCCTTGAAAGCAGCTTTTCAGAGCAATTTAAAGCAAGTTAAAATTCCAACTAGAAGAGATTCTATGGCACTTTAAATATCAATATTGTAAAACAGTTTCTGCCATTTCTCGGTTGGCATATTTGTCAAAATATTGAGATAACACCGACACTTATTAAACCATGCGCTGTGCGCGCGGCATATCTGTACCTTTGTACATAAATATTGATAGAATTTGATTGAGAAGGCCTATCAACAAACCAATGGTACCTCTTTAAAGCTAAATATTAGCCGCTAAACATATATAAGTGGCATTATATAACTATAGGTAAACAAATTTGAATTCCCACATCAAAGTCACCACAAATGTGAAAAAATAAAAAATAAAAATCTCATTTTCACTGTGGCAAATCATGTTTAGCTAATTTTCGCTGGGCTATAGCCCTACAAAACTAACGTTTTCTTATTCCAAAAATGCTATAGAAGAGCCCTATAGGTTCATTAGGCTTGTTGGGCAAATATTTTCTTCAGAAAACTGCCTCAAACTTCGGAGTCTGTCAGAACTCATATTTTCTTTAAATCTTGGCAGATTTTTCTCAAAAATGTCTTAAACTGTAGGTTACCATGTTGTTATATTCATATAAATGTAAGGTAATGTATAAACATACAGTAACACTGTTTATTTCACAGTTGTCTGCTAAAAGTTCACTCATTACACCAAATATCAATGCATGGTGGACCGGCAGAACTGAACTTCTCCCAACAAACCATAGTTTTACACATGCTTTAAATAATTGATTGTATTAAACTTTACCCACCAATAGATAGATCAGGCTTTCCTCTTTAAATACATACCACCCATTTGTGATTCTGACATACAGAGCCTTTCCTATAGCAAATTTACAGACACCTGTTTAGCATAGTGGCATATACAATACGCAACACCCGTGGATTGGACTGTCATCGCTACTGTTTTAGCATAGTGACAGATACAATTAGTTGGATTTCTCCCAACCATACATCGACAGTACCAAGGCGTACCGCGGTACTGTTGATGTAAGGTTCATTAGGTTGGAAGCAAATCTAACAAGATACAATACGCAACACCCGTGCATTGGACTGGCATCGCTATTTTAATAGTCACCGATGTCGACCAAGGCTTCACTAAGGGAGCACCTGTCAGAATCTAGCGACCATTTAATAGTTTTGGGCACGTTCACTATATTTTAACGTCGTTTCTCCACATGAAATAAAATCCAATGCACCACTCATGGAGAAAAACTGTCGTTCAGACAGATTATCGTGGACCTCTGTCTATGTATAAGACACACTGAAGTGCCAGGTCAATAAATGACCCGTTCCTATATGACAGGATCTTTGAGACCAAGTCTGGGATCAAGTAGGTCACGCCCCTTTCTTATTCTCCCAAAATTTAATCTAAATGGCCAAGCCCAAGGTGGGCCACTGGGCGATAATAGGGTATATCCGTAATTTGTTAACCTCTATGGGTAATTAGATGGTGGGGGGGGGAACATAAGTCATGACTAGTTTTTCCTTCCCTGTAACAACCGAATGAATTAAAATGTGTGTGCCTACCTTCTATAGCAGAGCTTAATACGATGAGGCAATTTGGCTTTGATGACATCTTGAGGCTAGCGGAATTAAGCTTCCAGAATTCAACACTAGAGGGTGCGACAGAGCACTTGTTTGACGTTGCACGCCAGGGGCAGGCAGCTGGCAGCGGCCACTGTAGTCCCTAGGACTACGGCATTGCCGCGCCTGCCTCCCGCGCCGCCTACGCGTCGCCGCCAGCTACCGTGGGAGTTCTTTGAGGGGAGTGGGGGTGGGGGGGTCCTCAGGATTAACATATAGGCCCTACCGGTACTGTAAGCTATTGCATAGTCCTGGGGGCTAGATTTATAGTCCCGGGGATTGCACGTGTAGTCCTAGGGACTACATTTGTATTCCCCAGGACTATACATTTAGTCCTGGGGACTATATATCTAGTCCTAGAGACTATCAATATTATTTCTAGAACTGAGATCATATACCATTATGCACAGCAATATTTGAATGTATGGCCTGCACAGTCCTGAGGACTACAGGTGTAGTCCTGAGGACTAGGGGTGTAGGCCTAGTCCTGGAGAATACAGGTGTAGTCCTGGGGACTACGTGTATAGTCCTAGGGACTACCCAAGACTGCTACTACCAAAAAGGTAGATAAGGCAGGCCTACATAGTGCTGCGGACTATAGAGGCATAGTCCTCAGGACTACATATTGAAAGTCTTTAGTCCCGAGGACTGTATCTGTAGTCCCCAGGACTATGTAGGCCTGTCACTGTAGTCCTGGGGACTATGATTATGGTCCCCAGGACTACCATTTTATTAGTCCCCAGAACTGCACATTAAATAATTGTAGTCCTGAAGACTACAACATAGTCCTGGGGACCACAATTGTAGTCCTAAGGACTACATGTTGGATGTCTTTAGTCCCCAGGACTATGTCTGTAGTCCCCAGGACTACGTAGCCCTGTGCCTGTAGTCCTTAAGACTATATACAGCTGGCCAAAGTAGTCCCCAGCACTATGCCTGTAGTCCTCAGGACTATCATTTCATTAGTCCCCAGGACTACAAGTTTAAAGGTTATAGTCCTAAGGACTTCCTACGTAGTCCTGGGGACTACATATTTAGTCCCCAGGACTATTGCTTGCTACTTTTAGAATTCAGTCAAGCGCAGGCATATAGGCCCTATATGATAGGCTGAGGGGGGCAGTAAGTAGCTCTATACTAAGTTATAGTCCTGAGGACTACAATGGTAGTCTTGGGGACTATAATCATAGTCCTGGGGACTGCAGACATAGTCCTAGGGACTACAGACGTAGTCCTAGGGACTACAGACATAGTCCTGGGGACTATATATAGTTACAGTATCCAGTCCAGTAGAGCCAGCCGCATACAGGGGTGTGTGTTAGGCCAGGGGGAGGGGGGCAGGGGGGGCGTAGGCGCGAGGACGCCAGTGGCAGCCGCGTAAATTACGCGCGCGCCGGTGCATAGTCCCGGGGACTACAGTGGCCGCAGCAATCGGTTAGCTGCGTTGGGCAGCCAGGGTTAACATATACAGCGGGTTATAGCATGGTTCTGGGGACTATATTAAATTTTATAGTCATTAGGACTTCATGCGCAGTCCTAGGGACTATACATGTAGTCATAGAGACTATAAGTATAGTCCTAGAAACTATACATCTAGTCCTAGGGACTATTATTTCCAGACCTGGGATATAAATATGCACAGTCCTTTCAAACATTTGAATGTAGCCTATGGGCTGCACAGTCCTAAGGACTACAGGCGTAGTCCTGAGGACTACAGGTATAGTCCCGAAGACTACAGGTGTACTCCTGGGGACCACGTATATATATAGTCCCTAGGACTATATATAGTCCTAGGGACTACCAAAGACTGCTACTACCAGAAAGGTAGATAAGTGTCAGGGTGCTGGTGGACGCACTGAAACCTTACATTTCACAATAATGCACTGTGAGAGCCTCACGGTGCACTCAATGACCCTTGGTGGGGCGATCCTCACACACCTGGAGTTTCACCCCTAGGTGTGGGGATTGCCACACACCTGGAGGGTGCTGGTGTCTGTGCGACTCGTGCGCTCCCTCTCCCCCCCCCCCCCGGATGCACCCTGCACCCTGCACCCTGCACCCTGGGTGGGAGGGTGGGTCGGGATCGCGCCCCGGGACACCATGTCGCCATCCAGGCAGGGTATGATGACATCGCTGTGAGGCAGGTATATCTCACCTGCCGACCAGCGAGATCTACACTCTATAGACATACATAATATCTACCGGACGTGCCTGTTGAGGGTTCTTCGGTGTACCACCCTCAACAGCACTTATATTCAATAAACTCCATCGTCAACTCTACTCCAGGCGTTCTCCTAATTACTAGTTATGGTAACCCAAGTAGCTACCTAACATAAGGCAGGCCTACATTGTGCTGGGGACTATAGAAGCATAGTCCTCAGGACTATACATTGAAAGTCTTTAGTCCCCAGGACTATATCTGTAGTCCTCAGGACTACGTGGGCCTGTCACTGTAGTCCTTAGGACTATGCAGCTGGCTGTAGTAGTCTCCAGCACTATGCCTATAGTCCCCAGGACTACCATCTTATTAGTCCCCAGGACTACACATTTAATACTTGTAGTCCTAAGGACCTCCTCTATAGTCCTTAGGACTATAGAGGAAGTCCCCAGGACTACAAGTTTGATACTTGTAGTCCTAAGGACCTCCTCTGTAGTCCTGGAGACTACAGAGGCAGTCCCCAGAAATACAAGATTAATACCTGTAGTCCTAAGGACTTCCTCTGTAGTCCTAAGGACTTCCTCTGTAGTCATGGGGACTACAGAATAGTCCCCAGGACTATGCACCAATATTCAGCACATTTAGAATTCATTCTCAAGCAGAGGCATAGGCCCTTTATGATATGAAAAGGGGGCAGTAAGCAGCTCTATGCTAAGTTATAGTCCTGAGGACTACAATTGTAGTCCTGGGGACAATAATCATAGTCCTGGGGACTACAGACATAGTCCTAAGGACTACAGACGTAGTCCTGGGGACTATATATAGTTACAGTCCATATCCAGTCCAGTAGAGCCAGCCAAATGCAGGCCTGTGTGTATGGCAGGGGGGGCAGCAGGGGGCAGGGGGGGGCGCGTAGGCGCGAGGATGCCCATGGCAGACGCTTAAATTACGCGCGCGCCGGCGCATAGTCCCGGGGACTACAGTGGCCACAGCAATCGGTCAGCTGCACACCAGGGCGATTCTGCGGCGTCTGCCTCGCCACTTGCGGTCAGTCTGTAGGTCTCAGACAGGGAATAACTCCCCCACTATACTTTAATATAGCATGACATGCAATAAATTGTATTATAAGGAGGTATTGAAGGAAAAGTCTATCAAACGTCACTACAATGAACCTTCATACATAATCTATTAAAGTATAAGGAGACTTGGTTCACGAAAATCTAAGATGCCACTCCCAAATGTCTACAAACCTCCATGACCGGCCAGTTCTGCAGTGAATAAATTCATTTCAGACCCAACTCAGATAGACCCCAAAACAAAGGCCTTTACCTCCAAGAACCATGTTTTATTGCATGTCATATGCATGATTTAGAATTTATATAGGGGCATCTGTGATTTTTAACAGAATTTTAGAAAATCCCCTACCGTAAAACCTCGCGTATAAGCCGAACTCGCGTATAAGCCGCACCCCGACTTTGGGCCGATCCTATAAGCCGCACCAGCGATCTGAATAGGGTGGCTTTAGTGATGTCCTATAGGAGCAAAAACTCACGTATAAGCCGCATCTGGACTCTGTGCCGATCCTATAAGCCGCACCATTGATCTGATTTGCGTACTAGCCGCGGCTTATACGCTAGGTTTTACGGTAACTATTTTGACCACCCAGAACTCATCTGGTATTCTGTGCGGAGTTTGTCTTTCAGTAAGGATGCACCAACTGACCTCGGGGAATTCCCTTTTTGAGACCTGCAGTCTGAATCAGACCTAGACAGAACGATCTTACGGGCCCGGTACAGGCTAGTCAGTCTGCGGTCGAGTCCCACGGGTGGAGACATCTAGCGTCAATATCTCGCGATATATTGACTTGCGGTCTCAGGTCACGAGGAAGCAATTATCTATGTTTCTATATAGCATAATACACAAAATCAGCCATCTACAAAATTTGTTGGCCATAGTCTTAGCTCTAGTCTAGTTAAACAATCTCTCACACACAATGTTTCAGCCTCAATAAAAGAGTTGACCGTGAAAATCTCAAGAACGTCACTTTTATGTGCAACAAGTTTATTCAAAGATTTCCAATCTCAAAGGGAAAGTTCAATGGAAGAAAACTTCAATTGGGGATGATCTGTCACCTTCTGAGCTAAATGAAAAAAGAAATCTTCTTTCCCTGGCTTCTTTCTGTAAGTCTAAGGGAAAAGAGGCAAAAGTTTCAGGGAATACGATCATAGTACACCATCACAAATATGGATACAACCAACTGAGTGCCATGCCTGAGGAGATCAACATACAGCAAATCAAAACTGTTTCAACAAAAGAAGGTACTCTTTTTGATGGGGACTTTAGCTATCTTTCACCAGACTCAACAAGTGAAATTGATTATGAAGGAGACAAATATATGTCAGCAACAAGTTTGTACTTGTCAAAACAAGCAAAATTCAATGGGGACGAAGTAGCAGCCCTAGAAATTAAAATGGCTAACTCATCAGCAGAGGCCCGAGAAATTGCATCAACGCTAGCAAAAAATCCAAAGTGGGATAGTAAACAAAAGATCAAAGTAATGACACAAGTCAATCAACTCAAATTTGAGCAGCATGAAGAATTAATGTCAAAGCTCAAGGAAACAGAAGGGGCTATCTACTACTGCAATTTTGAGAAGTTTTGTGGCTTGTGGGATGGTCATTTCCCAAAGGAAATATGTCTCGCCGACAACAATTATGGGCAGAAATGAGCTAGGATTGATTCTTCAAAAGATCTGTGACTCTTAAATGAAATAAAGTTTAATAGTTTCATGCTATTTATTGCTTTATTTCCAGTATATCTGACTATAAATGTACCATTGATAGAGATACCAGGATCCTTTTCGAAAAGGGGGCGTGGCGGCGATTCAAATATGATTGGAATGTAAACAAAAGCGCACACGTCCTTAGTTACGTCAAACGTATCCATGGACGCTTAGATACCGTGACGTCATCAAGTCGCGCGTCGCCTTGGACACTACGCAGCGTCATACATTTTGAACGTCAACACGACTCATCTTTCATCGCCTTCTCGGACACTATCTGGTGGATATTTATCAATCTTTCTCAATCTAACTGTGGAAATGTCTCGAAAATATGTTGTATTGACTGACGAGAGAATGGGACGGCAAGGGGAACTCGCCTTTTACTGTACCAATGGTAAATATCCCGGGTTACCTGGACTAGATCTAAAAGTTCACGTATTCCCCTTCAAGGGAATCAAGTACATTGCAAGCATAGCAGATAGCTTAATCGAGTATAGTCCAAACTCAATCTATTATATACATGCGGGAATACATGATATCCTACGCAGAAGGGCCGACTGGACAGTATCACTTCCAACATGAGAATTACGACGATTTACACGATTCTTTGCAAATAATCATAGAGGACAGTGTGGAATACCTAAGGCAGCGACACCCAGGGACAATAATAAACATGGCTACAATTACCAGAGTTGACATTGCCACATCATGCACCTGGTATGGTCCTGGCGATGTGCAAAAGGTAATGAACGTAGCAATTTATACCATAAACGACTGCATCGTCTTAAAAAAACATAAATATGGTCAACTCACCCCGGACATTGCCTCTGTGGTACACTACTATGATGGTAACACCTTCGTCCACAAATATCAAGCCCACCTCAATGACGGCCTACCTGGAACCTTGTCGACGATAAGAAAATGGGCAGCAATCCTGACCATGCATTTTGAGCTCTATTCTACATAGGTGAGAAAAATAATGAAGCAGACAATTTAAGACAAATCCTCAATTAATCTAGTTTGACATCTTGTATCTCTATATGAATCAGTTTTAGTTCTTGTTGGCATCTAACATCACATGAATTCATTTTCCTCTGTCTGACACGATCAGATGAGTAGCAGTTCCGGGGTATAGGAGACTATGACGTAACAAGCAACGTTAACTGACTTTAAAATTATCCAGATGGTTGTGCCGGGAAGTTGACATCCAGAGCTGCAAGCTGGCGGATCAAGTACTGCCGTGCAGGGTTACGTCATGTGGTTGAAGACAGGTGCTACAGGAACAAGTCTCCAGGCCGAGCCTTCTCTCCAACATATGAAAAGGGCATCAGCACAGGTCTAGACCTGCCTACCCACGAATGACTTTATGTATTAGATTGAATTATTTGTAAAATTTCAATAGACTAATTAATGGTATAATGTGTGTGTAAATATGAAAATGAATATTTTTGTTATCCAAATTTACTTATGTATATTTATAGCCAGAAAATTAATTCTGTAAATAACACCTCTTTAAAACTTCCTTGTTTCAATCAAATTGATTTACCAAAATCATTTGTAATTAATGTAGTAATTAAACAATTGAATGTTACTATTATTACAATAACATGGGGTAATTTTGTACAAAGCCGATCCATATCAATTAATTATATCTTACTGATACACGGATAGGTAAATTCTGATTATCAGTGTGTCATTCTTATATGTTACATGTATAGATATTAAGTTTGTTGTACGTGTATTGAGAAAACTGGTTAATGAAAAATGGATTATTTCTTGTGGAATTTTATTAATGTATCAATTCAAGCACATAACAAAGGGTAGAGATTTTCACCATAATAATGGATAATACAGATGTTACAACTGTGTCTTCTTTAGCAACAGTTGAAGGAGAGCATATTTTACATTTGAATGTTAGAAGTATACGTCCTAGAGAAACCATTGATGAATTTAAGCTGAGATTTACCGGTACTAATTTTAATTTTATTTCTATTAGTGAAACTTGGCTAACAGATACAGACTCCACTTCCACCTACTCTTTAGGAGGGTACACATTGTATAGAAATGACAGATTGTGGAAAGATAACGATAATAAGGATGATCCAAAAGTTGGAGGAGGAGTAGGTATATATGTGAACGATAAATACACGTGCTCCACTGAGGAATTAAATTACCTGAACATGTCCAAAAGCTTTCTTGAAGCTCAATGTGTATGTATAACAGATAAATCTGATATAAAAAGTATCATTTGTACGGTATACAGGCCACCTCAAGGTGATTTAGAATCATTTTTTGAAGCCATAGAGCCAATTGTAAGTGTGTTATCATCTAAGCAAAAGAACAGGCTATACATATTAGGAGACTTTAATATTGATCTATTGGATCCAAAGAAAAAAGAAGAGCATACAAGATTAATAAATCTTTTTATGCAATATGGTCTCTTAAGTTGGATTAAAAAACTAACACGGGTCAAAGAAAAAAGTTCTTGCTTGGATTTGCTATTCACTAATAATTTGGATTTAGTAAATGCTGATGTAATTCCATTTGATATGAGCGATCATTATATTATATATGGGACTATAATCAAAGAAATAGTAGATAATTCGAGAGTTAAGTTTACGGGCAGGTCAATGAAAAATTTCAATGCTGAAACATTAATTACCGTAAATTCTCGCGTATAAGCCTTACTCGCGTATAAGCCGCACCCCTAACTTTGACAAATTATATAAGCCGCAGAGGGGGTCTGAATATTGCGATTTTGGTACTGTAGTATACTAATAAAAACTCTCGTATAAGCCGCACCCTATATAGGCATGTTTGGTATCAAAAGAAGGCTGAGTCTGACTCACGTACAAGCCGCGGCTTCTACGCAAGAATTTACGGTAATACTTTTGTTAATATGGATTGGAAAGATTTTTACGAGAGTAATGATCCAAATCTTTTGTGGGAATTCTGTGTAGATACTTTAAGATTACTGTTGGATGATATGTGTCCTTTTAAGGAGTTCAATGTCAGAACCCCTAAAGAAGACTGGGTTTCACAGCATTTATTGGAGGAAATTGTGGAGAAAGATAGATAAGTATCAAGATCATACAAAACTAAAGATATTTTGGATAAAGAGATTGCAGCTAATGCAAGAAAGAAATTGAATGTTGATTGCCACACTGCTAGAGAAAAACATATAAATAAGATAACTGACGATTTTATTAATGACCCAGTTCATTTTTGGAAAGAAATTGCAAAATTACTACCATCAAAAAAAGGGAAAAATAAAACAATACAATTAACAAATGAAAATGGGGAAAATATTCCTATTGATTCAGCAGCAGGTTATATCAACACATATTTTTCAAATGTTGGTTATAATTTGGCAAAAAATCTTGATAGACCTTGGTCTTTAGATGGGGAAATAAATGTTGATACTCATGTATCAGATATTGTTGTGTCTGAAGATATGATATTGGGATTTATTAATGATATTGTAACTACAAAATCCTTGGCTGTGGATGGTATTAATGCAAAGATATTAAAGCTCATTTTTATGGAATCAAAGAGTCAATATGTGCATATTTTCAATAGTTCCATGAGTACAGGTATTGTACCTGATGCTTGGAAGTGTGCGACAATTATACCGATCCCAAAAGGAGGGGACTCTAGGCAGGTTAGTAATTTGCGACCCATAAGTTTACTTGCACTACCAGGCAAATTAATTGAGAAGGTGGTACATGAACAATTAATGGGATTCTTAGAGACTAATAATTTATTAACAGATTTTCAAAATGGATATAGAAAAGGTCGGTCAACAATAACTTCAGTGGGTAATTTAACAGATGATATTTTAATTAGCAGAAATGTGGGAATGAATACTTTGGCTACTTTCTTTGATCTTAAAAAAGCATTTGACACTGTAAATCATGAAATTCTTTTATCTAAATTAGAATTAATGGGAATTAAAGGTAACCTCTTGTGTTGGATAAAAAATTACTTATCTGGTAGTTTGCAAAAAACAAGTGTAAATGGAGATGTGGTGTCCCCAAGGGTCAATTTTGGGTCCATTACTATTTTTGATTTACATAAATGATGTCCATAAAGTGTGTAAAAATGTTGATATAAGTATTTTTGCTGACGACACTGTGTTATACTGTTCATATCCAGATGACTGTACTTCTGTAAAACATATGCAAGATGATATTCATAACTTTGTAAATTGGTGTGCTAAAAACAAATTAACTGTTGACATTGACAAAACAAAATTTATGGGTTCTGGTATAAAAAAGTGTTTCAATAACATTAGTCTATTAATTGATGGTAAAATGTTAAAAAGAATGCATAGCTACAAATATTTAGGTATAATCTTAGATCCAAAACTTAGTTACGAGGTATTCTTAAAAAAACAAATGCGTACCATTGCTTACAGAATTTATCAGCTAAACAAAATCGCACGTTTTCTTAGTAAGGAGAGCTTAATCCAAATTTATAAGGCATATATTCTACCAATTTTTGATTATGGGGACATTTTATTTATGAAATCCTCAATTGGTTTGTTGAATAAGTTACAAAGAGTACAGAATAGAGCATTAAAAATCTGTTTAAAAGTAGGAATGCGTACTTCCACATCTTGGATCCATATGAAAACTGATGTAAATTATCTTGAAGATAGAAGGTTAAGTCATGCTTATATTGAAGGTTATAAAAGATCAAAGAAGAAACAACATTTGAAACAAATGACTGTTCATTTAAGGTCAGCAGATGACGCTTTATTGAAAAACAAATTGCCTCATACAGAAGCTTATAAAAGGAGTATTGAATACAATGTTTCCACAATCTGGAACAGTCTGGATCCATCTTTACGGAATATTCCAGATATTTCTTCTTTTAAACTCAAATTAAAATTTGAGTTGAAAAGTTTGATACCTCAGGTTTGAGTAATTGTTTGGTAACGTCTCTTGGGAAATTATCAAATCAAGTGTTTAGGATGTATTCTCAAATTGTTGTAATTCTGATGCCCGTGTTGTATGGTGATATGTCTATATTTAACTAATACTTTCTGGTGACTGCATGTTGATGCTGAGATATACTCTACTAGATATACCTTGTAAATTAACACATATTTTCTCAATTGTGTTTGTCCATGTATAAGTCCTGTTTAAGATTAAGGTCAGTACATATGCTGTCTATAGATTTATGGATTTAGATTAGGTAGTAGGGAAGTTGGTAGTGTCTCCTTCCTGAGGACTTACTTTGTATTTATGAAATTTGATATACGGTAGTATGTGCACATAATGCAAACTATGTAAATACTTTGTATATATAACTCGTTAATTTATGAAAGCTTGTAATATGTTAATATATTTAATATAAAATCAAAATATTGCTAAGATACATCTTACAAAACACTATAATATAAACAATTTGTTATAAAGGTGGCCGACGAAAACAGACTCTAGGGTCTTGAAGCAGCCTTTTTGCTCAACAATCATAAACTATAAAGCTATGACTTGTAGAGGGTGAAATTAATTGTGGACATATGAATTACATTACTGTGAAATGTATGCTTATACATTACCGTTGACTACAGTTAGGGTAAAGGTTAACGACGAGGGGCATTGGCGCTTAACCATTTGTCACAACCGTGACCCGGCCTATTTATTAGAAATAACAAAAAGAAAAAAAAAAACAAAAAAACAAAGTCTCTGCTGGCCTGCTGCTGGCCTTGCTGCCTGCTTGCTTGCTGCTGGCTACCTCCCCTCCCCTGGAGAAGAGTTCCACGGCTGGTGCCGGTGGGAGGCACTAGGTGGCACTGGTATGTACACTAATATGGGAATAACTTCCCCAATGGAAGTTATGCCCGACATTACCGTTGACTACAGTTAGGGTAAAGGTTAACGACGAGGGGCATTGGCGCTTAACCGTTTGTCACAACCGTGACCCGGCACACCCAAACTGGAGTGAAGTTGTAAGAGAGGGGGGTAGGTGTATGTCTAAGTCTTAGTAGTTGCTTGCCGTGATAAGCGCATCTGTAACCTTCCTGTCCATGGCTATCCTCGCCGACATGGGCTTGGCGAGGTATATGAGTGCGGTTAGGGAGGCCCAGTCGCCCACCTGCCTTATGTCCTCCAGGGAGATGCCCGACTGGTGGAAGAAGGCCGCCCCCGCCCTCCGCATGCTGTGTACCCCCGCACGTTCCGGGTTCATCCCGATGCCCTCAATCAGCCCCTTGAGGAACTTGAGCAACGGGGGGTACGTCAGCGGTACTTGGTGGGAGCCTCTCCTAACCAGGAAGAGGGGAGCGGAAGGGTCAGCCGGAGAATCCGAGAGGTGACGCCTTAACAAGGAGGCGGCGCACAGTGGAGAGTCGGCAGTGTAGGTGATGGGCACCAGGTGCTCCCGCTGGCCAAACTGTATAGTCTTTAAACTGCTAATGCGCAGCATCACCCCCTAGGGGTAAAACCTGACAGAGCTTCGTCGCATGAAGTGGCCGGTTATGTCCTTGAAGGTCGCTGGTACGAGGTTGCTCTTCCGCAGTAGTGAGCGAAAGCTGGTGACCAGACAAGCCCACATTACACAGTCATTATGATTTTTGAAGTTTACTAGGCGGTACATGGCGAGTAGATCGGACACCGTGACCGTCACCCTAGTCGGTGTGGGGTCGCCCAGCATCCGGCGGAGTCCCCTCAGCGTTGCACTAAAGGCAAAGTCCTGCCTAATAAATTGCACATCGTACCCAAAATATTTGTTCAGACTGATGACACCGCTAACGTAGTTGTCTATAGTGCTAAATTTGAGGCTGTCTGAGAGAAACATTTTCCCTGACTTGACGGCCTAGCTGGTGGCTTGCCCGGGGCCTTGTTTAGAAGAGACATTTGCTTTGCCATCTCCTGTTGCATCTTCACGTAGGCCAGAGTTTTGTCCATACCCATGTTGTTTGCCATCGCGCCGTGGTCAGCCGCGGCAAACTTGGGGATCTGTTTTTTCAGCACCTTGTCGGTCACCTCTCTATCATACTGGCATATGGCCTTCATGCAATAGGTGGGTTTTATCTCCTTCAGGGCGATGAATTTCATGTGATCTAGGTATGACAAGGGGCTCAAGTCGGGATGATCGGCTATGATCAGGACCTGCGTGACATTAATCAACCCGGTAAATTAATTCCCTATATGACATTTCGCTGTAGTCTTTGTCAGCTGGGAGGTGGTAGTCTGGCCTGATCCACAGCTTGGACCATTTCCTCATGCTAGCCTCATTAGCTGCATGTAGAGAGGCCAGGATATCACCCTCCACAGCTGACTTACCTGACGCGACGTTTCTGAAGAGGCCATCAACATCACCCGACTGTAGGCCCATGTTGCCGAAGCCCAACCCCGCCGTAGCTAGCCCAGTGTGCAGGGTGTGGCTCGCCCCCAGATTTATGTCTAGCCCACCTGCCGATGGCAGACTAGAGAAACCTGGCGGGGGTGTCGCGGAGAGGGGTTGGCCTGAGGTGTAGGATTGTTGCTGTTGATGCCGGTTGGACCCGTGTTGGCCCCGCTGTTGCTGTAGATGTTGCTGTAGTGTTTGCTGATTTTGTTGAGTAGACTGGGCAGAAGGGGTCACATCCCCTGCCAACCCAGCCCACTGTTGCTGCTGTCTCCACAGCAGAAACTCTGCATAGGAGGGGTCTGCATCCTCCTGCTGTTGCTGCTGCTGTTGATGCTGCCCCAACACCTGCTGTTGATACTGCTCCTGTTGCTGTTGGGTGTGTCCATGCTTCCCCTCATTGGTAGGATCAGACAGTTGAGAGGATGTTGTGGCCCCAGCAGACCTACACACACCCCCTGATTGCTTAAAACTGCCAGACTGACCTGTACCATGATGAAGCGTGAAGCTCCCCGGGTGTCCGTGATGAAGCGTGGAGCCTCCCGGCACCCCGGGATGAAGCGCACCACCCGCGCTCAAAGACGATGTCGCCGCTGAGGTATGTGGAAGTTGGCCATTCTCGCCGACGGTCGCACAAAAGTCTCCCAACCAACCTTCCTGCGACATTTGCGACGGCTTTGAGGACTGTGACGGGGGTAAATGACCACGCTCTTTTGTTTGCGACAGGTTTTGAGACTTAATTTGCCTGCGTTCGCTCCAAAACTGCGAAAAAGCGACTTCGTTAGCTTTGTTTTCGTCTGGGCGGGGGACGGCCATGTTGGTCGGCGCATGCGCGCCGAGCTGCTGCTTCACGGACAGAGACGAAAAGGCTCAGTCCGCGTCCTCCCCGGGTATTGCCGACTAATTGTGGCCGCTGGTGCCCTGGTCCGCGTAGTGTAAGGCCGTTTCGCAGACGTCCGCAGACCGCTGCAAATCGTCTCTGCCCTGTACAGCATCAACAATGCCGCGGAATGCGGCCTCTGCTAGGTTCGTATCCCTTTCTATCCGGTTATTCGCTGCTCTAAGGCCCGCTAGTTCCATCTCGGCCTCTTTTAGCTTCTGGGTCCTCTTTAGGTCCTCTTCTCTAGCCTTTTCTTTTATTGTCATTGCTTCGATCCGGTCCAAAGCTTGCTGGAGCTCTACCTCCCGGGCTGTGTTGGCGGGCCGTACCGCCCGGGGGTGCTGGCGAGGCCGAGCTGCCCTGGCCGGTCTCCTGCCGGCCCTGGGAGCCGCCATGGTCGTCCTGTGCCGGTGCAGGCTGGTCCTGCCCCTGCAACACCTTCCTCGGAGTACCCTTGTCTGGGTTTGGGGCACTGCACTGGGGGCAGCAATCCCTGTTGCCATGGTACTCTGTTCCGCAAAAGCAGACCGTCATTTTTGACCGAATTCTAGACCGAATCTAGAAAAAAAAACAAAGTCTCTGCTGGCCTGCTGCTGGCCTTGCTGCCTGCTTGCTTGCTGCTGGCTACCTCCCCTCCCCTGGAGAAGAGTTCCACGGCTGGTGCCGGTGGGAGGCACTAGGTGGCACTGGTATGTACACTAATATGGGAATAACTTCCACAATGGAAGTTATGCCCGACATTCTGTGCCCCAAAATACATAAATGATATTCTATACTGGTATCTAATTTGCTATAGAAGGTTTCCTTACATGCTTGACATCATATTCCATGTGATAGGATAAGATCTGAATGTGATATGTTGCCATTAAAACTTGCAGAACACTGCCTACCAATATTCCCTAAAATCTTTAGAATTTTTCCATAGGCATGTATTGCATTACAGCTATCTACACGTCATTTGAAATTAGTGGGGGACTTGATGTCAATTCTATTATCTATATACAATTAGATTTTTTGACCTTGACCTATTTATTGGACAAACATACATATATAGTTTGTACCACACCTGTGTTATCAGGAGGAGTTCTTCTAGTAGGTTAAAGATCATAGAGTTCCTACAATGTTATATAAATATAAAACAGGTGGTAAAACCTTTGTGGGATCATAATGGAGGTTATAGTTCAAGGTCATATAGAAAACATCAATGGAAAACCATTCAAAGTAAATTTAAGCAACCTAAAATTGCAATGTCTTTTGTCAGATTTTGTTTCTGAAGTATGAAAATATCTGCTTATTTTTTTCATAGGTCTGTTAGTTCTTTATACACCATCATGAAAGTCAAGGCCACTACTGAATGCCTTGGTACATAAAGGACAAATGAATGATGACATTTGTATTAAAAATGTTTTGCTTTAATAAGCAAGTCTCTTGGGAACATAACTTTTTTTTTTATCTATTTCAATTATGAGGGAATCACAAGGAAGTATGTCTGATACTAAGAGAAACAGCCCCCAGAAGAGGTTAGGATACATATTGGCATCTGAATGATAAATATCTAACCATCTCACTATCAGCACACTTGATATATAAATGATCTGAACCACATCATTTTACGGCAAGGTGAACTTCACATATTGATTGCCCAACTTCGGACAATTACAGGCTTCATAGACAATAGCGGAATTGTGATCTCTGTTGGACAGAGGCAGAGCGCTGTGGTTCTGTTTCAACAAAGAGAATCCTGAATGGGAACCATGTCAAGAGAGCCATGACTACTCATTTGGTTTCAATCCAAGCACTTTTCACATTATACCAGGAGACCTTACTGGAGGAAAATGTCAACCTTCACAGAGAAGCGAAGGAGGCAGCCATGACATTGAATGATGCATGCAAGGAGAACAACATCAAACTAGTACATCTAGAAGATGGCAAAATGATTGATATGCTCAACTTGCACCTAACAGAAAGATGGCTGCATTTGAAAATTAAAAAAAAAACAAGAAAATCATTCAAATTCATATGGCAGTACATGAACATGGTTCTGAAGATGCTATTGCTCTTGAGTTCTGTTTGTACGGGGGAGTGGGAACTCAATTTAACTAGTCTTCAGGAATTCACCCCTCACTTCTTTGCACATGACAGACTGCACTATGCCCATATGATATCTTTGTATCTGGCAGAGATGAAAGAACCACCTCTCACAGATGTGGCAATGCATGAAGAGTTTGTGGATGGAAACTGGGTGGTGAACAAGAATGAAAATGTAAGTTTTTGTGCTGTTGGAGCAGATGATGCCCTAGTACACCTGAACCAATCCATCAAAGTAACTGGGGGTTTGGTAGGTATAATAACCCTCAATGAAAGGGCACAAATAAAGTTCTTCTTAGTATCACAAGAGATGGCAAGATTGGCAGGAGTGCATACAAATCCTAAAAAGCACCACAAATTATTACCAACTTACATAGCAAATGAAGAGAAAGCAGTCGCAGCTCTTACCTCGACCTTGAGGAAATGTACAAATCCTTTCAGTGAAAACAGCAACAACTTGTTCAACATAGCCACAAAAGTAGTTGTGATGGAACAAATCAAGTCTGGCAACACTAGTTTGTGGTCTCCAATGAAGAAGATAAAATTGAAGTCATGGAAGAGTATGGAAAAAAGAGTAAATCTTCGGACGGAACATGCACTTGTAGAGTTGAAAAAGGATCAATCTTTGTTTGCTAGATTACTCGTTGTGTGCCAGTCAAGACCAGAAATCAACCTAGAGGAGGTAATCAGCAAATATGAATTCTCTGTTGTGCCTCGTGCCCTATTTGCAGCAGATGGCACCATGCTGCATCGCTCAGCAAAGAGTAACTTGCTAGGTATCCTAGTAAGCACAGAAGCTGCACCAATACTCCATGTGAATCCAATGTGTGCACATCGCGCAGAACTCTTCACAGAGAGGATGGTGAAAAAGTTTAGTCATTTCGCAGAATTTCATCTGGTTTTCGATAGATATGATGTGCCATTATCCCTAAAGACAGGCATGTGTCTTCAAAGGCAGGGAAATGACCAAATTTCTAGACCGAATCTAGAAAAAAAACCAAAGTCTCTGCTGGCCTGCTGCTGGCCTTGCTGCCTGCTTGCTTGCTGCTGGCTACCTCCCCTCCCCTGGAGAAGAGTTCCACGGCTGGTGCCGGTGGGAGGCACTAGGTGGCACTGGTATGTACACTAATATGGGAATAACTTCCACAATGGAAGTTATGCCCGACATTCTGTGCCCCAAAATACATAAATGATATTCTATACTGGTATCTAATTTGCTATAGAAAGTTTCCTTATATGCTTGACATCATATTCCATGTGATAGGATAAGATCTGAATGTGATATGTTGCCATTAAAACTTGCAGAACACTGCCTACCAATATTTCCTAAAATCTTGAGATTTTTCAATAGGCATGTATTGTATTACAGCTATCTACACGTCATTTGAAATTAGTGGGGGACTTGATGTCAATTCTATTATCTATATACAACTGGGTGAAAAAGTTTAGTCATTTCGCAGAATTTCATCTGGTTTTCGATAGATATGATGTGCCATTATCCCTAAAGACAGGCATGTGTCTTCAAAGGCAGGGAAATGACCAAATTTTCTGTTACCATGTAACAGATTCTACACAGATTGGAAAGGTGCCGCTCGAAGGTGCAGGATACACTCACCAAAAGGATCAGCCGTATTCATGAAAGAACTGTGATGGAAGCTCTTTAAAAAGAACCAGAAGGAAACACAAGCAGCCCTTCATCAGGCTATTCTATGTGGGCATTACCAAACGGTTATTTGAAACAATGATGTTGTACAAAGTTCTAGCCTTCCATCACCTAAGAGCTATGACTGGACACCCAGTGAGCAAGAATGGGTGCCGGTCATGCCCAGAGGGCTCCAAGCACCTCAATCGTTGATTCACCTAGTGAAATGCAAATGTGCTAAAACAAGTGTACAGACTTGTGTGAATGCTCAGAGACTGAAGATTGTGCAAACACTATGACACATGAATATGTGGAAACAGACAGTGAAGCCAGTGATACCAGTGATGATGAATAATATGTGGAGGAATGAATATGTTTGTCAAAGGGTTGTAGATGATTATGTTCCTGCATTCAAGAAACCTTTAATTTATGCTTGATATCTTAGGAATGAGGAAAAACACATGATATGTTCCCAAGAGGCTTGCTTATTAAAGCAAAACATTTTTAATACAAATGTCATCAGTGTGTTGTCCTTTATGTACCAAAGCACTAAGTAGTGGCCTTGACCTTCATGATGGTGTATAAAGACCTATGAAGAAACTAAGCAGATATTTTCAAACTTCAGAAGTCATAGAAACAAAATCTGACAAAAGACATTGCAATTTTAGGTTGCTTAAATTTACTTTGAATGGTTTTCCATTGATGTTTTCTATATGACCTTGAACTATAACCTCCATTATGATCCCACAAAGGTTTTACCACCTGTTTTATATTAATATAACATTGTAGGAACCAGACTGCCACCAAAGCTTTTCTTGATGTCCACCATGTCCCTAATGATACCTGATTGGTGGCTAAGCTCTTTCACAAATTTCCCACCTCTGTCCATAACCAACCCTACTATCGTAGCAATAATCCTACTCCATTAATTTTTACTGCTAGTGTCAGGGTGTATACCGTCAGGTATCTTTTTGTACTTGTGCACAAATTTACCCTGCTTGATGTCGTGTATGGCCTCGTTCAACTTGGGTCCTGGTAGTTCCAGTTCATAATTATACTTAGTAATTATCTCATTAACGAGGGGTACTGCTGTATTAATGATAGCCTGCTCAGGTATGAAGTCATGTAGAGATGCATCATACACAGACGGAGCATGAGTGCTATTGTAGAGAGAGTAATTTACTCCCACCAGTTTTGCAAAGGCAATGGGCTGGTTTAAAGAACGAACATGGTGCATGATACTGTCCAACCTTGTAGTAATAACCTCTACCAGATTGCCGACACAGGGCTTATTATAGATTCATTGTTATTGAGCCATTTGATTTTCGACAAGTCACATACACCTACTAGTACCACAAGCACATCATATGTTTTGGTCCTTAGTAGTCAATTTGGAATCGACTGTACGAATGTACAGTCGATGATAGGCCCTGCTCTAATCACTGGGGGTCCTGCTATGTGCCAGGCCTAGTGTGGACAGCAGGTTTGTCTTATAAACCACTGGTGTACTATCATATAATCAACAAACAGGCACATATCTGAGTGAATATGGAAAGCTAAGTGTCTAGAGATAAGCATGACACCTTCTTTGGTCCTGTAAACCTTTTTCTTTGTCTGTAATGAGGTCCTGTAGTTCACCCACAGTCAAAACGTGGGGATCTCTCACCAGCCCAGTATGGCAATACTGGGCTGGCTCGCTAGCTAGGTCCTTAGTAGTTCATCAATCCTGGCTGGAGTGGCGCTACATGTTAATCCTCCTTGGGGTTCAACTGTAACATGTATAATGTTTTCATAACCCTTGGTAGATAGGCACTTGTTTACCGCAGCTGTCAGACACTAATAATACCTCGTGCATGTTGGCTATGGAGTACCGTGGTCAGTTGCTGTAGGTTGTACCCTCTCTGGTGTGGGTGTCGACTGGAAGGGGCCTCTGCGGCGATGTAGCAGGGGTGGTTGGTGGTCTGGGCTGTGTGTCGTCACCCTCCAGAGGAGGCATGTCAATAGCAGGGGTTGGGGGGGGGATCACCTCGTAGTTCAGCCCTTATCTGCATCAGTAGCTCTCCGCATCTGTTCCTACCTGGTCTGTCCGCTGCCCCATTTAATTCCCCATCAGTAATTGCTCGTCCAGATGCCCACAGAATATCAGGCCCAGCTTCTATGAGCTGCTCATGATGTGTATTAAACAGTCTCTGTTTGAGTGTGGGTGCAGAGAATTTTTCTTTTTGGACGTTATATCGGACAGTCTCTTGGTTTTGGAGCCAGAGGGGGGTTTTGATCAGGGGTCGGGTGGCTTCCTTCGCTGCATACCCGTCTCTTGCTGTCATCACCTTTTCTGCAATAGCCTTAGCACTACAAAGGAGAGACATCTGATGCATGTATGCCTGCTCTGCCGAGTGATACCAAATACCATTTTATTGGAAGAAGGTTTGGTACATGTTACTCAGGAAACTGTGATGGCTCTGGAAGACATAGCCACAATCCAGTTTGAGAGTCTTAGCACTTTCTGGCCTCACCTCCTCTGGAAGGGTGTCGATATCATTGTGGGTATAGGTTTGACCATTTACCTCCACACTCCTGCCCTTCAGCTTGACTGTGTAATCCAGTGCTTTGGCTCTGGCGCCCACCACCCTCAGATCACGTTGTTGGCCTGCTTCCAAGTCAGTGTAGTCGTCTGTGACTTGAACATGCCTCCACTGGTCAAGCCCTTTCAATTTGTTTATGTTAGTATACACCGTCCCTTTGGTGTTGGCCTGCATAAATTGAACCTTGATGGGGCGGTGAAATTTCGCATCCTTCTTAGGCTTAGGGCCTAGTCGCTGAGCACAAACTATATCCCCGTTGGTTAAGCCTGTACCCAGATCCGTGAGCATTTTTACTATAGCAGCCTTGGGGTTGGGGTGGTCCTGTTCTTTTATCCCTCTAAATATCATAAAGCAGCGGCGTGCATTCCTATCAATCTGCTATGTATGTGCAGCTATTGAGTGGACTCTAGTGTTCGTAATGGCCTGACCCTTTGTTAAGTCGAGGAGGGTTTGCTCCAGGTCATCGGGTACACTTCTACTTTCTAACTGTCGTATGCGGGCTTCCAGTCCCTCAATCATGTCTGACTGGGATTTCACCTTGGACATAAGCTTACCAACATCCTCGGTGTTTTTTGAGGAGGCCTTTGTTTAAGTGTCTAAATGTTGGGTAATACCCTCGAGTGTGGTGGCCACGCTCTGCATTTTTTAAAGAAATGAAATCTCCAGCTCAGTCACTGATTCACAATGTGGTACAGGTACATCAGCAGTATTATGCTTATCTATATCTGGGGTTGTGCTGAAAAGGGTTATTTTGTTCATAACTGAACTCAGCATGCCCTGCCCCTGTGGTAAAGTTAATGTGAGACTACCTGAGTCCGGAGAGCCTGCTCTAGCTGCCATGTTGACCGTTGGTGCTGTAGCAGGTGAGGGTGGAGAGGTGCCGGTGGCGAGGTTAAACTCCTGCGTGAGTCTGGCCCAGGTGATACTTCTAGTATTCCTCGTAAATTTAGTGTCCAAGTGGCTAGGTTCCATTCTCAGAACACTCCATGTAGTATAATGAGTTGATGGGAGGCTTAAGCAGAATCACACACTGTTTCCCCTTTAAATGGTGATATCCCGCGGAGCCAGATCCAACACACGTCTTCACTCGGCGGCCATTACTCTCTTTTCAAAAGCCATGCTCCTCCATCTTGTCCAATACCATTGCCATAAGGGTAGGATGCAGATGAAGCAAAGTATCAAACGGCGGCTGACAGTTGAGGACTTCTATCAGCTGCTGCTGAGCCAAAGAGGTGCGGACAGCCTCCTCCAGTTCAGCTTCGGAAACACTATAAGTAGTGACCTGGCCTACGTCCTCTAGTGCTGGCATTTCGATGTCCTGGAAGTCCTCCTGAGGCTGCTCCTCTACCGGATTCACTTCCATGGAGTTGTAGATATCCTTAGCCGGGACGTGCTTCGGTATTGCGCCAGGGCAACGGACCCAGGTTGACCTTGGCCGGCGGCAGCATGGCCCTAGCGTCCTGCTCGGTCGTCGAATATGGAGCTATCCCAGCCACTCATACAGTGGCTCATACAAGTCGATTCAGAGGCGGATTCGTAATCCGATTCTGGGGCGCTATCGAACTGTCCGTCGTGGACGTTCTGGAACAGGTCCAGGTCTTCGGACTGAAGGCCCTCACCAGGGGTGTAGAAGGCTTCCTCCTCCATCGAATCGAAATGTTCTCACGCTTGGTGTGACAGCGTGCGTCGAAGTTTGCTTCGGAACAAAAGTTCTACATGTCCTAATGACACGCCAAAGAGAAACTGACCGTCTTTCGGCGTCTTATGATGTGGTTTTCCAGGAAATTACTGGTATTAGAACACCCGCTCCTCCTCTGCTCTGAGATGCGGCCGCGCATCGCCCCAGGGAGATTTCAAAATGACGATCGCCCTTCTTGTCTCGTGGTCCCACGCCCGCCGCGGGAGCAAAGGTCAACCAATCAGCGTTCAGGCCTCACCGGATAGCCCTTCTCATCAACGGATAACGCTCAATTTTCCTGTCACGAGTCGAACGGGTAGCTCACGGGTGTGAAGTCCTCATTGGGTCGACTCCACAGGGCTGTGGCTGCCGCTGGCCATAAATTCTTCGGAAGTGTAGGCAAATGTCATTACGGGTAACATGAGGCTTGATCCGTCTGCCACCCTCAGGTTCGACGACAGTCCCCTACTCGACGACAATTAGGTATGTACTACCACTATGGGATTGAACCCTCCATTGACGTTTTGCCAAATCATGGCTTCTGCCTTTGATTCGGGTTCCTCCTGAGAGCTTCCTCCTGCTGATGGGCCGGCCCCTGCTGCTGCTGGGACCACGCCGTTCCTGGGTAGTCGCCCTCCAAACAGTGTCATCCGACTTTGGATGCTCTCTGGACTTCGAATGAGCTGAAACGTCACCATGCCACCAATGTAGCCTCGCTACATTGGATTTATACAGGCGTCGCAATACTGATTTGATCACCACTGTTGATCCCTCAATGCTTCCACGAACATTACCTGACAAGGTGTTTCAGCGTTTATCCCAGCTACGCCGAACACCAAGTCAGCAGGCATAATCAAATCCTCTCCAAACACTAACAGATTGGGGGAACAACCTGTGGATGCATGCACTGTACTGTTATAAGCATGTACCACAAATTCTCATTGTTCATCCCAATCATCCATCTGACTGTTGACCAGAGGATCCAGGACTTGTATCAAGGTTCTGTTGAACCTCTCTACTTGCCCATCAGACTGAGGTCTGTACGGGTTTGTTCTTGTCTTGCATATAGCAAGGTTATGACACATTGCTGCCCATAACTCGGATTCGAATTCTCTGCCTTGATCACTGTGCAACATCAGAGGTACACCCAGATGTAGCACCCAGCCTTTCACAAATGCGGGGGCGCATGTGTGGGTCTTATGATCCTTCAGAGGAAACACTCTAGTGTACTTCAAATAATAATCAGAGATTACCATCATGCACATGTTTCCATCAGGAGTGGGTTTTAGGCCACTAATGATATCAACCGCTATGCGTGCAAATCTAACTCCCCACAGCTCTTGAGTTCGTGGTAATTTCCCCAGGCCTTCATCTGGTTGATTCAAACAGCAATCAGGACAAGTAGAGATCCACCTGAGCAGATCTTTACTCATGCCCGGCCAGTAGTATCTTCTGGAGACCCTCACAAGAGAGCGTTTCTTTCCAAAATGTCCACTGGTCTGGTGTCCATGCACGAAATACATGATATCCCCTCGCATAGCAGTGGGTATAATGATTTGTCGAAGTTTGGCCTTATAAGGTGTTATCTTCCACCTACATAAGATACCGTCGACAACTGTCAGCTCCACCCATTGAGCAAGCAGTTGCCTCATCTCTCGGTTTTCAATTGAAATGGATGGTCTTTGTGGTTGTATACCACTAGAAACCTGTTCTATCAGTCTTGAAATGACAGCATCACCCTTCTGGAATTGCTTGATAGTTTCAGTAGACCACTTCATAGCTTTAGAGTGTCCTACATCATACAGTATCCGAACTCCAGCCACCACAGCATTATGGGCTCCACAGTCATCACAATCCATTCTAGAACATTTCCGTTTGGTCCTTCTGGACAGGGCATCAGCATTGACATGCTTACTCCCTGCCAGGTGTTGGATTGGGCTGTTTTCCAACCCGAACTCGGACAAATGGGTTAACCATCGACCGATCATTCCTTCTGCTTTCTTGAAGTTGAGCAACCTCCTCAAGGAGGAATGATCTGTCCGTAAAGTAAAATCACCTCTCCACAGGAAATGCTTAAACTTTTTCGTATATACTACCACAGCCAACAAGTCACGTTTAGTAGCACAGTAATTCCTCTGAGCCTTATTGAGGGTATTATTTGCGAAAGCCAGTGGTACCACTTTCCCATCTTGCATCTGAGAAAAGGCAGCACCTATGCTATCGTTACTGGCGTCAGTATTGTCAATAGTATAGTTTATAATAATATAAGACATCCCAAATCCTTCAGGACCTAGATTATGGACTAGATACCATTCTCATCATGTGACCGGAACTAACACCTTCCTGTGACCATACTTTCCCACCGAGCAGCTCAGAACACTCATTTAACCCCTATCCGTAGTCTATACAAATAGTTGTCCCACGCATAGAACCAGACTATTGGAATGCATGGGAACGCAGCTCCCATCAACTAATTAACATATCTCCATGGACATGTATCCATGCCCTCCATGCCCATGTCCTATGATCCATGTAGATATAAACATCATGCATGCAGGACCGACTGTCAGAGTGCGGCCCTCCAGCCTAGAGATAACACCTCCAAATAGCTCCCATCTATACTGTCACCACTCTCTATAGACATGTCATTACTATGTGCCAAAGTATATAAAAGATGAAGAACTATGTTTCAGTGTTTTGTTGATTCTTTTACCCATGTCAAAGACTTGACATTTGGTGGAGAACCTTCAAGATCCTTGTCTTTTCACAACAAAGAGTGCATATGTAAAAAACTATTTTATATGGGTATTCTGCTAAGAAATGTCCACATGGATCAGCAACACTGAACACTACCATGGGAGATAAGGCCTCACCACCACCACCACCGGGCCACTACCCAGCACCAGCCGTGTGATGCAGCCTGACACCACAGCTATGAGTCACTCGGGGGCTACATGCTGTATATACAGTTATGCCATGGAGGCAGCATCATTAAGTTAAGTATACTTATACATGTATTGCACTTACTAACAGCCATTTTCATTTCAGGACTGGACAATGTTTAAGCCTCAGAAGAACACTGTTACCCCGTTTGTTAGAGGCAGGTTATATGTATAGAAAATGCAGTAACGTCTAGTAATCTGACAATAACAACTGTTAACTACACTGTATATTTTTAGAAATCTGAAATTCTGATACCAAAAGCATGGATGTGTGTACTTTAGAAGAGAAAATCAAACTTTTTTACCAATTTCAAATAGCTACTGAAAGTTTGATACATGCATTACCAGGTTCGGATAATCTAGATGAGGGAACATTTATTAATTATCTACATTTGCTGCTTGAGGATATTATTGATTACCAATTTGCTCATCGGGATAAAGTTTTTGGTATTGCATTTCCCATATTGATGAATGCCTATCGAAATGTGTGCATTATTTCTGAAAAAAGCAGTGAACTTATGGGTTATCAGGATGGTTGCTTTGACAATGCCAGAACTGAATTAATTAGGAGAAGTATATATCAGTTCTTGAATTTATCTTTGAATTGCTTTAAAGAATACCAGGTTTATTTGCAAGGTGTAAAAAGCATTGTTACCCAACCCACCAATACACACACACACAAACTTCCCAATAGAGAAAGTCCCGCTGTGTCCCCCCATTACAATATAGACCAGGAGGCACACACAGCCCAACCTACACCAACACACCACTCATTGCCTGCCCTATCCGAAAACAAGATATCCCATCGGATACCACAGGGGCCCTGTGAAACCTCCTACCCTACAACTATTAAAACACACACACATAGTTATAATAAAGGTCAGGACAGCAGTACAGCCTATCTATGTAAAACAGACAGGGTCAGTGAGTTCTCTCAAACAAAAACAAACCAGTCCCCATGCACAACTAAACCTGTAGTATTAGACTATCACACATGTATATTGAAACCAGAGGTCTTAGAGGTACCATATGTATCACAAGAGTGGGGCAGCTATTCAAATACAGAGGATGGATTTGACTCAAATGATTGGGAAACATGTTCAGAATCCTCAGATACAGATGATTGTGAAATACCTGTAGATTTTTCAGAGACAGGCAATTGGGAAACAGATTCAAAATACACAACCCCACTACACCTAGAGCCTTTGAGCCCACCAGCAGAACCACAAAACCAAGAACCTCTAGACCCCCAACCTGAAGCACTAAACCTAGAGCCTTTAGGTCCAGAGCCAGCCCCATCATTCCACAAACCCTTAGACCCACAGCCAGACCCACTACCCTTAGACCCCTTAGACCCCTTAGACCAACAGTCAGACCCACTACCCCTACAACCTTTAGATCCACAAACACAGCTACATCCACAGCCACCACACATAGAACCCTTAGACATACAGCCAGACCCAACACCCCTAGACCCACAGCCACACCTACAGCCAGACCCACCACCCCTAGAACCTTTAGACCCACAGCCACCCCTACATCCAGACCCACCACCACTAGAACCATTAAACCTACAACCAGGACCACCAGGCCAACAGCCTTTAACCATAAAACCAGACCCACCAGGGAAACAGCCTAGGGTAAAATTCAGATATATAGGTGGTAAGAAACCCAAGAGAAAGACCTCTCATAATTGGAGAGAAAGTCCTTTTGTCAAAAGGAGAAATAAGCTATCACACCAAAATATGACTCTGTATCGTAGCAGAGGCAATAAGTTCAAAAAGAAGGGCATTTCAATTAGTATGTGTAACATTGGGAACACACCAGTGCCCTCATTTCAGCATAGGTCCCACAATAACAATAGCAGAAGCCCAAGTGACAGAAATAACATAATAGAACCCTCTCATTCCAAATAGGGAAACCAGGCATGTCACTGTAAATAGATTATCTATACATGTATTATAAATGAAAACCTTTACACTTTAAAATAAGCCATAGTGTGGATCTCTCAGTTAGATTTAGAGTAACATGTGCAGTATAAACAATATGAATCCACACACACATTTAGATCTATTACAGCGGAGCCCTAATCAGCCAGGAGTCCATAGGTCGTAACAGAATACCTCCCCACACCATAACACACTGTATCAGACCACCCATGCCCCTAGAGCTATGGAAAGCCATATCTACCATAATGTGGGAATTGAATTTGAGTTAATACATAATGTGTTGTTACAATGGTTTAGTTTAATGGAAATAATGTGCAGCAAGTAATTATTTCAGATGGACACATATTTTGAAAAATTAATGTGTTTTTAATATTCCTGCTTATGGGAAAAAAAAAGTATTAGATTGGCTTGGATGGTAATGGAAGCCAGTTGCTTGTGGGAATGCTAGCTGAATGCAAGTAGAGGGATAGGGAAGATTCCATTTATTAATGTTTTTGAATTTTGAATTTTTAAATTTCATATTTCATCTCTATAAAAAAAAAAAAAAAATCTCATAGAGGTCATCTTAAATTTTCATATTTAAAAAAAAAAAAGGTTCCATAAAGATTGAACAAGATTACGTAGAGCTAACTTCTCTGCACCTAAAACACTCTGCACCCAAACACAATGTCATTCTATGAAACTGCCACAGTAAAACCAAATTGTACAAAATGGCATAACATATTATAAAAGAACATGAAATAGCATCAACATATATACCTATAAAAAGTCTAATAAAAACATAATTACACGGTTTGTATTCTGGATTTGGAGTCTTCACACACCCTATGACAGGCCATTATGACAAATACAAAAGAATTCCAATATGATAGGAGTAAACTAGAGTTGGGAGCTTTAATGGCCGTAGCACCCACATATGCCTGGATTCAGACGTATTGGGGTAAGAGTCATGGTGAAACGGCACCACCTAGCACTTCTGTTTTGAGTTCAGAGGACCTAAAGTATGTCGAACCTCCTGTTTTTATCGAGTCTTGGCATCGAGGGTATTCTTGGCTCTTAAAGTGAGGAGAGCAAATTACCTATTTTCATAAAAATATTTAACTCCAATAAATAGGGTAAAATCATAAAATATTTTTGAACCACCCTGGAGTCAGACCTGACCCACCATGAGGGGAGAGTGTCCGGCCAGGCACCTCAACCACATTAATATTTGTTAATTAGGTACTACCGTCAGACACGTCCATTAGCAGACAGTTATCAGAATTAGCCAGCTGACGTATCATACTGCTAGACGGATAGAAATCAAAAATCTTATCACAAATATTAATTGTGTGGTCTACCGCCGCAAACCGCATTCTGCAAACCGCATTCCCAGGTCTCTCTGTCATTTTGCCAGACCCAAGGTATCACTGAGTATGTCAGGTGCTAATCTCGTGGGGGCGTTTAGCCAACAGGTAGGAGTTGTGACCTCGATAGTTAGCTCATGACAGAGGAGTTTTGATTACCTAGTAATTGACGTTATTTTCCGGTACGATCCCAGGCGTGGAAATAAGACTCATAAGTCCATGTGTGTAATCCACTCCCTGCTAGTGGCCACTATTGTGAATTAGTTATTATACATATATTTTGATTAGTGTTTGTCATCTTAGGCCTCATACAATTGGTGTGAGAGTAGATTTTGAACCCAAAATATCAATCAGCCCAAAGTCTAGTAGCAGCCATAGGCCATTTTACAGTTCAACCAGCACAAAGTAAACTAGATATTATAGCTATTAATCTTTTCACAAATGCCTTATTTTCTTTATGATTAAATGCATAAAAAATCAATAGGATAGAGCAGAGACCCCTGTTTCTTGACCTTCATGCTATGGGAACCAATCTCTCAGACATAAAAATCTGGGCATAGACATGACCTCTTGCATTTGGTATAACCATCCACTGTACTGGTGTATACATTACATAGCTAAGATCTTAAAGACCGTGGAGTTAGGCATCCAAATCTTTGATTTGGACAAAACCATAATCCACCAATCAACAGACCCATAACCTATCAACATCAATAAGCATTTCCCCATACATATCAGGCACATTACAAATATGTGTCTATGAGAACTGTTCAATATGCAATGTGTAAACTATGGAAAAAAATAACTATGTCATGAAAGATCCTTATCTAAATTATGTCTGCGTACCATAGCATCAATTTATTCAAAACCAGGTTTACAGATAGCCTGAACTTTGCAGTTAGTTATATAATAATAATTATTACCAATTGATTGCATTTATAAAGGGTTAGACCAACTTTAAATGAATATGGTCACATTTGTTATTGTTAAGAATTGTTATTTTGCAGCATGCTGTATGGTTGCAACATTCTAATTCCCAAAGACTAATATTTCTAATGAAACGTATACTATCAGAGATAAGTTTTGCACAAAAGGCATCACATATTTGATTTTCGTAGCTTTGATCTTAAATTGATATAACCTTGTTCATCGTGAAATAATTGAACTACTTTTAGAGGTACATAAGGATGTTTTACCAATATAAATTTACCGGCGTTGTGTTTTGTTTCAAATCACACATAATGTATTATAGATATCAAATAACTGCCTACATAATAGTGTCACGACTTAATATAGGGTATCCAACAGTCTAAGTGGAGCCATTTTTATGAAATATGCCTATTAGAGCACTACCATACTAAAACAATTGATAGAATGCACTATTTTTAAGAATTGCATTTACATTTAAGGACTTAAAGATTTGATGCAAATCAAATATATTAGATTATCAAATGTATCAAATATCCAAATAGGTCTTTAAGTTTCCAGACCATAAAATGTGAAACACAATTATATCATTAAGCAAAATAATATATGAATTCGCAAATTTTGTAAATTTATCAATATGTCAGAAACTTAATTTTGTTATTATTCACTATCGTAAATCACTGTCAGCATTCGTTGTATAAAAAGTGTTAAAAAGCCTCAAACACTAAGTTTTGGGCCAGTAATGGTAATAAAGTTAGATCTCACAAAAAAAAACTGTTGTCAATATAATAATCTGACACTGTATGTAAAATGTTTAATCAATACCTTTACCTTACAGTAATATTTAAAGGTTTGTTTTACACAAGGTAAATTACTGTTAAGGCACCCTTAGTAATTACATAGCATGCTTCTTGTCTATTGTACATATATTTAATTATGCCATTTTCTATATTTAATATAGTGCTGATGACACTCCTGATGACAAGAATGGCCAAGGGATAATAGCTGGTTGTGTCCACAGCATTAACGCCAGCCTGGAGGTTGTGCGGTATGTCAACGTATGTCTATGGGGTGGGCGCAGTCCCCATAGGCCTGACATGCAGCTCACCACGGAAACCTTCCTGGGCAACGGTACCTGAACATCAGACCTAAGGAACCATGTCCCCACGCGGTGACCAGATAGCTGTATATTATGGACTAATCAGCTTCCCCATGGATAAAGAAGCTCTATTTTGAAGTATGCTATCTATGACATTGTGCTGTTGTGATACATAGACACAAAAAGGCTCAGTGTTATTAGCAGCCTCATACACACAAAAAGGCTCAGTGCTATTTAACGGCCTCATTGACTGGAACACACAGAGTATAAGTGGTTGGTCTATCGTACCAATATGCCGACTATAGCATTAAGTGCTGGACTGATATGATCAACTATGTGTACATTAACATTGGAGTCAAGGACCTATAGCAGAACTGACATTGCTATCATAAGAATTAACATATATAACATTTAATGCATATGGATATGTTTCAAATCAAACTTAAGTAATATAATGGACAAGTGAATGACAATTATAGTGTGATATTTATAACCAATGAACGGTGCAGGAGTACACAACTTACCAATGAACATTGATTGGATTTCTGCCATATGGACTAAGCAATGGACATTGTATCGCATGTAATGTGATATTGTGATATAATTATATTGTGTAAAATTGATTGTGTAAAAATGGAGAGGGTGGTGACAGCCATACATATTTATTCTAAGTCATGTATTTCCCCCCTCTTGTGTTCGATATTTAGAAATACATCCTTAGTCAGTTTTTAGACCCCTAAGTATTCCCTTATGTCTATTGAACATTGACTCTGTTATGAACAACCTTCTTTTCTTGAAATTCTTGAATTACTAATGCATATATATACCTAAGAACTGACTGGTATCATCTAGCAGATAGAGGGACTTTGATCAGACACTGTAGACTGATCAGGTACCATATACCGTTTCTCACATTTGGTTGATGCTTATTTTCGGATTGAGAGATTTCTAAAAATGCCTGATAAGCCATTATAGTGCTTTTCTGTGCATTTTATCCAAAGCACGATATTAATCAAAGAGTCCACATATAACCAGCCGTGTCACTAGAACAAACTTCTGTTGTATTCAGAAGTGGCCTCTTAATATGACTCGCTATATAGAGTTTGCCTTGCTATATTAGAGGTTAATGACCCAATGTACCTGGGTCTTAGGCTTAATGCAATACTAGTCTGTTATTTGTGTGCCCTTGTAGGCACAGACACAGTAAACTTGCAAACCGTTCTATATACAAACACAATTGGTTGATGACTCTATGTGCAATTATATAATCACCAAAGTGATCTCTCTTTTTCGGATATATGCATCTAGCTTGTAATATTTTGCGGTATATCTGCCGGGTGAGGCCAAGACAGGTTTGTCGGTCAATTTTGTTTAGTTAATTTCCAAAATTAAGGAAGGATAGAAAAACTATACTACAGACAGGTATATTCAAAATTAAGGAAGGATGGTTTCTATATTTAAGGAAGGATAAATTTTGACATTAAGCGGAGTTAATTATTTTAAGGAAGGATATTGTCAATAGTATAGTTTATAATAATATAAGACATCCCAAATCCTTCAGGACCTAGATTATGGACTAGATACCATTCTCATCATGTGACCGGAACTAACACCTTCCTGTGACCATACTTTCCCACCGAGCAGCTCAGAACACTCATTTAACCCCTATCCGTAGTCTATACAAATAGTTGTCCCACGCATAGAACCAGACTATTGGAATGCATGGGAACGCAGCTCCCATCAACTAATTAACATATCTCCATGGACATGTATCCATGCCCTCCATGCCCATGTCCTATGATCCATGTAGATATAAACATCATGCATGCAGGACCGACTGTCAGAGTGCGGCCCTCCAGCCTAGAGATAACACCTCCAAATAGCTCCCATCTATACTGTCACCACTCTCTATAGACATGTCATTACTATGTGCCAAAGTATATAAAAGATGAAGAACTATGTTTCAGTGTTTTGTTGATTCTTTTACCCATGTCAAAGACTTGACAGTATCCAGTATGAAATGACCCTCTGCAGTGGGATATTTCAAAACTGGAGTGGTTAGAAATAGGTTCTTCACGCCTTCGAATGCCAGATCTTGTTCAGCACCCCATGGGAAAGGCTCCTTCCTTCTACCCGGAGTCCAGTGAGCTAGAGCCTGCATAGGCTGAGCTTTTCTGGCATACCCCGGAAGGAAGTCCCTGTAGTAACTACAGAAGCCGAGGAAGGACCGTATATCTCTAGGTCCCTCTGGCTGTTCCCACTCTGACACAGCATCTAACTTCTCAGGATCAGCCTTAACGCCCTCCGTGGATATTATCCGACCGAGATAGTTAATTGAAGTCCTAAACAGGTTGCATTTCTTTGGTTTCAGTTTCAAACCATTGATCCTCAACCTCTCGAATATCTTAGCCAAACTAGCTAGACATGATTCGAAGATTTTCCAAAATACAATCACGTCGTCCAGCTACACCAAACATTCTTTTCACAACCTGTCACTCAACATGGCTTCAACATGGCTCATCATGGCTTCGAATGTTGCAGGGGCGTTACACAACCAAAACGGCATTACATTGTATTGAAAAATACCAACATGGCTTGAAAAAGCTGTCTTCTCTTGATCCTCCTCATTCATCCCAACCTGCCAGTACCCAGACTGGAGGTCTAACGTACAGAACCATTGATTTCCACCCAGGGAGTCAATAGTCTCGTCTATACGGGGTAGAGGATAAGAATTTTTCTTTGTACAAACATTCAATTTTCGATAATTGATACAGAAGTGAATTGTGCCGTCCATCTTCGTTACCATCTGAACAGGACTGGACCAGGGGCTAGTGCTGGAACAATCACCCAATCTCAGCTGATTAGCGATTTCCTTCTCGGCCATCAATTTCTTCTTCAAAGGTAGGCGTTTATAAGGGATTTTGAAAGGTACAGCATTCTTTGTATTAATGGAATGTAGCACCATATCAGTTCGGCCCAACCCAGTGGGTTCCCCGAATGCTACATTGTATTCCATTAACAACCAACTCAACTGATCTCTCTGGTCCCCTGTCACCAAGCCCGAATTGTCCACTAACTTTTTCAGTTCTGGACGCAATTCGAATATCCCTTCAAGGTTCAGTTTGGTATCTTCTGAGAGTATACTGGTTCTTGCCTGTGCAACGATCACCTGCCCTATGGGAGTACCTTTCTCTAGATATCGGACCTCACCTCCAGGATTCGAAATAGGAATCAAATTCCTGCTGCGACTGCCAATGAAAGTATCTGCACTCTCGAGTCCAATGAACCCCAATCTCACCACATCGGGTTAGATTACTGCCATTTGGTCCCGGAAGATACTGTCACTAGAAAACAGAACATCACAAGTCTGTCCTGGAGGTATCTTGACCATCTGTACCACCGAGGCTACAGAAGATACCTTTCTCAATACGCATTGCACGGCCATCTTGTACGGATGCTCAATCTTCAACATTCCCTTACAAGGTTCCAACATCGCCCTGTACAATGCAGCAAAATCAAATCCGATGATGCCATCATCACTCAGATCAGCAATAGTAGGCGACAGGAGGTAATCCTGTCCACCTTTATTGACTTTGAAAAACGCTTTACCAAACGTCTGCATGCAGCTACCGTCGGCCGAATGAGCTTTTACACTTGTTTTGAAGTTATCAGGCTCCTCAGCTACAAGGTCATGGAATCATTTGGAGATCATGGAGTGACTAGCTACAGTATCAACCAAAAAACACTGCTACAGTCAAATACCACCTTTTCCCATCCAGCGGTGATGGGTTGACGGTGAAACGTTCAAAATCCTTGGTGACACCGAGATCCACCCCCCGCCGTTTCAAGTGTTTCAGGCAGGGGTGATCTGGGGACAATTAGGCACTGCTGACCATCTCCAGCTCCTGTATCCAATTCGCCGCTTCCCCAGTACTTCCTTTCCGGACGTCTTCCTTACTGGGTTCATTTGACACGCTTGGAAGGGACTGATCGGATCCCTCCTCCAAGCTTCCAGTCTCTTCTGTACCTTGGACTTCATCGTCTGCACCGTTGGTGATAAGCTGGCACACATTCATGTTAGGGGTTACTACCTTGCCATCACGAGCAACCCCCTCTAGTTTTCCATCTTCTTATCTTCAGGTTTCGGCACTGGCTTCTCAGCTGGGCATTCCGCTGCAAAGTGTCCCAGCGCCTGACATCTATAACACTTTCGGGTAGTTTTATCCACCCTTGGCTTCGAATTCCTCACTGCGGGTTGCTGACTTCCAGAAATCATATCAGTCAACCTCAAAAGAAGTTCCTCCATGGAACTAGGGGTAGAGGATGTTGTCGAAGGTGCGCTTGTAGCTCCTGTCTTCCTGTCCGCCTTCGGATAGCCTGTGGGTCATCTAATTGCCATTGTGGATCCTCATTTCCCACATTACCGATCAGGTAACTGGTGCATTCCACCTACTGGGTAAATGATCCGGCACCATGTGTAGTTCTCCACCTCGAAACCGCCAACTTCCCAGGCCCATTTCTGAGCGCTCGAAGTAGCTCATCCAATGACTTCTGCTCGGACCAACGGTTGTGCCTCATATCGTCATGAAGTCCGCAAACCACTCCTGCCATGGCTGTCTGCCAGTAAAAGGAGTTGGAGTGCTCGCCGTTCGTCTTGCAGAGTTATGGTTGTCCCTGTGTAACAAACGTGACTGTTCAACGCTCCAATCTACGATAACGGCATTGTCAGTATGTCTGCTAACACAATTAACTCCCATGTAAGCAATGCAGGGGTTTCGAATCGTAAATCACCTTCATCCCTGGGGACATTGATTCACGCTGAGACTACCAGTACTGCTAGAGGGTCTCCCTGTCCTCCTAGTAGAGGCGTTTGAACTTTCATTCGGATCAGACCACGTGGATCTATCACCAGAACCGAAACGGCTGGCTCTCTCATGAGAACCTGACACGCTGCCTGGATTAAAATTGCCATCGTCGTATGGCGTTGTAGTCTGTCTGTGACCAGAAGACCTGCCAACTCCATCCAAATCCCCTGTGTTGATGGTTACCCATCTGGTTCTGCTTCTGGACGGAGGGATATCACCCCCACCAGATGATGAGTCATAGACCCCACCATTCACGTGATCGAATCCGGCTAAACCGGGTTGGGAACCCTCCTTCCTTCTTCTTGACTGCATTTCTTCCAATTCATGAGACACAGTCTCCTGTTCTTCCAACATGGCTTTGGTTGCCTCCCTCAAGGTTTCATGAAGTTCATCCGAATCTTGTACGGCTTGATGTTGACGTCGTTCAAGAACTTCAGTCCTTCGTTGCAGGGTATATTGTTGTTGGGAGAAATGATCTTCCATCTGTCCAAGCTCCGCTCTTGTCGAATCTAGGCGACCTTGTTTTTCCATCATTTTGCCTTCCAACTCCTCATTCTTCATCCGGAGTTGTGCTACTCAATGACTCAAGGCTTCAAAGTCTGTATTCATCCTTTCCATCTCAGTAATTCTTGCTTCTTCGAACCGGCTCTCCTCTTCTGCGAAGTGACGACGTAAAACTCCTGTCGATGGTGTTGTTCAGCATGCAACATGCTCATGCCCTGTGTTGGCATTGGAGCCGCATGCCTCTTCGAACTGCCAGTTTCGAACAACGAATCTTCTAGGTTTGATCCTAGATCTTTTCGAATAGAATCAGGATTGCCTCTCCTTGGTTCTGGTGTCGAACTCGTACGACTTGGGCCATAGTGTTTCTCTAAGGCCGCAACTACCTCCGGATCTGGACTCGAAATGGGGTGGAGTGATGCTCCACCTGTTGCCTGTTCAGTCATGTTCACTCGAACCAACTGTGCTATTCAATCTTTCACCCGAACTGGTCACGGCACCAATGTAGGGGTTGCGAAAGTATGACGCGAACACAAGTTCCAATTCTGTTTGAATGCAACAGGTTTTTATTCAGTCTCACGATTACGGCCTCGAAGATAGGATTCAGGATCGTACAGTCTTATCAGCAATAAGGTTCGAAGTGTACAGATAGTGTTCTAGCTTAGTTCGAAATCAGCAGAGCTGGATGGTCTGGTCTTGTCCCAGCGGAGCTGGTGCAAGAGCCAGAGAGTGGGAGGGGTGTAGGTGCCCTGTGATAGAAAGGTATCGAAGGTATCAAAGGGTGTGGGTCTGAGCTCGTCCTGGGACGAACTCCCAGAGGTAGCCAACGTTGACGTGGCACTCCACCAGCGCGCCGTCTGGAGTGCCCTGCCTGGCTCCGCTACCGGATAATAGAACAAGGACATGGCATAGGTGTTGCCCCATAGTAGGTATGTCATTGGTATCCAATTTATACCGATTTCGATTATCACTATTTTGGTCTCGAAACTCTGATTTTTTTCAATTTTTCGATACAGATAAAGAACACATAATTAACACTCAAAAGGCATGTTTTCACCTGTTTTCCAAGCCCATATGGAATTCATAATTCTCGTATTCATATAACATATTATCATAGGCCAGTTGTTAAATTGTCAAGTTTTACATTAAATTATATAGCAGAACTGTTTTTTTCTATGAGACCTTTAGGGCCCGAATTTTGTCATGCAAATAGATAGCCAAAAATACTATAATCTACCTTATTTCAACATTTTACTAAAGCTTTTTTCAAGGGTAAAACTAGGTCAAAAAGTGTATTGATTTTACCCTTTTGTCGATACGATAATCGGAAATCCAAAAATACCGAAATTTCGATTTGGTAGGTATCGATGACATCCCTACCACCTAGTGTCCGAATGAGGCACTTCCCGCCTTGACTCCACGAGCCTATGTTTACACAAATTACTCGTGCCCCTACACAAGTCATTTTATTCAAATCATTTTCTTTTCTAATAACCTATTGCATTAGAAACTGCTCCCAAGTTTCAAGCAATTAATACAAAAAATATACCATAAATCAATCAAATTGTCTATTTAGATTTGAAACAGAATTTGATGGCTAGTGCCCTAAAAAGTGTAATCATGACTAAAATATGACCCACTTTTGGACCCTTTTAGCCAATTCTGCCTTCGTTGTTGGACATTGATATTTCAGCAAGGGGAAGAGCTAGGGAAGTCCATAAAATATCACTGGAAAGGGAATTTAGTTCTTGACAATTGTAATGTAAAAATCTGAAATGGAGATTTTCTTGTGTTATTTTTATTATTTTTTGAATGAAATGAAGGAGACAAAAAAAAGAGATTTCATTTTCCAATCATCACAGTTTCCATGGCAACCAAAATTCCAATTTTCTTCCCCGTTATCACAATGCTTTTACGCACAATTCTCACTGTTACTACTGAATCCTTTCCAATCCCGGGTTTCCAATACATCCACCCCTTCTCATTTGTGTTCACAGTTCCTTTTAGGTGGTTCTTTTAACCCTTTACGATTCAGGACTTCCCACTTACCCTCGTAGACCTCTTCTTCCCATGCCTATGTCAATTACTGAAAATAACAGTATTTTCGCTCAAGGCTCACTTCATTTGCTTCAATCCTACCTTATCTAGCATTGTCATACATAGGATCAGCATTCTACTTGTTCCTTGGGTATTACTTGATACTCTCCACTCCGTCCTGAGATCTTTCACTCACACTCCCAGGAATGAGATACCCGGTCTGCGTGGTCAGAGTATCAAAGATGGTGGAGTTGTTATTATTGCTCTAACAGAGAAAGCAAGATGCCCATATTTCTAGTGACTTGTGAATGCTTAAAATATCACATGATGATCATAAGCAATTAACAAGGCTGTAACCATTCATTGTTCAATGTAAAACCCACAGACTAGTGAGAAATATGGGTTTTGTGATTTCATGGTGATCCCCGTAACACACTGCCACTGATGCCCGTGTAGGGACACTAATATTAGTATTGTAATCGAACGCCTACATGGTAGTTCGGGCGGCCGGAGCCAGGGGGCACCCCTATCGGAGGCGGACAGTATATAAGCTGTCCTCACCCCCTTGCTCTGGCAGACCTTCTCAGGTCTCTGACTGTATAACATATTGAAAGCATCGAAAGATAATCATATGCCGATCGAACCTTATATACCTCAAGGACTAGCTTTATTGTACAGGTGAACGCTAATAAAATCCTGTTTCTTGCATCTCTACATGAAAACTGCAGTTCGAGTCCTTATTTAATCGAATTACCTAAAGACGAACTCTACACTGGTGCCGTGACCAGGATTTTATGTAGGAGATAGCGGACTGACCCTGGCAGAGGCTCAGTCAAGGAACGGGGGGGATGAAGGATCGGGAACCGAGCTGGAAGATGGGGAATTGGACTACACAGTCGCCCAAATCAATGAAATCTGGGATATTGCCTCTCGAATGCATACTCCAGAGAATAAAAAAGGTCGAAAGAGGAGTCTGATTTTTCGAACTCCGGGAGAATTTCCTCCTCCCAGGACGGTGCCGAATACCAATCCGTTCAGAGGGAACCCATGGGCGGACATGCTTCCCTCCGAACCGAACCTCGGACATATGGAACGAGACTTGTCCAGAAGAGGTCGACAGGTCCCTGATTATGACGCCTACTGCGAGAAATTGAAAGCAGAAGAGGAGTCAATGAGGGATCGGTATACAGCCATGAATGAGGATTTGATCCGATTGGCCCACGAAAAAGCAAGGGTCATCGCACAGAACCAGAAAGAAGCAGCGGAATTGAGTGAAGTAAAATCCAGAATCCAAGCGGATAGGAAATATATAAGTGAACAGTTGGCTCTCGAAACCTCTCAGTTGGCCAAGGTCCAACAGAAGGTTAAGATTGCTCAACACAGTCTGACCGAGGAGCAAGCACAACTCCAGAAAGAGAAGGAAGAGGCTCGCCGAAGTCGTGATCTTCGGGATACCTATGAAAGCGAGATCGAACGACAATCCAAAAGGGTCAAGAAAATCAAGGCTGATTATTCGAGGGAAGAGAAAGCCGGCGAGGCCCTGCGGGAACAGTTCGAGCAAGAACGAGAAGCGTTGAAACAAGCTCGAATCGACATGAAGACTGACCTCGAAAAAATTCAGAAAAATAAAGATGAAATCAATGATACCTACCTGGCTTATCAGAGTCAGATAGAGGAGATCCGCAAGGAGGAAGAGACTAGGAGGCGGGAAACAATGAATGAGGGAGCCAAGCTACCTAAACACGTTGCATCCACACCTAGTCCGATATTGAGTACAGTAGAGCCCATCGAAACACGGGGGGTTGTTTCGGAGGGGAAGTATGAACGAACCCAGGGAGGGACTGTTCCGAATGAGACTTATCGTAAAGTCACGTATGGGGGAACCGAGGAGAAAGAAATCTCTAGCACTCATGATATCACGAGCGAGGCCCCACCCAAAAGAATGAACCATAGTTACGGCTCTCTGCATCCCTTTGCGGATGACACGCTGGCAGGACATAATTATACGGTACCCCCACCACCGATATATAATATAACCTACCAGTATCGGGCACCATTACCCGGAGCCGGATCGAACGAAGGACATCAGTCCTATAATGAAGGGGGAGGATCGATTCCGAGCAGGGGGACAGGTGGTGCTCCGAACCCCGGAACGAATCCGGGAGGAGGAGCCGGAACTGTGCCGAACCCTGGTTCGTACGGAGGTTACCCCCCCAGTCCTGAACGAACTCAGCCAAATCCAAGAGGAGGAGCACCAAGACCGGTCCCTGCCCCGAGGAGGTTGACAAAACGATCATCTATGGGCCCGAGGGTTGCTGCCATAGTGGAATCCGATCCTTGTATACAAGGAATGGGGATAGACTGTTGCAGTCGGACCCGGGAAGATGAGTCAGAAATAATGGAATGGAGCCGGAGGCAGTCTGATAGACTGGTATGGAGTCAGAACAGTGCCAGGAAGCCTGTTCGAACTCCCCGACGGTTCAATGGAGAGAATTGGAAGGAAAGCTACCAAGACTTTTGCGACGATAACCGTTATCATGGGTGGGACAAGGAGGCTTCCTTGGGTCCTCTCATTAAATGGTTGAGTGAGGGTCCGGGACGAATAGCTGTAGATGATTGGCGAGAGACGTATGGGGAAGATGGAAACTATGACCAATTGGTGGCAGCCGCCACACACATTTTTGGGGTGCTGTCCGCGAATGATCCTTGGTCGGAGTTCCAGGTACGAACACAGAAACCAAAAGAGTCTCCGAAAGTATTCGGACTAGAGCTTCAAAGATTATTGCAAAAGGCTCGACCTTATTGGAGACGGGATGATGAATATTTCTTAGATGAACTATTCACACACTTCATAAAAGGACTGAGGGATCCGTCCCATGCTGAACTCGTCCAGAAAGAATGGGGGCGAGGATCCTCAATGGTAGACTTCTTTTTGGCTATCGATCAGCATGAAAAGAAGAAACGACTACTTTCTGGGTTCGTACCCAACCAAAGAGTGGCGTCTGCACATACGGCTGCTCCAGAGGAAAGCGATTCGGACGCTGGTTCGGATGAGGAAAGAATTGCAGCAATAGGGGGAGATAAGTGGGATCGAAAGAATCGGTGGAGGAAAAATGGTAGTAAACCACCCGAGAAAGAGAAGCCAGTAGAGGCAAGCTCGAAGCCCATCCCTACCCCCCAGTTAGGAGCGTCATCAGAGAATGAGAAACGGTTAATGGCCATGATGGAGGAAATGAAAGGATTGTTGGACTATCAGAAACGACCGAAGCTAGATCGAGCAACGGTGAAGTGTTTCAGGTGCCAGGAGACCGGACATTTCGCAGCCGAATGTACGGCCGAGAAACCAGTTTGGAGGGAAAGAAAGAGAGAGGAGACGGGAAATTAGAGGGGGTTGTCCGTGAAGGCAAGCTGACGACCCCGAATAAAGTATGCCAGGATACAATCCATACGAACGCGATTGAGGAGTCTGTAATGTATCCGCCCAGCAGCATGGGAAATGCTGATGAGCCGAAAACATGTGGGGCTGGGGGTATTGGTGAGACAGTTGCCAGGGAGAGCAAAGAAGGGAAACCGATCACCAATAGAGAGGAAGGTTGGGTAGAGGAACTATCCAGGATCGGGGGGATCCGCCTTCCCCAAGGTCATCCGTGTCTGGAGTATTTGAAAGGATTCGGATTCAATTTTGACATGGCAGACGACATCAAAAGGTTCGCAAGTAATCCCTCTATGATGGGAGGAAAGAGATGGTATGTGTCCGTATCTGTAAACGGCAGAATGGGAGAATTTTTGTTGGATACCGGAGCTAGCCACTCCGCTATGTCGAAAAGATTCTACGATCTGGTGTCGAACATGGATGATGACCTCACAACGAGGGTAAATGCATGTGCGGCTGATGGGAGCAAGATACGAACGTTTGGTAGAACTTGTATGATCATCTTGGTGGGTGGTAGGGAATATATCATTTCCCCTACTGTCGCTGGGATAGAGGATGATGGTATCATTGGGATGGATTTCGCTTCCTTATATGGGGTAAAATTGGACCCCATCACTGGAACGTTGAAAGTAAATCGTCCCTACAAAGACAGGATACAATGCCTGGCACGAGAAGTTAGTGGAGTAGCGAGTGTGGTACAGACGGTAAAAATACCTCCCGGAATGGCATGTGATGTGTTAATAGCCTCCAGTAGGATGAAGAGGGGCGTTCCGGGGGTTTTCGAACCTAATGTGACAGTGTTGGGAAAGAGGGGTTTGGAATCAGCCGACACCCTGATAGGCAACATAGCATGGGGGGTGGCCCCTATAACGAACCCGGGTTCGAAAACCATCTATCTAGAGAAAGGCACTGTAGTGGGAGAAGTGATATCCGCGGAAGCGGTCACCAGTAGCTTTGAGAATGGAAGTGGACTAGTCCCGAACAATGAAGTAATGGAAGAAGGATTGGAAAAGTTAATAGAGGGATCCGGAGTAGAGACGGAGGAACAGAGGAAAGCCCTGAGGGAGATGTTAACTGAGTGTAGTTTAGCCTTTGCGCGGCCCGGAGAGCCGTTGGGACGAACGGATCGAGTCCTGCACTCAATTAACACAGAAGGGGCGAATCCAGTAAAGATACCATATAGACGTCTTCCGCTAGCAAAGAAAGTGGTGGCGGAAGAGGAGATTACGAAGATGTTGGCGGAAAGAGTGATAACTCCGAGCACCAGCCCTTGGAGTAGTCCAGTATGTATGGTAACAAAGAAGGATGGGAGTATCCGATTCTGTATAGACTACCGAAAACTAAATGGCTTGACTAAAAAGAATTCGTATCCGCTCCCCCGGATAGATGAGACCATTGATTCCCTCGGAGGAAATAAATGGTTTTGTACGATTGATTTGCAGTCTGGCTATTGGCAAGTAGGAATGAAAGAAGAAGACAAGGAGAAAACTGCGTTTTCGAGCCATGTAGGGTTGTTCCAGTATAACGTGATGCCATTCGGACTCTGTAATGCTCCGGCCACGTTTGAAGCAATGATGGAGACCTTACTGAGTGACTTATTGTGGAAGAAATGTCTAGTATATCTGGACGATGTGATCATATTCGGAAAGACATTCGAGGAATGCCTGGAGAACTTGAAGTTGGTGTTGCAGCGAATAATCTCGAATGGATTAAAGCTGAAAGCTAAAAAGTGTAACATGTTTCAGAAAAGTATTAACTATCTAGGACGGATCATCTCAACGGATGGGGTGAAAGCTGATCCGGAAAAGGTTAAGACGGTAACAGACTGGAGCATTCCTAAAGGACCGAAAGAAGTAAGATCCTTCCTAGGATTTTGTTCTTATTATAGAGATTTCTTACCAGGATACTCCCGGATAAGTTATCCAATACAATGTCTGTCGCACTGGACCCCAGGGAGACGTAAGGAGAAGTTTCCATGGGGGAAAGAACAAGGGGAATCATTCGAACTGATTAAACGGTTGTTCGTGGAAACACCAGTTTTGAAATACCCCACTGCGGATGGTCATTTCATATTAGACACTGATGCGAGCAATGAAAGTATAGGGGCTGCTTTGTCTCAAGTCCAAGATGGGAAGGAGGTTCCAATCGCATTTGCAAGCAATACAATGAGTAAGGCACAAAGGAATTATTGTACGACAAAGAGAGAATTATTGGCAGTGGTAGTATATACTAAGAAATATAAGCACTTCTTGTGGGGATCTGATTTTACTTTACGTACGGATCACTCCTCCCTGCGGTGGTTATTAAACTTTAAGGATGCAGAAGGTATGATAGGACGGTGGTTAGCACACCTATCCGAGTTCGGATTGGACCATAGCCAAATTCAGCATAGAAAGGGGGCTAAGCATGTAAACGCTGACGCGTTGTCGCGAATCCCGGTGAGGAAGTGTCAGAATGACGGATGTGATGATTGTGGGAAGCATAATGCCGTGTTGGCAGGAGTCCGAAAGCCTTTTAGAGATCTCGAACCCGTTATACTAGAATGGGACGAGAACTCCATTAAGGGCTTCCAGGAGAGAGATGCGAATAGTATCCGTCTGAAGATGTTACTTGTAGAAGGAAGGATCCCGAGTCGGCCAGCAATATCGTTGGAGAATAGGGAGATGAGGCGACTAATAGCTCAATGGACAGAGTTAGAAGTGGTGAATGGACTGATCTATAGGTGGAAGACGAATGCGTTGGGAAATAAGTCGAGACAGATCTTCATTCCTACTGCCATGCGAAGGGATATAATGTTCTTTTGCCATGGGCATCGGACCAGTGGCCATTTTGGGAGAAAACGGTCTCTGGAAAGGCTGGCTAGAATGTATTACTGGCCAGGTATGAGTACGGATCTGTTGAGATGGATAGACACTTGTCCGAAATGTTGTACGAGCAAGCCCGGACCTGGGTTGGGGAAAATGCCCTTAACCCAGGAACTGTTTGGAGTAAGGTTCGCAAGAGTGGCAGTAGATATAATTACAGGATTTGTGACAACTCCGGAAGGAAATACATGTATGATGGTAGTAACGGATTACTATACGAAGTATACGAAGGTATTCCCAATGAAGGATCATAAAGCAGCAACTTGTGCTAGAATGTTAGTGAAAGGATGGATACTGTACTTGGGAGTGCCTCTGATGTTGCATAGCGACCAAGGGAGAGAGTTCGAATCGAATCTATGGCAGGAAATGTGTCATCAATTGGCCATTTGCAAGACCCGAACCAATCCGTATCGACCACAGAGTGATGGTCAGGTGGAAAGATTCAATCGTACCCTGATACAGGTCCTGAAGAGTTTAGTAAATCAAGAGATGGATGATTGGGATGAGCAGTGTGACTTTGTTTGCCATGCTTATAATAGCACGGTACATGCGAGTACGAACTGCTCTCCGAATCTGTTAGTATTCGGGGAGGATCTGATTATGCCAGCGGACCTAGTGTTCGGAGTAGTGGGTATGAATCCAGATGTCCCGTGTCAGATCATGTTTGTGGAAGCGTTGAAGGAGCAATTCCGGAAGGCGTACGAATTAGTAAGAAAGGAATTAGGAAAGACAGCTAAATGGCAGAAAGTGGGCTATGATACTAACCTAAAGGTTCGGCGGTTTGCGGTAGGGGACTTAGTAGCGAGATACCACGAACCTCTGGTTGGCATCAAGCTGAGAGATAATTGGGATGGTCCGTGGAGGATTACCCAGAGAGTAAGTGATGATACAGTCCTGATGAGGGATACCTTCGGGAGGAATCAGAAATCGAATGTTGCCCGGTTGAAACCATGGAAGGGGAGAGAGTACTCCTCGGAAATGTTCAAAATGGGACAGGAAGAAAAAGATGAGATGAAAAGGGATTTAGATAGAGTAATCGAGAAGAGGGGCCCGGGTAGGCCCAGGAAAGTGAAGAAGGAAGCGGTGCAAATTAAAGCATCTCCAAAAAGATCGGAGAAAACAAAGAATGTCTCGGCAGGTGTAGACAGGAAGAGAAGGACCGTCCCCTCTGTGGCTAAGAGGGAACGGGCGAAAACCTCTCCGAATGTCAGGTGTAAGGAGAATCCAGTAGGGGTTCGTCGCAGCCCTAGGTTGAGGGTGAGGGGTGCTGTTACCTAACCTGAAACACAACGATGTAATCAGTTAAATATTGTCATAATTACCGGGGCAACCGGGTAATTCGTCTTCTATGTGGGAATGATCACGATAAAAGTCAGAGATCCAACAAACTTACCTGTGAATGTGCCAGAGGGTAATGGACGGATAATCCGGCGGATTAGTAGTTGCTATCCGTATTTAAATCCATAATGACTCGAGATGAATTCGACAGGGCGGTGAGGATATCAGTGCTATAATTACCTGATCGTAATGCGTGACGCGCGGGAAGGATGAATGATTGTTTATATTTTTGCAAGCGCGGGAAACCGAAGTCTCGCCGAATGCGCGGTATCTCGCGAGACCAACGCGCGTGCGCAAAGGTCGACGCGGGTCAGCAATCCGCCATATTTGTTTACGGTTCGCCGGACAGAGCAAGGGGAAGCGTATCAGAGCACAAAAGCGAGGAGATAAAGACTGATTGAAAGTGAACTCGGTGAATAGCAGGTGGGTGAAGTCGCCAGGATCCCGTAGAAAGGGTCCTGGTACCTGTCATTCCGTTATAAACGAGTGAAAGAACTTTTTGAGTGTCACGATGGCTTCGGCGTCTGGCTCTCATTCCGAACGATCGGCCCTCGACGAGGTGTCCGAAGCATTTATGGAGACCGAGGCGATGTCGCCAGTTACCAAGAACGAAGAAAGTGCATTGAATGAATCCGGAGCAGAGGAGAGTAGCATGGGAATGGAAGGAATAGAGATTGAGGAAATCCTGGAACGATCGGAGGAGCCGCTGCTCGAACCGAATCTGGATGGATTTAAATCGAGGTACGACGGTCGGGAAGTTCATATTCACGACCGGATCCTAGAAGGAGACCGAAAGTGTTGGGACGCAACCACTAGGGACTGCGTTCGGCACTTCCTATCCCCGACAGAATACGCAGCACTGCCATCCGAATGGCTGCTGTTTTACAATCGGACTGAGGCTGGACTGCAAGTGAGTCAGTCGTTCCGGAGGGCGATGTTCGATTGCGAAATCGCATATCGGCAGAATCGCCTTCCGAACCTACCACATGTATTGACTGACCATACTGGAATGGGGGTGACCGGAATGGATACCGCGGGAGAGGTATTGTACCGGGAACCCGATATGGAGAAAGAACCCAGGACTGCAGAGGACTGGGTAGAACGAACAGAGCATCCGGGCACCCCGAGGCTCTACACTCTGGATGGAGACGAGTTGCTTCGTCGACTGGAAGAGTGTTCCGAGCCGGAGGAAAAGTTGAACGGAATCATCAGTACGATGATTCGGGAGGGGACCTATGCCACTAGGGCATATGTTCCCGGGCAGGAGGAAGAGCTGAGCTCTGCTCAACATAAAGAGCGACTGGCTTCCATCCGAAAGGGCAAAGCAATCCTGAAGGCCGCCAAACAAAAAGGTGGTGTGTCAACAGGGAGCGAAACCGAAGGAGAGGAGACCCCAAAGAAAACGAAAGTTAAAGGCGTGAAGGGAAAGACGAAGAAAAAGTCTCTGACCGACACCGAATCTGACAGTGACCAGGGTGCCTTCACACCGGTTCTGTCAGCGAAAGAAAAAAAGAAGTTGAAGGAATCTAAGAAAGACATAAAAATGACTGTGCCTCCGAAAGTGATTGCTAAAGTCACAGAGGTAGTGGGCAGGAAAGATCCTTCGAGTGATAATCCACTGGAGGGACGGATGGCTGCCGTTCAGGCTGCTGCCGCCGCCAAGGTCAGTGGTATTATCAAAGGAGCCACTAAGAAGGCAACCAAAGTGACTGAACCCGTAGATAGTCCGGACGACGAGTCTGGACCAGATTCGGGTGACGAACCTCCGGAAACCGATCCGGATCCAAACACACAGGATCCGGAGGACAAGATGGAGGTTCCGAATGAGGAGGAACCAGAGGAGGAAGAAGAGGGAGAGGGTGAAGAGGGATCAAAAGATGAGGAAGAACGGGAAAGAACTCAACGAATCTGGAAGAATAGTGAGGCGAAGTTCGCACACTTCATTCCGGGTTCGTTCGAGGAATGTGCGAAGGGCAAGAAAGCGTACGGTTGCCCCGAACCCCGTAATATGAATGACGAAAGCGATGACGAGGATTGGATTCGGGAAACCGAAGACGATCCCTTGCCATCAGATTTCTATCTAGAATGGTTCAAACAACTGACCAAATATCCTGAAAGCTACTACATAAGAGACCAGAAGTCGAAATTGCGCTGGGCCTACTTATGTTGGTATCAGAAAGACGGTGAGCGATATTGTCCGTTCACCATTTGTATAGAAGAGAAAGGAACGGACAGGACATATCCGACAGCAATGCGGTTCCTGAGACATCTATGCGAACGGCACTTCCACCACACGGTGGTGTACGAATGTGCCAATTCGAAAGGGCAGCGGGATAGCGCAACCTGCAATGGTTGCGTTACTCCCAGAAGGGGTGTGATGCTTCGACATCTGAAGTTTTGCCACAGCCCCGGACTGAGTGCAGCACGCGAGAAAGTAGTGAGTCTGCACGATAAAGTGATGACAGAATATAATAAAATGATCCCTTCGGACTTTAAGCACATCGGCGTGAAGACAGATTCGTTCTGTAATGTGCACGAGTCCACGAAGGGCAAGCTATGTGCGAGAGTTGCCCTAGTGAGAGCTAGAGGTAAATTTCAGATGAAGAACGAACTCTTCTCTAGAGTGTGTGAATGGAGGGGTGATCCACCCAAGGCAAAAATTGACGAGAAGAGGCGAGCTAGCCGCAGCCCAGCAAGCGTCAAAGGAAAGAAATCTCGGTCCGATTCTCCCGAAAGACCGGAGTTTAAGAAGCCACTGGCTGTGGCTCGTGACTCGAGATCTACACAACAGAAACGGAAAGATTCGACTGTATATCAGTCGCCAATGAGTGGGAGGTCAGACTCACGTCCGTCCTCGTCAGCAAGTTCGGCTTCGGCCTCAGCATCAGCGTCAGCCTCGCAGAGTGATAATCCACCTGCTTGGTTCGACCGGAAAGAACCGGCCCGTGAGCCGGAGACTGGTGATTTCCCAGAATTGAGCGCACAGAAGGTTTCGGCCCGTGTCGAACCTGTACTGACTCAGATTCCGGACAATAGGCCCCGACTGAGCACGAGACCGGTGGATCTGTATTTTGATCCGAGTGACAAAGTGGTGTGCGCCCAAGCCCAGCAGGCAGTGGACGACTTCCAGGAAACCCAGAGGGAATTGGCTGTCCGATACAACCAGGGGGTGGCGAACTTATTTGCCCGCTCTCTGGTTGAACAGGAGGCCAGAACCAGAACGAACCTGGAAAAAGATAATGAGGCGCTTCTGGCCGCCGAAACGAATAAGATTCGGAACGAAGCCAAGCTAGCCGCATCACGGACTGCTTTGGCTCAGAAACGCCTGCAGGAGTCAAATGACCGGAACGAGGCTATGAACGTTAAGTTCCAGCAGGTATTTGGAGTGTTCTTGGACGAGTGGGATGGCACCCGCGAATCCGCTCTGGAACTGCTAAAGAACCAGAGTGAGGAGGGGTGAGCCCACGATTCCAGAGTGAGAAAATATGAGTGATTGGATATTCGAAAGAGAACGAGTTAGTGTAGTATGAACGTCTACTGAAACATCAAACAGCAGTAACCGAAGTACGCAAGCTGAATACGGTGACCATACATCTGAAGAGGAGAGCACCATTCACCCGTTCGGAAGAACGTGTCTGTTCAGTTAGAACAGAGGCAGCAGTACGAAAATGAAGAGGAGAGCACCACTAACCCGTTCGAATGAACGTGCCTGTCCAGTTTGGGACAGGACGGCTGTTGAAGAGGAGAGCACCACACACCCGAGTCCTTCCGAAAGGATGGTACTTCGTGCCTAACCAATGTTGAAAAAGGTTAGGATGGCTGCCCGGATCTTCAGTTTTTTTTGTTCCTGTGTTGTTGTTTTTTTTTTGTCATGAGAGATGTCAAATTGTTCTAGTCGCTAATCTATATATGTTTGTATGTATACTATACAAGTGTCTTTAATCATTCGAAATGTGTCAAGCCGTTCGGATATATTACCACCTATGTAAATAATATTAGTTTTGTATATTTTTATACACCCTACTGTGTTCACGACGTAACATAACGCTTTACTAAAATAAACTCAGTTGTATGAGTTTATATTATATTGTACATATATTTAAAAGCGTAAGCGTATGTAATGTCTGGGGGGGGTGGTGTAGGGACACTAATATTAGTATTGTAATCGAACGCCTACATGGTAGTTCGGGCGGCCGGAGCCAGGGGGCACCCCTATCGGAGGCGGACAGTATATAAGCTGTCCTCACCCCCTTGCTCTGGCAGACCTTCTCAGGTCTCTGACTGTATAACATATTGAAAGCATCGAAAGATAATCATATGCCGATCGAACCTTATATACCTCAAGGACTAGCTTTATTGTACAGGTGAACGCTAATAAAATCCTGTTTCTTGCATCTCTACATGAAAACTGCAGTTCGAGTCCTTATTTAATCGAATTACCTAAAGACGAACTCTACACCCGTAACACATTGTCAGGGAATGAAAGTGATGCTCCGTACCACAATTCTTTTGGTGTATATAAATGTATGTGAGTGTTACTCAAATTGGGCCAAAATCACATTTCTGGAGTGTATTTGCTTCCGTGCTATTCCTATTGACTTGTATACAATAATCATGTAAGATTCGGGAAATACAAATAGATTCCTTTATACAGTGAGATCTCTTTCATCCGCCATGCCAACTTGCTGGCTGAAATTGGTCGGATGGTGAATGTGGCGGTTTATAGAGTAAAATTTGTATGGCATGATATCAAAACTACCCCCTTTTTGACCTGGCAGTAGGTGAGACTGGCGGACTATTGGATGGCGGTTTATAGATCTCTCTCTGTATTAATCAGTTTAAAGTACTAAACTAAGGTAGCCTCATATAATATTAAGGTAGCTAGTATAGTATAGTGCAGACACTTGTATGCCTAAAATTCATTATTTCAGAACTCACTATATAGCTTGAGATCACACAGACAAGTTTTGACATCTGTAGATATGGAGTCAATGGAGAGTGGTGAGTGCATGGATGGGGACAATCGATCTACAGGTTCTTAATGTACTGTGAGCATATGTGGGGTGTTTACCCCCTATATGACATATATATTATAAATAGTTTTATAACCCCTCCATGGAAAGATAAATATGTCTGGAATACAAAGCAAAAGACCGAATATTGATAATGGCCATAGTTTATAAGTAAGATGACTAAATGTGATGCAAGGTTGGTGGGTTTGCTGAAAAACAGCCCTATAGGGCAGAGGGGAAAGAGGTGACTGTTTTGAATAGGGTCCTAAGTGTCTATTCAAAGGGAACCTGAATAGCCTGTGTCAGTGATCACCATTCAGTCCAATACTACTGTAGGCTTATGGCCTGTACCTACAGATCTTAATTTTTGTTGATAACTACTGAAAATACAATCTAGCTATCAAGCTATGGCACATATTCCCGTGGATAGGGCATCACAGAAAAGTGTTACGGGCATCACAACAAATACTTTGATATGTGGCAAGGGCATCACTCATCAATTCTAGGATGCCCAATACAGTGAATTTAGCCTCCTGTTGCAGTGCAATTACTATTCAGATTGTTTGTATTGATATTTAAGTTATACATACTGAGTTGTACAACCTGCCAACCTCCATAACACCCTCAAAACTAACCAAAAGAAGCCTCCATTCAACCTACCATCCGCCGTCTTTGATGCTCTGACCACGCAGACCAGGGATCTCATTCCTGGGAGTGACTCAGTCAGAGGTAGAATATCAATCCCACCGCTGTCACCATGTCAAATGATGAAGTCAGGTCGGCTCCCTGCTGGGAAGTTATTTATTCAATCATGATAACTGTGACATCACTACTACGTAGCTGCGTCTACTTTGAGTTCCTGCCATAGGGCGGGTAACACAACATATATCTTACACATTTCCTGGCATTTCCGTGTACATAACCCCAATTTCAGCTGTCAAAAATATCACCCGGTCAAAGACGTCACCTGGTCAAAGACGTCACCCGGTCAAAGATGTCACCCGGTCAAAGACGTCACCTGGTCAAAGACGTCACCCGGTCAAAGACTATCATGAGACACAGCCTTTGGTCTGTACAGAGATATGGAGTGGGGAAGATGGGACACGGCTATTATGCAAATTAGGGGTCATGGTTGGCTAGAGACAGCCGTGGTGACTGCAGTAGGCCCAAGCTTTTCCATTACAGGTAACCTACATCATATCTCAGCCAAATGATATCATGGCTTATATATGATCACTGTAATCATGTGACATAACATAACTAAACTAGCCTAGTTGTATATGAATAAATCGAGTTTTGTTCTAGTTTCCACTTGGATCAAAATCTGGGGATGAGATACTGATAACATATCTTCAGCCGACCTGTCAGGGTGTCTCCGGAGATATGAAAAAGGATCCATCTGTGACAATTAATTCTGAGAAAACTATCTACGTTAGATACTAATGCAGTATAGGATTAGAAAGCCCTGGACTGGTTGTATATGAATAAATCGAGTTTTGTATAAGTTTCCACTTCAATTGAAACTGGGGATGGGGTACTGATAACATATCTTCGGCCAAACCCTTCTGAGTGACTCAGCAGATCTGAAAACGGATCCATCTTCGCCAATTAATTTTGGGAAAACTCTCTATCCTACATAATAATGCAGTATAGGATTAGAAAGCCCTAGCCTAGTTGTTAGGACCACATTAATATCGGTACGGCTCCCATGATGCAGTTCACCCGAGGCGATTTTGTTGGGTCCTGGTCGGTGGTTCCATTCCAGCCCGCCGCCATGTTGTTGCAACTTTCTTCCCACGGCTCACCCCAAGGCACCAAATATTCACCTGCAGCGAACCTGCTAGTACATGAATAAATCGAGTTTTGTTTGCACTTTGATCAAAATCTGGGGATGAGATACTGATAACATATCTTAGGTCCGCCCGTCAGGGTGCCTCCGCAGTTATCAAAATTGATCCATCTTTGACAATTCATTCTGAGAAAACTATCTCTCCCACATACTAATGGTGTATAGGATTAGAAACCCCTGGCCTAGTTATATATGAATAAATTGAGTTTTGTTCAAGTTTCCACTTTGATTAAAATCTGAGGATGGGATACTGATAACATATCTTAGGGCCGCCCGTCGGGATGACTCCGCAGGTATGAAAACGGATCCATCTTTGACAATTAATTCTGAAGAAACTATGAAACCTATAGACCAATGTTGTATAGCATTAGAAAGCCCTAGCCTGGCAGTATATGAATAAATTGAATTTTGTTTAAGTTTCGACGTGGATCAACATTAAGGATGGAATAGTGATGCCATATCTTTCGGCCTGATACGTTGGGATAACTCCTATATAAGAAAACAGATCCACTTTTGACGATTAATTCTGAGCAAACTATTAACCCCACATACTAATCCTTTCCACCATTACAAAGGCCTTGTTTAGTATTATATGGATAAATCGAGTTTTGTTCAAGTGTTGATCTACAAATGAGTGACCCAGAAAAACGTGATAGTGAATCTGAGGCTGGGAGTCTACATCTAGAAACTATGGCTGAAACTAGGAATCTTGTGAGTGCCATAGGAGAGTTTAGTCCCAATAAAGCAAAGTGGGCTAATTATTACAGAAGGTTTAATTCTTGGATGAGAATAAACAAAACCCAAGATGATGAAAACATTGATGCCTTCATATCTGTGGTTGGACCTGAAGTAGTGGATCTGTTAGTAGCATTATGTGCCCCTACTGAAATTGAAGCCAAAACATATGCCCAGCTGACTACATTGATCAGCAACCACTACATCTCAGGGTCCAATGAGTTAATTGAGAGCTTCAAATTTGATGAGCGCTAGCAGGGCGATGACTAGTCTGTGGCAGACAACATCGTGGCCTTTAAAGAAAATAAGCATACATTGCAGGTTTGGTGATGAGGACCAGATCAAAAGAGGTTAAGAAATCACTTGGTTACCGGTTTGAGATCCGCTGTGATTAAAAACAGACTGTTGCAGGATTGACATGGAAAAAAGCTGTCGATATTGGTACACAATGGACACTGCTAGCCATGGTAATCAGCTCATGGGGCCTACACATGATGTCAACAGTGTTCAGCGTGGTGGTTACAAGAACAGAGGAAAAGCCCACACTAAAAATAAGTGTGATCGTTGTGATGGAGACCACAAGGGCCGGTGCTCCTTTGAAAAGGCAAAGTGTTTCTAACGTGATAGAATAGATCACATTGCCAAGGCTTGTAAAACGAAGTCAGCTCAAGGTCAATCTCAGTCAAGAGGTAGCTCACGTCCATACCGTGGCCACGGAAGAGGTCGTGGGCGAGGCCAAGGTCGTATACATTACGTCGAAATAACAGTGAATGCCAGTGTCGAAAACAACGAAATGATATTTGCTTTAGACACGGCATCGGCTGTTTCGATTGTCGGTGAGGATGACTACAAAGAATTCTTCCCCAATTTTGAGTTATGCGAAGCATCTATAAACTTAAAATCATACACCGGACACAAAGTTGAGCTGCTGGGTGAAATTGACGTCCATGTGGAGTATGAGGTTAAAAAAAGACAGTTGCCGCTGATGATCGCGAAAGGCGTACGTACACCGTTGTTCGGACGGACCTGGCTAAAAGCCATATGTATAGACTGGGAAAATGTCATTGCGATACATGCAACGCCCCTAGAACAACTCCTGCATGAGTATCAGTCCATGTTCAAAGGGGAGATAGGAGAGATAAAGGATTTTGAAGCAACAATTGAGTTAAAACCGAATGCCACGCCAAAGTTCAAGAAAGCGCGTCCCATTGTCTATGCCCTCATAGACGGTGTAAAGAAAAAGCTAAATATGCTTGAAGAAAGTGGAGTTTATTGCCGCATTGAAAGAAGCGAGTGGGCATAGTAGTGGTTCCAAAAGATAATGGCCAGATGAGATTGTGTGGTGACTACAAAGTGACTATAAACAGTGCGGTTGTCGATCAACCATATATACGCTACCCACAGCTGAGGATATATTCGCTATGCTGGCGGGTGGTAGCCAGTTTACAAAACTGGACCTGTCAAATGCCTACATGCAAGTTTGCAAGGAATTTACGAAGTTACCAGGCTTCCCTATGGGGTAAAGGCAGCACCACACATCTTCCAAAGGATAATGGACCAGGTCTTACAAGGAATTCCTGGTGTGTGCTGCTATATAGACGATATCTTGATAACTGCTCCCACAAAGGATGATCATCTAAAGTGCCTCCAACTGGTACTTCAGAGACTAGACAAGCATGACATCCGATTGAAACGGGAGACGTGTTCTTTCTTGGCTCCCGAAGTCCAATATCTTGGAAATGTGATCAGGAAGGAGGGTGGAAAGCCTGTACCAGAAAAAGTGAGTGCAGTGAAAGAGGCCAAAGCACCAGAAAAACGTCTCAGAACTTCGCACATTCCTCAGGATGGTCAACTACTATGGTGGGTTTGATAAAAATTTGTCCACAATTCTCACTCCTTTAAATAATCTCCTGCCAGATGACGTCCCCTGGAAGTGGTCAGCGGAGTGCGAAGGGACATTCGCAAAAGTGAAAAAAGCCCTTACCAGTGACACAGTGTTAACACATTACAATGTGAACAAAGAGCTTCTCCTCACTTCAGATGCATCTCCTTATGGACTGGGTGCGGTTCTGTGACATGTTGATGAGAACAGAGAGGAGCGACCAATTGCCTACACGTCAGTGACTCTGACTTAAGCTGAGAAATACTATGCCCAAATAGAATGCGAAGTGTTAGGCATTATCTTTGGAGTAAAGAAATTCCACCGAACATAAGCCACTGACTAAAATATTGGGTCCGAAAACAGATGTACCAACGTTGGCAGCACTAAAGACTGCAGAGATGGTCTCTCATATATACTGATGACCTATGACTATGATGTCAAACATAAGCGGTCAGAGGATCATGCTAATGCTGACTTCCTGAGCCAGGCACCAGTGGACATAGCCAAAGAAAATATGGAGGCTGAAGTGAACTATTTCAGCCACACTACCGCCCAGCCCTCCAGGGTGTGAATGAAATATAAAATGCACTTAGAGGTTGCTGTTGAGCAAATAATTCTGTCTTAACATCTCGTCACACGGCTTACTTGTATTGTGGCTCACCGCTACATAAGTTGATGAGTTAAAATCATATCATTAAGACTGATATATGTGAATGATGTAGAATATGATGATAATAATTCTGCTTTAAAATTTTGTCGTATCTGTCACTTATATGGACTGACTGCCGCTAAAGTATATGATTTAAAAACACCAGAAGAAAGTTGATGTTTTTGTGATCATTGTAAAAATGTATGAAAAATATAAGATATAACCTCTATCATACGTGCAGGATTACCAAAAAGAACACTAAAATAACTTAGCCACTCTACAGTATCTAAGTGGATAAACTGTTAAAGTATGTAATCCCTGTTGCTTTACCATCTCGTTATACTAAGCCACGCCTGGCTTTGATATCGTATTCCCCCCAGGGTTCCCCCCCCAGATAACTCGTAAACTAGATGGAGTATGTGGACCTCTCTAAACTAGTCCACATTGTTGGGGCACTTGCCCCTTTGTTGCTGTTAAATTGTTACTACTTTTTATGTATCATGGGAGATTGTGCATGAGTGTGTAGGGGCTAGGGTTATACGGGGTTATTATATGACGAGTGCTGTTGGATGCTGTGTTGCGAGCTCAGTCCGAACCCTTCAGTCCGACGGTAGGTGGCGACACCTACTCCGGGCTTGGGGTATGGACAGAGGTCGCTATAGGCTTCCGGTCTGCGTGTGCGCACGCAGGTTGGCTGCCTATATATACCCGGCATCTGACGGTACTCGTCGGTTACTCTGAGCCACGCTGGTGAAGAGACCCCGTGATCATATCGGCTGCTTAGCCTACTGACCCGTTCCGAACTCTATAGGGAGTTCGCACACTTAGTGACTGCTTGTTTAGGTTTACCTGAATAAACCTGATATTGCAACCTGTAACACTTGATCCGAACTGTGTCGACTTTGTTCTTTAATTGATACTCTACCAATATCATAAAGATACGAAAGATCGTTTATTACACTGGTGCCGTGACCAGTTCTGAGTGAAACGCAGGTTAGCCTGTGCAGTAGCACAGACCTCGGGCTCTGGACGGAGCAGCGAGGTCCCCGGATGAGGCAGCAGCCTTGTCACCGGAAGGGTTAGATGCCAGTTATGAGGCAGATACCCACAGCAGGGCGAATGTTCCATCCGGAACAGACGCAGCACGAGGACCCAGGGGTCCTACCATAATGAGCCGCTCATTAGAAGAAGTGAACTTGTCCTTGTTCAATGTGGGTGGGTCAAGCTCAGCCGCGCCGACTCCGAGGAGGTTTACCCTCTTGCAGGAGCGTCGCTTTGACGACATGAGAGAGGCCCGAGTGCAGGAACGTGTACAGATGGCTCAAATGGAATTGTTAACCATTCAGAAGCAATCCAATGAATGGAAAAGCAGTCTGATTGCATTGGAAGGTGCAGTCACACACCGAGCTTCCAAAATCAAGGAAAAGGACGCAAGGCTGTCTACCTTGTTGGAGGAGAATGAGAAATTGGTACAATCTCTCAGCAGAGTCCGGTCGGAATACGATCAGAAAGAGGCGGACCTACGAGGGATCCGGTCCGAGTTTGTCCAGGCAAACACGGAGCTGAACCATATTTGCGCAGCCCGAGACGCTGTAATGCATGAGGCAGAAGGGGCCCGATCAGCCATTGTTCGGGACACAGAGGACTTACAGGAGGTCCGCCGAAGTCTAGTGACAGAGTGTGACATTCTGAAAGCGAAAAGAATTGCTTTACAGCAGTTTTTGTCAGAAACGCGAGAGAGTATAAAGGACAACAGTACCTCTTTCGCATCTGCGAACAATGGTAGTCCGGAAGGCCTCCATTACATGAGTTTTACCGACACTCCCAATCAGCCTATGGGACGTGGGGTAACCATGGAACCTGCCTTGTCAACCTCAACACCAGGACGACCCTTCGGACGACCCCTCGGAGTGGGACGATCCAGGGGCAGAGGCAGGGCGAGTGATTACTCACCGAGGGTGGGGATCGGTGGTATCCGTCCGATACCAAAACAGGTATTCGCAGCCCCGACCGGTCTAGCCTCAGTCGGTAGGGGAAGACGATTGTCCGAGTTGGTTCGGAGTCCACGATCACAGTTGAAAGTGGACGAGCAAGAACTCGACGCGGAACGCTTGAAGAAAGCGGCCGAGCAGGATAAGGCGGCGAAAACCGATCTGACTCCTTCAAGTTTGTTGCAATGGCGAGAGTGCCAAGCAACCATATTGTTCCAGGAACAGAAAAACTTGGAAATAGAAAGGCGAGACGTGTATCGCAAACAGCAGGCTGCCTTGGAGCAGCAGCAGAAACGAATGAAGGAGAACGCGGCCCTCGCAGAGGAGTTAGCGGAGCAGGAAGCGGCGGTTCTGAGGGCTCGAAAGGAAGGGCTCCGAGCCGCCGGAGAAGCTGCTAAAGCTAAATTGGAGAAAGCTCAGCAAGAGGAGGAGGTTGAGAAGCAGGCCAAGGAATTGGCAAAGGAGAAGTCAGAGCATCAACGATCGCTTGCTCTGGCCCAGCAGTGTCAGTACATGACTGATCAGGAGAAGAACTGGTGGTTCGGACAAGGCGTGGACCCCACTACGGACTTAGTGTCGTATGGGACCTACCAGGCTTTTCTGGACAGACAGAGTAGCATACCAGCTATGGGCGCTACTCCAGGGGCGACTCCTGGTACGAAGAGCCCGAAGAAGGCTCCGAGACGAACAATGCTGAGTACAGAATTGCAAGAATTGTACGATACGAATCCCGCCATAGCGGGGATCGGATTGCACAATGTCGGTGCGGAAAAGGACGCGACAGCATCCATTTCTAAATGTCTGGCGATAACCTCTAAAATTAGAGGTTCGTCCAACGCTGCTAGACGCATAGCCAGCGAGCCATTTCCCTATTGGCAGAAGAATTCGTGGGAAGATTGGTTGGGAGCCACCGTTGAGGATATAAACCTCAGTGGGTGGGACCAACAGGATGCAATCCCGTACGTGTGTAAGGGATTACGCATGGGAGATGGTCTCATGGCCGTTGAGCAGTGGAAGGAGGATTGCGGACCTCGCGGTACTTTCAAACAGCTCGTAGAAATCGGAACCATCCTGTACGGAGATTCCGCTCGGATTGATCCGATGGTCGCTTTTAAGAAGCGCGTGCAAGGCAAGAACGAAGCTCCGAGGGTCTTCGGACTTGCATTGATGAGACTCCTGAAGAAGGTACACCCTGCTTCAGGAATCCACGAGGCCTTATTTTCTAAGGAATTGTTCTCTCAGTTCGTTGCCGGACTGAGAGATCCTGACATACAACAAACGGTGTATGACACGTGGAGAGCAGATACGTCACTAGATGACCTTTTTAAGGCCATCGACATACATGCTCTCAAAAAGTCACTGTTAGGGGACCGGATGCCTACCCGGGCCTCGGCCATTATAGAATGTTCTCCGGAACAGTCTGATGGTTCGGGCAGTGATGAGGAGGGGGCTATAGCTTCAGCGGCTCAGTTCAAGAGGAATGGGAATTCCTCTAAACCGCCGTGGAAGAATAAGAAGCCGGAAGGGGGTGGGAACCCCCCTCCAAAAAGGGAGTCATCGGATCCGAAGGTTCCGATGATGGACGCAGCGTTCTTCACATCGCTGTTTGAGAAGATGACGACTTCCATTCAGGGGGCTACCCAGCCTAACAGAAGGAAGATCAATCGGAGGACCGCTAAGTGCTATAGGTGCTTAGAGATCGGTCACTTTGCTGCGGAGTGTACAGCTCCGAGTCCGAAAGTTCCCGGAAAGGAGGGAAACTAGAGGGGGTAGTCCGAAAAGGCGAGCGGACAACCCCTGCAGATGAAGTACGCCAACATACCAGAGAGGTAGAGCCTAGTGAAATTCAGAAGACAGGAAGGGAATCAGGGGTGGCTTCGAGCTTTAGGAGCTCGGATGCCGGCCTGATTAACATTCCAGTCCATCAGTTGCCCGGCAATGAGGCAGGGAGGCCCATTACGGATAGGAACGAGGAAGTTGCGGCTGTCACAGACACCGTGTGGGTAGGGAGTACCCAGCTTTCCCCGGATCATCCATGTTTCGACCATTTGAAGAAACATGGCCTTGATCTGGCTGCTCCGAAGGATTTCAAACGCTTCACTGTAAACCCGTCTCCGCTGGGGGGGAGGCGGTGGTATGTGTCTGTTACTGTGGCCGGTAGGGCGGGCGAATTTTTAGTAGATACGGGAGCTAGCCACTCCTTTATCTCCTCCAAATTCTATGCTCTTATGCCGGACAGTCGTGATAACTTCAAAACGAGGGTAAACGCCTGTTCGGCCGATGGGTCGAGTATGCAGACGTATGGGCGCGCGTTCATACCTGTCCGAATTGGAGGGAAGGAGTATGTGGCTTCTCCCACCATTGCGGATATTGCAGACGACGGTATACTGGGGTTGGATTTTTCGGCGTTGTATGACACGGTCCTGAATCCTGGTACAGGGGTACTCCGAATAGAGCACCCGTACCGTGCGGTGGAGCAATGTGTGCTCCGACAAGTATCGACAGTGGCAACGGTGGTCCAAACTGTTAAGATTCCTCCCGGACAGACGTGTGACGTGCTGGTCCGAAGCAAGGGGCTTAGGAGAGAGGAAGAAGCAGTTGTGGAACCGGATGTGGCCATGTTGGGAAGCATCGGTTTGACAGGCATGGATACCCTCGTGGGGGATGGTGCTTGGACCGTGGTGCCGGTTTCTAACCCCGGGTTGGAACCACAGTATCTTAGGAAAGATACAGTGTTGGGGAAGGTGTTCACCAGTGAGGCCGTAGTGTCCGCTGGACAGGTGAGCATGAAGGGTGACCCTTCTCCGACCCCTTTGAGTGAGGGACTCGAGAAAATGATATCCGAAACGGATCTGACGGATCGGATGGATCTCGACTCTCTAAGGAGGCTGGTAGTGAAGTATCAGGATGCATGGCAGGTGGAGGGGGAGCCGTTAGGCCGAACCGACAAAGTGTTGCATTCTATCAATACTGGAGATGCACAGCCTTTCAAAATGCCTTACCGACGTTTGCCGTTGGGTAAGAAAGCTGTTGTTGAAGAACAAGTGAAAACCATGCTGGAACAGAAGGTGATAGTGCCTAGCACTAGTCCCTGGTCCAGTCCGGTTCAAATGGTTACTAAAAAGGATGGGTCTATCCGATTTTGTATCGATTATAGACGCCTGAATGGAGTAACCAAGAAAAATGCATATCCTCTCCCCCGAATTGATGAGACTCTGGACTCGCTGGGTGGGAACCAATGGTTCTGCACCCTTGATCTGCAGTCCGGGTATTGGCAGATCGGGATGAAGGAGGAGGATAAAGAGAAGACGGCTTTTACGAGTCACATTGGGCTGTATCAGTTTGAACTGATGCCTTTCGGGTTATGCAACGCCCCGGCCACATTTGAGGCTATGATGGAAACTCTGTTGAGTGATCTATTGTGGCGCAAGTGCTTGGTATACTTGGATGATGTCATTGTCTTCGGCAAGACGTTTGAGGAGTGTGCGTTGAACCTCGGAGAGGTGTTGGAACGAATTCGGTCCAATGGCTTGACATTAAAGCCAAAGAAGTGTGAACTTTTTCGGAAGTCCATGGTCTATTTGGGCCGGATCATCTCCACCGAGGGTGTGCAGGCTGATCCGGCTAAACTGGAGACTGTGGAGACTTGGGAAGTTCCAGAAGGACCAAAGGATATCAGATCCTTTTTAGGGTTCTGTTCCTATTACAGGGACTTCATCCCCGGGTTCTCGAGGGTGTCTCAGCCGCTTCAGCGGTTGAGCCATTGGACTCCGGGGAGGAAAAAAGAACCCTTCCCATGGGGGATGGAACAGAATGCAGCCTTCAAAGAGATTAAGGCGTTATTCCGGACCACCCCGGTGCTGAGATACCCTACGGAGAAGGGGCATTTCATCCTTGACACTGATGCGAGCAATGAGAGCATCGGGGCCGCATTGTCCCAAATCCAGGACGGAGTAGAGGTCCCGTTGGCGTTCGCTAGTAACAGTATGAACAAGGCACAGAGAAATTACTGTACTACCAAGCGAGAGTTGCTCGCGGTGGTGGTATACACGAAGAAGTTTCGGCACTTCTTATATGGAGGGAATTTCACACTTCGTACCGATCATTCGGCCCTCAGGTGGCTCCTTAATTTTAAGGATGCGGAGGGAATGATTGGTCGATGGTTGAATCACCTCAGCGAGTTCGGACTGGAGAACTCTCATATCCAGCACCGAGCGGGCACGAAGCATATTAATGCTGACTGCCTAAGTAGACGTCCGGTACGCCGTTGTGTGCGTCCGGAATGTGGGGATTGTGGTGCTCACAATGCTGTGGTAGCGAGTGTGCGTTTGCCTTATGATGGGTTGTTGCAAAACCTGTTGGATTGGTCCACCGACACTATAAGGACGTACCAGATGGCCGATCCTACCATAGCACGACTGAGGGAGCTTGTCCCTACTGGGGTCTGTCCAGTGAGACCCGAAATATCGCTGGAAAACCGTGAAATGCGACGTTTCTTGGCACAGTTCCATGAACTGGAGGTCCGAGACTCGTTGTTGTGCAGGTGGAAGACTTGTCCCGGAAAGCGGAGGGTATTACAAATGGTAATCCCTGCTGCCATGAGGAAAGACATCCTGTACTACTGCCACGGCCATTCCACTAGTGGGCATTTCGGAAAGAAACGCTCTTTGGAACGGCTGAGTCGGAGATATTACTGGCCCGGAATGTCTGGCGACCTTTTGAGGTGGATAGAGACATGTCCGGCATGTTGTTTAGGCAAGCCTGGTCCTGGACTAGGGAAATTGCCACTGCAGCAGGAGCTATTCGGGGTGAGATTTGCTCGAATAGCCGTGGATATTATCAGCGGAGTGAAACCCACTCCGAAGGGTAATACGTGTATGATGGTAGTCTCGGACTACTATACCAAATACACCCGAGTGTACCCACTAGAGGATCACACTGCTGCTACTTGTGCGGAAGCACTGGTGAAGGGGTGGATCCTCCATCTGGGGGCTCCCTTGATGTTACATAGCGATCAAGGGAGAGAATTTGAGTCCAAACTTTGGGCAGCTATGTGTCATCAGTTGGCTATATGCAAAACTCGGACCAATCCGTACCGACCACAGTCCGACGGGCAGGTGGAGCGGTTCAATCGGACCTTGATCCAGGTTTTGAAGCCATTAGTGAACTCCCATATGGATGATTGGGATGATCAGTGCGAATTTGTGGTACATGCGTATAACAATACGGTCCACACTTCGACTAATTGCACACCAAACCTCTTGGTGTTCGGAGAGGACTTGATCATGCCGGCGGATTTAGTATTCGGGGTGGTAGGGATCAGTCCAGAAGCACCATGTACGGTGCTATTTGTAGAATCTCTACGAGAGAGGTTCAAATTTGCCTACGAAACAGTTAGGGCTCATTTGCTCAAAGCTGCGAATTGGCAGAAGGTAGGTTATGACACCGGATTGAAGTTGCGACGTTTCGTGGTGGGGGATAGAGTAATCCGCCTACACGAACCGCTCTGCAACGTCAAGCTGGCGAATAACTGGGATGGACCACACACCGTGGTTAAATGTATCAGTCAGACGACTGTGTTGATTCAGTCCGAAGCAGGGCGCATCCGGACGAGCCATGTGGCTCGGTTGCGTGCTTGGGCTGGAAGGGAGCTCACCCCGGAAACGGAGGTGGAAGAGGGAACTTCGGAGGCGAAATTTGTACCTTTGGAAGGGGTGTCAGCGGATACCCCTAAGAGAGTGGTACGAAAGAAACCTCAGAAGACCGTGAAAAAGAAAGTCTCGGCAGGCGAAGGAAGAAGGGCCCGGAAAACTAAAATCAAGGCTGGAATTTTAGTTAAGAACGAGAGTCCTTCGGCCAGGTTACGAGAGGTGAACGGGAAACCCGTTCGGCGAAGCCCAAGGCTGGTGGCCAGAGGGGCGGTAACCTAGCTTGTTTACACAACGAGTGTGGTGTCCTGTGTTGTTTTATATGTTATATGTGTGCTACCAACAGGGGCGCTCAGAGTTGAATAGAAAAGAATATTGGAGTGCTCCCCGAGGGTGGTGGACGGATAATCCGGTGGGGTAATCTTCGATTTCCCATATTAATCCACTAATACTCCTGATGAACTCTTTATTCGAAGTATATTTTGACTTTTGCGAGCCGCCTACGTGGCAGTGTGATCCCCCGAGCCCGAGTTGCGGGCGGGAAAGGTCGTGACCTGATTAATCGATAATTGGGTCACACCGGGTAATGGGATCGCGTCCAATCACGCGAGACGCTGCGCATGCGCTTTGTTTTAAAAACAAAAGCGAGGGAACGCCATATTGATTTTGGGGGCTCACCCGGATCAATCGTGCGTGCGGCAGCAGCGGAGAAGTCGGCGTTTTTGGGCAACTAGAAGAGTAGAAGAGTGATAAAAAGAGTAGGAACTGTGAGTACTCTTACCTGGTCCGTCTAAGACAAAGAGGGAGACGGGGAACTAAGTGTTTCCCCGTCAAACTCCCGTCGTAAGACACTTGAAAGAAGTGAGGATGGCCGAGCAGCAGCTCCGCCAGTCCGAACTCTCCGGTCACTCCGAGGTGGCATCCGCCACCGAGGAGCACATGGACGCTCAGAGCCCCAGTGGTGATGAGCTCAGTCAGACTCTGTCGGAACTACGAGTGGATCCGGCCGTGTCACCGATTCGGAAGTCTCCGTCACCCGAGGGTAGCGAGGACTCCGGAATGTTGCGAGGGATCGCCTACAGCGCAGTAGAATCGAACCCCTCCGAGTCGACTGGACATCTCTCTCGGATGTGCAGTCTAAGTATTTCGCCGAGCCTCAAGAAGACAGTTACCAGGAAACTGTCTATGGGAGGCGACAGCGACTCCGACACTGCACGTCCGAGGACGCGTGGTGGCAAGGGTGCTACCCGAGATCGGTCCCGGTCGGCCGATGGCAAGGTCAGTACCAAGGCTCTCAAACACGCAGGTGTTGGAAAGAAGCCTCTGGGGAAGGACGAGCCTAAAAAGCCCGATCCGAAGAAGCCTAGTACCCAGGGTACTAAGAAAGCGGATCCGAAGGTTGCCACTGCCACAGTAACCAAAGATTCGAAGACGGTCACTCCCAAGGCTCCGACTCCAAAGGGGCCAAAGGAACAAAAGAAAGCTGATCCGAAGCAATCGGCTAAAGATCTGAAGAAGAAGGGACAGACGTCCGGCAGCAGTCAGGCTGTCAAGACTCCGGTCCCTCCTAAGTCAAACATCCCGATCCCTAGCAAGGAGAAGGATGCTGGGAAAGCAGTTGGAACGTCAGCTGCTCCGACTTCAGCCGTGGATGTGTTGTCCTTCTCGCGAGGGTTGGATAACAGCTCTGCAGTGGCCGCTACGGCCGCAGCCATGGCTGGTACGTCCGGGCACGGGGGAGCTCGTCCGAAAACGACAACTCACCCATCCGACACTAGGACTGAGGAGGCTATGGATGCATCATCCGCAGCTGAAACGGTCCGAGTTGTGCAGGAGGTGCTGTCCGGCATCACCTTCCAGCTACCTGCTCCAGTGGGGCAAAGAAAAGAAGTCCCCGTTCGGGTGGAGACGCCTCCTCAAGGAGCAGCCCCCGTCCGAGTGGAGACTCCTCAACAGCAAACCGAGCCCCGTCTGGAGCCGTCCACTATGGATACTTCTGATGAGGTCGGCAAGCTGGACCAAGCCGCAGGCGGTGGTCCGGGTGGATCGGGGGTACCAGTAATCCCCCCAGTCCAACATGAAGTATGGGATAAGGAGGACGCCGATGTCCCATCCCTGCTACGAGGAGCCATCATCGCACAGATGAGCAAGGATGAGATCAGGTCATTTGACTTGATCCAGATGAGAACCTTCCGGGGGCTGGACATTCTGTCCGACCGGTTCCCGACCTGGTTCCCGGCCCACGTGACGGCTGCAATGGAAGGCTTCAAAGACCAAGCTGCTAACGCTCGCTTGGTTGCTGAGACTGAAGGGCGCCCCGAACTACTCGCGGCCCTTGAATACGACCTGCAAACCGCAGAAGAATTCAAGGTCGTGCATAATCGGAAGGAGAAAAGGCGACATCTGACGCCAGCCATGAGGCTGGCCCGGAATATGGAGAAAAAGACTAACGAGTCTATTCTCAATGATACTCTGGAGGACGAGATTGTCCAACAGAGCACAGCTGCTACTAGAACTGCTGACACTAGTAAGATGGAGAAGGCCAGTCGTAGGCATCAATACCTACGAGAGACCATTCGGTTAACATCTCTGAACGCGGGTCAGTCCCCGGAAGAGGTGGATGTAGTTCTGAAGGGATTGGACAAAAACACAATCGCGGACAACGAACTGCAGCTATTGGTCCGGAATGCCCTCCGAGCCAATGCCGCTAGTGGGTTTCATTTCTTTAAACCCATGTGTATAAATGACTGTATTAAAGATAAGCGGTCATCCAAGCTTCCGGAGGAGGTGGGGCCCGACGGTCTCTCCGACGACGAAGAATGGATCAAAACTGATCCTTTAGACAAGTCGGTACAGCTGTACCACTTCGAATTGCTGGAGAAGGTCCGGACTGGTAGCACCAAATACCATTCGCTCCTTCAGAAGGCAAAATTGGCATGGGCAATGTCTAGATGGCATTCATTTAGTAAGTGCCCATTCAAAGCTTGTCAGGACATCGACGAGACCCTGGAGAAACCCCGAACTTGGCCTACCAAGGTTCGGTATGCCAGACATCTTACCCGCTTTCATGTACGTCATCTCATGCGATATGACTGCCTGAGTGTGGGTTCGAAGGGCAGCAAGGGTTGTCCGAATGGGGGTCTGTTCTACACCAGAGCAGATACCATTCGACACCTTGCCAAGTTCCATGGCTTGGCTCTGGAGACCGCAGCGGAACGCATTCAGGCCGCTCACGCAGAAGTCTACTCCCATTTCGGGACCACGGTAGACAAGAATGACAACCTCGAGGTGGATTTTGGCACCAACGAGAAAGGGAAGGTGCGGGTATTCTACAAGGTAAACCCGGACCGCACGTATCTCCATGTACCGGAGGGCGAACTCTACGATGAATTCGAAGAGTATCAGCAGCGTACCAGTACGCGGAAGCGGCGAGCTCCGAGAAAATCCGACGGATCCTCGGAGCCCACCGACCCGAAGAAACAGAAAACGGACGAAAGGCAGTCCGTTATGGAGAAGGCAGATCCGGGGTACAAAGGACCGGCATTTACCTCTCGCACGACTGACTGGAAGTCGGGCCCCCAGGGCAAGCCACCTCGGCCAAGTCCGGAGGATCCGAACTCCAGTACGGGAGGGGCGTTCGTTGACGAATTCCCCAATATAGATTTGGTTCCGGGAGCAGAGTCACAGACTCTCACCCAGACGGGGAAGACCAAGGCTTCGGTGAAGCAAAAGCCGAAGCCCACACAGACTCCGGATCCCCCTCAGGAGGCTCCGGAGGGGCACCATGTCTTACGACTAAGGGGCCCTCCCTCGTTTCCTCCCGCCGACTTCAAGTCCTACGAAGCCGGACAGGAGGCCTTGAATCGGTGGCAGGATAACTTCCACCGATTGCTTACTGGCTTAAGTCAGGAGGTGGCGATGTTGTCGCTGGACACAGTGCATCATCTCCACCGGAGTGAAGTCGCTACTCAGAAAGCAGCGGCCACGGAGTCGGTTCAGGAGGAGCGTGAGAATGCTCGGACTGAGCGAGTTGCTGCTAAATCCGAAAGGAAAAAGCAGAAGCTGGCAGTCAAGAACGCCGAGGAAAAACTGGACCACGAACGTCGGAGGTTCAGAGACTGTTTCGCGCACGAGATGCACGAATGGGATGGGACTCGTGCTCAAATCGAGCTCTGGCTCCAGGAGCTGACTCTGGCGGAAGCTGAGTCAGACTCTGATGATGAGGAGGCTGCGGCCCAGTCGAGTCCTAAAGACGACTCGGAGTCCGGATAGGATTATCCTATCTTAGGACCCGATCAAGAAGAAGGGGGGGTATTTTAAATATACCAACCCTACATGTGAAAAACACTCTATTATAGGGTGTTCAAGGATCCGGACGAGAAGAAGCGGCAGGCTGGCTACGCAAGGAGTCAGTCTGCCAGGCAGAACGGACGGAGGAGGACGAGGAGATCCGGAGAGAAACCCAAAGCTCGGGACAGGAGTACGCTACCACCATGGATCTGATACGAGATGTTTTTTTCTATACAAACTATATATATCAGGACCGAGTGCTCCTAATGATAAGTCCGAAGATCGCCTGGAGGCAGGACTTGGAATTTTTTTTTATATACTACTATAAGCTCCCGAGCATGAGCTATGAACTTTCTCGTTCCGGTTAGTAGGAGCTGAATGAAGTAGGTTCTGAAAGCCGGGCGGAATGCATCATCAACAACAGAGGATCCGGATCTTCGCTGTAAAATCACGTATGATATCTTTTGTAATAATACTTTAATATGTTTCTAAAAACCTTAAGAGAAGTGATAGTGTTTATCACTTATAAAGTATTATTCATTACGAGTGTAATTAGCTCGGGGTCTTGAAGGGACGAAATTTTTTACTGTGATATTGTACTTTTTCAAGTGTTGTGTATACTATATGTATAGATTAACTCCATCTATCCTAGGGAATGGGGCGTAATTTTAATTACGATCTATATGTGTAGATATGTGTGTAATTAATACCTTTTGTGTTCAACAGTAACGTCATATTGTTTGTAAGGTATAACTTTAATAAACCCCTAAGGTGGTATTTATAAGATAATGCCAGTCCGAAGTGTTTTCGGACTATAACCTTAATTATTTACCTCCCGGTTATTATCTGGTAGGGGGTAGTGTAGGGGCTAGGGTTATACGGGGTTATTATATGACGAGTGCTGTTGGATGCTGTGTTGCGAGCTCAGTCCGAACCCTTCAGTCCGACGGTAGGTGGCGACACCTACTCCGGGCTTGGGGTATGGACAGAGGTCGCTATAGGCTTCCGGTCTGCGTGTGCGCACGCAGGTTGGCTGCCTATATATACCCGGCATCTGACGGTACTCGTCGGTTACTCTGAGCCACGCTGGTGAAGAGACCCCGTGATCATATCGGCTGCTTAGCCTACTGACCCGTTCCGAACTCTATAGGGAGTTCGCACACTTAGTGACTGCTTGTTTAGGTTTACCTGAATAAACCTGATATTGCAACCTGTAACACTTGATCCGAACTGTGTCGACTTTGTTCTTTAATTGATACTCTACCAATATCATAAAGATACGAAAGATCGTTTATTACAAGTGTATAATGTAGGGGAAGTGACATTCAAAACGCAGAAACCTGGTTTTTCCTGTTCGATTCACGGCTGAGACCTGAAGCCACCATAGAAGGGGCTATACTAAACGCGGAAGAACATACGCGTGAAAAGGGTCTCCTATGTGTATTCTGGAACATACACAGTCTGTCAAGGAAAATTGAAAGTCTCAGACTGTTTTGTTACAATAGACTGCCTGATGTAGTATGTATTAGCGAAACTTGGTGGAAAGAGATTGACGACAGTGCTAACTACCAAATAAATGGCTATACCCTACACAGATGGGATCGCCCAATGACATAAGCTGGAGGACTCTGTGTATATGTCAGGGACAAAATAGCCCATGTTTGTCCTAAAGACGCAGTATTTAATATAAAGAATGATCACTGCGAGTTAATGGTAATTAAACTGATACGAAAGGGTTGCAAACCTGAATTTATTTTTAATGTATATAAGCCGCCTGTTAACTATCCGCCGGACATGCCCCCCAGGGGCAACCCTAAGCTATTTGTTGAACATGTAACAGCTGCTGTCATTGAGGCTAAATCGCAATATAAGAACTGTCATGTGACTATCTGAGGTGATTTTAACATTCCCCTTGCACTGAACCAAATTGGCAAGTCGGTGCTTGACCCGTTATGTAAGGCCCATATGTTACAAGGATATATTGACGAGCCAACTAGGCCATTGCATCATATAAATGTTATTGATCAGATATTAGTAGTATAGTATGTATCGGAACGGGACTATAGTTAAGTACTGTTTATTACTCAATCGACCTGCAGCCAATCAGAGGCCTCCCTTTTGGCGGGAAATTCAAAAGCAGCCAATGAGAGGCCTCCCTTTTGGCGGGAAATTCAAATAGGTCACGTGACCGGAAGTGACCTACTTCCGGTCACGTGACCTTTGGGCGGGAAATTCAAATAGGTCACGTGACCGGAAGTGACCTACTTAAGAGGGTCACGTGACCACCATGTTGGCGGGAAATTCAAATAGGTCACGTGACGGGAAGTGACCTACTTAAGGGGGTCACGTGACTACTAGGTTGGCTTTCAAAATAAGTCACTTGAGATTTTGATGGATAAATAAATTTAAAAAAAGAAAAAAAAAGCAAGCTGAAAAAGCTTGCTAAAAAATAATTTAAAAATACGGCTCTTTTTTTCTAGGAGGGGGGGAGAGGGGCACTCTGGGGGGCACTCTTTAAGATGCATGGGGGGGGAGGGGGGGAGGGGGGGAGGGGCAGGGTTTTTTAAGAGTGAGACTCGCTTCTCTGCCCTCTCTAAAAGAGAGGGCAGAGAGGCGAGTCTACTTACAATGAAAGGTATCATGATTGCGTTTATGATGATGTGCATCTGTTGCTGGCTAGACTTTCAAGCAAATTTGCCAAAGTCCAGCCCGTTATTGAATGTCCGGCCTAGCCTGACCCTCAGTAGAACAGTCCTTGACCCATATATTATAGTCCAGCAGCGCCTGACCCTTGTATGAGAGTAGTATTGGCGACATTGGCTGACTCTGATATTTACCTGTGTGTACGGAGAGAGGAGAGGGTTCACAGCCACAGCTCTCTTAAGGCAAAGCTTGCGCTTATAGAGCACTACTAGTGGAAGTCTGAATAAGGAAGCTATGGCGGTTGTCTTCAAAAAAAATATAAAATAGCCATGGCGCATGTCGATGTCGCTTAATTATGCTCATATCTCATGTCGATTTTAAGAATTGCTCATGTCACCTGTCACTATGTTTTTCAAGCTTCATGTCAAATGTCACTAGACCTCATGTCGAATGTCGATTCTAAGAAACAGGTATGTCACCATCTCGAATTTAGCGGTCCACATTGCTGCTGCTGCTGCTGCTGCTGCTGCTGCTGCTGTTGCTGTTGCTGATTTGCTGTTGCTGCTGCTGTCGGTGCTGCTGCTTGTGCTGCTCGTGCAGCTGCTGCAGCTGCTGACAGCTGCTGCTGCTTGTGCTGCTCGTGCGGCTGCTGCAGTTGCTGACGATGTCACGGATGCTGTTGACAGATGCTGCTGCTTGTGCTACTCGTGCAGCTGCTGCTGCTGACGATGTCACGGATGCTGCTGACAGATGCTGCTGCTTGTGCTGCTTGTGCAGCTGCTGCAGCAGCTGCTGCTTGTGCTGATCGTGCTGCTGCTGCTGACGATGTCACGGATGCTGCTGACAGATGCTGCTGCTTGTGCTGCACGAGACCGAGTAGCCGCTATTACTAATGCTACTAATACTAGTATGAGAAAATACATTTAGTCAGTCGACTAAATCAAAGAGGTTTTCTGACTTCAGTGGATCGTTTAGCCATCGGCCACAGGCAAAACTTGAAACCATTTTATACATGGGGCAATTGGCAGAGTCGAAACATGTTGGTACGATGGGGTCGATCATGTTCATCATCAGTTCAGGCAAAGGAAGTGTGTCGACAGCACGCGAAAACTTCATGTCTGGATGTTTCAACACAACACTTTTTATCACACTCACACAGCTGCTTTGAAGAGTGAATCCTTGACCAAACTTGAGCTTTTCCAACACAGCTTTGGCCTCCTTCTGTGCAGTAAGGGATCTCTCTTTCGGGGTCATCGCAGTGCTGGCTAGCATGTCCTCAAAGTCTTTAACATAATGTTCCAACGGGCTACAAATGATGTACTCCAGATGATCGTCCGCATATGTCGTCTCCTCGCACCATATTGTGTCTTCTCCTGTTTCGAATTCCGTCATTTTCTGAACAATCTCCTCGTGAGTGCGTTGCATATATCGAAGCTCCTTCAAAGACCAGATAACTTGTATGCCGAACCCTGAAAAACCTGAAGGAATTTCACCACTACAGTCACGCCAACTATACAGAGCTAAGAAAAATAGCTCCAACAAAATTTTCTCCCTCTGTCCAAATGAAACTACTTCCGTTCCGATGAAGTTGAAGCATGCTTCTATCCATTGCTCCTTGGTGACGTCCTTCCAATGTTTCTTTACCTCACATGCATCATAGGGCACTGTTTCTCTTCTTGCTTCTAGTGGGAGTTGCTTTTTCTTTCTTGGACTCATTTGGAGAGTTTCGATGCTCTGTAGCGTCGACACTTCGATAAGAAAAGAAGCTGTAAAAGTAGAAATAACCCTCATAACATGCTGAGCGAGCGTGGAGTGGACGATGCTACGATGATGAAGGGCGAGTCGAGAAAGTGTGATGGGTGAGAGCGACGTTTCACTCCTTATGTACCCTGTCCTAGATAATCCTCTTAAACAGCTGAAAAGACTCTCTCAGTACAGAGTCTCTACTCAATTAAGTGATCTGTTAAGTAAGTTTTCACATGCTACTTGACTACTGCAGGTGGGTTTAGACTTAAGCAGCTTAGTGCACACACGTGTCTGTTAGAAAGCTACCTGCACACCTGCCTTCCTTTTTCACTAGTATTTACCCCTTGCCGACTAATAAGGCGCCTATACACGTGTCAGCCTCCTTATATACGTCATTCTTCCTCTCGAGAGGAAGAAGCGTGTCTCTTCGTTTTTTTTTGTTTAAGAAGTGAGGGTCTTTAAGATCACGTGCCTGGAAGCGACTTGATGAAGCAAGTGACTAGAAGCGACGACGTCACATGCTTTAATGAGGCGATCAGCTGTGACTGGCGGCGGCGGCGGCGGTGGCAGCGGCGGTGGTGCTGGTGGTGGTGGTAGTAGACGTTACTGTGGTCAGAGGTGATATGGTTTTTTTCCAACAGAAATCAGAGCTTTTATACAGAGGGAGTTTAATCCTATTTCCAACAGCACCCCAGCTGTCCAGCAGCCGCTCCGCTCCGTAAGAGCTTCTTAAGAGCTTAGATGACGAGGGGGATGTCATCACCATCTTTGGTGGCCAGCTGAAAATGGTGTTTTTTCTTTATCCATTAGCCTTACCTCCTACTCCCTACCTGAGGACGACTCTCTCCCCCTTTAGCATTCATTGTAACAAACGTCAGAGGTCAGGTGAAAATCGGATTTTCATGCACAGCCTTAGTCAGCTGTCACGCCTATTGAACTAGCTAGCCGCCGCCGGCCGGTCTACTCACCCCAGCTGTCCAGCAGCCGCTCCGCTCCGTAAGAGCTTCTTAAGAGCTTAGATGACGAGGGGTATGTCATCGCCATCTGTGGTGGCCAGCTGAAAATGGTGTTTTTTTTCCTTATCCATTAGCCTTACCTCCTACCCCCTACCTGAGGACAACTCTCTCCCCCTTTGGCATTCATTGTAACAAACGTCAGAGGTCAGGTGAAAATCGGATTTTCATGCACAGCCTTAGTCAGCTGTCACCCCTATTGAACTAGCCGGCCGCCGCCGGCCAGTCTACTCACCACAGCAGGAGGCGGTGATTTTTTTTTGTTTTACACTTAAGTCGCTCACCACATGCACACGACTGTACTCACAGACAGACACTCCAGTCTTAGGGGGTCCTGCTTCACACTACACGCCTCCTGTAGTTTTTTTGTATACACACTCTAAGCTCATGACTGCTTAATCCTTTATACAGCTAATGCGCGTTGAATTAGTACAGTCGGTACACCGCCCGCTCATGGCAGGCCATCTCTCAAAAAAAAAAGGAGGGAGGGGGGAAAGAGATCCAGCTGAAAACGTCATGACTTATGTCTTTTGTTTCTCTTTGGGAATGTCCGCCGGTCAGCTGGCGGCAGCAACTGCTTAATCCTTTATACAGCTAACGCACGTTGAATTGCTGAACAAGGCAGTAAGTAGCTTAGCTCGTGTCAGTCGATCTCTCAAAGGGGAGGGGGAAAGGGATCCAGCTGAAAACGTCATGCCTTATGACTTTTTGTTTCTCTTTGTGAATAGTCACCGGTCAGCCGGCGGCAGCTGAAGAGAGCTGTAAGTAGCTTAGCTCTAGAAGCGAGAAGGAGTATATAAGGGGCCTGGAAACATCCGTTCACTCACTCAGTCTTTTGCTGCTCTCTACAGGCACCACCATGAGCAAAACACAACAACTACTGTCGTCCAAGGATCTAATCGAGTTCAAGAACAAGAAGAATACGCAGAACGGTGATCGTTTACTGTCAGCGTCTCCTCTTGCTACTGAAATTGAGACTACCGCCGCAACCGCTTGGTCTTATCACCCTCCCGCTGTAGCGAGCGCACACAGCAGTAGTAGTGGTAGTAGTAGTCGTCGTAGTAGCGACGTTGTTACACTCGCGACGGTTGTTGCTGCTGAGCACGCTGCTGCTGCTACTGCTGCGCCTGCTGCTGCTACTGCTGCTGCTGCTGCTGCTGCTGCCGCGCCTGTTACTGCTGTGCTTGCTGCTGCTGCTGCTGCTGCTGCTGCGCCTGTTACTGCTGTGCTTGTTACTGCTGCGCTTGCTGAGGCTGCTGTGCCTGCTGCTGCTGTGCCTGCTACTGCTGCGCCTGCTACTGCTGCACTTGCTAGCGCTGCGCTTGCTCCTGCTGCTGCTGCTGCTGCTGCTGCTGCTGCTGCTGCTGCTGCTGCTACACCTCTTGCTGCGACTACCGCTACTAGTACTGACACGCAGCACGTTGCACAGAACCTCTCCACCGCTTCATCAACCGACGCCATCAACGCTGCTCGCGCTGAGACTTACAGCTATTCGGACACTCAGCCCCAGCAGCGCGTAGTAGACATGCATGTCCTAAAGCAACAGGGTGAAACAGAGAACGACGCTGACGACGAGGCGTACGAGGAACCCGAAGGGTCACGGGCGCACAGTCCGTTTTTCGACCTCATTTCCACTGGTAGTGCGTCCGGTCCGTGGCGACTGCCCTCACCAATACCTTACGAAGTCATGTGGTTGCCCTGTTCCGACAACGAGTCGTCTGATACCAGCGCAGACGCTGCTCCTGTTATTGGTTCTGCTGCAGTAGTACCTGTATCATCATACTTCAAAGCAGAGCCGTTAGGATACTTGTCAGACGCTATGCTACTGAAAATAAGTAGTAAGTTGCCGACATCAGATTACATACGGTTAGGTTCATTCCTTGAAGTGAACTTGAAGGATATGGGATATCTCAGTTGTGAGACAAGTGTCATAACTCAAGCTAGAGAAATGTTCACTACTTGGTACCAGAAAAGTTGTACTAGTAGGTGGAAGGACCTAGCCGCCGCCTTGGAAGAATCTTACCGTATGGACCTCATCAAATTCTCACGTGAGTACATGGACAAGCATGACATGTGGGATGGCTTAGAGAGTGGAGACATGGAGTGGAAAGTGCAGAAATATTTCTCTCTTTTAGCTGAGCTCTGCCCTAGAGACTGGAAGACCATAGGGATCTACTTAGGGTTGACTTCTCATGAAGTAGCTTCCATCTCTCAACCTGTGCCTTCTGACAGGACTGTGAAGAACCCTGTCTATGAAGTGCTGAAAGCTTGGAAGTACAACGAGACGTCTGAGCCTATGGCTCTGATGAAAGTGTTGGAAGACTACATGGGACGCGGCGACGTCGCAATGTATGTTCAAGGGTTGTATGCAGCTGTACCCAAAGAAATAAAAGTGAGCTGTGACACTCCAGTGTTGACCACTCTCGTCTGATCCCTGCAGTAAGATGGACATCTGTTGAAATCGATCCTACACTACAGACGTCTTTCACTATGCTAATAGCATCGTGTGGTAAGAGGCGTCTAGTATTCGAAGTGATAAACAACGTTTATTTTTTTAATATTTGGTAAATAAGTGAAAAAACAAAAAAAAGAAAAACATGCCGCAGGACGTTTGCGAAAAGTGTTTCAAAATTTTTAAAAGACCGTACAATCACGAGTGACCCGTAGAAAAATGAAGAACAATATTTTCTGCCACCGAGATCGACTTCTGACAGCGAACTGACGGGCGTCAAAATGGCCGAAATCCGACTACGCCACATGTCAGAAAGTTTAGTATGACAAGAAGAAGCAAACTATGACAGATTACTTGATCCACTACAACAACGAAGACGTTAAATCTTTCATAGAAGCTTTTTGAAAAAATCACGCTATTTTTTTCCAACATAGCAGCCTTGTCATGTTGAAAGACGCCATCTCTCTCGCCAGTTTGACTTTACAAGACCTCTTCCAAAAAACCTATAAGCCGTGTTCACAACGTTCCCTCCGTTCGACGCCGTCCTCCACGCTCTGATCAAAGAAAATGTAGTCAGTGGTCCTTCCATCATCTTCCATAGATTTCACGAGAAAGAGTGTATAGGTGTCTTATAAGTCGGCAGAGGGTGAATACTAGTGAAAAAAGGAAGGCACGTGTGCAAGTAGCTTTTTCTAACAGACATGTGTGTGAACTAAGCTGCTTAAGTCTAAACCCACCTGCGGTAGAAGCTCTGTACTTAGAGAGTCTTTTCAGCCGTTTAAGAGGCTTATCTAGGACAGGGTACATAAGGAGTGAAACGCCGCTGTCACCAGTCACACTTTCTCCACCCGCCCTTCATCTTCGTAGCATCGTCCACTCTACGCTCGCTCAGCACGTTACGATGGTTAGTTCTGCTATTTTCTTTATTTATGAAAGTGTTGACGCTACAGAGCATCGAAACCCTCTCGAAATGAGTCCAAGAAAGAAAAAGCAACTCCCACTTGAAGCAAGAAGAGAAACGGTGCCCTATGATGCATGTGAGGTAAAGAAACATTGGAAGGACGTCACCAAGGAGCAATGGATAGAAGCATGCTTCAACTTCATCGGAACAGTAGTTTCATTTGGACAGAGGGAGAAGATTTTGTTAGAGCTATTTTTCTTAGCTCCGTATACTTGGCCTGACTGTGGTGAAATTCCTTCAAGTTTGTCAGTCTTCGCCATACAAGTTATCAACTCCTTGAAGGAGCTTCGATATATGCAAGGCACTCAGGAGGAGATTGTCAAGAAAATGACGGAATTCGAAACAGGCGAAGACACAATATGGTGCGAGGAGACGACATATGCGGACGATGATCTGGAGTCCATCATTTGTAGTCTGTTGGAACATTATGTTAAAGACTTTGAGGACATGCTAGACAGCACTGAGATGAACCCGAAAGAGAGATCCCTTACTGCACAGAAAGAGGCCAAAGCTGTGTTGGAAAAGCACAAGTTTGGTCAAGGATTCACTCTTCAAAGCAGCTGTGTGAGTGTGATAAAAAGTCTTGTGTTGAAACATTCAGACATGAAGTTTTCGCGTGCTGTCGACACACTTCCTTTGCCTGAACTGATGATGAACATGATCGACCCTATGGTACCAACACGTTTCGACTCTGCCAATTGTCCCATGTATAAAATGGTTTCAAGTTTTGCCCGTGGCCGATGGCTAAACGATCCACTGAAGTCAGAAAACCTCCTTGATTTAATCAATTGACTAAATGTATTTTCTCATACTAGTATTAGTAGCATTAGTAATAGCGGCTACTCAGTCTCGTGCAGCACAAGCAGCAGTATCTGTCAGCGGCATCCGTGACATCGTCAGCAGCAGCAGCAGCAGCTGCACAAGCAAAAGACAAACGCCGTAGTCTCCTCATCCAGACCTCCGCTAGTAGCGCTCTATAAGCGCAAGCAGTGGCTGTGAACCCCCTCCTCCCGCCGTACACACGGGTAAATATCAGAGTCGGCCAATGTCGCCAATACTACTCTCATACAAGGGTCAGGCGCTGCTGACCTATAATAGATGAGTCAAGGACTATTCTACTGAGGGTCAGGCTACGCCGGAAATTCAATAACAAGCTGGACTTTGGCAAATTTGCTTGAAAGTCTGGCCAGCAAGAGTCCGGCATACTCTCCCAAGAGTTCAGCATTGCCAGACTATGGCATGAGGATCCCGCATGGTCAGACTTTCAAAAGCAAGTTTGCCAAACTCCAGCTTTTTATTGAATGTCCGGCGTAGCCTGACCCTCACTAGAATAGCCCTTGACCCATCTATTATAGTCCAGCAGTGCCTGACCTTTGTCTGAAGGTAGAATTAGCGCTATTGTGTGCCTCTGATGTTTGCCTGTGTGTAGTCAAACCTCGCCTGAGAGAGACATACTTCAGAAAGAAAAGAAAGCGGCGTGAGAAGGTGACGGGATCCTAAGTGTCAACCCTAAGACTTACATTTGCTACGATCAAATCAGCGGCACCGGTGAAAGAAAATCTCAAAAAAAGTGTACAGAAGTAGTCGTCTTCTTAAATGTTTTCGAAAACGAAAAACTCTCCTTGCGGTAAATATAAATTTCAAAAGTGGTACGAACCAAAAATGGACACTTACACCATGGAGAAAGATGACGTGCGCTACTTGTATTATAAGCGTCGCGTGCATTCTAACGGTGTGACAACGAGTCCTTTAAATATGAAAAAAAAGTGTGTTATTGATTGATTGAGCGCATCTTTTCAAAAAAAGAGTGTTATTAGAATTGAAAAAAAGAAAATAAAAAAATAAAATAAAATTATTGTTGTGTTTATTTTCATACGTCTTCTTTTATTAGTAAGTAAAACAATTATAACAATTAACTAGCGTGTCCTCTTAAAGTGACACTTCCTCCGGTCGCTGCTGAATCGTCTAATTAAGGCATGTGTCGTCGTCACTTCTAGTCACGTGACTCATCAGGTCACTTCGGGTCGCGTGATCCTAAAATCGATCACTTCCTAAACAAAATTAAATTAAGAGACACATTTCTTCATGACCCAACCAATCAGAGGTCTCCATTTGACCAGAAGTAGGCCCCTCATTTGCATAAATGGGTCACTTCCGGTGTACCAGCCAATCAGAAGCCTCTAACTAAGTCAAGGTCACTTGACGTCACTTCCGGTATGCCCTTATATGTACATGTGAAGGTCACATGACGTCACTTCCGGTATGCCCTTATATGGGCGTGTGACGTCACATGCCGTCACTTCCGGTATGCCCTTATATGGGCGTGTGACGTCACTTCCGGTCAAAATGGAAGCCTCTGATTGGCTGAGTCATGACCTTGACCTCTAACTAGGTCAAGGTCACGTGACGTCACTTCCGGTATGCCCTTATATGGGCATGTGACGTCACTTCCGGTCAAATGGAGGCTTCTGATTGGCTGCAGGTCGATTGAGTAATAAACAGTACTTAACTATAGTCCCGTTCCGATACATACTATACTACTGATATTTACGCATTCAGAAATCGTTGCCGACACAGGTGCATTACACATTAATATCTCAGACCATGTACCAGTATTTATTAGATTTAAGAAAGCCAGAAACCCTAATAGAAGGGAAAAGTTTAGTGGCCTATCCTATGTCAACTATAATCAGCAAAATGTCATTTAGGAGTTGAGATCTCATAACTGGGAAGAGTTTATCTCCTTCATGGATGTTAACAGAGCATGGGACTTTATGGAACAGGCTATAATCAAAATGGCTGATAAGCTGCACCCGATAAAAGAATTTAAAGTAAGATCTGACTGCCCACCCTGGTTAACCAAAGAACTTTTAGAACTTTACAATGACAGGGATAGGGCCATGGCTTGGGCCATTCAATCTGGCTTAGAAATAGAAAAGGAGCGAGCCAGACAATACAGAAACCTCGCTAATTGCTCCACAAGAAAAGCTAAGGGGAAGTATATTAGGTCTCAACTCATCAAATACAGAAATAACTCAAGAAAATTTTGGGAGATGGTGGCTATCTTGTTGCCAAAGAGAAAAGGTTGTAGGTTGGTAAATTTGATAATGAGGGAGGACGATGAAGACATTCCTGTCCCCTCTGATGAGGTAGCAGGAGTCATAAACAGTTTCTTCGCTAATGTTGGTAAGCGTCTGGCTGACAACATACCATTGACCCCTCCTCCACCCCCCGAGAAAGACACAGCCCCCAGGGACAGTTTCTCATTTGGTATAGTTATCAGGCAGGACGTGGTAAAAGAAATCAATAAGATTGACATCTATAAATCGTCTGATTTCAAACACCTTCCTGCTAGACTATTAAAAGAATCCCTGCTTATGTTGAGGGTAGAATTCACCCACATACTTAACTTATCTATTGTGTACAATATTACCGGAAGTTAGTTGAACGCCGGTTACCCGGTAACATATTTTCCCGCGTCGTCAAATCTCAATGATATTTTCCCAGACAAATGGAAAACTGCTACTGTCGTCCCTGTCCCCAAAATCCCAAACGCCACGACTCCCTCAAACATGAGACCTATATCTTTGCTATCTGTAACTGGCAAAATTTTGGAGAGATTCCTACACTCCCAGTTTTATAATTATCTTGAAATTAATAATCTGCTTACCGGTAGTCAGAACGGTTTTCGTAAATCTAGATCTACTCTTGACACGGTATACCATGTAGCCCATAATAATGATGTAAACAAAATTAAAACTGGAATTGTATTTTCAGATTTTTCCAAAGCTTTTGATTCTTTACACCATTCTTTACATATATATATACATTCTATATCATTGATTCTCTCGGGCATAACTTTGCTAATAGGTGTTAGGCTATTGGTCTATGCCCTGGAGGAATCGCCCATATCATTGATTCCCTCGGGGCATAGCCTTATATTAACTTATAGTTATAAAGACTGAACTAACTACGGTACAGACTATATTGATACACATCACATCAGTTGCCCCCGGGGCATTGACCAGTAGTGTATAATTGTAGAAGTCAAGGCTATGCCCTGAGGGAATCAATGATGTATACGATGCCCCCAGGGCATTGACCAATAGTGTAAGTTTGTAGAAGTCAAGGCTATGCCCTGAGGGAATCAATGATATATATATATACAATGCCCCTGGGGCATTGAGCGAAATATACGTGTCAGAACAGCGCGGCAGCAGACACGCTTATACACGGCCCTCAGGGCATGAGCCAACGTAACAAGTTGCGTCCTGCTGATGAATCACCTCGAGATATTCCATCCCAGGTGGTTGCTACTCCACCAAGACGTGTATCTGTGGTATCTAAGAGAGCTCCAGCAAACTTTTGTGCCTAAATAACTTTTCTATTTCAGAGACTGACATATTTGTGTTTCTGTCACTACTGTTTAGGGTAGGTTCACCCTGAGTCAAACTCATACCTTGAGTCAACCACTTTTGACATGAAATTACAAGTTCAATATGCATCTGGTGACAATAAACTCTCACTGATTTAAGAATTCAAGTGTTTTCCAAATATATACTGCACATTGCATCCACATCATCACTCTTTTTCATACTGTAAAATCAGTCAGAAGTACTCCTGTTTGACCTGTTTTGGCAAACAGAGAATGAAAATCTCCCCACTGTTCATACTTTTTGGTAGTTGATTTGAAGTGTTTGTCCCTTTCATACACAGTGTCAATCAGTTTTGTGAGCTGCATATGTATCTAAATCACACAAATCATGTCTTTATTGAGCAAAATTAATTTCCTAAATTATATTTAGGACTGATTTCGTAAGGTATACCCATTTCACCTTAAGTCAGCCATGAATTCACCCTAAGTCAGCCACATCATACCTTAAGTCAACCATGGGGGTTTTCTTCTAGGGAATCTCCCCTGGAATTCTCTCACCTTGAATTTCTGTCCAAGAACATTCCCTCTACCCTTGTGAATACCTCCTCCTTCCAGAATACCCTCTTCTACTACTGGGTTAAGGATAGCAGGCCTACTTGTGTATTGTAAAGAGGGCAAGGGTGAAATGCAAAAAGAGGGGAGAAAAGGGGGATGAGAAGGCAGAGCCCCCCATATATTCATTAGAACTCCATACTGCATGTCTATAATGTTATATTTGGTCCTCATTGCTCATTCAAGTAATATTTACTTGTATTGATAGCTCATAATGCAATTGTATTCACCTAAGGTACAGTACTGACTTTGTCTTGATTATTCCATATTCAATAAATCATTTTCTTCTCTTTTGTTAGTTGTAACATATTGATATATGATGCATGCATTCATCCATTTATGAAAATCAGAAAATTACTGGTTTATTCCACATATTTCTGGTAATTGAAACATGGCTGACTCAAGGTGCATTTTGGCTGACTTAGGGTGAAAAGGGGCAATTCTGAATACTCTGATAAATCATGGAATTAAATACTGTAAACTGATATATGGCATTGTAAGACATCATGAAAGTTACTCTCCAGAGCAATACCTAAAGTTTGGTTCAATTGTCAAGGAAATGCACAAAAACTCTAGGAGCAGTTAGACCTGAAAGGTAGCTCATGAAAAAACATGAATCAGACCGGTTGAAAGTGGTGAACCTACCCTATGTTAAAGTAACATTACATAAAAATAAGAGCTATGGTTTACTAGATAAAGGACTATATACAGTGAAAGACTCACAAGAACTTAAAGCATATTACTCCTTATAGTATACCCAAGGAATCTCAAAGAGACCAAAGACTTTGATTTGTCTAATCACATGTTTATTCCAGCATATACATATCTATGTCAAAAGCATCAAGTGTGGAGTGTTGTATACGTATGTTATCCTACGACGAGTACTGACGACCTAATGAACAGCAGCAGCTTCATATAACCTTTGGTCTGTACAACATGATATCCATTCATGAGATAACCGCTGGTTCATGTAATAATGCATGTGACTTGAATACATAATAGATATGTATGTGCATCAGTTGGAGCATACAAGCTGTGAGTCAGAGTGATGTTATACTTCTTTATTATCAGTTGAGTTACCAGTAGATCTAGATCAATACATGTTGTGACACTGTCTGCCATGTGCGCTCAAGTCCGCCATCTTGGATTCTGCTGTCGCACGTAATGCGCCCCCAAACATCTCACTTTTATCAAAAGAATTTTTTTTTCTTTTTTAAAGAATTAAACATCCCTGCAGACATGTATAGTCCCAATCATAAGAAACACAATAGTGACGACCTCCATAGTCATATTATCCCATGATAGCAGAACTTTGCTGGAAAGAAACTGGGAACAATGAGGCATAAAATAATGTCACAGGGTTTAACGTAGCAGGTAGAACGGGCATGAAGTCCCAAAGTTGGTTTTATGTGAGGATGTAGTCATCATATTTTGTCGGTCGATATATTTGCCTCGTCCTTGTACGACGAGCAGGTGAAGGGCTGGGTGTAAGGGCCATTTAATTGCTCATAACTGGGCCACTACCAGCACACTTGGAGTAGACGGTGCGGGCCCCATTGGGGACTTCTCTGGAGAGCGAGGTGCTGTCACCCCAGGTTGCGACTCAAGCTGGTTATCTTGTAGGTCTGGCTGACCTGGGGCCTTCACCAGAGGTGGGCCACCAGGTACCAGTGCCTGAGGCGCCTGTGCATATCCAAGGTCCTTTTGTGGGGGAGCAGCTGGTCGCACATGAACCCGGTTATGGCTAGCTGTCCCACGGTTGGTCTGAAGGGTGTATGATCTAGGTCCTTTGCAGTCCACTACCTGCCCATAATCCCATGGCTGACCACGCTTGTTCCTTCTCGGTCTCTCCAGTCAGCCTGGGGCTCCGGCAGATAGATTCACATTCTAGCCTGAACACCTCAAACCCAATTACAGGTGTTGACTGGGGTGTGCAGGGCCGCTCTAGAGAGGGTGTTCGCAATGAGCAGGGTGGTGCCTTTATTGTACTCAAGTGCGAAGCACCCAGTCCTGACTCACTAGCATCCACCTGTAAGGTGACAGGCTTGTCCAAGCAGTAGTACAGGAGTGTGGGTGCTGATGTGATGAGGGCCTTGGCACTCTGGAAGGCTTGCTCTTGTGTGTCCGACCATATGAAGCTTGCACCATCCTTTGTTAGCATCAGAAGTGGCTGTAGGGTTGAGCTCAAATTCTCGCAGAACTGTGTCAAATATGTGGCCATGCCTATAAACCTGAGCAACCCAGCTTTGTTGGTTGGAGTCGGCATCCCAACGATGGCTGCCACCTTGTCCGGTTCAGGCCGCATACCATTGTCTGTAATATTGTGGCCTATGAACTTGAGTTCCTTGAGAGCAAACTTGAATTTGGCCACACAGTGCTCCATTAAAGCCACTAGTCTCCTGTCATGGTTGACCTTGGCCACATCATAGCTCTCACCCTCGCCATACACTAGAATATCATCAGCTATGCATATTGTGCCCTCAAGCCCTTCAAGGGCATCTAAGAGCCTCTTCTGAAACTCAATATGCCAAAAGGCAGCCGCAGCCATCTGTATCGGCCATAGGATGTGTGCATAGTGGTTTGCAGTGAAGACTCCTCATCAAGAGGGATGTGTAAGAATCCTTCACGGACATCAAGGAGGGAAAAACACTTGGCGTCATCCAACTTGTGCAGGTGCTCCTTCAATGTGGGGATCTGGAACAAAGGCCTCATAATCGCCTTATTAACTGTCTGACTTGGGTCGATACACACCCAAATTTCTTTGGGGTCTCCCTGATGAGGGCATTTGAGCCCCATGGTCCCTAGGGCCACATACCTGTCCAATGCTTCCTTCTTTTTCTCCCTCTTGACGACGGGTACCCAGTGATTGGGCATCTGGACTGGCATGACGTCTGCCTTCATTTGAAAATGTACAATGAGGCCAAGGTATCCGAGGCCCTGAAAGCTACTCTTGTACTCATGTAAGATGGCGTAGAGTGGAATCTGGATAGTCTTTAGAGATGGTTGGCATTGCCCCTGATCTGCTGCATATACCACATCTGGGGAAAGAGACAGGACCTCATCTGCCATGATCTTGATGAGACCTAAACTCTCACTGTCCTCACCAGTGCAGGCTTGTCACCAATGTCACTGTCTGCTAGCACCTAGAATACTAGATCATGGTATCGATTATGGCTGTCACACAGGAAGTTGATCTGACCAAGCGGTTTCACAGTTGAGGTCTTTTTGTATGGGAAAAGTTGATATGGTGAGCGTGACATGGTGATGGTGGGAAACAGACTCTTAGCTAGGCGCTCCGCCATTGTGTTGATCCCTGCTGCAGAGTCAATCTGTACCGAGGTTCTGACAAAGCTGTCCCCCTTGTACTATAAGAGAAGGTGTGCAAAATACTTACGACCCTTCCTTGCACCGGCCTGAAATGAATCCACATCACATTTAGAAACGAGAAGGACGTCAGGACACACATCATTTGTAAACAAATGTGGAGATCCCCAGTTAGTTGGTGGTAGCGGGATAAACAGATAAAGGGAGAACCGGATAAAGGGAGAACCGGATAAAGGGAAAACAGGATAAACGGACAATGGGAGAAACAGATAAAAGGAGAACGGGATAAAAGGAGAATGGGATAAAGGGAGAACGGGATAAAAGGAGAACGGGATAAAAGGAGAACGGGATAAAGAGAAAACGGCATAAAGGGAGAAGGGGATAAAAGGAGAAGGTGATAAACGAAGAACGGGATAAACGGAGAAGGGGATGAACGGGATAAACGGAGAACGGGATAAACGGAGAACGGGAGAAAGGGAGAACGGGATAAACAGAGAACGGGATAAACGGAGAACGGGATAAAGGGAAGACCGGGATAAACGGAGAACGGGGGTAAACGGAGAACAGGATAAAGGGAGAACGGGGTAAACGGAGGAGGGGGTTTAACAGAGGACGGGATAAATGAAGGATGGGATATAGTGAGAACGAGATATAGTGAGAACGGGATGAACGGAGAACGGGATAAAGGGAGAACAGGATAAAGGGAGAACGGGATAAACGGAGAACGGGATAAAGAGAGAACAGGATAAAGGGAGAACGGGATAAAGGGATAACGGGATAACTGGAGAAGGCGATAAACGGAGAAGGTGATAAACGGAGAAGGCGATAAATGGAAAAGGCGATAAACGGAGAACGGAGAACGGGATAAAGGGAGAACAGGATAAAGGGAGAACGGGATAAACGGAGAACGGGATAAAGAGAGAACAGGATAAAGGGAGAACGGGATAAAGGGATAACGGGATAACTGGAGAAGGCGATAAACGGAGAAGGTGATAAACGGAGAAGGCGATAAATGGAAAAGGCGATAAACGGAGAAGGCGATAAACGGAGAACGGGATAAACGGAGAACGGGATAAAGGGAGATCGGGATAAACGGAGAACTGATGAAGGGAGAACTGATAAAGGGAGAAAGAGATAAAGGGAGAACAGGGATAAACAGAGAACGGGATAAACAGATAAAGGGATAACGGGATAAACGGTGAACGCGATAAACGGAGCACGGGATAAATAGAGAAGGGGATAAACGGATGAAGAGAGAACGGGATAAAGGGAGAGCGGGACAAGCGGAGAAGGGGATGAATGGATTAAGAAAGAACGGGATAAAGGGAGAAAGGGATGAACGGAGAACGGGATGAACGGAGAACGGGATAAATGGAGAAAGGGATAAACAGAGAACACTATAAACGGCAAACGCGATAAACGGAGAACGGGATAAACGGAGAACGGGATAAACAGAGAACTGGATAAACGGAGAAAGGGATCAACGGAGAAATGGAAAACAGGAGAAAGGGAGAACGGAATAAACGGAATAAACGGAGAATGGGATAAACGGAGAACGGGATAAACGGAGAACGGGATAAACGGAGAAAGGAGAACGGGATAAAGGGAGAACGGGACAAACGGAAAGCGGTGAAGGGGTTAAATGGATTAAGAGAGAATGGGATAAAGGGAGAACGGGATGAACGGAGAACGGGATGAACGGAGAACGGGATAAATGGAGAAAGGGATAAACAGAGAACGCTATCAACGGCGAACGCGATAAATGGCGAACGCGATAAACGGAGAACGCGATAAACGGAGAACGGGATAAACAGAGAACGGGATAAACTGTGAACGCTATAAACGACAAACGGATAACGGGATAAATGGATAACGGGATAAACAGGGAAAGGGAGACAGGGATAAACGGAGAACGGGATAAACGGAGAATGGGATAAACAGAGAAAGGGATAAACGGAGAACGGGATAAACGGAGAACACATAGGTACCAATATAATCCGACAAAACGAAAATCGCGAATATCTTCGCTGTTTACGCTCCGATCGGCCCGATTTTCGGAAGGGTAGGAGAACTTCAACATCGTTTTTGGGTCAAAATTGTTTCAGGGCTCAAAATCGGTTTTGGGGGCAAAATCGGTTTTGGAGGCAAAATCATCTGCAGCTCACGCCGCCCCCCGGCCAACCCGACACGTCGAACCAGAAACGAAGCTGCAACGAAGATGGTGTCGCTGCTGACGCTCCGATCGACTCGCTTTTTCGGCCGAGACATAAAACAGCGGTTACACGCTGCCGGGCGCTGACGCCCACAGCCACCTGCTCACCCCCAGCCACCTGCTTTCCCACAGCCACCTGCTCACCTACAGCCAAAATCATCTGTAACACACGCCGCCCGTGGCCGACCGACGCGGCGAAACAGATACATGCCACTGCAGTTTATGCTCCGACCGACTCGCGTTTTGGCTGAGACTTAAAGCGGCGTTTATGGGCTGGTGGGCGACAACGCCCACAGCCACCTGCTTGCCCCCACCCACCTGCTTGCCCACACCCACCTGCTTCCCCCCCCCCACCTGCTTGCCCACACCCACCACCTACATAGACATGTTGTATGTCTACGGATATCAGCTCTTTCTCAGAAATACGTTTATGAACTCAGAATCCGTGTATGCGTGATTATAACTGAAATGGACTGGATTTTTTCCACCCAATTTTTATTCTAGAATGTGTGGAGTGGGGAGGACGTCCAGTACCATCAGAAAACGCTAGGTGGCGCCTAGTACCATCAAAAAAGCGCTAGGTGGCGCCCAGTATCGTCACAAAAACGGCAAAAACGGCACCTACAAGACCACACTCGCCGACTCGGCAACAAACAACAAAACTCGGCAATTCAACAGCAAATCTCGGCGATTCAACATATAGAACAGATATGTGTATGTGTGTGTGTGGGGGGGGGGGAGGGGGGGGGGGTAGATAGCGAAAATAGCAGAAAAATCGTCAGTTATACCGGCGAGTCCCCTTTAAGGGCCGCAAACCGGAACTGGCAGACCTGCCGTGACTTGCAGAGTAGCATGCTCAATCTCGGCGATTTAACATCAAAACTGGCCGATTTAACTTCAAAACTTGACGATTCAACTTTCCTTTTTTGTTATATGACTTAATCAGCGAATTGAATTGTTAAATCGGCGAGTTCCCTTTACTTCAGGCCCCTTCAGGCACAGTTTCGGACAATACCATTACCACGCACCAGAAAGGGGTGGCCGATAGGTAACAGAAAACCTGTCATAGGAAGATCCCCCTTTAAGGGCCGCAAACCGGAACTGGCAGACCTGCCGTGACTAGCAGAGTAGCATGTTCAATCTCGGCGATTTAACATCAAAACTGGCCGATTTAACATCAAAACTGGCCGATTTAACTTCAAAACTTGACGATTCAACATGTAGAACAGATATGTGTATGTGTGTGTGGGGGGGGGGTGGGGGGATGGCCGATCCTCTCCCTACAGTCACACCCCCGGACCGTACCACTGTCGGAAAAGGGGTGTGCCCATTTGAACAGTGTCCGGTTACACGGCACACGCCAGCCATGAATGCCGCCATAGATCAAAGAGAAAAACCATAGTTTCACAATGAAAGAGAAATGGAGATCCATACATACCACACTCGACGGCTCTTATTCAAAACAGGCTTTCATTCCCTTGGAATGTATGATGGATCTCCATAAAAAACATTTTGTGTCATTGTGTCAATTTTTATCGCATACATTCTACTCTATTTTTCGAGGTCTGTCGATTTTTAAAAGAGCTGTGTCACCGGTGTCGACTTTTTAGAAGGCTATGTATTTTTCCAGTATAAATAAACAAGAGGGCTTCCATAAAGTATGTATGTACATTTTTTCCAGAAAATAATCCCCCCCACCCCCCTAAAATTCTTGTACGTGTAGGGGCATGATATTACATATTAATCTCATACACGGTATTTCCGGGTAACGTCTATTGTTTACTCGGCTTCTCTACCTGGAGCTAGCGCACACAGTTCCCGGGAGAGGACTCAGGTCCTCTCCAGGTTACCGTGTGCCGCTCTAAGGTGTGCTGCCGACCCACCCACCTGGCCACGTGATCTAAGAGCCGGTGATTATATAAGACCTGTGTGTTTACCTGGAAGACAGTCAGTGCAGGCCCGACTGACGATAGACTTCACTATGTCCAACCGTGCGGACAGCGTTGTATACTAAGACTATACTGACTGTTTCATATATTCGTATAGAAACCTGATCACCTGTGTGTATTGATTCTACACTGATTGTTCCATTGTTAAGGAACGGAAGCTACTTTGTAATAAAAGTCTGATATTCTCGCACCTGGAAACTGCCGTTCTCGTTGTTCCTTAGGCTAGAATAACAACGAACCCCCACACTGGTGCCGTGACCACCCAGTTAACACACATACGTAATAAATACGTAGTTTCCCTGTAGATATTTCAGGAGAAATACGTATATACTCAACGTAGATAAACGTATAAACGTTAATGTAGATCTACGTATATTAAACGTTTTTGTGGATTTTACGTAGTAATTCTTCTTTTCAACGTAGATATTCAATTAAAAAATACATCAGAAGATGTAGAAAATATGTGTGTTATCGTTGCATAAACGTTTATTTTCAGATATTTAGGTAGAAGAATGAAAACCTATGAAATACACAAAGAGACAATATTTAATTCTCCACTCAAATTATTTTAGTTTTGTCCCGTTTTACACATCCAAGGCTATAGAGATAGGCAAACCCTTCAGTTCATCATTATAGCACAGCCATCAGATGTCACCAGGGCTCATGTATTTATTCATAGTGGTACCTGGAACAGGTTGGATATATCTATCCTTCAATCCCATGAAATGGGTGTTCAGCATGCTGCACATCGTAATACAGGCACCATATTATTATCTAAAGAAATATTTTGTCTAAACATATTCAAACATTAAATGCAGATGCCAGATTGGTTGAAGTATTTATATGTCAGCATTATTGTTGCATATTTTAGAAGAATATTACTATGCAACTGTCGGCATTTTACTATCACATGCTAAACTGCCAACTGGTGAGATCAGCCAGAAACACAAAAACCTTTCAACGTTCTAAATACGTAAATTATTACCAGAAATATACATAAAATATATACGTAGATCCACGTAATTTACTAACCTTCTTATCTACGTTCAATGTACGTTTATCAAATGTCTGGTAGAAAACCTACATAATCCTACTTAAAGTCTACGTAGAAGATACGTAGTGTGTTTACTGGGCAGTAGCAGTGAAGGCAGCAGAACAAACTAATTGTTCGGGAATGTGTTCGGATTAAACTGAACAGGAAGTCCATGTTGGATAGGTAATGGCTACTTGTGGTAGCCCGGGAGGCGGAGGCACGGGACTGAGTGAAGGGGAGTTGGAATCAACTCACCTGGAGATCGTAGGGGTAGACCCTATGGAGGGCTTGAAGCCAGAACAGAAGAAGAGGAAGGTGCAAGATCTTTCCTGGGTGAGTCCCTATGAAGGGGATGAGAAATTCCAGAGGGAATATGACGAGCGGTCGGCTCGGGAAGAGGAGGAACTCTACTGGGAGAATGTCCGATTGAACAGACAGTAAATGGAGGATCAGTATGCTGCATTGACTGATGAGTTGGCATCCCTGGTAAGAGAAAGGGATGAGATCCTCTCTGAAAATCAGAAAACAAAAGGTGATCTGATAGAAGAGAGGGAACGGTTGATAGAGGACAACCAGTACATGAAAAAGAAGGTTGCTCAGGAATCGCATGAATTTCAAGAGATTCAAGCACAGACTGCTGAGAACCGGAAATTAAATGAGAATTCCGTGTCTCTTAAAGAGAAGTATGAAAAGGAGTTGAAAAAATACTCCAGAGATTGGTATGTTCTGAAAGAAGGAACAGAGGAGCTCGAGAAGGGCAGAGACCAATTGGTCAGGGAAAATGAAAACACCAGGATGCAAATCCTGGAGGAAACTAAAGAGTTAGAAAGGAGACGGAAAGCTCAAGTAGAAGCAGTCTGTTCCCTGGAAGCCAGGAAAACTCTCCTGCAAAGTGAGATGACAAGGGTTGTGGAACAACAGGAGGTAGATGTTTTAAAGGAACAAATACCTGAAAACATACCGGGGATGGTTGTTGGCAACACACTTACTGGTAGTAAGGGAGAGGCATTGCCTCAGTATGATCCATTTGTTAATAATAATGGGTTAAGAAATGTGGAGGACTCAAGGAGGGGGAATGTGACTGGACGCTCCCTGGGGACTACCCGGCCCAATATGGTAGACCGGGAGATTATGATAGCAAGGGCAATTATAGGTATTGCCCGGATACAACTTATTCATATCCATCACCAACGTCTATGCCTTACACAGGGGTCAATAAGGACTCTGGAGACAAGCGGGTGGATGATCTGAATAAGGAGACTCAACAGGGATTGAAAGGAAGGTCACATTCTGCACCGAAAAGTGCAGTAAGGTTGACCGGCTATCAAGGCCCACGCTTTGATGTTGGTGCAGAGTCAGAGTTAGATAACTCTTCTGACGAAGTACCAATAAAACGGGTTGGTTTGAACCGACGGGTTACAATGACCCCTGCTGAGCACCGGTTGCATAATCGGGACCCTGCTATAGGCAATTTGGGTTTGGATTGCTCGAGCCGAGGTCAAGACGGTACAGACCTATTGGCTTGGAGTAGACGCATGTCGGGTCAATTAGTGCATTCTAATTATGCAGCTAAAAGAACCGCGCGAGTTACGAAACCTTACCGGGGGTTACGTCCCTGGAAGGAGGAATATCAATCACTTTTAGATGATTGTAAATACAATTGCTGGAACAAGGATGAATCCTTGGGTGCATTTGTTATTTGGTTAAGTGATGGCCCTGGTGTTTGTTTGTTTGTTTGTATTTCTTTTATTTATCCTGGCAGGATGTATGGCCTGGAAGACCGTATTATTACAACACCAGTATATCCGATGAGCGGAATTAATATGAGACAATTAAGTCTCAGATCTATATAATATAGGAGAAAAAGGCACATTCTTAGTGCCTGTTCCTACTATGTATACCTTACCTGCTTTATAATAAAGTAAAGTTAGAAATTTTGATTTTAACTAGTAGCCTTCATGGCTGATTTTCAGGTTAGTATGCATCATTTGATATATGTTTTTCTTCATTAGAAGAATAGAGGAGGAAGAAAGAGGAAAGAGGAGAGAAAGAGATAGAACCCAGCTAGGTCATAGCATGGGTAGAGGGAATAACAGTTGTTCTTGGGTTTATATAACTACTTATATACATATGTATATCTAATAAAATTAGATAAATAAATAAGGCCCATTTATGATGGTGTGTTTCATGAGAAACACACCCCCCTAAATGGGTATACATATGCAAGGGCTTGTATAGAAGATGTTGTTTTCTTTAAATTTTGTTTTTTTTTGGGTACATTTGGTACTGGTGTGGGTGTGCCTCAATTGAGGGTTGGGGGGTGTATGGGGGGCCCGCAAGGGAGAAGGGGGGCTCATCTCTCGTCCATAGGGATATCTGGCAGCAGCTTGAGTTTATCTTTATATATACCATCATTCCACTGCTTGAATTGACTTTCTTCTTGGATAGCTCTTGTTTCTTTTTCAAAGGAATTCCATCTCATGGCCAGTCTGTATTCTAGACTTTTCCTGTATGGGGGCTGTAAGGGCCTAGTGACTTTCAACAGTCTTTCATCATGGGCCCTTGTTCTGATGGGCCTTCTGTCTATTAAATTTATATTTAATGACTGTTTGAAAGCTTTCAATGAGAGATGTTGCTCTCTCCTATCTGACTGTGTGTTTAGCTCAGCTACTTTCATTAGCTTTTCAGTATTTATTGTACCTCTATGAGCTAATGCAGTTCTTAGACCTTTGTTAATGGCTGTTTGGAGCTTTGCTAGGTGAGTTTTGGTCGCTACCATATAGCAAATATCACCATAGTCCGATACTGGCAGAATCATTGTTTTGAGTACATCCAGTGCAGCTCTTTCTGTCATATTCCTCCTTACATGCCTAAATAAGTAGGTTTTGTAGTCCAGATTTTCCAGTATGTCAATATGTTTTTTATATGTTAGTTTATTGTCTAGCATCATTCCAAGGTATTTGTATGTAGGGGCAAATTCTACTATGTCATTGTTGATTTTCAAAGTACGTTTTAACCAAATTGTGTCTAGGGCTTTAGTCGAGAAGTGCATGGCTTTTGTTTTTTTAGTATTTAAGGAGAGTTTGCTTTCTAAACACCATGTAGAAATTTTGTTCAGGTCTGAGTTAATTTTCCTTTCCATAGTAGGGTCTGGTGGGGCGTGATCTATATATATTACAGTATCGTCTGCATAATGTTGGCATTTTAGATAGTCTAAGGTGAAGTTCATGTCGTTTATATATAGGAGAAATAGTAGAGGTCCTAGTACAGATCCTTGGGGGACGCCACATGTTAGTGGGAGCTCATTTGAGGTTATGCCATTGGCTTTTGTGCATTGTTTTCTATTTGTGAGATAGTCAGTGACCAGTGCTACAACACTTTGGTCAAATCCTATTATTGCTGCTTTTTGTGCTAAAATTTTGTGGTCTAAAGTATCAAATGCTTTTTTGAAGTCCAGAAAGATTGCTGTTGTACAGTGTTCTTTATTTAGTCCTTGATATATATTATTGGTTAATTTAGTTAGGCTGTCTAGAGTACTTCTGTGTGGTCTGAATCCTTCTTGATTGTTGTTAAGGAGGTCTTTTTCATTTAAGTAAATTATAATTTGCCTATGCATAATTTTTTCAGAAATTTTGGAAGGGAGAGGGAGAATGGATATTGGTAAGATAGTGGTGGAAGAATGGAGGGACACTTACGGGCCGGAAGCTACGTACGACCAGTTGGAAGTATTGGCTTGTTATACTTTCGGGAAAATGGTGACAGTAGATCACTGGACTCTGTTTCAGAGAAGACCGCAAAAACCTAAAGAATCTGCCAAGATCTATGGTCTAGAACTGCAGCGATTATTGCGGCAGGCTGGACCATAATGGAGTAGGGATGCTGAATATTATATAGAAACCCTATTTGTAAGGTTCATAAGTGGGCTTAGTGATCCTGACCCCGTGAAGGTTTGTGGACGAGCTTGGGAAGCTGGGTCTTTTCTAGCGGATTTGTTCATGGCGATTGATCAACATGACAAAAAATAAATACTGTTGGCTGGTATGGTACCTGCTAATAGGGGTCAGCGCGTCTCTGGAATTGAACATTCCTTAGATGAGAACGATTCTTCTGGGGAAGAATCTGAGGGGGAGGAGAGAGTAGACGCCCTGAAGTTCAAAGGACGTCAGAAGGCTAGCTCGTCCTCAGCTTCCGGGAAGCTTCCGAGTAACAAAGGCTATTCGGAAACCCCCCGGAAACCCGATACTCGGGAGACTAAGACTGATACCAGTCCGAAAACCCAGATCCTGGAGAAGACCACTTCGGATAAAATAAATGCGTCGGAGGGCCCATTAAATACTTTAATGGAGTCCATGATAAAACGCATGAACGAAGTGTTTGAGAATCAAAACAGGCGCCGCCCAAGGGTAGATCGTAACGATAATTTCAGTGTTACCGGTGTCAAGTGAAAGGACACTTTGCATCCGAGTGCAAAGCGGAGAAACCTGTTCTGAGAAGTGAGGTTTTGGGAAATTGGAAGGGGTTACCGAGGATGGCAGGACGGTAACCCCTGAGGAAATAAGCCAGATTATCACCGAAGTTGGTGGTGAAGATTCATTAGCAGTGAATGCGTCCAGCAAGAAGGGAGATTGGATTGATCATCCCGGAAACCATGAGGCTGGGGAGGCTGGTACAACAGGCACCCAGGGGTGCGCGTATAGGAAACCTAGTGCCAGTTTAGAGGAGTCAATAACCAAAGAGTTGGTTAAGGTTGGAGGAACCAGGCTTCCCCCGGGTCATCTTTGTCTGGAACACCTGAAAGGATGTGGATTTGATCTGGGCACTGATAGTGACCTTCACCGGTTTACTAGGAATCCCTCAGTAACTGTTGGGAAGAGGTGGTATGTCTCCTGTTCTGTACAAGGAAAGACCGGGGAGTTTCTTATGGATACTGGAGCTAGCCACTCCATGATCTCTAGGAGGTTCATCAGCTTATTGCCGAGTATGTGTGAGAACCTTACAATGAGGGTAAACGCATGCACGGCCGATGGTACCAGAATGAGGACATTTGGACTTTTCTGATAGGAATTTGTTTGGGCCCCGACCATAGCAGAGATTGAAGACGATGGTATCCTTGGGTTGGATTTTGCGGCGCTTTTCGGTGTGACTTTGAATCCGAAAAGTGGGAAATTGAGAATTGAATACCCATACGATATGACCATCAGTCGTAAGTTGAGAATTATAAGTAGTGTCGCCAGTGTGACGCAGACTGTGAAGATTCCCCCGGGAATGACCTGTGACGTGTTAGTCAGTTCAGGGAGGCTAATCCAGAAGAGATTAACGGTAATTGAGCCTGATGTGGCTGCATTATCCCGGAAGGGATTGGAATCTGCGGATACCCTAGTAGGGAATTCCAGATGGACAGTGACACACATTTCCAACCCCGGAAACTCCACAGTATATCTTGAAAAAGGCACTGAAGTTGGGAAAGTGATACTTGCAGAGGCAGTCACCGGTAGCCAGCAAGATCTGAGGTTAGAAGAAGGAGGGGGGGAGGAACTGCATGAGGAGTTAACTAAGTTGTCAACAGGGTCATCCATAACGGATGAGAATGATCAGGAAGCCCTAAGGGCTATGCTGAAGAGATGCAGACAAGCTTTTGCGGCCCCAGGGGAACCCCTAGGGAGAACGGATAAGGTGTTGCATGAAATTATAATCGGGGATAACCCCGCTTTTAAGATCCCTTACAGAAGGCTGCCCCTCAAGAAGAAGATTGTGGCTGAGGAGGAGATTGCGAAGATGCTGAAGGATAATGTCATTGTTCCCAGCATGAGTCCTTGGTCTTCACCTGTGTGTATGGTAGCCAAGAAGGATGGTAGCATACGATTCTGTATTGATTACCGGAAATTAAATGGGTTGACTAAGAAGAACTCGTATCCTCTCCCGAGGATAGATGAAACTATTGATTCCCTAGGGGGAAATGAGTGGTTTTGTACACTGGACCTACAGTCCGGTTATTGGCAGGTAGGCATGAAGCCTGAGGATATGGAGAAAACTGCGTTTTTCAGCCATATCGGTTTGTTTGAGTATAAGGTAATGCCGTTCGGGTTACGTAACGCGCCTGCTTGGATGACGTAATAGTGTTTGGAAAAACCTTTGCGGGCTGTCTGAGCAATCTAGAGGAAGTCTTAAACCGAATCATGTCTAACGGTCTCAAATTGAACCAAAGAAATGTTAGCGCACCATTCCGAGTTCGGATTGGAGCAAAGCCAGATCCAGCATAGAGCTGGGGTAAAGCATGTAAATGCCGATGCACTTTCCAGACGTCCTATTAGGAAGTGTGAAAATGCCAACTGTGACGACTGTGGTCAGCACCAAGCTGTCATAGCCGGGGCAAGGATTCCCTATGATATCAAGGGCACTGGGGTTCTGGAGTGGTCCATGGAAACCATCCGAATGTTCCAGGAAAAGGATCCTAACCGTAGCCGGTTGTTGGTATTGTTACCTAGGAAGATACGGCCTCCGCGGCCTGAGATTTCCCTGGAAAACCGGGAAATGAGGAGACTGATAGCTCAATGGGCGGAGTTAGAGGTCCAGAGCGGAATCATCTACCGGTGGAAGATTAACCCATCAGGTAGAAGAGTCCGGCAAGTGGTAATACCTTCTGGAATGCGGAGGGATGTTATGTATTATTGCCATGGACACCTGACCAGTGGGCATTTCGGGAAGAAATGTTGATTCAGGTGTTAAAATCCCTGGTGAATGACAAAATGGATGACTGGGATGAGCAGTGTCATTATGTATGCCATGCATATAATAGCACTGTCCATGCTAGTACTTCCTGTTCCCTGAATCTATTAGTTTTCGGGGAGGATTTGATTATGCCCGCTGATCTGGTATTCGGGGTGGTAGGAATGAATCCGGAAACCCCCTGCCATGTGATGTTCGTAGAATCGCTAAGAGACCAATTTAAATATGCATATGAATTGGTCAGGACTGAATTGCAGAAGAATGCCACCTGGCAGAAAACCGGTTATGATCTGGGCCATAGGCCGCGACGATTCAAAGTTGGTGATCAGGTGGTGAGGTTGCATGAGCCATTATCGACTCTAAAACTGGCTAGTAATTGGGATGTACCCTTTGTGGTTACTCGGATTGTGAGTGACAGTACTGAAGTGATACGCTCATTACAAGGGAAGATGTATAAATCTAATGTAGCTCGACTAAGAGAATGGAAGGGGAGAGATTTGTCCCTAGATTCTTATGAATTAGAAGTTGATACTTTGGTAAGAGAAAGTAAACAGCGGAAATTAGTGAAGGAACCTCCCCAGAAATGCGGAAGGCCGCGGAAGGTGGTTGCCCGGAAACTAGCCGTAAAGCAGCCTCCCCAACAAGATCGGGGAAGAAGGCGAATAGCAAATTCTCGCCAGCTAAAGGGAAAAGGACCCGGAAGGGTGTGGTTAAGGCTAAACCCACTCTGGAAAAGGTGTGTCCCCGAACCAGGTCTAATGTTATGCCTAAAAACATAAGACGCAGTCCCCGGTTCCTAGCTAGGGATGGTGTAACCTAAGCCGGTACACAACGAGTGTGGTGTCCTGTAATCTTGTTAAATATTTTATTATGTTGTAAACTAGTTGTATGTACGAGTAAATACGGCCGAATTGGTTGTGGTAGTCCCCCTGTCAAGGATCCCATGGGTAATGGACGGATAATCCGGTGGGTGTGCTCTTATGCCATCCATATATATTTCATTGATACTCTCGACGAGTTGACAGAGCGCAAGGATTAGCACGTGGAAAGAGGGTGCCTGTTTACAATTTTATGCGCGGTTGACCTGGTTTTGGAACTGGGTCACGGGACGCGCAGGGTTGCGCACCTTATAAAAGGCGCGCAGGTTGGCGGGAATCGCCAGTTGGGATTGAGAGTTGGTCCAGAGCAGACCGTGCAAGCTCTGTACTTCTACACGCGGAAGGGGTGGTGGACCCCTCATAATTATCCATCAGACACTTTTCTTGAGTGTGACCACACATAGTGTGGAGGAACATGGCCTCTGCGCCTGACCACCCACCGGTGGACCCTCCCCAGGAGGGCGACTCCGCTAGCGGAGAGAATGTGGTCGACACTCGACCTGATGACCCTGAAGGCCTGGAGGAACTCGCCGGATTGACCCGCTTATCAAGCAGGCCATTCAGCTCTTCCTGCTGGAAGAGGAGAAGGAGGAGCTTCCCGCCGACTGGTTTGTTTACTGGGAAGCTCTCCAGAAAGGACTGCTCGTATGCTACTGCCTACAACGAGCTGTATTTGATCTGCATATTGCAGATATACAGAGGAGGATTCCGCCTTACCCATCCTATCCCTGGATCCAGATTGTGGTATTGCCGGGATGACGTTGTCTGCCGTCAACAGGTACCTGGGCCGTATTGGTAAAATCCGGGAACTTAAAACCCGGGGGAGTATGAAATTGCCGCTGCCTCTTCTCAGTTGGTAGTTTCATACATCCTAGAAGTCCAGACCATAGAGGCTCATATGGACAGCAACCAGGTTACCAGGGACGTGGCCATAGCCGCCCTGGTAGATGAAGCAGTTCGTACTGTACGAACTAGATCTTCCAGTACGGAAGAGAAAGCGCGAGTTAAAGCGCTGAAAGCTGCACCTAGGGGGCGCGGCGGTAAGGGGGAGCGTGGAGCCTCAAACCGGTCTAGCTCGGCTGACAGCAATCAGTCAGACGAGTTTGTACAGGGGAGAGGACGTCAGGCTCACCGAAACGAAAAGGCAAGGTGAGCTAACTTGCCGGACTCTGTGCTAGCAGAGAGTTTGCCGGACGTTCAGTCCGGAGTACAACCCGGGACCGTTCCGGTTGTAGGATCCGGGGAGGAGGCCATGGATATTTCCGAGGCCAACACTCCCCCGGTAACAACAGGCGCCCCTGTGCCAGGACCGGCCACGTTGGCTGGAGTCACCGCCGCTACCGGGGCTACCGCCGCCGTAGCCGCCGCGCTTGTAATAAATACAGCGCAGATCAGTCCCCTCCGGAGTCCACAACACTCCGAGGAGGAGGACGGGGAGGCTCCAGCACAGGCTGATGAACCGGAGAATGACGAGGAAGACCCCATCCCGCCTAATGACGTGATGCGCCGGGTCTGGTCAAACGCGAACAATAAGTTTCGCGTGTTTATTCCCAACTCGTGGGAACAGTGTCCCATTGGCCCAACCAATTTCAGTTGTCCACCCACGACCAACTGTAAGGGCCAAAGTGACGATGAGGACTGGATCCGGAACACCCCCCGGGATAGTCCTCCGTCTGCTTTTTACCAGCAGTGGCTAGATCAGCAAAGAATCTGGCCGGATAGTTATTACACTAGGGAGCAGAAAGAAAAACTTCTTTTTGCTGTGACTCGATGGTACAACCAGAGAGAACGAAATTGGTGCCCGTTCGCAAGCTGTGTAAATGCGATCGGCACCGAGAGGACCATCTTCGTCACGAAGCCCCGGTTCCTGCGCCACCTATGTGAAAATCACATGCACCACTGCCTGGTGTACCATTGTGATATTACCGTAGGTCGGGAGTCACAATTGTGCAATGGGTGTCTTGTACCCCGGAGAGGTGACCTTATGCGTCGCATGAAAGATTGCCATAATATGGGAATCAGTGTAGCGCGCAATCGTGTGAATGCCCTACATGATGCTGTCTGTGATCAGTATAAAGCACTGACCAACGAACAGTATGCTAAAATCCGGCCGGCTACCCCATACTTCTGTGAGGTGGCCGATGGCAAATTCAAAGCCCGGATAGCGAAGGTGGACGGATGTAATAAGTTCGCCATGAATGATGAAGAATACGGTGTTCTATGCAATAGCCGTACATCAAGGAAGGGTGCCGGTAGTTTCCGGCAGCCGGAAGCTCGAGGGGGTGCTCGAGGAAAGAGCCGGTCCGGTAGGGACCGCTCACGGTCTACCTCTCTTGGGCGGAAGAGGAGGAACGCCGGTTCCAGCCTGGAGGATATTGATAATTCCTACTATGGTAATTATCAGGCCCCGGAAGGTCGCGAATATTATCGCGAGTATCCAGACCCATTGTACGTAGACCGGAAGGATCGGAAACGTGACTCCCGTGCGCGTGCAACCCCTTCCACCAGTACGGATAGTTACCGTACAAGACGTCTGAGCAGTTCAGACAGTGCCAGTAGTCAACCCGACTACGGAGGTGCCCGGCCTAAAGACAGCCCGGCAACTAGATCAAAGGCTGCCCTGCCTTTGACTTACCATATGGGATGGGCCACCAAACCAACATCCCGGGATGTAAGGTCTCCAACCACCCCCACAAGGGGCATGGAAGACCTTACCGTAAAAACTGAGGCAAAATCACTGATCTCAGTTGTGGCTCCACGGGGTATTTCAGTCCCGAAGCCAGCGGCAGCCGCAAAAGCGCCTGTTGTGGATGTCATACCTGTGGTTCCCCCTTCCAGGGAACCGGTTGTCATCCAGCCTGTCGCGGGATCATCCCACGCGGAAACTACCGGGGGTGTTAAACTAAAGTACATCCCGATAGTGAACTACTTCTCTCGGGAGGAGAAGGCAAGCTGCGAAATTGGGCAAAAAAATCGTTACTGAATTTCAGGAATCCCAAAGGCAGCTGGCGGTGGAATATAACACCAAGATGTTAGGCCTGTTTACACACAGCCTAAAGATAGCCCATAGGGAGGAGAAAGCATTAGTCTCTAGTGGCAATGCTGAGTACTTGGCAAAGAAAGCCAGGGAAGCGGATGCTGGTAAAAGGAAAGCCGACGCAGCCGCGGAATTCGTTCGCCAAGAGAACGAGATGTTAGCCCAAAGGCTACAGGCCATAAACGTGAAGTTTCATGGGGCGTTTCGGGTAGCATTCGATAAATGGGATGGTACGGCCGAACACGCACTTGCCTTAATGAGGGCAAAGAACAAGCCATTAGGGTGAAATCTAAAAGGCTCCAGGTCTATTTCTGTTCTGCAGAGATAGGGTAAGGAAATTTTAGCTTTTCTGGATGATTAATTGTTCTTTCATTTAATCAGATGTCATAATTATTTTATGACGGGTTTCCCTTATTGTTCTGGAGAGACAGGCATCTCTTTAGATGTATCAGCTACGCGGGGGGACCTTCCGTGGGAACTCTGGACTTACCTAACTACTCAACTCTCAACTAAAGCTGACCTGATGGGCAATCAGGACTCCACCAGGAAGCTGTCACATCTACTTCCCTGAAATTAACTTTTAGGATACGTTACCATGAAGTTGTTCCTGATGTTACTGTGCTGTGTTATAAACTGTTCCCGTCCAAGAATACGCATTAAACAAACTGTGCTCGTGGTTTCCAGTTGGATTATACTTACCTATATAATGAACATTCCTGGAACGAGGATGGGATACTTGCCAAGCCGTGTATATATGAACTTACCTACGGGTGATATTTATCGAAGAAACAGTATTAAGAAGAGGAGAGCACCTTACTCATTCGTCTATTAGAAGCGGAGATCACCTTAACCACAACTAGATCACCAGTAAGCTATATTTATTTGTAAGGATTTCCGGGTACACTGCCAGGTTACTCATTAAAACATATTAATATATATATATATACGATAAGTTATTACTATTGTGATACATCTCACCTCAAGTGTTTCAAAATGGTGTTCTCATACTTACCATATAAACAGGGTTTAATATTAAGCTACATATGAAGATTGTATGATCTGATAAGCTAGGAAACGTGGTTACCCTAGATGTTTGTATAAGTAGTTAAAACTGTGTGTAAATATTACTTGTACCATTGTGTACTGTTGTGTGTCAAGCTGTTTGATTGTATGTACTAGTATGAAAGTATATCAAAAACATGTATTATGGTTGCTATTACAGTGTAATGCCATATTTATATTGAGTTCAATGATCTTGCTTGTGAAGTATGTCGTGATAATATGTTACGCACCTGTTTACTGTATAGACAATAACTGTAAACTTTTGTCTAAAGGTGTTTTCTATATACTATGAAAACCGTATATATTTTACCACCTAGTTTTTGTCTAGGGGGGGGGGGAAGTGTAGGGGCATGATATTACATATTAATCTTGTACACGGTATTTCCGGGTAACGTCTATTATTTACTCGGCTTCTCTACCTGGAGCTAGCGCACACAGTTCCCGGGAGAGGACTCAGGTCCTCTCCAGGTTACCGTGTGCAGCTCTCAGGTGGGCTGCCGACCCACCCACCTGGCCACGTGATCTAAGAGCCAGTGATTATATAAGACCTGTGTGTTTACCTGGAAGGCAGTCAGTGCAGGCCCGACTGACGATAGACTTCACTATGTCCAACCGTGCGGACAGCGTTGTATACTAAGACTATACTGACTGTTTCATATATCCGTATAGAAACCTGATTACCTGTGTGTATTGATTCTACACTGATTGTTCCATTGTTAAGGAACGGAAGCTACTTTGTAATAAAAGTCTGATATTCTCGCACCTGGAAACTGCCGTTCTCGTTGTTCCTTAGGCTAGAATAACTACGAACCCCCACATACGCATTAAAATAAAGGGTTTATGTACGCACAAATTTTCTGAAAATAGACCCCCACCTTTGCACGTACATACATTATGAAGGCCCCCCAATTACAACATGTATCCCTTTGGCACTCACACCTTTACCCCCCCCCCCTACCCATGTAGGGCAAGGAGCCCCCTTGGCATTAACACCTCCCTCCACCCTACACCTGTGCTTGGTAGCATCTTTGGTGCTCACACCTAAACCCCCACCATCCAAATCCTATACACATAGATTTTTTCGCGCTGTACATATTTTCGCGATTTTTGAATATCCACGAAAATATGTACAGAGCGAATATTTATACAGTATTGAATTAAATAGCCGAATCTCGAAAATCCCTGAATTTTAGTACCAGCGAAAATGTCCTTTTTAGCAAATTCGCAAAAATGTATACACGCGAAAATATCTACATTTACAGTACGCTATTTGGACAGTAATGCATATAACATGTGCAACATTTCTAATTGTGGATATAGTGTGGTGGTGGAACAAGGATTCGGAGCATGACCCAGAATTCTCCGATATAGTTTTTTTCTCTGCTGATTGTTCATCTAGGGAGTCTGTGTGACCAAATCCTGCGTGATGTATTTGTGACAGCTTTGGGGAAATTGAGATAAATTCAAGATGGCCGCCAGAATTCAATAAAATGCTTTAAAAATGCACATCTCTACTTCTAATCAACTTAGACACACAAATAAAAGGTCTAAAAGTACATTCTGAGACTATGGGATGGTGTTCTAAATAGGCCATATTGTGTGATGTAACTTATGGACGGCTCCTAATACTCGATTTCAAGATATGGCCAGGTCGCCATATCGATTTCAAGAAATGCCCCATGCCCCAATCTAATTTTTCCTGTTTTCCCATGTCACTAAGCCCTAAAATGGCCCATGTCACCATATCGAAATGAGGGGTCTAGGGCCACAGATGTGTGTTTGTGTTGGGGGGGGGGGGGGGGCAAGGGGCGTTTCTGGCCAAGTTTGACCTTTTTCGGCTTGACATATTTTTGGAGTTGGTCAAAAGTGGAGGAGAGACATCTCCCTGCCCCGGTTACCAGGTCCCCTGCCTTTATCTTCCCAATGTTTACAACATCAGGGATATGACTCTCTGGCTCCATGATTTAATTTACAAGTTTTTATTCAGACCACATAGGAAATCTGTTTCAGGCTAAACTATTTCTAATACTGTGGAGACACTATGGCCCATAACTAGAGGGCTTCAACCGAAAAAGCAGGGCAAAAAACGAGGGCAATGTGTAATTTAGGGTTTAATATGGGTCAGTTAAATTCATGTAGTACAATAAAGATTGAACGCATGATTAAGTGATTGAGTTGGATGATTGATCATCAGAAACTTTTGGGTTAAACATGAAACATGAATGCTTGGTACGTCAAAACCCGCCAAAACCTGAGCAAGAAGCTTTGTTTTTCTAATTTAGCTTCGATGTGGCACTTTATTAAGAGAATAAGCCAAACTTTCTATTCTATTTTGCAGAGGATGTGCACAGTAAAATGTCTTTATTTTTCCACACAATATTGATCCATGGATGTATGGTCTAAATAGTTTGTCTGCAATACTGCTGTCAATTCTGCAATATAATTTTCTTACCATTCTTACTCACAATCTCACAATTCTATATTGGTTTCTATGCTAAGGGGAAAGTCTTAATTAAGACGCCTATTTCTGGTAGTTTTTTAAGATAAATTACAGTGAGAAAATGCTGTAAAATGTCACAAATAGGTGAACACATTTCTACTCCTGAAACTATACTTTACCCTCAACACAATTGCCATTCCACTTCACAGTACAAATATCTGTTAGGGCTTAGAACCTGGTATTTTGAATCGACCAATGGCAGGGCTGGATTTGAGGGTGTCTATATATATCCCATAGACCATAGGTAATTAAAAGGTAATAAAAGAGCAATTAAAAATACCAGGTTCTAAGTTGGATAGATCCCATTAACTCAGGGACTATGTCATTTAGACAGCCTCCCGAAAGTCGGTGTCTAAATGCCATAGACAGGGATCCAGACACCCTTTATTATATCTGTCATCTAACCCAATCTCTAGTATTCCTAATTGAAAGGTAGGACATGTATGCCCTTCTTTGGCGCAGTGGGGCCGATGTTCAGCTTTCTGTGCACCTAAGATACCAGTAGTGTACCTCAGATACACAACAATTTGACCAATCAGGAGCCAGCACCTGCTGCAGCAGATGCATCTGCTGCTTCCCAAGATGGCTGACCGGAAGTGTATCTGGTATACACTAGGGGAGGAAGTGTATCTGGGATACCCTAGGAGACAGAAGTGTATCCCAGATAAACTTGGGGGACAGAAGTGTATCTGGGATACACTAGGGGCAGATGTGTATCTCGTACATGTACTTGGGGGACAGAAGTGACAGATACACAAGGGGACAGAAGTGTATCTGGAATACACTAGAGGATGGAAGTGTAAAATTCTTTATTGATTGCTCATAACATAACTTAAATACAGATTGCCATAATCTAGCCATGATCATACAGTACTGGGTAGACAATGCATAAATGATCACCTTATGTTTCAGGACCCCACTACCCTCTTATTATATCAGATAAACATCAGTCTGTATATTCTTAATGAGTGTATCCCAGATACACTTGTCTTCTAGTGTATCCCAGATACACTTCTTTCCCCTAGTGTACATGTGTATCTGGGATACACTTCAGTCTGCAAGTGTATCCCAGATACACTCCCCCCCATGTGTATCCCAGATACACTTCCAGGTCAGCCATCTTGAAGAACAGCAGATGCATCTGCTGCAGTAGCTGGCAGATTATGATTGGCTAGTTTCTTCTGTATCCCAGATACACTTCTACAAGTGTATCTCAGATGAACATAAAGCTGAATATCGGCCCCACTGCTTCTTGCGCACGGTTAAATCATCAATCACTCATATTTCAGCCTCCCTAAATCACCCTCTCCGGAAATAGGTGGTCAGAAATTAGATAATTTTACTCTCTACTGCCACTCCCATTTCCCTATAAAACAGGGCCTGTTGGTTATTGTGGGATGACATGAGGCCTTAGTCATAGACACCACTAGACAGTGAGCTAGGGTCAAAGGAAAAGTGACAACTGTTTTCTGAAAAGAATTATTTATTCGTAAAATACCTTTAATTCTTGTAGCAATCTTGCATCTCATAAGACATGTTTATACAGGCAAATACGGGATAGCTCTCCCAGGTGCGTGGACAAACGTTAACTGTGCAATCTCAATCTTACAGCTTAAATGTCTTAATCTAAGGCAGAAAGAAAAAAAAAAACGGGGGTTGGGGGGCAGAGCCCGCCATTACATACTAGTTGACTAGCCTATCCTACAATGGACTGTGTAGTTTAAGATAGGATTAAGATGGGTTAAGATAAGATTAAGACTAATTTTAAGATGATTAAGACGATCTTAATTATGTGTTAAGATTGCGCTGTTAACGTTTGTCCGCGCACCTAGGAGAGCTATCCCGGGGGTGCTTTATACAGACCTGAATTTTACTTGTAATTTGTTTCAGCATTGATCACAGATTCATGGAAATACCAATATAAGATGGGGACTATCATAGCATACAAATAGAAACAAAATTGTTGACAGAATATTGAAAGAAAATGTTGGTACAATCGTGCGATACAACATTATTAGGGTGGATTACATATATTAAGTGATTTTATAAATGGTATAAAACAGAGGTATATATTAGTTTACATATTGATCGGCCTATTTATCATATTTAAGAATCGTTAAAATCCCTGATACTTTTGATGACACCACAGGTATGGGGCCTCATCATAGTTGACTTTTTATTGAGTCCGGCAACTCGACAACAATTTTTCCCACGTTCTTCTTACTGTACATATACTGCAAATAGAGATACGATTCTATACATACTCATAGTTCAATTGTATTGGGTGTAATATAATTGTATCCGTATTTATATTCATAGATATGCTAAACCGGAAGCACTACAAAATATGACATAGAACTACAAATCAGAGCCGGTGCCTAAAGCTACGGTATACATTATCTTACTTCATTAACGGATCCACTAAATCTTGAACCAGTAGTGTTTTGATGCCGCTATTTGTGAAAATAGTTGGCCAGAGTGAGTAGTAACTTACGTCTACGGCATCATAGATGGCGTGAATGCCGATGAAGGCGCCGCTGGGTGCGGTGCTGCCCGTGTCTACGGTGCTGCTAACGGTGCCGTCCATCACCTGCTGCACCAGCCGCTGCATGTAGGGCCCAGCCTCCCGCAGGTAGTGGTTCAGGAAGAAACCACCAACACTCGCAGACTTTGCCAACAGCTGAGAAAATATGCAAACATATTAATAATAATATTAATCAAACACCTCAGTGTTAGCCCAGTCTTACGAGGAGGAAATGAATTATAACTTACCCCATAAATTTTTTTCGAGTCTCGCATAACATTTTGAAAAGTCTGGGACTGGGGTTTGAAGAACATTCCAAGATGGGGCCAAACCCTTTTCTCCGGATGATATTTTAGACGAATTGTATGGGATGGGACCCCTCCAGAGACTAAGAACCAACCCATTCTATTATTGTTCGAACAATTTCTCAGTGGATCTGTACAAATCACAAGGGTAACCGTTTTAATCTTCACAATGCCAAATTTCCGAAAAAATTCGATGCCTATTTTAATTGATTGTTTATATTTAAAAACAAGAATACTATAACAAAAAGAGTGGTTTTAATATGATTGACACACCTTGATGGGAAGAGTCCTGCCTAGCTTACTGAGTGCGAGTCCAGACTCTGACTGGTACCCGGAAATGTATCCAATTACGATAAGCCGTCCTTTTACTGCAAGTCTAAAAAGGATATATATGTATATATATGTACATATACAGGGTTAGTTAAAAGGGCCAGACTATAAAATATATTTAAATTGGTTGTGAGATCATGAGTTTGAATAAAAAAAATATTCACACTTTCCCGGGTAGATCAAGGAATTGTATTGTATAAACCTGTAAAAATGACTTGAGGTCACACCAAAAAGAGGTTGATCAATGTATTTTACTTCTTTTTTTTTTGCTTTTGAAAAAAAAAAAGGTGTGAATGAGCGAATATATATTTCTTCTAAGATATTTTCCATGGATTTTTGTTGATGGAAAAGTGAAGCGAGCAACTTTCTTTCTTTACCCATGCTTTGACAAAATGGTTATGGATAATTGGGTGAAACGGGTGGCGGCTAGGCCTATTGATAATATAGTGCCCCTACATGGGTAAAAAACGACACGGGCGACACGGCCCTTTTAAAATTCGACACGTGTGACACGGCCCCTTTAAAAATCGACGGACACAGGGAAATAAGGGATAAAAATCGACCCACAGGGATTCTTCTCTAAGTTCTTATGTAGCTAAAAATCGACGTAGTGATGTAAAATACAGTACTTGTGTAGGGGTAATATTGATACGGCTACATATAGATGTTGACAGGACGACAGCTTGGTTATTACTAACTTGGTTTATTCACACACAGAGCTCTCCCACCTGCCTCACACAGGTTCCAACATGTTACATTGTATAGGGCACACACAGGCCTCACTGATTCCACATTCCTCCAGGTACACACAGACCTCCATTATACACACTCCACACTCAGTCTCTACAACAATAGCTATTGCCTACCTTAGTCTACCCCCTCCCACCCATTACTAGGTGAGGGGGGGCCAGCTGTGACTTGTAGCAGGTTCAATCATACACTAACAATTCTCTCACTTAATGACTTCTTATTCTAGTTACAACCTACCATTATTATCATTATTACTATCATAACAATTCATGATTCATCATTAACATTTGATTACATAATATTACATAATATTCCTCCTACACCCATCCCCGCCATATATCATTCTACATATCTCCCCCCTTTTATTTAAAATGTTTTAATACATTTAAAACATTGATCTAAGTCATAGTCCCCTTCGTTGCCCTAGCAAAAAGCTTCGAGGCTAGCCTATCACATAACTTCAACTTATTATAATTCTATAGCTTTCTGAGCCCGCCTTGGGGCAAACCCAATCAGTTTGGCAATCTGTTCCTGTGTAACCGTCACTGCTACTGACGGACTAGGAATTTCACTTGGGGAGGGATATGGTGGTGGGGGCGGCACATTAATCACAGTAGGGGGCAGCATCTGATGCATCGCCGCCGGCGAATGCATATGCCCTACCGGTGCCGTCGGCATTGTTGTTACATTTGTGGGAACATTAGCCCACTGGGCTAGCATTTTCATTCTGCCTGAACAACACCAGCAGTACACATTCACCCCCAGTATGATCACACACACCAGTACCGCTATTCCACTGGACCCCGCCGTTACATAGGGGTGTGTCACCGCATCCCCCCATCCCTGTACATCCCCAATTTGCCTCTCCTCCAATTCCCTTTCCTCCTTGTCCCATTTACCAATATCAATCAACGGAACCGTCACCTGTTCCACTGCCTTCAACGTTTGCAATACATGGTGTTTAATTTTCTTTGGCCAAGAAATGTTAATTCTCGGCAGCTCCACTGGCTTCCTGCCATCCACTTTCAACGTTTCATGCACATGAACTACAGCTTTCACCCTCCATTGATCCGTCTCCAACACACACCCATCGGGTATAGGGACCAACGTTGGTTTAACCACTAATAATTTAATTGGGGGGTCTTTTACACATCTCAAAACCACATTCTCTCTATGTACATTCGGGGCAACAATTACACCCTTATCCAGAGGGGATTTCTTTACAACTGTCGAGGATCTGTTCCTGGAAGCAAAAATTTTAACATCACAATTAGAAGGTGACTCCCCATTAACCAGTTGGTTTTCACAGGTTTTCACAATGTTTTCTATTTCTGGCCAACACACTTTGGGTCTTTCACCTAGACAATTTACTGGTGTGAAGGAAGCCCTCGTCATTGTATGTAACACCACACTCTGTTTCCCTTGAATTAACCTCATATGTCCCTCCCCAAATGGTACTGGTACATAAACCATTGAATATTTGATAAATCTGTCCTCATCCACCGCTGGTATCATAGCTCTAAAGGCCAAATGATCTCGTCCCTCCCAGATTGGAATCACCGCTACATACTGGTAATACCACACAATTGGCAGCGCTTCATAACCCTTGTTTACAATATTTCTAATAATGTCCGCCATCTGATTTTCATCTACAATATTTTCTGTTAACCATCCCCGCTCTACCTCCATCCTCTTCTGATGATAGTCCTTAATCGTCTGTATGAATGCCGTAAAGGCAAATTCCGCCTCCTGCAATGCTATATCCAGGGCTCTGGCCACCTTAATACCACTAATAGCCTCAAAATCCTGCTGTTGCGCCTTCCTGTTAATGTCCACTTGTCTAAGTGCTTCCCATGATAGGTTTTGGACCACTTGGATGTGATCTGCGTTCAGCTGAACTAGGCCGCGGGTAGCATTAATCATTGTCACCATCTCCCTCTCATGATGCAGCATAGCACGTGAGTTTTGTGAGTTTTTGAAAATTAACTTACGTAACGCCTCAATGTCTGTGAAATCCGGAATATTAAATAATGGACGCACCATGGCCCCAATAAAATTAAACCAGGCTCTCTTAACTCTTGATCCTGGTCCCCTTTCATCCCCCAGCATTTCTTCCTGGAACAAATGCTGAGTGTTTCTCCTAAGCATATGTTTAAGTGCGCTCCATTTCCTTCTCCAGTGCACCGCGCCTTGGCCACCGAAACGCTCCTCCGCTTGTTGAAAAGCTGTAGTTAAGCTCCTGTCTAACTGCTGTATGTCCAGCAGTGGCGGTGGCTGTATAATGACCACTACAGACCACGCTGCCCCAATGCGCCGCACATCACCGTCGTGGTGAACCAGCACTCCATCCTCTTCAAATATAGGGTTTGTCTCCACCCTATACATTAACATGCCCAGCAACATGCCCGTCCACCACAGCATCATGAGTAAATAACCCCACCGCGTCAATACACTGCTGTTTTGCTGCAGAACACTCGTCCTCTCCTGGAGCCAACAACTTAATGCGCTTCTCCATGTACCCCCTACTCCTGGTCCACACACCCTGTTCCCTGCTAACCCCCTCCCATGCATTTCTTTTCCTTCCTCCGGGCTGTGATTGGGTACCCTCCCCTTTCCCGGGGTGACCCCCCTCCCCTTTAGTTTTACTACCCCCACCTCCCATGCTTTGGTGTTGGTGTGGATTCCCACCCCTACTACCCTGCGCGTCCCCAGCAACCGCTGTGGGTTGATTTTGAGCTTCCCTAGCAACCAACACACCCCTCTTGGGTAGAGGCTGGCCTGCTGCCTGGTGTTGTTGTTTTCTCTTCCGACCCGCCTGCACATGCTGTTGAGCCCCCTCTGTTTGTTCAGGGACTTGAAGCTGTTGAGCCACCCTCTGCCTGTTTGGACCTGTACCCCCAATTACAATAGGTTTCCTACGCATGTTGATTGCATTCACCTCCCTCCTTTGAGCCCTTGTCAAACGCTTACGCAAATCCCCCCATTCTACATCCGCTGGGACATGTTTTAATTTATCCCTCACCAACTGTTTTCTTTCCCCGTCCGGTCCCACCACCGAAATGACTGGCCCCCTAATCCTAGTTACAATAAACCCATGGTCCCACCTTGGATCCAACTTTGTTGTGTCCTGAGCCAACACTACCACCGCGTCCCCCACCTGGAGGGGCTTAGCATTTGCCTCCCTTTCCAGTCTCTGCATGTTGTATTGCCTGTTTACATAAGCGTTCCTCCATGCAAGTTTGAGCGCCCCCGACACCTCATCGACCCTTTGCGCCATTCTGGACGTTAACTGTCCCTCTTCCCTGTCAAGAAGGGAAAAATATGGTTTAGCAGGGTGTCTCCCAAAGAACAGGTAGAATGGGGAAAAACCCGTGACATCAGATGGTGTTGTTCTGTGTGCCAACAGAGCATCCCCCAAGCAATCCTCCCACAAATGCGGTCTAGCATTTGTTAGCTTCCTTATGATGTCCTTCAAGGATCTGTGATATCGTTCAATTTTCCCATTTGAACGACTATTATATGGGGTTATGTAACGCACATCTATCCCCAACTCTTTTAAATACCCTTCCACCAAATTTGATCGAAATTCTAGAGAGTTGTCCATTAACATTATTTCAGGCGGGGTTGCGAATGGAATGACCACCCTATGTAGTACATTGTATACCGTTTTGGCCGTTTTATCCGGTATTGGTACTGCATCAGCATACCCTGAGGCATGGTCTATGAATGTCAGGATATATGTGTTACTCTCTGTAGATGGGGCAAAGGGGCCACATATGTCCATTGCCCACACTTGGCCTGGATACTGCGCTAATGGCATAGGATCAGGCCGAGGCCTGTCAATTCTATCCCTGTTAGTAGCACATGGCGGACACCTCCTGACATAATTTAATACATCCCTCTGTGCCCTGGGCCATTTGTATGCCTCCTGTACCCTAGCTAATGTTTTAGCAACCCCCATGTGTCCCACCTCCTCATGCGCCCTTTTGATCACCCTCTTCCGCGCGTACTTTGGTAACACTAACCTTGGGTATTCTAACTGCCCCGGTGGTGGCCTGAGTGTAAACAACAAACCCTCCGCCACATAATACTCCTCTTCCTGATCTAGGCCCATTTGGAATTCTGGCATGACCCGCTGTTCTCTCTGCAATTCTCCTATGTCTATCTTGTCCGCCTCTAATACTCCCTCATTAAAATGCGGGCCTAACATGACCGCAGCCATTGTAGGATCCATGGGGACTGGTATTTGTGCTTCAGTAACATGCAGCCTGCTCAACATATCTGGTTTGACATGCTGACTCCCCGGCCTATACACAATAGGCGCTGCATACTCTGCCAGTGTCACCGCCCAGCATTGGATTTTTGAATTTTTTATTTCATTCTGAAAGAGGCACTTTAGCGGTTTGTGGTCAGTATATATAGTGAACTCCGCGCCATGGAGGTATGGTCTCAACTTCCTAAGCGCGTATATCACTGCATATGCCTCCCTCTCCACCACGGGCCACCTCTGCTGGGTTTCTGACAGCTGCTTGGAGATGTACTGCACTGGTCTATCAATCCCGTCACTTCCAGTCTGCAACAATATACCCCCAATGCAGTGTTTCGAAGCATCTGTCATTAATTTGTATGGGACATTAACCTGTGGATAGGCTAATACAGCCTCAGACATTAATGCCTCCCGGATACCCTCCCACGCTTCCTGGCATTCTGGCGTCCATCTGAATCTGGCGTATGCTTTGGTCAACGCTGTCAGCGGTTGGGATAGAGAGGCAAAACCTTTGATTAAGGATCTATAATATCCCGCCATCCCTAGGAATGATCTAACCCCTTTAAGGTCCCTAGGGGGCGCCATCACTCTCAATGCCTCCACCTTCTCTGGGTCGGACGTGATCCCTTCTTTGGATACAATATACCCCAGAAGTTTGACCTCCTTTAGTGCAAATTTACACTTGGACGCTTTCACTACTAGTTGATGTTCCTTCAATACTTTGAATACCTGATGCAGGTGTTGTGCATGCTCCTCCTCATTCTTAGAGAACACCACTATGTCATCGATATATACCATCACTGTCAAACCGATAAATGGTGCCAGTATCTGATTCATCAACCTCTGGAATGCCGCCGGGGCGTTACACAACCCAAACTGCATTCTTTTGAACTGGAACAAACCCCTGTGTGTTGCAATGGCCGTCTTCTCTATACTATCCACTGCCATAGGAATCTGTCTGTAACCCGAGCGCAAGTCAAGTACACTAAATACAGCAGCTCCCTGGAGGGAGTCAAAAATGTCCTGAATTAAGGGGAGAGGATATGCATCCTTCTTTGTTACATTGTTAAGCCTCCTATAATCTGTGCATAACCTCCATGTATCCCCTTTTGGTGCCAAGGTGATTGGACTTGCCCAGGGGCTACTGGAGGGCTCAATGATCCCCTCATCTAGTAGTCTAGTCAACTCCTCCTCTACCCACTTCCTCTTGGTCAGTGCCAACCTATATGGTCTTTGATTAATTGGCATTGCATTCCCCGTATCTATGGACATTTCCAGGGACTGTGTGAAACCCACCGGATCCTCCCCATCTGGGAACACCTCCGGGTACTGCTCCCTCCAGTAGTCAATATCTGCATACACCCCCGCCATCTCCATCTCCTTTCCTCTATTATCCACTGCCTTATAGGATACCCCCCCTAGGCCTACAGTCCTATCACAAAAAGTAATATGTGCTTCCAGTACAGTTAACACATCGTCCCCCAGTAGGGCATCATGTTGCAATGATTTAACAATGTAAAACTCACACTTCCTGTCTTGTACTACCACCATTGCTTTACCCAACGTATGAATGTCATGCCCCGACAGCGCTCTCAATCTTAACCCAGGAAGTGCCACAGCTGGCTGGCCCCTCCTATGGCATAGCTGCCTCCACACGTCCTCCCTCATCATACTTCTCGCCGCACCAGTGTCAATTAATGATACAATATGTATACCCTCCAGGACCAAATCCACACACACCCTGTTATCATTCGACGCTGATGCGGCCGCTAGTTTCCCATCCCATTACCCTGCCCATTACTCTGGCCATTGGATGTGGGGAACCTTACCTCTAATGCCGCTTCTATAGCTGCTTGCATCACCGACCCTTTCTTGGGGCAAGCTCTAGCTAAATGGTCAAAATCACCACACTCATAACATGCTCTCCTCCTCCAGGGTCTCATATATTGTCCCCCTTGTGGCAGTGGGCCCCCCGTTGGTGGTCCCCCCTGATGATACTGTGGCTGTGGTTGCTGCTGTGACTGCTGGTGCACCATGGGTGGCTGCATCGTGGGCTGCTGCATCCTGGGCTGCTGCATGGGCTGCTGCTGCCATATGGGCTGCTGCATCATGGGCTGTTGCAACATGGGCTGCTGCATCATGGGCTGCTGCATCATGGGCTGCTGCATCATGGGCTGCTGCATCATTGGCTGCTGCATCATGGGCTGCTGCCAGGCCGGTTGCTGTTGGGTGCCACACTGCACCCCTTGTTGCTGTGCTGCATAGCATGGTCCATGTTGAGCCTGATGATGCGTGCATGTGTGACTACATGACTGGGTGGCTGCCACTGGAGGTGACTCCTGTGTCTGCTGCACTACCTTCACCGCTGCTACCTCCCCTGTTGCCGCCGACCCCGCCTGAGCTATCACTGGCGCTACTACCACTTTTCTGATTGACTTCAACTCCCCCTGCATGGTCTTAATGTTTTGAGTCACATCCTTCATTGCAGTTTTCACTGTGTTGTCAATACTTGACGTTACTGCAGATACATCCATAGGTTCCTCCTGTCTAATGCCTTGGTGTACCACCATGTCCTGTGTCATCCCTCTCACCTCTATTCTCGCCTGTCTGTATGAGTCCTCCACATCATTAGCTGTCGTCATGACCACAGCCAGATCCTGTAGCCTCTCTTTAGCTACTTGTTGTCTCACCGACTCACTAGCTATCCCACTTATAAATAGCCTTATTAGTCTATTGTTTACCGACGGAATGACCCTCTCCTCCTCGGGGAATGCCATTTCCATCTGACTCCTAAACCGGCGCGCATAACTCCTCACATCCTCCATTGGCTGCTGTACTAGCCTCTCTAATCTTGCTTGGAGGTACTGTTGCTCATCAGCTTCTAGAAATTGTGCCTGTATAGCAGCTTTAATATTTGGCCAAGTTTTCAATCCTTCTCCTAGCCCCTCTCTAATAGTCAAAATAGCCGCCTTCAAGGGAGTCCTTGATAATTGTCCCGCAATGTCTATTATAACTCCTTCCTGCGCATTAGTCCACCTCCTCAACTCATCTATCTGCGTAATCCATTGTCTGAGTAAGTCCCTGTCATCACCATTTGTCGGTGTAACATGTGTTGCAAGGTCCTGGACTCTCTTCCTTGTCTCGGCCGCTGCTGCAATCTGCCGGCTCTGTTCCTCTATCTGCCTCCTCTGATCCGCAATATACGCCAAGTGATCTATATTCGCCATCTCAATATACCCCTAGTCCTTGTTAGTCTTAGTTCCTCATTTGCGTGTCCCTAAGCTTCTCAGCTTAGAAAAAAAAAAAAAGTCAAGTCGTTGGTCGCCAGTGTAAAATACAGTACTTGTGTAGGGGTAATATTGATACGGCTACATATAGATGTTGACAGGACGACAGCTTGGTTATTACTAACTTGGTTTATTCACACACAGAGCTCTCCCACCTGCCTCACACAGGTTCCAACATGTTACATTGTATAGGGCACACACAGGCCTCACTGATTCCACATTCCTCCAGGTACACACAGACCTCCATTATACACACTCCACACTCAGTCTCTACAACAATAGCTATTGCCTACCTTAGTCTACCCCCTCCCACCCATTACTAGGTGAGGGGGGGCCAGCTGTGACTTGTAGCAGGTTCAATCATACACTAACAATTCTCTCACTTAATGACTTCTTATTCTAGTTACAACCTACCATTATTATCATTATTACTATCATAACAATTCATGATTCATCATTAACATTTGATTACATAATATTACATAATATTCCTCCTACACCCATCCCCGCCATATATCATTCTACAGTGACACGCCCCTTTTGCTAAAAATCGACACGCCGACATGGTCAAAAGTTCGGGTACCCATGTAGAGGCACAATATAGTCAATGGTCCATAACTATAGTTTGGAATGTCCTATCTAGATGATAGGTTGGATATTCATTTTCATCATATCATAGAAATAGAATGTTAACCACTCTGTTATTTTGATACACAGGATGGATATGTCCCACAACTTATGATTAGGTTTGGTGGAGAGTCAATGAATAGGCTCTAGCCCATTCTAAATACATGTACCGGTAGTCTAAGAATAGATAACATTATTTGGATGAAGTCTCAGGCCGTGAGGAATGACATCACCGTGTTCAATTTGGGGCGTGGACTATGGCAATTTCAGTACTCAAGCCCAGAAACCCTTGTATTCAAATTGTAAAAATCTAACGTGTGATCCTAATCACAAAAGACTCAGGTATTCGTATGGGCATGTAGCTGGATGTATTAAGAACCAATCAGATAACACCTTGCACTGACTGCAGAATTTTTAGTGTGCTGTCTGTAGTGTGCTGTCTGTGGTGTGCTGTTTGTAGTGTGCTGTCTGTGGTGTGCTGCACATAGTGTGCTGCCTGTAGTGTGCTGCCTGTGATGTGCTGTCTGTAGTGTGATGCCTGTGGTGAGCTGTGCTGCCTGTAGTGTGCTGCCTGTGGTGTGCTGTCTGTAGTGTGCTGTCTGTGGTAAGCTGCCTGTAGTGTGCTGTCTGTGGTGTGCTGTCTGTAGTGTGCTGTCTGTGGTGTGCTGTCTGTAGTGTGCTGTCTGTGGTGTGCTGCCTGTGGTGTGTTGTCTATAGTGTGCTGCCTGTGGTGTGCTGCCTGTAGTGTGCTGTCTGTAGTGTGCTGTCTGTAGTGTGCTGTCTGTGGTGTGCTGCCTGTGGTGTGTTGTCTATAGTGTGCTGCCTGTGGTGTGCTGCCTGTGGTGTGCTGCTTGTGGTGTGCTGTCTGTGGTGTTCTGCCTGTACTGTGCTGCCTGTAGTGTGCTGGCTGTGTAGTGTTCTGCCTGTGCTGTGCTGCCTGTAGTGTGCTCTTTATAGTGTATTGTCTGCCGTGTGCTGCCTGTAGTGTGCTGCCTGTGGTGTTCTGCCTGTAGTGTGCTGCATGTAGTGTGCTGCCTGTGGTGTGGTCTGGTGTGCTGCCTGTAGTGTGCTGTCTGTAGTGTAGTGTGTATGTCTGTAGTATGTATGTCTGTAGTGTTGTGCTGCCTGTAGTGTGCTGCCTGTGGTGTGCTGCCTGTAGTGTGCTGTCTGCAATGTGCTGTCTGTAGTGTGCTGTCTGTAGTGTGCTGTCTGTAGTGTGCTGCCTGTTGTGTGCTGTCTGCAGTGTGCTGCCTGTGATGTGCTGCTTGTAATGTGCTGTATGTAGTGTGCTGTGCTGCCTGTGGTGCTGTGCTGCATGTAGTGTGCTGTGCTGTGCTGTCTATAGTGTGCTGTCTGTGGTGTGCTGTCTGTAGTGTGCTGCCTGTGCTGTACTGCCTGTGGTGTGCTGCCTGTAGTGTGCTGCATGTAGAGTGTATGTCTGTAGTGTTGTGCTGCCTGTAGTGTGCTGCCTGTAGTGTGCTGCCTGTGGTGTGCTGCCTGTGGTGTGCTGCCTGTGGTGTGCTGTCTGTGGTGTGCTGTCTGTGGTGTGCTGTGTGTAGTGTGCTGCCTGCAGTGTGCTGCTTGCGGTGTGCTGCAACCCCTATCGTGACCTCAGTGCAGTAAATTCTCGACTGCACCTCCTCTTTTGTCTACGGATCGTTTCCCGCGCTGTTGTGTCGAGTTTTTGGTCTTAAAAAAAGCGTCTCAGCGTGTGGTCTCGGGGTGATCACATTGAATTCACTACTACTGCAAAACATGAGCATGTGTCTACAACAGTACTTTGATGTTTGTCTACATGGCAGAAAGACCAAGACGATTTTTGGAATGCTTTCTTGTAATCCTTTTTTTTCATATAATGCTTTGCATTAGAGGGGTGATTCGAGCGAGCTATGCTAGGGGAAATGTTGTATTTTAAGTAGGATCTTGAATTTTTGATGGGAAATTGTTTTTTGTGGTGAAAAGAAAGAGTTGAATTTTTTTTTTCCTTTCAAAAAAAAAAGCGTCCCACTGAGGCGTCCCATAAAACTCAGGTAGTGACCTACCTGAGTCAATAATGATGTTTTGTCGTCTCCCTATAATTTCGGATTCAAATCTTACCTATCCACACAGGTGTCGTATGTGTCACCGCCAACAGACTCATAAACTATATCTAGACCTTTCTGTAAAACATTGAAACAAGCACAACTATAGTATGGTTAATAAACTTGCCTGTTTGTTTAAGTCGGTATCACTCTACTTCTGATGATAATGTTTAGTACAGTCCTAGAGCGTTTTCTCTATGTAGCTTTTCACATAAAAATATCACAAGTAAAGTATCTCGACACCTACTTGGGTTGGTCCAATTACTACCAGCACTATCCTGAGAGGCAGACCCTTTATTGTCTATCATCTAATCAATCTTTCACCAGGATCCTTCTCATTTACAGACAAATAACTTATTTTCAATGTAATCAAAACTAGTATGATATTATAAAGATTTTTGATAGTTATGATGGCAATAAATAATTATATAACTCAATTTCATGCGAGGGTCAGGGCGACAATTCAGGCCAAGCTCTAATTCAAACTCACAATTCAAACTCACAAATAATATACCCACCCTTCCGGTGTGAATTATACTACATGTATTACTATACTATCTTATTGCTGCGTAGAGATAACAGTGGATGACCTACTGGGTATTCACTTTTCAAAACTTCGTGGAGATTCTCTTTGGTGTAGTTGATTGGTCGATCACATCCGATATCCTACATAACAAGAGATACTCCAAATGAATGCATACATATATGTGAGGATGGGAATGCTTAATTTCAAGTAGCGGATAAGACTATATTTGTATGCTTGTAACAGTAGGGGGTAAATCTTATCCAGATCAATTAAAATAGTTAAAGCAATGATGAATGGATAAAGATTAGACGTGTGATTTACATCACAATTGACTCAGGGTCAGGGTGCTTAAACTAGCAGCATATACCTTTTGGACACCAGGGGGAACTCCTGTAGCCACTACCCCACTGCCCCTCCTTCTTTTGGCTACGAGTTTAACCACGGCGTGGCCTGTGGCCAAGCTGCGACGTAGAGGGAGCCTGTCCAGTGGCCGCATAGGTGCCATGGGACAGAACCCCGAGACGGATTGATTACCATTCTGCCTGTACAAGGGCGTTTGGCATATATGTGTGTGTCTGCTGCTTGCTTCAGCTAGAGGTGTGTGCAGCATTGTGGCTACGGGCGCTGGGCAGTGTAAGTGCATGAGGCCAGGCTGGGGTTGTTATACTCTCGTTCCCAAATCCTTCCGAAGGAAGGCTCTGGGGACAGCCAAATGACCTTGAACTTTGGATTTTGCTGGGTCTGGGCAACCCCTGCTGGTAGGCTGGAACCAGCGAACAGGAACAGGAAATGGAACCAGAATGTTTGATGGTAGTTTTAGGTAGATTTACCATCAGCCTTTCTGGTTCCATTTCCTGTTCCTGTTCGCTGGTTCCAAGCTACCAGCAGGGGTTGCCCAGACCCAGCAAAATCCCATCATTTGGCAGTTACCAGAGCCTTCCTTCGGAAGGATTTGGGAACGAGAGTAGGGTTGTTACTGAGCAACGTCTACTTGTGGCGGCCTGGATTGGTGCTAACCTTGCCCATACAGTAGGGTTATTTGTCCATAGGGCAAAGTCATTTAATGCTAGCTTGGCAGGGGGGGTGTACTCTCGTTCCCAAATACTTAAAACTACCATCATACATTCTGGTTCCTGTCCACTGGTTCCAGGCTACCAGCAGGGGTTGCCCAGACCCAGCAAAATCCCAAGTTCAAGGTCATTTGGCTGTTACTAGAGCCTTCCTTCGGAAGGATTTGGGAACGAGAGTAGGGGGGTTGGGGCTTGGTGGATATACATATATGGGGTGGGGGGGGGGGAGGGTTATAATGAAAAACAGGCCCTCCAAGGGGGTGGCAGGTCAAAACTAAATACGGTCTGTTTCAATACAGAACATGTATGCTTTTTTTTGGGGGGGGGGGGGGATGGGGGGGTGGGAGAGTAGACATAATCATCATCTTGCTGAAGATTTCCGACTTCCCCGCAAGGGACTTGCCTGGATCTTTGGACTTGGCCCAGTCCTTGAGGTCATCCAGTATGGTGACCTGATCAGCTACAGCAGTCATGGCAGCTGTCATGTTTAACTGTATTTCCACCGGCCTCTTGTCCATGAGCCGGCCATTTTGGGTAGTGGCCTGCTTCAAGCCGTTATTTAGCTGAGGCGGCGTCAACGTGGGTGTATTACCCGGATGCGGAAACAGATCTCTCTTTTCTTTGACAAATTTGTTCTCAAAAGGCTGACCAATGGCCTTCATGAAGACACTTACAACTTTTTGTGGAAGTTCTTCACTGGTCTTCTCTTCTTCGACCAAGACTTATCTAAGTTCTTGTACTACTCCAGGACAGGGTTCTCCTCGTCAGAGTCGCCATCTTGACCGCGGTCAACGCCTTGACCTAGTTGGCCGATGTGGTGCCGTCCTCCTCCAGCAGTCAGCATTAGTTTTTCAATAGTTTGGCTTATAAAATGATTAATCCAAAACGTCTTAACCAAGGCCAAGACACCTCCCTAGACTCAGGGGTATGGCAATTAGTTTAGGGAGAGCTCATCATTTTAACAACAAAATGCGTGGCCATCTTCCATAGCCGCTCCCCCCCCCCCCCCCTTATCAAATCCAGTAAATTCAATATTACTCACATATCATTGTGTACATCGGTTTGGCTTACGCGAGACTATTGTAAATGTCCCACCTTTAGAAACTGGACCTTCTCTTCACTGGAGCATGTGCCGATTACATGACAGCCAGCAGCCTTTGCCAACTGCACCTGATAATGAAATAATTTGAAGAACATGATACGAAATGATCATTTCAAACAAACTTTCAGCAAACTTGTTTATGACGAATTTACTTCTAAATTGTCTCTTACATATTGTCTGATTAGTCAGGAGCAATTCTGATATTTTTATTTCGACATTTTTGATACTATAAATTCCTGCGTACCAGACCCTGGATGCAGCTTATACGTGTGAATTCAAAGTACTGATTATGTCTGTGTCTTATAATATGGAAACATACATACTGCGAATTGTCCTGTGCCACCTGCAGCAGCTGAAAGAGTCAAGTAGTTTTGAGAACGCATGTAATAGGGATATATCACAACTGTGGACTCCAGCATTATGAGCACACACACACTCTATTGTTGTGTCGGTTGAATACCAAGTTGTCTCTCACGTTCCAAATCATAACCCAAGCCTACCATCTTGGCCCTAGAATACTGCTAGCCCACTGCAAATTTTCAACCCATAAAGAGGCCCTTCATCTCAAAATCATACTAAAATCGTATCTATAACTTAAGTTCACTACATTAGTATTAGATCCATAATAACATGTTAATTCTTCGTTTCCATAGTGGAATTTGCCTCGGGCGGGCGGGGGCAATTTTTTTTTTTTGACAAGGGTGACCCCAAACTTCAAGTTTGGTATGACCATAGACATTAATATGGGTATCGACCCCTAAAATCGACATGGCGACATGGCCATTTCTTAAGATCGACATGGCGACATGGCCATTTCTTAAAATCGACATGGGACATGGCCAGTTAAGTGACATGTGACATGGGCATTTATTAAAATCGACATGTGACATGGGGCTTAGTGACATGAATAAGAAAAATTCTCATTTAGTGTAAAGTATCCTACTCGAATCTTTCTTCAAATTTTGTCCTTGTGGGTAGTCAAATTCCTAAATTTTGCTGGGGCCTACGGCCCCAAGAGCCTCATAGTTGCCCCTAGATTCTCCCCTTAAGTTTAGTGACACTTGTGACGTGGCTTTTTCCTTAGTGACACGTGACATGGCCATTTCTTAAAATCGACATGCGACATGGGGACCCCCCCATCTACCCCCCCATTAATATATTGTATGTCTATGGTATAAGAAAATGTATTGTAAAATTACCCCCCGCACCCTGACTTTGGGAGAACCATACAACACGCACCTGGGGTCTAAAAATTGCCATTTGAACACTGTACATACTCCAAACACAAAATGGATCAAAAATTGTACTGGATACCCAAAAATCGTCCAAAGGTGTATTAATGCAATATATCGTACTAGTTGGCGGCCCTGCACCATACATCATATTGTTGTCATGCGACCTTCCAAAACTGGGGTCTAAAAATGGGTACTAGGATTCTAGGCCCTGTGGAAAAAAAGCCACCTGATGATAGGCCCTGGGAAATTTTGGCCACCTGATCATAAGCACCCTGATTTTAGGCCATTTATAAGCAGGTTATGACTAGATATACAATACAAACAACCAAACACCTAACGTCAAACAGTCCACGCCTAAAGCAGGTTATAGTTACTACAATCCTCACACTCAATCACCCAACATCTGAGTAGATTTTCAGTCTATTTAAACACCGAGGAACCCAATGTCCGCCCAGGCATGTTTTGGATTATTTTTAGCTATTCAAACGACCAGGTATGTGTGTTTGGCGTTGGGTAAGGTTATTTCCCACCCAAATATATCATAACATTTTGTTCCCTAGCTCACATGCAAACACCCAATGTCCGAGCAGGCTATTTACTACCCATCACACCCTACCCAACACCTGACATATATATGTTCAATAATATATGATACATTTTGGCGGGAGAGTAGATTATTTCCCGCCAAAATATAATATGACATCCTGTTCCCTTACACTCAAAAGACCCAACACCCAACACATCCCAGACCCAAATTCCAAACACCCAAACATGCCGAACACTCAAACACCTACCCAACATCCAAACACCCAACACCCAAACATCCTACCTAACATCCAACACCCAAACACGCCAAACACCCAACACCCAAACATCCTACCCAACATCCAAACACCAACCCAACATCTAACATGGCCAGGTGTTTGGTAGACATATGGTCGGGTGTTTGATATGCACATGGTTGGGTGTTTGATAGGCACATGGTCAGGCGATTTATAGGCACATGATCGGGCGTTTGATGGGCACAGGATCGGGCGTTTGATAGGCAGAGTGCATTTGATAGGTACATAATGAGTGGTAAATAACCTGCTTGGACGTTGGGTTACTGGATGTTTGAATAGCCAGAAATATATCTAAATATGTTGGTTTCATAACCAGCTCGGACGTTGGGTTACTGGGTGTTTGAATAGCCTGCATTGTTCTATACATAACCTGCTTTTTGGGAGTGGACGTTGGAATATGTATGTTAGGTACATGGCCTATCTTCAGGGGGCCTAGGATCAGGAGGGCTGAACATCCGGAGGGCTGAAGCTCAGGGGGCTAAACATCAGGTGGCTGACCATCAGGGGGCCTTTCTTCCTTAGGGCCTAGATGCCGCACACTGTGCATAAAAAGGTTGCATTTTTTAATAGTAGTTCACAATGTTACCTGTCACTAAAACGGTTTCTCCTGCCTTCATACGCCCCACCTGGAATAGAACAATCTACATTTCAATATTTTCATATAATTCAGTTAGAGAGTATGAATTCAGCGCATAAAGTTGGTCTCCGGATTTCCCGCATCATATTTTCAGAAATGCAAATTTTGATTTAAAAAAAACCCAACTCTGCCTGCATCATTTCCTGAATAATTGATTTTTTTGGGTGCCTTTTTCTCTCACCAATGATGTAAATATCATTTTTTTTAAATGTCCTCAGAAAAAAGAAATTTGCTCACTCCCCTTGGTTTTAGGTTGAAATCCGCAGAGAAAAAGATATTTTGGAAAAAAAAGAAGATCGCTCGCCCTTATCAATTTTTGAAAAACGAAGTCTGTAGACCATTTTATATTTGGTTTGACCTAAGGTGAATGTTGTCTTATGCCTAACAATTAGCTTGGACACTTTGTATGTTTTTTTTTCACAGGACGGTGTACAACCTGTTTAATATAGTGCAGACCCTTGGTCCACGCTTAGCCCACGCCCTCAGGAGCTTGTGTACATAGGTGCAGTTTGGGGCAGTCTCGGACTCCCATACCAACACAGCTTCGGGTCCCTCTGCTGAGTATGGTATGGGAGCAGACCTTCATCTCACTTGATACCCATTTGCGCCAGTTTGGTGGCGCAAATGGGTGTGTATTGGCCAATACACATCCAAGTACAGAGAGATTCTTATCCATATCAAAGGGGTAATAAAAGTACTGGGAGCTACTGTACAATTAACACTTAATATAATTGACAGAGGTAGTTGAAAAATGTGTATTGGGATGGGATGATGGACTGCTCCCAGGCTATTCAACTGGTAGGATAGTCGCTGGCCGAGGCCGAGTTTGGGGCTCTCTGGTTCCATACACTATCATATCTTCGCGAAAACACGTGATCAGATTCCCTGTGGGGCCGTCATTCTGTCACGGGACGGCTATACACTGTTTTCATCAAGCGTTTCCACTAGAGGGCAGGGTAACCACGATGGGGTGCTACCAGGGCAACTCATGCCCTTTTCTGATGGAAAAAATTGCCCCATCGCTTAGAAATCGCAGGGGTATATAGGGACATAGCGTGTGTATCCACCATAAAAATATTTATGAAACAAGTATAGAAATACAGCAGTCCAACATTATAGCACTCCATTGCACTATATGGGTATATATCTAAAACTGGGTCCATGTAACTAAGTCCTTCTAACAGAAAGCTATAGGGTAGGTTCACCGGAAGTCGGCCGCTCCTGTACACGTTTTCCATGACTTATTTTCAGGCTTCATATTCCCAAGACTAATAATTTCAACATATGCCAGATATACCACAATAAAGGTATTGAATGGGAGAATTATATCTGATATGTTTAGAGAGTCATTTTGTCAAGATTCATATTGATATTCATTCATTAACGAGAATCTTTCAAATGGGTCCATTTCACCCAAAGTCGGCAAACTTGCACCAGGAGTCGTCCAGCTCATAGGTCAAATTGTTATGGCTCTCATCCATTAAGTATGTTAAGTAGATGCTAAGCAGTTGTCACAGAAACTAGTTTTTAGTATTGTTCATGTACCTAGGGATGACATTGGTATCATAGGTATCGATATGTCGACATGTAAGAAAACCGATAATTGGTATCGAAACCATGTGTATCGATACCCCCTAAATCTTTGTTTTCAAACAGGGAAAGAATTTTCAAAATATTACAATTAGAGGCTGAGCTATGGTCTTAAACCAATATAACGAAGTGAATGATGGTGAAATGAACATTCTAGGGTCTGATACAAGAAATATTTCTTTAAAAAAAACAGTCAGGGGCCTCAATCCTTTCTCCTTCCCGGCATATTTATTATTGTTTACTTTGTTAATGCAGTCATTTTGAGCCACAAGACAAATAGACAAGTAGTCATAGAGTTAGGTAAAATAGATCAGAAAAGTTTGCCATAGCAGACAAAGTATGCTCGGAGGTCCATTTTGCTCTAATAATAGGCCTAGAGACTAGATTATATAGTCTAGGTTTCAGTTATTGGGCCTACATTGACAAAATTGTTTGTAGCACTGCCCCCCCCCCCCCCATTTTTTCAATAGCCTAGGTTGCAGTTAGTAGGCCTACATTGATAAAATTGCCTATAGTACCCCCACCCCTTTTTTTCAATAGCCTGGGTTACAGTTAATATAGGCACAAGAAACATATTTCATAGTATAGGGCTAGATGGTGTCGCCAGGTCGCTTATATTATTGCCTTAGGTCGACTAATTCTGGGATACCTCCTCGCTAACTAGTTGCTGAATCCTAGATGGGGGGTATAGAAAGGGGGGTCCCCATGTCGCATGTCGATTTTAAGAAAAGCTCATGTCCCATGTCACTAAGAAATAAGCTACTAGTATGTCGCTAGTGTCACTAATGTATTTGATTGAAATATAGGCTTATTTTTGACCCCCCTGGATAATTTTGAAAATCTAGAAGCCAAACGGTCCATTCTGGTGTTATTTATTGATGTTTCTTACCCTGATTCTAACCCTTAGACCACCTTTCCCATGTCGCTATGTCGCTTAGCTTGCCATGTCACATGTCGATTTTAAGAAATGGCCACGTCACATGTTGCTAAGGTTGCCATGTCGCATGTCGACCATGTCGATTATAAGAAATGGCCATGTCGCCGTGTCGGTTTTGGGGGTGCAGAGGGCTCCCCCCTCTCAGATCGGAAAGTCGCCAAAATTAATAGCCCCAGGTCACAAAGGCGCTTTTTTAGACCATTTTGGCAATAGACATATTTTTCCAAAAGTCACCAGGTCACTTAAATTATTGTACCAGGTCGCCTGGAAAACAGCCCAAGTCGCCAGCTCGCTTTTTACCCCCCACTTAGGGAGTGTTCATTTATTAGTTACGGGGGGGGGCGTAAAAAATTCTGACCCGTCTTGAGGGGGGGGGGGCCTTCGCCGAGGCGGGGGGAACGAGTCTAAATAGCGTACGGAAAGTAATATACGCACGGCGGCCGTGTGTATAGGGGTGTAGTGCACACGACGGGCGTGTGCATAGTAGCCTTATACACACGACGAGCGTGTGTATAGTAGTCTTATACACACAACGGGTGTGTGTATAGTAGTCTTATACACACGACAGGCGTGTGTATAATTCCACTATACGCACGCCGAATTCATAGGCTTTCCAAAGCTGAAAGAATTTTGTAAATATTCCACCTAGAACCAGATTGTTTGTTTGTTTGTGTAGTTTAACGTCCCACTGACTATGCAGGTGAGACTTACTCAAGTTTCAGTTTTTCACAAGTAAGAAGGTAAGCCGAAGGCCTACCTCGGATGATTGTATCCAGGATGATCGAATCTATGAGATGAGCCAAAAGATAGAAATCCCGCTCCTACACATTTACCAAAGCAAGGGTTCTTTAACCTCCGACACCACATAGACATGGTGTGAGAGGGACAGGCCTTTGTTATGCTGTAAGTCTACCACAGCATGGGAAAGAGCAGCCATAGGTATAGTCGGGAAGCAATGAAAACTCCAAGGTAATACAAACTGTGTGCCATCAGTCTGGAGTGATACATCCCGACTCGCCAAACTAGTCTCCTCCATTTTTTTTCATTTTTTGTATTTTTTGTATTTTTTTTTGTATTTTTTATTTTATTTATTTTTTAATTTTCCATATCATATTTTGTCCCATAGTTGGGTTTCCTTTAAGAATTTTAATACATTTTCGTCATTAGTGGTGTTGAAAACACTGTACATAGATGTTGTGTCTGCAAGATGTTTTCTTCAAGTTCTACTTTCTGCAGTCCTTCTACATTGGAGTAGAAGATGCTCCACTGTCAGACGGGTAGATAGTACATACATAGAAAAATATAGTTTTCTAGTAGGCCCTACGTAGCCGTAGGCCAATAATATATATAGCGGTCGTGTGTAGAGTGAAGTAATAACCCAAAACGACACGGCAGTTGCATACGAGTCATTTTATTCAACGGTGGGTCAGTGGGGCCCACAAGTGGCCTTATAGGCCACGAGTGGGCCCCACTGGACCCACAAGTTGAATAAAATTACAAGTATGCAAGTGGCGTGATGTTTTGGATTTATTATACCTAGGCTTCACTTTATTTTTAATGAAACATAGGTCTTTCTCCCTGAATTCCGCTAGATAATAAGGTTTGGCTGAGACAAAATGGCAAAATACATTTTTTATTGATCATTCTCAGGGCAACGCATGACATACTTGCCTAATGGTCTATTGTATGACAAACTATGTGTGTATATCTATCCATTAATGTTTAAATTATTCTTTAATTCAGAGGATTATTATATCAAAATAGCTCCTGAAAATGTGTCACTAAGGGAGCCAACGCCACTGCCAGAGCTGTCTGGATGCCACTCTCAGGGCTTGTACGCCACTCTCAGGGCCTGTACGCCACGCTCACGACGTGTACGCCACGCTCACGACGTGTACGCCACGCTCATGACGTGTACGCCACGCTCACGGCCTGAGAGTGGCGTACAACAGGTTTTATGCCATAAAAACGCTGTCAGCAGTTTCTATAGTTTAGAGATAGGGATCCTATATGCTTTGTTGTCCTAGGTATAATAATACACACGATGGTTGTGTGGACTGTTTTCTTACATACACGTCCGCCGTGTGTACAGTCCCATTTAGATTGTAAAGCCACTTGTGGATCCGTGGTGTACATAGTCTCATATGCCAATCGCGTGGCGTTTTACGTTAGTACTATTCTTGACGGGGGGGGGGGGATGCGAAATCTCACCACCCCCCTGTAATTAATAAATAAACACTCCCTTAGTCTTAGATCTATGATCTATGATGGACCAAAACCATCAGTTATCCCACGACGTCATTTGCGTACAAAACTCGGCAGGGTTAGGTCCTGGGTTCAGTGTAACATAATCATCATGTAATCTGATTTATATACGTGATGAAACAAGGGTATGTCGGCCCATATTGACCTTGAATAACATTTTATGATTGTGTTTAAAAAAAACACCTTTGAAATTGAAATTGAAAACCCACGTCAGCATGAGCGATAATAGGTGCATTTGATTTCTCTCCCAAATTTACTTTTATACAGGCCCATCTCCCAGGGGGGCCACTCCGTATCTTTTCTATAGTAACTATGTGTAAACATCACCTCAAATTTAGGACCCTTATCACGGGAGAAAAATCAACAAAACAGCACCCTTTTCATGGGAAACTGACCAAAAATCATAACTTAATCAAGGGGGCCCGAGAAAAATTTAAAGCATAAGCCCTCAAATGGTAGGCCTTACCCTTGCCTCTGAATGAATATGTGTCTTTAATATTGAAAATGCTGGATTAATGTCTCATCTGAAAGTTTTTCCAGTAATTCAGCCATAAAATGTACCCCTTTTCCTCCAAAATTGCCTAAAAAGCAACCCTTTTCAAGGGCCCTCACGGGCCCTTGCCTAGGGTCCAAAAACATACCCTTTCCCTTGGAATCGTGTTCACACATGTATGTATGGTCATCAATGCTGAGGGAGTGCCCCCCCCCCCCCCGGGGCCCATCTAGACCAGAATCAAACATGTCAACCCTACCTAAACTCCTCTAGGACATGAATACACATCTCAACTTGATTGTAGACTTTCATTTTGATCAGAAGATGTTGTGCACCCAACCGACACGCCATCCTGACTGACATGTGGCGGGCATGGGTAAACCTCCCATAATCCCGAACACTTGCATAATAGAAATAGCTGCCAAAATAGCTTATAATCATGAAAATAAAACTATAATGAAAACAATTATCATGTCTATAATCTGACATTCCGAAATAAGTGTTTTCATTGTTTAAAACATTTATATATCACTGTTATTCACATTTCATAAAATGACAGTGTCCGGGAAATGTGGTATTGACCAAATCCGCGGCATGAAGAGGATGACAAATGTTGTCTGCGATGGCTGGTTGTTCCCAGCTGTTTATCTACATGTTTCAGGTGTTTATGAATACCCAAACAGGAACCGCGGTCTATATAGAGATAAATGGCTTCATTGATTAAGTGATATCTTGTGTGCAAATGGGCAGATGGAAGACATTTCACAGGGGTGGGCAGCTGTCGCCATGTCGCCAAAAAGTGGCGACACTGGCGTTGAAATTGGCGACAATACCCTCCCAAGCCTTAGCTTTCCAAATCTGAAAGAATTTTGTAAATTGTCCAACTAGAACCAATGTTATGATACATTTTCAAATTGCACTAAGATACATTATTTGACTTCAATATTATAAAAAAAATTCAAATTTTCTAATCTGAAAAAGCATGTTCATTGTGAATGTTTTCTTGAGAGCCAGGTCCATATGGGTGAAATGAACCCCTTCTAGGGCTATCTCTTGTTAAAAAACGGCCCAGGGCCAGAGATGGATTTATTGGAGATGGGGGGGGGGGCATAGGCCCTGCCCCCCTGAAAATCATAAAAATGGAGAAAGATGAAAGAAAGAGGAGAGAATACAGCTAAATTACTGGAAGCCAAATCTGAGCCTTTCAAGTGCCAAAACCTGGGTGCCCAAACTTGGCCCTTCCTTATGCCCAAACTTGGTCGCCCCCCATAATACATATATGAGCCAAAGTATTATGTGCCAAAATGCATCAGAGTGGACAATTTGTAGGTAAAGATTTAAAAAAATTTCCAAACCATTTCCCTCCAAAGACAATGTTCCAGTCCCAATGAAAATAGGACAATTACAGAATGGAGCAATAATGTATCTTGTGTCAAAATGCACCAGAACACAGCATTTTAAGTCTAGACTTCCGAAATTTTCTTGAGGGGGTAGGAGGGGGATTAGGGGCACGTGCCCTGCTGCACTTCGTGAAAAATGCCAACGGGGGAGGCCCAATTTTTGCACATCCTTCCAATACATGTCTTGGCTACAACCAGTCCTGTATTGGCTCCAGGGTTTTCAGATATGCCCACCCCTGATTTCAATGTTATTCACCTAGCCGCAACATCGAGGGTAATATGGGTGGCATATTTTGAAAGCTATGGTAAATTGAAAAATTGGCAAGGTGCATAACTACAAGCCAGTGGCGGATCCAGGATTTTGAAAAGGAGGGGGCGCGCCCCCTTTTCTAGGCAAAAGGAGGGGGCGCACCCCCTATTTTTGGCCAAAATCGGGGTCTAAAAAAGGCAATTAAACTCTTAACTACAAGCAAAAAGGAGGGGGAGCGTGCCCCCGCGCCCACCCCCTAAATCCGTCACTGCAAGCTACGTCTGCATGTCTGTGATTTTCAGAAATAGGGGGTGTTTTTCAGCCAAGAGTCAGTGAAAAATAGAAAAGGGGGGTGAAATTCTATTGGCTCATTGAAAATAACAAAGACTGAGCAGATTTCTGACCCCACTGTCTGTGTGCCTCTTAACATATTTAGATGGCAGTTATGGCAACTTTTGCGTCAGCTTTAATAGCAGAAAAGGGGGGTGTTCCTTGTTTTTTTGTTGTTTTTTTAGAGAAAAAAGGGGGTGTTCATACTCTGAAAATGTCAGTGTTTTGAGAAAAAGGGGTCTTCTTAGGGACCAAAAAATCAGTGTTTTTATCCTTAAAGAGGGTGTTTTACACCCAAAAGTCGGTGGTAGGGGGGTATATTTCAAAACCCATAACACGGATGGTGTTGTTTAGGTATCAGAGTGCAGGGACCGGGATCCAGGGCTGGTCATGCTCATCATAGGGATACGCTCTCGCCCATCCACCAACCCCCATGTTGTCACCACTTCCTAATATGAAATTTGAAACGATTCACTTGTGTTGTCTTTAGTAGTGCACGTGATGTGACTATAGGCCGGCTATGTCGCACTTCACCACCGGGATACATGTGCTTACGATCTATTTTACCCTTTTACTGTAAAAGTCCACTGGAATCTTTTGCCACTGGATGCCATTTTTTCCTATAAGAAGCTAGCCCCGCAGGGGTTATTCATTGCAATTTATTTTTAAACAAGAAACAATTGTGACATTAAGCTGAATGCTTCATATCATGTTCATTTCTAGAAAATGAATAAGGCTCGGGGAATCGGCTAAGAGTTATCGGAAGGATAATGCTGACAAAGTGATTTCATGCAAAAATCCAAAATGGCAACGCTGTCTCCATTCAGAAACATGCATGCTTTAAGTGGGATCACGCTTATCAAAATGATTATTTCTTTTCCTCGTCTTTACTAAAAGATGGCACCGACCTTTCTGCACAGGAAAATAACAATTAGTTTACATTTTGATAGAGAAAAGTTTATAAAATTCACGATATGCCATTATCTCTTCTCTACCGAAACACGGCCTAAAACCAGCAAACTGAAAATCTACACATTTCTTTGATTTATTCCTTTATGTCTTGACATACAGATTCAAAATTCCTCTCACACATCCATACCAATGCACTTTACAATATAAAATACAAAAAATATTGGGAACACATATTTATACATGATTTACAGACATTTTCCCACCCCGTCAACTCCATATCCCAATGCTCTGGGTGATCGGTCAACACAATGTTCAGCGCTGAAGCGGGTGAGACTTTTTTTTCTGACCCCGATCCCCTGAGCAATAAATTTCCATTCATTCCCTTATATATCATCGCACTTTGACCCCGGCTGACTTCATAAAATACCCATTTTAAGGCCCTTTTTTTCTTATGGAAAGAAGCTAGCCCCGCAGGGATTATTTATTGTAACTTTTTTTTTGAATTAATTTCCATTCATTCCCTTATGTATCATCGCACCTTGGCTCCGGATGACTTCATGTAACAGCCTCTCTTTTTTGGGGCGTTTTTTGCATTATTCTGTTTATTGGGTTTATTTTTCACTGAACAGGGGTAGACACTAACTTTAAAGCAATACCTGGTGCTGTGGGTATGAGTATCTACCTATTCTGGGAAACTACCCCATCAACATGTAGATGAAATTTTAGTCACCCTCTCACCCGGAATATTAGAGGACTGGTATGCCCCCTAATTTCAACCTGCTGAACTGCCCTTCTCGATGTACCCTATGATATTTCTACTGTTCACTGTCACAGTCATGTAATAGACCGTAAACCCTGCCTATAAGCCGAATTTTATTTGCTGTTTTTATTTCATATAAGTCGAGTTTTCTATCCACAACTCCCATTCGGCTTATAGGCGGGGTTTTCCAAAAGTTTATTTGAAAAGTTGGTTTGGAAAAATAGTAAATCTCTATCACAATAATTGATAACTTTGGGTATATTCTAAGGTCTTTACAAATACTTTTCACGTGGAGTATATGTTCACCTAACATTGCCGAAATGACGCTGGCACGCCAGCTTTTGCCGGCGTAGAATCTTAATGGCCGACGTAGGGCCTTAGGACCCAGGCCGGGATGGCCTGCCAAAATCTCAGCTTCCTAATGGTGAACGAATTCTTCAAATCGGCCACTTAGAAGCAAAGATAGAGCCATATTTGTATGATTCTTTTATATTAAATACATTGTAAGGGAAGTGGTTACCACCCCTTTCTGCGCACCGAACCGACCCAGTATCATACGGCGCGGTCAGATTGTCAGATGGGGAAGTAGCTCAGCTGGTAGAGCAGTATGTTACGTGATCTGAGGGTCGTGGGTTTGAGTCCCGCTTTCTCCAGATGATTTTTCCGCGACCGTTACAACACATTTGCAGTTTTTTTAAAAAGTTTTTGCATAGTATAAAACAAGTTATAATGAAGTTTTGAAGGTTCTTAGAAATGTCAAAGTTCATATGGCCTGCGTGAGAAGGAAATGGCCTGCGTAAGATGCCAAACGCAGGCCATCTTGGCCTGCATGGAGAAAAAGTTTTCGGCAACACTGACCTAATAAACCGTAACCTTTTACTAATTTGATTGATTGATTGATTTGTTTAATGTCCAGACGTACATCAAGTACCTCACGGGACATCTCAAGTTGGCAAGGAGTCATCCACAAATAGTGGTAGTCTGCCTTGCAGTAGTAGGACAGATATTTATATGCTGCTTGCCCAATACAGCAGTGACCGAATCTATGGATGATTGAATCTATGAAATGAATGACCGCATCTATGAGGTGAGGGAGAAAACCGCTACCGGGGCACCTCCCCTACTCTTTTCGAAGGATAGCAAGTGTTCTTTTATTTGCCTAGTCCTAGCTACCTGGGCTAGTACCATAGTAGGCAGGGCCAGACAAACCACGGCCTTTGATATCTCAGACGTGTTTCACTGAGGAGGAATCCCATGCCAGAACACCAGCAAGAAGGCCCGGGCCCGCACATATGGGCAGCGGTTGCCAAACAGCTTACGTGACTGATCACAGCAGTAAGGCATGAGACCCCTCAAGTTTTGTCGCCTTTTACGAATCCGGTATGCCCATTGGTAATATTGAAGGCTCCCGATGTAGTTATTCTACTCCTTCATGCCCCCATCATGAAGGTCCCCACTAACACAGGGGGAACTTTTTGGACTCTCCCCTGGGCCGGTTCCCTCATGATTTTAAATAGTTTTACATACTTTTTTTAGTATTTAAAATCATGAGGGAACCGGCCCAGGGGAGAGTCCAAGGGTGCCAGATCGTCCCAAAGTGGGGGGGGGGGGGGTCGGCTTATAGGCGGGGTTCTCTAAAATGCCATAATGAATTTATATAAGCCGAATATATTTTCTTAAACTCACTTTTGGCTTATAGGCGGGGTCGGCCTATAGGCAGGGTTTTACGGTATGTCACTTCATTAAAATACACATCCTACCAATATCATATATCGCAATAAGCATTGTACTACATGTATATCATCAACCATCATCACTGTACACTATACTAACACATGTAGACTACCTATATGTAGCGAATACCAAGCTTGGTGAAATTGTGCGTCTTTGGTCAGGACGACCATCTGTACTGATGAGGATCAAATAAGAATTTAAAAGAAATAAAAAAATAATATCCATTGAGGCTGAGATTGCCCAAATCATTAAGGTCCGAAATCGGTGTTGTGGGTCATTCACAGGGATCTGAAACAGCTGATGAGGGTGATGCTTTACAGCGCATATTATTGATGCAAGAGAAATGTGGCAGAAGCTCCATGCAAGTTTCTTAGGCACCTTTAGCTATCAGAGGGCGCCACAAATTGTAAACATTTCACGATTAACCAGGAATTTTTATTAGGAATTTTTCATGGTGCTATTCTCCATCTCTAGTATAATGCGAGACTTTAAGAAACACCATCCCAATCAGACTTATTTAGACTAAAAAAAGTTGTGTTTCAGGCAACATGGTCCGACATTTTAGGGTTGGTAGGTCCCTTTTTTCTCTTTTTTTTAAAAACATCTTGAGAGCACTATTAAAAATCGTTGGATATTTCTCTTAAAAAGTCATTTCCTGAAGGCAGACTATCATTCAGGCCACTGAGGTCTTGTGATTCCTGAATTGCTAAATATAATGACAAATAAGAATTTACAAAAAAAAGAAAATTATTTTTAAAATTGAGAAAAATGAAAGCAAGGAAACCCTTTCTGAAATCTAGGGTCGGGTTGTCCGAAACACACTTTTCCTATTCTAAATTTGGCCTTAAGGCCACTCAAAAAAAATAAATTGTTTCTCATCACCAAGCAATGAAAAATATGACGAGGGCGTTTTTATTAAATTTTTTTTTTTTTTTTACTCCGGGCAATTTACATAGGGAAATTTGGACATTTCGCGATCAATTTTCATATTTTAGTAATTTAGAGTTTATTGATCAGCAAAAGTTGTATCAATGCAAGCTACACCTAGCTGATTGCATCGCTGACAGCATAAGCTTTAATTTGATACCAAATTTGCCAATATTTTGGCAATTTTAGCATATTTTTCATCAAAAATGTAAAAAAAAAAAAAAAAAAAGTTTCCCCAAATCATGATTTTTATGATGCGCGCGGTGATGAGAAACAACTTATTTTTTTGAGTGGCCTAAGGAATACTCTATTAAGATATAAAGCTACATATCGTACCTTATCCAGAGCAATGGCAGCCGTAAGTCCACTGACCATGAGCGGTAGGTACTCCGCCCTTACTTCGGGCACAGGTGTAACATGGCGCTCCGGGAGGTTCTGATCAGACGAAAGCCAGTACATTTTTATACAAAACTATTACAGTAAATTATCGTGTATACGCCTAAATCGTGTTAGTTTGAGGAATCATAAAAACCTGAAGGGGGTCTGGAAATTGTTATTCTAGTACTGTACGGTAGTAGCAATATCTAGGGTATAAGCCGCACCCCGACTCTGGGCTGATCCCATAAGCCAAAAAATGTTATATTTTAAAACTCATAATTCAAGGTTTGACCTCCTACTGAGGGACCAAAGCCTGTAAGGGGCCGGGATGTACGTAAAGACATTTGCTGCAATTCAATTCCTGGGGGCTCCTGGTACTGGAGGCACGGTTCATCCAAAAAGAGGGTTGAAGGGTAGCGCTGCAGCCACCTGTACCCCCAATGGACTGCGGATGGCAGTGAGGCTCTGACCCATTGAGATTAGCAGTGGGCCAGCCTCTTCATATCTGAGTGGGCTATTTATATATTACATTATATATATTATATTACAAGATACAACAGCCACTACTTATATGTTTATCTCTAGACCCTGTCCATCACGCTCACCAAGAATTCTGCAAACGATCCCATATGCATGAAGACGACTGGTTGTCCTATTTGGATGTGTTTACATTGGTCACCAACTTTCACTACTTCACCAATTGCCTGAAATGATGCGACATTGGTAAATGAGGCGGGGGGGGGGGGGGGGATATCACAATTTTACAATATAAGAAAGTGATATGCAGCAAATGCAATATCGAATTGTCTTTATGAAATTATGACAAAATTATATACAGATTTGAAATGCTGCATACATATAAAATAGAACACAATTACAATTTGATATATGTATGGGTCTATGTCACTCTAAACCATTCACGGAAAATCAGGCGAAAAAATCCTGGCTGTGATCTAGTTAACTTTTCAAAACTTTAATACTCACCTCAAATCCTGCATCAAAAGGGGGTTTCGCTGTAGGGTCATATTTCCCTGCAGTATAATTTACATCAGAAGCATTGATCCCAACGAACCTAAAAAAAGACATAAGTATAGCGAGTGAAAAAATCTGGCACATTACTACATGTATAAGGCCAAAATAAAAACAGAAGTTGTGCTCAGGTATTACCGTAACGGGGCCAAAAATAAATAGGGTCGATAGGTCGTTTATTTTCATTTTTATTTTTTTTTAATTCAAAGGAAATGACCAGCCTACTTTTATGTGGTGTTATATAAGTAGTGTGAATGCAGATGAGCCATATTACAACATACAAACTGTATTCAAACACAAATTAGCCTGCCTTGATGGTCAATTAAGGGCCAGTCAAGTAGGGTTCGTATCTGATCCTATGTTAAATGACCCTTTTATGATGCCTTCCCATTTATGTGTTATCAGCTAGAATCTTCTAGTAACTTGGTGTCAGACGATCTTGAATGGGTACATCATAATATTATATGGGCTGGAATAAGCCTAATAAATTGTATTACATACTGTAATTTAAGGGCAATTTGGGGGTCTTTTCAATACTTAACAAACTTATATCTTTTTTAGATAAGCCACTTAAAATGTGTATTTTTAGTATAGTTGTATTGGTTGAGACTTGAACAGGGCTCAATGAAGCCCCTTTTGAACCATGCCTTCAATACCATGAAACATAAAAACCATCAGTGGCTCAAAGATATACTATTTATAATATGTCATACAGGATTGGCTGGGGTATTGACGGAAGAACTCCCCAGGTGGCTCCACTCTCACCACCCACCTGGGCCCCTACCCCAGCCAGTGCCTACATGTCCACCCTACTGGGTGCTTATTACTTGTTAATAAATAGGCTTTATATTTACGACCATCTCAGGCCCAACCGCAGTTACCCCCATTTGTGCCTTCTATGCTCGTCTCCTCCTAGTCAATGTGAAATTGGATGTAAAAATATATGGAGTAATCCATATACATGGTCTAAAGACTCCCTCAGGTCCAACGTAAAGAGGAAACTTGATGACATTCACATTCAAAAAGACAACCAATATATTGAGAATTCAGAAAACTCAGACAAAGATGATATTGTTAAAACTTGCACGGAAGATTCTTGAAAGATTTTGAAGATAAATAGTTGAAGTTTGTACGATATTATAGAGAACATGCATACTGTCCTGGGTACAAAGTCGTTGCCTCTGCTTTGTGCTCTGCACTATGAAGGGTGCACACTGGCACCCTGCATATATACAGAATGGCTGATTATGACCATTATTTTGTTCTAAACGCTCAACGGTTCACACAACGTGGCAGGAGGTCCCATAGGCTTCTTCTGTAATTATGTCGTCCGTAAAACATGGAGGCCGTGCATGCTTTATTTAATACGTCAAAACATCATCATGGATCTATAGTTAGCACGAATAGACAGCTGTTACAGACGATACTTAATCTAGGTGGGGGCGGGGGGGCTCACAGGGTCATTTACAATTTTATTTTAATACTCCCTCCCCCCTGTCGTTTATAGAATAGATAAGCACTGCAGTGCCTAGATATAAAGACAAAGGTTTAAATCGTGTTTTTTTTAAAGGGGGGATAGCCTTGTTAACGTGTAGGCCTATGTTTAATATGGGGGGGGGGGGGGGCTATGCCCCCCAACCCTCGTATTTTCCTCGTATTTTTTCCTTCTTTTCCTACTTAATTCCTCTCTGCCACTAGGTGATAAAACAGAAGAGGATCAATGATCATTCAGTCAGATCATTGGAAGGCTTATTAAATAAATGTAACGAATTTTATATCATATAAATGAGAACGATGTGTGTCCCTGTATAAATCTGTAAAGGCGACCCTATTCCTATACTTTACCCATAATATCCTCCAATGTCTTATAAGTTATAGAAGTTCCTATATAACTCAGAAATGACAACAACCCTAGTGATACTGCCCCGGCATGGAACTATGAGCTTTATTAAAGTTCAAAAAGACTCAGATTGGCACTATAGTATAGGGCGAATCATCCAGAAAGTAGGGCGAATCGTCTAGGGCGAATAGACCGTAGGGCGAATAGGCAGTAGAGCGAATCATCCATTTCCCATATTTTTTGCCCCCCCCCCTCTCAAACCCTATCACGGTAATAACCCCCCTGTTCAAGCTGTTGTTAAAAAAATGATCACTCCCTCAGATAAGTTACCGTTTAACGCGCATCCATATATATATATATATATATATATATATATATATATATATATATATATATATATATGTATATATATATATATATATATATATATATATATATATATATATATATATATATATATATATATATATATATATATTACATGTATATATATATAGCGATGGCAGCCCAATACACTTGTGTCCCGCATTGTATCTGTCACTATGCTAAAGAGGTGTTTGTACATCTGCCAAAGGAAAGGCTCTGTATGTCAGAATGACCTGTGGGTGGTATGTAATTAAAGAGAAAGACATGATCTATCTATTGGTGAGTGGAGTTTCATAGAAAAAATATTTAAAATGTGTGTACAGCTATGGTTTGTTGGGAGAATTTCAGTTTCTGCCAGGCCGCCCTGCACCAATAGTTCATAAAATCAGTATACTTTCACCAATAAAGTATATTTGACTTGTATATATATATGTATATATGTATATATGTATATGTATATGTATATGTATATGTATATGTATATGTATATATATATATATATATACATATATATTGTAGCGGGCGGGAGAGGGGAGGACGGTCACGCGAGGCTTCCCCTGTCGTTACACTCTCGGGCGGGGCGGGTTGGTACGAAGACAAGTCGTACGGAACCGCCTCGGCCCTTTCCGTACGAGCGCAGGGACGCTGGGGCGGGCGGGTAGTATATAAGGAGCGGCGGCGCCGCAGTTGTTCAGTTTATGTTGTGCAGCCTATAATAAAGGATCTCTTGGAATACCCGAATTGGTCAGCTGTCCTGTTCTCTATCCTATGCCCTTAATTTCCTTACATTGGTGACAGCAGTGAACAACAGGCATAGGACCCACGGACATTACACAATGTTAAGGGGTGAGAACGGGATTGACGGCGGCGAGAGAGGAGAGGCGTTGCGGACGGGAGATGAACACCCGGAGGGAAGACGCACGGTGGAGATGCGGGACCCGGGGCTAGCAGCGGAGCCGAGGGGGGCGGCGCTGGACGGGCGCTTGGGCGGCAACTTGGTCGAGTGCGCGGATGAGGATGTCTTCCTGCGGCGGAGCAGGGAGATTGAACGTACGCCCGACATGTGGAGCTTCGGACGGCCGGACTCGGCGGGCGGGGCTAGGGGGACGATGCCGTGGCGCACGGACGGTCGGCGAAGGACGGGACCTGGTTCGGCAGAATCAGCGGGAGCTGGGGGCGACTTACCACGGGAACGGAACGGTGGTCGGCGGAAGGAACCCGTCCGGAGACCGAGAAGTGGCGAGGGGGACGAGTTAGGAGGACACCGGGTGGTATGAGACCAGGGGCCGGCCGGGGGGCTGCGGGTAACGGTGCCTAACACGCCTGCGGGAGACGGGAGACGTCCGGTGGTGATGCCCGCCCAGTTCGACGGAACGACCGATTTGGACGAGTTCATGGCGCATTTCCGATTATGTGTCCAGGCCAACAAGTGGGACGATCGGACGGCTGGTATGTTCCTGGGGATAAGCCTTCGGGGGAACGCGAGGCGGCTCCTGTCCCGCTTGGCGCCGGGGGAGGACCTGGCGTACGCCCAGTTGGTCGGGGCGCTGCAACAGAGGTTCCAACCCAGCAACCAGGCGGAGTCGCATAAGGCCGTCTTCAGGGGGCGCGACCGGCGGGCGGAGGAGGACCTAGTGTCATACTCGGAAGAATTGGAACGGCTGGCCAGGCTGGGATACCCGGACGCGGACGGCGAAACCATCTGCAGTTTGGCGAAAGACAGGTTCCTCGACGGCCTGAAGGACAGTCAGTTGAGATATTTCATACTATATTCTCGACCCCGAACGCTGGAGGACGCGGTGACCGTGGGGGTGCGGGCGGAGGCCCATCTGACGAAGGACCGGCAGTCGGGTATTCGCCACCGGGTATTCGCCACCGACGCCACCATGGAGGACGAGCTCGAGTCCCTGCGAAAGGAGTTGACACGAGAACTGGCGCCCCTGAGGGCGGATTTCATGCGGGAGCTGGCGAGCCTCTGGAAGGATTTGTGTCCGCAGGCCGGAGGTTCAGGGGCGGCGGCGGGAGGACCGCGGCCCTCGGTCGGGCGTACAGTCAGTTGAGATATTTCATACTATATTCTCGACCCCGAACGCTGGAGGACGCGGTGACCGTGGGGGTGCGGGCGGAGGCCCATCTGACGAAGGACCGGCAGTCGGGAAGAGGAACGATCGGGTATTCGCCACTGACGCCACCATGGAGGACGAGCTCGAGTCCCTGCGAAAGGAGTTGACACGAGAACTGGCGCCCCTGAGGGCGGATTTCATGCGGGAGCTGGCGAGCCTCTGGAAGGATTTGTGCCCGCAGGCCGGAGGTTCAGGGGCGGCGGCGGGAGGACCGCGGCCCTCGGGGAGGGGATGCTTCAGGTGCGGAAAGGACGGACACTTCCGACGGGAATGTCCGGAGCGGCCCCCCGAGGAGGTTCGGCAGGGACAGGAGGGTGGTAAGCCGACGGAAGGGAAACCGGCGTCGGGAAACCGGCAGCGGCCCCAGAACTAGCGAGTCCTGGGGAAAGGGCGACCGGAGATATCGGTGACGTCGGTGCAAGGCCGCGAGAAGAAGGGGACAGGCCTCATAGTGGAAGGGAAGCTGTTCGGATACGAGATTAGTATGCTGGTGGACACGGGCGCCTCGGCCAGCATGCTCTCCACTCGGTGGTGGGACCGGCGAAACACCCCGGCGTCCCTGGTGGCGCACGACCGTACGGTTGTCTGCGCGGACGGAAGGCCGATGCAGATAAAGGGTCGTACGGAGGGGGTGCTGGAGTTCGCCGGGGAAAAGATGCAAGGGACGTTCTTGGTCGCTGACATCTTGCCGGAAGGCATACTCGGGGCCGACCTCATAAGGAGCAACGGGATACTGGTGGATATGAACCGGGAGAGGCTGCTTTGGGAGGAGTCGGGCGGGAGACCCCCCGAGACGAAGAAGGGTAGGACGGGCGGATGCGGGGCAGTACTGACACAGGACTATTATATCCCAGCGGGAGGGGAGTTGGTGGTGACGGCGCATATAGCCGGGTGGGACTTCGATGACTGTCTGTATTGCGTCATCGAAGGGATACCGGAGAATGAGCGGAAGGAAGGCTTCCGGGTCGGGCAGGGGATAGTGGCGCCCAACAAGAAGTGCTGCACGCCGGTCATCTTACTGAATGTCGGGGCCCGCGCTCTCTGGCTGAGGGAGAACACCCGGCTGGGAGTAGCGCAGGCATTGGACCAGTACGATTCGGACGAGGAAGAGGGGTCGTGTGCGATGCTGGGGGTGGCGCCGGTGGGTTCGCCCGGAGTGGACGGGGTGGTCGACACGTTGCTGAACGGGGTGGATGAAGGGGCGAACATAGCGGCATTTTCGCACTGGGAGGACAACATGGGGGAAACGCACCTCGTGAAACATGGTATACAGACGGGGGAGGCGACTCCGCAGAAATGCCAACTGGCCCAGAGGGAGGCGTCCCCGCTCCACAACGAGGGAGCCAATCAGGAGGCAAGAGGCGAGAGAAGCCGAGCGAGACGAAGGTACTTAAACCAGAGGAGGAGGCAACCCGGATCAACTTTTCATACGATATGGCAACGCGAACCTTCCACTGCGGCTTCTGCCACAACTTAGACCCCAGCCTCGCCTGGGAGATCCCGGAAGAAAAGTGGACGGCACACGTGGCCGGCCACCCCGTAACGATCCTCGGATGGAACTGTCCGGAGCTGGGCGCCGACGGCAACCCATGTCGTATACAGAAGGAGAAGGATCGGAAGGCCGATCTCATAACCCACATGAAGCAGCACCGGGAGGGGGGAGCCCGGAGTACCAAGAAACACGCCTTGGAGAAGGCGGGAGGGATGCCGGACGCAACCATTATCGTGAAGCGGCCCAAGCCCGTCCCCAAGGGCACCGGCAAAGCAGCCAAGAAGAGAAGGGCGTCGTCGGACTCTCTGGGTGGCAAGTCAAAGGCCTCCCGGGAGGAGGAGGAAAAGGAAAAGGAGGAGGAGGGGAACAAGGAGCCGAGGAGAAGCCGCGAGAGGAGGGACTCGTCCTCTTCGCGCCGCACGAAGTCGCCCTCGCCAGAAAAGGAGGAGACGCCGTCACACAGCAGCTCCCGGCGGCCCCCGTCGCCTTCTCCGGCCAAGACAGCTACTCCGTCACCACACACCTCCGAGCGTAACACGCCAGCCCGGCCAGGCAGGAGTACGAGTGAAAAGGCTCGAGAGGAGGAGAGGGAGAGAGAGGCCCGTATGGCGGCGATAGGGGGGAAGAAGGGATAGATGTCGCTGCTGGGAGGGCTCTCGGAGGAGACCCTCCGGGAGGTAATGGGCGCTTCAGGGACGGTACAGACTACCACAGTGACAAAAACGTCCGGGGGCAGCGTGACCCTCCTCCAGGAGTCAGTGACTGAAATTGTTGAAACGCTGAAAGGGGGGGGGGCCTCGCCGCTGACGACGACCCCGCGCTCCTCGCCCCGACGGAGACTATACTCCGATGTCTCGCCAGCGCAGCCCACCGCTCCGGACACCAGCACGAAGCTGATAGTGGTCGCCGAGGTCCATCGGAGGGAGGAGAAGGACAGCTAAACAGCGGACGACGACGGGGAGGAGGTGACGGCCGGCCCGCCGAGCGAAGGGGCTCACGACGAGATCGTGGAGGTCTCGGACGAGGTGGAGGAGACGGTCGCGGAACCGGACGGGGACGGCGAGGGAGAAACGCCCGACGGGAAGCCGCAGCCAGACGAGGTTGTACAGCAGCAGCCGGACGAGACGGCACAGCGACAGCCGGACGAGGTCGTACGACAACAGCCGGACGAGGGCGTACAGCAGCAGCAGGGCGAGGCCGTACGACATCAGCCGGACGAGGCCACACGGCCACAGCCGGACGAGACTGTACGACAACAGCCGGACGAGGCCGTGCCCGGCGGCCCCACAGCCAACCACACGACCAGAGGGGAGCCGGGGCGTGCCCTCCGCGGAGGCAGTGCACTGTGGGGTACCTGTCGCTTTGCCGTGGACGGCGACCGTGCCCCTGGACCCCGAGCTCGAGCTAAGACGACATCTGTCGGCGACAGGACTGCGGTTGGATGAGCGCCCCCTCACCTTGGTCGGTGGGCGTAACTCCACATCGATTGAGGCACGAGGCCACAGCGAGTGGCTCGTGGAACAGCGGCGCGTATACATATTCACGGAAAGTGATGTGGTAAGTGAATTAGTACTTCCGTACGAAAGGCCTGTACCGGCCAGATGGGGAGGAAGCGGGACCCAGTCGCACGAAGCGAGCGAAAAGGAGCCTGTATTGGCCGATGGAGGAATGATCGTGTATGCGGGAGAGATGCAGTTCGGGCCCGTATCGGCCAAGTTAGGCACCGCACCTGTACGGGTGGCGGAGAGTAATGAGATGGAGGCGGGCGCATCACGGACGACTCCAGTACAGGAGATGGGTCCTTATACGGACTTGCTGTCCGAGCTGGTGGCGGTGGTGGGCCTGTAGTGGCCCGGCGGGAAAGGTATCCGGACGGGGATTCTGCCGGGCGGGGGTGAGACGGCCGGGTGTAGTTTTTCACGAGGGCATCACTTTCCTGTTTTGCAGCCGAGAACAGCACCGGAGCGGCCGTGAGCCGGGGACCGGCACCCGGAGGTCCGGAGGCGGCGTGGGACGCCGGGACGTCGCGGCGGACGGAGGGCAGCGGAGACCCCTCCGGGACGAGGGCGACGGGAACAGTACGGAGGGCAGCGGAGGCCCCCTCTACGGTTACAGCGCAGGACAGCGTATACATATAAGTTAGTTAGGCGCCATACGGAGGGTAGCGGAGCCCCCTCCACAACAATGCTGCGGTTGGCTAGTTAGAGTTTAAGTATGTTACGCGGGGAAACTGTAAGGGGAGGGGAAGTTTAGGTACGGGGACGGTGCTATATATAAGTTATTAAGGTTACACTTGTGATAATGTTAAGCTGGATATTTATAAAGTAAGGGGAACATGTTGTAAATTAGGGTGGGGAGAGTGTAGCGGGCGGGAGAGGGGAGGATGGTCACGCGAGGCTTCCCCTGTCGTTACACTCTCGGGCGGGGCGGGTTCGTACGTTGTGCAGTCTATAATAAAGGATCTCTTGGAATACCCGAATTGGTCAGCTGTTGTGTTCTCTATCCGATGCCCTTAATTTCCTTACAATATATATATATATATAAATATAGTGTTGCATTATGTAGCATTGATAGATGGCAAAATGACCAGCTACTTACAAAAACCAAGTTACGGTAAGCATATTTTGTACTGTATTAATATTTTGCTTAAAAGTCTCAACCTGGGGAGAACTGGGACACTCATTGCAGGGAGAACTGGGACACTCTTGACTATCGGGGAGAACTGGGACACTCGGTATCCGGAATACAGGCCCTCCTGACTGTAGGCCCCCGGCCCACAGGCCCACGGAACACAGGCCCCCAGTCCACAGGCCCTCCGGATCTGAGGCCCCCTGCCTTTAGGCCACCCTGACTACAGGCCCCCGGCCTGTAGGCACCAATCTCACGTCCATTTCATACGTCCACACCCCATTATCTCATTCAAATTCAACACTATCTCTTACGAATCATATGTCCAACCCCCTTCCCTCACGTCCAACCCTTCCCTCACGTCCAACCTCTCCCTCAAACCCAACCCCCTCCCTCACATCCAACCCCCTCCCTCACATGGTCATCCAACCCCCTCCCTCACATCCAACCCCCTCCCTCACGTCCAACCCCTCCCTTACGTCCAACCCCTCCCTCACGTCCAACCCCTCCCTCACGTCCAACCCCTCCCTCACATCCAACCCCCTCCCTCACATCCAACCCCTCCCTCACGTCCAACCCTTCCCTCATGTCCAACCCTTCCCTCACATCCAACCCCCTCCCTCACATCCAACCCCTCCCTCACATCCAACCCCCTCCCTCACATCCAACCCCCTCCCTCACGTCCAACCCCTCCCTCACGTCCAACCCCTCCCTCACATCCAACCCCCTCCCTCACGTCCAACCCCTCCCTCACGTCCAACCCTTCCCTCACGTGAGGAGAAGGTAATGGACGTGAGGGTTAGGTAGTGGACGTGAGGAAGAGGTAGTGGACGTGAGGACGAGGTAGTGGACGTGATGAGAAGGTAGTGGGCGTGAGGGTTAGGTAGTGAACGTGAGGACGAGGTAGTGGATGTGAGGACGAGGTAGTGGACGTGATGAGAAGGTAGTGGGCGTGAGGGTTAGGTAGTGGACGTGAAGGTTAGGTAGTGGACGTGAGGCTGAGGTAGTGGACGTGAGGGTTAGGTAGTGGACGTGAGGGTTAGGTAGTGGACGTGAGGGTTAGGTAGTGGACTAAAGGAGGAGGTAGTGGACGTGAGGAAGTGGATGCAGCATGATTTGTTAGAGAGAGTGAAATGGATGTATGGTAGGGGTTGGATGTATGACAGAGTTGTGGACGTATGACAGGAGTTGGACGTATGACAGGTTGTGGCCTATGGCCAGGGGGCCTATGGCCAGGGTGCCAAAAGACCGGGGGCCTAAGATCCGGAGGGCCTGAAGGCAGGGGGCCGGTAATCAGGGTGCCTAAAGGCAGGGTGCCTAAAATCCAAGTGCCTAAAGTCCGTGTACCGGGACACTCTGGGTGAAGATTTATTGTGCTTTAATTATTTTTCTCTCTTACCTTTGACTGAAGCTATTAAATATGTTACATATGATCATATTGAACGTAAAGTAAAGCAAAATGATGTTTCATTGGTTAATAATCACACTATTTACACTGTCCCAGTTCTCCCTGGTGTGTCCCAGTTCTCCCCAGCCTCAGGTAGTGTCCCAGTTCTCCTCGAAGTGTCCCAGTTCTCCCTGGAATTCTTAAAATTTCAAAAGGCCCTAGACGGGCTGGCAGGCTAGGATGAATCTAAATAGTCCAAATGGAAGGTTTATTGGTAGCCTTTCTTCATGAAACAAAGGCATTTGGTTATTGTTGGCATTGTAGAAATCACAAGCAAACATGTTATGATTTTAATTTAGTGTCCCAATTCTCCCAGCCTCAGGGCTCCCCTATATATTATATAGATCTATAGATACCGGTATACCGTAGATATATATACGGTATAATTGATATATAAGGGGTCTGGATGGGGGGGGTCCCAATTTCCCATGTCGATTCTAAGGAATGATCATGTCGCCCTGTCGATTTTAAGAAATAGCCATGTCACCATGTCGATTTTAAGAAATGTCTATGTCCCATGTCGCTATCTCTAATATTCCTCATGTCGCATGTCACTAGGCCCAAAAACAGCCATGTCGCCATGTCGAATTTAGTGGTCCACACCCATTATATATACAATTTTTCTGTGTTACCGGTACTGAATTCTTCATAGCTCGTTCATTTCTAAAAATGCACAAGGCTCGGGGGTACGGTTTAGAAACAAGTCAAATGTCGGACAAATGTTGTAATCACATCGATCGACTCACTTATTTTTTATGAGAACTTCTTTAGGTCCAGGCATCACAAGAGGAGTTTCGATTATGGACACGGCATCTCTGAATTTGTTTGACAACTTTTGAACCACCATTTTCCTAAAAACGGAGGGTAATCTGGCGGCAGACATGGCTGTGACGTGGAGTTTGATGTACTGGCCGAGACGAATCAAAGAATGACAACACAGAGGAGCAGCAGTTTCCTCGGTTATGGTATTACATGTTACTTGAACTTCACTCCCAGAGCCGGGTGTGGTCAAAGGGCAATATTGGCCGGGCGCACATTCACTGCGACTATCGCTTAGATTAATGAAAATAGGTTCAGATTTTCTCTTAAAATACAAAGAAACGTGACTTATCTGTACACATTGTACTCTACAATTCAAGAGAACTATGTCGAAATCATTCTTTAACTAATAAGTCAAGTAGATCTATGTTTAAGAGAAAATAAATCAATTTCCAATGATACTTGCGGCCCAAGCTACTGAGCTAGGTGCATGCAGGTCTCAGACAGGGAAATGAATTTCCACTATAGTTCAATGTAACGTAACATGCAATAAAAAATTCCCAGCCGGGTATTGATGGAAAATCTCTTAGGAATGAATAGGAAAACATTTTATACACCATATAAAAAATTTAAACAGGTTTTTGTTCACGGAAATCTGAAATGCCGGGTCCTAACATGAATGAACCTCCATAATTGACCATATGTGCAGTGAATAAGTTCATTTCAGACCGAACCTAAATGAACATTGACATATAGGCCTATCCCTGCAATAATCATATATCTTGAGGTGTCATCTCAATCAGGATATGCTGAGGGCCATTTGTGATTTTTTACAGAATTTTAGCAAATTTTCCAAACTATTTTGACCACCCAGAACTCACCTAGTATTTACTGCAGAGTTCTTCTTTCCCTAATTATGTACTCAATGACCCCGGTATTCCCTATCTGAGACCTGCATGGAGAGGCATGCTTTTCATATTTTCTGAAAATCATTTTTTCATGTGCCCTTGTGTGTTTGAAGTATGAATATGAACTTTTATTGGCCCAGAGCAACTCTTTCCTATAATACAGAGACTTGTTCATGTCAAACTACCAACCTAAATAGTAGCGTTTCCAGACCTTGGCCTCTGGACTGAACTTCTATAGGCTAAAACATGAATTTATGTAGGAAATAGTGCTGACAGAGCCATAAAATTGCACAGGCAGGTTACTACCGGGCTGCTGATGATGTTACAAGCAAGAAATATATTGCCCTATAGTGAATTGTGTGAATATTCTCATGACAATGTATTAAGGATGGCAATAATCGGGTGCAAAATCCTACAAATTCATAAAAAAGTGGTCATTTTGACCACAATGGCATACCATATTATCAAGCCCTGACCTCATTCTTAAGCATACATATTTGGGCAATGTTCATTGAAAAAAATATGCATGTCAGAACAATGTGTAGTTTGCTATGAGCTGCCAATGGACAACTCTTGATGCTCGGAGACAGCCTGTCGGAGCTACACTTTACGCAGAAAATCACACCGACAACTGTTCTGCAGGCCCCAAACCTAGATTATTATGGGGAATTGGAATCTGTGCTCCTAATAGGGTCTATTCAATAGTAGAAACTGCACTTCCTATGAACCTAGGTCCATTTTCATAGATCCTATAGGTTAAACATAAGAAATCTGCAAATTTGTCGCTGTCAATTACCCCAAAAAGGTGGATTTTAATGATTTTCAACCACATTGCACACCCCAGTAGGCCTAATTGTCCCAAAACATTTAAAACTAAGCTAAACCAATTAAATGATTAACTTTTCAATAATCCCCCAGACATTCTAGTTTATATAACTGTATCTGGTGCAGGTCTCAGACAGGGAAATGAATTTCCACTATAGTTCAATGTAACGTAACATGCAATAAAAAATTCCCAGCCGGGTATTGATGGAAAATCTCTTAGGAATGAATAGGAAAACATTTTATACACCATATAAAAAATTTAAACAGGTTTTTGTTCACGGAAATCTGAAATGCCGGGTCCTAACATGAATGAACCTCCATAATTGACCATATGTGCAGTGAATAAGTTCATTTCAGACCGAACCTAAATGAACATTGACATATAGGCCTATCCCTGCAATAATCATATATCTTGAGGTGTCATCTCAATCAGGATATGCTGAGGGCCATTTGTGATTTTTTACAGAATTTTAGCAAATTTTCCAAACTATTTTGACCACCCAGAACTCACCTAGTATTTACTGCAGAGTTCTTCTTTCCCTAATTATGTACTCAATGACCCCGGTATTCCCTATCTGAGACCTGCATGGAGAGGCATGCTTTTCATATTTTCTGAAAATCATTTTTTCATGTGCCCTTGTGTGTTTGAAGTATGAATATGAACTTTTATTGGCCCAGAGCAACTCTTTCCTATAATACAGAGACTTGTTCATGTCAAACTACCAACCTAAATAGTAGCGTTTCCAGACCTTGGCCTCTGGACTGAACTTCTATAGGCTAAAACATGAATTTATGTAGGAAATAGTGCTGACAGAGCCATAAAATTGCACAGGCAGGTTACTACCGGGCTGCTGATGATGTTACAAGCAAGAAATATATTGCCCTATAGTGAATTGTGTGAATATTCTCATGACAATGTATTAAGGATGGCAATAATCGGGTGCAAAATCCTACAAATTCATAAAAAAGTGGTCATTTTGACCACAATGGCATACCATATTATCAAGCCCTGACCTCATTCTTAAGCATACATATTTGGGCAATGTTCATTGAAAAAAATATGCATGTCAGAACAATGTGTAGTTTGCTATGAGCTGCCAATGGACAACTCTTGATGCTCGGAGACAGCCTGTCGGAGCTACACTTTACGCAGAAAATCACACCGACAACTGTTCTGCAGGCCCCAAACCTAGATTATTATGGGGAATTGGAATCTGTGCTCCTAATAGGGTCTATTCAATAGTAGAAACTGCACTTCCTATGAACCTAGGTCCATTTTCATAGATCCTATAGGTTAAACATAAGAAATCTGCAAATTTGTCGCTGTCAATTACCCCAAAAAGGTGGATTTTAATGATTTTCAACCACATTGCACACCCCAGTAGGCCTAATTGTCCCAAAACATTTAAAACTAAGCTAAACCAATTAAATGATTAACTTTTCAATAATCCCCCAGACATTCTAGTTTATATAACTGTATCTGGTGCAGGTCTCAGACAGGGAAATGAATTTCCACTATAGTTCAATGTAACGTAACATGCAATAAAAAATTCCCAGCCGGGTATTGATGGAAAATCTCTTAGGAATGAATAGGAAAACATTTTATACACCATATAAAAAATTTAAACAGGTTTTTGTTCACGGAAATCTGAAATGCCGGGTCCTAACATGAATGAACCTCCATAATTGACCATATGTGCAGTGAATAAGTTCATTTCAGACCGAACCTAAATGAACATTGACATATAGGCCTATCCCTGCAATAATCATATATCTTGAGGTGTCATCTCAATCAGGATATGCTGAGGGCCATTTGTGATTTTTTACAGAATTTTAGCAAATTTTCCAAACTATTTTGACCACCCAGAACTCACCTAGTATTTACTGCAGAGTTCTTCTTTCCCTAATTATGTACTCAATGACCCCGGTATTCCCTATCTGAGACCTGCATGGAGAGGCATGCTTTTCATATTTTCTGAAAATCATTTTTTCATGTGCCCTTGTGTGTTTGAAGTATGAATATGAACTTTTATTGGCCCAGAGCAACTCTTTCCTATAATACAGAGACTTGTTCATGTCAAACTACCAACCTAAATAGTAGCGTTTCCAGACCTTGGCCTCTGGACTGAACTTCTATAGGCTAAAACATGAATTTATGTAGGAAATAGTGCTGACAGAGCCATAAAATTGCACAGGCAGGTTACTACCGGGCTGCTGATGATGTTACAAGCAAGAAATATATTGCCCTATAGTGAATTGTGTGAATATTCTCATGACAATGTATTAAGGATGGCAATAATCGGGTGCAAAATCCTACAAATTCATAAAAAAGTGGTCATTTTGACCACAATGGCATACCATATTATCAAGCCCTGACCTCATTCTTAAGCATACATATTTGGGCAATGTTCATTGAAAAAAATATGCATGTCAGAACAATGTGTAGTTTGCTATGAGCTGCCAATGGACAACTCTTGATGCTCGGAGACAGCCTGTCGGAGCTACACTTTACGCAGAAAATCACACCGACAACTGTTCTGCAGGCCCCAAACCTAGATTATTATGGGGAATTGGAATCTGTGCTCCTAATAGGGTCTATTCAATAGTAGAAACTGCACTTCCTATGAACCTAGGTCCATTTTCATAGATCCTATAGGTTAAACATAAGAAATCTGCAAATTTGTCGCTGTCAATTACCCCAAAAAGGTGGATTTTAATGATTTTCAACCACATTGCACACCCCAGTAGGCCTAATTGTCCCAAAACATTTAAAACTAAGCTAAACCAATTAAATGATTAACTTTTCAATAATCCCCCAGACATTCTAGTTTATATAACTGTATCTGGTGCAGGTCTCAGACAGGGAAATGAATTTCCACTATAGTTCAATGTAACGTAACATGCAATAAAAAATTCCCAGCCGGGTATTGATGGAAAATCTCTTAGGAATGAATAGGAAAACATTTTATACACCATATAAAAAATTTAAACAGGTTTTTGTTCACGGAAATCTGAAATGCCGGGTCCTAACATGAATGAACCTCCATAATTGACCATATGTGCAGTGAATAAGTTCATTTCAGACCGAACCTAAATGAACATTGACATATAGGCCTATCCCTGCAATAATCATATATCTTGAGGTGTCATCTCAATCAGGATATGCTGAGGGCCATTTGTGATTTTTTACAGAATTTTAGCAAATTTTCCAAACTATTTTGACCACCCAGAACTCACCTAGTATTTACTGCAGAGTTCTTCTTTCCCTAATTATGTACTCAATGACCCCGGTATTCCCTATCTGAGACCTGCATGGAGAGGCATGCTTTTCATATTTTCTGAAAATCATTTTTTCATGTGCCCTTGTGTGTTTGAAGTATGAATATGAACTTTTATTGGCCCAGAGCAACTCTTTCCTATAATACAGAGACTTGTTCATGTCAAACTACCAACCTAAATAGTAGCGTTTCCAGACCTTGGCCTCTGGACTGAACTTCTATAGGCTAAAACATGAATTTATGTAGGAAATAGTGCTGACAGAGCCATAAAATTGCACAGGCAGGTTACTACCGGGCTGCTGATGATGTTACAAGCAAGAAATATATTGCCCTATAGTGAATTGTGTGAATATTCTCATGACAATGTATTAAGGATGGCAATAATCGGGTGCAAAATCCTACAAATTCATAAAAAATTGGTCATTTTGACCACAATGGCATACCATATTATCAAGCCCTGACCTCATTCTTAAGCATACATATTTGGGCAATGTTCATTGAAAAAAATATGCATGTCAGAACAATGTGTAGTTTGCTATGAGCTGCCAATGGACAACTCTTGATGCTCGGAGACAGCCTGTCGGAGCTACACTTTACGCAGAAAATCACACCGACAACTGTTCTGCAGGCCCCAAACCTAGATTATTATGGGGAATTGGAATCTGTGCTCCTAATAGGGTCTATTCAATAGTAGAAACTGCACTTCCTATGAACCTAGGTCCATTTTCATAGATCCTATAGGTTAAACATAAGAAATCTGCAAATTTGTCGCTGTCAATTACCCCAAAAAGGTGGATTTTAATGATTTTCAACCACATTGCACACCCCAGTAGGCCTAATTGTCCCAAAACATTTAAAACTAAGCTAAACCAATTAAATGATTAACTTTTCAATAATCCCCCAGACATTCTAGTTTATATAACTGTATCTGGTGCAGGTCTCAGACAGGGAAATGAATTTCCACTATAGTTCAATGTAACGTAACATGCAATAAAAAATTCCCAGCCGGGTATTGATGGAAAATCTCTTAGGAATGAATAGGAAAACATTTTATACACCATATAAAAAATTTAAACAGGTTTTTGTTCACGGAAATCTGAAATGCCGGGTCCTAACATGAATGAACCTCCATAATTGACCATATGTGCAGTGAATAAGTTCATTTCAGACCGAACCTAAATGAACATTGACATATAGGCCTATCCCTGCAATAATCATATATCTTGAGGTGTCATCTCAATCAGGATATGCTGAGGGCCATTTGTGATTTTTTACAGAATTTTAGCAAATTTTCCAAACTATTTTGACCACCCAGAACTCACCTAGTATTTACTGCAGAGTTCTTCTTTCCCTAATTATGTACTCAATGACCCCGGTATTCCCTATCTGAGACCTGCATGGAGAGGCATGCTTTTCATATTTTCTGAAAATCATTTTTTCATGTGCCCTTGTGTGTTTGAAGTATGAATATGAACTTTTATTGGCCCAGAGCAACTCTTTCCTATAATACAGAGACTTGTTCATGTCAAACTACCAACCTAAATAGTAGCGTTTCCAGACCTTGGCCTCTGGACTGAACTTCTATAGGCTAAAACATGAATTTATGTAGGAAATAGTGCTGACAGAGCCATAAAATTGCACAGGCAGGTTACTACCGGGCTGCTGATGATGTTACAAGCAAGAAATATATTGCCCTATAGTGAATTGTGTGAATATTCTCATGACAATGTATTAAGGATGGCAATAATCGGGTGCAAAATCCTACAAATTCATAAAAAAGTGGTCATTTTGACCACAATGGCATACCATATTATCAAGCCCTGACCTCATTCTTAAGCATACATATTTGGGCAATGTTCATTGAAAAAAATATGCATGTCAGAACAATGTGTAGTTTGCTATGAGCTGCCAATGGACAACTCTTGATGCTCGGAGACAGCCTGTCGGAGCTACACTTTACGCAGAAAATCACACCGACAACTGTTCTGCAGGCCCCAAACCTAGATTATTATGGGGAATTGGAATCTGTGCTCCTAATAGGGTCTATTCAATAGTAGAAACTGCACTTCCTATGAACCTAGGTCCATTTTCATAGATCCTATAGGTTAAACATAAGAAATCTGCAAATTTGTCGCTGTCAATTACCCCAAAAAGGTGGATTTTAATGATTTTCAACCACATTGCACACCCCAGTAGGCCTAATTGTCCCAAAACATTTAAAACTAAGCTAAACCAATTAAATGATTAACTTTTCAATAATCCCCCAGACATTCTAGTTTATATAACTGTATCTGGTGCAGGTCTCAGACAGGGAAATGAATTTCCACTATAGTTCAATGTAACGTAACATGCAATAAAAAATTCCCAGCCGGGTATTGATGGAAAATCTCTTAGGAATGAATAGGAAAACATTTTATACACCATATAAAAAATTTAAACAGGTTTTTGTTCACGGAAATCTGAAATGCCGGGTCCTAACATGAATGAACCTCCATAATTGACCATATGTGCAGTGAATAAGTTCATTTCAGACCGAACCTAAATGAACATTGACATATAGGCCTATCCCTGCAATAATCATATATCTTGAGGTGTCATCTCAATCAGGATATGCTGAGGGCCATTTGTGATTTTTTACAGAATTTTAGCAAATTTTCCAAACTATTTTGACCACCCAGAACTCACCTAGTATTTACTGCAGAGTTCTTCTTTCCCTAATTATGTACTCAATGACCCCGGTATTCCCTATCTGAGACCTGCATGGAGAGGCATGCTTTTCATATTTTCTGAAAATCATTTTTTCATGTGCCCTTGTGTGTTTGAAGTATGAATATGAACTTTTATTGGCCCAGAGCAACTCTTTCCTATAATACAGAGACTTGTTCATGTCAAACTACCAACCTAAATAGTAGCGTTTCCAGACCTTGGCCTCTGGACTGAACTTCTATAGGCTAAAACATGAATTTATGTAGGAAATAGTGCTGACAGAGCCATAAAATTGCACAGGCAGGTTACTACCGGGCTGCTGATGATGTTACAAGCAAGAAATATATTGCCCTATAGTGAATTGTGTGAATATTCTCATGACAATGTATTAAGGATGGCAATAATCGGGTGCAAAATCCTACAAATTCATAAAAAAGTGGTCATTTTGACCACAATGGCATACCATATTATCAAGCCCTGACCTCATTCTTAAGCATACATATTTGGGCAATGTTCATTGAAAAAAATATGCATGTCAGAACAATGTGTAGTTTGCTATGAGCTGCCAATGGACAACTCTTGATGCTCGGAGACAGCCTGTCGGAGCTACACTTTACGCAGAAAATCACACCGACAACTGTTCTGCAGGCCCCAAACCTAGATTATTATGGGGAATTGGAATCTGTGCTCCTAATAGGGTCTATTCAATAGTAGAAACTGCACTTCCTATGAACCTAGGTCCATTTTCATAGATCCTATAGGTTAAACATAAGAAATCTGCAAATTTGTCGCTGTCAATTACCCCAAAAAGGTGGATTTTAATGATTTTCAACCACATTGCACACCCCAGTAGGCCTAATTGTCCCAAAACATTTAAAACTAAGCTAAACCAATTAAATGATTAACTTTTCAATAATCCCCCAGACATTCTAGTTTATATAACTGTATCTGGTGCAGGTCTCAGACAGGGAAATGAATTTCCACTATAGTTCAATGTAACGTAACATGCAATAAAAAATTCCCAGCCGGGTATTGATGGAAAATCTCTTAGGAATGAATAGGAAAACATTTTATACACCATATAAAAAATTTAAACAGGTTTTTGTTCACGGAAATCTGAAATGCCGGGTCCTAACATGAATGAACCTCCATAATTGACCATATGTGCAGTGAATAAGTTCATTTCAGACCGAACCTAAATGAACATTGACATATAGGCCTATCCCTGCAATAATCATATATCTTGAGGTGTCATCTCAATCAGGATATGCTGAGGGCCATTTGTGATTTTTTACAGAATTTTAGCAAATTTTCCAAACTATTTTGACCACCCAGAACTCACCTAGTATTTACTGCAGAGTTCTTCTTTCCCTAATTATGTACTCAATGACCCCGGTATTCCCTATCTGAGACCTGCATGGAGAGGCATGCTTTTCATATTTTCTGAAAATCATTTTTTCATGTGCCCTTGTGTGTTTGAAGTATGAATATGAACTTTTATTGGCCCAGAGCAACTCTTTCCTATAATACAGAGACTTGTTCATGTCAAACTACCAACCTAAATAGTAGCGTTTCCAGACCTTGGCCTCTGGACTGAACTTCTATAGGCTAAAACATGAATTTATGTAGGAAATAGTGCTGACAGAGCCATAAAATTGCACAGGCAGGTTACTACCGGGCTGCTGATGATGTTACAAGCAAGAAATATATTGCCCTATAGTGAATTGTGTGAATATTCTCATGACAATGTATTAAGGATGGCAATAATCGGGTGCAAAATCCTACAAATTCATAAAAAATTGGTCATTTTGACCACAATGGCATACCATATTATCAAGCCCTGACCTCATTCTTAAGCATACATATTTGGGCAATGTTCATTGAAAAAAATATGCATGTCAGAACAATGTGTAGTTTGCTATGAGCTGCCAATGGACAACTCTTGATGCTCGGAGACAGCCTGTCGGAGCTACACTTTACGCAGAAAATCACACCGACAACTGTTCTGCAGGCCCCAAACCTAGATTATTATGGGGAATTGGAATCTGTGCTCCTAATAGGGTCTATTCAATAGTAGAAACTGCACTTCCTATGAACCTAGGTCCATTTTCATAGATCCTATAGGTTAAACATAAGAAATCTGCAAATTTGTCGCTGTCAATTACCCCAAAAAGGTGGATTTTAATGATTTTCAACCACATTGCACACCCCAGTAGGCCTAATTGTCCCAAAACATTTAAAACTAAGCTAAACCAATTAAATGATTAACTTTTCAATAATCCCCCAGACATTCTAGTTTATATAACTGTATCTGGTGCAGGTCTCAGACAGGGAAATGAATTTCCACTATAGTTCAATGTAACGTAACATGCAATAAAAAATTCCCAGCCGGGTATTGATGGAAAATCTCTTAGGAATGAATAGGAAAACATTTTATACACCATATAAAAAATTTAAACAGGTTTTTGTTCACGGAAATCTGAAATGCCGGGTCCTAACATGAATGAACCTCCATAATTGACCATATGTGCAGTGAATAAGTTCATTTCAGACCGAACCTAAATGAACATTGACATATAGGCCTATCCCTGCAATAATCATATATCTTGAGGTGTCATCTCAATCAGGATATGCTGAGGGCCATTTGTGATTTTTTACAGAATTTTAGCAAATTTTCCAAACTATTTTGACCACCCAGAACTCACCTAGTATTTACTGCAGAGTTCTTCTTTCCCTAATTATGTACTCAATGACCCCGGTATTCCCTATCTGAGACCTGCATGGAGAGGCATGCTTTTCATATTTTCTGAAAATCATTTTTTCATGTGCCCTTGTGTGTTTGAAGTATGAATATGAACTTTTATTGGCCCAGAGCAACTCTTTCCTATAATACAGAGACTTGTTCATGTCAAACTACCAACCTAAATAGTAGCGTTTCCAGACCTTGGCCTCTGGACTGAACTTCTATAGGCTAAAACATGAATTTATGTAGGAAATAGTGCTGACAGAGCCATAAAATTGCACAGGCAGGTTACTACCGGGCTGCTGATGATGTTACAAGCAAGAAATATATTGCCCTATAGTGAATTGTGTGAATATTCTCATGACAATGTATTAAGGATGGCAATAATCGGGTGCAAAATCCTACAAATTCATAAAAAATTGGTCATTTTGACCACAATGGCATACCATATTATCAAGCCCTGACCTCATTCTTAAGCATACATATTTGGGCAATGTTCATTGAAAAAAATATGCATGTCAGAACAATGTGTAGTTTGCTATGAGCTGCCAATGGACAACTCTTGATGCTCGGAGACAGCCTGTCGGAGCTACACTTTACGCAGAAAATCACACCGACAACTGTTCTGCAGGCCCCAAACCTAGATTATTATGGGGAATTGGAATCTGTGCTCCTAATAGGGTCTATTCAATAGTAGAAACTGCACTTCCTATGAACCTAGGTCCATTTTCATAGATCCTATAGGTTAAACATAAGAAATCTGCAAATTTGTCGCTGTCAATTACCCCAAAAAGGTGGATTTTAATGATTTTCAACCACATTGCACACCCCAGTAGGCCTAATTGTCCCAAAACATTTAAAACTAAGCTAAACCAATTAAATGATTAACTTTTCAATAATCCCCCAGACATTCTAGTTTATATAACTGTATCTGGTGCAGGTCTCAGACAGGGAAATGAATTTCCACTATAGTTCAATGTAACGTAACATGCAATAAAAAATTCCCAGCCGGGTATTGATGGAAAATCTCTTAGGAATGAATAGGAAAACATTTTATACACCATATAAAAAATTTAAACAGGTTTTTGTTCACGGAAATCTGAAATGCCGGGTCCTAACATGAATGAACCTCCATAATTGACCATATGTGCAGTGAATAAGTTCATTTCAGACCGAACCTAAATGAACATTGACATATAGGCCTATCCCTGCAATAATCATATATCTTGAGGTGTCATCTCAATCAGGATATGCTGAGGGCCATTTGTGATTTTTTACAGAATTTTAGCAAATTTTCCAAACTATTTTGACCACCCAGAACTCACCTAGTATTTACTGCAGAGTTCTTCTTTCCCTAATTATGTACTCAATGACCCCGGTATTCCCTATCTGAGACCTGCATGGAGAGGCATGCTTTTCATATTTTCTGAAAATCATTTTTTCATGTGCCCTTGTGTGTTTGAAGTATGAATATGAACTTTTATTGGCCCAGAGCAACTCTTTCCTATAATACAGAGACTTGTTCATGTCAAACTACCAACCTAAATAGTAGCGTTTCCAGACCTTGGCCTCTGGACTGAACTTCTATAGGCTAAAACATGAATTTATGTAGGAAATAGTGCTGACAGAGCCATAAAATTGCACAGGCAGGTTACTACCGGGCTGCTGATGATGTTACAAGCAAGAAATATATTGCCCTATAGTGAATTGTGTGAATATTCTCATGACAATGTATTAAGGATGGCAATAATCGGGTGCAAAATCCTACAAATTCATAAAAAAGTGGTCATTTTGACCACAATGGCATACCATATTATCAAGCCCTGACCTCATTCTTAAGCATACATATTTGGGCAATGTTCATTGAAAAAAATATGCATGTCAGAACAATGTGTAGTTTGCTATGAGCTGCCAATGGACAACTCTTGATGCTCGGAGACAGCCTGTCGGAGCTACACTTTACGCAGAAAATCACACCGACAACTGTTCTGCAGGCCCCAAACCTAGATTATTATGGGGAATTGGAATCTGTGCTCCTAATAGGGTCTATTCAATAGTAGAAACTGCACTTCCTATGAACCTAGGTCCATTTTCATAGATCCTATAGGTTAAACATAAGAAATCTGCAAATTTGTCGCTGTCAATTACCCCAAAAAGGTGGATTTTAATGATTTTCAACCACATTGCACACCCCAGTAGGCCTAATTGTCCCAAAACATTTAAAACTAAGCTAAACCAATTAAATGATTAACTTTTCAATAATCCCCCAGACATTCTAGTTTATATAACTGTATCTGGTGCAGGTCTCAGACAGGGAAATGAATTTCCACTATAGTTCAATGTAACGTAACATGCAATAAAAAATTCCCAGCCGGGTATTGATGGAAAATCTCTTAGGAATGAATAGGAAAACATTTTATACACCATATAAAAAATTTAAACAGGTTTTTGTTCACGGAAATCTGAAATGCCGGGTCCTAACATGAATGAACCTCCATAATTGACCATATGTGCAGTGAATAAGTTCATTTCAGACCGAACCTAAATGAACATTGACATATAGGCCTATCCCTGCAATAATCATATATCTTGAGGTGTCATCTCAATCAGGATATGCTGAGGGCCATTTGTGATTTTTTACAGAATTTTAGCAAATTTTCCAAACTATTTTGACCACCCAGAACTCACCTAGTATTTACTGCAGAGTTCTTCTTTCCCTAATTATGTACTCAATGACCCCGGTATTCCCTATCTGAGACCTGCATGGAGAGGCATGCTTTTCATATTTTCTGAAAATCATTTTTTCATGTGCCCTTGTGTGTTTGAAGTATGAATATGAACTTTTATTGGCCCAGAGCAACTCTTTCCTATAATACAGAGACTTGTTCATGTCAAACTACCAACCTAAATAGTAGCGTTTCCAGACCTTGGCCTCTGGACTGAACTTCTATAGGCTAAAACATGAATTTATGTAGGAAATAGTGCTGACAGAGCCATAAAATTGCACAGGCAGGTTACTACCGGGCTGCTGATGATGTTACAAGCAAGAAATATATTGCCCTATAGTGAATTGTGTGAATATTCTCATGACAATGTATTAAGGATGGCAATAATCGGGTGCAAAATCCTACAAATTCATAAAAAATTGGTCATTTTGACCACAATGGCATACCATATTATCAAGCCCTGACCTCATTCTTAAGCATACATATTTGGGCAATGTTCATTGAAAAAAATATGCATGTCAGAACAATGTGTAGTTTGCTATGAGCTGCCAATGGACAACTCTTGATGCTCGGAGACAGCCTGTCGGAGCTACACTTTACGCAGAAAATCACACCGACAACTGTTCTGCAGGCCCCAAACCTAGATTATTATGGGGAATTGGAATCTGTGCTCCTAATAGGGTCTATTCAATAGTAGAAACTGCACTTCCTATGAACCTAGGTCCATTTTCATAGATCCTATAGGTTAAACATAAGAAATCTGCAAATTTGTCGCTGTCAATTACCCCAAAAAGGTGGATTTTAATGATTTTCAACCACATTGCACACCCCAGTAGGCCTAATTGTCCCAAAACATTTAAAACTAAGCTAAACCAATTAAATGATTAACTTTTCAATAATCCCCCAGACATTCTAGTTTATATAACTGTATCTGGTGCAGGTCTCAGACAGGGAAATGAATTTCCACTATAGTTCAATGTAACGTAACATGCAATAAAAAATTCCCAGCCGGGTATTGATGGAAAATCTCTTAGGAATGAATAGGAAAACATTTTATACACCATATAAAAAATTTAAACAGGTTTTTGTTCACGGAAATCTGAAATGCCGGGTCCTAACATGAATGAACCTCCATAATTGACCATATGTGCAGTGAATAAGTTCATTTCAGACCGAACCTAAATGAACATTGACATATAGGCCTATCCCTGCAATAATCATATATCTTGAGGTGTCATCTCAATCAGGATATGCTGAGGGCCATTTGTGATTTTTTACAGAATTTTAGCAAATTTTCCAAACTATTTTGACCACCCAGAACTCACCTAGTATTTACTGCAGAGTTCTTCTTTCCCTAATTATGTACTCAATGACCCCGGTATTCCCTATCTGAGACCTAAAGAGATTTCAGCTGACGTCACGGACAGACCGGAAACGGCGCGGCGGACATGTTGAAGACCACCACGAATCACATGATCTGTCAACGTCTTCAACGTACGTGCGTTGTCTGCCAACTGTCACGACAGCGTCAGTCATATTGCAGATGATGGATATTTTGTAATTAACTGTCAGTAGGCTTAAATGGGTTTACATTAACCAAAAACATAACGCAGTGGGCATAACTAGCTGGAGATTCCACAAGTTATGAAGGGCTAGAGTCTAGATCGGACCAGTTCTCCCGGGCCTGTTCTATCTCGGGGTCAATATCTGGAGGGGGGCTTTACTCCTTGGCCTACGCAGCGATTTCCGTAATTCTCGCGTAGCGCTTTATAGCCTCTCACAGCTTTACTATAAGCCAATCAATAAAACTAACCACGTACATGTCTAGCATACATGTTCAGCTACATGTCAGTCTTTTCCCAGACAAATTCGGAGCATTTTGAGCGATCTGTGAGCTTGGATCTCACATACATGTGGCTGCAGATGGGTCAAAAGCGACCTGGCGACCTGGGCCGTTTTGAAGGCGACTTTCGACCTATTAAAGGCAATAATATAAGCGACCTGGCGACTTTTGCTCAAAATAGAGTACAGGATAAAGGGTCTAAAAAAACGACCTTGCGACCTGGGGGGCTTAATTTCGGCGACTTTCCGACCTCCGGGGGGGACCCATCTGCACCCCCATACATGCCAACATTTGAAAGACTAAAACCGGGAGAATTTTTTTTGGAGAGGGGTTGCGGATTGCTCTGGCCCAGGGGTGTATGCTTGCCCCTGACCCGGGGCCCCTGAGCACCGCAAGCGGAGCGCAGCGGTAACACTAGGGGGGTTTGGGGGCATGCCCCCCCCCCCCCCCCCCCCCCAAGAAAATGTTGAATGTCGGGGGTATAGATGGGGGGGGTTCCCATGTCGCATGTCGATTTTAAGAAATGGCCATGTCGCCTGTCACTTAAATCCCCATGTCCCATGTCGCCTTTAAGAACCTGTCCTGTCCCATGTCGATTTTAAGAAACACCCTATGTCATGTCACTTATTTTTTCCCTCATGTCACTAAGCTCCATGTCGCATGTCGATTTTAAGAAATGGCCATAATGTCTACACTTGAAATGGTGCATTCTGATGCATTTTGGCACACAATATAGGCCTATTGTGGCGAAGTTCTGTATTCATCCTCTATCATTGGGGCTGAGATATACCTTATTTTTGGAAGGGCAACATTTTCAGAAATGTTTAAATCTAGGGCCTACAGAGCCCTGGGGTGGCAAACTTGAACCTCCTTCTCTAGAAATAATAGCTCATGAATCCCCCCCCCTCCTAGGGCTCATGGAAGTTTTATTGTCCCCCATGCCTTTGTCATAGGCCTATATGCAAACTGAGGAAAACATCTTAGCCCAGGAATTTTGGGGAGATGTAGGCTATCCCCTTCAAGTACCGCAAGTAAGGAACTAGAGGGGTTTGGGGGCATGCCGCCTCCCTCAAGAAAATTTTAAAAATCAAGATGGCAAATGGTGCAATTTGGTGTAGTTTGAACTTCTTGTCTGCTGTCAAGTTCCCCCCCCCCCCCCCTACATAAAGAGAGAAATCTGAGGAGCATGCCTGCTTTAGGGAGTGTTCATTTATTAATTACAGGGGGGGGTTGTGATATTTCGTGCGGAGCGAAAAATGTTCAGCCCCCCCCCTTTGGACTATAGTAACGGGCGGGCATTTTTGCTTAAAAGAGGCTGCATTTTTTACGCCCCCCCCCCCGCCCTCAAGAGGGCTCAGAATTTTTTACACCTCCCCCCTCAGGAGGGGTCTGAAATTTTTACGCCCCCCCCCCTGTAAATGATAAATGAACACTCCCATATGCCTCTCCCTTCCCTACAATACTGGTAGGCCTATCCCTCTCTCCAACCTTGGCCGGGGTGGCGGGAGATACATGATAGCAATTTGACTTAAAGATAATAGCAAATTTAGGAATTTGACATCTAGGTAAATTGATCTGATCTGAGGGAGTTTGAGCTTGTCTTTTAAGAGCATTTTAATTTTGCGTTTAGATTTGTTCACCGAGGTTATTCTGCATTGTTTCCCTAAAAAATGATTTTAAAAAAAAGCGACTTTGTGACATGGGGCCCTTAATTTTGGCGTATTTCCGACCTGAGGGAGGGGGTGATCAGGCCTTTGAGAAAAAAAATGAAAATCTGGATCTCAAATATGTATTCTGGTGACTTCTGAGAATATTTTAATAACTTCAGTTCTAGTAGGAATATTTGAAAAATCATTTCAGCTTTGGAAAGCCTAAAACCGGGAGAACGGGAGCCAACTCTTTCGCATCAATGGAGTAGTTTTAGATAGAGTCTACAGTTTCAAATATCCTGGCTTAACCATAGATCCAGAAATGAAATTTATTGAACATAGAAAGGAGGTTTCTCTTAACATAAGAGATAAAGTAATACAACTGGCTAGAGTCAGACCTTTTGTGGAAGAGGATGTTGCCCTAATCATTTATAAGACCATGGTGCTACCATCATTTGACTATGTAGATTATGTATGGGATAGACTAAACCAAGGAGAAAACCGTGCCTTACAATTGTTACAGAACAAGTGTCTGAGGATTGTTTATAAAGTTCCACTGGAGGAACATCCATTATATACTACGGCACAATTGCATGTCAAAAGTGGATGTCAGGAACTCATAATTAGAAGAAATACCCATTTAATTTTCTATGCATATGCTGTTTCTAGAGTAGATAGATATATAGATAGAAGGTTGTTACCAACAAGGAGACACGTTGGCAAGAGTTTATGTGTTCCAAGATCATTAAAACCAATAGTCATCAGAAGTTGTCTCTGGAGGGCAATTAATGTGTGGAATAGCCTGAAGGCTGAATACACACTGATTGAAGACTTAGGACCTTTAAAATTAAGATAGCAAATAACTATGAAAATTGCTTCATGTAAGTAGCATCTTTATTAGACCCACTCATTTATATATGGACATGTACTTGAACACATCATCGCTTCGCCTCATCTCATCAATTTATTCACCGCTAGTACGTGATGTATGTGGTATATGTTTGATTTGTTTCTTTGTGACGGTTTACAAGTATTATGACCGGCATGACTGTGAGTTGTTTCTGTATCCAGGTCCCTACAAAAGATAAAGGGGTCTTGGAGGCAGAACGGCAATGCGCCTAATCCAATGTATAACACATATGTTATAGGCTCACTCTCACCAAACCAGTGCAACTAAAAAAGTGACGTACATGATCGGCGGACGTACATGATCGGCGGACGTACATGATCGGTGACGTACATGATCGGTGACGTACATGATCGGTGACGTACACGATCGGTGATCTATTGACTGCCCTACCCTTTCTGAAGATGATAAAACATAAATAAACCTTACCAAGGTGTACATACGATGTGTGTCTTGAAATGTAATATGTTAGCAATGTATAGATGCGACTATTAAGGTCATTTTTCATGGCATTTTAATACTGATCATGTACGTCATGTGACGTACATGATCGGTGACGTACATGATCGGTGATTTATTGACTGCCCTACCCTTTATGAACATGATAAAACATGAATAAACCTTACCAACGTGTACATATGATGTGTGTATTGAAATGTTATGTGTTAGAAATGTATAGATGCGACTATTAAAATCATTTTACATGACATTTCGATCCCGATCATGTACGTCATGTGACGTACATGATCGGCCATTATTTATTGACTGTCTTAATTACCCTTTCTGACCATATATAAAACATAAATCAATCATAGCAAGGTGTACATATGTTGTAGGTCTAAATATGTATAATCATAGACATGTGAAGCAGTGGGTAATGAGGAAATGTTACATGACATTCCAAGCCGATCATGTACGTCATGTGACGTACATGATCGGTTACACATTGAGCCCCCCCCTCCGGCCCCTATAAATATTTTGGGAGGTTTCTTTTCTAATAAACTCCCCAAAGATACATTACAGCCTGTAGGTATGGTTGGGAGAGTTAAACATCGTAGTGCAGGGGGTAAAAGATGGGTTTTGTACTCTGCCGATCATGTACGTCCGCCGATCATGTACGTCCGCCGATCATGTACGTCACTTTTTTAGTTGCACTGATTTGGTGAGAGTGAGCCTATAACTTATACCCAATAAAACACTTTAAAAAAAACCGGGAGACCACTAAAAAATCGACCCAAAACCGGGAGTCTCCCGGGTAATCCGGGAGAGTTGGCATGTATGGATCTGTCGAGAAGTAGAGCTGCAGCCGGCATGGTCTGCCACCATCGGCACCAGTGGCAATGGCACAAGCAGGCACTAGTGTGGCCAGGCCCATTACAGCCGTCAGGTTGTAATGGGCCTGGACAAATTTGTATCTAATAATTGTAACCTAGTTAGGAAATGATCCAGGATCCTGAATCATTTCTTAATGAGATAGCTCAACTACTGATTGGTTAGCCATGGTCACATGACCATGATTGAGGTTGTGTATGGCCTCATGGGTTCGAATCCCACCTTGGGAAAACGTAGGTTCATTTTTTTTACATGATTTATTTGGTCTTTTTGCAGCATAAATACCCCAATGCTGGGATAGGAATAGTACATATTAGATATTCAGATAGGGACAATAGTGTAATAGAGGGCCATTGTACAGATATCAAAATTACTACCCATAGTGCCAAGGTGGGACTCGAACCCATGATGTCCAGACTGGTGATATCCATTACAACCCATTACATAAGCATTCTCCCAGACTGGAAACGTACAGCCGGGGTCCGAGACTGTAGTGTGGCAAGCCATTTGTTCACCCTCGATATCAGAGTTTCTAATTCCGATATCGGGAGTTTCTAATTCCGATATCGGAGTTTCTAATTCCGATATCGGAGTTTCTAATTCCGATATCAGAGTTACTAATTCCGATATATGTAGTAAGGGGGTGCAGAGGGGTCCCCCCCTGAGGTCGGAAAGTCACCAAAATTAAGGGGTCCAGGTCGCTTTTTTGTACCCTTTAATCTACTGTAAATTTTGTCCAAAAGTCGCCAGGTCGCTTATATTATTGCCTTTAATAGGTCGAAAGTCCGACTCCAAAACTGCCCAGGTCGCCAGGTCGCTTTTGACCCATCTGGAGTCACTAGTAACGCAGGCCTTTTCACAGGTCAACCCCCCCCCCCCCCCATTAAAAAAGGGTTGAATTTCCCCCCCCCCCCCCGGTGGAAATTCAGACCCCCCCTCTTTTTGGAAAATTCTCAATGTATCCTATATAGTGGCCTATTGGTCGCAAAAACGGTATACCGTATTCGACGTAATAAGCGCCCTTCCCCTAATAAGTGCCCCTCCCCCTTTTTCTGGGACATTTTTAGACTAGAACAAGGGCTCAAATCTTACGATTTTGGAGACAAATAAACTCTTAAACACCATGAAAATTATTTTTTTTGCGCCCAGGGCGCTTATTACGTCGAATACGGTATATATGCCCACAATATTGTTGATTTGTAGACAGGAAGATGTGGGGGGTAGTTTCTAGTAGGCCTACCCATTGTCAGGGATTGCTATTTCTTTTAAACAAGGGGGCCTGACATTGAATAGAGGCTGGGACAAATTTTTCGAACCCCCCTCCCCACGGTTCCTAATGGTGTATTGAGTGTTGAGATCTTGCATGGAAACTATGGCGAGAAATGTGTTCAGATAGACAAGATTGTTCATGTAGCAGCAGCCCTCATCAACATGTGTCCATCCGTAGTGAGCATTGAGTCCCTCGATCCTCACTTGCATGACAAAATGCATTCAATGACTGTCTTGGCAAAATGGACTGTATCTTCATATTGAACTTTAGAGCCAGACTCCAGTGGTCCGAACAAAATGGAACCTCCACACTTCTCCAGTGACACACATAAGGGGATTAACAGTATTTCAGTTCACTAAGTAGTCACTAGGAAAAAGCAAGAGTTTCAATGGTGTTGTACATGTAGTAATTAAGACATGTGTCCGGACCATCTGATCTATTTTTTAAAGTGGCACTGCTTCATATCCCTATGGTTGGTTGAGACGAGGGGTGTTTGCTCTCTGCCACTACACTCTGATCTGCGCAGGTAGGTGGGTTTCTTGGTCGCTCCTTTGGTTGACCACTGGTCAGCTGTCAGTCTTGCCCTCAAACTCTGTGTTTTCATTGGTCCCCAGGTGAATTCAGGTCACTTCTGAGCGGCAAATTGCTCTGTGGGGTTCACATATTTATAAAACAATAAAGTTTTATCTATAGAAATCTTTCCAAAGAAAAAATCTCTACGCTGAAATTCTGCGTTCATGGACACTTCACATTATGGGTCGGGTGAGAGACATAAGTCTCAATAGAACTGACATACCATAGAAAGGTAACCTGCGGTCTACACCATCAGTAAAGGAAAAATCAATTATAGATATCCCTATGTAAGCCTATTGGTAAAATCCTAACACCAGATGTCACTCGTGAGTCATGGTTGAGATCTAACCTTGTCTGGTATCACTCTTCATTTTAATCAATAAAAGAATGTGCTATACGCGTCAAATATTGTAGGATTCGTGTTTAATCAGTGAGATATATTTACACAGGTAAAATTGGAACATTGTGCAAGACCCATATGTCATCTTACCTTGCAATTAAAGAGAGAATAGAGTGTTTCTAGTAGTGCCAATTTGCCACACCAGGCTGTGTAAATTTGTATAGCACCAGCTTGCTTAGGCAGCCTATGCATGTTCTGGTTGATTTCTTCACTTCTACTTAGGATACAAATATAATTCCAAATGTTCTGAGAGGGGGGTCAATGTGCTCTATCACATGATTCTAGACAGAATATATTGTAACCGTTTCAAAAAATGTATCCAAGTGCCTAACTTAGGCCTACCACATCTGGCCAGACCGTCTGATCTATTTTTTAGTACAATTTAGGCATATGGCCTGTTAGTCAGTTGTAAGTGACAGGTGGTTACTTATTTGTTGTTTATTCATCAGTAAATAAGCTATTCTGATCTATTTAATATTTAAGGCTTGTACTTGGGCCTCACAATGAATCTGCCAACAATTGTCAACCAAGGGTCTATACACTCATTTCATCAGCCATTTCCACTAGGTGGCGTTACCATAGGAGAGGCTTTGATTCTGTCCCAGGGAGGGCATGTGTAAGGCCACCAGGAAAGGGGTGGGGACCCTGCTCAACCCCCAATAAGGTTGTCTCTGTTATCATATACACAGTGTTAAGATAATGTCTTTAACAGCAGTTAGCACCCCCTGATAGAGGGATTTAAGTGCATTTTAATCATGCTGATGGTCATCTGTGGTATTTGGTAGGGTCCAGCATCGCTGTGCTGAGCATTACCAGCCCTGGATAATGTGCTCTAATCCCATTTTAATGAGGCTGCTGCACCCCATCCACCACCCCCATTATTTTCAATTAGTCACTACAAGACACTCATATTTTTGTTGGTCTAAATCATATTTCAATCAAACTTGTTTCATAGATATTTCTATGGTGGGTACATAGACCATTTCCCTATACACCCCTACGATTTCTAAGCGATGGGGCAATTATTTCCATCCAAAAAGGGCATGAGCATGAGAGGTGTCTTTTCCCCCATAGTAAACCTATGGGGTATTTTGGCTGGCTCACAGGGTTGCCCTTGTGCCACCACGGATGCCCATCCTGCCCTCTAGCGGAAACGCTTGATGAAACCAGTGTATACAGTACCACAAAACTAAATATCAAATTCAGAGAGAAATGTGTCACCTCTTTACTCTATCAAGGTATATCCAAACCTTCTTAGTCCCACTGCTAAGATGAGACCCTGTAAAACAAGCATATCTACTACAAAAAAAAAGAGTTATGGCAATTACAATTTTATACCGCATATATAGTGTGACAGCATGTTACATGGACATTTCTAGACGGAAGACTAACCGGATCTCTTCCAATTCTACAGTTCATTATCCTTGTAAAAACAAGAACTTTCAGTTAGCCTGGGAATTGCACCCAGAAACCTAGAAATGTCAACATAACATGTCATGTGAACTATAATTTCTGAAGTAAATGCGTACGGAAATGTCAATATCAGCCCTCTAATCACAAGTAGGCTTTTAAGAGAAATGTTTAATGCACTGACCTTCGTATATTAAGCTTGGTAGGAGATATCAATTATCTTAAACTACTTTGTCAGTAATGCTTTAGTTAACTCTTCCTTTACCGATCGCGCCTTTTGGCGATTTTTTTGCCGATTTTTTGCCCATTTTGAGCCCCCTGCCATCTTCTCAAAAATTGCTTCAAAGCTTAGATTTTTTGGATTTGTAATATTTGGTATATGGTTTCTAGGGATCCTAAACCATTGGTCTCTGGTAGTATTTCCCTTCATATGGTTGGTTTGCCAACTTGAGGGACAATCAACCCGATTTTGGCCCATATTTAATCGATTTTTCAGGTAAAAATCATTAAAAATGTAGAATAATATGATTTTTTTTGTGAAAACCTACTTTAGAGAGTTGTTCACAATTAAAAAGATGGTACTTATATTTCCCATTATTTTTGGTGTCATTTTGATCAAAATATCCGTTGCCATAGCAACATATATCCTAGAAATAGTGATTTTGTGAATTATTGGTTGCCATGGTAACCACATCAAATATGGCCGTCATGACCATTCCACATACAAAATCTGAAAATATCTTTAAAAAACCTACAACATGGTATTTATTCCATCTCAATTGATGAAGGGAATCCTGAAATATTGCAGTTTGAATATTTGTTCAAAATACACTTTTTGATATATCATTGCTATTTTGATAGAGCCATATCTTGCTTATTTAAATAAATATAGAAAACTAGGGTACCGCTGTTTAAAGTCAACATCCTTAGTTTACAGTATCACTACTCAACTAATAGTTTGAATATTCACATAATTCCAAAAGTTTCGGAATGCTCATGCCATCATCTATAGTCAAAAAACACCCAAAAATGATCTGGTAAAGGAAGAGTTAAGAGTAAACAGATTGCATTGATACAAAAATAATGGCAGTCACTCACTTTTCCTGAAACAACCGGTGCTGGCTGGCGGTGGACCGTGACCGGTGCTGGCTGGCGGTGGACCGTGACCGGCGCTGGCTGACGGTGGACCGTGACCGGCGCTGGCTGACGGTGGACCGTGACCGGCGCTGGCGCAAGATGCCCAGCATGCATTGAAGTCCGTAATACTTTAATGTAACCTCAAAAGAAGTACATGATACATATTACATGTAGCGGTTGTACAATTCCCGTAGCGCTAGTGTTACATGTATTGGTTTTACAACACCCGAAGCACTAGTGGTACATGTAGCGGTTGTACCTCAACGATGTCTGCATGGTCCACACACCTCTGTCCACTTTAGGGAGTGTTCATTTATTAATTACAGGGGGGGTGAGATTTATCGCGGAGGGACGAAAATTGTTTACATCCCCCCTTCGCACGTGGAACGTTTCGCGCCCCCCGTCACCGAAGGCGACGGACATTTTTCGCCCACCCCCCTTTGAACTATAGTAACGCACGAGCTTTCTTGCTAAAAAGGGGCTACATTTTCTACACCCCCCCCCCCTCAGGAGGGGTCGGAAATTTTTACCACCCCACCCTTGTAACTAATAGATGAACACTCTACCCTTCGGAAAAGTTGGAGCCAAAAGCCTGTTATCCAAGTTATCAAAATAAGGTGACCTAAGGCTTGGTTGGTCAACCCCCCTGCCCCCGAGTGGGAGGGAGGGAAGCCAGCTGTGACTTGCCCAAACCTACCAATACTTCATGACTTCTTATTCTAGTTGCTTACACCCCTTTCCGATTTACTACTAATGTAAATACCTCCCTCCTCATTATTACATTCATATTCCTAATCATATTTTATATAGCCAGTTACATAATAGCACATAATGTTACATAATCAATCCTAAACATCTACAATCGCTACATCCACATTCTACAACGGGTCAATGTGCACGTCACCCTAGGTCAACTGAGGTGCGAAGTGACACAGCCCACTCACCTCACTCAGCAGTCAACATTGGGTGGTCATTGATGCGAGTTGACGCTGCACCCGAGGACTCGCCACTGCACCCGGAGTCGACGCTGCACCCAAGGAGTCGACGCTGCACCCAAGGAGACGGCGCTGCACCCGAGGAGGCAACGCTGCACCGAGGAGTCTACGCTGCACCAGAGGAGTCAATGCTGCACCCTAGGAGTCAACGCTGCACCTGAGAAATCAGTGGAATTATGATTAGAGACACATTTTTTCAGGCTGCTGCTACTCACATAATAAAATCTGAAAAAATGACCTGTACACAGCACAACCACCACCACCAATAAGGGAGTGATCTTTTTTTTTAAACAGGGGGGGGTGTGGTGGGTTGGGGGGGGGGCAAAAGAATTTGGACCCCTTGACCGGGGGGGGGGCAAAAAAATGTGGACCCCTCTTCGGGGGGGGGGGTCAAAAAAATTTAACGTGTTTTTAGCCAAAAAGCCCGCGCGTGACTATGCTTCAAAGGGTCCGCACGCAAGCCGATTTTCGACCCTAAGGGGGGGGGGGGAAATTTTGACCCCTTCACCGCGGAAACTCACACCCCCCCCTGTTGTTCACTCCCTAACCAGAATTACTAGTTTCATGTACATAAAAATGTCTACCTTATCTTAGGCCAGCCAGACCCTCAAATGTCGTCATGTCAACAAATTTTATAATACATGTAGATCTAATGAAAAATGAATAATGAAAAAAGGCCGCATCTACCGTAAAACCTCGCATATAAGCCGCGGCTAGTACGCGAGTCAGATCACCAGTGCGGCTTATAGGATCGGCCTAAAGTGGGGGTGCAGGGTAATATGCGAGTTTTTCCCAATATGTATTTACAAAATGACTCCAAAATGGCCTGATGCTAGAGTCACCCCCCTCCCCCTCAACCCACCTTGTACAAGCCAGTCTATCCAAACCCCCCCCCCCCCCCCACATATGTTGGGCAAAATTGGACCCCATTTTGCGGGCCTAATTCCAGCGAAAATATACCCCTTTTAACAAGAACTTTCGGACTTTTTGGTTGGATATTCTTGGGCTATTCTTAGCCTAAAAACCTACCCCTTTTGCCCCAAAATGACCCAAAAAGGACCAATAATGGCGGGTCCGGCCGGACCTGCCAGTAGGGCCCAAAAAGCACCCCTTTCCGGGGATTTTGTGTACGCACATGGTTACTGTAGATTATATAGGGAGTGGCCCCCCCCCCGGGATTCCCTTGGCCTACCGGTAACTACGAGTTCGTAACTTAGCGCTAAACTACGGATTTTCGTCGATCTTCCACTACCACTTTGATAGAGAATGCATCAATATTTTTTCATTCTGATTTCGCATGCCTACAATATAAAACCAAATCATGCTTGGGATGAAGCACGGACGTTCCAAATCGAGTAGAAGTTTTCATAATCTGCGGGCAAACTTAACTCACCTCCGCGTTTTTCCAGCACCAAAATCCCAATTTTGGGACTCTGGGACCTGGCAGGACTGTCACTATTTTGGACGACTCGGATCCAAAACTAAGGCCAAGGTGCTCAATTGTAGCCACCCTTTCCCCGATCCATCCATAAATCTGTCAATGTCCCACTACTCCTTTCTGCAAACCACACTGTGCTAATTATTATACCCCCCATACGATACTGTAGTGGTGAGTGAATGGGAGGTTTGTATTCCACCCATGCATGGGGAGCATATGGGGGGTTGTATTCACAGGTTGGGGTGTATTTGGGCGTGGGGGGTTGAATCCCCGGACCCTGCACTCTGACACCTATACAACACCATCCGTGTTATGGGTTTTGAAATATACCCCCCTACCACCGACTTTTGGGTGTAAAATACCCCCTTTAAGGATAAAAACGCAGATTTTTTGGTCCCTAAGAAGACCCCATGATTGATTGATTGATTGATTTGTTTAACGTCCAGACGTACATCAAGTACCTCACGGGACATCTCAAGTTGGCAAGGAGTCATCCACAAATAATGGTAGTCTGCCTTGCAGTAGTAGGACAGGTATTTATATGCTGCTTGCCCAATACAGCAGTGACCGCATCTATGGATGATCGAATCTATGAAATGAATGACCGCATCTATGAGGTGAGGGAGAAAACCGCTACCGGGGCACGTCCCCTACTCTTTTCGAAGGATAGCAAGTGTTCTTTTATTTGCCTGGCCCTACATACCTGGGCGAGTACCATAGTTGGCAGGGCCAGACAAACCACGGCCTTTGATATCTCAGACGTGGTTCACTGAGGAGGGATCCCATGCCAGACCACCAGCAAGGAGGCCCGGGCCCGCGCATATGGGCAGCGGTTGCCAAACAGCTTACGTGACTGATCACAGCAGTAAGGCAGGAGACACCTCAAGTTTTGTCGCCTTTTACGAATCCGGTATGCCCATTGGTATTATGGAAGGCTCCCGATGAAGTTATTCTACTCCTTCATGCCCCCATCATGAAGGTCCCCACTAACACAGGGGGAAGAAGACCCCTTTTTCTCAAAACACTGACATTTTCAGAGTATGAACACCCCCTTTTTTCTCTAAAAAGTAAAACACCCCCAAGGAATACCCCCCTTTTCTGCTAAGCTGATGCAAAGGTTGCCATAACTGCCATCTAAATATAGGTAATATAGGGCCTACATGTTAAGAGGCACACAGACAGTGGGGTCAGAATTCTGCTCAGTCTTTGTTATTTTCAATTAGCCAATAGAATTTCACCCCCCTTTTCTATTTTTCACTGACTCTTGGTAGTTTTACGAGTCATACACAGGGGGCGGAGTTGGCGCCAACTCCGCCCCCTGTGTATGACTCGTAAAACTATGACTCTTGGCCGAAAAACACCCCCTATTTCTGAAAATCACAGACATGCAGAATGGGTTAAAAAGCACCCCTTTCTCGGCGTTTTCGTAACATGGATGGTGTAGTTTCTCACCCCAAGTGCAGGGACCGGGGTTGAATCCGGCGCTCTGGGGTTGAATCCGGCGCTCTGGGGTTGAATCCGGCGCTCTGGGGTTGAATCCGGCGCTTTGGGGTTGAATCCGGCACTCTACATGACTACATCACTATTTTGTGACCTGGGGCCCTAAATTTCGGAGACTTTCCGACCTGAGGGGGGGACCACTCTGCACCCCCCGACCTGGTGCAATAATTTAAGCGACCTAGCGACTTTTGGACAAATTTGGTTGTAGTAAAAATGGTCTAGATTAAGGGAGTGTTCATTATTTATGGCAGGGGGGGGTGAGCATTTGAGGGGGGGGGGCAAATTTTTTTAGGGGTATTCAAAGGGGGGGGCCTTTTTTTTTTTTACCCTATTCTTAGGGGCGGGGGCCTTTTTCTTTAGGGGTATTCCTAAAAATGTCGCGAATTTAGTACGTTGAAATGTCGCGAATTTTGGTAACAGCCTGTGTTATATTTTACCAAATTATGTCAATATTTTCAAAATTTTCCTCAAACTCCCAGCAAATTTCTCACTGCATCACTTTTGACACTCAGAATAGCCCACCGTTTTGTCAGTCTTCAAAAAAGTGCCGGCCTCATGTAAGCACTGAGGGTATGTAAATCGAGTGTCTGAGGTTTGACTATTATCGCTCACCAGCGAGTATCATGAGACGTTTACACTAAAACACCTTACGAATGGATGTATTTGTTGCAAGGTAGTAAATTGTAGGTAAAAAAGTGCCCATGATTAAATGCATACAATTAGTAGACACCAACATCGTTTTTGTATTAAATAAAGTTGAAAACGATCCAGGGTGAGGGGGGGGGGGCGCTTTTTTTCAACCTATTCCGAGGGGGGGCCTTTTTTTTTCAACCTATTCCGAGGGGGGGGCCAATTATTTTTGACGTATTCGATTTGCCAAACGCTCACCCCCCCCTGCCATAAATAATGAACACTCGCTAAGCCTCCCTGGAAAAAAGGTGAGCCCCCCCCCCCAAACTACTGCCGACTCTGACAGCAAACTACAGCCGACTCTGACAGCAAACCAGGGGTGGGCATATATGAACACCGTGGAGCCAATACAGGACTAGTTGTAGCCAAGACAAGTTTTGGAAGAATGTGCAAAAAAAGGTCTTCACTGTGGGCATTTTGCACAGCGCAGCAGCTGATATGCCCTCAACCCCCCACCCCTCCTACAAGAACATTTTGGAAGTCTACACTTAAAATGGTGTGTTCTGCATTCTGGCTCAAATTATATTTTTGACCCATTCTAGGCGTAATTGTCCTCTTTTTATTGCAACTAGAACATCGCCGTTTTTGGAGGGATTCGAAAGGGTTTGGAAAATTTTGAAAATCTAGAACACTTGACCAGTATGGGGGTGCAGAGTGGTCCCCCTCTAAGGTCGGAAAGTCGCGGAAATTAATGGGTTCTGGTCACAAAGTCGCTTTTTTGGACCCCCTAAAGTATTGTCAATTTTGTCCCAAAGTCGCAAGGTCACTTTTATTATTCGCCAGGTCGCTTTTGTATGGACCTAGCAAGGGTCTAGTTTTCATCAAAATGCTCTCCTTTTCACCAAAATGGCTTAGATCTCAAGAAAAGTACCACAGTGAACATGCCTATGTTAGGCTTGAAAAATTGGAAATTTTTGAAAATATTGAAGTCAGATAATGAATTTTAGTGCAATTAAAAGTATTTATAACTTTGGTTCTAGTTGGGCAATTTACAAAATTCTTTCAGTTTTAGAAAGCTTGGCCCTAGGGTCAGGATGCTATTGTCGCCAATTTCAAGGCCTGTGTCGCCACTTCTTGGCGACATGGCGACAGCTGCCCACCCCTGCAAACTACAGCCGACTCTGACAGCAAACTACAGCCGACTCTGACAGCAAACTACAGCCGACTCTGACAGCAAACTACAGCCGACTCTGACAGCAAACTACAGCCGACTCTGACAGCAAACTACAGCCGACTCTGACAGCAAACTACAGCCAACTCTGTCAGCAAAGTACTGCCGACTCTGACACTGTGACAGCAAACTACTGTTGACTCTGACAGTAGATTAAGTATCATCATCTCTCACGGTCGAGAGGATCGGACGAGTACACAGAGCTGCTTATAGAGGCTACTCTGACAGCAAACTACTGCCGACTCTGACAGCAAACTTCTGCTGAGTGACTACTGCCGAGTCCGACTTGCCCTTATAAAGGGCAGGCGTTGAATCCGGAAGATGCCACTTGTGGAATCTGCAGATAGTTATGCCCACTGCGTTATGTCTTTGGTTAATATACTATTATAAGATCCATAAACGTTGCCCAAACCTAAATAATCTGACACAAACGCCATTGACGGACGTAACTTCCCGCCATTGTTGACGTCCGGGGTGGTCTCCAACAGGGCGGCGGCCGGTCTCGCGGTCACGTGACTGAAACCTCTTTATAGCGATCTAACGTGATAGGTAGCGCCATCTATGAAACTGGGGCAGGACAACTTAGGAACTAATTTGAGCTGGTGCACTTGTTTCTGGTTCGTGAGGGAACTTCCTGGAAGGCCTCGGTGCCTGCAGACTCGTACCACCAGTCTCCAACTCCGCTACCCTACGTAGGGTGGCGGAGTTGGAGACTGGTGGTACGAGTCTGCGGTGCCTGTAGATCTCTCTTTGTGTAGTCTATTTTATGATTTAATATGTTACAAACTATTTACTATTTTGACACCTGGAATAGTTTAACTGGGAGATTATCCTAAACTGTTGCTCCTACTAAAAGGATAACTATTGCCACCTCCTTTGTTCAAGCATACCAGAGTTAAATTTCAGGTATATCCCTTGTTATCACCCACAGTTTTGTCTGCTGCTAAATCAAGACTAGACTCGATCGCAGTGTCACTTGGTACTCTAAGGTCGATATGGGCAGTGACATGCGATGTGAGTAATATATCAAAGAGATCTCAGGCATTTATTAAAATTCAACCGGGAAAACTGGGATGGGGGTTGGGGGCAGATTTTTAGCGAAAAAGCCTGCAAGTTACTATGAAGGCTGGGTAATTTTCAACAGAGAGGATAAGAGTTTTTATCCTCCTCTCCAGCGAAATGGGCTGAAATCATTGTCCCTGCAACCCTTCATCAAATGTAACACACTGGCATTTGGGGGGGGGGGGGGATATGACCATACTCTACCCCCCTACCGTCATGGTTGGACAGCTACTCAGGAGCGTCATTGATATCCAAATTATTTCATTCACTATTATCACTATCTTGGTCTCGCTATTTTAATCACATGGATTTATATGAGTAGGGGCCTACATAACAACAGCTGAACACACATGGATTTTTTTTTGCGGAAAAGGGACAACATCTCTTTGTACTCTCGAAATTTGAAAATCCTAAAAATCAATTTTACCCTGACAAATTTTGAAATTCTTTGCCTTGGAACGAATTTTCTCACTGATGGTAGCAACTTTGGGGAATTTGGAGATCACATGTTGCAATATTTTCAATTGGTTGTGATGAAATGAAAACGCCAAGATGAAATTTAATTTTTTTAATTCCCTAGCATGTGCTAGCCGCAGATGGGCTCGTCTCTGGCATGCCTGGCGCTCACTTATCATTGACATGTGCTTGTCCATGGCAAGCGCTCATCACTGGAAGGCTCTCATTTCTAGAGGACATCAGTTTCTGAAATAATAAATAAACACATTTAAACCGATTTTTTGGGGATTATACAACTGGTGTCAGGTCCCTTTTCCTACCTAGGGACTATTCATTATTTATGCCGGGGGGGGGGGGGGAAATGTGGGCATGGGCTCTGGGCATGGGCATTTTTCTTAGGGGTATTCAAAGGGAGGAGTTTCCCCATTTGGAGGGGAGGGGAGTCCCTTTTTACTTAATAATTTCACCAAATACCCCTCTGCAATAATAATCAACGCTCCCTTAATTTACTCACTGAAGTTTTTGGATTGTTTATCCAATACCTGTCAGCTCCTAATGCCTACTACAAAATTGATATCAGGGCCTAGTCCATTATATTTAATCAATGATTATGCATTATTCTTTCCCCAATGGAAATCCCCAGCCCTAACCGCCATTGATACTTAGTAATGTCCAAGTGTAAGTCATTGGCAGGTGTCCTTTGATGGGAGGTTTTTATCGATGTGATGTGGTAGTTGCTGGCAGGTACAGGTACTTTCTTCTGGTGGTCATTTGATACTGCTGGTTCCAGCTTCATGCTTGTTGCACCCTTGTGTCGGTTGTTGTTGAAATAGAAAAAAAGGAAAGTAATCAACAGTTTTTCAATATTTAAGAGTAATTCATAACTAGTTGTGGTGTGTGTGTGTGTGTGTGCATTTTCCAAAAACAGTGATTTCTTCCCCCCCCCCGCCAATTAGCCGAAGAAAATTTTACCCTAGGCCTAAAACGTACCCTTTAAAAAATTTATAAAATTGAGAATGATTTAACAAAGGTGTCATCTGAAGGTTTGGTGAGTCATTAAGCCTTTAAATCAACTTTTTATTTCCAAGATTGCTTAAAAAACAACCCTTTTCAAGGGGCCCTAGGGTTCAAAAACATACCCTTTCTCTTGGAATCGTGTTCCCACATAGCAACCAAAGTTTTGGGGAGTAGGCCCCTGGGCTGTCACGTTGACCCTAGCTGGCATAGGGCCAGCCTCTGACCCCAGCCGGACTAGTGTAATGCAGCCCAGTGGGCGGAGTTTAGGGACTGGGTGATCGAGGCTGGCATAGGGCTAGGTCCCAAACGTGAAGGTGTAACCACACATCCGGACTTCATTTCATGTATCAGTAGTCGGGGCAGGGCAGTTCAAAGCCCAGTCTCAAGTACTTCAGTCCATGCCCATTCCTGCTTACCTCAGTCCCGGGACCCCTCTTTATGTGTCTACATGCGTTGTACAGTCTACAGACCCTGGTATTCTCCCCAACCACCCTGCTACCCTGCCTACTACGAGTACTAGCCTCCCAGTCCTCTTACTGTAAGACTCACGCCCTCTGGATACATACAAAACTGTTCTCTGGTGGACTTAGGCATGACATGACTTACCTGGATATTTCCCGTGGCTGTGACTGTGCAGTGTGTTGTCCCGGATGTGTTGTTGATGAATACTGCTGGTGCCCCTGAACTCAAAGGGCCCTCAGGTAACTAGCACATCTCGCCATTGCCACGTAACTTCCGACGATATCTTGGCTCTGAGCACGCAATTTCCCGTGAGATTTCAGTGCAATATGGCCGCCCATATGGGCAAACCAGATTCATCGCTATACGCTCATATACTATGGAAGGCCGGTGCGCCATAGTCTTTTCCATTTGCCAATTGCCATTTGCCATTTGCCATTTGCTAATTGCCATTTGCTAATTGCGAATTAGGTTAGCTGGTTGCTTACGGCCCCTAGCATGTCCCTGTATGCATGCAGGGTACCATTCCAGTGATGGCATCAATGCAGTTTCTTGTTTAACGATAGGCCTGGAACAATGTACCTACCGGTATTAAAAGTATGCAGTTTGATCACTTAGCTATAGGTTGATAACAATACAATGCTCGGACATTGGAAGGTGTAGATGTCATTGTCACCGAGCATATTGCACTCACAATTCTAGTAGGCCTACTGTTCAGTGTTCTAGTCTACTATGTGGTTAAGTGTGAGTGGTGAGAATGCCCCTTTAAATGTCCGAGCACACTAAATAATAAAGTACCGTATCAGGGAGATGCTCAGACATTACCTACCCTTGGGCCTTGCGCCCTCCCCACCCCCCCCCCCCACCAAAATTTTTTTTAAAAAAATCGCTCCTCCTCACCAATCCCCAAAACAAAGTCAAAGAAAATGTGCTCGGACATTTAAGTGCTCGGACATTCAGGTGCTCGGACATTCAGGGCATAGAACTACTGTAGCCCATTTTGCTTTTTCTTTGAGGGGGGGGGGGGGGGCTCGGACGATGGCAATGTCCAAGCACCTATTAAAATGTCCGAGACCCCAATGTCCGATCACCCAGATGTCCGAGAACCAAGATGGCTGCATTGACAGTTATTTTTATTGGTCATCTTTATAATAAAAGTCCGAGCACCATGCCAAATGTCCGAGCACCACATCTAACGTCCGAGCACCCCCCTCCAGTAAGTAAATGAGTAAATAAATACATAAAATGCTCGGACATTGGTCTGGTGAGACAAGATGGCCGCTAAATGGCAAATAGCAATTGGCAAATGGCAAATGGCAAATGGCAAATGGCGCACCGGCTTTCCATAATACCCACAGATTGCCTGACGTGACCTACGCTGTGGCGCCAACTGAGCGCCGGCTGTGCGCTGCACGAGGTGGCCCATATGATGGCATATCTCAACCTGACCCCACAGAGCCTATTCATATAACATGTACCCGGCCTGGGACCTGCACCATGTGGCCCATGGGGTCCCTTCCTTTCACCATAGCACCCATGCCAGAAAAAAGTCCCTCAGGGTGGCCCCCTCCCTTGCACAATATGACCCATATGGTCCCCTCCTTGCACCGTACGACCCATGCCAGAAAAATGGTCCCAGCCTTGCACCATATGGCCCATGGGGCCCCACCTCGCAACATAGGACCTATACCAGGAAAGAGTCCCCCACCTTGCACCATATGACCCATGGGGTCCCCACCTTGCACCATAGGACCCATACCAGCAAACAGTCCCCTACCTTGCACCATGTAACCCATGGTATCCCCAGCTTGCGCCATAGGACCCATACCAAGAAAGTGGCCCCTACCTTGCACCATGTAACCCATGGGGTCCCCACCTTGCACCATAGGACCCATACCAGGAAAGTGGCCCCTACCTTGCACCATGTGACCCATGGGGTCCCCATCTTGCACCATAGGACCTATTCTATGAAAGTCTCCCCTACCTTGCACCATATGGCCTATGGGTGGCTGCAGATGGGGTAAAAGCGACCTGGCGACCTGGGCTGTTTTGGAGGCGACTTTCGACCTAAGGCAATAATATAAGCGACCTGGCGACTTTTGGGCAAAATTGACAATAGATCAAAGGGTCAAAAAAAGGGACTTTTCGACCTGGACCCCTTAATTTCGGCGACTTTCCGACCTCAGGGGGGGACCCCTCTGCACCCCCCTATGGGGTCCCCACCTTGCACCATGGGACCCATACCAGGAAAGTGGCCCCTACCTTGCACCATATGACCCATGGGGTCCCTATCTTGCACCATAGGACATATTCTATCAAAGTCTCCCCTACCTTGCACCATATGGCCTATGGGGTCCCCACCTTGCACCATAGGACTGATACCAGGAAAGAGTCCCCTACCTTGCACCATGTAACCCATGGGGTCCCCACCTTGCACCATAGGACCCATACCAGGAAAGGGGCCCCTACCTTGCACCATGTAACCCATGGGGTCCCCACCTTGCACCATAGGACCCATACCAGGAAAGTGGCCCCTACCTTGCACCATGTGACCCATGGGGTCCCTATCTTGCACCATAGGACATATTCTATCAAAGTCTCCCCTACCTTGCACCATATGGCCTATGGGGTCCCCACCTTGCACCATAGGACTGATACCAGGAAAGAGTCCCCTACCTTGCACCATGTAACCCATGGGGTCCCCACCTTGCACCATAGGACCCATACCAGGAAAGGGGCCCCTACCTTGCACCATGTAACCCATGGGGTCCCCACCTTGCACCATAGGACCCATACCAGGAAAGTGGCCCCTACCTTGCACCATGTGACCCATGGGGTCCCCATCTTGCACCATAGGACCTATTCTATCAAAGTCTCCCCTACCTTGCACCATATGGCCTATGGGGTCCCCACCTTGCACCATAGGACCCATTTCCTCAAAGTGGCCCCTACCTTGCACCATATATGACGCATATGGGCCCCTTCTTGCACCATATGGCCTATTATAACAAGGGGGCCACCACCAACCACCATATGGCCCATATGGTCCCCTCCTGAGCACTTCCATACACTATTAAGGGCCCCTACCCTAGACCATATGCCCCATGGGGTCCCCTCCTTGCACCATATGGCCTATCCCAAAAAGATGTCCCTACCTTGCACTGTATGACCCATACGGTCCCTTCTTGCATCATATGGCCTATCCAAATAAAAGAGGGGCCCCTACAAGACCCATACCAGTGATTTGGCACCTTCCTTTCACTTCATGACCTAAGGGGCCTCAAGCTTGCACCATAAGACCTATACCCACAAATTGCCCCAACCACTAAGAGCAGGGAGGGGGGGGGGGACTAGGGGAATGGGCAGGGTTGGAGTACAGGAGTAAAGAGGAGGGTCGTATAGCATCATGCTATGCGGCTAAAAATACGATGCTCACTGTGGCTCAGTACTGCCTGCAGCTCCTTACTGCCTGCAGCTCCATGCTCCCTAGAGCTCCGTGCTCCCCCGAGCTCCGAGCTCCATGTGCTCAATGGCTCCCTAGAACTCCATGCTCTCTGGTGCTCCATGCACCATGGAGCTCTCGGCTCCCTGGAGCTCTAAGCTCCATGTGCTCAATGGCTCCCTGGAACTCCATCCTCCCTGGAGCTCCATGCTCTTTGGAGCTCCACTCTCTGGAGCTCCATGCTCTTCAGAGCTCTGTGCACCCAGGAGCTCTGGGCTCAATGGATACATGGAACCCCATGCTCTCTGGAGGTCCATCCTACCTAGAGCACCATACCTGGAGTTTTGTGCACCCTGGAGCTCCATGTTCCATAGAGCTCTGTGCTCCATAGACTATGTGCTCCATGGAGCTCCGTGCTTCCTCGATAAAGCTGTGAATTTGCTCCATTGAGCTTCATTTTCTATAACACTCCATACTGCATACTCTGTAGAGCTCCCTGCTTTGTGAAACTCTCTACTTAATTCATGGAGCTCCTTATTCAACTACCTTTTATGGTCCCTATATTGCATATGGAGGTCTTTGGAGCATGGAGCTCTTTGGAGCATGGAGCTCTTTGGACCTTGCAGCTATTTGGAGCAAGGAGCTCCAGGGAACACAGAGCTCAATGGAGCATAGAGCTCCACGAAGCACAGAACTTCAGGGAGCAAGGAGCTTCAGAGAGCATGGAGTTCCAGGTAGCCATTGAGCACATATAGATGTGAGCTCCAGGAAGCATATAGATGTGAGCTCCAGGAAACAAAGAGCTCCAGGAAGCACATTGCTCTGGGGAGCACATAGCTCCAGTGAGCATGGAGCTCCAGGGAACCATTGAGCACATGGAGCTCAAGGAAACGTGAGCTCCAGGGAGTTGGTCATGGAGCTTGGCTCCACGAAACATGGAGCTCCAGGGAGCATGGAGCTCCAGGGAGCATGGAGCTCCAGGGAGCATGGAGCTCCAGCGAGCCATTGAGCACATGGAAGGTCATGGACCCGGGAGTTACAGGGAGCCCAGAGCTCCATGGAGCACAGAACTCTAGAGAGCATGGAGCTCCAGAGAGATGAGATTCAGAGAGCATGGAGTTCCAGGGAGCCATTGAGCACATGGAGCTCGGAGCTCCAGGTAACACAGAGCTCCATGGAGCATGGAGCTCAAGGCAGCACAGAGCTGCGGAGACCCTCCTCTTACTCCTGTAATCCAACCCTACCCTAGTCCATCATCCCCTGCTCTTACTGGTGGGGGCACTTTGTGGGTATAGGTCATATGGTGCAAGCTTGAAGCCCCCTAGGTCATGAAGTGAAAGGAAGGTGCCAATTCACTTATATGGGTATTTTTTGGATAGGCCATATGGTGCAAGAAGGGAACCATATGGGTCATATGGTGCAAGGAGGGGACCATATGGGTCATGCGGTGAAAAGTAGGGGCCCCCTTTTTTTGGATAGGCAATATGGTGCAAGGAGGGGACCCCCTGGGTCATATGGTGCAAGGTAGGGGCCATCTTGAAGGAATGGGTCCTATGGTGCAAGGAGGGAACCCCATGGGCCATATGGTGCAGGTAGGGGCAACTTTAAAGGAATAGGTCCTATGGTGCAATATGGGTACCCCATGGGCCATATGGTGCAAGGTAGGGGCCACTTTATATGTATGGGTCCCATGGTGCAAGGTGGGGACCCCATGGGTTATATGGTGCAAGATAGGGGGCCAGTATCTTAGTATAGGTCCTATGGTGCAAGATAGGGGTCCCTTTCCTGATATAGGCCCTATGGTGCAAGGTGGGGACCCCATAGGCCATATGGTGCAAGATAGGGACCACTTTCCCGGTATGGGTCTTATGGTGCAAGGTGGGGACCATATGGGCCATATGGTGCAACATAGGGGCCACTTCCCTGGTATGGGTCCTATGGTGCAAGGTGGGGTCCCCATGGGTTATATGGTGCAATATGGGCCAGTATCCTAGTATAGGTCCTATGGTGCAAGATAGGGGTCCCTTTCCTGATATAGGCCATATGGTGCAAGATAGGGACCACTTTGAAGGAATAGGTCCTCTGATGTAATGAGGCGATCCCATGGGTCATACGGTGCAATGTAGCAGACACTTTGAAGGAATAGGTCCTCTGGTGCAATATGGGGACCCCATGGGCCATATGGTGCAAGGTAGGGGCCACTTTATATGGATGGGTTCCATGGTGCAAGGTGGGGACCCCATGGGCCATATGGTGCAAGGAAGGGGGCATCTTGAAGGAATAGGTCCTATGGTGCAAGGTGGGGACCCCATGGGTCATATGGCGCAAGGTAGGGGCCCCTTTCCTGGTATGGGTCCTCTATTGCAAGGTGGGGACCCCATGGGTCATATGGTGCAAGGTAGGGTACACTTTGATGGACTAGGTCCTATGGTGCAAGATGGGGACCATATGCGCCATATGGTGCAAGGTAGGGGACACTTTGATGGACTAGGTCCTATGGTGCAAGATGGTGACCCCATAGGCCATATGGTGCAAGGTAGGGGTCCCTTTCCTGATATAGGGCGTATGGTGCAAGGTGGGGACCCCATAGGCCATGTGGTGCAAGATAGGGGCCCATTTCCTGGTATGGGTCCTATGGTGCAAGGTGGGGACCCCTTAGGCCATATGGTGCAAGGAAGGGGCCCCTTTCCTGGTATGGGTCCTCTGGCGCAAGGTGGGGACCCCATGGGCCATATGGTGCAAGGAAGGGGGCATCTTGAAGGAATAGGTCCTATGGTGCAAGGTGGGGACCCCATGGGTCATACGGCGCAAGGTAGGGGCCCCTTTCCTGGTATGGGTCCTCTATTGCAAGTTGGGGACCCCATGGGTCATATGGTGCAAGGTAGGGTACACTTTGATGGACTAGGTCCTATGGTGCAAGATGGGGACCATATGCGCCATATGGTGCAAGGTAGGGGACACTTTGATGGACTAGGTCCTATGGTGCAAGATGGGGACCCCATAGGCCATATGGTGCAAGATAGGGGCCCCTTTCCTTGTATGGGTCCTGTGGTGCAAGGTGGGGACCCTTTAGGCCATATGGTGCAAGGTAGGGGCCCCTTTCCTGGTATGGGTCCTATGGTGCAAGGTGGGGACCCCATGGGCCATATGGTGCAAGGTAGGGGCCCCTTTCCTGGTATGGGTCCTATGGTGCAAGGTGGGGACCCCTTAGGCCATATGGTGCAAGGAAGGGGCCCCTTTCCTGGTATGGGTCCTCTGGTGCAAGGTGGGGACCCTTTAGGCCATATGGTGCAAGGTAGGGGCCCCTTTCCTGGTATGGGTCCTATGGTGCAAGGTGGGGACCCCATAGGCCATATGGTGCAAGGTAGGGGCCTATTTCCTGGTATGGGTCCTATGGTGCAAGATGGGGACCCCTTAGGCCATATGGTGCAAGGTAGGGGCCCCTTTTCTGGTATGGGTCCTATGGTGCAAGGTGGGGACCCCATGGGTCGCATGGTGCAAGGCAGGGGCCAGTTTGAAGGAATGGGCCCTGTGGTGCAAGGTTGAGAGAGGCAAGAATAATGGCTCCCTGGACGGTTGAGATGTGTAGGCCGAGAGAGGGGAAAATCCTGGGTCCCTTAATGGGTCGAGAGGTGTAGGTCGAGAGAGGGCAGGTTTCTGTGTCCCCCAGTGGGTCGAGAGGTGTAGGGCGAGGCGTGCAACATATGGGTATGCCAACCCGGGCTTAGGGAGGGTTCATTATTTATGGCCGGGGGGGGGGCAATTTTTTTTAGTGGTATTCAAAGGGGGGGGGGGCTTTTTTTTTTTTACCCTATTCTTAGGAGGGGGGGGGGGTCATAGGGGTATTCCTAAAATTGTCGCGAATTTAGTAGGCCCTACTTTGAAATGTCACGAATTTTGGTAACAGCCTGTGTTATTTACCAAATTAGGTCAATATTTTCTAAATTTTCTAAAATTTTCCTGAAAGTGAAACTCCCCGCAAATTTCTCACTGCATCACTTTTGACACTCAGAATAGCCCACCGTTTTGTCAGTCTTCAAAAAAGTGCCAGCCTCATGTAAGCACTGAGGGTATGGGAGCTTCCAATTTATAAGCACTGGGGCCCTTAAAGTGTCAGTATATTGGCCAGCTGTCGCCACTGTCCTCTCACTGCTGTGTCGTGGGACACGCCCAGGTGATCTGTATGTATGTATCAAAGATGCATACATTAGCCTGGACTATTCCAAAGTGCATTGAGGCGTGCATAGAGGCAAGGCATCCGTACCAGCATGGGGTCAGGGTAATCAAGTCATGGCTGAGTGGTGCTGGTAGAGGAGAGACTAGACCTTACCCCTGCGTTACAGCATTTCGTTCTGTCTGAACCAACCTCTCTGTAAAATGGGGTTCTCACTGATACATATTGCACCAATTATCTTATTCCATAGCATTACTGTAAAACCTCTGATAAGTCGACCTCTTTCTGGGATATGACACCTAATTCGGCTTATAAATTTACATCCATCTGACTGACTGACTATGTTTTAAAACCCAAGAGTTTTCAGTCAAGTGTCTGAGATTTGACTATTATCACTCACCAGCAAGTATCATGAGACGTTTACACTAAAACACCTTACGAATGGATGTATTTGTTGCAAGGTAGTAAATTGTAGGTAAAAAAGTGCCCAGGATTAAATGCATAGCAATTAGTAGACACCAACATCGTTTTTGTAATAAAGTTGAAAACGATCCAGGGTGAGGGGGGGGGGGTGCTTTTTTTCAACCTATTCCGAGGGGGGGGGGCTTTTTTTTTCAACCTATTCCGAGGGGGGGGCCAATTATTTTTGACGTATTCGATTTGCCAAACGCTCCCCCCCCCTGCCATAAATAATGAATCCTCCCTTATGTAGGTCAATGCACAGGGAGAGGTAAAAGTAGTCCGGGAGACACCAGCCCTGTCCTACTCGTCCTGGCTGGGGCTCAGCATTGATATGGGAGTGGGGTGGGTGGGTGTGGGCCAGAGTACCTCGCGGCCTATAGTCTATGTGGTAGCCTACTGGGCTATTGTTAATGTCCTATATAAACATAGCGTTTTAGTATACTTAAATGGGGTCCAACGTTCGCCTTCTACGTTCCTACTCTGTGGGGTGAACTAGTCAGAGGTAGGCTTCCGCCCAAAGATAACGCAAGGGTAGTGAGATCCAGCTTTATTTGATGTTATGGATGTTATAGCATATATAGAGCACTTTCACAGGTTATATTATAATCACAGCCTTCCCTCCATATATATAGAGATATGTACCTCGTTATTGTCAGTTAGCTCCAGGGCTTGCCTTGATAATTATACGCGACGGCCTTAGTCAAGGCAAAGTATACATATAAATATCCAGCAGGAATCCTTTAGGGAATCCGGAATGTATAAGTCTCTGTTCATTCAACTAATAAATACCTTCAATCTAATCTCAGTTATGTCATTATATGTCCATATCATACTCATCACATGCCCCGAGGCCGATCTTATACGCTTCTCTATAATACCGGATGGTCTGATATCTGTTCTACGAGAACACAGGTGCAATCTATTTGGTTACTCTCCGGTCACCACTATGGATCCGGGATATACACATACAATCAGTTTCCAATTCATCAGGTCGGCTAGTTTAAATAATTGGCTTTCCAATTCCATGCTGATAAAGCCGGTATACTGTATCACTAACTCCATGGTTCTCTCCGGAATACAGGACTCTAGATTAGCACATGGATCAAATACTCAATATACAACTCCGGTGGCAGTGTTGTTACATAATATCTCCAATTGAAACGTTACACCTCAATGCATGGATTCCAATGATCCATCTTTTCCAATGTTTAAATCACAGGAAACTGTTGTTAATCAATGCTAAACCGATGTTAAACCTTTAGAACCACACACATACTCCTCAGGAGTTACACAGTGCCATCTGGTCTTCTCGATCGTACTCCCCAAACGCTCACTGATAACTGACTGCGCAACCCATGTCTTTCTGTTTATACTGTGTTTTTCCTTCATTCCAGCTTCCCATCAGTCAGTTCCTAGGCTACCCCCTCCCATGGCTACACCCGGCTCATATCGACCACCCGTCACTACCATGCCTCATCCTTTATTGATTGGCAATTAGGCGGCCCTACTCAAGACTTATCCTGAATAAATTAGGCAGGGGATGGTCGTGGCCATGTTGTGTTTGGGGCTGGCCTTCAGCCTGTGTCGTCGCCTACCCCCCCATGCTGTTCTCGAGGCCCTGGTAACCGTCTCCTTCACCACCTACCCCACATGCTGTTCCCGGAGGCCCCGGTCACGGACGTCCCGGCCATATGGATTTTAACCCTGACGCATAGTCCCATTTGACTGTACTACTCGCTTCCATCGCTGAGGCCGCGTTCCCCATTCGCCGTTCGTCTTCCCGATCCTAGCCTATCTCCTGACCTGGATTTATCCCGCTGTTATCTTTCCCACCAGCTGTCTCAGCCCGGATCTTAGTTTATTTGTTGCTTTCCTGTTCGGGCTCTAGGCCCTGACCATGAGCCGAATATATTCAACCCAAATAACTTTGACTCTTATTGTGACCGAGTCTACCATTATAGGACTTTATGACATTATTTATATATGTTCCTTATATTCGTTATTTACTGCGTGGCCCGCGTACTGGATTTGCCCGATTTGCATGTGACCTAATGTATGCGGCGACATTCTTTTCTCTTATTATATTAATCTCACTGTACTGTATCTTAAAGTGTACTACTTCCCCCCATTTATTCAATGTATATCTACTATACCCATACATATTCATACCTATATATATACAGTTTCGCCCATTCCCTTATGTTATATTATACATTATTTATCAATCAATAAATATATCCTCCAAACATTTTTGCTCTTCTTTAGTTTTCCACTATAACCCAGGACAGGGGGGTCCCCCGTAGATTCGTGTTATATACGAATCGTCCTTTCTGGATCTCACCTTTTCTTTTACTTTGCTTCTATTTTGCCTCTATTCTACTTCTACTTTTACTTTTCTTTCTCTCCTTTGGTTTCTGAATGGTCTTCTTTACTTTTCTTATTTTATTTCTTGTTTCTTTTTTCTCGTTTCTCTTTTCTCTCCTAATCTATGTTTTTGTTGCTTATGTTTTGCTTTTTATTTTGAATTCTAGTTTCTGGGCTGTTCTGCAGGCTTCTTGTCTTGTTTTCTTTTTGTGCCCCGTTTCTCCACTTTTACTATGTCTGCACTATCCCTACTCTTTCACACTTTTTACTTTCTTTTGGCGTCTATTTATCCCCTTATTGCCCTTTTCTATGCTCTAGTAAGCTTTTACCTTAACCACCTCTTAGTATGACCTATTTATATGCTTAGCATGTATTTTATGTATGGCGATTAGGCTCGAGCGGGGTGAGCCCTGCTCTCTGGCCTTTCATAGTTCGTTGGGTAAGACTTGAATACTTAATGATCAATTAGGCTCGAGCTAGGATAGTCCTGCTCTCTGGCCTTTCATAGTTCATGGATGAAACGAATTGGGTAGAGATGCTAATTAGGCTCGAGCTAGGATGATCCTGCTCTCTGGCCTTTCATAGTCTGTTGGCTGAAGATGTAGATATAAATGCACATTATGCTCGAGCTAGGATAGTCCTGCTCTCTGGCCTTTCATAGTCTGTTGGCTGAAGATGTAGGTATAAATGCACATTAGGCTCGAGCTAGGATAGTCCTGCTCTCTGGCCTTTCATAGTCTGTTGGATAAATATGTGGATATAGATGCAAATTAGGCTCGAGCTGGGATAGTCCTGCTCTCTGGCCTTTCATAGTCTGTTGGATAAATATGTGGATATAGATGCAAATTAGGCTCGAGCTAGGATAGTCCTGCTCTCTGGCCTTTCATAGTTCGTCTCCGAGATTCCTAACCTGTGTCGACCCCCTACAGTCTAATCCTCTGCATCCACATGGGTCGTGACGCAAGGCAGATTACTAGAGGTGCCTATAGGATAGTGACAAGCCGAAGTATGGCTTCTTCGTAAGTCTTTGTCCGTATGCCACTGCATCCAAGTAATCATAGTTAGATTCCATTCGTGGCATATTAATCGCCTTGCTGCCTATGTGAGCACCGAGAATCTATATACATCGATTCAACATGTTAGAAGGATTAATAATGTTCTACCGCCAGTTTTGTTAAGAGGGACCCAGGTTAATCCGATGTCTATTCGGTTCCCTGGTCTCCTTAGTTCCTACGGCAACGCTACTCGTGTACTTCCTGGTATATCTCTATTGGATCCCTATTGGCTGCCCCCGTGGGGTTTAGTCTTATTTCTCCTGTTCTTTTCGCTTGTTGTATAGGGGTTCTGGGTAATTCCCTGGTCGCTGCATTAATGTTCAGTTGTTGTATTGCTCTTCTATGTTCGTCTCCTCTGAAACTATGCACTTCCATACTGCGGTTTCCTAAAGGTGACCACCCTGCCATTGATATCATCGGCATATCTACAGGAACCGCCGACGACACCCCGCCGCTAAACCTCAGCAGTCGCGCCATGACCGCCTCAGTGTGATCCCCTTCGAGCACTCTGGCTAATGTTTTACTCACCTTGATGGTGGTCGGTAGTGGTAGTGGTATGGCGCTCTCCCCTGAGGCCATCTCCGTCGCATACACCACTCTACCCCAATGTAATCTAGCAACATGTCCTTTACAGGCATAACTGACATTGGCGTCTTTGATTAATGGGGCTGTTCCCGGCTTTTGGAATATTTGGTCCAATGGCATAATACTCTCCCCTAGCGGTATTGTCTCTACTAGTCTCTTGGAGGCCATTTGTATGTATAACCCATCCGCCGGCTTCTTGTTCTTTTCCTGCCTCCATTTTCTGATTGCCCATACTGCTACTATGATTGCCAATATTAGCAGCACTATCATTGAGGTGAGTTGGGAGTATGACTCGTCTGCCGTTTCCGGGCAATCCACTTGAGTATCGTCCATATCCTGATTGCCCCATTGCTTCTCGGCTTGAACACCTTGCGACCCTGCTGTAGATAGCATCATCCCCGTCATTACCCGCTTATAGTTACAACAACAGCATACTATTATAACTGCTATCACCGCCAACAGTATACCGGAGGATCCATACCCGGCTAGTTGGTGTATTCCGTCGTCTATCTTAGTCTCGAATCCTTCATCCATACCCAATCTTCCCTCGATTACAGCTTCTTCTAGCTGATTTAGGGCGATATGGGCAGGAGCTCGTGTATATGCTGCCCTATGCTCTAGTTGTGATCTAATCATAGGCGGTAGCGGGTCTTCCGGTAGTGCTTGTATCTCGTGCCCATCATACGTTGTCTTTCTATAGCCTATCCTTTTGAATGTTTTTGTTTTCAGCAAATCGTTTATAATATACGATATGTTATTCACCATTTGAACCCGGTGACATCCCCTAAGGCTGTAGGGCATCCATGCCCCAGCCGTCATAAATGCGCAATCGCAGCCTATATTGATCACTGCGAAGTGATGAATCACTATTACCACGGGCGGGCTAGAGCCGCATAGTAGTTGTCCTTCTATCTCCGGCCCTGACACTAATGTCTTTCCTCCCTGTAAGGGGATGGCCAGAGCCGGGAAGCGTGGTTTGATTATATAGTCCACATCGCAGCTCTCCTCCACCCCCGTTTTATCGTTCCTAATGAGTGCTGCAATGCACCCTGTTTCTGACACTTTGCGCATATGTGGGATGTCTGGACAGATCGTAATGGTGTTCCCGTGACACCTCGCCCAGTTTACCACCGGCTCAGTGATGTAATATCGTCCGTTCATGGATAGTGCTATCTCCTTTGGTAATCCTGTCATAATGGCGCCATCCGCCTCCTTTCCTTCTAGCCTCACTGGTAGCGGTATCGCCCTTACCTGATAGGTGCAATATAGGTGCTGTTCTGAGATCACCGGTATACCCAGCGTGATCATCACTCTGCCCCCTTCCCTATACGTATCGACAAAACTGTTCTCATAGTAATAGTTGGGGTTGGTGAATGCCACCCTAAAGCGTGGATAGTTTTCCTTCAGGTAATTGTTAGTATTCCTTATGGCCTCTTGTACCGCCTCAGTGGCTATCAGTCTCACAGGTAAGTGGTGGTTTTTAGCGGCCTCCAGGTCGCTGGTCAGCTCCACCACCCTAATCATCTCATATAATAGATGTAGCATGTATCCCCACTTTACCCTTATTAATAGGCTCTCATGGGTATCCGCTATCGATTTCTGATATAGTGCTAGTGACAGCATGCCAAGCTTATGAGACAGATATCTAGTTTTTCTGTCTATACTCATTACCATGTCTCTGAGTTGCTTCTGTCTGTCACTCATTTCTCCTATCTTTCCGTGCATATCCTGGAAGGTTTTGTCTGTTGTGGTTACTAACTTTCTTAGTGTATTACTAATTCTCCTGGTGTCTTGTTCTAACACCTCTATTTTCTTTTCATTTCTGGCCGTGTCCTCGGCCCTGCCGAATCCGAATATCCAGTAGAATCCATCAGCTATGATATTTCTCTTGTCTCTGGTTATATCTTCTCCTTCTTTTCTTATTCCTTTCATTACCCTTCTTACCAGTGACCTTCTTGTATTTATCAGCTCCTGAGTGGCAGCGTCCATCCATGTTTCTGTTGTCTTTAGATTATCACAACTGTCTTCGTATATCAATGTCCTATTTTGGCTCGCATTGTTACATAACCCTTCCAAGTTTTCTTTACACTGTTCATATATGCTACTTATATTCATTGGTGGTCTCATTTCTGGTATCTCCACCACGAATACTTGCGTGACGTGGGATTCATCACTGGTAGTTATGATCTTCCCACTTTGCATTATGACACCCAATTCTATCCTTTGTATAATAGGACATATGTTGCCTCCTTCTGGTGCCAAAATTATACTCCCCAGTACAATATAGGCTACCCACAGCGCCTTCCTTCTTCCCTCCATTTTGTACTTTTCTAGTTTTTCTCCCTCTTTATGTGCTTTTCTTATTTTAATTTCTTATAAGTAGATGGGTTCATTTTCAGTTCTGTTCCTCCCTAGTTGCCCTTATCTGTCCCTGTTGGCCTTTTTCCTTCCCAGGCCCCTTTTCAGTCTTCCCCTGTTTCCCCCATCTCATTTCCCCCCGGGATTAGCCACACTGCACATCATGTCGGACTATTATTCCTGTCTATTTCATGGACGACTGGTCTATCTTCCTCTGGATCTGATGCCCATAGGCCGGGTATTTATTGTCTCCACCCGTCAGGCTTATATGTCCGCTCCTGGCTCAGCCCTACCTGGGTTTATCACCATGTTACCCGGGGATGTGACCAATCCGCCCACTTCTGATGTGATTCGTGCCCTAGCCCAGGTGGCTACCTCCATGCCTCCTGCTGCTGTGCGTGCCTGGAGGATAGACGGTCAGGTCCCGGCTCATCCCTGGTATCCTCCTCCTAGCGCTCCCTATGGATCCAATTGGCATCCCTATTCGGAACCTCCTCCCTTTCTACCCCCTGTTTCTTCTCTCCCTGTACCTGTTTATTCCATGCCCCCCGCTCTCCCTTCTACCTTTGCTACCTGCCCTGCATCTCCCCCTCCTTTTCAAGTGCCCATCACTTCTTCTATTTCTTCTCCCCCTGCTATTTCTCCCTCCTTTTCCTCTGTGCCTTCCCTTCCTCGAACTGACACTCCTATGCCTCCTCCTACGCCTTTGGCTCTTAATATGACTGAGCCTTCTTCCCTTCCTTCTGTCCCTATACCAGTGACCTGTACTCCCGCCTATTCTCTTTCTCCCCTTGCAGTGGCCTCTGTTCCTGTGGCTTCTCCTCTTCTTTCAGTGGTTTCTGTTCCTACTCCCTCTTCTGGGACCGTTTCAGTCGTCGACCCTCCTGTTTCTGTTCCTCCTGTGTCTGTTCCTTCTGATGATGTCACTGCTGGGACTATCTCTTCTCCTCCCCTGCTCTTGCCCACTCTTCCTCTCTCCGCTCCTATCTCTCTTTCTATATCTCCTCCTTCCCTTGATGCCGTTCCTACCTCTGATCCTCTTCTCCTGACTCCTTGTGTCGTTGATGTGGGTAGCGCCCCTTCTCCATTCCCTTTACCTCCTCTGTCTCTCCCTTCTTCTTTGCCTCTTCCTATGCCTGCTTCCACTTCTTCTTCTCTTCCGTTGGATCTATCTTCCTCTGATTCCATTCATGACTTTTTTGTTCGTGTGGACTCTGCCACCCGTTATGATGCCCTTCTTTCCTCTGTTCAACAGGCCACCCCCACTGCTCTTTGGTCCTCTATCTCTGAGTACATGTCTCCTTTTTCTTCCTGGTTCTCATCTCCTGCTTCTTCTTCTATTCTTTCCCAGACTACTTCTTCTGTTATCTCTTCCTCCCATTCTTCTACTTCTGTCCATTCTACTGTCAACACTGTCACTTCCCACCTCAGTTCTCCTTTAGCCACCAATTCCAACACACCCTCATTGGTGATGAGTCTCCCTACTACCCATTCCACCTGTGCTTCTATTTCCCATGACCCTGTCTCTGTTACTTCTATTTCTCTTCCTGCCACTGTTCCTGCGACTACTGTGACTTCAGCCTCTTCTGTCTCTTCTGTCCCTTCTTCTTCAGGGCTCCTGATACCGTTGACCTCTGGCCTGGAGGTGGTGGTGCCGGACCCCACCCCTGTCTCCATGTGTCGTGGGCCGCCGTATCTACCTGTGTGCTTGGATATATCTTCAGGCTCTTCCGTGGGATCACCTAGTCCTGCCTTATCCGGTGTGGCGCCCCGCCGGAGCCATCGTCTCCGCCTTCGTCGCCGTACTGGCTCCAACAGCTCTGCCTCTACTGCTCCCTATGGGGTTTCCCCTGCTTCCCGGACTCCACCTGATTCTCCCGCCGTTTCTGCCCCACACTCGGTACGTTCCTTTGATTCTCCTCGGTTCCTTTTATATTCTTTGTACCTGGCTGTGGTGTGTCTCAGCTGTAATATACATTGGCTCACCTGTACTTCTGTTATTTACAATGTCGTATCTTTCCCCCGTCCTCGGCCCTATATATTGTTTACCTCGGGGTTTCCTTCTGATAGCACTTTGTCTCACTGGTGTCATTTTCTTTATTTTGTATGGCTCGGGGTCAAATGGCGCGTTGGGTTGTAGCCCCATGCACTGTATTATTTGGCCCATGTCGTCTGCCTTTTTTATTTTATAGTCGATTCATTCCCTCTACCCATCCAGGTGTGTGCATTTGTCTCATTTCTAAATAATATGGTACTGTGGTCGCTCTGTGCATATATTCTGATATATGTTTTCCTTTCATTTTAGCCTCCTTCACAAGAGTAGCTACACACACCTGGCATACACAGTTACCGGTAAGTCCTATCATTTGGCTCATTCCTTTTATCTTGTCATTGTACACGGGTATTGTGAGGCACGTTTGTCCCTCTCCCATCATTTGGAATGGTGTTATTTTCAATCCAAACGCTCTATAACTGTCTCCTACCTCTCCCTCCTGTCTCTCTGTGCTGATTGGTATATATACCACCGCTGTTTCATCGTCTACTCTGCTGTATGTTATGTTTGTAGAACATGTCACTATATGTCCTTTTGGTGTTGACATTGTTTTATGTTGTACATATTGTTCTGTATTGTCCGTACTACTCCATTCGTCCTCTACTAGATCGTCCTCCCTCAGTTGTAGCTTTCTGAAATCTGCTACTACCTTTGTTTGTTGTCTTATACGTTCTAGTGCTTCAAATAGCACTCCCCCTCTTTTCCTCTGGTCGCCGTTCATTCTGCTCTCTTCCCTATCATGACTTCTTCCCCTTCTTCATTCCTTTCTACAAACAGCTGTAGTTCGGGCATGTTGAGTGGTGTGTTGATTGCCATTACTATTCTCCCATGTTCAGCCACTGACTTACATCCGGCTGTTATTCCCTCTGTTGTTAGTAGTCTCCATTCTAGTCTCCCTGGTCCATTCAAATTGACTTGTATCATGTCAATCACGGCTCCTTCCTTAGTTAAATATAAAGGTTGTTGTTTTTCTACAATTGTCTGTATGGGTACTGTTTGGCCTTCTATCCGTTGTTGAGTTTCTTTATCACATATAAATGTTCTCATCATTCGCCCTGCCATTTCCCCTGTTTCTGTTGTCTGTCTCTGTTTCCTCTCTTCCCCCTGCAGGTTACCCTGCAGGGCTCCGTTATGTTGTTTAGTCTGTACTCCTCTCCCTTCTTTGCTTGTAGCCCTGTAGTGCTGATCTCGTGTTGTTCTGTATTATTATTGCTTGTAGCAACCCTCCTCCAGGGGCTCCCCGGTGAGTAGCTGTAGCTGTGCAGTCTCCACGCCCTGAGCTCCTCCTAGCTGCTCACTACCCCAACCATCAACTGTGGTACATGGCTTGTGGTGTTATGGGCCCGCACTGTGTCTCATGGTAGTGGGTGGCTGGCCTCTACCTCCTGCCTCGTTGGCTCCTCGGCTCCGACTGGTCCGCCTGTTTCTCCTGCTGGTCCTCTTATCCTTCTGCTGTCTGGTGCCCGTTCTCCCTCCCCCCCCTTTTTTCTTTTTCTTCGTTGCCTTTTATGTCTTGGTTCCCCCCCTCCCCTCCCATCCCCCCACCCCCCTTTTTTTTTTTTTACCTCCCCCTTTCTATTCTTTGGACTTGAACGTCCAACCCCCCCTTTTTCTGAATTTTTATATGTTTTTATGGCCATCCTTTGACTTTGTCTTTACTGGCCTCTCCACTGCCAATCTTCTCTGTTCTACCCTTTCCTCGGCTTTGATTGCCATTCTCTTCCCTTCGCTGATCAGTATTCCTTCGGTGATATGTAACTTCTGTATCCTTAGCATCAGCATATCCCATGCGTCCCTTCGTCTGATGCACTGCCGACACTTCATCCTGACCTCCAGTGTAGCATGTACATAACACACTGGGGTATAGTATCTACTGTCTGTTATCATCCTTACCCCAAATTTCATATGGTGTTTATTGACCTGCCATCTTAATACCGTTGGTAGTGCGTCGATGTTGATTCTACTCTGTGATATTTTCTGCATGCATAGCTGGAAAAGGGAGGCTCTCTCTTTCTTAAACAATGGCGGCAGGTAGTATCCTGGGGTCCACATGACATCGGCCACATCACCTCTCCTTTGTCCTTTGTACTTTCCTGCTGTTACCAACATTTTGTCATATTCCTTATTCCTTTTTTCTGCCTTTCTCCCCTTGGATGATTCCTTCCATTGTGTTCTAGCTGTTTCCCTACTCATCCTCTTTTCCCTCTTCTGTCTTCTTACAATGGATTCTCTTGATGTGCCTTTTTAGTCCGTGTCGTGATGCATACATTCCCTTGCATATGCTACATCGTATCGTTCTGGGTTGGTGTATTATCTCGAAGTGTTCTCTCCTGCCACCTTCTGTAGGCCACACCAGTGGACACCAGTTACATTTATACCCTTCCCCTATATACTGTTCTCCGTCCTCCAGGTAGTACGGCCTGTCTGTGTCCTCTCCTGTACTTTCTGTTTGTGTAGTTACTTCCCTGGTGTCTTCTCCTCCACTCTTTCCTTCTATTATAATATTCAACCTCCAAGCTTTCCTTGTCTGAGTGGAGGCTTCCTTTGTTTGTTTGTTTGTTACTTCGCTATCCTTTCTGATCTGTTTCCCTTTCCTGGAGTAATCCAGTGGTTCCTCCTGTTCCGTCTCTCCTTCTTCCTCTCCAGTGAGGTAACTCTCTTTTCCAGTATCCCCCTTCTTGAAAGATGGGGCTGTGGCTTCTCCGTAGTAATACCTTCCTTTCTTTTCAATCCTCTTACTTCTCCTTACTATCTCCTGTCTCTTCTCACTCTCTCTTTGGCTTGCCGACTCCTTTGATGTTTGATATGTCCAATAGTCCTGTAAAAATTCGTCCAATTCCTGTATTTCCTCCCCTTCCTCGTCGGTGAACCCAGTGTTTCCACCTTCTTCTTCTCCCTTGCTTATAGTTACTATCTCTTTTAATGCTTCCCCTTCACCGATGGTTGGGTTTTCCTCCTTTCTGCTGTCCCTTTCCATCAATATCAGTTGATTGTCCTCTAGTTGGCTGATTAATTGTCTTACACTTATGTCGACTCCTTTATACCTGTTGTGTTTTCCAGTATACTCTTTCATCGCCTCGTTACTTTCACTAGTATGCCTCTGTATGGCCTCAGTGGCCCTTTCCTCCTAATCCTAGTTGTGAGGTTTCATTTGGTTCTCCCCTTTGTGTTGGGCTGCTCCCTGTCTGTGCGGGTACGTCTGTATGCTTGGAGATGTGCATGGGTACTGCCGTATCGTGCCCCCCCTCCCCCCACCCCTCTTACTCGCTGGAGCTGCTCAGCTGCTCCCTTCCTTGTCGTGGTTGTCTTTTTATTTTGCCTTTAGGTATCACCACCTCATCGCTTATTTCTTCCTCACTCCTAGCTTTAGCTGCTAATTGCTCTATTCTGTCTCTTCTTTTCCTCCTTTCTGTCGCTCTGTCTTCTCTGGCTCTCTTCTTCTCCTGTCTCTGTTTCTCTAATTTCTCCTTCTCTTGCAGTAATTGCCTACTTATGTCTACATTTTTAGTTCTCCCTCTTTTCCTTGTTTCCCTTTGTTCTTCTTGTTTTTCGTCGCTCTCCTCTTCCTCACTACTAGCTCTCTGTCTCTTGCTCCATTTCCCCAGAACCTTCTCCTGTCTGTCTCTTTTGTCTGTTAAACTTTGGGCAATCCTAATGGCTGCCTGCCACGTTTTTCTATCCACTCCCGGGATGTTCTGGTCGGGTGTGGCCTGGCCAATAATATCAGGCCCTACCACCCTATCGGGGGGGCGGATTTGCTCCTCTGGGGACCCCCCCTCACTCCTCTGAGTGTCCGAGTCACTGTCCTGAGTGTCTCCTGAATTTCTCTGTTCATTGTGGGTTCTCTTATTTTCTTTGTGAATGACATTCGGTTTAGGCCTCCCTATGTTGGGTTGGGTTGGCTCTTCCTGAGAGCCGTTGCCTTCTATCTCGAGCATGCTATCCCTTCGGGTTGTGTGATCCACGGGCTTTATTCTGTTACCTGGTATTCCTACTATTTCTCCCTCCCCTTCCACTATGGTTTCCAAATACGCTCTTTTTAGCTTATTTACATTCGTCAGGTGTCCTATCATTTTTCCAGTTTTGATTGACCTCAGCTGTACCCTGTTGTCTCCCTTGACCTCCTGTATCCTGTATGGCCCTCTATACTTCCCCGCGAATTTGGATACATTGTTCTCTGCACACATGGGGTCATAGTACCAACAATATTCTCCCTCTTTGAAGGCTACCGGCCTTGCTCCTTTGTCCAGCCTATCCCTCATTTTGGTTTCATATACATTGACATGTTCCTTTGCCATTTGTCTATATAGCTCTATGCAGTGCTTTCTTATGAACCATTCAGCCTCACTGCCCACCTGTGGTTCCTCCCTCTCCTCGGGGTAACCTATTGGCGTCGGGTCCCTTCCAAACATAAGGGTATAGGGCGAGTGTCCCGTTCTCAGGCTGATATTGCTCCTGATATTCCATAGTGCTATTCCTAGCAGATCCGGCCAATACTCGTGATCCTCTGTCACATAACACGCTATGACATCCTCCAATGTTTTGTGCAGTCTTTCTGCCCTGGCATTTCCGGTCGGATTTCTCGAGCTCGTGAACCTTTGTTTACATGTCAGCCGGGCTGTAATTTCCCTGAACATTTTCCCCAGGTATGTGCTTCCCCTGTCACTACACATTACCTCTATTCTACCGTACCTACATGCCATTTGTTGTAAGAAAACTGTAGCTGCTGTTGTGGCTGTACAGTCCTTGGTACAGAATGCCTCCGGCCATCCCGTGAGCAGGTCTATGAAGGTCATTATGTATTTGTAGCCTTCTTTAGATTTCCTAATCGGTCCTATGAAATCTGTCTGTACTACCTGCCATGGGTAGTCTGGCATGTCCCAAGACCTGGCCTTAGCCCTAAAATGCGGTGCTCTCTTCCTGAGGGCGCATCTTTCACACCTCCTTACATATTCTACTATGTCCATGTACATGTTTTTCCAGTAGAATGATTCCACTAGCTTGTTGTTTAGTGCTGTTGTTCCTATGTGACCTCCACACAATATGTCGTCGTGCATCAGGTATAACACCCTAGGTATCATACTTTTAGGTACCATTGTGCGCGCCTTCACTTCCATGCTTCTCTGTGTCTTCTTCTTTCTAGGATCACTGAACTTATATAATATTCCCTGTTTTATACCCATGAAGCCTTCCTTTGCTAGCACGGCCGCTGCTTCCCTTTCTGATTCTGGTAGTATCCCCTTCATCAGATAGTCCATTATGGGCCTACATTCAGGGTCTTTTTCCTGTTCGATCCTGATCTCCTTTTGTGTGATCTCTTCCCTCCCTACTGGAATACTTTCCGGTTCATCCTTTTTCACTCTGGCCTGCTTTCTGGGTCTTCCTTCTCTAATATCCTTCAATGGCCGGTCATACCTGTTGGTTTCTCTTTGTGGCTTTGGTTGTTGTTGTGGCGTTACTTCCTCCTCACTGCTGGAGGTTGTGTTCGTTCCGCTTGAACTTCCAGTCTCCACTTCTATTGTCAACAACTCACATCCTACCTCCGGTTCAAATTCCTCTCCTTCTTCCTCCACTCCTATTTCCTGATCACTTAGTGGTACTCTAGATATAAAATCTGGCAGGTAGTGTGTCTTTCCCGGCTCGTACTTTATCTCATAATTGAAGTCTGTCAGTGCCAAGCTCCATCTTATCAACCTCTTTGAAGGCGCCTTTGCTGCTTGTTGTAGTAGTGGTATAAGGGGTTGATGGTCTGTTATTATAGTGATTCTAGATCCTCCTAGCATGTTTTCAAAGTGTTTTAATGTCTTTATCACAGCCAACCCTTCTTTCTCCGTTATGGTATAGTTTGTTTCACTTTTGGTGAATGTGTATCCATAGTAGATGACTGGTCTCATTACGCCGTCCTTCAGGTGGCATACCGCACTGCCGCAGGCCATATTTGATGCGTCCGTCAGTATATAGAAATGCCCTCCTATCTCTGGGTGTACCAGCAATGGTGGGCTGGTTAGTTTGTCTTGGATTGTTTTAAATGCTCTTTCACATTCTTCCGACCATACAAACGGTACGCCTTTCCTCAACAGTTTGTTCAACGGTACTGCCAATGTGGCGTAATTTCCTACAAATTTGTTGTAATAATTACACAGCCCCTGAAACGATTGTAGAGTCTCCTTGTTGTGTGGTCTGCCGAATTCCTGTACTTTCTTTATTATCCTAGGCTGTGTTCCCAGTCCTTCTGCGTTTACTGTGTGCCCGAGAAAATTTATTTCTTTCTTTCCCCATTCACATTTGGATGGTTTTACCGTGAGTCCTGCTCCCTGTAGTGCCTTCAACACTTTCTCCACATTTTCTATGTGTGATTGTACATTAGGGTCGAATATTATGATGTCGTCTAAGTAGGCCAAGCATGTTCGTGGCATTAGTCCTGCCAGTGCCAGTGACATTATTTTTGTGAATTGCCATGAGCTTTGTCTCATGCCAAATGGTACTCTCTTCCATTGGTACACCCCCAGCGGTGATGCAAACGCTGAATACTTCCTGCTATCTGGGTGTAAGTCACATTGATGGTATCCACTTAGTAAATTGATACATGTGAAAATAACTGGCTTTCTATAAGCCATTTATAGGAATAAGCTTCTAGCTGTTGGTGTTGGGTAGGTGTCGTCCTCTGTCATCATGTTCAACACTCTATAGTCTGTGCATAGCCTGGGCTTACCGTCCTTTTTCTGTACTACTACCAGAGGGCTGCGCCACGCGCTGTTACTGGGTTCTATTATACCCAGTTTCAACAGCTGTCTGATCTGCGTGTCTATTATATCCATTTTCTGTGGGGAATATCTAAATTGTCTGGCTTGACATGGTCCCTTTGACTCGTCCACTCTTATCTTCATTGGTTGCCATGTGCAGTGTCCTATCTCCTCCATACTGAACGCCAATGTGTCTTTGTTTCTGACTAGCATCTTTTTGAACTGTATCTGTTCTTCTTGATTCATACATGTATCGGGCATTTCTAGCTTCATTATCTTCTCTTCCTTTTCTGCGTTTCTGCTCTCCTTTTGTTGTCTTTCTCCCCATCTGGTGCCTACCTGTTCTGTTTGTTGTGTTCTCTCCTCCCCGTTGTCTCCATATACAGCCATACACTCCTTTATTGACTTATCTATTTCCAGGTGTCCTAATGTATTCTCTAACCTGAGATGGTCTGCTCTCCCTTCTTTTGCATATGCTAGCACGTCCCACCTACCAATAAATATTGGATCTGGTGTGGCATTGCACACTTTCGTAAACCACCCTCTATCCGTGTAGTTTAATGCATGTTCCACTCCTGCTACTGTGAGGTTTGATGGTTCCAATCTGACTACTTCTCCATATCGCCCACTGTCTCTCCTCCAAGGTGCTACCTGTATTATTTTCTCTTCCCATGGTTTTATTACCATGCTGCCTATGCTTGAAACAGGGTCCCCTGTGAACAACGTCACTTTCCCTTCTGTCATCTTAATTTCTGCCTGTGTGTCATTCAGTAGGTTTCTTCCTATTATAATGGGGTACATCAGTTTGTCTACCACGTAAAATTGGTAGCATACCCCTGAGCCCTGAAGGTTACATTTCAGTCTCACTATCTCCTTTAGCTTTCTGTCTGTCTCGTCCCCTAATTTTACTGATATCTCTTTGACTTCCTTTCTTTCCCAGATCTGGTCTTCATTTATCTCCTCCAATGTCTCTTTTGATATAAAGCAGTCTGATGCTCCTGTATCTACTAAACCATAGTATGTTCTCCATCCTATGTTCATCTCTATAAACATAGGTGACTGTCCCTTCTCTTCCATGGGTCTCGCTGATCCGTCCCTGCTTAACAGGTTTAATTCCGGGGTTGGAACGGACCAGCCACTCCGTTTCCCTGATTTGGTCCTTCCCTCCTGCTCTGGGGCATTCTCATTCTCATACTCTCCCTATATTGGCTCAAGTAGTAACATTGGTCCGTGGTGTGGGTGCTGGTGTCGTGGATGAGACAGTACTTTCCCCTGAATCCTCCTGCCGCGCCAGGTGGTTGCTCCCCTATCATCCTTACGTATTCTCTTGCTCTCATTGAACCCTTTTCTCTGCTGTCCATCTCTTCTGCTTGTCCCTGTATCCTGTTGTTCATGTACTGATTGGCATTCCCTCTGTACCCATTTCCTCCTCCTGGGGTTCCTCCGTTGTTCCTTCCATCCCTGTTATTCCATCCATTTCCTGCCGTATTGTTGTTTGTTGTCTGTGTCCTTTGGGGTTCCTGTCTGTTGCCGTTGTCATAATCACCTCTTCTGTCTCCCCTTTTGTTTTCCTGCCATGTTGTCGGCACTTCATTCTTTTCTGACCATTGGTTCCTGTATTCCATGGCGCACATCTCCATCATTCTGTTCATCTCCCTCTCATTTCTTTCATATCCCCTTAGACTGTTATCTGTTGTCTCATATACCTCGGCCATCCCCAGCTTCACCTTTCTTCCCTGTCTCCTTCTTTCTATGGATTCCAGTAGCTCTGCCTTCTGCACTGCTGCATTGAACGTCAACTGAGTTGTCTTTTCTAGTTCTTCCGCGATACTGTCCTTTACCCCTGATACAAATACTGATATCATAGATGAATCGTCCTTGCCCGGTCCGTCATATTCCTTCACCTGCAGGGCAAAATCCCTTACTGATTGACCCTTTTCCTGTTTTAAATGAGTCAGGTCCTGATGTTTTTGCCATGGGGATCTATTGTCATCGAATGTGTCTTTCAGTATCTTCCTGACTTTATCCAATGAATCTTTTTCTCGTTCCTGTATGGCTTTCATCCAAGTGGCTGCTGCCCCTTTTATGCATAGTTTGACGTATTTCAATTCTATGTCTGGTGTCCATCCGCACACCCCCGAAATCATTTTGATCTCATCCAGAAATTCTTCATAGTCTTCGCCTTGCTTTCCTGTAAAGGTAGGCAGCTGGGGTTGGGCATGATGTCGTCTATTCCTCCCACTTCTACAGCCTCCTCCTCTTCTTGTTCCTCCTCCTCTTCTGGGTAGTATACTCTTTTCCTGTTCTTTCTCTCCTCGTCTTCCTTTGCTATCCTCTCTCTTTCTAATCTCCTTTTCTCTGCCTCTTCTCTTTCTCTTATCCTATTATTGTTTGCTCTTTCCTCCCCTTCTTTCAATAATCTTCTTTTTAATATCTCCTGATTTTCTTCCCTTTCCCTGTCTTCTCTGTCCCTATCCGCTCTTGCTTTCTCTATCCTCTTCCTTGTTTCTTCTAGCTTCCTATCTCTCTCTTCTGCTGCTCTTTCTTTGTCCCTCTCCTCGGTTGCTGTTGTTTTCTTACAATATCCTATCCCTATTCCTGGCAGTACGTCTTCATATAGCCCCTGTTTATTTAGTCTCAATTGGCTATCGCTGCTTCTACTTCTTCTGCCTCCCTTTCTGTGGTCTCCTTCCTCTTCCTCTCCGCTACTCACGAGTCCTCCCTCACTACTACTTCTGCTTCTGATCGGTTCCTTTCTTCTCAGGCCTTGGCTCCTGTTCTTTTCATTTATCCCTTTTCCCTTTTCTCCTCTTTCCACTACCTTCTGTCCTTCCTCAGTTGTTGTTCCTTCTTCCTCTGTTCCTTTCTCTCTTGTTGCAGCTCTCTCCCACTTCCTTTTTGCTTCTTCTCTGTATTCTTCCTGTTGTCTCCGGTTGCTTCCTGTTATCCTCTGCTCCTCGTTTATGTGGTTTTTTAATTGTACTATGTCTCTCTTCCTTTCTACCCTATTCCTTTCGCCTCCCTTTTCTTGGATCCCCTTCGTTTGTTCTTCCTGGCTCAGATCTATATTCTGTCCTTCTCTGTGTGTTAGTGTTCCTTTCTTTGCCGCTTCTTCTATGCTCCCTTTTTCCTGTAGCTGTATTATAGTTATTCTTGGGCTTTGTAGTCCTTGTTGTGTCCCTACCTGTGTTATTATTGCTTCTCCACCCCGTGCATGTTGTAATACGTACTCCTCTGTTCTTTTCTGTGTCAATGATTCTTCTGTCTCACTGTCTTCCTGCTCTTGTATTATATTGTATTCCTTAAAGAAAGGGCTCGCTATCTCTCTTTGTATTGGTGTTAGACTGATTTGTTCTCCTCCTATTATTGTTGTACTGTCTTCCCCTTCATTTGTGCTGTAGGTCTTACTAGTTGCTGGAGTTCTGTCTTTTTCGTTTTCTGTCCCTTCCCTCTTTCTCCCTAGTCGTTTTCCTTCTATAAATAATTTCCTAACTACTGTCTCTAAATGCCACCCTCTCCGAGGTTATGACTTAGAGGTGTGCCACTATCGGTGGCTGTGATCAGTTCTCCCTTTGTCTCCCCATCTACTTCTTCTCCTTCTCCCTCGCTGTATATACGCTCTGTAACTTTTACTATCGGAGTCTGTTCATCTTGGTCCTTTTCTGTTTCTTCTTCTCTCTCCAGCTCTTCCCCTTCTCCTTCTGTACTCCCCTCTTCTCCTTCCACCTGTTCCTCTTCCGTTCTACTTTCTTCTCCTTCTTCTCCTTCCTCTTCTGGTTCTTCCCGGTCTAGTTCTCCGGCTTCCGATGCTTCTTCTTCTTTCTCTTTTTCCTCCTCCTTTTTTGATTCTTTGTTCTCCCCTTTTCCCTCGCCCTCCCCTTTTTCTACTGTTCTGTTCTGTGGTTCTCTGTTCTCTTGGTTTTCTGGTTCTCCCCCCACCTCTAAGTCATTGTCAGCTGCTCCAACCGTGGCCCCGTGGGCCCCTCGCCGCTGCCCGTTTTCCACCTGTTCTTGTTCACTGTTTCTCACTATAGGTGGTCCAGGTGATGTCCTGTCAGTTTCCTTATGTATTGGCCGGCATAGTACCGCCGACAGTCCTGGGTAGGGTGTTGCTCCTGTTGGTATAGGCCTTACCTCGGGTAGCTCTTCCCTTTCACCTGGCCGGGATGTGTGTGGTTTGTCCTTTTTCTTTCCTGTCTTAATTGCCACCTCTCTTCTGTTCCTATATCCTAGGCTTATCTCCTCTACTGCCCCTGACGATCTCAGCCCCCTCCTGGGTTGATCAGTCCCCTGTTGGAGGCTCCTTTCGTCAATCTCTTCCTCTGTTGATTCCTCCCCTTCTCCTTCAGCGTCTATAAATTGTATGTCTTCCTCTCTTTCTGTGGTCTCATGTAATTGGTCCGTTAGCCCTATGTGTACCTTACTGCTGTGTCCTGTGTGCTCTATACCTTGCTCACCCCCTCCGGGCGCCCCCCATGGCAGCGAGCCGCTGGGCGGTACGGGGAATGGCGTCAGAGACATGAAAGTCCATCTCAGCCAAACCAGAGTAAACCACCATCTGGGCTATTGTTAATGTCCTATATAAACATAGCGTTTTAGTATACTTAAATGGGGTCCAACGTTCGCCTTCTACGTTCCTACTCTGTGGGGTGAACTAGTCAGAGGTAGGCTTCCGCCCAAAGATAACGCAAGGGTAGTGAGATCCAGCTTTATTTGATGTTATGGATGTTATAGCATATATAGAGCACTTTCACAGGTTATATTATAATCACAGCCTTCCCTCCATATATATAGAGATATGTACCTCGTTATTGTCAGTTAGCTCCAGGGCTTGCCTTGATAATTATACGCGACGGCCTTAGTCAAGGCAAAGTATACATATAAATATCCAGCAGGAATCCTTTAGGGAATCCGGAATGTATAAGTCTCTGTTCATTCAACTAATAAATACCTTCAATCTAATCTCAGTTATGTCATTATATGTCCATATCATACTCATCACATGCCCCGAGGCCGATCTTATACGCTTCTCTATAATACCGGATGGTCTGATATCTGTTCTACGAGAACACAGGTGCAATCTATTTGGTTACTCTCCGGTCACCACTATGGATCCGGGATATACACATACAATCAGTTTCCAATTCATCAGGTCGGCTAGTTTAAATAATTGGCTTTCCAATTCCATGCTGATAAAGCCGGTATACTGTATCACTAACTCCATGGTTCTCTCCGGAATACAGGACTCTAGATTAGCACATGGATCAAATACTCAATATACAACTCCGGTGGCAGTGTTGTTACATAATATCTCCAATTGAAACGTTACACCTCAATGCATGGATTCCAATGATCCATCTTTTCCAATGTTTAAATCACAGGAAACTGTTGTTAATCAATGCTAAACCGATGTTAAACCTTTAGAACCACACACATACTCCTCAGGAGTTACACAGTGCCATCTGGTCTTCTCGATCGTACTCCCCAAACGCTCACTGATAACTGACTGCGCAACCCATGTCTTTCTGTTTATACTGTGTTTTTCCTTCATTCCAGCTTCCCATCAGTCAGTTCCTAGGCTACCCCCTCCCATGGCTACACCCGGCTCATATCGACCACCCGTCACTACCATGCCTCATCCTTTATTGATTGGCAATTAGGCGGCCCTACTCAAGACTTATCCTGAATAAATTAGGCAGGGGATGGTCGTGGCCATGTTGTGTTTGGGGCTGGCCTTCAGCCTATGTCGTCGCCTACCCCCCCATGCTGTTCTCGAGGCCCTGGTAACCGTCTCCTTCACCACCTACCCCACATGCTGTTCCCGGAGGCCCCGGTCACGGACGTCCCGGCCATATGGATTTTAACCCTGACGCATAGTCCCATTTGACTGTACTACTCGCTTCCATCGCTGAGGCCGCGTTCCCCATTCGCCGTTCGTCTTCCCGATCCTAGCCTATCTCCTGACCTGGATTTATCCCGCTGTTATCTTTCCCACCAGCTGTCTCAGCCCGGATCCTAGTTGCTTTGTTGCTTTCCTGTTCGGGCTCTAGGCCCTGACCATGAGCCGAATATATTCAACCCAAATAACTTTGACTCTTATTGTGACCGAGTCTACCATTATAGGACTTTATGACATTATTTATATATGTTCCTTATATTCGTTATTTACTGCGTGGCCCGCGTACTGGATTTGCCCGATTTACATGTGACCTAATGTATGCGGCGACATTCTTTTCTCTTATTATATTAATCTCACTGTACTGTATCTTAAAGTGTACTACTTCCCCCCATTTATTCAATGTATATCTACTATACCCATACATATTCATACCTATATATATACAGTTTCGCCCATTCCCTTATGTTATATTATACATTATTTATCAATCAATAAATATATCCTCCAAACATTTTTGCTCTTCTTTAGTTTTCCACTATAACCCACTACTAGTAGAGTGGTACTGTAATATGAGAGTAGTCTCAGAATACCATGGAGGGAGTATAGTATATACCTCTAGGCCTATATGAGGCCACACCAAAAAAAAAAGTTGGTCTACGGATTTCCCGCACCATATATATATTTTATTTTTTGATAAAAAAAAGTGTCTACGGATGTGCCCGCACCACTTTTTGAGAAATTTGATTTTTTATTTATTTTATTTTTTTTGGGTGGCTTTTTTCTGATCGCTAGCCAAATTTGGGAGTTTGCAAAAATGTTTCCCTCAAAAAAAAATGAAAAATGCCCCCGCTCGACTTGATTCAGGGTTAAAAGAAAAGACCAAGGTAATTCTTCTATCTCTAGTAATGGTATTTATCTGCAACATTCGGACATACATACTTTAAAAATATTCAGCATGTAGCATTTACGGCTCATATAAAAAGTAGAGTCCATGAAAATAGTGATGTCACAAGAGAACAAAAACGCAACAAGCCCTACTTAGCCTATACAAATAAGATACTTTCTAGTATCATTTAGAATGCATCAGGCACTCAATCCCTGATAAAGGTGTTACCCATTGTCTTTATCAACTAGTTACACACCATTTTCCTTTCCAGTTTTACAAAGAAAGTTGCTAAGTGGGCCACAAGAGCCAATATATATGAAACAAATAGAAAACATAAAATCGTCTTCACCCACTCTGCCCTATGATTGGCCCTTGAGTGGCCCTTAATTGGCAGTTAGGGCACACTGAGAGTGGTGTAGATTGCGGAGCAACCAATCAAGGAGTCGTTATAGTGCCACTCAATGGTGTCTAGACCAATCAGCTGAGATGCACAGACTATGTCTGGGCATGTTTATGGTCTTTTGTGATGTCACTCTGTAATTATTTATTTCAGGTATAAATGCTATATGCTGCATATTTTAATGGTATATATATCCGAGTGTTGCAGATTAATACCATTACTAGAGGTAGAAGGTCACATAGAATTAGGCTGGTCTTTTCTTTTAAAATCCGCAGACAAAAAAAAAATTTGGAAAAAAAAAAATATAAATTCGCTCGCTCGCACCATTTTTTCATAATGAAAACCGTAGACCAACTTTTTTTTTTGGTGTGGCCTAAGGGAGTGTTCATTTATCAATTACAGGGGGGGGTGTAACAATTTTCGACTCCTCCTGAGGGGGGGGGGCGTAAAAAATTCTGACCCCTCTTGAGGGGGGGCGTAAAAAAATGTCGCCCCTCTGCGCAAAATCTCACCACCCCCCACATGTAATTAATAAATGAACACTCCCTAACCTCTGTACGCCTATCTGGTAGAGTAGTCTCAGAGTACCATAGAGGGAGTAGTATGCTCAGAGTACCTCTATGCCTATAACCTCTGTACGCCTATCCGGTAGAGTAGTCTCAGAGAACCATGGAGGGAGCAGTATGCTCAGAGTACCTATAGGCCTATAGTCTATAGCCTATGGGATAGAGTAGTCCCAGAGTACCATGGAGGGAGTAGTATGCTCAGAGTACCTCTAGGCCTATAAACTCTGTAGGCCTATGGTATAGAGTAGTCTCAGAGTACCATTGAGGGAGTAGTATGCTCAGAGTACCTCGAGGCCTATCATGAGGTACTCTGAGCATACTACTCCCTCCATGGTACTCTGAGACTACTCTACCATATAGGCCTACAGGGGCTATTCCGCATTAGCGAGATACAGTGGCTCCACCTTTTGGACCACTGGTAACAATCATAACCCTTTGCTCTGCAAGGACCAGCTCAGCCAAATCTCGTGGCCGAGATTAGGGTACAGGCAGGGTGCAGGTATTGTGAATAGGTTGTACCTGGACACTCCTAATGTCACCTGTGTCCAGTATAGTGTAGTGGTTAGCACTGTGGACTCATAATGCTGGGAGCGCAAGTTCAAATCCCTACCAGGCCAAATAACACTATGTCCTTTAAATACATGTTTCTAAATTTCCTTTAGTATTGTGAATAATGTATTCTGTTTCCAAAATTGCTATACTTATGAATTTGATTACCAGGCATTGCCTGGAAGAGATTTGAACTCAGGTACTCTGCATCATGAGTCCACAGTGCTAACCACTACACTATACTGGACACAGGTGACATTAGGAGTGTCCAGGTACAACCTATTACCAATACCTGCACCCTGCTTGTACCCTAATCTCAGCCACGAGATTTGGCTAAGCTGGTTGCTGTGAGTACTGGGAATAGACCTAGTAGTTGGGGATCCAAGCATGTCTAATGTCAATATTTAACTTTGACCTGACATCACAGTGACATGGTGACCAATACATGTACTTGATATTAAGTTTGTATTAGGGTAATTTGAGTGTGCTGAATCCGATTTTGCTAAGTGTAAAGCTCTATCTAGGTCGGAACAAGGTCAAAAACAAGGTCAAAGGTCACAATCTGCTATGAAATAGAACTTGCAAAGAGTGCATGTTAAGATTTCATTCTGAGGGCTATTCATCTTACGGAGTCGTTCTAATATACATGCTCCATTCCTTTTCTGACTATGGTTGACCTTGATTGGGTTAAAGGGAATTTAAACAAGGTTAAACATGGAAAATGCTTATAAATCCCATTTGTCTTCCTTTTGATATTATATGTAGGTAATATACTTTTAATTGTCTCTATATTGACAATGTCTCCTGTCTAATTGGCATGATTATTAGCCACTGCTACCTATTAGGGATAGATGGTTAAACCTTCTTATTGCCGGCCCATATTTGAAATGAATTTAAAAGAGGTAAACTCTTCAAATGGTTTCAGCAAATATTAACCAGTGAATTTGTATTGCTGAAACCTTTGCTATTGCATTTTGAACTTAACTTTGAAATGATCTTTAATGTTATTGTGCTGTATGACCTTCAGAGAGGTCAAGGTCAAATGTGGCTAATGGGAAATACTGCTAAAGCAGTGGTATACAAATAGCCATAGAATCACAGAGAGACTGATGAAAGGGCGTGTAATGCTTTAATGTTTAGATATTGAAGTAGAAAAAAAAACTTCTTTCTTGCCCGATGCTAATTGTCATTCTGATCCATTCAAGGAAATACTGCTCAAACTAAATTTTAATTGACTGTGGTATGCAAATCAACTATTCTACTATGCCTGTCATTTAGTTTCCTTTATGTATACATAATAGCATTATATACTGCCATACCCTTCTTATTACTGGACATCCAAATGACTTAAAGTGAGGAAAGTTCAATTATGGAGATGAACAACCTGTGGTTGTTGGAGGTATCGGTACTTGGAGACTCTCACCTAGGTCCCCCCTGGTGTAGGGGGAGGGAACTTGCCCGGGACCCGCTGGCGACAACAACACTGCAGGCCGGGCTGGAGTCTGTGGGCCTAGGCTTACAGGCTCTCGGTTTGTCAGGGACGGGCGCAGCAGGGATCGGCGGCCAAGGTGAGCAGGAGTTGTTGGGGGTGCATTTAAGGAGGAAGAGGTCTAGACACTGGATTCGTCCTAACTTCCACCTCCCCTATGATAAGTCTTATGATGAGATGAGCTACCGGGAACTGGTGTTTGGGATGGTGTGTGTGGCGCAGGGGATCATGAAATCTCAGGATGCCAGATTCTCTCTGGATGGTTATCTCGAGCACATGAAGTACCGTAAATTCTCGCATATAAGCCTAACTCGCGTATAAGCCGCACCCCTAACTTTGACAAATTATATAAGCCGCAGAGGGGGTCTGAATATTGCGATTTTGGTACTGTAGTATACTAACAAAAACCCTCGTATAAGCCGCACCCTATATAGGCATGTTTGGTATCAAAAGAAAGCTGAGTCTGACTCGCGTACAAGCCGCGGCTTCTACACGAGAATTTACGGTACATAACATTTAAAGAAATCCGGCCTACCTACACTCCCAAGGCCGTAGCGAAGTATGAGTTCGATGTCACCACTAAGGTAGCTGCAGGGGAGATTGGTTACGGTGCAGCAGAACACACCGCCAATGCTACCCACTTTGGGATAGAAAATACCAAGGCCTATGTCGAGGCTATGACCCAGCTAGCACCTTATGTAAAAAGCATGTCTTTTACTGGTCATATTCACGTTAATACGTGAAAATGACCTCATCACGACATCTTGAAGGAGTAAATCCTTTTACATAGTAGTTTGACAGGAAAGTGACATATTATTTACATCTAAATGGCAATGTGAAAGAGACATTAGTCATTTGATATCATCTGTACGTTTGAATGTGGTAATTTTTTTATGTAACTAGTGGTTAAATCTTGGAATATTAGATCTTTTTTGTGAGAAATTATACACATAATACATTTATGTCAAAGTCATGCCTTAAGGTGAATGCTAAAATAATGTGATAGATTTGACACCAACATTACGTATACTTTACATATGTCTCCCTTAACCAATATCAATAGTATTCAATCTACATTGGCAATAGTTTGACCATAAATGAGTATTTATTCAACACAATATATTTACATAGAAGATGAAACTTGAGTAACTTTTTCTCTGGAATGTATGATCTGTTATTTTTGTTTCCATAGAACAATTATTGATCGAACAGCCAGGATCTTAGTCAGAGCACACCTTTTCTGTGGTTGCTAAACCTATTCAAATTCCATAGACTGACCATGAGCTGACATCACATCTTGGCCTCTGTGCTAGGATCAATGTGCTAAGTCTCTGCAGGAATATTGGTGATGTCTACAGGAAAAATGTGCTGATTAAATCAATTGCCTTAGATGTTACCTACTTCTGATGGGGAAGTCCTACTCTAGGTGTAGGGTAGACGTTAGATACATGTCTTTTCATGACGTCTAAAATGTGTCTGCATCTGGTATCTTATTTATGATATAAATTTTACCTCACAATAAAAATGATTTTTGAATATACCCACCTCACACAATGTTATAATTATTCCACTTACTAACATCTTTATATCGCATCTTCCTGATATCTTTCAAAGCAGGTCCTACTAATATCATTATGTTACATTGAAAAGATGTCAGAAGAGTGACGTCTAAACCATTTGCATATAGGACGTCATGAGGCCAAGAATACGACGTAACCAAATGTAGTAAATATCTGTTGAGAAAAGATGTAGAGATGACGTGATTTACTACGAGTTTTGCTAGCTGGGGAGGGTGATGCAGCAACAAGGTGGTCAGAGTCAAGGAGGTCAAGGTCGTCAGCAGCAACAGAGTGGGTCAAAGGCCGCGGGAGCTCCGAGGATTTGGTGCCCGGACGACATTTGTGCATCATGGAACTTTACTACATGCACTTATAATCCGTGCCATAAGCAACATTGCTGTTGTGTATGTCGGGGTAATCACATAGCAAGAGGAGGTTGCAACTCAGCGAGCAACATGGGTGGTCATCCATCATCATCCCCATATCAGCAGCAACAACATCAGCAACCTCAACAGTGGCAACAACAGCAACAATACAGTCAGAACCGTGGACCCCAACAGCAGGGGGGGCGGTTACCGTCAAGCATAGGACCTGAGACATTGTCCTCTGACTTTAGCAGTTACGGTTTTGAATCCTGTGAAGAACTGATTTGTATGTCAAGTATGGAAGAGTTGTTGTCCACTTATTGTGATTACAAGCCTTTGTGGGATATTACTAGCATTCATAGAGTGAAGGGTGTGATTTCTCAGTTCAAACCGGCTGGCTGAAGGGACATCCTCATGGGGGGTCCTGGACTTGTTCATGGTCCCCAGGGTGATGTAAATAGTTTATTTTTGCTTGACGGTGTTTTACATGGTTTCAAGATCATAGACCCTTATGCTTCAGTGTTATCCTATTCGTCGGAAAATTATAGGTCTGCTACTGTGAATGCTTTCTCTGAGATAAATGATATTATTGTTAGTGAATTAGAAAAAGGGAAATTGTCAATTGAAGACAGAAAGCCACACTGTATTCATGTGATAGGAGCGGTGGAGAAAGGTTCAGGGGGTTACAGGCCTATAACTGACGCGAGTAGGCCAGAAGGTTATTCTATTAATAGCTACATGTCAGAGACCTTTCAGAACTTTAGGTTCGTCAGCATGGATACTATATGTAATAATTTAACCCAATCTTGTTATCTCGCTGTAACTGATATTTCGGCAGCATATAGAAGCTGTCTCATCAGGCCTTGTGATAGGAAATACCAAGGTTTAGTCTGGAGTATTGACGGTTCAGATACTTTTATTCAGGATAATTTCCTCTCATTTGGAGCAAGAGCTTCTCCTTACATATTTAATTGTTTGACAGACGCTGTATCTAGATATATGCAAGGTTGCGGTTTTGTGTCTTACAATTACTTGGACGATTTCCTGGTGCAAGGGGATACTTATGATCAATGTAAGGAGGCTCAATTGGCTCTCCATACCGTATTGAGAAAGCTTGGTTTTGATATAGCCTACAAGAAGGTACGTTCCCCTGCTCAGATTCAACGTTACCTGGGCATTGACATTGATACGCTCAATATGAAGTTACTGTTACCAATGGACAAGTTAGCTAAATTAGATGAGGAGCTTGCTTTCTTTGTTGGTCGCCGTCAGGCAACGCACAAACAGATTCAGCGTCTATGCGGCATAATTGGTCATTGCTCTACGGTAATAAAAGGTGGGCGTACTTTCTCCCATAGGATTATTGGACTTTTGAGTAATTTCTCCCCTGCCAAAAGGACAGTTACTTTGACCCGGAATTTCTTTGAGGACTTGAAATGGTGGATGAATTGTGCAAGGTGGTTTAATGGAGAAGCAAAAATGATTGGGAGGAGAGCCCAAGATGAGCGCTATCTTTACATGGACGCCTTAAGCTCAGGTTACGGGGCTGTCACTGCAAGTGACTGGATAGCAGGCACCTGGACAAAAGACTTAGATTCAATTCATGACCGCCACTCACACCTTTGCCATACACCAGGACCAGAAATCCCTGACAATATAAACGTGCAGGAGTTGTACCCTTTATTAGAGTCTCTTTGGAGGTGGGGGGCTACTTGGGAAAATTGTAAAATAATTTGTTACTCTGACAATACCCAGGTGGTAGCGGGTGTGAATTCTGGGAAAAGTGATAATGTTACAGCTATGGGCTTGTTGAGGCGTATTTTCTGGTTAACAGTATTATATAATTGTCATGTAGTCTGTGTGCATATTCCTGGTAAATTAAATGTAATTGCTGACGCCTTATCTAGGTTAGTGGAGAAAGATGGTAAAGTACCGGTTGGTTTATGTTGTAGATGCAGACCGGTTGTTAAGGACCCTGGATGAGAGGTCAGGGCTTATTGCTGGGCGAAGTCGACATGGAAAACCAAGGCTTCCCAGTGGAAGAGATATATTCTATTTTGTACTATGTTATGCTTACCGGTAATTCCCACCACGGTGGATAATATGTGCAGATTTATCATGTTTTTGTCAGACTCCTTGTGTTATGTTAGTATAGATAATTATGTCTCAGGTGTTATTAGCCTGAACAAATATTTCGGGTATGATGTGTCTTTTATTAGGTTGGATTTTGTGTTTTCTACCACTATGAAAGGGCTGAGGCGCATGTTGGGTGACCCGGTTCCTAAGAGATTAACTTTGACGCTAGAAAACTTGTTAGGTATGTCTCTAGCGGTTAATTGGCTGAGTGTAAATGAAAGGTCAATCTGGGCATGTATAGTTATGGGTTTTAGGTCTTTGCTACGTAAATGTAACTTGGTCCCTGACAATGTTAAATTAGAGCAACATTTTTTGAGGAGGAAATCCTTCAGGTTTCATAAATGGGGGGTGCTCTTGAGCATCTCTAGTTCTAAAACGATACAGTATGGTCAAAGGGTTCATCTAGTACCGGTAACTTTTTCTCCGGGCTCAGCCTTATGTGCGGCTGGGCTTTTAAAGAGACACTTCTGTGATTGCCCTACTACAACTCCGGACTCCCCTGCTTTCCTGCTTCAACATGGGACAGGACATATACCGCTGACTTACCCAGTTATGCTGAGGTACTTAAAAAGACTGTTAAAATCTGTAAACTTGGATCAACTAGGGTCAGGAGCTCATTCCCTCAGACGCGCGGGGGCTGCCTTCCTACATCACTGTGGGATTCCCCTGGAGGACATACGTCAAGCTGGAGATTGGGTCAGTTTGACAGCGTTAATATATTTGGCGAAACCCTTATCATCACGAGTGGACCTGGACAGGCTGGTGTCTGATACTATCTGTTCTAAAAACTGTTGATACATATATTTGATTCTGGGTTCTGCCGTTCTTAAACATGGCCCAAGTCCATATCACCGCCTTGGTCATGTTTCATATTATTACAGCTAGTTCTACTACCGTATCGATAAGATAAATCATTAAACCTTGAAGTGTTGCATAGTGACTTAATTCATTGTGCCAAATTGTTGGAATGATGCATGCATGCAGTGCTGGTAAACTATTTACCAATCCTGCATTCATGCATCATTGAAACCCTATGTGGTTAATAAATTTCCAAAGCATTGGCACTCAACTTAGCTTCATGACAGATAGATGATAGATAACCCTTAATGGTTAGCCTTATACTTGAACTCAAGGTCATTTATAAGAAGTAGGGCAAGATGGGGATATTGCTATCCTGAATTCGTTTTTGTTAAAGTGGCTTGGCTATTACTGCTTTTGTAGTATTTTCCCTTTTGCCACATTTGACCTTGACCTTTATCAAGGTCATTTAACATATAGGATATGTCACAATTGAGCTCTAAATGCAATAGCAAGTGCAGCAATGTGAATTCACTGGTTTTGATTTAATGAAAACATTTTGAGAATTTACCTCATCTATAATAATTTCAGATATAGGCTACATTATCATAGTAATAATGTATCTAACAGTCACTTTTCTCTGGGCAATATTTCAGACAGTTCAGCTTGTGTGCATAGAAAAATTTCTATTACCTGTACATAGCAAAATGATATGAATTAACAATTATAAGTGCTGTCTATGTTGACCCTGTCCATGACCATGACCCGATCAAGGTCAACCATAGTCAGTTAAGCACTGATACATAGATAAGAATGACTCTGTAAGCTGAATAGCACAGATTAAGTTTATCTGTATGTGTTCTAAAGTATATACATATACCCTTTACAGGTTAACTCCACAATGTGACCTTTGACCTTGATTTTGACCTTGTTCCGACCAATATACTGTCCCATACTTGGCAGAAATGGAATCAGCACCCTCAAATTACCTTAGTCCACTATTTATATCAAGTATTGGTGTCCATGTCAGCTCCTCCCAAGGATCCAAGACTGGCTCCCCAACTATAGTACCAGTGGGAATGGCGCTATCCACTGATCATCTTGCTAAGGCCCTATATGAGTCAGAAATCCGAAAAATGACCCAATTTTGGTCCCTATTCTGGATCACAACAAAATTTAGGCAAACTCAATGCATCTTTATGCAAGTTTATTTTATTAAAAGACATGTATCTCATGTCCCAGAATCCACTTGAGGGAGAGCTTATCTCCCAGGGGGTCTGTTTTTATTCACCATCAAACAGAACCCGGAGTTATCGTTACGGACTTTCCGTCAAAAATACCAAACCATGTGTAAAACTGTAAATAAACACTACAATAACTTCTAATCTTGTACATATGTTGCCACAATATGTATGATTAGGCATGCCAAGTTTGAAAACCATAGACCAAAGACTTTTATTTTAAGAGGCGACCAACTCTTCGAGATGCGTGGATTTTGGTGAAATTTTAAGATAAGAATGCCAACTTTACTCTAATTTCTTTAAAAATGCTCTGTTTATCATTAAATTGGCTGTGTGTTATCTGCAACATGTCTGCTATCAATATGAGGCTTAATTTTGCATATGTGAAGACTCTGTGTGTGTTGGTATAACAAGCCATATTCATGGAGTTTCCGTTACGGACTTTCCGGTTTTTCGTAGTACTTGGATAACAGAGGCTCCATTTAATTTTGAAATACCACAAAAGCACCTGTTTACCCTTATTACATGACACAAACATGTCCTATATTAGAAAAAATAACATTAACCATCATACTATGGTTATTAGTAGAATAGTAAGGCATCTACCGGGAGGTACACGAGTCCAGGAAAACCAGAGTTTTCGTTACGGACTTTCCGGAATTGGAAGCTCATAGCACAATAGGTATCACACATCTCAAACATCTTCCATGCTTATCTACCTTATATCTATGTGTTCAAAACAGGTTGGACTAGCAAATTAGCCATATAAAACTCATGTTATCATATATTCTGACTATACAATCTTGCTTGGAAGACAAAATTTCAAAATTTCTTCATGAAAACTCACATGAGGCATATGAGGTCAAAAATAAATCTTTTAGTATTCAGGAAATGACTATTTGGGATGAAGTTAGTACCATAGGGGCATCTTGTGTTAAAATATTAGGACGATTGGCCAGGTGGAAGTACATCTTTTTCAAATCAAGAGTTAACGTTACGGACTTTCCTAAACACAAAATTTACCCTGACAAATTGAAAAAGCAGATTTCCTTTTTCTTTTAGTGCTCTGATAGTTAGAATAGCTGTCCCTTTGACATCTAGTCCAGAAATGAGGAAAATAAGTTGATTATCAATGATTCTATGAGTATTTTTCTCATTGCCAATGAAAGTCCGTAACGAAAACGAAAGTCCGTAACGAAAACAAGCATTTTGACCTGCAGTTATCAAATCCAAGTACCCACTGTGGTTTTAACACTCTAGAATGATGTGTTGGGGCTGTGGGTATAATATAAAGCACAAAAAGCAGCATTGATTCCTATGATTATGGCCTGAGGGGGGTATTTGGAATGAAATGTGGTCAAATTGTGTGCACAGTCTAACTTAACCACCCCTCAGGTAAACTAAAACCTATACAACTGGCTAAAAACTTCACCCAGCTATGTAGCAAGGTGCACTGTACAATATTTATCATACAATGAACAGTAGATGGACAATATCACAGCAGCAGGAGGACTTTTACAGTACCCCCTGGTTTTCGTTACGGACTTTCATTATTGTTACGGACTTTCTTGATTACGCACCAAAATGCCCTTACTGAGTACACAGAAGTAATATTAGGCTATTCTAGCTATCCAGATGGAGGGGATATGTACCAGCCATGAATATCAATAGCTTTTAAATAGTAGCTTGGGGGTATTTTGTGTTATGTACAGGAAAATGTATGTGAAAGTCTGTCATGTTAATGGATCACCAAAGTCACTCTTTGAGACCTGCAGTTGAGAAAAATTTGCGGATCATCCCAATTTCTTTTTTCATGATTAGAGCCCATGATCCCCTACATATTAGGTGTAAACGCAATATTGGGGTGGATTTGCAAGTATGCAATCTATCACATCAATAGTTTTCGTTACGGACTTTCAGCGAGCAGCATTTCACAAATGAACCACCACTGTGAAAATTTCGCGAAAGATATTGCCGTAAAAACTCCTGAATATTTGAGGTAGCATATATACCTAATGGACTGAGCTGTTTGGGATGGGTTGTAATGGTCTTAGTGGTTTTGGGTGGCTTTCGAAAAATTAAAAATTAGGGGGGAACACTGATTTTGGGGTATTTTTCACCTTTGAGGGGCCATAACTCAATAAATTTTGGTCCGACAATTTTTTTCCTTTTTTTTCTGAAAGTCTAGAGTATTTCCTTTTACATGATATCAGAAGAAAAAGTATGGTGCAAGCAGTTCTATTTTTATGGCTGTTGGAAGGTGAAAAACCCCAAAAGACCACCAGTTGGTACGTGTATTGGGGGTCTGACTCATATGCGTAGAGGTAATCTGAGCATACCTCTTTTCTTGAATAGTTGGATCCCTAACCTCTGTACGCCTATCTGGTAGAGTAGTCTCAGAGTACCCTAGAGGGAGTAGTATGCTCAGAGTACCTCTATGCCTATAACCTCTGAGCATACTACTCCAGATAGGGTAGTTGAGGATCCAAGCGGGCAGAATGTCCTTATTTAACTTTGACCTGACATGGAGACACATACTTGATATGAAGGTTGGATTGAGTTGCTAGGCAGATAAACAATTAAAATAGCTGTTGCTAGGCAACCAGCTGTCTTAGCAACAAACAAATATAACCATTGAATTCCTTGGGTCCATTTTAGGGGGGTAGGTAAGATTATAATCAACCTCAGGAGCATGGAAATGTGTGTTGCTAGGCAGATACACAATTAGAATAGCTGTTGCTAGGCAACCAGCTGTCTTAGCAACAAACCAATAGATCCATTGAATTCCTTTGGTCCATGTTAGGGGGGATAGGTATGATTATAATCCACCTCAGGAGCATAAAAATGTGTGTTGCTAGGCAGATACACAATCAGAATAGCTGTTGCTAGGCAACCAGCTGTCTTAGCAACAAACCAATAGATCCATTGAATTCCTTTGGTCCATGTTAGGGGGGATAGGTATGATTATAATCAACCTCAGAACCTATTGTAATAAACGATACTTTGCTCCTCTATGATATTGTTATAGTATCAAGTAAAAGAACAAAGTCAACACAGTTCGGATCAAGTGTTACAGGTTGCGAATCAATAGGTTTATTCAGTAACCTAGACAGGCAAAGCTCTAAGCGTGCGAACTCCCTATAGAGTTCGGAACGGGTCAGTAGGCTAATCAGCCACAGTGATCTCGGGGTCTCTTCACCTAGCGTGGCTCAGAGTAACCGACGAGTCCCATCGGATGCTGGGTATATATAGGCAGCCAGCCTGCGCGCGCACACGCAGACCAGAAGCCTATAGCGACCTCTGTCCATACCCCAAGCCCGAAGCAGGTGTCGCCACCTGCCGTCGGACTGAAGGGTTCGGACTGAGCTCGCAACACAGCATCCAACAGAACCCGTCATATAAAACCCAGTATATAACCCTAGCCCCTACACTACCCCCTACCAGATAATAACCGGGAGGTAAATAATTAAGGTTAAAGTCCGAAAACACTTCGGACTGGCATTATCTTATAAATACCACCTTAGGGGCTCTATTAAAGCTATACCTTTAAACAATATGACGTATTCTGTTGAACACAATAAGTATTTAATCACACACATCTATATATATAGCGACTGTAATGAAAATTACACCCTATTCCTTAGGATTGATAGAGTTAACCTATATATATAGTACACGAACACTTGAAAAAGTATGGTATCACAAAAAATTTCGTCCCTTCAGGACCCGAGCTATTTAAACTCGTAGTTAATATTACTATAAGTGATAAACACTATCACTCTCTAATATTATAATATTAACAAAAAGGACATCATACGCATTCCTTGTTGAAGATCCGGATCCTCCTGGAAGATGTGTATCATTCTGCCCGGCTTTCGGAACCTACTTCATTCAGCTCCTACTCACCGGAACAAGAAAGTTCATAGCTCATACTCGGGAGCGTAATAGTAAAAAAAGAATCAGTCCTGCCTCCAGGCGATCTTCAGACTGTTTATAAGGAGCACTCGGTCCTGATATGAAATGTCAATCATATATATAAAAAAACCCAGATGTATCGGATCCTAGTTGTTGAAGTGCTCTCGTCCCGAGTTATGCTTTCCTTCTCCGGATCTCTTCTCCTGTCTCCGTCAGTGTTCCCGGACAGACTGGATCCTTGCGTAGCCAGCCTGCCTCGTCCTGCTGTCCGGATACCCATACACCCTACTTATAGGGTGTTCTGCTGTTGGGGCAATATTAATTTGATACTCCCCCTTCCTATTCGGATCTGCTATAGGTTAATCCTATAACGACTCCGAGTCACCTCCTGCGCCGGATTTAACAGGCGCTTCCTCCTCATCAGAGTCTGACTCGGCCTCTGCCAGAGTCAAGTCTCGAAGCCAGGACTCGATCATAGTCCTGAAGCCATCCCATTCGTGCATCTCGTGCGCGAAGCAATCTCTGAACCGGTCGCGTTCAGCGTCCAGTTTCTCCTCGGCGTTCTTAGTCGCCTTCCTCTGCTTCTTCCTATCGGCTTTAGCAGTCGCCTGTTCAGTCCGAGCTCTTTCTCTCTCTTCCTGAACGGTATCTACTGCCGCTGCCTTTTGGAGAGCGACCTCTCTCTCATGGAGATGATGTACGGTGTTAAGGGACATCATCCCCACCTCCTGACTGAGGTCGGATAGTAGCCGGTGAAAGTTATCCTGCCACTGATCTAAAGCCTGTTGTCCGGCTTCGTACGAAGCGAAGTCGGCGCGAGGGAACGACGGAGGAGCTCGGAGTCGCAAGACTAGAGCATCCTCATCCGGAGTCTCTGGAGGGAGACTCTGTGTCTGTGAAGGTTTCAGTTTTCGTTCAACCGAAGCCTTTGTCTTCCCTGTCTGGGTGAGGGTTTGAGTTTCCTCTCCCGGAACCAGGGTAACAGTTGGGAAGTCTTCGTCAAAGACTCCCTCCGTTCCGGTGTTCGGATCCTCCGGAGCAGCACGAGTTGGTCCGCTCTGGGGGCCCGACTTCCAGTCAGTCTTGGTGGAGGTGAATGCAGGACCTTTATAGCCCGGATCCACCTTCTCCATAACGGATGATCTCTCATCCGTCTTCACTCTCTTCGCGTCGGAAGGATCCGAAGACTGGTTCTGTCTCTTCAGAGCTCTCCGGACCTTCCTTGTACTTGTCCGCGTCTGGTACTCGACGAACTCATCAAAGAGCTCGCCGTCCGGAACGCGGAGGAAGTTGCCATCCGGGTTTACTTTGTAGAACACCCGGACTTTCCCCTTCTCGTTGGTACCGAAGTCCACCTCGAGATTCTCATTTTTGCCTACCTCCCCGAACCGGGAGTAGACCTCCTCATGGGCGAGCTGCATACGCTCCGCCGCCGTTTCCAGGGACAAGTTGTGTTTCTTGGCCATGTGTCTGATGATGTTTGCTCTCATGCCACCATCGGGGCAACCCTTGCTCCCCTTTGGACCGACACTCAGGCAGTCATATTGCATGAAATGACGCACATGGTATCTGGTGATATGCCGCGCGAACCTTACCTTGGTAGGCCAGGTTCAGGGCGTCTCCCGGGTCTCGTCAATGTTCTGACAAGTATCAAAGGGGCAGCGGCGATCAGGAGTCCATCTCGACATTGCCCAGGACAGTTTGGTTTTCGAGAGGTAGGAGTGGTGCTTCGTGCTACCAGTCCAGACCTTCTCCAACAACTCAAAATGGTACAACTGTACCGACTTGTCGAGAGGATCCTTCTTGATCCACTCCTCATCATCCGAGAGGCCGTCTTGACCATACGGATCAGGGTGTTGTGAAGACCGATTGTCCTTCACGCAATCCATCAAACACATAGGTTTGAAGTACATAAACTTACTCGCGGCGTTGGCCCGGAGCGCCGTCCGTACCAACTCCGTGAGTTCGTCATCCGGGATTGTATTCTCTTCCAGCCCCTTCAACACTGCTGCCACCTCTTCCGGGGATTGACCCGCCTCCAGAGATGTAACCCGAATGGTCTCCCTCAGGTACATGTCCCGACGGTTGGCCTTCTCTAGTCGGCTAGTATCAGCATTCCTAACCGCTGCTGTTGTCTGTTGGATGATTTCATCCTCCAGAGTGGCATCCAGAATAGACTCCTTAGTCTTCTGGTGAACTCCCCGAGCTAGCTTCATAGCTGGCGTCAGGTGTCGACTCTTCTCCCGTCGGTTATGGACGACCTTGTACTCAGAATATGTCTGCATATCCGAGTCCAAGGCCTCGATAGCCTCGGGACGATCCTCCGAGAGGGCGACTAGGCAAGCCTTACTGGCCAAGTCGCCGACGTTTTCCATGGCCGCTGTTAAACGGTCCGGAAACCATACAGGGAACCTAGCAGACAGACTGTCCAGGCCCCTGAAGGTCTTCAGTTGGGCTAAGTGAAACGCCTTAACCTCCTCACGGCTCAACTGGTCAATAATGGCCCCTCTTAGAATGGCTGGGACATCGGTGTCTTCCTTATCCCAGGCATCATGCTAATGCGGGGCTAGGATGTGTTCTCCTGACCCCGACGGACCACCACCCGAAGCTTGGTCCAGCTTGCCAGCCTCGTCCGAAGTATCCATTGCTGGTGTCTCCGGACTAGGCTCGGTGGTCTGGGGAGGAGGTTCCACTGGGGTGGGTACCTCTTTCCGGGGTTCCGGAGCCGCCGGTTCCTTGAAGGTTCCGGACAGCACCGCTTGCAACGTACGGACGACATGCGCGCCCGTCGATACATCCATGGCCTCGTCTATCCGAGGCTCCTGAGGGGTAACAGTCGTCTTCGGACTACCTCCCCCATGTCCGGACCCACCAGCTAGCGCCGCAGCCGAAGCCGCCACCGCTGCACTGTTGTCTAACTCCTGAGAGAAAGTCAACAGATTTGTCGGGGCCGGAGTCTTCGGAGCCGGAGTCTTCGTGGTACTATCCTTCACCTTTGTAGGGATCGGGATAGTAGACTTCTTGGGGCCCGGAGCCTTGGCAGCATTACTGCTGGTAGACGTCTGGCCCTTCTTAGGTTGATCCTTAGCTGCCGTGCTAGCGGTTGGCTTCGGATCCACCGTTGTCATGTCCTTAACGGACTTGACCTTCTTCTTCGGATCCTTAGGCGCCGTAGCAGTGGCGACCTTAGGATCCGTCATCTTGGTACTCGGAGTACCAGTCTTCTTGGGGTCGGGCTTCTTAGGCTCGACCGTTTCTTACCCGCACCGGCGTGTTTAGGAGCCTTCGTGCTGACTCTCGAATCGGACGACTTGGACCGATCCCGAGTAGCACTTTTCCCACCACGCGTCCTCGGACGTGCAGTGTCGGACTCCCCACCACTATCCATAGACAGCTTCCTGCTCACTGCCTTGGCGAGGGTGGGGGAGATACTTAGACTGCACAACCGCGAAGGTCGGACAGTGTTCTCGGAAGGTTCTGGCTCCACTTCGGAGTGGACGATGCCTTCCAGCAGTTTGGAATTCTCGCTGCCATCGGGCGATGGAGAGTTCCTTATCGGAGAGATGGCCGGATCCACAGACATGTCCGCCATACTCCAGCTGAGCTCATCACCACTGGGGCTCTGGGCATCTAGTGGACTCTTAACGGCCGAAGCCGTCTCGGAGTCTCCGGAAAGTTCGGAGTGACGGAGCTGCTGCTCTGCCATCCTCACTTCTGACGGGGTTGTCTTTTGACGAAGAGTTTGACGGGAAACCGAAAGTTTCCCGCCTCCCTCGTTTGTCTCAGAGACCACAAGAAAGAGCACTCACTGTTTACAACTCTTTCACTGACTTTTTCCTCTTCTAACCGTCCTAAATCCCGAATTCGCCTCTGCCGACCGTCGCCTCTACCGACTTTGGGAAGCCCAAAACCAATATGGCGGTTCCCTCGCTTTTGTTTTTAAAACAAAGCGCATGCGCGGCGTCTCGCGTGATTAGACGCGATCCCTTTATCCGGTGTGACCCAATTACCGGTTAATCAGGTCACAACCTCTCCCGCCCGCATCTTGGGCTGCAGGGATCTTACTGCCACTCGGGCGGCTCACAAAAGTCGAAATATAATTAGAATAAAGAGCTCATCGGGAGTATTAGTGAATATATATGGGAAATCGAAGATTACCCCACCGGATTATCCGTCCACCACCCACGGGGAACACTCTTACATTCCTTAGGAGCACCAGTGCTTTTTGTCAGGGGACCCCCAGAACGTACTGATGTGGGGTGTAAAAACGGCCCTCAAAACGCCAGTGCTTTCTGTCAGAGGACCCCCAGAACGTACTGATGTGGGGTGTAAAATGGGCCCTCAAAACGCCAGTGCTTTTTGTCAGGGGACCCCCAGAACGTATTATGTGTAATGGAATTTTCAAGTTTTTGGCTCCCAGAACGTAATTATGTGTATTCAAGGACTGATTTTCCTCTTTATTTAATCTAAATTGTCATGCACAATACACATTGTCCCACTCTGGTAGGTCTAGCTCAAAAAGCAAAACACATTAATACGTTCTGGAATCTTTATAGCAAAAACACATTTTTCTGGTGTATTCAAGCCCTAATACGCATGGTCCCACTATGGTAGATCTAGTTTCAATACCAAACATATTTTAAATAGGTTCCAAATACGCATAGGCCCACTATGGCAGCAGGGTTGCAAAGACAAAACGTTTTACAACGTTTTGGCAGTTCTATAATGAAGTATAGTGGATAAACATCATCTGGTCTGATGTCAGCTCCAAATACGCATAGGCCCACTATGGCAGCATGGTTGCATAGACAAAAACGTTTTGGCAGTTCTGTTTTAATGCATAGTAGATATACATTAAGATGTCATTATATTGGACCACATCTTGTTAGATGCCGTTACATGGGACCACATCTTGTTAGATGCCGTTACATGGGACCACATCTTGTTAGATGCCGTTACATGGGACCACATCTTGTTAGATGTTGTTTGATTCAACCACATCATGCTAAATGATGTTGCATGGGACCACATTTTGTTACATGTCATTACATGGGACCACGTCTTGGAAAATCAAACTATAGTACCATGTACCCCTACACAAGGCGATCCACCACCAAACCATGTTAGCTATAATACTATTTACCCCAAAACCACCATGTATCCCTATCTGGTACAATCATGTTAAATTATGTTGCTGGCCTGGGGACCACATCTTGTAAGATGTTGTTACTGGGGACCACATCTTCTCAGAATATTCACATACATAGACGCGGAACATTCTGTAGATTATTGACCAATAAATTACAGGGTTATTTGTCTGCTCTGATATCATGGAACTCGTGATCTATCTAGTACAATCTACCTGCATCTGGTACAATCATGTTAAATTATGTTACTGGCCTGGGGACCACATCATGTAAGATGTCATTAGGGAGTGTTCAATTATTAATTACAGGGCGGGTTGGTGAGATTTCGCGCAGAGGCACAACATTTTTTTAGCCCCCCCCCCCCTCGAGAGGGCGTGGAACGTTTCGCACCCCCCCTTGCCAAAGGCGGCGAAAATTCCCCCCCCCCCCTCTTTGAACTATAGTAACACACAGGCGTTTTTGCTAAAACAGGCTTACATTCTTACGCCACCTTAAGAGGACCACATTATGTTGGGTGTTGTTACTGAGGACCACATCATGTAAAATGTCATTACTAGGGACTACATCATGTTTTGCCATACTAAGGAGCCTTATATAACGTTGAATAACGTTTTCTTTGGTTTACTGGGTAATTGCGACCACACCCAGTTAGCTTATTTTACTACCCAGTTAACACACTACGTAAAATAACGTTTATGCAACGTTATTTTCTAGGTTGAATCACGTAACTTCACAACTTAAAATATCGTTCAAAAGTAAGCGTTATTTTAGGTTATTTAACCTAAATGAACGTATATACACGTTAAATGAACGTTCTAAGAACGTTCTTACCAGGTTTATTTATGTAACTACCAGGTTTATTTATGTAACTTATCTAAACCTAAAGCAGTATTATAATTACGAAATTCTCAAATTGTATGAAATACAAATTTTAGATATTTTTGGAAAAACGTTTTTGTGTGCACTGTGCTTTACTTTACAATTCATCCAGAATCCTGATCTATTGAGACTTGAACTTACTTTTTCAGGGCAACAGATTACCATAACACACCACACTGGGGGTCGAACTGGGGACCTGAGTATATAAGTCTGACGCTTTAGCTTAGGCCAAAAAAAAATGAAGGTTTTGTTTCAGGTCACCCGACCGACCCTATCAAAAGAGGGCCGACCCTACGTTTTTTATGCAATTTTGAAGAAATTTCCTTATTTTTACCCTTTTTGGGTAAATTTTTGGGTCTTTGGAGAGGCCGGGTAGTACTTTCATGTTAAAAAAAAAAGTTAAAAAAAAAAGAATCCGACCTACCGACCCTAAATTTCATGCCATGTTACCTGAAACAAACCTTTTATTTGGCCTTACTGAGCTATGGAGGCAGGTGGAAGATAGGGAAGCAGTGGACCTGTCATGTTGCTGATATTACAAAATACTTATGCTCCTTCCCTGGGCACCAATTCCCGTGAATTCCACCTAAATAACGCAAACAGGGGTTGGACCCGGGATTAACCAGTGTTTTATTCCTGTGATATTACGTGATTCTGTGAGCAAATATTACCGTTAAATCATGTGATTCTTGGAATTATGTGATATGACAGGATTTTCCTATGAATGATTTCACAGTGGTAGACAAGCTATCGTACCCCCCCCCCCTCCATGCCCCACACACACCTCTATAGCACAAGTTATGATTAGCAGGTTGTACTAGCCACCTATGGAACTGAGGTACAGGGTATAAGATGGCCTATGATATATGAGGCATGGAGTGCTAAAAGTGAACGTATAATCATAATATTATGGAGAGAACAGGAATTACTATCCCCGGGAATAGACCACTCGCCAATAGAAGAGTTCAAAAGTGTGTATTGGACCTGACCCTTGTATACGATAAAAAAATCATTTTCAAAAGTGTTAAATGTATATATAGCTTTCAATGCATCTCTTATGTATAAGTCAGTGGCCGATCTGTCAAGAGCCCAGTCCATGTAATCAGAAGGTTGATAGTTCTATCGAGACCAATGCAATCTCAAACTCTTACAATGTCTTACTGTTGGCCCTACTGATTAACTGATTTGTTAATCTCTTCTCAATTTTGGTTAAATTTCATTTCTGATAACATGTTGTTTCGAGTCCTGTAACCAGGAGTCCAGTGTGTTTGTTTGGTTGTATTTCATTTATTTATCCTGGCAAGAATGTTGGCCTAGAAGACCGTGTTATACAGACACCAGCACTTTTCTAATTAGCGGAGGTAATAAAGGACATCTAAGGTCCTTATATATTTATTAATGCCAAGAAAATGCCCATTTTAAGAGCATGTTTCTGGTATGCATACTTTACATGTTTTACTTGGAAATTTTGTGTTAGAATTTTTAATATCTAATGGTCCAAAAACCAGGAATAGGTTAGTATGCGGAGAAATTGTAGCCTTTCTTCATTATGAAGAGAGAGAGAGAAAAGAGGAGAAAGACCCATGCTATAGGTAATAGCAATGGGTAGAGGGAGAGAAGATTACGAGAGTGTCTCTATAGAAGTATCCATTGCTTTAGCATATACACTGTATTGACACCAATTCCATTATTATCAGGCCAATTTATATATTCATTATATCCATTACATTTCTTTCTGTGAACTTGTGCTACAACAGAACCGAGTTACTGTCTACAGGATTCGAACCCACATAATAACATTGACCTCAAATTGATCTCACGTTGAACCACGTTAAGCCATGTTAATATACTTACGTAAATTAACCTGCAAATCACGTTATTTAAATATGTTTTAAACGTTGGAATACGTTGATCTATGAAAAAAACACTAAATTAACCCTTACATTTTAATATTATATTACGTAGTGAAATTATGTTCAAATAACGTAGTTGTGTTTACTGGGTAGGGACCACATCTAGGTAGAACCATTGCATCTATGAGCCATTTGGCCTGACCCCCCCTCCCCACCCCCTTGATGCGTATGTAATTAATAGATGCCCCCTTAGCTGCACTGGCGATCTGACATGCGTACTAGCCCTTGGAGCCTTATGTCACATGGTCTGGTACCATGTGTGTCTTTATTTTACATTGTGTGGTGCCTTACAATGTACCCTTATGTTACATGGTCTAGTACTATCTATCCTTATTTCAGCCGGCCATTTACCCTTTAATATGTCACATGGTCTGGTACCATCTACTCTTCTGTCACAAGGGCTGGTGCCAAAGTGTTCTAAAACGTATTCCTACCAAGGAGTATCTTCTGTAAAACGTTCTATTGCGTTCTGGCATGAGTAGATCCATAGGACACTTTAGAGGTCCAGCTGCCAAAGTGTTCTAAAACGTATTCCTATCAAGGATTATCTTCTGTAGAACGTTCTATTGCGTTCTGGCATGAGTAGATCCATAGGACACTTTAGAGGTCCAGCTGCCAAAGTGATCTAAAACGTATTCCTATCAAGGATTATCTTCTGTAAAACGTTTTAATACGTTCTGGCATAGACATCTCAAAATAAGATCCAGCTACCAGAACATACTAAAACGTAACAAAACGTTTTACTGGTACCCTATGTATATCAGAAGAAGAAGTGCCAGATCCTGCTAAAACGTATTGGGAATACATGCTAATTAGCATGAAATTCATCATATTATGTGGTAATATATAAAGAATCCAAAGATGATACGCAACTTGAAGTGTTTGATCATACTAAGATCTCAAAATAATTTGAATTGAGATTATATATCATCACAAGATGCGGTACCATAAATGATGTGTTATATCAAATCTTGCAAAATTAGGAGATTATCAATTTTCAAGGTTAAATACTCTATATAAATCATAAAGTTATGAAATATGGTAAAGCAGTAGTCCTGGTAACTTTTATCATGCATATACATTATAAAAGAAATAGTAACAATCTAGTGTAATATAGGCCTCATATATTACATTGAAATCCCTGAAATATGTGAAAACCACTGGCGTTTGGGGCCATCATCCAGCCATATTCCTGGCATTTAGAAGGCCCCTTTTACACCCCACATCAGTACGTTCTGGGGGTCCCCTGACATAAAGCACTGGCATTTTGAGGGCTTTTTTTACACCCCACATCAGTACGTTCTGGGGGTCCCCTGACATAAAGCACTGGCGTTTGGAGGGCCGTTTTTCCACCCCACATCAGTACGCTATGGTTGTGCTAAGGATATAGAGACAACACAGGACACCACACTCGTTGTGTAAACAAGCTAGGTTACAGCCCCTCTAGCCACCAGCCTAGGGCTCCGCCGAACGGGATTACCGACCGTGTCTAATAACCTGGCCGAAGGACGCTCGTTGTTAACTAAAACTCCAGCCTTGATTTTAGTTTTCCGTGCCCTTCTTCCTTCGCCTGCCGAGACTTTCTTTTTCACGGTCTTTCGGAGCTTCCTTCGTACCACCCTCTTAGGGGGGTCCGCCGATGCCCCTTCTAAAGGTACAAATCTAGCCTCCGAACTCTGCTCTTCCACCTCCGTTTCCGGGGTGAGCTCCCTCCCAGCCCAAGCACGCAACCGAGCCACATGGCTCGTCCGAATGCGTCCCGCTGCAGACTGGATCAATACAGTCGTTTGACTGATACATTTAACCACGGTATGTGGTCCATCCCAGTTATTTGCCAGTTTGACATTACAAAGCGGTTCATGCAGCCGGATCACTCTATCCCCTACTACAAACCGCCGTAATTTCAAACCGGTGTCATAACCCATCTTCTGCCAATTCGCAGCTTTGAGCAAATGAGCCCACGAATAGCACCATACAAGGTGCCTCCGGACTGATCCCTACCACCCCGAATACTAAATCCGCGGGCATGATCAAGTCCTCCCCGAACACCAATAGGTTCGGAGTGCAGTTTGTCGAAGTGTGGACCGTATTGTTATACGCATGTACCACAAATTCGCACTGGTCATCCCAATCATCCATATGGGAGTTCACTAATGGCTTCAAGACCTGGATCAAGGTCCGATTGAACCGCTCCACCTGTCCGTCGGACTGGGGCCGGTACGGATTGGTCCGAGTCTTGCATATAGCCAACTGATGGCACATAGCAGCCCATAATTTTGACTCAAATTCTCTCCCTTGATCGCTATGTAACATCAAGGGAGCACCCAGATGGAGGATCCACCCCTTCACCAGTGCTTCCGCACAAGTAGCAGCAGTATGATCCTCAAGTGGGTACACTCGGGTGTACTTTGTATAGTAGTCCGAGACTACCATCATACACATATTTCCCTTAGGAGTGGGTTTTACCCCACTAATAATGTCTACAGCTATCCGAGCAAACCTTACTCCGAACAGCTCCTGTTGCAATGGCAATTTTCCCAGTCCAGGACCAGGTTTGCCTAAACAACAGGCCGGACATGTCTCGATCCACCTCAAAAGGTCACCAGACATTCCCGGCCAGTAATACCTTCTACTCAGCCGTTCCAAAGAGCGTTTCTTTCCGAAATGCCCACTCGTGGAATGGCCGTGGCAATAGTACAGGATGTCTTTCCTCATAGCAGCCGGGATCACCATTTGTAATACCCTCCGCTTCCCTGGACAAGACTTCCACCTGCACAACAACGAATCCCGAACCTCCAGTTCATGGAACTGAGCCAGGAAACGTCACATTTCTCGGTTCTCCAGTGATATTTCGGGTCTCACTGGACAGACCCCGGTAGGGACTAGCTCCCTCAGTCGTGCTATAGTAGGATCGGCTATCTGGTACGTCCTTATAGTGTCGGTGGACCAATCCAACAGGTTCTGCAACAACCCGTCATAAGGCAAACGCACACTCGCTACCACAGTATTGTGAGCACCACAATCCCCACATTCCGGACGCACACAACGGCGTACCGGACGTCGACTGAGGCAGTCGGCATTGATATGCTTCGTGCCCGCTCGGTGCTGGATATGAGAGTTCTCCAGTCCGAACTCACTGAGGTGATTCAACCACCGACCAATCATCCCCTCCGCATCCTTAAAATCAAGGAGCCACTTCAGGGCAGAATGATCAGTCCGAAGTGTGAAGTTCCCTCCATACAAGAAGTGCCGAAACTTCTTTGTGTACACCACTACTGCGAGCAACTCCCGCTTGGTAGTACAATAATTTCTCTGTGCCTTGTTCATACTGTTACTAGTGAACACCAGCGGGACCTCTACTCCGTCCTGGATCTGGGACAATGCGGCCCCGATGCTCTCATTGCTCGCATCAGTGTCAAGGATGAAATGCCCCTTCTCCGTAGGGTATTTCAGCACTGGGGTGGTTTGGAACAATGCCTTAATCTCTTTAAAGGCGTCATTCTGCTCCATACCCCATGGAAAGGGTTCTTTCTTCCTCCCCGGAGTCCAATGACTCAACTTTTGCAAGGGTTGAGACACTCTAGAGTATCCGGGGATGAAGTCCCTGTAATAGGAACAGAACCCCAAAAAGGATCTCACATCCTTTGGTCCTTTTGGAACTTCCCAAGTCTCCACAGTCTCCAGTTTAGCCGGATCAGCCTGCACACCTTCGGTGGAGATGATCCGGCCCAAATAGACAATGGACTTCCGAAAAAGTTCGCATTTCTTTGGCTTTAAAGTCAGACCATTGGATCGAATTCGCTCCAATACCTCTCCGAGGTTCAATGCACACTCTTCAAACGTCTTGCCAAAAACAATGACGTCGTCCAGGTACACCAAGCACTTCCGCCACAACAGATCACTCAACAGAGTTTCCATGTTAATATACTTACGTAAATTAACCTGCAAATCACGTTATTTAAATATGTTTTAAACGTTGGAATACGTTGATCTATGAAAAAAACACTAAATTAACCCTTACATTTTAATATTATATTACGTAGTGAAATTATGTTCAAATAACGTAGTTGTGTTTACTGGGTAGGGACCACATCTAGGTAGAACCATTGCATCTATGAGCCATTTGGCCTGACCCCCCCTCCCCACCCCCTTGATGCGTATGTAATTAATAGATGCCCCCTTAGCTGCACTGGCGATCTGACATGCGTACTAGCCCTTGGAGCCTTATGTCACATGGTCTGGTACCATGTGTGTCTTTATTTTACATTGTGTGGTGCCTTACAATGTACCCTTATGTTACATGGTCTAGTACTATCTATCCTTATTTCAGCCGGCCATTTACCCTTTAATATGTCACATGGTCTGGTACCATCTACTCTTCTGTCACAAGGGCTGGTGCCAAAGTGTTCTAAAACGTATTCCTACCAAGGAGTATCTTCTGTAAAACGTTCTATTGCGTTCTGGCATGAGTAGATCCATAGGACACTTTAGAGGTCCAGCTGCCAAAGTGTTCTAAAACGTATTCCTATCAAGGATTATCTTCTGTAGAACGTTCTATTGCGTTCTGGCATGAGTAGATCCATAGGACACTTTAGAGGTCCAGCTGCCAAAGTGTTCTAAAACGTATTCCTATCAAGGATTATCTTCTGTAAAACGTTTTAATACGTTCTGGCATAGACATCTCAAAATAAGATCCAGCTACCAGAACATACTAAAACGTAACAAAACGTTTTACTGGTACCCTATGTATATCAGAAGAAGAAGTGCCAGATCCTGCTAAAACGTATTGGGAATACATGCTAATTAGCATGAAATTCATCATATTATGTGGTAATATATAAAGAATCCAAAGATGATACGCAACTTGAAGTGTTTGATCATACTAAGATCTCAAAATAATTTGAATTGAGATTATATATCATCACAAGATGCGGTACCATAAATGATGTGTTATATCAAATCTTGCAAAATTAGGAGATTATCAATTTTCAAGGTTAAATACTCTATATAAATCATAAAGTTATGAAATATGGTAAAGCAGTAGTCCTGGTAACTTTTATCATGCATATACATTATAAAAGAAATAGTAACAATCTAGTGTAATATAGGCCTCATATATTACATTGAAATCCCTGAAATATGTGAAAACCACTGGCGTTTGGGGCCATCATCCAGCCATATTCCTGGCATTTAGAAGGCCCCTTTTACACCCCACATCAGTACGTTCTGGGGGTCCCCTGACATAAAGCACTGGCATTTTGAGGGCTTTTTTTACACCCCACATCAGTACGTTCTGGGGGTCCCCTGACATAAAGCACTGGCGTTTGGAGGGCCGTTTTTCCACCCCACATCAGTACGCTATGGTTGTGCTAAGGATATAGAGACAACACAGGACACCACACTCGTTGTGTAAACAAGCTAGGTTACAGCCCCTCTAGCCACCAGCCTAGGGCTCCGCCGAACGGGATTACCGACCGTGTCTAATAACCTGGCCGAAGGACGCTCGTTGTTAACTAAAACTCCAGCCTTGATTTTAGTTTTCCGTGCCCTTCTTCCTTCGCCTGCCGAGACTTTCTTTTTCACAGTCTTTCGGAGCTTCCTTCGTACCACCCTCTTAGGGGGGTCCGCCGATGCCCCTTCTAAAGGTACAAATCTAGCCTCCGAACTCTGCTCTTCCACCTCCGTTTCCGGGGTGAGCTCCCTCCCAGCCCAAGCACGCAACCGAGCCACATGGCTCGTCCGAATGCGTCCCGCTGCAGACTGGATCAATACAGTCGTTTGACTGATACATTTAACCACGGTATGTGGTCCATCCCAGTTATTTGCCAGTTTGACATTACAAAGCGGTTCATGCAGCCGGATCACTCTATCCCCTACTACAAACCGCCGTAATTTCAAACCGGTGTCATAACCCATCTTCTGCCAATTCGCAGCTTTGAGCAAATGAGCCCACGAATAGCACCATACAAGGTGCCTCCGGACTGATCCCTACCACCCCGAATACTAAATCCGCGGGCATGATCAAGTCCTCCCCGAACACCAATAGGTTCGGAGTGCAGTTTGTCGAAGTGTGGACCGTATTGTTATACGCATGTACCACAAATTCGCACTGGTCATCCCAATCATCCATATGGGAGTTCACTAATGGCTTCAAGACCTGGATCAAGGTCCGATTGAACCGCTCCACCTGTCCGTCGGACTGGGGCCGGTACGGATTGGTCCGAGTCTTGCATATAGCCAACTGATGGCACATAGCAGCCCATAATTTTGACTCAAATTCTCTCCCTTGATCGCTATGTAACATCAAGGGAGCACCCAGATGGAGGATCCACCCCTTCACCAGTGCTTCCGCACAAGTAGCAGCAGTATGATCCTCAAGTGGGTACACTCGGGTGTACTTTGTATAGTAGTCCGAGACTACCATCATACACATATTTCCCTTAGGAGTGGGTTTTACCCCACTAATAATGTCTACAGCTATCCGAGCAAACCTTACTCCGAACAGCTCCTGTTGCAATGGCAATTTTCCCAGTCCAGGACCAGGTTTGCCTAAACAACAGGCCGGACATGTCTCGATCCACCTCAAAAGGTCACCAGACATTCCCGGCCAGTAATACCTTCTACTCAGCCGTTCCAAAGAGCGTTTCTTTCCGAAATGCCCACTCGTGGAATGGCCGTGGCAATAGTACAGGATGTCTTTCCTCATAGCAGCCGGGATCACCATTTGTAATACCCTCCGCTTCCCTGGACAAGACTTCCACCTGCACAACAACGAATCCCGAACCTCCAGTTCATGGAACTGAGCCAGGAAACGTCACATTTCTCGGTTCTCCAGTGATATTTCGGGTCTCACTGGACAGACCCCGGTAGGGACTAGCTCCCTCAGTCGTGCTATAGTAGGATCGGCTATCTGGTACGTCCTTATAGTGTCGGTGGACCAATCCAACAGGTTCTGCAACAACCCGTCATAAGGCAAACGCACACTCGCTACCACAGTATTGTGAGCACCACAATCCCCACATTCCGGACGCACACAACGGCGTACCGGACGTCGACTGAGGCAGTCGGCATTGATATGCTTCGTGCCCGCTCGGTGCTGGATATGAGAGTTCTCCAGTCCGAACTCACTGAGGTGATTCAACCACCGACCAATCATCCCCTCCGCATCCTTAAAATTAAGGAGCCACTTCAGGGCAGAATGATCAGTCCGAAGTGTGAAGTTCCCTCCATACAAGAAGTGCCGAAACTTCTTTGTGTACACCACTACTGCGAGCAACTCCCGCTTGGTAGTACAATAATTTCTCTGTGCCTTGTTCATACTGTTACTAGCGAACACCAGCGGGACCTCTACTCCGTCCTGGATCTGGGACAATGCGGCCCCGATGCTCTCATTGCTCGCATCAGTGTCAAGGATGAAATGCCCCTTCTCCGTAGGGTATTTCAGCACTGGGGTGGTTTGGAACAATGCCTTAATCTCTTTAAAGGCGTCATTCTGCTCCATACCCCATGGAAAGGGTTCTTTCTTCCTCCCCGGAGTCCAATGACTCAACTTTTGCAAGGGTTGAGACACTCTAGAGTATCCGGGGATGAAGTCCCTGTAATAGGAACAGAACCCCAAAAAGGATCTCACATCCTTTGGTCCTTTTGGAACTTCCCAAGTCTCCACAGTCTCCAGTTTAGCCGGATCAGCCTGCACACCTTCGGTGGAGATGATCCGGCCCAAATAGACAATGGACTTCCGAAAAAGTTCGCATTTCTTTGGCTTTAAAGTCAGACCATTGGATCGAATTCGCTCCAATACCTCTCCGAGGTTCAATGCACACTCTTCAAACGTCTTGCCAAAAACAATGACGTCGTCCAGGTACACCAAGCACTTCCGCCACAACAGATCACTCAACAGAGTTTCCATCATGGCCTCAAAAGTTGCAGGGGCATTGCATAACCCGAAAGGCATCAGCTCAAACTGATACAGTCCGATGTGACTTGTAAAAGCCGTCTTCTCCTTATCCTCCTCCTTCATACCGATTTGCCAGTATCCGGACTGCAAATCCAGGGTGCAGAACCATTGGTTCCCACCCAACGAGTCCAGAGTCTCATCAATTCGGGGTAGAGGATATGCATTCTTCTTGGTTACTCCATTCAGTCGTCTATAATCGATACAGAATCGGATAGACCCATCCTTTTTAGTAACCATCTGAACCGGGCTCGACCAGGGGCTAGTGCTAGGCACAATCACCTTCTGTTCCAGCATGGTTTTCACTTGTTCTTCAACAACTCTTTTCTTACCCAACGGCAAGCGTCGGTAAGGCATTTTGAACGGCTGTGCATCTCCCGTATTGATAGAATGCAGCACCTTGTCAGTTCGGCCCACTTGCCATGCATCCTGATACTTCTCTACCAGCCTAGAAGTTTGAGGAGATAAAGGAGTGGCTAGCTCCCGTATCTACTAAAAATTCACCCGCCCAACCGGCCACAGTAACAGACACATACCACCGCCTCCCCCCCAGCGGAGACGGGTTTACAGTGAAGCGTTTAAAATCCTTCGGAGCAGCCAAATCAAGGCCATGTTTCTTCAAATGGTCGAAACATGGATGATCCGGGGATGATGATTTTGTTGGCCTGACAACTTTGCCACTGTACTAAACTTGCAGGAGTTAGGAAGCTTTTAGCAGCCTCTTCCTGCACGGATGCCTTTTTCAGGCGTTCCGAATCAAGTCGTTGCTCGTCCTGCCGCAACTGTGTCTGAGGGGTCAGTACCTGTTCTGATGACGGCCTTCCTCTTCCCGCCGGATTGAAACCCGGAGTAGCAGAAAAGGCCTGTTTCGGTATGGGACGGATGCCCATAATACCTACCCTTGGCGAGTAGTCACTTGCCCTTCCTCTACCTCTCGCCCGGCCCATCACAAGAGGTCGACCTGGCGTTGAGGCAGACAAGGCAGGCTCCATGGTCACTCCGCGCCCAACCGGTAGATTCGGAGTATCCGTAAAGCTCATGTAACGGCCAGCCCTAGGACTCCCATTGTCAGCAGAAGCAAACGAGGTGCTGCTGTTCTCCATGCTATTCTGAGCATCCAACAGGAATTGCTGAAGAGCACTCTTTTTGGTTCTCAAAATGTCACATTCTGTAGTCAGAGTTTGACGAGCCTCTTTCAGGTCCTCCGTGTCACGAACAAGTTCGGAGTGGACCCCCTCTGCTTCCAACAGCACGGTATCCCTGGCCACACAAATCTGGTTCAGCTCCGTGTTCACAGTGGCAAACTCGGACCGGACCGCGTCTAGGTCAGCCGTTTTTTGGTTGAACTCCGACCGAACCATGCTTAGAGCATGTGCCAGCTTCTCGTTCTCCTCCAGCAAGGTTGACAACCTCGCATCCTTTTCCTTGATTTTGGAAGTCCGGTGTGTGACTGCGCCTTCCAACGCAATCAAGCTGCTTCTCCATTCATTGGACTATTTTTGAATGGTCAACAATTCCATCTGGGCTACCTGCAGACGTTCCTGCACCCTAGCTTCTCTCATATCGTCGAAGCGGCGCTCCTCCGAAATGTCAACTCTCCGAGGTGTCGGAGCGGCTGTCCGTGAACCGCCGACGTTAAACATCGACAGACTCATCTCTTCCAATGAGCGACTCATTATTTCTGGACCCATTGGCGCGCCTGCTCCCGGTGGAACATTCGCGCTTCTTGTGGGGGTATCTGCCTCATCTCCGGTACATAACCCCTCCGATGACAAGGCTAACGCCTCATCGGGAGACCTCGCTGCTCCGGCCAGAGCCCGAGGTCTGTGCCTTTGCACAGGCTAACCTGCATTTCACTCAGAACTGGTCACGGCACCAGTGTAATAAACGATACTTTGCTCCTCTATGATATTGTTATAGTATCAAGTAAAAGAACAAAGTCAACACAGTTCGGATCAAGTGTTACAGGTTGCGAATCAATAGGTTTATTCAGTAACCTAGACAGGCAAAGCTCTAAGCGTGCGAACTCCCTATAGAGTTCGGAACGGGTCAGTAGGCTAATCAGCCGCAGTGATCTCGGGGTCTCTTCACCTAGCGTGGCTCAGAGTAACCGACGAGTCCCATCGGATGCTGGGTATATATAGGCAGCCAGCCTGCGCGCGCACACGCAGACCGGAAGCCTATAGCGACCTCTGTCCATACCCCAAGCCCGAAGCAGGTGTCGCCACCTGCCGTCGGACTGAAGGGTTCGGACTGAGCTCGCAACACAGCATCCAACAGAACCCGTCATATAAAACCCCGTATATAACCCTAGCCCCTACACTATCAAAGGTTGATTAATATTAATGTTATCACTATATGGATAAATTTGTGTTGTGACACCTTAAAACAAAATGGTGGCACCCCTTAAAACAAAATGGCGGCACCCGTACTGACTTCCTGTCAAGTGAAAATAATATAATGCCTCAACCCGTGTAGTTCGCAGGCTCACCACCAGGGCCCCTCCGGGCCTTTTGGCCTTAAAAAACCAAAGCTATTGTAGATAGGGAATTTAACTTTATGATATTATCATATTCTCATACTGGATACATAGGTCAAGCTGTATCTAGGTCGGAACAAGGTCAAACTTATTAAAGGTCAAAGATCACAATTTATGTCTACCGTAAAACGTCGCGTATAAGCCTAACTCGCGTATAACCGCCCCCCGACTTTTGGCCGATCCTATAAGCCGCAGATGCCCTCTGAATGACCCCTGGGAAAATCTCTCATGTTAGCCGCACCCCTAACTTTGTGAGGGTATTCACGGCCCCCGGAGGTGGTTACAGGTAGGGAAGTTCTTTATGGCAATGTTTATGCTACAAATAATACAAGGTGAGGTGCGAAGCATTGACACTGCCCACTCACCTTTGTGAGGCACTTAACGGCGGGACTTCTCGAAATGTGATAGGCCTACTGGTAATAGGGGAGCCAGCATGTGAGATTTCAACTAGGTTTGAGTGGGCTGCTATAGTTGGTCTGAGGGGCTACCCCCCCCTATTTTTGGGCTGAGGAATTCGAATCTGGTGTGTGTAGAGTCATACAGGTGTCGGAACAAGGTCAAAAACGAGGTCAAAGGTCAAGGTCACCCCCAAAATAGGTAAAATCAGAAAATGTACTGTAGTGGGACGCCGCTGTACTATTTCTATAGAACCAGTTTGGGTTATATTGAGTATGTGTGTTGCCGTGTATCCAGGCCGCACTCCTGTCTAGTGCTGGGTATGTGGTTACATAAGCCTGCACCTGAGGATTGGTGGAGCGCGACCTGGTAATGTGCATTGAGCCGAGACCGCCACGTGTCACCCGACGTATCTCGGGTACCGTGTCGGTCCGGATGCACCGGTGCGTGGTTACCCGGAATTCCTCGGGAACTCAAGTGATTACGAGTAATGGAGAGAATTACATAAGGATCAGTTTATAAGACCTGAGGTTCTGCTAATCGAGGACTCAGTCTTGCTGTGCACTTCGGCCAGCTTGGCTGCTCCACAACAGAGCTTCCCCGAACTCTTTTGTACCTTTTTGGGCTAGTCCTGCTGCTGCTTCCAACTTGGTCACCCTGCGTCTTTCTCTGTTCCACCCCCTGGGGGAACTAGAGGAGATAGACGCACTGGTGAATAACTCCGGGTCCAGAACTCCCTCTGTGGAGTCTGGTCCAGATGGAGTCGACCAAGGTGGAAGAGAGCCTTGGATCTCGGGAATTATGTACTAGACCGTGAGCGTATACCTCCTGTATGTTCATATGACCACTGGTGTTCAGAAGCATATTTGATTGTTACTATCCGACTGTATGATTACGAGCCGTATGTCAGAATGAATAAAATGTAATTTCTGAACAACCTATTTTCGAATCTGGAGTTTTTCATAGCCGATGCCTATTTTAGAATAGCCAACAGCTACAGTACTAATAGGGCCAGTGCTCAGTTAACATAAATAGCACAGGGTTGGTATTGTGTATCATGATAGAACTGTGTAAGATTAAGTTCCAGAAAAAGATCATTTGACCTTGGTCAAGGTCAAGGTCATATTTTTCAAGGTCAAACATGGGAAAATGGACGAAAAAGTGATATATACCATCTTTCAATAACTTTTACTAGTAGGAAAAGCATCTCAGATATGACTTTAGATGTTGACATAATGCTGACATAGCTTGGGGACAATATTGATTTGGAATTTCTGAGAAAAAGGCAATATTGCCATGGCAACAGCCAGCCGTTTACCAAGGTCAAATATAATATTCACACCAGATCAAATCAGAAAATGTCCTGATATAGGGCAGTGCTCAGTTATCATTAATAGCACAGCTTGGGTATTTTGTATCATGATAGAACTGTCTAAAAATAACTTTCAGAATTTTTTTTATTTGACCTTGGTCAAGGTAATATTTTTCAAGGTCAAATATGGAAAAATTCGACAAAAATAGCATATGGCCGTTTTTCATGAAACTGCTTTTTTTCATGCACCAAGGGGTCCAAATATAATGTAGAAGGATGCTTAAAACCTTTGGTGTCCATGTACCTTAGGGGGTGGGCCATATATCAGAAATATTGGGGCAGGTTAAATATATATAGGAAATGTATGGTAGAGGTGCAAAGTTGTACGGTCATATTGCGTGGCTTCACGCCTAACGCCCTTTTCTCTTAAGAAGGAGACCCTCTTGTCATGTATAAAGGCATTTCATTCATTAATGTTATAATATTGAAGTAAACATCCTAACCTGAGGTAGGAATCCATTTATAGCTACTTGATAGGTCATTTTAACGTTTTTTTACCCTAGGAAGCATGATGGTATATCGTGAAAAGTCCTGAAATTTCTATATAACTCATTGTCAAAGAAAATAACTCTGTGGTAACAGGCTATACATGGTTTATTTCTCCATGATGCATTAGAAAACATCCATATCTACAGCCTGGTAAACAGTTGTATGGGTGAAGGGTGCTTACATTATGTTTTAAAGCTTTCTGAAAAGGGCGTTAGGCGTGAAGCCAGGATACATGAAAACATATCCAACAGCCTTGATACAGGATGTACCTGTCTTTATTTATTATATTTAACCTTAGATATCCCACAGGAGGAAGCATGGCACATGGTAGTCTCCTCACATATCGATTGAGGGTGGTTGGATAGCCTTTTGTACTGCACAAAGAGCTATTAAGGGGGGCGTTAGGCGTGAAGCCACGACGCTGATCAGCCAGAAAATGTTGTTAAAACATGATTAAAAGGTATCATTTATTATGTTAAACCTTAGCTATCGAATGGGGAGAAGAATGGTACACAGTAGCACCCTTACACATCGATTCAGGGTGGTTTGATACCTTTTTGTACAGCACTAAGAGTTATTGGTGAGGGCGTTAGGCGTGAAGCCACGATACTGACCAACAGGGTTAATATAGGACATGCTCTCCCTACTCTATTCTATCCAGTCTCACGGGTTCTTAACTGGTAAATATAATTATGTTTCAGCACACCTCCTATACCTTATTTTATTGTTTAAAGCATGTATAAGGCTTAAAACATTTCTATATTTTGGGTTCTTGTAAGAAATTGTTGTCTTTTTGGCCGAAAAAGGATAATAAAACATATCATTTACTACAATTAACCTTAGATATCTTATGGGAAGAAGGGTGGTACATGGTAGTACCATCTCACGTCGATCCAGGTTGATTGGATAGCTCTTTGAACAGCACTGAGAGCTATCTATTGGTGAGGGCGTTAGGTGTGAAGCCAGGGCGTAAGGCGTGAAGCCGGGGCGTTAGGCGTGAAGCCAGAACATGTATAAACGCATAGCTTTTGCTACCCTTATGGCAGACTAATGCAATTCAACCAGAAACTAACCTATATATATATAAGTTTATTTATAGCATAGAGATGGTGGTTAAATATAATATCTATGGATGCTACTACAGTATTAGAGTGCATGTAGGGCGTGAGGCGTGAAGCTCCGTAAATTTCCCCAACCTGGTCAATGTCCTCTCTAGGCTATTATAGGTAACCCACACTCTTAATTTTTTTTTTATTATGTAGGTATATTTTAGGCCTTAACATACCACAATCAGATATTCTGTCTACTGCTTTAATCTCAGAGGGGGGGGGGACATTGTTTAGGGCGTTAATAAAGTTCCCTAATACATATATGCCTACAGGACCTATGCAATGCTGCCCATATGTTCATATTTGGTACTAAAAAATTCCTTACCTTATTTGGGAAGTGGAATAATAAAGAAATAAGCACATAGCTAATTATTTTATTAATTATTTAGCTTGCAATGTGGGTCATCATGATTTTCGGGTGGAAAAGGGCTGTTTTTGGGTACTTTTTGAACTCCAGCTCTCTTATTTTCACTCACAGATAGGCAAAACCAGGGTACCCTGTAAAGTCCTCGTCTATCCTGACCAGAATACATCAAAAGGATCGATGTATCTATCATATTTGAAAAAAATATAGGCAGGAGAAAAAAAGAAGTGAAAAAAAGCAGTTTCGTGAAAATCAGCCATATATACCTTCTTTTAAAACGTTTTATTAGTAGGAAAAGCATCTCGGATATGACTTTAGATGTTTAAGTGATGCTGACAAAGCTTGGGGACAATGTTGATTTGGAATTTCTGAGAAATAGGCAATATTGCCATGGCAACAGCCAGCCGTTCACCAAGGTCAAATATAATCTTCAAACCAGATCAAATCAGAAAATGTCCTGATATAGGGCAGTGCTCAGTTATTATTAATAGCACAGCTTGGGTATTTTGTATCATGATAGAACTGTCTAAGAATAACTTTCAGAATTTTTTTTATTTGACCTTGGTCAAGGTCAAGGTAATATTTTTCAAGGTCAAATATGGAAAAATTCGACAAAAATAGCATATATACCTTCTTTTAAAACGTTTTATTAGTAGGAAAAACATCTCGGATATGACTTTAGATGTTTAAGTGATGCTGACAAAGCTTGGGGACAATGTTGATTTGGAATTTCTGAGAAAAAGGCAATATTGCCATGGCAACAGCCAGCCGTCCACCAAGGTCAAATATAATCTTCAAACCAGATCAAATCAGAAAATGTCCCGATATAGGGCAGTGCTCAGTTATTATAAATAGCACAGGTTTGTTATTTTGTATCATGATAGAACTGTTTAAGATTAACTCTCGGAAAAAATAATAATTTGACCTTGGTCAAGGTCAAGGTAATATTTTTCAAGATCAAATATGGAAAAATTCGACAAAAATGGCATACATGCCATCTTTCAATACGTTTTACTAGTAGGAAAAGCATCTCAGTTATGACTTTGAATGTTTACATGATGCTGACATAGCTTGGGGACAATGTTGATTTTGAATTTCTGAGAAAAAGGCAATATTGCCATGGCAACAGCCAGCGGTTCACCAAAGTGGAATGTATTATTCACACCAGATCAAATCAGAAAATGTCCTAATATGGGCCAGTGATTAATACTGAGAACATTTAGTGTCATGATGGGTCTTTATAGGGTCAAATTCAACAAGAATTGCTGCATAACCTAGGCCAAAGTCAAGGTCATATTTCTCAAGGTCAAACATTGAAAATTGACAAAAATGGCATATATTCCTTCTTTCAATACTTCATACTCGTAGGAATAGCATCCCAGGTATGACTTTTCTTTTACATGATGCTGACATAGGTTAAGGGCAATACTGTTTTGGAATTTTTGAGAAATATCAAATATTACCATGGCAACAGCCATCCATTCATCAAGGTAAAAATATGATACTCACACCAGATCATTTAGGAAAATGTCATTTTATTAGCCAGCGCTTGGTTAATATAAAGGGCAGGGTTCTGGTCTTATGTCGCATGATGGATTTTGATGGAACCCCTTACACATCACACCATCTGCCTATTGCTTGCCTTATTTCCTCACCTATCACCTGTCTATTTTCAATCTGCCTATCCCTATCCCTTCCATCCACATACCTATCAATTTCCTAGCCTCTACCTTGTCCTCTATATTACCCTCCCTGTCTCCCCTTCCCCTGCATATCCACTACTGAGCATCAATCTGTATCCCTATCACTGTCTATCCCACTTGCTACTTATCCCTCTCTTTGACTATGTGCTATTTTTGCGTTTCAGTTCATTTTTACGTTTCAGCTCAACATGTCCGCATCTTACGGAAAAAGATACGGCCGGCCGTATGTACATACAGCCATAATTGCGTTTCTGTTCAACACATCGAGCAAGAAAAAAACGTATCTTTGGCATATTTTGGTCCAAATATACGGAGGGGTAGGGGGGAGTTGTATGTTGAAAACTGGACATATACCATGCTTTTTAGGGCCGTATGTGGTATTTTTGCTCCGTATGTGTCATATCACTTCAGATTGTAATGGCGATAAGCAGATGGGGATGGTAGGGGCCATGAGGAGATGGTAGGGGCCGTGATGAAATGGTAGGGGCCGTTAGGAAATGGTAGGGGCCATGAGGAAATGGTAGGAGCCACTGCTACCATTTCGTCACCACTACAGCCAGCTCTGTACTCTGATAGCTATCGTCTACCTCCGTTTACACACAAGGAGTCTATTAACAGAGTTTCAGCTCCGTAGGGCCATTATTTACCAAGTTACAGAAGAAAAGACATTTTTTCGTATAATTTCTTTGAAACTCAATTTTAATTTTTTAAATTTCTTTTATTATAAAGGTATAAGTTGAACTTTACTTATCTATTCATTGAAATAATTCTAGAGCCATTTTTTATATATATGTAGGGGCACGAATAATACATGTACATATAGGTCCGTGGAGTCAGAGCGGGAAGTGCCTCCATCGGACACTAGGTGGCAACACCTACGCCATGTCCTTTCGGTTATCCGGTAGTGGAGCCAGGCAGGGCACTCCAGATGGCGCTACGGAGGAGTGCCATGTCGACACTGCTTGGTCCGCGCTCAGGGTATATAAGAGGCCGAGGTTGGCTACCTCAGGGAGTTCGTCCCAGGACGAGCTCTGACCCACACCTTTCCATACCTTCGTTACCTTTTCGATCGGGGCACCTACACCCCTCCCACACTCTGGCTCCTGCACCAGTCATGCTGGCTCAGGACCAGATCATCCAGCGTTGCTGACTTCCAACTATCGATAGAACACTGTCCATCTTCGAATGGTTAAAACAAGTGAACCGAGCAAAAACCTTCGTGTTACTTTAAGGCTGTGATCGTGACTGAATAAACCTGTTGCATTCAAACCGAATTTGGAACCTGTGTTCGCGTGATACTTCCACAACCCCTACATTGGTGCCGTGACCAGTTCGGGTGAAACACAGAATAGCACAGTCGGTTCGGGTGAACATGGCTGAACAGGCAAAGGGTGGAGCACCACTTCACCGTATTTCGAGTCCGGATCTGGAGGTGGTAGCGGCCCTTGAGATGCACTATGGGCCGAGCCGTTCGAGTTCTACACCAGAACCAAGGAGAGGCAATCCTGATTCTATTCGAAAAGATCTACGGTCGAACCTGGAGGATTCATTGTTCGAAACTGGCGGTTCGAAGAGGCACATTGCTCCTATGCCAACACAAGGCATGAGCATTCTGCATGCTGAGCGACACCAGAGGCAAGAAGTGACACGACGTCACTTCGCCAAAGAAAAGAATCAATTTGAAGAAGCAAGGATTGCAGAGATGGACAGGATGAATGCGGAGTTTGAAGCCTTGAGTCATCGGTTGGTACAGCTCCGTAACAAGAATGAGGAGTTGGAGGGCGCGACAATGGAGAAGCAGAACCGCTTAGACACAACAAAGGCGGAGCTGGAACATATGGAAGACCAGTTCTCTCATCAGCAAAATGTCTTGCGACGGCGGACTGAGGTTCTTGAACAGCGTCAAGATAAGACTGTACAGGAATCAGACGAACTCCATGAGACGATTAGAGAAGCAACCAAAGCGATGATGGAAGAAAAGGACCGTGTCACTCAGGAACTGAAAGATTTACAGTTGAAACGAGAGAGGGAGTCAACTCGAAGTGGCTATTCAGGGTTCGATCATGTCAATGATGGCATCTACGACTCAACGTCTGGTGGGGGTGGTGCTACTGCCTCATCCGGAGGAAGATCGAGAAGGGTGACCATCAATACAGGTGATTCGGATGGAAGGTCATACGATGATGACTATTCGAATCCCCCCAGCCAGTCGAGCTCTCGAGAGAGACCAAGCCGTTTCAGTTTGAGTGATAGATCTTCGAGATCTGATCCGAATGAACATTCGAGTGGCCCCACAAGGAGGTCAGGGAGATCTCCTACAAATGCAGGTAGACGAGTCTCTCGACGTGAATCGATGTCCCCAGGGATGAAGTTGATTTACGATTCGAACCCCTGCATTGCTGAGATGGGGGTTGACTGTGTTAGCAGACAAGCTGATAATGCTGATATCGAAGATTGGAGCATTGAGCAGTCTCGCTTGTTGCACAGGGACAACCACAATGCTGCTAGATGCACTGCAAGCACTCCAGTTCCATTCACAGGCAGACAGCCATGGCAGGATTGGTTTGCAGACTTCATGGACGACATGAGGTACAATCGGTGGTCAGAGCAGGAATCATTGGACGAGCTTCTTCGGGCATTGAGAAAGGGGCCTGGCAAGTTAGCTGTGTCGAGATGGAGAACGATGCATGGTGCCGGATCGTTTACCCAATTGGTGGAATGCGCCAGTTACCTGATCGGTAATGTGGGTAATGAGGATCCGCTTCGGTTGTTTTGCAAAAGGACTCAAAGAACAAATGAGTCTCATCGTGTGTTTGGCCTGGAATTGCAGGGTCTCTTGCAACGAGCTAGACCACGATGGCAGTTAGATGACCCACAGTTCCTAGATGATTTGTTTTCACAATTCATTGAGGGGTTGAGGGACTCTGATGAACGAACCGCAGCCTGTGATAGTTGGAAAGCTGGAACTTCTCTTACCGATTTGTTCATGGCCATAGAAGACTATGACAGGAAACGGCATCTGCTATCTTCGAGAGTACTTTCGAGAACTTCCAGTGTGGTACAAGACCCACCAGCCTCTGATAAAGAGGAAGGTGATTCTGGAAGGGAGGAGGAGATTGGCGCAGTTGCTCAAAAGAACAGCGGCAAATCTTATTCCAATTCGAATTCGAAGCGCTATCCGAAGGCTGACAGGAAAACACCTCCTGCAACCTCTGGAGCCACAAGCGCACCTTCGACTACATCCTCAACTCCTAGTTCTATGGAAGAACTCCTGCTACGGTTGACTGACTTGATGTCTGGAAATCAGCAATCTGCAGGGAGGAATTCGAAGCCAAAGGTGGATAAGACCACCAGGAAGTGCTACAGGTGTCGGGCCCTGGGACACTTTGCAGCAGAATGCCCAGCTGAGAAGCCGGTACCAAAGCCTGAAGAGAAGAAGACGGAAAACTAGAGGGGGTTGCTCGAGATGGCAATGTAGTAACCCCTAAGGTGAATGTGTGCCAGCTTATCACCAGCGGTGCAAGCGATGAAGTCCGAGGTACAGAAGAGATTGGAAGCTTGGAGGAGGGGCCTGAGCAGTCCCTTCCAGGTATGTCCAATGAACCCAGAGAAGTAGACATCCGAGAAGGAAGTACTGGGGGAGCGACGAATTGGATACAGGAGCTTGAGATAGTCAGCAGTGCCCGATTGTCCCCGGATCATCCCTGCTTGAAACACTTGAAGCGGCGGGGGGTAGATCTTGGTGTCACCAAGGATTTCGAACGCTTCACCGTCAACCCATCACCACTGGATGGGAAGAGGTGGTATTTGACTGTAGCAGTGAAGGGAAGGTCTGCGGAATTTTTGGTTGATACTGGGGCTAGTCACTCCATGATCTCCAAACGATTCCATGATCTTGTAGCCGATGAGCCAGATAACTTCACAACGAGGGTAAAAGCTCATTCGGCCGACGGTAGCTGCATGCAGATGTTTGGTAAAGCGTTTTTCGAAGTCAATATAGGTGGACAGGAACCTTGTAGGGGGATGTTGAAGATAGAACATCCGTACAAGATGGCCATGCAATGCGTGTTGAGGAAGGTATCTTCTGTAGCCTCGTTGGTACAGACTGTTAAGATACCTCCAGGACAGACATGTGATGTGCTGTTTTCGAGTGACAGTATCTTCCGAGATCAGATGGCGGTGTTTGAAACCGATGTGGTGAGACTAGCATCCATTGGACTCGAGAGTGCAGATACTTTCGTAGGCAGTGGCAGCAGGAATTTGATTCCTATTTCGAATCCTGAAGGTTATCTGATGAAAGGTACTCCCGTGGGACAGGTGATCGTTGCACAGGCAAGCACCAGTATACTCTCAGAAGATACCGAACCGAACCTTGAAGGGATGTTCGATTTGCGTCCAGAACTCCAGAAGTTGGTGGACGATTCGAGCCTGGTGACGGGGGAACAGAAAGACCAGTTGAGACGACTATTGATGAAGTATGATGCAGCCGTCGGGGAACCCACTGGCTTGGGGCGAACTGATATGGTGCTACATTCCATCAATACAGACGAGGCTGTACCTTTCAAAATCCCTGATAGACGCCTACCTTTGAAGAAGAAATTGATGGCCGAGAAGGAAATCGCTGATCAGCTGAGATTAGGGGTGATTGATCCCAGCACTAGCCCCTGGTCCAGTCCTGTTCAGATGGTGACTAAGAAAGATGGCACAATTCGCTTCTGTATCGATTATCGAAAATTGAATGGTTGCACGAAGAAAAACTCCTATCCCCTTCCCCGTATAGACAAGACTATTGATTCCCTCGGAGGAAATCAATGGTTCTGTACGCTGGATTTACAATCCGGATACTGGCAGGTTGGAATGAAGGAAGAGGATCAGGAGAAGACAGCTTTTTCGAGCCATGTCGGTCTTTTCCAGTACAATGTGATGCCGTTCGGGTTGTGTAACGCCCCTGCAACATTCGAAGCCATGATGGAATCTCTGTTGAGTGATCTGTTATGGAAGGAATGTTTGGTGTACCTAGACGAAGTGATTGTATTCGGGAAAACCTTTGATTCATGCCTGGCTACCCTAGTCAAAATTTCCGAGAGGTTGATAACCAATGGTTTGAAATTGAAACCAAAGAAGTGTCACCTATTCAGGACTTCAATTAACTATCTCGGTCGGATAATATCCACTGAGGGCGTTAAGGCGGATCCTGACAAACTAGATGTTGTGTCGGAATGGGAAAAGCCGGAAGGTCCTAAAGACATACGGTCCTTTCTTGGCTTCTGTAGCTACTACAGGGACTTCCTACTGGGGTATGCCAGAATAGCTCAGCCTATGCAGGCTCTAGCTCACTGGACTCCGGGTAGAAGGAAGGAACCTTTCCCATGGGGTCCTGAACAAGATCTAGGATTCGAAGCCGTGAAGAACCTATTTCGAACCACCCCAGTTTTGAAATATCCCACAGCTGATGGACATTTCATACTGCACACTGACGCCAGTAACGACAGTATAGGTGCTGCTCTGTCCCAGATTCAGGATGGGAAAGAAGTGCCACTGGCTTTCGCTAGTAATACCCTCAATAAGGCCCAGAGGAATTACTGTACTACTAAGCGCGAATTGTTGGCGGTAGTAGTATATACGAAGAAGTTTAAACACTTTCTGTGGGGAGGTGACTTTACTTTACGGACAGATCACTCCTCCTTAAGGTGGTTGCTAAACTTTAAGGAAGCAGAGGGAATGATCGGTCGATGGCTGACCCATTTGTCCGAGTTCGGGTTGGAAAATAGCTAAATCCAACACAGAGCAGGGAGCAAGCATATCAATGCTGATGCCCTTTTTAGAAGACCCATAAGGAAATGTTCTAGAATGGATTGCGATGACTGTGGAGCCCATAACGCTGTAATAGCTGGAGTTCGAATGCCGTATGATGTAGGACATTCTAAAGCAATGGAATGGTCCAGGGAAACTATCAGGCAATTCCAGAAGGGTGATACTGTTATTTCAAGACTAATAGAACAGGTCTCCAGTGGTGTCCAACCACAAAGACCAACAATTTCGATTGAGAACCGGGAAATGAGACAACTACTTGCTCAATGGTCTGAGCTAACTGTTGTTGACGGTATCTTATGTAGGTGGAAAATAACACCATACAAGACCAAACTTCGACAGATCGTGATACCCGCTGCTATGCGAAGGGATATCATGTATTTCGTACACGGGCACCAGACCAGTGGACATTTTGGAAAGAAGCGCTCCCTTGCGCGACTCTCCAGAAGGTATTACTGGCCCGGCATGAGTAAAGATCTGCTTAGGTGGATCTCCACTTGTCCGGATTGTTGTCTGAATAAACAAGGTGAAGGCCTGGGGAAATTACCACTAACTCAAGAACTGTGGGGAGTTAGATTTGCACACATAGCGGTGGATATCATCAGTGGCCTTCAAACCACTCCTGATGGAAACACGTGCATGATGGTGATCTCCGACTACTATTCGAAATACACTAGAGTGTTCCCTCTGAAGGATCATAAAGCCCATACATGTGCCCGTGCATTTGTAAAGGGCTGGGTGCTTCATCTAGGCGTGCCCTTGATGTTGCACAGTGATCAAGGCAGAGAATTCAAATCCGAGTTATGGGCAGCAATGTGTCATAGCCTTGCTATATGCAAAACAAGAACGAATCCGTACAGGCCTTAGTCTGATGGACAGGTAGAAAGGTTCAATAGAACCCTGATACAAGTCCTGAAGCCTCTGGTCAACAGTCAGATGTATGATTGGGACGAGCAATGCGAGTTTGTGGTACATGCTTATAACAGTACGGTGCATGCTTCCACCGGTTGTTCCCCCAATCTATTGGTGTTCGGAGAGGATTTGATTATGCCTGCTGACTTGGTGTTTGGCGTAGCTGGGATAAACGCTGAAATACCATGTCAGGTGATGTTTGTGGAGGCATTGAGGGATCAATTCAAGTCCGCATATGAGATGGTTCGATGTGAGCTGAGCAAATCTGCATCATGGCAAAAAGTGGGCTATGACGTTGGTTTGAAACTCAGGTCCTTTCGAGTAGGGGATGAAGTAGTCAGGCTACATGACCCCCCTTCAGCAGCTGAAATTGTCACCCAACTGGGATGGTCCATTTACTGTGGTTCGGATTGTTTCAGAATCTACGGTAGTGATCAAATCCATGTTGGGGCGCCTGTATAAATCCAATGTAGCTCATCTACGTCAGTGGCATGGTGACGTTTCGGCGCATTCGAAGTCAGGAGAGCATTCAAAGTCAAGTGACACTGAGTGGAGAGCGACCATCCCGGAACGACGTGGTCCTGGTAGACCTAGGAAACTAGTTATACCCTCAGATGTAGGAAAATCAATGCCCCCTGGTATTGGTAAAGTGAAGAGGAGCCGGGGTAGGCCTAAAAAAAAATTACCAATAAAAGCAGTTCAAGCTTCTGGCAAGAAGGATAAAAAACATGTGTAGGGGACTCGAATCCCACTCGGATCGCAGTTATATAAGCCACCGTAAGGTAATGGTTCGTGACCCGTATACAGAGTGTTGGTAAGGGGGCGTTGCGATCGGGTAGGGTGGGATATTTATAAGGCCGGAAGGCTCAGTGGTAGACAGACCTCATCAGGTCTCGTCCCGAACAAGAACAAAACTTAGATTACTGTAGTAGGAAACGTGAATAAAACTCTCTCTCTTTGCATCCAGAACGTATAAAGAACCTTCCGAGTTGTTTATTCTGCGACCGTAAAATACTAAACTCTACATTGGTGCCGTGACCAGTCGAGATAGCAGGTCATCGTGGCGGAGGCCCGACCAAAAGAGGGGGAGGGAGAATCGAGGATTGAGGAATCGTTAGAGGATGGGGAACTGGATTGCAGTCTCAGGAATATAGATCGAGTGTGGGCCAGTGCATCGAAAATGCAAACCCCAACTGAGAAACGAACCGCTAGACGGGAATTGATGGACTCGTTATTCTTGATTACGCCTGGGATATTCGACATAGGTCAGAAGACAGAAGATAGGGATCGGAAGAGACGATTGGAAGAGGACCGGATATATCAGGAGAAGGTACGGGCCGATCAACGCATCATGCAGCAGCAGTATAGTGCAATGAATGACGAGTTGGTACAATTGATGAAGGATAGGGATGACCAAATTGAATCGAACAGAAGGATCATGATGGGGTTGAGGGAAGGAACAGAACAGTTGTCCCGTTATAAAAATTACATCGCTGACCAACTGGCCGAACAGCAGAGACTTCTTGCAATGCAGAAGGGGGAGGAGGTTTCCATTCGGAAACGAATGGAACAGGAACGAGCCATTTTAGAGAAAGATAGGGAAGAGGCAAAGAAGTCAAGGAGTCTGAGAGATCAGTACGAGATTGAGGTGAACCGACAGTCCGTGAAGATGAATTCCATTATAAAGGAACGTAAGGAGAAAGAGGCGGACGCGCTGCAATTTTTTAAAGATAACGAAGTAGAGAAAGAGAGAATTGCAGAGGAACGAAGGTTGGCGAAAGAGGAGTTGGAGGAGTTGAGAAAAAGGAAGGAGGAGGTGACCGATTCTTTTCTGGCCTATCAGATGGCGTTGGAGGAGGAACGAAAGGAGCAGGAGGTTGATGCCCAATCCACTCCGAAGCCCATTCTGAAGGGTTTCAACCCTTTTACTAGTGATAAAGGCATGTCAAATGTAAAGGAAGGCCAATATCAGACTGACCAGGACTCGAATAGACGAGTGACCATTGGTCATACCGACACGAGGGACATTACACCGCGAGAAGTTCCGAAAGACCGTGTGGAGCACAGTTACGGATCTTTGAACCCGTTCGCGGATGACACAATAAGTGGTCCGCAACCGCCAAATGGAGCCCCGATATATAACGTCACGTACCAGTACGCTATGCCAGGTGCAGCACCGATAGACCCACACAGTTTTAACCCTGGCCAGACAACAAACCCTAGTCAGACACAGGATCCCGGAAGAAACGCTCCGGGCACCACCAGTAATGGTACCAATCAGGGTACAGCGGGCACGACGGGTGGTGGCGGGAATACTGGATCGGTTGCCGAGAAACGAAGACTTACGAGACGGGCTTCAATGTCCCCAGCCACAGCAGCGATTTATGACGCGGATCCTTGTATCCAAAACATGGGCGTGGATTGTTGTAGCCGAAAGGGGGATGAGGCAGCGGAAATAATGGACTGGAGTCAGAGGCAGTCGGATCGCTTGGTTTGGAGTACCAATGCTGCGAGGAAACCGATTCGAGAAACGAAAAGATTTAATGGACTGGACTGGAAGGAGAGTTATCAGGACTTTTGTGACGATAACAAATATCACGGGTGGGATAAGAACGCTTCATTGGGACCATTGATAAAATGGCTGAACGGGGGACCAGGTCGGATCGCTGTTGATGAGTGGCGGTTGATATATGGAGACACCGGTACATACGATCAACTGGTCAATTCAGCTACTTATCTATTCGGTACCCTAGTGGCAACGGACCCATGGCAGGAGTTCCAATCTCGTACCCAGAAACCGAAGGAATCTCCGAAAATTTATGGACTCGAGCTGCAACGATTGCTCCAGAAGGCAAGACCGAACTGGAGGCGTGATGATGAATATTTTTTGGACGAATTATTCACGCACTACATTAAAGGCTTGAGGGATCCGGCACATGCCAAATTAGTACAGAAGGAATGGGTTCGAGGCACGTCCATGGTTGATCTGTTTGTTTCATTGGACCAGTTTGAAAAGAAACGTCGCCTGTTAGCAGGGTTCGTACCGCAGAGTCGGGTACATGCAGTACATGAGGAGGACAGGGATGATTCCTCTGGTGATTCGGAAGACGAACACATTGCTGGTGTCAAGGTAGACGGGAAAAACAAAAGTCGATGGAAGAAGAGGTCTACACCAACAGATACTCACGTCAGACCCGTTGAGAAACCCGTAGAAAATAAAGTTGAATCCTCGAGCAGTAATGCTCCGGAAGAAACGAGTATGGGTAAGATCATGGAGGCCATGATGAAACAGATGAAAGATATGATGGAGGTTAAACGAAAGCCGAGGACGGACCGATCAACTATTAAATGTTTCAGATGTCAAAAAATGGGGCATTTCGCCTCGTCTTGTACTGCGGAGAAACCCGTTTGGAGAGAACGTAAGGAGGAGGAATCGGGAAATTAGAGGGGGTTATTAGTAACGGCAAGCAGATAGCCCCTGTAGAAAGTTGCCAAAGTGCCTTCGACGCGAATGTATTTGAATTAGGTACCGACCATTCGCCCAGCAGCACGGGTCAAGAAGAAGGGCCAGAATCGTGTGGGGCTGGGGAGACTAGTGAAGAAATTGCCATGGGGAGCAGAGCCGGGAAACCGGACACTAGTACAGAGGAAGGGTGGATAGAGGAGTTGACCAGTGTAAGTGGCATCCGCCTTCCCCGAGGTCATCCGTGTCTGAATTATTTGAAGAACCATGGATTCAATCTTGGGTTGGAAACTGATATCAAGAGATTCGCTAGTAATCCGTCCGTGTTGGACGGGAAGAGATGGTATGTGTCGGTATCAGTGAATGGCAGGTTGGGAGATTTCTTGATAGATAGTGGGGCTAGCCACTCCGTTATCTCCAAGAAGTTCTTCGATTTGGTGTCCGACATGGATGAGGACCTCACAACGAGGGTAAATGCATGTGGGGCCGACGGAAGCAAAATACCGACATTTGGTAGGACTTGTATGATTGTAGTATTGGGAGGAAGGGAATACGTATTTTCACCGACGGTGGCGGAGATAGAGGATGTTGGAATCTTAGGAATGGACTTCGCGTCATTATATGGCGCTATATTGGACCCGGTTACGGGCAAATTGAAGTTGAACCATCCGTATAGAGACCGAATCCAATGTATAGCCAAGAATGTTAGTGGAATTGCGTGTGTAGCACAAACCGTAAAAATACCGCCCGGAACAGCCTGTGATGTCTTGATGTCATCCATCAGATGTTTCAGGGGTCAAGCGGGCGTATTCGAACCGGACATGGAAATGTTGAAGGAGAAGGGATTGGAATCAGCTGACACTTTGGTGGGAAATGCCTCATGGGCAGTAACTCCTGTGACCAATCCGGGTTTGAAGACTGTATATCTAAATAAGGGCACTGTAATAGGCAAGGTTGTACTCGCGGAGGCGGTCACCGGTAGTCGAATGGACATATGCAGTATAAGTGAAAAACCTGAACTGGAAGAGGGAGTGAATCAATTGTTGAAAGATTCCGCGTTGGAGAGTGACGAGCAGAAAGATTTATTAAGGAACGTACTGGAGGAATGTGCGACAGCATTCGCGAAACCAGGGGAACCGTTGGCGAGGACTGATAAAGCATTGCATTGTATAAAGACTGGGGATGCGGAACCTTTTAAAATACCATACCGCCGATTGCCTCTAGCCAAGAAAGTTGTGGCTGAGGAAGAGATTGGAAAGATGTTGAAAGAGGGGGTGATTGTCCCGAGTACGAGCCCTTGGAGTAGCCCGGTATGTATGGTAACCAAGAAAGATGGAAGCATCAGATTCTGTATCGATTATCGTAAGTTAAATGGATTGACCAAGATAGACGAGACTATTGATTCAATGGGAGGAAATAAATGGTTTTGTACGATTGATCTACAATCCGGATACTGGCAGGTGGGAATGAAAGAAGAAGATATGGAGAAGACCGCGTTCTCGAGCCATATTGGTTTATACCAATATAATGTGATGCCTTTTGGGTTGTGTAATGCCCCGGCCACATTCGAGGCGATGATGGAGATGTTATTGAGTGACATTTTATGGAAGAAATGTTTGGTATATTTGGATGATGTCATAATATTTGGGAAATCGTTCGAAGAATGTCTGGAGAACTTGAGGGTTGTATTGAAACGGATTATATCGAATGGATTGAAATTGAAACCAAAGAAATGTAGTTTGTTTCATAAGAGTATCAACTACTTGGGACGAATCATCTCGACGGATGGAGTAAAGGCAGATCCGGAGAAGATTCGAACGGTGATGGAATGGTCGGCACCTAGAAGTCCAAAGGAGGTGCGCTCTTTCTTGGGTTTTTGTTCATACTATCGGGATTTCTTGCCCGGATATTCAAAACTGAGTTATCCGATTCAAAGTCTGTCACATTGGACGCCGGGGAGAAGGAAGGAATTGTTTCCGTGGGGTGTAGAGCAGGAGGAGTCTTTTCGAGCGATAAAGAACCTTTTTAAGGAGACCCCGGTACTCAGATATCCGACTCGGGATGGCCATTTTATTTTAGACACGGATGCCAGTAACGAATGTATAGGGGCAGCCCTTTCTCAGGTACAGGATGGGGAGGAGGTACCCATAGCATTCGCAAGTAACACAATGAATAAGGGGCAACGGAACTATTGCACGACCAAGAGAGAATTACTGGCAGTGGTTGTATACACTAAGAAGTTCAAACACTTTTTGTGGGGATCAGACTTTACTTTGAGAACGGATCATTCATCATTGAGGTGGCTGTTGAACTTCAAGGATGCGGAAGGAATGATCGGACGATGGCTCGCCCATTTATCGGAATTTGGATTGGATCATAGTCAGATACAACATAGAAAGGGTGCGAAACATGTCAATGCTGATGCTTTGTCCCGAATACCTATTAGGAAGTGTCAGAACACCGATTGTACCGATTGTGGGGCACACAATGCTATTTTGGCTGGGGTGAGACATCCGTATAGGAATATGGAACCCAGTGTATTAGAATGGGGAGACGAATCGATTAGAGCATTTCAGGAGAAGGATCCGAATTGTAAGCGAATGAAGGAGTTGTTAGAGGCAGGGGGAAGACCGGCGAGACCCGCAATTTCAATCGAAAACAGGGAAATCCGTAGACTAATTGCACAATGGGAGGAACTTGAAATCGTACAGAACACCCTATACCGTTGGAAGATAAATGCGTTAGGGAACCGGATCCGGCAGATTGTGATACCAACTGCCATGCGGAGGGATATAATGTTCTTCTGCCACGGGCACCAGACCAGTGGACATTTCGGGAAGAAGAGATCTTTAGAACGGTTAGGAAGGAAATATTACTGGCCGGGGATGAGTACGGATCTATTGAGATGGATAGAAACCTGCCCTAGGTGTTGCACTAGTAAGACGGGATGCGGAATGGGTAAGATGCCTTTAACTCAGGAACTATTCGGAGTAAGATTCGCGAGAGTGGCTGTAGACATTATAACCGGATTCGTAACTACCCCAGAAGGTAATACTTGTATGATGGTGGTAACGGATTATTACACGAAGTATACACGAGTGTTTCCGATGAAGGACCATAAGGCTGCCACATGTGCTCGAGCGCTGGTGAAAGGTTGGATCCTGTACCTGGGAGTACCATTAATGTTACACAGCGATCAGGGACGGGAATTCGAATCGAATCTGTGGCAGGAGATGTGCCATCAGTTGGCGATTTGTAAGACTCGTACTAATCCATACCGGCCGCAGAGTGACGGACAGGTAGAAAGGTTTAATCGAACCCTTATACAAGTATTAAAGGGACTAGTGAATCAGAGAATGGATGACTGGGATGAACAATGTGACTTTGTGTGTCATGCCTATAACAGCACCGTACATTCTAGCACTAACTGTTCCCCTAACTTACTAGTGTTCGGGGAGGATCTGATCATGCCCGCGGACCTGGTATTTGGGGTAGTAGGAATGAACCCGGAGGTACCATGTCAGATAATGTTCGTGGAGGCTCTGAAAGAACAGTTTAAAAATGCATATGAATTGGTTAGACATGAGTTACAGAAGAATGCTAAATGGCAGAAGGTCGGGTATGACACGAATCTTAAGAGTAGGAGATACGAGGTGGGAGAGTTGGTAGGAAGATACCGTGAACCGTTAGTAGGGATTAAATTAAGTGACAATTGGGATGGACCTTGGCGGATCACACAGCGGATTAGTGACAATACTGTGCTAATGAGGGATACGCATGGTAGGAATCAGAAATCCAACGTCTCCGCGGAAATGTTCAAAATGGGGACGGATGAATTAAATCAGATAAAGAAGGAAATTAGGAATGTGGCAGTGAAACGTGGGGTGGGACGCCCGAAGAATCGGAAGGTGCAGGACGAAAACTCACCAACACGATCGGTGAGTAAGAAATCCAAAGTCTCGGCAGGCGAAGGGAAGCGCAGGGGGAAGACGTTGAGTGTGGCCCGCTCACCGTCCGAAAAGGCCCCTGTCGCCACCAGGTACCTAAAACCTCACCCAGGAGGGGTGAGACGCAGTCCTAGATTGAACCTGGGGACTGCAATTACCTAGCCTGAATCACAACGAATGTAATCCAGTTTTATGTTATGTCATATGATTATCCGGTGGAGCAGACCGGGTACAGCTGTCCTATGTGTTGGAACGATACCCAGGCACTGGAGGAGGGGATTAATTAACCGGATTAGAGTGTTCCTGAGGGTGGTGGACGGATAATCCGGCGGGTTGAGCATATGCTACCTGTAAATACATCTACTTAGACTCCTGATGAACTCACTCCGAACCAATGAAAGACTCCGATAGACAGCAATTAGTACCCTAATGAATGGCGCGAAAACCCTTTTGTTTACATCTGGAACGAGGTCAGGAGGTCACGCCCCGAGCGGGATCTCATGGGGTGACGCGCATGCGCGGAAGGTCGTTCCGGGTGAAAGAACCGCCATATTGATTTTTGGTGGACCAAAGGTCAACAGCGAGCGCACGAGTCGAAGTTGTTTTCAAAGCGAAATAGAGTTGTAAATCAAGGTTAGTGGGAGACCCGGGTTGCTTGTGAACACAGGCACCCGGTGAAGACCAGGAATCTGAAATTTATTGAACCGTACCCCGATAAAGAGACCGAAACATGGCAAGTTCTTGCCACACCGTAGACGATAGTATCGATATGGCTGATGTTATGGATGAACCGCTCTAACCCGTCACTGGAGTCGAAGACGCTGCATTAGGCAACGTGAGCATGGAGGAAGAAACGGAGGAGTATGACGAGAAAGGCCGGTCTGTATTTAAGCTTGTTACCACCAAACACACCGAACCCGACCAAAAGGGGTTCGTGAGCCGTTATGATGGCCGGGAGCTATTTCTGGCGGATGAATTGATCGTAGTCCCGGAAGGAGGAGTACCTCGAACTCTTCCGAATGAATTAAGAGACTGTCTGATCGCTATGTTGGGGGCGGATGTATATGAATCGTTGCCTTCGAACTGGCTGCTATTCTTTCCCGAAATGCAGAAGGGACTGAACGTGCACGAAGGTTTTCGCAAGGCTGTGTTTGACTGCGAAGTGATGTACCGAGCCAAGCGACTACCGGTAATTCCGGTCAGCGTTCCGGGAACGACTCGCGTCGGTATCACAGGACTCGACATACAGGCGGATATATATTTTAGGGAACCGGAAAAGAACATCTTGCCGCAAACCGTGGAGGGATGGGAGAAGCTAGCGAACCGGAAAAGAAAGACTAAATTATTCAGTATCAACATCGATGTGTTTTATGATCGATTGGAAGAGAGTGACGATGATCCGTCTCGCAGAGACGAGATCATAAGTGCGTTGATCCGGGAAGGAAAGAAAAACAAGGGATATGATCCGAAACTGAATCGAGACCCGTCCGAAAAAGGAAGAAAAGGAAAGGATAGCAGAAAAGTTAAGAAAAGACGCGGTAGAAAAAGGGAGGTGGTGCTCCGGAAATCGAAAGTAAAGAAGGAAAAGAGTGAGGAGAGTCAGGAAAGTCAGACGGACACGGATTCGTCTGACTTTGAGAAGGTTCTCAGTCCGAAGGAGAAACGAGCTGCTAAGAAAGGGGGGAAATGTAAGAACCCGAAACCGAAAGTAGTTGACCTAACAGTCAGCCCGAAGACAATAGAAAAGGTGACTGAAGGATTAAAGCAGAAAGAACCGACGCCCGGACAAATGAAAGCAATGCAGGCTGCTGCAAGTGCAGGGGTAGGGGCTATTATAGAAAAAACTAAGTTGAAAGATAACGTCGGATCGGGTGCGGATGTAAATATGAGTGAGGGGGAAGCTGAACAGGAGGAGGTGGGGGATGAACCGGAGGAGGAGGTCACGAAACCGAATAAGGGGTCTTCCATGACTGAGGAAGAATTTGAGCCAAGAGGTGTATAAGAATGCAAACACCGAGTTCCGTCTGTTCATACCCGCCTCGTTCGAGGAGTGCACCAAAGGACCGTCCAAATATGGTTGCCCCACCGCTTATAACATGAAAAGTGAATCGGATGATGAAGATTGGCTCCGACCGACTGTTAAGGATCCGCTACCGTCTGACCACTACGAATGGTGGTTCGACCAGATCCAGCATCACTCGGATGCGTACTACAGTAGGGATCATCGCTGGAAAATCCGATGGGCCTACAAAGAGTGGTACCTGGTGAACCGAGAAACCATCTGCCCGTTTGCCTTGTGCTTAAAGAACCCGAGACCGAAACACTTTACAACGGCCCGTAGGTTCCTCCGGCACCTAACCGAACGGCATATGCACCACTCGGTGGTGTATGAATGCCAGAAGACGGAGGCGACCCGAGAGAATCAGAAATGTGACGGCTGCGTAACGACTCGGAGGGCGAATATGGTTCGCCATTATAAGACCTGTCATACTCCGGGTATGAGTGCTGCCGTGGCCCGAGTTAATAATGTGCACCGATTGTGGCGAGAGAAGTACGACATAATGGGCAGGGAAGATTTTCAGGGGATATCGACCCTCACTGAATCCTACTGTGAGGTATCCGACGCCTGTAATGGCAAATTGAGTGCCCGAGCCGCATTATTACTGGATCGGGGGAAGTTTGATATGCCCCAGGAGATGTGGAACCGGGTAGCTGAGTATCGGGGGGATCCACCTAGGAATCGAACTGACACCAAACGTCAGGCAAGCCAAAGTCCAGCACGGGGAGATGCAAAGCGGGGCAGGGACGAATCACCGTCAACCTTCAGAGTGCCCCAGAACCGATCCGCGAAGACTGTGTATCAGTCACCTTTGAACCGTGGCCCGATCAAACCTACCCCACCCGCTCCGTCTAAGCCCACTCCCAGTCCGGCTGATCCGTCAGTATGGAGACAACCGTCGGTTCCGTCCGATGAGACGACGGACTACCCGGAACTACGGCAATCGCAGAGTTCGCTAAAACCACCGCCAACTCCGATGACCACTGTCCCCGATAACCGGCTCCGGATGTCTACAAAACCCGTGGTGCACTATTTTGATGCGGCTGAAAAGGTAGAATGTGAAGGGGCGCAGAAATTAGTGGATGAATTTCAAGAATCACAGAAAGAGTTAGCGATCCGTTTCAACGCCGGGGTTGTGAACCTTTTTGCTGATTCTGTGGTAGCCATCCAGAAAACGCATAAGGATCGTTATAAGGAAGAGAATGACCAAGCATTGGAAGAGGCTCGGGCTGAATTAGAAAAGGTCTATATTGACAAAGAAAAAATGTTGAACGAAGAGAAGGCTAGGTTGGAGCAGGACCGTAAGATCGTCACTTCCAGCACTGCCCTTCTGCGGAAGAAACTATCTGAGCTCGATGCGAAAAATGAGGCAATGAACGTTAAGTTCCTCGAATGTTTTGGGGTGTTTCTGGACGAATGGGATGGGACCCGACCCTCCGCGCTGAAACTCCTGGAGGAGAAGGACGCCTTGGAAGGTTAGGTTATTAGGAACCGTATTGGGGCTGAATCGGAATGATAGGGGTAGTAGAATCGAATAGGACGAACAGGAAAAGAAGAGGAGAGCACCTTTACACCCGCTAACAGACGCGAGTCTGGAGGCGTGCCTGATCTAAAAATCACCAGTTAGTTCAGGACAGCTGAGAAGGGGAGAGCACCTCTACACCTGCTGACGGACGTAAGTCTGAACGCGTGCCTGATCTATCAATTCCATCAAAGATCAGGGGACGGGGAGCTACGACTGAGTATGAGAGATGATACAAATATGATGCGGATCCGAGAACTCGAGGAAAGAAGTGGAGAGCACCTTTACACCCACCATAAGATTCGTTCTTATTTGGTGTGCCTGATCAAAGCCAACAATGATCAGGGAGGCTGTTGAAGAGGAGAGCGCCACGGACCCGCTGTCGAATTTTTTTTTTTGACAAGCGTGCCTGATCAATACTACTACATTGATCAGGGAACAGTGTATATATTGTATAAATTGTTATTCTGGATAAAGAGTAGAGGTGTAATAATATATATTTTTTCGGTATGATCCATATGTTGAAACATAAAAACATGAGTGTTACTAAGTTAATATGAAGCGTGTTAAGCCTTTCGTATTGATAAAACTTGTGCCGTGTTCAATGTACATAATGTGTGTATAGTGTTATTCGAGTAGTATGCTTCGCATACCCCTATGTGTGTTGTAGACATAACTTCATTTTTTTATATATTTGTGTATACCTAGAAGGTATCCGTTTAAAAAAAAAGTGTATGTTTTGTCTAGGGGGGGTTATGTAGGGGACTCGAATCCCACTCGGATCGCAGTTATATAAGCCACCGTAAGGTAATGGTTCGTGACCCGTATACAGAGGGCGCGAGTGTTGGTAAGGGGGCGCTGCGATCGGGTAGGGTGGGATATATATAAGGCCGGAAGGCTCAGTGGTAGACAGACCTCATCAGGTCTCGTCCCGAGCAAGAACCAAACTTAGATTACTGTAGTAGGAAAACTCTCTCTCTTTGCATCCAGAACGTATAAAGAACCTTCCGAGTTGTTTATTCTGCGACCGTAAAATACTAAACTCTACACATGTAAAAAAAATCTCGGCAAATGAAGGTCTGAAGGGGAGGAGGGCTGTCCAATTGACTACTGGACATCCTGTCGAATCTTCCCGGATGACCAGGTCTAAAGAACCCAAGGTAGTGTTAAGACGCAGTCCACGGTTTGACCAGGGGACTGCTGTGACCTAATTTGTATACACAACAAGAAGATTCGATCCCATGATGGTAGTACAGACCTAATTGCTGTCGAGTGGTCAGAACTAGGGCAGGTGCTGGTTGTATGAATGTCCCCGAGGGTGGCAGACGGATTAATCCGGCGGGTATTCTTACGTTACCCGTAATGACATTTGCCTACACTCCTGAAGAATTCATAATTAGTGACAGCCATGGTTCTGTGGAATTGACTCAATAAGGATTACACTCCGTTGAGCTACCCGTTCGATCAGTGGCGGGAAACGCGAGCGTCTCCCGCTGCGTTATCCGTTAGAAAAGGGCTATCCGGTGAGGCGTGAACGCTGATTGGTTGACCTTTGCTCCCGTGGCGGGCATGGCGGCGTGAGACAAGAAGGGCAGCCGCCATATTGAAAGAGCGCCAAGAAGACGCGCGGACGCTGCAGGGCAAAGAAGGAGGATAAAAGGGGTCCTGGTACCGACAAAAGTCTCCCGAACCACATCATAATATGTCCAAACCTGGTTAGTTCCCGCTCATAGTGTCATTTGGACACGCGGAGCTTCGCTCTCCGCAACATCTTCGTTTTAAACTTCGTTTTTTTAAAAAAACATTCGACTTCAATGGAGGAGCAGGCCTCCAGTCCGACGACCTGGATCTATTCCGGGACGTGGACGATGGACAGTTTGACAGTGTGCAGGAGTCGGATTATGAATCCGCCTCCGAGTCAGCAGGGAGTGCGGCCACCGTCCGAGTAGCTGGGATCGGCTCCTATTCGTCAGCCGAGCAGGACGCTGCGGCCATGCCACCGTCAGCGACAGTCAACCTGGGGCCGTTGCCATGGCGCAATACCCCAAAACGAGTAGCTTCGAAAGATATCGATAACTCCATGTAGCTCAACCCAGCAGGCGACCTGGAGGAGAGTGACATGCCAGAACTGGAGGAGGTAGGTCAAAAGATGCCTATCCACCCAGTTTCCGAGACAGAAATGGAGGAGTATGTTTGGAAATCGTTGGCTCAGCAACAGCTGATAGAAGTGCTGGAATGTGATCCACCATTCGATACTTCGCCGCAGCTCCACCCCACGCTCACGGCTTTTATCGCTACGACCCTACCTGGTTGGACAGCTACGGAGGAGCTCTTCGAGGAGCTTACAAAAATGGAGTCTTCAGTGACATTATGTTAGAATGTGGCACGGACTTTAGGAACTTCCAACGGGCCCCACTAGCTGAGGAACGAGTCCATTCGAGCGATGGAAGCACCAAAAGTACTAGAGGTAAGAAGAAGAAGCTCACCAAAACTAAAGGTGATCGTAGACCTTCTCGTTCGAGTACCTCTCCAGCTACTCCACCCACGTCCGAAACGTCCGAGCCTACTCCAGCCCAGTTCGAATGCTCTTCGAGTCCTCCAGAGTCCACCCCGACTACATTCGAAGAACCCACTAATACGACTGAGACTTATGATTCTCAATTCGAACCGCTTCCTAAGACTCCGGGACCTTCACCGGTCCCATTCGACAAGCCTCCAGCCATCGTTGAGTTAACACCTATGGAAGTTACCTCTGATACTGTTGGTTGAGCAGGAAGCTCGGTTCGCTCAGGTGGTGAGAGAGTCTGATGAGCTCCGGGCAGCCAATGAACAATTACGGCAGACCCTGCAAGCTATGCAAGCTGCTCCTAGGACTCCACTCACCCGAGCTCAATCCAGGAAAAACCCCAACCCGCAGCAGAAGGGAAGCTCCGTGTCTGACGCTTCGGATGTGGAGGAGGGACCATTCGAACTCCCAAAGAGCTAACTACGTAAGGTGAAGAAGGCTGAAGCATGACAGCCCTGTGTCCCTCACGTCCTGCCTCCACAAACCACAGCGATAAACATGTCTCCAACTGTGAGGTTGGTTGATGTGGTGTCTAAAAATGAAACGGCTTCCACCCCTTCGACGCCTCCTAGGGCACCAACTAAGACGCCTTCGACGCCATCAAGAACACCGTCCAAGACTCCTGTGCAGGTTCCTACACCTGCATCTCCATCCACGTCCTCGGAATCAGGACATTCGAACACCCCACCTGTGGTCCCTTCTCCCCCTCCGGCTGCCGTGGCAACCGCCTCAGCCATTATCCCTAACTCCCGGGCAGAAGAGATGGTCTGGCGTAATGCCACTGGGGGCTTTAAAATATTTAGGCCTGAGTGTATGGAGCATTGCAAATGATCCAGAGACATGTACTCCTGCCCTAAGGGAACAGATTACGAGGGTTTGTCCGACGACGAAGAGTGGATAAGGTCCAACACCACCTCACCGAGCACAATTCGATGGACGGAGAATTGGTTCGGTCGGCTTCATGATCGAAAAGAGTTCCCCGAATCCTACTACAATCATGAGGGACGTCCTAAGATTCGATGGGCTATGGCCCGATACCGGCCAGGGATAAGGGAGGATTGTCCTTTCGATTCCTGTCGTCATTGGTACCAGCATGAGAACCGTCCCATGCCCACCCATCTTCGATTCATGCGGCACCTGGTTGAGTGCCACATGCACCACCGGGCGCAGTACATCTGCGCTGACACCGGCAAGTCTAACAAGAAGTGCAAGGGGCTGTGGACCTTCCGAAGGGGTCGTATGATCGAACACCTGATACAATGTCATGGCCAAGCCATGATGTTAGCAAGGAAGAATGTGGGGGACCTCCATGCACGACTGGAACAAAGTGAAGTTCGAAAACATCACCATCGAAACCCCACAGTTTGGGAAAGTACAGGTCGCCAGGAATTCGAAGCAGTCCTCTGTATTCCAGCGTACGGATCGAAGAGGTCGATTGGACCTAGGAGACGCCCTGTATAAGGAGATGTACGACTGGAGATCTGCCAACCCCCTCACGGGGAAACGAAGTGAGACCAACAGGAGTCCGGCCACTTCCGAACCTGACTGTAAGAAAGTCAAGTCAGAAGTTTTGGCCCCTAGAGCCACAACTCCAGGACGAGGGCGAGCAATGACGATCGAGCACCGGTCCCCACTCCAGGACCTACGTCCTGACTATGGTCCGGACTTCTCGGCCCCAAAAGGTCGTTCTCAGCTGCAAACCCTCCGTCCACTGACTCCTGGTAACCTGGCTAGCAGGACCGAGTACCCTTCGATGGACCCTCCTGGTCCGGAACGACAGACCGAGAGAGATCCATACAAGAACCTCCCTTCGGGTATCCCTGTAGAGGATGCCCTTCGTCAGCCGGACTCCCGAAACGTTGAAATGACTGACTCAGAGCACTATGTCCTGCCTGGGAAGAAGGACATGGTGGTCACTGCCACCATCCATACCCCACAGGTGGTGGAAAAGGCAAAGCCGGAGGTCAGCAGTTCTACAAAGACGGTTGGGCGTAAAACCCCTGCCTCTACCGTGACTTCGAGTTCGGAATACGTGAAGACTGAGCCTGTGGTGGACCCAGTTCCGGTGACTACTTCAAACCCAGTTACCACCACACCAACTACGACTGCTAGAGGGGTGACAGCAGCGACTGTCGCTGCTTCAGTGACTTTGACCACTACCACCACAGCTACTGTGCCCTTCAGGCCCATAGTGCGTGAAGAACCAGCAGTTAGTCCTGAAAGGTGGTACGAGTTGATGGTCAGTGGTAGGAACCTTCGTCCGAGCGTACAAATCCCAAGAGACTACTTCGAGCCTGTGAAGGCCCCTGATGCAGTAGTGCATAAGGACCTGTACGAACGATGGTTGCATGAGCACCAAGCCGCCATGCAGCAGTATGCCATAACCATGCAAGGCAAGGAAGTCGAGCGTTTAAGACTTATCTTTGAGAAGCAGCGTATCGACGAGCAGGCAGAACCTGGTAAGGTGGTTGAACTTACCAAGAGACTGGAGCATTCGAAACGAGAACTTACGACGGCCCGTCCTTTCAGAAGGCCACGGAAGACACTCTTGAAGATCAGGCTTAAACTATGAAAGCACTGAACGTCAAGTTCATCCGGGTGTTTGGAATTGGACTCACTCAGTGCAGTGGAACTCTTGAAGAACTCCAGGCCATTGTGAAGGCATTGTGAAGTGATTCGTATGTTCGTATATTCAATTGCATATTATGACTTGTGTGTATGATGTTTCGATGATGTCTTAATAATCCATTGTGTTCGTAATTACAAACGTCCATGATTGAAATCATGATTCGAAAAGCATAACCGGGTATGAGATGCATAATTGATACTTATTGTCGTTTAAGAAATGTCTTCGTTGTATAAAAAAAAAAGTGTGTTCATACTTTGAGAGGTATAAGTTATACTGTCTACTATGATTCGAACCAACAACTGTAAATAATGTTCGATACCTACCTTTATCTCCAAATTATTTTTTGATGTAACAACTGGTATTCGGATTTCGAGAGTATGTTTATTTTCATGATATAGAGTCATATATTGTTTACCTCAGGTAAAGGCATATTATACAACATTCCTTGGTTATAAGAGTTAACTTCACACTTATGTTGGTTTCATGTATTCCATGATTACAATAGATCATATAATTACCTCTCCAGGGACGGTTCGCCCATATAAGTATTTTCGAACCACTTCTTCCGTGTCATTCCGTCCTAAAAAGTCACTTAAAGTGCATTTCTTACCTACCTTAAAAAGTAATGATTAATAATCAATATTGTATCTCAACAAAACCATAAAAAGCTGTGATCTCGGTAGTTAAGAATAGTGTAGAACATATATATTCACATATATATTCATATCTTAATTAGAGATGGATACTCATGTATCAATCTTGTCGTTATTATGTTGGATCTATGAGATCCCTGTTATGTACATAAATGTGTAAATGTTGTTTGGTGTAACAGGTCAAGCAAGATCCAGTTGTACTTTCTACATGTTCGTATGGAACATAATTCAAACCTTCGAATTTGTGCAATTAATGTCATTATGTACACTGATATTATTCTCCTATGTTCGAGTCGTATATTATATCAGATGTATTCAACCCTTGTTATAATCTTGTGGGGGTGAGTAGGGGCACGAATAATACGTGTACATATAGGTCCGTGGAGTCAGAGCGGGAAGTGCCTCCATCGGACACTAGGTGGCAACACCTACGCCATGTCCTTTCGGTTATCCGGTAGCGGAGCCAGGCAGGGCACTCCCGACGGCGCTACGGAGGAGTGCCACGTCGACACTGCTTGGTCCGCGCTCAGGGTATATAAGAGGCCGAGGTTGGCTACCTCAGGGAGTTCGTCCCAGGACGAGCTCTGACCCACACCTTTCCATACCTTCGTTACCTTTTCGATCGGGGCACCTACACCCCTCCCACACTCTGGCTCCTGCACCAGTCATGCTGGCTCAGGACCAGATCATCCAGCGTTGATGACTTTGAACTATCAGTAGAACACTGTCCATCTTCGAATGGTTAAGCCAAGTGAACCGAGCAAAAACCTTCGTGTTACTTTGAGGCTGTGATCGTGACTGAATAAACCTGTTGCATTCAAACCGAATTTGGAACCTGTGTTCGCGTGATACTTCCACAACCCCTACATATATATATGCACTTTAAAAAGGGAGAAGGGAGGTCAGGGACTGTACTAGCTTACAGAATAATGGTTTAGGTCCACATGACCTCCCGCCCCCCCTGAATGTTCCCAATTTGCTTGTGATCTCCATTCCCTTATAAATATGAGATGAGTTGAGGCCAGCATGACTTAGCCTCTAGGTGGGAGCACCAACACAGCCCAGAATTTGCAGTCACACTTACTGTACATGGTGGGCAACACAAGAGAGGTTTCTCCCCTGTGTGGATCCATGTTAGGGGCCGTGAGGAGATGGTAGGGGCCGTGAGGAGATGGTAGGGGCCGTGAGGAGATGGTAGGGGACGTGAGGAGATAGTTGTAGCTATACTAATGCTGGACATACCGGTGTACGATGGCCTGTTTGGTCAGTAAAACATGGATCCACACAGGGGAGAAACCTCTCTTGTGTTGCCTACCATGTACAGTGGCTGCACCAACACAGCCCATACAGAGCTGGCGAAAACTCCCCCTTTTTAAAGTGCATACATGTATGTAAAAAAATGGCCCTAGAATTATTTTAACGAATAGATAAGTGAAGTCCAACTTCTACCTTTATTACAAAAAAAATAAAAATAATGATAATTGAATTTGCATTCCTTGAGTTCCACCCACCAAGCAGCTCCCACCCTTAGGATTCTGCAGAAAAAAGAAATTATACAAAAAAATGTCTTTTGTTCTGTAACTCGGTAAATAAATGGAGAGGTCGGGGAAGAGATAGGAAAGGTCGGGAAAGGCATTGGATTTGGTGTGTTTTCTTCACCCACCAGAGCAGGACTACGGACCAAGCGGAGGTTGAAATGGCAATCGCTACAGCCACCAAACGTATGGGAGACCGGTATGAGTCATACGAACTGAAACTGGACCAATGCATCAAAACCTGCACTGACAAACATGAGGGAATAGCGCTAGTGGACGAGAAAGTTGTAGACCACATATTTAAAAAGAACTTGGCAGTCATGAAGAACATGGACTCGTTCAGTAACATGCTGACTACAAACACGAGATCTGTAGCAGAGGCCCAGACCACATTGTCCACTGGCATTGTACAAGTGGCGGAAAACTTAACAGGTACAATGAAATTAGTGAGCGTGTTAGGCCGGAATCATCAAAAACTGCAAGCAGTAATGCAGAAAGCTGACAACGTGATAACCACCCTGGTCAAAAATATGGAGACCTTGTCACTGTCTCAGCAACATATAATTCAGCGGCACATAGTGCCCCATCTGGCCCAAAATGCAGGTAAGGAAATTTAAATGTCTCGAAATGTGATACTGGGGAAAATAAAAAAAGTAGTAGCGTTATGTAGAAATAGTAAAAGGTCAAATAATATGAAGTTACATCAAAAACAATTCTGTCAGCAAATGGCCAAGGAGGAAGAACTCCAGGTGGAAGGGGACAAGGACCCACACGTGTCAGACGCTGAGGAGCAGGAGGTGGTGTCTGACATACTGCAAGAACAGCCTACCACTTCCGCGTACCTCATACATCAGGAACCACCCGAAGGTAATTTCCTCCCCCCCTATATGTTACCGATACTTAAGGGATGTAACTGTTCATGCTATGTAGAACTATTGCTGTTTTGATAAAGGCCGTTTTTCCCCATTGGTTTTGGGGTCCGTATGTGTCATAGAGAACTATTGCTGTTTTGATAAAAAGAATTTGTCTATGTCAATTGCATTTCAAAAGTTAGATTTCCTGTGATGTTTGCAGGTGAGGAAGAGGCTGCATACTGCCTGAAATCACCCGTCCACTCTCCAGATGGGACATACATACAGGTGGATGGCCAGCTGAAGTACGTACTGAATGGAGCCGGTAAGTTATACTCCATATACTCCCTTTCAAATACAATTATCCAGTGCTACAGAAAAGAACAATTAAGGGGTCGCAATAGGGTGGTTCAAATTAACACATATGCATGCATTATTTGACACAGATATATTGAGACTGTACATATCATACACCAAATTGATCATATTTAATTTTTCTACCAAATTGGTTTCATTGTGGACGGTTTAAGAAGCCCTGGAGTGCAAATGGAACAAAAACGTTCTTTTTTCTTAGAACAGCATTATGGGATGGAAAAAGAACATTTTCATCAGCTCTGGTTATTGGGGAGTTATCTAGGTGTCATTCCCTGGGACCCTTTTCTTTCTTTTAGCTATATCACAATTATTAAGCTCTACAGAGCTGTTCAAAGTAGCATAGTCAATTAGTACAACTTTTAATCAACAGGGGTGTTACCAGCTCTCCAGCCAGTGACGCCGTGACGTCACTGCCGGCCTGCTACACCTTCAATCATGGACACTGAGAAAAGAACCTCACTCCCCACTTAATTTCTGGAGGACTTACATTTGATGTTTAACAGCTTGGACCTTTCAAATCCAAACGAGATCACTATGTGGGCATGCATCACCTTGGCCTTCAGAGGCCTCCTAAGGAAGAGTAATCTTGTCCCGGACTCCAGTGCCTTGCAGGGTCACTACCTGCGTAGAGGAGCCGTGGTCTTCAATGACTTGGGGCTGGAGATAAAAGTGTCCAGCTCCAAAACCATTCAGTACTGCCAAAAAGTCCACCGAGTCCCTGTCACTGTAGCTGGTGGTTCCCCAGTGTGCGCGGTGACTTGGGTCCCAAGCTCAGATCCAAACAGCCCAGCATTCATGCTGGTGGGATCTGGCACCCCTAAGCCTTTGACTTACAGCAAGCTGTTATCCTTTCTCAAGACCCTGCTAGACCGCTCGGGTCTGGAGTCTCAGAGGGTGGGTTGCCACTCCTTACGACGCGCAGGCGCCTTGTACATGTACAATCTGGGCCTCTCCTTGGAGGATATAAGACAATGTGGGGATTGGTCCAGCATGGCGGCATTGGTGTATCTCACCAAGCCTTTCACCAATCGAGTGGCGACAGACTGCTTAGTCTCCAAGGCCTTGTCGTCGTATGCGATGCACCATAAGGGTGCGCTCTATTGACTAAGTTATATTATCATGAGTGACTTAAGTTTATTGTTCTATGCTCATACTATATAATCATACTATATTATTTGGACTTTGGCTGTCTATCCAGCGGCGCGGATCCCAAACAGTTCCTGTGTCGCCTCACTTCCCTTGGATAGATTAATGACATGGACTAATCAATTAGTACAACTATTAATCGACAGGGGGTGTTACCAGCTCTCCCGCCAGTGACGCCGTGACGTCACTGCCGGCCTGCTACACTTTCAATCATGGACACTTAGAAATTTTTCTTTTTTCTTTTCTACCTTATTCAACTTATCATGTTACTATGTTAATAAATAGGCCGTCTATCCAGCGGCGCGGATCCCAAACAGTTCCTGTGTCGCCTCACTTCCCTTGGATAGATTAATAGGGGATTTTGGTCATTTTTCATGAAAAATCATCAATCAAAAATCATCAATCATTTTAAGTGACTATGCTACTTTGAACAGCTCTGTAGAGTTTAATAATTGAGATATAGCTAAAAGAAAGAAAAGGGTCCCAGGGAATGACACTTAGATTAATCTCCAATTATAAAAAGTTATGTTAGTGTTCTTTTTCCATCCCATAAGGCTGTTTTAAGAAAAAAGAACGTTTTTGTTCCATTTGCACTTTATGGCTTCTGAAACCTTCCAAAATGGAACTAATCTGATAGAAATATTAAATATGATCAATTTGGTGTAGAATATGTATAGTCTTAACATATCTGTGTCAAATAATGCATGCCTATGTGTTAATTTGAACCACCCTATTGCGACCCCTTAAACTCTTTCCATATGTGACAGATAAATAGTGAAACATCATTCTTTATTCCTCATGCATTGTATAATGCATTTAAAAAAGACAGGCAATATGATATATCCTTTTAAATATCCTTAGTACATATCATGTTTCTCATTTGATTCGGCTATTCTTCAGCACCCGCCACCAACGGATGGCCTGCCTAACTTCTCTGTCCTTACTTGTCCTTCTTCTCCTTCTTCTCGAGATGGTCGTGCTTGAAGTGGGTCTCAATGAAGCTCTTCCTCATGTTTGTGAACAACACAGCAGGTTTGTGTCCCAGATTTGCTGGTTGGACAGCAACAGCCTGTTTCTTTTTGTAACGGTCCTTGGCCCGGGGATTGTCCTTCAACAGCTTCACTTTTGGCACAGTTATGGAGGCAGCAGCAGGTTTCTATTATCCGGGCTGCCCGGACAGGGTCGTACATAAGATACCCACCACTACTGTCCATGCATCTGAAAGCATGTAATATATAATGTAGAGGTAAATTTAACTTGGTTTATTGCACAACCGAAATGGGAAAATGTATACTTTTGTATGTCACATATTTACATGTGAAATGTTCTGTTCAGTTAGTTCATAGCAACTTGGTGCTGCTACACATATATCCATTTGACTGTTTACATTGTTGTGTTACTGTATTAAAGGTATTGTCAAATGACATTAAACTTACCGTAATCTCTGCTTGACCTGTCCAGTGATCCTTTCGATGAGAGACCTCGGTTTACGGTGCCACTTGTTGTAGTTGGCCTCCCCCTGTGTTCGCTCCACTCTGACCGGGGTTAGAATGTAGTCCGTAAGAACATATCTGAAAATATACCGGTAGCATAAAGTTAAGAAACACGTTCAGGTATTATATATAGTATATTCATGTGCTAGCATTAAGGCTGTATTTCCTGCATTGGAACAGGATAAAGGTAGATTGCTTTTTTTAATGTACAAAGTGATCTCATATATTTCATGTTGAAATGTTCAAAGCTCTTCCTGTGTGCACAGAACGTGGGGCAGTGTATTTTAGTTTCACAACTGCCTGTCCAAAAAAATACATACCCAGAATCTCCCAGCAGGTAGAAACCCTTGAAATCACCAAGTTCCCCGAGGTACTTTATCTGGCTGCCGTTCATCACATAGATGTCATTACATGTACCGGGATTGGCCGCGTTGACATGCATGATAAGGCCGTCATAATCTCCCACAATCTAGAATATATAGAGAAGAGATTTACATAATAAATAAAGTTGTTAACACATTATTTACTCTTGGTTTTTATCCTTTTTCAGATAATGGAACAACAAGTTTCTTACATAATTTCTTTAGATTGGAAAATTTACAAATATATAAGTGTAAAGAGATTATTTTATTTCAACTTACCATAGTGTTAATGGAGTAGTACCCCTTATAGCAAAAGAACTGGTTCTTGTCCTTCACCAGTCCTTTAGGGCAACCTATGGGGACGTGGGTGCCATCCACCAAGCCAAAGCAGCGTGGTTTCTTTGTTTTGAGGTAGAATGGCAATGCCTTGATGGTTTTCTCCGTCTTGCTATCCGGCCATTTGATGTAGTCCTCGATGTGGTGGTGGAAGAAGTCGCTGACATGTTGTACCGACTTGCACACCACAGATTTGGAGACCCCATGACAATCACCGATGGTGAGGTAGCTTGCACCCGTCGCAATGCAGTCAAGAACTGAAAAAAAGGTATAGGGCAATTAGGGTACCATAATATTAAGGTATGCATGTCTCTGACACAAAAGGTCTATATTGATGTATAACAGACAAGGGAAATATGGTACTCCTTACAATTAGTTCTTACTGCAGTCAATACAACAGAGATATGGGGTGCATGGTGTAACATACACAGTAGATATAGAAATACATAGGTCCAACATATATACATACCCTAAGGCTGTGTGGGACAGCATGTTTCCCACGCAGTATCTTCTTTGAGCGGGTGGTCATGTAACTTTTGACCAGTATCCTGCACACCTCTTCACTCAACCTGTACCGGGCGATAAACTTCTTGTCAGACTAACGCGGGTGAACGGGTCAACTCGCTGGAAGTACTCCCTTTTCTCTTTCTGTGTCCACCCCCACACCATGTTGAATTTGGTGTCAAAGCACAGAGTGGGCCAAGGTCAAGGTCAAGGTAGCTAACTTCAAGGTGCATGCTGGTACTCTGTTGCCTATGCGGGAGTTTTAGTGTCCGTATGCTGCATACGGCCTACCTTTTTTCAATTTATGCTGCCCCAATAGCTCAGGAATTGAGCAGACTTATGCGGACACGATGTGGAAAATAATTCCCGTATCCGATGAGGAAAAACACTTTTTCTCTGTATGCGCATACGGGATTCCGTATAGGATACGGGATTCTGCTTTTTTCAAAAAATGTCAGTATCCGATGAGGAAAAACACTTTTTGCCCGTATGGGTTGCCGGGACCCCCGTATGACACATACGTACCCCAAAACCAAAGGGGAAAATGGCCTCCTGGCTGGTGCTTGCAGATTAATGGTCCCAGCTTCAGGTATAGACCTCTCAAAATCTCCTAAAATACCTTCTAGATTTCAAAATTTTCCCCCTTCAATAGAGACCATTACATGCAATACATGTGCCCACATTAATTGTATGCCCATGTAGTCTATGCCTACTATCCTGATATTGCCCTAGACAAAATACACCAGAACAAACCACTAAAGTTCCAAATTTCCAGATTTTTCCTTGACAGCTTGATGGCCCAGATTCTGCCATTAATATTGACTAATACACCTCAACAGTTTTGCAGGCTGGGGGGGGGGGGAGGGGGCAAAAGAGTTCCACCTTACACAACTCACCCCCCCCCTCACCCCCCCCCCAACTGATAAAGAATGAAGAAGAATGGTGGTAACTATGTTAAGATCCGTTCAATAGTTTATTTTATATGAATTTTTCAAAAATAAAAGTTTCAGTCATTTAGCACCTTTCATTCTCAGTAGCCAATGGGCCAATATCAGAGGGATAAAACATTCATTCTGATGTCAATATGCATTTGAAAAAAGATATTTCCCAATCAACTGTATATAGACATTGTACAAATATCTTCAGAATGTGATTGGACACATCTGTATTGAAATACCGTACCCTCTAACATTGCAGAGTTGCCAATCCCTTACCACCGAAAAGGGCCATTCTGCCATTTTCACCCCATATCCATCTCAAGAAATACGTACTTGAGGACTTTGGTATTTCATATAATGTATCTACATGTTACGTAGAGCATGAATAATTTTTCTCAGATCATTTCTGATTTGTATTTATTCAGTCATATCTGTTTGAAATTGGCAAGATCACTAATATGTACCCTTGTCACAAATGCTATATTACAAATGATGCCATGGATTGTTAACTAGCGGGCCAATCCTCTTGAATTTTGAAACACATACTACCCGTGACATGTCAACATCGATACCATCAGCGATACCAGCATTGCTTAGCTCTCTTTATATGGTTATGATACCTATTTTAAACTGTATGAGGGGCGGGATAAACTTTTTTTTTCCAATAATAATATGTCTTTTAACCTATTATTTTCTATAGAATGCTGCAAAAGTACTAATTTTTGATAATTTTTATTCATCCCGGGGATGACAGTGAAGCCTCATCAACTAATCCTAATCAACGGTGCTGGTATATTTCATGTGCAATGTATGGTGTAAAGGCCAATCCAGTTTATATGACAGAGTCAAATCAGCAGCAGGAAAACCCATTTGCACATGCATAGCAAGCACAATATATTTCAAATGAGCAGATCCATATCTTTCCAATGCAGATTTACTATTTCTGTATCTGCCCCTAGAGGCCTGTAAAGATTGGCGGTTTCGCGGCTGTGCCTTGCTTATGTGTGGTACCTACTTATAGGACCTAGGCTATGGGTCCTATAGTATCCGGTCCATCTTGCACCATATGTCACATGGGGTCCAGGACCTAGACCAGGAAGGGACCCCAACCATGCAACATGATATAGCCTATGGGGTCCCCTCCTTGCACCACGGGATCCATAGGCCTACTGGAAAAGTGGCCCTATTGTTGTGGCTCCAGAGGGGTAAAAAGCGACCTGGCGACCTAGGCCCTTTTCCAGGCGACCTGGAGACCTAGTACAATAATAAAAGCGACTGTAAAGTTAGGGAATTTTGGACTAAAATATCATGCAGATATAGACACACTCTGGACTCCATGAAGTGCAAGTCATCTCTGTTTATTCAGTAAGGGTTCAGCAGCAGTAGACAATGCTGGCTTCTGATTGTTCGATAATATAGACATAATACTATGACATCTCCCCTTTTAATACCAGAAGTCTCTTGTTGACAGTCTCATAGTTTTCTGTTATATGACTTTTCAATATGGCTGTTTGTTATGACTGTCTGTTATGACTGTTTGTTATGACTGTATGACTCAGAAACTAATTATTTTTCTATTAAGCAATCTGGCCTCTTAACACTTCTGCTTGAGCGGCGAAGTTCAGGTGTGGCAGAAGCTGCTGATTGACTAGTCCCTGAATCAACAGAACCAGAAGCATCAGGTGTCTCTACGGGACCTGGCATCGGACTCGCACAATACGTTTGCGGGTCTCAAACTAGTTTCTTGGGTGTCACAGTCGGAGTTGGGGATAGCTGGTTGGAGATGTCGTCTGTTTCTCCTAGTTGTTCCAGTCTCTGTCTGCACAACATACAACCTTGGTGTGTCAGCTGCACTGCTAACAACTCCCGGCCGATTCCAGCCCTTCTGGTAATCGTCCTTCATGACGATGCTCTCGCCCGGCTGCAATGGTTGCAGGGGATGAACGCCATGTCGATGATTGTAATCCTCTGCATAAGTCTCCTTAGTTGCCTGATCACTCGTTCAGGCCACCTAGGCTCTAGGGTTGCTGGAAGCACTGGCAGGGTTGTCTGGATATGGCGACCCAACATAAGCTGAGATGGGCTACATCCAGTTGCTGCTATCGGTGTGTGTCTCTGTAAACCATCAGACCTAACCAAGGGTCTGTTTGGCTGAGAATCAGCTTGGCAGTCTGTACGGCACGCTCTGCCTCCCCATTTGCATTTGGGAGATATGGGCTAGAGGTGATATGACTAAACCCGTGCTTTAGCAGAGATAAACTGGGGACCATTGTCTGAAATCATTTCCTTTGGTGACCCAAACCTAGCAAACACATCCTCCGTTCTACTTGTCACTGAGCCTGCTGTTGTCTTATACAGGCGTAAGACCTCAATCCATCTTGAGTAATAGTCAACTAACACAAGGTAATCCTTGCCTTTGAACTGACAGTGATCTGCCCCAACCCTCTGCCATGGACCTTGTGGCAAAGGTGTAGGAAGCAGTGGCTCCTTTCGTTGGGTTGGTCTGGTTATCTGGCAGTGCTCACATGCTCTAACGATCCTTTTCACATCCTAAGTGAGGCCTGGCCACCAAACCCCAAGTCTGGACCTCTCTAGACACTTCGTAATGCCTTGGTGTCCATCATGAATCCTGCTAAGGATCTCATGTCACAATCCTGTTGCCAAACACCAATAGACCGTCTGTTACTGATAACATCACTTTATGAGCATACAACTCGTGTAAACTCTCGAGCACATCCTTCTGATATTTCGGCCATCCTGTCAGGGTAAAGACTATTGCTGCTTGTAACACTGAGTCATTCTGTGTCGCTGCTCTCAGATAGTCTGAGGTGATGCAGGGAACCCAGGTACGAGGGATTGGACATAGAGATCAACATCCTCAGCTGTGTTGCTTAAGGCCTTTGTTGACAGCAGACTCCTGGATAGGGCATCAGAAACATACATGTCCTTCCCAGGTATGTACTTTGCTTGGATGTTGTACCTCATGAGTCTCATGAGAAGTCTCTGGCACCTCAGCGGCACATTATCCAGGTCTCTAGAATTTATAAATGAGAGGTACTAGCGGTTTGTGATCAGTCTCCAGTGTGAAGGCTTCCAGTCCACATAGGAACCGGTCGAATTCCTCACATGCCCACATACCTGCTAGACACTCTTTTTCGATCTGTGCATAGCGTTGTTCTGCTCCACTGAAGTGGCTTCAGGATACCTCCATGGTCTTGTAGTATTACACCTCCCAAACCATTGGAACTAGAATCTGCGTTGACTGTTGTGGCCTTATTGACGTCATAATAGGCCAACACTGGGGTTGATGAGATGAGTGACTTCATCTTATCGAAGGCTTCTACCTGTGCAGACCCCCAGATCCACTCCACGTCGGCCTTCAAGAGATCATTCAGCGGACGGGTGATCACATGTAGATCTGGCAGATATGATCCAAGGTAGTGTACCATACCTAGCACCTGCTTCAGCTGAGTCACTGAAGACAGGGGAGGCATCTTAGATATAGCCTCGACCTTTTCAGGGTCTGCTGAGATTCCATCCTTGGTGAATATGTGACAAGGAATTTCAGTTCCTTCTGTCTGTAGGAGCACTTCTCTTGGTTGAGTTTCAGTCCTGCTCGTTTTAGAACATCAGATTCCTCATGGATAAAATCAATGTTTATGAACATGCAGCTCTCATAAACTATGACAAGGCTATGAGGGACAGGGGGGAGGTCCATGGTCTAAGATCCTTCTGCTATGGGGACCCAGAGATATGGCAAAGGTATGTAGGCCCAGAGAATCTCACTCGTGATAAGAACGAGGGGCATAACCAAGGGCAAGGTAGATACAGGGGTAGGGGTGGTAGGGGTGGACGAGGAGGTAGAGGTAGGGGTGTGGGTGGTTATCATACCCAGGATTGGTACCAGGGCTACGGCCAGGAGCAGGGTGGCTACCAGGGGGGTGGTTACCAGGGAGACTATGGACAGAACAGAGGTAGGAGAGTCTGTAATGAGTACAACAGTACATATGGGTGCAAGTTTGTTCAGTGTAGGTTCCCTCATATTTGTAGGGGTTGTGGTGGAGATCACCCTTTCCCCAAGTGTGGGGGCCAAGGGGGGGTAAAGAATAGGTGGGGGCGGCTCTCAGGTCTGATGATGAGTTAGGCGGGGGAGCTAGCACCGGTTGTGCAGGGTCAGAACTTGTAGGAAGTGGGGGTAGGCAGGTAGAAGGTATAGCTACAAGTTTGATAGGTGATGCAAAAGTTTCGGTGAGACGCCTAACCCGGGTGTTGTCACGGATAATTCAGTTGTTTCGGTGGATGGTAAGGCGCAGTTTGTTGTTGTTCCGTCTCGCGTGGGCTCCGCCATGTTGGATCTCGGCGGCGGCGAGACCCCATGCGAGATGTGTGACGTCACAGCTCTGCATGGAGTCGAGCAAGGCGGGCATGGTGGTTGCGATGATGGAAATGGTGGTAATCCATGCGAGGTACACAGTCGGGATGGTTGTTATGACGGCAGGTTGTTGGAGTAGGAGGATATTATGGATCCTGCGGCCGTTGACGAGTTGTACTGGCCTGGCAGAAGTGGAGAAGGCAAAATCCCCATTTATCGCTCAAAGGTGAAATCTCCGGTGACGGCGCAGACTGTGGTTCTCCAAGGGGAAACCGTGAGTAGACCGTGTGGGTTATTTTTTAAGAAATACCATTTGTTGGGTGGCGCCCCTATTCAGTTGAACCCCTGTGCATTTTTTGACGAGTGTTATTCGCACCCCGGTGGTGTGGATACAAAGGCTGATTACATCATGGAAGGGGTGAGAGAGGGGTTCAGGATTGTCGATGAAGGCTACACAGGTTCTTATGAGAGGTCTAATTATGATTCTATTGTCACGCCAGAGGCAAAATCCAAAATGGACAAAATTATTCGGGAGGAATTATTGTCAGGCAAGGTATGTAAGGTAGAAGATAGGCCCCAGTGTGTTCATGCCTTGGGGGCTATCTACAAGACAGATGGGTCTATTAGACCCATCACAGATTGCAGTAGGGCCAGTAGGGGTCCTGAGGGCAAGAGTATAAATGATTTCATGGGCTCCACATGTGAAAAATTCTCTTTCGTTAGAATTGACAAAATATTGGAGTCTGTGACACCTGGTTGTTGGTTCTCAGTGGTAGATATTAAATCAGCGTACCGTGCAATTCCCGTTAGGCCGGAGGATAGGACCAAACAGGGGTTTAGGTGGAGCCTGGACGGCAGGGAAGAGTATTTCACAGATTGTGCCCTTAGTTTCGGGTTAAAATGTGCCCCCTTCATTTTCACTCAAATCACAGATTTTGTGTTAAGGTGTCTGGATAGGAGGGGTGTAGGTAGCGTCTATGGCTACTTAGATGACTACTTGGTGATAGGGGATAGTTATGAGGAATGCAGGGCAAAACAGACAGTCTTGGTGGATCTGTTGAGGAAACTGGGGTTTCATATTGCATGGCATAAGATCGTGAGTCCTAGCCAGGTGTGTCGCTACTTGGGATTGGAGCTGGACAGTGTAGCTCTAGAACTGTGCCTGCCCAAAGACAAGGTGGAAAAGACAATCAAATTGGTAGCAGAATTCAAAGGCAAGAGGTGTGTTCTAGAAAGGACCTGGAGGTCCTAGGTGGCTATTTGGCTCATGCTAGCCAAGTCATAAGAAGGGGTAGGACCTTCTCTAGGAGGATAATAAATCTTCTTAAGTATGTTCCCCGAGAGAGAAAAGTGGTCCACTTACCTGACTGGTCTGAAGACGACATCTTGTGGTGGGAAAATTTTGTTACAGTCTTCAATGGTAAAGCAAGGATGATTAGATGTACTAGGCATGAGGCAGCGCAAGTTCAGACTAACTCATCTACGTCAGGGTTTTGGTCAAGGTGGGACGGCGACTGGTTGGCAGGGTCATGGGACCCAAAGGGTCAAGATTATGCAAAGTTTTACCTTGACCACCACTGGTCTCTCAGGCCTTCAGAGGTTGTCCCTTCAGCAGACATTTAAACATCTTAGAATTGTGGCCGGTCCTGGCGTCAATAGACGGGTGGGGTGAAGTTTGGAGGGACAAGAAGATTGTTATTTGGACCGATAACACTCAGGTCCAAACTATGTTGTTGACAGGTGGCTCAAAAAGTGTGTGATGTATGTGGTGGATCAGGGAGCTCTTTTGGAGGTGCTGTTTTTATAACATACATATTGTATCCAGGAGAATTAGTTCAAAAGAAAACACAATGGCAGATTATCTGTCAAGACTTTTTGACCCGAGGTGCAAAGGTTCTCTCCCAACGTCATTCACGGACTGGTTGTGTTGCTTCCAGGTGCCAGACTCAGAGGCAAGTTGCGGGAGTTCCAGTCACGGTGGATGGCCGAGAGCTCCAAGGCCACAAGGTTGTCACAATGGAAGTCATATCTAGACTTCTGTGGCGAATTTGGGGTTGATCCAGTACCGGCTACCTTAGATAACATTTTGATGTATATAGTCCACCTCACTGATAGATTATGTTATAAGTCAATCCAGCAGTATCTGGGGGCTGTGTGGCTACTGCATGACATGGCAGGTGTCAAACATGTAGATCCCCATAATTTTGAACTGATGATTACAATGAGGGGCATCAAGCGCATACTAGGTGATACAACGAAGCAGGCAAGGCCGGCAACCCTTCTAGATTTAGTTAAGCTGTATCGTGTATTAGATTTGAATGTGTGTCAGGATTTAGCCTTCTGGGTAGCTGTCTTGTTGGCCTTTAGAGGTCTTCTCAGGAAGTCTAATCTGGTGGAGTTGGATTTGGGTATCACCGTAGCGGAAAACGGTGTCTCGCTAGTGGACATAAAAAACCTCGGCGACTGGAAGAGTGTGAGCGTTTTGCTCTAATTGACTAGGACATTGGATTCCAAGGTGGCGCTAGAGAAAAGTGTTGAACGCGACATTTTCATGAGAGCAGGCTCACTATTACATGACTAACTTCAACTTTCTTCGGTTTGGGGTGTTTGGACAGTATCCTGTGAGGTCCCAGTGAATTAAAAGCACGCCCAAACCTAAGTCTGTCGTTGGTCTTACTGTTATTTATCATGACATGCAATGCAAGATTTATTGTGAGTATAAGGCAGCCTAATACTGCTATAAAGCTAAATGGATATGCATAGACTCGGTGTGTCCGCCTGGTGGTAGTTACCTGAACTATCCTTGGAACTGCAGTGACACCTACACCCACAAGGGAGTACCGGTGTGAGGGTGGGAAATACAAGTCACAATCACAACGGTCATGGTGCAGTGAGGAACAATACATTGGTATATGAAACATATAAAAAAAAATTTACAGAGTGGACAGTATCCTGTGAGGAACTCTCTGCATCCCCATAGTTCATCTAATCTGAACTCGTCAATGCGGGCTGATCTGATGGGGCCCTGTACGCACGTATATAGTGTTGTAGAGTTGGATGCTGCACAACTAAGTGGCCCCAACCTTGCACCATATGCCCAGACCATATGGCCCATGTCATGGGGTCCCCTCCTTGCACACTAATATTATAGCCTATGGGCTCCCCTCCTTACACCACAGGATCCATACTTTTCGACCTTGACCGGTTGATATATTATCTTCCATTATTAACTCATAGATGGGTAGGGACAATAGACAGGGGTTTTTGAGGTCAGTAATGAGCAGAAATCAGAAAAGGAAACACCATGCAAAGATAATTCTAAACATTGACCTTTTTTTTTTATTGATTTTTAAAGAATACAAAAAACTTTTTTTTTTCAATTCTCTACCATCAAAAGCCCCCTCAACAGATTGTTTAACTCAAACCATATCTGTAATCCTGAGGTTCTCAGCTTTCATATAGTCACCAAGATATGACTTGACAGGGATTTGAGCTTAGGCCCTCTGCATCATGAATCCACCATGTTAACCACAATCTATGAGGGACAGGTGACAAAAGGAATATCCAGGTAAAACCCATTCACAATAATTACAACCTGCTTGACCCCTAATCTGGGACACAGGCTCTGCAGAGGGAATACAGAAGGGTATAATTGCAAATGGCGCAGTACACTGGACATCTAGCTAAGGCGGAATATACCGTCACCTGGCACGTACCGACGGGTCACGTGACGCAGGTTGCAAAGTTGGACTGTTGGAGGAGACGATGATAACCCTTTGCCACTATACTCAATTCTGACAGGTAGGTGAAAAATTCAACAGCTCTTCTGCCGGTTTTTCATGTCATGTGACTACATGCTCCCTAATACTAGATTTTTATTGGCTAATGGTATGTAAACCAGGTCATGTTCACAACCAACTCTCACTTATGTGAGATTTTCACAACTATTTTCCAACAAAACAACTTTGTCAATGGTTTTAATTCAAATGAATTAAAAACTCTAGTTATGTTTTTGACAAAACATAGTTCTATGTCCAGCATAGAAGGAAAAAAGGTCGTGTACTTCTTTGAGGTGGGACGAGGTGTGTACACTCCGCTACTACATCCAGATCTGACCAGGTAAGCCGATTTTGGTGCTCCCTCACATGCAAATTCTGACACATGACCATTTGTTCTAGTTTGCTGTGCACCCATTGGCTGCTGCATTGATATTAGGTCAATATCAATGAGCATTCTCCTATTTCTAGGACCCAAAACTTAGTCCCCTGGTTTTATTTTGTGTAAAGAACAATACACTAATAAAACAAGGGGTTTCTCAGAGAATTTATTTCTAATAAATTAGAAAATAAATTGTTTTGGTTTAGAAAAATAATTCAGTATTTTTCAGTGCCAGGGTGATTCAGCATAGAATCTATGGTTGGTTGAGATCAGGATGTTTCATCTTATTCAAAGATTCATCAGGTAGACATTCAGAAGTGGTGTGTTGGTCACCATGAATTTAATTACTACAAATTCAGCCTACAGTGTATTTTTAAAGGTCACTGGTAGCCCAGTTCTCCAAAAAATAATTTTCACTGCGGTGACCTACTTTGTTTGACCTAGTTGTAGGACTCTGGTCAGTTTGGACATTGAGGGAGCTGCACCTGTCAGTAGTATATATTGTATCGGAACGGGACTATGCTTAAGTACTGTTTATTACTCACTCGAGATGCAGCCAATCAGAGGCCTCCATTTGGTCACGTGACCCGTTGCCATGGTCACGTGACCTACTTAGGACTCTCAGCCAATCAGAAGCCAGCATTCTGGGTGACCTACTGACCTACTTAGAAGCTCTCAGCCAATCAGAGGCCGGCATTCTGGTAACCATGGTAACGTGACCTACTTACGTCACGTGACCTACTTAGGCTCAGCCAATCAGAAGCCAGCATTCTGGTAACTATGGTAACGTGACCTACTTAGGGTTTTGTTTGTAAACAACACCACGTGGCTCTCTTGTTTGTAAACAACACTACGTGACACGTGACTGTTTGTAAACAAGCAAAGTTATATAACTTATATATAGAAATAAAAACACAACGAGATAATTTCTTTTTTTTTCATTTTATTCTTATTTTCATTTCAATCAAAAACACACAAGTTTCTCTCCAATAGACATTGCACGACTTGGGATAAATCCAACACCATTTCAGCAAGGCAGAGAATCTTTGCTTCCACGAAACGTCCGCCATCGCAACAACCCGTTTTTTCTGTCACAACATCATCATCGATAGCTTCTGACTCACTGTCCGGTCGCTCAGCTTTGGGATTTTGCTCATTCGCATGACGCACTTCTTGGGGTTTCTTGTTCGACATGCTTCAATTAGGAAATGAACGCAATGAGGTCCACAGGTGTCAGCAGAAGTGTTTGTAGTTGAACGCGGTTTCTTTGCCACTTGAACGGAGCAGAGCGTTCCACGAAAGACAAGAACTCCGCACTCAGCGGCGGTAAGCCGAAGGAATCAAAGTAGTACACTTCACCCGTGCTCGACACGTAAAACGCTACCCAATGCTGACCTGGTAAATGTTGCGGATCTGTGTTGCTCACGAAACAAGTGTCTTTGATAGGGTGCTTCGGAATAGTGTCACAAGAGAAAACACCTAGGAAACGATGTTTTGTGTGAACATTTTCCTTCAACACTCTACTTATTTCAAGCGTATTCATACGCTAAGTACTGCTGTCTTGTCTTCAGTTCATGTGGTAGTCGGTGATGGGATGTCGATCTCTGGTCAGCTCGACGACGTTGTCGTACACTAAGTAGAGTAGCACCGTTGTTGTCGCTTGTAGTGCCGAGCGGAAACTGACTTCCACCCTCAGCTGACCCGCTCTTATAAGGTTCACGCGACACCCGTCGTGCGATCTGTCTGGGGTTAAATCGAGGGGGAACACCGTGTAACCGTTCAGGAATTGCTCGTATGAAATACCACAGGAGCGCACGCCCTCGTACATCCCCGTTTCCGTGTGTAGCGCCAAGTACTCTCTCACGGCCGCTTTGGTTTTAAAGTCGGGCACGTAAGCGTCGTTCGGCACCTTCTGATCGTTCACTACCACTTGAAGCGAGCTGATGTCATAATGCTTCATCTTGAACGGGTTCTTGTTGTAGTTACCGTTGAAGGCGTCGTGGTCCAGGAAGCAAATCATCATCGACTTGGGAAGCTGGCCTGTGTTGGAGTGCGTGTAGCTGTGATCTCTGTTACCTTGAGGGATGGCGTACGTCGTCACCTCCACTCTGTTCACCGGGTAGTCGAAGGGGCCGTGTTCTATCACTGCTCTTTCGTGCGTTTCCGCTACAGCGTCCGCCACCAACACACGTCGCACGTAGAGCTTTGCTTTGTAGATCTTCAATTTGTAGCCCGCGTCAGGGGCGCACATCAGATAGAAAGAGGGCGCTGCCTGTTTCAGAGTGAGATTGATTTCTGTCTCTCCAACGATGAGCTTCGGTTGATGAGCCAGGTCAAAGTGCAGTCGCGCCATCAGCGAAAAGCGCTGGTCGGAGATTAGCTTCCTGCGCGCAGCGTACCCCGCATTCGCGTTAGTCAACGTGTCAAACTGACCAGGCGTATCTTCATGACGCCGCGCTTCACGTCTTTGTTGTAGTTGAGTAACCCTTCCAAGTAAGCTCGGTAAGGGTAGGTCTCGGTGTTGCCAGACACTTTGAAACCGCCGATGGAGACTTGGACGTCTTTGAAGAGCGAGTGAGCCAAGTTGTTCCCCGGAGCTACCGCGTCGGTGTTCTCTAGCGCCGCCCCGTTCGCTTTCAGCACTTGACATTCCAGATGAAGGTAATTCTCGTTCAGGTCTGTGTACTCTGGCGACTTGTTGATGGTGAAATTTATGTTACCTCCATCCTCTAAAGAGTTTTTTGTTTCTATCCCGAGGAAAGACGACTTTAAGATAGTAGTCTGAGTCGGCGCAACGGTGTGCAGGTCGAGCTCAGAGAGCGCGCACTCGTTACTGCTCTCGTGTACGTAAGCCATTGTGTTCTCTCTTCACGCTGACGACAGACTGACGCCGGCCACCTCCAAGTCTTTTTATTTATACCTAAGCGCCTAGGCGCTAAAACGGTCGAATACATCCCCTCTACGTCTCTTGCAAGAGCCACCGCCCGTCTGAGGAGAACGCCGGCGACGTTTCTTAGACGCGACAGTTTTCTTTCCTCCTGAGAACGCCGTACTCGCCAGTCTCTTCAGAGCGCCTGCGCCTCGGTCTTTCACGCTGCTCTTTAAAGTCCGACCCGCCAGCACATCTTTAGCTACACCTACACCGGCGCGGAGCAGCGTTTTTCCCACTGTCTTCAATAGCGGGGTAGCCGAGCGCATCAGACCTGCGCGTTGTAGTAATCGCTGTACCCTCTGCCAACGGTGCGCTTGGATGGAAAGTACGGAACGCGTTCACGCATCTTTTTTTTTTGTTTTAGCACTCAATAGGTCTCAGATGAAGTGTCACGGTCACCTCGCCTCTACTGAATGGGATGGAATGGCCGGATCGGTCTCTTAAATAGATGCCGACCTCGGTCAACCTCTTGGATTTCAAGGGGAAATAATCCAAATGGGGAAAACTGATAGCTTGCACGCCACCTCGACGCCTTCCGCCTCTGTCCACCGCGACGCAGCGTAACAGCGGCACTTGCATGTCGCCCAGACGTCTCTCCTGGATCATGTCGGTGTATATGTACACAGAGTGCACGTCCCCGAAAACATCCATTGAGTAGGCGCCGGTAGTCGGCGACGCGAAATACGTCTTCTCTCCGAAGCCTAGAACACATGTGAGATGCTGAGTCAGCAGGATAGCACAGTGTCTCGGCGGTTTGATGGTGACGCGTTTCGTCTTGGAGTCGTACGATAAGATCCCCATCGGTTTGAGCAGGAAGCTGGAGCCCCCTAGTCTGTCATCTCGCAACGTCTCACTCAAGCGCTCGACTAGGGTGTGGTTGCTTCCGGTGAAAATAGGAGGTATCTTGAATATGTTTGGCATCAAAGTGCGCACTTCCAAGTCTTTCTCCATCTTTTCGATCATCTGTCTTGCTTGATCGCTGATCGCCTTCTTCTTCACGGCCGGGGACAAGAACTGCTTGTATACGGCATTCGTCTGTCTCAAGTCGACCTCTCTCTTGAACCTTTTTGTTTCCGGTTTCAATCGCTGCTCTTCCGACGTGTCTGACATCTCTTCCACCGTTACATAGCTCGCTTCCTTCACACTCAGCGGGTATTTTTCGCTGAGGATTAGATTGAGCTTGCTCAGACCGATCGCGTCTTTCATTCCCCTCCAGTCTACGTGCGGTTTTCTTCTTTTGTGGAATTTAGCGCCTTTTAAAACGTTCATCGCCTCAGCTAGTGAACCCTTCGTGTGCAGAGGAACAACGATGATCAAGTCGTCGTCGTGCACGTTACTCCATTCTGTAGGGAGGATGATCTCAGTCAGAGCCGCTTCGTACGCTTCGGGCAGAAGGAGCGGCGAGTCGAAGTGAGTTCGGAAAGACGTCAAGCTGTTGTCAGGATAATACTCCATAGAGCTGTTGCTAGGTAGGGTGATGTTCATTTTTTTCTACGTTATTTTTTTGACGGGGATCCACTCGTTGAACTTGTCGTCGTAACCTAACCAACGTACGAAAGCTAGCTCTTTACCGTCGACGGTCTTGCGGCGCAACACCTCGTCTATCAGGTAGTTGTTGTCGTAACGACTCTTGTACACCTTCTGAACCTCTTCCGGGTAGAAGACGCCTTTTATCTCCTCGCCGTTGTCGTCTTTTAGCTCGAACCCTCTGCTTCCCAACGTTTTAGCAACGTCTACCACTTCCTCGCGCCAGTTTCCCTCGTACCCTTTGTCAAAGGCGCCTTTAGTTCTCAACATCCTCACTCTGTCACCCGGAGCGATGACGTCGACGGCAGACGTCTTTGTTTTTTTCTTCTTTTTCCATATTTCGTCGATTTGTTTGTTAGTTGGGAGATCTTGTCGGTAGAAAACTGTTTCGCTGTTTTCCGAGCTGACTTGAGCCGGCGCCATTTTCAACGTCTTGTGGTGAGTGCGATTGTAAGAAGACACTACATGGTGCAGTACGTCTACGTAGCGATACGTGCGCTTGTGTGTGAAATAACGCCACAGCTTCTCCTTCAGACTGCGGTTCAAGCGCTCCACTAGACTAGTGTAGGGACACTAATATTAGTATTCTAGTCGAACGCCTACAAGGTAGTTCGGGCGGCCAGAGCCAGGGGGCACCCCTATCGGAAGCGGACAGTATATAAGCTGTCCTCACCCCCTTGCTCTGGCAGACCTTCTCAGGTCTCTGACTGTGTGATATATAGAAAGTTATTTGAAAGCTAAACATACATTGATCGAACCTCATATACTTCAAGGATTAGCATTGTTGTACAGGTGAACGACTAATAAACCCTGTTTTCTTGCATCTCTACATGAAAACTGCAGTTCGAGTCCTTATTTAATCGAATTACATAAAGACGAACTCTACACTGGTGCCGTGACCAGGATTTTTATGTAGAAGATAGCGGACTGACCCTGGCAGAGGCTCAGTCAAGGAACGGGGGGGATGAAGGATCAGGGACCGAACTAGAGGATGGGGAACTGGATTACACAGTCGCCCAAATAAATGAAATCTGGGATATTGCCTCTCGAATGCATACCCCGGAGAATAAAAAATCTCGAAAGAGGAGTCTGATTTTTCGAACTCCGGGAGAATTTCCTCCCATCAGAACAGTTCCGAACACCAATCCGTTCAGAGGAAACCCATGGGCAGACATGCTTCCCTCCGAACCGAACCTCGGACATATGGAACGAGACTTGTCTAGAAGAGGTCGACAGGTCCCTGACTATGACGCCTACTGTGAAAAATTGAAAGCGGAGGAGGAGGCGATGAGGGATCGGCATACAGCCATGAATGAGGATTTGATCCAACTGGCCGACGAAAAGGCAAGGGTAATCGCCCAGAACCAGAAAGAAGCGGAAGAATTGAGCGAAGTGAAATCCCGAATTCAAGCGGATAGGAAATATATAAGTGAACAGTTGGCCCTCGAAACCTCTCAATTGGCTAAAGTCCAACAGAAGGTTAAGATCGCTCAACACAGTCTGACAGAGGAGCAAGCACAACTCCAGAAAGAAAAGGAAGAGGCTCGCCGAAGTCGTGATCTTCGGGATACCTATGAAAGCGAGATTGAGCGACAATCCAAAAGGGTCAAGAAAATCAAGGCGGATTATTCGAAGGAAGAAAAATCCGGCCAGGCCCTGCGGGAACAGTTCGAGCAAGAACGAGAGGAATTGAAGCAAGCTCGAATTGACATGAAGGCTGACCTCGAACTTATTCAGAAAAAGAAAGACGAAATCAATGATACCTACCTGGCCTATCAGAGTCAGATAGAAGAGATCCGCAAAGAAGAAGAGACTAGGAGCCGGGAACAGACGAATGAGGGAGCCCAGCCACCTAAGCACGTTGCATCCACACCTAGTCCGATATTAACTACGGTAGATCCAATAGAAACACGGGGGGTTGTTTCGGAGGGAAAGTATGAACGAACCCATGGGGGAACTGCCCCGAATGAGACTTACCGTAAAGTCACGTATGGGGGAACCGAGGAGAAAGAGATCTCTAGCACCCATGATATTACGAGCGAGGCCCCACCCAAACGAATGAACCATAGTTACGGCTCTCTGCATCCCTTTGCGGACGACACGCTGGCAGGACATAATTATACGGTACCACCACCACCGATATATAATATAACCTACCAGTATCGGGCACCATTACCCGGAGCCGGATCGAACGAAGGACATCAGTCCTATAATGAAGGGGGTGGATCGATTCCGAGCAGGGGGACCAGTGGTGCTCCGAACCCCGGAACTAATCGGGGAGGAGGCGCCGGGGCTGTGCCGAACCCTGGTTCATACGGAGGATACCCCCCCAGTCCTGATCGAACCCAGCCCAATCCAAGAGGAGGGACACCAAGACCGGTCCCTGCCCCTAGAAGGTTGACAAAACGATCATCTATGGGCCCGAGGGTTGCTGCAATAGTGGAATCCGATCCTTGTATACAGGGAATGGGGATAGACTGTTGCAGTCGGACCCGGGAGGATGAGTCAGAAATTATGGAATGGAGTCGGAGGCAGTCTGATAGACTGGTATGGAGTCATAACAGTGCCCGGAAGCCTGTTCGAACTCCCCGGCGGTTCAATGGAGAGAATTGGAAGGAAAGCTACCAAGACTTTTGCGACGATAACCGTTATCATGGGTGGGACAAGGAGGCTTCCTTGGGTCCTCTCATTAAATGGTTGAGTGAGGGTCCGGGGCAGGGGCGGTAGATGATTGGCGAGAGACGTATGGGGAAGATGGAAATTATGACCAATTGGTGGTAGCCGCCACACATATCTTTGGGGTGCTGTCCGCGAATGATCCTTGGTCGGAGTTCCAGGTACGAACACAGAAACCAAAAGAGTCTCCGAAAGTATTCGGACTAGAGCTTCAAAGATTGTTGCAAAAGGCTCGACCCTATTGGAGACGGGATGATGAATATTTCTTAGATGAACTATTCACACACTTTATAAAAGGACTGAGGGATCCGTCCCATGCTGAACTCGTCCAGAAAGAATGGGGACGAGGATCATCAATGGTAGACTTCTTTTTGGCTATCGATCAGCACGAGAAGAAGAAACGGCTACTTTCTGGGTTCGTACCCAACCAAAGAGTGGCGTCTGCACATACGGCCACTCAAGAAGAGAGCGATTCGGACGATGGTTCGGAAGAGGAAAGAATTGCAGCCATAGGGGGAGATAAGTGGGATCGAAAGAATCGGTAGAAGAAAAATGGTAGTAAGCCACCCGAGAAGGAGAAGCCAGTAGATGCAAGCTCTAAGCCAATCCCTACCCCCCAGGTGGTAGCGTCATCAGAGAATGAGAAACGGTTGATGGCCATGATGGAAGAAATGAAAGGATTGTTGGACTATCAGAAACGACTGAAGCTAGATCGAGCAACGGTGAAGTGTTTCAGGTGCCAAGAGACCGGACATTTCGCAGCCGAATGTACGGCCGAGAAACCAGTTTGGAGAGAAAGGAAGAGAGAAGAGACGGGAAATTAGAGGGGGTTGTCCGTGAAGGCAAGCTGACGACCCCGAATAAGGTATGCCAGGGTACAATCCATACGAACGCGATTGAGGAGTCTGTAATGTATCCGCCCAGCAGCATGGGAAATGCTGATGAGCCGAAAACATGTGGGGCTGGGGGTATTGGTGAGACAGTTGCCAGGGAGAGCAAAGAAGGGAAACCGATCACCAATAGAGAGGAAGGTTGGGTAGAAGAACTATCCAGGATCGGGGGGATCCGCCTTCCCCAAGGTCATCCGTGTCTGGAGTATTTGAAAGGATTCGGATTCAATTTTGACATGGCAGACGACATCAAACGGTTCGCAAGTAATCCCTCAATGATGGGAGGAAAGAGATGGTATGTGTCTGTATCTGTAAACGGCAGAATGGGGGAATTTTTGTTGGATACCAGAGCTAGCCACTCTGCTATGTCGAAAAGATTCTTCGATCTGGTGTCGAACATGGATGATGACCTCACAACGAGGGTAAATGCATGTGCGGCTGATGGGAGCAAGATACGAACGTTTGGTAGAACTTGTATGATCATCTTGGTGGGTGGTAGGGAATATGTCATTTCCCCTACTGTCGCTGGGATAGAGGACGATGGTATCATTGGGATGGATTTCGCTTCCTTATATGGGGTAAAATTGGACCCCGTCACTGGAATGTTGAAAGTAAATCATCCCTACAAAGACAGGATACAATGCCTGGCACGAGAAGTTAGTGGAGTAGCGAGTGTGGTACAGACGGTAAAAATACCTCCCGGAATGGCATGTGATGTGTTAATAGCCTCCAGTAGGATGAAGAGGGGCGTTCCGGGGGTTTTTCGAACCTAATGTGACAGTGTTGGGAAAGAAGGGTTTGGAATCGGCCGACACCCTGATAGGCAATATAGCATGGGGTGTAGCCCCTATAACGAACCCGGGTTCGAAAACCATCTACCTGGAGAAAGGCACTGTAGTGGGAGAAGTGATATCCGCGGAAGCGGTCACCAGTAGCTTTGAGAATGGAAGTGGACTAGTCCCGAACAATGAAGTGATGGAAGAGGGATTGGCAAAGTTAATAGAGGGATCCGGAGTAGAGACGGAGGAACAGAGGAATGCCCTGAGGGAGATGTTAACTGAGTGTAGTTCAGCCTTTGCGCGGCCCGGAGAGCCGTTGGGACGAACGGATCGAGTCCTACACACAATTAACACGGAAGGGGCGAATCCAGTAAAGATACCATATAGACGTCTTCCGCTGGCAAAAAAAGTGGTGGCGGAGGAAGAGATTACGAAGATGTTGGCGGAAAGAGTGATAACTCCTAGCACTAGTCCTTGGAGTAGTCCAGTATGTATGGTAACAAAGAAGGATGGGAGTATCCGATTCTGTATAGACTACCGAAAACTAAATGGCTTAACTAAAAAGAATTCGTATCCGCTCCCCCGGATAGATGAGACCATTGATTCCCTCGGAGGAAATAAATGGTTTTGCACGATTGATTTGCAGTCTGGTTATTGGCAGGTGGGAATGAAAGAAGAGGACAAGGAGAAAACGGCGTTTTCGAGCCATGTAGGGTTGTTCCAGTATAACGTGATGCCATTCGGACTCTGTAATGCTCCGGCCACGTTTGAAGCAATGATGGAGACTTTACTGAGTGACTTATTGTGGAAGAAATGTCTAGTGTATCTGGACGATGTAATAATATTCGGAAAGACATTTGAGGAATGCCTGGGGAACCTGAAGTTGGTGTTGCAGCGAATAATCTCGAATGGATTAAAGCTGAAAGCTAAAAAGTGTAATATGTTTCAGAAAAGTATTAACTATCTAGGACGGATCATCTCTACAGATGGGGTGAAGGCTGATCCGGAGAAGGTTAAGACGGTAACAGACTGGAGCATTCCTAAAGGACCGAAAGAAGTAAGATCCTTCCTAGGATTTTGTTCTTATTATAGAGATTTCTTACCAGGATACTCCCGGATAAGTTATCCAATACAATGTCTTTCGCACTGGACCCCAGGGAGACGTAAGGAGAAGTTCCCATGGGGGAAAGAACAAGGGGAATCATTCGAACTGATTAAGCGGTTGTTCGTGGAAACACCGGTTTTGAAATACCCCACTGCGGATGGTCATTTTATATTAGACACTGATGCGAGCAATGAAAGTATAGGGGCAGCTTTGTCTCAAGTCCAAGATGGGAAGGAGGTTCCAATCGCATTCGCAAGCAATACAATGAGTAAGGCGCAAAGAAATTATTGTACGACAAAGAGGGAATTATTGGCAGTGGTAGTATATACTAAGAAATATAAGCACTTCTTGTGGGGATCTGATTTTACGTTACGTACGGATCACTCCTCCCTGCGGTGGCTATTAAACTTTAAGGATGCAGAAGGTATGATAGGACGGTGGTTGGCCCACCTATCAGAGTTCGGATTGGACCATAGCCAAATTCAGCATAGAAAGGGGGCTAAGCATGTGAACGCTGATGCGTTGTCGCGAATCCCGGTGAGGAAGTGTCAGAATGACGGATGTGATGATTGTGGGAAGCATAATGCCGTGTTGGCAGGAGTCCGAAAGCCTTTTAGAGATCTCGAACCCGTGATACTGGAATGGGACGAGAACTCCATTAAGAGCTTCCAGGAAAGAGATGCGAATAGTATCCGTCTGAAGATGTTACTTCAAGAAGGAAGGGTCCCGACTCGGCCAGCATTATCGTTGGAGAATAGGGAGATGAGGCGACTAATAGCTCAATGGACAGAGTTAGAGGTGGTAAATGGACTGATCTATAGGTGGAAGACGAATGCTTTGGGAAATAAGTCAAGACAGATCTTTATTCCTACTGCCATGCGAAGGGATATAATGTTCTTTTGCCATGGGCATCGGACCAGTGGCCATTTTGGGAGAAAACGGTCTCTGGAAAGGCTGGCTAGAATGTATTACTGGCCAGGTATGAGTACGGATCTGTTGAGATGGATAGACACTTGTCCGAAATGTTGTACGAGCAAGCCCGGGCCTGGGCTGGGTAAAATGCCCTTAACCCAGGAATTGTTTGGAGTGAGGTTCGCAAGAGTGGCAGTGGATATAATTACAGGATTTGTGACAACTCCAGAAGGGAATACATGTATGATGGTAGTAACAGATTACTATACGAAGTATACGAAGGTATTTCCAATGAAGGATCACAAAGCAGCAACTTGTGCTAGAATGTTGGTGAAGGGATGGATACTATACTTGGGAGTGCCTCTGATGTTGCATAGTGACCAAGGGAGAGAGTTCGAATCGAATCTATGGCAGGAAATGTGTCATCAATTGGCCATTTGCAAGACCCGAACCAATCCGTATCGACCACAGAGTGATGGTCAGGTGGAGAGATTCAATCGTACCCTAATACAGGTCCTAAAGAGTTTGATAAATCAGGAAATGGATGATTGGGATGAGCAGTGTGACTTTGTTTGCCATGCTTATAATAGCACGGTACACGCGAGTACGAACTGCTCTCCGAATCTGTTAGTATTCGGAGAGGATTTGATTATGCCAGCGGATCTGGTGTTCGGAGTAGTGGGAATGAACCCAGATGTCCCGTGTCAGATCATGTTTGTAGAAGCGTTGAAAGAACAATTCAGGAAAGCTTATGAATTAGTAAGAAAGGAGTTAGGAAAGACGGCTAAATGGCAGAAAGTAGGCTATGATACTAACCTAAAGGTTCGGCGGTTTGCGATAGGGGACTTAGTAGCGAGATACCACGAACCCCTGGTTGGCATCAAGCTGAGAGACAATTGGGACGGTCCGTGGAGGATCACCCAAAGAATAAGTGATGATACAGTCCTGATGAGAGATACGTTCGGGAGGAATCAGAAATCGAATGTGGCCCGGTTGAAACCATGGAAAGGGAGAGAGTACTCCTCGGAAATGTTCAAAATGGGACAAGAAGAGAAAGACGAGATGAAAAGAGATTTAGATAGAGTAATCGAGAAGAGGGGTCCGGGTAGGCCCAGGAAGGTGAAGAAGGAAGCGGTGCAAATTAAATCATCTCCAAAGAGATCGGAGAAAACAAAGAATGTCTCGGCAGGTGTAGACAAGAAGAGAAGGACTGTCCCCTCTGTGGCTACGAGGGAACGGGCGAGAACCTCTCCGAATGTCAGGTGTAAAGAGAATCCAGTAGGGGTTCGTCGCAGCCCTAGATTGAGGGTGAGGGGTGCTGTTACCTAACCTGAAACACAACGATGTAATCAGTTAAATATTGTCATAATTACCGGGGTAACCGGGTAATTCGTCTTCTATGTAGGAATGATCACGATAAAAGTCAGAAATCCAACAAACTTACCTGTGAATATGCCAGTGGGTAATGGACGGATAATCCGGCGGATTAGTAGTTGCTATCCGTATTTAGATCCATAATGACTCGAGATGAATTCGACAGGGCGGTGAGGATATCAGTGCTATAATTACCTGATCGTAATGCGTGACGCGCGGGAAGGGTGAATGATTGTTTATATTTTGCAAGCGCGCGAAAACTGAAGTCTCGCCGAATGCGCGGTATCTCGCGAGACCGACGCGCGTGCGCAAAGGTCGACGCGGGTCAACGATCCGCCATATTTGTTTACGGTTCGCCGGACAGAGCAAGGGGAAGCGTATCAGAGCACAAAAGCGAGGAGATAAAGACTGTTTGAAAGTGAACTCGGTGTATAGCAGGTGGGTGAAGTCGCCAGGATCCCGCAGAAAGGGTCCTGGTACCTGTCATTCATTTTTTATCGAGTGAAAGAACTTTTTGAGTGTCACGATGGCTTCGGCGTCTGGCTCTCATTCCGAACGATCGGCCCTCGACGAGGTGTCCGAAGCATTTATGGAGACTGAGGCGATGTCGCCAGTTACCAAGAACGAAGAAAGTGCATTGAATGAGGATAATTCCGAAACAGAGGAGGTTAGCATGAGAATGGAGATTGACGAAATCCTGGAACGATCAGACGAGCCGCTGCTCGAACCGAATCTGGCCGGATTTAAATCAAGGTACGACGGTCGGGAAATCCATATTCACGACCGGATCTTAAAAGGAGAACGAAAGTGTTGGGACGCAACCACCAGGGACTGCGTTCGACACTTCCTATCCCCGACCGAGTATGCAGCACTGCCATCCGAATGGCTGCTGTTTTATAACCGGACTGAGGCTGGACTGCAAGTGAGTCAGTCGTTCCGAAGGGCCATGTTCGATTGCGAAATCGCATATCGACAGAATCGCCTTCCGAACATTCCGCATGTATTGACTGACCATACGGGAATGGGGGTTACCGGAATGGACATCGCAGGAGAGGTCCTGTACCGGGAACCAGACATGGAGAAAGAACCCAGGACTGCGGAGTACTGGGTCGAACGAGCGGAGCATCCGGACGTCCCGAGGCTCTACACTCTGAATGGAGACGAATTGCTTCGTCGACTGGAGGAGTGTTCAGAGCCGGAGGAGAAATTGAACGAAATCATCAGTACGATGATTCGAGAGGGGACCTACGCCACTAGGGCCTATGTTCCCGGGTTAGAGGAGGAGATGAGCTCTGCCCAGCATAAAGAACGACTGGCATCAATCCGAAAGGGGAAAGCAATCCTGAAGGCCGCCAAGAATAAGGGCAGTCTGTCGACGGAGAGCGAAACCGACGGAGAGGAAAACACAAAGAAAACGAAAGTTAAAGGCGTGAAGGGAAGAGCAAAGAAAAAGTCTCTGACCGACACCGAATCTGACAGTGACCAGGGTGCCTTCACACCGGTCCTGTCAGCGAAAGAAAAAAAGAAGTTGAAGGAATCTAAGAAAGACACAAAAATGACTGTGCCTCCGAAAGTGATTGCTAAAGTCACAGAGGTAGTGGGCAGGAAAGATCCTTCAAGTGATAATCCACTGAAAGGACGGATGGCTGCCGTTCAGGCTGCTGCCACCGCCAAGGTCGGCAGTATTATTAAAGGAGCCACTAAGAAGGCCGTCAAAGTGACTGAACCCGAAGACAGTCCGGACGACGAGTCTGGACCGGACTCGGGTGGCGAGCCTCCAGAAACCGATCCGGATCCAACTGCAAAGGATCCGGAGGAGAAGATGGAGGTTCCGAATGAGGAGGGACCAGAGGAGGAAGAAGAGGGAGAGGATAAAGAGGGGTCGAAAGATGAGGAGGAGCATGAAAGAGAACAACGAATCTGGAAGAATAGTGAGGCGAAGTTCGCACACTTCATTCCGGGTTCGTTTGAAGAGTGTGCGAAGGGCAAGAAAGCGTATGGTTGCCCCGAACCCCGAAATATGAATGGCGAAAGTGATGACGAAGATTGGATTCGGGAAACCGAGGACGATCCCTTGCCATCAGAGTTCTATATGGAGTGGTTTCAACAATTAATGAAATATCCCGAAAGTTACTACATAAGAGACCAGAAGTCGAAGTTGCGCTGGGCCTACTTATGTTGGTATCTGAAGGACGGTGTGCGGTATTGCCCGTTCACTATTTGCATAGAAGAGAAAGGAAAGGACCGGACATATCCAACAGCGATGCGGTTCCTAAGGCATCTGTGCGAACGGCACTTCCACCACACAGTGGTCTACGAATGTGCCAATTCGAAAGGACAGAGGGATAGCGCAACCTGTAATGGTTGCGTTACTCCGAGAAGGGGTGTGATGCTTCGCCATCTGAAGTTTTGTCACAGCCCGGGACTGAGTGCAGCACGCGAGAAAGTAATGAGTCTGCACGATAAAGTGATGATGGAATACAACAGAATGATCCCTTCGGACTTCAAGCATATCCATGTGAAGACCGATTCATTCTGTAATGTGCATGAGTCCACGAAGGGCAAGCTATGTGCGAGAATTGCATTAGTGAGAGCTCGAGGGAAATTTCAAATGACGAACGAACTATTCTCTAGAGTGTGTGAATGGAGGGGTGATCCACCCAAGGCAAAGATTGATGAGAAGAGGCGGGCTAGCCGCAGTCCAGCGAGTGGCAGAGGAAAGAAATCTCGGTCCGATTCGCCCGAGAGTATCAGTCGCCCATGAGTGGGAGGTCGGACACACGTCCGTCCTCGTCAGCATCATCGGCATCAGCGTCAGCTTCGCAGAGTGATCATCCACCTGCTTGGTTCGACAGGAAAGATCCGACCCCTGCGCCGGAGTCGGGTAACTTCCCCGAATTATGTGGACAGAAGGTTCCTGAACGTGTCGAACCTGTAATGACTCAGATTCCGGACAATAGGCCCCGACTGAGCACAAGACCGGTGGATATGTATTTTGATCCGAGTGACAGAGTGGTTTGCGCCCAAGCCCAGCAGGCAGTGGACGATTTCCAAGACACACAGAGGGAATTGGCTGTCCGATACAATCAGGGGGTGGCGAATTTATTCGCCCGCTCTCTGGTTGAACAGGAAGCCAAGACAAGAACGTCCCTGGAGAAAGATAACGAGGTACTTCTAGCCGCCGAAACGAATACAATTCGGAACGAAGCCAAGCTAGCCGCATCACGGACTGCTTTGGCTCAAAAACGTCTGCAGGAGTCAAATGACCGGAACGAGGCTATGAACGTCAAGTTCCAGCAGGTATTTGGAGTGTTCTTGGACGATTGGGATGGCACCCGCGAATCCGCTCTGGAACTACTAAAGAACCAGAGTGAGGAAGGGTGAGCCCACGATTCGAGAGTGAGAAAATATGAGTGATTTGATATTCGAAAGAGAATGAGTTAGTGTAGTATGAACGTCTACTGAACCCTTGAACAGCAGTAACCGGAGTACGCAGGAGGAATACGGTGACCAAACATCTGAAGAGGAGAGCACCAATCACCCGTTCGAAAGAACGTGTCTGTTCAGCCGGAACAGAGACAGCAGTACGAACAATGAAGAGGAGAGCACCACTAACCCGTTCGAATGAACGTGCCTGTCCAGTTTGGGACAGGACGGCTGTTGAAGAGGAGAGCACCACACACCCGAGTCCTTCCGAAAGGATGGTACTTCGTGCCTAACCAATGTTGAAAAAGGTTAGGATGGCTGCCTCGATCTTCAGATTTTTTTGTTCCTGTTTTTTTTAGTCATGAGAGATGTCAAGTTGCTCTAGTCGCTAATCTATATATGTTTGTATGTATACTATACATGTGTCCTTAATAATTCGAAATGTGTCTAGCCGTTCGAATGTATTACCACCTATGTAAATAATATTAGTTTTGTATATCTTTATATACCCTACTTTGTTCACGACGTAACATAACGCTTTACTAAAATAAACTCAGTTGTATGAGTTTATATTATATTGTATATATATTTAAAAGAGTAAGCGTATGTAATGTCTGGGGGGGGTGGTGTAGGGACACTAATATTAGTATTCTAGTCGAACGCCTACAAGGTAGTTCGGGCGGCCAGAGCCAGGGGGCACCCCTATTGGAAGCGGACAGTATATAAGCTGTCCTCACCCCCTTGCTCTGGCAGACCTTCTCAGGTCTCTGACTGTGTGATATATAGAAAGTTATTTGAAAGCTAAACATACATTGATCGAACCTCATATACTTCAAGGATTAGCATTGTTGTACAGGTGAACGACTAATAAACCCTGTTTTCTTGCATCTCTACATGAAAACTGCAGTTCGAGTCCTTATTTAATCGAATTACATAAAGACGAACTCTACACTAGCTTTGATGTCGTCGTTCTCGCCAGTGAAAAACTCGATGCCCTCGCTCTTCAAGTGATCTTGAAAGATCTTGTTCACAAACTCTTTCCCCTTGTCTGTCTGAACAGTGCGCGGTTGTCTCTCGCCAGTGTCTGTCATCTTTTGGAACGGCCCACGCATACCTAGAGAAAACGTCGATCGCCGTCACCACGTACCGGAAGCGGTCGTTGTGAGACGCCAAAGCCTGCATGTCCATCAGATATATCTGCCACTGCTGATCGATTGCACCGGTTATAGTCTTGTTCCTTGCGAATTTTCTCCGAATGGGTTTATGTTTAGTGTAGGCGTCCAGCGACACTAAAGCATCTCGGATGACGGCCGGGTTTAGGTGGCGAAAATGATGTTTCTGGAGTTTAGTCACGCTAGTGAAACTGGAGGGTGCTTTGACGTCGGTATATTTAGCTACTACGCGCTTCTTTTCTTTTTCCTTCTTGGTCAGTCTCTTCACTGCTTTTCCCATCGTCGGCCTGATGGAGTAGCACCAGGAGCGGGAGTGTACGACGCCTGCGCTAGGCGGTTGCGACTTTTCTTTTTCTTACTCGCTGCGCTGCTATATGACGACGGTTTCACTGTAGTCGGAGTTTGGAAAAGTTCACCGCCCTCGTCGTCGTCAGAGGATTGATCGTCCACCTGGAAAGAAGAGCCTGCTGCTGCTGCTTCTTCTTCTTCTTCCGAGTCGGAGCTCGCTCGTTTCCGACCTCTGTCAGTAAGCCGTGTGTCCAAAGGTTGGCCAGGTCTGCTCGCTTTATACAGATAGTTTCCGATCAAGGAGTCTGTGGGATCTGTTTCGTGCAGCGCTTTTGTGAACGGAGAGTAGCCCGCCGGTCTGCTCGCCGTCTTCCTGAACCTGGCGGCGTCGCTCAGTAATTCCACTATGTTGATGTGACGCTCAGGTTGTATTCTCCGACCCGACATCTCGCGCACCGTACCGTCCTCGTTCCACTTGACCAGACCGGATTTCTCCAATTTCTTGTACAGCGCAGCGGTCCGGATGCGATTCCTCTTGGGAACTTGGTTCAGCAACCGCTCAAGTAGGGAAGCGCTGGCTTCTTCAGCAGACTGACGGAGGTGAGCCGGTGGCGAAGAAGTGTAGGATGAAGAGATGTTGCTGTTGTTGGGATTCGCGAGAAAAAATTGCAATCTATTCAACAACCTTCGGTATTTCAACATTTTCTCGCGCGATTCCAAAGTGGGATCGTTCAACACTAAGTCCAAGTCCCTGTAGATAAACTGTAGCACCTGGTGCAATGCCGCGTTGGGATGAAGGGATTGTTCTGCCTGCTTGTGGTAATAGGCCATATCGGTAGGTAGGCGGGCGGCGGTGGCAGGGGTAGAAGAGGAGGCGGCGGAACTCTCGTTCTTTTCACTACGCTCATCAGGAAGAGGAGGAAGGTTTGGAGCAGTAGAAGTACTAGCAGCAGCGACTGCAGTAGTAGCAGCGCTACTACTAGCAGCAGTGGGCACATGATGAAGTAGACCTCCTCGTGATGATTTGTAGAGCGTCTCAGGATCCACGAGCGCTAAGCGTTTGTAGTGTTGTTGCTGCTCTGAGTCTGTCATAGGGGCGACGGTGGCGATGGCGCTGGCGGTGGTGGTAGTGGTGGTAGTGTCGGCGAGTAGGTGTCGAATGAGGTGTCTCATATACGGAGAATGCTCTTTATAAGCGGTAAGGCCATCCCTATGAGAGCCGGAATGAGGAAACCTCCCTGTTGTACCAAGACGCGTCTCTTTTTTTTATGGGAGTAGATTTTTTGCCGACCTCCCTCAACACGTCAGCCGATTCTCGAAGCTTGTCCAGTTGTTTGTCGCTGAGCGGGATGTTCCCTACGAGTAAATTGTGACAGATCTCACTCAACGCTGCGATTAGATCGTCGCTTCCAGAGTCTATTAAATGCAAGCAGTCCTTTGGCGAGCACTTAGCTAAGTGCTTGAGAGTGCCAAAGTGTCTTTCGAGTAGATGAGAAGCCATTTTGCTACTACTTTCTCTTCTTCTTTTTTTTGTCTAGCGGTACGAATACTAGCTGAGAGTGTATGGATGTCAAAGAGGAGGGTATTCTCAGATCGTCAGGTGTTGACTGCTTGAAGTCCAGAAGGAGGTATGAGTGAGGCCGCTTGAGTTCATGGGTAAATATACTAGAGAGGGCCGCCGCGTTGGAGGGAAACACCTGGCGAGACAGACTAGCTATTTGCCCCATGTCGCGCGGGTTCTTGAAAACGATCATGTAGTGAGCATTCAGACTCATAGTTCGAAAGTCGGGTGATTTCTGGAATAGGTTCTGAGTGATATATATGACGCTCACGTTCCAGTGATGGGAGTATTTAGTAAAGATGTCAGCTACCACTTGCTGATTGGAACTGCTCATCAGATCGTCCAATATCAGTAGAGTGTGTGGTCGTAAAGTGTCTTCTGCTACTTCCACGTCTCCCGCTATAGACTCTTTGCTAGGAAGACTTTCTCTGAATTCCACACCGTACTGATTTTGCATTTTTTCAAACAGAGGTTGCCACTCGCCGTAATGGTAAAAAGTCTTTTCCACCGGCGGCGTGACCAAATTGTTCACGTCGCTCAGAAATTGATCCACCAAGCGCGATTTTCCACAACCCGACGGATCGCTAATGATACAACTAAAGGGTCCTTGTAGTCGAGCGTCGAAATGAATTTCTGTGAAGAGTTTGCTTTTACTACTCGACATTTTTGTTTTTTTCAGCACGCGTCAGAGAGTAGTTGTGTGTCTGACTGTCTGCTGTGTTTCTCACTCGAACGTTCGGTAGTGAATGGTTGTGGAAAAAGTCAGCGGACCTTTTTATTGATACCGGACGGTGTCACAGTAGCGGCGGCAGAAGTGTCTTTTTTTCTTTTTATTTTTGCGATAAATTCTATTTTCACTCAATAGTCATAAATGTTTGTATCAGACTCCAGAGGAGTCTGATACAAATATTTATTTTTAAAAAAAAGAAGAGGAGGAGGGGAGGAGGAGAGAAAAGCGCAGATCAATCTTTTTTTTTTTTTTTTTTTTTTGATCATATCTAGGCAAAGCTCGTCGCTTTGCCGCTTTTTTTTCTTTTTCTGTGTTGTGACACGATCGTCTCTAAAAATCAATAAGGAGTGCGAGCGCGGCGGTGACAAATACATATTGGAGCGTATGGTTTAAAATAGTGCGTCCCTATCTCCCAAAAAACCGATCGGCTTGTCGAATCATTTCATAGCGCTTATTCTCACTTTATAAGGCAGGGTGAGAGTAGCAGCGCTCTTTCTTTTCATGAAACGCCCAACGAGTGGGGGCGCTGCGAGCGGCTATTATGCATTGGTGGAGTAAATACTGTTCTGAGAAGACAGCTCTCGGCCATGTCGCTACGTTTTCCTTTTCCGCTCTTGTATAACGACGATTTCTTTGGCACTCGGCTTTGCTTTTCTCGAGAATTTGGAACGCTTCAAGAGAAGCGTGAGCCTCAACTACGTGACGCTCTCTACTTTGAGATAAAAAAATAGCCGGGCAGTTGAGGAGGGCACTTTGTTCGCGTGTCCGTCTTTTAAAAACTCGCGCCCTCTGCGGCGCCATATTTCTTTCCTCCGAAAAAAAAAGACTGAGGGAAAATAAAAATTTTTAAAACAAAAAGCTCAAAGAAAAAAATAAGCAATAAGCAGACTCAGCTCGAAATTTCCTGCTGACGTGTAAGTGTAGCGGTAGTAGTGATGGCGGTGACGGTAGGGGCGGCCGGGTGACTGCAGGCGGTGGCGGCGGTCGGCTGGCCGGCAGGGGGCGGTGACGGTGGCGGTGGTAGAAGGGTGTGTGGAAAGAGAATGCATCTCAGTCTTTTATAGGAGCGACGAGAGTTCGACTTAGTCTGACATTTTCAGCTGTCGCATGCTGACCTGCTGCTATCATAAGAGAAACAAAAGCCCTAATCACGCTTTTCAGCTGGATCCTTCCACCCACCAGTCATGGATCCAGATGGGAGGGTGGTTTAAAATTAATCTGTGTACCGACTGTCATACAATAGTGTAATTAGTTGAACGCGTGTTACCTGTATAAAGGATTAGGAGGTCATGGGCTTAGAGTGTGTATAGAAAGCAACTACAGGTAGCGTGAACAAAGCGGCCCCCTCCCTTTCTGTCACTCTGTCTGTGACTAGAGGGTGCGCGTGTGGTAAGCGACTTAAATCTAAAGAAAAAAAAAATCACCCTCTCCTGTCGTCAGCAGTCAGCTGGCCGGCGGCTGGAAAATGTGATTAGAGGGGTGAGCGCGTAGTAAGCGACTTAAGTCTAATCTAAAGACCTGCCGTGAGTGGGCAGCTGGCCGGTGGCTTGAAAAAGGGAGGAGTCGCCGCCCTACCGCGGAGTAAGGGTATATAAGGGGAGTGAAACCGTCTTCGTCATCATCATCATCATCATTCTCTCTACTACTACTACTACTACTACTACTACTACCACCACCACGCCTCAATTTGCAGATCACCATGATGGAAAGCTACGACCGTGACATGAAGTGGTATGATGAAGCAGCGCGCGAATGTGAAGCTGCTGCTGTAGCCGCTGCTACTGCTGCTGCTAGTGCTGCTCATCGTGCTACTGCTGCATTTACTGCTGCTGTTAGTGACGCTCGTTGTGATGGCGTTGTTGTTGCCGCTGCGGCTGTGACTGCTGCTGTTGCTGCTGCCGATACAGCTACTAATGCCGCCGATGCCGACGCTGCTGCTGCTGATGCTGTTGCGGCTGCCGATGTCGCCGCTGATGTCGCTGCTGATGTTAGGACTGCTGCTGCTAGTGTACGCTCTGTTGCCCTTGCTACTGCCGCTGCTGCTGTTGTTGCTAATGCTCACGCTACTGCTGCTGCCGCTGCTGCTGGTGCCGCTGCTGCCGATGCTGCTGCCGCTGCTGCTGATGCTGCTGCTGATGCTGCTGCTGATGCTGCTGATGTTAGTAGTCGCGTCGACAAAGAATCGTCATTTGTCACATTTAAGCCTCCAGTTGAATGCGCGACGGGTAGTAGGGCTACCAACGCGACGGCCGGATGGTGCAAATGGTGTCGTCGCTTCTGCTCGTGCTCTTGCTTTTCTTCCTGCCCTACCTGCTGCTGCTACAGTATAATAGTGTTATAGTGTTTGAATGAGAACGCGCGTACTTACACATAGACACTGTAACAGATGTGCTTTTTGAAAATATAATTTTAGCATAACATGAAATTATCTTGTTGTGTTTTATTTTCTATATATAAGTTATATAACTTTTTTTTGTTTACAAACAAAACACGTCGCGTCACGTGTCACGTGGTGTTGTTTACAAACAAGAGAGCCACGTGGTGTTGTTTACAAACAAACCCTAAGTAGGTCATGTTACCATAGTTACCAGAATGCTGGCTTCTGATTGGCTGAGCCTAAGTAAGTCACGTGACGTAAGTAGGTCACGTTACCATGGTTACCAGAATGCCGGCCTCTGATTGGCTGAGAGCTTCTAAGTAGGTCAGTAGGTCACCCAGAATGCTGGCTTCTGATTGGCTGAGAGTCATAAGTAGGTCACGTTACCATGGCAACGGGTCACGTGACCAAATGGAGGCCTCTGATTGGCTGCATATCGAGTGAGTAATAAACAGTACTTAAGGTGGATCGCTACCTCTTGAATATGGGCAGACTGCGCAGGTATCTGCGCATATAGCTTAAATGTATCAGAATAAGCTAATATTGCATAATCTGATACATATATATCCTGAATAAGCCATGTTAAAAATTTGGGAGATTTCAAGCAAAATTGAGTGTTTTTTTGGACTTTGAAAATTTTATATATTTGTAGCCAGTGATATTTGCTATTTTTATCGAAAGTTAGAATATTGAAACTATTTACCAATAGATCATTATCTAGAATGATGTAGATCTGATTAAGTTACTTAGAATAACCAAGGGTATAAATTATAGCCATTTTCCACTTTGATTCTAGCCATTTTACACTTTATTTTTAGCTTTGAATGTAAGATTTAGACCGATTTTGCTATATTTTTTAACTTCAAATGCCAAAAAACCTAAAAATATGCCCGGGACCCCCTATCAAAATCACTTTCATATGTTAGCAAATGATCTGAACTAATTTTTGAGAGAGTTAAACAAATTCTGTTAATTTTGAATACTATTTTTAGCCAATAAGGCTACAAAATAATAGCAATTTATTCCTATTCCTTCCAAAAACATCATATTTTTACCCAGAATGCCATGGCATACAACTGTAAAATTAATTTTGCAGCAAAGTGGAACATATAGGTGTTTCATATGTGAAGTCTTACATTTCTGTGCATAATGGTTGATATTCAAAAAAATTATTGAAGTTTGCACACTTTTTTCTCATTTTTAGAGAAAAATTAAAATACTTAAATTTTTCAAAATTCTGTATCTAAAAAAGTAGGTCGGGACCCCCTATTTTTCTTTTCATTTTTCGATTCTATATGATTCAGCCTGTCTGTAGAAAAAATTTTGAAACATTCTGTTAACTTTGATCAAAGGGTAGCGACCCACCTTAAGCAAGGTCCCGTTCCGATACAATATATACTACTCCTGTCCTAGTGCAACCTACCTAAGGTAGGATAATCTGTTTTCCTGGTCAAAAGTAATAATATAGTTTTAGGTTAGGGGTCGGATCAATCTTTAAATTGAGAATCTCCCTTTACTGTTGGTGTGACATACAGGGGTACTGTAAATTGCTTTTTGAATCCTGGGGAAACCCGAGGGGATTCTTTTAGCGTTTACACCCACAAAAATGCATGTTCCAACGTGGGGGAAAAAATTACGAGGCCTTTTCAGGGTGACACCTAACCGAAGCCTTTCTCCATGATGTTCATCCCTTGAGGGACAACACATTTGAGTCGCTGTATCCAGTTCCATTCTAAGTTGTCCTTAGTTTTTTGGCATGTTTGGAGAGGGGGTCTTCATACACAAACTCCAGGATGTAGATTTTCACATCATCCATCCTGTTGTGGCCCGGTCTGTTGAAGTGGTAAGCCACTTCACTTTTCCCATATCTTTTGAACTCTATGTCCTGTAGGTGCTCACCCATTCTGCAGTGTGAAGGTCTTTTGGTTTCACCAATGTACCTTTTCCCACAGCATTTGCACTCGATGCAGTACACCAAGTTAGAGCTTTCACAGCAGTTGTTCTTTTTTGTGTCTTTGAACACATTTTTACTCTGCTTGATTTTTCCCGTTTTGTCCAGTCTAGGACAAATGTCACAATCCTCTGTCTTGCAGTTGTTGCTTTTGACAGTGAGGGTGCTGTTGTCTGCATTCTCATCCCTTACTGGATGATAGTCTACTTTTGCTCTGCAAAGTAGGTCTCTCAAGTTTTTGGGTCTCTTGTATCCCAACACCAGTTTTTTCCGCTAGAGATTCCTGGTTGAGCTAGATTCCGCTAGGTCATCCCACCTTGACTTAACTGTTTTTTGCATTTTGTTATAGTTTGGTCTGAAGGTGGCACTTAAGAAGACTCTCTGGTCTTCCTCACCGTTTTTAGGTTTGAGCTTGACCTTCTCCTTCAGGAGTTCGTCGCGGTCTTGTGCCTGTGCTTTTTTCCTGGCTTGTTTCAGGATGTCTTCAGGGTATCCCCGGTCCCAAAAAAGTGACTCTTTCTCATTCAGAGCTTTTTCAAAGTCACTTTCTTCCTGACAGATTCTCCTCAGTCTGAGGTATTGGCTGTAGGGTAGACCCTTTTTCATGTGAGGTGGGTGTGCTGAGTCGTAAGACAAGTAGCTGTTGGTGTCAGTTGGTTTAGTGTACAGGTCAGTGTACAGACTACCATCCTCATGTATTTTAATGGTGGTGTCCAGGAAATTCACTCCCTATTTTGACCATTCTGAGTTGAATTTAATGGTTGTATGTGCCTCGTTCAGATAGGCCAACCATTTCTTCATTTCTTCTTCTCCATGATCCCAGATGAAGAAAATATCATCTATGAATCTGTACCATACCCTGGGCTTCATGTGATAGTTTTCTATCAGCTTCTCCTCCAGGGCCGTCATGAACAAATTGGCGTATGATGGGGCCACTCGGGTTCCCATTGCAGTGCCACTGATTTGGAGGAAATTTTCCCCATTGAATTGAAAATTGTTGTTTTTCAATACAATGTCCAGTGCCTGAACCAGGCTCTGATTCTTGGGGTTTATTTCCTTGTCTCAAATTGTCATCCAGTAGTTTGGCAATACTCTCTATACCTTCATCATTTGGGATGACAGGTATAGAGTGAAGTCACATCAAGTGTGCCAATAATACTGTCTTCTGACACCTTGTCAAGGTCCTTAATGAAAGAGTTGCTTTCTCTAACCATTGGTTTTAGAAAAATGTCCACAAAAGCAGAGTCGTTCTGTAGCACAGTTGTTGAGGGAGTAGGGTCTTCCCAACTTTTTTTGTTATTTCCTTGTTTTCCAGCATTGTGTGTACCAGATTCTCAACCTTTTTCAGGTTGTTTGCAGTGGGGTCATGGTCTAGCTTTTGATAGGTTGTAGTGTCATTTAGTTGCCTGTGGGCTTCTATAATGTAATCTACTGTGTCCATAACTACTATGGAGCCACCTTTATCAGCCGGTTTTATTGTCAGTGATTTGTTGGCCACCAGTTCCCTGATGGCCTTTCTCTCTTTTGTACTGATGTTGTGAGCCTTTATCTTGATCCGAACTGTGTCGACTTTGTTTCTTTACTTAATACTATAACAATATTATAAAGGACAAAGTATCGTTTATTACACTGGTCCCGTGACCAGTTCTGAGTGAGAAGCAGGTTAGCCTGTGCGAAGCACGGACCTCGTGCTCTGGCCGGAGCATGGAGGTCTCCCGATGAGGCATTAGCCTTATCCCCGGAGGGGACATTTGCCGAAGAAGAGGCAGATACCCCTACACGGAGTGCGAATGTTCTGCGAGGAACAGCCGTGCTAACAGGAGGGGATGAAACCCCAAGACCAAGAGGTCCGGAGATAATGAGTAGTTCATTAGAGGAGATGAACCTACAGCAGCCCCGACACCGCGGATGTATGGGAATCCGAAGGAGGGTCGCTTTGATGACTTGAGGGAAGCCAGAGTACAGGAACGCCTGCAGCTGGCCCAAAGGGAGCTGATCACCATTCAATCAAGGTCGATGGAATGGACTGACAAACTGATTGCGTTGGAGGGTGCAATAATTGCCATTCGGTCAAGCTTCCCGGAGTCAGGTAATTCTTGGCCGCTGCTTCCTCGATGGATGCCTTCTTCTGGCGTTCAGCCTCCAAGCGTTGTTCCTCTTGCTGCAACTTTTCCTGCTGGGTAACTACCCATTCTCTGTCAAACCGATAAAATGTTTCAGGAGCAGAGAGCCCTGGAAAATGAGAGAAGGGAGGTGTTCCGTCAGCAGGAAGCTGTCCTGGAACAACAAAAGAAGCGTATGCGTGAAAATGCTGCGATGGCGGAGGAGCTGGCTGAACAGGAGGCAGCAGTACTGAGAGCCCGAGCCAAGGGACTGAAGGCTGCCGGAGAGGCCGCGAAAGCCAAATTCGAACAAGCTCAACAAGAGCAAGAGGTTGAAAAACAAAACAAGGAGCTAGAGAAGGAAAAGGCAGAGCATCAACTGTTGTTTGCTCTATCACAGCAATGTCAGTATATGACAGACGAAGAAAATAATTGGTGGTTCAGTCAGGGTATTGATCAGACCAAGGACCTTGTTGCGTATGGTAGGTATCAGGCGTATTTAGAGCGACAGAAGGCTGCAACCAAGACGGGGGCGTCTACGGGATCAAAGAGTCCGAAAAAGGCTCTGAGAAGGTCAATTCTGAGTTCTGAATTGCAAGAGCTTTACGACACTAACCCGTGAGCCTAGCCCGTATTGGCAGAGGAATTCGTGGGAGGAGTGGCTCGGAGCCACGGTGGAAGATATCAACCTAAGTGGTTGGGATCAGCACGATGCCATTCCTTATATCTGTAAGGGATTGCGACTGGGAGACGGTCTGATGGCTGTCGAACAATGGAAGAATGAGTGCGGGCCGCAAGGTTCTTTCAAACAGCTGGTGGAGATAGGCACCGTGCTGTTCGGAGGTTCCGCTCGGACTGATCCAATGGTGGCTTTTAAGAAGCGAGTGCAAGGCAAGAAGGAGGCACCGAGGGTGTTCGGTCTTGCATTGATGAGACTCCTGAAGAAGGTGCATCCTTCATCAGGAATCCATGACGCCTTATTCTCTAAGGAACTGTTCTCTCAATTCGTCTCCGGATTGAGGGATCCTGACGTACAACAGACAGTGTATGACACTTGGAGGGCGGATACATCGTTGGATGACCTTTTTAAGGCCATCGATATACACGCCCTCAAAAAGTCGCTGATGGGGGACCGGGTACCAACCCGGGCCTCCGCCATTAAAGAATGTTCTCCGGAACAGTCTGAAGGGGAGAGCAGCGAAGAGGTGCTTGGACCGTTGTGCCTGTTTCTGACCCCGGGTTAGAAGCAAAGTATCTGAAAAAGGATACTGTGTTGGGGGAGGTGTTCACCAGCGAGGCAGTGATGCCTGCTGGTCATGTGAGCATGAAGGGTGACCCTTCGCCCACCACCCTGAGTGAAGGACTGGAGAAGATGATCTCCGAGACGGATCTTACGGATCAGGGGGATCGAAGTTCCTTGAGGAGGCTGGTGGAGAGGTATCAGGATGCATGGCAAGTGGAGGGGGAGCCTTTGGGCCGAACCGACAAGGTGCTGCATTCCATCAATACCGAAGATGCCCAGCCGTTTAAAATGCCTTACCGACGCTTGCCGTTGGGTAAGAAAAGAGTTGTTGAAGAACAAGTGAAAACCATGCTGGAACAGAAGGTGATTGTGCCTAGCACTAGCCCCTGGTCTAGTCCGGTTCAGATGGTTACTAAGAAGGATGGATCTATTCGGTTTTGTATCGATTACAGAATAAACGGAATAACCAAGAAGAATGCTTATCCTTTACCCCGAATTGATGAGACTCTGGACTCATTGGGTGGGAACCAATGGTTCTGCACCCTGGATTTGCAGTCCGGATATTGGCAAATCGGAATGAAAGAGGAGGATAAAGAGAAGACGGCTTTTACTAGCCATATTGAACTGTATCAGTTCGAGCTGATGCCTTTTGGGTTATGCAACGCCCCGGCGACTTTTGAGGCTATGATGGAAACTCTGTTGAGTGATCTATAGTGGCGGAAGTGCCTGGTATATCTGGACGACGTCATTGTTTTCGGCAAGACGTTCGAGGAATGTGCGTTGAATCTCGGGGAGGTGTTAGAGCGAATTCGGTCCGATGGGTTAACCCTGAAGCCGAAGAAATGTGAACTTTTTCGGAAGTCCATGGTCTATTTGGGCCGGATTATCTCCACCAACGGGGTGCAGGCTGATCCGGCGAAGTTGGAGACTGTGGAAACTTGGGAAGTTCCAAAAGGACCGAAGGACGTGAGATCCTTCTTGGGGTTCTGTTCCTATTATAGGGACTTCATCCCCGAATTCTCGAGAGTGTCTCAACCTTTGCAAAAGTTGAACCATTGGACTCCGGGGAGGAAGAAAGAACCTTTTCCCTGGGGGATGGAACAGATCAATGCTTTTAAAGAGATTAAGGCATTGTTCCGGGACACCCCCGTGCTGAGATACCCTACGGAGAAGGGGAATTTCATCCTTGACACTGATGCGAGCAATGAGAGCATCGGGGCCGCATTGTCCCAAATCCAGGACGGAGTAGAGGTCCCGCTGGCGTTCGCTAGTAACAGTATGAACAAGGCACAGAGAAACTATTGCACTACCAAGCGTGAGTTGCTGGCAGTGGTTGTGTATACAAAGAAGTTCAGGCACTTCTTGTATGGGGGTAATTTCACATTGCGGACTGATCATTCGGCCTTAAGGTGGCTCCTTAATTTTTAAGGACGCGGAGGGGATGATTGGTCGGTGGTTGAATCACCTCAGTGAGTTCGGGTTGGAGAACTCTCATATCCAACACCGAGCGGGCACAAAGCATATCAATGCTGACTGCCTAAGTAGACGTCCGGTGTGCCGTTGTGTGCGTCCGGAGTGTGGGGATTGTGGTGCTCACAATGCTGTGGTAGCGAGTGTGCGTTTGCCTTATGACGGGTTGTTGCAGAACCTTTTGGATTGGTCCACCGACACTATAAGGACGTACCAGATGGCCGATCCTACCATAGCTAGGCTGAGGGAGCTTGTCCCTATGGGGATCTGTCCAGTGAGGCCCGAAATATCATTTGAAAATAGAGAAATGCGACACTTTCTGGCCCAGTTCCATGAGCTGGAAATGCGGGATGCGTTGTTGTGCAGGTGGAAGTCTTGTCTGGGGCAGCGGAGGGTATTACAAATGGTGATTCCGGCTGCTATGCGGAAAGATATCCTGTACTATTGTCACGGCCATTCCACAAGTGGGCATTTTGAAAAGAAACGCTCGCTGGAACGGCTGAGTCGGCGGTATTATTGGCCAGGGATGTCCGGTGACCTTTTGAGGTGGATCGAGACATGTCCTGCCTGCTGTTTGGGCAAGCCTGGTCCTGGACTAGGTAAATTGCCGTTGCAACAAGAGCTATTCGGAGTAAGGTTTGCCCGGATAGCTGTGGACATCATCAGTGGGGTAAAACCCACTCCGAAGGGAAATACGTGTATGATGGTGGCCTCGGACTACTATACGAAATACACCAGAGTGTACCCATTGGAGGATCATACTGCTGCTACTTCTGCGGAAGCATTGGTGAAGGGGTGGATTCTCCATCTGGGGGCTCCCTTGATGTTACATAGCGATCAAGGGAGGGAATTTGAGTCAAAATTGTGGGCTGCTATGTGTCATCAGTTGGCTATCTGCAAGACCCGGACGAATCCGTACCGACCCCAGTCTGATGGACAGGTGGAACGGTTTAATCAGACTTTGATCCAGGTCCTGAAGCATTTAGTGAACTCCCATATGGATGATTGGGATGACCAATGTGAGTTCGTAGTGCATGCGTATAATAATACGGTGCACAGCTCGACGAATTGTACTCCGAACTTGTTGGTGTTCGGGGAGGACTTAATCATGCCCGCGGACTTGGTGTTCGGAGTGGTGGGGATTAGTCCGGAAGCACCGTGTACGGTGCTGTTTGTGGAATCTCTCCGGGAGAGGTTCAAATTTGCCTATGAAACAGTGCGGGCTCATTTGCTCAAAGCTGCTACATGGCAAAAAGTAGGTTATGACACCGGATTGAAGTTGCGGCGATTCGTAGTAGGGGATAAGGTGATCCGCCTACATGAGCCTTTCTGTAATGTCAAGCTGGCGAATAACTGGGATGGACCACACACGGTGGTCAAGTGTATCAGTCAGACAACTGTATTGATCCAGTCGGAGGCAGGACGTATCAGGACATGCCATGTGGCTCGGTTACGTGCTCGGGCTGGGAGGGAGCTCACCCCGGAAACGGAGGGGGAGGAGGAGAACTCGGGAGTGAAATTTGTACCCTTGGAAGGGATGTCGGCGGCCCCAAGAGTCGGGTACGGAGGAAGCTCCGGAAGACCGTGAAGAAGAAAGTCTCGGCAGGCGAAGGAAGGAGGGCACGGAAAACTAAAATCAAGGCTGGATTATTAGTTAAGAACGAGTGTCCTCCGGCCAGGTTACTTGATGCGAACGGTAATCCCGTTCGGCGGAGCCCTAGACTAGTGGTTAGGGGGGCCGTAACCTAGCTTGTTTACACAACGAGTGTGGTGTCCTGTGTTGTCCTTATATGTTTTTATGTGTGCTACCAACAGGGGCGCTCAGAGTCAGTGGAAAGAGAATAGGAGTGATCCCAGAGGGTGGTGGACGGATAATCTGGTGGGATAATCTTCGATTTCCCATATATATTCACTAATACTCCTGATGAGCTCTTTAATCGAAGTACATTTGACTTTCTGGGAGCCGCCCGTGTGGCATGTTGATCCCTACAGCCCGAGCTGCGGGTGGGAGAGATCGTGACCTGATTAAAGCAGAATTGGGTCACGCCGGATAACGGGATCGCTTCTAATTACGCGAGACGCCGCGCATGCGCTTTGTTTTAAAAACAAAAGCGAGGGAACCGCCATATTGATTTTGGCTGCAGCCGAATCAGTAGCGGTGGCAAGTCGGCAGCGGAACCTCGTGTTTTTGGACGGAGTTGGAAGGTGATAAGGATTCAAAAGAGTTGGTAAGCGTGAGCACTCTTTTCCTGAAGTCGGTGTGACATAAGAGGGCGGCGGGAAACTTTGTGTTTCCCGTCAACCCCCGTCGTACGACACTCGCCAAAAGGTGAGGATGGCCGAGCAGCAGCTCCACCAGTCCGAACCACACGAGGACCCCGAGACGGCTTCAGCCGTCAAGGGGCTAGTTGACGCCCATTCCCTTTCAAGGGATGAGCTCAGTGAGAGTCTAGCGGAGATGAACGTTGATCCCGCTGTCTCCCCGATTCGGAAGTCCCCCTCGCCAGACGGCTGGTCTGCTGGAAGGGATTGAGCACTCTGAGTCAGAGCCCGAACCCTCCGGAGGCGCTTGCATATCACCGACTATTAAAAAGGCGGTGAATCGCAAGCTGTCGATGCAAGACAGAGGCGAGGAGAGCGATGCCACGGGTCCGAAGACTCGGGGCGGACAGAAAACTGGTCGGAGTTGGTCTAAGTCGTCCGACTCGCGAACCAGTACCAAGGCACTGAAACAGTCCGGAGCCGGCAAGAAGCCTCAACCTAAGGTAGTACCACCTAAGGTTGAGCCGAAAAAGCCGGACCCCAAGAAAGCTAGTACGCTGAGTACTAAAAAGAAGGATCCGGCGCCTACCTGACGGTACGGTACGGTAGCAAAGGTACGGTACGGTAGCAAAGGATATCAAGAAGAAAGATCCGACGCCCGCCAGTAGTACTGCGGCGAAGGATCCGAAGAAGGTGAAGGGGAAACCTGGATCTACATCTTCAGGCAAGTTGGATCTCCGTACGATCCTCAAAAATGCAGTGCCCCCGGTGAAGCCCGAACCCTCTACAAAGGGGAAGGGCAACACCAGACCGAAGAAGAAAACCGGCATTGCAGCTTCTGCAGTGCTTACGGTGCAGAGCGGCGCCGGAGCTCGTCCGAAGACTACTAACACGGTGGACGCGTTGACAGAGCCTCATCCCAACGAGGAGGAGGCTATGGAGGTGGGCACCCCGCAGATGGGAGCTCAAAAAGTTGCACTAATCGGGCAGGTTCTGGCCGACTCGGTGGGTGCTATGTTCAAGGAACCAGTTCCTCCGGGACCTTTGAAACAAGCACCGACTCCCACTGAGCCGCCTCCGAAGGAACTCGCGTCGGGTTCGGGGTATTCAACAATGGATACTTTGGACAAGGCCGGGAAGCTGGACGAGGCAGCTGGTGGGAGTACGTCGGGAGTGGGAACAGGAAGTATCCTGCCTCCGCACCAACATGAGGAATGGGAGAGGGATGATGAGGATGTCCCAAGAATCCTCCGAGAGAGCTTAATAAATCAATTAAGCATGGACGAAGTGAAGCTGTTAGACGTCAGCCTAACCAAAACGTTCAGGGGTCTCGCCACACTAGGAGAACGATTCCCCACCTGGTTCCCGGACCGTTTAAATATGGCCCTGGATGGTGTCGGTGAGGTGGCCCGTAAGGAACGCCTAATGGCTGTCACAGAGCAGCGTCCCGATGCTCTGGCGGGGTTGGATTTGGATATGGAGACATTTTCCGAATTCCGCACCGTTCTCAGCAGGCGGGAAAAGAGGCGGCGACTAACACCAGCAATGAAGCTGGCTCTGGACGTTGCCCAACAGAACAAGGAGGCCATCTTGAATGCTTCCCGAGAGGACGAGATAGTCCAACAGAAAACCGCAGCGGTTCGGAACCTCGATACCGCTCGACAGGAGAGGGCGAACCAACGGGAGCGTACCCTGTTGGAAACCATCCGACTGACATCTCTGGAGGCGGGTCAAACCCCTGAGGAGGTAGCGGCAGTGATGAAGGGCTTGGAGGATGATACGATTCCTCAGGACAAGCTCACTGTGTTGGTGGAGACTGCTCTCCGAGTTAACGCAGTGGGTAAGTTCAAGTTCTTCAAGCCAATGTGTGTAGGAGACTGCGTCAAGGACAGTCGTTGTTCCCAGCACCCGGAGGAGATTGGTCCTGATGGCCTATCTGATGATGAAGAGTGGATCAAGAAAGATCCTTAAACATTGATGAGACTCGTGACGCTTCCCGAACCTGGCCCACTAAGATCAGGTTCGCACGTCACGTCACGTCACGGAGGCTCACGTACGTCATTATATGAGATATGACTGCGTGAGTGTGGGAGCAAGGGGTAGCAAAGAATGCCCCACTGAAGGTCGATATGTTCAGCGAGCTAACATTATCCGACATATGGCCCGCAAGCACAAACTCTCGTTGGAGGCTGCTGCGGATTGTATCCAGGCTGCACACCAGGAAGTCTACTCCAATTTCGGAGCAGACCACATGGAAAACTGCAACCTGGACTTCGGCTCCAATGAGAAGGGGAAGGTCAAGGTCTTCTACAAGGTGAACCCAGACCACCAGGCCCTTTTCATTCCCGAAGGTCCGCTCTTCGATTCGTTCAAGGAGTATCGGACACGGACGAGCACTAAGAGGGCTCCGAAGAGAGGAGGCCAAGCCTCCGAGACCACCGCTGCGAAGCTGGGGGGAGCCTTCTGCATTGGAAAAGGTGGCGCCCGGATACAAGGGGCCCACTTTTGACTCCCGGAAAACGGATTGGAAGTCGGGTCCTCAGCACGGATCGACTCACACCCAGTCCGGTCCGGAGGATCCGAACACGGGTAGGGAGGAGACCTTTGACGAGGCTTACCCCGATACCCCCTTGATCCCCGAAGGGGAGACGCAGATCTTCACCCAATCCGGAAAAGTGAAGGTGGTGAAGCCGAAACCTCAGGGTCCCGCTCCGGGGACTCTTCCTGATGGTGCTCTGTTTATACAACGCCGAGCCCCAATGCCCTTCCCTCCGGCCGACTTCAAATCATATGAAGCCGGGCAGGAGACACTGAATCAGTGGCAGGAGAACTTCCACTCCCTGGTAACCACTATGTGTCAGGAGGTGACGATGCTGTCTTTGAACTGCGTCCATCACCTCCACCAACGCAAGGTCACAATCCAGAAGGAGACGGCTGAGGAAAGTGTTCGGGAAGAGATTGAAAAAGCTCGGAGCGAACAGGAGCAGGCTAGACTCGACAAGAAGAAGCAAAAGAGGGCGGCAAAGAACGCTCAAGAGCGACTTGACGCTGAGCGTGCCAAGTTCCGAGAGTGTTTCGGGCATGAAATGCACGAATGGGACGGATCCAGGGAGGTGATCGAGACCTGGCTCCAAGAGTTAACTCTGGCCGATGCCGAGTCAGACTCCGAGGATGAGGATCAGGCTGCAGTAGACCCTGCTAAAGCCAGGTCTGACAGTGACTCGGACACCGCGTAGGATTATCCTACAAAGTGTCCATGGGTAAGGGGGGGGGGAGTATTGAGAAGTACTACCCCCCATAGTGAAACACCCTATAGCAGGGTGTCCCGGGATCCGGACAGCAGAGGAGGACAGGCCGGCTACGAAAGGATCCGGTCTGTCAAAGAAAACTGACGGAGGAGGACGATGGAATCCGGAGTAGAGCTGATACTCGGGGTAGGAGCACCGTACGATACAGGACCTGATGCACCAAGATTTTATATATACCATCTATAGGACCGAGTGCTCCTATACTTAATATGTCCGAAGAACGCCAGGTCGGACATCATGCTCCCGAGTAGAGCTAATGAACTTTCTTGATCCGGTTAGTAGGAGCTGAACGAAGTAGGTTCCGAACACCGGGCAGAATGCACCATCTCATGCCAGGAGGATCCGGATCTCAAACGCGGAATACGTATGATATCTTTTACTATCCTAATGTCATTTACCTGTTTTGATATAAATTAATAAGGAAAGTGATAGTGTTTATCACTTCTAGTAATATCATAACAACGAGTGTAAATAGCTCGGGGTCCTGAAGGGACGAAATTTTTTTGTGATACCATACTTTTCAAGTGTTCATATTCTCAGGTGTACCTAAAGTCAATATATATAGGTTAACTCTATTTATCCAAGGGAGTAGAGTGTAATTTTCATTACAATCGCTATATATATTGTGGTGTGTAAATAATAACTCATTGTGTTCATCAGAACAGTCATATTGTTAAAAGTGTAGCTATATTAGAGCCCCTAAGGTGGTATTTATGAGATAACCTTAATTATTTACCTCCCGGTTATTATCTGGTAGGGGGTAGTGTAAGGGCTAGGGTTATGCAGGGTTTATATGACCGGTTCTGTTGGATGCTGTGTTGCGAACTCCATCCGAACCCTTCAGCCCGACGGCAGGTGGCAGAATCTGCTTCGGGCTTGGGGTATGGACAGAGGTCGCTATAGGCTTCCGGTCTGCGTGTGCGTGCGCAGGCTGGCTGCCTATGTATACCCAGCATCCGATAGGACTCGTTGGTCACTCTGGATCCACGCTAGGACAGAGGCCCCGTGATCCTATTGGCTGCAAGCCTACTGACCCGTTCCGAACTCTATAGGGAGTTCGCACCGCTATAGCTTTGCCTGTCTAGGTTCCTGAATAAACCTATTGATTCACAACCTGTAACACTTGATCCGAACTGTGTCGACTTTGTTTCTTTACTTAATACTATAACAATATTATAAAGGACAAAGTATAGTTTATTACAGATGCTTTTTAATTAACTAGAATCATTCAGACTTTGATCATTGCTTAGCGTACTACAAAAAGAATCAACAATAACAACAGAGGTATTCAGAGTGTCATTTTTGTTATTGCTTTCATTGCTTTCATTTGACATTGCAGACAGGTGTGACAAGTCAAGACAGTGTTCAATTTCATAGTCCATTTCAGAGTCTATTTCATTGTACAGTTCATTGTTGATGTTGTTAACACCATGGGTGGGGGTTGAATTTAAGTGTTCTTCCCCTTTGCCCCGCGTCCTGGGTGACGCTTCCCCCCGTTTCCCGATTTGTTGAACGGTTTTTTGTTCTCCTTGTTTGGGGGGCCCTTTTTGGGGTTGGTGTTGGGTTTCCCCTTAAACTCTCCCTTGTTGGGCCCTGGGTTGAAGTTGGGTTTACCTTTTGTGAGGGCAAGGGCAGGGTTAGAAACCTATACCTTGGTTGGGTTGGCCACTCTAGAAGTGGTTTCCAACTTTGCACTAAGGGATTTGGCAGCAGTGGTTTGACCCCAGTTCAACCTGTATTATTTAGGGTGAATTCATGGGAATTTGTTTCCAGGGAGGGAAAAGAGACATGTGGCAACATCCCTCAACCTTTTGACGGCATTGATCCAGATATAGACTAATTGCATTCGGCTCTGAGTCTATTTGAACTTGACCAAGGTAGTAATTATTAATTGGAAACTGATCTTGCTATGAAAGCACACTCTTTTAATCAGGAATTAGACACATACATGTAGTATTAAACCTTGAATCCAGTTGTTCTGGGTTGGCCTGTATATTCATTTTGTTATAGAAACATGCATGTTTAACATCACGTAAACATACTATGATAGCCTAAATCTGCCTCCTTTTAACACGTGTTGATATAGACTACAGCGGACAAAGGTACATACACTATTCATGTAGCAGCAATATATAAATGTATGCATGTTAAAATAAGTGTGTAAATACATGCAGTAAATCTCTAACCCAACTTAGTACTGCTTTCTTGCGATAAAGATTTGAAGACATTGTATGGGATTATGAATTGATTAAATTATGTTCATGCATTTAAGATTTAATTGCAACATATCTATGTATAATATATCATTCACTGATATCTAAATTATAATAAAAAGGTATGTTTCGAGGGAATGATTAAAATCATAACTTTTATTGAGCAGCCAAGAGTCAGTACTCTGAGAAATATATTCAATAACTGTAACTGGACGTTGCTAAGCATATCAACAACTATGATGACTGTTTCTAGGTGACCAGGAGGTTCTACAATCAAACATAAGCTCCATTGAATAAGTGAATATCGATTCCATGTAATTGGTTGATTAAAGAAATACTATTGAGTAAATAAGCATGTTTTTTTTTGGGGTTTGAAAATAGTTTTATTGTCTTCCACGATTTGACAAAGTGATTATAGACAATCTTCTGGTATCCTTTATGACTGGATCAATACTAACCAAGTATCATGTGATGTTCGTCAGCTCATTATGAACCCTGACAATTCATAAATGCTAGTAATCTATTTAAGTACATACATTACAGCAATAATAACAGTGAATTGAATAACGAAAGAGCATAATGCAAAATAAGGAAACAAAAATTTAAAATACAGCATGAAGTTATATACAAGTCTATACAATGATAGTAGATAATTGATATTGATATTGAAGCTAACGTTCATGACTAATAATAATATAATAATAATCAATGAGAAGACAAGGCAATATTATAGTGGAGCTTTATGCGTATGGCTGGCTTAACCTGCCAAAACGGAACGTCCAGCCAAGCAAAGCACATAATAACAATCGGCATACGATAACAACAAACACAATCAACAATCAATCACAAATCACTTGGGATAGCAACTGAGCTACCCGCTCATCTAATGCCACCCTATCAGCACTCGGCCTGCGTAGGTACTTAAGCACCTAATCTGATTTCCAATCCCCCCTCTCTTTAATAACATCCAAATCAACTCTGGCCAGATATGTAGAGCCGCCAGCCCTGAACCCATGTGAAGATATACGGGAAGCAACAATGCCCGCTCTAGCACATACATCACTGTCAGAACACTGATGTGCTGACCACGTGGTCCGCACATCACCACATGGTGGACCTGAATGTAAGATTGCCATACTTCTAGTGAGTTTTTAACTTTGAAATCTACACCATATATTCATATAGGGTGTAAGAAGGCTATATCCATTCACCTTTCACAGTGATTGCCATTAATTACTGAGAAAATGGCAGTTTTTGATTTCATGGGGATGTCCCGTAACACACTGCCACTGATGCCCGTAACACACAGGTAGTCAGTGCTAGTGATGTCCCGTAACACAAGGAGCTTTGCTGCCAGTGACACTGGTGGCTGCAGATGGGTCATAAGCGACCTGGCAACCTGGGCTGTTTTGGAAGCAACTTTCGACCTAAGGCAATGATATAAGCGTCCGGGCGACTTTTAGACAAAATTGACAATACATCAAAGGATCCGAAAATTTGTTATAAACGAATTTGTAGTAGCGGAATTTTACTGTAGTATGAAATATCCACCAAAGTGTCTGCAATAGAGTACTCACTCTGTTTTCCCACCGTTTTGCTTTCTGAACAGGTTCCCAAAGGTGTTCTCTGCATTGCTTCTCACTCCACTGCTCTCTATGTTGTATACCAGAGCCTTTCCCAAGGTGCACTATGTGTTGCTTGTTGGTACTGCAAGTCAGCACTGCCCTGTGACTGCATACATGCATCCCTTACAAAGGTGAATTGTGATTGGTCCTGGACCTAATTGTCCCCTTACTACTACACCAAAAGGCCAGTTTGTATCTGGATCATTGGCAACTAAACTAGCATGACTGTGTGGCTGGTCATGCTTCAGTGAACATGGTGACACCATGTATGTTTCAGAGTTATGCAATAGGCTTGACCATTAGTAACCTACCCTTCATCTACTGCCTGCAGTAGGGAGTGGTGGTACCTGACTACTTCAACTTACAGTATTAAAACAGGATTTTGTGCTGTGACGTTGCATTAAGCTGTATAAATTATAAAGAACCCCATCAGTTCAAAATTGTATCACTAAATTTACAACCCCAAATGGCTGCTCCCCCCCCCTCCCCCCAGACCAGTCATTAAATCTTTCATTTAGTTCGTGTATGGTTGTATATTTTGTTATCTTATAACTAAATGTATATGTATTATGTACAACAGAGAACCGTGGTACGGGCATCACAGAAATGTTTTACGGGACATCACAACAACAATCAAGCAGTGTGGTCAGCACATCACTCATTGTGTATGGTGCCCAATACTGCATATCTAGGCCCCTATCATGGTTGAATCAATATCCACTTGGTGTAATTAGATATTGTAGCTATCTATTGTGAAGTGTACATTCTAAATAGCCCAGGAACACCCTGTTATCAGGCAAAACCTAGCCTCCATTCAAGTGACCATCCGCCATGTTGATGTGCTGACCCAGCTCGGTCAGCACATCAAAAACGTGGTCAGCACATCAGTGTTCTGACAGTGATACATGCACCAATATTTCAGAGAACACCCCATAAGAAAGGGGGTCTATTTCCTCACCATTGGCATGAGGAAAGCAGGATGTGAAGGCTGTGTCTCACGACCTTGGGACAACGTTTTTGTCTCTGATCGTGTGCCGTCTCTGACCGGGTGCCTTCTCTGACCGGGTGCCGTCTCTGACCGGGTGCCGTCTCTGACCGGGTGCCGTCTCTGACCAGGTGTCAGAAAAAGGTGTTTTAAAAAGAACTATACTCATATATATAAGGATTTGGAAAAACGTTATGGCAGTTGTTATATAATCATAGTTATAATTATAATTAGCCTCCTGCTGTTAGTATTTTGACCTCATCAAGCCAGAGACGGCACCCGGTCAGAGACGGCACCTGGTCAGAGACGGCACCCGGTCAGAGACAAAAACATTGTCCCAAGGTCGTGAGACACAGCCTGAAGGTCTCCCCTTTACATGAGAGAAATGATTCTCCACCCAATGTACTGCACATAGAACGGTGTTTTCCACCCTACAAACAGGACTAAGGTGTACCATAGTTGCTTATAGAAAGTATGGGTATATATTGTGTTCCCCCCAAATGCCAAACTAATGTTAGGCAAATGCGGCCATTGATGATCAGGTCGCTCAGGGTGCCGCATACATTAAACAAGTCCGGGAGGAGTTCGATGGTCAGAAATCTACCGTGGTAAGGAACCCTAACGCGGACACCCAGCTGGTACCTGGCGCCCCCTCACGCGGACAGCGGGAGACCAGCAGGTAAGAAGTCTCACCATAGTGCGGACTCGAACGAGAGGCCGAGAGGGGTGCGGACGGTGAGGATCAATCACTTCTGGAGGAGTTTCATCAGTTTTTAGCGTTCAAGAACCAACAAGGTGGTAAATATGTACATTCTGAGCCTCTCGTATACCCGCGTGTTAGTGCTAAGCAGCTGGGTGGTAGCGCTCGGCACCCAGGAAGGGTCGCGCAACCCCCGGGAGGTGGCCTTGTTGAGGGCGCTAGTTTTGACAATTTGGATTCTAATAGGTCGCCCGGGGCTCGATCAGCTGATCGAGCTGCCGCTGGCCAGGGCTCTGCACAGCATACACAGCACCCTCTGTATATACAGCAACAGCAACAATTGCAGCAAATGCAGTTGCAGATGCAGCAGTTGCAGATCCAGTTAGATAGGTCTCAGGCCAGGGATAGGCCTAGGCCTTCTCAACCTCAACACAGCCACCCTCAGCAAGGCATCAGTCAACACCAACATGATTACTTTACTCCTGACTACCCTGACCAGGATAACCAGGGTGGTGACCTGGTTGCCCAGCTTCTCCGCCATACTGAGAAGCGGAGGAGTAAGTTTGATATTCTCAAATTTCTGCCTGAGGGTGACAGGAAAAAAGCCAACCCCATTGACACTTCTGAGAAGCTTCTTGTTTTACTGTCGTTGTTGATTGATGAGTTAGTTGACAAAGGTGTCCCTTCTAAGGGTCGTCGTGCTCACATGATTTATGTTGCTACCATGTTTAGTGAGGGGATTTATGATCTCAGGGCCTTGGTTAACTATGATGCGGCTATTCGGGCCAAGGCCGACAAGTGTGTTATTGATGAGGGGGAGGACCCGTTTGTAGGGGTAGATACCGCTCTCTCTAATTTTCACCTTGGGTACGCGGGTACTAAACACGCCAGACTAGTAGGGGCTAGTAGTAAAAATTCCTCAGCGAGTAGTGGTAAACGCCGGGGTGACGGTCGGGATAAAACAGATCGGTCGCGGGCCCGAGCTTCTCGTGCTGGAAGCGCATCGCAGCAGACAAAGGCTGCTGCTTTGCGTTCTCCAGCTGCCAGGATTGTGGTGGGTGTGCATTCAAACACAAATGTGCTACATGTAGAGCTGCCACCCACGGCATGTTAAAATGTGCTCACACCGACAAGGCTGTCGTAAACTCTGGCTGACTAGGTTACTCAGCGGTGGATGGGTTTACGGAAGTTGAACCCAGCCAGCGTATGACCCTAGAGGTAGCTGGTGGTGTAACTGTTAGTTAGGGGGGTGATGTATCTTTCCCTCGCGTCGCAGCGGAATGCGTTGTCAGCAATAACGTCAGTGACGTTGTTGTCAATAACGTCAATAACGCGGACGTCAATATTCCTGTCTCTATTAATGGTTCTGATGACAATGTCGTAGAATTAGTCAATGAAATCGAGATTGATTGTAATAGGGATTGTAGTGACAATGTTGGTCTCTCAGCCGCAGAGGAGGGCAATGCTCGTGAATGTGAATTAGATGAGATTGTCGGCCTTCCCCCTGTCAGTGACACGGGGTTGCGGCAATCAGCAATCCGTTTGTTCAAAAGTCAGAATGGCTATGCCGAGGTGGAAGTTGTGTTGGGTGATGCAAGTTTGTGGGATGAATTACCGGAATACGTTGGCATTTCAAACTCTGTGAGTGTCTGTGACTCTTTCGCTCGCATGTATGATTGTATGGTACCAGTGTATGTTATCGAAGTTGTTCCCGGTTCATTCATACCAGTATTATTCTGGCGGACTGCCTGTCACGTCTCAAGAATCCGGATAGCGTGACGGTGTGTGCCGACTTAATTGTGGACTTTGATTTCTGTTGTAGGTCTAGACTTGCTGAAGCAGGATTGGGCTAGGATACGCTCGTTATGTTGGTCGGATAACACTATGAAAACCCGCAAGTCTCAGTGGCGCCGCTACTTTGGATTCTGCATGAACTATGACTTGGAGCCATTACCGTCTACACCGGAGATGGTGTGTCTGTTTGTGACTCATCTTACAGAGTCAGTTGCTTATATTACAATAACTCACTATGTGGCCGGTCTGTGGGCTCTTCACCGTCACCTAGGTTATGTTCACCCTCACCCATCTATGTTCCTAATTCAGTCTACACGTAAAGGAGCCAAGAGACTCTTGGGCGCGGCAACGAATCCAGCATTACCTCTCTCGCCGGAGGATCTCAACCGCATGTTCAGGACGCTGAACTTGGCAGAGCTGGCTGACTTAAAGTTCTGGACAGCCTTAACCCTGTCTTTCCGTTGCCTGCTTAGGGTGGGGCATATAGTGTTGTCGCCCCATCAGCTTCAGGTGAGGGACATCAACTTTAATGACTCGGGTATGGATGTGGTCATCTCGAGTTCTAAAACCATCCAGCACCGGGAGCGCGTTAACAGGATTCCAGTTATTCAGTCAGAGGGCAGTGTATTGTGCCCCGTCTATTATCTCAAGAAAGGGGGTCTATTTCCTCACCCATTGGCATGAGGAAAGCAGGATGTGAAGGCTGTGTCTCACGACCTTGGGACAACGTTTTTGTCTCTGATCGTGTGCCGTCTCTGACCGGGTGCCGTCTCTGACCGGGTGCCGTCTCTGACCGGGTGCCGTCTCTGACCGGGTGCCGTCTCTGACCAGGTGTCAGAAAAAGGTGTTTTAAAAAGAACTATACTCATATATATAAGGATTTGGAAAAACGTTATGGCGGTTGTTATATAATCATAGTTATAATTATAATTAGCCTCCTGCTGTTTTTTTGACCTCATCAAGCCAAGCCGGTCAGAGACGGCACCCGGTCAGAGACGGCACCTGGTCAGAGACGGCACCCGGTCAGAGACAAAAACATTGTCCCAAGGTCGTGAGACACAGCCTGAAGGTCTCCCCTTTACATGAGAGAAATGATTCTCCACCCAATGTACTGCACATAGAACGGTGTTTTCCACCCTACAAACAGGACTAAGGTGTACCATAGTTGCTTATAGAAAGTATGGGTATATATTGTGTTCCCCCCAAATGCCAAACTAATGTTAGGCAAATGCGGCCATTGATGATCAGGTCGCTCAGGGTGCCGCATACATTAAACAAGTCCGGGAGGAGTTCGATGGTCAGAAATCTACCGTGGTAAGGAACCCTAACGCGGACACCCAGCTGGTACCTGGCGCCCCCTCACACGGACAGCTGGAGACCAGCAGGTAAGAAGTCTCACCATAGTGCGGACTCGAACGAGAGGCCGAGAGGGGTGCGGACGGTGAGGATCAATCACTTCTGGAGGAGTTTCATCAGTGTTTAGCGTTCAAGAACCAACAAGGTGGTAAATATGTACATTCTGAGCCTCTCGTATACCCGCGTGTTAGTGCTAAGCAGCCGGGTGGTAGCGCTCGGCACCCAGGAAGGGTCGCGCAACCCCCGGGAGGTGGCCTTGTTGAGGGCGCTAGTTTTGACAATTTGGATTCTAATAGGTCGCCCGGGGCTCGATCAGCTGATCGAGCTGCCGCTGGCCAGGGCTCTGCACAGCATACACAGCACCCTCTGTATATACAGCAACAGCAACAATTGCAGCAAATGCAGTTGCAGATGCAGCAGTTGCAGATCCAGTTAGATAGGTCTCAGGCCAGGGATAGGCCTAGGCCTTCTCAACCTCAACACAGCCACCCTCAGCAAGGCATCAGTCAACACCAACATGATTACTTTACTCCTGACTACCCTGACCAGGATAACCAGGGTGGTGACTTGGTTGCCCAGCTTCTCCGCCATACTGAGAAGCGGAGGAGTAAGTTTGATATTCTCAAATTTCTGCCTGAGGGTGACAGGAAAAAAGCCAACCCCATTGACACTTCTGAGAAGCTTCTTGTTTTACTGTCGTTGTTGATTGATGAGTTAGTTGACAAAGGTGTCCCTTCTAAGGGTCGTCGTGCTCACATGATTTATGTTGCTACTGTAGGGGTTTCATATGCGTACAACACGAACACAGGTTCCAAATTCGGTTTGAATGCAACAGGTCTTTATTCGATCACAGCCTCAAAAGTACACGAAGGTTTCTCACTCGGTTCACTTGGTCTTTCAACCATTCGAAGACACACAGGATTCTATCGATAGTTCGAAGCATTAGCGATACCGGACAGTTAAGCTCTGTGCCAGCATGGCTGGTGCAGAGTCCATAACTTGGGAGGGGTGTAGGTGCCCCTGTCAAAGCGAAGGTACGAAAGGTGCGGGTCAGAGCTCGTCCTAGGACTAACTGGTGAGGTAGCCAACCTCGGCCTCTTATATACCCTGAGCGCGGACCAAGCAGTGTCGACGTGGCACTCCTCCGTAGCGCCGTCTGGAGTGCCCTGCCTGGCTCCGCTACCGGATAACCGAAAGGACATGGCTCAGGTGTTGCCACCTAGTGTCCGTTGGAGGCACTTACCGCTCTGACTCCACGGACCTTATATGTACACGTATTATTCGTGCCCCTACATCACCCCCACCAGATTATAACTAGGGTCGAAATACATGTGATATAATATAATATACTCGAATATGGGAGAATAATATCAGTGTACATGATGACAATACCGGGGTACATTTGAAGGTACGATATACGTTTTTACACTTACATGTAGAAAGTACAAATATAGATTTTAGATTTTACCTGTTACACAAACAACACTTACATCTCTATGTACAAAACAGGGATCTTATAGATCCAACACTATAACGACAGGATAGATACGTGAGTATCCATTTTTAATAAAGATATGAATATATACGAATATATGTTCTATACTACTTCTAACTATAGTGATCACAGTTTTGTATGGTTTTCGTTGAGATATAATAATGGTTACTACATTAAACATTTTAAGGTAAGTTGAGATTGCACAATATGTGACTTTTTAGGACGGAATGACACAGAAGTAATGGCTCGAAAATATTTAAGTGGGCGAACCGTCCCAGGAGAGGTAATTACGTGAACTATTGGAATTATGTAAAAATACTTGGAACCAACATAGTTGTGACATTAACTCTTATAACCAAGGAATGTAGTAATATTAGCCTCCATGTGAGGCAACCGATATATACCTTTATATCTTTAACAATAGATATACTTTCGAAATCCGAATACCAGTTGTTATGTCCAAAAAGAAAATTTTTGGAGATAAAGGTAGGTATCGAACATTATGTACAGTTTTGGTTCGAATCATAGTATGTAGTATCAGTTATACTACCTAAAGTATGAACACCCTTTTTTTTTTTTTTTTTTTTTTTTTTTTTTTTTTTTTTTAGACAACGAAGACATTTCCTGACAATTATGCATTTTCCACCCGGCTTATATTTACCTTCGAATCATGACCTTAATCATGGATGTTTTATAATAACAACACAATTATTACAGTATCATCGAAGCATCATATGCACAAGTCATCAATCACACAATCGAACAGCCGAACACCCAAGTTAGCTTATAAGTCCTTCAATACGCTCTGGAGTTCTTCGAGTGACCCACTCCATTGGGTGAGTCCTATACCGAATACCCGAATGAACTTAACGTTCAGGGCCTTCAGAGTTTTGGCCTGATCGTCAAGAGTATCTTCTGCAGCTTTCTGCAGACAACGAGCTGTTGAGAGTTCTTTCTTCGATTGTGCCAGCTGCTTGGTGAGTTCGATCACCTTATCTGGCTCCGATTGTTCGTCAATACGTTGCTGCTCGAAGATCTTCCTCAGCCTCTCGACCTCCTTGCCCTGCATGGTGATGGCATAGTGGGTTGATGCTCTCGCCACACCGGCTGCATATCGTTGCATGCCAGCCAGGTGTTCCTGCAACCATCGTTCGTATAGTTCTTTATGCACCACCGCATCTGGAGCCTTTGGAGGCTCGAAGTAGTCCTTCGGAATCTGTATCTGGGGCCGAATGTTTTCACCACTGATCATCAGATCATACCACTGGTTTGGATCCACTGCTGGTTCCTCACGAACTCTGGGCTTATAGGGCACAGTAGCAGTAGTAGTAGTGGTGGTGAGTAGGGTGGCTGCAACAGTTGCTGCCTTCCCTCCTCCAGCAGTTGTCGTTGGTGTGGTGGTGACTGGGTTCGAAGTGGTCACTGGAACCGGGTCCACCACAGGCTCAGCTTTTATGGATGTCGAATCCGCACTAGTAGCAGGGGTTTTACGCCCCACTGACTTTGTAGAACTGTCAGCCCTTGGTTTCACCTTGTCTTCTGCCCGAGGAGTGAGGTTGGTGGTCGTCACCACCAAGTCCTTTTTCCCAGGCAGCACAAAGTGATCCGAATCCGCCATCTCCACGTCCCGTGAGTCCGGTTGGCGGATGGCATCCATCACAGAGATGCCCGTAGGGAGATTCTTGTACGGATCCTTCTCAGTTTGTACCCCCGGACCAGGGAAGTCCATTGAAGGGTACTCGGCCTTACTGGCCAAGTTACCAGGAGTCAGAGGACGAAGGGTTTGCAGCTGGGAGCGACCCTTGGGGGCTGAGAAGTCCGGACCATAGTCAGGACGCAAGTCCTTCAGTGGAGACCGGTGCTCGATCGTTGTCGCGCGCCCTCGTGCTGCAGTTGGAGCTCTTGGAGCTGGAACCTCCGACTTGACCTTTTTGCAGTCAGGTTCGGAAGTCGCTGGACTCCTGTTCTCACTTCGTTTCCCTGGAAGGGGGTTGGCCGCTCTCCAGTCGTACAATTGCTGGTACATGGTGTCGTTCAGATCCAGTCGACCACGTCGATCAGTACGCTGGAAGACAGCTGACTGTTTCGAATTCCGGGTTAATTGGACCTTTCCGAATTGGAAGGTCTCAATCGTAATGGTTTTGAATTTGACTTTGTCCAGGCCTGCCACCAGGGATGCATGGAGATCTCCAACGTTCTTTCTGGCCAACATCATGGCTTGGCCATGACATTGTATCAGGTGCTCGATCATTCGGCCTCTTCTAGGGGTCCACATTCCCGAACACTTTTTGTTTGATTTGCCGATATCAGCGCAGACATACATCGCATGGTGGTGCATGTGCTTCTCCACGAGATGTCGCATGAATCGAAGACGAGTAGGCATGGGGCGGTTCTCGTGTGCGAAGTAGACACGGCAGGAATCGAATGGGCAGTCCTCCCTTACCCCTTCTTTGTACCGGGCCATCGCCCAACGTATTTTGGGACGGCCCTCATGGTTGTAGTAAGTCTCAGGGAACTGTTTTCGATCCAGCAGCCGACCGAACCAGTTTTCTGTCCACGACCAGGAACTGGGTGAGCCCATATTGGATCTCATCCATTCTTCGTCATCAGACAATCCTTCATGGTCCGGTTCTTTGGGACACGAATACATATCCCTCGATCGTTTGCAGTGTTCCATGCACTCGGGCCTAAATTTCTTGAAGCCCCCACTGGCATTGCGCCAAATCATGTCCTCCACCCGAGAACTTGGGACGTCTGCCGAGGCACCTGCCCCTGCAGCTGGAGCTGGAGGGGGCGACGAAACCACTGGTGGTGTGTTCGATTGCCCTGACTCGGAGGACGTAGACGGAGATGCAGGTACCTTGACCTGCACTGGAGTTTTAGTCAGAGTTGCTGGAGGGGTCGAATGCGTCTGGGTGGGTGCCCTAGGAGGCGTCGAAGGTGTAGAGGCCGTACTGGATACTACGTCCACCAACCTCACGATTGGGGACATATTAGGCTCACTCTCACCAAACCAGTGCAACTAAAAAAGTGACGTACATGATCGGCGGACGTACATGATCGGCGGACGTACATGATCGGTGACGTACATGATCGGTGACGTACATGATCGGTGACGTACATGATCGGTGATCTATTGACTGCCCTACCCTTTCTGAAGATGATAAAACATAAATAAACCTTACCAAGGTGTACATACGATGTGTGTCTTGAAATGTAATATGTTAGCAATGTATAGATGCGACTATTAAGGTCATTTTTCATGGCATTTTAATACTGATCATGTACGTCATGTGACGTACATGATCGGTGACGTACATGATCGGTGATTTATTGACTGCCCTACCCTTTATGAACATGATAAAACATGAATAAACCTTACCAACGTGTACATATGATGTGTGTATTGAAATGTTATGTGTTAGAAATGTATAGATGCGACTATTAAAATCATTTTACATGACATTTCGATCCCGATCATGTACGTCATGTGACGTACATGATCGGCCATTATTTATTGACTGTCTTAATTACCCTTTCTGACCATATATAAAACATAAATCAATCATAGCAAGGTGTACATATGTTGTAGGTCTAAATATGTATAATCATAGACATGTGAAGCAGTGGGTAATGAGGAAATGTTACATGACATTCCAAGCCGATCATGTACGTCATGTGACGTACATGATCGGTTACACATTGAGCCCCCCCCTCCGGCCCCTATAAATATTTTGGGAGGTTTCTTTTCTAATAAACTCCCCAAAGATACATTACAGCCTGTAGGTATGGTTGGGAGAGTTAAACATCGTAGTGCAGGGGGTAAAAGATGGGTTTTGTACTCTGCCGATCATGTACGTCCGCCGATCATGTACGTCCGCCGATCATGTACGTCACTTTTTTAGTTGCACTGATTTGGTGAGAGTGAGCCATTAATCGCAGTAGTTTGGGGAGGCGAAGGATGGGGTACACATGGCTGTCGTGCCTCATTCTTCTTTGCCTTCCGTTTCTGGCTCTTTGGAAGTTCGAAGGGGACCTCCTCCAGATCCGAAGCGTCGGATACGGACCGTCCTTTTTGTTGCGGATTGGGGTTCTTACGGGACTGGGCTCGAGTCATTGGCGTTCTGGGGGTAGCTTGCATAGCCTCCAGAGTTAGCCGTAACTGTTCATTGGCTGCCCTGAGTTCATCGGATTCTCTAACCACCTGAGCATAACGGGCTTCTTGCTCAGCTGATCCTGAGGTATCCGAATGGATCTCCCGCGGAGCCAACTCCACGCTAGCTGAATCTTCTTCGAATGGGACTGGTAAAGGTCCCGGAGCTTTCGGAAGGGATTCGGATGGGGACTCAGTAGTCCCGGTGGTCGTAGTTGGTTCTTCGAATGACGTTGAAGCCGACTGGGAAGTACTCGAAGAGCATTCGGACTGGACTGGGGCAGGTTCGGACACCTCGGACTTAGGCGGAGTATTGGGAGGAGTACTGCCATTAGAAGTTTTACGACTACCTTTGGTCTTGGAGAATTTCTTTTTCTTCCCCTTCGTACTGGTCGTGCTCCCATCACTTGAGGGCACTGCTTCCTCCCTAGCTTTGGCTTGTTGGAGATGCCGAAAGTTCGTACCACACTCTAACAGAATGTCACTGAAGACTCCGTTCTTAAAAGCTCCTCGAATCGCCCCTCCGTAACTGTCTAACCAGGTGGGATCGTAACGATAGAAGCCCTCCTCTCCCAGCCTGTCTAACATCATCGACATTAGTGTGGGATGTAGTTTCAGCGAGGAATCGAATGGCGAATCGCACGACAGCACTTCCATTAGTTGTTGCTGGGCCAGCGATGTTCGCACAACGTCCTCCATTTCTTCGTCAGATACTGCATGGATAGGCAATTTCTGGCTTACCTCTTCCAACTCTGGCATCTCGTCCTCTTCCTCATCACCTGCTGCGTTCAGCCGGGTTGACGTCGAATTGTCTATGTCTTTCGAAGCAACACGTTTCGGGACATTGCGCCACGGCAACGGCCCTAGGTTGACTGTAACCGGGGGTGGCATGGTCATGCTGTCCCGATCAGCCGTCGAATAGGAGCCGATCCCCGCTACACAAACGGTAACCGCACTCCCGGTGGATTCAGAGGCGGATTCATAATCCGACTCACGAGCGTTGTCGAATTGGCCATCATCCATCCCGAACAGATCTATCTCGTCGGACTGGAGGCCCTCACCGGGGGTGTACTGCTCCTCCATTGCAGTCGAATGTTTTCAGCGAAAACGAAGTTTAATAATCGAAGATTTGCGGAGTACGAAGCTCCGCGTGTCCTAATGACACTAGGAGTGGGAACTAACCAGGTTGGCGCGTCTTATGATGTGGTTTTGGAGACTTTTGGTCGACTACAAGTCCCTTCTTCCTCCTCCTTTGCCCTGCAGCGTCCGTGCGTCTTCTTGGCACTGATCCAATATGGCGACCGCCCTTCTTGTCTCGTGATGCCACGCCCGCCGCGGGAGCGAAGGTCAACCAATCAGCGTTCACGCTTCACCGGATAGCCCTTTTCCGACGGATAACCTGGCGGGAGACGCTCGCGTTTCCCGCCACTAATCGAACGGGTAGCTCACCGGAGTGTAATCCTTATTGAGTCAGTTCCACAGAACCAGGGGTACCGCTAATCATGAATTCTTCAGGAGTGTAGGCAAATGTCATTACGGGTAACATAAGAATACCCGCCGGATAAATCCGTCTGCCACCCTCGGGGACGTTCATGATCAACTCTCACCCTAGCTCTGCTCACTCGACAGCAATTAGGTCTGTACTACCATCATGGCATCGAAACTTCTTGTTGTGTATACAAATTAGGTCACAGCAGTCTCCGGATTATGCCGTGGACTGCGTCTTAACCCCACCTTGGGTTCTTTAGACCTGGTCGTCCGGGAAGATTCGACAGGATGTCCAGTAGTCAATTGGACAGCCCTCCTCCCCTTCAGACCTTCATTTGCCGAGACTTTTTTTCCGCACTTTTTATCCTTCTTGCTAGAAGCTCGAATTGGTAAATTTTTTTTAGGCCTACCCCGGCCCCGCTTTAATTTACCAATACCAGGAGGCATAGGTTTTTTCTCATCTGAGGGTATCACTAGTTTCCTAGGTCTACCAGGACCACGTCGTTCCGGGGTGGTCGCTCTCCACTCAGTGTTATCTGACTTCGAATGCTCCCCTGGCTTCGAATGCGCTGAAGCATCACCCTGCCACCGGCGTAGGCGAGCTACATTGGATTTATACAGGCGTCCCAACAAGGATTTGATCACCACCGTGGATTCAGAAACAATCCGAACCACAGTAAAGGGACCATCCCAGTTGGGTGACAACTTTAGCTGTTGTAGGGGGTCGTGTAGCCTAACTACTTCATCCCCCACTCGAAAGGACCTAAGTTTCAAACCTACGTCATAGCCCACTTTTTGCCATGAAGCAGATTTGCTTAGTTCACATCGAACCATCTCGTATGCGGACTTGAATTTTTTTTTTTTTTATAGATTTTTATTTAGGTATATTAGACATAGTATGAAAACATACAATCCAAACCTGAACTCGGATTAATCCGATCTGCCGTTCAGTCCTTCTCTAGAACCTGACTGCCTAATATATATATGAATGTGTAATGACTATCCGTATATTGTCTGAGGGGGGGGGGGATGGGTGGTGGTGATCCTCTTCCTTGATCCCTCAATGCCTCCACGAACATCACCTGACAGGGTGTTTCAGCGTTTATCCCAGCTACGCCAAACACCAAGTCAGCAGGCATAATCAAATCCTCTCCGAATACCAACAAATTGGGGGAACAACCGGTGGAAGCATGCACCGTACTATTATAAGCATGTACCACAAACTCGCATTGCTCGTCCCAATCATCCATCTGACTGTTGACCAGAGGCTTCAGGACTTGTATCAAGGTTCTGTTGAACCTTTCTACTTGACCATCAGACTGAGGCCGGTACGGATTCGTTCTTGTTTTGCATATAGCAAGGCTATGGCACATTGCTGCCCATAGCTCAGATTCGAATTCTCTGCCTTGATCACTATGCAACATCAAGGGCACGCCTAGATGAAGCACCCAACCCTTTACGAATGCACGAGCACATGTATGAGCCTTGTGATCTTTCAGAGGAAACACTCTAGTATACTTCGAATAGTAGTCGGAGATCACCATCATGCACGTGTTTCCATCAGGAGTGGTTTTTAGGCCACTAATGATATCAACCGCTATGCGTGCAAATCTAACTCCCCAGAGCTCTTGAGTTAGTGGCAACTTCCCCAGGCCTTCACCTGGTTTGCTCAGACAACAATCTGGACAAGTAGAGATCCACCTAAGCAGATCTTTACTCATGCCAGGCCAGTAATACCTTCTGGAGAGTCGCGCAAGGGAGCGCTTCTTTCCAAAATGTCCACTGGTCTGATGTCCATGTACGAAATACATGATATCCCTTCGCATAGCTGTGGGTATCACGATTTGTCGAATTTTGGCCTTGTACGGTGTTATCTTCCACCTACATAAGAAACCGTCAACAACAGTTAGCTCAGACCATTGAGCAAGTAGCTGTCTCATTTCCCGGTTCTCAATCGAAATGGTTGGTCTTTGTGGTTGGGCACCACTGGAGACCTGTTCTATTAGTCTCGAAATGACAGCATCACCCTTCTGGAATTGCCTGATGGTTTCGGTGGACCATTCCATTGCTTTAGAATGTCCTACATCATACGGCATTCGAACTCCAGCTATTACAGCATTATGGGCTCCACAATCATCGCAATCCATTCTAGAACATTTCCGTATGGGTCTTCTCGAAAGGGCGTCAGCATTGATATGCTTGCTCCCTGCTCTGTGTTGGATTTGGCTATTTTCCAACCCGAACTCGGACAAGTGGGTCAGCCATCGACCGATCATTCCTTCTGCTTCCTTAAAGTTCAACAGCCACCTTAAGGACGAGTGATCTGTCCGTAAAGTAAAGTCACCTCCCCAAAGGAAGTGCTTAAACTTCTTCGTATACACCACTACCGCCAACAATTCGCGCTTAGTGGTACAGTAATTCCTCTGGGCCTTATTGAGGGTATTACTAGCGAAAGCCAGTGGCACTTCTATCCCCTCTTGCATCTGGGATAGAGCAGCACCTATACTGTCATTACTGGCGTCTGTGTCCAGTATGAAATGTCCATCAGCTGTTGGATATTTCAAAACTGGGGTGGTTCGAAATAGGTTCTTCACGGCTTCGAATGCTAGATCTTGTTCCGGACCCCATGGAAAAGGCTCCTTCCTTCTACCCGGAGTCCAGTGAGCTAGAGCCTGCATAGGCTGAGCTATTCTGGCATACCCCGGTAGGAAGTCTCTGTAGTAGCTACAGAAGCCCAGAAAGGACCGTATGTCTTTAGGTCCCTCTGGCTTTTCCCATTCCGATACAACATCTAGTTTCTCAGGATCCGCCTTAACCCCCTCAGTGGATATTATCCGACCGAGATAGTTAATAGAAGTCCTAAACAGGTGACACTTCCTTGGTTTCAATTTCAAACCATGGGTTATCAACCTCTCGAAAATTTTGACTAAAGTAGCCAGGCACGATTCGAAGGTCTTCCCAAAGACAATGACGTCGTCCAGGTACACCAAACACTCCTTCCATAACAGGTCACTCAACAGAGATTCCATCATGGCTTCGAATGTTGCAGGGGCGTTACACAATCCGAACGGCATCACATTGTACTGGAAAAGACCGACATGGCTCGAAAATGCTGTTTTTTCCTGATCCTCTTCCTTCATTCCAACTTGCCAGTATCCGGATTGCAAATCCAGCGTACAGAACCATTGGTTTCCGCCCAGGGAATCAATAGTCTCGTCTATACGGGGGAGAGGATAGGAGTTTTTCTTAGTACAACCATTCAATTTTCGATAATCTATGCAGAAGCGAATTGTGCCGTCTTTCTTAGTCACCATCTGAACAGGACTGGACCAGGGGCTAGTGCTGGGAACAATCACCCCTAATCTCAGCTGATCAGCGATTTCCTTCTCGGCCATCAATTTCTTCTTCAAAGGTAGGCGTCTATAAGGGATTTTGAAAGGTACAGCGTCCTCTGTAGTGATGGAATGTAGCACCTTGTCAGTTCGCCCCAAACCAGTGGGCTCCCCGAAGGCTGCATCATATTTCACCAATACCCGTCTCAACTGATCTTTCTGGTCCCCCGTCACCAAGCTCGAATCGTCCACCAACTTTTGGAGTTCCGGACGTAAATCGGACATCCCTTCAAGGTTCGGTTGGGTATCTTCTGAGAGTATACTGGTGCTTGCCTGTGCAACGATCACCTGCCCCACGGGAGTACCTTTCATCAGATAACGGACTTCACCACCAGGATTCGAAATAGGAATTAGATTCCTACTGCCACTGCCTACGAAAGTATCTGCACTCTCGAGTCCAATTGATGCAAGTCTCACCACATCGGGTTCAACCACCGCCATCTGGTCTCGGAAGATACTGTCACTCGAAAACAGGACATCACATGTCTGTCCTGGGGGTATCTTAACCGTCTGTACCACCGAGGCTACAGAAGATACCTTTCTCAAAACGCATTGCACGGCCACCTTGTACGGATGTTCTATCTTTAACATCCCCCTACAAGGTTCCAACATTGCACCGTACAACGCAGCGAAATCTAATCCGATGATGCCATCATCACTCAGATCAGCAATAGTAGGGGACAGGAGGTAATCCTGCCCACCTATATTGATTTCGAAAAATGCTTTACCAAACGTCTGCATGCAGCTACCGTCGGCCGAATGAGCTGTTACCCTCGTTGTGAAGTTATCTGGCTCATCGACTACAAGGTCATAGAACCTCTTCGAGATCATGGAGTGACTAGCTCCAGTATCCACTAGAAATTCTGCAGACCTTCCCCTCACTGCTACAGTCAAATACCACCTCTTCCCATCCAATGGTGATGGGTTGACGGTGAAACGTTCGAAATCCTTAGTAACACCAAGATCTACTCCCCGTCGTTTCAAGTGCTTCAAACAGGGGTGATCCGGGGACAATCGGGCACTGCTGACTACTTCCAGCTCCTGTATCCAATTCGCCGCTTCCCCAGTACTTCCTCCTCGGACGTCTACTATTCTGGGTTCATTGGACATACTTAGAAGGGACTGATCAGGCCCCTCCTCTAAGTTTCCAATCTCTACTGCACCTCGGACTTCATCGCTTGCACCGCTGGCGATATGTTGGCTTTCTTTCTCCTTAGGGGTTACTACCTTGCCATCCAGAGCAACCCCGTCTAGTTTTCCGTTTTCTTCTCTTCAGGCTTGGGTACCGGCTTTTCAGCTGGGCATTCTGCAGCAAAGTGTCCCAGGACCTGACACCTGTAACACTTCCTAGTGGTCTTGTCCACTCTCGGCTTCGAATTCCTCCCTGTTGATTGCTGGTTTCCAGACATCAAGTCAGTCAACCTTAACAGAAGTTCTTCCATAGAACTGGGAGTTGAGGAAGTAGTCGAAGGTGTGCTTGTAACTCCTGGGGTCACAGGTGGTGTTTTCCTGTCGGCCTTCGGATAGCGCTTCGAATTCAAATTGGAATAAGATTTGCCGCTGTTCTTTTGAGCAACTGCGCCAATCTCCTCCTCCCTTCCAAAATCACCTTCCTCTGTATCAGAGGCTGGTGGGTCTTGCACCACACTGGAAGTTCTCGAAAGTACTCTCGAAGATAGCAGATGCCGTTTCCTGTCATAGTCTTCTATTGCCATGAACAAATCAGTGAGAGAAGTTCCAGCTTTCCAACTATCACATGCAGCGGTCCGTTCATCAGAATCCCTTAATCCCTCAATGAATTGCGAGAACAAATCATCTAGGAACTGTGGGTCATCTAACTGCCATCTTGGTCTAGCTCTTTGCAAGAGAGATTGCAATTCTAGACCGAACACACGGTGCGACTCGTTTGGCTTTTGAGTCCGTTTCCGGAACAATCGAAGCGGGTCTTCATTACCCACATTACCTATCAGGTAACTGGCGCATTCCACCAATTGGGTAAACGATCCGGCACCATGCATCGTTCTCCATCTCGAAACCGCTAGCTTGCCTGGGCCATTTCTCAATGCCCGTAAAAGTTCGTCCAACGATTCCTCTTCTGACCATCGATTATACCTCATATCGTCCATGAAGTCTGCGAACCAGTCCTGCCATGGCTGTCTTCCTGTGAACGGACTTGGAGTGCTGGCAGTGCGTCTAGCAGCGTTGTGGTTGTCCCTGTGCAACAGAAACGACTGCTCGATGCTCCAGTCGACGATATCGGCATTATCAGCTTGTCTGCTAACACAGTCCACTCCCATCTCAGCAATGCAGGGGTTCGTGTCGTAAATCAATTTCATCCCAGGGGACATCGATTCGCGGCGAGATACTCGTCTACCAGCATGTGTAGGAGATCTCCCTGGCCTCCTTGAGGGACCACTCGAACGTTCATTCGGATCAGATCTCGAAGATCTCTCATTCGAACTCGTACGGCTCGGTCTCTCTCGAGAGCTGGAACGACTGGGAGAGTTCGAATGGTCGTCATCATACGACGTTGGGCGTTGGTCACGCCGCGAAGATCTTCCATCCGGATCCCCTGTATCAATGGTCACTCGTTTTGGTCTCCCTCCGGTTGAGGTAGAGGCACTACCCCCACCAGTTGATGAGTTGTATATGCCACCACTGACATGATCGAACCCTGAACGGCTACCTCGAGTTGCCTCTTCATCTCGTTTCTTCTGTAAATCTTCCACCTCCCTGATCAGACGATCCTTTTCGTCCATCATCGCCTTGGTAGCTTCTCGGATCGTATCATGGAGCTCGTCCGAATCATGTATGGTCTTATCCTGACGTTGTTCTAGAGATTCAGTACGTCGCCGCAAGACATTCTGTTGATGAGCGAACTGGTTTTCCATATGTTCCAGTTCTGCCTTCGTTGTGTCTAAGCGGTTCTGTTTCTCCATCGTTGCCCCTTCTAGATCTTCATTCCTGTTCCGAAGCTGTACCAACCGATGACTCAAAGCTTCAAACTCTTCATTCATCCTGTCCATCTCTGCGATCCTTGCTCCTTCGAACCGATTCTTCTCCTCTTCGAAATGACGACGTGTCACTTCCTGTCGCTGGTGTCGTTCAGCATGCAGTATGCTCATGCCTTGTGTTGGCATAGGAGCAATGTGTCTCTTCGAACCACCAGTTTCAAACAAAGAATCATCTAGGTTTGACCCCAGATCTTTTCGAATAGAATCAGGATTGTCTCTCCTTGGTTCTGGTGTAGAACTCGAACGGTTTGGCCCATAATGTTTCTCAAGGGCTGCTACCACCTCCGGATCTGGACTCGAAATAGGATGAAGGGACGCTCCACCCTTTGCCTGTTCAGCCATGTTAACCCACTGACTGTGCTATTCTGTGTTTCACCCGAACTGGTCACGGCACCAATGTAGGGGTTTCATATGCGTACAACACGAACACAGGTTCCAAATTCGGTTTGAATGCAACAGGTCTTTATTCGATCACAGCCTCAAAAGTACACGAAGGTTTCTCACTCGGTTCACTTGGTCTTTCAACCATTCGAAGACACACAGGATTCTATCGATAGTTCGAAGCATTAGCGATACCGGACAGTTAAGCTCTGTGCCAGCATGGCTGGTGCAGAGTCCATAACTTGGGAGGGGTGTAGGTGCCCCTGTCAAAGCGAAGGTACGAAAGGTGCGGGTCAGAGCTCGTCCTAGGACTAACTGGTGAGGTAGCCAACTTCGGCCTCTTATATACCCTGAGCGCGGACCAAGCAGTGTCGACGTGGCACTCCTCCGTAGCGCCGTCTGGAGTGCCCTGCCTGGCTCCGCTACCGGATAACCGAAAGGACATGGCTCAGGTGTTGCCACCTAGTGTCCGTTGGAGGCACTTACCGCTCTGACTCCACGGACCTTATATGTACACGTATTATTCGTGCCCCTACACTACCATGTTTAGTGAGGGGATTTATGATCTCAGGGCCTTGGTTAACTATGATGCGGCTATTCGGGCCAAGGCCGACAAGTGTGTTATTGATGAGGGGGAGGACTCGTTTGTAGGGGTAGATACCGCTCTCTCTAATTTTCACCTTGGGTACGCGGGTACTAAACACGCCAGACTAGTAGGGGCTAGTAGTAAAAATTCCTCAGCGAGTAGTGGTAAACGCCGGGGTGACGGTCGGGATAAAACAGATCGGTCGCGGGCCCGAGCTTCTCGTGCTGGAAGCGCATCGCAGCAGACAAAGGCTGCTGCTTTGCGTTCTCCAGCTGCCAGGATTGTGGTGGGTGTGCATTCAAACACAAATGTGCTACATGTAGAGCTGCCACCCACGGCATGTTAAAATGTGCTCACACCGACAAGGCTGTCGTAAACTCTGGCTGACTAGGTTACTCAGCGGTGGATGGGTTTACGGAAGTTGAACCCAGCCAGCGTATGACCCTAGAGGTAGCTGGTGGTGTAACTGTTAGTTAGGGGGGTGATGTATCTTTCCCTCGCGTCGCAGCGGAATGCGTTGTCAGCAATAACGTCAGTGACGTTGTCGTCAATAACGTCAATAACGTGGACGTCAATATTCCTGTCTCTATTAATGGTTCTGATGACAATGTCGTAGAATTAGTCAATGAAATCGAGATTGATTGTAATAGGGATTGTAGTGACAATGTTGGTCTCTCAGCCGCAGAGGAGGGCAATGCTCGTGAATGTGAATTAGATGAGATTGTCGGCCTTCCCCCTGTCAGTGACACGGGGTTGCGGCAATCAGCAATCCGTTTGTTCAAAAGTCAGAATGGCTATGCCGAGGTGGAAGTTGTGTTGGGTGATGCAAGTTTGTGGGATGAATTACCGGAATACGTTGGCATTTCAAACTCTGTGAGTGTCTGTGACTCTTTCGCTCGCATGTATGATTGTATGGTACCAGTGTATGTTATCGAAGTTGTTCCCGGTTCATTCATACCAGTATTATTCTGGCGGACTGCCTGTCACGTCTCAAGAATCCGGATAGCGTGACGGTGTGTGCCGACTTAATTGTGGACTTTGATTTCTGTTGTAGGTCTAGACTTGCTGAAGCAGGATTGGGCTAGGATACACTCGTTATGTTGGTCGGATAACACTATGAAAACCCGCAAGTCTCAGTGGCGCCGCTACTTTGGATTCTGCATGAACTATGACTTGGAGCCATTACCGTCTACACCGGAGATGGTGTGTCTGTTTGTGACTCATCTTACAGAGTCAGTTGCTTATATTACAATAACTCACTATGTGGCTGGTCTGTGGGCTCTTCACCGTCACCTAGGTTATGTTCACCCTCACCCATCTATGTTCCTAATTCAGTCTACACGTAAAGGAGCCAAGAGACTCTTGGGCGCGGCAACGAATCCAGCATTACCTCTCTCGCCGGAGGATCTCAACCGCATGTTCAGGACGCTGAACTTGGCAGAGCTGGCTGACTTAAAGTTCTGGACAGCCTTAACCCTGTCTTTCCGTTGCCTGCTTAGGGTGGGGCATATAGTGTTGTCGCCCCATCAGCTTCAGGTGAGGGACATCAACTTTAATGACTCGGGTATGGATGTGGTCATCTCGAGTTCTAAAACCATCCAGCACCGGGAGCGCGTTAACAGGATTCCAGTTATTCAGTCAGAGGGCAGTGTATTGTGCCCCGTCTATTATCTCAAGCTATATCTAGCCAGGACCAGCGGTAAGGGTACTCAGCCCTTGTTCATGTACACTTATAATTCATACAACACAAGACCTAAGGCTGCATGCAAGGCAGTGGGTTTGGTGGGCCACTACTCTACACATAGTGTTCGTCGCGGCTCGGCTTCCTTCTTGTCAACTTTCATCCCCCTACATGATGTGAAGAACTATGGGGACTGGAAGAGCTGGGCAGTACTGCTCTACCTATCGGACACCTATGACTCTCGTAAACAGAAGGACTTGGTTGTTGCTCAGAGATTGTGTGAGTTCAAGTGAGTAGGTCTGGGCAAATATTGTTGTTTGGCTCTTGGCCTACCTTACCAAATTGTGACCGAGGTCTAGGGCAAATGTTTATCCTGTGTCTTCCATTTGTCCCGAACGGAATATGTGTACCATAGTTGCTTATAGAAAGTATGGGTATATATTGTGTTCCCCCCAAATGCCAAACTAATGGTGGTAGTTCCACCCTCTACCTCCAGGGTTCCCTCCACCACCTAGGGAATTGCCGCCAATTTGCGCACTTCCAATTCAGTTCCCAAGGGAGGAACAGGTTGATTTTTTCTTTTGTTCACTTATTCAATGTAATAAAGTGCCTACCTTACCAAATTGTGACCGAGGTCTAGGGCAAATGTTTATCCTGTGTCTTCCATTTGTCCCGAACGGAATAAGCAATTTCTTTTGTTTAAATTGAATAGTCTTAGTTTTACACACAGTAATCATCATACCCCAATCATAAAATTGGAAACAATCTCTAGTAATCACACTATCTGACAGAGTATAATGGCATTTACGTAGCAGAGTCCTAAATGCAAATAGGGCAGCGGCCCAAAAACATTCGTGACCTAAAGAAAAAGGCAAACTCTCATACATCAAAATTAAATGCTCAGGCAAAAGGGCTAATGACTGAGTAGGTGCGTCGCCAAGCACCCGTTTGGCACCCCTTAAGGCCCGTGCTACAAGAGGGTCAGAGTAATTTATCTTGTGAGATCTGTGAGATTTGAGATAATAATTTACCCCAGACAAGTAACCTGTAATTGATGAATAACAATGGGTACTAGATAAATATGCTATATAAAAAGCTATACCTTCCACTCCAGGGTGTAAGTGGTCTACACCATACAGGGCACAGAACTCTAAATACCTCCTAGTCTGAGAGCCTCTGGTCTTATCCGTGTTTTCAGAAACATCATGCTCCAGTAAGTGCTGGAAACGTTTCGCCAGTTTAGCCCTCGGACCTGTAATCACAAGTAAGAATGGCAGCATAATGAATCATCTGATGTACAATACAAAAGTTTCTCCCTAGAACCTTTCTCATCCCATCTACTCAATGCATCACAAATAATGTTATTATTGGTATTAATATATACAGATTTAAAATAAAAGTTCGAGGTCACAGCTAACCAAAACAACTCCCTTATCCATGACATACACTTGCCATTTAAGCTGCGGCCCGTATTAAGCATATGCATAACCTGCATATTATCAGTCACAAAAGTAATCTCAGCATTCTTCCACAAATGACCCCACCTCTTGGAGGCAACCAAAACGGGCCAGAATTCAAGCTCATTAATATTTTTCTGATATTCAGAGGGAGCTTCCACCCAATGGTGTCTAGTTTGTGTAGGGAGGGGGCTAATACCCTGCTCCCATTTACCCATCAACCAATCAGATTGGTGATAAGCCCCGAACCCATCAAACGATGAGTCGCTGTACACAGCTAGGTGAGCCCCCAATGGACGAAGAATTTTTGCTGACCCATTAAACTCTTCAGCAAAATCAAGCCACCACTTTTTTTTTTCTTTTTTTTAAGTGATTTTTAATCAGGAGAAAACAGGTTAGGCTCCTTATATTATGGCGGTGCCTATAAACTCATGGCTCCTGAGGGCCATTATATATATAAAGCAAAATACATGTAGATGGCAAGTACCAGACAGTCACAAAGCTAATAGTAAATCACAGGTGATGTAAATATGAGGAATATATTAGAGATGAGGTAGTATGGCGGAGACACATTTTATAGACAAATGGGTTTGTTCATATTATACAGAAAATTAATTATATTACAATCTTAGAGAGGCTAGGAATTTCTTACTATTGGTTTTGAAAGCGTTAAGGGTAGGAATGAGCCTGTCATTCACTCCCAAGTCATTCCAAAGAAATGAACATTTGTATGATACACTCCGTTTGAAGGCTTGTAATCTTCTATGGTATGTCTTTAATACTGGGGCGTCATGTAACCTTGTTTCCCTGGCAGGGACCACCAGGTGTCTATCATGTTTTGTCATTTTGTATGCGTGTATTGCTATTTGTTTCTGCCTTCTTTCTTCCAAAAAATTTATTTTACCATCTTTATGAATTTTCTCTATTGTAGTTCTAGGGGGTGAATAAAGGGCTATTTTTAATCCTCTATTTTGTAAGCGTTGCAATTTTGTTAGTAGGGTTTTATTAGTATCGTGGACAAGAATACCTCCATACTCCATATAGGGTAGCATCTTAGTTTTGTATACTCGAAGTGCTTGGGCATTGGACATCTGCCTGCGAAGTCTACCAAAAATGTATAGTTTAGCAGCAGCCTTACATCTCATTTGATTAATTTGTTTATCGAATTTCAGAGATTGATGTCAGCCCGGGCCTCACCTGTCAAACGAATCTAATAATGTTGCTTTTTTACAGTGTTACATAGATTGTAAATCCTGTGGGAAAAACAACGACCACCTCTTATCACCTTACTCGCGTGAGCAAGACTACCAGCTAAAGATTGCAAGTCTTTCTTTGTCATCTTTTGTTTACCCTCTGCATGTTTTAATTTTGACAACAGCTTACACATCTTATCATTCGGTAGGGTGAGTTCCATTTTGACACTGTCAACCTCAATGCCTAGAAACACCACGTTGGTTGCAATTGGGGAAATCTTCTTGTAAGATATGAAGAAACCCAAATGACGAATTACCCTAAATAGGGTGTGTTGTGCAATTTTACACAATTCAAACGAGGGGTAACACATAAAGAAATCGTCTAAGTAATTTTTTTATTTTAGTTACCCCCCTACGTGAGGCACACCTGACAATAAAGGGTGTGTTGTGCAATTTTACACAATTCAAACGAGGGGTAACACATAAAGAAATCGTCTAAGTAATTTTTTTATTTTAGTTACCCCCCTACGTGAGGCACACCTGACAATAAAGTCAGAAACACAATTGAAAATGTAAGGGCCGCTTGCTAACCCAAAACACAGTCTACCGTCAACCAAAGTCCTCTCACCAAGACCATCTTCAAAATCCCATTTCAAGCCTTGGTAACCTCTATCTCCATAATATATATGAAGCCCGCGGTAGGCATCAGAAATATCAGTACAACACATTAATGCATTATTAGTCAAAATATCACATGCATCGTCCAATGTTTTATATACAAACTTCTCACAAATTTCATCAGTAAACTCATTTACAGGACGAGAACAGTCTGTGATGGGGCGAATTTTTTCTTCTATATCCATATAATCAGCCTTTTTTACAACTGCACCTAAGGCATGCACACATTTTTGCCTATCGGACACCAACATGATTTTTTCTTCAGATAACTCCTTTCGCAATTTATCATGCATAAAGTTCTTCCTATTGTCTTGAAGGATCGATGCATAGTTGCTATTACCATAGGAACAAGGACATTTGGGGTTAACCACCCTGAAACAAAATACAGCACCTTCTTACAGATACCACCAGTTATGGTCTGTCTCCCCCCACATGAAACATTCCGTGAACACACAACAGGGTTTCATAGCCACTGCCAAACCGTCTAGTACATATTTACAATCACACGAACCTAAAAAACATGTATACATTATTCACCCTGAATGAAACAGTCCTATCCCCAAATGATTCTTGAATAACGACCATCAATGTGACATTTTGGTCTGGCTGCGGCCAGCCTTGTTCGTATACATGTTTAACACTGTTCACTTCAATGTTGCTATAAACCTTGATCAGCTGACTATTGACCTCGATATTCACCCTAAATGGGATCATAGGGTCACAACACTTAGCGCCTTTAAAGCACTCACCCGTGCCTGCCTTAATAGCAGCGGCTGGCAGTGTATCACATTTAGTAACTGGAGGTGTAATGCTACTAATAACAGGAGCTATAGTAGCCACAGGTGAAAAGGGAAAAGGCACAATTTTTGTGTCACAACCAAGACAATTATATAACGATCATGGTCTGTCCAGCTTCATTAACCCTAAGACCTTATTGGTTGGTGAATGATTTGTTACTACTAGCCGAACTATTACCTTGAGCGCGGCCACTGGTCCTACCCGGGCGTCCCTTGGTTGAAGACCTGACATCCTTCCGCACCCTTTTTAAACCTTTGGTACCAAAGTGGTGTGGAGTAAGCTGCTCATTGCCACAAGCAAACTCATCAATATCAGATCCGTTGATGTGTCTCTACCTTCAAACTCCCGAGGGTCGAAGATTCTAGTGCTTGTACGGGGATGTCTCTCTGGAGAGGGGTCTCTGGATGATCGATGCTTGTCCGGTTGCTTGTCCGGTACCGCAGACTTGGAGGGGACGCTACCTTTGGCGCGCTTTTCCACCTGCGCCCGGATACAATCCGCAATCCTGGTCTCCACCTCCTCCAGCCCATCTTGACGTTTCTGATCCAGATCCAGCTCCTCCAGGTAGTCTGCATACTCCTGATGTGTAGCAAACTTATCCCTGGGATGCATCTCAGCTATGCTCATGTCTATCTCCTTCTGAACTGCTGCGGCTGCCTCCTCCTTTGTTGCTGCTGGATAGTGCACTAAAGGAGTCCTCCGGGTAGGCATTCGTTTAAAACCTGCTGTTATTTGTTCCTTACAGTTCTTACCACGAGGGGGGGGATGGTCACCCCCACACCCGTAGCACCAGGCCTTAGCCATTGTAGCAGTAGAAATGTTTTGAAAAAAAATTCAAATCCAAAAAGAAAATGGCAGTTGGGGTAGTGTGGCCTGCACCTGCAGAGCCTTGGACGCGTCCTCACCCACCAAAGTTTCAAAACCAACTGCGCTGCGACCAACGCGCTCGGCAGCGATGAGGGAACAGCCCCCTGGTGTGTACTACACGCACTAACATATACAAATCAATAGCAGTGCTACCTATGGGATGGCAGCGGCCACACAGGTAGTGGATCTAACTCGCCGAATATATACATGTGTAGGGGCTAGAGTTATACGGGGTTTATATGGCGGGTTCTGTTGGATGCTGTGTTGCGGACTCTGTCCGAACCCTTCAGCCCGACGGCAGGTGGTAGCACCTGCCCCGGGCTTGGGGTATGGACAGAGGTCGCTATAGGCTTCAGGTCTGCGTGTGCGCGCGCAGGCTGGCTGCCTATATATAGCCGGCATCCGATAGGACTCGTCGGTCACTCTGGGGTCACTCTGGATCCACGCTTGGACAGATCGTATCGGCTACGAGCCTACTGACCCGCTCCGAACTCTATATGGAGTTCACACTGATATAGCTTTGCCTGTCTAGGTTCCTGAATAAACCTTTGATTCGCAACCTGTACACTTGATCCGAACGGTGTCGACTTTGGTTCTTTACTTAATAATATATATATCAGTATTATAAAGGACAAAGTATCGTTTATTACCCTGGTGCCATGACCAGTTCTGAGTGGAAATACAGATACAGACCACATACTCTGGACGGAGTACGGAGGTGTCCTGATGAAGCGGAAGCTTCATCCCCGAAGGGGACAACTGCCATAGAGGAGGCAGAAACCCCAACGAAGGGTGTCAATGTTCTTCAGGGAGCAGCTGCACCACCGAAAGTGGAGGAAACTCCAAGGCCACGAGGGCCCAAGATAATGAGTCGCTCATTAGAAGAGATGAACCTGTCAATGTTTAACATTGGCGGAAGCGGCTCCTACAAGGTCGTTTTGATGACTACAGAGAAGCAAGGGTGCAGGAACGACTGCAACTTGCCCAAAGAGAATTACTGACCATACAGAATCTGTAGAATGGTCTGACAAATTGATGTATCTGGAGTGTGCGATATGCCACCGAAATTCCAAGATCAAGCAGAAAGACCCAAGGATGTCAACGCAGTCCTTGAGCATGGTCAGGTCCGAGTTCCATACTGCGAACACGGATCTGAACCAGATTTGCCAGGCCAGAGATCGGATGGCAAACGACGCTGAGGGTCTCCGGGTGGAAATCATCCAGGATACAGACACTCTGAAGGAAGCTCGCCGCAGTCTGGCTGCTGAATGCGTATTGTTGAGAACTAAGAAAACTGCAATGCAGGAATTCTTGTTGGAAGCTCGCCAGAGCATCCAGGACAGTAGGGCGGACTGAAATAGTACCTCCTACGCCTCTGCGAATAACTGAAGCCCGTCAGCTGGCCATTATATGAGTTTCTCGGACACCCCGAATCTACCAGGTGGACGAGGAGTGACGATTGAAAGTGCCCTTTTTGCCTCCACTCCGGGGAGACCCAGAAGGATGGGCCAAGCTAGGGGTAGGGGAATGGCTAGCGTATACTCTCCGAAAGTAGGTATGCCTGGCATCCGGTCAATGCCAAAGGAGGTACCCTCTGCAGCATCTGGAGCAGGGGGTTCGAAGGTGCAAAATCCTTTGACGACCTGGGTAGCAACCTAGCATGAGAAGTTGCAAAAGCAACAAGAGTTGTTGGAGGCGGAACGTCAGAAGAAGGTGGCGATCCAAGAAGCAGCAGCCAAGAAATATCATACTCCGATAAGCTTGGCTGAGTGGCAAACCTGTCAAACCGAAAAGATGTTTCAGGAGCAGAACGCTCTGGAAGATCAGAGACGAGAATTGTTCCGAAAACAGGAGGCGGCCATAGAGCAGCAGAAGAAACGAATGAATGAGAATGCTGTGTTGGCCGAGGAGTTGGCCGAACAAGAAGCTGCGGTACTCAAAGCCCGGTCAGAGGGATTGAGGGCTGCCGGTGAGGCTGCGAAAGCCAAAAATGTGCAGGCTCAACAAGAGCAGGAGGTAGAGAAGCAAGCTAAAGAGCTTGAGGCGGAGCATCAGTTGTTACTTGCACTGTCACAACAGTGTCAGTATATGACAGACATGGAGAAGAATTGGTGGTTCACTCAAGGGATTGATCCAACCAAGGAAGTAGTAGCGTATGGTACATACCAGGCAAATCTGGAATGGCTGAAAGGCTCAGCCCCAACTGGAGGGTCCGCCTGACAAACAAGTCTGAAAAAGGCTCCGAGGAGATCAATCCTGAGTACAGCGATGCAGGAGCTGTACGATACGAACCCTGCTATAGCTGGAATAGGATTGCACAATGTGGGGGTAGAACAGGATGCTTCGTCGGCCATTTCTAAGTGCCTGTCGATCACCTCTAAGATTAGGAGATCGACCAATGCAGCAAGGCGGATAGCTAGTGAGCCCAGCCCATACTGGCAGAGGAACTCTTGGGAAGAATGGCTGGGAGCCACTGTGGAAGATATCAACCTGAGTGGTTGGGATCAAAATGAAACCATTCCTTACATCTGTAAAGGATTGCGACTGGGAGACGGCCTCATAGCTGTCGAACAGTAGAAGGATGCTTGCGGTCCAAAAGGCACCTTTTAAGAGCTTGTGGAAACATGCACAGTGCTGTTTGGAGGTTCCGCTCGGACTGATCTGATCGTAGCGTATAAAAAACGTGTGTAAGGCAAGAATGAGGCTCCTAGGGTGTTCGGTCTTGCGTTGATGAGACTCCTGAAGAAGGTCCATCCTTCTTCTGGTATACATGACGCCTTATTCTCTAAGGAACTGTTCTCTCAGTTCGTCGCCAGACTGAGGGATCCTGATGTACAACACATGGTGTACGATATGTGGAGGGCAGATACGTCTTTGGATGACCTTTTTAAGGCCATCGAGATACATGCCCTTAAAAAGTCACTGCTGGGGGATTTGGTGCCTACTCGATCATCTGCCATTCAGGAGTGTTCTCCGGAACAATCTGAAGGGGAGAGCAGTGGGGAGGAGGCATCAGCTTCCGCTGCGCAGTTTAAGAGGAACGGTAAATCCTCTAAAACTCCATGGAAGGGGAAGAAGCAGGAGGGGGTAGGAGACCCACCTCCGAAAAAGTCCTCGGAGAAGAAGGCTCTGATGATGGATGCCGCATTCTTTATGGCATTATTTGAGAAGATGACGACTTCCATTCAGGGGGCTATTCAGCCTAACCGGAGGAAGATCAACCGGAGGACCGGCAAGTGCTATAGGTGCTTGGAGATCGGTCCCTTTGCAGTGGAGTGCGTAGCACCGAGCCCAAAGATTCCCGGGAAGGAGGGAAACTGAGTGGGGTGGTCCGAGGTGGCGAGCGGACGACCCCTGGTAGTGAAGTACGCCATCATACCAGAGAGGTAGAGCCTAGTGGAGTTCTAAGGACAGAAAGAATACCAGGGGTGGCTTCGAACTTGGGGAGTTCGGATGCTTGCCTGGTGGACATCTCGGTCCAACAGTTGCCCGGCAATGAGGCAGGGAGGCCCATGACGGAAGGAGACGAGAAAATAGCGGCTGTCACAGACACCGTTTGGGAAGGAAGTACCCAGCTTTCCCCTGATCATCCATGTTTCGACCAATTGAAGAAACATGGGTTAGATTTGGCTGCTCCGAAGGACTTTAAACGCTTCACTGTGAACCCGTTTCCAATGGGGGGGGCGGTGGTATGTGTCTGTTACTGTGGCCAGTAGGGCAGGCAAGTTTTTAGTAGATACGGGAGCCAGCCACTCCTTTATCTCCTCAAACTTTTATGCTCTTACGGCGAGTAGTCGCGACGACTTCAAAACGAAGGTAAGCGCCTGCTCGGCCGATGGGTCAAGTATGCAGACGTATGGGCGCGCGTTCTTACCACTCCGAATTGGAGGGAAGGAGTATGTGGCTTCTCCCACAATTGCGGATATTGCAGACGACGGTATACTGGGGTTGGATTTTGCGGCGTTATATGACGCGGTCCTGGATCCTAGTACAGGGGTGCTCCGGATAGAGCACCCGTAGCGTACGGCGGAGCAGTGTGTGCTCCGGCAAGTTTCAACAGTGGCAACGGTGGTCCAAACTGTGAAAATTCCTCCCGGGCAGACGTGCGACGTGCTGGTCCGAAGCAAGGGGCTTAGGAGAGAGGAAGAAGCAGTTGTGGAGCCGGATGTGGCCATGTTGGGAAGCATCGGTCTGGTGGGCATGGACACCCTGGTGGGTGATGGTGCGTGGACTGTTGTACTGGTGGACTGTTGTCTCTAACCCCGGGTTGGAGGCTAAGTATCTGAAAAGGGATACAGTGTTGGGGGAGGTGTTCTCCAGTGAGGCAGTGATGCCTGCTGGTCATGTGAGCATGAAAGGGGTCTCTTCGCCTAGCACTCTGAGTGAGGGACTGGAGAAGATGATCTCCGAGACGGATCTTATTGATCCGGGGGATCTCAGTTCCTTGAGACGGCTGGTGGAGAGGTATCAGGATGCGTGGCAAGTGGAGGGGGAGCCTTTGGGCCGAACTGACAAGGTGCTACATTCCATCAATACCGGGGACGCACAGCCATTTAAAATGCCTTACCGACGCTTGCCGTTGAGTAAGAAGAGAGTTGTTGAAGAACAAGTGAAAACCATGCTGGAACAGAAGGTGATCATACCTAGCACTAGCCCCTGGTCTAGTCCGGTTCAAATGGTTACTAAGAAAGATGGGTCTATTCGGTTTTGTATCGAATATAGACGTCTGAACGGAGTAACCAATAAGAATGCCTATCCTCTCCCTCGAATTGATGAGACTCTGGACTCGTTGGGTGGGAACCAATGGTTCTGCACCTTTGATTTGCAGTCTGGATATTGGCAAATCGGGATGAAGGAGGAGGAGAAGGAGAAGACGGCTTTTACTAGCCATATTGGACTGTATCAGTTCGAACTGATGCCTTTTGGGTTGTGCAATGCCCCGGCTACTTTTGAGGCCATGATGGAAACTCTCCTGAGTGATCTATTATGGCGCAAATGCCTGGTCTACTTGGATGATGTCATTGTTTTCGGCAAGACGTTTGAGGAGTGTGCATTGAACCTCGGCGACAATTCGGTCCAATGGGTTAACCCTGAAGCCGAAGAAATGTGAAATTTTTAGGAAGTCCATGGTTTATCTGGGCCAAATCATCTCCACCAGTGGAGTGGAGGCTGATCCGGCCAAATTGGAAACTGTGGAGACCTGGGAAGTTCCCGAAGGACGTGAGGTCTTTCTTGGGGTTCTGTTCCTATCATAGGGACTTCATCCCCGGATTTTCGAGAGTGCCTCAACCATTGCAAATGTTGAGTCATTGGACTCCGGGGAGGAAAAAGGAACCTTTTCCCTGGGGGGTGGAACAGAGCAGTGCCTTCAAAGAGATTAAGGCGTTGTTTAGAGACACCCCTGTGCTGAGATACCCTGCGAAGAAGGGGCATCTCATCCTTGACACTGATGCGAGCAATGAGAGCATCGGGGCCACATTGTCCCAAATCCAGGACGGAGTAGAGGTCCCGCTGGCATTCGCTAGTAACAGTATGAACAAGGCGCAGAGAAACTATTGCACTAATAAGCGTGAGTTGCTGGCGGTGGTAGTATATACAAAGAAGTTTAGACACTTCTTGTACGGTGGTAATTTCACATTGCGGACTGATCATTCTGCCATGAGGTGGCTCCTTAATTTTAAGGATGCGGAGGGGATGATTGGTCGGTGGTTGAATCACCTAAGCGAGTTCGGGTTGGAGAACTCTCCAACACCGAGCAGGCACGAAGCATGTGAATGCTGACTATCTAAGTAGACGTCCGGTCCGCCGTTGTGTGCGTCCGGACTGTGGGGATTGTGGTGCTCACAATGCTGTGGTAGCGATTGTGCGTTTGCCTTATGATGGGTTGTTACAAAACCTTTTGGATTGGTCCACCGACACTATAAGGACGTACCACATGGCTGACCCTACCATAGCACATTTGTGGGAGCTAGTTCCCACCGGGATCTGTCCAGTGAGGCCCGAAATATCATTGGAAAACAGGGAGATGCGACGCTCAGTTCCATGAACTAGAGATGCGGGACACATTGTTGTGTAGGTGGAAGTCCTGTCCAGGGAAGCGTATTGCAAATGGTAATCCCGGCGGCTATGCGGAACCCAGTAAACAAATAACGTTATACACCATTTTATAACGTTATATAACGTTATATGTCAACGTTTTTCTAAGGCTCTTTAGTATGACATAACGTTATGTCAAATTTAAAACGTTATTTTGACGTAAAATAAAGTTTTTTTTGTTAGCTGGGAAGGATATCCCTGGGTTTCCGCTAGGACGTATACATATTCTAGTAGTCAATTTGGCGAATGTGTGTCATGTTTGATTAACCAAATCTTATATCAATTAGCCAAACGTTTTTGCTATATGATGAAAGGAAAATCCACCAAAATGAAGTGTTCTTTTGGCATCAAAATTCCCCACAAAAAATATCTAGGAAATGGGTGCTCCTCTTCAGTCTCTCACTGCCCCCTTTTGATATGAAACAAATAGAAGATCTATATATAGTGACTCTGTATACAGTCACTCAGATTATATGTCTGCCTTTCATTAGTAATTGTTGCAAATCTAACTTCTAAAGTTTCACAAGCCCAGAACAGTTTCTTAACTCCAAGTAGCCAATTTGGCGGCTATGCGGAACCCAGTAAACAAATAACGTTATACACCATTTTATAACGTTATATAACGTTATATGTCAACGTTTTTCTAAGGCTCTTTAGTATGACATAACGTAATGTCAAATTTAAAACGTTATTTTGACGTAAAATAAAGTTTTTTTGTTAGCTGGGAAGGATATCCCTGGGTTTCCGCTAGGACGTATACATATTCTACTAGTCAATTTGGCGAATGTGTGTCATGTTTGATTAACCAAATCTTATATCAATTAGCCAAACGTTTTTGCTATATGATAAAAGGAAAATCCACCAAAATGAAGTGTTCTTTTGGCATCAAAATTCCCCACAAAAAATATCTAGAAAATGGGTGCTCCTCTTCAGTCTCTCACTGCGCCCTTTTGATATGAAACAAATAGAAGATCTATATATAGTGACTCTGTATACAGTCACTCAGATTATATGTCTGCCTTTCATTAGTAATTGTTGCAAATCTAACTTCTAAAGTTTCACAAGCCCAGAACAGTTTCTTAACTCCAAGTAGCCAATTTGGCGAATTTCCATGAAATAACATTAGCCGAAATAACATTTGATTCGCCATTGGCGATATGGCAAGTGGCTAGCGGAAACCCAGTATCCTGTACTATTGTCATGGCCATTCTACGAGTTGACATTATTACAAATGATAATCCTGGCTGCTATGCGGAAGGATATCCTGTACTATTGTCATGGCCATTCCACGAGTGGGCATTTCGGAAAGAAGTGCTCGCTGGAAAGGCTGAGTCGGCGCTATTACTGGCCCGGTATGTCTGGTGATCTCTTAAGATGGATCAAGACGTGTCCCGCCTGCTGTTTAGGCAAGCCCGGTCCCGGACTGGGCAAACTGCCATTGCAACAGGAACTATTCAGAGTGAGGTTCGCTCCGATAGCTGTAGATATTATCAGTGGAGTGAAACCCACTCCTAAAGGGAATACGTGTATGATGGTGGTCTCGGATTACTATACGAAATACACAAGAGTTTACCCACTGGAGGATCATACTGCTGCTACCTGTGCTGAAGCACTGGTGAAGGGGTGGATATTCCATCTGGGGGCTCCCTTGATATTACATAGCAATCAAGTGGGGGAATTTGAGTCGAAATCGTGGGCTGCTATGTGCCATCAGTTGGCTATTTGTAAGACCCGGACAAATCCGTACCGACCCCAGTCTGATGGGCAGGTGGAACAGTTTAATCCGACTTTGATCCAGGTCCTGAAGCCTTTAGTGAACTCCCATATGGACGATTGGGACGACCAATGTGAGTTTGTGGTGCATGCGTATAACAATACGGTGCACAGTTCCACTAATTGCACTCCGAACCTGCTGGTGTTTGGGGAGGACTTAATCATGCCAGCGGACTTGGTGTTTGGGGTGGTAGGGATTAGTCCAGAGGCACCTTGTACGGTGTTGTTCGTGGAATCTCTCCGGGAGAGATTCAAATTTGCCTATGAAACAGTGCGAGCTCATCTGCTCAAAGCTGCTACATGGCAAAAAGTGGGTTATGACACCGGTTTGAAGTTGCGGCGGTTCGTGGTAGGGGATAAGGTGATCCGCTTACACGAACCCCTATGCAACGTCAAGCTGGCGAATAACTGGGATGGACCACAAACGCTGGTCAAATGTATCAGTCAGACAACTGTTTTGATCCAGTCTGAGGCGGGGCGTATCCAGATGAGCCATGTGGCTTGGTTACGTACTTGGGCTGGGAGGGAGCTCACTCCGGAAACGGAGGTGGAAAGTGTGAATTTGGAGGCAGAATTTGTACCCTTGGAGGGAGTGTCAGAGGATATTCCCAGAAGGCGGGTATGGAAAAAGCCCCGGAAGACCGTGATAAAGAAAATCTAGGCAGGCGAAGGAAGGAGGGCACGGAAAACCAAAATCAAGGCTAGATTGTTGGTTAAGAACGAGTGTCCTCCGGCCAGGTTACTTGATGCGGACGGATGTAACCTAGCTTGTTTTACACAACGAGTGTGGGGTCCTGTGTTGTCTATTAGGCATATTTACGTGATATTGGTCTGAAAAAGTAAAATGACGTAAATTTCTCTTTTACAGATATACAACGGAACGTCCCTGTTTACGCAAACGTAAAGTCAAGTAACTGTCTTGTTTACATGCCAATAAAGCAAAGTAAATGTCAATGTAAACGTCATGTTATGTGATGTAAATGTTATGTTTACATGATGTTAAGCTCATGTTTACATGATGTAAACCTCATGTTTACATGATGTAAACCTCATGTTTATGCGATGTAAACCCTATGTTTACGTGATGTAAACCCTATGTTTACGTGATGTAAACCTCATGTTTACGTGATGTAAACCTCATGTTTTGGCAGTGATAAACTGTGGTAAAGACTGTAGCAAACTCGAGTATAAATACTACTATATGTATAGTATACTATAGTTTTTAGTCTATAACTATGGTAAATTAGAGCAAATACTTTAGTTTTGATGGTAATGGTGGACAAAATGACAATGGTCGATTTAAAAGGTTTTACACAATCAAATTTGTCATTGAAATTTACATTGGTTTACAGAAGTGCATAAATTTGTCATTGGGATTTACTGGCATTTACACAGCAAGTAAATTTGTGATTGGGATTTACTGGCATTTACACAGCAAGTAAATTTGTCATTCGGATTTACTGGCATTTAAGCAAGTAAGTAGATCTGTGGGAATGTAAACCCGAGTAAATGGGACGTAAATCTGAAAGGCCATTAGGGGTATGGGTTACTGGCATTTCCGTTCTCGTAATTCCCTGAACTCATGCAGTGTTATTTTTATGTTATATGTGTGTTACCGACAGGGGCGCTCAGAGTCGAAGGAAAGAATGGAGGAGTGATCCCAGAGGGCGGTGGACGGATAATCCGGTGGGATAATCTTTGATTTCCCATATATATCCACTAATACTCCTGATGAACTTCCTATTCGAAGTACTCTCCGACTTTTGGGAGCGGCTCGTGTGGCGCGTTGATCCCTACAGCCCCGAGAGGCGGGGCGGGAGAGGTCGTGACCTGATTAATACAAAATTGGGTCACGCCGGATAACGGGATCGCGTCCAATCACGCGAAACGCCGCGCATGCGCTTTGTTTTAAAAACAAAAGCGAGGGAACCGCCATATTGATTTTGGCGTGAGCCTGATCAGTAGTGGCGGGTGCCAGAGGCGACAGATCGTGTTTTTGGGCACTTTTGAGAGGAGCAAGTGGTATAAAAGAGAGGGTAAGCGAGTACACTCTTTTCTGCGGTTCTTTTAACAGTAGGGGGCGGCGGGGAACTTGGTGTTTTCCGTCAAAACCTCTGTCGAAAGACAACACTGCCGGTAAGGATGGCCGAGCAACAGCTCCACCACTCCGAACCACTTGTTGATCCTGAGATGGCTTCGGCCGTCAAAGGGCTCCTGGTCACCAAGCAGTCCAGGCCCGGTAAGAAAGCTCAACCCAAAGTTGAGAAGTCTGAGTCGAAGAAGCCCGAACCGAAGAAGCTTAGCACTGGGAGTACTAAGACAAAGAAGGATCCGGTGGCCACTGCTACCAGTACGGTATCAGATCCAAAGAAGCCTAAAGGTAGGGTTGAGGCGAAAGCCGAGACTAAACCCAAGGGCAAGGTTGAGGTGAAGACCGAAACCAAACTGAAGGGGAAAGTGGACACTAAACCCACGAGTGCTTCCGGACCGAAGAAACCCGGAGGAGCTCTTTCGCAGAAAGTGGTTCGGGAGACAATGACCATGAAATTGGCCACGCTTCCGATGACGGATTTGTTCTCCCTGTCAAAGGGTCTGGACGCGAGTCCTGCAGTGGTGGCTACGGCAGCCCTTGCCTCAGTGGCAGCCACAGCAGTACTCGCCAGGAACGCGTCCGAAAACGACAAGCACGGTGGGCATCCTTGAAGAACCTCAACCCGACCTGGTGGAGGCTACAGATGAGGACACCAGAACTGGTGGAGCCCAAGTGGTCGCTTCGTTAGGAGATATTGATCCTGTCTGACGTTGTGACGGCAACTTTCAAGGTACCAGAGACCCCGGCACCATTGAAGGCAGTGGTCACTCCACCGGCGCCCCCGCCGAAGGAGCCTGTGCTCGATCCGGAGCATTCTGCCATGGATACTTCGGACGAGCCCGGAAAGCTGGGCGAGGCAACGGGTGGTGGTGCCCCCCTTGGGGGACCAGGACGTATCCTGGCTTCCCATCAACATGAAGAGTGGATGAAGGACGCCGAACCCATCCCGAGAACGCTCCGTAGAAGCTTAATAAGTCAATTAAGCAGGAAAGAGGCTGAGTTAGTGAATTTCAGCTTGACTGGCACGTTCGGGGGTCTGGCACTGTTGGGGGACACTTTCCCTACCTGGTTTCCAGACCGCCTGAACGCTAGCCTGGAAGGGATAGGGGAGGATACCCGCAAGGAACGCCTCTTGGCGGTTGCTGAGCGTCTTACTGATGCATTGACAACATTAGATTCGGACATGGAGACATTCGCCGAATTTCGCACTGTCCTCGGAAAGCGCGAAAAGGAAAGGACTGAAAACTCCAGCCATGAAGCTCGCCCATGAGGTAGCCCAGAAAAACAAGGAGGCTATCACTGAGGCTGCCCAGGAGGAGGAAATAATCCAGCAGGAGTCCGCGACAGTTCGCACGAACCTCACGACTCGTCAGGAGAGGGCTAACCAACGGGATCATACCCTGCAGGAAGCCATTCAGAGAGCGTCTCTGGAGGCGGGGAAAACCCTGGCGGAAGTAGACGCTGTACTGACGGGTATAGATAAGATGCCCCCAAATGAAGTTGCTGCGCTGGTAGAGACTTCTCTCAAAGCTAACACAGTGAGCAAGTTTAAATTCTTCGCGCCTATGTGTGTGGGGGACTGCGTGAAGGATAATAGTTCCTCACAGCATCCTTCGGAGACCAATGCTGAAGGTTACTCAGACGATGAGGAATGGATCAAGAAAGATCCATTAGAAAGGTCTGTGTTGTTGTACCATTACGACATTCTGGAGAAGGTACGTACCTCTAAAAAGAGCTACTATAACTTCCAGCAAAAGGCTAAGTTCTTTGGGCGTTAGTGAGGTGGTCACCCGACACCCCTTGTCCATTTGCAACTTGCCACAATGAGGATATGAGTCGTGACACTCCTAGAACCTGGCATACTAAGGTCAGGTTCGCACGTCACCTCACGGAGAAACACGTACGGCATTACATTCGGTATGACTGCGTAAGTGTATAGCTCCAGTCATGAAGTATAGGTAAAAAGTTCTAAAGTTCATCTTCATCTTTTAGTTAAATGGCATTTATTTAAGGACCAAATGGCACACAAAAAACGTTTTGATACCAATATAAAGCTAAGACATCATGGAATATGAATTTTTCATTAAAGATAAATGTTTTGAAAAATTGTGGATTCTGTTGCCATGGCAACGAGGATTCTAAAATGTTGAAATTTCAAATTTTTCACTCTTTTACAAGGCAAAGTTGCCATGACAACCAGAGTGACACCTTTTAGCTAGATGATTCAAGAGGGGTAGTTCAGAAACAAAATTATCTTTCAAATGAGACCATTTAGGGCATTGTATCTAGTCTGGTCTCTGAAAAAGACTCATTCAAAGTTGGTAGCGAAATGTTGAATTTTCGGATATTTTTGCCATTTGGCTCAAAATGGATGTTTCACCCCATTATTTGTACAGCATGATCAAATGGACCAAATACATGAAAATTTACTTGCACGAAATATTAAATGCTGACAGTGATGATGAAAACGGTACAGATTGGGGTCCCGCTAAGAAAATATGTGTCTATTGTAATAATAAGAAGTCTATATGTGATAAAAGTCAGCTGTCCTATGTGAAAGGTATGACAAATCCTGCTTTTTTGGGCCGAGCTTCTCAAAATCCTGATCTAAAGTATATTTCTCGATCCAAAATGGCCGACATTTGGAGGATTTATCCCGCATTATCAAGCATAATGGATCTATAACCAATAATTGATGGTTTCTAGTACAGTATGTCCACAAAATATTACTATATTGCAAGACTGATCACAATAGTAACCACAAGTAGCCCTCGAGAAGTATTGCTGAGTGGTCAATTCTCCCCAATTAAATGGTATTTATGGGTATAAATGCCCAAAAATGACACTTTCCCACCAATTATTAATGACAAAAACATAAATTGCTCAACAAATATAGATATTTTACTTCATTTCTATGGTATATATGCATGTATCAATTTCCTGGAACAAATAAAAACCCTTCACAGCCTAATCTATGTGGGCATACTAGAGAGGCGGAGTAGGTGTATTCACTGGCCGTTTCTTGGTGACTGGAGCTATAGGACTGAAGGGGAGCAAGGACTGCCCCGATGGAGGTCAATTTGTTCGGAGAGCTGACATCATCCGACATATGGCCCGAAAGCACAAGCTCTCTCTGGAGGTTACCTCGGAATGCATTCAAGCTGCCCACCATAAAGTCTGGACGTCTTACGGGTCAGAAGTTATGGATAATGTCAACTTGGACTTTGGCTTGAGTGAGAAGGGCGAGGTTAAGGTTTTCTACAAAGTGAACCAAGACCGAGCCGCTCTTCACATTCCGGAGGGGGTGCTCTATGACTCGTTCATGGAGCATCAGGCAAAAACAAAGCCCAAGCGGGCTATGAAGAGAGAGGGTCATTCCTCTGAGCTTACATCCGCGAAGGGACCGCAGACTGCCAGCTCGGGGAGATCTTCAGTGTTGGAGAGGGTGGCCCCCAAACACAAGGGACCCACTTTTGACTCCAAGAAGACCAACTGGAAGTCAGGTCTTTCTTACGGACCGACTCCTGACAAGCCGGATCCAGTGGAGGATCCAGACGTGGGTACTGGGGAGAGCTTTGACAACCCTTTCCCAGATGCCCCATTGATCCCGGGGGGGGGGGGAAGACGCAAGTCTTCACCCAAACGGGAAGACACAAAAGGGTCCATGGTTCCAAGCCTAAGCCTCAATCGACACAGAGTTCTACCTCGGAGACTCTGCCCGATGGTGCCCTACTGTTACAGCGGGGGCCACCGATGCATTTTCCCCCCGCGGACTTTAAGTCGTTTGAGGCCGGCCAGGAAACTTTGAAAAGTTGGCAGGATGGCTTCCACAGCCTGATGAACAACTTATGCATGGAAGTGACAACTTTATCGTTGAACTGCATCCACCATTTACACCGAGCTGAATCCGAAATCCAAAAGGAAGCAGCCCGGGCCAGAGTTCAGATGGAGACTGCCAAGGCTCTGAAAGAACAGGAGCAGGCTAAAATAGAAAAGCAGAAAAAGGACACTAAAGCAGCCCAACAGAAACTCACCAAAGAACGTCTGAGGTTTGAGTCGTGCTTCGGACACGAGATGTCCGAATGGGATGGATCCAGAGAAATGATCGAAGCCTGGCTTCGGGAACTGGATCTCGCAGAGGAGGAGCCAGACTCAGATGACGAGGACAAAGCCCCGGAGGCTGAGTCTGGTAGTAGTACGGACGCTGATTAGGATCACCCTATGAGGCGTCTACCTGTCGGGGGGGAAGTGGTGTGAGATGCTGCCCCCATAAGAATAGCACCCAATGGCAGGGTGCCCGGATCCGGACAGCAGAGCAGGACGGGCTAGGTACGAAAGGAGCAGTACTGACGGAGCAGCACGGGAGGTCCGGACAGGAGCTACCACTCGGGATAGGAACATCATATGAACTAGGTCTGGAGACCGCCAGGGGGCAGAACATAATTTTTTTTTCTAAACATCATGCTCCCAAGTAGGGCTAATGAACTTTTCCGATCCGGGTAGTAGGGACTGAATACAAAGTAGGTCCTGAACCCCGGGCGAAATGCAACATCACAAGTACAAGGAAGTCCGGATCTTCGCTGGAAACTACGTATGCTATTTTTTCAATATTATTACATATTAATACATAAAGTTAATAATAAAAAAGAAAGTGTTTATCGCTTTTGGTAATATTGTAACTACGAGTTTGTATCAGCTCGGGTTCCTGGAGGGACGAAATTTTTTTGTGATACCATTTGTTTCAAGTGTTCAAATACTCAGGTGTACTTATATTCAGTATATATAGGTTAACTCTATTTATCCAAGGGAGTAGAGTGTAATGTCTATTACAGTCACTATATATATTTGTGTGTAGATAATAACTTATGGGTTCAACAGAACAACCATATTTCTAATGTGTAACTATATTAGAGTCCCTAAGGTGGTATTATTAAGATAATGCCAGTCTGAAGTGTTTTCAGACTTTAACCTTAATTATTTACCTCCCGGTTATTATCTGGTAGGGGGTAGTGTAGGGGCTAGAGTTATACGGGGTTTATATGGCGGGTTCTGTTGGATGCTGTGTTGCGAACTCCGTCCGAACCCTTCAGCCCGACGGCAGGTGGCAGCACCTGCCCCGGGCTTGGGGTATGGACAGAGGTCCCTATAGGCTTCCGGTCTGCGTGTGCGCGCGCAGGCCGGCTGCCTATATATAGCCGGCATCCGATAGGACTCGTCGGTCACTCTGGATCCACGCTTGGACAGAGGCCCTGCGATCTTATGGGCTACGAGCCTACTGACCGGCTCCGAACTCTATAGGGAGTTCGCACTGATATAGCTTTGCCTGTCTAGGTTCCTGAATAAACCTTTAATTCGCAACCTGTACACTTGATCCGAACTGTTTCGACTTTGGTTTTGTACTTAATAATATATCAGTATTATAACCCAGTGGGCATAAAATTCAGTTCAACATTGAATCAACGTTAAATCAACATTGAATCTACATTGACAACCATTTATTGTTGATTCAATATTCTGTGCCCACTGGGAAGGACAAAGTATCGTCTATTACACATGTTAATGCCCACATTAACATAGGGCGTAATCTGACGTTAGAGAATACAAGGGGCTGGTATAACACACACATTTTACTAAGAGGAGTATATATAATCAACACCAGCAGAGAGTTACTTGAAGTTAAAGTATTTTTTGTATAATAACAATAAAATATTGCTATTAATAAAAACACAACCACAACGACAGACATAAAGTTTTAAGTTGGCATTTTATTACTTTAAAAGTAGTATCAGATGGTATCACAACGTTTCGGCTTGAGTTGGCCTTCTTCAGGTGATATGAAAAAACATAGATCTAGGTCTACTGAGGTACTCCCAGGAGGAGGGTCAAAGGTCAAAGGTCAATTATACAACAATTGAGGTCAAGGTCATGTTAGGTCACAAGGTCAATAATTTGAACTTTTGTGATTCTGGTGATGGTATGTACATTTGGGTAATGTATATGTCCTTATAATGATGCATATAGGTTTATATACGGTATGATGATGACAGATTGGGTTTTGAATGATATTCTATGATTATACTCGTTATATAAAAAAAGGGCATACAAGTATGATTCTTTAATTAACTGCTTCGGTCTAAGTATGCCGACACGTTCCATGCGGACTCGCAGGTGAGCTCCCATGTTCTGGTCTATGTTATTGATGCCATAATACAGGTCTTTGAGTACATCTTTGGCTAATACAATTCTTTCATAAAATCGCGGATCATAGGTGGTTTGGGTAGATGAATTTGTGAATCTCTTGATTGGGGTTGGGACATATGGTATGATTTTAGAGATTGACACAGGTTTGTATTCACTATCAGCGGGTACAACGATGATAGATTCCAATTTGCGCTTTTTATTATTATGGTTAGAGTCAATGCTTCAGTTTGATGATGAGCTTGACAGACTGCTGGCAGGTCTCTTTGGGCTGGGTTCTGGGCTGGTCAATTTCACGTCCCTGGTTGGCGGAGGGGTGGTGGATGAGTTGTCAGAGACTGGTTTCACGGCTGATTCTTTCGTGGCTGGAATTTCTGATTCTTCCTCACTATCAGTAGTAAATAGGTCGCTGTGTAATTGTAATGTCACATTGTCATCAAAGGATGTTGGCATGTTTAACAATTTAGAGTCAATTTGTGCAGTGGAAGTAGATGCTGCAGGTTCAGAAGTTGATGGTTTAGAGGGAATGATTTTGGCTGTACTGTTCGTATCAATGTCGGAGTCAGAGTCAGATTCGATGAATCTGGGAGTTTTAGCAACTTTCTTTTGTTTCTTCACACCATTCTTCATGATTAAATGTAGTGGGTTGCCGGGCTTAGTTGGTTTGCGGCACGTTGGATCTTGCTGTGGATCAATTTCAATAACATTGCGTGATGGTTTGGTGTTATTTCGGGCCACTTTCTTGCAAACATTTTTCAGTTTGGTCTTGGAGGCACTTGTTGTTGGCACGTCTGGCTTCAAGTCGTGACTCTCATTCACAGTGTAGTCGGATTGACTCTCTGCTGCAACGAGTAGGAAGATATTTTAGCCTAAATCATACTTTGTGTATGTCACATGGTGATGTTATTGTTATTGTTTTTCTCGGGCACGTGTTGGTTACTGGGTCACTCGGTGCGTTATAGTAAATTGGAGGGGGCGTGTCTAACGTGTGGCCATGTTGGCGTATTTGGTGGCGGCGTAGATTTGTTGATCTAGTGAAGTCAGTGTGGCATATTAAACAAGTGAACTTACATTTCATAGCAGCTCCTCCGGCATGTACAGAGTTGAGATGGCATGATATTACATTCCTATTAAACCATTTGCCACAGTTGGCTGGGCATAGTATCCAATCAGACATTGTTGCAGTATGTTGAATGGGCGTGTGAAGATGGGCGTGGTTTCAAACGGAGTGACCGTTTGCATTCAGAGCGGGGTTATTTATAGACCGTGGGTCAGTGGGTCGCTATGGAGAAGTAGGTCAAGTTAGCGTCACTAAATTATGGGATGTCTCTTGTTTTATAACTTCCGGTTTATGCCGGCCGGGTGAAATGTTAGGAGCAGGCAGATCCATGACTCTTCTAGGCGGAGTCTAATGTTTTTGTTTGGTGCAGAGCTGTCAAGATAATATACTTTGATCTCGTGATGTTGGGCTATGAAGTGTTGGGCGACATGGGAGCTTTTGGCGCGTCTCCTGATGGCATCAAGATGTTCTGTGACTCGTTCACGGACGGTTCATCCAGTTTCACCGATGTACAACTTGTTGCATACCGGGCATTGGATGGCGTACACTACACTACGGATTTCACAGGTGATTTTTCCTATGATTTTTGAGTTTGATCATTTGTTTTTATTGTGGCTGTGCGAACCACATGTGTGCAGATTCTGCAGTTTTCTGCGTAGCATGGATTGCTGCCATGCAGAGGTTTGGGACGGGGAAACTCTGAATGTGACAAAATGTAATGAAGGTTTGGGCTCTTTTTGTAAGAGACAATGATCGTGTCCTCACAAAAACGTTGAGTGTCATGGCGGGGTTTCAGTAGTTTGGAGGCATTTTCCAAAATGCCTTTGGCGCGCTGGGTTTGTGGGGTGTACTGTAGGACAAACGGTATGATTTTCTTTCTGACTTTTGGCTTGTTTTGCAGAAGTTCTGCACGGTCCAGGGCTCTGGCGCGACCAATGGATTCGAGTAATCACTGGTGTGGGTGTCCTCTCAAGGTGAGTGTCTTCAAGAGTTTGGAGCATGATTTTTCAAACTCAATGGGATCGGCTGTCAGACTTTCATCATGTGGTATGCTGGTGTATAGACTTGAGACGTCGATGGTGAGTAGAAATTCATCTTCATGTAATGAATTGTAGTCCTGTATGACATTGACAAAGTGTTTGGTGTCTTTCAAGTAGCTGGGGATTTGTTTCAGCGTGGGTTGTAGGATTTTCTCCATCAGGCCTGAGATTTTGTCAGTTGGGCTGTTTATGCCTAATACTATAGGCCTACCTGGGTTGTTAGGCTTATGTATTTTGGGTAGGAGGTAGAATGGTGAGGTTCTTATGTTCTTGGGTAGTAACTTTTCAGTGCTTTTCTTAGGTAGTTTCCCTGTGTTTTCAAGTTCCTTCAGTTTGCTGGTGATATGTCTGGTCACATCTGGGGTACGGTCATAGTGAGATTCACTATAAGTAGTTTTGTCATTAAGTTGCCTCATGCGTTCAGCTATGTAGTCCTCGGTATTCATTATCACATTCGCCCTTCCTTTGTCAGCAGGTTTGATTATGATTTCTTTGTCATTAATTAGGTCTTTGAGAGCCTCTTGTTGTTTGGGTGTTAGGTTGTCATAAGTTCTTGAGTCTTCAGGTTCATCCATCATTGAGTGAAGGACATATTGGGTGTAGGCTTCTATGTCTTCATTGATACCACAGGGTGGTATCCATCCATTGGATTCTGTTGGGATGGCTGGTTCCATTTGTATGTTGTCACTGAATTGAAAGAAATATTTCAGTCTAATACGTCTGTTGAATAGTAGAGTGTCCTTTACAGTGTGAATATAACTTGAAGTTAAGTCGCCGCTCAGGTTGATGATTTTCTTTACAGACACCGACTAGATGGGGCTATCAGGTGCTATCAGGTCCATTCCAGGGTGTAGGTACATGTGGTTACACAGGTGTGTCGCTAATATGATTCCATGTTCACTTGTTCACTTTCTTTGGCTTAGATATTGTGGCACACACTAGTGTGTGCGCTATAACTAGGACTGAGACTATGCAAGTCTACTACCGCTGAACTCACCAGGTGGTGCTACCACCCACCTGTGTGGTGACTGGAGTCCAGTCACACTGACAGAGGAGAGCTAGCCGGCAACACATGGACTCATTTTTTCTGGCGCATATTGGCGTTTTTATGCTTTAATATGGGAAAACAGACCAGATATTGTGCGATCTGTAGGAGCAGCCATCTAATCCCTACAGGCAAAAAGTGTACCGAGTTACCAATTTTCTCGTCAGTGTCAGAATCCGTGGAGGAATATGTGGAGGAGCCTCGTGACCGACGGACGCCCAAGGGCAAGGGATTTTACACTCCCAAGGGCTCGAAGTCGAAGGGCTCTAAGAAAAAACACAAGCTTCCTCCTCAACCCCTCCTAGACCTACCCAGCGACGGCAGTGAAGGAGTTTACATTGGAACGGACACTCAGAAGGCGAACGAGGACTTTGGGAAGTTTGTATCGAATGTGAAAAAAGTTAACGAATGACTTACCCATGCCGACTCCAGGATGACACAGATTGAGTCACTTCTCACCAGAGTTCTTGAGAAAGGGATTAAATTAGTCCCAGATGACACCGAGGATTCTGTATGTGAGTCAGTTGATTTGGGCGGAGGGAAGTCGGGAGGTGACCCGTCCAAAGAGAAGGGCCAAAGCAAGTCTACGGTCAAGTCCAGGGTCCACGTCGCCGCCGGCAGCAGTGGAGCGCCAGCGGGCATGGCTGGTGGTCCAGTGCCGGGCCGTCACGGCGCGGGCTCAAGGCCGCACTCGTCAGTGGGTGGTAAACCCCCCAAGACTAAGTTCAAACTCCCCTCTCATGATGTGCAAGATTCTCTGTCTGATGATGGTTTCTACCGGGACTCAGGCACGGAGCCTGAGCCTAGGCACCACAGAAGACGACCCCTACAGGGATGAGAGACGCCGTCACAAGTACAGGGACGAGTACTCCTCCTCTAGTGACGACGAAGGGAGACGATCCCATACCCCCAGCAGAAGCCGTCACCACCATCACCAGCGGTCGTCCTCGTCGTCTTCAGGCTCATTGTCATCAGGCAGCGAGAGCAAACATCACAGCTAAACCCATGTCTGTTGAGAATCTCTGGACCACCTCCTCTAAGCTTACACTTAAAATGTATATGAAGTGACATGACGTCAGGGGGATGCTGAAACACTCCGTATTCATGGGGGAGAAAGCTGCCACTAGGTCCTACACTACGGGGGGCCTAGTTAAGTATGATGAGGGAGTCAGGAAAAAAGGAAACAAGTCAGGGGTGTCTGTGTTCACAGCTGGTGATCAAGAGCTTTGTGTACGGTACTTGGGAGCTGACAACACCAGGGCTGTGAGAAGGAGTCAGAACTCCCAGAACCCACAGGGAGGTTATAACTCAGGAGGGAGACAGGGCAGACGTTCAGGTTATAACCAAAACTCCTACCAGGGTGGCGCATCCAGGCCACCACCCGCGGGCACTCAGACCCGGGAGAGTAGGGGATCCCAGGTGGACACCGGGTCGATGTACTGCATCAAATTCAATGGGGATGGATGCACCTTTAACCCATGTCCTTTCCCTCATGTGTGCTCCTACTGCTTCAAACCAGGCCATGGTATAACATCATGTTATTCCATCACCAGACACCCCTCCCCGTCAACAAGGCCAGTGTAGGTTGTGGACATGGTCAGTGTTGTTGTGAGTGGCCTGGCTGACGACTCGCCCCTACTCATCGTCACTGACGCCCCGCCTGTGGCCGGCAACAGGCAACCGATACCTCTTAGTAACAAGGCGGAGTCGCGCTTTCACCCGGTAACTATACCTGATTGCTATTGTCCCGCTGAAGTGGGTGATTTGGATTGTTTTGACAGAGCCAAGCCGGACTGCCTGGAGAAACACGGCGACATCCGCCATCTTGGTTCCGAGTGCCCACGGGAAAACCCGAATGTGGCCTCCGCGGTGGGTGTATTCGATTTAAAATCTAGTCCAGCTGGGATTCAGCCTCACAAAGTTAATTTAGGTCACCCACATGTTTATAATAAGTCGGGCGGTCTCAAAAACTATTCTAGTTGTGAAACTGGCGTTCCGACAGAATTTGGCGTAGACTCGGGAGACTTCCGGACGACTTCCGGTCTGCTCGGGAACTCCGAGGTGCATTGTGGTATTCAAGATGGCGATGTCAACACAACGAAAGTGACTGTTACATTAGATCCAAGTGCGATAAATGCAGAATATCGCATTAAATACGTCAACCCTTGCTCCAAAATGTCGTGTGAACATGTGCGGGGATTAGAAAATATTGTTATGTGCGTGGAAGTGGCAATTGGCACACACATGCCGCTGTTGAGGAGTTGTTTTGTCGGGACCTGTGCTCGTGTTTAAGTTTTAAATGGCGTTAACACTCAACTTCGCCCGTGCCGGTGGTGTGCTATGTGCAGCGCAGACAACATTGTATCTCAGGATGACCTATTTGTTCTCATTGGTATCTGTCAGGGCTTCAATATTCTGGATAAAGACTGCAAGTTGCGCTACACTTGTAATAACTACTGTAGTGTCGAAGAAGCAGCGTCAGATCTAACGGCTACTATTAAAGAGGAACTGACATGTAGTAAAGTGTCTCAAGTTGAGAATCCGCCAAAATGTGTACACTCGTTAGGTGCTATCAGGAAGCCCAATGGGAAAGTCCGGTGCATCACAGATTGCTCTCGGCCTCATGTGAGCATAAATGACTACATGCAGACCACTACCAGGAAGTTTTCATATTCAACTGTGGAAGATGCTGTATTGATATCAAGTCGTGGCGGCATGGGTGCAGTGGTAGATATCAGTGCAGCGTATCGCAGTATAAATATTCACCCCTCAAATAGGCAGTTCTGTGGCTTCAAATGGAACTACGGTGATGCTCACAAGTGGTATTTTGACAACTGTATGTGTTTTGGAATCAGGAGCGCATGTGGCATATTCAATAGTGTGACAGATTTTGTGAGGCGTTACATGTATAGGTTAAATATCAACGTCATCAACTACCTGGACAACTTCTACGTCCCGAGTGACAATTTTGCTGAATGTCAACATGGTCAAAAGTTGTTGATGAATGTCCTGAGACCTATGGGCTTTGGTATAAATTGGAAAAAAGCAACGAGTCCCTCTAGCACAGTCACATTCCTCGGCATAGAAATCGATCTCGTTGAAATGGAACTGAGACTTCCAGCAGAGAAACTACTCAAGACCCAGAAAGCAGTCACAGACTTGGTGGGGAAGACCTGGTGCTTTAGGAAAGAACTTGAATCAGTGACTGGCCTTCTATCCCCCTGCTCATCAGTTGTGAAAGGAGGTAGGACTTTCACATGCAGGCTGTTCAATCTGTTAAAAGCTACAAAAGGCAAAAGGAGGCTATCCTTGTCGTCCATTTATAAAGACGACCTCTGGTGGTGGAAAAGTTTCCTGAATTGGTTCAACGGACATGCCAGAGTACTGCTTTCATTCACCAATACAACGGAAGTTTACACTGACTCTTCCAAGACAGGTTTTGGTGCAACCTGTGAGTCAGAAGTGCTGTTTGGAATGTGGGAAAATGAGGATCCACATGATGGCTCTGACCCTAGCGTGGCAGCTGACACACCTGACTCAATTGTAGGGGATATTAGCATTACGTTCTCAGCTGTATGTCCACACCATGTCCCTCCGCCCAGCTCCGGTTCCATGTTTGATGACCAGATAAACGTGGAGGAATTGTGGCCGGTGTTATCCGTCCTGATACATTGGGGAGAGTTCTTTAGAGATATGACTCTGATTCTGTCTACAGACAACACACAAGTCCAGGCAATGTTATCTACCGGGAAGTCAAAAAACTCAAACTGTATGCATTGGTTAAGGGAAATCTTCTGGCGTTGTGTATTTATGAACATTTATATAATCCCTAGACGTGTGGCAAGTGCTGACAACTGCTTGGCGGACTCTCTCTCCCGTCTTCCTCAACTTAAACATGTTAATAACTGTGCCTCACTAAACACAATCTTTTCTCTATGTTGTGAATCCAGAATCAGACATCAGGCTCAGGTGGTCTGACTTAAAAGCAGCCTGCTGGTCAGACGCCACATGGAAAACAAGAAAGTCCCAGTGGAAGAAGTTTTTGTGTTTTTGTGACAGTGAAAACCTAGTGCCAATACCTGCCTCAAGCGACAATAAGCATGAGTCTCATAGACTAGTGTCAGTATAATCACAACATCCTCATATCAAATCACAATCACAATCACATAGACACGTATTTGATTAATTAACAATCAATCTAAATCACACACAATGGAAGACAACATGTTTGCCACCCTATAATCTAGGCCAATGCGATCCTGAATCGGTCTCCTCAAATACACCAAGACCTGATCACTCTTCCAGTCTCCTCTTTGCTTAATAACATCGACTTCAACTCCAAGCCTAGCGAGAAAAGTAGCCCTGAACCCATGGCTGGAGATACGATCAGCATTAATTTTAGCTTTTTCAGCTAACATCTTCAGAATCAAAGAGAACAGTGTATAGCTCATAGGGCTTACGTCAGAGTCACCAGGAATTAAGAAAGCAGGGTGATCAGGCCGTCCCTTAACCTCACTGAAATGCCTTTCAACCCAATGTACAGCACATCTTATTATTCACACGACAAACTGGAATTAATAATTTTCTCTCCTTGAATTGAATAGTCTTAGTATGGGTAATGGTTAACATCATGCCCCAATGGAAAAATTCAAATGCTCCTCTTCATAACATACTGTCCCCAGCAGTGTAATGACACTTGCGTAGAAGAGTTCTAAACGCTAATAAGGCTGCGGCCCAAAAGCATACATGTCCCAAAGAACTTTGTAGAACTGCAAACAACAATAATAAGTGCTCCGGCAGAATAGCTGACGCCTGAGTGGGTGTATCACCTAACACCTTCCAAGCACCCCACATGGAACAAAACTCCAAATAATTCTTAACAATTGAAGCTCGAGCCTTGTCAGTACTGTCTGCAGTGTCATTATCTAGTAGTAGCTGTAACCTCGACGCTAACCTGGCGCACGGCGGTTCTGGAATTACAAATGGTCATAGCAGCAGAGGGAATCAGACGATGTTACATACAACAACCTTTTACGCGCGTCTGATTCGCCCCACCTACTAAGAGAGTCACATATGACATTATCCTTTGATTTGATATATACAGACTTGAAATAAAAATTCCTCTTTACAGCTAGCCAAAACATCTCACGTATCCATGCCATACAACTCTTATTCTTACTTCTCCCAGTATTCAGCATATGTAAAACCTGCGTATTATCAGTGACATAAACTAATTCACAATCAGTCCACAGATGGCCCCACCTCTTAGCTGCTAAGAGAACAGGCCAGAATTCTAACTCATTTATATTTTCATTATAATTAACCGGGGGTTCTACCCAATGATGGGCAGCCTCCGGGGGCAGGGGGCAGCGGTCCCCTTGCCATTCACCCATCAACCAATCAGTTCCATGAAGGGCTGCATAAACTGAAAATGATGCATCACTATATACAGCCAAATGCATGTTAATAGGTTTAATTATTTTAGCTGAACCATTGAATGTTTTGGCGAATTCTTACCACCAAACAATATCTGCTCTGGCAGCAGCAGACAACACACCTTATAATAAGGTTTTTTCACCACGTTACATAAATCATATATCCGACGGGTAAAGCAGCGGCCCCCCCTAACAACCTTACTAGCGTGTGCCAGACTCCCAGCCAGAGACTGCACCTCTTGTTTTGTCATTTTCATTTTCCCCTCTGCTTCGCTTAGTTTGAGCAATAAATCAGACATCTTGTCGTCCGGGAGGGACAGTTTCATATTAACACTATCAACCTCAATACCCAAAAAAGTCACACGCTGAGATACAGGAGTCACCTTTTTGAATGAAATAAAGAAGCCTAAATGGCGAATCACCCTGAATAGGGAGTGTTGCGCAGCAACACATGATTGGTAATCATCCCTAATGATTAAATAATCATCAAGATAATTAATCACATTGTCATAACCCCGGCGCTTCATACACCTAGCAATAAAATCTGAGATCTTATTGAATACAAACGGGCCTGACGCCATACCAAAGCATAAGCGACTGTCTTTAAACAGTAAGTCTCCCTCGCCGAAATTCCACCTTAAGCCTTGATAAATTCTATCACCATAATAGATATGGAGGCTTCTATAGGCGTCGGCTATGTCTGTAGAACACATGTAAGCCCCTTTTTTGAAGCCACTTTATCACAAACTTCATTGACCGGGGGCGGGCCCCCCCCTAGAACAGTCCGTGATGGGCTGATGCTAATTCCAGTATCAGAACCCACTTTCTTTTTGTTAACAGCCCCCATCGCATGTATACAATTTGGCTTGTCTACACAGGGGAGTATTTTACCACTACTTATTTCAGCCCTAAGTCTATCGTCCATGAATTGTTTGTTACCCTCCTTCAGAATAGAAGGGATTAGTAATTAGGGACGTCATAAGCACATTCACAGTCAGGATTAACGATCCTATACCCAAAGGCAGCACCTTCCAATAAGTATTTCCAGTCTACATCCACTTCGCCCCACATAAAGCATTCTGAAAATACCCTGCAGGGTTTCAAAGTAATGACGGATCCCTCTAGATCATATTCACATAAGCAGGTACCCTTATGGCACAATAAGCTTACATCAAAATCAATTACCTTTGAGCTTATTGACTCCTTTAAACATACATGTATAAATTGATCCGCAGGCAGCGGCCAACCTGATTTGTATACATTACAAATATCTATGTCATTAGAATAGGTAGCGATAATCAAGTCACAGTTTACATGTAAGTTAATGGTGTGTACAACACCTACCTCCCCCTCACCTATGACCTCACCCACATAGCACCGTCCCCTACCTGAGCTCTAGTATTAGAGTTGGCATAATGCCCAACACACGGTTCAGTGTTCAATAATAATACAGGTGGGTCGGTGTTGCTGGAGGAGAGATCAGTAGATGAGAAGAGCCCCTATGCCGCATACATGCGAACATTGGGACAAATAGCTGCCTTGTGGGTAGGGTCACCACATTTCATACATACGTGAGCAAACACACATCCTCTAGAATCGCACCCTGAGCCGTTGTACCTGTTACAAGGCATTAGTCTACCCTGCTCGTCTAGTCGTAACCCTTGTGCATTTCTGCCGGGGCCGGGGGGGTAGCCCCTACCCCTACCAGAATTTTCAGATGAACTTCTGTGTAGTTCTTTGACCTTTTTTAGGGCATCAGTATCAAAGTATGGTTTTGCTAGTGTAATAAACGATACTTTGTTTCTCTATGATATTGGTAGAGTATCAATTAAAGAACAAAGTCGACACAGTTCGGATCAAGTGTTACAGGTTGCAAATCAGGTTTATTCAGATAACCTAGACAAGCAGTATCTATGTGTGCGAACTCCCTATAGAGTTCGGAACGGGTCAGTAGGCTAATCAGCCGTAATGATCACAGGGTCTCCTCATCAGCGTGGCTCAGAGTAACCGACGAGTACCGTCAGATGCTGGGTATATATAGGCAGCCAGCCTGCGCGCGCACACGCAGACCGGAAGCCTATAGTGACCTCTGTCCATACCCCAAGCCCGGGGTAGGTGTCGCCACCTACCGTCGGACTGAAGGGTTCGGACTGAGTTCGCAACACAGCATCCAACAGCACTCGTCATATAACAAACCCGTATAACCCTAGCCCCTACACTGCCCCCTACCAGATAATAACCGGGAGGTAAATAATTAAGGTTAAAGTCCGAAAACACTTCGGACTGGCATTATCTTATAAATACCACCTTAGGGGTTTATTAGAGTTATACCTTACTAACAATATGACGTATACTGTTGAACACAAAAAGGTATTAATTACACACATTTCTATATATATAGACCGTAATAACAATTACGCCCCATTCCCTAGGATAGATGGAGTTAACCTATACATATAGTATACAAACACTTGAAAAAGTACAATATCACAGTAAAAAAAATTGTCCCTCCAGGACCCCGAGCTAATTACACTCGTAATGAATAATACTTTAAGTGATAAACAATATCACTTTTCTTAAGGTTTTAAGACATAGGTACATATTAAAGTATTATTATAAAAAGACATCATACGTGGTCTTGTAACGAGGATCCGGATCTTCTGTTGATGGTGTATCATTCCGCCCGGCTTTCAGAACCTACTTCGTTCAGCTCCTACTCACCGGAACGAGAAAGTTCATAGCTCATGCTCGGGAGCTTAAGGTAATAATAAATGAAAAAAAAATATAGTCCTGCCTCCAGGCGATCTTCGGACTTATAAATAGGAGCACTCGGTCCTGATATCCATAGTTTATAAAAAAAACATCACGTATCGGATCCATGTTGGTATCGTGCTCCGGTCCCGAGTTCAGCTCTCTTTCCGGATCCCCTCGTCCTCCTCCATCAGTGCTACCTGGCAGACTGGATCCTTGCGTAGCCAGCCTGCCGCGTTCCTCTGTCCGGACACTCCTACACCCTATCCAAGGGTGTTTTGCTTGTAGGGGTGGTATACTTAGAATACCCCCCCCCCTCTCCTAATCGGATCCTAGGATAGGATAATCCTATCCGGAGTCCGAATCGTCTTTGGAACCGGGCTTAGCCGGCTCCTCCTCCTCATTAGAGTCCGACGCAGCTTCCGCCAGAGTCAACTCCTGGAGCCAGAGCTCGATTTGAGCCCGAGTTCCATCCCACTCGTGCATTTCATGCGCAAAGCAGTCTCTGAACCGACGACGTTCGTGGTCCAGCTTCTCCTCGGCGTTCTTAACTGCCAACTTCTGCTTCTTCCTTTCGGTTTTAGCAGCACTTCGTTCAGTCCGAGCGTTCTCACGCTCTTCCTGCACAGACTCCGCAGCCGCTGCCTTCTGGGTAGCAACTTCCCTCTGATGGAGATGGTGTACCGTATTAAGGGACAACATCGCCACCTCCTGACTCAGGCCAGCAAGCAACCGGTGAAAGTTGTCCTGCCATTGATCAAAAGCCTCCTGTCCGGTTTCATATGAAGTGAAGTCGGCGGGAGGGAACGAAGGAGGGCCCCTTAGTCGCAAGACTAAACGCCCCTCTTCCGGAGTCTCTGGTGGGAGATCCGGGGTCTGAGTCGGCTTCAGCGTTTTCTTTGCTGTAGCCTTCGTCTTACCGGTCTGAGTCAGAGTCTGCGACTCCTCACCCGGAACCATATCATTTTCGGGGAACTCGTCCGCGAAGGACCCCACCGTGCTGGAGTTCGGATCCTCCGGAACAGACCGAGGTGGCCTGCCCTGGGGACCCGTCTTCCAGTCCGTCGTCTGAGAAGTGAATGCCGGACCTTTATAGCCCGGATCCGCCTTCTCCATAACGGATTTCCTCTCATCCGTTTTTGGCTTTTTAGGATCAGCCTGCTCCGAAGACCCGCTAGGTCTCTTCTGAGCGCGCCGCACCTTTCTCGTACTGGTACGTTTCTGGTACTCCTCGAATTCATCGCAGAGCTCACCTTCCGGAATCCGGATGTAGTTGCCGTCCGGGTTTACCTTGTAGAAAACCCGAAACCCGAAATGGGAGTAGACCTCTGCATGAGCGGTCTGGATGCGTTCCGCCGCGGTCTCCAGAGCCAAGCCGTGCTGCTTAGCAAGATGTCTGATGATGTCGGCTCTAGTGTAGAACCAGCCACCCTCGGGACAACCCTTGCTTCCTTTCGCACCCACACTCAAGCAGTCATACCGCATGTAATGACGCAAATGATAGCGGGTGATATGCCTCGCGTACCGGACCTTGGTAGGCCAAGTTCGGGGCGCTTCCAGTGTCTCGTCAACATTCAGACAAGGCTCAAAGGGGCACTTGCTAAATGGATGCCATCTAGCCATTGCCCATGACAATTTAGTTTTCTGGAGGGGCGAATGGTATTTGGTACTACCAGTTCGGACCTTCTCCAGTAACTCAAAGTGGTACAGCTGTACCGACTTGTCGAGGGGATCAGTCTTAATCCACTCCTCATCGTCGGAGAGACCGTCAGGACCCACCTCCTCCGGATGGTGTGAGGACCGCTTATCCTTGACGCAGTCGTTCACACACATTGGTTTAAAGTACTTAAACCCACTTGCGGCATTGGCTCGGAGTGCTGTCCGGACCAGAATCTGAAGCTCGTCGTCCGGGATTGTATTTTCATCCAATCCCTTCAGAACCGCTTCCACCTCCTCTTCGGATCGACCCGCCTTCAGAGAGGTTACTTTGATGGTCTCTCGTAGGTATAGGTGCCTACGATTGGCCTTCTCCTGGCGACTAGTATCTGCACTCCTAGCCGCGGCCGAGGTCTGTTGGATGATTTCATCCTCCAGAGTAGCATCCAGAATTGACTCTTTAGTCTTCTGTTCCACACTCCGAGCCAGCTTCATTGCTGGCGTCAGACATCGTTTCTTCTCCCTCCTGTTATGCACGACTTGGAATTCCGATGCAGTTTGCAGTTCGTATTCCAAGGCCGCGATAATTTCAGGACGTCCCTCTGTCTCAGCAACTAAGCGAGCTGTAGCAGACTTTTTGCTGAGATCGTCCATGGCCGCAGTTAAGCGATCCGGGAACCAGGCCGGGAACTTGGCAGACAAACTGTCCAGCCCCCGGAAGGTTCGCATTTGTATCAGGTCGAAGGACCTGACCTCTGTTTTGCTCATCTGATTGATGATGGCACCTCTGAGCAGGGGTGGGACTTCGGCGTCCTCCTTTTCCCATGCATCATGCTGGTATGGAGCGAGGATGTGCACCCCCGATCCAGATGGACCACCGCCTGCAGCTTGGTCCAGCTTTCCGGCTTCCTCCGAAATATCCATGTTGGATGGTTTCAGAGTAGGCTCGGTAGGCTGTAGAGGAGTAACCACTGGGACGGGTACCTCTCTCAGAGGAGGTAACTCCACCCGAACGGGTACCTCTTGTCGCGGCTCCAGTGGAGCCGGGAGCTTGAACGTGATGTTAGACAGCACATCCTGCACGACCTTGACCGTATGGGCTGCGGATGAAGTATCCATAGTCTCCTCGGTCCGAGGTTCCTTGGGAGGAACTGTCGTTTTAGGACGACCTCCCCCATGTCCGGTCTTACCAGCCATCGCAGCGGCTGTAGCAGCTACTGCTGAGCTGTTGTCCAACCCTCGCGAGAAGGACAACACATCGATGGCCGGAGTCGGAGCAGCTGAGGTTTCAACTGCCTTCCCGCTATCCTTCACCTTGCTAGGGATCGGGATACTGGACTTAGTGGGGCCCGGAGTCTTGACAGCTTGAGTGCTGCCGGACGTCTGCCCCTTCCTCGGCTGGTCCTTAGCGCCAGGCTTCGGATCAGCTTTTTTCTGATCCTTCGGCACCTTCGTAGTAGGAGCCTTGGGATCGACCGTCTTCGGATCCTTGGATGCCGTTGCAGTGGCAGCCTTAGAATCCGGCTTCTTAGTACTCGCAGTACTACCCTTCTTCGGATCGGGCTTTTTAGGCTCGTCCTTTCCTGGTGGCTTCTTCCCAACACCCGTGTGTTTGGTAGCCTTGGTACTAGCCTTAGTATCGGCCGACTTGGACCGATCTCGGGTAGCACCCTTACCACCGCGCGTCCTCGGACGTGAAGTGTCGGAATCACTCCCACTCCCCATAGACAGTTTACGGGAAACTGACTTCTGGAGGCTTGGTGATATACTCAGACTGCACATCCGGGAGGGACGCACAGTCGTCTCGGAGGGATCTGGCACTACTTCGGTGTAGGCGATTCCTTGCAGCATTCCGGAGTCCTCGCTGCCGTCGGGCGACGGAGACTTTCGGATCGGAGACACGGCCGGATCTACACGTAGTTCCGCCAGCGTCTGGCTTAACTCATCACCACTCGGGTTCTGAGCATCCATAGGCTCCTCGGTGGCGGATGCCACCTCGGAGTGTCCGGTGAGTTCGGAGTGACGGAGCTGTTGCTCGGCCATCCTCACTACGGCAGTGTCTTTCGACGGGAGTTTGACGGGGAAACCACTAGTTCCCCGCCTCCCTCTTTGTCTCAGACGAACCAGGAAAGAGTACTCACTGCTTACAACTCTTTTACTGACTTTTCTCCTCTTCTAACCGTCCAAATCACCAACTTCCCCGCTGCCGACCAACACCGCTATTGACTGGGGCGAGCCCAAAATCAATATGGCGGTTCCCTCGCTTTTGTTTTTAAAACAAAGCGCATGCGCAGCGTCTCGCGTGATTGGACGCGATCCCGTTACCCGGTGTGACCCAATTACTGTTTAATCAGGTCACGACCTTTCCCGCCCGCAGCTCGGGCTCGAGGGATCACACTGCTACGTAGGCGGCTCACAAAAGTCAAAATATACTTCGAATAAAGAGCTCATCAGGAGTATTAGTGGATATTTATGGGAAATCGAAGATTACCCCACCGGATTATCCGTCCACCACCCTCGGGGAGCACTCTTACATTCTTTTCCTGTTGACTCTGAGCGCCCCTGTCGGTAACATACATATAACATATAGAACAACACAGGACACCACACTCGTTGTGTAAACAAGCTAGGTTACAGCCCCTCTAGCCACCAGCCTTGGGCTTCGCCGAACGGGTTTACCGTTCGCCTCTCGTAACCTGGCCGAAGGACACTCGTTCTTAACTAAAACTCCAGCCTTGATTTTAGTTTTCCGTGCCCTTCTTCCTTCGCCTGCCGAGACTTTCTTTTTCACGGTCTTTCGGAGCTTCTTTCGTACCACTCTTTTAGGGGGATCCACTGACACCCCTTCCAAAGGTACAAATTTAGCCTCCAAATTTCCCTTCTCCTCCTCCGTTTCCGGGGTGAGCTCCCTTCCAGCCCAAGCACGCAACCGAGCCACATGGCTCGTCCGGATGCGTCCTGCTTCGGACTGAATCAACACAGTCGTTTGACTGATACATTTAACCACAGTATGTGGTCCATCCCAGTTATTCGCCAGTTTGACGTTGCAGAGCGGTTCATGTAGGCGGATCACTCTATCCCCCACTACGAATCGTCGCAACTTCAATCCGGTGTCATAACCCACCTTCTGCCAATTAGCAGCTTTGAGCAAATGAGCCCTAACTGTTTCGTAGGCAAATTTGAACCTCTCTCGTAGAGATTCCACAAACAGCACTGTACATGGTGCTTCAGGACTGATCCCTACCACCCCGAATACTAAATCCGCCGGCATGATCAAGTCCTCTCCGAACACCAGGAGGTTCGGAGTGCAATTCGTCGAAGTGTGGACCGTATTATTATACGCATGAACCACAAATTCGCACTGATCATCCCAATCATCCATATGGGAGTTCACTAATGGCTTTAAAACCTGGATCAAGGTCCGATTGAACCGCTCCACCTGCCCGTCGGACTGTGGTCGGTACGGATTGGTCCGAGTTTTGCATATAGCCAACTGATGGCACATAGCAGTCCATAGTTTGGACTCAAATTCTCTCCCTTGATCGCTATGTAACATCAAGGGAGCCCCCAGATGGAGGATCCACCCCTTTACCAATGCTTCCGCACAAGTAGCAGCAGTATGATCCTCGAGTGGGTACACTCGGGTGTATTTCGTATAGTAGTCCGAGACCACCATCATACACGTATTACCTTTTGGAGTGGGTTTCACTCCACTGATAATATCCACGGCTATTCAAGCAAACCTCACCCCGAATAGCTCTTGTTGCAGTGGCAATTTCCCCAGTCCAGGACCAGGTTTGCCTAAACAACAGGCCGGACAGGTCTCGATCCACCTTAAAAGGTCGCCTGACATGCCGGGCCAGTAATATCTCCTACTCAGCCGTTCCAACGAGCGTTTCTTTCCGAAATGCCCACTAGTGGAATGGCCGTGGCAGTAGTACAGGATGTCTTTCCTCATAGCAGCAGGGATCACCATTTGTAATACCCTCCGCTTCCCGGGACAAGTCTTCCACCTGCACAACAACGAATCCCGGACCTCCAGTTCGTGGAACTGAGCCAGGAAATGTCGCATTTCACGGTTTTCCAGTGATATTTCGGGTCTCACTGGACAGACCCCAGTAGGGACAAGCTCCCTCAGTCGTGCTATGGTAGGATCGGCCATCTGGTACGTCCTTATAGTGTCGGTGGACCAATCCAACAGGTTTTGCAACAACCCATCATAAGGCAAACGCACACTCGCTACCACAGCATTGTGAGCACCACAATCCCCACACTCCGGACGCACACAACAGCGTACCGGACGTCTACTCAGACAGTCAGCATTAATATGCTTCGTGCCCGCTCGGTGCTGGATATGAGAGTTCTCCAGTCCGAACTCGCTGAGGTGATTCAACCACCGACCAATCATTCCCTCTGCGTCCTTAAAATTAAGGAGCCACCTCAAGGCCGAATGATCGGTACGGAGTGTGAAATTCCCTCCATATAAGAAGTGCCGAAACTTCTTCGTGTACACCACTACTGCGAGCAGCTCTCGCTTGGTAGTACAATAATTTCTCTGTGCCTTGTTCATACTGTTACTAGCGAACGCCAGCGGGACCTCTACTCCGTCCTGGATTTGGGACAATGCGGCCCCCATGCTCTCATTGCTCGCATCAGTGTCAAGGATGAAATGCCCCTTCTCCGTAGGGTATCTCAGCACCGGGGTGGTTCGGAACAACGCCTTAATCTCTTTGAAGGCTTCATTCTGCTCCATCCCCCATGGGAAGGGTTCTTTTTTTCTCCCCGGAGTCCAATGGCTCAACCGTTGCAATGGCTGAGACACCCTAGAGAATCCGGGGATAAAGTCCCTGTAATAGGAACAGAACCCTAAAAAGGATCTGACATCCTTTGGTCCTTTTGAAACTTCCCAAGTCTCCACAGTCTCCAAATTAGCCGGATCAGCCTGCACACCCTCGGTGGAGATGATCCGGCCCAAATAGACCATGGACTTCCAAAAAAGTTTAATGTCAAGCCATTGGACCGAATTCGCTCCAACACCTCTCCGAGGTTCAACGCACACTCTTCAAACGTCTTGCCGAAAAGAATGACATCATCCAAGTATACCAAGCACTTGCGCCACAACAGATCACTCAACAGAGTTTCCATCATAGCCTCAAAAGTGGCCGGGGCGTTGCACAACCCGAAGGGCATCAGCTCAAACTGATACAGTCCAATGTGACTTGTCAAAGCCGTTTTCTCTTTATCCTCCTCCTTCATCCCGATCTGCCAATATCCGGACTGCAAATCAAGGGTGCAGAACCATTGGTTCCCACCCAAAGAGTCCAGGGTCTCATCGATCCGGGGGAGAGGATATGCATTTTTCTTGGTTACCCCATTCAGGCGCCTATAATCGATACAAAATCGGATAGACCCGTCCTTTTTAGTAACCATCTGGACCGGACTGGACCAGGGGCTAGTGCTAGGCACGATCACCTTCTGTTCCAACATGGTCTTCACTTGTTCCTCAACCACTGCTTTCTTACCCAAAGGCAAGCGTCGGTAAGGCATTTTGAACGGCTGTGCATCACCCGTATTGATAGAATGCAACACTTTGTCGGTTCGGCCCAAAGGCTCCCCCTCCACCTGCCATGCATCCTGATACTTCACTACCAGCCTCCTTAGGGAGTCGAGATCCCTCCGATCCGTCAGATCCGTTTCGGAGATCATTTTCTCGAGTCCCGCACTCAAAGCGGTCGGAGAAGGGTCACCCTTCATGCTCACCTGCCCAGCAGGCATCACTGCCTCACTGGTGAACACCTTCCCCAGTACTGTATCTTTCTTTAGATACTTCGGTTCCAACCCGGGGTTAGAAACCGGCACCACGGTCCAAGCACCATCACCCACCAGGGTGTCCATGCCTGTCAAACCGATACTACCCAACATGGCCACATCCGGCTCCACAACTGCCTCTTCCTCTCTCCTAAGCCCCTTGCTTCGGACCAGCACGTCACACGTCTGTCCGGGAGGAATCTTTACAGTTTGGACCACCATTGCCACTGTTGACACTTGTCGGAGCACACATTGCTCTACCGCACGGTACGGGTGCTCTATCAGGAGTACCCCTGTACCAGGATTCAGGACCGCGTCATATAACGCCGAAAAGTCCAATCCCAGTATACCGTCGTCTGCAATATCCGCAATGGTGGGAGAAGCCACCTACTCCTTCCCCCCAATTCGGAGCGGTATGAACGCGCGCCCATACGTCTGCATACTTGACCCATCGGCCGAACAGGCGTTTACCCTCGTTTTGAAGTTATCACGACTGTCCGGCATAAGAGCATAGAAGTTAGAGGAGATAAAGGAGTGGCTAGCTCCCGTATCTACTAAAAATTCGCCCGCTCTACCGGCCACAGTAACAGACACATACCACCGCCTCCCCCCCAGCGGAGACGGGTTTACAGTGAAGCGTTTAAAATCCTTCGGAGCAGCCAAATCAAGGCCATGTTTCTTCAAATGGTCGAAACATGGATGATCCGGGGAAAGCTGGGTACTCCCTACCCACACGGTGTCTGTGACAGCCGCAGCTTCCTCGTTCCTATCCGTAATGGGCCTCCCTGCCTCATTGCCGGGCAATTGTTGGACTGGAATGTTAACCAGGCCGGCATCCGAGCCCCTCAAGCTCGAAGCCACCCCTGATTCCCTTCCTGCCTTCGGAATTTCACTAGGCTCTGCCTCTCTGGTATGTTGGCGTACTTCATCTCCAGGGGTCGTCCGCTCGCCTTCTCGGACTACCCCCTCTAGTTTCCCTCCTTACCGGGAACTTTCGGACTCGGAGCCGTACACTCCGCAGCAAAGTGACCGATCTCCAGGCACCTATAGCACTTGGCGGTCCTCCGATTGATCTTCTTTCTGTTAGGCTGTGTAGCCCCCTGAATGGAAGTCGTCATCTTCTCAAACAGCGCTGTGAAAAACGCTGCGTCCATTATCGGAGCTTTTGGATCCGATGATTCCTTCTTCGGAGGAGGGTTTCCACCCCCTTCCAGCTTCTTATTCTTCCACGGCGGTTTAGAGGAATTCCCATTCCTCTTAAACTGAGCCGCAGAAGCTATCGCCCCCTCTTCCTCACTGCCCGAACCATCAGACTGCTCCGGGGAACATTCTATAATGGCCGAGGCCCGGGTAGGCATCCGGTCCCCCAACAGTGACTTTTTGAGAGCATGTATGTCGATGGCCTTAAAAAGGTCATCTAATGACGTATCTGCTCTCCACGTATCATACACTACTTGTTGTATTTCTGGATCTCTCAGTCCAGCGACGAACTGAGAGAACAATTCCTTAGAGAATGAGGCATCATGGATTCCTGAAGCTGGATGTACCTTCTTTAGGAGTCTCATCAGTGCAAGTCCGAAAACCCTCGGGGCTTCGTTCTTGCCTTGCACTCGCTTCTTAAAAGCGACCATGGGATCAATCCGAGCGGAGTCTCCGTACAGGATAGTTCCGATCTCCACAAGCTGTTTGAAAGTGCCGCGGGGTCCGCATTCATCTTTCCACTGCTCCACTGCCATCAGGCCATCTCCCATGCGCAATCCCTTACAGACGTACGGGATTGCATCTTGTTGATCCCACCCACTGAGGTTGATATCCTCAACGGTGGCTCCCAACCAATCTTCCCAAGAGTTTTTCTGCCAGTAGGGAAAAGGCTCGCTAGCTATACGTCTAGCAGCGTTAGACGACCCCCTAATTTTAGAGGTTATCGCCAGACATTTAGAAATGGAAGCCGACGCGTCCTTTTCCGTACCCACATTGTGCAATCCGATCCCAGCAATTGCGGGGTTTGTATCGTACAATTCTTGCAATTCTGTACTCAGAATTGTTCTTCTCGGAGCCCTCCTAGGACTCTTTGTGCCAGGAGTCGCACCCGGAGTAGCGCCCATGGTAGGCAAGCTATTCTGTCTCTCCAGATAGGCCTGGTAGGTACCATACGACACCAAATCTTTAGTGGGGTCCACACCCTGACTGAACCACCAATTTTTCTCCTGATCAGTCATATACTGACACTGCTGGGCCAGAGCAAGCAATCGCTGATGCGCCGCCTTCTCTTTTTCCAATTCCTTGGCCTGTCTCTCAGCCTCCTCCTCCTGCTGAGCCTCTGCCAATTTAGCTTTAGCAGCTTCACCGGCCGCTCGGAGCCCTTCTTTCCGAGCTCTCAGAACCGCCGCCTCCTGCTCCGCTAATTCTTCGGCGAGGGCTGCATTTTCCCTCATGCGTTTCTGCTGCTGCTCAAGAGCAGCCTGCTGTTTGCGATACACATCTCGCCTTTCCAATTCCAAGTTTTTCTGTTCATGGAACAGTATGTTCGCTTGGCATTCTCGCCATTGCGACAAACTCGAGGGAGTTAAGTCGGTCTTGGCCGCCTTCTCTTGTTCGGCTGCTTTCTTCAAGCGTTCCGAATCCAGTTGTTGCTCATCCAGTCTCAACTGAGATTGTGGACTCCGGACCAACTCCGACAACGACCTTCCCCTACCCGCCGGGTTTACACCTGTCGGAGCTGAAAAGACCTGCCTCGGAATCGGACGGATACCACTGATACCCACCCTTGGTGAGTAATCACTCGCCCTACCTCTACCTCTTGCCCGGCCCACATGTAGTGGTCGTCCTGGCGTTGAAGTAGACAAGGCACCTTCTACGGTTACCCCACGTCCCATAGGCAGATTGGGGGTGTCCGTAAAACTCATGTAATGATGGCCTTTCGGACTGACACTATCGGCGGAAGCGTATGAGGTACTGCTGTCCTGCATACTCTCCCGAGTCTCTGATAAAAACTGCTGTAAAGCACTTCTTTTTGCCTTCAGAATGTCGCACTCTGTCACCAGGCTTCGGCGAACCTCCTGTAAGTCCTCCGTGTCCCGAACAAGTTCTGATCGGGCCCCTTCTGCTTCATGGATTACGGCATCTCGGGCCGCACAAATCTGGTTCAGATCCGTATTTGCCTGGGCAAATTCGGAACGGATTCCCTGCAGATCAGCCTGTTTCTGATCGAACTCCAAGCGGACCATGCTAAGGGATTGCACCAGCTTTTCGTTCTCCTCTAACAAAGTCCAAAGCCTTGCATCTTTCTCCTTGATTTTGGAAGCTCTGTGTGTGACTGCACCTTCCAACGCAATCAGACTGTTTTTCCATTCATTCGACTGTTTCTGAATGGACAACAACTCCATTTGAGCCACCTGCACACGTTCCTGTACCCTGGCCTCTCTCATGTCATCGAAACAACGCTCCTCCAAGATGGTAACCCTCCGTGGATTCGGAGCGGCTGCTCTTGACCCACCAATGTTGAACATTGACAGGCTCATTTCCTCTAATGAGCGACTCATTACTTCGGGACCTCCGGATCCCATTGATGCGCCTGTTCCGGATGGAACATTCGCACTCCTGGGGGTATCTGCCTCATTGGCGGCACATAACCCCTCCGGTGATAAGGCTGGCGCCTCATCGGGAGACCTCGCTGCTCCGTCCAGAGCAGGAGGTCTGCGCTACTGCACAGGCTAACCTGCGTTTCACTCAGAACTGGTCACGGCACCAGTGTAATAAACGATACTTTGTTTCTCTATGATATTGGTAGAGTATCAATTAAAGAACAAAGTCGACACAGTTCGGATCAAGTGTTACAGGTTGCAAATCAGGTTTATTCAGATAACCTAGACAAGCAGTATCTATGTGTGCGAACTCCCTATAGAGTTCGGAACAAGTCAGTAGGCTAATCAGCCGTAATGATCACGGGGTCTCCTCACCAGCGTGGCTCAGAGTAACCGACGAGTACCGTCAGATGCTGGGTATATATAGGCAGCCAGCCTGCGCGCGCACACGCAGACCGGCAGCCTATAGCGACCTCTGTCCATACCCCAAGCCCGGGGTAGGTGTCGCCACCTACCGTCGGACTGAAGGGTTCGGACTGAGTTCGCAACACAGCATCCAACAGCACTCGTCATATAACAAACCCGTATAACCCTAGCCCCTACACTAGAAAATCATTCCCAAAACAAAAAGCGTCAACGTCGCCCGCATGTATGCAGTACTCTGTATGTAGGATCTTGTCTTCCAACGCCTCCACCTTCTCCTGCTCTAGCTGCTGGACATCCAGTTCTTCCAGGTATTCCATTTACTCCTGCCGAGAAGCGACTTTACTAGCGGGTAGGATTTCTGCCAGACTGGCATTAATCTCCTCTGTGGCTGCCGCCAATACCTCTTCTTTAGACATTTTAGAACCATCAATCTGCTTCCTCTCACGAGTCTTCATAGGGGTATATCCTTCAGTACGCTCCTCTTTGCATTGTTTCCCCCGTGGGGAGCCATGTTCTCCTCCACAGCGCCAGCACCAAGCATTAGTAGCCATTGCGCCGAGAAAATTGTTGACCACAGTCTTAGCGTCCAACCTACCCAAAATTTTGAAATGGACTGTGAGGAAGAGCCGCGGCGGCGGAACACTACCCCTACACCCTCCAGGTGGGAATCATCAGAACTAATTCCCGCACCCGCCGGATAACAATGGGCGGCGCGACCATGTACCCTATGTATATACTCATATAAATGTCTCCAACCTTTATATAGATAGAAAACCTAGTGCCAATACCTGCCTCACTGGAGGTTATCTGCCTTTACATTTCATACCTGACCTTTACCTTCAAATACTCGTCCATTACAAACTACATCAGTGCCGTCTGGATCCTCCATCAATGGTTTGACGCCGACACGTCAACAAAGTCGTCATTTGTAGTTCGCTGCATCATGCTCGGTGCACGCAGGCTACTGGGTGATTCAACTACTCAAATGAACCCACTTCTACCGGATCACCTACTTAGAATCTTCAATACACTGTCCATGTCCAACCCTTGGGATTTATTGTTCTGGTGTATGGTGACAATTAGTTTTAGGTGTTTGTTAAGGAAGGGACATATTACTTCGTCCCCACACACCATGCTAGCTGATGATGTTACTATGACGTCATACGGTATGGACGTGACCATTAGGTCGTCCAAAACCATTCAGTTTCATGAAAGGAAGGTCTTGATTCCTGTGGTCAAGTGATCTGGCCCCTTGTGTCCTGTGAGGTGGGTGGAAAAGTACTCGAGACACCATACTCCCACTGGATACCTGTTGTGCATCCCTGGATCATCGAAGCCTCCTTCTTACCTGTGGTATCTAAACAAACTGAAATCTTCATGCAAGTCAGCTGGCCTTACAGGCCACTTTGGTACCCACAGTCTGAGACGCGGCTGTGCTACATTCCTCAGCAGGATTGGCCTTCCACTGCACGACATTAGAATCTATGGGGATTGGCGCTCCCTGTCGGTTCTCCTATATCTGAGCTCAGATAAGACTACACACTACACCAAGGATAAATATGTTTCTACTTGCCTATCTTGCTTCACTTAGTTCAGCTCACCTTCGGTCTGGGTGGTTGGGCGGTAGAAAAAACCCCGTCACACAGCCATATACGTGTCTGTATCACTTCATTTATCCACTCCAGACCTAAGTCCAATTAGTTATTGTGGCACACACTAGTGTGTGCGCTATAACTAGGACTGAGACTATGCAAGTCTACTACCGCTGAACTCACAAGGTGGTGCTACCACCCACCTGTGTGGTGACTGGAGTCCAGTCACACTGACAGAGGAGAGCTAGCCGGCAACATATGGACTCATTTTTTCTTTTGGTTGAATTATAAAATAAAGTTATTTGGGTGGTAGGAAAATCCCGTCACACAGCCATATACGTGTCTGTATCACTTCATTTATCCACTCCAGACCTTAGTCCATTAGTTATTTGTAAGTACAAGAAATGATATTGCATAGGATATTACAGCACATATATATGCTCATGATTGAGGCAACTGGTCCTAGCAGAGGTAATGCAATGCGCATGTGCTATCATTTTGCATTTTACTATGTAATCTGTTATTATTCAACCCAATAAAACACTTTAGAAAAAAACATTGGTTGCCTTGGCTAAAACTATAATTGGCTTCTTCATCATCATCGGTATCAACATACATCAAAGAGTCATTCTGCATAACATCCTCAGATGGGTTTTCATTTGGCTTACTTAGATCGACACAACCTCTGACGAGATGCTTGAATTTCAGCTTGTTTTCACTGCACTGGTACCAATCGCCAAGGTGATTCCACAGTTGACTTCCTCTGTATAAAGGTGAGCGTGTAAATTAAGCATATTGGTGGCGTCGTACATTAAACTTTATCTTATTCAGTGATCTCGTCACTCTTAGTCTAGGACAACCATTTACCCAAGATGGATCTGTGGAATATTTGTACATCAGACTCAATAAAAGTTCTTCTCGCCTGCGCTTTAAGAAAGGTACACCACTAATCCTATACATCTGTTCTGTACTATATTTATTATTTAGATTCTTAAAGCAAATGCTTAACCCTCTATCCTGGAGTCGCTACCAGATGAGGTACCTTCATATGCAAAGCAGGCATAGTCAAACAATGATAGCACCATGCTCTTGTAGATTGAGATCGCAACACTTCTCGTCATATTATCTCTCAATTTTCCAAGACAGAATAACCGGTTGTTGACTTTTTGAATTACGTCTTTAAAGGCTCCTTCCATATTTAACAGACTATCTACAGACAAGCCCAGATATTTGTAGGAATTTACTGTTTCAAGTTTTCCACCCGCCATGTCAAAATCTATGCCAACAGTTTTTTTTGGGGTTGATACCCTGTAAACACAGCTATGTAGCTCAGACGTAAATCTACATTCATTTGAGGGCTAAACTATGTAATTTGACAAGGTTTAAGGACGTCAAAACGTTAAGGTTTAGTTACGTTCTACAGACGTAGAAATGAGATTTACGTTTCTCAACCTCATTCCAACATAAATGTATGTTAAAATGTAATATAGATTGACCTGTAAGATACCTTAATTCTATGTTTGATCGCAGGATTGTGCATAGATCTATGCAACCATGTATTTACAATCATATTCATCCAAATATTTTTTATAACTGTCACGTCATGTTTTATAATGTAATTTACAGCCAGGCACCTCCTGCGCAAGGTAAGCAACTTAGATTTTGTTTGTCATTAGCCTTTGTATTTCTGTCAGTACCATCAGTGTGGTGTTCAATCAGTAAAGTACCCTAAAGACATGAAACAATTTCCTCTCCTTTACATGGTTAGAAGCAGCAGTCATACGCCTGGTTCAGGTATTGGTTACTAGGGGGCACCACCTTCCCTCTCCTCACCTGTGCCCAGGTATAACTAGGTCACAGCTGATCTCCCCTCTCAGGCAGGCAGACAGGGCAGCCAGGCAGCTGGCTTCATCATTTCTTATTTCTTATTTTAGAAATAATGAAGCCAGCTGCCTGGCTGCCCTGTCTGCCTGCCTGAGAGGGGAGATCAGTTGTGACCTAGTTATACCTGGGCACAGGTGAGGAGAGTGAAGGTGGTGCCCCCTAGTAACCAATACCTGAACCAGGCGTATGACTCCTGCTTCTAACCATTAAAGTCATAATCATCACGAATTTACTGCTGTTACATGGTAGATATACAGAAGTGCTGTCAGGTTGTCTGTAAACTGGATAGGGCTGCGACCTAGTGTGACACTGGGGAGGTATATATACACGATTCAGGTTGAAAAAATATGTTAATCAACGTAGATTTGTTACGTATCTTTATGTTTGAATGAGGTAGAAAAACGTAAATTAGACATCTACGTCTGTAGAACGTAACTAAACCTTAACGCTTTGACGTTCATAAACCTTGCCAAAAAAAAAGCACAAACCTTTGGTTGGAAACAAACCTAGACAAACTTCTGACCAACGTAGGATTTACATAAAGTGTTTACTGGGTACACACCATGACATTTTTGTTTTATCCAAATTTATAGTCAGTCTTTTGTCCACACACCAATTGTAGACAGAATCTATATCGCTTTGCATTCAGGATCTAACAGTTTAAATTTTGTTACTGGAGGTATAGAAAACTAAATCATCAGCATACATAATAAACTTACAATTTTTTATACTGGATTTTATGTCATTCACATATATTATAAATAGAAGTGGCCCCAGAACAGAACCTTGAGGTACGCCATAGCCTACATTTTTAACATTGGAAAGATATTCACCGATCTTTGTGTATTGTGTGCGCATCACCAAATAACTAGTCAGCCACGTTACTACATTTTCACAAAGGCCTAGGCGTTTGATTCTGTTAATATTCCTATTAGAACCAAAGTTAGGACTTCACCCAGCAAACTGGGGTGAGGCTAGGGCATTCTAGTAGCTGGGGAGTTATTTGATCAAATTGGAGTTGCAATTGCGGGACCCATCCTAAAATATGGTACTTATCGTCGCGAACAAGAATATCACGTTCGTTTTTGAATTTGAGGACTCTAGCTCCCCTCGTCACCCCTCCGAAGATAAAAAGTATAAAAATATTAAATAAGTTCAATTCTAATTTTTCATTCTCAGAGGCTTTTACTCGCTTGAAAAATGCATGAATCACTTTGGGGGGTAATATAAAATACGGTGTACTGAACTGAGCTATTTTAAAGTTTCCAAAAAATCCAAGATGGCCGCCATTAGCCATAAATACCCTGAAATAAGCCTTTTCTCACTTAAAATATGTATAAAACCACTTACAGATCCATAGTACAGGAACTTTAGATGAATTCTAGCCCAAACCTGGAATTAAATACCATAAAGCTGAAAATTTCAGGAATGACTTGTCTTTATATTAGGTTTGACCTCTTAAAAGTCCTGGAGTGTCCTATGTGGGCTTCCATTAAAAAACGGGCCAAATCCAATATGGCCGCCAAATAATCAGAATTTGATCTCTCATAATGACAATATGACTCCTAGAATGATTTTAACCTTGCCTACCTCCCCTAAATTGGGTACAAGGAATCCACTGGTGTCATTGGTTTATTGCTAGGACAAATTGTTGCTTAGCAACAGTAGGTTTGCATAGCAATACTGGGCTTATAAGCACCTACAGCAAAACTCAAGAACACCATTCGGGAAGATCCTGACATTACCCAGCCTAATTAAATTAACTCCAATAAATCAGTTGGCTAGGACCTCTAGTTGCCTAGCAACATTATTTCCAATTATACAACTGTCTAGCAACACAGGTTTGCATAGCAAACTGACATAAGAAACAAGCATCTAGAGCAAAACCTAAGGACCCCATTCAGGAAGATCCTGACATTACCCACCCCCACTGAATTAACTCCAATGAATCGGTTGGTATGGCTAGGACCTCCAATGCCTTTACATTACTTTTAACTACCTGTATATAACTGCCTAGCAATACAGATTTGCATAGCAAACAGGGCTTAGAAGCAAGCATCTATAGCAAAACCCCAGGACACCATTCAGGAAAATCCTGACATCACCCCCCATTAAATTAACTTCAATGAATCAATTGGTATGGCTAGAGCATCTAGTTACCTAGCAACATAACTTCCAATTATATTGTTGCCTAGCAACACAGGTTTAACTTGTTTCTAGTTCAATATCCACCATACCAATTCCCACAAAAGAGACCCTTAGTATTCCAATCATGCCATTCATCTGTTGCTTTTTCATTCACTTCCTGTTAACATATATATATACAATACAAAAAAAGGGTATACTAAACTGAGCTATCTTGAATTTCTTGGAAAAATCCAAGATGGCCACCATCAGCCAGAAATATGCTTAATTTAGCTTTTGCTCACATGAAATAGGCATTTCCTCACATGAAATATAGGAAACCACTTCTAGATGCAATATGAAAATAGGCTGCACTAAACTGAGCTATTCTAATCTATTTCTCAACTCTTTGGAAAATCCAAAATGGCTACCATTAGCCATCAGTGTCCCTTTTCAACTTTTTCAATGGAATTGCTTGAGGGTTTTCATCTTTCCCTGGGAGATAGCGAATATAGATAGTGATAAAGCTCAACAGCTTAAACAGTGGTACCTTCCCACTATACACAGCATTATTGAGTGCTCATTAAGCCCTGCAGAGAATATGCAGGGCTTAATAAGACACAGTGGTCTGAGACAACTGGATAGTGAATCATTTAATAATTTAAAAGACTTATAGATAGCCACTCCATTCACCATTTGAATCCCTGTCCACACCCCACTTCCCCAAATATGAGCCTGACACTATTCAACACACACAACAGATATTAAAACTATGTTGGAAGATTCTCAACAGTGTGGGGTTTTAGAGGGTATTGTCTGTTCATTGTATATTGGTAAAGGAATACCAGATACACCCGAAATACTCTCAATATCAACCTAGTCACCTATCATCAAAAATTTAATTGAGATGGAATCTAGGCTACATGACATTCATAATCATGAAGCTTATCTTTGAATTGTATGTGTTGACCAACACTTCAACTTGAATCTATTAGGTGAGTGAAGACCCCCTTTGCTCTTACTGAGGCAATGGGTGTGAGAACAGGCATACACCTGGATATGCTGTATGGCATGAGAGCAGGATGAGGGGGGTGTCAGATTAAACAGCAGGGTGCGACTAATTCTGAGGTCCACAACCTCATGCATGAGGGACACACATGCTACTGCCTGAGCTCCTGATTACGAGTAAGATGATATCTTACACTGTCCTGTTATGTCATCATATTCCCATTCATTGGCATCAGTTACACTCATTGTACTTTTAGTTTGGATAAGTTTGCTAACTTGATATAAACATTGCATGCTTTTTCATGGGAACCAACATATTGGGGGTGCATATTTCATATTACCTCTCCCAGGTAAATGTCATAGATTAGTTGACTGCTAAGCCATCCATTATTCATGTAGTGTCTCCTTCTCCATTTAGTTTTGAACCAAAGACTGGCTACCACCTCTCATGCCACTTCCTTTGTATTTCGTTTCCTCAAATGCTGTACATCTTTTATGTATGTATTTGTTATGACTGTACTTATTGCACTGGTGTTCTTAATGAGAGGCTTGATTTATTTTCCAAAACAGTGAATCAGTTGAAAATAATCATTGATTAGAGGGAAACAGAGTATGCTTCTGCTTCCAACACTTGAATGACTTCACATGTCTTCACATTATTTGGTACCCTGCTTCCTTCTAGGCTTAGCCACTCAGAGAGTAGCATGAAATAATCACAGATCAATCATCAAACAGTGATTGTAGGAATACCATTTCTAAAGCTAAGCAAATGCTACTTAATTTTAGTGGATTAAATTCTTCTAACCAGGAATACAGCACACAACATGTTCTTGGACTGGAGCCGATGCCCTTACTGGAAATGTTTTCTTTGGTTGGAGATAGGGGGGGTGGAGTCTTTAGGGGGAGCCATCTACTGCATGGGGCCATCTTCTATAGTATTTGTGACTAATAGCTTACTCTGAATTTCTGTAGGGCTATTGTCCTGATGGACTTTGTTTTGGCTAGTTCTATCCATACCATAGCTAGTTGGTTAGTAAATCCAGTTACTTGAAGGAGAGAAGTAACTCCCGCATAGTGAAAATAAGCTATATTCCTGATCATTTTATATGAAAAACAATGTTAGTCGATGGTGGCCATCTTGGATTATCAAAAAGTTTGAGTTAACCCAGTCTAGCTCACTCTTGTTTTAGATGGAGAAACTCAAGTAATTCAAAAGAGCTGCCTATAAAAATGAATCAAGCTTTCATTTGATATAAAACATGGCCTATAGGGCACTTAAATGAGGGAGGTTGCAAGTGTACTTTAGTACTCACTTAGCAATTTCCAGACGCCCTCTGCAGTTCATAGGTTTTGACTTCACTTGGGCTGCAGCTTATATAGGCATTCAACTTATATGAGGTTTAACGGTCTATTTCATGTAAGGAAATGCCTAGTTGATGATATTTATGGCTGATGGCGGCCATCTTGGATTCTTCAGAAAGTTCAAAATGGCTCAATGGGGTGTTTCCTATTTTTATTTTGCATTTCAAAGTAGTTTTATGCATATTCTTTAAAAGTGAGATAAGGCTTATTTCGGGGAATTTATGGCTAATGGTGGCCATCTTGGATTTTCCAGAAACTTTGAAATAGCTCAGTTCAGTGCACCCTATTTCTATATTACCCCCCAAAGTGATTTCACGCATTTTCAAGTGAGTAAAAGCCTCTGAGAATGAAAAAAAAAATTTATTTAATATTTTTGAACTTTTTATCTTTGGAGGGGGTGACGAGGGTAGTTAGAGTCCTCAAATTCAAAAACGAATGTGATATTCTTGTTTGCGACGATGAGTACAATATTTTAGGATGGGTCCCCCAAAGATTTTGCGCTAACTCCCCCCCCCCCCCTAATGCTAGTGCCAGCTAGGGCGAACTACTTTTGTGCCTAGCTCAAGGGGTGAGGTAGTGTGAGCTTTGGGTGAGGTGCCCTAGCCCTTCAACATGCCCACCCAATCCCACCCAGTGGCTAGCTGGTGGTGGGGGAACTTGGGTGAGAGGTGGGGAAGGGCTTGCACAAGGTGTGGGGTTGTCCAATGTGCAATATATATCAGTTACTTATATACCACCACCTCATACCCACACTGAAGTATAGTGGTCAGCACCGTTGCCTTGTACCCCAAAGGTCCAGGGTTCGTGACTCGGCCATGTCAACCTACCCACCATTTGTTCTTCATAAAAATAGAAAATTGAAGATAAAATGGTTGGAAGGTTGACATAGCCGAGTCTCAAACCCTGGACCTTTGGGGTACAAGGCAACTGTGATGACCACTAGACTACCATGTGGGTACGAGGTTGTGATACATAGCGGAGGCTCGAACCCTGGACCTTGCATATAAATAGCGACAGTTATGACCACTATATCGGATCTGTGTTGGGTGGCCATATAAAGCAATCTCTATTTATCCACCATGGCAATACAAAACCTACTACTAACTACTGGTGTGCATGCTTGGGTGACATTGTGTAAGGTAGTGTGTCAGCACACAGACCAGAGGGTCACCCTCAGTATGGGTTTGGGCAGAGCAGGCTATAGGTACAAGGCTCACCCAGTTTAGCACATAGGGTGAGCTTCCTCACACAGGGCTCACCCTATCTTGCTCTATGGGCATGCGCACACTAGTCTCGCCCTTCCTCACCCCAGTTTGCTTGGCATGTATATTAATAGATTTTGCAGTGTTCCCAGTGCACTATATTTCCCTAAATCGCTCAGCATACACCTATCTAACTATGGTTTTTAAATTTCTTCCTGGATGTATACAACGCCATAGTCACAGCCATATCATAATGCTGAATGTTTTAATAGATATGATATTATAATACGGAAAGACGCCCTCCCAGTAAAATATATCAACATATAGCATGATTGGCTGATGTAGAATTGTACTGCTATAATATTTTAGTTGATGGGATGGATGCGTGGTACATATTGTAGATCAATTGATTGATGATATATTCAAGTGGTATCCACCGGCTGTCAGTGACACACCCGCTGAGTATAGTGTGCACAGCTTGTCATCGCATACAGACGATGCAAGTATGGTATATGGATAAAACCCCACAAAAACTACCATCACCTTGAGCAGTTTAAATGGATGTGGTGTAAGGAAGCGGATATCTTTTAACAACGAAGGGGTGAAGTAGATTTGAGAGGGAAGGGGGTAACAGAAACCTCAGCCAATTTTAGCCGTTTTGTTGTTAAAGAATGACTTTGTAATTAAAGAGCCTACACACACACCGCAATTTAGCTATGTAGCCTTTTGAACCAACACCCACACTTATATCAATACTGCAGTGGCGGGGAACAGGGGGGGGGGGCAGCCCCACCCCCGTTGAACTTGGGCCCACCCAATCTCGAAGTTGGGGGACTCCCTCAAACTCCCTCAGAACACAGAAATTGAAATATATTTTACAAAAAGATTCCAATCTCTCTCCTTGTCCTACAGGTCAAAAATGATGGTGTGGACACCAAACATGGTCAAGGAGTAGTGTGCAAATAGCGGACAGCAGGTCTCTGCTATATTGGATTTCCTTTTTTTTTGTCTCACAGGAGCACGATTACATCATTAAAATGGGATCAACACATGTTATGACGTAGAAATTAATGAAGATTAATTAGATTATCTTTTCAGAGAGTATAGTAGTAGTTATCATAATAGTATACTAGTATGACAACTGTCTAGATACCCTCGGTGCTCTTATAAGTACGACCAACTTTGAGATTTATCCAGGACTGATAATGTTATCATTAGCTTCCTCCGGCCAGTAATGCACCGTTGCAATAGCCCACACACGAATAACGGATAACAACAAATATAACCTTATTACAATTATATAAGTACATACACAGACGCAGGCGACCTGGGTCATAGGCCAGTAATGTCCATTGTGTACATGATAACCCTCTCCAAGAGGCTCTACTGCACGTCACTCTCCTGATGGAATGCTTGCTCTATTGTAGTGGCATCAACAGAGGATAACAGACATACGGCCTATACATAGAAGGGGTCAGTATATTGTCTTATTGCTGCACAGTGAATGTCTTAGACATCGGATACGTCTACTGCACTGTCACTGCCCTTGCCCTCCTTGGTTTGCGTGTTATATGTGGTGTGTGGGGGGTCGGCCATCCTCTGCAGGTCCTTAGTGGAGAGGTGACTCACAATGCCTACCCCGATACAGTCACCCCAGATATTGGCAATGACACGGATTCGACCCCTGTAATGAAGTAGAACTAACGTGTGAGCAGCCACGCACAGAAAATTCGTTTGTTTACTGCTTTTCATAAAAATCGCTATACCTATCAGTTGAACATGCAAGCAGAAAGGGTGCATCCATTCTCTTTGACTGCTCACATAACATTGACCGTGGTTGATTGAATAAGCGCACATGTGCTTATGAATTTCGATGGTATTATTTACTCTGCACTTAAACAAGACATATTCTTATTCAGGATACAAAAATGGGACTAAATTGTCATTTCAATACCCCCATTTGCCTTGCGCTTTCAAGACCTGCGCTCATTAAAGACCCCTGCGCTTATTCAAGCCACTACGGTATGACATGACATTAGTATTAATTGCTTTAGACACACTGAAAACCCCCCGTGGTTCTGAGGTCGTCACTGGTCACTGGTCACTTATCGTGCTGGTGTCGAGAGGGAGTACCCCATCGTCATTAGGGTCGTCACATGTGATGACAAGGGGTTGTCATATAGATCACATTTTTGACCCAATGTAATAGAGAAATGATATCAGGGTGACGACCCTAAATATAGGTAATCAATTTCATTAATGAATGGATTTTTACATACTATCATTTAACAGATTATTATGATAACAGTGCTGAACTTTTCACTAATTCCAGCCCAGCTAGCACCTTACATAAAAATAACTAGTAATTTCATGATATCATTTTTCGTTCCCAAGATGTCACATACGCAAGAAGTTTTTACATGTCCTTTTGCATGGGTTCTTGATGTAACAATATTTATGTGTATTTTATATGTACATATTCATATAAAAGAGACATATTTATCAGTGATACCTTTGGACGTAACAATAATGGCATATATATGACTAGCTGTAAAAGATGTCTAAAACATGTAAATGTAGACACGTCAAAAAGATGTGATATGGAGATATCTACAAGCATGTTCTAGGGATGACATTTATACCAGTTTTGAGTATACCCCCTCCCCAGTAGTGATCATAAATCAGATAGGATAATTAGGATACCTCTGAGGGAGATTGTAGACATCATATAGTTATGTCCATTTTATGTCAATGTATGACATGTACACAGGCACTCTGCATAGGAAGCAAACACCTGCTCTGTGAAAGACACTTTGCAGGCATTTTCCATTCCATACTGACACATTTATCCTAGCCAGGAGGCCCAGATGTGATATCAGCCCATTCTTCTTGCTTTTCACTCCGGTCCCGAAGGGACCGGCAGGCGTATATTGCCGCTAAGGCTACGCCAAATATCAGCCCAAAACCAGAATTTCTTCTTATACAATCTCAAAGAACACAGAAAAGGTGTCCACCCATGTGCCTTGGTTATCCAACTATATTTCAACTAGTCACTGTAACACAAGTGACACCTTATATATCACAGAGGAAATTTAGTCCAACCTTGTCCCTCATTGTAGTTTATACAGTTAATTTGATCCAACTTTTCAATGAAGAATAACTGAATGCTGATCAAAATGTGACAGCCTTGCAAAATGAGACCCCTAGTGTTGGAGTTCAGAACTGTAATAGGTCATATTCTGACAAGATTGTGACGTCAAAATAATAGGAGTATGGATTTATTCCAATATAACATATTTATGACATCACAATCTTATCAGAATATGACATCTATAAGTCGACATTACTATATCCTATCATAGTTCTGAGCTCCAACACTAGGCGTCTCATTTTGCAATGTGATCACATTTTGATCAGCATTCCCCCATTCTTGATTAAAAGTTGGATGAAATCAATTCTATATACTGCAATAACCCAGCTGGAAAAATACTATAGTAAATACCATAGTTTACTGTAGTAAACTACAGTAAACTACAGTATACTATAGCATACTGGGGCTCGATTCATAACAATGTACGACAGCTCAGAAAGGCTACGACCACAAAAAAACATGTCTGTAGGGAAAACAGCGCAAATCGTATTTTTTTACAGGTAGTATTTAAGGAATGATCCAATGCTGTAGTACAAATAATTTGATATCGTTTCACAATGAGATTATAGGACACATGCCCATAACATAATCATGATCTGTTGTGCAATGGCCATTTTTCCCCTTTCCAACCACCATATACATGCATTCTGTACAATAGGGCAGATGGGAAATTTGCTACGATTTTCTTTTGAAATGCACCCCTTTTTTTGTACGACAGCATTCTGCGATTTTCTTGAGATAAGCTGGTCGTATGAGATAAGCTGGTCGTATGTGTGATTATTATTCTCGACCATTACACCTGTTCAACAAGTGTCGTAAGAATAGCATAAAATGACCCCTGGGCGATCAGCAATGGTCGTAGCAGTAAAATGACCCTCTGTGTCGTAGAAACTTATGAATCGAGCCCCTGTAGTATACTACAGTAAAGCAGTGCATCCTGCACTGTAGTTTACTATAGTATACTACGATATACTATAGTATTTGCTTAAACACCCACAGATTGCGTTATACTATATCATTTGTTACTGTAGTTTACTATAGTAAACTAAGTTATACTATAGTATTTCCAGTGCACGTTGACACTAGAGTAAACTATAGTATTTTTACTACAGTTTACTGTAGTTTACTATAGTTTACTGTAGTGTTTCCCGCACACTTTGACACTATAGTAAACTAGAGTATTTTTTTACTATAGTTTACTAGAATTTACTATAGTTGACTATAATATTTCGGGCACTATAGTAAACTGAAGTATATCTCACTATAGTTTACTATAATATTTACCGTACGCGTTGATATTATATTAAACTCTAGTATATGTTTATATAGTTCACTATAGTATTCCCTGCACACGTTGACACTATAGTAAACTGAAGTATATTTTGCTATAGTTTATTATAGTTTTTACCGCACACCTTGTCACTACATGCATAATAAACTGCAGTATTTTTACTATAGTTTACAATAGTATTTCCCGACCTAACCAGCTCCGTCCAACCTACCCAGCAATTCTTCAAGTCTATATAGCTCATTTGCTCTCAGCTTACCATTAAAGTTAATTAGGGTCTATCAGTGTGTATCACGGGGAAAAGGTCTATAATGCTGACAATGAATTGGACTAGATACTAATGTCATTGACAACTACTTCATAATAATTAATATCAGATTATTTTCTACTATAGTTTACTGCAGTATTTTCGGCACATATTGATAACTAAGTATACTATACTAGATATTGGTACAAAATAATAATATAAAGCATTCTAATTATCACAGGGAAAAAAGAAAAATATGGCTATAATGCTGACAATGTATGAGACTAGATTCTAGTCATTGAATAGTGACTATACATGATTGCTACTATAGTTTACTATAGTATTTACCGCACACCTTGTCATTATACCATAATACTATATTGATTACTAATTAGTTAGCATAATTGCTTCTAATCATCACAGGTAGAAAAGAAACGTATCTACATAATCAGGTAGGGGACAGGAATACCTTTTTAGGACGTACCACTATTGTGGTACGGTGCTGTAAATTAGACCATACCAGTATTGTGGTACTATGCATGGTACTGGGGCGTACCATTTAACTGGTACATTTAGTGTGATCATTAAACCATGAAGAGCCAGCTGTACTAGAATACTGGCCCCCATGGGCGGGTCTGCAGTACTCATAGAACAATGGGGCTTAGCTATACCAACAATGGGAGCATGGGTGGGGGAGAAAACACCCATTTTTTTTCAACATTTTATCTACTTATGACCTTACCATTATATTAGCAGGTAAAACCAAAACGTAGAGTGCTAGATCAATGTCCATTCTATTAACCTGTGTGTTTAGATTTATCAGCAAATATAACAAAAAATCCGGAAATGGATTTTACTGAGTCTAAAGAAGATAGTTTTATACTTGTGTTATGTTTAATGCATGACATTTATATAAATATAAATGATAACAGTTTGTAAATTGGCTAGCGGATAGATTGAGATGTTCTCTTTTCAATGGTACCACACATGATGTATAATATATTCGAATCATATGGGAAATATCATGTAAATGCTTAGATACACTGATGCTGGTGGAGGGGACATTATACTAGTACGCCCTAGATGATGAGTACAAGTGCAGCTCATTTAGGGCGTACTAGAATAGTGGGTGTGTCCCCAACCTGATAATGCTCACAAGGTTTAGAATCAAAATATGATATAGTTGACAACTAATTTCTAATAATAATGATTATTATTCTAGCTAGGTAACACCCCTCCCCTCAGCTACAACACCTTATCTTCACACCTCCCCCTCCCCCACCTCCCCCACACTCCCAACTCATAGGGCACCAATAGGTGAGCTATTGTTATACAACAAGCCAGCCAGGTGTGACCAAAACAATGGTTAACCTAGGTTAGGCTTGACCCACATTTAACTGCAGGCAGCTGAAGGGACTGGACATGCTAGTTTGCCACACCTGTAAACAAGTATACATGTACATGTCCTATACATATACCACAGAACGATTCAATCAATGGTAAGTATTTTTGATATTACCATTTTAACCAGTTTTTCTTGTCAGAACAGAACAGTATGTATGGCTATGCTTGGTTAGTAATACATATATAGACTTGGAGTAGAAAACCTAGGCTAAATAAATCATCTGCTAGCCACTTCATATGTAACTCATAATTTGTCAAAATAAACATCAGTAATGGAATCTATGGCTAATTATACATCTATACATGTATCACTTGTTTCGATTTAACTTTTTTTCAAAATCATTTTTCTACAAGTTCCTCCGGGAGGAGCCTCTAGGGGGCCGGGGGAGCCTCCAGGGGGCTGGGTATAGCTTAGTCTAGAGTGACATACTGACAAATGTAATTGATACAAAAGTCATCACTGACTACATTTATAGTTTACCAATTACATAATACATTTCTTAATCACTGTTCTATAGTCTAGATTCCAGTTGCAAATTGCCACACCAGTTCTCATCTATTCACCAGTCTACACTACAGACAAGTCATCAACCCCAGTCTACACATCAGTCACCACAAAGGGAAAACTAGGATGCAAAGGTTCTGCTCTAAGATTTGCACACCATAGGTGTGATGACCGGCAACCAAATTAGGATTAAAAGGTTATTGTCTAAGATAAACGGGACAGGATAAACGGAGAACGGGATAAACGGAGAACAGGATAAACGGAGAACGGGATAAACGGAGAACGGGATAAACGGAGAACGGGATAAACGGAGAACGGGATAAACGGAGAACGGGATAAACGGAGAACGGGATAAACGGAGAACGGGATAAACGGAGAACGGGATAAACGGAAAAAGGGATAAACCGAGAACGGGAGAAAGGGAGAACCGGAAACCGGGAGAAAGGGAGAACGGGATAAACGGAGAACAGGATAAACGGAGAGCGGGATAAAGGGAGAGCGAGATAAAGGGAGAGCAGGATAAAGGGGGAGCGGGATAAAGGGAGAGCGGGATAAACGGAGAACGGGATAAACAGAGAGCGGGATAAACGGAGAACAGAATTAACAGAGAACGGGATAAACGGAGAACAGGATAAACGGAGAACGGGATAAACGGAGAATGGGATAAACGGAAAACGGGATAAATGGAGAACGGGAGAAAGGGAGAACCGGAGAAAGGGAGAACCGGAGAAAGGGAGAACGGGAAACCGGGAGAAAGGGAGAACGGGATAAAGGGAGAACAGGATAAATGGAGAGCGGGATAAAGGGAGAGCGGGATAAAGGGAGAGCGGGATAAAGGGAGAGCGGGATAAACGGAGAATGGGATAAACGGAAAACGGGATAAACGGAGAACCGGAGAAAGGGAGAACGGGAAACCGGGAGAAAGGGAGAACGGGATAAACGGAGAACAGGATAAATGGAATGCGGGATAAAGGGAGAGCGGAATAAAGGGAGAGCGGGATAAACGGAGAGCGGGATAAACGGAGAGCGGGATAAACGGAGAACGGGCTAAACGGAGAACAGGATAAACGGAGAACGGGCTAAGCAGAGAACGGGCTAAACGGAGAACGGGATAAACAGAGAACGGCCTAAACGGAGAACGGGCTAAACGGAGAACGGGCTAAACGCAGAACGGGCTAAACGGAGAAAGGGAGAAACAGAGAACAGGAGAAACAGAGAACGGGAGAAAGGGAGAAAGGGAGAAAGGGAGAAAGGGAGAAAGGGAGAGCGAGAGAAAGGGAGAAAGGGAGAAGGGGAGAAAGGGATAAACGGAGAGCGGGATAAACGGAGAACGGGATAAACGGAGAGCGGGATAAACGGAGAATGGGATAAACGGAGAACGGGCTAAACGGAAAACGGGATGAACGGGAGAAAGGGAGAAGGGGATAAACAGAGAACAGGATAAAGGGAGAGCGGGATAAAGCGAGAGCGGGATAAACGGAGAGCGGGATAAACGGAGAACTGGATAAACGAAGAACGGGAGAAACAGAGAACGGGAGAAACAGAGAACGGGAGAAAGGGAGAACGGGAGAACGGGATAAACGGAGAACAGGATAAAGGGAGAGCGGGATAAACGGAGAACAGGATAAACGAAGAACAGGATAAACGAAGAACGGGATAAACGGAAAACGGGATAAACGGAAAATGGGATAAACGGAGAACGGGATAAACGGAGAGCAGGATAAAGGGAGAGCGGGATAAACGGAGAACGGGATAAACGGAGAACGGGATAAACGGAAAACGGGATAAACGGAGAACGGAAGAAAGGGAGAACGGGATAAACGGAGAACGGGATAAACGGAGAACGGGATAAACAGAGAACGGGATAAACGGAAAACGGGATAAACGGAAAATGGGATAAACGGAGAACGGAAGAAAGGGAGAACGGGATAAACGGAGAACGGGATAAACGGAGAACGGGATAAACAGAGAACGGGATAAACGGAGAACACAAGGTACCAATATAATCCGACAAAACGAAAATCGCAAATATCTTCGCTGTGTACGCTCCGATCGGCCCGATTTTCGGAAGGGTAGGAGAACTTCAAAATCGTTTTTGGGTCAAAATCGTTTAGGGGCTCAAAATCGGTTTTTGGGGCAAAATCGGTTTTGGAGGCAAAATCATCTGCAGCTCATGCCGCCCCCCGGCCAACCCGACACGTCGAACCAGAAACGAAGCTGCAACGAAGATGGTGTCGCTGCTGACGCTCCGATCGACTCGCTTTTTCAGCCGAGACTTAGACAGCGGTTACGCGCTGCCGGGCGCTGACGCCCACAGCCACCTGCTCGCCCCCAGCCACTTGCTTTCCCACAGCCACCTGCTCACCTATAGCCACCACCTGGAATTCGATTATATATGACTTCCTATATATGAAATTAGGGTAGCTTCTTCTGGCGATTACGATTCTGCTGTCAGAAATGAGAAATAACGTACTGTACTCAAATTAGATAATTCATTCGACTTTCTAATGACAAAAGCGGTATGTGTGAGGCTTGTGGTGGCCTGGTAAGTAGCAGAGAGCGGCATAGGAAATAGCAGACGACATTCACCATATAGTTAACCCTTTGAGGCCAACATTACCCATTACTATATTCGTATTACAAGGTGTACAGTGTGTTGGGGATGGGTGTATATAGAAGGCCTTAAAGGGTTATTATCCAGGTGTCACAAACATGTTGCCACTTCCCTTTAAGGGCCGCAATGTACAGATTAAGCCACCGCGGTGGTACTGGGGAGCTTCTATGGGAGGTGTGATAACCTTGGGCGGGCTCCAGTGAGTTTTCAAATGCCATGTACGTATTGAAAACTCAGCAGACCGGAATGAGCAGTGCATTCTGGGTGGGAGTCAATAGACCATATGGGGCTAGGTATATTTTAGCGGATTGTGAGCTAGGCAATGCTGAGGAATGGGAGGAGTCAGCGGAATTAGTTTATAATCACCCTGGCAGAGGGCAGCAGTGCAGGGTGTCTAGTACTAATCCTACGGAGAATAGAGGATATGCTGCTAGGGTGCTAGGTCCGATCCCTCAATGCTATTTCAATGGGCTCGCCGTTTGTCTGTCTTAGCTTACGGCCATCTGTCTATCTTAATACCTGACCGGACACATAGTGCCGGTCAATAAAATGATGAAATGATGATGAATAATGATGAATAAAATCTGGTCCCTGGTAACTCTATGGTATAGTGTATTTACTATATAAATGTAGTATACTTTAGGAAATATTATGGTATACTGTAGTGTACTATAGTATACCACAGTGAATGCTGTAGTTTATTGTACTAAATAAACTATAGTACACAATAGTAGATACCATAGAAGACGAAAACACTATAGTAAATTTATCATAGTATATTATAGTAAATATTAGTATGTAGTATACCACAGTAATACTATAGTTTACTCTAGTAAATTTACTATAGTATACAATAGTAAATACTATAGTAGATTATAGAATATTGTAGTATACCACAGTAAATACTATAGTTTACTCTAGTAAATATACTATGGTATACTATAGTAGATACTATAGTGGACGAAAACACTATAGTAAATTTACTATAATATACTATAGTAAATACTATAATTTTACTGTAGTATTTTTCTACCTGGGAAGAGACAAAATTGGACTAAATTTCTTCAGTAACATTTAATGTGTTACTTGTGTTACAGTGACTTGGTGAATTATAGTTGGACAGCCAAGGCACATAATGGGACACCTTTTATGTGTCCTTTCAAATTGTATAAGAAGAAATTCTGGCTGATATCACATCTGGGCCTCCTGGCTAGGATAAATGTGTCTGTATGGAATGGAAAATGCCTGCAAAGTGTCTTTCACAGAGCAGGTGTTTGCTTCCTATGCAGAGTGCCTGTGTACATGTCATACATTGACATAAAATGGACATAACTATATGATGTCTACAATCTCTCAGAGTTATCCTAAATATCCTATCTGATTTATAATCACTACTCGGAGGGGGGTATACTCAGAACTGGTATAAATGTCATCCCTGCAACATGTCATGTACATATCTCCATATCACATCTTTTTGACATGTCTAAATATATACGTTTCAGACATGTTTTAGGCCTACAGCTGGTCAATTATATACATCATTATTATTAAGTTCAAACATATCGTTGATATGTATTTTTTTTATATGTAAATATACTTATGTAAAATACCCATGCAAAGGGACACCTAAAAAATTCTTGCGTATGAGACATCTTGGGAACGACAATTGACATCATCCAATGATGTCACAACCAATCAGAAATGTTCGATTTATCTCTCTATCATGTATAGTTCCTAAGCTATGTGCATGTTTGCATACTATACTAGACACATCTGTGGTGGTCCCCGCAAAAAGAATTTCTCAAATATTGTGTCTAGGTACCTCAAAATTTGACATTTCAAAAGGGCTCACGGGAGGGGGGGGTGAAAAAAATGTGCGAGCGCCCCTGTTAACACCAACGAGTTCAGTTCATGTTTACTAAATAACTACTGCATATTATGCAATATCTCCCAGAAATTCTGATTCTTTGGACATCTGTGGTAGTCCCAGCAAAAGGAAGTTCTCATTTACCCAATTTTTTACTTCAACGGGGGGGGTCTCTGAAATTTGGTCTTCAGAGCCAATTATGAACTCCACAATACTGACTGAGCGCCCAATGTGACCAATTTTCATGGGATACTTTCAGGGGGTTAGGCCTAATTCTCAGTACTGCCACTAACGCACTGCTAAATAAAGACCTTGAATTTAAATAAAAATCTATATTTCCAGGTCATTTACCCAATTTTTGACTTCAGGGGGGTCTCTGAAATTTGGTCTTCAGAGCAAATCTTAAACTCCACAGTAGGCCTACTGACTGAGCGCAAAATATGACCAATTTTCATTGGATACTTTCAGGGGGTTAGGCCTGTTTCTTAGTAGTGCCACTAACGCACTGCTAAATATAGACCTTGAATTTATATAACAATTTATTCCCAGGTCATTTACCCAATTTTTGACTTCAGGGGGGGTCTCTGAAATTTGGTCTACAGAGCCAATTATGTACTCCACAATACTGACTGAGAGCCCAAAGTGACCAATTTTCATGGGATACTTTCAGGGGGTTAGGCCTAATTCTCAGTACTGCCACTAACGCACTGCTAAATAAAGACCTTGAATTTAAATAAAAATCTATATTTCCAGGTCATTTACCCAATTTTTGACTTCAGGGGGGGTCTCTGAAATTTGGTCTTCAGAGCAAATCTTAAACTCCACAGTACTGACTGAGCGCCCAATATGACCAATTTTCATTGGATACTTTCAGAGGGTTAGGCCTGATTCTCAGTACTGCCACTAACGCACTGCTAAATATAGACCTTGAATTTATATAAAAATCTGTTCCCAGGTCATTTACCCAATTTTTTACTTCAAGGGGGGGTCTCTGAAATTTGGTCTACAGAGCCAATTAAGAACTCCACAATACTGACTGAGCGCCCAATGTGACCAATTTTCATGGGATACTTTCAGGTTGTTATGCCTAATTCTCAGTACTGCCACTAACACACTGCTAAATATAGACCTTGAATTTATATAAAAATCTATTCCCAGGTCATTTACATATCATGATTGATATTAACATGGCTTTTAGTCAGAACAATGCATACAATACACATCTGTGTATAGTAAGGTCTCCTAGTGGCTGAAATGTGTCGACTTTAGACAGTCAATATGATTAACTTGACGACCGGGGTCCCTACACTATATTTATAGTATAAATATAATTTCTTTTAGTCGTGATGCAATCGTTAATTCAAAGAAGAAGATACACAGTGGTTCTCTGATGGTGCAGATTATTGTGGTATATTGAAACTGACGCCACACAACACTACCCAATTAAAAATTGAAATAAATGTGTAGGTCATACTAGAAATTCTCCCTCAAAATAAGAAGTTATCTGACTCATATCTTAAGGGCTACTTACACAAACCAGTCAAATGGTATCAGTAAGGCAATATCGTCAATAGGAAGTCCAAGGCTGGCGAAGAGTATGGCGTACACAGCCACCATGGTGCCCACTGTGGGAGTGCCGATAGACACGGCCAATGTCGTCAATCTGTAACACATCATTCATAAACTCCATTACTGACACTGGCGCTGATTCATTAATTCATTTTATTTTGGTATACAGTTAGACACTACCGTAACGTTCAATTGACTGCATGATTACGTGCACATTGGGACTAACTAAAATCAGTACCTTAACAAAAAGCATATCCCCGTAGTCTTAAAAAGCATATCCCCCATAGTCTCACTGCTCCTTCATTCTACTGGCTGTAATCATGGCGACACAATCTGTACCAATTAGATAGGCAGGGTAGTAGTCTGCTCCCGAATCCCTTTTCATTTCTTTCTCATTCTTTGTTAAACTGATAACACAAGTAAAACCGAACCCAATTTAGGTTTAGGACTATTCACCTTATTGGCCTATTGAGAAAGATTCTGGTGCCAAGTATAGGCATATAGCATTAGGAACTGCTCTCATTTTCTGCACTGCTATTGCAGTTCAAACCCTCTTATTGTAGGTATAGCAATTAGAGGTCGTCTCCCCGGGTCTGTATATGTCCCAGTGCTAAAGAACCCATATGCAATGATGAATTTCTCAGCCATTAAACATCTTATAGTATCAAATGTTGTTGTTGTTGGAAATTTTAATTTGGGCAAAAAGCTCTTATGACATACATAGATTTTCAGCAATAAGCCAAGAATTAACCAGACAGATGGGTAACCCAGAGAAAGTCATTAGAGTAATGTATAGATAAGTGTATACTATGGCTTTATAGTCTGGATTCAAGAAGTTTGTATAGTGAAGAATTCACGGCTTTTTTAAGGCATTTACGAATTGTTTGTGAGTTTCAAGATGCTGTGTCTGCTCATCTAGTCTGTTCCACAGCAGAGCTCCACGGTACAGTGGGCGCTTTGCATAAATGTCCTTTTTGGCTCACATTATTGGTTTTATCGAGGTATCATGCAGATAAGGACAAAGGACTAACTCCTGCTTCCATCGTGACAAGAAAGATGCCAACTAGTAGCTTCTTTAATTTCGCATGCGTGAACATATAATTTATACGCCAGGTGGCAGGTCGGTGGTTTGCTGCCTTGATTAATATGTAGGATCCCCGGGTAGGATCGCACACCCATCGCACATAATTTCAACACTCCTTCTCGAGACTTACATATTGATGATGATGTTACTCTAACATAGAGTTAGTTTCGGTGCTCCTTCTCAATGTTCACTTTCAAAGGTTTCCTCAGTGTTAAGTCCTTGACTTGTAAATACATTTTAAATAGTTTTTCCAGTAAACTGGTCTTTAGTTTTTAGAAGTTTAACAAAAATAGTTTATGTTGTTACATAATACACGAAATCGCATATATACCCTAGCTATTAAAAGGTGATAATATACAATAGGTCTTTCATATGTTTTCACAAACTAAACAAATAGCAATCACCTGCTATTATTATTTAATTAAAACATGATACCTAAAACTTGGAAAGAGAGGTCACCATTACTTCATTTCCGTGTGAGGCTTTAGCCCTCACCTCCCTACTCTAAAGAAAGCTTTGCATGTCTCCAGTGCCACTAAAGTCCAAACACAGTACATAAACTTACTACTGCAAACGCAGTTAGTGCTCCCAACACAGTACATAAACTTACTACTGCAAACGCACAGTTAGTGCTACCAAAGTCCAAACACAGTACATTAACTTACTACTGCAAACGTAGTGTTCTCCATAGTCCACTGCTACTTCCTCAAAAGAGTCCTAACGTCACCTGCAGACTCATGACGTCACCTGCAGTATCCTGACGTCACCTGCAGTATCCTGACGTCACCTGCAGTCTCCTGACGTCACCTGCAGTCTCCTGACGCTCCTGACGTCACCTGCAACATCCTGACGTCACCTGCAGTTGGGACTACTACAAATGGACACAAATCCCAAGTCGATCTCAAAGTACACAAACAAAGATCAGCTGTTCCTGTCCACGAACAGCACACAAACATGTTTCCACTGCACCACTCTGCTACTTTCCCACGTCGTCCTCACGTGGTGCAGCAAATGTCGTAACAACTGTTCCTGACACAAACCACGTCGTACTCACGTGGATCACTGATCAGCTGTTCCCGTAATTCCTGGCCCAGGGCCAGGCGTGTCCCCGGCCTTCTCAATTGTGTCTCCCTGCTGTCCACTTACTGCACGTTCAAATGACATCTCCCCACAGGTATCTTGTAGGCCATATGTCGATCCTGCAGCCTCACAGCAGCTCTAAACACGTAATTCCAAGATGACAGTCTCAGGCGACAATCCTCGCGACGATGTAGGCGATTTTCCTCACTCAGGGCGTCAGGCCGCCCCAACGCCGCATCACGCTGCCTCACGTGGATCTCCAAATGTTCAAAAAACTGGTCATGACACACCACAATACACAACGTATCCACGTGTATTGGTGTCCTACCAGTGTCCATAAACAGCACACAAATAGCAGCACATCGTACACGGCTCCTGCCTTTGCTGCTACTCTCCCACATCGTCCTGCCTGCCACTCTGTCCTCAAGTCGGGCATTCCGCCCCTGATGGCGTTCCTCATGCTCCTTGGCGCGTTCTCTTTGCCGACTTTCACGTGTCTTATCTCGGCTCTTAAGCCCCGGCCACACTAGGGTGGCTCCAGATGGGTCAAAAGCGACCTGGCGACCTCGGCTGTTTTGGAGGCGACTTCCGACCTAAGACAATAATATAAGCGACCTGGCGACTTTTGGACAACATTTGCAATAGATTAAAGGGTCCAAAAAATGCGACTTTTCGACATGGACCCCTTAATTTCGGCGACTTTCCGACCTCAAGGGGGGACCCCTCTGCAGCCCCACTAGGCAGTTTTGAGCAGATCTGACCCGACCAGACCCGACAATAGGATCTAATTTACCTGGCCGGTCTGATAGAGTTGTGCATGCCAAACTCTTCCGACTGTCGGGTCGGGTTGGGTCGGATCTAGGTCGGACCACGTCGGGTCGGGTGAAATCACCTAGGTGTGGCCGGGGCTTTACCGACCATCCGACCATCAGATTCGTCTCTGTATCTACCTCAAACCTTCATGCGTAGATCTAAGCATGTCTGAGCCCATAGCCTATTGGTTTTATTGAGGTATCATGCAGATAAGGACAAAGGGCTAACTCCTGTTTCCATCGTGACAAGAAAGACGCCAACTAGTACTTGTACTTGTAGTAGCTTCTTTAATTTCGCATGCGCGAACATATAATTTATACGCCAGGTGGCAGGTCGGTGGTTTGCCGCCTTGATTAATATGTAGGATCGCACATAATTTCAACACACATTACCTTGAGGCGAATTTTGTTGTCCCCTCTCAACACCTGAAGATGGGTCAGGACATTCCTTTGACCTCTTGTGGAGTAAGCACAGCAACTGTCTTGTTTGGGTAACTTCAGTTTTGGTGCTCTTTCTTTCAGCCAATTGTGGTACAAAATATATTTAATACGATCACTAGTTGGTACTCATAAACCACATTGACTCGAGACAATGTATGGTAAGGGTCAGCTGGATTGAATTATTTCTTTGAAGGTCTGAAATGAACATGTCATAGGTGGTGCATGGTTGTGGACAATCATTATAGATGTGCACCTCCTCTGTACTGGGTTGTAGACAATCATTATAGACCTACCCTGCGAGTATGATGTCTCCAGGTCCAGTAACCCGCCCATTGATGGTGGCCACAAAGACAATGACCATGGCCTCGTAGATGGCTGTCCCGTCCATGTTGACTACTGTGGTCGTACTTTATTTCGCTGGGTATATATTTTCGCTATATTCACGGAAATGAAAAATCCGCGAAATTCTTATATGCTACAGTATGGAATAAATACCCGCGAATTAGTCTTTTTTGCCACCTCAGCGAAAATTTACACCCGTGAATATAAGTACTTTCACAGTATACAGCCTATCGGGCACATGAAGCGGGTCACACGTTTGTCTATGTGAGGTACCTTCTCCAGGCAGTCCATGGTCACAGGTAGGGTAGCACCGCTGTAAACCAATAACAGATTTGGTACAGTGACTCAGCTAAGTCAAATGGGAAGCAATGGTAAAGGCTGTGTCTTTGACCGGGTGCCATCTTTGAGACAATGGGGGAAAAAAAAGGGGGGGGGTTATTATCTTCGAAAAGTGAGGGAAAATGGGGAAGTATAAGGGGTTGGCATCTAAAGAGGGAACCTGTTGGTCAATTTTTGGCGACCCTTGAGGTATGTACCGTATCCCACTTTATATTCTGTTTTTGAAGGCTAGATACATTCCATGATATCTACGGCAATTTTAAAATATTATGCAATTACCTACAGTGTATTTGAATACACCATGTAGCCCTCTTGGGTTTACAAACACAGCAATAGTGACGATATTCTTATTTCTAAACAAAAACGCGATGCTGCCGCTGCAGTGTTTAGTAAATAGAAGCGGCTTACCTGCTCCAGGTGGCAAAGGCGGTAAGCCATGCGGGTAAGGTAGCCTTCATCAGTGTGTAGGGGTTACGTCGAGTCATGATGAAGTACATGAGGGGCAGGGTGATGAACACGTGAACCACGATGCCACCAATACCGGCACCCACCAGCTTCCCCATCATCCGCAGCAGCAGCACCGGGTCGTCCATGCGCACAATGGATGCAGCGATCATGAAGAAGATACCAACTGGATATACCCTGTGCACATCCATGGAAGAAAGCGATCTATTAACGTGCATATATATGCGTAGCATCTAGGCTCCATCTAGTTTTTAGTCTAGTACTACATGTAGTAGTTTAATGACTTTGTATGTGTTCATGATTTTGACCATAAGAAGCTATACGAATAACAGTCATGGTTATCAGGTCTTCTAAACGACGTTTTAAGTACGTACGTTTTTAGATATTCACCGTGGGCTACCTAGAAGTAGGACGTCTCGTAGAAAATGACCTATTTAACCCTTTAAGGACGGCATAATTCCTTAATGCATCATATCCTTGGTCGACATGATGCATGAATGCAGCCCTGGCGAGTAACTCGCCAGTGCTGCATTCAAGCATCATGTCGACCCTACGGGGGTGAGACACTCACAAAGGGTCGGCATGATGCACCAATGCAGCACCGGCGAGATACTCACTGGTGCTGCATTAGTGCATCATGACGACAAATGTCATCTTTGAATGACATCCGTCATTAAAGGGTTAATAGAAAACCAAAAGATGTTTATTTGTTTCCAAACGACGAAATACAGGGGGTGGTATTAGCTGCCCCTCTTTAGGGCTTTAGAAACACTTGCTTTACGCTTGTAACTCGGTTATGACACATGAGTGAGATGTGATAAGTCCTTGTGAAACACTTGTTCTACTCCCAAGTTACAAGTGATCTTTAGACTCATAACCAGTGTGGCCACTAAATAGTTGTAAACTTGTGCATTCGACAACTAGTGCCATTTTATAAACACTTCAGCCATTGTGAAACACCTGCTTTGCAATTTGGACTTAAACATGTTGCATAGTAAAAATGCATATATGTTAAAGGTTAAAGGTTGTCTATCAGGTTACCATCCCACAAATATGCCAGCCCTAAAGCTGTGTAGAACTGGTTCATCATTTTACCTGTAGGTGTAACTCCAGCATACAAGTATCCTAGGGAATACATTGATTAATTCATATCTTAATATAATACTGTATTGCCATACCTATACATCAATATGCATTTTGTGAAGTATCTAGTGAAAAAGGTAAATGATGTAATCAATGCATGCTTTTGGCAACATTAAGAAAATAGCTGATATGTGTAGGGTGAACACACCTCTTTTGTGTCATTTACCATGGCTAGGGTAGAAGTAGGTGCATGTCCCTGCCACTGGTATGATCCACACATACATGCCTACACACTGGAAAAATAAACTTCAAGACCACAATATTAGAATTCAACAGAGATGTATGGCCTCAAAAGTCCCTTCCTTCCATTTGGTATCACTGATAAAGACACACAAGAACCACATAAAAACCCTTATTCTTCATAGTAGTTAATACTGAGCACACAAGGTCGCCCACCTTCATGGAGAGGGGTAGACGGGGGTAGAGGGGGCTAGAGGGGGGTAGAGGGGGGGGGGGGGGTAGAGGGGGAGGCCTGTCACACTATACCCATAGGCGAGGCTCCTAGTTGGACCTCCTATCCATATATGCTTGTTGTCTGAGGGTCAGAAAAAGTAGGTCCAGGGTAGACCCACTATTTGTGTGCAACTTCGGGATTGTTTTGTGTTCAGACACACTATTATTTGCATACAGCTAGGTTGAACACACATTTGCATTTAGTTCCACGAATCTACTTTAAAAAAGATAAAGCCCATTGCTCTCAGGATCACACAAACAGTACGCTGCACAAAAGGGTATTCAGAGTTTCTGTTGGCCCAAACCACAATGAAGACATTCGATCCTAGCGTGTAAAGAATACAATACAGTCTGACCCCATACCCGACGTCCAACTCATTGTCAATGGCACTAATGCGAATATAAAAGGTTCTCTGATTATAGATGTAAAAAGAGAGGTTTTTATTTTCGGTTCCTATACACTTCAGCTAAGCAGTCGATTCAGTTCAGTCCGAGACCCTGGTTGGTCTGTCTTCTACCTTGGCCGCTCGGCCTTTTATATCCGTTCCCACCCCGATCGCAGCGCCCCCTCACTACTACTCACGCCCTCTACACGTCGGGCCGAGAACTGGCGTTTCGTAAATACGATCTGAGTGCGATTTGAGTCCCTTACAGTAGTGAAGGGACCTGATCACTGGAGGTCTTAGTTGATAGATCCATGATCTGTGGGACGCTTAAAGATGGTGTATCAGCTAATAGACTTCCCAAACCTTTTCTTCAAAATGGATATAATTTTAATGTCAAGGGTTTTGTTATTATTTTAGCTGATATGCAGTGCTCAATGTTAAAAATATTTGTCTAAAAATGCGTGATTTGAGATAGAAAACAATGTTGCTTATTCACCTCACTGACTCAGTGTCCCCCCTATGTGAGCATACTGGGAACTGAGCTAATAGGGAAAGCACTGAGCCATGCAGTATAAACACATAGGAAGTTTAAGTGTCGACCTACAGTAAAAAATATTGCACTGCATGTGCTCATCTTATAGATTAAGACACTGCCAATAATTTTAAAACTTAGGGAAGACGTATGGGATAGGATATAAAATAAGAATATGATAAGACTAAAAAATCTCCAAACATTTAGCTGACACACCATCTTAAATAATGTGCATGGCTACAGCTGTTTGCCGAACCATGTTAGGAGGTGTATACCTACTATATATATATACGGGAATATCCCCATTGAAGAACATACTTCAATGGAATCATGGGGGTGTAGGGACACTAATATTATATAGTCTAACACCTACTGCGTAGTTCGCAAGGCCAGAGCCAGGGGGCATCTCGATCGGAGGCGAACAGTATAAAAGCTGCCCTCACCCCCTTGCTCTGGCAGACCTTCTCAGGTCTCCGACTGTGATTGACTGTATGAAAGTACCATTTGCTATTTGAAAGACTCGAATGAGACGAAACGTCGACTGTTAGCTTGTTTGTACAGGTTGAAGTCATAATAAACTTCCTTCTTTGCATCTCTACAAGAAAACTGCGGTTCGCGTCCTTATTTATTGAATTACATAAAGACGAACTCTACAGGTGAATTGATTACTAGATGTTTTTAGACCCCAGCAGATCTTTATGACCCAATCAAATAAATCGGCTCATGTCATCTATATCATTTACCATATGTTTAAGAGGGATAGTGACTATTTGCGGGGCGTGTGACTCTGTGTGACATGTGAGGTTCAGTGTTTAATACCTCATCTTTCTTCATTTACGGGATGCATGGACCTGAATGTATGTCATTTAGGTTCATATTGGACATGAGCAGCAGGCAGGAGAAATGTCTCACGGCAACGCCCCAGCTCAAAAGCACCCTATAATTCTACTTACCAGAGTAGCATCCTGAATACTTTCATGACGGCCTCAAATATAACCTGGGACAGATCCACGGCCACCTTGGCCTTCTCACCCATGGAGGCAAACACCAGTCCAAAGAGAATCGACCACAGTGTGAGTCCTAGGATGTTGACGCCCTTTATTGTCTCCAGCTTCAAAGTTTCTAAACGAAAAGAAACATCTGAACACTTTACAAATCTCTCTCAACATATGTAGAGGTACAGAAATAATTCTTTTACACAATCCCACATATCTAAATTCATTTCAATATTTAGATTTGCACGACAATTTCCAAACTTTAAATTCAATCCAGTGTCCTATCGATATTGCCTTGTCGCATATTAGGCACATTGTTCTAATCTCGGTCAGTATAAAATTATTCCCCTGTAAAAGCTATGTAAGGTATAGGTATCACCAACGTGTAAGTCTACCCTAATTTAAGGTTGGTCTTTGAGCAAAATCAACAACATTTTTACATTTTCTTTTTTTACAGGCAGTTTAAATTGTATAGAATTGAAATTAAAAGAAAAGTATGGGATCCCGAACTACTTATTTTAATTTGGAATTTTGAAAAAAAAGTATTTACATTTTTTTTTCTAAAAATCCGAAAAAAATGTGAAAACTTCCATTGATTTTATTTATATCAACTGTTATACATATAAATATGAAACATCATATGTGAAGTGCTCATATGATCCCCTTTACTGCAAAAAAAACTTTATAGTCGTGTAGGGGCTGGGTTTACTAACATAACATCATGGTGCGTTCTCTTGGGCATTGTGTTGCGAGCTCTGTCAGAACCCTTCAGCCTAGCGGCAGGTGGCAGCACCTGCTCCGGGCTTGGGGTATAGACAGAGGTCGCAATAGGCTTCCGGTCTGTGTGTGCTCACGCAGGCTGGTTGCTTATATAAGCAGACGCCCAGGAGGACTCGTCAGCTAGTTGGGGTACATGAACTTCACTAACTGATCTGGAAGGAGTACGGAGGTCTGATGAGGGGGAACCCTCATCCCATGATGGGGTGGCCGGACAAGGTAGGGCGGTGTGGTCACCAATGGGTTGTGCAAGGGGATGGGCTAACGGATCCTTGGACGACTTGAATCTCTCGACATTTAATATTGGGGGATCTCAGAAGACGGCTCCGACCCCTCGGATGGCCAGCCACCAGGAGGCAGGTCAATTTGAGGATGCTCCCAGAGAGACTCAGAGAGAGTTGATTGCTTTGCAGAAATGGTCCTCCGGATGGGGTGACAAGTTACACTTGCTTGAGGGCGCGATATGTCATGGGAAGTCAGCTCTAAAGGAAAAAAATGCACGGCTGATGGCTCTGGTTTCGATCAGCTAATCTCTGTCGAGGGTACAATCCGAATTTCAGGCAACTAATTTGGATCTTAACTTGCTATGTAAAGCGAGGGATCGACAGGTGGAGGACAATGAGTTCACAAGGACTTCAATCCTGCAGGAAAATGCTCAGTTGAAAGAGACTCGGAGCAGTCTAAGTTTGGAGGTAGAGTTACTGAGAACCAAGAAGGCTGCATTACAGCAGTACTTATTGGAAGCAGAGGAACATCTGCGAAGTGAAATTGTGGAAAGCAACAGTTCGTCGAAAGGTGGTGAGGATTCACCTCGGACACACATGAGCTTTTCGGAAACACCCAATCCCCCTGGACAAGGTGTTACCATTGAGAATTCGATGTCAGCCTTGACTCCAAGTAGGCCAGCGAAGGCACGAGGTTGAGGTATATCTTCACAGGACGTACCGGTAGTAGGGGCATTGAACAATGCGCCTACCGTAAAACCTCGCGTATAAGCCTAACTCGCGTATTAGCCGCACCCCTTACTTTGGGAAATCCTATAAGCCTAATAGGGTATCTAAAAATCGTTAATTTAGTACTGTACTATACTTATAAAAACTCTCGTATAAGCAGCACCCCATATAGGCATGTTTGGTATCAAAAGAAAGCTGGCTCTGACTCGCGTAGAAGCCACAGCTTGTACACGAGGCTTTACGGTAGATGGTCAGTTGACTTATGGGGGTCCCCACACCCAAAAGTCGCTGGCCAAGATACAGGGGGATCAGCATCAGAGGGTTCTTCAGGAGCAATGTGGCCTGGAGGAGCAACAGAAGCAGATCTGGAGGGAACAGGAGGAGGCATTGGAGGTACAACATAAACGGTTGGCTGAAAATGCTGCGTTAGCTCAGCAGTTACCTGACGAGGAGGCAGCGGTCCTGAAAGCAAGATCTGCTTGTCTGAAAACTGCCGGGGAAGCAGTGCAAGGTAAAATCGAGGAGGCTAAGAGGGAACAGGAAGCCTCCGAACAAGCTAGACTGCTGGAGAAGGAAAGAGCCGGACACCAGTTGTTAATGGCATTGACACATCTGTGCAGTTTTATGTCTGATGGGGAGAAGAATTGGTGGTTCAATCAAGGAGTAGATCCTACGAAGGAGTTGGTTGAATATGGGAAGTACCAGCAGTACTTAGATCGTACTAGGGGCAATCCTGCTCCTGCTCCTGGTCCTTCTCCTGGTCCTACTCCGAAAAAGGCTCCACAACGTTTGGTGTTAAGTGAGGCTATGCAGGAACTGTCTAACACTAACCCTGCAATAGCGGATAGGGAACCGAGCCAGATGCAACGGATGCTATTTCGAAGTCTATTGCGGCCAAGATTCAGGGTTCTAACAATGCTGCCAGGCGGATTGCGAGCGAACCGAGCCCATATTGGCAGAGGAATAGTCGGTCCCTTATTTATGTAAGGGACTACGTCTAGGAGATGGTTTGATTGCAGTCGAGCAATGGAAAGAGGATTGTGGCCCGAGGGGGACATTTAAACAACCGGTGGAAACCTGGAAGGCAGATACTTCATTGGACGAAGGCAATTGAGATACATGCTCTCAAGAAATCTCTGCTAGGGGACCATGTTCCGACACGGGCCTTATCTGTTTTGGACAGAAGTCCGGATGTGTCGGAGGAGGAAAGTGATGATGGCGCTACAGCCTCAGCTGCGCAGTTCAAGAGGAATGGGAAATCCTGTAAACCTGCATGGAGAAACCTGAACGTTCGTAGGAACCTGCGGCTAAACCTGCGATTCCTGAAAAGAAGGCTCCTGTAATGGATGTTGCCTTCTTTACAACTTTGTTTGAGAATATGACGACTTCCATTCAGTGGGCACAACAGCCTAACCGGAGGAAGATCAATCGGAGAACTGCCAAGTGTTACTGATGCTTGGAGGTGGGACATTTCGCAGCTGAGTGTGTGGCACCGAGCCTGAAATCCTCTGAGAGAGGGGAAAACTAGCAGGGGTTGTTTAGACTGGCGAGCAGACAACCCCGGAACATGAAGTACGCCAACATACCAGAGAGGTAGAGCCTAGGAGGGGAATGGAGTTAGGGGTGGATCGGAGCTCAGGGAACTCAGATGCCGGCCTAATGGACATCTCGGTCCAACAGTTGCCGGGCAATGAGGCAGGCAGGCGCATTACGGATAGAGGAGAGTAAGTGCCAGGTGTGAAAGACACTGTCTGGGTAGGGAGTACCCAGCTTTCCCTGCATCATCCATGTTTCAACCATTTGAAGGAACATGGGTTGGATTTGGCCGCTCCGAGGGACTTTAAATGCTTCACTGTGAATCCGTCTCCCCTGGGAGTGAAGTGGTGGTATGTGTCTGTTTCAGTAGCCGCTAGGGCTAGTGAATTTTTATTAGATACGGGAGCCAGCCACTCCTTCATCTCCTCTCAATTCTATGCCCTATGCAAAGCGAAGGTAAGTGCCTGTTCGGCCGATGGATCGAGAATGCAGACATATGGGGGCGCGTTCATACTGCTCCGAATTGGAGGGAGGGAGTATATAGCCTCTCCCAAAATGGCAGATATCGCTGATGACGGGATACTGGGTTTGGATTTCACCGCGTTATATGATGCAGTGCTGAATCCCAGTTCGGTGGTGCTTTGGATAGAGCATCCCTATGGGAAGGCCGAGGAATGTGTGCTGCGGCAGGTCTCAACAGGCCTCCCGGACAAATGTGTGATGTTTTGGTCCGGAGCCAGGGGCTCAGGAGAGAGGAAGACGCGGTGGCGGAACCGGATACGGCCATGTTGGGAAGTATAGGGCTAGTCGGAGTTGACACATTGGTCGGTAACGGCCGTGGGCCCTAGTGCCTGTTTCCAATCAGGGATTGTAAGTGAAGTATCTGAAGAAAGATATGACCCTAAGTAAAGTGTTTTCTAGTGAGGCAGCAGTAAGCGCTACGCGGATTGCTGTGCAAGAGGAATGCTCTACTGACCCATTGACTCCGGGATTGGAGAAGATGATAGCGGATTCTGACCTGCAGGATCCGAGCGAGGTGATTTCGCTGAGGTGGTTGGTGGAAAGGTATCAGGATGCATGGCAAGTGCAGGGTGAGCCTCTGGGCTGGACTGACAAGGTCTTGCATTCAATTGATACTGGGGATGCCCAACCATTTAAGATGCCTTACCAACGGTTGGCGCTGTCTAAGAAGAGAGGTGTGGAGGAACAGGTGAAGACCATGCTGGAGCAAAAGGTAATAGTACCTAGTACCAGTCCTTGGTCTAGCCCGGTCCAGATGGTCAAGAAGAAGGACGGGTCTATACGGTTCTGTATAGACTATAGACGTCTGAATGGGGTGACCAAGAAAAATGTGTATCCGCTTCCCCAAATTGATGAGATGTTTGACTCCCTGGATGGGTTGGATGGTTGGATTTGCAGTCAGGTTATTGGCAGATCGGGATGAAGGAGGAGGATAAAGAGAAGACGGCTTTCACCAGCCATATTGGGTTGTATCAATTTCAACTGATGCCTTTTGGATTGTGCATTTGGATGGTGTCATCGTCTTCGGAAAGACATTTGAAGAATGTGCATTGAATCTAGGGTAGGTGTTGGAACGAATCCGGTCCAACAGGTTGACCTTAAAGCCCAAGATATGTGAACTTTTCAGGAAAGTGATGGTCTATTTGGATCGGATAATCTCCACCAGTGGGATGGAGGCTGATCTGGACAAATTGAAGACCGTGGCCACCTGGGAGGTTCCTAAACGTCCGAAGGAGACCTTGTGCGAACCTTCTTGGGGTTCTCTTCCTATTATAGGGACCTCATCCCTGGGTTCTCTTGGGTGTCCCAACCACTACAGAGATTGAGTCATTGGACTCCGAACCTACTGGTGTTCGGGAAGGACATGATCATGCCTGTGGATTTGGTGTGCGGGGTCTTGGGTATCAGTTCTGAGACACCGTGTACGGTGCTTTTCATGGAATCCTTGAGAGAAAGATTCAAGTTTGCTTACGAAGCAGTTAGGGCTCATTTGCTCAAAGCTGCTACGTGGCAGAAGGTGGGTTATGACACTGGCTTGAAAGATCGGCGGTTTCAGGTGGGGGATAGAGTAATCAGCCTGCATGAACCGCTGTGTAATGTCAAGCTGGCAAACAACTGGGATGGGCCACATACGGTGGTTAAGTCCATCAATCAGACAAATGTTCTGATCCAGTCCGAGTCTGGACGTGTGCGGACTAGTCATGTGGCCCGGCTGCGTGCATGCGCTGGGAGGGATCTCACCACCGACATGGAGGAGGGTGAAGTGTAGAGGGATGGTATTCTTGACCTTCTGCCTCCACCACGGAGTGGAGGGTTAAGGAAGGTGAGGAGTCCCCCCTAAGAAATCCGTGAAAAGAAATGTCTTGGCAGGTGAAGGGAGGAGAGCATGGAAAACCAAAATCAAGGCTGAATTGTTGATTCACAAGGAGCCCTCTCCTACCAGGTTATTTTGTGCAGATGGAAGACCCGTACGGTGGAGCCCACGGCTGGTGGCAAAAGGGGCAGTATTATTCAACTTAACCTGTTAACACAACAAGTGTAGTGTCCTGTGTTGTCCTTTATATATGTTTTTGTGTATGGTGTTGGTACCAAGGATGATCAGAGGAGCCAGGAAAAGTAAAGAAGTGATCCCAGAGGATGTTGAATGGATAATCCAGTGGGGTGATCTTTGACATCCCATTATTTTCACTGAAACTCCCGAAGAGCTTTTTACTGAGTAGTGGCAGGCCTTGGGAGCCATCCAGATGACTTGAGTGATCCAACCCGCCCCGGCTGGCGGGGGTGGGAAAGGTCCTGACCTCATTAAATGAATGTAGGTCAGACCGAGTAATGAGGCGCCCGCATCTAATCACACGAAACCACACAAGTACTTGAGGAGGCTGAGCATGAAGAGCAGTTCTACCAGTGGGGAGGACTCCAATTCCACTAGCAGACCAACTACCCGGATGGGTAGGGGAAGAAAGGGGAAGCAGGTGAAGTCTTCCAGGGATGACAAACCTGCTGCTTTGAAGGCTGCTCTGAAATCGACTCCTGTTAAGCAGTCGGTGAAGGTGAAGTCCAAGAAAATTGCTCCCAAGGCTGAGAGACCGGCCAGAAAGAGAACTGTGGCAACTTTGGCCAGTTCAACAAAGAAGCCAACCCCCATCCCCACTCTGGCAAGCGGGGGAAAGAAAACGTCAACCCCTCTCCTTCTGCGAGTGGCGCGGGGAAGACAACCGCGGCATTGAAAAGTTGGGGTGGAGTGAAAGCCCCAGCTGCACCAAAGATGCCTGAGAGTTTGTCCGGTAGTGGTAAGAGCCCTACTGAGAAGGAACTCGCTGATGCCCGTGTTCAGGCAAAATTGGCCAAGAAACCCTAGACAGATCTCCTGGGACTTAACAGGGATCTGAATGAACACCTTGCGAAATATGATTGCAGAAGTGGGCGTCCGAAGACCTCGAGTCTTCTCGGAGCGGGGAGTGGAAGTATTGTTAAAGACACTCCTTCCCCAGTGCACATAGACTTCGGTTTTAAGAGGCTGGAGACTGTTGTGTCATCAGTCACAACCTCTACTACTGTTCTGGATTCAACGGATTCAACTCCTGCTCTGGGAGGGCTCTCTGACCAAAAGATTAAGATAGTCCAATCGTTAGATGTCAATTTTAAGGTACCGGAGGCTCCTCCGGCGCTCAAATTATTACAACTAGTGCCTCCAACAAATCTCCATGCAGGGAGATTCCGGAGCCGGTGGACGCCAGTGGTGAGGAGGATTCCAACATGGATACCTCTCAGGATGAATCCCAGAAGTTGGACACAGCTTCTGGAGGCTCCCGGCCTGGGAAAATACTGGAGCCTCATTCACATGAGGATCGGTTCGGAGATGAAGATTTGGTTCCCGTGAGATGTCTCCACAGGACTCTGACTGACATTGAGAAGAATCAGATTGGTAATCTGGCTCTGCTCAGTAGGTTCGGCGGGATGAAGCTATGGGGCAGAGAGATTTCCTGAGTGGTGTCCCCACCGGCTCACCAGAGGCATTGAGACTGCAAGCAGAGATGGCCGAGGAAAGGGCTCTGCTTGCTGCTGATATTGAGTAAGGGCTTGCAAAGGAGTCAGGAACTGTAAAGCAGATGGAGTCTGATTTGGAAACCTTCTCGGACTTCAGCCTCATGGTGAACCACCACAAGGCAAAGAAGAAGAGAAAGAAGACTATGGGAAGCAGGCTTGCTAAGGCTGTAGCCAAAGCAAGTCAGGACGCTGCCCGGTCTTCAGAACTTGAAGCTGAGATTGCTCAGCAGGAAGCCGTGGGAGTGAAAAAGACTCTCTTGATTTGTGAGAATTGAGAACAGATTCAGGAGGAAATCTTGTTGAAAGCTGCCAAGGAGGTTGCTCTGGATGCCGGGGAGTCGCTCAAGGACATTGAGGGGGATCTCTCAAATCTGGAGAAACTCACTGAGGAAGAACTGTTGGATTTGCTGAATACCACTATTTGGGTGAATGCCACCAAGGACTTTCACTACTTTGCGCCGATGTGCATCTAGAACTGCTCAAAGGATGTGCGCTCTGCGCAACAACCTCCAGAGACGTATCCTGATGGCACATCTGATGATGAAGAATGGATTAAAGAAGATCCTCTGGGCGGTTCGGTCCAGGAGTACTTCTTTGATATGGTGGACATGGTGAGGGTTGCAGAAGAGAAGTACTACAACCCCACTGCTAAGGCCAAGTTGTGTTGGGTTATGAGCAGAACAGAAGTACTACAACCCCACTGTTAAGGCCAAGTTGTGTTGGGTCATGAGCCGTTGGACTCCTCATACCCCATGCCCTTTCAACATCTGTCAGAAGGGCAATCCGGTTAGGGATGTGCCACGAACATGGCACACCAAAGTGAGGTTCGCCCGGCATGCCACGGAGCCACATCTGCACCACTACCCCCGGTATGACTGTGTCAGCTTGAGGTCCCGGGCCAGCAAGGAGTGTCCGCACGGAGCTCAGCTGTTCCGGTGGGCGAACTTGGTCCCACATGATTCAGAAGCATAAGGTTGCTCTCTGGACTGCTGCTCCTCGGATCAATCGTGTGCATGGTGAAGCATGGGCTAACTTCTGCAGTGGAGCGACCAGGGAAAGGTCAAGGTTTTCTATAAAGTTAACAATGACCCGAACCGGTTGCACTTGGCTGAGGGTCCCCTCTATGAGGAGTTCTTGAAATACCGAACTTCAGGTCGGAGCTCCCCACCAGCTAAGCGTGTTGGCACAGGATCCAATAACCCTGAGGCCGCTAAGAGACAGCGACGACAGGAAGTCGGTGTTAGAGAAGATGCAACCGAAACATTCAAGACCATCTTTTACTTCCACCAAGACTGATTGGAAGACTGGTCCAAGGGACTCCAAGGAGCAAAAGCCCAGCAAGGCTGAGGTATCTGCTGCTGAAGACGTGGACAACCAGGTTCCAGAGGAAACGTTTGACCAGACCTTCCCCGACAATGCCCGGTGCCCGGTTAGGACTCAGGTCTTGGGACCGGACTTGAAGGAGAAAAAGAAGGTTGCTAAGGGGAAGGCTTCTGACAGGTCTAAACTTAAGAAAACACCTCAAAGTGGAGAGAAGCCGAAGGTTAACCCTCCAAAGCCGGAGGAGATCCCTGAAGGTGCTCTCTTGCTTGAGCAAATTTCAAAGGCCAACAGCTCAATTCGCTCACACGAATACGGCGTCCTTTGCTATTCAGCAGGGACTTGTGCATGCTTGGCAGGATTCTACATAAGACCGTGGCCAATTTGTGCAATGACGTCACTAATCTGTCCCTCAGCTGCATAAGCCAAGTGCATTCAGCTGAGAAGAAGGCTCTGACTGACGAAGCCAAGAAAGATGTGGCATCCAAAATGGCTGAGCCTGTTCAGATGAAGGCTGCTGCGAATACCACCAAGAAGTGGTATAAGCAGGAGCTTTCTAATCTCCGGGCCGAGCATGACGATCAGTCTCGACTGTTCGAAGCATGCTTCGGTCATGAGATGAAGGAATAAGATGGAAGCCGGGCTATGATTGACGCTTGGCTTCTGGAGAATGACTCCAGCTCTGCAAGAGAGAATCCTAAGGGGTCGGACTCTGACGAAGGTTGTCTAGAAGGAGGGCTGAGAAACTGCAGGTGAAGTAATCCAGGTTACAGCACCTATCTGCTATTTTTGTTTGATGGAACAAGTCGAAAAGCTTATCCCCTCATTGATACCGAAAGTTGTCCCGGACCGTAGAGGAGAGACACTGGAGATGGCGAGGAGGACCTCTACTGATGGACTATGGAGCAGTCGGTAAAGGATATTCACCCCTGGAGTATAACCATGCATCGTTTCTATAAGGGCAGAGTTTACTGCACTGGAGATGGTCTGGAGACCAGCAGTAGGACTATGTTTGATTTTGTGGCCGAGTGTCCCTCGTTACTGTGAAGGAGGAGGTTTGGAGACCAGAAGTTTATGTTTTATTTACTTGTATACTCCAGGAGGAACGATATGGAGTCATGAACTTTCTGGTCCGGTTAGTAAGAGCTGAATGAAGTAGGTTCTGAATGCTGGGCGGAATGTGCTCGTCCAAGGGATATCCGGCTGCTCATCGAGGACTTCTCGTATACTTTTTACAATGTTATATTATGATGTTTTTATCAATGAGTGCATTTCCCATTTTAACTTTTATGTATTACAGTGTGGTAATACTTACGGGTCATTTTAACCCGGGATCCTGTAGGAACGATTTTTTTGTATAATTACTGTGTTCAGGTTATCAATACTCAGGTATTTGTAACATATAGTATAACAGTTAGCTCTATCAATCCTAGGGAGTAGAGTGTGGAATAAAACTGTTAATATTATACCATGTGATGTTATGTAAATACTCATACGTTCCAAGGAACTGTTGTCATGATATTATTATAAAGCCCCTAAGGTAGTATTGTGTAAAGATAATACTCTCCGAAGTGTTTTCGGAGTAACCTTAGTCCTTATCACCCTATCTATTATCTGGGATGGGTTTACTAATATAACATCATGGCGGGTTCTGTTGGGCGTTGTGTTGTGAGCTTTGTCCGAACCCTTCAGCCTGGCGGCAGGTGGCAGCACCTGCTCCAGGCTTGGGGTATAGACAGAGGTCGCTATAGGCTTCAGGGTCTATGTGTGTGCATGCAGGCTGGTCGCGTATTTAAACCGACGCGGCGGAGGACTCGTTGGTTAGTTTGGGTACATGAACTTCACTAACTGATCTACAAATGACTGCGAAGCCCACTGATCCGCTCCGAACTCTGTTGGACGTTGTGTTGTGAGCTTTGTCCGAACCCTTCAGCCCGGCGGCAGGTGGCAGCACCTGCTCCAGGCTTGGGGTATAGACAGAGGTCGCTATAGGCTTCAGGGTCTATGTGTGTGCATGCAGGCTGGTCGCGTATTTAAACCGACGCGGAGGAGGACTCGTTGGTTAGTTTGGGTACATGAACTTCACTAACTGATCTACAAATGACTGCGAAGCCCACTGACCCGCTCCGAACTCTACAGGGAGTTCGCCCTTTTAGCTTGCCTGTCTAGGTTACGTTGAATAAACAACCATTTGCAACCTGTACACTTAATCGAACTGTTGTTGACCTTGTTCTTTTCTTAGTGATATAACAATATTAAGAGAACAAAGTCGCGTCCGTTACAGTTGTATAGAATGACATTCTCAGTAAAAGTGTAATGCTTACAGAAGGGGTAGGATTAAATTGTTTTATTGATTTATAGTCTTGTTGGCTCAAAATAGTATTCAAAGTCAACAGAATTTTGTTAACATTCTCAGAAATTTGTTCATATCATTTGCTTAAAAGTATTTTTTGAAAGGTGGTCCCATGATAATTTTAGGGGGTTGGGCCTTTAAAAATAAATAAATAATGCAGAAACTCACTAAATTTCATGCTCAAAGCATTGCATGATGGGTAAAATCATCAAGATTTGTCTATAGAATGTTCTCATTAAATACCCTTGGTTGTTTTAAGCAACACCAGCCCCTTCGGGGACTGGGATTGTGGGTGGGAACATAGGCTAGGCTATAGGCCTAGCCCTACCCCCGTATAACCCATTAAAAAAAAACACCCACCCACACACACATACTCAGTCTGTCTTACGAAGAAGAATGCCTATCTGGCAGGACATAGACCACCGTCGCAGTCCCAGTCACGTCATTCAGCGTGCTACTGGAAGGAGGGCCAGATCCGCCGGCTACACGGGACATGGCGCGGGACATGGCTGCGTTTCTCTGACCCAGATAGCGCTTGACTACATCACCATGGCAATGCGTCCTACCATCACTCTCCTAGCAGATTCTTACAGAGGGGCTCTACTCAAAACTTTAGGATCGCTTGTTTTTATCATGTGAAAGGACTGTACCTTCATAATTACAGGGGTTGATTATGTGAGCATTTACTGTAGAATTCTTTTGTTTGCACTCATCATTCTTTGATAAATGATTTATAGTTGTGCCCTTTTGATTGAGAAAAAGATGGCGGAATTTTGTGACTTTCTCTGCCTCTTGTGGTTAGGTCTGTATTACAAGAGTATTCGTATTATTTATGTCCCTTTTCCTTTAGATACAATGGAATTTAAAAAACTGGACCCATAGGAAGAAAATTAATGAGAAACAAAGGAAACTAAATATTGATTGAAGTAAATTTGGGAAGAAAAATCGAGTTAACTTTGAGAAAAATACATAGTTCTAGGTAGCCTCTTTTGGTTTATCTGTTCCCGGCAAGCACTCAAGCCTATTTCAATGGGGTCATTCACTGGTGCCAACTTATGCCATTTTATATATAGGGGAATGATAAGCTCTATAGCATTGCTAAGATTTATTAGTAAATAATGCCAATGCACTAATTCATGTTAAAAATATTCTCAGTCACAGATGTATCAAATATTCAAAGTGCCATAAAATGCTCAATTTTACTCAAATTAACCTAATCTTTGAATATGATGTGGCTCATGTATTCTGATATATGTGAGCTGTATGTGCAGAGACCTGCTTTGTGGGTACACTTTCAAGAGGTAGCAACCAACAATAACATGGGGTAAAATCTAAACAATCCTGCTAGCACATCCTAGTACTACTCTACTGCTCTGCATCATGCAAACAAAGTGCTTATGATTTATCTTAAGGTGCCAATGGCATATATCTAAAAAAGAGTTCAGATGCATATAAACTCAAATAGTAACTAAGTAGTATATTTTTCTCTATTGTCAACATGTTAGAACAGTCCGACCTGAACCTATCAGATTGGTAAGGATTCCGTCCTCGGCTCTTACTACTTATTAATAGTGTCCGAGCTATGAGGAGCTGGGCCGTCCATCCCTTCGTGGCCTCTGACCTTGCAGTCCCAGGTCACTGAGGCCCCAGTCGGTTGGATCAATGCAACTTACTGCAATGACCGAAAAACGTACCCAAAAAGTGTTCAACTTGCACCGGCATGTGCACAGGAAGGTTATAGGTCAATAGAATAGCAATGTTGAAATAATATAAGTAGTATAATATGTATCGGAATGGGACTATACTGAGTACTGGTTATTACTCACTGGACATGCAGCCAATCAGAGGCCTCCATTTGGTCATGTGACCCGTTGCCATGGTAACGTGACCTACTTAGAGGTGGCGGGAAATTCAAATCAGCCAATCAGAGGCCACCATTTTGGCGGGAAATTCAAATGGTCACGTGACCGGAAGTGACCTACTTTACTTGACCGGAAGTGACGTCACGTGACCTATTTAGGGGATGAGCGATGACCAGAAGTGACCCAATTAAAAAAAATGTGGTCATGTGACTGGAAGTGACCTAATTAACATGTCTGATTATCACCTGCTGTTTGCTGTATGAAGTTTTTGTATACGCTCTTTGAACACCTTAATCTCCTAATGACACGGAATTTTGTGACTTTCTCTGCCTCTTGTGGTTAGGTCTGTATTACAAGAGTATTCGTATTATTTATGTCCCTTTTCCTTTAGATACAATGGAATTTAAAAAACTGGACCCATAGGAAGAAAATTAATGAGAAACAAAGGAAACTAAATATTGATTGAAGTAAATTTGGGAAGAAAAATCGAGTTAACTTTGAGAAAAATACATAGTTCTAGGTAGCCTCTTTTGGTTTATCTGTTCCCGGCAAGCACTCAAGCCTATTTCAATGGGGTCATTCACTGCTGCCAACTTATGCCATTTTATATATAGGGGAATGATAAGCTCTATAGCATTGCTAAGATTTATTAGTAAATAATGCCAATGCACTAATTCATGTTAAAAATATTCTCAGTCACAGATATATCAAATATTCAAAGTGCCATAAAATGCTCAATTTTACTCAAATTAACCTAATCTTTGAATATGATGTGGCTCATGTATTCTGATATATGTGAGCTGTATGTGCAGAGACCTGCTTTGTGGGTACACTTTCAAGAGGTAGCAACCAGCAATAACATGGGGTAAAATCTAAACAATCCTGCTAGCACATCCTAGTACTACTCTACTGCTCTGCATCATGCAAACAAAGTGCTTATGATTTATCTTAAGGTGCCAATGGCATATATTTAAAAAAGAGTTCAGATGCATATAAACTCAAATAGTAACTAAGTAGTATATTTTTCTCTATTGTCAACATGTTAGAACAGTCCGACCTGAACCTATCAGATTGGTAAGGATTCCGTCCTCGGCTTTTACTACTCATTAATAGTGTCCGAGCTATGAGGAGCTGGGCCGTCCATCCCTTCGTGGCCTCTGACCTTGCAGCGCCAGGTCACTGAGGCCCCAGTCGGTTGGATCAATGCAACTTACTGCAATGACCGAAAAACGTACCCAAAAAGTGTTCAACTTGCACCGGCATGTGCACAGGAAGGTTATAGGTCAATAGAATAGCAATGTTGAAATAATATAAGTAGTATAATATGTATCGGAATGGGACTATACTGAGTACTGGTTATTACTCACTGGACATGCAGCCAATCAGAGGCCTCCATTTGGTCATGTGACCCGTTGCCATGGTAACGTGACCTACTTAGAGGTGGCGGGAAATTCAAATCAGCCAATCAGAGGCCACCATTTTGGCGGGAAATTCAAATGGTCATGTGACCGGAAGTGACCTACTTTACTTGACCGGAAGTGACGTCACGTGACCTATTTAGGGGATGAGCGATGACCAGAAGTGACCCAATTAAAAAAAATGTGGTCATGTGACTGGAAGTGACCTAATTAACATGTCTGATTATCACCTGCTGTTTGCTGTATGAAGTTTTTGTATACGCTCTTTGAACACCTTAATCTCCTAATGACACTTAATCCTCTTATATATGTAACACACCTCCAGATCAAAAACAAGATTTGAATCCAGGGTGGAAGGATCCAGGTGAAAACAGGATTAGCTCACTCTCTCTTAAGCAGCTTATCTCCAGAGGTGTGTATAAGGGGGGAAGAAAATGTCATTCACTCACACTTTCTCTATAACCCTCACCATGAGTAGTATAATATGTATCGGAGTCTGAATGTACACATCAGACATGTCAGAGAATCTTTTGATTTCTTTAACAATGAGCGCTCTGAATATTCACATCTGCAGGTTTTGCTTGTGTGTCTAGATAGATTGGAAGCACTTTCCCTCTCTACCTAAACACTTTTTTTTCACCAATGGCATTCTGAATGTACACATCAGAAATATCAGAGGATCTTTTGATTTCTTTAACAAGGAGCGCTCTGAATATTCACAGCAGCAGGGTTTGCTTGTGTGTCTAGATCGATTGGAAGCACTTTCCCTCTCTACCTAAACACTTTTTTTCACCAATGAAATTCTGAATGTACACATCAGAAAATATCAGAGGATCTTTGATTTCTTTAACAAAGAGTGCATGTCCAGTGAGTCATAACCAGTACTTAGTATAGTCCCGTTCCGATACATATAATACTACTAATATAGGAAGATCTGCTTTTAATATTATACAAATAATGATATGGCAGACAGCCAATCTGCAATATTTTATGCTATATTTTCTTTTAAACATTGTTTTTATATGTATGATTAAGAGCATCTTCTCTTACCCACCTACAGATGTAGAAGTGCTGTATGCAGAATCGGCCGCCATTTTGTTGGGGGAGGAGATGGGGCAAAAGGGTTGTTTTTGGTGTGAGGTATGAGAATGGCAGATTGTATCTATAATTATAAAACTGTTTTCAGCTACATAATTAGCCAAATTATCAACACATTTTCCTATTCATCGAGACTTTTTACTGGTTTAGACAAGTATTGCATCATGATCAGTATTTTGATGCAATGTCCAGACCCAGCTATGTGTGGCTGCAGATGGGTCAAAAGCAGCCTGGTGACCTGGCCCGTTTTCAAGGCGACTCTCGACCTAAGACAATAATTAAAGCAACCTGGTGACTTTTGGACAAACTTGACAATAGATTAAAGGGTCCAATAAGCGACTTCATGACCTGGGGCCCTTAATTTCAGTGACTTTCTGAGCCCGGAGGGGGGGGAGGACCCCTCTGCACCCCCCTATGTTGCCGGTCCCTCAACAAAATGGTGGAAATCTGACGTAAATATCACAAGTCCGGCATACTCACAGGAGAATGTGAACCTTATTCTATGCATTATCTTAAAATACAGTGAGTGTGCAATTAACGTAAAAGTGACAATTACATAATTGATAGTCCTCCCGTACATATGTATTACACCCAGCAGAGCGGCAATAATTTAATTAGATTTTTTTTTAAAATGCCCATAAATGTGGGGTTGGCGTTGGGAAAAAAACACCAACAATACCAGAAGCTACACTTTTATATGAATCAGTAGGTCAAACCCTATAAACAGGACCCACCTATGACCCACAGCCTATCCTGATATCAAAATCAACATGGTCAAATATAAAGTGATACTTCACACAAACACATGAATCTAGAATTCATTTGATATGATGTGAGTTTGATGTGGTGGGCAAGTCCGGGCGGACTTGCTGACAAAGGAGTGGGGGTTACCCTTGCTTGACCGAATATGACACAGAACCAGGGGATGAGATATCCCTCTACAACTCACAGAGTGCCATGTGACCAACCCAGAGCCAATCCAGGTCAGTGTTTATTTTGTTGCTAAGGTGTGTCCCAAAACTAGGCCTGTGATAGGTCTATGTGTTGGGTCAAGGTCAGTGCTTGGTGGGAGACCACCCAGCTGTAGACTTGAGTAAGTCTTAGTGTAGACTTATTTATTGTGGACTGAATATTATTCAGTCCATTTCACACCCCAGTCTGATTTTAGAGGTTAGTGCCCAACCTGTGGTTATAGGCCTATAAAGGCTGGTATGTCCACAGGGTGTACTATAGGTAGAACAACCCAATAGTGTGACACTGGTAACTAAATAGACTGGTGTACACAAAAAATATTTATTTATTTGTGTCTCAGTGGTAGCAACAAAATGGTTCGGTTTCGTCAATTGACTCATCAGAAGCATTAAGGGTACAATTAAAAATTGTGGGGTGATTATTTTCTTGTGTGGACAAAAAAATATAAATCAGGGTTTTGCCATGTAAGGCCACTAATGGTGGGCTTGCATGGCTGGGCCTATACACATCCTGTGTGTCGTAGGTCCGGGCATATCAAGTATACATAGATACTTTGGTGGGTCACTTCAGTGAGGTGAACCCACCCGGGGCCCCTGGTAGTGAGCCAGGGGCGTGAGTGTTTGTAGATAGATTCTATAGTCTCTTAGTCCTATAGGTTCTACTGGTTCTGTGGCGGTCATACAGTTAACACCAGAGTCAATACACTGGGTATCACTTTCTTGGTGAAATTTTCTCACCCTCAACCAGCTTAATGTCTGACCCTCTGCCATGATGACGTAGTCACCGAGGGGGTCATGCATCCAGCCCATAGTGGGAGGGGAGTATTTTTCCGCAAAAAATTTATGACGAGGAAAGGGTGGGTGTTAACCATATACACTGTCCATGGTGTTCAGGTCGTGCGGGGCCGTCGTACCTAGGCGATGAATCCAATTGAATTCAATCTTGAGCCGCAGACTTTTGGCCTTCTTACTATGTGGATATTCGTGTATGAAATCCAGTATGTAGACCTTCATGTCTTTGTCAATGTCATGTCCCTCTTTTAGGAAATGGCGCTGAACATCATTCACAACTTTACCTTTTTTGGTGAAGTACATGTGACTGTAGAGTCTTTTTTTGACTTTACGTTTGGTCTGACCTATGTATTTGATTTTGCATTTTTTGCATTCAACGCAGTAGATCAGATTGGAGCTGTTGCACGTGACATTAGTCTTTGTTTCAAAGCTCAGTTTGGAGTCTCCTTTTTGGATTCTCCCTGATGTGTCCAACATCGGGCAGTATCTGCAGTTCTTTCGATTGCAGATGTTGCTGCTGCTGGAGCCGACCTTCGGTTTGGCGAAGGGGTTGTAATCACATCTGGCTCTTACCAGATGGTCCCTCAGGTTTTTGGGCCTGCGGTGACCTTTGACAACTTTTCGGTCCCAGATGTCCTTGGTCGATTTCGATCGGCCTAGGATGTCCCAATTTTCGTCGATCATTTTTTCTAATGTTCGGTCATTGGGTCGGTAGGTGTTGATCATGTAGATCGGGGCGGTGCCGTTGGCTGGCCTTGTGTCCTTGGGCTCAGGACGCAAGAGCTGTGCCCTGGTGCTCTTGAGGCTTTTTTCAAAGGCCTCTTCTAGAACATACCTCGGGTAGTCTCTTGCAATGAATTCAAGTATTTTTTCCTTGACGTGTCTCAAGAAATCTGTGTCTTTGGTACAGATACGCCTCAGTCTGAGGAATTGGCTGTACGGCAGACTCCGCTTACTTGATTGCGAATGGGCTGAATCGTAACGGAGATATCCGTGGGAATCAGTCTGTTTGCAGTAAAGATCGGTGTACATCTAACGTGTTTCATCGAATTTTACCGTGGTGTCCAGGAAATTGATCTCATTCACGGAATATTCCGAAGTGAATTTGATCGTCATGATGTGAGTTTGAGATAAATACCTCTCTGCAATACACCTGATGAAGCTTTGAACAGCTAAAACTATTCAGAACTCACACTCAACTGACAGTCTGATCCAAACATTGGTACTAAATATTACCAGTAATATTTAGAAACTACAAATATTCTCTAGACTTTGAGACTAGATCTCTTTAGGGAGTTCTAACTAGGAATTTTCATTTATGAAGTTTCTAGTACTAGTATACAATTTCGAAATTGTTATTTGTAGTAAAACCCAAACATGGGACTAAGGGAGTGTTCATTTATTAGTTACAGGGGAGGGGGGGCGCAACAATTTCTGACCCCTCCTGAGGGGGGGGGGGGCGTAAACAATTCTAACCCCTCTAGAGGGGGGGCGTAAAAGATTTAGCCCCTTTTTAGCAAAAAAGCCCGCACGTTACTATAGTTCAAAGAGGGGTGGGGGTTGCAAAATGTTTCATGCGCTCTCGAGGGGGACGTAAAAAGTTTTCGCCCCTCCGCCTGAAATCTCACCACATCAATGAATGAACACTCCCTAAATGTGGCCCACCCTGACCAGGTGACCACAGAAACCAATGAGAGAGCCAGAAAGTATGTCAAGTTGAGGTCAGTAGCCTGTGAACACCTGTGCGGTGGGAGGACCTACATGATTCAGTTCTGAAATAGTAGTGGCAGGGTACACACAACCTTCATCTTTCCTCCTCAGTAAAAGTGACAATTACTCAAAAAGTATATGCAATATAATATGAATCCAAATGCAGGGTCCGAAAGAGCTAGATTTGTCTGATCACTCCCCAGCTAGCAAGGATACGTTGGGCCAACGTTGGCAATGGTCCGCACTGTCGCAGGCAATATTTCAATGTTGTGCCAACGTTGAAGTGCCAACATTAGTACAACGTTGGCAAATCTATGTTGGACCAACATCGAAAATGGCAACGTTGGTCCAACATCAGATACTGTATGTTGTGCCGTCGTTGTGCAAATCAATTACCTTATGATAAAACATGTTATATCTGTTCACTGGATGGATTAACCCCCACGAAAATTAACTGGAAAGACCTTAATGTAACACTGTTGTATATCATGATCGGTTAAATAAATAAAAACGGAGAACGTAGCCAAACGTGTTTCTAACATCCACCAGAGGGCAAGGAAGAGATTTTGACCACCATCCCCATTATTTGTCCCCCATAATGGGGCATTAATAGGATCCCCCTGGGTTGTATAAATGTTTAAGCTAGAGCTATTCCATTGATCAACTATAAAATGTTTAAGTACCAAATTTAGATGTGAGATAACATAATCTGACAATATTTATATGGAAGACACCATTTTGTGGGTAATGGCAAGCGGATAAGGTGTAAGGGTTGGGAGCTTATTCAGTATCACTTCTTGGCTCACTGGGCAAAGATCAAAGTGAAAATGCATGAAATGCCTGTTTCTAAAATGATAACTCTTGACAGCCATTGAGGGAAGTTGATCACATTTGAGGCTGGGAAAATATAACATTTTGTTACAATATTGGGCCAACATCATGAATAAACATTGGGCCAAAGTTGGAAAATATACGTTGGAACAGCATCATTTTCAGGCTCTAAATCTGGTTGGCTAGACGGTGTACCAACGTCATTAGACGCTGGTACAACGTAAAAAAACTGATGTTGGGCCAACATCCTAATGTTGGGCCAACGTTGCAACGTCATGGCGATGTTCTGATGGACAGACAAACAAACATTGGCCCAACGTCAGAATCTGATGTCATTCCAAAATTGACTACTGTTGGGCCAATGTTGGCCCAACATATCTGTTCTCGATATACCTATACAAAGCTACTGTGCTAAGATAACATGGAAAATATTTTCACACATTTAATTTTAAAATTTGACAAATTAAATTTTATGGTAATATTATTATTATTAAGACAGTAATTTTAAGATAATGCAGAGAACAATGTCCAAGTTCTGCCGTGAGGACGTCCTGGCGAATGTAAAAGTGCCTCAACTCAGAGAATAGCTTATTGGTGGCAGATTGTTATTGCCTTTATTGAACCATAACACACGTATGGACCTGTAAATTCCTGTGCACTTTTGATAATAGTATTTGTTTTTGTAAAACAGAACAACAAATTATTATTGTCAGGGCAATACACAAAGACAGTTTGGCTTATTCAATTGTGGTGACGCAAATCTATAGGTAGATCATTACTAAATATATCAGAATTCATCAATGTTTATGATATTCGTAAAGTTCAATCTAGAACGCTTATTGATATGTTTTATCAAATTAAAACTATTAATCCATCAATTTTCTATTAGTACCTCAGAACATATTGATATAGTTCCTGAATCATGCTGTTCTATGCATATATATATATACATATATATATATATATATATATATATATATATATATATGTGTGTGTGTGTGTGTGTGTAATATATATATATATACCTTCTATATATATATATATATATATATATATATATATATAAATATGCTGGTAACTTAATAAGACAACACTCACCTTTAGTGTAAGTGTTGTTGGTGCCATTGAGAACGATCGCTTCAATATGGACATCGGTTTGGACCTTGAATATCAATCACAGAAAACAAGTAAAAACTTGTTACCATAACACTAAGATTAACCAAGGTGCTGTTTCTCCACAAATTTACGGTCCTCCACAAATTTGCAGACATCCGGAAATTTGTGGAATACACATTCCATAAATTTGTGGAGAATAAAAATATATAATAAAATGATATAATAAATCTATGTAGATCTACATCAAAAGTCGTAATTTTTCCACTTCAATTGGGTATATAACTTGTCAGTGTCTCACTATGTGGTAGTACTATCAATTATGGAGAGAATAATGTTGGATCCATCCAATATATGTTATACAGGATTGGCTGGGGTATCGATGGATGAACTCCCCAGGTGGCTCCACTCTCACCACCTACCAGTGCCTCATGTCCACCCCCCTGGGTGCAAGGACAGACTCAGTCACCAGAAATCTGTATTTTAATTATGGTTAAATGCCAGAATTGTGGCCATGGTTACCATGGGAATAGCAAGAGCTACCCTGGATGTGGTCAACCCACTCCTGAGCATAGAACCAGTTCACAGGAGGAGGCACAGGACACTTTACCTGGGGACACCTCAGGCCAGGCCATGGACACCAGTGGCCATGGTGGCGAGGCAGGGGGAGGGGGTGACCGACAACAACAGTCCAGCCTGTCACACCCCCTTCCTAACCAGAGAGAACCTGAGGATGTCTTGGAGGATCGCATCTCTGCTGCAAAGGAGAGAAACAACCTATTGCGGCGCAAGAGAGACCTAATCGAGCTAAACAGGAGGTTAGCGGAAATTGAGCTGGACAATGCGGATCTGGAGGAGGAATACAGACAATCTATGAAGTCTATATGTGCGACGCAGCAGTTGGCCATTGCCAGACGTTAACAAGGCATGTCCGCATTCGGAAGCGCCCAAACATCACCTCCCGCCGCCTATGATTTTGCAATGTGTATTTATTCATAGGATGATATTTCAAAATACAACAATAATCAAAACATGTGAGCTTCATGGCGTTACATATCCAACTTTGTCACAATGTAGGATGGGTCTAGTGCCCGTACACTCATACACCTGGAGTGGAGTGATTTTATACTATATTAAACATAATATGTCGTAATAATAGAACAGTGTTATGATAACAAAAAGTACCTTAGTTACCACTTTGGTGCAGTATATCATTATTATGTATGCAGAAGCTTAAGTGGCTTCTAATTTCCCCAGACATCAATATACACAGACATATCCTCCCTTTTTTAGGGGCTTTCAATACAAGACACAGGCGGTCTTCAACAGACGACCGGGTTTCAGAGCTTGGCACTCAATACAGAAAGTTCAATTATGGCAGCTAAGGAGTAAGCATGACTGCATTCAGAGATGGTGTATATATTAGACAGTACTGATTGTACAGAAATACAGAAATATAGTAATATTTGACCGGACAGGTACATAAGATAGGAGCGCTTATCTATTGTCTCACGCCTAGACGCCTGGCCTCACTGCGGAGACGGATTATTCTTGCTACTTCAGCTTTAAAGGCTAGTTTGCTAGGGGTTAATCTACAAGACTGTGGCAAGCTATTCCACAAATCAACAGCTCTGTACAGTGGGCTTTTTCTATAGCTCAATTTGATATTCGTGGGGTAGGTTAGCTCTAATGAATTAGCCGACCTAGTCACACGACCGTTTATATCTTGGGGTTTGACAAACAGACCCATTGTGTCAGGTGACAGCACCTCTGAGTATAGGTACTTGTGAACCAACAACATGAGCTGTATGTCAAACCTCACATCAACGTAATCAATCTTACACTTTTTATGGAGACCCGCAACCGGGTGTCTCATATTGGTTTTTAAACAAGCCCTAAGGCCTCTATTCTGGACATGCTGAAGCTTCTTAACAGTTGTAGTGGTCAGGCCGTTAAACAGGAGCCCGCAATATTCAATGACAGTGTAGGGGCACGAATAATACGTGTACATATAAGGTCCGTGGAGTCAGAGCGGTAAGTGCCTCCAACGGACACTAGGTGGCAACACCTGAGCCATGTCCTTTCGGTTATCCGGTAGCGGAGCCAGGCAGGGCACTCCAGACGGCGCTACGGAGGAGTGCCACGTCGACACTGCTTGGTCCGCGCTCAGGGTATATAAGAGGCCGAGGTTGGCTACCTCACCAGTTAGTCCTAGGACGAGCTCTGACCCGCACCTTTCGTACCTTCGCTTTGACAGGGGCACCTACACCCCTCCCACGTTATGGACTCTGCACCAGCCATGCTGGCACAGAGCTTAACTGTCCGGTATCGCTAATGCTTCGAACTATCGATAGAATCCTGTGTGTCTTCGAATGGTTGAAAGACCAAGTGAACCGAGTGAGAAACCTTCGTGTACTTTTGAGGCTGTGATCGAATAAAGACCTGTTGCATTCAAACCGAATTTGGAACCTGTGTTCGTGTTGTACGCATATGAAACCCCTACATTGGTGCCGTGACCAGTTCGGGTGAAACACAGAATAGCACAGTCAGTGGGTTAACATGGCTGAACAGGCAAAGGGTGGAGCGTCCCTTCATCCTATTTCGAGTCCAGATCCGGAGGTGGTAGCAGCCCTTGAGAAACATTATGGGCCAAACTGTTCGAGTTCTACACCAGAACCAAGGAGAGGCAATCCTGATTCTATTCGAAAAGATCTGGGGTCAAACCTAGATGATTCTTTGTTTGAAACTGGTGGTTCGAAGAGACACATTGCTCCTATGCCAACACAAGGCATGAGCATACTGCATGCTGAACGACACCAGCGACAGGAAGTGACACGTCGTCATTTCGAAGAGGAGAAGAATCGGTTCGAAGGAGCAAGGATCGCAGAGATGGACAGGATGAATGAAGAGTTTGAAGCTTTGAGTCATCGGTTGGTACAGCTTCGGAACAGGAATGAAGATCTAGAACGGGCAACGATGGAGAAACAGAACCGCTTAGACACAACGAAGGCAGAACTGGAACATATGGAAAACCAGTTCGCTCATCAACAGAATGTCTTGCGGCGACGTACTGAATCTCTGGAACAACGTCAGGATAAGACCATACATGATTCGGACGAGCTCCATGATACGATCCGAGAAGCTACCAAGGCGATGATGGACGAAAAGGATCATCTGATCAGGGAGGTGGAAGATTTACAGAAGAAACGAGATGAAGAGGCAACTCGAGGTAGCCGTTCAGGGTTCGATCATGTCAGTGGTGGCATATACAACTCATCAACTGGTGGGGGTAGTGCCTCTACCTCAACCGGAGGGAGACCAAAACGAGTGACCATTGATACAGGGGATCCGGATGGAAGATCTTCGCGGCGTGACCAACGCCCAACGTCGTATGATGACGACCATTCGAACTCTCCCAGTCGTTCCAGCTCTCGAGAGAGACCGAGCCGTACGAGTTCGAATGAGAGATCTTCGAGATCTGATCCGAATGAACGTTCGAGTGGTCCCTCAAGGAGGCCAGGGAGATCTCCTACACATGCTGGTAGACGAGTATCTCGCCGCGAATCGATGTCCCCTGGGATGAAATTGATTTACGACACGAACCCCTGCATTGCTGAGATGGGAGTGGACTGTGTTAGCAGACAAGCTGATAATGCCGATATCGTCGACTGGAGCATCGAGCAGTCGTTTCTGTTGCACAGGGACAACCACAACGCTGCTAGACGCACTGCCAGCACTCCGAGTCCGTTCACAGGAAGACAGCCATGGCAGGACTGGTTCGCAGACTTCATGGACGATATGAGGTATAATCGATGGTCAGAAGAGGAATCGTTGGACGAACTATTACGGGCATTGAGAAATGGCCCAGGCAAGCTAGCGGTTTCGAGATGGAGAACGATGCATGGTGCCGGATCGTTTACCCAATTGGTGGAATGCGCCAGTTACCTGATAGGTAATGTGGGTAATGAAGACCCGCTTCGATTGTTCCGGAAACGGACTCAAAAGCCAAACGAGTCGCACTGTGTGTTCGGTCTAGAATTGCAATCTCTCTTGCAAAGAGCTAGACCAAGATGGCAGTTAGATGACCCACAGTTCCTAGATGATTTGTTCTCGCAATTCATTGAGGGATTAAGGGATTCTGATGAACGGACCGCTGCATGTGATAGTTGGAAAGCTGGAACTTCTCTCACTGATTTGTTCATGGCCATAGAAGACTATGACAGGAAACGGCATCTGCTATCTTCGAGAGTACTTTCGAGAACTTCCAGTGTGGTGCAAGACCCACCAGCCTCTGATACAGAGGAAGGTGATTCTGGAAGGGAGGAGGAGATTGGCGCAGTTGCTCAAAAGAACAGCGGCAAATCTTATTCCAATTCGAATTCGAAGCGCTATCCGAAGGCCGACAGGAAAACACCACCTGTGACCCCAGGAGTTACAAGCGCACCTTCGACTACTTCCTCAACTCCCAGTTCTATGGAAGAACTTCTGTTAAGGTTGACTGACTTGATGTCTGGAAACCAGCAATCAACAGGGAGGAATTCGAAGCCGAGAGTGGACAAGACCACTAGGAAGTGTTACAGGTGTCAGGTCCTGGGACACTTTGCTGCAGAATGCCCAGCTGAAAAGCCGGTACCCAAGCCTGAAGAGAAGAAAACGGAAAACTAGACGGGGTTGCTCTGGATGGCAAGGTAGTAACCCCTAAGGAGAAAGAAAGCCAACATATCGCCAGCGGTGCAAGCGATGAAGTCCGAGGTGCAGTAGAGATTGGAAACTTAGAGGAGGGGCCTGATCAGTCCCTTCTAAGTATGTCCAATGAACCCAGAATAGTAGACGTCCGAGGAGGAAGTACTGGGGAAGCGGCGAATTGGATACAGGAGCTGGAAGTAGTCAGCAGTGCCCGATTGTCCCCGGATCACCCCTGTTTGAAGCACTTGAAACGACGGGGAGTAGATCTTGGTGTCACTAAGGATTTCGAACCTTTCACCGTAAACCCATCACCATTGGATGGGAAGAGGTGGTATTTGACTGTAGCAGTGAGGGGAAGGTCTGCAGAATTTCTAGTGGATACTGGAGCTAGTCACTCCATGATCTCGAAGAGGTTCTATGACCTTGTAGTCGATGAGCCAGATAACTTCACAACGAGGGTAACAGCTCATTCGGCCGAAGGTAGCTGCATGCAGACGTTTGGTAAAGCATTTTTCGAAATCAATATAGGTGGGCAGGATTACCTCCTGTCCCCTACTATTGCTGATCTGAGTGATGATGGCATCATCGGATTAGATTTCGCTGCGTTGTACGGTGCAATGTTGGAACCTTGTAGGGGGATGTTAAAGATAGAACATCCATATAGGGTGGCCGTACAATGCGTGTTGAGAAAGGTATCTTCTGTAGCCTCGGTGGTACAGACGGTTAAGATACCCCCAGGACAGACATGTGATGTCCTGTTTTCGAGTGACAGTATCTTCCGAGACCAGATGGCGGTGGTTGAACCCGATGTGGTGAGACTTGCATCAATTGGACTCGAGAGTGCAGATACTTTCGTAGGCAGTGGCAGTAGGAATCTAATTCCTATTTCGAATCCTGGTGGTGAAGTCCGTTATCTGATGAAAGGTACTCCCGTGGGGCAGGTGATCGTTGCACAGGCAAGCACCAGTATACTCTCAGAAGATACCCAACCGAACCTTGAGGGGATGTCCGATTTACGTCCGGAACTCCAAAAGTTGGTGGACGATTCGAGCTTGGTGACGGGGGACCAGAAAGATCAGTTGAGACGGGTATTGGTGAAATATGATGCAGCCTTCGGGGAGCCCACTGGTTTGGGGCGAACTGACAAGGTGCTACATTCCATCACTACAGAGGACGCTGTACCTTTCAAAATCCCTTATAGACGCCTACCTTTGAAGAAGAAATTGATGGCCGAGAAGGAAATCGCTGATCAGCTGAGATTAGGGGTGATTGTTCCCAGCACTAGCCCCTGGTCCAGTCCTGTCCAGATGGTGAATAAGAAAGACGGCACAATTCGCTTCTGCATAGATTATCGAAAATTGAATGGTTGTACTAAGAAAAACTCCTATCCTCTCCCCCGTATAGACGAGACTATTGATTCCCTGGGCGGAAACCAATGGTTCTGTACGCTGGATTTGCAATCCGGATACTGGCAAGTTGGAATGAAGGAAGAGGATCAGGAAAAAACAGCATTTTCGAGCCATGTCGGTCTTTTCCAGTACAATGTGATGCCGTTCGGATTGTGTAACGCCCCTGCAACATTCGAAGCCATGATGGAATCTCTGTTGAGTGACCTGTTATGGAAGGAGTGTTTGGTGTACCTGGACGACGTAATTGTCTTCGGGAAGACCTTCGAATCGTGCCTGGCTACTTTAGTCAAAATTTTCGAGAGGTTGATAACCCATGGTTTGAAATTGAAACCAAGGAAGTGTCACCTGTTTAGGACTTCTATTAACTATCTCGGTCGGATAATATCCACTGAGGGGGTTAAGGCGGATCCTGAGAAACTAGATGTTGTATCGGAATGGGAAAAGCCAGAGGGACCTAAAGACATACGGTCCTTTCTGGGCTTCTGTAGCTACTACAGAGACTTCCTACCGGGGTATGCCAGAATAGCTCAGCCTATGCAGGCTCTAGCTCACTGGACTCCGGGTAGAAGGAAGGAGCCTTTTCCATGGGGTCCGGAACAAGATCTAGCATTCGAAGCCGTGAAGAACCTATTTCGAACCACCCCAGTTTTGAAATATCCAACAGCTGATGGACATTTCATACTGGACACAGACGCCAGTAATGACAGTATAGGTGCTGCTCTATCCCAGATGCAAGAGGGGATAGAAGTGCCACTGGCTTTCGCTAGTAATACCCTCAATAAGGCCCAGAGGAATTACTGTACCACTAAGCGCGAATTGTTGGCGGTAGTGGTGTATACGAAGAAGTTTAAGCACTTCCTTTGGGGAGGTGACTTTACTTTACGGACAGATCACTCGTCCTTAAGGTGGCTGTTGAACTTTAAGGAAGCAGAAGGAATGATCGGTCGATGGCTGACCCACTTGTCCGAGTTCGGGTTGGAAAATAGCCAAATCCAACACAGAGCAGGGAGCAAGCATATCAATGCTGACGCCCTTTCGAGAAGACCCATACGGAAATGTTCTAGAATGGATTGCGATGATTGTGGAGCCCATAATGCTGTAATAGCTGGAGTTCGAATGCCGTATGATGTAGGACATTCTAAAGCAATGGAATGGTCCACCGAAACCATCAGGCAATTCCAGAAGGGTGATGCTGTCATTTCGAGACTAATAGAACAGGTCTCCAGTGGTGCCCAACCACAAAGACCAACCATTTCGATTGAGAACCGGGAAATGAGACAGCTACTTGCTCAATGGTCTGAGCTAACTGTTGTTGACGGTATCTTATGTAGGTGGAAGATAACACCGTACAAGGCCAAAATTCGACAAATCGTGATACCCACAGCTATGCGAAGGGATATCATGTATTTCGTACATGGACATCAGACCAGTGGACATTTTGGAAAGAAGCGCTCCCTTGCGCGACTCTCCAGAAGGTATTACTGGCCTGGCATGAGTAAAGATCTGCTTAGGTGGATCTCTACTTGTCCAGATTGTTGTCTGAGCAAACCAGGTGAAGGCCTGGGGAAGTTGCCACTAACTCAAGAGCTCTGGGGAGTTAGATTTGCACGCATAGCGGTTGATATCATTAGTGGCCTAAAAACCACTCCTGATGGAAACACGTGCATGATGGTGATCTCCGACTACTATTCGAAGTATACTAGAGTGTTTCCTCTGAAAGATCACAAGGCTCATACATGTGCTCGTGCATTCGTAAAGGGTTGGGTGCTTCATCTAGGCGTGCCCTTGATGTTGCATAGTGATCAAGGCAGAGAATTCGAATCTGAGTTATGGGCAGCAATGTGCCATAGCCTTGCTATATGCAAAACAAGAACGAATCCGTACCGGCCTCAGTCTGATGGTCAAGTAGAAAGGTTCAACAGAACCTTGATACAAGTCCTGAAGCCTCTGGTCAACAGTCAGATGGATGATTGGGACGAGCAATGCGAGTTTGTGGTACATGCTTATAATAGTACGGTGCATGCTTCCACCGGTTGTTCCCCCAATTTGTTGGTATTCGGAGAGGATTTGATTATGCCTGCTGACTTGGTGTTTGGCGTAGCTGGGATAAACGCTGAAACACCCTGTCAGGTGATGTTCGTGGAGGCATTGAGGGATCAATTCAAGTCCGCATACGAGATGGTTCGATGTGAACTAAGCAAATCTGCTTCATGGCAAAAAGTGGGCTATGACGTAGGTTTGAAACTTAGGTCCTTTCGAGTGGGGGATGAAGTAGTTAGGCTACACGACCCCCTACAACAGCTAAAGTTGTCACCCAACTGGGATGGTCCCTTTACTGTGGTTCGGATTGTTTCTGAATCCACGGTGGTGATCAAATCCTTGTTGGGACGCCTGTATAAATCCAATGTAGCTCGCCTACGCCGGTGGCAGGGTGATGCTTCAGCGCATTCAAAGCCAGGGGAGCATTCGAAGTCAGATAACACTGAGTGGAGAGCGACCACCCCGGAACGACGTGGTCCTGGTAGACCTAGGAAACTAGTGATACCCTCAGATGAGAAAAAACCTATGCCTCCTGGTATTGGTAAATTAAAGCGGGGCCGGGGTAGGCCTAAAAAAAATTTACCAATTCGAGCTTCTAGCAAGAAGGATAAAAAGTGCGGAAAAAAAGTCTCGGCAAATGAAGGTCTGAAGGGGAGGAGGGCTGTCCAATTGACTACTGGACATCCTGTCGAATCTTCCCGGACGACCAGGTCTAAAGAACCCAAGGTGGGGTTAAGACGCAGTCCACGGCATAATCCGGAGACTGCTGTGACCTAATTTGTATACACAACAAGAAGTTTCGATGCCATGATGGTAGTACAGACCTAATTGCTGTCGAGTGAGCAGAGCTAGGGTGAGAGTTGATCATGAACGTCCCCGAGGGTGGCAGACGGAACTATCCGGCGGGTATTCTTATGTTACCCGTAATGACATTTGCCTACACTCCTGAAGAATTCATGATTAGCGGTATCCCTGGTACTGTGGAACTGACTCCATAAGGATTACACTCCGGTGAGCTACCCGTTCGATTAGTGGCGGGAAACGCGAGCATCTCCCGCCAGGGTTATCCGTCAGAAAAGGGCTATCCGGTGAAGCGTGAACGCTGATTGGTTGACCTTCGCTCCCGCGGCGGGCGTGGCATCACGAGACAAGAAGGGCGGTCGCCATATTGGATCAGTGCCAAGAAGACGCACGGACGCTGCAGGGCAAGGAGGAGGAAGAAGGGACTTGTAGTCGACCAAAAGTCTCCAAAACCACATCATAAGACGCGCCAACCTGGTTAGTTCCCACTCCTAGTGTCATTAGGACACGCGGAGCTTCGTACTCCGCAAATCTTCGATCATTAAACTTCGTTTTCGCTGAAAACATTCGACTGCAATGGAGGAGCAGTACACCCCCGGTGAGGGCCTCCAGTCCGACGAGATAGATCTGTTCGGGATGGACGATGGCCAATTCGACAACGCTCGTGAGTCGGATTATGAATCCGCCTCTGAATCCACCGGGAGTGCGGTTACCGTTCGTGTAGCGGGGATCGGCTCCTATTCGACGGCTGATCGGGACAGCATGACCATGCCACCCCCGGCTACAGTCAACCTAGGGCCGTTGCCGTGGCGCAATGTCCCGAAACGTGTTGCTTCGAAAGACATAGACAATTCGACGTCAACCCGGCTGAACGCAGCAGGTGATGAGGAAGAGGACGAGATGCCAGAGTTGGAAGAGGTAAGCCAGAAATTGCCTATCCATGCAGTATCTGACGAAGAAATGGAGGACTTCGTACGAATGTCACTGGCCCAGCAACAACTCATGGAGGTGCTGGAGTGTGACCCGCCGTTCGACACCTCGCTGAAGCTCCATCCCACACTCATGGCGATGGTGCTAGACAAGCTGGAGGAACATGGATTCGACCACCATGAGGGTACTTGGCTAGAGAGTTACGAAGGAGCCATCCGGGGAGCATATCAAAATGAGATCTTTGGAAAAATCCTACTGCGATGTGGTACGAACTTTCGGCATCTCCAACAAGCCAAAGCTAGGGAGGAAGCAGTGCCCTCAAGTGATGGGAGCACGACCAGTACGAAGGGGAAGAAAAAGAAATTCTCCAAGACCAAAGGTAGTCGTAAAACTTCTAATGGCAGTACTCCTCCCAATACTCCGCCTAAGTCCGAGGTGTCCGAACCTGCCCCAGTCCAGTCTGAATGCTCTTCGAGTACTTCCCAGTCGGCTTCAACGTCATTCGAAGAACCAACTACGACCACCGGGACTACTGAGTCCCCATCCGAATCCCTTCCGAAAGCTCCGGGACCTTTACCAGTCCCATTCGAAGAAGATTCAGCTAGCGTGGAGTTGGCTCCGCGGGAGATCCATTCGGATACCTCAGGATCAGTTGAGCAAGAAGCCCGTTATGCTCAGGTGGTTAGAGAATCCGATGAACTCAGGGCAGCCAATGAACAGTTACGGCTAACTCTGGAGGCTATGCAAACTGCCCCCAGAACGCCAATGACTCGAGCCCAGTCCCGTAAGAACCCCAATCCGCAACAAAAAGGACGGTCCGTATCCGACGCTTCGGATCTGGAGGAGGTCCCCTTCGAACTTCCAAAGAGCCAGAAACGGAAGGCAAAGAAGAATGAGGCACGACAGCCATGTGTACCCCATCCTTCGCCTCCCCAAACTACTGCGATTAATATGTCCCCAATCGTGAGGTTGGTGGACGTAGTATCCAGTACGGCCTCTACACCTTCGACGCCTCCTAGGGCACCCACCCGGACGCATTCGACCCCTCCAGCAACTCCGACTAAAACTCCAGTGCAGGTCAAGGTACCTGCATCTCCGTCTACGTCCTCCGAGTCAGGGCAATCGAACACACCACCAGTGGTTTCGTCGCCCCCTCCAGCTCCAGCTGCAGGGGCAGGTGCCTCGGCAGACGTCCCAAGTTCTCGGGTGGAGGACATGATTTGGCGCAATGCCAGTGGGGGCTTCAAGAAATTTAGGCCCGAGTGCATGGAACACTGCAAACGATCGAGGGATATGTATTCGTGTCCCAAAGAACCGGACCATGAAGGATTGTCTGATGACGAAGAATGGATGAGATCCAATATGGGCTCACCCAGTTCCTGGTCATGGACAGAAAACTGGTTCGGTCGGCTGCTGGATCGAAAACAGTTCCCTGAGACTTACTACAACCATGAGGGCCGTCCCAAAATACGTTGGGCGATGGCCCGGTACAGAGAAGGGGTAAGGGAGGACTGCCCATTCGATTCCTGCCGTGTCTACTTCGCACACGAGAACCGCCCCATGCCTACTCGTCTTCGATTCATGCGACATCTCGTGGAGAAGCACATGCACCACCATGCGATGTATGTCTGCGCTGATATCGGCAAATCAAACAAAAAGTGTTCGGGAATGTGGACCCCTAGAAGAGGCCGAATGATCGAGCACCTGATACAATGTCATGGCCAAGCCATGATGTTGGCCAGAAAGAACGTTGGAGATCTCCATGCATCCCTGGTGGCAGGCCTGGACAAAGTCAAATTCGAAACCATTACGATTGAGACCTTCCAATTCGGAAAGGTCCAATTAACCCGGAATTCGAAACAGTCAGCTGTCTTCCAGCGTACTGATCGACGTGGTCGACTGGACCTGAACGACACCTTGTACCAGCAATTGTACGACTGGAGAGCGGCCTACCCCCTTCCAGGGAAACGAAGTGAGAACAGGAGTCCAGCGACTTCCGAACCTGACTGCAAAAAGGTCAAGTCGGAGGTTCCAGCTCCAAGAGCTCCAACTGCAGCACGAGGGCGCGCGACAACGATCGAGCACCGGTCTCCACTGAAGGACTTGCGTCCTGACTATGGTCCGGACTTCTCAGCCCCCAAGGGTCGCTCCCAGCTGCAAACCCTTCGTCCTCTGACTCCTGGTAACTTGGCCAGTAAGGCCGAGTACCCTTCAATGGACTTCCCTGGTCCGGAGGTACAAACTGAGAAGGATCCGTACAAGAATCTCCCTACGGGCATCTCTGTGATGGATGCCATCCGCCAACCGGACTCACGGGACGTGGAGATGGCGGATTCGGATCACTTTGTGCTGCCTGGGAAAAAGGACTTGGTGGTGACGACCACCAACCTCACTCCTCGGGCAGAAGACAAGGTGAAACCAAGGGCTGACAGTTCTACAAAGTCAGTGGGGCGTAAAACCCCTGCTACTAGTGCGGATTCGACATCCATAAAAGCTGAGCCTGTGGTGGACCCGGTTCCAGTGACCACTTCGAACCCAGTCACCACCACACCAACGACAACTGCTGGAGGAGGGAAGGCAGCAACTGTTGCAGCCACCCTACTCACCACCACTACTACTACTGCTACTGTGCCCTATAAGCCCAGAGTTCGTGAGGAACCAGCAGTGGATCCAAACCGGTGGTATGATCTGATGATCAGTGGTGAAAACATTCGGCCCCAGATACAGATTCCGAAGGACTACTTCGAGCCTCCAAAGGCTCCGGATGCGGTGGTGCATAAAGAACTATACGAACGATGGTTGCAGGAACACCTGGCTGGCATGCAACGATATGCAGCCGGTGTGGCGAGAGCATCAACCGACTATGCCATCACCATGCAGGGCAAGGAGGTCGAGAGGCTGAGGAAGATCTTCGAGCAGCAACGTATTGACGAACAATCGGAGCCAGATAAGGTGATCGAACTCACCAAGCAGCTGGCACAATCGAAGAAAGAACTCTCAACAGCTCGTTGTCTGCAGAAAGCTGCAGAAGATACTCTTGACGATCAGGCCAAAACTCTGAAGGCCCTGAACGTTAAGTTCATTCGGGTATTCGGTATAGGACTCACCCAATGGAGTGGGTCACTCGAAGAACTCCAGAGCGTATTGAAGGACTTATAAGCTAACTTGTGTGTTCGGCTGTTCGATTGTGTGATTGATGACTTGTGCATATGATGCTTCGATGATACTGTAATAATTGTGTTGTTATTATAAAACATCCATGATTAAGGTCATGATTCGAAGGTAAACATAAGCCGGGTGGAAAATGCATAATTGTCAAGAAATGTCTTCGTTGTCTAAAAAAAAACAAAAAAAAAAAAACAAAGGGTGTTCATACTTTAGGTAGTATAACTGATACTACATACTATGATTCGAACCAAAACTGTACATAATGTTCGATACCTACCTTTATCTCCAAAAATTTTCTTTTTGGACATAACAACTGGTATTCGGATTTCGAAAGTATATCTATTGTTAAAGATATAAAGGTATATATCGGTTGCCTCACATGGAGGCTAATATTACTACATTCCTTGGTTATAAGAGTTAATGTCACAACTATGTTGGTTCCAAGTATTTTTACATAATTCCAATAGTTCACGTAATTACCTCTCCTGGGACGGTTCGCCCACTTAAATATTTTCGAGCCATTACTTCTGTGTCATTCCGTCCTAAAAAGTCACATATTGTGCAATCTCAACTTACCTTAAAATGATTAATGTAGTAACCATTATTATATCTCAACGAAAACCATACAAAACTGTGATCACTATAGTTAGAAGTAGTATAGAACATATATTCGTATATATTCATATCTTTATTAAAGATGGATACTCACGTATCTATCCTGTCGTTATATTGTTGGATCTATAAGATCCCTGTTTTGTACATAGAGATGTGAGTGTTGTTTGTGTAACAGGTAAAATCTAAAATCTATATTTGTACTTTCTACATGTAAGTGTAAAAACGTATATCGTACCTTCAAATGTACCCCGGTATTGTCATCATGTACACTGATATTATTCTCCCATATTCGAGTATATTATATTATATCAGATGTATTTCGACCCTAGTTATAATCTGGTGGGGGTGATGTAGGGGCACGAATAATACGTGTACATATAAGGTCCGTGGAGTCAGAGCGGTAAGTGCCTCCAACGGACACTAGGTGGCAACACCTGAGCCATGTCCTTTCGGTTATCCGGTAGCGGAGCCAGGCAGGGCACTCCAGACGGCGCTACGGAGGAGTGCCACGTCGACACTGCTTGGTCCGCGCTCAGGGTATATAAGAGGCCGAGGTTGGCTACCTCACCAGTTAGTCCTAGGACGAGCTCTGACCCGCACCTTTCGTACCTTCGCTTTGACAGGGGCACCTACACCCCTCCCACGTTATGGACTCTGCACCAGCCATGCTGGCACAGAGCTTAACTGTCCGGTATCGCTAATGCTTCGAACTATCGATAGAATCCTGTGTGTCTTCGAATGGTTGAAAGACCAAGTGAACCGAGTGAGAAACCTTCGTGTACTTTTGAGGCTGTGATCGAATAAAGACCTGTTGCATTCAAACCGAATTTGGAACCTGTGTTCGTGTTGTACGCATATGAAACCCCTACCTACAACAGGTAATACGGTTTGCTTATATATTAATATTGCCGTTTTTTCAGGCATCATCTTACGTATTTTGCATAACAGGTAGATGCGGTGACATGCGGTGCTAACAGTTTTATTGACACTTTTGATGAAATTCAATTTATTATCTATTATGATGCCAAGGTATTCATATTGATCCTTGACGTTTAGGGTATGACCGCCCATTTTTATAGTGGGGATGTGGTTAGTGTCTGAGTTAAACATGACAATTTCAGTTTTATTAGTGTTTATACACAGGCCGCTTGTACTAAACCATTTATAAATCCGGTTTGCGTCATATTGTAGAAGATTTTCAGCAATGACCGATGATTTGTGATTTACATAAAATACCACATCATCAGCATACATGGAAATAGAACAATGCTTTACTATAGTTGGTAGAGTGTTAATGAAACAAATGAAAAGAAGGGGTCCCAGGATAGAGCCCTGGGGGACGCCGAATGATATGTTTTTGGTAGTAGATAGTGAGTTATTACAATATACCTTTTGCGTGCGATTTTCTAAATATGCATGCAGCCAGTGGGTGTATAATTTGGGAATACCTAGCGTATTCAGACGGGCGAGTAGCTCGCCGTGGTGTATTGAATCAAAGGCTTTCCTTACGTCCAGGAAGCAGGCAGCCACAGCCTCACCCCTGTCACAAGCACTGTAAAGATCATTCACCACAGAGAAGACTGCGTCTGCCGTCCCCCTGGACGCTCGGAAGCCAAATTGATGAGGGGTTAGTTTATTGTTGGTTTCCAGGAAGTTGTAGACACGGGTATAGATTATGCGCTCCATTATCTTACTGGGCATAGGCAATAGGGAGATAGGACGCCAGTTGCCTATCTCACGTAGGTTACCAGACTTTGGCAGCGGGACAACTTTCGCACAGGCCCATGAGCCCGGAAAAGCAACCTTTTCCAGGCATATATTAATAAGGCTTGTTAGTTGAGGCGATATTATTAGTAAGGCGTCTTTCAACACTCTGGCTGAAATATTATCTACGCCACTTGATTTATGGGTTTCAATGCTTCGAATTATGTCTATTACCTCATCATAGGATATCCTGTCCTCATTTGACAGGTTGGTTCTTGGGAGGGAGCTGGTGGGTACCCGTTCAGCGACTTCAGGAGTATTACCCAGGCTATTAAACAGGTTACTTCCCACCTCAGAAAAGTAGGAGTTTATGTACCCGGCAACATCATCTCCACGGATTTCCTCCTGGGTGATGTGATGGTTATATGTTACCTTGGGGTTGGCCAGGTCTATATTGCCTAAGAGGATATTGATTTGGCGCCAGAATTTAGTGGGATTTTCAGAATATTCTTCTAATTTGTTATAAAAGTACTGGTTTTTAGCGTAGTCACAGTGTTTATTAATTGTGTCACGTAAGTTTTGAGCCCGCTGGAGCAGGGGTTTGTTGTGGACTTTGTTCAGGCAATATTCGTACATTATTTGGTTACGTTCATAGATTAATTCTAAGATGTCATTGTTTAGCCAGGGTTTATTGCGGTCTTTGAATTTCATATTTTTTATTGGACATTTTTCATCTAGGTAGGTATTTATATGATTTAACATGATGGACCATTTTTTATTGACATCCTCCTCTACACGGAAGCTATTCCAGTTAATATTTAGGAGGTAATCCTCAAAGTCAGTCCTATCATAATGTCTATAGGATCTGCCCCTGATAGACCTGGTGATGGGTTTGACATGATATAGTTTTCTGACGGCAAAGGTTGGCAGGTGGTCAGACAGTAGCACAGGTAGCACCCCGGAGCTAGAGACAATAGGACATGTAGATGTCATGATGTCAATGCATGTACCACCAGGTGTGTTAGGGTTTGGGTTAGGGCGGGTTATTTCATGGATTAAATTTTCCAATGGTAGGCCTTCCAAACATTTATTATACAGCTTAGTCTTCCACTCATCGGGGGAGAGGAGGTCCACATTGATGTCCCCTAGGACCCAGACCTCCCTTCCCTCGAGTAGGGGACTCTTGCAGGTTTCTATGAGCGATTTTATGCACTGAGCACAGGTTCCATTTGGCGGTCTATAGACATGCACTACCGACAGTAGCCTGTGCTTAGGTTGGGTTATATTGGTGACAAATATCTCAATATCCTTATTTGACTTGCATAATTCAGGAATAGGGATACAAAACTCGGCGAGGGTGTTTTTTACATAGCATAACAGACCTCCCCCGGATTTGTCCAGAACCCTATCTTGGTAATCTGGGATATAAACTTTGCTATTTGGGAGATCTTTAGTGAGCCAGGTTTCACTGACACAAATTATGTCAAACAGCCCTACTAGCTTACTTAAGCCGACCATTTTTAATAACATACTTCGGATATTGACGTGTCCAAGCTTAAAACCCTTCATGTCCATAAAGTCTGTGACTTTTACAGGCATGGTGGAGTTTTAAACTTTACCTTGTGTGGTCGGTTTTGAGACATAATGTGCAATAGTTGTGTCAGGGGATCCAAATGCATACATATACTTAAGTCTAAGAACATATCGGTGCAGAAAACATTGAATGCAAGAGAAAAGAAGAGAAGGCATGGCGGACGTATGGTCCGTATCAGACAGCTATGCCTGAGCGCAGGAGAGTTAATCATCTCTCGAGAGCCTTGATCAATCAGCATGTTGTTTATCAATGGAGAGCGAAGGGAAGTCTCCTCCCGTATGATACATGTATCATACACTAAGTAAAGTAAAGCACAGGATTAACACAAGGGTAACATTACATATGGTGATGTCAGTATTATAAGGTAATATAGATGTATCAGTTTGACTGACTAACTACCTCGTCACTTTTCAATCACATTGGGGAGCAACAATGCATTGTATTAATCTCATGGGTAGATGATCTATCCCAATTGTTTATGTAATGATTACCTTATCTAAGTTAGACATATAATTCCATATAGTTATGTATATGTTTATATATACGTATAGAAGCCGGTACGTGCTCCACACTACAAGATTTACACCAAATCTTATTTTCTCCGTTCTCAGTGTCCAGGGGTGCAATCACACATACACAAAATGCAACTTTTGATATTATACCCATGTATCGACACAGGGATAATAATAATATATTGACAGGATTGACTGCATGATAGTCATGCATATATTGTATAGGTGAGGAATGGTCTAGCTCTCATGTCTAGATACATTCCGGTAGGAGACCTCGCAACTTTCCAAAAGTAGGAGGTAACCAAACCACAATGATTAATTGATAGCTACCGAGAGACATGGTGCACGGGAAGAGAAATGTAGGGTGGCATCATGTGACCGTTCATGCACCCCCCACCGAGACAAGACAAAACACACATACAACCGACTAAATCATAACTATATAGAACATGGGATCAGATAAATGATCAGAAAGAATAATAATATTACTATATGCCTAAGTATGACTATGATTATAGCTATAGCCCGGGCGCTCAACAGCCTCACAGTCCGCTCACACCGACCAAAGAGTGTCAGCGAACGTGGACAGCAGCACCTCCCACCCCACAGACGCTTTCGGAAGTACTGCGTCCGCCTTAGTCAGCGGCAGTGGTCCGCCTGCAGGGTGCGCCGGGAAAGGAGTGTCCGCGAATGCAGCCAGCAGCGGACAGCGCCTACCTCGGCTGGTCCCCAGCGGAACAGGCGGTAACTATGCGGATCAGACAGGCCGCTGGGAACAAGCTGCGATCCAAGATGGCGCCCGAGGAGAGGTAAACAACTCAAACAGCCTTCAAAATGATGAATTACAGCAGTTCCTGCTGAATTCCCAACAGCTAGGAGCCTCTGACCCCTCCAGCAGTTAGGTATCACCCAGGGGGTAGATCGTACACCCGCGTATACGGCCGCAACGGCCGGGAGTACGGCCAGAGAAGGCCAGCAGGTGGGTGCCAGTGGGTACACACAACCCACCATGCAGTCTCAGTCTACCCCTCAGCTGTTCTACAGATGTGGATCCCTCTACACAGGACCTATGCAGCATCAGCAGCAGCACAGAGACACTTCTACCACCCTTCAGGCCGGCCTGTTTAAGGCAGGTCTCACTCCTGCTCACATGGGTCTGTCTGGCAACTTCTCCAACTTCATGGACCACAGGAGCAACCAAGCTTCAGGTGAAGGTGATTTGCTTTCTACTCTGTGTAGGATTGGGGAAGTGACCAGAAGGAAGAGGTCTAGCCACTGGCTCAGACCTGACTATCACATACCTACTGACAAAGTGTATTCTGACATGACATACAGGGAGTTGCTGTTTGGTATGACATGTGTCCAAAAGAAGTTGATGTTTGCCAACCTCCCCCAGTGGTCTGCTAAAGACTATGGGGACCACATGAGGTTTGTAGCCATAAAGGGCCTCTCCAATTCTTTCACTGCCCCTGCCCTAGCCAGGTATGAACATGATCTCACTTCCAAGGTGCTGTCTGGAGAAGTAGAAACCTTCTCTGCAGCAGACCATGCGGGAGTGTACACTCACCTAGGGGCTGAAAATCTCACAATTGTAGCAGAGCTGAGGGCAGAGATAGCCAGGATGAAAGGGGGTCCCAACAGGAACAGTGGCAGTTCCAAGAAAAAGGGGGGAGTCAGTCACCCCCGGTGCCCGGATGATATCTGCTTCCTTCAATTACACCCATTGTAGCTTCAACCCTTGTAGCAGATCTCATGTGTGTGCTGTCTGCAGGGGGGGGGGGGGCACAAGGCCAAGAGTGGGTGTGTAAGCCAAGGTCAGCAGAGCCCGGGCCATGCAAGTCAGGGTCCATCATTCCCCCCTCCTCAGTTTGGTCAGCGACCAACCTGATGGGATCCAGCCCCCATATGTACTCCGTCATTGTATTCACCAAATGTTGTTTGTAAGGTGCCCAACTTGACTTGCACTAGCTCATTAGAGGATCTTATCCAGGGCTACTCCCAATACGCCTTCCTCTGGGACAGTAAATGTGACCATATCCTAGAGGGTGTGAGATCCCAGATGAAGCCGGCTGGGTGGAGGTAAATGTTAAAGCAGCTACTCGAGCTCCAAGCATCAAATTTTAGATTATAATATGTCAGCAATCTTCACAGACTCATATGTGGACAGGTTGATTTCCAAATAATATGGGTGCTTCTTTCTATATGAAAATAGGCGAAATACCTCCTGTGAGAATAAAAGTCAACCAACTGTAAACCGGATAACATAACGATCTGCAGGATACCTACTCCATGCTGCCTCCTATTGGCCTCTCACTATGCTCCTATTTATATGCATAATGAAAGCACTATTCCCATCCACAACCATAAGGCTTTTCATGTGTATTCATGCAGATTATACATTATATATACTTCCCTATTCATTTGTTGTATGTAGACCTCCACCATAAGTGTGTACTGATTGCTCTAAGTGTACTAGCCACACAAGACTAAGCCATTTTAGTTCCATCTTTGACCACAAGAGGTCATATTGGCATTGGCCCCTGCAGATATGGCTTTCCTTCCCGCCATAGATGGATTAAGATCTGTATTTTAGCCCATCCATTATGCTTTAGAGAGGCCTTATATGCTATGCTATTTTGCTCTGCCTTAAAGAAAAAACAAATGATGGTCCTATAGATATTAAATTCATGCTAGAGTTGGAGGAGGTCTGAGGAGGTCAAGTTGCGGCTTTAAGCAGTGGACCTACAAACATATACGGGGTGGACACTTGGGACTTCGACAGCCATTTTCTGCTGGATGGTGTGCTACACAGCTTTAAATTGGTTGACCCTGATTCCCCAATTGACCCTTATTCTACCAAGAATTATGTTAAGCCGGACACCCTGGACTTTATAGACAGTTTGATTGAGGAGGAATTAGCTGCGGGCAAGCTATCGGTAGTCTCGAACCCCCCTACCTGTATACATGCTATGGGAGCGGTTGACAAGAAGGGAGGGGGGTTCCGACCCATCACGGATGCAAGTAGACCAGAAGGCCGCTCTATAAACTCTTTCATGCAGGAGACTTTCCATCATTTTAGCTATTCCAGCATTGATGATGTAGTTAAGGTTTTAGAGCCCAGTATGTACATGTCAGTCTCTGATGTCTCCAGCGAGTACCGCTCCATAATGATAAGACCTAGTGATCGCGAGTACCAGTGCCTTGAATGGAAAGTGCACGGCAAATCCACTTTTTTGGTGCCAGAATGGCTGCTTTCCTTTTCAACCAGGTCACGGACAGCATCACACGCCAGATGCGCTCGCAGGGATACACTCGCAGGGATACACTCGCACGGATACACTATTTAGATGACCTATTAGTCCTCAGCCAGTCATTCTCTGAATGCCAGGCCGGTCAGCTGTTCCTCCACAGCACCCTGAGGTCATTAGGATTCTTCATTGCGTATAAGAAAGTGTTGTCACCCTCTCAAATCCAAGTGTATCTAGGGGTAGAGATAGACTCTTTAACTATGCAACTCCGCCTCCCTAGGGACAACTCCACACCGAGCTGCTCTTCTTTGCTGGTCGCCCTAGGGCGACAAAGAAGCAGCTGCTACGCCTATGTGGGGTTCTAGCCCACTGCTCAACTTTAGTCAGGGGGGCAGAACCTTCTCCCACAGAATTATAGCTATGTTGTCAGCATTCACAGGGGGTAAAAGGTACATCACCCTCTCAACAGCCTTCTTCAAAGACCTAGATTGGTGGCAGCGGTTTGCCTCATGATTTAACGGTAGAGCGAATATCATTGCAGATTGGCTGTGCGCGGGGTGGCACTGTGATCTATCCATGAACATTGAACATCATAATTATTGTCTTCCCTGCCCCGATGTATTTGTGCCTGATAACATTAATGTTCAGGAGCTGTTTCCCATCCTAATGGCCATACAGAGATGGGGCCCCTCCTAGAGAGATAAGAAGGTCATCTGCTTTTCTGACAATACCCATGTGGTCAGTGCGCTTAATAAAGGCAAAAGCACTAACAAGCACGCCATGACCTTCCTAAGACACTTTTTTTTGCTTTCTGTACTCAATTGTCAGCTGACAGCAGTTCACATTGCTGGTAAACGCAATGTTGTCGCGGATGCTCTATCCCTAGTGCTGTTACCCCCGCATAACCTACCACTTTTCATCTGTTGCAGCGGGTAACAGCCTCGGGTTAGAGCTTGACGCCCGGGCGGCAGAGATCAGGGCGCATGCGTGGAGTGTCGCGACGTGGAAGACTAAGTGTAGTCAGTGGAAAAGATACATCAATTTCTGCCCGAAGACCGACTCATCTGGTACATTGTGTACTTGTCAGCTGACGTGAAGTATGCTACTATTGATAATTATGTAAGTGCGGTGCTGAGTCTCAATTCGCACTATGGTCATGACATTTCATCAATTCGTGGAACCTTTATGTTTTGGGGTACCATGTCGGGGCTGAGGAGGATCCTTGGCAATCCAACCCCTATACGGGTAACCCTTTCGGTGTCCCAATTATTAGCCATGTTTGGCTTTGCAAATATTCATGATATCAATGACAGAGCGATGTGGGCCTGCGTAGTCGTGAGCTTCAGGACCTTACTTAGGAAGAGCAACCTTGTGCAAGGCTCTACGGCGAACCTGGGTGCACACTGTCTTCGTCGCAGCGCTGTCAAGTTCACTCCTTGGGGAACGATGGGTCACCCCTGTGTGCTGTGAGCTTCCTTAAGACCCACTTTCTAGACCTGCCTTCCTCGAACCCTGACTCGCCTGCCTTCTTGGTCAGAGGCTCTGTAGCACCTTTACAGTACCCAAAGCTCCTGACCTTCCTCAAGAAACTCTTACTCCTCGCTGGAGTGGACAAGGAACAAGCAGGTGTCCACTCGCTCAGGAGATCCGGGGCAGCGTTCATGCACCTGTGCGATGTGCCACTTGAAGATATCCGGTTCACCGGGGATTGAGCGAGTCTCTCTGCCCTCATTTATTTGGCCAAGCCTCTCAGGACACGGATTCTTACGGACTGTGCTATTGCTAAGACAACTTCTTCCAGCTTCTAGGCTTTCCACTATAACGGTTAATATAAATAGACTTGGATAGACTAATTGACTCGGTGGTTTGCCGGTCTATATTTACGACCATCTCAGGCCCAAACCGAAGTTATCCCCGTTTGTCCCTTTTATCCTCGTCTCCTCCTAGTCAATGGATCCATCCAATATATATTATACAGGATCGGCCGGGGTATTGATGGATGAACTCCCCAGGTGGCTCCACTCTCACCACCTACCTGGGCCACCTGGCCCCTTACCCCCAGCCAGTGCCTCATGTCCACCCCCCTGGGTGCCAGGACACACTTTGTTTTTTTCTAATATACATTTACACTCATTACTTCGTTATTACTTGTTAATAAATAGGCTGGTCTATATTTACGACCATCTCAGGCCCAACCGCAGTTATCCCCATCTGTCCCTTTTGTCCTCGTCTCCTCCTAGTCAATACAGCTCTTTACCGAATCTACCACATTCAAACAGTAAATTCTCATTTATTATGAATTCAATATTATCCAAATGAACGAGATACAATTGAATATTCACATATAAAGGACAGTAGATTAAAGTATTGCACATTTGTGTGTGCATTGCAACACTTTACTGAGTAGACACTGTCATATCGGGCCATCGTCAATTAGCATTACACTAATATCTGAGATTTGATATGCAAGATAGTAAGTAACACTACAATTGTCGATTAGGTGTGTAGTTTGGGTTCATTGTACATATAGTTGCGATCTTGTGCACATAGCACCCCACCCAGCTCTCTATGTGTAGCCGGTGGTGTGTGCTCCTTATATACAAATACAGTGGTGGAGCGCCACTAGTGGCGGGTGTAGGTACCAGGTAACAGGTCTGGAAATGCATTGTACTTGACTAATAGGCAGCGACAATGCAATGATATATGATATCCTTGTAAAGTACAGGTTGATTAATAGTGGTTAAGCATTCATAATATCACAACACCACATTGGTGGTAAGGGAAAAAACACAAAGCCTCTCTGCAGCCAAAACTACGCAAAACATCTATACTGTCAGGCTGTTCAGTTAAACTACAAGAATATACTATATAGAATGAAATGAGATTGTAAATTATTTTGTATAAATATTGTTTGTTAAGTTAAATTTGTCTGCAATATCACATAAGTTTTTGTCTGAATCCCACTATGTAATGTGTCTAGACTCCAGTTGAACGTAGATTTAAGCAGGTGGAGTACTAGTATAGCAGAACGGCCTGCACAAATGGGCAGCCTGTACTTTCAGGCCGCCCAGCCTGTGCAGCCAGGCCACCCCTATATACTCTCCCAGCACAGCAGGCTGGTATACCAGGCGTTCACACCTTCTCTAAGCAGATACTTTGCTATGTATGTGTCATAATAAACAAAATACTTATTTAAACTCATAATTATACAGAAATGCAATGGACCAAGCACATAATGCATCCATAACTTTGTAGGTGATATATTCGTCAATATACTCAAAAGGTGTATCCCAGTTGGCACAGAACATTGAATCAACATTTATTAATGGTTGTAAATGTTAAATCAACATTGATTCAATGTTGAACTGAATTTTGTGCCCCCTGCGATAAATTTCGCAAATATCATATGAAAGTCTCAAATATGATTATACAAAAGCTATTCCGCATTAGCTAGATGATCACTGTACAGCGCCATTTTGTCTGGTACCAGTGCTCTTTCTTCTACCAACTATAGCAGCCAGCTGGTAAGCCGAAGCTGGTTCCTGTCATGTCCACAATTTGGAGTTTTAGGGGTCACAAACCTTTCTGTCATATGCCTCTATTGTGGGACCTTATGCCATGTGTTCAGATTGGGGGAGTGGTTAGGATACTGGCAATTCAATACAAAGGTCCTGACTTCGAACCCATACCTAGGTTATATGGTTCACACACAATTTTAAAATGCTTTTTGGGTTAGTCAAAATCATGATAGTATCCATTTTAGTTGTAAATTTCCTTAAACTGAAATGATTTTGTATACATCTTTAGTTGTTCTATGTGAATACTATTATCATTCCTCCCCAACTAGGAAAAAAACTAACAATGCAACCTTGGCATGGATTCGAAATCTGGACCTTTGTATTGAATTGCCAGTGCTCTAACCACTCCCCCAATCTGAACAGCTGACATTAGAACTACTCAACTATTACCCATTCGAAAAATGCTGACCCCTAAAACTGTGTATTTTGAACATGCAAGGAACTAGCTTAAGTTATAGGTCTCACAAGGTAGAATCACTGCAACTCGCTAGTGCGGAATAGTGAACCCCCAGTGCTGTAACAGAACAGCCCTGAATACCAGGCTGATGCATCTATGTCGGGATTTGGTGCATCACGCAGGGTTGATTGGATTTACGGTACTTATTATTTCGACACTTTATTTTTTGAGTTTCAACATGCAGGTCCCTCAAGGCAATTTCTATTTCTGTAGGTCTTGCAACTTACACCACTGAACGGCAAATGTCATTACCTGTCTACTGTTGTATGAATTGAAATTCTGGTATTGTAAAGTGCATTTGGCTTGTGGTCGCTACTATAGAAGATTATATGAAACCCTCCCCATTGGTTTCAGCAGAGAAATATGGTCATTGGTGCCCCTCCAAGTGCAGGGTCATTACTTGTAGCACTAATGTCCGTTGATAACCACTGGGAATACAAATCTAATATGCAATAACTTTTTAGAACCTAGATAATAACTTCCCCCCTTATACCCTTGAGACATATTCAAGCCAAAAATTAAGAAAGGCGTGTTTCAGGCAACATTATCAAAAATCTAGGGTAGTTGGGTAGAATCTTAATTTTAATTTTTAAAGTTTTATAAAAAAACTTGAAAGTTCCAGAATGGTGTCACAAATTACAACATCGACTAGCTCATAAGAAGTTATCAATTCCTACGGTAAATTATAGAAATATCAAGCTCTTTTTTGATATTCATCTTAAAAAGCCATTTCCTATAGTCAAATTGTGAGATTGTAAATACTGTAAATGAGTAAGGTTATAGGAATCATATATGCATCAAGAACTTGATAATGGTGTATATAAAGCACCGTTCTATATAGGTATAATATAACCTAGGACCCTGAGCTCTAACATTGGCAGGGTGCCAGGACTCACTGGGGCACCTGCATACATTATACCTGGGTGGGTGCTACCTGTATATACACCCCTAGGAGTTGTTTTTATATTTAAACCCGCAGATCTTACTGCACGTCCAGTAACAGTCAGAGTGCAGTCGGGACAGGTACTCAGCTCTATATATAGGGGCACTGGGCCTTTAAGAGCTCTTTTTCTCTTTGAGAAGCTGGATCCGTACCCACAACCTCAGAACATTGAGCCCAACAGCTAACCGACTGCTCCACCGGGACTCATGCAATGATACTAAACAGCCAATAGTATATATGTAGTGCTTCTGCCTTTTTAGCTCAATGAGTAATGTTATTAAAAAAATTTGAGAGGTTCGAACCCAATTGGTCCCAATGCCAATGAGAAGTACCCTGTATGCTAGCAGCAGGACCAACCAGTCACATGTGTTTGAGCCTGTTAACTAGGGCCTATGGTGGTGAGGGATTGTCCCATTAGACAATGTAAAGAGTGCTGTTTAGTTGGTGCTGCTGTTGTATAAATCGGGGGCTCCGCCCCCGCACCCCCGTTTTTTTTTTCTTTTTCTTGTTTTTTCTTGAAATATCAGTAAAGCCAACTGGCTAACTAGGGCCTATGTTGGTGAGGTATTGTCCCATTAGATGAAGTTAAGAGTGCTGTTATGTTGGTGCTGCTGTTGTATAATTCGGGTGCTACGCCCCCACACCCCCGTTTTCTTTCTTTTTTTCTTTTTTTTTCTTGAAATAGCTGAATAGTCGAAGAAATAAAAAAAATGTGTATCAGGCATATCAAAATTTCTGCTCCACATGGGATTCGTGCCCAGGGTCTGGGAGTCTAAACCAGAAGTGCCATGTACTCAAGGATTGTGACCTCAGAGACCTGTGAGTGTTGGATCATGGTTAGTTTATATATGGCTATGCTGTATCAGAATGAGGCTACACTCTTCAAGCATGTGCTCTGGTCATTGTATTTCTATGAGAACACACAGAAGATATGTTTGATGATCATATAACCTCCTAGGAGGGTTCTACAGGATATCCTCCTAGGCAACATGTGTGGAAAAAGAGCTGTAATCAGGCTATTTTACATAATCAATCTATGAAAGCGGGCTGTATGTCGGATATACCCCTGGTGTCTCAAGTCAATATCATTGATATAAGCCTTGGCCTTCGGCCAGTAAAGATGTGCTCACCAACTTCAATGTGCACGCTGGAGGCTGGCTGTCCTGCTGTTGCCCAGTGACGGTTATGAAGGCCGCACCAAATTGGGACAAGGGACACGCGGGGCAGGGGATTAACATCAGTTGAGTGTGTGTGTGTGTGTGGGGGGGGGGGTTATGCCTCGGCCAGCGTTTGGAGCAGGATTGTCATGGGTATACACGCCGTTGGTTACAGCACTAGTTGCAACCCGGGGTTGCAACAGGGGAAGGGGTTCGAATGTGAATGGGTCTCTGGATGGGGGGTCCCCATGTCGCATGTCGATTTAAAAAAATGGCCATGTCGCATGTCAATGTCGCTTTATAATGCCCATGTCCCATGTCGATTTTAAGAATTGCCCATGTCCCAACTTTTCAAGGGCCCATGTCGAATGTCACTAGGCCTCATGTCGATTGTCGATTCTAAGAAATAGCCATGTCGCCGTGTCGAATTTGGTGGTCCACACCCATGTGAATGTGTGTGTACCATGGGGGGCGGACGCGGGGGAGGGGTGGATAGTGTTTGATTCCAGGAACATCATGTCATTTCTCCCAGGGATATTTTAATATATAAAACCCTATTGCTGTCACTCCAAATACATGTAACAATTAACGAGACTCGACATATAACTTCTTCGTACTAGGGATGTCATTGATACCCTCTAAATCGAAATACCAAATTTCCGGAATTCTGATTATCGCATTGACAAAATCATCATACCAACACACTATTTGAGCCCTAAAGAGCGCTGAGTGAAATATCTTTCTAGTGAGCAGGCTGTTTGTTTGTTTGTTTGTTAATTCTTTTATTTATCCTGCTTTACATAGGACCAGGTCCTGTTTGCGTAATGCAGCTCCGGTGCATATATATCAGTAGATGTTGATCATGATACATATACAATCAATTTCCTTCAGGGATTTTAAAATTTCTTCATGTGATATAATCATATAATCATATGAGAAATGAATAAAATATAATGCTGCAGATGTAATTACAGCTCTGTCGTCCTAGATTTCTATACCTTCTGGGTTGGGGCCAAGATGTGTAGATGTGTAGCTGTGCATTACGTATGTACAAAATATACACAGATGAGTCAAACTCACTTCGACTCTTCAAAGTTTGACTCTGCATGCTACTGACAGAGTCAAACAAATTTAACTCGCCAGGGTACATGAGTCAAAATGTGGTAAAAGACTTATTACATGGCAGAGTCAAATGAGCTAAAAAGTGAGTCAAGGTCACGTTGACTATGGCAAATGAGTCAAAATGACTAGGGTAGTTTTCTCAGTGTACAATCCTTAATATTTGTCGGATTCACTGAAAACTTGCATGTAACAAGAAAAAACAACAGAATCTTGAAAAAAGTGCTAAAGTGCTTTTTTGGCCTCATTATGTAACCACTTAGAACGGAAATGGGAATAGAGAAGATGTGTCTAACTCAGAGACTCCTCAAAGAACAAGGCAGTAGCTGCTGTTATGAGAGTATCTGCATGGAGATACCAAAATGGTATTGTTAAAAATTAGATTATCAGAAAGCTCCTACATAGTAAGAAAGCCCAATATAATGTCTTGGCTTTCAGGGGGTGTCAAAGTATTTCTGAAAGTCCATTCTGTTCGTATAGTGGAAATGTAAATACTAAAGCATGGCAGAGAAACGACCATTTTCGCGGCTCTCAGCAGTACAGTTAAACACCCTATTGTCTTTTATATCAGGTAATAAGGGGGGGGGGGGTAACATTGTAGCATTGGCGAAAACAGGGCTCTAGTCGTGAGCATGAATGACAATAATACAAGATGTTGTGCAAAGGGCCTTCCTTCTCCTACCAGTCCAACATCATTTGTCGGTGGCAGATGCCTTGATCACACTTCTAAGAGAACATCGGGTCAGACCAAGTATTGTAACTCCAAAACAGCAAAGCGTTAAGATATCCAATGATGTTATGCTCCCAAAAATGTTTTAGGGCAAAGGACAGCTGGTACTAGTGGAGATAGCATTGTAAAGTGATCGCTTGGAAAGTCGTTAATTATGGTAATACTAACCAGGGTCAGACAAGCTGAGATGAGATTGTCCGGAAAAACGTTCCTGGAAAAACGAAATATTAATTAGATTCCATGGATTATAGGTTCTGTTCGATACAGTAGTAGTATGACGTGGATTATTTAAATATCAGTAGGCAAAATATAGCTGGGATTTTGGTGATAGCTATACCTCATCAAAGGTGTCTTAGCCTTTTTTCTATTTCCCTGTAAACAGTTGTTTGGATAAAGCCTGCTAGTGATTAGAATCCAGTATGTGTGGTGATTTTGTGTAGGACTGCCAGCATAATACCAACTAGCAGGGAAAATGCCAATGGCGTGTGTGCCAGCTGTGTGCTGTCATTAGGCAATTTTTATATTGAATACTTTGGGTCCCTTAATTATGAAGATTAATATGTGTATAAGGGTACTTTGACCCTGTAAGACCCTAAGACATGATGTGTTCTATCATGAAAGTGATTTTGTGTCCAGAAAATCTATATCAATTTCCATCTATTGAACTTCGAACTGGCCGTATGGCGGTTTAAGCATCTCAATTTCTCAAATTGCTTCATCCCCTACTTTCCGAGCAGGCACAGAACCCAGGTAACAAGTTGAGGTTGGTTTTACGTTAGTTTAACGTCATTTAAGGAGTGGAAAAACGTTTATTTTGCATCTAGCCTAACTCCATTTCTTGGACTCAAATCAATGTTAAGTTAACGTTGAATAAACATTGATTTAATCCTCCATTCCAATGTAATAAGGTTCATTTCTATCTTTTTTTTTGTTCTGTATTTTGTCTTCAAGTTTACACAGCTCAGGTTATTAGATTCCGTCAATGAAGAGAACCACTACAGTCTATAGTAGGCATCCCGACTGGGAGGCTTATATGGCTGAAGAACCATACTCTGCCATTTGATCAAAGAAGCCAGGGTACATGCCTTAGATATAGGGACTCTATAGGTCAACTGAGTCTTTATCTATCTGTCAATGTTATAAGAAGGCTGTGTAACATAACATTCATCATAATACAGGCCTGATACCATCATTCTAACCGATTACCTATCGTAGCTATATCTATGCAATGAATGTTGATATAAAAATCATATGAATAGTAGAAACTATCATCATAATAGCTTATTTCAAACTGATATACAAAGGAAGTATCGAGCCTAATTCCATCAGCAGCTTAGCTGCCATCTGGTGGGTTAGCTGTGAGTCACCAAAAAACGTTAAAACAATGTTTAACCAAATGGTTCAGTCAACCTTGGTTTGAGTCCACATTCTGAACGTTGATCAACGTTGATTCAAAGTTATCTGGAAAACAATCATGTCCTAACTATATTCTAGCATCAAACCAATGTTTTTTAGAATAACATTTTCCTGAAGACATCATTGCAACGTTAAAATAGCGTCATTGAACTAACATCAATCAGTTAACCCTGAGTAAACCATTAGTGAACGTTGGTTAAGGTTCAGTTAACGTTTCTTGTTACCTGGGAACACTGAATCATATGGTTGTCAATGTTGATTCAATGTTGGACTGAATTTTGTGCTCACTGGTTGAGAGGAGTCACTTGATAACTCATCCCCCTTGGATGGGTTGACCTCCTCATTGATAGAATGACTACCACTCTGCTAACTCTCACCTGATCATGTCCATGAAGGTATCAGCCGTAGACACCTTGTGGGCAGTGGCCGGGTCTACAGGCCTGTGCACACCCACCAGGTCTCTTCCAGGTCTCACAGCAAAGATAAGGATAAACCCCTCCGTTATGGCAACAGTGGTCGACACTAAATAATACACCATGGTTCGAAGACCGATCTGTAAATTAAAAGAAAATGATACATATCAATAAGTCAAGATAAACTGGTCGTAGATTGCACCTGGACCTAGATTGCACCTAGTCATAGATTGCACAGGGAGATAGACTTTTAACTTGCATCACTTTGGTGAGACACGTACTATAAATAATGCTGTCATACATTGTGTTTATTGATGTGTGATTGCCAAATGGATGAATCATAATAACATGTCCGGCTGCCTTCCCTCTATCACTTAGTCAGTGCACCTGTGCATGAACCCAATGCATCAATCCTATATTCAGCACATGAGTCATCAAGACTGCCACATCACACTATTAATATTACTATTATTACATAAAGTGAACAGGTGCTTTACCGTAATGTATTCCAGGACATGGCCCCTATAGGGTAGCTTGATCTACAGTTAACCATAATACAGAAGCCGAGAAGGGCCAGAACCATGCAAAAATATATATCACTATTGAAAAAGTAAAATTTCCTCCAAAAAACAACAACATTTATTTCCCAGCTATCAAACTGTTAAAACAAAGTTGGTGTCGTAGATCTTTTACCTATCAAACTATGCAACCTATGCAAACCAATGATAAGGCGAGTAGGGCAGTAGGAGTGTGGGTAAGTAGGGTGGGTGCGGCATGGCATGGCAGGGCATGGCAGGGCATGGCAGGGCAGGGCAGGGAAGGACATGGCAAGGCTCCCTCCCTCCTTCCTTCCTTCCTTCCTTCCTTCTTTCCTTCCTTCCTTCCTTCCTTCTTTCCTTCCTTCCTTCCGTGCTTCCTTCCTCCCTCGCTCCCTCGCTCGCTCCCTCCCTCCCTCGCTCCCTCGCTCCCGCCCTCCCTCCCTCCCTCCCTCCCTCCCCCTCCCTCCCTCCCTCCCTCCCTCCCTCCCTCCCTCCCTCCCTCCCTCCCTCCCTCCCTCCCTCCCTCCCTCCCTCCCTCCCTCCCTCACTCACTCACTCACTCACTCACTCACTCACTCACTTCACTCCCTCCGCTATTACTTCTTCCACTCCCCCAATCACTTACTAACCAACTCCCCTGCACCCACTCCTCTCCCAATGCACGTGCTGCCCTAATCACCGACCCCCTATTCCCCTGCCCATACACAGCCCTGCTCACACATTCCCCTACTCACCTCCTTGCAAAAGCCCCCCTTCCTTCACATAAATCTGTGGAGCCCGTACCCTGCTCACCCCTGCCAGTCCCTTCCTAGCCCCTGCCTGTCCCCTGCCAATCCCTGCCGAGCTAATGTCCCTACCCATCCTCACCTTGTCCTGACCTGCCTTGTGCTTCCCTGCCATGCTACACACTTCCCTGGTAAGCTCTACCATGCCATGTCATGCCTTGTCATGCTAAACCATACTGCACCCTGCTGTGCCTTGCCCTGTCATGCCCTAGCCTGCCATGCTACGTCCCACCATGCCATGCCGTGCCCTGCGATACCATGCCCTACCATACCCAAACATCCCCTGCCTTGCCCTGCCCTGCCCTGCTATGCTACACCTTGCCCTGTCATACCATATGATGCCCTGCCATGCCCTACCATACCCTGCAATACCCTGCCCCGTCTATACCTTTTTCATACCCTTCTTACCTCCCAGGCTTAAAGGATACCTTGTTAAAACCTGTGATCCATGATAAGTCCTCGTTTTGTGTATCACAGTACACTTTCAGTGTTACTCTTCCCAGCAAAGGACAAATAGAGACAATATTATACATAAATAACTACATGATTAATGTGGATATCTCAGGGTAAATCGCTGACCCTAGATCAAGCTACTCTAGTTGCCTCTAGTTGAGTATCTGGACCAAACACCCACAGATCTAGTCATTGACCCTAACACCAGTTTATTGAGATCCGTTTATGATAGATTTGCGATATATGAAGTATGAACACTTCTGTGTGATTCCTATACTAATAAGTACTAGAGGTGGAGGTTTCTCACCATAGGTGCGCTGGCAAAATTGTCCGGGTCAGACATTTTTGGTAAAAGTAATCTTTGAGCCTCCCACAGGCCTCCAAAGAACCAAAAATGGGCCATAATAGGCCCCGGACATGTTTGTCCTACTGTATTTTGTCGAAAAAGGAATGCAATTCTTATCATTTTTCCCCAAGAAGCCTATTCGAATGTAGTTTGGGATTGCCTGTTGTTTAACAACAGGGGGAGGTGGATTTGGAGGGAGGTTAAAATCTTTTGGAAGCCTTGATGGGAGGGGGGGGGGGGGATTCAGACCCATCGGGGGGGGGGGGGGGTCACACAACCTGTATTGAGTGAAAAAGCCTGCGTGATCTGGCTAAAATGTTAGTAGGTGATACAGACCTTTAGCTAATCCAACTCAACTCATTTAATGCAGACATAGCAATACTAAAGGCATAGACTAAGTCTGCGTTAAATGAGCTACGTCATTGTTACGCCAATTACTTGTATTGATATATCCAAAAAAGGCCCTCGGTAGGTTCGAATCCAGGATGGTGGAAGGTTTTACACACAAGTGCATGCTCTTTATCAAACGTTAGATTTATATGTAGCTAGATATCAGTCCAGATTGACACAAGATGGAGCCAATATAAAGGGAATCTCGGTCATAAGGTAGTTCTCAAGGTTCAACCAGGAGACAGATCAGGGGATTGTGCCTTAGGCCTTTAAAGATGGTGTATCAGCTAATAGACTTCCCAAACCTTTTCTTCAAAATGGATATAATTTTAATGTCAAGGGATTTGTTATTATTTTAGCTGATATGCAGTGCTCAATGTTAAATATATTTGTCTATAAATGCATGATTTGAGATAGAAAACAATGTTGCTTATTCACCTCACTGACTCAGTGTCCCCCCTATGTGAGCATAGGGTAGGTTCACCCTAAGTCAAACTCATACCTTGAGTCAACCACTTTTGACATGAAATTACAAGTTTAGTATGTATCTGGTGACAATAAACTCCCACTGATTTAAGAATTGAAGTGTTTCCAAATATAAACTGCACATAGCATCTGCATCATCACTCTTTTTCACACTGTAAAATCAGTCAAAAGTACCCCTGTTTGACCTGTTTTGACAAACAGAGAATGAAAATCTCTCCATTGTTCATTCTCTTTGGTAGTTGATTTGAAGTATTTGTCCCTTTCATACAAGGTGTCGATCGGTTTTGTGAGCTGGCTATGTATCTAAATTACACAAATCATGACTTTATTGAGCAAAATTAATTTCCTAAATTATTTTAGGACTGATTTTGTAAGGTATACTCATTTCACCTTAAGTCAGCCATGAATTCACCCTAAGTCAGCCACCTCATATCCTAAGTCAACCATGGAGTTTTCTTCTCTGGAATACCCCCTCGAATTCTCTCACCCTGAATTTCCGTCTAAGATCTTGCCCCCTACCTTGTTAATACCTCCTCCTTCCAGAATACCCTCTTCTACTACAGGGTTAAGGGGGTAGAGGGGGTAGAGCCCCCTGTATATTCAATAGAACTCCATACTGCATGTCTATAATGTTACATTTAGTCCTCATTGCTCATACAAGTGATATTTACTTGTATCGATAGCTCATAATGCAGTTGTATTCACCTGAGGTACAGTACTGGCATTGTCTTGATGCTTTCATATTCAATAAATTGTTTTCTTCTCTATTGCTGGTTGTAACATATTGATATATGATTCATGCATTCATCTATTGATGAAAATCAGATAATTACTAAATTATGCCACATATTTCTGGTGGTTGTAATATGGCTGACTCAAGGTCATTTTGGCTGACTTAGGGTGAAAGGGGGCAATTCTGAATACTCTGATAAATCATGGAATTAAAGATAAACTGATATATAGCATTGTAAGACATCATGAATGTTACTCTCCAGAGCAATAGCTAAATTTTGGTTCAATTCTGAAGGATATGCACAAAAAACTCTAGGAGGAATTAGACCTGAAAGGTAGCTCATAAAAAAACATGGATCAGACCGGTTGAAAGTGGTGAACCTACCCTACTGGGAACTGAGCTAATAGGGAAAGCACTGAGCCATGCAGTATAAACACATAAGAAGTTTTAGTGTCAACCTACAGTAAAAAAAATTGCACTGCATGTGCTCATCTTATAGATTAAGACACTGCCAATAATTTTAAAAGTTAGGGAAGATGTATGTGATAGGATATACAAATATACAGCAGTCCAACATTATAGCACTCCAATGCACTATATGGGTATATATCTAAAACTGGACATCGACATCTATGTATCAGAGTCCTTCTAACAGAAAGCTATATTCAGTCTCATCAAAGTAGAAATACATAGGTTGCTATATGAAGGAGAAGGCCATGTTCATGCCTATGTGTATGTCTGTGTGGGTGTACATGAGTCTGTGTCCATGAGTGTCTGTATTCATGCTACAGTCATAGGGTGTTTTTAGGCAAATTTCCCTTTTTTGCGATTTGAACTTTTTTCTCGCCAAATCAGGTGTTTTTAGGCAAATTTCACTTTTTTTGCGATTTTGAACTTTTTTCTCGCCAAATAGGTTTTTTTTAGGCGAATTTCACTTCTTTGCTATTTTGAACTTTTTTTTCACCAAAAGCTGCGGAATCTGCCTCCATGCGTGATCCCATTGATGGACTCGGGATAGACCCATGCATAGTGAAGACCTACATAGTGGACATGAGGTCAAGTTAAAAAGTGCAAGTCACTTGTTTTGCAACTTGCACTGAACTGAACCTAATAGCCCTTGACTGGATTGTCAACAATCAATTAAACTATGACCAAACTCTCTCTCTTTCGGAGACCAAATACACTATCAAATGATTTATATTTTTTCAAAATAACACCCTGTGTAGAATGGCTCGGTATTCAGGAATCCGACTGCGAATAAAACAATGTCAAATTCTAATTCTAAATACCTGAAAATTGAGAAATGCTGACGTTCACGGGTTATGTAGGAAATGTACTAAAAACAGCAAAAAAAGGCAACAAAACCCTAATTTTCTCAAAAACTGTTCAGTAGGATTTTTTCTAACTGAGGTTCCACTGTTTTCTACACTCATATCACACATTGGCATAGAGAATATATTGACACCTGGTCAGGATTTTGCGCTAGGAGCAATCTGTGAGGCGAAAAACAGCCAAAATGAGCCACTGGTCTGAAGTATAAAACTGGGCATCGATCACTATAGAGCTACCAAGAGACAGAGAATCGATGTCCAGTAATAAGAATATGATAAGACTAAAAAATCTCCAAACATTTAGCTGACACACCATCTTTAAAACAATAAACAAGCAATACCTTTCCAGTCTTGGCCAGGTCCAAGGTTGCTACGGTAGACACAAGGCTGGAGACGATGATGGGCACCATGAGCATGGACATGACTCTCAGCATCAGTTCTCCAGGGAAGTTAACGTAGGCAATGAGCCTGGTGGCCGCCCGGGGATTTGAGAAGGATGGCACAAAGCGCAGGCCTACTCCGAGACCCATTCCTCCAGCCACACCCAAGATAAGCAGCACGACAAACAGGTTCTGCCGCAACAACCACCGCCATTTAGGTCTGAAATAGATATGCTGTGTATTCCATGAGTAAATAAAACATCTTTATCTAGAGTCGTGTTGTAGAATTGGAAGTAGACTTTACAAAGGCAGCCTATTTTTAGAAAAAAAAGAGAAGATTTTGGGCCTAGAAAGAACCCTTATATTTAGAACACGCTAACATCTTTAGAAAGTCCATCCTTTGCTTGAGATCAGCTAACCTGCATGGGCTGTTTTGAGTACACTTTGTAAAATTCCGCGAACCTCTATTTTAAATTCTCACGAAGTTTCCTTTGCAAAATTACCCCCATGTTTTAAAAACGCTGACGTTCAGAGGCAAGAACAATGATATATTTGTGTTTCAGACCAGTCTGTGATATATTTACCAGTGTACCTTTGGAGAAAGTTGCATATACAAGGTTGTTTTGTAATTCACCATGGATGATATTTATGTAGTAGTTACAGGACTAGTTATAGGACGAGTACCAATCTGTATGCGAAATACAGTGAAGGAGCCTTATAGCCTACAGATTGGTACAAGGCCTATAACTACTTTATACCACTAGATGTATGCAGTATACAAGAGGTGTGAAATGCTTTGTTCTCCGTGCCCACTGTGGTATAATGCTACATATGTTTTTTCCCCGCTTATGGCAACCATTAATCCAGTTCAACGTTAAATCAACATTGAATCAACATTGACAAACAGCTTTCAATGTTGATTTAATGCTCTGTGCCCACTGGGATGAAGCAATTCTAGCTACCCGACTGTTGTTAAGGTTTTCTCACTATATCTTTGGGTCTTCTGTTCTTTGGACAAGGTCATTTTCTTTTCCTATAATTTATACAAAGCTTCGGCCTTCACCCCTACACTATGTGGGATTCATGTTAAATGTTGTTATTCCTGTCATTTTTTCTGTCCCTGTTCTCTGTCACATATATCATTGTCCCGCCTTAAAATGTTTCATTGGGGCTCTCCTACAATAGCCTTTAGTCTTCATTCCCTTCCATTCTTTAGCCCCTTACTAATTCACTCCAATTCTTAGACATGTTACTAAAGTTTTGTCTATTCTTCCATGTTTGACCTTGAGAAGTATGACCTTGATTTTGGCAAAGGTCATGCCACTTTTCTTTTTTGGACGTTGACTCCATTAACCCTTTAAGGACGAATGTCGCTAAAAGATTACATTTGTCGTCATAATCCACCACTGCAGTATTGGATAGTGTCTCAACACCATTGGATCGGCATGATGCTTGAATGCAGCACTGGCGTGTAACTTGCCAGGGCTGCATTCATGCATCGTGCCGACCAAGGACATGGTGCATTAAGGACAAGGTCTACAGGACTTTTGCAGCACTGTAAGCTTTAATTTGATATCAAATATGCCCATATTTGTCCATTATTGTCATGTTTTTCCCGTTAGAATTTGCAAAGAAGAAACTGGACTATAGGCCTGTTTCATTTATACCCACCCTACAGACAACCTAATTTATGGGGGTTCTCCAGGGAGGATTTTGACAACCTTTGGCTTAATAACTGAGAGATTATTTTGTATAAGGTCATCTTTTGGACTGATATAATCATGTTTTGCAGATGGTCAGTAATGTTTTCTTACCTTTGTTGCTGCTTCCCACTAAGCATCGATGCCTTCTGTTCAGTATTACACATGTTGAATGTCTCGCTAGATTCCCACCTAAAGAATTACATAAAAGACTATTAGTGAAGCCAATCGTAAGACTATTATTTAGAGAATCAAAATGAAAATGCTCATGTACATTCATACATGTACATGGGCATTTTCGACCAATAATCCTGTTCGGGGCGAAAAGAAATGGGTGTATTCTATGTGTTGTTGACTTTTAGAGCCGTTTCGTATTTGTCAAACCTCCGAATCCAGGATGTTGCACGTAAAATAAAGTCCTGTGATCCTCCTCTGGTATTCACCGCTGTAAAGCTACGTGTATCTTTTATTAAGACAACCCTGTACACAGAGAGAAGTAAAGGCGTCACCATGACAATTCTAACCGATGATGACTCTGGTAGAGGGGTCACAGCTAAGCCAGTCTTACCCCTTTGTCCTTGTACAACTACCTCCAGTGCAGAGTCAAGTGCAGTTGACTCTGCCCACAGTAGAGCAGGGGCGAATAATTACATAATGATAAAAACATGATTAAAAAGAAATTGAAATACTTCATGATGTTTCACTTAAACAGTCCATAATGCATCACTAATATGGACAAGACCTTGTATTTATGGTTCAAAAGGGATAACTCAGTACATATCGATCAGAGTGAATATGTTTCGAAAGATATTCCTAGGTTGACCATCTCTAAGTGGAGCATTCACTACATTATTAAGGAACTGGATAAACATAAGTCTTCGGGCATAGAAGGTGTTGGGTGTGACATGATGATCTCTGCTATGCTCTGCCTAATAGACCAATTTACCCATTTATGTCAAGTAAGTGTGGATACAGGGATTTTCCCGCATGGGGAGATGCATTGGCAAAACCAATACCTAAGGATGGAGATCTCAGCGATGTAAGAAACTGGAGGCCGATTTCATTGTTACCGGTTACCTCCAAAGTATTACAATTTCTTCAGTGAACAAATGGCTATCTCAGGAAATTTTAGTGACAATCAATACGGGTATAAGCGCGGTTCTGGCACAAGTGATGCTACTTTTGACTTGGTAAATGACATGCATGACTTTAGAAGTCAACGCCTTTTAGGGGGAGCTCTTTTTGACTTTACAAAGGCGTTTGACAGCGTAATACATTCCAAACTGCTTAGTAAAATTGCTGATCTTGGTCTGAATTATAATAATTACAAATGGTTTGTAAGCTATCTGGGGAATAGGAGCCAAAGAACTACCTTTGCCTGGAACGTCTCTGAAACAAATAAAGCAAATTATGGGGTACCACAAGGATCGGTGCTAGGGCCTGTACATTGATGATGTGACAAAAATCATGAAAGACGCCAAAATAAAAATTTATTTTGGTCACAAAGATGTGAAAACGGTTGAAAGAGTTTTGGAGTCGGAATCAAGGGTTTTTGCAGACTGGGTTCACAAAAACAGTTTGACAATAAATCCTAAAAAGACTGAATATATGTGGCTTGCAAGCAAATATAAATTAAAGAGATGTGCTGACACCAATATATCATTCTATGGTCAACGAGTACGAACTGTACAACATTTCCCATATTAGGTGTAACATTGGATAGTTCATTATCATTTGATAAACAGGTTAAACTACTCAAAGAAATATCTGTAATAAATTATTTAGGTTTGCAGCGCTTAGGGAATGGCTGACTAGGGATTATAGTATCCTGATATATAAATGTACGATACATCCGATAGTGGAATACTGCAGCTTCATAACGACAAGTTGTAATTAAGATGGTTTAAAGCAGCTGCAGGGACTGCAGAATAGAGCATTACGAATTTGTTTGAAATGTAATATACGAAAGAACCATGTCACAGAGTTACATGAAATATGTGTTATTGAAACTGTACAAAGACGCATGGACATGGTGTTATTGAGTCTAATGTTTACACGATCACTAAAATTAAGATGTGTAAATGATAACCCTGATGGAATGGGAACTGTCACCCGCAACAGTACAAGGGTGTGCTTTGCACTGCCAAATCTAACTGGACACTTCAACAAAAGATCACCCTACTACAGGGGAGTTGTTCTTTGGAATACCCTGTCATCGGGCATCCATAAAGCAACAAGCAAAGTCAAATTCAAAGCTGAAATTGATAAGATAAAGGATTTGCGAGCAAAAATCAAGAAGGGTTATAACTAAAACACAGTTGTTTGGGAAATGGCATCTCCTAACTGAGGGCTTAGGTTTAGTGTGAGCCCCTGAACTCGTTGTGAGATGCCTAATAATTAAGCTTACCTGAAAGAGTACGAAAACATTGAATTGTATGTATGTATTATTTATCTGCAACAAATATCAATCATCTACTCTTATGCAACATAACCAGTATGTCCATCGGGTTATTATACCAATCTTATAATTGCTGTCTGCTTTGTCTTATGTAACTCATATCACTATAAACCAACCCCCATTACATTAAAATCACCAAGTGTATTTACAAACAACAACCTGTAAGAGCACTTGTGTAAAAATTGAATTGTATAAACTCATCAAACATATTTGCATATTATAATCTTTGATCATTGGCATTTTTATCTGTATATATGTTACTCATTTTGAAATCACATGGTTCAAGTGATACTTATACACATAAACGGTTCTGTTTGTAAGCATCATTTAAATCCTCGTCAAGACGGATTGTTGCAAGTAAACACGTCCAAAAAAAGAAAAAAAAGTTTAGTATAGGACAGAATGGGTTTTTGAATTATTAGGTCACTTTAGTACATGATATAAACCTATTCCCATAGGGAGCCTGTACTGCAAGCATTTGCGAAGAAAATGGTATATATGTGACCCGGTTTCCTTAATAGTCAAGATAGAGGCACAAAACTCTCCTGCCTCTAGTACAAGTCACACTGTAATTTATATTTCTCACATGCCTCATGTATGAAAATATCTAAATTGGTCTCTAAAAGGGTCCAGCTGTTCTTTGATATGTATTCAAGTGGGTCATTATTCATTGTATATGTAGATATGCAAACTACGCTATATTGATAGGTCCTACCAATTAATGTTCATGAAACACATGGACAAGTCATTTTCTATAAAGTACTCACCAGGTGGTTACTCTGAAAGTACTTATATTTACGGGTATACATTTTTGCGGAGGTTTCACCAAAGACTAATTGGCAGGTATTTATTCCATACTGAAGCATACAAGAATTTCGCGGATTTCCGCGAATATAGCGAAAACGGATACCCAGCGAAATAAAGTATGACCACAGTAACAATATTTTGAGAAGTGATGCTTATGCGGATTATCCGAATCTGCCAGGGGTCATAGCTAATTTTGCATACTGGTACATAATTAGTATATTATAATAAGCGGGCAAAATAGCGGATTGACTATGGTAAAATATTATGTCCAAATCTTCCAGAAATGATATAATGCCTTCAGATATGGGTAATATCATGAGGGATAGGCAGAGTGAGGGATAGTCACAATGAGGGATAGGTAGGCTGGGAAAATTAAGGATAGGTACAAATTATTGTAGACATGGTGAGGATTGTTATGTTTAACAGATTGGCATAGTTAAAAATATGGATGATGCTGATTAAACATGACGAATAGACAGAGTGAGGGATAGTCACAATGAGGGATAGGTAGGCTGGGTGATAGGCAGATTGGGGAAAGGTAGACTCAGGGATAGGTAGGCACAGAAAGTGGCCAGGAGTAACAAGGAGAGGGGTAGGCTTTAGCCTTTAAGCTTTTGGAGGGATGAGCTAATCCAAGAGAAGATTCTAATTCAAGGGATAGGTAACTTGAGGGATAGGTAGGCTGAGGGATAGGCAGTGTGCAGGATAGGTAGAGTGATTCACAGGAAGAATGCCTGTCAGATTGAGGGATAGGCCAATTTTGAATAGGTAGATTGAGGTACTGATTTTGATTGACAGGTTTATATATAAATAATGTTCCAAACATTTTCAACATTATTTTGTACATTTTCTTAATACTTTGCATCATCAAACATCATTTTTTGAGTGGATTTGATCAGCTTTTGAGAATCAAGACCACAAGATTTGGATTCAGCAGGATTCTTTGGTCTAGGAAACCCCTTCTTTTCATTTGGGATCACTGTAATAAAAGACACAAAGAACTGCATAAAACCCCCCATTCTCCATACTTTTCAATACTCAGCACAAAAGGTCGCCCACTTTCATGGGGCTTGAGGAGGGGTGGCTTGTCACACTATACCCATAGGCGAAGCTCTAAGTCAGACCTCCTACCCTATATGCTTCTTGCTCTAGATATATATAGCCTACCTTACTAAAATCTATATAACCTTTGCCCTCCAAAATGAGAATGATGCCCCATATCCAGGAGTTGTGCCCATCCCCTAAAGCGGCCTATGGACGGCGAGGCCTCCTTCCACTCTGACACACATACCTGACGTGCCTGAATCTACGATTGTAGCACCGCCATGGGTGTATGGTAGTAGGCCTAGTTATTGTTGAGGTCTAGATGGGGGTGCAGATGGGTCCCCCCTAAGGTCTGAAAGTCGCCGAAATTAAGGGATCCAGGTCACAAAGTCGCTTTTTTGGGCCCTTTATCCTATAGTCATTTTTGACCAAAAGTCGTTTTCATGATTGCCTTAGGTCGAAAGTCGCCTCCAAAACAGCCCAGGTCGCCAGGTCGCTTTTGACCCATCTGCACTCACCTACATAGAAGTGGCAGTGTTACTAACATGGCTCTGCAGGCACCGTGCCAAATACAAGACAGGTCACAGTAGATCCAGCCCATAGATGTAGGTGTCAAGTCAAATAGGGGCTGCTGCTTTTACATGTGACCTACATCTGTTTATAAAAGTGACCTCAATTAATCCCCCATAGTTTTTATGTGACGGATCAGAACACCTCTCACAAGGCAACTTAAAACATGTCTCACAGGTACAATAATATTATGTCATATTTCAAGCTGCAGATGGCATTAAAGTATTAATTGACAAGGGCTACGTCATGGTATTTACACTTTTTCGAGATTTTCACTGGAGCCCCCCCCCCCCCCCCTCAAAAAAAAAAATCGATGGTGCGAACCTGTAGATAACGGCTGTGATTGAACGGTTGTCATATAGATGGGGGGGGGGGGGTACTTTGTACTATTTGTAAAAGAGCGATAACTCTCATACAGCTTCCACTAATAATGAGCATCCTCCAACAACGAGGAATGCCCCCCTCGAGAAAATGCCCTGAATGTATCATATCCCCAGGGGCCAGTGGATGCTCCAAGAATGCCTCCAGCGTCCTCCCAGACGACTGCCAGACTCCTAGACAGCTCCAAGGAGCTTCTAGATGACTCCCAGGGGCTCCTAGATGGGGAATGGTTGAGCCATTGGCGTCCAAATAAGAAATATATTAAGTGTCAGACATTGCATATGCCTGCATGGTTCCATGGTACATGTCAAGAGGGTGCCTACCCTGTCATTCACAATGTTGATCTGGACATATACACTGTTTTCACTACAGACTCTTCCAATGTAAGCTGCACCCGTAATGAGGCGTTTGGTCTTCACTTTACACAATGCGTGCATGTAGTGTGACACCTGAATGTACATATTCACAATCTAAAATGGTTATATAACTAGATAAATCTACCGTTAAGCCTTGTAAACCAGCTGAACCCACGTATAAGCCGCCCTCTAGATTTGAGATAATCCTATATATGCCGAATAGGGGGTGTGATTATGGCGACTTTAGTACTGTAGTATACATATAAAGACCCTACATACCGGCAGGCATGTTTGCTATCAAATGAAAGCTGGTTCTGAATCGTGTACAAGCCGCGGCTTGTACGCGAGACCTCACGGTAGATTTACATCTTAATTCGGTAAAAGATTATTTACAAAAAACAATCAGGTGTTGCACCGCTATCTGGGGACCAAACCAGGGAACTGTCAATTCACTGTCTCATACTCTCCTGATTGAGTTAGTAGGGCTGGTGCAACACTAAATAGTATTTGATATGTGCCAAATCATCGGGCATACCCTCCCCACCCTTCATTGAAATTAAACATAAAAACAATATATATACAGCAACCATGTTCACTGTATCGATGATCTATGACAGATCGAATTGCTCTCATATTGTTCATTCAAATATAATTAAAACATCGTCAAAATCTATAATAGGCCTACATTTTATTTGTGTATTTTGATGGGTCAAAACATATCATTCACTGTCATATTAAACAATTCACCTGTGTATGCTTTATTCTGCATAGACCTATAAACCATTATAAGGATGAATGCAGCCCTTATGCCCGCTCATATATGTAATATGCTAATCATTTATGGAATTAAAAATGTCATCCTACATCTGAACCAAATGGTATTTTCTCTGGTCAATCTCTATCTGAAAACGTCAGCAGTCCAACATTATAGCACTCCAACGTACACTCTGGATATGTATCTAAATCTGAACATCGACATTCATCTAACAGAAGCCATGTGACAAAAAGTCATATCCAGTCCCATCCAGATATATACATCCTTATGTAGCGATATGAAAGAGAAATTATACATGTGTCTGTCCATGTGTGTCTGTTTCCCTGTGTGTCAATGTGTGTCTATGTGTGCACATATATGTGGCCATGTGTGTGCCCATACTCGATTATATCATAGTCAGTCTTTGCGAAACTTTTTCACCATGCAGGACAGTCGGTCCTGCAGCTAGCTAATTTTGCAAGACCGAGTAGATTTTGCAGTACCGGATAATATTTTAGAATAGCATTTTATAAAAGCATACAATAACATATGTTATAACATAATACAAATTTATATTATGTTACATGCAGGTTAAATTACGTAGGTGGATGGTCGTAGTTTAAGGTTAGATAAACGCAAAAAGGTGGACTCAATGTCAACTTCATTGATCATGTAACCTACACCACGATTTTAGCAGCATATTGTCATTAGCAATGAAACATATGCTGCTTAAAATGTGCTGCATAAATGTGTTTCAAATGATTAAAGGGAATTGCTACATAGATATTCTATTGATTTCTGCATATGACATAATTAGTTTAATGTATATTAGGAAGTAGAAAATGCAAAGAAATAGGCATGCTCAATTCTATAGGGAGGCCACTTAAAAAGCTAGGGTTAGCTACCCAGCAAACTGGTGTGATCCCTCGCCATGGCTGGTGATGCATGGTGACTACTATTTAGTTTAATTTGCCAGACTTATACACGGACTGGCTCTGTGCGTACTCAAGCCACCGTACACAGCGTGTGATTTGTAACAGTCATCTCTCAGACAAGAGACCCATTTCCTTTGAGGGATTCATCCTGGGGCCCCTTTTGTTGATTTGCTTTGTTAACAAACTGCCAAACATTGTCCGCCATAATGAAATAATAATGTATGCAGACGACATGGTATTTTATGTTGCCAATGCCTGTCCGCATCTATCTACTATGCTGCTACAGAAAGATGCCACTCTAATTTATGATTGGTTCAGTGCCAGTGGGCTCTGTATCAACACAGACAAGACACAAGTTATAAGCTTTCCTAGCCATAGAACTGCAAACACACTAACCCTTACAAATAAACATGGGTGGGCATATTTTGAAACAATGCAGTGAGTATGAATATCTGGGTATTGTACTAGACACAAGAATGAACCTTGATAAAACTATGAATAAGTCAGTCAGTTACGCCGCTAGTAGACTATGTTCGGTAAGATAAGATACCAAATATCCAAACGTGTAGCCTGCCTAGTGTTTAAACAAACTATAGCCCCGGCTTGAGTATTGTGGCTACCTATATAATGGACTCACTCTAGATCATCAAAGGAAACTACAACGAGTCCAAAAGGCAAAGTTTATATCCTAACTATAGCTTCAGTCATAAAGAGCAGGTAAAACGTTTAAAACTTCCACAAATGCACTCGGTAACAGAGGTCGGGGGGGGGGGGGGGTGTACAACCGCTATCTGTATCATAACCGCTGTATTAACTACATATAGAGGTTGACCATCCGACCGCTATCTGTATAAAAAAAACGCTATCTGTAGTAACCATACAACCGCTATCTGTACCCAGCCAGCAATGGTCCCTGGGGCCCATTTGTGTTTTACATGGGCCATCTGGGTTTGCCCATATCTGAGTTTTCCTCATTTTTGTCCAGAGCTACCAGTGATATTCCAAGTGGGCTAAGCCCACCAACAATTTTTTTTCTAAAATATGTTGTAAATACTTTGAAACATACTCATCTTTGGTTGTTTTTAGAAAATTATAATTTAAAGTACCATTTTCATGGATTTGTGTCGAAGCGGGTTTTGCCTGGGCTTTGTCTAGTTAAAGTGAGCTAAAATGTCCTTGGGACTTCTATGGGGGTAAACCTGGGCTTCTAGGTAGGCCCCAGCTGGGCTTAACCAACAGACAAAATTTCAAATTTAAACATTTAACTACATTTGAAATACTTTAATTTGTATCCATTAGCAGTGATTCTTTGAAATTAACATTTTAAGTAAAGTTGCTATGCTGTTATGTCAAGATGGGTTTCACTTGGGATGGGTTCGGGCAAAGTGGGTTAAAGGGTCAATGGGCTTTACATGGGCATTGAATGTACCGTGAGGTGAGTCCCATTTGGGTTAGCCCACCACTTAACTCTCTGGGCTGAGACCATCAACTAAACTTTCATGGCTACTTTTCAAATCCCATTCCCTCTCATGGATGGGATTCATCTGGGCTGGACCTGGGCCAAGTGGGCAAGTCATGTTCTTGAATAAACCACTAGATGTCCACGTTGTAAGTGATACCACATTAATGTCCAAAAGAGCTTTTTACATTTGAATTACAAAAGTTTATGGATTCTCAATAATTCCAGAATGGCTAGGAATATAACAGATTTTATAATAGGTTCTGGGAATGCTCTGTTTTATAACCCCATTCTGCACACGAATATGGAAACAACCAACACCCTGATACAAACACCTGTTCCCTAAATGTCAGGAAAATACATAATCCTGCCACTGACTGAGTTCTCACACACAGGCTACTTGCATGCTGGCTGCATCACATAAGTTAGGAAATGTGTCCAGCCCAAGAGTAAGTCAGCTAAAGGATGCATTGCTTTACCCTCTGAATGGTGGAGAAAGAGATTCCTACCTATATGGAGGAACAAACTTATCTGGGAGATGGGTGATAACATATCAAATAATGGCAAACAACTACAGTAGAGGTTCACAGTCCTATATCCCCCCCCCCCCCCCCCAAAAAAAAAGAAAATTCAAGCAAGCCCATGTGGGTCCCGCCCTACACCCATATGGATACGCTCAATTAAAATCTGGGCAAGCCCATCTTGGTCCGAGCAGTTAGCCCAGGAAAAAAATGTGGTGGGCCCCATATGGACAAAGTGACGTGGGTCCCACCTTTAGACACATATGGGTCCCAGTAAGCAATGCTGACTGGGTAGTTACCAACGCTATCTGTTACAACTTTTTAGTCATTGAGAATAGGCACATCCAACCTCTATCTGTATCAATAAACGCTATCTGTAGCATACTAGAATGACAGTTGTTACTAAAAGATGACATTTGTCATCATGATGCACCAATGCAGCCCTAGTGAGTAACTCGCCAGTGCTACATTGGTGCATCATGCCAACCCTTTGGGAGTGTCTTAAGGACTCTCAGCACCCAAATACTACTTAAACAGTTTGGAGTGGATTATTCCAAAGGAATTTGTTCGAGCTGTAAAAATTGTGCATCATTTTAACCGGCTGTAATGGTTTTATCAAATTAGTTCCAAATATTGGGATTCTGGTAGCTGTGTAAGGTGAATGGAACAAAAACGTTCGTTTTTTGCTTCTTTTCCATCAAACAGCCTTTTGGAATGGAAATTGGACAAAATTCTTAAGTTTAGAAATTGAGGATTAATCTTGATGTCAATACCTGGGGTCCTTTTTTTCTTTTGTCTATATTCCAATTATTAAGGTCATTAGAGCTGTTTAAAGTTGCATAGCTACCAAAAAATGGTAAAAATGGCTATTTACCCCTATTATCGCCCATTCTTTTAACAAACCATGCAACTTTGAACAGCTCTACAGCCCTCAATGATCGGAATATCAAGAAAAGAAAAAAAAGGACCCCAGGTATTGACATCAAAATTAATTCCCAATTTCTAAACCTAAGAATTTTGTCCAATTTCCATCCCATAATGATGTTTGAAAAAAAGAAGCTAAAAATGACATTCCATGGCTGCTAAAATTAGAAAAAAATTGAAGGAAATTGATGAAGCCATTATAGACGGTTAAAATGATGCATAATATGTACAGCTCTAACACATTGTCCTACCCTTATGTCCTGCCCTACAATTGACCTACACATGTTCCCCGATTATATCTTGACCTTAGTTCACCTTTCCTGCATTGCCCGGCTCCCCAGTGGTATGGTTGATACATATAGCGCTGTTACTACAGATAGGCGTTCTCAGACCAACCACTATCTGTATCAAAGTGCTTAAATGTTTCTTAAGGAAGTAGCGTGTCCTACCCTGATGTCCTAATCTAAAATTGACCTATACATGTTCTCCGATTATATCTTGACCTTAGTTTGCCTTTCCTGCATTGCCTGGCTCCCCAGTGGTATGGTTAATATAGTTAGCATTGGTACTACAGACAGCAGTTGTCAAGCTAACCACTATCTGTATCAAGGTGCCTAAAAAGTTTGACAACAAAAAATGTCGCTGGCAACATTTTACCATAAAAATAAGTGCTGTCAACTTATTCATGGCAAAAAACTGCCATTATTGTTGGGAAACAAAAAAAACGACCAACTTTTTCTCAAATGTTACACTTTCTCACTTTTCTCATTAAGCAAACTTTAAAAAAAAAGTGACTTTGTCATAACTCTTGACACTTTTCTTGAAACTTCGGGAAATTGACTTTTTCACATTTTCTTACACTTTTCTCACCCAATTGCCCATTTTCAAGAAGTTTGACGTCTTTATGTTTTTTTTACCAGTTTCTCGACAAATTAGCCAGATTTTAGAAACTTGATATTTTCATGATTTTTCAAGGTTCTCGGCAAATTGGCCATTTTTTTGGGGAAAGTTGACTTTAAACATGTTTTGACAAATTTTTGGCCAAAGTAGCCATTTTCAGGAAAAACACAATCTCAAATAATAACTTCTTTTTTTTCAGATCAAAACAATGTTTGAAACAATGACCAATTTCGGAAAATTGATTTTTTCACATTTTCTTACGCTTTTCTTGCTAAATTGGCTGTTTTCAGGAATTTTGACTTTCTTTATGTTTTTTTTTCACCAGTTTCTTGCATTAGCCAGATTCTGAAAACTTGACTTTTTCATTATTTTTGACACTTTTCTCCAAATTGGCCATTTTCCAGAAACTTTTTTTTTAAAGATTATGATAACAAGATAACAATGTTTGAAACAAAGTCCTTGTCAAACCTATTTTGATACACTTAGCGTTGAGAGCTACACCAGATATGCTTGATACAGATAACACTTTGTTGATACACATAATTTGATACACATAGCGTTTTTTTTATGTAATAAACGATACTTTGTCTCTTTATGATATTGGTAGAGTATCAATTAAAGAACAAAGTCGACACAGTTCGGATCAAGTGTTACAGGTTGCAAATCAGGTTTATTCAGAGAACCTAGACAAGCAGTATCTATGTGTGCGAACTCCCTATAGAGTTCGGAACGGGTCAGTAGGCTAATCAGCCGTATTGATCACAGGGTCTCCTTGCCAGCGTGGCTCAGAGTAACCGACGAGTACCGCCAGATGCTGGGTATATATAGGCAGCCAGCCTGCGCGCGCACACGCAGACCGGAAGCCTATAGCGACCTCTGTCCATACCCCAAGCCCGGGGTAGGTGCTGCCACCTACCGTCGGACTGAAGGGTTCGGACTGAGCTCGCAACACAACATCCAACAGCACTCGTCATATAACATACCCGTATAACCCTAGCCCCTACACTACCCCCTACCAGATAATAACCGGGAGGTAAAAAATTAATTAAGGTTAAAGTCCGAAAACACTTCGGACTGGCATTATCTTATAAATACCACCTTAGGGGTTTATTAAAGTTATACCTTACAAACAATATGACGTATACTGTTGAACACAAAAAGGTATTAATAACACACATTTCTACACATATAGACCGTAATGACAATTACGCCCCATTCCCTAGGATAGATGGAGTTAATCTATACATATAGTATACAAACACTTGAAAAAGTACAATATCACAGTAAAAAATTTCGTCCCTTCAGGACCCCGAGCTAATTAAACTCGTAACGAATAACACTTATAAGTGATAAACAATACCACTTTCTTAAAGTTTTAAAGACATATTAAAGTATTATTACAAAAAGACATCATACGTGTAGCGAAGATCCGGATCCTCTGTTGATGGTGTTGCATTCCGCCCGGCTTTCAGAACCTACTTCGTTCAGCTCCTACTCACCGGAACGAGAAAGTTCATAGCTCATGCTCGGGAGCTTTTTAGGTGATAAATAGAGAGAAAAAAAATAGTCCTGCCTCCAGGCGATCTTCGGACTTATAATTAGGAGCACTCGGTCCTGATATCCATAGTTTATATATATAAAAAAAACATCCTGTATCGGATCCATGTTGGTAAAGTGCTCCAGTCCCGAGTTCAGCGTCCCTTCCGGATCTCCTTGTCCTCCTCCGTCAGTACCACCTGGCAGACTGGATCCTTGCGTAGCCAGCCTGCCGCGTTCCTCTGTCCGGACACTCCTAAACCCTTCCTAAGGGTTTTGCTTGTAGGGTTGGTATATTTAGGATACCCCCCCCTTTTCTCCTAATCGGCTCCTAGAATAGGATGAACTAGCCCGACTCGTCTCCGGAACCGGGTTGAGCCGGCTCCTCTTCCTCCTCGGAGTCCGACGCTGCTTCCGCCAGAGTCAGCTCCTGGAGCCAGAGCTCGATTTGAGCCCGAGTTCCATCCCATTCGTGCATTTCATGCGCGAAGCAGTCCCGGAACCGACGACGTTCGTGGTCCAGCTTTTCCTCGGCGTTCTTAACTGCCAGCTTCTGCTTCTTCCTTTCGGTTTTAGCAGCACATCGTTCAGTCCGAGCGTTTTCACGCTCTTCCTGTACGGACTCCGCAGCCGCTGCCTTCTGGGTAGCGACCTCCCTCTGATGGAGATGATGCACCGTGTTTAACGACAACATCGCCACCTCCTGACTCAGGCCAGCAAGCAACCGATGAAAATTGTCTTGCCATTGACCGAAGGCCTCCTGTCCGGCTTCATAGGAAGTGAAGTCGGCGGGAGGGAACGAAGGAGGGCTGTTCAGCCGCAAGACTAGACGCCCCTCCTCTGCGGTCTCGGGTGGGAGATCCGGGGTCTGAACTGGCTTCGGCGTTTTCTTTGCCGGAGCCTTGGTCTTACCGGTCTGGGTTAGAGTCTGCGACTCATCACCCGGAACCATGTTACTTTCGGGGAACTCCTCTGCGAAGGACCCCATCGTGCTGGAGTTCGGATCCTCCGGATCAGACCGAGGTGGCCTGCCCTGGGGACCCTTTTTCCAGTCAGTCGTGTGAGAGGTGAATGCCGGTCCTTTATAGCCCGGATCCGCCTTCTCCATAACGGATTTCCTTTCATCCGTTTTGGCCTTCTTAGAGTTGGCCTGCTCGGAAGACCCACTAGGTCTCTTCTGAGCGTGCCGCACCTTTCGCGTGCTGGTACGCTTCTGGTACTCCTCGAATTCATCGAAGAGCTCACCTTCCGGAACCCGGTTGTAGTTGCCGTCCGGGTTTACCTTGTAAAACACCCGGACCTTTCCTCTCTCGTTGGTGCCAAAATCCACCTCGAGATTCTCGTTCCGGCCCACTACTGGAGGGAAGTGGGCGTAGACTTCCTGATGGGCTGTCTGGATGCGTTCCGCTGCGACATCCAGAGCCAACCCGTGCTGCTTAGCAAGATGCCTGATGATATCGGCTCTAGTGTAGAACCAGCCACCATTCGGACAACCCTTGCTCTGCTTTGGACCCACACTCAAGCAGTCATACCGCATGTAGTGACGCAAATGAAAGCGGGTAACATGTCTTGCGTACCGAACCTTGCTAGGCCAAGTTCGGGGCGTTTCCAGTGTCTCGTCGATGTTCAGACAAGGCTCAAAGGGGCACTTGCTAAATGGATGCCATCTAGACATAGCCCATGCCAACTTAGCTTTCTGGAAGATTGAATGGTATTTGGTACTACCATTGCAAACCTTGTCCAGGAGCTCAAAGTGGTACAACTGTACCGACTTCTCGAGTGGATCGGTCTTAATCCACTCCTCGTCATCGGAGAGACCGTCAGGACCCACCTCTTCCGGAATGTGTGAGGCCCGCTTGTCCTTGACACAGTCATTCACACACATGGGTTTAAAATATTTAAACCCACTTGCAGCATTGGCTCGGAGTGCATTCCGGACCAGAACCTGAAGTTCGTCGTCCGGGAGAGAATTTTCATCCAATCCCTTCAGAACCGCTTCTACCTCCTCGTCGGATCGACCCCCCTTCCGAGAGGTTACCTTGATGGTCTCTCGTAGGTATTGGTCCCTCCGATTGGCCTTTTCCATTTGACTAGTGTCTGCAGACCTAGCCGCGGCCGTGTTCTGTTGGATCATTTCACCCTCCAGAGTGGCATCCAGAATGGACTCTTTGGTCTTCTGTTCCATACTCCGAGCCAGCTTCATTGCTGGCGTCAGAAGTCTCCTCTTCTCCCGCCGGCTATGCACGGTCTTGAATTCCGCTGCAGTTTGCAGGTCGTACTCCAAGGCCGCGATAAGTTCGGGACGTCCCTCGGTCTCAGCAACCAAGCGAGCTGTTTGCTAAGATCCTCCATTGCTGCCGTTAGGCGATCTGGGAACCAAGCCGGGAACCTGGCAGACAACTCGTCCAGCCCCCGGAAGGTTCGCATTTGGATCAGATCGAAGGATCTGACCTCTGTGGCGCTCATCTGGTCGATGATAGCACCTCGGAGCAGGGATGGGACGTCGGCTTCCTCCTTATCCCATGCGTCATGCCGATGTGGAGCGAGGATTTGCACCCCCGATCCAGTCGGACCACCACCTGCAGCCTGATCCAGTTTCCCGGCTTCCTCTGAAATATCCATGGTATTGGATGGTTCCAGAGCAGGCTCGGTAGACTGTGGAGGAGTATCCACTCGGACGGGTACCTCTTTTGGAGGAGGTAACTCCACCCGAACGGGTACCTCCTTCCTTGGCTCCAGGGGAGTCGGGAGGTTGAATGTGATGCCAGACAGCACATCCTGCACTACCTGGACCGTATGGGCTGCGGATGCTGTATCCATAGCTTCCTCGGTCCGAGGTGCCTCGGGGGGAACTACCGTTTTCGGACGGGCTCCCCCATGTCCCTTCGTACTAGCCATCGCAGCGGCTGTAGCAGCTACTGCTGAGCTGTTGTCTAACCCTCGCGAGAAGGACAACACGTCAACGGCTGAGGTCGGAGCAGCTGTTGTTACAACTGCCTTCCCACTACCTTTCCCCTTGGCCGGAATCGGTAGGTTGGACTTACTGGGACCCGGAGTCTTGACAGTTTTAGTGCTGTCAGACGTCGGCCCCTTCCCTGGCTGGTCCTTAGCTCCAGGCTTCGGATCAGCTTTCTTTTGACCTTTAGGCGCCTTCGTAGCAGGAGCCTTGGGGTCCACCGTCTTCGGATCCTTGGAGGCCGCTGCAGTGGCAGCCTTGGAACCCGGCTTCTTTGTACTCGCAGTACTTTCCTTCTTCAGAGCGGGCTTTTTAGGCTCGTCCTTTCCCGGAGGCTTCTTTCCCACACCAGAGTGTTTGATAGCCTTAGTGCTAGCCTTAGTATCGGCCGACTTGGACCGATCTCGGGTAGCACCCTTCCCACCGCGCGTCCTCGGACGTGAAGTGTCGGAATCACTTCCACTCCCCATAGACAGTTTGCGAGCAACCGTCTGCTTGAGGTTTGGTGATATGCTGAGACTGCATATCCGGGAGGGACGTGCAGTCGTCTCGGAAGGATCCACCGCTACCTGGGTGTAGGCGAGTCCTTGCAGCACTCCGGAGTCCTCGCTGCCGTCCGGCGACGGGGACTTTCGGATCGGGGACACGGCCGGATCTACACGGAGTTCCGACAGTGTCTGGCTCAACTCATCACCACTAGGGCTCTGAGCATCCATTGCCTCCTCGGTGGCGGATGCCACCTCGGAGTGTCTGGAAAGTTCGGATTGACGGAGCTGTTGCTCGGCCATCCTCACTTCGTCAAAGTGTCTTTCGACGGGAGTTTTGACGGGGAAAACACTAGTTCCCCGTCTCCCTCTTTGTCTCAGACGCACCAGGAAAGAGTACTCACTGCTTACAACTCTTTTACTGACTTTTCTCCTCTTCTAGCCGCCCAAAACACCAACTTCCACGCTGCCGACCAACACCGCTATTGACCGGGGCGAGCCCAAAATCAATATGGCGTTCCCTCGCTTTTGTTTTTAAAACAAAGCGCATGCGCAGCGTCTCGCGTGATTGGACGCGATCCCGTTACCCGGTGTGACCCAATTACTGTTTAATCAGGTCACGACCTTTCCCGCCCGCAGCTCGGGCTCGGGGAATCACACTGCTACGTAGGCGGCTCACAAAAGTCAAAATATACTTCGAATAAAGAGCTCATCAGGAGTATTAGTGGATATTTATGGGAAATCGAAGATTACCCCACCGGATTATCCGTCCACCACCCTCGGGGAGCACTCTTACATTCTTTTCATATTGACTCTGAGCGCCCCTGTTGGTAACATACATATAACATATAGGACAACACAGGACACCACACTCGTTGTGTAAACAAGCTAGGTTACAGCCCCTCTAGCCACCAGCCTTGGGCTTCGCCGAACGGGTTTCCCGTCCACCTCTCGTAACCTGGCCGAAGGACACTCGTTCTTAACTAAAACTCCAGCCTTGATTTTAGTTTTCCGTGCCCTTCTTCCTTCGCCTGCCGAGACTTTCTTTTTCACGGTCTTCCGGAGCTTCTTTTGTACCACTCTCTTAGGGGTATCCACTGACACCCCTTCCAAAGGTACAAATTTAGCCTCCGAAGTTCCCTTCTCCACCTCCGTTTCCGGGGTGAGCTCCCTTCCAGCCCAAGCACGCAACCGAGCCACATGGCTCGTCCGGATGCGTCCTGCTTCGGACTGAATCAACACAGTCGTTTGACTGATACATTTAACCACCGTGTGTGGTCCATCCCAGTTATTCGCCAGTTTGACGTTGCAGAGCGGTTCGTGTAGGCGGATCACTCTATCCCCCACTACGAATCGTCGTAACTTCAATCCGGTGTCATAACCCACCTTCTGCCAATTCGCAGCTTTGAGCAAATGAGCCCTAACTGTTTCGTAGGCAAATTTGAACCTCTCTCGTAGAGATTCCACAAATAGCACCGTACATGGTGCTTCCGGACTGATCCCTACCACCCCGAATACCAAATCCGCCGGCATGATTAAGTCCTCTCCGAACACCAAGAGGTTCGGTGTGCAATTTGTCGAAGTGTGGACCGTATTGTTATACGCATGCACCACAAATTCGCATTGATCATCCCAATCATCCATATGGGAGTTCACTAATGGCTTCAAAACCTGGATCAAGGTCCGATTGAACCGCTCCACCTGCCCGTCGGACTGTGGTCGGTACGGATTGGTCCGAGTTTTGCATATAGCCAACTGATGGCACATAGCTGTCCATAGTTTGGACTCAAATTCTCTCCCTTGATCGCTATGTAACATCAAAGGAGCCCCCAAATGGAGGATCCACCCCTTCACCAATGCTTCCGCACAAGTAGCAGCGGTATGATCCTCGAGTGGGTACACTCGGGTGTATTTCGTATAGTAGTCCGAGACCACCATCATACACGTATTACCTTTTGGAGTTGGTTTAACTCCACTGATAATGTCCACAGCTATTCGAGCAAATCTCACTCCGAATAGCTCTTGTTGCAGTGGCAATTTTCCTAATCCAGGACCAGGTTTGCCTAAACAACAGGCCGGACAGGTCTCGATCCACCTTAAAAGGTCGCCTGACATGCCGGGCCAGTAGTATCTCCGACTCAGCCTTTCCAACGAGCGTTTCTTTCCGAAATGCCCACTAGTGGAATGGCCGTGGCAGTAGTACAGGATGTCTTTCCTCATAGCAGCAGGGATTACCATTTGTAACACCCTCCGCTTTCCGGGACAAGTCTTCCACCTGCACAACAACGAGTCTCGGACCTCCAGTTCGTGGAACTGAGCCAAGAAACGTCGCATTTCACGGTTTTCCAGCGATATTTCGGGTCTCACTGGACAGACCCCAGTAGGGACAAGCTCCCTCAGTCGTGCTATGGTAGGATCGGCCATCTGGTACGTCCTTATAGTGTCGGTGGACCAATCCAACAGGTTTTGCAACAACCCATCATAAGGCAAACGCACACTCGCTACCACAGCATTGTGAGCACCACAATCCCCACACTCCGGACGCACACAACGGCGTACCGGACGTCTACTCAGACAGTCAGCATTAATATGCTTCGTGCCTGCTCGGTGCTGGATATGAGAGTTTTCCAGTCCGAACTCGCTGAGGTGATTCAACCACCGACCAATCATTCCCTCGGCGTCCTTAAAATTAAGGAGCCATCTCAAGGCCGAATGATCGGTACGGAGTGTGAAATTTCCTCCATATAAGAAGTGCCGAAACTTCTTCGTGTACACCACTACTGCGAGCAGCTCTCGCTTGGTAGTACAATAATTTCTCTGTGCCTTGTTCATACTGTTACTAGCGAACGCCAGCGGGACCTCTACTCCGTCCTGGATTTGGGACAATGCGGCCCCGATGCTCTCATTGCTCGCATCAGTGTCAAGGATGAAATGCCCCTTCTCCGTAGGGTATCTCAGCACCGGGGTGGTTCGGAACAACGCCTTAATCTCTTTGAAGGCTTCATTCTGTTCCATCCCCCATGGGAAGGGTTCTTTTTTCCTCCCCGGAGTCCAATGACTCAACCGTTGTAATGGCTGAGACACCCTAGAGAATCCGGGGATGAAGTCCCTGTAATAGGAACAGAACCCTAAAAAGGATCTGATATCCTTTGGTCCTTTTGGAACTTCCCAAGTCTCCACAGTCTCCAACTTAGCCGGATCAGCCTGCACACCTTCGGTGGAGATGATCCGGCCCAAATAGACCATGGACTTCCGAAAAAGTTCACATTTCTTCGGCTTTAATGTCAAGCCATTGGACCGAATTCGCTCCAAAACCTCTCCGAGGTTCAACGCACACTCTTCAAAAGTCTTGCCAAAGACAATAACATCATCCAAGTATACCAAACATTTGCGCCACAACAGATCACTCAGAAGAGTTTCCATCATAGCCTCAAAAGTGGCCGGGGCGTTGCACAACCCGAAGGGCATCAGCTCAAACTGATACAGTCCAATGTGACTTGTAAAAGCCGTTTTCTCCTTATCCTCCTCCTTCATCCCGATCTGCCAATATCCGGACTGCAAATCCAGGGTGCAGAACCATTGGTTCCCACCCAAGGAGTCCAGAGTCTCATCAATCCGGGGGAGAGGATATGCATTTTTCTTGGTTACCCCATTCAGGCGCCTATAGTCGATACAAAATCGGATAGACCCGTCCTTCTTAGTAACCATCTGGACCGGGCTGGACCAGGGGCTAGTGCTAGGCACGATCACCTTCTGTTCCAACATGGTCTTCACTTGTTCCTCTACCACCGCTTTCTTACCCAAAGGCAAGCGTCGGTAAGGCATCTTGAAAGGCTGTGCATCACCCGTATTGATAGAATGCAACACTTTGTCGGTTCGGCCCAAAGGCTCCCCCTCCACCTGCCATGCATCCTGATACTTCACTACCAGCCTCCTTAGGGAATCGAGATCCCTCCGATCCGTCAAATCCGTTTCGGAGATCATTTTCTCAAGTCCCTCACTCAGAACGGTCGGAGAAGGGTCACCCTTCATGCTCACCTGTCCAGCAGGCATCACTGCCTCACTGGTGAACACCTTCCCCAGTATTGTATCTTTCCTTAGATACTTCGGTTCCAACCCGGGGTTAGAAACCGGCACAACGGTCCAAGCACCATCACCCACCAGGGTGTCCATGCCCGTCAAACCGATACTACCCAACATGGCCACATCCGGCTCCACAACTGCCTCTTCCTCTCTCCTAAGCCCCTTGCTTCGGACCAGCACGTCACACGTCTGTCCGGGAGGAATCTTTACAGTTTGGACCACCGTTGCCACTGTCGACACTTGTCGGAGCACACATTGCTCTACCGCACGGTACGGGTGCTCTATCAGGAGTACCCTTGTACCCGGATTCAGGACCGCGTCATACAACGCCGAAAAATCCAATCCGAGTATACCGTCGTCTGCAATATCCGCAATGGTGGGAGAAGCCACATACTCCTTCCCTCCAATTCGGAGCGGTATGAACGCGCGCCCATACGTCTGCATACTTGACCCATCAGCCGAACAGGCGTTTACCCTCGTTTTGAAGTTATCACGACTATCCGGCATAAGAGCATAGAAGTTAGAGGAGATAAAGGAGTGGCTAGCTCCCGTATCTACTAAAAATTCGCCCGCTCTACCGGCCACAGTAACAGACACATACCACCGCCTCCCCCCCAGCGGAGACGGGTTTACAATAAAGCGTTTAAAATCCTTCGGAGCAGCCAAATCAAGGCCATGTTTCTTCAAATGGTCGAAACATGGATGATCCGGGGAAAGCTGGGTACTCCCTACCCACACGGTGTCTGTGACAGCCGCAACTTCCTCGTTCCGATCCGTAATGGGCCTCCCTGCCTCATTGCCGGGCAACTGTTGGACTGGAATGTTAACCAGGCCGGCATCCGAGCCCCTCAAGCTCGAAGCCACCCCTGATTCCCTTCCTGCCTTCGGAATTTCACTAGGCTCTACCTCTCTGGTATGTTGGCGTACATCATATGCAGGGGTCGTCCGCTCGCCTTCTCGGACCACCCCCTCTAGTTTCCCTCCTTCCCGGGAACTTTCGGAGTCGGAGCCGTACACTCCGCAGCAAAGTGACCGATCTCCAGGCACCTATAGCACTTGGCGGTCCGCCGATTGATCTTCCTCCTGTTAGGCTGTGTAGCCCCCTGAATGGAAGTCGTCATCTTCTCAAACAGCGATGTGAAAAACGCTGCGTCCATTATCGGAGCTTTTGGGTCCGATGATTCCTTCTTCGGAGGAGGGTTTCCACCCCCTTCCGGCTTCCTATTTTTCCACGGCGTTTTAGAGGAATTCCCATTCCTCTTAAACTGAGCTGCAGAAGCTATCGCCCCCTCTTCCTCACTGCCCGAACCATCAGACTGCTCCGGAGAACACTCTATAATGGCCGAGGCCCGGGTGGGCACCCGGTCCCCTAACAGTGACTTCTTGAGAGCATGTATGTCGATGGCCTTAAAAAGGTCATCTAATGACGTATCCGCTCTCCAGGTATCATACGCCACATGTTGTATTTCTGGGTCCCTCAGTCCAGCAACAAACTGAGAGAACAATTCCTTAGAGAATAAGGCATCATGGATTCCTGAAGCTGGATGTACCTTCTTCAGGAGTCTCATCAGTGCAAGTCCGAAAACCCTCGGGGCCTCGTGCTTGCCTTGCACTCGCTTCTTAAAAGCAACCATCGGGTCAATCCGAGCGGAGTCTCCGTATAGGATAGTTCCGATCTCTACCAGTTGTTTGAAAGTGCCGCGGGGTCCGCATTCATCTTTCCACTGCTCCACGGCCATCAGGCCATCTCCCAAGCGCAATCCCTTACAGACATACGGAATTGCATCCTGTTGATCCCACCCACTGAGGTTGATGTCCTCAACGGTGGCTCCCAACCACTCTTCCCAAGAGTTTTTCTGCCAGTAGGGAAAAGGCTCGCTAGCAATGCGTCTAGCAGCGTTGGATGACCCCCTAATTTTAGAGGTTATCGCCAGGCATTTAGAAATGGAAGCCGAGGCGTCTTTTTCTGTACCCACGTTGTGCAATCCGATCCCAGCTATTGCTGGATTTGTATCGTACAACTCTTGCAACTCTGTACTCAGAATTGTTCTCCTTGGAGCCCTCCTCGGACTCTTTGTGCCCGGAGTAATCCCCGGAGTAGCGCCTCTGGTAGGCACGTTATTCTGCCTCTCCAGATAGGTCTGGTAGGTACCATACGACACCAAATCCTTAGTGGGGTCCACACCTTGAGCGAACCACCAATTTTTCTCCTGGTCAGTCATATACTGACACTGCTGGGCCAGAGCGAGCAATCGCTGATGCGCCGCTTTCTCTTTTTCCAGTTCCTTGGCCTGTCTATCAGCCTCCTCCTCTTGCTGTGCCTCCGCCAATTTAGCTTTCGCAGCTTCACCGGCCGCTCGGAGCCCTTCTTGTCGAGCTCTCAAAACCGCCGCCTCCTGCTCTGCTAATTCCTCAGCGAGGGCTGCATTTTCCTTCATGCGTTCCTGTTGCTGCTCAAGATACTTGCGATACACATCTCGCCTCTCCAATTCCAAGTTTTTCTGTTCGTTGAACAGTATGTTTGCTTGGCATTCTCGCCATTGCGACAAACTCGAGGGAGTTAAGTCGGTCTTGGCCGCCTTATCTTGTTCGGATGCTTTCTTCAAGCGTTCCGAATCCAGTTGCTGCTCATCCAGTTTCAACTGAGAACGTGGACTTCGCACCAACTCCGATAATGACCTTCCCCTGCCCGCCGTGTTTACACCCGTCGGAGCCGAAAAGACCTGCTTCGGAATTGGACGGATACCACTGATACCCACCCTAGGTGAGTAATCACTCGCCCTACCTCTACCCCTTGCTCGGCCAACCTTTAGTGGTCGTCCTGGCGTTGAAGTAGACAAGGCACCTTCTACAGTCATCCCACGTCCCATAGGAAGATTTGGGGTGTCTGTAAAACTACTGTAATGAGGACCTTTCGGACTGTCATTATCAGCGGAAGCATACGAGGTACTGCTATCCTGTATACTTTCCCTGGTCTCTGACAAAAATTTCTCCAAAGAAGTTCTTTTTGCCTTCAGAATGTCACATTCTGACAGTAGACTTTGGCGAGCCTCCCGTAAGTCTTCAGTGTCCCGAACAAGTTCTGATCGGGTCTCCTCTGCTTCATGGATGACGGCATCTCGGGCCGCACAAATCTGATTCAGATCAGTGTTCGCCTGAACAAAGTCGGAACGGAGTCCCTGTAGATCAGCTTGTTTCTGATCGAACTCCACTCGAACCCTGCTAAGTGATTGCACCAGCTTCTCGTTCTCCTCCAACAAAGTTGAAAGCCTTGCGTCTTTCTCCTTGATTTTGGAAGCTCTATGTGTGACTGCACCTTCCAATGCAATCAGACTGCTTTTCCATTCATTCGACTGTTTCTGAATGGTCAACAACTCCATTTGGGCCATTTGCACACGCTCCTGTATTCTGGCCTCTCTCATGTCGTCGAAACGACGTTCCTCCAAGATGGTAGCCCTCCGTGGATTCGGAGCGGCTGATCTTGACCCACCAACGTTGAACATTGACAGGCTCATTTCATCTAATGAGTAATTCATTATTCCGGGACCCTGGTATCCCAAAAATGCGCTTGTCCTGGATGGAACATTCGCACTCCTGCGGGTATCTGCCTCCTTCACGGCATCTAACCCCTCCGGGGATGAGGCTGACGCCTCATCGGGAGACCTCGCTGCTCCGTCCAGAGCAGGAGGTCTGTGCTACTGCACAGGCTAACCTGCGTTTCACTCAGAACTGGTCACGGCACCAGTGTAATAAACGATACTTTGTCTCTTTATGATATTGGTAGAGTATCAATTAAAGAACAAAGTCGACACAGTTCGGATCAAGTGTTACAGGTTGCAAATCAGGTTTATTCAGAGAACCTAGACAAGCAGTATCTATGTGTGCGAACTCCCTATAGAGTTCGGAACGGGTCAGTAGGCTAATCAGCCGTATTGATCACAGGGTCTCCTTGCCAGCGTGGCTCAGAGTAACCGACGAGTACCGCCAGATGCTGGGTATATATAGGCAGCCAGCCTGCGCGCGCACACGCAGACCGGAAGCCTATAGCGACCTCTGTCCATACCCCAAGCCCGGGGTAGGTGCTGCCACCTACCGTCGGACTGAAGGGTTCGGACTGAGCTCGCAACTCAACATCCAACAGCACTCGTTATATAACATACCCGTATAACCCTAGCCCCTACACACATAGCAGTTGGATGGTCAACCTCTATATGTAGCTGATACAGATAGCCGTTATGATACAGATAGCGGTTGTACAGGGGGAGCAGCTTGGTTTCAGTCATGGAAGTCTGAAATGCAGACCTCTTACGCCCCACAAGAGAGCCTTTAATGCTCCCACATAGATCCCCTTTTTGAAGGGTCCTCAGTACCTCAGGAGCCTGTGCCCGGGCTCAACCACAGCCCCTGCTTCCGGCCCTGGGGCCCTTAATGGGGGGGGGGGGGTCCCAATGTCCAATGTCGACTTTAAGAATTGTCCATGTCGCCATATCGATTTTAAGAAATGATTCATGCCCCATGTCACTATCTATTTATTCCTCATGTCCCATGTCACTAAGGCCCGAAATGGCCCATGTCGCCATGTCGAATTTAAGGGTCTAGGGCCATGGCCCTGTCCACTACCACCGGGTAGCGGCGGCCCTGGGTTGGGATGGGGTTAAGGAGGGCGGTGGGGGGAGGGGACTCCCTCAGCTTTGGTTACTGTGTGTGAACACGATTCCATGCGAAAGGGTATATTTTTGGACCCTAGGCACGGACCAATGAGGGCTCTTGAAAAGGGGGGCCTTTTAAGCTGTTTTGGAGGGAAATAGGGATATCTTTAGACCTTATTGCTCGACACTTGTAGCTGGAAATATTATTCATTTCCTGTCAACATAAGAAATATTATGGTACATTTTAGGCCTACCTTTTTTAGGTTTCTTATATACCTTTTCTTGGCCACCCTTGATAAGGGTATATTTTTCCTGGTCTCCCTTGATTAGGGTATGTTTTGTGCTCAATGTTTCCTGGTGCTATTCTGTTGAATTATATCCCGTGATAAAGGTGTCAAATTCAAGATGTTGTTCACACATGTATAGTACCTATTCCGCATAAGCTAGATGATCACTGTACAGCGCCATCTTGTCTGGTACCAGTGCTCTTTCCTCTGCTAACTATAGAAGCCTGCTGCTTAGCTGAAGCTGGTTCCTGTCATGACCGAAATTTGGTGTTTTAGGGGTCATAAACCTTTCAAGTATAGGCCTCTGTTGTGGGTCCTTAGTTCACCTGTTCAGATTGGGGGAGTGGTTAGGACTCTCACCTACCAATCCATGCATCATGGGTTCAAATCCATGTCAAGGCAATTTTGTTCACACACAATTTTAAGATGAATTTTGGTAGGTCAAAAAATGTGATAGTATACAACTCGGTTGTAAAGATCCTTAACACCTAAAATCTAAGATTTAAAATGGTTTTGTATTGTTGCATTGGGTTTCTTTGTAAATAATATTACTATTTCTTACCAACTATAAAAAAAGATATGTTGCCTTGGCATGGATTTGACCCTATTACCCCTGGATTGATTGGTGTCCTAACCACTCCCCCAATGCAACCAGGTGGCATGAGAAATATTCAAATACAACTGATTCAAAACCATTTTAGATTACACTATAAATATTGATCTTGTGTAAAGGATCTTTAAAACCGAATTGTATACTATCACAATTTTTGACCTACCAAAAATACATGTTAAAATTATGTGTGAACAAAACAGCCTAGACATGGATTTGAACTCATGACCCATTGATTGGTAGGCCAGAGTCCTAACCACTCCCCCAATCTGAACAGATGACCTAAGGACCCACAATAAAGGGCTATAAGTGAAAGGTTTATGACCCCTAAAACTCCGATTTTGGACATGACAGGAACCAGCTTCAGCTAAAGGTCTCACAAGGTAGAATTACTGCATCCTGCTAGTGCCCTATAGAAACGTGAGCGAAGGGTAAGGATTCTGCATGGTGCGAGACTAGGGTTCAATATGATGCATGGGTTCTCCCTTAATGTTGTGTTCTCTGGCTTTATACCACGATTCTGGCGTTTCCCGTGCCGAGAGTGGATATTTGCCGTGCGGTTATCTCAGGATATACGCACGCTCAGAATTAGGCTAGGCCCCAGCGCCACGGGGGCTGGACAATATGCGAAGAAGAAACGTTAGCTTCACTTACCTTGTCGCCATGTTCTCATTCATCGTCCAGTCAATGGGTCTTGAATAACATCCAAATATGGCCAAATTAGACAATGTCAAGCTTATTCCTTCAATCCAGAACATGTTTAGAGGTCCTTGTTGATGATCCCGTGCAGTAAAAGGCTTTTAATTGCGTAAATTCCTCATATTTCAACATTTTGTGAAGGCCGCCAGCCGGTTAGATTTGTAAACAGCGGGATGCGTCCGATCACATGACCAACTGACGCAACCAACACAGCTAATTCGAGAGACCAATGGACTAGAAATATGACGATCAGCTGATCGAAGCCACCTGAAACTAGGTCGATCGGGCGCATCTTTTTACGATTGGGACGAGATAGCTTTTTCTCTATTAATTCTTTATGGGGTCAAAGCAGCTGTATTTGAGAGCGAAACAAAGCCCTACCAATAAAAAAATTCCTATATTTTAACGTAGTCTACATGTATTCGGCCCAGGGTGCCTAGTAAAGTTGCTTGACCTAATTTTATCCAATACATTCCTTTCAAAATGGGCACCAAGATGGACAACGTTCCCCTGCGACCACGCTATAAACCCGGCCAAATTGTTGATGTTCTGCGTGGAAACAAATGGTTAGCTGGTCTAATCAATAGAGTAATGGTGACTGGAGCATTTGAATATGCGATAAATCTGCTCTCTGATGGCCGGGAAATAGTCAAACATGCACGTAATATGTGTGAATCGGCCATCGTCTTCAATCCTGATGATAACGTGATGTTCCCTCCAGACCCACCCCCACCCAAAAGGTTTGCCACTGCCGAGGAGGCTGACCTCGTAAATTTTGAAATGGGGGCCAAGGCCGACACCACCCACAAGCAGACCAGATGGGGGAGCCAGATTTTCCGTGGTAAGTTGTACAAATTTTCTTTAAATTTAACGTATAAACCAATGACAATGACTATGACAATGATTTCCTGATTTTCGGTGGTCTTTGAAGAGGCCACTACAGAAAGAGTTGTGAAATATGTCTCGATTTGAAAAAATGTTATATGGAATATAAGTATTCAATAATATGATGTAAATTTAGGCCTTATAAATTGGCATTATAGCCAGCAAACAAAATTGGGTTATTTGATTGATGATTCCGCTTTATGCCCCGTGACTGCCACGATGTCACTGGGCTTGATCCCCTTGTCACGGAGTGTTGTGACACATGTCGCCCTGACACAGTGATTCGTGTAGATTTGGGAGAGTTTCACCAGCTGCGAGATCTTAGGCATCAATTTCCCTATGGGGTTGACCCCCATTGGAGTTTTGATGTAGCATACGGTGGACAGTCTTTAGTTCTTCTTTTTTGTCGTTTGGAAGAACTGAGGTAAATCCGGATGTAGTTTCGACAAGTAGAGCTTCTGTCTTTGTCCTTGCGAATATCATATTTGTCTATTATTTTATTTCAGAGTGGCTCATTGAAGTGTGAGAATCTCCGGAATTCGAACAACTGCCGGAAGAAAGACTATCTCAGAGATTTTATGCGGAAGTCCGCATGAAGGATGGGAAAGAGTATCAGAAAAAGTCGCTGCTGAGCATCCTGGGTGCGCTTCATCGGCAGCTGACGGGGACCCCCACAACAGACAGCTGAACATCATGAAATCCTCGGAGCCAATAACGTGTTGACGGGGCACATAAAGAAGAACAAGAAGGACGGTCTCGATAAATCGAAAAGTTATCAGCCGATAACAGAAGCGGATAAGAAGCTGCTGTATGAGTCCCGCACCTTATCTCATGACGACCCCACCAAATTGCAGCATAAGGTCTACTACGAGCTCTGCCTCCATTTCGGAAGGCGGGCCAGAGAAGGCCTACGGGAGCTTAAGAAAGAGCACATAGTGTTTTGCAAAGACAAAGACGGCCACGAGTACGCTAGTCTGTCCTTTAATCCCGCCAAAAAAATCAGCGTTTGGCAAATCGAATACCTGCGCGTGTAGGGCCATCAGCTGATTGATTTCTTCCGAGGACAATACTTTGTCATAGGGTGCATTGGTCACTCGAATTGGCGGTGTTGGTTGCGTCAGTCGGTCACGTGATCTATGTCGTCTCCTTGTTTACCACTCCCGGCGGGCGTGTTGGTATCGATCGGAAAATGTGGAAATATGAGGATTTTACGCAATTAAAAGGGTAAAACAGCATGGCATCATCAACAAAGTGCTTGAATCATGTTCTGGATTGAAGGAATAAGCTTGACAATCTCGCCATATTTGGATGTTATTCAAGACGCATTCACAGGACGATCAACAAAATCATGGCGCTCGGCTATGCGGATCAAGTCTGCCAGTCGGCGAGACAAAATGGACAATTGAAACAGGTAGGTCTGACACGTTAAATGGTCACATATTTGAAGAAATAGTGGTATAAATGCATTATTGGCCGATTGGGAAAGCACTTGTGAGGTATATCTTGCTAATAATGAACTCGGCTCCGCCTCATTCATTATTTCAAGATATACCTCACGCGTGCTTTCCCAATCAGCCATTATTGCATCAGTATTCACCCATAGTAACCCCGACTGAGGACGTTCCTGTGAACCCGCAACAAAGAGAGGCAATGACTAATTACTGGTCCAACCAAATCTGACTTCATCCTTCTAGTAAGTCTAGTTAATTCTAACACAAAGAAATCCCCCTCACGGCAAGGGTTGTACGTTGTTATACTGGTTCGGCCTGAAACCTGCTTCATAAGTCAGCTTCCAGTGGACATAGCTGTGTGACTCACCCGTGTGTGGTGCAGGCTGGGGGGTTGTCCGGCGTTGCTGGCTGTGTGTTCACCACGGCAGTCAGGGCCTGAATAAGGACGTGTAGTCACAGCGGTGTATATCACCAGAGGCTGCTCGCCACTGTCACAGTGTCTAGACCTATTTCCTTAATTCGAATTTAGGTAATAGGAGGTGGCCACTCAGGATATTGACAACAAATAGAACGGGGTTAATTAAGCCTACGTAGAAGCAATTATAGGAGTTGTTATTGCACAAATATACTTATAGGAGAGATACATTACCATAGGCATGGCATTTTAGAGGCCAAATGGCATGGTTTGTGTGTGACAGGCTTGAGAAGTTTTCACATGTATTACCATAATTCACTGTATCACTGTAATTCATTGTTAGGTATTACCATAATTCTGGGATATATGTAGCTTGCACTTAGTCTCCCGCCTTTAAAATGGCATGTACACTTTCCACATTAATAGAACTTGTTTCCATGATTAATTTCATGTCTTCTTCCCCTGTTGGTATGAACCATTCACCATCAGAGAGGAAAACGACCAATTACATGGTCATGTATCAATGTAATTCTAGACCTCACTAAAGTATCACTGTAATTCTAGCCTTCATTTCTTTAACTTCATACACAAGTACTCACATGCTAAGGATCCAATTCCACTCAAAAAAGGTATAAATCCATTCCAATATTAGGAGCATCCAGCTGCTTTCAGGTCTGACACCACTCTCCCACCGCCAGCGATATTCGCACGAGGATCTCGTGCATATAAGGGCCGCTATTCGCACGAGGAAACGGGGAGATAGGCGACATGGCGAGATAGGCGACATGCACGAGGACATGGCGAGATAGGCGACATGCACGAGGACATGGTGAGAGAGGGGACATACACGAGGGCATGGCGAGAGAGGGGACATACACGAGGACATGGCGAGAGAGGCGACATACACGAGAACATGGCGAGAGAGGCGACATACACGAGAACATGGCGAGAGAGGCGACATGATGAGAGAGGTGACATGGCGATATAGGAGACAATCATGCATTAGGACATAACACAATTTTATCAAGCTTATCAGCAAGAGTCATGGTGGTGTAGTGGTGAGCCTCTCAACTGCCACACGGGCGGCCAGGGTTCAATTCCCAGAGAAAAGTAGTTTTATGACCTCTTTTATGACGATGAGAGAGGCGACATGACGATGAGAGAGGCGACGTGACAATGAGAGAGGCGACGGGACGGCGAGAGAGGTGACATAGCCTCACATCGAATGGTGCAGAAGGGGTTTGTCCATCATAATATATGTCCGTGATGTCGGTGACATGTCCGTGATGTCGGTGACATGTCTGTGATATCCATGATGTATTAGGGGTGGGCAGCTGTCGCCATGTCGCCAAAAAGTGGCGACACTGGCCCTGAGATTGGCGACAATGCTCTCAGGCTAACCTCCTGAACTCAAACTTAGAATGGAGGTGGATCCAGAAGGGTCAATGGTGGTAGGTCTATAGTAGGCCTATGTCAAGCCAAATGGGGTTGGACTTCCTTCTAGTTCTAGACAACTTTTCCCTCAAATTTCTAAATCTCCATGATATTGACTAAAATTTGGACCCCTTGACCGGGGGGGGGGGGTGAAAAAATTTGGACCCCTCTTGGGAGGGGGGTAAAAAAAAATTCAACTTGTTTGAGCCAAAGAGCCAGTGCGTTACTATGCCTCAAAGGGCCCGCACGCGGGCCGATTTCCGACATGTAAGGGGGGGTAAAAAATGTCGACCCCTTGAAAACCCACCAACACCCCCCTGTTGTTAAAAAATGATCACTCCCTTACATGCATGAAAATCCCCTTGTAGGCCTAAGCATACACAATTAGATAGGCCCCTAACATTTTCTACGGGGAAAGGGGGTACATAATTTCCGCACATCTTTCGAACCGCTTGGCTACAGCCCGTCCTATATTGGCTCCAGGGTTTTCACATGTGCCCACCCCTGTTACAGTATGTGACATGTCTGTAATGTCCGTGACATGTCTGTAATGTCCGTGACATGTCCGTCATGTCTGTAATGTCCGTGATATGTCCGCCATGTCCGTGTGGTCGCCTCTCTCGCCGTCGCATCTCTAGCCGGTTCCTCGTGCATGTCCCCTCTCTCGCCGTCGCCTATCTCCCCGTTTCCTTGTGCGAATAAGGACTCTCATACACACGAGCTCCTCGTGCGTATAGTGGCCGTTATACGCACGAGCTCCTCGTGCGAATATCATCGGCCCTCTCCCACATGGTATACAGATTTTAATAAGTCCCCCCCCCCCCCTATAAAAAAATATTACATATGCTTGTGTGGTCACGAGTATTTAAATAGGCTTTTCCAGTTTAGCCCCCCTCCATCGAGGGTCTGACCTCCGCCCCCTTCATCTACCAAGCCCTCCCCCCCCCCTCGCCCCAGCTGGCAATAAATGACTCGGCCCATATAGCCAATAAATCATACAGGGATGTTTCAAGTTTCTACTGCTCCTACATCGCAGGGCCGGCTCTTGCAGGCAAACAAGGCCCTCACGTGGTTGGGTAACTTCACCATGACAGTACCCTTACTCCTTATTGTTATTTATTACATTTTACTTGGGTTCCAATAATCTGCAATTCTCACTATAATGATACATATTGTATGTGTCACAAAATATCGTTCTCATTTAGACAAATAGGTCTAGCTTAATGATGATCCCTAAGTGTTTGTTGATTTAACTGGGGGGGGGGGTATGGTTCATAAACCTTATAAACTATTAGCCACCTGGTGTTTAATTGCCCGCACTGTTCTATTATTAGTTGCAATCTACAGCTCGAATCTCCCCTATATAACGACTTGTGGTGGCCTGGGTCGGTGCTATTAAAACTCGTCCTAACGCTAAGGTTAATTGCACATAACGGGGTAGGCCCTCACACGCCACTCATAGAACATTGCATTACATGGTCATCTTCTGACCTAAAAACTTGAAGAACTCAGATAATATGATCTCAGTTGATAGATCCAAGTTCCACATCATCAGTGACGTCACTCATTATTGTTCATTTCTTTTTTCTTTTTTCTGTGAACGCATATTGAACAGTTGTCTTACAAGATGGTGTAACGGTCAGGGAAAAACTGAGCTACATCCCCATCTGACAACTTGACCGCACCGTACGTGACTGGGTCAATTTGGTGCGTGGAAGGGAGTGGTAACCACTTCCCTTACACAGCTCCCCCAGTTTCTGTCATGTCCCCGCAGAACAATGATCCAGCCAATCCAACCAACCATTGACAAGTCCCTCGGACATATAGGGCATGATGCATGATAACAGCCAGTTATGGCACCCCCTGAGGGGTTCAGGACACACCCGGTGACATCTTGCCCGCCGTACACTGCTACTGCTCATCCAACTACCGTACTGGGAACCAGCGCTCCAACTACTTAACCTGCTCCTCCAACTACCAACTGCCAGCAGGTGGCTAATCCCCAGTAAGTCAGAACACTCCTACTGACCTGTCAATGTATCACCGTTCACTCGTCACGCGCTTTCTCTATCAGTGTAACGGTCGCGGCAAAAATCATCTGGAGAAAGCGGGATTCGAACCCACGACCTCCTGACTCATGAGCCAGTGCTCTACCACTGAGGTACATCCCCATCCGACGACTTGACCGCACCGTACGTTGCTGGGTCGGGGTTCAGTGCGCGGAAGGGAGTAGTAACCACTTCCCTTACAATGGTATATTTGATTTTCATTGTTTGACCTGAAATATAGCAGGACGACTGTATACACTATAGATTGTACAACTATAAATACTCCTTAACGGGAGATGTTATGCAATAAAAATATCAAAAACTCAAGCTCTATAGCAGAGGCTAGAGTTGTAGATTGCACCCAATGATAAAACAGTGGGGGCAAACAAAGGCCACGTGGCAAAGGGTATATGGACCATATCTCAGACAGTTACACTCACATAAATACATTGTAAAGTATAATAAGGTCTGATATGTTTTCCTGAATTGATCAGTATTTTCTCTTAAATGTGAAATATGTGTTCTACTTAAAGTTACACTCTACTGAAACAGACATATGCACTAAATAAATTCTAGTTCATGTGGTCCTATCATGGTGCAGCTACCTAACCACGTGGAGGCCTCTGTTTGTCCCCCACCCAGCGCCCTGTGACGTAGTAGCAGAGTAAACTCTAACCTCTGCTACGGGTGAATAGGTGATCCAGGGCACCACAAGTCGTTGTATTCAATTACATAATGAACAGAATGTGTAACCCAGCACCAATGTCCTTATGTGCTAACCAGAGCCAAAAGAGGGGGGGGGGGGGGGCAGCGGGCCTTATCAAATAGTGGCTACAGTACTTCCCCCTGGTGTCCAAAAGGTATATACTGCTAGTTGAAGACAACATGCATATGTTTGGTGGAAATTAAAACTGTCTGGTGTTGCATCCCCTGTCCACAAGGTAGCACCACCTCTAATGGGGGAGGCCGGTGGAAGTAAGGGAGTCACACAACTGCATGGCCCTCTTCTGGCATTTACAAACATCTACAGAGACCCTTGGTCCTCCCTCCTGAGTATGTGAGTGGGAGTCTACCAGGTGTTAAACAAGATGTAAACAGTTCAGAATGACTGCTGTTATCCAGAATAATATGTAAAAAAGTCAGTGGAAATAAAAACTCATCACTACATAGCAACTTGGGGAAGGAGGTGACATTCGACCTTAACATTTTAGCATTTACACATTTCTATTATGTCCATGATGACTATTAAAATGCGAAATTAGACACTTTAGTTGGGATACTAATTTTAATTAACGCAGACATGAACCAAAAACAAAACAAGACAAAGGTTGAAAATAAAATGAGAAGTGAAAAGTCAAATTCATTTGGTTTCTATCACCTGTCAACTCTCAATTGAAGGATAACATCTTGTAGCATTGGCATGACGCCCAATATAGAGAATAGGGGAAATATGGGCGTCTTTCTGAACCACAGGCGCTTCAGTATCTTCTTACTACCATTTTTCCTGAAAAGAGGAAATCATTTTTGGCCGTGGAACTATCGGGAATAAGGTAAAGCTCTGACCGTCCACAGTCCTCCCACCCCTCATCTAGGTGCCCTGGTCCAGCTGCTTCAGACCTGTAGTTTCATCTATTGGTATCGGGGTACACTAAGGACTTTTACCAGCTATAGGTGGTTCTACAGGTCTGAAGTATCTGGGCCAGGACACCTAGATCATAGGGGACAATGAACTGTCAGACATTTACATACCATACACCCCCAGGAGGTGGTTATATTTAAGAGCTCTTTTTCTCTCAGGGTCAGGGTATCTAGCAGGATCCGTACCCACAACCTCAGAACTATTGAGCCCACCAGCTAACCAACTGCTCCATCGGGACTCATGCAATGATACTCATCACCAAATATGTACTGCTTCTGCCTTTTGAGCCCAATGAGTAATGCTATCTAAAGACTTTGAGGGGTTTGAACCCCATTTGAGCCAATGCCAACAAAAAGTACCCTGTACCTTAGCAGCAGGACCACACAGACACATGTGTCTGGGCCTGTTAGCTAGGGTCTATATGGTGGTGAGGCATTGTCCCATTAGACAAAGTTAAGCGTGCTGTTTAGTTGGTGTTGCTGTTGTGTAAATCGGGGGCTCTGCTCCCGCATCCCCGTTTTCTTTCTTTTTTCCTTTTTTCTTGAAATATCAGAATGACCAACTAGCTAACTAGGGTCTATGGTGGTGAGGCATTGTCCCATTAGACAAAGTTAAGAGTGCTGTGGTGAAAGGACGGGGTTGTTGGTGCTCCGCTACTACATCCAGATCTGACCAGGTAAGTCAATTTTACCGCTCTCTTGCCTGACCGGCAGGTCACATGTTCACTTGTTCTGATTTGCTGTAATGTTATTGGCTGGATCAATGAATGCAGGTCACAATCATTGAGCCTGTGCCCTTTGTTGGGCAACCAAAAGTAGTCCCTCCCTTTGGATCCAAAGAAAATATTGGATCTTGGGGGATTTTGACTCTCTCCGGGTGGAGATATTTATTTCTAAAAATTAGAAAATAAATATTTTGGTTTAGAGAAAAAAATTAATTTTTTCTCAGGCCAATGTATTTCAGCATAGAATATGTGAGTGGTTGAGATCAGGATGTTTCATCTTATTCAAAGATTCATCAGGTAGACATTCAGGAGTTGTGTATGGGCCCTATAATAATCCATTGATTTATTATTTGCCTTGGGTGAATTTTAGAGGTCCACTTGGGATGTCTCTGACCCTTTATTTTAACCAAAAAAACAAAGTGTGTCATTCACTGCACTGACCCAATTTTGACCTGTCTGGCTGTTGACTTGTCAGTTCAGAGGGAGAGAGCTAGCATTGTCTAGATGCAACCTACCAAGGTAGGAGAATTGATTATCTGGTCAAAACTATAAATATAGTTTTAGGTTAGAGGTCGGATCAATCTTAAATTGATATTTTCCCTTTACTTATGGTATATATGCAGGGATTATTGGGATCTGCTTGCGAAATATTCTCAAATAAATTTGAGAAATTTTTCGTTGCTATATCCAATCCACAAAAATGCATATTTCAGCGCTGGACAAAGAGAGAGACAAAGAAATAAACCCCAAAAATGAAAGCCTAGTGGAGGCTTTGAAAATTGTATTGAAAAATAATAATTTTCAATTCAATGGGGAAAATTTCTTACAGATCAGTGGCACAGCGATGGGAACCAGAGTGGCCCCATCCTATGCAAACCTGTTTATGACAGCCCTGGAGGAAGATATGATAAACGCTTATCATCTGAAACCAAGGGTCTGGTATAGATACATTGATGACATCTTCTTCATCTGGGATCATGGAGAAGTTGAACTTGAAAAATGGTTGACATACATGAATAATGCCCATTCAACCATTAAATTCACCTCAGAGTGGTCAAAAGAAAGCATTAACTTTCTAGACACCACGGTGAAGGTCCATGAAAATGGGGATTTATATACTGACTTGTATACTAAACCCACAGACACAAACAGCTATCTGTCATATGACTCAGCTCACCCACCACATGTGAAAAAGGGACTTCCATACAGTCAATACCTCAGATTGAGGAGAATCTGTCAGGAAGAGAGTGATTTTGAAAGACATTTAAATGCAAAAGAATCACTGTTCAGGGACCGAGGGTACCCTGAAGATGTGCTTAAACAAGCACGGGAAAAAGCACAATCTCTAGAAAGGAGTGAACTCCTCAAAGAGAAAGCCAAAGAGAAAAAATCTCAAAATGAAGAAGATGACCGCATCTTCCTCACCACTACTTTCAGACCAGACTACACCAAGTTACAAAAATTGGTAAAGTCTAGATGGGATGATCTAGCAGAATCTAGTTCCACCAGGAACCTGCAAAGGAAAAAGTTGGTAATAGGCTATAAGAGACCTAAAAATCTCCGAGACCTACTATGCAAAGCAAAAATAGACTACCACCCCGTGAGGGATGGGAATGATGAAAATAACAGTCTGACTGTCAGAAGCAACAGCTGTAAGACACCCGACTGTGATATTTGCCCTAGACTTGACAAGTCGGGCAAAATCAAGCAAAGCAAAAATGTGTACAAGGACACAAAGAAAAATATTTGCTGCGAGAGTTCTAATGTAGTATACTGCATAGAATGTAAATGCTGTGGAAAGAGATACATTGGTGAAACCAAAAGAGATCTCCACTTCAGAATAACTGAACATCTGAAGGATATCGAATTTGAACGATATGGGAAAAGTGAAGTGGCCTACCACTTCAACAGACCAGGCCATAATAGAATGGATGATGTCAAAGTCTATGTTCTAGAATTTGTCTATGAACATCCTGAGTCTAAACACGCTAACAAACTGAGGAAATCCTTGGAATGGAATTGGATACAGCCACTCAAATGTGTAATCCCCCAGGGGATGAACATAATGGAGAAAGGCTTTGGTTAGGTGTCTCCCGAAAAGGCCTCGTCATTTTTTCCCCAACGCTGAAATATGCATTTTTTTGGATTGGATATAGCAACGAAAAATTTCTCAAATTTATTTGAGAATATTTCGCAAGCAGATCCCAATAATCCCTGCATATATACCATAAGTAAAGGGAAAATATCAATTTAAAGTTAAGAGTGCTGTTTAGTTGGTGCAGCTGTTGTATAATTCAGGGGCTTCGCCCCAGCACCCCCGTTTTCTTACTTTTTTTCTTTTCTCTTTTTTCTCTTGAAATATCAGAATAGCCAAAGAAAAAAAAGTGTGTCAGGCATATCAAAAGTTCTGCCCTGCATAGGATCCGTACACAGCATCTAGAAGTCCAAACCAGAAATACCATGTACTCAAGGATCTTGACCCCAGAGTCTGGCTGTGAGAGTTGGTTCATTTTTAATTTATGTATGACTAGGTTGTATCAGAATGAGGCTACACTCTTCAAACATAGGCTATGGTCATTGTATTTCTATGAGACCACACAGGGTACATGTTTGATGATCATATAACCTCCTAGGAGGGTTATACAGGATATCCTCCTAGGCCACATGTGTGGAAAAAGAGCTGTAATTAGCCTATTTTACATAATCAATCTATGAAAGCGGGCTGTATGTCAGATATACTCCTGGTGTCTCAAGTCAATATCATTGATATAAGCCTCGGCCTTCGGCCTCGGCTTATATCAATGATATTGCCTCTCGACCACCAGGAGTATATTCAGTACATATGTGGCGCCTAAGACCCGCACCCTCAGGTAACACGCCCTGTGTTACTACAGTATTACCTGGCAGTGGGCAGCACTGGGCTTGCTGCTGAATTGACACCCCCTCCAGTGGAAGCTACATGGCCTGACACATCACGTGATGTATTGCTGGCCTATCACAGCGCCCCTGCTTGTCACGTGATCCATTGGTTGCCAATGAGGGCCTGGGGCGAATCACGCACACCTAAGAGCACTCTGACAGTACTGAGGTAGCTTTTCTTCTACCGTTATTTGGATGGGCCGTAACTGCTATAGACTGATAGAATATATTTGTACCATAAAGGCACTTGTACTCTAAAGTGCCTATCTTGTTGTATTGACAGTATTACATGCTGGTAAACCGTTTGGGCTGTCTTCTGCCTATCAGTGTTTTGTATCAGATGCATGGGTGAGTCATTATTAGATGGTCAATTGTATTAAATCCAGAGGAATATCTATTCCAAAGATGATAGTCATATGCTTTATCATATGAGAATAGTCTTTTAAAATATCCATTTTCAATTCCTGGATCTGAAAACGATCTGAAGTACATCCTATCTGAGAAATGGTCTCAGACATAGATAGGGGGGCAAAAAAATTTGAACCCTCAACCGGGGGGGTCAAAAAAATTTGGACCCCTCTTGAGGGGGGGGGGGGTATTTAACCTGATTTGAGCCAAAAAGCCTGTGCGTTACTATGCCTCAAAGGGCCCGCGCGCGAGCCGATGTTCGGCCGTCGGGGGGGGGGGGGGGGGGGGGTAACATTTTTTCTTGGTCTTTACATGTGCTACCTGCAATGCAAAGACGTGTTTAGATCCTAAATAGGAGGGGGTGTTAAATCGCTAATTTTGTCGTACGGTTTCGGGACAGGCTCAAACTATGCATTAGGGACCCAAAACTGGGGAAATCATAAAAACTATTTTTTCAAACCTGCATCACCCCCCCCCCCTTATGAGGGGTCCGAAGATCGGCCAAATAGGGAGAAAACAGGCAAAATTCAGGCTTTCAGATTCCTACTCAAACCTCACCATGCCTTCATAAAAATGGTCAGAAACCTTCATATGAGTCCATTTAAAGTCATATTGTTGTGATTATAGGGGTGTTACGTCCTTGGTAAAATATTAATAAATCAGCTTTTTTGAAGGCATTTGCTCCCATACAATCTGGTCCCCCCTATCCTTTTCCATACAGTATGTTCATGAACATGTTTAGAATAATAATGATACAGTAAATTCCCACGTACAATCCGCGGATAGTACTGCCAAAGTGTAGGTGCAGGTTGTACGAGGGGTTTTATCTTTTACAATTTTAGAAATGACCTTAAACTGACATTAAAAATACCCACTTCCTACCTGAGGTAGCTCTCACTCCTCCCTCCTTCCACCCATGGCAGGTAGCCCCCTGAATTCGGAGCTCAGACCGGCCCCTCTCCTACCCAAGGAAGTAGCTATAGCTATAATTGGCTACTGTTGGGATTTAGCCACAGCTTGAAACTGTCCATCCAACACCCACAGACTCCACAGGAGTAGAGATGAAGGCTCTCAGACTACTGGAAAAGGGAGTCGGGAATAGCAAATTTTCCATAAGTCTATGAGTGGGTTATACGAGGGTTTTTCTCTGAGGGCACTCAGACCCCCAGTGCGGGTAATAGGTTTCTCCCAAAGTCTAGGTATGGGTTATACGCGAGATGCGGGTAGTACACGGTAGTATGTAGAATTTACGGTAGTATGTTTAGCTCAGTGCTTAGAAATGTATGTGTTTAAGAGTTCAACGTCTTTAGAAATCAATGTGTGAGGAAAATAAAGTGTTTGGAAATACTTTAGCGTATTATTTTGTTTATCTGTCAAGTGTTTAAGGCTAAATTCCTAATTTATTGAATGGTTGTACAACTACAGTCAACACCAGAGCTGCCATCTGGTACATGTTTGATATATTATGATCTAAATGCTATAATGTGACACCTACTCTTTATACGATTTAAATACTACACATCTGAACATATGGAACATAACTGTTTAGGTGTTTCGAATAAAAGTGTTCAATTCCTGCACACCTGGACTGCACCACTGGCACTGGGAGAACCGCCATACTGATTTCCTTGCCCCAAGGACTTAATCATTGTCTTTTGAGTTTTCGAAATATTTGTAAATGTGCTTGTTAATTGTTGGGGCTGGGTTCTATTGATGTCTAAGCCCAGGCCCCTATAGAATATCGTCAAACCTAGTTCCGAGTTCTCGTATCTAACATTTATCTTATAATTTGTCCCAACGCCCTAGCCAAGGACGTATTCCATAAAGTTGCAGCAGGCGGGACAGACACATGTTTGCCAACTGTGTGGCAGATAAAAGTGTGACCAGGGAGTTGTAACGCGGCCTTCATAAAGGCAACCTGTCATAAAACTACTCCCTTTGGAACTGTCAACACACACAAAACAAATCACAAAGACATTGACTCTAAATCCATATCGACTTTCAGAAAAAAAACAAAAAAAACACGGAAATCAGGGAGGACAACGTTGTAAATGCTTGATTCCTTTGCTCATATTTTTTTTAGTTATTAAAAGACTTGCGTCCTTTGGGACACATCTGGAATGAATACACTGGTCTGACATGGAAAATGCCATAAAAAATGCAATGCATGAATGACAAAAAAAATAGAAGAATGAATAACAGAGTCAGGAAACCACTCCCATGGGAATTTGTATGGGCGGTGCAAGCTGAAGATGGGATGTCCCTTTAGTGGGGCTGTTTCTAACACTGTCAGAGGTTAGCGTAGCTGCACAGCGAGATATACTGTAGCTGTACAGTATAAAGGGAGGTATTTTTGGTTTCCAGTATCACATACTGTTCAGCTACACTCACCTACTGTAGAGTACCATACACAGGAGAACCTGGGTTCGAGTCTAACCTTGGCACAATGAGAAATACGTTTTTCTTCTCATTTTTCTTTAACCCAGTTGACATGCATTTCCACCTATATTGACATAGAAATGTCAGCTAGTGAATATTTGAATATGTACATGTGTATAATGTAGATTTTCTATTGATAAACAACAGTAGTACCTATTGTGCCAAGGTGGGATTCGAACCCACAATCTCCTGTGTATGGTGTTCTACAGTAGGTGAGTGTAGCTGTACAGTATGTGATACTGTAAACCAAAAATACCTCCCTTTATACTGTACAGCTACAGTACTTACTTCTAACAGTGCAGCTCCATTTGCGCATCGAGGGGGCTGAGCGCATGTTAGCCCAATAAACAAAGCATTTTCTGTCTTGTTTCGGTGCCTTCAAATGTCCATAATGGAGGGGGCGGAGTTTTGATGCATGGTGAGACAAGCCAGCATGGAAAGGAAGCTGTTCTTACCCTCACCCATACAATCCATCTAATCATAGCCGATGAGAGAAAAGGAGCAGATTGTATGGATGTGTCATGCTTAAGAAGGTCATAGAAATTAAATCAATGCGACGCAAATTTTTAAACACTATCAAGCCGATCTTTGCATCATCCAATGCAATTCAGTGTAGTGATACCATTCTAAGATTTTGAAGATGAAACTACCCTCAAACAATAATCTTTAGTCTAAAGGATTAACAGACACACTACATTATTTGGATTTCTAGCAAAACTAACATTTTTGATTTCCTCCATTTCAGGGATATCAACTTGGCTGTGAAAATAAAATTAATCCTCACCAACTGTCGGCAGTTGGATATTTTGACATTCAGAGGCTATCATTATGTAGGGATCATTGAGGTTTTCTTTACCTATTTTATCACACTGCAAACCCAATGGGGGTCTAAAGTGTTCACTACTGAACACCCTTGTGTGTTCATAGTGATAGTGACCTGGGAATATACCCTGGTGCTCACTGATAGTAATATGTGATCAACGAGGGTGATCGTATGTGATCATCAATTTTGTGGACTAATATCTCATTCTGTTTCGATAGGTATCATTCAAACATAATTTCATAATTCCTCTCACTTCCCATCATCAAGATGTGAGAAAACTTTATATCCCTCATCATAAATCCGGTAAGTTTATGTGTGTATAACAACAGCTACTTCTCACACTTGTGCTGATGGCTTCAGAGACAAATAAGGTGTTTATGTTTACATATACCTATTTTTGCCATACTTTCCTTCTAATTTACTGGAATCTCTGATGTCCTAAATATTCCTAACATCCTCCATTTTTATAAAAAACCTATGAACAAGATAAGCGCAGGTATAAGTCATTCGATCACCTTGGGTAGGTGCTGCATATTGCATTTTCTATAGTAGGACCCTCTAGTGGCAAAATGATGTCCTCAAAGTGATCGCCTTTGGCCATCACTATGATCACCTTAGGTTGTGAACTGGACATGATAAAAAAGGAGTGCCTTTATGTGGAAGAGCATGTGAAGGAGGCTGCTTTGCGAACACCCATACAATTGATAAACTTGTAGCCAAACTACTGATGAGGGGCATATCGAAAGACAGATCATTTACCACTTCACTTACGTATCCAACACCTGGGTAAAACAAGTAAAGGGAGTTGGCTAACCAGACAAAAGGGTTAAAGCTTTGTAAATTGTATTTGCCAACAGGGAGCATTGGTAGTCTAATTCCTTTATCAGAACAATGCATTAGTTAAGGAAATGAGACTTCTCGAGGGAAAGATTTACATTACTCAGATGATATTTGTCACAGCATCCATAATTAGCATAGTTGAAGACCCATTCATCAATATCTACAGTCGCAAGCTATCAAACTTGTAATATCTCAATTTTGTAGGACACTCTCATTAATGTCAGAAAAAGAGATTCATATAAACGCCCCACTCAAGCACCCATACACAGTAAGGATTCATTAGTGCCAGAATACAGCCTCATTAGTCATAGCCAGTCCTTGGCTGGAACAGTCACATAAAGAATGTACCAACTCCAATTATTCAGGCGGCTTTTTCGTCAACCTGTATAGCACGAGCCCTACACTCACTACTGTTTCCCATCTGTCATTAGTAATAACATCGTTTTTACCACGTTGTGTATGAATATATATATATATATATATATATATATATATATATATATATATATATATATATATAAATATATATGCATACATATATATATACATATATATATATATATATATATATATATATATATATATATATATATATATATATATATATTTATATTTATATTTATATATAAATATACATAGTAGCGTCCCTTGATAAATGGAAGAAAGACCAGATTCCGCAAGTTGAATGAATAGTGATATTTTATTCCCTGGCACTCCTTACAGGAGGTGGACGAGGCACAAGTTTGTGGTCCCAACACTACATTCCTTCTGACACAGGTTGGTTCAATTTTACCACTCTCACTGGTTGTCAGGTCATGTGATACCCATGCTCTCTTTTTTTCCCACGCTAAATCATAGATTTATGGCGAGACTCTAGTCAGCCTCTATGAGAATTTACAAAAGTAAGGAAAAATATCCTCCCTGGCACTCCTTGGCCACACCAGCTAAGGACGTCAGAGTGTCTGCCCCATATATTGTAACGAAATTCAGCCTAAGGTAAGTCACAACACAGGAACACAGTAAGTACAGTTGATGAATCTTTATTTCCTGAGCTCTCACCACCCACACCATCGAAGTCCCTGTGTAAACGTCCGTTTATCCTGAGGTTCCTGTCTCATTTTTTGTTCGGTGGCCTGGTACCAGCTTATATAGCTCCGGCACCGGTGCATCAAACGTTTCCTTCGGTGTGGCACGGATCCCCACGCCTGGTGCCAGCCTACGCTGGCTCCGTTGGTCCCGCCTGGCTCCCCAACACTCGCCACACTCTCCCTTACTGATATAACACATTACTCCCCCCTTTTGCTTTACGGTGATCCCCATATGAACGATGATGATAATACTTTTAACAATAAAACATTTTAACAATAGTATATGGTCGTATATCAGGTTTTAACTGCGTCTATATACACATGAGGACATTGTAGAGGCATCCTGGTCATCAGCCGCCGGTCCTCTTTCGGCCACACTCGAACCCCGTCCCCGTTCCGTTCCGCTCCGGTCAGTCCACCTGGAGCTGGCCGGCATCGTCTCACGATCGGGTGCTCTGGTTTGGCTCCTCCCTCCATTTCCTAGAACATATCAAGGTACAACTCTGGTCACGCTCCTTTTCCAAACTAGCTCAACCGTCGGCTATCCCTTCTTGATCCCTCCTGTGCGTTACCGCCGGTCTCTCCAGTGTCCCCGTTCCTGGATCATTCCTTAAGCATAGTCCCACTACATGGTTCCCAGCCCTCCTGATCCCTCTACTGGGATCGGCTCCGACGATGCATTCCCTTGACTATTTAGATAACAGTGCAGCCAATTTACTTTGGTCTCCTAACCGTCCTCCTCGTCTGACTGCATCGCCGGTCTGCCCGCAGTCTGCTGCAAGCCCCGGGCTGGGCTGAACCGAGTCCAATATATCTCCACCAGCTCGAACTCGCCATTTGGTAGAGGATTCCATCCCGTTGACTGCCCCCCCTGACGCCGGCACTCGCTGTAAGTCTGCCCCAAGCCAGCCCCGGGCCATCAAGGTGCGGGCAAAGTGGGCTAGACCCCTCGACCCAGCTCTGCCAGGTCATTGCTGTCGGGTCCTTTGGGGCTGTCAGGGCTCCCCCCTCTGCATGTGGAGAGGCCACAGGGGCTCCCTCTGCCAGCTGTTAGCCTGTGCAAAGCACAGACCTCGTGCTCTGGCCGGAGCACGGAGGTCTCCCGATGAGGCATTAGCCTCATCCTCGGAGGGGACATTTGCCAAAGAAGAGGCAGATACCCCAACACGGAGTGCGAATGTTCTACGAGAAACAGTCGTGCTATCAGGAGGGGATGAAACCCCAAGACCAAGAGGTCCGGAGATAATGAGTCTTTCATTAGAATAGATGAACCTGTCGATGTTTAACATTGGCGGATCACGTACAGCAGCCCCGACACCACGGATGTATAGGAATCCGGATAAGGGTCGCTTTGATGACCTGAGGGAAGCCAGGGTACAGGAACGCCTGCAGCTGGCCCAAAGGGAACTGCTGAACATTCAATCAAAGTCGATGGAATGGACTGACAAACTGATTGCTTTGGAGGGGGCAATAACTCACCGAAACTCCAAAATCAATGAGAAAGATGCAAGGCTATCAACCTTGCTGGAGGAAAACGAGAGACTTACACAGTCCTTGAGCGTGGTCCGGTCCGAATTCAACCACACAAATGCAGACCTGGGTGGGATTCGATCCGAATTAATTACCGCGAATACGGAGCTGAATCAGATCTGTACATCCAGGGACACCATGGCGACCGAAGCGGAGGGGTTACGTATCAAACTTGTTCGCGATACGGACAAACTGAAGGAATCTTGCCAGAGTTTAAACGCTGAGTGCGAGATGTTGAGAACAAAGAAGACTGCAATGCAGACATTTTTGTTGGAGGCCCGTCAGAGTTTACAGGACAGTAGCACCTCTTTCGCTTCAGCAGACAATGGGAGCCCGTCGGCTGGCCAATTTAAGAGTTTTTCGGACACTCCGAACCTGTCAGGTGGGCGGGGGGTGACGATAGAAGCTGCCCTGTCGGCCTCAACTCCGGGGAGACCTGGAAAGATGGGCCAGTAGAGGAATGGCCAGTATATACTCTCCGAGGGTGGGTATGACAGGCATCCATCTGATTCCAAAGGAGATAGTCTCTGTAGCATCGGGAACTGGTGGTTCGGATGGACAGAGTCCTTTGTCGGAGTGTTTGCTCTATCACAGCAATGTCAGTATATGACAGACGAAGAAAAGAATTGGTGGTTCAGTCAGGGTATTGATCCAACCAAGGACCTTGTTGCGCTTGGTACGTACCAGGCGTATTTAGAGCGACAAAAGGCTGCAACCAAAGCGGGGGCGTCTACGGGATCAAAGAGTATGAAAAAGGCTCCGAGAAGGTCAATTCTGAGTTCAGAATTGCAAGAGCTGTACGACACTAACCCCGCTATAGCTGGGATAGGATTGCACAACGTAGGTGTAGAAACAAGGCGCTTCGACTGCCATTTCTAAGTGTCTATCGATTACCTCTAAAATTAGGGGATCAATGAATCCAGCCAGACGGATAGCTAGTGAGCCTAGCCTGTACTGGCAGAGGAATTCATGGGAGGAGTGGCTCGGCGCCACGGTAGAAGATATCAACCTGAGTGGTTGGGATCAGCACGATGCCATTCCTTATATCTGTAAGGGATTGCGACTGGGAGAAGGTCTGATGGCTGTCGAGCAATGGAAGGATGAGTGCGGTCCGCAAGGTTCTTTCAAACAGCTGGTGGAGATAGGCACCGTGCTGTTCGGAGGTTCCGCTCGGACGGATCCAATGGTCGCTTTTAAGAAGCGGGTGCAAGGCAAGAACGAGGCACCGAGGGTGTTCGGTCTTGCATTGATGAGACTCCTGAAGAAGGTGCATCCTTCATCAGGAATCCATGACGCCTTATTATCTTAGGAATTGTTCTCTCAATTTGTCTCCGGATTGAGGGATCCTGACATACAACACGTAGTGTATGACACGTGGAGGGCGGATACGTCGTTGGATGACCTTTTTAAGGCCATCGATATACACGCCCTCAAAAAGTCGTTGCTAGGAGACTGGGTACCCACCCGGGCCTCTGCCATTAAGGAACGTTCTCCGGAACAGTCTGAGGGGGATAGCAGCGATGGGGAGGCAACAGCTTCCGCGGCTCAGTTTAAGAGGAATGGTAGGTCCTCTAAACCACCGTGGAAAAAGGAGTCCTCGGAGAAGAAGGCTCCGATGATGGATGCCGCATTCTTTACGGCATTGTTTGAGAAGATGACGACTTCCATTCAGGGGGCTACCCAGCCCAACCGGAGGAAGATCAATCGGAGGACCGCCAAGTGCTATAGGTGCTTGGAGGTCGGGCATTTTGCTGCAGAGTGTACAGCTCCGAGCCCGAAAGTTCCCGGAAAGAAGGGAAACTAGAGGGGGTGGTCCGAGCTGGCGAGCGGACGACCCCTGGTAATGAAGTACACCAACATACCAGAGAGGTAGAGCCTAGTGGAGTTCTTAGGACAGAAAGGAAACCAGGGGTGGCTTCGAATTTGGGGAGTTCGGATACTGGCCTGGTGGACATCTCAGTCCAACAGTTGCCCGGCAATGAGGCAGGGAGGCCCATTACGGAAGGAGACGAGAAAGTAGCGGCTGTCACAGACACCGTTTGGGTAGGGAGTACCCAGCTTTCCCCTGATCATCCATGTTTCGACCATTTGAAAAAACATGGTTTAGATTTGGCTGCTCCGAAGGAATTTAAACGCTTCACTGTAAACCCGTCTCCGCTGGGGGGGAAACGGTGGTATGTGTCTGTTACGGTGGCCGGTAGGGCAGGCAAGTTTTTAGTAGATACCGGAGCTAGCCACTCCTTTATCTCCTCTAACTTCTATGCTCTTATTCCGAGCAGTCGCAATGACTTCAGAACAAAGGTAAGCGCCTGTACGGCCGATGGGTCGAGTATGCAGACGTGTGGGCGCGCGTTCATACCACTCCAAATTGGAGGGAAGGAGTATGTGACTTCTCCCACAATCGCGGAGATTGCAGACGACAGTATACTGGGGTTGGACTTTGCGGCGTTGTATGACGCAGTCCTGAATCCTGGTACAGGGGTAATCCGGATAGAGCACCCGTACCGTGCGGTGGAGCAGTGTGTGCTCCGGCAAGTTTCAACAGTGGCAAAGGTGGTCCAAACTGTAAAAATTCCTCCCGGACAGACGTGTGACGTGCTGGTCCAAAGCAAGGGGCTTAGGAGAGAGGAAGAAGCAGTTGTGGAGCTGGATGTGGCTATTTTGGGGAGTATCGGTCTAGTGGGCATGGAAACCCTGGTGGGTGATGGTGCTTGGACCGTGGTGCCTGTTTCTAACCCTGGGTTAGAAGCAAAGTATCTGAAAAAGGATACTGTGTTGGGGGAGGTGTTCACCAGTGAGGCAGTGATGCCTGCTGTTCATGTGAGTATGAAGGGTGACCCTTTGCCCACCACTCTGAGTGAGGGACTTGAGAAGATGATTTCCGAGACGGATCTTACGGATCCGGGGGATCAAAGTTCCCTGAGAAGGCTGGTAGAGAGGTATCAGGATGCGTGGCAAGTGGAGGGGGAGCCTTTGGGCCGAACCGACAAGGTGCTGCATTCCATCAATACCGGAGATGCCCAGCCGTTTAAAATGCCTTACCCACGCTTGCCGTTGGGTAAGAAAAGAGTTGTTGAAGAACAAGTGAAAACCATGCTGGAACAGAAGGTGATTGTGCCTAGCACTAACCCCTGGTCCAGTCCGGTTCAGATGGTTACTAAGAAGGATGGGTCTATTCGGTTTTTATTGATTACAGACGTCTGAATGGAGTAACCAAGAAGAATGCTTATCCCTTACCCCGAATTGACGAGACTCTGGACTCGTTGGGTGGGAACCAATGGTTCTGCACCCTGGATTTGAAGGAGGAGGATAAGGAGAAGACGGCTTTTACCAGCCATATTGGACTGTATCAGTTCGAGCTGATGCCTTTTGGGTTGTGCAACACCCCTGCGACTTAAGAGGCCATGATGGAAACTCTGTTGAGTGATCTATTGTGGCGAAAGTGCCTGGTATATCTGGACGACGTCATTGTTTTTGGCAAGACGTTTGAGGAGTGTGCGTTGAACCTCGGAGAGGTGTTAGAGCGAATTCGGTCCAATGGGTTAACCCTGAAGCCGAAGAAATATGAACTTTTTCGGAAGTGCATGGTCTATTTGGGCCGGATCATCTCCACCAATGGGGTGCAGGCTGATCCGGCGAAGTTGGAGACTGTGGAGACTTGGGAAGTTCCAAAAGGACCAAAGGACGTGAGATCCTTCTTTGGGTTCTGTTCCTATTATAGGGACTTCATCCCCGGATTCTCGAGGGTGTCTCAACCGTTGCAAAAGTTGAGCCATTGGACTCCGGGGAGGGAGAAAGAACCTTTTCCCTGGGGGATGGAACAGATCAATGCTTTCAAAGAGATTAAGGCATTGTTCCGGGACACCCCCGTGCTGAGATACCCTATGGAGAAGGGGCATTTCATCCTTGACACTGATGCGAGCATTGAGAGCATCGGGGCAGCATTGTCCCAAATCCAGGACGGAGTAGGGGTCCCGTTGGCATTTGCTAGTAACAGTATGAACAAGATACAGAGAAACTATTGCACTACCAAGCGTGAGTTGCTGGCAGTGGTTGTGTATACAAAGAAGTTCAGGCACTTCTTGTCCGGGGGTAATTTCACATTGCGGACTGATCATTCAGCCTTGAGGTGGCTCCTTAATTTTAAGGATGCGGAGGGGATGATTGGTCGGTGGTTAAATCACCTCAGTGAGTTCGGGTTGGAGAACTCTCATATCCAACACCGAGCGGGCACGAAGCATATCAATGCTGACTGCCTAAGTAGAAGTCCGGTGCGCCGTTGTGTGCGTCCGGAGTGTGGGGATTGTGGTGCTCACAATGCTGTGGTAGCGAGTGTGCGTTTGCCTTATGAAGGGTTGTTGCAGAACCTGTTGGATTGGTCCACAGACACTATAAGGACGTACCAGATGGCCGATCCTACCATAGCAAGGCTGAGGGAGCTTGTCCCTACCGGGATCAGTCCAGTGAGGCCCGAAATATCATTGGAAAACCGAGAAATGCAACGCTTTCTGGCCCAGTTCCATGAACTGGAAATGCGGGATGCGTTGTTGTGCAGGTGGAAGTCTTGTCCAGGAAAGCGGAGGGTATTACAAATGGTAATCCCGGCTGCTATGCGGAAAGATATCCTGTACTATTGTCACAGCCATTCCACGAGTGGGCATTTCGGAAAGAAACGCTCGCTGGAACGGCTGAGTCGGCGATATTATTGGCCGGGGATGTCTGGTGACCATTTGAGGTGGATCGAGACATGTCCTGCCTGCTGTTTGGGCAAACCTGGTCCTGGACTAGGTAAACTGCCATTGCAACAAGAGCTATTCGGAGTAAGGTTTGCCCGGATAGCTGTGGACATCATCAGTGGGGTAAAACCCACTCCGTGGGGAATACGTGTATGATGGTGGTACCGGACTACAATACAAAATACACGAGAGTGTACCCATTGGAGGATCATACTGCTGCTACTTGTGCGGAAGCACTGGTGAAGGGGTGGATTCTCCATCTGGGGGCTCCCTTGATGTTACATAGCGAGGGAATTTGAGTCAAAATTGTGGGCTGCTATGTGTCATCAGTTGGCTATCTGCAAGACCCGGACCAATCCGTACCGACCCCAGTCCAACGGACTGGTGGAACGGTTTAATCAGACTTTGATCCAGGTCCTGAAGCCATTAGTGAACTCCCATATGGATGATTGGGATGATCAGTGCGAATTTGTGGTGCATGCGTATAACAATACGGTCCACACTTCGACAAATTGCACTCCGAACCTATTGGTGTTCGGGGAGGATTTAATCATGCCAGCGGACTTGGTGTTCGGAGTGGTAGGGATTAGTCCGGAGGCGCCTTGTACGGTGCTATTTGTGGAATCTCTCCGGGAGAGATTCAAATTTGCCTATGAAACAGTTAGGGCTCACTTGCTCAAAGCCGCGAATTGGCAGACGGTGGGTTATGACACCGGATTGAAGTTACGGCGGTTTGTAGTGGGGGATAAGGTGATCCGACTACATGAACCACTCTGTAATGTCAAGCTGGTGAATAACTGGGACGGACCACACACCGTGGTCAAATGTATCAGTCAAACGACTGTATTGATCCAGTCTGCAGCAGGACGCATCCGGACGAGCCATGTGGCTCGGTTGCGTGCTTGGGCTGGGAGGGAGCTCACCCCGGAAACGGAGGTGGAGGAGGAGAGTTCGGAGACTAAATTTGTACCTTTGGAAGGGGTGTCAGTTGATTCCCCCGAGAGGCGGGTACGAAGAAAACTCCGGAAGACCTTGAAAAAGAAAGTCTCGGCAGGCGAAGGAAAAAGGGCGCGGAAAACTAAAATCAAGGCTGGATTGTTAGTTAAGAACGAGTGTCCTTCCGCCAGGTTACTAGATGAGGACGGTAATCCCGTTCGGCGGAGCCCTAGGCTTGTGGTTAGGGGGGCCGTAACCTAGCTTGTTTACACAACGAGTGTGGTGTCCTGTGTTGTCTCTATATGTTATATGTGTGCTACCGACAGGGGTGCTCAGAGTCAATGGAAAAGAATGTAAGAGTGTTCCCCGAGGGTGTTCCCCAAGGGTGGATAATCCGGTGGGATAATCTTTGATTTCCCATATATATTCACTAATACTCCCGATGAGCTCTTTATTCGAAGTAAATTTGACTTTTGTGGAGCCACCCGAGTGGCACGGTGATCCCTACAGCCCGAGCTGTGGGCGGGAGAGGTCATGACCTGATTAACCTGATAATTGGGTCACGCCGGACAACGGGATTGCGTCCAATCACGCGAGACGCTGCGCATGCGCTTTTTTAAAAAACAAAAGCGTGGGAACCGCCATATTGATTTTGGCTCATAAGAAGTCAATCGCGGCGGCAGTCGGCAGCGGAGTATCGTGTTTTGGGCAGTTTGAAGAGGAAGAAAACAGTTGAAAGAGTTGTGAGCCGTGAGTACTCTTTCTAGCGGTCTGTGAGACAAAAGAGGGCGGCTGGAAACTTTGTGTTTCCCGTCAAACTCCTCGTCGAAAGACACCCTGAAAAAGAGTGAGGATGGCAGAGCAGCAGCTCCGTCACTCCGAACTTATCGTGGACTCCGAGACGGCTTCGGCTGTCAAGGGGCTGGTGGACGCTCATTACCACGAAGGTGACGAGCCCAGTGAAAGTCTAGTGGATATGTCTGTGGACCCCGCTGTCTCCCTGATCCGGAAGTCTCCATCGCCCGTGGGCAGTGAGGATTCCAGTCTGCTGGAAGGAATCGTGCTCTCCGAAAAGGAGCCCGAATCCACTGACAGTACTGTCCGACCATCGCAATTGTGCAGTTTGAGCATTTCTCCTACCGTTATCAAGACAGTGAGTCGCAAGCTGTCTATGGATAGCTGCGAGCAGAGTGACACCACTGGTCCAAAGACTCCCGGTGGACAGAAGCCGAGTCGGAGTCGGTCAAAGTCGTCCGACTCTCGGACTAGCACGAAAGTGACTAAACACGCAGGTGCCGGCAAGTAGCCTCAACCGAAGGTTGAGCCTAAGAAGCCGGACCCCAAGAAGAGTGGTACTCAAGGTACCAAGAAGACTGATCCTAAGGATACCAGTACTACGGGGCCGAAGGATCCGAAAAAGACTCCCACGTCTGTAGTTAAAGACGTATAGAAGGTGGATCCTAAGCCAACCGGTAGCACGGCGGCTAAGGATCCGAAGAAGAAGGGTCCGACGCCTGTCAGCAGTACCGCTGCAAAGGCTCCGGTCCCCAAGAAAGGAAAGACGGATCTCCGAACCGTCTTCTCCACAATCCCTGGGAAGCCTGAACCCCCCCAGAAGGGTAAGGGTAATACCAAGACTGCCACCACTCCAGCCCCGGCTCCGAAGTTAGACTTGTTGTCTTTCTCAAAGGGGTTGGACACCAGTGCAGCTGTGGCGGCCACAGCCGCGGCCATTGCCGGCAAAACAGCTTCGGCTAGGGGGTCGGGACACGGTGGAGCATGTCCTAAGACGACTTCTGCCAGTCTGGAGCCTTACGAAGATCAGGATATGGATGTGGGTTCTTCTCCGACGGGCGAACAACATGTTGAGCGGATAGGTCCGACTTTCAGGGTACCGGCCCCACCGGGACCTGTGAAGGAAGTGCCAACTCCCACGGAGCCACCTCCTAAGACCACCGAGTCGATTCCGGAGAATCCAGAAATGGATACTTCAGAGGAGGCCGGTAAACTGGGCGAGGCTGGTGGTGGTAGCTAGACAGTAGGGGAAAGAGTGCACATTCTAACCTCACACCAGCATGACGATTGGGATAAGGAAGACTCCGAAGTCCCAATTATCCTCAGAGGGAGTATCATCGATCAGCTGAGCTCGGAGGAAGTAAAGCTATTCAACTTAGCTCAACTTAAGACTTTCAGGGGTCTGGACACTCTTTCTGAGCATTTCCCTGTGTGGTTTTCGGACCGTTGACAGCGGCGTTGGAGAATGTCGAGGAGGCGTTCCGTAGGGCATGTCTACTCGCCATCACGGAGGGTCATCCCGAGGCTATCGCGGAGTTCAAGACCGTTCATAGCAAACGGGAGAAGAAGCGACTCCTGACTCCGGCTATGAAGCTGGCTCGGGGTGTTGCCCAAAAGACGAAGGAGTCCATCTTGGATGCCACCCGGGAGGACGAGATCGTCCAGCAGAATACTGCAGCGGTTAGGAGTGCCGACACTAACCGACTGGAAAGGGCCAACAATCGGGACAAGATCCTGACTGAGACCATCCGGCTGACGTCTCTGGAGGCGGGTCAATCCCCCGAGGAGGTAGCAGCCGTAATGAAGGGTTTGGCGGAGTATACCATTCCTCAAGCCGAACTCCTGTAGTTGGTGGGGACTGCTCTCCGAGCCAACGCTGCTAGTAAGTTTAGGTTCTTTAAACCTATGTGTGTAGGGGACTGTGTCAAGGACAACCGTTGTTCGCAGCACCCTGATCCGATTGGTCCGGATGGTCTATCGGACGATGAGGAGTGGATCAAGAAAGATCCACTCGATAAGTCGGTACAACTGTACCACTTTGAACTTTTGGAAAAGGTCCGGACTTCCCTCAAGAAGTACCATACCTACCATCAGAAAACGAAATTGTCGTGGGCAATGTTGAGTCTCCGGATCGTCCCTGTCCCTTCACCCGGTGTCATAATATTGACGAGACTCGTGGTGCGCCCCGAACTTGGCCTACCAAGGTCAGGTTCGCCCGCCACGTTACTGGAGCTCATGTGCGTCATTACATGCGGTATGACTGCCTGAGCCTAGGAGCAAGGGGGAGCAAGGCTTGCCCTGACGGAGGGATGTTCTACTGTAGGGCAGACATCATCCAACACATGGCCAGCAACCACAAGCTGTCCCTGGAAGCTGCGGCGGATCGAATCCAGCTCGCACATCAGGAGGTCTACTCCAAGTTCGGGGAGCTAGACAAGATGGATAATCTCGACGTGGACTTTGGTTCCAACAAGAAGGGGAAAGTCCGGGTGTTTTATAAAGTGAATCCGGATTATAGCTTCCTCCACATCCCGGACGGCCCGCTCTTTGATGAGTTCGAGGCCTACCGGTTGCGGACCAGTAGTAAGAAGGCGCTGAAGGCTCCGAAGAGGCAACACCAGTCTTCGGAGACAGCCGCTGCAAAGCGAGCAAGAACGGACAGCTCGGAGAGGCCGTCCGTACTGGAGAAGGTGGAACCTGGATACAAGGGGCCCGCCTTTACCTCCAATAAGACAGACTGGAAGTCGGGTCCTCAGCACGGATCGACTCACACTCAGTCCGGTTCGGAGGATCCGAACACCACAACGGGAGAAAGCTTTGAGGAAGCTTACCCGGATGGGAACCTGGTTGCAGGTGATGAGACGCAAGTCTACACCCAGACTGGGAACACAAAGGCGTCGGTGAAACCAAGGCCGAAGCCTACTAAGACACAGAGCCCCCCTCCGGAGGCTCCTTCCGAGGATGCTCTGATCCTGCAGCGCCGAGCTCCACCATCGTTCCCTCGGTCCGACTTCAACTCCTATGAAGCCGGTCAGGAGACCTTGAATCTGTGGCAGGATAACTTCCACAGGCTGCTCACTGACCTGAGTCAGGAGGTGGCGATGCTACTACTGAACTGTGTACATCACCTCCACCAGAAAGAGGTCGCTATCCAGAAGGCAGCGGCTGTGGACACCGTTCGGGACGAGATGGAAAAAGCTCGGACCGAACAGGACAACACTAGGCTTGATAAGAAAAAGCAAAGGAGGGCGGCTAAGAACGCTCAGGATAAACTTGACGCCGAGCGCGCCAAGTTCCGAGATTGTTTCGCGCATGAGATGCACAAATGGGATGGGTCCAGGGCTATGATCGAGTCCTGGCTCCAAGCGTTGACTCTGGTGGAGGCCGAGTCAGACTCCGAAGATGAGGATCCACCAGTGACTAAAGCCGATGGAAACGAGGACTCGGACACCGTGTAGGATTATCCTATAGCGGGTTTGTAGGAAAGGGGGGGAGTATTGAAAAATACTGTCCCCATTAGTAGAACACCCTTCATTAGGGTGTCGTGGGATCCGGACAGCAGGACGAGACAGGCTGGCTACGCGAGGACCCAGTCTGTCAAGGAACACTGACGGAGGCGTACGAGGAGATCCGGAGGAGGAAACAGGACTCGGGACCGGAGCACCATAACATCTAGGACCTGTTACATCAGTTTTTTATGTTGACATTAAACTCAGGACCGAGTGCTCCTTATCAGTCTGAAGATCGCCTGGAGGCAGGACTGAATTTTTTTTTTTATATTACGCTCCCGAGTAAGAGCAAATGAACTTTCTTGTTCCGGTGAGTAGGAGCTGAACGAAGTAGGTTCCGAAAGCCGGGCAGAATGCAACATCTCATCCCAGGAGGATCCGGATCTCCACCGAAGAACAATAAGAAAAGTGATAGTGTTTATCACTTATAGTAATATTAATAACGAGTTTAAATAAGCTCGGGGTCCTGGAGGGACGAATTTTTTTTGTGATACCATATTTTTCAAGTGTTCATGTTCTCAGGTTTTACCTAAAGTCGATATAAATAGGTTAACTCTATTTATCCAAGGGAGTAGAGTGTAATTTTCATTACAGTCACTATATATATTAATGTGTGTAAATAATAACTTATTGTGTTCATCACAAGGTGGTATTTATAAGATAATGCCAGTCCGAAGTGTTTTCGGACTTTAACCTTAATTATTTACCTCCCGGTTATTATCTGGTAGGGGGTAGTGTAGGGGCTAGGGTTATACGGGGTTTATATGACGGGTTCTGTTGGATGCTGTGTTGCGAACTCCGTCCGAACCCTTCAGCCCGACGGCAGGTGGCAGCATCTGCTTCAGGCTTGGGGTATGGACAGAGGTCGCTATAGGCTTCCGGTCTGCGTGTGCGCGCGCAACTGGCTGCCTATATATACCCAGCATTCGATGGGACTCGTCGGTTACTCTTGATCTACGCTTGGATAGAGGCCCCGTGATCACAGCGGCTATATCAGCCTACTGACCCGTTCCGAACTCTATAGGGAGTTCGCACTGCTAGAGCTTTGCCTGTCTAGATTCCTGAATAAACCTATTGATTCGCAACCTGTAACACTTGATCCGAACTGTGTTGACTTTGTTCTTTTACTTGATACTATAACAATATCATAGAGGAGCAAAGTATTGTTTATTACAATATGAATTCTACATGTTAAGAGATTAATAAATGTACAAGATAACACTATAATAAGGCCATAGTTGGTACATATGTTTAGCTAAGTGAGTGGGATATGGTCCATATACCCACATATGGTCAGTGGTGTGCCTGCCCCTACTGTTCTATAATTAATGGAAATCAACATCTCTAACCCCTATGGACTGCATGTCTTGATTGGTATACTCTCATTGAAGTTTGATGAGTGGTCAGGGGTGGTGTCCAGTGAGTGGGTGGGATAGGGAGGTGAGGGTGGCAGGTAGGGGGCATTACAATCAGCAGACAAGAACCGGCCCAGGTGGACAACCTAGTCTGGCTGGGGTCCGAGGCTGCATCAAACACTGATGTTGGTGCAAGTTGACTTGAATTGTTTCTGTGTTTGATGCAGACCAGAGTGCAGACAAAAAGTCCCAGCATAGCTTCTGTGTCCGGTGTACAGAGTGTTAGATATAAGATTGTGAAAGGACTCCAGCCAAAGTGTTTCAAATGTCTCCATTTTCACAGTTGCCAATTTGATGGCATCAGTGACATTAATGCTAGGATTTTTAAGAACTCTTTCTGTTACATTGACTAAACTTTCAGCTGGATATTCCTGTGGTTCTGGTTCATCAATGCCAGTATTATGCCTTTATCTTAAGGCTGGTCTGTCAGTCGGTTTTTCTTCTTCATGCTAGGTCTAGGTGCCATTTCCTGTTACCTCAATTCCTCAAGGCAGAGACCAACTATAGTCATTGCAAGAGTGAAGGCTGTATGCCCAAGTTATTGTTTCAGGCTTTATCGTAATGCTAATTATACCCCTATGCTCATGACCATAGTGCATATGTGTTAATAGAGAGTTTAAGATGGAGAATGTGTGGCATTACAGGTCACGTGGGGGGTGGGGTATTCCTATCTAAAAGTAGGGAACTTGTAGGACAGATGTTATGAATGTGTAGACCTCTGCTGGAGGTGTTGATTCTGGGATGAATATACACCCTTGTAATTACCTAAATTGTCAGGTCATTCTCATCTGCATAGGTCAAGGGTGGTCACAATAAGCTATTAGGAGGCTCAAATAGGAGTATTAATTCTTAACCAGAAAACTTGTACTTTTACTTCAACTTGTACTTGCAGGCTTTGCTGTTGCAGTAGCTGTACATGTTGTCCAACTCTCTATAGGCATGTCAGAGACCTAGTGTGTGATGCATTATACATTCTATTGTGCATGGTTTTGAATATCCAGCAAATAAGAGGACATGCATTTCAAACACTGCCTGGATGTGGAGCAGCCAGGCTCATTCCTTCTCTGCCCTGATTAATTTCACCACAAATTATTATAGATTGACTATAAGTACCTTGGTATTCAAATAGACAGTGAGATGAGCTTTGTGCAACAAGTAAACAATATGTTCCAATCCATAAGATATAAAGTCTGGCTATTAATGATGTCAAGAGAGTTTATTGACCTTTACACGTCACTGAGAATAATGAAAAGTATGCTAATGCCTTACTTTGATTATGGGCTGGTGTTTACAACCAGTGTTCCTATAAATCTAATGTATAAGTTCCAGATCATGTACAATAAGTGTATTAGAGTATGTTTCAAGGTGCGTGACCCTAGAGATGTTAGTGTTAAGGAGCTCTACGTTAACGCTAAAGTCCTACCTATTGACCTCAGAAGACTGTATTTACAGTTAACCATGTGTCACAGGTTGGTCTTTAATGGACAGGTCCTCGTCCTCCCATCTACGGGAACTAGAGCAAGCTCAGCCCCTACAGTGTACAGAACCCAGCCCAAACTGGTAGGGCTGGTGAAAGATGTGATTTTTCAGACCTTTTCCCAATGGAATGCGCTAGATAACACTACCAGATGGCTGGGTAAAGAGGAATTTAAAGTGGAGATAAAAACCAAATTGTGGAACTTCTTTCAGAGACACTGGAGGGCTGATCAGCTGAACCTGACCTTTTTGAACAAAAGCATACTGGTGTAATTGACTTAAGGGAAGGGGACAAGGGAAGTGGGAAGATATAGTATAACATGGTATAGTATACCAGAATACGCTATTAGTAGAAGAGAAGATATGACGAAAATGTGACCACCATCTGTTGAACATACCTATATTACACATACGGATGCAGCCCGGTACTGATTTTGTATTTAGTATTTTGTATAGTCATGTCACTGTATTCGGTTCTTGTAGTATGAATGAGTGTGAAAATGTGACTAGCAGATATAAGTACAGTCCTAGACTGACGTAAAAATATGCATGTAAATGCCTAGTTTAAGGAGTTCTTGATGTTAAAGACATAGAATTGGAGCATAAAATAGCCACATATTCAACTATATATAGGCTTCTATATTGACACTAATACGTTAAGGTAAATAGACTGTATACCATCTATATGATCGCCTATAGTCATATACCAGGGCCGTGACACAGGAAGAACAACTGAAAAGATGATACTGTAAGCTTTCCTGGAAATAAAAACATTTACAAACTTGAAACTTGACTTGATACAGTCAAACCAAACATGTGAAATTCTGGTTGTTTCTTTACTTGGTGTAGACTAGATTCATCTCAGGTCATTTATGCTCTATAGATTGTGGTTTTCAAGGTTTGAGGGAAGAAGTTTCTCTACCAGCATCTGCAGAGCTCTCACATTTTCAGGGAATATCTTTACAGTGAGCATTTTAGGCATCCCTCCAAATGGTGCACTAAACATATCTGTCTTCTGTATAAACTACACATTCTGCTGTTGTTTCTTCCTGGATCTGTTAGAGGTCTATCTATTAGAGGCAGGTACATGATCACTTTTGTCCTTTGTTATCAATGTATGTGCCCACTCTCTAGATAAGTCAGTTTCCTTGATTCCTCAATAATGACTGATTTTCATCAGCTTGTCTGAGATAATGCTAATCTAAAATGGCCACCATATCCAATTTCTGAATCACATGATTTTCGGTTTTCTCATCTCTAAGCTGTACATTAAATTGATTTTTGAAGTTGTGTACATTTTCGTGTTGAATATTAACTGAAATATTCATTTTTTTTGGTCAAAACCGCATACTTCACATGGGCAATCTCATTATATATTCAAAATCACTGCCATCTATCTTTTTAAAACTGCCATGGTTGTGTTCCTTGACCTCAGAAATGTACTATTTGCATTTTTATTTGTGTTTCTAAGTTGATTGGAAGCAGAGATAGAGCCTCTTCTAGTTTTCGGGAAGTTTTTGGCGGCCATCTTGAATATCTCAAATTGCCCAAGGATGAGAGCTCCACACCCACCCTGATAATTTTACCTAGACCCTATACATCAATAATCAGAAGAGAAAAAAACTTTATCATAGAAGTTGGGGTCCGGCTTCCAGACTAGATGGACAAACCCCATCCTCTACCGTCCTCTATACTGGTAGGAATTCACATCCTTGCCCACCATGAATCCCAAGTAATGGAGCCCCACGTCTTCCCCCTTCTCCAGGTTTTTTTTTAAAGAGTAATATAACACTTCTTAGTAATTCAAAGATTTCTTTTTCTGGCCACTCGGTATCAGACGCTTAAGACAAAAGTCCAACTCACTTTCATCACTAAACGTATCACTAGACCCACATGTTTTCATCACTGTCCTGCTTTTTCTTGGATTTCCTCGACTTGTGACGTTTGGGTTTCACCTGCTTCATATGCTTGACCTTCTTCTTGACCTTCCCATTGACCTTGACCTTCGTTTTAGGCTTTTTCTTGTCCAAATCCCCTTCCCCAGCAACTTCGCTCACGACTGACTCTACCTCCCCCTCACTGCCTTCTGACACCAGATTCCGACTGGCACCCTCCTGAGCACCCTTGATACACTCCTGCCGCCTCGCATCATTCTTTATAGCTTTGTCAATCATATTATCCCTTCTCTTGGATTGCACCACAACATCCGTATCAAACTCCTCAGCAAAATCCTCCAACTTAACTTTTTTCATCACTGACGCTGTAGCCCTTTGTACCCTTTCCTCACCATAGTTATCTACACTGATAAAATGAAGGGATCCAAACTTGTCAAATAGTCGTCTTATAAGAAGAGTTTAGGGTCTTTAAAGTGATGGTCCTAAAATAAACGAGTTAAAGGTTGTCTACCTGAGGACCTACCAAGTTATCATCCCACAAGACAACATTAGACTCATCTAACTGACAATGTTAGCCTAGGTGGTGGCCCACTCCAAATGACGAGTCTAGGGTGGTCAACTTCATAACTCTAGAATAGTTAACCCTTTATTGGCTGCAAACTACTTTAAATATGCTTTAATCATTTTGTCAGCATGATGCATGAATGTAAACCTGGCGAGTCTCTTCATTAAGACTGCATTCATACATAACGCTGACCCTTTGGAAATGTATAAACAGTTAGGGCTGTGTCTCACGACCTTGGGCCAATAGAATTTGGCTGAAAAGGTCAATGGATATTATAACTCTTTAAGCTAGTAATTATTTGCCCATTTTTATCATCATCTGCCCTAAATAACCCTTTTTTATTCAGGCCGGTCAGAGCTGGCACCCGGTCAGAGCTGGCACCCGGTCAGAGCTGGCACCTGGTCAGAGACAAAAACATTGGCTCAAGGTCGTGAGACACAGCCTTAGGTGAGTATACTTACCAAGGCTGAATTCATGTATTATGATCATGTAGGGGCTAGGGTTATGCGGGGTTTATATGACGGGTTCTGTTGGATGCTGTATTGCGAACTCTGTCCGAACCCTTCAGCCCGACGGCAGGTGGCAGCATCTGCTTTGGACTTGGGATATGGACAGAGGTCGCTATAGGCTTCCGGTCTGCGTGTGCACGCGCAGGCTGGCTGCCTATATATACCCAGCATCCGATAGGACTCGTCGGTCACTCTAAATCCACGCTTGGACAGAGGCCCCGTGATCGTATCGGCTGTAAGCCTACTGACCCGTTCCAAACTCTATAGGGAGTTCGCACCGCTATAGCTTTGCTTGTCTAGGTTCCTGAATAAACCTATTGATTCGCAACCTGTAACACTTGATCCGAACTGTGTCGACTTTGTTCTTTACTTAATACTATAACAATATTATAAAGGACAAAGTATCGTTTATTACACTGGTGCCGTGACCAGTTCTGAGTGAGAAGCAGGTTAGCCTGTGCAAAGCGCAGACCTCATGCTCTGGCCGGAGCACGGAGGTCTCCCGATGAGGCATTAGCCTTATCCCCGGAGGGGACATTTGCCGAAGAAGAGGCAGATACCCCAACATGGAGTGCGAATGTTCTACGAGGAACAGCCGTGCTATCAGGAGGGGATGAAACCCCAAGACCAAGAGGTCCGGAGATAATGAGTCGTTCATTAGAGGAGATGAACCTGTCGATGTTTAACATTGGCGGATCACGCACAGCAGCCCCGACACTGCGGATGTATGGGAATCCGGATGAGGGTTGCTTTGATGACTTAAGGGAAGCCAGGGTACAGGGACGCCTGCAGCTGGCTCAAAGGGAACTGCTGACCATTCAAGCGAAGTCGTTAGAATGGACTGACAAACTGATTGCTTTGGAGGGTGCAATAACTCACCGAAACTACAAAATCAAGGAGAAAGATGCAAGGCCTTGCTGGAGGAAAACGAGAGACTTACATAGTCCTTGAGTGTGGTCCGGTACAAATTCAACCACACAAATGCGGACCTGGATGCGATTCGATCCGAATTCATTACCGCGAATACAGAGCTGAATCAGATCTGTTCGGCCAGGGACACCATGGCAACGGAAGCCGAGGGGTTACGTACCGAATTTGTTCGCGATACGGACTAACTGAAGGAATCTCGCCAGAGTTTAAGCGCTGAGTGCGAGGTGTTGAGAACAAAGAAGACTGCAATGCAGACATTTTTGTTGGAGGCCCGTCAGAGTATACACGATAGTAGCACCTCTTTCGCTTCAGCAGACAATGGTAGCCCGTCGGCTGGCCATTTTATGAGTTTTTCGGATACTCCGAACCTGCCAGGTGGGCGACGGGTAACGATAGAAGCTGCCCTGTTGGCCTCAACTCCGGGGATACCCGGAAAGATGGGCCGAGCACGGGGTAGAGGAATGGCCAGTGTATACTCTCCGAGGGTGGGTATGACTGGCATCCGTCCGATCCCAAAGGAGATAGTCTCTGTAGCATCGGGGACTGGTGGTTCGAATGGACAGAGTCCTTTGTCGGAATGGGTAATTACCCAGCAAGAGAAGTTGCAGAAAGAGGAGCAACGATTGGAGGCTGAAAGCCAGAAAAAGGCGTCCATTCAGGAAGCAGCGGCCAAGAATTACCTGACTCCGGGAAGCTTGACCGAATGGCAATCCTGTCAAACTGATAAAATGTTTCAGGAGCAGAGAGCCCGGAAAAATGAGAGAAGGGAGGTGTTCCATCAGCAGGAAGCTGTCCTGGAACAACAAAAGAAGCGTTTGCGTGAAAATGCTGCAATGGCAGAGGAGCTGGCTGAACAGGAGGCGGCAGTACTGAGAGCCCGAGCCGAGGGATTGAAGGCTGCTGGAGAGGCCGCAAAAGCCAAATTGGAACAAGCTCAACAAGAGCAAGAGGTTGAGGGACAAGCCAAGCAGTTGGAGAAGGAGAAGGCAGAGCATCAACTGTTGTTTGCTTTGTCACAGCATGTCAGTATATGACAGACTTGGAAAAGAATTGGTGGTTCAGTCAGGGTATAGATCCTACCAAGGACATAGTTGCGTAAGGTACTTACCAGGCGTATCTGGAAAGACAGAAGGCTGCAACCAAATCGGGGGCGTCTTCAGGGTCGAAGAGTCCGAAGAAGACTCCGAGACGGTCAATTCTGAGTTCGGAATTGCAGGAACTGTACGAAACTAACCCTGCTATAGCTGGGATAGGATTGCACAATGTAGGTGTAGAACAGGACGCCTCGACTGCCATTTCTAAATGACTATGTATCATGAGATCAGTGCATTTCTTGTTCCTGTCCGGCTTGCAAAAATATGCTCAGATCAACAAAATATTTCTGATGCTTCCTTTAGGCCTCATGGTGCATTGCACTGTATTTTTAATTTTTCTTATTTAATGTTTTTTCTACCTATTTTATCTAACCAATGTGCAGATTTCTTGTTCCTGTCCGGCCAGACCAATGTCCCTCAAACAACATATATTTTTCATAAACCAAAATCAAATTTTGCCAGCATGATATCCTAGTCCTATATAATAAGATAATGCTAAAAAACAGCCTTTTTTCTCCTTTTTTCTGGTCCCACAATGGTCAGAAAGTCACTTTTTTTACATATTTTGTCAGTACATAACTTTGCAGTTTTTTTACTAGTGACCACTTTATGTAGAAACATGCAACAGGCACTCAGGTGTACTACCAAGAGACATATATAAAGGAATTAGAGGGAAAAACTATCATGTTCATACATGGTTTATGATTTATTCCTGGTCAAACAGCCGGACAGGAACAGGAAAGGGGCGGACAGGAACAAGATATTTTATTTCTGTAGGTATTTTATAAGCTGTTTTCATGAGGAAACAAGCCATAAGTAGTCATATGTACTGCCAAGGGACATATTTAAAGGAATTACACAAGAAAACTATCATGTTCTTACATGGTTTATCATTTATTCCTCTAAAACAGCCGGACAGGAACAGGATATGGTTGGATCGGAACATAATTTCATGTCCTGTGGCTATAGAGTGCAGTAGAAACATGCAATAAGCACTTATATGTATTGCCTAGAGACAAATATAAAAGAATTAAAGAGAAAAACTATCATGTTCATACACGGTTTATGATTTATTCCTGGTCAAACAGCCGGACAGGAACAGGAAAGGGGCGGACAGGAACAAGATATTTTATTTCTGTAGGTATTTTATATGCTGTTTTCATGAGGAAAAGAGCCATAAGTAGTCAGATGTACTGCCAAGGGACATAATTAAAGGAATTACACAAGAAAACTATCATGTTCTTACATGGTTTATCATTTATTCCTCTAAAACTGCCGGACAGGAACAGGATATGGTTGGATAGGAACATAATTTCATGTCCTGTGGCCATAGAGTGCAGTAGAAACATGCAATAAGCACTTATATGTATTGCCTAGAGACATACATAAAAGAATTAAAGAGAAGAACTATCATGTTCATACATGGTTTATGATATATTCCTGGTCAAACAGCCGGACAGGAACAGGAAAGGGGCGGACAGGAACAAGATATTTTATTTCTGTAGGTATTTTATATGCTGTTTTCATGAGGAAACAAGCCATAAGTAGTCATATGTACTGCCAAGGGACATATTTAAAGGAATTACACAAGAAAACTATCATGTTCTTACATGGTTTATCATTTATTCCTCTAAAACTGCCGGACAGGAACAGGATATGGTTGGATAGGAACATAATTTCATGTCCTGTGGCCATAGAGTGCAGTAGAAACATGCAATAAGCACTTATATGTATTGCCTAGAGACATATATAAAAGAATTAAAGAGAAAAACTATCATGTTCATACATGGTTTATGATATATTCCTGGTCAAACAGCCGGACAGGAACAGGAAAGGGGCGGACAGGAACATGACATAAGGGTATTTATGCCATAGCAGACAAACCCAAGTCATGAGATACTTTATATTTTATGTAGGGAAGGGGGTTATGTCCTAGAATATTAGGAGGGTATTGTAAATACTTAAATAGCTTTGGTTTTCAAAAAAAACTGAATAAAGTGCATCGGACAGGAACAGGATCCACAACAGTAAAGACACATTTATCACAAAAATGATTGAAAAATATGAAAAAGCAATACCCAGGGTTAAAAGGAGAATTTTCAGGGTACAATTTGGTAGAAAAAAAAGTATGTATAAATGTATAGAAAGTGTCAGGGAGGTATCCCAAGCCATATAGGAACGCGATACAGCCACTTTGGATGGATGAAATGTATAGAAACTAGATTAAATTAAAAAAACTGAAAGTGCAGTGTAATAGAGGATGAGGAGTAGTATATACATGAGAATTATAAATATGATTTGAGAATATTTTTGACAAGTCGGACAGGAACAAGAAATGCATCAATCTCATGATACTGAGTCAAATGTTTATCGATTACCTCTAAAATTAGGGGATCGTCCAACGCAGCCAGGCGGATTGCTAGTGAACCTAGTCTGTACTGGCAAAGGAATTCGTGGGAGGAGTGGCTCGGAGCCACGGTGGAAGATATTAACCTGAGTGGTTGGGATCAACACGATGCCATTCCTTACATCTGTAAGGGATTGTGCCTCGGAGACGGTCTGGTGGCAGTCGAGCAGTGGAAAGAAGAATGCGGTCCGCAAGGTTCTTTCAAACAGCTGGTGGAAATCTGCACTGTGTTGTTCGGAGGTTCCGCAGGGCAAGAACGAGGCTCCGAGGGTTTTCGGTCTTGCATTGATGAGACTCCTGAAAAAGGTACATCCTTCTTAAGGGATCCATGACGCCTTATTTTCTAAGGAATTGTTCTCTCAATTCGTCTCCGGATTGAGTGATCCTGATGTACAACAAGTAGTGTATGACACGTGGAGGGCGGATACGTCGTTGGATGACCTTTTTAAGGCCATCGACATACACGCCCTCAAAAAGTCGCTGCTAGGAGACCGGGTACCAACCCGGGCCTCTGCCATTAAAGAATGTTCTCCGGAACAGTCTGAGGGGGAGAGCAGCGAGGAGGAGGCAACAGCTTCTGCGGCTCAGTTTAAGAGGAATGGTAGATCCTCTAAACCGCCGTGGAAGAATAAGAAGCCGGAGGGGGGTGGAGACCCCCCACTGAAAAAGGAGTCTTCAGAGAAGAAGGCTCCTTTGATGGATGCCGCATTTTTTATGGCTACCCAGCCTAACAGAAGGAAGATCAACCGGAGGACCGCCAAGTGGTATAGCTGCTTGGAGATTTTGCTGCAGAGTGTACAGCTCTGAACCCGAAAGTTCCCGGAAAGGAGGGAAACTAGAGGGGGTGGTCCGAGCTGGCTAGCGGACGGCCCCTGGTGATGAAGTACGCCAACATACCAGAGAGGTAGAGCCTAGTGGAGTTCTAAGGACAGAAAGGGAACCAGGGGTGGCTTCGAACTTGGGGAGTTCGGATGCTGGCCTGGTTAACATCTCAGTCCAACAGTTGCCCGGCAATGAGGCAGGGAGGCCCATTACGGAAGGAGACGAGAAAGTAAAGGCTGTCACAGACACCGTTTGGGTAGGTAGTACCCAGCTTTCCCCGGATCATCCATGTTTCGACCATTTGAAGAAACATGGTTTAGATTTGGCTGCTCCGAAGGAATTTAAATGCTTCACTGTAAACCCGTCTCCGCTGGGGGGGAAACGGTGGTATGTGTCTGTTACGGTGGCCGGTAGGGCAGGCGAGTTTTTAGTAAATACTGGAGCTAGCCACTCCTTCATCTCCTCAAACTTCTATGCTCTTATGCCGAGCAGTCGCGATGACTTCAAAACGAAGTTAAGCGCCTGTTCGGCCGATGGGTCGAGTATGCAGATGTATGGGCGCGCGTTCATACCGCTCCGGATTGGAGGGAAGGAGTATGTGGCTTCTCCCACCATCGCGGATATTGCTGACGACGGTATACTGGGGTTGGACTTTGCGGCGTTATATGACGTGGTCCTGAATCCTGGTACAGGGGTACTCCGGATAGAGCACCCGTACCGTGCGGTGGAGCAATGTGTGCTCCGACAAGTGTCAACAGTGGCAACGGTGGTCCAAACTGTGAAAATTCCTCCCGGACAGACGTGTGACGTGCTGGTCCGAAGCAAGGGGCTTAGGAGAGAGGAAGAAGCAGTTGTGGAGCCGGATGTGGCTATGTTGGGGAGTATCGGTCTGATGGGCATGGACACCCTGGTGGGTGATGGTGCTTGGACCGTGGTGCCGGTTTCTAACCCCGGGTTAGAAGTGAAGTATCTGAGAAAGGATACTGTATTGGGGGAGGTGTTCTCCAGTGAGGCAGTGATGCCTGCTGGTCATGTGAGCATGAAGGGGGACCCTTCGCCCACCACTCTGAGTGAGGGACTGGAGAAAATGATCTCCGAAACGGATCTTACGGATCCGGGGGATCTCGGTTCCTTAAGGAGGCTGGTAGAGAGGTATCAGGATGCGTGGCAAGTGGAGGGGGAGCCTTTGGGCGGAACCGACAAGGTGCTACATTCCATCAATACCGGAGATGCACAGCCGTTTAAAATGCCTTACCGACGCTTGCCGTTGGGAAAGAAGAGAGTTGTTGAAGAACAAGTGAAAACCATGCTGGAACAGAAGGTGATTGTGCCTAGCACTAGCCCCTGGTCTAGTCCGGTTCAGATGGTTACTAATAAGGATGGGTCTATTCGATTTTGTATCGATTACAGACGTCTGAATGGAGTAACCAAGAAGAATGCTTATCCTTTACCCCGAATTGATGAGACTCTTGACTCGTTGGGTGGGAACCAATGGTTCTGCACCCTGGATTTGCAGTCCGGATATTGGCAAATCGGAATGAAAGAGGAGGATAAGGAGAAGACGGCTTTTACTAGCCATATTGGACTGTATCAGTTCAAGCTGATGCCTTTTGGGTTATGCAACACCCTGGGGACTTTTGAGGCTATGATGGAAACTCTGTTGAGTGATCTGTTGTGGCGAAAGTGCCTGGTATATCTGGACGACGTCATTGTTTTTGGCAAGACGTTTGAGGAGTGTGCGTTGAATCTCGGAGAGGTGTTAGAGCGAATTCGGTCCAATGGGTTAACCCTGAAGCCGAAGAAATGTGAACTTTTTCGGAAGTCCATGGTCTATTTGGGCTGGATTATCTCCACCAATGGGGTGCAGGCTGATCCGGCGAAATTGGAGACTGTGGAGACTTGGGAAGTTCCAAAAGGACCAAAGGACGTGAGATCCTTCTTGGGGGTTCTGTTCCTATTGTAATAAACGATACTTTGTTTCTCTATGATATTGGTAGAGTATCAATTAAAGAACAAAGTCAACACAGTTCGGATCAAGTGTTACAGGTTGCAAATCAGGTTTATTCAGATAACCCACCGATTATTGATGCTATGAGGGAACGTGACAGGTTATATAATATTGCCAGACGTACTATGGACTTAGATAACTGGCACATAGCCGATTTTCATAAAAATCGAGTAGAAATTTTAATTTTTAATAGTAGAAAGGAAGAAATCGATATGCTCCTCCAACATAGAAGGGATGATCCAACCAAATTTTGGCAGGGCATCAGAAAATTACTTCCTATCAAAACATGTGCCACCTTGATTAAACTTAAGAATAGCTGTACAGGCCTAATGGTACCCATGGATCAGTGCGCGGAGCATATCAACAAATTCTTTTCGACTGTTGGGGAAAAGCTCGCTAATGACTTACCACAAGCGGCTCAGCATGTAAATGAGGAGAATCCGTATGGTACTCCAATCGAGGGTACAGACCTTATGGAACCTCTATCCTATCTTAACATGATTAAATATATAAAAGGTATTAATATCAAAAAATCTTCGTCTATAAAACACATAAAGACTCATGTACTTAAAGATGCCTTTATGAGTATACCTGATGTTATCCTATGTATGTACAACAAATGTCTAGCTAGTAGCACCTTCCCCGCAAAATGGAAAAGTGGAACAATAGTGCCCATACCAAAAAAGGCAAATTCCTTAAGAGTAAACGATCTAAGGCCTATAAGTCTGCTACCACTGCCGGGGAAACTCCTGGAAAAAATAATATGTACTAGATTACAAACCTATATGAATGAATGTTCTCTTTTAGCGCCATGCCAGCATGGATATAGACAGAACCACTCGACACAAACGGCTATCAGGGAACACCTCCAAAACATAATAGAAAATATCGTTAATAATAAATCAACTTTATCTCTCTATCTGGATTATAAAAAAGCTTTTGATACAGTCTCACACTCTAAATTAATACATAAATTATCCCTCTTTGGACTTAGTGAAAATAGCCTAAATTGGTTCAAAAGCTACCTCCACCTCAGAACTCAAAAAACTATAGCTAATAACCATCTATCTACTGAAAAGATAATCACATATGGTGTTCCCCAGGGTTCTGTCCTCGGTCCTGTCCTCTTTTCTATCTATATAAATTCTTTACCAAGAATATATGATTTTAATATAACTTTATATGCCGACGATGCGGTTATTTCTCTCGATTGTCCTGTCAGAATGCAAAATGCCATTGACCTAATATATGAATGGTGCATTAGAAACAGCCTTACTATTAATGTACAAAAAACTAAATGGATGTTTTTTAACAATTTCAGAAGAATTAACCCTGTTTTGAGCCTAAATGGTACTGAAATTGAAAGAGTTAATAATTTCACCTATCTAGGGTTGACCATGGACCCAGACCTGAAATTTGTAACACACAGGCAAAATACTGTAAGAGGCATAAGAAACAAGATAATCCAGTCTGCCAGGGCGCTTGTGTACATAGATATCCCCACAGCTCTTTCAATTTATAAGACAATGACCCTGCCTACTTTTGATTATGTCGACTACGTCTGGGACAGAGACAATGTGGGAGAATCTCAAGAACTCCAGTTTTTACAAAATAAGGCGTTACGAATGATATATAAAGTCAAGTTAGAGGCTAATCCTCTATACAATACTGTTCAATTACATAATAAGAGTGAATGTATGTACCTTAATATAAGAAGGGATATCCATCTATTGTTCTATGCCTTTACGTTAAAGGAGCAGAAGAAACTTATTGACTCCAGAAACCTACCCACACGCCTGAACCAAGGCATTAGGCTTAAGGTACCTCGATCATTGAAACCAATTGTTCTTAGAAGTTGTTTTTATAGAGCTATAATACGCTGGAATCAACTGAAACCCTTTTATACCAATATTGAGAGCCTGGCTGATTTTAAAACTGCAATTAAATCTGACTATACAACCTGTTTTATGTGAAAATGTAGTGTTATAAAGGATGACTCCCAATGTAATTAGGCCACACACATCCCCTCATCTCATCTCATCCCATCACTATCTTTTAGAACGATTGAAAAATCAAGAAACCAACTGTCTGTTCAAAAATTTAACTGATTACAACTTGTACGCCATATACCATCATTTACGCATAATATACTGTTAATCTAGTCTGATGATAGGGGACCTAGCGGAAGAAAGGCAATGCGCCTAAGCTAGGATGATGCATCTACTTTTGTATTTGTTATCTTTTACCCAATAAAACACTTTAAAAAAAAACCTAGACAAGCAGTATCTATGTGTGCGAACTCCCTATAGAGTTCGGAACGGGTCAGTAGGCTAATCAGCCGTAATGATCACGGGGTCTCCTCACCAGCGTGGCTCAGAGTAACCGACGAGTACTGTCAGATGCTGGGTATATATAGGCAGCCAGCCTGCGCGCGCACACGCAGACCGGAAGCCTATAGCGACCTCTGTCCATACCCCAAGCCCGGGGTAGGTGTCGCCACCTACCGTCGGACTGAAGGGTTCGGACTGAGTTCGCAACACAGCATCCAACAGCACTCGTCATATAACAAACCCGTATAACCCTAGCCCCTACACTACCCCCTACCAGATAATAACCGGGAGGTAAATAATTAAGGTTAAAGTCCGAAAATACTTCGGACTGGCATTATCTTATAAATACCACCTTAGGGGTTTATTAGAGTTATACCTTACAAACAATATGACGTATTCTGTTGAACACAATAAGGTATTAATTACACACATTTCTATATATATAGACCGTAATAACAATTACCCCCCATTCCCTAGGATAGATGGAGTTAACCTATACATATAGTATACAAACACTTGAAAAAGTACAATATCACAGTAAAAAATTTCGTCCCTCCAGGACCCCGAGCTAATTACACTCGTAATGAATAATACTATAAGTGATAAACAATATCACTTTTCTTAAGGTTTTAAGAAATAGGTACATATTAAAGTATTATTATAAAAGACATCATACGTGGTCTTGTAACGAGGATCCGGATCTTCTGTTGATGGTGTATCATTCCGCCCGGCTTTCAGAACCTACTTCGTTCAGCTCCTACTCACCGGAACGAGAAAGTTCATAGCTCATGCTCGGGAGCTTAAGGTAATAATAAAAAAAAACATAGTCCTGCCTCCAGGCGATCTTCGGACTTATAACTAGGAAGAAAGTTTATCAAAAAAAACATCACGTATCGGATCCATGTTGGTATCGTGCTCCGGTCCCGAGTTCAGCTCTCTCTCCGGATCTCCTCGTCCTCCTCCGTCAGTGCTACCTGGCAGACTGGATCCTTGCGTAGCCAGCCTGCCGCGTCTCTCTGTCCGGACACTCCTACACCCTATCCAAGGGTGTTTTGCTTGTAGGGGTGGTATACTTCGAATACCCCCCCTCTCCTAATCGGATCCTAGGATAGGATAATCCTATCCGGAGTCCGAATCGTCTTTGGGACCGGGCTTAGCCGGCGCCTCCTCATCATCAGAGTCCGACGCAGCTTCCGCCAGTGTCAGCTCCTGGAGCCAGAGCTTGATTTGAGCCCGAGTCCCATCCCACTCGTGCATTTCATGCACGAAGCAGTCTCTGAACCGACGACGTTCGTGGTCCAGCTTCTCCTCGGCGTTCTTAACTGCCAACTTCTGCTTCTTCCTTTCGGTTTTAGCAGCAACTCGTTCAGTTCGAGCATTCTCACGCTCTTCCTGTACAGACTCCGCGGCCGCTGCCTTCTGGGTAGCGACTTCACTCTGATGGAGATAGTGTACCGTATTAAGGGACAACATCGCCACCTCCTGACTCAGGCCAGCAAGCGACCGGTGAAAGTTGTCCTGCCATTGATCGAAGGCCTCCTGTCCGGTTTCATATGAAGTGAAGTCGGCGGGAGGGAACGAAGGAGGGCCCCTTAGTCGCAAGACTAAACGCCCCTCTTCCGGAGTCTCAGGTGGGAGATCCGGGGTCTGAGTCGGCTTCAGCTTTTTCTTCACTGTAGCCTTCGTCTTTCCGGTCTGAGTGAGAGTCTGCGACTCCTCTCCCGGAACCAGATCATTTTCGGGGAACTCGTCCGCGAAGGATCCCACCGTGCTGGAGTTCGGATCCTCCGGAACAGACCGAGGTGGCCTGCCCTGGGGACCCGTCTTCCAGTCCGTCGTGTGAGAAGTGAATGCCGGCCCTTTATAGCCAGGATCCGCCTTCTCCATAACGGATTTCCTCTCATCCGTTTTTGGCCTTTTAGGATCGGCCTGCTCCGAGGACCCAAAAAAGGCAAATTCCTTAAGAGTAAACGATCTAAGGCCTATAAGTCTGCTACCACTGCCGGGGAAACTCCTGGAAAAAATAATATGTACTAGATTACAAACCTATATGAATGAATGTTCTCTTTTAGCGCCATGCCAGCATGGATATAGACAGAACCACTCGACACAAACGGCTATCAGGGAACACCTCCAAAACATAATAGAAAATATCGTTAATAATAAATCAACTTTATCTCTCTATCTGGATTATAAAAAAGCTTTTGATACAGTCTCACACTCTAAATTAATACATAAATTATCCCTCTTTGGACTTAGTGAAAATAGCCTAAATTGGTTCAAAAGCTACCTCCACCTCAGAACTCAAAAAACTATAGCTAATAACCATCTATCTACTGAAAAGATAATCACATATGGTGTTCCCCAGGGTTCTGTCCTCGGTCCTGTCCTCTTTTCTATCTATATAAATTCTTTACCAAGAATATATGATTTTAATATAACTTTATATGCCGACGATGCGGTTATTTCTCTCGATTGTCCTGTCAGAATGCAAAATGCCATTGACCTAATATATGAATGGTGCATTAGAAACAGCCTTACTATTAATGTACAAAAAACTAAATGGATGTTTTTTAACAATTTCAGAAGAATTAACCCTGTTTTGAGCCTAAATGGTACTGAAATTGAAAGAGTTAATAATTTCACCTATCTAGGGTTGACCATGGACCCAGACCTGAAATTTGTAACACACAGGCAAAATACTGTAAGAGGCATAAGAAACAAGATAATCCAGTCTGCCAGGGCGCTTGTGTACATAGATATCCCCACAGCTCTTTCAATTTATAAGACAATGACCCTGCCTACTTTTGATTATGTCGACTACGTCTGGGACAGAGACAATGTGGGAGAATCTCAAGAACTCCAGTTTTTACAAAATAAGGCGTTACGAATGATATATAAAGTCAAGTTAGAGGCTAATCCTCTATACAATACTGTTCAATTACATAATAAGAGTGAATGTATGTACCTTAATATAAGAAGGGATATCCATCTATTGTTCTATGCCTTTACGTTAAAGGAGCAGAAGAAACTTATTGACTCCAGAAACCTACCCACACGCCTGAACCAAGGCATTAGGCTTAAGGTACCTCGATCATTGAAACCAATTGTTCTTAGAAGTTGTTTTTATAGAGCTATAATACGCTGGAATCAACTGAAACCCTTTTATACCAATATTGAGAGCCTGGCTGATTTTAAAACTGCAATTAAATCTGACTATACAACCTGTTTTATGTGAAAATTTAGTGTTATAAAGGATGACTCCCAATGTAATTAGGCCACACACATCCCCTCATCTCATCTCATCCCATCACTATCTTTTAGAACGATTGAAAAATCAAGAAACCAACTGTCTGTTCAAAAATTTAACTGATTACAACTTGTACGCCATATACCATCATTTATGCATAATATACTGTTAATCTAGTCTGATGATAGGGGACCTAGCGGAAGAAAGGCAATGCGCCTAAGCTAGGATGATGCATCTACTTTTGTATTTGTTATCTTTTACCCAATAAAACACTTTAAAAAAAAACCTAGACAAGCAGTATCTATGTGTGCGAACTCCCTATAGAGTTCGGAACGGGTCAGTAGGCTAATCAGCCGTAATGATCACGGGGTCTCCTCACCAGCGTGGCTCAGAGTAACCGACGAGTACTGTCAGATGCTGGGTATATATAGGCAGCCAGCCTGCGCGCGCACACGCAGACCGGAAGCCTATAGCGACCTCTGTCCATACCCCAAGCCCGGGGTAGGTGTCGCCACCTACCGTCGGACTGAAGGGTTCGGACTGAGTTCGCAACACAGCATCCAACAGCACTCGTCATATAACAAACCCGTATAACCCTAGCCCCTACACTACCCCCTACCAGATAATAACCGGGAGGTAAATAATTAAGGTTAAAGTCCGAAAATACTTCGGACTGGCATTATCTTATAAATACCACCTTAGGGGTTTATTAGAGTTATACCTTACAAACAATATGACGTATTCTGTTGAACACAATAAGGTATTAATTACACACATTTCTATATATATAGACCGTAATAACAATTACCCCCCATTCCCTAGGATAGATGGAGTTAACCTATACATATAGTATACAAACACTTGAAAAAGTACAATATCACAGTAAAAAATTTCGTCCCTCCAGGACCCCGAGCTAATTACACTCGTAATGAATAATACTATAAGTGATAAACAATATCACTTTTCTTAAGGTTTTAAGAAATAGGTACATATTAAAGTATTATTATAAAAGACATCATACGTGGTCTTGTAACGAGGATCCGGATCTTCTGTTGATGGTGTATCATTCCGCCCGGCTTTCAGAACCTACTTCGTTCAGCTCCTACTCACCGGAACGAGAAAGTTCATAGCTCATGCTCGGGAGCTTAAGGTAATAATAAAAAAAAACATAGTCCTGCCTCCAGGCGATCTTCGGACTTATAACTAGGAAGAAAGTTTATCAAAAAAAACATCACGTATCGGATCCATGTTGGTATCGTGCTCCGGTCCCGAGTTCAGCTCTCTCTCCGGATCTCCTCGTCCTCCTCCGTCAGTGCTACCTGGCAGACTGGATCCTTGCGTAGCCAGCCTGCCGCGTCTCTCTGTCCGGACACTCCTACACCCTATCCAAGGGTGTTTTGCTTGTAGGGGTGGTATACTTCGAATACCCCCCCTCTCCTAATCGGATCCTAGGATAGGATAATCCTATCCGGAGTCCGAATCGTCTTTGGGACCGGGCTTAGCCGGCGCCTCCTCATCATCAGAGTCCGACGCAGCTTCCGCCAGGGTCAGCTCCTGGAGCCAGAGCTTGATTTGAGCCCGAGTCCCATCCCACTCGTGCATTTCATGCACGAAGCAGTCTCTGAACCGACGACGTTCGTGGTCCAGCTTCTCCTCGGCGTTCTTAACTGCCAACTTCTGCTTCTTCCTTTCGGTTTTAGCAGCAACTCGTTCAGTCCGAGCATTCTCACGCTCTTCCTGTACAGACTCCGCGGCCGCTGCCTTCTGGGTAGCGACTTCACTCTGATGGAGATAGTGTACCGTATTAAGGGACAACATCGCCACCTCCTGACTCAGGCCAGCAAGCAACCGGTGAAAGTTGTCCTGCCATTGATCGAAGGCCTCCTGTCCGGTTTCATATGAAGTGAAGTCGGCGGGAGGGAACGAAGGAGGGCCCCTTAGTCGCAAGACTAAACGCCCCTCTTCCGGAGTCTCAGGTGGGAGATCCGGGGTCTGAGTCGGCTTCAGCTTTTTCTTCACTGTAGCCTTCGTCTTTCCGGTCTGAGTGAGAGTCTGCGACTCCTCTCCCGGAACCAGATCATTTTCGGGGAACTCGTCCGCGAAGGATCCCACCGTGCTGGAGTTCGGATCCTCCGGAACAGACCGAGGTGGCCTGCCCTGGGGACCCGTCTTCCAGTCCGTCGTGTGAGAAGTGAATGCCGGCCCTTTATAGCCAGGATCCGCCTTCTCCATAACGGATTTCCTCTCATCCGTTTTTGGCCTTTTAGGATCGGCCTGCTCCGAGGACCCGTTAGGTCTCTTCTGAGCGCGCCGCACCTTTCTCGTACTGGTACGTTTCTGGTACTCCTCGAATTAATCGAAGAGCTCACCTTCCAGAATCCGGATGTAGTTGCCGTCCGGGTTTACCTTGTAGAAAACCCGGACCTTTCCCTTCTCGTTAGTGCCAAAATCCACCTCGGGGTTCTCATTTTTGCCTACTACCCCGAAATGGGAGTAGACCTCTGCATGGGCGGTCTGGATGCGTTCCCCCGCTGTCTCCAGAGCCAAGCCGTGCTGCTTAGCAAGATGATGTCTGCTCTAGTGTAGAACAGGCCACCCTCGGGACAACCCTTGCTTCCTCTCGCACCCACAGTCAAGCAGTCATACCGCATGTAATGACGTAGGTGATAGCGGGTGATATGCCTCGCGTACCGGACCTTGGTAGGCCAAGTTCAGGGCGCTTCCAGTGTCTCGTCAACATTCAGACAAGGCTTAAAGGGGCACTTGCTAAATGGATGCCATCTAGCCATTGCCCATGCCAATTTTGTTTTCTGGAGAGGCGAATGGTATTTGGTACTACCAGTTCGGACTGTAGCGGGCACGTATCGCTCGGGGCAGCCTGAGCGTGCGTGGAGAGCGCATTGCCCGCCTGTGGTAGCTCAAGTACCGTAGCAGAGCAGTGAGAAGCAGCTGGCCCTGTGGTGTAGCGGTAGCATTCTCAACTCCGGAGCGGAGGGGCCGGGGTTCGATTCCCCGTGGGGCTTGACGTTTTCGCTGACCTGTTACACTGGTGCACGGTGACCAGGATTCAAAACCTGGGTTGTGGTGCTTGAGCTTGTTCAGCTTCTGCTAGGTGGCCTTCGTGGCCGTTGCCGACCTAGCAAAAGTCTGAAGGGGAGTAATGTAGCGGGCACGTATCGCTCGGGGCAGCCTGAGCGTGCGTGGAGAGCGCATTGCCCGCCTGTGGTAGCTCAAGTACCGTAGCAGAGCAGTGAGAAGCAGCTGGCCCTGTGGTGTAGCGGTAGCATTCTCAACTCCGGAGCGGAGGGGCCGGGGTTCGATTCCCCGTGGGGCTTGACGTTTTCGCTGACCTGTTACAGGACCTTCTCCAATAACTCAAAGTGGTACAGCTGTACCGACTTGTCGAGGGGATCAGTCTTAATCCACTCCTCATCGTCGGAGAGACCGTCAGGACCCACCTCCTCCGGATGGTGTGAGGACCGCTTATCCTTGACGCAGTCGTTCACACACATTTGTTTAAAGTACTTAAACCCACTTGCGGCATTGGCTCGGAGTGCTGTCCGGACCAGTATCTGAAGCTCGTCGTCCGGGATTGTATTTTCATCCAATCCCTTCAGAACAGCTTCCACCTCATCCTCGGATCGACCCGCCTTCAGAGAGGTTACTTTGATGGTCTCCCGTAGGTATAGGTGCCTACGGTTGGCCTTCTCCTGGCGACTAGTATCTGCACTCCTAGCCGCGGCCGAGGTCTGTTGGATGATTTCATCCTCCAGAGTAGCATCCAGAATTGACTCTTTAGTCTTCTGTTCCACACTCCGAGCCAGCTTCATTGCTGGCGTCAGGCGCCGATTCTTCTCCCTCCTGTTATGCACGACTTGGAACTCCGATGCAGTTTGCATATCGTATTCCAAGGCCGCGATAATTTCGGGACGTCCCTCTGTCTCAGCAACTAAGCGAGCTGTAGCAGCCGTGTTGCTGAGGCCGTTCATGGCCGCCGTTAAGCGATCCGGGAACCAGGCCGGGAACTTGGCAGACAGACTGTCCAGCCCCCGGAAGGTTCGCATTTGTACCAAGTCAAAGGACCTGACCTCTGTTTTGCTCATCTGCTCGATGATGGCACCTCTGAGCAGGGGTGGGACGTCGGCGTCCTCCTTTTCCCATGCATCATGCTGGTATGGAGCGAGGATGTGCACCCCCGATCCAGATGAACCACCGCCCGCAGCTTGGTTCAGTTTTCCGGCTTCCTCCGAAATATCCATGTTGGATGGTTCCAGAGTAGGCTCGGTAGGCTGTAGAGGAGTATCCACTCGGACGGGTACCTCTCTCTGAGGAGGTAACTCCACCCGAACGGGTACCTCTTGTCGCGGCTCCAGTGGAGCCGGGAGCTTGAAGGTGATGTTAGACAGCACCTCCTGCACGACCTTGACCGTATGGGCTGCGGATGAAGTATCCATAGTCTCCTCGGTCCGAGGTTCCTTGGGAGGAACTGTCGTTTTAGGACGACCTCCCCCATGTCCGATCTTACCAGCAGCTGTTGCTCGGCCATCCTCACTTCAACAGTGTCTTTCGACGGGAGTTTGACGGGGAAACCACAAGTTCCCCGCCTCCCTCTTTGTCTCAGACGAACCAGGAAAGAGTACTCACTGCTCACAACTCTTTTACTGACTTATCTCCTCTTCTAACCGTCCAAATCACCAACTTCACCGCTGCCGACCAACACCACGATTGACTGGGGCGAGCCCAAAATCAATATGGCGGTTCCCTCGCTTTTGTTTTTAAAACAAAGCGCATGCGCAGCGTCTCGCGTGATTGGACGCGATCCCGTTACCCGGTGTGACCCAATTACCGTTTAATCAGGTCACGACCTTTCCCGCCCGCAGCTCGGGCTCGAGGGATCACACTGCTATGTAGGCGGCTCACAAAAGTCAAAATATACTTCGAATAAAGAGCTCATCAGGAGTATTAGTGGATATTTATGGGAAATCGAAGATTACCCCACCGGATTATCCGTCCACCACCCTCGGGGAGCACTCTTACATTCTTTTCTATTGACTCTGAGCGCCCCTGTCGGTAACATACATATAACATATAGAACAACACAGGACACCACACTCGTTGTGTAAACAAGCTAGGTTATAGCCCCTCTAGCCACCAGCCTTGGGCTTCGCCGAACGGGTTTACCGCCCGCCTCTCGTAACCGGGCCGAAGGACACTCGTTCTTAACTAAAACTCCAGCCTTGATTTTAGTTTTCCGTGCCCTTCTTCCTTCGCCTGCCGAGACTTTCTTTTTCACGGTCTTTCGGAGCTTCTTTCGTACCACCCTTTTAGGGGGATCCACTGACACCCCTTCCAAAGGTACAAATTTAGCCTCCGAATTTCCCTTCTCCACCTCCGTTTCCGGGGTGAGCTCCCTTCCAGCCCAAGCACGCAACCGAGCCACATGGCTCGTCCGGATGCGCCCTGCTTCGGACTGAATCAACACAGTCGTTTGACTGATACATTTAACCACGGTATGTGGTCCATCCCAGTTATTCGCCAGTTTGACGTTGCAGAGCGGTTCATGTAGGCGGATCACTCTATCCCCCACTACGAATCGTCGCAACTTCAATCCGGTGTCATAACCCACCTTCTGCCAATTAGCAGCTTTAAGCAAATGAGCCCTAACTGTTTCGTAGGCAAATTTGAACCTCTCTCGTAGAGATTCCACAAACAGCACTGTACATGGTGCTTCCGGACTGATCCCTACCACTCCGAATACTAAATCCGCCGGCATGATCAAGTCCTCTCCGAACACCAGGAGGTTCGGAGTGCAATTCGTCGAAGTGTGGACCGTATTGTTATACGCATGAACCACAAATTCGCACTGATCATCCCAATCATCCATATGGGAGTTCACTAATGGCTTTAAAACCTGGATCAAGGTCCGATTAAACCGCTCCACCTGCCCGTCGGACTGTGGTCGGTACGGATTGGTCCGAGTTTTGCATATAGCCAACTGATGGCACATAGCAGTCCATAGTTTGGACTCAAATTCTCTCTCTTGATCGCTATGTAACATCAAGGGAGCCCCCAGATGGAGGATCCACCCCTTTACCAATGCTTCCGCACAAGTAGCAGCAGTATGATCCTCGAGTGGGTACACTCGGGTGTATTTCGTATAGTAGTCCGAGACCACCATCATACACGTATTACCTTTCGGAGTGGGTTTCACTCCACTGATAATATCCACGGCTATTCGAGCAAACCTCACCCCGAATAGCTCTTGTTGCAGTGGCAATTTCCCTAGTCCAGGACCAGGTTTGCCTAAACAACAGGCCGGACATGTCTCGATCCACCTCAAAAGGTCGCCTGACATGCCGGGCCAGTAATATCTCCTACTCAGCCGTTCCAAAGAGCGTTTCTTTCTGAAATGCCCACTAGTGGAATGGCCGTGGCAGTAGTACAGGATGTCTTTCCTCATAGCAGCAGGGATCACCATTTGTAATACCCTCCGCTTCCCGGGACAAGTCTTCCACCTGCACAAAAACGAATCCCGAACCTCCAGTTCGTGGAACTGGGCCAGGAAACGTCGCATTTCACGGTTTTCCAGTGATATTTCGGGTCTCACTGGACAGACCCCAGTAGGGACAAGCTCCCTCAGTCGTGCTATGGTAGGATCGGCCATCTGGTACGTCCTTATAGTGTCGGTGGACCAATCCAACAGGTTTTGCAACAACCCATCATAAGGCAAACGCACACTCGCTACCACAGCATTGTGAGCACCACAATCCCCACACTCCAGACGCACACAACGGCGTACCCGACGTCTACTCAGACAGTCAGCATTAATATGCTTCTTGCCCGCTCGGTGCTGGATATGAGAGTTCTCCAGTCCGAACTCGCTGAGGTGATTCAACCACCGACCAATCATTCCCTCCGCGTCCTTAAAATTAAGGAGCCACCTCAAGGCCGAATGATCAGTACGGAGTGTGAAATTCCCTCCATATAAGAAGTGCCGAAACTTCTTCGTGTACACCACTACTGCGAGCAGCTCTCGCTTGGTAGTACAATAATTTCTCTGTGTCTTGTTCATACTGTTACTAGCGAACGCCAGCGGGACCTCTACTCCGTCCTGGATTTGGGACAATGCGGCCCCGATGCTCTCATTGCTCGCATCAGTGTCAAGGATGAAATGCCCCTTCTCCGTAGGGTATCTCAGCACCGGGGTGGTTCGGAACAATGCCTTAATCTCTTTGAAGGCTTCATTCTGCTCCATCTCCCATGGGAAGGGTTCTTTTTTCCTCCCCGGAGTCCAATGGCTCAACCGTTGCAATGGCTGAGACACCCTAGAGAATCCGGGGATAAAGTCCCTGTAATAGGAACAGAACCCTAAAAAGGATCTGATATCCTTTGGTCCTTTTGGAACTTCCCAAGTCTCCACAGTCTCCAATTTAGCCGGATCAGCCTGCACACCCTCGGTGGAGATGATCCGGCCCAAATAGACCATGGACTTCCGAAAAAGTTCACATTTCTTCGGCTTTAATGTCAAGCCATTGGACCGAATTCGCTCCAATACCTCTCCGAGGTTCAACGCACACTCTTCAAACGTCTTGCCGAAAACAATGACATCATCCAAGTATACCAAGCATTTGCGCCACAACAGATCACTCAACAGAGTTTCCATCATAGCCTCAAAAGTGGCCGGGGCGTTGCACAACCCGAAGGGCATCAGCTCAAACTGATACAGTCCAATGTGACTTGTAAAAGCCGTTTTCTCTTTATCCTCCTCCTTCATCCCGATCTGCCAATATCCGGACTGCAAATCAAGGGTGCAGAACCATTGGTTCCCACCCAAAGAGTCCAGGGTCTCATCGATCCGGGGGAGAGGATATGCATTTTTCTTGGTCACCCCATTCAGGCGCCTATAATCGATACAAAATCGGATAGACCCGTCCTTTTTCGTAACCATCTGGACCGGACTAGACCAGGGGCTAGTGCTAGGCACGATCACCTTCTGTTCCAGCATGGTCTTCACTTGTTCCTCAACAATTCCTTTCTTACCCAACGGCAAGCGTCGGTAAGGCATTTTGAACGGCTGTGCATCTCCCGTATTGATAGAATGCAACACTTTGTCGGTTCGGCCTAAAGGCTCCCCCTCCACCTGCCATGCATCCTGATACTTCACTACCAGCCTCCTAAGGGAGTCGAGATCCCTCCGATCCGTCAGATCCGTTTCGGAGATCATTTTCTCGAGTCCCGCGCTCAAAGCGGTCGGAGAAGGGTCACCCTTCATGGTCACCTGCCCAGCAGGCATCACTGCCTCACTGGTGAACACCTTCCCCAGGACTGTATCTTTCTTTAGATACTTCGGTTCCAACCCGGGGTTAGAAACCGGCACTACGGTCCAAGCACCATCACCCACCAGGGTGTCCATGCCTGTCAAACCGATGCTACCCAACATGGCCACATCCGGCTCCACAACTGCCTCTTCCTCTCTCCTAAGCCCCTTGCTTCGGACCAGCACGTCACACGTCTGTCCGGGAGGAATCTTTACAGTTTGGACCACCGTTGCCACTGTTGACACTTGTCGGAGCACACATTGCTCCACCGCACGGTACGGGTGCTCTATTCGGAGTACCCCTGTACCAGGATTCAGGACCGCGTCATACAACGCCGAAAAATCCAATCCCAGTATACCGTCGTCTGCAATATCCGCAATGGTGGGAGAAGCCACATACTCCTTCCCCCAATTCGGAGCGGTATGAACGCGCGCCCATACGTCTGCATACTCGACCCGTCGGCCGAACAGGCGTTTACCCTCGTTTTGAAGTTATCACGACTGTCCGGCATAAGAGCATAGAAGTTAGAGGAGATAAAGGAGTGGCTAGCTCCCGTATCTACTAAAAATTCGCCCGCTCTACCGGCCACAGTAACAGACACATACCACCGCCTCCCCCCCAGCGGAGACGGGTTTACAGTGAAGCGTTTAAAATCCTTCGGAGCAGCCAAATCAAGGCCATGTTTCTTCAAATGGTCGAAACATGGATGATTCGGGGAAAGCTGGGTACTCCCTACCCACACGGTGTCTGTGACAGCCGCAACTTCCTCGTTCCTATCCGTAATGGGCCTCCCTGCCTCATTGCCGGGCAACTGTTGGACTGGAATGTCAACCAGGCCGGCATCCGAGCCCCTTAAGCTCGAAGCCACCCCTGATCCCCTTCCTGCCTTCGGAATTTCACTAGGCTCTACCTCTCTGGTATGTTGGCGTACTTCATCTCCAGGGGTCGTCCGCTTGCCTTCTCGGACTACCCCCTCTAGTTTCCCTCCTTTCCGGGAACTTTCGGACTCGGAGCCGTACATTCCGCAGCAAAGTGACCGATCTCCAGGCACCTATAGCACTTGGCGGTCCTCCGATTGATCTTCCTTCTGTTAGGCTGTGTAGCCCCCTGAATGGAAGTCGTCATCTTCTCAAACAGCGCTGTAAAAAACGCTGCGTCCATCATCGGAGCTTTTGGATCCGATGATTCCTTCTTCGGAGGAGGGTTTCCACCCCCTTCCGGCTTCTTATTCTTCCACGGCGGTTTAGAGGAATTCCCATTCCTCTTAAACTGAGCCGCCGAAGCTATCACCCCCTCTTCCTCACTGCCCGAACCATCAGACTGCTCCGGGGAACATTCTATAATGGCAGAGGCCCGGGTAGGCATCCGGTCTCCCAACAGTGACTTTTTGAGAGCATGTATGTCGATGGCCTTAAAAAGGTCATCTAGTGACGTATCTGCTCTCCACGTATCATACACTACTTGTTGTATTTCCGGATCTCTCAGTCCAGCGACGAACTGAGAGAACAATTCCTTAGAGAATAAGGCATCATGGATTCCTGAAGCCGGATGTACCTTCTTCAGGAGTCTCATCAGTGCAAGTCCGAAAACCCTCGGGGCTTCGTTCTTGCCTTGCACTCGCTTCTTAAAAGCGACCATCGGATCAATCCGAGCGGAGTCTCCGTACAGGATAGTACCGATCTCCACAAGCTGTTTGAAAGTGCTGCGGGGTCCGCATTCATCTTTCCACTGTTCCACTGCCATCAGGCCATCTCCCAAGCGCAATCCCTTACAGATGTACGGGATTGCATCTTGTTGATCCCACCCACTGAGGTTGATATCCTCAACGGTGGCTCCCAACCAGTCTTCCCAAGAGTTTTTCTGCCAGTAGGGAAAAGGCTCGCTAGCTATACGTCTAGCAGCGTTGGATGACCCCCTAATTTTAGAGGTTATCGCCAGGCATTTAGAAATGGAAGACGACGCGTCCTTTTCCGTACCCACATTGTGCAATCCGATCCCAGCAATTGCGGGGTTTGTATCGTACAATTCTTGCAATTCTGTACTCAGAATTGTTCTTCTCGGAGCCCTCCTAGGACTCTTTGTGCCAGGAGAGTAGTAGGTGTACCACTTATACCCACCATGGTTTCACGTCACAAAGCAATTAAAAGCTCATTAACAAGCTCAGGGGTGAATGAACTGGGACTCTCAAGTGCACCACTGAGGCGCCCTCTGGTGTAGTACTGGGTGACCTATGGAGGAGCACATATACTCCACCTGGGGAGATATATCAGAGTTATTGTTCACAGGGGTGTACTAATGGAGGAACTATTGTTCAGAGGATTATACTAAGACAGACATTGAGACATATTTCTTCTCAGATAGCCTTGATAGCTCAGTTGGGAGAGCCTTAGAGTGAAGATCTAAAGGTCCTCGGTTCGATCCCGGGTCTGGGCAGTCACTTTTATTCAGGATGACAGATTGTAATTTATCAATGTCATTAACCATGACTCAAAACACCAAGCTAAATGTGGACCAGGAAATGTTAATCATTTTGAATGACAATGTAGACGATGGTATGGGGGAATACGTACCAGCTGACTCTTGTCTACCTTATGATCACACTAAAGTGATCACTTTCAAAGTAGAGAAAGAATCAATGGTTAAAATAAGGAAATTGTGGGAGGGAGAAGAAGTAGATGTCATATCATTCGAACTGAAGCGTTTTGGAAGGATTTTGTTTGAGCTGACTTCAATGCTGCAATGTCACGTGGATTACTTTGCTGTGGATTGGCATAGACATCAATCAGAGAAAGTAGCTACTGCGTCTTTAGTACTTCACGGTGGAGGTAGTGTGTTCCAGGATGGATGTATGCTATCAGTTATACACACTGATATTTATGCTATACTACTGCAGACTGGTCAACATACTGATATGATATCATTTACTTGTGATACTATCAATTCGAGGTCTGAATTTAAACAGATTCTGAAGGCAATGTGTCAAAATGCAGAGACTATAATGAGTGACATGGAATGGTTATGGGCTTTCCATGGATGGAGTCGTTGAAGCAGCATGTTGAAAGCACACATACTCCACCTAGGGAGTAATGTCAGAAGTATCGTTCATATCACTATACCGGTACAGTGTAATAACACGCTCTGATAGGCATTCACATTTATATCCTTCTCAGTAGCTGTGTCTATATGTTCAGATATCTGGTACAGTACTATATCTGAGTGTTTGCATAGCTTTCACAAGACGTATAAAAACAATATAAATTTGTATTGCAATTTGTGAGTCTAGCTAGCTCAGTTGGGAGAGCATCAGCCTTTTAAGTTGAGGGTCACGGGTTCAAGCCCCGTGCTAGACATTACTTTTGTTTTGGAGCTGTGACGTTTTCAACTTACAATGTATGAATATGATTTCACACTTTTTTATGAGTATAACAATTTATATATATATACTAAACACTTTTGATACACAACTTATGCAAGTTTATTCCGGCTAACAGCAACTTATTACATAGCTCGTGTATACACAAACACTTATCTAACACGCTATCTTCTCTTTAGCAATCACTTATCACTCTATGTCAACTTAAATACTACAAACTACTCATCAATCAGCTGTATCTAATAGTTAATCATTACCTCTTTATCTCTGATAGCTAATTTGCGTTGATTACTTATATGTTCCTAATTGTTTCTATGCACGATAAGACACTTAGTTAGTATGCAATCTCTTTTTACATCATACAGTTCTGCTCATACACGGAGATAGAAGTTTAAATAAGAATCTGACGGATTTCAATGGAGAACTACAAGTTAGCACAGACTTACATACTCAGGATACATCTAAGACTAGCTGATATAGATGAGCTGTCATTTTTCTATGACTTACGCACTACTCAGGTATTACACTCAATGCCATTGCAAATTCAGTCTTGGATTAATTTGATATACAATCTCACGCATTCATTGAGAAATTATGATTACAAAATAGTACTTCATAATTCACACACTTCTTTTCTCACAGACAGAGAAAATGGTTGCATTCAGTTCATCTTCAGTGATACACTGCGTTCAACACCTCACTTGAAAGACAGTCAATATGAGAGTTATTGGAATGTTGTTGACAGTGCTGAGATGGAATCCTTGTTAACTTTTGCAGAAGAGCAAAATGCACCATATTTTTTGAATCAGACTGTATCACGTACAGAGGTACAAAAAGAGGATAACTTGGCAAGTGAAGGTAGCATAGTGTATGGCATACAAAATTGTCTATATTTTCCTTGTGGAAAGATGGTAGAAATCGCCTTCCCAAGTGAGTGAGTAATTCTCTCACTCAACGTGTTATCAGATGGAACTTGGCTTTTATGACGACTCGGTGCTCACTGCTGCGGTTGTTGATTCATGTGTGACAGCTCTTACATCATGATAACGTGTTATTCTGCAATGTATGGAGCAATTAGACAGGTGTTTAATTATGATGCAGCAAGCAGCACAAGAATCACGTCTGATCACATGGTTTTCAGCATGTCTTGTGATTTGATATTTAGCTTCTACGTCACACATTACACTATCCATATAAATATTCTTCATGAACAGTAGGGCTTATATTATATTCAGACATTGCTGGTGTAATTTGATATAACTACACCATGCCTTTCCACTTAGATTTGAGCGAGAAAGCATCGCTGGATATTTTTCAGCAATATTGCAGACTTAGTCGCACTTCACTAAGAGGGAAGAGATATGTTAATCTACCAATGGGCTTAGTGATGTTCTGTCTCAGCATCAGAGATTTGATTGACAGAACTTCACCAGCACGTCAAGACGATCCTACAGCATATATAGATACACCTTTCAGTGACTGGAAACTAGAGAAGCGTTACTTCTGCAACGTTGTGTATCTAGGATTTGTCAAATTGAGAAATGGAGAACGTTTTGGGTAAGATTATTTTGTCATACGCTTGTATTTAAATATAGGATAAAAGTGTAACAATATTTTTATCTCATATATAGACAAATGTCAACACCCATTGGTAGCGTCTGTGTTGTATTTCACGAGTGGGGGCTGGGGTCATATCCCACGAAGCCGCAGGCTGAGTGGGATATGCCCCAACCCCCACGAGTTTGTAGTAGTATAGTTTATTCAGATACAACTGTTTTATTTATTTTAGGTTTGACTGCATCAATGTGACTCAACAGGAATGGTTCAAACTTGGTGCGGCATATGACTTCAATAACAATTGGTTTGGTGCACTGCCTGTGGTACAACCGCTAGTGGAAGTTGAAGCAGCAGCTGAAGGGCAACAAGGTGAAGTCAATGACATTAGTGTAAATGAAGCTGGTGCCCCTGCTGAACTTTTACCTGTAGAAGGAAATGCCGCTGAAAGTGCTAAATATGCACCAGCTTTGCCACTTGAAATAGGTAACCTGCTCGAAAATACCGGTAGTACTTCTTTTGCACAGTTTCCCTCTGATGAGTTGTTCAGTGTAGAGGTAGAAGAAGAAAATGAAGAAGAAGAAGAAGATGACAATAAGACTGTTGATTTAGATTTTGTTAAACCTGTCGAAAAAAAGAGTGATAATACCAGAAAGAGACCAAACAGTGAGGGTTCTACTTCTTCTTCTTCTTCTTCTTGTACTTCTCCTGCTAACAAGAAGAAAAGGGGGGTGAAAATAGTGAAACAGGAAAAATGGCTGTTAGTTAAACAAAGAAATGCAGAAGTCATTTGGGATGAAGTAGCACCTTATTGGTTCTTAAACAACGCAAATCGTGAGCTTAGCTCTCTTACAAGAAGGCAACAACTAACAAATGAAGGTGTTGCCACGATCTTGAAAGTAGTGACTAGATTGATTCCGTTTGAGTCTGAACGAGCTTTAGCACGTAAAGTTTATGCTTTTTTGCTGTCAAAAGAATTTGACAGCAAGTCTTCCTCTAAGTCTAGATCCTGCTGAACGCCAGAAATTGGTTAACAGACACAGCAAAGCGTGTCACAACAAGATATCGGGTCTGAGAGTGAGAGAAGGTTGTAATTTAGTAGCAGCTACTATAGGCCTTTCAAGCTATGTAAGGCTGAGCATTTGTAATCAAACCGTCAAAGACGCACCCTTCTATGATGTGTTGATGAATCCTGATAAGTATGAGTTTGAGTATGAGTTCCATGATATCAATTAATGGAACCTTATCTTGATGTATTGTAGCAATACAATTTATTTTCTTAAATTGTTCTGTAAAAGCCTACAGCATGTGTTATGAAAAAATTGTGAGTTTAGTTTTATCCTTCACAAATTCTGTGTTCAATCAATTCCTGCAGAACATGAAGAAAGATGCAAACAATGTAACTTATCATGATGAACTATGTCATGCTGTAAATCTTTTCCAAAACAGATTAAGTGGAGTATTTGCATGGGATATGACCGAGTATTATATGTGGACTTATACTTCTGTGTGTAGATATAACACAAGTTCTAACGTGAAATCTATTCATATTTTATTTTATGATCATGAACTGTTGGATCAATTTAGAATAACAGACTCGTATGAATATGATAATTTGCTAAAAGTGTGTAGTCAAACTGTTGGAGTACAATTTACAACAGAAGATGTCAGTAAGAAACATGCATTCCAGAAAGAACTATCACATGGGCTTCAACATGGTGTATTATTTGCTTCTGATTCAAAGTATGAAGAACCATTTTCAAACTGGAAAATGTGTTCCTGTGTATCTATATGTTGTGGTGATATGGTTGTATTGACACGTTCAAGCTGAATTTGTAAGGAGGACAGATTCATGTGTACCGGTATTATAATGATAATAAAAATGATAACAATGATAATAATGATATACTCAGTGTAGCATCATTCTAACAATCAGATTAACGTATGATATAGCGCATTGATGGATTATAAAATATATTTCACACTTTATATCGATATCACTGATTCAATGTTAAGCTGTATACAGAGTGGATAAAACATATACCAATACTATATACACGGAAAACGTGTCATTATAACAGGCATGCATGACTGTATACATTATTGTAACACTGTGACTGATATCTAATGTATAAATAAGTCATCTTACCGTTCTGTAATACTGCACTGATTCCAGAGACTAATTCATCTACTCGCATCTCTATCATTCTCTCGGCTGTTTCACTTGCAGACGACTGTAGTGAAAATGAAAGTTGAATAAATGTTAAATATAACAAAAAAATTGTCTCTATTTTTTCTTTCCTTTTTATCATATGAATATTTTAATCTTGTGTAGGGACACTAATATTAGTATTATAGTCGAACGCCTACAAGGTAGTTCGGGCGGCCAGAGCCAGGGGGCACCCCTATCGGAGGCGGACAGTATATAAGCTGTCCTCACCCCCTTGCTCCAGCAGACCTTCTCAGGTCTCTGACTGTGTCATATAGTGAAAGTTATTGAAAGCTGAATATACATTGATCGAACCTCATATACTTCAAGGATTAGCATTGTTGTACAGGAGAACGAAATAAACCCTGTTTTCTTGCATCTCTACATGAAAACTGCAGTTCGAGTCCTTATTTAATCGAATTACATATAGACGAACTCTACACTGGTGCCGTGACCAGGATTTTTATGTAGAAGATAGCGGACTGACCCTGGCAGAGGCTCAGTCAAGGAACGGGGGGGATGAAGGATCAGGGACCGAACTGGAGGATGGGGAACTGGATTACACAGTCGCCCAAATAAATGAAATCTGGGATATTGCCTCTCGAATGCACACCCCAGAGAATAAAAAATCTCGAAAGAGGAGTCTGATTTTTCGAACTCCGGGAGAATTTCCTCCTATCAGAACAATTCCGAACACCAATCCGTTCAGAGGGAACCCATGGGCAGACATGCTTCCCTCCAAACCGAACCTCGGACATATGGAACGAGACCTGTCTAGAAGAGGTCGACAGGTCCCTGACTACGACGCCTACTGTGAGAAATTGAAAGCAGAGGAGGAGGAGATGAGGGGTCGGTATACAGCCATGAATGAGGATTTGATCCGACTGGCCGACGAAAAGGCAAGGGTAATCGCCCAGAACCAGAAAGAAGCTGAGGAACTGAGCGAAGTGAAATCCAGAATACAAGCGGATAGGAAATATATAAGTGAACAACTGGCTCTTGAAACCTCTCAATTGGCTAAAGTCCAACAGAAGGTTAAGATCGCTCAACACAGTCTGACAGAGGAGCAAGCACAACTCCAGAAAGAAAAGGAAGAGGCTCGCCGAAGTCGGGATCTTCGGGATACCTATGAAAGCGAGATCGAGCGACAATCCAAAAGGGTCAAGAAAATCAAGGCGGACTATTCGAAGGAAGAAAAATCCGGCCAGGCCCTGAGGGAACAGTTCGAGCAAGAACGAGAGGCGTTGAAGCAAGCCCGAATTGACATGAAGGCTGACCTCGAAATTCTTCAGAAAAAGAAAGACGAAATCAATGATACCTATCTGGCCTATCAGAGTCAGATGGATGAAATCCACAAAGAAGAAGAGGCTAGAAGCCGGGAACCGACGAACGAGGGAGCCAAGCTACCTAAGCACGTTGCATCCACGCCTAGTCCGATATTAACTACCGTGGATCCAATCGAGACCCGGGGGATCGTTTCGGACGGGAAGTACGCACGAACCCAAGGGAGGACTGCCCCGAATGAGGCTGACCGTAAAGTCACATATGGGGGAACCGAGGAGAAAGAGATCTCTAGCACCCATGATATTACGAGTGAAGCCCCACCCAAACGAATGAATCATAGCTACGGCTCTCTACATCCCTTTGCGGATGACACGCTGGCAGGACACAACTATACGGTACCACCACCACCGATATATAATATAACCTACCAGTACCGGGCACCATTACCCGGAGCCGGATCGAACGAAGGACACCAGTCCTATAACGAAGGGGGTGGATCGCTTCCGAGCAGGGGGGCAGGTGGTGCTCCGAACCCCGGAACTAACCCGGGAGGAGGAGCCGGGACTGTGCCGGACCCTGGTTCATACGGAGGTTACCCCCCCAGCCCTGATCGAACCCAGCCCAATCCAAGAGGAGGGACACCAAGACCGGTCCCTGCCCCGAGAAGGTTGACAAAACGATCATCTATGGGCCCGAGGGTTGCTGCGATAGTGGAATCCGATCCTTGTATACAAGGAATGGGGATAGACTGTTGCAGTCGGACCCGGGAGGATGAGTCAGAAATTATGGAATGGAGTCGGAGGCAGTCTGATCGACTAGTATGGAGTCACAACAGTGCCCGAAAGCCTGTTCGAACTCCCCGGCGGTTCAATGGAGAGAATTGGAAGGAAAGCTACCAAGACTTTTGCGACGATAATCGTTACCATGGGTGGGACAAGGAGGCTTCCTTAGGTCCCCTCATTAAATGGTTGAGTGAGGGTCCGGGACGAATAGCTGTAGATGATTGGCGAGAGACGTATGGAGAAGATGGAAACTATGACCAATTGGTGGCAGCCGCCACACATATCTTTGGTGTGTTGTCCGCGAATGATCCTTGGTCGGAGTTCCAGGTACGAACGCAAAAACCAAAGGAGTCTCCGAAAGTGTTCGGGCTAGAACTTCAAAGATTGTTGCAAAAGGCCCGACCTTATTGGAGGCGTGATGATGAATATTTCTTAGATGAACTATTCACACACTTTATAAAAGGACTGAGGGATCCGTCCCACGCTGAACTCGTCCAGAAAGAATGGGGACGAGGTTCATCGATGGTAGACTTCTTTTTGGCTATAGATCAGCATGAAAAGAAGAAACGATTACTTGCTGGGTTCGTACCCAACCAAAGGGTGGCGTCTGCACATACGGCCACTCCCGAGGAGAGTGATTCGGACGATGGTTTGGGTGAAGAACGAATAGCAGCCATCGGGGGTGACAAGTGGGATAGAAAGAATCGGTGGAAGAAAAATGTTAGTAAACCACCTGAGAAGGAGAAGCCAGTGGAGGCAAGCTCTAAACCAACGCTTACCCCCCAGGTGGTGGAGTTATCCGAGAACGAAAAACGGTTGATGGCTATGATGGAAGAAATGAAAGGGTTGTTGGACTATCAGAAACGACCGAAGCTAGATAGGGCAACGGTGAAGTGTTTCAGGTGCCAAGAGACCGGACATTTCGCAGCCGAATGTACAGCTGAGAAACCAGTTTGGCGAGAAAGGAAGAGAGAGGAGACGGGAAATTAGAAGGGGTTGTCCGTGAAGGCAAACTGACGACCCCGAATAAAGTATGCCAGGGTACAATCCATACGAACGCGATTGAGGAGTCTGTAATGTATCCGCCCAGCAGCATGGGAAATGCTAATGAGCCGAAAACATGTGGGGCTGGGGGTATTGGTGAGACAGTTGCCAGGGAGAGCAAAGAAGGGAAACCGATCACCAATAGGGAGGAAGGTTGGGTAGAGGAACTATCCAGGATCGGGGGGATCCGCCTTCCCCAAGGTCATCCGTGTCTGGAGTATTTGAAAGGATTCGGATTCAATTTTGACATGACAGACGACGTCAAACGGTTCGCAAGTAATCCCTCGATGATGGGAGGAAAGAGATGGTATGTGTCCGTATCTGTAAACGGCAGAATGGGGGAATTTTTGTTGGATACCGGAGCTAGCCACTCCGCTATGTCAAAGAGATTCTTCGATCTGGTGTCGAGCATGGATGACGACCTCACAACGAGGGTAAATGCATGTGCGGCTGATGGGAGCAAGATACGAACGTTTGGTAGGACTTGTATGATCATCTTGGTAGGCGGTAGGGAATATATCATTTCCCCTACTGTCGCTGGGATAGAGGACGATGGTATCATTGGGATGGATTTCGCTTCCTTATATGGGGTAAAATTGGACCCCGTCACTGGAGTGTTGAAATTAAATCATCCCTACAAAGACAGGATACAATGCCTGGCACGTGAAGTAAGTGGTGTAGCGAGTGTAGTGCAGACGGTAAAAATACCTCCCGGAATGGCATGTGATGTCTTAATAGCCTCCAGTAGGATGAAGAGGGGCGTTCCGGGGGTTTTCGAACCTAATGTGACAGTGTTGGGAAAGAAGGGTTTGGAATCGGCCGACACCCTGATAGGAAATATAGCATGGGGAGTAGCCCCCATAACGAACCCGGGTTCGAAAACCATCTATCTAGAAAAAGGCACTGTAGTGGGAGAAGTGATATCCGCAGAAGCGGTCACCAGTAGCTTTGAAAATGGAAGTGGACTAGTCCCGAACAGTGAAGTAATGGAGGAGGGATTGGCAAAGTTAATAGAAGGGTCCGGAGTAGAGACAGATGGACAGAGGAATGCCCTGAGGGAGATGTTAACTGAGTGTAGTTTAGCCTTTGCGCGGCCCGGAGAGCCGTTGGGACGAACGGATCGAGTCCTACACTCAATTAACACGGAAGGGGCGAATCCAGTAAAGATACCATATAGACGTCTTCCGTTGGCAAAGAAAGTAGTGGCGGAGGAAGAGATTACGAAGATGTTGGCGGAAGGGGTGATAACCCCTAGCACCAGTCCTTGGAGTAGTCCAGTATGTATGGTAACAAAGAAGGATGGGAGTATCCGATTCTGTATAGACTACCGGAAGCTAAATGGCTTGACTAAGAAGAATTCGTATCCGCTCCCCCGGATAGACGAGACCATTGATTCCCTTGGAGGAAATGAATGGTTTTGCACGATTGATTTGCAGTCCGGTTATTGGCAGGTGGGAATGAAGGAAGAAGACAAGGAGAAAACAGCGTTTTCGAGCCATGTAGGGTTGTACCAGTATAACGTGATGCCATTCGGACTATGTAATGCTCCGGCCACGTTCGAAGCCATGATGGAGACCTTACTGAGTGACTTGTTGTGGAAGAAATGTCTGGTGTATCTGGACGATGTGATAATATTCGGAAAGACATTTGATGAATGCCTGGGAAACCTGAAGTTAGTGTTACAGCGAATAATCTCGAATGGATTGAAGCTGAAGCCTAAGAAGTGTAATATGTTTCAGAAAAGTATTAACTATCTAGGACGGATCATCTCTACGGAAGGGGTGAAAGCTGATCCGGAGAAGGTTAAGACGGTAACGGACTGGAGCATTCCTAAGGGGCCGAAAGAAGTGAGATCCTTCTTAGGGTTTTGTTCATATTACAGAGATTTCTTACCAGGATATTCCCGGATAAGTTATCCAATTCAATGTCTGTCGCACTGGACCCCGGGGAGACATAAGGAGAAGTTTCCATGGGGAAAGGAACAAGGGGAAGCATTCGAAACCATTAAACGGTTGTTCGTGGAAACACCGGTTTTGAAATACCCCACTGCGGATGGTCATTTTATATTAGACACTGATGCGAGCAATGAGAGTATAGGGGCAGCTTTGTCTCAAGTCCAAGATGGGAAGGAGGTTCCTATAGCATTCGCAAGCAATACAATGAGTAAAGCGCAAAGAAATTATTGTACGACAAAGAGGGAAATGTTGGCAGTGGTAGTGTATACAAAGAAATATAAACACTTCTTGTGGGGATCTGATTTTACATTACGTACGGATCATTCCTCCCTGCGTTGGTTATTGAACTTTAAAGATGCGGAAGGTATGATAGGACGGTGGTTGGCACACCTATCTGAGTTCGGATTGGACCACAGCCAAATTCAGCATAGAAAGGGGGCTAAGCATGTGAACGCTGACGCGTTGTCGCGAATCCCAGTGAAGAAGTGTCAGAATGACAGATGTGACGATTGTGGGAAGCATAATGCCGTGCTGGCAGGAATCCGAAAGCCTTTTAGGGATCTCGAACCGGTAATACTGGAATGGGATGAGAACTCTATTAAGAGCTTCCAGGAGAGAGATGCGAATAGTATCCGTCTGACGATGTTACTTCGAGAAGGAAGGGTCCCGGATCGGCCAGCGATATCGTTGGAGAACAGGGAGATGAGACGACTAATAGCTCAATGGACAGAGTTAGAGGTGGTAAATGGATTGATTTATAGGTGGAAGACGAATGCTTTGGGAAATAAGTCAAGACAGATCTTTATTCCTACTGCCATGCGAAGGGATATAATGTTCTTTTGCCATGGGCATCGGACCAGTGGCCATTTTGGGAGAAAACGGTCTCTGGAAAGGCTGGCTAGAATGTATTACTGGCCAGGTATGAGTACGGATCTGTTGAGATGGATAGACACTTGTCCGAAATGCTGTACGAGCAAGCCAGGTCCTGGGCTAGGTAAAATGCCCTTGACCCAGGAATTGTTTGGAGTAAGGTTCGCGAGGGTGGCAGTAGATATAATTACAGGATTTGTGACAACTCGGGAAGGAAATACATGTATGATGGTGGTAACGGATTACTATACGAAGTATACGAAGGTATTCCCGATGAAGGATCACAAAGCAGCGACTTGTGCGAGAATATTAGTTAAAGGATGGATCCTATACTTGGGAGTGCCTCTGATGTTGCACAGCGACCAAGGGAGAGATTTCGAATCGAATCTATGGCAGGAAATGTGTCATCAATTGGCCATTTGCAAGACCCGAACCAATCCGTATCGACCACAGAGTGATGGTCAGGTGGAAAGATTCAATCGTACCCTAATACAGGTCCTGAAGAGTTTAGTAAATCAAGAGATGGATGATTGGGATGAGCAGTGCGACTTTGTTTGCCATGCTTATAATAGCACGGTACATGCGAGTACGAACTGCTCTCCGAATCTGTTAGTATTCGGAGAGGATCTGATTATGCCAGCGGACCTAGTGTTCGGAGTAGTTGGTATGAATCCAGATGTCCCGTGTCAGATCATGTTTGTGGAAGCGTTGAAGGAACAATTCCGGAAGGCGTATGAATTAGTAAGAAAGGAATTAGGAAAGACAGCTAAATGGCAGAAAGTGGGCTATGATACTAATCTAAAGGTTCGGCGGTTTGCGGTAGGGGACTTAGTAGCGAGATACCACGAACCTCTGGTTGGCATCAAGCTGAGAGATAATTGGGATGGTCCGTGGAGGATTACCCAGAGAGTAAGTGATGATACAGTCCTGATGAGGGATACCTTCGGGAGGAATCAGAAATCGAATGTGGCCCGGTTGAAACCATGGAAGGGGAGAGAGTACTCCACGGAAATGTTCAAGATGGGACAAGAGGAGAAGGAGGAAATGAAAAGGGAGTTAGATAAAGTAGTCGAGAAGAGGGGTCCGGGGAGACCTAGGAAGGTGAAGAAGGAAACGGTGCAAGTTAAACGAACTCCAAAAAGATCGGAGAAAGCAAAGAATGTCTCGGCAGGTGTAGACAGGAAGAGAAGGACTGTTCCCTCAATGGCTAAGAGGGAACGGAAGCAGACCGCTCCGAATGTCAGGTGTAAAGAGAATCCAGTGGGGGTTCGTCGCAGCCCTAGGTTGAGAGTGAGGGGTGCTGTCACCTAACCTGAAACACAACGATGTAATCAGTTAAGTATTGTCATAATTACCGGGGTAACCTGGTAATTCGTCTTCTATATAGGAATAATCACGATAAAAGTCAGAAATCGAACAAACTTACCTGTGAATGTGCCAGTGGGTAATGGACGGATAATCCGGCGGATTAGTAGTTGCTATCCGTATTTAAATCCATAATGACTCGAGATGAATTCGACAGGGCGGTGAGGATATCAGTGCTATAATTACCTGATCGTAATGCGTGACGCGCGGGAAGAGTGAATGATTGTTTATATTTATCAAGCGCGGGAAAACTGAAGTCTCTCCGAATGCGCGGTATCTCGCGAGACCGACGCGCGTGCGCAAAGGTCGACGCGGGTCAACGATCCGCCATATTTGTTTACGGTTCGCCGGACAGAGCAAGGGGAAGCGTATCAGAGCACAAAAAGCGAGGATATAAAGACTGTTTAAAGTGAACTCGGTGTAGAGCAGGTGGGTGAAGTCGCCAGGAGCCCGTAGAGAGGGTCCTGGTACCTGTCATTCATTTATTTTATCAAGTGAAAGAACTTGAGTGTCACGATGGCTTCGGCGTCTGGCTCTCATTCGGAACGATCGGCCCTCGACGAGGTGTCCGAAGCATTTATGGACACTGAGGCAATGTCGCCAGTTACCAAGAACGAAGAAAGCGCATTGAATGAGGATAATTCCGAAATAGAAGAAGGTAGCATGGGAATGGAGATTGAAGAAATCCTGGAACGATCGGACGAGCCGCTGCTCGAACCGAATCTGGACGGATTTAAATCAAGGTACGACGGTCGGGAAAACCATATTCACGACCGAATCTTAAAAGGAGAACGAAAGTGTTGGGACGCAGCCACCAGAGACTGCGTTCGACACTTCCTATCACCGACTGAGTATGCAGCACTGCCATCCGAATGGCTGCTGTTTTATAATCAGACTGAGGCTGGACTGCAAGTGAGTCAGTCGTTCAGAAGGGCCATGTTCGATTGCGAAATCGCGCATCGGCAAAATCGCCTTCCGAACGTCCCGCATGTCTTGACTGACCATACGGGGATGGGGGTTACCGGAATGGACATCGCAGGAGATGTACTGTACCGGGAACCTGACATGGAGAAAGAACCCAGGACTGCAGAAGACTGGGTCGAACGAGCGGAGCATCCGGAAGTCCCGAGGCTCTACACTCTGAATGGAGACGAATTGCTTCGTCGACTGGAGGAGTGTTCGGAGCCGGAGGAGAAACTGAACGAAATCATCAGTACGATGATTCGGGAGGGGACCTACGCCACTAGGGCATACGTACCCGGGTTGGAGGAAGAGATGAGCTCGGCCCAACATAAAGAACGACTGGCATCCATCCGAAAGGGGAAAGCGATCCTGAAGGCCGCCAAGAAAAAGGGCAGCCTTTCGACGGAGAGCGAAACCGACGGAGAGGACAACACCAAGAAAGCGAAAGTTAAAAGTGGGAAGGGAAGAACAAAGAAAAAGACTATGACCGACACCGAATCTGACAGTGACCAGGGTGCCTTCACACCGGTCCTGTCAGCGAAAGAAAAAAAGAAGTTGAAGGAATCAAAGAAAGACGCAAAAATGACTGTGCCTCTGAAGGTGATTGCTAAAGTCACGGAGGCAGTAGGCCAGAAAGATCCTTCAAGTGATAATCCACTGAAAGGATGTATAGCTGCCGTACAGGCTGCTGCCGCCGCCAAGGTCAGCAATATTATTAAAGGAGCGACTAAGAAGGCCAGCAAAGTGACTGAATCCGAAGACAGTCCGGACGATGAGTCTGGACCCGACTCGGAGGGCGAGCCTCCAGAAACCGATCCAGATCCAACTAGACAGGATCCGGAGGAGAAGATGGAGGTTCCGAATGAGGAAGGGCCAGAGGAGGTAGAAGAGGGAGAGAATAGAGAGGAGCCGAAAGATGAGGGGGACCAGGAAAGAGTACAACGGATCTGGAAGAATAGTGAGGCGAAGTTCGCGCACTTCATTCCAGGTTCGTTTGAAGAGTGCGCGAAGGGCAAGAAATCATACGGTTGCCCCGAACCCCGAAATATGAATGGTGAAAGTGATGATGAGGATTGGATTCGGGAAACCGAGGAAGATCCCTTGCCATCCGATTTTTATAAAGAATGGTTTCAACAGTTGTTGAAATATCCCGAAAGTTACTACATAAGAGACCAGAAATCGAAGTTGCGCTGGGCCTACTTATGTTGGTATCTGAAAGACGGTGAGCGGTATTGCCCGTTCACCATTTGCATTGAAGAGAAGGGAAGGGACAGGACATATCCGTCAGCAATGCGGTTCCTGCGGCATCTCTGCGAACGGCACTTCCACCACGCTGTGGTCTACGAATGTGCCAATTCGAAAGGACAGAGGGATAGCGCAACCTGTGATGGTTGCGTTACTCCGAGAAGGGGTGTGATGCTTCGCCATCTGAAGTATTGTCACAGCCCCGGACTGAGTGCAGCACGCGAGAAAGTGATGAGCCTGCACGATAAAGTAATGATGGAATACAACAGAATGATCCCTTCGGACTTCAAACACATCCACGTGAAGACCGAATCATTCTGTAATGTGCATGAGTCCACGAAAGGCAAGCTGTGTGCGAGGATTGCACTAGTGAGAGCTCGAGGGAAATTCCAAATGATGAACGAACTATTCTCGAGAGTATGTGAATGGAGGGGTGATCCACCCAAGGCAAAGATTGATGAGAAGAGGCGGGCTAGCCGCAGTCCAGCGAGTGGCAGAGTGAAAAAGAATCATTCCGATTCGCCTGAGAGACCTCGGAGTTTAAGAAGCCACTGGCTGTGGCTCGTGACTCCAGGTCGAAGCAGCAGAAGCGGAAAGATTCGACTGAGTATCAGTCGCCCATGAGTGGGGGGTCGGACACACGTCCTTCCTCGGCAGCATCATCGGCAGCAGCGTCAGCTTCGCACAGTGATAACCCACCTGCTTGGTTCGACCGGAAAGATCCGACCCCTGCGCCGGAGTCAGGTGACTTCCCAGAATTGGGCAGACAGAAGGTTCCTCAACGTGTCGAACCTGAAATGACTCAGATTCCGGACAATAGGCCCCGACTGAGCACAAGACCGGTGGATATGTATTTTGATCCGAGTGACAGAGTGGTTTGCGCCCAAGCCCAGCAGGCGGTGGACGATTTCCAAGAGTCGCAGAGGGAATTGGCTGTCCGATACAATCAGGGGGTGGCGAATTTATTCGCCCGCTCTCTGGTTGAACAGGAAGCCAATACAAGAATGTCCCTGGAGAAAGAGAACGAGGCGCTATTGGCCGCCGAAACTAACAAAATCCGGAACGAAGCCAAGCTAGCCGCATCAAGGACTGCTTTGGCTCAGAAACGACTGCAGGAGTCCAATGACCGGAACGAGGCTATGAACGTCAAGTTCCAGCAGGTATTTGGTGTGTTCCTGGACGAGTGGGACGGCACCCGCGAATCCGCTCTGGAACTCCTAAAGAACCAGAGTGAGGAGGGGTGAGCCCACGATTCGAGAGTGAGAAGATATGAGTGAATTGATATTCGAAAGAGAATGAGTTAGTGTGGTATGAATGTCTACTGAACAATCGAACAGCAGTAACAGGAGTACGCAGGATGAATTCGGTGACCTGACATCTGAAGAGGAGAGCACCAATCGCCCGTTGGGAAGAACGTGTCTGTTTAGTCAGGACAGAGACAGCAGTACGAAAAATGAAGAGGAGAGCACCACTAACCCGTTCGAATGAACGTGCCTGTCCAATTTGGGACAGGACGGCTGTTGAAGAGGAGAGCACCACACACCCGAGTCCCTCCGAAAGGATGGTACTTCGTGCCTAACCAATGTTCAAAAAGGTTAGGATGGCTGCCCGGATCTTCAGTTTTTGTTCCTGTTTTTTTTAATCATGAGAGATGTCAAGTTGTTCTAGTCGCTAATCTGTATATGTTTGTATACTATACCTGTGTCCTTAATAATTCGAAATGTGTCTAGCCGTTCGGATGTATTACCACCTGTGTAAATAATATTAGTTTTGTATATGTTTATATACCCTACTGTGTTCACGACGTAACATAACGCTTTACTTAAAATAAACTCAGTTGTATGAGTTTATACTATATTGTATATATATTTAAAAGAGTAAGCGTATGTAATGTCTGGGGGGGTGGTGTAGGGACACTAATATTAGTATTATAGTCGAACGCCTACAAGGTAGTTCGGGCGGCCAGAGCCAGGGGGCACCCCTATCGGAGGCGGACAGTATATAAGCTGTCCTCACCCCCTTGCTCCGGCAGACCTTCTCAGGTCTCTGACTGTGTCATATAGTGAAAGTTATTGAAAGCTGAATATACATTGATCGAACCTCATATACTTCAAGGATTAGCATTGTTGTACAGGAGAACGAAATAAACCCTGTTTTCTTGCATCTCTACATGAAAACTGCAGTTCGAGTCCTTATTTAATCGAATTACATATAGACGAACTCTACACTTGTTTATAAAAAATGACACATAACGTAACTCACTTCATAATAGTTTGCATTGATAAATTCTTCTTCTGGAGTACTTGGAGTAGCATTATTTTGTCTCCTTTTTTTGTATCCAAATGCAGACAGTATTATTATTGCAACAATAAAGATACCACTTCCAACTGCGATGGGTGCTATATACGCCCATTTCATTGTTTTAACTGACTGAGCAGGATCACTCATGTTTGTTGAAGTATCATTTTGCATTGAATCAATGTTTCCAGGAACGGTGTTCAAAAGTTCAGTTTTGGGGTACTTTGTACTACTCTGAGTGTTTATTGTGGTTTTAGTCACAGTGCTGCTTCCAGTGTCAGTCTGAACCAGGACAGAATTGACGCTTTGTGTCGCTGTAATAGTTGATGTGCTAATGCTAAATAAATTAGCATATGTCGAGCTAAAGTCAGTAGTAGGCTTTTTCTTCCACATGCAGTGCACAATCAGTTTTCAATACGTATGCATAATTAGCAGGGATAGTATTACAATTAAATCGCCCTTCTTGTTTTCTGATATCTAACAACTTCACTTTCTTGAATTTCATTAGTATTTTCTGTGGAAATCGTGTCAAGAAACAAGCTCTCCAATCTAGCTTAGTGAAATGTCTGTAGCTAGCCCCGACATGTAGAGTAGTAGGATCGACAAGCCTACATGTTGTAATAAACGATCTTTCGTATCTTTATGATATTGGTAGAGTATCAATTAAAGAACAAAGTCGACACAGTTCGGATCAAGTGTTACAGGTTGCAATATCAGGTTTATTCAGGTAAACCTAAACAAGCAGTCACTAAGTGTGCGAACTCCCTATAGAGTTCGGAACGGGTCAGTAGGCTAAGCAGCCGATATGATCACGGGGTCTCTTCACCAGCGTGGCTCAGAGTAACCGACGAGTACCGTCAGATGCCGGGTATATATAGGCAGCCAGCCTGCGTGCGCACACGCAGACCGGAAGCCTATAGCGACCTCTGTCCATACCCCAAGCCCGGAGTAGGTGTCGCCACCTACCGTCGGACTGAAGGGTTCGGACTGAGCTCGCAACACAGCATCCAACAGCACTCGTCATATAATAACCCCGTATAACCCTAGCCCCTACACTACCCCCTACCAGATAATAACCGGGAGGTAAATAATTAAGGTTATAGTCCGAAAACACTTCGGACTGGCATTATCTTATAAATACCACCTTAGGGGTTTATTAAAGTTATACCTTACAAACAATATGACGTTACTGTTGAACACAAAAGGTATTAATTACACACATATCTACACATATAGATCGTAATTAAAATTACGCCCCATTCCCTAGGATAGATGGAGTTAATCTATACATATAGTATACACAACACTTGAAAAAGTACAATATCACAGTAAAAAAATTTCGTCCCTTCAAGACCCCGAGCTAATTACACTCGTAATGAATAATACTTTATAAGTGATAAACACTATCACTTCTCTTAAGGTTTTTAGAAACATATTAAAGTATTATTACAAAAGATATCATACGTGATTTTATAGCGAAGATCCGGATCCTCTTGTTGTTGATGATGCATTCCGCCCGGCTTTCAGAACCTACTTCATTCAGCTCCTACTAACCGGAACGAGAAAGTTCATAGCTCATGCTCGGGAGCTTATAGTAGTATATAAAAAAAAATTCCAAGTCCTGCCTCCAGGCGATCTTCGGACTTATAATTAGGAGCACTCGGTCCTGATATATATAGTTTGTATAGAAAAAAAAACATCTCGTATCAGATCCATGGTGGTAGCGTACTCCTGTCCCGAGCTTTGGGTTTCTCTCCGGATCTCCTCGTCCTCCTCCGTCCGTTCTGCCTGGCAGACTGACTCCTTGCGTAGCCAGCCTGCCGCTTCTTCTCGTCCGGATCCTTGAACACCCTATAATAGAGTGTTTTTCACATGTAGGGTTGGTATATTTAAAATACCCCCCCTTCTTCTTGATCGGGTCCTAAGATAGGATAATCCTATCCGGACTCCGAGTCGTCTTTAGGACTCGACTGGGCCGCAGCCTCCTCATCATCAGAGTCTGACTCAGCTTCCGCCAGAGTCAGCTCCTGGAGCCAGAGCTCGATTTGAGCACGAGTCCCATCCCATTCGTGCATCTCGTGCGCGAAACAGTCTCTGAACCTCCGACGTTCGTGGTCCAGTTTTTCCTCGGCGTTCTTGACTGCCAGCTTCTGCTTTTTCCTTTCGGATTTAGCAGCAACTCGCTCAGTCCGAGCATTCTCACGCTCCTCCTGAACCGACTCCGTGGCCGCTGCTTTCTGAGTAGCGACTTCACTCCGGTGGAGATGATGCACTGTGTCCAGCGACAACATCGCCACCTCCTGACTTAAGCCAGTAAGCAATCGGTGGAAGTTATCCTGCCACCGATTCAAGGCCTCCTGTCCGGCTTCGTAGGACTTGAAGTCGGCGGGAGGAAACGAGGGAGGGCCCCTTAGTCGTAAGACATGGTGCCCCTCCGGAGCCTCCTGAGGGGGATCCGGAGTCTGTGTGGGCTTCGGCTTTTGCTTCACCGAAGCCTTGGTCTTCCCCGTCTGGGTGAGAGTCTGTGACTCTGCTCCCGGAACCAAATCTATATTGGGGAATTCGTCAACGAACGCCCCTCCCGTACTGGAGTTCGGATCCTCCGGACTTGGCCGAGGTGGCTTGCCCTGGGGGCCCGACTTCCAGTCAGTCGTGCGAGAGGTAAATGCCGGTCCTTTGTACCCCGGATCTGCCTTCTCCATAACGGACTGCCTTTCGTCCGTTTTCTGTTTCTTCGGATCGGTGGGCTCCGAGGATCCATCGGATTTTCTCGGAGCTCGCCGCTTCCGCGTACTGGTACGCTGCTGATACTCTTCGAATTCATCGTAGAGTTCGCCCTCCGGTACATGGAGATACGTGCGGTCCGGGTTTACCTTGTAGAATACCCGCACCTTCCCTTTCTCGTTGGTGCCAAAATCCACCTCGAGGTTGTCATTCTTGTCTACCGTGGTCCCGAAATGGGAGTAGACTTCTGCGTGAGCGGCCTGAATGCGTTCCGCTGCGGTCTCCAGAGCCAAGCCATGGAACTTGGCAAGGTGTCGAATGGTATCTGCTCTGGTGTAGAACAGACCCCCATTCGGACAACCCTTGCTGCCCTTCGAACCCACACTCAGGCAGTCATATCGCATGAGATGACGTACATGAAAGCGGGTAAGATGTCTGGCATACCGAACCTTGGTAGGCCAAGTTCGGGGTTTCTCCAGGGTCTCGTCGATGTCCTGACAAGCTTTGAATGGGCACTTACTAAATGAATGCCATCTAGACATTGCCCACGCCAACTTTGCCTTCTGAAGGAGCGAATGGTATTTGGTGCTACCAGTCCGGACCTTCTCCAGCAATTCGAAGTGGTACAGCTGTACCGACTTGTCTAAAGGATCAGGTTTGATCCATTCTTCGTCGTCGGAGAGACCGTCGGGCCCCACCTCCTCCGGAAGCTTTGATGACCGCTTATCTTTAATACAGTCATTTATACACATGGGTTTAAAGAAATGAAACCCACTAGCGGCATTGGCTCGGAGGGCATTCCGGACCAATAGCTGCAGTTCGTTGTCCGGGATTGTGTTCTTGTCCAATCCCTTCAGAACTACATCCACCTCTTCCGGGGACTGACCCGCGTTCAGAGATGTTAACCGAATGGTCTCTCGTAGGTATTGATGCCTACGACTGGCCTTCTCCATCTTACTAGTGTCAGCAGTTCTAGTAGCAGCTGTGCTCTGTTGGACAATCTCGTCCTCCAGAGTATCATTGAGAATAGACTCGTTAGTCTTTTTCTCCATATTCCGGGCCAGCCTCATGGCTGGCGTCAGATGTCGCCTGTTCTCCTTCCGATTATGCACGACCTTGAATTCTTCTGCGGTTTGCAGGTCGTATTCAAGGGCCGCGAGTAGTTCGGGGCGCCCTTCAGTCTCAGCAACCAAGCGAGCGTTAGCAGCTTGGTCTTTGAAGCCTTCCATTGCAGCCGTCACGTGGGCCGGGAACCAGGTCGGGAACCGGTCGGACAGAATGTCCAGCCCCCGGAAGGTTCTCATCTGGACCAAGTCAAATGACCTGATCTCATCCTTGCTCATCTGTGCGATGATGGCTCCTCGTAGCAGGGATGGGACGTCGGCGTCCTCCTTATCCCATACTTCATGTTGGACTGGGGGGATTACTGGTACCCCCGATCCACCTGGACCACCGCCTGCGGCTTGGTCCAGCTTGCCGGCCTCAGCAGAAGTATCCATAGTGGATGGCTCCAGACGGGGCTCGGTTTGCTGTTGAGGAGTCTCCACTCGGACGGGGGCTGCTCCTTGAGGAGGCGTCTCCACCCGAACGGGGACTTCTTTTCTTTGCCCCACTGGAGCAGGTAGCTGGAAGGTGATGCCGGACAGCACCTCCTGCACAACTCGGACCGTTTCAGCTGCGGATGATGCATCCATAGCCTCCTCAGTCCTAGTGTCGGATGGGTGAGTTGTCGTTTTCGGACGAGCTCCCCCGTGCCCGGACGTACCAGCCATGGCTGCGGCCGTAGCGGCCACTGCAGAGCTGTTGTCCAACCCTCGCGAGAAGGACAACACATCCACGGCTGAAGTCGGAGCAGCTGACGTTCCAACTGCTTTTCCAGCATCCTTCTCCTTGCTAGGGATCGGGATGTTTGACTTAGGAGGGCCCGGAGTCTTGACAGCCTGACTGCTGCCGGACGTCTGTCCCTTCTTCTTCAGATCCTTAGCCGATGGCTTCGGATCAGCTTTCTTTTGTTCCTTTGGCACCTTTGGAGTCGGAGCCTTGGGAGTGACCGTCTTCGAATCTTTGGTTACTGTGGCAGTGGCAACCTTCGGATCCGCTTTCTTAGTACCCTGGGTACTAGGCTTCTTCGGATCGGGCTTTTTAGGCTCGTCCTTCCCCAGAGGCTTCTTTCCAACACCTGCGTGTTTGAGAGCCTTGGTACTAACCTTGCCATCGGCCGACCGGGACCGATCTCGGGTAGCACCCTTGCCACCGCGCGTCCTCGGACGTGCAGTGTCGGAGTCGCTGTCGCCTCCCATAGACAGTTTCCTGGTAACTGTCTTCTTGAGGCTCGGCGAAATACTTAGACTGCACATCCGAGAGAGATGTCCAGTCGACTCGGAGGGGTTCGATTCTACTGCGCTGTAGGCGATCCCTCGCAACATTCCGGAGTCCTCGCTACCCTCGGGTGACGGAGACTTCCGAATCGGTGACACGGCCGGATCCACTCGTAGTTCCGACAGAGTCTGACTGAGCTCATCACCACTGGGGCTCTGAGCGTCCATGTGCTCCTCGGTGGCGGATGCCACCTCGGAGTGACCGGAGAGTTCGGACTGGCGGAGCTGCTGCTCGGCCATCCTCACTTCTTTCAAGTGTCTTACGACGGGAGTTTGACGGGGAAACACTTAGTTCCCCGTCTCCCTCTTTGTCTTAGACGGACCAGGAAAGAGTACTCACAGTTCCTACTCTTTTTATCACTCTTCTACTCTTCTAGTTGCCCAAAAACGCCGACTTCTCCGCTGCTGCCGCACGCACGATTGATCCGGGTGAGCCCCCAAAATCAATATGGCGTTCCCTCGCTTTTGTTTTTAAAACAAAGCGCATGCGCAGCGTCTCGCGTGATTGGACGCGATCCCGTTACCCGGTGTGACCCAATTATCGATTAATCAGGTCACGACCTTTCCCGCCCGCAACTCGGGCTCGGGGGATCACACTGCCACGTAGGCGGCTCGCAAAAGTCAAAATATACTTCGAATAAAGAGTTCATCAGGAGTATTAGTGGATTAATATGGGAAATCGAAGATTACCCCACCGGATTATCCGTCCACCACCCTCGGGGAGCACTCCAATATTCTTTTCTATTCAACTCTGAGCGCCCCTGTTGGTAGCACACATATAACATATAAAACAGCACAGGACACCACACTCGTTGTGTAAACAAGCTAGGTTACCGCCCCTCTGGCCACCAGCCTGGGGCTTCGCCGAACGGGTTTCCCGTTCACCTCTCGTAACCTGGCCGAAGGACTCTCGTTCTTAACTAAAATTCCAGCCTTGATTTTAGTTTTCCGGGCCCTTCTTCCTTCGCCTGCCGAGACTTTCTTTTTCACGGTCTTCTGAGGTTTCTTTCGTACCACTCTCTTAGGGGTATCCGCTGACACCCCTTCCAAAGGTACAAATTTCGCCTCCGAAGTTCCCTCTTCCACCTCCGTTTCCGGGGTGAGCTCCCTTCCAGCCCAAGCACGCAACCGAGCCACATGGCTCGTCCGGATGCGCCCTGCTTCGGACTGAATCAACACAGTCGTCTGACTGATACATTTAACCACGGTGTGTGGTCCATCCCAGTTATTCGCCAGCTTGACGTTGCAGAGCGGTTCGTGTAGGCAGATTACTCTATCCCCCACCACGAAACGTCGCAACTTCAATCCGGTGTCATAACCTACCTTCTGCCAATTCGCAGCTTTGAGCAAATGAGCCCTAACTGTTTCGTAGGCAAATTTGAACCTCTCTCGTAGAGATTCTACAAATAGCACCGTACATGGTGCTTCTGGACTGATCCCTACCACCCCGAATACTAAATCCGCCGGCATGATCAAGTCCTCTCCGAACACCAAGAGGTTTGGTGTGCAATTAGTCGAAGTGTGGACCGTATTGTTATACGCATGTACCACAAATTCGCACTGATCATCCCAATCATCCATATGGGAGTTCACTAATGGCTTCAAAACCTGGATCAAAGTCCGATTGAACCGCTCCACCTGCCCGTCGGACTGTGGTCGGTACGGATTGGTCCGAGTTTTGCATATAGCCAACTGATGACACATAGCTGCCCAAAGTTTGGACTCAAATTCTCTCCCTTGATCGCTATGTAACATCAAGGGAGCCCCCAGATGGAGGATCCACCCCTTCACCAGTGCTTCCGCACAAGTAGCAGCAGTGTGATCCTCTAGTGGGTACACTCGGGTGTATTTGGTATAGTAGTCCGAGACTACCATCATACACGTATTACCCTTCGGAGTGGGTTTCACTCCGCTGATAATATCCACGGCTATTCGAGCAAATCTCACCCCGAATAGCTCCTGCTGCAGTGGCAATTTCCCTAGTCCAGGACCAGGCTTGCCTAAACAACATGCCGGACATGTCTCTATCCACCTCAAAAGGTCGCCAGACATTCCGGGCCAGTAATATCTCCGACTCAGCCGTTCCAAAGAGCGTTTCTTTCCGAAATGCCCACTAGTGGAATGGCCGTGGCAGTAGTACAGGATGTCTTTCCTCATGGCAGCAGGGATTACCATTTGTAATACCCTCCGCTTTCCGGGACAAGTCTTCCACCTGCACAACAACGAGTCTCGGACCTCCAGTTCATGGAACTGTGCCAAGAAACGTCGCATTTCACGGTTTTCCAGCGATATTTCGGGTCTCACTGGACAGACCCCAGCAGGGACAAGCTCCCTCAGTCGTGCTATGGTAGGATCGGCCATCTGGTACGTCCTTATAGTGTCGGTGGACCAATCCAACAGGTTTTGCAACAACCCATCATAAGGCAAACGCACACTCGCTACCACAGCATTGTGAGCACCACAATCCCCACATTCCGGACGCACACAACGGCGTACCGGACGTCTACTTAGGCAGTCAGCATTAATATGCTTCGTGCCCGCTCGGTGCTGGATATGAGAGTTCTCCAGTCCGAACTCGCTGAGGTGATTCAACCATCGACCAATCATTCCCTCCGCATCCTTAAAATTAAGGAGCCACCTGAGGGCCGAATGATCGGTACGAAGTGTGAAATTCCCTCCATATAAGAAGTGCCGAAACTTCTTCGTGTATACCACCACCGCGAGCAACTCTCGCTTGGTAGTACAGTAATTTCTCTGTGCCTTGTTCATACTGTTACTAGCGAACGCCAACGGGACCTCTACTCCGTCCTGGATTTGGGACAATGCGGCCCCGATGCTCTCATTGCTCGCATCAGTGTCAAGGATGAAATGCCCCTTCTCCGTAGGGTATCTCAGCACCGGGGTGGTCCGGAATAACGCCTTAATCTCTTTGAAGGCTGCATTCTGTTCCATCCCCCATGGGAAGGGTTCTTTTTTCCTCCCCGGAGTCCAATGGCTCAACCGCTGAAGCGGCTGAGACACCCTCGAGAACCCGGGGATGAAGTCCCTGTAATAGGAACAGAACCCTAAAAAGGATCTGATATCCTTTGGTCCTTTTGGAACTTCCCAAGTCTCCACAGTCTCCAGTTTAGCCGGATCAGCCTGCACACCCTCGGTGGAGATGATCCGGCCCAAATAGACCATGGACTTCCGAAAAAGTTCACACTTCTTTGGCTTTAATGTCAAGCCATTGGACCGAATTCGTTCCAACACCTCTCCGAGGTTCAACGCACACTCCTCAAACGTCTTGCCGAAGACAATGACATCATCCAAGTATACCAAGCACTTGCGCCACAATAGATCACTCAACAGAGTTTCCATCATAGCCTCAAATGTGGCCGGGGCGTTGCATAACCCGAAAGGCATCAGTTCAAACTGATACAGCCCAATGTGACTCGTAAAAGCCGTCTTCTCTTTATCCTCCTCCTTCATCCCGATCTGCCAATACCCGGACTGCAGATCAAGGGTGCAGAACCATTGGTTCCCACCCAGCGAGTCCAGAGTCTCATCAATTCGGGGGAGAGGATATGCATTTTTCTTGGTTACTCCATTCAGGCGTCTATAATCGATACAAAATCGGATAGACCCATCCTTTTTAGTAACCATCTGAACCGGACTGGACCAGGGACTAGTGCTAGGCACTATCACCTTCTGTTCCAGCATGGTTTTCACTTGTTCTTCAACAACAGCTTTCTTACCCAACGGCAAACGTCGGTAAGGCATTTTGAAAGGCTGTGCATCTCCAGTATTGATAGAATGCAACACTTTGTCGGTTCGGCCTAACGGCTCCCCCTCCACCTGCCATGCATCCTGATACTTCACTACCAGCCTCCTTAGAGAGTCGAGATCCATCCGATCCGTCAGATCCGTTTCGGATATCATTTTCTCGAGTCCCTCACTCAAAGGGGTCGGAGAAGGGTCACCCTTCATGCTCACCTGTCCAGCGGACACTACGGCCTCACTGGTGAACACCTTCCCCAACACTGTATCTTTTCTAAGATACTGTGGTTCCAACCCGGGGTTAGAAACCGGCACCACGGTCCAAGCACCATCCCCCACGAGGGTATCCATGCCTGTCAAACCGATGCTTCCCAACATGGCCACATCCGGTTCCACAACTGCTTCTTCCTCTCTCCTAAGCCCCTTGCTTCGGACCAGCACGTCACACGTCTGTCCGGGAGGAATCTTAACAGTTTGGACCACCGTTGCCACTGTCGATACTTGTCGGAGCACACATTGCTCCACCGCACGGTACGGGTGCTCTATTCGGAGTACCCCTGTACCAGGATTCAGGACCGCGTCATACAACGCCGAAAAATCCAACCCCAGTATACCGTCGTCTGCAATATCCGCAATGGTGGGAGAAGCCACATACTCCTTCCCTCCAATTCGGACAGGTATGAACGCGCGCCCATACGTCTGCATACTCGACCCATCGGCCGAACAGGCGTTTACCCTCGTTTTGAAGTTATCACGACTGTCCGGCATAAGAGCATAGAATTTGGAGGAGATAAAGGAGTGGCTAGCTCCCGTATCTACTAAAAATTCGCCCGCCCTACCGGCCACAGTAACAGACACATACCACCGCCTCCCCCCCAGCGGAGACGGGTTTACAGTGAAGCGTTTGAAATCCTTCGGAGCAGCCAGATCAAGGCCATGTTTCTTCAAATGGTCGAAACATGGATGATCCGGGGAAAGCTGGGTACTCCCTACCCACACGGTGTCTGTGACAGCCGCAACTTCCTCGTTCCTATCCGTAATGGGCCTCCCTGCCTCATTGCCGGGCAACTGATGGACTGGAATGTTAATCAGGCCGGCATCCGAGCTCCTAAAGCTCGAAGCCACCCCTGATTCCCTTCCTGTCTTCTGAATTTCACTAGGCTCTACCTCTCTGGTATGTTGGCGTACTTCATCTGCAGGGGTTGTCCGCTCGCCTTTTCGGACTACCCCCTCTAGTTTCCCTCCTTTCCGGGAACTTTCGGACTCGGAGCTGTACACTCCGCAGCAAAGTGACCGATCTCTAAGCACCTATAGCACTTAGCGGTCCTCCGATTGATCTTCCTTCTGTTAGGCTGGGTAGCCCCCTGAATGGAAGTCGTCATCTTCTCAAACAGCGATGTGAAAAACGCTGCGTCCATCATCGGAACCTTCGGATCCGATGACTCCCTTTTTGGAGGGGGGTTCCCACCCCCTTCCGGCTTCTTATTCTTCCACGGCGGTTTAGAGGAATTCCCATTCCTCTTGAACTGAGCCGCTGAAGCTATAGCCCCCTCCTCATCACTGCCCGAACCATCAGACTGTTCCGGAGAACATTCTATAATGGCCGAGGCCCGGGTAGGCATCCGGTCCCCTAACAGTGACTTTTTGAGAGCATGTATGTCGATGGCCTTAAAAAGGTCATCTAGTGACGTATCTGCTCTCCACGTGTCATACACCGTTTGTTGTATGTCAGGATCTCTCAGTCCGGCAACGAACTGAGAGAACAATTCCTTAGAAAATAAGGCATCGTGGATTCCTGAAGCAGGGTGTACCTTCTTCAGGAGTCTCATCAATGCAAGTCCGAAGACCCTCGGAGCTTCGTTCTTGCCTTGCACGCGCTTCTTAAAAGCGACCATCGGATCAATCCGAGCGGAATCTCCGTACAGGATGGTTCCGATTTCTACGAGCTGTTTGAAAGTACCGCGAGGTCCGCAATCCTCCTTCCACTGCTCAACGGCCATGAGACCATCTCCCATGCGTAATCCCTTACACACGTACGGGATTGCATCCTGTTGGTCCCACCCACTGAGGTTTATATCCTCAACGGTGGCTCCCAACCAATCTTCCCACGAATTCTTCTGCCAGTAGGGAAATGGCTCGCTGGCTATGCGTCTAGCAGCGTTGGACGAACCTCTAATTTTAGAGGTTATCGCCAGACATTTAGAAATGGATGCTGTCGCGTCCTTTTCCGCACCGACATTGTGCAATCCGATCCCCGCTATGGCGGGATTCGTATCGTACAATTCTTGCAATTCTGTACTCAGCATTGTTCGTCTCGGAGCCTTCTTCGGGCTCTTCGTACCAGGAGTCGCCCCTGGAGTAGCGCCCATAGCTGGTATGCTACTCTGTCTGTCCAGAAAAGCCTGGTAGGTCCCATACGACACTAAGTCCGTAGTGGGGTCCACGCCTTGTCCGAACCACCAGTTCTTCTCCTGATCAGTCATGTACTGACACTGCTGGGCCAGAGCAAGCGATCGTTGATGCTCTGACTTCTCCTTTGCCAATTCCTTGGCCTGCTTCTCAACCTCCTCCTCTTGCTGAGCTTTCTCCAATTTAGCTTTAGCAGCTTCTCCGGCGGCTCGGAGCCCTTCCTTTCGAGCCCTCAGAACCGCCGCTTCCTGCTCCGCTAACTCCTCTGCGAGGGCCGCGTTCTCCTTCATTCGTTTCTGCTGCTGCTCCAAGGCAGCCTGCTGTTTGCGATACACGTCTCGCCTTTCTATTTCCAAGTTTTTCTGTTCCTGGAACAATATGGTTGCTTGGCACTCTCGCCATTGCAACAAACTTGAAGGAGTCAGATCGGTTTTCGCCGCCTTATCCTGCTCGGCCGCTTTCTTCAAGCGTTCCGCGTCGAGTTCTTGCTCGTCCACTTTCAACTGTGATCGTGGACTCCGAACCAACTCGGACAATCGTCTTCCCCTACCGACTGAGGCTAGACCGGTCGGGGCTGCGAATACCTGTTTTGGTATCGGACGGATACCACCGATCCCCACCCTCGGTGAGTAATCACTCGCCCTGCCTCTGCCCCTGGATCGTCCCACTCCGAGGGGTCGTCCGAAGGGTCGTCCTGGTGTTGAGGTTGACAAGGCAGGTTCCATGGTTACCCCACGTCCCAGAGGCTGATTGGGAGTGTCGGTAAAACTCATGTAATGGAGGCCTTCCGGACTACCATTGTTCGCAGATGCGAAAGAGGTACTGTTGTCCTTTATACTCTCTCGCGTTTCTGATAAAAACTGCTGTAAAGCAGTTCTTTTCGCTTTCAGAATGTCACACTCTGTCACTAGACTTCGGCGGACCTCCTGTAAGTCCTCTGTGTCCCGAACAATGGCTGATCGGGCCCCTTCTGCCTCATGCATTACAGCGTCTCGGGCTGCGCAAATATGGTTCAGCTCCGTGTTTGCCTGGACAAACTCGGACCGGATCCCTCGTAGGTCCGCCTCTTTCTGATCGTATTCCGACCGGACTCTGCTGAGAGATTGTACCAATTTCTCATTCTCCTCCAACAAGGTAGACAGCCTTGCGTCCTTTTCCTTGATTTTGGAAGCTCGGTGTGTGACTGCACCTTCCAATGCAATCAGACTGCTTTTCCATTCATTGGATTGCTTCTGAATGGTTAACAATTCCATTTGAGCCATCTGTACACGTTCCTGCACTCGGGCCTCTCTCATGTCGTCAAAGCGACGCTCCTGCAAGAGGGTAAACCTCCTCGGAGTCGGCGCGGCTGAGCTTGACCCACCCACATTGAACAAGGACAAGTTCACTTCTTCTAATGAGCGGCTCATTATGGTAGGACCCCTGGGTCCTCGTGCTGCGTCTGTTCCGGATGGAACATTCGCCCTGCTGTGGGTATCTGCCTCATAACTGGCATCTAACCCTTCCGGTGACAAGGCTGCTGCCTCATCCGGGGACCTCGCTGCTCCGTCCAGAGCCCGAGGTCTGTGCTACTGCACAGGCTAACCTGCGTTTCACTCAGAACTGGTCACGGCACCAGTGTAATAAATGATCTTTCGTATCTTTATGATATTGGTAGAGTATCAATTAAAGAACAAAGTCGACACAGTTCGGATCAAGTGTTACAGGTTGCAATATCAGGTTTATTCAGGTAAACCTAAACAAGCAGTCACTAAGTGTGCGAACTCCCTATAGAGTTCGGAACGGGTCAGTAGGCTAAGCAGCCGATATGATCACGGGGTCTCTTCACCAGCGTGGCTCAGAGTAACCGACGAGTACCGTCAGATGCCGGGTATATATAGGCAGCCAGCCTGCGTGCGCACACGCAGACCGGAAGCCTATAGCGACCTCTGTCCATACCCCAAGCCCGGAGTAGGTGTCGCCACCTACCGTCGGACTGAAGGGTTCGGACTGAGCTCGCAACACAGCATCCAACAGCACTCGTCATATAATAACCCCGTATAACCCTAGCCCCTACACTGTTATTGTGTCTTCTCTGCACTGACATGACTCACACATGTCTTCTCTACTGAAACACGCGTCAAGCATGAGAAGCAACAATATTATTCTCCCAATGTGTATAGTACACATTTTGTGTCAGTTTTCCACTTGTACTAATCCTTCCTATTGTATCTGACTGTCACAATCTGTTATCGCTCTGCACTGACAGTTCCAGCTACGCCCCCTAATTTATTATTATAGCTGTCCGGGAAACAGATCTAGTTATGTAGGCTTATGACCTATTTATGAACCGCTCCATTGTCTTTCCTCGTGACTCTCATATATTATGAAGGTAATGTATTCATTTACAATTTTAAAGGATACTGCATCACTGCAGTATACTATACTTCATCTCACTTACCTCAAGCTATCGTATATATCTCAAAATCGGTCATATTTCGATTTTTGTTAGCAACTAAGCCATCATTTCGTGTCAAAAGGGAAGTTGTTATGCTTGTGAAATACTTGCGCAGTGTCACAGAATCATAACTTACCGCATACCAGCAAAATCAATATAGTTCAACCATTTACCGCTAGAGTGCAGCAAGTGGAGCATTCTGAGCAGAGAAGAGAGAAAAAGATTTGCTCTCTGTTCTGTATTATGTGATGACAAGAACAATATTACAACAAACTGTGACAGAACCATATTCCATATAGTATTCAATATAATTAGGCTGTAACATGCTCATATGAGAAAAACAAATACCTTTGAATGTATAATAACTAGTATGATTGTCTCAAGTCGAAATACCCTGGCGCTTTTTTTGTTGTACTATCGCTACAGTAAGGCTGTGTTCGATGTGTATATTTTAGAAGACACTGTACTTTTTTGTTTTCACTTTTACATTCTTTTATATTTTGGATGGTGTATGGAATATATTCTGTCATGCAGATAATTTAGATGTAATATTTGTTCAAGTAGGAGAAAGAGATAACAAGATATTCTGTGTTGTTTTACTTGAATGCAAACTACACACTGTACTCGAACTCAACTCAACACCGCTTGCCGCGGGAAGAACCGACGAAACTTTAATGGCCTTGTTCAAAAGTTTGTTTCTTCTCGCTTTCATCGTCCCTTTATCAAGTCTCCAATTATGCCGGGTCTGTATCTGTATGCAAGGAACACTAATCTGTCGTAATTCGCCAGTAAATGCAGTCTTCGAGCAAGAATTGTTAAGGAATCGCAGATATTGGGGAATAACGCAAATTGATTTGCGCAGAAACTCGCTGTTAGACAGAGAAGATTTCATTCAAGACATTCTGGAACTATTCCCAAACACGATCAGTGTAGACATTACAGCTCAGAAAGGTAAAATGTGGTGTCCAGACGCTGACAAACTACCACCAGATGTGACATTTAAATCAGACTGTATTGCACGTACAATCACTGTTCCTCTCCATAGGAAAGAGGATGGAAGTGATTCTGTTATTTCTGAGCAAGGGGCTAAACTGGATAATCCACCTGATGTTGCGTTGGATAATTCCACAGTTGAAGTAGATGAAACACCACAGCTTGAAGTGCCAGTTCCATTTATACTATCAACAACTGCACCGTTTGTTCCACTACCTACTTCAACTAATTCTGATCATGCTGTAGAAATATCAGATGCCAGACCACTTCCTCCACCACCTCCAAATAGTACAAATGGAGATGAAGAAGAAAAAGCAGATTATCCTGCTCCCCCAAGCATCCACTTGAAAGAAGAAGAGGTAGAACAATTTCCTTGGTGGGTCTGGTTAGTGGTGGTAGGAGTCGTCATTCTCAGTATTCTGACAGCCACATTCTACATCACTTGTCAAGACAAGTGCAACGTGCTGTCTAAGCTGACTAGGACTAACTCCTTGTCCATGACAAATTTGATGAATCAGACGTAAGTTAAGATTTCTACTTAAAAATTGTTATGAGTAATATGTGAATTAAGATGGAGAGTATGATACTGATGAAATAGTTTTTAACTCTAAACAATAGATTTTTGAACAAGCAGCTGTATTGTATGAAGACTCGACTGGTATGAGTGCCTGAGTAATACAACGCTGAGTGTAAAGTAACCCTCTGTAATATAACCCCTGTAAAATAAGCACTGGGTACTTAGTCATGTTGATATAGTATTTTTATAATAACTAGTCTAAAATAAACTGTTTTTCTGAATGGTGCAATTCAGTAAACCACTGTCAATTATGAACATGACACAACCAAGGATATTCCCTCTTTCCAAGAAAATAAATAAATAAATATATAGATGAGCATCAAGTTAAAAGATCTATGTAAGACATATTAATATGTTTATTTAGTGTATTTCTTGGAAAGAGAATTGGTTCTGTACTATCATATTTGATTCATGACTGTGCTTCACACTCATAAAGTGACAGGACAAAAATATAACCTGCTTCATTATTGTTATTTCAGACAAAATACAGCTGTCAGTAGTGATCCAGAGTCGCCAGTTACTGATGATTCAACAAATTCTCTTCCTGCATCTCTCAACTCTGACGAAGAAACGCAAGTCAAACAGATAGTAGGAGATAACTCTGCGTCAGCATCAAGCAGTGGGACTCCATCTCACTATAAAACTCTTCGTCGTCACTCACGGTCTATGTCAAATGCTACAACATCAACTATGAAAAAGACAAAAGCTGATGTTCACCCTCTTCCACCTGTTCTGGACACTTCTCCAGTGAACTCTGATGACGACGCATCTGTGTTGAGTAGTGTAAAGACGCATGACAGAAAGCATGACTCTGACTCTGATTTCTACTATGATACTGCTGTTGACGGTCTGAGTAGTGTGAAGCCAAATCAAAAGGGTTGAGTCTCTCGTGCGGAGATGAATAGAGACAATTCTAAGGACGCCAGCGCTGCAGTGAATGCTGTACAACAAGACATGACCGATCCTGATTTCTTCTTAAACAGTGGTGTAAAATTGCAGGACAAAGACCAAATGGTTAGCTCTGATGCTGTGTCAAGTGGTGATACTAGTGCAAAGCCACAGGAGAGTGATCAAGTGACTCTACCTCATGATGGAAGAGACCGCTCTGCTTCTCACTTAGGTTTTGCGGCTATTGACAACTCACAGGACAGTGATGAAGCAACTCTGCTTCATGATGAAGCAGCTAACTCTGTTTCTGATTCAGGCGTTGTGACTCGTGATAAGTCACAGAACAGTGGTCAAGTTACTCATCCTGACAACCAAGCGACCATATCTGATGTTGACGTTGTGCTCAATGTTAAGTCACATGACACTAGCGAGGCTTCTCATGCTGACTTAAGCGCTCTACCTGCTGACAAAAAGAAGGGGCATCATTCTCAGTTTGATGCAACAACTACAGCAAAGGCTGAATCACCGGCTTTGAAAGATGTTGTTGCAGAGCTGAGACGAAGTGCTAGAAACAAGCAGTCACAGAAAAAATTCAATAGTCCTGCTAAGTTAGACTTTGAAGGTGAAATGTAAAGTTACATTTTGTTCTGCTCATACAATTTTATTTTGAGTATTAAGCTTACAGTAAACTACCATTCAATATTTCAGGTAGACAGTTTGATTTTATAGTACTGTAATTGTTATACTGTGTGTTATGAGTACAACATTACTTATCAATGTTAGTGTATAAGCAGTTTTGCAACATGCAATATATCACGAGTATATGTTATTTTAGTTCTTAGAAAAAGTTGACTAATATTTGTTCTGAGTATTCTATACTATGTGTAAAGAGTAAAGGGTACTTGATTTTGTTCATGTTACTGTACAAGCATAATACAGAAGAAAAACACACCACCGGTATATCCAGGTCAAGTAGAAAAAGTGTATTTAATAATATAACAGTTTATATACAGAAATAACTTCATAAAGAAATGAGGACATGTATGGTAGCTTTTTAATTATGATTCATGCTGATTCTCTGACTCGGATCAGTTTAACTTGTGATCCATATTACTGCGAAGAAAGTCATTCTACATTCTTTACATTGTGTCGCTTTAGTCCTATCACTTAACAGGAAAAGCTGGATTCAGTTTGTAAGTTTCTTTGTTTGTTTGTTTTCAAATATTGTCACTTCATGACTGAATAGTATTTCAGTGTCATGTGATTCAAATCATTTCTGTGTCAAGCTGACTTGACAGAAAATTATTCTTTAGCTGATTTAAACATATATACCCAAGAAGTTTCATCTTTAAATGTCGATTAACATGTGTTGAATAAGGTTTAACAGCTCTCGCTTCATTTTTGTTTAAAATGTTCGTCTTCAAGTATATCATGAAAACCAAACATTGATATCGTGTGATGAATAAGTTCAGACTTTACAGTCAGATTAAGATATATCGAGATATGATAGAACTCTTGTCAGTTTGTTTGTATCAAAGTTTATTGAGATAACAGCATCTGTGTGGCGAGTAATACAACAAAAAAGAACATTTTATTTGATATCATGCTCATGGAAGCTTTCATGTGATTTAATAAATAAGTTTGTTTAGTAATTGTTGTCACATTTTATTCTTTCTCATGTTCTCTTAAATCATGTCAAAATCGAACTAAGTTATCGTTGTCTTTTGGAACGTTGCTGAACAATTCAATGAACCACTTTAAGGAATATCCTCGAGCCCGGAAAAATGAATTCAACATACAATAATCTCCGCATACAGCACTTGACATATTTTGGATTTGTTTTTTGCTGTAGGAATATACACAATTCTGTTTTTGTATGAAACTCATTACTTCTTTTGGTTCTCTTCCTAAAGAATCAAAATATTCTATCGTCTTGTTAATATAAAGACAGACCCAATGTTTTCCAGGACCTATGGAGGCATCGGTATTAACTATATACAAAGATGGTCTTTTTACATTATACGGTAACCCGTCGTAAGATATTACGCCTTTAAAACATTTACTAATGTGATGATCTCCCCACATGAACTGACTCAGTTCTAATTCATTCATGCTTCAACTATAACATTCTTAGCATAGTCTATTTTCATCAATGCTTCAAACACGCCATATACAACAACTGTAATTCCTGCTGGCAATGGAGCTCCAAATTTCAGTGTCAGTCTAGTCTGTCCTCTTCTGAAAGGTTTCGTGTATGCTGTGCTTCTACTTTGAAACAAATCCAAGACATACATTGTGTAACCATTTATATAATCGAAAGGTGTAATGTTAGGTGGTTCTTTTTGATTGGTGGGTGTGGAATTCATCATCCTAAAGTATGCATCTGAAAAGTTCTTGTTTGCAAAATCTGGTTGTAATACACCACTCCCAGAACTCTTACCATCTACTTGAAAATCAAGATAATTTAAATTGAAATGTTGCATATGAAAAGGGTTTTTGTTGTTTGCTCCAATATAGCCAAGACTATTTATAGTTGCGATTACAAGCCGATCTGGAATACAATCTTGAAATAAGTTGTCCATGCTCCAACTGTTACTGTTTTCAGCTATGTTGTATGTTTTTATTTCACTTCTTTTGAAAGGATACAAGGCCATTTCTTTTTTCAACCTTTCACCTTGAGCCGCTAACATTCCAGGATTTATTCTGACATGAGGTACAACCAATGTGGCATCTTGTATTTCGTATGAATAAGATTTGGAACCTGTTGCAGTAGATGCTAGTGACTTATATATGAGAACAAATTTATCTAAAGATGGAAATAGTTTTATGTTAAGTGGAACACCAGGTATCAACAATCGTTTTGTTGTAATATGTCTACATATATTTTAGTCTTATATTTTATTGGTTTACCGGTATTTGTTTTAGTGTATCTATTTGAGAGACCAGCATTTGTTGCTTTTGACGGTATAAATTCAGCCAGCGAGCCAGCAGTATCTTTTTCAAACCCTGATAGTTTCAATGTACTTTCATGCTCATTTTTTCCTTTCTTCAATAGGGTATCAATCATTGCTTTGATAGGGTAGTTTGGTCCGACGCTAGATGTTATTACTTGATGTTGTGCAGCAACATCAACTTGACGGAAAATACTAGCAGACGGAAAGTTTACAAAGGTAACATCATTAGTCTCTGTTATTCCTTTCTCTTTATCATCTAATATCTTCAAAGTTAACAACAAATATATATGACTCAACCAAATATAATCCATAGAATTGTTTTGAACATCAAACTCTAATGTAGATCCTTTAGTTACTGCGCCTATGGGTCTAAAATCTTTGTAGTACACATCTTCTATAGCTGTTTCGACTGGGAGAGGCTCAAACAAACTTAATCTTTCATCATATCCTTCTTTGGCATTATCTAATACATAAGAAGTCATCGTCTTTTCTTCTGTTTAATCCTTTTTACTGACTTTGATTTGGTTTTAGTTTTGCTTTTTGTTTTAGTTTTAGTTTTAGTGGTACTCCTCTTCTTCTTCGCTGGAGAGGTCTTCTTCCTGTCAGATCTCGCTGTCGACTGTCTTAATTTAGTCAGACCTGTTTTATTTATTTGCCTCTTCAAAGCTGACTTTGCTCTTTCAATTAGAGCTTTCTGTGGTGAAACTACTTGCATTGAACTTGATCCTCCTCTTCCTTCTTGCGTAATCACGCTACTTATAGATTTGCCATCAGCTAGCTTCTTCCAGCGATCCATGTTAGTGACATAAGGGATGAAACTCATGTTAGACTTTTATATGTCTTGCTGTTAACATAAGTGATGTGAAAATGATGAAGTTGTCAATATCCTGAAGCTTTTATCCTTTTTTGAAATGTAAAACATATGTAGCCTCACTGAGATTAGTTTCTGGAATCTCATTATCTTTTGTCCTTATTTTAAGCTCATATCTTTTCAGTTCTGGTGATGTAACAGGGATGTAATATGGATATGTTATTTCTGAAGATCTTCTTATTTTTCTCAGAAGAGGCCACCTTCTGCCATATACAAAACTATTTTCTATGATATTTGAAAGAATGTATAACTCCTGAGTTGGTGTTTCCGGGAAGAATGCCTCAGTGAGCGCGCATGACCATTCTCCTTCTAATTCTAGAACAATGGGTAATTCCACAATAAAGTCACAACTAGTGTTGTTATACAGTTTTAAATCGTTGAAGTTTGTATGTACAAACATTTTACTTGAGAAGTCTACTCTCTTCTACTCTACTCGCCGCTACCCAAGAATTAAACTGAGTAGGCCAGCCTTGCCATTTTACTATATAACCAGGTTGCTTCTCCATACTTTTTTTCTGTATTACCTTTTCTATAACATACTGTGAACCTTGATCTATCTGAACTAGTTCTAATTCCTCTTCATAGAACTTACCTATGATAGGTTCATTGTCCCATGATTTAATTGTGTATTGCGCAATACTCTGCTGCGATTCTCTTTTTTGTTATAATGAATACCTCATCAGTCCATTTTTCTGAATAGGCCCTCTCAAAACTGGATCTGAATCTGGCTAATCTTACTTTATCATTTACATCAAATTTATACAACTTTCTCTGTTTAGGTGGATGTCTCTGTCTTATTTTCAGTTTTTTCTTATATTGATTGTTCCACAAATCGACCGGATCTGCCTGTCTAGCTTCAGAGGGAGTCATCTGTATGCTCCTATGTACAGAATGATTATAACTTTCAGGAACTGGTTGTAAAACATCGATCCAAGTATCAGAATTCCTTTCATACATTATTTTCATTATTTTCTTTTTTAATGTTTGGATTATTCTCTCAGCGAAATTGCTTTTAACTTCGTTGGTAGTTGTAAAATGGTGCACATTTTCATCTTCAAGATAATTTTTAACGGATCGATTTTAAAATTCTGACCCAGAGTCTGTGCGAATTTTAATTGGCTTCTGTAGTTGGAATATAGTTTGTAAAGCAGTTAACATTTCTCTCCCTGTCAAGGTCTTCAAAGGGAGAGTCCATGCGTAACGAGTGAAAATATCGATCAAGACGAGAACGTAGGAAAAACCTTTATTTTGACTGTGATATTTAGCCATATTCATAGTATCTCCATCCCAAAGCTGGTCTCGTCCTGAAACTACAACTTTAGGTCTTTTTACATTCCTACTCAGTTGTTTATGTAAAGTATATACATCTTGCTTTTGTAACCATTTTTTTACATTAGGTTTCTTGTACCCCCTATCTTTGACAGAATTATATAATTTGCTTAAACCGGAATAAGATGCTGAGTGAGAAGGATCATAGTATATATCCTTTAAATATTGATTCATTGCGGTTTCCATTCTGAAATCCAATCATCATCTGAATCTATGGTAATATCAACAGCTTTATTATGTATGGGTATGCCTGGTGGTGGTGCGCGTGTAGAAGGAACATCTTTTCCTAAAGTTAACTCTTTCCCCTTCCCTTTCCCTTTTCCTATCATAACTCGTCTTCTAGGGTTTAGAATGAGAGAAATAGGTATATCATATAGATTACTATAAAATAATTCATGACCAATAGGGTGAAAGTTCTTGTAATTACATAGAGAATCTTTGATCAAATCTGTGATGTGTGATCCTTCAATGACTTGACCGTCACATATTAGTTCACCTAGTTCATTCCAATCCATGTTCCTTTTAACATATGATAGAATTGACTCGGCATTTCTGCGTTGATGTTTTCCAAAAGGTTGAAGGATAAGAGATTCTTGTAGTTTTTCTTGCTTTATGTGTTCAACTTCACCAGTGGTTTCTGTTGGAATCTTTTCTTGTTTCACATGCTCTAGATTTGTTTCATTGGTATATGTTCTGTCTCTGATTCTTTCTATATATTCATCATATGGGATTAATACCATTTTTCTCATAGCAATTGTAGTATGGAATCTTTCACACTCAATAATATTCTCATTATTCTAACGACATTAGATTTAATTAAACGCAACTTTGTTTTGAAAGTTCCAGCTTTCCTTGCAATCTTTTCTAACAATTTTCTGTTCCTGTTTATCAAGTTTTTCATACGTTGTGGAATATTTAAAGTAATGAGATTATAGAATATTTCTGACAATGCTTCTACCTGGATAGTAGTAGCACAACTCAACAATATTTTAGCTTGATCCTTGGTTGTTTCTAGCAAGAGCCGGATGTAGTTTGAAGCAGGTCTTACTCTACTGACAGCCATAGTAATAATAATCTTATTTCCAACATCATACTTGTTCTTATACTACTACTTTTCATAGTCTAGTAATGTCTACTTCATCTTGAATCATGATTGCGTAATCATTTGTTGACTTGTTTGAAATAATTAGATCATCAATTTTCAATGATATACTCCTGACAGCTTCTAGGACAACAGACAACATATCTATGTTGTTGTATCCATCTTCACAAATTTTTTCTTTTATGAATGAACAGCAAGGAGAGTGTCTGAAATGTTCTATATCAGGAATGTCTGTTGCTTTCCAAGTATGTAAAATAATTCCGCAAGAAAAGCATTGAACAGAATCTCTCCCACCTAAGAAGAAAAAGCCTGATTCAGCTAACAAATGCACATTCTTTTTGTGTAATATAGCTAGAAAAGAATTGATCCGTTTTAATAGACTAGAAAACTGTGGATATTTCATTTTTTAGCTAAATATACTACAGTCTCTCCTTCATCTGGAAATATATTAGTTTTCAGTTTTATCTCAGTGTTGTTGTGAGGAGAGAGGTCTACAACTAAATAACCATACGGAGTCTTCATACAATCTCTATATGCTTCTTCTACGGCTTTTTCTGTTCCCAACTGTCTACCTAAGTGTTTTATTTGTTGTGTGTCTCTTGTGTTATTCATCAGTACTAAATAATGACAGTTTAACATGATAGTCCTTGCACATCTGCCTTGTTGAAACATATTCTGCACTAGAAAAATAACTGAAATATTTCTGTGATGAGAGCCTTGTGTAAATAAATCTTCAGCTGTTTTTGATTTCAATACATCATTCATTAAATCATCTAATATTATAACGGTATGTAGGTCAGAGTTTGTTTCTGGAATGTCTATACCATTTCTGAATTCAACATTTGTCAACTCTGCAAAACCTTTTTGCCATGTGCCATAACAGTAAATAACCCTATTGGGACTATTTAAAAATAGATCATGATGTCTCAGAAGTTTTTTCAACCATGTAGTCTTTCCACAACCAGTGCTTCCGCTAATCACAATTGTAGTAGGTGAATTGAACACGTGACTGCTTACTTCAATCATCTCGCTACAAATGAACAATGAAGTTGAAACAAATGATTTTATATCTGCATTCTTTAATCATACAACACAATTATGACAAGCATCGCAATTTTCATCTTCATGATATCTGACATCAGGTCTATACATACCACACAAAGTACATTGCTTGTTATTTATATTGATGATTTCATCCTTATAAGCATCTCTCACCTCTTGCCATAGACATCCAAGTTTATTAGTGCCTCTATAGTTATCTGTCAGTGCACACATTCAATTACTCATTCCTGTTCCCCAGTAACGATTTCTGGTACCATTCACTAGTTCTACATCATATGCATCTCTAAGATATTGTGCAACTTTTGGTACTGATCTCATTTTTTCTATTATGATATCTTTCATGACACTGTCTCGGTTCTTCATCCATACAAGTGACAACCTTTCTTCTTTTATTATCCCAATAGGGTTTTTTAGTTTGTTGAATTCTATTAGTTTGTGTCTATAGGCATCTTCAGCACAGGAGAATATATGATCATACATAGATATTTTGCAAGGATAATAGCTAGACAAAGGGTGCATTTTGTTTCCAAATACTTTCTTAGGCTTGATGTCCCAAGGGGACAGAGTCAGATTTAAAGGTTCAGTAGAAACGCCATCACTCTTAATCAATCTCTTACAATAGAAATAACTCAATCCATATCTTATCTGTTCGTATGTGAACACTGTGTTCAAGCGTGCTCGAAAACCCTTGTTCAGACCAAAACCACTAAGTGTAGTATTTAGCACGTGTTCATACGCACTCATAGGTGATGTGAGAGATTTCTTGTTTATCCCTTTACAGCTGAACTTTAAGGTTTCATCTTTTTCTCTTAAGATATATGTCTTAGAGCAAAGAGCTATCATTTCTATTCCACTTGCTTCTAACTTGAACAAACCTGGAGTCCTAGTATCATATTTTTTATGCATAGTGCAACATTCTCTAGGAAACCAGTTGTCTCTGCTAGCACTAAAATCACTAATATGACAAGAATCATATAACGTTTTCATATATTTGTCCTTTTTCTCTGGCTTTATGATAGATTCTAAGCTATCAGAAGATACAGCCATGTAGGCACTGTCTGTGTCTGTCTCCAAATATTGAAAGTCTTTCCTGTCTATGTGACTGTCAATGAAATCAAAATAGAATTCTAACATTCTAAGCTTAGCATATTGCAAGATAAAGTAACCTAAGTAAATGGGTAAATCTAACTTTATCTCTTTTTTCACAGATTCTATTTCAAACAATTCATTGTCTAATTCTGATATTTTCTTGAACACTGGCTCATTTGTTTTCATAGTGGCTTTTCTGACACCCTTGACATAATCAACTTTAGTATGTCTTTCTTTGTCCATGATAAGCGATCCATAACCGCTGTTACCAATCAGTTTCATAGTGTCAGCTATGATGCTTTTAGTGTTGTCTGCATCACCTTCTCGACGTGCTTCACTTACGGCATTTTGAAAGTCTTTGAAACATTGTTTTGGTGTAAACTCGACTACTTGGTAAATTTTGCTGACTTGCAACCCATGCTCTAAATACCATCTAAGTAGAGGTGTAGCCAGGAGGATTTTCTTTGCTTTTACTCCGCCTACTAACAACTTCCTCGGTTTCTGCAATTACAAGACAGAATATATTAAGAATTAGTTGTTTTTGTTCCTTTGTTTGTGTTTATTTGAATGTATCTATCGTTGTTTTTTTTTTGTTTTTTGATATGTAACAAGTCATGTACACATTTAATCAATTAATCTAATATCCAACTCACTTTACTGAGATTCTTCTTCTCTACATATTCTTTCATATGATCTCCAATCACTTCAAAAGGAATAGAAGAAGTACAGAACAAAGGAGACATTTCTGAGAAGTATTCCATAGGAGCCATAGCATGCTGAAAACCATGATCTGACCATTTTTCTGGGACCTGCAGGACACAAATAGACGTCATGTGAATACAACTTATATATATGTGTAATATGTTAACTACTTTAGTCATATTTAAACTTGATAACATAAATAATCAACTGAATATGTATATCATTAATATCATTAAGGCGTTAAGAAAATGAGATAGCGTTACATGTGTAAGATAAAGTGTGATATAGTCTAAGTAAACACCAACTCACTTCAATGTCAACTTCTACAGCTCCAAACAGCTTTTCTGTTTTCACAGCGTCTAATATTTGAGTCATAGTTAACTTTCCAGGAGTGTTACGTGAAAATGGTGGTAGTATAGAAAAAGTTGAGATTTCTGGATTTTGAATCTTTAAAAGATTATACTCACATTCCCATATAACTTCAGTGTTCACTTTTTCATTTTGTATGAATTGTATTCTTTTCAAAGATTTATTGTAGCGTTTTACTCGTTCTTTCTCATTGGTTCTCCCTGTTTGACAAGGGCAACCATGGAAATAACAACCATGAAATTCATACGCTGTATTATTGAAAGCACAGTAGCCGTCTACTAAATAGGGTCCTATCCTCTTTTCTGTGGTAGAATTTAGTTTATGTATGATGTGAATTTTCTCAGTGTCAGATTTCCACCTCAACCATTCATACATGCTGTGATATCTAGTCTGTCTCTCTACTTTATAACCAGTACTTTCACAGCGTCTAGCAAAAGCCCCTGTAGGCATAGCTTGACCTAGCGCATATAAATAAAGAGCACAAGCATCATAACCTAAAATCCGCTGACATTTCTTTTTCCCTGTGTTGTCTTCTCCTTCTTTTTCTCTCAATATAGTTTCATTAGCTTTGTGATATCTATGAAAAACTATGGAAGGACCTCCAACTATATTACCTTTGAAAGTAGCATATAGATCATCATGCAGTGGACCAAATATTTCAAAATTAGTCTGTGAAGTTGTGCAAGATTTAAAAAGCAATCTCCTAGCTATTCCTGGAACTGATATAGCTACTTTGAAAACATCTACTCCTTTATCGAAATAGAATTTCTGCATTTTTGTTACAGCTTCTACAAAAGGGGCTACATCTTTGTTGTTGTACCATATGAGAAAGTCTCTGAATGTTTCCATTTTATTTTCTTTCCATATTGTTTCAAGATATTCATACTCATCTTTAGAAATATTGCTCTCTTTCAAATGAGAATAAAAAGAGTCATGAGAAGGTAACTCAGTGAGATTTAACTTGTTCATGTTGTCAAAAAAATCATATGGAAAGAAACCCTTAGATTCCTCTGTGTCATAAGCTTCCAGGAAACGAGCATAAGAACAACCCGGTGATAAGAATTGTAGAACATCTATGAATTTAAACTGTGAGTTTGATATGCTCAAATATGAATTGTTTCGTTTTATCACATAACTACACTGTTTCTCCTCTTTTGTGTCAAACTTGAGGAAGGAAAATAGTTTTGATTTAATGAGGTTTATATCATAGGAAGAACTATTAAATCCTAAAATTGGTAGTTGCTCTATATACATTTGCATTTTACTTTCCAGCTGATCCAGTTTATTGAACATTATAGTTTTACCTAATCTATGCTCTTCTTTGTCTCCTGCTTTTGTTTGAGACGCTTCAATACAACCTTCTACAGAATTCAGCACATCATTAGATGAATGTGCACTAATTTCAATACCCTGTTCTTCATCATCTTCTTCTTCTTCTTCTTCTACTTCTTCTTGAAAGAGAATATAGTCAGGATCATTCTCACTACTTGAAACTGAATCTGAGTCAGACTCATTTTCATCTAAATCTTTTGTGGTTTCTAAGTTCTCTGTTATAACTTTAGGCTTCTAATGAGTTTTTAAGTCGTCTAACTGGGTAAGCACCTTACCCCATTTTTTCATAGCTAATTCCCGACTACATTTCTGTATCTCATTGAGGTGATCAAACATTTGAGTTAGCAACATATCTAAATCTTCATTGATAAAACATACAGGTTGGAGAAATGACTTATTGCTTTTGCTATCTACTACATTGCTACAAATTGAAACTGAAACTGGTTTATGACGTTGATTCCATGATAATTTCTCCGTTGGGTGGTTGTGCACTCTTTCGAGCATACTTTCAAAATCAAAAACGCTATACCATTCAAATTGACGGTCTACATTTGGTACAATTATACCATACTCCTCTAATTCTTCAAAAATTGTCTTATCAGCAGAAAAAAATCCACCAGGATGCTTTAAGTTTGTTCTGTTATTACAAGAATACACATGTCTCTTATAATCACCTAACTTTTTGTAATGCATATGGCATGAGGGACATTCATATTTATGAGCATATACACAGAAATCTTTGATGTATGACAAATGGTTCTCATACAAATTCATATATAAGATCTTCTTATGTCTAGTAGTGGGTCTATAACACAAGACAGCGCTGTGATCAGATTGTAATTCAAAAATGTATACAGAAATTTCAAAACATTTTTCGAATTCTGGTAATGCTTCCATTGTAACACCTTGATAATTTTTAGGAACAGGAGTAATGCAATTATTTAAGAATGCAGCCCATTTCTTGTACAACTTCCTAACTAACACGGCTAATTGTTCTTTGGCCAAACTTGCATCATGTTTCATCAGTTCTAAAGCTAAGCATCTGAAAATGCATAAGTTATCATTATAGTAATGACTAGTAGACCCAGGAATGTGTTCTAAAGTTTCAATGCACTTTTTGTCTTTGATATAATCAGGTATTCTAACACCTTTACCTAAATGAAAGCCTGTCTTCTCTACAAAAAAAACTATATTAGTCACCATGTAAGGTTTCCATCTGGTCTCCTCTCTATGACTTTTAAGGTATTCCTTTATGTTGATTGCTCTTATCAAATCATGTACTCTACCTATGTCTTGTATACCAGACACTGATATAGCCTCTGGAAACAGTGTTTTGTTGTTGTATGGAATGAAGTATCTGTAAACAGGAGACTCAATATCTGTCAGAATAATGCCCAATGCCATGTTGACTTTAAATGTGCTCTTTCTGTCTTTGTATACTTCATCGAAATCTTTTATTATCTCATCTACTCCACCGGCTAAATCTCTAGTAGGAAAATTGTAATCTGTAGACATGAGACCTCTTGTATGAGGTGCTAAGATGTGTTTGAGATTAGATTGAAAAACTCTCTTCAACTTATCTATAACTACACCATTCTCATCAAACCACACTTTCTCATCAAAAGGGTTGGGTTGAAGATCACCACGACCATGTTGTAACCCCTGGTGGTAATACAGCATCTGTCGGCTATGAAAAGTTTCTTTACAAGCTTGGCATACAAATTTCAAAAGATTTCTCTGAAAAGAAGAAAGAAAGAAAGAGATATAAATAGATAGTAGTATGTTAGTATTAAAATTTTATATATAAATATGGATAAAGACCAGATGATAAAAATTAGTTAAGTAATGTGATATTCACATGACTAAAATAAAGAGACTTACTCGTTTAGGAAGATCAGAAACTGTATTTTCAAAGTCCACTGGGAGTGTAATTGTAGAGTCACCATTTTCAGCATCAAGTTTCAGGTCCGGGTTATCAACAGGAGAAGCATCAGTCTCTATATCAGTAGAAGTTTGAGGAATAACAGGAGAAACCTCAATCTGAACATTACTAGGAGTTGTAGCTAGTTGAACTGTAGAAGTGTCATGAGTTTGCATATGTTGGTGCAGATCAGCCTTATTAGCATAAGCATCCGGGCAGAAAGGACAACGATGTTTCTTACTTCTCCTCTGAAATATTTTAAATACATATATAAATTGGTTGAATAGAACAGATGAAGAATACTTGTTGAAATTTTCCCAAACTTCAGTTAATGTTGTTGTTGTACTAAGATGCTACAAATTCGACATATGTATACAGAAGAAATATTTGAAATGTTTATGCACATGTAATATAAAAAGTACTTTAATTCACCCTTCTTTTAACAGGGAGCCACTTCCCACTGTTTTCTAGGTAGTCTCGCCTAGATTTGACATAGACATCATCTTCTGGAATGTTGTTTGCATCTACAAATTCATCTAATTCTGTCACAGAAGCTGATTCATCAATCAATCTCTTCCACAGAGGAGTAGAATCACTGTCACCCATACCATTATATATTTGAACCAATCGGTTTATGACAGCTGGATGGTTTTGCAATTTTTCTTCAGAACTCCATTGTTTAACTCCTTCCTCAGTAGACAACAGTTGAGATATCTCATGAATCATGTGAGGAACATGATGGGCTCCATCACTCTGAAATTCAAATCATTAAATCAAATGTGTATTAATGCATATAAGTTACGTTATAAATAATGTAAAGAATACTATTAGACTCACTGGTGATGATCCTGATCTGTTGAAGTAATCCAAGTATTGAAGTCTTTGCTGTACTATAGGATACTGTAACATAGCCTTTCCCATTCCATTTTGAAGTATGAAGTTTCTGAGATTAGTAGCGCTATCAAATTGAAGGACTATCCTCTTCCATTCTTGCTCAGATATACACCATTGATCATCAACACCATTGGAGAGCTAGAACAACAAAAGAAAAAACACAATTTATAACACAAACTCAACAGAAATAAGCTAGTCTTTCTGAGAGACAAAGACCTCGTAGTAAATGAATAAGTAAAAATAAGTCAGACTTCCTCACCCCTTCTCTATCTATTTGTTGAAGCCTCTCTACAATGAGTATATGTCCAAGCACTCCTTGACTTGAAGCCCATTGTATAAGTGTAGGTTTGTTGTTAAACCGAGAAACAACTCTAGCCAGGTCTTCTGCTGACCAAGTAGTAGCCATTATGACTACTTCTCCTCATTAACAGCATAACAACAGTGATTTAGTGCTGATCTCATGCACAGTATCACAGCATGACAACTCTACTCGAATGATGTTTCCACACTGAGCTTGAAACACTACAGCTACTGAAATAATATTTAGAATTGTGTGCTTATCAGAGCATGTTATAACTTGCAAGCGCTGCAGACTTACCTCTACACTAATTACTCTAATTAACTAATCAGCTGAACTAACAGTCTGTAGTGAGGTCAGACCTATCATATGTTGAACTATTCACACACCAGGTGGAGTATCTGTACTTCTGTACAAGACACTCAGTACTACACAACAGGGTTCCCTACTTGACCACTTGAGCTATTAGTACAATGTTGTGAACAATAACTCTGATATATCTCCCCAGGTGGAGTATATGTGCTCCTCCATAGGTCACCCAGTACTACACCAGAGGGCGCCTCAGTGGTGCACTTGAGAGTCCCAGTCCATTCACCCCTGAGCTTGTTAATGAGCTTTTAATTGCTTTGTGACGTGAAACCATGGTGGGTATAAGTGGTACACCTACTACTCAGGAGTCGCCCCCGGAGTAGCGCCCATGGCAGGCAAGCTATTCTGTCTCTCCAGATAGGCCTGATAGGTACCATACGACACCAAATCTGTAGTGGGGTCCACACCTTGACTGAACCACCAATTTTTCTCCTGATCAGTCATATACTGACACTGCTGGGCCAGAGCAAGCAATCGCTGATGCTCCGACTTCTCTCTTTCCAATTCCTTGGCCTGTCTCTCAGCCTCCTCCTCTTGCTGAGCCTTCGCCAATTTAGCTTTCGCAGCTTCACCGGCCGCTCGGAGCCCTTCTTTTCGAGCTCTCAGAACCGCCGCCTCCTGTTCCGCTAATTCCTCGGCGAGGGCTGCATTTTCCTTCATGCGTTTCTGCTGCTGTTCAAGAGCAGCCTGCTGTTTGCGATACACATCTCGCCTTTCCAATTCCAAGTTTTTCTGTTCATGGAACAGTATGTTCGCTTGGCATTCTCGCCATTGCGACAAACTCGAGGGAGTTAGGTCGGTCTTGGCCGCCTTCTCTTGTTCGGCTGCTTTCTTCAAGCGTTCCGAGTCCAGTTGTTGTTCATCCAGTTTCAACTGAGATTGTGGACTCCGGACCAACTCCGACAACGACCTTCCCCTACCCGCCGGGTTTACACCTGTCGGAGCTGAAAAGACCTGCTTCGGAATCGGACGGATACCACTGATACCCACCCTTGGTGAGTAATCACTCGCCCTACCTCTACCTCTTGCCCTGCCCACGTGTAGTGGTCGTCCTGGCGTTGAAGTAGACAAGGCACCTTCTATGGTTACCCCACGTCCCATAGGCAGATTCGGGGTGTCCGTAAAACTCATGTAATGAGGACCTTTCGGACTGCCATTATCAGCGGAAGCGTATGAGGTACTGCTGTCCTGCATACTATCCCGAGTCTCTGATAAAAACTGCTGTAAAGCATTCCTTTTTGCTTTCAGAATGTCGCACTCCGTCACCAGGCTTCGGCGAACCTCATGTAGGTCTTCCGTGTCCCGAACAAGTTCTGATCGGGTCCCTTCTGCTTCATGCAATACGGCATCTCGGGCCGCGCAAATCTGGTTCAGTTCCGTGTTTGCCTGGGCAAATTCGGAACGGACCCCCTGCAGATCAGCTTGTTTCCAAGCGGACCATGCTAAGGGATTGCACCAGCTTTTCGTTCTCCTCTAACAAGGTTGACAGCCTTGCATCTTTTTCCTTGATTTTGGAAGCTCTGTGTGTGTCTGCACCTTCCAATGCAATCAGACTGTTTTTCCATTCATTTGACTGTTTCTGAATGGACAACAACTCCATTTGAGCCATCTGCACACGTTCCTGTACCCTGGCCTCTCTCATGTCATCGAAACGACGCTCTTCCAAGATGGTAACCCTCCGCGGGTTCGGAGCGGCTGCTCTTGACCCACCAATGTTGAACATTGACAGGCTCATTTCCTCTAATGAGCGACTCATTACTTCGGGACCTCCGGATCCCATTGGTGCGCCTGTTCCGGATGGAACATTCGCACTCCTGGGGATAGCTGCCTCATTGGCGGCACCTAACCCCTTCGGTGATAAGGCTGGCGCCTCATCGGGAGACCTCGCTGCTCCGTCCAGAGCACGAGGTCTGTGCTACTGCACAGGCTAACCTGCGTTTCACTCAGAACTGGTCACGGCACCAGTGTAATAAACGATACTTTGTTTCTCTATGATATTGGTAGAGTATCAATTAAAGAACAAAGTCAACACAGTTCGGATCAAGTGTTACAGGTTGCAAATCATGTTTTTTCAGATAACCTAGACAAGCAGTATCTATGTGTGCGAACTCCCTATAGAGTTCGGAACGGGTCAGTAGGCTAATCAGCCGTAATGATCACGGGGTCTCCTCACCAGCGTGGCTCAGAGTAACCGACGAGTACCGTCAGATGCTGGGTATATATAGGCAGCCAGCCTGCGCGCGCACACGCAGACCGGAAGCCTATAGCAACCTCTGTCCATACCCCAAGCCCGGGGTAGGTGTCGCCACCTACCGTCGGACTGAAGGGTTCGGACTGAGTTCGCAACACAGCATCCAACAGCACTCGTCATATAACAAACCCGTATAACCCTAGCCCCTACACTATTATAGGGACTTCATCCCCGGATTCTCGAGAGTGTCTCAACCATTGCAAAAGTTGAGCCATTGGACTCCGGGGAGGAAGAAAGAACCTTTTCCCTGGGGGATGGAACAGATCAATGCTTTAAAAGAGATTAAGGCATTGTTCCGGGACGCCCCGTGCTGAGATACCCTACGGAGAAGGGGCATTTCATCCTTGACACTGATGCGAGTAATGAGAGCATCGGGGCTGCATTGTCCCAAATCCAGGACAGAGTAGAGGTCCCGTTGGCGTTCGTTAGTAACAGTATGAACAAGGCACAGAGAAACTATTGCACCACCAAGCGTGAGTTGCTGGCAGTGGTGGTGTATACAAAGAAGTTCAGGCACTTCTTGTACGGGGGTAATTTCACATTGCGGACTGATCATTCAGCCTTGAGGTGGCGAATAAATGGGATGGACCACACACGGTGGTCAAATGTATCAGTCAGACGACTGTATTGATCCAGTCCGCAGCAGGACGTATCCGGACGAGTCATGTGGCTCGGTTACGTGCTTGGGCTGGGAGGGAGCTCACCCCGGAAACGGAGGTGGAAGAGAAGAATTCGGAGGCCAAATTTGTACCTTTGGAAGGGGTGTCAGAGGATACCCCCAGGCGTCGGGTACGCAGAAAACTCCGGAAGACCGTGAAAAAGAAAGTCTCGGCAGGCGAAGGAAGAAGGGCACGAAAAACTAAAATCAAGGCTGGATTATTAGTTAAGAACGAGTGTCCTTCGGCCAGGTTACTTGATGCAAACGGTAATCCCGTTCGGCGGAGCCCTAGGCTGGTGGCTATGGGGGCCGTAACCTAGCTTGTTTACACAACGAGTGTGGTGTCCTGTGTTGTCCTTATATGTTTTTATGTGTGCTACCAATAGGGGCGCTCAAAGTCAATGGAAAGAAAATAGGAGTGATCCCAGAGGGTGGTGGACGGATAATCCGATGGGATAATCTTTGATTTCCCATATATATTCACTAATACTCCCGATGAGCTCTTTATTCGAAGTACATTTGACTTTTGGGGAGCCGACCGCGTGGCATGTTGATCCCTACAGCCCGAGCTGCGGGCGGGAGAGGTCGTGACCTGATTAAATTGGAATTGGGTCACGCCGGATAACGGGATCGCGTCCAATCACGCGAGACGCCGCGCATGCGCTTTGTCTTCAAAACAAAAGCGAGGGAACCGCCATATTGATTTTGGCTTCAGCCGAATCAGTAGCGGTGGCAAGTCGGCAGCGGAACCTCGTTCTTTTGGACGGATTTGGAAGGTGAAAAGGATTCAAAAGATTTGGTAAGCGTGAACACTCTTTTTCTGAGGTCGGTGTGACATAAGAGGGTGGCGGGAAACTTTGTGTTTCCCGTCAACCCCGGTCGTACGACACCTGTAAAACAGGGGAGGATGGCCAAGCAGCAGCTCCACCAGTCCGAACCACACGAGGACCCTAAGACGGCTTCAGCCGTCAAGGGATCCCGCTGTCTCCCCGATCCAGAAGTCACCCTCGCCGGACGGCACTGAGGACTTCAGTCTGCTTGAGGGGATCGAGCTATCCGAGCCAGAGCCCGAACCCTCCGGAGGCGCTTGCCGATCTTCCCGATTGGTAAGCCTAAGCATATCACCAACTATTAAGAAGGCGGTGAATCGCAAGCTGTCGATGCAAGACAGCAGCGAGGAGAGCGATGCCACGGGTCCGAAGACTCGGGGCGGACAGAAAACTGGTCGGAGTCGGTCTAAGTCGTCCGACTCTCGAACCAGTACCAAGGCGGTAAAACAGTCCGGGGCCGGGAAGAAGCCTCAACCTAAGGTTGAGCCGAAAAAGCCGGTCCCCAAGAAAGTTAGTTCTCCAAGTACTAAGAAGAAGGATCCGGCGCCTACCAGTAGTACGGTGGCAAAGGATACCAAGAAGAAGGATCCGACGCCCACCAGTAGTACCGCGGCGAAGGATCGGAAGAAGGCGAAGGGGAAGCCTGGAGCTACCTCTTCGAGCAAGTTGGATCTCCGTGCGATCCTCAAAGGAGACACTGCAGTGTCCCAGGTGAAGCCTGAACCCACTACAAAGGGGAAGGGCAGAAGAAAACCGGAGGAACGACGACTCCTGCTCCGGTTCGGGAGACCAAGTCACCGGTGACGGACTTGCTTTCCTTTTCTAAGGAATTGGATACGAGTCCCGCCGTGGCGGCTACTGCGGCAGCCCTCGCCGGCATGTCAGCTTCTGCAGTGCTAACAGGGCACAGCGGCACCGGAGCTCGTCCGAAAACGAGTAACACGGTGGACTCATTGACAGAGCCTAAACCTGACTAGGAGGAGGCTATGGACAAGGACACCCCGAAGACAGGAGCCCAGAAAGTTGCACTACTCGGGAAGGCTCTGGCAGCCTCGGTGAGTGCTCAGTTCAAGGAACCGGTACCCCCGGGACCTTTGAAACAAGTACCAACTCCCACAGATACATCTCCGAAGGAGCCCGTGTCGGGTTCGGAGTATTCAGTAATGGATACTTCAGAAGAGGCCGGGAAGCTGGACGAGGCGGCTGGCGGGAGTACATCGGGAGGGGGATCAGGAAGTATCCTACCTCTACACCAGCATGAGGATTGGCAGCAGGATGATGAAGTTGTCCCGAGAATCCTCCGAGGAAGCTTAATAAACCAATTAAGCCTGGATGAAGTGAAGCTGATGGACTTCAGCTTAACCAACACGTTCGGGGATCTCACCACACTAGGAGAGCAATTCCCCACTTGGTTCCCGGACCATTTAACTGCGGCCCTGGATGGTGTTGGTGAGATGGCCCGTAAGGAATGCCTAATGGCACCGTTCTCAGCAAGCGGGAGAAGAGGCGGCGGTCAGGTTCGCACGCCACATCACGGAGGCCAACGTACGTCACTATATGAGATATGACTGTGTGAGTGTGGGAGCGAGGGGTAGCAAAGACTGCCCCAATGGAGGTCGATATGTACGGCGAGCGGACATTATAAGACATATGGCCCGTAAGCACAAACTCTCGTTGGAGGCTGCTGCGGATCGTATCCAGGCTGCACACCAGAAAGTCTACTCCAACTTCGGAGCACACCACATGGAGAACTGCAACCTGGACTTCGGCTCCAATGAGAAGGGGAAGGTCCGGGTCTTCTACAAGGTAAACCCGGACCACCAGGCCCTTCACATTCCCGAAGGTCCGCTCTTCGACTCGTTCGAGGAGTATCGGACAAGGACGAGCACTAAGAGGGCTCCAAAGAGAGGAAGCCAAGCCTCCGAGGCCGCCGCTGTGAAGCGAGCGCGGACAGAAAGCTCGGAGGAGCCTTCTGTATTGGAAAAGGTGGCGCCCGGATACAAAGGGCCCACTTTTGACTCCAGGAAAACGGACTAGATGTCGGGTCCTCAGCACGGACCGACTCCCACCCAGTCCGGTCAGGAGGATCCGAATACGGGTACAGAGGAGAGCTTTGATGAGGCTTTCCCCGCAACCCCCTTGATCCCGGAAGGGGAGACGCAGGTCTTCTCCCAAACCGGGAAGATGAAGACGGTGAAGCCGAAACCTAAGGCGCCCACCACTCAGGGTCCCGCTCCGGGGACTCTTCCAGAAGGTGCTCTGCTTCTACAACGCCAAGCCCCACTGCACTTCCCTCCGGCCTACTTCAAATCGTTTGAAGCTGGTCAGGAGACACTGAACCAGTGGCAGGAGAATTTCCACGTCCTGTTAACCACTATGTGTCAGGAGGTGACGATGCTGCCTTTGAACTGCGTCCATCACCTCCACCAAAGACAGGTAAAAATCCAAAAGGATGTGGCTGAGGAAAGTGTTCGGGAAGAGATTGAAAAAGCTCGGAGCGAACAGGAGCAGGCTAGACTCGATAAGAAGAAGCAAAAGAGGGATGCGAAGAATGCTCAGAAGCGACTTGATGCTGAGCGTTCTAAGTTCCGAGAGTGTTTCGGGCATGAAATGCACAAATGAGACGGAGCCAGGGCGGTGATAGAGGCCTGGCTCCAGGAGTTAGATCTGGCTGATGCCGAGTCAGATTCCCATGAGGAGGATCAGGCTGCAGCAGATGTCGTTGCAGATCCTGCTAAAGCCGGGTCCGACAGTGGTTCGGACACCGCGTAGTATTATCCTACAAAGTGTCCATGGTTAAGGGGGGGGGGGGGTATTGAGAAGTACTGCCCCCAGTAGTGAAACACCCTGCAGCAGGGTGTCCCTGGATCTGGACAGCAGAGGAGGACAGGCCGGCTACGAAAGGATCCGGTCTGTCAAAGGAAACTGACGGAAGAGGAGGATGGAATCTGGAGGAGAGCCGCTACTCGGGTTAGGAGCACCGTACAAGGCAGGACAGGGGACCTGATGCACCAAGTTTTTTTATACCATCTACAGGACCGAGTGCTCCTATACTAAATATGTCAGAAGAACGCCAGGAGGCGGGATGTAATTTCTTTTTATATAACATCATGCTCCCGAGTAGAGCTAATGAACTTTCTTGATCCGGTAAGTAGGAGTTGAACTAAGTAGGTTCCGAACACCGGGCGGAATGCACCATCTCAAGCCAGGAGGATCCGGATCTCCAACACGGAATACGTATGATATCTTTTACTATCCTAATGTCATTACATGTTTTAATATAAATTAATAAGGAAAGTGATAGTGTTTATCACTTCTAGTAATATTATAACAACAAGTGTAAATAGCTCGGGGGCCTGAAGGGACGAAATTTTTTTGTGATACCATACTTTTCAAGTGTTCAGATTCTCAGGTGTACCTAAGGTCGATATATATAGGTTAACTCTATTTATCCAAGGGGGTAGAGTGTAATTTTAATTACAATCTCTATATATATTGTTGTGTGTAAATAATAACTTATTGTGTTCATCAGAACAGTCATATTATTAAAGTGTAGCTATATTAGAGCCCCTAAGGTGGTATTTATAAGATAATGCCAGTCCGAAGTGTTTTCGGACTTTAACCTTAATTATTTACCTCCCGGTTATTATCTGGTAGGGGGTAGTGTAGGGGCTAGGGTTATGCGGGGTTTATATGACGGGTTATGTTGGATGCTGTGTTGCGAACTCCGTACAAACCCTTCAGCCCGACAGCAGGTGGCAGCATCTGCTTCGGGCTTGGGGTATGGACAGAGGTCGCTATAGGCTTCTGGTCTGCGTGTGCGCACACAGGCTGGCTGCCTATATATACCCAGCATCCGATAGGACTCGTCGGTTACTCTGGATCCACGCTAGGACAGAGGCCCCTTGATCGTATCGGCTGTAAGCCTACTGACCCGTTCCGAACTTTATAGGGAGTTCGCACCGCTATAGCTTTGCCTGTCTGGGTTCCTGAATAAACCTATTGATTCGCAACCTGTAACACTTGATCCGAACTGTGTCGACTTTGCTTACTTTCTTTACTAAATACTATAACAATATTATAAAGGACAAAGTATCATTTATTACAATCACATAGAGCATAGCATATTAAAATGCGCAGCCCTTCAAGGGTTAACTTGTGCACTATAACCTCTACTTCACTGCAGGTGGAGCTCACTGGGTTCTGAGGCTAGGCATAATTACTGTCCATGTCTCCAATTCTCAGGTTTGTAATAGCTGATTCTTAGAGGCATGTAGGTTAGGGGAATCCCTGCCATGTCCTCGCAGTCTGTATGAGAGTATTTCTAGTCCTCAGTAACAGACTGTTAACACATATCATTATGTGAGTGTCATACCAATGAGAGTTTCCTTGCAGCTATTGTACTATTGAAATAAACACAAGAGAGGTGTCTATGTCCTACATATTTGTTTTGTCTTAATCATATCAAAACTTTGAATCGTTTACTTTTTCTAGAATCCCCAATAGGTAATTCTCAACATTCTCCAAAGCATGCATGTGTATTTCCATAATTATGATTAAGATCAACATAGAAATTATGCAATTCATTCCCTCACTTCATACATAATGTATTCTATACTAACACCACCTACAGGGGGAATCCTGAATCAGGCCCTGGTTGACGTGTCTAGTGCTGGCATACGTCAGGCTTTGGGCTGGCACAGGCCAAGTAGGTGCTTTATCTGACAACTATAGTTAGAACACCCGCTACCTTGTCACATAGAATAGTCTGCAGACAACTTTATTTTTTGAGTGTAGACTCGATGAGCCTTGAAAAACACCTGTTGGTAGGCCGTTTTTTGCGCTACCATCATCGCACAAACCTCCCTTCATATCAACTTGAGCTGATAGTCCATGTCTAGCTCCATCAACGGCATCGGGCCAACCCAGATAAGTCTCCTTCTTTTGATCCAATCCTTGTGACGTGTTTCCACTTTGCCCGATACTCAACATTCTCCGGGTTTAGTAATTTGTCTCCATTATGCGTAAACTGGTCTTCAGACGACAACCTTGTACAAGGCTGACATAGCTTACTCTTAGGATTTGACCTTCCATCGTATTGTTCATTGCAAATAGCGCAGATGGGCATAGCATGTGGCTTTGTCTATATTATAATGCGTAGTTCTGCTCCGAATCACAAGATTGCGACACAAAATCAGCCGATAACGCCAACACTCCTCCAGAAATCGCAAATAACTAATACTAATTGCCACCTTTCCTGTACTTCACAATCCTTAGACAACACCTTTATGCACTTCTCCGTCTGTTTACAAGTAATAATTCGCCTTAATTCAGGCAAAAATATCCCCAATGAAACGCTGGTGACTGTACTCAATGGATTCTGGATCCAAATGGTCTGACCAACCCGAGCTAGGCGGAAGTCCTTAGTTTGCCCATGTGCGCTACAACACGTAACCTGGTGGTTCCCGCCACTCTCACGTAGAGATTATATCCAATAAACCTTGGAATATTTCCTGGCACTTTATTCACATATCGCCTGGGCTAAATTGTTATTAGACCAAAAAAAAGGTTTGTTTGGGGTCACCTGACTGACCCTATCAAAAGAGGGCTGACCCTTAATTTCTTATGCAATTTTGAAGAAATGTTTATGTTTTTACACTTTTCTGGTCAATTTTAGGGTTAAAAAGAGGCTGGTTACTATTTTCATTTATTTATTATGTAATGTGAATTAGAAATGCAGCATGGTACATACAAATTTATTATCCCTAGAACAACAGAGCATACAGGATCCCTATCTCTTAACTCCAGAATCTGCCGACGGCGGATTAGGTGCATAAAAGTGCTTGTATGCCACTCCCAGAGTGTGGCTTACAAGGTCTGAGTGTAGCGTATAAGGTCTGAGCGTGGCGTACAAGGTCTGAGCGTGGCGTACAAGGTCAGAGCTTTACAAGCTTCAATTCAGGCTGGGCAGGAAAGTAGGGTCATTCTATAGATCTCCCGTCAGAGAGTCAGACTGACAGGGCTACTCATTTTATGTGGTCCCATGTGTAGCCTACACTACAGTACACTGGTAAAACTTCCCCGGGTCACAGACCCATGTTTCCATGACGTTAGGGGGCGTTCATTATTTATGGCAGGGGGAGTGGGCCGAGCCTTTGGGAAATCAAATACGTCAAAAAAAAGAAAGCCCCCCCCCCCTTCGAATAGGTGAAAAAAAGGTGCCCCCCCCTCCTAATAGGTGAAAAAAGTGACTCCCCCAACATAGATTATTTTTTCACAAAAACAACATTAGCGAGGCGGCATAGCTAATCCATTGTGCATTTTTTACAGAAGTTACCAAATTTCCCACAGACATAGACTGATATGTAATAAACAAATTTTCATTAAGAGGCAATTTAGATCTGGTGTATGAAGGCTGTGGTGGCCATCTTTAAAAAGGGTTATTTATGATTGCATTTCTAGTCAGTTGAACTGCTGAGGGTATGTAAATATCACATTTCTTTGACTGCAGTAACACAACAAGATAGCTTAGATATGCCTCTAATGACCTTCCAAAAGATTAAGAGCTGAGACAAGGTCAAGGTCGTTTGTCAAGGTCAAACACTGGCAAAATTTAATTTCCTGATGGCTTTTATTCATTTCTATACATATATACTAGGTGTTGCAAATTAGAAACATTCAACAGGCCCGTTTATCACCTTTCCTTCATATCAGCAGTAGTCATTCGTTCATGCTTTTTGGAGATGTAGATGCTCTTTGATTAAGTGTGGTATGCATGACAATTCAAATCGCTTCAGTGCTAGATATGATATTGTATTTCATAATAGTAAATTGCAGTCACTTCCACCTAGTCATCTTGATGGCATTTACAGACATATGTGCAAACAATATATAAACAAGGGGTGGCACAAAAAGACTTTTTATTTTTATATAATCAGCCGAATAGCTTATAATTAATTAATGCAATTAACCAGCATCAAAATATTAAGTTGATGTACTAAGGTAATCTAACCATCACATATTTATTATTCACATCAATTGATCATGTATGTTTAATGCTGTGAATGCAATAGCATGAATTACTCCCACACTTCCCACAGGAAAATGAACTGCAATACAAAGCTTGCAATTGAAATGAATTTAGAGATCTTTGTTATAAATTATTGTTTGCTAGCCCATCTCATCATTAAATTTCATTCCAATATTGTTTATCCATACACTTTAGTGGTACAGCTACTTATGACAATGTGTGTTGCTAGGTAGATAAACAATTAGAATAGCTGCTGCTAGGCAATCAGCTGTATTATCAATGAACAAATAGAATCATTGAATTCCTTGGGTTCAATTTAGGTCGGGTAGGTATGATTTAATCGACCTCAAGACCATGGAAATGTGTGTTGCTAGGCAGATAAACTATTAGAATAGCTGTTGCTAGGCAACTGGCTGTATCAGCAACAAACCAATAGATCCGTTGAATTCCTTGGGTCCAATTTAGGAGGGGGGGGTAGGTATGATTATAAACAACCTCAGGAGCATAAAGATGTGTATTGCTAGGCAGATAAACAATAAGAATAGCTGTTGCTAGGCAACCGGCTGTATTAGCAACAAACCAATAGAACCATTGATTTCCTTGGGTCCAATTTAGGGGGGTAGGTATGATTATAATCAACCTCAGGAGCATGAAAATGTGTCTTGCTAGGCAGATAAACAATTAGAATAGCTGTTGCTAGGCAACCGTCTGTATCAGCAGCAAACTAATAGAAAAATTTCTTGGGTCCAATTTAGGGGGGTAGGTATTATTTTAATCCACATCAGGAGCTCCGGAGAATTCTGCCCTAAGTTTGAGAGAGTTAATCATGTTGTTCAAGAATTATTATGTGCAATCTCTTTAATAATCATTGTTAGGGATAATACAATAAACTTGCTGTTGCTAAGCAACGTTTTGCATTTTGAAGTGAATGATGACACTATTGATAGGCAGGTGGTGAATTTAGGGTGAGAGGTACTTGGGACTTGAGTTTACAAATGTCTCCCCCCCCCCCCCACATTTTTTTAGGGGGGGCAGGAGGGGGGGTTTCTGATTCTAAAGTTTGTTGATTGTACCAAATATATAATATGGACAGTAATGTTATATCTTTGCTGACCAGCTGGCCATAACATGAAACCCTAACTCATATATATGTTTTAACTTTTCTACCATTGGTGATCTTAAAAAATGACCTGGACCTTCAGCAAACTTCCTGTCCAGGTGGGTCTTGTATGGGGCAAATCTTAAGTAAAGCCATATATGTCATTATGCATAGATTATGAATAATGTAGATTATTATTAATTTAGCCGGGCTCAAGCGTTCTCTACTACACATAACAAGTCTACTTTATAATAAATAATAATAATTACAACATACAGAGGCTCTGGCTATTTTATTAACAGTGCTTTTACACCCATGTACAGAGTGTACCACCACCCAACTCTATAGCTCAGACCCCGGGCAGCACCTGGGGCTTACACTGACCAGCCAGGCGGAGCGACCGTGAGGGAGGGTATAAATAGCACCGGGCACCGTGCAGGCGGCAGTCACCCGGCCAGTAGCAGCAGCAGACGACTTTTTACACTGCACACAGCTTACTCACTGCACACAGCACACCACTCTGTACCAAGGATTTATATATTCTTTTTATCATTCTAGTTCTACCCTGAGGTGACTATGGGCGGCCGTCGTGGACATGGCACGAATGCCAAGACTACAACTACTACACAGCCAGGAAGGAGGACGACCAGAGGCCAGCAACAGGAGGACCCTCCAGCTGGCGACACACTTCCCTCCTCCCTTCCACAACAAGCCAAGAGGAGTACTGTAGCTTCTAATGCAAAGGACATACAAGGTATGCAAACACAATTGACAAACATTGCATCTCTGTTACAAACTTTAGCTGCTAGCAAGAACGAGGGGAGTGAGGTGGAGAAGACTGGCAACAATGGCTGCCATGGGAAGGGTGCCGGCACCATGAGGCAGGGTGGCCATCTTGGAAAAGTTGGGGTCCAGGATGATTCAACTGAGTTCGATACTGATGATGACTCTGTTGTTCAATTTAAACCTAGTATTTTACAGAAAAAGAGGAGACACAAGACTACCACTTCTGCTAGAGATCCTTTTTCAGCCCAGGTTGAGGTGCCTGACTTGTCTTCAACCAGGAGGAGGCACATGACTAATGGCTACCATGACTTCCCTGACTCTGCTGAAGACTGTGAGGGAGAAGAAGAGGTCAAGAGGGAGGTGGCCAGGCGTCTACTCAAGAATATGACAGCAATTCCACCAACATCTAGAGGTAAAAGGTTCTTTGCACATGCTCACATTGTCAGGGGGAAAAAGAAAGTCAAGGCAGGGTTAGGAGAACTAACAGAGTCCGAGTATAACTGGGGATTCCTTCAGTGCATATTCAACCCACTCAACTCAGATGCACAGAGGAAGTTAATGGTACAACATTTAGAGGAGATAAATGAAGATGGGATGTCCTACATTTGGGAAGATGTTAGACAGTGGTCAGAGGATGTATGTACCATGATTGCAGACCCAGACAACAAGCTTACATGGTCACAGGGCTACCAAATTGACAAATTAAGGGCAAAGACTTCCCAGGTTAGGAAGAAGGGAGCTAGCCCTCAGGGCTCAACTGAGACGAGGATTGACTCAGATATGTCAGAAGATCTGAGGTTAGCCAAGCCAGGCCCCCCATGTAGACAATTCAATTCAGGTCAATGCCAAGCATTAGGTGACCACGTCCTCAATGGATACAGACACCTACACATCTGTTCGTTTTGCATCTTTAACAAGTGTGAGAAATACCCCCACCCAGAATCAGCATGTCAATCAAAAAGGATGAAACAAGAAAGGAAGGAATGGTATCAGTCAAGGGAGCAGGCAGTGTCAGGCAAGGGTCATGGGCAGGAACAGGGTCAGGGTCAGGGTCAGAGTCGGGGTCAGGGTCAGGGATCTGTACATTAGAGAGGAAGGTACTTGACGAAAACAAGCCAGCAATTCATTTACCTCTGAACACAGCACACCTTCGATCAAAGGTACCCCTCTGGACCTAGACCCTGAACATAGACAGACCACTGTACACAGCCAGCTTCTACCCACATGCAGGTACCAGAATCCAGGCATCATCAGTTGAATTCCGACAAGCAGGACAAGGCCTTGTCCAGGTATGATGAATTAGTGGGAAGGAGTGTAGCTTGGATACAATGTTTGGGCCATGCTACACTCCTCCAGTTAACTTTTGGATGATGGCAATATCATCAACAGCCATATACTTAGAGGTATTTAACATACCTACCTTCCCAATCGTCATCCAGAACTCAATTGTGTCTTATTGTATGTTCAAAATTTTAATAACTCGTTTACCTCATTACAAATGGTCATAAGTTACTGTTCAGGTGCTAAAGTATTTAATAGACCTGTATACCATCTTGAGATTATACGCAAGCATCCCATCAAGCATGTTAAAATCATTTATATAAATCTTGGATATTATTTTAACATTACTTGAGCTCTTATCTGAAACCGAATTGTGGTAATAATAAAATTTTAAAAGCCAATCCTCTTACGTCTTGTGCCTGGCATAATTATGAATAATGTAGATTATTATTAATTTAGCCGGGCTCAAGCGTTCTCTACTACACATAACAAGTCTACTTTATAATAAATAATAATAATTACAACATACAGAGGCTCTGGCTATTTTATTAACAGTGCTTTTACACCCATGTACAGAGTGTACCACCACCCAACTCTATAGCTCAGACCCCGGGCAGCACCTGGGGCTTACACTGACCAGCCAGGCGGAGCGACCGTGAGGGAGGGTATAAATAGCACCGGGCACCGTGCAGGCGGCAGTCACCCGGCCAGTAGCAGCAGCAGACGACTTTCCCACCCACCAACCCAGAAGCAAGATAGCAAGATAGAAGATATTACAACGCGAGGAATATGGATATTATTTTAACATTACTTGAGCTCTTATCTGAAACCGAATTGTGGTAATAATAAAATTTTAAAAGCCAATCCTCTTACGTCTTGTGCCTGGCATAATTAAGTCAATACTCACTTACATGTAGGCATTTTAGTAGACTAGAGAACTTTTTTTTTAATTGACTTTCTCAGGGGGCTCACGGGCCCCCTGGGGCAGATCTCAATTGCCTCTTAAGGAAACTTGCTTCTCTACATGCTAGTCAACATGTGTGCAAAAGATGGATACTTCTGCAAAAAACGCACAATCCATCTGTCTATTGTACCTATGCCGCCCTGCTACATTGGCTTGTACTAGTTGAATGTATATAAAGCTGACCTAACCGAAACATGATAAACAACAATAATAAATAATTGATTGACCAATTTGGGTAGATTTAATCACCCAAATTACGGTTCTCCCAAGCTGGGGGTGCGGGTTATACAAGGGTTTTTAGAACTACTACAACAGCACAGTGAGGCCTTGTTAGTCCAACCAGTCCCATTGCAGGCAACAGCTGGTCTGATATTGAAATCCGATAGGTCATTGAAAAATATTTGTCTGCTTTGTCTTGTGAACCCTCAATGGTGAACAATTCTCGTGAACCTTAGCCTATACATGCGAGTTGCGGGCTATAATAATACAGGAATTTGTAGTAGGTCAACTATATATAAATTTTTCCAGCCATATTGTTGCGTGGTGGTGGATAAGAGATTTGGAGAACTGAGGCTAACTTAAATGAATGAGGAATGGGAATCTCATATTGAGGGTGACGCCACACCCAAATGTATGTCTGACTTAACTATCCAGCAGATCATCCATTGCAACTAGACCAACAACACTTACAAAAGAACTATTGATGAGATACTCTTTCGGTTGTTCAAACTCTGAATGTTTTTGCCTTGTGAGACCCAGATCTCAATTCTCAGGGTCTGACTTTAAAGGTCTAGCAGTAGCTTCCTGCAATGGTATAGCCCCCAGATTTGGCTACTCAGAAATGCTGCAAACTATTGCAAATTACTGTGTCTATAATAATAGTTCTTAAAAGCCTGAGCCCAGACCTCAATTTTGATGAATCCAAAGGGTGAGATTTAACCAGAGTGTTACAAAATGCAGCACTGCAACTAATATAGGGGATTGTAGGAATGTATCCCCCAAGGATATTTTGAAAAACTGCAGGCCATTTGCTGATAGGAGAATGTGGGAGAACGAGGAAGCTGACAATGTTCCAAGGGGAAAGCCAGCATTAGCTCTATATGAGAGAATGTTGTTTACAACTGAAGGCAATAAAATGGAGAAATTATAGTGATGCATTTGTGGGACCAAATATTCTCATGAGGAATAGCCCCAGGCAAGAAGGAACATTTAGAAAAAAACCATGCAGTCTTACAATGTGAATGATGCATATTCTTACAAATAATTGGGGGAATGTGCCATGATGAAATATAACTTAACATGCCTATTCTGTCAATTTTGAGGCAAAGGTCGAACAGTCATCCCACCAGGGGTTTGGTGGATCAGCTAGGTCAGTTAGTCCCATGTCAAAAAACTTTAGCCTAGTTTATTGTGGTCCAAGTGGGATGGGAGGTAGGGGCGGGGTCAGCGGGTTGCCAGCACGCAGATGTATTGGATGTGTTCTATCCTTGAACATTAAGATAGTCAAATCCAAAGTGATGCACTGACAGATGGAGTACTGTCGTTTTCGCAGTCGTTTTGCCAGATCAGAATCTGGGTTCCTTCTTTGTAAAGTAAGCTTACAATCTACTCTTCCTACCAAAAAGTTTCTCATACTACCCACACCAATTGTACAAATCACACCTCGAAATCCCACCTAATAACCAGCACCTAAGGTCTGGTTTTTGCTATTTAGTTTTGTAGCATACAAACCCTTGTATAATCAGGGGTGTCAGAAGCAACTCAACTTTGGTTGGGGGAGGCAAAGCCAAAGTAAATGAAGTTCAAAAAGTTGCGCGATGCTGAATATCAGCAGGGACATAATAAGATATTTTGAAAGGTATAGCCCCCAAGGAAAATTTTGAAAATATTGACACAATTTGGTGGAATATTACGACCAAAATCCGCAACATCTGCATGTGTAGGGGCATGAGTAATATGTGTAAACATGGGTTTGCGGAGTCAATGCGGTAAGTGCCTCCTTCGGACACCAGGTGGCAACACATACGCCATGTCCTTTCGGTTATCGGGTAGTGGATCCAGGCAGGGCACTCCAGACGGCGCTGCTGGTGGAGTGCCACCTCGACACTGCTTGGTCCGCGCTTGGGGTATATAAGAGGCCGAGGTTGGCTACCTCTGGGAGTTCGTCCCAGGACGAGCTCAGACCCACACACTCCGATACCTTTGATACCTTCCGATCACGGGGCACCTACACCCTTCCGACTCTCTGGCTCTTGCACCAGCTATGCTGGTACAGGACCAGATCATCCAGCTCTGCTGACTCCGAACTAAGCTAAAGCGCTATCTGTACACTCCGAGTTGGTTATTCATTGAACTGAACAAGAACCCAAGTGTTACTTTTGAGGCTGTGATCATAAAGACTGTTGCATTCAAACCGAATTTGGAACCTGTGTTCGCGTGATACTTACACAACCCCTACACATGTACCAAATTCGCTACATTTTCAGGAATACCCCCCAAAAAAGGCCCCCCCTAAGAATAGGTTGACAAAAATGACCCCCCCCCCTTCGAATACCCCTAAAAAAAGTGGTCCCCCATTTTTGCTCAGCCCCCCCCCCCGCCATAAATAATTAATGCTCCCTTAGGCTGTAAGCTTATTTGTGTTTACATGAGAGGCTGCTCCCCTAGAAATCTGTCATGAAATGAGCATTGTCAAGTCAGCCGCAAAGTCAATCATCAGACTCGTACCTCCAGTCCCCAACTCTGCCTCCCTCCGTAGGCTACGAAGGTACGGAGTAGGGGACTGGTGGTATGAGACTGGAAGTCAATCAGCCCTGCACAAACTAAGTGTCAAAACATCCAAAATGGTGAGTGTTGATATTTCTAGCTCCCACGCGTGTACGCCATGGTCCCCACGTGGGTCAGTTGAGGGGACCATGGCGTACACACGTTGAATGAAAGTACTCGTATGCAACCGCCATGCTGTTTTAGCTTAGTATGCAATTCTGAAGAGATCTTCAATTTTTGACACAATTTGACAGAATTTTTGGCCTTACTGCATTTATTCTATCTAAAATACTGTTGCATAAAATTGTCCTTGAGCAAATGCATTATTATGCATTGGATTCCAAAATTTCGGTAGAAGAGCAGCGAGGGTAAAAAAAATAGCTAAATAGCTGTGAAATTTCTCAATATAACACATTCCATCCTAATTTCTTCTTATTTCCTGTCAGCAGTAAAATGAGCTATCATAGGGGCGCACACTCCCTGCCTACAGAAATAGCATAGAGAACATGGACTGTCGGAGGTTGTTATTTCTACGAAGGGGAGGGGCACCATTCTTAGATCAAAGGCTGGCTTGTTTCTCAGTTCGCACTAATATAAGGATGAGTCGCCTTGAAGGAGGATACGAGGCTCGGGTTTAGGATATGTGAGGCCAGCCAGCTGTTGGGTGGAAACGGTCGGCAGTTTTTGTATAGCTCTGTCTACCAATTCCACCATCCTCTACCTCTTTACCGTCTATTGGTTGTAGGTATCAAGTTCCTGAGGACGACATTACCGACGACATGTAAGATCTAGGAAGATGGGGAACACCCTGATTATGTTACACCATATAGAACTGTGTATAACTCCCCAGTATATTAGTTTCTGTGACTGCTATCCTACGTAACTGATTGACACAACATGAGACCAAGCCCCAAAGGACAAACACTGACACAGATTGACACCCCATGGCACTTATTCACACAGTAGGGTAAACTGTCTTTGAGTCGGCCATGTACCTTGAGTCGGCCATTTTGCTTGGTCTTTGGTGCAAAATTGAAGTAATCAATATATATTTCATTCGATTTTACTATATTTATATTGATACAACATGGAGAAATGCAGCACATGCTATTTTACCATTTTTGGAAATACAGATCTAGTCCCTTCCACTGTCATTCAAAAATACCACATTTTTGGTAATATTATGCAATTGGAGCTGTGTTTCTGATAATCTTCCAGCCACCTTGAAATGAAGTGGAAATAATAAATGAGGTAATATTTGCAATAGTGTGATATTGGTAAAGGGACACAGTTAACCATAACTAAAATTGGTTAATGTATTACATTCACACTCGGTCTGACATCCCTTAAGAAGAAATAAGCCCTTTCCTTGCATTTAGTAAAAAAATAATTCATTCTAGTATGTAGCAGCTGACTGATGATATAGTGTGGTTGACTCAAGGTACCACAGTGGTTGACTCATGGTACTTGTAGAGAAGAATTACACCTCCTTATATAGTGCAAGCCTATAAGGACTCATGGGCATGAATATGAAAGTTGTAGCCTTATTGGCTGGAAAGTCAAAGGTGTTAGGATAACTTTCATATCAATTCTGAGATGCCCCTACATGTTAGCTTAACACAGCAGAGTTCCTAGAATCATGGAAAAGTTGAACAGAGGTCCAAGTGGTCGACGACGGTCCCCAAGTGCTACACGACGGTCCCCACATTATTAGGGATTACTCTAGCTCAGACACGAATATGATAGGAATCGCCCCAGGACTAACCTAAGTGATCTGGATCACTCTGACAGTAACTCTTCAACTCTACTCCCCCTGGATCGGGAATTATGACCAAAAAGGAGCGTAAACTAGAGAGAAGGGCCGCCAAGAAGGCCCTCCTACTACCGGGGGTACGCCACCTAGCCCAGGCCACCGCTGTGGAGGCCACCATGCAGGTTGGTCAATCCAATACTCCCAAAAGGCCTAGAAGTGTAGGGGGTCTCTCTGATCTGGCTGACTCGAGCCCTACAGAGATCTCACCATTACACAAGAAAAATCGGTATGACTTTTTAAATTACTCGATGGTTGCTATGGATGAACCTGCCATCTTGGAAAGTAAACAAAAGCCGGTTGGCAGGGACGCCCCCCTGCCCCCCTGCCACCCTACAACCAGTCCACAGCCCTGATTGACCTACCGCCAAACTCACTCAGGGTGGACATCGACCTCCCCCCACCCACGCATGCTGCACTGTCATGCTTGGGTGCCGATAACCACCACTTCACTGAAACCCCGGGTCTAAATGACCCCCAGGCCAACATCTCTGACTACCTACAAGGGAATGACACAGCTGGTAATTACCAGCCGCCTAATCCCATTGCGGTATTTCGGGACGCCCTCAGTGCATCTCTCAACATGGGACCCAATGGGGGAGGTGACCTGCACCCTACCCCTCCCCTGAGCCCTGTACACAGTGACTCTGCAGCTCTACCCCCCCCCCCCCTGCTACACACATAGACTGATAGAGCACGGTTGGGTGGGTGGGGGGCTGGCGGGACCCTACCCCCGTCCCTCCTACCTGCCCGTGACTGCAGCCCAACGCTGGCTTCCACCACCCCCGCCGCACGGGATGCCACATGGATTCCTCCCACCTAGAGTCGCAGCTCCTACTGACCCAGCCACAGTGACAACAACAACAACAACAGCAAACCCACGTGTATGGAGCACGTGGGCAGCCGCTGTTTACTCCTCGCCTAGCCTATCCTGCCCACCCGTCTGCCACCAGACTCCTGCCCCCGACAATGGACTCCAGGATGCTTTCCATGGTGGAGCATATACATGATAATATGGCAGAAAAGGCACAAATCCAGGCTAGATTAAACAACCTGCAATCCAACCTGGACCATAAAATCTCAAATCTCTCAACGGATCTAACTCGACAGCTGACAGACTTAGGTGGAAGAATGTCAGGCTGTGAACTTAACTTGGGCCATCAACGCACTGAACTCTCCTCTGAAATCTGTGCAGTCAAGACTGACACCAAGGCATCTCTCTGCTCACTGCAAACCAAGCAACAATCACTCAGTAGCAAACTTGATGCCCATCTATCAGAGTTTAACTCCATGAAGGCAGCTCTAGATAGCCAAATGGCATCGACTGCCAAAGCTACAATTGAATGTGCTGCAATCCAGAACCGAGGATACTCAGCCTCCCTAGTTGTTGGTATACCCAAACTCCCTCCAACACAAGCAACACCACTGTCTGCCGCCACAGCCAAACCCACTGCCCCTTCAACAATAACCTATAATGTGGTTGTAGTTGGACTGAAAAGAGAGAAAAATTAGGACATCTTTGCAACCTGGGCCAAAATAAAAAGTGCCCTTGGTATCCAGCTCACTGACGCTGACCTGTCCTCAATAGCCCGCATTGGCAGACAGGGCAAACACCCTCAGCCCATCATGATATCGTTCAACAATCCGGAAACACAACTGCTAGTACTCTCATTGAGAGACAGAGTGCGTACCCTAGGGGGCAAAGACTCCAAAGTATATCTGAACCCAGATGAGCCCCGGGAAGCGCGTGTGAACCGCTATAAACTGAGGTCAATCTTCAACCACGTCAAAAACTGGGACGTAGGTGCCTCCCTAACCCTAGATGGGCTCATTCTAAATGGGTCGTTGTATCCACCCACTGAGGCTGCCCTGGACTCAATCGACACTGTGTTCAAACCAATTGGATTGGACAAAGTCAAACAAACCCGTACAGCCCATGCACCCCCTCCCCTCACACATCCCCAGCCACAACCACCACAGCACCCTCCCCTCCCCCCCCCCCCCCCACACCCACCCGGCCCTCCTCCCCGTCCCGCAGTACAGACGAATCACCTTGTACCGAACATGCCCCCCTAACCACCCCCCCTCCCACCCAACCACCAACACAGTAAACCCTACCTCAGCCGTACCCCAGGCACACCGACAGCCTCCCACCCCAAACACCCCCCTCCCCCCCCCCATACACCCTCAGTCAGGGGCGGATCCAGGATTTTGAAAAGGGGGGGGTCCACCCCAGAAGTATGAAGTTTAATACACCTAATTATCAGCGCGACGTGTGTCGAAAGCGACATGCTTTGATCATTTTAGGGGGTTTGGGGGCATGCCCCCAAGGGTTAGAAATTTTAAAGAATATAGATGTCAATTGGTGCAATTTATAGCATTCTGGTCTACCTCAACACTGTGAAAAAATTGAAAATATAGATGCCAATTGGTGCAATTTAAAGCATTGTGGTGAACCCCAAGGCTGAGAAAATTTTGAAAATATAGATGTCAATAGATGCAATTTATAGCATTCTGGTGTACTCCAAGGCTGAGAAGATTTTGAAAATATAGATGTCAATAGATGCAATTCAAAGCATTCTGGTGTACTCCAAGGCTGAGAAATTTTGAAAATATAGATGTCAATAGATGCAATTTATAGCATTCTGGTGTACTCCCTAGGCTGAGAAAAATTTTGAGAAAATAAATGTGAACTGATGCAATTTAAAGCATTCTGGTATATATCCGAAGATTGAGAAAACTAAAAAAATGTAGATGTCAATTGCTGCATTTCATAGCATTCTGGTGTACCCCAAAGTTATGTTTAGTTTAGTAGGTAGATGTCCAGGGGTAGAATACAGATGTTGGGAGGGGTTTGGGGCATATGTGGCCCCTACTGACCGTGCTGGGAGTAACCACCTCATGTTACCTGCCACCTTCTGGGTGCCTCTATATGGGTTAAAAATCGACACGGGCGACACGACCCTTTTAAAAATCGACACGGGCGACACGGCCCTTTTAAAAATCGACACGGTGACATGGCCCTTTTGCTAAAAATCGACATGGCGACACGGTCAAAATTGTGGGGACCCATGTAGAGGCACTTCTGTAGTTGGACAATCAAATTCCAACGAGTCTGCACATACATCTTCTGTGTTTGTATACTGACTTCCTTATGGGCCTACCAGCTGTCTACATGTATAAATAGGGAAGGGGTCTGGACCCCCTGGACCCCCCTGAATCTGCCCCAGCATCAGGTATATGCTGCCATTTCTAAATGGACATTTGGGAGTGGAGGTTCAGAAAATTTTGAAAATATAGGTGGCAATTGGTACACCAAGGGTGAGAAAATTTTGAAAATATTGATGTCAATTGAGGCACTTTATAGCACATATGGGGGTGGACATCAGGGGTGGACCAAAAGGGGGGGGTCCACCCTCGGCAAAGTCTATTCGAACAGTCTTATGGGCAGACCAAAAGGGGGGGGTCCGGACCCCCAGGACCCCCCCCCTGGATCCGCCCCTGCTCAGTACCAAAACACTCCCACGAATACTGAGGCCCAATCACAGGCGCACAACCACTACCTATACTCTATCCCAGATCTAATGTCAAACCGAGATGACATAAACCATGCCCCCCGTCACCCCCCCACTGCCCCCCACCCCCCCACCACTGATGGATCTCCATGTGAAAACTCCTGCAAAGTCTAATTAACACACACAACACAACTCGATAAATTGGAAAAGAAATACACAGGTTTATTAAGAAATATCACATATCAATATGACGCACCTGCAGAAGGTGTAACCAACCTGTGTATATATGACAAGGTCTAAGACCCAACATAGGCCCTCAGACCACCAAGGTCAACAGACCCAACTTTAGTGCATGACAGTAGGATGAGGGAGCCAGCCGCTCAGACAATCCTAAACATGTGTAGGTAACAACAAGTCAAACAAACAATGATTAGGGTTCAATTGTGAATATGACTATTGGGTGTGCCACAATAAGACACACAGATTAATAGATGGTACAAGGGTAACCCAGCTAAGTAGCAGAGACTGAGTCAAATATTACCAAACCCATTGACGAGGGTAGAGGTACTGAGGTGTAGAGTACCCTGGGGGTATAGTCATAGACGGCATCACTAGTCCACGTCCCGTGGGCCTGAACCTCTACCACATCCACACCTGCCCGGGCCACGAGTTGGCTACCTCCCCTGCGCAGGCTGTGTAGGCTGTATCGCTTATAGTCCGGCACTCCAGTGCGGCGTAAGGCCAGCCTCAGGGCTGTGGTGAGGCGGGCGGCAGTAAGGGGGGCCCGGTCTGGTAAGTGGAAGGCCCGGGCATTACCCGGAGCTGGCAGCAGGCGGGTCATTAGCTCATAGGCCCTGACTGGGCAGTGAGCTGCCGGGAAGGGAGGCGGTGGACCGGGATGACGACACATCCCGCAGCCCCGTGGAGAGTCTTAGTGGTTGTGACAACCACATGTAGTCCATGGGGAGAAAGGGTAATGTCCTTCCTGTAACAGTTATGAGCAGAAGCAGTGGTAGATGTAATGTCCGTCAGGTTAGACTGGCGTAGGAAGGTGAAGAAAGCCAGGAGTATGGCTGCTTTAAACACAACCCCTTCAAGTCCCTGTGTGTCCATAAACAGGGCCACCAGTTTGAGCTGGTGTGGCGAGAGCGGTGGAGCCTGTCGCGGAACATGGCGCGACAGTCTCTTGATCCCCTTCATCATTTCTACAGCTAGGCGAGAGCTGAAGGGTGAGGAGTCTCCTCCAGTGAGTTCTATAAATAGGCGTGCTCCAGACACATAGTTAGCAACGCTACCTGGGGCATCAAAGGAGTTAAATAGATACTGCTGGTACATTGTCACCTGGTGGGCTGTTGGCAACAGCGGTTTGATCCTGTAGAGGGCGCAGAACTGTAGATACACATCACGCTGTCTCCGTCTGTTCCTGGCAGTGGCAGCAGTGGTGGCAGCCCGGAGGGTGGCGAGCGCCTGCTCCTCCAGTGGTAGGCGGTACCGCACTGCAACAAATCACAAATTGTCATTAAAGAATGCCGGGGTGATGTCCACCTCAATCAGTTGTAGGCCATATTCTGCTACAAGGGCCATGGCATGTTGGGCTTGGGCTTCCCCCAGGCAGGCTCTGGAGAGAGCGTCCGACACCTTCATCTTTGCTCCTGGGGTGTGGACAATGGTGATCCTGACATTAGCGGTAGCGCTAAACAGCCACATCTCTCTAGCGCATTTGGCAAGCCAGGGATCTTTGGTTTTACCAGTGGTAAGGGAACTGACTGCACATGGCTTGGTTGTCGCACCTGACTAGGAAGTGGTAGCCACCCTGTTGCTCAGGTCCCAGATGCCTGACTGCCACAAGGATGTTTATAGCCTCCAGCTGGGAGATATGTTTCCCCGGGGTGAGCCACTCCGGGTAGCATATGGTGTAGCAGTGGGTGAGACTATAGGCACCTCCCCCCTCCATACAACTGTCTCCTTCAATGTGCCACACCGGGCGGGACATGTCAGGTATGAGCATAATACCGTTGCACTGTTGGGAGTAGGCCAGGAACCAGTTTATGTCTTTGAGGAAGGAGGGTGATACCCTCACTGTACCGTAGGTGGGAGCTTGTTTCAGCAGAGCCAAAACCCGAGATAGGAAACGGCGGGCTGGAGGGATGCAGTTTGCTATATGGAACAAGCGGCCAGCAAGCTGCTGTAGGTCCTTTTTAGAGGCCCTGAGTCTAGAGTCCCATGTCGTGAGTTCCTCCAGTACCTCAGACATCTTGGAGTGGGGGATCTGGACACACATGGACACAGTGTCCACGTGGTAACCGAGCCACTCCATACTAGTGGTGGGGCGGACGGTTTTGGCAGGGGCCAGGACTATACCCAATTGATCTGTGAGCTGCTCCAGGGTTGTGAGGGCCAGCTCAGCTTCCTCCAGGGTGGAATGCACCCCGGCGAAGTCGTCAATATATGCGTATACCTGGTGTCCCCTTTGTGACATCATGTACGTGATGGCTTGGGATACTCTGCACATATGGGAACTGCTCGCCCGGCACCCGAAGGAGGGGGAGCGGTCGAGATAAATGTCACCTTTGTACCTGATGCCTGAGAGTGCCATGTCTCCAGGGTCCACGAGCAGCTGGCGATAGGCACGCTCGACGTCCACTGAGTAGAGGTAGCAACCCTTTCCCATTTCCTGTATTGACTTGGTGAGTGAGAACATGGAAGGGAGGACGTATTTAAATGGAACACCCTGGCACCAGTTTTTACGGATGCCGTCATTGACGCTGTTACCCGGGGGATGGCTGAGATCCACTATGATGCGCCTCTTAAGGGGGTCCTTTTTGGGGGCTGTCATAAGTGGACTGACCTTGGTGGCCGGGGTAAGGGGGTCCTGAGAGAAGGGGCCTAGCAGGGTACCGTGCTCAAGCTCCACCCTTATAAATTCGTCAATGTGGGGACCGTACTGTTCAGTGTCATCATGGTTAGTGGTGGAAGGTGTTGGGAATTGTGGCCTAGTATAGGAACTAGGCCAGCCGTACTCCAGGAATGTGACGACATCAGGGTCGCTATAGCCGGCCAGCTCCTGGCGCCACATGGGTATGTTTATGGGGGACTCAAGGGGTATGCGTGCGGAGAGGTAATTGGGCAAACCAGTCTCCCTTACCCTGGAAAAAATTCCCATCTCGTGAGTAGCAGTGGCTAGTCCATACTGGGAGGGGCGGGGCCATATGTCCATGTATGTCTTGCGATACTCCCAGGGGCCAATGGGGGGAGCCTCAGGGGCTTCCTTACACACTAAAGGGAAAAAGTCAGTAGTGAGGTGGGCCTTTGTGTCAGCCTGGGAGGGCTGGTGAGTGTCAGCGACCGTGCTGCCCGGTGGTAGGTCCCCTTTTATAACAGACAGTACAAAGGGGTCAACACTTGTAGGGGGCATAACAACAGTTTGGTTGGTCATTGGGTCACAGTAATCAGTAGAGTTGAGGGGCGGTTGATCAACAATGAGGTTACGTCCTCAGCACCGGAGGGGCCGCCTAGGCGGGCATGGTCATGTGCAGTGAGGCATACAGTGGGTTCAAAATCTGGAACAGTACATGTATGGGGGGCATTGTAATCAACAACCACAGTGGAGGCCAGGGGTAGGCATACACCCACTACTTCCCCTGGCCCTTGTCGTTTTTTGGATCCTTTTTCTTGTTGTTGTTGTTGTTGTTGTTGTTGTCACCTTTCAGGTAACACCTCGACTCAGGATGGCTGCGGGCGCGACACTGTTGGGAAAGGCACATAGAACATATATGAAGACGTCTAAATCCTCCATCCACGTGGTCACCTCTCTGGCGACAGACCCCGGCATTGAATTGGGCGCAGGGAGGGGCCGGCTTCGCTGCAAGTAACTGAGGGGAAAGTTCAATCACAGATGGGGATTCCCTCTTATTCTGAGAGGAGGGTTGGGCAGATCCAGAGACCGTGTTGGAGGTGTCAGATAGGAGAACCCGGGTACCCAACTCAACACGCTTCATTTCGATTCTCCAGCTGTGCTCCCACTCCCATTCCCCATACGTAATCTCTGAAATGGTGGCCTCCGACCATTCACGTAGGCACTCCCATTTGTAGCGTGAGGCATCAGCTGCAAGGGTAGCAAGGTGGGCACGGAGGTGTATGCGATCCGCCACAGCTGTGACAGCCGACTCATGAATCTTTAACATGCCCTGAACATATTCTGGGGATGAGAGGTCGGCCAGGGTGGCACGCTCCCTCCTCGGGCCGCGACGAATGTAGAAGTGAGGGAAATGAGGATCATCGTTTTTACCTGAATGGGCACTGGTTGCCGCTGAGACAAGTTGGGCAAGGCGGTGTGAGACTTCCTCGTTCCTCACAGGCTCGTGGGCTACAGGTAAATGCCCGGCCTGGGGCCACACCGGCGGGGCAGGGTGGTGCATGTCCGCACGGTCGTGTGCAGTCACGCGTGGCGTCGGGTCATGCTGAGGGGCGGGCGGGCCAGTTACAGGTTGGGGGGCAGGTACATTATCAACAGGCGGGGGGACGGCATGAATATTCACAGCAGCAGGCTCAATAATGGCGCGGGGAGCAGGCTGCACGCCCCCGTCGACAAATGTCGCCTGCACCAACCCAACCAAATTCTGTATCTGACCTGAGAGCTGCCCAATGCGGTCGTCCGTCTGTTGCTGCCACTGCCGCTGGTCCTTCTTCCTCTGCCTCTTCTTCTCGGCAAGTTGAGCAGCGGTGAGGATAGGCGGTGCAGGCGGGACGAGTCCAACCGGGTTGGCACCGGCCACGAGGGCGGCGGCGGCGGCGGGGCCGGCACCGGTGGCGGGAGGCGGCATGTCCACAGGTGGTGTAAAGGCCGCGGCAAGCTCCTGCGCGGCCTTACGTGACTCCTTCCTCTGCTTACGTGTCATGGGTCCGTCCATATAACACGGAGCCGGGATTCAGAGAGGTGCTACCAGCACTGCCTACACTATAACTCACAAACCCAACCCCTGCTACGTCCAGGGTGGGGAAAGTGAAGTAAAGTGCACTGCTGCTTAGTAAACAACTCAGAACCTTCCTCGGCTACGGCCAACCACAAAATGGACGATTGTAGGAGGGAGAGGGAGGAGGAAGGGAGAATCTCACGAGAGTGGCGAGATTATGACATCACATATAGTACAGGTAAATAAGCCAGGTGGGGTGACAGTATACAAAAGGATACACTAGTGACACCTGGAGGTGTGTATGACAACCTGTGGTGGGCGTGTAAATTATTTGGACAATGTACCATTGTCGCCAATGCTTCACCACCACCATCACTAGATGGCGACCCACCCTTTGCCACGACCCTTACCACCCCGACCGAGTTTGGGGGTGGGGGCTGAGGCCTGCTCCACGTTAACCTGTGGTACAGTCACTGGTGCAGGAGGTATGTAGGTGGGGTCATCACTCTCTCTCTTCCTTTTCTTTGTCACAGTTGTATGAGGCCCACCATTTGACGGGTGTTCGCTGGAGGGGGCCTTCCCCTTTCCACGAGCATTCTTTTCCTGGTTTCTTTTGATGAGAGCCAAGATATAGGATATGGCTTGGTCGCCCCCATCTCCCTCGAAGTCGGTCAGACTGATCTCTTCTTCTTCCTCTGACAACTGAAACTCGGGATCATCCTTCTTGGGTGGGGGCTGCAATATATTACATATACCCCGTCACACACTTGTATTTAAATGAAAAAAATGTAAAATAATTTTTAGAACGGACTGATATATGAACATAGCATGTAAGTGGAGAACAAGTGTTGTGCTTTTTTTCACATAGACATAATACATACATGAAATATAGGGAAAGCAGGCTGCCCCGTTAATTTTCTGTTTGTGCCGAGGAGCAGGCTGAGTGCATCCAGATTGCCTAAAAGGCCGTTGAAAGACCGGCCAGTTAGTTTTTTTGATTCGGCTTCAGTTTTGGTTGTGGGGGGTTGGCTGTCACTGACCTCCTTCTCTGAGGTACTATCATCCTCCTGAATTCATTGAAAATGCTATGTGAGGCATGTTGTATGGTGTAGCACGGAATGGGGGACAGTTGTATCTGAATTAGCAATATATTTTGGCATAATACAGTTGTAAGGGGTGTATAGAAGCAGTACCGGTAGTATCTGAGTTGCTTTAACGTAAAGCGGGAAAACGGACCGGCTACTTTGGGAGCGATGTTCATGTATTAAAATCAGAATAACACGCATAACAAAGTACATAGCTGGGATCTATGTGATCTGATGTATGTAATGGCACAGGAAGGACATGTCCTACTTACCCTTTTGTTGCCTCTCCCCATGTTGTTTGGTTGTTGTTGTTGCTTTGGATAGCTTTCCGCACGCTTGCCCGACTCGGTGTTTACTATTGAGAAATTGCAAATGGCGGCGCCCACAAGTCACGTGTGTATGACGTCAGATACGGAATCCCCGGGTGTTCCCCCGGATGTAGGCTGGTCGATGGCGCGAAATTCAAATGCGGCGGGTGAGAACAACAACATACGGAGGTAAAGATACGGAGGGCCGCATGTTGACTGGCACATACGGCAGAGCAGGGTTGTATGTTGGAATTTTGTAAAAAAAGATACGGATGTATGCGGAGGGTGAAAAGAAACGGAAAATTTGCTTTGGTGAAATTTTGTCCGCATCTTGACCACATCTTTCGGCCGTATCTTGTTTTTTATATCAACATACGGTGAAACGCCTTCCAGGTAGAGGGGAAGATGATTGAGTTGTCCCTGGTATAAGGGAAAAAGATCTAACCATCCACAGAGTCGCTGGAAGGATCCCAAGAGCATTAAACCAGTAAATCTTACCATCATATCCATGTGATATTTGACCGGTATGACCCAAACAAACATTGTGTCTGACAACTCTGACAAAGAATTATGAGTAAAAATCAGCATGATCCTAATTATAGCATGATCTAGCTATTCACTTGGCTAAGTATGCCTGGTCATGAAGTAGTCCAGTCCTATTCTCATGATGACTGGTACTGTTTTATATTATCCAGGAAGGCAGGCAGCATGTGGAGATGGTTAGACCCTGCAGGTAGCTGAGAGGCTGGGTGAGACCCCAACAGCCCCAAGGGCACCCTAGTGTAGAACCGGTATCCATGTGTGTGTATCTGCTACAGTTGTCACCTGGAGATACCTAGCTACTCTCAGGATTCTATTGCTACCTACAACCCCAGGTGGTCTCTGAGACTAGGGTAACCACTGTTAAAGTATGACAGAACTTACAAAATGCCAGGATATTAATTACATAAATGTTCTGTTGCTGCCAGAAAAACAATGTATGTTAATTAGAATATTCTGCCTTAGATAAGTATAAGTACTATATTCTAGGTGGGAATAGGATGTAATAATGACATGATAGTGATTAACATTTGCCCTAGTCCCACGTAATATTTTGTAGTAGGTAGGCACTTTGTTAACATTTTAACAAAGTGAAGATGTTTTACACAACAATATGAACAATAATCAATAGATAATTAAATACACAATAATATGAAAAAACACAAAAAAAACACTTATAGAACTTGCTCCCATGGAAAGGCGCCAAACCCTGGTGTGAAGGTGAAGGAGGTGGCTCCCCCCCCCCCCCCGTGGGTGAAGTTGGAACCAATCTATACCTTCCAATAATAATATCCTCATATTAACCTGTCAATATGATGCACATATTCTAGGTTGGAATAGGATGTAATAATGACATGATAGTGATTAACATTTGCCCTACTCCCACATAATATTTTGTAGTAAGTAGGCCAAAGCCACAAACCCACAACATTTGCCCTAATCAGCCGGTATATTTCCCGAGTTGTCCAGCAACTACACTGTCTTTAGACTTCCTGGAAGAATAAGTGTCAGAGAGGTAGAGCAACACGGCCCAACTCCTCCAATCCCCATATGATTTTACATCGTGCAGAGGCATGAAGGTGGCTAGGTAGGAGGCTGCCCCCCTCCTCACGCTGTGTGTGGAATAATGTCCTGACAGTCCGACGAGATGACATAAATTCTTGAGTCGAGAATTATAAGCACTGTAGGTGAAACCAAACAAAGGGTCAGATCCCTTGCGGTTGGTGGCGACAATGTGCTGTTTTAATACAGCTACCGGGCACAGAATACTGCCCACTGAAGATAACACTGGGATCCTATTGACACGCTCCTGGTACTGTATGGTTTTAGAGCTAGACATCACCACGTCCATACCCTCCTCATTGAAGACCATGTCCTTGACAGGGGCTGGTGTGGTGATTTTACAATATGGCTCACCCTCAGAAGGCACCTGAAGGAGAGCACAAGCGCTGCCCAGAAGGCCCTGTCTATTTTTATCGATAAATCCAAAAGTTTATAGATTTTTACCAAGTCTCCTGGTGGCAGCGGTAGGGCTGGATTGGTGGATGCACCTAGGAGTCTTTTTGCACCTTTTAACGTTGACTGTATGAGAAAAATACTTGGGTCTGGATATTCGTATCCCAGGTACTTGTGAAGTGACCATACACCAGACACATACTGGGTGATAGTTAGATACGTAACTCCTTTAGTGAGTTCTGTTATAAATAGGCATACTACTTCCGGTGTAGTTGGTAGTGGATCTAGGTCGTAATCCTGACAGAACTTAAAGTACCGCCTCCACTGGGACTTCTTGGTCTTTGCCGTATTGTCAGCCCAGCAGAGGGCTCTGACTCTGCCCCACTCCTGCTTTAGGCAGTCCAGCCCTGCAACAATCATTAAAGTCTACAATCAGGTCAGAGCAAACAATAACAGAGTCAGGGTTTTTCAGACGAGATAAACAATCCGCTAGCAGGTTGTCCTCAGACCTAATCCAGCTTTGTTTGATATATATATTAAATAAGGCACAAGTCCAGAATAGCTCCCGTAGCCATGCCATGGTGGTGGGGTTGGATCCCCTGCCTGTCCTGAGTTCATGGTATACCTGCGTGTTGTCTGTGACGACCTCCACTACACAGTTTTTCCAAGAGCTGCAGCATCTATGAATAGCAGTCAACACTGGCCATAGCATTAATGTTGTCATAATAAATAGGCTCTTTTGGAGGAGCTACCTGATGAGAACAATATAACTCAGGGTCGTCCAAGAATCCCTCGAAGTAGTCATATTCTGAGTGACCCCCAAATTCTGTCGACGATGCATCTGTCGTAACAATCACAGTTTCACAGTCACTATGGAACATTCTGGCCTTGCCATTGAACGTAACCACAAAAACAGCCCACCTCTTCAAGTACTGAATGGCCAATTCTGTGAGAGCTATACGTTTACACAATGGCCCAGTGTCGCGTAGGAGGTTGTATATCCGTCTTGTGAAAGTTCTACCTCCCCTCACCACTGTCGCACAATGTGCCAGTAGTCCTGCAGTCTGTTCCAACAGCTTCCAGGAACACCACTGTTTGCCCTTCAGGCTAGTAACACAGTCTATAACACGAGACAGCTTATCATCACCAATTGACAATGTCATGACATTGTCAATAGAATTTATGACAAAACCCAGAAAAGTCACTATCTGGCTTGGTGGGGTTACTTTCTTGACTGCAATTTTAAACCCCAGTCTCTCCAGAGTTACATGTAATACAGCCTGGTGATTTGCACAATCTTGGAATGATTTTCCTACAATTAAGTAGTCATCTAGGTAACTGATACATCTAGATACACCGCTCAACTCTACACACTTTACACAAAAATCCGAGATCTGTATAAAAAGCCAGGGGGCGCACTTTAGGCCAAAACACAAACATAGGTCCTGGAACCATTGGTCACCACTACCTGTATCCCATTTGAAGCCCTGAAATTGACAGTGTGAGGGAATAACATTTACAGAGCGATATGCTGAAGATATATCTGAGACTGCACAAAACTCATTTGGCTCGAGAGCATCCACTACACTATCCACACAATTATAGTGAAATTTGTCACATGAGTCGTCCATATACAGATTAATGTTGATGTCATTTGGTGACGAGCATTCTGTAATAGGGCGGAGAGAACCATCTGGTTTTATGACGCCCCCCAGAGAATGTACACAAGTAGGACGTCTGGTTACCTGTCTCACCTTACCTTCATTTAACTCTTGCAACACCTTCTTTGTCATGTTGTCTTTGAATGTACCTTTTGTAACACTGGAGTAGTTTTCACAGTAATATGAGGTGTCACAGCCGGCATCTACTATTCTAAAACCTCTACACACACCCGTAAGTACAAACCAATCATGACGTGATACTTGCTCAAACTGACACATGAACGCAGCAAACTGGCATGGTTTTAGTTGACTGACCGACCCATCAAAAATGTAGGCACATTCACATAACCCGGCTACACAATGATGAAAAACCGGGATAAATGATTCTGGTATTACCTCAATACAATATGCAGGTACCCTGCAATCATACAATTTGGCAAACTCTTGACATATACTCACTGATTCAGTCACACCGACGTATTCAGGTAAGTTTTCCCTAATGTTGTCGTCACCGACGACCACCTTGACTTCACCATAGCCATCTTGCTTTTTAAAGACCCGCATGGCGGATTGATGTAAAGTCTCATTAGAGATTTCAGGTAATCCCACACTTTCATAGCGGAATTTATGCTCTATATCGACACTAAGCTCATGGCTTGACTAAAATCAACAGAAGTAAGGGAGTGCTCATTTTTTAACAACAGGGGGGGGTGGTGAGATTTCGTGCGGAGCGCGCAAATTTTTTTCACCCCCCCCCCTAGAGGGGTCGAAATTTTTTACCCCCCCCCCCCGGCAGGCCGAAAATCGCGCGCGCTCGCGCCCCTTTGTAGCATAGTAACGCGCGGGCTTTTCCCCTCAAAACAGGTAGAATTTCCCCCCCCCCCCCAAGAGGGGTCTGAATTTTTTACCCCCCCCCCGGTCAAGGGGTCCAAATTTTTTACCCCCCCCCCTAATCCACCACCCCCCCCCTGTTGTTAAAAAATGAGCACTCCCTAAAGACATTATCATTTACGACATTGAATTCAACAGGTGTAACACGACCTTGATCTTGGCCCATTTAGACAATCCCCAGGTCTGATTCACAGTTTGTATAATTTGTTTGTAAACAATCGACAGAATCAACCACCCCCGCTACAGTAGGACGCGGAACTGAACTATAGACATCAACAGTAGGTGTTTGTTTACAATCTGGACCACTGGCCCCTAATCAAACCTGTCCCACTTGGGAAGAATCATGTTGTTTACACTTTAGCATACCGTGATCAACCGCCCCACAATAAGCACATTGATGTTTATGTTGACAGCCCTTGCACATTCTACCACTGCTGAAGGCATAACAGCAACCCTTATCAGCCCCTAGCTTCCTCCAGCCCGTGAACCCCTGATGAGAATTACTGCCACAGCCCCTGCCCCGGCCTCTACCACCCACTGCACCTTGAGATGCATTGAGTGAGCGGGCATGTTTGGTGCCAGAGTAGCCTAGATAAAAGTTAGAAAGGGCGGTATCCACCCCTTTATCAAAAGGGTCAACTCCCAGAACGCCACATTTGAAAACCTTCTTGGCCTGGTCTCTAATGGCTTGATCATAAGCCACAAGAGCTTTATTATCATAGATCCCTTGGCTTGACATAGTGGCCACATAAATCATATGGGCTATGAGGCCCTTGGTAGACTCACACTTGTCCTCCATATCATCAATCAAGTTTGTCAAAAGGACGATGAGTTTTTCAGGACTGTCAACTGGATTTGAACGTTTTCTCTCGGTCTCAGGTAGAAATTGGATAATGTCAAACTGACTCCTTTTCTTTTCAGATCTGCGGAGTAAATCCCCCAGAAAATCGTCATGATCATCCCAGTTGTCATTGAACATGGATCTCCCGGGAGAAGGGCAATCATGGTGGAACGACCTATGGTCCCGGCGGTCGCCAGGGACACTGTAATGGCGGCCATCTTTGGATTTCCCGCCGCAGGCGCCGCACTCGTCATGGTGGTCGTCCCGAGGGTCCGGGGCTACCGGCTTCCTCGGGGGGTCCCTAGGCTGCCTAGCTTCCTTGAGTGTGACAGTTAACTCCGACAACATAGACTGCATACCGGTAGTTAACTGCTGCATAGACTTTGCCAGCTCCAACATGACACTGGCGTCGGTCAGAGGTGGGGTGGCGGTGGTCCCGTCAGTATGACCCATAGCTGCCAACTTTTTGTCCAACTCCTGTCGCTGTAGAATTAAGTTGTTAGTTTCCTCCAGGGCCTTTGCTTCCGCACAATGAGGACATTTAGACCTCCTCCCATCAAACTCCTTTGCGCATACCGCGCAAGCTTTTGGATAAGACATTTTGAATAATCCTATGTCAGAAAAACTTATAGAGCTTGCTCCCTTGGAGTCAACATGGCGTCTGAGGAAAGGCGCCAAACCCTGGTGTGAAGGTGAAGGAGGTGGCTCCCCCCCAGTGGGTGAAGTTGGAACCAATCTATACCTTCCAATAATATATCCTCATATTAACCTTTTTCACTAGACTCCATGCTTAACCCCAACTGCCAGCTACCCATACTGGGAGGCAATGCTTCCAAACCTGCTCCTCCAACAAAAAATGTTGTACATTTCAGATCATTTTTCTATCTCCTTTTTATGGCAAAACACTCCCCGCTATCAGACCTAAGTTACTGTGGTAATAACTCCCATTATACCCCATGGCAACTTTCATACCTAAATTGCAATAACGATAAGCTTTAGTATGTTCCATGGCAAGTTCAAAACCTAAGTTGTCATGGGAAATACTGAGGGTACATGAGGTTGGCATATGAAATCAGTAGGATGTACATCTCATAAACTTCTTTTATCATGCAGTGTTGGCTATGATCTTGTAATGGACATGGAAAAATCATCTTGGGAGAGCAGGACTCAAACTCATGATCTTCAGATCCTTAAACCTGCTGCTCAACCAATTGAACTAGTTCCCCTTCTGACAACTTGAATGCACCTTACATTGCTGGGTTGGTTTGGTGTGCAGAGAGGAATAGTGACACAGAATCCATGATATTTTTGACTAACCTAAAAGGGTATTTCTCACTTAATTCTCACTAAACCCCAGAAAAACTACAAATACTTTTTCTTAGATCTCACTAAACCCCAAGACAACCAGGGATGATTAAAGTCTATGAGCACTTCAAATTTCTTGTGGGATAGTGCAGTCTATTATATATATGCAGGGCCTTAGGATTCCATTATTTGAAGATAATTTATCAGATTTGATCCTTTGTAGTTAGGCAGCTCTTCAGTAGGCAGGTACAGGCAGGAGGCAGGCAGGTGCAGGCAGAAGCTACATATGTAACACTTGATCCAAAGAGACACCTGCCCTAAAGGCCGTTACCCACGTATAACTGGTGTACAAGCCGCACCCCTAACTTTGACAAATGATAAAAGTCACAGATGGGGTCTGAACATTGCTTATATGGTAATGTAGTATATTTATAAAAACTCATGTATAGGCTGCACCATACATAGGCATGTTTGGTATCAAAAGAAATCTGAGTCGGACTCAAAATCTGAGTCAGACTCAAAATACCTGCTATTTGTGTATCCAATTTCCAAGATTGTCATTTTTCTGTCTTGCAACGTGTTTGCTCATATCATGTGACCTTGACCCTCAACAAGGTCATATGATTTAATCCCATTCAATGGGGCCCAATGTATCTGCCTTTAATATGCTGAGATTCCGTGCATCTAGCACTTCCGATTCTAAACATAATTCAAAACAGATTAAAAATATTGCAAGTATTTTAAGGATGTTCTCACTTTCAAGGTCATATCATGTGACCTTGACCTTGACCAAGGTAAAATGACTTTTCCCCATTAAATGGGGCCTGACATATGAGTCACATAATATATTTCACATGGCAAGCTACAACTAGATTGGCATTTTCTGTGTTTTGAGTTAAAACATACTCACAGATAGTATTTGGAGCAAATTTTCACTTTCAAGGTCAAACCAGATGACCTTGACCTTGACCAAGGTCAAATATCTAATTGCCACTGATGTGGGCCTAACAAATTAGCCTGATGTGAAAATTTCACATGTCCAGCTTTAACGGCTCTCAAGATAATTAGAATCAAAAATTAATTACTGATATTTTGGTGAAAATATTGGTGGCCATGGAAACGGGCATATAAGTGTGACATGCTGGTCCTCCCCAGACTGGCCATTGGTCTAAAATAAAAGCCTGTGGTCTAACCTTTCATTTGATACTATGTGACACTTGTTACAGGGAGGGGGTGCAACAACTTTCCATTTTAAGGGGCGTTTTCAATACTGGCTCCCAGACTACACTATAGAATTTAAAAAAAACAGGTTCAAGTCACCTCACATTTATGTCAAGTACCATAATAGCATGTTTGCACTATCCCCACTGGCCACTGACTTTGCTCTGTTTTGATGATATACTTAGAACCGTCACATGTTCCTTCTATTACCTAATCTATATGTAGCACTATCAATAAATTAAATTTTACAGTGCATGAGAATATTTATTCAATAAAAATTTTTAGAAAGGAAAAGGGAATGGCACTCCTGTGTAGCGCTGAATTTGATAAGATAGCTTGAGCATTCCCAAGTGACCTTCCCTTGCCAAACTCCCCCCCGCCCCCCCCCCCCCAAAAAAAAAAAACCACGCACACAGACACACACACAAACCCACAAGAAAACAAACAAAGAAAAAGGAACACACAGAAACAAAAACAACAATCAAAACAACAATCAAAAGTAACACGGCTGACACAGCTAACACACTTTGCAAGCCATGCACGTGGGCAAGTACCTACCAAGAGACTCTCTACTTCTCAATTTCACTCTTCTTTTTCTAAGTGGTGGCTGATCGACCGCGTTCCTTTAGTACCCTCTTCATCTGAGAACTCCAGGCCAATCGCCCCTTTCCTGCACACAGACTTCGCAGGCAGTGTGCCACCCATGCGAAGCGCCAGCAGGCCATCTGTCGGCGGCTTTAGGAAGCAGGTGGTGGCACTCTCCATCACTGATTTGCCCAGCGGTAGGAGGCAGCCTCCTTCCAGAGGGCTAGTCTTTACTGGCCTGCACAGGGAGCAGCTCACACGGCCAAGCAGCTCATCTCCCCATAAGGGCGGCCCCTCCCCTGCACTACCCGCCATTATAAGGGCGGCCCCTCCCCTGTACCACCCGCCATTGCCCATCAGTTTGATTCCTGTCTTGCATGAACGAGCAGCTCAGAGCAGCTCAGAGCTACAGGGTGAATTTATCTACAGGGTGTAAAGCAATCTTACTTTGTCAATAGGCGAGCTGCTCATGTCGGCCTTTGAAGGGGGATTCCTATTGTTTTATTAGCGCCTGCCCCATTGTGTTGGGCGCAGATCATCCATCTAGCTTTCTGTCTAGCAGCTTTGAAGTTGGATAAGCCACAATCGCCTTAACTCGTGAGGCCAACCTACAATCTAGCAGCCTCAGATGAAAGGTATTTGAATGGATGGGTGGTTAAGGCTGGTAGGGTAGAGTGATAGATCGAGAACCCCTTTGTTGCTTTATCCACTAAGGCCTGCCATACATTACATTCCTTTCCCGATATAGGTAGTGGTCTGCTTATACAAAAATAGGTGACTTGGTACACAAAGCAATGAGTAAAAACAGCAAACCCAAATATAATGAGCACGTGTGTGTCTGATGGATCAACGGGATGCAGCCAAGGACGAAGAAACTTTAAACCACAGCAGAGGAGTAAGACAAAGGACGTCGCAAATTGGGTATATCGTATACCCTAACATAACCTTACTGCCGTGGTTTAAAATCGATAGACAATGGTTATGAAAAGGTTAATAGTATTAACCACAGCTTTCTGGGCTTTACCCTCGTCTGGCCCCACCAGCAAGCTGTGGTTAATTCTACATACCTTTCCATAACCATAGTCTATCTATAACGTGTAGATCTCTCTTTGCAACTAACATTCTGTAGACTAAGGGAGAGGGGTTGATCGTAAAGTAGAAAGGCCACACAATCATACAAATTTTACGGAAGCTTAATGGTTGACTACATTTTACTCTGCAAGGTAACGTCAACGTTAATATTTTAACTATATATATATATATATATATATATATATATATATATATATATATATATATATATATATATATATATATATATTATATATATATGCCTGTAGTAATACCCATTGAGGAAAACATACCACAATGACAAAGAGCCAAATGTTTGATTAATGCCAAAAATACCAACAAAGCATATTGAGTCAAATGGACTTGTTTACCCCAGCCAAACGGCATGGGTGGTAATATCTGCTGAAATCCTTGCCCTTTGTAAATGATGGCCTCCATTTTGAGTGGACGATAATTGAGGATGTCTGCAGCAGGAGGGTCTGCTGACTGAGGTCAGGCTGAGGGGGGGGGGGGGGTGGGCGGGATAGCGGGTAAGAAAGGCTGTGCACCAGTAAACACAGAAGATACCCTGATACCATGGTATGATAATCCATCCGTCAATTGTTCTTGGAGAACGATTTACTCCCAGAAGAGTCAGGTTCAATATAGAGATCCTAGCTTTTCGCCTCTTACAAATCCTTGTTATTTGTTACTGAGCACCATATCACAGGGATGTGACGCACATATGAGATGTCCCCTTCTCCACTAATGTCCATTAGGGTTAATCCACAACGTATTACGTAGTCCAGATACAGCTGAATGTTTAAAACAGATAGTAGCTGCTATCATTATATAAGAAGGAAAGTGGCCAAGCTATTATGACCAACAAACAGAGTTTACAGCTAAATGAAGAGTGAAATGCAATATAATAAAAACATGCTAACAGCATCCAGCAGGGCAAGGTGGGAATTACACCCAGAGGTGGCACCATCCGAAGAGACAAGGAAGATTAATTATCTTTTTTCCCATCTGCTAATTAATGCCCCATGAGGAATCTCTATGGGAAAATGGTTGCTGGGAAAGTTGGAGAAGATTATAAAACAAAAACACAACAGAAGTGAATTGGACGAGGGAGCGTGCACAGACTTTTCTCCAAATCTCTTATTAGCTGTTGTGTCCTTCACCAAGTGGCCGCTTGGCACGTGACCTAGAGGACGTCGTTGGACAGATACAGTTTAGCCATACTAGCTATGTGATCTATTAGCAACCATTTGTAATGGAGTAGTCTCTCAGGGAGCCGGGCATGCTCGATGTATAATGGTAGGTAACTGAGCTTTCCCATCCACAATAAATAGACCTCAACCACCATCCCCTCTTTTGCTAAAATATAATCACTTCATAATCGGTTGCCACAGAGGAAAATATCAGTATGCACGGAATTTGTATATGTATAAGGTATCCAATAATCCCTGTGTAGTATAAATGATATAAACACTATCTCCCTAATCACGAGGGCTGCCTTGCATGCAAGGTGCACCTGTTAGCTTTATGTTAGGCGCTGGGAGAACCTCCTGTGCCTGATCCAAATATTTGCAAGGAACCCTGATAATGTGGTCGTGCCAGTTCGTACACTGAGGGGTAACGTGAAGGTTAAATCAAAGCTATAAAGTGGTGAACTATACTGGAAAGCCCGTCAGTTCTGGGATAAACTGGCACCGAACCAACAAAATATGAAAGATTTATAAGAGATATAAGGCAGTAAGAGAGGTAGTGATAGATGTTTCTAACAAATCTTTATATGGATTTTGTGTATGATTGTAGAGTGATTGTAGTTCAAACATATGTGAGTTTGAAGTCTAAAGATATACATTCTTTGTTACTTGTGTATGCTTTGTTACTTAATTGTATAAACCTGCTAGATCTTTCAGTGGTCGAAGTGATTTAACAGATTCCTATTCTTTTCGTCCTCGAAGTTGACTTTTTTACAGGCGAGTCAGCGAGTTCACTGACTCGTCTCGCTTGAAGTCCATTTTCCACGACTTATCATTGTTTCTCCTGCCTTAAAAGCTGACAACGTAAAGAAAACATATTATTCTTTCATAATCCGCAATAAAATTCAACTCAAATGTCCAAATAGAAGAGGATTGATTGATTTTCGACAAAGTTTAGTCGCCGAAACTTGACTCGTCGGAGTCTTGAGAAAAGGTTTCCCGTTCTACGACAACCAAAGGGGTCACAATCGAGTTTTTTTTTTTTTTCATTTTTGCCGCTTTATTGTTACAAATGACATCTGAAATGATGGATGTAACAGTTAAACGCTGTAATATTATGTTTTTATTAGTTATCACCATATTCACGACAGTGTTGTACGTAAATCGTCATGTTGTCAAGGTGACTTGCATAAATTAACGTAAATCGTCATGTTGTCAAGGTGAAGGTCAACGCGGCCGAGGGAGAATCATTGTTTACAAAATGTCTTAGCGTTCTTCTGTGTCAACAACGTGTTGTTATCATCAATAAGGTATCCAAAATAAAATGAAAGTGGTATTCTTTCTATATTATTGTTTCAAAATAGGTTAAAATGATTCAAGTGGACGAAAACTATTATTAATTTGCCAGTCGGGGAAGACATACGCAACGTATGCTCCCCGCGGTCGCTGTTGGCCGCCTTAAGTAGGTCAAATCCTGCGCAGACTGGATGCGCATCAACTACCGTCGCTGTCAGTTCTGAAAGTCGGCGGCGTCTCACTTTCTAAATATGTTATCCATGTATTTCAGTCTAATGGCAATGTATAAATACACCCAGTATATCTATTTACCTCTGTTCTGCAAGTGGTGTGTGCTTTTTAGACTAAAAACAATAAAGAAACGTCTGTTATCTATCGTTCTGCGAACCCGGTGTCTGCGCTAAAACGTAAACAATGCTGTCAATCTCAGCCCGGCAATTTCCAAAAGCCAAAACCCGATCGTTTCCTTCCAGGGAATTAACTATAATTTATATACTGGACCACAACACTACATTCAACTGTTGCCAAGTCATGGGGAATATAGTTTTATAAAGCATACGTCAAATCCAGTTGTTTTTATTGGCTTGGCAACCCCTGGCATGAAAAAGTTGTCTCTCGGTCTAGGGAGCCGGTCTAGGCCTACGAATTGAATTTTTCAGTCATTCCGTCAGCTAGTCTCATATTGTGGAATGTCACCACAACATATTTTTTTTAGGGGACTAGGCCTATTTACACATACATCAATATAGCTTATTTGCAAGTAGGGGGGGGGGGGGGTAAACTGGGGGTGAATAGAGATATTGAATCTGAACCTTTAGTATAGATTGGGGGTCCTTAAAAGGACCTTTGTTGGGGGGGGGGGTTACTCTTCAATTGATTTTTTTTTGGACACACAGTCAGGACAGTCCGGACAGTATGCTGCTCTACCTCTGTTTTGAAAGTCTTTCAAGGCAGTCTCCCTCCTTTCTAACTCATCATCCATATGCTTCTTTATTTTCTTTGCAAACTGCAGAATTCTGTCCTTCCTTTCCTTCTCCTTCCTTTCTTCTTCCTTGATCTTTTCCCTGTCCTTTCTCTTCTCTTCCTTGAACTTCCTCACCTCCTCCCTCTCTCTTATCATGGCTGCCTGCCTTTCCAACCTCACTTGTCTCCGCTCCTCCATTTCTCTATCCATGTCTGGCTCATGCCACCCATACTCATAGCTAGTATCTAGCCATGGTGGTAAATATCCTAGCTCTCCTACTACACCGTCGTCTAATACTTTTTTCAGGAAATCGTCCATACTGACGCAAGTCACCAAATGACACTTGTGTCTGTGTGGAGTGTGCTTTTATAGGCCTAGCGTCTATGAGCGCGGACGTTTGTGTACTCCCCCCTCTCCTCCAAATTTTTTTTTTTACTGAACCTGACATAACCTAAAGTTGTGTTTCTTGCGGAGCACACTTTGATATGTTGCACTGTGTTGTGTCCTCAATAAAATACCATTTGAAGTGCATAAAATACATCATAAGTTACATGTATGTATGCAAAAAAAATTTAAAAAAAATTATCGTCTTTGTTAAAGTTATTTAGATATTATTTCCATGGAGTTTCGATGGTTGTGGTCATGTTCATATAATGTTGGCCATAAGGTACACATAAAGTACTAACATAAACTTATAATAACATTAATGTGGTATATTTTATTCTAACAGTAAATAGCAAACTCAAATTAGAACACATAACATTAAATATTATTGATAATATTAGGTATTTCATTTATAAACAAGCACAGCTTGCAAGACCCAGTCGACTTCAGTTGACAACGTTCAACTAATCCATCTTGTGCTGTATGCCATACACGTTTAAAATAATCTTATTTGTATTCATGTCTCAATATTTGAATTCCTATTTACATTATGCTTTATTTCTCCAACATATTCATTGCTTTGTTGTTCATCCAAATACAATGGTAATAGTAAAACTGGGCGTAAACCGGCCATTGAGTAGGAAAGAAAACATCAAGAGTCGTGCGGTATCATTAAGCCCCGCCCCCATCTCCAAATATGGCACACCAACCAAAGGCGTGCGGTATCATTAAGCCCCGCCCACATTTCCAAATATGGCACGCCATCCAGTGGACGCCCATCAATCACAGGACACTGCCGCACGCTCATTGGTTGATGTGTCAGTGACGTCAGAGAAGTAGCGACAAAGTTTCACCGCCTGAGGGTCATCAAAGTGTACTTTTGAAGAAATAAAACTATTTTTCATCAAAATATAGGTGTCAATGCATATTACATCCTAAAATAAGTCTTATTTTCGCTTTTCAATGGTTATTTTTGATGGAGAGTTGATGAAACGAGCAATTTATAGACCGTCACCGCCACTTCGGGTTTGTTGACATCGGACTATAAGAGAGCGCTTCAGACAAGTTTGAAGGCATTCTGAGTTCTTTCAAGGTGAGTGTCAAGACGTGCGCACTGTTGGTTATTATTTTTGCTGTGGAAATGTCATGTAAATCTCAAGTAAATTTTGTGAAATTCCGGTAAAATTCAATTAACAACAAATTTATGCTACCTACGGTTATTTTAATGTGAATAACTTCGGTAAATAATGTTAATTAAACACATATGTGGTTCATTCATTCATTCATTCATTCACACATTCTTTCTTTTTTCTTGGACACCCAGTTCCCAGAATACAGCCTCGGCATTCTCCAAGTCAATTCACAGTTCAACATCATCATCATCATCATCATCAAGTCAATTTCCAATTCAAGTTCTGAGATCAAGACACTCCACGTCAATCACTGTGTCAACTTCAAGTGTATATCAAGATCAAGACACTCCACGTCAATCACCGTAAGTTGTTTTCTTCAATATACAAAGAAATAGGAGAGTAACTGTGTGTGTGTGAGTGGGGGGGGGGGGGGGGGGTCAGATGCTAACACGTCACATCTCACAGTTCCTGTCCTATTTTAGGGTTATTGAGTTGTTGGTTTAAAGCAAACACTTTTCAAAAAAATTGTCCGCATTTTCTGAATCATTTAGTCTGTATATCCTTCTTCTGGGCTTAAAGTTGAGAAGTATAATATGGCTAACTTATGAATAAGAATAAATTCATATTCCGTTGTAAAATGGAGCCACCTTTTTGCAAATTAGTCTTTTAAAAAAAACTACCGTAAATTCAGTGCAGTGTGTTTGCTTTTACACCATCTCAAGTTGTTTGTTTTATGTTTTCATGTGCATATCATTTTCTGGTGTCATGTAAGATGTATTCAAGTATGAAGTCGCCAAAATGCACTGACTCACAAGGTCAAGACTAGGTCTTACCAGACCACAGTTTATGATCTTTGGACGGTGGTGTTTATGCACATATCATGACGAACCTTTTGAGAGTGTATCAATCCCATAGCATTGGTATCATGCATAAATGCAGTCCTCACGAGTTCATGTCACTCTGCAAAGAAAGGGCATACTCCATCAACCCTTGAATGACAGCATCATGGCCCAATGTATCATCCTCTTTTGTCGTCATTATGCATGAATGCAGCAAGTAACTCGTGAGGCGTGCATTCAAGCACTATGCCAACCCTACATGGTTGAGACACTCCGGGTCTGCATCATAACACTCTCTGGGGTTGGGGCTGCATTGGTGCATCATTCCATCAAATGTTAGCTTTCAGTGACATGCCATCCTTAAAGGGTTAAAGCACTCTGCTGTCTTAAAGGGTTAACAAGTGTATTATTATGTTTAATTTGTTACTTGAAATAATCTATAAAGAATTTATGGCAAGCATGTTCTAGCGGTACTATTATTATGATATCATCTCTATAATTTCAAAATTCTCAGATTTCAAAATTCCCCAACCCCCCCCACTGAAGTAAAAAATTGACCCATTTTCCTGGAAATATTTTTTTCTGTAATTTCAAGGTCTATATTAGATTGTGTACAAGTGTCATATTTGAGAAATAGGCCTAACTCCCCGAAATGGGCACTTTAGTTTTGGTCACATTGGTCTGTCAGTCCATACCGGTACTGTGTAGTTTAAGTTGTGCTCAGATTTCAAAATTCCCCAACCCCCCCCACTGAAGTAAAAAATTGACCCATTTTCCTGGAAATATTTTTTTCTGTAATTTCAAGGTCTATATTAGATTGTGTACAAGTGTCATATTTGAGAAATAGGCCTAACTCCCCGAAATGGGCACTTTAGTTTTGGTCACATTGGTCTGTGAGTTCATACCGGTACTGTATAGTTTAAGTTGTGCTCAAATTTCAAAATTCCCCAACCCCCCCCTCCCCGCAAGTAACAAATTTCAAGGTCTATATTAGATTGTGTGCAGGTGTGATATTGGAGATATAGGCCTAACCCTTTATATGATATGTTTATAGGTCAATCCTAAATTAACAAATTCTCCACTCAAATTTTCTCACTCTACACATAAGTACCGGTATCATAATTTCCATTATAAAAACTGGGACGCTAGAGAACTCATCAAAAATGCTAGCTACAATATAATGGGTATTTATATTTCAGAAGACCTATTCATGCAACTTGCACATACCTTAGTACACTACTTAACTGTTCAGGGGTGGCATCATCTATTTATGTATCATCCCTTTTGCCCTCATTATACATCAATTTATGCATAAATGCATTTCTAGAAATGTGTATGTGTAACTGGCATGTGAAGCAACAATCTCATTCTGGCCAGTGCCATAGTCTATATGTAAAAAAAAAAAAAGTGGGCGTAGTGTGCCCTGTATAGTATAGGGGGCGCCACGTCAAGAATACATATCAGGCAGTAGCATTGCCTATGTAAAATCTCAAGATATAATTTTACAGGCTATTTCAGTCACACACAGGGCGTAGTTGTATGGTACAGGGGGCGCCACCCCAACAACACCTATCAGCCAGTACTATTGCCTATTTAAGAACTGAAAATATAATTTTACAGTGTATTTCAGTCACACACGGGACGTATTTCTAGCACGCTGAAACTATAAGTACACATGTCAGCCAGTAGCCTTGCATATGTAGAAATTCAATATATAAGTCATGTAACTATGCATGGTTCTATTCAACAATATTTTGGTCTGCCATCGTCACAAGTGTAACAGTCCAGTTACTCTGAAAATATCAAGGTTGTATCCATCTTTCAGAAATAATAACTAACAACTAAACTAATAACAGTTGTCTGCTTGGTTGACATGTCCTTTAGTTCATTCAAGTCCCTAAAGTGATAACTGTGCTGTATCAATTTAAATGCAGTGTTGTTGGGTTGTGTATTGAATCAAGCGTAGTGTTCCTGAGTTGTTTGAAATATCTTCCTTAGTTTTATGTTAGTAAGAAAGTAAATCCCGAGTTGGTCTTAAACCAAGGTTATGTGAGTAGGTGCATGGTAAACTGGGTGTACTCACAGTTAATGTCCCTGCCACTCTCCGGTAAATCCATGTCATGTCACATATTTCACATCCCACTGCCACTGCCAGTAACTCACAGGTATATTTCCTTTAGCACTTTGCAAGTGTGTTTATTTACCTTTAATGTGAGTTATGGCTTGCAGGTGGGCCTTTTTATCACATATCACCACATGTATTACCCACTGCCAAACACAGAAGTGTTCGTTTTCACAATCATTTCATGTGATTATAGCTGGCTTTCAAGGTGGGTCTAAAACACTATCATGCACAACACACTCATATCCCACTGCCAAAAATTTCATCTTAATGTAACATCTCCTTGATGTGTTAATTAATGGCTTTCAAGGTGGGTAGTGATGTACGTGGTCTTTTGACCTGGCTGAATTGCATACACACATCTGCTCGGTCAACATCTCCTTGATGGGATACTGAGCAAGACCTTCTTGAATAAACTCATGACTTGACATGCTTTTGATGACGTCGCAGGCCAGTATGGTTGGGGTTGTGTCGTATACTGCATATCTGAAGGTCGGCAGGTCATTTTAGTCTTCTGTGGGTGGTAGTTCCATCTATAATAACAAGAGAAATTCAATTAAACATGGCGTTAATACTAATACTAAAAATAATAATAATTATATATTTTATTCTATGGCTGTATACAATTCATCGAAAAGTATAAAAGTAAAGACATTCTTTAATAAAAATAATTCCCTTTACAGGTGTCAATATGAGCTGCGACGATTTATACCTGTTTACTGTGAGAGCACATGTTGAAATTACATATGCGCAAGAGATATGGGAGTTTATCTCAAAGGGACAAAAAGAAGGGGAACCTTTCCAGAGTTACAATAGTGAGTGTCATTATTGGTATTGTGCTATCAACAACATTATAAATACTCTGCAGAAGGAGGGAGTGTTTTACCAAGTAGCTATCCACAAAGACAGCACTTGCCTCCTGTCCGACATGGAGAAAGGTTGGGGTTGTATCCACATAATATTTCAAGATCGTTTCTGTCCATTGTTCCATAAGTGGACACTAATGGACAACTGCGGTCTGAGTTATCTCAGCTCGCTGTCAAGGGAGACTGCTTACATGTTTGAGCCCATGCAAGACAACGGAGAATTTTATGTCATGGAGACAGGCAGCACAGTCGCGATGGGGAACTTTTAAGTCAACTGGGTAGGTACGTTGTATTGTTGTTCGTCTGTTCTGGTGGGTAACACCTAACATGGTCAACTGTCTTCTTTTCTCAAAACCCACAGTCACAGTCACGACATGTTTCCCAAATTGAGAGACCTTGCTGCTGCAGCTCTTCCTGTATGTCAGCAGGATCACTGGCTTACTAAGCGTCTGTACGCCGATGTTTTCGCCGATGAATTGCAGGTTGTGGAGATTGAGCGACCGTCTACAGAGCTTCATGTCAATGGTCCACTTACTATTAGTCCTCTTGCCTATGGGGTCGGGTGTTTTGTCTCTCTGAACGAGGATGTGACCTATCTTTTCCCGCATTGTGAATATCATTTTCATTCTAAAACAATTTCAAACATGTGCCAGGACGACGTTACAATGTTCATTCAGGTGTACATACGGTCGCGTGTTGTTTCGGGAGATGACTTTCTCAAGTCCACTGACCTTCACTTATTCCCCATGACTGAAGCTGTCACCCTTCGTCTTCAGCAAGCTACAGTGCTGAGGTGTGCAGAGTATAGTTCTGTGGTCAAACGCACCATACGAATAATACCCCTGAACGATATCTCTGTTACCTGTGTCGAAACATCCATATCCGAAGACCTGTGGTTTTCAAAGAGTGCGGACGAAGAATGAACATATGTCTATTCTTCCCTCTTCCATTTTTCAGATAAAAGTCATGCCTCTTTTCCCCACACTGAAACTGTTGGCATTAAATGCTGTGGTGGATAACGGATTGGAAATGTCTCCTCTGCTTGTGGCTTCCAATCCCTTTCATACCAAAACAATTTTGGCAGTGGTCAAGCAGCCCATCTTTGCACCTGTAAAAATTGCCCTACCTCGACACGTTCAGGTCAAGTCTACAGCATTTGAATTGGGGGTATATTTTTGTTTGTCTCCTGGCATTGATGTTGTCTGTCAACTGGCTGAGTACAACAAGGAAGACAATATAATATCTTACGGCCACACGGACAAGTCTGTACAGGCTGAGGCCTGTGGATACATGGTGGAGGTGTACTATGATTCCAGCCTTTTGCGACCGCGAGAAATTGTTGCTGAAATGTTCACCCTTGGATTTAACACGTCCATCCCCCAGTATGCTGTGTCAGAGTACATCTCTGTTCAATATGGCTACTTCACCGATGATGACACAAGGCAGACCGAGGGGGAGTGTTCAGAGGGTGATCTGAGTTCAATTCAGTCGGCGGACTATTGCGTGGACATGTTCCCCACTCCCGAATCTCCAGGTAGTCTGCCACCGAATATGGTAGTGGAGTTTGAGGACAGAGAATTGGAGCAGTATCTGAACCAAATTGTCGACATGGATGAGTCTGTCTGGCAGGCCTGTGATTGGGGTTCATTACCTGCGGAGGCATTTCAAATTGGCAACTCAGCTATGTACCCTGAAAGCGAAGGATGGGGTGAAGTCGAGGAAAACCTAGAAGAGCAGTTGGAAGTCTCCACACGGACTACTATACTCCACAAAATGACCTTTCTTTCCACGGGGGAAGTATTATTTTCCCCGTCTTCTAGAGGGTTATCTCAACAGTGTTGTGAACTGTTGTATGGTGTGTACAACAGCGACAATATAAATTAAAATAATTTCTCTGCTCCCTCTTTCTTGCAGCCTTCTCTGCGTTGTGCAAGGCAACATAATTAGCCATACAATACCAGTACTACAGTTGCTATGGAGTCTGGAGTGTTCCATGAGCAATCTTCTCAGGAAAATGGTGAAAAGTGGACTGCCGATATGTGTGGAGTCCTCCGTAATGTCTATGCGGACGTGGTAGAACGCAGAAATTTAGCGCTCAGTCCAGCCGAGTTATCAGCCATGATGGAAGATCAATGGAACGTAATGTATCCTGATAGTCCCGTGAGTGGCCTCTCCTTAATTCGTATTTACCACCTGTTAGAGGAGAAAACCCCTGCTTACTTTAATATCAGACCACCTGCCTATTCAGAATGTGTCAAGAAAGAGCCGTCAGAGAAGAATAAGACAGTCTACACAAAGTGGACCGAGGCCATGACTGAAAACCTGGAAATGTGTGGTGCGGCAGCGTTGAAAATCCAAGCAGAGTTGAGGTTTACGGAGGAATCTAGGCCAATTTTACGTAACCTGATGTTGGTGCAATGGAAGAAAATTTACCCAGACTCCAAGCAGTCGTGCACGGCACTCGTAAGGCGTTACCAAAAGCTCAGGGAGAATGCAGAGCTCAGGGGATCGGTACAGTTCCCACGCAACGCTGAGTGGTTCGCAAAAAGAGACGCAGCCATTCGGTCTCATGGTCCAGGTGGAGATGCGGGGTCAGAAGAGCAGTCAGACGTTCCTCTGTTGCCCAAAGGACCAGGTGGAGACGGGTGTACAGATGGCGTGGATTATTTCAACAAAGACAAGAAGCGCAATAGAAGGGGAAAACCTACAGTATGTTATTATGAATCTTCCCAATCTGAGGACCAATCTCAGGAACAGGCTAAGCGTAGAGCATGTGACATGGATGTTGACTTTGTTTTGGACGAGCCCTTTCTGCAACAAAATTCACATGTGGTGGGTGTAGACGTTTCTGCAGAAGAGGAGGTCGATCCCCCGGTCAAATACAAGCGAAAGACAAAAGGTCCAGTTGTTTTTGATGAGGACGAAGATGTTGAAGACGACCATGAGCAGGAAGACGTCAACGCTCCGGTGGCTGATGGAACGGCCATAGTTAAGGTAGTGAAGGCGCGAGTCAAGTGGACTCCTCATTTGGTGGAAATGCTGAAGCTTGCTATGCAGCGTACAGAAGAGCAAATTTGCATGCCCAACATCAATAGCTTCCATGGAATGAGGTCACATCTACTTGCTGCACATTTCAATAATCTTGTGCCAGAGTCTAATGTACACCAATCAAAAATAGTCAGTAAGGCCAGTAAGCTTAAGAAGGAAAGAAAGAAAGCCAAATGGTCTGATTTACCAGGTGAAGGAAAAGAGGCTGAGACGGGAGATAACGCCGGCCAGGCTGACATGCCTAATGACATGTGTTTCAATTTAAGCATTCTTAGTACTATTGTGTATAACCGTCTAATCGATACGCAGGTAGAGCGTAGCCGAGATCGGCTGTTTCAGGCAGTTTGCTTTAATTGTGGCATGTTGCTTTATGGCAATTTAAAGTATGGTCATTTGTTCCACCGCAAGAAAGGACCGAATGAACCCCCTGCGCGTATAACATATTCGATGAGTGACTACGAGTTTGAGCTTCCCTACGAGTTCACCTATTTGGATGGAAACACGGTGGTACATAAGTTCTATGCCTGTTATCAGTGTAGACGTCGTCCTATGAATTACTACCCATGCACTGCCAACATCAATCCGGATCCATCTCATCCTGCCATCTTTCGGTTGCCTGAGGTTGTCAGTGCACTGCGCAACGATCACGAGAAGGGCAATGCTTCTCTTGCCAACATATTTTCTACTACCCAGAAGGCTAACAACAAGGCACGACGTATTTGGGTTCACAAAGTTGGAGAAGTCAATGTTTTGCCGAGAGTTGCACATAACTACGCAGGCCTGTACGGTTACATGGTCAGACGTCCGGACGAGGAGGCGCAGAATGTCTCTGATGAGAGAATAGTTGCAGCTGTGAAATTCTTTGGTCGAAACAATTTTCTGTTCAAAGATTTCAAATCAAACTATGAGACACTGTACCGGCATGCCGACATAGATCTACTTCCCACTGAGACAGACTGTCCAGATGCTCGAGGCCACCCTATATGTGAACACCTCAACGATGAATCAGTAGCATGGGCTGTCCCTCTGGACCCTGAAAGGGGTTTGCCACGTCTTAATCCACATGAGGACATCATCGGTGTCCAACATTCACGCGAATTTGCTGTGGACCTCAATAAGGGCATCTCATACAGGGATAAGCACTTGGAGGCAAAGGCATGGACATGGCTATTTCCATATGGTCATGGGAGTTGGTTTGAGCGTTCCGATCTCAAACCAATGCAGTACATCAAGCTCCGGGTTCTCTGCTATGATTCCCGGTGGAGATCCGACATCAACTATTCGTTCTTTTGGGTGGACCGCTTGATTAAAGATCGCTTATTCTATGTGGCGAAAACCAGAGTCATTACTACAGAGCCGGGTACCGAGGTTCCCAATGTGGGTCAGCTACGAGAGAGTAATTCGAGCACCGAAGGGAAGTTCTCGCAGTTTGGAAGTACACTGCCAAACACTGTGGTCGGCAGTAAGTCATATTGGAAGGCGAGGCTGCTTGAGCTGGTGGCCGTCAGTACGGAATTGGGACAGCCAGACTTCTTCATCACACTCACACAGAACGACGGATGGCCCGAACTGCAAACGGTGGTGAAGCATGGCTATGGGGCCTATCCAACAGTACCTGATGGTCGAATCTGTACAGATTCAAACACGTCGTCGACGGTTCTCTTCTCGGTGGAGACAACTGTCGCATTCTTCAAACGTTTCGCACAGTTCAAGTCTTATGTGCTGCAGAACGAAAACGGCCCCATTGGTAAGGTCCGTGATTCGTGGTACAGAGTAGAATTTCAAGGGCGCGGAGCTATTCATATTCACATGGTGGTGTGGTGTGAGCCCGGCACTATTCCAGCGGATGCGGTGAGAGCTGAATTTCCCCGGCCGGAGAGCCGTGAACAGCACAAGGACTCTGTAAAGGAAATGCGGAATGTGGTGGGCCAGTTCCAAATCCACGAGTGTCGTCCAGCCAGATGCTTCCCTCGAGTGGCAGGCAAAATCATCAGAAAGTGTAAGTACGGATTCCCATTTGAACTGACAGACGAGGATGGGACTGCCGAGGGTGGCATCCGCTACAACTACAAGAGACGTCATGAGGAAGACGTCAGGGTATCGTCGTACAACCTGTCTATTCTTTTGACTTGGCAGGCACATATGAACATTCAGCGAGTGACCCATTCTGGTTGGGAGATGTACTTAGCCAAGTACATCAGTAAAGCCGAGCCGTCCTTTGACATGCTCTTGCCCGAGGAGACAAGCGAGGTGGAGAGGTTCCTGCGCACACGTCTCATCGGCAGATTGGAAGCTGACTGCATACTTCTGGGGTACAACATGTGTCGCTGCACCCGTGAGGTTGTCTTCTGTCCGACCTCCATCAATCCGAGCATGCGGTGCATGAAGAGAAATATTCACCTTAAAGGAGATCCCGACTCAACCGACATCTACTACGACAATGGATTGATGAAGTATCTGGATCGTCCTTCCCAGTTGAAGGACATGCTGTATGCCGAATATGTCAAGTGTTACAGATTAGTAGCGAGTGTAACGTCCGATCTACATGAGGAACAGGAAGAGTATCATCCAGAGTTTGAAGATGACGCTCCTCCACTGAAAGATGCCAAGGGACGTTTACTCAAGAGACGCAAGCAAGGCAAAGAAGCCGTCCCGCGCTGGCGGTTCTGTCTGCCTTATGGTGAATCTCAGGAGGCGTATTATGAGCAAATTCTCGTCCAAAGGTTCCCTTGGACTACAGACACAATCGGCAGCATCATTTCACCCGATAATGTGTCAAAGACTTATCAGGAGGAGTGTGCCATCCGTGACCTCATTGACAAGCAGTCAGACGCTGAGACTATGTTGCGTGAGGCTGCCGTCCGTGGATTTGATATTCGATTCATTAAGACCATAGCTCAGCATATGGTGGACAAGGAGTGGATGACCACTGAGGAGACTGACGCGTTGCTTGGGGAAATTGAGCAAAACCGTCCTCCAGTGGTCGAAAGACGTAAGCAGGTTGAGGTGGACGACGAGGATGAATTTGATATGGGAGACATGGGAGTGAGAGCGCCACCTATGGAGGACATAGATGCTTTGAAAGCTCAGTTGAATGCCGACCAAAGGCGAGCTCTGGACTACATGAATGGTGAAATAGCTGCAGAAAGACAGTTACTCGTCAACGTAGTTGGTGCTGCCGGCACTGGGAAGTCCTTCTTGCTGAAAACATTTATTGCATGCTGCCGACAACAACACCATCTCACTGTCAAGGTTATGGCCAGTACAGGCATAGCAGCTCATCTGATAGGAGGCTGTACTGTTCACAGTGCTTTTAAAATGGATATAAAAGCCCAATCCTTTCTGTACAAGGGCAGAGTTATTGCCAAAATGATGAGGGAAACTGATGTCTTTATCATTGACGAGTTCTCGCTGTTGGAGGCGAAAGTCATGATGGAAATAGATCACGTCATGAAGGGCATGTCCTGTGGGAAGTATAACCATAGACCATTCGGTCACAGACATGTGGTATTGTTGGGGGATCCGGCTCAGCTGCCAGCCATTGATTTGGATATTTATGGCATTTGGACGTGGAACGGTTTCTTCAAATCTATTATACTGAATGAGGTCATGCGTCAAGACGACCCAGAGTTCCTGGCCATGTTACAGGACGTCAGGCGTGGTAACCTCAATCAAACATCTTTGGCCACACTGCGAAAACGTGTAGTCCCTCCTTCTTCCTACCCGAAACATGCAGCAGAATATGGCGTAAACGATGCGGTCATCGTGTCTCATCGTGTCGACAGGGATTCAATAAACAACGCCATACTTGAGAACATGGAGGGAGAGGAAACAGTTTTTACGGCCATCGACCTCAACAAGCAAGGCAATCCTGCCACGGCTGAGGAGTCAAAAAACATTGACATTTTCCAGAAAAGTTCTTTCCCGCGAGAGATACGTCTCAAGGTTGGAGCTCGGGTCATTCTCCTGAGAAACATGGAAATAGAGGCTGGATGGGTCAATGGCACTAGGGCTGAGGTTGTGCGAATTGTCAGCCAGAACTGTATTATCATACGTCATCTGGTCGACGGTACGGAGTTGTTGTTGGGACGTGTTGAACAAGATGTCGCATACGAGCATGCAACTGGCTCGCTAATGAGGAACCAGCTGCCTATTACACTGGGATGGTGTCTTACAACTCACAAGGTCCAAGGTATGACACTGGATCGGGCGTATGTTAAAATGGACGGTAAATTCTTTGCCAGTGGTCAGGCGTACACCGCACTGAGCAGAGTGCGACGGTGTTCTGATCTCACTCTGTTTGCCTTCGAACCAGTGGCAGTACGTCTCAGCCCGAGACATGCCTTAGTGCTGCAATATATGGAGTCTACTAATGTCCTTTCTCCTGACGCCAAAGACATCAAGAGTAAAGAGATGAGGGCTCTGGTGGATCTCATAAAAAGAACACCGTATGACCCAGAAAAAGAGCTGAAAAGGCAGGCCCGAAGTAAGAAATTCAAAAAGTTTATCAAAGACTCTGTCAAGAGGGCCAATGGAATTCCAGTTTCAAATCCTAGGAATAAATCCAAAACGTCGAAAAGGCCAGCTCCAAGTTCAAGTCCTAGCAAGAAATCAAAGACGTCGAAAAGGCCAGCTCCAAGTTCAAGTCCTAGCAATAAATCAAAGACGTCGAAAAGGCCAGCTCCAAGTTCAAGTCCAAGCAAGCCAAATAAGCGAAAGAGGGCGTCGGATCCTCCTCCTACTAAGGTTGCCGACGAGGCTGGTCATGATAATGCCGCAGAGCAGCCAATACCTGGATCTGGTCAAGCTGGGGAATCCTGCCACTCTCCGCCTGTTTCCAAAGGTGTTTGTCGAACTATTCCCAAGGTGCGACAAGGAGGCATAGTGCGTTACCAAGCCAGGGCCGGTCCCCTCTCTGACGCCCCAGAAGTGTTCATGTGGAAGAAGTCTCTGGCTAACCACATGCTGAACGAGGACTGTCATCGTACTCCCCTCATACCAGTCGACCGGTTTCCTTCTATGGTGCCCCAAAGTCATGTCACATCTCTCAATGATGCTGGCATGGGACTTGACGTCATAAAAGGTGATGGAAACTGCTTCTACAGAGCGATATCAAAGGAGTTGTTTGGCACACAGGAATACTACCACGTTATAAGGTTGCATGCCATTCACTTTCTGCAGCTCCATCTGGACGTCCATATGCCTGTTATCACTGATGACATGGCCATCCAACGTCTGCTGCGTAATCCTGATGTGTTGATAAGTCGACAGGATGCTGCTGACTATGTAGATAGGCATTACGAAGACAGGACATGGGCGTATAGCGCAAACTGCTATGCTGTGGCGGGCATGCTGGGTTGTGACATCCGAGTACTTAAACTCAATCCAAAAGGTGACTCGGTTTGGCACGTGGTCTCTCCGTTGGTGGCACTGGACGACAGGATTGTCCCCGCCCCGCCACAGCATTACACTCCTGTTATCTATAATGAACAGGTTGAAGGTCAGGGCACACATTTCACTCGTTGTTACAAAATGGCACCGCTGCCTGATGTAGAGTAGCACGTCTGGAACAGTCATTGTGTATATGTAGTCAGCCACTCAAAAATATTTCTAAACCAATTAAAAACTGCAGTCCTCACCTATGTCAAACGGTGTGTTTGTGCATCATCAATGCAGTCCTGGCCGAAAACACAGTTCAATTTGTGTGGCCAGTTTGTGCATCTGCAGTCCTGGTGTGGCATACGGCTAATGTCAACCAGATTGTGCATACAGTATAAACCATAACAAAAATCAAAGCATGGCTACAGACATCTTTCATGTAGGTGGGTAAAAAGTCAAATAAGTGTTACCGTTTATTTATTTATTTACTATTCATAATAAACGCTCATTTGAAATACGCACAAATGTTATTAAAGAAAAGAAATATTTCATTTGCTGATATCTTAGCTGTATTTATCTGTCAATTGTGTAAGAATGTTTTATCTTGATAGTCATTGTACTAATACTACTACTACAGCTACTAATAAGTTATCGGTAGCTGTAATTGTCTTACCATATTGTTAAAGTCTGCTTGTGTTGAATGGCAGATGAGTGACGTGTGTACGGCTGCAGACCTTGGACATGTGCGAGGGGTGGTGGTGGGCGACTCCCTGCTGAGGTGGGCCGAGCTCCCGGGCTTTGTATACATACCAGTGGCAACGAGCGCACAGTTAAGATGCAATCTGCAGAAAGTTCGTAAGGAGCTTGGAAACTGCCTCGTGGTATGTTGCGGGTCCAACGACCTGGCGGACGGATCAAGTTACCAGGATGTGGTATCACATTTAATCGAGTTCAAAAATGAGGTAACTATCTAGTCTTCACAGTATTATACGTTAAAGTACTATAATCTAATAATAATACTACTATCCTATAATATAATAATATAAGTCATAGGTAATGTATTGTACAAAGTAGTAGCGGCCTGATAATTTACGAAAAACTACATTTTTTATGAGAAAGGGTTAAAAAATATGGAATATTCAGCAGACACGGTTTGTTATCTTCCACATATCTCTGTTTGTGACCGTGAAATTTTGGTGAAGGGCAGGGGCAAGAGTAAGCGGGAAAATTTTCACTTTGAATATTTTGTGTCGTGGCTATGCGGACTACGACAATCGTGTACCAAATATCATAATTTACAAAAAACTTTATTGGGTGAGAAATGTTTGGGGGGGGGGGGAAATGCAATCTTTACCATAATCAGTGTGTGAATAATATTATTGTCAATATTTTTAGGCCAGCAGGCTTTTCGATGAAGTTTTAATATGTACTGTGCCACGGCGCCGACAGCTCAAACCCTTCGTGCGGAAGACTCTGAACAAGTGAGTGCAATGTTTTTCAAGTCGGTCAAATATAAAACATGGAATACAGTTTACTTTAGGAATGCGTACATGTCTGTGTTGCCAGTAGTTTAATTTTTTTTTTTTAAGAAAAATGCAATTGGTCAAGAAATTAAATTATCTTTAAGAAAGTTGGTGTTCACTTTCAACACATCAACATTTCATTGCCTTGAAATTTGGTGTAGTAAATGAAACGCTAAGTTTTAATAAGTGACTCATCTTAACAATATCTGAATTTTCAGACGCATCCGTTCCCACTTCGAGGGCAGGGTGATTGACTTGGATCGTGCCCTGCCCGAGTTTCGGCTGTTCCGCAACGACCGCATCCATCCATTGCGGGCGGGTCTAGTCAGAATCGAGAAAGCAGTGAGTGATGTGGTTAAGGTAAGTCTTAAGCACTATAACATTGAATCATTTAAAGAACAAATGCCAAATTTTGCACCATAGTGAAAACTGTTATTTTCATTTTATAAAAATAATAAAAAATAAGCAGACATAATAATAAAAGTAGCATTGATCTATATGAATAGTATAAATTTCATTCTGCCATCTATTTCTGCCATGTATTATTAAGTCTACACATTTTCTGCCACCAGCCTCTTAGCATCGCTGACAAGCCGGAGGCAGCCAAAGAGGAGGCTGAGGTGCCCATGGAAGCCGACAATGGGGTGGCAGTAGGGGTAGACGATGGGTCGTTCGACCAGGTTCAAGAGGTAACTATAAATCTATGTTTTTAATGCTTCATACAGTAACACTGAATTAACTAAATGGTCAAACAGCACTACAAGGCACATGTTTCTTATCTCATCATAGTTGAAATGCTGCGTGCTCATTTTTCACCGGTAAAAAGGTCATCTATTTTTTCCTGTGCTGTTCTTTTCAGACAGTTGTTTGTATATTTGTTGCTATTTGTTATCAATTCAGATCAGTCAGACAGGTGGAGACGGAGCAGCACGGGTTGGTCAGATGCTAAGAGGGGGGGGACGGGGTATCATCAGGAGCCGACTCGGCCACAAATCAGTAAGTATCTCACATATAGAACTTCTTTGGTTTACTTTGTCTGTTATTTGTTAACGTGTATAACATGCATTACAGTTCTTTACTTCTGTATGCAGTTGCTCTTTGTCATACAGGGTCAGTTTACACGTACAGTGCTTTTGGACTTACTTTGGTTTTCTTTACAGAGGGGTGGCGTACATAAACGCCAGAACCACAAGAGGCGACATGCTCGTGGTGCTCGTGGTGCTCGTGGTGGTCGGGTCCCGCCAACTCGTGGTCATGCTGGATATGGTGACGCCAACCACAAGCGGGTCCTGGGAAGTCGTGGTGCAGGGCCAGTTCACTCCGTTGCGCATCCAGGGCCAGTTCACTCCGTTGCACGTCCAGTGGCAGTTCCAGTTCCTGCGCCGCTGCCGCGTTCAGCCAAACCAACAATTGTGATCGAAAATGTAAGTGCTTTTATTACAAACTTATTGAGTAAGCGCAAGTGGTGTATTTCTTTTTTTTAATTCATTTTGAAGTATTATGGTATGGAAGGGTGTTTAATGTGACAAATAGAATCGTCCATTCAATATTAATCATTTAATACATTAAATCATTTAATACATTCTCACTATGCACCGCTATGTGGTATATCCTGCCATTGTTTAATGTGAAACATCACAATGTTAAACTTACCTGTGGTTCACTTTCTCTTTATTGTAGGCCACGTTCTACTGGGGTACAGAGATGTGAATAAGTCACCATGAGCCATTGAGCTGCAATCAAAACCGTCATGTATATAATATATTATAAGTTATCTTCTCCACACCTATGTATATATATCACTACCATACATCTTATATTTTTTCATCTATTTATATATTGTATTTAATCTATGTATATATATCAGCTAATGTCAGCCAGAAAAATTATCAGAATAATGGAAATAAAATTAATTCTTAAATTATATTGAACTCAACGACTTTGTTGCCTTCTTTGCCACACATTGAATATAGATCAGAAAAAGGAAAATAAATAAAAATTACGGACTTACCTTGATAAATTCCAAAAAAAATCCTAGGTTTAGAAAAATTTTAAAACAAAAAAGGTCAAAGGTAAAACACATGGCTCATTCGGGCTAACTCCCGGGGGGGGGGGGCACTCTCACATTTATGTATACCATGTGTGTACATCACCCTTAATTTAGACCCCTTTTACCGGGACAAAATCCACAAGCAACACTACTGTTTTGGCGGCATAACTCCCAGAAATGTGCAAAAATCAGGACCTTTTTCATGGGACATCACCCCAAATTTGCCAAAATCAACCCCTTATTTAACAGAAACTGTGGGACATTTTGGGTGGATATTCCAGGCCTAAAAACATATCCCTTTTCGCTCAAAATTGGCTGAAAAAGGACGCACAATGGCGGGTTGGCCGGTACCCGCCTGTGGGGCTAAAAAAGCACCCCTTTCCCGGTATTTTGTGTACGCATATAGTTACTATAGATGACATAGGGAGTCCCCCCCCCCCCCCCCGGGGGGCTCACTGGAAAATGATAGAAGTTTGAAAATGACAGCGTGGCTACCCGGTAGTGCTTTAACATAGGGAGTCTATGGGTGCCGACTGACAGTGGCTCAATGCTGTGGGCGGGGATATTGGAGCGCCAAATTGGTTCATCATATAGAGTAATAAACTGCACTTACGGTTAGTTGAACTAAGTAAGTCCTGTCTCTGTTGTTCAATCATGCTGTAACGGCAATCTTGCACTCATACTAATTCAAATATACTTAGTAAATAACTGTTCAACATGGATATAGCCTAATCGTGTTGTTTACTTGAAGCCGTTAGAAACCGGAAGTGACAGTCGCGCTGGTACCCGGGTTCAAATAACAGCGGGCCCAGCGTCCCAACTCAACTTTTCCCGCCTCCTTTTTTTCATGTTTTGGAGTAGTCGTCTAGCATGAACCAAATGAACTAAAATAATGCAACAAAACAGTATGAATAACGTAGAAATCTAATAACGTGCTGGCCCACGCTAGTCGCTACCTAGAAGAAACACATGTATTGTATTTGACGGCTTTCTGTCTGCTATGGAAAAACGCTGTTATCCGGTCAGCTTTGTGACGTCATGAAAGGCATGTCAAGTCAGGATCCTACATCCAAAAAGCAACATGTCGGCACCACACAATTGCCAAGTTTTCCTCATGGGTAACCTTGCCGTATATCGGCCCGTGGTGGAGCCGTGGCCCGGCTCGCCGGGAGGCATCTACCGAATACTTCACCGTTATCAAGAGATCACTACTGGGACGTAAGTATCATATAACAACTAGACAATCAGTATTTTATGGGCGCCGTCGACAAATTTGCGCTATGGCTATCTGATAAAAAGTCGGCCATTTTTAAATACCGGCACCCACCCAGTAATCCCTGCTATATTTCTAACAGTGTTAGAAAGGTGCCTGCAGAGGGGTAAAAAATAACCCTTACGTACGTTTCCAGTTTTTGAGGAACGCTTGAATTGTGGTATTCACCTTTTTTCTTTGGAAATGTGCATGTGTCACTATGCTTCAATGGGTCCTTCCATTATAAGGCCCCCAGACGGGGGGGGGGGGGGGTGGCTGTGTCAATTGTTGAATTCAAGAAATGCCAATGTCCCTTGTCGATTATAAGAAATAGGTCTTGTCCCTTGTCACTAGACCCATGTCGATTTGTCGATTTTACCTGTCTGGAGCCCTATTATATACCTTTAAGGGAGTGATCATTTTTTAACAACAAGGGGGGGGGGGCGGTGTTCTTCCGCGGGATTCCCCCCCCCCCCCCGGTAAAGGGGTTCAAATCGCCCCCCACCTAAAGGGGTGTAAAAAAACGGAAAGCCAACCCCATTTAGGGGGGGGGGTGCTGTTTGGAAAAAGAAAAATACGTCTCTTTATTCTTTTTCTTTTATTCAATTGTAATGCATGTACTAAATCACCTATTTTTCTCTCCACTTTCCACAGAGTTTTCTACTCGTACGAGGTCTTAGTGACCCCCACGTGTCCCTGGGCCCCGCCTGGATGGCACCTGCCATCTACCCCTCCTAACGCACAGGCCTTTGGCCCCATGGGCCCTTTTGGGTTGCCAGCTTTTGTGTGGGGGCCAACCCCCCAACTACAAAATGGAAATTGAGGTAGGTTTTTTTGAATAGAATAATTCATTATGAACTCCACACTACTGCTTTATCCTGTAAGGGAGTGTTCATTTATTATTTACAGGGGGGGGGTGGTGGTGGGTATGTGGGGGGGGGGCGTAAACATTTCCCACCCCTTCTCAGGGGGGTGGGTAAACAATTCTTAATCCTCTTAAAGGGGGGGGGGGGCGTAAAAATTTAATTCCCTTTTTACCCAAGAAGCCTGCCCGTTACTATAGTTCAAATGGGGGGGGGGGGTTCGGCTAGGGAGGCGCGAAACATTACACGTTCTCTAGAAGGGGGGGGGGGCGCGTGATTATTTTTTCCCCCTTCCGCATGAAATCTCACCACCCTTCCCCCCCTGTAACTGTAATGTGGAATTCAATGCTGGACAGAAATACCAAATTTCTCTCCCCCCCCCACTCCCTGAGTTAGAAAATTAAGCAAATGAGCTAGGAATATTTTTAAACATTAATTGAGGGTCTACATTTACGTCTGTGTAAGTGGCAGTTTTTAGAATTTGGGCTAACTCCCTCAAAAAGTAACATTACTTTTGGTCAAATTGCAGTCTAAGGCAGTACTTAGGAGTTCAATTCTGCACAGAGATACCACATTTCTCTACCCATATCCCCTGAATCAAAAAATTAACCAAATGAGCTAGGAATACTTTTAAACCTAAATTTAGGGTCTATATTTACATGTGTGTGAGTGGCAGTTTTTAGAATTGGGGCTAACCTCCTAAGAAAAAAAGATTACTTTTGATCACATTGGAAGCTCAGGCAGTACTGTGGATTTTACGGTCAGACGAAAATACCAAATTTCTCTCCCCCCAGCCCCCGAGTCAAAAATCAAGCAATTCTGTCTCATCTTTTTCTGGTTATGCCATGGTTACAATGTAATAAACTATTTCATTTTACCTATTTCAGCTTTTCCCATACCAGCACATACTGCCCACGTAAGGACATACAAGGAGTTTAACATCTACACGGACGACCCTCCGTCCCCGCCTCCCACCTTATACTATACGAGCTGGGCATCTATCAAACACTTGGCACTTAATCTACAGGATACAGTTGACTGCGTCTCTGACCTTTGATGTTATTCTTATTGACACTTTAATCACACATTATTACATGTGTAAACACCCCCACCTCATCCCACGCCTTGTCAATGGTTCGCTTCCTTGATGTGACAATTCATTTGGATAATCATTGACTTTTAATCAAGGAATTGGTGGCATCATGTTGGAAGAAAGGATGAAGAAGGTTGAAAAGAAAGATAAAAGACATGTCAAGTATAGGAAACTTTGTGAGAACTGGTTACTTAGTCGCTTGAACACTTAGGATGAAGTCCATTGGTGACAAAACGTAAACCCCCACATTGAATCTGAGGTTTAAACTGATTTATCCATGTGGCTTTGACCACGGTTGGGGCAAATTTTAACTTATATATATTACTCAAGTCATGTATCAGATTTAAGGGTTTATTATTTTTAAGGTACACTAAAAATGCATACCCAGCAAACACGCCTTTACCGGTCCTGTACTGGCCCACACCTGGCAACGGTACTGGGCCAGTACAGGCAATCTGTACTGGGCCAGTACTGGGGTGCAAATGGCACCAGTACCGGGCCAGTACAGTATGCCAGTACTGGCATGGTACAGGGCCAGCATCGGACCAGTACTGGACCAATGCTGGCATTTCGGTACTGGGCTGGTACCGGACCGGTTACTGAGCACTGTATAAAGTATAATGTAGAATCAAAAGCATAAGTGATCTGTTGCAAAATAACATTATATTGTACCCATTGTGCTTCAAGGCCTGAAGACTTAGGCAATCAATCATCATGGTGCAACAACCAGCTACAGTTTATAGCCAGTAGTACAGCATACCAGTTTTTGGCAGAGATAACACCTTGCAGGTCTTATGGTTGTGTAATAACCAAGCAAAAGGTGTTTGCAAAGACATGCCCTTTGTTCTCCCGTTGTTTATAACATTTAATGTAAAAGTTTGTATTCCATAAGATTTCACAGGAAATCTGTTTCAGGCTTAACTATTTAAAACTATTTGAAGACTCTGCGGGTCATTATTATAGAGATATCATATGCAACTAAACCCTCAATATCATAAAACATGCACCGGTTACATCTGGTGGTTTCTTTGAACACTACTGTGCCGGTACCGGCATGTTGGTAGTGGCATGCCAGTACTGGGCCAGTACCGGCATACCCTTACTGATATGTCGATACTATGCCAGCACAGTGCCAGTACAACCAAGCTTAAACGGCATTATAATGGCTCTGTACTGGCAGTACTGGCCCGGTAGTGCCGGTACTTGCCAGTACAATGACGGTACTGGCCCCGTACAGGTGTGTTTACTGGGTAATGGCTCACACGGGAGAAAAATGACCTGTGTGTTGAGACTGCGGTAAAGTATTCAGTCAGAAAGGTAACCTAAAGACACACATCATGACCCACACAGGAGAGAAACCTCATGTGTGTTTAGACTGTGGTAAAGGATTCAGTCAGCTAGTTAACCTGTCTTCAATATGGTTACAATTGTATTTCATTAAATTATGTGTAATCATAATCATACATTCCACGTAATAGGCGCACAGGGCCTACCAAGCGCACACCCCCCCCCCCCTTTTTTTGGCACATTCTAAAAATATAAATAACGCTAAAAAAAATATCAATTTTGGACCCCCTTTGAACTTTTAAGTAGTGAAATTTGTCAATAATCTTTTTTTTAAATGCCCTGTGCGCTTATTACGCCTAATACTCTATTCTATTCTATTATTTAACAGATTACTATTTTTATATCATATTGTTAATATTTAATATTGTTAATATTTAAATACCATAATCATTCTTAGCGAATACATAACCAATATTAGAAGGTGAATGTGTCACTTGGTCACAGACGTAGGGGTACAGTAGACTGGACAGACCCATGTCTCTCTAGTCTATATCACCCCCACGTCTGGGACCAAGTGACACATTCACCTTCTAATATTGTATTTAATATATTCAAATTAAACTAATCAAGAAATTTGTCATATTTGTATTGAAATAAAAATCATTAATAAATATTTTAACTTTGAAGAGAAAAGTTGTTTGATACAGTTCATTGTTCAATTGTTATTTTGCTCATAGATTACATTTCAAAAAAGTAAAGCATCGGCAGGTTATTCATAAGCAGGAGCCACTGGGAGCAAGGTGTACTTATATATGCCGTTCCAACCAACAATGTTATTCGCTTACTAGCATTGCCTATATAGAAAGTACTTTTATTTATTTTTTTATCAAAATCCAATGTATATTAGCTAGGTAGCCACATAGGACCATCGTGCAATTCTGGCCAGTACTATAGTCTATATACAAAGTGGGTGTAGTGTGCTCTGTATAGTATAGGGGGCGCCACATCAACAATACATATCAGCCAGTAGCATTGCCTATGTAAAATCTCAAGATATAATTTTGTCATGGGTTAACCCTTTTGTGGAGGGTGGTGGGTCTGCACTGGGGGACAATATGGGAGGAGGAGGGTGGTGTAGCAAGACGAGAGGTTTTTTTTCAGTGTGGAGACTATAAGTGGTATTCTCATGTGGATTTTTACTAAATACATAAAATAAAAAATTGCATATGTTAGATTGAGATAACTTAAACTTTTGGGAAAAATGGTTGGCCCTGAAAAGGGCCGTTAGTAGAGTGGGTGAGGTGGGAGAGCTCACGTCGAGTACTCCTCAAGCATCTGTATCACTTCAGCGGGTATCTCTTGCTCCATACAGACGTCGAGCTTGGTCCTCTCGACGGCCTCTCTGATGAGTTGATCCGTCAGCTCACGGATCAGCTCATCCACCACCTCCTCCTGCACCTTTGCCACCTCCTGCTCTCGCTGGTCATCTGCTGAAAACAGCTTCTCAACCATCTCATCTATGACTGCTCGCGGAACGGCAACGTATCCTATCCCCGCCATTTTTACAAGTTGTCTGACTCCCCAGTTGAGATCAGCTGACGTCACACAATTTTAAATTTCAATGACGTTGTGACGTCATCAGTGTAGGTTATTATCCGGGTTAGTATTAGTATAAGAGAACATTATTTTTCTTACATCTAGGTCTATCTGAGGGTTCGTAACTAGACCACACTGGACCTCATCCTACCAAAACCCTGCTTTACACACCTTTTATGTGGGTTCTGTCACATAGTCGCGTAGTGTGCCCTGTATAGTATAGGGGGCGCCACGTCAAGAATACATATCAGGCAGTAGCATTGGCTATGTAAAATCTCAAGATATAATTTTACAGGCTATTTCAGTCAGCCACCACCAACCACCCACCACCCACCACCCACCGACCACCCACCACCCACCACCACCCACCACCCACCACCACCCACCACCCACCCAGCACCACTCACCCAGCACCACCCACCCAGCACCACCCACCCAGCACCACCCACCCAGCACCACCCACCCAGCACCACCCACCCAGCACCACCCACCCAGCACCACCCACCCAGCACCACCCACCACCCACCACCACCCACCACCAACCAGCACCACCCACCACCCACCCAGCACCACCCACCCACCACCCACCACCAACCACCACCCACCACCCACCACCACCCACCACCCACCACCACCCACCACCCACCACCACCCACCACCCACCACCCACCACCCACCACCACCCACCACCCAGCACCACCCACCACCCAGTACCACCCACCACCCAGCACCACCCACCACCCACCACCACCCACCACCACCCACCACCACCCACCACCCACCACCACCCACCACCCACCACCCAGCACCACCCACCACCCAGTACCACCCACCACCCAGCAACACCCACCCAGCACCACCCACCACCCACCCAGCATCACCCACCCAGCACCCCCCACCACCCCCCATAGCCTACATAGTGCAAGACCCGTTTGGAGAGTGCTCATTTTTTCAGAAAAAGGGGGGGGGGGGGGTGGTGAAATTCTACACAGAGCAATGAAATAGAGTAAAAGGGCACGCGCTGGTGGTGCAGGCATCGAGGTAGATCTTTGTGTGACATACGGTGCTTGGTGTATGTGTCATGTACCTGCGTATATGTCAGATACCTGCGCCTTGCCCGCCTATCACCCGCCTACCACACCTCTCCACCCAGCGGGCCCTCCTACAAGGCCATATGTGTACGCTCTTTATATACTACATCATACAGCCAGACCACAGAAAAGGTGTCCAGTCAGTTCCACCGTTTTACACCAGATGGCATAGCGGTATACATACGTATGCACTACGTTTTCTGACGCAGTTACCTTCGTTTCACCTCGTTTTCAGTGTTATTTACTGCGAAAATGTCCTATATATTTCAAAAACCATACAACAATTAACTGCAATACAAGGACATATGTTTGTAATTCGGGGGAAAATGAAACAGAAGAAAGGGAAGGGGTTTCTACTGTGGCCGACAGCTTGCACACCTATTCTGTGGAATTTGAATGACACTGTAGTATATATAGAGAGAGACTACACGCGCTGATTGAGTTGCCGTTGTGGTGGTGGTATGGCGTGGAGGTAGATCTTTGTGTCACGACCAGTGCTTGGGTTGTGTGTGCCAGATACTTGCGCCTTGCCTGCATATGACACGCCCAACGCAACTCTCTATTATTGGAATTTTTGGCTGAAATCTGACCACCCACCCAGCACCACCCACCCAGCACCACCCACCACCCACCACCACCCACCACCAACCAGCACCACCCACCACCCACCACCCACCACCACCCACCACCCACCACCCACCGACCACCCACCACCCACCACCACCCACCACCCACCACCACCCACCACCACCCACCACCACCCACCACCAACCAGCACCACCCACCACCCACCACCAACCACCACCCACCACCCACCACCCACCGACCACCCACCACCCACCACCACCCACCACCCACCACCACCCACCACCCACCACCACCCACCACCCACCCAGCACCACTCACCCAGCACCACCCACCCAGCACCACCCACCCAGCACCACCCACCCAGCACCACCCACCCAGCACCACCCACCCAGCACCACCCACCCAGCACCACCCACCCAGCACCACCCACCACCCACCACCACCCACCACCAACCAGCACCACCCACCACCCACCCAGCACCACCCACCCACCACCCACCACCCACCACCACCCACCACCCACCACCACCCACCACCCACCACCCACCAAGCACCACCCACCACCCAGTACCACCCACCACCACCCACCACCCACCACCACCCACCACCACCCACCACCACCCACCACCCACCACCCAGCACCACCCACCACCCAGTACCACCCACCACCCAGCAACACCCGCCCAGCACCACCCACCACCCACCCAGCATCACCCACCCAGCACCCCCCACCACCCCCCATAGCCTACATAGTGCAAGACCCGTTTGGAGAGTGCTCATTTTTTCAGAAAAAGGGGGGGGGGGGGTGGTGAAATTCTACACAGAGTCGTTGTGACGTCATCAGTGTAGGTTATTATCCGGGTTAGTATTAGTATAAGAGAACATTATTTTTCTTACATCTAGGTCTATCTGAGGGTTCGTAACTAGACCAAACTGGACCTCATCCGACCAAAACCCTGCTTTACACACCTTTTATGTGGGTTCTGTCACATAGTCGCGTAGTGTGCCCTGTATAGTATAGGGGGCGCCACGTCAAGAATACATATCAGGCAGTAGCATTGCCTATGTAAAATCTCAAGATATAATTTTACAGGCTATTTCAGTCACACACAGGGCGTAGTTGTATGGTACAGGGGGCGCCACCCCAACAACACCTATCAGCCAGTACTATTGCCTATTTAAAAACTCATAATATAATTTCATAGGCTGTGTGAGTTACACACGGCACTTATTTGTTTTGTCTCTGCTCAAGTACCCAGGCTGTTTTCTTTTATTGAAATTTGTGGCTGAAATCTGACCAGCAGAATTCAGCTTGCAAAAATTGTCTCCGCATCAAGTCGACTTGGCTCACCATCGGTGGACCAATATCGCCAAGAGTGCGAGGAACAGGCGCAGAATCAGCATGCTCCACCTACACAACATGCAATGTGAGGTGGAGCCCAACACACAACATGCAATGTGAGTTGGAGCTTGCCGAGTGTTGGTGGTGTCCGGTCCTATATCTTCTGGCAACATCCAGACATGGGGTGTTTTACATCAGGCACGCCCTAAAGCTAGGATTTACAGTGTATTTTTAGTTCCTGTTTCAACAACAGTCCAACAGAATAAAAGAGCAGTACATGGTGTCCTTTTTGATGAAATACATCAGGTCTTGTGAACTTTATTTCCTCAAATACCAGATGTTTTCTGACGTAGAAGCAACTTGCCAGTCATATTTCCCGCGTGGAGCTCAAAATATACCTGTCGCCACCATGTGGCAAAAATTGGTATCAACCCCAGTTTCCACACCAGGTGGCGCATCTGGTGCGTTTTGGTTTACTTTGTGTTTGCGTCTGCACGTCTTCTGCTAAAACAGCATCACAATACCTAACAATTCACATGTTGGCCGTACATTTAGTATCAAAATACATCATTTTCTCTACTGCACTGCTATGATAGACAAGAACACTTGGTTAGTGTCAGAGTTAACTGAAAATCAGTCATTCAGTTGACGCACTGCTTTTTACACCTCTCCTGTGGGTTTTTGTTATCAATAAGAAAGGCAAGCAGTGTCAGTTTAGGTACTTACTTGGTGGGCCTCACCGCCCACCGTCCTTCATCACATTTCTGGTGATTTCTTGTGGACTTACCAGGATGGCTTTGTCAAGCCATCCACCTATTGACGCTTCCCCATCAAGATAGTTGATGTCTTGCGGGACAGAGAGCTAATTTTTTTTAAGGCCTAGACTTTTGAGTTTAGGCCGACCAGAAAAATAAAAATAACTCTCCTATTACAATCCTTACTCAAGTCAATAAATTTGTTTATTCATTAGTTACAGGGGAGTGTGTGTTGGGGGGGGGGCAAAGATCATTCACCCTTCCCTGGGGGGGGGGGTTAAAATTGAATCCCCTTTCTAGCAAAAAGGTCTGCGCGTCAGTATGGTTCAACCCGGGACACAAGAGCTCAAAATATACAAGTCTCGCCACCATGTGGCAAATATTGGTATCAACACCAGTTTCCACACCAGGTGGCACTTCTGGTGTGTTTTGTTTACTTTGTGTTTGCGTGTACACGTCTTCTGCTAAAACAGCATCACAATACCTAACAATTCACATGTTGGCCCTACATTTAGTATCAAAATCCACCATTTTCTCTACTGCACTGCTATGATAGACAAGAACAGTTGGTTAGTGTCAGAGTTAACTGAAAATCAGTCATTTAGTTGACGCACTGCTTTTTACACCTCTCCTGTGGGTTTTTGTTATCAATAAGAAAGGCAAGCAGTGTCAGTTTGGTTACTTACCTGGTGCCTCACCGCCCACATACATAGCCGTCCTCGACTTTATAGTCTCTTGCATACCATGCATTGACTTACTACTTACCAGGATGGCTTTGTAAAGCCATCCAATTTCCATAGTTGCTTCCCCTTCAAGGTAATTGATACCTGAGAGGGCAGACAGCTAATTTTTTTTAAGGCCTAGACTATTGAGTTTAGGCCGACCAGAAAAATTAAAATCACTCTCCGATAACAATCCTTACTCAAGTCAATAAATTTGTTATGTTTTCAAGTCAACAAAACCCCTGTTCTTAATTATAGATCTTCAAGAAATAAATGCCCGCACCAATATCAAATCCAGGTATCATTAGGCAGTGTGTTTGGGGGGTGCTCAAATATCAGACCTGCAACAAATAAATGTTTCCAACCACAACCCTGCATAAATATTAAATCCAGTATCTTCTCAAACAAGTGAGGGCTAGCAAACAGATGGAATCTGTTTGCGCCCTCACTTGTAGATATATACAATAAATTATGGTATGTGTTTGGTGCTGACGCCCAGCTTGGACAAAAACTTGATGTAAATGTGCGGTACCCGTGGTCGTGCATAGAGAAAAGATTCAAAAGGGAGTCCAGGCTTGCCTCCAGAATGACTCCCTTTTCTGACTCTCTATCTAATTCTTGATTGAGGGAGTCATTACCAAACTCCCTTAAGGATAATTCAGGGAAACTAGTGGCGGGACCCTGTGGTGATGTTCAGAACCTTTAGAAACTCACTAACCCCACCTACTGGACATTCTCAGAATCTTTGGAAATTCAGTGACTCCCCCTGGTGTGTGTTCGTTCAGGGCTAAATTTTGAGTTTAAGCTTCCTCAAGAGAGCCTTGAACCCTCAACCCTTGAATTTAAGGCAGACACTCTACTGACTGAGCTGACCAGGCAAGTATCAGCATGGTCTATAGGTAGGGTGGTAAAATTTCAAAAGAAGGCTAGAAATCTTTTTATGAGGGATGGAATGTTAGGGATTGGCATCCATGCCAGACTTGAAGTTTAACCTATATTGAACAAGTTCAGGGTGGATGCCAGCTGAAATTATCATTTTTCTTGGAAATAGGGCCTGATAAAGGCAGCCATAACAAAATTCACTAATTTTTTATATATCTTTGCAGCTAATGATGATAGACATTCAATTAAAGTGACTACATCCCCATTTTCAGGGTCTAGCAACATAATGAATACATCACATGACCTCTCCAATGCATAATTTACCCATTATAGGCCTAATAATGGTAGCCATTATCAAAATTTACCATTTTTGTCATAGCTTTCCTAATAAGGGTGATAGACATTCATTTCAAGTGGCTACATTCACATTTTCAGGGTCTAGGAACATCATGACAACATCAATTGGCCTCTGTAGTGCACAGTTTACCAATTACAGGTATTGACATATGGCAGCCATTGCAGAGATTTACAGTTTTTGCTATATCTCTGTGAATAAGGGTGATGGACATTCTTTTAAAATGGCTACATCCACATTTTCAGGGTCTAGCAACATGACTTCTCCAATGAATAACTTTCATATTATAGGTCTCTTTGTGGTTGCCATTATAGAAATTTAGCATTTTCACCATAGCTTGCATATAAGGATAATAGACATTCAAAGTGGCTAGATCTTTATTCATGGATCAGGATTGGTTCCCATGGAGAAATTGACAAAGTACTATGACTTCAGATACAAATACCATACATAAGGCTATACCTGCGATTGCCCCAGGACTACTTGATATTGCAAATATCAGGGACATTTTCCTTCTGTTTATTACCAGTCATCTATATGTTTTTCAGGTTTCTATCTGCCCTAGGTCATACTAAAATCTGGCCCTGAACCCTCAAAACTGGGCAGCTGTGAGAGGTTAATTTCCTAATTCTCTAATTTCTTAGGGTAACCATTACCTTTCTATGCATTGAAAAATAGTTCCCCTTCTTTCTACCATAAAGAGAAGAGTGGATTATGCATAGGCTATATATCCTCAATGTTTTGGCAACATATAATTGAAATGTATCATTACTGTCCCTGTGTTGCATGTAAGCTTGCTTTCTTTTGAATTAGTTCTGGTTATATCCTCAGCACTGTTGTATTCCTGAGGATATTTGGGAAAACCCTTTCACTTAAGATGGGCTTGCTGGTAATAGGGGCAATATGTCATGCAGCAACCTCCCCTCAAGGGCCAGACTATGCTACATCCCATAGAGTTATGCTGGCTAAAGTTGGTGCTCAGCCAGTCTTGTCATCAACTATAGTTGGTGCTCACCCATAAAGGGTTATGTCAGATTTACCTCCAATACATCCCTCACCCATAGGTGTGGCTTAGCAATGAAAACTTCCATGACAGGTTTGCCCAGTTAGTGTTTTAGAATAATGAAATCTGGTCAACAGGAAATCTTCCAGATACCAGATATTGTAAAGAAAGCCAAGATGATGAGTGCACATAAGGTGGTACTAGCACACTGCATTATCTATAATGGCAAACCCAACACTCCACCAAGAGGCAAAACATAATTACCATTATAGACTAGACACACAATGTTAAAATTATTATAAGTAAAAAGAGTGTAAGCTTTGATCAAAACCCAAGCTGTTGGCTTACTCCAAGGGGGTTCAGTGGTAAAGGGGCCAAAGACTGTCCCATTCAAGTCCTCTTTTGATTCGAAAAGATGGCTTCAATTATTGTGTAGGGGCACGAATAATACGTGTACATATAGGTCCGTGGAGTCAGAGCGGGAAGTGCCTCCAACGGACACTAGGTGGCAACACCTACGCCATGTCCTTTCGGTTATCCGGTAGCGGAGCCAGGCAGGGCACTCCAGACGGCGCTACGGAGGAGTGCCACGTCGACACTGCTTGGTCCGCGCTCAGGGTATATAAGAGGCCGAGGTTGGCTACCTCAGGGAGTTCGTCCCAGGACGAGCTCTGACCCACACCTTTCGATACCTTTGTTACCACTTTGATCGGGGAACCTACACCCCTCCCACACTATGGCTCCTGCACCAGCCATGCTGGCTCAGGACCTGATCGCCCGGCGTTGCTAACTTCGAACTATCGATAGAACCCTGTGCATCTTCGAATGGTTAAAAGACCAAGTGAACCGAGTAGAAACCTTCGTGTACTTTTGAGGCTGTGATCGAATAAAACTTGTTGCATTCAAACCCAATTTGGAACCTGTGTTCGTGTGATACTTATACGAAACCCCTACATTGGTGCCGTGACCAGTTCGGGTGAAACACAGAGTCGGTTCGGGTGAACATGGCTGAACAGGCAAAGGGTGGAGCTCTTCTTCACCCTATTTCGAGTCCGGATCCGGAGGTGGTAGCAGCCATTGAGAAACACTATGGGCCAAGCCGTTCAAGTTCGACACCAGAACCAAGGAGAGGCAATCCTGATTCTATTCGAAAAGATCTAGGGACGAACCTAGAGGATTCATTGTTCGAGACTGGCGGTTCAAAGAGGCACATTGCTCCTATGCCAACACAAGGCATGAGCATTTTGCATGCTGAACGACACCAAAGGCAGGAGGTGACACGTCGTCACTTCGCCGAAGAAAAGAATCGATTCGAAGAGGCGAGGATTGCAGAGATGGACAGGATGAATGCGGAGTTTGAAGCATTGAGTCATCGGTTGGTACAGCTCCGTAACAAAAATGAGGAGTTGGACGAGGCGACAATGGAGAAACAAAACCGCTTAGACACAACAAAGGCGGAACTGGAACATATGGAAGACCAGTTCTCTCATCAGCAAAATGTCTTGCGGCGACGGACTGAGGTTCTTGAACAGCGTCAGGATAATGAAATAGTTTACGGGATGGTCGATATCTATAGGTTATTTTGATATACTTTAGAATACTAGGTGGCCTAGGTTAACTCCATTTTGGGAGAGGATAGCTCCAGAGGAGGATGGATCCAATATGGCTGGAGGGGGTGTATACTATAGTATGTGTAAGCAAGACCAGACTCTTTCAACTGTGGTTAATATAGATATATATTGTCCAACAATAAAGACAGATACAGAAGATTGAATACAACTAGTCACATGTCAGCAATATGTAGATAAGAATATTCCTCACTCCTAAATCACCAATCAAGAAACAGTAGCCTGTGGCATTTACCTTGTAACCTGAAGTGTTCTGGGAGTCTGAGGGAGAGCTCTCCCAGTACCCCAACTATATAGGCACCAGCCTGCATGGGCACTTTCGGAAAGTCATGCAGGTGGCAACCTTTACAAGCGGTTCCCGTTACACCCTCCTCTCCTTAATCCTTTGCTCGCCCTCGAGCAAACCATAGATCCATTAACTATGATTATATGTATTGAAGGGAAACCACTACAATATCATGGCAGTGTTAAAACATATGATGGCTGCTGACAAGTGACCAGGAATACTACACATCAAAATAATAGAGTTACAATGAAATCTGTTCACATATCGAGAATCTTCGATCATCGCTGCATCACCGTTACGTTCTTGATCTTCTATATGGTAGACCCTGCAGGTAAGGGAACCGGTATGGGAAACAGCTCCGCCTGATCCTTTCATCCTGCGTAGATCTCCTTCCTCGCTGTAACCAACTATTATTATACATACAACAATCACAATCTATCAAAACAATTACTCCTACAACGATTACAAGTAACTAAAAGTATCACTACACATCATGAACACAATTGAACAATGCTATTATCCTTACAACTAGAACAGTTACTAAGGTTATAGTTGACTAACAATGTAAATATACCTAGGATAGGTGGTTACAAATTATGACAAATCAAATGGTTACAATCAACTAGAACGGTTACACAAAACTAGAAAAGGTTACAATTAAAACATGAAATCTACTGGCGTCCCAGAGATACATGTAATCATGTGATCAATACTTTTACATCTTAGCAAGCATGAAGCTTCGCAATTCTTTGTATACATTCTTACAGTATTCAATAGGCACTTTAATGCTGATGTAATTAACACAGTACAACCATATGCAGACTTTGGCAAGAACCGTTTTCAAGGTATTAATTTGGCCTAGGGATATTGTTAGATATGCATGGATCAGAAACTATACATGTGTTTCCTGGTAGTCTTAGCCCATTACTGGAAAATTGTCAGTATCTCTGGTTATGCAACATTAGAAATATGCTGGTACATTTGGTGCCAGTGAGTTTATTCCAAAATCAGCAACACAATAATTTTGTTTTTGACAACTTCTGGAATAACCCTGGATCATGTTGACCCGATGTCCACCCGACACCCCTGGCGCGCGCAGCCAGAAATTCCAGGTAGACATCCCACATAGTCAACACACAACATCCTTCTTTTTTTTTTTCAAATAATTGCCATTAGCATTTTTCAAATAATTGCCGTTACCCTCCCCTCCTTTAAAAAATGAGTTGACTCAATACACCACTCTATGATGTCCATCTGAGCCCACCGGCCCGCGCCCGCGCCTTCGCGCTGACCGGTGGTCCCAGACCGACATCCCTCTGCAGGCAGTCAACATCAATTGAGATGTCCTTCTCATTCTTTCTTGCCTAAATACGAGGCTGTTTGGTGCATGGTACTTTAGATGTTAAACAAGTCTCGATTAACATCAGATTCTGCCATTGCAAAGGGCTATTGCGGGGGTGTAGGGATGCTCGACAAGGTACAGGCAATATGAACAATCAGAATGATTTTGTCTAACACAATCTATCTTTATCTCACCCTTTACAAAGAGATATTTCTGTAGTCAGTGTTTTGGCTAGTCCTTGGTTAATTCACAACAAAGCAAGCAACAGTAGGTTGAAGATAGAACCTAGCTCTGTCATGGTAAAATATACAATAATTGTAATCATTAGTTATCAATCAACCAAAGCAGTACATTTATGTGATTATCTAGAGGCCAATTTGACAATCTTTATATTATTGAAGGAGGTTAACTCGCACCAAGACAGTATCATCACAACTGTTCACCTTGAAGCCTACACATGCAGAGATCGATCTTGAATAGTTTTAACATCTAGATATGAGTTATCTATTGTGCTCAAAAGATTACTCAGTAGCATATGCAATGTTTGAATAGTACTATGACAGCCAAGGTGGCGCCCCCTTTGTATATATGTGAGCAACCGACCACTACAATGGTATATCTGGCATGAGGAACAATAAATGGTATTTCTCAATTCAAACAATACAAGTAATGGTAATTATGGCAAATGTGCTGAGATGTTACCCTCATCACATAATACACATCAGACTACCATTTCCCCATCTACTGTCAGTAGATGGTACAGGACACAATGCCAGGCCAAGGGGCCACAGGGGTCTGATAAATATCAGACCAATAGTAACAGTGTTATCTTGATTGGTGAAAAGCTAAATCTAAATGCCGACTTTGACTCAATATGTGACTATCAAAACCTTGGAGAATCAGAGATCCCAGACGACCCAGACACTTCAATTCACCACAGACAACCAACAAACACAACAATAAGAGAACACAATCGACTTTCAGTCAATACCAACAGACTTTCCAATATCAGAATAGAATCTTATTCCTATGATTAATACCCGGGAATTAATACCAAAATTAGCACAATGAGTAGATGGGGTTAGCAACAGCTGAACAAACGTTTGTTTTGGGCACCAACATCCGGGGAAACAGTCAATAGTTAAGAGGGGGTCGGAAGATCTCTTTTCCACAACGTGGTCTTTTAACTCCCCCAGAGAGGGAGGAAGCCTGTGCCTCTGTAAGGACAATTGTTCCTTCTCTCCTGATATTCTATCACAGTAGATTGGTTTTGATCAAGGTAGGTGACTAATTTCAATAGCCTAGGGTGTAAGCACTTAATCTTTATGCTCCTTTCTAGTGGGAAGAGGGCTGGGCGTCTCTGTTCACTTTCGATGTAGTGAAAGAGTGGGCGGGGCTGCTAGCTCGGTGCAGATGTACTCACCAGCGCGGACCTAGGTGTAAGCACCCATACACACGTGGCTATATTCGGGCCTTGTTTTGGAGGAGCAGAGGAGGGAAGGGGGGGGGGTTCTTTCAACCCACAACAGTTTGATTTCTCTGTGCAGTGTCAACTCAAGAAAATCGTGAATCATAGAGGGAGACACAACCTTACACAGTTAATGAAGTCGGTCAATCTATACATTAATCTAGTATCGTGAACCTTGCAGAATGCATAGTTAAGTTTACAAACATAGATTCTAATCTAATGCTGTAACTCGAATGACCCAGGCAACCTGGCCACTAGTTTATATAGTTAGAGCCTAGATTGTAACCATGGTAACTGACGAAACATACAGCTAACTCCTGTCAAGCCTCTGTCATGGGTGAGCAGTTGTGAGGGGGGGGGGGTCCTACCCGGTACTAGTCAAACCTGACGTGGATAGAGGCAGCTAGCCGGAGAATCGGCCCACGTACGGTGAAGGTTCAATTTTGAGGCTGCAGGGTCACAACACATTTAGTGTAAATGTTTTCTCGTAACATGTAAACTCTACATGGTTTCAAGTGCAACACAATGGCAACTTGTGATGGACTGAGCTGCTGATATATAAAGCACACGGCCGTATTATAAGGGCAGCATCACCATGGCAACTGAGGGAGCATACATGCCGTTATATGCTTGCGAGAAGATCGGGGGTAGGCGGCAGAAGGGGCAACAAAATGCTCCTGAATATTCAGTGGCTCATTAGCTCAAATGCTGCAGCTCAGAAGGGACTGGGGCGTGGGAACTCGGGGTGGGGACGCAGCCTCCTCCAGGGAGTCCCGGGAGGGAGTCCCACCCGTCACCATGCAGTGCTGTAGATACTGGGGGCGTTCGTAAACCCAGCAGAGGACAGTGGATAGGCCTACACCATACACACTAACACAGTAATCTTTGAATTCTTTACTGTACTATAATACAAACGCAAATCAAAATGGACATTTAGTTCGGGAGGTGGCAAGGATTATCTGGGCCGAATACTGTAATACAACACCTATCAATGCAACTTATAATAGTTAATATGTGAGTGTCTTTGAGATTAGGGAGAAGGCAGTGATGGGAGGAAGGGGGAGGGGCTGTGCTCGAAGGAGAGGGCCTAGTAGATACTCCCATGCACTCCTGGGTTGGTGCGGCGGTCAGCCTCCCGAGGAATGTGGCGGGAATGGGACAGGCTGACTCTCATGAATATTTAGCAGTTACTGCGTCAGTTGTGAGATCGCCGCGTCCCCTCCAGGGCGGCTGTCGGTGCGCTGGGGAGGACAGGTCGGGCGGACGTGGGGGGTTAATGGGTGCCAAGTGGCGTTAAATTCCGCGTCACGTCTAGTGTCGGGTGGCGGGGGGGGGGGGGGGGGGTGATGGCTTTCCTATCGCACTTTCCTGGAGGAGGGAGATGGACTGGGCCAGCTCACAGCGATTGAGAACACACTGCCAGAATCAGAAATAATTAGAGTTTGGTGTATAAAACATGTAGCTTAGTTTCTCTGGTGTATATAGATTTCTTAAACAGTTTAGAATTAGAATAGGTAATACAGGCTTCCTCCAGTAAACACAAGGAGCAGAACCCACGAGGGGCAGTGTGGGTATCACTGCCGTAGTTTGCAACGTCCTCTCTGTGTCGGAAATGTATTTTTCTTAACAAAATAGGTCTCAGTATGTGTTATGTTTAACACCAGGGCGTGACACCAGTGGCAGATGGTTATCCGATGTGCACATTGGATCAGGAGGAGGGGTGTGTGGGCAACGTGTAGGAGGCCCGGGGTGCGGCCAGCTGGGAGCAGCCGTCACTGCCGTGATCTACCACATCCACCAGGGTAAGGGATGTGGACCAAACTAAATAAATAATAACGAAACGTTCCTATATTTCAACACAACTCTTCTAAGTGGTTTGCAGCGGTTATGAACGTAGTTACAACAGGCTTTACCCAAGGAGCACGGATATAGGGGGATGATGGGTTGAGGCAGGTGGTTGTCCGATGTAGGGAGCAGGAGGAGGAGTGTGTCGACATGTGGGAGGGCGGCAGCCCGGAGGCGGCCTACAGCTGTGTCCGTCACCACCGTGAACTATACAGACACGTATATGTTTTACAACAATTTTGATCACATATAGACGGATATGTCATGTGCTCTTTGAGGGGTAATACCACATTACAGTATAATCTTATGTCAGGGGTGATGCAACCCACGAGGGGCAGCGGTGGTGGGCGTTACTGCTGTGATTTACAAGTCAGAAATGTGGGTACCAAGACACATACTTTTACATGAACATCTTTAAGCAGATATGCATGAATGGGTCGGGTACCGGTATTACTATACGTGTCTGTGTTGGTAGGGTTAACAGGGATTACACCCGGGGTTATCCGCCGTCACTCTCGACAGGCGGCGTGTCTACGCGTCCCTGCCTTGATTAAAAAGATCCTCAATACATTCGCGTCGGAAATGTATTTTGATAAACAAAATCTTCAAGCAGACATTATGTGCATATATATAGTACTACTAGGATATATGTGCTGGGATTAGCGCCAGCATGACACCAATGCCAGGTGGTTATTTGACATGGGGGGCAGGAGGAGGGGTGTGGGCAGGTTGTTGGATAGGCACGGGGTGCAACCCACGAGGGGCGGCAGTAGTGGGTGTCACTCCCGTGGTGTGTACAGGGGTTTATATAAACTTCTATTTCGGAGATATGGAGATAGGCACACGGATTTTGGCAACCAAAATCTACAACCAGATATTTCTGGGTATAGCCTATATCTAGTAGGGGTGCCTATGTGAGTAGGATTAACACCAGTCTGGTACCAGCATCTGGTGGTTATCCGTCGTCACTATAGATCTATATGGACAGGAGGTGTGGGCTGGGAGCAGGAGGGGCGGTTCACGTGGGTGGTTCCCTGGAGGGGACGGAGGGGAGGGAGGCTGCCGTAGGGCCGTGACGGCTGGACGGTGATCTTACCAACAATTCAATCAATAATACCCAACTAGAACAATAGTGTCAACATTTAAGTACTCCCATACAATGAATCCATAAGTCTAGGGGTATTCTAAAATGGGATCCTACGCCAGGGGGTGGGGGAGGGCATGTGGGAACAACCTGGAGGAGGCACCACACACGTGGTGTGTGGCCGTATCTGCTATGATTTAGAAATTATTTATACTCAACTAATCTGGTTGGCTCGGGGTGAATAGGAACGTGATTATGGTAGGTTAACCTCAATAGGAACACGGGTGTGGCCAAGGAAGGGGTGGAAGTACTAGTAATAAATATACTATAGTAGTATACAGGGTGGCCACACTAGGTACCACCTGGAGGAGGGCTACGCCGTGTGTGGCGTCTGACCAGAGTCGGGATTATGTTTGGTAATATCACAGCCAAATGATTCACTCTTCATACACCATAATATGTCTAGGTGGTCTATAACAAGCAATATTGGGGTTCTAATAAATCCTTAGCCAGGTAATCTCCAATCGTCTGGCAGTGTACTATCCAGTAAAAGACCTCATGTCCTCCTGAGGGTCTGAACACGTTTTCAGATGAACACAATTAAATCTATCTCCATCCACATTAAAATACAAACTTATGCTATAGAATCTTCAACAACCTGGACTGACTAAGATTGACAACTACTTTGAAGACATTTTGGAAGACTTTTGGCCAAGAAAATAACGATTTGATGACATGAACAAATGATGCACTTTTGGGGTGTGGGGTCTGTGTATAGGGGCTGAGACCTAAGTCCCTGCCTCCTAAAATTAGCAGAATTTGCTAATATATCCTCACTTCGGACACCAGTGAAATAGTTTACGGGATGGTCGATATCTATAGGTTATTTTGATATACTTTAGAATACTAGGTGGCCTAGGTTAACTCCATTTTGGGAGAGGATAGCTCCAGAGGAGGATGGATCCAATATGGCTGGAGGGGGTGTATACTATAGTATGTGTAAGCAAGACCAGACTCTTTCAACTGTGGTTAATATAGATATATATTGTCCAACAATAAAGACAGATACAGAAGATTGAATACAACTAGTCACATGTCAGCAATATGTAGATAAGAATATTCCTCACTCCTAAATCACCAATCAAGAAACAGTAGCCTGTGGCATTTACCTTGTAACCTGAAGTGTTCTGGGAGTCTGAGGGAGAGCTCTCCCAGTACCCCAACTATATAGGCACCAGCCTGCATGGGCACTTTCGGAAAGTCATGCAGGTGGCAACCTTTACAAGCGGTTCCCGTTACAATAAGACCGTACAAGAATCGGACGAACTCCATGAGACGATAAGAGAGGCAACCAAAGCGATGATGGAAGAAAAGGACCGTTTTGTTCAGGAACTGAAAGATTTGCAGTTGAGACAAGAGAAGGAGTCAACTCGAAGTGGCTATTCGGGGTTCGATCATGTCAATGGTGGCATCTACAACTCAACGTCTGGTGGGGGTGGTGCTACTACCTCATCCGGAGGAAGACTGAAACGGGTGACCATCGATACAGGTGATTCGGATGGGAGGTCCTCACGACGTGAACAACGCCCAACGTCGTACGATGATGACTATTCGAATCCCCCCAGCCGGTCGAGCTCTCAAGAGACCAAGCCGTTTCGATTCGAGTGATAGATCTTCGAGATCTGATCCGAACGAGCATTCGAGTGGCCCCACAAGGAGGTCAGGGAGATCTCCTACAAATGCAGGTAGACGAGTCTCTCGACGCGGATCAATGTCCCCAGGGATGAAGTTGATTTACGATTCGAACCCCTGCATTGCTGAGATGGAAGCTGATAATGCTGATATCGTAGATTGGAGCATTGAGCAGTCTCTCCTGTTGCACAGGGACAACCACAATGCTGCCAGACGCACTGCAAGCACTCCGGTTCCATTCACAGGCAAGCAGCCATGGCAGGACATGTTTGCAGACTTCATGGATGACATGAGGTATAATCGGTGGTCCGAGCAGGAATCGTTGGACGAGCTTCTTCGGGCATTGAGAAATGGGCCTGGCAAGTTAGCTGTGTCGAGATGGAGAACGATGCATGGTGCCGGATCGTTTACCCAATTGGTGGAATGCGCCAGTTACCTGATCGGTAATGTGGGTAATGAGGATCCGCTTTGGTTGTTTCGAAAGAGGACTCAGAAACCCAATGAGTCTCATCGTGTGTTTGGTCTAGAATTGCAGGGTCTCTTGCAAAGGGCTAGACCACGATGGCAGTTAGATGACCCACAGTTCCTAGATGATTTGTTCTCGCAATTCATTGAGGGATTGAGGGATTCTGATGAATGAACCGCAGCCTGTGATAGTTGGAAAGCTGGAACTTCTCTCACCGATTTGTTCATGGCCATAGAAGACTATGACAGGAAACGGCATCTGCTATCTTCGAGAGTACTTTCGAGAACTTCCAGTATGGTACAAGACCCACCAGCCTCTGATACAGAGGAAGGTGATTCTGGAAAGGGAGGAGAAGATTGGCGCGGTTGCTCAAAAGAACTGCGGCAAATCTTATTCCAATTCGAATTTGAAGCGCTATCCGAAGGCTGACAGGAAAACACCTCCTGCGACCTCTGGAGCTACCAGCGCACCTTCGACTACATACTCAACTCCTAGTTCTATGGAAGAACTCTTGTTACGGTTGACTGACTTAATGTCTGGAAACCAGCAATCAGCAGGGAGGAATTTGAAGCCAAAAGTGGATAAGACCACCAGGAAGTGTTACAGGTGTCAGGCCCTGGGACACTTTGCAGCAGAATGCCCAGCTGAGAAGCCGGTACCAAAGCCTGAAGAGAAGAAGACTAGAGGGGGTTGCTCGGGATGGCAATGTAGTAACCCCTAAGGTGAATGTAGGCCAGCTTATCACCAGCGGTGCAAGCGATGAAGTCTGAGGTACAGAAGAGATTGGAAGCTTAGGAGAGGGGCCTGATCAGTCCCTTCTAGGTATGTCCAATGAACCCAGAGAAGTAGACATCCGAGAAGGAAGTGCTGGGGAAGCGACGAATTGGATACAGGAGCTGGAAGTAGTCAGCAGTGCCCGATTGTCCCCGGATCATCCCTGCTTGAAACACTTGAAGCGGCGGGGAGTAGATCTTGGTGTCACCAAGGATTTCGAACGCTTCACCGTCAACCCATCACCACTGGATTGGAAGAGTATTTGACTGTAGCAGTGAAGGGAAGGTCTCCGGAATTTCTGGTTGATACTGGGGCTACTCACTCCATGATCTCCAAAAGATTCCATGACCTTGTAGCCGATGAACCAGATAACTTCACAACGAGGGTAAACGCTCATTCGGCCGACGGTAGCTGCATGCAGACGTTTGGTAAAGCGTTTTTCGAAGTCAATATAGGTGGACAGGATTATCTCCTGTACGGGGCAATGTTGGAACCTTGTAGGGGGATGTTGAAGATAGAACATCCGTACAAGGTGGCCGTGCAATGCGTGTTGAGGAAGGTGTCTTCTGTAGCCTCGGTGGTACAGACGGTTAAGATACCCCCAGGACAGACATGTGATGTACTGTTTTCGAGTGACAGTATCTTCCGAGATCAGATGGCGGTGGTTGAACCCGATGTGGTGAGACTCCACTTGGACTCGAGAGTGCAGATACTTTCGTAGGCAGTGGCAGCAGGAATTTTATTCCTATTTCGAATCCTGGAGGTGAAGTCCGTTATCTGATGAAAGGTACTCCCGTGGGGCAGGTGATCGTTGCACAGGCAAGCACCAGTATACTCTCAGAAGATACCAAACCGAACCTTGAAGGGATGTTCGAGTTGGGTCCGGAACTCCAGAAGTTGGTGGACGATTCGAGCCTGGTGACGGGGGAACAGAAAGATCAGTTGAGGCGGGTATTGACGGAATATGATGCAGCCTTCGGGGAACCCACTGGTTTGGGGCGAACTGATATGGTGCTACATTCCATTAATACAGATGAAGCTGTGCCTTTCAAAATCCCTTATAGACGCCTATCTTTGAAGAAGAAATTGATGGCCGAGAAGGAAATCGCTGATCAGCTGAGATTGGGGGTGATTGTTCCCAGCACTAGCCCCTGGTCCAGTCCTGTTCAGATGGTAACTAAGAAAGACGGCACAATTCGCTTCTGTATCGATTATCGAAAATTGAATGGTTGCACAAAGAAAAACTTCTATCCTCTTTTCCGTATAGACGAGACTATTGATTCCCTGGGAGGAAACCAATGGTTCTGTACGCTGGATTTACAATCCGGATGGAATGAAGGAGGAGGATCAGGAGAAGACAGCCTTTTCGAGCCATGTCGGTCTTTTCCAGTACAATGTGATGCCGTTCGGGTTGTGTAACGCCCCTGCAACATTCGAAGCCATGATGGAATCTCTAGTGAGTGATCTGTTATGGAAGGAGTGTTTGGTGTACCTGGACGACGTAATTGTATTTTGGAAAACCTTCAATTCGTGCCTGGCTACTCTAGTCAAAATTTTCGAGAGGTTGATAACCAATGGTTTGAAATTGAAACCAAAGAAGTGTCACCTATTTAGGACTTCAATTAACTATCTCGGTCGGATAATATCCACTGAGGGCGGATCCTGAGAAACTAGATGTTGTGTCAGAATGGGAAAAGCCGGAAGGACCTAAAGACATACGGTCCTTTCTTGGCTTCTGTAGCTACTACAGAGACTTCCTACCGGGGTATGCCAGAATAGCTCAGCCTATGCAGGCTCTAGCTCACTGGACTCCGGGTAGAAGGAAGGAGCCTTTCCCATGGGGTCCTGAACAAGATCTAGCATTCGAAGCCGTGAAGAACCTATTTCGAACCACCCCAGTTTTGAAGTATCCAACAGCTGATGGACATTTCATACTGGACACTGACGCCAGTAACGACAGTATAGGTGCTGCTCTGTCCCAGATGCAAGAGGGGATAGAAGTGCCACTGGCTTTCGCTAGTAATACCCTCAATAAGGCCCAGAGGAATTACTGTACTACTAAGCGCGAATTGTTGGCGGTAGTAGTATATACGAAGAAGTTTAAGCACTTCCTGTGGGGAGGTGACTTTACTTTACGGACAGACACTCCTCCTTAAGGTGGTTGCTGAACTTTAAGGAAGCAGAAGGAATGATCGGTCGATGGCTGACCCATTTGTCCGAGTTCGGGTTGGAAAATAGCCAAATCCAACATAGAGCAGGGAGCAAGCATATCAATGCTGACGCCCTTTCGAGAAGACCCATACGGAAATGTTCTAGAATGGATTGCGATGATTGTGGAGCCCATAATGCTGTAATAGCTGGAGTTCGAATGCCGTATGATGTTGGACATTCAAAAGCAATGGAATGGTCCACGGAAACTATCAGGCAATTCCAGAAGGGTGATGCTGTCATGTCAAGACTAATAGAACAGGTCTCCAGTGGTGTCCAACCACAAAGACCAACAATTTCGATTGAGAACCGGGAAATGAGACAACTACTTGCTCAATGGTCTGAGCTAACTGTTGTTGACGGTATCTTATGTAGGTGGAAGATAACACCATACAAGACCAAACTTCGACAAATCGTGATACCCACTGCTATGCGAAGGGATATCATGTATTTTGTACACGGGCACCAGACCAGTGGACATTTTGGAAAGAAGCGCTCCCTTGCGCGACTCTCCAGGAGGTATTACTGGCCCGGCATGAGTAAAGATCTGCTTAGGTGGATCTCTACTTGTCCGGATTGTTGTCTGAATAAACCAGGTGAAGGCCTGGGGAAATTACCACTAACTCAAGAACTGTGGGGAGTTAGATTTGCACGCATAGCGGTTGATATCATTAGTGGCCTTAAAACCACTCCTGATGGAAACACGTGCATGATGGTGATCTCTGACTACTATTCGAAGTACACTAGAGTGTTCCCTCTGAAGGATCATAAAGCCCATACATGTGCCCATGCTTTTGTAAAAGGCTGGGTGCTTCATCTAGGCGTGCCCTTGATGTTGCATAGTGATCAAGGCAGAGAATTCGAATCCGAGTTATGGGCAGCAATGTGCCATAACCTTGCTATATGCAAAACAAGAATGAATCTGTACAGGCCTCAGTCGGATGGTCAGGTAGAAAGGTTCAACAGAACCTTGATACAAGTCCTGAAGCCTTTGGTCAACAGTCAGATGGATGATTGTGGTACATGCAATGCGAGTTTGTGGTACATGCTTATAACAGTACGGTGCATGCTTCCACCGGTTGTTCCCCCAATCTATTAGTATTCGGAGAGGACTTGATTATGCCTGCTGACTTGGTGTTTGGCGTAGCTGGGATAAACGCTGAAATACCCTGTCAGGTGATGTTCGTGGAGGCATTGAGGGATCAATTCAAGTCAGCATACGAGATGGTTCGATGTGAGCTAAGCAAATCTGCATCATGGCAAAAGGTGGGCTATGACATAGGCTTGAAACTTAGGTCCTTTTGGATAGGGGATGAAGTAGTTAGGCTACATGACCCCCTACAGCAGCTGATATTGTCACCCAACTGGGATGGTCCATTTACTGTGGTTCGGATTGTTTCAGAATCTACAGTGGTGATCAAATCCATGTTGGGGCGCCTGTATAAATCCAATGTAGCTTGTCTACGTCAGTGCCATGGTGATGTTTCAGCGCATTCGAAGTCAGGGTAGCATTCGAAGTCAAGTGACACTGAGCGGAGAGTGACCACCCCGGAACGACGTGGTCCTGGTAGACCTAGGAGACTAGTTATACCCTCAGATGAAGGAAAATCAATGCCCCTGGTATTGGTAAAGTGAAGAGGAGCCGAGGTAGGCCTAAACATTTTTTACCAATTCGAGCTTCTGGCAAGAAGGATAAAAAATGTATAAAAATAGTCTCGGCAAATGAAGGTCTGAAGGGGAGGAGGGCTGTCCAATTGACTACTGGACATCCTGTCGAATCTTCCCGAATGACCAGGTCTAAAGAACCCAAGGTAGGGTTAAGGCGCAGTCCACGGTTTGGCCAAGGGACTGCTGTGACCTAATTTGTATACACAACAAGAAGCTTCGATCCCATGATGGTAGTAGAGACCTTATTGCTGTCGAGTGATCAGAACTAGGGCAAGTGCTGGTTGTATGAATGTCCCCGAGGGTGGCAGACGGATCTATCCGGCGGGTATTCTTACGTTACCCGTGATGACATTTGCCTCCTGAAGAATTCATAACTAGTGACAGCCATGGTTCTGTGGAACTGACTCAATAAGGATTACACTCCGGTGAGCTATCCGTTCGATCAGTGGCGGGAAACGCGAGCGTCTCCCGCTGCGTTATCTGTTAGAAAAGGGCTATCCGGTGAGGCGTGAACACTGATTGGTTGACCTTTGCTCCTGCGGCGGGCGTGACGGCGCGAGACAATAAGGGCAGCCGCCATATTGGATCAGCGCCAAGAAGACGCGCAAACGCTGCAGGGCAAAGGAGGAGGAAGAGGGGTCTTGGTACCGACAAAAGTCTTCCAAAACCACATCATAACACGTCCAAACCTGGTTAGTTCCCGCTCATAGTGTCATTTGGACACGCGGAGCTTCGTTTTCCGCAATATCTTCGATTTAAACTTCGTTTTCGGTGAAAAACATTCGACTTCGATGGAGGAGCAGTACACCCCCGGTGAGGGCCTCCAGTCCGACGACCTGGATCTGTTCGGGGACGTAGATGATGGCCAATTCGACAATGCACAGGAATCGGATTACGAATCCGCCTCCGAATCCACAGGGAGTGCGATCACCGTCCGAGTGGCGGGGATCGGCACCTATTCGACGGCTGAGCAGGATGCCGTGGCCATGCCACCTCCAGAGACAGTCAACATGGGGCCGTTGCCGTGGCGCAATACCCCAAAACGAGTAGCTTCGAAGGATATCGATAACTCCACATCCACGCGGCTCAACGCAGCAGGCTATATGGAGGAAGACGACATGCCGGAACTAGAGGAGGTGAGTCAGAAAATGCCCATTCAAGCAGTTTCTGACGAGGAGATGGAGGATTACGTACGTAAATCGCTAGCCCAGCAACAACTAATGGAGGTGCTGGAATGCGATCCGCCATTAGATACTTCCCTGCAGCTTCATCCCACACTCATGGCGCAGATGTTGGATAAACTGGGGAGTGAGGGCTTTTATCGCTACGACCCTACCTGGTTAGACAGTTACGGAGGAGCGATTCGAGGAGCTTACAAGAATGGAATCTTCAGTGACATCTTGTTAGAATGTGGTACGAACTTTAGAAACCTCCAGCAAGCCAAACTAATGGAGGAACCGGTCCCCTCAAGCGATGGGAGCACTAAGAGTACGAAAGGGAAGAAAAAGAAACTCACCAAAACCAGAGGTAGTCGTAAAACTTCCCGTTCGAGTACCCCTCCAGCCACCCCGTCCATGTCCAAAGTATCCGAACCTGCCTCAGCCCAGTCCGAGTGCTCTTTGAGTACTCTCCCTTTGGCTCCAACTCCATTCGAAGAACCAACTACTACAACTGAGACTACTGAATCTCAATTCGAACCTCTTCCTAAGACTCCGGGACCTTCACCAGTCCCATTCGACAAGGCTCCAGCCGTCGTGGAGTTAACACTTATGGAAGTTACCTCGGATACTCCAGAATCAGTTGAGCAGGAAGCTCGGTTCGCTCAGGTGGTGAGAGAGTCCGATGAACTCCGGGCAGCCAATGAACATTTGCGGCAAACCCTGGAAGCTATGCAAGCTACCCCTAGGGCTCCACTCACCCGAGCCCAATCCAGGAAGAACCCCAACCCGCAGCAGAAGGGACGATCCGTGTCTGACGCTTCGGATGTGGAGGAGGTGCCATTCGAACTTCCTAAGGGCCAGAGACGTAAGGTGAAAAAGGGTGAAGCACGACAGCCCTGTATCCCTCATGTCCTGCCTCCACAAACCACAGCGATAAACATGTCTCCAACTGTGAGGTTGGTTGATGTGGTCTCCAATACGGCTTCCACCCCTTCGACACCTCCTAGGGCACCAACTAAGACGCCTTCGATGCCTCCAAGAACACCATCCAAGACTCCCGTGCAGGTTCCCATACCTGTATCCCCATCCACGTCCTCGGAATCAGGACATTCGAATACATCACCTGTAGTCGCTTCGCCCCCTCCGGCTGCTGGGGCAACCGCATCAGTAGATGTCCCCAACTCTCGGGCAGAGGAAATGATCTGGCGCAATGCTTCCGGGGGCTTTAAAAAGTTTAGGCCCGAGTGTATGGAGCATTGCAAACGGTCCAGGGACATGTACTCCTGCCCTAAGGCAATGGACTGCGAGGGTCTGTCCGATGACGAAGAATGGATCAAGTCCAACACCAACTCACCTAGCAGGTTCGGATGGACGGACAACTGGTTTGGTTGGCTTCAGGATCAAAAACAGTTCCCCGAGTCCTACTACAACCATGAGGGACGCCCCAAGATTCGATGGGCTATGGCCCGGTACAAGGCAGGCGTAAGGGAGGATTGTCCTTTAGATTCCTGTCGTACTTATTACCAGCACGAGAACCGTCCCATGCCCACTCGTCTTCGATTCATGCGGCACCTGGTCGAGTGCCACATGCACCACCGGGCGCAGTACATCTGCGCTGACACCGGCAAATCGAATAAGAAGTGTTCGGGGCTGTGGACCCTCCGAAGGGGTTGGATGATCGAGCATCTAATCCAATGTCATGGCCAAGCCATGATGTTAGCAAGAAAGAACGTGGGGGACCTCCATGCACAACTGGTGGCGGGCCTGGACAAGGTAAAGTTCGACAACATCACTATTGAGACCCCCCAGTTCGGAAAAGTACAGGTTACAAGGAATTCGAAGCAGTCCGCTGTCTTCCAGCGTACAGATCGAAGAGGTCGATTGGACCTGGGTAGCGCCTTGTATAAGGAGTTGTACGACTGGAGAGCTGCCAACACTGCATAAGTCTTCTAGTTTTGACAGCTTTACGCATTGCTTAATTTTGCTTAATGTCTGACATTAAGCAACTTAAAACAACTTTAAGCAACTTTACGCGAAATTGTCAGCAATGATTAAAGTAGGAAAATCTCGGAGTATCCTGCAACTTTAAGCAGCTTATGGCGCGCTGAATGGCCGTAATAAAAGTTGCTTAAAGTTGCAGAAATTTGATTAAACCCTTACTTGGAGGTCTGCCTAAAGTTGCAGCAACTTGATCAAACCCTCATTTGGAGGTTGCTGAAAGTTGCAGAAATATGATTAATACTGACTTGGAGTTTTGCTTAAAGTTGCAGAAATATGATTAATACTGACTTGGAGTTTTGCCTAAAGTTGCAGAAATATGATTAATACTGACTTGGAGTTTTGCTCAAAGTTGCAGATATTTAATTAATCCTTGACTCCAAGGTTTGCTTAAAATTGCAGAAATTGGACAAACCACTAATGGTATTATAGCAAATATTCACTGTAGGTGAAATAGGGATGAGTATTCTTATTCTTTTCAATGTGGGGGGGGGGTCATCATTTTGAGGATATTTCTGGGAAGCTTTGAGGCTTGGGCCGGGTGCTTGAGGCTGGGGTCAGGTAAAGGAGGCCGGGGTCAGGTAAAGGAGGCCGGGGTCAGGTAAAGGAGGCCGGGGCCAGGTAAGGGAGGCCAGGGCCAGGTAAAGGAGACCAGGCCCAGGTAAAGGAGGCTGGGGCCAGGTTAAGGAAGCTTGGACCGGTTCCTGATGGCTGGGGCCGGTTCCTGAAGTCTGGGGCCGGGTCCTGAAGGCTGGGGCCGGGTCCTGGAGGCCAGGCAGTCAAGTGGGCAGCTGGGCATTCAATCGGGCAGCAGATTGTAGCAGCAAGAGTTGTATCCAGTACCCAAGGCAGTGGTGAAGTGAGGACCACCCCAGCAGCACCCCCATTATAAGAGGAGTGCTGTCAAGGCCACGTGACCGCCGCGAGACCTCCCTCTGATTGGCTAAGAAGGTCACGTGACCTATGATATGCACTGGAGCGGATCAGTATAGGCATAGCCACAGAAGCCGCCACACCTGTCCCATAGCTGCCTGCCTCTCCAGGACGCGGACAAGGGGTACTATGCTGCCTCCTGGCGGACCTGTACTGCCACAGAGACCGCCACACCTTCCCATAGCTGCCTGCCTCTCCAGGACGCGGACAAGGGGTACTATGCTGCCTCCTGGCGGACCTGTACTGCCACAGAGACCGCCACACCTTCCCATAGCTGCCTGCCTCTCCAGGACGCGGACAAGGGGTACTATGCTGCCTCCTGGCGGACCTGTACTGCCACAGAGACCGCCACACCTTCCCATAGCTGCCTGCCTCTCTACGGCCTCCCCTCCCCTGTCCCGACCTCCCTCCCCTGTCCCCAGCCTCCCCTCCCCTGTCCCGGCCTCCCTCCCCAGTAAACAAAAAACGTTATACAACATTTTATGACGTTATATAACGTTATATAACGTTTCTCTTAGGCTCCTCACTATGGCATAACGTTATATAAAGTTTTACAACGTTATTTTGAAGTAAAATAATGTTTTCTTGTTAGCAGGGTCCCCTGTCCCCAGCCCCCCCTCACCTGTCCCGGCCTCCCTCCTCTGTCCCTGGCCTCCCCTCATGTGTCCCGGCCTCCCTCCCCTTTCCCCGGCCTCCCCAGGCCCTACTTTCAGGTTACAATTAAAGTTGCAGGAAATTAGGTAGGTGCTTAAAGTAGGAGAAAGCTGCTCGAAGCTGCTGACAAGGTGGGGGTCCTACTTTAAGCACCTTTCCTGCAACAAAAAACATGTATTAAAGGACTAGAAAGTCGACGGCTCATGCAGTGCAACCCCCTCACGGGGAAACGAAGTGAGACCAACAGGAGTCCGGCCACCTCCGAACCTGACTGTAAGAAAGTCAAGTCGGAAGCTTCGGCCCCAAAAGCTCCAACTGCAGCACGAGGGCGAGCGACAACGACTGAGCACCGGTCCCCACTCCAGGACCTGCGTCCTGACTATGGTCCGGACTTTTCGGCCCCAAAAGGTCTTTGGCAACTACAAACCCTTCGTCCCCTGACTCCTGGTAACCTGGCTAGCAGGACCGAGTATCCTTCGATGGACTCTCCTGGTCCGGAAATACAGACTGAGAGAGATCCATACAGGAACCTCCCTTCGGGTATCCCTGTAAAGGATGCCCTTCGCCAGCCGGACTCCCGAAACGTAGAGATGAGGGACTCTGAGCACTTTGTCCTGCCTGGGAAGAGGGACATGGTGGTCACTGCCACCATCAACACCCCCCAGGTGATGGAAGAGACAAAACCAGAGGCTGACAGCTCTACAAAGTCGGTGGGGCGTAAAACCCCTGCCACTACTTCGAGTTCGACATCCATGAAAACTGAGCCTGTGGTGGACCCAGTTCCAGTGACCACTTCGAACCCGGTCACCACCACACCGACGACAACTGCTAGAGGGGGGACAGCAGCAACTGTCGCTGCCTCAGTGATTACCACCACTACCACCACAGCCACTGTGCCTTTCAGGCCCATCGTGCGGGAAGAACCAGCAGTCGGTCCGGAAAGGTGGTATGATTTAATGGTGAGTGGTGAGAACATTCGTCCAAGTGTGCGATTCCCAAAGGACTACTTCGAGCCTGTGAAAGCCCCTGATGCAGTGGTGCACAAGGAGCTGTATGAACGATGGTTGCATGAGCACCAAGCCGCCATGCAGCAGTATGCCGCCTGGGTGGGGAGGGCATCTGCAGACTATGCCATAACCATGCAGGGCAAGGAGGTAGAGAGACTAAGGCTGATATTCGTGGAACAACGTATCGACGAGCAGGCGGAACCTGATAAGGTGGTTGAACTCACCAAACAACTTGAACATGCGAAGAAGGAGCTTACAACGGCCGGCGCCTTTCAAAAGGCCGCGGAGGACACTCTGGACGACCAGGCCAAAACCATGAAGGCACTGAACGTTAAGTTCATCAGAGTGTTCGGAGTCGGACTCTCTCAGTGGAGTGGATCTCTTGAGGAACTCCAAGATTTGGTGAAGGACTTGTGAGATGATTTGTGTGTTTGTTTGTTCAGTTACGTTTCTTTGATGACTTGCGTATATGATGTTTCGATGATATCTTAATAATTCATTATGTTCGTAATTACAAAACATCCATGATTGAAATCATGATTTGAAAAGCATAAACCAGGTGTGAGATGCATAATTGTCAAGAAATGTCTTCGTTGTCTAAAAAAAAAAGAAAAAAAAAGTGTGTATTCATACTTTGAAAAGTATGGGTTATACTGTCTACTATGATTCGAACCAAACTGTAAATAATGTTCGATACCTACCTTTATCTACAAAATTTTTCTTTTTGGACATAACAATTGGTATTCGGATTTCGAGAGTATATCTATTTTTAGGATATAGAGTCATATATCATTTACCTCATGTGGAGGCATATATTACTACATTCCTTGGTTATAAGAGTTGACTTCACACTTATGTTGGTTTCATGTATTTTGTAATTCCAATAGGTCACATAATTACCTCTCCCGGGACGGTTCGCCCATATAATTATTTTCGAACCATTACTTCTGTGTCATTCCGTCCTAAAAAGTCACATAACGTGCATTCCTTACCTACCTTAATATAATTAATAATCAATATTGTATCTCAACAAAACCATACGGAGCTGTGATCTCGGTAGTTAGGAATATATAAAACATATATATTCACATATATATGCATATCTTTATTAAAGATGGGTACTCACGTATCAATCTTGTCGTTATAGTGTTGGATCTATAAGATCCCTGTTATGTACATAGATATGTAAATGTTGTTTGGTGTAACAGGTCAATCTAAATCTAATTGTACTTTCTACATGTTCGTATTGAACATAATTCGAACCTTCGAATGTACCCCGGTAATGTCATTATGTACACTGATATTATTCTCCTATGTTCGAGTAGTATTTTATATCAGATGTATTTCGACCCTTGTTATAATCTGGTGGGGGTGATGTAGGGGCACGAATAATACGTGTACATATAGGTCCGTGGAGTCAGAGCGGGAAGTGCCTCCAACGGACACTAGGTGGCAACACCTACGCCATATCCTTTCGGTTATCTGGTAGCGGAGCCAGGCAGGGCACTCCAGACGGCGCTACGGAGGAGTGCCACGTCGACACTGCTTGGTCCGCGCTCAGGGTATATAAGAGGCCGAGGTTGGCTACCTCAGGGAGTTCGTCCCAGGACGAGCTCTGACCCACACCTTTCGATACCTTCGTTACCACTTTGATCGGGGCACCTACACCCCTCCCACACTATGGCTCCTGCACTAGCCATGCTGGCTCAGGACCTGATCGTCCGGCGTTGCTAACTTCGAACTATCGATAGAACCCTGTGCATCTTCGAATGGTTAAAAGACCAAGTGAACCGAGTAGAAACCTTCGTGTACTTTTGAGGCTGTGATCGAATAAAACCTGTTGCATTCAAACCGAATTTGGAACCTGTGTTCGCGTGATACTTATACGAAACCCCTACAATTGTATGTATCCACAATTGAACTGACCATGACATATCATATACCAAGGCATGTTCTTACTTTATGAAGAGCAATACCTTCCTTACTTACTGAATACTAATTGAAAATTAGGTATGGTATCAAGGTTTAAGATGGTGGGATTCTCGTTACAGTGTACTCAAACCAACTTTTCTGAAGGGTTTTACAGTTTTACGGATAAGCATCTCCACACTGGACATAGATGATTACATGCACCAATGTAGATGATAGGAAGGGATATCTCTGTTATTAAGTACCACTACAATGGAAGCATTCATGCAAACAGCAGATGATAGTTAAGGCTCAGTTACATATTAGCCTATTACAAAAGGCCAAGTATTTATGAAGAAAAATATAATATGGGATCATTATAATGTTTTTGTATCACAGGTTATCAAATCTACACTTACTAACATACCTTTATAACTTCAAGCATAGGCATACTGGTCTTTTGATCCCTCTATTCTCCTTAATTGTATATGATTCTACCCTTTGTAGTCCTTTAGGATACATATCTAAAGATGGATACCCGATCGCCAGATGACTAGTTCGCCTGTCCACAGAGAATATGTGCTCATATTGGCAGTGAGAAAGAACTATACAATAAATGGAAATTGGGTCAAATAGGTTAATATCAGGCCAAAATAGGTCAACAATATATGGGATAAGATTCCATCATTGCATCCCTAGACCCTGGAAATATGGATGTAGCCACTTTAAATGAATGTCTATCACCCTTATTTGCAGTGCTATGGTGAAAATAGTGATCCTCTGTCCTGACTAGCATGTATTGAGGCCTATTGTTGGTAAACTGTGCACTGGAGAGGCACATTGATGTTGTCATTATGTTCCTAGACCCAGAAAATGTGAATGTAGCCACTTGAAATGAATGTCTATCACCCTTATAAGGAAAGCTATGACCAAAATGGTAAATTTTGATAATGGCTACCATTATTAGGCCTATAATGGGTAAATTATGCATTGGAGAAGTCAGTTGATGTATTCATTATGTTGCTAGACCCTGAAAATGGGGATGTAGACACTTTAATTGAATGTCTATCATCATTAGCTGTAAAGCTATATCAGAAATAGTGAATTTTGGTAATGGCCGCCTTTATCGGGCCCTATTTCAAAGAAAAATGATAATTTGAGCTGGCATCCACCCTGAACTTGTTCAATATAGGTCAAACTTCAAGTCTGGCATGGATGCCAATCCCTAACATTCCATCCCTCATGTGATAAAATTTCAAGATTCTACCACCCTACTATATTGATGACATAGCCAATGGTTCATAACTATAGTAGACAGGTGACAGCTAACCAGAACTCCCTCGTCAGTGCTGGATGCAGGGCCGTATTGCTATTTAGTATACACTCATAGACATGTTGTCACATTGGAATCTGGACGAAGAAAGCGTGGGTTCGAATCCCACATCTGGTGAAACACTTTTCACCTGGTACCTTTACATATATATTCTTTTCAAAAGATTCCAAGTTATTGAACCCTGACTCCCTCTATAGAGAGGGTCATTAAAGGATGGCTCTATTGGAATAGAGAGTCACATTGGTAACTTCTTTTCCCTACCTCTCTAAATAAGGCCACTCAAAAAAAGGAGTTGTTTCTCATCACCACGCGCATCGTAAAAATCATGATTTGGGGAAACTCTTTTAAAATTTTAATTTTTTAACATTTTTGTTGAAAAAATATGTTAAAATTTGAAAAATATGGCAAATTTAGTGTCAATAATATCAGAATTGCTAAAACATGCTCGTTTATTGTTTGTGAACATGCTATGTTTCTTAACAGAATGGTAAAAGAATGGGATGGTTATTACTCAACAGGTTGATAAACGATGTTCTATTAGATTGGACTATCTATAGCTTAGGTAAATGCGGAAATGTAAAGGTACGCTTCATAAGATGCTTTGTCACAACCAGTACATCCCAGGCAATTAATTGCTATTATACACGCAGTTTAGAGCACAGCAAATCCTAGGTATTTAAACATGTGTATAGAATCTAGACGTTCTATGTTGACCTACCGCTCGAGGCAATGGAATAGAGGTTATAGACCAGCCTGTGAAGAACACTTCACACTTTACATGAACACAGGAAAGTTACCAGATCGATAGATCCCCTTCAGTTGAATATGTATAGCATGCAAATTCCCAGAGAACATAGAAGTTCACTTTACAAAGAACAACAGCTCCAAAGTCGGTGTCTTGGGGGAATTTCTGAATCTGTTTAAAATGGAAAGGCGATTGATATGGTAATCCCGCACAAGATACGTCGTATCTTTCATTACACGGCTTTGGTCTGTTACTACAGGGGCTCAATTCATAAGTTTCTACGACACAGAAGGCCATTTTACTGCTACGACCATTACGACTAGCTTATATCATACGACCAGCTTATCTCAAGAAAATCGTAGAATGCTGTCGTACAAAAACCGGTGCATTTCAAAAGAAAATTGTAGCAAATTTCCCAATTGTTCTTTTGCACAGAATACCTGTATATGGTGATTGTAAGTGGTGAAATGCCCATTGCACAACAGACGGCTGAGACAGCCTCTAAAGTCATCTCAGCTTCTGTACAAAACCAAGATGTAATGACTGCTGTTTACATGTACATTACCTTGTAAGAATGAGTGCCTCATAAATTCACAATATTACCCAGTTTTTGAAAATGATTATCTAACAATTTACCCCTAAATCGTAGTGTGTGTTATATTCTTATGCACTCTGTAATAAAAAGTTATGTTTTATCATAATTACTTTTACAACAAATTTCTAATGGCTAGTGATACGATCAAGTAAAGTAAATGTGTCCTATGATTATCATTGTGAAATGTACCACATTTTCTGTACGACTGCCTTGCATGACTCCTTCACTACGACCAGTAGAAAAAATATGATTTGCTCTCTTTTCCCTACAGACAGGTTTTTTCATGGTCGTAGCTTTTTTGAGCTATAGTATAATGTTATGAATCGAGCCCCTGCAGTGTACACGGGTTTGGTGCACTGAGGAAAGTGTATAGGGGCAAACCCTACTTTAAGCAACACTTTGACTGATCAATCTGGATGAGGTGGCCAAGATTGCTACTTTTCACCCACTATTGGTAGAATGAAATACAATGCAAAAGATTGCATAGGGTCGTATTATATCTATAATCAATAATCAATATATCATATGTATTACATTGCTTTCTAACAAATCAGTTAAATATCCTGTATTTTTTATACACTTGCAGAAGACACACGATTGAGACTCAAAAGTGTTTTCATTTAAACAAATAATTTAGCATTGCTTCAATCGGGCGCCAATGCAGTCATTACCCATTGTAAATGATGGCCTCCATTTTGAGTGGGCGATAATTGAGGATGTCTGCAGCAGGAGGGTCTGCTGCCACTGGTAGCCAGCTACCTGACTAACCAATGAGGAACAATCAGCTACCAGCACTGACCATCCGTCTGACTGAGGTCAGGCCGAGGGGAGAGCGATGGTGGAGAGGGATTAGCAGGCAGCAAGATAGGTGGTGCACCCAGTAAATGCGAAGGTCCCATGCAAATCATTTCAAACATGATGAGACTGATTAGTTGTTTATGCACTTTGTTGAGGATTTAGTTTTGAATAGAAATGGCCTTGTGAATCTAATTCTATTTAACTCATCATATTAGTCCCAGGTTGTACCTCATTGTAAACCCCTTGGAACTGTGTGTTCAATTCGTGTGTTCAGTTTGCACACTCTGTCACAGGTTTTTTCACACATAATCAGGAAATAATGTACAATGGTATAAACCAAACATTTTGTTTCTTTATTATGGTGTGCTAAAATGTGGGAAATGTGCCATCTTTGTCTCAGATTAAGCAGTAATTCTCATGGATGCCATTACACACTTTAGGCATATATAATGCTGGTTGATGCAAGCCTCAGGGAGGCATCTTAAATTATTTTTACCCGGATGTGTGGTCATGGGCCTGGATATCTGATCCATATAGGAGGATGCTGATTTCTAAAATATGACCCATGTCGGTGTAAAATCTCAAAAAGTATACCCATATTAGTGCTTAGCATAACAACTCATAGCACTATCTTACATCTAAATAGGCCTGGGTTGAGACAATAGGTACCTCTATCTAGGCAGCAGTAGGATGGATACGATTAGATGTATAGCTTATTATAGGTAAAGGATGTGGGGAGGGGCTCAGTTAATCGCCCTATCACGTTTGGTTTGAAATATCTTTATTTCACCATAATTAAAGTCATCATCACATGTCTCATTATAACTGTGTAATCTTCAAATACTACAGTCTCTCTAGCTATACAATATGATCAGGGTTTGTATCTAGAACAGTGTTAAAGATAACACAATCTGAAGTACCGGTAAGAGTCCATCTAGGCTATTGTCCCCATAGACTCCTACCGGTAGTTATACAATATTGACTCAAATGTAAGAGGTACAAAGAAAGAGACATGGATATTAAACATTTGTTGACAAAATAGTTAAGTAGACACGATGTAAATATTGGTTATATCCATTCATCCCCACTGTTAGTACAGTGTTGTGGGTTGATACTTCGGGATAAACCATGTTATTGATTATCAAATCGGGTTCCGACACACATATTGGTAAAGGAAATAAAGAAAGGAGATTGATTTACTTAGAAAACAGTGTAGGAGCAGAAGGTTGTTTTTAAGGTGTTTAGATTAGATTTTGTATTATTCACAAGTGTGTTGCTATCTTGATTATCATCTATGTACCCACTGAGTAACACATGAGTGTCCTATAACAGAGGTGACTCTGAAAAAATGTACCGATATAGGTGTACACCACTCCCCTCACAAGTTGCTGAAAAATGACCCATATGCCTCCAAATCATGACCACACCCCTGTACATTTGGAGCTGAGATACCTCCCCGGGATACGAGCCTATTTCATTCAATCAGGTCCTGTTATTTTAATGTACGCCTGATGAGTATATAATTATGTGTCTGGTCCATGTTGACCATTAGCACAATACTGGTAGTATGATAGTATATTTATCCTAATATATATACTAATCACATAAATGGTGTCAACGATTTGCCCTCTCAGTTCTGAATTATTAAGGTGTGGCATACATTTCCATAACCAATGCATCTCAGTGGAAAGATGGATGCATTCTTTGAACCACAATACATTGTAAACTTGTTGCGATACTTATATCTTAAGGTAATCATAGTATTTGAGTTAGGGAAAGGCCAAAGAACATCCCCATCATAGAACAACCAGGAAGGTGTTTCACCAGGAATTGTAAATCTTGAATATTCTATATGAGTTACGAGTGCAGAATATTTTGAGTTTATAAGTGCATTTATTCACAAAGTGATTTTCAAAAATACAATATCATTCAAATGAGATGTTGTGTCTCTATTCAGGTTGGTTACAGTCAATAAATATATTTAGTCAGTGTTTATAATTGTTTATCATGAAATGAGATGTAATGTCGTATCACATAGTATGAGAAATGCTAATGGAACTGGTTTTGTATATTCGTGATCGTATGAATATGAATAGAATAGAATGAAGAATGGTCATTTTATAAAGTGTTTCAGAAGGAATATTCTAATAGTGATCTTACAAGTGATGACCACCCCTTCCAATAGAATAGACTTCGTGAAACACTTGACCATTTTATATTCTATTCCTACCATGCGTATTCAGCACTTGTGACTGAATATTCAAGAATTTGAATCCTCCGTCACACAGGTAACATTAATGACGCTGCACTACTTAAAATATACAACATATTTACCCAATTATACATATCAACTTGAAATAATATACTCTTCATATCTGATAGAAAAGGACATAACCTGAAGTAAAGATAATTTCTCAAACAGGAGGTAGTGTTTAGCTCCATGGCTTTCAGCCTTGTGAAACAGTTTTTGGCCACTTGTATCATTCCTAATAGTGGTGTCATCACTAGTAAGTATCACTCGTAAATGCGTGTGAAACTCTGCACTTATGAGTGATGAATAGACTTATGACCAGTGTGCCCACTGAACACTCATAAGTCTATTCTAATAATGGTGATGCTTTAGAAACACTTTTGATTTGAATATCCTAGCTTTTCCGGCCTTTGTGAAACACCTTCCAGGAAACAAGGAATTATGATTTTTGAATATTCTATCTGAGTTACGAATATTCTGATAGTCATATCAATCGTATTATAAATGTGCATGGTATCCTCAACAACCACTCTTACTCAAGCGTCCTGTTCATAGTTAGTTGGGGGGCCATACAGACCAAATGTCGATATTTACATTTAGGTTGGGGTGGGGATCAATACTTTGTCTGAATGATGTATCTGGGTAATTTGATAGTCCTGATTTCATTTCTGATGTGTGCAAAAGGATATCTGTGTCGCAACAAGGTCAAATTCAAGGTCAAAGGTCACGATTTTGCTATAGAAATGAAACTGAAATGGCCTCACACATTTTGACACAGGTGCAGTAATATCAGAGATGAGGCTTATTACTCTTACACATTTATTCTCACATATATGATTGAATATTTGGCAGACCATAGTTGACCTTCCTTAGGTCCAAGGTCATTATTCTCAAGGTCAAACATGGAAAATGCTAATAATTTCCAATTTTCTTTCTTTCTAGATCTGTAGATAATAGATGGGTGTGTACATACATACAAAATTAACCAGAAGCAAAGTACTAGTATAAGCCATGATAATCAGTGTCAAATGTGTGGTTGATTAATGGTATTTTTATGATAATCTAGCCCATATCTTAAATAGATTAAAATTATATGAAATTTTTTTTTGTTTCATCAGCTATGAACAAGTAAATTATTATTACAGCCATTTCCAATTGGGTTTAGAAATCAATCTTGGGACATGCTTTAACCTCACATGTGTTATTTGTCCTTGGGAAAGGTCAAGGTCATATGTGAATGGAGGAAAGAAACACTGAAGCAGTGACATCCAAATGACTAAGATATTACAGGAGAAGAAGGGAAAAGGGTGTAATACATTTTCATCCCAAAAAAGACATTACACTGAAGGTCATTATGATCTGCTCAAAGTTGTCTGTGGAGAGTCATGATCTAAGGTCACATCAGATGCATGGTGACCTACATAGTAATGCACTATGGTAGGCAGATCCCCCCGCTCTAATATTTCATCATCTAGTAATATCAGATTGTACATATATGATCTACACTTTCTTTTTACTCACTAATATAATTATGTTCATAATTTAAGGTCAAGGTCAGGTCAGGCTTTTAGGAGGACAAATTATGGCTCTGAGAAGGCAGGTCATGCCTTTAGAAAGGAAGATTATTGATCAGGGGATGCAGGTTGGGGCTTGGGCAAGGAGGCCCTTTCTTGTGTTTGGAGTAGTTAATCCCAGTATAAGGGACCTTAACCTGAGTTTTGAATACTTAAACTGGGTATAAGGGACTAAGGACATCATCCTGGTTTAACCCTTCCTTTACCGTACACGCATTATTACCAGTTTACAGTACAGGACCGTAGACGCCTTTATGCGATTTTTTTCTGACAGTACTCTATCGCATATTGTCCCTGCATATCTTAATCCATTGTCATAAACATCCAATATTCTAGAAATGCTGGGCATCTCAACTTGGATGATATTTAACTAATTTTGGATATGATTGGAGCAATATTTAAGGCAAAAATTGTGAAAAATGTCAAACAATATTGTTTTTTGGGTGAAAAATGGTTTTGTCCAATTTTTCGTGCTGAAACAGATGGTACCAAAAGTCAAAGTCTATTTTAATGCATTCTGGCCTAAATGTAAGTTTAATGGCAACATAATACACTTAAATAAGCTAAATTTAATTTGAAATAGGCCTTCATTTCCCTTATTGGTGCACTTAGGGCGATTTGGGTATCTTATTTTCTGGTCCTTCAATATTGTTCATTTTGTCATAGATGTACTTCTAATTTGAATATTTGCAAAATTCCTTCAGTTTCTGAAAGGTTAGGCCATCCTCTAAATTCCAATATCCCACTTGAATGTCATCTTTATGTGGAGCTTGGTAAAGGAAGAGTTAACCCTTTATACTCTGGGCAGCATCTAAAATACCCTTGAAAACCCGCCGTTGCCATAGGGCAGCAACATTGCTGCCCTAACCCACAATAATTATGTGCCCAAAGGATGGGGTTTCACTCTACTATACATACTGCCATACTACACAGATACATAGACCTATCATGCCCGTCTATAGTACCCTATCCCTGTCCCAGGTGCCCTATATATACCAGTCCTTAGTGTTATATATCCGCCCTTAGTGCCCTATATCCATCCCACATCCCGTCCTCAGTGCCCTATACCCGTCCCAAGTGCCCTGTACCCATCCTAAGTGCCCTATGCCCGTCCTCAGTGCCCTATACCCGTCCGCAGTGCCCTATACCCGTCCTCAGTACTCTATACCCGTCCTTAGTGACCTATACCGATCCTAAATGACCTTGTACCCATCCTCAGTGACCTTATATCCATCCTTAGTACCCATACCCTTTCATTATTGACCTAAGATCCGTCTCACATTCATACATGCTAGAGGAATGCACGTATAAGTAGGACAGATAGAGACATGCGCGGCAGGGATAGAAGGCAGGATAGGCAGTGGGTAAGAGAGAAAGCATGCGATGAGGAAAGCACAGATGCAGGAGAAGGACACAGAGGGTAGGGGGAGGGCATAGAGGGCTGAGGAAGGACACGGAGGGCCAGGGATAGGGCATATAGGGCAGGGAAGGGCACAGAGGGCAGGGGGAGAGGGCATATAGGCCAGGATGAGGGCACAGAGGGCAGGGGAGTGCACAGAGGGCAGGGGAGTGCACAGAGGTCAGAGGGAGCATGCATATAGGGCAGGAGGAGGGCACAGAGGGCAGGGGGAGTGCACAGGGGGCAGGGGGAGCAGGCATATAGAGCAGGGGGAGGGCACAGAGGGCAGGGGTAGGGCACAGAGGGTAGGGCATAGTCACTCGGAGAGGTAGACATGTCCCTCATGCCCATACCATCCTAAGTCCCTCATATCAGTCCTAGGTCCCTCGTACCCACCCTAGGTCCCTCAGTCGCAGGTATTCGGTGTGCTTAGAGTGGGTATAACTATAGAAACCCAACCCACACTAAGGCTCAAACGCATACTATGTGACCAAAGGGTGGGTGAGAGAAAGGATTGGTAGAGTGAAACCCCATCCTTTGGGCACATATTGTGGGTTAGTGATACCCACCCTTTGCTCCTTAGTTAAGCACTCAAACCAGGATTTTGGTCCTTTAACCCTTCAACTGTTGACCTTGAAACATGTTATTTGGGCCTTAACCACCAGCCCTATGCCATGGGAATATACTACTTTGCAAGTATGTACTCCCTTGGATAGGAGCTAAGGAGAGAGGACTAAGGAGCAAAATAAATTGTATTGGAGACATAATTTACACCTTTGTGACAAGGGGACGTAGCACTCATGTTAAATATTTTTGGATTGATTAAAAAATTCTCATTCTTTGTTGCATAGCAGGAGCTGGAATTTAGTGGTATTGCTACCATAGGGCAGCAATGTTGCTGCCCTATGGCAGCGGCGGGTTTTCAAGGGTATTTTAGATGCTGCCCAGAGTATAAAGGGCTAAACCAGGATGATGTCCTTAGTCCCTTATACCCAGTTGAAAACTCAGGTTAAGGTCCCTTATACTGGGATTAACTACTCCAAACACAAGAAAGAGCCTCCTTGCCCAAGCCCCAACCTGCATCCCCTGATCACTAATCTTCCTTTCTAAAGGCATGACCTGCCTTCTCAGAGCCATAATTTGTCCTCCTGAAAGCCTGACCTGACCTTGACCTTAAATTATGAACATTATTATATTAGTGAGTAAAAAGAAAGTGTAGATCATATATGCACAATCTGATATTACTAGATGATGAAAGTAGTATAGTATGTATCGGAACGGGACTATAGTTAACTACTGTTTATTACTCAATCGACATGCAGCCAATCAGAGGCCTCCATTTGGTCACGTGACCGGAAGTGACCTACTTAGGGGATTAGTGGTGACGTCACGTGACCTAGTTAGCCAATCAGAGGCCGCCATTTGGTCACGTGACCGGAAGTGATGTCATATGACCTACTTATGGACCGGAAGTGACGTCATATGACCTACTTAGGGGACCGGAAGTGACGTCATATGACCTAATTTAGGATCACGTGACCGGAAGTGACCTGATGAGTCACGTGACCGGAAGTGACGTCACATGACCTAATGGCCAACCGGAAGTGAGTGACCTCATTGAGGATCACGTGACCGGAAGTGACCTGATTGATCACGTGACCGGAAGAAGAAGAAGAAGAAGAAGAAGAAGTTTTTTGTTTAGGAAGTGAGGGTCTTTAGGATCACGTGACTGGAAGCGACGTCGTCACATGAGTGACGCTTTAAGAGACTGCGCGACTTACTAGTAAAAGAAGACGTATGAAAATAAAAACACAACAATATTTTATTTTATTTTTTTATTTCTTTTTTTTTCAATCTTGATAAACACTCTATTTTTGAAAAGATGCACACGCTTATTTTTTTTTTTCATATCTCTAAAGGACTCGTTGTCACACCGTCAGAATGCACGCGACGCTTATAATACAAGTAGCGCACGCCGTCTTTCTCTATGGTGTAGGTGACCATTTTGTTTCGCACCACTTTGAAATTTCTATTTACAGCAATGAGAGTTTTTCGTTGGCGAAGAACATCCAAGAAGTCGTCTGGTTCCTTAGGGTTTTGTTTCTTCTGTACGCCTTTTGCACTCCATTTTTTGGATTTTCTTTCACCGGTGTCGCTGACTCGATCGTAGCAAATGTAAGTCTTAGGGTTGAGACTTAGGATCCCGTCACCTTCCCACTCCGCTTTCATAAGCCCCGAAGTTCTCGGATCGTGAAGGTACCGTCTCTCACAACATCCGCCGGGCGGCGGACACCATTCTCGCACTCTTTCCGTTTTTGTCTTCACGAAAAGCTCTAAGTGATCGTCGCACACCGCTGTCGGAAGCCACTTTCGTTTCTCTCTGAAGTACGTCTCTCTCAGGCGAGGTTTGACTAGGTCATCCAACGTGTCACCGCTGAGAGCCATGTAAAGACTGTCGGTGTCCATTTGACAAAGGGCATAATCGCGCCGATCGACGAATCTATCCAAGAAGTCGTATGTGAACTCTAACATTTTCAACTTCGCGTACTGGTATACCATGAACCCTATTTGAATAGGGAGGTTGTTCTTGACTGTTTTCGGTTGTAGTTCGACTTCAAACAGATCGGAACTCAACTCGGACGCCTTTTTGAAGCGCCACGAATTGGCCAATAGTTCGAACTTCCGACTGTCAGTGTATCTCACCGCCGTGTGTTTTTCTTTGTTGCAGATTGTTTTACCGTACGTAGCGTTTCCCATTAACTTGTAACAGTCTGACAGAATTTTCTCGTTCTCGTTCACGTCGCCACGTCTTCGCGCCGCCGTTACTTCGTCCGCGAAACCGGCAAAGGAGCGTTTAGGTAGGTATTCTACGACCAGCTGCACTTTGGTGACTATCAAACCGTGCTCTAAATACCACTTGAGAAGCGGCGTTCCCAAGAGAATATTTTTTCCGTGGTAACTCCCTATCAGACATCTCTGAGGCGTGTTCAACAGCTTTTCTTCCTGCGCAAAGTCTGACATGTGAGGTCCTATGTCCGATTTTGAAACGGTCGCGTTCTTGAAAACGGGGGTCATTTCTTCGAAGTAGTCTCGTAGGTGAGGCGGCGTAGTGATGTCCACTTGAACTAAACCGAACATTTTCTCCTCTTTCACAGCGGAAAGGATGTCGCTCTCGCTCATTGCGTTTCGAGACACTTTCAAAGCGTCAACCTTCCAGCGTTGTTGGGAGACCTTAACCCGCTCATCTCGACGCTTCATCTCTCGCCATTCGCACTCCCACACGACGACCAGCTTGTGACCTAGCGCTTTCAAGTAAGCGCTTACTCTAGTCGTTCTGTCGCGTCTCTCCTCTCTCAGTGAAGCGCACTGATATCGGTGCGACGGTATGCACTCGTGAGCGTGGAACCAACACCCGTGAAACTGGAAAACCGTATTAGAGGCCGCGTGAAACCCACAACTGGAGCTTGACGGATGTATCTCAGAAGACGCTTCTTCAGTCCTAGGATGTGTTGGCACGGTCTCGCTTCTTCGCCGTACTTGTGCTCCCTTATCCGCGTGGTGCCCTTCTCGTGAAATCTATGGAAGATGATGGAAGGACCGCCGACTAGATTTTCTTTGATCAGAGCGTGGAGGACGGCGTCGAACTGGGGGAACGTTGTGAACGCGTCTTCTAGGTTTTGGAAGAGGAACCGTAAAGTCAAACCGGCGAGAGAAACTCCGTCTTTCAACATGTCAATGCCGCGATCTTGGAAAAATTTAGCGTGATTTTTCAGAGCTTCTATGAAAGGTTTGACGTCTTTGTTGTTGTAGTGGATCAAGTAATCTTCCATAGTTTGCATCTTCTCGTCGGACCAAACTTTCTGACATGCGGCGTAGTCGGATTCGGACATTTTGACGCCCGTCAGCTTGCTGTCAAAAGCCGATCTCGGTGGCAGCGTTCTGTTTGCCAGTTTCCTGGTAGACGTCATCCATTCGTAAGGAAAGTGACCTTTCTCTTCGTTCCTGGTGAAAGCTCGCAAATAGGTCGTGTAGTTGTAACCGGGTGCCAAATAGTTGACTACGTCCAAGAAAACCGTGTGCTGTGTGTAAACCGCCAAGTATTGATTGCTTCTCTTTATGACGCTGAATTCTTGGTTTCTTCGGTCTCCGGAGGCAAAGAACGAGTGAAGGCGTATTTTGATCAGGTTCAAGTCGTAACGCCCCGAGTTGAAGCCCACGACTGGAGCTTGACGGATGTATCTCAGAAGACGCTTCTTCAGTTGAACTAACGGGTGTCTGGTCTGAGCCGCAGCGAAGCCGCCTGGAGAAGGGGTGAATGTCGCCTCCTCCAGCAGGAGAGCTTCACCTATCGCCGCATCTAACTTCGCTAAGGTCGGTCGGTAAAGTTCTAGCACAGCTTCCCCGATGACTTTGGCGTTCTCGTTTATGTGATTTAAAACTCGGTCCAACAAGGGGTCGGAATCTGCGTCGGATTCTCTGACGAAGCAGACGGGCCCCTCCCACCCCGGAAAGTCGGATGCGACGCTAGCCGACAAAGGGACGTGATCCCACAGCAGGGACACGTGTTCCGTCGACGGTTCTTTGCACGGTCTGAAGAAAGCCTCGAAATCGAAGGCGATCTTGTAAGGGTAGATTCCGGAATGTCCGTCGGGGGGAAAAATGGAGAAGTCTGCTAGCGCTTCGAAAATCGCTCTCGAATTTTGGTAGATGCCACCTACGTAGCGCAACTTGACTTGTCGGCAAGAGGAAAGCTGGTTCCTGTGTCTCTTCAGCAAGAACTCGGTGGTGAACGCCGCCTTACACTTGCAACATTCGTATATGCCTGCGTACGCGTTGAAGTCTGTGACGAGAGAGACGTGCAAACCGCCTTTCGCCGTCAGGTGTAGGTTGACTTTACCTCGGGCGGCCAGAGTTCTGGAAGGCGGTCTGATCAGAGTAACGCGTCTTCTCAACTTCCGCCCCGGCACTTGACGCGACGCGGTGTAAACCGCTATTTGTACGTCAAACAAGTTCTCTAACGCGGGTAAGTCGCGGATGTTCAGACCCGGAAAGGATTCAGGTGTGGCAGCGGGACAGAACTGACGTAACAAATCTGAAGCGCGCTTGCCGGTGTTGTATAAGTGAAAGGAAATGCAGCGGAAGATGCAGAGGTTGTCCTTGTTGGGAAAATCTAACACGCCGCTTCTCTTTCCAACTCGACCGGCCTGAGTGATCCTACCGCCTATGGGGAATTCCCCCGGTCCCATGTAAACGCAAATGTTCAAATTGGTAGGAAAAAGAACGTGCCACTTGGTGTCAGCGTCGCAAAGTTTCCGTACTTCCTCGCAAGCGACGGTGTTTTCCATCTTTGAGAGGAGCTCTTCCAAAGTTTCTGAATTAGTTATAGTAGGGAGCGGTTGTATGAGAGTTGCGTTGTTCTGGGAGGCGTGAAAGTAGCGCAGTTTGCTCTTGTCTTCTCTGTGTTGTAAGAGTAAGCCTACCGAGAAACCCACTTTGTATCTGAATCTTTGTGTCAAGTGAATGCGACGCATAGTATCTACAGCGTCACTCAACTCGCCGGTTGGTAGCCTGAAGTTTGTTACACTCACGCGAGTCCCGTGCATCCTGACGCCCGTTTGTATCGCAGGCCAATTTGCCGTGAACGTTTCCTCCCCGTTCGGTACAGCACATATGCGCGGAGGGATGGTCACCCCGTCCAGAGATTCGCGTCGACAGGCGATCTTTCAGCAATCGCCTTCGCCGCATAGAGGGCAAAACTTAGGTACTACTCTACAATTTTCTACGTGTCTCTCGTGGTTGTACGGTCTTTTAAAAATTTTGAAACACTTTTCGCATACGTACTGTGTCATGTTTTTTTCACTCAGTTACCAACTACTTAGCCGTCTAACTATCTATCTATCTATCAATCTATCTGTCTATCTATCTATCAATCTATTGTCTATCTATCTATCTATCTGTCTGCTGTCTGTGTATCCGTCTGTCGTGTCATACAGCGTACGTCAAACGCTGTGTGTGTGCGCGCGTGAGCGTTGAGCGTCTCTCATTCCGAATCTATACCGAGATATTTGAGAATAATCTCTGTTTTGTCATCCAACTCTTTGAGCGCTCTGGCGGACAGCGTCACCCCCTGCTGTGTGGGTTTTTTGTCAGGACCTTCGTACTTGCGCACGTGGACGAGGTTCTTACCGCTGTAGTAGCTCACAGCTGCGTACACTTCGCCCTCCTCATCCAGCACTGCGAACCAGGGGGTGTGATTAGGTCTTCCTTGCGCGGCCGCTGTGTCGCGTATGCGCACCACTGCGCGGATATCGGCGATGCCTGCTATTAGCTCGCGCAGCGCGTCGGCCGTGAAGTGCACTCGCTTGCTTCTGGTCAGAGACGCCTCTTTCACCTGGCCGTCTTTTGTGTAGCGCGGCCTCCTAGACAGTCTAGCCACGTCCTCCCAGATCTCCAGCGTCAAAGCTCCGTCTAAGCAGAACTCTAACCCGAGAAGACGGGAGAAGGTTTTCTCTGCTTCTTCTCGTCCATCTCGTTCTTTTTCTTGTATTTTTCTCTTCTTAGTAGGCCTTGTTGTTCTGGAACTCACCTTAGAACGTTTCACACCCGCAGGAAGAGTAACACCATCAGCGTGAGCTGAATCAGCAGCAGAACCGATAGCAGGAGCAGCGTCAGCGCTGGTGGTATCCGAGGCCTCGTTGTTGGAACAGAGCAGCCACACGCCGTCGGTGCTGAGTGTAGCGGTAGAAGATGAAGCGCCGCCGCCCTCGTAAGGTGGCGGTGAGGGCAGTCGCCACGGACCGGACGCGCTACCAGTGGAAGTGAGGTCGAAAGGTCGAAGAGGGGAGCCGAAAAACGTACCGCCCACCCCTTTCCCTTCGGGTTCTTCGTACGCCTCGTCGTCAGCGTCGTTCTCTGTCTCACCCTGTTGCTGCTGCTCCTCCTCCTCCTCTTCTTCTCGGTTTAGGGGCTGAGTGTCCGAATAGCTGTAACTCTCAGCGCGAGCGGCGTCGAGGGCGTCGGTCGATGTAGTGGTGGAGGAGAGGGGCTGTGCAACGTGCGGCAGGTCATCAAAGTCATCAACAGTAGTGGGGAGGTAAAAACCCGGTTGCCAGTACTGCGCTGTGCCAGGAGCGTTGTCGTCAGTAGTAGTAGCGGTAGCAGCAGGTGCAGCAGAAGCAGCAGCAGCAGCAGCAGCAGCAGCAGCAGACGCAACAGTAGCAGGCGCAGCAGCCTCAGCAGGCGCAGCCGTAGCAGGCGCAGCGGTAGCAGGTGCAGCAGCAGCAGCCGCAGCAGCCGCAGCACGAGGATCACCAGCAGCAGCAGCAGCAGCAGCAGGCGAGGCGGCAGTAGCAGCGGCAGCGCGCTTAGCAGCAACGTGTACCGTCGCGAGTGTAACAACGTCGCTAGCACGACGACTACTACCAGTAGTACTACTACCACTACTACTACTACTAGTACTACTACTACTACTACTGCTACTACTACTACTACTACTACTGCTGCGAGCGCTCGCTACAGCGGGAGGGTGATAAGACCAAGCGGCTGCGGCGGTAGTCTCATTTTCAGTAGCAAGAGGAGGCACTGACGCTAAACGAGCGCTGTTCCGCGTAGTCTTCTTGTTCTTGAACTTGCTTAGATCCTTGGACGGCGCTAGGTGTTGTCTTTTGCTCATGGTGGTGACTGTAGAGAGCAGCAAAAGAATGAGTGAGTGAATGGAGGTTTCCAGGCCCCTTATATACGCCTTCTCGCTTCTAGAGCTAAGCTACTTACTGACCCTGTTCAGCTGCCGCCGGCTGGCCGGCGGCCATTCACAAAGAGAAACAAAAGACATAAGGCATGACGTTTTCAGCTGGATCCCTTTCCCCCCTTTTGAGAGATCGACTGTCATGAGCTAAGCCACTTACCACCCTGTTCAGCAATTCAACGCGCATTAGCTGTATAAAGGATTAAGCGGTTGCTGCCGCCGACTGACCGGCGGCCATTCACAAAGACATAAGGTATGACGTTTTCAGCTGGATCCCTTTCCCCTCTTTTTTGAGGGATCCACTGTCATGAGCTAAGCTACTTACCACCCTGTTCAGCAATTCAACGCGCGTTAGCTGTACAAAGGATTAACGGTGATGAGCTTAGAGTGTGTATACAAAAAAAACTACAGGAGGCGTGTGGCGTGAAGCAGGACCCCCTAAGACGAACGTGTCTGTCTGTGAGTAGAGGCGTGTGCATGTGGTGAGCGACTTAAGTGTAAGACAAAAAAAAAATCACCACCTCCTGCCGTGGTGAGTAGACCGGGCCGGCCAGGCGGCGGCCGGCTAGTTCAATAGGGAGGGGTGACAGCTGACTAAGGCTGTGCATGAAAAAATCCGATTTTCACCTGACCTCTGACGTTTGTTACAATGAATGTCAGAGGGAGGGAGACGTCCTCAGGTAGGGGGTAGGAGGTAAGGCTATGGATGAGGAAAAAACACCGTTTTCAGCTGGTCTCCACGGATAGCGATGACATACCCCTCGTCATCTAAGCTCTTAAGGAGCGGAGCGGCTGAAAAAGCGTCATGCGGACAGGTAGCTAGACAGCTGGAGTGCTGTTGGAAATGGGATTAAACTCCCTCTGTATAAAAGCTCTGATTTCTGTTGGAAAAAAACCATATCGCCTCTGACCACAGTTACGTCTACTACCACCACCACCGCCACCGCCGCCGCCGCCGCCGCCGCCAAGACGAGACGAGATGGCTCAAGCTATTCCACTTTCAAGCTCGCCTTCACCGCCTTGTCCACCTGAAAAAAAGTTAATGCGGCTTGACGACGTGACACGCGCGAGGCAGACCGATGGGGAGAACAGAGAGGTAGGACAGCGGCGCTTAGCCTATAGCGACGCCTTGCTTCGTCAACTAGGTAAAGAGTTGAGCGGCTCTTGGAGAGAGTTGGGCAGTAGCTTAAAAGTTACCGCCGCCCGTATGGATGCTCTAGTAGAGCGCAGTGTCAAGACACCGGAGGAGCTGTGTACGGCGATGTTCCGAGTCTGGTGGGGTGAAACCCCGCATCGTCATAGATGGGGAGAGCTCGGTCGCGTCTTCACCCGCATTAGACGCGTGGAACTGTTGGCTCAGTGGATGTCCCTACTCCACAGACAGGGGTTGGATTTCGAAAACCCCGACTCGCGCGCGATGCATAAGCACTTGGGCACCCTCGGCAGACGTCTAGGTAGCAGGTGGAAAGAGGTGGGGGACCATTTAAAATTGTCGCCTGAGAGGTTAGATAAGATCGCTGAAGAATGCGAATACGGAGGAAGTCCCGCTGAGTGGGCCTTCCGAGTGTTGAAAATGTGGCAAGATGAAGCTGACGGTGCCGGCGGTACGCCTTTTGAACTCCTTCGAGTGTTGACTGAGGACATGGGAAAGTTTGACCTCGGCATCGCGATATTACTTGACTTTATCAAGCAAGAAACAACGAGAACGACGGACATGTGAATTGTTGTGTTTTATTTGCATACGTCTTCTTTATTAGTAAGTAAAAAAAAAAATTATAACAATTAAGACGCGTGTCCTCTTAAAGTGTCACTTCCTCCAGTCGCAGCCGATCGCTTCATCGAGGCACGTGATAAACAAAAAAAAATGAAGAGACACGCTTCTTCCTCTCGAGAGGAAGAAGCGTGTCTCTCGATTGAAATCTTTTCTTTTCTTTTTTTCTTAAAAGAGACAAACGCCCCTTAGAGTGCCCCCCCACCCCCCTAGAGTGCCCCCCTCCCCCCTCCCCCCCTCCCCCCCCCCCACCCGCCCCCCCCCCCCCCACCCGCCCCATGCATCCTAAAAGCGCCCCCCTCCCCATGCATCTTAAAAGAGCCCCCTCCCCCCCTCCCCTCCCCTCCCCTCCCCTCCCCTCCCCTCCCCCCCTTATACACTCTAAAGAACGCTTCTACCTAGTTCAATAAGTCACTTCCAGTCGCTCGTAAAACAATAAAAAATGAAAAAAACAAAAGTAGTGTTTTTTATTGGTTTACCGAAAAAAATAAGAGACTCGCCTCCTCCTCCTTCTCCTCCTCCTCTCCTTCTCCTCCTCCTCCTCCTCATCCTCCTCCTCCTCCTCCTCCTCCTCCTCCTCCTCCTCCTCCAAAAAAAAAAAAATATCACATTTTAAAGCGTGTGACCCCTTAAAGACGCTCATCTCTTCATTAAGTCGCGTGACGTCACTTCTTCTTCTTCTTCTTCTTCTTCTTCTTCTTCTTCTTCTTCTTCTTCTTCTTCTTCTTCTTCTTCTTCTTCTTCCGGTCACGTGATCAATCAGGTCCCTTCCGGTCACGTGATCCTCAATGAGGTCACTCACTTCCGGTTGGCCATTAGGTCATGTGACGTCACTTCCGGTCACGTGACTCATCAGGTCACTTCCGGTCACGTGATCCTAAATTAGGTCATATGACGTCACTTCCGGTCCCCTAAGTAGGTCATATGACGGCACTTCCGGTCCATAAGTAGGTCATATGACGTCACTTCCGGTCACGTGACCAAATGGCGGCCTCTGATTGGCTAACTAGGTCACGTGACGTCACCACTAATCCCCTAAGTAGGTCACTTCCGGTCACGTGACCAAATGGAGGCCTCTGATTGGCTGCATGTCGATTGAGTAATAAACAGTAGTTAACCATAGTCCCGTTCCGATACATACTATACTACTGATAAAATATTAGAGCGGGGGGATCTGCCTACCATAGTGCATTACTATATAGGTCACCATGCATCTGATGTGACCTTAGATCATGACTCTCCACAGACAACTTTGAACAGATCATAATGACCTTCAGTGTAATGTCTTTTTTGGGATGAAAATGTATTACACCCTTTTCCCTTCTTCTCCTGTAATATCTTAGCCATTTTGATGTCACTGCTTCAGTATTTCTTTCCTCCATTCACATATGACCTTGACCTTTCCCAAGGTCAAATAAAACATGTGAGGTTAAAGCATGTCCCAAGAATGATTTCTAAACCCAATGGGCAATCGCTGTAATGATAATTTATTTGTTCATAGCTGATGAAACAAAAACAAAATTCATATAATTTTAATTTATTTAAGATATGGGCTAGATTATCATAAAAATACCATTAATCAACCACACATTTCACACTGATTATCATGGCTAATACTAGTTCTTTGCTTCTGGATAATTTTGTATGTATATACACACCCATCTATTATCTAAAGACTTAGCAAAAAATGAAATTGGAAATTATTAGCATTTTCCATGTTTGACCTTGAGGATAATGACCTTGGACCTAAGGAAGGTCAACTATGGTCTGCCAAATATTCGATCATATGTGTGAGAATAAATGTGTAAGAGTAATAAGCCTCACCTATAATATTACTGCACTTATGTCAAAATGTGTGAAACCATTTCAGTTTCATTTCTATAGCAAAATCGTGACCTTTGACCTTGAATTTGACCTTGTTGCGACACAGATATCATTTTGCACATGCCAGAAATGGAATCAGCACCCTCGAATTATCCTAGTCCAACCCTTATACAAACTATTGGTCACCACACCAACCCCCCTACCAGATATTGGCCTGGCCCCCCAACTAAGTGCCGTCTGCAAATATAAAGAATGCTTACTAATGCAGATACCTATATGAAGTCGGAATTGTACCGATATTTCTTGATAGAAAGTATGCATCGGAACCACGTATCTCGGTGCTACAACTTAATTTCCCAGTCTTTTATTATGCATGATAGCAGGAGAGTGGGTACGTGGTCTTTCCAATAGTGCACATCTATAAATATAGACTGAATACTGCTCATTGCAGACATTCAATGGGACTGCTGCTGCAGCAACCCCGTAATGTTGTAAAGGGCAAATATAGTATCTATCCTAGTAGAGCCAATCAGAAATGTATTAAGGGGTCGTAATAGGTTGGTTCAAATTAACACACATGCATGCATTATTTGACACAGATATGTTGAGACTATACATATTGTACACAAAATTGATCATATTTAATGTTTCTATCAGATTAGTTCCATTTTGGAAGATTTCAGAGGCCATGAAGTGCAAATGGAACAAAAGCGTTCTTTTTTTCTTAGAACAGCATTATGGGATGGGAAAAGAACACTATCATAACTTTTGATAATTGGAGATTAATCTAGGTGTCATTCCCGGGGGCACTTTTCTTTCTTTTAGCTGTATCTCAATTATTAAACTCTACAGAGCTGTTCAAAGTAGCATAGTCACATAAAAATTGATGATTTTTCATGAAAAATGACTAAAATACCCTATTTTCCCCTATTTTCGCCTGTTTTCAACAATTTCCAACAATTTTCAAGTGACTATGCTACTTTGAACAGTTCTGTAGAGCTTAATAATTGAGATATAGCTAAAAGAAAGAAAAGTGCCCTAGGGAATGACACCTAGATAACTCCCCAATAATCAGAGCTGATAAAAATGTTCTTTTTCCATCCCATACTGCTGTTTTAAGAAAAAAGAATGTTTTTGTTCCATTTTCACTCCAGGGCTTCTTAAACGTTCTAAAATGGAACTAATTTAATAGAAAAATTAAATATGATCAATTTGGTGTACAATATGTTAAGTCTCAACATATCTTTAGCAAATAATGCATGCATATGTGTTAATTTGAACCAACCTATTACGACCCCTTAACTACTTTGCGACATAGTTGTTCGATTAAATGTACATACGCATGTAGTTCCCAACAGATCTATGGATGTAGTTTCCTTCCCTCTATCCCAGTTAACACAACTACGTTGGTCAGACATAAATCTATCTTGACTTTTGGTCTGAACTACGTAATTTTAGAAGGTTTATGAACGTCAAAATGTTAAGGTTTATTTATCACTCCCAAACCTACAGGTCTAATTTATGTAACTCAGACGTAAATCTACGTTCAACTGGGATTTAAACACATTATATATAATTCTACATAGTGGGATTCAGACAAAGACAAATTTACATTAACAAACAATATTCATACAAAATAACCACTATGATGTCATTTCATTCTATATAGTATATTCTTGTAGTTCAACTGAACAGCCTCATAGTATAGATCTGTTGAATAGTTTGGGCTGCAGAGAGGCTTTGTATTTCTTCTGTTACCACAAATGTGGTGTCCGCTCAGTAAAGTGCTGCAAAAGCATATTCACACCCAATGCGTTAATCTAATCTCCTTTATATATAAATATTCTATTGAATGTGGTTTCTTTGCATGATATTGAATTCATAATTAATGAGAATTTACTACTTGAATGAGGTAGATTTGTTAAAGAGATGTAACATTCTCTCCATAATTGATAGTGCTGCCACCTAGTGTGACACTGGGAAGTCATCTACCCACTTGAAGTTGAAAAGTTACGTCTTTTAACGTAGATCTACGTAGATTTATTATAGATATTTACATCTGAATGAGGTAGATGAACGTAAATCGGACATCTACGTCTGTTGAACATAAATAAACCTTAATGTTTTGACATCTACAAACCATCCACAATTACTAATATCAAACCTTTTGATTGGAAAACTACCTAGATAAACCTCTGAGCTACGTTGGAACTATGTAGGGTGTTTACTGGGATATTACCTCCAGTATAATGGTCATACTTGACTTACTTTACATTATGCTATTAGTAACTTCTTTGTTCTTCATTACCTTGGCCCACAGTGTCGGTATAAGATCCTCTAGTTAAGTGCTTTACAATTTATGCCAGAGTCTCCAGAGGAATGCCGTATGGTAAAGAATTAGTATAATATTTAGTGTTGAGTCTAATATTTTCCGTTTCTCCGGTTTTGTAGTCTGTAATACTAATTATCCACTGACTTTGAAAAGGGGATGTTTTTGCTTTGAATACCACCGTTTCTATCGTGTCAACCTCACCCATATATAGGGCAAATACTTGCTAGTTCTTCTAGGTGCGCAGACAAACGTTAAGAGCGCAATCTTAATTAAGACATCTTAAAATGTCTTAATGTGTGGAGCACAGTATACTGGGAATTATTACCTCTTAAAATGTCTTAATCTACCCAGAAAGAAAAAAACACACGAAAAGAGCCCCCCTTTACATACTAGTTGACAAGCCAATCCTACAATGGACTGTGTAGTTTAAGATAGGATTAATTAAGATAGGTTAAGACTAATTTTAAGACGATTCAGACAATCTTAATTCTGTGTTAAGGAAGATGAAGACTAATTTCGAACACAAAATGGCTAGGTGAGATGGGTGGCACACTCTATGGAGGAGTGACAGTATTAATTTTAAGACAATTAAGACCATCTTAATTCTGAGGTTAAGATTTCGCTCTTAATGTTTGTCCGCGCACCTAGGAGAACTAGCCTGGGCGTGCATATACATAGGGCCACTTAGGGCACACGCATAGTGGGCATGTACAAATGAGGCATGCATGGTAGAGTAAATAGGGTAAAAGTCTGAACATTGAATTCCCTCATTCTAGATGGCACTTCTCTGGGAGGAGGCAAGTTCCCTGCGCCCAACACACTGATGGGCCCTAATCCAGCCTAATTAAGGCGCATGCGCAGAGCATCAGGCCTGACATTTCCCGATTGATATCGTATTGTGGTGACTGATGGGAGGTAGCATAGTAAACATTGGGCTCAGGGATGTGAGTGTACATACAGACAGATATACAAACAGGAAAAGGGCCACAGTCTGACCCTCTTGTATGTGTATCTTGCCGAAATGACTTCCTCTGCAAAGAGAATCCAGCCTTCCCTGACTCTCTTTGAAAGGACAATACTGTATTCTCATTCAAAGGGTTGGGCTGTCTCTTCAGAGTCCAGCACTTAAGAGGGAGTTGAAATGGCCCCAGGTATTCAACATGAAAGATACCTGGCTCTGGCATGAGAGTCAAGTAGCCTACAATATGCTTGGTCCAATTATTCTCCTCGTGATCCTCTCTAATTCCGCCTCTTCTCCTCCTTCCGACCCCAAGCGCTCCCTCTACCTCCTCTATGCCCTCTCTGTCCTCTCTGCTCTCTATCCATCTGTATGTACATGTCTGTCTTTAACTGCATGTATCTGTCTACTGTCTCACTTATACATATATCGCCTCCCTCCCTCCTTCCCTCCCTCCCTCCCTCCCTCCTTCCCTCCCTCCCTCCCCCCTCCCTCCCTCCCTCCCTCCCTCCCTCCCTCCCTCCCTCCCTCCCTTCCTCTCCGTTGCTGCTCTCTCTTATATGTTCTGAGGTCTCTCCCCCCTCTTCCCCACACCCCACAGTTTCAGCCTCGCTGCCTTCAACGAGATGAATGGGAGGCTGGTCTGGGCCCTGACCCAGCGCGACTGGACGTGGCGATAAATGTTGGGGGAGAGCACTTGGACAGGTGCCCGCTGGGGCCGTGAGGTCATACATCACAGCAACCAGCAAAGGGCTGTACCACGTGCGCCTTGTTGTGGTATAGGTGGTGTCCACGGCTAGTCCCCAGCAAGCTGTGTCCGTCCTACTATAGAGGCACCTGCCTTCAGTCCATCCCTCAACGAGATGGCCGGGATCCCCTATACACTACTGGGTTCGTGCTTCAATGAAGAGGTAGAACATGCTGTCCTCTTCTTTTTCCATTTTCAGTGGAGCCACTTAATTGTTATAAGATATTTAACAGTTAGCAAGATTGAGAGCTGACCATTGTCTTACGGAAACTGAACGCTCACTTTCTTGTCAACAGGAAGATAACCATCTGCCCTGACCCACCTTGTTGGAAGGACCCTTTAGAAATGGTCTGTTTAACCATGTCCACCCCCTGTGTACCCAACAATATTAAGACTATTCAGGAAGCTTCTCTTCAATCTGCCACACTCCCCACCACCAACACACCGGTAACGCACGTTTCCCCTACAACCTCCACGGCCAGCAGCTGCGTCTGATAGCACCTGGCCGCCGGCTGAAAGGCTGTCTCCCCAGGCGTGGGACAGGTCTCCCTCCAACTTCTTAGGATTTCATCTCATTTTGTCTAGCTTGTGGATGACGGCCGATGCCCAAAGTGAACCCTGTCATCAGCATCATGCATGAATCGACTCTGAGCAACTCTGAGCATCTCCAAGTAAAGTACTGCTCACTGCAGGGTTTTATCAGCAGCTGTCTCTGGAGTATATGATGCTGCAGGTGCGCCCATTAAGATGTAACGTTCACTAGGGGAATAACAGTCATCAGAGGATTACAGAAAAATTGACAACCCCCCTTGACATTCCTAGAGAATATTCTTTGCGTAGGTTTTGACAATCTTTCTTATGATGTGCACTGAGAAAAGGTTGGGAGTCTCTATAGTTTTGATAGTCATTTTGCCTAGGTCTCCCAGACAACTCTGATGATAGGGGGGGGGGGTCAAGTGAGTTTGACTCTCCTTTCCCGGAGTTGACCCATCAAAAGACGGAAGTCAAAATTGACAAAAATAAGTGTGCAATGATGTAACTCTGAAGTGAGTGCAACAATAGGAAATGTTACATATATTTGATTGTTGCTATCTATATGGGAAGTGTGGTTGGCAAACTAAGCTCTGGACTGTGACCCCTAGGTAATTGACCCATGAGTCATATGGCAATATAAATAGCCAGATATTCCTTTATGAGGCAAATACAATGTTATGCATATGGCATATATCTTGCATGGCAAAAGCTTCAGATATCCCATGAGCAATTAAGAATGAAGTCCAAAATGATAACCCTGGTGTATGTGTCTTATCATGGTGAGGTTACCAGACCACGTGTAGGCTTTGTTTGACCACACTGTGACGTCGCAGCTCTAACTCGTTCCCTATAAAATGTATTAGCTGAGGCTTGTGAGCCTTGTGGGTAAGTGAGGTTATTGCCTAGGAATGATAAATAACAAAACATGTAAACACATAACAGGGTAAATGCTATGGCATCAGTTGACATATAAAATTAATCAGTGCCATACACATGGAAAACTCTATCACCGTGATTGTGTCCCTTGTGATTCCTTGGTCATCATTAGCGTCGTCATATGTAATGACTCTGAGCCATTAATTTTTTGACCTGATTACATATTTTGACCTAATTAGAGATTACGTAGTGCTAGTCAGAATGATGACAGAGGTCATCAATGTGATGACTATCGTCATTTATGATTTATTAACTTATTTTTCTGTACAGAAAGGTGTTTATCCCTAATAATTTTATAATTACCCCCTGTTCCTGTCATCAGACATTAAGTAAGAGCACTTCCACCAGCAAGATCCGAGTGTCGGGTCAGTAGCATTGTCATATATACTACAGCCTGGCCAAAAAGCAGCCCTCAATATGTTATATATTTCATACAATGGAGTGGAGAAGAAATAGACTGAACTCAACTGCAGCCGCCATCTTGTATGACCGTAATTCGGAATTTCGGTCATGGAGTACGCACTGTGCCTATGGGTGTTTGTGTGTCCCATGCCACACGGTATGGGTGTTTGTGTGTCCCATGCCACATGGTATGGGTGTTTGTGTGTCCCCTGCCACACGGTATGGGTGTTTGTGTGTATGTATACATGCGCTTGTGTTTGACTCACTAATTGTTACTGTTTAATAAGTGGAATGTGGACAGATGGTCCCTTGCAACTTTAGTCCCAGATTTAAAGGCTCCAGATTGAAGGCCTCTTTTCACATTGTGTACACCGTGTCCATTACGTATACTGACGTGTGTATGAGGAATTTGGGCCTCCAGTCCAAGGGGCCAAATGGCAAGTGGGCAAATCTATCAGGCTAACTGACAGGAGTCAATTGTGCCAAACTGCAAAGGATCAAGGATCTTAGATCAGAAATAGGTCATTAATATCAGTATGTTAAGTGCCAAACATCATATTATTGTTCTTCCTTGAACAAGAAATGCGTTCATTTATTTAGCAACAATTTGAAGCGTAATCGAAAGATCTCCTCTGAGAATAGACTGGCATGATGAGCTAAATTAGCACGGGGAGCAACAGCAATTAATGGTTAATCAATTCAGTTAAAAGACAGAACAGCACAGCAGTCCCTCGTGCGCAAAACCACATCACAGCATGAACGCCGACAACAACCGTCAGTTTCCCGCGTTTTTCTCCAACAAAATCTGCTTCAAACGAAAGATTGGCCTTGCAGACGACATTTGGTCGTCTGTACCTGAGTTTCCGCGCCAAAATGAGCATGCAGGACATGGCTGGCGGCTTGATGAGACTCTCTGCTAGCCGTGCCTACCTGGCCCAGCACCTCCCCACCAGAGGGTCATTTGGACGACATTCGGAAGCAGACGACTTCATTGGGCATGCGCACAGGAACCGTGTGTCAACGTCTGTTAGGCACGCCGCTGATGACCCCACAAATGAATCCAATCTCCGGTGTAGGAATAGCCAAGTCAGCAGTATATATGGCACACAGCTGTGTTATGTATATCGTCTGGCGCAGCAGCTTACTATAATCATAATTATGCATACATCCGGGGATATGTATACAATGTCATTTAAGAAATTTATTGTATGTGTCAATGGTCCACCTTTAACCTAACGAGAGATCTCTACAATCCGCCATTCCTCCTTGCTGGTGGCAATTGGTAGGATGGTGAATATGGTGGCTTATATAGTGATGTATGTATGGCATGATATGAAAACTACCCCCTTGTTAACCTGGTAGCAGATAAATCTGGCGGACTATTGGATCTATGATAAACCATAGACTACATGAACAACGTTTCTTTTTCTCATTTTATAACGAAGCACCCTTCCCAGTCCCTCCAGCTCCTTATGTTTGCCTTAACTTTGTTTTCAAACAACCGAGTACTTTTAACTGAACATTCCTAAAATGATTATGATCAGACACCCAGTATTGAAAAGAGTTTCTCCTGCTGTAGATGTGTGTCAGAGGGAGATGATGTGTATTGTGCCTAACACGTTATATAATGCAGAGGATTACAACGGTTATGAACATGAAAGCCTCTTCCTAAAATAAATCTAGTGCCCTGAAAGCCATATTCTCGGTTTAGATAAGATGCCTTAAACCAACAGAACAAAATCTTTGAAGTCGAATCGTTAAATTTTCTGCTAATTCTGAATAAAAACACAAAGCTTAAACCGATTATTGAGTAGAAATGGAAACAGTTATCACCCATCAACTACTACAGTCAGTCTGTTCCAACTAGAGATGACGTCAGAGGTTGTTGGTTACCGTCCGTCTCAGTAATCATTTGATTAGTAATCCCGTTAAACGGTTACCCCCTGGAGCAGTAGATCTCTTCTCACCATGGCAGAGCAGAGTATGAATGCTACGAAGAATTTCAGATCAGAACCTGTTTGTTTGGTTATCTGGTGTGGCCGTAAATCATTGATTCAACTCTATGCGACATAAACATAAGCATGCAGCTTGACATACGAAAACCGTAGCCTTGTCTATTGTGAAAATAGAGAGGTTTTGGTGGAAAATGGACTACAGATGATAATCGACAATTGCTCTTAACATGCATGTGTTAGGGCTGAGTCATTTATTACTAGCTAGGGGGGGTCCCAAAACGGCAATTTTTTCGGCAATTTTTTTCGCTCACCCCCCCCCCCCAACCGATTTGGCGAAAGTTATCTCGATCCCCTCGCCAACTACGCTTTGATTTTGAGAAATGACCCCCTCCCCTAAGAAAGAAATCGAGGGAAAAACGGATCAAGGACTTCTTGTCCCTACCTTTCACAACCACTGAATGCCTTGTTGACAAGGCTCACTATGCTTATGTGTACCATGGTTACCCATTGGCTCTGGCCAATCAGAGTCAAGGGATTTAGTCTGTGACCTCACTTCCTGTAGTCACTCTCCTAGCAGAGTGTTGCTGGACTTCCTAATATGGGAAACTATCTTAGAGCAGATGTTTAGGAAAATATAGGTAAGAATCATGTAGTCCCAGTGAATGGAGGGGGCTTTTAAGACTCACTGTAGTTGGTACAGTGTGTGTGGTGCAGTTAGTGGTTTAGCCCCTGTACAACCGTTATCTGCACTAACCAACGTTAACTGCACTAATGCACATAACGGCAGGTCATGCAACCGTTATCTGCATCAAAATGACGTTATCTGCATCAACAGGCAACCATTATCTGCAGTAAAGAACGCCATCTGCAGTAACCAATATATGGCACATCCAACCGTTATCTGCATCAATGAACGTTATCTGCAGTAAACCCAGTTTTAGGACTTCATTGAGAGGTATTACATTTTGAGTATCATATCAATTAAAATTCCATTGTCTAAGTTACCAGGTAACACTCTGCATTCCCTGCAGAATTCTTAGGGGGCATTACGTAACAGCTTGTACCTATTATGATTGCTGTATCAGTGCTTATCTCACCAGTTACCAGATCTAGCAATGGTGCCCCCTACTAAAGAACCTGCAACCTCGGTATAGCATGTGTAATGGCTACCACTTAGTGTGTGTGATACCCGTGGGGGGCACTCATTATCTTTTCTATTATGTAAGGTTATGTTGGCATGAATGTTACATTGAGCTTGTATGTATTTGATCAAATCTTATTATTGTGTTAAAAAACGGTCAACTGGGCCTGGTGTGTGAGTCCATGTCACCAGAAATCAACATGTTTTGCCTTATTTACCAGTCATATGTCCATTTGAAGTTGAAGTTGAAGTTTGAAGTTTAAAATTGATCTTTATTGACCACAATTTGGATGAGTAAGGCAGAGGGGCAGGGCAGGAGAGGATAGGGAAGGACGAGTAGGGTGCAAGGTTCACATTATATAGTCGAATACTGGGGCAGGAGGCCAGGGTAGGATAGCAGGGCAGCATGATGGGGATGAAAAATGCAATTGATACAGTTAAGGGTGATTGATGCAGTTACCCAGTGGGCACAGAACATTGAATCAACATTGATAGATGGTTGTCAATGTTGATCCAATGTTGATTCAATGTTGATTCAACATGGAAGTGGATTTTGTGCCCACTGGGTAGGGGTTGCTGTGATAACGTTATCTGTAGTAACTATCTTATCAGGGTTAATCTTATAATGAATATGGGCAGGGCAGACTGGCAGGGCAGGAAAGGGTAGGTAAGGGCACAGTGTGTGCAAAGTCTAATTATATAGGTCAATAGTAAGGCAGTAGGTCAGGGTATGGCCTGTTGATACAGATATGGGTTAATATGAAAAAGTTATCTGCAGTAACAACGAGTCAAGATGGGCATGTAAAATGTCATGAATTTTGCAATTTTCTCGCAAAATTGGCCATTTAAGGAGATTTGACTATGATTAGCTACTTTCAGTTGAATGAATTTTGTTGAAATTTTTACATTCTTCTTGCCAAATTCACGTTTTTCTTTGTGAAATTTGACGATTTCAGGATTTTTTTTTACTTTAGCCTGAAAAGTACCCAGAAATCGACAGGCGCCTCGACTCGTGAACTATCAGATCGACCCTAAAATAGCCCCAAAATGACCCAAAATATAAATATTTTTTCAAAATTGCATGAAAATTTCTAGGGTCGGCCCTGTTTTGTTAGGTAGGGTCGGGTAACCTGAAACAAACCTTTTTTTTAATTTGGCCTAATTATCAATCATCTTACATTACCTTATTCTGACTATACAATCGCTATTTACTTCCTAGATACTCCCAAATAGCCCCTGGATAATGTCAGACAAAGACCATATTGGCCGACAAGTAGACTTTCATTGATGCAGATAACTGCTTTTTGCAACACATACATTGATGCAGATAACGTCATTTTGATGCAGATAACGGTTGCATGACCTGCCGTTATGTGCATTAGTGCAGTTAACGTTGGTTAGTGCAGATAACGGTTGTACAACCTCCCCCTATATCCACCAAGTCCCCCCACTCCCCCAGCTGGAAATAAATGATTCGGACCCAAAGAGCATACATAAATTTAGTATTGTATTACAACCGCATATGCAAAAATTTACATTTTTTTGAAATTTTAGGATGTTTTCTTTCCAAAAAAGAAACAAAGAAAATGATAGACAGGTTTTTATTCTATGGGGGTATGAGACTGAATAAGCCTAAAGTTCACTGAACCTATATATGAGTCAATCCATTAATACCCAAGCCAATTAGTATGACACATTGGCTGAACCAATTGCTATTTCAGAAAGCAAACTAACAATAGCTAATTTGGTCCATACTGGTGGCGAAGAAAGCGGGCCTTGTGAATCTCACTGCAAATCTAGATATGAATTAAAATGTGAATTCAACCATTAAAAGGGATACTGTCCTCAGAAATCATGCCCGGGTAGAGATTAAACATCTGGTTGAGATTGTAAATGTTTTTCCTTCCTGGCATTTTCGGACAGCCTATGGATTCATCTTATTCATGAGCTATACCTTTTTAGATGATGAATATGACTATCTGATACACAGGGGATTCCTCGAATGATATCATATATAAATATATATATATAAATATATATATATATACATATATATATACATATATATATATATATATATATGTATATATATATATATATATATATATATATATATATATATATAGTAACGGGGCTATATAGGGACGGATAGATTACTTGAATTCAGCACCGTCTACACTACCAATATTGTCTAACAGCTTACCGCGTCGGGAGTCAGACCGCCACATTAGTCTACATATGACGTTAACAAGTGGCATGACGTTACTAGCTGATGACCATTGATGCCTATAGCAGCGATAGGGAGGGGTTCTGAGCAGCTCGGTGAGCTGCTTGGCCATAAGGATGATAGCGGCCTCATCAGCATGAAACCTGCATGTCCCTGTGAGCTACTCCCCAGGCAGTGAGCGGCTCCCTCAGCCCCCTTTAAGTGTCACCCCACCTCTAGTATCCCCGACGGGGCCTTCCCCTGGCTTCTCTTGCTTCTTTGATGGCTTCATGTAGCGAAATGGGACATGGCTTTTGACCTATTGCTCCTCTGCAGGGCCGTAAAAGAGAGACGCATTGAAATTATTCCATGGTAAGAGGGGATCCTTTTTCATTTATTATTCCCTGCGTTGCGCCGTGTCAGCCTTTGGAATGATTCTATTTATTATTCATTCCAGATGACTTTACTTACCGGAGGATATAATATGTACATTCCCTTTAAAGTAAGGTTTCCTTATTAGTGGTATCAGACTAGCATGAGCTAATTATGCCTTTGTCGAACATTTCCTTTCTGGCAATGCCATCTCGTCTTATGTTGGAAGCTCATCTATTGAATGGAGCAAACTAGAAATCAACCGCATAGAAAACCATTCAGGGGGTGACCATTACATGCAACACCAGGACAAAGGGGTGGGTGGCGGATTTTAGGGGACCGAAATGATTTACACACGCTCACGCGAAAACGCACAAACGCCCCCATGTTATTAAATTATGACCACTCCCTTGATCAATCCGTTGAGTTTGTAACGTGTATTTATTCATCAAATGATTTTTAAAATACAACACTATCAAAAAACACATGTTGAGAATATCAAGGCTTAATACGATATAGGTGTAAAGTAGATATTCAAAGGACATGTATGTTAATTTTGGCTATTCAATATGCTGAAGTTATGATGTGCTATCCTCAGACTCTTAAAGGTTTACATAGGTGTCCCTGTCCCCAAGGCAGTGTTTAAAGTTGCCCAGTGATTGGCTGTAGTGCGGTTTGCTGAGTCATAGGCAATCATACACTACTTCTAATTAAACAGTCTAATACAGGCAATCAAGTATTCAGCAATCAAACAAACAAACAACTAGAAGAGAAGATACGTATACTTAACTAGAACAAGTGCGGGTTGTCTTCCCAGACCATAATTTTGAGTACATGAGCATGCCCTGTATGGCTAAGAATGCATGTAGTTCTCAGGTTACATGGTCTGAAATTAGATAAAGGTGGCAGCTCACAGACAAATGCAACGTATCTTTCAACATAGAATAACATTATAGCGAAGTCATGTATGCATACAGTGTCGATCTTGAGTCACTGCATTGAACCCATCCACTTTTCAAATGACATATATTTTTGTCATCAATAATAGAGTGCACACGTCAACCATATGACATATTAAGGTCCCTGATATGTGTGCCTAAGGGACTAAACGTTTGATTATCTCAGCCAAGCACGAAACTCATTTCGTGGAGACTTGACACATTTGAACCTGTTAATATATCAAGGGATTTCCTATGGACTAGGAGACAAATGAGGTGCTGAGAGGCTGGGCTGGGTGGAGTGGTATACTTTATCCTGTGTGGTGGTGACGTGGCGGTAATATTAATGGTGCCACCTCCGCAGGAAGGGATAAACCCCCATACACGGCCAGGTCATCGGTCATCTGCATCCACGCCCACCCGGCACCCCCAGCATAAAAGACATCTCACAGCCCAATGAGCTGCAATGAGGATCCCCAGCTCCTGACAGGAAATTACCTTTAGTCATGATTTCCTGAATTTGTGGTAGTGGTAACTTTGGTAAAATGTGGCATTTATTTAGGAATGGAGGTGGATTGTGTGATTCATGACTGTCGATCCAGATGGGGCAAAAACAACCTGGTGACCTGGGTCGTTTTGAAGACAACTTTCGACCTGGCAACTTTTAGACAAGATTGAGAATAGGACAAAGTGTCCAAGAGGCGACTTTGTGACCGGGGGCCCTTAATTTCGGCGACTTTCCGTCCTCAGGAGGGGGGGGGGGGGTCACACCCGTAACTAATGTGCATGCAATGATTATTACAGATCTATATGTGGAACTATGCATATCACACATCAATCTGACCACTACAGACACATTTTATAGGGGTTTGACAAATGTTTAATGTCATTTGAAATAGGTCGTTTCTACTGATCGCCACATGCAGCATGAGCAGGTGACAGTGACACTATAAGATCTATTCACACAGACATAGACCGTTATCCGGAGTCTCACAATGACAAATCTCCCCCAAGAAGTGAATAATGTTTTGCAGGACTTTGGTGTTCAATTTGCGTTCTTGTCAGTTGTCAGAAAAGAGTAATAACATAATGAAAACCTCTCTGAAAAGTTGCCCCTTTTTTGCTGCATTGAACCATACATTCAAAAAGTAAACTTGTCTCCAGACTCTTCTAAGTGCATGACTGTCATAAAATAAACGAGTCAAAAACTTGTCTAAGTCACAAGGAAGCGTTCTCTAGTTGGAGATAGAAGATCCACTTGGCATGTGCCAGCCCAAAACCCGACATTTGCTAGCTCCAGATTTTATTTATGGGATGGTAATCTGATAGGTTAGACAACTTTTGACTCGTTTATTTTATGACAGTCACTTAGAAGAGTCTGGAGACAAGTTTACTTTTTCAGTGTAGCTCCTTCTCCTCTGAACACCATTACGGGATGGGTACAGGATATGATGTTGACCGATGTATTGTAGGCCTTGTTAATTGAAAATACATTTTGCACTCAGTTGCAGTGATCGTTTCTAAAACGACGGTAAGTAAAGGGACCGCTCAGCGACAAAACAGTCCAATTCGATCCTAATGTAGGGACAGGGTAGGGTGTTACATGGGCCGCGGAAATGCGTCCCCAAAGGGCAGTTATAGGTAGAATACTGACATGGTTCCATATATATATATGCTTCCCATAACTTTAATACATTCTATAATATTGGTTGAGCCCTTCACTTAATCCCAATGAACGTGTGCTCTTGATAGACATATTTATTATTATCTCATTTAATTTATTCTTATCTTAAAATACCTGTAAATGTGCAGTTACCCCTTAGTTGGCACTGCATGAGTGGGTAGCCTGTGGGACCTGCATCTGCAGTAGGAGAGCTAGACATGGCCTCAGTCAATATCAAATATGGGAGAATCTATGGAATTCTAAATAAATTTAAAGCTACTGGCAGTTTGCATACATATTGGGGTATCCCAAACGAGGTGCAAATTTTTGTTTTAAGCAATAGTTTAGATTTTGTGACATATTATGTCAAAGAAATTTCACCATGCATCAATGTATTAGAAAATGTTCATCCATATCATGAAACTACATGTTCCGATGGATAGAATGCATCCGTAAAACATGATATAGCTAGAGCCAAATCCCCCATACTTGAAGTCAAAGTGGCCCTATATCTCCCCCATAGTCTGAGTAGACTTATGGTCTATGGAAGAACTAAAAATCCTTACACAGATAACACCTTAAGCATAGATAGTGAAAGACACATAATCATATATGATAATGGCGAAATAGTCAACAGTCTATTTGATATACCTTTTGGGTTATTAGATTTTAAACTGAATGGACATTCTACTCTCAGTGCCTGTGGCAGCCTACAGGGTGGTGATTCAGCCCTCAGCACCGTACAGAGCAGCATATATAGAGCAGCAGGGGTAAAGATATAAGGACTTTACAGCACTCCCAAACATTTAATATTATATATAGGGTAAGCTCACCTATTTCCGACCTAGCACCGTGAGTCGACCACCTGCTGCACCATATTGTCAAAATCAGATGCTATGCTGGGTAATGTATGTTCATTGGGATACAAATTGATGTGTTATTGCCCCCTATTATACCATTATCATTTACATATTTATTTATTTTCATATACATATGATGTGTTAAAGTGACACTGTATGACCTGTTTTGAGATGAGAAAGACTATGAATTCTCCATCAACATCTGTTTTCTTGGCTTGTTTGTATCTATTTGTCTCATTCAATCCACTGTTCAATGAGTTCATATGAATGAAGGTATTTCTAATAAACATGAATAAAATGTAATTTCATTAAAATATTTTACAAGTGACCCATCTGGACTCACTCATTTCACCATAAGTCGACCATAATTTCACCATGAGACGACCTCAATCTACAATGTGTTAGCTGGTCCCCAATAGTAGTGCTGATTCTGCATGAAATCCTACATACTATACCTACTTTATACAATGCCCCAAGATCAGGAAAATTACACTTACGAGGCAAAATAATGATGTAGCACAATTCTGATAACACTTTACTAAGTAGTTTTAGTTTGTATAGATATAAATTCAGGGTGCTTTATAATCTTTAGATGGAAATAAATCTGGTCGACTCTAGGTGCATTTTGGTCGACATTGAGTGAAATTAGGCTATAAGAAATTCTTTGATATAAGGCCAAAAATGTATATATAATAATCTGTATGGCTTTATAAGATATGATAGGTAGGGAAGATTGGACCATCCTCCTTCGTTTGGTATTCCAGGCATGATTCCATGACGATGTCACATAGTCTGACTTCTCCTAATGGTCATGAAAAACTGTGACAGGAAGGGTCGACTTACGGTGAATCTACCCTATCCTTATCCTGTTTTCTTCATTTTCTTTGGACAGCTCTATTCTCTTGGGACCAGTATAGATGATCATAGTTCATTCTCGATGTAACACCCTACCTAGGGACTTCCGTTGTCCACCAGTGGTACACAGAGGAAGGGTAGACCGCAGGCTGAGGGTGTAAATGACTGTAAACGTTGTGTGAATAGGGCAATAACAGCACATGTGGATATGTGAGAATGTTAAACCGGAATGAGATGCACTGGGCAGCAGCAGGGTTATACAATATAGGGCTGACTCGATATGATTCCAGAATTGGACCGCGTTCAAGCAGTTTAATCTTAGTATTATTACGTAAGAGTCTAACTGGGGCCACCACATGGTCTGGATTCCTCGACCAGAGGTACACTGCAAAAAAGGTGTTAGATCCTAAACACAATCCTATACACATTCCTGCCTCGTATTTGTCCACACAATATGTTCCTAAACATGTTTAGACCAATAATATATGTTTAGCTCAGTGCTTAGAAATGTATATGCTTAATTCAATGTGTTTAGGAGAATGAAGTGTTTAGAATTCAAGAATTTAGAATATTATTGTGTGTATCTGTCAAGTGTTTAAGGATAAAAGTGGTGTATCTAGAGACATGTAGATTATTATTATGTTTAGATATTTACATTTAAATAAATTCATAATAATCTTATTTCCACCTAGTGTCTTGAAGAGACTTTTAGCAGTCCCTCCCCTCCCGTAGGGCAATATATGCATTACTATTTCACATAGGCACCTACTTTAACATAGACACAACCTTGAGTCAATACAACAGACCTTCAGGACAGATAATGCTTTATCCATTCTTAGAGTTCTTTAAAGAGGTGTCTATATAGCAGATCTTTATTTCATCATAATCATAGTGATGTACCTTTTAACCCTTGCATCCTGCAATGCGTATTATTATCCTTTTGTATCCTATGCAATTTAAGTTAATTACCTCAGATTTCAGCACTTTTTGATCCACAATAATGTTTGAGTGGCTTCAGTCAACCACAGAGCTGCCATCTAAACAGAAGAATTCAAAGACACAAATCTAGTAAGATGTTTAAACGTTAAACATGTTTAGACCTAAACATGTTTAAAACCTCAGCACCTTTTCTGCAGTGTACATCAATACCAGCAGATGTTTTAGTCAGCGGCACTTTAGCTTAGTAGTTGAACACAATAGGTGTAGATCAGTAATACTTATGTCACGGCTATCCCAGGTTAGTCATAGGGACATTGGTCAGACCAAGTGCTAGTCAAAAATGACTGAGTTAAAAACAACAATATGACTAATGCCTTACTTAAAAGGACTTGGCCTAATACTCATTGAAGGGCAACCAGACAGCATTAAAGGTTGGTCGTATAGAGAACCAGAAAATGACTAACTACGTGAGGTTTTATCGACTGATTTGTACGGACTAAGTTATGGAGCCTAAAGATCTGTGTAGTTTAGCGCTTGCAGGCTGATGTCATAGCCACGCACCACTATGTGGGCATTATGAATCTAAAAGTGCACAGTCGAGCAAGATGCCTATTACTCTGTCAGATCTATTATTTAAAGTAGTCTTGTCCAGGCACCAGTATACCATGAGGGAGTAATCCCTGCTGAGCTATAGCTTCTCCTTTATTCTCCTGCTACACGCCAACGCTGGGCACCTGTAGGGGCAGGGGTGGAGGGAGTTTAGGCTTAACGAGCCTGTAGACTTTGTAGTACATGCTACAAACATTCAGCCATACAATAAACAATAACAGCCAAAAGCATGACTCACCTTTCTCAAGCTACGACTCCCGGCTGATATGGGAGATGAATGAAGCCTCCTGCTTCAACAACACCACCCAGATCCGCCCTGCTTAGTTATTAACACCTAGTGGGGACTGGTCCTAAATTGACGCTGCCTCCTGTTGCTAGGGTAGAGGGATGAGGGTTAGGTGCCGACCCCGTGCCGTGCAGCTTGGAGATTACTTGCAGCGTAGGTTGGATGGCGCAAGACAGAGCTCTACATGTGAAGAGGCATTCATAAGGACTCTTCCAAGAGCAGAACGCCTAACACCTGCCTCAGATATTAATGGCCGAGGGGCGGGCCAGCCCCGACCGGCAATTATATCATATATCATTCACTCTCATAATGGTTGGAGGGGGGCCACGGACAGCCAAGGTTGGGCTTCCCCTCCCCCTCCCCCTCTCCCCTGCTACACACCACCCACCGGCCCCTCCCACTGCACCCCCACTCACCCAGCCCCATCTACACCTAACCAGCAATAAACCCTCCTGAGGCAGTCGCCAAATTGTGTTGCCTGGTTACAAATTTCCTTGCGTGTTCTTCGCCGGCCGACCTGTCCTCCAAAGCAAGCCTCGAGGTGGTCTACGACCATATTCTTACGGGCTTCAACCTGGCCCTCCGCCCCCACAACACACCCTGTCCACCATAATGTTGGGACCCACTCCCCTGCCTTAATTCTGAGCTGCCCTGTGAAGGCTCATGAGCAGCTCCACTCCTCCTACTATCACTGAAGCAGGGTTGTCTCCACGTTGTTGATAACCTCCACCCTTGGAAGCGTCCCTAATCAACAACACACATATATCCCTGTCACAATTAGAAGACTGGTGTACAGTTTTATGTGTTGCCTATTGAGCCTAGTGAATGGGCTTTAAGTAACTTCAAATGAGTCTGAAATAAAGACTTGAGTTGAATTGAATATACATGTGCCTCATAATACAATAGCCGCTTTTGGATGATGTCCAATGAAAATTATCTGATTTGGCCCTTTGCTTTAATTTGCATTAACAATGTGTTGAGCGTGTATCCCTTACAGAATAATTAATATCGACAGTAAAGCATGACGAAACAGGCAATGCATACAACGCTAATCACATGCAACATCTTAGAATGTACATGTATAGGTCCCATGGGGTTCTGGTATCTCATGCCCATGCCTGTGTACCATAGCCACATGGCTGCTCACGTGCTTAGAGCTCATAGTTCTAATGTAGTTACGCCAATGATACTAAACCTAAATTTACAGTCCACATTACAGTATGCCCGCAGCCTACCCTCACAAAATATAATCTGTCACTGCCTGCCATCACAAAGTGTCCACATAATACAATATGTGTCCAGCCTTCCTTCACGGAGTGTCCATAAATAACAGTTTGTCCTCATCCTACCATTACAAACTGTCCACAAATACAGTTTGTAGATACTCCACAAGACATGATATCCACAAAATAAGTTTGTCCATGCCAAGCTATCATAAAGTGTTCGCAAATACAGTTTATCCACAGCCTACCACCACAAAGTGTCAAACCACAATTTGTCCACAACATTCTGTGCCACAGGGTCCACTAAACACACTTTGTTCACACAAAACCATGACAATTCGCACTTTGTCCACAGAAAAACATCACATGGTGTCCACCAAAAGCACTTTGTCCACACAAGATCACAACAAAGTGTCCAAAAAGCACCATCTCTTTATCACAAATATACTGTGACACAATATTGTCATACATTGTACCTGCTTTTGTCTGATCTTCCTCCTCCTCTTCACCTTACAGTTGTACTCATTTAACCCTTGGGTCTATTTTTATCTGAAAGGGGACACACTAGTAGCAAAACCATTCGTATGGTTTTGTTTACTTTGCACAGCTAAACACAGTCATTTCAACTGTATTTCCTGTGCCAGTTTTGTGTGGCCTACTTTATAGACATTTTATGCTGCAGTTTTGTGTCCTCTGTGGACAATTTGTGATGGTTTTGCGTAGACCAAGTGTGCTGTGTGGCCACTTTGTGATGGTTTTATGTGGACAAAATGTGCAGTGTGGACACTCTGTTATAGCATGCTGTGGACTAAATGTCTTGTGTGGACAAATTGTGACGTTTCTTTGTGGATACATTTGAGGACACCTTGCGCTAGTTCGATGTAGACAAACTGCATTTGCGGACACTTTGTGATGGTTGGCTGGGGACAAAGTGTATTTTGTGGACATTCTGTGATGTTGAGTGTGGACACACTGTATATCATGGACACTTTGTGATGGAAGCAGGTGGACAAACTGCATTTTGTGGACACCTTGTGATTGATGGCGGAGACAAACTGTATTTTGTGGACATTTTGTGATGCAAGGCTGTGGACATAATATGAGGTGGACACTTTGTAGCCTGTGGACAATACGGGGCACAACAAGGTTCCGCGACTGTTCCAAAACAGCTGGAATAAAACTTAACATTTTTCCTTCTACAGTAAAACCAAAGTATGTTACTAAATTGTAGAATGGGAGTTTCGAAATAAATGAGACTTCCCATTCGAATGTGCAAAATGAGATTATCAAATTACATAACAATCAACGGGGGGGGGGGGTGTTGCAGATCACAATAGCGTAAGAATGGGTCAACTAAAGCACAAGCACGTGCACACCAGGATCCAAAATTCGTAAAAGAACACATGCACACCATGCACAGTCGTAATGGAACACCATGCACAGGGTGCATATTCGTAAAGGAACACCATGCACACCATGCACATTCGTAATGGAACACCATGCACAGGGTACACATTCGAAATGGAGCACCATGCACAGGGTGCACATTCGTAAAGGAACACCATGCACAGGGTGCACATTCGTAAAGGAACACCATGCACAGGGTGCATATTCGTAAAGGAACACCATGCACAGGGTACACATTCGAAATGGAGCACCATGCACAGGGTGCACATTCGTATTAGAACACAATGCACAGGGTGCACATTCGTATTGGAACGCCATCTACTGACTGGAAATTACACTACAGGTCTGAGTCTATGTGTCCAGGGGATTGTTTCTTAACCAATATTTGATAGAACAATATTTTTTGGTGTTTCCTAACTCGACATATTAGTAATTCAGCTACATCAGTGCTACACTAGGGTTCGCTACACTAATATAGCTCGCTCTCCATGAGTGGCTGAGACCGTGGTTACTCCACGAGCAGGACCCTGGGCATTCTGTACGAGACTAAAGGTGGAGTGCAGAATGCCCAGGGTCCTGCTCAAGGAGTAATCACTATCGAGGTCACTTTTAAGTGACACTCTCTGCCTATTTCAGGTTATTTCAATTCAAAATAGATATGCAGATCTATATGTATTCGATTTAGCATTTTGACTGACATGCATAAGAAATGTGTGGAGGAGTGTGTGTCAATAACAGAATAAGGAATTGTAACAATAAAGGATGACAATATAAGCACATGTACACACAGCTAATCACATGCAATATCTTAGAATGAAGCTCTCATGGGAATTTGATACCTTAAGCCCATGCCTGTGTGCCATAGTCATTGAGAAACCGTTATTTCACGTGTGTAGAACTAGTAAAGTATGCAATTATACTTAATTACACTTTATTCCTTGAAAGTTAAAAGTGATTTAATATGGGGCATTGAGCATGCAATGGGCAGACAGAGACGTAGGAAGCAAACCGTTATTGGGACCCACCTGAAATAGCTTTAGGCATTGGCCTGACCTGGGATATATGAATGATGGGGTATTCACAAATTTATATATTAAATAATTATATAGAAAAGTTGTGTTTAATTTAATTCTGGTTTGGGGTCCAGGCCTCTCGGCTCCCATTTTTTCCTACATGGGAGAGGTACGGTTAGAATTGCTCACTGCATAAGTATTATAAGCCTTGGACAATGGTTATTATCCGCGGCTGGTGCATTGGACAAAATACCCTGTCCTTGGCTTATAACACTAAACCGCAAGTCACTTATCCTTAGGACTGCCAGTACTTTCTGGAGGTGCACTGCCATAGCGTATTGTTTCCAATGCAAACGCAAAATCTTGGCTTTCAGGGGGCCCTTTTTACTATACACATTGGCCCGCTATGGCAGTGCTAAGGATATACCATATCTAAAACATATGCAGTCTGCATCAGTGTATGAATAATCACAATGTGTTTGGTCTTAGACTGACACTTTAAATGCATCCACATATTTAGAGGTATCCCAGGGCTTTAATATTTTACCATAGCTATGCAATGCCCTTTGATATGGAAAACGAACTGTACCCTGCTGGACTGGGCAGCAGAACCTTAGAGTTCGCCCTGGCTTATATCAATGATATTGACTTGAGACACCAGGAGTATATCCGACATACAGCCCGCTTTCATAGACTGATTATGTAAAATAGCCTGATTACAGCTCTTTTTCCACACATGTGGCCTAGGAGGATATCCTGTATAACCCTCCTAGGAGGTTATATGATCATCAAACATATCCTCTGTGTGTTCTCATAGAAATACAATGATCAGGGCACATGCTTGAAGAGTGTAGCCTCATTCTGATACAGCATAGCCATATAAAAACTAACCATGAACCAACACTCACAGCTGGCTTCTTGGGTGAAACTCCTTGAGTACATGGTACTTCTGGTTTGGACTTCCAGAATCTGCGTTCGAATCCCATGTCGAGCAGAACTTTTGATATGCCTGACATACATTTTTTATTTCTTTGGCTATTCAGATATTTCAAGAAAAAAAAGAAAAGAAAAAAAAGAAGAAAGAAAACGGGGGTGCGGGGGCAGAGCCCCTAATTATACAACAGCAGCACCAACTAAACAGCACTCTTAACTTTATCTAATGGGACAATACCTCACCAACATAGGCCCGGTCAAAGATGCCACCGGTCAAAGACGCCACCGGTCAAAGACGTTTGAACTGTTACAAACTCATGAGACTGAGCCATCATTGCATGAGTCCCGGTGGAGCAGTCGGTTAGCTGTTGGGCTCAATGTTCTGAGGTTGTGGGTACGGATCCTGCTAGATACCTGGGCTCTCAAAGAGTAAAACGAGCTCTTAAATATAACCACCTCCTAGGGGTGTATATACATGCAATGCAGAAATGTAGAACTAGCTGCCCACATTGTAGAGTAAATATGTGAAATGGTTTGGCACACTTCCGGCAGAAAGCATGAAATTCGATATACAGGGGTTTTAAGATGTGCTGAATCCAATTCTAAGTGGATACAATCATTCTTATTAATGTGTCTACATGTAAAACAACATTGAAAATATAAAGTAAAAATCAGCTTGAAGTTCTTTAAAAATAATTATGTATTTTAGAACCCACTAAAATTCAAATGATAGTCCAGACCAAAGGCTCAGCTATACATGCATATGTTCACATAGACGGTTATGCTTAATAAGGTGGGAATTTGCATGTTAGAACTACAGCTAACTACTTTATAGCTGTACACTTCATTTGGATAAACTTTATTTGCATATAGGTCAACAAACCCTCATCCTAATCACACTTCTTGGTTGTTTAAACGTTTTTGAATTATATCAATTATTACGATTATTAACTGGTACTCTTAATTGCACGAATTAATCTGTTTAATCCTTACCCAAGGAACTGGTAATTAACTTATATAGGTCTATATAAATTTAGAAACCATTGTGAGGTCACCCAGTTTAGGCAATGGTGTTTGGGGGGAGGGGTCCAGATCCTCATGACATCCCCTCAGATCCACCCCTGAGTATACTGCTATACGTATTGGGCTTTATAGAGGAGAGGAGGGGCTTGTGGGACAGGGCTTGATGGCATATTGCTACCTCTTGTTTCCTGTTTCAAAGTCACAGTATTTGGCCAACATTATGGTCGGAGGGGAGGGGGGTCCAGGTGATTTGAGTATCTACATATATGGAAACAAGGTGTGCATGGTGCAACAGGGAGTGGGGGAGGTGTCAATTCTGGACAAAATTGTATGTATGTAATTAATGGATGGCCCCGGGATGGCCCCTTGTATGGAGGTCCAGTGTTATGGGTTTCTGACCTTTGACCTTGGTTTCAACCTTGTCCCCCCTAGATACCATCATCGAGACACCAGATTCGGCATCAGCATCAATATATTACCCTAGTTAATCTCCCATAGAAAGTATAAACTTCTAAAATTAACATTATGTGATTTTAATTTTTTAATTTTTTTATTTTCATCCTTTTGAAGTTAAATATACTTTTTCATGTGGAAATACTTTTCAAATATCATGTATCCACTTCAGCACCATCTAAAGCCCCTTTGTGCAAATTTTCATGCATTCCGCCAAAAGTGCCAAAAACCAGCTAAAATTGTTACTTATTTACTATACTAAGACTCCCAGAGTGACCATACACGTCCATGGCCGGTATGTTGTCACTCACAATTCACTCCATGCATCATGGGTAGACACCTGAAAGTAGTGCCTTAAAGGGTAGGACTTCTCTCCCGAAATCATAAAAATCTCAGCCAGGCTTGTTGAGTTTATATAACACCTCAGTTATATTTAGAATCCCCCAAACGGAATCCACCACATGCAGGCATATCCCAACTGTGAGCCTGTATTTCCCAGGTATAGTATTGAGTACTAGTGAAACCCACCAGTGTACTGACTGCCACCAGTGTGCCCACAGAAAACGGTATACTCCCCCTTGAATAGGCCAAATGCTATTATTTTGGGTGGAAAAAAATGTCTATACACAATGATACATTGCACAATGTGCATTCCTAGAAGCCAATATGTAATTGTCAAATCTAAGAGGGTGCTATAGTTTTATCATTCCTTTATAGACTATTTAATTCCAAGCAAAGCCTGATTCATGGTCCCGGTACCGAAGTCACCTGGCCAGGACGGCATGATCACCTGGTCCCACTGCTCACTGCACCCTTCACCCATACACTATAAAAAATGTGTATAGAATTTTAACACTTTCACCCAAACATATTGATGGCAAAATCTAATTTCCTTTTCTGTAAACATGTGCAGGAATATGGCCGCCAGTGATGGGTGAGCTGCAACTGCGAAAAATGGTGTGTGAGGGCAGTTTAGCTAGCCCATTGGCATTATTCTCCTACTCCTTCTACAGGATCTCGCCCATATACAGGCTCTTCTTAGTCAAATACAGTACCTATAATGTTGTTTAACATCCATGGTAATTTAGATAATGTCAACAATATAGGGTAGATAGTGCTGTTCAGAATATTCCAGTGAGCCAGCTAAACTGGCCTTGCCCACTATTGTTTCACTTTTGTAGGCCCACCCATCACCGGTGGCCATATCACTGTACCTGCTGACAGAAGAAAGTGCTTAGATGCTGAGATTCAGTGAAAGTGTTAAACTTTAATGTGTTTGGATAAATTTATGTGTTTAAATTAAAAACACTTTTTACAGCGTATGTCTGAAGGCTGTTAGCACACTCAGTCTACAAGCAGGCCTTTGGTGGGCATGGGGACTTGTTTACAGCCACATCTGAAGGGTCACTTGATTGGGGTCAAAATCACCTGGATCACATACTTTTGCCTCTGGTCTAAAATTTGTGAAATAAAAATCGATCTGGAATTTGAGTAGCACAATTTAGCAGCAGAGTTATGAACTACATGCTCTACTCCTAGAGGTCCTATCCATTACATTTTGATAAATAATTCGATTAGAGAGGAGGTATAGGGTATATTGAGCAGCAAGGCAAAGAGGCCCGACCTGGTAATGGCCTTCAGTTTCAGAGTAGTACTCAGCAGTGATATAGCCCAGTGAATTTGGTGAGGGGTGATTCAGAACCTGTACATACACTGCAAAAAAGGTGTTTAGATCCTAAACACAATCCTAAACACATTCCTGCCCCGTTTTTGTCCACACAATCTGTTCCTAAACATGTTTAGACCAATGATATGTTTAGCTCAGTGCTTAGACATTTATGTGTTTAAAGCAATGTATTTAGGACAATAAAGTGTTTAGAATTCAATTATTTAGCATATTTTTGTGTTTATCTGTCAAGTGTTTAAGGATAAAAGTGGTGTACCTAACTATGTAGATTATTATTATGTTTAGATGTTTATATTTAAAAAAGAAATCTATTTCCATAATAGTGTCTTGAAGAGACTTCTGGTACCCCCCCCCCCTTAGGGCAATATGTGTACCACTATTTCACATAGGCCTCTACTTTAACATAGACACAAGCTTAAGTCAATACAACAGACCTTCAGGGAAGAGAATGCTTTATCCATTCTCAGAGTTCTTAGAAGAGGTGTCTATGAAGCAGATGTACTTTTATTGCATCATAATAATAGTGATATAGCATTCAACTCTCGAATCCTGCAATGTGTATTATTTTCCTTTTGTATACCATGCAATTTAAGTTAATCAACTCAGATTAAAGCACCTTTAGATCGCCAATAACATTTGAGTGGTTTTAGAAACTACAGTGAACCACAGAGCTGCCATCTGGTATGTGTTTCATATACTATGATCTAAAAACTACACGTTTACATCCTAAACACCAACTTTTCATACTGTTTAAATACTAAACATCTAAACATATTCGATACAACTGTTTAGATGTTTAGAATAAAATTGTTTAATTCCTAAACAGAAGGATTCAAAGACGCAAACCTAGTAATATGTTTAGACTTTAAACATGTTTAGACCTAAACATGTTTAAAACCTAAGCACCTTTTTTGCAGTGTATGAACATGGTATTGGGGATAAGTTGCAGGGCAAGTTGATTGTTATGGGGTTAGGGGGAGGGATTTGGCCCAAGGATCTATGCATACATTAGGCACTATAGGTTAGCTACCCAGAATGCAAAGAGTGAATTGTCAGTGAGACATACAATGTAATGTTTCACTGATCAGTATGCTAACTGCCATATTAGAAATGTAGTTCACCTAGTTCTTGACTAGCCAAGCATGGGGAATGCAGAGAGGGAACTGTATACTGAGTACCCAATGGCCCACAGTTGTACCAAGGTGGACGGGGGATGCAAGGGGAAGGGGGTGGGGACAGTCCAGTCAATAGTGGCGAGCAGCGCACCGATTTCCGATAGGAATCCAATGATAAGGGCTACTTAGACCCAAGGCCAGTTACCCACACCCTCTGCTGAGCCGAGACGGTGCTAAAAGTACCCCAAGCGTTTCATTATGACAGCTCTAAAAATATTGACTGCAGGACTGCCACCTTGGGCCTGAAGAGACTGGCAGAGAATTGATACTGTGTGTACGGCAATGGTGCAGTTCTGGTGGCAAAGCCATGCCATGTTTTGGACGTGGCGATCCAAAAGATTAAATTTATAAAACACATACACTCATTCATCTGTCCGAATGGTAGACATGTTAGCTGCATAACGAACGTAGAGCATCCCACTGAAATACACCCACCAGAAGAACAGCTGGGGTAAGGTGGGGGCCTAGGTAGCTAATAAAGGTATGGCCTGTCGTGGGGAAGTCCATCGCTCACAGAAAGTATGTGGGTTTCCTCTAGTTGCTGGCAATACCACAGACACTTGGCTGCTTGCCATCCGGGCTGATATGTAAATGGGAATATCTGCAGGAAATGCTGGCCCCTGGGGACCTAGACACTGATATATGGGGTGATTATGGCCGACCGGATGAAGGAGGCAAAAAAGGCAGCAACTCAATCAATGCTTGGACGTGTTACTCGTGTGACACACGGCAGCGGTGTAGTTGTGGCAGCCGGTGCAGGGACAGAAAACCAGCACTAAATACGCGGCTGTACATCCGCTAACGCCTATACATACGTCTATAGACTGTTTTTGTGTTGGAACTTTGTTCACGATTAATCATGGTTTTATAGCGACGTATGGGTGTGGTGGGGTAAGGGAATGACTATCCATATGGCTGAGGAGCGCAGCTGGTACCATGAGCGATGTGGTCCCCCCAATTTTAATGATCACATACCGGTCATATCATATTGTGATGTAATTTGACTCGGTCCTCCCACACTACTTGTGGCAATGTGGATAGGTTGTATATTAACACCGGTGTATGCTATCTGTACACATGCTTAGGGAGCGTTCATTATTTATGGCAGGGGGGGGGGGCGGGCGTTTGGCAAAACTAATATGTCAAAAAAAAACACCTCCCCCTCCGAATAGGTTGGGGAAAAAAAGACCCCCCCTCCGAATAGGTTGGAAAAAAATTCCCCCCCCCCCCCCTCACCATAGACGTCTATAAATACTTAATAATGGCATCAATGACATACAAAGTCTACATAGTCCTATACTATAACCTATTATATCATGTGCTTAACCATTATTTGAGGGAATGGCTATAGGGCTTAACAGTAGGCCCCCTATGTTGAATATTTTTGCATCTCCAACATGTGGAGAGCGTACATTTTTCTGGTTTCGTAGCGCATCGATTTTATTTTGCAGAAAATGGGTGTAATTCTTTTGGTCTCCACCTATAAGTCCTGCTGATACTGGCTGGTACCATGGTACCATGAAATGTCCCAGCTTAAAACAAAGATTGATGTTTGATGAAGGGATACTTTATAACGTTATAATAGTGGCAAAACTGAGGAAAACTTAGAAAATCTAGAGGTCAATTGGACCATTTTAATGTATCCTGGTATATATAACTTGCAGTTGGATGAACAAGATCACTATTTAAACCTAGTTTTGTTTTCCATTGGCTCGGATCAGAAAGAAATAGGGAGCTCAGGGTGAGAATTTGAAGTTGGACAAAGAGTCACAGGGGAATGTGTCTTGGTATATATATAGGCCTAACGGCACAGATCAATTACAATCGGTTAAGTCACCAATGGTATGCATGCGTTTCCCTTTGTAGGAGGTGCACCGGCTCCTGGTAAAGTATAAGACCGCCAAAGCTAAGGTCAACCATATCCAAGGGGGATAACAGACCATATTCATATTGAATTATTGGTCGTGATTAATTGATACTGGATATACTTTTTAATCACATGGAGGCGCCCCCCGCCCACCATTGTACCTACCCCCATCAATATTTTTCTTCGCCAATGTCTCCTCTTGTATGCTGGTATGTGAAGCAGGTGATTTAATATTTAAGAACTAATTTCCAATGACAACACCAACCCGATCGACTCAGTCTGCCCCTGTTGTCTTGGGACTTCCTGATGGTAAATGTTTTAGGAGGAGCTATCAGGTTTTACTCTCAGTGATTGACACACCAAAAGTATCCAGGGCATGTCAGCCATTCTTAATTAACACCATGGCACACCTCCTTTATATCGACTTTTAAGCACCTTAAAGGTTACACACGTGGTGTTCCTCCGTCTGTACATACGGCATGCCCAGTGCCGTACACACTGCGAACCCACTCTACTCCGACATGTTAAAGGGTAGCAAGACAATCTAAAGGACAGTCTGGCTTACACACCAATGCTCTCCATATCCGGATATAATGCTATGTATCACCAGATCGAGCCAATGTGAACGTCTTTGACTGGGTGCCATCTTTGACTGGATGCCATCTTTGACCGGGTGCCATCTTTGACTGGGCCCCATAAAAATGATTTAAAAGAAATAGATTCCTTCTTTGATATGTAGGTGATAACATAAAGAAAATGGCAGTGGTTTCTCCATATATATCTTCACCTGCTCTAGATAAACCATTTTCTGCAATGAGGTAAAAGATGGCACCCAGTCAAAGATGGCACCCAGTCAAAGACGTTCACGTTGGCCCAATCCGGTGAAACACAGTCATAAATATTCTCTGCAGGGTACTAGCTTTGAATATGCCTGCATGTTGTGGAATTGGCATGTCGATCGGTGTCCAGAATGTAGAAGGTACAGGGACAGGGATTATAGATTGGTAACTCTTTTTAAACAGGAGATGAGAATTCATTAAAAGCAGGAGAGTGGGGCGGGGGGGGGGGGTCATGTGGGCACCGGTGATATGAATTGCATCCGGATCAGAAGAACCTTTCTTGGCAACAAAATATAACCAACCTAATTATTGATTGATGACCTAATTATCTAATTACCTAGTTATTTGATTACCAACATGGTCACATACGTTTAAAAGGTAAGTAAAACAATAATTTGCAGTAAAGAATGGATGACCTAATCATTTAATTATCCTGACAATACGAAAATCAATTCTCCTTTTTATAACATTGTTGTCGAACGAATTTTGCAATTTAGGGACTTCACAAAAATATTTGCAATTTAGGGGCCTGACCTATGCCCTATCCGATGGTTTTGTAGAATGGTTTTGTAGGATAGGTGCTTTTAACCAAATTTCTTTTTTTTGGACGTGTTTATTGCATTTATCAATTTTGATTTGGGTTTAAGTAATGCTTACAAACAGTACCATTTTCTAACAGTTTCGAACAAACAGGCATAGTTCATGAAATGGAAATATCACTTGATAATATATGTGTTTTTACAATTAATGAGTGGCCTGTTATGGTCCCATTCTAACAAAATGGAATAGTTTGTGATGGGGCTCTTTTGTAACATGGGGCCTCACACTCCTACTTAGGTAAGTGGGAGCAGCTCGGTACCTAGACTTCCTCTTGTCTCCCACTCCTTCCCTCTCCCCTTTGCCTTAGACGGGAGGCAGTCTACTCTGTACCCTGTACACCACACATCAACATACTGCAGCAGTGTAACAGAACCCGGATAAGTTAAACAATATGACGTATACACACACACAGATTGACATACACACATTCACATGGAGACATAGAGAGACATAGAGAGACATAGAGAGACATAGAGAGACATAGAGAGACATAGAGAGACATAGAGAGACACAGAGAGACATAGAGAGACATAGAGAGACATAGAGACATAGAGAGACATAGAGAGACATAGAGAGACATAGAGAGACATAGAGAGACATAGAGAGACATAGAGAGACATAGAGAGACATAGAGAGACATAGAGAGACATAGAGACATAGAGAGACATAGAGAGACATAGAGAGACATAGAGAGACATAGAGAGACATAGAGAGACATAGAGAGAGGGCAAGGCTGGATTGAGCTAGAGACCTGTGATTGTATCTCGTGATGAACATTTCTCCAACTGTCATTACATAGTCTGACATGATCAAAGCTTTTTGTCCAGACAATAGGACTCCAATTGTGCTTCAGCAAGAACATAGGCGCCGCAGACATTACCGCCGATATTTGATCACCTTTAACCAATACTCACTGTCAGATGAGGGGGAAACGAAACAAAAAGGGCACAAAAACAATCCTCCCCCACATGACTCATTAGGAGCATGGGGAACATCACGTTCTCTGGTTTGACAGTGGCGACAGGGCTTTGCGTGAGAAGATGAAGCATCTCTACCAACGAGGATGCTGGGAGCCCAGACAGCTGTCGTATCACTATGTGGAAGGCAAACCACCCGCTCTCTCCCATCTGATAGATATGAGTGTGTGGGGACTTTTTATTATATACGATGGGGATGTCTCATGTAGTGCATCAGCCCTGCGCAAATGAAATTCATAAATAAAGGATACTATACGGGGCAATGGTATGCCATCAGTGCAATTACTGCGCAGACTATTTGTATGTATAAAGAGGAATTCGAAGGTTTGTATACACTTATGGGTTATGCATTAAACACCCACTAGAAGCATTGCCACTCAGGCTGACATACCTCATCACTTTTCAAAGGACCCTTCCATACCTCTTCTATCCACCTCTTTGAAATAAGATAATTCCCTCTACATTATGGCTATCTGGAGTCTGGTGTGCCTACAGAGATAGAGACAATGTGTGAAGTGCATACGGTATATGATATGCCTGTTGCGAAAACAAGTCCAAAAGCAAGCTGATCACTGATCAGCAGCATCAGTAAAACACTATGTGTAACTTCAGCATTATAACAATTTGTTGTATAACCTTTACACAAATGTTTTTAAATGCGACAATTTTATGCAAAATAAATATTAAATATGAATAAATGGAAGTTGAACTTGGTACAGTAGTACCCAAGTAGCAAGGGTACATTCGGCCAATGTCGGCAATGATCGACTCCATTGCAATTGTTATACCAACCCTGGCCCATTGTAGGTAATGCATGCATACATTGGTTCAACATACAAATTACACTGATGTCCCACCCTAGGCAAGTATTCATTTAAAATATACTGTTGGTCCAACATTGGAATTCTGATAAGAGGCCATTGCTGGGTGGACAGCTGACCCAAAGCTGGTCCATGCTTGCAGATGCTGATATTGACCCAGTGTTGGCCCAGTGTTGAAACAGGATGGGATGTACTACAGAGGCAGACGTCTTCGGCAACAGCAACGGCAACCAACAAAGGACAAATTGATGTCAAGCTTGACTCACAAGACCTCGTACCCCTTGCCCCAATTGTCGTGTAACTCTAAATGTAAACCTAGTGACTGAATGTCATTTACTAGTGGGTATTTGTGAACTGCGTATTGTTGTATACTCATAGGCAATGATTGAGAAATGTAATATATGTGTTAAATTTAAAAAAAGAACGTGTATAAAGAGTGCGGTTTGAAATTGTGGTTTTCTCCTATTTCTTTGGTCTTACAATTTTTCTTTTTTTTTCATATCATTACAGGTTTTTTTTTGGCTCCTTTAAACACTAGCTTAGACTTAGCATTTCGGATCTTGGGCAGGAGCTTGTCCCATAGTAGTACATTCCTATTATATGATGAGTTTGCCCCCATGGTAGTTTGCGTACGTCTAGTTGGGAAAATAAACTTGTTTTTCTTACTTTTAGCACGGGTGTAACTCTTTTTTCTTTCTTTCTGTACATAATTGCTGCCAGAAGTTCTTTTCTCTAATTTTGCAAAAGTGGTACCTCAGTCCTACAATGTAAATCTCCTATCGTGATGTCTCTAGTCTTCTTTCTTTTCAAAACAAATTCTCAATACTTGGTTCTAAAGAACCTGAAACCTTTGAGTCGGGTCCCTGCGAGCTGACTCAACGATGAGACAACTAATAGTCTGCAACAAGCAGAATCGTTAGTTTATATACTAAAATAACTGCAGGTTCATGTACATTTGTTCTCAAACCCTGTTCGCCATTTTGGAGACTGTATTATTTACATATCTTCAAAGATTAAGATCTCTGTCTAAATCTAGTGAACTTACGTTGCTATTAATTTTATGAAGCTTATTTGATTTGACCAATGTAAACACCCGGAAAAACATTGCTTTATATTGATTATACAACTTACCATCCGGCCGTGGGAAACAGACTTGTAAGGGCTGTTGTCACCGCGGCGATGGATCCTGAATGCCAGTAAAGGACAAAGGCCACGGGTCGGTGCTACCTATCGTGCGGTGCTGAGGAGTGGTGGCCCTCCATGGGAGAAATCCCTCACAAACCCTCTCATACTGCCTCCAAGGATAATAGGATTGCCTACCACACAAGCGTTGACTCAATCCAGCTATTAGACACATCCTGTGCAGTTGTATCAAGGCTACCCCAGTGCTCCATTACACCACAAAGCCTACCTTTTTTTCCAGGAAATGAATAAATACATATATATGATATAATTATTGGGTAAAATATCTGAAATAATTGGATAAATCTTCTTTTTCTCATTGGTAATTGCAGGAAAGTGTTATTTTTTGTGTATCTGTGACCCATGAATACCATTAAATCAAGGCAGAATGAACACTCATCAAAAATCCCTCCCCCAGGGCCACATCCCTCCCCCAGGGCCACATCCCTCCCCCAGGGCCACATCCCTCCCCCAGGGCCACATCCCTCCCCAAGGGGCCACATCCCTCCACCAGGGCCACATCCCTCCCCCAGAGCCACATCCCTCCCCCAGGGCCACATCCCTCCCCCAGGGCCACATCCCTCCACCAGGGCCACATCCCTCCACCAGGGCCACATCCCTCCACCAGGGCCACATCCCTCCACCAGGGCCACATCCCTCCCCCAGGGCCACATCCCTCCCCCAGGGCCACATCCCTCCCCAAGGGGCCACATCCCTCCACCAGGGCCACATCCCTCCCCCAGGGCCACATCCCTCCTCCAGGGCCACATCCCTCCCCCAGGGCCACATCCCTCCACCAGGGCCACATCCCTCCCCCAGGGCCACATCCCTCCCCCAGGGCCACATCCCTCCCCCAGGGCCACATCCCTCCCCCAGGGCCACATCCCTCCCCCAGGGCCACATCCCTCCACCAGGGCCACATCCCTCCCCAAGGGGCCACATCCCTCCACCAGGGCCACATCCCTCCCCCAGGGCCACATCCCTCCTCTGGGGTTACTCCTCAAGGGCCACATACGTTTCCTACTTATGGTTTTCATAGCGCCATCCAAATGTGTGTTTCAGGAAATCTGCTTTCATACCTGCCCTATCCAATCCTGTCTTCACGTATTCACGTTTACAACCTGTCACTTTCACACTGTAATGACAATGCAAAAATTGTGTTTCTTAAAGGATTTTGCCGCTTACTCCATCGGAGGGATGGTAAACATTTATAAATAAGTCGTGCAAATCTTAGGATGATGCTTAGAAAATCTCGATTTCATTGAAGGAACCCTACTCCATCTATGCTGTCTATTCATCTTCCAGGGTCTTCCACCAATTGTCATCCCACCCTCCTGTAGAATTCCTCCACCAGGATCATCCAACAATCCCTTGGGTACAGGCCAAGTATTTAATGTCTATTCTGACAGAAGAAACCGTCTATCCGTTTACACACACAAAAAAAGTCGAGTTGCAAAGTCCAGGCTATAGAAAATGAGCAGGGCCTCCAATTGGCTCCCTTTACATACTGTCTGACTCCCCCTTCTAGTCGCTCTGACGCCACATTGCTAAGTGGGACCCAAATGTGTTTTTAAGTTGGCAAGCTGATTTGCCCATATCTGGGTTATGGTCATTTTTGTCCAGGGCTACCAGTGGGAATCCAGATGGGCCAGCCCAGAATTAAAGTGCCCAGCTTGAGCCCAGATTAGATATAAACCATAAAAAGGTACAATAAATGGTGGGCCAGGGGGGGGGCGTCCCCCCCCCCAACCACAGAGGAAGGGGGATCTGAATATGTTTGGGCCCCCCCAAGATTTGCCAAGACCCTATAGAATAATACACATTACTCCCAAAGCTTGCGTCTCCAATATAGGAAGGGAGGGCTGAGGGTCCTGGGCCCCAAATTAGAAATAAAAGGGGGCTCAAACACTACTTTTCTATAAAATTCCTATAAAAGGTGTGCATGCACCATCATGCGAAACAGTACTTCCTGTCATTCAAATAAGGATGAACCTTTACAAATTTAAAGTACATTTCTTACTCGTCAGTGTTAATCTAGGGATGGTCCCTTTTACACATGCAACATTGGTTCTGTTATTATTCTTTAACCAGTATGTTGTCTGAATCTCTGTCTGTGTCTATGTCTGTGGTAAAGGTGTCTGGGCACCTGCAAGGCAGCAAACCCACCGCTCACGTTACAGCCAGCATACAACCATACCGCACCGTGCAACAAGCCACGATGCCCCAGTAACATACACAACTCTCACGGGTACATCAGACCCAGACGCGGAAGCAGAACGGGGAACCATAAAAACCCAGGGTGAAAAAAAGTTGATCATCAAGTAAGGTTTCTTAGAAGAGATCACATACTCTTGACCTTCCTGCACTTATCTACACCAAGTATTGATTATTCAGCTCAATCAGATAGTCCTGCTTAGCACTTTTGCTCTAGCAAATCTAAACGGCACCATACTATATTTTGTTGGTCTAGCAAAAGACTCTGGGGCATGGATAGATAGATTATCACATTGCATTTGAAATGCTATAGAAACAGTAAAGAACTTCGCCCTATCACATTGGCTAAATCAATGCAAATACTAAGGCAATATCTGATAGTGTATGTGCTGAAGTAAATCTGGTATATTAACTTCTGAAACATTACATTGGATGGCACTATCAGACCTGAAAGCCTTTACATAAGCTGGATTTGGGATATCGCAAAGTAAGTGTGTTTCATAAAGTGTTCTCTTGAAAGAGTTACCAAAAGCTCTCTCTTAAAGTTGCTTCCTTAAAATTGGGGCGCTCTCAAAGAGTAATAAAATTGAAGTCTTTCAAAAGCTTTTAAGAGAGCATTTTATGAGAGTGGTATGGGGGAAAAGTGAATTAAGGCAGCAACTTTTGTTTTCCATAGAGGATATTTATCAGCAGCCTGCCAGTATTTATTTGATCAGATCAGTGGATGTAATTAGGGTAGGAGACTGTAAAGGTTTGAGTATATGTTGTACAGTTAGTTTGTGATAGGATTCTTAGTTACAATGTTAGTTTCAGGATGGAATTAGAATTGGAATATGCCTAGGCAATGGTTTACAGTTGAGTATCCATAATTATTAAATGTCAATATTAACAGTGCTTGTATACAACAATAGATATACAGCCATACATTTTGTGCACTTACCAGATGGAGGACTAGACTAGTGATACAACATGGCCCGTATTCCCAGGCATCCTGTTAAAGGTGCACTGAGTTGAGGACCTAGCCCTGCCAAGTTTTGTACGAAAATGACGTTGTGGGTTCAGTGCACCTTTAATGTAGGATGCCCAGGCTGGTTTAGCAGGCTGGGAGTCTTTACAGGCAGGGTGTTAGGTCAGGTTGTTCACACTCTCCCAGCACACTAGCCTGGTATAGCAGGCTGGGGCTCAGGCTTTCACACCTTCTTCAAGCATTGGCAGCTGTTATGCCTGCTCCTATGGTTGTTTCATCAGATTCAATACCAATTTAAACATGTAATTACAATGTACTCAGAAATGCAGTGGACCAGGCACATAATGCATCCATAAGTTGGAAGGTGATGTACCAGTCTACATCCTCCATATGAGTTTATTCTTAGCAAATATCACATAAAAATTGCAAACATGATTATATGAATGCTAGTGTAGGGGTCGGATTCCCCGTACCCTGTTGGAGAGCCCGAAGGGGTGAAACACCTGGGTAATCCTCCCCCTCTGTACCATACCGATCCAGTAACGTAGGGAGCGGAGAACAGTCAGACACGGGTTGGTAGTGTAACGGTTAGCACGCTTGTCACCAGTGCGAGAGGTCTGTGGTTCGATTCCCGGCCGATCCAATGACTAAGTTTTCCGCGACCTCTACACTGGTGGATCGGCCGCGATGAATCGGGTAGTACGTTCACTGCGAACGGTAGGAGCATTCCAGCTTGCTGGGGATTGGCCACCTGCTGGCGGTTGGTAGTTGGAGGAGCAGGTAGTGAAGAGTTGGTTCCCAGTACGGGCAGTTGGAGTTCAGCATGGAGTTCAGTCAACAAATTGGCTGAATCGGTATGGTGTAGAAAGCTTCCATCACTGGGAAGTCAGGGTATCTCAACAACTGCTTGATAAAGCCCCATTGGGACCTTCGGTCTCCAGTGGGTGAGAATGCCTGGTGCTAGGTGCCTCTATACTCCGGGGGCTGGGACTCTCTGTAACTGCTTGATAAAGCCCCTTCTAGGAGGGAGAGAAAGCCCAGGGTTGGTAACCCCCCGGAAAATCCGAATCTAGAGGACATGATGGAAGCTGATGGGGGTAGTGTAGGGGTCGGATTCCCCGTACCCTGTTGGAGAGCCCGAAGGGGTGAAACACCTGGGTAATCCTCCCCCTCTGTACCATACCGATCCAGTAACGTAGGGAGCGGAGAACAGTCAGACACGGGTTGGTAGTGTAACGGTTAGCACGCTTGTCACCGGTGCGAGAGGTCTGTGGTTCGATTCCCGGCCGATCCAACGACTAAGTTTTCCGCGACCTCTACACTACAATAAAAAGACAGTGCTGTAACAAAACAGCCCTAAATACAGGGCTGAGCGAGCTGTATAAAAGGGCTGGATGGGTTTCACAGTCTGTATTGTAAAACCGGGCAGTCTTCCACCTGCTTACAATCGGACTTGAGTGCTTCTCTAAGCTGGGGTGGTTCACCAGGGTACCACCTGGCCATATATCTAGCATTTACTATCTACATTTTGGTCTGGTCTGCATTTTGGACTTAGTTGGTTCCATCTACATCTCTGTATAGGGGACTTTTTCCGGAACCAATTTTCTAATGAACCAGGTATGTAAACTCCATAGTGTCGGTGGATCTGGTGATTCTCCCATTTTTGGCATGATCCCAGTGGGGTGCTTCACAAGGGGGACATACAATGAATTGTAGACTAAGTGTTTCTATAGGAGGTGTTAATGGAATATAACCACTAAAACTGACATTTGGTTGTATCAATTGTATACTGCTTATAAAAAGTGTTTCACAAAGGTCTACAACCAAAATGTTAAATCAGGGTGTTTCGCCTACAATCTGCATACAACTAATGTATAAGTGTTTCACAATGCATATTAGCGTGGAGCTCATACCATGCCCACTAATATTTTCCTTACATATTTTTCACTTTTTTTTTCATGCAATATATGTGTCATACTACACACACGAATCCCTGCAAATATCTGTTTATTCAGGATGAAAATCAACTGGTTATACACATTTAAACAACACTTATCTTGATCCTTTATGTGATAATCATACAAGGGGAGCGTATTTAAGATTGATACTACATGGTTATTAAGGTTGACTTACTTTTACCAAATCGTAGTCTTAAATTGGTTTTTTCACAAGCCACATTATTATCATCAATCGTATCTAAGTATATGACCATAGATACAATTTAATCTTGTGAAACACCAAGATATGATTAACATTGGGTGATATTAAGTTGGTCTTAGAAACCATGTAAAATGAATTGTATCTATTTTACCCATGTGAAACACCCCACAGTACTGTGTGAATCATGCTTACTACCATGTACATATTTATGGATTAGTAATAATAGTTGCATATCGGCCCATTGTAAATGTACCTACAATAATCTAGGACAGGGGCAATTGTCTGCTTATAGATTAGGCATGCTACTCTTTTAAATGAGATGAAACAAACATAAAATATATCTAATATTGAACATTAAAGTGCTGTTTTTTTGTTGTTTTAGTGAAAAATATTTTCTGTAATATATAAGTCACACACATAGTGATGATGCCTAAAGCCTTATATCAAATATGTATAAATCTCATCTGCAAAAGTTGATTCTGATTAAATTGAAGGTGTATGTTTTGGGAATTAAGATAACGAGAAAACAACTGAATCTAAACAAAATGGTGTGTAAAAGAGTAAGCTCAACTTCCAATTGACTAAGCATGTTTGGAAAAGTCGGAGACAGTATGTCTAAAAATGTATCATAGAAATTAGATATTATAAATCATAATAACTATTGCAATTATGATAACAAAATGGTTAAAGATATCGTAATTCCAAAGTTAAGGTACCAGATATACTTCCAGCTTTTGAAACACACTATGATTATCTTAGCTTATCTTACTGTGCCACCTAAACCTTTGGGTGTTATCTTAAATATCACAAACCTTATGAAAACACCCCCCTGTGCGTGAGTACCTCATGGAAGCTGTTTCACAACAGCAAGTGTCAGTGACTGTTCTAAGAGCCCACTACTTGTATATTTGACTTATGACCTTCAATAGGTGTTTCATAAGGCCAATATAGGTGGAGGTAATGTGCCAAAGAAGTATAAGTGTGTTAACCTTTTCCTTTCTGAAATAATTCATCCATGTGATTGCGGGAAATTATTTCTGTTCAGTGACACTAGTCTATTTCTGGTAGTTAGTGGAACTAACTGCTCTTCCTGTTGTATACCAGTGGGTTGATTAATTTATCTGCATTTAATGTAATCTCTTGGGGAAAGGTCTTTGAAATGTGATCATGAAAGTTGTGTTGGTAGAATTAGCCCAGAAAGGCAGCCCACACCAAGCCCATGGACAACCCATGGAGACTTCCGCCCAATCAGCCCAGCTTTAGCCCAGGTGAAACCCAGGCAGACAACAAAGCATAAGAAAAAAACTTGAACTTGCATTTTCTAGAAAAAAGGGATAAAACATGCAATGTAAGAAATCCCTTAAAGGGTTAGACCTCTAGGAGTAGAGCATGTAGTTCATAACTCTGCCACTAAACTGTGCTACTCAAATTCCAGATCGATTTTTACTTCACAAGTTTTACACCAGAGGGAAAAAGTATGTCACCCAGGTGATTTTGACCCAAATCACCCTTCAGATGTGACCGTAAACAAGTCCCCATGCCCACCAAAGGCCTGCTATGACTGGGTGTGCAAACAGCCTTCAGACATACACTGTAAAAGTGTTTCTAATTCAAACACATACATTTATCCAACCTCATTAAAGTTTAACACTTTCACTGAATCTCAGCATCTAAGTACTTTCTTCTGTCAGCAGGTACAAGGATATGGCCGCTGATGATGGGTGGGCCTACAAAAGTGAAACAATAGTGGGCAAGGCCAGTTTGGCTGGCAAACTGGAATTTCCTGGACAGCACTATCTACTCATTACTGTTGACATTATCTAAATTACCATGGATGTTAAACAACAATATAGGCACTGTATTTGACTAAGAAGAGCCTGTGTATGGGCGAGAGCCTGCAGAAAGAGTAGGGAAATAATACCAGTGCGCTAGCCAAACTGCCCTAGCACACAATTTTTCACTGTTGCAGCTCACCCATCACTGGCGGCCATATTCCCGCACCTGTTTACAGGGGGAAAAAATTAAATTTAGCCATCAATATGTTTGGGTGAAAGTGTTTAAATTTCATATACATTTTTTACAGTGTATGGGTGAAGGGTGCAGTGAGCAGTGGGACCAGGTGATCATGCTGTCCAGGGACGTACACCGTTGCCCAGTTTGCCCATTTTCAACCCAGGTGAAACCCACTTTTGCAAAAATGCATAAAATGTCAATTTAAGATGTAAATTAATTGAATATTTTCTAAATTGAGCATGACTTAAAAGATTTGCAGTGCAAACATGACATGTTGATATTCTGGGCTGCGCCCACATTGGCCCCATCTGGAAGCCCTGACAACTACCAGTAAATGACCCAGATATGGGCTAGCCCAGGGTGCCCAGTGACACACCCGTGTGGGGCCCACGGAGTAAAGATCGATCTTGTAGTTCTATTCTTTGTGAAACACCTTCCTATGGTGCTGCGTCCGGGAGGATCTCATTATGTTACATCCTGCAGGATGAACATCAAAGGTAACCAGCAGTCAACCCCCAGTGCACTTATCAGCCACCCCTCACCTCATCATCCTCCATCACCATCCTACAATATCACTCTATGCTGCCATCCTCATACGCTACAGGCTCTAGTGTTATCACACAACCACCTGCCAACTCACTCACTCATTACCACATATAGAAGCAGTATTGATACACAGAGCTCCAACATTGGCACCTTTACTCATGGATAGCCGAGTGAAACATAAATATCTAATTGTACTTGCTATAGCAGGGCTCTTTCACTAAGTCTAGTAGGAGTACATCAACATTACCTTTCAGAGATGCTATGATAGTATTTGCAGGCTGAAAGTGAGTATAATGTTACTCCACTGGCCTCATATATATGTCTCTAATCACATTTTGTAGACAGGATTATACATAACAAAGATCTATCATCTTAGGCAGACAGATATATCCATATCTCGCACGGAGACTAATTCATAAGTTGCACCTTAGCTTGGCAGTGCACTTCTCTAGCCATGGATCAATTACTCAAAAGCAAGGGTATGAATGACATTCTGAGCTAGCCCATCGAATAAGGACGATTTCATCTGTCGGAATGGATATTGAGTACTGAGCCTGCACCTAATCTCAGGAGAGCACCAAGGGATCGGTGGCAACATGCCATCAGGAGCGACGGCCGTTGGGTAAGACCTGACCCAGCCCTTCGTCCTCCTCCACCACTCCTCAGTCACAACCCCCCTCCCTCCATCACTCTGAAAGAAACTCGTTTTTGGAGATGAATTGAGCATGTTCTACCTGATTTATCCCTATTTGACCTTCCCATATGAAATATATGGCAACTAAACCTATACATAACGGTTGTAGCAATTAGATAATTATGGGAATCGGCGGAAGGGGTGGGGGCTTCTGCGTTTTCATGAACCATACTGCCTTACGATTCCTCGTTTTAACACCCGAGGATACATGTACGGCGATACCATTGCCCCAGCTATATATTCTCCTTTATTGAGTCTTAAATCATTGAGGCTGGTATTGCTCTTAAAGCACTCCCGCAGAATCTGCCAATCGGAGCAGCCCTCGTGTCTCACACAGGGTAGGCTTAACCATGTCTCCCGTCAGAGCTGCTCCGGCTGCAAATGCAGTCTTCCAGCCTTCTGAATATCAACATGATAATCAATATAGTGGTGATATCTTAAGGTAAAATGAGATGTTGAGAAGAAAGCTGCATGTGAGACAATGCATAGTAGGTAACACTAGAGAGGACCTTTCGGCAGGTGTAATTTTGTTGACAGAGGCATGTGTGTGAATATGCGTGCCCATAATAGCATTAGGTAGAGGAGTATAGGTGTGAGTGACCTATGAGGCAGCACCTACTCACCTTCAAACCACACACTGCACCTCAGCCTCCCTAGCACAGCACCACAGGGGCCAGCAGCTCACACCTCCGGCACCACCACCTCCACACCTAGGCTGCACCACACACCCACATCTAGCACCAAATGTCAAATGGCACTGATTCACAAACGACATTAATTAGCAATTTAACAGATTTATCCCTCAAGGAACAATGTGAAAACACTATAATTGTTGTTTAGCCCCTGAAGGCCATACTGAGGAGAAGGTGAATCACACTGCTGGATATGCTTATGGATAGAGGGTATGTTGTCGACTATAGATGTTCCCTGATGGGGTGAACTAATACTGTAAACGTATATATTTTCGCGCATGTATATTTTCGCGAATAACCTAAAAAGTGCAGTTTCACGTGTATCTAAATTCGCGGATTTTGCGGTACAGTAGTTGTGTGACTATACTGGATAAATGTTCACTCTGGACATATTTTCGAGATTTTAAAAGTCTCGAAAATATGTACAGCGCCAAATAAAGTACGTTTACAGTACATTCTAACAATGTTTCAACGATAACACAAAAACAATTGAAAAGGCTTTCACAGATAATATATCTAGCCTGCGATGTTATATAATTTGCTAATAACTACCGCAATATGTTCTATCGACTATAAAGAGTCCATTGCCCATATATGCAAGGCCATTATAGTAACAAGTAAGACATGTATCGCTACCCTAATCTGATGAAGTCACAACATTATGAGATCTCTGTGTTTAGTGCCTTATAAACACTTCATTTGTACTTGTTACCAGTGGCAGTATCACATATTGAATGCACTCGTCACTGCTTTAAAAGACTTAATTTACACCCCAAATACGACTGATCATTATACTTATGACCAGAATGATTGTAAGTCAAATCTGGAAGGGGAGGGGGTTTAGAAATACAAAGATGTATTACATACCTTGTGAGGCACCTTCCAGAAAGCCCCAAAAGGCACATATCATATTCAACACGTGGACATGAGGTAGGAAAAATGAAAGCACTAAAATGTTCGTTTCTTGAAATAAAACAAAATATAGGTGATGCTCTTGCGTACCCCTGTCTAGAGCTATTTAAACCCCTATTTATTGGTCGCAACTTGCTTATGAGTGCAGTCATCACTGATAGATATCACTCTTAGCTCCTTTAGAAACAGCATACTGACAGTCCACTTATGATTGATCATTATACTTACGGTAAGTGTAGCAATAGAATGGCTCTGGTGGGTATTTCATAACGCCTAGACTAGAATATTCATTTCCAAAGTGTTTCTAAAGGCCCAGCGGGGTGTTTCATAAGGGAAAAAAGATACAATTAATTTTACATGTTTTCTATGACCAACTTACTATCACCCAAATTTTAATCTTAACTTAGTTTTTCACAAGATTCAATTGTATCTATAGTTTTATACTTAGTTACAATTGTAGATACCAATGTAAAACACCAATGTAAGACTAAGATTTGGTAAAAGTCAGTCGATCTTAATAACCATGTAACATTAATCTTAGATACTCTGCCCTTGTACGATGATTACATAGGAGCAACATAAAGTGTTGTTTAAATGTGTCTAATACCAGCTTATTTTCATCCTGAATGAACAGATATTTTCAGGGATTATTCTATAAGGAAAATAAATTAATCATATATTGCCCTTGTGAAACACCCCACAGCACTCTTAGATTGGAGATAGAGTGTTCAGTGGCTGTACTGCTTGTAAGTCTATTCATCACCGCTAAGTGGAGAGTGGCGAAAGTGTTTAACAAAGATTTACTAGTGATAGTTATTAGTGGTGGGACCCCTATTTAGATAGTTACGAGTGCAATTTAGATGTTTCATAACCATAAACATGGGGACCTATATACCATCTCCTGGAAATAATTCTGCACAGATTTATTGAAATTCTCCCAAAATAAATATATTCCAGTTGAAGTGTACATATTTACAACTTTATCTGATTTTTTTGGTATATGTGGCTAGTATATATAGTTGTGAATCATTTAAAGTCACAAGGAATGGTTATTCTTGACTATTCTATACTCAGTATGACTGCTGAATAAGGGTCGGAATAGAACGGATAGAATAGGAATAGATGGATGTTTAAAGTGTTCCACAAGGTCTATTCTATTAGCAGCACTAATAAAGGTCATTATTAGAACATTCTTTCTGAAACACTTCATATAGTTACCATTTTACATTCTATTCCTACTACGATTAGCTCTCGTACAATTAATGTCAAAATTTACCGGCAATATGATTGAGTTTCTCACATTTTGCGCATTTTTTATTTAAAGTTCACCTTAGCATTAACTTTCTACAGATAGCCACACATTTTCTTTTTACATTGGTAGTAGCATTATTGTATTTGGTGCTGATACATTCCTCTTTTATGTGTGTATAATACACTAATATAAAACCCTATGTTTAGAGCTCTATTATGGATAATCTGTGTCCATAACATTTTAACATTGAAAATTCACTAAAAACATGTGACCGGTTAGATGAAAATGTATCACAAATTGTGTCAAGACTGTATGTGAAGGGTCAGAATGTGTACGTGTGTTGGAGGTTTCATATACGTGTGTGTTGGAGGAGTCACGTTATTACTGACTACCTGTTATAGTCATTTTCAGTGAACCAGTAAAGTAGGAACATCCAAAGGCTGCCGGTATAGTCAATATGTGCCTAAAATTGCCTTACAGCGCCATTCACTCATCTACATCTGCTATTACCATACTGTTGATCTTCACGTTTTGGACAGCTAGTCTATTCAGAATACAGATGATTCGGCCACATAAAACATATATTGATTATTTCAAGGCAATACAGAGTATTACTTCTTGTATTACGATTTTAATCTGTGCAGGCAATATTAAATTAAGTGATATTTTCTTAACGGTCTTCACATTTCTCGATTCATCAATGATAAAGGTATGGAAATGAAAGACTTCTTCTCATATTCTTTTTATTATCGTCCTTTTTGAACAACACATCTCCTGTGTGGTACATCACTTTTGAACACCTACAAAACTGACATCGTGAAACTGATTTACATACCAGACATCTAATACACATGTATGCTCCTGGTTAGGTATTCGTACGACAAAGAGTATCCCTCCAATAGAAAGCCAGAGAGTATTATTGAAAAGGTGCTGTATGCATTCTAGTCTAGGTTTTGACACATGATTTCTTCGTATTTGTATTTTTATATATCTGTATTTCATAACACAGATTGAGGTTAACATAATGACTTACCGGTTTCCGTTATACCACGTATGCTATCAGTATGCCATACATAGCGACTGAACAGAGGGGTATAGATCCATATTGATCTGCCATTGACATAAGAAATTTTCCATTCTTCATAGGTACACATTATCTTCATGGGAGGTAATATTAAACGACGAATATATCGTCCCATTTGTCATGGCTTCAATTCTAGTTCTAATTTGGCACGGGCTTTGACAATGCCTCGGTGTTTTTGCCAATGCACTTGTTTCTGTACACATGCATGCGGGGGTTGAAACATCAGCCAGCCTCTTCAGCCGGGGACTAGAGGTAGGTACAAGTCCCGGCCTGGGATGGGGGGGGGGGGGGGGAGGGACTGCGTTCTATGCATGAATAAACCATGTAGACTCATCTGCTCCAAGAGCTACTCTCAGGCCACTTCCGAAGAGACGCTGGGGGCCACTTTGGGTTTGGCCGTAGCTGGTTGCTTGTCTGAATAGTAGTCTGGTGTACCTTGGTTATAGTATATGCAGAAAGATGCTAGGATGTCCGCCTTAAATGCCCTTAGACTGGGACCAGGGTTTCACGTCGGGTCGTCATGGCTTGGAAGAGGTGGTAGACGAGGATGGTCCATGAAATACATCAACCTTGGATAATGGCTGACCCTTTGTTCACGGCAGTGGGATTCCTGTTCTATATAAATCCAGCACGAATCAAGCCTCAACCATCCTCGTCCCCCGCCTACCCCTCTTCCCATCTAGGACCTCCACATTAAAGCACCCGCACATTTGGTGGTGGCCCTCTCCTGAGGACAGGCCGGGTGGCACAGGAGCGCCGTCCATGCCTTGCTAGGGGTCTCATTATGACGACATGCCGCCCTGCATCTCTCTGTCATCCATCAAGGCTTATCACCGCCCATGCTCGGTTGAGCAGCTCATCCGTTATCTCCCTGTGGACAGATGATGGCGCCGAGCATGTGTTGGCTGCTCTCGGCTCGATTCACACGCTCGCCCAGCGACATAGCCCCTCCCTCTGATAAGCAAGATAGCAGCCGCAATGGCCCAATTGACCTGAAACCCTTGTAGCTACCGCCTCATGAGTGTCATAGCCATCACTGGTAAGCCAAATAATTGCCCCATTAATCCCGACCAGGATATAAAACATGTATGAATATGGATATAATGTATACTGTACTATAAATATGTATTGTTACATAAGCTACTCCGGCAAATTATCATATGTAGGATGTATTGTTATGGACTCACAGTGGCGGTTGAACAATAGCCTGAATACCCTGCCTCACATGAGAGGTTAATATTTGGCACTTGGCACTTTCATTAGATGATGGTACGAGAGTGAGGTCAATATGCTACTCCCCTAGATTACAATCACGTGCTCGCAAACAGAATCATCCCAAGGGAAGGTCTGTCGTTGTTTGGTCACCCATCAATCCACCCTCCAAAGTATAGGCAAAAATGTAATGATTTAGTAGGAGGGCTGGAAAAGGGACAGGCACGGGGAAAAAGATGAAAAGGCAGGCAAGCTAGGAAATAATCAGAGAGAGGCTGGAAGGGCAGCAGGAAGACATGAAAAGAGGAAATAAAAATAGTGTGAAATGAGGAATAGGATGGAGGGGAAGGCCAGAGAAGGAATTGTCAAGCGTTGTCAATGCAGCATATATTCAGAGCTTTTTACACTCCGCGCTCCCCCACAGCTCCCCATTGAGACTGCATCCTTGCATACACATGGAATTGCCATACTATTGAGTTACCCTGGCACTGCAAGCTACCAGGCTGCAGCCCCACCCATCCCTCCCCTCCCGCTCTAACCTTGGCCATATTGTGATATTCCCCACTTTATCACAGTCTCCCCAGCACAACATAATAATCCTAGAGTGTGGCCGCCTATAGCATAACACAGACGAATCATGGCAGACCCCATTAGACTGCCTCAAGCAGCTGTCAACCTATTTAGACAGTCCTTTTGGTCTCTTACAAAGCGCACGACGAAGCTCTATTGTTGTTGAATCCTACAGGTACACCTACTTCTTCACGCTTAGATTAATCTCGTCCTACACACACCAGCAATAGACACTGTAGAGTATAAATCCATATTGTTGAGTCCATGTTTCATAGTTCTACACTCTCAATACAACACTAGGATAACTTGAACTCGCAGTTTATAGTTTGGAAAGAGCACTTCATGGCTTTGTAGTTAGCAGGATGGGTTACAGAGAGGAGGGAGCGGGCTGCAGAGGAAGCACACGTCCCCCACAGCGTCACGCCCTTTTCCACCATCTCCAGCAGCCAAGTCACACGGCAGTCACACTGTATAGGGTTCCCAATCAACGACAACGTCTTTAGTCGTATCCGAGTTGATAACATACATTTACGTAACGTCTCTAGGTAATTATTGTCTAGGAAAAGATGTTTGAGTTTGAGAGTCTGCTGGAAAACCCCGTCAGGTAAATTGTGAATATTGTTGGCACCAAGGTATAGCTTTTGTAAGGAAGACAGTCCCTCAAAAGTCCTTGCCCATATCAATTCAACGTTGTTGTTTTGTAGCATCAAAATGTTGAGGTTGGTCAGGTCTTTGAAGGTCCCATCAGGCATGAATCCAATCTCATTATTTTGCAGGCCTAGCGACAGCAGTGAACGCAGTCCAGTAAATGCCCCTGGGAAGAGATAAGTCAACCCATTGTTGTCCATATTTAACACTTTCAAGTTCCTCAAGTGACTGAACGTATAGGCATAAACGGTGAAGAGACTGTTCTCGCCTATGTGTAGGACCTCCAGTCGAGGCATGCTCCGGAAGGTGTTGTTCTTAATCTCAGAAATCCGATTTCTGTCCAGGTCCAACCTCCGCAGATCCTCCAGACCAGAGAACATGTTCTCGTCCAGCTTCTCTAGCATGTTACCCCACAGGAGCAGCTCCCCCAGTCTGGGGGTGCCCAGGAAGAAGCCAGATGGGATATACTGTAGTTCATTCCCCCAGAGGTGGAGACTCCTGAGGCGTCTCATACCAATAAGCAGACCTTGCCTTATAGTGGGCAGCATGCAGTTAGCCAAGGAGAGCTCCTCCAGGACCCCTTCCACACCTGCAAAGGAGTTCACGTGGAGTTGTTCACCAATGGGGTTGGACTCCAACCAGATCTTCTTGACCTTCAGGTGGAAGAAGGAGGCCTCAGGAACATGCTCGATGCTCTGGTCTGAGAGGTCCACGCTCCTGTACAAGAAGCCGTTATCGTTGAAGCGTGGCACGTTATTGACGGAGGGACACAGTAGGTCCCCGTACTCACAGCGACACATCGTGTGGTTGGACGTTGGGCAGCTCTCCTGTGAGCGCAAGGCCAGAGGGAGCGCTGCTAGAATCACCAAGAGCCACATAGGAAAGCTTGTGAGATGAGCAACCTCATCTCACTTGGACCACGGCATCACCAATATTTATAACCCTGACTCGCTGGTTGAAGTGGGGCTTTCCAGCAGCTCCTGACTATTTTATCCCCTTAAGGTGGGATGCTTGTTCTTCTTTTATTCAGTCGTAAGTAGGTGATTTACTCAGATAGAATTTCACTGCATGGTAAATCTATTCTACATAGCTGGGTATTTTCACCCATTGGATTCATCCCTACATGACTTGTTACTCTTTCAGCAGAAAAAAACATGCTGTCTAGAGTGTTTTTTAGTCGAGTGGGAGGCAACATTGTTTGATTTGGAACACAGCCAAATTCCCCGGCACAGCTAACTCAATGTTACTCAAATAACCCGCCTCAGGGAAATAATCCAGGCTCCGGGTTCACTCTTCCAGTTTCACGTTAAACAAACCAGCAGGAGCGAAAGGCAAATAGATATAATTAAATCCTGTTTCCTATCCCCCTCTACTTTACGTGGCCTTTAACTGTGGTTGTGAGATTGATAAGTAGGATCCATCTGTACTGGTGTCGAATCTCGGGGTCAATGTGGGGATCGGATCGCTACAAATGCACCAAAGCACACACGCCCAAATGGCACCTCTTTTATATGGAGTTCCGGGGGTCCTAATGCATTTGAAAAGGTTGTCGGATGTTCCTGAGTAGTGTCTAAAGGTTCACCGACGTCTGAATAGAGTAGAGTTTGGTGAAGGGAAGAGCAAGTCAGCAAATACACATGAATTCTCTTTGGAATGTAGCCAAACCTCAACCTCCGGTCGTTACTCACATCAAAGCATGAGTGTATCTAGCTCCGAAGATGACAGTTACAGGCACTACTTTTGAACTGTTCAACTCCGTGTTCGAAGGAAAGCAGATTACGAATGTAAGGAGTGTTAGTGTCCGCATGTATGTACTTCTAGAAAAGCACTGCCAGTTTCAAACATTGCTTTTCCTCCTCCTTAGAGCCCATGACGTTTGACTGTATCCACCCTGCTATTCTTCACGGCCAGTGCCTAAATGTGGAAACTAACATTGAAAGCTCCCGGTATACTTTATTTGCGCTGCACTGTGTGGGGTGACAGATTGGTGGATCAATATTACTTACTGTGGGAGAGTGGGTAGTGACTGTCAAACCTGGCTGGTGTACATGACAGTGTAGGGCAGGGCGTGGGTGTAGCCGGGAGGTGGTAATGGAGGGCGTGTTAACGGGATCCTACATATTCCCCATTGGCAACTCCGATATTTCAGCCGCCCAGCCCTGAGCACAGTATCCGAGCCTGGATTCTTGTATCATTACCCTACACGGCACCCAAGCACACAGCCAATGCAATAGTAATTTTCTTTTCACAACATTCCGGCTGTCGACTTCACTCACTGTACTGTAGACGCGGAGAAGCAGCACAGGTCAGCTGGCCCGGTGGGGCGTGAGGGAATATGGCGGAGATGGAGAGAGAATCAAATCCCTTCAACAGACGCAAACCCTGAGATGATTGAATCTCCTGCCACAGTCAATTACCTTTTCAACCAGGGGACAGCCTTGTGTGATCACATCTCAACACTGCCTCCGCAGCACTATTTACAGCATGGCCTTTCTATTAATACCTCTCCTATCTTCTACTTCTTATTGACAGTATTTTTTAAACCCTAACAAAGGCGTGGCGTTGTGCCTCCAGCTCTCCTTCCCTTCCTCCTGGGCCGTGGCTTTGTCCAGATGTTATTGTTGTCTGGTGGGTGGTTGTAGTGAAGTATGGCATGTCTCCAGTACGTGCCAGGCTCTGCAGGGTCAAGCTCGGCTCGACCCGGTGGCCAGGGCCAGCCGCCGGTTCACAGGCACACCCTACAGTATGTGTACAAGTGTGTGTGGAGTTTTCAGCCTTTTCTTCTGCCACCCCCGGGTCTCATAGCATTACCACAATGAGATGTTGCCAATGCCACTCTAGCTGCCTTTAACACTCCCAATGGTGGTCCTGGTTCTAGTATGAATCTTCAGTTTAAACTCCCTGATATTTACACATTGCGGACAGTGAAGGTTTGAGGTGTTCTCCTTGTAGCTGCTGGAGGAATATCTAGGGAGTCCATAGACGAGAATGCAAGGGTGGCCGAGGTGGGGCGGCGGACGACGCTGTAAAGGCCGGCAGGTGATATTAGGCTGCAAGACGGTCCTTCCATCGGCAATAATCCCTAATCAATGGCGTATAGCGGCTGGCGGAGATGTGGTGGCGCAGGCATAGCAGGGCTGGCTGCAAAAGCTGTTCCATCAGGGTAGAAAAACAGGCCGTCAGTGATTAAAGTCAGTCATCCAGTGAGTAGTAAGCACCTCACGCAGCTGTGTGGGAGTGCCGGGACTGCATGGTAGGTTCACAGTGTGAGTAGCAGTGGTAGTAGTCGGTAGAAATGGGGGTTTGAAGATGGTGACAGTGGCCGTGGTAGGAGTATCCTCTGACCGTACAGCAGCAGTGCTGTATACGGGCACCATGTGGCCTGTAGATATTCACAGAGGTGAGTGCTTCATTCCGGCAGCCACTGAGGCAGTTTGTTGCATGTGTCGTGGTCCGCGTCGTCGTAGGAGGCGAGCAGCTCAGACCCCCGGAGCCGCCCGTTAACGAGTAGCTCCACACAGAGCAACTCAGGCGCCTTATAAGCCAGGCCTTACCAACACACACCGCCGCACCACTCTGCGGCCGCCGCCGGAACTACTGACTACAGGGACAGCGGTCCGCCGGGGGCTGGGTGGTGGATAAAGGGGTGGGTGAGGTCGGAGTTTGGAGGCAGGAACCAATCAGCCAATCACCTCTGTACCCCTTATATCTACTCCCTCATGAGGCCACACTGACCGCCAGTCTCCCTTCACACCGTCTGGGGCTGGGGCAGTTTGTGCCTTAAGACGTCTCCCTCGTATATCCTTCTCTCTACACCTTCAGCCTATATCTAACTCCTTCCTACAATCAAAGGGTTACCTTGCCTAGAGGACAATCCCTGTCCCAGAACTGTGTATACGTGTAGACAGCTAGGCAGGTACCACGTACCGTGCATGGGCCTCACTACAGAGGTTTGTGGCGGTACAGCGGGCTGTGATGCCTGCTCCTGTGACTGTGTGTTTGAGGGTAGATTGTCAGTGTGGTTTATATCACAGGGATGTGTACCCGGCCTGAGGGGGTGCAATGCACAGTAGTAGACGGAACAAATGACCAAGGGTGGAGAGGCCAGTTGCGGCACCAGAGGCGTTGGTGTGCTGTACACTAACACTCAAGGAGGGGGTGAGGAGGGGGCGGGTCAGCCTTCCACCCTCTATGCATACAGCTGCGTATTTGTATGAGGGGCCGCTGGTGTCCATATCATCCTACTGATAGACGGGGCGAGAGGTGATGCATAAATCCCCACACCCCTTCCCCTCCACCATCCCATTCCCCCAGACCAAACAATAGCCAGACATAGTGCTTAATACTCAGCCATGGCCAGCTCCTCACCCCAGCCATATTCATGGTTGTGATACCCCATTAACTGCGCTGCAGATATCGGGGACCCAATCTATAGGCTACTTGTATATAAGAGCAGCCTACCACCGGAATCCCGACATGTTGACTGCCATGTGGCGGATCAGATTGTTATTTCCAACAAGGGGATCAATGCTGCTTCATAAAACGTGCCTTGGTATGTTTGCTTCCTGGCTCCCGGTTATGTATGCTGGTGTTTTGTTCCACTTTCGATTTTCTTATTTTTTCCAGTCTTTCTTCTGTAACAAGAGTCTACCTTTTTATCCTGCACCAACGCAGTAACTAAGCTAATATCCGGCCCCCATCCCACGTGGCTATCTTTTATTAAAATCGATATAACGTTTCAACAGCAATTAGAATACATTAGCACGTGTATTTTTCACCACCGATCTGGGTAACGAGATTTAGGACGGCAAGAATGCCTTTGATAGAAATATGTTAAGGGAACTATGTTTTTCTCCCATTGGTATCCGTCTGAGAAGATCTAAAAAAGGGTACCTCCATAATTCTTTGCAAAGATTCAAACAAGCTTTGTCATTGCGAATGAAAGGACATTGTATCATTTATGTGCTCACTCTTCCAAAAGGACTAAACTATATAAGGACCAACTACAACCATATGTTGTCATTGTTGTGACAGTGGACAAAATGTTGTTCTGGTATAAAATTACCGACAAATTCAAGTTTCCGTTTTGCATGTTGCGAATCATGGTCGGATTGCCAGGTAGGTCGATTAGTCTGTAGAGGTAGTAGTATATATGAGAAGTAGTAATAGTAGAAGTAGTAGTGTAAGTAGTAGCCATGGAGATAGTATGGTAGTAGAAGGAGTAGTAGTGGAAAAAGTAGTTGAAGTAGTGAAAGTAGTAAAAGTAGTAGTAGTGGAAGTAGTACCAGTAGTAATAGTAGTATAGAAGTAGTAGTGGTGGTAGTAGTAGCAGTAATAGCAGTAGTAGCAGTAGTATTAGTAGTAGTGGTGGTGGTGGTGGTAGCAGTAGTAGTAGTAGTAGTAGTAGTTGAAGTAGTAGAAGTAAAAGTAGTGGAATTAGTACCAGTAGTAGTAGTATAGAAGTAGTAGTGGTGGTAGTAGTAGTGGTGGTGGTGGTGGTAGTAGTAGTAATAGTAGTAGTAGTATAGAAGTAGTAGTAGCAGTAGAAGTAGCAGTAGTAGTGGTTGAAGTAGTAGAAGAAGTAGTAGCAGTAGCATTAGAAGTATTGGCAGAAGTAGTAGCAGCAGTAGCAGTAGAAGTAGCAGTAGTAGTAGTAGTTGAAGTAGTAGAAGTAGTATTAGCAGTAGCATTCGAAGTAGCAGTAGTATTAGAAGTAGAAGTAGTAGTATTAGTAGAAGTAGTGGTAGTAGTAGCAGTAGAAGTAGTAGTAGAAGTAGTAGTAGCAGTAGAAGTAAAAGTAGTAGTAGCAGTAGAAGTAGAAGTAGTAGTAGCAGTAGAAGTAGTGGTAGAAGTAGTAATAGCAGTAGAAGTAGTAGTTGACGTAGTAGAGGTATAGAAGTAGTATTAGACTAAGGAGCTAGGCTGCACTGTGGGGACGGAGACACGTCTTTGAACTGGCGGTACAGGTAGGAAGTAGAAGGGAGGAGGCCAGCAGGCAGGGTAGAGGTAGACTGCCCGCAGGATGGGAGGATCTTATCCCCTGGAGACCCTCCCTACTGTGGAGGCCCCCATTGCTGCAGAACTCTGATGTCAGCACCCATCAGCCTCCCATTGTGAGCAGCTCCCATCTGTGTGACCCATGGTCAGGCAGGGAGCAGCTCTCCCAGGGTTGAGCAGCTCCACGTGAGGGTAATTAATGCTGAGTAGGAGGGATGCGTATGGGTGTACAGCTATAGGCATTACGAGCACCACCATAGGGGCTGACTGCCCTTAAGGCCCCGTTCCTCCACCCATAATTGTTGTAATGAGCAGCTCATTTGAGAAGCTCCACATCCTAATACTATCTTCGTGCGTTGGTGCTTCAGTAGCTTAAGTGGCCTTAAGGTTAATTTACTACTGCTTCATAGTTGAATTACTGACTTAACTCGGTAAGGAAAAAGGTTCATTTACCCTATTCTCACCCTGTAGCTGCCATTCTTTATCCTCTGCAGAAATATAGCGTTTGCCTGACATCTTCCACTTTCCTCCCAGTCCCATTCACCAAACACATCCCGCCTCCCATGTGCAAACTCGCTAGATGGGTCTTGATATACCCATCTCCCACATTCCATGGCCCTGCATTGCTCTCTGCTGTCCTCTCTCAGAGCGGTGTGCTCTATATGGGCCTAGCGGAATAAATTTCAGACCAATGAAATAATTCCCTAGCCTGCAGAATTCAATCACGACAGCTGTGCTCACCTCGCCAGTACCAGATCAAGTAATGGCTGCCTGCAAATAGGGGTCCCGCTAGGCAGGAATTCCACCCATGTAGACCTACTCATTCACTCCCCACGCTCTATGTGTTGCACTGTTAGAAGTAAGTACTGTAGTTGCACAGTATAAACTGAAGTATTTTTGGTTTCCAGTATTACATACTGTACAGCTAAAAACTCACTGACTGCAGTCCACAATTAGGGAGGGGGGGTTAAATCACTAATTTTGTCGTACGGTTTCAGGGACAGGCTCAAACTATGCATTTGGTACCCAAAACTTTTTCGGACCCCTGTGACCCCCCCATACCTGGGGTCCGAAGATCGGCCAAATAGTGAGAAAACAGCCACAATTCAGACTTTCAGATTCCTACTCAAACCTCACTGTGCCTTCATGAAAATGGTCAGAAACCTTCATTTGGGACCCAAAGAGACCATTTAAAGTCACATTGTTGTGATTATAGTGGTAGTTCCCCCTCTAGGGAGGGGTTGCGTCCATGGTAAAACACCGATAAATCATCTTTTTTGAAGGCATTTGCTTCTATACAATCAGGTCCCTATACTGCCATAAAACATCATCATGAACCGTTCTGGAGGGCCCCCTGTTTCTGTTAACTACCCCCTATTACCCCTAAACCCTCCCCCGTCCCCCCCTTCTCAGCATGCACTAAAAGCTATCAGATAACTCCCCCCCCCCCGCCTCTATATTACACTGTACTCAGAATGTTAGGATCTTTGAACATCAATAGTCATTCACAGACACCTTAGCCTGTCTTGGGAGTAAGACAGTAGTGTGTTTAAAAGAGAGGGGGAGGATATGGAAGGGGCTCAGACCTCATCCCTTACTCTATAGAGGCATAAGAGGAAGGCTACCTCAGTTCATCTAAGAACTCCAACCATCAGACCTATTATAATTTATTTATCATACATGAATGACTTTAGTAGGTAGGTCAAGCACAGGCCACGCCCCTTGGTTTGTATATGTCCCATATTTTGAACAATATTTAGCTGATACTCCAGCCAATGGTGATATTTTAATTAGTAACATAACCACAATTGCCCTGCGAACAGGTATATTGGAACGGTTTTTCTATGATAGGCACTGGTGGTACCTGAAAAGAAAGGGGGGTCAAATACACAACATCTCACTTTGACTGACTATATCTTGTGAACATGGACTCTCCTGGCCGAATATTCCTGGCAGATATATTGTTTTATTTTCTGTGGAAATAATTAGTATTCTAAATCATTAAGGACATACATAGGTCATTTTTTCAATGGTTTTGCGTATGCATATATCAGCCAAAACCACCCAAAACCCCAAGCACTGAATAGAATAAGGCTTCTTCAGTAGGATTGTTATGGTTTATTCTAAAAATATGTTGGCGAAAATTGGCTAAAGCTCTTTCCCTGCAGCATAGTTATAAATCTAGTAGTAAGGTTATGGCATGCACATTTCCAGGATAACTGAATTATTTTGGAATTGGTGGCATTAAGCCATGCAGATATGTTGCAATATTGATATATTTGACTAATACACGAGAAATCATGGGACCTGTAACACAATTTTAATCATTTTAGAGACAGAGATCTAATATTAACTAGCTAATAACCTGATACAACAATAAATAAAAACCTCTCCTCCTTAACCAAGTGGTTAAATGCATAGAATGATGGATGGTCGAGGGGTGAGGAGGGGCTGCAAATGACTCCAAATAAGGACTGGTGTCCATATCTCTCAGTCTACACCTTTCATGGTTAGTATCCTAGACATAAGACAAGAGACAATTATTTGATTCAATTCTCTCAGGTGTTAGATAGATACTCTGAACCCTAAATATTATTAAAGCCAATAATAAACCCTGCAATTATATTATTGGGAGTGGTAGGTAACCCTGATACCTCACTTGCAATGCTAAAGATCAGATTTTGTCAAAGACGGGCATACATGCAACATCTGAGGGTGCTGCTATAATATTCAGATATATGAAAATATAACATAGGCCTGGTGCTTGGTAGACCTATGCCATCCCCTATATGGGGTAAAGGGTAAGTTGGTAGAACCTAATATCAAACTTTGAGGACAGATGAATACATATCTTGATATTAGACCAGATATTGAACCCAGATTTGACTTGGAAGTAGAGTATCCCTTTATCAGCTGTAGTAGATACACCCACCAGGGTGATCTCAAGGACCAAGCTCACTCATCCTTTTTTTTTTTTTTTTTTTGGGGGGGGGGGGGGCTTTAGGTACCCTTTTAACCACACCACTGTCCCACTCCATACCATGAGATGCAATGCTGTGCACTGTGCCACATGGAGGGAGGGATGGGCTGATGGTTGTACTGTGTGATATCGAGGCGCGGGGGAGGATTATTTCATGACTATTAATTCAGGGTGAGGTTGGGGAGGGCGTAGAGGGGGTCATCGGGGGTGGTTAACAGGAACAGGGAGCCCTCAAGAAAGGTTCAAACTGGTGTAACGTTAGTACATTATTTCAGTATAGGGTAATATAGAGGCGAAGGGGGGGGGGGGGGTTATCTGATGGCTATTGGTGCATGCTGGGGGGGGGGGGGGGGGGGTCATAGAGGGGAGTTAACAGAAAGAGGGGACCCTCCAGAAGGGTTTAATATGCCTGATTAGGTGTCCAGAGGATATTTTATGGCAGTATAGGGATGTGATTGTAAGGGAGCAAATGCCTTCAAAATAGCTGATTTATTGGTATTTTATCGAGGACAAATCACCTCCCCAGAGGGGTTAACACCTCTATAATCACAACAACATGACTTTAAATGGTCTCTTTGGGTCCCATATGAAGGTTACTGACCATTTTCATGAAGACATGATTTGATTTTAGAAGGAATCTGAAAGCCTGAACTGTGGCTGTTTTCTCACTATTTGGCTGACCTTCGGACCCCATGTATGGGGGTGGGGGTCATGGGGGTCAGAAAAAAAGTATTTTTGTGATTTCCCATGTTTTTGGACCCAAATGCATAGTTTGAGCCTGTCCCCGAAGAAGGGTAGATTTATCACCCCCCCCTACCACAATCTGGAGATCATGGGTTCGAGTCTCACCTTGGCACAATAGGTATTACTGTTCAAATGTGCAAAGAAAATATCTAGATTATACAAAAGTATATCCAAATATTCACTAGCTAACATTTCTATGTCAATATATGTGGAAATTCTTATTGTGCCAAGGTGACGCACAACCTTAGAGTAGGTGAGTGTAGTTGAACAGTATGTCATACTTGCAACCAAAAATACTTCCCTTTATGATGGAAATCTACAGTACATATCACTGTGCAGCTACACTAAGTTCTGATAGTGTGGCATGTACACCCCCTGCTACCCCTCACTGCCTACACCACCTGCCTTACACCCTCTGCTACCCCTCACTCGCTACACCGCCTGGCTACACCGCCTGTCTTACACCCCCTGCCACACCTCACTCGCTACACCGCCTGCCTTACACCCCCTGCCACCCCTCACTGCGTGCACCACCTGCCTTGCACCTCCTGCCACCCATCACTCCTCCAACTGCACCCCCTGCCCGCCTCCACTCCTCCCATGGCACCGTCAATTGTACTATAATAATTATATTGGTAAAGGGCCAACTATTCTATCTATTCTACAAAGAGCAAAAAATATCAATAGGCGGTTTCACTTCAGGGAACCCGTCCCAGCTTAGCAATCCATGAATAGTATGCTAGAGAATTTAGCTGATGTTTTGTTTTGGTAGGGACAGTGTTCTCTCTCTCTTTGTGTGTCTCTCCTTCTGTCTGTACGTCTCTACCCAATGACCCCTCTTGGCCTCATTGTCGTGGTCACCATGGAAGACCTACCGTAAATTCCCACGTGCTACCCGCGGGTTGTTCGCGAACCAAACTCAGCTTTCATTTGATACCAAACATGCCTATATGTGGTGCAGGTAATACGAGGGTTTCTATTACTATAGAACAGCACTAAAATTCAATTTTTCAAATTCAAAAACGGGTTAGAGGATTCCCCTGAGTTGGGGGTGCGGGTTATACGCGAGATGCGGGTAATACGCGGGAATTTACGGTAGTTACCATCTCTCCCTCTACCCATAACTGGTCATCACACAACTCTCCTTTCGTCCTTTGTAATTGTCACAGACCCCAAGCCTGCACATATATACACAGGACAATATGTGGGCTGCGGTAATACTATGGGCGTGGGCTGTGGACAACGACCGACTGTTAATAACTTACGATATAAACCCTTTGTGAATCTTGCAGTCACTCATACACACACTGCCACTGCCCATGGAAGGACATTGGTGACATCGATCACCCACCTGCTTCCATTAATAATACTCCCATTACTGAGCCCACGTGCTGTGGCATGGTTGTGTGGTGGAGGTGGGGAGGGGTTAGAGATGGGGTGGTGGTGGCAGGGTATGACGACACTGCAGGTTTTTCCCTGGTCGGCCCCTTCGTTGGCAGGGCCGTCCGCCGGCTGCCGACCCCCGATAAAGCCCCGATCTGTCCACGCTCCGGCATGATCTACATGACCATGGCCATTCACCCCACCCCCATGCCGGCCCCGGCCAACCTACCCTCTCCTGGCCCGAGGGCAGATAAGCCTGGGATTCGCGCCCCGTGTCCCGACCTGATAATAGTTGGCTGAGAGGCCTAAAGGTGGCACTGCGAACCACTGGGCGATATTCCTGGTTTCTGCTGTAACTGCTGCTGCTTAATGCGGAACCACCAGAGTCATTCAGGTTCTCGTTTATGGATCAGTTGCTCTCTTATGTACCCGTTTTCAAATGAATCCGCAGCTGCACAGTACGTGCCTTCCGACCTCTTCCCTCCTGATGCCCTTTCTACTAGGGGCATGAAATTGATTTGCAGAACGTCGTATTTGATTTAAAAATCAATATTGACAGATGGCATTTGAAATGCATCATAATAATATTCATGGGGAAGCCAACTATATAGCCTATATGGTTTTATACTGACGTGACGTTAACATGCATCAATATGGTTATCAACAAGAAGCAAACTTTTCCATAGGTCCACTTTGTCAAAATGTGACTACATTTGGACCATACCATTTCCCAATGTCACAGAAATGTGTTCACACGTAACAGTTAGAATTCATAATTGAAAGGTCAATTTACTTTAGGTTGGCACCTCTTCTCCTAAACCACACGGTTTTATAAATAGCTCAGCTTGTTATATTTCATCTTTTGGTTAATCAGGACTACCTGAGACGGTATCTGTACTGAGACACAGGGCTGAGTGTAGGAAGTGATATTGTAGTAGACTTAGGTGGTACCGGGGTAGTCCATCAATATCACACTTTTCATGCTGCTCTACCTTGCTTGGCTTAGTGCTTAGCCTGTACCCTACCATGCCTTGCTACGCCATACTTTGGTTTAATATACCCGGCACTGTTAGAAGTAGGTGTATCTGAGCAGTATAATATACTGTAGTTTTACAGTACATACTATGGTATTAGTATACATTACGTGGGAAGTAAAATATACTGCAATTCCACAGTATAAAATGACGTATCTTAGGTTCCACTAATTATAGTGTACCTTGGAGCAAGAAATTAACTTGTCTTGGTCTCGTGGAATCTATCCCACCTTGCTCTGCCCTACTTTCCCATCACCTAAGTGCGCGGACTTGTGTTGACCTCAGTACTTGACATGTATCCTGCACTGCCTCGTGCTTTCAGACCTTGCCCTAGCATGCATTATCTTGAAATAAGGATGTAACTTGTCTTGCCCTCGTCTTATTTATCCTGCCTTTCTCTGCTTTGCCGTGCCATCACCTATGTGCCCTGCATAGGCTTATCACTTAACATGTACCCTATCTTGTCTTGATGTCCTAACCTTTAACTTAAACTAAGGATTTTACTTCACCCTACTTCACAATTATTATGTCTAGCTCTGCATGCCCTGCACTGCCTTCACCTAAAATGTAACATGTAGCCCACACTACCCTGCACTGTCCTATGTTCGCAGTATCATGTCATCAGCTTAATGAATGACCTGACCTTGATGTAAAACCTGGTACCTAATTGATAACCTGGGCTGCCTCGCTCTGCCCTGCGCTACCCGTCTTGCCCTTGTGATTTTTTCCACGTTCATATAGAAATGTAGTTTGTAACTATTGAAGGTCCATTATCAGCGTAGTATATTCTTTGATGTATTTTCCATCATTCACAAAGTTACGCCAGCTTATTCATCTTACTTATATTAGCGACATCAAGCCAATTGAAGATCTTTCTCCCAGAATTTCGAGGTATACACCACTAGACAGGTCATGAAATTTGCAATTTAGTGGTGTATGATGCGGGCATATACGAAAGTGAATATTATTTTTTTCGATTTTTTTCCCCCCAAAAAGTAATTAAAGCAATTTATTGAAATTTGCAAAAAAACCTGCTAGCCAGCCCTCATATAGCTATGTTTCACCCAAGGTGGTCTGACTTCTGTTATTATCATTCACTACATATTTCTCTAGCATCATGTGAGAAGAAATACACGGTAGAATGCATATTTATGATTTAATTCAGCTTGGAAAACAGTAAAATTGGAATTATTTTATTTTAATCAATTTCCTCATGACCAATTATTTTTTTGACACTTGATTATTAATATACTTTACAAAAAATCTATATAGATGCAGTTTGGAAAATAAAAAAAAGTGGCCTATCACTTCATCAGTTCATTTTTGAGGCATATACTAGAAACACTCGAGGCCCCACCTAGGGAGTACTGTGGTTGCTACTTATATTCCCCAAAACTATGGTCGAATCATCTGACAATCGAGACTATAAAACCTGTTGTATTGTGTGAAGTACATTTGAATATGTCACACATGGAACCCCCAAACCCCTATCCTAGAGACCTAGAACTGAGCTGGAGGTCCACTCGATATCATTACCAGAGGAGAACCATACTCCAGGGTGCCTCCTTCAATGTTAGGCTCTTTGCCTCACTCTATGACATTCGTAAGGAGCAGTGAGGCTGGGATCAATACACTGGACAAGCTGCATGACCCGGACCTGGTGGATGGTTAAGGCGGGTAGGACGGTGGTATCACTATACAGGGCTCTCCTCTCGACCCCTCCACTCCTCAACACCAAGCCTCCTTAACAGCCTGTGCCGGATTCACTACCTAGACCCTGGAGTCACTGCACCCCGTGCCCAGCTCCTCCTTTACCCTCATTCTGACCTTTGCTGAAACACCACTATATACCCCCCTCTTACCCCTCTACGCCCAATCCCTGCCCCACCCCACCCTTACCACCAGGAGGCATGCTACACTGTAGCCTGCCAGGCTGGACAAGATTGAAATTCACTTTATGTTTAGCCAGGTGGCCATAGCTGATGGTAGCCGGAGGAGGAGGAGGCATCTTTAGTACCAGCAGTAGGGAGGTAGGTTAGGAGGCAAGTAGGGTAGGCCTGCAGCCCTCCTGCCTGCTACTCCACCAGTACCCAATATCATTATAGAGGCCATACTAGTATATACCAGGCCAGGAATTCAATCTGCCTCTCCACCCAGAGCTGCATCGTGCTAGAGCCTTCTCTGGCTTCGTCCAACGACCAATCCTAGTATTTGGGGTAAGGGGTGGGATGTAGAGTAGGTACAGTAGGTACTGTGCTCTCTATACTATTTCTATCTAATGTGCCCATGTTTCATTCTACACTTCTCGCGACAAAGGTTAGGAATAGATTATTAATATCAATATGAGCATCACTCAAAGTTTCCCATCCTGAATGTTATTAATGCGATTAATTAGCAGTTTATCAGTGGGGTAAGGTCGATACCTATGATACAGGAAGGCCCTGAATATGGCTGTTCCCATCCCACTCAATTCGCTCTGCTGATGGGTTATATATATTTTTTGTATATTTTCTTTTTATTCTAATCAATTCTTGACAAGTAAAGGCATATATATATATATATATATATATATATATATATATATATATATATATATATATATATATATATATTTATATATATATATGTATGATATCAGTCTGACCGGATAACATTAATATATTTGGGAGCAGCGGCAAATGGTGGTTCCTAAGGTACATACTAGGGGGCGCCCAAGCTGGCCCCACCTCTTCATTTCCGCCCACCGCTCGGTCAGTCTGTGGTAGTTAGCCGTTGGAATAAGTTCAAATTTTCAATAATATATATATATATATATATATATATTTATTTATATATATATATATATATATATATATATATATATATATATATATATATATATATTTATTTATATATATATATATTTCACATTTCGGGATGAGACAAAGATGAGTGTATATATATATATATATATATATATATATATATATATATTTATATATTTATATATATATATATATATATATATATATATTGTAAAGATATTTGTGGGCATATGATGAACGACACGACAGCCAGCCTTGCGGTTTCCCAAGAGATCCTTTATTATTCACTGTTCACCAACAACAGGCTAACTGGCTCCAAGCGTTCCCTTATATACCCCTCCCGCGTCCCTTCCTCGAGCTGCGTCCCGGCCGACTCCCGTTCCGGCCGACTCAAGTTCGGCCGACCCGGTTCCGGACGAGAGCCTTTCCGGCCGTAGACCATCCCGGCCGAGAGTGTAGCTGCAGGGGCGCCCGTATGGCCGACCCCTCTTCCGCCCGCTACACTCTCCCCACCCTATCCAAACCCCTACCCCGAACTTCCATAATAACAAAACATGCTCCCTTACCCGGCCGCTCGGAACATTCCCGGCCGTATCTTAGCATAGTGTAAAGTTCAAATAGGTACCCGTGAATACTAGTCCTTACATGATATTTTATAGTACGTTATACCTAACCACACACGTAATACTTATAACTACTAGGCCGAGGCCGAACGATCTCCCTTCCCCTTAAGCGTTCCCGACCCGCTCCCCAACTACATGATATCACAATACTTATTAATAACACCATGGCCCGCGGCCGAACCATCCCTTATACGTAACCATGATATGTAACAACCGGCGTGAAGGGGGCTCCGCTACCCTCCGTACTGTAGTAGTGGAGTGATCCTTGGCATGAGGCCGAACTATATATAACTACTAAAACACTACAATAACAATCGGCGTGGAGGGGGCTCCGCTGCCCTCCGTTCTTTCGACGTGGAGTGATCCTTGGCATCAGGCCGAACTATACATAAATACTACAACATTACAACTAGCAACCGGCGTGGAGGGGGCTCCGCTGACCTCCGTTCTTTCGCCGTGGAGGGGGCTCCGCTGCCCTCCGTCCGACTGTCACCGCAGGAGGGGGCTCCGCTGCCCTCCGTATCTTCCCGGCCGATGCCGCCCGCACCGCCTTCACTTCCTCCCGGCGTCGACGCCGCCCGCCGGACCCCCGAGGAACGGGCCCAGGCTACCCGTCCGTTTTCGGCCTCGTGGCTGACTGCAAAACATAAAAGGACCTTGTCGTCACCACCCGGCCGAAGAACAACATCTCTTTGCCCCGCCCGTCTCCTCCCCGTCCAGCGTTCCCGGTGGTTCGCTCCCGGCCTTACAGCCCTACCGCCGCCACCGATTGTGTCAGGAGATCCCCGTACTCGGCTCCCCCCTGTACTGGGGCGGTCCATACCTCACTCTCCCAACCCTCGTCCGGGCCGTCCTCCCCTAGCACCAATACAGGTGCCTGCTAGTCCCCGGCCGGTACTGGCCACGCTTGGTCCTCTACTCTGGCCGGTACAGGCCATCCTTCTAGTACTCTATGTGTTCTAGTACCACTTACCGGGTCGGATTCGCTGAACGAGTAAGTCCATTCCCCCTTGCCTCGGGCCTCCACCATGGACGTGGTGCGGCCGCCCACCAGGGCCAGCTGCCGGTCGTTCAACCCCCCTTCAGTCGTGGAGAGGTGTCGTCTCAGCACTTCCTCTGGATCGGCCGGGACGGCGCCCACCCACGGTAGGGCCACCCCACCCGGGCAAGGCCGATGATATTCGCACGAGGAGCTCGTGCAAATAGCGGCCGTTATTCGCACGAGCACCTCATGCGAATAGCGTCCGTTATTTGCACGAGGAACCAGCAAGAGAGGCGACGGCGAGAGAGGCGACCTGCACGAGGAATCGGCGAGAGAGGCGACCTGCACAAGGGTTGTCCCATGTTCAATTTGGTGTCCGGGTCAGGGGCCCTCCTGATAAGCGGCCCTGGGACCACCCCAGTGGGCACAGAATTCAGTCAAATGTTGAATCAACATTAATTCACCATTGAATCAACATTGACAACAGTTTATCAATGTTGATTCAATGTTCTGTGCCCACTGGGACAGGCCCTCAGCATTTTAGCCACATGACAATTGGCCCCCCTGACAGGCCCTATGACAATTGGCCCCCCTGACAGGCCCTATGACAATCGGCCCCCATGACTGTAATCCCTCCTGACATTGGGCCATGCTCAGACGTTAGCATGGCCTTTGCTCGGACGTTAGTATTGCAGCATATCGGACGGCCGTTGATCCCGCCCCCCCCCCCTTTGAATTTTTTACGCCCCCCCCTCAAGAGGGGTCAGAATTCCCCCCCCCCACTTGTTAAATAACTAAATAGAGATAATGAATTAACATGCTTACTCAAGTGAGTTACATGCATTCAAGTTTTACAAGTAGGCTACAGTAAGTTTTGCGGGTAAAGAATAGATGACTCAATGAGAATGATATTGATGCCAATGTAAAGGTAAGTTAGGTGTGCAAAAACGCTAGCCAATTACCGGTAATGTGAAAAATTTGCCGAATAATGACAGGGATTGACGTGCCAAAAGTATACATGTTCTACAATGCTGCCATCGGCGCCTTCAAGAACTACTGTCGCTGGTACCCGCTAGCAACCAGCGTCCACTTTTTGAGTTTATACGTTTCTTTATTCCACAGAGTGATTTTACAAAGAAAACAATACATTCAAAAGGACTTGCGTCCTACGTATGTTGATGATCAAAATAGTTACATAGTGTGCCTTGCATACAAGCCTCTGGTCACATATAGGCAATCAGGGTGTATCACAGTGCGGCGCCAATGGCGGTTATTGGTACCACATTTATTCATACAGCACGTTTACATTTGGTCGTGCTATAGGATATAAGCACAGTTATACTCATGCATAAACGGTATCTGACTCAATGACGTGCATTGGTTTAAGATTACATTTGTTATTACTCCACCATTCGAACACCGGGCCTCGTGTTTATAAACTTTACCCACTCTCCCACTCCATGGGTTAACATACAGTTATTACATTTTGTAATACATGGTAACACTCAGTTCCTTCGTTGTTACTAAAATACACTGGACAGTGAAGTCATACCACGTATATCTTTTATCTCATATCTACTCTAGATTGTGTATATTGTTCTAAGGTACATGTTCGTACCATTTACAACTATTCATGTTTAAAGGTCAAAGGTAGTACCTCATATATATTTTTGTGTTTATCCACATTTACATGTATCGTTTTAAACATGTCTAAACTCACAGGATAAACATTTCCAAACTATACTTTGGTAGTCATTGACTTGCCATTAAGGCCTTGGGGGTGGGCAGAGGTATTCACGTTGCCTCTCTCGTCGTCACGTCGCCTCTCTCGTCGTCACGTCGCCTCTCTCGTCGTCACGTCGCCTCTCTCGTCGTCACGTCGCCTCTCTCATCGTCACGTCGCCTCTCTCGTCGTCATATTCGTATTTTGGTCATAAAAAAGTCATTACTGAGGACTGAACCCTGGCCCATGGCATGTGAGATAATCATGCTCACCACTACACTATAAAGTCACTTGCTGACATGCATAGAAAAATGTGTATTATATCCATGCCATGTCACCTCTCTCGCCATGTCGCCTCTCTCACCATGTTCTTTACCATGTCGCCTCTCTCACCTTGTCGCCTATCTCCCCGTTTCCTCGTGCGAATAGCGGCCCTTATATGCACGAGTTCCTCGTGCGAATATCGCTGGCGCCCGGGCAACGGGCGGGTGGGTGGGTGGCCGGATCCCATGGTGCAGCCCGGGCCGCCTCCTGCCGTTGGTTCGCCTCGGCTTGTTCTGCTGCCAGTCTCTTGGTCTTTTCTCCCTCGACTCTCTGGGCCTCCCCTCGTTCTCTTTCCTTCTCGGCCTCCCTCCGCAGCTTGTCAGCCTCCTCCGTCTTCTTTCTCTCTTCCTTCCGTTTCTCAGCCGCCCGGTCCTCGGCCGCTTTTCCTTTTCTAACTTGTCGGCCGCCTCCCGTTCAAGTCTATCGTTTTCGGCCTTCTCTTTCTCGGCCTTCTCGTCCGCCTCCTTCTTCTCGGCCTTCTCTTTCTCGGCCTTTTTCTTCGCGGCCTTCTCCTCGGCCTCCTTCTTGTCGGCCGTTTCTTGGTCGGCTTTTTCCAGGTCAGCTTTTTCTTTTTCTTCCCTCCCTTTCTCCTCCAGTCGGGTTTTTCGGGCTGCCTCGGCCCTTTCCTTCTTATCCTTTTCCATCCGGTTCTTCGTCCTCTTCCCCTTAGAGTCCTTCAGTGGTTCTGGTTCGGGTTCGGCCTGTGGTACTACCAGCATGGGGGGGGTTATAGGGGAAAACTGGCCGTACAGGTTACGGACGACATTCCTCGGGGCGGGTGGGCTGTCTGGCGGTGGCGGGCCGCCCGTCACCTCCACCTCTGTTACACTTTCGGATGTTAGGGTAATGGTTCCACTGGGCGTCGCCCCCACCTTCGTCCTTCCTGACCCGATCAACGCTGCGAACACGGCCGGTGGCAACCGCTGCAAGGTTTCAACCGCCTCCTCCTGCCCCCCGTCCCTCAGGGCCTTCTGGATGTCGGCCATCCTCTCTTCCAACGTCTTTGCCGAGATATCCTCCAGCTGTGCGTCCGCTATCTCCGCGTCCTTCTGGGGGGTGGGGTCGGTGGGGGAAGGCCGGTCGAGGTCGTCGGATGTGCTTGGCGCGGGCGACTGGTCTCGGTTGGCCCGGCCCCGGACGTTCCGTACATCGACCGTCGACTCGGTGGACGAGTCCCGGGATGACGCCCCCCGCTTCCTGGTGGACTTCTTGGTGGCGCCCTTCGTCTCTCCAGCCGGCTTCCGCCCTCGCTTTTCGATGTACGTCGCGTCCGGTATATTCGACGGCGTCTCCCACTCGTGCGGAGTCGGGCCCGTCCGACCCCCCACCCAGTGTAGCCCCATGTGCGTTACGAGCTTGCCCTTTCGTCGGTCGGTCTTTTGTAGGGTGCACGGCTTCCCATCCTTATCCAGCCCCAGGATCAGGATCTGGTGGTTAGCTAAGTGTTCATCGTACTCAGCCGCTGTACCCCGCCAGGCTCGTCCTTTCTGATGGCAGTCGCCGCAGGAGAAGGTGTTGGAGGCCATCTCGTCCGTATCTGCTTCCTCTGTGCCGTCCCCCCGCTATATACTGCTCCCGCAGGTGGGCCCAACGCCCTCCCCTCTCCTGATTGGCTGGTCTCTCTCTCGGCCGGCGTGCCTGGCGCTACGCGCGCTGTGATTGGTCCGTTCATTTTAGAACCGGGCGTGGGAGAGCGGGACCGGGGCCCCGACCGGGCGTGGGAGCATGTACTGTCTACAAACCCCGCCCGCATCGTGGGAGCCGGGGCCGTTCCAAAGTCGGCCGGTGGCGTGGGATCTTTCCTTCCTTTGCGGGACGGCGTGGATACTTTGGGGGGTTCCCCTTTTTCCCTCTTCTCTGCCGCCCGGCCTTCTCCCTTGCCCCTTCCCCGGTGGCCTCACCCGGCGACCGTCCGCTTTTGCCGCCCTCGTCCCCATGGCTACTGCCGCGTCCCCCCTCTCCGGGACGCCAGGCACGCCGGCCGAGAGAGAGACCAGCCAATCAGGAGAGGGGAGGGCGTTGGGCCCACCTGCGGGAGCAGTATATAGCGGGGGGACGGCACAGAGGAAGCAGATACGGACGAGATGGCCTCCAACACCTTCTCCTGCGGCGACTGCCATCAGAAAGGACGAGCCTGGCGGGGTACAGCGGCTGAGTACGATGAACACTTAGCTAACCCCGCCCGCATCGTGGGAGCCGGGGCCGTTCCAAAGTCGGCCGGTGGCGTGGGATCTTTCCTTCCTTTGCGGGACGGCGTGGATACTTTGGGGGGTTCCCCTTTTTCCCTCTTCTCTGCCGCCCGGCCTTCTCCCTTGCCCCTTCCCCGGTGGCCGTCGCCCTCCTCCCGTCGGTCTGAGTGGGACGTCCGGTGCCCCTCCCAGGAGCGGCCCCATCCCCCTCTCTCCCTCCCCGAGTGTTCCCGCCTGCCGGCCTCCTCCTTCTTCTTCTCTTCCGCGGCCGGTTTGTGGGGCGACCTGGAGTGTCGTCTCCAGGAAGAGGACTCCCGGCTGCTGGTCTTCTCTCAGCCTGGTTGCTTCCCGTCTTTGTTTTTCTCGGCCTTCCCATCGTGACCGTCCTTGTCTCCTGTACCGGTGTCTCGGGTGGGGTGGGCCGGGTCGGAGGCTCTATTGGGACCCTTATGTGATCTGACCTACGTCTCCCCACCCTTTCCTCGCTTTCTCGCCGGCCGACCACGTTACTCCGAGGGACTCTGTATCGTCGTCCTCATCCGAGGACAGGCCATTTATGAGTTGAAATTCCTCACCTCCGGCACTTCTTTTCTCACCTCCCGTCCCCACTGTGAGGGGGAATCCGCCCGGACCTGCCTTCATTGTTCCTCGTAGAGCTCCGTCGTGGCTCTGGACTCATCCGAGTCCTCTTCGCTCGCCCACTCGCCGAAGCCCGATAAAATTGCAGGATAAAACTCGTCTCGGGGGTGTAGCGCCATGACTGACTCCCACTCCTCCGTAGGTCGGGTTATATACCCCTCCTCCTGGGCATTCTCGCCATGGTTACCGCCGCCCCTACCTTTTCCCCCAATCACGGGCCGGATCGGAGATTCCGTCCCGCCCCCTCCCAGGGCCAGGGGGCCTGGAGGCTTGTGCCGGGGCGCCCTCACCCGGCGACCGTCCGCTTTTGCCGCCCTCGTCCCCATGGCTACTGCCGCGTCCCCCCTCTCCGGGACGCCAGCCACCCCTTCCCGAATCCCGGGCCGGATCGGAGATTCCGTCCCGCCCCCCCCCGGCGGCCGTCCCCATCTCCCGCCGGCGTTACCATGGCTACTGCCGCCTCTTCCCCCTCCGGGACGCCTGGCACTACCTTCAAGTTGTCGTAATGTTCCACCCTGCGCTTCCTTCCCATGGTGATTTCATACACTGGCCCGCCTATATTCCTTGCCACCCTCCACGGCCCCGTCCAGTAGCTCTGCAGTTTAGGGCTACGGCCGATCTTTTTGATAGGATGGTAAAAATATACATCCGCTCCGTCCGGAATGACGTGCAGCTCCGCCCTCTGATCATAGTTGCGTTTTTGTCTTTGCACCGCCCGGCCGAGTTGTTCCCGGGCCAGGTCGTGCGCTTCTGCCATCACCGACTGCAGTTCGGCCACAAAACCCTCCCCCTGTGGCTGGTCCTTCAGTGCCTCCACCGGGTAGATGAGGCTCAGGGGGGCGGCCGTCTCCCTTCCCAGCATCATGGCGTTAGGCGAGACCCCGGTGGACGAGTGCTCTGTCGCCCTGTAGGCCGCCATGACGAAGGGGAGTTGTCGGTCCCAATCCCGCTGGTCCTCCTGAATACCCGTGGCCAGCAGTGCCTCTATCGTCCGATTACATCGCTCCACCATTCTGTCCGACTTCGGGTTGAAGGGGCACGTCCGGGACTGCCATATCCCCAGCAGCTTCACTACCTCCCGGAAGGTGGAGGACTGGAACTCCCGCTCCTGGTCCCTGTGTAGCGTCACCGGGGTCCCGAAGCGACATACAAAATCTTCCACTATGGCCCGGGCCACTGTCGGCGCCTTGTGGTCTGGGAGGGTGTACGCCTCGGCCCATTTGGTAAAATACTCTACCAACACCAGGATGTATTGATTCCCTCCGGCCGAGGGGTGGAGTGGCCCCATGATATCTGCCCCCACCCTCTCCATAGGCATTCCCACTGTGACATGGCCCATGGGGTGCCTGTGCAGCGTCGCGGCCGGCTTACGCCGATTGCACTGCACACACCTGGCGCACCACGCCGTCAGATCCCTTCTGAAATTGGGCCAGTAAAAGAAGTCTTGGCACCTCCTTATTACCCGGCGTCTACCCAGGTGTCCGGCCAGTCCCTCTCCGTGCAGTCCATTCATTACCTCTGCCTGCATCCCGGCCGGGACCAATATTTGTAAGCGGTCGGCCCCGCCCGGGGTGTACCACTTCCGCGACAGGACCCCCCCCGTCCCCTCCACCAGCCGTGTCGTCTGCCAAGCATACGTCCGGTGGTAATAGGACTCCGTCTGTTCGTCCGACCCCGCCCCTGGGTCTCCGCTCTGCAGCCACTCCCATACCGGGGATAGAACCGGGTCCTGATCCTGGGCCGCCACCCACTCCCCGGGGCTACCCAGGCCGGTGACAGTGTCCGCCTCCCCATCCTCCCCGTCCGACTCGTCTCCGGCCGGACTAGTCGCGGCTCGGGTGATGGCGTAGCATGTGGACGGGCCCGGGCCGCCTCGGCCGCACTGCCTGCAGGGGCGCCTGGAGAGAGCGTCCGCGTTGTTGTGGTCCTTCCCCGGCCTGTGTTGGATGGTGAAATCGTGGGTCCCCAGGACTTGTAACCACCGGGCCACCTGGCCTTCCGGTTCTTTAAAGTCTGTCACCCACCTCAGGGCCGCATGGTCTGTGCGGATGAGAACGGGTCGACCCACCAAATAGTGGCGGAACTTTTTCAGCACAAACATGACCGCCAGCAGCTCCTTCCGGGTGACACAATAGTTCCCCTCCGGCCGAGAAAGGGTGCGGCCGGGTGCTGGCGTCGGTGTCCAGGATGAGGGCCCCCTCCGGTTCCGGGTAGCTGAGGATAGGGGCCGAAGTGAGCAGCACTTTCAGCTGGCCGAAGGCTGTTTCGCATGCCTCCGACCACACCAACCTGCTGTCCTTCTCGGCCACGGCCGACAAGGGCTCGGCGATGGCCGCAAAGTCCCGGACGAACCCCCGGTAGTACCCCGCCAGTCCCAGGAAACTTCTCACCTCCCCTACTGACTGCGGCCGGGGCCACTCCCGCACCGCCCTTACTTTCTCCGGGTCCTCCTTTCGTGCCAGCTGGCACTTCCTCGGCTTCACCTTCAGTCCCGCCTGCACTAACCTCTCTAGTACCTCCTGTACTCTTTCCAAGTGTGTCTCCAGGTCGGCCGAGATTACTATTATGTCGTCCAGGTAGACGAGGCAGCTCTTCCAATGCAGTCCCCTTAGGGTCACCTCCATCAGCCTCTCGAAGGTGGACGGGGCGTTGCACAGGCCGAATGGCATGACCTTGTATTGGTACAGCCCGCTGTGGGAAGTAAAGGCCGTCTTCTCCCTGTCCTCCTCTTTCATAGCCACCTGCCAATACCCGTTGGTCAGGTCCATGGTACTGAACCACGTTGACCCCCCCAAAGTATCTAGGGAGTCATCTATCCTTGGTATGGGGTATGCGTCCTTCTTCGTTACGGCATTTAGTTTTCGGTAGTCTATGCAGAACCTCGGCCGCCCATCTTTCTTCCTTGCCAGCACCAGCGGGGAGGCCCACGGGCTGGTGTACGGTTCTATTATGCCTAACTCTAACATCTCTTCTCCGCCTCGGCCCATTTGTGTGGGGCGAGTCGGCAGGGTCGCTGCTTTACTGGCTGGGCATCCCCGGTCTGTATTCCGTGTCAGACGACACTCGTCTCCCCCATGTCTTCTTCCCAGTGGGAGAACGCCTCCATGTTCGCCCTGATCATGGCCTCTACCTGCGGGCGGGCCCCCTCGTCCACCCCCCGCACTACCCCTTCCGCCCCCTCGGCCGACTCCCCTCCAGCGGCCGCGCACATCTGGGGGTCGTGCTCTTCGTCCTCCACCTCCTGCAGGAATGCTATTCTCCCCAGCCGGGAACTCTGACGTAGCCACAGGGGCGTCGTCCCCACATTTAATAAGATAACCGGGGTCCGGCCCAACTTGTTCGGTGACACTATTCCGCGGCCGACGCGGAAGCCTTCCTTCTCCTCTTTCCCCGGAAACCCCTCTATAACGCAGTTTAGTCCCTCGTCCGGATCCCATCCTGACAGTTGGGCCGTCACCACCGCCTGTCTTCCGGCCGGGATGTAGCAGTCCTCCCACAGTACCGCTGCCCCTTCCGCAGGGCGCGCCTTTTTCTCCGCCGGCGGTCGCCCCCACCTTCCTCCCACAGCAGCCGTTCCCCGTTCATATCCACCAGGATGCCGTTACCCCGTAGCAGGTCGGCCCCGAGGATCCCTTCCTGGGATATGTCGGCCACCAGGAATGCCCCTTCCATCTTCTCCCCCGCTATTTCCAGCACGGCCTCCGTCCTACCCTTCACCGTCATGGGGCGGCCGTCCGTGCAAACCACCGTCCGGTCGTGTGCCTCCAGCTCCTTATCCAGGGTACGCCGCTCCCACCATCTACTGGAGATCATGCTGATTGAGGCCCCCGTGTCCACCAACATGCTAATCTCGTGGCTGAAGACCCGGCCGTCAGGCCGGTCCCCCTCTTCTCCCTGCCGCGCACGGAGGTGACCGACAGCTCCGGCCACTTCTTCTCGGCCCCAGGACGCTCTACGCCTGGGGCCGGGCCCCGTTTACCGAAGCCGTTTTGCGTTCGGCCGACTCCTCTGGCTCGGCCTTCGGCCGGGAATCTCCCCTCTCTGGGCATTCCCGCCGGAAATGTCCCTCCTGGCCGCACTTGAAGCAGGCCCGGTTTTGCAGCCTAGCCGCCCCCCCCGGCACATTGGCGGCCGCCGACTGCGCCGCCAGATCCTTACGGATGTTTGCCAGTTCCCTCATGAACTCGGACCGCATGGGGGATAGCTCCCGGGAAAACTCCTTCCTCAACGACTCCAGCTCTTCCGCCATTGTGGCGTCCGTGGCGAAAACCCGGTCGCTTTTCCGCCCCGCTTGTCAATCTTTGTTGAGATGGGCCTCTTCCAACGTCCTCGGCTGGGAGCAGAGAATGAAGTATCTCAACTGGCTGTCTTTTAGTCCGTCCAGGAAGCGGTCCTTCGCCAGGCTGCAGATGGTGCCCGCGTCCGCGTCCGGATATCCCAAGCGGGCCAGCCGTTCCAGGCTTTCCGAGTACGACACCAGGTCCTCATCCTGCCGGCGGTCCCGGCTTCTGAATAGCGCCTTATGAGACTCGGCCTGGTTTCGGGGGTGGAACCTCTGTTCTAGGGCGTGTACCAGTTCGGCGTAACCTAGTTCCCCCCCGGGGCCACCCTAGATAACAACCGTCTGGTGCTGCCTCGTAAGCTGATTCCCAGGAACATCCCTGCGGTGCGCTCATTCCATTTATTCGCCTGTACGCACAGCCTGAAGTGGGCCATAAACTCGTCCAGATCCGACGTGCCATCGAACGGCGAGGGCATGACTATCGGCCGGGCCCGGTCCCCCGCCGGCGTGTTCGGGATTGTCACGTTTAGTCCGCCCATCTGTCCCTGTTGCTCCACTACCTGTTCCCACCCGGCCGGGGCCCTGTGGGTGGCCTGCTCCGCTCCTCGTCTTTCCGCCCTCGTCTCCTTTCTTCTGGCCCCCATTCCTGGCAGCGGGAGATCTCCGCCTGCCCCTGCCATCTCTGCCAACCACGGTGCCCGGCCCGACATCCTGTGGCGCCCGTCCGTCCTCCACTCCAGTGAGCTCCGACCCCCTGCCGCCGAGCCCGGCCGCGAAGAACCCCACATCTCCGGCGTCCGGTCCCCGCTTCGGTCCCTTCTGAGGAATATAATTATCTTCGTCTGCACACTCCACCAGGTTCCCTCCGATCCTCCCTTCCGTCACGCCTCCCTGTGGCTCGGAGGTGGAGTCCCTGAAGCTAGCCGTCCTCCTGCTCTCCGGATGTTCGTCTCCCATCCGCAGTTCCCCGCCTGCGCCGCCGTCTGCTGCCGAATCTTCACCCCGCAACATCTCGTTATGTCCGTGGGTCCGTATGCCGTATAGTCACCGCTGTCACCAATGTAAAGATATTTGTGGGCATATGATGAACGACACGACAGCCAGCCTTGCGGTTTCCCAAGAGATCCTTTATTATTCACTGTTCAACAACAACTGGCCAACTGGCTCCAAGCGTTCCCTTATATACCCCTCCCGCGTCCCTTCCCCGAGTTCGGCCGACCCTGTTCCGGACGAGAGCCTTTCCGGCCGTAGACCATCCCAGCCGAGAGTGTAGCTGCAGGGGCGCCCGTACGGCCGACCCCTCTTCCGCCCGCTACTATATATATATCCTTAGGACTGCCAGTACTTTCTGTAGGCGCACTGCCATAGCGTATTGTTTCCAATGCAAACGCAAAATCTTGGCTTTCAGGGGGCCCTTTTTACTACACGAATTGGCCCGCTATGGCAGTGCTAAGGATATATATATGTATATATATATATATAATATTATATATTTATATATATTTAATATAATATATTGGCAGGTTTCAAATCAAAGCTTATAGTATCAGAAAAGAAGTAGTATTGTGTCAGTAATAAAGTGAGGTCGTCAATCTTATAATTTCTAATTGCCATTAAACACTACATGAACTAAAATACGGTTATATGCGCACACATCAATTCCGGGCTGGCCCATGAATTCTTGGAATCATTGACACCTGTTTAAGTAAATAAATCAAATACAAAGCACCCTCTTCGTATTGGAGCTTTAACCTTTTGACAAGTTCCTAGCCCTATTTTGTCTTAGTCAAAATTATGCCTCTTATAACATAATATCATGAAATATAATGGCAGTTCCACCATTTTCATCATAAGCTCATATGTGTCGCAAATGGTACTTGCCAATTAACTTGGATCCCTCTCTCTGCATCAGGTCCAACATAGTATGAGACCAGTGTGAAGGTATTTGACATTTGCCTCTGACGCCCATGTTTATACACACTTCTTTCTATCTGACATAAACAGCAAAGTCCCCCTCCCCATTGTGTTCCTACATTCGGTGCTATCCTGATGCCACTGTATGGGTCGGTGATTGGCCCGTATGAGATAACAATGAGATAGCAATTTCCTGGGGCCGGGATATGCATAACGCAAAAGTTGGTTACTGTTGGGGGTAAAGACCTTTGGGCATCAATCTCCAGCCTATCACCAGGCATCTCCCATCCCAGTCCCAGATGTGGTGTATTGCCACACCAAAGCCCCAGCAATGCGAGCACGGCAACATCGTTTAGAACAAATCGATCTTCATTACAATGACTGGGATTTACGTTTCTAATCAGAAGTAATTCTGTATGATATCGACCATCGATCCCATCACACCGGTACACACACACCCTGACACACCATGACACACACACCCTGACACACACACACACCCTGACACACACACACCCTGGCACACACACGCCCTGACACACACACCCTGACACACACACCCTGACACACACACCCTGACACACACACACACTCTGACACACACACACACACCATGACACACACACCCTAACACACACACACCCTGACACACACACCCTGACACACACACCCTGACACACACACACACCCTGACACACACACCCTGACACACACACCCTGACACACACACCCTGACACACACACACACCATGACACACACACACCCTGACACACACACACCCTGACACACACACCATGACACACACACACACCCTGACACACCAGAATACACACACACTGACACACACACCCTGACACACTAGAATACACACACACTGACACACACACCCTGACACACCAGAATACACACACACAGACATACCATAATACACACACCCTGACACACCAGAACACACACACACAGACATACCATAATACACACACCTTGACACACACACCATAACACACACACCCTGACACACACACCCTGACACACCAGAACACACACACCCTGACACACACACACCCTGACACACACACACCATGGCACACACACACAGACACACACACACCCTGGCACACACACACCATGACACACACACCCTGACACACCAGAATACACACACCATGACACACCAGAACACACACACACACATACCATAATACACACACCTCGACACACACACCAGAACACACACACCCTGTCACACACACCCTGACACACTCACCAGAATACAGACACCTGACACACCAGAATACACACTTTGACACACACACCATGACACATACACCCTGACACACCAGAACACGCACATCCTGACACACTGACAGAGAGTAATTATGTTATATGTTGCTGTAACGATGAATCCGAAGCACAGTACCATCAGTTACATCTACATGCAAATCAATTGGAACCAAGTTGTCTCATTCGTAGTCCAGAATAGCCAGTCATCTCATAAAACAGAGCAAGATTCTGTCTATGACAGAGGTATGTTCATTTACAGGTTGGTTTAGTTTGTAACAATACATGTATACGCCGTATACCCCAGCCAGTGAGAGCAATAGTTGCGATACACTATCATTATTTTATGGTCAGGAGAACAGTATATTTAACTATAATCTCAACTATCACTCAATTTTAACTTTTCATTAGAATCTGCATACTAAATTCCAAAGTAGGGCTCGATACGCATTACTGTTAGTTTTCTATCGAACAGCCTATGCATAGGTTCAGAGAATATATTATCTTTCTAAATCGGGATGACTTGAACACAAAATCAACGGGATGACTGCAACAAAATATATATTCTGCAACTTTGGTGTTAGAACTGCTATATATGGATTGTGAGATTGAGATGGTATTGTGTAGCCATGTAGGCTGGCGCCTAGATAGGGTCTCTTATGAGTGTCAGATGGCCCACAGGGGAAGTCACCATATCCGATAGGAGCGTCTTCGTGCCCGCAGACAATGGACCTCAGATATTACTTTCCCCACTTCACCCCATCGACTTCTCATATCGCCACCATATATCCCTGCCTATCTGCCATGCAGGGCAGAACTAATTACAGAGATCCTCTCCTCCTCTGTGCTTCTCGTGTAATTGAATGTGGGGTGCTCTGTGGGTTAGCGTGGGATTTGGTGCTGCGGGTTAAAGTGTTGGGGTGACTACCCGTGTAGAGAATTCCCAAGTGCTCCAATGGTATATGCAGTGTGTACATGTCATGGTTTATGTGACATTGAAACCAAACTCTGTTGTTGCTCTTCCTTTTACCAATATTGAGAGCATGTGAGAAGTGTAAAATCTACTTTTATAAAAGAAAGGTAAGGGTTGTCTCAGAAAGCCAAGTTATGCCCTGAAATAAGCGATCTACGGTATAAGGAGGGATAGATACTACAGCCCCGACGCATAGCTTAGGTGCAGGTAATAGCTCTGCATGTATGGGCAGGCAGCAAGCACTGATAAACAGGGGCCTAAGTAACTACGGCTGCAGGCCAGGCTGGATATTAAGCTCAGTTTATTTGACAGCACTAGCAAAAGCCATTCCATGTCTATCGATTCACCTTGGTGGCTGCTCCAGGGAAAGGCAGGGGTGGGATGTATAGGGGTAGAGCGTGTCATTGGCAGTGCCATATTGCCTAAGGTAGTGACTGGGAACGGAACTAAAGAAAGGTTTTAATCTAGGCCCCATATCATATACCTCACATTAGTGATTAGCTGTCTATGGGATGAGGGTCCGCCACCTACCTCAGTACAGGGGGACAAGATGGCGGCCTACACGATGCAACCAGTGACAGTGGAGAGGGGCAAGCTGGGACCGGAAGGCATCACCATCTTTACTACCAGGGGGCTACCGACACGTGACGCGTGACGTATGACGCGTCCTGGTCACGCGCAAGGTGACAGGCGGATACACGGGAGTTCGTTCAAAACACAATTACGTCGGATTGGAGTGAAATATCAATCCAAAATGTTGTAGCTCCCTCCCCCCTCACATCCTGATAAGGCACGACTGCCGAGGTCTACCCGGAAGTATATGGCATAAACTCCCCAGTTATGTTGTTTCGGCTATTTCTGGCCCTTTTCAGGCTTATACACCTACAGAATAACCAGTTTTGCACCGATTTATTCAAATTTTTGGTATATGTGAAAAAACATCCTAATAATTCGGGAAATCTCTATTTTTTGTGTATTGGCCCGATATTTTCCCATGTGTACTGAGGCAGTAACAGCTTATTCCTAATATCATTTTCTATTAGGTCTATGGTATAGTCAATTGATTCACGAGGATTTCACTACCCAGTAAACACAACTGCGTTATTAGAACGTAATTTTAGTACGTAATACAAACATCCAAATGTAAGGGTCGCTTAACGTTTTTAAACGATATAGACGTTTTAAAACGTATTTAAACGTTATGTAAACGTTATTTTCAGGTTCATAAAACGTTACTAGCACGTAAACTAACGTTATATAAATTTTATGATGTGGGTTCGAATCCTGTAACAAGCAATTCGTTTTGATTTGGAAAAAAATGTCATATGAGGATCCTGAACCTGACCAGGTAACAAAATATGGTCAACTACTAATGCTCTAGATTAAAATCATGAGCGTGATTTGAGTACTTTAACAAAAACTTGTTGCTAGTTACAGGACCCGAACCCACATGTGATTAACATGTTAATCCATAAAAAAACAGAACCTGATATTCAAAAACGACCTTTGGTTTTGAATATGGGACTATTGTCATACATGGGACATCTCATTACATGCTTGGCAATACAGGCAGCAATGGGAATCGAACTCTCGACCTTTCATGTGTAAGTCCCAAACTCTAACCACTGAGCTACTTTGGCAGTTGTGAAGGGGAGCCTTTAGAAAGGTCCATATTAGGGAACTTTTATAACCACGCTGTAGCTCATAAAATAGGGACGTGGCAGTGTTAAAGTATAGGCTACATCTGTGTCTCCGATCCCCTCTCACACTCATGCCTCTCACACTCATGCCTCAGGTTTGCTATTAGGAACTTTAGCAATCCCAAGATAGCTCATTTAACCCAGATTAGCCTATACTTTCAGCACGGCTAAGTCAGTAGGGGACTTTAGCAATGACCTAAAAGCTCATTAAATGCAGACGTAGTAGTGCTGAAAGCATAGGATACGTCTGGGTTAAATGAGCTATGTCAGGTTTGCTAAAGGTCCCTAATCTCTAAACTTCCCGTAGTGCATAGATTTGCCTGCCTGATTAGCTCAGTAGTCAGGGCCATGGTCTGTATAAATGTACCCTTACATTAGTCAATATTAAAAGCCTTCTAGATTGAATATCTACAGTCACATATCAGTCGTCACAGTGGCTTAGTTGGCATGTCATGGGACTGAGAACCCAAAGGTCCCAGGGTCGAATCCCAGTGTGGTAGACTGTGGGGCTGTCAAAGAACAACAAAGAACGGCTGAAAACAAACTGTTTACAAACATTTTGCAAATGTTTTATTGTTTCAGCGTTTTAACGTTTTTGAGGTTTTCCAAATGTTAGGAAAACGTTTTTGCAAACGTTTGCAAACGTCCTGCAAACGTTTTCCAACTGTTAGAAAAACGTGTTTTTTTAGCTGGGCACCCATTCTATAACATAAATATTGTAGCGGGCACGTATCGCTCGGGGCAGCCCGAGCGTGCGTGGAGAGCGCATTGCCCGCCTGTTGGTAGCTCAGGTACCGTAGCGGAGCGGTGAGACTTCAGCTGGCCCTGTGGTGCAGCGGTAGCATACTCAACTTCGGAGCGGAGGGACCGGGGTTCGATTCCCCGTGGGGCTCGACGTTTTCACCGACCCGTTACACTGGTGCCGTGACCAGGATGGGACATCCTGGGTTGGGTATCTGAGCGGTTTCAGCTTCTGCTAGGTAGGTCCTCGTGGCCTGACATTGTACCTAGCAAAAGTCTGAAGGGGAGTAATGTAGCGGGCACGTATCGCTCGGGGCAGCCCGAGCGTGCGTGGAGAGCGCATTGCCCGCCTGTTGGTAGCTCAGGTACCGTAGCGGAGCGGTGAGACTTCAGCTGGCCCTGTGGTGCAGCGGTAGCATACTCAACTTCGGAGCGGAGGGACCGGGGTTCGATTCCCCGTGGGGCTCGACGTTTTCACCGACCCGTTACAATATCATGAGAGCTAATATGCAGCCTTTCTACCAGCTGCCTCGATAGCTCAGTGAGATAAATGGTTGGAATGTGATAGAGAGACCTTAAGTTCAATCCCCGGCCAGGCTTGAAGTGTAAAAACAAAAATATTTTGCAAATATACATTTTTAAAATAGAAATAATGTATTTTTAGCATAGAAATAATATTTATTTAATGTTCTGTAGATGTTCTGTTACCTTAGGTTTAGGTAATTTACGTTAAAAAACCTGGCAAGAACGTTTATATTACGTATATATACATTTATTAACGTTCATTTAGGTTTGATAACGTAAAATAACCCTTACAAGTGGACGTTTATTTCACGTAGTAAAGCTACGTAATTCAGACATAGAAATAACATTATCTGAACATTGGGTAACGTAAGTGTGTTTACTGGGTAGATATGTTCCGCATTTTTTTCTCCACAGTCATTTAAGTGTGTTTTGTCAGCAAAATAATCAAATGTCATTTCAGGTTGATACCTCTATATAGTAAATAAAGAAGATCCACACAGTCTCTATTTTATCCCAGATTGTGAGGTAACTCTTGTGTCTTCTGCTGAAATTTTTTTTTTTGAAAAATATCCAATAATCTTGCCTCCAGGAGCATATGTCTATTGGGATACATATTTTCGCTCACGGAGTCACCCGGAATATTCGTCACGGAGTCACCAGCCATCCTGATGAAAATTCAAACCTTCATAGAATTGTTAATACCCAATATATTTAAGTTATCTCTGGTTTTCCTGTGTCCTACCCACTCACTCTAATGTTCTAATGCAAAAATCCACCATTTTTTATGCTCATTTATACAAGAAATAATTTCCGTCACGGAGTCACCCGGGTGACTCCGTGACGGAAAATAGGTTAATAGGGGTACTTTAGGCCTATACTGTGCAAATTTGGTCTAACCAGATATCATGATGCTTTATATTTCTTAAAGGGCACATGATCAGGACACTGTACAGTGAATTTAACCAATAATGGGACCATTTTGAGGAAACTAGGGTAAAGTTGAGAGTATGTACTTGAAATGTTCATATTTCTGATTAATGTTCAAAATTCATCGGGCTGTATCTCAAAAACTATTACTCATAGGATATCCATTCTTGGTATGCTTCAAGATATATGTTGGCCCAGCTTGCAAACACAATTATTAGTTGCTGTAATGTATTTAAAACATAATGTTCATGATCATGGATTTTTCGTCACGGAGTCACCTGAAAAAAGGACGATTTAGTTTACGAGGCGACAAAAACTGAACCGCTAGGGTTAGAAATGTATCAAAAAGTGTTCCAAGGAGCCAAGATATATACCTTTCAATATACTAAACTTGTTTAAACATATTAAGAACTTTCTGATTTGTCCTTCCTCTATCCTAAAACAACATAAGTCAGGAGTTTGAGCCGTATACATGACGTGACCACGTAGTGGGCACGTCCTGGTATTAAGGGTGGAAGGTGGTGGGCTATGGCATCATATATAGACAGAGCTCCACGCTAAAGTGAGCGAGTCTGTGGTTATTCCATGAGGGGTGCCTGGCCCGTATTGCACGCTGGCCTCAGGCCTAGTGCAGTACGGCCCTCCCATTGCTTTAACCTTGAGAGTCCGTATCTACCATGAAATAAATATGATATGTGGAGTTCGTACTACCAGGAGATGAAGTGTGGGTTGACTGTGACCTAAAACAAATTCACACACAGAAAAGTGAGAGTCATTGTCGCTAAAACTACCCTCACCTGAGGGTCAGGCACTGCCTGACTCTCAGGTGAGGGTAGTTTTAGCGACAATGACTCTCACTTTTCTTAGGGTATTTGTTAGTGGATTGTTAGCGAGTTGTGGCAAGTGTTGTTTATCAAAATAGCATTTGTGTGGCACAAACTGGAGACCCGCCTCGACTTTATTATACCTAGCATATGATAGTCCTATCTCTTAACCACTAAAACCAATACGCCCACTCCAGTGGCGTATTGCACCAATATATTGGGAAAGGTCACGTGACCAGCTATTGACCAATGAGAGTGCAGCTCAAAAAGTCAAAATGCTTGCCGATTCCCGAATTTATTCCCGATTTTTACACATTATGCAGCATATTTTGAGTGGTTTAAGAATTGAAAATGGTAGAGAGGACATGCCACCATGGCCATAACATTTTACAGCCAGTAAATCGGACCAGAAATAAGGATTTCAGAGAAAGATCATCTGTAAAAGGAGGGAGGCATGGCCGAGAGCTGAACTACAGACCAAAACATCGGCGATCGGCCCCATTTTGCCATGTTTTAAGTGATTTACAACCTAAATCGGTATGACTATCATATGCTAGGTATAATAAATCAAAAACATAACTCGTGGGCATAACAGGAGCCTTATGCCCATTCCTGAAAATTCGCTGATGCCCACCAGATGCCTGCGGCATCCAGTGGGCATCAGCGAATTTCCACTCATGAGCATATGGCTCCTGTATGCCCACTCGTTATGTTTTTGCTTAGTATACAGAGTAGAGATACGGACGTACATAGTGTGTGTGAAATGTTCAAAGTTAGAACAGCAATAGGTTTATAAAGTGTACCGTCTATACATGCGGCATCCTGTGGGCATCAGCGAATTTCCACTCATGAGCATATGGCTCCTGTATGCCCACTCGTTATATTTTTGCTTAGTATACAGAGTAGAGATACGGACGTACATATATAGTGTGTGTGAAACGTTCAAAGTTAGAACAGCAATAGGTTTATAAAATGTACCGTCTATACATAGGTGCAGTTAAACCTCTAAAGCAGGCAGTTGCATCGTGGTAGGATTGGAGACACACGTGGACATATGTATGCGAGATGTTAGTTGGTTAGTGGGATAGAGCTGTCAACATGTAAGTGGGATAGGACTGTCAGCATGTAAGTGGCATGGGGTTATCAACATGTAAGTGGGATAGGGTTGTCAACATGTAAGTGGGATAGGGCTGTCAACATGTAAGTGGCATGGGGTTGTCAACATGTAAATGGGATTGGGTTGTCAACATGTAAGTGCCATGAGGTTGTCAACATATAAATGGGATAGGGTTGTTAACATGTAAGTGGCATGGGGTTGTTAATTGTAAGTGTGATAGGGTTGTTAACGTGTTAGTGGGACTGGGTTGTTACATGCAAGTGGGATAGGGTTGTTAACATGTAAGTGGGATAGGGTTGTTAACATGTAAGTGGGATAGGGTTGTTACATGTAAGTGGGATAGGGTTGTTAACATGTAATTGTGATAGGGTTGTTAACGTTTTAGTGGGACTGGGTTGTTACATGTAAGTGGGATAGAGTTGTTAAGACTGGGGACTGGGTTGATGGTATGTGATGCACGGTCATGCTGTGGCCTGGTGTGATAGTGCACTTGGAGTCTGATGGTGAGTGACAGGGTGTCTTTTAGATGAGTGATGGTGTGGGGACACGAGAGAGGTGCAGAGTGCTGTGAAACTAGCTCCTTGGGTGTGTGCGAGAGAGGCAGGGTGGGATGGAGTTATAAGGGCGGGGCGGGAGATGATGGTGCGAGGGGTAGTGCTTGTAGTGCATTGTTAGCCAACATTAATGGACGGTCACTGGGTACAGTTTGCATGGAAGAGTTACCTTGAGTGCAACCAGCCCCCTTACCCCTGACCACCTGCAGAGCATTCCCCTGCCCCTTCCAGCACACACCGGGTGCTGGACATGGCAGGCAAATCATGCAAACCGCTGTGCACCTTAGCCTTAAGGGAAGAAATGGGATTGGTGAGATGGATGGGGTAACAGTCACCCAATTACCACCCTAACCCCTACACCCCCTACCTACTCCCAAACCAGCCAGTCCTTTCTGTCATAGCAGCTCTAACCAGTCATGCAGAGGCGTGCTGCCCTATCATGATGGCCGGCACAAACCGTGAATAGGGTTATGATGATGGCAGGGTATGGCGTCTGAAAGGCTTCATTATGAGCATGTCCTGGCACCATATGAGGCAAGGCTGATAGAGGCTGTGTGTATAGCTATAGATAAACCATTGCTTTAACACTAACTCGGCATTCCTTTGTCCCTTTCTAACCCTCCCCCCCCCCTTCTCCTCTCGAGGGACTCCTTTAACCACAGCCGAATCACACAACACCAGCGCCGGGCTGCACAGAAAGAAGCTCGTCATGTCTAACATATCTTGGGTGAAATGGCTTATTACTTAGTACATTTGGAGTTTATATTTTTATATGTTAAAATAATGGTCGTTTTCAATCAATCTATATATTAGATCCGTCAGAATAATCTGATATATTGATATTCTCCAGAAGAAACTCCTTATCCTAGAGTAGCATAGCTCATGAGTTGTTACACAGATAGTCTAAAATGCCCGGCCGTTAGGCCACTCCAAATAATATCCTTGTTTCTCATCACCGCGCATCATGAAAATCGTGTTTTGAAGATTTTTTGATTTTTTGTTGTTGCAAATTTCAATGTAAAAACATGATAATAATGGACAAATATGGGCACATTTCATACCAAATTGAAGCTAAGAGTGCTCCAGATACGATGGGATAGAGAAAACATGCATATTCACAACTTGCAAAGATCCTTTATCTTTTAAATACTTAAAGATGAATTTAGTTTAGCTAGGACCTAAATTTTCACACCTATTAAGCCCTCAGCAAAAAAAAAAAAGTTGAAAAAAACGCCCTCATCATATTTCTCATGGCATGGTGATAAAAAACAAGGATATGATTTGGAGTGGCCTTAGTCTGAAATGGCTATCCCAGGTTAGTCAAAGGGACATTGGTAAGGCATGACCAAGTGCTATTTCAAAATTACTGAGGCATAACAATATATGACTAATGCCTTACTCAAAAGGGATTAGCCTAAAACCTATTGAAATTGTGAAGACTGAGGGGGACTGGTCAGTCCTGACTAACCTTAACATATTAACTTAAGCCTATCGTCCACCAAGCTCTGTCGGCCAACTTAGGGCTCCAATTTGGTCGCCGATAATCAAAATGTGACTAAGGTTTTGTTTGTCGGAAACCAAATCGGAGCATCAAGTCGGCCGACAGAGCTTGGTGGACGATAGGCTTTAAGCCCATCGTCCACCAAGCTCTATCGGCAGACTAGGTGGCTGATTAGAGTAGGTACCGCGCATAAGCGAGTCATAGCGGCGAAATCGCCGATTCTCAGAGAAAAAATATCAATCTTTACAAGCCTCCCAAGACCATGAAAATTAATGTACAGAAATCTCAAACCCCTCAATAGAAAGATATGGATCTGCTAGTTTGAAATATCATTGGTATTAAGTAGGTTGTACTTGCTATGCATGTGCAAATGGGTCTTCACTGGGGGTCACTTTGGGTCAAATTACAGGTTTTGTCACCTGTTTTCCTGCAGCTGATTTGACTCTCTGTCATATAAACTGGATTTCCCATTGCACCATACATTGCACATGAAATATACCAGCACCATTGATTAGGATACACATCAGGCTTCACTGTGGTCCCCGGGACGCACAAAAATTATAAAAAATTAGTACTTTTGTAGCATTTGATAGAAAATAATACGTTAAAAAAACATATTATTATTGAAAAAAAAGAGAACTAAGCAATCCTATGGATGGTGTAGTGGCAAAATTAAATCATAGTTATTTTTCTATACTAATCCTATGTAGCATACTGGTGAGCTTAAAAAAAAAGAAGTTAATTTCCATAAAAAATTATTATGGTTTTGATGATGACATGTCATGGGTAGTATGTGTTTCGAATTACAAGAGGATTGGACTGCTAGTTAACAATCTATGGCACCATTTGCAGTATAGCATTTGTGACAAATGTACATATTAGTGATCTTGCCATTTTTAAACGAATTTGACTCAAAAGATACACATAGGAAATGATCTGAGAAAAAGTATTCATGCTCTATGTAACATGTAGATACATTACATGTAGTACCAAAGTTCTCAAGTATGTATTCCTTGAACTAGGTATGGGGTCAAAATGGCAGAATGGCCATTTTCAGTGGTAAGGGATTGGCATTTCTGCCGTGTTAGAGGGTACAATATTTCAATACAAATATGTCTGAACATATTCTGAAGATATTAATGCAATGTCCATATATAGTTGATTGGGAAATATCCTTTTTTCAACTGCGAATTGTCATTAAACTAAGTGTAATATCACTCTAAAATTGGCCCATTGGCTATTGAAAAAGAAAGATGCTAAATGGCTGAAACTTTTATTTTTGGAAAATTCATATAAAATTAACTACTGAACGGATCTTAACATTGTTACCATCATTCTTCAGCATTCTTTATCAGCTTTCTAACCAGTTTAACAATTTTGTTCAGGGAAGGGTTTCTTCAAACTATCCGTGGTACCTAATTAGAGGCCCGATTTGGTCAGCAAGTCAGCCAACAGAGCTTGGTGGACTATAGGTTTAACCTATAGGTTGGTCATATAGGGAGGAAAATAGCTAACTTGATCAGGCTATAGTGAGTGACAGAGATTGGTCGTATACTGAGCCAAAGAATATCAGCATATTGGTTGGTGACGTGAAGCACTTGATAATAGATTAGCCTGCTAGCTGTGGTTAGATATGGACAGAAGAAGTCGCTGAGACTGTGACGTCACTGGTGCTGTGACGTCACTAGTCCGCCATTTTGTCTCCTGTATCTTTTAACAGCATTATGTAGAAAAACGACATCGGCACCTTGTTATTAACTTATCTGTAAGATTCCCTCTTAAGGTTGATCGCTACTCTTAACTTTGTATCCATGAAATGTCCTGTTTTTTCCCCCAAAGGTAGCTTATATCATTTAGAAATGGAAAATGTAAAAAAAATGGGGGGGTCCCGAGCTACTTTTTTTACTACAGATTTTTGAAAAAAAAAAGTATTCTCTATTTTTGCCAAAAAATACAAAAAAATGGGAATTTTTCATGATTTTTTTTCTTAGTGAACCAATGCTCACATTAATTTTGTATTGCACATGAATAATCCTAGGTTATGTCCTTGAATGGGAAAAATTAAATTATGGTCCCAATATGTACCTTTGTATGAGAAAACGTGATGGTTTTATGACGATTATTCACATTTAATGCATAATTCTTCAGCAATATCTAAATATCACTGAAAAAAATCCGTGAACTTTTTTTTTCATTTTTTCAAAAAATTGTTTGGATCAATAGCTAACATTTCTAAGGAATTTTGATAGGTGGTCCCGGGCATATTTTTATGGTTTTGGGCCTTTGAAGTTAAAAAATAATGCAAAAATGGACTAAATTTCATATTTAAAGCCTAAAATAATGGGTAAAATTGCAAAAATCAGGGTAAAAAATGGCTGTATTTCCTACCCTTGGTTATTTCAAAGAATGTGATGAGATTTATATCTATCTATATAATGGTTTATTGATTAATAAGTCCAATATTCTAACTTACATTAAAAATAGCAAATATTATTGGCTATAAATATCTCAAATATTCAAAGTCCAATAAAATGCTCAATTTTGGTCGGAATCAGCTCATCTTTTAATATGACTTTATAAGCATGCATATGTATCTAGTTTCCCAATATTATCCCCATCTGATACATTTAACCTACATGCGCAGAGACCTGCGCAGTGGTGCATATTCAATGAGTAGCGATCAACCTTAAGATCTTTATAATCGCAGTAGCATTGGATTTGTATGGATTTAACAGTAAAGTTCATTATATTCTCTGTTATGTCACTTTTAACATGGCTATTGCCGTGCTGCAAATCCCCCGTAAATTCCGACCACAGCACAACGTGCTGGGCTCCGCCTAGACTCACTTAAAACACATTATATAGGCTAATATTAAAAGTCAAAATCGGGCAAGCCAAGGTAAGTTGAACACTTTGCCTAACAGTTGGCTGTAAAAGCTTAAGAAAAGTTTGGACGTTCACACACATGCAAAATCCCAACTTAGTTTGCAAGTTAGGACCATATTAATTAAACACAATTTGAGATTTCACTTGACGTGGGACAGCCTGCAGGTTATCAGTATGGCGGTAGGCATTGAGGTCTATAGTGGTGGAAGTCTAGTGGTATGATCACCTTGTGACCGCGAGCTGTTCGTGTGACTCATTTCAGGTTGTAGAGGCCACGTTAAATCTACAGGTAGGCATAACGATGTAGTAACACATACTTTTGTTTCAAATATTTCAAAAACCCATTTAGCCTACACTCGTGATAGACATAGCATACATGATATTTCCAAAAGCATTACATCAATTTGGGTACCAATTCTATGTGAATATGAGCAGGAAAGTAACGTGAAAGCCACAAACAGGAGGCCACACGGGGGACCTCGGCGCCCTGAAGCTCCCTATCATGCAAGGACCTTCCGGCCCAACCTAATAAAAAGACACGAACAAAATTGTGCCAGAAAGGGAAGAACAAAAATAGAGACAGTGAGTAAAATTGGAATGGTCTCTGGCCTGCCCAGCTTATCAATGGACTGCCATGCACTTGGAAGGTCAATCCGTCTCTAAGGGGTCCTTGGGAACTATCCAAACTTTTGAGAAGAAAAAGTGTTTAAGGACAGGTCTCAGAATCAATTGTTATTCCCATTCTTTCTCTCTCTCAGGTTTCGGTTTGCCTTTTCCAAAATAATCATTTTATAGCCGCCGAATGAGTATGGACCCCTGACAACTTATGATGATTTAATAACGTGAAGGCCAGTGGGAAGTCATGAAGACGATCATGAAATCCAAATTGATGTTCATGCTTTCATTAAACAGGTCCCCGCCTAAAAAGGAAAGTCTGATAAATATCAATATTTTTTTCAAAAGGAATACTGAATCATAGGCTAGTTCTCTAATCCACAAGGGACACTCCAAATGGGAATTATCGAACATGTCTAATATGGGAGACAGTCTGGGGTTGTTGTTGTCAGGGGTTGCTAGACCACGACAATGGGAAACGATTTCTAGGGACCTCGGGCACCTTTGTTCTCTTGCAATTAGTTTACCCTCCAGAGGCTCATACAAACCGATACCGACTCTCTTCCCCCAGCACTCCTCCTCTATCCTTCAAAGACAATGCAGCCGTGGTGGGGGAGGGCAATGCTTGCGTTTTTATTGGCTGCGATTAAGCGTGATTGAGATGCAAATGCTGAAATTGCGGAAACAATAGCCGTCTCTCCATATTCAGAGATTGCCATGATCCCAGAGGGTGATTAAGCATCGATGTAATCAGCGGCTCACATTGAGATGGCTAAGCTATGGAGATGGATCCTTGAACAGGCGGGAGCTGTAAGAAGCCCTGCTTCCTGCCACTCTTACAGGCCATACCTCACACCTACCGGGGCTGCTCAGCCTCACATGTTTCCCACCTCTCAGGCTCCCATTGTTCTGGTTCAATTGCTCAATATCTGATATTTCTTGTTACCCTGGTGATAACCTTAAATTATCACACGAATTAGCCATTAAACAAGACTGTGATGTTGTAACTCAGATTTGATTATTTCCCAACTTAGAGAAATTCATCGATTCATGTGAAATCTAATTGAATTTAATGCCATATTGTCGGCAAAGCTAGGGGATATTTTGCGGAATCATGGGAAGCAGATTTTTATTGGCGGTGGGGCTAACTTTCTCTCCTATAGGGGGAGGGGTGACTTTATATAGCTCCATATGAGGGTGGGCTGAAAATGCGAGGGTCGAATGATCCCATCACGGCGACTGCCTCGCACCCAGGAGTTTCAAAGGTGGGTTTAAACAGTACTGTTTCTTCTTAATTTCGTTTCCGGAGTGAGTATGGCATCAGGTATCAATATTTGCCAATCAGATGGAATATCACACTCAGAAATAACAACACGGTACCTTGTTTTGAAGTGTTTTGTTTCACCATCGTTTCGCCCCCAGAGGAGAACCACGTCTGCACTTTTGTCATGTTAACTGAGTCCTACTTCCCAACCTTTAGAACCCCCTAGTATGAGTGATGGAGCTGACAGTGCGGGATTAGGAGGTGTAAGAGCACCTCACCAGGACTACTGGTCCTAACCAGAGCAACTCAGGCAGAGAGCACCAGTGGCAGTCCGAGATATTATGACCATACACCATCCATTTGTCATATCACGATTGTCTTTTTAAGGGGTCGGCAGGCTATCTTAATTGATTAGGATGTCAGGGACTGCAGTAGTAGGTGTGGTGCATGGACAGGGGGTGGGCAGCAGTAGTAGGTGTGGTACATGGACAGGGGGTGGGCAGCAGTAGTAGGTGTGGTACATGGACAGGGGGTGGGCAGCAGTAGTAGGTGTGGTACATGGACAAGGGGTGGGCAGCAGTAGTAGGTGTGGTACATGGACAGGGGGTGGGCAGCAGTAGTAGGTGTGGTACATGGACAGGGGGTGGGCAGCAGTAGTAGGTGTGGTACATGGACAGGGTTTGGGCAGCAGTAGTAGGTGTGGTACATGGACAAGGGGTGGGCAGCAGTAGGAGGTGTGGTACATGGACAAGGGGTGGGCAGCAGTAGTAGGTGTGGTACATGGACAGGGGGTGGGCAGCAGTAGTAGGTGTGGTACATGGACAGGGGGTGGGCAGCAGTAGTAGGTGTGGTACATGGACAAGGGGTGGGCAGCAGTAGTAGGTGTGGTACATGGACAGGGGGTGGGCAGCAGTAGTAGGTGTGGTACATGGACAGGGGGTGGGCAGCAGTAGTAGGTGTGGTACACAGGTCCGGGACTACACCACAAGAGAGTACAGACTCACAAATGTACCCGTCGCCAATTCTGTTCTCCCTGGTGGCATGGATTCAACCCCGTCCTTAGATTAGTCCCATTCTGACATGGACATTTAAATTAGTTTTTCTGTATTATGCGTTAGAATTTATGACAAATACTATTTCCGATGTGAAGTTAAGATACGATTTTACCAACCTAAGTTATATGAAACAAATCACATATATATTTAAAGTGGCAAATTGTGTGATACAAAATGTAATGTCTGACTCTGGTAGTGTTATATCATGTACTACAAGAACACATTTCCGATTTTCCTCTTCCGTTTCCTAAAGTTGCAATTACTCTAGATATCTAGCCTAACAATGGATCTACATATGTTTATTTTTAAATGGTTTGAGCAAATATCAAGTCGGGTAGGCTTCAGCACTGAGCCTCGTATTTCGCAAAAGCTGAATAACCAGCCCCCGTATTTCCTCAAACCTCCGTATTTCGCGAAAACTTCACTTCCGGTTGCGCGTAAGGATACCTAAGGTCAGCGGTTCAAAATCCCCAACAGAGTCTTCCAAAGCTAGCCTGGCTGAGATGGCCAAGTGGTTAGCGCTCTCGCCTTCCACCGCCGCGGCCCGGGTTCGATTCCCGGACGATGCGCGACGTTTTCGTTACGAATTCGTCGTCATGATACTTTTTTTTCATTGGCTTCGTTTGGGTGTTAAAATACATTATTTTTAATGGAAACATAGCCTAAGTACTACAAAACATCCTATATTTACATGTACAATAGCTGAATTAGGCCCTAGCCCCCCAAAAAAATTGGTTGAGGGGTTCTAACATGATGGATCGGCGAAAAATTGAGACAATAAAAATGTGGCCGCCCGGCTTACTTGCGCCCCGATCAACTTGTCAGCGACTCGGTCAGGGTCTTGAACTTAAACTTGACCTAGATAGATGAATGCGAGTGGAGGAGCTTTCGATAGTATTTTTTTGACTGGATTATCGTTTTAATCGTCTTCCTTTTCGACAAATTAAAATATTTAAATCGTAAACCAGGCCTAATGTGTACAAATAAAGATGATAGAGACGATAGGGAGGGGGGAACTTTTTTTTGTGAAACCAAGTCACACATGCGCCGAAACTGGAAGTGAGGTTGAGCAAGGTGTCATGGCGGCCTCGGGACGTGTTGCGAGATGAAACAGGTGAATAAAACGTCTTTTTCTCCTGTAATATGTGACAAAGACATTTAAAAATAAATACAGGATTTGTTTAAGTTCTGTATTTCCCCGACAGATTGAAATCGAAAGGCCCCGTATTTCGTTGAAACCCTTCATAAGGGTTAAACAAATCCTGTATACATATTGAGTTTTTTCTCAAGGGATTACTGGTTGTCGAGAAATATTACTTTTAGCACCCCTGTACCTCCACGTTATACCCTCCAAGCCAGCAAGCAGCAGTGTGAAGCCCCCCCCCCCCCCCCCCTTTACTTCTATATTTCTATGCCCGTCGTCATTTCTATGGAGGTGTTAAAGCTATGACCCCACCTCGTCCCCTCGGCCACTGAACTTGACTGCGCCACAAGTAGTAAAGCCTATGACAGCATCCACTCAGTTTATCAATCCCGTAGTGCTTTTGTACTTTCAAGTCACATGCAGTTAGTAGATTCACTCTAGGGCTACATTCATATATCATGACAACAAAGGGTACACTACATTAAATTATTATGCGGCCCTTATAGGGCAGGAAACCACATGCACGGGGGGTGGGGTGGGGTGGGGTGGGGTGGGTGGGTGGGGGGGGGGGGGGGGGGGGTGGACGCAGCAATGCCGGCTTATGTAGCTACTAGTGTAGGGTGGGGTGGGGGGTGGGAGGGGGGCAGAGAGAGTGCCTGCACAGAAATGACGACGGGCCTAGAATTAAAGCTGAGAATAGAAATGTGAACAGGGTCATTTCTTGGCCGCGTCTCAGACCTGGTACATGGACAAGGGGTGGGCAGCAGTAGTAGGTGTGGTACATGGACAGGGGGTGGGCAGCAGTAGTAGGTGTGGTACATGGACAGGGGGTGGGCAGCAGTAGTAGGTGTGGTACATGGACAAGGGGTGGGCAGCAGTAGTAGGTGTGGTACATGGACAAGGGGTGGGCAGCAGTAGTAGGTGTGGTACATGGACATGGACCGTCTGGACGCTGTAAACCAGCAGAGTGCACCGTTACATGCCAATAACATCTTTGTTTGACCATATCGATCTCACGCCAAAGCTGTTCGATATCCCGGAAGCATTTTGTACAAGCACCGAGCCCCCACCTGCCTTCCCACCTCCATCGTTTTGCCTTCAGTTGAGGCTAAGCTCTGACTACAAAATAGAGTACATGGTGATAGATATGAGGCACAAAGTATGCCTTGGATACATAGACTTGTGTTGTAATGTCCATGAGAGTCGACTTGCCAAGATACAGGAGATCAAGTGGGGGAGAACCTTTTCAATGGGAAACTCTCTACCCACGCCTGAGTCTCGTTAGCTCACGTCAGATTAGATGGCCGGCGAGAGTTGGATGGCGAGATGAGGTCAAAGTCGTTCAGCTGAAGGAATAGAGAGGCATGTCTCCCCTCTGTCGGTATGCACTTGATTCATGACGTCATGAATGGCGTCTGCTCGATGATTGGGGGTTTGTGGGGTGGCAGCCCAGGGTCAAGGAGCTACTGATTTAAAGCCTGCGTTATTCGCCACGATCCATCGATACTTCCAGCCCACTTTGGCTATGGATCACAGCCGGGATGTTATTAATCATTTGTGAAAGCCACTGCAGTCTACAGCACCAAGTGCTAAGCTTGATGACAAGGGGGGCAACCAGGGTCGGGTTTGGCAGGATAGACATGTGCTGTTCATACATACACTGCCATTCCAACCAATACCCTCCTATGCCTAGGCCTATAAACCGCCCCCTAATATACTTGATAGAGAAGTCCAATTAGAAGGATGGCACATTCATCCGTTGGATTCAGACTAATTAGCGGGACATCATTAGGCAGAATGAGTGTTCCGTCTTAGCTTTCTTGATATTGAATACATATTGCCTTAGTTAAACAAATATGCATTCAAACAAATCATAACTGCACTGTATATAAACATCCCTACACCCATATCAGAGTAGAACGGTGGTAATGCTGATTTATGATGATAAGCTGCTACTCACCACCACAGGCACTCTGTTGTGTCACTTTGTACACCGTATAACATAATGTAATATGCGTGCACTGGCTCACTCTAAGATTCATTAGGTGCTAATTGACTGATGTCCCTGCCGGAAGCCTAATTTCCATAAAACAATATACCAGGCGCCCTGCCTCACCATTGGAGTTGTAAAGCAGGCTTGGTCCCCACTCGTATTGACCAAGCAATGAATACTGGTCATGCTGACCAGTGAGCCGCAATGGGCTACAATAACAGGCATACATAAAGCAGAACAAAGTAGACCCCTGTCCAGCAATTACAGCGCACATGTAAATGTATTCCTTCTCAATGACCACATGGTGTAAGAGGCCTCTCCACAGTATCCCCAAGGTGAATGCATAATATGGGCCATCCGAGGGATTCTGCCGGCCACCACTAGAAGTACCGCCTCTTTTGAATTAATGTCAAAAGATCTGTGAAAAGAAACTGTGGTAGTGTCTCTTTCCGTATCATTTGCCTTAAGTAATCAACTAAACTATTACCTGTGTACAGGCAAAGTGCACCTTGGTCACGGCGTTATGGTACTGTTAGTAGTATAGGCAAAGTGCACCTTGGTCACGGCGTTATGGTACTGTTAGTAGTATAGGCAAAGTGCACCTTGGTCACGGCGTTATGGTACTGTTAGTAGTATAGGCAAAGTGCACCTTGGTCACGGCGTTATGGTACTGTTAGTAGTATAGGCAAAGTGGCATTACAACCCCATCAAGTGCACGCTGGTCATGACACACAACGATTGTCCTGTTCCTAGGGGAAACCCAGGTACATATCACATGGGAGCAGCATGTGTACCTTCAAACTGGGGTGGCGTTACCTCAGCGAAAAAATTACCGCGGCGGACCATAGAAACTCATTACTGAGATTGCTGCTGGGGAGGTCGATGTGTCAATGAAGCAGTCATGACATGAAGCAACCTGGTGGTACCACCCTAAATGCCTAGTCGGGCCTCGGGAAAATCAACGTCACACACCTTGGGTCTAATATTTGAAATACTTAAAATTCCCTGAGAGCTAAGCCAAATATACCATATTTTAGCTATTGAAATGGAGAAAATTATACAATAGGCCCAAAATAAAAAAAAGTCAGCCTAGATTTAGTATAAATCGCCATGGAAACCAGGACATTGATTTTGTGCCGTGAGACCTAAGCTGTGTATGAATACTATATGGCCATTTCACCCACATAACCCTCCACTGTTTACATGGTACCAATAGAATATTTAGCCTGGACTATTAACAACCACCTCCAGATTACTATGATCCCAAATAAGCATACATTTAGTACTTTTACCCCCACCCTGAGGTCCGAATTCCCAAGAATGACAAATTTTCTGAGGAACTATTTGGCCATTCTACCCGGAAGTAGCGGATTTAGGGTGGTACCAACACCTGGGAAAGTTTTAATCGAAAACAGAGACAAACGTAGGGGAGGTATCCCTGCTAGTATTAACGCAATGCTATGACACAATGGGGTACCGTAATTGTGTTTTATTTACATTGCATGGTCTGTCTGAGTATCTGACCCGGCAACCTCTGCTCCAGTGGTGCTGGGCCTGTGTGTTGTTAGCAGTTATACCAGATAGGTTTTGCATAAAATGTGGTTACATTACGCTAGTCCTGAGGGGAACCTGTGCAAGGGACCTATGCTAGGAGACTTGTCAGAGGAGCACTTCTACCTACTGATGACCTATCACCACAATGCACACATCATGTATGATGCAGTTGTGCAGGAGGATATGCCCTAGACAAGGGCTGCGTGGCCTCTACCCGCGGAAATGCCGAAGTTGTATGTCACAACTTGCAAAAGGCCCGGGGTCTTATTCATAACAAGTGCCGTATCCGTTATAAAAAGAATCTTCAATAGTATCATATTTTGTAATTGACCAGGGTCAATAGGTGGTGCATAGACACATACTTCTATGTATTGTAATGTAATTTCTTTTGAGAGAAAGTCCTTATCATGATCGTCAGACCCTAAATCACTCATGACTTCTTACCCGACGGATATGTCAGTTGTTATGAATGAGACCCCAGGGTTAATTAGAGTGATTCTATCTTAACCCCGACGTCAGGGATCACCACTGCCATTGGCAACTTTGTACTGAGATAGAGTTGATGACATGAGTGAGAACTATCAGAATCGGTGTAAGGATAGGTGCATCAAGGTCATCATAATTGTGTGCTGATTGCATCAGTCGAAGAAAGGTTTCAAAATGTGGTTGGTCTTTCATAGCGCATTAGGGTGTGATGATGTATATATATGCATTAGAAGTGGTGGGGGTATTCGGATAGGCATGTCTGTACGTAGTCAGGCTGTGTGTGGCTGTTGTGGTAAGGGGCGACCAGTGATCGGCAACAGAACTGCTCCGAGCAACTCCTCCATGACCACTCTGAGCAGATCCCGCTTGAGTGATGTATTCATTAGGCGACAGTCTGTACTTCACATCCAACGACCACCTACTCCAACCTCCGGACATGCAAGGCCCCAATTTTAAACACATTCCCCTATGCACTGTCCATTGTCTCCCTCTCTCCGCCGCTCAACCACCCTCTCCCCCTCCGGCCCTGCACCGACCCTGGGCTCTTACTGCATCCTCTGCCGGGCTCTATCATCTGGCCACTGGCCACATAAAGGCACCTTTGTGAGTTGGGGAGTAGGAGCCTCCGCCGCGTGAGCTAATGTAATTGGACAACGCTCGTGCTCTGCCCCGTAAAGCGTTGCCCGCGCCTATTATGAAATGGTTGCCGCTAGGGAGCAGGATGGGGGGAGCAGCTCGTCTCAGTGGAAGTCTGAGGAGGAGCAGCTCAGCAGCTTGGAGGCAGTTGTCCATACTCATGAACAAACCCCAGCTCAATACAACTACAGCCTCGCTGTGGTACTTACCTCTAAGCCCTGTCGCTGCGACTTTCTTTGTTCTCTTTGTGGGAGGCACGGCCCCAAAAGGAGCCATTCCCATCAGCTCAGCCGCAGTCGTTTCAGTTGTTTCAATTTACACATGCATCGTCAAACCCTCTGAGGTCGATACAGGGCACTAGCAGTGAGTATTCCCAGAACATTCTAGTCCGTCAGTTCTCATAACAGAGGGCATAAAAGGTGATCTTTGAGCCGATCGAAACGAACATACAGCCAAAAAAGCTCACAGTACACCTCCCAGATGCGTCTTATACAATCATTTACTGGGCTATCGTTATCCTATACAATACCACAGAGAGTTGTTTTGTAAATAATATTTTACAAATAGGCCATTCACTATTGGGTATCGTTGATCAATCTAGACAGATACAAGTACTATTTAAAGTATTGCACAGAGAAAGCAAAGGGAGTTACGGTCGCCAAATAACCTCCTTTGCAGCATCTAAATTAGTGTCTCAAGAGAAAAGATAACAACCCCTATTACCTAAGCCACCTCTGACAAAGATCGGAAAGCCTTCAAAGAGTAATTGGCATTCTGTCGAGATTCTGTCGGGACATTGCCAATATCAGATGACCTGGCACAACACAGGGAGGCAGGCAGGGGCAGTGTGTGAGCAGCTCACTACCTGAGCTGGGTGAGTCCATGTACCACCTATCCCTGCAGCTGGCTGATGTCTCATTAGGCCAGGGTGACACATACCTTGACCCGCCAAAAGGTAAGAGAAGCAGATCAAAGATAGTACCCCTCTAATCACATTCCTTCACAAGGCCCCCAGCACTGCAAGTTGCAGCCACTGGAAATATTTCCCCTTCAAATTATCCTTGGCAGGCGCCACGTCATCAATTATCAATGTGCCTCCTGTTGTGGTGGCCTGCTGAGGACGGCAGCTGCGGCGTGCAGTGTCTGTGTGGCGACACGAACAGGCCACACCAGCTTGCTGTACCCTATCCAATATATAGGAGCAAAGAGGATCGTATTCTAACTGGCACGGCCAATACTGACTATCACATTATGCCGAGGGACTTGAAGATTTGAGAATACACTCCCAGCTAGTTAAATTGCCCTAAATGATCCAATAAAGAAGTATGGGTCTCTCTTGAGAAATCTTTATGATAATATTTACTCAGTTATTGTACTAATTGAGTGAGGCGGGGCGAGTTTGGGTATCCGTGGCTATAGCCACTCGTCCACCCTTGAGGCACCAGTCGTGTTACTGTCAGACACAGAGGGGGCGCTGAGAATAGCGCTGGAGGCCTGGAGTGTTTTTGACAGACCAACCTGCATGAGACTGTTTCGCAAGCCGAGGTGACGTGGCACTAGGTGTTATTGATTCCCACAGGATTCAGGGTATCCAAAAACTTAACCCCCGCAAATGAGTCATCTGCTCTCTTCCCAGACCAGATCCTTCATTCAAAAGCCGTTCACAGACCTTTTCCTTAACCGCCTTGAGTTCATGTCCCGCCTGAACTCTCTGCCTTTTGCAATCAAATATGATGATGATACGTGAGGTATATTAACCTTACCATAGAATTAACCCCACACTGGATGGTTTGTTTATCAAATGTAGACTTGACGTTAGTATACTCAGATGTTGCTGGCAGACTTTCGTACTTGTGGGTTAAACCATTCTGCAGGAGTTTGGTTTCCAGCTACCACATTGGTGTAAAGCGACGCTTTGAGCCTGTACAACAGCAACGTCTTATTTGGTTTATCCTTCGTCAACCAGACACAATGTGGGTTTAAATGGCCTCTTTGTCAATTCCTAATTGAAGAAATCCTTGGCAACCTCAACCAGTCAACTTAGTTTGAAAGATGTCGGAGTGACTCTCAAAGAGAGAGTGTTAAAAATACATTAAGAGGAAAGAAACCAAGCGCCAGTCCAACCAATGATGGGGAAATTGGGAGGAACGTTTGATCGCTAGGTCTTTGGAAGTGACAAGGTGCCTACCGACAAGAGGAAGTAGGAGGAGAGTGAATGGGACAGGAAAAAGAGGAAAGCGAGCAAAGAAAGCTGTTGAAATAATCATGGTTGACCGGAGCCCACTTCACAAGCACAAATTAACCCACGTGACAGGTACCTTAGGGCACGGTGGCTAGGGGGGATGAGCGGGAGGGGGGGAGGGGGCTGTAGGAAACCTTTTGGGACTGGGTTTGATGGAGTCAAAATGAACATGCGCATATAAAGGAAAGGGAGATTAGTTAGTCTGGGGCAGGCAGGCAGTAAAACAGTTACCCAGGAGCAGTCAGACAGGCGGGCGGGAAGGCAGGCAGGAAGGCAGGCAGGAAGTAAGGGTTGTTGGGTAGGTAGAGGTAAAGGAGATGCCGAGTGGGGTAGAAACCTACATCACCGAGTAAAGGTGTATATTGTATGAGGCAAACAGAACCCACCTGACGGGCAGGCTTTGTCCCCGGCACTTGCCTGTGTCTTTGGTAAAGGTGGTAGGTATTGGGACAGGTGGGTGAGGGGTGATGGGAGCAGGAGGACGACTCGTGGACCCACAGCACGGCCACAGGGGTTGTCGATGGCCGCCTGAATAATGCAGTAATGGCTGCGCAATGACAGCTCTGGTATCAAGGAGGAGCTGTGTGGTGCAGGGGACAGAGGGGCGTGGCTCATGGTGGTAAGATCCGGGCCCCTATTGGACACTGATTCAATCTTCATCTCCACAGTGTCCCAAAAAACGGTATCATTGTCGATTATATAGGAGCCGCTCAGAATTGATGCCAAGGTTGAATAAAGATACACCAACAGTGACAACAGATCTATGTTTAGCATTGATTCAATGAGCTTGCGGGGCGTGAGGTGTTTGGGTATGAGACAGGCCAATATAATGTGATGGTCAGCATGGCAAATGAAATGATTTGCTGTGTATGACAAAGGTGTTCAGATTAAAAAGTTACAATAGTTTGAATGAATAGGAATTGTTGTTAATGGTTGCACTGAGATTAATACAAATTTGCAACTGTGAGATTGGGAATAGAACCGCAACAGATACTGATCCCATTGGTTTTTAATCCAGCCTAGTTAATTTTGCCTAGCCATTTAAAAACAATGATTCATATTAACATTGAATATGGCAGATAGCCATTACTGTGATATCAAAAATGTAATAAAACAAATGAGGAAACGGTGGGCATTAGGTAACGACTAGGTAAAGCAGGGCGAGGAACCTTTCTGCTGCTTTTGTCTTGTCCTGAAGAGTGGGGTTTGCGCAGCAAAAAGGACCAAGCTCCACTTTACAAGTGAGGTCTGATGACGTCTGCATTCTTAGAAACATGTTTGAATTTGTCGATATACAAGGGCCTAGTTATTTTAATATAATATCAGCTATTGCCAAGTGCTGCAGTTTTTTCCTTTGAATTATATATTTTACCTGAATATGTCTGCAACTTGAGTAAACATATGCCTGAACAAAAAGTGGGAAAAACATATTTCTTAGATGATTGAATATATAATTTAGATTTAGTTTTTGTGGTGATAATATGCGCATGAAAGAAGGCTGGATAGTGATCGAAGAGTAGGAGACGGGCAATAGATAAATTAGATCTGTAGTGAGACCACTACACATAATATACTTGTTTCTTATCACCAAGCCATGAGGAATATGGCAAAGGCGCCTTATTTCTTTATTTCTGTCTCATCTTTTTCTCTTTAAGATATAAATGCTCTTAGGAAGTTGTAAATGTGCATATCTTCTCTATCCCATCGCCTTTGTAGCTCTGTATGATATGAAATATGCCCATATTTGCTCATTATTATCGTGTATTTCCATTAACATTTTCAAAAAATAAGAAAATAAAACCAGTTCAGTTCAGTTCAAAAGCTGTACTGCCGATACATGGCAACAGTGGAACTTGATATGCGTGGTTTAAAATATCAGCAACAGTACGACTTTGCAACAGTACCAAAATGCAGAGGCTTCATGCCGATAACTTGCATGGTGTATAACCTAAACCCAACCCGAACAGAGGAGAAGCTATCTGCTTAAAAAGGGATAGGGTCAACTCCAATATGCAATTCATGCCAAATTCTTGGTCCTAGAATCTCTGCTGTTTGGGACACCAGACCTTTGCCTATTCTACCAGTGCTGATATTCCCGAGGAAGTAAATCGCTGCTATTTGGACTTGAGAGGACATGGTACACATACAGAAAGGGACACATGTGGGTCTCAAGCTGGAAAAAATGAATCTTTCTGTCAGCTAAAGGCTCACACGGGGGTGTTACCCAACAACGGTGGTATTAAAGCACAAAAGTGGTTATTAGCTGACAAACAATAATACTATGTGTAGTAGTATTTAGCTGACAAACCCTATGTATAGAATCTTAGCTGACAAACCCTGTGCATTGGGTCTAAGCTAACAAACTATGTGTAGTGATTTTTAGCTTACACAAGTTACAGGCCATATGTACAGGTCCTTAGGGCCAAAACCCTTTTAGCGATATGGATGCATTATCGGCCGATACACCCTTAACAAACAGCCCCAATGTAGTACTTTGTAGTACGATTCTGTGGACGCATCGGCCAATAATGTATTCAATCGGCTAATGGGTTATGAGCCTTAACCAACAAACGCTAAGTAGTGGTAGTTAGCTGACAAATCCTATGTATTGCTTCGTTTCTTTTATCTTAAAAACACCATGCCCTGGTTCATAGCTAACACAGTTTACTTGGATTTACTCAACTTACAAAATACATAGGATTTGTCAAGAACCAGTACAAAAAAGATAATAATGGTGTCACATTAGATCAACACGTTCATGGTCGTATATTTTAGTAATGGGTGGATATAGGTCAAGGGGAGTACAGATGCATTGGTACCAACAGCGTGGAGACCATGCTGTGGTAAAAACAGCAAAGGACAATACTACACAGAAAGGTAACAGCAGTAAGAGGGTTAATGATCAATCAGATCCGGGAATAGCAACACACCCTGCCGTAACAATTAACACCAAAAAGGCGATCAGCGAATTGATCCGACTGTTGGCGCCCGCTGTAATGGCCACATGCGGCCAACGCATTAATGGGGCCGGCAATGGAAGCCTACCGCGGACTGCCCAACATGAGACCAGGCAGGGGAGGAGGCACACCACAAAGCAGCAACACAGGTGCAGCTCTAGCAATAGATCCAAGGTAGCTGAGAATAGCTTTTTGCTACCAAGAGGGATGTTACGAATGCTTATCCTAGAGTCTGCCAAGAACCCCCCTCCCCCACCCAATACAAAAATAAAACAAGCAAGTTACATGTATACATGGTTCAGGTGCAGTTTCCTATTTTTATGAACGCCCTCTACCTTGACATGTAGACCTGGACATGTTGAATATCTTGACCCGATCATACCTGATTTTGTAATTAATTCTAGTAGATGACATATTTTCACTGATCAATATGCCTTGGTGAATGATGTGCAATTAAATGAATATGGCTATCGTTCACGGATTGTGTCCTTTTCCAGATGGTGTCCAACCATATTGCCAGGATGAATGGGCCTGGGTGCAGATACCGAGGACAGACTGGATTATAACGAACAGTAAGTGACACGGCAAAGGGCAGGGTTGTTACAGTCAATAACATAGCAGTGTCAAAGTAGTGCTTGGTATGATTAAGAGCCGTAAATCATTATTCCAAAATCCCCTCTTTAATATTGAATAATATGAGAAAGACATGTAAGAGAGAAAAGCATTAGTCCCGGTGTTATAAACTCTGATAACCAGCTGGTAACACAATGCACATGATTGTATTACTAACATAGAGTGCAGACCTCAAGTAGGGATGCTGCATCGTGGTATCAGTGGTAGGCGTACTGATAGAGATGAAGCACTAACATTGGTTTGCCAGACGTGTGGTAGCAGCAATAGTTCCCCTATATATAAAACGGCATTAGTTGGTTCGCTGGTACCAGCACATTAAATTAGGCCCCAGTGCTTGACAGGAACAGATAAACCAAAAGAGGCTATATCAAAGTATGTACTTTTTTCAAAGTTAACTCGATTTCTTCTTCAATCTTATATCAATCAATATTTTGAGAAGCTCACACGTAACACACAATTGTTCTCCCTGTCAAAGAAACTCTCAGAATCCGTTTGTATTTATCAAGAAAAGCAATATTTGATAACCTAATCTATGCTGAGGACCATGAGAAGAAAGGTCTCGAGGCCCACAGCAATATTGATATACCAACAAACGATACTTCCTGTCCTTGAGTACTGCGGTTATTTATTTAATGGAGTAACAATAGCCCAACATAAGCGCCTGCAAATGGTGCAAAATCGATGTTTCCGTATCTGTCTCAATGTTAAAATGAAAGATCATGTAGCTGATCTACACTCTGATACGGGTCTGTACCATCTAGAGCTATGGCCGCTGTGTAAGGACGCGTGAAGAGTGGGCTCCGCGGGATATCGTCTCAAAACAGGGGAAACAGAGCGAAATCCTTCATAAGACCCATATACAACGCAGCCAACACCTCCAGGACCATAATTATCCATATGAAAATCAATGGATATCGGTATAAAGAGAATTACAAGGAGTACCTCTCGGGCGAAGCAGTTGCTGGACTTCAACCATAACACCAACACCGGCACTCTAACTCACCTGTCCAGCCCCAATACACCTCCAGTCAACATGGCTGCGTCACCTGAATCTACGAGTGTAACATTAACCCTCCCACCAGGATTGGCCACCAACCAGGGTATGTTAAGTTCTGTGCTTAATATGTTTAATACAACCCCGGATAAAGATAGCAACCAGGATAAAAGGCCATGTGAATCTGTGGCAGATCTTGAGGTATCCTTCCTGAAAAAAATGGAAAGTGTAGCAGCGGGTCTTCAAGACATTTCCCGTCATTTGGATAACAACACCAAAGCCTCTACCAAAAATACGGAGGACTTAGGTAAGCTCATAACCTCAGTACAGTCTCACTCAACCAAACTTGAAGCACTGGAGGCACGTATCAAACTGTTGGAGGAGAAGTCACCCCCTGATAATCTAGAAAAAACTCTCTTTGACCTTGGTACGTGTCAAGCCATTACGAACACTAAATTAAATGCTATCTCTGCTCATACAGAGCAAATAGATAAGAATAGCAGAAAATGTTTCATGATGTTCAGGGGGCTCAATGAGGAAAACCACCCTAATCCCAGGACGGCCATTGTGGAGGTTCTTACTGACTTGGGGACTGGTCTAACCAACACCGATATAATTAGTGTTCAACGTCTCGGCCCAAAACCAAAACGGGGCTCTAAGCAACACAGGCCGGTAAAGGTGCAGTTTTCACAACCCAATGCCAAAGGTTCCGTTTACACTAATATAAATAAGTTGGGGAAGATTGAGAAATGGAAACATCTCCAGGTATCAGATGACTTCACAGATCTGGAGTCAAGCCAGCAAAGAGATATGAGGGTCATTACAGCTCGTGCTAAATCACTGAACTACACAGTCAAACACAAAGGTAGAAACGTGGTGGTCAATGGTGAGGTGTACTCCCACCAGGACATTGATTCCCTCCCTGAGGACATACAACCTGCTAGCGCAAAAACCTTAAAGTTAAATTGTGGCTATGTATTCCAGTCCCACAACAGGCATACATGCATCAAATGGCGCTCCTTTGCGATGCTAAAACAATTGCTGAAAAGGTCATGCTTGCTCCAGATGGATATGCGGCCAAAGAGGCCACCAAACCCCTACTCAAAAAAAACATGTGGGTTGAAAACCAAGAAACAGTGCTTTAAAATGTCCAAAAAGCAAATTTTCTTCCCCCCCCCTGAAACAGCAGCTCTTTAATACCCATCACGAGCAGCTCATTGAGGCTGGTCCAGACTCCCTATTTGCTTCAGGAAGAGCCATCACAGCAGGTGAGAAGAACGGGGACGCGGACAGACCAGGAAAAAACAGATGCGGGGAGCTTTTAATGCAAATACCAGGAGAGTTGAGGGGCGATCCACCCACCCCAACCTTTATGCCAGCGCTCGAAGGCGAAGAAGGGGATGATGTAACCCCTACTCAGAGCCCCCCAGGCAGTCCACCTGTATCACCACCTCGCTTACCATATACACCCAGGGCCGCGACTCACACTCCAGACCCTCCACAGGTACAACGTCTACCATCCCCTGCCCGTAACACATAAACTTTAGTATAAGGCTACGCGCTCACTATCATAATGCACGACGTATTAGTGATATCGGACAGTAGAGGCAAGGGCCTTGAGGTCAAGATAGCCAAATATCTAACAGGGAAAGGATACGAAGGTGTTATTAATGTCAAGGTGGAACCTAAGGGAGGACTCACATGTGCTAATACCCCGGCGAGGATTGACGAGCTACTTAATGCTAGGACATACAATATGCTAGTAGTTATGGTTGGTGTCTGTGATTTATCTAACATCAAATGGATTAACGATAAAGAATCCATAATCACCCCCAAGTTTCAAGAAACTGGCAATATGGTTGAGGTGATTTCAGATAAATATGAACACATTGTTTCCCATATTCGTAAGCTGAATCAACCTACTGCCCTAGCCAAATTAGTGGGACTCAACTACGCCCAGTACAATAGCACTCATGGCCCCTCAGTATACGACCCTATACTGCATGACTTTCCACTTGAACAAGCCACCATTAACTCTGCCATCCCATTGATAAATGAGATAATCACGAGGATTAATTTTGAATTGGGATATCCAGGCCCAAAAATAAATGAGACTGTACATGACCATAAGAGAGGGAAGGTCGTCCACAAGTATAAGAAAATACCTGATGGTATTCATCCGGATAGCTACAGCAAAACGGAATGGGGCAGAGTAATAGCCACCAATGCAATCTCCTCCTACAAAATCATGAACAATATATAAATTAGACATTGTCCTGATGTGATATGAGCGAGGCTGTGGGTATTGAGCACAAAGATGATTTAATATGCTACTATATACATCAAATTTGGACTCTCTTTAATTTCATTTTTTCATCTTTTCCTTCTTCAATTGACTGTGTATATAAATGCCACGAATTGTTATACATATGGGCATTCTATACACCAGTAGTATATACAAACCGCATATAGATATTTACATAGAGTGTAAGTACATGCTATAGGATTGTGTAACATACCCATATAGGTGATCCACACCGACCTAGTAAGCCTAATGACTTGTGATGTTACGTCAGTTTGGTTGTCAACATAGTTAACATGCCATTTCATATTGACCCAGTAACCCACTGCTACAGCGAGTTCAACGCGTCCAAATTCTGAGCCGGCTTTGTAATTCTAGTGTTAAACCTATGGCGCCTCGCGTCTCCGCGTCAAGATTGGACGCTGTTTATGATACTGCTATGATAGCGCAATGGTAGTCGAATACGTATATGTACAGACTGATTATTTGTCTTACTAACAATACTACCCCTATCTATGTAACCTGGAGATATATTTATACATTATGAGGTTATATTTGGACAATTTTGTATATATTAATGTTACTAACAACTGTTTCCCCGACAGAGATATAAAAATCAAATTACATTGTGTAAAAGACGAGGGTATCCCGCATACCTTATTTTTCCGAGTCTTTCCAGTATGGCAATGAGATTAACATCAGAAAACATGGACTGCACTAGATGCATAGAGTCCATATATTGTATACCATGTACAGGTAGAGGGGGGGGCGAGTGGTTACTCTGAATTATTTTCTGGGTTCTCAGGGGGGGTATGTCCTACCATGTCTTTAAATGTCTACTGACCTAGGCCTAAAAGGGGTAAAGGGTCTACATTTTTGTCATTTTAATGTCCGAAGCATATTCAATGACATGTCTACTATACAGGATTATTTTATAGAATCCAATGTGGCGTGCATTACTTTTTCTGAAACATGGTTAGATGAGAGTGTGTCCAATAATCATCTTTATATACCGGGCTATTCCCTACAGAGGCTAGACAGGCAAATACGTGACGAAGGTGATATCAACCATGGCGGTCTACTAACATACATTAAGGATGGAATTACATCAAGCAGTGAACTCTCTACTCACAATATTAGTAATAAGGACATAGAAGTTATGTGGTCTGTATCATCAAAACCTAATATGAGACGCATAGTAATTGCTAATATATATTTACCCCCCAAGGGCAATGTAGCCCTAGCTCTGGACACATTAAGGGTCTCTTTCAATCTAATTGATTCCGATAAATATAAAGAAATATTCCTTATGGGAGATTTTAACATTGACTACCTAAAAAATAATCCAGATCAGGACAAATTAAATAATATCGCAGCGGGTCTAGGGGTAAGGCAATTGGTAAAGGACATAACTAGATATAACCTAAACCGGGAGGGTAGTGATTCTATAATCGACCTAATACTTACTAATTCAGATCACATAATAAAAACTGGTGTAATATCAATGGGAGGCATAAGCGATCATGAACTTGTGTATGTTACCAGAAAACACATCCCAACCCCCAAGATTCCCCTTAGTTTTACTGGGAGAAGCTACAGGCTCTTTAATGAGGTTAATTTCACTAATAGTCTCAAAAATTTAGATTGGAATAACTTCTGGTTATGTAATAACCCAACTGATGCATGGGAACTTTTCTTAGCCTCTATACAGCACATTTTAGATATCAATTGTAAGGTTAAAAATATTAATTTTAGCCAAACAAAAAAACCCTGGTTGGATGCAAATTTGATAAGCCTAATAAAGGATAAAAATGATGCTATTAAGCGTTTTAATCGCCCAAAATCACAAGATGATAACAACATTAAGCACTTCTTACAAAACCTCTCTAAACAGGAAATCAATTAGCAGAAGCTGCTTGGCATAAGAAACAAGTGGACGACAATATAAATAACCCAAAAGACTATTGGAAAGCTCTTAACAACATAGTCAATCCGAAACCATCCAATACTATTTTCAATCTGATACATCATGAAACAGACACTCCTATTAATAATGAAGATACAGCTAATTATATAAATGAATATTTTACTAACATTGGGCCTAATTTGGCAAAAAAAACTTAGAGAACCATGGACATTTCACCCACCTGTATATGAGCCTTCCTTTGTCTTTAGTGAGGTGGATGAGGATATTGTTCTTAAAGTGATCAAGAAGATCAAGGCAAAAAAAACCTCAGGTGTACCCCTAGTTAAGACCTCTGTGCTTAAAATAGCCATGCTTGCTCTACCAAGACATATCACCTTTATATTTAACTTAGTAGTAAGGACTGCCTCCTTTCCTGATTCATGGAAACAAGCCACGGTTAGACCCTTGCCTAAAGGGGGGGATGCCTCTGACGTAAATAATTTAAGGCCTATTTCTATCCTACCATTGCCTTAATTATGGAAAAAAATTTACACTTCCAAATTATGAAACATCTACATGATAACAAAATTCTAACTGAAAACCAAGATGGATTTAGACCTGGAAGATCAACTCTCAATAGTTTAATCAAATTCACTGACAATATTTATAGGGGATCTAATAATGACAAGGGAACAACTGCTATCTTCCTCGATTTTAGAAAAGCTTTTGATACAATAAATCACCTTTTATTAATTAACAAATTGGGAAAAATAGGTTTCAGGCCGTCAGCTAGAAATTTGATTGGAAATTATCTGACCAATAGAGTCCAAAAGACAAAGGCAAATGGTAGGATGTCGGACACACTCCCAATACCTTGTGGGGTACCTCAAGGATCTGTCCTGGGGCCCCTTCTTTTTATCATATATATTAATGACCTTGGTTTTCCTTTAAAACATGTGAAATGTCAACATTATGCAGACGATACTGTCTTATACTATCCTCATAATAACTTAATCCCTGATGTAAAAAATATAATTAACACAGATCTCTCCCTAGTAAACACATGGTGTAAAGCTAATAAGCTCTCTCTTAATCCCAAAAAAACCAAAGTCATGCATATAGGCACAGAAGCTAACTTGAAGATAATGGACAAAGTTTCCCTCTCATTAGATGGTGCCATCCTAACTAGTACATATACATATAGGTATTTAGGTATCTTAATTGACACCAATCTGAATTTTAAGGCTCACACCAAATGTCTTGTGCGAAATGTTAATTATAAAGTGAGATTTCTAAGGAGAATTAGAAGGAAATTATCTGAAGCATCAAGTGCTAAGGTTTTAACCTGTATGATACTACCTACTATTGATTATGGTGATGTTTTGTACAATGTGGCTCCCAATAATATTATGGAAAATTTACAGTATGCTTTCAACAGGGGCCTAAAAACTATGTATAATAATGAAGAATTTCATGTTGATCCCTGTTTGAGGAAGTGTGGTGTAAATAAGCTTGATGATAGAAGGGAAATGCATATGTACACTGCTGCCTTTGATTTCTCCCAGGTTGAAATTAATAAAGACATAAGAGATATAGGAACAAGGGCACATGACGAGCGCTAAGTGAAAGTAATTAGGCCCCAAAACCCCTTTTATAGAAAAAGCTATGAATTTCGGGTATCCACCTTATGGAATTCTTTTAATAATGATACCAGGGCACATAAAGAGAAAGACAAATTCCAAAGGTGGAACAAGAACAGATTTAAGGACATACTATTTCCTCCTGACATCAACAGATAGTAGAGTCGTATATTTTATACATTGTGTTGGGTTTCCACTCATTTCTCTATATTTCTCTACCTATGATTACATTTATGTTTTATTTTCTCGTACATTAAGCTCTCAAAGTGGATTTAACATCTTCTACCATATCATATGTAACAACATCAACATTTGATATCCATTTTATTATAGAAGGTTTATTCCATCAAAACCTAGGGCATTAGATCAGCCCATTTGTGGGAGATGTATACCTCCAATATGCTCACGCATGTTGGCTGTATACACTCTCCTTACATATAGTTTCAACCTTTAATACAGGTTATTTTGTAACAAGGTAATATAAGTATATCCTAGACTCATAAACACTTTTTTATAATAATTCAAGTCAATCTTGAGAATGGTCCTTCCAGTGTGCAATTGGCAGACTTGTGTAAATTTGAGGGATACCATAAGTTAATCCACCAATGTACCCGCCCGTATTCAAAAACAGTGTCGTGTCTTGACAATATTTTAACAAATTATAACAAAGATATGTATTCTGGTGTCTTAAACTTCTTAGTGAGTGATCATCTCCCTGTCTTTTGTGTCAAATCAAAGGTCAAAATTAGTTACATTAAGAAAAAGATAAGAATTAGAAATTACAAATTTTTTGATGAGGAACTGTTTAAAGACTGGCTTTGCTGTGTTGACTGGGAACCTTACTATGATCTGAAGGACCCTGATGATGCTTGGTTATTCATGCAAGAAACCATGACAGATTTCTTGGATATTTATTGTCCATGGACAGAAATATTGGTTGAAGATAAGAGAAACAAGTGGATGACCAAGGACATTCTCGGTCTGATCAGTGAAAGGGAGGATAATGTTGACTTGTTTTTGGAAACACGCTTGGACTGTTACCTAGTCAAAGCCAGAGCATTAAGGTGTAAAATTAACAGAGCCATTGAGTTTTCTAAGTCCACACTAGTGAAAAACTCTCTTGAGGAGACAAAAAAAGACCCCAAGAAATTCTGGCGTATCATTAACAGTGTCATAAAACCCGATATTGATGTGCAGCCACCAGTACTGATTGGTGATGATGGTTATATTAAATCTAACCAAGAATCTGTTGACTATCTAAATACGTACTTCTCTAGTATTGGAGCAAAATTGTCACATAATATTGCAAATCAGGGAGTACCTGAGCGAACAGTTTTTGCTGAACCTCTGCCGGCTAGTAGTGGGAGAATCAATGTTAGTGCTGAACTGGTTGAAATTTTGTTGAGTGATATCAATGTGAACAAAACCTCTGGTATTGAGGGCATTAGGTGTGATGTCTTGAAGATGGCCTTAAAATTCATGTTGGACCAAACTACCTGGTTGTATCAATTGAGCTTTGACACGGGTATCTTTCCCACTTCTTGGAAAGTTGCTCGTGTCAATCCAATTCCGAAAATAGGCAATTTAAAATTGATAACTAACTGGAGGCCGATCTCGCTGTTACCTGTCCCGTCGAAAATTGCAGAAAAAATAATGCATGCTCATCTTGTTGGAGTCCTTGATAAGGCTAATGTTTTATCAGACAGACAATATGGCTACAGGTCTGGACGAGGAACAGGAGATGCTATTTTTGATTTTCTGAATGAGCTTTATGAGAACAGGGACAGGGGTCACCTGACTGGCGCCTGCTTTTTAGATTTGAAAAAAGCCTTTGATTCGGTTAGCCACTCATATCTTATTGAACTGCTTGGTACACTTGGTCTGCATGATACTGTTTTAAATTGGTTAATGTGCTATCTGACTGGCCGTAAGCAATTCACAAAAATAGGCTCCTATGTGTCAGAAACTGCTCATGTTGGTTATGGTGTCCCGCAGGGGTCCGTCCTGGGGCCACTACTGTTTATCTTGTACATTGACAACGTTAAGTTGCATATGGGTGATTGCAAATATCTCATGTATGCTGATGATATTGTTATGTATAGTTCTAATAATAAAATTGATTTGATCCAAAACAGGCTACAACAAACTTTGTCAAGTGTTCATGCCTGGTGTATGACAAAAAGGTTAACAGTCAATACGGATAAGACGAAGATTGTGTGGTACGGATCAACTAGCAAGCTAGGTCAAACCAAAGATAGAATGTTTTACATGAATGGGCATGTGATTGAGACGTTGCCATGTTATACTTACCTGGGCTTAAAAATTGACTCGGCCCTAAGTTTTGAAGCCGCAGTGAAGGATTTAATCTGTAGAGTGAACCATAAGTTGTTTCGTTTTGGTACATTTAATCACTTACTGACCATTAGAAATTGTGTGTTAGTTTATACTTCAACAATTATGAGTGTCTTTGACTATGCTTGTTTTGCCCATGATGGAGCTAATGGAGGCTTATTGAAAAAACTGGACCGCCTACAGTTACGAGGCCTGCGCCTATGTTATAAAGGGAATATTCATGACGAAGATGAACTATATAGACGATCTGAAGTTCCGAAATTACCTAGACGCAGGCAGGAATTGCAGCTGACTTACATGCATAAACTGTCATTGAATGAAAAATATCTGGACCGTCGAGTCAGACAGCAACAAACAAGGTCAAACCTGCAGATACGTTTTAAGACCCCAAGGGCGAGGAGTGGTGGTTATACTAAGTCTCCTCTGTACCGTGGAGTCCAGTTGTGGGACCTCCTAGGGGACTGGTACCAAAGAAGCAAGGACAAAATGACATTTAAAAGACGGATCAGGACGATACAGGATTTAACCACAAAAACCAAAAATCCTAAAATGATGACACCTGCGGATGATGATAATCCATAGTGCTTAATTATTATTTAAAATGACTGGCCGACTTGTTGTTGTGATAAGACGCTGGCTAAAAACATGTATGGCTTTGTTCAAGTCATCCTGCTCCTATGAGTTGTCGTAATAATAACACTGGGAGTGGGCACTTTGCTTATGAACTAAAATTGCAGACTGAGTGCTAGGCTGTCTTGTCCTGACTTGTAGTGTAATGTGCTTTGGTAGGCTTGGATATCTTGTGTGCGAACTGGCAAGTCTATAGGAAGTAACCATGTGTTGTCGTAATAATAACTATTGGTGGCTTCTTCACTAGTCTCATTGCCTATATCTTGAAAGTGGACATCAGATGCCTGATATCTATTGCTGTTGTTGATAATGATTTTCGTGGCTGTGCTGTGTGTTGTGTGTTGTGTGTGTATTCATTGCCGTGTCTCCTCTTCAATAGAAAGGATCTACCATAAGATGATGATCTTATGGGAGGAATTGAACTAATTATCAATCTCTTTCTCGCTTGTGGTTTAGTACTCCTTGGTTCTCAACAGACAGTATTATTCGTATTATTATTATTATTTTCATGTGCTTAACAAACTGTTGATGACAAAAAATTTTGGAAAGTACTTTTGTATTTAAACAAATGGTTGTTGATATTGTATAACTCATCTTTATATCATATTGTAGATACTCATTTTTATATCATCCCTATGTGTACAACAAAAATTTGACAAATTGAATATGATAGGTATCACCATTTATTGTCATAATTTCCACATGTACATCCTGTGTTCTTGACAATAAAAACTCTTTAAACCTGAAAAAAAATCTTTCTAATGACTTCTTCTTATACTATATGTATGCTGCAAAGCAATATATATATATATTCTAAAGAAATAATAATCATCCCTTAAGGACATTGTATGTATATTCATTATCAACAACATCGATATGATTATGCACATGAGCTGCACGTCGGATACAGGGCCTGGCCCTATGTACTTGCAGAATAAATAAACGAATTACAAACAAACGAACAAACATCTAAGTATAAGATTTGACTTACAACTGCTCCTCTTGCTCTACAAGTACTTGTACAGTACAGCGCATCAACAAGTACCTAAATGTGGTAGAATCGCCAGGTCTACAAACACGGGTCTATTAGTCTACCCTAAATCAATAAAGAAGGGATTCCACTCTAGCCCCCTGTATCGAGGAGTGGGACTTTGGAATTTCCTAAATACCTCATGTAGACTGGCAAAGTCCAGACAGGCCTTCAGAACAAAGGCATTGAATCATATGAATTAGTATGTTAACTTTAGCGTTGAATTATGAAATAGAATGTTACTGGTATACTCTGAAGTCCATTATTACATAAATGTTTACAACCAGCTTGACGCATTAATTTTTCTTTAATTGCTAAATCCTTCATTATATTACCGCTATACGATTGTTAACTGTTAAAAATTGTTAACACTTCTCTATTCTACTTTTTTCTCCTCTGTCACTACCGTATCTCTTATCTCCTACCCTAACCGCCACAAACTGATGACAGCCAATGAGAAAGGCATTACCTCTTCTTCTTACAACGATGAACCTAGTCACCTACCCAAAACATGAGCAAGTACTTTCACATGGATTACGGTAGGAAAATCCTATGTACACAACTTTATTTAATAGAGTGCCCCCCCACCGTCTACCCCCCCCCCCCTAGAAACAGGTAATGAGCTTCTTACCACTACTCACCCCACACCCAGGCAGCTCTGGAAGCAAAGCCCTGGTATATACTATATACATATTGGGGGGTGGGTTGGGGACTGGTGCGCGTGTGAGGGATGGGCCTGGCGTGGGGAGGGTACAGGGTGTCTTCTCTTAGTCTCACGGGATCTGGAGGCCAACACATATGTCACCTTAAGAAGTATTTTTTCTGAAGAAACATTTGATGACTTTAGTGTTTTTATGAAAGACAAAACTATTGATTGCCTTACTATATCTGAAACATGGTCGAAAGATAAAGTCCCTAATAACCATCTATACATTGAAGGATATAATTTTATCAGGCTGGACAGGCAAATTGACAAGAAATGTGGTGGTCTTATGGCGTACATAAGGGACGATATAACAGTTGGTCAAAATCTATCTGACACTTATAATGTGAGTGTTGAGGACCTTGAGATGCAAGTATTCACGATAAAAAAGGGAAATAACAAGAAACTAACAATCTTTAACATATATAGACCACTGTCTGGCAAAGTAAACGTAGCTATTGAAATTATTACGAACAAACTAACACATTTCCTCAGACATTATCAGAACAATGAAGTTATCATGTTAGGAGATTTTAATATTAACTATAAATTTACTAATGCAGGTGATGGTAAAAAACTCAAAAGAAATATGACCACTTTAGGGTTTAAACAGCTTATTAAAGGGTATACACACTTTAACCCAAATGGGGACCCTACCATTATTGACCTAATTTTTACTAACTCTCCACATATAAAAGCTAGTGGTATTATTACACCAGGTCTCAGTGACCATGAGATGGTATATATGACTCGTGAACATATGCACATAGCCCTTGAAAAGCTGACGTTTACAGGTCGAAGCTATACTAACTATGATACATATAGCTTTAGTATGGGCATAAAAAACTCCAACTGGAATGAACTATTGAACTGCCAGTGCCCTGAAAGAGGATGGGAAATTTATATAGCTCAACTAACTTTCCTTTTGGACATTACATGCCCTATAAAAAACTTCAACTTTAAGCAAAAAATGAAGCCCTGGTTAGACCGTCATGTAATAACCTTGTTAAAGGATAAAAATTATGCCATTAGGAAATACAGGAAAACCCGAAGTATTGATGATGAACGTATCGCAGATTACCTGCAAGGCCTTGCAAGAGAGGCATGTAAAGAAGCTAAGCAAGGGTATTTCAGGCAAAAGTTTGAAAATAATAAGAAAGAACCAAAGGATTATTGGAAGGCCATTAATGATCTCATTAATCCACGCCCGAAAAACATTAAATTTAATTTAATTGACCACACTAACAATGACCCCATTCCAGACAGAGACACAGCTGATTTTATTAATACCTTCTTTGCTGAGATAGGAAGCAACTTAGCTAAAAATATGAACTCACCCTGGTCATATCAAGGTGAACAAACAAACAATGTATTTAGTTTTAAAGCCTGCAATGTAGACGAGATAACCCCACTAATTAAAAAAATTAAAATAGACAAATCTTCTGGTGTAGAACATATCTCAACAAAAGCCCTTAAAGATGCTATGCTAGCTGTCCCATACCTGGTAACCCATATAGTAAATTTAGTCATTAAGTCTTGCAAATTTCCTAATACCTGGAAAAAGGCCCTTGTGTCTCCCCTTCCAAAAGGTGGTGATGCCTCTAATGTTAACAACCTCCGTCCTATATCCATTCTACCTCTCCCCTCTAAACTAACAGAGAAAATTATGCACAAACAAATACTAATATACCTAAATGAGGAAAACCTCCTAAATGAGAATCAGGATGGATTTAGGCCAAATCGAAGCACATTAAGTAGTTTAACCAAATTTACTAATAACATATATCGCGGACTAAACTTAGAGCAATGTACCACAGCCATATTTTTAGATTTCAAAAAAGCATTTGATACTTTAGACCACAAAATTCTTTCCAATAAAGCAGAAAAAATAGGATTTGATCAAGGTGCAGTAGCACTGGTCTCTGACTATCTAATGAATAGAAAACAATCAACCAAAGCAAATGGTATAATTTCTGACGAAAAACCACTAACCTGCGGCGTACCACAAGGATCTGTATTAGGACCCCTACTATTTCTTCTTTATATTAATGACATGAATTTTTCACTAAACTACTTAAATTGTCAACGATACTGTCATATATGTCAGTCACCCTCCAGCTGACCCATCCATAGAAAGGAAAATCAATTCAGACCTAGAAAAAATTGCCAAATGGTGCCTAGATAACAAACTTTCATTAAATACCAAAAAAAACAAAGCTATGAATTTCTCAACCAAAACTTTAGACAACACATGGATAAAGCCTGTTCTTCTAATTAACAATGATATAGAAGAATTTGCCCCTACATACAAATACCTTGGAATGACGCTAGATAATAAGCTTAACTATAAGCGACACATAGACATCCTTGAAAAAAATGTAGACTATAAGACATATTTGTTTAGGCATGCAAGGAAGCACATGACAGAGAAAGCAGCAGTAGATGTCCTTAAAACTATGATTCTCCCTATAACAGACTATGGGGACATTTGCTATATGACTGCCAACAAAACTCACTTAGCAAAATTGCAAAATGCCATTAACAAAGCTTTAAGAACTGCATTATGTCACAGAGGTACTATTAACACAGAAAAGCTGTTGAAAGTAGCGGAGCTTACCTACATGAGTGATAGGAGAGAGCAGCATCTGTCTCATAAATCCTTCATCCAGTCGTTAAATATCAACCTAATTGATAGGCGACCCATAAGAACTAGGGCTCACGATGAGAGACTACTCAAGGTCACCAGGCCTCTAAATCCTGTTTACAGGAAAAGCTTAGAGTACAGAACCTCTACACGTTGGAACTCATTTGATATTGAAACAAGGGCAATTCATGAAGAAAGTCAATTCAAACAATGGAATGATGATATATATAAAGAAAAAATCAAGGCCTTCCCAGATATCCCGAGGGCTGAGCGTTGATCCCCTCCCCCCTTCCCCCCCCTGGGCTCCCCCCCCTCCCGCGCGCACCCCCCCCTACTCACCCTACCAAAGAAAAGCAGAAGTCGAAACAACATCTAAGTATGCCCTTGCATATATAATTGCCCATATATGTGGATGTATATCTTATGCTATACATCAACATATATACAGGGTAATATTTAAACATATTCAGTTATATGTAACTGAGTATGAAAATGTACTGTACTATTCACTTACCAACTTTCCTTCTTACTCTACCCATTGCTATTACCTAGCATGGGTTCTATCTTTTTCCTTTTTTTCCCTCCTCTATTTCATATGAGGAAATGTCATAATTACAATTGTGATTAATGCAATATTGATATTGATAACTAGAATGTATACTAACCTAACCATGATCATACGATCACTAGCCATAGTAATAAATTGTTAACACCTTTTATAATAAATGGATAGGTAAGAGTCATATATAGCAGGAACACGCTCCTAAATGAGCGTTTTCCTGCTACAGTTTATTATAACTGAGGACTTAATTGTCCTTTATTACCTCCGCTCATCGGAATAGATGCTGGTACTTGTAGAATACGGTCTTCCAGGCCAACATGTTGCCAGGATAAATAAATGAAATACAAACAAACAAACATCATGTGGCCGCCGCTTTCCACAAGAAAAAATTGCGATAGACTAAATGTATGGTATTGTAATGTTTACCCCATATTGAAACCAACCAGATGATGGCTGGAATGTCATCATCTCCTTGTATTGTACTGTATTGTACTGTATTGTGATATATATCCCAGCTTACTGGTAACATTCAGGACTGAAATGTCCAGTGGCTGAAATTGCTACATCAAACTGTATAACTTCTGATTTTGCTATACATCTAATGAACTTGCATATCAACTTGTGTATGACAATGTATAACTGTGTATAACAATGTTGAAACGAAAGAATTTGAGACTGTATAAATAATATTTGACATCGAGGCCTAACCCATAAGAGGTGGAACTCTGTTATATATTATATGCATATAATAAGCAACACATGATTGCATATATGTGATGTCTAATACCACTCAAGATTTGTATGTTTATTTCCATCCGTTGATCATACATATCACATCTTGAATTGTACTGTGTTTAGAAGATCATTCTATGAATAAACACTTTATAAACTCAAAAAATCTCGCACATGTGTGAAATGCAACTAACATAAGATCTTCTTACAAAACACGGGACTAAATATAATGGGTTTACATAGTATATATCCATGTAATCCCCCTCTTTGAATATAACATCAAAAGCTAAGTTGATTAGTAAGAAAGACCCGCCTAAACTTTTGAGTCCGGCAGCTCCGAGAGAATATCCTTGGAGAGTGAGGTTGCAGGGTAGACAGGGACGCGCGTCACTATGGCGATGTCGCTAACGTTAACGGAATGCCGGCCTGTCTTGGTCCTGTTCCCGCGGTTGGTGCGATCCTCCAGTTGGCGTTGTGCATGTGTGTGGGGGGGGGGGGGCAGGTTTCCTAGGTCTAGGCCTAATCCTACCCTACCGTCAGTAGTACGATGCCATACTATAGGCCTATCACTGCTCCCCACCCCATAATCCCAGCCCCCGAAGGGGTTGGTTGTGATATTATATCAGATGCCGCAGCAGACATCGTGACATAAGTATTACCCTTGCAATTTAGAATTGACTGTGCTGAACCAATTTGTCCAAGAGAAATCCATACAGAACGTCTGGATCACGGCGTTAGTTGCCGAATAAATCAGTCTGAATAGTCATCATGCCTGGCTCGGGGGTGGGGGGGGGGGGGGAGGGGTCATACCAGGCTGGGGGCACTGAGCGGGTACATTGTGCAGTCGGCTCAGTATGGGACCAGCCTTGAGTGGACTAGCAGAGAGGCCTGTGTTCTTTGGATGAGGACAGTGAGCGGTGTCTCTGTAGACCCTAGGGACATCATTAGAGGCCTATATGTTTCCTGCCCTGCCTCACCCCCTGCATACAGAGGTCACGGAGAGCTGGTACATCCCATGCCCCTGCTGCATCTCGGGGCCCAGGGACTTGGTTTCTATGTGGAGATCTACACATACTGAAGGGTCACTCTGGGCTGTTCGTGGTGATTGTATTTCGTGGTGTGTGTGTGGCTCTTACCCACAGTTACATGACCTATCGAAAGAGGGATCTAAGTTAAGGATAGATCCCTGTACGAGGGGTCTATGGCATTTAGACACCGACCGTAGGGAGGCTGTCTAAATGACATAGTCCCCGAGTTAATGGGATCTATCCGACTTAGAACCTGGTATTTAATTGCTCTTTTATGACCTTTTAATTACCTATGGTCTATGGGATATAGACACCCTCCAACCCTGCTCTCCCATTGGTCAATTTGAAATACCAGGTTCTAATAATGGTTGCATCAGGCATTTACCTCCAGCCATTGTTGTATTGTGTAATATGCATATTGCATGCAATCCCGTCTATCTATCGGTATCTTTCATGCTGTGGATAAAGAGCCAGGAGTCCCAGCTGTGGCTTTGGCTATAATCACGGTATGAACAGGAGTAGACGCAAAGGTTCTGACAGCACACTAAGCTACACTATTTTGTCCTCCATTCCCCATATATGTGAAAGTCATCCATCATTAATAGCCCGCCCATTTTCTCTTTGTAGAAAGGTCTTTGCAGCAAAAGGCTGAATGACTACTCAGACTGCTGTACTGACATTTATCGCTTTCTTTGTCATGATCCACATCATACAGAAGGCAAATATCTCTCCAGATAAATCTGCCTGGGGAATTGCTTGTGATGATTACATAATTCTATGTTTACTGGCTCCCCATAGATGTGACGCCCAATAGACATATGTTGTATTAATGTCAGTTGGCTGGGAACAAACGTTTCTAATCTAACTCTCAGTGGGCATAATTGTAATCTGTAGATGATGAATTGTAAGCATGGATGGTAGTTTAAATAAGTCAATAACATGCAATATCTACAGACCACCTCAGGGTAATATGTATAAATTTATTGAATTATTAGAATCTTTGGTCAGCAAAATTGTAAAATTAAAATCAAATACTGTATACCTCTTAGGAGATTTTAATATAGATTTACTGGATGTGAAATTGAAAGATGTTAGTGGTAAATTAATCGCTATGATGTTGCAATATGGGTTTATGAATTTTATAAAATCGGCAACACGCCATGGTGACAAAGACTCATGTCTTGATCTGGTATTTACTGATGTGATTGATATTGAGGACAGTGGTACTAAAAATATGTTAAAATTGGATAAAATCTTGGCAATTTTGGTATCAAATTAAAGCTTATGCTGTCAGTAATGCAGTCAGCTAGGAATAAATTCCATTATAACAACTTTTACTGATCAATAAACTCCGAAATACTAAAATGGGAAAATTGATCGCTAAAAGTCCAAATTTCCCCAAGGTATTTAAGCCCCGAGTTAAAAAAAAGAATTAAACAAAAAACGCCCTCGTCATATTTTTCACTGCTTGGTGATGAGAAACAATTTCTTTTTGACAAACCTAAAAGAATAGATTGAATCTATATATATATTATCAACAGGTAATTAAATTAGAAAATTGTAAATATATTTAATAAATTATTATTGTGTATTACAAAGGAATTTATATATATAATTATAATGGATAAATATCACCTGTATATAAATGATTAATATAAAAGATTAATTTAATGTTGATTATTAATGTCGAATATAAATGATTAATATTGATGATCAATATTGGTGTTTAAAATATCATAGTTTCATTATTTACATTTTAATTATTAGTAGTGGTTCCTTAGGTGGCTAACGAAAATTGACTCAGGTCAAGCAGCAGCCTAGTTCATTGAAAAATATTTAGGGAACAGAATACTCTGTCAAGTGCATAAAAGAAAAATTTGGAAAATTGTAAACAACGCTGGATTCATCTTGATGTACTACATACCGTTATTTTTCTATATGAATAAATTTTATCAAACTCAAACTCAAAGAACCCACCAAAGTTGTGAGGGTGCTGATTCCAAATATGCCATGTGTTAAGAGTCTGTGTCGCATCAAGGTCACAATTTTGAAAAAAAAAATTGACTATAAAGGTGAAGCTTTGTTTTCTTATGTATCTGACTCAAATCCTAGTCATACTGTTGATATAGTACCAGTACAAGTGATTTCAAATGAAGTACAATGAACTATTTGCTTTAACTGCTATTACCCTGATTAAACTGTTTAGGACTCATTGCTACTCATTGCTACATCTAAAAGTGATGGCCATCCAAAGGGTGAGCTCTTCCCCTTTGTCGTATACACTATATAGGCTTCACACACTTGACATTTACAAGGTGGTAGAGAAGACAAAGACTGGTCAGAGGAGTTCCTCGGTAAAACTGGAGAGGGGTTGTTGAAGGGATGATGCAGCTGAAAAAAGGGGCATGAGTGTTAGTTCAAAGCCAGCAGGATGCACTCTGAGGGCATGGAAAAAGCATGACCCCAAGCCCAGAGGCCCGCCTCCTCATTCACCCTGCGGCAGGCAACAGTGGAGTTGGGTAGAACGGTTAAACAAGCCAGATGGGCACATGGAAAGGTCACACTATACAAAGGTACCTGCCAATACGAATCTAGATGCTTGTAAACTGTTATTGTTAAGGGAGTGTTCATTTATTAGGTACAGGGTGGGTTTAGGGGGGGGCGTAAAAATATCTGACCCCTCCTGGGGGAGAGGCCAAAACATTTTTTAGCCCTCTTGAGGGGGGGGGGCGTAAAATAATGTTCCCCTTTTTAGCAAAAAAAAAGCCTGCACACTACTAGAGTTCAAATGGGGGCGACATCTCACCACCATCCCTGTAATTAATAAATGAACACTTCCTTAACTTTCTTCATGCATGCACCCACTGTAAATAGCATTCAGCCCCCCTCCCCAGCTCCGACTATAATACACAGTCCCACCTGCATTTCTGCTAGCTCTTCACCTGAGCCCCATCAATGCTGATGAACGCCTGGCTGGCCCTTTGCTCCTCGACTTTGTTGAATTTATACCCTACACCAACCCCAAAGCTGTGGTGTATTCTCTGATACCCAGGTCTAAACACTTTTTTGATTAAGAACTTCCCCCAGTGGGGATGGGGATTGGCTCACTGTAGTTTGGAGCCATCGAGTCGACAATCTGGCCTACAGTGAATGGTCAGGGGCTGGTCTGCCTTCCCAACGTATGCATGCATGTACTGTGCTATAAGGTTGTCAGGCCTACCGAATCACATGGGCCCCAGATTGAGCACTCCGTCTGACCTCAACATACCTGAACAGTGTGCACTCCTTGTTGCCTCTCATGACGTAACGTTGTGTGTTTTCTTACAGTTTGGTGGTGCCTGTGGGATACACTGCCCCCTACCCACCTAATAAGGCCACCAACCACAAGTTGGCAGAGGATTACCCATCCCAGATGCATGAACTCAGAAGGAGTAGGACCTCGGGGCGACCCCCATGAGTATTTGTTCCTGACAATAAAAGATGTGGCCACATATTTCAAACTACTTGGTCACTCATGTCTCCTCTGGAAAGCTAGCCTCTGATGTGTATAACCAATTACGGGTGGACCCAGTGAACACATCCCATCTGGGTTTCACTAACCAGGGTTGACCTACTTAGACGTATGCTCCAGTTTTGGTTCTCATCTGTCGGGAGGAGCATACTGCGGCAGTCTGCTACCTTATGAGGAAGACGAGTAACAACATGCTTGTTTACCTGGATGACTTTTGTTAGGTGAAAGCTTGGGGAAGACACAACCGGCGTATCAAGAATTCTAATGCCTCTGTAACCAGCTATATCTTATCCTTGCCCCAGCAAAGTGTTCCCCACCAGCCAAGACCATGGAGTGGTCTAATGGACTCCAATGCTATGCTTGTTTATATTCCAGGTACAGGAAGTTGTACAGAGGGGCACATGCTGGACCCACAAGATTGTGGCCACCAAGAAAGAAGTCCAGTCCCTGGCAGAAAAATTTGTAAACGTTTCATGGGCTTTCCCTAGCTATGCCAGACGTTTCATAGGCAGGATTTTCTCTACTCTTCGCCTGGCCCCGGAGAGGGTAATGGTTACACTAACAAAGTCCTTCAATGCAGGCATTCTCTGGTTCCAGAATTTCGCAGAGCTGACAAATGGGGTGAGGCTCCTAGAGCTTGTTCCCTGGTGGCTTGAAGCTTCCCTCAGGAATCAACAGGTGTCCATCCGCCATAGGTGTAGCTCTGAGAGGACATGGGGGAACAGACCCTGACCTAACCCTTTGACCTCCCCCCACCCCCCCCCCACCCATATCTTATATTCAGGAAGTGCTACACGTCAGGAGCAGGGCACTGGATAGTGGACCAGTAAGGCAATCTTACTACTCTCACGTCAAGACGAGCAAAGCAAGTGACAACCGGTGCTGCTATTCTCAACCTCCATGTCCCATCACCTGCCCCTGCCATCACTCCATACTGTGTGAGCACCTGGATACCAACCATATAGTGCTCTTGTGGTAGAGACTGTAGCATGCATTGCAGTATTTTCATTTCTTAGATCACCTAAGTTACTGGCTCAGTCCGTGTTATTTTGGAAGGGACGAAAGAATGGCCTGATAATTGTGAGAAAGTAAGACTATTAAGAAAGGTTATGTCCCACTGCGCTCAATCACTCTAACAATGATAATAGGAATCAATGGTACCAACACATGGACTTGAACATAGATTGATCAGACTCCCCTGCAATCATCATACCTCTGGGCACCCCTTTCACTCCAGGACTCCACAAGAAGGGATGCCAATACGCCATAGATATAGCAATGCATTTCCAACGAAGGGGGTCACCCATGCGATCCTCCTAGTTCAATGCCCCATGCAGGACATAGCAGAGCACGGGATATGGAGTTCTGTGAGTAACATAAAGGCTTACACACCTAGTAATAGGCTGTTCGACGACCGGCCTGTTTGGTCACTCCCTATCTGTCACAATGCTAAAGAAGGGCATATTATGTTGAATTAGTTTACCTGTTATGCTGTGTTCATCATTACATGTGTTACCTTTTCGGAAACATTATTCTATTCTTCTTCTTTCCACAATATCAATATATATGTTTAATAATCATTTATTAAATTCGTTTAGCACATTTTACTTTTTGGTACTGCTGAGAATATTGGCATTGTGGGCTGGGCTTTGCAACCGACAGGGCAGACATGGTCCTTGCCTTCAAGGGAAAAGAGGGTCTAATTTCAATATAAATGCACAATTTCTTGGGAGAATATAGCAGACACAATAAACCTTCCATATATGTAGTTTTTACAATTTGATTTTAAGTCATTTAGTCACAAATATAGCATGAATTCACCCAACTTCCAACAACCACTGTTCCTTAAATAATTGCTAGAAGAGTCTGGAAGAGAGGCAACATATTCTATATAAATTACTTTTATGATAAAAATGAATACTTTAGCTCTATCTATTACTCCATTTTCCTCCAAAGGACATAAAATAGCTCCCCACAGAATAACAGACTAGGGGAATGTATGACCAGGCCCTGTCCAGCCAGGGTGATGGCCCTCCCTGCTACCTGTGGCCTGGGGTGGTCAGCTAGGGCCCCTGCTGTGTTGATTACCTCTACTGCAGTCAATCTTCTTAAAGGGTCTTAAAGGGGCATTTGACAGAATGTGTGTGGTGCAAAATTATAAGATAATGTCTCATAACCCCCAAAATTATCATTTGATGATTATCATATTAGAGCCTATGCATTTTCTGCACGATATCTTGTGACCAATACCGATTTTACATATTCAATCCAGATATATATTGTATTTTTGGCCGAACTACCTACTGATAAACACACCTTATAAACTGGCTGTTCTGCTTGCCTCTCCTGTCGACACCACAAATGAGTAAGCAACTTTGACTATTTAGTGTCCTTCATCTGAGCTTTTGTAAATTAGTATCACTGCAATTTATTTACTCATCGTCGATTTAATCAAAATATTGTTCTCAGGTTTTAAAAGTGTATGACATCTTAAAGGCATACACATTTTGTAACTGCATAGCCTCATAGCATTAAAGGGCATGTTATACCTACTTTCACGTTGTGTCCAATCACGTAGAGTGAGATATGCAGAAGAAAGGCAAGGAGAGACACACGGGACATGGTGCCCTGCTCCACTATAGCTTCATGCAGAGGATGCACCAATTCTGAAAATAACAAGTAATGAGAAATCTAATCAATACTACACATGTTCTCAATTGCATTTGAGAGAGCATATCTTATTCAATACAATAAATCCTAGCTAACATTTTCTAATGGAATGAGAAGAACCACATCAACTTTGCAGTAACTCAAACACATACTGTTAACTATGCTCTTCAGCTGGTGGGTTTGCCTGGAATAGTCATAAAACGTTAAAGATAAAACTCACTCATCATAGGAACATACAGGTTGCCTCATCCGTGATTTGCATCTGATTGCTACAATTACGACATGCCCTACACAGGGGAAGTCTGTGGTTGCCTTAATTGCTGACTGCACCACTACAGAAGTACACGCTCTACTCTAAAGGCACTAGCTGAGAGCCGAGACAATAAAGGGCCAGACTTATTGCCCCAATAAGTGCAGCCAGCCGCCTATGTCTGTTATTACTGCTGTGTCACGGGCTCCAATTAATGCTGAGCGTTCCAATAAGCAGTGGCTCTGCACCACAATAGGCATAGGCTGCTAAGAGGAGCTCTTCTTCTACATGAGACAAACTGTTAAGTTCATAGGAATCACTTTAGGCGGGGGTTTATTATTAAATGTGTTTGGTCAAATAAGGGATCCCATAGGCTTACAGCTGCAGTACCGTATCAGTCTACTTCCTGACAGATTGATCCGTATCAGGGTTATTTGAAAGGGTTTGTATCAGGTGCCTTCCGATCTTAGCCCTGGTGTATGAATATGTATAGACATTGCTGATGCTTTGATTGATTCTCCCCGGCCTATGGGCAAATTGAACTCCATACAGGAGGGCACCTAGTCAGTCTGGTGAGGCAGCCTGGTGAGGTAGTCTGGTGAGGCGACACATGCAGGGGCGACATCGTATATCCCCCTTGAGCGAGCTGCTAAGATGTCTTGTTAACTGCTCCTTGAACTGACTTTAAGTTTCACTCTGGAGGAGTAGAGGAGGAGTATTGGTGCAATGACAGAGGAGGGGCAGCAGCCATATGAGTTAAAGGAATGGGCGATAATAGAATTGGAAAAGGGGGGAACCTCTGAGCTAATCATTGAGCATGAAACAAGCTACCTCTTGACGTAGTGAACCAACATAGTATACATCATTAAAGGTTTGTGCATTCTCTTATGGTAGACGTTTTTGTTTCCATTAGGTTCTATCAAGACACGACTAAAGCTATGCATATTCACAGTGTCGACACCTATTACCTTTATTCAAATTACAGTAAACAAAGATAGGTTCATGACACTGTGATGAATACGTAGCTATTTGAACCCTGTTCTTAGGAGAATATGTTCTATAAGCAAAGGTAATACTACTATAATAGCTGTTTCTCGTTTTTGCATGATGCCTATAAATATATAAAGGATATCACTATATTTCATTCAACGGTATTACCCCAATTCTGAAGTTGAATTTCGTCAGGTATGAGTGTAATTCAATTGACAGTGTATTACTAAATTCAGGCTGGGGGGCACAAGGGTCACAATCATTTGGTGTAGTGATATCAGAGATAAGAAAATAAGCTTGACTGTGCTTGTTACACAAATCATTCCAACCCAAATTAATTAACGGCATTTGGTCTCTTTTGTAGAAAATCCTCTAAAGTAGCTTGATGTTTAAACACTTTGTAAAAAATATAAATTTCCTTAAGTATGTAAATGTTTGTTCCCCAAAGCTTAATCAGCACTTGCTCTTGAAAGATGGACAGCATCTTTACATAGATTTACATCCTATAGCAAACTGTGGAAATGACATGGTACAAGCGGGCCATCAGTCTGCACCTAACAGTGCAGGGAACACTTGGGTAGCAGCCAGCAGGGAATAGAAGTCAAACGATCCCCTCTGCTGCTCTGTGAGAACTCGCCATACCTTCTCACCCACTTGCCGCTCTGCATGTACACTGGGGGAGATGGGTCATGGAGTACAGATACATCAATTGAGAACTAAGAGAAAGAAATCACTCTGTTCATTGCAAATGGGCACAGGGAGCTTCATTTTCTGTTACTGCATGGTAGTGCTTGAAATGCCATAGAACACACACCGGCTGCTAGTTTGTACAAGTGCGATTATCATTAAAAGAATTGCCTGTCTCATCAAAGGCAATTGTTGCCTCTAATAGTTGAATACCGGAATTAGGGATTTAACAGGTACGTATTATGATAACCGCTGTCTGTGGGGAAACCCCAACGAAACCGGACTTAACCATCTGTTGCCTGGAAATTTGCATATCCCCATAACGTTAAACCATAAATCCCCATATATGATTCTTCACTATCCAACTTTTAGGCAAATCAAGGGTAACCCATCCTACTCCCTGGCAGTGGGAGGGGCCTCGGAAGGAGATTGCAAAGTGGGAAACCATAGATGTGAGTATAGATGCTTCTGTCGTGTAATTGCGCCAAGGCTTAACACGGACACCAACAAGACCGGGTTGGGTTAGTGCATAATGCTTACATCCACTGGTGAAGGTCAACCTTCATCTAGAAACCGAAATTAACTTAATTGTACCAATATGCTTACCTATAACTAGATGATGGTCCATTTGTTCTCATGAAAACGTCCAGATCAACCAGTATTCGACAATTCTAGAAATCAATAGTGAATCATGCAGACACCTTTCCATTGGAATTGAACAGGTATCATAACCCCGTCAGTCTGACCTTCAGGCAAATAAACCACGTATGCCAATCATTTTCTGTCACCTGATAAAAAAGTCAATGCGATGCCATACTGGAATGGTAGCTAGTCAATGGTCGATGAGTATTTTTACTTTGATTTTCCTATGGCAAAAATTCTTATCATTTAATCCAAGACCTGCAAGTGGCAATAGTCCCTACACATACTTTTTGATGCATTTGTTGTGTGACTATGCCCTGAATAAAGAAACACACTTCTGTTTAACTGGTTTTCAGTATTAGGTGAAAGCGTGCATGCAGAGGAGACAAACTCAATAACCTTTGTTAAAAGAAGCAACCCCGAATTCTGACCCAAATACAATTGGAAGGGACGGAAACCAATTTGGAGAAGAGCCGATTGAAGCCGTTTATATGAAATTCAAAAGCATTCCAATGTCACCCAGCAATTGTGTTAGAAAGCTACTGGTGATTGGGTGTAAAGAAGCACTTCCCATTTTTCACTTTTTTCTTCTCCCTCATGGAAATCTCTGCCAGTCATTCATGGTATCCAAATGACCATTTCCCAATTGTCTGCAGAGAAAGCACCTTCCCATCAAACACTACTCAGCCGTGACAGGGAAGAGCCTCCAGGCCTGGGCAAACATAAAGGGATCAATATTGAATTATGTTTGGCTACCCTGAGAATCCGCAAATAAGCATTTGTTTGCAATCCCTGTAGAGAAGATGGAAGGCGTGGCAGCGGGTGTGCTATATTAGGGGATGCTGTGAGAGAGGTAGTGGTATATTGATACGGGTGCTGAGGTATGGAGCTATGGTACATAGGGGTGTGCTGGAAGCTTGGGGTTGGAGGTAGCGTGGGGAATGATGCAAATGTAAACATATAAAGGATAAGGATATCATAATGATAAAGTGTTATGGGTGCAAAGGAGAGACTTCCTAGCAATTCTGGCGGTGCATTAGTGCCCATCTGTAGTGTGGTAGATGTCTAGATCTGGCAAATCATATGTTATGCATCAGCGTATTTATGTTATTGGATATTCAGAAATTGTTAGGATTACTGTTAGGGCTCTATGTTAATAAACGTAGCAAGACATTTCTGAATTGTTCTTATTGTACACTACTTCAGACTTGCAACGTGGTTGGTAGGGTGTTTCACTATAACCAATGGTGTTTTTTTACGGATGACCATCATGGGCGATCTTTCAGCCGACATTTGCTATAGTGGAATCCACAACATTGGTTTAAGAGTACTGCATTGGGTAATGGACATAAAAAAGATGAGGACAAATAATTATCTAAAAAACCAAATCCCTTTTACTCGGTAGTTTTGAGAAAGGGCATTTAAATATTTAAGTCATTTGTTTTTGACTAAACTGGTCTTATTAGGGAATCATAAAACTGGCAGAATAGCAATGGTAAATGGATGGAAAGGCTCGCTTATTTACTTGGATAAAAGTCAGGCCAATATTCAAATTGCTGCGCTACTCTATTAGATATTGTCAATTAGTTTGTTCAAATAGATCAATGGCTGAACGGCTGGGGGTGTGGACCCACACCCAATGGTCTGCCATTTATATCCTTGCTGTTTGAGTTTAAAAGTGCTGGCAATAAATACCATGATAGGTGCTATGACCCAGTCTGGCCCGGCTCTATATATACGTGTGGAAATGGTTTCCTGTCATATTTGCAGAACCTTTAACTAACTACAGGCAGGAAACTGAAAACGGGTAATAACTTCCATTGTACATTACAAGTGGGCCACGTGACGCAAGTAGGTTCCTGGTGCCTGGTGACTGCACCAGGCACTATGGGCACATCCAACGCAACAACGGAAATGTCTCCCTCGACATAGAAACAGTGCCCAATTGGTGAATAGAGGGTTTGTTAGGCTAGATAGTCTCAAAATTGCAAGATAGTCTCAAAATACTATGGTTTTGTGACAACCTTGCAACCCTCCCCAGGTAGAAAAAAATCATGATAATTATCATGATTTATCATGTTGAAAAAAACATAGTTATTTCGCGGAAATCATGATTTTTAAAACATGATATATCATGATAAATAGCATGATTTAGCATGATTAGTATCATAATAAACCATGATATTAGATGATTTGCAATAGGAAATGTATTATGATACATCATGATTTATAATGATTTAATCATGATTTATTATACTTTATCATAATGTATATCATAATTTAATCATGATATGTATCATGATAAATCATCTTTTAGAAATCATGATTTCCGTGAAAAAACTATGATTAATTTGACATGATATTTATCATAATTTATCATGATTAATCATGCTTTATCATGATAAATATCAAGATTTTGATCATAATAATTATCATGATTTATTATGCTTTAAAAATCATGATTTCCGTGAAAAAAACATGATAAATTCAACATGATTTTTATTATGACTTATCATGATCAATTATGCTTATATTTTTATTGCAGGGGGGGGGTCAATAGCGGGTATTCATCCATCAATTTATTGGCAGCCTCCAGGATGACTGGGGGCCAGCACCCGCCCTCTGGCGGTCGGGGGCGCCTCCAGGGGGGCTGGGGGCCGGCATCCGCCCTCTGGCGGCAGGGGGCAACTCCAGGGGGGCTGGGGGCCGGCACCCCCCCTCTGGCGGCCGGGGGCGCCTCCAAGGGGGTTGGGGTTGCCCGCTTGCCTCAGGGAAATAGATAAAAAAGTTATAACATTAGTTATAACATTGAGTATTCATCAGTTTATATGTTATTGCATCGACAATTATAGAACCCAAATACTATTGAAATATACTTACAAGACCTAAATGAAAATGTTTTATGATCATGTTTCTCAAAATTCATTACATCTAAAGTAATTACTGTAATTTAGCATAGATGATAAGTGGCAAACGACCTTTCTTATACACAACTTATATGTCTAAGAAAGTGTATCAGTGTTATGTACACATTTCTTTGTACATAGCCTCTGTTTTTTACATATATACTGTGATATAAGAAGACATATGAAAATACCCACCATGCTATACATGTGGCTCTATCCATTTGCAACTGCTGAATGATTCAAAATCCAAACCGCCCACTGCTGAAAGCTTCCTATTGGCTACTGTATGTATGTAGGTCACACACTAACCATTGTTTAACTGGGGGCCGGCTTCCTACTCAGTCACACCTTCCATTGTTATACATGCTGCACTGTGGTGGCAGCATTTTCTCACAGATGCGGGCAGGTGTATGTTGGGTGAAAGCATGGTTGGGGGGGGGGGGGGGGGGTTTACCAGAATCAGAGTCCTCTTACTCCCCTGGTAAGTATCACGGGTTGTAGCCCTCCAGAAACCCGCAAAACAGTGTATAATAACGGGAGCAAGGTCCCCTTACTCCCCTGGTCCTGGTTAGTCTCACCCGGCCCCAGAAACCCTCAAAATAATATTTTTAAAAGGGGAGCAAAATACGATCAAATTACAGTAAAATTCCGTTATAAGTTATAAGCCCCCCTCCCCCCCCCCACCGGCCTCTGCAGCACAATCTAGGTGACTGTGAGAAGCCCTTCCCCTTCCCAGCTTTCGTTGCCGACCTAGGTGAGGGGAACCAAAGACAGAACCCCTCCTACCCCCCCCCCCCGCCGCCACACTTCTGCATCCCGCCCTGAGTTTGAGCAGAGGTCCCCCTTCCTCAACTTTAGTTTCCGACCTAAGTGAGGGCACTCAACTTAAAGACAGAGTCTCCCCCCCCCCCTGCCCTGGACCCCACTCAAAGTGAGTGTGAGAAGCCCCCCCCCTCCCCTAGCTTTTGTATCCGACCCGACCTAGGTGAGGGGAATCAAAGACAACCCCCTCCTCCACCTCTTCACCCCGCCGTAGGTGAGTGAGAAGTCTTCCCCCTTCCCCAACTTCAGAGCCCGCCTCTGCACCCAGTCTAGGTGCCGGCTAGAGCCCCCCCCATACCATACCATACAATTATTCCCATTTATAGATTAAGTGCATAGCAAAATAAAATTCATTATAAACAAATTTACATCGGAAAAGATTCGTTATAATGGGATTTTATTACTATAAGAATGTATGGAAAGTGATTTGGGCAGAGTAATTTGTATGTTATATCTGAAAATTCATTTTAACAGGAGGTAATATCATGATAAAGTATGATTTATCATGATTAATCACGGTAGGAGAAACATGCTTTATCATGATTTCCCTCCCAGCAGGTAATATCATGATAAAGTATGATATATCATGATAAATCATGGTAAGAGAAACCACGATTAATCATGATTTCCCTTCTAGGAGGTGAGATTGTATTGAAGTATGATTAATCATGATTAATCATGGTAGAAGAAAACATGTTTCATCACGATTTTCCCTCTCAGGAGGTAAGATCATAATTAATCATGATTAATCATGATTAATCACGGTAGGAGAAAACATGATTTATCATGATTTCCCTCGCAGGAGGTAATATGATGATAAAGTATGATTTATCATGATTAATCACAGTAGGAGAAAACATGCTTTATCATGATTTCCCCTCTAAGGAGGAAAGATCATAATTAAGTATGATTAATCATGATTAATTATGGTAGGAGAAAACATGATTTATCCTAATTTCCCTCCCAGGAGGTAATATCATGATAAAGTATGATATATCATGATAAATCATGGTAAGAGAATCCATGATTAATCATGATTAATCATGATTTCCCCTCCTAGGAGGTGAGATTGTAGTAAAGTGTGATTAATCATGATTAATCATGGTAGAAGAAAACATGTTTCATCATGATTTTGCCTCTCAGGAGGTAAGATTATAATTAATCATAATTAATCATGATAAATCATGATTAATCACGGTAGGAGAAAACATGATTTATCATGATTTATCATGATAAATCATAATATATCATGGTTCAACATGCTAAATTATGATGTTTATCATGATTTTTTTCTACCTGGGTCAGGCAAGATAGTCTCAAAATTGCGAGATAGTCTCAAAACACACGTCAGGCTAGATAGTCTCAAAATTTTGAGAGTATTTTGCAACCCCTCAGGCTAGATAGTCTCAAAATTGCAAGATAGTCTCAAAATACTATAGTTTTGTTAGTGTATTGCAACCCTCAGGCTAGATAGTCTCAAAATTGTAAGATAGTCTCAAAATACTATAGTTTTATTAGTGTCTTGCAACCCTCAGGCTAGATAGTCTCAAAATTGCAAGATAGTCTCAAAATACTATAGTTTTGTTAGTATCTTGCAACCCTCAGGCTAGATAGTCTCAAAATTGCAAGATAGTCTCAAAATACTATAGTTTTGTTAGTATCCTGCAACCCTCAGGCTAGATAGTCTCAAAATTGCGAAATTGTCTCAAAACACATGTCAGGCTAGATAGTCTCAAAATTTTGAGAGTATCTTGCAACCCCTCAGGCTAGATAGTCTCAAAATTGCAAGATAGTCTCAAAATACTATAGTTTTGTTAGTATCTTGCAACCCTCAGGCTAGATAGTCTCAAAATTGCAAGATAGTCTCAAAATACTATAGTTTTGTTAGTATCTTGCAACCCTCAGGCTAGATAGTCTCAAAATTGCAAGATAGTCTCAAAATACTATAGTTTTGTTAGTATCTTGCAACCCTCAGGCTAGATAGTCTCAAAATTGCAAAATTGTCTCAAAATACTATAGTTTTGTTAGTATCTTGCAACCCTCAGGCTAGATACAGTCAACTCCCTCTAATGTGGCCACCCTTGGGACTATGAAAAAGTGGCCGCTTTGGTGGGGTGGCTGCATTAGAGGGGGTCATTTTCTGTACATTGTAGTATGTCTGGGACTATGGAAAGTGTCTGCATTAGAGGGATTGGCTGCACTGGAGGGGTGGCCGCTAAGAGGGAGTTGACTGTAGTCTCAAAATTGCAAGATAGTCTCAAAATACTATAGTTTTGTTAGTATCTTGCAACCCTCAGGCTAGATAGTCTCAAAATTGCAAGATAGTCTCAAAATACTATAGTTTTGTTAGTATCTTGCAACCCTCAGGCTAGATAGTCTCAAAATTGCAAGATAGTCTCAAAATACTATAGTTTTGTTAGTATCTTGCAACCCTCAGGCTAGATAGTCTCAAAATTGCAAAATTGTCTCAAAATACTATAGTTTTGTTAGTATCTTGCAACCCTCAGGCTAGATACAGTCAACTCCCTCTAATGTGGCCACCCTTGGGACTATGAAAAAGTGGCCGCTTTGGTGGGGTGGCTGCATTAGAGGGGGTCATTTTCTGTACATTGTAGTATGTCTGGGACTATGGAAAGTGTCTGCATTAGAGGGATTGGCTGCACTGGAGGGGTGGCCGCTAAGAGGGAGTTGACTGTAGTCTCAAAATTGCAAGATAGTCTCAAAATACTATAGTTTTGTTAGTATCTTGCAACCCTCAGGCTAGATAGTCTCAAAATTGCAAGATAGTCTCAAAATACTATAGTTTTGTTAGTATCTTGCAACCCTCTGGCTAGATAGTCTCAAAATTGCAAAATTGTCTCAAAATACTATAGTTTTGTTAGTATCTTGCAACCCTCTGGCCAGATAGTCTCAAAATTGCAAGATAGTCTCAAAATACTATAGTTTTGAGACTATCTAGACTATCTGCAAGATAGTCTCAAAATACTATAGTTTTGTTAGTATCTCACAATTTTGAGACCACCTAGCCTGTAGGTTGTGAGATACTAACAAAACTATAGTATTTTGAGGCTATCTAGCCTGAGGGTTGCGAGATACTAACAAAACTATTAGATTTTGAGACTATCTAGCCTGAGGGTGCAAGATAGTCTCAAAATGTTATTATCTCACAGTTTTGAGACTGTCTGTCATGCTTTTGGGATTATCTCACAATTTTGAGACTATCTAGCCTGAGGGTTGCAAGATACTAACAAAACTATAGGTTTTTGAGACTATCTCGCAGTTTTGAGACTATCTAGCCTGAGGGTTGCAAGATACTAACAAAACTATAATATTTTGAGACTATCTCGCAATTTTGAGACTATCTAGCCTGACAGTTGCAAGATAGTCTCAAATTTTGAGACTATCTTGCAGCCTTTTGAGACTATCTCGCAATTTTGAGACTATCTAGCCTGAGGGTAGCGAGATACTAACAAAACTATAGTATTTTGAGACTATCTCGCAGTTTTGAGACTATCTAGCCTAACAGGGTTGTCTTTGCATGTAAATTAGATAAACGCGTGGAATAAGACAGGAGGTACTAACGAGGATGGATGTCTATCTATCTCTGTACCTCGGGAGGCTCCGTATGTGCTTCTCTTGGGACTTCCTTTGAGATTCTCTCAAGAAGCAGAAAGCACCTGTGGTACTTCCTTTGGAACAGACATGGACACGACCGTCCTAGTATGTAGTTTTTATAGTACTCATCTCATCACCTGAACATCGGGCGAAAATGTTTGGCGACAAAGGCTCTCACATTTGTCTCGGTGCAGTGCTAAAAAGGTTTAAACGTAAAGCTAGTTTTTGTTCGATCTTTCCGATCCTCGTTCAGTAGTGTAGGGCCATGTGTTGAACGTAAAACCTATTGATTTATCAGCCGGCTAATAAGCAACCACCTAAATGTGGATGTCTGACTTAGGCTTTGATTGATCAGCACAGCTTTATAGCCTTCATTAGATTGTTAATCCCAACTGCTCACTAAACAGCTTGTCCCTCCCCAATCCAGACTGAGAGCAGTAACACAGAGCTGCTCGGACCGAGTCTCACAACTAGCACCCTCCCGTTGATTAGTTCCTGAGCTGCTCATGTGACAAAAATAGTGGCTTGTATTACTGAGAGAGAGCATCGGCCACCATCAGAACATTCTCATCGAAATCGAGCTGTTCTTTACTTCTTTATAACAAAGTCTGCCAAATGAATGTACTGTGCTAAATGTACAAAGAAACAAAATGCAATGAGAAGCATTTACCCCAGCAGATAACTGTGATCATGCTCGACGACGTGTGGAGCTTGTCCTACAGTCCTACTAAGATGTGTACCAGTGTAGGAGCCTGGCACAGCATGGAGCAGAAACTAGTTTCACACAACATGGAACAATGTCTATCTGTGCCATATATATGAATATATGTAGCCCTGACTGGGATTACGCATCGTATTCACAATACTGAAAATAAGATCTACATACCCGGTCATACCGAAATGTATAGAGAAGCTCTTGGGGCCCATCGAGCGCAATTGTAATCATGCCATAAATTTGGATGTAATTATTGTTATGTAGGCCTACAAGCACTGTTAATATTGGCATCTCATAATATGGATATTCGACTATAAGCCATTGACATATTCCAATTCCGATTCCATCCTGAAACAAACATTGTAACTAAGAACCCTATCTCACACTAGCTGTACAACATATACTCAAACCTTTACGGTCATATCTCCTACCCTGATAGAACATGCATAAATCCAATGTAAACTTATGAAAATGTCTACACAAAGTCCTGTTATATCAATTCTGTTGTATCCTGTTAACATCATCCACTTTGATGACTGAAACGCTTTTAGAAACAACCAGCGGAAATGCACCGAAGGCCCCTTACTGTGTACTTTAACAATGTAACAGTATTTTAAGATGATATGATCAAATAAATACACTTATAAAACTCATATATAGTTCCATTGCTCAAATCTTTCACACACTAGTTTTCTAGGACAGACTTCATATCCCATCAATCTCAATATGGGACATCATCGTCAAATCGACTCGTGAACCACGTTGTTTAAATTGTACATTACAGGGTAGAATTAACATAATGTTGTACACTATGTGCATGAGCTCTACTATACTGACTTTGCTCATTATACCCCAGCCCTCCCTCATACATTACTAGGCAACAAAAATGCGTAAACGCGCACAATTCCCGATCGGTGGTGTGTGTGTGGGGGGGGGGGGGAAATGTTGTGCACACAGACTTTCACTGCATAACCTACCTGATGTTAAAAGATGAAATTACCTAATTACGGTTTATTATTCCCTCTTAGTTAGGGAACACTTTAATTTTTTTTAAATCGAATAAAGAAGAATCTTCATGAAGTATTCTTGTGGTAACCACACTGTTAGAAGTAAGTAGTGTTCCTGTACACCAAATACTAGGGGCAACTTTGGTTCCAGTAGATTGTGCTGTAGACCTACAGCAAGTGAGCTTTTGTATATTTACAGCACTATGTACTGTATAGGGACAGCAGAATCTTCTGTTACTGTACAGCAAAATTGATTGTAAATCATAGTCTGAAGGTCCTGGGTTCACCTCCCAGTGCTGGTGATATTTTTAACCATCCATGTGAGGGAAAAACGAATTTTAGGTGGATGTAAGTAGACCAAGAGAAGTGGCTCCACCAAGGATTGAACTCACCACCTGTGGTGTTGGAGACAGGTGCTGATCCGTTGCGCCACAGAGCCCTTGTTACAAACATTCATATTGGGATATATCTCTACTCTACTTCTCAACTGATTGACAATAGTTTGTAAAGGTCTGGGGTTCGCCTCCCAGTGCTGGTGATATTTTTGATCATCCATGTGAGGGAAAAACTAATTTTAGGTGGATGTAGGTAGACCAAGAGAAGTGGCTCCACCAAGGATTGAACTCACCACCTGTGGTGTTGGAGACAGGCTCTGATCCATTGCGCCACAGAGCCGGTGTTACAAACATTCATATTGGGATATATCTCTTTTGTACTTCTCAACTGATTAATAATAATTTTTAAAGGTCTGGGGTTCGCCTCCCAGTGCTGGTGATATTTTTAATCATCCATGTGAGGGAAAAAACGAATTTTAGGTGGATGTAGGTGAAACAAGAGAAGTGGCTCCGCCAAGGATTGAACTCACCACCTGTGGTGACCCTGGTAACAAGTCACGAGATATTCCCGGGAATATTTGGCGATTCTGTGAGCAAAATAATCCCGTGATATCTCGGGATTTTAAGACGTGATTTTACATGTATAATGCTGTTAAATCACGGGATTTACCCCATATAAGGTTTGAGATTGTGAGTTCGAATCCCCATGGTGTACATAAAACGTCCATGATGTAGAATAACCCTTTAGCTACAGCTACTCTATGTACTATGGCACAGTCACCAGTAGGCACTGTTCAGATACCTCTCCCAATACATTCCCCAGTAGGTCAGGGCCTAGAGCACGGGACTCTGGATACAAAGGTAACTGGTTCATTTCCAGGGCAGCACATGCAGGTGTAAAATATTAAATAGGCCTACATGTACATGGAGGGTTTTATGTGCATATTTTAATCACTTACACAGCACACAACGAATAGAAACAGGCAAGTAATGGGATTCAAACCTATGCAACCCTCTTTACCTGTATCATGTGCTATCCACACTACACTTTAAAAGAGATGCAAAGATAGATATGAATAGGAGTCCTCATATGCATGTCCTGACCGTGAAGTGAACCGGTTACCTTTGTATCCAGAGTCCCGTGCTCTAGGCCCTCACCTACCGGGGCATGTATTGGGAGAGGTATATGAACTCTGACCAGTGGTGACTAGAACAGTGAGTAGGGATTTTAAAGTGGCATGATCAAGCGTATCCTATTCGCAATCCTAGCACTGTTCTAGTCTACTATCTGGTTAAGTGCAAGTGGTGAGAATGCCCCTTTAAGCAACCACGTAAAAGTTCATCAAAACGTCCCTTGTAGCTGTTGACAAAGAGGAAAGGTCCCTTTTACGTGGTTGCTAAAGGTCCCTCATGTCCTGCTTTCCTCTTTGTCAGCAGCTACTCACTGTTCTAGTCACCACCGGTCCGAGTTCATATACCTCTCCCAATACATGCCCCGGTAGGTGAGGACCTAGAGCATGGGACTCTGGATACAAAGGTAACCGGTTCACTCCCCGGTCAGGACAAGCCTATATGTGAGATGGTTGGTGGTTAATAGCAATGTATGTGTATACTTTTGTAAGAATGTTTAGATAAATCATACAAAACACGTTCACCAGAACCATTTAGGTATATCAGTATGGGATTTGAACCCATGCAGCCCTTATTACCAGAATCCCGTGATATAACGGGAATTTTTGCTCACAGAATCCCGTGATATAACGGGAATACAACCCGGGTTAATCCCGGGACTGACCCCAGTTCAACCTGTGTTATTCAGGGGGAATTCACAGGAATTTGTTTCCAGGGGATGGAGACAGGCCCTGATCCATTGCGCCACAGAGCCGGTGTTACAAATGGTCATATTGGGATATAAGCTACCTCTGCCATGTCTGTATTAAATAAACTCCAGCCTTGTTGCTAAAGATCCCTGATGAGAGGTGGCTAGACCTAGGATCGATCCCACGACCTCTCGTGTACATATTAACGGGAAAAGTACTGTAGATCTACAAGTCACTACAGTAACAGAATTGTACGTGTACAGTAGAATTTGCTGTATTATTATTTACAGCTAAAGTACTGTACATTTACAGCAAATTTTGCTGTTCACGAACAACAACTTTTTACAGTGCATAGATACAATCAATATGAAAGATCTCCTATTCCATATGAGATAAAATGTTCTTGTTGCTTGACCAAGTAGGGTGTAGGTGTAGGTCTGGTACCTCTGAATTTCCACTACCATGTCACCAGATTCTTCACATGCATCTTCATGATACTGATCTTACCTCACCTGGTAAAAGGTTAGAAGAGTCTCTGATATCTGAACTGCATTGGAAGGTTCCCCTTCAGTGCTACAATGTCTGCATCTGACAGAACATTGACCTTAATACAGTAGCATACTTCTAAAAACCCTCATAGGCCTGTAATCTACACCCCAACTGCTATTTTTCCATGACTCACACCCAAGGATATGACCCGGGGGTTTTACGGGGAATTTAAGGTAGGACCTATAAATGTATTTGAGTATCGCGGCACCTTGAACAAGTTGGTACCCCCTGACAATTAATTCAATCAATATTGAGGTCTAAAGATATGTTGATAATTCACACGTCTGGAGTAAATGTCACAGTACACACAAATCCGGTTCGTAAATGCTCAATGCATATGAGTCAGATTTCCCAAAAATGCTCTAAACTGGGGCACTATGGTATGAAAAAGAAAATGTTGGTAAACTCAAGTTATCTTGAGACAAGTTAATTACATTGAGAGACCAGTATCTTGGGTCTATGAAACCACCAAAGGGAAGGCTTAACTCCCAGGGGGTCAGTTTTTATTATCCTGTGAACATAACCTAGAGTAAAAGTGGCGGAGGTTACGACCAAAATATCACAGATTTGATAGAATGTCTGAAAAACACTACAGTAACTTTTAATTTTGTCTACAAGTAGCTATGGTATATATGATCATGCATACCAAGTTTGATAATCACCAGACAAAGACTTTTCATTTTGTGGGTTAACAAACTTTCGAAAACTTGTGAAAATGTTGCAATTTTTACCAAGAACCACAAACTTTACTCTAGCTTGCTCAAAAGTGTCTTGTTTATCATAACATTTGTTGTGTATTATCTTCAATATGTATACTTTCAATCTTGTATATCACTTTACATGTAAATAGACTATTTTTGTCATCATAATCGAAATAAGTGAGTAAAAGTGGCTGAGGTTACGCATATATCATTGATTATTATTGAATTATCCAGCATGCAAAAATAAAGTATCTAATAATGACAAAATGACTATTTGGGATGATAGAAGTACCATAGGGGCATGTTTAGTTAAAATATTAAGCTGATTGACTGAGTGGAAGTAGGATTTTAACCAAAAAAAATCACATGATTGGTGGTCGATCCTGACATGTCAAAAATTTAGTGGAATTCTTTTTTTTTGCTTTGAATATTAAAATATAAACCTCTCCAAAGTGCTGGAGAGGATTCACTTTGATCTTGTTGATATTAACTTTTTTATGACTGAATAAAGTATTTGTGTGTAACCTCCACCACTTTATGTTATCTCCGCCACTTTTACTAAGAAAGCAGTGATCAAATATAGGGCCCCAGGTTAAGTTTGACACACTGAACAGCTTAAAGGGAGGTACTGGTATAATAAATACTATGGAGCAGTCCACAGCACAGTATATTCTGAGCCTAGGGCGTGGTATCATAGTAAAAGTGGCGGAGATAACACAGCAACCCAATACACTGAAGCAAGTTTAGGCTGCAAATAGTGGCCAGAATGATAGAAAGTGTCTCCATGATATATAAAAGTTAGAAGAGTGAGTTGAAAGGTTTTTGTACAATTTTTGAGGTTTAACAGTGTAACCTCCGCCACTTTTACCTCTGTAACAAAACCACTCATCGGGGGCTGGCACCGTAAATATAAGAGTTTGCCCCACAATTTTTTCTCCAGAGTTACTACCCACAACCCTCCTTATAGTGAGGGTAAAATGAATATAAGATTGTTATTCTTAGCAGGCAAACATCAGTCCAGAAAGTAAAAGTGGCGGAGGTTACAAGAGTGCCATTTCTGAAAGTAGGGGCCATGGTAAAAGATTTGGGCTAGATATCCAGGTAAAAATGCTTGAACCTTTCAGTCAACACATATACCTCATAATATTTGTTGAATAGGAAGGGTTCTGATTGCAATAGTAGTGAAAGGGGACATTTGAAATATATTAAAACTGCCTGGAACCTCGTTTTTGTGGTATTTTTTCAACTTTTAGGGGCCATAAATCAAAAGATCTACGCCCGATTCACTTCTTTTTAAAATTTTCTGAAAGCCTAGAGTTTTCTCTCTTTCATGATATCAAAAAGACCTAGTATAGTACATTTTTATTGTATGGCTGGTGGAAGGTGAAAAAGACAAAAAATCACCAACATAGTCCATTTTTCTGGGGTCTAACTCATAAACATAGCTTCTATGGCTGCATAAGTCAGCGAGGCTAATTATCATCGCAGTTATGCTTCTACTTGACATATTCAGCATATCTAAAATGACTTTCTATATAAAATAGATTGGCCTGCAATCGCTCATCATTGAATCAGCAGTTGTACAGATGGTGTACAACTGCCAAGGGGATCACTCCTGCTAACTGGGGGTTGTCACAGAACTACCAGTGTTTTGTGGCAGACGTTACCGTTAAGAATGGATTATTTTACGCAAAGAAATATCGACCCAAATGACCTCATATCATAACATCTGTGATTAGTTCTGTTCTTGGCCACCAGTTATTCTGATGGCGTTATTATTTGACTTTTTCCGCTCTGACAGAGTAGGCCTACAATAGGGGTTAGGGGGATAGATGATATTGGAAAAACTGTCTAAATTACGTTGATAGTACCCGAGATATTTTTTTGTGGTTAACAAAAAAGTGTGATGGTGTTTTCGGCTAATTTGAGAGATGTTAACTCATAACAGCGTGCTTGCCCATGCATGTTTTCCAATTGAGGCTTCTTTAGGCAATAGACAGCATACCCGTCCAAAATGAGGATGCTTCACAGCCAAAAATTATTTTCTCATTTTCAGAAAATATTTCTTGTTTTAAGTAAATAAACTTAGAACAAATTTTACTTGAAAGCATGGTTGAGTTTGATATACTTAGAGTAAGAAAAACAAACAAGAAAAACAAACAAAAAAAACATTCTTAAATCAAGTAATTTATACTCATGTAGGGTCAAGAATAATATGTGTATATATGGGTTTGTGGAGTCAATGCGGGAAGTGTCTCCTTCGGACACTAGGTGGCAACACCTACGCCATGTCCTTTCGATTATCCAATAGCGGAGCCAGGCAGGGCACTCCAGACGGCTCTCCGGTGGAGTGCCACGTCAACACTGCTTGGTCCGCGCTCAGGGTATATAAGAGGCCGAGGTTGGCTACCTCAGGGAGTTCGTCCCAGGACGAGCTCAGACCCACACCCTTTGATACCTTCATTACCTTTTCGATCACGGGGCACCTACATCCCTCCCACTCTCTGGCTCCTGCACCAGCCATGCTGGCTCAGGACCAGATCATCCAGCTTTGCTAACTTCGAGCTAAAGGTAGAACGCTGTACATTTCGAGTTGGTTTTTTGATTGAACCAAAAAACCTTCGTGTTACTTTGAGGCTGTGATCGTGACTGAATATAACCTGTTGCATTCAAACCGAATTTGGAACCTGTGTTCGTGTGATACTTCCACAACCCCTATGTTGGTGCCGTGACCAGTTCGGGTGAAACACTGAATAGCACAGTTGGTTTGAGTGATCATGGCTGAACAGGCAAAGGGTGGAGCGTCACTTCACCCTATTTCGAATCCGGATCCGGAGGTAGTTGTGGCCCTTGAGAAACATTATGGGCCGAGTCCTTCGAGTTCCACACCAGAACCAAGAAGAGGCAATCCTGATTCTAGTCGAAAGGATCTAGGTACGAACCTAGAAGATTCGTTGTTCGAAACTGGCGGTTCGAAGAGGCACGTAGCTCCAATGCCGACACAGGGCATGAGCATGTTACATGCTGAACGACACCAAAGGCAGGAAGTGACACGTCGTCACTTCGCAGAAGAAAAGAGTCGGTTCGAGGAAGCAAGGATTGCAGAGATGGACAGAATGAATGCAGAGTTCGAAGCCTTGAGTCATCGTTTGGCACAACTCCGTACGAGAAATGAAGAATTGGATTGCGAAACAATGGAGAAACAGAGTCGCTTGGATACGAAGAAGGCAGAACTGGTTCATATGGAAGATCAGTTCTCCCATCATGAGGATGTCCTACGACGGCGAACTGAGATCCTTGAATGGCGTCAAGACCAAGCCGTACAAGAGTCGGACGAACTCCATGAGACAATCAGGAAAGCAACTAAGGCGATGATGGAAGAAAAGGACGATGTCAGCCAAGAACTACAAGAGTTACATTCAAAACGAGACAAAGAGGATGCTCGAAGCGGGTATTCCGGATTCAATCATGTCAGTGATGGCGTCTATGACTCATCATCTGGTGGGGATGGCATTCCCTCATGCAGAGGAAGTACCAGAGGGGTGACCATTAACACAGGTGATTCGGATGGAAGGTCGTCAGTTCGTGGACAAACTGCAACGTCATAAGATGATGACAATTCGAACCCTACCAGCCGGTCAAGCTCTCATGAGAGATCCAACTATTCGGTTCTAACAATAGATCTACAAGGTCTGATCCGAATGAATGTTCGAGTACCTCCACTAGGAGGACAATGTTGTACCAATCCGTGAGGATTGGCAGACGAGGAGTGGGTTGGACCCTTGCTTGACCGAATATGACACAAAACCAGAGGAGGATTTACCTCCACAACTCACAAGATGCCATGTGACCAACCTAGAGCCAATCCAGGTCAGTGTTTACATTGTTGCTAAGGTGTGTCAAACATTAGGCTGGTTGAGGGTGAGAAAATTTCACCAAGAAAGTGTATCCACTAGGAGGACAGGGAGATCTACCAATGCAGGTAGACGAGTTTCCCGGCGTGAATCAATGTCCCCAGGGATGAAACTGATTTACGATTCGAATCTCTGCATTGCTGAGATGGGGGTCGACTGTGTTAGCAGACAAGCTGACAATGCTGATATCGTAGATTGAAGCATTGAGCAGTCTCGCTTGTTGCACAGGGACAACCACAATGCTGCAAGACGCATGGCAAGCACTCCAAATCCTTTCACTGGCAGACAGCCATGGCAGGATTGGTTTGCAGACTTCATGGACGACATGAGGTATAACCGGTGGTCTGAGCAGGAATCGTTGGACGAGCTACTTCGGGCGCTCAGAAATGGGCCTGGCAAGTTAGCCGTTTCGAGATGGAGAACAATGCATGGTGCCGGATCGTTTAGCCAGTTGGTGGAATGCACCAGTTACCTGATCGGCAATGTGGGTAATGAAGATCCGCTTCGTTTGTTTCGAAAGAGGACTCAGAAGCCAAATGAGTCTCATTGTGTGTTTTGCCTAGAACTGCAAGGTCTCCTACAAAGGGCTAGACCACGATGGCACTTGGATGACTCCCAATTACTTGATGATTTTTTTTCGCAATTCATTGAGGGTTTGAGGGACTCTGATGAACGAACAGCAGCCTGTGATAGTTGGAAAGCTGGAACTTCTCTCACCGATTTGTTCATGGCCATAGAAGACTATGACAGGAAACGGCATCTGCTATCTTCAAAAGTGTTTTCGAGAACTTCCAGTGTGGTACAAGATCCACCTACCTCTGATACAGAGGAAGGTGATTCTGGAAGGGAGGAGGAGATTGGCGCAGTTTCTCAAAAGAACAGCGGCAAATCCTATTCCAATTCGAATTCGAAGCGCTATCCGAAGGCGGACCGGAAAACACCTCCTGCAACCTCTGGAACCACAAGTGCACCTTCGACTACATCCTCAACTCCTAGTTCTATGGAAGAGCCTCTGTTACGGTTGACTGACCTGATGTCTGGAAATCAGCAACCTGCAGGAAGGAATTCGAAACCAAAGGGGGATAAAACCACCCGGAAGTGTTATAGGTGTCAGGCGCTGGGACACTTTGCAGCAGAATGTCGAGCTGAGAAGCCGGTGCCAAAACCTGAAGAAAAGAAGATGGAAAACTAGAGGGGGTTGCTCAAGATGGCAAGATGGTAACCCCAACTGTGCAAGCGATGAAGTCCAAGTACAGAAGAGATTGGAAGCTTGGAGGAGGGACCTGATTTGTTCCTTCCAGGTATGTCCAGTAAACCCAGTGAAGAAGACGTCCGGGAAGGGAGTACTGTTGGATACAGGAGCTGGAGATGGTCAGCAGTGCCCGATTGTCCCCGGATCACCCCTGCCTGAAACATTTGAAGCGGCGGGGGGTGGATCTTAGTGTCACCAAGGATTTCGAACGCTTCACCGTCAACCCATCACCACTGGATGGGAAAAGGTGGTATTTGACTGTAGCAGTGAAGGGAAGGTCTGCGGAGTTTTTGGTTGATACTGGAGCTAGTCACTCTATGATCTCCAAAGGATTCAATGATCTTGTAGCCGATGAGCCAGATAACCTCACAACGAGGGTGAAAGCTCATTCGGCCGACGGTAGCTGCATGCAGACATTTGGTAAAGAGTTTTTCGAAGTCAATATAGGTGGACAGGATTACCTCCTGTCACCTACTATTGCTGATCTAAGTGATGATGGCATCATTGGATTAGATTTCACTGCATTGTACGGGGCAATGTTGGAACTTTGTAGTTGAAGATAGAACATCTGTACAAGATGGCCGTACAATGGGTATTGAGAAAGGTATCTTCTGTAGCCTCGGTGGTACAGACGGTTAAGATACCTCCAGGACAGACATGTGATGTCCTGTTTTCGAGTGACAGTATCTTCCGAGACCAAATGGCAGTAGTTGAACCTGATGTGGTGAGATTGGCGTCCATTGGACTCAAGAGTGCAGATACTTTCATTGGCAGTGGCAGCAGGAATTTGATTCCTATTTCGAATCCTGGAGGTGAAGTCCAATATCTGATGAAAGGTACTCCCGTGGGGCAGGTGATCGTTGCACAGGCAAGCACCAGTATACTCTCAGGAGATACCAAACCGAACCTTGAAGGGATGTTCGATTTGCATCCGGAACTCCAGAAGTTGGTGGACGATTCGAGTTTGGTGACGGGGGACCAGAAAGATCAGTTGAAACGATTATTGATAAAGTACGATGTAGCATTCGGGGAGCCCGCTGGGTTGGGGCGAACTGATATGGTGTTACATTCCATCAATACAGAAGAAGCTGTACCTTTAAAATCCCTTATAGACGCCTACCTTTGAAGAAGAAATTGATGGCCGAGAAGGAAATCGCTGATCAGCTGAGATTAGGGGTGATTGTTCCCAGCACTAGCCCCTGGTCCAGTCCTGTTCAGATGGTAACAAAGAAAGACGGCACAATTCGCTTCCGCCTCGATTATCGAAAGTTGAATGGTTGTACAAAGAAAAACTCCTATCCTCTACCCGGTATAGACGAGACTATTGATTCCCTGGGCAGAAATCAATGGTTGGACTCACAGTCCTGATACTGGCAGGTTGGAATGAAGGACGATTATCAGGAAAAGACAGCTTTTTCGAGCCATGTTGGTCTTTTTCAATACAATGTAATGCCGTTCGGGTTGTGTAACGCCCCTGCAACATTCGAAGCCATGATGGAATCTCTGTTGAGTGACCTATTATGGAAAGAATGTTTGGTGTACCTGGACGACGTGATTGTATCTGGCTACCTTAGCCAAAATTTTCGAGAGGTTGAGAATCAATGGTTTGAAATTGAAACCAAAGAAATGCCACCTATTCAGGACTTCAATTAACTATCTTGGTCGGATAATACCCACCGAGGGTGTTAAGGCAGATCCCGAAAAGTTAGATGTATCGGAATGGGAAAAGCCAGAAGGACCTAAAGACATACGGTCCTTCCTCGGCTTCTGTAGCTACTACAGGAACTTCTTCCCGGGGTACGCCGGAATAGCTTAGCCTATGCAGGCTCTAGCTCACTGGACTCCGGATAGAAGGAAGGAACCTTTCCCATGGGGTCCTGTACAAGATCTAGCATTCGAAGCCGTGAAGAGCCTATTTCGAACCACTCCAGTTTTGAGATATCCCACAGCAGAGGGTCATTTCATACTGGATACTTACGCCAGCAACGATAGTTTAGGTGCTGCCTTGTCCCAGATGCAAGATGGGGAAGAAATACCGCTGGCTTTCGCAAGTAATACCCTCAATAAGGCCCAGAGGAATCACTGTACTACTAAGCGCGAATTGTTGGCGGTAGTAGTGTATATGAAGAAGTTTAAACACTTCCTATGGGGAGGTGATTTTACTTTACGGACAGATCATTCCTCCTTAAGGTGGTTGCTCAACTTTAAGGAAGGAGAAGGAATGATCAGTCGGTGGTTGACCCATTTGTCCGAATTCGGGTTGGAAAACAGCCAAATCAAACACCAGGCAGGGAGTAAGCATATCAATGCTGATGCCCTTTCGAGAAGACCCATACGGAAATGTTCTAGAGTGGATTGTGATGACTGTGGGGCCCATAAGGCTGTAGTAGCTGGAGTTTGAATGCCGTATGATGTGGGACATTCCAAAGCTATGGAATGGTCTACTGAGACTATCAGGCAAATCCAGAAGGGTGACGCTGTCATTTCAAGACTGATAGAACAGGTCTGAAGTGGTATCCAGCCACAGAGACCAACCATTTCGATTGAGAACCGAGAAACAAGACAACTACTTGCTCAATGGTCTGAGCTAACTGTTGTCGACAGTATCTTATGTAGGTGGAAAATAACACCTTACAAGACCAAACTTCGACAAATCGTGATACCCACTGCCATGTGAAGGGATATCATGTATTTTGTGCATGGACACCATACCAGTGGACATTTTGGAAAGAAACGCTCACTCGCGAGACTCTCCAGAAGGTACTACTGGCCCGGCATGAGTAAAGATCTACTCCGGTGGATCTCAACCTGTCCGGACTGCTGTCTTAATAAACCAGGTGAAGGCCTGGGGAAATTACCACTAACTCAAGAACTGTGGGGAGTTAGGTTTGCACGCATTGCGGTTGACATCATCAGTGGTCTCAGACCTACTTCTGATGGAAACACGTGCATGATGGTGATCTCCGATTATTATTCGAAATACACAAGAGTGTTCCCTCTCAAAGATTTGTAAAAGGCTGGGTGCTCCATCAAGGCGTGCCTTTGATGTTGCACAGTGATCAAGGAAGAGAATTCAAATCCGAGTTATGGGCAGCAATGTGTCATAACCTTGCTATATGCAAAACAAGAACGAATCCGTACAGACCTCAGTCTGATGGACAAGTAGAACGGTTCAATAGAACCCTAATACAAGTCCTGAAGCCCCTGGTCAACAGTCAGATGGATGATTGGGATGAACAATGCGAATTTGTGGTACATGCTTACAACAGTACGGTGCATGCATCCACGGGTTGTTCCCCCAATCTGTTGGTGTTCGGAGAGGATTTGATTATGCCTGCTGACTTGGTGTTCGGCATAGCTGGGATAAACGCTGAAACACCTTGTCAGGTAATGTTTGTGGAAGCATTGAGGGATCAATTTAAATCTGCATATGAGATGGTTCGATGTGAACTGAATAAATCTGCATCTTGGCAAAAAGTGGGCTATGATGTTGATTCGAAACTCAGATCCTTTCGAGTAGGGGATGAAGTAGTCAGGCTACATGATCCGCTACAGCAGCTGAAACTATCACCCAACTGGGATGGTCCATTTACTGTTGTTCGGATTGTCTCTGAATCCATAGTAGTGATCAAATCATTGTTGGGGCGCCTGTATAAATCCAATGTGGCTCGCCTACTTCGGTGGCATGGTGCTGTTTCAGCGCATTCGAAGTCAGGGGAGCATTCGAAATCAATTGACACTGAGCTGAGAGCGACCACACCGGAACGGCATGGTCCTGGTAGACCTAGGAAACTAGTGATACCTTCGAGTGAGGAGAAATGGTTGCCTCCAGGTGTTGGTAAATAAAAGAGGAGCCGTGATAGGCCTAAAAAGAATTACCAGGACTACAAGAAGGATAAAAAATATGTAAAAAAAGTATCGGCAAATGAAGGTCTGAAGGGGAGGAGGGTTGTCCAATTAACAACTGGATATCCTATTGAATCTTCCCGGAAGACCAGGTCCAAAGAACCCAAGATAGGGCTGAGCCGCAGCCCACGGTTAGGCCAGGGTGCTGCTGTGACCTAATTTGTATACACAACAAGAAGATTCGATCCCACTTTGATTTATGCGACACCTGGTGGAGTGCCACATGCACCACCTGGCACAGTATATCTGCTCTGACACAGGGAAGAGTAACCAGAAGTGCCATGGACTTCGTACACTCAGGAGGGGAAGGATCATCGAACACTTAATCCAGTGCCATGGCCAAGCCATGCTGCTGGCTCGTAAGAACGTCATGGGCCTGCATGCCAAGTTGATTGCTGGTCTGGATAAGGTGAAATTCTAAAAATATCACCATCGAAGCCCTGCAGTTTGGTAAGGTTCAGATCGCCAGAAACTCCAAGCAGTCTGCTGTCTTCGCACGCACTGATCGGAGAGGACGTTTGGACCTTTGCAAAGTTATCTATGCAGAAATGGCTGCATGGAGAACTGCCAACCCCCTCACAGGGAAAAGCCAACAGAAGTCCGGCGACTTCCTAACCCGAATGCAAGAAGGTGAAATCGGAAGCCCAGTCTCCTCGAGCTCCAACGCCAGGAAGAGGAAGAGCAGTGACGATCGAGCACCGGTTCCCACTCGAGGGGCTGCAACCTGACTATTGTCCAGATTTCTCGGCACCAAAGGGTCGTTCCACTCTCCAAACCCTTTGTCCACTGACCCCTGGGAACCTGGCCAGCAAGTCCGAATATCCTCTGATGGATTCTCCAGGTCCAGAACAACAAACGCAGAGGGATCCCTACAAAGATCTCCCCTCTGTTATCGGTGTAGATGAGCCCCTTCTGTGGACGTGTTCGATGAATACATTGGTTAACGTGTGTCTGTACTGGTACGTCTATGGATACTTTTAGAGTGGCCTCTATACGTCTAAAATGTCTAGCATACAAGTTCTATACTTCTGGATGGAAATACCCCCACCTGACCTGTGACATTACACGCACACGTTGCTGTACACATGCATAAATTATGTAAGCCTTGCTATTGATTAGAAGGCATTTGTACATACATGTATGTTGTCACATGATCTGGGGGAGGGGAAGTGTCAAGTCTCAATTGAAGCCTTGCTTGTGTGCTACGTTTATCTCTGGTTTGCAGGGTCATTCAGATAGAGCCAAGTTTATTTGGAAAGGCAGGACCCTAGGTTTTTTATGGTCATATTCATGGGGAGAAATATATATTATTAGACATTGATTTTACAGTTAAATGCATGTGTCTGTGGCCGTGCATATGGGCACCAAGCAAACAAAAGAGTGGACAGAAAAGAGATAACGACCCTTTTGAGACCGGGCTAGGGAAGCCCCGCTGGCGGAGAGCCCTGAAGGGCATGTAAGAGCCATTTTCCATTAGCTGATTTGGGGGTGATCGGCAGGCAATCGGCAGATAATCGCCAGGTAGAGCCACAACAGTTATACTACACAGAGTATAGTTGTTGTGGCACTACCTGCCGATTCTCTGCCAATTGCCTACCAATTGCCTGCCGATCACCCCCAAATGGGCTAATGGAAAATGACCCTTAATGGCAGTAATAGATTTAAAGTCAGCTGATAGGACAGTAAATGTCTATGCTAATCATGTATGCTTAGCCGGTAATAGGGGTGAACACAATGCATTGTGATCACAATGCAATAAAGCTACATCTGCTACATAGACACCTCTTTTAAGAACTCTAAGAATGGATAAAGCATTATCTCCCTAAAGGTATGTTGTATTGACTCAAGGTTGCGTCTATGTTAAAGTAGAGGCCGATGTGAAATAGTGATGCATTGGCTACATGTCTCTCGCCACACCACTTTCATCCTTAAACATTTGACATATAAACACAATGATATGCTAAACTCTTGAATTCTATACACTTCATTCTGCTAAACACATTGATTTAAACACATAAATTTCTAAGCACTGAGCTAAACATATTATTGATCTAAACATGTTTAGGAACATATTGTGTGGACAAATACGGGCCAGGATTGTGTTTAGGATTGTGTTTAGGATCTAAACACCTTTTTTGCAGTGTACACCCTCAGAAAAGTGAGAGTCATTGTCGCTAAAACTACCCTCAGCTGAGCGACAATGACTCTCACTTTTCTGTGTGTGTATATTCTAAAGGCACTAGCTGAGAGCCGAGACAATAAAGGGCCAGACTTATTACCCCAATAAGTGCAGCCAGACGCCTATGTCTGTTATTACTGCTGTGTCACAGGCTCCAATTAATGCTGGGTATTCCAATAAGCAGTGGCTCTGCACCACAATAGACTGCTAAGAGTAAGATGTTTTAAGTCAGTTTTTATTTTACATAACACAGATTATCATGGGTGCATGGGTGCGAAGGGATTATTGAGGGGCAGAGGTGTTGTTCATTCTGCATGGATGAGTTGCTCTGCAAAGGATTGTGTATGCATTGTGTGACTCGAACAGAGGGCATGGGCCAGGTCCTTCAGTACAATAACTATCCATTTCAAGCAGGGAGACCTGGGAAGTGAAGGGGTAGCACAGACATAGTACAGGCAGGGACTAGAGGGGCAGAGCAAGAAGAAAGAGGAGGAACACAGATATGGATAAACAAATGCAGAGAGAGCCAGGATCAAACAAATGGGAGTGGTGCAGAGTGGAGGGAGTGGATCTAAGGTAGGTGGGCGGGATGATGGCATGGTAAGGGGAGGGTGGGTAAAATGATATTGACAATTATAAACATTAAAGAAATCACTACATTTTTCCTCGACAGGTATGTGGTAAGCTAGCAGATAATCGCCAGGTAGAGCCACAACAGTTATACTACACAGAGTATAGTTGTTGTGGCACTACCTGCCGATTCTCTGCCAATTGCCTACCGATTGCCTGCCGATCACCCCCAAATGGGCTAATGGAAAATGACCCTTAATGGCAGTAGTAGATTTGAAGTCAGCTGATAGGACAGTAAATGTCTATTCTAATCATGTATGCTTAGCCGGTAATAGGGGTGAAGGCTTGGAATTTTGTATTGCTCGTGGCCGAGGGCTATGCGATGTCCAAAGTTACTAATAATTATTTTGTGTCATCGAGTATTGAGGAGGAGTGCAGGAGACAAAGGGGTTTGCTCATATGTATATAGGTTATAGTATTTCTAGTACTTTTCACTAATACCCGTTATAAGAGAACTGGTTCCAGTCAGGCCACTTAATACTTAGGCATCACTATATAATAATGCACCCCAAATATGATATAATACCTTTTCCACCCACTGTCTATATAATGTGTGCATAATATTTAGACCACAGTGGAGGGCTAAGACAAAGGAGTTCACACCTTGGTTATTTCCACTTGACCCACGGTGGACGCCCGAGACAAAGGGTTTGCACCTTGGTAATATTGCATACCCGAGGGTGAAGTCAGATAGACTACACCTGGCCAGGGTCCTTCCATATACACAATGCCCACTGGTCATCGACTTGGTGTATAACACCTCGTCTTGACCCTGTGGGGCGGTGGGAATAAGGAAGAACTGTGTCCAGGTGTAGTTTATCTAACACATACCCTGATATAACCTCACAGCTGTGGTTTAAAAGAGAAAGACGTTGTTTATGAGAGGGTAACTCAAAATTTAACTACTGTAGAGTGGCAGACACCCTATAAGGTGCCAGCCAGTTTACTATGGTTGTTTTGAGTTACCCTCTCATAACCATATTATTTCTATTACATACACACCTTGTAAATGAGGCATGGAAATGGTAGGCGATGATAACTATATTGCTGTGATAAGGCCAGGTGGTTGGCCTGTCCTGGAGGGGGCACCCAGTGACAACTGAGCCCCTGTTCCTGCTGCTCCCTCCCACACCATGGCAGACCGGCAGGCCCCATGGACGTCTCACACTGACCTGCACTTAGTCTCTGACACCGGCCATACAGAGCGCCCTCTCCTATAGTAGTACCCCAATGCAGCTAGAACACTCTCCAATCTCTGTCGCACTTGCATTCTGACCACAGTTTTTGATACAGTATCCCTCCACATAATATAGTCTCAGGACTATGTTTACCTTAACTCCACACCCAAACAATATATATAGCTGTAGAATTATATACAGTGGTATATCCCCATTTGAATGACAGTAGACTTGTAGTGACATCAAAAGAGATATTCTCACCATAAACCATTAACAGATGGCAGCTGCCAATTTTAGGTCTTAAATGGGAAGCAGAGGTTGGAGCAAAGATACAAGCAAGCAATGGACACAAAATGGTGTGCAGCAGCTGGTAGTGCCTGCTGCTACACCCTGTCACCTGGTAGTATCTTAGTTTCAGACTGACCTCCTCCTCACCAACTAGTGGATAGGGCATTATGTAGGTCATCTGACCCAGCGAGGTGAAGTGTGCAGAGACGGTTGTCTGAATCACTATGGTACCCGTCAATACACAATGTACTCTGATAATTCGTCAATAGACCTAAAATAAATTGGCCTAAGTCGGAACTGATGTATTTTATCCATTTAGACCTCAGATGCAACGATCTTTAATCCATTGGGTGGTATTATTAAAATGATTTAAAACCATCAAACTACAATTTTGATGTAATAATGATAAGATACATGCTTTTCCACTGGTGATTCTACAAAACTGATGGAAACATGAAGGAGTCAACAAATAAAGTGCTTACGTGTACATTTGGGAGAACAATGATTAAAATAATCTGATATGGCTTAGGATGAGGTTTTTTCTTTACCTTTTAATTTCTTTATCGGTCAAGGGACCGCCAAGGGTCTCCCTTTTCATGGCCGATTGGCGTGGGGAAAAAAAAAAAAAAAAAAAAAAATTGGTTTGTAGTGTTGGGAGGATACAACGCCCCGTCCACTTTGCTCACTGATATGGCTTAGGAATTATTTCATGCTCTCTAATGGGATGTGAAGACCCACTATCTTTCCTGAAGTAAATATAGATGTACAGCTATGCCTAATGTACTGAAGCAGATTTCTGTAATAGCCTGCATGGAGTAAATGCAGATAAGGGTTGCCTCATCCGTGATTTGCATCTGATTGCTACAATTACAACATGCCCTACACAGGGGAAGTCTGTGGCTGACTGCACCACTACAGAAGTACACGCTATACACCCTCAGAAAAGTGAGAGTCATTGTCGTTAAAACTACCCTCACCTGAGGGGCAGGCAGTGCCTGACCCTCAGGTGAGGGTAGTTTTAGCGACAATGATTCTCACTTTTCTGTGTGTGTATACTCTAAAGGCACTAGCTGAGAGCCGAGACAATAAAGGGCCAGACTTATTGCCCCAATAAGTGCAGCCAGACGCCTATGTCTGTTATTACTGCTGTGTCACAGGCTCCAATTAATGCTGGGTATTCCAATAAGCAGTGGCTCTGCACCACAATAGACTGCTAAGAGTAAGATGTTTTAAGTCAGTTTTTATTTTACATAACACAGATTATCATGGGTGCATGGGTGCGAAGGGATTATTGAGGGGCAGAGGTGTTGTTCATTCTGCATGGATGAGTTGCTCTGCAAAGGATTGTGTATGCATTGTGTGACTCGAACAGAGGGCATGGGCCAGGTCCTTCAGTACAATAACTATCCATTTCAAGCAGGGAGACCTGGGAAGTGAAGGGGTAGCACAGACATAGTACAGGCAGGGACTAGAGGGGCAGAGCAAGAAGAAAGAGGAGGAACACAGATATGGATAAACAAATGCAGAGAGAGCCAGGATCAAACAAATGGGAGTGGTGCAGAGTGGAGGGAGTGGATCTAAGGTAGGTGGGCGGGATGATGGCATGGTAAGGGGAGGGTGGGTAAAATGATATTGACAATTATAAACATTAAAGAAATCACTACATTTTTCCTCGACAGGTATGTGGTAAGCTAGCAGATAATCGCCAGGTAGAGCCACAACAGTTATACTACACAGAGTATAGTTGTTGTGGCACTACCTGCCGATTCTCTGCCAATTGCCTACCGATTGCCTGCCGATCACCCCCAAATGGGCTAATGGAAAATGACCCTTAATGGCAGTAGTAGATTTGAAGTCAGCTGATAGGACAGTAAATGTCTATTCTAATCATGTATGCTTAGCCGGTAATAGGGGTGAAGGCTTGGAATTTTGTATTGCTCGTGGCCGAGGGCTATGCGATGTCCAAAGTTACTAATAATTATTTTGTGTCATCGAGTATTGAGGAGGAGTGCAGGAGACAAAGGGGTTTGCTCATATGTATATAGGTTATAGTATTTCTAGTACTTTTCACTAATACCCGTTATAAGAGAACTGGTTCCAGTCAGGCCACTTAATACTTAGGCATCACTATATAATAATGCACCCCAAATATGATATAATACCTTTTCCACCCACTGTCTATATAATGTGTGCATAATATTTAGACCACAGTGGAGGGCTAAGACAAAGGAGTTCACACCTTGGTTATTTCCACTTGACCCACGGTGGACGCCCGAGACAAAGGGTTTGCACCTTGGTAATATTGCATACCCGAGGGTGAAGTCAGATAGACTACACCTGGCCAGGGTCCTTCCATATACACAATGCCCACTGGTCATCGACTTGGTGTATAACACCTCGTCTTGACCCTGTGGGGCGGTGGGAATAAGGAAGAACTGTGTCCAGGTGTAGTTTATCTAACACATACCCTGATATAACCTCACAGCTGTGGTTTAAAAGAGAAAGACGTTGTTTATGAGAGGGTAACTCAAAATTTAACTACTGTAGAGTGGCAGACACCCTATAAGGTGCCAGCCAGTTTACTATGGTTGTTTTGAGTTACCCTCTCATAACCATATTATTTCTATTACATACACACCTTGTAAATGAGGCATGGAAATGGTAGGCGATGATAACTATATTGCTGTGATAAGGCCAGGTGGTTGGCCTGTCCTGGAGGGGGCACCCAGTGACAACTGAGCCCCTGTTCCTGCTGCTCCCTCCCACACCATGGCAGACCGGCAGGCCCCATGGACGTCTCACACTGACCTGCACTTAGTCTCTGACACCGGCCATACAGAGCGCCCTCTCCTATAGTAGTACCCCAATGCAGCTAGAACACTCTCCAATCTCTGTCGCACTTGCATTCTGACCACAGTTTTTGATACAGTATCCCTCCACATAATATAGTCTCAGGACTATGTTTACCTTAACTCCACACCCAAACAATATATATAGCTGTAGAATTATATACAGTGGTATATCCCCATTTGAATGACAGTAGACTTGTAGTGACATCAAAAGAGATATTCTCACCATAAACCATTAACAGATGGCAGCTGCCAATTTTAGGTCTTAAATGGGAAGCAGAGGTTGGAGCAAAGATACAAGCAAGCAATGGACACAAAATGGTGTGCAGCAGCTGGTAGTGCCTGCTGCTACACCCTGTCACCTGGTAGTATCTTAGTTTCAGACTGACCTCCTCCTCACCAACTAGTGGATAGGGCATTATGTAGGTCATCTGACCCAGCGAGGTGAAGTGTGCAGAGACGGTTGTCTGAATCACTATGGTACCCGTCAATACACAATGTACTCTGATAATTCGTCAATAGACCTAAAATAAATTGGCCTAAGTCGGAACTGATGTATTTTATCCATTTAGACCTCAGATGCAACGATCTTTAATCCATTGGGTGGTATTATTAAAATGATTTAAAACCATCAAACTACAATTGTCCACTTTGCTCACTGATATGGCTTAGGAATTATTTCATGCTCTCTAATGGGATGTGAAGACCCACTATCTTTCCTGAAGTAAATATAGATGTACAGCTATGCCTAATGTACTGAAGCAGATTTCTGTAATAGCCTGCATGGAGTAAATGCAGATAAGGGTTGCCTCATCCGTGATTTGCATCTGATTGCTACAATTACAACATGCCCTACACAGGGGAAGTCTGTGGCTGACTGCACCACTACAGAAGTACACGCTATACACCCTCAGAAAAGTGAGAGTCATTGTCGTTAAAACTACCCTCACCTGAGGGGCAGGCAGTGCCTGACCCTCAGGTGAGGGTAGTTTTAGCGACAATGATTCTCACTTTTCTGTGTGTGTATACTCTAAAGGCACTAGCTGAGAGCCGAGACAATAAAGGGCCAGACTTATTGCCCCAATAAGTGCAGCCAGACGCCTATGTCTGTTATTACTGCTGTGTCACAGGCTCCAATTAATGCTGGGTATTCCAATAAGCAGTGGCTCTGCACCACAATAGACTGCTAAGAGTAAGATGTTTTAAGTCAGTTTTTATTTTACATAACACAGATTATCATGGGTGCATGGGTACGAAGGGATTATTGAGGGGCAGAGGTGTTGTTCATTCTGCATGGATGAGTTGCTCTGCAAAGGATTGTGTATGCATTGTGTGACTCGAACAGAGGGCATGGGCCAGGTCCTTCAGTACACTAACTATCCATTTCAAGCAGGGAGACCTGGGAAGTGAAGGGGTAGCACAGACATAGTACAGGCAGGTACTAGAGGGGCAGAGCAAGAAGAAAGAGGAGGAACACAGATATGGATAAATAAATGGAGAGAGAGCCAGGATCAAACAAATGGGAGTGGTGCAGAGTGGGGGGAGTGGATCTAAGGTAGGTGGGCGGGATGATGGCATGGTAAGGGGAGGGTGAGTAAAATGATAGTGACAATTATAAACATTAAAGAAATCACTACATTTTTCCTCGAGGTATGTGGTAAGCTTGCAGAATGCATACCAGACCAGTATGGTGGAGGGTAGGCTCTACCCTGCAGGCTTCTGATTTAGCTAATATTATACATGTGGATACATATACATGCCTACTAAGCCATATTAGAAAGTGAGAACTTTTTGAGCAAAATTGAGTCTTTTATTTGACTTTGAGTATTTGATATATTTGTAGCAAATGATATCTAAATCGATATAGATCTCATTAGGTTGTTTGACAAAGTATCAACTTAAACCATTTTATACCCCGATTCTTGCCCTATTTATTACCCATGATTTTATGTGTGAGATTGTGAGATCTAGACCGTTTTTGCACTATTTCTTAACCTTAAAGGCCAAAAAAACCCTATCAAAATCGCCTTTTTTTATGTTCGCTAGTCTGAACAATCTTTTTGAGATAGTATAATAAAAGTTCATGGATTCATTGCACTATTATCACGCTATTCCTGAAAAAATAAGCAATTGATTTGAATTATCATTCTAAAACCATCTTTTTAAAGGGTATGTTTTTGGACCTTGATATTATTTTTTCCCCATTTAAGGACATAATCTAGGATTATTCATGTAAGGTACCACAATAATGTGGGAAGTGGTTCCCTGGGGGAAAAAATCATGAAGATTTCCGCACTTTTTTTTTCAAAAATCTGTGATAAAAAAATGAACTCAGGACTACCCGCCCTTTTATTTTCCATTTTCCATTTAATAATGATATAAGCTACATAACATCACATATTACATGATATTCAGTTATGAGAGTTGTAAATCTTTGTCCTCTTAGTATTATGACAAAAGTTTATGCCTTTAAACGTGAGTGCTTGTGCATCTCATATGTAGCAATTTTATCACTTCATATATTAGTTTATGCACTAAGTCAAGTAAGCTCCATCAAAGGATGGCGGTGCTTGTGCACACATTGCTCCTATTAGTCATGTGAGTTTGTGACTGAGTGCTTATCATATAATATTAGTGATATATAGTATGGGCATCGGGAAATTAAAGAACTATAGGGGGCCCGACTGTGGTTAAAGGGTCAGTGAAGGACCTGTTAAAGTGCAGTGCAGAAAGTGTGTAGTGATGTCCGCCAGTCTCTTGATAACACATGCACACATGCTGCACGTATACCTGCTACAGTTGAATAAGAGGCATAGTGCATATCTAGTGTGGCACACGTCTTCCGTAGGGGAGGGGTGATATCTACATATCATCATCGGCCATAGTCATTGTATGAAATCACTGCCTGTAGCCCAGACAGTAGAAGTAATTAAATTAATGACAGCGTAATTCAGAGGCAAGCATCAGTACCTTCCCAAATTCGATCCTCAATCATCGCAATTAGACTGATGGATAAAGAGCCGGAAAGGAATATATTTTCATGATGATATGATTTTGATAGTATTAATTGATTTTTAATACACCAGCTGTCATGTATTATAGTAAATTGGTTACAGCATGCATGCTACATATGGTGTACCTACGTTGAGCTCTGCCCCACGTTAGTTATTATGATGTATATGTCTACACAGTTACAGCTACGTCATCTTAAGATATGATGGCACATCCCATATTTCTGATGGAAAGAATCTTTGCTGAAAACTGTCCCTTGAAGGGCTGCATTATGATTTTTGCGTTGCAGGTAATGAATCCCAGAACTTTATCTCACTGTTTGAATTGTATGCCCGGAACAAACACAAAGTTACTGTTAATACGCTGTCTATTGTAGATGCTATTTGATATCAAGTTGCAGGCAGGCCATTACCTTCCTTTATCTGTGATAAATTCAGGCAGATGTAAATGACAACTGCCAGAGGCTGACGAGACCTTTACATTTCTAGAGCAAATACGGCATTTGTTTTTGTATGTATACTTGTTTTGACTAACGGAAACCAGTGATTTTGAAAGTATAAAGCAAAAATGTGTACCATTCGAAATTTAAAAAAGGACGAAACGCTAGTACATGACGCTCGAACTGATAATTAATGGAATAACTAGCTTTTTGTTGATATCCTCCAGGAGAGATATTCAATTCCATCAATTTCCACAACGACTAACTAATACCATTTGTGTCAAAATTAAAATGTAATTGAATAAAGAATTGAATATCTGTGCATATAAAGCGTACATTATCATCTAAATAGGTTTATGTATTTTAACATAGTTAATATGTCGACAGAATACTTACGTCAATAGCCTTCAGGGATGCTGGTGTCGACATATTATGTAACCATATCTCGGCTACATTGCATCTAAGTGTTTTCAGATACAGAAACAGAGTACACATGTGAATTCAAAACACATGTTTGAACAACTTTAAACCATTTGAAGGGATGGAAACCACTCTAGAGAAGAACCCAATTCAAGTCGATTGCATGCCATCCAATTCGTTGGCGTCGTTCCTTGTTAATTCACGTTATGCAAATGACCAATTTACAATTGTCTGCAGATAAATCACCTTGCTATCAAACGCTACTCAGCCGTGACAGAAAAGAGCCTCTAGGCTCGGGAAAACATAAAGGGATCATTATTAAAATGTTTGGTTACCCATAGAAGCTGCAAATATTAATAGAACTTGTTTCCATGATCAATATTATGTCTTCCCCCCTCTTGGTATGAGACATTCACCATCAGGGAGAAAAACAAACAATTACATGGTCAAGTATCACTGTAATTCTAGACCTCACTAAAGTATCACTGTGATTTAAGCCCTCACTATGTATAGTCATACACAAGTACTCACATGCCAAGGATTCAGAGAATCCACTCAAAAAAATCATAAATCCATCCCAAAAGAAGGAGGACTAGTGCATCCTGCTGCTTTCAGGTCTCAGGGGGCATCCATAAATGACGTTATACGGGGGTGGTGGTGGGGGGTCCAACCTTCCATATGTTGTTATAGAGAAAACATGATCAAAGGGGGGGGGGTCAGAAATGGTCAAAAAATAGCATGACATTATTTATGTACGGCCCCTCACCCCACTCTCCTACTTGATATAGAGTTGATATTTTCACATATAAACATAACTTTTTACAGAAAACGTTTTCCTCATACACACTACATTTGCATAGTCAGCCATGGTATGTTGTTGATACACATGACGCCATTGGTAGACATTACAACTGTACAGGGGTCTACATGTCCAGGGGCGGATCCAGGGGGGGGAGTCCTGGGGGTCCGGACCCCCCCCCTTTTAGAAAAAAATGTAGATCTTTTTAATGATAATTTGATCCGCTGCGAGTCGCGGCGCGTCACTTTTTGGTACTTTGGTGTTCGGTGGACCCCCCCCTTTTCAAATTCCTGGGTCCGCCCCTGATGTTGCATGTCAATTTTCAGAAATGATCATGTCCCATGTGACTAAGGAAACCCCATTTCGCTAGTCATCTGGGTTATTTCCAAGGACTAGAATTTAGGAGTATTTAGTCCCCATGACTATATCACTTGTCCCCAGCACTATACCTTTAGTCCCCAAGAGTGAACTTCAAATTGTGTCAATTATTAAGTCTAGTACAAACTGTTACAGAAAAATGACAAAACATATAATGCTATGTAGTAGATACCCTACGAGTAACTGAGTGTATGTCAAAATAACCATGGCAAACTGACTGGTGGCCTCATAGGCATTGCTGGACTCATGTTATTATTACATAACTTAGTTACGAGGGGGGTATCTGACTTAACCTTCGGTTATGTGAAAATAACCAAGGTGTGAAGTCCTTTGTCTTAGCCTTTCACCGTGGGTTAAACACCTTTAGAATTACAGTAATACCATGAAGTGAATTACAGTAATACACTGCCAATTGAATTATGGTGGTACTTGACAAAACACAAAAAAAAACATAATCAAGTGAATTACAGTGATACCTTTGATATATTGGAACAGGTATCATACAAAAGCTAGAATATGTGTCCAAAGAACAGGGTTCAAATAGTTTTGTATTCACTACAATACAATGAAATAGAAATTGCCTTACTTGACCTTCCACCATGTTTGGTGGTTTATGTGTACTGAGAGCTCTGTACACTGATATGTTTATCCTAGAACCCTTAGTCAGTACTGACCAACCTCCTCAGTCATTTTGACTAAGGTATTGGTCGCTTAGACCATTACCCCTATGACTAACCTGGGTTAGCCAACACTGACCAACGTCAGCCTATGGAATATCAATGTACATCAAGCGCTTTCCTTAGAAATGATGGGTCTGCCCATCAATATCCCGGCTACAGATATATGTGGTCATCTTGCACCTTGACTCGTGTCGATAGGCCATATGGCAGAGATTATGTGTCAATAACAAGATTTGTAGCCTCAAATTCTACAGGAAGGGGTTAAATAGTACAAAGGGACCTAAAGTCTTTAGAAATGTCAATGTGCGAGGTGGAATATAGATTCATGACCTTAGACATGCCCTACCTGGGTGGCCTACTCACAGTCTACCTGAGTGGTGCAACCATAGCTATACTAATATGTACTATACAGAGATAATGCATTTTCTTCTGGGTTGTGGCAATGGAGCTATCACTGTATCAGCCACTTAATAACCAGCCACTTAATGCTCAATATCAAACTTAGGCTTTGATTGATCAGTCCTATCTGTGTAGCCTTCATTAGCTTGTTCATCCCAACTGCTCACTAAACAGCTCGACTCAAAGCCAGGCAGAGTGCAGTAACATAGAGCTGCTCCCACCCATCCACCCTGACAACTCACACCCTCACGTTCAGGTCATTAGCTCCTGAGCTGCTCATGTGGTAAAAAGAGCAGCTTGTATTACCCAGAGAGAACATCAGTCACCAAGTAAGCATTCTCCTGCAAGCCAAGCTGATTTGTCTACCTCTACAATGGTGCTCTTAGCCATGCCAAAGTCTAGCATACAACGCCCATCAGAAGGCAGAGTACTTTTTGCTGTTATTTCACGCGTGCACAAGTCACCATTAATACACGTTAGAGTCGGCAATTGAATCAAAGCCTAGAGTATCCTAGAACGAGTACCCTCTATGTCTATAGAGCATTCTTAAACTCAAGTAGAATCTATCGAAGGGCAGCCGGGTCACATAAAGCTACCCTCTTTTGAGAGTCAGCCTGATCCTTGAATGACAGTCAGGCAAGGCAAGTCTTCATACCAGAGTCAGTCTGACTTTCAGTCCATAGTCAGGCAATGCCTGACTCTGGTTTGAGGGTCACTTAGCCTGAACCTTCTTTGTTTTTGTTACCAGGAGGAGACGCAATGCAGTATTGAGCATAATGGCAAGATGTAAGACACCATTATTGAATATTTAGAAGTTAGACGCATAGAGATACTGGGATCGCCCCTGCTGTGCCGACACCTATCGGGTAATTGCAATTACCCGATCCAACATGGCGGACACTGAGTGTTTCTATAGTGAGCTAAAAGGGTTGATTACACTATATATATTGGAGCTTGGAGGCTGTGAAGGTATGTATATGTAGTATGTATCATGGTCTATCATTTGGGCTTGGAATTGTATAATGACATGCGCTGTAGACTATCTGTGAGGAGTGGATTTAGAATTGAAAGTACTAGGATAATTGGATTGCTCCAAAACAACAAGTACTAAGGTAATTGCAAAGAAGGTACTAGGGTAATTGCACTTTCAGTGAAGGGCATCTCTGACCTGTATCATCACTTAATGGCTAGTTTGGGCATTTATGTGACATTCATACATGATATCAATACTAATTGAGCAGTACATATTATGTAAAGGTAAAAGAAGACACATCTAAATGGACAGGTTGAGGAATATGACTACATTAAAGAGACCTAAGTTAGGTACTAGGGTAATTGTAAAATCTGAGATCCATGTGCCAGGTACTAGGGTAATTGAAAATATTAAACAGTATATCTCTGTAAGTGTTACATTGAATCAAAGAGAGAGAGTGACTAACATCACAGGGTGACTAAGGGTTCATGGGGTAAGTGGGACTGTTTGGTACACAGTTCCCGTGACCCCCAATGCAGGCGACCCTGACGCGGGTGACCACGGGTGACCCGAACCCGGGTGACCACGGGCGACCCCATAACGGGCGACCCCAACCCGGGCGATCCAAAATCTGGGCGACCACGGGCTACCCCCACACGGGCGACCCAACCCGGGCGACCCCAACCCTGGTGACCATGGATGACCCAAATCTGGGCGACCATGGGCGACCTCCAACCCGGGCGACCCCCAACCCGGGTGACCCCCAACCCGGGCGACCCCCAACCCGGGCGACCCCCAACCCGGGCGACCCCCAACCCGGGCGACCCCCAACCCGGGCGACCCCCAACCCGGGCGACCCCCAACCCGGGCGACCCCCAACCCGGGCGACCCCTAACCCGGGCAACCCCCTAACCCGGGCGACCATGGGCGACCCCAACCCGGCGACCCTAACCCGGGTGACCCCAACCCGGATGACGCCAGGCCCAACCCCGTCCCCAACCCCGTCCCCGACCACCCCCCCAAGTCCCAACCCTGACCCCGACCCCGTCCCCATCCCTTTCCCCGACCCCATCCCCAACCCCCTTCCCGACCACATCCCCAACCCCATCCCCGTCCACGACCCCATCCCCAACCCTGTCCCATACCCCGTCCCTGACCATTCCCCCCCCCTGGAGTCCCGACGAACCCCCCTCCCGAGTTCCGAACCCCCCCCACCCCCCGAGTCCCAACCACCCCCCCTCACGAGTCCCTCCCCCCCATCCAGACCACGCCCTCACCTCAGAGTTCCGTCCACCCCCTCCTCCCCTCTCCGTCCAATGGTGGTGCATTTTCTCCACGAGTCCACAAATCACAGCGTCCTCTGAAACCTAGCTTCATTTTCTCACGCGGACAAAGTTGGCATCTGATATCATGCAGTTCCATCCAGGAAACCTGTACTACAATTCAGATCTGCTAGTTGTGTGCAGGCCAGATATCTTTAAAAAAGCGTCTCACCAGACCCTCCCATAGACTTAATATTGTTTTGTATACTACCATGTGAGCTATGAAGCTTAGTCCACAGTACATTTACATACAAGGCTTCATTGCAGTAGAAAAAAAAAATTTGTAACCATTTTTGTTTTGCATTTTTTCATGTGTTTCAGTGGGTTGATTTAGTTGATTAAGAATGTGGTCTAAAGTTTAGGTAAATCAATGGGAGGATTTATGGCGTGTTCTAATTGTGACTGTCATGTCTATAATGTAGGCAACTGTATGGGGTTGATTAGAGTGGTTTTTAGGCTAGTTTTAATGTGAATTTATGGTCATAAATTTCTTTGACAGTTTTTACCCCCCCTTCCCACTAAACCCACGATCCCCCTGTAATCAATAAATCAACACTCCCTTATTCTAGTACAATGTCATTTCAGACCAAATACCTTAGTACTTTTCAGACCAATTACCCTAGTACTTTTTCGAACAATTACCCTAGTACTTCCCTCCCACTGTGGAAACAATTACCCTAGTACCATGCCCACAATTACCCTAGTACCTAGATTTCTTTTCTGGCTGATTTCTATGGGAAATCAGTAATTCTGGAGGTCCATCTTTTGTCTACACAAGCATATATAGCCAAACTATCATCATACATGTTTTCATGTATTGACACAAAGTATTTACAACAGAATGAACAGAAATGTATTAAACATTGTTTACACACTGTCTGCCATGTTGGATCGGGTAATTGCAATTACCCGATAGGTGTCGGCACAGTGTACATGACAACAGTATTATTCTGAAAGAGATTTTCGAGTGCTTTACTATGGGGTTGATGAATATGAATTATTGCTAAATAATGCATCTACTTCCTCAGCTCATAATTCGAATGCTTAAATACATCTCTGAGAAGCGAGTCAGATACACTGGACTCTCCCAAGAGCGCAGGTCAGGCAGTTGATGCCTGATCTTCTCTATAACCAGGGTCCGCCATAGAGAATCCAGCAATGACTTTCATGTAATTCAGTCAGGCATTGTTGAATCCTGTTTGGAGAGAAAGTCGGGCAATGCTGGACTCTCATTGGCTTGACAGTCAAGCAAAGCTGGACCCTTTTTACAGTCAAAGTCACCTTTCACATGAGTGTGTTTTGGTAACACATGCCGGACTCATGCCTGTCTCGCACTTTATTTCTGTGTGTACCTACTCTAAGTTCCCAAACATAAAACGCCACACACACATGTGTGTGACACCAAAGGATTGCCCTTTTGATACGAGGGAGACGCTCTATCACCTCGGAACAACATGTACTCGATATTATCCAAGACTAGCTTCCACTAATGTTTGCCATACATAAACATGTTACCCTGCAGGTAAAAGGGATATTTATGCCAAAACATGAGTCGTGTGTAATGTGCTGCAGGATGCAATAAATATATATATTTATAGTGCTGACAATCTGAGAGGAAAGGAAAGGATGGTCTATAGGTCAACTCCTGTAAATAGGTGGTCTATACCACGTGTCTGCATGTTGTAACCTTATAGAAACGACCGTGTTGACACCTGCTCCCCAAGCTAGCATTACTGACTATAAGTAGTGTTCTAAGGGTATGTAATAGATAGACAATGGTTATGAGAAGGTATGTAGAATTAACCACAGCTTTCTGATGGGGCCAGACGAGGGCGAAGCCCAAGTCGCCCTACCAGCAAGCTGTGGTTAATCTGCATACCTTTTCATAACCATTGTCTATCTGTTTTAAACCAGGGTATGCAGTATAACCAAGGTGCGAACTCTGTTGTTCTGCCCCATCACCGTGGTTTAAATTCCTTTATTTCCATTAGTTCGGGGTCAGATTTATCTCTCAGCTAAATGCCAATAGCAGTCTATCGAAGGTTGTTCCAATCCTGGAACAGTATGTAACATCAAAGCTGCTGTTGTTGACCTGTGGGTGCATGATGCTGCCATCATCAGCTACTCATTGAAGTTTAACCTTCAATCTCCTTCAAAGGGAGAAAGACGAATGAGGAGACCAGGACATAGATGTAATACGATTCATGTAATATAGTACAACATTTTCACAGGCTATTCTTGAATACCAGGATATGGTGCAGAAATGGTACCAGTTTAACACTATTTTTTGTAGGCTATTTTGAAACGATTAACGGTTTGTCATTTTGGCATCCATGACCAGGGGGTTCTTTCATAATTACTGATGTATCCGTCAGAATAAAAAGTTCATTATAAACCCTACAGGGAAAAAAAAGATGAATGAGGCCCCAGTGCACTGAACCGTCTCCACTGTCCGGTTTTGACTATTATATTTTATTTCGATTCTTAGACATCCAACTAACTACAGCTTATCTATGTGATGTTGGGATGTGCTCATCCCCGAGTATATTACGGTTAACACCTCTATTGACTGCCTAGCCTAATCCCGTTGCTGCCATCTTGTTTTATCCGCAGTCGTTGAAGGATTAGTACAAATCTATTAAACGAGACTCGAGGGAGATGAGCCGATACGCATTCATTATAGTAACTATCGACCCAAAGTCTATTGGATGGCACAAAAGGTATTAAACCACTATAAACAAAGTCGACTTCGTGTTATTGTCTCATCAACTATGTCAATCCGCCTGCAGTGAAGTATTGTCCGATAGCGTGTGTGGAATAGCAAGTGTTTAATTTGTAAGTGATTTCAGCCTCACTCTGTTGAATTTATCCCGAAATGAAGACCATAAATAGATATAGTAAAGTGTAATTGGTGATAACACCACACTTTATCTCATATTCGTAGTTACTTCCTGCACCGATAGTTTAACAGCATTAGATACAATCGGTATTGGGACCATGTATGAGACAATAAAAATATCCTGGGGCTAGATTGTGAAGTCGCTCCCTCGTTCTATTATCGCCTGTGGAGTTTTAGCTTCAAAGTTACTAACGATCAATATCTTAAGTATAACTGAACCAATATTCCTACGACCATTTGCCATTGGAAGGCATTAGGAAGTGTCGGCTAAAATGTTAGAATGGCGTACATGACCAATCCTTAGAGTCTACAGCCCGTTGATAAATGTAAGACTCTGTGTCTTTCAAAACAAGTCACGAGTTGGTGGGCGTTTTTTTCCTGTAGGGTTTTTAGTGGATATTTGATTCTCATGACTGACGTATCTGTTCTGAAAGAGCACCCAGGTATGAGAAGCAGAACCCCCCGGTCTCATATAAATGTTATCCTCCTATAGCACCGAGGCAATGTTTACTTAAAGGCCCATGAAAGGGCCTAAGTCTCCTTGGGCCAGCGAGGGATGGAGGTCGGGGGAGGGCCTTGGTAACAAGCCCGGCACATAATCGTTCGATTTGTCGTAAATCGCTCAGTATTGATACAATCAATGGACGGGGCACCAAGGGCTTTTTGCTCTGGTTGGAAAGGTAGGTGGGAAGAGGATGTGGAGGTGGTTGGTTTGCGTTGCACGTTCCTTGGGGGTGGAACAGGACCTGGGCCTATAGAGCACGGTATCGGCGGTGGGCAGGCCGTGAATGGATAGCACTTCATAGAAGGCGGCCAGTTGTAGGAGGCCCGGGAGGGTGTGCAGTGATTAGCCTGCTCCCGGCCGGGTGCGGCTTGTGCCGCTCCACTGCTTCCAATTACAAACCCACCACTGAACCTGAACGCCCCACAGCCGTGCTGGGGGCCTTGTACAATGGCTAACTGTATCAATCCTGCTAAATACAGTAACTACAATTAGCAGTCTACCATCCAAATGTTACCTGTATCAAAAAGCTGCTAACTGTATCAACTTATCTGTATCAAGGGAAACTCACAATGCTTTCCTTGCTAAGTGTACCAAAAAACTTCCTTCTCTCTGAAAGGGAAAATTATTTCTTTTTGGATTTTTTTTACTGTAATACAGTCATTTAACTGTTCTAGTGCCTTTTAGGTTAAATATTTCAACTATGGCAAAGTCCAAAATGGCCTCCTAAAGTACTTCTATTGATACAGTTAAGCTTATTGATACACCTAGCAGTTGTAAGGCAGCTATCCAGCCAACATTGCTTAGTGGGTCCCATATGTGTTTTTACGTGGGAAGCTGATTTGCCCATATCTGGGTTATGGTCCTTTTTGTCCAGCAAGCCAAGCTGACCCAAGTAAAACACTATATATGGGCCCTCCCCAGCCAGCAATGATACGTTGGGCCAACGTTGGGCCAACCGTAGGTAATGTTGGACTGACGTCAGATAATGACGTTGGGCCAACGTTCATTTGTCCGTCCATAAGAACGTCGTCATGACGTCGCAAAGAAATGACGTTGGGCCAACGTTGGGCCAACATTAAAATCTGACGTTGTGCTAACGTTGATACAACGTTGTACCAACCATATTTAGAGCCTAAAAATGACGTTGTTCCAACCAATATATTTCAACATTAGCCCAATGTCCATGTATCAATATTCACTCAAATGGTAGGCAATTATTCAACATTAACATCAAAATTAAACACATGGCTGTCAAGAATCATCATTATAGAAATAGCTATTTCTATTCATGCATTTCACTTTAATCTCAGCTTAAAGGGCCAAGTGGTGATACACAACCACTTCATCCATTAGACCTTATTTACCTACCATTATCAAACAACGGGTGTTATTATAATAATATTGCCAGTATTTTGTTCTATTACAAAGAAATGTGGTAACCAGTGTAATATAGATTACAGATGGAATATCCATGGTTTCAAAAGCTATATTGCACATATCGTTCACAATTAATGGCCAATTTTGATGAAAGGTAGTAGGTCTGCTGGACAGAAATATCCCCATGCAACCTTTTATTCCCTCTGGTAGTGGTTGGAGGTACTAGGGTTGGGCTAATGTTGGTTCTATCATGGTTGGCTGTGCATCTCCCATTGAAAACAGTGGACCAACGTTCATGGTGTTGGTCAGAGGACCAACACCGTGCTTTGACGTCATTAAGGCTGTTATAGGGTCATTTTAACATATTATAATGTGATTCTCCTGTACAGGTAGGTGTATAGGGGCCTATGTTATTAATTAATTGATTAAACAATGATAGAACCGTGTTTACACATGTCTTTGTTGTGTTGGATCCCCTGACCAACCCATGAGCCCTTGATGGCTTCGCCATCTTGGCCTCATGGGTTGGTCAGGGGACCAACACTCCAAACCCATGTGTAAACACGTAGGCCAACGTTGGCATACCATGAATTATCTGACGTTGTACCAACGTTGGCATAACACTGGTAGTATTGCAAACATTGGTACAACATAAATTTACCAACGTTGGTATGACTTGAATTATCTGACATTGTACCAACGTTGGCAAATCCCTGGGAGTATTACCAACGTTGGTACAACATAAAATTGCCAATGTTGTATCAACGTTGGCAGACCAATGTTGGCCCAACGTCAAAATGTTGCCCGCGACGGTGCCGACCATTGCCAACGTTGGCCCAACGTATCGTTGCTAGCTGGGTCGGGACCGATGCTGGCTGAGTACTAAATAGATCAATAAGTACTATGTGGTAAAAATACATGGTATTCATCTTGGAAAGGTGCAATAATGAATATTAAAAACAGAGATTTCATAGTTTACCGTTGAGAATCAAATATGAACCAACCACAGTTTTATGAAAATGGATTCTATATCCCACTAAATTGCAATTTCGAGTCGATTTTACAGCTGAAAAATGTATTTCTCAGATATTACTCTATGATGCAGATAGCATTTTTTGATACATATAGCAGTTGGACGTCCCTATAATGGACATCACTGGTTTTACTACAGATAGTATCTATAAGTTAATACACATAGCCGTTGGATGCTTGACGTACTTAGCAACATTTTGATACAGTTAGAAGTTGGATGGTTGACTGCTTAGTGTAGTTAGCAGGATTGATACAGATAGCAGTTGTACATGCCCTCCTGTAAGGTCTCATTGCCAATTGGTGCTGGACCTAGTCGTATATTCAGTTATTGGAATAACGCTCATTCAGTTTCCTTCATCAAGGGAACTTGGCAGACATCAACGGGCAGTGAATACCATGTATTTGTAATCCTTTATTAACAGATTTGTCAATGTGCACATCATAAGGCAATATGGTGCATACATGTACGAACATGTGTTCTTTTTTATGTTGGCAACATCATGTTTTTTATTCCCACGGTGGTAACCATTGAAAAAAATGCTATATGTATGGTAGACCTCCTTCACAAAATGTATGTTTTTAACCATATCGTAACATGGTCCCCACACTATTACTAAGTTGTTGCCATTCGACTCAAGCTAGAAAGCAAAGTTGCAATATGTGTACCTTATTGAGATACATGTGCTCATTATGGGTGCCAATGTTTTATGAATATGATATGCCTCAATGATATATCCTTTTCAAAGTCTTCACGTGATCCCAAAATCAACTGGAATGGAGCGGAATGCTCCATTCGCTGCATATAAATATATGTACAATTACTTGAGTAGTCCATACACTGAAAATATTGAATCTCAAATGTTAGTCAAAAGTTAGTAGGTTGTACTAACTTTTTACTAACTTTTGTACAAACATTAGCGAAAATTACGTGCCCAAAGTTCCTATCCTATCTTAGCGTTTTGCTGCTAACCCTTAGCTAAAAGTTAGCATTGCCCAGGTCACCTGAACTTATGAGGCTACCATAATATCTGGTGTACACCCGCATCTCACATATAACTCATACCCCGACTTTGAGAGAATCCTATAACCTCTACCTAGGGCTTGAGAATTGTGATTTTAGTACTGTACTATACCTTCAAATACCCTTGTATTACCTGCCCATAGACCTGAGAACATTGTATAACCTGCACTAGAGGTTTGGTTCTAGTATAACCCACAAGTTACATGCAGGAATTTACGGTAGTCATTCAGTAGTGATTGGTACATCTATAACCAGTCAGTGGTATGGCCCTGGTTAATATGCAACAACCACATCATGAGTTACCTGTGCAATGGTAACTCCATCCATTGAAGCCAGTTTGTCTACATAACAATTATTGTCCTGTAGAATTGGACATATAGAGACTTGAGTCTGTCTTTGATATATGCATTTTTCAATAACACAAAAAAGGTGTCCCATTCAGAAAACCTCATTGAATAGGTTGATCAGTTCCTTTTTTAAATCTGGCTAAGTAGATACATGCATACATTATGTTACACCCCATATCATATTCAAAATTAGAAAAGGTTACCTCTAAGCATGATAACAAGTGCAATTACAATCTCATCATATAGATAAATATCTCATGATTTGCTTGTGCTGTCACCTGGTGTGGAGTTCCTGTGGGTAGCTGGTTAGTAAAAAGTTAGTCAGAGTTTAGCAAAATCTTAGTTTGATTTAATAATGCTGATAAGTTAGTGGTTTTGAATAAGATATATTAGCATTGACTAACCCCCAGAATTTTCAGTGTAGATAGTCTAATATTACATGACTGTGGTTAGATATTTAACCAGCTACAAAACATTATTGGCCAAGCGTGCCTATAGGAACTAGGATAACATGAAAGTTCACATCACTCCCAACTGCATCCTATTTACAACAATGGCAAATAGCAACTATCACCCCAAGCGCTAAAATATTACGGGACCCCTGTAATAGGGGGATATTCATAACAGTCGGCCATGAACGGCAAATCAAGCATAGATGAATAACCCACACTATTGGCCATCATACCACAACACCGTAGAAGGATTCACGAGTTCGTCATAATGGGAACTTCACCCTTCCAAGTCGGAGATAAATGAATTGCACTATCAACTGATAGTCAACATATATGCCTGCAACATGTCCAGAACAGATCATTGCGCATCTGCTTAGACTATGTGCATTGGGGAGCGGTTTCAAACTGCCCCGGCGAACTTTTCATTCCCGCGAATCATATCCTCCTGGTCGTTCACTGTAAAAAATATTCTGTTGATATTATGGACAATAAGCGTAAAATGTGACGATATATCATTTCAATTGTGATTTATGGTGAGACAGTATTAAACCCATTACCTTTACATTGAACATCCATAAAACAATGTTGTTGTTTTTTTCACTTAGGCCAAATAAAAAAATAGGTGTGTTTTTCAGGTTACCCGACCGTGTACCTAGCAAAACAGGGCGGCCCTAGACATTTTTATCCAAGGGGGCTTCCATAAAGTATGTAGGCCTACGCATGAAGGGGGAAGGGGGTCTATTTTCTGAAAATCTTTGCGTACATAAACCCTATTCTAATGTGTACTCGAACTTTAGGAGGGGGATCAATTTCTAGGGAAAGTGTGCGTATTTATTATATACTTAATGGAAGCGCCCTAACTTTGAGAAATCTTTTCATATCTATAGTCATTTTAATCTCAGAGTCAATTTGATAGTCCATAAGTCGGCGCTGAAGTTTGTGAGTCAATTTTTGGGTACTTTTCAGGCCAAAGTAAAAAGAATCCGACCTACCCTACCTGTATTTTCAGACTATGTAACCTGAAACACATCTTCTTTTTTTTTTGGCCCTACATTGAATCGCACGTTAAACATTGAATCGCACGTTCAATGTTTACCCACCAGATGGCAGCTTGGTAGGGAGACATTAGTGGAAGATTTTTACTAATATGTAGATGAACAAGTTAAAAACATACATTATATACAACTTAGGGATTGATACCACACGCCTAAACAGACACATCTGATGAATACCACATCACATACCATTTGACCAGGAGTACAGTTTTGTTAAATTACCGCAGTAATTTCAATGTTTGTAACGACAGGGCACAGAGATGAGCTATCAACAGGACAAGCACTGAAACCATATATGGGGAGAAAATGATTCCATTTTCATATTTGGTCAAACAGTGGACAGACCAACCAAGTCAACAAATAGTGATGTATGGACTATCATTTCGGCCACTGAGGTCAGTGGGAGCTTGTTATTCTTGACCAAAGACATTAGGGAAAAATGAATTGAAAGAAAATATTAATTCTAGGAAATAAAACTAAGGTCGGCCCTGTACGACTTTTTTCAATTTGGCCTAATTCAACGCATAATAAACCCTTTTCATAGCAGCTTTAATCACCATTTTCAGTCATGAGCTATTGCACTCTCAAGCATCTCAAAATGGGACTTGTGGACTGGAATCGGGGACAATCAGAGGACATACCCTTTAGTCAGGCAGAGAACCCCCCAAAAATCAAAGTGCCCGATATAGTTTTTTTCGCTCTTGATTCTGAAAGATATGGTATCAGGCAACTTGTATCAGCTCAGTGGGGTGTTCCCACTGTTGAGCAATTTTGATTATTCATGGTTGCTTAGCAACCAGTGAAATGCAACATTAATTGCTTAGTTACATCCATTTATGTTCTCCATAGAGTATTTTTAGCTTTCCCTACCCCCCTATATAGGCCTCAGGGAAACCCATGATGTAATCATTCTGTTGCTATGGTAAGTGGTTGCCTAGCAACAGCAGTTTTTTAATGAAATTCCTTAGCAACCTATATAAATATCAACAATGGAAAGGTTCTAACCTTACCTACCCCCCCTATATTGACACCAGGCATTCTGCTGATATCATCATCGTGTTGCTAGGGTGAGTGGTTGCCTAGCGACAGCAGTTTTTTAATGAAATTCCTTAGCAACCTATATAAATATCAACCATGGAAAGGCTCTAACCTTACCTACCCCCCCTATATTGACACCAAGCATTCTGCTGCTATTATCATTGTGTTGCTAGGGTGAGTGGTTGCCTAGAAACAGCAGTTTTATAATGAAATTCCTTAGCAACCTATATAAATATCAACAATGGAAAGATTCTAACCTTACCTACCCCTACTTTATTGACACCAGGCATTCTGCTGATATTATCACCGTGTTGTTAGGGTGAGCGGTTGCCTAGCAACAGCAGTTTTATAATGAAATTCCTTAGCAACCTATATAAATATCAACCATGCCTAGCAACAACAGTTTTACTATATAATTTCAATATACTATTGTAAATATCAGCTATAGGATGGTTATAAACTTAACTACCCCCCACTGAAGTGACCTCAGGAATTCTGCCAACACCATCATATTATTTCTTGGGTAGGTGGTCGCAACAACAGTATTATGACATATTTGCTTAGCAACCAGTTATAATGTGAACAAATATCACCATATAGTAAAACCTGGCTACAAAGAACAGGGATACAACAAGCACTTGGTTATAATGAGCATATTGTCACGCCCTGATTTGACACCACCAACTTGTTGCCAATGTCAGCGGTTGCCTAGCAATGACAAACGTTGAACATGTCAATGTTACAGGAAAATGTATTTCTATAGTGACCCGAACAGCTTTGTTGGTTGGTTGTCCAAGTTGCTTCATGCCCTTGAAGACAAACAAGGTCTTTTGAAGGGCAGTGATGGTATTTGAATCTTTGAAATGAGTGAAGGTGGAAAGCATGTCCCTACAGATATCTTTTACGAAGGCAATTATTTCTAAACATCTAGAACAACATAGGCTTAGCATGAGATGGACAGACTGTATGTTTGTTCACCACAGCTTGGTGAAAATGTTCAGGTCAAACAACTGGCTGGAAAGTGCCTCTTTTGAGAGGTCACGTTTTACCTCTAAACATCAAAAATTGTCAGAATGCCTCTCCTATGTGTGTAATGACTCTTTAATATGTGAATTCAATTTACTATCTCAAGCCAAATTCAATTCCAAAAATTAGAAATGACTCTTCAGGGACTGGATATAGGAAGCAGCAGGCACTGAGTTTTGGAAGCAGTGGGGAGCATCTCTGGGAACCAGCAGTCCTTGGGTGTAGGATATCCCCTTCTCCCTTTTTGGGCTTAACCCCTTCCACACGGTAAGCCAATACAGTCAACTCCCTCTTAGCGGCCACCCCTCCAGTGCAGCCAATCCCTCTAATGCAGACACTTTTCATAGTCCCAGACATACTACAATGTACAGAAAATGACCCCCTCTAATGTGGCCACCCCACCAATGCGGCCACTTTTTCATAGTCCCAAGGGTGGCCCTTCCACACGGTAAGCCAATACAGTCAACTTCCTCTTAGCGGCCACCCCTCCAGTGCAGCCAATCCCTCTAATGCAGACACTTTTCATAGTCCCAGACATACTACAATGTACAGAAAATGACCCCCTCTAATGCGGCCACCCCACCAATGCGGCCACTTTTTCATAGTCCCAAGGGTGGCCACATTAGAGGGAGTTGACTGTATATTGCACAAAATTGCATTAAGTTACAAGAAACCCAGTGGTGAAGGGGTTAATCTGTCAATGTCCTAGCCTGTCACTCTCCTATACCCTTAAACCATCACTCCCCTACTGCTTTACTCCCTTACTCCCTCATACCGTCATGGTCCCCTACTCTCCTACTTCTTCATTCTTAAACTCCCTTACTCCCTCATACCGTCATGGTCCCCTACTCTCCTACTTCTTCATTCTTAAACTCCCTTATGTCCCACAGTTATCACACTACCCCTTCCGCTACCGCCTCACTCTCCTACTTCCTCACTCCCAAATACCCCTTCAGTTATCACACTTCTCCACTCCCCCACTGCCCTAATCCCCCATTGCCCTACTCTCTCAATCATGTTATTTTCACACTTGCTTTTACCCAGTTTATGCTGCCTAAGCTTGTGTCAAGAGTAAACCCCCTCCTTTGGTACCAAAGGGTGGGCTTCTGAAAGGAGTTGTCTATTGAAACTCACTCTTTGTTATGGAGGTTGTTAAACTAAGTTTCAGATTTAGATAAATTCCAGCATTTGCTTAACCCACACAGTCAATTCCCTCCAATGGCCATCCTGCTATAGTGACCTCCCAACCAATGGGGCCATATTTGGAAAGTCCCAAGGCCGTTTTCCCCTTTATTCTAATATGAAAAATTCTCACTATTGTGCAACCTCTCTGGATTCAGGTTATATTCGACCACCTGTAGAATGTATTCACTTGTTTCAAATGAGAGGGGGGGGCAGGGTAGGGTGCTGTGGGAGGGCCTCATTCTCCTCTATGATGCAGCGGTCATAGCGGTTGGTTGTAGACATATGAGGAGGGCCAGGGGGGCGGTGTGAGGGTCTCCCTCTTCTCTGTAATGCAGTGGTCTCATGTGGGTAGTTACACACCTATGAGAGGGGCCAGGGGGCTGTATGAGGGGCTCCCTCTCCTCTGTAATGCAGTGGTTTCACATGGGTAGTTTCAGATCTATGAGGGAGTGAGGTGGGGGCAAGGCATCTGTGTGAGGGCCACCATCTCCTCTGTAATGTGGCAGGCTTCGGGGAAAAGGGGAGGGTCGGGGGAGGCAGGGACTGTGGGAAAACTTTCTCCCTTTGATATCGTCAGCTCAGGGGGCAGGTATAGCGATACAGGTGAATGGGGTGATCACCTAGGGAGAGGGGCACATCTGTTTTGAAAACTGCTGTTGCTAGGCAACCACTCACCCTAGCAACATGATCATGATGTCATAGCAACATGATCATGATGTCAGCAGAATGCCTGGTGTCAATATATAGTGGGGGTAGGTAAGGTTAGAACCTTTCCATGGTTGATATTTATGTAGGTTGCTAAGGAATTTCATTATAGAACTGCTGTTGCTAGGCAACCACTCACCCTAGCAACATGATGATAATATCAGCAGAATGCCTGGTGTCAATATAGTGGGGGTAGGTAAGGTTAGAGCCTTTCCATGGTTGATATTTATATAGGTTGCTAAGGAATTTCATTATAAAACTGCTGTTGCTAGGCAACCACTCACCCTAACAACACGATGATAATATCAGCAGAATGCCTGGTGTCAATATAGGGGGGGTAGGTAAGGTTAGAACCTTTCCATGGTTGATATTTATATAGGTTGCTAAGGAATTTCATTATAAAACTACTGTTGCTAGGCAACCACTCACCCTAGCAACACAATGATAATATCAGCAGAATGCCTGGTGTCAATATAGGGGGGGTAATTAAGGTTAGAACCTTTCCATTGTTGATATTTATATAGGTTGCTAAGGAATTTCATTAAAAAACTGCTGTTGCTAGGCAACCACTTACCATAGCAACAGAATGATTACATCATGGGTTTCCCTGAGGCCTATATAGGGGGGGTAGGGAAAGCTAAAAATACTCTATGGAGAACATAAATGGATGTAACTAAGCAATTAATGTTGCATTTCACTGGTTGCTAAGCAACCATGAATAATTAAAATTGCTCAACAGTGGGAACACCCCACTGAGCTGATACAAGTTGCCTGATACCATATCTTTCAGAATCAAGAGCGAAAAAAACTATATCGCGCACTTTGATTTTTGGGGGGTTCTCTGCCTGACTACTTTAAAAAGGAGGCGGCACATTTCTTCAATCAGAAAGAGGAACCATGTCCCCACCGGCCTGATCCGTTCGATAGCTACCAAAAAGCACAGGTGGAATTGGGATATTATTGGATGAAATGAGTTCGTGTTACATGTTTGTTACTAAGGCTTCTGCACACGCATGAATATATCTGCCTGGTTCAACAGTGGGCCATTTAGCATGTCCTGTTCTGGATGAACGTGCGTGTTATAAGAGGGAGGGGCGGAGCAGGAAAATTGACTGGCGCAGTGGTCCATTTTCAAGCGGGTTTCTATCATGTAACTTGAGTTTAATGTTCATTGTGTTCATCATCACATTGTTTTATGGGCATGGCCGATCGTTATGAGTTTACAGTATGCAGATGGTGGTAGGTGCTATGCAATGAAGGGTCTATTTTTCTCGACTAGCTGTCCATATCCATAGATAAAGATGATATTCAACGTGTTACGTATGTGACGCACACACCCCTTCCCATGCAGTTGAGTTGGTAAATGGCTGCTGGTTTATGTAGACCTATCTATAAAACCTGTCAACAAGGAACCGACCAGTATTTATGTTATCCAGATGATAATGTGTTCTCATCGGGTAGTGATGTGCCACAGCAAAGAATAGTAATAAACATGTTATGACCATCATCAAGAAGCATAGATATAGGAATGATACAAGTCATAAGAGCTACATCAAAGGGCACAGTGTTAAAGGAAACATTGCTGGTGGCATTATGCTATGGGAAAGCCTGACTATTTACTAAATCTGTTGACTGGCTCTATTCTGTAGTCATCAGGCACGTGTGGTTATGATGATGGAACACGCCTTCTCATCATCACATGGTGCACTTAGTAATCAGGGCTGGTGTGACTTGCCTTGGGAACCCCATAAAACACACGGAGGTGTGGGGAGTAGAGACCCGGCCGTCCCTGCTGGTAATGCATCGGGAGAGGCCAACCTATGAATGGATGGGAGAATGGACTCATCAAGGACAATACGACGCCAGGCGGTACAGAACGGTTATTGTCAACACTTGCCCTTGTAAGACACAAAGAGCACTGATTCTGAAGCCTGTCTTACATACAGATAATGAGAGAGTCAAATATCTGTTGAGTTTGACTTTCGACTCTACTTATGGTATCCATAAACATTGTATATTCATACTATGCTGGAGAAATGGTGGCACATAAGCAGAGTTGTTTCTCATCACTGCGTGCCTCACCAAAATCGTGTTTTCTTTTTGTTGTTTCAAATTTTAAAGGAAAACATGATTATAACGGACAAATATTGGCACATTTTATATCAAATTCAAGCTTACAGTGCTGCAAATGCTATGGAATAGAGAGAACATACATATTCACAACTTGTGTAGATAATTCATCTCTCGATAAATAAAACATGAATATGTTTGGTGAGAGCCTTGATTCCCCTACCCATTTAGCCATCAGCTTTTATTAGTTTCGTAGAAACCTGATCTATTTGCAAATGTACAATTTTCAATTATGTTCAGCCAAGAATACATTGTCAGACTTTCATCATCATATTTAAACACTGACTAAGGATGATTAATTAGCTATTGTAGTGGCTCTTACTTTAACCATTATTTCTTTTATATCCATAGTGATTTGCACAGACATGCTGTGAATTACTCTGCTCTCATGAACATGTTATTTGGTATTCTCACACAGTAGGTGTCCATGGTATTCAAACTCCTTACCTGTATCCCACAAAGGTCAGTAATCTATTGATACGAATATTCGACTAAACCTGGAATTCCAATGCTGTAATACGAGAAGTAATAGAGAACTATATGATTTCTGACACATATTTGGCCTACCTGAACCAGGCTGCCAACGGGTTGGAAAAGATGGAACTTCCTATTATAATTTTTAGTTAATGGGTTACAGAGGTTCGATGGAAAAGCAATTGGGTTGACACTGCCTCAACTTAATAAGAGGTAACTGTGGTGACCCAGTAAATTTAATGGTGGTTCTATAGGTATAACCAGCAGTGTACTTGGGAAAAATATGATACAGACAATGGTTATGGACTACAGCATGAATGCTGCACGAATTCCGCTGTACCTCCCGAACATAGTTTAGTTCTAGCTTCTAATTCCTTCCCTAACCGCTAAGAGGGGTACGTAGACATGAGAGAGATATGGAAGGCCGGCCTTGACTTCGGGTCTGACCGATCGGTTGTCATCCCATTCAGCTTCCGGCTGTGGTACACCAGACTCGAGCAGCTGCGAGCAGCTCCCCACAACTTGAGCTGCTCCCCCTGGCGGCCTACAGGCTCATGTTCCTTATCACTCCCGCAGGGGCCAGACCTGTCTAATTAGATAGCAGACATTTTTCCCCGTATGATCTACCTTGGAGGCAGTCCCTCTGGGAGTGTCTATTTCATAATTTGTAAGAGTACACTTTCAGATACGATGCCATGTAGGATGCCGAAGTATCAATAATGATTACACCTTAAGAATCTAACCGAGGAACATTACTTATTACCTTCTTGCAAATTTTCTCAAATAGAATTATTCTGCAGTGAAAGAACCTGTATTTTGTAAAAGATGAATGACAAAGGAGACATGTATAAAGACAAAGGTCAACAACGTAATTTCCATGTGTTGAATGATTTTCAACGTTGGCTAATTGGGTGTTGGTTAAGATGTACATAGAAATGTATAGAGCTATTGAGTCAAATATTTAGTTTGCATACTCATCAAAATGGTTAATCCAGCCCGGTTGTGTAAACTTAAGTATGAAACCATCGATTTTAACTGGGGACTGTTTCTAAAGAGATGCCTATTCATAAATACGGTTTTTTATACTATTGTGTTGTCACTCGAATAAGAGCATGTGCATGAGCAATCTGTGGCCACCTGTGATATAGGCCAAGGCCTAGTACAGGTGTGTCGGGGGGGGGCTGAGGGGGGCTAACTTTAACCTGCTGCAAGTGCCCCTCAGAGCCAGTAGCAAGGAGCAGCTCATCTGGAGATAGGGCTACTCACCATGGTCATGGTGTATTGCCCACACCTCTGGAGTTAGGTCGGAGATTGCTTTTGGAGATGGTCACAGCAACCCCAGTATCAGGCCTCAACAGATCACCATAGAAATATCTATATTAACATCACTATACCCATGGAACACATACTGCATTGACCTGCAAACATATATTTATACTTACTGATGTATTAGATGTTGAAGACATTAAGCACATTGAAGATACCCTCCAGAGGATGTATGGAGTTAACCGATTTGTTGGCAATTAGTAATAAACACCAAATATATTATACCTCTCACATGTCCTTGGCTAAGGCAGGGGAGCCGGTTGTGAGATAATAACAAAACTATAGTGTTTTGAGACTATCTCGCAGTTTTGAGACTATCTGTCAGGATTTTGAGACTATCTCGCAATTTTGAGACTGTCTAGCCTACCAGAACAGCCTTAGCATTTTAGTGCTCTACCAATGTAAGAAACTACCCAGTCAGCATTGGTCCCTGGGGCCTTTATGTGTTTTAATTGGGCCAGCTGGGCTTACCCATATCTGGGTTATGGTCCTTTTTTGCCCAGGGCTACCAGTGGGAGCCCAGATGTGTCAGTCCATGAAAACAATTTAAGTGGCATTTACTTGAATTGAATATGCTTAAAGTGTGACTTTAAGCAGTTCAATCTTAATTCAAATACTAAAATTCAAGCAGAGCTTATAGTGAATGGTCGTGAGAATTGAATAGCTAAATGGCAAATTGTTGAAATTTGTTCTGTAAAACGGCTATTGTCAGGGACAGAGGTGGTGGGAGTGTTCGAGATTTTGCCCAGCGAGGTCAACATCCAGACCCCATGATTGTTATTTCAACATACGAATATCTTCTTTGCCCTACTTCAAGTTCCCAGTGTCAAGGACAAATCAGAAGGCTCCTCTCAAGGGCTGATGGCACAATGTGCTTGGAGAGTAGGTAGTTCCAGCAGCACACGAATACAAGGTGTTGAAAGCTATCCTTTGGATGAAATTGATTTTGTTTCCTGTTGTGAGGTCCTCCCTACACTTTTTTTCTTTGTTTAGTTAATTTAACGTCCCATTGACAGAGGATGCAGAGGAGCATTTCTCAAGTATATAAGCTTTTCACAAGTCATGATAGGCTGAAGGTCTTATTTCATATTTTTTCCCACGGTTGAGTTTCAATACATTTTCTTCTTCACTGGTGTTCAATACAGTGAACATAGATGTTACATCTACCAGATGATGTTTTCTTCTGCCCTCTGCAGACTTTCTACAGTGGAGTAGTTGATGCTCCACTGTCAGGGGTGTTGGCTAAGAATCCTATTCCCTATTCAGTTTGTACTCATGTGTCAGTTTAGTATGACCATGCAATAGTATTATGGCCTTTAGTAATGTACTGTCCATCCTTAAGGCCCACCTGCCGGTGTGAGCAGCCGGTGTGAGCGGCCCCGGCTCCCCCTGCCACTGGTATCTATGACACCCAGCACACCTGGCTAATTACACGTGTCGCACCAAGGTGTGCCCTCCGTACCTGTCCTCCAGCACCGTCCAGGTGAGACATGCATCAAACATTAATCCTCCAGGGCGGTGTGTGCCGCGCCCTACAGGTGACAGCTGGAGGTATGGGTCAGTCAGTGGGAGGCCCGCCCAGTCCCAGCTGCTATATTATGTCAGGGCTGATTCACCATGACCTTGGCCTTTTCTGGTGCCCTCAGCTCACCACCCCTTTTGTCCCTTCTCCCACCTGGATCGGGCTCTAAATCCCCTCAGTGACGAGCGGCCTTTCAAGAGACCAGTCAGGCTGCCCTGCCCTTCTTCTCGCTGTCTCCTCACTAGGATATGACTGGTTTTATGGACTAGGCTTCCCTTTCAATCTTCCGAGCTCTTAGTCCAGTCTAACCTGTTGCTAAGTCGTAGGATGTCTCTAAGTTCACATAAATTCTTGACCACAATGGATCCCGGATTAACTATAACAAAGGATGTAATGTAGGGGCAAGTGGCTTCTGCAAGCCATGCTATTCCTTCATTTTCTCCTAAGAAAAACTTTATATCATAATAGAAATAAGATTTAAAAGGAAAAGCTACCTTCTTTATTACAGAATTTCGAAAAATAAAAGTGTTTTGATTTATCTCTAAAAATTACGAAATATTAACACAAATTCAATGATCTTATTTTGCCATATCCAGTAACCACTCAGACTTCATCTATAATTTTATGGTTCTGGACCATGGGACTCTGGGTAAAAGAGTAAATGTCTGATTGAAAACCTTCATATATTTAATTTGTAATTAATTTTGCACAAAATCATTTAAAATTGATAGTCACAGAGTTACCATTTTTCTTAAACTTCCCTGTAAGATTCCTCAGATTATTTGCTAACAAATAGAAGTAGCTTTGAGATGGGGTCCAGTGCATACGTTGAGGGTTTTGGCCCTTTGAAACAAAAAAGTAATGCAAAAATGGATTAAATTCAAACTTTAAAGCATTGTTTTATGTCAAACTGTCAACCGACCGGGTCCAAATGACTTCATTGTACACATTTGAACGTATTTAAGCAAATTATTCACTTAATTTATGTTTCTTACATCGTTGTGTTGTTCATAAACATGATGTACTAAAGATTCTCCCGAGATACCTAAAATTATCATAATAAACTTGTTATATTGTACATATTTTTGGTTGAAATAGTTTAAAACATAAATTTTTGTAGCTCTAGATGATAAATATACCTTAAATATAATGTAAAAAGGAATATCATAACACGTGTCAGAGAAGGCAGCAAAATGGGGAAGAGAAACTCGGCGTTTCGCGGCTCGGTGGTATGGTAATTTAAGGCTATCGCAGTGGCTATATATATGAGCACCTGGGTGACTGTCGCGAGATGAGCAATCAGCAAAGAAATAGTCCAGGAGTCTGGTAGGGCACCCTTCCTCCAAGGCCGTACAGATATAATTAAATGCAACACACCAGTGGAATACCCGCTTTATGGGACGGTTGTTTCCATTGTTCATGATTGGGAACTCATCTATAGGCATGTTTTCCCTGCCCCCGCTTTTTTATATGGAGAGGTCAGTATCAATATGTCAGTATATTATATCAGGGACAACCAATCCTCCCACACAGCGCGGTTTCATTGTTTACCTTTTTTTTCAGAAATACTCTCCTACTGTGGGCTCAGTGTGTCATATTGCTGGGCAGCAATTGGTCCCATCACGCAGAGAGGAAGCACAAATGCGGCTGGTTGAGGAAGAGGAATTTTCACCAAAAATAATAGCTTTGTACATAAGACACCGAGGAAACCATCGAACACTAAAGGTGTCAGTAATACCCCCACGATACTCCATATGAAACATCAGCTGCTATGGAACACGACCATGAGATAATGTGCACCGGACGGTGGGGTGATGAGACTAGAGATGCCCACTATACAGCTCCTCTGAGAACCAATAATCCAGATCTCACCACTGCTAGCACTCCACACCCGTTTTCCTAAACAGGCTTTATCTTAAGAGATGTGAGAGGGTGGAGGAGCTTTAGGGGTTCGTTCCTCCTTGTCTTCCTCTCTCACCGGCCTGGTATTGGCATCCCCCACGGCACCGGATATTAAACACAAAAAGGCCATTCTAGCTCTATTTGTTTATCCGTTTGTCGCAGAGATTATGAGCTATCGTCGAGAGGCGAAGACAGGACTTGTGCATTTGGCCTGGGAAGAGGTACTATTGGTGATGAAAAAGGACAGAGATAACAACAACGTGTCCCAGTGGCAAATTGAGCTGTGTGGACAAGGTATGGGATTACAATAATCTGCCATCCAGGTCTAAACATTGTCTTTGAGGATTTGCATGAGTAAAGCACCGCCAATTATGGGATGATTTCCTGGATCGATGCTGAAGTGAATCTATATAATCGTTTACCAAGCATTTTTCTCTAGTGGTTAACTTCAGGGATAAGATTAATTCCAGCGCTATTCTATTTCTCCACTAACACATAGTGACGTAATCATAGCTAATGTAAATACTATTGATGTAATAAAGCTCCGTGGAACTCAAATTTAGCATGTTATTTGTTCAGGCCTGTATGTTGAATAAGGTATATATTAAAGTTGATGGCGTTCCCCCAGAATAACCATGGCGATACCGGCTAAATAATGGCTGAATAATGCAATAGTGGCCCCAATGTATCATAAATCTTAGATAACCGAAATAGCATGGACCATGCCTATGTCACGCCTATATACCTGACACACTCTACTCTTATTATGGATGCTTTACGTTGCCTTGACTACTGTTATTTGATAAGGGGCCCTTGGTTTGGCAGGATTAAGGAGGATATATTGGCTGCTTCCATTTACCTGTAGCTTTTAGTCAATGTGTGGCATGCATTTTACGGATTACTCCGTACAGTAAAGCACATTACTGCCATCCCAAGTGTGATTTTTAGATAAAGATGTATGTATAGTTGTATGAATATAAGCTTAGTCAGATATTGACAAAGTGTGATTGTGGCGTTCAACGTATATCATGGTATAATACAGTGTGTTAAACTATTCAAACAGTATATATATATATATATATATGTATGATATCTAACCGGATAACAATAATATATTATAAAGCGGCGGCAAATGCTGGTACGCTCGTTATACCCCAGGGGGCGCCCCAAGCTGGCCCCACCTCGTACAGCCTCATGCTCGGTCAGTTTGTGGTAGCCAGCCGGTGGATACGGTTCATTTTTTCTTTTACCAGGTGGAGTCTGAGCTGATATTACCAGTACAGCCTATGTAAAAGGTCCGTGGTGTTTAAACAGGACGGCCTCCTACACCACCAAAGTGCAGATTAACACCTTCTTTTGTTAATACATTGTTGTTCAGCAGGGCGTCCTGTTATAACACCCCACCACTGCTAAACACCCCATGGTGTTTAAACAAGCCAGTATAACACTCTCCAATCATTGTTGCAGTACTAAACCTAAGAATATGATAGAGAGTGTGACTTAAATACAAACTTAACTTTAAATAGTTCCTCAATGCAATGCACTACACTTGTGTTGCAACCACATTTTGATAGAGGACGTTTTGATCCATATGCCCACTATGCATTTACTCTCAGCAAATTTGACAGGAAAATCGCAAATGAACTAATGTGAATTATACGGCAAACCCATGGCATCTGTAACAGGGTGGGTACCTATAACAGCGTACAAGCGTGGTGTTTAAACAGGATGGGGTATTTTAACAGTCTGTACTTGAACACAAGGTAGTCCTCTACCTGTTTACTAAGTGTGTCAGTCAGTGCGTCTCACAATGCCGAAGTTTTGTGAGGGATGCAAGGAAGAATATGACGGACGCAGGGCGGATTGTCTGTATTACAAAGATGATCGTGAGAACAATGAACAAAAGGAGAGGAGGAAAAGTGAACGTGAGGAGCGTGAAAAGGGAGCTCAACCGCCGGCAGCTACAGGGGGGCTCCAGGGGGAGCTTCAGCTAAGTCCACTGTAAAGACCGATCTGGATCAATCATTGCATGAGCTGGAGGATTTATCCGGTGTGCTGGAGGAATTTAACAAACTTTCTCTGGATTTAAATGCAAGGATGGCGAAAATGGAGGGCATGATGGCACAGCTGATGGCGTGCATTCCGGGAAAACAAGATGGCGCCCAGGCTTCAGTTCACCGGCGGAGCTTCAACTTCAGGTCCCCAGTACCGGGTCCCCAACCAGAGGTCCCACCTAGCAGGGTCCCAGATCCGGATGATCGCGGAGAGGATGTCGTTGATGCCGCTGTTATGGATGGCGCTGAATTGGAGGCAGGGATTGACAATCTGGGTGGAAGACTGATCCAGAATCTGAGTAAGTTTGATCTGAGAAGATTTCTCCCTGCTGCTGAGAGGAGGAAGCCCCTTCATGTAGATAATCCAGAGAAGTTGATCTATCTTCTCACTAGATTGATGGAGGATTTGTCTAGTAGGGGTTTTAATATCTCCGGATTGCTTCAGCATATCTCGTACATTTCGTGGATGGCCTCTACGGGCATATACGCTACGGAGGCCCTAGTAGAGTATGACTATGAGATGAGGGACAGGGCTCGTGAATTTGGGTGCAAGGCCTTTGTAGGGGGGGACACTCACTTGTCCAACATGTATCTGGGGACAAATGGCACAAAGGCCCACAGATACCAGTCAAGCAGGGGCTCCGGTTCTAGAGGGAGGAGCCAGGGCTACAACCAGGGGTCCGGATCAGGAAGACGACAACCCCTGACAGGCTGGAGAAGGGTCGCTTCAGGAAGGGGAATATGCTTTGACCATGCCCAGGGGCATAGATGTGATGGCTATAGGTACAGGCATAGTTGTACTTGTGGATCTAGTGACCATTCAATGCTGAACTGCCCCAATTTTCGTCGGGGTGCCGATAGGAATGGGGACCAAGGAGGCTCAGCGTGACTTCCAGAGCCAAACAAAGACTGTAGCCGAACGCCAAACTGTGAAGTGAAGCCGTCTACATGTCATATTGACGTGAATAACCACTGTTTACGTGACAATTGCTTGTTCTCGACACCTTTTGATACATGTACAAACTTTGTTGTTGATAATGATGGGGGCCGCCATGTTTTCCAGAGCCGCCAGCGCGATTCAAATTCCTGTGTACTTGGGGTGGGAAAATTTGATGAAAGTGTAACAGATTCTCCTGTAAATCTGTATGACGGTGGTTGTGAGAAATATTGTCGCCAATAATACTGTGTATTATTTGTCAGGGAAAAATGGGACTTGGTGTTTCTGGCGAAAATTGTACGATAAAATGTTACTCTGTGGGAATCGCGTTGAGCCATGTTGACGAGCCGCACGATTCCAATTCTTGCGTACTTGATCGAGTTAACTATGACGAAAATGTGGAAATGTACCCGGGGGCTCTCTACAATGGTTGGTGCGAAGAAAATATTGTTGGCAGTGATCCTGGCGACAAACTTTCTCGGGAAAAAATGGGGAAGATGGGTTCGGACGGTAACTGGTCGACAAAGTGTAACAATTTAGGAATCGCGCCGATTCGTCTTCAAGAATTTCAAAATGGCGGCGCCCGGGTCAAAATCACACGTGTTAATGATTCGTTATGGGAAACTTTACCGGATTATGTGAGTATCTCTTCGAATTTCACTGTATCAAATGGCTGTGTTGACAAATATAAATGTACTCGTCCCGTAGCCGCAGTAGAAGTAATCCCAGGGGGGTGGTTGCCCGTCTGGCAGACTTGTATTGATGGGGACTGTCACTGTGTGTACATTCTGGAAGGGGTGGAGTCTCAGTTGAGGCCTTGCAGGTTCGCTGCTAAGGTCTTATCCTTCAATGGTGGGGTGTGTACAGACGATATGAAGGTGTTGACAGGTGTGTACAGAGGTTTTCGTATTGTGGATCATGGCTGTGTTTGTAAATATTCCTGTAACAATTATGAGTCATTGTTGGGGTCAAAGTTCAAAGGTGACATGGGTCAAAAAATCAAACAGGAACTGTCAGAGGGCAAGGTTCGCATGGTCAATAAAAGGCCTAGGTGTGTACATGCTATGGGAGGTTAAAAAAAATCTGATGGTTCACTCAGACCTATAACCGACTGTTCAAAGCCTGATGGGGAAAGTATCAACAACTACATGGATGAAACTTGTGAAAAATGTCATTACAAATCACTTGATGATGTGGTGGAGTTAATTACTGCAAATAGTGCATGTGGAGTAACAAATATTGACAGTGCTTATCGTTCAGTTACAGTACTCCCTTCTCACAGAAAATTCCAGGGCTTCTGCTGGGATCTGGGGCAAGGTAACAGGTACTTTGAGGATCTTCGCTTGTGCTTTGGGTTGGCATGTGCCCCTTACTTGTTTACTTTGTTGTCTGACTTTGTAGTCAAAGTAGGTAGCCTCCCAGTGGGCACAGAACATTGAATCAACATTGATAAATGGTTGTCAACGTTGATTCAATGTTAATCCAATGTAGATTCAACGTTGAACTGAATTTTGTGCCCACTGGGCTAGGCCCATTTGTCAGCTGTGTCAACTATCTTGACGACTTCCTGGTGACTGACAGTACCCTAGAGGGCTGTCAGCATGCTCAAGATGAGTTGGGGGTCACTCTAGAAGGCCTAGGCTTCAAGGTGTCCCAAAAGAAATTGGTCCCCCCCCCTCTACAAATGTCAAATATCTCAGTATTATAATTGATACTGAAGATATGACCCTGTCTATTGGTCAGGACAAATTAGACAGGGTGGTTAAGGAGGTAACTGATCTTCAATGTGTCTCTAAGTGTAAGCGCAAGCGCTTAGAGCAGTTGGCTGGTCTGTTAGTTCACTGTGCGACCATGGTAAAAGGAGGTCGTACATATACCAGACGCATATACGACCTACTTAAATGTACTGATGGCCAACTTGAGGTGGAATTGGGTGAGTTAGTCAAGCTAGACTTGAGTTGGTGGGCTCACTTCATGGTCTACTTCAATGGCAAAGCCCGTGTCTTGAATGACCAGAGTCCCTGTTTTGAAGTGTTCACTGACGCATCTTCCAAAGTAGGGTTCGGTGCCCATTGGGATCAAGGGTACACTTGGGGCTTGTGGGATGGTCTTGGTCATAGATGTGACCATGAGTACCATCCCCCCAGGAGGACTATGATGACCATATCAATGAGAAAGAATTGTGGCCTGTCTTGGTTAGTCTTTCTAAATGGGGGGGGGGGGGGGTAGCTGGCGTAACTCTACAGTCCAAGTTACCACTGACAATACCCAGGTATTGGGGGTATTGCACAGGGGTAAAAGTAGCAATGCCACAGCAATGGCTTGGGCACGTGAATTGTTCTGGTCATGTTGTTTCTATAACATAAATATTCCCTGTAACTGGATCCCGGGAGTCGATAATGTGGTAGCTGACTCATTGTCTAGACTAGACAATCCTGACTGTGTAACTATTTGTTCAGCTACATTACCTGACTTTGCTACGTGTTGTTGTAGGATTGTCAGGACTGATCCAAGACTGGGAGGTTCTGAGGGAGAACGTGTCCGCGCATAACTCTCGTAAGGCTTATAAGTCAAGGTGGAAGCGCTTCAAGACTTTCTGTGAGGATCATCATTTATGCCCCCTCCCAGCTTCTGTGACGACTATGTGCCTATGTGTGACTCACTTATCAAAGACACTGACTTATTCTACTATCCGTAATTATATGTCATCAGTATGGCTATTACATGACATTGAAGGAGTACCACATCTTGACCCAAATTGCTACTTATTGAAAGAAACTTTGGCTGGTGCAAAGAGGTCATTGGGTTGTCAAGGGCGCCAAGTGGACCCCTTGTCTCCGGAGGATTTATTGAGAATTTATCACATATTGGACTTGACCGTCTGGTCGGAATTGATGCTCTGGTGTGCACTTACTTTATGCTATAGATGTTTGTTGAGAGCAGGTCATGTGACTGCCTCACCCCACACCCTCAGAGTCAAAGACTTGTTATTCAGAGGAGATGACATGGATGTGTTTATTACCAGCTCTAAGACAATTCAGTTTAAGGAGCGAGTCCTCCTAATTCCAGTATTAAATTCTGGTGACTCACCATTGTGTCCAGTGGGTCATATCAAATCCTACTTAGATAGGGCAGGGTTATCTAAGGAGGACCCATTGTTCCCCTTTACACTACTTAGATAGGGCAGGGTTATCTAAGGAGGACCCATTGTTCCCCTTTACATACCGGGCTTTTTGCACCAAACTTCAATCTACTTGTAAGCGAGCAGGTCTCACAGGAGATTATGCTATGCATAATCTAAGGAGGGGGGCGGCTACTTATCTAGCCTCCTTTCTTCCTCTTCATGAAGTCAAACGCTATGGTGATTGGAAATCTTTGGCTGTATTATATCACATTTCTGATAATTACAAGTGTTGTAGGATCAAAGATGTCTAAGTGGCGAGCCACTGGGGATCATGGTAATAGGCAAAAGTGTTGTTTGTTTTGACTTTTGGCCTTATCTTGTTCCCAAATGTGTGTCAGGAATTTAGGCAAAATTGTATCCATGTCCTTGTCATCCATGTCTATGTCATCCATGTCTTCGCATCATAGCCCTGGAGTAATATATGTATGATATCTAACTGGATAACAATAATATATTATAAAGCGGCGGCAAATGCTGGTACCCACGTAATACCCAAGGGGGCACCCCAAGTTGGCCCCACCTTGTACAGCCTCATGCTCTCTTAGTTTGTGGTAGCCAGCCGGTGGATACGGTTCTTTTTTTCTTTTTTGTTAATAAAGAGGCCTTATCTTGTTCCCAAATGTGTGTCAGGAATTTAGGCAAAAGTGTATCCATGTCTTTGTCATCCATGTCTATGTCATCCATGTCTTCGCATCATAGCCCTGGAGTAATATATATATATAAATATATATGTAAATATATATATGAATATATATATAAATATATATATATATATATATATATATATATATATATATATAATTATATATATATACCCCGGTAACAAATTCACGTGAATTCCCCCTGAATAACACGGGTTGAACTGGGGTCAGTCCCGGGAATAACCCGGTTTCTATTCCCGTGATATCCCGATTTCCCGTGATATCCCGGGATTTTGGTAAACAGGGCTGCATGGGTTCGAATCCCATTACAACCTCTCTGGTTCTAGGTAATTTGTCGTCCACTATTCATTAAAACTACAGCTACCATAAAAAATTACCCCTCACACTATATTTAACCACTTACCAATTCTACACCTGCATGACCTTAGTGGGAAGGGAACCTGCCACCCTCTGATCCATAGTGCCATGCTCTAGGCCCACACCTATCTGGGCTTGTATTTGGAGGGGTACATAAACTATGACCAATGGTGACTGTGCCATAATACCTAAAGTTGTTGGTAAACGAGAGCAGAAAAGACATGAGGGACCTTTTGCAATCTTCACATAGCTTAAAGGCATTGGCTACCTTATAGTTCTCACTTTCAGATTTTCCTACCATTGAAACAGGTTGGTCATGTATGTCTTGACTGTATAGAGATGACAAAAAAAAAACTTTACCATTTCTATTTTGGGAAAAATGGAGCCTTTCTTGTGTAAGTCCATTAAAATGGTTACAAATCAAATACAGACTTATTCAATTTTGTACAAAAGGGGTCATCCTAAAAGAAAATAAGGGGAAATTGTAAATTTATTCATATGAGAATTAATGTTTAAAATACAAGATAACAGGGACCTTTAGCAACCACGTAAAAGCTCATTAAACACAGACGTAGCAGTGCTGAATGCATAGGATACGTCTGGGTTAAATGAGCTACGTCGGGTTTACTAAAGGTCCCTATTCTCACTCTATCGGGAGCCTATATCATTTAGAATAATCCAAGTCACAGGCGTCCACTGAGCCGTGTTCTGGTAGAGATGGTCGGCATGGGTTATATAAGTGTAAAGGTCTGACACTGTGGTGGTTCGGTCATCCAGGTGACCACGTGACCAAACACTACATACAGCTAGTTCCCACAGCAATCAATAGATGTCACTAGTATAGGCCTGGTGATTGCTGTGGGAACTAGCTGTATGTAGTGTTTGGTCACGTGGTCACCTGGATGACCGAACCACCACAGTGTCAGACCTTTACACTTATATAACCCATGCCGACCATCTCTACCAGAACACGGGTCAGTGGACGCCTGTGATCCAAGTGGTACCTATACAGTCATGATTCCCTGTCTGGAGTAGGCCTCACGTTATCCTGCATATTAGGGACCTTTAGCCACTGCCTCAGCCTGACTCCTGAGGGGCGCCTGTGGTATGATACAGGTAGCCAGTGTGTATACCCTGAACTATGTCCCTACCTGTCACCACTGGTCACAGTTATGTACCTCTCTTAACACAAGCCCCGATAGGTGAGGGCCTAAAGCACTGCACTATGGATCTGAGGATGGTAGGTTCCCTTCCCACTCAGGCCCCAAATTTATCTGTGTTTGCATCTCTTTTGTATTGTTTTGTGCTAAAGAGGGTTCCATGGGTTCGAATCCCACTTAATTGGGGGGCCAGACTAAAAATGTGAAGGGGGGTTGGTGCGGTGACCAATACTTTGTCTCAAACATTTTTTAGGGTAATTTGAGGGTGCTGATTCCAAATCTGCCCTGTGTAAAGTGATATATTTGTCGCAACATTGACCTTCAAGTGATTGGAAATTTAACCAAATGCACTATTGGATTTAACTGCTATTACCCTGCTTAAACTGTTATTTGTTTATTAATTGATATATTTCATGTTGTAATGCAACCAGGATGATTTGACCATGTGTTATTGATGGGATCAGCATAGAATACATGTACAACATTTAAAAAAAACATAATGATATGCTATCTTTATATGCACACATTTAAAAGATTACACCAAAATCGTGACCTTTGAGCTTGAATTTGACCTTGTTGCGACAAAGATATCACTTTACACAGGGCAGATTCAGAATCAGCACCCTCAAATTACCCTAATACAACATTCAGATAAAGTATTGGTCTCCACACCTACCTAAAGTTAAATATCAACATTTGGTCTGCCTGGCCCCCCAAGTAACTACTAAAAGACCTGCATGGTTCTCCTGCATATGTCCTGTGTAAATCATTTGTAAATTTATATAAAAATATCCACATGCCTTACACCAGTATGTGCTGACCGAGAACCTAACCGACTACCTCCAGATGCATTGTCCCATGCTCTATGCACTCACCTACTGGGCCATGTGTTGAGAAAGGTACATGATATGTGACCCATGGTAACTGTGCCATGATACCAAGAAGAGTAGTGTTTGACAAGGAGGAGAGTTTACCGTCCTTTAGCAACCATCTAAAAGCCCATAAAATGCAGACATAGCCATGCTGAAAGTATAGGATACGTCTGGATTAAATGAGCTACGTCGGGTTTGCTAAAGGTCCCTACTATATCAACAATCAAAAACGTTTCATATGAATGTAGACTGGTTGAATTAGTGAAGACAGGGGATTCGAACCCACATCCTGCTGATTGGCTGTGGTAAATCCCTTGATTCTACAAGATTCTACTTGTAAAATCACATCTTCTAATCCCATGATATCACGGGAAATTTTGCTCACAGAATCCCCAAAAATTTCTAGGAATTTCTCGTGACTTGTTACCAGGGTAAACATACACAAAAAAAAGAATGGTGGTGTGTGTACATGGTGCTGTGTGTGTACATGGTCCCAGCAAAATAGTTTGACATAGTTTCTGGAACGTGCACCTTGTGTGACTGTTGTCCTATGTAACTTATTGCCACAATATGACAATATACACTATAGTATAAGAAGTGGCACATATTGACACAAATTGACACAAATTGACACAAATTGACACATATTCGAACAAATTCATTCAGTATTGTGTTATTTTAGATTTTTTGAAAAAAAAAGTGGAAATTCCGTTTGGTTTGTAATACTCATTATATTTTAAAGTTGGCATAGGGCACCATAGCAGGGATCTATTAGTGCAAATACCTGTATTGTGTGACACCAGGTGTCATCAAAGTTGATTATACCCCTTTTCCTGGATAAAAAGATTATTTTGCGATATACATATCTAAACAGGGTCCCACTGCATTGTGAATCAGACAATGCACCTGCCCTTCTATTAGGATTCATGAGGTATAGAAATACATGCCATGTCATTTTATTCAAAACACCATAAAGAGCTCCAGATGATAGACAGCTTTCCACTGGTCATCATATTTTGATAAAAGCCTGGCTATCTTCTGCTGCATATATGCGAACTATTATGTTGATGGTTGATATAGACCAGGTACCTATACTCATCAGCCCTATGTTGAAATGCTAGGAACCTGATTGAATGAGTTTCCACAAACCAGTGGTACACACAACAATAGTGTGCTATTACAACCTATGTCAATTACGGCTGACTGTAGGACTGCATTATTGCAGTATATCCTATATTTTAGCACACCATGTTAAAACTAAAAATACATCACTAAACGTTTTGGTCTAGGGTATAATATATTTTGTCATTTTGTGTGAATAAACGTTCCAGAAATCTGTGTGAATCTGTTCCATGGAACATAGTGTCAGTGTGTGTGAGTCTGTTCCATGGTAAAGATGTGATACAAAATGCACGGAATGAGCACACAGTTCCAGGGGTAAAACAAGGTGAAACAATTTGGAACTAATTTGCTGGGGTAGTGTGTGTAGATGGATGTGTGTGTAGATGGTGGTTTGTGTGTAGATGGATGTGTGTGTAGAAGGAGGTGTGTGTAGATGGTGGTTTGTGTAGATGGTGGTGTGTGTGTGTAGATGGTGCTGTGTATGTAGATGGTGTGTGTGTAGATGGTGCTGTGTGTAGATGGTGGTGTGTGTGTAGATGGAGGTGTGTGTGTAGATGGTGGTGTGTGAAGATGGTGTTGTGTAGATGGTGGTGTGTGTAGATGGTGCTGTGTGTAGATGGAAATGTGTGTGTAGATGGTGTGTGTGTAGATGGTGCTGTGTGTTTAGATGGAAGTGTGTGTGTAGATTGGGGTGTCTGTGAAGATGGAGGTGTGTGTGTAGATGGTGGTGTGTGTGTATATGATGGTGTGTGTGTAGATGGAAGTGTGTGTAGATGGCAGTGTGTGTAGATGGTGGTTTGTGTGTAGATGGTGGTGTGTGTAGATGGCAGTGTGTGTAGATGGTGGTTTGTGTAGATGGTGGTGTGTGTGTGTAGATGGTGCTGTGTATGTAGATGGTGTGTGTGTAGATGGTGCTGTGTGTAGATGGTGGTGTGTGTGTAGATGGAGGTGTGTGTGTAGATGGTGGTGTGTGAAGATGGTGTTGTGTAGATGGTGGTGTGTGTAGATGGTGCTGTGTGTAGATGGTGGTGTGTGTGTAGATGGAGGTGTGTGTGTAGATGGTGGTGTGTGAAGATGGTGTTGTGTAGATGGTGGTGTGTGTAGATGGTGCTGTGTGTAGATGGAAATGTGTGTGTAGATGGTGTGTGTGTAGATGGTGCTGTGTGTTTAGATGGAAGTGTGTGTGTAGATTGGGGTGTCTGTGAAGATGGAGGTGTGTGTGTAGATGGTGGTGTGTGTGTATATGATGGTGTGTGTGTAGATGGAAGTGTGTGTAGATGGCAGTGTGTGTAGATGGTGGTTTGTGTGTAGATGGTGGTGTGTGTAGATGGCAGTGTGTGTAGATGGTGGTTTGTGTGTAGATGGTGGTGTGTGTAGATGGTGGTGTGTGTGTAGATGGTGGTGTGTGTAGATGCCAGTGTGTGTGTGTGTAGATGGTGGTGTGTGTAGATGGTGGTGTGTGTAGATGGTGGTGTGTGTAGATGCCAGTGTGTGTGTGTAGATGCCAGTGTGTGTAGATGGTGGTGTGTGTGTAGATGGTGGTGTGTGTGTAATTGCCAGTGTGTGTAGATGGAGGTGTCTTTAGATGTGTGTGTCAGGTACAGAGTCAAGCTGGCACCACTTTGACCTCTGTCTCTGAGCGTCATTGCTGGCACCAAAGCTTCTTTGTGAAAGTAGTTCCGGTATGCTTGGTACTGTAATATCAAACATATGGATGAGTTGTGGGGCCCCTAAGTCTCAAAAAGCCCCTATCCCTCAAATATTTGTGGGATAGGGGCCGTTTGAGGCTTGGGGCACACCTGAAGTCCCTAAATATCAAAATGTCCATATTCCACAAATATTTGAGACATAGGGACATATTCAAACAGCCCCTATCTCACAAAAAAATGTGAGATAGGGGCCATTTGAGAGATAGGGACATGTCAGGCCCCTATCTCACAAAAGATCCCTATGTCTCAAAACCCCTATCCAGCAAAAGTATTTGTACCCAGTGTAATCAATTTTAACGACTATTTCTTTCTTCTGCAGTAATTAAACAAGAACACAATCATTCATGGCTCGGCCAAAAAGGAATGAAAGAAGGAGGTCCAAATTTTTTTACAAACAAAACTGCTAGTACATGAAGGTTGAAATTGAGTATGGCCGACCGCTTTGCGCTATAGTGAAGTGCAGGCTTTTTCACTAAAAGGGGGTGCAATATTTTTAGTCCCCCCCCCCTCAAGATGGGTCCAATCTTTTTGGGGTCGATTTTTACACCCCCTCCTAAACCCACCAAACACCCTGTAAACAATAAATGACCATTCTCTCTTCTATTTAGGGAGCGGTAATCTGTTATCAATTGGGGCGAGGGAGGCTGGTGAAAGGTTTTAACCACTCCTGAGGCAGGATGGGATGTTACTAATATCATATAAATGATCTTATGATTGCACATATTTAATCAACGGGGCACTTTTGAGGGATAGTGGTTTTTGAGGGATAGGGACATGCCAAAAATATTTGTGACTTACAGACTTCACATAGGCCCTATGTCTCAAACCGTTTTGAGAGATAGGGGCCGTTTAGCACATAGGGACTTCACCTGGTCCCTATATCTCAAACAGGCACATTTTGAGGGATAGGGGCCTTTTGAGGGATAGGGGCATCACATGGGTACCACGGAAAGACCCCCAAAATATAAGGGGGAAGTGATGCGGTTAAGGCCCCTCAGATACCAGTAATTTAGCTTGGATGCGTCCGAGGAGGTGCAAGGGCCAGCTTGGCGCATGGTCAGTACATGTCAAGAGGGTATTCTAGATGTGTAGATGATGGTGCAAATAATGAATATGAGGGGGTGCAAATTTACTGCTGCGTTTGCTTTGAAATCCGCGACGACGGCCTTACTATAGCTATCATTGGAGTGACTGTAGCTGGCCTAAGCAGCGTCTTGCCACATGAGGCTCTCTGAGCAGCTATAGGCAACACGATGAGCCAAGGTCTGTACATCGGGCAGTCAATGAGGCCCGGGTCGTACATCCAGCTTGACGTGACGTGAGCGGCATGAGCACATTTCTATTACAGGCGCCAGTCGGCAGTAGCAGGCTTAGGCGAATCCTTAAGGGCCGACAAGCTAATATTGGAGTGGGTGCTGGGGCCAATGAGTTTGTGTGATATATAAGCAAATAACTGACCGGCAAGGGCCAGAGGTTCTGAGCTGCTCGGCTAGGCGTATAGGGATGGGGAGTTTATCAACCAGGGCTGCTACCATCGGGAACAGGCCATGTGGAACCAGCAGTATGAGGGTGGGAAGGAGACTATAGTGTAGAGCTCAGCAGGGACGGTGGACACAGTTGAATGGGGACTAATAGGCATAGTGTTCAGCAGAGAGAAAGGGGGTACAAAAGAGCACATGTGTGATACGGGGGTATTTATAAGAGAACAGGAGGTTAGTCTGTTGGGAAGGTGAAGGGGGCGAGGCATCTAACAGAAGCAAAAGTAATCGTACATTTGGCGAGGCTTTAATTGGTAGGGGAGTTAAGAAAACGTGGTGGGAGCTGGCGCTGTTACATTTGGGAGTTGGCGCTGTAAAGGCTAATGTGATGGGTAGTATTCTACGTGGTGGCCTGCAGGGTACAAAGGCTGATGTATGAGCCCCTATAGCCCGGCTGGTGGGAGGCGCCGGACGGCCAAACTTACACTACATCATTTCTGGTATGACGTGAGAAGTAAGGGGATAGGTTTATCATGAGAGTCCTTCAGTAAATCAGGATAAAATGTGGATTCAATATAGTATTGATGACTGTTTGAAAAAGTCACTTGACTAATGCCAGCTATTAGCTCGTTATTGACCAATGATGCATGACAAACAATGCATTTAAAAAAGTATATTCTGGAGAACAGGTTCTTATTATCGGGCAGATTGTCGCTCTGAGCGAATGCTGCCTTATACATTTATGTATGCTCCAATGAGAAAGATGCATGATACTTGGGTAAGGCTCAGAGGTCAAGTTATTATATTTGCATATTACGTTATCATATTTAATTCATAAATACAAGTCACCCGTTCAAAGGTTGCAAATGTTCCTGTAGCAATAGTACATGCTGAAATAACAGTATGTGAAGTAATAGAAGTAATAACAAAAAAAAAAGGACTCAGCCATGCCTCCCTCCTGGGTGACCCCGACCTTATTGCATACATATAGGCACCAGTCTTGCCTGTCATTACCTGGGAACATGTAGTGAATGCCGAAGGCCTGGAGAGGCATGCATATGTAGAGCCGCACACGTCCTATATGGCGTATTATATGCCCACGTCCCATATACTACCATGGAGATGGGGTAGCAGGGAGGCAGAGGGGAGCAACATGAGGTTATGTATTGGTGCAATTATTCACACACACAACACAGGGGCGTTTTGTTATACCCACCAATGTCAGTAAACCATTTGTAGGACGTCATCTGCATACCTTAACACGCCCCCTTACACCCAGCCCACCGTGTTGCACTCTCCTGTCCACACATACACCTTACATTGCACACTGTCCAAAATGTACCATCTTCTCTACTGTAAACTGACTGTACATTTTACTGCTCATGTAGGCCTACAGTAATACCGTAGTATACACTGTAAAACTAGACTCTACCGCTCAACTACACTAATTAACAGTGTAGGTATCATACTGTGGGGGAAAATGGGACTAATCTCATTTTTTTACTCATTTACTCATGAACATTCATATGTATGACGATAATTCGGGTTTCTCCGTATACATGTGCGGCCATGTTACATGTAGTTCTGAGCTCGGAACAGGTTGTATTACAAGAGCAGAACCAAGACCTCACGAGAGTATCTGTGTCAGTCTACACACAGAAAATGCTGGAACAGGTCCAAATCAGGTAGATCGCTATATATTCAATGTACTTTATATCTGACACCAAAGCAAATCTAATGCTAAATTCGTAAATAAGTAGAATCATAATGTAAAACTGTATTTGGATTATTTATCAGCTGATCAATTTAAACTTAGAAATGGACGTGTTGTAAAAAATTGCTTATTCAACGTTGTTGTCATGTGAAAGTGGCAACCTCTCCCTCCTCTGTTATCCAATGGTAACAAATATCCTCTTGATAATTGATTTGCATATCATGATATAATTATTTCAATTTCAATTCAAAATGTAATTCAGTATTTTCTCCCAAAATCTCTATAAGGCCACCTTTTATTGATAACTTGGATTACGGGCACTCAGAGCAAATATTTTGGGGGGCAGGAGGGGGAAAAAAAGCTGCCCATTAGTACTGAAATTTTCAAGGGGGCGGGAGGAAAAAAAAAAAAAAAAGAGCATGGAAAAGTCTTCTTTTGGCTATCAAATGAGGGTATATTGAGAAACATTCCCAAATATCCCCCATTTTGAAGGCCTAAGTCTGGGTGTTTGCTAGTCAGCATGTACTTTTTTTTTCTGCTAAAATTCTCAAAAAATCCCAGCGGAGGGGGGTAAAAAACAATTATTTTTTTTTTTGCAATATGCCAAAATTCTCATCGGCGGATCCGTAATCCAAGTTATCAGAATAAAACGGCCTAAGACGCGGGTTTCAATATGTTGACTGGTGCTTTTCATGAGACATCCATAGGAGTCCAAATAATATTCTCATCCGTTTGTTCCTAAGAAGTATATAGATAATCCAGATATCCTACACCATTCCAATACCTAAGCCCCCACACTGGTCCCCATAGCACCCAGATCCCGTGAACACCCCACACCTCACGCCCCTTTGGTGAAATGTAGTCGGCTGTGATATGCCATGCACGCACGTAGCCCAAATCCCACGCCGTATATCCGGTTTCATCCGGGGGTCCCTGCGGCCCCTACCACACCCGTCCCCCTACCCAGCCCTACAGGTCCAACATGACAGACATGCGCACACCAACATCCCTGATGCCGCCCTCTAGGCTCTGCACATGCGCAGCACACTTTTACATCGTGGCACGTGATTTCCGGTGGCGACCGGAAGCGGAAACCAATGCATCCTCACTAGCGTTTGTCATCATTAGTGGTGCTGGTCCTCACGGGGTATAGGGTTAGATGGTTGGGGTTAGTATATGGACACCATTCTGAGCAACCGGCTGTACACAAGCGTATAAAAAGCCTATTTACTTGCTTCTTTCCATTTACTATTGACGAAACCATCTATCATATGATATTATGTACAATGTTTTGACACACAAGTAGCCTATTCCCCACACTTTAAGAATTTACGGCTGGGATTAACAATCTTGTCTTATTGGTCTACCCAGTGCCACTATCAGGCGGCGAAACCAGCTGGGCCCGACCCCTGTCGGAGGGTAGCCGACGGGCGGCTCCTCGTGCCCATAAGCCGACATGGAGAAGCCCTAGGGTGTCCAAAAGATATTTGTACTTAGCACTGCTTGATATACCTGTCATGCCAAACTAATAGTCTGTTTTCCTCTTCCCACGAAGACATGAGTCAGTGGTTAGTATGTCATTGAAGTGAGAAAAATGTATGTATAACACCTCCCATCAAAAGCAAAAGGCCAAGATGACGATACCAAAGAGAACGGCATTAGCATATGAATGCACCCTGGTTCATCGAACATTTCTATTTTCCGGCCTAATATTGATCAGCATCTTCATTTTAGTTCCGACTGCTACCAAGTTACCCGACTCGGACAATACTATCCCTTTGTATACCGCCATTATCTATAAATCATGCCCTCATCATGACAACCCAGCAGTTTGCTATATTGGCCTACCTACGTCAATACAATAGGATTCATTTTATGTAAATATAAAATTTACCAGATACTACTTCGCACCTGCTATGTAGTCAGTAGAGAACAACTCCCTTACATACCTCTCCATACTATGGGCCTCTTCATCATCCAGATTATACATCCCCTACACCACTCACTCTACTCATAAGCTAACAGCGATATAGCCCAGCAAATCATCCATCTTGGCAATCTTACATATATATTCGCAAGTTCCCTGAGATATGCGTGGACGCTATATAAAATCCACTCAGCTATATCACAATATAAAACCCTTAACGATAGTATTTGACCCAGTGGGAGGTAGATGCAGCACTCCCTATTGAACTATGTATAGCTTTCCTATAGCTCAAATCCCACGACACAATTTACACTGAAGAATTTCTGCAATGCAAAAATTTGCTGCGATATGGGGACTTTCCTCAACATTACAACATTACGTTACTATAACAGGGAACTATAACTGCTAAGAATTAGTAGCGATTTAGGCATTAACTAACATCTAAATATTCAGATATTTTTCCTTGCTTCAATGAAAGGTTTCTACAATCTAGCATTATCTGTTGCACTTTGAGCATATTGACATGTAATTGTGGATATATTGCAATGTCTGCTTCCTCCACAGTGGGGGGGGGGGGCAATTCATAAGTTTATACGACACAGAAGGCCACTTGATTGCTACGACTATTGCTGATCGTCTAGGTGTCATATATGCTATGCCATTGTAAACACAAATACCTAGCTTGGACGTAAATCTAAGTTTATTTAGAGTGTAAACTACGTAATTTTACAAGGCTTATAAACGTCAAAAGGTGAAGGTTTATTTACGTTCAATGGACGTTTAAGTTCTATTTGCATTTTTCTACCTCATTCAAACGTAAATTTACGTTGAAATAAAACCTGAATTGATGTAAAATGTACCTTTATTCAATGTATATACATACTATTTATATTTAGCTATAGAACTGTGCCATTGATGTTTACATCACGGATTTCATTGATATAGATAACTACTATAGGTTTTTTTTAGGTTAGATTGGTTCAACCTCAATATTTCCCTTTTGCAATACCTCGATAGACACAGCATTCCAATCAGTAAAGCAGTTTAATACATATATATCATGCAGTTTTCTCATCTACTCCTATCATAGGAATGTGCAATGATATTTGGCTGATATATATAAGATCATATAAAGAACTTTACCTCATTCCAACATAGATAAACATAGAATAGTTATGTTTATTTACGTCCGAATGAGGTAGTAAAACATAAATCACATTAAAAATGTTTGTAGAACGTCAATAACCCTTCACGTTTTGACGTCCACGAACTTGCAAAAAATTGGTTGGAAGCAAACCTACACAAACCCCTTAGCTACATTGGAATTACGTAGTGTGTTTACAGTGGCCTACGTTACCTCTTGAATAAGGCTGGAGAAAATAAGCACACATACAACCAGCTTATCTCATACGACTAGCTTATCTCAAGAAATCAGAGAATGCTGTCATAGAAAAAAGAGGTGCATTTCAGTAGAAAATCGTTGCAAATTTCCGATCTATCATATCGTACAAAATGCCTATATAAGGCAGTTGTAAGGTCAAGAATGGCCATCGAACATGGGGTAGGGTGTTCAGGCCACTTCCATATATTGCAGAAAAGATGTGTTTTTCGTGCATATCATATAGGAGAGATCTTAATTAAGAGAAAGTTGAAGGAATTATCATTTTAGTCCCACTATAACCCTTTCAAATTGATTTCTCTTTGCAAAAAGCAGGGTGTTTTGGTAGGACAAGAGGGCCCTCCATTTCCATGTAGTGGATTGGGTCATAAATGGCCCTCCCCTGCCTGAGTGTGATTGGTGGTGATGCAGTTGCAGTGCAGGGTAACTTACATAGGGAATGTACTACGTCTCATAAAAGGTAGCTCCACATATGTGTAAATCCGGGGGCTAATTACATTCTAATTACTTCAGCATTCAGGTAATATATGGTAGACATACATAGCATGTAAATATACGTACCTACACTTTTAGATTTGTCTATTTTAAAGGTGATTTCATGTTATTTATAACGGATTTTGCTGTAAACCTGATTCTGGGAGTCCGTTTTAAATGTAGGATGTATCTAAATATAGGCCTATATTTTAGTAATTAAATGAAATCAATGCTAAATCAATTGCCCAAATAGCCTCTCCCGGAAAAAAGTAAAGCGTGTTTCCTGAAGGGCTTCTTAATTACACTGCCAAGACTGTGTGCCTGTACTCACAGCACATTCGACCTAGTTCCCACTTACTCATTGGTATAAAACCATTATATAAAATGCATAGAATCTATGAAGACTTCATGAATATTTAGCTGACTGCCATAGCTTACCATTGGTATTCATATATATGTATATTGAATATAGCAAAGTATCATAAATGGGAATTTTAATTGGAGGAGGCGGGAAATGTGCAAGTGTCTGTGCGGTGGCAGAGCCGTCTGAACGGCCTACATGGGGTGACTGAAATAGCCTCAGATGTCATCTCAGCCAGCAAGAAAAGTTGATAACGGTTTATTTTGAACCAAACCAAGATGTAATCACTGATAATGACATGTCATCTATCTTGTAAGAATAAGCGCCTCATAAAATCACAATAATATACTTTTTTTTGAAAATCATAATTTAACTACTTCCCCCTTAATCGTATAGTGTTGGTGATATTCAAATGTACCTTCTATAATACAGAGGTATTTTCTGTTACAACCACATAGAAAGAAGTCAAAAGGGAGTCCAGGCTTGCCTCCAGAATGACTTCATATTCTGACTCTCTTTTCTGACTCTCTATTCTGACTCTCTTGATGAAAGGAGTCGGTACCTGACTCCCTTAAAAGGGAGCTATGTGACTCCCCTAAGAGAGCCCAGGTTTTGCCTCCAAAATGACTCCCTTTTATGATTCCCCACCACAATTAGAGTCCAGATCCATGCACAGGGAGTCATTGAATCACGACTCCCTTTGTAGAGAGGGTCGTTGAAGGTTGGCTCCTTTGGAATAGAGAGTCACATTGGTAATTTCTATTCCCTACCCCTCTGCATCCATTCCGATAGCTGTCCCCTAGCTGCTCTTTCTACATTATTTTGGTGCAATGCCTCACAAGGAGGAGGGATCTCAGAAAGATCCCTCAGTGCACATTAGTTATTATAATCTGAGCTTTTGTAGTTTAACTTTATCATCTTTCTACAAATTGGGTGTCTATATCTAATGCATTATGCTGATGCTACAGTTATTTATGTTTATTTCATGAAATGTAATTCTGACATCAAATCTTGATGTTACAATCTTAGCATCAATATCAGAAATTACATGGATCTAGAGATCTGTGCATACAGAATAAGGCAATTTTAAGTATAGTGCTACCACCTAGCAGGCTTAATCTCACTCTCTTTTTATAGCCTGGACTCCCCTTGTAACTCAGATTCTTCTCTCGGTGCACCCTTTATTGGGTAGTGGTAAGATTAGGAAGAGGGACTGTGTCCTATGATTTAATTATGAAATGCACTTCTATTTTCTGTACTTCAGCTATTTTACTCTTTGACTACTACTAGGTGAAACCTACAATTTGCACACTTCTCCCTACAGACATACTATTTTGTGATCGTAGCCTTACTGACCTGTCATACATTGTTATGAATCGACACTCTGGCTATATGGCAGAGATTTAGTGTTTGGCAAGGCTCCCAAATTGCAGGCTCAGATTGCAGAGGTTTTGGAGGCATAGAAAGCATCATGGGATTTGAGCTTAACCTTTATACATCCATTAATTAATATCTGGATTCCTCTTCACTATTGATTCCATTAGCCGTATAACATTTTGTAATTTAGATTTAGCTGATGGCCGAAGAAGGATAAATTAATATGAACACGTTTGTTTTAAAGTATCATGGATCGGCTCCTGTCTAATGCAAATGCAAATGCCTCAAGGGGTATCAATTATATACGGGCACCTATGCCTATGTGTATAGACTTTTGGTGGCGCTATACCACTGGCGGTAGTATATAAGCAGGCGTCATTCCCTCCATCAACAGTTTGTTTATAGGCTCGTCCAAAGCTCACATTTTTTGTGGCACCCTATTTTAATGTTACGACCTTACTTCTGAGGGAATAATCAGGTGCTCGATTCATAAGTTTCTACAACATAAAGGGCTATTTTACTGCTACAACCATTGCTGATCGTCTAGGGGTCATTTTGTGTCAAACCTACGACAGCTGAATAACAGTTCTAAGGGTGGAGAAAAATTACCACTCTTACGACCAGCTCAGGGGCGTGGCAACCGGGGGGGACGGGGGGACATGTCCCCCCCCCCCCACTTTTGACCAACCCAAAAAAAGGTCAAACCTAGAAGGTCAGTTAAAAAGGGGTCAAAAAGGGTCAAAATACCCCTCAGTCCCCCCTACTTTGAAACTGCTTGCCACGCCCCTGCCAGCTTATCTCATTCGACTAGCTTCTCTCATGAAAATTGTAGAATGCTGTCGTACAAAGAAAGGGGTGCATTTCAAAAGAAAATTGGGGCAAATTTCCCAATTGTCCTATTGCACAGAATACCTGTATATGGTGGTTGTAAGCGAGAAAATGCCCATTTCACAACATACAGCTGAGACAGACTCTAAAGTCATCTCAGGCATCTAAAAATTCTTTAATAATGGTTTGTTTTGTACTAAACCAAGATGTTATTGTTATGTCTGATATTGACATGTATATCACGTTGTGGAAATGTGTGCCTCATAGATTCACAATATTACCCATTTTTTGAAAATCTTTATTTAACTATTTACCCCTAAATCGTAGTATGTGTAATATTCTTATGTCCTTCTACAATACAGTAATTTATTTTTAGATTACTTATTGTTAGAAACACCCTTTGCTGGGTAGTGGTATAATTATGTTATGGGCATGTGTCCTACGATCTCATTGTGAAATGATATCAAATTATTTGTACTACAACCTTGGATGAGCTGTTGGACATTGTTATGAATCGAGCCCCTGATAACTATTTAAAGCCTTGATACTTGTAGTATTTGATAGCTCTGCTGAGCAATGGTCATCAATAAAGCTACTTGTTGCATTCGAAATCCGATTGAAACCTATGTCCGACTTATACATGTACTTTCTTCTTTCTTGTCCGCTACATTATCAAGGTTATTTGCAATACAAGATATGTATGTATATGTTGTAGTACCAAATCCCAAGGGAGGAGGTCTGTGGGATGTTCCACAAGGGGACAATTGATACAATTTATTTTTCATGTTTTTTAAGACCAACTTATTATCACCCAATGTTAATTTTAACTTGGTGTTTCACAAGATTCAATTGTATCTATGGTTGTATACTTAGGCACAATTGTATATACTAATACGGCTTGTGAAACACCAACTTAGACTAGCATTAGGTAAAGTAAGTCAATGTGAAACAGTTATATATTCGTTGTATCTTCGTTGTAGCCCACACAAAACCGATTTACATCTTCGTAGTATACCTTTGTGAAACACTTTATACCAGTATACAATTGGTAAAACCAAATGTTGGACTTACTAATGATATGGACCTACAATTAATTATATACCACCACCCCCTTGTGAAACAACCCACTGGGTGTTGTGTTACTCTACACCTAAGGATAAAACGTCTGCTAAGTGTACAGATGACCGACTACTCCTTATCATGCAACACCTGTCTCAAATCCACTGGGAGCACCATCAGTAATTGGTAAATAATGGCTTTAACCTGTTCCCCTTCCTGGTCTAGGACAGCGGCTGTGCTAACAATGCTGTTAGTTCCAACAGCAGAGGAAACAACAATATCCATCAATCACTCCTTCTCCACCACCTACCTGTGTAATTACTGTCCTCAGAAACACGAGGACTTAATGCCCACACCAATCTGTAAACCTGCCGTCACGCTGAGAGGCACCTCCATAGGTGTCCTGGTATCTGGTGGCGGGCAAAGCCCTGTCAGTCTACCTTAGGGGAGGCTGACAGGATCCCATTATCTACTTTGTGATCAGAGGAGACAGGCTGTCACAATAGCGAAATCGTAGACATCCAGCCGAGGTAAATTCGATATTGGATCATGTAATATTAGTCTGGGCCACTAGGTAAGCATAAGCTTCAGGCATTTCACGGTAGTACTTATAACTTACATCCAGTCATGGCTGGCACTACTCTAGCACACCATAACAGATAACTAAGTCAATGTATCATCCGTAAACGTTGTAACCCCTTGAAACTGTCCCATACTGCTGCAGTATGCAATGCCCTAGAGAGGGCGTGTATACTGAATCCCACCGTCTGTCAAATACAACATCAAGCATGTATACGACTCATAAGTTATTGGTGATTAGCAATTGCAGTTCGAAAATCTTGCCTAAAGCATTGCAAAAAATAATGGCATTTTATATTGATAGTTAAGGGCTCTCAACAGGTTCGTTAAAATTAACACATATATATATATATATATATATATATATATATATATATATAATGCATGTATTATTTGACACAGATATATTGAGACTATACATATTATACACCAAATTTATCATATTTAATATTGCTATCAAATTAGTTCCATTTTAGAGGGTTTCAGAAGCCATTGAGTGCAATTTTTTCTTAGAACAGCATTATAGGATGGAGTCCTTAAAGTGGCATTGTCCGATTTTTTTCATATTTTGAATTCTACTTAAATTTGTTCAAACTGTAATTATGATATCATATTTGGAGGATGGGGCACAATAAAATATCATTTAGGGACAATATAGCAGGCAATGAAGAGGGTCCGATGAGCACAGGTATAGCCTTTTACAGTGTATTTTCAATGGTGGACTTATAGCTTGCACTCCAAAAGTCTTAAATTGAGCATAAAACAGATAATTAGCTGAAATCTAATCTAGATTCTTGGGAATAATGTTTAATAAAATAGGTAGGACATGAAGTATGGCTATATTGAACATTCTGGCTCATTTTTAGGGAAATTAATTTTTGGGCCCTAATCATTGGACTATGCCACTTTAACCCCTTCACTAGCTATTTTAACTACATCATTAGCAGTCATATCTAAAGCAGAAACATGGATAGTGTTTAGATGGACAGCTACAGCCGTCATGTTTTTATTGCCATCCAGCTTTCATCCGTGCAGCACCCTATCTTGTTAGTCACATATACAAACACATCACGATGCTAATTAAATGTGTGTTTTATCTTATCGTGATTAAGGTGCAGTAATAACTGACAGGCTTCACCGATGAGGTCTAGATGCAAAGCTCGTGGAGTAATGCTCTGTGGAGCAGTGTATCAATATTATATTAGTCATGTACATCTTCCACTTCTGTAAGATACTTAACCAATAATATATGGATAACAGGCACACTCGGGCCTATATGCGTATATAACGCCCGAGGTGCGAAGCACCGAGGGTGTTATATACGTATATAGGCCCGAGTGTGCCTGTTATCCATATATTATTAGGTTTATTATACGATTTTTCAACTCAAATGTGTTTAATTACCTGAAATTCGTCCTAATTTGGCCATTTTGAAGGATATTTACATGGACTATATCGAGCAAGGAGGGTGCCATGTTGGTTTTGACATCCTACCAACCTGATCGCTGATTGGTGGAGTTAAAACGGGACAGCCAATGAGAGGACATGATACAAAAAGGCTCTGGCACCTGAGCGCGGGGGACATTCGTTAGATAGACTGGAACCTAACCAGCGTTTCCCCTACCGTGTATCATACCAGCTGTGGCCGAGTGGTTAGCGCGTTGGGCTCACACGCCGAGGGTCCCCGGTTCGATCCTGAGGGGGGACGACGTTTTTGATTTTGACATCCCATATCCGATATAGGGGTGGTCGGCGCCTGCCCACATTATGTTTTCAATCTCCAACACTGAGTCCAACATAGAATTTGTAAGGGGGCCAGCTTGGGGCGCGGTGCAAGCCTAAGTTTTAACCAGCGTTTCCCTACGGTACCACTGTAACATGGCCAGGTAGGCATGGGCGCTAGCGTTTACGCCTCACACACCAGAGGCCCCCGGATCGAATCTGGGTGGAAACGTACCATTTTTAAAGTGCCTATATGTATGTGAAAAAAGATCCCTAAAATTATTTTAACGAATAGGTAAGTAAAGTCCAACTACTACCTTTATAGTAAAAAAATAATTATAAAAAAAAATTGATTTTAGGAGAAGTTATAACAAAAAGTGTAAAAATTGCTGTATCTCTGTTAATATAAGAGCTAGAGGGCTGAGAATGTGTCTGTAGACTTCTTGTTTTACCCCCTTCAACTGTATGGCCAACACGGTATAGTGGATAGGGCGTCAGACTCGCAGTCTTGCGGCCTCGGGTTCGATCCTGCTACGTAATGCATGATTTTAACTAAGTCAAAATTTGGAACGAGCAGTGCCTGTTATCGTGTGATAACAGAACTGAGTTATCCAAAAAAAGCACGATCAGAGCCCCAATCGTATAATAAAGCATAGTAATGGCTGTATCAACAATATAAAGATCCCAGAAAAGGTCAAAGTTTATGTCGCCTATGTACATGGCAATGCTAGCATAGCCCACAATGTCCATGGACACGGCGCACGGCTATGGGTAGAGACTTTTAGTATCTGAAAAGCCCTGGTGATGTTGACTCAAAAGCGAGGTTACTTTAATATATAGACTGCAATAACCGAAAGGATTTGCTAGGTCAATATCCCTCGCATTCCCCTGACCTTGATATGAGGTTCCTTGACTTGGAATTGCACAGGGAGTAACGTATATCTGTTCCCCACCGTTGTATGTTTTTTTAAATAATTTGCAAAGAGTTTTATTGTTACATAATTTGATACAGATCCTACAGGTATGCACTGGTGACATAGTAACACTCACCTATGTACATCACAATGCTGCATGTGGCCTCAACGTGCCTCGGGCTCACCACGTCGATTCAATTGATTGAGAACGTATTTACACAAGAGTCGGAATTGGACATTCCTTGATCTGACCATCCCAAGTATAAAGGTTTCCTGCTAATACCGCAATGCACTCTACACAATCCATATCTGCACTGCGAGATGGCGTCCGGGTGGAAGCCTTGTAAGGAGGTGGATAGTTCCGCTGAGTACTAAATCATTAACGACATTGATTCACATAGCCTATCCCTCTGCACTTTCTTCCTGTCGACTCATAGCAGACAATTGCTCGGTGCTCAACTTTCTGTAAAATCTGATTCCATCCGGATTGATTTAAAGAGGCATTCTTTCACACCTCTCTTGGCAATATGAAGGGCTACAGATAGCATCACTAAAATCATTAAATCGTTGAGTGTTTTTCCAGTACCTCCCGGTGGTTGCCAGGGAAAGGTTTCAGCCATGATATTTAGTGATGTTAGAGCCTGGGCTGCTTCTGCATATATATCTATCATTTTCTGCGGAATGGACAGCTGGGCATCCAGGTGTGTACAATCCATCATCGCCACACTATAAAACCATTTAAATGTAAATTCATACAAGCAGTGACGTAGAATACGGTCTAGGCATTTACCAATTTCGGCGTATAATGTACCTCAAGATGACACAAATTCGTTTTCCGAATCATTATCCATATGCATAGTGAGCTATTATTGTGGTGTATCTGTTAAGGCCTTGACACTGTCCAGGCCTTAATATATCTTACTGCCAGGTCCACAACAACCTCACTTTGGGTTGGTATGATTAAGATTGCCTCTAACAGCCTCAAAAAGCCTCGATTCATGGACGCCAATGGGCATGTATGCCCCAACAAGTTAACAACAGCCGAAAACACCACCACACTTCATTATTCGATATAAACCTATATCGAAGACTAATTACACAATTTAGACCATTTGATTCAAAATCATCTATCACTGATATCTTAGATAAGAGAATGCCCCCCTCCCATTTCTCAATTCCGACCTTTCATGCCTACTCCAAGTACCCAGTGCCAAGGACCAATCAGTAGGCAGTTGGGCCAAAAATAGAAATATTCAAAATATTAATACAATATTTTTTTTGATAGCTAGATATCATGCAGAAATCAACTTGTACTCTATAATAATGATGTTTAGTGAAGATTTAGGGGGGGGGTTATTGGAAATTTTTTATGGATTTCGTGCTGTCCAGTGTCTGTCAGTTACCCCTTTTAGAGCAGTGTCCGCAGTACAGGTGGGCAACACAGCAGGGGTACTCACTGGGTAGCCACAGGGAGCAGGGAGGGCCGTCACACAGGCTGCACAGGGCCTGGTCTTGCCATGCCCCAGTCAGTTTTTCTGTGGGGACCACTTTTTATGCCATTTGGAGGGAAATGGAGGAATAGATAGAGCTAAAGTATTAATCTTTATCACAAAAGTAAGTTATATAGAATATGTTGCCATTCTTCTAGACTCTTCTAGCAATTATTTAAGGAACAGTGGTTGTTAGAAATTCACGCTATATTTGTGACTCAATGGCTTACAACTACGCTATAAAAGTTACATATATAGAAGGTATATTGTGTCTACTATATTCTCCCAAGAAATGGCGCATTTATATCGAAATTAGACCTTCTTTTCCCCTGAAGGCTGGGACCATGTCTGCCCTGTATGTTGCATGGCCTAGCCCACAATGCCAATATTCTCAGCAGTACCAATAAGTAAAATGTGTGAATTTAACTAAAGAAATGTTTATTAAACATACATCTTAACAATGTGGAAAGAAGAAGAATGGATGTTTCCAACAAGGTAAGACGAATTATAAAGAACATAGCATAACAGGTAAAATAATGCAATACAGTATGCCCTTCTTTAGCACTGTGACAGATAGGGAGTAGCCAAACAGGCCGGTCGCCGAACAGCCTACAATCAGAAGCCTCATCAGATGTGCTTGGAGAGCACGTAGTTCCAGCAGGATACAAGCTTTTGTTGACAGCAGTGATGTTAGATGAACACACTCAGAAAAGTCAGCGTCATTTTCGCTAAAACCACTCTTTCATGAAAGTCAGGCAGTGTGAAGTTCATGCTGACAACAATGATTTTCGATGAAGCTGACACCGACAACCATTTTGTTTTTGTTTTTTTCACAACGGTGACCCTTGTCAGCTTCCGTACTTATGAGACATATAGCCTCTAGAGTTGGGTTCTTGGGTACATGGCAACGGTGGCAGGGCTAGTGCAGTATCAGCGAGCCCGGCTGTAGATGGGTCTAAACATCACTCACTGGTCACACGTCCATCTGTGTGCCATATGGCCAGGGCCGGACGGATGCCACATTCATCTACACTGTGGTCCATAGCGGATGTGGCTCCCCTCCAAGGAGGTCTTCGCATAGTTAGGTTCACTAATAGTCGTGGTCGGCCAATCCTCAAAGCTACAGTTAGTCCCTGCGTCTTCCCGCTGATCCCTACTCACATCATTATACACATGACCTTCTATAAACAGATCCATCTGATCACGTGACCTCCACCAATCTTCATTTCCATATATGGAGGGAGATGGGGCCAGCAAGAATATAGGGAAACGTTGGTATTTGAACATTGCTGCCAGTGGGGTGTTTCACAAGGAGAAAATAGATCCAATTAATTTTACATGTTTTCTAAGACCAACTTAATATCACTCAATGTTAATTTTATCTTGGTGTTTCACAAGTTTCAATTGTATGTATGGTCATATGCTTAGATACAATTGAAGATAATAATGCGGCTTGTGAAACACCAACATACGACTAACATTTGGTAAAAATAAGTCAACCTTAATAACCATGTAGCATTAATCTTAAATACGCTCCCCTTGTATGATGATCACATAGGATCAACATAAGTGTTGTTTAAATGTGTATAACCAGTTTATTTTCATGCTGAATAAACAGATATTTGCAGGGATTCTTTTGTGTAGTATGACACGTGAAAAAATATGTAAGGAAAATATTAGCGGGCATGGTATGAGCTCCACGCTAATATGCATTGTGAAACACTCATACATTAGTTGTATCTCAATTGTAGGCCAAAGACCCTGACTTAACATCTTGGTTGTAGACCTTTGTGAAACACTTTTTATAAGCAGTATACAATTGGTACAACCAAATGTCGGTCTTAGTGGTTTTATACAATTAACACCTCCTATAGAAACACTTATTCTACAATTAATTGTATGTCCCCCTTGTGAAACACCCCACTGACACTGTCACAGTCAGTAATATCACCAATGGCACGACACTCTGTCTTCACACAGGCCCGTAACTAGCCCTCTTAGCGGGGTGGTTCGTTTTTCGATAAGGTGGAACTAGATAAATCTAAAAGCGGAACTTGGTGTTTTCTCATGAAAAAAGATGCAAATAGCAACTCGATTTGTACACAAAACTATGGGCGATATTACACAATTGATAATGCTCTCATAGTTTACCCTCTGGAGACCTTAATAAGTGTCCGATTTACAAGCCGTAAATAGAGCTAGTAATCTCCACTTTCAGTCAAGCTAGGGCGGAACTCTTTTGGTCTATCAGGGCCGTTGGGGGGGGGGGTTCGTTCGAACCGTTTGTGGGCAACATTCATTTTACCCATTCAGTTTAGATTTGTACTTACATCCTTGAGCCACCAATGTGGCCCATCTCAATTTCTTTGGTGAATCCCTTCGGGAAGGGTTGATTAATAACCCAAGAAAAAATGTCCAATCGTCTGAGCTTGCTAGGAAATGTGGCTCTTGAGGACCAAATGAATGCTAAAAATTGAGGTAATAAAGAAGGTAGTGATTGGAAAATACAACCAACGGGCGAACAAACAAGACGAGAAATGGTGTTCTGGAATATTTATAGAGTATGTGGACAAGGTTACAGATAAAAGGTTGAAGGTGAAGCATGGCGAGACCTACAGATATAGGTCTGATGAGCCCTCCCTGAAGTCCCTGAAGTCCCTGAAGTAGGCAACTCCCGTCATGTGCCTCAAAGCCAGATATCAAGGTAGGCTTAATGCAGAGAGCATTCACTCCCCACCCTCCGCCCGCATCTACTGCCGCCGGTCTGCAGGCTGCGCCCTCTATACCAGTGACACTGGGCCGAGACGTGTTCACACTAACGCCTATTAACCCTGTGACCTCGGACGGACTGCGACGAGACAGATCGGCGCTCTTTATCAGAGCGCAGGGCGCCCCCCACACGCGAAGAGCCGTGGACGATGACCGACCCTGAGCCAACTACACTAATCAATGCCAGGCCAGCCAAGTCCAAATGAATGCTCCATCGAGCTGATAGATACTGCCCTGCACTTCTCATATTATCGCTCACCAGCTGCCTTTTATTAGGCAGGTGGTGCGGGGTGACCTTGTCCACCATTGGCCATCAGATAAAAGTTGGTGGTGGACGACTGAAGGCAGTCCGCTTTGGCTGAGACCAGACCCATGATAATGCCAACCTATTGCATGTCACTTGTGGCAAGCTGCCAGCGCCGAGTACTACCACCAGCTATCTGTAAAGAGGCATTTGAAAGCCTACCTCTCGGACCTTGAACCAATGCGGCTTTGATAATCTCTAACCTCTGAACTCAATATGAAGCAGACCGAGCTACATTCTTTCTAAAGAAACATGCATTATACGTAGAGGACATTCGGCCTGGATAAATGGCTGCCAATTAATTGTGGGGGGAGAAGAGCCGTTCCTGAGGTCGGAAAGTCGTCAAAATAAAGGGTGACCAGTTGAACTGTCCCCTGAGAAACGGCCCAGCTAGGTCACCAGGTCGCAGAATACCACTCTGCAGCAATAAGCATATACTCCCCTGTGGCCCTTTATTTCTTAAGTTAGTCATCGGATCTACTTAGCACACACCCAGCCTTGCTTCAAGGGTCTATTTGATGGGCGCCAAGAAGAGGGGGAACCTTCTTATGCATTGAAGTAACACTACCTGGGTAGCCTCAATCGATTGCCCGCAGAGAGGGCCGTTTTGCCTCGGCTTCAAGTACTCCGTACATACAAAGAAGAAGAGTGGCGTTTGGCACCTGATCCCGACAGCCATTAGTGACACAGGCATCCAATTACTGGTAGCCTTGATACAAAATGCCGGTTATAATGCAGGTCCTTGTAGTGCTCTATGAGCTGCTCACTAGTCTTTTTAACATCCATTCTTGTACATGATGCTCACATGTACAGTGGACAAGGTCCCTCACTAGTATTAATACTGTGCCTACACCAGGACAACCACCATGCCGGCCATGACGATCTATTTGTAGGTACAGCCTGTATGTATATAGTCTGGTTTTTAATCCTGTACTTGCATGTGACGCTTTCAGAAATACATCAATTTAGTATTGTGTATCATATGAGGAAAATAGTTAGGAAATCCTAAATTATGACTTATTCAATATCATATTAAAAGTACGATTCTTTGATAGCAGGAATGGTTTGGTTTGTAGGCATTATATTGAGGTATCTCGGGTTGAAGCCAAGTAAAGGTAGACAGTACATATACGAGAATTCATGACCCTAGATCTTATTGATTACGCCGTTTAGAAAACAAACAGTTCATGTGGGTACAGATTAGGCTACTTCCCAAATACCTTAACTTCCTACAGATTGGGTCTTTAAGTCATCGTATCAATAATACAGTAGCAGGCCAAGAGCCAAATGCTGGTTGGTGTAGTCTAGACGGCATTGCTCAGTGTACAACATCTAAACAGCTGCCTATAGCTGCTCTCACAGATTGCACTTAACATCAAAGCTAGCATTGCACAGAAGACTGTGCACCATTGACTAGGGGGTTACCCTTGGGTTCTAGTAGCCAATTTTGTGAAACATAGTTAGAAGGCTGTGGTGCCGTGGTGGGGTGTCCCTACACGACGGCCACAGGGAGGTTAATCAACCCCTAAAGGTAGGCCTGAATTGACGCTGGTGTCCATCGTTTAAAGCTTGCCCACTGGCTTTGAAGGCAGTGCTCAGCCTCTTAACCAATCAGGGCGCTGCAGGCCGGGCACTGGGCGTTACTCAAAGTGCGCCATTGGTAGCGGCTCTGCCTATAGAACGCAGCCTCTTCTGTTGGCACCATATTTCCCATAATTAACACTCCACCCTGGCAGCGTGCCCCGAGCCCCATAGCTAGATTAATGCCCCAATGCAAAGGGACCCATCCCCGTCCAGCAGGGTCCCCATTCATAACTAACTCAAGGTGATCGATATTTATCAGGGTGCTATGTGGGGTTCCACCACGACCGTATAGGACGATTATAAGGACGGCCTGGTCGGTAGATATTGGGACGCCTTTCGAGTATATCTCAGAAAGATTGGGCGTAATCGTTTCATCTAGCCCCTGAGTGGCGGGAAAATTGACGCTGCGCCATCCAATGAGTAAGCTAAAATGGTCTGAGTGACCAGTCACTTGTATATAATACGCGTTAGAAGTTTACCTGACTATCGACGCATGCACTGATAGTGGAATAATAATCCGAAAAGGTTATATATAACTAGAGACAATGTATCATAGCCTGCAAAATAGCACATTGTTCAAATGTAAGGAACGAAGACCATTTTATTGCAGACATGTTATACTCCCTTGAATATCATGAACCCCCTCCACTATTATGGTAGATCCAAATGATTAAGTTGGTTGGATATGGGCATCGCCGTTAGACAATCGTGATCATAACCCTACTGCTGTAGTGAGGAGTACTTGTTCAATGCTGAGCAATGACACTTCAAACTCGAAAATGTCGATATTATTCGGTGTAGGCTTTATGGCCATCTTTTCATCATCCTATTCGGAGAACCTATGCAATCAGCAGATACAGATTCACAACAATTACAGCACTGGTAAGAACACTGTATGTATACTGTGTGGCTTGATATTGTGCCTATATTGACCGATAGGACACCCCTGTCGATATTGTAAATGCTCTCAGTGTCCATGCAACTTGCCTTTCAGCTAGAGCGGTAGATGATACCACTATCTGTGCCCATGCATAGTCCTTTAAGTTATTTACATCCTCCTGTCAAGGATGGAATACAAGCCAAGTATGAACGTACACACCATATGATATTGATTCTGTTAAGGCAGCAAGACGACCTGAGATCATGTATTTGCAGATATTACTTCTCGAAGAACAAAGGCTTTATGATCTATGAATGTAATGGCTGTAACCTCAGAAGTATCCATTTCCTTCTTTCCCCAACGTGTGTTTCTGTTGTTTTACATTCATACAGGTTGCTTTGAAAGCAGTGCGCGAGTGGAATAATGTCGGAAACTTATGTTTGAACACAGATCCTGTGTCTCCTTGTGTAAATCGGAAGAAAAGAATATGCCTCCTCAGACTATGAGGTGTGAAAAAGCTATAAGGGGAAAAACATAGTATCTGCATGCCATTCTTACAATTTCTTACAACCCCCACAATGGCTGATAATACTGAATACTACACTGAAGACCTAGATTGATCATGTTGGGATATCATAGTGAAGATGTAAAGTGATCATTTTAAGGAAATAACCTTGCCACTATAGAGTGCCCTCCTATACAACAATATACAGCACCTACTCTAGACACCTAGATACTAATATTGATCATAGATGTCTATGTTTATTTATGAATAGTATTTGTGGAGGATTATCACATTTTCTGTTCCTGAAACTATATTTCGAAGTAAGAGGATTGATAGTCATTTGTTATTTACACCTGCCTTATTGCGTTTATTATGAGGACTAGAAATTCCTGGCTTGATCCATTGAAGTTGGTGATTGGGAGGAGCAAGTAGTGAGTACCCTTTCCATCACAAGGTTTGCAATGTACTACAGTCAACCTCAGAATGTAAATGCCATGGACGAGTTGTTCCATAGTGCATCTTTGTAGACCGACTGGAGTTTTGGCATTAGATGTTTCGTCGTGTTCCTCGGTATACACAAGAAGCACCTTTGCAAAGGTCTCCTGGGAAATTGTCCTAAGATGTGCACGGCTCCTCACTGCAGCCTTTACAAGAAGGATGAGGCTGCTTCAACATTGCCTCACAATAGAGCAGACGACACCCGGGCAGTCTATATCAGATGTGTTGACATTCCCGGCCACTCCGCCTGATCCCAAGCCATGCTGCTGATACACAGAGCTGGACACTTTATGCACGGATTTGTCCCACGTTATTTACATTATGTTCATTCGGCTCCATATACCAATGTGAGCTCCTCCTCTAGATGACCATATTCGATAGCTATTGACATCAGACCGATTTATAGATATAAATACAAATTTTGCTATATTACAACACAAGAGAGAGAGGGGGAACAGACCGACAGCCCGACAGACAGACAGACATCACGAGAAGACAGCATGAGAAGACAGCACGAGAAGACAGCACGAGAAGACAGCACGAGAAGACAGACAGACAACAAAGTGGCTTGGAGATGAAGATAACGAGGAGCATGGTCCCCGTTTAGGGATGACTATTGGTCCAAATGCCACGAGGAGTTGTATCGTAGCCAGAAACACCCTGTGTGACGTCACATTACAGCAGGACACGTCATCCGGCAGAGGACGTTATGGTAATAGTTGGATTAGGCATGATGAAAGGTCCGTGTCCGTCCGAGAGCAGCCCCTGAATACCTTTGAGTGGATGCAATTAGGCGAGGGGGTCTTTGAACGGTTGTGAGGTCACAACGGATAATGATCAATGTCTCTTCTTGCATATGCTGTACACTCACTGATCAGTGGTGACTCATTTACATAATGAATGAGCAGAAAGGTTTTGACGCACACAGCCTACACGTTTATCCTCTGTAAGTGCAACCCTTTGTACAGAATAATGACAGTAACAGTAGTAGGGATTGACATGATCAAGAATTATCTGAAGGACAGACAAGAAAAGCGATATTATCCCCGACATGAAAAGAGAAGATGCTATTGTTAACATTCACCCTCACCTGATAGAGCCAGATTACGAGCAGACGGTATTTCTGCTGAAAGTAACCTGGGACGCAGCTCAGGAGGAGATAGATGACACGGCTGAGTTGCCGCCATATCAGGCCGTCAACTGCAGCAGACGATCGGTGCACGGCAGGACAGGCGCAGGATGCCCAGTGGCAGCGCATCAGACCCATGTTGGTGCTGGGGAATTGCCCGGATTCAGTCGGACACTTCTTATTACTTTGAAGAAGTTTGGGGTCTTGGTTGGAACTGATGCCATTCCTGATGCAATCGTAAAGGCAGTGGTGTAGATTTCCAGATGATATGTTTCTATATATCATATGTACATAGAATATTAGCACTGAGAAGCAGATGTAATGGACAAAATGACTAGGACTTTGTTCCTATTGTCACGACCCCCCGTGAGTAAAGCGGCCTTTATTCTCGCGAGGTGTAAATAGGTAAGACAGGGGGCAATTTTTAACATGCAACAGAAAAGGACAAAGACACAATGTCAGCGCAAGCATATATACTGCATTTATAAAGAAAGCTAGCTATATTCAAGGTGAATGTCATTCCTCTAATATGAGATATGTTTTATGAAATGTTTGGACTACTGTTATACACAAGCATGCCTATTCTGAATATGTAAAAGCTAACCTGCACTAAAAACATGCTAAAGCGTAATCCAAGGCAGCCGCGATCCACCATTTGCCTTTACACCCCTTTGCCACACATTACCTATCCTCCCAACATTCTATCAAAGGATGTACATGCGAAAACCTACCCCACTGAACAGCTAATAACTAGGTCAAATTTCCTTTCGCTGCAGATGACATCGCCAGGGTCTCAAGCTGGTCCCACCTTGGCTGCCTTGCTGCACGCCATAGCCACAGACGACACCACCTTCTTGCTTTACACCCTGCTAAAAGCTGCCGTCTGTGCTGCAGCTCTCTCACGCCATGACCTACTGGGCAAACTCAAATGGCATCACTTTCCATGGCCATAACAGCATTGGTTTTATTTTGTTTTAACAAGACCTCAGCTTGGTAAGTGGGTAGGCTATAGGGTATGTGGCAAGGTGTGCATCCAAAAGTCCACGGTCATCTTTCACTTCCCAAAATACTCAACAAAGTGTGTCCGCAAAAGTCACCAGGGTATGCAAAAGCTCCATCTATTGCATATTGTGGACACTATCTATCTATCTGTCTTTTTTTGTAGAGAAATACAGTGGAGCTAGCTTGGAAACACCTATATATATATATATATATATATATATATATATATATATATATATATATATATATATATATTTATTTATATATATATATATATATATATATATATATATATATATATATATATATATATATATATGGGAGTTATAATTATGTTGTTATTATAACGGTATAACTATCAAGTGTACTACTACTATTACTCCTGCAGTGGTCTGCTACTCAGATGCTGCAGTCGGTTCCTGGTCTCCCACCTAGGGGTCACCTGGGTGGTACTTCCCACAATCAACCCCTGTGACCCAGTTACCATCCAGACACTGGGACCAGGTACAGCCATATTTTTTCTGCTGGAGTAACCTTTTGGGATTTACCATGCCTCCTGTACCAGGAGCTCCCAGGAACTGCAGCAAGTGTCTGTACAGGCACCCTCCCCCCACTGGACAGCATTGTGATTTGGATTTGCTGAACATGTCACTACATGCAAAGTCCAAACTGGAACCCAATAGACCTGCAAACCCACCTGAGCCTGAGGCTGTACCTGGTGGGAGTCGGTCAAGGGAGGCCTCACAAGGGGAGGAGGAGGAAGAAGAGCCTGATGATGTGGAGAGGCTCACTGACTGGGTGGCCTCTCAACAGGACCAGTTAAGTGAGGTCAGGAGGGATATCACTGATGTGCAGGGGTCATCACCACCCTTCAGGAGACAGTGCAGGACATTAAAGGGACTCTGGACAGGTTGGTGAAAACCCCTCCTGGGGCCCCTGCTCCTGCACCTCAGCTCACCCTCCCACCTGGCCTCCCACCCACCTACCCACTGCTGGGTGGTGACAGGCCTCCTGGTGGACCCCTCCCCCTGTCATCTGATGACTGTGAGTTTGACTCAGATAGTGCTGGCACCAAGAAGATGAAGAGGCTCAGGAAGAAGAACAAGTCACTCTTCTCTCTGAAGAGGTCTGAAGAGGGATCTTCCAGTGGGCATCACCAAGATCACCAGGTTTGACCAGCTTATGGGGTGTCTGTTTAAGCTCCAGTCAGTGCACCTCAAGGTGACTCCTCCCACTCCCCATTGTGGCAACATATAGGACCATGTCAGGTACCTGTTTGATAGGTCAGCCATGGATGTTAACAGTCTGGATCAGCTGCTGGCCTATTATGCAGCACTGAGGGGTAGGGCCAACCAGTATGCGGCTAGGGCCTTTGTCTATGGTGATGGGGCCCGCATCTCAGAGTTCCTGCCTTATCACAAGCCTGCAGTGGGAGGAGCCTCAGACCCCTCTGCTGCTGGAGACGCCTCAGGTGGGGGCTCCGACAGAAAGAAGAAAAACAGGCAGAGGTCCCATCAGTCTCCAGGTGATTCAGAGGAGCCTTGTGCCAGATGGAGCTTCTTCAAATGTGGCAGTGGTGCTTCCTGCAGCCTTAAGCATGTCTGTTACACTTGTGCTTCCCCTGATCACAAGGGATCTGACTGCCCCAAGAGGCAGCAGCAGGCGTCGAAGTGACGCCCCATCAGTACCTCTTCGTCAGCGTGTGATCCGGTGACAACGGCGTCGATAACTAGGACGCCGAGCGCCCCCACAGGCGCCTCTTTGCCGGCTTCCGCTGCTGGTAAGGATTATTCACCTTACCACCCCACCGGGGCCTCTTCGTCGGTCGTTATGGCGGGGTCAGTAACCAGAACGCCGAGCGCCCCTTTAGGTGCCTCTTCGACGACCAAACTCACTAGCATAAATTCTTGTTTTTCGGCCGAAAAAGTAGATATTATTGCAAATCACTGTTTAACCGGACATTCTTTCAATGTTTCCGGACATTTTGAATCGAAATGTCCGGTTAGGTGTCCAAAAACAAAAAAGAAGCGGTCATCTTGCCTCTCTCGCGTGGCCGAGAAAACATTGCAAAATGGCCGACCGAGGAGGAAGACGACCGCGGGAGGGTAGGCAGAATGTCAAAATCTTATCGTAGCGAGGTAAATATGGCTTCTCCAGCTTGGAAACACCAATATATATATATATATATATACATAAGCCAGCAGAAGACGCCATGGTCCTAATACTGTCCTACACTCCGAGTATCATGCCTTGGTCATTCATATCAGGATGAATAATTACTATGGTACCCGATTTGGGCTTTTGTTTCAATGATCCTATTTGGTAGTTGGCCCGATCATGTGACATCGCGCAGTCGCTATCAGCTATCAGCAACAAGAGATGCTATTTTATTCCTGTCCTCTCCGCTGCATCCTCAGTCATATCACGTACCAGAAGCGTTTCTACATACAGATGATATTCTGCCCACTCTGGGGGTCAGTGCAATGTACAGTCAAGAGGACTCAATGTGGTGGCTATGGATTGGTTAAAAACGTCTGCATATCTATACCCATGCATGTCTCTACATTAGTTAAGGGTAATTTTCCATTAGCCGATTTGGACGTGATCAGCAGGTAATCGGCAGGTAGAGCTACAACAAACCACTGTTAAGTGCACTCTGCGTAGTGTAATTGTTGTGGTTCTCCCTGCTGATTGCTTGCCAATCACCTCCAAATCGGCTAATGGAAAATGGCCCTAAAGAATGACAGTTCCCCATTCTGCATGACTGGGGAACCTGGATCTGTCAAGATCAGAATTTGGTCATTGTTGTCAGGGGCTGCCAGTTGCAACCCAGATGATATGATATTTAGAACACATTGCAAATACTTCAAATCATGACCACCTGTGATTATTAGTAGAAATTACTTTTTCATGTCCACCGGTTCTGTATTACGTGGGTTGCTCTGGGCTTGACCCGGGCACTAACAATCGGCACTGTAAACAGTTGGTTGCCATTTTTGTAGTTGTACAGTAGAATGTACTGTAGGTGTACAATTCATTGTATGTACACAGTAGAATCTACTGTAAACCTACAGCAGTTGCTGTAAAGCTACAGTAGATTCTGCTGCATACCTACACTTACTATGAGGCATTCTTGACGGAATAGGGGGTCCTAGATGACAGTCCACCTGACACACAGATGAGATTCCTTTTAATGACTCACCCTTAATAAGTAGGTCTTCACCAAAAAAAACACTAATATATTACGCTTTTCTAACCTTTGGGTTTTCTGTCAGCCATGACATGGTAACTTTTCCATGTAAGGAGCATTGCTGTTACAGTCTACTTCTTCATCCTGGCCACACTGTTTACCTTTAAAATAAGAAAAAGCTTACCCATCAGATAATTACAATTCAAAAGGCCGATGAAATTCAATCTTAATTACATTCCAGATTAAATTGGTTCCTCACATCCTTAAATAATTGTGTTTACGCAAGAAGGGGAAACCGGAAAGCCCCTTTCTGTGAGTTATTCTTGGGACAGTCGCACCAACGGGACACTCTCCAGATAGCCTACCTTTTTATTGATAACACAACTTCTGTGGATAACAAACTTGTGCCAAGAAAAAATTCTTATCAACTTGACACCTGTGAAGAAATAACGATTAGGCATAAGTAAACTACATTATGGAATCTATAAATTGTATCAGTAAACAGATTAAACCCTTTGCCTCCATGTCACATGTCTCTCGTGTGTCAGTTTCGAGACCGGCGCCGTGCCTCCCCTGTCCCCTTGTTCTTAAAGGGATATCCCAGTCTCTACGCCAATGACACATGGTGTTTCTGTCCTGAACTAGCTTTTGCATGGTGCTGCCACCTAGGACTTTATGTGGGTACTTATGGTATGGGTAGTTACACCATTTAGTATATAAAATTTGGTCACGAGACCTATAATCTTTTGAATTCTTGTTTACCCCCCAAAATACTTGAAATGGGAGGGATTCAATCCAACAATCTTAAGTCCAGTGCCCTATGACCTGGGCTAGTTTGGCAGGTGATGCTTGAACCTCATAATAGGTAAGTGTTATTCAGATAGAGAAAATTGGTTAAGATATTGTTGGTCAATTTCTCACAAAGTAGGAAGATGTTGACAAAATAGGCTGTCTCCCCTAGATGGCCATAGTAAAATATGTTCTACTTTCAAATGTCAATATATCAAAATCTAGCATATGGACCATCTTTTTTCTTTGCTTCAATTACATCCTCATATATCAAACTAACATAATGCTCAACGGTTTTGAGATATCATTGGTAGATCAAAATATATTGAACACTGGGATATCTCTTCAAGGTGGGTTGGGACATTGCAGAATGGCTTACGTGCGCATCTATCAGCACATATAGCTTGAATATGTCAGAATAACCCCAATTTCGGTAGGCATATATGCTCAGAATGAATTTCTACGCCCAAAATAATTTTCTAAGATGATTTTGAGCAAAATTTAGCACATTATATTTTTGATATAATAACTATGGGTATTTTGGCCAGCATCTAGCATTCTTCAGGAGTTTGCATTTATGAACTAATAGATGGCATAAGAAAGACTATGAAAGTGAATCAATTGCTTGAATATATCCAAAGCTACATGACCAGACTATTCCATTTGCAGATTGTTCGGAATTTACCCATCATGCAATGCTTCAAAGATGATATTTAGTCCGTTTTTGCATTACTTTTTTAATTCAAAGGGTTAAAACCCTCAAATCATGCACAGGACCCCAATCAAAATTGCTTTTATTTGCCAGCCAATGACCTAAGGAATTTTCTGGGAAGCTTAAGAACAATCTGATGACTTTTACCACTATTTTTTCCTTGATTATGTAAATAGATAACATTTATTCCAAATCTTCTCCAAAAGATGACATTTTTGCCCAGAATGCAAAGTTAAGATCTATAAAACTATTTTTTTAGAATAAAGCTGAATATCACTGTGTTCAATTTTACAGTTATTTGTCTAACTTGACAACATCATGCAATACAGTAGTTTGTGACTGTGAAGTTTTAGCTCTTGATGTCATCCCATGCAGAGGCAAAGATACAAACGATGTCATTAGAATAACGATACCCAGTATCTGTATCTGCAAGTAATTCTGTCCTCCTGAGCTACATCCTAGTAAACACCCTACGTAGTTCCAACGTAGCTCAGAGGTTTCTCTAGGTAGTTGTTCAACCAAAAGGTTTGAGAATTGGAAATTTTGGAAGGTTTGTAGACGTCAAAACGTGAAGGTTTATTTACGTTCAACAGACGTAGACGTCTGACTAACGTTTATCTATCTCATCCAGACGTAAATCGACATAATAAATCTACGTAGATCTACTTTAAAAGACGTAACTTTTCAACTTCAATTGGGCAGATAGCTTCTCAATATCACACCAGGTGGGAGCACTATCAATTATGAAGAGAATATTACAGCTCTTTAACAAATCTACCAGATTCAAGCAGTAAATTCTCATTTATTATGAATTCAGTATCATACAAATAAATCATATTCAAAAGAATATTCATATATAAGGGACAGTAAATTATGATGATGCATGAATATGTATTTTGCAGCACTTTACTTAGCGGACACCACATTGGTGGTATTGGAAGAAGTACCAAGCCTCTCTGCATCCAAAACTATTCAACAGATCTATACTGTCAGGCTGTTCAGTTGAACTACAAGAATATACTATATAGAATGAAATGAGATTGAGAATTATGGTGGTCATTTTGTATAAATATTGTTTATTAATGTAAATTTGTATGCAATATGATACAAGTCATTGTCAGAATCCCACTTTGTAGAATAATATGTAATGTGTTTAGACCCCAGTTGAACGTCGATTTACGTCTGAGCTACATAAATCAGACCTGCAGGTTTGGGATTAGTAAATAGACCTTAATGTCTTGGAGTTCATAAACCTTCTAAAATTATGTAGTTCAAACCAAAAATCAACTAAGATTTACGTCTGACCTACATAGTTGTATTTCCTCGGATGACACTTTCACTGTGACGGAAGAAGAGCGTATATATATTTATCAATACAGAGAATGAATAAGTACATGATATATGTAGGCATGTGAATGCCAATCTTCTCCAGAAAATATAACTATTCCTTTCTTGCTTAAACAGTTCATGTTGTAGACGTAAAATGCGGATATATCACTGCATAATACTTCCAATCTCAGCAGCTTTAAGCATTGCTTAAAGTTGCAGAAAATCTGCTTAAAGAAGGACCAGCTGCTTTCCTGCTACTTTAAGCAACTTTTATCATCTTTTAGCAAACCAGCGACATTAATGCATGCCAAAGTCGCTTAAAGCAGGACCAGTGAATTTCCTGCAACTTTAAGCAACTGCTTAAAGAAGGACCAGTAACTTTCCCACAACTTTAAGTAACTGCTTAAAGTAGGACCAGTCTAGGAGCAATCCAGGTACCCTTCTCTGTGCCCTGGAGGGGCAGGTAGCTGTGGGGGAGGTGTGGCCGTGTTTGGTGTACTATAGAGCTGCCAGGAGGGAGTAGATGACACCTTCTCCGCGCCCTGGAGGGGCAGGTAGCTGTGGGGGAGGTGTGGCTGTGTTTGGTGTACTATAGAGCCGCCAGGAGGGAGTATATGACACCTTCTCCGTGCCCTAGAGGGGCAGGTAGCGAGTGGAAAGGTGTGGCCGTGTTTGGTGTACTATAGAGCCGCCAGGAGGGAGTATATGACACCTTCTCCGTGCCCTGGAGGGGCAGGTAGCTGGGGGAAAGCTGTGGCCGTGTTTAGTGTACTATAGAGCCGCCAGGAGGGAGTATATGACACCTTCTCCGCGCCCTGGAGGGGCAAGTAGCTGGGGGAAAGGTGTGGCCGTGTTTGGTGTACTATAGAGCCGCCAGGAGGGAGTATATGACACCTTCTCCGCGCCCTGGAGGGGCAGGTAGCGGGTGGAAAGGTGTGGCCATGTTTGGTGTACTATAGAGCCGCCAGGAGGGAGTATATGACACCTTCTCCTAACTAGAGCCGCTACAATGCGCACCCAATTACAGCCAATGCCACACTGATCCGCTTCAGTGCATCTCAGAGGTCACGTGACCCCCTTAGCCAATCAGAGTTAGGTCTCGTGGCGGTCACGTGACCAAGACAGCACCCCCTTTATAATGGGAGTGTTGCTGAAGAGAGGCCTCACTTCACCAGTGCCTGCACTCCTGAACACAAGTCTTCCTACTTCTACCTGCTGCCTGCTGAACCTCTGCCAGACTGACTGCCCAGCCTCCAGAATCCAGTCCCTGCCTCTACAATCTGGTCTCAGCCTCCACAACCCGGCCCCAACCTCCACAACCCGGCCCCAACCTCCACAACCCGACCCCAACCTCCACAACCCGGTCCCTGCCTCTACAACCCGCCCCCTGCCTCTACAATCTGGTCTCAGCCTCCACAACCCGGCCCCAGCCTCCACAACCCGGCCCCAACCTCCACAACCCGGCCCCAACCTCCACAACCCGGCCCCAACCTCCACAACCCGGCCCCTGCCTCCACAACCCGGCCCCTGCCTCTACAATCTGGTCCCTGCCTCCACAACCCGGCCCGCCTTTAAGAAAAACCCATAGACCTTCTATAATCATCTTTCAGCAAGTTTAAGCAAACCGTTAGTCCTTCTTTAATCAGCTTAAACTAACTTTAGGCAAACCCCAAGACCTTCTTTAATCATCTTTCAGCAAGTTTAAGCAAACCCCAAGACCTACTTTAATCATCTTTCAGCAAGTTTAAGCAAACCCTGAGTCCTTCTTTAATCATCTTTCAGCAAGTTTAAGCAAACCTTTTGTTCTTCTTTAATCAGGTTTAACCCACTTTAAGCAAACCCCAAGTCCTTCTTTAATCAACTTTAAGCATGCTTTAATGGAGACTTTAAGCAGCTTTTGGACACTCGGAAAGAAGGCCATTAAGCATTATTAAAGGTTGATTAAATTCCGACTTTTGGTTCTTTAATTTTTGCTGACAAGTTTGCTTAAAGTTGCTTAAAGATGCGTATTGTCCTTCATTAATCATGTTTGGGCAAAACTTAAAGCTGTTTAAATAAGAATTATTATGCAGTGTATGTACTTCACTGTAGCTTGCAGGCGGTCTGCTATGTGCCAACATAAAAGCAAGAGTATTAGGGACAGAGAATTAGAAACAGCAGCAGACACAAATGACACAGATATGAAGAAATACAATATACATATATATTAATTCAATGTAGGACTAACCACAGAATAGTAGACTTTCTAGAATTCATTTTATAATAATGGAATAGATAGACTATTTTCTTTTACGACTAAGAGACCGAGTTTCCTTTTGAAAGCTACTGCATCAGCAAAAAGGCAAACATCACAGACACCTCACTTAACTGACAGATGTACGCCTCACAACTACACCATTACCTGAGGTGTACACAAAAGCAGGGAAGAGCAGCTAGCCTGACTGTGTATTTAATGGTTTCAGGGTGATGGGGGCCCTATGAACCAAGATGTAGGGTGCTAGTATGCCCTTGACCGATCACCATAGCTTAAACAGGCGTCGGACTATGATAAAATAAAAGGCAATCAGGGACAAATGACCAGCCATATATAAACAATACCATGGTCGGGTTGTGGCCAGGCAACTAAACGGGCTCCAGGGGTTGGCAGTGCGGGTGATACATTACCTCGCATAAACAGTAGGCTCTTGGATGATCCATTGGCACCCGAGCAGAAGACATAAAAATTGCATGTCTATGGAGGGGAAGTAATGTGCATAAATTGGTGCAGGGAGGACATGAATGAAAAAGGTAACCACGAGACTGATCAAGCGATGAGGTGGTAACAATGGGTGCTTTTTCATAACACCCCTTCATGCAGGAAGATAAATGTATGAGCCCATCTTACTACCATTAGAAAAAGATAACTTAAAATGTGAATGGTTATGGGTTTTGTGTCCTGCTCTGCCAAAGGTTCACAGGAAAGCTACTTTAGCTGCCATCCCATAGCTCCTGACTAATTCTAACCTATCTCTGAAGCGTTTCTTCCAATATTGGCCATGAACTGTGGTTAATGACCTTCTCACTTTCTTTCTCACCATATAGGGGGTTGCCTTAGAAACTGCAGAATAAGTGGAGATGCTCGAAGTAGGGATAATAAATGACGATCATGTATACAACATACCTGGTACAGGGGATTCATTACCCTGTTTTACTTGCACACCTATTAGAGAATTACCCATACATTTTATATTTGGAGCACCATAAATAGTTTGTCCTTGAAACTTTTTGCATGACTAGACTTGTTGCTTTTGACGAATGCCTTGTAGCTTTAACATTGTCTCTTATATCGACTCCAAGCTCCTCAAACAGCTGATAAATTCTTCCTCATACATTGATGTCTCCAAGTCAGTTTCTTTTTCGTTCACCTCTTGCATAACTTCCTCTTTATAATTACTCAAGTCAGTTCTAATGCTTGGAGGTCCCATGGTATCCCTCTAGGTCTGTAAGTTTATCAAGAATTGATTGTATATATGATCTGAAATATTGCAAGCCTTAGATGACTTTGACATTTGGCGACTTGACATATGCAGGTCCGGGAAATGGAGGAAAACCCTCCCCAGAGCCGTTATTTACACCAGTGTTAATTTTCACAATGCAGGGAGGTGTGAAACCACTGCAGGGCTCACTGCCTACTGGGTGAAGTGGAGGAGCACAGAGGGAAAGGCTATAGAAACAGCTTATTTATATGTGATTTCATGGCAATCCCATGTATGATTCACTATTCCCCATGTATGATTCAAGAGCATACACTAATCTATCTTATGGGATATATACATTTAACAGCAAATTGATAGAAAATTCAGCAAATGGGTTATAAGAAAACCGTTGCTAATTTTAGCCCTGTAGTGTTTATACTACAAGCAAAACCGTTGCCAATTCTAGCCCTGCAGTATTTTCACACCTACCTGCGTTGTGAAAATTAACACTGGTGTAAATAACGGCTCTGGGGAGGGGTTTCCTCCATTTCCGGGACCTGATATGGTGATCACCTCAGGTGGTGAACTGGGCATGAACACCCAAAGTGATCAGTAGTGAACACCTTCATCTATGCCTTGGGTCTCCTGTGTTAAATAAAAGTGATAACTAAGCTGCGAAATGTCTATAGCACCATGTAAATGAAACTATACATATTTATATTCTCATGAAGATTCAGCTTTAAAAATCCCCTGAAAGTACCCCTTTGTAGTGCTGAGCATAATGTCCAAATGTGCCTGGTACTCAGCATCAGAAACGATAATCAGAAAATGATAGAAACCCCCAGAAACGTTCTGTGTGGTTATCTATAGGCCTGGCGGACGCAGCGGTGCAGTTTTCGTAACATGCATCCCCATTTGGATCAATATCATGATGCACCTTTTGATTTTGTAATAATGACTCACTGAATACTCTAAAATATATTTGTTGATAAAGTAAAAGTTTTTCATGTCCACAGCCCGGACTGGCAGATCATTCTAGGCACTTATTTCCTATATCTGAATAATAGAATACTAATTACTAAGTGGCATGGTCCGATATTTTTCCATACTTTGAATTCTATTTAAAGTTGTTCAAAATGTCATTACAATATCATATTTGGAAGATACTAAGGCACAATAGAATATCATTGATGGACAATAAGAGGCAATAAAGAGGGTCCCATGAACACAGGTATAGACCTTTACAGTGTTTTCACAATGGGTGGACTTAAAGCATGCACTCCAAAAGTCTTAAGGACGCACTTCACCCTAGTTCAGATGAACACATTTTCTTGCACTATTTGTTGTAGACATGTTGAAACTATGCACCCTACATGTCATTTTGATCATATTTGATGCCTCTTTCAAATTAGTTCCATTTTATGGGGTTTTGAGTGCCATAGAATGTGAATGGAACAAAAACGTTCCTTTTTAGCATCTTTTACGCAGAATTGCATTATGGGATAGAAAAGGAAGGCAATTTTTAATTCTCATGAGTGGGAAGTAATATCACTGTCATTTCCTTTTTCTTTCTTTAATTTATATTCCAATTATTAACACTGCATGAACAACTCAATTTAATTTCATTTAAGTTTTCCCTAAAGGTCATTATGTATGCTTAAATGTTGTCGATAAGCACCTATAATGACATTTAATTGACCTCGCCGGGAAAACTTAAATGTCAAAATTTTGAGATTTAAGCATATTTCGGTATACCAAAAGTGACTATTTAGGTATATTTAAGCAATATTAAGTTGACCTAAATCGTCTGAAATATTTACCTAAATGTCATTAAAGGTGAATTAACCAAATGACAAGGCCATGAAAAAGTTACTTAAATGTGATTAAATGCTCTGAAATATTTACCTAAATGTCATTAAAGGTGATTAAACCAAATGTCAAGGCTGTGAAAAAAGTTACTTAAATGTGATTAAACCAAATGTCAAGGCCCAGGTGCTGGTTACTAAAAATTCACCTTATGGCACTTTAAATGACCTTACCATGACCTTTAAATATAACAAATTACTTTATAATGCAGTGGGATGGTACCTTTTATAGATTATTTCTCTTTTTCATCAATTTCTTTTTTTTCTTCTGATGGTGGTGGTGGGGGGTCAATAGTGGGTATTCATCAATTTCAGCAGCCCCCAGGGAGACCGGGGAAGCCCAATGGAGGCCCCAGGGAGGCCAGGGGAGCCCCCAAGGAGGCCGGGGGAGCCCCCAGGGAGGCCGGGGGAGCCCCCAGGGAGGCCGGGGGAGCCACCAGGGAGGCCGGGGAAGCCTACAGGGGGATTGGAAGAGTGGCTGGGCAGCTCCTTGAAGGCAGGGCAGGTCTCTGGAAGGCATACAATCAGAAAACAGTCACATTAGTCAGGTAGTCAGGTAGACAGCTGGGCAGTCAGTCGGGCAGAGCTTCATCAGTCAGGGATTGGTTTGTAGCAGCAGTATCCAGTAGCCCAGGCAGGAGTGAAGTGAGGAGCACCACCAGCAGCACCCCCATCATATGGGAGGTGCTGTGGCGGTCATGTGACCGCCGCGAGACCTCCCTCTGATTGGCTAAAGAGGTCATGTGACCTCTGATGTGCACTGAAGCGGATCAGTGTCACATTGGCTGTCGTTGGGTGCGGATTGTGGCACTCCTAGAGGGGCTAGGGAGTCCAAGGAGGACTCATTGGAAAGCCCCCGGGACTCCCAAGAAGCCTGCTCGTAAATCTCGCCGTCCTCCGAGCCGTTCCGGATCAACAGCTACAAATGTGTATTAAAGCTCCAGAGGCTTTGGAGAAGCTAATACATACTTTACAGTAAAAAAAGGTTACAAACAGAAAGAACTATATATGATTAACAAACTGTGAAGTTGGAGCTTTTCTATGTAATTTATTAGGTACACGATCCTTCAATATATTTTATATATGTATACCTAAATGCAACACAGTTACCGCCCCTCATTTCTGAGTTAGGGTGTGGTTATTCTTTTACCAACAGCCTCCCACAGTGCCTCCACACCCAGGGTGCAGAGAAGGGCTCACAGACTGCCCCCTGACGGCCTGTGCACGCCCACAAGACCGCCACAAGCCTCCCACAGTGCCTCCACACCCAGGGTGCAGAGAAGGGCTCACAGACTGCCCCCTGATGGCCTGTGCACGCCCACAAGACCGCCACAAGCCTCCCACAGTGCCTCCACACCTAGAGCTCGGGAGGGGGGGGGGGCTGGGCTTCAAAAATATCCTCTATTATAACTGCAGTGCACGGAATGAGGACCCCCCCTCCCCTGATTAATATCACGGGCTATACCCCTGTAGATGTATTAAGGTACTTTTTTTTTTAATGTTTCAACCATGCAAGACTATGACCACATTTTTGAATGCAGTAATGATATTTCCAGTAAATTTAAGATGACCTTGAATTTTCTGGGAATGTCATATGACAATTCCAGTCAGTTTAAGGTCATCTTAAATATACCTGAAATGTCATATGACATTCCCAGCAAATTTAAGGCCATCTTAAATTTACCGCAAATATCATATGACATTTCCGGTAAATTTAGGGTGAACCTACATTAACCAGAAATGTCATATGACATTGCCATGACATTTCCTGGTCGTTTAAGAAAACCTTGAATATACTTAAACAGGAGTTTTCATGCAGTGTAAGGTCTACAGAGCTGTTCAAAGTTGTATAGTCACTATAAAAAGGGTGAAAATTGGTGTTTTCCTCCCATTTTCGCCCATTCTTGCTCAAAATGAACAATTTTTGTACAACTATGCAATTTTGAACAGGGTTATAAGAAATCGCACCTAGATCACTTTCCAATCATCAGACATAATATTTGATTTCCATCCCATAAAGCATTTCTCAGTAAAAGCAGCTAAAAAAGGAACGTTTTTGTTCCATTTACCTTCCATGGTTTCACAACCTCACAGAATGGAACTAATTTGAAAGAGGTGTTAAATACAATCAAAATGATATGTAATATGTCTATCCGCAACACATATCTGGAAAATAATGGCTGTACATGTGTTTATCTGAATTAGGGTGAAGTGCGTCCTTAAATCAAGCATAAAATTGATAATTAGCTGAAATGGAAGCTGAATTCTGGGGAATGATGTTTGATAAGATAGATAGGGCATGAAGTATTGCCATATTGAACATTCTGGTTCATTTTTAACAAAATAAGTTTTTTGAGCCCTAATCTATGCCACTTAAGTTCCCCATAGATTTTTCTGACTGGTATCGTTCTTTCTTGCAGGCAAATATTTCTTGAATGCTTAAGTTGGATTCTGTTGGATAGAGAATGCTGCTATGTTGCACCAAAGACTTAAATATGAATAACTACTTCAGCAGACCTTGAGAGAGATATTGCCTTCCAGATATGATGTTCCAACCATTGTGCCATCTTGGTGCATGGTCCTGAATCATGCGTTTCACTATTGGAAACCTCTCAGTCTCGATGTAAGTGTTCGTCCTTGGTGCCTCATCCTCAGCCTACAGTATGCCCTCTCAGTTTTACCGTGAGTGTTATGAGTTTCAGATGTCCTTGAAATGGAGGAGCTCTTTGTAAATTGAGGAGGTATAGACGGCATGGGTAAACACTGAGCTCTAGCACCCTCATTGCAGCTCATCCAAAATGGATCATACAACAGGTAGATGGGTAGCTCCTGCCTTCCTCAATACATTGTCACGCGCCATCGCTTTCATTGGGTACAGGCGGGTGAAGAACCAACAGTCACTGAGCGTTATGCCAATATCCTCAGCCAACTCTTTACAATGCCCATTTGCCCTGACTGCAAGCAGAGAGAGGACACTGCCAAATCAAAACAAAAACCTATAACAATAGGAATCCTTCCTGTCTAAACAACCAGGCGCCAGTGCAATCACTAGGCCTACTGCAATTGACTTGACACTGAGAAGCCATGCAAAAAGGGCCAATAAATGCTGCCAATTGCACTTATTTCTATTTCTCTTTTCATTTTACACAACACACCACTGTATATTCTTGTTGTTATTGTATGTGGGTGGTTATGAATTAAACGTGTTTTTTGCCATATGGTTTGGCTAACCCTGCAGGTGTAAATATTAAAGATTTGCCCTTAAATCATTTACCATTCTTTTCTTTCTTTTTGTCTTTGTTTGCCTTGTTGCCTTATCGGCCATGATGATTGGCAGAAACTAACAGATCGACTAACACATATTGACATTTGCTTCTCGGCCCACTTAGAGCCCTTTAATAGTCGAGTGGTCGGCCCGATATCTAAAGCTGACATGGCAGCATCTGTGCTTGTCTACAACAAAGGCACTATTGTTAGATGGTAATGTTTAATGCTAAAACGGGTTGGGCTAAAACCGTGGTAGGAATTTGGGCAGAACAACATTGTGGGGAAAATGGCGATATGGACTATTTCCGCTGGACGGTACTGACGATTAAATCTGGGTTACGATTTTTTTCAAGAATCGGGATTATATAATGACCTGGGCTGAAGCCTCTTTGTAAATGGCCATTTAGTGTTAGTTGTAAGAATAAGGTAATAGTTGGACTGAAAGGTCTAGGGACGTGACAACCTTACTGATTAGTGTCTAGATGGGGAACCCCCTGCCCTCATGTAGTCTATAGACCTTCCTCTCCCCAGTACAGTTTCTGTTTGTAGATAGCTTGTTCCTAGCTTACGCATTGCTACATACAGTTAGAGATTGGTGTGAAGCTCTGCACGTCTATGTATGGGATTGCGTGATTGGAGACCAGGCCTTAGCAGACTGTTGCTGATGCACTGGATAACCACATGTATATATATAGGCAGGTGGGCATAAGGCTCTTTTGTTATTGTTCTAGTTATGGATTTCTAGGTAAACTGATGAATATTCATGCTGTAGCGTTATCAGTCTTTAATATATCGAAGTAAAAGACGATTGAGACATTTATTCAAGATGCACTCACAGCGGTTATTGTTTTTTAAATTTATTCTATGACGAAACATTACATTATGAATTACATCATTGGTGTGTGTCAAATATGCTACATTAACCATGTTTATTTAGTTTTTGTTACTTTGACGTCAATACAGTAACTACTTCTTCATGCGATATATGCATCTGCTAGAATCTCAAAACTTACATGTACCGGTGATCCAAGTTGAGGGTAGCAGTATATATACCCACCTTGGCTGCCTTGCTGCACGCCATAGCCACAGACGACACCACCTCCCTGCTTTACACCCTGCTAAAAGCTGCCGTCTGTGCTGCAGCTCTCTCACGCCATGACTCCAAAACCTCCTCTCCCAGGTATGTCGACTTTATTAACGCCAGGATGGAGAGAATTGGGATGTTGCGCTCTGATGAAGCTATGAATCATGTTGTTTTGGTCTCTGGCTGGCCCGTTTGCAGTCTGTCATGATCAATTAACAACAAGAACGGTTACTAGATGAATATTCCTGGTGATCTCAGCCACGCCTTCAATCCACAGCCCCATGACTAGTTACTGTAACGAATCTCTAGGACAACTCCCTGGACGTTTTCCCTGGACGTTATCGTTATAACTATATTACTTACCTATATCTCCTACGTCATGGATCACATTCCATGTAAAGACTTACTTTTTGCAATACAATATGATAATAACATCAATAAATGACTTTCATATTTGGTCAAGATATGTTGAATCTATATCTCAAATTATAACTATATCAGCCATGGTCATTGAGTTGTGTGGTGACTATCAAATTAGCATTACAATTCCCATGCAACATGTCATAAACCCATAATATTATTGCGGCTTCCCAATCACAATTACGGAATTTTCAATGTATTACACTACAGAGTAAATTATGATTAAACTGCCCAGCTTCATTTGTATATATCTTGTATATGCTCGTGTATCATACTAAAATATGGAGGAGAGGGAGATGTCTGGCAGCACAGGGACATGTTCTAAGTGGGGGAGAAATGGGGGAGCCGCTGGATATATTCACAGACCTGTGGGGAGCTGTCCATGGGGAGTTGCCCTGTCACCAATACGCACAGAGGACATTTCGGCCAGCCTGGGTCATTTCCTGAGCATTGCAGACAAGAGAAGCGTCCATGTGCTGGTTAAGTGGATATGACAGGGGGCCAAATTCTGAAGAATGGGGCGGCTTCATGTTCTATGATAGGTTGTGAGGAAGATATTCCTAGACGTAAATTAGCATATTGATACTCCCAGACACGCAGGGAATCAATCTAATACAGAAAACAGACGTGTAGGGGTCAGATATGCATCTATAATTACACTAGTCACTTACTGACCATATCTGGGATAGCGCTAGGACATTATATTGCTTAGCCAGTCTGGCGATTTTGAGCCAAAATTGATTAGCCAGATTGCTAAAGAATTCGCCAGATTGAAGCAGTTGTAGGTGCTATTTCTATCAAAGGTGATATTTAGAATGGTTTCAACAGGATATTTGTAATATTTCATGTCATAGCATGTAGATAAATGTCACATCTTTTAACGTGCACCGTTGTTTGGGTATTTGGCTGAGTATTTTCCCACATAAAATTGGATGTGAAATTGAACTTTAACTATCTCGAAACGACCCTTCATGAAGCATCCTATAAGACTCAATAAGGGACTATTGCATGCACTTTTACGTCAAAAATATTTGATGATGATTAACGATGCTTAGTGGGGGGTATGGGGTATTTTCAAAGGAAATTCTGAGCTTTTGGGGCTCAAATAATGCATTCTGGTTCGTTTGTGAGACCCCTAGGGACATTGATTGACATGGATGAGTGATTGGAAAGGATTTGTTCGAGGCAGAGCCTGCAATCATGTCAGTAGAGAGATATGGTTTTGGATAAGGGAGTTGTTGGGAGAGTATTCATAAAGATCAGTACTTAGGCCAAAAAATAGAGGTTTGTTTCAGGTAACATGGGGAAAAAAAGTAGGGTCATTAGGTCGGATTGTATTTTATTTTATTTATTTTTTAACATGAAAGTACTAGCCGGCCTCTCCGAAGACCATAAAATTGACCAAAAATGGGTAAAAAAATGAGAATTTCTTCAAAATTCAAAAAACACACTAGAGTAGGCCCTATTTTCATAGGGTCGGATAGGTAAGGGTGTGGGCGTAATTCATTTAGATTTAATTCTTAGGCCCACTTTGAGCCGTTTGATCAGTGTACGCCCCGGAAAATTAGTATTTAGAGCCCAAAATAAAAACCCTTTTCCTCAAAAATGCATGGCTCCTTACCCCCATCGCTGGCCCCTTAGACTGATTATTACATGGGCAGCTGCTAGTTAGGTCAGATGGTTCGAATAACAATAGGGAATTCACTGGTAAGAAATAAGAAATAAAATGCTGGTATATTTACTATTTTGTTTAAGAAAATTGGGAAATTGCAGGTTCTTGATATATCTAAATATGAATTACGTGACTGTTTCTCTTTTAATCTTAGCTTTCCAATGACATATTATACATGGTATACCCAGTCATGCCAATAACATTTTGGCGCTGAATTCGCCAGTCTGGCGAATCCCATGGGAGATGGGATCGCCAGATTGGTTTTTAATTCGCCAATAGCGATCTGGCGAATGGCTAGCGCGAACCCTGCATATTTAGACCTACTGGCTTTGCATTGTAAAGCCGCTCTCTTTCGATTAATTGTCATGCACCTATTCATTCACAGTTCATTTAATCTTTATCATTTTGCTCTTTTTGTTGTGTTCGACGTGGATCATACCTCTCCATGTTAATGAACGCTTTTTATTATAAGAAACCCTTTCATGATTTAATTCCTCATCTGAGCCATGCTAATGAAATAAATGAGTTTTGGCATTTCCTTGGGAGCCACCATCTCTGCCAAATACTATTCAAAGTTTTCGATCATATTGTAGATTAAATTGAGGCTGCGTCTCATGAGATCGGGCCATTAATTGTTGTCATCTATGACCGGGTGCAATCTATGATCGGGCGCAATCTATGACTGGGTGCAATCTATGCCCGGCTTGGAAAATGCACTTTATTAGGGCAGATGCAGATATAAATCGTGGAAAATCTTAATGGGTGTTTTAAGACTTTCTAACACTCATTTTATTTCAAATTATATCTACATCTGCCCTAAATAAACCGTTTTCTTTCAAGCCGGTCATAGATTGCACCCAGCCATAGATTACACCCGATCATAGATTGCACCTGGTCATAGACGAAAACATTGGCCCATTTTCGTGAGACACAGCCTTGATTACTCACATCCCTTGATTAATGTGTTTAAAACAAAGAGTAACAAGTCCCCTCTTGGTAAGTACGTACTCATATTACATTTTACAGTTGACTATTGTCCTTATTTCTCTGTATGATGCTGGAACGTACAGTTATCAGGACAGTAGTATATAGGAGCATATTCAGCGCGTAAGAAACGGTAGCAAGTAGGTCAGTTGACACTTGCAGAACGGAAGTGACCTTTAAGAGTCAATCAGAAGCTTCTATATGACAGGAAGTGACGTCACTGACCTAGATTAGAGGTCATGACATACTTTACAAGCTTCTGATTGGTTAATATATGTCAATATGACCTACTAACTTTGTAAACACATACACGTGCTATACACCACGTGCTATACACCACGTGGCTTTCAAATGTCAACAATGACATTTCAGTAATACCGTCACATGCAGATGGAATACTAACTTTAGTATTCGATAAATACCGTTGGTATATACACAGATACACGACACAATTTGTTTTTTTCATTCTTTTTTTATTTCACACAAAGCAAAAAGCAAAGCAGTTACAAAGTGAATGAGTTATTGGCACAGTTCAACCCACACCCTCCTCCAGTTTTAGTTTTCTCCATTTCTGCCTTGTCTTGAACTTCTTCTAGTTGCCTCACTCTGTACATGAGCTGACTGATCATATCAATTATTTTATCCATGACATCAGCGTTACTCTTCAACCCGTCGATCACGTCTAATTCTCTCTGAGTGCTGTCTGCAAGTAAGTTGTGTTTAGTACTTGCAGCTTCTTGCTCTAGAGACTTTAGTATAGACTCATGTATGGCTGGACCATTCGATCGGTCAGGTTGGTTGGCAGTTGGAGAAGGTTGTGTAGAGTGTGTTGAGGGTCTTGGGTTCGACATGTTTCTATCAAGAAGTTGATGCAATGAGCTCCACAAGTCTTAGTGTATAAACTTTGTAGTTGTTGCTTGTTGAACGTCCCACGCTTGTCTGACGATTTCTTCAAGAACGCTCTGTGATATACACTCATAGGGGGTAAACCATAAGGATCGAAATAGTACACTACTCCATCACTCTGAACATAGAAAGCTATCCAATGTTGTCCAGGTTGTGTGTGGGGGTGTGTGTTACTGACAAAGCAAGTCAGAGGTGTTGCTTCAGCAGGGCACTCATCACTAGGGAAAGTACCTAGGAAGTATCGTCGAGTGTGAGGGTGTTGGCTAAGAACAGTGTTCAGTTGTGAAGTCTTCATCTTCTCAGGCCATGTGGTAGTCTGTGACTGGTAGTCTGTCAGCTGTGAGTTGGATGTTGTTGTCGTAGAAAGCACAGATGACAGCTGAGATGGCGTGATTTGTAGGGGCGTTGAACCTCAGAGACACAGTCAACTTCCCTTGCTTCACTAAGTTGATGCGTGGGCATTCAGGAGTCCTGTCTGGAGTCAGGTCGAAAGCGAAGACTGTGTACCCTGATTGGAACTGTTCTAAACTGAGACCACAATCTTGACCTACAGCTAGTAGACCTGTCTCTCTGAACAAGTTCCTGTAAGCTTTCACACAGTTCCCTGCAGCAAAGTCAGTCTTCACTTCATATTTATGGTCATCATACTTCAGACCTACTTCTCTCACTGAGTAGTTCTGGAAGTTGAACGGGTTCTCGCTTTTAGTGCCTGACGCTGCAGTCTCTTTGACTAAAGCTAGTAGGACACGGGTCGGGATCTGGCTTGTGTCGGGTTGAGTCCAACTGTACTCTTGTGACCCTCCGTCTAGAGTGTGTTTAGTGACTCGACACCTCGTCAGAGTGTAGTTGAATGGTCCGAACTGAGGGTTCATCACTGTTTTATTGTGGACTTCAGCTACTTCGTCTCTCACAGTCACTTGGCGCACGCTCATCTCAGCTTTAGTGATCTTCACTTTGAAGTCTAAGTCTGCAGCTTGCATCATGTAGAAAGCTGGAGAGCTACGTTCATATATGAACTTGAACTCACAATGTGAAGGGAAGAGCTTGCACTGCTTGAGGAGGTCGATGTGGGGTCTGATGATGACTCCGTGAGTCCGTCTTGCACTGAACTCTTTCCGGCGAGCAACGAAACCTGTGTTAGCAGCAACTCGTCCTTCCATGTGGCCAGCTGTGTCCATCATCCACTTCTGTAGACCCTTCAACCGAGTAGTCTTGTCGTTCACTTCAGTTCCTACTAAGTCTAACAATGTCGATTTCAGTGCATAGTCTTCATTGTTCCCTGTCACTTTCTCTCCGTTGATCAACAGTTGAACAGAAGAGAAGAGGGAGTGGCCTATGTTGTTCACAGGTGCAGCTTCGTCACCTACTGCTAGACGTGTCCCAGCAGCATCTACAACTTCTATTTCCAAGTACAACTCTGCTTCACTCAAATCTGTGTACAGAGTAGTTGGCTCAAAAGTAAAGTCGAAAGAGTCAGTGTGGTCAGTCAAAGCATTGTTAGTTGTCTTAGTGACTGTCTGACTTTTCAGAATGTCTTTTTGAGTCACTCCTACTGCATGGAGATCTAACTCTCCTACAGCACATGTCTGGCCATGAGGATGTAACAGACTCATGATTAGAACAGTAGTGCTTTATTGCTAGCACGACTCTGCTTCTTCTTCTTGCGCCCTTTGCCTGTCTGCTGCTTAGTACGTCCTGCACGTCGGACTGTCGCACGGCGTTTGGCTGGAGTCGGTTGAGACACTCTGTTTATGTAGTTCTGAGCTGAAGAATGAGCTCTCTTCAATAGAGCTTGGCTTTGACCTCTGACATGTTTGTTTACACTCTTCTTGAGTGGTTTTCCAGCCATGACATCTGAAAGTACTCCTGCACCTGTAGAGAGTAGTGCTGTGCCAGCTGTCTTAGCAACTTTACGACCAATAGTGCTCAAAAGGGGGACAGCTCCTCGCAGTAATCCTGATATGATAGATCCAATACCATGACCACGTTGCCTAGCTACTCCACCGAAAGCTGGTAGAACACCGTGACCAAACTGAGATTTAGCATAGTAAGCACCATACTCCCCTCTAGGGGCTAAGTATGGAGGTGGGCCAAAGCGCTGAAGCATACTGTTACTATATGTGGTTGCTTATAGGCTTAAAAGCTAGTACTACAGTCACTGCTCCACGTTCAAATGGTATAGGACGACCTGTGCTGTCTCTTAAGTAGATCGCGATCTGTCTGAAGCTGCTCTTACTCACAGGTTGGTACATCAAAGGTTGGAAAGTGACAGTCTGTGTGTCACCTAGCAGTGGATTAATGTTTACAACTCTCAAGAGAGGTGCTCTCTTGTCTCCAACAATGTTATGTTTCACTATATCAGAGTATACATACACAGTCTGAGCTCTGAACTTCAAGTCTACTACAGCTTGACCTTCAGTTTTATTCATCAAGAAGACTCCACCTCCGAATCCTAACTGCACACCTAAGTTAACTGGTAGTTGTATCACAACATCAGGGGGTAGAGCTACAATACACTTCATTGTATACCTGTTGTATGTGAACACGTTAGATTTATTGTTCTTGTGGTGTGTCCTCAGTTTCTTGATGATACTAGGGTGTTTCCTGTTAATACACTTGTTCAGATAATTTATGAAGTCACTGTTGTCTTGTAGATATACACCTTGCAGAGAGAAAGCTGTATATGTCCGGACTGCTGGGAATTGAAAAGTGTTGACTAGTTTATCTAAATACTTCAACTTTAATTCTATTTTCACTACTCTGAGTTCTTCCTCAGTCAAAACTTCTGACTCTCTAGTAGTAAGCCCGTTTATGAATGCTGCTTTTTCTGTGTAATTTAAGTTGAGTGAATCTCTCACAGCTGAGACTGCTGCACTCGCACGGTTCTCAGGGTTCAAACCGCGTACTATTCTGTAAGTGATACTGTCTGCACCAGATGGCGGCACTTCTGCTAAAGGGTCTGGTTCAGTTTCGGTTTCACTGTCCGATTCGACACTAGGTAGCGGCGCAGGTCGCGCTACTTCTCCAGAGCTTGGGTCTGATTCTACACTAAGTCTCGCTGTAGGTTGTCGTACTGGTACTTGTTTAGAGCGTTTGATCTCTACACCTCGCTGTAGACACTTCTTAGCTACGCTGTCGTGTATACTTGAACTTTTCCTATTCAACACAGGATCGTTCGCTGTGTAAGGAAAAAAGTCTGAGCTTCGCTTATGTAGTGCTTCTTGTAGTCTTTTAGCACTCATGACGCTCTTGGGTATAGTTGAGTCTGTTTCACCTTCTATGAACAACAATGTCTCACATTCTACGTTGTACCAACTAGTAGGACACGTTATTTCTTGCAGAGCACACTCCATTGGAGTACTAGAAGATACATACTCAGGTAACAATGTGTTGTAAGTTGTCAGAGTGTTGTCTGGGAAAACTTTCATAGACGAGTTGCTAGGTAGTGTCATTGTGAACGCCATTTTTTCACGTTCTTAGCAGGTTCCCACGTGTTGAACTTATCCCCGTAACCTTTCCACTTGACGTATGCTTGACGCTTACGACCTGAGCCTCTGTACTTCACTACTTCCTCTATGTCGTACCTCTTCCCTTGACGGACATGGACCTTTTGAACTTCAGGCTGGTAGAAAGTTCCTTTTATCTCTTCTCCTAGTTCATCTTTCAGTTGGTATCCTTTAGGTTTGACAGAATCTATAGTGTATACTTCTTCAGTCCAGTTAGGTTCGTAACCTCTGTTGAAAGCGCGCTTCTTAGCAAGCATGCGCACTTTAGAACCTTTCTTCAAAAGTAACTTGGGCACAGTCCTCTTGTCTGGTGGTTGTTCATATAGCCTGTAGAACAGAGCATCAGAGTTCTTGTCTGTGATGTCGACTGGAGCTGCACCTAGTGTCTTATGCACAGTACTATTGTAAGAGTGGACTAGATCTTGAAGTATGCCTGTCCACTTGTAGTTGTTGAAGTAAGCAAAGCAACGCCACAGCTTACCTTGCAGTGTGGCGTTAAATCGTTCAGCTATAGCACATTTCACGTCATCGTTCTCTCCAGTGAACAATTTTACACCCCTTTCTTCTAGATGACTTCTGAAAGTTTGGTTCAAAAATTCTTTTCCTTTGTCAGTCTGGATTTTAACAGGTTGTCTACTCTCAGTCATTTTCTTGTAAGCTTCTAATACATCTACAGCTTTCTTACTCTTGACAGGTTGAGCAAAGCCATATCTTGAGAAGACATCTATACCAGCTAAAATATACTGGTACCCTTTGTTCTCACGTGAAGACTCTCTCATGTCAATAAGATCTAACTGCCATTGTCTATCTATACCCCAAGTCTGAGTCTTGTGTCTTGTGAACCGTCTCTTGTAAGGTTTGTGTCTAGTGTAAGCATCCACATCTTCTAAAGCTTCAGCAATGTTTTTTAAGTCAGTCTTCTTAAAGTGATGGTGTCGCAATTTACTCACGCTAGTGAAACTTCCAGGTTCTCTGACTGAAGTATAGCGATCTACTACAGCTTTCTTCAAAGCTTTGTCCGCCATAACTTTGCTAGTTGACGAGATGTTATACCAGTACCACTCTGTGCAGTATTAGCTTTACGTTTACGCTTTGGTGTTACACTATATGAACGTCTTCTGAAGGGGGAGCCAGTCATAGAACTAACACTCTTGAAAGATTCTTTGTTTCTGACGAACTTGAGGTCTGGGTTCAACCTTTTAACAGCTGCGATGAAGTACTTTTGTCCTATGGGAGGTTGCTTCTTAGTTAGACTATTTTTCCGAGCTGCATCACCTAGTAGATCAATGATGTTACTCCCTTGTATACGCCGCCCGTGCACTACTAGTTCACCACTAGGAGTCCAGTTGATAGTACCTCTACCTTTGTCAGAGTCTGCTAAGTGTCTATACAGATTCATAGCAGTCTTCTGATAAGTAGTAGGTACACGCCTTTGAATTAAAGCATCCATCACCATGACACCTTGTCTACCTATAGGTCCTGTGTCTTCTTCTTCTCTTTCTTCTTCTTCTTGAGACTCATATTCATCGTCTCCACTAGCACCAGGTAAACTTGGAGTTGGAGTTTGATGACTAGTAGTAGAAAACATATCGTCATCATCGCCTGAAGTAGCTTCATCGTCTGCTTCTTCCCCTCTCCTACCTCTTTTGTGACGTTGTTGAGTAATATTTCTAGGGTTCATAGAAGAAGCAGCTCGACTCACAATTTTAGCTTTTTTGTATAGTATAGAAGATTTAGTCATGAGCTGGTTGTATCTACTGAGTCTCTCACTAGTGTTCAACTGAGAGTCATTCAATACTCTAGTTGCTTCTTTCTGTAAGTGACTCAATATCTCCACTAGACTACTGTGTGGGGATAGTTTTTCTCTGACTAGTTGACTCTCATAGAACTGAGTTTGAGGGTCTGGTAGCACAGCTGGAGCAGAAGACGCGAGTGTTGCACTAGGTAGCGGGTCAGTGTTAGTAGTAGAAGAAATGGGGGTGTCGCTTTTACCTACTAAATCAGGTCTCACTAAAGCCATACGTGTGTAAGACATGACTACCGTTTGACAGCTGATCCTATGAGACTAGTAATAAGAGGTAGTGCTACACCCAGTAGTGCACCTATGAAGCCACCGTCCTGCTGTAGTATTCGTCTCTTAGCTATGACAGTAATCTTAGGTTTTGTTATAGCTCTCAGCTGTTTCTTGTACGGCGATAACTTCTTGACTGCGTGAAGGTAGTTCGGTGTCAAGGTTTTGTTCATTACATTGACACATATGACACTCATTAGTCTGATCACTTCTTCACTGAGACCTCTCACTAAATGTTGACAGTCTGTACTACTACATTTAGCTATATGTTTCAACAGAGAGTAATGCCGACGTAAAGAAACTAACTTTTGGTAGTAAGCACTTCTCTGACGGCGCTTAAGACTCTTAGCACGCTTACTCTTAGTACTCCCCTTCATTTCTTCTGCTTTTTCCCAGTAGGAATGAATACTACGCTGTTCCAAGGTGTTGTTATACTGTTCCTCACTCGCAAGTTGTCAGGTGTGCTCTGCTTACAGTCCAACACTATGTATGAGTGTTTAGCTGTAGTCTCTTTGTTATATACCTGAGTCAAGAAAGATGGTTGCGCTGGGAAAGCTTGTCTAGATATATAACTTATCTGACTCATATCTCGAGGGTTTTTAAAAATAACTAGATAATGACTGTTCAAACTGAGAGTCCTGAAGTCTTTGTTAGCAAAGAATAAGTTCTGAGTAATGAATATTACATTCATGTTCATATGATGAGAACCTTTGATGAAGAGGTCTTTAGCTATAGGTGCATATTCTGGGTCTAACAAGTCGTCTATGATGAGCATCGAGTGTTTACTAGTATCTCGACTAGAGTTGAAAAGTTCATCCCTTGTAAGAAGACCTTCGTTGAATTTCACACCTGCACTTTTCAACTTTTCAAACTCTGGTTGCCACTGGCTGTAGCAGTAAGTTATATCGTGTACTTCAGGTGTGACGAGAGTCTTCACGTTATTTATCACTTCGAATACTAGACGACTCTTACCACAGGATGTAGGTCCAGCTATTAGCATAGTGAAAGGTGACTGTAGTCTAGGATCGAATTCAACAGATTCCACAGCGGTAGAGACGTCCATCTTAGTGCAGTGATCAGACGAGAGTGGTCAACACTGGAGTGACACAGCTCACTTTTATGGCTTTGGGTACAGCTGCATACAACCCTTGAACATACATTGCGACGTCGCTGCGACCCATGTCGTCTTGCAACACTTTCATCAGAGCTATAGGCTCAGACGTCTCGTTGTACTTCCAAGCTCTCAGCACTTCATAGACAGGGTTCTTGACAGTTCTGTCAGAAGGCACAGGTTGAGAGATGAAAGCTATTTCATGAGAAGTCAACCCTAAGTAGATCCCTATGGTCTTCCAGTCTCTAGGGCAGAGCTCAGACAAAAGAGAGAAATATTTCTGCACTTTCCACTCCATGTCTCCACTCTCTAAGCCATCCCACATGTCATGCTTGTCCATGTACTCACGTGAGAATTGGATGAGGTCCATACGGTAAGATTCCTCCAAAGCGTCTGCTAGTTCTTCCCACCTAGTAGTACAACTTTTCTGGTACCAAGTAGTGAACATTTCTCTAGCTTGAGTTATGACACTTCTCTCACAACTGAGATATCCCATGTCCTTCAAGTTCACTTTGAGGTATGAACCTAACCGTATGTAATCTGATGTCGGCAACTTACTACTTATTTTCAGTAGCATAGCGTCTGGTAAGTATCCTAACGGCTCTCCTTTGAAGAATGATGATACAGGTACTACCAAATTGAAATCTGCCATGATGAGCGAGTGTGTGAAGGAGTAGACAGGCAGGTAGGTAGGTAGAGCGTTGTATGGGGTGTTGTAGGTTAGGGGGAGCTTTTATATAGCTCTTTAGACTAGAATACGTAGGGAAATCGTGTAAAGAGTATGCAAAACGTTCTGAGTTCGAACTCTTCGCCCCCTATCCATTTCACACTAGAGGGGTGCTCCCCACCCCATACACCCTATGCTAATACTATACACACCCCCCACCCCACCCAACTCTATACGATGCACTAACGTTTCACTTTTTTATCAGAGTGTTTACAATAACATTCTGAGCGCTAAACCACTACGATGAGAGGACGTTGTAATATCACGCTCCCACTGACTTAAATAAGTTTTAACTCTGTATCTGTCTGCTTCAGTGTAACGTTCTAGATACGTATCTGGGATTTTGAAAATGTCTTCTACTTTCAAATCTGAACGACCTGCTAAGTTCCTTTGAAGCCGACAACCTAGCATGTCTATGATACTCTCTAACAAGTAATGTGTCGGCATGTCTTGATTAGAGTGGTACTGAGGATGATGAGGGTTGTTTGCGTAGTGATGTTTCAGCGCTGATTCCCACATTGCAAGGTGGTCAGAGTTCTTGAGAGGTTTTGAACTCTTAAGGCGGCCAAACTTCCACCCGTATCCAACAGCTTCTACAGCTGAAAACTTAGACAAGTCGTGCTTCATTATCAACTTGTCTATACATTTAGCTTCACTCTCATTGAAGCTATCACTTAGCAGAACCCAAGTGTAATACAACCATTTCCTATGCTCTAAAGTCTGTTTGAAATGATTGAAAATGTACTGTAAAGTTTTTACAGTGCATGTGACAGACTCTTTTCTTTCACACACATACTGTAATACTAACTCGTCTTCAGGGTATCTAGCCTTAACTAGCGTGTAGAGGTCGTGAGCTGTCTTCATGATGACGTTGAAAGGTCGTTTGAATGAGTGAGTGCACTTACACGACCCTATATACTCTGAGTGATTTATGACTTGACAACTAACCGTTTAAAACACAGTGTGCATGTAAAATTTTTAAGAAGTAGAGTGACAGTTTGAAGGGGGGTCTCTCAATATATGAGAGACCAGAGTTAGTTTGTTAGTACACCTATACTTTTTTCACTTTTTTTATTTTTTGTGAAGCATCTAATAGACTATTGGTCAAGGTTTTTTTTCATCAGTTAGGGGAGAAGGATTGAGTTGGAAAGGCTGTCACCAGTTCATACAAGACTCCTTGGCACAGTAGAGTAGGGTTTTGACAACGTTGTACAACTACTCTTACAACGTGACAACACCCGTTTGCATTGTGTCCAATCTCAGTCTTGTATGCTCTTTCATACAGAAACCGATCTGAAGAGTATTTAGCACGTGTTATCTTGTCAGGAGCTGATACTGTGTGCTTGATTAAGCCATGTACCATACTCGTAGAGATGAACACGGAATTTCCCAGCTGGTGTGATTCAAGCTGATTAATTTTGAAGTAGGGTTTCGTCCTACATTTTTGAAAGTTGATAGCTGAAGCTACTACACTATGAGAAGTTACACTGTGTTGTAACTTAGAAACTAGCAGTAACACGTTACTCACTACTTCAGATTGAGTAGCTTTCCCAGTAGAACTAGTTATGAACTTCTTGAGAGAAGGACTACTAGCATTTATAGGAGTCGTGTTGTTATGCAGAAAACAATTTGAAAAATCTAAATTTGGAGGTATGTAACTATCTCTGATGTACTCTTCAGGACAATATCTGAACAACTGCTTTTCCTCACCAGTCTCTACTCCACTCTTGACGTCTGAAATGAACTCCCAAACTGACCGCCTGTGTTTAGTGCTGAGTGAAATCGGTAGAGGTGTACAAGCTGCACTGGACATGTTGTCTCAGAGCTGCTCAGTTTGAATCTGATCACAGCCGGTTGTTTTCAACGTACACTAATCGTTTCCCCCACCCTCTCTAGAAAAGTAGTGTTCACAAATTAACTCACTTGAACGAAAATCTTTCAAACAAACGTCAAGAAGAAAATGTAAACTTCACCTTCAAACTTGTCAATCATATAATAAGTTAAAAAAAAAATTTAGATTGTATTTATATTTTTTCATCTTGAAAAGTGTAGTATAAGATACAACATTCATGAACGTTCCTTTTATGTTGCAACGCCCTATCCAGCTGACAGCCACTGTGCTATCTGAATAGAGTTCACATTTCCAACTGTTGTTTTTCAACTTTTTGTTTTACTCTCCGCAGAAGCACCAGTCTGTTATGGGTTATCCCGTGCTTATTTATGTAGTGTGGTTGATAAAGATACATTGTATCCAAACTCAGCCTAGTGCTTTACTATAGTGACATGTGCGTATAATTGTCGTACAATAACAATTAGAGATGAAATATGAAAAAAATGTCAGACGTCAAATGTTCGTCTATTGTCGTTCAACAAACGTGTGACAACGTTTGACAATCGTTGTCAGTAAAATTAGTATATATACCCCTTGATTTGCTCAGTTGAAATCAAACCGCTCCTGAGCTGCTCAACTGTGACGACTACTCTACTCTACACTTGCCACTCTACACGCTGCCTCTACCTTTCAACTTCTACAAACTAACTGTTTTAGTTTAGGATGCGGTCTGCTGGCAACAAGAGCTCTAAGAAGAGTTCTAAAGTCGCTAAGAGCAAGAACTTAGTTCTGGACGTTTCTGTGGAGATACCTCCTACAGTGAGCAATGAAGTACAGTGGATTCATCGTCCAAGTACACCTGAAGAGCAGAGTGCAGCTATCTTGGGGTTACATCACGATCTGGACTGCATGCTGGCTCCTTCCACTGGCGTACTGGACCGTGATGTATCTACGTCAGCTCCAGCTTTGAGCTCTACAAGCTTCAGCAACCCTGAACCGCCCCAAGATGTCCTCACTTACCAGACCCTGTCACAGGTCATGCCCGTGGGCCGAGGCAATGGAGCTCTTCCCACTGCCGCTACTCCTCCAGTCATCATCGACTTGACTGGTGATGAGATACTTCTTCGACCCAGTACACCAATCGTCATCGACTTGACAGAGGACGAAGTAGAAGAAGGTGAAATCATCGGGCACGACTTGAATGAAGTACTAGATGAGTGGTTCCAGAGAGCTGAAGCTGAAGGACGCTGCGCGCCACCTGCCTCACCTGTCACTACAGCTGTACCAGCCGACATTGTAGTGAGGGATAGTGCTGGGGCCGTCATCACTCCTGGCTTGACTGACACTGTTGTCGTCATCAACGGAGAAGCTACAGTAGTCACGGATGAGTACTACTCAAGAGTAGTAGGTGACACAAGTGGTGAAGTGAATCCTCCCAAGGGCGTGACGACTGCTACTAAAAGAAGTCCATCTCCACAGATCCAGCCAGAAGCAGTTGTTGAAAAAAAAAAGAAGCGAAAGTACACCAAGAGTGTGGCTACTGTAGCTGCAGCTGCTGCACGTGCTGCAAAGGCTGGTGTGGGAAGTGTTACTTCCCAATCTACGGTTGCTACTGCTGTTGTGACACCGCTTCCGCCGAGGAATGGATCCAAGAAAGTTGGGTCTAAGCTGGCTAACTTCCGCATAGTCCCTTTGACTGGTGAGAAGTGGCCTAGTCGGTTTGGATTCCCATCTCAACAAGCTGAAGGTAGCATTGTTCCTGACCAACTCTTCTACCCACCTGGAGATACATGCACGCTGCTTGAAGTATACAAACTCCCCTTCATCAGTGGCGTCTCAATAAGGCAATATTTGAACAAGCCTTACGAGAGGCGCGTCAACTTACGGGCAAACGACTTCAGAGGGCTCTTCTACCAGAGCAAATCTATCATAGAGAACTATGACAGGATTAAAGAAGAAGCTAAGAAAGGAGCGCCAGCAGTCCAGAACTATCTGAACTACTTAGACAACCCTGTCAAGCACACAGGTATCTTAGTCAACCTCTACAGGGGCCAACCTAAGATCCACATCGGAACGTCGTCGTACGTGGAAGAAATGGATAAAGCACTGCCGGCAGGTCGAGCAACAACAAGTCCAATACACTGTGGGTACACGGTGACTGTCAACACGATCAAAGACATACTAGAACGTGTTGGGCCGATGCTGGAGAGTGACAAGAACTTTTACAGAAGTGTTACCACTTGCGATGAGACTGTCTAGGTGAGTGCTCAACAATTAAATTACATCAGTTGTAAGGTTCCTCAACACTGTATTGATAAGGCTGTAAATTCTTTGCATTATGTGTCTGTCTGTCTGTCTGTCTGTCTGTCTGTCTGCCTGTTTGTTAGTGAGTATGTTTTAGTGGAAAAAAGGAAAGAAAAAAAGAAGGAGAGAGTGTATATCTGAAGAGTTTTTAAAATGCATAGACACGTGAATACTATCAGTTGTATTCGGTGTAATGCACCTAGAATTCCTAGACAAGTTACTATACATAACAGTAGTAAGAACTTGTGTACTTCAGAGACTTGCTTGAGAGAAGTCTTCTCTAGTGAAACAGTTTTACCTGAAGAGATTGAGAAAAACTCTCTTTTCTTAGAATATTACAAATCAAATTTCAGATCGATAGGTCAAGGTTTAGTTGTGTTAGGTTGTGTACAAGCTATATATAACGTCAGATTAACTACTTTTGAATCTGATCAAGGAGTGAGTGAGATAGTGACAGCTCTCAGAGCTATACATGAGAACCAGTTATACAGTTATAGAGTAGCTGTGTCTTTTGGTCGAATTTTGACTTGCACTGAAGACGCTGAGCAAAGAGTCATGTATTTTCATGCTTCAGCTAACAACTCTTCAGTTTTTTATGACAGTGAAGACCATCAAGACCCTTACTTCTTAGTTAAGAACTCTGAGAGCTTTGAAAGTTGCATAGATCTATTGAAAAGTAAAGTGAAAGTTGACACAAGTAGACCTGACACAAAGTGGAAAGTAGTAGGTAATGTGAATGTGAATCTGACTTATATTAGACCTACAAATGTGTTCTTAGGTAAGTTAGAGAGTGTCCCTCCTAGTTTCAGGAAAAGAGGTATGTTACACTTCCACCGAGACTCTTACAGTAAGAGAGTGTACAGAGACAACTTGTGTTTCTTTAGATGCTTGTCACACCACTTGTATAAAACATTAGATAGAACTGTAGAGCTTTTCAAAGAAGCTTATCCAGACACTTGTCAGAAAAAGTTCAAAGGTATTCTCTTAAGTGATTTAGATAGATTAGAGAAAGTATTCAAAATAGACATACGAGTGTTCAAGCTGTCTAGTACTAATAAAGTGACTGTAGTGCGTAGCAAGCTTTGTAGTAGCAAGAAAGTCTTGAATCTCAACATGTACCGCAACCACTTGAGTCTGATAGTAGACATGTGTAAATATGGTCGCGTGTACAGTTGTGAAAAATGTTACAAAGCATTCTCTTCTAATTACAACTTGAAGAGACACACTGCTGTAACAAAAGACTGTACTAAAGTACGATTTATATACAAAGGGGGTGTGTACAAACCTAGTAGAACTATATTTCAGAAGTTGAGTGAGTTAGGTGTACATACACCTGCTCACTTAAAGATATACCCATATAAGATTGCTTTCGACTTTGAAAGTTATTTTGTAAAGAACGGTGAGAAAAGTTGTAACACAACTTTTGAGTTAGATCATGTACCACTGTCAGCTAGTGTAGCTAGTGACTTTCCAGGGTATACAGAACCAGTGTGTTTTGTCAGAGAGAGTAACAGGGAAAATGATGACTTAGTCAGTCGTGTATTAGGGTACATAGATATGTTAGCTTGTGAAATAGGTGAATGTGTCAGAGAGCGTTTTAAAGTAGTGACAGATCAGCTAGATGCTCTGCAAGCTGAAGAGGAAAGGTTAGAGAGTGCAGCTTTGAAAGCTGCTAAGTTAGAGAAAAGTAAGTATAATTTATCACCTGTCGTCAGAGCTAAACAAGCTCTGACAGCTTATATGAACAGAGTACCTGTAGTAGGTTTTAACTCAGGTCGATATGACTTAAATCTAATAAAGAGAAGCTTCCACACTTTCTTCTCAGAAAGAGAAAAGAAACCTATGACGACTATTAAAAGGTGCAACCAGTACATTGCTGTATACACTGAGCACTTAGTCTTCTTAGACATGGTGAACTATCTAGCTCCAGGTTATAATTACGCTAGTTATTTGAAAGCTTTTTTGAAAGACACAGAGAAAGGTTTTTTTCCTTATGAGTGGATGGACAATGTCCGAAAATTAGATAACACAACTCTCCCACCTAGGAGAAGTTTCTATAGCTCTCTGACTGGGAAAGGTATAACTCAAGCTGAGTATAGAAGCTGTAAAGAAGTGTGGGTGAAAGAAAAAATGAAAACAATGAAAGACTACTTAGTGTACTATAACAATTTAGATGTAGCTCCATTTGTCAGAGCTATAAATGAACATAGCAAGTTCTTCATAGAAAGGAGTGTCGACATGTTCAAAGATGGTTTGACACTTCCAGGTTTGACTTTGAAGTTCCTCTTTCAGAACACTGAGTTGAATGCGACACCTTATGTTCTCTTTTCACATCATGAAAAAGAAGTCCACAACTTACTGAGAAAGAATTTAGTTGGTGGACCTGCTATAATATTCCACAGACACCATCGTAGTGGTATAACTAGAATAAGAGAGCGTAAGTATGGAGTTGATAGTAAGAAGTGTGATCACATTTTAGGAGTAGATGCAAATAGTTTGTACTTGAAATGTATGGGTGAAGCTCATTGTACAGGTTTCTATGTAGTGAGACGTCACGAAGATGATTTCAAGCCTGTTCTCAGTCAGCAAATCAGTTACTCAGCTGTAGAATGGCTCCGTTACAGAGCTATAGTAGACAAAGTACCTATTTTACATCAATACAACTATGGTGAAGTCAGTGTAGGTAGTCAGCGTATAAGAGTAGATGGGATAGTCCCTGATCGTAAATTGATATACCAGTTCCACGGTTGCTATTGGCATGGTCATACATGTCAGATCAACAAGACATTGATGACTAGTACGAAGGGTCGGGAATGGATAGAAGAGCGTTCTACTAAAACAGCTGCTGTAACTCTGTATCTGAAAAGTTTAGGTTACACAGTAGTAGAACAATATGAATGTCAGTGGATCAAATTACGAAAAAACACTCAGTGTTTGAAACTGAAACCGGAATGGAGTGTTAATAGACCGTCTTCAGCTGGTAAGATGAGTCAAGCTGAGATAATAGAAGGCGTGAAAAGTGGTTCAGTGTTTGGGTTGATTCAAGTAGATATTCACACACCTGAACATCTCAAACCATATTTTGCTGAAATGACACCAGTTTTCAAGAACATTCTTGTCAGCAAAGAAGATGTAGGTGATCATATGAAAAGTTATCTAGAAAGTGTAGGGAAACTGCGCCAACCTCAGAGACAGTTGATAGGTAGTTTCCATGGATCAGGTCTTCTACTAGGTACCCCGTTACTTAAGTGGTATCTAGAGAAAGGTTTAGTAGTTAGCAAAGTGCACTTGTTAGTTCAATACACACCTGAAGAAACTTTCAGACCTTTTGTGCAAGAAGTGACAGCAGCTAGACGGAAAGGAGATGAGAATGTTGACTGCAAGATCTTGTCTGACTTGTATAAACTGTTAGGTAACAGTTCATATGGTAAGACTATATGTAACAAGCAGAATTTCTTGAATACTAAATATGTAAGTCCAGATTTTGCTAGTCGACATTGTCTGCACTGGTCAGTACAACAAGTGCATGACATCAGTGAGAACACTGTAGAAATGTCATCTCTCCCGACTAGTATCACATACGACTTACCTGTTCAGATTGGGTTCATGGTATACCAGTATGCTAAACTGAAAATGTTAGCGTTCTACTACGACTTCTTGTTGAAGTTCATTGACTCAAAAGACTTTGAAATGTGTGAAATGGACACTGACAGTTTTTATTTTGCATTGTCTAAAAAGAATTTAGACGAAGCTGTCAAACCTGATATGCGTGAGCAATACTTCAGAGAGCGTCACAAGTGGTTACCTTCTGAATCTTGTGATAATCCTGAACATAGAGAGACGTACATTCAATGCAGAACACACAACTACCCATGGGTACAACCACCGTGTTGCTATCGCCGCCTAGTGTTTGACAAGCGAACTCCAGGTCTGTTCAAGATAGAGTGGGAAGGAGACGCTATGACATCTTTGAACCCTAAATGTTACATGTGTGTCAGTGAGACAGGGAATAAGACTAGTTGCAAAGGAGTTATCCAGAGGCAGAATAATCTTACTGAGACAAATTATCAGAACGTTTTGAAAACAGAAAAGACTCATGTAGTGACAAACAGAGGTTTCAGAGTTATAGACCATCACGTCACTACATACTCTCAGAACAAGCAAGGTCTAAATTACCAGTACATTAAGAGAATAGTATGTGAAGATGGTGTCAGCACTGAACCTTTAGATATATGACTCTCTCTTTCTGTGTGTGTTTGTGTGTGTGTGTGTGTGTGTGTGTGTGTGTGTGTGTGTGTTTGTGTTTGTGTGTGACAAAAGACAAGTGAGTTGTATCACTCAAAAAAAAGTAAAAAAACTAACAGTATTTTCCTACAGTAAAAAAGAAAAGAGAAAATAGTTAAAGAAAAGGGAAAATTTTCTGTGAAGAAAAGAAAATTTCTACAAATGGAAATTAAGTAGTACTAACTATATAGTAAAAAAAAAGAAGGAGTAAAGGAAAATTTTCTGTGAAGAAAAAGAAAAAATTTCCATAATTGGAAATTAAGTAGTACTAACTATATAGTAAAAAAAAAAAAGAAGAAAAGAGAAAAATTTTCATGAAAAATTTTCATAAAAATGTAAATAATACAGCTTCTATAAAGAGAAAGAGAGAGAAATTATAGTTGAACATTCGAGGAAATTATCCAATTTCTCTCCGAATGTTTCACCTCAATTTCTCTCCTAGTGAACTATATCGCTAAAAAAAAGCTCGTAAAATAACAAAAAAAAGTGAACTGTATCACACCAAAAAATAAAAAGCAGGCGTGAAAAGAGAGTTGTTACAAAGACGCCACTGACTGATTTCAGACTACTTTACTAAACTCTCTTTGTCCGTCAAATTCATCAGAGAAGATTATTTTTTTCTGATTAGTGTCAAGAAAATATATACAATGGCTGACAGCAAGTTGACGTCAAAAATAGACGATATCCTTGACTCTGTCAGTATGTACAGTTCTATATATGGTAGTTGTAGTTCTAGACTTGATGCTTCACCACCAACTCTCTCACCACGTGAAAGTGAGAAAAATGTTCATACACCCCCACGCATTACAACTCATGTAAAACCAGTGTCACCTCGTAACTTCGACACAGCTTTGACTTGTGGTTGTAGAGGTCATTTCTTCTGGGAGTTCATACCTGTAAATAATATTAGCTATTTTAGAGGAACCTTACCTGATGTTGTTGAGCGCTGTTTTTCCAGTATACATGTGTACAGAGATTTCCATGAAGCTTTCTGGGATGCATACACTCAGTGTATAGAGCAATCCACATTGAATCTGCCTATATTCGTTGCAGATTTCACCATTGCTGTGTATCAAATGCATAACTCTCTGACTTGCCCCAGACACTATGCTAGATACACTCTAGGGAGTTTCAAGAGCTTCATGGAGTTCAACGAAGTGTTACGTGAATCACCTATTATAGGCGCATTCTGTAGGTGTAATGTTCCGATGAACCCTTCAGATATCGCTTACAATGTGTGTTTCACGTGTCTGCAAGCTACTCTAGAGTTGAAAGCTTTGTCTCTCACAGCTGTGTTACAGCATTTCTCGTATGAAGTCAGTTTCAAAACTGATTACTTGAATGCCCTGACTCCAGGTGTGAGAAACAATCGCGAATACTTTCTAGCTCAGTCATTGTTTGATGTGAAACTATCTAAAATTGTGAAGATGGGGACTGGTTGGGTGAGTACTTGGAATACTCGAGGTGTTTCTTGGAAAGGCCAGAAAGGTTTCACAACCAATCGTTCTTTCTGCATCATGTGTAACATTGCAGGGAATGGTCATGACTTGTTTGTGTGCAAGAACTGTACAAAGTATAAAATGTGAATAAAGTAACCAAAATAATATTTCTTGCCTTGTGTTTGTCTTTAGCATGTGACGGCATTACTCAATGTCATTGTTGACATTTATTTCAACCACGTGGTCTTAAACACGTGTCATTGTTGACATTTATTATAAGCACGTGGTCTTCAACACGTGTACAAGTGAAGTAGGTCATGTTGACATTGTACTAGCCAATCAGAAGCTTGTAAAGTATGTCATGACCTCTGATGACGTCACTTCCTGTCATTTAGAAGCTTCTGATTGGTTGACAGAGGTCACTTCCGTTCTGCAAGTGTCAACTGACCTAGATGCACCCGTTTACTACGCGCTGAATATGCTCCTATATACTACTCAGGACTCTGACAGGTTATGTAATTGTGATGAGTCATCTATGTCTACACTTTATCGGTGTATCAAAGTCACACAAAGAAATACATATAAAGCTTTGCCGCGTGAGAGTAACTGACTAATCGACTTCAGTAAAAAATCTAATGTCTACTAAAACACCATCTTTCTCTTTCTTCCTCATTGTCCAATGAAGATAGCTATCCATAGTTTCAGCTTTTTGCGCTAATAGGTCACTGTGTTTGTATTTTATCACACAGGTGACACCCTTTGCCCTCATGTCACATTTACATAGTCCCCTTCTCCCCTTTTGTCACTTTGGGGGCAAGCCCTATGCCTCCGAAGCTCCCTTAGCCTTAAGTCTGGGTAGGCAGTGAGAGATGGAGCTTGGTGAAAGGGTGTGACTGCTGCCTATCTGCAGGGTCACTTACATGTCAGCCTAGCCACCTGTCTGCCCCACGCCCATGCCTGTCCCATATTTATCTCCCGACTCCATCCATTTACCCAAGCTCCCTATCAACTTGGACCAACTATATAGTGCTCCGAGGAAATGTGTAAAGTGTCAAAGAATATAGTTTCAACATATATTTATTTTTATCATTTAAAACCCAAAAGAAAGAAAAGATTCTTCTATCAAACCTGATTTGGGATCAGGGACGATCGGGAATGATGGTGAAGATCTGATCTGTTTTGAAACCCTGATGTAATCAAACAGGTTCCATTCTAGCATACTGATTTTGTATTGTCCCTGATACAGACCACACGGCCTGGGCGGTCCACATTTGCTTAAAGTCTGGTTTCAACCTGTTTCCGTTTATACAACTCCTCATGACTTCATTCTTGAAATTCCAACGTAAAATCAGTCACGTACATCATTCATCAGGATAGATGAAGGCTATTGATGTAAACTGCTATAAAGCACTGCAGATGAGACACTTGATTGCAGGCTCCGTCAATGTAAAGTCAGTTGATGTGCATCATTTACTATTTAATGGTTGGGGTTCCCTGAAGCCCGTTATTTAAACATCCCATTCATTAAACCTATAATATCAAACATTGATGATACTATTGCATGCCAGAAGTCATTAAGTTAACGGCTCAATAGCATTATTTGGTGTATACCAAGGGGCGTCCACGGAGCAGCTTTCACTCCACCCACCCACCCTGACACATATTATTTTGCACTCCACACATCACAAATGCGACCCCCCCCCCCACCCCACCTTGTGTATATATATTGACCCCTGTCCTCATCGTACTTGAGAATTGCCCAAGAGGCCCCTCTAAAACTTAAACATATAGGGTAGACTGACCTAAAGGTAACCACGTACCATGAGATGTCCATCGTAATTATGTAGTTATTCGTGTATGGAACTGTACTTATTTGTCCTTTTCTGGAAAGAGTATAACTTAAAGTGTACTGTGATACACAAAAACAGAGCTTATCATGAATGAATGACTACAACATTGAGGGGGTCATCTCATGGTACGTGGTTATCTTTAGGTCAGTCTACCCTATGCCTGTTTTCCTAAACCATAACCTAAAACATCTGATACCGTAATACCTCATCTACAAGCCTAACCCGCGTATTCGCCAACTTGGATAAATCATATAAGCTGCAGAGGGGGTCATATAAGGCCAAAAAAAAAAAAAGGTGTGTTTCAGGCAACCCGACCCTAGTTTCCAAAAAGAGCCGACCCTAGCATTTTTTTCCGATTTTGGAGAATTTTCTTTTTTTTTTTTGCAAATATTCATATTTTCTCGGAAATTTTAGCAATTTTTTGGTCAGTAAGAACAGATCACATATATATTTTGCCTAATTAACTGTCCAGCCTCAGGAAATTGCTTATTAACAAGAATGTCCAATAATTTCATGATACTCCTAGTTAAAGTAAGAATTGGTGAGTCGTCTTGATGAACCGCGAGTCGATATGACAGTCCGCGACTCATTCAAGGTACCTCCAACATTTAAAAAAAAAAAAAAAAAAAAAAAAAAATCCGACCTACCTACCCTAAATTTTTGGACCATGTTGCCTGAAACACACCTTTTTTTTTTTTTGGCCTAAGCTGCAGAGGGGATTTGATTATGGCAACTTTAGTACTATACATGTAGTATACATAGACAGAGCTGCACGCTAAAGTGACTGAGTGACTGGTTATTGCAAGAGTGGTGCTTGGGCCGTTATCACGCTGGCCGTAGGCCTAGTGCAATACGGCCCAAGCACCACGAGTGCAATAACCAGTCTCGAGGGCACTTTTAAGTGACGCTCTGTATTCATTTCAGGGTTTATCTATCTAAAATAGAGTTGCAGTCCATGCTTGCTTACTTCCGCGGTGTTTGTTTACTTCCGCGGTGTTTGTTTACATCTGTCGGGCCGCCATTTTGAATTTCGCGCAGGCCACGTGACTCTCAGTAGCCTGGCAACTCTATGGCGACCCTTGGCGACCACTGGGAGCGTGTAATACGGCTAGAGCGTGTAATACGCCGAGGGTAATTGCACGCTTCACTGGCATATGGCACCCCCATAGTCTTTGAATTTTATGCAGAAAGTGAGCGATATGCTCTTTATTCAATGGTGAATACGGACTATCAAGGTAAATCCTATGGGAGTGCCGTATGTGAATGAAGCTCTGGCTGTATTGCACGCTCCTGAGAGTCACGTGACCCTCGGGAAATTCAAAATGGCGGCCGACGGAAGTAAACAAACACCGCAGAAGTAAACAAACATTGCGGAAGTAAACAAACACAGAATATACATCTATTTTAGTTATTTTTACATCAAAACACCCTGCAATAAATACAGAGCAGCACTTAAAAGTGCCCTCGTCCATGGTTATTGCACTCATGGTGCTTGGGCCGTATTGCACTCGGCCTACGGCCATCGTACAATACGGCCCAAGCACCACTCATGCAATAACCATGGACTCAGTTAGCGTGCAGCTCTGTCTATTTATTCTATTATTATACTTCGTTCTTGTATGGGCAGTCTGGGCAGTAATATATCATGCCTAGTGGACACAGCATACCTGCATTTATCTTGAAAACATATGCCCAAATATGCACATATTACTGGACATCAAAGAGGTGAAATCGTTCACTTTCCTTGTCGTATAGTGGACACACACCTGATAACATATAATATTGTCAAACCTGTAAGATCATCTATTATCAATTTTTGGCAGTTTTAAATGGTCGATGTCCAGCTATTACACTTGGCATGAAATTGAGTTAAGAAACAGACAAATTGCATTCGTACAAGAGTATGATGCCTTCCATCAAATGGTTAAGAAACACAGCCGACATAAGCTCTATCCATCATGGAAAGAGCTATTCACAAATACAAACAGGGAATGAAAATATTTCAAATTCGGATGTGCAGTCTAGTAATGGAAAACAGGATTGCACTCGCAAATATTCATTAAGAAACAACCCCTCCTGCTCCTCACAATGACGGGCGGGCACTGAATGCAGATATGCTAATTAGAATAAGACTATCCCATGATGAAGTAGCCGTGTGTAATTCCATCCCGCTGAGCTACATGACACTTTAATGGTGACATAAGAGGAGTATATTAATCAATACAGAGATTGAATAAATATGTACGATAGAGGTAGGTGAATGGCACGCTTTTCAGTATGAAAATGTCTTATATCCTTGGTTGAGTACAAACACGGAGTCAATGGCTGTGGGAACTTGGAGATGGCTGTGAGATACAGAAGCAACACCCATTAAACTCACATATGGATGTAACAAAAGAGCACATGAAGGAAGCTTGGATTCATTAGCAAGCATATTATGTAAGAATATATTAGTTTAGTGTACCTAGACATTGATTAGTGTAGAATAATAGTCTATTTGATTTATCGTGTAGATTCATATGTTTGTTGGTTTAGACTGTAATGGACTGACAAAGAAGCAAACACCAAAAAGACCTCACTCAATAGACAGTCAGCAAGTAATGATTATTATTCTGATAAAAAAAACAATAGATTGAAGATACATGTAATTAAAGATCGGTTAGGAATCACCTCTTGGTGACAACATTTTTACTATAAACAGTATATATATAAATACAAGTTTAAAAACACATTTAAAGATCGTAGCACAATCTCACAATGCCAATCCAATACACACTATATATCCACATAAACATGCGTAATATACATACCATAACCTCGAGGGCATACAGTTGGAAAGGAGGACATCTGTCACTGTTATTTAATGGATCCAGGGTGAAGGGGGGTTCTATGAACCAAGATGTGAGGTCGCTGGCGTGCCCTTGACAGTAGCTGACCCAGGCTCTGATAGAAAGAACACAACCAGAGACAGATGACCAGCCATATGTAAACAATACCAAGGTCAGGTTATGACCAAATGGGTTAGCAGTAGGGGTGATACATTAACGATAATAAACAGTAGCTCTTTAGATGATCCATTATTGGCACCTAAGTGGGATACATAAAAACTGTATGTTTATGGAGAGGAAGTAATGCGCATAAATGGCTGCAGGGAGGGCACGGATGAAAGAAGTAACCGCGAGGCTGATCAAGCGGTGAGGTGGTAACAATGGGTACTTTTTCACAGCACCACTTCCTGTGTAAGGATGAATGTGTCAGGCAATCTTCCCAGTATTATAAAATGATAACTTAAAATGGGAATCGTTATAGGCATGGGTTTGTGCCATCAAGCATTGAGAGGCAAGATACTAAAGGAATATACTAAAGCTACTGTACCTGCGTTAACAAGTGGGAATGTGTGTAAAAAAGTGAGGATACATACCTAGTTGATGTAGTGGTCATAGGCTAAGTGGAGTAACTCAGCTGCTACTCAATGAAGTGTAGGCCTTAAAGCAAACGATATCTTAAGTATACGGGGAAATGCTGACTTATAATTGGGTCAGAGACAGCAGAAGCATATCACTTATCCAAGCAGTACAAAACGTGTATCACGTGTAAATTTATATGTGAATTTATATGTGAATGACAATATATAAAATCAGGGGTGAGCCTCCTCTGCCAATGTTGACAGTTGACAGCAATCTTGTTTTTGTGGTTGACAGCAAAAAAAAAACAGTTTAGAGAAATTGCTTGAACGGCCCAGAAAAGTGAAAAAAAGATTTAAGTAAAAAAGTGATATTTTTCGGGGGTGAGCCGTGACGGCCACCGTACATACGTTTTCTCATCTTTGTTGTTAAGGATTTTTCCCTATTATCTCAAAATCGTATGTAAACCCTTTGACACTTCTTATAAGTCATTTACAACATATCAATGCTCAAGCCAAATATGGAAGTCAGTGACCGAGCCATATTGATACCACAGCTCTCCACAGAATGTCCATCTCTACATTGAAAATGATAGATCTCTGCCCTAATGACATGGCATTCATTAAGAATGGTGTATGAACTCTTCACCAGACTTAGTCATTAGCTGGGGACATATCCATACTGTAATATGCCAAAATATCAGAGTGGGTTACCATTATATTTCTATGATAACTTAAGAAATGAATATCTCACGTATCACTTAAATGGAGCATTGTTGGACAAGCATTCTATACTATAATCATGAACCCTTGACTATCTCATCAATAGACATTGCTGAAACTTTCCTGGTTAGCTCAGTCAGCAGAGTGCCTGCTTCTACATCAAAGGGTCGAGGGTTCAAATTTAGCCCTGAACCAACACACATTAGGGGAGTCAGTAAGTTTCTAAAGATTCTAAGAATGTCCACCAGGTGGGTTTAGTGAGTTTCTAAAGGTTCTGAACATGTCCACAGGGTCAGAATAGACCATGTTGGTTGTACAAGAGTTGAGTTTGAGTTTAAATATTTTTATTTTGGCAAAAATTACGTTTACATGTAAAGTCTTTCAAATCGATGCCAAAAGGTGACCGATGAAAACCGACGATACTCTACAATCATATGGTCACAACAATACAATATACAACCGGTAGTAAAGTGAAAGCATCATTCGTCAAAAACATCAACATGGCACGCTCCACATAAGCTATCACAGTCCACAATATAACAGCAAGTAGCTTGGGATAATTTATGTTGTCCGTTGTGATTAACATATCCATGTTTTACATTTATAGTAATCATTTTACATACAGTACTTTTATCATATCCAGTAAAATCAACTTCTATTAATATTCAGATCATTAAGACAGGACTAAACGGATAGTCACAAGTCATTTCTTAACCTCACTTACAAATTTCCTCTGGACAGCACCACCCTGGCGATTCCAAGCCAGATGACCCCTATATTTAGGGTTCTATGATATAATTCACCTTTTGGTCGCTGAACCTTAAGCTTAATTTTGCTATTACCACGCAATACGCACACTGGAGCGCATATGACTTTGCTATTTGCAATCACCCACTTAGTGAATGAAATATAGATTTTGTGGAATGTACTGGTAAGTAGAGACTTTACGAGATTATATGTCGATGTTACAACATTCAATTCTAAAACCTAGACCCACTCAATGCGGATGTCTATCTTCATTATCCCATACATAGACTTAGTGATGACAGCTTAAGATGCCCTTGTGTTGTATGTACTGTTGCGGCTCTTGGTATGTAAAGGATAGGGCAGAGGTATACAAACAACCCACCTTGAATGCATGCAGTTCATCCAAAATAGATCTTTCAACAGGTAGACGGATATCACTCCCACCTAGCCCGCACATTGACATGTGCCATTGCCTTTGTTAGATGCCGGTGGCAAAGAACCAACAGTCTCTGAGCGTTATGCCAATATCCTCAGCCAACTCTTTACAATGTCCATATCTGCTCACTGCTAACAGAGAGAGGACACTGCCAAATCAAAACAAAAACCAATAACAATAGGACTTCATCCTGTCTAAACAACCAGGCGCAGTCCCACTGTTGCTACAATCAATGTGACACGGAGGGGCTATGCAAAAATGGCCGATAAATCCTGCCAATTCCGTTCATTTTCTCTTTTACTTTTGTACAACACACAGTTTGATATATTAACAGTAGATTTATTTTGTTATGGCCACTGTCCACTGGGTTCTAATCGGCCGAAGTTATATAGGAAATGTATGGGCTTATTGGATCGTGGCCATTAGGAACCAAGAATCAAACATGGTTCTTGTGATATGGTAGGTCTAGAACTGTTTGGTGTAAGGGTTAATATAAGGCATTTCCATTCAAGTCGTATTTCCTCTTCCTTTTTGGTTACATTTTGATTACATGTATTTGCCTTGCCAGCACAGATTGTTGGCATCCATTCACAAGTCAACCAGTACATCGACTGGATGTTAGGATCTGTTTCGCGGCCTGTCCAAGAAGTCCCAGTGATCGGTAAAAAGATCGGACAACCATTTCTAAGCCCACAGTGCAACATGAGGTCCTGTCTATAGCCTCACCACAACTGTTACAAACGCCTGATACTGAAATAGTAGTAAATGAAGGTTAGGTGTAGGACCCCAACCTCTCTCCATTACCCTTCACCTTCATTATACTACCTTCATGCTATGACTAACCCCTATCATACATTGAAGTGGAAGTTCTGCTGGTATGCTATGCTTACTAGTGTAGGGAATAGATCACAGCAGAAACACCCTACTCTACATGTAGGCTATTCGTTTCAGGCGCCCACACGTACTGAGACTAATTATAGATTGTCTTTGCTGTTTGTAGTTAGGATGGGCCTAGCATATGGCTAAAGTAAGACATTGTTTACCTTCCCCGTTTATTTATGGAAGTGCGTGATTGTCGACTGGGTATTGGACTCAGATCGATTTATTGAAGGATGGGTACACAACAGAAACTACCTAAGATATGGGATTTTCTTCTGCTGATGCACTGGATTAGAGAATAAGCAGGTAGCAATGTTGTACGTCTATTCCCAATCTGGGTTTGAATGGCCTAGCTCATAAATATTCTTTGTGAAATTTTTAGCCGACATTTTTGGGAAAAGATTATGCAGCCTTGTGTGGCGATGAGGGATATCAAAGGACAGACAACTTTAGCAAACACCGGCCACCATTTCTCCTTTCCTGAAGTTATAGATATTAATGTAGAAACAGTCAATTCGCATCATTTGGCCATATCAGAGAATATTTACCCAAAATAACGTTTGGAGTATTACAAAATGATCTGCCATTCAAGTGTTCAATGCAATTATGGGTGTAACCTTCCCTTCGTGGCCTCCTCCTCACTGAGCAGAACTTCCGAATCTACTGAAACTAAAACATGTCTACATTATATGCATGGTGCAAATCTATACATTGCATCACACTTGTTTCATTTGCTTTAGATGTGTGGCATCCACATCTATATTCTAGATGATAGCGAGCCTAAGAGCTACTCATTGCAAATACTATGCCTGCCAAGAGGCTGATGAAATTATAATCAGAAAACACCTTTATCTGCTGCCATACAATGGCGGCTGCAGACTGAGACAAGGTTAGGGATGGCGGTATTGTGGCTGAGTTCTTATCTCCCCAGTCACAGGGGATTGCCGCTGCAGTTCCTGATCACCGCTCTATATATATCCCCGCATCCAGATCATCCTTGGGGATCTTTCGGCCTGAAATATTCATCCACCTGCAGTGGAGGAGGGTGGGATGCTAGCCTCCCATGTGACCATGAGGGGGTCCTGGCTGAGCCCCCAGCCATGGGGCCGGGGCACGGTCTGGGTACACATCGCACAGGTTAGCCAGGTCTTTGTATACTTCATCTCATAGTAATAGTACAATGTAGCGGGAAATGTGATTTAACTATCTGTATAAAGAACTAATTTTGATGTTTCATAAAAAAATCATGATTATCTTTTTTTTCACTGAACCATGTCAATTCTCCCTATGCCACTTGATGTAGCATTACGTCCTATACGTGGATTTTCCTGTTAAGGGGAATACTAAAAGAAGGTCACAGAATGCTGCCGGCATACATGTTGTGTACTGTACAAGAAACATATTCTCCGAAGGCTAAGACATATATGGACGCTGTTCCAGCACTGCAGGCCTGGTGTCTGTCATGTATTTGCCCTTAATGGATTTAATCTGTGACTTTCGCTGCCAGCTGTGTTCTTTTTCATTACTTATTTCATGTCAATTTTCGTGTTTTATGGAGTCTTCCTCACCCGGCCCTTCTTGTTCCAATTCCGGTTCAATAATGGAAATTCCACTGTCCTTTTTCCTGATGAAATCTTTAATGTAATTAGCCCTGTTTTAATCATACTCATTTTTTAATGTAGATAACCTTTTTGATTATTTCCTTCTTCCATATCTGAACTGTTTAATGTTTATTTATCCAGAGATTTGAATATGGGACAAACATGAGCTTACTGTAAGAAGAATTCAATAACAGCGGAACAAGCATTTAGATTTATAGTAACAATTACAAATTGTTGCTACAGATTTATAGTAACAATACTTCAAATCGGACTGGATCTATCCCTCCTAAGACGTGTTCTTGACGTAGAACAATCCCATTATTGTATTACAGGATGCAATCAGGGTTTCATCTACTTAAAGCCCCATTTCAATGTGTCCTAGTTCATGGTGGCAACGTGATTGATGATCAGACCTCCCATCTGTGAAGCTTTTACAGCCGCAGCTAGCGGTCACGTCAAAGTAAAGATACGGTGTGCTACCCTAGAGATTATACCTTGACAATGCCTTGCTGTTATAATTACTATATTCGGCCAGGGAATGGAATAGATATGAATTACCAATAATATATACAGCATTCATATTATCATTACGTCAATGACGAACCAATACAATCGCGAGCCCTGCTAAGCCCGAACATGTGCTTTAGAGTTGCAAACATCGAACATTGGCCCTGTATGTGAGGAACCTTTCTGGGTGATGAGATACGTTAAGTAAGGCCTAAATAGCCCTGGTTGCGTAAACACCTTTTCAGAATGCATTATTCATGCTTGCAAATAGTGGCCCCTACAACATTCTCTGAGTGCCTCTATTATAGTGGTTACAAAACCAGTCTGAAGGGAAACCGTGATTTCCAATTATCAGTGGTAGCGTGTTAATCTCAGCCCGGCAGTTGCATGTTGACTGATGGTCTCCGTGGACCTCATTAAGATTACTGATCGACCAGCAAGGCAAGGGGGTAGGGACAACTATAGCCTGCACAGGGAAAGAAAAATAACACAAACCATCAGAGCTATTAAATCCCAACAGACGTTTCAATTACCCTTTAGTCAGTAGGAGATCTGTTGTAGCTTTATGGTAAAAATGCCCTCCGCCCCCTAGGGAAACATTTGCTGGGCTACTGTCTGTTTAACATGAGCACGTACATATTTTGTAGAGTATGTATGCTCGAATTTGTATCATAATGCTTTTTTTGCTATCATGGTTAGCCTTTGCTTTTTGACATTTTCTCTCTGATATACCCTTTGTGTAATGCGACATTTATTTCAAAACTATTACATTATTTTAACAGCATATATGAACTATGAACTTGTGAGCTTTTCTAATAGTAAAGACGACTGGTCGAAAGAGAGAGCTTGCGAGATCACTAAAATCCTTTCATAATGTTGCCACGGAATTCAGACAAGAGTCCATCGTCTATCAACACCATTAATTGGGCAATTATGAATCCATATAGATTTATCTCGTGTAGCGCAGTTATGTTATTTCACTGTCCCCGTGTAGAGAGAGACTCGGTTCCCAATTATAGCAGCCCTCGACTGACGGCCTACGATCAATAGAAATGTAAAAAGAAATGGCACCATTTGGATTTTAATCCATTAGTCTGTAGTAGGTGTGTGTGGGCCTCCTCTCACGCACACACCTTCATGCAGACGCCCACGTATATATATGTGCTGCTGGATACCATTCCACCTTGGTACCACTATACGGGGTGTCGGATGCCTCCTCCAACCAGCACAACCAAAGAAATACTCACCACTATGCCATTATCAACTGCAGTTTCCAGCTTAATTGCTCTCGCACGAATCAAAGTTCAGTGCTCACACAGTGTTTGTTTTTTTAGGGTGCAGTTGCCCGTTAGCGTGGTGTCGGTGTAAGATCGGCAGACGCATTTAGAGAGGGAGGGAGGCGGCACGTCTCTGCACGTGATACACGTGAAGTGCACTGAGCACGTTCACATAGCTGTCTCCTGCTCACGGTCTGAGCAGCTCTTCAGACATACAACAACGCCACCCACCACGGGGTTAGGCGGCGGCCCCTCAGACGTACGCCACCCACCATGGGGTTAGGCGGCGGCCCCTCAGACATACGCCACCCACCATGGGGTTAGGCGGCGGCCCCTCAGACATACGCCACCCACCACGGGGTTAGGCGGCGGCCCCTCAGACATACGCCACCCACCACGGGGTTAGGCGGCGGCCCCTCAGACATACGCCACCCACCACGGGGTTAGGCGGCGGCCCCTCAGACATACGCCACCCACCACGGGGTTAGGCGGCGGCCCCTCAGACATACGCCACCCACCACGGGGTTAGGCTGACGTGACTGTCAAGGCAATGAGGGGGGAGGGCTGGGATGTGAGACGGAAGATGGATGACAAATGTCTACAGCCATTTCAGTAATATCAGAAATATCACCGCAGCATCGAAATTGTCAGTTTCAGAGTTTACCAATCGTGGAGCTTTAGATTTATGGAGGGAACCAATCCAGTAGAAGCTGTCGATAGAAAGTAGGCATAGGCCATTAATGGATAAAACCTTTCTCAAATGACCCAATGAGAGCAAGACAGCCACAAGAAAGGCCGATGAGAACAGACAGGACTGGGACAAAGCTCTGTAAATGTGCAATTAACAGGGTAGTCGTAAGATACTAATGAGTGGAAAGAAATGGGACGCAATTACAGAAAAGGGGATATGAGATTCATCAAGATAAAACAACGTCAAGATGTGTAATTGAGAGAAGTAGGAACGGGTTTACTAATGGACGAAGGCATGTTGCAAATGGTGCAATTAGTGTTAGCACTACAGAGACTGAGTGAAAGACCGCTGTAGGAATACGTGGTTGGTGGACATCATACAAATAATATCTAGAGGAAACCGAGGTTATCACCCTAGACTGCAATTGCAAGATATCAAAGTTGGTTATTATCCCGAATTAAGATAGATTGAGACCAATGTAATGGTGTTTCGGACAACATGGTCCGAAAATTAAGGTAGGAAGCTCGAATTTGTTTTTCTGATTTGTAATGTTCTGTTGAAAGTACCAGTAATCAGTTGCGAATCGCCAAAATGACTCCCAGCTCATATAAATATCACTTAATCATGGAATATTCCTATAAAAGCCATTTCTTGTAAAGATTTGACCTTGTTCTGACACCTGTATCATTCTACACACACCAGATGATTCGAAATCAGCATGCCCAAATTAGGGGTACCTACCCGCAAACTAAGTGTAGCATTCCACTCAAACCTAAATTTAAATATTGACAGTTTGCCCGTCTGGCTCCCTATTGAGGCCTGGCATGTTTCAGGCCACTAAAGTAAATAGGGGCTAATTCTTCCTGACCAAACCAGAATTATTAGGATAGGTATGAAGCTGGGATCGATCGGGTTACCCTTTTCTTTTAGATATTCCTTAAAGGCGCACTGAACCCACGACGTCGTTTGTGCCAGTCATACAATAAAGCAAGTGAACTAGTTTATAAATAGTGTATTGGGGATTGAAGTGTGGAAGCAAGCAAAGACCATTACAAAAACTATTTGACAGTCATAATGAATTCTTACATTTTAGCTCGGAATGTATACCAGTTGGACCGGGAACTTGAACTCCATACCACCAGGCAAATCCCTAAAACAGGAAATCTATTACAGTAGCACTCACTGTGGTCCCCATGGAGATCAGTATGTTGGACCAATTCGTCTACACACAGACACGCGGGTCTGCAGTCTGCACAGGTTCTAATCAGCCTCTCACGTCCACGGCGGATGTGGACGTAGAATCAGCAGTGATTTAGAAGCAAGCCAGTCGGCAAATCAATTGTCATTAGAACCAGCCGATCACTTGATGGGCACCCCGCTGAAATTGTGCGTCCGCTGAAGGGCCTGGAGGTGTGGAGGTTAGAAGGAAGGGCCTCCCAGTCCCAGTTGTGAGGTGTCGGCGAAGAGGGAGAGAGGGGACGGGATGGGAGATTATTGAGTGGTGAACACTCTGGATGTGTTCATGGGGGTCGTTCATGGATATATTCAATCATAAACTTCTGTTCAGTATTGACGGTATGTGTAGTTACATATACTGCGCCATATGAAGGAATATCCCAGGCAACTGTGTATTGATTTACGTGTTTTCTTTCTTTTGTTTCTATAGACCCTATTCCATTCTTTCCCATTCCGTGACTCTCGATGCCTGATCATTTGATTCAGTTGGTCATAATTTGAGTAGGCTTAGATTTTAATTTAAATCCAATTTAAGATCCATGTGATATTACTATTACAACGGTGGTGATTCAGTTTTACCCTTCGCCGTTCAATCTACATAGATCCCTGTATGAGTATGAGTTCATGCATGACTACGTCTAAATCAATGATTTAAATGAGGTTCTCAATTTTTACCATCGACCTTATCAGCGAATTCCCTGCTGCGTTCTATGCAGTCTCATTTGTTAAAACTCAGAATTGGCCGGGCGACCAGTGGGAGTGCTTCGTCCAGCCTAGCTGCAGTTTGTGAGAGGCAGACGGCTTCTGTGAATGTCCTTGTTGCCGCCATTGGCTCCTATTAAAGGGCCGTCCTTGCTTACTCCAGGCACGTCGGCTCCAACACAGTAATTGCCATCATTCAGACTCTAAATTTGTTTTCATTCAAGAGCCATTGCGAGGGTTAAAGCGCGCACCTTGCCGCTGCCGAGTGTCGTCTGCTCCCCGTTTCCACACCGACTTCCGCCATTTTTATATACAGCGCACGTTATTGGGGTAGGCACATGCAGACTCGCACCAGCTGGGTAACTTCCGGTCCCATAGGTCCGGAATCGGCCGCATGGGGGCAGTGCGATGGGCCATTCCGCAGCCAGGGCTGAGTGACCTAAGCCAAAAGAACAATGGCGGCTCTCGCCTCCCGCGAGACTTGGAGCGAGGGGCGCGAGACCCACGCGCAATAACGATAATCTCGCGATTTCGATTGCGGCTCACGTCTTGGTGTAGTTTGGGCGTCTCCGGACGTGAATAAATCATCATCTCAATCTGCCCATCGTCACATCACAAGAATAGATGGGGTGAGGCTGGCCCTCACAGGTCCCTCCTGCCCGAATGGCGCCGTCAGGTTTTGTTCCTGCACAAACTAAACTTCTTCTGTGGCTAGCAATAGGAAGGAAAACCTGTCTGCCCGTGTTTGCCCCGCGGAAAAGAGAGACGCTGTGCTTGACAAAGCTGCCAGGCTTTTCTTTTTATTTCGACTAAGGCCTTTTAGGGATCCCTTGATAGAAAAGACCGAATTTCAGTACCCTGAATGGTGCAATGTGCAACTCTGAAGTATTCTGTTAAACCTCGTCAGCAGTAATGGGATTCAAGCAGATTGAACCTTTCACGTAAATATTGAAGGAGTTGCATTTAAAGACATTTGGGACAAATACGATATATGATGAATGTTTCAGCAAAACTAAAGCTGCTTTTAGTTCTTGCTGACATGTTGATGTATAGTACAGTCCAACTGATAACCATCCTTGTTTCAATGATATTATACAATCGAGATCCAAGCTGACCATACATCCTGATATTATTATTTAATGAACTAATGATACATTCCTGCAATCCTCTAATGATCTATGTGAATAACTCCTCCAAAAGCCTGCTTTAATATCAAGCAGGGTCGGGCGTATTGGCGGAGGATGGGTTGTCGAGACCCAAGGTGTTATTGATGAAATTCATTCAGCCAGTGAAATCCCAGCCCCTGGGAAGGATATGGCCTGCCAACTTATACTGTTTACCTTCGCCACTGGTGGCGGCTGGGTCAGCATTAAGGCTTAGGCCACCAAATGCCAGGTGCCGGGAACAAGTTTGTCTACGGTGTTTGGGATGGGTAGGTGGTGGGGGCTATAAGGCTATAGGATTGGCAGTTCTCGTTTGCTTGAGTAGGTGTGGGGGTGTCTTTATATCAATGGGGGCTAGCTAGGTGTAGCTACTGGAAGGCAGTGCATGTGGGTGGGAAGGGGGTCTTAGATTGGTGGGAAAGACAGCTCTGAGCGGGAATGTAATTGAATTGATGGATTGCGTTTTATGTCTTTATCTGGAAGGTACACTACTTACACGGCGTGTACGTAGGTGATATCCATCAATCACGCTGGTGGGAGAAGAAGCCCTGCCTACAGCAAGTGTGTACCAGGTACTGGGGGAAGGGCTCAGGCAAATCCTCCCCCAGTGTCCTACTACTCAGGGATATCTCCAACGTTCAATATTACCCCGCTAACGATTTACAGGCTCTCTTCAATCGAAGAGAAACTTCTGGGGAAGATGGAGCATCATCACATCGATAGAATCAATAGCACTAAACCACAACTACTGAACTGAGGGTGCTTGAGAATTACGAAAAAACGTCTCATGTTGTATGGCGTTACAGATGTATTAGAGATGGTACAAGGGACTTGCTGTACAAGTGTTACAAGGCTTATAACGCTTATGCACACACAGAAAAGTAAAGGAGTTGCCACGACTCTGAGATCCAGAGTCACAGTTTGTCTCCCACGTGACACCTGTAGGGGAGAGTCAAATGAGTTTGACTCTCCATTCCTGAAGAGTCATCAGCAGTTGACCCATCAAAAGAGGGGGAGTCAAAATCGAATACATGAGTGCAAGCAGGTCAGGTGGATTGTGTATTTATACCAGGGTAGAGTGGGGGCAACAGGTGTATATAATTAGTGGTCAGGCCAGGTGAGGCCTGTGAGGGAAGTGAGGGAAGTGAGGTTATTGCCCAAGACAGGTCAATAACAAGACATTTTGTAATGTCTACCACTTCCCCCTGTGTGAAAGGGCTAAGTTATATCTGACTCACACTACATTCTACAGACCATTGGCCATACACATTTTAAATGCCAATATCAGATCTATATGAAGTAGTAAGCAGTGCCCCACATTATCTCACACAGTTAGTGCCCAGCCTTATCTTCATTCCCCATTCCCACAAATATGGTGACTAAGCTCTATCCCAGTGGGCACAGAACATTGAATCAACATTGATATATGGTTGTCAATGTTGATTCAATGTTGATACAATGTTGATTCAACGTCGGACTGCACTTTGTGCCCACTGGGATGCTTTGGATGTTCTTGGAATGTATTGTACAGTTTGTCATCATATTTGATTCAGGTAAGTTAACTGGAAAGCTTATCCATTGACATCCCTTAATCACACTATTTAGACATAGTGGACCTATCTATAAAGAATCAAAAATGTGTGGCATGTAACAATTATCTAAAATATAGATAGTGACTCTGCCTTGTGGTTGCCACTGGTACCAAATTAGAGTTGGTTGCCCCACCAGGTGGTTTCATATGCAACTACTATCAGAGTCAACACTTTTTTTTTTACTCTTCATGAAGGGTCAAACTACAAATGACTCTGCTGTGGGCAGAGTCAACTGCACTTGACTCTGCACTGATAGAGTCAAGAGGGAGAGTCAATTTGTACAAGGATCAAGGGGTATGACTGGAGTAGCTGTGACCCCTCCACCATGACTCTTCTACCAGAGTCAACTAGAGTTGACTATGGTAAAAGAGTCATGGCGACGCCTTTACTTCTCTCTGTGCAGCTAGTCACGCGTATCATATCTGACTTACACTGTGATTATACATGGGTTAAAATTCGACACAATCGACACGGCGACACAGGGATAATTCTGGCTACCCACGTATAGTCACTATACTCACAGTGGGAGACTGTGCTTAATGGACCACATCCACATACAGCAAACCAGGGCGAGCTTAGGTGAGTCGTGGGCATACCCAAGCTAACCCTATTGGATTGGCTTGGGTAATGCCCACGGCTCGCCCACCTTGTATGATCAATTTACTGCACACATAAAAGTAAACGTGTCAACTGTGTCTCCCATGTGGCTCTGGTAAAAAAAAGAGTCAAACAGCTAATTACTCTGCTTATATGAAGAGTCAACTTGAGTTGACTCTCTACTATCAGTGTCAACTTGAGTTGACTCTCTACTATCAGTGTCAACCCAGTGTTGACCCTTCTTATAAGCAGACTCAATAGCTGTTTGACACTACATTTACCAGAGCCACCTGGGAGACACAGTTGACTCCTTTACTTTTCTGTGTGTGGGCATGTATGTAAAATACAGTCGGGCCATTTCTTTTGTTCTCTCAGCAAACTGTGGTTTAACGTATATTAGTAAAACTTTGTTTTTCTTGGTACAGAACTAAGTCATCCTTTAGATAAACTGACTGTTCGCCTGTAACTGCATGTCTACACATATGTTTGTGGTTGAAATATTCTGTACAGTTCAAAATAGCTAACTTTACATAAAATAAAATCCCGCCTATAGGCTTGTGTCCACTATAAGACAAAGAAAGTGGAATATATGGTCGTTTTGACGTCCAGAAATATGTACATATCTGGGAATATATTTTGTAGATATATTCTACTTTAACTGCAGGTATGCTGTGTCCACTAGGCGTTAAAAATTGCTGCCCAGACTGCCCAGGGCAAACATGGACAAGGTTTTACAATAGGATAAAGAGCATATATTCCAATTTCTGCACTAAAATTCAAACATGTTAGATATTCAAATGCCCACTTTTGACGTCCATTTTTGACCCCTGCATATTGCTCTCCCACTTTTGTATTTGAGAATTTTGTCGTTCAGCTGTGTCCACAGGGACACAAAACATATATTTCGTATTTGTATTCAAATTCACGTTTTAACGGACGACAAACGGCCTCATATATGCTAGTGGACACAGGCCTTATGCGACACTACATATTCGGCCCACGACCTTATATATGTGATATGTATGTAATACAACCCAGGTCCAACTCATTAAGAACGGTCTTTCAGATTACATGAGCAGAGATGCTTTATCTTAAATTTTCACATAGAGGTCTTTCAGAACAGGTTCGTGACTATTTGGATTTTCGTCAAAAGTGCTACTTGTTTGATGACCACAAATAGGAGGGCCTTTCACAAGAGTACCTGTTGAAATTTAAAATAAAAATATAGAAAAGTAATGTAAACATCACATATTGACTTTCGCATATACCCTCATAAATTTCAAATATTGCGCTTCTGAGGAAAATCCAAATATCATCTGTTCTGAAAGAGAACGCAGAATAGATGTGACACTATGGGAATGCGAAAAACTTGGTAAGCGCTGTAGGTCAGTAAGGTGCGTGTGTGTCTTTTTACACCCGCACGTATTTCCCTCTTGTCTTCACATCTAACAATAGCTTACACATCCAGTGTACAGCTTGACAACAATGTACAGAGATTATTCAATACATTTTTCAATATCAAAACTTCAATCTTTTGTGATGCTGACATTTGAAACAGGTAATGTTGTCTTCTGGTTTTATTCATATGTTAGGTAAGAAATATGAAGCGTTTACTTTAATGCAGAGAATCACCTGGATAAACTGGTTGCCAGGAACATGTGAGATATGTTTTAGATAATCAGAAATGCTGTGAAGTATGAATAACAATGAAATAATGTACCTGTCAGCATCTTAACGCTTCCTTTGTCGTACATGCATTATTCTAAGCTGAGTCAGGAACCAAACACGATATCATCTGGTTATATTCCACATTAAGCACACAAGCGGCTTCTAATGACCATCTACTGTAAGCATCCAGACACACACAGACACACAGTTATACCCGCTGCAGCATTAAGAGGGGAGAACTTGCTGTCGGTGCAGCAAGATTCGGTGTAGAGCTGGGACAGGTACTCAACCCTGTATATATAGGGCGGGCGGGGTCTAAAGAGAGGTGTGCCGACGAGTGCAGACAGATAACTGGCACGTAGGGGTGAGAGGCTGTATTTAGGAGCCGTTAGGGCAGCTTGTATTGAGGCAGAAACATGGATCCGGCAAACACAGAGGGAGCTAACCTTAGCCTGCGGGCAGCAGCAGCAGTAGCAGCAGCAGCAGCAGTAGCAGCAGCAGCAGCAGCAGCAGCGGCAGCAGTAGCAGCAGCAGCGGCAGCAGCGGCAGCAGGGGAAGCAGTAGCAGCAGCAGCGGCAGCAGGGGAAGCAGTAGCAGTAGCAGTAGCAGTAGCAGCAGTGGCAGCAGTAGCATCGGTGGCAGCAGCAGCAGCAGCAGCAGCGGCAGCAGCGGAAGCAGCAGCAGCAACGACAGCAGTAGTAGCGGCAGCAGTGGCAGCGGCAGCAGCGGCAGCGGCAGCAGTGGCAGCGGTAGCAGGGGCAGCAGAAGCAGCAGCGGCAGCAGTGGCAGCAGTGGCAGCAGAGGAGTGCCCACCTGGAGGCATGCCGCCTGCAGTCCCTCACACACTGTCACCTCTCTGAGGGCCACAACCCGCCCGCGGCCACCCCACAATGAGCCCGTCCTACCAGCAGGCCACGCCCCATCAATACTCCAAGGTGCCGACTGCCACAACCAGAAAAAAAAACAATTGGCAATGAAAATAATAATAGGTATTACCATGAGGAATGAGACCAGGCGGCCTCAATGGAGGTCACTGCGGGCCCTGATCCCCTGAAATTAATGGTGGACATATCCCTGGAGAAGTGAATTTAAACTGTCTGCGATGTATCATATTCCTGGTATAGAGTGATTATGGGTTCAAGGTATATGGTCCATACAATGCTCCCTACCCTGCCATAGTAGACTTCGATTAGTTGTGTATACATATAGCTGAACACTATAATATACCATTTTTATATCTGGGCGTTCCCATCTACTTTAATGGGATATTTTTCACATCAGCACGGGATCGATGTTAATACCTGTATCATGCGCCACCAGACCATGAGTGCTATACTTATTTGCTCACTCGATCTAGTTAATCGACCAGCAATCCATAACGATAGACAGGCAGTGGGCCAGCAGGGGAGGGAGTATGACAGGGTTCCACGGGGTGAACTGGGACCTTTAAGCATGCTCACATTTTCAGCACACCCTATGTAGATACCCAAGCATGGGGGACTGATGGTGAATGTGTAACTTGGGGTAGGCATGCTGCCTGTCAGAGGCTCGAGCTGAATGCCGACAGTAGGGTTGGGGATGCGGGGGGGGTGCGGGGGGGATGCTATCTTAGGGTCTCACATTCCTAGACAAAAGCACACAGCTTGATTACAGGGAATGGTGGGCGGGGAGGAAAAGAGCGGCCAGAGTAATGGTGCCCAGGCCGCTTCTATACCGCCAATAGTAATTACGGACTGCTACCGTACGTGGCCGGGGAGGCGGGTGTGGGGGCCCGGGGGGATATTGATTCATACAAAACATCCCAAGGCGGAACGCATGGCTGGCCAATAATTACGGCACATATGAAAGTTTCTGGGAACCCCCTGCCTGCAAACCGTCTTGGCGGCTCATCCCCCTGCCTCTAGTCAGCTGCCAATCCACACACTACAACCCTACGGCACCCCCACCCCACACACACACACCAGCAGCCTACCCCACACACACCCCATACCCGTCTACTTATCCACTATTAACGCCCTATACCACCTATCTATCTGTTAGCTGGAGCTGCGATATAATATTACAATTCTTGGATGTAGTGTCGACAGAAAAAGTCACAGAGATGATGTGGATATCAGCAGAGCCTGCCTGTGTGATAGGAGGCACGCCAGCTACATGGGTATGTGTAATGATGACGGTCTCCCATCTAGTGAGGCACGTACTAAAATAGGGACATGACTAATATGTTGCAGCACAGTAGGTCCTGCATTTTACGTTATGCCTCATTCAACATGTTATTTAGATCCATTGTATTTTCCGTATTATGCGTTCGACGACGTGCTGCATAAAGTAAGAAGCAGAACAGAATATTTAATGATCTTGCAACTGTAGGGGTATGTGAGCATATGAAACGCATGCACTTCCTTTCGACGCAGGTCTGTCCTTTTGCAATAATAAACCTGTTATTGTCTTTTTCCTTTATATTGCATGAAAATCAGATATAGAAAAGGTGTTGGAAAATGCAATAGGGGGTGGCAGTGTGGCTTGATATATTTTGGCCGCTCTAGGATTGCCAGAGATACTATATTGAAATACACATGACCTCCTCCACATATGGAAAAGTGGACACCAGGATTGGAGGGGGAAGGCGCCAATCAGGAGCCAAACACTGTTCTACACAGATGATGTAACATCTACATAAGATGTATACAGGTGGCATTATGCATACGCCCATGTGGAAAGATGGTGCGGGCGCCCTCCCAATAACTACGTGATTTTCTACGCCTCTGTATAATATCATCAATAATTGAATTGCATATATTCGCATGTAGAATATTATATATAGGATAAGGATAAAGGATATTACATACATGTACATATATATTGCCAGGAGTCTTTATGTGACCTTCCTCAAATCCAAGTATCTTTCCTGGGGTATAGTTGAGAACCTACTCAATCAATAGCCGTCTAGAGGCACACACAACATGGTATCAAACAATTCTACTGTTTATTGATAACGATAGCATGTTTATTCTGTGAATCACTGACACATCAGAGAAAGTATCTAGTGGGGTTTCTATACATTATAGATGGGAAATACAAACTGAAAGTAAGTAAGTGGAAATAATCATAAATTACATAACTGAGATTTGTGTGTGCCACCCCTACCCACCGCCTCCTGCCCCACTCATACTAACTCTCAACCCCACGCTCTCCGGTGTGATGAATGCCTCTGGAGTGTTGTCCCAGACAACAGAGCGTCCTCCTGTGTGCATCAGTCCACAGCCCCTCGGGACTGTGTGTGGGCACACGTGGAGGAAGGAAAGGGGGTGTAGGCGCCTCCGGGGTGAAGACTCGCCCTGGAGGCGTGGGGCCTTATCTAGACTACTGCCTTCCCATGTACCCCCGCCACACCCACACCCACACCCACACCCACACCCACACCCACACCCACACCCACACCCACATCCACACCCACACCCACACCCACACCCACACCCATACCCACACCCACACCCACACCCACACCCACACCCACACCCACACCCTACACCCACACCTACACCCACACCCATCCTACACCCACACCCTACACCCACACCCACACCCACACCCACACCCATACCCAAACCCACACCCACACCCACACCCACAACCACACCCACACCCACCCTACACCCGTACCCACCCTACGGCCGCACCCTACACCCACACCCACACCCATACCCCAACCCACCATACACCCATACCCACCGTACACCCAAACCCTACACCTGCACCCACACCCTACACCCACACCCACACCCACACCCACACCCACCCTACACCTACACCCACCCCACCCTACACCCACACCCTACACCCCCACCCACACCCACCCTACACCTACACCCACACCCTACACCCCCACCCACCCTACACCCCCACCCACCCTACACCCACAGCCACCCTACACCCACACCCACCCTACACCCACACCCACACCCATACCCTACACCCACACCTACACCCACACCCATCCTACACCCACACCCTACACCCACACCCACACCCACACCCACACCCATACCCAAACCCACACCCACACCCACACCCACACCCACCCTACACCCACACCCACCCTACACCCGCACCCTACACCCACACCCACACCCACACCCCAACCCACCGTACACCCACACCCACAGTACACCCAAACCCTACACCTACACCCACACCCTACACCCACACCCACACCCACCCTACACCTACACCCACCCCACCCTACACCCACACCCTACACCCCCACCCACACCTACACCCACACCCTACACCCCCACCCACCCTACACCCCCACCCACCCTACACCACCACCCACCCTACACCCACACCCACCCTACACCCACACCCACACCCACACCCACACCCACACCCACCCTACACCTACACCCTACAACCACACCCACACCCACACCCACAACCACCCTACACCTACACCCTACACCCACACCCACACCCACACCCACCCTACACCTACACCCTACAACCACACCCACACCCTACAACCACACCCACACCCTACACCCCCACCCACCCTACATCCCCACCCATCCTACACCCACACCCTACACCCACACCCTACACCCCAACCCTCCCTACACCCCAACCCTCCCTACACCCACAGCCACAGCCACACCCACACCCTACACCCACGCCCACACCCACCCTACACCCACACCCTACACCCCCACCCTCCCTACACCCACACCCACCCACACCCTACACCCACAGCCACACCCTCCCTACACCCACAGACACAGCCACACCCACACCCTACACCCACACCCACACCCACACTCACACCCACCCTACACCCACACCCACACCCACACTCACACCCACCCTACACCCACACCCACACCCTACACCCACACCCACACCCTACACCGACCCTACACCCACACCCTACACCCACACCCACACCCACACTCACACCCTACACCCACACCCACACCCACACCCACACCCACACCCACACCCACACCCTCACCCACACCCACACCCACACCACCCTACACCCACACCCTACACCCCCACTCTCCCTACACCCACACCCTCCCTACACCCACGCCAACACCCACCCAACACCCACACCCACCCTACACCTACACCCTCCCTACACCTACCCCCACACCAACACCCACAGGAGTATAGAGCAACAGTCGTGTTTAGCAGGCAGACCTGGCTATGCATGTAAGTAGTATAGAGAAACAGTCGTGTATAGCAGGCGGACCTGGCTACGCATGTAAGTAGTATAGCGAAACAGTCGTGTATAGCAGGCGGACCTGGCTACGCATGTAAGTAGTATAGAGAAACAGTCGTGTTTAGCAGACCTGGCTATGCATGTAAGTAGTATAGAGAAACAGTCGTGTATAGCAGGCGGACCTGGCTACGCATGTAAGTAGTATAGAGAAACAGTCGTGTTTAGCAGGCGGACCTGGCTATGCATGTAAGTAGTATAGCGAAACAGTCGTGTATAGCAGGCGGACCTGGCTATGCATGTAAGTAGTATAGAGAAACAGTCGTGTATAGCAGGCAGACCTGGCTATGCATGTAAGTAGTATAGCGAAACAGTCGTGTATAGCAGGCGGACCTGGCTACGCATGTAAGTAGTATAGAGAAACAGTCGTGTTTAGCAGACCTGGCTATGCATGTAAGTAGTATAGAGAAACAGTCGTGTATAGCAGGCGGACCTGGCTACGCATGTAAGTAGTATAGAGAAACAGTCGTGTTTAGCAGGCGGACCTGGCTATGCATGTAAGTAGTATAGCGAAACAGTCGTGTATAGCAGGCGGACCTGGCTATGCATGTAAGTAGTATAGAGAAACAGTCGTGTATAGCAGGCAGACCTGGCTATGCATGTAAGTAGTATAGCGAAACAGTCGTGTATAGCAGGCGGACCTGGCTACGCATGTAAGTAGTATAGAGAAACAGTCGTGTTTAGCAGACCTGGCTTTGCATGTAAGTAGTATAGAGAAACAGTCGTGTTTAGCAGACCTGGCTATGCATGTAAGTAATATAGAGAAACAGTCGTGTTTAGCAGGCAGACCTTACTACTTATATGTAAACTGACCAGGATGCCGATAGCCAATACGTCTTGGTGAGAGCCGTAGTTTTACCTAACCTGGTTAACCACAGGAGTCGATACCAAACTTCATTTGGCAGATAGATGAGCACTATAGTCATGTAGCCTATCATAAAGGAGAGTGCATTGTGAGGGCGCCGACTACCATGCATGCAACAACAATAGTCATGATTTGGTTTGGAGAAAGGTTAAATGTAAGTCCCAGGAGTCTAGGTGCATCACACTGGTAGAATGGGGACATGGTTCTCAACATACCGAGTATACGTCTTGCCGTCACATGCAGGTTATATGTGGGCGGCTCATTATTCGACCTCTCCAATGATGTATTGCTCCTGCCACAGTCATTACTAGAGTCGGAGCATCTGATGACGGATGATATGCTCTTAGAATATCTGATGAACCCACCCATCATTCGGTTTTATATATCACTATTTCATACCCAGCACAGTGCACTATACAAAGACCTGCGTTAAATTTATGCATCTGGGAGCATTGTATCCTCCGTTTGAATAGGGTTCAGAGGAAAGTGTCCTGTATATAATATGATACATTACTCCATGCCATATTCATGGAATTCCTCATTTTCGCTCACAGCATTCACGTGTTTTCTTATCCGTTTTCTCTGTTGCCCACTAATATACTACCTCTTGTACTTTAGATTTTTCATCAGCACAATGGGCCCTATATTTGCAGTGAAGCTCATAAGTGTGTTATTATATGTTAACAACACTATTGTATCAAACCTACAGCAGGACCAGGACATCCAGTCATGGATTATTACCATCGGCTACCGTCCTGGGTAGCATAAGACAATAAGAGCTGATAACAGGACGTAATTATATCAAAGTGATTTATTAATGCAAGTCAGGACGAATTATCGGTCACACATGTATGTGTTTCCCCTTATAATATGTGCCGCCCTAAAACATGCTCCAATCATTTCACTCAACAACCAACCTCCCTAGATGTCATTCGTATATTAGAACCAATAAGAACGTGATTGCAAAAAGCCAATTATATCAGGAAGGCAATTTGCCCTAGGTGCCTTCAGTCATTTAGATGCGTCAGCTCACAAATCAGCAAATAGCCTCGTTTTGCAACGCAGTGGCATATTGTATCGCATGGACTGGGATTGCAATGAAGCAGCCACGCTGATTTTAGATCTTATATAAAGAAGATAGTCCTTAATCATGTTAATCAAACAGTGTTTCTCATTAGATATATTATGCACCCATGTCCACAGGCGAAGTAACATTTATTAGACAGACCCCATACTGTACATATCAAAAAGTCAGCGCTATGTTAGGTTGTGTTTATTTCATACACGATATTGCGAATCAGTCACATATAAGCCTGCCCCTGGTAAATTCATCTAACAAGTTCTATACCCTGTATAATCATGATATTATACACCATAACGTTTCACAGCAATCTATCCGGGCTTATATATATACCCTAGCCTAGTTTTGTCTGCTCTGTCGGCAAAGGAAACGTTCATATATTCACTCTGAGAAAAGTGTGTTACGTTTACACACTTTTTAGCATACTTTTTTTGCAACCAATTTTTACACGCTTTTTTGGTACCGCATTACATTCTTTATTCACGCGACACATATTTCTTACAGTGCTGTTCTTATGTTGTGCGTTGATAGTTCAAACAGCCGTACAGGTATTATTGCATGGCGGTCACATTGAATATGATACTGATGCCCCAACTGGAATACAGATTACCGTTTACTGAGAGTGAGAGTTGGCTGATAGACGTGTCCACTAGGCTCTAATTGACCGAAGTGATTAAGAACTGTGTTTGCGCACTTGGCTGAGGTTCCCCAGTGGACGATGACCAGTGTAAGGTTTCAATGATAGGCCAACATATATATGGAGTATTAGATGTCAAGGTCACAATGTAATGCTAAATGTATGAGCATCACTGTCAATATCATAACAAGTAATGTGCATGCAGAGTAGATGGGGTGAGTAATAATCTAGACTGATTGAACACATGTAATGGAATTTCATGCCAGATGATAAGCTCTATCTATATGCTACACTACGTCATGCTTTTTATTATGGCCATATTACCATCATGCTGCGCTACACAATACTAAAGTGAGCACGACCCACAGTGGGCGGCACGTATGTCCGTACAAGTAAGCTGATGAACTATTTGATTAGCCGCACCACGTCTGTGTTATCCCAGACCATTGGCGGTACTCCCCACACTTGTGGCTGTCCCGCCTGGCCTGTGGATGGGCCCACTGGTGTGCGGTTTATGGCTTTAGTATCGGGAAACCATCAGGACTGGCAGCCTCCACGGCCAACAACATGAATGTATTACCATACGTATGGGCAATACCAACAGTGGTAATTGCGGCCGTGTGGGATTTATGGCCCTGTTTCGATACTTTCCTTATGGCATCAGACAGGGTTACATGTGATGACTTTGACCTGTAGACTGGATTGAGTGATGTGGGATAGTGAACAGATGACTGGTCAAATATTAAACGTCTAAATATAGAATATATATCAGAAATATATACTTTTCCTGTCCAAGCCCCGCCAACACTATACATGTTACTCCCGGCGTAGCAGAGATTTGTCTAGACTTTTCGAACCAAAGGTCTGAGATAAATTCTTTGCTAGGTATATAGACTTAAAACGCTAAGGTGCACTGTAAAAAATAGATGTACTTTTTACAGATTTGCTTTGTAAAATTTAATGCTGATTCACCGTTATTTGGAATACACTGATGCATCGTATATATCAGCCATTTCACAGTGGATCCTTGTTAAGTGCTAACCTGGTTTGGTTTACAATGAGTTAACGTAAATTCATCTTCTAATGTCAAATCCCAGAGGGAGCCACATATAGTGGGTCCTTTCATAGATAGTTGGCCTGGTTTGTAAGAAGATTTTTCTGGAGATTGTGAGCCCTTGAAGTGGAGTATACATGTTGAAATAATGGTCATTTTCAATTATTCTATATGTTTGACAATCTAACAATTCAATCTTGTAATACATTTAACAAAATACCATGATCACTTGATAATATCCAGAGGAAAGTAGCTGTATGGATCTATACACCTATATTGTGGTAACATACTATGCATATATCCCCACCTCTGGAAACTCTGCCTTGTATCAATCCTATAGAGTAAAACCTCCTATATAGGCCACGGCTAGTACGCAAGTCAGATTGTCAATGTGGCATATAGGATCACGACAAAGGCAAAGCACGGCTTATCTGCAAGTTTTAATTGTATACTACAAATTCCAAAGTCACCATAATCAGACTCCCTGTGAGGCTCATAGAATATTCCCAAAGTCTGTAATAGCACTAGCAATAACGCTGAATCTCTGTATATTTGAATACTCTTAATCTATTAATGGTGATTCAACGTCAAATTAATGGTGATTCAACGTCAAATTAACGGTGATTCTACGTCAAATTAACAGTGATTCTACGTCAAATTGACAGTGACCGTCACTGTTAAAAAAACAGTGAAAGTTATGTCCCAAAAGTTGCCGGTGATTCACTGTCATTTTGACGACGTTTTTTTTACAGTGTGTGTATTTACGTCCTACTGGTGGAAATAAGTTATGCAACTTTTGTCTTTCAACTGTTTTCTTCAAATTGTTATTCCAATGTTTATTATTCCGTTTTCATTACCTCTGAAGGAATTAAAATGGAACCAGGAAACATTATAATCCCCATCGTCTTCACATATACACGGTACCTTGTAAACTTACGTAGTTCATACCTCAGCTGAACACAATTCTATGGTTAAACACGAATTCCTGATTACTTAGAGTATTCATACAGAGATGATGTCTACTGTAGGAAAAGGAAGCAGCTTTCCATTTGCATGATAATCATCATGATGGACACGGATTGCATGAAACTTAAAAAGAACCGCATTACTCCTCAACCATTCCACATCATTCTTCAATTCAGGTGACATTGACTCTCAATAGTAAGATAACATATGCCCCCTCACTTCTCAATCTCATTTGTTTCTCTGTGTGCTTAATAGGTCTGCACATATTCCCCTGATCTGGGCTGGGGTATGTGTCTCAGCTATGTGGGATTCAGATGGTATAGAACACACAAACGCGCACCTACTATGATTCACGACCCCACCATTGTACGTCCAGCTAGAAGAGAGTGATGATGGTACCGTTGCCGAACTAGATCTATAAAAACAAACATAAACCATCATCTACTGCCATTCTGTCATCTTCCTTCTACTCTACATGATATCCTGATTATATTGGTAAACTAGAAAGAAGATATAAGTCCTTCGATACTAGTTTCCTATTGAGGGTAATAGTATTCAAGTAGTGGTTGAATCATACACACTGGAGAAATGTTCCCCTGGAGGCTACAAAATGCATTTATATCAAATTGGAGTATATGAGGTATGTATGTGGAATGAGGCCACGTAAAGTACTAGTAACGCAGCCAAAGATGACCCAGCCAGCATTGGTCCCTGGGGCCCATATATGTGTTTAACTTGGGCCAGCTGGGCATGCCTATTTCTGGGTTATGGTCCTTTTTGTCCAGGGCTATAGGTGGGAGCCCAGATGGGCCAGCCTGGGAAAACCTTTTTTTTCATAAATACATTGTAAATATTTAAAAACATGCTGACATCTGGTTTTCCTTCCAAACCAACAATTATTGTACATATTTATAGTGTGAAATAAATCTGGGCTTGAGCTGGGCACTTTGAATCTGGGCTGACCTATCTGGGCTCCCACCTATAGCAATGCATATCTGGATTGCAATGGTCTATATATATATGACAAACCTGGTATTTTAAATTGAAGCGTGTCGCATTCACCTTTCATTTAATAGGGGATAGTTTCCTTCTAATTTTGTTATAACCTGATAACTGATAGTGGTGCGTTTGACGTAATTCCTGTGATCTAACATTGTGCAATATATCAATACAACATGCTTCACCACGTATGTCTCGTTATGTAGATCAGCGGCATAGCGCTACAACAAGGCAGTGCTATTCCCAAATGTGTGTACCACAATACCTGTGACATCGCCATCCGCTAACAGGGGATCAATAGGGGAGCAGTGCTGGGTAGGTCATCTAGATCTATGGAGGTGTACGTGTCTGGTCATTCACAAACAGCAACACCGATCTACATAAGGGGGCAGGCGCTCTGGGTTTATTTCTAAAGTTCATACAATTCAGCCACCACTTGGACGAGCACCCGTTATCCTGATGACAGTAGTGGGGTCCTGAACTGTAGTGGGTGATCATCTATGCCTTGTACGGCCCAGCACTTGGACAATCACACCTTTTCCGGACGGCAGCAATGGTGTTCTGAATCACAGTGGTGATCCTTCATGTCTGTATGGACAAAATGGAACATCGCAGGTGTAACCTGGTAGTAGTCAACTTATCGCACAACAGGTTCAGGACATACCCACTATTCTAGAACGCCCTAAATCAACTGGACTTGTACTCACCATCTAACACTGTAGGAACCCTGACGAGTTAGCTCATCAGTAATGGTGGATTGTTGTGTTTGTAAGCAAACCTACAGGAGGTGATTGCACAGTATGTATAGAGAGTTGAACATGATAAAGTTATTTGTTGGTGGTTATTGATATGTATTATGTAGTGCACTAATGTGTTTTCGGAGATAATGATCTCTAAAGGAAGGTCTAGACTAACTACATTGGCCTCTATAACAAGTGCTAGGAAAACTACAAATATATCACTATAACTGTTGAAGGGAATAGGTGAACCTATGATGATATAAAATGACACTTGACCATTATGTGGTGTGCATTAGTGATATTGGTATGGTGCATGTAAACCATGACAGAAGAAGAGCCAGCTGGATAATTAACGGAATTAACCCATAACAAGGATCATGTACTATGTGCTAGGCTAACTATGAAGGACTAGGCTAACTCAAAATACCAGGCTTGCAGCTTCAACCTTTGGCTGGCCAAATCTCCATGAGCATGATTTTGTATGGTATGCTCAATGCTTCACCATAATGAATCACTGCTAAGCTCATAAAAAGCAACATTTTTAAGAACAATTTTTTTTTAAAGTGAGACCCACCTGGGCTTTGCCCAGGATTAAGCCCACGAAGTGGACTTAATCCTGGGCAAAGCCCAGTCTCACTTTATGCAGTGGTCAGAATTCATGGAGGATTTGCAGCACTCAATTGACGAGTTCAATGGGCTATTTCCAAGAGGTTAGATAACATTAAATCAAAATTAAATTGCAGATCAACTGCAATTATCAACATCTATCGCTGACCTGAAGATTGATTGAAAAATAAATAGATCAATCATCATCAATCCCGACAGATTTCTGCACAATGCAGTAAAAACATTGAGTTGGGACAAAATGGCGGATATTATGTATATTTTCACATTCTCCTAGCACATTTAGATACATTAGATTACCCTCAATGTAACTCGACTAAACCTCTGGATGGAGAGTGAAGCCAGTGACGTCACAGCACCAGTGACGTCACAGTATTAGTGACGTTGCCACGTCACCAAGCAACGTCACTATGTTTACCTGGCAACATCACTACGTTTCCTAGCAGTGACGTCATGCAGTCCATGTTGTTTTGATTTGTGTTTGCTGTCTGAGTCGGCAGTAGTTTGCTGTCAGAGTCGGCAGAAGTTTGCTATCTGAGTTGGCAGTAGTTTGCTGTCAGAGTCGGCAGTAGTTTGCTGTCAGAGTCGGCAGTAGTTTGCTGTCAGAGTCGGCAGTAGTTTGAGGGGCTCACTTTTTTCCCGGGAGGCTTCCAATTTTAATTTAAGAACAATTTAACTTTATTGACCAAATATAGACTTCATCCTTTTACATGTGTACTGAGTGTCGCTCATCTTCATTGCTCAATTTCATACAAGAATGATTTTGCCATGTATTATAAGGTAACAAATATGAAAATAAAATATAAGATAATACATCTATCACAGATCAGCTTCAACAGTACGATAACATTGGTTAGACATGTACGGGTCATAAAGTTTAGGTGATACATCTACAGAGTAGATTATACTTGTATGCACCTATACGGATTTCACGCTTACAATTGACTCTAATGAGACACAGAACTTTTCTCTATTACAGAAACTTTTACAGTGATTTGTGGATTACAGTATTCGGTTACTGGTTACAGGACAAGACAGGGTCATATTATTTGTATACAATCTGTCGATATATGTGGTGTGCATCACTGTTCCCTTATAACTGTAAAGGAACAAAACATAATGATTAGTTAGCCTATACTACTTTTCACTGAGTTAACCTAGTCATATCTTCTCAGAACAGACTGAGTTAGCATCAACAGAGCTACCCTAGTCTTCTTCAATCATTATTTCAGGCTGATTTCTCTATTATTGCATTGATTTAATGAGGCTGGCAAGTACCTACAAAACCACATATACACAAGGCTGTGTCTCATGAGTTTGTAACAATTGAAACGTCTTTCACCGGGTGTCGTCTTTGACCTGTGTCGTCTTTGACCGGTGTAGTCTTTGACCAGCAAGTTTTAAAATGGCTGAAATGGGAGCTATGTACACAGAAATGCCGGGAAGTTTGAAGTATATAGTGTTAAAATATCCATTAACCTTTTACCCCCATTTCTGTGTACATAGCTCCCATTTCAGCCACTTTAAAACTTGCTGGTCAAAGACTACACCGGTCAAAGACGACACAGGTCAAAGACGACACCCGGTCAAAGATGTTTCAATTGTTACAAACTCATAAGACACGGCCATAAGATTCTCCCAAATGCCATATACAGCACACTCAAAAAATAAAGTCGTCTGCAGACTATTCTATGTGACAAGGCAACGGGTGTTCTAACTATAGTTGTCAGATAAAGCACCTACTTGGCCTGTGCCAGCCCAAAGCCTGACGTATGCCAGCCCTAGACACGTCAACCAGGGCCTGATTCAGGATTCCCCCTGTAGGTGGTGTTAGTATAGAATGCATTATGTATGAAGTGAGGGAATGAATTGCATAATTTCTATGTTGATCTTAATCATAATTATGGAAATACACATGCATGCTTTGGAGAATCTTGAGAATTACCTATTGGGGATGCTAGAAAAAGTAAACGATTCAAAGTTTTGATATAATTAAGACAAAACAAATATGTGTAGGGCATAGACACCTCTCTTGTGTTTATTTCAATAGTACAATAGCTGCAAGGAAACTCTCATTGGTATGACACTCACATAATGATATGTGTTAACAGTCTGTTACTGAGGACTAGAAATACTCTCATACAGACTGTGAGGACATGGCAGGGATTCCCCTAACCTACATGCCTCTATGAATCAGCTATTACAAACCTGAGAATTGGAGACATGGACAGTAATTATGCCTAGGCTCAGAACCCAGTGAGCTCCACCTGCAGTGAAGTAGAGGTTATAGTGCACAAGTTAACCCTTGAAGGGCTGCATAGTGCTTTAATGTGCTATGCTCTAGCTGATCATAATACATGAATTCAGCCTTGGTAAGTATACTCACCTAACTGTTTATACATTTCCAAAGGGTCGGCGTTATGTATGAATGCAGTCTTGATGAAGAGACTCGCCAGGTTTACATTCATGTATCATGCTGACAAAACGATTAAAGCATATTTAAAGTAGTTTGCAGCCAATAATGGGTTTAACTATTCTAGAGTTGTGAAGTTGACGACCCTGGACTCATCATTTGGAGTGGGCCACCACCTAGGCTAACATTGTCAGTTAGATGAGTGTAGTGTTGTTTTGTGGAATGATAACTTGGTAGGTCCTCAGGTAGACAACCTTTACCTCGTTTATTTTATGACCATCACTTTAAAGACCCTAAACTCTTCTTATAAGACGACTATTTGATAAGTTTGGATCCCTTCATTTTATCAGTGCATGAAGTATATATTTACTGAACAATGACAAAATCGATTATTGATTGATTGATTGAAATTGTTATTGGCAAAAATTACATTTACAAGTAAAGTCTTTCAAATTAGCATTGTTTATTCCCCATCTGCCATTGTTAATGGGCTAACTCCGGATTCCAGGCCCAGCTTTCCTACAGTGACCTAGGGCGTACCAGTATAACGGCCTTCCCAGCAGCAACAAAGTAGCTGGGCATTTGAATTATATTTCTCATATATAGTAACAATGTGCTATGTATCATGTATGATACCATTGGAAAGAGGACATCTATACATTGAGCAATTTGCAAACTACAATCATTTATATTTAATTGAATGTGACGCACTGAAAAGGACACAGTCATACAATAATCTTATATAGACCCAGTAAAACCAATTTCCGCTGATAAAGCTAAACATACAGGGTAGTCGAATAGGTACTGATCTATTACTCTACGTTTCGGTTTATCTCCGGATAGAATGATAAGGTCATTAATAAGTAATTCATGAGAGAAAGTGGGATTCTCTTCCTCTGACATGCCCCCCCCCCCCCCCAAATAGAATATACCAAATAAATGGTACGCCCCAGAACAATGCACAGTCCTAGTATATTGGTACAAATAAAGTCTGATTGGATAGACTGTAGTAGTGCATATATATACCAACAACCTATTCCCGTCCCCTAACTACACAAGGCTCTTGTACGGGAGATAGTGGTGCATTTCATAAAAATATAACTATATTGTTGAAGGCACATTACAATAGCACCCACGCTTTAATTTAGGGAGAAAGTGCTTGAATTATAATTTTCAACAAATGGATAAAATGCTGTATTTATGAGTGACTCATTTTACAAGGTAGTCTGTATGTCACTATCAGTGATAATATCTTGGTATATGTCACTACATGTGTATCAGTGATAATATCTTGGTTTGGTATAAAATAAATCATCATTAAAGAATTTGTGCAGGTAGAAATGACTTAGGATGGTACCTGGGGGCAGGCGGCCTGACATGGGCGAGTCTGGTCAGCATATTCTATCGTCTACTTACAAGCCTGTGATGTTTGTAGAACCAGTGGGGCTATCAATAAAGCAAACTTATATATTGTGCTGCAACTGTGTTGCTCTTATAGATCTGCACGGTGGGGGAATTGATGGTCGTTAGAATAGTGTTGGTGATGTCGAATATCTACTGGGGAGCAGAGACCAACTGGTGAAATAGGCGTCATGCAGACTCATCACGTATACATGTAGCTAGTCATACTAGCGTAAAGACTAAAGGCAGAATTGGCAAGTTTAATAAAAGGTATATACAATATCAAAGATTGGTTGTTTAAGATTGGTAAGTCACCCCCCCCCCCACAATACAATTATTATTATCAAACACGTAGAGAAGTGTATGATGCAACTACATATATGATGCTGCTTTTTAACAAGATGTGGCAGCCTCTTCTGTAGAGTCTATGCTTAAACGTATCCGGTAAGTGTCAAAACAATGGTGATTTCCCATTCTTCATAGATTTGAGTATTTAACGATTCAAGTGGCCGCACTGCTGCCCAGTCCGCCCCCGTTGCCGTACTGCCAAGGGTTCCATATATGCTTCTTGGTACTGCTGCCCAGTGCTCCCCCGTTACTGTACTGCTGCCCAGTGCTCCCCCGTTACTGTACTGCTGCCCAGTCCGCCCCCGTTACTGTACTGCTGCCCAGTCCGCCCCCGTTACTGTACTGCTGCCCAGTCTGCCCCCGTCGCCGCACTGCTGGCAAGGAGACAACTTTGGCCGTAGCCTTTAGTGAGATCCCCATGTAGAGATGCTGCTTCTTAAGGGACGGGTCATTATCTAACAATAGGATGGTGATGGGGCATCATCCAAATTTAGTAGAAAAGCCAGCGCATTACTATAATTCAAAGAGGGATGCTTTCGTTCGTTCGCCTGAAAGGGAAGGGCCTTGCCGAAAACTGTAGAAATCCACCATCCCCTGTTGTCAAATAGTGACAGTGTCAGAGGAGTGTCAACCTATCACATCAATAAAAACGTTGTGAATCAGGTGTAAAAAACATTGTTTACATAAATAGGTATAGGCCCTATGTCATAGATATCTTATAGCCTGAGCCAATCATGATAAGTGAGCAGCTCAGTGAGCTGACGGGGAGTCCTTCAGACGATCACAGGTTGACATGCTGAGCTGGTGCGGGTGGCCACGGTCCAGCTCAGGGCTGCTTTTACCTCAGACCAACCACTTTACAGCCAGCCTGCCCCCAGCACCAGCGCCACGCCCACCCTTGGTCCCAAATCAAATTTATGCCAGTGTTATTTTTGCAGTGCCAAAACCCCGGCACTATCGACTGGGGCAGCAAGCCTATACTCCGGCCATGAATTAAAGATGGGTGGCTTTATTCGTGGCTGATCGTCGCCGTCACGAAGCGGCCGCGCATACTGGGGGCATGTGTACCGAAACCAGGGTACTCAGACCAAGTAGCCTTTTTTTAGATTCTAGTGTATAAACTGGTACGGGATATATTTGTGCACTTGGTCGGTGACAGTATACAGTGTGCCGACGATAGATGCATTAAATAAGGATGGAGGCATAAACTTACATTAAAACAATTTATTAGTATTTTGGAGTAAGTTTACATTTTGTTTGTAGACATGGTGTTATATACATACATGTGTACAATGGTGATAATGAAATGGTTGGATAACAACATTTGATTATGTATAGATAAAAGTCTTTATGACGTTGAATTGTCTATGTTTATTGATATGCCCTCATTATAAGGGAGTTTACGTCCCTTGATTGTCTGAAAGAAGAAGGGTGGGAGGGAAATCAATCCACTGTGTAGAAAGTTCAAATTGCGAGTGGCGGTTGTGGGCGCTGCGGCTGGCCTAGTAGAGGGGGCGCGCATGCGCAGGGTCCCTTCACGGTCCAGTGGAGGGTTTGAGTTACATGCTGCCACTATTATATAATGCCCTGGAATTGCGTATGACGGAATTCCTGCCTCATTATAAATGACAGTGGGTGCAACTGGTGTTGGCTGGACCTGCTTGGTCTTTGTTTTATTCTGCTTAGACTTGGTGCTAGATAAGTGCATTTGTGCTCTTATAGGTCTGTTTACCTGTTTGGCAGTCACTGATTCTTCATCAGTTCATGGGAAATCAATATGCAAGTTAAATAAGAGTAATGCACCATGGTGGCTAGCTATAGACACCAACATATAACGATGATGCCGAGGCGAGGGGTAAGGAATGAAGTACAAGTCGCTATATGGATGTAGCTAGGTCCCCAGTGACGTGCTCTATCAGAAATACATAGCATAAGTGTAACAAGATTATCATAGGGCATTCTGTTACTGGGGTGCATGGTAAATCCGTAAGTTCACGTCTTCTAGGTTAAGGGAAGCGGATTAAGGGAAGCGGATATCATAGCCACCTTTACAAAACCTTTCCATCGGCTGTCCATATCTATTGGAGTCTTATCCTCACCTTAATCCTTTAGTGACTTGGTACCTACCCCGACCGCACATCCCGCTCTTGATAGGCGTCGCTTTAGGCCCTTGAGTGCCCGATTCCCTCCCAGTGCCATCACCCTTTTAGCCTGTCCCAGCTATAGGCACTTAGCTCCTTTGGACCCCATTCACAGCTTAGACCCTGTCCACACCACCCTCAGCACATTCACACACAAGCCTCCTCCCACAGACCCCCTCCTGTATACAGTGCAGTCCAATTGTTGATGATCTGGGGACTAGACTAGAACCTCTGGCAGCAGTAGATGGACCATTGAAGCCGCCTGCTGAGGACTGGCTGCCCAGCTGCCACCTTCACCCCCTCACCCCCACCCTGCCCCCCTCACCCCACTCACCCCCTCACACTCTTACCCCCTTCACCCCCTCACCCCCTCCCTCACTTCACCCCCTGTCACTAGGACTGCCCCCCCCCCCCGCCCCAGCTTGCGACCTACACTGCAATAGAGTAGATATGCATAGTACATCTGTGAAACAACAGGTTTATCATAAATAATACTGTATTATTTGTTTTATGGTAGGAGGATGGTATGTCAGCATATGTAACCTCCCGCAGTGTTTAAATGTGTGTGAACTATAGAAAGTATGCACATCTGATACATTCTGACTCTAGTATTCGACTTTTTGTCTTGATCCTCTCAAACTTGGGAAAAGCCCAAGCTGGAGGTTTAACCACACTGTGCGGGAGGAGAAAAATAGGAGGGAAGACGACTGCTACATAAAACAAGCACACAGTGACTCCTTTGGGGCTGGATAAGAAGCTTTTCTGCTTAGTGGTTCTTGCCCGTAGTGGACCCTCAACTGAGAAAAATATATATTTGTGTCTACCTGCTTCTGATGATGAAAAAAAAGAAATATAGCTGTGACGGACTGGGCACGAGGGTGAGGTTATCGGCCTGAGCCCAACAGAACTTATGGGCACAATCATTTACTGCAGTAAGCAACTTTGTGAACACCATTCATGTTGGGCCTATTTCTCAGTGTCTGGTTATACCTGACCATCAAACACGCTGGCCGTACGGACACAAACAACCAAACACTGTCATGGCACCATGTGTAAGGGTCTCTGTTTATTCCATTTATAAATGTCCAATGAGATCAAAGAGGCTTACATACCTCCATTACTAGAATACGATCACACAATTCTTCACTGAGTCATTTAGTTTCACTACATAAATCGGAACTGAACACACATGTCAGCATAAGCATGAAATAGTCTGGAGAAACTCTCTGCCACGAACCGCTGTGGAACACACAGCTGCCATGCCATTGTCATATTTTGTCATATTTTGGAAAATCACTTGGTGAAAATGAAATACTTTGCATGTGTTGCTACTCTGATACTTGTATACACTCTGCTCAGTAGCATCGGTTTGTCGTAATGTATACCTACACCGACATTTTAGCATATATAATGGCCTTTAGGGAAAACCTAAATGGACTTATATCGAGTGTTTGATGCAGTGGTATTCCAGACCTTTCTTGGGTCAGTTAGTGTTTCCAAAGGTCGACTAGGGGGATGAACACCCTGATGATAAATACAATTATAAATATATAAATACAAATTAGTTTATAATAATTATGGTTATTGGGATGATTATCTGATTATATATACAGATAACATTTCGAATAATCATTAATCTACTTCTTATATCTATCATCTACTATGCTACTATTATAGGACCCAATGATCTACGAAAGGCCGACAACGTGTTGTCCTGTAACTGCTTACAAACCACTTGGTAATGACCCCCCCCCCCGGTCAACTGGTGCATTTCTGATGTCCTGGTAGCGTCGTTTATATGATCCTTTCAAACATTAAGTGATATCACCATCACCCTAAAGACACATGACAACTTCTGTAAGTTTGAAAAAGAATTTAATCATCCAACGAATCATCAATAAAGATGAATCAGACTAAAATAGTTTTAGTACATTGGAATGTTTTGTCATCCGTTCTCATAGGCACCGCCTTCAATAATCCCTTGTCCAGTATAGGTGACCACCAATTCATCTGTAGCATTCCTGGCTGCACAGGAATCCAGGACCTTTCATTCAGAATGCCATGACCTCCCAGCGCTGCGCGGCAGGCAATGTCATAAGTGGCTACTCACATATCCAGGCGTGTGCTATGCACTGTGCCCTTTACCGAATCATCATCAGAATGTATGAGGTATTTATAGACAGACCCCATGGCTGCTTAGCTAAAAGTACAATGGGAATAGACTTGTGTATAGCCTATGGCCCTTATTAAAGGTTTTTACTTGAAGTTACCATGTTACTTGCCTGCAGTAGTCCTATCTAAATCGTAAGCAAGGCTGAAGGCCAGTCTGGGAAGTGTTTATCCTAACGATGGCAGCGCAGCTACCACCATATTAAGCAGTAAATCAACCACACATTATTTCCATGTAGGTGACACACACACACACATATATATATATATATATATATATATATATAAATATATATATATATATATATATATATATTTATATATATATATTTATATATATATATATATATATATATATATGTATATATATGTAGGGTATCTGGACCGGATAACAATAATATATTAGGAAGCGGCAGCAATTGTTGGTTCAATATATGTATACTAGGGGGTGCCCAAGCTGGCCTCACCTCTCTTCTTCCCAACGCTTGGTCAGTCTGTAGTAGCTAGCCGGTGGATACGGTTCATTTTTTCTTCTTGTACTAAGTGTCAGTCAATCCATTCACAATGCCGAAATTTTGTGGCGGTGATTGACGGTGCGGAGATTGAGGCGGGCATCGACAATCTGGGTGGAAGGCCCATCCAGAATCTGAGTAAGTTCGGTCTGCGCAGATTTCTCCCGGCTGCTGAAAGGAGGCGTCCACTTCAGGTGGATAATCCGGAGAAGCTGATCTATTTGTTGACTAGATTGATGGAGGACTTATCCAGTAGGGGGTTCAATATCACCGGCTTACTTCAGCATATTTCATATATTTCATGGATGGCATCTACGGGGATACATGCTACGGAGGCCCTGGTAGAGTATGACTACGAAATGAGGGACAGGGCCCGGGAATTTGGGTGCAAAGCCTTTGTGGGGGGTGACACGCATTTGTCCAACATGTACCTGGGTACCAGTGGTACCAAGGCCCAAAGGTACCAGTCAAGCAAAGGTCCTAGTTCTTGTGGAGGAAGAAGTCAGGGATACAACCAGGGGGTCGGATCAGGGAGAGGTCAACCCCTGACGGGTTGGAGAAGGATTGCTTCTGAGAGGGGTATATGCTTTGACCATGCCCGGGGACACCAATGTGATGGTTGTAGGTATAGGCATAGCTGCACTTGTGGCTCCAGTGACCATGGTATGCTAAATTGCCCCAATTATCGTCGGGGCGGTGACTGAAATGGCGACCAGGGAGGCTCAGCGTGACTTTCTGAGCCAAGCAAAGACTTGAGCCGGATTACAAACTGTGAGCTGAATCCATCTATGTGTGTTGTTGACGGGATTAACCCCTGTTTACGTGATAATTGCTTGTTTTCCGCACCTTTTGATGCGTGTACAAACTTTGTTGTTGATAATTTTGGGGGCCTCCATGTTTTCCAGGGTCGGCAGCGCGATTCAAAATCCTGTGACAAAAATGTAAAAAATTCTGCATCAGATATATATGACAGCGGTTGTGAGGGAAATAGTGTCGCCAATAATCCTGGCAACATTATTTGTCAGGGTCTATTCAATTGCGAGGTTTCTGGACAAAATTGTACAGGAAAAGGTGAATCGCTGGGAATCGCGCCGAGCCGGGTTGACGAGCCGCACGATTTGAATTTGGGTGTACTTGGTCGTGATGTTTCTGACGAAAATGTGGAAGCTTTATCCAGGGGCTTTGTACAATGGTTGGTGTGAGGAGAATATTGTCGTCAATGATCCTGGCGACAATATTTCTCGGGAAGAGTTGGCGAACATGGGTTCTGACGTAAATTGGGCGACAAAATGTAACAAATTGGGAGTTGCGCCGATTCGTCTTCGAGAAATCCAAAATGGCGGCGCCTGGGTTGAAATCGCATGCGTTCACGATTCCTTGTGGGAAACTTTACCGGATTATGTGAGTATTTCTTCCAATTTTGAACAGCTGTGTTGATAAATACAAGTGCATTCGTCCGGTGGCTGCAGTAGAAGTGGTACTGGGGGGCTGGTTGCCCATCTGGCAGGCTTGTATTGACGGTAGTTGTCACTGTGTTTACATTGTGGAAGGGGTAGAGTGCCAGTTGAGACCCTGCAGGTTTGCTGCTAAGGTCTTAGATTTCAATGGCAAGGTGTGTACAAATCTTCATTACAAATCTCTTGATGACGTTGTGGAATTAATTACAGTAAATAGTGCCTGTGCAGTTACAGATATTGACAGCGCTTACCGTTCAGTTACAGTTCTCCCCTCTCACAGAAAATTCCAAGGCTTCTGCTGGGACCAGGGGCAGGGTAACAGGTACTTTGAAGATCTTCGCTTGTGCTTTGGGTTGGTGTGTGCCCCTTACTTATTTACTTTGTTGTCTGACTTTGTGGTCAAAGTAGGTAGTATAGGCCCATTTGTCAGCTGTGTCAATTATCTTGACGACTTCCTGGTAACTGACAGTACCTTAGAGGGCTGTCATCAGGCTCAGGATGAGCTGGGAGTCACGTTAGAGGGTCTGGGCTTCAAGGTATCCCAAAAGAAATTGGTCCCCCCCCTCAACAAATATCAAATATCTCGGTATTATAATTAATACTGAAGATATGACCCTGTCCATTGGTCAAGACAAATTAGACAGGGTATCTAAGGAGGCGGCTGATCTGCAAGGTGCCTCTAAGTGCAAGCGCAAGCGCTTAGAGCAGTTGGCTGGTCTGTTAGCTCACTGTGCGACCGTAGTAAAAGGGGGTCGTACATATACCAGAAGCATTTATGATCTACTTAAATGTACTGATGGCCAACTTGAGGTGGAACTGGGTGAGTTGGTCAAACTGGATTTGAGTCGGTGGGCACATTTTATGGTCTACTTCAATGGTAGAGCCCTAGTTTTGAGGTTTTCACGGATGCTTCTTCCAAAGTAGGTTTCGGTGACCATTGGGACCAGGGCTACACTTGGGGCTTGTGGGATGGTCTTGGCCATTGATGTGACCATGAGTATCATCCCCCCCAGGAGGCCTATGATGACCATATCAATGAGAAAGAATTATGGCCGGTCTTGGTTAGTCTTTCTAAATGGGGATGTAACTGGCGTAACTCTACAGTCCAAGTTACCACTGACAATACTCAGGTCCTGGGGGTGCTTCGCACTGGTAAGAGTAGCAATGCCACGGCAATGGCTTGGGCACGTGAATTATTCTGGTCATGTTGTTTCTATAACATAAATATTCGCTGTAACTGGATCCCGGGAGTCGACAACGTGGTAGCTGACTCATTGTCTCGACTCAACAACCCTGACTGTGTAACTATTTGTTCAGCTACATTGCCTGACTTTACTACGTGCTGTTGTAGGATTGTCAGGACTGATCCACGATTGGGAGGTTCTGAGGGAGAACGCGTCCGCGCATGACTCACGTAGGGCTTATAAGTCAAGGTGGAAGCGCTTCAAGACTTTCTGTGAGGATCATCACTTGTGCCCCCTCCCATCTTCTGTGAAGACTATGTGCCTGTATGTGACCCACTTGGCAAAAACATTGACTTATTCTACTATCCGGAACTATATTTCATCAGTCTGGTTATTACATGACATTGAAGGAGTACCACATATTGACCCAAGCTGCTACTTAATGAAAGAAACATTGGCTGGTGCAAAGAGGTCATTGAGATGTCAGGTGCGCCAAGTAGACCCCTTGTCTCCAGAGGAGTTATTGAGGATTTATCATACATTGGACTTGACCGTCTGGTCGGAGCTAATGCTCTGGTGTGCACTTACTTTATGCTATAGATGTCTGTTGAGAGCAGGTCACGTGACTGCTTCACCCCACACCCTCAGGGTCAAAGATTATTCAGGGGACAGGACATGGATGTATTCATTACCAGCTCTAAGACAATTCAGTTTAAGGAGCGAGTACTCCTTATTCCAGTATTAAATGCGGGTAACTCGCCATTGTGTCCGGTGGGTCATATCAAATCCTACTTAGATAGGACAGGGTTATCTAAGGAGGACCCATTGTTCCCATATACTTACCGTGCTTTCTGCACCGAACTTCAATCTACATGTAAGCGAGCAGGTCTCACAGGAGATTATGCTACGCATAGTCTAAAGAGGGGGGTGGCTACTTATCTAGCCTCCTTTCTTCCTCTTCATGAGGTCAAACGTTATGGTGATTGGAAGTCTCTTGCTGTATTATATTACATATCTGATAATTACAAGTGTCATAGGATCAAGGATGTCTTAGTGGCAAGCCACTGGGGATCTTGGTAATAGGCAAAAGTGTTGTTTGTTTTGGCTTTTGGCCTTTATCTTGTTCAGAATGTTGTCAGGAATTTAGGCAAAAGTGTATCCATGTCTTCATCATCTATGTCTATGTCATCTATGTCTTCTCATCCTAGCGCTACAGTAATATATATATATATATATATACATATATATATATATTATACGATTTTGGCTCTGATCTTGCTTTTTAGGTGATACTCCCGTTCTGATATCCTGCATAGCGCACGTGGAAATTGTGCTGATATTCATGGATATCAGAACAATTTCATGGATATCAGAACGATTCTGGCGGAACTCTCGACAGCCATAAAATCCGAGGATTCATGGAGACTCGAACACGCTACATCAAGACTTGAAGTCCGACGCGCTACGCACTACACCGTGGAGCTGCTGATAGAGGGAGGTGGCGAAACACGAGTCTACAGGCGGATTTTCAGCCCTGTAGGACCATTATTTACCGAGTTACAGAAGAAAAGACATTTCTAGGTATAATTTCTTTGAAAATTAATATTTTTTTATAATTTTTCTTTTTTACTATAAAGGTACAAGTTGGACTTGACTTACCCATTCGTTAAAATAATTCTAGGGATTTTTTTTCACATACAAATAGGCACTTTAAAAATGTTACGTTTCCAACCAGATTCGATCCGGGGACCTCTGGTGTGTGAGGCGGACACGCTAGCACCAATGCCTATCTGGTCATGGTAAATGCGGAGGGAAACGCTGGTTAAAACTTAGGCTGACCGCGCCCCAAGCTGGCCCGCTTACAAATTCTATGTTAGACTCAGTGTTGGAGATTGACAACATGACGTGGCCAGGCTCCACCAATCAGCGAGCAGGGTTGGTGGGATTGTCAAAACAACATGGCGCTCCTGGTGTTCGTGATATTCATCGTATACTCCTTCAAAATGGCGAAATTAGGACATATATAAGGTAATTAAAGACATTTGAATGCCACTAAGACATGCTCACTTCAAAATTGAAACTCTTGATACTAGGAGATTGGGACAACTGCTATCTCACATGTTTAAATTGTCAACAAACCATGAATTGCTACAACCCCAGGTAAATGTTAGGACCAGAGGGGATCTGAAAATTAAATTCACGAATCTGAACTTTACGTATGCCGGGATGAAAAGAAGCCCCATGTGGAGAGGCATCTGGGAATGGGATGACCTCAAACACCAAATCCAAAAAGCCCAGACGAAATTGGCGTTTAAAAAGCAAATAATTGGTAAAACCCACAGGCTGCACCTGGTGTAGCTGCCTACTCATATTTAGACATGGTAATGCGGATTGACATAGTCACACACGGCCATCTCCTCTCCCCCCCCCCTTAAGTCTACTAGGATTGGTTTTCAAACTCAGCAGACCCTCCAGCCCCCCCCCCCCCCCACCTGCCCCCACCCTATTCCAATCGAGGACTGGTAAACAGACTCCTTATATAGAACACGAGGACTGGTTCGTCAGACTCGGACCAATGTTCCCCCCCCCCCCCCCGAGGATTGGTTTGACAGACTCGGCTCACCCCCCTCCACCCCCCCCGAGGATTGGTTCGACAGACTCGGATCACTACCCACCCCCCCCCCCCCCCCCACTGGTCAGCCACACCCACACCTACCCCCCCCCCACTATCATACCGGGTATCCGTCATTAAATGCAACCAAAACACAGCCAAGGCTGCTTGTGTCTTAGTCTTAAGTACCCTCACCAAGGTTCTGTATGGTGAGACATATAAGGTGATGAAAATGACTTCTTTAGATTGTCGGTGGTTTATGTATACAAACGGGAGGGTCAGGCCAATCAGGGCCGCGTGATGCTGTTACTAAGGAGACCACACCCCACTGAGCCAGAATAACTGACCAGCGGGCGTCTCAAGCATTATTATACGTACTTAGTCATAAGTCTGTTATAAAGAACCTAATTGTATTAAATTATCTATGTACGGAGTATTATTCTTGATTGTACTATATTACATGTACCACTACAATGGACATATTGGTCCCAATTGTAACTATGGACCTCTGCGGCTACGAGCATAATTTCATAGGATGAAGATTGTCCAGAAGCCTAAGCTACAGTTTGAATGCTAGGACTAGTTGTAAATCATTTCTTGTCAATTGAAGACACATCAATGAGTACCGGTAATGATGAAAAGCAAACTGCCACTCAACAATATTTGTTTATTATTTCTTCTTGTCCCTTCTATCAGGACAGATCATGACGACATGCTTGTAACCAGATCACACATCACGATGTGAAATATTTATAATATTGAATCATTATATGCTATTCAGAGGGCTGGTCGACCCCATGTTATTCACTGAAAAACATGTATTTGAAAGTGCGTAATAAACACCTTTAAAATTGAAATTGAATTGAATTGAAAATTGAATAATCGTATAATAAACCTAATGATATATGGATATGGGAGCACTCGGGCTGTGTATAGATGAATAACAACCTCGGTGCTACGCACCTCGGTCGTTATTCATCAATACACAACCCTTGTGCTCCCATATCCATATATTATTGGTTAAACATATATCCATTCGATGCCAAGGGGCTATAGGAAATAGCGACGGTATAGTATCATAGTAGACACACATTTCTATCAATGTAAAAAAGCAGTAGAAGCCATGCAGACCTGTTACACAGAATATTTTGATTTCAGTGAATCAATGTGTATTGGAGGAGGGATGTGGGTGACCTATCAAAAAGATAGTGGGCTGGCAGTAAACATCATTTTGCTTCACCAAGCTTGTAGAGGTAATGACAGGGTTATGGATAGAGGCTGGACATTATCTTCATCCATCACAGTGTAAGGCTACCTTAAACAAAAAGCATCCAGACAGGGCTTAACTTGGCACTGGAGACCCTGGGAGAGGAGCCATCAAGAGGAGCAGGGTCTGCTGCTCATTCGACCATGACATGCTCATAAGAGTAGGTAGATGGGGAGCCTTGAACCAGGTTTAGGAGACGATCTTCTTAAGTCCACACAAGTGTTGATAGGCTGTACATTGCTTAGTTGGTGAGTAGGCCGACGGTGCCTAAGGGCCATAACCCATTAGCCGATTTGGATGCAATATCGGCCGACACACCCTCAACAAACAGTCTCAATGTAGTGCTTTGTAGTATAATTTTGTGCATGTATTGATCAGCCGATAATGCATCCAAATCGGCTAATGGGTTAAGGCCCTACAGCATATAATCATGATCTATGATGCAATAACAAAGTTTTAAAACCCCACATCCCTCATAAAAGGCACATAGTACCGGTCCTTGCTCCACTCCGACTCTTAAATGGTTTAATATACAGTTGTGGAGATGGGGGATAGGTATATCGTAAGCATGGGCTGTATGGTAAGCATGGGCTTCCCTGATAATAATAATAATCTCCTGAAGAATATAGAAATGCTTTAGAATTGATCTAAACAGTACCCAAATAGCAATGATTCATTTAGGCAATGTTGGTCTTAAAAAACTATATAAAGCCCCCTTCCCATGCATTATGAGCCCATTTTGGAATTCAGATATTGGTCCAGCTTTGGTGTCGGCCCATGGTTGTTAGTGCGGATATTCACCTCAATATCATGACATTATATAGCTTATGGCTTCAGAGATGCCAAAGACCTGAGCATCTCCTCAGTGCAAAAGATGAACTTTGTTGTTGAACCCTTCAGGGTCTCAGGCCCATGCACCCTTGCCACGGCCTAATGACCAGCGTGCGAGAAAAGAGAGGAAACATAGTCTGAAAAGACAGTGGGAACTTGAAGCTAAGGAGGACGCAGATAGAAAAACTGAAATTGGCAGGTTGGATGTCCAGTGACAAAAGCCAAAGGCAGAGCTTGACCATCTAGATTTACAATGCTCTCGCATCAACGCGCAACTAAAAAAGCTATTGAGGAGGAGGAAAGGTAATCACGTAATCCCTGAGTTCAGAGTGAGTCTGGGCCAGAAAATATACCGAAGAGAAGTCAGAACCCAAGAGAGGGAGGCAAATCCGGGGCGGTGCCTATTGCGGTGGTTTCGGAGGTGATGGTGGCTCGGATGATGGTGATGATGGAGGTGATGATGCTCCACCAGACAATGATCCTGACCCACCAAGATGGAGAAGACGTCCAGCGCAATGGTCATCCATGTCAGGCCGAATACAGGAGTATTACAACACAGAACCAGCAGTCTGTGAGTTGGGCCTGGATTGTGTGGGCTGGGGAACGGACGGGTCCAATGTGGTAAATTGGAGCTTAAAACAATGCCACAGGTTACAGTACGGACGAATCGTTGCAGCCCAGAGATCAGCAGTGACTCTTGAAGCATATGATGGTGGCAGGCCTTGGTGTGACTGGTTAGCAGATTTCACAGACAACATGGATAGCAATGGTTGGGGCCGGTGGAGGCATTGCCACAGTTGTCGTAGTGTCTTCGTAAGGGTCCAGGAAAGCTGGCAATTGCACTATGGAGGCGGAAGCACCCAAACAGTACATACTCTCAGCTGGTGGCATGTGCAAGCTATTCCATGGGGTTGTAACTCCAGAATCTGTTGGAATTGGCAAAGTAGAACGCAAGCTTTGACGATGTGGACTTTCTGGCACTCAATTCAAGGATTCCTCTGCCTCCGACAACAATCGGAGAACAATTGGAGGACCTCAACGCAGGACATATAGATCTCACCACAGGCATCCTGACCTGTAATGACGGCGAGACACTTCATCTTGATCCAAAGCTCCTTTCAGATGACTCCAGTCATTATGTCGAGATCTGTGCAGCAGATAAACACACCATCTGCATCCTGTTCGCGTCATGCCCCTTCTGGACTAACCGGTACAGTACCTGGTGAGTGGGTACAGACATGGTATGGCTTAGCTACAGGCGGACTAGAGAACGAACTGTTTAGAGCGGTAGCAGAGGAGTTCAGCTTGTGGAAGAGGTTCCGGAATTTCATGCCCAAGTGCATGAAAGACTGCGAATGCGGTCCAGACGCATTCGCCTGCCCTCCCACGGTAAACAGGCATGAGCTGAATAAGAGGAATGGATGTGTGACACACCGTCCTCATACACCATGCTCAAGATGTACAAGCAGATATGCAAGTTCATTCCACTACTACAACATGGATCAGAAGCAGAAACTAGGAATTGCTCTGGACTAGTACCATGCGAGAGACAACAGTCAGTGCCCTTTCTCTCCTTGTGCAGGCAAAACCTTCCCGACTAAGGTTTGGGCCTTTTTGTCTTTTGGGGGCCACAAAATGAAGAATTTTGGGCCAATACACACAACAAAGAAAATCCTGTAAGATTAGGATGTTTTCTCACACATATCAAAACAAATAAAAAATTGATGCACATGTTTATATTTTGTGTTTTTATGTTTTATATATGCTGAAAAGGGCCAGAAATAGCCAAAACTGCATAACTAAGGAGTTTGTGCCATATAAGTCTCATCAAAACTCCATTTTTATCTGTTGACTGGGACATTTTATTTGCGAAGTGTCAGGCCCCCATCTCACTCATCCTACAGCCTCATGAAACATGGCCTGACATTCAAATTGTGAAATAACCCAGTTAATACACTAAAACTTATGAACCTTTGTCAATATGCTTTTGACACTGGCTGATTGAATAGGAATCTTACAATCTATATTTAGATGCCGATTTTCAAAGATGCATCCTTCATACACCAAATCAAAATTGCATCTTAATGAAAATTTGTTCCTATTATATCAGCCTATATCTGTGAGAACTTTGATAATTAAGGTACTAAGGGGAAGTTCAGGTCTACTGCAAATGGCAGTACTGAGCTGCTGCTGGTCTACATGGATATAGAGTGCCCAGTCTTCTATTTATGCAAATCTATTTCTTTGGATAGCACCTTTAACCCAGAAAAGATGTCTGTGAAATGTATTACAATACTACCGTTAGATTCCTTATACAGATAGGTAAAGGTCTTAGGCGAAAGTCTTTATAAATCAATCGACCATAATTGCCTTAACAGCCATAAGGTCTGGCTGGCTGACTCATAACCGTTATCAAAACTGCATAATAGGATCGCAGAACTGCAGAACTCCTAACCCAATTATTCAGTCATTTATGCTATCCAAATTGTTATTCTCAAGAAGAACCTATTCTTCATTTCTGCATTCATTTCATCCATTTATAGTTCCTACATGTAGAAGTGTGTGCATCGCAGGCTGTGTCTCATGAGATTGTAACAGTTGAAACATCTTGACCAGGTGTAGTCTTTGACCAGGTGTACTCTTTGACCGGGCAGCGTTAAAATGGCAGAAATGAGTCAACTTTGTTATATTTATATACTGAGTATACTATGCATAGTAGAGCATAATATTATTATTTCATTCTGCCCAGTCACTTTATATATAACTTTGAGTTTAAACAGCTGCTCTGTGCAAAGTAATAGGCAATAAGGATTGGCACAAACTATTTTACATTGTACAGATACATAAAGTATCAAAATTAAATTTCAATTTCATTTTAAAGCTGCCCGGTCAAAGACAACATCCAGTCAAAGACTACATCAGGCCAAAGACTACATCCAGTCAAAGACGTTTCAATTGTTACAATCTCATGAGACACAGCCCACAGCAGATATAAAGTAAAGGCACAGCTCACGCATACATCATAGGCTAGCCCACTCTAGTATTTGATGTCAACCTGTTTGACCTGCTCCTTGTAATGAGAACGCCATGACAGGGAGGATCAACTGAGCTCTGTGGCAACAGGAGAATAGGATAGGAGTAAGTGAGCCTCATAGAGCAAATACACAAAGGCACTTTTAGGGCTGGATAAGAAACTTCTCTGCTTTTTGTTTCCTGCCTGTGGTCGGTCCTTAGCTGGAAACCACTTTCATGTTTGGCTCCCTCTGAAGTGGCGAAAAAGAAAGAAGCGGTGTGCGGGCAGGGGTGTGGGGAGTGTGTAACACTAGCGGTCACAGCACTGCTGACTCTCTGAACACCAATTACTACTACTCAGTATATTGAGTTTTCTCATCACCTTCTGTGCTTCCTGGCAAGGTCAGTAACTGACCAATTACCACTACTCAGTATATTGAATCCACTTCGATGAAGCAGGCATGATCACAGATTAATGATACATTACAGTCAATGCGACAGAATCCTGCGCAGCAATGATGAGGCATTAGGATTCACCTGATATATCTTGTATAGTTATAACAGTCCAACCCATATCCAGTATCAGACCGTCTGTTATATCTCCTGGTTTTTGTGCATTGCCACTACAAAACACTTAGGTCTTCTCCCATAAATCGATCCCTGTGATATTCAAACCTCTAATATTAAACATCATAACAGCAATTATTCTGATGCCTTGCCAAACCAGCTTTCCATATCATATCAATGATTTTCTTTTTTGAGTTTTCTCATCACCTTCTATGCTTCCTGGCAAGGTCAGTAACTCAGCTATAACACCTCACACACATGGCCAGTGAGTTTTGTATTTGAGTCTGAGCAGCTCAAATGCACCGTAAGGTTGGAGATTTCCGATTGCAATGGACACTGACTGGTCTACTTGAGCAGGGAGTTGGTATCATGTGGCAACAGGGTGTATCAATAGGTGTGTTAGATGGGGCCTGATCAAAGCCAACTCTCCATCTGAGGGAAATACAAGAAGCGAGTGATAACCCAATTATCCGTAATAGCTGTTAGTTGGGGTAGGGTTGGGACAGGACCTGAGGGCGTCTTTTTTAAATCTTAGAAGCATGGCAATTCAATTAGAGGTTGGGTAAAAGGGACATCAGGTTAATATTTGAAAATACCAAACCCATGTTAAATATTTGAGGAGAGCATCTAGCGTTAAAACTGATTGCATTAGGTTTATGTCTATCCAGAGGAAATGTGATTAACCAGCAAACCTTAGTACTTATGCTTAGTCTGTCAGTGTCGGGACGTCATCCACTTATACCAACGAAACAACTTCCCGAGTCTTCTTCACAAAATGCCTTTACCTGAAACCATGCCAAGCCGATCTGCATAGCACTTCCTGGTGGTAACACACAGAATACAGAGAGGATTCAACTGGTTTTCATTCCATAACCCGGTAGGATTTTTGATGTACCCATTTTCTTAGCGTTGGCTTCTCAACGTTATTACCTCAAATTACAAACGTAATTTCTCATGTCAGTTTGAGGAAGAACCATTGATTTTGAATTACCCATCAACTTTGTATTAATATAGATTAAATGAAATAAGCGATGAGAAAGATAATGGGAATACTTATATTTCATGAACAGTGCTCATATACATTGCCATCAATCTCTTATCCAGCATAGGAATGCTTTAGATGTGTAGAATTCCACGGTTGGGAGGAATCCAGTACCCTTCATCCCGGATGCCATGCCAGCCTGCCCCAAACAGTCAGTGAATGTAATAAGTGGCTACCAATAAATCCAGACCCATGCTATGCATTATCGAATCATCATCAGAATATGAGGTATTTATAGGCAGATGTCATGGCTGTTTGGAGGGGAGTATAAGGTGAATGGACTGCCCGTGTATACAGCATCAATATCACATAAATCCTGCTTCTCTCCTTTCCAGACGGTTCCTGCCAACAATATCGAGACATCAAGTGCACGTACAGGATAATCTGCTCTGTGCAATAAATCGATAGATGGTATATCATGGTTTGTATTACAAAATGGATCACAATGTAATATATTATGATATTATTGAAGTGAAAATAACTGCATACATAATGCTGCATTCCACTTGATATTCGTTGACTATTAGAATTAAATGTTATTGCTCCACTAAAGTCAGATACTGTTTAACCAAGCTCTAAAGGACTAAAAGGCCACAGATGAGCAACTTTTGAAGATCGGAATACCTCTTTACATGGCTATTCCAACATAGACAGGCTCAAAATAGGAGGGCTGCACTTGACGGAAACTTGGCCTCATGGGTGACCACCTCGGATTTCCTTCCAAGTTGGTCGGATTATGTACCAAAAAGTGTCCTGCCAATTAAAATTTGGTCTCATGCGTCCAAATATCAACTTTGGGATTTTGGTCTATTCTCAAAACAGTTAAGCATGGAGGGATGGCCAAACTGGTGTTTCAACAGTCAATTCAAATCCCCAACCCCTACCTCAAACTCTCTGGACAGGTCACAAATATGAGTTTCATACGGTAAATGGTGTCCCAACAGTGGCCCTTTGTGCCACATTAGAGGAGTGCCTCAGACATGTCAGAAGCGTACATCTAAGTCGGATGGTACCTCATTGGCTTCGGCAAGCTCCTAGATGTTATGGCAGGCTTATGGATACAGGTTGGACATATCTTCATCCATCACAGGGTCAGGCTCCATAAGAAGCACCCAGATAGGGCTTAACTGGCCCCTGGAGGCCCCCTTGGAAGAGGAGCAGGCCCTGACAGGATGGACTGCTGCTCACTCAACCATGACCTGCCCATGGTGATCAATAAATAAGGGCAGGTAGATGGCCAGTCTGGCCACCCCTGCACCGGACAGGCTGGGGGAGAGGATCATCTCAGGTCTATTTTTAGGGAATGAGGGGTGAGAAGGGCTGATGGGTTGGTGGATAGGTCAAGTCAGTATAAATGGGTCGAGTGAAACTTTAAGGAATTCCACCTAGTGTCAATAGGAATGATGGATTGAGATGGATGGCAAGTAAATATACTACACCGTCGCATCGGTTTCATCCCGGTGCTTTATCGCGAATGTACGGTAGGTATATATGATCATAAATGGATCTCCTTACTTCCTTACCGCATTTAGTTATGATGTAGTGGTTACCAGCTGGTCACGTGTGGTTAGTGTGAGGAGGAGGATTCTTTTGGTAACATCCTAAACCATAATGTTATGACATTTCCTCTTTGCATACTGACAATTCAAAGGCATTAAATGGTATTAAGAAAATACCTCATGTCAAATTAAAGCTGTATTTATTAGATGCTGGCGTTCCGCGCCAAATTAAAATGTTGTTTGGATGTGTGTTGTGGAGTAAGGGAGGGATTTACAGGCGGGGTGGGGTAATGCTGGTGGGCGGCCCTTCCACATGGGGGCCATTAACCTTGACCTTTAACTCCTACAACCACCTCATTTATCTCCCGTGCATCCTCCGCCTGTGTCCTTCGTCTTCCCCTCCCTTATCTAGAAGTCACTTGCCTTTATCTAAATCCTCAATGAGGAGGATTTTCCTTAGTTCCGATTTTGCCCTTTAGTGGGCAGCACGGTTTTATTAATGTAAATGACTTGATTGTCCTGAGCGAATATGATACAAAGCAATATAATTACCCTAGGTCAAAGTTATGGGGCCATGGTGATGATATACTTAACCCCATATTCCCCCCATTCATTTCAAGAAATTCCATTTGTGTGTTGCCTAGCAACAGTACTATAATCGGGTATTGGGCTCTTTTATACATGATGGTGGTTTCTGACTGATGAAGGTATCCCCACCCTTTGATCAAGTGGGGGTGTGGAAGAGCTGAGTATACAGGAAACACATCCATTCAGGAGGCCCTTATCACTACGTAAACACTCTCATCAAAGCTACTATAACGGGACAGGCTCCATTAAAGGTGCCCAGGATGTTTACACACCCTCCAAGCAAACACAGTCCCTATATCAGGATGGCCTCTTTAACAGTCTGCAGTTAGTTTCTCAAAGTACAGATTTAAACTCATAGCTACCACGAAATGCAATGTAGCACACATGAAACATACCAGTACTCATACGTTGGTAGGTGACATATAAGATATACACAATGGAATTTTGTTCTCTGCAAACGTTACAATAATCTCAAAATATATGCATGAAAACAAGCCAATTAGAGGCGTTTCATGAATATAACCAGACCTTTCCCCGATAAGCAGTCATTTGTCATTCTAATAATGTGCAATATCTGCCGGGTAACATATTATTACAGGTATGCTACGTCACAGCACATCCTTAGGTAACCTCATCATGATAGCTTCACACCAGGGTTATCACATTGAACTCTATTTTAATGCTCTGGGTTATAGTGATGCACAGGTTTCATTATACAATATATTATATAGAATGTATGTGATCGTGTGTACCTCATGATACATTTACGATTATATATATTTATATATGACCACCTGATTCAGAGTTACCCCCCTAGAGCTCACAGTACAGTGTTTTTTTGGCCACCGGAATTCCCAAATAAATAGAAACAATCAAGTATATGTAACTCGACCTTTTGCTTTTGTTCTGGGATCTACATGTTCTTAGCAAAGGCGATAGTGAACGCTCCGTGTAAATAACAGTTATAATAGCGAAGCATTTCAGGAATCTAATCATACCTAACCCCAGTATTAAACAGAACAGGGATACTCATGAAACTATCCATAACCCCCAGGGGAACATCATATGCGTATAGACAGGTTAAGGCCAATACTAATACCATCACCTCAAGTTTCAATGTATAATGTGAGTAGTATATCAGCATGTTAGTTTGAACCAGGAGGCGTACCAAACAGCTGCGCAATGTCGAAGTTGCTGAACTTTGCTGAACATAGACCTCCAGCTTCAATGTGTTCCTCTGCCACACATCATGGTTATGTGATGGAAAACCTCCTCTGTAGAATATGGTACATGACCTCTGAGGTGCAGTCGAAGAGGTTATGTACCATATTCTACAGCTCCAAGGAGGTTTTCTCACTTATACTCCACCTTCCATCCGTAGTAGAGCAACAAAATCTTATATCCTTAAATGAGAAAAGTACATGATTTTCGAAATTCCATGACACCTGCACTGGTCCACATTCAACACTTATCATATTCATGGGCATAATGCAAAATACAGATAACTAATTTGCTCGCTAGCCTTGGTAGTATAGTGGTTACCAACTCAGTCTGTGGGTCAGAAGGTGGTGAGGTCAATTCATCAAAAGGCTGTGAAAATTCCAAGATTTGATTTCTTCATGGATAAAACATTAGTTAACAAACCAGTAGTTCTTGTGACCTTGACACAGGTTTGCCCCGATGGCTTACCTGGTAAAACAGAGGACTGCAGGTAGGAGGGTTTGTGCTCCTGGGTTCAAATCGCAATACAAGCATGGTTTTAAATGAGAAATGTTCTCATAACGTCCTCCCAGACTTGACCTAGTTCATATAACCTCTAGTATAGCCTGCAATACCCATGGCCGCAGCTCACTGCTGTGGGTATAGAAGTTTAGTGTCTAGAAATCACTGGAAATTCAGCCCAAATGCGAGGTTGGTTTGATTCGCACTCCTGAGCTCCCCTGGGCTTAATTAACGGTTTTCTCGGCTGAAATTACACAGGGAGCATCTCATATCTTTCCTTTACCTTGCTATGTTTTTAGAATGTTCAGTTTTTTACTAATTTCTACACATCAAGGCACTTTGTAGAGGGTAGTCTGTACAGGCAGGAAGCCTTTACTGCATTGATACCACCCTTCAATTGGTCTAGACATGCCTATAATTACCATGTTGTACATTTCACACCAATTAATTAAGGCCCTAAGTAGCATGAAGGGCCACTCATGGCCTGTCTTAATTGACTGTTGAAATCTCCATGGTTTGTTGACAGAGAGACAACCAGTAGAAAATTGACCCTTCTCTCCGTAACTCTCAGACAGCCCCGGCGCCCTACTGAGAGTTACAACCCGTAACTAATAACCTCCTGAGGAGGTTATATATGAACTATGTCACTCCCCTCAGGCTGTTCAAGATCACATGGTGGCCTGAAAAAGGAGAATATGCCATATAACCTACACTAAGAACAATAGACCAAACACCCAGGCGGAGTATAAACTAATATATCTGTTTTTATTTTGTGGGAGCATACACCTGTCCAAACGACACAGAAGTTTGAATAAATAAAACATTGCCACCAATTATCCTAGGATTACAGCAGTTACGTTTTACATGTATTTACTGTATAAAAATGAGGCGCTTGTGGTTGAAATAACCAGAGTAGGCATTGGCTTACTAGTCACTTGTGTAAAATTACTGAAATGAATATAACTTTAAAATTCATGATCTAAACAGCTAGTTCTAACCTTGATTTTTATTCAAATCACACAATATATATCAGTACTTTCAATAAGAGAAATATGGATATGATGATATTTATGGGAACTCATGAATATTTTTAACCTCAAAGGCCAACAATGACAGGGAAAAAAAACATTTCTTTTAGATTTCATTGAAAATGAAAAAGATCCTACCAAAATGTCCTCTCTATATTAGAAATCTGGAGCAACTATACACTTGGGCACAAGATGAAAAAATATTATTCTGAGAAAGGGTTAGTTTATAGGGTTGGATTAAGTAATAAATCCTTCTCTGAAAAAGAATTACCTAACTTTATTGGAGGTTCACATTCAACTGTATATACAATAACATGTACCTACTTTACACAATACCATTCCAAGTATCTGTCATCTTGAGTCACTACACCCCTGCCACTGCCTGCCTGCCTTTAGTAGGCACAGGTGGCCAGTGTGTGTGCTCCCCTGTATACCCATATACAGCGCTGTCTTGGTGTCTGTGGGCAAGTGTAGCGAAATCCTTTAATTACGAGTTGTAATTCTCAGTAAAACGACGGTACCCTGCTCAAAGCGCTTTAATGTGTAGAAATGAATAAGAAAATGCAAATTCTAAGAAGATAGGAAGGTAAAGGATAGTTATAGAAAGCCACATACATAATTTCAGCCCAGAAAACCTCATATTTAGCCCATCGCTGGTATCGGAGGGGCGTATATTGAAGGGATCCACATTTATAATATTACAGCACCAAGCGTACCGGAACTACTTTCACCAAGAAGCATATGTGCCGGGGATGATGCCCGGAAACAGAGGTCAAGGTGAGGTCATTTTGCCGCAGCCGTGTGTATTACTGGCTGTACTAGGGGCTTCATACAGGGTCTGCGGAGTTAACTGCCATCTGGGAGAGATAACGATAATTCTGGATTTGCTGGCTATTTCAGAGTGGGGGATTATTTATAGAGGACAGATCGTACATTTGCTATGTATTAACCCTTTACATATTCTTGGCTGTATCTAGCATATGTGTATAAACAATACCATACATGGGATATGGTAGAAGATATATGTATACACGTGCGTTGCCCAGCGATCAGCAGACCGGAGGGCAATAAGTATAGGCCCCTAGGTATGAAGGTCAAAGGGCAGGGTTTAGCTGGCCGATTTGTCATGCCACCAGTCCTCTATCCCTTCTACCCTGTGGCTCTATACCTTATATTTAGCAGAAGGTTGTAGCACTGTCAAGTAATGCATCCGTAATGTCCATCCCTTCATAGAAAAAGGGCAGGTTGCACTGCCGGAGGGAGTAAATGGGGGCGAGGCCGGGGACCTTCTGAAAGGCTATGCTGACTGGATGTGCCGCCCTGGAAAGTGAATGTACAGAATTATAAGTTTTCATTGTTGACTCAATGTTTGGCTGATATATCTCCCCTAGGAACGTGTTGCATATGGAAGGTACGTCTTGATGTGGCGATGGCGAAAGAGGTGTACATTGGAAAAAAAGCCTCTGTCTCCTGGTAATACCAAATGTTAAGTAGACTTTTAGTTCATGGTTTGCAGTTTCGACACCATGCCATGGACGTAGATCATTTGGGAGGTAAGGTTGTCCGATGGTGGTTAGTTTAGATGAAGATCACAAAGTGGATGGATCATATCTTTTTTTGTTCAGAAAATAAAGGATTGTATATAGCAGGTATACTCTCAACATAGATCTCGCAGTGCCTGAGGGAAGTACAGAATCGAACAACCTTGTAAAATTAAAGAGTTGAAAAATACCAAAAATTGTAATAAAATCTTTAAAAGATAATAAAATGTCATATAACAACTCAGACTCCTAAAATATTCATAGCTGAGTGTCTCCTTAACAGGGTGTCGGGGTCTCTGCTGTGTAAGTAAACGTTGATCATGTAATCTAGTAGCAATATTTCTACTGTCCAATCGCTCATTGTCCAGAGACGCCTTAAAGGCAAGTTTGGTGGTAATGTCTTCTATCTTTTAATTTATTTACTTTTGCCTTCCTATGGAGGGCAGCCATGTTTAAGATACCTGTACGTCTGTGGGCAATTTTCAGAGATTTATTGATAAGCGTCTGAATGTCTTCTGCGCAGGTCTTTCCAGCAACATCATAAAACACATCACAATAATCAACCACAGGGAGAATCATGCTTTTTACAACCTTAACCAATTCTTTTTGAGGGAGGTCAAATTTTGACCTATTAAATAAATACACTTCGTGTCTAACGCTATGTTTTACAGTAGGGACATGATGGCTAAAATTGAGAAGAGGATCAAGGGTAACTCCAAGGTATTTATAGGCGAATGGAGAATCATGGAGCTTGGGGTTCGATCTAATTAGGCTCATTCTTAAGCTAGATCATCATTTAATAAAGGGGTGATTCCGGTTCAGGGAGATGGTGGTGATATAGAACAGTATCACCTATACACATAATAGGTAAAAATATATGGTTCAAAATATGTCACAAAAGGTAGAAATAGGGCCCTGTAGATAGATTGGACTGTAGCACTATCTAGTGGTATTTTAGCTTATGAATAGTGCATAGTAAGTAGTGGCCGACTTGGGGTATAAGGTGGCCGACTTAAGGTGAAATTGTGAAATAAGTATGTTTCAGAAACCAATTCATGATCTATAGTTGAATCAATAAATACATGTCAATTACTGTTTGCCTGAGAGCTTATAATAATATGAGAGATGATAATAATATAGAATATGAAAAGGAATTTTACAATGGGGTCACAGGTGGCCTACTTAGGGTGTGTGGCCGACTTCCGGTGAACCTACCCTAAGCCTGTGAGATGAGTGCATGCAAATGGGAGCACCCTGACCGGACCCTAAGTCTCCGTATGTGGGGACACCTGAATGGCACATTATATACAGGTAACAGTCAATGTTAGTAACATACCTAAAAATTACTACAAAACCTTTACTGTGTGCTCTTCAGCAAGGCCCTTGCTGCGTGAAGGGGATGGTAGGGCAACAGGTTGGTTTACATTATCTTGCACAGAAATACTGAGGTCAGTACCATAAATTCTCGTGTATGAGCTTAACCTTCGTATAAGCCGAACCCCAAACTTGGGACAATCCTATAAGCCGCACCTGAGGTCTGGAAAGCGCTACGTTAGTACTGCACTATATACTAGTACAAACCCTGGTATAAGCCGCACCTAGACTTTGGGACAATCCTGTAAGCCGCACAGGGGTCCTGATCATGACGCTTGTACAAGCCGCCACTTCTACGCGAGAATATAGAGTAGGTCACTTATCTTTGTAACATGGACGCTACAAGCAAATATCTTCCAGGGGGCCGAGACACAACTAATGCGGCGTTAATGCCTTAAGTTGCGTTATCTAAAAAAAATATACCGCTAACATTTCAGTACATTCCACCCCCCCCCCCCCCCCGAGACACAACTTTCTGTTACATGTCGTAACTCAAGGCTTTGCGAATACCGCAACTGAAATAACGTAACTCCAACACTTTTGCCAGAAGTGCGCTAAGGCGGGAAATAACGCAACCTATACCGCGAAAACCAGTGTAACATGACCTGGATACGCACTTCCGGTACGGTATCGGAGTGACACAGGCCAAACAGTTAATGTATATTATTTAGCGCAATTCAGTGATAGGCAATTCTCTTTGCCTTTTTCTCCTCCCTTTCTTCTGTAAAGTAAAACAAAGTTATTCTGTTCTATCATTTTATTTATACGGTATTTAAAGTAAGGAAAAATTTACCATGTTTTTCAGACCTGGTGAATGCGGTGGCGAACAACGGGCGGGATGTCAAACAAATGAAAAAACAAATCAATGACTTCTACGGCAGCTGTAAGAAAAAGGTGAGCACTACAATATACTGCAACCACTTTCCATGTTTTATTTGTGACATGCCCAGGTATAATCAAGGCCCCTCCCCGCCTTTTCTTCCCCCTTCCTCCATATCCCTTCATATGCTATTGCCGCTTACATTCAAATAGTATCCTCCACTTTTATCCTAAGCATCACTGGGCAATATAGCAGTACATAATTAACGCAACCTGTCCCTTTTTTTACACATCATTTCATGCCTGACGTTATTGCTCTTGTATTTTGCAGAACAAGCACCTCCTTGAACTTCTCCAAAAGGGGAAGAGAGTACTGAAAGGATGTACCCCTCTCCAAATCCTCCTTCTGAAATGGAAGGAGGAGAAGGAGATTGTTGGTCCCAACGGGGTGATCCTCTATCCGGAAACCACACCGCGAGCCAGCACTAACACCAAGAAACCACACAGCACCGTACCACCTGTTGCTACAACTAAAGCTAAGAGTACTGCTGTACTGCTGTCAAAGCAGGCAGAGTAGACCCCAAGGTGAACAAGGGCGTTAAAATACAACGGAACCGGCCTATTCTCCCAAACTCGGACGACGAGGTGACCGTGAGGTACTCTACTCCCACCACATCTAAGCACACCAATATAGTCGACCTCACTGCCACTCCTATTGACTGCTCCCCTAACTTACCAGACATTACCCCACCCCGCCCCCGCCGCTCTCCGAGAGACAGCTCTAAAGGTAACGCAAGAAGCGCTGCAGAGGTTCCGCCAAAAAGAAATTGTCGTATGATCCCAGCACAACGGGGACCACAACAGCACAAGCCAGCCCAGCCAAGGAGGCTCAGCCGGACCCCGCCATAGTGCTGGCCACCATGCAGAGTTTATTCAGCACGGTCGAAATGGAGCGTCGGGAAGATAAAGAGATCTATAAAGCCATCACGTCAGACATAGCTGAAGCTTTAACTGGTCTGAAAACACTCTGCACTGCCCTGAAAGAAGACAAAGACCGCATGTCTAAAATCACTGCAAACATCATCAAGAACCAAAATGATATCGCCAAGATTCTTTTGCAGCAACAGAAATCCCTTACGTCAGAAATCCCTTACGTCAACCCCTTACGTCAACCCCTTACCTTTATCACCCACCTAAACCAGGCTCAGTGTACATAGCGCTATATAACGAAACCTTTTTACTAATGAAACATTCTCTCTTTCCGCAGTGATACATTAGATACTCCGCGTTGTTGATGGTGTGGTGCAGCAGCGAGTGGCAGCACAGGGTCAAGAACCCCCCCCCCCCCCCCCCCCGGCAGAGAGAACATCCAGGTTCCGGTTGGGACACGGGTCATAAACTGTGAGTATCTGGCATATCCCACCTAATATGCACTATTTTTGGTGCGTTATACCACAGCGCCAGGTTCTATTTCTATCTCGAGTCACATTACCTGACTGTGCTTTAGAAAAGATACACAATGTTTATTTAATGCCAATTGAAATTCTAAATACAGTGCCAGGTACACAAAAAGGGTGCCAGCCAGTATCCTGTGATTCTTTTACTCTACCCTGTCAAAAGCATAGTCTATGTATTGTGTAAAACTCAGTGGACTTAGAACGAATGCAGATGTAGCAGGACTTCTTTTCACAGTTATGACAATGATACACACCGTATTATTTTCCCTGTCATAAACCTGTCCCAAAATGTCTTTGCTGTCACTCATACCCACGTCATTTTCCGGTGTGTTACAGTGCAGGACATGGTGTGGCAGCCCGATGTCGGGCTAGTGCCATCCACCAGCACCGACAAGTAGTCCAAGGCAAGTGAGGAGGGAGACAACGAGCCGCCAGTGCTGGAGCCTGTATGGGAGAGTGCAGACCCACCCCAGAATAACCCTGCCCCATAGCAAGATGAGGACAGTGCTGGTGAAGATGGTGCTGCAGAGACGGAGCCCGAGGTCCAGGGAAAAGAAAATAACTCAGACACAGATGAAGTAGTGGAGGAAAATCCCAACACAGAGCAACCTGATGAAAAACAGGGGACGGAGCAAGGTTTGACCCAGGACTCCATTGAGGAGATAAAGGACATAGGAGGTTGCAGCTATGGAGGAGGTGCAGACGGAACCCCAGCCACCACTTAAGCCCATACTGGTGGCTGCATCAGGCAGCACTACATCCCCAGACGACATCGCCGTCTCACAGAACGTGCGTAAAGAGAAAAGGCACAGTGTCACCTTTGTGGACGCTGAGGAGGAGCCGGACAGTGCCAACACAGGCACGGTGCCTCTGTTCGGTGCCGAACAGGGGGCGGAGGCATTACAATATTTGGGACTATATACCCCCTCGGCAGGTAAGAAGGCGAAAAACACTCGGCTACGCTTACCAAGAAAAAAAAAGAATTAGTTGGGTAACACGTCAGGGGGCGCCACAATGCTCAAAATCTGTCCCTCTCTACATTTTGCCGCTAGGTGGCGACACAGCTGTACCGTATTGACTTGCGTTATCAAGTGCAGCTTCCCGGTGTAATAATGGTGAAAAACAATGAGAAAAAGAGAGACAACGTTGACAAGGTCAGTTCCCCCTTTTCACCAGCCATTCAGAGCACGTCCAGGCAGTCAAATAAGTTGGCAGGAGAAATACTGCACATTACAGCTTAGCACGTTGTATGAGTATCGTTATGTTATTTTATCCTATGGATCAGTTCTTACGTACAGATGTTTGTATGGTACAGACAGGGCACTTTTAGCTTAAAATCTGTATGGTGCTACCGTATATCCTACCTCAACTAACTATGTGTATGTGACATTTGCATGAAGGGAGGACATGTTACAAAATATTTTAATGTCCCATGTAGTCATGACCCATATTTGAGGTCTCATTTAACTTACTCTAGAATATAGCATTAAGGTCATTGTGTAAAATACCGCCCACTTGACGGGAGCACGGTGTATCAGTAACTTAACCTAGAATATGCAGAAGTTTGTTCATTTATTGTCATGACAGGCCATGTTGCCTTTCCAAAAGTGTGTGATGCTACCGTATAGCCGACTTCAGCAGATAATACATACATTCCACTGCCATGAGGACATGTCAAAACATTTTTTCAGATACTATATGGTCATGACACATATCTTATGTCTCTTTTGACATACTCCGGTATCTAGTGTTAAGGTTAGGCTGATAAATACCGCCCTCTGAACGGCACGGTGTTTCAGTAAATTGATATCCTTTCATAGTATGCATGACTTAGTACATTAAGTTTTAAGACAGGCCATGTTGCCTTTCCAGATATCACAGATGCTACTGTATAGCATACCTCACCAAACTAACGTTCCACTGGCCTGAAGGCAGCATATGTAAAAATATTTTGTCAACGCCAAGAAAGGGGTTTAAATACGTAATAAAACTTTGATACCACAAGGCAGTTCACATACCTACCGTGTTCCACTTGGATTTTGTTCAGACAAATATTATGATTTATTTCGAGCCAAACAGAGTAAGTTCAAAAGAGGGTAAGGACAGAAAGGAAAGCCATGATGCATGGACAACCCTGGTGAATGGGACAGTACTTTAGTTGAAGTCAGTTGGGTAACACGTCAGGGGGCGCCACAATGCTCAAAATCAGTCCCTCTCTACATTTTGCCGCTAGGTGGCGACACAGTTGTACCGTATTGACTTGCGTTATCAAGTGCAGCTTCCCGGCGTAATAATGGTGAAAAACAATGAGAAAAAGAGAGACAACGTTGACAAGGTCAGTTCCCCCTTTTCACCAGCCATTCAGAGCACGTCTAGGCAGCCAAATAAGTTGAATTTATTCCATGTTTCGCATAGGAAAACACTTTTAAAATTTCCTGTCATTAGCGCAACTCGACAGTTTGCGTTAATTCAGTGCCAATCATGGCAAGTTAACTGTCAGTAATATGTTTCTTTCTCTTTTCTTTGGGACAGAAACGTGCAAAGAAGAAGAGCCATGCGGGGAGGAAAAAGCAGATGACCATCACTCCACGTGTGGTAGCGGCAGGGCTTGCCCCGGCCCCTAATGACTCCGCTGAGACTGTGGAGGGGGTGGACCACCTATATGATTACGTGCCAGCTGCTGCAGACAACACCAACAACACTTCCTGCAACACTGAGGTTGGTGGGGAAATCCTCAGCGATGAGGACAGCCTGTCTGACATTGGCCAGGAAGACGAGGAACTGCTGGAGGGGGGGGAGGTGTTTGATGAGAAGGGCCCAATGAGGACAGACATGGACATAGTGCGAAGCCGATGGACTACAGAGGAGGTAGACAACCTGATGCTGGCAGTCAGCGTAAACCGGGACGCCATAAAATATTACTTTGATGGCCCCGGTGGGGGGAAGGATGTCAAGCGTCGGGCATGGAAGGATGTGGCAGGTGAGTTGTGTTGCTCTGGGTATCCCTTTACCCCTCTCTTTGCATGTAGTTATAACATTGCCATAAATGCTAAAAAAAGGGACAAAGTAGGGCAAACTGTTCCAAATAAATTAGTGTTTTACTTTATACAACAATTTGTGTAAGAAGAAAAATAATCCAGTTCTCCTTTTCTATTTACAGCTTATGTCAACTCAGTGACCCACACCCATCGTACCATACACCAATCTAGGACCAAAACGGCAGATTACTCACAAAGAGTTTAAAAAAAGGTACCTGCTTTATTGCATAAAAAATACACTATGAAACATGCCATGTCGGCTGTCCCTTCTGTGGGTACATAGTACAGAAAAAGTAACATGTGATCCAGATGCGTTAATACCTAATGCCATGTCGGTTGGCTATGATATAGCAACATAGTCAAAAAAGGTTACATGAATTAGACATGCGTTATTTGGTTAGAACTTTTAAGCTAAAACGCTGTGTTTCAGCTAGGTACACATAAGTGAAAAGTAACATCTTATTTACATTCGTTCTATTTCGACCCGTGATGTCATAAAACGTTATATCTTAATGAAAGATGAGCTAGAATGACATACAGAAACATTTCACACTAATTTAATTACATGCTCTGCTGCTTTTCAGTACACCGATCTCAAATTCGCTATAGCAACGACCGGGAAAGGTGTTATCAAGAAATCGATGCTCCTGAAACAGCCTGAGGGAAAGGCTCTAGATTACCTGCGGGAGGAGGCAGTAAGAGGTATATACTATAACATCTCATTCCACTGCAAAAATACTTTATCTATTTACAAGAACTAAACATATTACCGTATTTTAAAGTAGTTTGCGTTATAGCTAAAAAATAACATACTTTATCTAAAACGTGTTATACCTGTATCATCAACATTACTTTACATCCTGACCCACTATACCCTGAACCTTCCTTCTTTATACAGGCATACCAGGTATACAGGAGGCAGAGATTGGACACGTGCAGCGTACCTCTAGCAAGAAAAATGCCAAGCTGCTATGGGAACCCGACAGGCCAGACAAGCCAGACTACAACGCTGTGGAGATGGCAAATTTGGGGTGCCAAAAAACTACGAGGATAAAAATGACCGCAGGGTGGAGAGGGAGAAGAAATTAAAGAGGAAGCAGATGCATATGAAAAAAATGAAAAAGGAAAGAAAAAAGGAACATTTGGAACTCAGGGTCAAATGAGAAAAAATGAAGAAGGAACTACAAATGGAAGAGGAAAAACAAGTTGAAAAAATGCAAGAACTACATGACACTACAAAGAAAAAGAAAACCACTAAACCAAAAAAGGGAGCAATTTTGAAGCATGCCACTTTGGATGGAAAAAAAGAAAAAAAAAGCAGGAGACAGGGGAAAAGGGGAAGAAGAAAAAAAGGGAACAATAAGACTATACATTACACACTGAGAAAAACGCAATTAGAAATTCTTCTCCACATATGCGTCTCGGACTGCCTTAATCTGCTGTGCCACATCGGCGGGCCTTCTCTGTGGGGGCTGTTCCAACCGCTCCGTCCGGGGGGTCCAGGGATCGTCAGGGTGGTCCTTTATAGCGATTCCATGGTCAATGGCAAGGTTGTGTAGGCAGTAACAAGTCACTATGATTTTGGCTGCCCGGACGGGATCGTGCAGGAGGTACCCGCTGGAGGAGTCAAGAATGCTGCAAAAAAGGATGAGACACAGTGGAAGTCAGACTATATGTACTTCACTACACTCAAGGATTGACATACACCACCTTTGCTAAATGCAGGGGGTTCTACCTGATACTGCCATGTTTGGTCTGCTGTATCATATCCACTGCTATACCCGTACAGACTCAGCACAATGGAAAAAAGTTATTGATATAAAGTGCCCCGGGTTAAAAATGTTTTGTATTATAGCGTTAATTAGCGCACCTGACTGTGTAACACCTTTACTTACCGTAGACGTTGCTTCACACCGCCGATGCTCTGTTCTATTCGAGCACGCAGCTTCTTAAACCAGCGGTTGAATTTTCGCTGCTTTGCGGTCCTCGGGACTTTGTATGGTACGAAGACGTTCTTCTGCAACGCGTACCTGAAAGATGCCGTTTTTTTTGTGTATAATCTCCCTGGCGATGTGTCATATATGCTACAGAATGGTAGCATTACGATGTATTTTTTTGCCTTACTTTGATATTATGTGACAGGTGCTATTATATGAAAAGTAAAACAGGTCAAGCATGTGAAAGGGGTTAAATATACATAGTTGATTTGCCATGACATACTTACCCAGAGTCTGCAAGGAGAACGAAGTTCCCCAGCGGCCCATCCTCACCGTCCTCACCTAACCTAGCTTGGTGGCCCACGAAGCTGGTCTTGAAGGCATATGCGTCATTCACGGAACCCAGCCAGCGTGGGTCTATATGGATTATCCGCCGATCGTAGTCGCAGATGAACTGTAAAATAACAGTTCAGGTTCAGTTGCATTGAGACAGATAACATTGTACAGTGTGGACATATTTTGATTGCACAATGCATATTTCCTACCAAAATTACAGGGTGAAAAGAAAAAAGATAAAGGAAGGGCATTTATTTTAACTCATAAGACATACCATGGCATTGATGGAGTGATATGATTTCCTGTTGATGGACGTGCTCTCGTTAATTTTGGGCTTGCGTATCGCCACGTGGCTTCCATCCACGATTCAGATGATTTGAGGGGTGTTGGCCTTCTTGTGTTTGAAGAACCTCTGCGCGTTCTGTATCTTTTCCTGCAGGGTCTCGAGCCAGCGGATGTATTGGGCCTGGTGGTCATAGAAATAGTCACTCACGTTCCTCACAGCGCGACCGACCAGGGAGGTGGAAACGTGTTGTGTGTCGCCACACATGGAGTACAGTGCCCCCGTGGCGAAATACCGCAATGCTAAGCAAAACTGAAAAAAAAAATTGTTCAACTATTATATTCATGCTATACTCAATTGCCATTTAGGATTACTGTTTTTGAAAACCAAAGACATATAATAGAACATGCTAGTTTGACTTCAGTGGAAAAGGGTTGTATGGGGGGGGACCTTACTCTGTATACCATTTTTATAGTATGGAATATTTGTGGGGGATTGAGATAGAAAAAGGGGGGTGGGGAGGGGAATAGCAGGTAAAATAAAGCATAACTGCACACGACTTTTTTTGAGAGTCTGTAGCGCGCTATGAATTCGTCCTTGCGATACAACGAAATCGGGGAAGAATGAAGTTTGCATCGCCTGCGGGTCCTGCCTAGGCTGTCCCTGGCTCTCCCCATGTTGCAGACCACACACAGACGCTGCACCATCTCATTTTCCCGCCTTTTATTCAAGATAAATACACTGGTTCCCATTTTTTTCAACTTGCGTTACAACATCCAAGTGGAAAAAATACTATCTGGATATTTGGCCGATTTTACCGCCAATGAAAATCACAACGCCATTGAGATAACGCATGTCTTCGTTCTGTCTCACTTTGCGCGTTTTTTTTTTTAACGCAACTTTTGGACCATTTCGGAGTTTGAAAAATAACGCCAAATATGTTGTGTCTCGCTACCTTGCTTTAATCACTGATTTAATGTAAGGTTCGTTAGTTGTGTCTCGGCCCCCAGCTGTTGTCTTTTGTGGTTGATGATATTAAAAAGCATCTAGAAGGAAGATTTATTTCATGGGTCAGGTCGGTCTGCCCCGCTTTTCTCAGCTTGACCTGTAAGTCCAGTAAACGTCTAACACAAGATACAGTATCTAGAGGCTCGAGGAATATCTTTCTAGCACTCTTTCTTTTAAAGAAATAAATCTATTGTAAACTGTTCTATCTACAGGAAAATGAAATATCCTGACTTTGAAGCCAGTTGTAAATATTGTGCTATTCCAAAGTGCAAGGCCAATGTTCCGCCTATTTGATCTCAATAGACTCAATCCAGAAACCAAAGGGTCTTAACAGATATGCCATCAGTGGCCATTGGCTAATAATCTGACGTTGTTCAGCAGTGCTTATTTGCCCTCAGTAGTCGTCCGCATCGGGAGTGGACGCAACCTTTCACCAATGCCAGCCATGCACTTGGATGAGACTTCGCTAGCATGCTTGACTGGGCAATCGCTGCCTTGCAGACCCCTCTTTCTGTTCACCTAAGTTTAAGTTGGTCTCTTATTCCATTAGATCTTGATGTTTCTCAGCAGACCTATCTAATCGTACCTAACTTTGTAAGGATATCTAAAATATACTACGAAATAAACAACAGTTCAATTAAAGTGTACAGTAGAGTGTTTTAATAAGAGGGGTATACATGTACATACAATTAATGTTAGTGTTTCTATAGGCCAACTTAATTTCATATAACTCGTAAGACCAACATTTGGTTTTATCAATTGTATACTGGTTACAAAAAGTGTTTCACAAAGGTATACTACCAAGATGTAAAGCTAGTGTGTGTGGGCTACAACCAAGATACTACTAATGTTAAGTGTTTCAAAATGCATATTAGTGTAGAGATCATATCATACCTGGTAATATTTTCCTTATAGATTTATTATGTGTCATAATACACATAAGAACCCCTGAAAATATCTGTTTATTCAGGATGAAATATACACATTTAAAAATTGCTTTATGTTGATCCTATGCAATCATCATAGGAGGGGAGATTATTTAAGATTAATGCTACATGGTTATTAAGATCGATTTACTTTTACCAAATGTTAGTCTTACATTGGTGTTTTACAAACCGCATTAGTATCTACAATTGTACCTAAGTATACAACTATAGATACAATTGAATCTTGTGAAACACTAAGTTAAGATAAACATTGGGTGATAGCAGGTCTTAGAAAACATGTAAATTTAGTCATATCTATTTTCCCCAATAAGCACTAAAATGGATTCAAATACAAATGTTCTATACAATTCTAATATGAGCGGGTGTGAAGCAGATGCTTAATGTTAGTTGTGGCTCTCCCCTCACACCTCTTCCTTTGGCTGCACCAGTTCTAATAACGTTGACAACCATTTATCAATGTTGATTCAATATCGTGTGCCAACTAGGTATTCATGAGGCCATATAGCCATAATTCGGATAGCTCCTTGAGCGCGGCCATGTTAGTTCTGTGCTCGGAATTTCTCGTGAGAGTTAGGCAGTGACCAGACACCCCCACACCATAGCTTGCAAGGAAGAAGCTAAATGGCGAGAGCAGAACCGGAAGCCGAAACAATTGCCTGTGTCAGTGTACACACAGTGGTTGCAGAAACAAGTCCACACCAGTTAGGACGCTATAGATTGCCCATTCAAACATATTATTATAGCTTCCACTTGCCTGTATACTACTATAGTAGTACTGCTAGTATTTGCTGGCTGCTAACACCTACTCTGCTCACGCAGGACTGGAAGTTATCCTACCTTTCCCTAGCCCGTGGCCCTAGTCCCTGATCAGTTTTGAATAATAGTCTATATTGGAATTTGGAGATCAGAGAAGAAATAAGGCCCATATAGTGGCTCTTTGATGATTGAGGGCAGATACTGCAGAAGAAGCATTTCCCTCAGCCGTCGTTGTGGGTGGGTCGCTAGGTGGGTTGATAGTGTGGGTCAGTAATTGTAGTAGGTGGGAGTGGGGGCCTGATGTTGGTTGATAAAGCCAGAAGTTGGTGGCTGTGGGAAGACAGCGACCTTGGGTAAGGGCCAATGGTTGGGAGGCTTATCAAGTCGACCCAGAGAGGAGCAGTGGCTTGTCAACTGAAAACTACACTCGAGGCCATGGTCAAAGCCCAAGTCCCATCATCGCTGGGGTCTCATAAAAAATGCCTTAGCGGGGTGACTACAAAGCTAGCCAAGCTTTGGCACACTCTCGCAGGGGGAGGGCCTGAAAGAGTCTATAGAGGTCTAGTTGACTTCTATGTAGGTAATTTTACACAGACCCATGCTTTCTATAAATGGAGATTATTTGATATGTTAAATGTGTCCTGCATGCTGAGCACGGGAGCCATTAAACCATTAAACAGAAGCCCTGACAGTGCCATGAACACTAGCCCTCTGAAAAATAATATTTATCTCACATTCGCAGACCCTTTATTGAATTCATTGGTGCGATTTCTGAGTGATCTATGCCTCAGGATGTTGGCCAGAAATGTTTTGCCTCAGCATTGTTATTGATATCCCCTTTGGGTAAATGATTAATGTTTAACCCTGGGCAGTGAATCTGTTGTTTCATAGTATTTGGCACAATCTTTCCCACTCTGGGAGGGGGGAAAAGCGTGACCAAATACTGGTGGGTCTTTAAAGGTGTGTATTATTTGAAGAGTTGCTTTATTTTCAGGCCGTTTTGAGAAATGCTTGCGATACAAAACATCAAATTGAGGGAAAATAGCATACATACCCAGGTAGCAAGCATATATTGGGCCAATGTCGGCAATGATAGACTCCATCGCAATCGTTATACCAACCATGGGCCATTGTAGTTAATGCACACATTGGTTCAACATACAAATTACAATGATGGCCCACCCTTGGCAATTCCAATAATGGGCCATTGCTGGGTTGACCGCTGGCCCAGAGCTGGTCCATGCTTGATATGGCTGATATTGACCTAGTGTTGGAACATTTCAGGGCCATCATATTATTCCTGATGTTGGACCAACATAAATTCTAACTACCGTAGTGGCTTGAATAAGCGCACCTGCGCTTATTAATTTCAATGACCTATTTACCCTGCGCTTATACAAGACCTGCGCTTATTCAAGATACAAAAATGGCCTAAATTTTCATTTCAATACCCTCATTTACCCTGCGCTTATTCAAGACCTGCGCTTATTTGAGACCCCTGCGCTTATTCAAGCCACTACGGTACACTTGTCCGATATTGGCTGTGATCTACACCAGGGGGATTCAATGTTTCCTGAAGAATATCTTACAGGATGGCTCCTACTTTGCCATCATATTGGGTTATAAATGTCCCCACTGTGCTCTACATGTTTAAAGGTCAGAGGAAGTTCATGGATGAAATTTTATACCAAAAAGTGCCATTTACTGCATGACATCAGTGGGAATTTGTCAAAAGTAACTTGAAGACACATCATGTGTGGGTAATGGAGTTAGATAAGTCCTTAATGATAGTAATACAGTTTGTATTGTGTCTAACCAATTTGGGATAGAGATCAAGATGGAATAAAAAGACAGAAATGGCTTTTTCTAAACTGATGGCACTTGACAGTCATGTCTTAAGTATGCTTGCACATTCAATTATACACATAAAAAATAGTATTGTTTAATATAAGTGATTGTTGCAGTGGTCTTATATTGAAAATTATATGTTGGGGCGACATATGTATTTCAAGGTTGCCCAGATGTTGTTTTTTTAAAGTGTTTTATTGGGTTGAATAATAACAAATACATAATAAAATGAAATGAAATTAACCTAGCACATGCGCATTGCATTACTTACGCTAGGACCCACTGACATTCAGTTTAATTTCTAACCTTGGAATAATGTAAAAACATTATAATGTTGGCCCACCATTGGGCCAACATGAAATCAATATCCCTTTTTACGAGCATGGGCCATTACTGGGCCAGTGGTCAAACCAGTGGTGGGCCAATATCAAAATGCCAATATTGGCCCATTTTTAAGTGTTTAACTATACATAAACTCTATACAAGACGAGTGATTATTTGAATCTGGTCACTTAAACGGGGTGGTACGGTATATGTTTTTCCATCTCTGAAAACCCCACATTGCTATAGGCAGTATCAAGATGTATGCATTAGGAAAATCAAACAGGGTTAACACAGGGGTTCTAAAAGTTGACATGGGCGACACTGAGGTTTTAAAATGGACAGAGACATTTTATATATTTTTATATGAATACCCTGTATGCATAGAAGGTCAGAGAGTGCTACTTAGTCACTCCCCAATTTGAGAGCACACATATTTTGTATTTTAGGGACGTGCTCCCTCCATGTAGAGAAACAGTGACTCCTAAAGGTACTGTAGTCTAGTCTATCCTACACTGGCGATATGTCCACTGTGCTGCGTCATTTTATATGTATATATATATTTCATTTTATTTTTATTTATTTTTTTTTGAGTTTATAAAGTATTTTATTCACCAAGTGATTTTCAAAAATACAGTATACAATTCAAAAGTGATGAGCAGCATTATTGTATGGTATAATAATGCAATATCAGTATTCGGTATTCAATATATGTATTCATATATAAATGCTTACAATACAAGTATCGTCATACAATTAACATACTGGTTAATCGGAGATCAATGTATCCGGCTTACATTTGCTCTATTAAATCTCATTACAGTGTATGTAAATAAAGGCTCTTATATGCCCAGGTTAAATCATGTATGTCGTATTGAAGTGTATCTCACTTGCTATATCATTAATTTTTAAAGGCCTTATGCAGGTAATAAAGCCTTCACCAGGGGCATTTCTATCGTTTCATTTTTAACAAATAGAGTGCCCTAAGTTTGACAAGCGCCTTGGCTCTGAAAATGTCCTTTGAATTGGCCATACGACAAGATACATTCATTTGATTCCATAAATCAATACCTCTGTAGAGAGGGCTTCTTCTATAGCCCCATTTAACAGAAGTTGGATAGGATAACAGACCAGTATCCGTTGATCTGGTTACCCTGCCATTACTAGATGGTGCACGTAAACGCAATCCTAACTCGTCAGGATTGTGCTGTCCACCGTACATGTATTTGTATAATAGTAATAATAGCTGTATATCATATCTGATGCATAACTGATCTACTCTTGTATCTTCATGTAGACTTATTACAGGGTATCTAACACGTATGTTCAAGCATGTGCGCAGACATCTATTCTGTGTTTGTTGTAATCTCCTATGTTGGGCAATTATAACACCATTATACAAGTAGCCGCAATATTCTAAAACAGGCAATATCGTCTGTTTATACACAAGGATGGCAGTGTTCTGGGTTATGGCCTTGCTCATTTTCCCCAGCATGTGATTTCTGTTACTGGCACTGCTTACTGATTTACTGATGGATTTTATCAAGCTAAATTTGGAATCAAGAATAATGCCTAGGTACTCATACTCCTCTGCAATGGCCAGTTCAGTGGTACCCATGGAGATGTGTATATTTCCCGGAATTGTCGTTTTTTTACCAAAGGTAACGATTTTTGTCTTACCAGTATGGATTGATAAACCACTGGTGTTAAACCAATTATAAATGGAACAAGCATCCTCCTGTAGCTTATCACAGGCAACAATTATGTCTTTGTTAGAGCAATAAAAAACTACATCATCAGCATAAGAGATTATTTTGCAGTTTTTTACCACGGTATTAAGGTTATTGACAAAGCAAATAAACAGTAGGGGTCCGAGGATGGAACCCTGCCGAACTCCGAAATTAACAGGTAGACAAGATGAAACAGTGTTATTACAGATGACTGCTTGGCTGCGGGCACCTAGGTATGCACACAACCAGTCAGTATAAATTATAATGTTTAACTATATATGAACTCTTGCCCCCCCCCCCCCATGAGATAAAAAAAAAGTGGTTTATCTAAGTTTGAATAGCAATCACCTTAGTTTAAAATTTGTGTAAATGACTTTGAACTATGTTTGCTCCGTATACACAAATATTATAATGGTTCTACTCCTTGCCATACATAAAGACAAAACTAAAAAATAAAATAACTGTTGGTGCACTTCTTTGATATACCCTACTTATTATGTGTGCAAGAATCGTCTTGTGTATACGATTCTAACTACCCACCCCTCACGAAATCTCTACCTCCCTCTCTCCCTCCCTCCCTCCTTCTCTCTCTCTCTCTCTTTCTTCTCTCTCTCTCTCTCTCTCTCTCTCTCTCTCTCTCTCTCCCTCTCTCTCTCTCTCTCTCTCTTCCTCTCTCCCTCTCTTTCTCTCTCTCTCTCCCTCTCTCTCTCTCTCTCTCTCTCTCTCTCTCTCTCTCTCTCTCTCTCTCTCTCTCTCTCCCTCTCTTTCTCTCTTCCAACCTCCCTGCCACTATCTCTGTGTCCATACACCCCCTACACACACCACTATAGCTCTAGCCTCTAGGTATACACTTCACATGGCTGTGAGCTCTGAGGGTGCATCGCTGGCTGCCATGTTGGCTGACAGCTATGACAGAGTGGGCTGGGGCTGGGGTTTGCCGCTTGTGTATATAACGTTAACGAGGACACATCCTGCATATGAATGGATCATGAATTATGGACAAATGTACAGGGAATGTCATTGTTTTCTCATTTGTGGCGTAAACAATGGCCGAACCATAAATCCATTCATAAATCCTCAGCTGACTCACCTTTTCTCACCACCTCAAGATTGATTTAATGGTTAAGGCGCAGGAACAATAACACCACCGCCCTGGACAGCTCATGGGATTTGCTGGTTACGATATATATCACGTGCCTTCAGGGATATAGGTTAGTACACTCCAAGCTGATGAATAGTAATATTACATACTGTATAGGAAACTCATGTTACCACCTGCTGTGAAGTTGGGTAACTGGCCAATACAATATATGGCCAATCTGAATGAAAGTAGATGGTACAAACAAACCAGGTCTCAATCATATTCTAATCAAATTATGCCTATAATATCAGCGTTTGGCTTTTGGATCCAGTCTGCCTGTGTATGTGAACCACACCTCAGATGGCAAGTGCATTAACGCGAAAGTACTGCCCTCAATTTCTGCGTGCACGTGATATACATGACCAAACCTAATGTTTTGAAGAAAGTATTGTCCCGATAATTGTAATGAGGGTTTTGATATCAATGACATACTGTGAACGTTACTCTAATCAAATATGGTATGAGCTATTTTGGCAATTAATATCTGCAACCAACAATCAATCACTCAGAATAACCCGTACTTTCTAAATAAGTATGAGCTTTCATTCAACTCAAATTTGTATTTTGTAACACAAGGAGTTTGCTATGTAGTAAAGGAGGATTATCCATACTTGCTGAAGTCTGGTGATTTGTTAATGGTGTATTCTTTAAATTACACCACAATAATGGTGTAATGACAAATGATAGAACAATAATGGAAGTCGCTCTCAAAAAAGGTATTCCGATGAGATTATACTTTTCAAATGTATGCCCATTAATATATGCTGCTTAGACTCAGCAAAGTTTAACATCAAAGCTGCTATGTCAGACTTTTCTCCAAATCATCGGACATACTAGTTTTAACTTGATTTGAAAGCAGGAGATGGCTGCTTCTCTGATGACAAAGGTAACCTTTACCCTCTCGGCTTTGATAGGGAGCCAATAGTGAGGTCAATTCAATATTTTGCTTAGGAATCCACCGTTTCATGTCTGTGAAGTGACTTATGATCAAGGACCTCCTGAGTGGCAAGTAATTGCATAGAGGTGTCAGCAGCCTAGCACTGAAGGACACTCGGAAGGTCATCTGAAACCACGGTATTGGTTCAGGGTATTGGTTGCGGGGAAGCATTATATCTTGACATTAATGCACATTAATTTTGTACAAAACTGATGAAATAGAGCTGTTTAAGATGTCTAAATTCTTTAAACATAATTTTAGAGATATGCAGTGTTTTGAAAATTGCATCAGCTGTATTTAATCCCCCACATTCCTGACCCGGCTTTAAATAGACCAAGCACATTTATTTTGTTGGTTAGCATTTTTTTTCATCTAAAGATACTAATCATATCATTATGAAATAGTCAAATACATTCTTTGATATTGACTTCATCTATTGGAACTGTCCTTGTAAATAACAATTGTACGTTTTACCCTTTAAAGGATAATCAGTAATTCTATCTTGGTAGTAGAATGGGGACGCCCGTGTACCTAATAATCAAAGACATTGCTAAAAACAAGCCAAACAGTTAAAATGAAACTCCCATTGGGCGCAGGTACTTCGGCTTCAGTGGAGACAGAAATTCTAGTCCAATTCCGATCCCATTGTGATTGCCTCATCTGAGGGGGAGAAAGAAATCTCTGATTACATGGAGTTGCTGACTTTGTTGATTTCCTGTTGCCAGATCCGGGAATTGAAAGGCACAGTGTTCCTCCGAGTGGTGTGGTACAAGCCACAGTGTTGGACAATACACGTGTTCCTTTATTGAAGTACTGGGAACATGGAAAAGGGAATAATATTCTAGTTGTATGCAAACGTAGGATTTATCTGAGAAACGGGAATGTGGTGAGTTTAAATGATGTAGAGGGCTGTAAAACTCGTAGCCGTCTCATGTATCTCATTTGCCATTGTTCCGTATCCCCCCGTGAGATTTATCAAGGTGAGGGCCGCTCCTACTGGGCACAAAATCATGTTCAACGTTGAATCAACATTGACAATCATTTATCAATGTTGATTAAATGTTCTGTGTCCACTGTGTGTTTTTTAATCGTGAGTACTGTGTTATCAATGTGTGTAGTCCTGTGTCATGCCAAAATCTACATAAAAACCTGAAATTGACCAATGTCTTGCTGTTTGGTGGGGTGTTCTGTGCCCTACCAAATAATCTGTACCAGGCTGTGCAGCAGGATAGGCCACAGTCCTGTAGCAGCCACTATCGCCTTACTATGCACCCTCAATATGGATACTGCATGATCATGAGATATTTGCCTCTAGCTTAGCTGCGTGTACCGGGTACACCACTCAGCCTGGCAAACACGGTAGGTGATAGGATAGTGTCTGCCCTGGGTCCTCTAGCTGCTGTGTCGTCCAGATAAAGGGTGATCGTACAGATACTGTGCTAAACAAAGTATCATCTACTACAATTCAATTTTGACATAGGCTCTTGTATATAACCAAATATACGGCCATGGGAGACATGTAGTGTTATCTATATTCACATTATTTTAATGTTTCAAAACAGTATGGACGGACAAGGTGGGTGGAGGGAACTTCGCTAATAACCACCACCCACTGGGGAGGTTCCGCCGTCTGAGCCCATACGTTTCCTACATAACATCGGCCGATAATAGAGCACAGTGGGTGGTGGCCATGATTGCTTAGTCAGCGATTTTATATCGGCCAAGCCCTGTGGACTGTGGGCCTTAGTGGTGTATTGCTCTTACCTGCCGCCAACTTTGCAGATGCTACTTTTTCTGTTGTCAGTCACCTTGGGAATTCTGATTGGTCGAGTCGATATGACGATTAGTGTCATTAGCTAGTCAGATGAGTGTGTGCAAGTAGGATTGCAGCCCCCGGGGGGGGGCCAGGACGGACCTAAGTCTGTAAGCCTCCATCAGTGGTTGGGATCCTAAATGGCACATTTGAAAGGTAACTGCCTGTGTTTGCTTAAGATTTAGGAAGCTGAAAGTACCAGTTCGTGTATCATGTTCCATCATGAATGTGTCTTATATGACATGTGGTGTTCTTTACGGTGTATTTTGCAGCATTGCTGTCTTGGCTGCTGTATATATATTAAACCCTAGATGCACAATAATCAAGTGTGGGAAATGTATTTCAACTACTAGTACTATCTCCTGAATTGTATATTCATCATAAACATGTTTGCTATCCCAAAGAGGTTATCCTGACATGTAGATTCTAGTAAGATTTATCCTATTCCAACGGGAAAGGACAATGTTCGGCCTATTTGATCTCAATGGAGTCGATCTCCCAGACCAAAGACTCTTAACAGAAATGACATGGACTGCTGGCCTGGCCCTGATCCTCCGCTTCTTTTATCTCCCCTTAGTAGTCGGGAGTGGACAAAACCACACTTCAATGACAACATGGTGATGCACTGCCATGGGTCTTCCATTTCAGGCCAGACTGTACTATCTCTACCTTGCACACTATATGTTAACCTACTATGCATGTCCACCTTATATAACTGTGTCTTAGACGCAATTATTAGTCATAACCCTCCTCTTAAGTGTAATAATGTAACTCTCTTACCATCACAGTAAGATACTATCAACAGGATAGATCGAGCCATGGATTAATTATGTGGAATCAAAAAGAATCAAATAAATACCTACATTTTGATATGCTAAATATCAATACCAATATCCGCCTGGTAGTTCGAGAGTCACTGATAAATATTGATAACCACTTGAAGATAATGATTCACGTACAAGATATTTTCGGTTTTGCTATGTGTGACATCATGCTATCAGACCAACACATTACCCATCAATCATAATAAGAAAATGTATATAGGCAATGAAATTATTTATGCATTTGTTGAATTCTTACACAAACGTGCCGGGAAGAACTAATTGAAATAGACAAGGCCTAGATCTATTTAAGTTATATCTGGTGTCATTGGTTCTTGAATATCTAAATCATATTTCCTACAAAGTGATCCTTTTTTTCAATGAAATTACAGAAAATTAAACTATAACATCTATCTATCAAACATGAAAAGTAGAAAATATGTACATACTCATCTACGATCTACATAGAAAAGTAGTGTTTACTATACTGAGGGGCGAGATATGTACACCATCCCCCACCCCAACCCCAACCCACCTCCTCTGTATTTCGGCCTGGGATGAGCGATGAAGACCAACAGGCACTTGTTTCAGGAAGATGTGGCAACGTATGGCAGGCACAATTAATTGGCCTTTGTGGATGGGTGGGTAGGGTAAAATTATAGGTCTGGGTGGGGGCTGCTGATGGTTGATAAAGCCAGAAGTGATTGGCCGTGGGAGGACAGCAACCACAGGTGATGGGTAATGGTCTGAAGGCTTATCAGGTACAACCCAGAGAGGAGCAGTGGATTGTCATTAGGAAACCACACTAGAGGCCCTCCATCGCTGGAGGCTCATAAAAGATGCCGGAGCAGGGCAACTACAAAGCCAGGTGCCCAAGCTGTGGCAGACTCACAGCACAGACAGGGACCGTGTAGATAGCTCAAGGTGGCCTGCGTCCTCTGTGGGTAATCTGGCATTGTTGGTCCAATGCATTCTGTAAATAGAGGCCATTTTGACAATTAATTAATGTGTCAAGAAAGTCAACATGACAGCCATTTGTATATTTCATTTCATTCCTCACACTGTATAGCAGTATAAATCTACTTTTGTGGGGAGTAGTTAACTGCTGCAATATATGTTAACCACTATCTTAACTAATGTTTTGGGATAAAGTCCAAAAAAAAGCATTAATGTCCCCCAACATCATTAACAACCCCATTTATCACATCTGCCCATGGTCATTCATGAATTCATTGGCGCAATTTCTGGATGATTTATGCATCAAAATCTGGGCCACGAATGGGTTTCTTTGCCTTGTTGTGAATCACCTGATTTGGAGAGAACGATTTGTGTTTAACCCTCGGCAGTGGAGGCAAGCTGCCCAGATGGGAAGGCATGTAAAAAGGTGGCAATCAATTGAATGTCTGGATGTGGTATTAAATGCACCAGACAGTTGAATGGGTCCACCAAAGGTCAACAATCTATCAAAGATGCTTAATCCATTTTACAAAATTCACAAAGATTCATAGGTTCACCTCAGGTAAAAATCAAATAATTTAGTTTCAAATAGAATGTCCCGATGCAGGCGGCTGTGAGAATTTTCAAATAAATGCATTACAGTACACCACATCAATATTTGAAATTTCAATTACCTTTTGCAAAGACGTCCTCTACCGTTTCACCATCATCTTTTCCGGAGTAAATCACAGTTCATGTTAATGTCGAGTCATAGAAAAAATATTGCAGCATATCTGAGTTGCCCCCGACCCAAACACATCTGGTCACACTCTATCAGCTCGTGCCCTCACTACCTTGGCATAGCACACTAAGACTAATACACCCGATACCTTGGTCAGTGCTTTTTCACAGATCAGCCCAATATGTGAGAAAATACCACTCTAATCCTCATCAGTCTTCAAAATCATCAACATTAAGGCCCCTAGAGAGTCAATTTGACCTCCTTGTCTACAAAAGGTCTGAAGAGCTGCTCAGTTACCTCTCTATTTTGGCGAGTAGTCTGGTAAATGAAGCACTTCAGTCCAACAAAACTGTAAGAAAGGCGTCGGCGCCATGGAGTCATCTCTTACCACCCATAAAGGTGAGGATTGCCGATTGGAGCCCACGCCTGCTCTACGACCTCATCGATGTTGTGGTTGTTGTTGTTGACCACCTTGGTTGTGACTCCAACCTGAGAAGGGGACCAGCCCCCTCCCATACGTCTACTTCATGGGGACGACAAACCCAGGTTCTACCTCACGAGAACGACCCTTATTTTCTTTTCAAAATGTACCCAACTGGTACCTGAGGTCCGTCCAAGCTTCCGCTTCAGTGCCAAGTCATTGCAACAAACCCTAGAGTGCGCTTTTTAAGTTGCCTGTCAACAAAGAGGTCATGGATATCATATATGACATTAGGTATCCCAGGAGGTTTGAAGATACTATTGTTGCATATGTGGAAACTAGTTAGATTGATAGACCTTGTTAAAAGAGGAAAAACAGTTTTTATGTGATACAGATCGATCAAGCGGTTTAGATTTGGGAGCCATTTGAAAGTGTCATGGTAAGGTCTGGACTTAGCCAAATTTAGCCCCTCTTCTCAAGCTCATTATACATGCATATGATAAGCATACTGTAACATCTGGGAAAAGGAATAGATTGAGAAAACTGATTGGATACCGATCACAGCATATATCTTCTTATCTCAAGAAATGAGTTCATACATCAAGTTTCATTTTTAGAGGCCCTCAAAATTGTGATATATTACATGTTAGTTATAGTTTATGCACAGAGATGTGCAAAATATCTCAAGTTTGGTAGTGTGTGATTTTACAAATATGTCAGATACACCTTTGGTTCTCAGGGAATTCATTCTATAGGTAATGGAGACCATGCTTATTTTTTTTCTGTCTTGGAAAATCAAGGTTAACTTCACAATAATCATTTGAAATTGAGGAAAGCATTAGTTTTCCCATTGTCCCAGAACAGTAAAAATAACCTGAATCCAAATCAACATTACACAACTGTTCTTTGATATATTAAGTTAAATTCTCTCATAGGCATAGGTCAATACGGTACACATCAGTTCCAGGTAATCATTACACTTTTAAGGTATTACATAATTCTGAGTGATGTGATGAAAATCATGAAATTCCCTGAAATGGCTGAAATATCACTGATATGGGGCAACTTTACAGCATTTTGGGAGAAAATTTCTTCTTGACCTCTGCATCCAACTTTAAATATCAACTCATTTCTTCTATTCCAATACCGTAACAACACAATTAGCTTCTAGGACCATTACATAATGATTCACAAATACGGATATTATGGCTCTCTATGCTGGCTAAAAATGGGCTTACAATTGGTATGTTTGTGCAGAATCTCAAGACTGAGTGTGATGCGGGATGCATATTTATCATATACACTGATATATATCATGTTATGAAATTTATATTTAGCCAATATTTTGGGTAATATGCTTCAGACCTGAACTCTGGGCGAGCGGTTGGGTGCTTTATGATGCCCAGGCTTTCATGTCGTTAACTGTATCAACTAGCTAGTTAATGCATCTGCTAGAGAAAAAAATTACCTTTGAAATGACCTCAAATATGTGTAGGTTACATTTTCAGAAATTCCCAAAAATTGTAAAAAATTGTCCAAAAAATCATATTTTTTGACATTTTAAAATGATTATGATAGGTCTGTCCCCTAATATTATACCTCAAATTGACGCCCAGAATATGCTTCTTAATGTGGTCAAGTCCCTAAGGCTATTTCTCTAATGACTATTTAACAAGAGTGATATATAAACCTTGTTTCCTGCAGGTTGGGTGCTTCATGATGCTCTCGCTCTTACGCCATTAGGGGTATCAACTAGCTGGTTAATGCATCTGATAGAGCAAAAAAGTACCTTTCAAATGACCCCAAATATGTGTGTACAACCTACTCAAAAATTGCCGAAAACTGCCCCAAAAAACTCATTTTTTAGTTTAAAAATACTTATGATTGGCCTAACCCCACATCCAATACCTCAAGATGTAGCCCTGAATGTCCTGCAGATGGTGGTACATATCCTAGGACTGTATCCCTAATGGTGTGGGAGCGAAATCAATATATAGACAGTGTGTCCTCCAGGACTGCATGGACACTCATTGGCAGAAGGTCCCGTTTTCTGATATTCAGTGAACTTTAGAGCATCGGTAGAGGTATTTAGCATCAAGATACAGCTGTCCAGATGCATCAGGGCGATGCGGATACATTAGTGCTTTCATTGGGGCACTTTAGAAAGACGATACACCAAATAGTTTGGAAAGGACACCATTTCTAAAAGTAGCAGTTTTGGTCAGTATACACTCGATGACACGGCCAGCAGCTGCCTACTGGGATACCGAATGACATCTTGCATACATGACGCCATGCAGCGCGCCCCTCAGTGGCGTTGGGGGAACTACAGCGCGCCTCAGTGGTGCCTACCCATGGTTATACAAAATGTAGCTGAATTCACTGCCAACGGGAAACTTGCCCCGCCCCTCTGCTATCATTCTAGCATACTGGCATAGCTAGGCTATACCTCATAACATACATGTAATATTTGATATAGGCTGGAAATTGAAATCAGTAGGTTTATCAGCGACATTTTTAGGTTCTGAGCTATTGGATCTCAATTGTCATGCTGCAATATTTTCCTGATCCATTTACACTATAGCTGATCTTTCCTTTTTTTTCTGAAATTAATATGCGGATGCTTGCATAAATATAAAATAAAAGATTTTCCATTTAACTTGAGGCTCATCATACTTCAGATAATCACACATCCACATTTAAAGCCTTTCTAACAGAATTCAACTGATTTAACCATTCAAAGCAGATAACAAATCAAATGAATAAGTCTTGGTTTCTCTTGCAATTGGGAGCAAATTAAAAATTAGTTCAGCATATTGAACGCAGCCTCTCATGAATTCTCATGTGAATCTCTCCAAAAGTAGCTTTTTTTGTTGGAACCGGTGCAGGGTGCACTTATCATTATCTAAATAATTCCGGTAATTTAGTTCTCATAAGAAAATAGTTGAGTTGTTGAATTAATGGGACACACATCTTCTGCATTGGTCCCTGCAACTCATGATACTGGGCACATAAATGTGCTCCATGAATATATATGTGGAACTAGATCTACTCAAGTATACCCCAGTTGACAATTGATACGGCAGTTGGTTACATTTCCATGCATTCACGTACACATACACATTCTAAAGGTGGGATGGCTCAGGCACTACCTGTAGGATCACCCTTTATCGTGGCAAGATCATTTGCGTCATGAGGTTATTGTTTATTTTATACAGCACGTTACCTGTATGATCACCATTTATCTGGACGACAGCAGTGAGACAGAGAGAGAGAGAAAGAGTGCAAGAGAGAGAGAGAGAGAGAGAGAGAGAGATGCATAAGCTATTATACGACTCTTCTCTTATACACACCTATCTCTGTGCATCTAGACGGTGGCTCTCTCTGACAGTATACTGCTCTAGCATGACAGCCTGGGGCTTGGGATTACGGCTTGTGGATATAACGTTAACGAGGACACATCCTACCTATGAATGGACCATGAATTATGGACCAAACGAACAAGGACCGTCATTGTTTTCTCATTTCTGGCATGAACAATGACACAAGCCATAAATCCTTTCATAAATCCCAGGGTAGCTCACTTTTCCCAGCCACCTCTTGGGTGATTGAATGGGTAACGGCCCAGGCATAACAACACAAGCACCCAGGACAGGCCTGTCCCCTGGGCAGATCAGCTGGTCCTGATATAGTATGATCCCACCTAGCATCTGGTTAAGATAAATTATACCATGGAAGTATAAGAAGAATAGGGCAATACAATGGCTAATAGTCTGAGGGTCACGTTTAAAGTGAAGGGAGATTAGGAATATAGATGCCAGAGGTTAAAGTGTAAGATGAAAGGTTACCTTGAGTAAGAGGTAAGATGAGGCATTCCAAAAAGTAAAGTCAAGCCACGGGCATAGGTCCTACATTGGGAAGTCATGTTTCATGGCGCCATAATTGAGGGGCGCAAACTGGACATATGTTATCCAGTCACTACCTCATTAATATTCATGACCATAGGTCACGTGTTATAGGTGACGTCATATACCCCGGGGCACTTTCCCCGCCACAATCCCTTTGTCTCTACTCCTGTAAGGAATGTTTGATCTACGGCTCCCTGCACCACGCCGGCACCCTGATGGATTTCTACTTGGTTTTTACCACAAACCAACATGAGTGGGAGGCCCAAGCGTCGTGTCAAGAAGCCACTGAAGAAAAAGGAGGACCCTACCCCTTCGCCAGAGAGGACCCCTCCGAAGTCCCCCAAGAAGTCGTCGGGTAAGGTGTCTAAGAGGTCGTTCAAAAAATGGCGCGCTGAGTCAAAAACCAAATTCTCCGCCATGGACTGTAAAATGGACCAGATCATCGACATGATCGGCAATATCCCCTCGAACACCTCACCTCCGTCCGTTCCAGACACTGCTCCGCCTCCCACTGAGGCACAGCCGGCCGTAGGCCCGGCCACGGGCGCCGCCGCCGCCGAGAGCATGCAGTTCAACTTCGCCAACCTCATGAAGGCCACAATGGCTAAATCTGGTAAGGTGAATCCAGTATTTGCTCACTCGCATGTCACTAGTGGGGACGGTATGGAACCTACCTCTCTTGGAGAGCTTGAGTTGCCCGAATATATTTTACTACGCCACCACCACCCCCGACATGTATAGGGAGCATATACTCACCCACGCCATGACTGTCGCTGAGGACGCCATTAATTACCCCTGGCCCGATGTTAGGGCTTGGAGTGAAGCCCTCATAGCCAGCATAACTGCTCCCCAGTCAGCCTTGTCATCGTCTAACAAGGTCGACATACGGATCCTCAGGTCTGAGAAGGCCAAGAAGGGCACCTGGATGGACCCCAAGTCCAACACCGCCAGGTATCCCTCCACCCCCCATGACAGCCGTGACGCCGCACCTGGTGACGCCGCCCCGAGGTTCAGCCTGAAGGGTGACGTCTGCGACATGCCTCGCAACGTCAAGCTGGCCAAGCCGTCCAAGCCGTGCCAGGACTTCAATAAAGGTGAATGCTCCCACACCACCCACCATGTGGACGGGGAGTATAGGCGCCTACACCTGTGCTCTAACTGTTTGTCGTCCTACAGCAAGGCCCACCGCCACCCTGCTAAGGGCTGCTTTGGCCTGAAAAGGTAAAAAAACGCCAAGCATCCAGCCTCCTCACAGTGAGCGCCTGGACTGATGCTAGTCTACCCTCTGACGCCGACAGTGACACAAACTGCGACAGTGACACCTTCCACCCAGATGAATACGACACATCCATTGAGTGTATGTCCGGGCTAGTCCCGCCCCAAAGTATAAATCTAAACGTGTTACTTTCCAGAAATATGTCCGTGTGTGCCCTGTCTACCCCCATGGTATTGACTATGCAAATGAAAAACCTGTGAAATTGTCATCATGTAGTCGCAACTTGGTGAAGATGTCTGAGAGTGACAGATCTAGTAGTAGTGGTAGTGATGAGTCATATGACCGCCACCTGATAGACCCCCAGCCCCTCCCAAGACGAGTCTCATGAGCACCAGAACCCCAGTCTTGAATGGCACCTAGACTCTGCAAGCTCTACTGATAGCAGTGTTGATTCATGCAATGTTGATACTCGTTCCACCCATGCCTCTGTTCCCCATGTTTTCAATAGTGAAAAATGTTATCACAATGCCCCCAATGTTTCAGGTAGTGGCGGCCCCTCATTCCGCTCAGAGCTCAGCTACCGCGCCCCCAATGTTGATTCCAACGTTAGTCCTCACATTGATGCATTTGATTCCTGCTCCACTGTTACAGATCACCCGGCTCAGGCATGGCACTGTAGCCACAGCACCCCCATACGAGGGTGCTCCAGATCCATCTCCCACAATGTTGATACACACCCCAATGTTGCTGATGTTGATCCATGTTGTGAACCCATTGATTACTCCACTCGCGCCTCCCGCCGTAGTCAATGTGTCCCCCGCCGCGCTTGTACCCTCGCTGACGCCAATGTCAATGCTCCAGCCACAGCCAAAACCCATGTCACAACCCACAGACGCGATCGGGCAGACATCACCCCACCTCCCATAGGTCTCCCTCACCCCATATATAGCATGTTGTATAGCACTGCCCAAGCCAAACAGGCATGTGAGTTTATGCAGAATGCCGATTGTCTTAGTGTCTCCCAGATACGTGAATGTAGCAGCGCTGCCGACGAATATATATCAGCTGGCAGTGAGCCAGCTGATCACCTGGTCAATGCTCACGTCCCCCCGCCCCGCCTGCAGTCGACAGCCGGGACTGGGTCACCGTCACGCCTGAGCACACGCCACTCCACAGCCCCTCTAATAGCGCCGCGGACACTCAACACCGCCCATCCCCCTCTGCTGGCGGTGGCGGCCCGGGCACACAATTCACCACACAGTCAGCCCGGACAGTTCCCCTCACTGTCGGCCCCCTGGAGTACAGGCAGTGCCTGGACAGCATCCGGCCGAACCCCACCCAGCACGCCTGCCACACCACGCCTGATGAGATGGCTATGTACCATGCCGTCCGTGCTACAGGGATCCCCAACTACTTAGGCGCCAGAATCCCCCTGCAGACCAAGTTCAACATCCCCCTCTGGAGGTCATGTCTTGAAGAATATGGCGACAGGGAGATCGTGGACTACCTTCAGTTCGGCTGGCCATCATCCTACACAGGCGACAGGCCCCCTACGTGTCCCCCAAGAACCACTCCTCAGCAGAATACAGTGAGCACATTGACGCCTTCATTGTCGAAGAAATGGCGCGCGACCTCGGCCTTGACCTCGCCCCGAAGAAAACGATCCGCCCCACCACTAACATTGTCTGGTTGGGATACAAAGTGGACACAATAGAAATGACCGTACGCATCCCCGAGCCCAAGCTCGACGAGATCCTTCTCAAGATAGCCGAATGGGATAAAAAGAAGTGGACCACCAAGAAGCAGATACAGCAAACTGCAGGCAAGCTCCTCTGGATCTCCTCCTGCCTCCCTCCGGCCAGGAGGTTCTTGGCCCGGATTCTGGCCCTCATAAGGCAGTCGAACGTCATGAACCCTCTCCCGACATCACGAGAGGCGCGGAAAGACATCAACTGGTTCAGGATGTACGCGTCTCAGTCGAATGGCGTCCACCTGATCCCCGAGGTCCGCCCGACATGGCGGATCGAATGTGACAGTTGTATGGAAGGGGGCGGCGCCTGGAGCAGCACAGAGTACTACGGGATCACCTACCCCGACTGGTTCAAGATCAACGAGGTGAAAGACGTCAAACATCATATGACCCTCCTTGAGGCGAAGAATATGGTCATGGCAGTGAAGAACCTCGGGCCCGAGGACCCCCGCGGGTATGAGTACATCCTGGTTGGGGATAACATGTCGGCCGTGGCTGGAAGGGCAGTGGATCCGGTGCTCGCGACGTGCGCGCGAGAGATCTGGCTGCATGCGGGGCTGAACGACGTCAGGATAACTGTGCTGCACGCGCCCGGCGAAAGCATGGTCCTCGCCGAAGCGCTCTCCCGGAAAGCATTGGGGATGGGGCACCGGGTGGTGGCAGACAGGCTAGTAAGGGAGAAAAATCTAACAGAAATTACCCCCGACCTTGCTGACGCCTTCACCCCAGGGCTATGACTATAATATTATGGTCCTAAAACTATGTTTCGTCCGATTGCAGCCTGGTCGGGATCCGGCGTCTATGCGCAGATGATTGAGACGCGGGAGCAGGCCGTGACGGAGAAGACGATGAAGAATAGGATGCGGCAGTACGAAGTGTATTACGACTTCTGCACCAAGTACGGGGTGACCTTGACCCGCCCTCCGTGGACGACGTGTGTGTGTTAATACAATGGAGGGCGAATGCCGTGAAGTCGCCGGCGACAGTGAAGAACACGTGCAGTGGCGCGCGTCACTTGGTCCTGACGCTGGGCGGGGATGACGCAGCGTTCGACCACCGGCTGGTGAAGGACCTCCTCGCAGGGATCCAGCGGATCTCTGCCCACGTGCCGAAGCCGGCGCCCCTTGTGACCAAGAGGATCCTGGCGGACATGTGCTCCCAACTAGATGTAGATGGGATTGAAGGTTTAGTCAGCAAGGCGGCGCTGCTGGTAGGACATTACTGCTTCCTCCGCGCGTCCAACATATGTGTCGACAGCCCGTGGGACGACGGCCATACCCTCCTCCAGGGGGACATCACCGTAGACGGGGGCAGGCTGGTGGTGACGCTCAGGAGCACCAAGACAACGCGCGCCGGGGGAGTCCCGCACCAGGTGCCCATACACCCTCTCAAGCCGGGCACCAGGCACTGCCCGGTGGCGACGTATAAGATGATGTGTCAGCTAGTCCCTGCCCCGGCTCATTGTCCGGCCTTTGTGTAGAGAGAAACATACAAGCCGGTGTCCAGCGCAGCTCTGCAGGGGAAGATGCCACGGGCGATGACAACGGCAGGCTACCAGGACGCAGCAGGCTACAGCCTGCATGGCCTGAGGCGTGGAGCCTCCCAGGCCGCCGCAAGAAGGGGCGGGACTGAAATGGACGTCAAGAAATATGGACTCTGGAAGTTGGCATGCGTGTATAAATACGCCCCGAGGAGGCTGTTCAGCAGCATGGTGACCAATGCTCTGTCGGGGGGGTCTGGGGGTGTTTGAGCATTGACCACTGCTCCTTGGTTCCCATGTTTCTGTTCCCCGCTACAATGTCATTGATTATATATTTTCGTATTGTTAATTCATAGACATGTATTGGCTACAAGCCCTCCAAATGTATTACGGTAATAAGGTCTGATCCAGCGTGTTAAGGAGCTGGGCCATCATGTTTACTCCTAAAGTTGATTCGACGTAATTATAATTCTCATGGAATAAACATTTCTCCAAATCATATTTACTGTCTCTGTCAAGTTGCTCTCACTCAATTGGGAAGTCATGTCTCATGGCACCATAATTGAGGGGCGCGAACTGGACATATGTTATCCGGTCACTACCTCATTAATATTCATGACCATAGGTCACGTGTTATAGGTGACGTCATATACCCCGGAGCACTTTTCCCGCCACAATCCCTTTGTCTCTACTCCTGTTAGGAACGTTTGATCCCCACCCTCCACTCCCTCTCTCATTGCGCTTACACGCGCTAGTAGTATAGTATGTATCGGAACGGGACTATAGTTAAGTACTGTTTATTACTCAATCAACCTGCAGCCAATCAGAGGCCTCCCTTTTGGCGGGAAATTCAAAAGTAGCCAATGAGAGGCCTCCCTTTTGGCGGGAAATTCAAATAGGTCACGTGACCGGAAGTGACCTACTTCCGGTCACGTGACCTTTGGGCGGGAAATTCAAATAGGTCACGTGACCGGAAGTGACCTACTTAAGAGGGTCACGTGACCACCATGTTGGCGGGAAATTCAAATAGGTCACGTGACTGGAAGTGACCTACTTAAGGGGGTCACGTGACTACTAGGTTGGCGCGAATTTCAAAATAAGTCACTTGAGATTTTTATGGATAAATAAATTTTAAAAAAGAAAAAGCAAGCTGAAAGCTTGCTAAAAAATAATTTAAAAATGCGGCTCTTTTTTTTTTAGGGGGGGGGAGGGGCACTCTGGGGGGCACTCTTTAAGATGTATGGGGGGGGAGGGGGGGAGGGGGGGAGGGGGGGAGGGGGGAGGGGAGGGGAAGGTTTTTTAAGAGTGAGACTCGCCTCTCTGCCCTCTCTTTTAGAGGGCAGAGAGGCGAGTCTACTGGTTCGTCTACTTACAATGAAATGTATCATGATTGCGTTTATGATGATGTGCATCATGATGTGACTATCTTACAACCCTATAAGAAATAAGCAAGGTCTCTCTCCTATACATGGGCGTACTTACACTGGCTATTTGTAAACTAATGAATGCGACTTCCTCGTTAAAATCAGTATCTACAACTCTTTCAATCCTAAGGCTTTTTTTTGAGTTTATTCTTTTGTTCAATTTTGGGCCCACCTCAAAAGAGGAATAGGCCCTCGCTTGCTCATCAGAGCCGGGGTGTAGAAGGCCCCTGCCCTGTCGGGTACGTTCTGAGATAGATCGCCCTCTGGTACGTTTTTGGTTAGTTTGGAGCTCTCGGTCGACTGTCTTATCCACCTTAAAAAAACCAGACTTTCGGTGTCTCATGATAAAACTGGTGCGTTATACTAAGTGCTGGATTACTTTCTCATTTTTTTATTGTTCTATCCGATGCTTATTTAATTTTTGCACTGATAAAAACGGCTAGCTTGTACAAACACGCGGTCTATTTAAGTGTTAAGTGTAGAAAATGAACAGAACAGTGCACAGAAAATAGAGCTACCGACTACATTTCGCCCAGTCACTCAGCGGAGAACAAAAGAACTACTGACGTAGTGTACCCGCTATTCCGACAGTTGGCGCCACCGTTCGAATCTTTATACTTTTCCCGCGTGCGACATGAAGCCCTGGGGTGGGTACTGGCTGTTTGGTTGTAGGTACCGAAACATAAAAAACTACAGCCAGCCCATGTCATGGTGAGACAGCTCTCTTATTCCCCCTTGAGTAGCGTCCGTAGGGCCTATGACAAAACCTAGTCCCGTACACTGAGCAGCTTCAGGTCTGAAGGCTCATACAGAAAAATGTGTGGGTGTGTGGGTGTGTGGGTGTGTGGGTGTGTGGGTGTGTGGGTTGCTTTACGCCTTAGTTAACAGCTATGGTCATTTCAAGGGCGGTGATGGTGATCGAATCTATGGCCCTTTTACCGAGACAAGGGTTCTTTTACATCGCACACTACATAGCAGAGAGACGTCTAGCAGATTCAGAGTGGATAGAATTTATCCACTGGCCACGGAAGCCCCAGACAGCCGTTGATTGTGAGGCATACACTTTTCTTACACACAACAGCTGTCATCTATCAAGTGTCAGGGCATGTTGGCTGCTTGACCGCATAGTCTGTCATCACCCTTGTTTCTGTGCCTTATCTAAACAGCCAATTAGTGGCCGCTAGCCGAGGGTACCCCCCTGGTCGCCTCTCCCAAATCTGCTAGACGCCTCACTGATAGGGGTGTGTGGGTGTGTGGGTCTGTGTGTGTCTGTTCGGTCTGTGTGTGCACGCGTCTTGCACTCTAGTCTTGCGGACCACTGTTAAGACTGTGGTTGGAGAGCGCGACATAGCCGCCCGCTACACTCTCCAAACAGGGGTCCGCAAGACTAGGCCGGATCGCGCTCTTGCTTAAAGGTGCACCTCAACTCAGTGCGCCTATAACAGCCGTCCCAAATAGGTGAAGTTCCTGACGCAGCACAGCGCCTCCCACCAGTAGCCAATCAGCGCGCCGAACGCCGGACACACCTCCACCGTGTGAGCCTCTAAGTAGGTCACACGAATCATACTAAGATACCGAGGTCTCCAGTCGGTTCGTCGCGACGGCCGCGAGCGATTGCGCGGTCGTCTAGATTCACTGCCTTGATTGGCAGAGGGGGGGGCTGATTACCCCCCGTCGGATGAATTGCGGCGAAACCATAATCAATTTTTCGCTGTTTTAGATAAAAGAGATCCAGAGCTATCCGCTCGTCCAAGAATTATTTTTCTATCAGCCCGGGATCACCCTCAAATTAAGGCCTAAAGTCCAAAAACCCAAAATTTTTTCCCTATGGGATTTCAAGGTCTAAGCGTTTTTTGTGGCCCCAAGGAGCGGCTCACGGGTTCGAACCCTGTAAACGCCTTGACGCGCTTTCGTCGCCTTAGGCGACGTGGCTAGACGTTTTGACTAAAACTTAGTGAGGGTTCGAACCCGGAACGTCCGTATTAGACGCCTAATTTCTACTAGCCCCGAAAACGAGAGTATCACATCTATATAGGTCACCCATGTTAGCCTTGGTTTAAGTGCGTGCAGAACCGTGTATTGTGCATTTATGCAGCATACAGATATGGAGACAGGCTGCTACAGTGTCAAATTGATCGACATTGTATGTAACTGGACATGAAGAAGGATATTTTTACTTAGTTTTCTAAAAAAGAGGGTAGTTCTCGGTACTCCTCCAGCAGCAGTGGTAGAGGGGTCGGACAGGTACTTAACCCTATTTATAGGGGCGCTAAGGTAGGGAGTTTGATAAATTTTTGAAAAATGAGTTAAAAAATACATATTGGTTCCATTAGTATAGATCCCTATGAGAGCTTTTCAGATCTGTAAAAGATCAGGGGTTTCTATCCTGCCTAGATCAAGAAATATCATGGTGAATGCATCTGAACATATTTCCCATTTCTGTGATCTAGGCAGGAGAGGGGCACTTTCACAGCAGTTAGGGGTTCTGTAGCTCTAGCCCTAGGCACTCTTCTTACTCAGACAGAACAGGTTAACTTAAAATGGCTAGGGACATCATTGGGCAGAGGCACATACATCCGGATTTCACATACGTCTTCAAGAACACAATTACCAACATCCCCATGGTAACAAGTTTTAACAACTCATATTTATTTATTACATTTTGACATGAAGAATGTCACCATAATATTGTAGGCTACAGAAAACAGAGACTCTTATCTTTCTCCACTAATGGGTCCATTCATGTTGACTGCCATGATATTGTGATTAAAATGAGGGGTTTGTGTTTTTTATAGCTCAAGAAATGAGGTCAGGGGGGCTATTTTTATGCAATGCACCAGTGGGGGTGCTATTAGGAAGGGTTCATATTGGATCACAGAAACGGGCGGACTACAGCGTTATTCACATCTTTTGACAGGGACTTGGTTGGTTGTTGGGCTGCTTTACGCCCTAATTAACAGCTGAGGTCATTTCAAGGGGGGTGATGGTGATCGAATCTATGGATGCCTGAAGGTGGAAAGCACACACCCTACACTTTTACCGAGGCAACGGTGCTGCTCAAAGGGTGTGGCGAGCTAGACTGGAGGATGTAATAACTAGGCGGCAGAGGGGCCAAAAAGACAATCTCGTAGTAGTAGGTCTACTTGGATCTTGAGTAGCCGCCCTTGTGGTTATAATTACCTAGACTAGTTGGCTCTGCCAGCCTGGTCAAGTGAAAATTGGTAAGGAGACTATGAACTAAGCTAAGCTCGGATTTTAAAAATGGTCTATAAAAGTATAATAAAACTATAGCACCCTCTTAGATTTGATGATAAGACGCTGCCTACTAGGTATACGCATTTGTACAAGGGTATCATTGTGTATAAAACGCTCTTCTGGTACATCATCCCGACTCTACACGAGCACCATTTTCAACGACAGATAGTGCTGTAGTTAGGGTGGCAGGAGGGTCGGCGTGAGGGCCCAGTGTGTATCTGATCCTATGTTAAATGACCCTTTTATGATATGCCCCCATTTTCGATTCAGGGCAGATAGACACTTCTAGTAATTTGTTATCAACAGATCCTGAATGGGTCCATCCTATACAGGCTGGATAATGCATTATAAACTGTATTACATAATGTAATTCAGGGGCAATGTTGACAGACCTCAGGTTTTGAGTCTCCTTTAAGCTCATAACTGGGAAATCTCTTTAACCTGACCTTTGGGAGAATTTGCACTGGCTGATGGCAAATCCATGTATCAACGAGATTCCTTTTCTGTTTGAAGCATCTTGAATGCAGCTATCCCATGGAGGGTCCTATAACTACTTAGGATATTGTTATCTTTTTGAGATAAGCCACCTAAATTGTGCATTTTCAGGGCTCATTTTTTTTTTATAGAAATCTTTAATTGGTAGTTTACGGTAAATTACTGAATATAGAGATAAATCAAGTTAACATAATGCATTTTGAATGGAAATGATACAATCTACCGCCAGCCAGCGTCAGAGCATCTGCTGGGGGTCATATGAGGACCTCAGACCCCAATCTCAAGTATTAAAATCATATAAATAACACTAGAGGACACCTTCTGTCATATGGTTAGATAGAGAAATCTTAGTTCTCCCAATAGCCACTATAGCATGGCAGGGCTATAAGTAAGCCATGGGTATGGCATGTCTTCTCTATACAGATCTTCAGATCTGTCAGAAAGGTTTGAGGGGTGAGGTATATGTAATCAGCTACAGTTAGTTACCTAGTTACTCTATCAATATAACAGTGCTAATTTGTTAAATGCGAATATTGAGACATTCTAGACATACATAATACATGTGTGTCTAGTTTATTTTCAAAAATGCTCCGGCCACCCTACTGTAGTGAATTTCCCATCTCAAGGCGAGCCCCGCGCTGGGTGGTGCTTATGTCTCGTAAGAGCTCCATCTCATAAGTATTAGTTACCATCACCTCACACCCGTTTAACAACGGATTCAGGGTCTAATTATGGAGACCCTGGAGTAGGATTAACAATATATCCCAATGTCTGTGGTGGACATTTACGACATGCAGCCTGCCCCCTGGAGGTGATAGATCTGACCACAGGTCCGCAATATGGGGCTCCCCCTCTGAGAGTATCAAGGTTTGCGTATAGTCTCCTGCAGTTTAATCTGTTATCTCCCCCTTTGTCGACCTCGCCAAAATCCTGGGAGATTCACTTTAAACCTAAGTCCTACCCTTTTTTATTCTTTGTTTATTGTGTGGCCCCTAAAGAGGGGCCGCGGTGTTGATTAATTACACCACATGTTAAGCAGCATGAGATCAAACCTCCCTCAAAAGCGTCAAGGCTCAAAGTCCTGATGGACAGGAGCCCTGTGTGGCATTTGAAGACGAATGGTTGAGTGATCTGTTGCAGAATACCGATCCGTCAGAGGTTCTGACTTTATATAGCTTTTATATCGCTTTAGATATGGTGTAGTATTTTCAATCTCACTATAGTTTAGTTGATATTTCAAAGAATCTGCCTCATTCTATCAGAAATACACAACGTTGACATGTTTCTTATATTCAATATATTAGAAGTGTGCTTTGTTGCTTATTATAGGTCATTATGCGTTTAAAATGTACGCGAGTATCGTGGAAATGTACAAAAACCCTATTGTGGCGTCATCTGACGAAAAGAGCGGAGAACTATACTAGAGCATGTAATCGCCAGACCAGCAGGCGGCAGCAGAGTGGTCAAAAGACAATCTCGTAGTAGTAGGTCTACTTGGATGTTGAGTAGCCGCCCTTGTGGTTGTAATTACCTAGCCTAGTTGACCCTGCCGGCCTGGTCAAGTGAAATTAGTAAGGAGACCACCCATTAACGTGCTCCACAGTCTTTAGACAGTTAAGACTATAGTCAAGACTGGAGAATTTGGCGAGACGCCCCTCTGGGAGGTCATAATCCTCAATGTTAGGTGTTAGCTCATTAACATCAGATACCATATTAACAACCCATTTAAAATGTTCATTTTAATAGCAACTCACCCTATTCTGACAAAATCCTATTAGCAGGTAACCTCTGTATAAACCATACTGCAAACATCTGCTACTTCCAGCGTCTGCCTCGTGACTGATAGTGTACAACAAGACGAAGTGGGCAGAGATTAGAAAAAATGAGGCTCTTTATATAGCCGAGAGAGCAGCTAATCTGGATGTTCTAAGCTTGTTTTCACCTAGAGCCCCACCCTCTTCCAGAGAGGAATCAAATCGCTTTTCACCTGAACCCTTCCACCCCTAATCCATCAGCATGAAAAGAGAGATAACGAGTGTAACGTGCGCTACATGTATATGGGATTATAGCTGGTGAAGAGATAAAGCCGAGTCACCTGTGTATACAAAGACTACAGGGGGTGATTAACGCCAGGTGTGACGCGCCAGCCCGTGAACGGATTATCTTTTAAGCTGACGCTTAAATTCAACTAGCCAGCCGCCGTCCACACCACTCACTGCGGCAAGAGGAGGTGCTTTTGTTTTACACTTGAGTCGCTTACCACATGGTCTCTACCTCACAGACAGACACGCGCCCCCTGTAGCTTTTTTTTTTGTTTTTTTTTTTTTTGTATACACACGCTAATCTCATAACCCCCTTATCCGCTATACAGGTAACGGGTATTCTCTTTTAAAATAGCTGCCAGTCAGCTTAGCTCTAGAAGCAAGAAGGCGTATATAAGGCGGCTGACGCGTGTATAAGCGCCTTATAAGTCGGCAGGGGGTAAATACTAGTGAAAAAGGAAGGCAGGTGCGCAGGTAGCTTTTCTAACAGACACGTGTGTGCACTAAGCTGCTTAAGTCTAAACCCTCCCGCAGTAGTCAGGTGGCATGTGAAAACTTACTTAACAGATCTCTAACATTGAGTAGAGTCTCTGTGCTGAGAGAGTCTTTTCAGCCATTTAAGAGGATTATCTAGGACAGGGTACATAAGGAGTGAAACGCCGAATAGCGGCTACTCAGTCTCGTGCAGCACAAGCAGCAGCATCTGGCAGCGGCTTCAGCAGCAGCTGCACGTGCAGCACAAGCAGCTGGCAGCGGCTTCAGCAGCAGCTGCACGAGCAGCACAAGCAGTAGCATCTGTCAGCAGCATCCGTGACATCGTCAGCAGCAGCAGCAGCAGCAGCAGCAGCATCTGTCAACAGCATCCCCCATGACATCGTCAGCAGCACAAGCAGCCAGCAGCTGCTGCAGCTGCTTCAGCAGCTGCTGCACGAGCAGTAGCACAAGCAGCATCCGTGACATCGTCAGCAGCAGCAGCAGCAGCAGCATCTGTCAACAGTATCCATGACATCGTCAGCAGCACAAGCAGCCAGCAGCTGCTGCAGCTGCTGCATGAGCAGCACAAGCAGCACAAGCAGCAGCACCGACAGCAGCACCGACAGCAGCAGCAGCAGCGGCGGTGTGGACCACTAAATTCGAGATGAAGCCTAGTGACATTCGACATGAAGCTTGAAAAACATAGTGACAGGTGACATGAGCAATTCTTAAAATCGACATGAGATATGAGCATAATTAAGCGACATCGACATGCGCCATGGCTATTTTTTAAGACAAACGTCATATGTCATAGCCTCCTCATCCAAACCTCCACTAGTAGTGCTCTATAAGCGCAAGCTTTGCCTTAAGAGAGCTGTAGCTGTGAACCCTCTCCTCCCCCTGTGCACACAGGCGAATTATCAGAGTCAGCCAATGGTGCCAATACCACTCTCATACAAGGGTCGGGCGCTGCTGGACTATAATAGATGAGTCAAGGACTGTTCTACTGAGGGTCAGGCAGGCTAAGTCGGACATTCAATGACAGGCAGGTCTTTGGCAAACTTGCTTGAAAGTCTGGACAGCATTGACAGACTGGGGCATAAGGATCTCGCATGGTCAAACTTTCAAGCAAGTTTGCTAAAGTCACGTTATTGAATGTCCGACCTAGCCTGACCCTCAGTAGAACGGTCCTTGACCCATCTATTATAGTCCAGCAGTGCCCGACCCTTGTCTGAGAGCGGTTTAGGTGCCATTGGGTGCCTCTGATATTTGCCTCTGTGTAAGATGAGAAAAGGGTCTGTTGAAAGACTATATTTCAAGCCAGAAAACTGTAATTAGCTTTCCAAGTTGTTTATTTAACAATATCTTAGCCTAGCAAGAAGCTGTCAGATGACATCTAAGAAAAAATGTAAGCTGTTAATTGATTCAAGAGAAATTAGTTTACAAATAGCCAGTGTAAGTACGCCCATGTATAGGAGAGAGACCTTGCTTATTTCTTATAGGGTTGTAAGATAGTCACATCATGATGCACATCATCATAAACGCAATCATGATACATTTCATTGTAAGTAGACGAACCAGTAGACTCGCCTCTCTGCCCTCTAAAAGAGAGGGCAGAGAGGCGAGTCTCACTCTTAAAAAACCTTCCCCTCCCCTCCCCCCTCCCCCCCTCCCCCCCTCCCCCCCCATACATCTTAAAGAGTGCCCCCCAGAGTGCCCCTCCCCCCCCCCTAAAAAAAAAAGAGCCGCATTTTTAAATTATTTTTTAGCAAGCTTTCAGCTTGCTTTTTCTTTTTTTAAATTTATTTATCCATAAAAATCTCAAGTGACTTATTTTGAAATTCGCGCCAACCTAGTAGTCACGTGACCCCCTTAAGTAGGTCACTTCCAGTCACGTGACCTATTTGAATTTCCCGCCAACATGGTGGTCACGTGACCCTCTTAAGTAGGTCACTTCCGGTCACGTGACCTATTTGAATTTCCCGCCCAAAGGTCACGTGACCGGAAGTAGGTCACTTCCGGTCACGTGACCTATTTGAATTTCCCGCCAAAAGGGAGGCCTCTCATTGGCTGCTTTTGAATTTCCCGCCAAAAGGGAGGCCTCTGATTGGCTGCAGGTCGATTGAGTAATAAACAGTACTTAACTATAGTCCCGTTCCGATACATACAATACTACTCGCGCTTATGGGGTGTTTGAGCATTGACCACTGCTCCTTGGTTCCCATGTTTCTGTTCCCCACTACAATGTCATTGATTATATGTTCGTATTGTTTATTCATATACATGTATTGGCTACAAGCCCTCCAAATGTATTACGGTAATAAGGTTTGATCCAGCGTGTTAGGGAGCTGGCCCATCATGTTTACTCCTAAAGTTGATGCGACGTAATTATAATTCTCATGGAATAAACATTTCTCCAAATCATATTTACCGTCTCTGTCAAGTTGCTCTCAATTACTGGTCTGCACGCTATCATCAGAAGGTGCTATATCGACAATTCTGGTGGCTCCATATACGCGGCCATATTAGCTCGGAATTTCCCATGAGAATTAGGCAGTGACCATACACCCACACACCATAGATTGCCAGGAACAAGCTAAGTTGCGAGAGCAGAGCCAACATCTCACGAGACTTCTGGTGCCAGTCTACACAGAGGTTGCAGGAACAAGTCCACACCCGTTAGATCGCTATACCATCACCATAACACTGACCACTACTCCAGAGCACTGGGACAGTCTTTGCGAAAACATGCAGCACACTGGCAATGTCCTCCTAAAATGCCACCGGTCCAGCAGATTCAGAAGTGTAGCAGGACCGAATGTCCAGTCGCATGTTGGGATTTACTGAACCAGACTCAAATAATATGGTGAAAGAATTATCTTCGTCATTTTCCTCATCATCCCAGATAGTGCCAAATAAAAGATAAAAACTCAAATGTAACTCCCATTACGCCCGAGTACTTCAGACCTGATAAAGACAGAATTTCGATTCCCATTGCGATTGTTTCATTTGAATGTGAGAAAGAAACCTACATAGATTTGTTGGCTTCGTTGGATCCCTGTTGGAGGTTTTGAAACTGGATGAAGCTTCGTTCCGAGTACAAGCTAGTGACTGGTTGTATCTGGAATGTGAGCTGATGTGAGTGCTCTGTGGTGTTGGGATAAGTCTAATTATATTATTTCAATCTATATGGACTGGCCTTTTCATTATATAACAATAGGGGGTAGCTGACTTATCCGTAGGTGTACAACGTTTGCACAAACGTTTGCTAGTGGTGTATAATTGACGCCACACACTGATATTCTTTAGGCTAGAAACCCTAGTCGGTACTGACCAACTTCCTTGCACATTTTTTCGCTTCCTATATGATCAACCCAGATCAGTCAGGTTTGTCAATACTGACCAACCCACTTTAGTCATTTGATTTCTAGGAATGATAGGGGTTAGTAAATATGACTAACCCACTTAGACAACATGACAAACCTAATTAAACATATCTTGTTTGGAAATAGGGATGTATAATCCTCAGGAAATTTAACTATTTACCCACACCCAACTGCCTCCTATGAAGCTCAACAAATGCTTAAATATCTGTCAGAGAATTACGAATTTATATAGTATGTTTCTGTTAAATCTCATTGTAAATGTGAATGGCAAAACTTCAAATGTACAAAATAATTGTGATTATTTCAACATGTATAGATCACCACTCACTTTAAAGTGTGCACCTTCTGGAAAAGTCGTTCTACACACCATTAGCCATCTGGTGTACTGTATATACTATGCATATAAAGGGAGCGTCAGTCTGAGGATATGCCAAACAACAATTGCAATTATTTGAAAAGGCCCATTCCCAAAACTGGCTCAAACGCTGCTCTCACAAATGCCAATCTGTTAATTGCAGCTGCGGAATAACTGGATGATCAGACAGTCATATCCGCAGTCCCTGACAAAAGGCGGGAGGCTGGGAGATTGGGGGAGGGGGAGACAGGACATAGACAGAGGGACGTCCATCATCTACGGGCCTATAACCGGCCGAATTAATATGGCTGTATAGAGCCCTGCGAATGTTGAATGTGATATACACTGTCCACCGGGCTGTGATTTGTCAAAGTAATACAGGAAACACACCCTCCTTCCGGCCCATAGAGCCCTGTGGACGGTAGATATTGTCCACACTCATTGTCACTGTCCTCTGGACTTCAAATGGCTTAAAATTGTCAATCTGTCAAAGCTCCCCAATGAATAATCTGTCCATTATTAGGATAGCCACACACAGATAAGGCAGATAGACAGCCAATTCTGTTTCAAACCACATACCGGTAAGCTCATACGAATTGTTAGCCACAAACTTCTGCTGTTAGCTAGAATCAGGAAATTTCTAGATGAACAAAAATCCTTCTTATTATATAAAAAAAACAATACTGCCGTTTATGGATTATGCCAGCTTTTTGGTCAATTGTACTACGCAGGCGCTCACGGGGAAACTCCAAAAATTGCAAAATAGAGGTTTGAGAATTTTCCGGTTTAGTAACATGTATGAAAGATGCTCAGCCACAGATCTACATGACTACTTCAAAATTGAAACACTGGACCAAAGAAGGCTGAGTCAGTTACTGTGTCATATGTTCAAATTGTCACTTTCCATAGGAGTTAATGTACCTGAAGCCAATAGAAGAACTAGGGCTGACGGTAAGGTGAAGTTCAATGTGCATAACTTTAAATATACTAGCATGAAAAAGAGTCCCACGTTCCGTGGTGTTTGGGAATGGGATGATGTTGATATTGAAATCCAAAGAGCGTTATCAAAACTTGCCTTTAAGAAAAAGATTGTGGGTAAAACGCATCGTATTGTATTGGTTTAATCTCCTATTATCCGCAGTAAAATATGTATGTTGATGGTTATATGTCACTACACCAAACATGAGATATCTATGGGCTGGCCCCTACACACTGCAAGTATATCATAATAAGACAACAGGATAATCATCTATCCGGAACTCATATACCTGTACAGGTATTACATACACAGGTGATATATTGATTCATTAGGAACTGTTAGGGGTACTTACTGGGAGGGTGAGAATAAGTCTCTATGTTGCCCGAGTGGGAGCCAAGGTGACCGCGGCAGGCTATTAAAACCTGTGTATCTTTATCTCATTGTTCATTGTCTATATATCTGGCTAAAAACTAATTCCAAATTCTATTAATTAGAATACTCTACTCCACATGCGAGTCATCTAACACCTGGACCTACTGTACTATACGGTCTCACTTCATAACCATGAATGTGTCATATAGAACGATTTTGGATTCTGATAACCAAACATGTAGTTACGGACTTCTCATATACTGGACATGTAAATATGGTCCTTGCTGACCAAACTCTATGCATTTTTCATGTAAGTTAATTATGAATAAGGACAATAACGACGAGAGTGTTTTCATAACAGCTATCTGTATGTGAATCATGTCATACATCCGCAAGGATACTATTTAATTGACTGATGCATTTATTCTCGCCGAAGGACTAGTCGGCCACTAATTGCCGCTGAAAAAAATGTACTTTATTGTTGGCAATAAAATCCCTTGAAATTGAAATTGATTGAAATTGAAGACCTGGGTCACCATCCACACGGCTGTAAATGACTGAATGAGGGATACGTTTCCTTGTTTATATGTTTGACTTACAACTACGGCTGGTAGGTGAAAGGATACCAAGGGTCTGACTCAGAGATTGTTATCATATAAGTGTTCTTTTAGCTTTGTTTACCAACAGGAAACAAGTATTTCAGTATCTGTAACCGATAATTGATTGGTCTAGACACCTCAGTAAACAAGAAAAAAAACGTTATATATTCATTGAAAGTTGTACAATCCTACAATACATACGCAATGGAAGTCATCCATGGTTTTCTATGTACAGCATGTGTTCCACCAAATACACCCAATGCGCTCCTCCATTTGCTGCATTAATTTCGACCTCACGTATGCCCCGTCCTTGTGGCAGTGTGTGAACAGTTACTGGTAGATGCTGGGAGACGTGGCAGTTGTTGCCAGAGGTGATATTGAAGGCTGGGACTGCCCGCATCACTTAGCAAACAGTGATGAGTAGCTCTGTTAAACACGAGTAGCAGTCTCAGTAGCTTACCACCACCTCACCACCACCTCACTACCACCATCTCACCACCACCACCTCACCAACACCTCACCACCACCACCTCACCACCACCTCACCACCACCACCCCACCACCTCACCACCACCACCACCTCACCACCACCACCACCTCACCACCACCACCACCTCACCACCACCACCACCTCACCACCACCACCACCTCACCACCACCACCACCACCACAACCACCACCTCACCACCACCACCTCACCACCACCACCCCACCACCTCACCACCACCACCACCTCACCACCACCACCACCTCACCACCACCACCACCTCACCACCACCACCACCTCACCACCACCACCACCACCACAACCACCACCGCCACTTCACCACCTCGCCACCACCACCTCACCACCACTTCACCACCACCTCACCACCACCACAACCACCACCACTACCTCACCATCTCACCTCCTCCACACCAGCACCACCACCTCACCAACACCACCACCACCACCTCATCACCACCTCACCACCACCACCTCACCAGCACCACCACCTCACCACCTCACCACCACCACCACCTCACCAGCACCACCACCTCACCACCTCACCAGCACCACCATCTCACCACCTCACCACCACCACCTCACCAACACCAGCACCACCACCACCATCACCTCACCACCACCACCTCACCACCTCACCTCCACCACCACCTCACCACCACCATTACCTCACCACCACCACCATCTCACCACCACCATCATCTTACCACCACCATCTCCTCACCACCACCACCACCTCACCAACACCACCACCTAACCACCACCATCACCTCACCACCACCACCACCTCACCACCACCACCTCACCACCACCACCTCACCACCACCACCTCACCACCTCACCACCTCACCACCACCACAACCACCACCAACAGCACCTCACCATAACCACCACAACCACCACCACCACCTCACCACCTCACCACCTCACCACCTCACCACCTCACCACCTCACCACCTCACCACCTCACCACAACCACCACCACCACCACCACCTCACCACCATCACCACCTCACCACCACCACCTCACCACCACCACCACAACCACCACCACCACCTCACCACCTGGCCACCACCACCTCACCACCACTTCACCACCACCTCACCACCACCACAACCACCACCACTACCTCACCATCTCACCACCTCCACACCATCACCACCACCTCACCAACACCACCACTACCACCTCACCACCACCTCACCACCACCACCTCACCAGCACCACCACCTCATCACCTCACCACCACCACCACCTCACCACCTCACCACCACCACCATCACCTCACCACCACCACCACCTCACCACCACCACCACCTCACCACCACCACCACCACCATCACCTCACCACCTCACCAACACTTCACCACTACCTCACCATCTCACCACCTCACCACCTCACCACCACCACAACCACCACCAACAGCACCTCACCATAACCACCACAACCACCACCACCACCTCACCACCTCACCACCTCACCACCTCACCACCTCACCACCTCACCACCTCACCACCTCACCACAACCACCACCACCACCACCACCACCTCACCACCATCACCACCTCACCACCACCACCTCACCACCACCACCACAACCACCACCACCACCTCACCACCTGGCCACCACCACCTCACCACCACTTCACCACCACCTCACCACCACCACAACCACCACCACTACCTCACCATCTCACCACCTCCACACCATCACCACCACCTCACCAACACCACCACTACCACCTCACCACCACCTCACCACCACCACCTCACCAGCACCACCACCTCATCACCTCACCACCACCACCACCTCACCACCTCACCACCACCACCATCACCTCACCACCACCACCACCTCACCACCACCACCACCTCACCACCACCACCACCACCATCACCTCACCACCTCACCAACACTTCACCACTACCTCACCATCTCACCACCTCCACACCACCACCACCACCACCACCTCACCACCACCACCTCACCACCTCACCACCACCACCTCACCACCACCACCTCACCACCTCACCACCACCACCACCTCACCAGCACCACCACCTCACCACCTCACCACCACCACCACCTCACCAGCACCACCACCTCACCACCTCACCACCACCTCACCACCACCACCTCACCAGCACCACCACCTCATCACCTCACCACCACCACCACCTCACCACCTCACCACCACCACCATCACCTCACCACCACCACCACCTCACCACCACCACCACCTCACCACCACCACCACCACCATCACCTCACCACCTCACCAACACTTCACCACTACCTCACCATCTCACCACCTCCACACCACCACCACCACCACCACCTCACCACCACCACCTCACCACCTCACCACCACCACCTCACCACCACCACCTCACCACCTCACCACCACCACCACCTCACCAGCACCACCACCTCACCACCTCACCACCACCACCACCTCACCAGCACCACCTACTCACCACCTCACCACCACCACCACCCTCACCTCACCACCACCATCGCCTCACCACCACCACCACCTCACCATCACCACCTCACCAGTACCACCTCACCACCACTACCTCACCACAACCACCACCACCACCACCACCTCACCACCACCACCTCACCACCACCATCACCTCACCACCACCACCACCTCACCACCTCACCACCTCACCACCTCACCACCACCACCACCACCCCACCACCACCATCACCTCACCACCACCACCACCTCACCACCTCACCACCTCACCACCTCACCACCACCACCACCTCACCACCTCACCACCTCACCACCACCTCACCACCTCACCACCTCACCACCTCACCACCACCTCACCACCACCACCACTTCACCACCACCTCACCACCACCACCACCTCACCACCACCACCTCACCACCACCACCTCACCACCACCACCACCACCACCACCACCTTACCACCACCACCTCACCACCACCACCTCACCACCACCACCTTACCACCAACACCTTACCACCAACACCACCTCACCTTGGATTTGAATCACTGTTTTCATTCATGCATACCTCTATCCATGATCAATAGGGGTTATGTGAGCTGTGTTTCTTAACCAGTTGACGAAAGGTATGAGAGCTCTTGTGTGAAGAGAATACTTATGTCTCTAAATGTATTTTCACGCCCACACTGAGAGGTGAACATTGGCCATTTGAATCAGTTAAAAATATAAATACATGATCTGACAGGTTAAATATATATTAGATACTTCCTTCCGAACTCGAACATGGTACATATATGACATTCAGTCAGAGCCGACTCTGACTAAATTGCTGTCAATAAAATTCTAATCTGGTAGTGTCGTAGTATGTAGGCTTTGTCCATTAACCTACCATTATTCAATAGCCTGTCGTGATTATATATGCCCGTACTCCCTAAGAGTTGGCACCATTGGTACTACATGGATAACATCCTGTAAAAGATCTGGGTGCTGTTTCAGAACAGATTCGTAAGTCGTCATAATTGAATTGTCATCAAAACATGTCACAAGCTTAATTTGGGGTGTTGACGTCTAAGGCAATATATATGGTATTTGCATATATTTTTTTGTGGATTTCAACAGGAATTCTTGTGAAACACTTTTTACTAGTGGTTGTAAAAGAGGTTTCGTTATGTCAAGATTTGCCTAAGTGAGGACTTAGCGAAGACTTGGCAAAGACTTGGCAAAGACTTGGCAAAGACCTGGCAAAAACTTGGCAAAGACTTGGCAAAGACTATACTCTGTCCCTCTGCCTACACTAATGTTACTAGATATTGTTCAGTCTTTAGGGGTTATGTGAGCTGAACAAGACCCGTCACCTCAAAATATGTCTAAAAGGAATCCTGTATAATAGGCCTTTGAAGATCTATGCTTAGACCCCAATAACTGGCCCTTTCTCTTGGAGCTTGTGAGCTTGTGGCAAAGACAGAACTATCTTTCTGCTTCAGAATGACCTCTGCTTCATGAGCTTGTGGCAAAGACTAGTGGCAAAGACTGGTTAAAGAACAGAACCTCATTTTGCTCATTTAGTCATGCTGGTTTGCATTCACCCGCACTGGATAGAGCTATCAGATTCCATCTGGTTAAGAAACAAGCCCCTGAGGACGGCGGACATATGGATGTACATCATGTATGTGGTGTGTTCACTTAGGGGGAACCAGGGGCATGCAGCAAGACAGGACCCAGACTAGATGTAGCCGCTGGTTGCGGCCTCTACCCCTCACCTGTACACATGGGGCAGGAGGCAGGTCGGGGCTGGGGAGAGCTGCGCCACCAGCTCCTGACGACTGCATTTCTAAAGCTGCTTCTCGCCCCTCAATGGTACCCAGCTGTGGGCCGTGCACGGGACGGGGACAAATAAAAGGCTTCTTACTTTGAACATCCACAGTACGGTCTTTCAGCAGACCATCAAAGACGTCCCTGTATACTGCGCGGCCCATGCTTGCAGTGAGACCTTTTGGGTCCCTTAGTATGAACGTGAAGAGGATGGCCTTATACCCACAGTCCACAGGGCTCATAAGGCCACTAGCGGAATGCATTTTAGACTAATGAAACAATTCAATGCAATTCAATTCAACCCATTGTGACAGCTGTTATCAGAGCTTTCGATATATCGCCACTACCAGCTTAAGAAATGGATGGGCCAGCAGGAGAATCAGCCTTACCAAATGAGGGCTATATTGCCAATATAATTTCGGGCGGTTAGTTCTAAGCCCTGCAACCGTTTTTACTGACGCTTCTAGTACCTTTAGGGCAGCCATAGGAACGTAGGAGGCTGTAATAAATGATGCCACATGTCCCTACATGACACAGATACATATTATCTAGATGTATGCACATACTCCACATGGACCTGTGTTGGAACATGTGTATTGATCGCCTATCATACCAGTAGATCTATGTGGGATGTCAGACACAAAAAGGAAAATGTATCAAGAGGAGTCTTACCGATCATCATGTATTATCATGGCTAAATACTTTAATAGATTAATGCCTACCATCGCCTGGCCTCTATGTGGCCGACCAATGGGCAGAGCGGACGACAGACACTATAGGAATTCTATCACTTTATCGGATTTTACATTATTCAGTTTTAACGGTGTTAATGAACTGGTAAAATTTTACATAGTAGGGAATGTTTGTTGAAGGACGACGTTGTGGGATTTCTCTCAATACTATAGCCGGGTCACGATTACCGCAGGAGATGAAACATGGGAGCATTGGGACAGGCAGCACTCAGTCCTTCCTGATCCCCCTCATCTCAGAACCAATCACGCTGCTGAGGTCCCGCGTCACACGCCCTAGCCGAGAAGGATTGCTCTATTACACTGCCCAATCAACATCCAACGCCAGATATTGCCGCTTAGGGCTCTAGGGTGCATTACCACTCCATGTTCCCTAGTCCCTCACTGCCCTGCCACATCCTGTCACAAGCCACTGGGTGGCAGCAATCTGAAAGTAGTCTCAGTTTGTGTGACGCCATCCGTCCTCATCAGGGGCTCATGTATCCAGCTAGGTCAGCTCCTTCTTCCAGTCAAACAATAAGATCGTCTTAAAGAGTGATGTCTTTGTTCTAGGCTTCAGGCAATTGGAGTTGTATATTGGCAGACCCAATCTTCCATCGGATAGCCGCCCTCCGCCGTGCACCATAGGAGACTGGAAGAATCAATCAACACCTGAACAGGCTCTGGTGGCATGGGGACATGGGCTGGGGTGTGGAGTGAATCGGCCGCCCTCAACCCACCCACCTGGCCTGTGGTCTTAGTGAGGTGGGTGAGGCCCACCTGTATAATGCCCCTCAGGTGCCTGCCATCATCATTAGTGGGCTGCTGGCTTGCTGGGCTGCAGAACACCTCATACAGTGGCAAGTTCTTGAGCGGCTCATACATGGACTCACTGATTGAGATCCTCCTACTTGGTGAGGTCTGAGGCCAGCCTCAGGCTATATAGAGCAAGCATTCATCCAAGTAGCATGGGTCATTTCCGATGATATCACATATTACCAATATGAATATGTTATATATCAAATGGTAGGGTGTTTACCTCTACCGCTGTGAGTCGCAAAAACGGCCGTTTCTATACTCCAGTTTAGTATTATCATTTTTTCCTTAAGAAATTAATGGAATTCCAAATATATTCTGATACTATGTGAAGGCCAAAGCTTCAGGCTTTCAGACCATGTAGGACACTCCTCATTTTTGTAACTTTTAACAGCCTGATTATCTTCTGTGTCTGGACAAGTCCACACACTGCAGATTTTGCTTTCAGAGAGCCTATGTTCTGAAGTGTCTGAGTTGGACACACACCCTCTCATCCTAAATCCGTGCCTTATGGCTTTGAAATGAGTGATTCTGATGTGATGGGGGTTTAAGGGAGACTTATGCCTACATTGGTAGTAGGCCCCGTTTTCTACATGTATTATAAGGGTAGCTGCTCACTGACAGTGAGATTGAGCAGCTCTGAGCAACATGAAAATTCAGCATAATTTCTCGGAGCCCATATTTTGCCTTTGAAACAAAACTGGAATGGAAATTGTAATTTTAGTAGTTGTACACGGAAATACTGTAAGGTAGGGTGTTTACCTGCATAGTTTTTTCAACTCCACTACAGTATTTCTTTATTTTTCTTAGGAAATATATGGAATTCCAGAAATATTTTGATAACCCATGAAAGCCAGGACATTAGGCTTTCAGATCATGAGCAACCTGAAAATCACAGCCATACATATGGTATACCTCTACTGCAACCAACAGTGTTGGGGTAGGGTTAGCCTACACAGAAGGGACTGCAGTGACCACCCACTCATGCCACTGCAGCATGCAGAACAACCACTTTTTCCAGCTCTCGTCAGTTCAAAGGAGTTCACATAATATACCCCACATTGCTCCACCTTCTGCTTAATAGTACATGTACTATAGTACTGGATGTAGAGCAGATATCAACATGCGGATTTCTGCATTCTATTCCAGACATGTACTTCTTTCTGGTGGTGCGTCTATATTTTCTGCAGACCTATTATTTCGATTTGGGGGTAAACACCCTATAAATGGGGCTCCGGCTGGTGTAAGGGCGAGGGATGCAGGGTAGATCAGGCAATGTGTAAGTCTACGCCGTAAGTCTACCAGTTAATGTGCATTGCCAATTTACTCTCAAGCTTGGCTTCCACAAACAACGCACAGCCAGTAAACGTTTTTCTTTTCTTTTTGTTCGGAAAAAGCATAAAAAGCCACCCCAGTTCCAAATGCAACAGACTTTATTTGTTATTGAGGGTTCACAATTTCTTAGGTCCTCAATTTCAATCCAAATGCTACAGATGTAGTTTCAAACCGCACAAACGGGTTCAATGGTTATACAACGAAAGGCCTCACATAGAGGAAAAAATGAAAAATAGGTCACGCAACCAAAAGGTTTCGGTTAGATGAAAAAGTATCATCATCACTGAATACAAGATTACTGCTATGAGCCAAAAAAAAACAGCATTCTATTTTGTACATCATGCCTACCCTCCTGTAGGTTTAGCTTGAATGCAGCACTTTCGAGTCTACCCTCCCGTGCTGCATTCATGTGTCGAACCGATAAAAGAGTTTAATGCATTAAAGCACTGTGCTGCAAGGATTATTGTGACCAAATAGGATGGAAACTGAAACTGAATGTATGTGAAGGGGCTTCATGGTGTCACTGGCATGAAAGACCCGGGGTGCTCAGTCTAATGACAAATCATATTTACTCATGTGTCGTCATCCTTCCCCTATCATGGACGTCTTCTGTGACCCTAGTATTAAACAACAGGCACTTTTAACATTGGGAACTTTGCCCATTAGCTTAAAGTGTTTTACTGTTGAGGACAGCTGCTCCGTTAGACTTAGAGCCCCTTCCTTAGCTCCTTATACAAAGATGTCCTTGTTCAGTATTGCCGTCATGAGCCTATGAAGATCATTCTTCCTTTCAGGAATTTGACACAGATTCTGATGCATGAGGATGCTTCTTTCTCTGCCTCTACCACTCAGGTTCTATAAGTGGAAGGTAACCCCTAATATCGCTCATGATGAATGTCATCCGCCCGGGTCCTTTCATCACACATATAGCCTATAGGCCGTGTGCAGAGCGGCTATTTTTCCACTTCGTCAAAGGCAATCAGTCTTGGCCTTTTTGCAACAATGTATTGTTCAGCAGCTAGGAAGCCATCTGTAGTTGTAAGGCCATGTCTCAGGATCGGATACTTTCGGCAGCCATCGTCTTTGGCAGGCACTTTTTCTCTGTCACACCTGGTAGCCACCCTCATCTATTGACCGCAGCGCCCCCATCGACGGCCGCCTACACTAACATGAGGGCCCGGATGATGGATAGTCATGTAGCTCGCCGTAGCTGCGGAAGCTGGTCCCTGTCAGGCCGCCCCGGAGTGGACGCATTGTGCACGCGTCTTTCATGTGCTTCCAATCCGGGACTCTGGCACTGCTGCATCCCTCCAAGTTAGATTGGATGACAAGTTTGCAAAAAAGAACTTTCTGACACAACCTTCAGGAAAAGCAGTTTTCTCTTGTTATGAGCGAGCAACAAATGTCAATCTGTTCTAATGCTTTTGTTGCAGCCTGTAATGCACAATGTACTTCCATGTCACACTGAAAAAGTAAACTTATCTCCAGACTCATCAAAGTGACTATCATAAAATAAACGAGTCAAAAGATGTCTAGCCTATCAGGTTACCATCCCACAAATATAATCTGGAGCTGGCAAATGTCGGGTTTTGGGCTGGCACATGCCAAGTGGGTCTTCTATCTCCAGCTAGAAGACCCGCTTCCTTGTCACTTAGACAAGTTGTTGACTCGTTTATTTTATGACTGTCACTTGGAAGAGTCTGGAGACAAGTTTACTTTTTGAGTGTTGCCCATGGTCATCAAAAGGTATGTGGGCAGCCATGCAGAACTATGCTCCCTGTCCGGGCACGTGGAGCATCCTTCGTGTTGACTGCTCACCCTATCTGCCAAACCATTTCACTACAAAAAAAATTAATTAAATCTTTGATTCTGTTCATTTAAAAAAACAGTCTTTCAATAAGATGAGAAGCAATACGGAAAGAATACGCCGTGCATTATTTTGCCATGGCTGCTTAAAACAGTCACGCACTGAAGAGGGCTTTCATAATTACATCACTCTTCAGTAATGAAGGCGTTACATTTCTCTGGAATGCTCATGAATTTCTGTTAAAGACAACTGAACTTGCACAAATAAGCCTTTGGGTTGAGTTAGATTCAATTATCCTAATATCGTTACATAATTCAATCACCATCAGGGGGCCTTCAAACACACTTTCAGTCAGGATGAATGTTTTTTTAACCTTCTACGTTCTGTTGACATTGTAACAAAGCGGTTTAATCTTGCTCCGTGAATACTGAAACCACAAGTAAAACCACCTGTAATGTCTTTATTCCACTTCACGATGCAAGTTGGGAAAATACAAGTCAGATATAAGTTACACTACTGTCGCTTTTGAATGAAAACCGACGTGACAGTTTCTAATATTAATCACTTCTCCAATATAGGTTATCCCCAGTTGAAATGGCTGCCACGTTAGAAACACAGTTGCCTGGACAACGGCCTGGCGTCAATTAAATCCGCAACACGTGACTAAATGACAAGCTGAAAGGATTAATCAAAGAGAAAACATATTTCTTGGGCTGAACATTAAAGCCTTTGACAAGAACCTCCTTGTCATCTGTATTGGAATTTTTATGGGCTTCTTGGATTGTGTTTTTCGGATGTGTCTTTTTCCCCAGGAGGCAACTGCTCAAACACGGACCCCTACCGACCGATTCGGCATGACTGGCGTTATTCGGAGACTGATTGAAGAGTTATTCTCCTTTTGCTTTTCCCAACTCACACTTAAACTTCATATTTTCGTGATCATCAGATTTTTTAACGCTACCATGTCCCTACTTTATTTTCATTTCTTCAGACAGTCAAATTCTTTGGTTGAAGAACTAAGAGAAGGTCTTCACAGTGTATCGTCATCTACTTTGTTTTCATACATTCACGTTCACTAGCCTGTAAAATCTGAGTTATGTTTTCACCGACCTTTAATTCTGTCCTGGGGGCAGTTTCTTTATTTTCTGTGTTCAATTCCTTGACATGAGCTTTTAATGTACATGTTAATGCAGTAATGAGGTAATGAGGTTGAGATGATTTAACGGCCACGTTTAAGCATCACTTGGTGCTCTAGCACAGCACGTGACCTTGGCAGATTGTCAGTCCGAGGAAGGCTTTGGTGGCCATCTTATCTACTCACCTCCGGTCACATGACATTACTGGTCATTGAGACGAGACGTCACCTCCGGTCGGCGTCCGACCAGATGCTGTTTACGTCGGGGACACACAAGACGTATCGTCATGGCACTAGCTGCCTCATAGCCAACACTCGGCCGCCTTCTGTATACACCTCTTACTGCCTGCCACGGGAAGCCACCTGAAAGCCCTTGTAGACAACGTTGGATGACATTATCAGGCCACGACGGAAGGCAGACTTAGGGTGGATGCAGACTGCCTATAGTCCATGGTCGCCCACCTTCCGCCTACAGGTCAGTAGGGAGAGTGCAGGAGATGATTTTTCCGGACACCCGATCCGATCAGAGTGCAGCTGAGCTAGCTTAGGTCACTATGATTCTTTCCCTTAGCTTCTTTAATGCATTTCCTTTTCCTAGAGCTGTAGGGTATTTCCCCACCCGCTTCCCCGGATTGGAAGGTGGGAACACAGTTGCTGTCACCCGTATAACCCTTATAACACTATCAGCGACACAGAGGGTTGGGTAGCAATGGCCGTCGCCATGGTGGTAAGGTTGCCATGGTGACCCTATGAAAACATTGGTCAGCAGGTGGCACCCTGATGAAGCCTTACGTTGGGGAGTTCTCTCAGTGCTATGGCGTACTAAGCTAAAACGTCATAGCAGGTGCATACAAGTGGTTTTATTCATACCGTGTACGCCACAGGAAGCCACAAGGTGGCTTCATAAGCGAACGTTTATCAACTCCAGTCCATCTTACCAGGTGGCAGTTTAGCATGTAATGGAAATAGACTAATGGCTAGACAACAGTATCTGTCTAAGATAAGCTACAATAATGGTACTTTATGATATGTTTAATTATATCAATGACATTTAATGTTTAATTATATCTAGGCTAAATATGTTGGTCAAATTGTAATGTAATCTCCTTATTGGGTATGGTAAACACCCATTTTGTAGCATTATGAAATACATAAATAAAATATTTCCACATAGGCCTGTTAATCAATGCACTGCCCATTTGTAATGGAGTGAAGACTTAATGTACCTCTTTGTGGAAAGAGAATGTAGGGTACATGTGCCGAAATGTATGGAAAACATAAGAAAAGAAGTAAAATATAAGTATATTAGATAGTAGTAGTTGGACCTCTTTTTGCATTAGAATGTGTGTATTAACTCAACGCTGGTTCACCCATAGCTCAATGTTAAATCAACGTTGAATCAACGTTGATTTGAGTCCACGAAATGGAGTTAGGTTAGATGTATAAAGAAAACTTTATTTCATTCTTTAAATGACGTTAAAAGAACGTTTAGACAACTTTAAGTTGTTGTTACCTGGGTTGTTTGCTGATTGTCTGTTGATTGCCTATACTGATCACCTCCAAATCAGCTTATGGAAAGTGGCCCTTAATGATACATGTAACAAAACTATATGACTCCTTGTTTTTGTGGGACACCTGGTAGTAAACATATAGATCTTCACATAACCCTGAGAGAGTTATCCCGGGACTCACGTCACCTGCTGCACCATCAAATGTTCATTCACACAATGTACCGGTAATGGTCATCTCCTTTTAACAATAGTTCGGATACCGAACACTAGGTGCAATAGTAGCGTTTGGAACAACGTAAATTCAGCCATTTTGAAATACCAAGGTTTCCTACTATTTCTGCTGGCTCAACTCGCTCCATATAAGGGTATGGAGATTGGCGGAATTCACGCGATCAAACAGTGAAAGGAGTGAATCTATTTATAGACAGTCACGTGATAATGACGTTGCATGCCCATATATGAAGGCGAGTTGGGGCCAGCGGGAACAGCAGGTTATAAACCGTAGGCAAGACGACGATGGGAGTAACCTACGTTTAGCTCGATAAACTACTTTTAACAACAGCGGGAGGGGGTCACATGGACCGCACAATCCCTCCCCCCTTCACTAGAATGGTCCAAATACCCCCACCCCCAACCCCGGTAGCAGGGCGAAAATCGCATACAATTGTAATAACACGCTGGCCTTTTCGCTAGTGAAATCTCTCGCCCCCTAAGAGGTTTTTTTCTGCTACCCCCCCCCAACCCCCTCAATGTTCACTCCCTAAAGGGGAGGGCGGTATACATTTACATAGGCCACCGTTTACAATCAACAATTGGCTTCAAGACAAAGGACGCACTAGGGAGCGATCTAACAAAGCTTTAACATACAGTGGCTCTGGATGGGAGGACGAGCTGAGTGTTTTACTGAGGCCGCGTTTACTGTGTGTAGGGTGTGGCAGCGGGACAGGCCTGCCTGGTGACATACTGTCAAAGGGGTGACTTCACATCATTCAGCAATTGGTACAACATATGACGCGTTCATACAAGATGTTTTGTGAATGATATAAGGAAACTTCATTTCATTTGATTAATTTGATACAATGTATATGCCATTACATGCAAACACTGTGTAGGACAGCTCTCTTGGAAAGGTTTAAAGGACACCGTGTGAGGCCCCTATCCCTCAAAAGGCCCCTATCCCTCAAAATTAGCCCGTTTGTGAGATAGGGACCAGGTGAAGTCCCTATGTGCTAAACAGTCCCCATCCCTCAAAACGATTTGAGACATAGGGGCAACCTGAAGTCCCTTAGTCACAAATATTTTTTTCATGTCCCTATCCCTCAAAATAGTCTCAAAACCATTTGAAACATACTTGCTCAGGTCCTAGAATTTGAATAAACTATACTTTTCTCAACTGTCTTAATTCTAGAGACTTGTTAGACTGGGGCCATATCCATTGAAGCCTCCCATGCATCAAACACCCTGACCACAACCCCGCTCCCCCCTGACCACTCCCCCTCTCCAGCATCTGACCTGTAACATAAACAGGAGGGGTCATCCCACTAATTAAAACCAGGTCCCATGACCTCATCTTAGTGTATACATACCATCCAAAGTATACACTCAGAGTTCCCCTTATGCTGAGATGCTCACCACAGCCAAGTTTGGGCTCTCTGAGTTTGGCTACACTAAATACACTTGGGTGACCAATGGTCCCTATGACAACTGGTTGTCATAGGGAGAATAATGATATGGAAGGCCAGTGCAACATTTTGCCATTTGCTAATTACCATTTGCCGTTTGCTATTTGCCATTTGCTGATTGTAGCTATTTGCTATTTGCCATTTGCAGTTTGCTGGTGGCCAATTATCATCTCGTGGTTGTCAGTTGCCAGATTTAAGCTAGTAATCAGTTGCTATTTGCTAGTCTCAGGGTTGTTGCCATAAGGGTCAGACTAGGCCTACATGGGCCTACACATAGGCCTATAGAAACCTATAACATGATCATCCTAGAAAGTGCAATTCTAACCATTAAATGGCAACTCGATAACTGGCAATTGACAAAAAACTCATTGGCAATTGGCAAATGGCAATTGACAAATTCCAAAATTGCTGATTGACAACCATATTAAGCAATTGGCAACATCAAAACCAGCAAATGGCAATTGGCAACCAGCAAATGGCAACTAGCAATTGGCAAATAGCACAATGTCGCACCAGCCTTCCATATTACCACTAAAAACAAGGTGATCTTCCTATGACAGAAAATTTGTCATAGGGACCATTGGTGATGTCACAACGCAGACGGCAACGTCACCTTACAATATTGAATTAAGGTATGCAGACTAGTTCCAATTAATTCTGCAGGTGACAAGAATTTAGTTAATGAACATGAAACACATGAACACATCCCTACCACTCAAATACCCCTTTATAACCTCCAGTTGATATGGTCTGGCTGCTTTATATCCATTTACATGTAATCCATAAGCAATAGCATCATCCATGGTAGATGATATATGTTGTGTGTAAGACTGTGTAAACTAGCTGAGTGCAAGTTGTAATGTATACAGAACCCAGCCACCACTGTCTGATTAAGCCCCCAAGTTCACCCCATGTTGACCTTTGCTATGACCCAGATGTGCCATATAAGGGACCGGAGGGCTGGACAGGGTCCCCATGGGAGGAGGAGGGGGGGGGGGGGGGGTAGAGCATGGCTAAGTAGAGCTCCCACTGATGCAGAGTTATATAAATATACATGTACACACACACAATAGCTTACACTGTAGTATGGACAGTCAATGCATGGACCTGACATTTCTCAAAGAAGTATGTACCTATTGTAAGTATGAACAATTTGCCCTTGCGCCTAATGAGCTTTAGTAAGGATTACATAATTGCTTAATAATTGCAGAATGTAGGATGAAGAAGCAGAATCAATCATGGAAACTACGTACAAAGGTTTTTGATGAATAGGGCTTTTGACACTTAGGGATTGTTTGTAGGATAGGGGCCTGACATCTCTCAAATTGCCCGTATCCAACAAATATTTGTGAGATAGGGGCTGTTTGCATGTGGTCCCTATGTCTCAAAATTTTGTGGGATAGGGACTTTTTGCTATATAGGGACCTGAGGTAGGCCCTAAGCCTCAAACGGCCCCTATCCCACAAATATTTGAGGGATAGGGGCCTTTTGAGGGATAGGGGCCTCACACACCAGTTTGATATTACTCCCCACTGGGCCCCACTAGGCCCCACTAGGCCCCACTAGGCCCCACTAGGCCCCACTAGGCCCCACTAGGCCCCACTAGGCCAAGACACCACATTGTCTCGACACTTCAAAGCCTTCCCCCTTCTTAAAGGGGCATTCTCACCACTCACACTTAACCACATAGTAGACTAGGACAGTACTAGAATTGTGAGTGAGATACGCTCGGTGATTATGCCACTTTAAACTAGGACGAAGGCCCATCGATAAGCAACCTAAGCTTTATCAAGCATTCCCCTAAATCACCAGAGGGAATTGAAGAAAGGAACCAAGAAGAACCTACATGAATCTAACAAATACATCTCATATGTTTTTATCTACCAGACAGACAGAATACAACCCGATTAGACTTCAGCCAGATTTTCAAGATTGACCACTTTAATTATATTCATACCTGATGAGACAGCTGGAAACCACACTCAATTCCCATCAAAAGGGAACCCATCACTATCTGGAGACTAAACCACTCATGTATCACACTCTCCCAGCAGAATTCACTCTGCTATCCTGTGATTGGTTGTTATTTTGTACCCAGAGCGAGGCTCTGCCCTCTGATTGGCTGAAGCCTGAGTCGCTATGGTTTTAGAAATGCTATGATAACGATCTCCTTTTGGTGATCGTTGCAAGTGGCATATCTATCATAAGGAACACGTTAACAATGATTCCTTTTAGATAGCATTATTATCTAATATTGACAACAAAGGTATTCTTGCTTTAATATTTACATATTTTGCATATTTCGGTATGTTACTGTGGTCGTTTTCGTGAAATAGCAACGATCATGAAAGTAACAATCTGATTGAACTTGTAGAAAGGGTGAGAGTTAGAAGGGAAAATGTTTTGCTGAACAGTGATATATGTCTCATGCAAGTGCAATGATAACACATGTTTCTTGCCAAAATTAGTAGTAAACTGCTCTGCCTTAGACCAATATACCTTATTGATATACGAAATGTCTTTTGCAAAATATCAGTGGTCTCTGATATTTTTATGCCGAAAGGGTGGCTTGAAGCATATGATGTTTGCACTTTGGCCAGAAGTCAGTATGGGTGCTGCCATTTTGTTTTAAGGAGTCACAACACAAATGTATGCATATGTGATAATAGTAAAATTATGCATGTAGTTTTAACACTGCCTATCCCCCCTAAATTGGACCCAAGGAATCCAGGGGCCCATTTCTCAAGTTTGAACGATTCATTTTGCGCTCAATATTGCTTTAAAAGTGAAGCAGTGAACAATTCATGCAACCCGTACATATAGCAGTGAACGATTCATGCAACCCCTTACATATAGCTGAATCCTCCAGGTATACATGGCTATCAAATAATCATCCCTCCCCGCCTCCCTGTCTCCCTGCTTCCCTCCCTCCCTGCCTCCCTGGCTCCCTGTCTCCCTGCCTTCCTGCCTCCCTGTCTCCCCCTCTCTCTGGACGAAAGCTCTGGACGGAAGCTAGCTCTGGACGATTTTACCAGATATTAATGTTTTGCTTGCAACAGCTGTTCTAATTGTTTATCTGCCTAGCAACACACATTTCCATGGTCCCCCCTAACATGGACCCAAGGAATCCAATGGTTCTATTTGTTTGTTGCAACACACATTTCCATGGTCCTGAGGTTGATTATAATAACGTTTACCCCTAACATGGACCCAAGGAGCTCAATGGTTTCATTGGTTTGTTGCTAATATACTTGGTTGCCTAGCAACAGCTATTCTAATTGTGTATCTGCCTAGCATAGCCACAGGTTAATCAATTAAAACAGAATGACAGAGTTGTGACGCCACACTCCGTCGCACTGACGTCAAGTAGTGCTTTACCTATCCTAGGGCCCTAGACTGGTCCCCATTCCCTGTGCTCTCCTCCCGCTCTCACTTAGGCTAAGCAAGAGTGTTACTGTTAGACTGGAACGAGTCTACTCGGGCCCATGGTGCGTACGAGGCTGACGTCACAACGTGACCGGAGACCAAGGTCAGTAACCATGGGTTAACACACAACTCTGATCACCATGACAACCATTGTTGCATGCGTAAAAAATGTCTAAGGCGATTTTTTACGTCAAGAACCACATTTTGTGTTACAGTGTGTTGCAGAACCTTCAGTTCAAACTGGCATTTGTGTATACTATTCAATGATATCAAGTAATATTAATGATCAGTAACGATTTGAGATATATTCAATCATTTTTCATTTAGGTTTTTAAATGCTTACATCGTCTACGCTATATATCATGGTTAGAACAACTCTGCTAATATCGATACTATGTGATGTGCAGAAAAAAATCAAGTAATTTGCAACCTTTGAACTCTAGCTTTCTGGCATTTAGAAGGAATTAAACGACCAGCGGTTGCTAATCGTTGGGCTCATTATAATATCCAATGAAATATGCACTGAAATATCCATTTTTTCGCCCACAATTACCAATCGGGGTGAAATTGTGAGAAACCGTGAGAATGTTCAAATCCCATGAAGGTATTTAAGTCTAATGCATATCCCTATCATAAGTCACTATTTGGCAGAGACTAGTGTTCAAGTTGCACTTTCACCATTGTTCTTCGATATACCATGTACATTCTACATTGGTCCTATATTACCTTCTCTTGGAATAGGTAATATTCATAACTATCACCCCTTCCAAGAGATCAGTCTGATCGTTACTTTCATGATCGTTGCAAACGATCACAGTTCACCCCCCCCCCTCCAAGAAAAAAACAACTGATGTTCCTTAATTTACCAAATAGCATTGGAATTGAATAATAAAGAGCCCCAACCATGCATTGTTTTTCTTATTTCTCTCTGTAACACGTCCTACACTGGTGTATGGACCACTGGGACGAGCGGTTCATTTTACCGCTTACCCAGTTACGCCAACGCATAAAAGACTCATGCATTATGGACCCACTCTTGGGGCCTTCGTCAAGCCTGTGCCATAGGTGGACGCTTCATCAAATTTGCTTTTATCTCAGAGACTAAAATATCACCCCTAATAGATGTACGGTATATTTTCAGTTAAATTGACTTCTAAAGAAATGTATAGCATATCCGTTACAAATACATGTAGACGACGAGGCGTGAGCTTGGAATGAGAGACATTATGTACAGGCGGTAATGGTATATTCTATATCAACACAATACTGTGCCGTGGTTGTTGTTTTTATTTTGGGTTCGATTCGCATATACATACTTGGTAACAGCAACTGAATATGGCTGGATGCAACTTTATTTCAATGGTGGAGTACACTGTCGGAACCAAAGATATAAAGGTGGTTGTAGAGATCCAAGTAAACTACGGAGCTCCTTTCTACATCGATTTTTAAACCTAAAATCTAAAATTCAATATCCTCTCATTTCTACATAGGCGTTGAAAGAGGTCCTGTCTTTTTATTGTTGGGTTGGCTGGCATCGCCCCAGGCGGTGCTTTGAAGCCCATTCCCTTGTACTTTGAACATGACAGAGTTATCGATGTCAGTATGTGCTTCCACCGGATAGGCTAAATTCCAGAATTGTCTACAGTTCTTTAGTTCAGGATCCCAATGAAACCGATAAAATATGTGCGTGTCTTTCTGATATAATTAACATCGATATAGGATTGACTGTCCTAGCCTAATCAGCAACATGTTAGTCACATCATTTGGCTACATTCCCATGCTAATAATATGTCAGATGTAAGCCAACCTACAGATTTTATTCGGAAGTCATAATACTAAAAACTCCATCTGTGGCCACTTATAAAATGGGGTTATCATCATGAAATATGACGAGGGGGCTTGTTTTGCTCTTCTTTTTTAATTCTTAACATAATTATGTTTCATTAAAAATGTATTACACAAATTAGGGTACTCTTACTGTACTACTTAGACCGTCAATTTGATACCGACTGTGACTAATTCCATTTGATGTTTTGGGAACATAAAAGAAACATGTAACACCCTTTGGGGTTCTAGGTGGTACATGGATGCCCTGAAAAGGAATGATACTGAGTGGGAAAACCCTGGATTTAAGATAGTTACCATCTCATTCCGACCCCGATCCCACAGCGTTTAAAGCACTACGCCACTACACGCTCCCTCCCCAGAGAGTACATTGGAACTCGATTGCATCCGCATCGAACCTACTGGTTCAAATTACACTCTGGAGAAAGTGTGTAAAATTCCTGGTGTATCAACAGTACGTGAAGTATGGTCGAGTTAAGGTATCATGGCACAAATTCCTGTAGATTCAGGTAGAGAGAGCGAGAGAATAGTTTTAAGACCAACACAGCCAAAGGCTGGTCAGCAGGTTCACAGGGCCCATACAGCCCATGTACATAACATAGACAAAGATTGCTAGTTTTTCCTCCTCTTATAAAAAGACAGACGCATGACTTTATTGAAATCAAAGTTGCAAGTGTGTGAATAAAAGACAAACAAGTAGAAAGGAGTTGGATTTGCTTGCGAGTAATTGAAAACCTCCCGATCCTGTTACCAAATGGATCAAGTTTGGCGGATGTAACCTCCACCTTAAGCCATCCGGGGGCACCACGCCTGCGCACTGAGGACATATTTCACGGATGGTGAGCGTCTATTTGTGCCATCATAACATGGTATACGTCTCCTATGTCGGACTGTCGCCTGTAGTACCACAGTAACAGCTCTATTAATTGCTGTCCGCCTCTCCGACCCCTCCCTAGACATAGATCACATTGGCACAGAGCAGTTTCAGGGAGGGACTCTATGTAATGGGAAATGCAGAGGAGGAACTACGTTTTGGGGTGGAAGCATCACAGACTGTGTGCTGGTCATTGGGCGGAAGGTAACATGCTTAGCTGGCCGCGCCCGCAGCGCCACCCTGGGCAGATAAATGAACCTGACCCGGTCGGGCTCAGACCGGCGCTTTTACTCGGGGGCGACGCTAACCTCAAGCGTGTCAAACGTACAATCTAATTTCTGTGTCCTTCTCTGTATTATCTGATGACGGAGGAATCCGATTTGGGGTGGGTGGTGGGAGAGGGGGAGGTGGGAGGGGGTTCCTTAGGGGTTCCTCTGACAGCATCACTGCTGCCCCCTAGAGGCCTTAGGGATTTCCGGCATGGTCACATGGTCTGCCTGACATCCGGGTTCTTCTGGGGGAGGTGACGTCATGGTTGCTTAGCGTTCTGACTGTAGGGTAAGGAAGTCATACGTCAAGCTAGCATAATACCCCAGGCCAAGGCGCAGCGTTCTCCCAGGGGACTGTAGAGTGCCGGAATTGGGTTTAGCTTCTGTAAAAGCACGAAAACAACTTGTCTGTATACCCCCGCACCTAAAATAGCAGCATTCTGTTGTAGACTTGTAGTCGGTAGAAATCGAGATTACAAACTACAAAAGGGGATACGGCTGAATATGGGATATATTGTAATGTAGTTTATAAAAGGGACAAATGGGAGGAGAACCAAAAACCATACTTTTGGGGTACAGCAATTCAGAGTCTAGGTAAGTGTACGTAGAGTGGTATTATGCGGATTAACTTTTAGAACATCGACACGTCTCAGCTAAAAAGATTAGAGTGGCTGCCGGAATTTAAACATGAACGAGTACAGGAACATATATACGAGTCTGAGTACCTGACTTCCGTTGACAGGTTCTGTATAGATCGTACATGGGGGATTGAGAGGGTTACAGGTGCAACGTGTTTGCACATCCAGGCCACCTCCAGGACAAACACTGTTCAGCTGTGACTATTGAAGCCTTTCTGACGCCTTTCTGATGTCTACATGGAGTGTTCTTCAACCTATCTCATCTCGGTACTTCACAGACAGCATTGGCGATTGCACCCCCCACCTTCGCCGCCTATGCCGCTTTGAAGAGGCCTCTGTCGCACATGATCTCTTTACCAGCTCTCCATTAAACTATTAAATAGTTAAACGAGGTGTTTAAAGGAACTATATGTATATCCCTTGAGATTCCCCCAAAAAACAAAGAAGTAGTCTTTGCTTTTGGTTTCTTTAGTCTAATTTTGTAATCTATATCTACACACACTGCAAGGACATTTCCCAATTTAAAGAATTAACAGAAAATAATCATTGTATTCTTAATTTATCACTCATATGTCATTCAGCAATGATAATTTAATATATTTCAATGCTGACCGGCACTGAGTAGGATGTGAAGGATGCATATAGCACCCCGCCTTACCACTAGGTGGCCTCTGCCATGCTGCTCCTGCAGGCCACGGGCAGGCAGTGGGCGGCGGCAGATGTTATCAGAGGGTGTCAGTCCTGTCGACAGTAATCAGGGAGTCCTCCAGAGGGGCATTACCCTCCGCAGGGACAGGGGGTGGTTTTGTCCTCCAGGGCATAATGATGTCGGTATAAAGCTATCAGCAGGACACAGACCATGTTTGTGATCACGCTACGCAAATGGTACTTGTCTGAGCCTGCCCCAGGGCTGGGGATGTGTATTGATGCGTCCATGTGTATCAGCCACTGTCCGACGGGTGGTTATCCCCTTTATCTTGTGGCTGAACCATATGAAACAGAACAAGAAGGATCTCTGTCATCCAGTATGGGTCTCATGTAGACAATCTACCACGAAGACATAATATATAATGTCTATATATGCATTATACAGATCTCTGCTACGAAACGACATGGCTGACCTTAGGGAGTGCTCATTTTTTAACAACAGGGGGGGGGGTGGTGGATTTGGGGGGGGGGGGTAAAAAATTTGGACCCCTTGACCGGGGGGGGGGTAAAAAATTCAGACCCCTCTTGGGGGGGGCAAAAAAATTCAACCTGTTTTGAGGGGAAAAGCCCGCGCGTTACTATGCTACAAAGGGGCGCGAACGCACGTGATTTTCGGCCTGTCGGGGGGGGGGTAAAAAATTTCGACCCCTCGAGAGGGGGGGGTGAAAAAAATTTGCGCGCTCCGCGCGAAATCTCACCGCCCCCCCCCCTGTTGTTAAAAAATGAGCACTCCCTTATTTCTAATCTACAGGCAGCTGATTGGGGGTTGAATAGTTATGACTCATGCCTTGGATTGAAGGCGGTATGTCATAGCCATATTTCATTTTTGCGTTGATTGGCATGAATTGTTTTATCTGCCACATGAAGAAAGTATCACACAAAATGCCCCGGGAGGGTAGAATCGACAAGGGACAAGAGCCTGTTTAAACCCTTATGGACAAGGGACAGGGGAATGCTGCATCGACAAGGGACAAGACCCATTTCGTAGAATGGACAAGGGACATTGGCATTTCTTAACATCAACAAGTGATACAGCTACAGTCTGGGGCCCTATCTATAAGAATGCACATATGCATAATCATATTCTATTCAGTGGAATATGTATCGCATGATATACTCCCTATGGACAGACCATCTAATCCTTAAACACGATACAAATCGGGAACTCAGGTCATGTACTTTTGTACGATGTCTACATGGTGAGAAAAAGCCACACGCAGCATTACATGACCGCAGATAAATATATCAGCCACGACAATGAAGAGGAACAGAACCAAAAATACAGAAAGCCCCCAATTCAGCAATCCCGTGCCCAGCCGCCATTTGCTGGCCTACATTGGGTACGGGGAGGCATTCCTTGCATCCGAGCTTAAAACGAGGCTGCTGCCGGGCCGAGTGGTCACGTGATGGGCGGAGACGCCCTCTGGTGGCATTTCTATTCTGCGGACACCACCGGAAGTGCAACTCCACCATGATTGACAGGCTTTAATGTGACCGCCATCTGTTGACTATTTCAGCGTGTGTAAGCCATCGCCCACCCCAAAAGAAAAAAATATATAGAATAATAACAGCTATATATATATATATTGGCGCTGGAACTTGGAAGTGATACGTATCTGAACCTGCCGATGCTTGGATAGAAGATAAGAGACATGCGGCGGCAGTCTACCCCAATTCCAAACCTGACCAGTGCAGGTTTTGTTTTGACAGACAATAAAAATAACAATCGATGTGCCGCCTCCCTTACTTGTTCACTGTATGTGCATGGATTCCCTCGGGGTACCGGTAGATGCACTCCAAGTACCACCCAGGTTATAGCGGCTTTAGTGCTAATCGAGACTTAAGAACCATAGTTTATGGTATTTATGGTACAGCAATCTCCCGGAAAACATTGCGAATTGAATTAGTTTTATGTCCAATACATTGTGATGCATCATGTTCTTTTGCTTTTCTAATCAACTTTAACATACAATAATAATCATGGGCCAATTCCAGTCTTGCCAAAAGCAATATTGATTCATTCTTTTGAGATTTCGGATACATATTGTATTATACTGTGCCACAAAGCCGGTCAGTAATGCTAGCGTTTGGTTTTTCTATCCTACTACTCAGAGAGAAGGTTTCGTTGATGTCTCACTCAACATGCTTGAGAATGTTGAGCCTATTAGACCAAATTGTATTTTGAAAAAACATATATGCTTATATGTTGAAACAAATTTCACTGAAAAATGTCACAAAAGGCAAGAAACCCCCGTTGTCAGGAAATCATTTTAGAAATCGTTTAGGTAGCCATGTGTTCATATTAATAATCAAATTCGAGCTTTGAAATTCAATTCACCCAATGGGGCAAGGATAACCTACCCTCTTATTTAACCAACATGATACGCCGGTAAAACACGATGATTGATTAACTACTAAGCCCAAAGATGATTATCAACTTACGTAGGAACAACTCATGATTTCCTGATGCTGCAGTCTTCTTTTTTCCAGCTAAATTCCCTTCCACTGAAATGAAGTTTGTTTCACTTTGGATCTTTTCAATCCCTTGTGAATGTAACGGGTGTGTGCACAAGAGTCGTCATCTCAGACCCCGGGGGTAGGGGATCGTCACAAAGGCGCCTTGTTGTGCTTCCCAATCAGGGCAGAGCCTTTAATGTCGGCCCGGTGGGAGGGGTGTCTGCCTGTGTGCTCTAAGGCTCCACGCTGATTAATCCACGGCTTCAGGCCGCGCCAAACACCAAGTGGCAGCACACTGGATCGCCTCTTCCTCGTCGCCATCTCGGTTGACTCTTCCTTTTGGTAAATCCTACACGACATCCGCTCTCCAGATTAGACCCCCTCTGCTTCCCGCTTCATATTTTTACCATCATATATGCCCTTCTGCCTAGTAAGCCTTAGATTCACCGTCTGTCATGTCGGCCACAGCATAATGAAGGGTATAAATGAGTGCAGGCAAACGGCAGGATTCTGCATATAGCATTTATCAAATATCAGTATGCTGCCATGCTCCCATTCTATGACTATTAATGCCTTGATATGTAGTCCCCTTTGGGATTGTTATGGCCACGATGTGTAGAGACATGGTAAAAGACGAGAGACCAAACAAGCAGGGCAGATCAGCTGGTCGATAAACCCTCCACAGGTAATCTACTACGGCCTGCCTCGAATAGCTGACCCATACCTATTATCGCCCACTTCTTTGGAATGTCTTCATGTTTTTGAGCAGCTCACACTATGCCTGGCTGGTACCGCGCACACAGCGCACACTGTGCCTGGCTGGTACCGCGCACACAGCGCACACTGTGCCTGGCTGGTACCGAGCAGCGCACACTGTGCCTGGCTGGTACCGAGCAGCGCACACTGTGCCTGGCTGGTGCCGAGCACACAGCGCACACTGTGCCTGGCTGGTACCGAGCAGCGCACACTGTGCCTGGCTGGTACCGAGCAGCGCACACTGTGTCTGGCTGGTACCGAGCACACAGCGCACACTGTGCCTGGCTGGTACCGAGCACACAGCGCACACTGTGCCTGGCTGGTACCGAGCAGCGCACACTGTGCCTGGCTGGTACCGAGCAGCGCACACTGTGCCTGGCTGGTGCCGAGCACACAGCTCACACTGTGCCTGGCTGGTACCGAGCAGCTCACACTGTGCCTGGCTGGTACCGAGCACACAGCGCACACTGTGCCTGGCTGGTACCGAGCAGCTCACACTGTGCCTGGCTGGTGCCGAGCACACAGCGCACACTGTGCCTGGCTGGTGCCGAGCACACAGCTCACACTGTGCCTGGCTGGTACCGCGCACACAGCGCACACTGTGCCTGGCTGGTGCCGAGCACACAGCTCACACTGTGCCTGGCTGGTGCCGAGCACACAGCGCACACTGTGCCTGGCTGGTACCGAGCAGCGCACACTGTGACCTCCACATACAGACTCATTGGCAGCGGTCAGATTGGGCTGGCCTCGGCTCGACTCCAGCTCGTCTAGCTTTAACACGGTCATTGGCCTCCCACCTGCTTTGAGAATATAAATACCCTTCCCCTAAAGCACCTAAGGCTGGGAAGAAATTGCCAATTCCATGGTGCCTGCTTGGTTGTGAACAACTTCCCACTTTACCCCATGCACACCTCCTTCAACGCAAATACATGTGCTGAACCTAACCGTATGGACTTGGATCTTCTCGAGAAAAAAAGATGACATCCAGATTACTCACCAGACTAGCATGAATGGCACGCTAAGGTGAGGCACGGCGGTCTGATGATGATACAGTGTTGGTGCACAATATACACAATTGCTGGTGAAGCTCGGTCATATGACTGTCACCACAAACTCATTAGGTGGGTGGCGCTGTGTCGGCCTGTGGGCGTGCCATGGAGCAGGAAGTGCAGCATTTGTGTTAGGTGGGGCTAAAGGTCAATGGCACGGCCATCACCATCATGTCCCCACTTGGTGTTTTGACAGATAGGAGATAGCGGCGCTGGCTGACTACTTCCGGTTGGATGATTGCCCGGATGTTGCTAGTCCCCGAGGATTTAGCATCGTGCTGGTCTAGGGGTCCGCTAGAACTGATTTATACTTTGGGTAAAGCCAATCAGCAACAAAGTAAGTAGATCAATGTGGAGGATGTTATCTGTCCATTTTATCTTCTCACAACTATCACAACTTATGAAACACACATCGTTGTTGATCTCCGAAATCAATAGGCCATAGACCGGTCCCGGGAAGCCCAATCTGATTCACAGGGATGTGTAGAGCCTTCACGACTGGTTTGTAGGCCCATAAAGGATTGGTAGCTTGGTTTTATGGCCGGATATTGCTGCCAAGGCCAAATGAATTTCAGCCATTTTGCCGTGATTACTACCACTACATTTGGCTGCCATTATATTGATGTTGCTATGGCGTGACCCTTTGTTCTAAGTGGAATCTACGTCAGGCTAGAACTGCCTGTATCTACTTTTCATTGGATGTGGCATAATCGATTGTAATTTGACCATGACTGGAATCCTTAATTCTATCAATAATTAGAGTTGGCTAGCCACAAGCCATGAGCAATAGATCAGAGGGTTTTATTACAATCAGACTGTAGCTGATATGCCACATGGCTTGCGACGTGCATGCATGATGCAGATAATCCACTGACTATATTAAATAAAAGCTCAAGCCATTCACATGCCATTATTTCTGAAACGATAAACTGCCATGCTGTGTGAAGTGAACTGAATGTTTTTCCCTTCAGATTCGTTCAGATTTCATGAAGCAGGTGTCGGCTTTGTCAGTGGCTGTTATCAGCCATTTGACAGACGGTGACAATCACACAAAACTGAGCTCACGCTTGTTGCAATGGGTCTGACGTTGGCTGTCCTGAACTGGTCCTTTGACTGTTTATGGACTCAGGAAATACTCTTTGGTCCTTGTATATACCACCTGAGCGTCTCTCTTGTTCTGTGATGGACATATCGCACCCCAACAAGCTACCTTAATGATATATATAGGCGCTGGTCTTAAATAAATGCCAGTCTGAAACACGGGGGTATTCGAGACATATTCAAATGGATTAATGCAATATCGGATAAACACCGGAGATATTTCACCATTCAAAGTAATAAGCGCCGGTGTGCGTAAACATGTCAATATTAAGTACCAACATATACAAGATAGAACTTTTATACATGTAGAAGCTGCACACTCAGAAAGTCAGCGTCATTGTCGCTAAAACCACCCTCACCGGAACGTCAGGCACAGACGCTGACCTAACAATCCGAAAGGACAGGGCCAATATGTTATATAGTTTTGAAGCATTTATAAAATCCTTGATGTTGATAACATTCAATTCAGCTTCACATTATCTTATTTCATGACAATACCTGTAGCATTAACATTCTGTTGCTATTATATATGATTCACAATATGGACGGTTGAAGATATTTGCTCTTGTGTTGTCGCGACAAAAATGTCTAATATAGCTCTCTCAGCTTGTGTAAAACAATGGTCCTAATATGGGCATACGGGCCGGCTGACGGCAGTGCCGCCTGGTGTTAGTGCTGCTCGTATTGATCACCAGGGGCAGCAGTGTCATCCCCAATAAACCTGTAAAGGAGGCGTGAAAAGACGCCTTCCGCTGCTGCCTGACAGCCGCCTGGTGGTGACGTGGACGGTGACGTGTATTGGGGAGCTGACGGACACCCGGCCTCACACTCCAGCCTTACAAACAAGGTGACAAGATTGACCGGAAGCCTCCATTGCAGAGACAAGCATGTGCTGCATATAGTTCCTCTAGCAGTTTTATCCACTAGTTCAGTAGATATAGATTCAGCTCCAACAAGACAGAAATGCACACATACATTTTATGAGATTACAGTATATAGAAGGCCTACTTGATAAACAAGATGACCCAAGATTGAAGACCAGCAGGAATCGGCTGGCAGGCAGGCTTTAAAAGTGCGATGGTAGGGAATTGGAACTAATATTAGTTGATGTACTTTGATTAGTGAAGGCGCATGGTTGTGATCCGCTGGGTTCTGGAAAGCTACCTGCTCACAGCCACGTGAGGTCCGTAATTACTGAGGTCGTAGTGGGTATCAAAGAAACCGTATTACCCTAACAGGCCTCATTTCGGATCAGAGGGAAGACAATAGCTATAATTATGATAATAGCGTGAGTGCAGTGCAAAGACTGCCTGAGAGATGGTCCTCTGTTGGCGGCAAATTGGGTTACACCAATAGCAACATTGGTGCATTATTGTTGGAGGTGCTTCCCGGGTTGTGTTGGTGCAGATCACCATGTATCCTGTCCAACACCACATCAGAGTAACCCACAGTTTACTATGTGGACATCCATGTATTAATTTTAGCTTCATGTAAAATTTGAAATTTGACGGCCATGTATCCATCTGTGACTACATTATGTCAACCTATGTGCGGCAGAGACTGCGTTCCGGACCACCACATCAGTCCCAACAAGGCGGTGTACAAGCCAATGGGCCAAAATTGCCCACATGTCATATGTAATAAGGATTGAAATATGTCACTTTATGTAAACCATTTGATTAAAATATGTGTGCTGAAAATTGTAAGCGAGAGATATGTAAGTTGGTGTGTGAAGCGGATAGAAAAGCAGTAAAGTAGTACCCTTTTCTGCACTGAAAATGATAAATCTCAAGTAGGTTTTATTAACTTTTTTTAACAACCATTAGCGAAAAACATGTGCCCAAAGCACATATCCTATCTTAGCGTTTTGCTGCTAACGCTCAGCTAAAAGTTAGTGCTGCCTTGGATTGTCTGAAATTATTAGTAAAAGTTATTAGTAAATAGTTAGAAATGGTCTTCCAGTGTACATCTGTTGTCAATCCGTAGCAGCAGCACATGGCCCTGGCTAATATGAAACATCCACAGCATGAGCTACCTGTGCAATGGTAACTCCAACAATTACCGCTCTCTAGAAATGGCCTTATATAGACTTGAGTCTTTGGTAGAATGTAAGTCAGAAGAGGCAAGAGGCGCATGTCAACCGCCCCCCTCACTCACCCCATGCCTACTGAGGCAAGAGGCGCATGTCAACCGCCCCCCTCACTCACCCCATGCCTGCTGCGGCAAGAGGCGCACGTCAACCGCCCCCCTCACTCACCCCATGCCTGCTGCGGCAAGAGGCGCACGTCAACCGCCCCCCTCACTCACCCCATGCCTGCTGCGGCAAGAGGCGCACGTCAACCGCCCCCCTCACTCACCCCATGCCTGCTGCGGCAAGAGGCGCACGTCAACCGCCCCCCTCACTCACCGTGTGCCTACTGCGGCAAGGGTGATTGAGGGGGTGGTTGACGTGCGCCTCTTGCGGCAGCAGGCACAGGATGAGCCACCCCCTCACTTTACCCAGTGTCCTTTCTCAAGGCGCTTCTTTCAGGATGTTAAATCTCAAAACCGGATTGCTGCCATAATGTCTCTATCCGGCGTCAAAAAAAGTAAATTCGATGAGACACGTTGAGAGGGCATGACAAGGAGCTGGTGGCACCAGGCTTAGGGTTGTCGGTGGTGGTAAGGGGTGGTTATTAGGGGATGTAGTTTCGACGTAGGGAGGAAGGTAACAACACATCAGTACGAAGGGGAGAAGTGCTTTTATTCACAACCACTACATACAGAGATAATTGTGAATGTCATCCTCATCATGGACATTGTCTCCAGAACACCTGTTTTTCCATAGTTAGGCATCTGTACCAGTTATTACAATTTCTGTAAGGAAATGAGAAATACCGGGTGAATTTCCTTCTGGTAAGATTGGATAATCTCATTGGTGGATAACCTCTCTAGAACACATTTTCCAAAAGGATTTTTCAGTGCCTGTTGATGGTTTTAGGATGCTGCAAGGTTTAATGGCAGGGGTTGTCTCTGCAAGGCTGACCATTTAAGATGAATTGTAACTTTAATTAACAAAGATCAATATACTAAGCTGACAGGACAGCTGCTTTCATCTTTAGCTGAGGAAACCGCCCAGGGTCCTGTGCTGCAATCGGCAACAGTTTGATGCATGTGTATATAATTCATAGTGCGGCGAGGCTAGAAGGCCCTGCCTGTCACCCACTCGTCCATGCCTTACTTGTGCAGCCTCAGGGCAGCTCAATCACTGTCAGCCCCGCCCGGCGCCTGCCATAACCCATTTTACACTGCATGGAGGCATTTTTGCCAAAGTTAATGGTGCGTTTGTAATCCAATATTGCTGCCTTAACAGGCCCATATAGCACGCGTTATCGTCACTGCTTATCTGGATTCCTATCAGTAGATTTATTTGTAGAGAACACAGCAGAGTGTGTATCATCTCGTCCTCGGGCATTCTATGGCATTATGGACCTTTCGACCTGAATCTATACAGATATGCCCTTTTACCATAGAGCTTTTGCTCTCCCAGAACAACTGCAAAACTACATTCCTATCACAACACTGATGTATAAGATGTCTTTTGCAATAACTCATAATCAGGTAAAACGTAACTACATATTTACTCTTGAAGCCCAAAATGGTGTTTCTATATATTGCAGTTCTTGATGAAGTGCTTTGTACATAGGGGAACAATATGTCGGGGAGCCTCCACCATTCTGTGACAGGCACTGTGGTTGTAGCTCTGTGGGCTGCCATTGTTTTAGAGGGTACTTCTTGCTGCCCCCACAGGAGGATCACCATATCCATGTAACTACCGCTACTTTAGCTGGGATCTATATAGGGTCGTCGGGGTTTAAGCCACATTCTACAACCGTTAATGAGGACCCAAGTCATAACTTCACGGCCCTATCTTTCCCCAACGGAGGAAAAAATCCATGCCTAGAGGAAATGGGAGTAAAGTACTCTTCAAGCTATAATTACGTTTTTAAGCTCAAGCGATGCAGTATAATGCAAAAAGTTGTATTATTGCACTCAACAACACGAGCCGATGAATAGCTTTTATGAGTAGCTTATTGTAGATAAAGATCCCTCACACCAATGGATGAATATGGCTTCTTGCTATATCAACAATCAACGTATGTGTCCTACTGTACTGTATGTGTGTGTGTGCCTGTTAATGTCCCCCGTCTCCATATACTAGGGGAGAGAGGGGCACGTAGACCACCTGGGCACATTGCACCACTCTCTCTGTTTGCTATTCCTTTGGGAATTTTCCAGCAGTTTTCTTACCACATCACCCCTTTTTATAGACAGTTCAGAGCAGCAGCATCATGTTTGGTTTGGAATGCCGGGGGGAAAACTAGACAACATTAAAAGATTTATGCCCTTTAAAGTAGATATTTGCAATTGTTGAACTTTTGTTCTCATGTCATAGAAAAACATAGCTGGCCTAAGATCTTTATACAGGTCAAAGTATACATCTCAATGCTTGAGTAGAACCTGATTTTGCTCCTGAGTGTGTTATGTAATCTGAATTACATCAACCTTATCTACAATCTTTGGCATGAGGCACATTGAACTCCAAAAGATGGGGCACCTTGAACCTTGCTCAAGGTGCCCTAACCTCTGCCTTGAGGGAAGGGTTCCATTATTTAACACAATGCACCTGATGCATAGAGGGACAAGGTATCACTGCTCCTCACCAGAGGGCAGCCTAACCTTTTCAGCTTGTAGGTGAGAGATGAGAAGATATTACTCAGTTCAACCTCCAGGTCTACCATAGCATAACCTAATAAGTGGGCCCTCATATTTATAAACCCATAGTTTATCAGAATTAGGGAAACACACTCAAAGAAGTTACAATTTATGCTAAAATACATAATTTGCTGATTGTGGTAATATATTCTTTTGTAGCATATATATATATTCAGAGTGTCTTTTTTCCTCGATGTATCATTTTTCAGAAGCAGGACAGCCTGTTACATCATAGAAGAATGCAATAAAAGATTTATATAGACCTTGAAAATAACAGCAATCCTCTTAAGATGGTTTATATTGACCTATAGGGAAACCTGTAAAGCACCACCCCTGTCACTACTCTTGAAACTATAATTGACTGACTTGTGTGCATTAGATCAGTGTTTTTTTTACATTCAGTCCTATGTGAAAGTATCAACGGCAAATAATTCCACCAAAACTTTCAATAATTTATCAATATTACTGATTGTTTGAACTATTTAATATGAGTGGTTCAATGTGCCTCAGTGGGTGGGTCAACCTGCCCAGGGCATGGGGCACATTGAACCACCCAAAGATTTAATTTTCAAAAAATCAAAAGAAATATAAAAAATTACCATACTTGCTTTGCCATAGGTCAGCATATAGTGCAAGGATATAAGGTAGCTGCTAGATGTAACATCAAAGTTAACATGACCTTGATAAGGTCAGGAAAAAAATAACTGTGCAGAAGTGGTTCAACGTGCCCTTCTCTCCCCTACTTACATGTGTGCGTCCTACTATACTGTGTGTGTGCCTGTTAATGTCCCCAATCTCCATGTACTACTTACATGTGTGCGTCCTACTATACTGTGTGTGCCTGTTAATGTCCCCCATCCCCATGTACTACTTACATGTGGGCGTCCTGCTGTAGTGTGTGTGTGCCTGTTAATGTCCCCCATCCCCATGTACTACTTACATGTGGGCGTCCTACTGTAGTGTGTGTGTGTGCCTGTTAATGTCCCCCATCCCCATGTACTACTTACATGTGGGCGTCCTACTGTAGTGTGTGTGTGCGTGTGCGTGTGTTAATGCCCCCCTTCTCCATGTACTACTTACATGCGTGTATCCTACTGTAGAGTGCCCCGTCCTCATGTCCTACTTACAAAGTTACATGTATGTGTCCTATTGTAGTGTGGGGGTGACTATAGCTAGTTACAGCAGGTCACTGGGACGTGTCCGCCTCCGTCACGTATAACCCACATATATATAAAACTCAGTCTAAAACTAAAACAATCACTTCCGTTAGCGGTGTATCACTAGAATGGTAAGGCTAACGAGGTTGTTGTGGGTTTGGCCAAAATTTGGACAAAATTTAATCCCAAAGTTATCTTTTGTTGTGCAATGTGGTTTGAGACCCATAACCCTGAATCCCCATAACTCGGCCGCTCCGTCCAGGCACCATCCACGTCCTTTAAACCCGGAGACCTTACTGCACGCACAGTAACAGTCAGAGTGCAGTCGGGACAGGTACTCAGCCCCATATATAGGGGCGCTGGGGGTTTAAGGAGTCACCTACATGGATTACCATAGTTGTATGGTGTTTGACCGTGCCGGTAATAGTGTGTACCGGTGTACATGCGGTACACCTTGGCCGCGGCCCGGGCTGTACCACATGTGCACCGACTGCAGTCCCGGCTGCAGTCTCGCCGCATCACAGCCTCCTTGGGATTCGTAGATTAAGCGATGTCAAGTCGGGATGATCGGGTTCTACGAGGTCTGATAGATGGTAGTCATTACAGCCTAATCCCCGGCACCCAGGCCCCTCTGACCCGGCCTGCACGGTGTACCCTCCCCCGGCCATACCTCACCGGGCTGCCCAGCCCTCCACAGGCCCCTTGTCGCCGCTCCAGGTAGGAAATGGTGGTCAGAGGTGCCCATTGCCGGGCTGAGTGACCGCCGCCGCCTCCCCGCACACACAGAAGGCTGTGTCTCACGACCTTGGGCCAATGTTTTCATCTCTGACCGGGTGCCAGCTCTGACCGGGTGCTAGCTCTGACCGGGTGCCAGCTCTGACCGGCCTGAATAAAAACGGGTTATTTAGGGCAGATGATGATTAAAATGGGCAACTAATTACTAGGTTAAAGGGTTATAATATCCAATAATCTTTTCAGCCAAATTCTATCTACATCTGCCCTAAATAACCCGTTTTTATTCAGGCCGGTCAGAGCTGGCACCCGGTCAGAGCTGGCACCCGGTCAGAGCTGGCACCCGGTCAGAGACGAAAACATTGGCCCAAGGTCGTGAGACACAGCCAGAATGGGGCATTACCGACAGGCACCTCAGGAGGCCACACTGGGGGCTGCGGGGGTAAATGAAGTCTGGACTGACACTTGTCATGAATCACACGGCGCATCTCGGCTCTAACACGTTTCTGCCACACCGTACATAATAGGGCGTAGGGGGCAGGGTTATGTCCTACAGTAAATTGTACATCGTAAGATACAGACACACCTTCTTGGCCAAACTCCACAGTACGATTTAGGTGAGAAATACCCTGCGTTTCAGGGGATTTAAGATATTTTGGCGATATGGAAGGACCTGCTGGTCTAGTGCCAGGACATATCAGCTAAAAAAACCTTACCTAACTAAGTATTGCAATTTAGATAGAGTCAAATATCAAAACATTTAGATACTTCATGCTGAATACCCTGAGAATCCCTGCGATTTAGGTCGGAAAAACTCTGCGTTTATGAAAAGTAAAGACATCTTGGCAATATCCAAGAGCCTACTGCTCTATTGCAAGGCATTATCGGCTAAGGGCCTTGCCTGAGTATTGCGATTTAGATAAAGTCAAATATCAAAACATTTAGATATTTCCTGCTGAAAACCCTAGAAGTCTCTGCGGTTTACAATATTGCAAAGACATAGTTGATACAGGGGGGTCACTCCAGATATATTATGTAGAGTATTTGAGAGGAAATAATCAACCAAAATGAAACAGTGGGGTGACTCCCCCCAACTACAGCCTGTAGCCATGTCAAACCGCAGAGATGCAACCTTGATTTTAAGCCATAGTGTAGCTTGAGATAGGCAAAGTTGTTCTGAGAAACCTTGCTGATTGTGCTTTATTCAGCCTTTCAAAAGACCACTATGTACAAATTGCAACAAATCAGTCAGAATTGCAGAGGGTTCCTGCTGATAAATCGTAAGAGTGGAGCTTGAAATATGCAAAGGTACACAGAGAGAAGAAACAGCGTCAAAGGGGAGTCCAGGTTGCCTCCAGAATAACTCCCAACCTTAGGGGAGCCAAGGTCGCCTAAGGGAGCCTAGATGACTCTCTGGCTGGCCTAAGGGAGTCACCTGGGGGAGTCATATGACCCTGAGAGCTATATGACTCCCCCAGGTGACTCCTTTTGGGTCAAGCAGAGAGTCACCTAGGCTCGCTTAGGCGACCTGGACTCCCTTAGAGAGGGGAGTCATTCTGGAGGCAACCTGGACTCCCTTTTGACGCTGTTTCTTTTCTCTGTGTATGCTGAGTACCTTTGCTGTTCTCCATATAAGCAATAGCTTGATCTTCCTATTGTACCAAACCGCAGAGGTTTTAGGCATTTAAATCGTACTGTGGAGTTTGGTCAATACAAAAACTATACCCCCTCCCGACCGAGACCTTGCCCCTCTCCCGACATAATGATAAGTTGGTGGTTCATATGCCTCTGAGTTGTATTTGTCCTATTCAATTAGACTAATAGCATAATAATGGAACTGATCAATATGTTATTGTCTTTGTGTTTCGTAGATTAGTACACTTATCACTGCCCCGGTATAGGCCTCACTGTGTGTCAGAGACGGGGTGAGAACTAGATAGCAGAGGTTTGCCAGGAGGAGGTTGTTGTACCTATATGTGGAGGGCGTGACTATAAGCAGCCCATCATACATGCCGGGGTAACACAGGGATGACCGTCTCGTGTAATTAGCGTGGTGTCAGTTACAATTAGTGCCACGTGAGGACTTGTGCTTCCAGGCGGTACCCGCCCTGAGATGGGAGGCTTTAGGCCGTGTCACCGCTGCTCCCGGGAACCAGCCGTCATCGGCAGGGTGCTTCCCTCTAGCGGTGAGTCGGCGCATTAACTGGGGGCCCTGGATTACCGGTCGATGTAAACTGGTTGGGAAACACCATTAGGCGGTATTAAGTCCTAGACGGGCTTCAGCAGGCAGCCAGTGGCCATGTCTGCATGCGGGTCGGGTGGGGGCAGGGCTGTGGGAGTGGAGGATGGAGGGGGGTATATATATATGGGATCTAAATCGCTCACCGGGAGGGACAAATAGCTTTGGTTCCATGGGACAAACACAGCTGAAAATAAAAGCATCATTGCTTACATACGAAGAAGTACTCTTCACATATAGCACAACGATAAATGGTTGTACTATATATGGGTGTACAGATGATTAACTGTATATCCATTTCCCCACAAACAGAGAATATGTACCCCTACTCCTACAGCCCTTGTAAGCTATTCCTCACTAGCGGGAGCCACAGTGTGGGAGCAGTTAGAACTACCAGTTTGCTGGGACTGGTTGCAGAGATGTCTGAAATATTGGGTTGGAGGGGCTCAACCTCTGAGGGGGAGAGTGAAGCAATATTTACACTGAGCCTCTACATGTAACTTGGATTATTCTCATGAAGACAGATAGCCATCCCGCTAGCTCAGTCAGCAGAGCATTGGACTGACAATCTGTAGATAGCAAGTTCAATCCCCTTAAAATACATAGAAACGTGCAGCACATGTTCAGCAGCACATCAATCTTAACAACAATGTGCTGCTAAAACATGCTGCATGTTACGGGATTCGAACCCACATGCACCAAACGTAATTTAATATGCAATAAACATAACATATACATTAATTTACGTTATTTAACATTAACGGGGGTGCATTCTCTTGACCACGCACACCAGACTTGCGCACATAGGCACAAGGAAGGGGGCACACACTGGGTACCTTCACAATGCTAAACCGACGGATTTACCTCAGTGGATTCACCCCTTACTACCACAGACAGACAGGCAGTAGCAGTCACTGGCAGAGGCTCAAACACAATGATAATGGTTTCAAATAGGGGCATGTTAATATATACATGGTTGATCTAGTGCATTGTATATATTGTAAACCTCAAGTAAAGTTAGGTTATTATTTTCTAGTGATGGAATTATTATTTAAATCAATCCCTTAAACTTACCTTTTCTGAGAATAATTACTACTTTAGATACGCCACTATTGTGGAAAGATGACTACTGCTGCAGGTGATTTTTATTTTTCTACATTGTGCACAAGTGTATAGTTGTTCTATATTTCAAACATAAAGAATATCTGGTGGTGGGATCTCTTTTATTTTTAATGAAATATCAAGAAAGTGTGTTTTCTCCCTGTGGTTATTGGACTTTGATGTTCAAAATAATAACCTTTCACCATAAATATCTTTATAGCTATATGTTTCATTAAAAGTCCTGATATATATGATGTGATTGGTATACATATTAGGCTTAGACACAAATGTGCACATCATAAATTTGTATGTTATAGTCATTTTAATAATTTGCCAAAAGTAGCTCATGAGCCACTGCTCTGCTCTGGTTATTTCAACTGCAAGGTCCCGTTTTTTTTCTCACTTTTATATAGTAAATGCATGTACAAACAAGGTGCTGTAACCCTGGAAAAATCTAGTGGTGGGAAATAAAGAGGATGCATACCCTTTAAATAACCTAAATTAACATATATCATGTCTTCTTGTAAATATACGATTGTTTTATGCTTAACCAAACAAAAGTGTAGTCCCTAGAGGGAATCGAGTCCTCTATCTATCGAACCAGAGTCCAGTGTCCTCCTACCTGAGCCATAGTGGCGTGGTTGATTGATATCATGAGAAAGGCCTACTAATTGATGTGCCCACTTTTCCCTCTCCAAGCAGAGCTTTAGCACCTTAATCTCGTCTATTGATGTTACTCTACATGGAGGGAGCACAAAAAGTCCCTAAAATACAAAATATGTGTGCTCTCAAATTGCGGACTCACTAAGTAGCACTCCGTGACTTTCTATGCATATTCATATATAAGAATTTATTACATTTCTCTGTCCATTTTAAAACCTCAGTGTCGCCCATGTCAATTTTCGAACCCCTGTGTTAACCCTGTTTGATTTGCCTAATGCATACATCTTGATACTTCCAACTCTGTAGCAATGTGGGGTTTTCAGAGACAGAAAAATAAACCATACCGCCCCGTTTAAGTGACCAGATTCAAATAATTGCTCGTCTTGTACACTTATATGCACTAATTGTGGATATTGAGTAAGCGCTTGTCGTGTATAAGCACCGAGGGTAATCAGGCATCCACTTGAAAGCCTAAGCGCCGGGGCGCTAATACATGCAGGAGGGCATGGTGGCCCTATTTGATAAAAGTAAGCTCAGTGAACCTCCAGACATCTACACTGGTTGAAGAGTTCCCCCCAATATGCCAACATCATCAATCTTCACCACCCGATATATTTTGGCCAACTCCATTTCACGGTGGAGGGCCCATTGACAACCCAATTTTCGAACTAGTCAAGCCCCACTCCACCTATCTAATTCTGGCTCGGTGGTCTATTAGTATATACTAGGAAAAGGGATGACTATCCACATCATGAATTTATTGCAGATTTGTAGGGAAAGGGTAGCAATGTACGAAGCAATGACCAATGGTGTATATCAGCTGTAGGGCTAATTGAATATGGTGCTAAATGGAAGTTCAGGAATTGAATCATTGGAATTGAGGCGGCCAATTACAGCAGAATGTACCTAAATAAGCCGCGCACCTTATATATCATTTTCAGCTTTGTAGAAGGTACTATGGATACATGAGCCCATTAGAAAGGAAATGAAATCGGAGATGGTCACGTGGGTATGGAAGGATCTTTAGCTTAATATTTCAGCTGATTAGTCACATAACGAGCCTCGTGTAAATGTCAGTCAGCGGTCAGGTGACTCCAGTGGTTACGTGCTTCACATTAGCACTGGCGAATTAGACCCCCCCCCCCGTTTTTCTTCTTTTTTTTGGGGGGGGGTCAACTTTTCCAAATGTAAAATTAGAGGACCGCGCCCCCCGTTATTGAAAATCCTGCATCCGCCACAGTGACTGGCACATTGCCCCTGCTTGCATAACATCAAATCATATATTTCGATTTGTATACACTGATATCAATGGACCTTAACATGTTAGTCACTACAGACTACATTTCTATAGTCACATGAATGTAGCAAAAACGACTACACCAAGTTAGTCACCTATGTCTATAGTAAGTTAGTCATATAGTCAACCTATAGTCAGCCATTAAATCGGCTGATTTGGGCTATATAGTCAAGTGACTATGAATTTAATGGTTTCATGGTCTAAAGTAGTCACTATGACTAATAGATATAGTCAATCATGAGAAATAAGGGAAACTTAAGTACTGAAGGCAGGTCAAGGTTCAGCAGGGTAGACATGGCTACGATAAAGCAGGGCAGGGGACAGGCTAGGATAAGGCAGGGCAGGGACAGGCTAGGATGAGGTAGGGCAGGGGCCAGGCAAGGATGAGGCAGGGCAGGGGACAGGCTAAGATAAGGCAGGGCAGGGGACAGGCTAGGATAAAGCAGGGCAGAGACAGGCTAGGATAAGGCAGTGCAGGGGACAAGCTAGGATAAGGCAAGGCAGGGGACAAGCTAGGATAAGGCAGAGCAGGTGACAGGCTAGGATAAGGCAGAGCAGGTGACAGGCTAGGATAAGGCAGGCCAGGAGACAAGCTAAGATAAGGCAAGGCAGGGGATATGCTAGGATAAGGCAGAGCATATGACAGGCCAGGATAAGGCAGGCCAGCAGAGAAGCTAGGATAAGGCAGGGTAAGGGACAGGCTAGGATAAAGCAGAGCAGGTGACAGGCTAGGATAAGGCAGGCCAGGGGACAGGCTAGGATAAAGCAAGGCAGAGACAGGCTAGGATAAGGCAGTGCAGGGGACAGGTTAGGATGAGGCAGGGCAGGGGACAGGTTAGGATGAGGCAGGGCAGGGGACAGGCTAGGATAAGGCAGTGCAGGGGACAGGCTAGGATAAGGCAGAGCATATGACAGGCCAGGATAAGGCAGGCCAGGGGACAGGCTAGGATAAAGCAGGGCAGAGACAGGCTAGGATGAGGCAGTGCAGGGGACAGGCTAGGATAAGGCAAGCCAGGGGACAGGCTAGGATGAGGCAAGGCAGAGGACAGGCTAGGATAAGGCAGAGCAGATGACAGGCCAGGATAAGGCAGGCCAGAGGACAAGCTAGGATAAGGCAGGGCAGGGGACAGGCTAGGATAAAGCAGGACAGGGACAAGCTAGGGTGAGGCAGGGCAGGGGACAGGCTAGGATAAAGCAGGGCAGGGGACAGGCTAGTAGGATAGGGCAGGGCAGGGCAGGGACAGGCTAGGGTGAGGCAGGGCAGGGGACAGTCTAGGATAAGGCAGGGCTGGTGACAGGCTAGGATAAGGCAAGGCAAGGGACAAGCCATGATAAGGCAGAGCAGGTGACAAGCTAGGATAAGGCAAGGCAAGGGACAGGCCAGGATAAGGCAGAGCAGGTGACAGGCCAGGATAAAGCAGGGCAGGGACAGGCTAGGATAAGGCAGGGCAGGGGACATGCTAGGATAGGGCATGGACCGGCTAGGATGAGGCAGGGCAGGGGACAGGCTAGGAAAAGGCAGGGCAGGTGACAGGCTAGGATGAGGCAGGCCAGGGGAAAAGCTAGGATAAGGCAGGCCAGGGGACAGGCTAGGATAAGACAGGCCAGGGGACAGGCTAGGATAAGGCAGAGGAGGTGACAGGCTCATGTGTAGGTCTATCATGCTCTGTCAGTCTAGACATACACTGTTCATGTATTTCTATGTTTTCAAAATTGGAACAAAGTACCATGATAACTCTATCAAACATGAGAAGTCATGCACTCTATAACATCTTAAGTTGTCATATTCAACTGTAACATAACATATAACAAGCAGGGATATCCATAGAACAGTGGTTTAGGAGAGGATGTGCCTACCTGAAGTCCATGGACCATTCAAATTTGAATCCTAACTGTTTCCTGTGCACACATTCCTGTGACATCATCAATTTGTGTGATCCACATATAGTCACTCCTGACTATCTTTATGACTAATATGTGACTAAGTTGTATAGTCCCCTGACTACGGGGGTCAAAATATGATGGTATAGTCAGTACTGACTATAGGTTTTATTATCAGTGTACTTCATATAGTAGGGGGGCAACTGTATTTCCGTGGGAATTTCGTGGTCATTGCAGTTTCTCAATTGATATCTATGGTTTCAAATGTGCTTAAAAAGATAGGATACCGCTCCATTTTTTATTTCTACTAATTTAGCTATTTTTAGGCTTATTAGGTTAATTAGGGTAATTACAGCTTAATAGGGCTCTGTCTCTCAAAGAAATATAGCTATCAATTTCCCAACAACACCTACTTCCCCCTAATTCAAGTATAGGGAATCTTGTGGTGAGGTTTATTTTTCTGTATTTCTTATGGTTGCCTAGCAACAGGCACATTTTGCTACTTTTCTGTAGTAACAGTTCAAAATACAGTTGCATTACAATGTTATGAAGATCATATTGCAATATTCTAAGGCAAATATATCACATGATGTACATCTATATATGTATTGCCCAAAGCTTGCTTAGAAACAGCATATTTTGCTATCTTAACTGTGACCACACAAAATGGAGTTATACATGGCATCTTACACATATTGGAAATCCTGACAATAATACACTACAAGTAAAGGTTCAAACAGTGGCTAACCTCCCCTCTAGTATGGCCTGAGATAATGGTTTATTACTGTTGTGTTTGTTTTTATTCAGTTATTGCAATTCAATGTACATACAAGATATTGTAGTAACCTCTATACTTGGGGTAGTAGGCTTGCACTAGGGACAGTCGGGGAGCCATTCAAGTATCTTACTACTGGTAACTGCATGTAAGCATCATATGTCCAGCTACTCTCCCAAAGAACGTACACAGGTGGTTGTGCAGTTAAAGAGCCATCTTTATTCAGGTGTTGTAAAGTAACAGTTACAGACGATCACAGCCACACTCAGCGTATATAGACTTCTACAGATAGTCTGGCAGGACCTGAACCAGGTACTTCTAACCAATGGGGGGATGATCCATGTAGGGGGCAAGGCTGGTCCTAGTTTCTGTCAGTGGGAGTCTTGTACAGCAGCAAGACCTTATGGCCCTCTGTGAGTACCCTCTTAGGTCTGAGCTTCCAGTGGGAACTGCCAGTGACCGGCAGTGGCCTGCCTTCTATAGCAGGCCACCGATGGTAGCCACCTCTGGTTGCTCGGGCCGGATGGGATTCATCTGGGCCGAGCAATCAAGGGAAACTATGCAGTTAGAATTGCAGCCAGCCTGAGTAGGTAACTGGGCCAGGTAAGTTAACTGGGCCGGGCCGAGCCTTAGCCGGGCCAAGCTGGTGGTCCTTGGAGAGGGTATAGTATAATGGTGAATAATGGTACTTCACCACAATATCTACTGTTATCCACATATTCCTTGATAATAATACTTAGGGACTGGGGACCAGATGATAGGATGATGTGATACCTTGTTACAATTTTGGGAGAAATTATGACAGCAATTTCAATATAAACAAGTCATAATTAGTTGAAAGCAAAATATAGAGGTATACTAAACAGGTACTATACGCTTAGATTGTGTTTCATAAGACCAAACAATCACAAAGTACTGTCGACCCTTGGATCCTCAAATATCTGCCATCGCCAGAATAATATGTATGTTCGAGGTTTTGATCTATTCGGGGAAGTGAGGGCTTGTGGATCCAAGGGTCAACTGTAGTTATGTATGGATCTTTTTAGCGCTCTCTTAAATTCATCAGCATTTCCAGACAATCTTATTACAGTGTTAATACAATTCCAATTATGAAAAGTTGCATTTGATGGAGACTGACAGAGAGGAATAGTATGTACAGTTCATGCTATAGCTTACCTAGTGTAGAATAAACAACAGTATCAGTAGCAGAGGGGACTCTAAAATATTATGCACAGGTGTGGCCTTAGTCTTTTTTAATTGCCTTGGTGTGTCCTTGAATTCTACTTGTGGTATTTAATAAGATAATGTGAGATCTATGGTCCATAGGCTATAACATGGGGGACCTGGGTTATGTGTACCAACTCATTATTACAAGCCATAAGACCACAGATACATTAAGGTAATCATGTATCTCAGTAGGGTCTAGGGTGAAATCCCGTGTTAAAGGGGTAGAATTTGTTGGTGTACATACAAGTTGAATTCTTGCTGAGAGGACTCTTATATGACATACATATATAGAGGTGCTAATTTGTATTGCCCTAAAGGGGGTCATGTTTGAAGTTTGGGCTGGTAGGAGTCATCAGGGGGTGAGGTGGTGGTGGGAGCAGCTCCCTAAACTCACCAACATCCAGACAGTAGCAAAGGAATAGCCAGATTTCAAAATTATGACAGTTGTGAAAATGATGAACTGAATTTCAGAATGTTTTACTTGAGGAATATATATAGATTTTACCTAGATCTATAGATCAGATATGCTGACAGATGTACCTTTTCTGGGAATAGATTCTCAATAAAGACATAGATATTCAGGATAATTTGTAATGTTTACCAGAGCTCTTTACCCTAGGCCAAAAAAAAGAAAAAGAAAAAAAGGTTTGTTTCAGGTCACCCGACCGACCCTACCAAAACAGGGCCGACCCTGCGTTTTTTATGCAATTTTGAAGAAATGTTTGTATTTTTACCATTTTTAAGACAATTTTAGGATCTTCGGAGAGGCCGGCTAGTACTTTCATGTTTGAAAAAAAGTTTTAAAAAAAAGAATCCGACCTACCGACCCTACATTTTCTTACCATGTTACCTGAAACAAACCTCTTTTTTTAATTAGCCACAGAACACAGCAAGTATGACAATGAGTACTTTATTGCCTGTGCATTTGTCAGCTCACATCATCCAACTTTAAATAACTTCCGGCTTTGTGTTCCAATCTTAAACTGTCCTTGGTGCCGGTGCAGCTGCTTATATGTAGACACGCTCAACCAGTACCTTTTTCCATCACAAGGGCTGCAAATGGGACTGGTGGAACTGCTATATTTAGATTTTTGTTACTTCCTGTCAGGTTGTGCACAAGAATTGGTGTACAGGATTTGATTGGTCAACTCCTAAGGGCAAGTTAGTGAAACACGTTTTTTATATGAGTTTGCCCTGTTATAGAGTCGGGGCCTGAGACTGCTTATATAGAGAACTGCACCGGACACTGGGACTCCTGGTGCCCCCTAGTGGCAATTACCCACACTCCGCGCTCCACACCAGTCAGCTAACATGTCGGGGTCAGTGGCTCCTCCGAGGCACACATCCTTGTGTCCTCGTCGGTTCTAGCCAAACTCCACAGTACAATTTATGGGCTTGAAATCCCTGCGGTTTGATACAACAACAAAGTAACTCTATTGCTATAGCACAATTAGCAAGGTTTGAATTTTTGAATTGAATTGAATTTGTTTATTGATCGGAATCGTTCTGCAGCAGAACGTTTTTCATCGATCACAAGAAGTAAGTACATGCTTTCTTTGGGTCCAACAATGCACAAAGGGTATCATAATTAGACAATAATATCATGTGGTGTGATTAATGAGGCACACATTATTTTCATGATAATAATAAGAGCTACAAGTGTATTTAAGCCGGGTCGAGCAAAGGCAATTGCTCTACTGCATGTTTAAAGCGGCGCCTAGTAGCGAGCTTCTGGGTTTCTACCTTTAATGTATCCCATAATGAGACCCCTCTATAGTAAGGAGACTTTTGATAGAAGCTAGTTTTAGCTCGTCTTTTTTCAAAGCGTATTTTCAAGTCTCCTCTGGTTCGGACAATAGCCTGCTCTAGAGCCTCACCACCATGCGCCTTCTTCCACATCAGCATGAGCAACTGTATTTTGCGACGCCGGGCGAGCAATTCAATGTCACAGTCTTTATGTAGATTAAATATACTTATACTGCGTATGCCCCTGCCTAGGCAGACTCGCAAGGCCTGGTTCTGTAACCTTTGTATCTTTACAAGTTCCCCTGCATGCGCGCTACCTGTGTAAAAGGAGCAATATTCTAAACTAGGAAGCATCATGACTTTATAAACTTTTAAACTAGCTTTAGTGGGCAATTTTTTACTAAGGTTACGTAATTTAAATAACTTGTTTCCAAAGCACTTCTTCATTCTGTTCATTTGCGGGGTCAGGCTTAATCTGCTGTCCAACTCGATACCTAGGTAGGGATACACAGCACATGTAGGCAGCACTGCCCCGTTTATGTTAATGACAGGATTCCCAGCATTAGACACCTTTCCCTCCGAGCCGAAAAACATACCCATACTCTTTTGGGTATTAATAGTCAGGGAGTTCAGATTGCACCAATCACCCACTCTGTTTAAACCGTCTTGGAGGAGCTGTGTGGCCACGGCCGGGTTAGTGTCAGAAACATAAATTATAACATCATCTGCATACATGGTTATCTTGCAATTTTCAACGCATAGGGGGAGGTCATTTATAAAGAGGATAAACAGTAAAGGGCCTAAAATTGAGCCTTGTGGGACCCCAAAGGCCACGCCTGACTGATCCGACTTGGTGTTGTTCGCTATAGTGCAGTGTGACCGATGGGCAAGGTATTCCATCAACCATTTTTCCAGTTTTCTGCCTTTGTTTAGGGATACTATTTTCTTTTTTAAAGTGGGGTGGTGGACACTGTCAAAAGCTTTACAGAAGTCGATGAAGCAGGCAGCTGTTATTTATCTGTCATCTCTTGCTGCATATAAGTCTTTTAATACGTTGAAAATTGAGTCACCAGTACTCTTTTCCTTACGGAAACCAAATTGCGTTTTACATAAAATTGCCTCGTTCTCCAAGTGGGCGGACGGCACCTTGTGTATAACCTTTTCTAGCAGCTTTCCTGGTAAGGGAAGCAGGGTTATAGGCCTCCAGTTCTTAATATTACTAAGATTTCCCTTTTTTGGGATGGGGATTAGAGTCCCACATTACCAGACGCTCGGGAAAATGCCTTCATTGACAGAGTTCCTAAAGATAATGGTTAGTTCGGGCACTAGGAAAGTCAGTGCATCCTTTAGAACCTTAGAATTAATGCCATTGAGCCCACTAGATTTGTCTATGCTTATTTTCTTAACTAAGTCCCTTACAATATCCTCACTTAATAAATCATTTATATCTAGTACAGGTTCGTCCTCGTCCCGGCCGAGATCTGGTTTGGGGTAGAGAATACCGGAGGGAGGCAGCTTACTGAATAAATCATTACCTATATTTGAAAAGTACTCATTGATATAGGCTGCAGTTTTATCCACAGGTATGACTTCCCCTGTCAACTCATTAATGAGCTGAATAGTTAAGTTTTTGGTAGCCGGATTAACAAGAGAATTTATTTCCCTCCAGAACTTGACCGTGTCACCTTCAGATTCCTCCAACATTTGGATCACAAAGGCTCCCTGGGCATTCTCCAGCTGGCGGTGGATTCTATTTTTTAATCCTATTGACCTGCTTTAATAACCCATTACTATTAGTGTTTCGCATCTCAAGTATCATGTCATGCCTGTCATTTATTAACTCAATGGTTTCCTGGCTGACCCATGGGTCTGATTGTCTTTTTATCACAAAATCTTTTATAGGACAATTTATATCTAGGTAATAAATTAGCCAGTCATATATAAACAGCCATTGAATATTAGGATTGGTGGTGGCCATAAAGGGGGTCCAGTCAATATCCATTAGGAACTCAATCATATCTTCCCTGTCGTATTGCCTATACGATCTGCCAGTAAAGCTAGCTGGGCGTCTGATTTCTTTTCCCTTTTTTCTACATGCAAAAATGATGTAATGGTCAGAGATGAGACAGTTTAGCACTCCACTATGACTCACTATGTCACAGTCAGTGAGTATATTGTCGATACAAGTACCTCCTGTGTTATTTTCGTTCGGACGGGTTATATCATTTATCAATCTATGATACTGGTGGTTCTGCATAAATCAAACAACAGTTTTGCAGGCGCCGAGTTTCGGTCCCTAGCAGTGGCATTGAAATCGCCAACCACCCAAAGCTCATACCTATCCTAACTATGTCCATGGTTAACTCTGTTAAAGTGTCAAAAAAGGCGTTGGCGTCTGGAGTAGAAGGCTTATCAAAGACTAACGCTTGGACCTCAATGTCCGAGTTCATAATTTCTAGAGCCGGAAGGGATTGACAATAAGGGCTAAGAAATTCGTCTACATATGTAAGCAGTCCTCCTCCAGTTCTGCCGGGCCTATCATGTCTAAAGATCCTCTTACTACCCCAGTGGAAGTTTGAGTCATCATTGCCAGAGATTGCCCAAGACTCGCAGAAACATAATATATCACAGTGCAGGCTTAACTTGGTGTCCAAGAGCTTCTCATTTAAGCTTCTAGCGTTACAGCTAATTATGGTTACTCCCTTTAAATTATCTAAGAAGGTCTGAGTATTTACTAGGGTTACCCTCCGGGCCGGGTCAATATTATTGTTAGCTTGCGGCATGTTAGTGGTGGGTACTTACTCCCCGGGTTTTGTCACAGGGGGAGTAAAGAGCAGCGACCGAGGGAGGAGACTCTCCTCGACCGATGCCCAGGAAGGGGGGGGGGGCTTGAGAAGAAGCTCCTGATGCATTCCAAGGGCTCCGCAGACCTTTGAATACATAAGGGCATGTCAGAAATGATAACTGTTAACATATCTTGAGAGAAATATAACACTAATTTAGTCTATAATGGGGTTAATTATTTTAATATGCCGGTGTTTGTAAGAGGTTGTGAGTCACTCAGCAGACCATGAGGGTGACTAGGCCATAATATATTGTCAATTATCCTTGTAGCCTGTTCATTGTTCATTGTAGAGAGGGTGTGTGATAATAAGGTGTACAACTAGCTTTATGGCTTCGCTGTGGCGTGTAGGGTGAGTACCCTTATAAAGTCTGGCCCTTTGTCAGTACTCCTGGTAAGGAATGTTGACTGGTTGATATCAAGCGTAGCTCCGAATGAGCATTAATATTAGGGTGGGTCCTACCTTATGAGCCCAAGCGCATTCATATTACAGCAGATGGTTGTTTTCAGTTCACCCTCTTTCTATAGTCGCTGTAGAGAAACGTCACTTTACATCAGCATCGACGCGTGTCTTCGTGATCAGCTAGTGTTCTCTGCATTTTCAGCTGGCATTTTCTCAGAACACCTTTGCCTATCTCAAGCTACACTATGGCTTAAAATCAAGGTTGCATCTCTGCGGTTTGACATGGCTACATGCTGTAGTTGGGGGGAGTCACCCCACTGTTTCATTTTGGTTGATTATTTCCTCTCATATACTCTACATGATATATCTGGAGTGACCCCCCTGTATCAACTATGCCTGTGCAATATTGTAAACCGCAGAGACTTCTAGGGTTTTCAGCAGGAAATATCTAAATGTTTTGATATTTGACCTTATCTAAATCGCAATACTCAGGCAAGGCCCTTAGCCGATGATGCCTTGCAATAGAGCAGTAGGCACTTGCATATTGCCAAGATGTCTTAACTTTTCATAAACGCAGAGTTTTTCCGACCTAAATCGTACTGTGGAGTTTGGCTATTCCCACCGGCCCCACGGTGGTCACCACACTGTTGTCATGGCTCACAGAAGACAACACTGTTGCCTTCTTGCTGATCTTACCTATGGGCTCAGAGCTTCTTATACCTGTCCACCATTGCTATACTACTTTTAATACTGCTAGTGTTCTCTTGGTGTGTACACACCATAAATCTACCCATACTATACTGTTTGGTAAGAAAGTATTACCTCAGTACAGATAGTGGCACCTTGAATGGGACTTGTTAAAGTATGACATGTACTACCGATGTAAATGGTTGCAGTCTATACTCTGACTGGGGTTAGAGATAAAGAGTGATCGATCCTAGTGAAGCTCTTTGGTGTTTACATGTCTTTGTGGTTGTCTTCAGGGTCGATACCTTTGAGCAGAGGGATCTGTACTATGTACTTATGTGGAACTGTGGGTGGTTCAAGGTACGTGAAATTGATATTATGTCCAAACGTGCTATTTCAGATCATTGATTCCGCATCAATAGTTGAACATGGGAATCCAAGGATAATGTTGCTTGATGAAACAACTGTGATTGTACTGACTAGATACAGACAGAGGGACTAAAATAACCATTTTCCAATTAAAGTATGCTGATCTGTTTCATAATAGTATGAGATTCTGTGTATAGACGCTCAATGTTTAGGCAGGGTGTGGATGTAGTCGAAGTAAACTATGTACGATACTATTACAAATCAGGGTACTAATGGAGGGAAGGCAATGCACCAAATCCTAGTTTTGATGCTCACATAGACTGTTTATATCATCTGACCCAATAAAAGCTTTAGAAATACTCCCTACACACCCGGTAAAATTGTCACAACTCAATGTTGTACTTTGTTGCCATGTCACAACTTAACATTTACCTTGTTGTCATGTCACAACTCAATATTATGCTATGTTGCTTTGTCACAACTCAATATTCTACCTTGTTGTCATGTCACAACTGAATATGATGAAAAGTTAACCAAACATTGTGTCATGTTAACGTCAAATAGTGTGCTATTTGTTGTGATGGTACAAGTGAAGATTGTTTGACAATTTCCCATGATGTGCCATTTTTCGATGGGGTGACACAACAATACACATTACTGATTACACCTAGTACAAAATATTATATAACAAGCACCACACCTGATACAGAATCACCATAATTTGCTGGGTATGGATAGATTATGTTGTAATCAGATTTGGCTATAGCGCCTGTGCTAAACCTATCAACACCAACTGCCGGCTGCGGGATATCTACATTTTGAAGTTGTGACACTAACAGCTCTTCCTACCGTCTTTATGTTATAGGATTTGAATCCCTGGCACGCAGAACTGTAGCATTGCATATGATTGATGATAGTAATGTTGATAAAACCTGAGAAGACAAGCATAGCTGCGCCATTAAAAATTATCAGCGTGAATGTGGCAAGTTAACTTATATGAATTAGCAAATGGTTATTTGATTTGATACGATATTGGAAATTTGAAGACAGTTGATTGACATAGGCTTTAGTGCCCATTCTTAGAATAGCACTTAGGGAACGTTCACAAATGACGTCACCTGCTAGGGGGTGGGTGGGTATGTAGAATGTAGTATGTACATCACCTTTTAAGTCCATACATATTTATGAATAAAAACAACAATATATTTATAGAGCATGGATAAAAATGGAAAGACAATGACTAATTAGGATAAGGGAATTCCCCTGATCTGCTAATCAACCCTTTAAGGGTGGCCAAAATCTGTTAATGCAACCTGTGGGGCAAGCATCATTTTTTACAGATATTTCCCCTAGGTGTGAGGCTTTTCTAATTCCAATATAGTTGATGCTCGCCCAGCTGTGGCATTAACTGTAATTGATGCTCACCCAGCAATGGCATCAACTATAATTGATGCTCACCCACAAAGGGTCATGATATATTTGAAGACTTCTATACCCCATGTGCTTATACAAGTCCCATATTTATTTAAAACTTATCGCTTCCATCAGGTTATGATATGCCATAAATTCCAGTGTATAACACCGAACCAAACCTCTAGTGCAAGTTATAGAATATTCTCAAAGTCTAGGGGTGGGCAATACAATGGTTTTTGAAATTATAATTACATTTTTCAGTGGTTGTAAAATATCAATGTTTAAATAAATCGATATTAATTTGAACTGTTTAAGACTGTATATAGATAGTGTAACGGGTTGACTATTAGTCTAACTGTTATTGTTGTATATCTATTATATGTTGTTATGATGTAAAACAACGCGGTTTCTATTGTATACTAAACTGTTTTATTCATCCAACTAGTATCGTCGGTTCGTTACATATACCGACTCTTCTAGTTCGGTTATATACGGTAGTGTACCGGTACTACCCTCGGTTACCTTCGGTAGTAATTATATAATCGTTTTACATAACTAAACCTAACAGGTGGCGCTGCTAGTACGGTCACGTGGCCTACGCAGCGGTGTATATAAGGTGGCTGCTTCCCCATTGGAAGTCAGTCAGGTTTGGGACTGTCGTGACATGACCACCCTGTGCTCCGGGCCTAACTCTATGCTATAGGGTTGCCCCACTGTATTATATATCTGTTCTGATCCTGTATATCCGATGGTTATACCTGTACTATAATACACCAGAGTTTCCTTCATAAATAAAGTCGCCGTATATTAAAGTCTAATTTACCTTGTCTGGTTTTTGATCTCATGTGTTACAACCGTAGTAAGAGACCAACTACAATAGTAAGCTGGCGGGGGGTCTTCAAAATTAGTGACGTCTTTATTAGGGGGGTTATTGCTTGTGCTTGTGGGTGACAAAAGGTCACAAGGCGTCAAAGGGGTGGGAGGGTGCTGAAAATAACCCCAAAAAAAGGAGACGTCATTTGTGAATGTTCCCTTAGTGCTGTGTTTATAGCAGTATTGCTACTGGGAATTCTATAAGAATTGGAGAATGCATGGGAGTATAAAGTTTAAACAATGCATAAGCGTAAAAAAGACGAATCCCAGTGAGGGAGCAAACCATATGGAGCTATTAGCAATGTGTGTGTTTTGATGTGGTAATGATTCATCCACTGTATATGATGTATTATAGGGTAGGAGCAGCATGTCCTACCCTGCTGCAGCTGTGTCATCCCAGGGTGTAAGTAGGCAGGGGTTGCAGGACACACCTCATGCTACTGCCTCATCTAGTGCTTTTGATGTTGTGTCCACTGTCTTTCTGACATCTCAAGGTACGCTTGGATTGCACTGGTAAGCTGCATCCCTTTTACACATAACATCTCATCCTAACAGCCACACGGAAAGAATATTCAGATGAGGCACACAGATCATTTATCATGTGTGGCTGCTAGTAAGGATGATCCACACAGAGCATCCTTTCTGCATTGGTGCCCAAACATATAGTACTGCCAATGTTTCACGCAATGAACTGCTATGAGCTTACATAAGCAATTAATTGGTCATAGTTCATACAATCACTGTGAAAGGTTTCTATTAATGTGCACTATATATTCATCAGTAACGGTACCACTTATGGTACACCTAAATATCATCATCTTTTAGTTACTCTAACCAGACACTCAGTATTCTGTTTGTCTGATCACTACAATTCATACTAACCAGAATTGTGTATATGATGCCCAACTAGTCATATGAATGGAGGTTTACGTAAAGAAGACAAGGAATTGAACCATATTCTAGAATACTATCATGCAATGGCTTGCATGTGCATAATCTAATTATCTGATTGTTCAATTGTATGCTAACGCTTCTTGACCTGTCCCCTATTACTAGTAGCATGAAATGGTTGGTAGAGATTTGCAGCTGCAGGTGGTGTGGGAGATGAAGTCCTCCTGTGCGGCCTGATGTGCTCCATCAGCATCCGTTAGACAGGCCACCTGCGGGAGGCCACTAAAAGTCTCTGACCCCAGTGGCAGAATACTTAGAGCAATAATGATAATATCTCCTCGGCGCTGGTAATTGTAATATTTTCAAACCATGGTAATTATGACTAAAGGTAGCTCTTTGGTACTTGTGTTCTGTTAGGCCAAATAAATAAAAAGTTTTGTTTCAGGTAACATGGGATGAAACTTTAGGGTCGGTAGGTCGGATTTTTTTTTTTTTTTTTACATAACCCTAAAATTGACCCAAAAAAGTATGAAAATGGGAAGATTTCTTTCAAAACTTTTGAAAACCTAAAATTTACACCCAAAAAGTGTAAAAACATAAATATGTCTTCAAAATTGCATAAAAAAACGTAGGGTCGGCCCTGTTTACATAGGGTCGGTCAGGTGACCTGAAACAAACCTTCTTTTTTTTTGGCCTTATTTGAACAGATTCAGTGATAATGGCATTGCTTACAATTTCTCTCACAAAGCATAAACATTATGCATCAATTTTGGTCCAGTATTGAGGTATCCCTTATCATATTTTATAGCTCCCACACACAGAAAAGTAAAGGAGTCGCCACGACTCTGACAGCCAGAGTCACAGTTTGTCTCCCACGTGACACCTTTGAGGAGAGCCAAATGAGTTTGACTCTCTGTTCCTGAAGAGTCAACAACAATTGGCCCCTCAAAAGAGTGGGAGTCAAAATCTGTGCCCTGCAAGTAAGGTGGATCCTGTACTTATGGCAGGGTAGAGTTGGGGCAACATAATAAGTGGACAGGCCAGGTGAGGCCTGTGAGAGAAGTGAGTAGGTGAGGTTATTGCCCAAGACAGGTCAATAACAAGACATGTTGTCATGTCCACCACTTCTCCCTGTGTGAAAGGGTAATGTTATATCTGCATCACACTACATTCTACATACCATTGGCCACATATTAGATGCCAATATCAGATCTATGTGAAAAAGTAAGCAGTGCCACAAATTATATCTCACACAGTTAGTGCCCAGCCTTATGTTTATTTCCAATATCCACAAATATGGTGACTAAGCTCCATGCTGTTGATATTAGTGGAATGTATTGTGTAGTCTGTCATTACATTTGATTCAAGTAAATTAACTGGAAAACTTATCCGTTGACATCCCTTAACCACACTATTTAGACATAGTGGACCTATCTATAAAGAATCAAAACTGTGTGGCATGTAACAATTCTCTAAAGTATAGATAGTTGCTCTGCCTTGTGGTACCAAACTAGTGTTGGTTGCCCCACCAGGTGGTTTCATAGGCAACTACTATCAGATAGAGTCAGGAGGTAGAGTCAATTTGTACAAGGAGCAAGGGGTATGACTGGAGTAGCTGTGACCCCTCCACCAGAGTCATCATGACTCTGCTGCCAGAGTCAATTAGAAGTGACTATGGTAAAAGAGTCATGGCGACGCCTTCACTTCTCTCTGTGCAGCTATGCAACATGTGGGAGATATGTGACAAAAGTGGTAGTATACAACAACAAATACATGATGCATGTCTATAATTACTCAATGTTCATGAGGGTGACTGACCTGCATGGCATGTAGCTCTATGCACCAGCATGGTATACACAGATACTAGAAGTAAGGTACAGCAGCAGTAGCTGGTAGGCAGCTGTTTCCTAACGCTATAAGCTGGCTGGGGGATCAGGGAGGGCCACTCAATCTACAGCACTGTCCACCTACACCCACTTCTAAAGGTGTTAGGTAGGCTACTGCCCCACATACCGGGGAAGGGTGGCATAGGCTATTCATAATTTAGTGGTATAGAGAGGCAGAGGCCTGGGTCAGCATCCAAAGGTAGATTTAAGCTCATAATGCAGTGGCATATCTAGTGAAGACCTCTGCCCTCCTTGAAGGCACTTCCATAACCATAGCACTACTATTACCATAGCTTATAATGCTGTAATGGATAAGGAAACTAGATGAGTATGTGACCAAAGTATGTCCGAGACCTTTAAAATTATGTAATGAATATGGGGGAAGGTGTTTATCATAAATATGTCTGCATGGTTCTATGTTAGTATTAGATATAATTTAAAATGTTTGTGGTTGAATGTATGTATTTATTCTTGCATCAAATGGTATATTTATCAAATGGGAAATGCAAAAGAGTTATTTAATGGATAACGTGGATATGATGGTGTCTTTATTAGATGCCATAAGAAGGAATCATACTTTACATCTTGATACTAGAAGTATACGTGGAGATAAAATTGATGAACTTTTGGTTAGATTTACTGGTTCTTTGATAAATGTTTTGACCATATCTGAATCCTGACTAATGGACTCTGATCACCAAATATTATATGAAATACCTGGTTATAATTTATATAGAGTAGATAGACTGTGGAATGACAGCATGTATAAAGCTGACCCAAAGGTTGGCGGAGGACTAATTACGTATATAAATAATAGATTTATTAGTTCTGAGGATGAGCTGTCTATTCATAATTGTTCTACAATTAATATGGAATGTCAATGTACAGTGTTCCTTGATGAGGATAAAAATAAGACTGTTATTTGCAATATTTATAGGCCTCCTCAGGGAGATATGAATACATTTATTGATTTATTAGAGGACTTGGTTGGTAAAATTGTAAAAGTAAATTCAAAAAAGGTCTACTTTCTTGGAGATTTTAATGATATGGACTAACTAGTTAGAACTAGTATTGATCCCCAGGGGGTAGTACCAGCCTTCCCGCCTTGACGCCGTGACGTCACTGCTGGCTGCTACTACTTCAAACATGGACCGCTCGGGTCTGGAGTCTAAGACAGTGGGTTGCCACTCCTTACGACGCGCAGCCGCCTTGTACATGTACAATCTGGGCCTCTCCTTGGAGGATATAAGACAATGTGGAGTTTGGTCCAGCATGGCGGCATTGGTGTATCTCACCAAGCCCTTCACCAATCGAGTGGTGACAGACTCCTTAGTTTCCAAGGCCTTGTCATCGTATGCGACGCACCATAAGGGTGCGCTCTAAGTGACTAAGCTATATTTATCATGAGTGACTTAAGGTTATTGTTCTATACTCATACTATGTAACTTTGGACTTTGGCCGTCTATTCAGCGGCGCGGATCCCAAACAGTTCCTGTGTCGCCTCATTTCCCTTGGATAGATTAATGATATGGACTAACTAGTTAGTACTAGTATTGATCCCCAGGGGGTAGTACCAGCCTTCCCGGCTTGACGCCGTGACGTCACTGCTGGCTGCTACTACTTCAAACATGGACGGTGGGTTGCCACTCCTTACGACGCGCAGGCGCCTTGTACATGTACAATCTGGGCCTCTGTTGACAAATGCAAATATTTTCAACATCATTTATATACACCAAGAATAACAAGGGACCTAATATTGAACCTTGAGGAACACCGCAACTCATATTTTTTTCCCCAGATAATTTCTCATCAGCATAAGTGTTTTGTAATCTGTCTTTAAGATAATCTTCAAGCCAGAAAAGAACTCTATTTTTAATTCCTAAAAGTTTTAATTTTTTTAAATAATATTTCATGATTAACGGTGTCAAACGCCTTCCTCAAATAAAAAAATGTAGCCAGAGTGTTTATCCCAACATTTCTATTTCTCAATATATCGTCAGTCAATTCGCTAACAGCAGCAATGGTAGATCTCTCTTTCTGTAACCACTCTGTTGGCTTGTCAAGAGATTATTGTAAGAAACAACCCCCCCCCCCCCCGGTTGTTGATATTATTGGTACAAGGTATTCATCACTGCCCCCCCCCCCTGGGGGAATGTATAAACACTACTTGCGCGACCCGGGCACAGTGTCGCCACCTGGTGGGTTATTGGGGTACTGCCAGTCTTTGTGTGGGATTATGCATAGTATTGGCTTGTCGCCCGCCAGAGGTTGACGTTTGTACGCTTGCTCATCAAATGAATTTATTTATTTTAGCATTAATGGCTATTTCTTTGTCTACAGGATTTTTTGTCTTTCTAGACCTAGCCAGTAATATATCTTTCTCTGCATACAATTCTTACATGTCTTGAGTAACCCATTCCTGCCTTGGTCTACCAACAGTGAATTCCTTATAAGGACACAGTTAATTTACAATTTCCAAAATACTATCATAATAAAATTTCCATAACCATTCAACATCTATACTATTGAAAAATTCAAGCCAGTTAATATTATCCATTTTTCTAGGCCTCAGTTGAAAACTGTGGCTTATAGGACTTACCAATTGATGAAAATTGCAAGATTTTTGTCCAAGGCGTCATTATTAAATATTTACAAATCTTATATTTTACCAATATTTGATCATGGGGATATATTATTTATGAATGGGAAAATTTCCACTCTACTCGGGGGTGCGACAGAAGAGCCTAAAAGTGATAAAAATGAACAAATTGTATGCGAGTCGACCGCTGGTTCTAACCCGACGATAAAATATTCAGAGTTATATACTTATATATTACGGGTTATTAGCATGATGTAATGCCGTTTCTTTCATAGCACATTGAGTTATTGTTTTGTCCTCTAAAATTCAATCAGAATTCGTAAATTAATTATTCTACGGTTATGACTTGTACATATAATAATATGTACATAGTTTATATGATGGCTAATTAATATATGGAACTTCATATATTATACACATATTACTCTGAACAGTGATGATATTTATTAATCATCTATTTTCAAGTAATTGAAATAATTATATTTAATCCTACATCAGTCATTTAAGACTATATGTTGAAGTTTTATGTAAATACTAATTTGGTGACACATGTTTATATATATAATATTGCATATCAAATTATAAACTGTTATCTACATAATTATATTCCAGTATGTAATGATACAATTATTGTAATGCAGGTGGCTTACGAAAACTGACATTCCTGTCAAGTGGCAGCCTTTTTCACATATGATCATTAGGGAACAGAATACCTTGTCGAGTGTAATAATTGAAAATATGGTGTGATGATAAAATGAAGACTTATATGGAAAGGAAAAGACCTATGTACATTCTACCGTTGATCTATGATTGAATAAATTTTTGAAACTTGAACTTGATGGTTTTTAGTCGTTCCACCGGGGGTTTTTGGTGACACCACCAGGGGCCGGTTTTCTTACCATTGGAAATTTGATGGCACTATTGTGTGCGCGAACGTAAGCTAGTGAAGGCAACATGAGCAAAATGTGTTTGTGTTGGAATGCCAACTCCCAGCCTGACACGGTGTCCAGTCCTGTCTACCACCATACCATCGTGAGGCAGGCCAAGGATATGCGTGGATGAACACTACATACATATATATAACCCATTCTGCCTGTGGGACTATGCATCTCTTATTTTTTCATTTGTCCTGAAATGTAATCTACATACAAAAGGATATATGTTGTAATACAATCACCCTCACCCCACTCCCTCCCATGTATAGGAAATGATGATATTAAGAAGGAGTGTGCTCCGGAAGATTTTATCTGGAAGATCATATTGTAATAATTACTATAATTGGATAGAAAGAGACAAAAGTTCCTGCTTGCCTTTTCTTTGTCAGCCAGGGGCACAACATTGAGGAAACACATTATCCTTTTAATCATATTCATTGAGTCATATCAATCACTTTACTTATATACATACATTTTCGCTTGCATGGCTCAAGATATTGATGAAACATTTACATCTCACAGTTGCTGGTATTTATACTGCTTCTCACAGGGCCAAATAAAAAAAAAGGTTGGTTTCCGGTAACATGGTCAGACAACCCAGACCCGGCCGGTCGGATTTTTTTTTTTTTTTTCAAATTTTTTTTTTTTTTAATTTCTCATTTTAGGCCTATTTTTAGCGTTTTTCCTCTAAAATCCTTAAAAATTATCCGATTTACAAACCGTAAAAACTGGTATGTAGGGAAAAATTTGAAAAAGAGAAAAAAAGAGGGGGACCCGGCCCTGTTTTGCTAGACCCGGTCGGGTGACCGGAAACAAACCTTCTTTTTTTTTTGGCCCAGTATATAAACACTAAAGCTTTATTACATGGATGATACGACCATCTCTATGTTAAACCTTCGGGCCTTCTGTATGTCATGCCCCCACAGAGCCATATCCCATGGCAGACAGGTTTGTTGGTTTTGTTTAATTGTAGGCAGGAGGGACAATAAAAGGGCTATAAAATATAACGAGGGAGCTTCATCTTAGCTTTTTTTCTATTTACTTGTTGGCTAAAATGTCTAGGAATCTTCTTTCTTCCGATATTCACATTTTAGTAATTAATAGTTTGTTGATCTTGGAAAGCTTAGGGAAGAGCGTGGAAATTATATCATTACTGGCAAGATATGCTATAATTTGATACCAAATATGACAACTTTTCTTTATCTTGGAGGTGAGAGAAAGGTTCCGGAGGATCCTGTTTGCATCGGGCTCCAGGCGTACTAATCTAGTGTATGTAATATAAAAAGCTGGGTGTTCAAGGGCATTACAACCTTACTAATTAATAATTGTCACATGTATAAATATAGTGACATGTCGATGAGGACAGTCTACATATTTATGAATCAAACCACTTTTGTATATCTGTGGTGTTTAAGTAGGGAGATAAATCCCAGCAGTAGCGCCCACTAAGCCCAGTGGGCACAAAATTCAGTCCAACATTGAATCAACATTGCATCAACATTGAATCAATGTTGACAACAATTTATCAATGTTGATTCAATGTTCTGTGCCCACTGGGAGGGCCCGCTTCTGTGACCCGATTTTCACTGCCCCTGAGAGAGGTTCACTTGGCACCTCTCACTAAAATTCCTCTCCTGACTTTAATTACTGACCTACAAAATTGGTAGAGGCCTCTTTTTTTCACAAGATGAAGGTGGTTAATATGAATATATTTATCCTGGGAAAGAGGTAATAATTTCAGATTGGTATTGATCGAAACATAAGTTTGATTTTATTTATGTCAAAATTTGATGAAAAAATGGAGACTGTTTAAGACTGGTACCATGGGGATGCAGGTTATTGTATTACTAATGATATATGTGAAATCCAGGTATGTCGGCCCATGCCTAATGTTGCCTGGAGGCACTTAAGGATAAACTAGTAGGTCAAATGGCATTTGTAATTAGGTCAAAGGTCATCAGGCCCCTACAGAATTATAGGTCACAAGGTCCCACTCAATGTCAGTAAGACACTTTCTTAAATTCCATGTGAATATATGCATATACAGCAAGAAAATGCAAAAATACCAACCTACTGTTCTAGCCTGCTCTGATCAGTTTTCATCACAGTATTGATCTGACTTAATGATTGTTCCTATCAAGATTACACAAGAACTAGATACAATAGGAAGATGATCAAAACAGTTCTGGAAAGACATTCGTCCATTTTAATCATGTTTTTCAAAGATTTGCCAAAATAGATAAGAAGGTTTCTCAAAAACTGATTTCTGTGATGCACCCAGTGATGAAAAGCCAGTTAATTTTTTCGAGTGGCCTTATTGCCTTACATTTCAATTGCACTTCACTCATTGAAACTGATTCATATCACATGAAGCCGGCATAGTCAAGATGTATGCCATTAGCATGAGGTTTTGTCTATAATTGATATACTGTGAGTTTGCTCAACACACGTTGCTTCAGCTATTGTTACTTTGAATGGGACTAAGTTGCTAGCAATGACATGTACTACAGACATAAATGATTGTACTATTTATGGCGTTGGAAACAAAGGGGGATCGATTCTAATGCAGCCTTTTGGTTCCATAACATCTTTGTGGTTGTATTCAAGGTCGAGCAGAGGGATATATACTCTTTACTCATGTAGCTAGCCTGTAGAGCTGTGGGCAATTCAAAGTACATGGAATTGATATTATACGTCCCAATGTGCTATTGTAGGGGGAATCCACGGACAATGCTGCACAATGAGACACTGTAATTGCACTCACTGGATACAGCCAGAGAGTCTAGAATAACCATTTACCAATTAATTCATCATGCTCTGTTTCATTATAGTATGGCATTTTGTAAATGGCAGCTTAGTGTATAGGCAGGGTGAGGGTGTAGTTGACATAACCTATATGATATACTTCTGCATATCTACTCTCCATAACATGTGACCAGGCTAGGGAAAAGACCCATCCGGGGAGGAATTCAGATTTAAAGTTGGTGTCATACCCTTTGAAATGATATATCATGAGCTAAAAAGTTCCGGTTAGTTTTGTGGGAATCACTTCTCGAAGATTAGTTCCTATCAATAACTGAAAACGTTAAATAAGCTCTAAAAGCATTGCATCCCATAATATATAGTGATGATTATGAAAAATCAGTTCCATCGATAAATAACCAAATAAAATGGGATTTTTAACTCTAAATTTGGTTCTAGAAGGAATTTTTACAGTCTGTTTTCAGTTTTGAGTAACTGACGCGATTTCTAAGAAATTAGAGCAATTATCTCCCATTTTGTATTTTGGAATGGTTTCCATGGCAACCAGAAAGTGTCTTATGTGCTAATTTTCCATAAAAAACGTTCCTTTTGCATTCCAAATATGGAATGTTAGCAATAAAGGTAGAATAATTCTAATAAGCCTATTGTATTCTACACAAAAAATTAACCTAAAGCATTTTTACTTGAATTATGCACTCTTTAGCCATTCTAGTGCCCCCTGGTGCCCAAAGCCAGTACTAAAAATCCCGCCTGGAGGGGTCTTTTCCCTAGATGGGTCACACATGTGTAAAACTGTGCCATCCTGTCCCACAGATTAACAGCATGCCATGTCACAACTGGACATGAACCCTTGTTGCCATGCCATAATCTAACATTGTGCTTTGTTGCCGTGTAACAACTACACATTGTATTATGTTGTCATGTCACAACTAAACATTGTGCTATGTAACTACTGATAACTCAACAGTGTGCTATGTTGCCACGGTACAACTGAAGATTGTCCTATGTTGTGTGGCAATTTCATTGTGTGATGGGGTTTCACAATATTGTACATCATACATAGCATACATATTACAGAATAAGCAGCACACATCCTCATAGAGAATCACCGCAATTTCCTGAATATCGAGAAATTCAGCCTTAAACAGTGAGGACTGAAATGTAGGACAAGCCGAGTAGATCTTTTAGAAAGTACAGTATGGTAATTGCATATGCTCTAGCTCCTATGCTAAACCCATCGATAACTCCTACCAGTTTGGGGAGAAGCATCTCTTCTTTCTTTATATTATCAGATTTGAACCCTCTTTCATGACTTCCCAGCGAAACACACAATATCCTGAGCAAAGGAGACATCAAACAAATGAAGTCCTTTGTGCCACCTGCACAAAAATATTAATCCTTACAATAATACTTTGGGCTAGAATTACATGGAATGGAATCAAACATTATCATTGGGAATAGAACAGGCAGTAGACCAATGGACCTCACTGTCTGTATAAAAATTCAGGCAGGTAGGATTCATGAAAAAAAATCCTGTGCAAGAGCAGGGCTCCATGGAAGATTACAAATGTGCAGTATTGAGCAATAACCCCCCAAAGTTGTGGCACAGCATATGAATACTGAGAGTGGTGATAATATAACCTGATAAGATTACAGTCAATATGAATACTTGATTTAGTGTCTGTACATTCTTACAATGGCACTTAGTGTGGTGATTACACTTAGGTTACTGAAAACTCTACAAAAATGGCATGACCGATAGGAAAGTAAATTTTATACAATTAGCTTGATAAGGAAGAGCCCCAGTGATAGAGCAGACCACATGGAGCTATAAAAGAACTATCAGCAATCTGTGTGTTTTGTACCTGATGTGGTAATGATTCATCCACTGTATATGATGTATTATAGGGTAGAAGCAGCATGTCCTATCCCGCTACAGCTGTGTCATCCCAGGGTGTAAGTAGGCAGGGGTTGCAGGACACACCTCATGCTACTGCCTCATCTAGTGCTTTTGATGTTGTGCCCACTGCCTGTCTGACATCCCAAGGTACGTTTGGATTACCTTGGTAGGCCACATCTCCTTCAAGCATAACATATTCGGATGTATAGTATATGTATAATTGTGATTGTGTGGCACATGGATCATCCATTCTACATGCATTTGTTTGAAATGAGAAGTCAAGCAACGTGGGTCTTCATGCAGAGCATCCTTTCTACATGTGTGTTCACACATACCGTATTTCCCCGTTTATAAGCCGGGGCCCCAAATATAAGCCTGCCCCATTTATAAGCCGGGTCAAAAGTGGTACTAGGTTTTATATAAGCCGGGCCCCGAATATAAGCCTGGTCAATGAAGGCAACTTCAAAATAATTTCTTCAGGAGGGCATAACTTCACTTCTAATCGGAATATTTTCATAATTCTTTCATGTTGATATAGCCAACGTACAACTCCATAAGTTGGAAACACTTTAGAGAAAGATAAAGTTGATATTTGTCGTGATATCATTAAGAAAAAAAAATTAAAGTGTAAAGATAAGGAATATACACTGAAAATTCCGGGGGTTAGTCAATGCTAATATTTCTTAGTCAAAACCACTAACTTATCAGCATTATTAAATCGAACTAAGAGTTTGCTAAACTATGACTAACTTTTCACTAACCAGCTAAACACAGGAATTCCACACCAGGTGACAGCACAAGCAATTTATGAGATATTTATCTATGTTACAAGATTGTAATCGCGCTTGTTATCATGCTTAAAGGTAACCTTTTCTAATATTGAATATGATATGGGGTGTAACTTAATGTATGTATGTATTTACTTAGCCAGATCTTTTTTAAAGACAGATCAACCTATTCCAATGAGGTTTTCTGAATGAGACACCTTTTTTATGTTTTTGAAAAATGCATATATCAAAGACAGACTGAAGTCTCTATATGGCCAAACCTAGAGAGCAGTAACTGTTATGTGGACAGACTGGCTTCAGTGGATGGAGTTACCAGTGATTGCACAGGTAGCTCATGCTGTGGTTGATGCAAGGGCCATGTGCTGCTGCCACTGGTTGATAATAGATGTACACTGTAAGACCATTACTAACTAATTACTAATAAATAGCTAATAATTTCAGGCAATCCAAGGCAACGCTAACTTTTAGCTAAGCGTTAGCAGCAAAACGCTAAGATAGGATAGGAACTTTGGGCACATAATTTTCGCTAATGATTGTACAAAAGTTAGTAAAAAGTTAGTGACACCTACTAACTTTTGACTAACATTTGAGATTCAATATTTTCAGTGTATACACGAATTTTAGACAGAATGCCAGTGTGGCTGTATGAACTTAAGAAATATAGGAGATGGAAAAAATATAATCCTGCCTCAAATATAAGCCTGCCCCGTATATAAGTCGGGTCAATTTCCCATTTGAAATCAATAGAAGCCCAGGCTTATAAACGGGGAAATACAGTATATAGTTCTTTGACATGGACATCCTACATATAGTATTTCCATGTACTACCTATAATATGGGGTTGGGGTGTAGTGGAAGTTCATATATCACCATGACATATGTGTATTAATGGACAGCACTATATGTTGATTAGAGGCTCTTTGCATGCTACTCTACAGAAAGCTCTACACCAGACAGGGTCTTGTGTGTTACTTTAAATGTGGTTCTACACCAGATGCTCTGCCATGTACTATTTTACAAATGGTTCTACCCCATTAGTTGTGTATAAACATCCCAATACCACGTATTCAAGTTGATTTAAATTGAAAAGAATTGTTTCGCTAATTGTCCATATTTATGCAATGGCCTTTAAATTGTGTGCAATCTACTTATTCAATTATATATATACTACGGCTGTTTGACCAGTTCATTATTACCAGCATCAATTATGAAATAGTTGAGAGGGATTTGGAAACACTGTGCAACTGCAAAGTGTATCATTGATGCTAATCATATCAACTAAATTGTAATTTTGTATGCAGAATATAATGGTACATCTTTCATTGTGTTCCATCTTTGTTGATAGAATACCATAATTATGTGGAATGTAAAATTAGTATTTTCTAGGCAAAGATGCCACTTTCTAGTTACCATGGCTGCCATTTTCATATTATGAATATGATATATTGGTTCTAGTATCTTTGAAACGTCATCAATATCGCAAACCTTATAATAGGCATGTCAAATTTCTCTCAGAACCAAATTTCTACTATAAGCTATCCATTTATTAGGACACTCATCAATGAAATCTATTTATACATAACACATTTGCTAAGCATATTGCTGGAACCTGGTTGGAGATGATCCGGATAGGGAATACAATAGGAAGGCAAAACAGCCCTTATTAAGCACTTTATAGTTGCAATGTGATATTTCATACTTAATCACTCACCAATAGTACATAATTCTGAAATAAATTAGTAACATATCCATCAGGTACCTGGATTAATGTGAATATCTTAAAACTGTGACTTACCACACAAGTTTAAGTGCTATTTTTGAATTCCTCATGTCAAAATACATAAAAATAAATATGTCTGGTCCCTGGTTTTTTCAACTTTTGAATTTTTTAGAACAGTGCAATTAAGAAACACACAAAAATGGACACTTTGTATTGTTTCAGGGCACTTATGTTGCCTTTTTTGTATCTAAATGTGTAAATGTGTGTATATACTTCACTGTTCTCCACCTACATAAGTTTATGGTCAATAAACCTCTTGAAAAAAGATGGTTGATTGCTGAGTGTAGTTACTATGTTATTTAGCAGTGTTGATACATTTAGCGGTTTCTGCCAGTGCTCTTCTGTGATGGTCTGGACCTGCAGGTGGTGTGGGAGATGAAGTCCTCCTGTGCGGCCTGATGTGCTCCATCAGCATCTGTTAGACAGGCCACCTGCGGGAGGCCACTAAAAGTCTCTGACCCCAGTGGCAGAATACTTTAGGGCAATAATGATAATATCTCCTCTATGGTTGTTAATACCCTTTTTTGAAACCATGGTTATTATGACTAATGATGGCTCCTTGGTCCTTCTTTTCTTGCCGCTGTTTGAACAATCTGAATAACAAAGAGATTGTCTATAGTTCTTCTCACACAGGATCAACGGAATAGGGTATCGATGCAATAAATTCTATAGCTTTTGGCATTGTAGATATGGGATATATGTTCAGGATAAGGCCGGGTAAAGAGAAAATGTTTTACAACATTTTCCTATGGCTCCCTATTGTGACAAAACATTATATAACATTAAAAATGTTATTTTGATGTGACTTCTGTTAGCTGGGGGTCCCAGTTTGTTATATGTAATGACAAATACATGATGCATGTCTATAATTACTCAATGTTCATGAGGGTGACTGACCTGCATGACATGTAGCTCTATGCACCAGCATGGTATACACAGATACTAGAAGTAAGGTACAGCAGCAGTAGCTGGTAGGCAGCTGTTTCCTAACGCTATAAGCTGGCTGGGGGATCAGGGAGGGCCACTTAATCTACAGCACTGTCCACCTACACCCACTTCTAAAGGTGTTAGGTAGGCTACTGCCCCACATACCGGGGAAGGGTGGCATAGGCTATTCATAATGTAGTGGTATAGAGAGGCAGAGGCCTGGGTCAGCATCCAAAGGTAGATTTAATCTCATAATGCAGAGGCATATCTAGTGGAGACCCCTGCCCTCTCCATAGCACTGTCATTACCATAGCTTCGGCTGGAATGGGTAAAACCCAATGAGTATGTGGCGAAAATATGTATAATGACATGTAATGAATAGGTGGCAAAGGTACCTCTACCGGCTTAAGGTCACAGACCATACAGGGATCTCTCTCCCTTAAAACATCCCCTATCACAGCTAGACCTGTATAACCCGCATTTTGCATATAACCCGCACCCCCAACTCAGACGAATCCTATGATGTGAGTCTGAATGTTCCTAGTACTGTTCTATAATAGTAAAAACCCTCGCATAACCCACACCTATAAGCATGTTTGGTATCAAATTAAAGTTTAGTTGTTTTGTTTGGACACTTTGTGATAGTGACTTTTCACAGAATGCTGTGGAGAAATTCTAGTTCCATCCAGATAATGCACGGGTCCATGATTTATACCATCTATGTGATATCTATTTTTATTAGATCTATCCCCCTCTATCAGATCTAAGCAACTACTAGGCCCTACAAAGACTGAAGGCGGGGAAATTTCTCTGCATGCCTCCCTCAACATTCCCCCCAACCTCCCACTTCTCAGTGTGTGAATGCCCAAGGCAGGTACATTTTTGAGGCTGCCCTACCCCTCTGCTATTATGTAATTCCATGGAATACACCTTCCTCTATGCCTTATCAGTTGACCTAGATAAGATCCCCAGCCATGTAATGGCTTTCTAGTATGTACGTAAAGAATACACATTGATTTATGGTTTAAAATTCCGTTTTCTCAACTGCTATACTTCCAAAATTCTCTCAGGTTACACTAGGTTACAACTTAGTACTACTAAAGGGGTATTTTTTGTCTGACACAAATTTGGCTTACTAGTAGGTCGCTGATGGCTGTGTAAGGCAGCCAGGAGTGGTCATTGCTGCCAGTAGGCGGCTCCCTCCTCAACCCATACTCATACCCCACCTCCCGTAAAACGATTGAAAAATATAGGCAAATATCTGAAATGTCCGTTTTAAAAATGCATTTTCTACAATTTAAAGAGCAGGGTCATTTTTTACAATGGCTTCATCTATGGAGGAGGCAGGGAGGGAAGCCAGCGTGAAAAATGACTACGGATTTAAAAGTCACTGGCATGGTCATTTTAAGGAGTTGCCAGCACCTGTCCACGCTCCCATGCACCCCTACTCGTAGAGGACATGTTGTCCCCCCTCCACTAATTCCACATTGGACTGATGCTACCTTAATACATGTACTCATTAGATTCACATTTAATCATCATTGGGCCCTTGCAGTCAGCACCCAGCACCTGCTGCAGCATATGCATCTGCTGCTTTCCAGGATGGCTGACCGGAAGTGTATCTGGGATACACTAGGGGAAGAAGTGTATCTGGGATACACTTGGGGGAAGGAAGTGTATTTGGGATACACTAGGGGACAGAAGTGTATCTGGGAAACACTTGGGGGAAGGAAGTGTATCTGGGATATACTAGGGGACAAAAGTTATCTGGGATGCACTTGAGGGATGAAAGTGTATCTGGGATATGCCAGGGGACAGATGTGTATCTGGGATACACTAGAGGATGGAAATGTCAAATTTTTGATTGATTGCTCGCAACTTAAATACAGACTGCCATGGTCTACCCATAATTGCACAGTACTGGGTAGACAATGTATAAAGGATCACCTAATATGATTCAGGACCCCACTATACTCTCGAATTATATCAGATACACATCAGTCTGTGTATTCTTAATGAGTGTATCCCGGATACACTTCTGTTCTTTAGTGTATCCCAGATACACTTCCGTCCCTTAGTGTACATCAATTAGTATCTGGGATACACCTTCAGTCCCCAAGTGTATCCCAGGTATACTCCACCCCCTAGTGTATCTCAGATACACTTCCTCCCCATGTACATATCCCAGATACACTTCCAGGCCAGCCATCTTGAAAAGCAGCAGATGCATCTGCTTCAGCAGCTGACAGCTCCTACTGGTCAGTTTCTTCTGTATCTCAGATACACTTCTTCAGATGAACATAAAGCTGAACATCGGCTCCACTGTGTGTACTCCTGGTGGTGATGTTGATCTAACATTTGACTCACCGTTTGTCATTAAAATAGGTAAGTAGATTGTGGGTTAGTGAAGAGACCATTAACTGGTTGGTTAAATTAACATTTAGACCGGAACGCACTGGGTTACTTCTACATACATCATACATAGTTAATGCATCACCCTGTAAGACTTAGGGACCTAGGGCACCCTTTGGGCAAATATTGGCGGATATCACTTAATCCTCCACTGAAAATTACATCTGCATATATTTCTTTGTAAAGCACTGTGCACGTGGCAAAATGATGTCGATGTGAGTAATTGAATCAATGACCGGCTTACCGTATCATACACGCTCTGCTCTTGGTAAATGTATTGCATTAACCAAAACGTTACTATAGGTAACTGGCCTTGTGGAACGTGATTTTGTTCGTTCAGCTTCAGATATTTACTAGGTTATGGTGCTATCCTGTATTATACCGAAGTGAAGACGCACTTGCTTATAATTATAAATAATTATGGTTCAACTACTAGGACAACGTGGCACGATCGTATGTCGACATGATTCCTGTGGGAGTACACACACACATACTAGGAGTTGAGTGAGTTGTTTGGGGACTGATGGGACACATGCCCGCTTCCAGGTGCTTCTTCCCCGTGTGTGTGCTTTACCCTGGACATCGCTGAGTTAGGCACAGAGCACTGCTCCACACCCGTCGCCCGTGGCCGTTTGTCGCCTGTAGCCGGGATGAGTGACCAGTCTGTGGGTAACCATAAATACATGGTGCAGATATAGCCCTGTTCCCACGACTACGGTACATACATTAGTAACCGTTCTATTCACCACGTGCACATAGTGGCATATATCGATATTTTGCCGGTTTATACTCTGGGTTATACTATTATTCCACCACATGGGAAGCACCAAGCCTCAGTATTGAGAAATGAAAAGAATGAAATTTGCCTGGAGATTAGTATTTATGCTAGCCTTCCTGCTAGGTATATTAACATGGGGTTTCCTAAGTATAAACACATGGCCAGTATTGTCGGAAAATACGCATGACTTCAAGGAAAGCATTAATGGACTTGGGATCCCTAATCTATGGGATGTGGAAAGCCTGCATAATGTTAAGGCTATCGATAGGGCATCGTTCAGAAAGCTCTACAGTGATGACCGCCACTTCTTTGGGGATGGGATGGAATCTCCGGGAGTGTTGACGAAGGACACAGAACCCTACAAGAACCCACATCTGGACCAGGTAGGGGCCGTCATCAATGACGGCAATATCAGGGTATTACTGGAGGAACATGTCCTCAAGTCTCCCTCCATGAGGAATGTGGAGAACATCAAGAAGCTCCTCATGGCTGCTGATCTCATCCAATCCAACAGGAATCTCACAAACAGGCAACTTAAGGGTGTCTTAGGTATAAACAAGAGGATAGCAAACAGCGCCAGAGTCATTGAAGAATATGGAGGAAAGTTTGAGCTGAATATCACGGAGAGAAATGTACTAATCAGCTCTGTCTATGGTAGACTGGAGGAAAACATAAAGAATGCACACAAAGAGGAGAGCCTGGGTAGTCTAGCAATCCCTACAAAGTACAAGATACGGTAGGCTGAAATCCTTGTTTTGAAATTCAGGATAGATTAACACAGCGCAGCGAAATATTGAAACTTACTATTCAAGTGATGAGAAATATCTTTATTTCATGTGGAGAAACAAAGTTACTATGCTCAAGTACTAAAAGTGGTCATTCTCCATACACCTGTGGAGAAACTCATGCTCAATCTCCATGGCCTGTTTCTCCACGATGACATCACCAAAATAACTATGAAACCAATCTTTAAATGTATATTATGATGAAAGGAATCAAGAGTTACATAAAATAAATACGTCTGAACGCCTCGTGTGATGCGTTCCAATGCACCACTCGTGAAGAAACCTGTCGTTCAGACAGATAATCGTGGACCTCTGCCTATTTCTTTGTTTTAGAAACGTGAGTTTCAAGTTTAAACAAATGCTTTGACCAGAATATGCTTTAATAAATTATGTTTATTTCTATACAGGCTAAGGGAAGGCAGTAAATGGTACAGATTTTATTGTCAGATATCTACACACCATATGTATGAAGAAGGCACGTCGCTAGAGGACATGTTATCAGACCTACAGAATATGCCAGCTTCATACTTTGGTAAGTGTGTCTAGTAGTATAAGCCGAAAAGATGATTATTACACACACCAACGGAATAACTAGCTAAACCTCTTTCCACACATCCATACCACTTATTCAGGGAGGATGACATTATGTGCCTCTACATGGGTAAAAATCGACACGGGCGACACGGCGACACAGCCGTTTTAGGCACTTTTAAAAATCGATGGACACAGGAAAATCAGGTGTAAAAATTGACCCACAGGGTTTTTTCTCTTAGTTCTTATATACCTAAAAATCGACACGATGACACAGCTTTTCTACTAAAAATCGACACAGCGTCAAGGTCAAAATTGTGGGTACCCATGTAGAGGCACATTATGGAATACAGAAAAGGCTTTTGGATACCTTTGGCTTACCACATTGCATATGGTGTAAAGGAATCTCAAAACATGTCAATCCGATCAACCATGAAACAATCATGAAACCCGTCAAAAATGTGTATCATGCCAACGCATGAAAATCAGTATTACATATTTGAATACCGCCCTCTTCTTTATCAACGTTATCTATTAAGTTCGATGCTGAAAATTCGTAGTATGTAATTATAACACGGGAAGATCTTGTACTGTGACTGGTAACCAGAGAAGCGGTAAGACACATTTTATAGTTAACCCCAGCCCTAGTGTGTGTATTACAGTATGCTAATAATCCAAGTCTCAAGCATTGTCATGCTGACACCATCTCCATGTAGTAGCTCATTTAGTTTGACCCTTGTACCTCGTCACAGATTATCGTCCAAATGACACCAGACTGCATGGCAAGTTAACTTTGATGAACAGATTCCCTGCAGATTTCATCCCAATCAGGTGAGTCGTGAATCTTGGTGTTACCAAAGTCATAAGAGTTAGACACTGCTATAGCACAGATTTACTCACCCGAAGTCTGAGAGTTCCCGGGTGTCAGTTACAACATTAATTAGGGAGGATTCATTATTTATGGCAGGGGTGGGGGTGAGCGAATTCGTCAAAAATAAGTGCCCCCCCCCCCCCTCGGAATAGGTTGAAAAAAAAGGCCCCCCCCTCGGAATAGGTTAAAAAAAAAAAGCACCCCCCCTCCCCTCACCCTGGATCAAGCGACCCCCCCCCCCCCCTCACCCTGGATCTTTTTCAACTTTATTAAAAATACGATGTTGGTGTATACTAATTGTATGCATTTAATCCTGGGCACTTTTTTACCTACAATTTACTACCTTGCAACAAATACATCCATTTGTAAGGTGTTTTAGTGTAAACGTCTTGTGATACTTGCTGGTGAGTGATAATAGTCAAACCTCAGACACTCGACTTACATACCGTTGAGTTTAAGGGCCCCACCCTAGTAGCAAGCCCACACGGGGCCAATTTGGTTTTAGCTCGGATTGGCTGTTTGAAGTCGGGCAAAACAGAGCTGAGTTTCATGTTGGGCAGATGGCTGGGCTGAAGTGTGGCCCCGATCGGTATGCCCATTTTGGGTTTAGATCAGTTTCAAAGCGGGCTGCCTGATTTGGGCTCAGATCAGTTTCAAAGTGGGCTGCCCGCTTTGGGTTCATGTTTGGCAGATGACAGGAAGCCCAGGACCTAGGATATCTGGGGAAATGATTGAATAGATTCTAAAAACCATAATTATCAGGCGGTGCTGTGGCACCAAATTACCGAGCCCGTCCAAAAACCGATCTGAACCTGCTTTCAGCCCATCCAAAAACCGATCTGAACCCGCTTTCAGCCCGTCCAAAAACTGATCTGAACCCAAAGTGGGCAGACCGTCCAAAACCCGATCTGCGCCCAACATGGAAAGCCCGTACGGGGCCAGACCAAAGCCCAGTGCCCTAAACCGATGGGAGCCCGTCGATTAGCCCACCCGGGCCATACTTGCAAACACAGTCTGGCCCCATCCGGGGCCACAGTGTGTTTGCTACTAGGGCAGTGCTTATGAATTAGAAGCTCCCGTGCCCTCAGTGCTTACAAGAGGCCGGCACTGACAAAATGATGGGCTATTCTGAGTGTCAAAAGTGATGCAGTGAGAAATTTGCTGGGAGTTGGAGGAAAATTTTAGAAATTTTAGAAAATATTGACATAATTTGGTAAAATATAACGCAGGCTGTTACCAAAATTCGCGACATTTCAACGTACTAAATGTGGCGTCCTGCTTTGCTGGATGTCTTAATACTTTGTATTATTATAAGTGATAACAACTCTGAATCTTGATCTCAGGATGTATTGCCCGACCTCCGGTGTATTGCATAACACGCACGATGCACAGACAATTCCCAGACGCTCAGTACACTTGATTCCCACAAGGTGGCGCTACCATAGCGCAGTGGCGTTTCCCGCGCTGCCGAGAGCAGTAGCAGCGTCATACGACATCTCCCTTTTTCAAGGAGTATTATGTTAAGACATACTTAGAAGTGTTCTTGAAGTGTTCATGACATAATAGTTACTATGAAGTTACTCTCAAGTAAAGATATATATGTATATGTATGTCTCTGAAAATAAGTCAGTTACATGTTACTCAATGTTCAATGTAATAGTCAATGTTCAAATGCACTAGTCAATGTTCAAACATAATAGACAATGTTCTTTTATCACTTTAGAATGTTTCTGACTTATTAATGTATCTGAAAGAGAATAGTTATTAAACTTCTTCAATCAGTCTCTTCGTCGTGACTCTAGGTCTCGACGACTTCCTTGGTCCCGGATCGGGCACACGGGGTGTTGCACCTCGATCAGGAGTCGGTGGAGTCGGTGGAGGGACCACTGGAGGTATATCAGTGATCTCCACTGGAGGCACATGATCACTAGGCGGTATGACCACTTTGGTTAGTATGGTGGTCGGATCGATGATCATTTTGTCCGGGCCCGAGATTTCTCGTCATTCTACGGTTACGTCTCACTAGTCCATTCGGTGTTGAGATTATATATGATCTCGGTCCGGGGGCTTTTCCTATGACCTTCCCTTCCACTCGTAGGTCGTGTAGCCATGCTCGGTCTCCTGTTCGTCTGCTTCTGTGGCTCGGTGGCGTTGGTTGTAGTTCACTGCCATCTGCTTCCTTCGAACCAGCGCTGCATCTGGAATGCGCGGTTTTAGTTCATCCAGGTGACATGGCACCAGTGATTTTAGTCTACGACCAATGTTCAGCTGAGCTGGGGAGAATCCTGACAGTAGAGGGGTGTTGCGATAAGAAATAAGGGCAAGGTATTCATCGTCAGCCTTATTAAGGATCGCTTTGATGGTTTGCACTCTCTCTACTTCTCCATTACTTTGTGCGTATCTCGGAGATGACGTGATGTGTTCAAATCCGTATTCTGCTGCAAAGTTTTTGAACTCCGCTGATGCGAATTGAGGACCGTTGTCGCTGAACAGTATGTCGGGTATACCTTGATGGAAGAATGCTCTTTTCATCTTCTTTACTGTCTCAGTGGTATCAACATTCTTGCCAACTTGGCACACTTCCACGTCTCTAGAGAAGTAGTCTATGATGAGGAGGTACATGGAACCCTTATGGCGGAAAAAGTCTGCTGCTACTCTAGACCACGGTCGTTCTGGGAGCTCCGTTCCTTTCATCTGTTCGACACGTTCACGTCTGTACTTTTCACAAATGTTACAATTTTTCACTGTCTTTTCGATGTCTTTCGACATTCCTGGCCACCACACTGATGCATTGGCATTCTCACGGGTCTTAGTGATGCCCTGATGCCCATCATGTAGATGGCGTAAGACGTCAATCCTCAGACTTGCTGGGATCACAAGCTGTTTTCCTCGAAGGAGTAGTCCATCGTGAACTGTAAGGTTGCCCTGTTCGTTCCAGAACTTAACCAAAGGTCCATAGATGTCACGTCTGTTCTCCGGCCACCCATGTTCAATATGGTGTATCACTACCTTCAGGACATCGTCTTTCTTTAGCTCTAACCGTATCTTGTCGAGTCTCTGGTCAGATGATGGTAGACAGACGAGTACTGCTTGTACGTATGCGTCAGATTCCTTACGTAGTTCTTCTTGCTTATGAAGTTCTTTGCTCTCCAGCATATTCTCACCAAGAGGCGCTCTTACTCCAGTGTTTGACTGCCCATGTGGTCGCTAATGCTTCCTTCTCAATTTGCGCGTATCGGCATTCAGTCTTTGTCATTGACCTGCTGGCGTAAGCAACGGCTTTCAGTCTTCCATCTTTTTGACGTTGTCTTAGAACTGCCCCAAGACCGTAGCTACTTGCGTCTGCTGACACGATCGTTTCACCTTCAGGGTCAAACAAAGCGAGAGCTTCGTCCGAAGCTAGTTCTTGTTTCAGTTTCTCAAACGCTTTCTTTTGTGGAAGATCCCAAGTCCATGCAGAATCTTTCTTGAGGAGGTCTCTGACTGGTTTGGTGATTTCGGCAAGGTTCGGCAGGAATTTCATCTGTTGATTCACCATGCTGAGGAATCGTCGGACATCTGGGACGTCTTTGGGGTCTGGCATCTCTATGATGGCTTTGACCTTTGCTGGATCCTTCTTGATGCCATCGGCATCTATCACCTGGCCAAGGTAGCGAAGCTTGGTTGTGGAGAACTCACACTTGTCTTGGTTTAGAGTGATGCCGCTCTCTTGGAGGCGGTTCATCGTGCTCTTGTTTGTCCTTTCCAATCACAATAATGTCATCCATGTGACACAACACTCCTTGTAGTCCAGTCAGTTCTTTGTCCATTCTCTTTTGGAAGTGTTCAGGAGCAGATGATATACCATAGGGAAGTCTCCTGAACATGTACCTTCCGAACTGTGTGATGAAGGTCGTCAGCTTTGCACTCTCTTCAGTCAACAGTACCTGGTGCAAGCCAGAATTTGCATCTAGCTTGGAGAATACAGCTCCGCTTGAAATACATGCCAGGGTCTCCTCTACCTTTTTCATCTGGTAGAGTTCACGTCGGACGCCCTGGTTGAGTCTTGTCAAGTCCACACACAGCCGTAGGTTCCCGTTTGGTTTATGTACAACCACCATGGGTGCACACCAATCCGTTGGTTCATCTACGGGCTCGATAACTCCTGACTTTACTGATGATGAGATTTCCTGCTCTACCTTTTTCATCAGAGGCTTTGGCACACTGCGTGGAGTATAGAGGCAGAATGGTTTAGCATCGTCTTTGAGTCTTATAGCATATTCACCTTTCAGCTTACCGAGTCCTGCAAAGAGCTTCGGGTAAGCTTTGACCACTTCGTCCTTCGTGTCCAACTTTGGGATTTCACTGTTCACGGCTTTGACCCTATAGGCGCCAGGGATGTTAGGTATCAGTCCTAGTTTTTTGATTGCAGGTTGTCCGAGGAGAAGCGATTTCACACCTCGCACTACGTAGACGTCTTCGTGGACGTTAGTGTTTCCGCGACTTAACTGCATAAGAGCACATCCTAGCGTCTGTAACGGATGCTCGCCTGTAGCATACAGCGTCTTTCTTGTTGGTTGGATCTCTCCATAGGACTTCTTGTAGTATGTATCGGGCATCACCGATATCTCGGCTCCAGAGTCTATGTACCACGATAGAGTATCGGAGCCAGTTCTGAGTTTAATGTACCAGCCTTTGCTTGAATTGATTTGTCGTCTGGGACGGATTTTGATGAAGCCGCATTTACTTCGCTCGTTACGCTGCCAATAAATACGTGCGACACTCCGTCATCGGGTATATCGTCTCCCGACTCTTCCTCTGCGACTTGAGATATCCGCGCTCTTGAAGTACGGCAAATTTGGGAAAAATGCCCTTTTATTTTACACTTCTCACAGGAGTGATTCACTGCGGGACAATTTTTCTTCCCTTTGAGGTGCTCGGTACCACAGTATCCGCAATTGATTTTGTTACCAGTATTTCTCTTTTTCTCAGTTCTGCTCGGGTCCGGCTTCTTCTTGGCCTTGCTGTGGACTACGTTGATATTGGCACTCTTTGACTCTTGGAGCTCATAGCGCGTAGTCTCCTTTTGGTAGAGTATCTCTACTGTTCTCTCCAGCGTAAGCCCTGCACCGGCATCATAGAGCTTCGACTTTGCCGACTGGTCAGTACATGAAAATGTCAGTTTATCGCGCACAGCCTGGTCCATGTAAGTCTGTGGGAATTTGCATTCACCTGCACTCTTCTTGACTGTTAGCACCCATGACTCCAGAGTTTAAGATGGTCCCCTTTTGAGGGTGAACCAAAACTTTTCCCTTAGTAGCAGTTGGGGGTCCCTTTTTCCAAAATATTCTGTGTACTTTTGTAGCACAGTATTATAGTTATTTGGGTCCTCAGCTGGTATGGGAGCTTGTCCCTGGACTGGATTTGGATGTTGTGGGAGGAATACAAAACTGTCATAAATATCTATCCCATCATCCCCAATATGATTCAGTAGGAGTCAATATGATTCATTTGCCTCTGTGCTGGAGCCTGTGGCCTTGAGATATATCTCAAACCTTCTCTTCCACAGAGACCATGAATGTGATGGGTTAGCCCTCTCAATTCTGAGGGTTTCTGGTGGTTTTACACTGTTGGCAGCCATTTAAAAGTGTCACTGCTTTTAATGTAGGCCTACTGACAGTCAATATTATACACACAATTAACAGCTTAGGGTCTTGGTAAGATGCTTCTGGAGGTTTTAGAAAAGTTCTCTACTCACAGATTCTTGAATTCAGAGTCATCATATTTCAACACCAAACTTGAGTGGCTCACTTCAACTTGGCACTTTTCTTGTTGTGGGCATGGAAGATGACCTGTTCTGACACCATGTGGCATCCTGCTTTGCTGGATGTCTTAATACTTTGTATTATTATAAGTGATAATAACTCTGAATCTTGATCTCAGGATGTATTGACCGACCTCCGGTGTATTGCATAACACGCACGATGCACAGACAATTCCCAGACGCTCAGTACACTTGATTCCCACAAGGTGGCGCTACCATAGCGCAGTGGCGTTTCCCGCGCTGCCCAGAGCATTAGCGGTGTCATACGACACTAAATTCGCGACATTTTTAGGAATACCCCTAACAAAAGCCCCCCCCCTAAGAATAGGGGGGACCCCCCTTTGAATACCCCTAAAGAAATTTGCCCCCCCCCTCAAATGCTCACCCCGACCCCGGCCATAAATAATGAACCCTCCTTTAGTGCTCATCAGTCTTTCAACTCGCACGGACAAATCAAAATGCAAGCCTATGAGGTAAATGCATACAGAGACGGTAGCTGTTCTATATTTTACTTATACTACTAGTGATTGGTTGTACGCTATATTTATCTTGGTGGTGTCCTTTGTTCTCCCAGATTTTCACGTATACAAGAAACGCGCGTGAATCAGCTTCACACGGATGACTGGCAGCGGCATGTGGCAGAGATTGCAGCTTTTCACCTAGACAGGTACACTTTTCTGACATCTAATATTTGTTTAATTTTATACACAACTGTTAGATATACAGCTCAGTCGATCCTCGGTTACACATTGTTACACTTTACTTAGTGCCGTCGTGTATGCATTGTGACCCGTCACAGCAATTGCCCTGATCATTGTGAATTTACATTATATTAGGTGTACAACTGGTGTAGTTGGTAAATTAATGTTCATGTTTACCACCCTCCCTATAATACAGTCTAAGTATACATACATGAGTTCATTTGAATAAGATACATCCAACTCTCCTATAGCTATATGACTGCACCCTGGTATGACAAGTATAACATATCATTTGACTGGGACGCCGACTAGCTATAGAATGTTATCAAGCTTAACGATTTGTTTTATGACCTGTGCTGAAAGCAAAATGTCTAAATGTAGCTAAACCATCTTGGCAGGGCCCTCGGGTTCAGGCGGGCAGTACCCACATCAGGACGAATGTTTAACATCTTCAAGGAATTGAAACCTGTATATGGTGGAACTTACAAGAATAGCCGATTTGTTGTATCACTAGGTAGGTTCACACTTGACATAATCACTGCTAAAGGCCAAAACCCACAGGGTGTTCTATGCTGGAATATCTCTGCGAATTGAGAATCTGTTGCCCATTGAGGACCTCCCTCCGATTCGCAACAGATGTAACTACAAGAGAGGTGTATAACCGCAACGAATCTGCTGCAAATTGGGCACAAACTAAGATATAGATAATTAGATATTTTTCCTTGCTTAATAGGAAAATCTCTGCGAATTCACTGTACAGACCATGTGTATCAAACATCTGGAAAATAAGGGGGGTACTCTGATTTCTGATAACATATTGACAGTATTTTTCAACCATTTCCCTTAAATAATATATATGATCTGCCTACCACTAGTTCTACATGATGTATTATTTCAAATTATATATCAATGGATATCCCCTCAATAGTAAATCAGCTGTAAGCACAATTATTATTAAGTAACTCCCCCCAAATCCAACAATTAATCCTTACACATAGAGTCAATGCAGCCCAATATGCAGAGGTTCACTGCCATATATATCCAACAGTGGGATTTGGAACTTGCAATAGTATGAAAGAACCCTTGCGATTTGGAGTATAAGCAAGGCTCCTAGAACGCAATATTCATAGAATGCAGAGGGTTATGAGTCATAACTCGCCCTGTGGGATTCGACCTTTAACGAACCAAGGTTAGGCCAGAAACCAACACTAAATATATATATATTGTAGCGTCCGCCGTAATTAGGAAGGAGACAGAACTCGTTAAGTACAGTTGAACCGGAGATACTTTATTGCCCTGGCTCTCCTTGGCCACACCCGCTAAGTCTTGTCGGAGATCCTCTCTGCTTCAAGCGTCAAACCAGACTGACGGGACCCTCCGTCCCCTCCTTCTTATATAGCTTGATGACGTTTCTCCGACGCCGGAGACGTTCCGTCCCGGGCGCAGGCGAACTTCGCCGACGCCCCCGTTTCGAACGTCTCTGCGTTGGAGAGGATCCCGCCGGCTCCTCCTCCCTCCGGCGTAATAACTCCTCACTTATAAACAACACACGCCAGGGCGGCAGAGGGGGTCTGTGAACCCACAGCCCCCCCCTCCGTCGCCGCTACACTCTCCCCAACTAATTAAAAACTAAGTTCCCCCCGCCGTAACTTGGCGTCCTGACTTAATTAGTATGTGAAGTGATTACCGGGGGGCCCCCTATTGGGCACTGCCTCCCCTCCTAGCCCTACTTTTCGTTACATCGCAATATTACATGACTTTGGCGTAAGGCCCATATCAGCTAAGTCATATAGTTTACATAGTATCGCAATATCCCCGGCATGGCGTTGGGCATGCCGCCGTAATTACTCTCCGCTTTGCTCCGCCGCTGCCGCCGCCTCTTCTGCTCCACCTCTGGTCGCTTATCTATCACACGGCATCAGGCCATCACATGTTCATTTCTATGTACACAGTAATATAGTTATACAGACAGTATCGCAATATCCCCGGCTACGCCACCTCCGGTGCACCCCGTCCGGTCTCTGCTCCGGTCCTCCGTCTCCTCCGGCTTCCCCGCCGGTCCCGCCGCCTCCTGTGGCCCCATTCCTCTGGCCCTTGGTCCGTCGACATCAACATCAACAGCAACATCAACAGCACCCATCGTTACTTCTTGTTTAGTAAGGAGAAGGTTCCCCCCTTTTCTGACTGCCATACTTCTTTACCAGGTTCCCCGGTTTGCTGTACTACCGAACCCACCCAGTTTCCATGGCATCTCCCGCTGTTCCTCCAACAGCTCCCTCTCGATTTCTGGTTGTCACTACAGTGTATCCCCGCTATAGATGACTCCCACTGGCCCGAGATCCGCCTCTCCCTTCCTCCTTAGTCCTGCCTGCTCCCCCTCCCTTATCACAGTCACTGTTTGCCTATCCAGGGCCTCTTGGGGCACTATTATTTTCGCGTCCAGCCCCGCCCCCTCATCCACTCCCACTCTCAGGAGATACTCTCCCCGGGGAGAGTTGACAATAACCCAGCTAACAAAAAAACATTATTTTACGTCAAAATAACGTTTTAAAATTTACATAACGTTATGTCATACTAAAGAGCCTTAGAAAAACGTTGACATATAATGTTATATAACGTTATAAAATGGTGTATAACATTATTTGTTTACTGGGAAGTCCGTCCTCCCTCACTATTATTGTTTGTGTCCGTGTCTTCTTTCCTCCCTCCGTCTCCTCCGTCCCCGCCGGCAACCCCGTCCCTGTGCTCAGAGACACACTAGTGTTGGCTGTTTCCATCTGTTTGGCGGGGCCCGGAGCTGCAGATGAGTCCCCCGTGGCGTTCAACACGGCGGAAGCCGCGAAGGCGTTAGACACGGAGGAGGTCGCTGAGACGTTGGACGCGGCGGAGGTGCCGGAGTTGGCGGAGTTGCTAAGGGAGATTCCCTCTCCTCGGACCACCACATCCTTTCTCCTATGATGTCCACTATTAGGCCCTGCTCCCGGAGGAATACCGCCCCCAGGATTGCCTGTGTCCCCATCTCCGCCACGATAAAGTGTGCCTCCACCGTCCGGTTCCCCAATCTGAGCGATAACGTCACTCTCCCCCAAAGGTCCATGGGTTGTCCATTGGCGGCGAACACGTCCCCTCCGCCCAGCTCCAGAGGCCTCCCGACTCCTTTTTCCTGCCACCATCTCAGGGAAAGCAAGTTGGTGGAGGCCCCCGTGTCCACCAGCAACTGCACCTCCTCCTCTTCCAGGTATCCTGTGACCAAGAGTCCTCCCCCCGCCTCTCTCTTTTCTCCCCTTCACCATGTCCTTCAGCCCTCTACCCCCGACCTGTACTGGGCTACCCATGTAGGTCAGTTCTAGTTTCCCGCATTCGCCGTGATAGCGGCGGGCGTTCCTCCGCCCGGCACCGGCGCCGCCGGGCTTGCGGTACCCCCTCCGGCACTTTGTTCATCAGTAGCAGGCATTGTCTCTTGAAGTGTCCCTCTTGCTGACAATGGAAGCAGCCCGTTGGCCGCTTTTTCTGCACCGCCGGAGTATCCGCCTTCTTCGCCAACCCCTCCATCGCGGCCATCAGTGTCGCCGCCATCTTATCGTTCTGCGATTTCATCTGCTACCCTTACCGTGGCGTCCGCCGACCGCACCCTCTGCTTATCCTCCGCGTCGCTCTCCAAGTATGCTTCTGCCCCAATGGCCGTCATCACCGCCGCTTGCAGGGCCGCCGCTTGCGACTGCTACACCCACTGCTTCAGACGCCCGTCACCCAACGTCATCAGGAACTGGTCCAGTACCAGCGCATCCGCCGTCTTCACCTCCGCCTCCGGATATGCCAGCCGAGTATACTTCATGAGTTCCTGTTGGAGCGCCTGCATACTCTACCCCGGTTTCCTTACCCTCGTCCTCAAGAGTGCTTTGTAGGTCTCCTTCTGGTTCAGCGGTTCATACCTCAGCAGCAGTGCTTCCCTGAGCCTGCGGTACCCCTCCGCCGTCGCCGGCTGGATTCCTTACAGCAGCTGCCAGGCTTGACCATCCAAGCTCAGTCCCAGGAACATTCCCGCCTCCTGTTCCGACCACCCGTTTACTTTCACGCATAAGTCGAACTGGTTGAAGTAGTCCACCAGGTCCCTCGATCCATCGAACCTTGTTGGCTTGCTCACTGGCTTTACACCCGAGCCCGTCCAGCCTCGATCTCCGCCGGCCCCCAGTCTGGGTCCCTCGATTTCGCTTCTCCTAGCTTCCTCCTTTCGGCCCTCCGCCGGGCGCCCCCTCCTCTCTTCTCTCCGCCGGTCGCCGGTCTCTGGATCCCTCCGCCCACTTCCCGGTCCCACTGGTTGTCCCGCTCCCCTTCATGGGACCCAGCACCCTTTTCTTCGTTTTCCGGGATCCACTCCTGATCCCTCGTCTTCTCCCCAGGCCACAGCCCCCGCCGCAGCCCCAATTGCTTCGGTCGACCCTCCCCCTGTCCGTCCGTAGCATCCCATAAGCCGAATCCCGGTGGCAGTGGCACCCTTGGAGTGTCCTCCATAGGTTTCCACGCCGCCGCGATCGCCCCACCCTCCGGCTTGTCCTCCGCCCTGTTCCTTCCCCCCGTTCTTGCTGTCTGACTGTCCCACCCGTTCGCCTCCCTCTCCGGTATTGCAGCCCTATCCCTTGGCTCGACTGTCTGGTCCCCTCTGTTGATAGCGTTTGGGGCCGTCCCCGCCGTTCGGAACGATACCTCCTCATCCACCATCTGTACGCTGGATCCCCGCACTCCCTTTTCCAGTTCCTCATATCCCTGTGCTTCCGCCATCTCTCTTCCTCGTGGGCTCGTTTGATGTGCTTACTCTTGTATTTTAGAGTGAAACACCGCTGTCACCAATGTAGCGTCCGCCGTAATTAGGAAGGAGACTGAACTCTTTACAGTTGAACCGGAGATACTTTATTGCCCTGGCTCTCCTTGGCCACACCAGCTAAGTCTTGTCGGAGATCCTCTCTGCTTCAAGCGTCAAACCAGACTGACGGGACCCTCCGTCCCCTCCTTCTTATATAGCTTGATGACGTTTCTCCGACGCCAGAGACGTTCCGTCCTGGGCGCCGGCGAACTTCGCCGACACCCCCGTTTCGAACGTCTCAGCGTCGGAGAGGAGCCCACCGGCTTCGCCGCTAACTAGCGGCGGAGCCGGCCGTCTCCTCCTCCCTCACTGGAGGGGGTCTGTGAACCCACAGCCCCCCCCCCCCCCTCCGTCACCGCTACAATATATGCATGTACTTAAAGTCAAATCCCACAGGGCGATCTATGACGAGTAACCCTCTGCATTCTAAGCCTGTTGCGTTCTCTGAGCCTTGCTTATACTCCAATTCGCAAGGGTCCCCACATTCTATTGCAAGTTTCAAATCCGACTGTACACATATGTATGCATGGCATTGAATCTCTGCATAATGGACTGCATTAACTCTATGCATCAGGATTAAGTTTTGCATTTAGGGGGAGTTACTTCATAATATTTGTGCTTACAGTTGGTTTACTATAAAAGGGATATCCATTAATTTATCTTTTGAAATAATACATTATGTAGGTCTGGTGGTGGGCAGATTATATATATCATTCGTGAAAAATGGTTGTGAAATGTTGTTTGTATATCTTCAGAAAAAGGGAGTGGCCCCCCTGACTTTCGAGATGATTGATATGTATTATGTGCATAATGAATTCGCAGAGATTTCCCTGTTAAGCAAGGGAAAATATCTAATTATTTAGACCTTATTTTGTATCCAGTTCGCAACAGGTCCGTCACAGTTTTATCTGCCTGTTGTAGTTACATCTATTGTGAATTGGAGGAAAGTCCCCAATTCGCAACAAATTGCCAATTCGCAGAGATATTCTAGCATAAATAGCCCTGTGGTATTTGACCTTTAGTTCAACAATATGTGTTGTTTGTAATTTGCACGTTCTCACTTTATATAATATCTATCTGTTCTAATAGCATCCCACGTAAATATTATATATACACTGGTGAAATACATTTTGCAGAGGGCAATGACTGCCTGGTGGGACAGTGCCAGATACATTGTAGGAGTAATGAAATCATCTGTGGAACTCCACGAGAAATTGAGAGTGCTATACTTTTAAGGATATCCATCATAAATATGGTAAGTAGACAGGTCACTATAGATGCGATAAAAATGAGTCTTCCAACGATTGATGATGTGTAGTTTGGTGTCTTTTGTATAGATACCCCATCTTTGATACATCGTTGACACATCGATCTGAGTAAAAAAATCTGTCATTTCTATATATATCCGCTAAATGGCTGCGACATCAAATAATGATGCCATTGTTACGTCCAGATCGTGATATGCCACTGCCCCCGCAATAGCTCTTATCTCATTATCGAAATCCCTTTTATGCAGTAAGCTCGTCATCTATAAGCCCATCAGTTGTTAATTTCATTGAATTGCCTATATCAATTCGATGAAATGTTTATTGTTCATTTCGTCAGTGACCTGCCTATTTATCAGCTAAATGATTAGCAATTAGCGGTGTATAACTTGGCTTGTATACTTCCAGACGTCGTGGGACTACCCGTGGCCAGCTAGCAGGCTGGTGAATGAGACGGCGGCGTGGCAGACAGACTACGGCTTCTGCTCCTACATCAGGAACACAACACACTACAGCACCGGCCGACGTATGCTCGACATCGTGGACCTCGCTATATTTGATTTCCTACAAGGTTCGATGTCACAGCCCAGTTGTATTGATCATAAACTGTCCCTTTTTGAAGCTGCTATATAAATCAATTATGATTTAGATTCAATACAAGTATCTCCTTGTACACATCACCAAGTTTGACTTTCTGAATCTTTCATATAAAGTAGATTATAAAAGTGGAATGGTAAAAGTAATTGGAGGGCCTTCTACGGAGGGGGGGGTGCAGACCGGGAAGGGGGGTATAATTTTGAGATGTGTATATTGTTGGAAACAAAAGTAGCGTTGATTTACTTTCTCATCACCAAAATAAATGTGAATAATCATTGTTAATGGTTTTGCTGTCCATCGTGTTAAATAGACATTACGATACTCCTTTACAGGAAACGTGGGCAGGACGACATACGACACGTTTACTGCCTTTGGCAACAACAGTTTCATCATTCATAACAATAATGAGCTAGGGTACGGTGAAACGTTGTCTATTAATTAATATCCGAGTGCGCTCTGTCAAGAAATCCAAACATCCTTGTTTACAACCATACCGCTGCCGTAATATCTATAGGGATATGAGTATGATAAACATCGATTCATATTCATTCAGTAATTCAGCATTAGAGATATGGAATAATTTGAGTCTGCGTCAGAATTCCCTTGCTGAACATTTAAAAAAACATACCACGGTAACAAATGAATGTCCTAACTACTAATTTCAGCTTTGGGCAGGCCTTCCATGATGCCACTTCTCTCCTGGCCCCGCTGTACCAGTGCTGTGTGGTCCGCTATACCACCCTACACACCCTCCTGGACTACGGGCTGGGACCCGTCCCTCTCAGTCACGTCATGTGGATGAGCCTGGAGCGGGATCCACTACAACCAGTTCTACTCAAACAACACCTACTGGCGTTAGACAGGCGGTTAAAGATCATATTAAAAGTAGTCTACGAATGTATCAAGAAGAATGGCGCCAAGGCTGTTGTGATTGCTGATGGATTCTAACTATCATTAATTCTAAATCAATAATAGATGATAATATAAAACACTGGAGGAAAATTAAGTATATGCATTGTATCGTGATACACAACTGATGCAGTTTGGAATATAATATAAATCCATAGTGTTGAACTTTATTGGATGTTTGCTTAAAACACCAACCCCGGTACAAATGTCACCCTGGGTTGGACACTCATTGCACACGTGGTGCCTGGTACTTATGATGCACTCCTTTATATCAAATTACAATAAAAATCACAATTAATATAAACAAGCTATATCAATGTTGTGATATCCCCAAAACATGCAATGGGAACCTAATCTTGCATACTTACTACAGTTGTATATAGATAGGGCCTACCTCAACGGCATTGATATAGAACATTGTCCCTTTCTGCTTGCCCAACCTATATTGTATACTCATGTCTACAGCTTCCATTGTAATACGTGTAGGATTACTCACATATGACATAAGCACCGACGATACTAACATAATGACATATTATCTCATTGACAGCACGGTATAGGTTGCTCGAGCTTTATTCATTACTTGGAATTAGTTAAGGGTGTGGAAGTTGTAAGCACCCTAGGCCTACAATGTTTTCAATTTCTAATAGGTCAAAACTTTCATACACCGGAGTAATCTGTCAAAATTGGGAACACTATACTATACCTGATGCTGAAAAATGAGATTTTGAGGACCATATAAAATTGGGACTACGTACAGTGATTGGACCTACGCACGGCGATGGGAACATTACACTAATTAGTATGGTATTAGTATAGTAACCATGGCTATAATAAGCACATTTTCCCAGCTTTTGTAGCAGATGTATGTTCAAACAGTAGATATCCATAACGCTTAGAAACACAACATATTTTTACACATGTAAAAGCAGTTTACAGATGGACCTATGCATCGTGACAGACCTACGCCCGATGATGGGAACAGTGTATTTAAATACTACACTTATATCGCCAGTTTTATCAGAGTGTAAATTGTCTAAACTATTGGTCCTCTATTTGTTGAATTATATGTTGAAAGACATTCCTATGTCAATATTTTAACCTTTTTTCAAACTGATTTTATAGTGAACCTACACATGGCGATGGACCTCGCAGGGTCGCTATTCAATTATAATATCTCACATGTTAAAGGATATTAGTCCAACCTTAATCATATGTTACATATACCATCGTCAAAATATGGGTCGTGGAACATATGAATATTGTCCTTATGATATCTAGTTGGTAATATGTCTGTAATTGAATTTATTGTGGACCTACGCATGGTGACGCCCAAGCTACCCCCACTTTATCTTCAGTGTAATAGTAAAAGTAGAGGATACCAGAATTTTATCTCTAATATCCAAAACCTCCCATTGACCCGCACTTATTGAGGGGTTCACCTTCACCAATACAATAATTTTCCTAGGATAATTTGTTATTATCATGTAGCTATGCACAGTGATGCTTAAACCTACCCCACATTATTCCTTCTGTATATATTCAACAAATTTTGTATAAAGTATGATAACACCGCCCATCCCAAAACCCTGAATTGTTGTATTTAGGTTTATGGTCACGGCCATATATAAATTTTACCTCTTTAAGACAATCATGCATGTTTCTAACATTATCGGTATGTTCATATAGAAAGTAGGTGAGTTTGTCGACATCTATGCAAATATACCAAACTAAACGGTCTTTAATGGGCGTCCATTAAGATTATATCAGATTACGACTTTTGGCCATTATATACAACAAAGAAGGAAAAGCATTAGCTACCACATAGAAAATAAGTCCCTGTAACCCTGCATACCGCACCGTCACGTTTAATCGCCAGGTATTGAATAATATAAGCGCGGGTCTCGTATAAGCGCCGGGGGTATGGGGGTCGTGAAACGATTAACCGACACTGTGAATTGCAACTCCATACGCACTACAACTTCTTTTTATCGCAAGTTTTCTTTGCAAAGAGGTTTGGGGAAACAAAAAATGAATCTTACTGGTAGCCACTGAGAAGCTGGCCGTGTCCTCTCCCGGGTCCTCCCTCCCTGGGTCCCTACTATTACCCAGGTACCTTTTTTTTTTCTCCTATGCTTAAGCACTGGAAGGCCGTATTCAATGGTGCCATTGAATTCAATGTGTCTGTATTCAATGGGCTAAGAAAAGGTTGTTTTTCCTTCAATAAATGGCTTCAAATAATAACCCAAAACGGCATAGCGGTTGCATACAAGTGGTTTTATTCAACTGCTGTACGCCACAGCAGACACAAGTTGGCTTCATAAGCCAACGAGTGTCTGCTGTGGCGTACAGCAGTTGAATAAAACCACGAGTATGCAAACCGCATGCGGTTTTGGATTTATTATACCTATTTCTACCTTATTAAGGAAGCTTTTAGTAAATACTTTCAAGGGAAGGGGATCGGGCAGTGGTTGACCCTGCACCCATGCTGCTACCGGGTTAGGGCGGGTAGAGTTGACAATGGGACAGTACCATTGACTACTAAGTACGAGTGATAGCCCAATTTCAATACCTGTAGTACTTTTTCACAAAATGGACCAGAAAAAGGGGTTAGACAAATTACATGCCAATTCCTAAAATCAGGAATCTGTAAAGGAATTTGTAACAGAAGTGTATTGGAATTTGTAACTGAATTTTAGCGAAAGTTGTAACTGAATTGTGATGGTTTGTAAAGAAAGTGTTAACGCTGCAGGGGACTAGATTATTGGGTGCTTTGGGGAGGGGATCCCGATCTGCAACTCAAGCTGAAGGCTTGTACGCCACGCTGGGAGCCTGTACGCCACGCTGGGAGCCTGTACGCCACGCTGGGAGCCTGTACGCCACGCTGGGAGCCTGTACGCCACTCTCACGGCCTGAGAGTGGCGTACACGCACGTTTATGTCACAGATACGCCGTCGGCAGCTTCTATAGTTAAGAGATAGGGACTCTGTATGCTTTGTTGTCCTAGGTATAATAAACACAAATGCCAACTACATCGATACCGCTCTGATGTATTTCACTTGTGGGGGCTGGGGCGCATCCCACTCATCCTGCGGCTTTGTGGGATAGGCCTACTGCCCCAGCCCCCACTCGTGAAATAGAGACGGTATCAATGGGCGTTGGCATTTGTCTACATAGCTCATGGAGTGTATTTTTCTCATGAAAGGTGAATTGACTTTTTTTTTCTTTTTTTTTAAATTTGGTCCTCATTAAGTTACAGAATGTTCTTCCCCGACCAATTGTGGTCATTGAGAAGATAACCCAACATATCAGGGGGCTATCATTTTGATGTTATTTTGTTTCGGGTGGGGTTTGGACTTGTCACACTCGGGACCACCCACTCTTAGTTCAGATGAATATATGTTAGTCAGGTGGTAGAAAAGTTTGATGTATTATTTTCTTAGTATCCAAGTATATAATTAATCTCTTTTTTTTTTAGATACAGTTTTTTTCAGATATTGTATTATCACATATTGTAACTAAGTGTTGGATATGCTAATCCTATAAACGCCTAGTAGAAAGTACTGGGTCCCTAAATATAGACACATAATTATTAGTGATGATATGTCTCTGAAAATCACAAACTATGCTATGAAAAAGAAAGCAAGACTCTACAGTAACTATAAACTATTTATTTCACACGATAATTGAATGGCTTGAGTCACAAGTCGGATTGTATTTTATATCTGTAAATATTAATGACATATCATCTGCATATGCATTTCTTGACCTGGAAAATGTGCATAAGTACCGAAATGTGAATATTAACATATCAACGAGGGTTGTCGACCCAATATTTTACCCGAAAAACATCTAATGATCGGTTCTCAATAAAAGATACTTGAACTTGAACTTGAACTTGATCATTAATGCAGAACAATGGGTGACTCTATAAAAGCTACCACTCATAACGGTCCCACTACTCAACATGGGGTCATCCTATTAATCTACGCTCTACCCGAGTGATAGATCTACCACAGGGATCTGCCCTCAGTTTTGAGTCTGGTTTTGAGCCAGGCCATAGCCTGTATAGGCATAGGTTGTATCATGGACCTACATATTTCACGTGTGTATAGACGTTCATGGTTGTATCGAATCGAAGCTGTGGGAAGCCGAGGGAAGCTACGTTGACTTGCGCGCGAAATGAAAGCCAGAGTCGTCATCTAGTGGCTGCTACAGAAACTAATGGTTTGGTGGCACAGCGCGACTGCACTATTCGATACGTTTTTGTGTATTTGGTTTCCATTGGTTTCTTTCCCATTTCCAGATTTTCTAGGTTTCTTTTACTATATAAAATAAATGTAATTATCATAACTTTAATTAAACACCACGAATCAATGTAATTAACTTTGGTGCTGACATATAGCTACATACATATTATAATAGTCTATAAATGTGAGTACTCGCCCGTAGAAGAGTGTCTGCTTCCGGTTGTCGGCGGCACGATCATTTTCTCGTAATTATCTGTCGTTTATTTTTGTTTACGGCCGAGAAACAACGAGCAGCACGATGAGGACCGTACTGATGGTAGCAGAGAAGCCTTCGCTGGCCCAGTCGTTGGCGAAGATCTTGTCGGATGGTCAGTGCACCTCGAGGAAAGGTACCAATGGTGCCTGCTCCATCCACGAATACTCCAGCCACTTCCCAGCCACCGGCGAGAACTGCCGTTTTAAATTCACCTCTGTCTGCGGGCACGTCATGTCGCTGGACTTCATCGGCAAATACAACAACTGGGATAAGGTGGACCCTGTATGTATCTGTGCAGTAATCTGAATCCCTCCTGGTACATGTATTACTATTAGTGTAATTAGAAGTACATTACCGGGTTACACATATTAATTAGGCCATGGGAACTTTAATCATAATGACATATCGGAACCGCAGGCACTCTCAGTTCTCACTTATTATTTACGTTTACCGGTACTACTAGATCTATCATCTATCATAATATAGCTTAGCCTGCCCTTAGCCTTAGGCTAAGACAGCCTAAGTTAGGGAGTGGGACGAGTGATTCACTGATTGTTTGGGGGACCGGGGGGAGATAAAATTTACGACATACCTGGGTACCACTACCTTGGCTTGGGCCAAGTATCATGGGACAAACGTGTTAACTCTTCCTTTACCACGCTCCACATAAAGACACCCCTCCCAAGACCAGATTTTTTCAAATGAAATTCAAATGGGATATTGTCATTTAGGGGATGGCCTAACCTTTTAGAATCTGAAAGAATGTAGTAAATATTCAAACTAGAAGTACATCTATGACTAAATGAACAATATTGAATAACCAGAAAGTAAGATACCCAAATCGCCATAAGTGTTCATTTATTGATTACAGGGGGGAGGGGTGGTGAGATTTCACGCAGAGGCACGAACATTTTTTACGCCCCCCCCCCCCCCGAGAGCGCGTGGAACGTTTTAGGCCCCCCCCCCCTTTGAACTATATTATTCTACCTACAACAGCAAAGCGTACAGAAGGCCCATAGGTTAAGCACTGAAGGTACCGACGGCGTATGCGTGGCCTATGACGGTGGTACGCCACGCTGGTTTGAGCGGGGCGTACCACAGTCATCCTGTCCACCTACATTCCACAAATTTAGCTCTAAAATCTTTATTTGTGGGCGGATTTTCATAATTTAAAAAACAATGGGATCTAGAATCCTTGTAGGTAGAATAAATCGAAAACATCACTTGATTTGCATATGACACATTGTACAATGTGTCATATGCAAATCGCGTGGCGTTTTACGTTAGTAACGCGTGGGCTTTTTTGCTAAAAAGGGGCTTAAATTTCTACGCCCCCCCCCTTTAGGAGGGGTCGGGAATGTTTACGCCCCCCCCTGTAACTAATAAAAAGAACACTCCCTAACCGTGTACATCTAATAGGTGAAGGCATGGAATGTACAGTTGTACCTCCCTGGTGAAGGTACACCTATTCACTAATTCAGTACCTACTTACCACTCAGTCAGTACCGGGTACCACTTTAAATAGCGAGGCATGCAACAGGAGCCAGTTACTAAGTATGTACCGGCGTATGTTTGCACTTTAAAACTGTTCGAACTAGATGATTCTCTCAACCCATCCTTGATGATTCGCCTAACCCCTTGGAACAACCCCATGAATACCCGTTTATTGAAGCTTAACTTTAGCCAGGACTATCAATAGGTCGAATCCCGGGTCGAATCATCCAGAAAGTAGAGCGAATCATCCAGTTTCCGTAATACAACTAACTATATGTAGCATACTTATATTCAGCATACAAATTTCCGTTTCAGGTGGAATTATTCAGCGCACCTACTCATAAGAAAGAGGCAACAGAAAAGTTAAGGATGCCCTCATTCTTGGAGCGGGAGGTAAACTCTTTTCCCCTTTTCTATCAGTATCACGCATTTTACATCCTTCTATTATTCATATTTACATTCAATGTTAGGGTTCTGATTATTTTGAAGAAAGATCCCAACCAAATGTTTTCAAGAACGTAATATACCAATTCTCCAAGACTTGCTAAAAAACGTTGTGATATGTTGTCAAGAATCAAGCATAGGGTAATGATGTATATTGTATCTGTACATGTTTGCAACTGTTGCTAGGCACGCGGATGTGACTACCTTGTATTGTGGCTGGATTGTGATAAAGAGGGAGAGAACATCTGCTTTGAAGTTATCGATGCCGTTTGCCAATCCATGCCAACCACCATTACCGGCAACCATCAGGTACGAGTTAACGACGAGCTATATAGCTTACAAAACACCTTGTATACATGTATATCTATGTAAATAGCATACATTTTTGTTTGTTTATTTTATCGAATTTTTTCTCGCAGCCTTTTTCTTTGGCATTAAGGAGCTTCTTTCCTTTATGTACAATGCCATGTATCCTCATTGTGATATTCTAAAATCCATTAATGAATGTGACCATTACTGTGACTATTTTGATGAATCCCTCTGTATATGACGGTATGTCTTGTCCTCCAGACGGTGTTCAGGGCCCGTTTCAGCGCCATCACAGACCGGGACATCAAGGCGGCATTCAGAACACTGGCCATCCCCAACAAGAACGAGGCTCTGTCTGTGGACGCCCGTCAGGAGTTGGATCTCCGTGTTGGCTGCGCCTTCACTAGATACCAAACTAAATTCTTCCAGGTTTGCTGATTAAAATAATAGAAGCGATATACGTGCGAACTCCATTGTTTTCTCGAGGTGTTTTTTCGTGTTTTTTAGATCCAACCGAATTTTATATCCAGATCCAATGAGATATTCTCAGTCACTTTTATCTTTTAATATTTGCCAATTTGGAACTGGCGGTATGAGCCATCCTCAAAAAAGAACAACGATGCACTATTTTGCTTCGAGATTTTTTTGATCCCCCCCCCCCCCCCGAAGAAATTCTTAACTCAAAATACATATCTTAACCATCGTAAAAAATATATGTAACTCGATAATTAGGTATGTACATGTAGATTGAACATGTTGATGCTGATAAAACCACGACACTGTTAAACCTATTATATTCTTAGGGTAAATACGGTGACTTGGACAGTACTCTTATCTCGTATGGGCCATGTCAGACTCCGACACTTGGCTTCTGTGTAGAACGTCACGACAAGATAGCATCCTTCAAGCCGGAGCCATTCTGGGTTATCCAAGTAAAGGTAAGCATCCTACTTCAGGCAGTCATGCACGTGAATGAATATTAGTCATTTGGGATGTAAATCACACAATCAATCTTTTCTGTCCGACCTTTGTGGAATTGTGACATCATGTTTTAAGTTTACCTTACCTCACAGGCTAAATAAAATGATCCTGAATTAATCAAAATAATTTCTAAAGTATAAATTTACTGTATGGCATGGCAAATAGGAAATATAGTGATCAGAATGTGTTGAATGCCAAGGTGTGACACTTGAATGGCAGATAAAGGAAGATCATGACATTGATATATAAGTGGAAGAAATCTGCAAATGCCATGCTTTTGGGTAGTTCCATCCTTTGCTCAATGTGTGTGTGCGTTAATCTGCAGGATGCTCAATGTGTGTGTTAATCTGCAAGATACTCAATGTGTGTGTGCGTTAATCTGCAAGATACTCAATGTGTGTGTGCGTTAATCTGCAGGATGCTCAATGTGTGTGCATTAATCTGCAGGATGCTCAATGTGTGTGTGTGTTAATCTGCAAGATACGCAATGTGTGTGTGCGTTAATCTGCAAGATACGCAATGTGTGTGTGCGTTAATGTGCAGGATGCTCAATGTGTGTGCGTTAATCTGCAGGATGCTTAATGTGTGTGTGCGTTAATCTGCAGGATGCTCAATGTGTGTGTGTGTGTTAATCTGCAGGATGGTTAATGTGTGTGTGCGTTAATCTGCAGGTGCAGGACAGTGATGGTAGGATGCTGAATCTGGACTGGGACCGCGTGCGCATGTTTGACCGTGAAGTGGCGCAGATGTTCGTCAATGTTGTCAAGTCCTCAAGTCGTGCCAAGTAAGTCAACTCAAGGCTTTTTTGCTCTTTTTTTTATGAAACGTCACCAGCTTTTATTTACTCACGTTTTTACCTTCGTCAATTTTGTTACAGCGTTCACAGCATCATGAGATTATGCGTTATTGATTTCTACCTAATGAGAAATCCTCCTCTGTACAGGGACAACATACATAGACTTGTGTGCTGCAATGATACAACCTTAGGTTATTGTCACTCCTCCTCTTTGATAAGAACATCGAGGTAGTGGCTTTAACTCCAATTTAAATACTTTGGTATGAATGACCTGCTAGATTGTGGTCTACAGTGCGCGTAGTTTTCAGGACTTTTAAGTATCAATTCCTACTGTAAATGTCTATATGTGTATACTGATTTAGATAAAGCATGTGTGTTGTTGTTAGACTAAATGCTGTGTATTATTATTTCAGGGTTATAAGCGTCACTGAGAAAGAAAAAGTCAAAGCACGCCCCATTGCTCTGAACACGGTAGAAATGCTGAGAGTGGCCAGTTCTGGTTTAGGTGAGAATTAATGAAGATCATCACTATGCGAAGAAAAGAGGACATCATGACACATTTTAAGTTCATACATCAGTGGCAGTACTATGGGTCCCTATTTACAGCTATTAGCACACTAACTGCCTTATTGCACCATTCACACACTTTACAGCATGTAGTAAGTTGACTGTGGGCTGCTTTGTGTAGGTATGGGGCCGCACCACACGATGCAGATCGCGGAGCGGCTGTACGTGCAGGGCTACATCAGCTACCCGCGTACTGAGACCACGCACTACCCGGAGAACTTCGACCTGCGCGGCACGCTCAAGGTGCAGCAGCACAGCTCCGTCTGGGGACAGGAGGTCCGACAACTGCTGGACGAAGGCATCAATAAGCCCAAGTATGCACCTTACCATCGGGGATATACATGTATAACAAGCCTAGACATATATACTTAGCATCCTCTTCTCATGGGAATGCAAAGCAATTTGACACTTATCACCGGCCTTAAATGATAAAACGGTAAAAAAATAAGCTAGAATTCCATTTCTTTGAGAAGATTATCTTCGGCAGGCTTGGTGATAGCAGCATTCATGCCTTCATTAACTTCTTTATCCCCTTGTGATGTTTTTCTCAGAAAAGGTAGCGATGCCGGCGACCATCCACCTATCACTCCGATGCGGCCAGCCAGTGAGAGCGAGCTCGGCCATGAAGCATTCCGGCTGTATGACCTCATCACACGGCACTTTATAGCTACGGTGAGCTGATGAAGAATTCATGTTTTGCCACTCACCCAATACAAGACAATTTATCTTTCTCCCAGTCTTACTCGGGGAAACATTGAAAAAGTCTGCTATATGGCATTTGAGATTTCTTTCTTTTAATTCGTCGCTTACCCTTCGCTATAATTGATTGATGTCTGTCGTTGGTTTATTCTGTAGCTGTGTAAGGACTGCAGATACATGCAAACAACAATTGGGTTTGAGATTGGCAAGGAGCGCTTCACGTGCACCGGTAAGCAGGTGATAGACCCCGGCTACACGGCCGTCATGACGTGGCAGGCCATGGGCATGGAGGAGACCATGCCCAAGGTCTCCAAGGGCGCCGAGTGGTCAGTCGTCGAGGTAACCATCTACTTCTAAACCGAATAATAAATACAACATACCATACCATCACATTTAAGCACCCCTGTGCTTTTATAGATTTGGAAGCCTGGCACGTAATATTAAACAAGACCAGTGCTAATACAGGATCTGGCGGTAGTATATACATGAGCTATTTCAAAGACCCCTCTACCCGCTTCTACAAGCCAACATTTATGTACGACAGTACCGTAGTAGGAAATACTAACCACCCGTTCAGATCATCAAAATATTGGTTGCTTGTTTACTACTAGTACTTAGTGATTGTTATAACTGAACCAGTCTCTGATTAGTTTGATTATTTCGAGGACCGACTGTTCCTACAGTTCTAACATTTTGATAGGGTTTGAAAGATAGGAAGTCTGTATGAATGTAATCGTTCTGTAAAGTATTAGTGGAAATTTGTCGGTAGGCGAAATTGGCAGAGCGGCAGACGAGCCCGCCCGACTACCTGACGGAGTCGGAACTCATCTCCCTGATGGAGAAGTATGGCATCGGCACAGACGCCAGCATCCCCGTCCACATCAACAACATCAGTGAGCGCAACTACGTGACCATCATCGCAGGCCGCAAGCTGCAACCCACCAACCTGGGCATCGTCCTGGTGCACGGATACCAAAAAGTAAGCAGATCTTCATTTCACTTGCTTCCTGTTATAGATTATGCCGATATTTTATATATGAATATGAATGTTGATATATTACATGAATTACAACGCTGCCAAAACAAGTGCCTTAAGATATGTCTCGACTTACATTTGTTACACCCCACTGATGATGTTCATAAGCTAGCTAAATTGCCTATGTTAGAGGAAAGACGTGTGTATCATGCTAAGCTATTAGCCTTCAAGCGTGCCAGAATACCCAAATATTGTAAAAATACTGTTAGATTAACAAGGTTTAATTCAAGTCCAGTTCTTTATTATCCAATAATACATTGTACTGCTTTTGAAAATTCTCCTCAAGTAACCTGTGCTCAATTGTGGAATTCACTTGAACCTGAAACGAGAGATATCACAGAATTTATCGAGTTTAAGAGTCTCGCCAGACAGTGTATGGATGACACCATCCCGAAATAATGAGTATTATAATGTTGTTATTACTTTGTGAACATTAAGGGGTTTAATTTGGACTTTATGTCCTTTAAAGTAACGTCTCAAGACTTTAAAGTATTCTTTAGAATATGTTTCGCTTATCTTGCTGAAAGAAAATGTTATTTCTCTAGATTGTGTCTACTAGAAACCACTCTCACGGTGATCCCACACAACAGTTTTACTGACGGGTTCATCGTCTTTTTTTGCCATGTAATATTGATAATGTTTATCGTCATACCGGTAACCTTATTACCTATGATACTAAGTATCTGGTTGACCTTGTGTTGGTCTTGGTTTACTAAGTTATCTTTACCTTGGTTATAGTATCATGACGACATACTCTTGTAAATCGACGCTGGATACCTTATTGGCAAATAAAAGTTAAACTTTTCTCAAAAAAATCTCTAGAGTTAGATAAGATGGATAGAAGACTATGTTTTTGTGTAAGTTTATCATCGTCGGTTGGTCTAAATGAATTTATGAAAAATATTATATGTTTAAAGCTCTGGTGAGCCAAATTAGATGAGAACTTGACAAGAGATTTAGGTTCATACGAGTGTTTGTATAGAAATCGGTAATGCATGCATTTTAATGTTAACCCATTTAAACCTGTGGACTCGGCTTATTTCCATAGATCGACCCTGACCTAGTTAAGCCGACCATGCGAGCAGCTATAGAGGAGCAGCTGTCGTTGATAGCTCACGGTCAGGCCGAATTCAACTCTGTCGTACAGCACGCTGTCGACACTTTCCTGCGCAAGTTCCGCTACTTTGTTGAGAATATCCCAGCTATGGACGAGCTCTTTGAGGTCTCCTTCTCCAGTCTGGCCTCCAGTGGGAAACCTTTGTCACGGTAGGTTTCCATTGTTTGTCATCCCCAATAAACCTTGATTGCCGTAAAGCTGTTATCTTAGGGCATCGCTAACTTTTGCCTACTACCAAGACTTACCCGCTTTTGGGATACTGTAAAACTGTAGTATAGCAGGCACGTCATTTACCTCTTGGAGTTCTGTATTCAGCGTACTTGGGGCACAATGCATTTAGTAAATATTTGTAAATACGTTTCTAGTAATTCAGACTATTTTTTAATAGTAGAAACTAATGTAAAGGTCCCTGCCCACTAATGTGAATAGATGACAAGTTGGACGTAAGGTCTTCGAATGCAATCCGAGTTATTAATTAAATATGGATAGAAGGAAGCACTAGGGTGTACCAGTAGTTATGAGTACACTGATCAGTATTTGATTCTATGCCACTGATAAACATTGTCCACATTGTCAGGTGTGGGAAGTGTCGTCGCTTTATGAAGTTTGTCCAGGCCAAACCCAGCCGGCTGCACTGTGCCAACTGTGACGAGACGTACTCACTGCCACAGAACGGCTCCATCAAACTCTACAAGGAGATCAAGTGTCCACTAGACGACTTTGAGTTGGTGCTCTGGACCACGGGGTCTAAAGGCAAGGTGAGACCTAACAAGCAGAAGATATCCCCAAAATAGTTTATGCTTGAAGAATAAAATATTGTGCTAATCTGGTGCACCAAAGCATACATCTCTCTGGTCATTCGGAGTCCCCATAAGCATACAACTAGGTTTGTCCCTTCCGAATCATAATCTGAGGATCACCTAAGGAAACGTTACCAAATGACATCACTAATTTTGGGTACCGGTAATATGTTTTCCCAACCCTGTGCCATTGTCTATGTTTTTGAAATATCGCCCGTTTCAAATACATTCCGAGGTTGGTGGTCACTCGATTGTGCACAGCCATTTAATTGAGGTGGGTGCGGACAGCTTAGCAGTGGTGAGAGCTATCAGCATGGCAGCTGGATGTACCACTTTGTGAGCTAGCGTCCCCTGTGTGTGGGCACTAACCCGGCCTGTGTTGCCTTGCAGTGCTACCCGCTGTGCCCCTACTGCTACAACCACCCCCCGTTCAGGGACATGAAGAAGGGCATGGGCTGCAACGAGTGCACCCACCCATCCTGCTCACACGCCGTGGCCGCGCTCGGGGTCTCCACCTGTGTGGAGTGTGACAACGGAGTGCTCACCCTAGACCCCACGTCAGCACCCAAGTGGAAGCTAGCCTGTAACAAGTAAGTCGTTTCTCTAGTACGGTAGTTCCCAAAAGGCATAGTTACTTCTCAGATCAATAGCAGGACCAGGTACTTCGACTCATGAAGTAGATACATTTTGTGGAACACTCTTGACATATGTTAATTGACTCAGGGTAACTGAGTAATACTAAACCACCCAACCAAGGTTTAAGACGTTTTTGTTACATAGGAGAATGTCTATCATTCAGCCTGTGTTATAGATAGACATCAGAGGACCAAAGGGATAGATGGGCAAGGTCGGGGGACAGATGTTTCCTTCGAAAAAAAAATTGAAATGTCTTTCCTTCTTGCTGTAATTCGCCTGCGATCTTCAGGTAGTGATTTCTCTCTTTTCCTTAAACTCTTAAGTACTCTTAAATTACTACCCTCGAAATGAAAGGTACATAGGCTCCAGTGTTAAAGCAAAGATAGAAATGAAAACTTGTGCCAATCTGTCCCATATTTCTCTCTTCACACGCAGAAATGCCATCTTCTACATTCGAAATGCCCTCAAACACACAATAAAAACTATCTAAAAAGAATTCAACACAGAGCATCGCAAGGCTGGCTTACCTGCCCTGGCAAGTCCCACTGTTGTTCTCACTGTAGGCCATGAGTAGAACTGCAATACATATACCGTATTCGACGTAATAAGCGCCCCGGGCGCTTAAAATATTATTTTAAGTGAAAAAAATCAGCCTCAAATATTCATTCTAATAAGCGCCCCCCATGACTGTCATATACAGACCTCAGTGGCCTCTAGAAGGCCTCTTACACCTTTATTACTTCACACTTGGCTTGACCTTAACACCTGCACAGGTGTGAAGTGCTACATGTGACACACATGTGAGAAAATCAGTAACATAATTGCTGAAACACATAAAAAATTCAGGAGGAAAATCAGAAAAAAGGGGGGTGGCGCTTATTAGGGGGAGGGCGCTTATTACGTCGAATACGGTACAGTTAAGCCAGCTTAGTGACAAGAGGAAAAAAACAAGTGACATGACATAGGGTACTTATTGAAATCCACATGGGACAGGAGAGGCTGTTACAGGCAACATGGGAGATGGGGATATAATGGACAGGTGACATGGCCATTTCTTTAAATCGACATGCAACATGGGGACCCCGCCATCTATACCCCCATCACTTACATCACGAACAAATATTTTAGTTACTCTAGCGACCGTCCTCCAAAGGGTGGCGCCACTGCAACTTCTCGTGCACTCCGAGAACTGCGCGAGACAACAGGAGAGTTGCCAGCGACAGCGTCAGGATAAAAGGAGCGTCCAGAGTAGTTCAAAACTGTACCACCCATATCGTCAGGGATATGATTTCTCCTACTTTGGTAGGATTTCCTACCAAATAAAGCTAAAAAGTCGACCCTCATGATTTTCCCAGATCCAATGAGATATTTTTTTAGAATGGGGGGGGGGTCTGCTACTCCATTGCCAGACAGAATCTCTACTCCAAAAAGTGAAGTCCTGATTTTTCAGAACAGAACACTGAAATACACCAAATTGCACCATTTGCCTCCTTCATTTTTCTATTTTTAAATTTTCTTGGGGGGCATGCCCCCAAACCCCCCTAGTACAGTTGTGCCATGTGATTTATAAATGGACACTAAACTCATTCAGTCACGGAGTAAGGTAGGGGGGATGGGAAGGTAGCCATGCTGCAGCTTTGTGTGGCTCTATAGTGGATGCTTGCCCACTTGTGGTATCAACAATAGTCCAAATCATAGAGAACAGATACACACCTCATCTGCCAAAATGCACCAGATTACAAGTTTTCAAGTCTAGTCTTTCAAAATTTTCTCAAAACATTTCCTTCCAAAAACAAGGTTACAGCCCAATCATAAAGAACATATAAGACAAGTTTATATATATTTTGTTCCAAAGAGCAGCAGATAGCACCGTTTCAATGCTAGAATTTCAAAATTTTTTAAAAACCTTATTCTCAAACGACAAAGTTCCAGGCCCAACCATAAAGACCTCAGCTTTAATAAATTTTGTTCAAAAAATCAGCAGATAGCACCATTTCAATTCTAGAATGTCAAAAATTTCTAAAACCTTTTCCCCAAAAAACAAGGTTCCAGTCCTAATCATAAAGACCTGGGCTTTCATATATTTTGTTCCAAAAAGGAGCAGATTGCACAGTTTCAAGTTTTGAAATCCAAATTTTTTCAGAACCTTCCTCCAAAAAACAGTTATAAGAGGCTTTATTTTGTACTAAAATGCATCAGAATGCACCATTTCTTGGCTAGACATTCTAAATTTTCCTGGGGGCATCCCCCAAACCCCCAAACAAAATACAGGATTAAGCTTTCAGATTTCCCAAATCCCCCCCCCCCCCCCCCCAGGTTTATTGCAGTGCTGCACAAGAAAATGTACCTGTGCTGTACATGTACCTGAAACAACTGAAAACAGAAACTTCTCAGTTGTTTCTGGGCCTATCATTTTTTTCCTACCATCTGACAATTTTCAAATCACATCCCTGATCGTCGCCGTTTATCATCCGATTGACTGGCTTTTTGATAGGGACAGAAGGCGGTACATGCTCGCAGCCTGCAACTGTCGTCCACACCCACCTGCACACCCATACCCACCTGCTCTCCCACACCCACCTGCTCACCCACACCCACCTGCTGGCCTGAAATGGAATAACATACATGTATGACATATGACCCTAGGGTATTTTTTAACAAGGAATTCATTTCTGATGCCAGAATGGACCAATGAATGATTATAAGGGAGTACTATATCTAAGTACATGATAAGCTTCAGATTCAGCTTACCCTGAGTCATCTGTGAGGCCACTCACACGCTCAATCTTTTAAAGTGCTGTGTAATAGCTTACCAGATGATCATACCCATTCCTCAGCAAATGTAGCCGTATACCTCTTTTATTCTGTCCCAAATCTCTGTATTGAAATATTACAATTAGAAAGAGTAACACAGAGTTATAGAGTACTATTTTGATGCTACGTGTCATGTTTCCTGATGGACCTTGTTCCCTTGCTGCTGTAGATGTAATGTGGTCATCAACTGTTTCCAAGACGCACACAGAGTGTCGGTGAAGGAGGAGGTCTGTGAGGACTGTCAGTCAGCCATATTGGACGTCAACTTTAACAAGGTAAGTCCCATCAAGCGTCTACATAACTCTAAGTTGGCTCGGATTTTATTAGTTACTAACGACCTCATATTGAATGAATGGTATGTAATGATTTATAAGTTAGAGCTTGAAAAATCTTAATCGCGACATGGTAAATCCTGTTCCAACTCTCAGCCCAAACATGTATTAACAAATTGGTGAAATATTTATTGATTCAGAACAAAACGCCCCTGGAGGGAGGTAACACGGAGCATGCGGGCTGCATATTCTGTGACGACATCTTGAAGAACCTGATTGACGTGAAACACGCAGTGGCCAAGCGGCGGTCACGGGGCGGTGGGCGTGGAGGGGGGCGGGGCGGGCGAGGCAGAGGCCGCGGGAGGGGCCGCGGCAAGGTGCCCAAGGACAAAATGGCACAACTAGCTGCCTACTTTGTCTAGCACCTATCTACCACGCTATTAGCCATTTGTGAAAAATACATAGACATCTGATGTACCTTCTGAGGTATATCTACTCCAGTGGTCAACGGCGTTAGTCCCTCATAATACAGCCGTCACTCTATTTATCTCACATAGCAATATATCCAGTATATGCAATGTAGATTTCAAAGCAAAATCTCTGTTCGTCAACTACGTTCATATTTAAATAATTACTAATATGTGAATTAATAGGTTTTGTAGATAGAGCTTGCTGAACTGACTGTTCTTGGTCATTTGAGATAAAAGGAGTTTTGAACAAATAGGTTATACTCTATAGTCACGACACATATACAATTGTGTTCAAGTCTTATACTTGAGTACGACAAATGGGAATTTTAAGCTGAACTGTTAATCTGATACCGACAATCAATTTATTATGTCCCAGTAAATGAGTGAATTTAATGGAATATTTGTCTTACTTTAATAGCAAAAACTGAATATGTCTTGGGTGTAATAGTATGCTTTGTATGTCTAGCATTTCAGGTCTTAGAAAATGCCATGACCAAACAAGGCAACACTGATTATGCAATGAGTAAATATACTTTCTTTTATTTACACAATTGTTGTTCGCAGTCATTATTTACGTGAAAATAACTTATGTTATCCAATTCATTAAATTGGAAGAACGTCGCGTCACTAAAATGATAACAAAATTTTCAGTAGAAAAACGTATAAAAATACATCTGTCAACAGTAACAAGGCACTTTGTATGCAGCATAGTTCAAGTAATTCTCAGTAATATAACGTGGTAGTACAAGGTAAATTAAAATACATGTATGTGCTGACTACAGCATGTTGTACATGAATTGGACATAATGGATAAATGGTAGACATTGAACATAAGATTTCTCTACATTTAAATAGAACTGGCCTCAAGTGCTGATATAATAAACTATTCCAATGTTCAAGGAGACCTAATCATGAGACGCACAGCCAAGTGTAGATAACTGACCTTTTACATCATTTTCTTTGGTCCGGATCCCAATTCCCCATCCCGCCGTTAAATAAGAGCAGATCATACACCAGGCAACAACTTAATGACAATGTCATACATATTGTTAGGGACATTTTGGGATATGACCAGATCACAAAATCAGCTAAATGCAATACAAAATGCGTTTGCCATCAATTCACAGCCAGTGCATAAGCAATATTACTATTGCCATACCTGACATGTTTCAACAGTAAGGCTATGTACTAGTGACCGGAGGTAGGGCCTCATCCCGGACATGGCATTCAGCTGTACCCGAGTACTCAAGTAACCGAATGACGCTCACAATGGCTGCTACCCCTCACCACCGTTAACAACCCAGTATATTGACTCATGGAGTATCATTATAGTTCTGAATATCCAAATGAACACAATAGGATAGTCTAATGATAATAACAAGACTTAATCAGCACGCTTCCTTAGAAATATGATACTTTGAGAACAGGCCCTGATTCAAATAATGAGACTTCTCTATTAATTTTTCTCACCGATAAAATCATCAAATCGGCGTAATAGGGAGAACAGACATGATCCAAATGGTGAGATCACAATTCCGAGTGTTCAAAAATAATAACAAACGAAACGATTCTTGTAGAGGTGGGGTAGGCTACCAGTACAACTCCCGATTCACTTTCAATAGAAACACTGGCAGGGTTAGAACCCCTGTAGGGTGGAGGCACATCACCACCACAGTCTTGAACAATGATGGATGTCTGCTCATAGTACATAGATGTCTGCTTATAGCACAAGGAGTATACACTCAGTAACAGGGGCAGACACTAACTTTCAGCTGCTGGCCGCCACAACGGACGAACTTAAAATTAGGCTTTCTTAAAGAGGAAAAAAATATGTCTGATTGATCAATGATAAATTGGAAACAATTTGACTGATTCCGGCACGTCCCCCTCTGTATTACATGACTATTATAGGAGGTAAAATGTTGCAGAAAACTGCGGTCCAACAGCTAGAATTACGGGGTATTCACTCCCGGGCCAGCGTTAGTGCCTACCCTTGTTGAATCACTGTCCAACCTCCAGCGGAGGACCCAGCAAATTAGTGTCATACTGTCCAAATATGTGTGAAGCTCGCTCTACATATATTGATCTGTATTTGTGAGTTTGCACTATTGTAACCTTTATGACGATTGTGATGTATAACACCATAATATCATGGAACATATCATATATGTTTCAGGATGTGTGAATCTTCTTACATAGAACAAGGATAACACATTGCATGTTTCAAACACTATTCCAGCAACAGCATCACACTATTCTGCTAGGGACCTATACGGAATTGGCAAGTTGTGTGTACTCCCCCAGCATAGAGTTGATCCTGTCGTTGACCGGGCGGCCCTCGGCTACAATGGCGTCTATCTGTGCGAGCAGACCACAGTCGCCATGGAAACTGGACGTCATGTTCTTCATGATCTGCTTCCGGCCTGCTCCCAAGGCGAGGCTTGTCTTGACGGCGGCCTGTTTGAACAGCGAGTGCTGCTTGCCCAGTGTGTTCTGTAGGTCAAGTAGAGCAAGGTCTGTTAGCGGGCTACAGCCGGGACAGGTCTGTTCACGGAGCGACCACTGAGACTTTTATAGAATGAGAATACCCAAATCTAGGCATTCCAGCAATTTTAATAGATACCAAAACCGCGCGTTTTTCCATATAATGATAATACCATATACCCTATTCGACGTAATAAGAGCCCTCCCCCTACTAAGCGCCCCCCCCCCCTCTCTTGGGCATTTTCCGACTAGAACAAAGGCTCAAATTTCACGATTTTGGAGACAATTAATCTGTTAAGTACTAAAAAACGCCATAAAAATATTTTATAAGCGTCCAGGGTGCTTATTGCGTCGAATACGGTACATACAATATGCTATGTATTAATATTATCTATGATAATACTCATAGAGTGCAATGCTATGGATAGAGTCTTTGAAATACCCAAAATTAAATGCAAATGTAAGACCTCGTACAGGTTCTATTCTACTTCCTCTATACGATACAAGACAGATCTATATCAATGTAACCATACACCTACTACAGCTGCGCATCCACACATCCCGGAGCCACAAGGTGGTGCACATGTATCATGGTATTGTTAAAGGATAGCATGTTATAATTATTGTCAGGACGGGCGACTCGGATATGATCAGATAGATAAAAGCGTCCAGACTGCCTTGAATACCCGTCATCTTAAAAGTATGCTCGAAATCCCGACCACAAAAATCAATGACTATGATATTGTGTTTAGACCTACATGGCTGGAACTGGTCTCATTCTGAGAGTATCACATTTGGAATGAACGAATTTTCATATTGCCTACTTTCTAACTTTAGTAACATTATTACACCTGCAATAAATATGAAGATGCACTCCTGGTAAATCCCCATAGTTCTAGGCCCTCTGCTGCCATACATGTGACATGCAGAGGGCTACGTCCGGGAGCGGCGACTTTAATTGGCATTGGGAGCTGGGGATCGCGTGTCGGCAATGAATAATCCACACGGACTGTACGGGTGAATAGAACCATCAGTCAGTGTTGGTTATTAGGGAGTGGGTTACTTTGATGCTAACTCCCCTGGGACTGTACTACCACTAAGTTGTACAGTCTTAAATACCACATGGATCATTTACATTGATCTCTCACCTGTGTATCTAGACACTGGAGACTGCATAGCTGTGCACTTACGGTCTATAGTTGTTAGTTCTACTTACACAGACCTCTGAGTACCGGGGCCACCCGTCTGCTACAAGGCACCGTTCACTTAGATTCGGGGACGTACTAACATAAGCTATATAAAAAGTATACATTCCCGTTTCATGAAATATGTATATTCATATATGCTTAATTGAGGATTATCGGAATGTAAGGGTTGGATATTTAAGGAATTAACTATAAGTCAGAGGAAGACAGGCTCTTCTGTTGATAACGCTCCCATCTGGCAGTATAGTGGAGCCGTAACTCTATTACATTTTAGCCCACCCCTTTAATTGCTGTATTATGTGTGCCTTTATTTGCAACCCACTCCCTTTAGAAGGGGCCAAATGTCATCACCACCCCTGTTGCTAACAAATGACCATTCCCTTGTCCTAAAGAATACTAGCTAGTTTGCCTTCAGCCTGAGTGCCCGTAAGTCCTGTCATGTGTATGTTTAATCAGATATTCTTGGTTCGACATTGGAGAACAGCTAAAGAGCTTGTTTTTCTATCTTTACATGAATATTTGATTTGATTAAAGTGGTCTCGTACAGCGTGAGGGGCACCTGGTGCTCACCACCTGCTCCGTGTTAACACATAGAAACCATCAACATCATTGTAGATAAGATATCTCACCGGCCTATCCATATACTGTCACCTGCGTTACATTCCTGTTTGGCTTTTAGTCTAATGAATGGTTTGTTAATAAATCCCGGAAATAAATATAAGTGCAACAGTACACTGGCCACCTGGGCCGTATGACGGACCTTTATCCCTCAAAATTGCCCTTATCCCTAAAAAATCTATCATTTTGAGTGATACCTCAAAAGATTTGCCTTTATCCCTCAAAAGCCTTTATCCCTCAAAAACCTATAGAATACTAGTGTCCCAGATAAATTGCCTTTGTCCCTCAAAACCCATATATACCGCATGGTCTTAGAAACCAATCTGCCCTAAATTAGAAACTTGCCTCTATGCTACAAAACCTATACTGGTCTTAGAAACCAATCTGCCCTTGGATATCAATTTCCCTTTTAATGCATCAAAATCAAAGAACTGGCCTCTATGCCTCAAAACCTATATGAATTACACTAGTCTCAGAGACCAATCTACCCTCAAATCTCAACTTGCCTTTATGTTTCAAAACCTACATACTGCTTTTATGCCTCAATACCATATCGGTTTTGAGGCATAAAGGCAATTACAGCTGGGACACCAGTATTATATATATATATATATATATATATGTTTTGAGTTAAAAAGACTTTTGAGGGATAAAGGCAAATCTTTTGAGGGATACATGCTTTTGAGCTTTAACGACATTTTTGAGGGATAAAGGCCATACAGAGCCTTTATCCCTCAAACTCTACCCTTTTAAGGAATAAGGGCAATTTTGAGGGATAAGGGTCCGGCATCGTACATCATCTGACGCTGAAGCACGCCTGGCTGGTCGCCTGTGCGTGCCAACAGGCGCCTGTGTAGAGCACGTTGTAGCACGTTGTGGGGGCAGGGGACTACAGCACCAGGCAGCAAGACGGGCTCACTGTCAGACAGGTTGTTGCAGAGGTACCTCTGCCAAGATTAACCAGGGGTGTTCTCTCAAGGGGGTGCAGAGGGGTCCCCCCCCCCCCCTGAGGTCGGAAAGTCGCCGAAATTAAGGGATCCAGGTCACAAAGTCGCTTTTTCGGACCCCCTTAAGTATTGTTAATTTTGTCTACAAGTCGCCAGGTCACTTTTATTATTGCATTAGGTCGAAAGTCGCCTCCAAAACGGCCCAGGTCGCCAGGTCGTTTTTGACCCCTCTGGAGCCACTCTCAACATCGCCGGATTAACTAATAAAAATCCTATATTTGCTAGACTGTGTTATTCTATTTGAAGGATAATTTTAATGTGAATGAGATGTTTGCATCTGAAGACATCATGGGTATCGTAATGAGTATTCCAATGCAGCAAACCTAAGCCGGCAAAGCGGCATAGTGCACCGATCGAGCCACGGGGACCGCGGTGCAGCGTGCCGGAACACAGGATGCCATGCTCCACGTAATGAATAGGTTATGGTCTTATCACAACACAGGGTGCCTCATGGCTGTATAGCGCATTGAGGCTTATATAATGGGGGGGGGGGCATAGGGGTCCCCCTCAGGTCGGAAAGTCGCAGAAATTAAGGGCCCCAGGTTACAAAGTCGCTTTTATAGACCATTTATGCTATAGTCAAAGTATTCCAAAAGTCGCCAGGTCGCTTTTATTATTCTAGGTCGCCTGGAAAACAGTCCAGGTCGCCAGGTCACTTTTGACCCTTCTGGAGCCACTATAATAGCACACGGTGACGGCTACACAAAGTAATATATACAGCTGCCAGGGTATGAATATGGTTGTACACTGAAAAACTCTGGACAGCTCTGGAGTCCATAAGGTTGTCTTACAGGACGACCCTACGGTCTTCTAAGTGAGCAGCATAGAATCAACTAGCTTCAACTCGTCAAGTTGACAACCTGCCAGGTTACCATCCCACAAGACGACCCTAGACTTGTCAAGGTTGTCAAACTAAGATAGTTGATGCAGGCCTAGATTAGCCACAGCTGGGGCTCATCATTGCATAAGGGTGGTTGGTCTAGGGTTTCAAATGTATGAGTTTGGTCTGGTTCCAGATGACAAGATTATTTTATCAATTTGTTTAAATACATAACCACATATATAAAAGTGATATCTAATACACTAGTGCCACCAAGGGTTCTAGACAAGTGTAGGGGTTGTGGAAGTATCACACGAACACAGGTTCCAAATTCGGTTTGAATGCAACAGGTTTTATTCAGTTCCGATCACAGCCTCAAAGTAACACGAAGGTTTGCTCGGTTCAGTTAGATAAATAACTCGAAGATGTACAGCGTTCTACCTTTAGTTCAAAGTCAGCAAAGCTGGATGATCTGGTCCTGAGCCAGCATGGCTGGTACAGGAGCCAGAGAGTGGGAGGGGTGTAGGTGCCCCGTAATCGAAAAGGTAACGAAGGTATCGAAAGGTGTGGGTCTGAGCTCGTCCTGGGATGAACTCCCTGAGGTAGCCAACCTCGGCCTCTTATATACCCTGAGCGCGGACCAAGCAGTGTCGACGTGGCACTCCACCGGCGTGCCGTCTGGAGTGCCGCCTGGCTCCGCTACCGGATAATCGAAGGGACATGGCTTAGGTGTTGCCACCTAGTGTCCGAAGGAGGCACTTCCCGCTCTGACTCCACGAACCCATATATACACGTATTATTCGTGCCCCTACACAAGTTTAGGGCTGGCATGTACCAGGTGGAACTCATTGGGTCTTCTAACTGAAGAGTTTTGCTTGCCAGCCCCTTTCCTTGTCAAATTGACAAGGCAGTGCCAGGTTTGCGGACTCTGGAGTTTTTCTGTGTAGATCGGCCTATAGACCCATATGGATAACAGAAGACTTTCTTGCTTCTGTGGTTCGTCTTCTTTCGCTTTTATATTTGAATTAAAATAATTGATTTTGTATCAACGTATGTATACATGTATTCGCCATACAGATAGTGTACACAACTTGACCATAACATCATGAACATGCCGACTATGCACCATGCCTGGTTTTTAAGTTGCGATCCGGGCTGATACTGCTGCAGTAGAGTTGCCTCGATCGGCTACATGAGGAGGGCGGTTTGATGATTCCCCCTTATTCACAAGCGATGGGACGGACAATTGGAACGGTTTCTAAATGTCTAGCGCGAGCTGCCTACACAGGTAAAGTTCAGTGGGGAGTTACCCAACTGAAAGTGAAATGCCAGGGTTCGTTTAGGTAATGTTTAGCTGGCCTGGTAGCCACATCTTTGGCAGCATGTTAAGGTCTGGGCGTTAGAGCTTTAAATTGGGCCTCTCTGGGGGCAAGAAGCACGCCATGCTTAGCGCTGCAGGCCGGCTGACAGACAGCTGCCGTGGTGCCGCTTATCTACGGCTGTCTGTCAGCCTCCGTCAGCATGTAGACCCCACATGGGTGCATGTAGGGTGACTGCAGAGGGGTCAAAAGCCACCTGGCGACCCGGGCCGTTTTCCAGGCGACCTGGTACAATAATCTAAGCGACCTGGCAACTTTTGGAGAAATTTGGCTATAGTAAAGAGGGTAAAAAAAAAGCGACTTTTGTGACATTGAACCCTTAATTTCGGCGACTTTCCGACCAGAGGGGGGACCCCTCTGCATCCCCATGTAGTGTGACTGCAGAGGGGTCAAAAGCGACCAGGAGACTGTTACTCCATAAACCCAATATATTTAGGTACCTATGCTACATTCATGCTCGTATGTACGAGCATGATTTGGACAAGAGCATGATGTGTTACTCAAGCCATGATCGCACCTGCGACCACCAAATATTCTGCATATTTGCACATAGTGTGCTAGATGCGTGCACCAAAGACCTGTGACCACGAGGGGGGTCACTCACCCAATAACATACAATAATCAATTCTACAAAACCTCAAAATCATTCTTTATCTACCTTTTAATCATACATTTTTGACAATTTATAGATAGAGAACCTATTTACCTTGTGTAATGCTATTTAAATCGAGATTTATGATGCTATGGACAATATTATTGTTATTTTGCTGAGTCATCTTATTCCTCTTACTAACTATACCCATGTGCGTGCACCCCATCAATTTGCACCCCCATCTGTGTGCACCCTACATTGCGTGCACCCCATGTAATTCTACTACTTTATCTAACATTTTCTACGACTACCCCTACTTCCTACAGAGATACTGAGGTAATTATCTTATGTTGCGACCATGGCATTGTGAGCATGATTACAATCCACTAATTATTATCTCTAAGCCCTTCTATGAAATGTTTGATAGTACATAGAATTTACATGCTAAAGATAAATGGTGAGGAATAAGTAAGAAATTACAAAATAGTTAAGACACCTACATAGGCTGTCCTAACTTTGCATTGTGCAAAACATCCTAACTGGTTTTGCGAGCACAAGAATGTACCAAAATGTACCTAAATACATCATTTTGCGACCACAGAAACACTACCTAAATTTACTATAAGTGGGAGTTGCGATAACAAAATTCCAAAGAGCATACCAATGCTGCGATTACAGTCAGTTATTATTGAGTAACAGTCTCAGGACCTAAATGTCATTTGCGAGCACGAGGGCACCTGGAGTAACACCCTCCTGGGCTGTTTTCCACGCGACCTGGCGACCTTGTACAATAATAAAAGCGACCTGGCGACTTTTTGACAAATTTGGCTATAGCATAAACTGTCTAAAAAAGCTAATTTGTGACCTGGGGCCCCTGATTTCGGCGACTTTCCGACCTGAGGGGGAGACCCCTCTGTAACCCCTGTAGTTATAGGGGTGCACAGGGTCCACCCCCACCCCCATCGGAGGTAGGAAAGATCGGAAAGTCGCCCCTGTGTCACAAAGTCGTTTTCTCTATCCTTATCAATTTGTCCAAAGGTCAGTAAAACTACTGTGCCAGGTCCAGAAGTCGCCTGGAAAACTGCCCAGGTTTGCAACCACATTCAGTGGTCGACCTCCGGGCTGGGTGAGCATCCCCTACCTTTTGTCATGTATATTCATGCTTAGATTTAGTACATGTATAAAATGTCCCAAAATAGGGGTCGGGCGCAGACCTAATTAAATTACTGCACCCATGGTAGATAAAAGGGGAATTTTGAGCACTACATCGGGTGATTCTTTTTTTGGCATTGTGCAGGTAGAAATTGAGTTGCAGAGCTAAAATGGTGGGCATACTTCATAAGTCCTCATGCGGGCAGCGGCGTCCCAGTGAGAGCCGTTCCGGAAGGCGTTGGCCAAATTTGCCAGAAAGGCAATCATGAATTGTAGCGCCATCTGCAGGTCCATGATGGCGCTGACGCCGGAGCGCACCGCCCCGTCCTTCCTGTAGACCGTCCCCTGCTCGAACTCCAGCTTCAGCATCAGCGCCACGCTGCACCAACAGGACAGGGGGTTGTTAATGGGCGATATAAGGGGGGCATTGACAATTACATGTACAGTGTGCAGCCACGCAGGATGCTGCCGACGGCGTGCAAATCATAATTCCTGCCTGACTGTATACTTTAGGTAGTGGTCATTTAAAGGGAAATGCGGGTTCCTACACATAGGCCACCTGGTGGCAAAAATCAATACTCATGAAAATTCTTCTTTTGGCTAAATTTGTATTCCAATGTATGGTACTTTCCCTTTATTAACCATTTTACTTGCCATCAAGAGATTATACCTGTGTGTATGGCATTTATTAGTCACTGGGACACCCATAGCATCCTATAGTTAAGGCAAAATAAGTATTTTTGAAAAATTCATTACTTTCTTATTTCATCGGTGACCCCTTAGTATTTTACATCTAAAATGTTCCTATAGATGCCCATGAAACATTCCCAAGTTTTGGTTGATATGGCAACAGAGGGGGATAGTCCATGACCGATAATGTGAGAAAATACTGTTTTCCCATTCATTTCTACAATCAAGGTACTCATTTGCTCAAATGGCTGTATCATGAAAATTAGCTTGGTGACAAGTCAATTTCTTTTCATTTTCTATTTGATAATAAATCAAGCTAATATAATCTTGAGTTACATGCAAATAGCAATAGAATTTCAGTATTATCTCGACAAGTAGCATTTCCCTTTAAGATGGATTTGGGAGGAAGCATTTAAATGTTTGACCCCTTTAGAGGCGGTGGAGTGCAAAGAGATGTCACCCGTTCTTAGCGAAATGTCAACACCACTCCCCTGTTGTTAGATAATGGCCACTCCCTTATTGAAAAATTATTTCAATTAATTTCTTTTAAGTATCAGAAGATTTTGGTAACACATATATATACGCAAAACCATTTTGCTTAGCAACTGGTGAAACATAAAGCAAACGCTGGCCAATGAAATAAGCATACAATATATGGATCGCTATGTACTATAATATAACGACTGTCAGCACATACATAAAGGCAGTATCACTAAATGATTCAGGACATGCATTGCCATACCTCATCCTTAAATGAGGAATACGAGTTATCAGTAGTGGTGTTTTCTATGTAATGGGTGTGGACCACCAAATTCGACATGGCGACATGGGCATTTCTTAAAATCGACATTTGACATGGCTGTTTCTTAAAATCGACATGTGACATGGCAACCTAATAGACATATGACATGGACAAACCTTAAAATCGACATGTGGGGCTCTGGATGGGGGGTCCCCATGTCGCATGTCGATCTTAAAAAATGGCCATGTCGCATGTCAATGTCGCTTAATAATGCCCATATCCCATGTCGATTTTAAGAATTGCTCATGTCGCCTGTCACTATGTTTTTTGGCCTCATGTCACATGTCACTAGGCCTCATGTCGATTGTCGATTGTAAGAAATAGCCATGTCGCCATGTCGAATTTGGTGGTCCACACCCATACATGTGACATGAAGCCTAGTGACATGACATCAAGCTTAGCGACAAGGAAAAAGTAGGATAACTAAAATTGAAGTGTGTTTAGGCGTGTCTCTTTCTATATAGAATACCCAATAACTCAATTGGGCTAGTGACATAAGTGACACAGGTTTTTGCTTAGTGACATGGGACATGGGCATTTCTTATAATCGACAGAAGACATGGGACCCCCCCCCCCCCCCCCCCCATCCAGAGCCCCTATGTACTTTGTACCACATAGGCACAGCAGGTGAGCAGTTAAGCAGCATGGGTGCTCTACGGGTCACCCCACCTGTGGGGCTGCTCACCCACACTGAGCTGCTCCGCAGTCAGGGTGCTCCGCGTGCCTCCTTATGGAGCACCCTTTGTGCGTGGCCGCTGACACCAATACTTACTTGTGGTAGTGGCGCCCAGCCCCGGTGACGCGGCGGATCTCCAGGGCCTTGACTGCAGACTCGATGCCGCGCAGTGCCAGGTCGGTGCCGCCCCCCAGCTGGCTGAACAACCTGCAACACACCAGCAGGGTCCACGTTACCTCACAGTTAACACACTACAGACACACGTGTACTCTGGATATCGTCCTATCTGCAATTTGACATGGGTAAATTGCGTTTAACATGATAATAGTCCTGTGTAATGGAGCTCCCTGATGTTCGCCTGATAATAAGCCTACTTTGCACTGATAGTTATAATAATATGGCCAAACAAATAAAAAGGTGTGTTTCAGGTTACATTGGCTAAAAATCTAGGGTAGGTAGGTCGGATTTTTTTTTTTTTTTAACGATTTTTTTTTTTACCTTGGCCTGAAAAGTACCTAGAAATTGACTCGCATACTTCAGTGCCGACTCGCCAACAACTGCCTCGACTTGTGAATCATCAAAACGACTATTAAATTGCCCCAAAATGGCTTAAAGTATAAATATTTTTTCAAAATTAGATAAAAATTTCTAGGATCGGCCCTGTTTTGCTAGGTAGGGTCGGGTAACCTGAAACAAACTTTTTTTTTTATTTGGCCTATGCGATTACATAGAGATGCATGACATGGTATTAATATCCAATGTTTATCCGAGGCATTATATTGCATGTCCGAGATAAATGCTATGCATGGACACTTGCTACAAGTAGGGGGGGGGGCCATATATATATATATATATATATATATATATATATATATATATATATGCTTAACTCTTCCTTTACCGATCGCGCCTTTTGGCAAATCTTTGGCCGATTTTTGGCCGATTTTGAGTACTCTGTCATTTATGCAAAAATCGGTTCAATTCTTAGATCTCTGGGATTCCGTCTGTCCAATACATTGTCTCGGGTTACCCTGAACCATTAGTCTCTGACATAATTTCCCTCAATATGGTGGCTTTCCCAACTTGAGAGAAGATTTGTCCGATTTTATCCAGATTAAATAGATTTTTAGGGTAAAAATCATGAAATATGTCAGACAATATGATTTTCTTTAGTGAAAACCTACTTTGGGCAGTTTTTCATAATAGAAAAGATGGTCCTAACATTTCTTGCTCATTTTGGTGCATCATTGCCAAAACTATGGGTTGCCATAGCTACAGATTCACCAAAAATAACGATTTTGTGAGACTTTGGTTGCCATGGTAACCAAATAGAATGTGCATAACATACTCATTCTATACACAATATTCAAAAGTACTTATAGGTACCTACCCTATGAATTTTATTTCATCTCATTTGATGAAGGGAGGCCTAAAATATTACTGTTCAAACTTTGATTAATTCATCACTTAAAAAGATATGAATGATTATGTTGAAACTGCTTTATCTCCCTTATTGATATGAATACACATAACTACAACTGGTGTATCGGCTTTTCTGTCTACTAGCCTAGGTTGAACCATCACCATTTGACTTCTATTTGGAATATTTACATGATTGATGCAGTTTTGGAAAGGTTATCCCATCCCCTAAAAAATCCGAAAATCACACAAAAATGCCTTGGTAAAGGAAGAGTTAATGCAATCTAGCCCCCTCCCCCACGCTTGATATTGAGAAATACACCTTACACCCCGGCCCCGCATGTTATAATTCCATACATGTGCATTTACACTAACCTTTATAGAACAGCAAATTTTCACAAAAGGTATCCCTTTTTATGAATCTTATTTTTCTTCTTAATATTAAAGGAAACACTTCACCCTGAAATTAATACCTTGATACTTGATAAGCCTCCATTTTCCAAGCAAATGTTAAAAATCTGGTTGGATATTTGGACCTCAAAAGGTACCAATTTCAGTCGAAAATTACCAGAAAATCGGCCCTTAATGCATACACAATGCGTATGCCAAAATGGACCTGAGCCCCACCCCACCCCTTAGTGCGTATGTAATAAAATATATGGCCCCCTAGTCTTGCTTGGCCCGAGCAATGATCAACAATTTCTATCCATAGAGCCCTGTGATAGAGAAATATTGAACATGTGGTGCAGAATATTACTTATCTCTAAATGTGGCCCCGAGTCAATGCATGTTTGTGGTCAACTAGCTATTAAACGTTTGTCCGTAGCAAAAAACAGATAGTAGTAATATAGTGGGGTCCCAACTGTTCATGACGTAGCAGTAGGTTCGTGGTATATTAGGGCTATGTAGACACAACATTGTGCTCCGCCCCGCTCCATATTCAGCTTGGCACGTGTGTAACAGAGCATAGCACTGGACAGCCTCCAACAGCTGCCAACAGTGTTAAGAAGAGCTATGTTCGAATCCATATGCCAGCATGGCAATAGGGTTCAATTAACTTGCTTAGCTTTACTCGTTGCATCTATACCTTTACCAAGGTTCAATTATCACATAATGACACCGTCCAATAACGCTCCATGCCTCCTATGCGGGTGTGTGAGCGGGTATGGCTGCACCTTAATGTTACATTCATTCTGAATAATAGAATGGTCTCTAAATTGTTTAGCGACTTCGAAGCACACCACCAATGAAGGATGATATTCACTCAGTCATCTATCTAATTTAGATACGTATATAACTAAAGAGCACAGTTAGCCTTCTGTACAATGCACTATACTCTCACACTGTCAATGTACATTTTATTTCCCGTAATCTAAAGGACGTGTTCAATATGTATCATTAGGGTTGCCTGATGTTGATCGCTATAATACCTGAACATCGCAGATGACCACACGGCTGTCTGCTTCACCTCCATATGGCGTTAGTTGTTTAATCAGACTAACGGACGATAAACCATCCAGTATACAGGTTACACTAAGCACCAGGCGTCTCACCACTGCGCAGGTCAACGGCACCCAAGCCAATAAAACGGTTAACTATACGGGTACTAACATGTGAATTGCATCCGTAAAGACCATATAGTTATCTACTGATTGGGTCCCTATACAGTAAAACAAGAAGAAAACGCCTTCGCCTTTTGATGTGAAGCAAAAACATAAAGATGCGACTTGTACCGGACGCTGACCGGATTTAGAAGGCTGTCTCTATTGTCCATGCACGTGGCAGTTACATCAACTTTATTAAAGCTAACTTCTGAGAATGAGGGTAAACAGGAAAAGCGACAAGGTGGTATAGAGGAAGTATGATTTTTGTCAGAGGCGTAGGAAGCACATCTTTATAGGGATGGGGGGGGGGACCCAAACAGCTGTCATGTCACTTAAGTCTTTCCTCATGTCACCAAGCTTCATGTCGCATGTCGATTTTAAGAATTGTCCATGTAGACATGTCGAATTTAGGCATCCGTCTTCAGACATAGGGAGATAAAGCCTTTTGAATTATCTCTGCTGACCGCTTGCATTCACAGAGGTAGGGACCATCCGTTGTCCCAGCTCCACCCCCGGCAGTGAGATCGGCATATACAACATGTAGCAGCAGCATGGCGGCAACCCCTGCACCACCAGGACGTGTTGTATGTGGCCAGCACACTCTAATATCCATCATGGTGCCCACGGCCTGTCATCCCGCAGCCGGTTTGCCCCAATATGAGGCTGATCAAACCACGCCCGGACACCAGGGAACTTATTGGAGTTCTGTCTGGGTCAGGCATCTGGGTTAATTACAAACTGAACCACTTGGATCCTGACCCCGCGGCATGGAGACCTACACAGTATAAGGGTTTCAATACTGAGGGTAGGGAGGTAGACATGTATTGACAACGAAGTTAATGGTAATGCCACTGACTGCACACTATCTGCACGTATATATTATATGTATGACATTTCTATTGGTATCGTCTGGGAATACACATACATTCCCCAGAAAGGATATACAAATGTATTGGTGATGCATTGTCGCTTGTCATTTTAATATTGTCAATATTTAGGTCCCTTTTCATCTCACATCCCATGTCGAATTTTAGAGATAACCAATGTCTTGTCACTTATTATTTTACTCATGTCACTATTAGGTTCTATGTCACATGTCACTTTTAAGAAATGCCAATTTGTAGGAACAGCATGGTCATGTCATCATTCACCATACACCCCCGTGTATGACGTCATACTTGAATATCCTCTTTTACGACTATTACATGCACATGCTGTAAAACCAAAGTGGACCAAATCACAGTCGTATTAATCACAGTGTTACACCACCACACCTAAGTCTTTCTCCATGTTGTGTTATGATAAACAAAGCGTTATGGTACCACGCCATATCTATTTAGACTGTATAGTGGGCGGGTGCATGGACGTTATTAGTTGAATACAGTATACTATTTGTTGGTCTAGGCCGGCCAATGAATACGTAGGCGGATGGTTATTATTAGGGATATAAGTTTATGTATACACCAGTGTCCTATGCTAATGCACCTCGCATTATGCCTGAATGACTGACCTCTGAGAGTCATTAGTCACTGCATAGACTAAGTGTGGGAATAATGTAACACCTTACATAATGGACAAAGGCCTTGTCCATCACGGCGGCCCACCCCATTACCAGCCGCACTGTTTATGCAGAGACCACCCATATATAGGGCAATGAATACATATCAGTGATTTTGAGTACTCCAAGCAACTCGATTTTAACCACAAGGCCCAGATTAAATGTACAGACATGTAAAATATATCTAGAAGTGACAAGCTCACGAAGAACGATGCAAATGGAATCCTTGGTCCTTGGCCTTTTTCTAATTCTTTGCACATAAAGTTAGAATCTACACACAGAGTTTCCTTTTAGAATATACTGTGGTCTCAGGCAAGTTGTATACTCTTTTACTTCCATGCTGCAATGGGTTAGCGCTAGGACGTGCATTCTATTAGCCAATTTGGCGAATTTGTACCGATTTTGATTAGCCAAATTCAGCATTGATTAGCCAAACCGTTCTTGCTGTAAGGTCTTATTATGAATTTGGTACCTTTCATTATGCAGTGATTCCAACAACTGTTTTGTAGAATATGGCAATTAACACCATAAGGTTTTATTATCTCATTTTGGGAGATGTGTATTATAGCGTTTTTCATTGACAAGGGGGTGATTTCCAGAGAAAAGGGTGGATTTTCACATGATGAAATATCTTATTCAGTCATTTCATGTGATATGCAGTGGTCCTGAAAAGATACAATTAAAGCTTATCTTACTGTTGTCACCAACCCTCCTCCCTCTGACATGAATCCTCTTACATCAATTTAAGGTGTGTACAATAGATCAGATTGTCCCTATCCTTTATCACAACCTATCTTCAGGGGTAGACAGTTCCAATAATTGTGGGTTACCCTGGACGGTAGCTGGGAGACCTGCTAATAATAATGATTTTACTTTCTTACGGTAATATTCATGATTACGTTCAATATATCAGAGTATAATCAAACTGGCTGGCATCTCCTGAATTTCCCCTTTCCAATGATATATGACATGTGTATAGTGTATTGGCGATTTGGTGAGTGGCTAGCGCGAACCCTGGGCCAATGCTTTCATCATCTGGGTCTGCATCATCAGCAACGCCAAATGATATTATATGCTTCGATCGCATCAAGCCGATTGCAGGTGTAGATGTTTCTACTAACAAATGACCAGACTCCAGCAAGTAAGAATAATCCTTTTTATTGTGTGGCAAATCCTTGTGTTCACAAAGTACAGATCTTAGTGTATATCTAGAATAACCAGGTGGGGATAGGGCTGGTCAGACAGAGGTCTCTCACTGTACACCACCATGTGGCTCCCAGTGAGGCCAAGGTCCAACTGGTTGGGTGGTGGCAGGCAGCAGCTATATATACCCTGTGGGTAACTGGGCCGGAAGCTCGGCGTCTGGCTCGGATGCCGCGATCCGGCCCAACCGCGCAGTGCGGCACCTGAGCCGGAAGCTCGGCGTCTGGCAGAGACGCCGTCACTCGGCCCAGACGCACCGTGTGGCATCCGGCAGGGATGTAGCTGGCCAGTCGGCTCACATGTGCACTGCGGTGTCCGGCACGCATGCACGCGCATTGAGGCATCCGGCTCGGGTGCCAACCACCCGGCCCACACGCGCAGTGTGGCATCCGGCCCGCGAGCCGAGTTGGCTCACATAAGCAGTGGGTTCAACTGCACTGAGTGACCACCTGGCCCAACCGCGCAGTGGGTTCACTGGGTTCACCTGCACTTAGCCCACTCTGTAGCCTGCTTACCACTGGTAGTATAGCGGCATCTATCGGTACCACTACCAGGGGGGGTGCTTGGGGTGCTCAAGCACCCCCTCCCCCCCATGCAAGCACAGGGATGAGGAGTTCAACCCCCCCCCCCCCTCCCACCCCAAAAAAAAGAATTTGTGCTAAGCCGTAGGCATTTTTTTCAGAAATAGGAGTGGGACCACGGTAGGTGGAACTCTTTTTAACACGGGAACGGGTAGGGTAGAATTCTTTGAAGGTGTGGGAGTGGGGTTGGCGGAACTCTCTTTATCACATGAATGGGCAGGGTGGAACACTTTTAGTCGCAGGAATGGGTCGGGTGGAACTCTTTTAGTCGCAGGAGTGGATAGGGTGGAACTCTTTTTATCGTGGGAATGGGCAAGGTGGAACACTTTTAGTCGCTGGAGTAGGGTGGGTAGAACTATCTTTATCGCATGAATGGGCAGGGTGGAACACTTTTAGTCGCAGGAATGGGTCGGGTGGAACACTTTTAGTCGCAGGAATGGGTCGGGTGGAACTCTATTAGTGAGCGGACACTGACGTCGATTTAACACAGGAACTCTATTAGTCACAGGAGTGGGGTAAATTTGGCACGAGTTTGTCAATAGTCAATAACCCGGCTTTTCCTCATCATTGTTGGCTCCTGGAGAATCCCTCATTTATTAGTCAAATTATTTTGATTTTGGCATAGGCTCAAAACTCCACTGTATGCCTGTCCGAACCTATAAGATTTTTTGATCTGTCACAACAACAACAATGGATTGGTGGAACTCCTTTAGTCGTGGGAGTGGGGTGGGTGGAACTCTTTTAGTTGCGGGAGTGGGTAGGGTGGAACTCTTTTAGTCGTGGGAGTGGGGCTGTTGGAACTCTTTTTGTGGCGGAACCTTTGTGGGTGGAACTCCATGTAGCGGGACTCCAAAGAACTCCAAAGAAAGGGACTTGGGTGGGTGGACCTCCAAGGGGTAAGACTTGGTTCGGTTTAACTCGAACTAGTCCGACTTGGGTGGGTGGAACTCCAGGGAACAGGAATCAGGAGGGTGGAGCTCCAAACAACCTGGAGGTACCCAGGTGGGTGGAACTTGAAGGGGCAAGACAGAGGTGGGTAGAACTGGAATTAGTGGGATTGGGGTGGGTGGAACTCCAAGGGGTGGGACTAAGGTGGGGGGACAATATATTATAAGCTGCTCAGTTCTAAATAAATTTAAATAAAGTGGTCAAGATCTGGTTGAGTGCAGAGGTCCAAGGGTGAAGATTTCGTTGTGTGGAACTCCCAGCAGTCAGATGTGAGGGGATCTGGTTGTCAGAATCTGGGTGGGTGAAAGTGTTAGGGATATCTATGTGGCCAGAACTGTGAGGGGTGGGATGCAAGTTTCTGGATGTCTGAATGTCTGGTTACCCAAACTGTCACAAGTTACTGTAGCTGCACAGTGAGACATACCATAGATTTACAGTATGAATGGACATATATTTGGTTTCCATTATCACATACTGTGCAGCTGCACTCACCTACTGTAAAACCCATATGCAGGAGGTCTTGAGTTCGAGTCTCCACTGGGCAAAATAGGTATTACTATTGGAATGCATCTCAATACACTAGTGAACCTATTCAAAAATTGAAAGGTGTATATGTAGATTTACGTTTGAAATAAATTTGAAAGTCAAAGGGGAAAACATGAAATTGATTGGTCTACAATATTTCGTCAAACTACTGTACTCCTTTTAAGCAATAAAGATTAAGTTTGTTAAAAAAAAGACATTGGGCAAACTTTTAATTTAATTAAAGTGTGTCTTATATATAGTGTCATAATTGTCTTTGGGATTATCTCTTCAAAATGCCCCAGATTGCACCATTTCACATGTATTTTTCAAACATTTCCTGGCCGGGCATGCCCCCAAACCCCCCCCCCCCCCCAGCTAGTCACAACGCTTGCGATACGCCCCGCTCTGCGGGTCGGGCTTTCGGGTTTGCCGAAAGAGTTCCACCCTACCCAAAATGAGCACCCCCCCACAGCTAAGGCTGGCTACGGCCCTGACTACACAGGTATAGTATATATGCTTAATTGTTTTGTTCATTTAACGTGCCATTGCTTATCAATGCAGAGGAGAGTTTAGCGTCATTACAAATAATGGTAGGCTGATAGCCTAGCTTCCATGGGTGATCGTATCCAAGACAATCAAACATATGACAGGAGCTGAAGACAGAAATTCCGCTCCCACATATTAACCGAAGCAAGGGTTTAACCACAGACACCACCGACATGATGTGATAGGTACAGGCCTTTGGTATGCGGTAAGTCTACCACAGCATGGGGGAGAGCAGCCCTAGGGGGCACAAATACTCCAACCTCCTACAACTGTGTGCCATGAGTCTGGGGAAATACATCCCGACTTACCAATAAGCTTTCAACATAAACCCATGCAGTAGAGCATCGTGTTGTGCTGCTCTCACACTGCATTCAAGAGAGATTTATTTCATAGCTTTTCATAGCAGATGCATTGAAGGCCCAAACATGTATGTATGTATACAAAAAATGTATATATATATATATATATATATATATATATATATATATATATATATATATATATATATATATATATAGACACGTAGTCCCATTCAAACGCTCGAGGTGCTGCAATGTGGGAGAACACAGTGTCTAGGGTGTCCTAAAGGGGGCAGTGGGATGCTACACGTACGTTGGAGTTGAGGGGTGAAGCTCTTTTCGGAGTAGGAAGACCAGCATAATTGTATATAATCTGATCATGATAGGGAATGGCATACACTGAACACCCATTGAAGATAATGAAAAATTTAAAAATGACGGAGAGATGGCTCTACACAAACAGTATGCACACACATTTAGATTTCATTAAGGACGGCAGGCACAGCTCTTTTTGTAGCTTTGAACGTTAATGGGGGGAGCTAGCTTCCAAACTGCATCTCTCTATAGAGGGACACTAAGTGCAGAGTTTGGACGCAGAGTTAAATATGTATGCTCCATGACATCGGCTAGCAGTATCCTTTAATCTGGGTTATGAAGTAGCCCAGCAAACACTCGGAAATTTGGCTTCACTTTTATTTTATATTTTCTTCTGCTCGAGTACATCATTAATTGGACCCTGCAGCCATGTGATGATGATATCGATATTGTCTAGGTGCCTCGGCAGAAAGTGCTAGCGGTCGTATCTGAGTGAACTTACGTTCATATTTCACAAACAGAAATGCTCCCATATAATAGAAACGAGATCTTACCACATCCTCTCATCGTAGCATGTTTAAAGGGCCAGCAAACTCAACCTAAATCGTAAAATTCTCTGGCAGGGTTGTTGAGTTTATATAACACTCCAGTTATATTTAGAATCCCCCAAACAGAATCCACCACATGCAGGTATATCCTAGCCCTGTGAGCCTGTATTCCCCAGCACCAGTACCCCATGTATAAAGGCTCAGGCAACCAACAAATAGTTTGCTTGTTGTTCCTTTCCAGCAGTCCTCTGGTCTAGACAAGTTGCACTGGTGTGACCAGCAGTTGCACTCTGCCAGTGGTATAGTATTGAGTACTAGTGATACCCACCAGTGTACTGACTGCCACCAGTGTGCCCACAGAAAACGGTATACTCCCCCTTGAATAGGCCACATGCTATTATTTTGGGTAAAAAAAGAACATCTATACACAACGATATCATTGCACAATGTGTATACCTAGAAGTCAATATGTAATCATCAAATCTAAGAGGGTGCTATAGTTTTATCATTCTTTTATAGACTATTTAATTCCAAGCAAAGCCTGATACATGGTCCCCTTACTGAAGTCACCTGGCCAGAACAGCATGATCACCTGGTCCCACTGCTCACTGCACCCTTCACCCATACACTGTAAAAAATGTGTATGAACTTTAAACACTTTCACCCAAACATATTGATGGCAAAATCTAGTCTTTTTTCTGTAAACATGTGCAGGAATATGGCCGCCAGTGATGGGTGAGCTGCACCAGTGGAAAATGGTGTGTGATGGCAGTTTGGCTAGCCCACTGGTATTATTCTCCTACTCCTTCTACAGGCTCTCGCCCATATACAGCCTCTTCTTATTCAAATACAGTACCTATAATGTTGTTTAACATCCATGGTAATTTAGGTAATGTCCACAATAATGAGTAGATAGTGCTGTCCAAAATATTCCAGTGAGCCAGTCAAACTGGCCTTGCACACTATTGTTTCACTTTTGTAGGCCCATCCATCACCAGCGGCAATATCCCTGTACCAGTGTAGAGGCAAGAGGAAAGGGATATCCAACGAAAAAGCCAACTTTAAAATTGATGTCATGAGCTTTCCAGTGATATATTTCTCAAGAAGATATCATTTCTAGTTTTTGAGAAAAGGCTTTATGAATATGGGTGGGCAATGCCCTATCCAAAACCCAAATAAGCTCTAAGTCCCATACTTTCCTAGACATCTCTATCTAATTAGCATAATTAGAATAATTAGAAAATTATCATACATTTTTATCCTATAGGCCATAGATTTTGATCTAGAAAAGATAATTCTATTCTGTTTTGACCATAATAATCCTTGTGAATCATTCTATCAATGAACTACTTCATTTTCTTTATTTGGAATAAAAATCATGTTTCCATGGCAACACATATCAACAAAGACACAAATTTAGGCTCTAAAACGTTCTTTTTACATTCCAAATATGGAAGCTTTTCCCCAAAAATGGAATGTTTTGAATGAAACTACTGAATTCTCCAGAAAAAAGTACCAAAACGGAATTATTAGCCTGTTTCTTCCATTTTAGGCCATGGTGGAGCCCCCTGGTGGCTAAAAATGGTACTAATCCCGCGGGGATACCCCTTTCTGCTTGCCTGCTCACATTACTGTCCTGCTGACAGAAGAAAGTGTTTAGATGCTGAGATTCAGTGAAAGTGTTAAACTTTAATGTGTTTGGGTAAATTTATGTGTTTAAATTAGAAACACTTTTTACAGTGTATGTGTGAAGGCTGTTAGCACACTCAGTCTACTAGCAGGCCTTTGGTGGGCATGAGCCCTTGTTTACAGCCACATCTGAAGGGTCACTTGGATTGGGGTCAGAGTTATGAACTACATGCTCTACTCCTAGAGATCCTACCCTTTAACTGGTAGCTACACCACAATGCTATCCCAGATTCGGCCAGCACTTAATGATACTACTTGCTGGTACCCCGACCCATGTAGATGGGTGGGTTAGGATGCTCTGAGGGCACCACAGCTGCTGCATGTGAGTTCTTCACCCCACAAATAGTCTTAATCCCTCAAAGTAGTACCACAGCTACTGCACCCTCACACGGGGCACCACAGCTACTGCACCCTCACACGGGGCACCACAGCTACTGCACCCTCACACGGGGCACCACAACTACTGCACCCTCACACGGGGCACCACAGCTACTGCACCCTCACACGGGGCACCACAGCTGGCTCAGTCTCATGAGTTTGTAACAATTCAAACGTCTTTGACCGGTGGCGTCTTTGACCGGTGGTGTCTTTGACCGGTGGCGTCTTTGACCGGGTATGTGATTAAAATGAAGAAAAAAGTAGTATATAGTAAAGAAATTTAAGCTTCAACTTCTTCATGTAATAAACAGTCTATGGTTGTTTTACCCAATTACATTTTTTTATTTTAATGCACATATTAAGGGTTCCTTTTGGGCTTTTTTTCTTCAGCCGGTCAAAGACGTCACCGGTCAAAGACGCCACCGGTCAAAGACGTTTCAACTGTTACAAACTCATGAGACTGAGCCAGTAACATAAATATATGAAATATATCAATTTTAAATAATGCCTCGAAATGATGTGTTATAACATATTATACAATAAATTTACCCATTTCTTTACTATACACTACCTTTTTCTTCATTTTAATCACATACCCGGTCAAAGACGCCACCGGTCAAAGACGCCACCGGTCAAAGACGCCACCGGTCAAAGACGCCACCGGTCAAAGACGCCACCGGTCAAAGACGCCACCGGTCAAAGACGTTTGAACTGTTACAAACTCATGAGACTGAGCCAGCTACTGCACCCTCACACGGGGCACCACAGCTACTGCACCCTCACACGGGGCACCACAGCTACTGCACCCTCACACGGGGCACCACAGCTACTGCACCCTCACACGGGGCACCACAACTACTGCACCCTCACACGGGGCACCACAGCTACTGCACCCTCACACGGGGCACCACAGCTACTGCACCCTCACACGGGGCACCACAGCTACTGCACCCTCACATGGGGCACCACAGCTACTGCACCCTCACACGGGGCACCACAGCTACTGAACCCTCACACGGGGCACCACAGCTACTGCACCCTCACACGGAGCACCACCATGGATATGGGCAGGACCTTGCATTCTTTCTCTTTTTTAAATCTGAGAGGATGGTAGTTACCTCACGTGTGGCAGGCACTGTTAAAAGGAAAGGTTATCTACATTCAGAAAATAATATTGGTTTCTCAATCTTGCTGTTCATTAACTAATGGAGTCATGCTGACGGCTCAGGGATTTCAGTCTGACAAGTCCCTGTCCTTTTCCGTTGACTTTAAATTGGCTGAAAATATTTTTGATCCCTAGAATAAACCCCTTTATGAAAAACTGGATATTTGCCGATTTGTATGTTGTCAAAGCATCTTTATTGATTTCCCCACAAAAGCAGGTTGAGCAAATACTCTCTATAATGCAAAAAAAAAATCCTTGGGAAACTAAGTGCCTTCCTTGTTTTTTTGGAAAGAAAATTAGGATGAGTGAAAATGCGGACTTTCTTAGAGGCTAAAAGACGGTCCTTATATCGTCATCTTTGTAGCTGGGTGCAGCAAGACGTCCGGCAGCTAGTGCACTGGGACATGGGAGGTGGACACAGCTGGGCAGGACGCAGCTGTCCCCTCACAGCACAGTCTACATGCCGACACACTAGGGCATATGTGTCATAAGGCCCATATAGGCACATGTAGCTAGTAGTTAAAGAGAACTGCAGCTTCCATCTATGATGATAGTTTATTTCACAGTACTCATTATGTTTTCTCGTAAGGCCAATGTTAAATTAGTAGTATGCTTGTTTCAGGTCATCCGCCCTTGCATAGCTAAAATGCCAAATTTCTGCGGTCGATTTTGAGGATTCCGACATTTTACAGTTACGATTTCCTTGACCCTCAAATTAGAAAAGTACTTGTTTATTCCCCACCATATACGAGCACCATGCAGTGCCTGCCACCAGCATCTCGACGCATCCCTGCCATATTAGAATCAATTGGCAGAGCTACGACACCCACGCAAGGAACGGTGCCAGAAATAAACATGTGTTTCTATATATACATATATAATCTTTATATGCACCTCTAGCAGACGCGAGGGAAATTGATACTGCTCCCGTGCCCCGTTGCCTGTTCCACCTGCTACCTTGGTGTAGAATTAATGCAGGCCGTATAAATAACTGAGCGCCGCTGTGGTGTGTCGTATGATGTACGGCCGCAGGCAGCAGCCGCCTGCACTCACGTCATTTGGCGGCTTATTCACGTGAACATTGTACCAGCAAATGGGTTTAGATTTTCTTCAATCCTTCACTATATTATTTAGACACTGTCTCAGTCTTCATGTCATGGACGTGTTGCATCGATGTGTGTTATCTAATCTGGTATATTATAACCAAAGAAGCATCAACCTCTTCTGCTATTCATTGGAAACCAATGTTAATAACAAATAATAAATTGAGTTCCAAAAGTGTTGTTCCATAAGAGTAAATATGATAACATTGTTATCATATTTACTCTTATGGAACAACACTTTCGGAACTCAATACCTAGTGGAGCCTCAAGAGCGTGAAATACTAAATGTTCGATGGGCAGAGACAGAATCGATCAGTTCTCTGAGCATTGTATCACTGTCGTCACCAAAACAAAGTACACGAACAGAGCGGTGGACATACGAGGGCAGGTTTACTGGGGCCTGTTGCTCTAAAGATCCGTAAAAAAACGTAGATTGGCTATTTGTGTTGCTGGTGGGTTACGTATATATATATATATATATATATATATATATATATATATATATATATATATATATATATATATATATATATATATATATATTAGTGCTTACTTATACATAGAGGTAGGTAGTGCATACGTGTGGATAAACTGGCATTGCTACCATTGCTCCAACCGTAACTGCATATATAGTCTACGCAGACCGGAAGTGACATTTTCTATTGTCTTCCGGCCTTATACTGCACTCTAAAAAATGTGTGTTAACTTAACACACTTTTGTAACACACTTTTTTGTATACTTATTTTACACACCCTTTTTTTTAACACACTACACACTTTTGTCAAAAGTGTGTTAATCTTAAACGTGTGTTGAGATTAAAAGTGTGTAAAATGTTAAGTGTGTAAGAAAATGTGTGTAAGTAATATATATGTGTGTTGCTTTATAAAGTGTTTAAATATATTAACTGTGTTATTCAACATTGCCATCACTGGCTTCTGGTGGAATACCCCTAGTGCACCAACAGGAAAAATTTCATTAACCTCAGCATGTATAGCCACCAGTGCAGCCACCAGTTATTCTTTTCCCATGTTCCCATAACACAAATTTTTTTCGCAGTCTAGGTAGATTATTTACGTATACTTAACTACCACAGTTACATATTTATGTAACTAAATTGAAAAACTCTGGAGTCCCTATAAGGTCATCTTACAGGACGACCCTAGGGTCTCCTAAGTAAACAGCATAGAATTAACAAGTTTAAATTCTTAAAATTGGCGACTTGCCAGGTCCCCATTCCACAAGACGACAAGTCTTTAGGGTTGTACTTTTTCAGTGTGATGTTAGATCAAATCAACTGGCATCAGTGACTTAATACGACTGGGAATATGGGGCTTATTTCTTTACTGAATATACTGCCCATATTCCCAGTCAGGGCGTGCTAACGTGTGGCAGAGTCCAGCTACAGTTCAACTGTAACTGTTCTACCACACACACATGTCCCAGTATGGAGTCTAACTTATAAGCTCTCTTACCCTTTTTTTGTATATAGTCAGACAGAAACAAGGAACAGGCAGTAGTTTTTGTCTATTTAAGGACGGCCGTCTGGCGTGCCAAGACACCTCTACTGCCGCTGCCACCATCGGTTGGCTGGAATTCCTCCCCGGATTCCTTGTCCATGAAGTAGACATGCCACCATGAAATTTATGTCACTGACTCTCTATGTACCATCCAACCACCTGACCCATTTCCTTGTCACCGGAAAAGGCAAGGGAGACATTATAGGCCGGGGTTGGCCATTGACTAATCCTGAATACATGGCCCAACACCATGCATCAGAGACATAGTAAAGCGTCTCTTAAACCTATATAAACAGATAAAGAGAAGGGGTACACCATGTCCAAAAGGTGGATGAAGATGGGGGTGCCCAGCTCCCAACACCTGAAGGGGCTGGGATTCGAGTTAGAAAGTGGGGTCTACTCTAGGGACCAAAGGTGCCAGGAAAATATTGTAATTCGACTATTAGATTAGCGTATTCAGTGTGGTTTCTAACACATTATATGATCCATAGAAATGTTTGGGATTTTCATGTGTTCTGAAGGAGTTTGAGCTTGTCTTTCAAGTGAATTTTCGGAATTCTACCTTGAGATTGGTATATTCTATGGTATATTCTACGGTATATTCTGTTTCCCAAAAAGTTGGGGGGGGGGGGGTTATACTCGCCCCACCCCCCAACTTCAAGGTTGGGGGTTCCTGGACCCCAGCCCCCGCCTGTTCCGCCGCCAATGTACGCATCACGCAAACACCAACAAACAGATGCAGACCCTGGATCCGCCTTCTGGGACAGAGTATACACCATGCAGCTCATACATACATGTCTTACAGGAAACTAGGTTAAAGCTGGGAGGCCCAGCAGGCCCCAGACTGGCTACACACCGAGAACTGGGGCTGGTGGGGTGGAGGGAGCCGTGAGGGCCTGTACTGTGTACAGCTGGAGGCTGCTGCTACAGGTGTGTAGGCACCTTGGAAGACTGCTCACCTGATGAGTTCGTTGACGGCACACAGGTAGTGGTCAGTCCTGATGGTCTCCGCCTCCTTCCTGCAGTTACTGAAGGAGTCTGCTATCAGCCTCAGGTCAGCAGGTGCCTGGTCAGCCTTGGGCCTCTTGTTACCGTTTATCTCCATACTCCCCATCCTGTAGGGGGATAGAGAGGCACGGGTAGCTGTAGTGGTCTATCTCTGAGAACAAGCGTGCTACTGTATCAATGCCCTGGGCTGGCAGGGTACCTGGGCAACCTGTGGATGGAGCCGGAAGGTAGGCGATGTGTGTTGTCTGCAGGGGCAGCGGACTAGGTATCCATGTAGTAGGTTTTAAATTCCAGGTGAAGTATAAAACAGGTGAAGGTCAATGGAGGCACTGCTGTCAACTATATTTCTATGTTTCCATGTTTGGATCACGGAGGGCAGCCAGAAAGTGCAGTTAAATAACAGTAGACTGTTAGCCACAGCTACCTCTAACGACTATAGGGAGACGGAGCCTGCAACCACGTTTAAGGCATCGGAGTGGCTGCTGGTCCTCTTTTACAAAGTCCACAATATGTAGTCCTCATGTGGATCCAGCTGGGATCCAGTCTCGACGTGCGTGTATGTTAAAGACGACTAAGGCAGGGACTGTCCCCTTTGTAGTGGTGTGTCCGTTGTAGAACTCCTCCTGTGTCGTGGTATGTCTAGGTGGGTGCAGATCTATCTAAGGGGTCTTATATTTAGACGGGTTGCTGTATGTCAGCTATCCTCAGAAACCTGGTCTCCTCTCTGCATTGTCTAGTGGTGTCTCGTGTACACTGAGAGGGGGTGGGACTGACCCACTTCACGTTTGGCTAAGCACAGTGAGCGCCTTCACCAAGATCCTGCGTGCAGCCCTGGTAGTGTCGCCGTCCTCCCCCACCTCCCGCTGCCGTCAGCTGACGCACTCAGTCACCCGGCCCGCCGGCCCCACCCATGGATCCAGCTCCACTGGGGAGCGGCAGCCAGCTGCTCACATGTAGTACCCAGCTACAAGAGGAGTGTATCACATGGGGCCTCCTCCAGCAACCACCTGCCCATGCCGCCAGCCTCCAGCCTCCAGCCGCCAGCCTCCAGCCTCCAGCCTCCAGCCTCCAGCCTCCAGCCTCCAGCCTCTAGCCTCTAGCCTTCAGCCAGAGTGGTGGCAGTAGCTGCCAGGTGTTTGCCCGCTGTGTGCAGCCTACCTGGGTGACGAGCAGTCCCCGTGCTCTACCTGCTGCTGCCGGGCTCCTCCCGTGTGACGGGCGTGGTGCTATACTGATCAGAGTACTCCAGGCGTCGATAGGGGGATGGCGCCACTCCAGGGGTTGGACCATGCAGCGACGTTCTCTGATGTTGTAGTGATTGGGGGCGTTTGGCAGCGCCTCCTGTAGGCAGTGGTTTGTGTTCCAGTATAGAGAGCTACAAACAGCTTTAGGGGGAGAGTATGTTGTCTATAGGTTGGCAAAGAGCCCCCCCCCCCAACACACACGCACACATAGCTTATCTGTGCAGAGATATAATGTGTAATGCATTGGCCTGCACCAATGCAATTTTAATAATTCATCATTACCTAGACCTAAAAAAACTACACAGATAAACATATTGAAAAACGGGAGGGACAAAAGAGGTAATATGGAGAGGTATGAACTTGAGCGGGAAAGCATATTTGAGGGGCTTCCATAAAGTATGTACGCACCAAGAGGGGGGAGGTGGTCATGACAAATGCATACAAACGCCTACATGAAAAACAGGGGTGGAGGGGGAGGGGGGGGGGTAGAGCCATCTTAACATACTCTTTATGTACGCATTTTGATTATTTTGGAGAAAATTCTGGCCGATCGAACTGAAGCTTTAGTGGTTAGAGCATGGAGTTGTCACATGAAAGGGGTGATTGCCTTGGAGGGATTATCTTACATTAAAACAGTGGAAAAATTTGGTTGGTTCTTTCCAAAAAAATGTCGTAGTGGCAGGTGGTCATAGTAGAGGGGTTGTCATATGGAGGGTGTTGTAGTTGTTTAATATTGCTCATGATGGGATACATCAATGGCAGTGGCCTTAGATAGATGATTATAACTATTTGTCGGAACTCTGGGAGGGGTAGGGGAGACCGGGGCATGTTGACCACCCGGGCACATTGAGCTGCCCGCTCTCTTTGCTATTCCTTTGGGAATTTTCTGGCAGTATGCCTACCACATTATCCCCTTATATAGACAGTTCAGATCAGCAACATCATGATGAGCTTAGGATGCTGATGAGAAAGTTAGACAACATTAAAGGTTTATGGCCTTGAAAGTAGATATTTGCAATTGGTAAACTTTTGTTCTTGTGTCATTAAAAAACATTGCTGGCCTAAGATCTCTATGGAGGTAGAAGTATACATATGAACCCTTGAATAGAACCCAAATTTACTGCTAGGTGTCTCATGTAATTTGAATAACATCAATGTTATCTGTGATGACCAGCATGGGGCACATTGTGCCACAAAAAACGGGGCACCTTGAGCCATGCTCAAGGTGCTCCAAGCTCTGGGGCACCTTGAGCCGGCTCAAGGTGCCCCGATTCTAGGGGCTCTTTGGCAATGGTGTTAAGACAATTAAATGACTGAATAATGATGCAATGTTAGTAGTGTATCAAGGGAAGATAATATGGATAATGACATAAACAAATTCGATACAATTTGTTCATAAAATTATGATAGAATACATAGTTTACAGTTTGTAAAAAAAAATTCTTGTGTAACATATTTACAGTGTCTTTATTCCTTATATTTATTACTTTTCAGAGGCAGAAAAGTGCATTACATTGTAGAAGAATGTAATCAAAGATTTATTCAGACTTAACAAATAACAGGAATACTCTTAAACTGGTTTAATTTGACTCTAAGAAAAATCTGTAAGGTACAAACTCAGTCACTTCTATAGAAACTATAATTGAGTGACTTTCAAGCTTTAAATATGTATTTTTTGCATTCAATCCTATGAAAAAGGAACAATAGTAACTAATTCCAACCCAAGTTTCAATTATTGATCTATATTGGTGATTGTTTGGATCGTTCAACGCATGTGGTTCAAGGTGCCCCGGTGGGTGGATCAACCTACCCCGGGCATGGGGCACATTGAACCACCCTAAGATTTTATTTTAAAAAATTCAAGAAAAATATAAGAAAAGACCACATTTGCCTTGCAATAGGTTCTCTTATATCACAATGATACAAGGTAACTGCTTGATAAAAAATCAAAGCTCAGATTCCTTTAACAAGGTCAGGAAAAAAATAAAGGTGCTAAAGCGGTTCAACGTGCCCCGGTCTCCCCTATAAGAAGGGGTAGGTTATCACATTGTAGATCTGCATACATATGTGGGTACCCTAAATGGACAAGTAATTTAAAAGCTGGAATCTTGAAAAGGGTTTGGATGGGGGGGGGGGGTAGGAATGGATTGTCCCTAATATTTTTTATTGCAGGATACCAAGGGTGCAGCAAACACTAAGGATCCAAACAATTAAGTCCAAGTATTATTGAAACATTGTTATAGAAAATTCAAATTGTAGCCCTGTATCAACCCCCATGAGGTCACTGAAACGTCCAGTCACTGTATCATTTTAAGATGGCCGGCTAGCATTGTAGAATGGTCCACTGCATGTGTTTCTGCGCATATGTGTAGATCGTATATACATGGCAACTTTCAACTGGTACCTCTGACAGATGGGCCATGGCCAGGTGCCTAGCCTACACTGATAGCTATACATGATCTCTGTATATCCAATAGCACCCTTTTCCTGGGGGGAGAAAGAAAAAAAAGGGAGGGGGGCCAAGATCTTGAAGACATTTCAATCTGTATGATACCTGAAGATGCCAAATGTGTTGGGATGTCGGGGTGGGGCCGTTGAAGATTACTTTTCAGGGACTTTTTCATGGGAAAGTATAAAAGGGAGAAGGAGGAGGGGGGAGGAGAAAGAAAAAAAAGGAGGGGGGGGCCAAGATCTTGAAGACATTTCAATCTGTATGATACCTAAAAATGCCAAATGTGTTGGGATGTCGGGGTAGGGATTTTGAAGACTACTTTCCAGGGACTTTTTCATGGGAATCTATAAATGGTAGCCTGAATCTCTAGGCCTGCCTTCAGAATATGGAGAGGGGGGGTGATATTTTGTATTCACCCCCCCTCCCCCACTCTATTAAAGCTCACCTAATGCAGAATCATACATTCCCCCTGGACTCCCCAGGCCAGCCTAATGCCCACCCAACGGAGGTCTCCAGTGGAGTAAGCTCACCCCCCCCCCCCCGCCACCACCCCTCATGTCCTTACTTAGCCCTAACAGGTTACATTTATCTGGAATTATTTCAAGAAATCTCATCTCAAAAAGTTTGTTGCCATGTGCAATGATATTTTTTACCACTACAGTTTCTATTTCCTCATAATCATCTACCCTATCAAGCTGTTTCCCTGCCTATCCCTGCCTTTGCGAATGTTTGTCCCCTCATTCACCTTTCCCTCTGCTAGCCCCCTCTCCCTTCCTCTAAATTCTTGTCACCTCTCCCTCTGCTTTCTCTCTCCCCCTATCCATGAATCTCTACCGTGGTACACCCTACCCTTACCTATCTCTCCCTCTGTATCTGTCCCTTCCCTGCTCCGCTCTCCCTGTGTCTATCCCGCTACATAGCTTTCCCTCCACCTATCTAAATAGACTAGCTTCCAGCTAGAATAGACAGAGTGTGGTAGGGATAGGATATCAGGTAGCCAAGAATTATAAGGGAAAGAATAGGCAGGGGAGTGATGGGCAGAAAAGGGATATTCAGGAGTTAGATATATAGCGTGATAGACATGAAATTGATAAAGAGAGACTGGGTAGACAGGAGGAAGGATTCATAAGGAAAGGAATAGGTCATTGTGCTATCCTACTTGGGTGGATAGTGAAGTAGAGGAATGGGCAGGGCAAGTGATAAGCATGAGAAAAATAAGAAGGGATGGGAAATGTGAGGTAAGATGGGATATGAATTAAAATTAAAAGTAGGGGGGATATAAAGCTTAGAAGGGAAAGGAATGACAGGGAGATGTAGATGTAAAAGTCACACATAGAGGTGGACAGAGGACATTGTCAGAGAATGGGTAGCATAGGATAGGCAAGGGAGAGATTTTGAAAAGTGTAGGGTGTGTCTCAGTATAACCATTTAGGTATAGCCTACTCTATGATGTGTCACCCATTCATTTTGTAATTAGCATATATCTAGGCTGTGAGGTTTAAACAGCCATACAAACAAAGAGAGATGCTCATTCAAGGGAGGTGAAATGGTAAAAGAGTAGACCCACTGAATGGGAGGGGGGTCTGTGTTCTGTGCTTGTTTCCCCTTGAAAGCTAAGATCATGGCCGGCCATTATGGCCGGTGTCCAAGACCCTTACATAGGCCATTAGGATTTCACATAGAGTAACTACTCCCCCCCCCCCGGGCCCCCGGCATCAGAAAAGAATAGGTATGTTATGATTCCAAACAAATTCCCACTTGTCAAAAAGTATATTCCGAGTTGGGGGGGGGGGGGGGCGCTGGTCAAGCTTAGGGGAAGGGCATTTTGCAAAAGCAGAACTTAATGGCTCGGGGGGAGGGGAGATTTACTTATTGGTAGTTAGTAGGAGGGGGGACCCAGCTAACCAAAAAACGTTATTTTATGTCAAAAAAACTTTATATAACGTTATGCCATAGTAAGGAGCCTTAGAGACACGTTATAACGTTATAAAATGTTGTATAACGTTTTTTGTTTACTGGGGAAGGTCAAAAAATATTTGGAATGTTTGGAAAATTTTCAAAATTTGGTTGAATATTTGGACCTAAAAAGGTACCAATTTCAGTCTAAAATTACCAACAAAATCAGCCCTATGCGTACACAATGCGTATGCCAACATGGGCCTAGACCCCCACCCCCCCTGTACGCATCTGTCTGCATTTGGCCTGACCCCCCCACCCCCCTTAATTCATGCGTATGTAATTTATGGACGGCCCCAAACCGAAATTTGGGGTGGAAAGGTAGACAAATGAACACACAGCGGTATAATTATCTAAATGATCAGTTCTAACATTACTTAAGGGGTTCTTCCACTGCCACGGCTATGGGTACAGATGGTGAAAAGTGATGAAAAGTGGGCAAAAAGTGGGCAGTGGAAGCCATTTCTAGCCGTGACGGATACAGTTTGACGGCTACGGATTGAGAAATGTACTTCCACCAAGCCCCCATCCGTCACGGATTGGGCTTTTTTCACCTCATCCGTGCACAGATGGCCACGGATGGGGCACAGTTGGGGCACGGTTGGGGCACTTTTGCTCTTAATTCCCACATTTTGTGCCAAACATGCAATATCGAAATATTTTGATATTGCACGTTTGGGGCCACGGATCTTTTTTGTATCCCAACCGTGGGAATTATAGCCTGGTGCGCAGGGGGGGGGGGAGAGGGGGGGGGGGGTTGGTGAAGGAGAAGGACTGGTGGTGGTGGATGGTGTAACCATGCATGCAAATCATCCTTTCTGCTTGCCCCCCTCTGTCCCACTGTGGGTAGCCACACAGAAAGGATGATTTGCAGCAGTAGAATGGCTGGGAGGGAAGGGGGCAGGGAGGAGATCCATGCCTGGTGGACATGGGGCACTGTGATTGGTCAATGGTATACTGTCAGTTATGATAAGTGGGTGTGGCCTATCTGCTTGAGGCATGCAGGGGGTGGGGGGAGTAAGGGAATAAGGGGAATAGGGGACATGGGGGGATAGAATAACAGACTGGAATAATGGAGTGGGGGATAGGGGACTGGGTAGGGACTGGGTAGGGACTGAGTAGGTAGTAGCCCAGTAGGGGACTGAGACGGAAGGGGGAGGGATAGTGAGTGGATAGGGAGTGGGGGAGTAGGGGACTGGGGGGAGTAGGGGAGTAGGGGACCGGGGGAGTAGAGGATTGGGTTAGTAGGGAGCTAGGGGAGTAGGGAACGGAGGGGGGGGTAGGGGTCTGGGGGAGTAGGGGATTTGGGGAGTAGGGGACTAGGGGATAGTTAACTAGGTACCAACTAGACTCTTGGCCCCAAATGGACTTTCGGCCCCAAATAAGTGTTTGGCTCCATTATAGGCCTAGACTCTTGGCCCTCAAATAGACTATTGGCCCCAAATAGACGTTTTGGCACCAATGGACTTTTGGCCCTAAATAGACTTTTGGCCCCAACTAGACTCTTGACCCAAATTGACTTTTGACCCCAAATGAACCATTTGTCCCAAACTGACTTTTCATCCCAAAATTAATAAACTTTATTGTTACTTAATGTTACTTCCGAAGTACTTCCTTGCATGACTGACATTCCTCTTATATGCAACCCCTTCCTGGCTCAGGACCGTGATCTGAGTCCCATTCTTCTCCTTAACTTTGAATGGTGTCCCAGCAAAGGGTGCCATCAGCTTATTCTCATTCTCCCTCCACAGTAACACAGTGTCTCCCACTCGGATATCTGTGGGCTTGTGTCCACTAGCATTAGCATGTTCCTGTGGCTTTACCTTCCGCACTCTGTCATTATCCTTAACGCTCTCATCCAGCTCTGAAAACCTCAATGTAGGCAAACATGTCCTGAGTTTTCTCTTGAATAGAAGCTCCGCAGGGCTAACTCCTGTCGTAGAGTGTGGAGTTGTGCGATATGCTCCTAGGAAATAGCGTATTTCTGTCCTCCAATTCTTCCCCTCTGCATGAGCTATCCTCATTGCCTTCAGGAGGGTCCTGTTTTGCCTCTCTACTTCTCCATTTGCCTGGGCCCATCTGGGGGTGGTCCTGCGATGCTTCACATTAATCAGCTGTAGGTAGTTCTCAAAGTCTTTTGAGACAAATTGTGGCCCATTGTCTGTGGTTACTGAGTAGGGAAGCCCTAAGAAATCAATCGCCTTTTCCATGACAGCCTCTAGCTTTTCAGACGTGATTTTCTTCATTATGCTCACCAAGAAATACCTTGAGTAGTAGTCTACTATGACTAAAACATATTCGCCAGTAGGGAATGGTCCAACAAAGTCCATGGCTAGATCTTGCCAAGGCCCATCAGGCAACAATGTAGACTCCACCAGGTCAGGCAAGTTCAGTTGTGCCACTAGCTGGGAGCCATGACATTCCCTGCAGTAGTTTTCACAATCCTTATCGATTCCAGGCCATCATACCTTCTCACGTAGCCGGGCCTTGGTTTTAACAATCCCTTGATGGCCCTTGTGTGCCAGCTCAAGCACTCTTCTCCTGAGCTCCTTTGGAATCACTATACAAGTTTGGCGCAGCACCATATTTTGGTATGTCGTCAACTCTTCATGTATGGCCTTGTTTGCCACACCACATTGAGAAAAGTCACCTGAACGGATGCCATCCCGCACCAGCTCCAGTTCATCGTCGACCCCTGAAGCTTCTTGTAGCTCTTCAGTCGACATCGTTCTTGGTATTGCACTCTCAGCAACAAACTTAACATAAACCTCAGTCTTGTCTCCCTGAGGATGATCTACACATGACAATCTAGATAGCACATCAGCAATGTTCTGTTTTCCTGGGATGTACACCACCTTGAATGTGAAGGACTGCAATCTCAAGACCCATCTTTCTATCCTAGCAGATGGTCGTGACTTCGGCCCATAGATTGTCTCCAGTGGCTTATGATCAGTCAGAAGGTCGAACTCCCGCCCCAGTAAGTACAATTGAAACCTTTCACATGCCCACACTAGCCCCAGTGCCTCCCTCTCTGTCTGTGAGTAGCGTCGCTCTGTGTCTGATAGGGACCTAGCAGCATAATAAACTGGTCTGAAATTTCCATCCTGTTGTTTCTGCACAAGAACAGCCCCTAAACCCGCTCCCGAGGCATCTGTTATCACCTGCGTATGGGCTTCTGTGTTATAATAGGCCAGCACTGGAGCTGAGCTCAGTCTATCCTTGAGTTCATTGAAAGCCGTCTCCTGTTCCTCTGTCCAGATAAAAGTCTGGCCTTGTCGTGTGAGCCGCCTCTAAGGCTCTACAAGTGTCTCAAAATCAGCAATGTACCTTGAACAGTATGTAGCCAAACCAAGAAAGCTTCGTACTCCTGCTGCATCCTTGGGCTGACTCATGTTCCTGACTGCTTCCACCTTAGACTCTTCCACTGCCATGCCTTTAGCGCTCAGGACATGCCCCATGAATGTTAACTTGTCCAACCTGAAGTGGCATTTGTCCTTGTGAGATTCCTACCAGCCAGGGCTTTCAGTATCTTGTCCAACCTTTCGTCATGCTCCTTCACTGTTGCACCATGTACCAGAATATCATCAGCTATATTCACAGCCCCTTCACATGAACTTAACAACTGTTGAATTGTATTCTGGTATATTTCAGGACCTGACGATATCCGGAACATTAGTCTTTTATACCGAAACAACCCTTTATGCGTGATGAATGTTGTTATGTCCCTCGACTGTTCGTCCAATTCAAGCTGGTGAAACCCCATCTGCATGTCCAGTTTTGAGAACACAGTACTTTCATTCAAGTCCACAAGCACTTCGTCAACCGTTGGAATGGGGTACCTCTCCCTTACTACAGCTTCGTTAGCTCTCCTCATATCTACACACAGTCGTAAAGCCTGCTATCTATTGAAGTTAGTAAGTCTGAAGCTCAGTGCGGTGACAAGTGATATTTATTAATCGTTTGACATCTCAACAGCATACGAGACTTTATTAAATATTCACACAGATCACTCGCCAAACCGCCAAGCACAAGAGAAACAGACAAACACATAGTCCTGGGATCCAAGCCGTAATGAGACTCCATAACAGTTCATCATGATATGTAAGGATGAGACATCAATGACAGGTTTAAGTGGATCCATGATATTGTAGACACACCATCCCACCAGCACGGGTTCAGTCGGGAAATACAGATGACACCAACGCCCGATCCAATGAAACTCGTGATTCCTCTGAGCGCTCCAGGTAGGACAACACCTGGAGATTCTTCCAATCTCCTATCACCTAGAGATCTTGGAGGGAGACACCTGCTTCAGCCATTGCCGATGCCCCCCCCCCTCCTCATGGAGTGAGAAGTGAAGTGAGGTAGGCCCAAAGCCTTGGACAGCTTGGACAGCTTAGCCTGGAACCATTTGTAGGACGCCTGGACAACCTTGCCTTTACATTCAAAAGACAATACATGGTCATGGGGTGAGACGGGTGCCACCAGGGCAGAGAGAAGCATGAGGTAATGCTTCACACAATATTGAGAAGTGGACATCTTAGTGAGATAGACTTTTTGAACCCTCTGACGGTATTGAATTGTTTTAGATTTCTTGATTAGGAAATGCACCCCCCAAGGTTTGAAGGTGACATCCCCCCAGGTCAAAGCCATGCCAGACTCAAATAAATTCGACTTCCTAAGGAGAGCCCGGAAACCCATCATGAGGGCTGCCCAAAAACAAACATCTTCAGTAGTAGCAAAATTCAACACAGAAAATATAAGTGATAAATGTTGAACAGTTAGGGGGTGAGCCTGAACTTTGGCGTCACCCAGATACCTTTTGATACCACTGAAAGTAGTCTTAATCATAAAGCCCTTAGGGTCCGGGTATGAAAACCCATATGATTTATGCAGGACCCACAGAGCTGAGAGGTAGTTAATTATGGAGGTATATGTAAACCTCTCTGCCATAAAGGCCAAATACATGATAACCAGCTTCTCAGAGGCCGGGAGAGGGACTTCACCAATGTAGCGGCAGAAATCAAAGTAATGATTCCACTGGACCTTCCTGGTCCTGATCGTATTCTCTGCCATCCAAGCTGATTGGTACAATGCTGCTCTCTCCTCCAGGTCCCTACCTACAACCATACAAGATTACATCATTAACAGCTCAGGGGGTGCAAACTTCCCCCTCAGCTTAACATTCGTGACCCTAGACAAAAAGTCAGGGCCCCTATTAGCATGAGTAGATATATAGGTGCACACAATCTTAAAGTTATAGACAAAATACATCCAAAATAACTCTCTTAGCCATGCCATACACTGCACCGACGTGCTTCTACCAGTGTACAGCATTCTGACTACCTGTGTATTGTCTGACTCTATCAGAACCGTCCTGCCTTTCCAATCATGTGACCAACGGTGTGCCGAGGCCACCACCGGCCACAACTCCAACAAATTAATATCAGGATTATCTACATTGACCAACTCCTCCGGGGGGCCAGTCACACATGAAGGATGCACTATGAACTGAGACTGATTTACAAAATCACAGTCCCAAGCCCCCAGTAGATAATCACAGTGTCCATTGACCGACCCAAACCCAGACATCGAAGAATCCGTTGCTATGGTGACTGTGGGTTCACATGACACAATTGCTGCCTTACCATTGAACAGCTCTGCAAAGGCACACCACCACTTAATATCATCCAGTAGCCAATCAGGTAAGGGGACCAACTTTGGGGAGTCAGGAAGATATTTGATTAGATTTATCACTCTTCGAGAGAAAGTCCTTCCCCCAACTACATTTGTACAACTGTTGAAGCGTGTGACAAATGGCCCGCCAGGACCTGCAGCTCCTTCTTCGTCGCACCTGTCCTCAGAGAGAATGGCGTCACACATTTCTTCAGATTGCACAGCTTATCAGGAGGGAGTGACAGCTCCATCGTCCTAGAGTCAATCTGAATACCTAGGTAAGTAACACATTGGGAAGGCATAATAATTTTAGGGTATGACAAATGAAAACCCAGAAATCGGAGAAGCTTCATAAGGACCCCTAGAGCCATGTTGCATTCTGCCCAGGTAACTCCCATTACTATGAAATCATCTAAGTACCCATAGGAGTCTAGAAAACCCCTTCTCCTCATACAGCGAACAATAAAGTCAGACAGCATTTGAAATATATATGGGCTAGATCTGGCCCCGAACGCCAAACAATTGTCTTTGTAATATTGGACATCACCACTCTCATCAGGCCACATAATGCCCTGATAGTCAGAATGGCCAGGGTAGACATTCACTGACCTATAAGCCGAAGATATATCCACGATCGCAAAATGCATATTAGGCTTCATATTCTTACATACTTCACCGACAGTGACATAGTGAAATGGCTCCACCACCGATTCCATGAACGTGTTAACACTCTCATGGAGGGGGCGCTTCATATTAACAATGGGGCGCAGCTTGCCATTTTTCTTGGGGACCGCCCCCAAACTGTGGACACATACAGGGGGTGAATCAACTTTAGTGAGCTTACCTTCAACCACCTCACTAGATACAATGGCATCCATTTGTGATTTGAATACTGGTTGATTAACCCCTTCCACGCGGTAAGCCAATATATTGCAAGAAATTGCATTGAGTTACAAGAAATCCAGTGGTGAAGGGGTTAATGCTATCATAATTTTTCTACAATAACTAGCATTAACAATATCATCCATAATTTTAAAGCCAGACAAAACTCCATTATAAATGAAATCTGCATCAATATCCTGACCCACAGGATGCATGTAGGCCTCTTTGTAGAAGTTGCACGGCTTCAACTGTAAGGCATTACCACCCACAGAGTGGTCACAGCCCTCCCTGCATAGGACAACATCCGCATCCCTACGTGGGGAGTAGTAACCGTCACTAAACAAACCTGATATTACATCTGGGTTACACACATCATAGCAACTAACAGACACAGGGGGCTTGCGCCAACACAGGTTATAATCAATAGGACGACTACATTTTCTAGAACTGTAACATACATGAGATTTCGTGTCTATATTTGGATCAACAATATTATCCCCTACACACGCTGCAGTTAAGTTACTAGAACAGAGTGCATCCAAGCAGTTGCTATCAATAATTTCAAAGTCATGAAATTTACAGTCAAACTCACCGGTACATACGGGGATGGTAATGCTAGACTCACCATCAAGACCACTGTGGGCGGTTGAAGCACACTCCACCCCTACATGAGTAGCGCACAGGTCTAAGCCTATAACAGATGTTTCCTCTATTAGGCCAACTGGTGTCATAAAGACACCCTCCAAGGCACCTTTACCGTTGGAGAGAATAGGACTAATATTATTAGGTGAGCAATTCCCAAAGCTACCATCCGTAACACAAGTAGGGTTAATACTCGGTACAGAAGTCGACTGAAAAGAAAACAAAGAACACTCCCTTATTGGAGCAGTCAACCGTGTTAACCCACTCACTGCAGGCGACCCCCGAGCTAACTCAGAGCCGTTAAAATGTGAGTCTCCCTCTAAAGGGGGACACACACCGCAGCTTAGACTGTTAGTACGAAGGAAACCCTTACTGTCACCTATGTATTGCTCACCCAATAATTTAACCTATGTCCCCGGAGGTGGGGTATTGGCTCCTGCAGCACAAGCTAAGCTTGTGTGGTCACCAGAGCATGCAGTGCAAACATGTTTATGGGGGCATGGAGTGCGCCTACAAGTCTTACCAAGGTTCCACCTCCAACAGAAACCTGCTGGCATATTCTGGTCCTGTTTCTTGGCCTTACTCTTACCACTGGAACCCGCCCTATGAGGGTCTGGAGTGGGTAGTAACTGGTCCACCCCTAAGTACCTTGTAGACAACTCCCAGTCACCATAGCCCAAGGTATACGCACCCGTGAATTCTGCCTTCTCTCGGACCCCAAGGTCATAATGAAATATAGCCCGGGGTTTAAATATCTTTGCCTTTTCCGTCACAAAGCGAACATGTTTCATAAACACCGCCACAGGTAAATTTTGTTCCGAAAAATAAAGCAGCTATCAGATCATCCACCGAACTCTCCTGTTCTGACTTTTGATAACAGTAGAAACTCTCAATATCAAAGAAACGCAACTTACGCCTCCTCATCTCGGTAGCGCCTGCCTGCTGAACGTATATAACCTGGGGTCTCCCTGCTGCCTGCCCATTGTGAACAGGCCCAACACCACCTGGCCCCGGATTGACTGGGGGGTAATTGTAGAGGGGATTGGTAGGGTCCTCAGGCGCAGGGCCCGGTACTGGGTTAGCAGGGGTAGGTGGTGGGACTGGTGGGGTAGGTGGGGTAGGTGGAGGAATAACTGGGTTAGGACTCAACTTCTCAAACTTGGCAACTAACTGTTCGATTTGCCTCCTCTGAGACTCCACAACATCCAACAAATCCCCCACACTAGGGCCCTGGTCCTCCGGGTCGGGTATAGTAGCGTCGACAGGCACAAGATCCAAAGGAGCAACAATTTCTGGTAAAAACTCACTGGCATTATCACGCCCCTTACCCGCCTTGACAGCAGCCTCCACCGCTGCCCTGTAGTAACTGCAGAAGGACCCACCAGGTCTGAGATGTCGAAACTTGCAACCAGTGCAGTTGATAGACTTAACCTCAGCCATGGTGAAGGTCACTGTGTTCTATGAGTAGGGCAGACGTGTGTGATAGAGGCGCAGCGAGGTTGTGAGGCCGTCGTCCAGTCTGCACAGGCCTATATGCACTCTCTGGCAGAGCAGCGCCCCTGGTGCCCAATACACTAGTCCCAGCCTGATCCTCTAGGGGGAGGGGTGGAGCTCTGAAGCAGCTCCAAGATATCCCCCAGGGGGAGTTCAACGTCTCTCCGCTTTACTCATATAACTGCAAGCATTTATATCTCCTATATCATCACCTGACTTAGGTAGAACAACAATCAGAGAAACCCATGCAGTCGGAGTATTCACAACAGGCTCTATAATGTCTAACTCCACCAATTGAGCCAATTTCTTTTCCACCTTACGCCGTTGTGCATAAGGGACCTTTTGTACGGCCTGCACCACAGGCTTTACCTTTTTGTCAATGTGGATTCTCACCTGGTAGTCAGACATCTTCCCATACCCCTGGAAAACAGTTGGATACTTATTTTCAAGTGAGTCAATTGCATGTACATACTTAATCAACCCCAAATCAAGTGACAGTTCTTCAGACAATATGTTATATACTCTTGGACCCTTCACAACCAACACTTTAGCCAATGTAATTTTTTCTCTTGACTCTACCTCTGTAGTGAAGACACCTTCCACCTTCAACCTGTTATCAGTACCAAAGTGATACAGCAAATTATCGGACCGACACATTTTTGGTTTACCCAACCGTTCATAAGTGATTTGATCAATGATATTAACACAGGACCCTGTATCAATCATCGCATTAACATTTTCACCCAGCATTTTCACCACAACTTTTCCTTTGGGAACCCTTTTACCCTTCATTGATTGTACATGTTGACCTTTTTTGAACCTGTTTTTCACATCAACATCATTTTTGCACTTGGCATAGTCATACGGATCAGCAAATAATGCAAAAATGTTTTCATCATCATCGCGGTCATCATCATCATCATCGTCCACCATATACACCTTTGGGCAGACCACTGCAAAATGTCCTGTCTGTGAACACTTGTTGCACATCTTGGTCAGGGCCCAACATTTTGCCCCTGTCTTGTGAGGCCATCGACCACATATTGGACATCGCTCTTTGACACCTTCTTGTCCTTTGTCAGCCTTGTCAGTCTTTTCAACATGCTTCTTCCTCATTGTAACCTTGTTCACAGTTTCCGTAGTAGGCCCCGACTGCAGTCCTGGGACCCCCATTACCTTGCTCATTGCAGCTGTATCCTCTTTGAGCTGGATCTTGTCCAGGAGTTCATCAAGTGACAGCTCCTTTGCGAGACAGTCATGCCACATGACTTCATCTGTCATATGAGCAATCACAATACATTTTATCATCTTGCTGCCCGACCAATTGGCAAAGTCACACTTTTCCGCTATGCGCCTAAGCCGGCCAGCAAAATCAACCAGTCCCTCATTGTCTTTTCGCTTCAGTGTCATCAACTCACAAAGGGAAAATTCATTGCTCTGCCTTGGCAGGAACCTGGCATTTAGCTTATGTTTTGACTTTGCATAGTCTGTCCAATCTGCATTCGCAATGTTAGCAGGCTTTACAACATCTGGGAGGGAGTCGTGAAGATCCTCCACCGGGATCCCTGCATAGATTAACAGTGCCAGCTCGTCTCGCCGGAAGCGCTTTTATTAGTCTCGAACCGATGCGCGTCCCGACACAGCCACTAAAGGCACCATTGAATACGGCCTTCCAGTGCTTAAGCATAGGAGATCTTGTATTTCCAAAAAATAAAGCCTGCTTCCACTGCTCCGTCCAACGATGGATCCGTCTGAAAAGTGGACGAATTTGTCCATCGACGGTAGTGGAATCAGTGCTTTAAGTGATGTCAGGGTGTTACCTGTAGCCTGTAAACACGTATCTCCTTCAAGTGTGTTGCTCCGATTGCATACCGTCCAGACTGTGTACCAAGTCATTTTAGACCTCTTTTAATTCTGTTCGTGTTCGGGCTTCCTTTCACTGGGTATGGCTGTCAGCTTCCTGGGTCTGCAGGGAGGTATCGGGTTCCAGAGTTCAGACGGAGGTGAAATATTTAAATTTTTGCAAAATTCTGTATTTAAAAAAGTAGCACGGGACCCCCTATTTTCTTTTCAGATATATGTTCTGAATGATCTAAGGTACCTCTGGAAAAAAATTGGTGAAATTCTAAACTCTATGAGTCAATGCTATCGACCTACCTTAAACTGATAATGTAACTATAACTGAACCCATTTATGATTAATCAAGACTATTCACATTAGTCTTATCAAAGAATGAAAGGGGTATGGAGATAAACTTAAGCTTAGCAAAATATTCAATATAATTATTTCTAAATCCGATCGGTCGGGTCTGCTTGCTTAGACCATATTACCGTAAACTAACTTTCTTTCCCCCATTTGACTGAACCATGATTGAAAGCGAGCAGTAGCACACATACATCTATGGAAGGTCTATTGAACCGATCCAGGTTTCTTTATGCCCGAGGTCTTTTCAAGTGCAGTAATGATGGTAATAAAGGGGGTTCGGTGCAATTTAATAATTTGTTAAGTGAGCGATGATAGAAGGTATGCCTGCTAAATATTTACCAAGGCAATGGTTCTTTAACACCTCATATTCATAGGCATAGTGGTAGTATAAACTGGAGCAGAGTAAGACCATTCAACATCCAAACTGGGCACTGTTATAGCATACGTTTAACACCAGGGGGAGCCACAGTGTGGATCCTCCCCCTGATTGCAACCTGGTGTTCCCGATGACATGCAGTTCTAGTGGGATCCACTAGGAGGTAAACAGTCAGTTTCAGAATCATAACCTCTTTAATGCCTCAGTGAAGGACATGATTTTGCGCTATACATTAATGTAGCATGTACTAGCATAGCACACAATGACTGCTTCTAGGACTGCGTCTATTTCTTACAGCATATAGGGCTCCTTTATCATGTAACCTATATTTTCATTATATCATATCTGTGTGCTATAATATCAATATATTTGCATAATATTTACAGTTAAGAAAGGTTTCGGTTTATAGGAAGATCATTCCAATTTTTTTTTCAAATTCCAAATTCCAAATTCACCCATGGCAGCCATTTTCTACTGCCATCACCAAAACATACCAATATACACATGTCCACGTGCCTGTTGACAGCAGACCGCTGTCAATGCTAGCTAACCCCGACGCCGCTGTCAACATGCGTGTCCAGGCGCTCCTGGATACTGCTCAACACATCAGCAGAGTCAAGGGTAAGCCAACTCACCCCCACGATTTTATTACCAGAAGCCCCACCCGCACTAAGACCTCACTAGCATCACTTGACCTCCCGGAGTACCTCCATGGTCTCAAAAAGCTTGCTCTAGATGACCGTAGCCCCCTTGTCGACAGGCCCAAAATAATGGACCACTTTAATCAGGTCATTCTAGATGCCAAGGACTTTGACTGGGAGCAGGTCCGGGAGTGGTCAGTGGAGGTGCTAGCTGGTGTGGCCGATGGTTCTATTAAATGGGCCGATCCCTTAGATCCTACTTGGAACGACCCTGCAATTGCCGCCTCCCGTTCAGAGCTCTCCAGATTCAGACCAGGTCGGCTCTATCCTACCCTCGGCTCAGTTATGGTGGCTGCAGAGCAGGCTAAGGCCAGGGCCACAGCTCGAGCAGCTCGTCTTGCCGGTACCTGTACCACTGCGGCAGCAGCTGCAGGTTCAGCAGCGTCAGTACCTACAAACCCCGCCCCGGTCAAGCACCCATCTACTACTTATACATCAAAGGTCAAGAGGCGTGCACTGCCCTCAGCTGGCCGCCTAGATGTTGTGTGTGAGGCGTACAACTCGCCTACTGGATGCCCTAAGGATGATGGTCACCTTGTTGGTTCTCTCCAGCAGGGCCACCACTGCAGTTGGTGCCGCACAACCCTACAGCTCATCCACACCCACCCCTACACATCGTGCAACATAAAGGGTAATGGTATCTGGAGAAGTCGGCCCCAAGGAGAAAACGGCCCCAGAGTGAAGTCGGCCCCAGAGTGAAGTCGGCCCCAGAGTGAAGTCGGCCCCAGAGTGAATCTTAATCTATTATCTTAAATCTTAAATCTTAATATATAATCAGATAGCTCCCATTGTATCTGACACCTGTGTCACATATCCACACGATGTTAGAGGTTTGATTTTATAGTATATACCCTACACCCAGATGAGACAATATAAACATTAAAAAGAAAAGGGAAAAAAACAAAAAAAAACGGGGGTTGGGGGGCAGAGCCCCCCATTACATAATAGTTAACTAGCCTATCCTATGATGGACTGTGTAGGCTTACTACTACTAGTGGTGCCATCTTCATTTGATTAGTAAGACTTTTAAGATATATTTGAGATAGTTTAAGATAGGATTAAGATAGTTTAAGATAGGATTAAGATAGATTAAGATGGGATTAAGATTGGGCTCAGAACATTTGTCCGTGCATCTAGGAGAGTTACCATGGACCCGCGTCTTATAGCATTAATGTACATTTATGGGGCCGATTTCTCCCCGGGGCCTACTTCTCCTTGGGGCCGACCTCACTGGGGCCGTTTTCCCCTTGGGGCCGACTTCACTGGGGCCGTTTTCGACTTGGGGCCGACTTGTATTCAGGGTAATCATAGAGGCCCTTAGGTCTTTCGTGCTTGAGCCGGCAATACACCCCGGCTTCAGTACAGTCACACTGACCCCGACCTGGACTGTCCCCGGACTACTCCTACTAGGTGTGACATAATTCATCCCACACTACATACCTGTAGCACTATAGAGCCCCAGCCTCACTCCCTACCTAATGTGAGGCTCCCGGACTCTTTCTACACTAACAGTCACTGGAGTACCAGCCAGCCTGTTTCCATTACTACAGTGAGACCACGTGATCAAAACTGTTCTGAGGCCTACAACCTCCATACTCGCATGCTGCCAGCTACTCCTCTACAATGTTCCCCGGGACTCATACCAGTGAAAGTGCCCTGTGACACCACAACACCTACTTGTGGATCAGACGGTGATGATCACTCCCAACACCAGTATGACCCACTTCTCTCGGACTCCCCACCTGCGGGACCTACACCGTTTGAATATGCACCAGTGAGAGACGCCTTCTGGCCTGATCTTGACCTCCCACAGTGGGTTAATTTCCCAGAGTACGCCCACCTGTATAGGCCTCTAACTGGTGTGCCCTTGTTCCTGCAACCAACGTGTGTATACTGACACCAGCGATCACTTCCCGTTCCGGTTCTGCTCTCGCAAATTACACCTGTTCCTTGCAAGCTATGGTATGTGGGTGAGTGGTCACTGCCTAAGTCTCACGATAGAATGCGAGCTCAGAACTAATATGGCCGCCCATACGGAGAAACCCGAAATATCGCTATACCACCATACGCAAGTCAAATCGTCCAAACTACTTGGGGTGTAGACTACCAGTCCCATTGGCCCTGCACTTGGACAGGTGGGACTCCCTCCTGTCAGACTATCACGACGAGGAGCTTGTGGACTTTCTGCGTTTTGGTTGGCCGGTGGGTTATACAGCCTCATCCCCACCACTACCAACAGACACCAATCATGATACTGCTACAAAATACCCCCAACACGTCCAAGCTTTCACAGAGAAAGAACTCAGCCTGGGAGGTTTACTCAGCCCTTTTAAGGCCCCGCCCTTCCTCCCTTGGACTAATACAGCACCACTCATGACAACTCCAAAGAAAGACTTACATGAAAGGAGGCTGGTACTGAACCTATCTTTCCCGGATGGCAAGGGTGTAAATGGTGGCATCACTAAGCACTGCTTGGAAGGCAAGCTCCGCCCCTACACTCTGCCATCTGTGGAGGATCTCTCAACAAAGATTAGACTACTAGGACCCGCGTGCTACTTATGGAAAGGGGATTTATCTCGGGCGTATCACCAGTGGCGCACCGACCCTGGAGATCTACCACTACTAGGCATGAGGTTCAACAACCTCTACTACCTTGACCTCTGCCCCTCCTTCGGGGCCCGCCTCTCATCATCCGCATGTCAGCGCACCACAACAGCAGTCGTCTACCTCCTAGCCAAATCAGGACATTGGTCCCTGTCATATTTAGACGATTTCTGTGGCGCGGCGTCCACCCTGGAGGAGGCAGAGAGAGACTACAAGGCCTTCCTAGACTTATGTAAAGACCTTGGACTACAGTTGTCCCACAAGAATTGCCAACCACCTACCCAACAGATGGAGTGGTTGGGGTTCAGGTTCAACACTGTCGACATGTCCATCACACTATTCACAGTGCCTGATCCAAAGCTCAGTGACATTGAGCAAGAATGCTCAGCTTGGCGCACTACCAAGTTCTCAATGTGTTGTTGTAAAACTTATTTGGAAACTGATTTGCATTTGTGATGATTTGAACCATTTTGTTTATCTAAAAGATTGTATCAAAATTTTCATGTAATGATTGTGTCACTAACTGCCACCGTTATTAAACTAAAAACTTTATTGTTTGTTTGTGCCAATATCACTGTTGGAGTTTCTGGGACCTCTGTGTCCACCGATTGTATACTGAATATGTCTCAAATGTTGATATTATATTATAACCTGTATCAGAGTGAACTGTGTGTTCCTGCTATGTGTTAATTAATTAATTATGAGTGCTGTCATAATGCTTGCTTAACAGACTTAAGCGATTTCCTGAAAGTGGTTAAAGACTAGTTTATTCGCTAAAATGGTTGTTTTATATAATAAGGCTGTCTATAATAATAATGATATTATATAAATCGTGGAAGCACCATCTTGAATGTCGCCTGTTCTGATCTTAAATATTAAATATATAGATTGGTTTTTAATAGTCATGGTATATGTTATGGGTTTTAAGTATTATTGAAGACAAGCAAAACTGGCCCCCTGTTGTGTTTGTTTGTATGAGTCTAGTGTAGGCATTTTTTTTCATTCGCCCACCTTGAAAATATAGAATTATTAGTTAAGGGGTATGGGCCAGAGTGGGGCTTTTTCTTTATACACATTACTTGTTCTTGTGACGTCACTCCGCGCTTATTTATTTATTAGATCCTGTGAAGAGCATTAAAGTGTGTAATCTGCACAGGATTATCTAGTCCCCTAGGTTAGGTTAACTAGGGACTATCTATATATTTTTGTATATTAGCTTCTCTTTTGTTTTTGTTGTTGTATTATTGATTGTATTATATTGTGAGATGTCTACTACGCGTATTGGAGAATTTTTGAAGATGACTGGGTTGAAAATGGTTCATGCAAATACTAGGAGTATGTTCAAGAAGAGACATGATATTTTTGATCTGCTGGATGGTACCGATATTGTGACCATGAGCGAAACATGGTTACATGAAGAGTATGATGATACATTGATTAATTGGGATGGAATGAAATTGTATAGACAAGACCGAAGGCTGAAAAAAGGAGGGGGTATAGCTGTTTACATCCGTGATGACCTAAACATGGATGTGAAATTGCGACCAGACCTTAATATTTGTAATTCTGACATTGAGTGTTTTGTCTTAGATATGGCTATCAAAGGCCTCACTCCTATACAGTTGGTGACTCTGTACAGACCTCCTTCTGGTTAAGTTGATGTATTTCTAAACTATGTCAAAAGGTTGATGAAAGTTTCGGAGAAAGATAACACTGAGCAGTGGATCATGGGGGATATAAATACTAATTGCCTAAGAGATTCTACTTCCAGTATAAGATTGGCTGACCTGTGTAGATTTCAGGGTTACCATAAGATAATTTATCAATGACACGCCCATCAAATTGCAATCATCTTGTTTGGACAACATCTTAACTAATTATAATAGTGACATGTGTTCTGGTGTCTTGAATTGTATGGTCAGCGATCACCTTCCTGTTTTCTGTGTAAAAACAAAGGTCAAGATTGAATACATTAAGAAAAAAATAAGAGTATGGAATTATAAAAATTTCGATATTGAGCTATTCAAGGACTGGCTAGGTGGGGAAGACTGGGATGCTTACTATGAGATGACAGATCCAGACACAGCTTGGTTATTTATTGAAGGTGTAGAGTTCGTCTATATGTAATTCGATTAAATAAGGACCCGAACTGCAGTTTTCATGTAGAGATGCAAGAAAACAGGGTTTATTTCGTTCTCCTGTACAACAATGCTAATCCTTGAAGTATATGAGGTTCGATCAATGTATATTCAGCTTTCAATAACTTTCAATATATGACACAGTCAGAGACCTGAGAAGGTCTGCCAGAGCAAGGGGGTGAGGACAGCTTATATACTGTCCGCCTCCGATAGGGGTGCCCCCTGGCTCTGGCCGCCCGAACTACCTTGTAGGCGTTCGACTAACATAATAATATTAGTGTCCCTACACCACCCCCCCCAGACAATACATACGCTTATTCTTTTTAAATATATATACAATTTAATATAAACTCATACAACTGAGTTTATTTTAGAAAAGCGTTATGTTACGTCGTGAACACAGTAGGGTCTATAAAAATATACAAAACTAATATTATGTACACAGGTGGTAATACATCCGAACGGTTAGACACATTTCGAATTAATAGGGACACATGTATAGTATACATACGAATATATACAGATTAGCGACAAGAACAACTTGACATCTCCCATGATTAAAAAAACAGGTACAATTAAAAAATTGAAGATCCGGGCAGCCATCCTAACCTTTTTGAACATTGGTTAGGCACGAAGTACCATCCTTTCGGAGGAACTCGGGTGTGTGGTGCTCTCCTCTTCAACAGCCGTCCTGTCCCAAACTGGACAGGCACGTTCATTCGAACGGGTTAGTGGTGCTCTCCTCTTCCTTTTTCGTACTGCTGCCTCTGTTCTGACTGAACAGACACATTCTTCCGAACGGGTGATCGGTGCATTCCTCTTCAGATGTCTGGTCACCGAATTCATCCTGCGTAATCCTGTTACTGCTGTTCGATTGTTCAGTAGACATTCATACCACACTAACTCATTCTCTTTCGAATATCAGTTCACTCATATACTATCACTCTCGAATCGTGGGCTCACCCTTCCTCACTCTGGTTCTTTAGTAGTTCCAGAGCAGATTCGCGGGTGCCGTCCCACTCGTCCAGGAATACACCAAACACCTGCTGGAACTTGACGTTCATCGCCTCGTTCCGGTCATTGGACTCCTGCAGTCGTTTCTGAGCCAAAGCAGTCTTTGATGCGACTAGCTTGGCTTCGTTCCGGATTTTAGTAGTTTCGGCGGCTAATAGCGCCTCGTTCTCTTTCTCCAGAGTCATTCTGGTATTGGCTTCCTGTTCAACCAGAGAGCGGGCGAATAGATTCGCCACCCCCTGATTATATCGGACAGCCAATTCCCTCTGAGACTCCTGGAAATTGTCCACCGCCTCCTGGGCCTGTGCACAAACCACTTTGTCACTCGGATCGAAGTAAAGATCCACCGGTCGTGTGCTCAGTCGGGGCCTATTGTCCGGAATCTGAGTCATTTCAGGTTCGACACGTTGAGGAACCTTCTGTCCGCTCAATTCCGGGAACTCACCCGATTCCGGCGTAGGGGCCGGATCTTTCCGGTCGAACCAAGCAGGTGGCTTATCACTCTGCGAAGCTGACGATGCTGCCGATGATGCTGCCGAGGAAGGACGTGAGCCCGACCCCCCACTCATGGGTGACTGATACTCAGTCGAATCTTTCCGCTTCTGCTGAGTCGACCTGGAGTCCCGAGCCACGGCCAGTGGCTTCTTGAACTCCGAGGTCTCAGGCGAATCGGATCGATGTTTCTTTCCCCTACCACTCGCCGGGCTACAGCTAGCCCGCCTCTTCTCATCTATCTTTGACTTGGGTGGATCACCCCTCCATTCACATACTCTCGAGAATAGTTCGTTCGTCATTTGGAATTTTCCTCGAGCTCTTACTAGTGCAATCCTCGCACATAGCTTGCCTTTCGTGGATTCATGCACATTACAGAATGAGTCGGTCTTCACGTTGATGTGTTTGAAGTCCGAAGGGATCATTCTGTTATAGTCCAGCATAACCTTATCGTGCAGAGTCATAACTTTCTCAAGTGCTGCACTCAGTCCGGGGCTGTGACAGTATTTCAGATGGCGAACCATCACACCCCTTCTCGGAGTAACGCAACCGTCACAGGTTGCGCTATCCCTCTGTCCTTTGCAATTGGCACATTCGTAGACCACGGTGTGGTGGAAGTGCCGTTCGCAGAGATGCCGCAGGAACCGCATTGCTGTCGGGTATGTCCTGCCCCTTCCCTTCTCTTCTATGCAAATGGTGAACGGGCAATACCGCTCACCGTCTTTCAGATACCAACATAAATAGGCCCAGCGCAACTTTGACTTCTGGTCTCTTATGTAATAACTTTCGGGATACTTCAATATCTGTTGAAACCATTCGTCATAGAACTCGGATGGCAAGGGATCCTCCTCGGTTTCCCGAAGCCAATCCTCGTCATCACTCTCGCCATTCATGTTTCGGGGTTCGGGGCAACCGTATGCTTTCTTGCCCTTCGCGCACTCTTCAAACGAACCTGGAATGAAGTGTGCGAACTTCGCCTCACTATTCTTCCAGATTCGTTTTACGCTTTCCTGGTCCCCCTCCTCTTTCTGCTCCTCTTTCTTCTCCTCCTCCTCCTCCTCCTCCTCTGGTCCTTCCTCATTCGGAACCTCCATCTTCTCCTCCGGATCCTGTGTAGTTGGATCCGGATCAGTTTCTGGAGGCTCGCCATCCGAATCTGGTCCAGACTCATCGTCCGGACTGTCTTCGGATTCCGTCACTTTAGTGGCTTTCTTAGCAGTTCCTTTACTAATAATACTGCCTACCTTAGCGGTGGCAGCAGCCTGTATGGCAGCCATACGTCCTTTCAGTGGATTATCACTCGAAGGATCTTTCTTACCTACTGCCTCGGTGACTTTAGCAATCACCTTCTTGGGCACAGTCATTTTCGTGTCTTTCTTTGATTCCTTCAACTTCTTTTTGTCTTTCGCTGACAGGACCGGTGTGAAGGCACCCTGGTCACTGTCGGATTCGGTGTCGGTTAGAGTTTTTTTCTTTCCTCTTCCCTTCACACTTTTTACTTTCGTTTTCTTGGTGTTGTCCTCTCCGTCGGTTTCGCTCTCCGTCGACAGGCTGCCCTTTTTCTTGGCTGCCTTCAGGATCGCTTTCCCCTTCCGGATGGACGCTAGCCGTTCTTTATGTTGGGTCGAATTCATTTCTTCCTCCAACCCGGGTACGTACGTCCTAGTGGCGTAGGTTCCCTCTCGAATCATCCTAGAGATGATTTCCTTCAGTCTCTCCTCCGGCTCCGAACACTCATTCAGTCGACGAAGCAATTCGTCTCCATTCAGAGTATAGAGCCGCGGGACTTCTGGATGTTCTGCTCGTTCGACCCAGTCTTCCGCAGTCCTGGGTTCTTTCTCGGTATCCGGTTCCCGGTACAGTACATCTCCTGCGATGTCCATTCCGGTCACCCCCATCCCCGTATGATCAGTCAATACATACGGGACGTTCGGAAGGCGATGTTGTCGATGCGCGATTTCGCAATCGAACATGGCCCTTCTGAACGACTGACTCACTTGCAGTCCAGCCTCAGTCTGATTATAAAACAGCAGCCATTCGGATGGCAGGGCTGCATACTCGGTCGGTGATAGGAAGTGTCGAACACAGTCTCTGGTGGCTGCGTTCCAACACTTTCGTTCCCCTTCTAAGATTCGGTCGTGAATATGAATTTCCCGGCCGTCATACCTAGACTTGAATCCGGCCAGATTCGGTTCGAGCAGCGGCACGTCCGATCGTTCCAGGATTTCGTCCAGCTCCATTCCCATGTTACTTTCCTCTAATTCGGAATCAATCAGTACGCTTTCTTCGTTCTTTGTAACTGGCGACATCGCCTCAGTCTCCATGAATGCTTCGGACACCTCGTCGAGGGCCGATCGTTCCGAATGAGAGCCAGACGCCGAAGCCATCGTGACACTCAAGTTCTTTCAATCGATATAAAATGGAATGACAGGTACCAGGACCCTCTCTACAGGCTCCTGGCTTATTCACCCACCTGCTATACACCGATATCACTTGAAACAGTCTTTATACCCTCGCTTTTTGTGCTCTGATACGCTTCCCCGTGCTCTGTCCGGCGAACCGTAAACAAATATGGCGGATCGTTGACCCGCGTCGACCTTTGCGCACGCGCGTTGGTCTCGCGAGACGCCGCGCATTCGGCAAGACTTCATTGTTTTCCCGCGCTTGCAAAACATAAACAATCAATCACTTCTCCCGCGCGTCACGCATTACGATCAGGTAATTATAGCACTGATATCCTCACCGCCCCGTCGAATTCATCTCGAGTCATTATGGATTTAAATACGGATAGCAACTACTAATCCGCCGGATTACCCGTCCACCACCCACTGGCACATTCAAAGGTGAGTTTGTTGGATTTCTGGCTTCTGTCGTGATCATTCCTACATATAAGACGAATTACCAGGTTACCCCGATAATTATGACAACACTTAACTGATTACATCGTTGTGTTTCAGGTTAGGTGACAGCACCCCTCACTCTCAACCTAGGGCTGCGACGAACCCCCACTGGATTCTCTTTACACCTGACATTCGGAGCGGTCTGCTTCCGTTCCCTCTTAGCCATTGAGGGAACAGCCCTTCTCTTCCTGTCCACACCCGCCGAGACATTCTTTGCTTTCTCCGATCTTTTTGGAGTTCGTTTAACTTGCACCGTTTCCTTCTTCACCTTCCTAGGTCTCCCCGGACCCCTCTTTTCGACTACTTTATCTAACTCCCTTTTCATTTCCTCCTTCTCCTCCTGTCCCATTTTGAACATTTCCGTGGAGTACTCTCTCCCCTTCCATGGTTTCAACCGGGCCACATTCGATTTCTGATTCCTCCCGAAGGTATCCCTCATCAGGACTGTATCATCACTTACTCTCTGGGTAATCCTCCACGGACCATCCCAATTATCTCTCAGCTTGATGCCAACCAGAGGTTCGTGGTATCTCGCTACTAAGTCCCCTACCGCAAACCGCCGAACCTTTAGATTAGTATCATAGCCCACTTTCTGCCATTTAGCTGTCTTTCCTAATTCCTTTCTTACTAATTCATACGCCTTCCGGAATTGTTCCTTCAACGCTTCCACAAACATGATCTGACACGGGACATCTGGATTCATACCAACTACTCCGAACACTAGGTCCGCTGGCATAATAAGATCCTCCCCGAATACTAACAGATTCGGAGAGCAGTTCGTACTCGCATGTACCGTGCTATTATAAGCATGGCAAACAAAGTCGCACTGCTCATCCCAATCATCCATCTCTTGATTTACTAAACTCTTCAGGACCTGTATTAGGGTACGATTGAATCTTTCCACCTGACCATCACTCTGTGGTCGATACGGATTGGTTCGGGTCTTGCAAATGGCCAATTGATGACACATTTCCTGCCATAGATTCGATTCGAACTCTCTCCCTTGGTCGCTATGCAACATCAGAGGCACTCCCAAGTATAGGATCCATCCTTTAACTAACATTCTCGCACAAGTCGCTGCTTTGTGATCCTTCATCGGAAATACCTTCGTATACTTCGTATAGTAATCCGTTACCACCATCATACATGTATTTCCTTCCGGAGTTGTCACAAATCCTGTAATTATATCTACTGCCACCCTCGCGAACCTTACTCCAAACAATTCCTGGGTCAAGGGCATTTTACCTAGCCCAGGACCTGGCTTGCTCGTACAGCATTTCGGACAAGTGTCTATCCATCTCAACAGATCCGTACTCATACCTGGCCAGTAATACATTCTAGCCAGCCTTTCCAGAGACCGTTTTCTCCCAAAATGGCCACTGGTCCGATGCCCATGGCAAAAGAACATTATATCCCTTCGCATGGCAGTAGGAATAAAGATCTGTCTTGACTTATTTCCCAAAGCATTCGTCTTCCACCTATAAATCAATCCATTTACCACCTCTAACTCTGTCCATTGAGCTATCAGTCGTCTCATCTCCCTGTTCTCCAACGATATCGCTGGCCGAGTCGGGACCGTTCCTTCTCGAAGTAACATCTTCAGACGGATACTATTCGCATCTCTCTCCTGGAAGCTCTTGATGGAGTTCTCATCCCATTCCAGTATTACCGGTTCGAGATCTCTAAAAGGCTTTCGGATTCCTGCCAGCACGGCATTATGCTTCCCACAATCATCACATCCGTCATTCTGACACTTCCTCACTGGGATTCGCGACAACGCATCAGCGTTCACATGCTTAGCCCCCTTTCTATGCTGAATTTGGCTGTGGTCCAATCCGAACTCAGATAGGTGTGCCAACCACCGTCCTATCATACCTTCCGCATCTTTAAAGTTCAATAACCACCGCAGGGAGGAATGATCCGTACGTAATGTAAAATCAGATCCCCACAAGAAGTGTTTATATTTCTTTGTATACACTACCACTGCCAACAATTCCCTCTTTGTCGTACAATAATTTCTTTGCGCTTTACTCATTGTATTGCTTGCAAATGCTATTGGAACCTCCTTCCCATCTTGGACTTGAGACAAGGCTGCCCCTATACTTTCATTGCTCGCATCAGTGTCTAATATAAAATGACCATCCGCAGTGGGGTATTTCAACACCGGTGTCTCCACGAACAACCGTTTAATTATTTCGAATGCTTCCCCTTGTTCCTTTCCCCATGGAAACTTCTCCTTACGTCTCCCCGGGGTCCAGTGCGACAGACATTGGATTGGATAACTTATCCGGGAATATCCTGGTAAGAAATCTCTGTAATAAGAACAAAACCCTAAGAAGGATCTCACTTCTTTCGGCCCCTTAGGAATGCTCCAGTCCGTTACCGTCTTAACCTTCTCCGGATCAGCTTTCACCCCTTCCGTAGAGATGATCCGTCCTAGATACCATTCATTTCCTCCAAGGGAATCAATGGTCTCATCTATCCGGGGGAGCGGATACGAATTCTTTTTAGTCAAGCCATTCATCTTCCGGTAGTCTATACAGAATCGGATACTCCCATCCTTCTTTGTTACCATACATACTGGACTACTCCAAGGACTGGTGCTAGGGGTTATCACTCTTTCCGCCAACATCTTCGTAATCTCTTCCTCCGCCACCACTTTCTTTGCCAGCGGAAGACGTCTATATGGTATCTTTACTGGATTCGCCCCTTCCGTGTTAATTGAGTGTAGGACTCGATCCGTTCGTCCCAACGGCTCTCCGGGCCGCGCAAAGGCTGAACTACACTCAGTTAACATCTCCCTCAGGGCACTCCTCTGTTCATCCGTCTCTACTCCGGACCCTTCTATTAACTTTGCCAATCCTTCCTCCATTACTTCACTGTTTCGGGACTAGTCCACTTCCATTCTCAAAGCTACTGGTGACCGCTTCCGCGGATATCACTTCTCCCACTACAGTGCCTTTTTCTAGGTAGATGGTTTTCGAACCCGGGTTCGTTATGGGGGCTACTCCCCATGCCATATTTCCTATCAGGGTGTCGGCTGATTCCAAACCCTTCTTTCCCAACACTGTCACATTAGGTTCGAAAACCCCCGGAACGCCCCTCTTCATCCTACTGGAGGCTATTAAGACATCACATGCCATTCCGGGAGGTATTTTTACCGTCTGTACTACACTCGCTACCCCACTAACTTCACGTGCCAGGCATTGTATCCTGTCTTTGTAGGGATGATTTATTTTCAACATTCCAGTGACGGGGTCCAATTTTACCCCATATAAGGAAGCGAAATCCATCCCAATGATACCATCGTCCTCTATCCCAGCGACAGTAGGGGAAATGATATATTCCCTACATCATCATCACGCCTCCAATAAGGTCGGGCCTTTTGCAACAATCTTTGAAGTTCTAGCCCGAACACTTTCGGAGACTCTTTTGGTTTTTGCGTTCGTACCTGGAACTCCGACCAGGGATCATTCGCGGACAACACACCAAAGATATGTGTGGCGGCTGCCACCAATTGGTCATAGTTTCCATCTTCTCCATACGTCTCTCGCCAATCATCTACAGCTATTCGTCCCGGACCCTCACTCAACCATTTAATGAGGGGACCTAAGGAAGCCTCCTTGTCCCACCCATGGTAACGGTTATCGTCGCAAAAGTCTTGGTAGCTTTCCTTCCAATTCTCTCCATTGAACCGCCGGGGAGTTCGAACAGGCTTTCGGGCACTGTTATGACTCCATACCAGTCGATCAGACTGCCTCCGACTCCATTCCATAATTTCTGACTCATCCTCCCGGGTCCGACTGCAACAGTCTATCCCCATTCCTTGTATACAAGGATCGGATTCCAATATTGCAGCAACCCTCGGGCCCATAGATGATCGTTTTGTCAACCTTCTCGGGGCAGGGACCGGTCTTGGTGTCCCTCCTCTTGGATTGGGCTGGGTTCGATCAGGGCTGGGGGGGTAACCTCCGTATGAACCAGGGTCCGGCACAGTCCTGGCTCCTCCTCCCGGGTTAGTTCCGGGGTTCGGAGCACCACCTGCCCCCCTGCTTGGAATCGATCCACCCCCTTCATTATAGGACTGGTGTCCTTCGTTCGATCCGGCTCCGGGTAATGGTGCCCGGTACTGGTAGGTTATATTATATATCGGTGGTGGTGGTACCGTATAGTTGTGTCCTGCCAGCGTGTCATCCGCAAAGGGATGTAGAGAGCCGTAGCTATGATTCATTCGTTTGGGTGGGGCTTCGCTCGTAATATCATGGGTGCTAGAGATCTCTTTCTCCTCGGTTCCCCCATATGTGACTTTACGGTCAGCCTCATTCGGGGCAGTTCTCCCTTGGGTTCGTGCATACTTCCCGTCCGAAACAATCCCCCGTGTTTCGATTGGATCCACGGTAGTTAATATCGGACTAGGCGTGGATGCAACGTGCTTAGGTAGCTTGGCTCCCTCATTCGTCGGTTCCCAGCTTCTAGCCTCTTCTTCTTTGTGGATTTCATCCATCTGACTCTGATAGGCCAGATAGGTATCATTGATTTCGTCTTTCTTTTTCTGAATAATTTCGAGGTCAGCCTTCATGTCAATTCGGGCTTGCTTCAACGCCTCTCGTTCTTGCTCGAACTGTTCCCTCAGGGCCTGGCCGGACTTTTCTTCCTTCGAATAATCCGCCTTGATTTTCTTGACCCTCTTGGATTGTCGCTCGATCTCGCTTTCATAGGTATCCCGAAGATCACGACTTCAGCGAGCCTCTTCCTTCTCTTTCTGGAGTTGCGCTTGCTCCTCTGTCAGACTGTGTTGGGCGTTCTTAACCTTCTGTTGGACCTTAGCCAATTGAGAGGTTTCGAGAGCCAATTGTTCACTGATATATTTCCTATCCGCTTGTATTCGGGATTTCACTTCGTTCAATTCCTCGGCTTCCTTCTGGTTCTGAGCGATTACCCTCGCCTTTTCGTCGGCCAGTCGGATCAAATCCTCATTCATGGCTGTATACCGATCCCTCATTTCCTCCTCCTCTGCTTTCAATTTTTCACAGTAGGCGTCGTAGTCAGGGATCTGTCGACCTCTTCTAGACAAGTCTCGTTCCATATGTCCGAGGTTCGGTTCGGAGGGAAGCATGTCTGCCCATGGGTTCCCTCTGAACGGATTGGTGTTCGGAACTGTTCTGATAGGAGGAAATTCTCCCGGAGTTCGAAAAATCAGACTCCTCTTTCTAGATCCTTTATTCTCTGGGGTGTGCATTCGAGAGGCCACCTCCCAGATTTCATTTATTTGGGCTACTGTGTAATCCAGTTCCCCATCCTCCAGTTCGGTCCCGGATCCTTCATCGCCCCCGTTCCTTGACTGAGCCTTTGCCAGGGTCAGTCCGCTATCTCTTTCATGAAAATCCTGGTCACGGCACCAGTGTAGAGTTCGTCTATATGTAATTCGATTAAATAAGGACTCGAACTGCAGTTTTCATGTAGAGATGCAAGAAAACAGGGTTTATTTCGTTCTCCTGTACAACAATGCTAATCCTTGAAGTATATGAGGTTCGATCAATGTATATTCAGCTTTCAATAACTTTCAATATATGACACAGTCAGAGACCTGAGAAGGTCTGCCAGAGCAAGGGGGTGAGGACAGCTTATATACTGTCCGCCTCCGATAGGGGTGCCCCCTGGCTCTGGCCGCCCGAACTACCTTGTAGGCGTTCGACTAACATAATAATATTAGTGTCCCTACAAAGGTTTGATTGTCAGCTATCTTGATGTCTATTGTCACTGGGGAATATTAGAGGTGGTAGACAAACGTAACAAATGGATGACCAAGGACATTCTAGGTATGATAAGAGAACGTGAGGATTGTGTTGAACAGTTTGTGAAGACACGCAAGTTGATTTACTTGCAGAAATCCAAGAAGCTGCGTTGTAAGATTTCTAGAAGTATAGGGTTTTCTAAGGCATCACTCATGAAGGCTGCTCTGGAGGAAACAAGAAAGGAGCCCAAGAGGTTCTGGAGACTGTGGAATGGTGTCTTAAAACCTGAAATTGAGGTTCAGCCTCCCAAGCTAATTGGTGATCATGGCTTTATAAAATCAAACCAAGAGTGTGGACTATTTGAATAATTATCTTTCGAAAATTGGAGGAGTCTTATCTGACAAATTAGCTGATATGGGAACACCAGTAAGAACTTCCTGGGAAGAACCAGCTGATTCCAGACATTTCAAGGGAAGTAGTGGATATCTTGTTCAGTGAGATAAATGTCAATAAGACGTCGGGCATAGAAGGTATAAGATGTGATGTATTGAAAGCAGCTTTGAGATTCCTACTTTATCCCATGACTTGGTTGTATGAGTTAAGCTTTAATGCTGGTATATTCCCTACTAGTTGGGAAATCGCTAGAGTTAACCCTATACCCAAAACAGGAAACTTAAAATGAATAACTAACTGGCGCTCTATCTCGTTATTACCAGTCCCATCGAAAATTGCTGAGAAGATTATGCACATTCATCTGAGTCAGGTTTTAGAGGATGAAAATTTTTTGTGTAACAAACAATTCGGCTATAGAACTGGGATGGGTACTGGTGATGCAATATTTGTTTTTTTGAATGACCTGTATGAAAACAGGGATAGGGGACGTCTCACTGCTGCTTGTTATTTAGATTTGAAAAAAGCATTTGACTCTGTGCACCATGGATACTTAATAGAAATACTTGGTAGTCTTGGTTTACATGACAAGGTTTTAAATTGGTTGATGAGTTATTTGATTGATAGAAAGCAATATACCAAAATGGGTTCGTATGTGTCTGGTTCATCACCAGTGGAATTTGGTGTCCCCCAAGGGTCAGTGTTAGGACCCTTGTTGTTTATGGTCTTCATTAATGATATCAGTAAAGAAATGGGTGAATGTAAATTTCAGATGTATGCTGACGATGTAGTGATGTACACTTTCAGCAATAGGTTGGAACTAGCCCAACAGCGACTACAGCAAACAGTTAGTAGCGTTAGCGAGTGGTGTGCAAAAAAGCGACTCACTGTAAATACTGAAAAAACTAAAGTTGTGTAGAGTTCGTCTATATGTAATTCGATTAAATAAGGACTCGAACTGCAGTTTTCATGTAGAGATGCAAGAAAACAGGGTTTATTTCGTTCTCCTGTACAACAATGCTAATCCTTGAAGTATATGAGGTTCGATCAATGTATATTCAGCTTTCAATAACTTTCAATATATGACACAGTCAGAGACCTGAGAAGGTCTGCCAGAGCAAGGGGGTGAGGACAGCTTATATACTGTCCGCCTCCGATAGGGGTGCCCCCTGGCTCTGGCCGCCCGAACTACCTTGTAGGCGTTCGACTAACATAATAATATTAGTGTCCCTACAAAGGTTTGATTGTCAGCTATCTTGATGTCTATTGTCACTGGGGAATATTAGAGGTGGTAGACAAACGTAACAAATGGATGACCAAGGACATTCTAGGTATGATAAGAGAACGTGAGGATTGTGTTGAACAGTTTGTGAAGACACGCAAGTTGATTTACTTGCAGAAATCCAAGAAGCTGCGTTGTAAGATTTCTAGAAGTATAGGGTTTTCTAAGGCATCACTCATGAAGGCTGCTCTGGAGGAAACAAGAAAGGAGCCCAAGAGGTTCTGGAGACTGTGGAATGGTGTCTTAAAACCTGAAATTGAGGTTCAGCCTCCCAAGCTAATTGGTGATCATGGCTTTATAAAATCAAACCAAGAGTGTGGACTATTTGAATAATTATCTTTCGAAAATTGGAGGAGTCTTATCTGACAAATTAGCTGATATGGGAACACCAGTAAGAACTTCCTGGGAAGAACCAGCTGATTCCAGACATTTCAAGGGAAGTAGTGGATATCTTGTTCAGTGAGATAAATGTCAATAAGACGTCGGGCATAGAAGGTATAAGATGTGATGTATTGAAAGCAGCTTTGAGATTCCTACTTTATCCCATGACTTGGTTGTATGAGTTAAGCTTTAATGCTGGTATATTCCCTACTAGTTGGGAAATCGCTAGAGTTAACCCTATACCCAAAACAGGAAACTTAAAATGAATAACTAACTGGCGCTCTATCTCGTTATTACCAGTCCCATCGAAAATTGCTGAGAAGATTATGCACATTCATCTGAGTCAGGTTTTAGAGGATGAAAATTTTTTGTGTAACAAACAATTCGGCTATAGAACTGGGATGGGTACTGGTGATGCAATATTTGTTTTTTTGAATGACCTGTATGAAAACAGGGATAGGGGACGTCTCACTGCTGCTTGTTATTTAGATTTGAAAAAAGCATTTGACTCTGTGCACCATGGATACTTAATAGAAATACTTGGTAGTCTTGGTTTACATGACAAGGTTTTAAATTGGTTGATGAGTTATTTGATTGATAGAAAGCAATATACCAAAATGGGTTCGTATGTGTCTGGTTCATCACCAGTGGAATTTGGTGTCCCCCAAGGGTCAGTGTTAGGACCCTTGTTGTTTATGGTCTTCATTAATGATATCAGTAAAGAAATGGGTGAATGTAAATTTCAGATGTATGCTGACGATGTAGTGATGTACACTTTCAGCAATAGGTTGGAACTAGCCCAACAGCGACTACAGCAAACAGTTAGTAGCGTTAGCGAGTGGTGTGCAAAAAAGCGACTCACTGTAAATACTGAAAAAAATAAAGTTGTGTAGAGTTCGTCTATATGTAATTCGATTAAATAAGGACTCGAACTGCAGTTTTCATGTAGAGATGCAAGAAAACAGGGTTTATTTCGTTCTCCTGTACAACAATGCTAATCCTTGAAGTATATGAGGTTCGATCAATGTATATTCAGCTTTCAATAACTTTCACTATATGACACAGTCAGAGACCTGAGAAGGTCTGCCGGAGCAAGGGGGTGAGGACAGCTTATATACTGTCCGCCTCCGATAGGGGTGCCCCCTGGCTCTGGCCGTCCGAACTACCTTGTAGGCGTTCGACTATAATACTAATATTAGTGTCCCTACACCACCCCCCCCAGACATTACATACGCTTACTCCTTTAAATATATATACAATATAGTATAAACTCATACAACTGAGTTTATTTCAGTAAAGCGTTATGTTACGTCGTGAACACAGTAGGGTATATAAACATATACAAAACTAATATTATTTACACAGGTGGTAATACATCCGAACGGCTAGACACATTTCGAATTATTAAGGACACAGGTATAGTATACATACAAACATATACAGATTAGCGACTAGAACAACTTGACATCTCTCATGATTAAAAAAACAGGAACAAAAAACTGAAGATCCGGGCAGCCATCCTTACCTTTTTGAACATTGGTTAGGCACGAAGTACCATCCTTTCGGAGGGACTCGGGTGTGTGGTGCTCTCCTCTTCAACAGCCGTCCTGTCCCAAACTAGACAGGCACGTTCATTCGAACGGGTTAGTGGTGCTCTCCTCTTCATTTATCGTACTGCTGTCTCTGTTCTGACTGAACAGACACGCTCTTCCCAACGGGCGATTGGTGCTCTCCTCTTCAGATGTCTGATCACCGAATTCATCCCGCGTACTCCTGTTACTGCTGTTCGATTGTTCAGTAGACATTCATACCACACTAACTCATTCTCTTTCGAATATCAATTCACTCATATCTTCTCACTCTCGAATCGTGGGCTCACCCTTCCTCACTCTGGTTCTTTAGGAGTTCCAGAGCGGATTCGCGGGTGCCGTCCCACTCGTCCAGGAACACACCAAATACCTGCTGGAACTTGACGTTCATAGCCTCGTTCCGGTCATTGGACTCCTGCAGTCGTTTCTGAGCCAGAGCAGTCCTTGATGCGGCTAGCTTGGCTTCGTTCCGGATTTTGCTAGTTTCGGCGGCCAATAGCGCCTCGTTCTCTTTCTCCAGGGACATTCTTGTATTGGCTTCCTGTTCCACCAGAGAGCGGGCGAATAAATTCGCCACCCCCTGATTGTATCGGACAGCCAATTCCCTCTGCGAATCTTGGAAATCGTCCACCGCCTGCTGGGCTTGGGCGCAAACCACTCTGTCACTGGGATCAAAATACATATCCACCGGTCTTGTGCTCAGTCGGGGCCTATTGTCCGGAATCTGAGTCATTTCAGGTTCGACACGTTGAGGAACCTTCTGTCTGCCCAATTCTGGGAAATCACCTGACTCCGGCGCAGGGGTCGGATATTTCCGGTCGAACCAAGCAGGTGGGTTATCACTCTGCGAAGCTGACGCTGCTGCTGATGATGCTGCCGAGGAAGGACGTGAGTCCGACCCCCCACTCATGGGCGACTGATAGTCAGTCGAATCTTTCCGCTTCTGCTGCTTCGACCTGGAGTCACGAGCCACAGCCAGTGGCTTCTTAAACTCCGAGGTCTCGGGCGATTCGGAACGATTCTTTTTCACTCTGCCACTCGCTGGACTGCGGCTAGCCCGCCTCTTGTCATCAATCTTTGCCTTGGGTGGATCACCCCTCCATTCACATACTCTCGAGAATAGTTCGTTCGTCATTTGGAATTTCCCTCGAGCTCTCACTAGTGCAATCCTCGCACACAGCTTGCCTTTCGTGGACTCATGCACATTACAGAATGACTCGGTCTTCACGTGGATGTGTTTGAAGTCCGAAGGGATCATTCTGTTGTATTTCATCATTACTTTATCGTGCAGGCTCATCACTTTCTCGCGTGCTGCACTCAGTCCGGGGCTGTGACAATACTTCAGATGGCGAAGCATCACACCCCTTCTCGGAGTAACGCAACCATCACAGGTTGCGCTATCCCTCTGTCCTTTCGAATTGGCACATTCGTAGACCACAGCGTGGTGGAAGTGCCGTTCGCAGAGATGCCGCAGGAACCGCATTGCTGACGGATATGTCCTGTCCCTTCCCTTCTCTTCAATGCAAATGGTGAACGGGCAATACCGCTCACCGTCTTTCAGATACCAACATAAGTAGGCCCAGCGCAACTTCGACTTCTGGTCTCTTATGTAGTAACTTTCGGGATATTTCAACAACTGTTGAAACCATTCTTTATAAAAATCGGATGGCAAGGGATCTACCTCGGTTGCCCGAATCCAGTCCTCATCATCACTTTCGCCATTCATATTTCGGGGTTCGGGGCAACCGTATGATTTCTTGCCCTTCGCGCACTCTTCAAACGAACCTGGAATGAAGTGCGCGAACTTCGCCTCACTATTCTTCCAGATCCGTTGTACTCTTTCCTGGTCCCCCTCATCTTTCGGCTCCTCTCTATTCTCTCCCTCTTCTACCTCCTCTGGCCCCTCCTCATTCGGAACCTCCATCTTCTCCTCCGGATCCTGTTTAGTTGGATCCGGATCGGTTTCTGGAGGCTCGCCTTCCGAATCGGGTCCAGACTCATCGTCCGGACTGTCTTCGGATTCAATCACTTTGCTGGCCTTCTTAGTCGCTCCTTTAATAATACTGCTGACCTTGGCGGCGGCAGCAGCCTGTATGGCAGCTATACGTCCTTTCAGTGGATTATCACTTGAAGGATCTTTCTGGCCTACTGCCTCCGTGACTTTAGCAATCACCTTCGGAGGCACAGTCATTTTTGAGTCTTTCTTTGATTCCTTCAACTTCTTTTTTTCTTTCGCTGACAGGACCGGTGTGAAGGCACCCTGGTCACTGTCAGATTCGGTGTCGGTCAGAGTCTTTTTCTTTGTTCTTCCCTTCACACTTTTAACTTTCGTTTTCTTGGTGTTGTCCTCTCCGTCGGTTTCGCTCTCCGTCGACAGGCTGCCTTTTTTCTTGGCGGCCTTCAGGATCGCTTTCCCCTTTCGGATGGATGCCAGTCGTTCTTTATGTTGGGCCGAGCTCATCTCTTCCTCCAACCCGGGTACGTATGCCCTAGTGGCGTAGGTCCCCTCCCGAATCATCGTACTGATGATTTCGTTCAGCTTCTCCTCCGGCTCCGAACACTCCTCCAGTCGACGAAGCAATTCGTCTCCATTCAGAGTGTAGAGCCTCGGGACTTCCGGATGCTCCGCTCGTTCGACCCAGTCTTCTGCAGTCCTGGGTTCTTTCTCCATGTCAGGTTCCCGGTACAGTACATCTCCTGCGATGTCCATTCCGGTAACACCCATCCCCGTATGGTCAGTCAAGACATGCGGGACGTTCGGAAGGCGATTTTGCCGATGTGCGATTTCGCAATCGAACATGGCCCTTCTGAACGACTGACTCACTTGCAGTCCAGCCTCAGTCTGATTATAAAACAGCAGCCATTCGGATGGCAGTGCTGCATACTCAGTCGGTGATAGGAAGTGTCGAACGCAGTCTCTGGTGGCTGCGTCCCAACACTTTCGTTCTCCTTTTAAGATTCGGTCGTGAATATGGATTTCCCGACCGTCGTACCTTGATTTAAATCCGTCCAGATTCGGTTCGAGCAGCGGCTCGTCCGATCGTTCCAGGATTTCTTCAATCTCCATTCCCATGCTACCTTCTTCTAATTCGGAATTATCCTCATTCAATGCGCTTTCTTCGTTCTTGGTAACTGGCGACATCGCCTCAGTGTCCATAAATGCTTCGGACACCTCGTCGAGGGCCGATCGTTCCGAATGAGAGCCAGACGCCGAAGCCATCGTGACACTCAAGTCCTTTCACTCGATAAAATAAATGAATGACAGGTACCAGGACCCTCTCTACGGGCTCCTGGCGACTTCACCCACCTGCTCTACACCGAGTTCACTTTAAACAGTCTTTATATCCTCGCTTTTTGTGCTCTGATACGCTTCCCCTTGCTCTGTCCGGCGAACCGTAAACAAATATGGCGGATCGTTGACCCGCGTCGACCTTTGCGCACGCGCGTCGGTCTCGCGAGATACCGCGCATTCGGCGAGACTTCAGTTTTCCCGCGCTTGATAAATATAAACAATCATTCACTCTTCCCGCGCGTCACGCATTACGATCAGGTAATTATAGCACTGATATCCTCACCGCCCTGTCAAATTCATCTCGAGTCATTATGGATTTAAATACGGATAGCAACTACTAATCCGCCGGATTATCCGTCCATTACCCACTGGCACATTCACAGGTAAGTTTGTTGGATTTCTGACTTTTATCAAGATCATTCCTATATAGAAGACGAATTACCAGGTTACCCCGGTAATTATGACAATACTTAACTGATTACATCGTTGTGTTTCAGGTTAGGTGACAGCACCCCTCACTCTCAACCTAGGGCTGCGACGAACCCCCACTGGATTCTCTTTACACCTGACATTCGGAGCGGTCTGCTTCCGTTCCCTCTTAGCCATTGAGGGGACAGTCCTTCTCTTCCTGTCTACACCTGCCGAGACATTCTTTGCTTTCTCCGATCTTTTTGGAGTTCGTTTAACTTGCACCGTATCCTTCTTCACCTTCCTAGGTCTCCCCGGACCCCTCTTCTCGACTACTTTATCTAACTCCCTTTTCATTTCCTCCTTCTCCTCTTGTCCCATCTTGAACATTTCCGTGGAGTACTCTCTCCCCTTCCATGGTTTCAACCGCGCCACATTCGATTTCTGATTCCTCCCGAAGGTATCCCTCATCAGGACTGTATCATCACTTACTCTCTGGGTAATCCTCCACGGACCATCCCAATTATCTCTCAGCTTGATGCCAACCAGAGGTTCGTGGTATCTCGCTACTAAGTCCCCTACCGCAAACCGCCGAACCTTTAGATTAGTATCATAGCCCACTTTCTGCCATTTAGCTGTCTTTCCTAATTCCTTTCTTACTAATTCATACGCCTTCCGGAATTGTTCCTTCAACGCTTCCACAAACATGATCTGACACGGGACATCTGGATTCATACCAACTACTCCGAACACTAGGTCCGCTGGCATAATCAGATCCTCTCCGAATACTAACAGATTCGGAGAGCAGTTCGTACTCGCATGTACCGTGCTATTATAAGCATGGCAAGTCGCACTGCTCATCCCAATCATCCATCTCTTGATTTACTAAACTCTTCAGGACCTGTATTAGGGTACGATTGAATCTTTCCACCTGACCATCACTCTGTGGTCGATACGGATTGGTTCGGGTCTTGCAAATGGCCAATTGATGACACATTTCCTGCCATAGATTCGATTCGAACTCTCTCCCTTGGTCGCTATGCAACATCAGAGGCACTCCCACGTATAGGATCCATCCTTTAACTAACATTCTCGCACAAGTCGCTGCTTTGTGATCCTTCATCGGGAATACCTTCGTATACTTCGTATAGTAATCCGTTACCACCATCATACATGTATTTCCTTCCGGAGTTGTCACAAATCCTGTAATTATATCTACTGCCACCCTCGCGAACCTTACTCCAAACAATTCCTGGGTCAAGGGCATTTTACCTAGCCCAGGACCTGGCTTGCTCGTACAGCATTTCGGACAAGTGTCTATCCATCTCAACAGATCCGTACTCATACCTGGCCAGTAATACATTCTAGCCAGCCTTTCCAGAGACCGTTTTCTCCCAAAATGGCCACTGGTCCGATGCCCATGGCAAAAGAACATTATATCCCTTCGCATGGCAGTAGGAATAAAGATCTGTCTTGACTTGTTTCCCAAAGCATTCGTCTTCCACCTATAAATCAATCCATTTACCACCTCTAACTCTGTCCATTGAGCTATTAGTCGTCTCATCTCCCTGTTCTCCAACAATATCGCTGGCCGATCCGGGACCCTTCCTTCTCGAAGTAACATCGTCAGACGGATACTATTCGCATCTCTCTCCTGGAAGCTCTTAATAGAGTTCTCATCCCATTCCAGTATTACCGGTTCGAGATCCCTAAAAGGCTTTCGGATTCCTGCCAGCACGGCATTATGCTTCCCACAATCGTCACATCCGTCATTCTGACACTTCTTCACTGGGATTCGCGACAACGCATCAGCGTTCACATGCTTAGCCCCCTTTCTATGCTGAATTTGGCTGTGGTCCAATCCGAACTCAGATAGGTGTGCCAACCACCGTCCTATCATACCTTCCGCATCTTTAAAGTTCAATAACCACCGCAGGGAGGAATGATCCGTACGTAATGTAAAATCAGATCCCCACAAGAAGTGTTTATATTTCTTTGTATATACTACCACTGCCAACAATTCCCTCTTTGTCGTACAATAATTTCTTTGCGCTTTACTCATTGTATTGCTTGCGAATGCTATAGGAACCTCCTTCCCATCTTGGACTTGAGACAAAGCTGCCCCTATACTCTCATTGCTCGCATCAGTGTCTAATATAAAATGACCATCCGCAGTGGGGTATTTCAAAACCGGTGTTTCCACGAACAACCGTTTAATGGTTTCGAATGCTTCCCCTTGTTCCTTTCCCCATGGAAACTTCTCCTTACGTCTCCCCGGGGTCCAGTGCGACAGGCATTGAATTGGATAACTTATCCGGGAATATCCTGGTAAGAAATCTCTGTAATAAGAACAAAACCCTAAGAAGGATCTCACTTCTTTCGGCCCCTTAGGAATGCTCCAGTCCGTTACCGTCTTAACCTTCTCCGGATCAGCTTTCACCCCTTCCGTAGAGATGATCCGTCCTAGATAGTTAATACTTTTCTGAAACATATTACACTTTTTAGGCTTCAGCTTCAATCCATTCGTGATTATTCGCTGTAACACTAACTTCAGGTTCCCCAGGCATTCATCAAATGTCTTTCCGAATATTATTACATCGTCCAGATACACTAGACATTTCTTCCACAACAAGTCACTCAGTAAGGTCTCCATCATGGCTTCGAACGTGGCCGGAGCATTACATAGTCCGAATGGCATCACGTTATACTGGTACAACCCTACATGGCTCGAAAACGCTGTTTTCTCCTTGTCTTCTTCCTTCATTCCCACCTGCCAATAACCGGACTGCAAATCAATCGTGCAAAACCATTCATTTCCTCCAAGGGAATCAATGGTCTCGTCTATCCGGGGGAGCGGATACGAATTCTTCTTAGTCAAGCCATTTAGCTTCCGGTAGTCTATACAGAATCGGATACTCCCATCCTTCTTTGTTACCATACATACTGGACTACTCCAAGGACTGGTGCTAGGGGTTATCACCCCTTCCGCCAACATCTTCGTAATCTCTTCCTCCGCCACTACTTTCTTTGCCAACGGAAGACGTCTATATGGTATCTTTACTGGATTCGCCCCTTCCGTGTTAATTGAGTGTAGGACTCGATCCGTGCGTCCCAACGGCTCTCCGGGCCGCGCAAAGGCTAAACTACACTCAGTTAACATCTCCCTCAGGGCATTCCTCTGTCCATCTGTCTCTACTCCGGACCCTTCTATTAACTTTGCCAATCCCTCCTCCATTACTTCACTGTTCGGGACTAGTCCACTTCCATTTTCAAAGCTACTGGTGACCGCTTCCGCGGATATCACTTCTCCCACTACAGTGCCTTTTTCTAGATAGATGGTTTTCGAACCCGGGTTCGTTATGGGGGCTACTCCCCATGCCATATTTCCTATCAGGGTGTCGGCCGATTCCAAACCCTTCTTTCCCAACACTGTCACATTAGGTTTGAAAACCCCCGGAACGCCCCTCTTCATCCTACTGGAGGCTATTAAGACATCACATGCCATTCCGGGAGGTATTTTTACCGTCTGCACTACACTCGCTACACCACTTACTTCACGTGCCAGGCATTGTATCCTGTCTTTGTACGGATGATTCAACTTCAACACTCCAGTGACGGGGTCCAATTTTACCCCATATAAGGAAGCGAAATCCATCCCAATGATACCATCGTCCTCTATCCCAGCGACAGCAGGGGAAATGATATATTCCCTACCGCCTACCAAGATGATCATACAAGTCCTACCAAACGTTCGTATCTTGCTCCCATCAGCCGCGCATGCATTTACCCTCGTTGTGAGGTCGTCATCCATGCTCGACACCAGATCGAAGAATCTCTTTGACATAGCGGAGTGGCTAGCTCCGGTATCCAACAAAAATTCCCCCATTCTGCCGTTTACAGATACGGACACATACCATCTCTTTCCTCCCATCATCGAGGGATTACTTGCGAACCGTCTGACGTCGTCTGTCATGTCAAAATTGAATCCGAATCCTTTCAAATACTCCAGACACGGATGACCTTGGGGAAGGCGGATCCCCCCGATCCTGGATAGTTCCTCTACCCAACCTTCCTCTCTATTGGTGACCGGTTTCCCTTCTTTGCTCTCCCTGGCAACTGTCTCACCAATACCCCCAGCCCCACATGTTTTCGGCTCATTAGCATTTCCCATGCTGCTGGGCGGATACATTACAGACTCCTCAATCGCGTTCGTATGGATTGTACCCTGGCATACTTTATTCGGGGTCGTCAGTTTGCCTTCACGGACAACCCCCTCTAATTTCCCGTCTCCTCTCTCTTCCTTTCTCGCCAAACTGGTTTCTCAGCCGTACATTCGGCTGCGAAATGTCCGGTCTCTTGGCACCTGAAACACTTCACCGTTGCCCTATCTAGCTTCGGTCGTTTCTGATAGTCCAACAACCCTTTCATTTCTTCCATCATGGCCATCAACCGTTTTTCGTTCTCGGATAACTCCACCACCTGGGGGGTAGGGGTTGGTTTAGAGCTTGCCTCCACTGGCTTCTCCTTCTCGGGTGGCTTACTAACATTTTTCTTCCACCGATTCTTTCTATCCCACTTGTCACCCCCGATGGCTGCAATTCGTTCTTCACCCGAACCATCGTCCGAATCACTCTCCTCGGGAGTGGCCGTATGTGCAGACGCCACCCTTTGATTGGGTACGAACCCAGCGAGTAATCGTTTCTTCTTTTCATGCTGATCTATAGCCAAAAAGAAGTCTACCATCGATGAACCTCGTCCCCATTCCTTCTGGACGAGTTCAGCATGGGACGGATCCCTCAGTCCTTTTATAAAGTGTGTGAATAGTTCATCTAAGAAATATTCATCATCACGCCTCCAATAAGGTCGGGCCTTTTGCAACAATCTTTGAAGTTCTAGCCCGAACACTTTCGGAGACTCCTTTGGTTTTTGCGTTCGTACCTGGAACTCCGACCAAGGATCATTCGCAGACAACACACCAAAAATATGTGTGGCGGCTGCCACCAATTGGTCATAGTTTCCATCTTCTCCATACGTCTCTCGCCAATCATCTACAGCTATTCGTCCCGGACCTTCACTCAACCATTTAATGAGGAGACCTAAGGAAGCCTCCTTGTCCCACCCATGGTAACGATTATCGTCGCAAAAGTCTTGGTAGCTTTCCTTCCAATTCTCTCCATTGAACCGCCGGGGAGTTCGAACAGGCTTTCGGGCACTGTTGTGACTCCATACCAGTCGATCAGACTGCCTCCGACTCCATTCCATAATTTCTGACTCATCCTCCCGGGTCCGACTGCAACAGTCTATCCCCATTCCTTGTATACAAGGATCGGATTCCACTATCGCAGCAACCCTCGGGCCCATAGATGATCGTTTTGTCAACCTTCGCGGGGCAGGGACCGGTCTTGGTGTCCCTCCTCTTGGATTGGGCTGGGTTCGATCAGGGCTGGGGGGGTAACCTCCGTATGAACCAGGGTCCGGCACAGTCCCGGCTCCTCCTCCCGGGTTAGTTCCGGGGTTCGGAGCACCACCTGCCCCCCTGCTCGGAAGCGATCCACCCCCTTCGTTATAGGACTGGTGTCCTTCGTTCGATCCGGCTCCGGGTAATGGTGCCCGGTACTGGTAGGTTATATTATACATCGGTGGTGGTGGTACCGTATAGTTGTGTCCTGCCAGCGTGTCATCCGCAAAGGGATGTAGAGAGCCGTAGCTATGATTCATTCGTTTGGGTGGGGCTTCGCTCGTAATATCATGGGTGCTAGAGATCTCTTTCTCCTCGGTTCCCCCATATGTGACTTTACGGTCAGCCTCATTCGGGGCAGTCCCCCCTTGGGTTCGTGCGTACTTCCCGTCCGAAACGATCCCTCGGGTCTCGATTGGATCCACGGTAGTTAATATCGGACTAGGCGTGGATGCAACGTGCTTAGGTAGCTTGGCTCCCTCGTTCGTCGGTTCCCGGCTTCTAGCCTCTTCTTCTTTGTGGATTTCATCCATCTGACTCTGATAGGCCAGATAGGTATCATTGATTTCGTCTTTCTTTTTCTGAAGAATTTCGAGGTCAGCCTTCATGTCAATTCGGGCTTGCTTCAACGCCTCTCGTTCTTGCTCAAACTGTTCCCTCAGGGCCTGGCCGGATTTTTCTTCCTTCGAATAGTCCGCCTTGATTTTCTTGACCCTTTTGGATTGTCGCTCGATCTCGCTTTCATAGGTATCCCGAAGATCCCGACTTCGGCGAGCCTCTTCCTTTTCTTTCTGGAGTTGTGCTTGCTCCTCTGTCAGACTGTGTCGAGCGATCTTAACCTTCTGTTGGACTTTAGCCAATTGAGAGGTTTCAAGAGCCAGTTGTTCACTTATATATTTCCTATCCGCTTGTATTCTGGATTTCACTTCGCTCAGTTCCTCAGCTTCTTTCTGGTTCTGGGCGATTACCCTTGCCTTTTCGTCGGCCAGTCGGATCAAATCCTCATTCATGGCTGTATACCGACCCCTCATCTCCTCCTCCTCTGCTTTCAATTTCTCACAGTAGGCGTCGTAGTCAGGGACCTGTCGACCTCTTCTAGACAGGTCTCGTTCCATATGTCCGAGGTTCGGTTCGGAGGGAAGCATGTCTGCCCATGGGTTCCCTCTGAACGGATTGGTGTTCGGAATTGTTCTGATAGGAGGAAATTCTCCCGGAGTTAGAAAAATCAGACTCCTCTTTCGAGATTTTTTATTCTCTGGGGTGTGCATTCGGGAGGCAATATCCCAGATTTCATTTATTTGGGCGACTGTGTAATCCAGTTCCCCATCCTCCAGTTCGGTCCCTGATCCTTCATCCCCCCCGTTCCTTGACTGAGTCTCTGCCAGGGTCAGTCCGCTATCTTCTACATAAAAATCCTGGTCACGGCACCAGTGTAGAGTTCGTCTATATGTAATTCGATTAAATAAGGACTCGAACTGCAGTTTTCATGTAGAGATGCAAGAAAACAGGGTTTATTTCGTTCTCCTGTACAACAATGCTAATCCTTGAAGTATATGAGGTTCGATCAATGTATATTCAGCTTTCAATAACTTTCACTATATGACACAGTCAGAGACCTGAGAAGGTCTGCCGGAGCAAGGGGGTGAGGACAGCTTATATACTGTCCGCCTCCGATAGGGGTGCCCCCTGGCTCTGGCCGTCCGAACTACCTTGTAGGCGTTCGACTATAATACTAATATTAGTGTCCCTACAGTTGTTTGGTATGGGTCTACACAAAAGTTAAAGAAAACTAAAGGATTGAAATTTAATATGCAAGGTCGTGAAATAGAGACCCTGGATTGTTATAGTTATCTTGATTTGCAAATTGACTCTTGTTTAAGTTTTGAACCGGCTTTAAAGGATTTAAATAGTAAAATTAATCATGGGTTGTTCAAATTTGGAAAACACAGACACCTTATAAGTATAAATGATAGTGTATTAATCTATAGGTCAACCATAATGAGTTTGTTTGATTGTGCGTGCTTTGCCCATGAAGGTGCAAATCTGGGACTTTTAAAGAAATTGGACCGTATGCAGAAAAGGGGATTGAAAATTTGTTATAGAGGCAAGGGCATGTCTGAAAATGAAATGTATACTGATTCTGGCATTCCTCGACTCACTAGAAGGAGACAGGATCTATTATTGACCTACATGTATAAACTCTCTAATATTGAAGCTAGACTAGATCTAACTGAGAGAGTCCATGCTACTCGCTCACAGAGCAAAATTAAGTTCAAAGTGCCTAGAGCTAGAAATGGAGGCTACACCAAATCGCCACTGTTTCGAGGAACCCAAATGTGGGATCTATTAGGGGATTGGTTCCAAACAAGCAAAGATAAGAAAACCTTTAAACTGAGATTGACGCGTGTACCAGATCCTTTGAAGAAGACTCCTAATCCTGCTGATGAACTAGACACCTGATGCGGCTAAATACTTGTACTTAATTACTTAGCCTGTTGTTAATTGTAGTGGTTCCTGAATTCTTTGTTATTCATATTGGAGCTTCTTATCTGCTCGAGGAAATCCTTTGTAGAATGTGTGCATCTGCCTTGACATGGGAGGCACAAACCTGACGGGAGCTGTTGTAATGAAAGCACCTGAAAATGGTGGACCTTCTTGGGTCCAGGTACATTCACATCTTTTTGAAATATGATGTCTGGGAGCTGTTGTAATGATGGCACCTGGATAATTAAGTCATATATGTTGTTAATGGTGGGCGATGTTGTAATAATATCACTTGTCATCTGGCAACCTCTGCAAGTACAAAGTTGGCAAATTTTGACAGCGGGCTATGTAAGATTACATGTATATTGATACTGATTTTTCTAACTTATTATGCTTGAGCCACATGGTGCCTGTACAGAGTTGGCAAATTTCGGCAGAGGACTATTTAAATTACACATATATTGATACTGATATTTCTAACTTGATATGCTTGATTTACATGGTGCCTGGTGATCTGTCGGAATTGAATTTGTTCTGTAAATTGATGTTTCCTATCAGAAGATGTATAAAATGTTCAGTCCTGTATATCATGTCTTTTTGAATGCTATGAACCATGAACCATATGTACTCTCAGTCGATATACCGTATTCGATGTAATAAGTGCACACCCCCTAATGAGCGCACACCCCCCGTTTTTTACATTAATTTGATGATCCATTTTGTTATGGTTCTACATGTATGATTTGGTAGACATTATTATTCTTTCTTTCTGTTTTATGTACCTAGAAATAGGGTTGTTTCTTAATATTGTGTGACTGTTATCATCTTTATATCATTGTATATACCATCTTTATATCATCCTTATGTGTGAACAACTGAATCAGCAACAAGAAAAATAGGTATCATCTATTTATTGCCATAACTACCACATGTATTATCCTGTGATTTGGTAATAAAAACATTTTTCAAACCTAAAAAAAACAGTGAAAGATATACAGTCCCTAGTCAGAAAAATCGTTTACGTTTCGAAATGCATTCCCCCGGCTAGGAAGTTTATTTGTCGTATTCTACAAACTCTACGACACACCCCTCAGTCAGGATCTACCCGGTTCTACCAGTTTGCACGTCTGTGTAACGGAATACACCTACTGGATCCTCCTGACTACGACCATATACTCGAGTGTGACTACTCTGGAAGGGGGCGGTGCTAACTCCCATACCAGGTATTACTCTCACCAGTATACACAGGAGGAAAAGTCCAGGTACTCACTCATCGTCCATCTCGAGGCAGTGAACTTGGTAACAGCGTACCGCAGCCTCACACCTGTTGACATACCAGGTTACACTGTGCTCATATTCACTGACAACATGGCCTCCAGCTCAGCAGTGCAAACAGGACGAGCTACTGACCCGATTCTGGCAATGTGCTCTCGACAGCTCTGGTTGGAGGCGGCAAGGCGTGACCAAAAAGTGGTCATAAAACACAAGCGGGGAGAAGACATCCCTCTTGCTGACGCCCTCAGCACATCTACTCAAAAAGAAACTACGCGGCTGCTGAGGTCGTCAGAAGGGGTCTCACTAGAGTCACTCCCATGCTCCCACTACCAATGTTTGACCCCATTTGAATTGTATTTCAGACTCACTAACTGATGCGACAAGGACAAATACCATAAGACAAGCTACTTTCTACCTGACATACGCCATGTATTATGACGTCGATATACTCAATGCTCAAGGCGCAACTACCTGTCAGGGGCAAGAAAGTGGATACGAGCTAGAGGTGGTAATGACTCAGCCTTTACCTCACCTGAGGCAGTTTCTGTCTACAAAGGAGGCCTAGTGACTAGACCACATACAACCTCTCCAGCTCCTCCCCTATCACCACAAGACTTAGTGTTAGTGTGCCAATATCTGGACACCATCCTACACTCCTCACCTATCAAGGCTGCCTTGTGTGTAGGCTATTTCTCTTTTATGAGAGCCTCCAATCTCCTGTCCCCTACTGTAACCTTATGGTCAGGACCACATACTCTGACCCGGTCTGACATTGTTCAGTCCCAGACTGGCCTGTCGGTCATCATTAACTCCTCCAAGACTATTTCAACCACATCACCCCCTGTAGTACTATCACTACCAGCTATACCGGGGTCAGTGGTATGCCCCACTGCAGCATGGACAAATTATACTACTCAAGTACAAACCCCTCAACACGCCCCTGCATTCATGTTATTCAACGGTGATCCCCTGACTCCTACTGTTTTCAATACCATTATCAGGGACTCACTAGTAGCACTCGTTACCATGGTTACCATACGGACACAACTTCTCAGGGCACTCCCTCAGACGGGGAGGAAGCAGGGCCGCCATCGCTGCAGGTGCTGAACAACTAGATGTCGTCAAACATGGCACCTGGTCAAATCCCTCTGGAATGAGACCCTATGTCCTTTCCGTCCAGTCATCACGTGTGGCTGAGTCTCTACCTCAGGACCGTGGCGGGAACAGACACTAGCGCCACCTCCCGGGACGCTGCATAACTACAGACTGGCTGGTACCAGTGCCATTTTTGCCACTTCCGCCCACTACAAGAATCCAAAGAAGTCGTGTTATTTTTGTCTCCCACCCATCCCACACCTTGGTGGTCTACATCTCCACATAGACCACATGGTCACATATCATACCACATAGACTGACTTATCCTACATGGATCTCATTCACTTGTATTTTATATGTCTTCGTTACCATGGTTACCACATTGTAATTGTACCTATGGTCATATTATATTATTACTACTACGGGTATATACTCTCATTGTATTGTGGGTTACCATGGTTACCGTATACTTTGATCCGGTTGCCATGGTAACCATACTCCTATACTACTACCGGTATTCATACATTACTTTAACTGTTTATGTTTCCATGGTTACCTACCTACCGGTAACCTTGGTTACCACTATTTACATTACTACCGGTATACATACTTTTAATATACCGTTTTACTTTACTAGGCCAAAAGTGTTCGGCTTTTATCTTATTTAATTAATCATATAATCCTGTTGAAACACTTTTAACCATGTACCCACAGGATTAAAAATGTCCATTGTATTGTACACGACTCGTCCTGTTGTAATTATAGGTGATTTTTAATCGCCAGTAATTACTCAGGACCGTTGCGGGAACAGACACTAGCGCCACCTCCCGGGACGCTGCATAACTACAGACTGGCTGGTACCAGTGCCATTTTTGCCACTTCCGCCCACTACAAGAATCCAAAGAAGTCGTGTTATTTTTGTCTCCCACCCATCCCACACCTTGGTGGTCTACATCTCCACATAGACCACATGGTCACATATCATACCACATAGACTGACTTATCCTACATGGATCTCATTCACTTGTATTTTATATGTCTTCGTTACCATGGTTACCACATTGTAATTGTACCTATGGTCATATTATATTATTACTACTACGGGTATATACTCTCATTGTATTGTGGGTTACCATGGTTACCGTATACTTTGATCCGGTTGCCATGGTAACCATACTCCTATACTACTACCGGTATTCATACATTACTTTAACTGTTTATGTTTCCATGGTTACCTACCTACCGGTAACCTTGGTTACCACTATTTACATTACTACTGGTATACATACTTTTAATATACCGTTTTACTTTACTAGGCCAAAAGTGTTCGGCCTTTATTTTATTTAATTAATCATATAATCCTGTTGTACCACTTTTAACCATGTACCCACAGGATTAGAAATTTGTACACGACTCGTCCTGAACATTGTAATTATATGGACATGGACAATGAGTATGACATGAATGACTGACCTATTTTCCAAATATCATACCTCATTGTAGGTCCAATGAGGGATATTGGTGATGGGAGAACAAAATGGCTGCGATGGCTGTAATAATGGGTTTTCTGGGTGACTGCAAGTCTGAAATTCATCATATGGTCATGGACTTTATGCATGACCTGACTGACAGAGCAGTTTGTCCACATAATAAACCAAAATGTTGGACACTTGAAGCAAGAAAGGATTTTCATGATGGTAGAACAAAATGGCTTCCATGCCTTTAATAATCAGTCCATAGGGTGGCTCCAACCCTCAGATTCATGGTAATGCTATGGGCTTTGAGCATGTTATGTCAAACCGACGTATTTTTCTTAATTATACACCTACATTACCTTCAATTAAGATAATGTGTTTGCAGGTACATTACTAATGATGGCAAAAGGAAAATGGCTGCCATGGCTGTAATAATGGGTTTTTCAGGTGGCTTCAACTCTGGGATTCATCATATGGACATAGACTTTAAGCATGACATGAATGACTGACCTATTCGTCCCTGTTTTATAACTTTTCGTAGGTCATATGAAGTTCATGTGTATATTGGTATGTTTTGGTGATGGCAGAAGAAAATGGCTACCATGGCTGATATAATAGATTTTCCAGATGGCTCAACGTGTGAGATTCATCATATGGACATGGACATGACCAATTGACCCATTTGTCACAGTTAGGCACCCAATGTGGGCTTATAGGAATTTAGGAATTTGGTGAAGCCAAAACAAAATGGCTGCCCCACATCTAATAATGCTTATTTTTTGGTGGCTCTAATTCTAAAATTCATCTTATGCATATGGACTTCAAGCATGTCCGATTTCACGCTTCTTGGACCAGTTGCATGATCATTTTACATATCGCCTGGGCTAAGTGGAAAATATAATTGCCAAGGCTATATAACACGTGTAGGAGCAACAATATACGTGTATTACAGGTTTGTGGTTTCGAGGCGGAAATGGCAACACCTGGCATCCTGCGCCATGTCCCCTAACGTTACCCGGTGGTTGCTGGTTCAGGTAGGGTACTCCAGATGGCGCGCCGGTGGAGTGGCACGTCAACACTGGCTGGTCCGCAACCCGGGTATATAAGAGGCCGCAGTAGGCCAAATCAGGGAGTTCGTCCCAGGACGAGCTCTGACCCACACCCTTCATGACTTTCATGACCGGGGCCCCTGTGTTGCCCCAGGCTCTTGCACCAGCCCTTGCTGACTTTGAGCCAGCAAGACGCCGCTAGTGTACTTCGAACCTTGTTTGTGAGCAATTATGTATTATATGGTGGTGATAAGGAGTATAGGAGTATGGTTACCATGTTCGTATGTGAACCAAGCCATCAAAGGACTTGAATAAAGAGCCTGTTGCATTCAAACCGAATTTGGAACCTGTGTCCGTTTCATGCTTTCACACCCCTACACACGATTCAAGTCCCGATTTAGTTCCGAATTTTGCATCTCGGGTCGATTTTGACTCATATCAAACATATTAGATTTTTGTTATATATAGGAAATACGCCTTTATTTGACTTATCAAACTGTACAGAACTGTATGATCGACACGTGGCAATTGACAAAAAAAATCGTGTAGTGGAGCCCTAGATAAAAAGTCAAAAATTCAAATTTATTAGAATCAAGAGATATCCTACCCAAGTGATTTGTGAGACCAATCACAGGTCCATGCTTTCCTGGTATAGCCGCGGAACACATTCAGAAACACACATATTAAAGTATGTTAACAAAGCTTTATTGACCGTTGAAGCTGACGGAGACATGTCATACTTGAAAATATTTGATATATTTGTCTTATTTTTGTCACAAAGACACAACCTTGCAAACATGGCGGTTATTCTTTTATCAACAATGCAGTAATTACAAAATGTAGGCACAGAGAGGCCAGTGTACATAGGGTAAGGTCTTGCTGCACGAGATGCCCAGTTTAACGGGATAGTAAGAAGGGTAAAAGGCATAATAGTCTTATAAACAAATATTATTTATCAGCAGTACTACCATAAATGGGTAGGCTGAAGCAGTCAGGGTAAGGCAGTCCCACGCACTGTGTCTGAGCCAAACTAGAGAATATGACAGAGTATATTGTTTGTAAAATAAATGATGTCTCATTTCATTACCGTTTCTCTCATACCACTGAATAATTCAGAGAATAATCTATCAATTTCACTCAGAAAATTGTTCCAATGTGTTAAATCGCCTCCTTAAGTAGCAGGCAGTACTGGTAGGTCCTCTGACTGATATACCCAGGCCTATTCCATATAGAAAAAGATATACACACAATAAATAGCTTTTTACAAGGGGGTTAAAACAAGCCCTCAAAAGGCATAGTAAATAAAAATGAAAATATGCTTGCAAAAATAATAACAGCAACAAGCAAAGGTAACAGAAACCGCCTGTCTGCCAGGCTATAGTGTCTACTATAAAAACAACATTTTCACTTGAAATCTTGCAGACCTTCTAAATTGGCTTCGTCAATACATCATTCATATAGGATATTGCTTTCAAAATAACTTTGAAACTTAGTTATTTCAAAAAAAGAAAAGATTTTAGTCTGGTTACTATGCTAGTTGTCAAGGTTGAATGCAATCATGTTAACTTTGGCTGAATACAGTAAACGCAAACTAAATTCTGTACATGTGTACAACAACAGAAGGCCTATAGTACCATTTACTAACAAACCCAAATGTTGTCTTCACACCTCTTCATCCTTTAGGACGGAAGTAACCGTAACCATCAGCAGGGATTTCATCAGCAGTTTGTGTCAGGGTGACACTGGTGTTTTGTAAAGGTGACACCAGTGCCGTCTTAATTAATAGCCTAAGCAAGGTGCCAACTCTCAGTTACAGAATAAAATAGTCACATGTATTCACATTTTCTTTTCATTTGAATCGGCTGTTTTCCTTAGCCCCTGCAGATTACCAAGCACCGTCTCACAGAAATCCTACCAATCCCGTAATGCTGTTGGTCCTGTGATCTACTTCTAACTCTATAGTAGCTTGCCATTTGGCTGCTGGTCAGTATGGCAAGAGAGAAAATAGAGATACCTCGGTCATCATTTAATGTTCCACCAGTTTCCTGTGGTTAGTATCTTACTCATTGTTTATCGTTGTCCTAGGGCGCTCCAGTGCACAAAACTTGAAATGGTGTATTGAAAACATTCCATTTGAACAACAATTGTGATATAAAATCGTCAGCCATTATCATTAAAAATAAATACTGCTGAAATAAAGTAATACACAGAAATAAAATAAAAGTGAAACTGAACCCAAAAGTGTGTTGCAGTCGATTCTGGTTGCTGTTTTTATCAGCTCCAAGGGGAACATTTCAAAACAGAACTTTGGCTGTGGGGTGGCTACACGTTATTTTCCTAGCCTCCTATACTATAGAGCTCTACGTATTGAAATCACATATACAGGCTGTCCTCCTAGGCTGCTCACCATCCCGGCCCTGGGCTGCACGAGGGCCGGGCCAGGTGGGGGCGACTGCAGAAGGTGCCAGAAGAAGCTGGGAGTGCGGGTTATGCTGTACAGTTGTCTCCCAGTGCTGGGGTCCTCCTACAGTCCCACCATGTGGGGCTTCCTACCTACCCCCTTTGCCGCTTTCCCTATCTCAGCGCAGATCCAGGTAGAACACAAACACTTATATAGCGGCTTCCGACAGTCTCCTTCTTGAACCTGGAGTCAGCGTTCCACCAAACGTCATTTTCTCTAGAAATCAGTTTGTCTTCTTAATGTTAGATCCTTTTTATAGTAATTGATACTATGGTTGCTTGGCAACTTGTAGGGAATCATTGGCAGGAAACCTCCTCTGGAAATAATTGAAATAAGAATAAGTAGCTGAAACATTTAGTCAAGTAGGTTCACCTTGCTTACTTGTAAGGACAGTAAATCAAAAGTCAAATATTGATACAATTAAACGGATCTACTAGTGGGCGACAGCGTGCACCTCAAGAGGAAGATATGGACGACAGTACAAAAGGAATAACACCACATGATCTTACTACAGTCACTTATGTAATAAAACATCAATTATGGAATCAGATAATAGTATCTTATTTTAATTTTCTCATGAATCATTATATTCCATGGTTTAACATGGAAAACAGCTATCGTGCATTTATCAAAAACGTCAAAAGCAATTACAGAAACAGAGCAGTAGGAGGTAAACAGAAATAGTTGAGCGAGAGGAACTGGTTTCCTAAGGTTTTCAGTCGGTGGAAACCAAAGCCATATGGGATATAAACATATTTTGTGATTATATATGCCCAGGTTCTGTGCTCGGAGCAGTAAGAAGGTGGGGACTCATATATAACAGATAGGGAGAAGTGAAGAGTTAGTGGTTTCAGACATGTGATTAACATATGAATATGATAGAGAGGAGAAACAGAGGCAGAACAGGAGATAACGGCAGAGTGAGGAGGCTGGACGAGGTGGCAACACAGAAAGACAGACCATTAGCAAAGGGCATTGGCCACACAAGGAAGGAACTTCTGGTTCAACTCGGACAGAAGCAGGGCAAAAGTGAAAGAGAATGAAATGGTTTACTACCTTAGCCTCTTCATGTCCCCACGTTAAGTATCTCAACATTAACCTACAAGTGAACGGAAGGAAGACTTAAGTCTCTCTAGTGAACGTGTAAAAGAATGATTGTTTATAATGAGAAGAGGATGAGAGGGGCATGACTCCACACATAATGTTTACAATTGTCAATGATGGATGGAGCAAAGTACATCTACAGGAAATTTGAGAGAAAAGTAGAAATAAATGTATGACTGAAAGAATTATAGAAATAAATCATGATTATTAACATTCAAATCGCAAAGCGCAAAACTATACTTATATCATATATCAAAGACGATTAAAGAACTACCTAAACATAATACTGAGGACATTCTTTACATCAGGGAACACACATTCACTTGATATGATAAGGTTTGCTGTTGGTTCTAACATGTGAAATGTCTTCTAAATAAATGAAATCAATGTTCTAATAAATTTTGTCCCGGAATTTGAACACTATTTCAGGCGTAATTTTCTGATATTTTGTTAAATGAAAATGTACAATTAGTCGAATTATTTCAGTGTATTCTGAATTAAACCAAAGTGAAAGCCACTTTCGATACACAAAAAAAAACCGAATATATTAGCTGTCAGTCCTTTAGCTGCTAGGCACTATAATAATATAAATTCACCATAGAACTATGCATAAACATGATATACACCATAATATGTTTATATGTGCAAGGTGAAATGTCACTTATAAGGCAGCGTGCAGTCACTACTAGTATACAAATCATTATTACTAAAGCTAAGGCTTTGAATAATGCAATACATGTATACCTCATTAAGCTAAACCTAAATATCGCTAACACTTTGTACTAAAACACACAGCTTCACAATCCTACATACAATGCCAGTATCATTTAACAGGGTGACTACTCTAGATAATTGATACTACAAAAATACGACGGTATCAATAGGTAAGAAAAACTGATTTACTCTTCTATACCAGTTATCAAAGGCGTGATGAGTCAAGTAAGTTTTAATATACTTCTAAAAAGTATGTCAGCCGGATACTTTCTCAAACAAAGTGTTCAATTAGTCAATTCTGTAATGATCCTCTCGATGAAGATTTCCATTTACACATGGCCCACACTGGTATAGAACAATAACAGAACACAGCCACATTGGTAGGATCACAGTGAGATAAATACGGCAGGACAGTCCTGCTCACTCTGTGAGAACCATAAGCCTACCAAGGGGGTGTTTGTTGTAACACACCTTTAAGGCATCTGAAATAAATTGTTCAAATACTAGTTGAGTTGGCTACAGTGCCAGCGCTTGTTAGTGGATATGTGATGAAGTGTGAACGTTAGAAGACATTGTTATCGGGGAGGTCTCTGGGTGGGAGAGGGGAGAGGAGAGTAGGAGGTGTTACACAGGGGTTCTTGTCTCACGGAAAGGGGTTAGGAGTACCGACCCTGAGCCTCGTCATCCCCATTTGTGGACGAGGTCTTCACCGTTGATGAAACTATCCTGCTAGACTTAGGTGTTGTGCTGAAGGAATCCAGGCTGTCGAAGGAGTTGTTTTCTGTATGACATAGACAGGAGACTAGGATGCTCAGAACAGTGACGGTGAACAAACATGTTCTACACAGTTAGATTGGCAGGAATGAGGGCAGGTAATACACATAAAAACATGTATAACACGTATTGTACACTATAGACGACCATGTATCATATATACAGGACACTTTCAATATTCTCATCATTACACAATTCCAGAGTATGGTTCCTTCAAACATCCCAGATATCATCTGATATTTTAAAATGTATTTTTGTATTTTGTACCACGTATTGAAAATGCGTTGTGGTGTCTAGAGTATTTGCACTCGTTAGATTTAATCAACAGGGAAAGGTGGGTTCCTGAAATGTATTGAAACATACCCTGTCAGTTTGTAATGAATAGAGATATACTTAGGATAGATAAATGATGATTACAACAACGATACATTATGTCACATTCATTGAGCAGTGGCAAGACGAACTAACAAGTTGCCTACAAGCAATGCCATCTATAAATCGCAAAACACATGAATAGAACTACAGTGATGCATTGGACAAATTTGACAGAGGACACTCAGAGATAAAGTTCAATTTTAATGTAATATAGAAAGAGGAGGGTAAAGATAGAGCGCGTTGGTGTTATGATATTAATCATAGCGTATTAAGTAAACTACTGCATGATGCCTCCGTTCCAATGTATCACTGAATTTTTTATGTACCTAAAAATGTAAAGCTACATTATTTTATATCCCTGAAAAGTATATTATTGCTATTAATAGTAGGTTGTGTGTGTTGAATGTTATTTGGGACAATCTTATTGTATTTTACTGCTCATAACTCATCCAGGTTTTGGACAGAGTGATCTTTGATTTTTATGTCTGCAAGTTTTACACAGCTTTTACCGCTTTGAGAGAGGTGAGGATTCTTTATGTCGCCCAGGGTTTTCTCTTTCAGTGATGGATCCGTCTGTCTAGATACATTGAGGCGGGGCACTTTAGACTGAGCCTATGATGCAGAGTTTCAGGACAAAGAATCCTGCAGTGCTATAGGCGTAAGCTTAGGACTTCAAAAGCCAGAAACTAATATGCTAACATACACTTTAGACTAAGCTTCCATGCACATAGCTGAATTCACTAACTTTGAAACGTGTTTTGTCATTGACAACAATAATTGAAATTGTAAAATGCTAACACGAAACAAAGAAAAAAAACATAAAGATTAATTTGATGGAATATAATTAGAATGAACAGTGTGTAAACGAAATGTAGTAAAATTAAACATCAAATTGAAATAATCTCAAAGTGAGGTGGACATTGAACATTGTAAGTTTGGTTGATTGAATGCCAGCAAAGCCTATGAAGAACTGCCAGTGCTCGCCAGCGCTTTTGTATTAATAATGCATTAGTCTGGACAGTGCATTATAAAGCATTATTCTTTTTTGAACGCAGCAGCCACTATATCTTGTGCATCATCTGCAGCTCAGTGTGAAGTGCAAACTTTTTCTGGGGCTTACGTTTGAATAGAGAAGGCCGGTCGGACAAGGATCCATAGCCACGAGTAGATGTGCTCCTGAAACCTGAGCTGCCGACATCGATGTCATTGTCATTAGCGAAAGAGGAGCGGCTCTTACTCTTGTAGGAGCCTCCAGAATAGGTCGAGTCTCCCGTAGGGCTGCCCGTGCTATTGTAGGAGCGCCTTGTGGATTTCATACTGTAGGAACTACCCCCACTCTCTGGGTCATAGGTTGAGCTGCTCCTCAATGAGCTACTCCCGCCTTTGTCAAGTGAAAAGCCTGACTTGCTCTTGTAGGCAAGGGGTGACTCTGGCTCTGAGCTCTGATGCCTGACTAGGGGAGGCCTGCCACTCCCAACAGCCTCAGGGGACCCGAGGTCCCCAGACAGTGAATATCTAGAACTGCTAAACTTTAGTGGGCTGAGTGGCTCGGGCTCTCGTGAACCTGCTCGTGGCCTGCTGCTCGCATAGGACGAGGAGCTTTTCACCAGGATCGGTGCCTCATCTACATCATTAGCCACACTTGTTGAATATCGTGAGCTGCTCTTGTAGGAGCTAGTCGGCTCACGGGAACCTGCTCTTGTAGACCGATATGAGGATGTAGGCTCGTCTACATCGTCATCATTGAGGCTTCTCTGCTGGGAGGCATACCTGGTCCTGGTTTTATAGCCCGTGCCAGTGTCTGGCTCTTCAGTTGACTTTTGGTAAGAGTAGCGTGAAGAGCTGATGGGTGAGGTTGGCTCTTTTGACTCATCCCGGCTCGACTGGAACGAGTAGCGAGGCCTTACAGAGGATTCTGGTGGCACTGAGGCACCACGAGTAGCTTTATAGGAGGAGGAGGAGTAGCGTGAGCTGCTCAACCCTTCAGGCTCCCTGGAGGCTCCTCTCCTGTAGCTGTAGGCAGATGGTGTCACATCTTCAGCCTTGGCAGGGTCCTCGTCTACCTTGTACAGGTATTTAGAGCGACTTGGTGTCTCGGGTGCCACAGATGCTGATCGCCCTGCTCTATAAGAGGAACTTCTCACAAGGACAGGCACCTCTAAGTCATCTTCATCAGCTGTGCTCATTTGAGTTGAGTAAGACCTTGGAGTATAGCGAGTGCTAGGGGAGCGGGGCTCAGACTCTCTTGACCTATATGAGTAGGTACTATCTAGAGACGGATCGTAAGAGCGACTTGATGACAGAGATCTCATGAATCCACCCTCCTCCGGTTCTGAAAAGGAGGCTGAAGTTCAGAACCCCATTAAAATGTATACTGTGTTCTTGATGTCTTTTAGAAGAGTATCGAGGGTTCATGTGTAGTGTGTGTCGCAATAATGCACGAGATGAATTGCTATTTATTTATGATATTATACATAAAAACAACACAAGGAAAAATAAATGTATTATGTGTGCTCTGTGAAGGTTGACCAAAGTTTCAAGATTTTACAATGAACAGCTTTAATATAGTTGTAATGAAAGAAAACTAGTTTACATAGAATTCCTGGTAAACTGAAAATTAGAGAAAAGATGTGAATGAAATTCCTATACCTAGAAATCAGAAATAAAACCTTGCCATCTAGTGCTGTAAATAATAGATATATTTGGGTAAATGACTGAGTCAAATCACTGAACGGGTGAGAAAAGAATTAAGCATGACTACTGAAAAGTAACAACTTCATACATATAAACATTGGGGAATACTACACCATGCATCTAGATGTGTCAGTGCATACATATATGGGCCTTACATATGATGCACCAGCGGAAAGGATTGTTAGTGACAGGATCATCTACCTTTTTTCTCTACACTACCAGGACCTATAATAGATTAGAGGTAGACAGATGCAACAGATTTCCTTTTCTATTATCCCTAAATCAAGGTTTCAGGACAGGGTGATTTCTAAGCTGCTCTGGGTACAGTCGAGTGCAGAGGTGGAATGCACCTAGTTCTTCTATCGAATTTGGGGCAAACAATTCCCAATCAAGGCTGCAGGAATTTCTTTTATACATCTAGGATGCCATAGGTGCCTTATAATCGTAACTACACACTAAACTAGCCATTTATATGTACCTTCTATTTCCAAAAATCCCGTGGTGGATGAGGCACCTTCATAGTTTGTGGCTCGACACCGGTATGTGCCGGCATCAAATGGATTTAATTTGCCGATTGTTAAACTTAAGCATCCGTTGACATTTGAAAAGCTAAATCTCCCACCCGTCAGAACCTGTTGCCATAATAAGACAGGGTAAGACAATAGCATGTGGACTGTTTGTAATTCATGTACATGTATAAATAACTACTCGACTACTCTCTTATACACTATCGGTTACATCATGGTCTTCAACACAGGTCTATGACATTGTTTATATATAATATTTTGATATTTATCATGAAGTGATATGTACTAATTCTCTTGCTCTTGTCACTATTTATTCCTTATTATCTGATATAAATTAGCTGTTATAAGCTGGTTTCGAAAGGTTACCTGTCCATCCTTGAACCACTGTATATCAGGCGACGGTTCACCCGTCACCCGACAGACAAAAGTACATTTTAGTCCTTCCTTTAATTTTTGTCTGTCCAATGTTTCAGTGAATACTGGTGAACTCCAATTAGAATCTGGAATTCATTTGAATTGGTTAACTAGCATACAAATCCCCTATTTTCAATTATGACAATAGTTGAAAATAAGTTCTCTATTTATTTATATAAACAGGTCCTCTGAATACGTTATCTTTCATGGACAAACTAGACACACAAAACCATTTCTGTGATAAAAACTAAAATCCACAATCGGAACAGGGAAAAGTAAACACATCCATTGTACATTGAAACGTGATTAACTGGATTAAACAGTTAAACAGCTGATTAAGAAAGAAAAAAACACCAAGCGAACGCTCAGCAAAAGGCCCATAATATCACTATACTTAGTGAAGCGGGGAAGTCGTAATGCAGCAAAAATTAACAACATATGTTATAAGGAATAGAACCCTTTAATATGAAAAAGCAGTCATTGTGAGTTAGGCTTTCTCATTACTAAGGCCACACCTAGCACGACAACAGAATACTCACGTCGGGAGCTGACTACGCTAGAGGACCGCCGTGTACGCGACGATCCAGCATCTATTGTAGACCGACGTGTTTTTCTTGAACTATATGATGAGGATGATGAGGACGAGGAAAAGTTGGATGAGGAAACGTTGGATGAAGAATACTTGGCAAGAAGGGTACTCCTTGCTGAAGGAGGTGGTAGTTCAGATGACCTCCTTGTGTAACTAGATGATGTGAGTCCCGAAGAACTGAATGATCTATCAAGCGGGGGAAGGCCGGCACGACTTAGCACGATCTTAGCTGTAAGAGAAGAAAACCAAAGGCAGTCATACAAAGAAGCTCGGTCAGTTATGTTTCATCTATAAGGGAATGTATTCTTATAGTCTCTATTCAATGAGTATTAGTGATATAAATGATTCTTTATGTACAAAGTAGGTATATGTAGTGAAGCTCAGATTGATGAGGCCAACAACCATCATCTCCTTTGCAGAATGATAAATTCTGAATAATTCTGTTTCACGGAGAATAGATGGCTGTTCTTAAGAAGCAGTTTACTTGTCTGTTTGCTTGCTCAGTGGTGAAGTGCAGCACCCACCCTGGAGGCATATCCCATAACATATTATGTTGCGTTCTGATGAGTAACAACTTACCATTAACTGACACAGTGCAGTTCGTGTCGTCAGAACCTTTAGCGTTCTCAGCACGACAAATGTATTTTCCACTGTCTTCAGGAACACATGCCGAAAATTCTATAGAGGCGATACCATTACGATATTCAATTGTCCACCGAGAGTTGACCTTCAACTCCCTGCCGTCCTTCAGCCATGTGATCTGAAACAATGGTTGCCATTAACACGTGCACAAAGTAGGTATGATAGATTGCAGTCAACATTACTGCAACCATGCCTGAAGGTACGGTATGACTGAACGCAGTGAACACGATACTAACTACAATAGGTTATCAGTAATCATTATAACCTCTCTGCAGGATTTTTCTACACATGGGCTTACCGTAGGCGGGGGCTTGGCGTTGAGGTTGCAGACCAGTTTGCATCCGCTGCCCTCTTGGATAAAGCGGTTACGGAGTGGGAAGGTAAAGAAGGGCGCCTTGTCTGGTTCCTCTTCATACTCAGGCCCTTGGTAGTCAAAGCGCCTCCTGTGAAAGTAAAAACAGGTCAGGAAATTAGGCGACTTGCTTAGACATGGAAGGATAGCGTCTGTCTACATAACACCGACTACCACACCACAATGTAGGCCTACTGCTCAAGGGAGGATTACATTATTTATCAATTTGAAACAATGTTTTACATTTTTCACTTTAGGCCAAAAAGAATAATGTGTGTTTCAAGTTCAACGGATAAGCTATGTAGGGGGGGGGGTGTCAACCTCTTTTTTTAAATGTTATAATATATATGCTTGATATTTTTGAATTGTATGACAAGTTCGGTATACAGGTCATGGTGTACACCTATTGCTGGCTGTGAATGTAATGTAGTGGGCTTCTGGCTGGTGAAATATGATGTATCAATTTGATGATAAGGGCAACGGAACTTGCTGTACATCAGCAGGTGTCTGACTAAAGCCAGGTCATGTCAGTCTGGTCACATCCAATGTGTCTTTAATGTGTAGATTCCATTAGGGGATTTGGAGGTGATCGGCAGGCAGTCGGCAGGTAGAGCCATAACAAACCACCGGTAAGTGCACTCTGTGTAGTGTAATTGTCGTGGCTCTACCTGCCGATTGCCTGCCCATCATCTCCAAATCGGCTAATGGTAAATGACCCTTAGATATGTGCCAGCTAATTGGGTATCATGGCTGACAATTCGAAGTCCACAGGCAACAGTCGCATGTCAATATCTTGGTTAATTTTACACAATTGAATAAAACTTTTGTATAACATTTTGAATAACATGCGATGAAATATCCAAGCGATGATATTTTACTGTCTTTTTAAATGGCAGTGATCAGATTGAATATATATGAAAGCAATGCATTTAACAATGGAATTTAACAACGAAACTTGTTGAACAGGATCTTGAATCCAGATCTGTACTTAGTGTAGGCGTGTACCATAATATCTAACATATCAATGCATTATATTAGGCATATCTGATTCATTCACATAAAATACTAAACTGTTAGGTGAATCAATGAAAGAATATGTAACAGGTAACAAAGGTGACTTAGTCAGAAATTGACTTCATGAGAAACAGCAACTTTAACCGGCCCCATTCTCAATATACAGAAATTGTAAATGAATAAAGGGAACATAGAAACAATAGTGTAACGGTAGGACTTACGATCTATAGCTGCACGTGTTTTTTTTAGAGATATAAGAGATGGATAAAATTATCATTCTATATGAGAGTTCATATATCAAGGTCAAAATAATTGAAGAAGCACATGGCCTCTATATGTAGCGGCAACGAGCAGCACAACTGAAGACCCTACTTCAAAGAGATATCTACCTGCACTTAGTTAAAGCCATGCAGCTTTATCCACTGTATTTTCCATAACACAAAGGCTATAGTAGAGGAACTATCGTCATCTTTTATACATATTATGAAACCAGACTTCATGTTCATAATAACTTTAGTTTCCATCATAGATCTATCCCATGGCAATAAATAGCATGGACATCTGATCATTATTGATACTTACTTTGGTGTTGATGGTTCGACACTGACAGCTCTTCTTGTTGTCTCCTCGACAGCTGGAATGAACAGATAGGTATATTATCTATAGATAATCAATCATAGAAATAAACGTAACTACTATTGGCCTTCTATCACTAACTGAGTGGTGATCTGTGTGGTCATTATACAATCTTCAGCGTCCGATTTTAGACAACCATTAGATACCCACTATATGAACTCTATACTATCATTCAATAACAAAAAGCCGATGAAGTTCCCTTATTCCATATGGAATTCATTACTATAATGTTGTCTTTACCTTCAACATTCATGGTGGCCACTTCAGATTTGTTGCCGTAAGAGTTCTCTGCCTTGACAGTGTACTCTCCCTTGTCCTCCATCTTAACGCGTCCCACCCTCAGCTCGTAGTCCTTACCAGAGTACTTGGGCATATACTTCATACTCGGGTTTAGAGGGATGCCACCAAAGCTCCTACACGGGATTTAAGGTAATAGAAAGAAGCTTTAAAGTACAATTCTGTTGGAATCTTTGTGTAAGCCTAGAGTGTAGTTTTCAGTTACTGTTATAAGTAGGGCATGGCAATGGATGCAATGTGTCATGTGTTGCCCTACCATGTACTATATGATGCTAGCAATGCATACCTCTTTAAATACATCAGCGGTACAATATTGTGTTGATGGCGCTACTTAAGCAGACAGCTTGCAAAGCTATCCAACCACCATCCGAACATAAATTCCATCCCATTATGGGCAGTGTGAGTGATGTGATCATGGAGTATTTTTTCGTTGGACATCAACGACTAGCATGAATACCTTAACACCAGCGTTCCCAGAAGCAATGGTCTACTTTAGAAAAGATCTCCCAAAAAATGTGGTTGGTAATTGTAAGGCCTGTCCTACAGGTCGGTACGTACCAGGTGATGACGGGGGCGGACGCAGCCACAACCTTGCACTTGAAGCTGCCAGTCTTACCCTCACCGACCAGGCAGTTGCGAGGCCTCCTGACGAACCGGGGGATGGCCTCCTTACGGTCTGCACAAACACAACACGGCACGTTAAACACAACCCTAACGCATGTCTCTAAGAGGGAATCTGCAGCTAACGACTACCTTAGGACTGCTAGAATGGGTCTATTACATTATGCTTATGAACCAAACAATTTGTCATGTCCTTTTCAAATGAAATTGATAACCAAAGACTTCTGTTAGTAACTGGTTATTTGGAGTAGTTGGTATGGCTTCGAAGATGGAAAGTGAAGACGGTCGCTTATTTAACAACCCAAATAAAGGGAGACAGTTTCGGTTTGAGAATTGTATTCTTCTTTCCATAAAGTTTTATATATATTACGGACAGAGACGTTTTCATAGAAATAACATTGATTCGTTTGAATGGGTATATGAGCTGAAGTAACTTAGAGAGAGAAATATTTCAAAGAGAGAGGGAAAGTTGAGATGGTTTCCTGATTTGCAGATACTTTTGGACAGCATGTAGTATTTTTTTCTTGTCTGATCATTCATGTATTGTCAAATGTTTCATGCACTATTTTATTAAAGCTCTTGTGACCCATGTTTTGTCCTTTCTTGTCTGTCTGTTTTGTCCGGTGTCTTTGTAAAATATGAAAAGCAAAATGTTGTAACACTTGATTGAACATTGTGTTTCAAATGTTTTTTATGTAAATAAAGTGAGCATTGCTCTTATGAAAAAGAATTGATAACCAATGTGTGTGCCCTTTATATTATGAGGTTTTGATGGAACTACATACCAAAGTAACTGTCGTAGATTTGGTTTTCCTTGGACCTGTTCTTGCGGGTAGAACTGTAGTTGGCAATACGACCAATAGCAGGCATAGGTGCTGGCCAGTCCGCCTGAAAGGGAATCAAAGGTATGTGTCATATTATATTGCACCATTTTGGTCCATTATTTCGTATGCAATACAGCTAGCTATGGCAGTGTGTTTCGAATTATTATGGGTAATCTTGTCTCACTCTTAAGCAGGACATACCTTATGGCCCACTTTACGTTGATAATGATATACGGAACGAGAAGAAAAGTTTTCTTGGGGAGAACTGCAAAAGCTTCGTGCCATGGTGGAATCATTCCATTATGTAAGACCCCGATATGTAACATGTCCAGCAAACCATCCATTGATTAAAGGGTGTATGAATGATCTATATGGCTAACAGAATAACTTTGTGCTATGGAAGGAGCGAGAGATACATGGCATGTGTCATTACCTTGCTGTGCCAAGAGGCTATGTCACCTAGCTAGGGGCAAACCCAAGAATCTGAAATCGTCGGGGGGAGGTGGGTCCATAATATGTACATATACGTTAACCGCAAAAAGCGCTTGACCCGTAGCAGATGGAAATATTATCGATCTTTTATCATGTTTATCCTTAAAAAGGACCCTGGACCATCATCCCTCCAGAATCCGCCCCTGTGTATGCATTTTGTTGGTTTGATCCTTACATATTTCTTGCCAATCCTTGCTCTGATGGCGTCGTATCTGCTGGATGGAATCCTTGTTGTAAGGTCGCTGTGGTCTCCCTATAGTAAAGTAAAAAGAAATTCAGAATCGTCTTCATATTGTACAAACTGAAAATATCAAAGTACAGCTACACTCACATGAGGAGAATCAAATGCTTACAGGTATTTTACACCATGAAACTGGAACACTAAGGATCTTCATCTTATAGGTGTTTGTAGAGCACTTTAGGATCAGTACATGAGAGTATTCGCATATTTGTATACTTTTAGGGATATGATAATGATAATGCTATGATATGACTATACTTTATACGAATGTTACTTACGGCAAGCCAGGCGTGTTCAAGGCACTCATGTACTGTCATACGACGACTGAAGTAGAAAATTATTTCATTCAGATCACATATACTGACAGAATACTGTTGTGGCACAATGATTTTATTCAGATCACATATACTGACAGAATAATGTAACTGCAAAATGATATATGTTAACACTTTAATCACATACCTGTTAATTACGTTTGCGACAAAACCCATGAATCATTACCATGAACCTTGCAATGGATATGATTAGGACTCCTTTGAATATTTAAGAGAGGAAGAGGCAAAAGGTATCATAGAAAAGACAAGTGCTCACGATCCATCTCTAATTAGAAGTTTCTTGATGAAGTCCTTGCCCTCATCAGAGATGCTCTTGAAGGTCTCGGCATCAAACCTCCAATCACACTTCTTGACGTTCTGTAGTGTATCCAGGTCATCTTCTCCGGCAAATGGTGAAAGGCCACTCAACCTAAAGCAGCAGATACATGTATATATATAGTCCATGAGATGCACGACATACATAATGACCCCCTTCCCAGTTTGCTGGGGTGAACCTCTCCTGGGAGGTGTGTGAAGTAGTAAGAAGAAATAACTTATATTAAGCATCGATTGAACTACATATTGTAATGGCATTGAATGATCGATGTGTGTACCTGGAATGATGACTCAGGTAAGTATCTCAAACATCAACATCTCTACACAGAACTACTTACAGGACGTATGTCAGCACTCCCATGGCCCACATATCGGTGTAGAAGCCAACAGGCTCGTGATCCGCCACCTCAGGAGCGGCAAACTCGGCCGTGGCTGTTGTCACCTTAGCGACCACCTCTGGGTTGAGCTTGGCAGCTAGGCCGAAGTCGATGAGCTTGATGTCCGTACTCCTCTTGGTTTGACACATTATGTTCTCCGGCTGCAAGAGATCAGAGTGAGGTTACAGTCTATCACCCTGATTAATTAACTAATGCGTCATCTGTCATCTCACCGATTGATCATGCACCGAATAGCAATGATTGCAGTCAGACTAGATTGCACAGTTTCTAATTAGAAGCTGTATAACAATGTACCTTGTAACACATCAACATTGAATCTATAGGCATAATATTATGTTTAATTGGAACCTTTCTTATCACTGATGACAATGTCAGGACTTTAACAATACCTTGATGTCGAGATGAACTATGCTGTTTTCGTGCATGTGGCGCAGGCCGTCACAGGCCTGCCGGATGTAGTGGATGACTTCAGCCTCCGACATCTTGTAGTCCTCAGCCGCGATGCGATCAAACAGCTCTCCACCAGAAAGGCTGCAAGTGTCAAATAAAGCCAAGTATCACTCTCCAACTCATTAACCATGTTCTCGTTATTCGCTGCTTCTTACAGGACGTCTATTCTAAAACAACCTGATATTGTGATTTCAAATATATTTTGTTCAATTCTAGGAATGTATATAGATATGCACATTGCAAGAGACTGTCACTATATTTACTAAATATTCGTGAACCCCTAGAGCACTCACAATTCTAGGATGAGACACATCTCGTCCTTGTCTTCAAAGCCGTCGTGGAGGTTGAGAAGTTTTGGGTGGTGCAGACCATTCATGAGGTTCACCTCGTTGCGCACGGTCTGCTTGTCGGTCGGGTAAGGTGTGTTGACGAACTTAGCAACGAATGTGTTACCTGTGGACTTCTCCACACACCTGTGCACAACGCCGAATGCACCCCTGTAAATGATATAAACAATGCGATGTAAGATGAATTATTAACGGGGTCATGTATCATTGCATTACTTGGGCATTAACTTCTGATGCGATTTAGCGCAAATGTTACACCAACGCCATGTACCCCAAACGGTGTGAATATAACAAATGTGGCTAAAATTACAGCCAGGTCTCATCTCGAATGTGAACTATAAACTTTATTATCCTAAATAAATACCGCCTGAAAGACGGTTCTTAAGTGGTCCTAAGCAATTTTACAAAGCAAAACATTTGGTGTATAGCAATCGATGCAGGTAGGACACTTTTCACCTGTGTGCCAATGAGGAAAGTGCGGCATTTATGGGAGACAGAACACAGTGCTGGAAGGTCCAATACTGAATAGAATGATATTGTTTGTGTTGGTACCTAACTCTATTAACTCACACATGTCCACTTCATCCAACTAAGCCTATAGACATGTAGAACGTTGTAACGCTGTCATATAAAGCAAAATAACTCACCAACCCCTTTATTTACAATATTTACAATGTTTTATAAATCCCGTAGACTCACTACAATCTGTAAGCGCTCATATTCCCCAGGGATAATTCCATAGATTTAACATAATGATATGCATGTACGTTGTAGATGATTAATATTAGCTGCATCACTACTCCGAAACCTCACAGCGGTTATCAAATAGAAGGATTTAAAGTTAAAATGGCAGTCGATAGGAAGGAAATAAAGTTATTCAGTTTACACCCTTTCAGAGTGTGCCTTAATAGTACTATAATAACGCCACATCTACAGATTCTACGTACAAAACATCCTCTATGGGAGGAACTCCACTAACTAGTAAGCGCTTATAGAATTGGTGTGAGACTAACAACAGTGTTCTACATAGAACAGAAACCACAAGACAAAAAGTTCAATTCAGTAGCACAATTTCTACAGGGGCTGTCAGAACAAGAAGGGGTTCTCATGAACATAGTTATGCACCAGCGAAGTCCCTTGTTTCCTTAGCCAACACCCTGGAGACTTATCCATCCTTCATCGTGGTGATAATCTCAATGACATAATGTTAATATATACATACACAACACAATGTCATTCATTCCCTGCTGGGGCAACCATTTATATGCATCTTGGGTTGCTGAATATTCAAATTGGCACGTTTTCCTGCTGGAGGCTATGGCTTTAATGATTAAAAACGCAGAACTGACATTGAATACTATTTCAAAATGACGCAACACACTTACCCGTTTGTACCCTGTTCACCGCTATAATAAGGGATAACATAAACCGTGACAGAGGAGTCGTAACAAGAACTCATAACACAAAATTGCAAACAGATTGGTATGAAATGTATAAGTGTGTGTGCCAGATAAGAAAACGAGGGACCGAAAGAGGAAAATTGAAATCTAAACTTTAATGTGAAATCTCCCTGGGGAAAAGAATGGTTACCACCAAAAGAATGATAATCTGTTATCATGTCATGCCAAAATATATGATGATAATTTTAGTAGCTCAATAAGTTTACATATAGGTACATATTACTTAATCAATAATTTCCCTCTAAGCAGTGAATCAATTTTCCTGTTCGGTGGTAATCAAAAGTGAGTCTACGCTAGACAGGAATAGATTTACTTGTTTGTGAGACACGAAGGGCGTGTGGATATTATTCCAATCAAATTGTGGTGGAAAGGGAGGGGAAAATGGAGGCTAAATAATGATATTATAAGAAATGATATGTAACTAAAAGTGGAGATAGATAAATGAAAAAAAAGGAATAGGTGATGGGTTCATTACATTGATTCTGTTGGTAATTGCTACTCACGTTCCGAGTTCCTCATAGATGTCGTAGTAGTCGTGTACGTTTCCATATTTAATGTCAACAGGTGTTGGCTTATATTTCTTCCAGAGGTCGTAATCTGTGCCAATGGTTATGAGAGCCATGTGGTTTTAAAGAGCCATATTTTTATTTTAAATGTTGACATTGGTGATGCAATAGTCAAGCTAATGGATTATGAGTCCAGTATATATACTTGGATCGGGAAACGTTCTAAAGTTGTGTAACTACTCTTGGGGGTATTTTACCCTGTCCGTGTCACGATGGGAGCAGCATTATTGAGGCTGAACCTATACTGGCCATGATTTGTCATTCAACACATAAGGACTGGAAACACTCACAGAATTTGTCGTAATCCGTGATCTTAGGGCCATCCCACTTTCCACGAATCCTCCTTCCATGTTCGTCTAAAGGAGTGAAACATATGCATATAGATTCATCCTGAAATCCATACTACTCGCTTCTAGTCAATAAGAGTTGAAAATTAAGAATGTCGATGCCTGTGGCACCATATTATCAACCCAATCCTTTTAACTTAAGAAGGACTACTGTATAATTGAAGAGTTTGGTTCTAAAACGCAATAAGCGCTATTTTGAAAAATGACATAAACTTATGAGAAAAATATATAGCATGGATAGGCAATTGCAATTTTCATGTCTTTAGGTCCTCTCTGGCGTACACATTATATCTGAAGCGCCACCATGGTAGCTTTACAGACTTTACTATATGCTTCAATTCTGAAATGGATTTGTTGCGTTTTGGAACGAAATTCGTCAACTTTTATTTTATCTAGTAAAAATAACCATCCTGAAATAAAACTAGATATGATCAATAGTGTGGTACTAAGCTTAGACCAGCTTAGACCAGCTGCCAAAGACGCACGAGCGGGAGGCTTGGACAACGATTTTTGCATAATCTTTAAGATTACTTGGAAAATAGTGTCCAGAGAGCGGCACCACCGTCTCAGAATGTCCCAGACTGGGATGTGGAACCTGACACCCAGAGCGTCTGTGGCGACCAGGAAACTGAGAAAAGAAGAGGTCCAGGAGCCCAGTGTAGGTTATATAACAGGCTGATGTAAGAGATGCGAAAGATAGGCCAGGGTTGTGCTTTGGACTGTGTCCACGCTCCCCAGCGAGCTCTCACCCACAAGCATTAAAGGCACGCTTACCTTCCAAGCCTCTCTTGGATTGTGCAGTTTCTTCAGTCTTGATCTTTCCAGATGCCTCACATGGATCACCGCGGCCGTTGAGGTTCTCAGCTGTGACCCGGAACTGGTACTCCTTACCGGGGGTAAGGTTCTCCACCTTAGAGTAACCAAACCTGGAAACATAGCCATTTTATTCTGGTTATTTTTATATGGATCTTGTTATTACACATATATTTACCTAGCATCACCTTTACAACTATTTCTAACCCTCAGAACTTAGCTTAGCTTACTCGCTAGTTATGACATTGCACACTTACTCTGCTATGGGCCACTTCTATACACATGTATATAGGGAGAGCTCTGACCTTGTGCTGCAGACACGAGTCCAGTTGGAGCCGGGTGCTTCACACTTCTCGACGATGTAGTTTGTGATGAAGCTTCCACCATCATGTGTGGGTGGCTTCCACTCCAGGAAGGCCGAGTCGTGGTAGATGTTGCTCACACTGAGCAACCTCGGGGGGTCAGGGGTATCTAGGAGGTGAGCACAAATGGGCATTATTCCAAGTAAGCAAGGTTATATAAACCCTGGGTACACAGAACAGCGGCATTTTCACCCACCAAGCAGCAACGTTTTCACCCACCCATCATCCATGGAAGATGTTGAAGATGTCCGATGTAGTAATCGTAATAGGCGATTTTGCCAATTGTACACTTTACCATTTTACATACATATGATGTCTTGTTAAACATGTGTCTCCATATTGCTTTGTAGAATAAACCATTGACAAAAATATATAATGAATAACTTTGAATGGATGATTTTTACTTACCATTAACAGCGACCTTGATGGTAGCGTTGTCAGAGCCAAGGTCATTAGTAAGGGTCATTTTGTAATCACCAGCATCAGCCTTGGCAGCATTCTTGATAGTCAGGAACGCGTGCCGCTCACCGATCTCGATCGAGTAACGCCCGCCACTCTGTCAATTCACAACATTGATAAACCAAATGAACTAAGATGTAATTTCACAACACAACTCATGTCTCTTAATTCTGACTACAGTTTAGCTGTCAGTTAGTTATTGTCTTCAGGGGAAAGTTTGCCTCGATAAGAAATGAATAACAAAAACTATGGAACTCAGCTCCTTGGGCAAATGGGGTTTTTGTCCCAATCTTTGCCATGAAATTTAGAACTTTAACCTGGAATATAACATAAATTGAGAGAAAAATTTAATGATTTCCTTAATTGCTTACCGTGATTTCCTCCCCGGCACGCGACCAGGACACCTTGGGTTTGGGGTACCCAGTGAAGGGAATCTTCAACACCACATCATCGCCCTTCTCAAATACAGCGAGATCACGGAAACGGGGAGGTACGTTAATCTTGGGCGGGGCTGGAAGCAAACCCAAGTAGACAATTTCATTCATTATTTCAATTATATCTTCCACGTTGAGGTCAATGCCATGGAGTTTATATATGTATAAATGCCACAGTAGATGCACATAAATATATCATCAAATTATGATGACAAGAAAAGTCACTGTAATGGCAGTACTCACACTTGATAGCGAGGTCAGCTCGGGACATACGGGAACCAGCACGGTTGCTAACACGGACGCTGTACTCGTCAGCGTCCTCCCCGAACACGTCGTGGAGGACCAGCACGTAGCGGTCTCCCTCCTTGTACATCTCACACTTGTTGTTGTCCACCAACTCACGCGTACCCTTGAACCTACAGAGGAAAGCCAACATCCATTGACAATTGCATTATATCACATTCGGAAAGATTACGCCACCGTGGGAATATCAAGAGCAATACATCAGCATTCAGCATATTAGACGTGGGATAGAGCAGCTTTTCGTAGTATCTGGCCTTTACTTGATTGACATGTTGGTATATTGTAAGGGGGTATGCAGGTTGATACAGACCATGTGATTTCAGGTGGTGGTTGTCCGTCGACCTCCACCTCAAACTTGGCAGAACGACCCTCCACTGCCAGGCATTTCTTCAAGCCTTCCTTGATGGTTGGTAGGGTGGCAGCTGTATATAACAACAGTGTAAGAATGGTGCAATAGTAATACAAGTAACCACTCACATCTATAGCATACTGTATATGTGAGATGTTTTAGGACTTTAGGTATTTGGATCTTGATCCAGATGCTAACTTCTACCTACTTTTTATTTCAACCCATAGTTATAATTTAAGCTGTGTACTTGGAGTTATTGGATTACCAAACTTTGCCTAGTCGTCTTTGGAAATTTTAACTAATCTTTTGTTACGTTACTTTGTGTCCCAACTTACCATTTGGATCCTTGACCTTGACCTTGCGTGTGGCTGAAGAGGGTTTGCTCTCTCCTGCCTCGTTGATTGCGAATACCCTGAACTCGTACTCACGGTCCTCGATCAGGTTGGGGATGTTGAAGATGGTGGCTGGTGTGGGTGTGTTGTTAACGCGCATCCAGTTCTGGGACCCAGCCTCCTTACGCTCCACACAGTAACCCTTAATGCGGCCACCGCCGTCCGAGCTGGGTCTGGCCCAGGAGAGGCTGACGAAGTCTCCTCCTACCTCAGACACATCAGGCTCGCCTGGTGCACCAGGTTCGTCTTGCGAGGGGAAACAAAATCATCAAGTATTTTTCACCAAGAGGTTCATTAGACCCGTGTCCACTAGTATATATTTTACTGTTTTCTCACCAAAAAACACGTTTTGGCTCCGACAAACACGTTTCTATAATGGCGCCGACAAAACCGTCGGTGACAAAACAGTGTTAAATATTCTAGTGGACACAGGCCTATTCGTACCAGAGAATGGAAAATTCAAACATACTTAGTAGTAATGTAAGTTTAATTTGAATAAGTTTAATTTGGAGAGTGATAGCTGACAACAAATAAAGTGGTTGCTTTCACCGTTTATAACTGCCACAGTATCTACTATGCATCTTTTAAGGTGGAAGACCTCAGCTGAAGTCATACAGGTTAGGTACATACCGAAGGGCAGCTTGGCAATGATGGGGCTCTCTACTTCCAGGAACTCGCCATTGCCATTTTCGTTGCAGGCAGCCACACGGAACTTGTATTCCTTGTTCTCCATGAGCCCTTGGACATCGCACTCCACATCCTGTTCAAAATCAGTGAAAGTACATCAGCAATAGATCTCATGTGTAACCTTAGGAATGAATCCAACTTATTTAAGACTGGCATGGGTATTCACAACGTTATAAACATTTCTAACTTAAAAGGGGTGACTTTTCTTGCTTAAGGGGTGACACCAAAAAATCTTCTACTCCGCTCTCTAAGGCCACTCAAAAAAAGTGGTTTCTCATCACCAAGGACTGAAAAATATGACGAGGGAGGCTTTTTTTTTACTCGCGGGCTAAAATGTATAGGATAATATATGCTTTTCACAACCAATACCAAATATGCCAATATTTGTCCATTTTTACCACGTTTTTCATCAAAAATTTGAAAAAAAAGCTGATTTTTATGACGCGCATGGTGATGAGAAACCATTCTATTTTTTAAAGTGGCCTAACATTAGGATTTCTCTCATATTTTATGGGAGGCTTATGGCACAGTAGGGACCTTACCTTGCAGAAGGAGGCGACTGTGGTCCAGTAGGGCTTGCCAGTCTCCTGTCTCTCCACCATGTAGTGAGTGACGCGGCTTCCGCCATCATCCGTAGGAGGGCGCCACTTGAGGTGACATGCGTTCTTGGTGACGTCAGAGGCACGTAGTGGACCGCCGCATTTACCAGGTGTGGCTGTATGGAGTGGACATAGAACATGAGAAAACAATTGTCTGGGAAAATTGTTCATTAGGAGGATACTGCTACATAAAGTAAGTCTTGAATAATAATCCTGCCATTAGGTTGGCTAGCCTCTGACAATTCCTATGTACTAATAAGACATTTATGGTATTTGAAAAATGGATGTATGACACAATTAGCCCTGTGAATGTTCACAGGTTGTGAACGTTCACTTCAGATTCCTTTATTACCGTAGTATTAGCTACACACCTTTCACCTTGACACCAAACTTGAGGTCTGCAGTTCCACTGTCATTGCCAACTTCTAGTGCATATTCACCAGAGTCCTCGGGATCGGCATCTAAAATAATTAAATCAGGCATTTAGAGTTCAAATACTGTATGTATCCACTGCTTATTGCTAAATTGGATCTGGCATTAAGCGACCCAAATACATTGTATAGCGTTGCATTTCTGAGCTGGCTAACAAAAATGACACAAAAAGTGGGTAAGAAAGAAGATATTGAAATATACCCTTGATTTGAACGATGACATAATCGTCGAAGGGTGTCAGTTTGATCCTGTCGTGTGAGATGGGGATCTCACGTCCATTCTTCCTCAGCTTGAAGTTGAATGGTCCTGTGCCAGTGATGGGCACCTTCAGCTTCAGACACTCGCCCTTGTCCACCTCCTGGGGCCGGATGTCTTTACCAAAGCTTGGTGGAGCTATGAACAGAGAATATAAAGGGTTGTATTTCACTGTGTAGATCTACTTTAATGGAGGACTCGATAGTATGATTAATCATAACCATTGATGTCTTGCAACATCAAATCTTCTTGGAGTTCATTTCAGATTTAGGCCAGAAAGTACATGGAGTTAAACACCAAAGGTCATGCAATCTTGCTAGTATCATTTGAATTAATATTGAGTATTGAGTTGATTGTCCCTATGTTCAAGATGGCCATTGCTCTCACCTTGGACGGCTAGTTTGGCAGAGGCTGACTCGCGCCCCTTCTTGTTGCCCACCTCACAGGTGATCTCTCCAGCGTCTGCCTCGGTCAGGTCCTTGATAACCAGCTGGGCCTTGCCGGCGTCACGCAGCATGCGGTAGCGGCCTCCGGGCATGATCTCCTGGCCGTTCTTGAACCTGGAGAAGGAGGTTGTATGTGGCATGTGTTACACAGTGCTACTGGTCCATTGGTATGTAGTATTATATGAGCTTTTGTCAGGGTATGTCCCAGCTTATCCGGCAATAACTCCAAGTGTCACCGTTGATGTTATCAGGGATGCCTTGGGGCAGTAGGACTGCCACCTGGGTGCAGGAGTTCTGAACTCTGGACTGTTACTCTGGACTGTAGCGCAGGTCAAGCTTGAATCACAGAGCTGAATTTCAATACTGAGCATGTCTCGGAAGCATGCCTGTTATTAATCATGCATATTTATTAAATATATAGATCAAACGTATTCATCAAATACCATTTCACTTCAGGCTCTGGTTCTCCATCGACTTCGACCTCGAACTTTGCCTGGCCTCCTACTGGTCCGCTTGCATTTGATGGCCTCTTGTTGAAGTCTGGGGCCCTCACAACTGTAAATGGTCAAAGCAGGATTAACCAATGCAAAGCTGTATGTGTACTCATTTGTTACTTTTAGGTAAGGACTGTTCTGATGATTACTTCCCGGCATTGCCGAGCCCGGAGCCAGTTATTCAACATAAAAACGTCATATCTTAATGAAACACTTAAATGAAAAAACCTTCGTTCCCAAACACTAAACGCTCAGAGGATTAGTTCAGCGTGCGCAGAGTCTCTGTGCAAGCTGAACTAATCCTCCCTGGTAGAAATTCATCCCTGTGAAGTGTTCATCCATGTTAGGTGCCTGTGGTTCACCAAGAACCCTATGGTCACTAAAACAGCTTCATGAGCCTGTCAGGACTCACCCTTCTTGTCCTTGCAGGTGACTGGGGAGCTGCCCAGGCTGGGGTCTCCCTCTCCGGCCGGGTTGACGCCGCGCACACGGAACTCGTAGTCCTCACCCTCGGTGAGGTCGGGGACGATCATCGTGGTCCCTGGTGTAGGTACTGTGTTAACCTTCTGCCAATCGCCGCCAGGGGACTTCTTCTCCACTATGAAGCCTGTGGCACAGAAAAGTAGATGTCATATTGGAGTTGATGACAAGTTGTCAGGCTGACAATAGGTAACAATACGACATAATACGTATGGATGTGTTCAAACTATAAGTCTTACCCTTGAATTTACCACCATCGAACTTGGGTTTGGTCCAGGATATTTCAACAGAGTCCTTGGTGACGTTCTCAATATTGGGAAGACCAGGCATTCCAGGCTTGGCTGTAAAAATTAAGGGAAACAAGAAATAGTTATAGGCAATAATCATTATCATAACATACAAGCATCAGCTTTAAACCAGTATTGGAAGTCTATGGAGCTTTCTGCTAATAGGGAGGTTAAGATCAGACGTGTATGACAATATGTACGTCTAGAGCAATGCAAAGTGTGGGCCAGAAGTGGGCTGTACACGTTACAATGAGGCCAATATTGACCTCTCTATTAACATGCTTAAGTAATTAAAGACTATACTAACTGCACTTGGGCTCGGTGAGGACATCACCAGAGGTCTTGCTGGGGTCTCCCAGGCCGGCCTTGTTCTTGGCCTTGACGCGGAACTCGTAGTGTGTGTCCTTCTTGAGGCCTGTGGCAGAGAACTTGGTGTCGCGGCAGGGGTTGCGCGGGTTGATGGGCACCCACTTGTCGCTGCCCTCCTCCTTCACCTCCACCACGTAGCCCTGGATCTTGTCACCTCCGTCAGAACGAGGCCGGTCCCAGGCCAGGTCCACGCAGTCCTCTTCCACGTCCTCCACCGTGATGTTGGCCGGGGCGCCCGGGGGGTCTGCCAAACACACCCACACCATGTAAACCACAGGGCAACGGCATAATCACCACAATTTAATTTCTATAACTTAGCTCATAATTTCTCTAGTTGTTGTATCTATGTTCAATGTGCAACTGCTAAAGGGATATGGCTGGGTGTATAGCATCTACTTTCTAAATATTTGCTGACTATGGATTGCATTTCATTGTCGCATGTCCCCCAATTAGCATAGTGTAACAGTGCGTGAACGTAGCAACTATAAGACAATACTGTCAGCCTTACCGAAGGGGAATTTGGCCACGATGGGTTTGGAGGTGAGGAGGGGCTCTCCCTGTCCGTGTTCGTTGACGGCTGACACACGGAACTCGTACTTCTCTCCTGGCGTCAAATCCTCAACATCGAAAGTAGTGCCGCGCACAAATTTGCTCATGGGCGTCCATTTGCCTGTGCGCGGGTCCTTCTTCTCTACCACATAGGCAGACACGGGGCAGCCGCCATCATCCTGGTGGTGGGAGACAACAATCAATCTTTGTTCTTGCATGTCTATATATGTTAAATGATAAACTTGATATGGGTTTACAGGACATAATAACATGTTCTGCGTGTGTTGATTTTGCTAGGGGACATTTCAATTCAAATAATATGTCGGCTCGCACTGTTGCATATTTACAAATGAATAGGGTATTAGAAATTGGTCACTTTCATACCTGGACTATCAGATCCATTGCACAGTAAAATCTTTTAGATATAAACATTATAAGAGCAATTATAATATCGGATCGCTATCAGCTCCTCCAAAAGAATCTGTTTTATTCCCACACTCCACCGGTGGGACCTTGTAGGTGAAAAAGAAGCACCAGGGCTACAAAATGACACCAGTGGAGCTACTGTACTGTTCTTACCGGAGGGGGCTTCCACGACAGCCTGCAGGAGTCGGGTGTTACGTCGAACACGTCCAGTGGTCCTTCAGGGGCACCAGGCTTGTCTGCACGACCACAACACAACATATATCAAGTCAACAACTCACATAGTTTATATTGGTGGTGTTTTGTTTCTACTTTTTTTATTTTCTGGTTCTCTTTGATAATGCCTGTACATAAATTCATGAATTAAAATAGTGTCTTCAGGACTCACCAAGTACGTTGACGTTGACGTTGACAGCGTCAGAGCCCTTGTTGTTTCTCAGCGTGACCTGGTACTTGCCAGCGTCCTCCTTCTTTGCCGCTTTACATGTGAGGATTACCTCGTCATCACGCACCTCTATCTTAATCCTGTCCCCGTCCGGCCGGATCTCCTCCCCACCCTGCAGCAAAGTACACACTGGAACTGAGCACTCACATCGCAAAACTAGTTCTAAGTCAGCAGCTCGTAATTATTATCCACAGATGTGATATTTGGCGATAATTGATTACTTGGTGAGGGATTCAAGAACGTATTATACTATGGAGAGTACTGCAATTATCATGACACGTATGATATTTAGCTGAGGGCTGTGCTATACTCACGTTGAAGAAGGTGGCAGTGGGAGCAGGGAAGCCCTTGAAGGGGATCCTGATCTTGTAGGGTTCCCCAGCGTTGGCGTGTACGTTCTGGTTGTATGGGTCCAGCATACACCGTGGGGCGCCTGTCATCAGCACAAAGAGACACATGATGACACATGGACCACATAGTACTAAGGTAACAAAGATACTACCGACCATTTGTACCAGCAAACAACTTGACCCCTAATTTGATTCTCTTTCGATGTTATACACGTCAAAGATCACTATGCAGAACACTGCAGAAGACAAGGTATAATGCGAAAAAGGCGTTTCCCATGGGGCTATACGGTATATGGAACTCTAGTTCCACAAGCCATAACTTTTCTCCTTGAAAATAACTTTTTATGTCTTATATTTCTTTTAATTCTGTTCTGTGCAGAGAAGTAGAGCAAAGCGCCATAGCATAGTTTATAACATAATCGTCATGAATTGTCAGATGTAATGCTTTATGGAGCAGGTTGGCGTCACAGCGCCTGCCGTGCGGTGCAGTACGTACATGGTGGCGGCGCCGGCTTGATGGCCTCGTCCGTCTCGGCGTACTTGCCGGGGCCGGCGTCGTTGACGGCCGCTACACGGAACTCGTACTCACGGCCCTCAACCAGGCCCTTCACTGTGGCCTCTGTGTGCGGCGTCTCCGCCCCAGGCATGGCCCTACAACAACGACACGTGTCACACAACAGTTATAGCACTCACACATGGACAGCTGGAGCTGTTCGTTTCAAGCTTATTAGCTCCCGGCCGCCAGATAAGTGGTTTGTAGCAGCACTTTCCTGCACACGAGTGAACAGTCCGATGACATTGTGTAAGTAGTATACAGCACTGGTACGTTCAATCAGGTACTTTGGGACTTATGTTGTGAGTAGTATACGACATTGGTACGTTCAATCAGGCACTGTGGGACTTATATTGTAAGTAGTATACAGCATTGGTACGTTCAATCAGGCACTGTGGGGCTTATATTGTAAGTAGTATACAGCATTGGTCCGTTCAATCAGGCACTGTGGGACTTATATTGTAAGTAGTATACAGCATTGGTACGTTCAATCAGGCACTGTGGGGCTTATATTGTAAGTAGTATACAGCATTGGTACGTTCCATCAGGCACTGTGGGGCTTATATTGTAAGTAGTATACAGCATTGGTACGTTCAATCAGGCACTGTGGGACTTATATTGTAAGTAGTATACAGCATTGGTACATTTAATCAGGCATTGTGGGGCTATTTTAGATGCTTATTTTGGCCTTGAAATACGTACTTGATCCATTTATTGGTGCCCTTCTCCCTCTTCTCAATGACGTATCCGGTGACCGGACGTCCACCGTCCTTGCTTGGTGGATCCCACTTGAGGGTAATAGAGTCCTCGGTGGTACCCTTACACTCAGGAACACCCGGTGCACTAGGAGGATCTGCAGAGATTTTGTTATTTACAGTATGAATTATTTCCTCTTATTTTTCTTTACAATATTGAATGGGGAAACAGAGTGCTACTATAGAGGCCTATTGCTCAACTGATTAGTTTGAGTCCATGTCAGTTTAGCGAAGTGTGTCTGAGACGTGCAGACTGTGTGAGGCGTGTTCTCTGTAACTGACAACATAAACCAGTATTATATTTTCAACTTACAAAGATCTTATGGCATATGCATCTTGATGTGGGGTGGTATCTTTTGTACTAGTGGCCCAGATCTGAATACTGGTTCTGTACCAGGATATAACAGGCTCAGTCACCATGTACATTGTAACATGCTGATTGCCGTGAAGCAGCACTACATGAATGAAGCCTACAGTATGAGCAGCTTACCGAAGGGATGTTTGGCCTTGATGGGTTCTGTAGTCATGAGTGGCTCACTCTCTCCATGCTCGTTCACAGCCATCACCCTGAACTCGTACTCAGTTCCCTCTTCCAGGTTCCTGGCGGTGGCTTCACACCCCTTGATGATCCCGGGGCACTTGCTCCAGCGTCCGCTGCCCTTTGGCTTCTTCTCCAGGATGTAGCGCTGCACGCGGGCTCCACCATTGTCTTTGGGTGGCTTCCACTCCAGGGTGATGGCCTCGGCCTCCACCTCAACCGCCTCCAGGGGCCCCACGGGCGGGGAAGGCTTGTCTACAAGTGGTATAGTCATACTAGTGTTAGGCTGTGTAATGATAACCAGCTGGTAACATGAACAAACTCATACAGTAATGTGGCCGAAATTTGGCATAGCCTATGAACGGTTGTATTATGCTCCCCCTTCCCTGCTCCGCGTGGTTTACAGGGGACTTTAAAGCAATACAGACATGACTGAAGTCCCTTCCTATCTATTCTACAAAGGTCTCATAAGTTGAAGCATTCTGACAGAAGGTCCGTTTACAAATGGAACATGACAACATCAGATTGAGATAAAAACCCGGTTCATTTTACCTTAGTTTCTGGTTCATGAAAAGCAACCAGTTCCACTGAATTTGATAGATTGATTGTAATATCATATGTAAGTGACCGTCTAGAATGTAGCCTCATGTGCCACCTAACTGTACAATAATGATTTTCTCACCGAGGACCTCGACGTTGATCTTGCCCTCCACAGTACCAGAGGGGTTGGTGATTTTGATGACGTACTCCCCGGTGTCCTCCCGGGCTGCTCTAGGGGTGAGCAGGTTAGCCTTGTCAGGGGTTGTCTGCAGGGGACCGAAAACAAGAACCTTGTTATATGCCATATGGTATCCTTTACTAATTGATGCGTATATGCTTTGTGAACGACTTTTGGATAGATTATTCCAAGCAATTGCCACAATGTGAGGCGATGATTGATTTTATTAATTTCAAGACAGTTGATTGCTCAACTGCAACTACAGGAGGATGAGTCTCCTGGTTCATGCCTCTATCTCTCCCCAAAATATCACCTGAAGGTGATACTTACGTCGATGGATGTCCTTGGTCCCTTGTCCACAGGCTTGCCGTCCTTAAACCACTGCACGGTGGGTGGTGGGTGGCCAGTGATGGGGACATTCAGCTTCAGGTCCTGACCTCCCTTCAAGGTTACGTTCCTCAGACCGGCAAGGTCAATGGTTGGTGCCTCTATTAACATGAAATGTTATACCCTGGTTAAAAGTTAATAACCAATTAATATTGAGGCCAAACAGATTGAGGTAAAGATAAATCTATTTCCTTAAACAGTTTTTAGATTGTTTTGAAATATTGCATATGGTTATTAGAGACATAATGAAGCAGCACACACCTGGTTGCTTCTCAACACGGATCATGCCAGTGGGCCTGGATGGGTTGCCTGGTCCGGCAGCATTGACTGCCCTCACCCTGAACTCCAGCTCAGTTCCCTCCTTGAGTTTAGGCACCACACACTTCAGGTCCTTGACAGGCTCAGGAAGGGCCTCAGTCCAGTCGCTGGCACCTTTAGGCTTACTCTCTACAATGTAGCCCAGAATCTTGCCGCCACCATCATCAGCAGGCTTCTCCCAAGCAAGAGCTACTGAATTTGCTGTGATCTCCTCGATTTTGGGAACAGGTGGGGGTCCGGCAGCGACTTATAGAGTAAAAATTTCAATTCAGTTAAAATGGATATTTAGCATGGCAAGAGTATTAAAGCAGCTGTAAAATATATGAGATTAAATTTTTTAAATGATTGAATCATCTTCATACATAATATATTCCAAATTGGATTAATCAGGATTTTGATTGTCTCGGATTTGATATGCTGGTATATCTTTTACTACCTCAATTAAGAAGACGACTTACAGACTGGGTCGCGCACAGTGTGCGGGTCTGTCGACATGGACGGTTTTCCAGGTCCAGCGTCGTTAACTGCCATAACTCTGAACTCGTACACAGATCCCTCGTTGAGGCCGGTCACGCAGAAGTTAGTGTTATCCACGGGGAAGCTGTTACACTTCTGCCAACTGCCCTTTCCACGAGACTTCTTTTGAATCTCATAACCTGAAACATCCTTAGACTCAATAGTGTATCCTGGAAGAGAAAGGGAAGATCTCAAAGTTAGTGATAATTAATGTGAGGCAAGCATACAGAGGTCAGGGAAGGAGTGTAGATGGGAATTAAGGTATCGACAGGAGTCAAATTCAGCAGCTTGATCCGCTGTGCTAGCTGAAATTGAAATTTGGAATTCTGGATGTCGTTCGATTTAAGGCAACTTTCCCAACTTCAATTATGTGAAACTAAAAGTAATATTCACAAAGTGTGTGAATACCAAACGTCATTATGCAGAACGTTGGTGATTAGCTTATGTCAGAGGCGACTTAGATTTGAAATTTGCACTTGCAATAGGATTAAAAGCATTAGGCTTAGACAAAATTAGCATATATGATGTATATAAAGTATTGGGCTTGGGGTTGGTAAGGAGAAATAACGTGTCTTACATGGATCCTGGCCTTGCAGTTTACGGATGTAGTGTTAATCAATTGGTTGTGGGAACAATCCAAAAATTTGCATATATCAAACTTGTTTTTTCAGGTAGGGAAACGGATTTGGTTTGTATGAGAGTGATTAGCATTGGAGACATGATATTCTATGTGCTCTGGTGCAATGGATGATACGTGGATGCTTTCTTTTGGTGCCTCCCAAATGAGGTAGACATGTGAATTGCACCCATTCAAACTTATGTTTCTAGCGTGCAAGAAATAGTATGTATACGCTAAACATACACGGGCTGCTCGCAATGTACATAGCAAGCCCAGGCACAGACCACATTATGTAAAATGTATTATGATCTATAGGATTCCTCCAAGTTTTCTGGCAAGATAAGCAATACAATTTCTAAAATTGAAAAAAAACTATGTATTGCGCATCTCATTAAATTGCAGTCCAAATACCCAGCAATTGTAAAAAGCATGTACATGTACAATTAAGAAGCCAGCAACTGCCACTGAAGACTTCTGAAGTGTAACAACGGCTACGTTCTAGAAGAGACTACAAAGCAGATCTATGATGTGCACCAATATTGTGCAAGAAAACCTCAGACATACAAGTGCAAAGGGCACAACTCGCGAGATGCAATTACCGAATGCCCATGGAATGTAGTGAGGATTTACCTTGACAGAAAGGGCATCCAGGGAATAAACCATTGGCTTCATTGTTGTCGTATTTACTCAATATGAAAAAAGTGAACTCATTTACAATATGCACCATGTGATGTTGGTTCCATGCTTCTTGCATTAAGTGATTTATGACTGCCTTTAGTTGTATGGACGACTGTTATGTGAGAAGCTAATGTAAATTTGGCTCAACTACCTTTAAAATGTGTTTGCATCGGTTCCACTACTTGATTTAAATTTAGAATTAGAGATTATGCCAAGAAAGTTTGACGACATTGCTTGGAGTAACCTTGATGAGTATGGCCCGAAACCTAGTTTGGGATAGTGTAGTACCCGTAGGTTTTGAATCGTTAGACAACGTTTATGCGGGTAAGTCATATCGGATGTGTTTAGTTCCGATTTAACCTCACAGAGAAGAGAAGAATGTCCAATCAAAAACAGTGTTCATGAGCTGTTGTGTTGCCAGTGGTGGGGGGACCTGAACGTTACATGTATACTAGTTATGGTTTACTTATAGTATTTTGTTGGGTCCTAAAAACTCCATATTGTGATTTGACATTCTTCTCTAATATATTAAAGGTATAAATCACACTTGGTGGGGATAGGTCATATTAACCATCACACTTCTATGTGACTATTAATATTATCAGATATGGTGGTACTGACAGCTTTAGATAGTCCTGCATGGCAGCGGAGTGGGTAATTTGGTGACAAAATCAAATTGCATAGGGGTAAGAAGAAAAGGCTTTGGGTAAAGGGGCAGAGGGATATTGTATCAGATGCAATTCCTTCACGCCATAGCAACGACCTTGATGGTCCACCACACGTGTAGGTCATTACGTCAAGGGCAAGTACAATGCTAGAGAAACATAGCTCACAGTTGATACCTACCATGTCTTCATGAATGTTATGCAGCAATTAATCATTTCCTTTATATACTTCGGGTATATAATATATTTACACTTGTATAAAGACAGTTAATTTACCAGCTAGGAAATTGAATTGGTCGGTTTTAACTGTATTCTATTCGTATTAAATAATATCAACATTTTACTTGATATGTTTATGAATGCTGATTTTTATACTTTAGAGGTCATGGCGTTTTCCCATACGTTTTCGGCCACATACATGTAATTCATCAATTCAATATGTGGACAGCTTTCTCGTGAGTTACAAGAGACATTTCTTAATTTGAATTCTTGAGCTTTTTGACCATGACAATCATTTCCGTTCTCTTTGGAAAATCCTTGTTCGTGATTTTTAATAATCATGTATATCCTGTGTTATATGACTTATCCAAATTCACCCCAGACAGGAAGGGTCACATGCATTTTTTCCCAGAGACATATTTAAAATGCAATAGTCGCCAAGCGTCACTTCTTTTTTTTTCAGATGGGAGAAAAATGTACGCGAGGGTGGCCTGAGAAAATGTGGTTATATTCTTCAGATTTGCCCCAGTGTTGAATGCTCTATTCCTGTTTGCCGTTTAGAGGGAAGTCTTTGCCTGCACGAATACTCTCTATTAGGTACAAATTTCTCATGTTACTCGAGACTCAGTCTAAGTGATGTGAGACTGTGTCAAGGTGTGAATGTCCCTTTGAAGTATGTTACTGACCTTTGATAGGGTTTCCTCCATCAGTGTCAGGCTTCTTCCAGGTCAAGGTCACAGAGCTACGGTCGAACTTGTCAATCTTAAAGCTCTTAGGCTCCGATGGGGCATCTAGGTGTTTGAGAAGGAAAAAATATGTTACATATGATATTAGAATCACTAGATAACTCTGTTTCTACCGCTTTATGAATAAATGATAGATAACCATATTAAACCAATTTAATCCAAGATCTCTCTCAATCGCTATATGCCCAAAACAAAGTGTACTCAGAAAAAGCCACTTTAAATGGGCACGATAAGCTGCTAGTCTACTGTTATAACTGAACATACCAAAGGGGTTCTTGGCCAAGGTGGCTTTGTCAGTGACAGCTGGGTCGCTGGTGCCGTAGATGTTCTGAGCCTTCACACGGAAGTTGTACTTCTTGCCCTTCTCCAGGTCTTTAATTGCGCACTTGTTGTCGTTAACGATAACAGGAACCTTCTCCCAGAAGGAGGAGCCCTCTTCACATCTCTCCACGAGGTAGTCTACGGGAGATAGGAAAGCTCACTTGTAGAACACACTGATGGGACAATCAGGATATTGCTGTATTACCTAATGTATTGCATGGGAAATATATCTGTGGTGTTATATTAAATGGTCCGAATCTATCATTGGATAATAGTTCTCAGCCAGAGCAGGGTAATTGGCTGAAAAGTGGAGGTTTACCTGAGATCTCGCCACCTCCATCATCAGCGGGAGGGGTCCAGGACAGAACACATCTGTCGGCGAACACCTCACTCGTCTTCACATCAGTCGGCGGCTCTGGTTTGTCTGTAATACACATGTACTAAGTATAACATTCATATTCACAATAATTTTCCTTCAGAGGGTTTCTTTAGAAAACATAATCGCAGGAACAGTTCATTGACTGTCAATTCAAAATGCAGATTATTTATCAGATATGATGAACTGGATTCTTACAATATCAATTGTATTTTTTTAAGTCGTTTACATTTAGTTTGGTGACCTTACCGAGTACAGTGACCTTGATTTCACCCTCGTCCTCTCCGAATTCGTTCTTGAGTTTGATCTTGTACTTGCCCGTGTCTGACCGTTTGGCCACTGGGATAGCCAAACCTGTGTTCTCGTCAGTTGTCTCTTGTTGGCACTGGAGAGGATTAAGCAGAGACTATTACTATAAAGTGCACCAACGCCCCACAAATGACAAGGGTATAACTATCAATTCATCACGAGCTGTTACTCTACTGCCATATTGTGATTGACAGATATTAGTCTATTACAGATTATTTCGTTGTCCCCGAAACACTATTCAGCATCTTCTAGGGTCACATACAAACATATATTAGTCCAATTACTATAGTGTATCCATCAGCAACAGTTTATTTTTAAGAACTGGTTGTCACATACCCTGCTAGAAACAGGCACGTCCTTGCCGTCCTTGGTCCAGGAGGCCAGAGGGGTGGGGGAGCCGACAATGGGAATGTCGATCTTGAGGGGTTCTCCAGCACGGACGCGGATCTCCCGACCTCCAATCAAATTGTCCAGGTCCATCTTGGGAGCCTCTGTTCAAGGCGTAATGCATTCCACAATTAGACAGGTTCATATAGGGAACTACACTGGCTGACACATAGGGATATACACTGGCTGATATTTATAGGGATCTATACACTGGCAGATATAGGGATCTACACTGGCAGATATAGGGATCTACACTGGCAGATATAGGGATCTACACTGGCAGATATAGGGATCTACACTGGCAGATATAGGGATCTACACTGGCAGATATAGGGATCTACACTGGCAGATATAGGGATCTACACTGACTGATATATAGGGATCTTCACTGGCTGATATTTATAGGGATTCATACACTGGCTGATATAGGAATATACACTGGGGGCTGATATATATAGGGATCTACACTGGATACTTACTGTCCGACTTAGAGATGGGTGAGAATAATGCTACTGGACTGCTGATCGTGAAGATGGCTGTCAATCATTATGATATCTTAGGCCTTTGCCCCTGATAAAAGGCATTCTAAGTTTAGTGCCAAACCAGAACAGTGATATGATTATTCAAAAAGTAGACGTATAAGGATGCTCATATCCCAGTCATACATAATGACAGACGGCGACTCACCCTTGAGTGGCTTGGCCTTGATTGGCGCTGAGCAGTCTGAGGAGTCTGACTCTCCACCATCGTTGATGGCAGCCACACGGTACTCGTACTCCTTCATGGGTTGTACCTTCTCGTCCTTGAACTCGGTGCCCTGTCAAGGGGAAGACGGCAACGTCAATGATACATGCACTGCCCATAGTAGTTTCGGGTTATTAATTAAACGTTTCCATATATCTCAATAGGATTATCAAGTAGCTATTAAAATACAACCGTGAGACATATTGAAAAGCTGTCTGGTGGGCTATGTTGCTGAAATGAAAAGTTATGAACGCGCAGTACTGATAATTAGATTGCATGTCAGAGAGAGTTTGATGATTCTCAGTTTTATTGAATTGCAGAGCTTGAATTGGCAAATGGTTTAGAGCGGCCTTGTCCCTCACCTGCACTGGTTCCTTGTTAATCTTGTTCCACCTGCCGGTGCGCGGGTCCTTGCGCTCAATGTTGTAGCCCTTGATGGGAGCTCCGCCGTCCTTGGTGGGTGGCGTCCATTTAATAGTGATCTGCTTCTTATCGCTGTCGGCCACTTCTGGTTTGCCAGGCTTGCCGGGACGGTCTGCAAAGTTACCACAAGTGTGGTTAGGTCCAACACCAATGTACTTGGATAGTACTCACAGACGAATCTCGTTATTTAGAAAGGAACTCTATTAGAGAATATGTACGGATATTGTCGACATCAGATAGACAGATATTTTGTAATGATAATTATCTACTAAATATGACAATAAATTCCAAATAAAGAATGTTGCCTTTTCGTGGAGTAGGCTGTTGTTGGATTAGATTCTATTGATGAGAACAACAGTTTACTCAATCCTATAAGGGTACATACCATACGGGTTCTTTGCCAATGTGGTTGTCTCAGTTTCCAGAGACTCAGAGGCCCCGTGCTTGTTCTCTGCAGTAACGCGGAACTTGTACTTCTCTCCCTCCTTTAGTTTGGGTACCATGAAGGACTTGGCGTCCTTAGGTACCATGCTGGACACCCTCTCCCACCGGCCGTCCTTGGCGTTCTGCTTCTCTATCGTGTAGCCACTGTCGGTCATATGGAATGAGAAGTAGAGGATTCATTTTTATATACTGGCTTTCTTAGTTACATATTTTCCTATAAAAATCCTTCATCGTGTATTAATAGCAGGTAAATAAAAAAAAGTTACCTCCCAATCAGGAGCAGGGGGTCCAGAGATGGCGGGAATTTCAACCCCCCATATAAGGTGGACCAACATCAGAGTGACATCAGAATACGTGGTCGTGTTGCATCTGTGAGTACCGCCTCGTCTACACCATAGTAGTTATATATTTCCAAATAACACATGCATGGGAAATCCTCTGACACCAGACTCCTTTACAGACCATGTCCTATAGAGACAAATGTACAGCATCGTGTTGAGTAACAAAGAGAGGTGGAGACTCACGTGATTTCGTTGCCTCCATCGTCCTCTGGTGGCACCCATGACAGCAGACAGCGGTCCTTGAAGACGTCTGCCACCTCCAGGGGGCCTCCAGGGCGGGACGGGGGACCTGCAACAGGCACACACACATCAGAGACAGCCGTAGGGGAACGTCGAAAACAGAGAGATACTCAGATCGTCCATCGACACAAGCTAGGCAAATACTGGTATTTGTATACTTATTTTCGCCACATTATTTATTACGATGAACCCCAAATGGATTCTATATGAGGCACATATAGTAACGTACCCAGTACTACGACATCGATGTCAGCTGAGTCCTCTCCGTGCTCGTTCTTGACGGTGATGGTGTAGATGCCGGTGTCCTTCCTGACCGTCTCCTTGTACTTAAACTCGGAGTGGTACTGGGCCGTGTGCACGTCAATGTTGGGGCCTGTCAGCTCCTGTAAGTGGTGCAGTCCCACACAGTGAATGGAGGCTCATCTTCTCATAAACTGTGAGTGGTGTGTATGTGTGTAAAGCTAATCACATTGTGTGTGCAGTGTGGGTAGATAAAACAGATGCAAACAGATGCAGATTGATTTCCATATTGTTTCGAGTGATTTCCATAGCCAAAATCAGCTAGGAATGACACGCAAACAATGATTCCATTTATATCTGTTCATATTATCTTAAAATGTTGCACTATGTTTTTACGTGTCTAGATGCAAAAAGATCTTGATAGAATCTGCTTTACAAAACAGAGAGAGGAAAAGTCTACAAAATGAGCAAAATTAGGGCAGGCTGTCTGGATTATAAGCTGTATAAGACTGGAGGGGATTAGGTACAGGTGTACAATACCTGCATACTATATTAAAACCAAAATGTTATTTTCGATATAACAATATTATCATGTCTAAAATGGTGTTCATCAAAAATATAACAGTCACCGTCATGTGATTTCCAAGTTTTAAAATGAAAACGTCCAGAAGCAAAATTTCCTGAGATGGATTAGCAAAGTTGGGAGGGATCATATCAACCGTTAATGTTGAATTAACAAGGGGAAGCTAGGATAAAGTCCTCGGTAGTTGATCATACTTCAAGTGAAATACTAATGGCTGCTTCTATTTTCATAATCATATTATATTGTTGATGTGTGTGACTATATCATGTGTGAAGTGGACAATATAACTATGATTAACGACCACATATAACAATAACAGAAAACGTGAAAGGTAACACAAATAGAACAAACAAAATATTATTAGTATAACATAATTAGACTAATAACATATGGATATATGATAAATAACAATAGACGAAGAAGGGATCAGGGAGTGGCTTTGATGATACCATTTTTGTTCAGCTCTGCCTGATGCCTGCTTCTAGAGGGTTTAGCTCTATAATCTACATAATTATGTCAGTCCTGTCAGTCATAATTAAGTATATGCGACCTTACCATGTTCTTATCATTGGGTATGTGCTTGTGTAGGAGATCCTACCATTCCCAATGTATCTATGTATCTAAGATTACACATGCCATTACTATATCTCAAAGCCAATGTGTCCATTGTTGTCAGATGTCTGTCATTCAGTTAGTCAGTAGTCAAGAACAAAATTAAATAATATTTCTACTCGTCATGAGAAGTAGTCAAAGTTGCCGGCAGAGGTAGCTTTAAGCGGTGCTGGCAACTTTGGCCTACTGTCCCCACCTGCCCAGCTAGTACTGCAACGGCTTTGCCGATAGTTCCCCGGGTAGGTTCCTCCTTCATGGGCTGAAAGAGGAGCAATGGTAACACAGTGTAGTCAGAGACCCCTGTTGCAAGTGCTCAAACCTTGTCCAATCGTATGTTGCAGTTTTGGCTACATTAAGCTCTTATGAGGGTGGAAGGTACACTGCCCATGGTAAAACGCAATAGGACAGTGTAACAGAAATATTAAAAGTCATGGTTGAGATGATTGAGCTTAAGGATGTGATTGTCCTTCTGATTGGGAGATGGAATTTCCTTTCATTTTCCCACAACTTAGGATAAGACAAGGTATAAGCTAGTTAGACCACCTCCACTGCGCATTCCTAGTCTGTGATGTTGAAGCAAAACTGAACAGAGGATGACGGAAAAATAATCAGTGGTGCTGGAAAACAAAATATAAAGCAAAATGTCAAAACAAAAAATCGATTCCATCCGATTTTTTGAAGTGTAAGAAAGGCACTCTGATGTGCTGGAAAAGAATCAAGGAAGGATATATTCTAAAATATTTTGGCACTCCTGGCATTTAGAGGTGCAAAATATCTTCAAGGCAAAACTGTCAAACCTATATGAGAATGGGTTTTCCGGGTTCATGTAGTTGGGGTTGTAAAATTAAGGACACAGGTTTGTGGTTTTCGGATTCATATAGTTGGGATTTTGATTATAAGGACGTAGGTTTGTGGTGTATTAATGGTAGTTTTCTATGAATATGACTTGTATATATGTTATGTTATTGATAACATTCCATGTAGTAATAACAATACTATGAACTCAAAATTGTTAAATTATAAAAATTGACGAAGGTTTGAATATTTTAATGGCAAAATGCAGAGTTCTAAAAACTATTTGAAATGCTAATACTAGTAAGCAAATTCAATGTTGCAACATAAATATTCATCAGTTTTCCAAAAAGAGATCAAAGTTGATCATTCAAAATATAATATAGTAACTACACTATATAGATGTTGGTAATTTACTTGTTCTTGATACCAGCTCTACATGACAAAAACAACAAATACATGCAGTTCTAAAGTATTGGTCTAAATATATATTCTAAATGCATTTACATAGAAAATGTGTAGAGCGGAATTAAACACGACGGGAGTGGAGCTTTAGATGAGCACATCAATAAATATCATGAACATAAGATAATAATATCAATTGTTCCAATAACAAAAACGTCACCAGTACTGGTCCATAATGAGCACAGCAGACTGGACACTGGACTGAATAGGCTGACAAAGGCAGGGAATCGGGTTTGTTGGAATAGAAATAAGATGAAAGAAGTACCAGAAGGATACTGCTCAATAGACAAGCAGTACCATTGTAAACGCAAAGGTCACAGATAGATGGCTGTAAAGGGAGTTTGTTCAGAAGCTGTAGCTGTACATGGGGGCTGTATACTGAAAGCCTAGGTGTACTCCTACCTTCTTGTTCTTGGTCCAGGTGGCGTTAGGCATGGGTTCACCCATGAACTTAACGTCAATAAGAATGGTCTGGCCACGCTTATACTGAATGCTTTCGGTATAGCTGTCTTTCATGATCCTGGGCTTGACTGTCGGAAAAGGAAATATTATATATCAATGGTTATTGGGTAATTGGGTGACTGAATATTACTCCAATGTAATGCCAGTCTTTTGCACCCTACTATTATCGTTATGAACTTATTTCGATATATGACCATCATTCTTTGATTATTATGAATTGTGTAACAATACGATAGAGAGCATGCACTAGATCAAAAATGGCCAGTTTACCTTTGGGTAGAATCTAATTAATGGTCTTTGCTTACCTTACACCACGGTCTGCTGTAGGTAATATACACAAACCATGGGATACATATGATAAATGATATAGCTTCTCTGCCATGAACGGTGACAAAACGATAGGGCATTTACAAATCTATCAAATAGAATCCTGAGATTATGGTGCTATTAAATGATGATAATAATGGATTCACTGGTTAGGCACAGGGCTTACACCATAGCATTGTGTAGGTCTATGTGCTTACGCTTTCTGATCTTGGTAAGGCAGGGTACGCTGGTCTCAGAGGCTTCTCCCGGCCCGGCAGCATTGAGTGGGACGACACGGAACTCGTACTCCTTACCCGTCTCTAGGTCAGGGACATCTACCTCGTTGTCATCAGGGGACACTTGGCCAACCTAGAACATAATATGTTTAATTGTTGATGTCAAATACATCTAGGTTATGTTTGGAGTTAGATGACCCTAAATACATATTGGAAAAAGTACCTATTGTGCAACTAGTTTCTCACACCCAATCGATGTAGACAAGGGACCCGATCGAGACTATATACTTGGCATGGCCAGACATGCATGTACGTTATTTTTAGAAATCATAGCGCAGCATATTAATCAGTTTTGAGATTTAAATGTTTCCTCGAGATCCTGTCTTACATGTGTACAAGTGCAGTCCATTAATGTCAAACAAAAATCAAGACTGGATTCGGACATTAGGTATTTTCAAGTCTCAAATCTCTTGCAGTGCGACAGTGATTTAACTCATATTCCGTAACTGTAATAGTTGGAAAATGAGACTTTGCTACAAACCTTTGTCCAGTCCCCAAACTTGGGCTTCTTCTCAACGACATAACTAGTGATTGGGGATCCTCCATCCCTCTTGGGTGGAGTCCATTTCAGGGACACACGATCCTTGTCGAAGTCGGTAACCTCCGGCTTGCCAGGTTTGCTTGGTGCATCTAAGAAAGTGAGGCAATTCATGAGTAACTACTTATAAAATGCTTCTGTACTTAATGGCCACCGTCAATTGGGCTCTAATCGGCCGACGTTATATAGGAAATGCATGGGCTCAATCGGCCGAAGTTCCCCAGTGGATGGTGGGCATGATTATGATCATGTTTCTTACTATGGTATAGAATTTCTCTCTTTATCTGTGTAGAACAGCCCACTATAACATTGCCACCACTTTCGTTAACTGTCCCCTTAGGCTTTCCTCATTACATAACATCAACTCATGTCCTCATAATTATGTAGTGGTCCAGCGAAAATGGATATTTGGTTTCACCAGGGTTTGAACCTGGGACCTCCCGCATCCGGAGTGAGCGTCATAACCACTTGACCACGAAACCTTGCCTGCCATTCTCGCCTTACACATACATCTGGATTGGTAGGTATGAGGGGGAACAGTGATTACCCTAGGTGGCTAAGCCAGGGCACAGGGACAGATGTGGGCTCGATCTGTTCCCCTACACTACTCCCATCCAGCTTCAACTATCCCAACCGGCTACCCAACCGGTGGTAACCATGGACATACCTGGCACTTAGTTGTGGGATCCTGTGTCACTAGCCCTACTAGCGCTTTCCCGCCTCATGCGTACTCGCCCTTTTTTACCAGCTCGCTAGATGACTGCGCCACTCTAGCTTTCACTACTGCGCCACGTCGGACCCACAACCAGCCACCAGGTGTTGAAGCATACCCAATCGTATCATACCGTACCTATCCAGTCCAGCCAACATATTCCCAGGCACAGGGAAGGCTGGTGAAACCACCAGTGTAGCAAAAATGGATATTTGGTTTCACCAGGGTTTGAACCTGGGACCTCCTGCATCCGGAGTGAGCGTCATAACCACTTTACCACTAAACCTTGCCTGCCATTCTCGCCTTACACATACATCTGGATTGGTAGGTATGAGGGGGAACAGTGATTACCCTAGGTGGCTAAGCCAGGGCACAGGGACAGATGTGGGCTCGATCTGTTCCCCTACAATTACATGAATCTATTGAGATGGTCTCTCGTGAATATCTATCGTTTCTCTTTCTTCTCTTACCAAAGGGATCCTTCGCCAAGGTGTCCTTGTCGGTGACGAGTGGCTCACTGGGCCCCTCTTTGTTGACAGCCCTAACTCTGAACTTGAAGAGTTTGCCTGGATCCAGTCCTGGAACACCACACTGGGTGTCACCTGTGACCTTGCCTACTTCCTGCCAGGTGCCCTTCTTGACGTCCATCTTCTCCACGATGTAGTGTTCAATAGGCAGCCCGCCGTCATCCTTGGGCTCCTTCCACTTGAGGTGGCAGCGGTCCTTGTACACGCCACTCACCTCCAGCGGTCCCAGGGGCACCGTGGGCTTGTCTGAGGAATAGGGGAGAACATTGGGAATCCTGTTTAATAATTTAGTATAATAGTTAGATTAAGGACCTTTAGATAAGGAATCAGTGCTGCTGACTGCCGGGTGGTTATCAATGATTGTGATTTGTCATTTAACACAGTTTGATGCAATAACCCTTAACCTCTTTCAGTTGCTGTACTTAGGCCTTCTTATACTGTTTTTCACCTAGTTTGAAGTTGCACTTACCGATAACCTTAATGGTAATAGGAACAGTCTCTTTTCCAGTATCGTTCTCCAGTTCCATCACGTATTCACCCTCATCCTTACGCTCAATGTTCTTCAGCTTGATCTTGCAGAAATCTGGGGTCTGTTCTACATTGGAGTCAAACGGCTCCCCGTTCCTCGTCCATTTCATCCGGGGCATGGGGCTCCCTGAAGACAAGAGCAAAGTAGACAGTAGTCACTTCGTTCTTTGTTGAGATCACCCCTAAAGTGTTCACTACTAGAATCAGCTATGACAAGTGGTTGTGTATCTAAGTGATGCAGACAGTGAATAGTGATGCTCTGTTCAGCCTTGTACTGACAGCTTCTTATCGTGGTTGTTAATATGATTACTTGTGTTACTGATAAGGTGACATGACATATGGTTTGGTGTGAGTAACATAGATATTATACAAATTCAGCGCATCATAATAGTTTATATACAATGTATATTAACACTGTGTTCAGTTGTGAAATTCGGTGCATTACACCCTATGTTGAATGGTTGTGTATGTAGATATACTAGAGATAACACATAGTGAGCAATCGGAGGAGCTAGCACAGAGGTGACCCCCTCACTGAAATAGGGCCGTAAAGAAAGCAGAGAGATAGGTGATCTTAGATGTTTACAGTCAAAGAAGAATCTACAGATAAGCTTTGACATTCAAATGAATAACATGCAGTGCTCTATATTAACATGATAGTTCTTTTCGTAGTGATGCAATGAGAAGGGAATATCTTGACATTTGCTTAGAAATCAATCAGCCTTCATCGTCGTCTTCTTCCTCATTACAGAGATGCTGCACTAGAAATATCAAGTCTGCAAAAGCCTCGAGCGAAAATTGACTCTTCAGACTTTAACCCTAATAAAGCATACATTTTGTTCAAAATTGGTTTTAACAAAACGAATGCATGCAAAGCAAACGTATTTTTTTCGGCATGAAAATTGCGGTAAACAAAACGTGAATATATCAAAGTAGTTTTCTTAGAATTTAGATGTAACAAAGCAAAGCAACTTATCACTTATACATATGATAAATGATATGGCAAAACATTTGTATCTTTATGATTCAAAAAATCATAAAGAATGAAAGTTTTCTCAGAAAAAAGGTCTGCATCTGTACATTTGGTGTAAAGTCTGATAACAAACTGAGACTACACCATTGCAAGAGCGTCCTCTAAAATAACATATAACAGTTGTTTTGTGGGATGAGATGAGGCATTCGTGATTAGAAGGAGTGCTTTAAGGCTGTCAGCTACAAGGACGTTGTACTGATTCAGTCGGCAGGGCTACACCACCAGGTGGCGTATCAATGAGTACCATTTTCTTTCCGGGTCCTATGATCTTAAAGTAATCGGGCGATGATGGCATAGACATCTATACTAAGGCATATATGCATCATCTTTCTACTTTATCGGCATCATGTGTTAGCATGACCTCCTACATCTAATCGAAATGGAAGATAGACATTCTAGGATACAGTTGGCCATTTACACAAATAATCCAGCAAAAATGTATGCCGTGAGCCATGAACTATTTGATTAGTTTGTTTTACTTTTATCATTTACCAAGTGATACATTGGCATAATCTCGGGTACAATGATAATTATCATAGAGGTCTAAGATTCCGAAACGTGACACACAACCGAAAGCAAGAAATCTGATAATTGACTACCCATAGATGTGTTTACATTCTACGTGTATCTATTAGATATGTCTATCTTCCCAGTCGCAGTCCCATAGCACGAGTTGCAATTTTGGGTGTATATCTGTGAAATGACATATTCCCCTCCCACTTCGGAATCCAATTTGAGTGCCTATAGAGAGGGGACAACTACCAGAAAGGCTTCAGAGAAATGCGGGAGTATAGATTTGATATGCGTGCGAATGTTAAAGCTTGGTGCAATAGATTTACACATAGCTAGTTGAAAATAACTATACAGTACAGATTACGAATACCTCTTAAGGGGTTTATCAATACTAATAAGGGGCAGGGTAATTTTAAGCCTGAAAAACAAGCGAACCCAATGATTTTTGTTGTGGACAACACAGAACGTAACTCAATAAAATGCAACTCATCTTGTGGAGTACTGAGTACTGAGTGCAGTAAAGCAAAAGAACGATAATGAAAATAATCATGTTGATGAGTGTATTGATGAGTTATGATGATGGAAACACAAATTAAGGCCAGTATTGTTCTTACATAAAATGGGTTGGCTAGATAGAGTGATTAGTCGTTGGATCTATAAGGTGGTTGTATATATTTGAGGGCAGGTTGCCCTGAGTCCAAAGGCACCTGGCTACAAGCTTCATTTTTACCAAGACAACAAATATGTACAGCCATGATCTCTTTCTGCATTTGTAGAACTACATATTTCCAACTGTGATATATTCAAGATGATATTGCCAGACGACTTTCTGGCTTACTGAGTTATTTCGAAATCACACGATTAAAACAGATATGAATAAGGCTGATATTTATTTGTTGCCATGGCAACAATCTACCCTGCTTCTAGGTGGGTTGAACCCGTGGCATTCTGCTTTACCCTCTTGTAACTCCTCCGGATCTCGGATAGGTTGTGGTCGTGGAATGTGTGATCCTGTGACAACGCAAGAATCGGAGAGACAATGACAAGGAACAAACCTCCGAGCACAACAAACAAGCCAAAGAAAACTTATTACCATTCTTCAATCACACACAAACATCGGTAACGCTGATGGCTGTCACACTGTGTCCAAGGATTCTGTCTTTTGGATTTCATACTACTATAAGATATTTTGTAGTAAAATATTTTCTAGCATTTATCCGCGATGATAAACTAGTATAGTGTTTCTCCCTGGGACAAAGTGCGGCATGGGGGTGGAGGTCAAGTCCATGTCAAGGACAACCTAAAGGGCAACCTGAAATATTCGACATTGGGGGGAGAAAGGTGCAGGTGCAGTTTGACAAGGTGTTAATCATGGGGTCCCTATTATCATACGTCTGTTACGGAATCCGAGAGCCAGAAGTGATTGAAATTTCCTTCTTGATAGTCAGTTATGGATATGATATAATACATATGGCTTAGATAAACAAATTCATGTGCAAAAATTAACTATGTTTTAGGTTCATACATCTTTTTCTAAATTAACACATATAAAGTCTAAAATCAACATTTCACCTAGATTTCAAGTTATCAAAAGTATAATGATCTACTCGGTTGATGGTGCATTTAAAGAATCGTCCTAAGCCAGTTATTTATCATATCGATATAGGAATAACGTCATATGATCCCCACAGTAGTGGCGGCTACCCCGAATACAGATAAGAGCAGGGGATGATAAACTGACTACATGCCTCTTTGAATGACACGCTAAGACACTGGCGTTCTTTATGTTTACTCATTATAAATAAATTATTTGATGAAATATCACAGACTAAATGTATAAATTGCATTATCATTGTTTAAATTATGATATCCTTTTGTAAACCGTCATATGGAAAGAGACAACAGGGACATCACTCGATACAATTATCTTTTTACTTGACAATAATGCACATTAAAACTGCGCCTCTGTCTAATAATATTAAACTGGTCGAATATTAAGCTAGTTTGGGATTATCTGAAAACATCTTTAATTTCGACGTACTATTTTAATGCAGGGTTAGGTGAGTCAGCATCAATGATTGTGTCATTTATCAGGTGATGGCCACACAAACAACAAGAAAAAAGCCAGCATAGCATGATGTGTGTGAGGGACCAGGCCCGTGTTGCAGACGGTGCACGTGGTGCATGGTGGGGTGGAGGCCACACCTGGCTGTTGTCCCCTTGATAAGGCAGCAATGGAGCATGTGGGCATTAAGTTAGTCTACCTGTGGTTCCCAACCCTACCTGTAAATGGTATCTCCAGATCTAGTGGCTTGCCAGCCTTGATGGTTATCTCGCGTGGAACCTTGTCCTTGTCGACCTTGGGAGCCTTCTCAGCTGAAAGATCAAATATATAAGAGCTGAGTTCGGTAGGCGCTGACACGCAGGACTTTTGATTTGCAATCTTAGGGACAACTTTGATGTACAATCTGACTGTTCCGATATATTTATGAACCATAAACATTTCGTATTACACATAAACAAGTTAAAGCGGCAGTCCCACCAAACCTCTACATGCCCTGATATAATATTTCTCAATGTTATATAGTATGCACCAGATGGTCGTTTATATTCAACAAACTTGAGAATAGTCCTAAGATCCTTCCCAATATACTAATATTATGTTTGATTCCCGGGGTTTGATTTCATCGTAAGGAAGAAGAAAGAAGACTACAGCTCACCAATGTCGACCATGAGTTTGGCGCTGGTCTCCCGGTCGCCTATCTTGCAGGTGTAGACGTCCTCATCGTCCGTCTTGAGGTTCTTGATGAGCAGGGCGTGAATGGGTTTGTCGTTAATAATCTCATAGCGTCCCCCGTCCTCAATAGGTTCGCCATTACGCAGCCAGGTGACGGGGTAGTCCTTGGGGTTCTTGACCTTACACTGGAGACGCGCCGTCTCCCTCTCCACGTGCTTCAGGTTCTGCAGCTGCTCCTTGATGATGACGTCAGCTGTAGAGGAGCAGGCACGTGTATTATTGTCTGAGACTAGAGTCAGCTTTCATATAATACGGCGGAAGTGAAACACATATCTTGTTTCATATGAGTGACAGTTTATTCTATTGTACTGTTTGATTGTAAGAAACCTCTCACTCTGACGTGAACTTCCACTCCCGTTCGGCAAACCGTATTCAGAAACTGAACATCTAATCCTTAAAACAATAGATGACATGCAGTTTGAAATAGTGTGGCCAGTGTGTCATACTCACGCGCCACATACAGCTTGGCACTGGTAGACTTGTCCTGCATCTTACACGTGTATTTGCCCTCGTCCTTATTGTCAACATTCATCACCTTCAGAATGCGTTTCTTCCCTGAAACAACTTGCATGTACTTGACATCTTCGGGAGAGATTTTCTGAAGCATGAAAAGCAAAACCACAATTGAGGCTAGTGTAAAATATAATTCAGAGACATAAATTCAATATATCGCCACACGAAGTAGTCATACACTTGAAGTCAATTCCCAACAAATACATGTTACAGAACGTGAATACTTACCAGTATGTAAAAACCTCCTCTGACTTATATGTCATCATTAGCCCACCCTCCACACCATACATGGAGACTCCCTCCCCTGTCTCTCCACACACACACAGCTCGCGCAGTCTAACTTGCTAAGGGAACATTTATCTGTAGCTGGCTGTTTCAATCTCTAAACAACTCAAAACCTCTTGTGATGCGCGACTTGAGCCAGTGTGCCATCTGCTCGGGTTCTAGGACAGATGGCACAATCTCTATTTGGTAACGCGCCTCCATGTTAATGGAGCTGTTAGCCCCGGTCTCAGCACTCCCAGGCCTATATTGACACCATCATTGTTATGAGTTTTCTAAAATACCCCCCTTCGCACGGATTTTAGGGTGGAGAAAGCACCCTTTTCATGGTATAATCACGGATTTTAGGAAATGTACCCCTCTTTCAATAAAAGGCTGGCATTTTTGGAAATTACACCCTTTCGATGACTTTGAAATATAAACTAGTACTAGTAGACTTGCCTTATTCATTTACCCCCTTTCTCGAAAACAAGTGCACACCCTTCCCGCAAAGTTCAGAGAACCATAAAGCACCCATTTTTTCTGGTCTCTGCAGACATATAAAGGCATTGCAAAGTCCATGAAAAACACCTCGTTTTCAGCGATTTCTGTCACATATATGGTGCCAGACAGGTGACAGGTGACAGTGCGGGGACCGGGCTGTTAGCATTGTCAATGGGAATGTCATGGGAACACCAACGGTTTGAGGATCTTTAAGCCCCTTCTGCTCCATTTTGTCTTTCAAGGAATGATATTTACCTCATACCATATAGCATCATATCGACCTAGGAAACACACTTTAAACAATAACACTTAAACGTTAGGGGTGATTCGGTGGGTAACACCACGCCCCCAACCCCAATAACACACAAGTTTAAACGTCCAAGGGTCTAAGGGGAATGGGCAGAAGAGCCAGAGGTTCTGTAGATCTACGGTCGGAACACTCATCTGAACAACAACAGAACCAACTACATTTGTGTAACATACCTCCACGAAATGAAAGATGTCGTGATATTTCCATCAGTATTACAATTAACAAGTGCCCTATCTATTCATTAATGAATCAACATGAATGAGTGTCACAGGTGGAGGGGTAAGGTGGTGATATGGTCAGACCATCTTACCTGAGGAGGACCTTCTGGGTTATCCTGTTAGAATACATCGAAAGAAAGTGTTTCTTGCTTATGATGTTTTCGTGCATATGCACCTGTGCAGTCATCAACTCTGTCTTGTTTGTGTACAATCATATTCTTTTTAATCACGAGAAGAAATATTTACCACAGATCTAGTCATGTGAATTTAGAGATAAGTAAATCATAAGATTAATTGAAGAATATTGATTAATAAAAGTATATAAGAAATAAATACGATTATCATCAAAAAGGTGAAGTGAGGTGTGCATGGCCTACCTTGTCCTCCTTGTACCAGGTGACGGTAGCGTCGGGGTCGCTGACCTCACAGGTGAACTCTCCAGCCTCCTTCTCATACGAGTCAATGTCCTGCAGGTTCTTTTCGAACTCATACTCAGGCTCTGATTGATAAAGTGAATGGAATAAATCAAAAAGATAAATGGATAAGAATGGATTTAAAGAGATAATCCTTCCACATATCCACATATTCAAACCTGGTCTATACAGGTCGTCAATAATATTAAAGGTACAGTTAGGATATCAGTTAGGATACCACCTTTATTTATCAATACTTCTATTATTGTAAAAGCTAATTTGGACCGAGTCTGTCCACTTAGAATTATTGTGCAAATAAAAAGCAGATGGTTATGTTGAGTAGTATAGTAAATGAACCAACCATTGGCAGAACTCACCTTCTACACTTAGAACACAAGAGGTGCTTTCGTCCTCTAGTTTACACGTGTATTCACCATGGTCCTCAGTTTTACAGGCCTGGATACGCAGGATACACCTGTTCTCACGTCGGGAAATCTGGTACTTGCCAGGGGTGTACTGTTTGAGAGGTAGTGATAGATGTTATATCATACAGTTGTCATTGTTGGACAGTGGTTTTTTTTTTACTTTTAAAATCATATGATATCGCAATGTATTCTGTCGATTATGGCATGACAGTGCTCTGAAGTTTAAGAAACAGTTAGACGAGACAGTCACTAATACAGACCTGAGTGTACGATAACTCCAGAGGATATGTTTCTTTATGAACAGAGATGACTCTATATGCTTATTTAAACATGCAGTCGTCCCAATATTAGAATATGGGGACTTCTTGGTAGAGTCTGCCCCTAGTCTCACATCAAACAACTACAAATCGTGCAAAATAAGGGACTAAGAACCTGCCTTAGAGTAAAACCTTTGGAAATGTCAAGTAATGCTATCCCTAAGAAATGCAAAGTTGAACGTCTGGGTCCAAGGTGCAAATGGCATCTGGTATCACTCATATACAAGGTTGCACAAGATCCGAACAATAGGGTGCTTCAACAAAACCGGACCAGATCAGACAAGAAGGTCAAATTGAAGGTTGAGCGTCCCAAAGGTGAAAAATATAAAAAAGGTCCCCTATATAGAGGAATGAACCTATGGGACCAAGTGCCCTCTGACGTACATAAAAGTGACTCTGGTCATATTTTTAAGGCCAAAATTGCAAAAATCTTATTTAAGTAAATATACTCTCACTCAATCTTTTCTCCTTATAATTCATATTGTGATATCAACTATGGACTATAATTCCACATGAACTGCTGCTGTAAACCAATTAATTGTACATGAGCCATCTTAAATTTTACGTTCAAAGACTCTGAACGTGCACCACTAAGATGTATCATGTACCCATTATGGACTGATGAGCACATCATTATCTTAATTTCTCAGTATTTCTACACACATCGATACTTCCACAATTGTACTGTCCCCATCTTGTCATGACTTCATTGAGGATCGAGTTGCTTTATGTGAAATGTCAATAAAACTATTTAAAAAGAATTATCCAATCAATATAGCAGGCAGTTTAAACTGGCAAGCGACTCATTTTTACTGTTGGGCAGTCTACGGTATTTGTCTGAATTATTGTGTGAATATTAAAGAGAGAAAGAAATTAACTTATTACTTACATCGATTTGTTCGCCGTCTTTAAACCATTTCACAGAAGGCGTTGGGTCTGAGATCATGCACTCCAACACCATATCCCGCTTGCGACAGACTTTGCCTTTCTCAGGCAGTTTTTGGGTAAAGTAGTGCGTGACCTTCTTTTCTGTCAGATGAGAAATACATGTTTAAAAGGTGTGGCTGCGTTTTCATATTGATCTTATTACATAATTATATGCATTAAACCTAGCATATTCACGTTGCATTCCTATTAATAGTTTTATCATTTACCCAAAACAACATACCATCCATTATGATTTATAGTGGACGACCTGCTAGCAATACTAGTTTAGCATGATACTCAATTGCGTAGTGCATGTCAATGTTGCAATGATGCAATTAATCAATACTTGCAATTCCGAATTCATTCTATTTTCCAAATGCGAAAAAAGGCGTTTTCTCTATAGGCCTTCACCAAACAGTGATAGTCGATCGTGACAAACTGGACGGACAGATGGATAGAATGGACGGAAGGATCATTTCCCTGTTTCGTCCGTCCATCCGTCCATCCATCCCGTCTATCACAGAGTGGCCAACATCGTCATGTCTGGGTTTTTTTCAAGGAAAGTGGACGGATATATTTTAAAAATCGAATATTTCAGTCCGTCCACTTTTCTTTCATTTTCCGTCCACTTTGGCCACTCTGTGATGGACAGAATGGACGGACGGAACTTGATGGGGATAAGAATTGTCAGTCCGCTAGACGGACGGATGCAATTTTGTCCTGTTTAATGGACGGAATGGATAGACAGTCTTTGAGGGAGACACCCCTTCAGTCGTCAGACCTTTTTCCGGTAGGGTTTATATTGGACTTTATTTCTGATGACTGACGAATCCGTGCTGAAAGAGACCCCTGCAGCACTTAACTTGGACAGGTGTTTCACCAATACAAGTGAGCAAATAGATCTTAGAGCAGAAAAAATGTGTCTAATAACCCATAAAGGAACGTGCCAATGTTAATGTATCCAGAACTTTTCAATGAAGTGTTGTTTTAATGAGAATAAGGGTACCCGCCATTTGTGTGTGAACGAATGTGGTGGTCCCATAGAAAGTAATAGGAAAAATATATAACCATAAGCAAGGTCACGTCATTTGTGAATGTTCCTAATCCTATAGTTATTAGCAAAGTAAGTGGTCCACTTTCTTCAAATTTAATGATCACTCTCAATACTCAAAATCGAAAAGCGCATGTAAAATGCCATCACACCAGGGATGAACTATAGTTATCAGCAAAGTATGTGGTCCACTTTCCTCAAATTTAAGGGCCCTTCCCCAATACTTACAATCAAAAGGCTCATACAAAATACAAAATGCCATCACACCAGGGATGAACTATAGTTATCAGCAAAGTATGTGGTCCACTTTCCTCAAATTTAATAGTCACTCCCAATTCTCAAAATCGAAAAGCTCATACAAAATGCCATCACACCAAGGATGCACTATAGTTATCAGCAAAGTATGTCATGGTCCACTTTCCTAAAATTCAATGGTCACTCCTAATACTCAAAATCAAAAAGCTTATGTAAAATGCCATCACACCGGGGATGAACTATAGTACTTTTTTTTCTTTTAATATAATTTATATTCAGAGACCACAGCAAGTCTACTAGAGGAGGCTGATGGCTGTGCATCTCACTCCAGCTCCTGGATGATACAGTTGGGTGGGAGGGTGGGGATGGGGGATGCTTACATCAGCCAGGAGGTACCAGCACATGATGAATCAACAGCCATTGCTAATCCAGACCAAGATGTCAGTACAGTGAAACCTAGGTGGACAACATATCACCTTTCTAGAGGAAATTGATACTTTTTCAAACACAGGGTGTTGCCACTATATGTTGTGCATCTAGATATGCATATATTACTACTACAGGGGAACTATTTCTATGCACTAACTGATAATATGTAGTGTGTGAAAATAGCTTGATTATTTTTTTGAAAAATTAATATTATATATAAATATTTACTAAAAATGAAAAGAATTTACATTACAGTGATGGACAGGATCCCCAGTAGGCATTATACGTGTTTGAAAGCTATACCCCATAGGAATATGATGTTATTCGACTTTCTGTAGGGTCTATGCATAAAAACAAGAAGTGGGCAAGGGCAGAATGACATGATGCAAATCAAATCTTTACTATGTATAATGATTTTAACAACCCCTCCCCCAAAAAAGCACATTGTAAAGGGTTATAGGTAAAGTTAACACATGGGCCAGAAAGTTTAAGAAAAGAACACTTGCAGAAAAAACTATGGCCATTTAACCATGAAAAAAGGGTGGATACATAAACTTAGCCAAGTTGGAAGTATAAAGCATAGTATGCTTAATGACGATGGAGCTAGACCCAACATTGGCACGTTAATAATAGAGTAGTTCAGAATGAGTTCTAATTCTGCATGGCTATAAGCTACTACTAACCTTCTACGCTGACTATGCCAGTGGTGGTTTTCTCCTCAGCTTGACATTGGTAGCGTCCCGCATCCTCCATACCGATATGATGGATGGTCAGAGTGAAGACTCCGTCATCACTCTTTGCGAAATTGTACTTCTTTCCTTGGAAAATCTCCAACTTGTTCTTCAGCCATCGGGGTGTTGCACTAGGCTTGGAGAACTTACAGGTCAGCTTGATGGAGTCATCCTTCTCTTTGCAGTTGGTGTCCACCAGTGGTTCCAGCCACTGTTCCTGGGGCTAGTAAGGTGATGCCATATGCAATATTATACATCAGGTTCATGCATGAGGAAGATCAGTCTTCCAGATTTATTATATTTAAAAAATTATGGAATTGGTAGGTCTTAGGGAATTTGAACAGGCCTTCTTTAATTATATCTATGAAGATTTTAAACAAAAACTCAATTTTAATCCGATTTATAGTGGTTGTGAGCAGATATTTGAGATGTACTATTGTAACATCATATTTGGGAATATTACCAATAGGCGTTATGCTTAATGGTTATTGATAATTACTACCCGTTATGCTTAATAGATCTGTGTGTGTGAAGACCTGCATATTCTAAAAAATACCATCGTAAGACATTTGCATTCACCATTCATAAATTGAGCACTGTCTCCCTTATTTCCAATTAAGGCCAACATAAGGATAACAATCGAAACGTAATATGTTACTAAAGTATAGTTATGAAGCTTTCTCTAGAAAATTATTGGATAAATAAGAAGTGTGGATATTGGTATTACAAGTACATATTCAATTAAGAATATGATTTGTAATAGCGAAGATGCAAATTACGTTTACAACATGGAGATGAACAAAAGGGACGAGTTAAAGATGTTGAACTAAAAGGAGTGTGTAGAAATGATGTTTGATTCTTGATTATCAATTAACATTAACAGTACCCTGGATGGAAATGAGAGGAGCTTTACGGAATACATTGGATAGATATGAAGGCTTTCAACTTTTCTTAGGATTATGGAGCTGCATTTTGATTGTCATGGAAATTTACATTACGGGAAACCGTGGGAACATTGAACAAGAACAGTAGATAGCGGACCACAATTTACTCCGGGAAGGGCATGCTCCCAGAGACTCTGGTACCGCAAGCTTTGCAAGGAGCGCGCTCATTGGTCAACCATTGTAGCGTGCATTCTGATCAAAGGTCATAGACTAAGGTTCCGTATTCATGGTGAGTGCAGAGTTAGTCCAAAGAAGACACAGAGCAAAGAGGGCCTAATCTAGGTTAGACTCATGTTGATAGTCCTGTTTGGGTGTTTTTGCATAGGATATCATATTGTTTTCCTTTTACATCATTTATTTAACAATACCATCCTACATTTCAATTTTAGTAGTTTTCTCTGCACATTGATCCCTCTAGTTTGTATCTAAATAATCCTTTAACACCCACCATTAGACTTGACACATGGGTTGTAAACCAGACCAGGCATCTATATAGGGCTTTTGTGGCTGGTGTTACTGTGTTATTTACGAGGTAGACAAGGACAGACATGCACGAAGAAAGTTTCATCAGGGTTCAAACCTCCGAGCACCTAGAGCAAATGAAGAATTCGCCATTAAAGGATAGAGTCCAGCGTTATTTCCAGTCTGGTTGACTGGGAGAGTCCATGGGTGCAAAGCGTCAGTTTCCCAAAGCCAAACAATCAGTAAGTTATACCAGTGGCCACACAGTGATGTATATTGTCAATTACCTACAGACTTCTCAAAATGGTGATGGGACAAATTGAATACAAGTTTTAAATATCAGACGATAAATGGGAACTGCCAGTGTAATTAGGAGTGTACGACCTGCAAACATGAGACCGTGTACATGAGTTTAGGGACCAAAGTACGTGAAAATACATATAGACGAAATTAAACAAAAACTGCTGGTAAAGTAAGACCTATCAAAATTAATCAACAAAATTATATATCAGTATATGAGATGAAACAGATGGAACAAAATATAAATCCTAACTGACAGCACAACACAAAAACATACATTTATGAATATGTGAACAAAATCAAAATGAGCTGAGAAGGTAAGCACTGTGAATTTAGTCGAGAATACTTACCACAAATACAAGATGTGAAGAATTATGTGTGCGGTGGTCGATATAAAAAGGAATAATTTGATCAAAACATTTACATCATGTAAGTTTGAATCAGGCTTTTGATGATGATATGGATTTCAACAGCCAATAGGCGCACCGACTTATACTGTCAGCCTCTCGGGTAAATTTGATTCATCTCGGGTTAAGCCTGATTCATTATGTTGCCCTACCATACCTAGAGAAGACTGTAGGGAGGACTTAATTTTATATTAGCATTGGATGGGACAGCTTAATGCAATAAGCACATGGACGATGCTTAGACACATAGGGAGGGAATTGTGGCCACTGGTTTTCCACAGAGAAAAGAATAAGGCAATGACATATTATTTGTGTTCTGTCACACAACTGGGATATCAAGATGAAGTAATTTGGATGAAATACCCTGCGCATAAACTGTGATTAGCGGTTGTTCGCACCAAGTGTCAGGAGTGCTTTTGGCGTATCACCCATTCCGCAGCGCTGTAGGTACATGCCAGCCATCCCAAATGGGCATGCGCATGGCAGGCTTTGAAATAATGAATCCCACAAAATATAGAAACCTGTAGTTGTCCATAATGAAAATCACCAGCCATATAACACTGAGTGAGGGGAACAGGCATATTGCAGATATCAGCACACATGAAGACAGAGGGGAATGCATTGTACCTGAGAGGATGTATTGAGGTTCACACACAGTGTATCCCATGAAGCTCTAGATGGCTGTCTAAACACTCTTCCCCTGGGTGTTTCACCAGCGGAAAAGGGGAGAGCTGGGAGACTACCCTACACTAGAGACACTAGGCATACGTATACTTATCATCCTGAGGTCTACCAGCACTGCCAGAGCATGCACACATAGCTTGCCGTCGGACCCATTATTATTGGCATCCTACTTGGGGTTATCACACTACATGTTAGGATGACTATGATTGTAATGCTTTGATTTGTGATTTCTAGCACTACTTGCAAGGCTATATGCGGTTCCATCTTTCGTTTATTTATCCATGTTAAAAATAAAAGCAAAATTAGAAAATTCTGTGAGACTGGTGGAAGCTAGAGCAAAGAGGCATCCACGGGAAAATAAGAAAAGGATGCATGTTTCTTTATGCAGATTTACCTTTCAGAGTGAGAAAGTGTGTATAGCAGTGTTGATTCAATGAGAGGGTTATGAGTATGCGTATCTATGTGTTTTGTCCAGTCTAGATGAGTGGGTGATATATGGAATCTAATGAATGAAAAAAAACATGTGTGGCCAATTGATTTCAAATCCCAAGCAGAGAAGACAGAGGACTAAGGACTATAAATACTGCTTATGCATGGCTAAGGCATCCAGTCTGGGCTGCCGGTTGTTGGCCCAGCCAGGGAACATGTGTGTGTACCTTCTCGGGAGCTTTGCGTTTCCGAAGTTTTGGCAGATCAGGTATGGCTTCCACCAATGATGCTCGTCGACCACCACCGAGGAGGGAGTTACGACGCTGCATTTGTGTAACCTCCAGCTGTTCAACATCTGCTTTGCTGAAGGTGGGGACTTTAATGTCCTCCGACCCTCGCCTCTCCGGAGTCTGTGGTAATTGGGTAAGACAACTGAACATCAGTGACGCGACAGGTGCACAGGAATGGGCTGGGCATTGGAGGAGAGGTGGCATTCATGGGGCAGGAGAAGAAGGGGGAGAGGGGACAGAGGTAGAGTCTTTGATGAAGGGTCAGTCAGAAGTGTGTGAGAGAGAAAGGAAAATCGCGGTGTCATATTTGCTTCCAGGTGAAGCACTGAATTTCTTTGATCATCCATTCAGCAAGTCTATTCACTGCAAAGCTATGTTAATGTCCTTATGAGTAGTATAAAGGCGAAATGAGTTTACAGAGTACATATTACTATGGTTCTGAGCTCTCAGCCACTGGACCCTTTAAATGGATAGAAGTTACTCTAATTTCTGGCATTTGATTAATTTAGGACTATACAACATTGTGCACCATGTAATCATGACTTAGCATAGGCCTACTTGTTGTATATAATTACAGAAATAGAAACCATAGTTTTCTGCCATTTACAACCTGTATAGTACATAAGAAGTCTGCCTTACAAATAGTTTTATGTTAGATGAATGATTTACTTTTCATCAACATCGAAGCAATGCAGTTATGAAAACTGCAGTGTTGCACATTATATGGGCCGGACAAATTTTGTCATTTGCTTACACTGATACTTAAAAGCAATAGCAGATATATTTGATTAAGTGCTGTAAGATGTTTTTCTAGGGATGGGGTGGAGGGCTTCCGCAGAATGACTTTCATATATGAACAGATTGTATTGGCCTTGCACATGTTTATATATTTAGACATATAGCATTCAAATATTTGCCTAAATCTATCTAAACCTATTTATTCAAAATGATAGCGTACAAACTATCAATATATATATATATATATATATATATATATATATATATATATATATATATATATATATATATATATATAACTACTGATGGCATACTATAAATAAAAGGGATTCGTAAAGAAATAAAGATAAATCAACACCTAATAATACTGAGCTATCCTTATAAACCCTAATAAGTCCACAGGATTAATTGGATGCTAGACTTAAGTCAACATTAAAGCATGATGAATTTCGGTACGACAGTCAGTTACTCAGCGAATACATTGCAGTTTAGAGTCAATATTGTTAAATCCAAGATGATAGTATAGAAATGTCAATAATTTCAACTAATTCTGCTTGCCTATTCAGTTATTTCTAATAGGTTGTCTGAATAGTCCAGGTATTCATCAAGAATGGTCAACGGGAATTCCTTCACAAAAAGGTACAAAATGGTAATATTAGCAGCCAAACTGTCTGATTAACGTTGTATGTTTTGATTTGCCCCCAGAATCAGACAAGGCAGTTAATTTAAACAATTCGAGCAAGCTTCAAAGATGAATCGTTATGGAAAATTTCCAAAGTAATCAGTTTTGTTTAATGTTCTCGATTAACCTCTATGAGAAGCGATGCATTGAATTTGATATGAGCGGTTGTTTACAATGTTATGTTAATCTTCACTGTATTGTCTGATTCCTGCTACTGCCCTTGTGCTTACAATGGTTGAGGTGCAAAGTCTCTTATTATTCCATATCATTTAGATTGGTATTCAAATATAATTTGACAGAAGGTGTACTGAACCCATACCTGAGTTTATTGAACAGGTGAAAACATAGTGGTCTTAGGACTTACCCGCATACATGTAAACACACGCCATTTTTGGCACCTTTTTGTGAAGGATCGGTTTGAACTGTAACTTTAACAATATCTGAACATAATTATTCATACCAAGCAAATTATGAACTCACACAATTACAATACATCTGCATCAGGTAAAGGCATGTTGGATCCTCTACATCACCATCCACACACTATCAAATGGGGTTTCAATTCTGAGTAAGTACACCATCTTCATGTGAAACAAATTTGATTAAAGGACCGACATATATCTATTTTTAGAGTTTTCTGAGAGCACTTGCAGCTCGATGCTTCCTAATGTGTACATTACGTTGGGAGGTGTATCGCTTTACCTTTCAAGAATATGGGGAAACACCATCCATCTATTCCGCATCTACAATGTACCACATGTTACTAGTTTATGTTGAAACATAAATTCCAACTACAGTCTGTATCATCTGAAAGAAAGAGATCATGTTCGATATTGGCATTGCATACACCCTAAATGATCCGGTATGTTAAACCATTTGAACGTAACTTTTGAAAAAAATCACAGTGCAAAATGTAATAATTTCAACATTCCCTTGCTTAATATTCATTGCCTATTGACCTGTGTCCTAACCAGCCATGTCTTTTTCACCATACAGAACTTGCATATTGAAAACATCATCTTGGTATCAAGTAATTTCCCTATGCATTATATAATCTGGTGCGTCAATTCTCATCCTATTGTACAAGGTATTTATTCCTAACATTGTTCTAAGACAACATAAGTGTAAAGCTGGAGTTCCACTAAGCCAGCTGCACTTTGTTTCATTTCATGAAAATGGACAAGTTCAATCGAGATAAATTTGGAGTGCTAACATGGAAGCAATCTAATAAGAAGATCATTGAACAATGGCTTCCAATACCATTAACATGCAATGTGGACTGAGTGGAAACCAGCTCTGGAGCAGCTCTTCTTTGTTTGGTGTTTCAGACTGAAAATATCGTCATATTCCTGAAGTTTTGATGATAGAATACCGCTGAATATAAAATTTGAAACAGACATCTCGGCAATGAAGATGAAGCTTAATTAATATCAACATTGTGTTATTTGAAAGCTAACGATAATTGTCTCGCGCAGAGAAGGACGTGAATGTTATATTCATTTTATGAATGGAAAGATATTTTGAATCGAATGTTTACATGTCTGCGTGTTGCTCATAGCAATCAGGCCGATGTCCAAACACCATCATCAAGAAGAGAAGCAACAATGCTGTCTAGGCATTCATTCAACCATTTATATTGCAAAACACCCCTTCCGCTTTGGTGTTCTCAACTATACCAACCAAGAATGTAGAGAGCTAAATTTGTAAATTGCGTCATGTCTAATGTGGGTTTTGAAGATTTTTTTCAAAAACAAAATCATCGTCAATGGTTTGGAAAGAAGAAGGGTATGTAAACAATGTGAATGGTTTCGCATTAGCTTTGATATAAAGATACCAGGGCACCATGTCCACAGCTGAATATGATTATGTTGATTTTATTTTTGAGTGATTGCAAGATAGGTCCAAGTAGCAGCTCTTACAAAATGTTCACTTATAGGAGGCACCTTTCAACCCTTGACGGATTTTTTAAAGGAATAAAAAGGGATAAGCAGAGATCCGGTAAAAGTGTTTGATTTCAAAGTCAAAGTTCCCTTAGTGATTAAAAAAGATATCTTAGGCTATCCCAATTTGTTTTCCAAATAATGTCCCTTTCTCGGGTAGTGTGGCCCTCATTTACACCTATTTCAGCGGTTAAAATGACGGTCAAATGTTCCTAAGTTCATTTGGTCAAGGATTCAGAGGTGCTTAGATTTGCATTGGACATGGTGACCAGGCTCCTTATCATCCGGGGTTGAGCATTAGTCTTCTGAGGGACCTGTGTAGCAGCTCTTCCAAAAAGTCACTTGAAACAAATGCAGAGCTTTACCTTGGGAAACATGGAGATAGAGATCAACAATTAAAAGCAAATGCAGCTAAGAATAATCCGAATAAAGGAATCTATTTCTTTGACTTATGTGGCCATGCATTAAAGGGTTTTATGATGAATTTGAGGGAAATTTAACAACGAAAACAATGATGTTAATCTGCTTATCCTTGTGCTTGGTTCATATATTTGAAAAGATGGGTGTTTACTAATAAATGCAGCAACCTCCTCACGTATTTCTCCTAATAATGAAGTTTTGGCCACTCATGCCATAACTGACTTGTGACAACAAAATAGATAACAACGTTTACCAGATAATGAGATTTAGAAATATATTGCTTTGCACTAAGGTTATAACTCTGCTATGCCGGTCGTCTGATACTGAACTGATCTCAAAGCTTTCTATAATCCATAATTACAAGTCAGTCACAGCACCAAGTGCCTGTAATGTGTAATGCGAACAAGGGTGTCTGCAATGCCAGTAGTAGGGGAAATGTTCAGCTTTAACTCTTTCTTAAAGCTCAACTACCTCCCCACGAACACGTCACCTTCTCTTTTTTCATACGAAAGTCCGGTTTCTCAACGATGTTAAGACTTGGCCAGTCCTTTACGTGACAGGCGAGCGAAAGTCGTCGGCCATATGCTTGCCCACTAGCACGACCGATATGGTCCCTAATCAAGTCAGGGCAGTCATCCAACTCTTCTTCTTCTCCAGAGTCCTTTTGAGGGGTTTCCCCAGCTAAGGGTGTTGGCTGGGAGAGGTTGAGTGACAGAATACAATTACACATGTGAGATGGCATAATTGTGTATTTGTTCCTTGGGATCTTGAGTATCAAATAAATTATATTTCAAATAGAAATAGTTTTCAAGAACCACAGTTAATTATGATTGATTTCCACAAGAGTGGGACAATTCGAATGTACCAGATACAGCGTGGCCATACCCCATGTATATGGTGTCTTGGTTGTAAAGAATGTCGCTGCTATACTTGATGCGTTTGAGATATAGAAAAGTGAGGGCGGACACACAACTGAAGACAACACCCTTTACATGATGCAGGTGTAGAGTTGAATGTCATATAGTAGTTCCAGTAGGACAAATCTTTGATAACGTCTAGCGAAAACATATTTGCTACCTCTCTAACGTCAGTTTTAAACACATTAACTTGTTTAGTGATAGCATGGTTAGTTTCTTCACACACATCTGTCTGTCAGTCGAATCGGCTGGAATATATTTTCGGAATTGCCTTTGTAGAATGAAGACAATGATAATTGTTAGCAAGTACATCAAAATGAATATTTACATTACCATCAGTTGTACAACTGCCATCACCTCAGATGACCATGTTTTTGGAAGAGAAGAGAATATGAGTGAAAAGGATCGAGAGTTCACAGAAAGAAGAAATGTGTTTCTGTTTGTTCCCTCTCATAAAGAACATAAGAGGTATTTTTGGTTTTCTTTATATATTTCTGTGAAAAGGAGGTCCAACGATTCTTTTCGCAATAAGAGGTTATGTTTTGGAGGTTATCAAATAAGGGTGTGAGTTGCTACGGCTTTCCTACTGGAATGGTTCTAGAGTAAAACGCTATGAAACACATAAAAGCACATCACACATGTTGTTGGTGACTGCTGGTCAGAAACTGTGCATTCTGGCTGTGACAGTGAGAATTGTCAACTTGTCATTCGGTGTCAACAACAATCTATGAAAGTCAAACAACAATGGCTGAATTTGTTGGATGGACATGGAGATAGCATCAAGGTGCGTTGGGAGTATAATAGGGAGAGAAAAGAAGACAGTAGTGCACGATAGGTACCTTTGGAGGCTCTGAGGATATGTTTATCTGGGGTGTAGGGATGCTTTGTTTTCTAGTTCCGACCGGCGACTCTTCCCCGGGTGCCGAGTTTTGGTCCTGATTGCCGGAGGAGGAGTCAAATTGCTGCAACGAAGGTTAGAGAGCTCTCTCTTCAACAGGAGGGAACATAATTTCCACACAATGGGTGTAACAGTGGACAGTAGTCAGTTGGGCAGAGATAAGACATGGAGTCGGCGCATGTTTTAGCAGTAACATGTGTGCAGGTTGGATGTGGGTATCTTGGGAAGCATGCTGCTATGGGTAGGGATGCTGGTGTCTGGTATCTACAGAGGTAGGTTTGACAAAGGTAACAAGTAGTGTGTGGACGTACAGGTCAGAACAGAGCACGATACATCAATATACATGAACATGGAATATGCTGAATAGTGTGCGTCTTACCACCTCGTGCCACTATAGTGAAGTACGCATCCTAGCAGGAGTTCAGGTGGGCATTTCCATGACAATTTATTCATAAATGCTTCTGTTGTGGGTAGAAGGTGTCTTTGTAACGAGATCTGATCAGAATATATATATATATATATCTTTTTTGTAGTATGGTGTTAATGCTAAAACAGGATAGAGACTAGAGACTAGAGTGCAGGACATTGTACCAAAGAAAAGGTAAATGAGGAAACAGAAATTGAACTATAATATAAAACCAGTAGCCAGTAGGTCCTATAGAAGATCCATCACAAAGGAAAAGTCTAGCAAATTGAGTTTTTTAGATGATGAAAATTATGAAACCCAAAATTCCCAAATCAGCAGTGTTTGATTGCTGAGCAAAATCGATGACATCCATAGTACCTGTATCAAAATTTAAGGATAACACAAAATTCAAATTGAAAATCAATAAGAAATGGTACAGTCTAGTGGGCACCTTGATACCAAATTGGACTGTATGGTTGCGCCTGTGCTCTGACAGTAAAGAAAAGTTTCCCAATTAGCACAGACTCTTTGACATCAAATTAAACATCATGTAAGTTGGAGGATTTTTCAAAACGGCAAAGCACGGGTAGGGCAAAATTCTTAGTTGAAAAACCTCAACACATCATATTTTAAAGCCAAGAACGTCAAATTGAAATGATAAGAGAGTCAGTGCATTTCTTCTTTTTAAAAACTTTAAAACGGGGAAATAATCCTTGGGAAACCATCGCAAAATGGAAATGGGGAGTGATGTTATCAAGGTGTTTATAATATAATCAAGGTAAAGGTTAACAACAGACAATCTTAACGATTGCCATTTAGTTTACAAAGAACTCACCAGAGGTAGTATCCACTTGGTTCACTTACCTTGGCTTTAGACAACTCATATCCTGACATACGGCGTCTCGTCTGTGCCTCGGGCTTTTCCTTTTCATCTGTAAGATTAAGCATACTTTGATCAGTGGTACTATTATATGATTCTAGAAAAACCTTCTATTTGAATCAATTATTACCACAAGATTAATAATATTTACAATTTTCATCTGTTCCCGTTGGTGTAACAAAATACTCATTAAAACTTCTTGGTAGTAATATCATATCACCACTGCAGTTCTTTCAGATAGTTATTCGGCAGTCATTAAACATTATCTTTGAGAAATTATAGTCTTTGCTTAGATAAAAAGTTCAGAGCTTTTCACCAACATTCCCACAGAACTATCAAAAAGTACTCTCTACTTGTGTGGATCAATAACTTTGAAGACATTTCAAAGTTACAGTCAAGCAGGCAATGATGTGTGTAGTAAACCATGAAGTGTTTATTATGTATTCCATTTTTTATTTCATCAATCAAGTCTGGAAGACAAACTGTAACAAATGTGACTAGACATTGTGTCTACTTTAATAGGGAATATTGTGTGTTCTTTCCTAGTGGTAGGCAACAAGGTCAATTGACACCTTGTGTAAATAAATGTGACACTAGGCCTATGTCCACTAGCATATATGAGGCCGTTTGTCGTCCTTCAAAACGTGAATTTGAATACAAATATGAAATATATGTTTTGTCTCCCTGTGGACACACCTTGACTACAAAATTCTGAAATACAAAAATGAAATATCAAAATGTGGACGTCAAAAGTGGACGTTAAAAGTGGACGTTAAAATATCTAACATGTTCGATTTTTAGTTCAGAAATTGGAATATATGCTCTTTATTCTATTGTAAGACCTTGTCCATGTTTGCCCTGGGCAGTCTGGGCAGCAATTTATAACGCCTAGTGGACACAGCATACCTGCAGTTGAAGTAGAATATATCTACAAAATATATTCCCAGATATGTACACATTACTGGACGTCAAAACGGCCATATATTCCACTTTCCTTGTCGTATAATGGACACAGGCCTTATGGTGTCCAAATCAAAGTGCAGTATCTCACTCTGCAAGCATATCACGTCGGAAAGCACGATGGGTACTATGTGTCATGGAGAGCGATAAATGTTTCATATTGTGAGATCAAAGCCATAAGTGGCTGCATTTCAAATGAGATTCATAAGACCTAATGATTGTTCATTTTGAAAAGTGAGGGAAAGAGCAAGTAATTGTCATGCAAAACAAGCAAATGCTTTAGCGTGGATAGTATTTATGAAAGGGTTCTCTTGTCGGCGAGGCTTTTCTCCCCTTACAAATACATCCTTTGTTACCGTATTGTTCCTCTTAACCCTGAATACAAGGAATTTGAAGCTGGTGGTTCCTATATTTATGTGGCTCATAAAGAAACTAGTCTGGACTAGGGAGCACACTTTTAGCTACTGAGTAATAAGTAGGGCATATTTGAATGATATGTCGGATAGAGGCACTTAAAGAGTACAGTGTCGTGTGTATGGTACCTGTTAATAACTCAATAGTGTCTATCTCTCACTAATTGAACTATCCTTCTCAAGGCCTAATTGAATGGTGTCAGCCTGAGAGGAATACCTAGTTCAGTTACCTATGTGCATGTTGTGACCATATTATACTGGCCCTGCCTTTCATCAAAATATTGAGAGATTAATATCGAACAACTTTTTTTTATCGCCCGAATGCCTCTAAAATTCGATGCTTTTTGATTTCTGAAGTCAAAGCGAATATTGAGGAAAGTTACAGCCGAGTATTTGATGACAACATACAGCTAATTTCTTCAACCATGTGAAGAGGAAATAATGATTACTATTCATCCACGGCGCTGGTGTGAGATCTAGAACCCATAAGTGGTGACAGAAACAGCACAAGGAGAGAATCAATGATATAGAGAATAATCATGTAGCATCAAGGTATAGAATATTATTGGTGACAGTAATGATTTATTGACAGCATAAGCTTTGCATTCAAGGTATACATTAGGAAGGAAAGTAAGTCGTCCTTTGCATGTCTTGGTATTATTTGAAACACAGCAGAGCAAACTACAATAAATTAGATCATGCAGATCTATATACAGGCATACCCATATCTGTCGTTTTTGTCAATTGAATGGCAATTCGCTAGTCCTTAAAAGCTGCATTAATTTACAAGCCATGTGTATGGTAATTGGAATAAAACACTAATTTAACCAAGCGAAATAACCAAATCTGTAGTAGCAACTATTCAGAGTCAAGTCCCTTTAGAGAAATAGTTTTAGGCATAGTATGGCAGCCATCATGAAGCAGATAGAGTGATTGGCAGTAGACAAAACGCTATACTTGTCCTTACCCCAATCCCACTCTGTAAGTATACGGTTAGTTAAATTAACAAAACATGAAATTAATATTAACCGGTGGCAAATGAATAAACATTTTATCATATTTGCCTTGAATATTGGAACCAAGGATGTATCCTATTTACCTCCTTTCTGCAAGCCACTATTGGCTATACTTGGCACCCCAATTCGTAGCAAAATGAAAAATGTATCCATTTCCAGAAACAGCAGGCCAATGTGACATATTTTATGAGTTGATATTATCATTTGGTGGGTTATCCTACAATTATCCTACTCCTTCTATACCTAATCGACAGTATACTGATTATGTATGAATGGGCTTTATGCAATCAGCAACAGAACATGTGTTGGGGGGTTTTCTTTGCAATGTTTGGGTTCATAAATGTGAATCAATAATACATTTCATAGATATCATCACGAATAATCACTTATCGTTACCAATATGAACACCATACTGACACCTGAAACCATGCATGATATTATAACCATGTATGTACACGACACTTGTATATACGTGTTCATTCATTTTTAATTAATCATAATTGTGTTGTCTTATTCATCATGTAATGATGAATAAGACATTGCATCATAATGTACAATAAATATTCTGAAATATACACTCACGGCTTTTAAGGTTTATTTCCTGATCGTCATCAGTGCCCTTCTTCTTCTTCACGTCTCTGTCATAATAACCGTCAGTGGTTAAGATATGCGTATTATGAATAGAACACTCTAGATATTGCATTACGAGCATGCGGGTCATAATGAAATACGGTCCCTTACATTTAAATTGAAATTATCACTAAGTAGTATTTTCCTTGGGATAATTGGACCCAGTTATCTTTCCTTTTTCACCTTTCCTCTCAAGGTACTGTAACTTAGAGGAGTTCTTCAGTGCAAGATGGTCACTTGACAGACGTGGGCACCCCGTTCCTCACAGTACCTAATGTGTTATTCTAATGGCATTATGATACACTATTACAATAAAACCATACCATGCAAATAATGACCATTATTCTAATAAGGGCAGCTAATCTAAGAGTATACTCTGCTGTGTGGTGCGGTACTCCCTTTGTGTGGTAGGTACTCCGAGAGTACTCTGTGTGGTTGGGTGCTCTGAGAGTACTCTGTGTGGTAGGGTGCTCTCAGAGTACTCTATGTGGTAGGGTACTCTGAGAGTACTCTGTGTGGTAGGGTGCTCTCAGAGTACTCTGTGTGGTAGGGTGCTCTCAGTCTCAGAGTACTCTGTGTGGTAGGGTACTCTGAGAGTACTCTGTGTGGTAGGGTGCTCTCAGAGTACTCTGTGTGGTAGGGTACTCTGAGAGTACTCTGTGTGGTAGGGTGCTCTCAGAGTACTCTGTGTGGTAGAGTGCTCTCAGAGTACTCTGTGTGGTAGGTACTCTCAGAGTACTCTGTGTGGTAGGGTACTCTGAGAGTACTCTGTGTGGTAGGGTGCTCTCAGAGTACTCTGTGTGGTAGGTACTCTGAGAGTACTCTGTGTGGTAGGTACTCTCAGAGTACTCTGTGTGGTAGGGTGCTCTCGGAGTACTCTGTGTAGTAGGTACTCTGAGAGTACTCTGTGTGGTAGGGTGTTGTCAGAAATCAGCACCACGAAACAACCTTGGAGTTTCATGGGTATAATCATTGGATAGACTCACGGCAGAAAGCACCGGGTAGCATATATATATGCGCATGTCCAAGGTTTAATTTCCGCCTTGTCAGCCGGCTTTTGAATATGATAGTTTAGTAGAAGGCACTCACCTGTGTTTCAGGAGATTCCTGAAGTCAAGCCCAGAATCGTTGGGGTCTGGATTGACACAAATGTAAGACTTTTAATCCTGTTTCTAAGAGCCCATTGCTATGTACATCTCACTGAATGTTAATCCAATTGAAAATTATATTTAAACAAGTTGTACATCTCCTCATCTTTGTTGTATAACTCTAATAATTACTGAAGTTTGTATTCTAATTTTCATTTTGTTGTCATGTAGCTCAGGTGCTGTATTTAAAGATTGGGCAGAATTGTACAAATATCAAATTGAAAATGGCATATGCTTCAGCTTACCTTTGACAAACACAGAGAATCCGGCAAAGTCAAGAGGCTTTCCATCTTTGTCACACAATTCGATCTTGTATGACGCCTCATCTTTTTCCTTGCACTTTTTAATCTCTAAGAAGATTCGTTTCTGAGACTTGTCGTATACGATGGTTGTACGTGGGTCTTTCTGGAGGATCTTGCCGGCTGAGTACCACTTCACCATGGGCACCTTCTCCATAATAAAGACTTCCATGGTGAGAGTACCGCCTGAAAAGTTATTCATCTATTAATAATTGTTAAACGTATTTAAAACTAGCTATCAGACTCAACCTAGTACTGCGGGAAACACACGAGAAGTAATAAGATTGTCTAGGCCACTAAATTTATCCCAAGAGAGTATAAGCATTTTTTATCATGTTCGTATATCATGGGTAATATAAACCTCTAGTTTTAGTTTTGCAGATTGCCCGTTCTGTGAGTGAACATAGAGTTGTACTCACCCTCAGGTACAACCTGGTTCTGAGGCTTAATTTTGAAGTATTTTGACTCCTCCTCATCTTCATCCGGTCTAATACTACCACGCCGGGGTGCCTGTAAACATAACCATTAATGCCCCTTGTCAAACACGTTACTACATGTATACAGATTGTCATGATAACAGTACTTCAGGGACTATCATGTAAGTTACTGATAAAGATACAGGTTTGTATGAAAGTTACCATCAATTGAATTATCTAACCTGTTGTTACACATTTCTTCCGTAATTTGTTCCTAGCCCATGTGTAGCACTAGCCAGCCTGGACTCAATACATAGAAATCCTGTCGGCCATTCTAATGAAATCGTTTTCACAGTAATTGATAATAATAAATAAAACTCACCTTCTTCTCATCTGTAGGAATAGAGAGGAAGAACAATACTCTTAGTACATGGTAGAGGTTAATAACAGTGATACAGTGCGTGATAGGTACTGTAGCTGAGTTTGATTAACTAGATAACTGTAAGATACCGTAGCATTCTCTGCTATTTCAGATGATGGCATTGTTCTTGATTTCTTTTAGTGTGTACTAGAAGTAATAACAACTACCATCGGTTCATTGCAAACTATAATTATCCAATGCTGTTGTAGAGACGCAGGCACGACCGCAATAAGTCTGTATAAAAGCATCTATAAATAACGGGTCTCCTATAACATCTAACATAATGAAAATGAATGTGGACAATCACGAAATAATCCATAATAGGAATTAAAATACCTAGCTCCTATATCTGCAACATAAGTGAACAAACACTATTCAAAATGATATTCAAAATTGCTAATCATGTCAAAATTGATGTCCTAAGAAAACAAATCATGTCCAGATGCATGGTCTACCTAGATACATATATGTACAACCCTAATCACCAGTCGACACCTTGAGCATAGTTTAATATGCTCTGACTTACCTTCAAATATCACTGACAGGGTTTTTACCTGACCAGGTCTCCATATTTTTGTCATATTTTGATAAGCTCCTTTGTTAGAGCGTTCAGATTTGAGCCTGTACTGCTATAAAGATGGGCAGATGAAGCGCAAACATGTACAGGTGTCTTGTGTGAAAGTGTCGATATGATAATATGATGAGTGTGTTTGAGTGGTAGGAAATGTGTGACGCGCTAGGTACAAGGGTGCATGATGAGGTTCAGGTAGGGGTGGGGGTAGACAGGAACCTTGTCCAGATACCTCACGCTGGTAGAGAAGGCATGGCACACAGTACCACAGAAACACACGTACACGTACATCTACACGTACACGCTGCCCTTTACCAAGAAGCCAAAGAGCAGCAGTCTCAATGCTATCTTTGGTTCTTGGTTCCCAAACATACAGCAAGTCTCAATGTGGTCCACCTTTAGTTAAATGCATTGTGTTTTATCCGTCTCTACATAAAAGGCCTATGAGACTACTCCCTGGGTAATTCTCCTCCCTTCTTTTCTGCGTCCTCCGCTATATGCCAACTTGCCACTAATTGAAAACGCCACGAACGTTCAACAATATACATTGGGTTCCCAGGTTGTGGACACTCCAGTCCCGCATAGTCGCTCTTCTTGTGACTATTGAAGTGGTGGTGGACGGGGATTCGGCTGTGGGGAGGGGTAGTAAACCCTTTGGGGCCTGACAGTGTCATATCACCTCCATGGTAAAAGCTTACGTTGAAACCATAAACTCAATTACAGAATTACACACAACCATACTAGGCCGATATTATCAGTGCATCTGTCTTCAAAGAGAACTAACATGATTATTTTGCATAGCATGATTATTTTGCATTAGGGGTTCCTGGGAATTATGGAGACTTTAGAGGCATTATCTAATAACAGGGGAATCAACAGCATTACTAGCACTTGATCTTGCTCCCTTTTCTAGTCTCAAGTGAGAAATACTAAATGCTAAATTGGACCAGGAAGTTGTGATAGCATAATTGGCAAGTGCTCCTAATGCATATAGGTGTCGAGTGACCTGAAGAGTTGAAAGATGGTACTAGATTATGGGTGCAGAGGGTCCCTCTCCCCGGTCGGAAAGTGGCGATTAGACCATTTATACTAATAGCCAGAGTTTTCCAAAAGTCGCCACATCGTTCAAATGATTGTAGTAGGTCGGAGGTCGCCTGGAAAACAGCCCAGGCCGCCAGGTCTTTTGATTCGTATGCATCTGCATTGAGCCTAAGCTAAAGTGAGAGTACCTTTCCTAGTATCTGGAGAACCTTTGATACGGACGTTTTTTTCATATTTTGTATTTGTACTGGTGAATAGGGTTTTGACATTGAGAAGACAAAAGAGGAAAAATAAAAAGGCACACTTTACAGAAAAGGTACACAGGTACTGGGCACTTGGACATCACAAGGACATACACACATATTGTACATAGTCACTATGACTACCTTGTAGAAAGAAAGAGAAAAAAAATCAAATCAAAGTGATAAGAAAAAGCGTCGCCCATTCTAAGTACAGATTTACTAAAAAGACATTTCTGCTCCCGCCCTTATGGGCACTCACCTTCTGAATCATAACCGTTTCCATTGTCACCTTCGTTCTCGTCTGTGATTGGTCAAAACAAAGTATCCAATCAGAATGCCATTCCATGATTTCTAATCTACCACTTACTTTCTAAATTAAATGAAACATCCATCCATATTTCTGAAGACCAAGGAGATTCAATCCAATTGTTGGATATGGACAGTGATGTCTGGTTCTTTATTTGAAACCCAGTGTCCTTGGTTATTTAGAAATATGCCCTATATCTAAGTCTTTAACTAGGTTGAGATTTTGGTGCAAGTCACACTTAAGTTGTGGGGTGTTCTAGTACATTTGCTTTATGGTTGGTGTTGGTCACGCTGTCTAGTCTATAAAGTATCCCAGTGAATAGCGTTACACTTAACTCTACGGCGTGAATGCATGGGTTATTTTGCATGGGTTGTTATGTATTACGGGTGGAGAATCGACGCTTAAGCCTTCTACATATGATATAATTATCTGATTATAATTAAACTTAACATCTAACGTATAATTTGTATCATATAGTAGATATGTAGTAATTGTAAAGGCCAGCCACGTTATGATGCAAATATCAAGTTAATTGTGACGCCATCTGATGCATGGTATAAGGTTCATTTCGTTTACTGTGTAAGATTATGGCTATGGAATTCAAGTATTTCCTTATTTCAGAACTTACTACCAAATGAAATATTATGTCATGGAATGGCATCCCGCATGTTAGTCAGAGGGGTAACATTAATTCTACCTGAGCAGAATTTTCAGTCTGTGTCTGAAGAGTCTCTTATAATGGGTCTCTAGTAATTTTCTTTTGGGTTTTTGTCAACCGACTATTTCATTAGGATTGAGAATTGTTCAAGCACTGAGAATTGTGGAGTCATTAATCGGTCCCTTATGAGTACCTTCTGATACACGAATGCATGAAAACATGCTGCTCAAGTATAAATTGTTAGGGATGTTATTCATCTATAATAATTATAGTTTCCCTGGGACGAATGGAAGCCATGACCAAAATATCTCTTCCCCGTTTTAATTCATTTGCAAAAGAATATCCGAATCATGGATTATATATATTCAGAATCTCTTTTTTACCAATGCACAGGGAAGGACTGAAATGGAACGCGAATGAAGGCGCTGGTAGCTCCAAACTCACATGACACTCATGTTTGGTTGTTGTGTAATTGTTTAAGGAGATAATGGTTTCCATTTGTCGTGGGAGGGTCAGGTGTTTGATGGGGATTTGACCGCGCCGTGCAGCATCAAGTAAGCATTGAGACCTCATGGGGAATGTTGATATTGTGATTTATACTGGAATCATATCAATGAATTTCACAAATATAATTGAGGAATTCCTTTAAATGCAACTATCGGATCTGTGAGAGCCCACAAAACACATGTGCGCGAAAGCTTGTCAGCTATTCATATAGCTATTTTTTAAACAGGTATATTTTAATCTTACATATGAGTTATATTTTTCGTAAAACATATGATTTGGACTTTTCTAGAGTTGGCATTCACCATGACTAATCAACTGCCCCAGTGAGGTCCCGCCATAGCACCATGCTTTACCTTCCTCCCTTATAGCAACAGTTGGCTGGCTCCTGAGCGATAACCTGGGATATCGCCTACGGATTGCCGCGCGCACTGCGGCATCGTCTTCGTCGTCAGAGCTGTAGTCTGAGGAGCCAGTGGAGCCAGCACTGCCCCTCCGTGAGCTGCTCTCCCCAGGGTCCCACAGCCCATTCTCCCGAGGTGTCACCTCAGGGTCAGGCTGTCTTTGATTGGGGGAGGGCTCTTTTTGTGTGAGTTGCTGCTTTTGTGAGCTGTTGCGTTGCTCTTGGTGGTTGCGCGCCTGAGCTGGTGGATTAGAGGGGCCGGGGCCGTTTGAGTGAGGAGGTGGTGGTGGTGAGTTGGTTGTTGTTGTTGGGGAGGAGGTAACCGTGCCTGTATATGGCGTGGCCAGAAAAAGAAGAACGGAAACAGAACAGTGGAAAAGCCAACTCAAAGTTAGGAGGTGAAAAAGGTGGAAGCGGTTGTAAAATAAAATACAACAAAGAGCGCTGTAATGAGTATGGTAAACTGTGCAGATATAACCCCCTTACCTTTAGGTTTCTGATGAGTCATTGATCAGAATGATGACGAATTTCACTACTAAGGGGAAAAATCCGAAAGGTAAATTCCTTACATGTATATTGCCGTAATGCGGACAAATGGCAGCATCGATGCATACATTACATGAAGTTTTGACATTAAGCATACCATAAGTCGTTTGATCGGCTTTAGTTTAACATGTGAAGGATTGCTTAATGTCTGCACGTCATGCAGTGATGAGCATAATGATTTGAGACGAATTTGTGAATCACAAATGGATTGTCACTACGTTTTATTCTTGAACTTTTCCTTCAGATTGCAATGTAGAATGGATAGTAATAGACATTGAACCATTTGCAATAGATCCAACATTTGTAGCCATTCTTCAGTGCAATAAAGGAAACGTTTCCCTGGATATTTAGAGAAGGAATTGGAAAGGGAAGTTCGATCAAGGGGTTACATCAAGGCAGAGCATGGAATGTGAGATGTTGGGCAGAAATTGTCAAAAAACATTTCTCAAAATCTCAAATGGTCGGAAGTTATTTCACTATCCAACCCTAACTAAGTAGAACAGAGTGCAATGCAGTAAAATGCTGACGTGGTCCCATCGTCAACAAAGTGGTGACCACCACCATCCCATGAGAACATATATACATTACGTCTGAATGTACTGGTGTACATGAAAATTGTGTAGACGTATAATGTTCCATGTCATTGAATATAAGGTTCACTGATTACTGTACCTTGCTTCCCAGTGGAGATGCTCAATGATATACCGGTATATATATATATATATATATATATATATATATATATATATATATATATATATATATATATATATATATACAAAACGAGAGAGCTACTCTCATTGCGTCAATGGAGGAGTTCTCGTACTAACTTTCAATCAAAACAGGAAAATGCTGAAAGGCTCAGCAGCCATACTGGCCTACACCATAGGACAAAAATAGGGAGAGAAGGAGAGGGGTTTAAACACTTGGTATATAGAGGAAAGGATAGAGGTGAGGTAGGGGGTGTCGATATTCGTGTTCACATAGTGTAGGTCTAGACAGAAATCTAATACTATACATGTTTGATAGAGATACACAACAGCATATTCATAATATCATGCAAATGATTTCTTCTTTATATTTCTTAGGAGCGAATGGACATGTAAATTATAATGTCCCCATATGGCTAACTACTAAAGGTGCGATTTTGTGCAGTTCTCTTTCTAGTATGGAATAACCATCGCCTATAAAACCATACCAGTGGAGTTTAGGCATACGGAATGATATCATCGTTCGAAATGCAAATATAGTAAAGATAGAAGTGTCGTTGAATAAAGAAATGATCGCAAAGCAATGAAGTACATATATGAAATAAATCAAATTAAACACCATGCAATAGAATAATAACATTCCATAGACAGCTTCATGATGAAAAAGTATTCCTAGAATGCGATGAATGAACAATGCAAGGAAACAGTATGATATGTAAATGTGTATGTACGGCAACAAATGTATATAATGAAAAAGTGCTGAAAATCAATGAGATGAATTAATTGTTGGGCATCCAGATGGTTATCACTCAGGCTCACTTCACAACACCTTAGGAACATGTAAGAGGTATTAGGGGCAGGAAGAAAAGGGTGAGTAGGCTTTATTACCATCTTTTAAGCTCAGGTGGTAGGATGGTAATAAAGAAAGTAGAAGTCCACACACTAACCATTCAGCACGAGAGTGATAGGTGTAGGGGCTGACGATAAAAGACTAATCTGACACAGGATTTGGAACAGACAAGGGAAAGGAGAATCATTCTCCATAAGGCCTAAGGGTAATGATTCCAGTTCGGATGAAAGCTGGAGTCTTAACACACTGTAGGGCACGGCTGACAGGGAAAGTTAAATAGCTAAATAAATAGATAGATGGGTACATTAATTGCATCCTCTCGTAGGAAAGAATTAAGTACCACCAATATCTGCAGATCTATCATCCAAAGAAGTACCTAGCATAGCTTTATCTGCTGACTCACCTTTCTTTTTGGCTTTTTGAAGGAATTTGCATGAAACAAGGTAATGTATGGATTGTAATTTCCTATCAGATTGTACGGAAGTATTAAAAATGGACCAATGTCAGGTCTTTGATGAATGAAATCAGTAAGATTAATGTTAAATAGTAAATAGAACAGTAACCGAACGATGCTTATATATATATATTAAGTGTGTAAGTTCGTTTCTCTCCAATGTCTAATTGAACAGTTATGAGGTATCTTATTGACCCTCAAGAACATCAGGCGGCTTGCAGTAATGCGCTAATGTATTTAAACGGAATCAGGAGAACCCTTCACAGTGAGACTATATACATGTATTCATGTGCATACATCGTATTTCGACATGATATAGGGATCCCAGAAAATGTGCCCCGGTCTAGGTATAATTATGGCAAGCTTAAAAGTGCAACTGCTTTTCAGTGTGACTTGAATAACCTTACTCATAAGCAGTTTGGTCTATTTGCTAGCAAATTAAGTAGATTTGCTATTGAAGCAAAGATTCCAGCCACCCAATCATTAATATTACACTGTTAGTTAATCATACGGAAATAGCACAAAGATTATTGAAACATAATCTAATTATTTCATCAGCATTTTGACAGCCGCGTGAAAATTTATCGAATGATAATTCCAAACATTATCTCGGAGTTTATTCATAGTTCTGTAATTTTGAACAAACGATTTGTTATAGATTTTCTCAGTGATGGCCACCGTCCACAGAGCATAAATACGTATACGCCCGATTTATGCTCTGTGGACGGTGACCCTAAGTAAGGTCATTCAAAATCAACTTATTTAGTGGCACTGAGTAGTAATACAGACCACCTGCCATCAATATTTAAAGAGAGAAACGAATCCTCAACGTGTGAATCAACTAAATACGCACTGCGCTTACAATGATTGTATAACATGTTCCAACATGTTTTGAGGGAATGGCAAGGCTCTAACAGGTGAATATATAGTATTAAGTTGAGACAACATCAACATCGCAATGCATACACTTGACAACAGCACACCGTATGTACAATATTTACAAATATAGGGACAACACGCCATCTTGGATCCTATATTGTATAGACACTGGCAACCTTGACCTTACCTGGTTCAGCCTTGGTCTCTGGGGCCGGTTCGGGTTCGACAATCTTCGGTACGACTGAAAACAGTGGTCAAAGCACACTCAACTTGAGTCAATGATCTTGGAAAAGTCGTTTGCTTTACCTCCCCAAGACATTGTCAGCGTTCCCTCACTCAGAGACGGATGGGTAGGGAATGGGTGAAGGGGTAACCCTGGGAGAAGTGAAAGAATGGGGGACCTGAATGTTGATAATTACAGAAATATAGGGTTATCGAATGTCAAAAGCATCTTCATTTCATACAAATTTCTTAGTTTCTACCGAATATACTTTCAATTATACCTTCCAAGTACTTTGATACGGAAAAGGGTATTAAACTTCTCCAAGGGGATGTGGAAACCAGTGTACCTACCTCACACGTTCTAACAACCTATACAACCTCTTTACTATATATAATGGTATAGACCCCCCTCTTATGCTCCTTATCTGCTGTTCAGAAACAGCAAAAGGGGTCACCAGGGTCAGATCATTAGATAACATTATAGAGATCAGGTCGATCATTAAAACGTGCGTGGTACTTTGATTCAAGGTAGGCACTGTCGACATTTTTGGGATTTCTGAAGTGAAGACGACAGTGAAGATAGACAGATATGTTGATGTTTCTGATCGACCCCTTCCAAGTATCAGAGATATCATGGCAAGACTTTGATGAAGGAAACTATAGCAAAATCGGTATTCTCATCACCATTATGTATAGTGCTATATAAGACAGGTACAATGTTTTGAATGATTTGATTGCCCATAAATTCATGTAAAGTGGATAAAACGTTCTGCCGAGATGGTCAGTGGAAATATTTACAATTATATTTCAACAAACGACTTAGTTCAAGAAATGAAACTGTCCAGTTAACGTAGTTTGTTTTATACAAATTATGCTGGCATTTAGTTTCAAATATGATTACCTCAACAAACATGGCATATGACTTATGCATTGCTTCGATAAAGAAAATATACTAAGCTAGGAAAGTGATGCCAGAAGTTCAAGAGATTAAGTGTACATAACATACAGTCAATTGTGTATTATCAGCACAGTGCCGGCAAGCAATGGAAAGCTTTTATAAGCGTAGTGCCTGTAAGTCATGAGAAGCTATTGATTGTGTCGTATTAATTGTTTATTGCAATATGATTTGTTAGCAATAGGACTTTGAGTCAATATTTTGAGTTGTTTTATAGGTGACAGTTAGACTATTTAATATAGACACATGGAGAGTATATTCCATAAAAGCAATCCATAGCTAGTTACTGACAATGGGTGCTTTTCTTTATTTAATAGTACTGACTAAATGCTGACTCGGTTGCAACTAAGGTTAACAGACAGATTTGCCCTGTATGACTAGCTACTATTATTGCCGCATAACTGTGGTACTGGATAGGGTCATCAAACATCACTAGTATCGTTTCATATCTAGATTATATAAGCTGTCTACAGAAAGGGTATCACTACTCTAGACTAAAATAAGAATTGCAGTAAGCTGACGTAATAACTTATACAAATGGCACTTAGATATTTCAATGTGCATTGAAATACTTTGCAGTGGTATACATGAGAAAATTAAGATAATGGTAAACCAAGATCAGATGTAAAGCATGCACTACAAAGTAGATATATATAGAAAAGAGAATCAGAGAGGAAACAGATTCATAAGTGAAAGCTTTGTTTCCCTTATACCACACAGTTGATACATAATGAACAAGAAGGTGTTTGTCTTATTGAAACCTTCTTGTTAATTGTAAATAGGGGTACTTAGCATAGTCAAGCAGCATTGTTTAATGCCGATTAAACAATGTCGGGATATATCATAGTTTGAACGTCCCTTGGGTCATCCAAAATAATAGGTAGCGGGGATATTTTGTGTTCAGCTTGGTCACTAAACCACGTACCACTAAAGCCTTTAGTGAACTGGTAACTAATACACATGGGGCTTCAATCAGGGTGGACTAATTATTGGAAGATACGTGTGTGAACAACAGCAAGTCTGCACGTGGAATTGGCCATGTGGTGAAATCTGTAACTTCTATCTGAAATATAATATTTGATGAGTAACGGGAAAAAACCTTTGGTGAGCATTGCGAGCCGCGCTGTGATATAAGCTGTAAAGTGCTGTGCAGCTGTGCTTCAAATGGTGACCCTGAAACTCAGAACAGGGGTGGATTGACGCATCGTGAATAGTGTATGCAGAACAACTCACCGGGTTCTGGCTTCTTCTTCTCTGGCTTCTTGACCTCCTCCTTCGGGGCAGGAGTCTTCTTGCCTGGCGGAGGCTTGGACGCGGCCTTGGGTGCCGTCTCGGGTTCCACCTCAGGTTCCTTCTCACCCTCTGGTTTCTGCTTGCCAGGAACGGCCTTCAGATCTACCGTTTCCTGTGCAGACCACATAGGGCGTCAGAAGCATAACCATAGGTCCGAACATCTCGAGATCTAACTGACCGCGACACAGCCCCGAGGCTTTCTTTTTTTGAGGGTTGGTCAGTATAGATCGTCCAGAGAGTCCTGAACATATCGCACAAACAGCACACTTGGGTGGCAGATCCATTATGTTAAAAATTCAAAATTAAAGTACGCACTCTGTCTATGGCAGTATTCTAATAAAGGTCGCATTCAAACCCCCAAAACCTAGAGCAGGCCCCCTACGGGTACGTATAGGCAGTCTACTCGTTGGACATAGGGAGTTGGTTATTTGGACAGCTCACAAAAATAAAATATAAATACATGACCAAAATTGATTATCTATGAGTAGCAAGGACAATATGACAAAAATGTCCCTTTACTATAGATGAAAATATTGGGGAATGGGGATTTCATTTTCTGAGGATTTAAGAAAATTGGAATCTACTATGATAATATGTCGATCCTAGTCTGAAAAAGTTAGGATCGCATATTGTGTATTATGTTAGTTGGAACTACAATGTATGAGGAAAATAGGTCTGAGACCTAGACGAAAGCAAAAGTCAAAATTCGTATTCATAATAATGTAGATATATTCAAAGAAAGAAGGAGTGAAAGAAAATTTGAATAGGGACGCCACGTTGGTCGTCCCGTGGATCTGCCACACCACCATGCACGGAGAGGCGGAAGCGTCTAAAAGATGGTATGCAATCTTCGTTTAAAGATCCCAAACATCTTTTAGATTTGCATTACTAGTAAGGTGAATTAATTGAGTACTCTTAACATTGGCTCATCTGTCTGGAAAAAGATCTACCTTAGTCTACACACCCATTGGTACTACCAAAATGCCCGATAGCGGACAGAAAAGCTGGAGTACCACATGGGTATTGTAAAATTATAGTTAACGTTGTAATGGTTAGGTCCAGACAGAAGGCCATTCAGGAAAAGTGGTGGATACCATCCCAGAACTATTATTTATGCACTCAGATCATTGCTTACAACCAGCACTTACCCTTAAAACATTTCTACATTTAATATTTCTACATAGTCAATTATACAACTTATTTTTGAGTATTGATAAGAATTATATATGTCACGTGTATACTGTATAATGATATCGTTATCTTGGAAAGTTCCTTTCAGGAGTAGACTGTACAGCTGCACTGCATTTGTATTAAATTGTATGAGAATGAGTATATACTTTCTACACTTACCGATATGTACCAAAATCATTCAATTTTAGCTATGAAACTATTGATAACCACTGAACACTATTTTGTTACTTTACGTCTACTTTGTGTTACATTGAACATGAGTGGAACTGAATTTATAAGCAACGATATGAGAACACTAATACTAGTTCGAGATGTTCCACGACACATCTTTGGCAAACTATTCAATGCAATCTTGTCCCAAGGAATGGGACAGACCATGATCCAATAGAGATCAATGAAGCTTTTCAGCATTGATCTTGAGGGATCCCAAGGTATTCTTACACCATATGTATGTACCATATACCATATCTACCATCCATCTGTGCTTGAGCCATGCTTTGTGACCGCAGGTCAAGACAGTGGATGGGCTTACTGGACACAGTGCTGTTAATTTATGATCGATCATAGGAAAAAAGTTTAAATTAGCTTACGCCATCACCATCACCAGCCCGTTTCTTCTGTTTGGGGGCTTTGAGCTTGACGTCTTCCCTTACTGGAACACCGGAGATAAAATATAACAATTAATTCACATCTTATTACCATGCTACATATATAATTACCATAATGTGGAGATTTGATCAAAACAACTAAAAGCAAAATAGAAAATTGGGGTCTTTATCCAGGGGGGGAGGGGAAGAAATAATCGAGATTTTGTATAAAATCCTTTTGAAATTAAAACAATATATAGATTTGCTTAAAATGTAAAATTGTTTTGATCAAAACACAAAGAGGAGGAACCTGAGGTGTTGCATGCGGTGCACCGCGCACCTACAGGAGAGTGATGGTTCTAAGCATTGCAACATAAAGGTGTGTTGCAAAGATAAGTTTATTTTGCATATATGTGGGTTTCTTATCAATGAGTCTCCATTGAATAAAAACACAAAATATACTAGGTACCACACATTATTGCCCCTGGATTATTGTTTTCAAATATTCGACAACATAGTATACACAAATCAGATTATGTAGATCAATGTGAATTGATACTCTTGGCATATATGCCTGCTTGGCTAAAGATGTAGGGATAATAACTCAAATGGCAGAACACAGCATTTGTGGACAAAAAGCGTTAGTCAACTCATTAGCGAAATGACGGCTGGAAAAGGGGCATTAACCAAACGATTTCCTATAGTATTGTACCAGAGGGGTATAGGTTGGGGTATGAATATTCATATTGATATGGTATAATATAAGGGTTATCAATTCTAGATACAATGAAAAACCAAAGACAGACACAAAATTGAGGGTTGTATGTATAATCTCCTGTTGATTGTCATAAAGCAAGATACAATGGGTTTGCTTATGATCAAGAGAGGAGTGGTTAGGGACAAAAGGATTAGGTATAAAAAGTACAAAACATATTTTCCTAGAAGAATGAACTCAATGTGGATATGATGTCAAAATTATGGATGACCGACAAAAACAGATGAGTATAGAGACAAATAACATGATGTAACTGTAATGTAATGAATGCCACAAATGAAAATCACAAATCAAATCAATAATTTATAATGAGTAAAGTGTGAGGAGGTAGGTTAGAGTGGTACTCATATTGGAAATTATTTGGTTGAATGATTTTAGTTGCCATGGGAATGGGTTAAGGGACATGCTGATATATCTGGGTATATAACAAGCATGATGGTATAAGCAGAGAATGTTGGTAAAGAAATTTACTATGTGACTCTTTTAAACGCCAAACTGTCAAGAATCAAGTGAAAAGTGCTGAGAGAAGTAACTATTATGACAACACCTGGCTAGATATGGCCGAAGGAAAGCTAGGGAGGTTATGTATGAGACAAAATATCAACCTTATTAGATAAGTCAAAGTGAAGAAAATAATCAATTATTATCCCTGTAGCTGGATAAGATTAGGTACCACCAGGTACCACATCTGATTCATATAATATATGCGTGGCCTGGTCAAAGTTGCAAAGTTTTCCTGTGGATACCCTCTCGTAATGATAAGAAAGATGTAAACCAGATGGAAAGCCAAAACACTTTGGGTAGCCCCACCCCTTCCCCAAAATAAAAATTGTCTTCAAAATTGTACTATGGGTGGGGGGGTACCTTTCTCTGTGGAACTGTATAGTTTTTGAGAACCCCGTGAAAGAATGTGCTATTGATTACGGTGAAGAGAATAGATATAGCCTTGAGACCATGCACGGTAAGAACACGCAGTATCTGGCAACGATATACCACCCCTCACCAGAGTATCTGACCACTGCTCCCTTATTATAATATTTAGTAACAACTATAAGTCAATGATGAGTATTAGGTATAGGCCGTCGGCCTTATGTAGCAATTAAGCAATTAGTTTATGAGTAAAAGCTTTTGTTAGTGTTTAAGGTATTAAGGTACATCTGTTTGACATGTACCACATCAAGACGATTATTATGGAACGATGGAGTGCTATATTTGCTGTTATTATCAGCAGCTGCATATAATCTAGTATACTTGTTTATGTTGGATTGTAGTATTAATGCCTTTATTCGAATGTGTATTATGATAAATATTACGTCGTTATACATATGATAAAGAGACCGACTCCACTCAGAACAAAAAGTGTGTCACGCTCTTTATCCAGTAGTAATAAAAAGTTATTATCTTTTTCTCTAACGTAACTTAAATGTTGAAATAATTGAACGTATCGAAATTTCCATACAGAGATGCGAATTTTGCATGAAAATAAAGGTGATAAGATATAGCAAGTGCCTGTGACGTTTCACTGGTTGCTATATCGATGTTAGAGTGTTAAGATACTACAGTGTAAGGGAGCAGTGTTCCTGATCTCAGTGCGTTGCCAAGGTAACCAATTTACCTTCCTCCTCCTGCTCAGTTGGCTTGGCTGTTGGGACAAAAACGTTTGGCTATCAGTGTTGAAGTCAGTTTGATAGCACCATATGGTAGCAATCATCTTGTACCTGGTGTGAAACACTTCCTATTCTGACTCTGTCCTCCACTGGTAGACTTAAACGTATAGCGTGAGACCAAGTGGGTTTTCCCAAGGTACATTTACCTCGTAATGTGACATGATATGATACGTATTGAAGTTCCACTAGTCACCCGTACCTCAGTAATTAGACGCTGACCTTTGTCCGCATGCTATATCTTTGTTGCTGCACATTGTGGAAATTGTAAATAACGTTTCCATAGAGGTAAAATTAAATTAATGAGAAAATGAGAAAAAAGAGACACATGAAAAATTCCACACAGTGCGTTGGGTGGCAACGACTTCCTGTGTTAATTTTTCATGTACTTACCAAGGGGGCATTCTGTGGAGATAGTCTTACACATCACACAGATACATTCAACATACACAGGACAGCACCAATAAACGTAATTACAGCTTACAGTAAGTTATAGGAACAGTTAACTAGTTTCTTATAATAAAATGATTTCAGTGAGATCGTAATTAAAACATGGAGATATGAATACTTATCAATGGGACTGTAAGCAGTCCCTCCCGTTCATAAAAAGATTTGTCCCTTTAAATTGAAAAATGATTAATGACAGGAAGGGACCTGCTACATACGAAAGGTATTTTTTATACATCTTTAGAGCTATGGTTTAGCTTTCACTTTATGGACTTTCTATTAGAGTAAGACGACGTGTAAACTGATAGTTTATACATAAATTCTGGTATAGTCGGAAGTGTAACAAGTGAGAGTGTAACAAGCGGGGTGCACTTACGGACTACGTCAAGCTTGAAATCAACATTGACTGCACCATGAGGACTGGTGGCCTCCAGGCGGTATGAGGCTATGTCGCCAGCGGCACACTCGCTGATCTGTAGCCGTGATGTACCGCGCAAAAGGGAAATCTTGACGGTTCGAGAGGACTTCATCTTCACGCCATCTTTAAACCAGGCGCACGTGATGGGCGCTGTACCCTTGACATTGGTCGTGAAGTCAGCCTTCTCGCCTTCATTTACTTGTAAGTCCTTGATTTGCTTCGCAAAATATGGTGCTTCGCCGCCCTCAGCCGGGGCGGCCGCTGCCGGAGCAGCCGGCTCCTCCTTCTTGCCGGGAGCCTTCTTAGACATTTCTGCCTTTTTCTTTTCCTCTTCGGCCTTTTTCTTATCTGCCTCGGCCTTCTTTTTGTCTGCCTCGGCCTTCTTTTTGTCTTCCTCGGCCTTTTTCTTATCAGTTTCGGCCTTCTTCTTCTTGTCTTCCTCGGCCTTTTTCTTATCAGTATCGGCCTTCTTCTTCTTGTCTTCCTCGACCTTTTTCTTGTTCTCTTCTTCTTCCTTCTTTTTCTTTGCTTCTTGTTCCTTCTTTATTGCTAGGGTAAAAGTGGAAAGGATCTAAATTTAGCACATGTTGTAACATAAATTTGTGTCTTTATTGTTTCATACTTTGTCATATGAATCATAATTAAATTAGTCGCTTAGTCGCACATCAAATTGAGCGACTTTTAAAAAGAATTTAGACCACTAGGCTACTTCAGAGTCGACTTGATGGCCCACGATTCTAGCCACGCATGATTTGGTAAAAGAGTAGAGGAATACACTAACCTAACAGTCAATTTATGATGCGCCATCTAGTTTATGGTTAATTTGGTGTGGTATTTACTGACCGCCCAGCCACCCAATGAGACGCCTACGCCATGGGCCCCGGGCTACAGTGCACAGGTGGATAGTGGCACAATGTCGCCCCAATTTACTGCATAACATCAGCTCTAACCACTAATGTGTATAGATATCAAAGCTAGCCCCCTTGATGTTAGTGTTGTGTCAGCATATAACATGGCGGGAGTCACTCGGCTAACTCTGCAGTATAGAAGAGTGTGACCCAGATAGAAGGAGAGAGAAGGGCGGCTTGGGGCGGTGGGAAAAGAGTTTATTTATTAACCTCACCTGGTCTGGGCACTCACCTCCTGTGCGGCAGGCCGGTGCTGGAGGTGAGTTAGTAAGGTGAGGGGTGGGAGGAGGGCATGGGGAGGGGGGCTGGTACCACCACTAACCACCACCACCGGCAAAGTGCTGCTGCTTTGAAGTACATGTACTAGCAGCGCCCGCCATGATACCATGCGGGGAGCGGAGAGAGTCTGCGAGATTACAGCAGATCTATTGGGATGTAGCACCCTCAGGTAGCCCCCCCCCCCTCGGCAACACAGGGAACTACAACAGCGCAGAAATTGGACCTTGTTGGGAATTCCGTTTTGGAAGGCCGGATATTACTATCTATACATAGAATACAAAACTGGGTGTTGGATGATTGGATCCGTATAATCCAATCAGTTGGCCTAGAATAATTCCTCTATATATTGAAGAACTAAGAGATTCCGGTGAAGACACAATTGCCTAAAGTCAATAGCAGTATCTTCACCTATAGTAGCATCCTGGTTATCACTAAGACCTCTAATCCCACCTCTCATCTCACCTTCATATGTAATGGGCTGGAGCTGGTGGGACACAACTAGTTTGAAAACCACAGCCCTTTGAATTTAGCAATCTATATCCAATATGGATGAGACGGACATTAGTCATAGTACCTCAATGGTAAAACTTGACATTTTAATTCTTTCTCCAACCATTAAGGAGTTTACTGGTTAATCCGGAAAGCCATATTGAAGCTATTATTTGTCTTATTTCACCTCATGGACCCTTCATGAAGAGCCAAATAAAAAGTCTGTTGACTCTGATAATAGTTGCATATGAAACCACCTGGTGGGGTAACCAACACTAATTTGGTACCAGTGGCAACCACATATATAATTTAGATGTTTGTTGCATGTCACACCGTTTCTAAAGGTCCACTATGTCAAAATAGTGTGGTTAAGGGATGTCAATAGAAAAGCTTTTCAGTTGACTTACCTAAATCAAATGTGATGTAAAAGGTACACAATTCATTCAAAGAATATAAATAGTGTAGTGCTTAGTCACCATATCTATGGATAGGGGAAATAATTATAAAGCTGGGCAGTAAGTGTGTGAGATATCATGTATTACTACTTAATGCTTACTATTTCATATAGATCTGATATTGGCATCCATTCTGCCAATGGTCTGCAGAATGTAGTGTGAGGCAGATATAACTTATCCCTTTCATACAGGGAGAAGTGGTGGACATGACAACATGTCTTGTTAATGACCACTCTTGGGAAATAACCTCATCTACTCACTTCTCTCACAAACCTCAAGTGGCCTGTCTACTAATTATATACACCTGTTGCCCCACTCTACTCTGCTGTAAGTACACAACCCACCTTAATCATGTATTAGTATTGATTTTGACTCCCGCTCTTTTGAGGGGTATACCGCTGTTGACTCTTCAGGAACAGAGAGTCACATGGGAGACAAACTGTGACTCTAGCTGTCAGAGTCGTGGCGACTGCTTTCCTTTCCTGTGTGATGGTGGGTCCTGTACACTGATATATTACTGCAACATTGGTGAAAGATGACCAGAGACGAAACCTATGGCGCGTCTTGTAAACTCCTTTCCATATATATGTACATGCTAAACTCTAACAATAGCTACGTTGTACTTACTTTCAGAAGACACTTTTACAAGCTTGCTGATCTCGCCTCCCTCATTCTTGATTGTAATGTTGTAATCACCTCCGTCCTTAACAGTTACCTGAAGAAGGGGAAAGTATAGGGTGAGTATATTGATACATATTACGCGTTACAATATATACAGAAAAAAACCATTTGATTTGTTTTTCAATTAAGATTTGTTTCCTCCTGTGGGGATTTGTTTTTCAATTAAGGGGACACAATTGGCACGATTAACTTATAGGTCGAGTTACATATATTGGTTGTTTCTATTTATATGGGAGGTTCGGTGGGCAAACAGACCACTGGACTGTGACATCTAGGTAGGGTGACTCCGAATCAGTCAGTTATATAAAAATATAAATAGATATACATGTATCATGAGGTACACATGACCACATATATCTAATACAATATATTGTGCAGTGAAACCTGTGGATCATTATATCCCAGATACAATTGAAAATAGAGTTTATTGTGATGACCCTGGTGTGTGGCTATTATGGTGAGGTTACCTAACCACGTGTAGGCTTTGTTTGCCCACACTATGACGTAGCAGAACTGTATGTGTAACTCGATCTATTGCAAGAGCCTGTGTGATGTTGTAGAAATATGTCAAACCTGTGAAAAATGTTTCTATCCAATTTCTCTCAATTTGATTGATGCAGATTGCGAATGGAACAAAAGTGGCCATTCTATCAACGATTAGTAGGTATACTGATAATCTCTATGTTCTGGGGTGAAAGCAGAAGTGGCTTTCCCAGGTTAGTCATGATGAACTGATATTCAAAAATGACTGATGCAAAACAAAATATGCCATACTCAAAAAGACTTGCCCTAATACTCAAAGAAATCGAAAGACTACGATGGTTGGTCAGGAGGCTCATTCAGAACAGACTCGTCAGTTGTCATATTGCGATTTTCGTCAATATTGCAGTATTTGCAATTGACGAAGGTATTTGTAGGTGGCAAAATGTGCTATCTATATATATTTTCTATATATTTGTATAGGAAATATTGTGAAAGAGATTTTACTAATGGTCGTCAAATAGGTTTTGTCACGTCACCAGTTGCCTACGACCACATCAGTTGTTCTGAATGAGCCTCCAGTACTGATTAACCTGACAATACCAAACTAACCTAGGTTGGTCGTATAGGGAGCTAAAATAAAAGAGGTACGAGGGACTGAGTTCTTAGACAGTACTGACTGATATCAGCATATCAGTGCAACAATACCACACAGAGACAAGACAATGTAGATTGATAAGATGGGGCTTTAAAGATACTTAACACAATCTATGCTTACAGGAGGGTCTTTCCAAACGGATTCGTCAGCCGTCATAATGCGATTTTCGTCAATATTGCAATGTTTGCAATTGGCAAGAGTATTTGTATCCGGCAAAATGTGGCATTTACTATAGATTTCAACAGAAATTTTCGTGAAATACTTTTTACTAGTGGTCGCCATATAGGTTTCGTCACGTCACCAGTTCCCTACGACCACATCAGCTGTTCTGAATGAGCCTCCAGAACCTGAAAGCTCTTTCAGAATGGACTCGTCCGTCGTCACAATTGGAATTTCGTCATCAGGGCAATATTTGCAATTGACGAGGGTATTTGTAGTTAGCAAATTGTGGTATTTACATTAATTTTCTATAGATTTCAACAGGAAATTTTGTGAAATACTTTTTACTACTGGTCGTCAAAAAGGTTTCGTCACGTCATCATTTGCCTATGATCACGTCAGTTGTTCTGAAAGAGCCTCCAGGTGGCAAAACCGAAACTAACTAAAACCATGATATTTGTAGATTTCCCCCCACTTATAAGTCATGATCTTTCTTTATCTGCCATTTAAGTTCCATACCTTGGCAACATCAGGCCTTGTGGACCTGATAACCCGCCTTCAGACTGCATACTAGTATATCCCCAAGTTAACGTATCTTACTTAGTGTATGTAAGGCCACTCCACAAAAAAATTATTTATTTTTTAGATTTCAATGAGAAGTCGGTCGAAAATGGAGAAATATAGACATATTTGGTATCAAATAAAAGATTACACCGTCAGTAATGCAGAGAGCTAGGATTAAGTTGCATTATGACAACTTTTACATATCATTAAACACTTAACTACTAAAATGTGAAAACTGTGCATAAAAAGTCTTAATTTCCCTATATATTTTAGCCCCCAGTAAAAAAAATGTAAATCAAAATCAAAAACGCCCTCGTCATATTTTTCACTGCCTGGTGACGAGAAACAATTTTTTTGAGTGGCCTGAGGATAAGCTCTTTACAGACAATGCTGGTTGGTTAGCCTATCATTGTGTCAGTCATGTTGTGCAGTCATTTCCCATTTGTGATAACCTAACAAGCTATGAATAGTTTTATCATTTTTAAGACGACTATTATAAAACCGTAAAACACAAATCTGGCCACTGATCCGGCGTAGATATCATACTCTATAAAGAGCCTACCGTCATAGAATAGGAAAATATTATATGACTGAAGTTGCCGATATTACCATACTATCATTATGTATTGACTTGTCCCGCACATTACTGTAACGTGGTGTTATAGGTATTGTGAAGATCTCTTGTAACGATTAAATTCAAAACTGATTATCAATTCTATTCATTCATTTCGAATTCTTTCATACAATCATGTTTATATTCCTATAAGCTGTGACAATACTGATGTTTAATCGCCATTTTTTTCCTCGTGCAATACAACATGTGAGTGGATACGTTAATCAGACACCAATATATCCAATACTGAATACATTATTGACTTACATGTGGCATTAAACAAACTCGAGTTCCATGTCCCTGTTCACTGCTGGGAGATGATATGGGCGTTCAACCCGCCCTAGCTTCTCTCAGCCTCTGTAAACATCCAGTATTAGTGGAATCTGGAGTTGTCTGGGCCAAATTGGCGGAGCTACTGGCCTCATACCAGACTAGAGCGCATGTCAAAGCGGATATTGTAAGGGTGCAAACTTGACAACCGATGTTGCATTAAAACCAAACGCTAAATAGACATCGACTTGGGATTTAATAAGGACAAGGATGATTTAGGGCATTCAGCCTTTACATCCAATGTCAATGAAAAAAGTTGTCCTTTAGTGAGGTTCTCATCACCAACCAACGATGTGTGGGCCAACTATATACATGTATATAAGAACTTACAAAAAGCCTCAGATTATATTCTAAAGATGTTATTATATAACATTCTATTCCAAAATATGTGCTAACCCAATTCTAAGTAAAACTGATTAAAATGTAGTAGCTGTCCCTTACAAACAGGGACAGTATTACATCCTATAAAAATGCGGATGAGCATATAACTATGGCTTCATAAAATAGTAGTAATACTACTTGTTGTGGAATACAACAATACATACTACAAGTATACTATATCTCCCCAGGATAATCAGATATAAAATATCTATCAATCAATCACTCAATCTAATTGTGACGACTCTCTCGCTGCCATTATGTTAGGCAAGAGTAGTGGAAGGTCAGCAGATGAAGGACGCTGCAGGTTGCAGCAGGGGAGCAGGATGTATGAGGAGGTTGCAGCAGGGCAGCAGGATGTGTGGGGAGGTTGCAGCAGGGGAACAGGATGTGTGAGGAGGTTGCAGCAGGGGCAGCAGGATGTGAGGGGAGGTTGCAGCAGGGCAGCAGGATGTGTGGGGAGGTTGCAGCAGGGCAGCAAGATGTGTCAGGAGGTTGCAGCAGGGGCAGCAGGATGTGTGGGGAGGTTGCAGCAGGGGGAGCAGGACGTGTGAGGAGGTTGCAGCAGGGGCAGCAGGATGTGTGGGGAGGTTGCAGCAGGGCGAGCAGGATGTGTGAGGAGGTTGCAGCAGGGGCAGCAGGATGTGTGAGGAGGTTGCAGCAGGGCAGCAAGATGTGTCAGGAGGTTGCAGCAGGGGCAGCAGGATGTGAGGAGAGGTTGCAGCAGGGGCAGCAGGATGTGTGAGGAGGTTGTAGCAGGGGCAGCAGGATGTGTGGGGAGGTTGCAGCAGGGGGAGCAGGATGTGTGAGGAGGTTGCAGCAGGGGCAGCAGGATGTGTGAGGAGGTTGCAGCAGGGCAGCAAGATGTGTGAGGAGGTTGCAGCAGGGGGAGCAGGATGTGTGAGGACGTTACAGCAGGGCAGCAGGATGTGTGAGGACGTTGCAGCAGGGGCAGCAGGATGTGAGGGGAGGTTGCAGCAGGGGCAGCAGGATGTGTGGGGACGTTGCAGCCGGGGAGCAGGACGTGTGGGGACGTTGCAGCAGGGGAGCAGGACGTGTGAGGAGGTTGCAGCAGGGGAGCAGGATGTGAGGGGAGGTTGCAGCAGGGCAGCAGGATGTGTGGGGAGGTTGCAGCAGGGGGAGCAGGATGTGTGAGGACGTTGCAGCAGGGCAGCAAGATGTGTGAGGACGTTGCAGCAGGGCAGCAAGCAGGATGTGTGAGGAGGTTGCAGCAGGGGCAGCAGAATGTGAGGGGAGGTTGCAGCAGGGCAGCAGGATGTGTGGGGAGGTTGCAGCAGGGCAGCAGGATGTGTGAGGAGGTTGCAGCAGGGGCAGCAGGATGTGAGAGGAGGTTGCAGCAGGGGCAGCAGGATGTGAGAGGAGGTTGCAGCAGGGAAGCAGGACGTGTGAGGCTGTTGCAGCAGGGCAGCAGGATGTGTGAGGACGTTACAGCAGGGGAGCAGGATGTGTGAGGAGGTTGCAGCAGGATGTTGAGGAGGTTGCAGCATGGGAGCAGGATGTGTGGGGAGGTTGCAGCAGGGGAGCAGGATCTGTGAGGAGGTTGCAGCAGGAGAGCAGGATGTGTGAGGAGGTTGCAGCAGAGGGAGCAGGATGTGTGGGGAGGCTGCAGCAGGGGAGCAGGATGTGTGAGGAGCTTGCAGCAGGATGTTGAGGAGGTTGCAGCAGGGGAGCAGGATGTGTGAGGAGCTTGCAGCAGGGGAGCAGGATGTGTGAGGAGCTTTCAGCAGGGGAGCAGGGTGTGTGGGGAGCTTGCAGCAGGGGAGCAGGATGTGTGAGGAGCTTTCAGCAGGGCAGCAGGATGTGTGAGGAGCTTTCAGCAGGGGAGCAGGGTGTGTGGGGAGCTTGCAGCAGGGGAGCAGGATGTGTGAGGAGCTTTCAGCAGGGGAGCAGGATGTGTGAGGAGCTTTCAGCAGGGGAGCAGGATGTGTGAGGAGCTTTCAGCAGGGGAGCAGGGTGTGTGAGGAGCTTTCAGCAGGGGAGCAGGATGTGTGAGGAGCTTTCAGCAGGGGAGCAGGATGTGTGAGGAGCTTTCAGCAGGGGAGCAGGGTGTGTGGGGAGCTTGCAGCAGGGGGAGAAGGATGTGTGAGGAGCTTGCAGCAGACCGTAGCCGGTGGCCACAGCTGGGGACTACAGATCATGATGGAAGAAGGAGGGGTGAGCAGCAGCGAGGTAGGTATGAGGTACTGGGAGGCATGCCAATTTGACAAGTGGAGATGTGACTGATGGAGTGGAAGATGAAGGTCATCAGGGGGTTCTAATAAAAAGTAGGCTATCAGGGGTACTAAGCATGTAGGTATGAACTCGAATCAGCTCCCTCCATAATATTTCGAATTGACAATTTCTGACATTACTACAGAATACAAATGAAGATTATAGTGTAGTTCTATGAAGATTATATGGTTTAGATTGGGCATGTAGGGCGATCATTTCTATTATTTCTTCACCAACCTATTTCAAGGTTGTAGAGGGACGTGAGTCTGAGATATGTTGATTCGACTTAAGGGTTATATTTTAGATTGATCTACATTAACGACTCTAGCTGGAACTTCCCAGCCAGCATTCCTGATCCCCATCCGGATAACTGGGCCTGACACGGACAGAATTTGGCTGTTCTTATACTGGGCATCCAGTCGGGGCCAGATGGGCTTGCCAATAGCTTAAATAGGCTCTCCAAGATGGGCTATCGGTGGGGCCCAGGTTGGCTATTCCAGTAGGGGTCTCTCATGGGAGGGGGTAAATATAATATCTTGGTACTGACGAACTCTAGATCTCCCTTCGATTCTAATTGGCACTCTAGCAGGTTTATCCCTCAATTTGTGCAGTTCTCATAAGAAATGCCAGGGAGTTATTTCATAGGTCTACAGCCTATGCGGCTACTGTTTTACATGTCCGTGTGAATACTGGCTAAACTGTACACAATATCATTGTGTAATGCTATATCAACCTTGCTATATATCATCACTGACATATAAGTACAATGCGTTGAAATCTTAATCGGACTAGAATATCATGTAAAGATATTATAGATTCATAAATGAACAGACTTACAAATGTACGTGCACCTTATAGGACCTCATCTGTGGCGATGACAGGGTCACCTAGGGGTAGGTTTGTGACCTGATTGCAGCCATGGCTAAGGTTGTTTCTTACTATCTCAATATCGAGTGTAAATAACTTTCCACAAAATGTGAATATTTACATTGAAAATGATAGTGTTCTGCCCGAATGCCTTGATAGTAGTTAAAAATGGGCTAGGGACCTTCAGACTCAGAACGTGTTATCTGGCTCAGAATATCCCGATACGAGCGCCATGATGGGCTGTGTACTGCATGTCTCATTAAGATGCCTATTACTGGTGTTTGCGGCCTGTGTGTATGAGGTGCTGGGCATGTGGTCTAGGTGTAGAGGCTGTACAGGTAAGACGGGAGTTGTATGCACCTGACTCCACACATCAACAGATTGCCACACCTCCCTCCCTGCCTCCCACCGTCATATATCACACATTCCTCCCTGTCCCGTGCCAACCTCCACCCTATGTCTGTTTACCTTAAAACCGCCCAGCCTCAATTTATTAGCCTGGCCTCACGATGAATCTAGAAAGGATGCTTCCCATAGACATCACTGGATTCTCAACGTATGCTTTGTCAGCAAGTCCTCTGAGGGGTTTGGTTATGACACAATTAAGAAAATATTGTCTGATATATCCTATATACTCGTATGCCGCCAGACATGTCATCTCACTTAGCAAACCAATAGCCCCAAGATGGATACCAATATGTTGCCACCACGGCGAGCATAACATGTAGTACTAGTAACCTAGTTACCACCACAGTAACCACGGCAACACTGAAACCCCAATTTCAGACAAACCCCAGGGCAGCATATCATATAGTTGTTGCTTCCTCAGAAAGGAACCTATCCTTCTCCTGGACAATTGTGTGGGCTTTCCCACGTCCATATCATCGTACTGGGACGTATTCAAATTATGTTCCTACTTATTTGGTGGCAGACTGAGGCTCCTAGAACGAGCATCTCACAGGCGTTCCCACAGACAGTTCCAACAAACACATCCAGGTGCCGCTAGTGGCGCTGTGTGCAGCGCCCGGTCCGAGGGTTACTTGCTGATGTCATCAGAATATGTTCTCTATGACTGAGCAATACACGAAGCCTACAGAGCTGCTCACTCACCGTTCTGGGCAGGCTCGTCATAGTGCAGCCAATGTACGCCAAGTAATGTAGACTGATACTTAGCTAATCAAAGTATTTCAAACAATAGATACTTTGTCACATTGACTCATTACCAATGTACCTATGTGTAGAAGGCTAGTCACTCTATTTAGCTCTATTTGTGCATAGAACTGACTGTATTAAAGGGAATGCTTACCTGGAGTGGACTTACTACAAACTCAAGCTAATACAAACACGACATTTACATTGTCTTCATTTGATCTCCATAAACGTATGCCCCTCTGATTTAAATCAATGAAAGAGAGGAAATTCCACATTGTTATGTGAAGCAGTGTATACAACTTACATGATCCCAAAACGATAGCTAATTGGGGTTCAGGGAACCAGTGACTGTTCTGAAATGCACTGCGTGCATATTACAAGCTAAGGCTTCATCTTCGTCTCACTATAACCTATAATATGATATGTACTCCTCTAAAAGGCAAATCTGCTGAGCATTGAAAGAGCCACAGTAGTCAACCAGTCTAGGTAGTCAGACAGCAGAGCCTTACGCGGCCAGGTAGGGGAGAGCAGCTCACTTTATATATAGGTCAGGCAACATCTGTAGAACCCCCAGCGCCTGGCACGGCGGCCACCGGGGACCGAACACCTCGGAGCAACTCCACAGAAAACCTCCTGCGACCGCCTCCCTCGTCTGAAGTTGATGAGTATAAGATTGGTGACTGAAGGGTGGAGCTGCTCGCAGGTTTATGGTTTTCTGCAGAGCAGCTGAGCTGCTCGCTCCTCGCCTGACCTCCAGAGGGGCGGGATGGGGGCGTTACGCCTGCCCCATCCGTTTGCCTTGTGCAGGGCGGTGCTGGACACTTAGACGTGTTTACTCTGTGACTGCCAACTCTAGCAGCTAACTCAGTCCCGTTGGAGTAGCTCAGAGCAGCTCACACTTTACGTCAACAATGTGCACTGCATGTGTGGCAAAGACTAGTTTGAGTATTCCCAACTGCCCTACATTTCCCATAACAATGCCCGGACACACATGCAGACGTAGTCGGTGTTAGGAGGGCTTCTATTTGGCTGACCCCATCAGCTGCTTAGTGACATACCATCATGGCCAGCTGCACTTCAGAAAAAACCTATAACATGCTTGAAGCTACTTTCAAATGTCTGGCTCACTGCCTAGCTATAACCACTAGGTCTGGCGTTCCTCATCTCAGATACGCATACATTAATTACAGGGAAAAGCAGTCACGGTCATCTCCGATTTTGCCATGTCTGCCTATAGAAAATCTAGAGCCGTATAAAGCCATCACTGCACAGGACTTTTGGTGATCACGCATGGTTGATGGCTTAAGCCTAACAAACCTCTGCAATCTGAAGCTCTTGACATTTGGGAGCCTTGCATTTACTCTGAATTGCAAGGGTTCTATTACTTTCTCCAAATCCCAATGTAAAATACATGTGGCACTATATATTTCTGCAATCTGGGCATCTCCGTTTATACCTAGGTGTTAAAGTAGGCTAAAATCACAACAGATTTTCATTTTTATACCGCCCTGTTGTAGTTACATCTGTTCCGACTTGGACCAACATATTCTTATATTGCAGAAATTTTTCAGCTACAATTGCATCGTGGGATTTGAGCTATAGGGCCCTAGTTTGTAGCACTGTATTATACAGTAACTACTTTAGCTATTTTATTGACCTCTTTGTGTAGCAATAACCATATAGAATGTGGATGGTATCAAAACGTGACTTGCTTAAGAATCTTATGTTACTTTTAAACCTCTTTGGCTAAGACGATGAAAGGCATGATAATGTCACTATTACTATAGTGAAAGTGACCCCTGTAGCCAGAGAGGGATGGGTAGTTAAAATATAATTTGGTAATTGTAGTATACAAATGTGAAATTAGCCTTTCATGACGACAGGGTAATCAAGCTGACAAAGGGTGACCTCTAACGACTGAGCCTCCCTCTCTAATAATGTCTAAAATGTTATCGTTGTGGATATCCTATATGTCATTCCATGTGATGATCAGATGATGATGATGGGGCGAGCCATCACAGTGGTCCCCTAAAAGTCATCCTTAGTGGTGACCTTTTACACCCATACGGTTTTCAGTGTACAACCCGTCTCCCACCCACACATAGACCTACATGTAGGGCAGGTTGCATCTCAGGTCGGTCTCCAACAGTATACACAGATCTATACGTTTACACGACTGCCATGGGGGAGGTGCAATGGTTCTGTAGACACGGGGGGGGTAGCAGCAGCAGCAGCAGCAGCAGCAACCGGTGGCGGCGAGGGGTGGAGGACAGAGGTAACACTGGGTGCAGTTCTTATTCTGGTCTTGGCACAAGAGGACTCCAACTGACAACAGGTGCCAGCACAGGAGGCAGAATGTGACCTCTTGTGTCCTCTCAGCTCACAGCAGGACTGACCTCCCTTACTTATCAGTGGCTGCTCGACTTCACAGTACATTACTCTGATATGTTTGCTGTCGGGCGGCCTGTTGGGTTGTGTGTGTGCTTGTAATGAAGTGGTGGGTAATGAGACATCCTGACACTAGGTATGTACAGTTATCGGCGTACACATTGTGCTGACAGACAGAATAGAGTTGCAAACTCCATACTGAGTAAATGAATTTAATTCAACATGGTCACTCTATCCTAACACCCTCTTACAAAGTGACAGGTGCATTTCTTTTTGAGCTCACAACCATAACAATGCGCATTGGCGATTCTGTTAGATTAATTGCTTAGTCTTGAATAAGTAACTCTGTATCATATATTACAGTAACACCCATTGCTACAGTGCACAGTTGTATATGGCAGGGTGGATGTGAATTTTGAATTTTAAATTGGCCAATGGGAGGGTTTGATTCACGGGCGTACATTTCGACCTACATGCATAAGAAATCGTGGATAAGCCCCGCAGGTTCTAAGCCGTATGTATACATAGCCGATTACTTGGTGCCTACGTGTAGGGTATACCCTTGTATGAAGCGTCTACAGGATGTAGACGTCATCCTGTAGACATGGATCATTACATGCTGTCTACAGTGGTCTACACTGTGGCGCCCCTCCCCCAGCTCGGGCCTCTTAGCCCTGGGTGACATGGTTAAGCGGATAGCCACCGCCAGGTGTTTTGTAAACCATAACTATACAGAAGTGATCTGCTTATATATACCCCCTCTAAGGTCTATCTGTTTGATCCACACAAACGGGAACACACATTTACTATTAAGGCAATTAATGAATGGAAAACTGCTGACCTCCATGGGGATTTTCAGAAGTATACATTGTATTTGCTTTGCAGCATCCTTTCGTGCAGTGATATGAATCTAGTGTCTTGGTGGTAGTACATTTGCTGTCCCCTACTGCCCAGAGCACGAACTATTTGTTGACTTTCCCTCCCCCCCCCCCCCCTGCACTGTGGTAACGGATCCGGGCTCTAGGGTTGTGGGTACAGAAAAATACCCCACCTGAGATGAGGATCTGCTGACGGTTCTAGACATACCTGCACGGGTGTATAAACCCCAGGTTACTTCAGATGTACCAGTTTACTTCAGGTCACAACTCCAGGGTCTGGTTTAACCTTCTACCACTCCCCTGACGTATATCCAGATACCACTGGAGGAAGACTCCACCCGCTCGGTGCCCTGTGGTACGGTATGGTCCTACTATAGGTCCTAACGTCCGTACCGTTGTCGTCTTCTTCACTCTCCGCCGTAGCTCTTTGTAATAACTATTTACCACACAGAGCAAACTATGCCAACGCCCCGTGTACTCGGCCGGTCCAATATATACACCTGGTGAGCAGGCAGCAAGGCAGGAAGGATCCTCTCACTCCAGGCTTGGATCCATCCTCCTGGGGCTGCCAGGTAGGGCCGCGCCCAGGTAGCGGCACAGGCACCAGGGGGCAACAGGGCCACCACATTCCCACGCTGTATGTAATCCCATAGACAGGAACAATGATGGACTTATTGTCCGGTACCGAGCACACTACTAACACCACTGACCCCCAGTCTCACAGCACGTGGACAAGGGCAGCAACACTGGTCAAGCTGCAGGTGTTACAGACACGTGGGAGTCCCCGCTGTCCTCAGGACTCATGCAGCATCATATTGGTAATAATCCCGGTAAATCACTCATGGTGACCTCAACCAAAGCCAGGTCTTGTGTCCAACCAGTTTAAATGCTAAATCCCTATATACCAAGGTATGGCGAGAATGCATCGCAGACAGTAATCCATGCCCGATGGCATCAGCATCTGCATTGGCTATTGGTATAATCCTCAGGTTGAGTGGTGGGCTGGAGGTTGCTAGAGTCGAGTCGCCGTTGTCCGCCATGTCCCATAACGTATCCAATGGGAAGGTGTGAGGGAAGATGGGGCTTCTTGTCTGCAAATTAAGAATCTACCACATATGTTGTAGTACATGATGGGGAGCCGGGTACTCACATACCACCCGCGCCGCTAGCTCTATTTTAAGCCTACAGCCAGGTTGGAAGCACTATCTTCCTCCTGGGAAATAAGTATCTTAAGGCGTCTCAGCATAGAGGCAGAAACGTCCCTAAACGTTTCACTATAGGTGATACTATAATTATAGATATAGTCTCTGCTGAAAAGATTACAATGTGCAGTGCTTATTAGCCGAATGTATTTCGTCAAAAATCTAAAGAAATCATTTTCACTAGAAAACCTCTAAAATATTTGGTCAGTAGATATGACCTCAATACATGCAGTTAACGTTATATCTATGTGTACCATCTTATTATCCGCTATGCATAACTGATAATTAGCCACAATAGTACTAGGATGTACCTATGTGTGTGAGTCCAGGGTATACTGTCTATGTAGAGCCTGTGCACTGTCTGACTCCCTACCCCACGCCTACTGTCAGTAGTGACAGCTAGTCGTAGGTTAGGTGTCAGTGAGTGTCAACAGGTTTCACGTCTTCAGGAAGTTGAGGACATGAACCATCCACACTGCCTCAAACTCCTCCAAAGCTTAAAAGAAGACCTGCTCAGGAAATCAGACCCTTTCCTATCACTGACTGTGCCACTGCCAGTGTCATGTTGTGTTTTTGTAACAGATCACCCTGCCAGTGGAATGTTCTTGGAAATAAGCGCTCTCAGAAAATTGTTATTCCATGTGGGTTACATCTGACCCTCTATCAACATACTGAGGGTATGCTATATATTTTCAGTATGTAATACATGGATATAGTCGCCTTCACCCAATGTTATGAATTTATAATCGGTTAGATCTAGCTTGCTAAACATGTCGAGGCCATCACACATTAACTTTAGATACTAATATACATACTGTGAAATGTCCATGGAAACTAATAATGATCAGTTCAGACAACCACTCTTGTGCATTATACTCAGGAATATTGCCTGTAAGGATTTTCCCTAACGCTGTGCTTATTTGGAGCTCATAGTTTAGGTATGGCAGTTGGCACCGTTGGCAGCCTCACACCTCACCACCTACCTCCTCCCCCTGTCCTCATGCTCACCTTCTCCAGCAGCAGCTACCCACCCCTGCAGCACGCGGGGACCACAGTGTCGTGTTGTGGACCTTCACCATGAGCTGCTCGGACACGGCTCCCAGTCCGACCTGATCAGGTACGAAGACGCAGTAGCCAGCAGAGGAAGTGAATTGCTCACATACCACTGCGGGTTGCCGTCGTGCAGCCTGGTCTGCTCACTGCTAGGCGTGTTACCAGCGTGTTTCTGGTACACCGGGGAAGCTGCTCGTGTTGCTGCAGGCTATATGGTGAGCTGCTCATTACATGGTGAGCTGCTCACACGATAAGGTAACTAGGGAGCCATAATCACCCACTGTCTGCAATGATAACCCATCTCAATCCAATTACAAACCGTCTAGCAAAAACAAAAACAAACATGGCGAGCCTGACCTGGCAGTGTCTCTAGACCAGTAAAGCGGCTTATACCTTTACCCCTACAGCCCAGGTGTATACCCTATGCAGCAGCTAAGCCACCCGCGCTGTCACCTAGATGGGCTTCCAGGACGCCCGAACCCCGGGAGAACACCAGTGTCCACCTCCACCCCCTGTCCCCGGTCCCTGTCCGGTAGCGGCGATGTGCGACCTACCTGAGTTGGATTCGGCCCCGGGATCGAAACATTCCTTGCCGCGGTTTGGCGTACCCGGGGCTAATGGACACCACTGTGAGCTGTGGGCGAGGCCGGCCGTGTAGGAGAGCAGAAGGCAGCCCAGGGGAGGAAGGAGCAGCTCACCAGTAGACGACGGTAGCTGAGCAGCTCGTTGTGGTGGCCCTACAAGCACGGGTGGGGGCACTTACTACTGGTGCTGCCTCTGGCGGTGGTGGAGGCGACGGTGGAAACAGCCTACACAAGTCTCACAAGCCGACCCTGCGCCGTGCCTGCCCCACCATGGCAGCAGTGGCCGCGGCACTCCACACGTGAGGTCCCCTGCTGCCTGCCCCTCTTGCTGTAGCACTGTAAATACTGCTATTTTTGCTTGTGTCTGTAATCCTGCCCCAATGTTTCCATCAGGTCCCCACCTGCCGATCCTACTGATTGCCAATCCAAGCCCCGGGATCTAAGTATATTTCCACCTTGGCCCCCTGCACTGACACCCTCCGCTATAACAAGGTATTACACCAGGTAACTGGGGGAGAAACCCGGCAGTATAAAGCCATTGTGGACCCTTTTCAGAACTATCTCACCTTCCAGAGACAATGTTGATACAACTCCCCCTTAAAGCTATAAGGCAATATCTTCTCTTATGGCATGCAGTGACTCTTTTCTTTTTTCATGGATGAGGGGCGTTGGGCGGCGTGCTAGGGTCAATGCCAATGGTCGTTGACTGACTCCTGGCATTCATGTTTTTTGTGTGGAAGATTTGGGCTGGTGTCCAAGTATGTCGATCTGTCGGCCCCTGCCTGCGTAGTTTGGATTTTTCCCACGTGTTGGGATTCATGGGTCCATACGAGGTAAAGGTACATTTCCGAATATCTGGAACCCTCTATAATGCAGTTCGCATGAACATATAGGTAGAAAGAGTATCAATCTTCCCACCCACCAATCAACCCCTTATGTTATTCAAGGGAAATCCAAGTAATTATGTATGTTTTTATGTTGAATGACATGGCAGAATAAACACATGTCAAACTCGTCCACGCTTGCGGCTATGCCCAGAGTGAGGAGCAATCAAAGAATAGAAACTATAAAGATGTATTGTATTGCTTTACCCTAAGCCTGACCATGGCTCACAAGGTCAAAGACCACTATGTATCTAGTGCCAAGTAGAGTTTTTATCCTGTCCAAGATCTAATCTTAGCTAGTTTTAGTCATTGACAATATATCTAAGGCCTAAGAAAAGTTCTGTTCAGGTAACATGGCCAGAAAAAATAAGATTTGGGTAGAGCCAACAAAATAGGGTCGGAACTTGTATTGCAATCCCTCATAACCAGTGATGTTATCACTTCTATTTTTGACTAATATCTGACTGGGTGCATCTATGATGAAGTATTAAGAATGGAACTTGCCAGCTTCTCCTAACCGATGCCTGTTTTTCTAGTTGTGTTGGTCAGACATATGTGTGTACATCTTCTATCATGGAATGAGCTATGTGAAGTTCGACTAACTGTATCGTGTAAGTTATTTCTTGAGCGATCACTTTAATACGGAGTCTATTTGATGTTATTAGAATAGTGGTCATTTCTGCTTGGTATACTCGTTGCTATGGAATTTAATAGCAGAAGTCCAGCTGCGCAACCCCCCCCCCTCACGCAAACTCTCACTCGCCAACACACCAGTATAAAAAAAACTGCCTCTGAACCTATCGCAAAGTCCTCTAGGAGAGCCATAAGAGAGAAGTTTGGGCCGGCCCCTTGGACCATGTTAATGTGTTTTACTGCAGCCAGTCGACCCAGCCTGTCGAGAAAACACATGTGCAGGGCTAGCTAGGCAGAAGGTGGGAGGGGTCTGCTTCCACCAACCTCCATCTCACGTCTACAAAACCCCAACCAAAACCTCTCCAGTATCCCCTACCCTTCCAGTGTTACCCCCCCCCCCGCACACACACACACACACACACACCTCACCGCCCCTCCCCATCTCACCCACTTCTCAGATCCCACCGCTAGTTTCCGGTCCCACCTCACTTTCAGCAATTCAGTAGGCCAGGGCCAACCATACAGGAAGTAGACCCTTTCCTTTTCCCTTTTGCCGCGTTTGCCTTCTGTGGGTCTAACAAGAGGGTGATCAGCCTGAGGCCAAGGGTATAATCTGAATGTAGACTGTCTCCCCTCAGGTAGTGACATGGCACTGTGTACATCTGGCTGTACACTTGATGGTGCAATGTGTCTTGTACATGTGGTGCCAGACTCAATATGCCCACCAGCAAGTCTCAGTATAGGCGATGTATTGCCTCACAATGTTTGGGGACTGGTGTTGACGTCTGCACTTATTTATGGCATAGCTAGAAGGAGCTCAAGTAAACCTACTGAGTCCTCGTGAGGAATTGGTCATACTGACAGCCTCAGACGGGGCCTAGAACCTACCAACTTGTAATGGTCACTGGTGATTAGAAGATGCTGAAATGCTGAATTTTCGCGCGACCACCTTGAGCTATACTAGTCTAACGTCCGAGCTCTTTCGCTTTTGTTTATCTCCCCCAGGAGAGTGGTCAAAATATTTTGAGCCTATCCCCCTCCCCCCAACCCCCACTTAAGTGGTCCACAGGTTCTGGTCGCCCCCCCCCCCCGAATCCAACAACCCCTTGTTGTTAAAAAGTGACCACTCCCTAACAAGCATTTATCATTTATGCAATAATTATGTAGCAAACCTTGTCCACGATAACATTGTGGCTTTTTTTATTTGAAAAGGACAACATCAGCGCAACTTGTCCCATCACTTAAAACGTTCATTGACATTTATGTTATAGTTTCCCTGATTATCTGTGATACAAGGTGTTGCATATGCTACATTACAGTACCGGCGGTGCACACTTATATAGAGAGGTAGCTAGCTGCACACATATTGCTTTGTTATCTGTATAAGCAGGAGTGGTTTACTTAGTGTCAATTGTCTAGGATGTACTTGAACCTGGGCATCCTCACTGTTATGAGAAGTCCGCTGATGTTGTCCGACAAAGCTATATACCCTTCTGAATCGACCAGATACTACCCTTGGTTGATGTTTTTAAGGGGTTCATCAAAACAGGGCTCCTTGATTTCCCTCTAGCCTTGCCAGCACTTGCCTAAGTACACAGACCCTACCATGTATAAGTATATCTAATCTGTAAATACTGTTATGCATTTAACGTGCTGGGTGGTCTGAATGATTATGGTCAATTTATACAGGTATAACGTGAAATGTGCCTTAAGTTGACGCAGAGACACCCGGATGCATATATATGCACGTGGGTGTGAGCATGTCACGGGGAGAGGGCATGTCTTTTGTCTAAGAGCCAACAACACGTGACTAAAATGCTTGGTCCTTATCTTAAGTAGTGCCCTATTATATGTCCAGTTGCGCATCAATCTTCTGATGGCTTCTACCCACGATATCCACCGACAGCTGGCAGAGGCCCGTGCATATGTCTCTAGAACAGTTCTTCTAATTTATAAAGCTTACACTTTACAGTGCCTATCTGCTACTACTTTAACAAGGCTGGGGGTAAATGTGTAGATTATCGTGAATTAAAACTGCAAATAAGACGACATTTAACTGAGATGTTCCGTTGCTGCTATTATAGCATAATTATTACCCATAGTGGTTAGCCATGTTCGGTGTACACTACAATCAGTGGTCCCCATTTGTCCCTGTTCCATCTGTTGTTCAGAGTGCAGGTGTGAATACCTGAGGTGGGGAACAGTCTGGTGAGTGATGAGTGTGAGTCTGTGTCTAGGCTGGTGCTGAGCCGCTCCGAATCTGAGTGAGCAGCTCGGGAAGATGACACCTGAGGCAATAAACGACTCAGGTCGCCGCAATAGCCGGACGCCGACCTGTACATAACAACACTGTACCTCCTCTCCAACCGTACACCCCACCTCCCTCAGCACTTGTCTAAATTCAATTCAATTCAATTCAAATTTCTTGCAGCACATACCATCCCAAAATGTGGTTCCAGAGAGAGCAGTAACATCGAAGAATGCACCTACGTATTAAAAGGGTCATATAACCTGCCTACTTCAGCTCATTGAATACTGGTAAGCAGCACAGTCCAAGCCTATGTAAGACCACCAGCCCAACTTAGTTACTCAAGCACCCTCGGGGAGCAATATGCATGTATACACCTATTCATGCAAACATGTGTAATGCAAATAGACCCCCTGGCGAAAAGCACCCTGCTTGACGTATACCAATGACTTTTGGACATGGCAGACATAGTAAGCTGAGCCAGGTCCCACTTTGCCGTTATCAGTGAGCTCTAGGAGGGCTAGATAATTCGTTGCATCTTCTCTCCAACACAGACCATGAATGCGATTTATGTGCCCCATAAGCTATGAATCAGCTGCCGGCGTCATGCTGGCCTGTCACCCCCAGGACAGGTGCTGCCACCTCGTTGCTACCTGGACATCTTCACCTACTATTGGCAGTACATGGGTCAGAACAATCTGGGTCTCAAGGTCAAGGGCCTCTGTCCCCGTGCCCTATGACCTTAGATGTAGGTGAGCAGGTCTGCGGTCGTGTCCTTGGGTTGGGGGTGTCGGCGATTGATGTTGCTAGTAGGTTGGGGGTTGGAGGGCTCTGGTCGGCATTTGCCAATGCTACTACTACCGGACTACAGCTAGTACTACAGTAGGCCACGGTGGTATTTCCGGGTATTTCTGCCGCTACAATGACCTTTACACAAACCCCCTTAGCTACTACAGATAGGTTCTCATAACTCATGATGGCAGTGCTTTGTGGCTGTCAGTGGTATGCTGAGGACCTCTGTACCAGCCATTGGTCATTATGTGTGGTACCAGCTCTATTGTGTATACAATGTCATTAATGCGCTGAATTTCACATTTAGTCCTTCTAAAATACCAATGTACCGAGAAAGCTTATTGTGACGTGATGAGTCATATATCCGTTTGTAACGATTCATTATGTAGTTCTAAGAGTGGGCTCCATCTTTGAGTTGTAGGTACCACAGCACTGCATACATACACACTAAGGGTACATGGAAACATTGGTCGTAGAGGGTTAGCCGCATTCCAGCCAGAGGCACCTCTTGGGTGGTATGGGCTATAATCTGTTTCGTTATACTCACAGTGTATTATGTCTTTATGTAGCTCAACAATGATCTATCAATTAGTTCCCATAGCCGCTTTGAGTAAAGATTGAGTAAAAGGTAACTATATGACACTGTATAGCCATTTAAGGGAGTGAATGGTGCCCATTTGTATATACTACTGACACTGTCACCTGACCGTGACACGCATTTCTATATACTACTTACAGTCCGTGACCGGCGTCAACTGTGAAGGGCACGTTTATAGAAGCAGGATTTTCCAGGTTATTTTGACAAATATCTTTTTACCAAGACTAAATACGTTATTTCCTCCTCCGCGGAGAGGCCTTGCCCTAGATGATCCCACTAAGCCCCACATACTGCATTACTGTCTATGTCGCTTGTCGTCATGATCCATGCATCACGGTCTAGCGAGTCTACTCGCCAGGACTACATTCATACATTTGGCCGACCCTACGGGAGTGTATCAACTATGTATCGTCGACAGGATACATTAATGCATTCATATATAATCATGGCAAAAATGGACATGCTGCTTTAGCGCATCACGCCACCCATAAGGGGTTAGGTAAGTCGGCAGAGGGTATAATAACATTGTGATGCCGATCGTGATTTAAGTATCGTCCATCGGGTTGGTGTAGAAGGTGCTACACACCAGCTCTGAGTGCTGGGGCCGCACTGCCAGCAGAGGGAGAGACACCTCCCCTCAGCCACTATAAAGCAACACTCACTGTCATCCTAGTAGAGGGGGCAGGCAACCAGATGGTCAATAATTACCTGCAAATATTTACACAGCCCCCCATCCCTCGGCAGTACACAGTTACTTTTTACTCAATGCTCCAGAATAGAGGTCTAGCCAGATGCAGTATAAACTATCAGTAGAAGTTGAGTGTGTAGGCGGGAGCTATAGTCTCTAACCACTGAGACTCACCATGAGTATACACTGAGCTATTGGTGAAGTAAATAACTTGGTGTTGACTAATTGGGGGATATGCTTACTAATGGGGGGATACCGGGATATATCATACTGGGCAGTACATAACAATAAGAATTGTTTATACTGAGGGATTCATAAATCATCTGTTTAGTATAATGTTGACATGTCTTGTTATGTCATAACTGAGTCGCTAGGGGATGCATAGTATTAGTTGCTTAGTGTACAGAGCCATAGGGATAGAGCTGAAAACTAGCACGGAACTATACCGCCAAGTCCCTGCCCAGAGAGCTAGGCGTTTACATGGGCTGAGCAGCCCGCCACCTGCAGCCATATGCCCAGGTTGCATTTTGAACATTATCGTGTTTGTAGAGAAAACATCCTGAGGGGACAATAAACACACCCGGCTCGACCTGCCTGACTCGGGGAGCCTGGGGCTGGGTCACAGCCCTGTAACATATAAACTGATATAATGAGCACCCGGCGCTGATGTAGGAGCAGCATCCTCTGTGCATGAAGCAGCTCTCTGCGGCCATACACCGCGCTATGTATAGCTGCTATATCACAGGGATCCCGGGAGGGGGGTGGGAGATGTACACATCGGTCTCTGAAGTGAGTGGTCAGGTGGCACGTATCCGGCCAGGGTCGTGATGGTAACGGAGGGGGCTAGAACAAACACACCTAAGGGACAAAACAGGACCAGACCTCATCACCCCCCCTACACCCACTACTCAGTCCCTGCCTCCACCCGACCCCACCCCTCCCCCTACACCCACCCCTCAGTCCCTGCCTCCACCCGACCCCACCCCTCCCCCTACACCCACCCCTCAGTCCCTGCCTCCACCCGACCCCACCCCTCCCCCTACACCCACTACTCAGTCCCTGCCTCCACCCGACCCCACCCCTCCCCCTACACCCACTACATGTACTCAGTCCCTGCCTCCACCCGACCCCACCCCTCCCCCTACACCCACCCCTCAGTCCCTGCCTCCACCCGACCCCACCCCTCCCCCTACACCCACCCCTCAGTCCCTGCCTCCACCCGACCCCACCCCTCCCCCTACACCCACCCCTCAGTCCCTGCCTCCACCCGACCCCACCCCTCCCCCTACACCCACCCCTCAGTCCCTGCCTCCACCCGACCCCACCCCTCCCCCTACACCCACCCCTCAGTCCCTGCCTGCCATAACCGGCAATGTAGTGCTGTCTCTAGATCCATCATACTGGAGGCTTTAAAATGTTTAGATAGTCCCTGCCTCCACCCGACCTCACCCCTCCCCAACCCCTCCACACTCCCTGTCTATATTCTCACCCCTCCCCGCCCCGCCCCGTTCCTGGAGGCCAGGGGAGGCTTGGTGGTGCTGAGGGGTCGCTGCACGTTCTGGGGTTCTTGCGGCACCAGCAGCCCTACACTTGCCCCATCATGCAGTGATGCTGGCCTATTTACTGTCACCCCGGGATAAACAGCATTAGCGGGCAGTGTATGGGAACCTGCCTACCCCTGCCCCTACACCTCACTTCAATCCGCCATCTTACCCTTGGTGAGGGATCTCCCCGGCGCTGTATACACTTTGAGGTACGAGACTCTTTGCCTCATCTTCAGAGGGGCCGTGGAGGAGGCTCAGCTGGTCCCAGATACCACTGATGTCCCACCGATAACATGGCGGGTCTCTACTGTCTGTGCCTCCCCCTGGCCGTGTCTATAGACACTAAAAGTATGCCCCGTGGCTGGACGACCTTATCATTAAATGATATGCCATAATATAACAGCGATGCCCCGGGGAGGGAGCATGGTAGGTAGGGGTTAAAGGATGGTACGTGGTGAAGTTATCACACCAGGAGCATTTGAACAGAAAAAGTCCCAGTGGATATATTATAAATAATGGGGCACATCTATGATGTATTTTCCCTGTGCATGGCGTAACAGTAGCCTGCTGTGGCCAGCGGGAGTTTAGTAAGTGGGGTGGCTGTGGTAAAAATTCTGCTTTTTGTAAGTCTATGTGACAGTGCAGATTTAGACGTGGGCGTCAACCGGGCTGTCTGTCTGTCTGTCATGTGTACCTGCTGTCTGCCCACCAGGTGGGGCCACCAATACAGCAACACGTGACACGTATAAACTCACCCATGTAGAATAAACCAAGCTATACCGCCAACCCCATCTCTCTCTCTCTCCCTCCCTCTCTCCCTCCCTCTCTCTCTCTCTCTCTCTCTCTCTCTCTCTCTGTATTCATTTATCTGCATTTACCCCCAATTACTCAGTGTAGAAATGGGTAACTGGGTTCTTCTTATACATACGAACCATTCTAGAGTGGATATAGTCATTGCACTTTTTCTCAGATGTGCAGCTTTCTGCTTGTTACCCTGGGATACTGAGCATCGTGCTACATGGGCACTCTAAGGGGTGGATATATACGATGCTGACGCATCTGAGGTCAGTGGGGATTTATAGACCAGGCCTTCAGTGAGCAACTCATGGCAGCCCAGAGTCAAACAGCGAGCAGCTCACCATCAAAGCCCTCAGTAACCTGGCCTCCTCCCCAGTGCCTAGGTAGGAGGCCCTCCTCCGCTGTGCCCAGGTAGGAGGGGTGCGATTGAAGGATGGACCTAGAAGCCCAATATTAGCTCAGGTACACCATGAGGCGGCCTGCCTACCTGTAGGGTGCAACACTTTACCCTTCAGACTAACTGAGTCTCCACAAACATTAGGAGCCGAGCAATATAGTGGGTACCGCGCGTGGCCTGATGCAATTCAGTGTATTCATGGCACGGCATATATATATATATATATATATATATATATATATATATATATATATATATATATATATATATAGTTGTGATATTCTGATGTTGTGATATTCTGTGAACTATAGGAGTGAACAGCATTGCAAAATGTGACATGCTTGGAAATGTACAAAAAAAAACTAAGTGAGCCTGGTGCGATATGATACCTTTGCATGAATGCTCAATACACCTGGCACCATAGAAAAAATCTCCTTTGCACTAAGCAGCTGTGAAAAGCTTTGTGCGGCACAGAACAGGTCTGGGCGGGTCTGGGCAGTTCTCGTCCATCAGTCTCGGCACAGGTGCAGCCCCTTCATCACTGACCACTCCCCTAGCGGCAGGTCTACCCTGCCGTGCTGAGTTGCTCCACGTGACGGCTCCCCTACCTGCCTGCTGTCTGACTCCCCCTCCCACCCCCGACTCATATACCACACCACGGCCTGACCCCCCCCCCCCCCCGGCTGCAACACGCCTCCTAGCTGTAGCCCACAGGGTATCCCTCCTGCAGCCCCACTCTTCATACATGGAAATAGCTCACCACCTTTTCTTCCTGAGGTGCTCGTTTAAATGCAATTTCTCAAACTGCGGCAAGAAACCACACTCCATGGTGCCGATGTGCCTCACTAGATCTATTGAGTAGCAATAATAAGCCTGCCGAGAGGGACAATCCAGCGGGGACTGCTATGTAGTGTTTTGTCTGTGAGACGCAATTTATTGGTGTTTCCACCATTACCTATAATTTCCTATATCATATTATGAAAATCATATTCAATATCCAGGCATAATTATTCCGGAAATCTTATGAAGTTTTTAGTGTTGAAGGCCTTAACATTCATACAAACTGTCCCTAAGCACCTAGTAGGTGGGTGCATGTTGAACGTCTTTGGCTGCTCTCCCTATTGGCAGAGACTGAGGCAACATGGAATGTTATCACTTTGACCTGTCTCATTCAACACAGACTGTGTTAAAATTAAGGAGACGCAGGCCCCTGCTACTACCAACTGAAGACAGCAGCATTGAAAACAGTCTCACTTTACAAGGCCTGCAGCTATCTAAAAGGGCCATCCAGCCGCGGTTTGGTCTGTCAGACTGACTATGGACGGTGTGTCAGTGGTGTCTACAGGACGAACCTGCAGCAACCTATACACCCCTATCTATTAGTAGTGGAATGAGTGCTGCAATCATACCAACGTAACATTCAAAGTCCTTAGTCTGGAGAGAGGGACAGTGGTATGACTAATACATATCAGCTGATGAAGGCGAACCCATCGCCAAAACACCTGGTTTCACCTGGTAACAACTTTCAAAATAATAAATGCCACCTTAAAACGTCATTTCTATTGTTGGGGTTGTGTTCTTTATATGATGATATAATATGTTTTAACAAAAGCAATGAAATAATTACATTAGGCAGAAATGCCTTTGTCACCTAGGATGGTGAAAATATGACGTCATCATTGAGTGTCTAAAGCTGTTCCCTTATTCAACCCTTAACGGTATCCTCTTACCTGACATCTGCGACCACAACAGGAAAGGATTTCTGACCAAGCAACATGACGGGGTTACCCTCTTCCTGCCACATGTATCCATATATGGCTTAACAGGTTTATAAAACGAAAACACAAAATATAAGTTGCTACTTACTTCGGTAATTCGGTAGATGATTATCCAGTGCTCTCCCTGTTGAGTACACTCCATGGAATAACGTCCACCCATCTTGATGGCCTTGCCACTGAACATGAGGGTGGACGTGGGTTTGACGGTGGTAATAGTGACCATCTCCATACACATGGTGGTGCCGAACTGCAGGAAGGACACCTTAGCCTCACCCTTCACGGATGGCGCCTTCTTGGCTCTGGGGAAATTAGAAAACGATATTATAACCCGTATAATTACTGACGTTTCTTCATTATAAAGTCCCTTTGGAAGTTGTATTAGAGCATTTAATTATTGCTTGAGAAACATATTTACTGCATATAATTATGTATAATGTATTTATCACGTTACCTCAGTTCAAAACTGTAATTAGGAGGCGGACACCATTAGGGAGTGGCCATTAACTAAATAGAAGGGTGGCCTGGTGGATTTGGTTGGAGAGGGGGAGAAGGAATATTGAGCCTTCTAGATTGGAAGTGTGTAGGGGGGGATGAAAAGCCCATGGGTTAGTAAAGTTTACTGGCCACTCCCTAAGCTTACTGAGCCAATCAAGACTTTGTTTTATTATTCAGATATACTATTTCAATCCTGTGTACAGCACGACAGTGTAGGACTGCAGTGTAGGGGAGGGATAGGACTACGCGCCGGACATAGCTAGGCCCTGGGGTTGTTTTCCGATCGGCAGAAAACATGTTTATGTGCGTCAGTGGTGAGAGGTGAGAAAGGGTAAGACAGATCTATCCAGAACTAGAGGAAACTTGGTCGTTGGGGTCAGAGGTGGGAGAGCCCTCCAGCAGCCCCGGACTCGGCTTCTGTAGGAGGAGCTACGTGAGGAGGCGCAGGATGGGTATACAGGCAGCTCCTCCAGGTGCTGGGAGAATACACACTCCCCCTTCTGCCCCTCACAGTAGGGCTTCCCCGGAGGAGCTGGAAGCCCCCCCCCCCACCCCACTCTCAGCCCGTCTGGATATTGTCTATTCATGCAGTGCTAAGCTGCAGTGGTTATGTGTACAAGTGATGAGTTAGGGATTTAAATCAGGTGGAAATACAATACACCTAACTGGTCTATGGCACTCAGTCTGGACGAGCCACCAACTGATTATGGTGAATAAGAGGACGAACTGGGAAATACCTATTACTAGTTCTTTGCTTGTGTACTGACTTGCTGTACCCCACGTGTGTCAGCGTCATGGCATACATCGATCGATACCCAGTAAAAAAACGTTTTACAACAATTTATAACGTTATATAACGTTTGTCCAGGACTATGGTATAACGTTATATAAAGTTTTAAAACGTTATTTTGACGTAAAATAACGTTTTCTTGTTAGCTGGGTAGTGTCATATCTTGTAAGAAGGAATTTTCGTTTTGAATGGGTTAAGCAGAATAACAGTTAGGAAGACTTAAACCCCACGCAATAACCCCCTTAAATACTCAGTCTACTTGAAGGCCAGTGTTAACTGATAACTGCGAATGGATCAGCTAGTTAATCCCTGTGTGTGGACATTCTATTCGTGCTTCCACATGACTGATATCTCCATGTGTATTATGGATGGCCAGGGGAGTATGAGGTAACTGATAAGCGCACCACCAACACCACCACTCACACATAGGCAGATGCTCTCCTTGCGATATCTAGTAGGGTCGAAAGAGACCTTGGGAGAAGAGTTCTGAAAATATCCTTATCTACAAGTGTTTGGGATGAAAACACCCCATGTATCCATAACATGGGGGGGCACCCCCTATGGGGCCATCCGGAATATCCCTCTCCCCAGCAGGTCAGAACTACATGTAGTAGGAGGAACAGGCGAGGGAGGGCTAAGAAGGCATGGTAGAAGGAAGAGCTGTGTTGGTGGGGCCGGGGGCTGGGATTTCGTGCTGGACCTGATGCTCCTCTCAATTTAAGATCCCAACCACAGCGATAAACATGGAGCTTCGTGGAGAGCGAGGCCAGAACCGGAAGTGAACATGTCGACACTAGAGGGCGTCGAGGTGTCGTTAACGCCAACACATGCGCACTGAGAATATGGTCGAACTTGGGTTAGATGCACACACAGAAAAGTGAGAGTCATTGTCGCTAAAACTATCCTCGCCTGAGGGTCAGGCAGGTGAGGGTAGTTTTAGCGACAATGACTCTCACCTTTCTGAGGGTGTGGATACAATATTTAGTAAGGGAACCTAAATTATTTCAGTGTGACATAGTATGTCACTCTTTAAAAAAAGGTAAAGTGTCCAAGGCTTTTCCAGTCGATATGACCCTATGCAACCTACAACATGCGTACAGGTAAGTGTCCTTCATCTACCTGGTCACCAATACAAACGGGATACAAACATCGAATACTATTGGTATTATGACTGTTGTGGCACGCTATAAGCACCGTTCAGTGACGAAAACGATGGCTGTCAATGATGGCGCCCTGTAGGTGTGGAGTTTGAGAGGTGAGCCTCCCGGAGTGAGCTTCCATTGGAGGAGGTCTGCCCAGCAAGTGTTTACTACCCCTCCCCTATCCACCCCTCAGATGAAGCTGCGCCCTACACCCTCAGACACTGTCATCAATGGCTGCCCGGCCCATGTACGACACACCCAGCCCTGTACTCCCTGCTGCCACCCAAGATAAGCCCCAACACCCTGTTCTACTGGCACTGCAGTATCTTTCCCCTCCTGGTTTGCTTGATGTCTGGTACAAGGTGCTGCTTACACCCACCACAATACGTACATGAAGGAGTGAGTAGCTCAACTCTACCGTCAACGTCTCACCCAGCGTCATGGCAGGCAACTTCAAAGTAGGGGGACAGAGGGTGATCGTAAGCCTTTTTCTATCCTTTCTCACGTGACAACATATGTTTGACCTTTGATAAGGTTAGACACAAGTGGAGGGGGGGGGGGGCATGTCCCGCTGTGTATTCCCGCACGCGCCCGCACGCCCCCGCTTATCGCCAAAGAACACACTTTTACTGCATATACTTTGCACTTTTTCTACACAGGGAGGGCCCTAGGCCATATATCTTGAATTGGTGTTCAGGTTTTGGCTCTCAGCTTGGAGCTCCCACACAATAAGTGGCTTGATTCATGAAGGCTCAGCCCGTGAGCATGTGGGGGCAAGATGCGAGTTACTCACCCTTCCAGGTTCAGGTTGATATTGGCGTTTCCCTCGCCGTGCTCGTTCTTGGCATGGACCTTGTACGTACCTCCATCCTTTACTGTCACGCTCTGTGCAGCAGGAAAAAAAGCAACAGAGCCATGAAGGGGATTACATGGGAAGACGGATCACCTAGAGACATCGTTTGTTACAGAGTGAGAAGAGTCAGATGAGAACCATGGAGTGTTAATGTAGCACAGAACGCGGTTTAAGAGGTGAATCAACCTCCTAATAGCTTAAAGCACCTAGCAGCTGCAAATACTGGCTACAGACAGGGAACTGACTTTAGCTCCTGCTACAAGATGGTGTTTTCATGGTTTGTAAGACGGGCAGCAATGGCGTGATTCATGTTGGTGCTGGATGTGGAGTGGCATTTCGTACCATTGAAGCATCCGGTAGTTGCATATAATTGGTCTATGAATCGTAGTTCAAAGCACATACCAATCTCACGACTTCTCAGATGTGGAAAAAGACTCATTTTAGAATTTGATTTAAACCTCCAATAATCATTATACGTGGATACAAGTCTAGCTTAATGTGCATTCTTAAAGTTCTTTTTCTTTAAAGTATCTTCAAATGCGTTAATTCATAACATGAACTTGAATCGACTTTATAGAAGTACTTTAAGCAGTCCAAATTGAGTGAGGTCTCATTCTAATGAATCTATATGCTACAATTCCACATAATCTCTCATACCATGTAAATTCACAATGATATGTTTTGTTTGTAGAAGAGTGGGAGAAAGTTTAACAGCAGACCAAATCTGAAAATGCATTTGTCATTACACCATGACAGTGAATGTGTCCTCCTACCGTGATCTCCAGAATGAGGATCCATATCTCTGCCTCCTGCGTCTCTCTGATGGAGTAGCGGCCGCCAGCCTTGACCACCGTGGTCCCGTTGTACCACGTGATGGTCGGCTTAGGGGCCGCCTTGCACCTCACCTCAAATATCACCGAGTTGGTCCCCTGGCGGATGGCCGGTTTGTCAACGAAAGAGGGAGCTTGTCCCTTCGCCGCGGGTGCACCTGGAAAGTGGGACAGGTTAGGTTTGTTTTTTTTCTTCAAGGGGTTTGTTGACGCAGGTAATTAATGTTAATGTGGTTACTACCGTTAGGTGGACGCGACCATCACCAGATTAAAGGCAGGCGGGGATTACGAACCGGTGGTGTCCGCAGGATTTAGTTAATATTAGCTACAGTATTGTTTAAGTGCTCACACCATGACACAGAGTATTGATACTTTTATCTGCACTAGTATACCAAATTTACTAACATACTATCAGATTAATGCCAATGGTCTGCTGTCATATGATATGCCACTGTCAGTTTATGTTGTTACGAGTACCTATTCCACCTACCAAGATTCAGTGTCAGATTGGCATTGCCTGAACCATGTTCGTTCTTGGCTGTACACTTGTAAGTACCACCATCATCGGGAGTTGGGGTCTGAAAATACATGCCAGTTGTACAAGAATACTCGTCAAATAAAGATTAATAAAAAATAACAATCTTACACGGTATGCCTCATTTGTGAATATATAGATGATAGAGTATGCAGTGCAATGAGACTGTGGATCACACATTATTATAATTCATATTCTTCTGGTAATACTTTTCTTAAACATAATACACTTACTGCAATCTCGCAGACCAGTGCAAATGTGTCGGCGCTGCCACCCTTATCGATACGAATGGTGATCCTTCCTCCGTGCTTGATTTCACTGGTGCCCTTGAACCACTGAACCGTTGGCTGTGGGTTCGATTCCACATTACATGTCATCACAATCTTCCCTCCCTTCTGAGCAATAGACGGTTTGTCCAAGAACTTGGGAGCACTGCCTTTCCTGAAAAGTATAGTGAGCGTTTAATTTTTATGTTCTCCTCATGCCATGTGTGAATGGCTACATCCAATCATTATGAATTGTGTTCGATATGATTTACTAAATGAGATTGATGATGAATGGCTTTGCAAACAAACTCTCAAATGTGAGTAGCAACGGTGATCCCCGCCCCCGCGCGAAGCACCAAGGCTGCTGACAAATGAGATAAGTGGACTATACTGGTATGTATATACATGTTGTAGTAATGTAGGTGAGATGGCCGCCACTGTAGGGCAGGTGCTGTGACAGGCAACATGGTATGGAGGCTGAGAAATAAGACTGTCAAGACTTGTCCTCAAACCCCTAAACTAGACACCACATAAATATTGCACAGAAGGTCATCTCCTACTTTTAGTTGCCATAAACTGTTGTTGCTTGGCAACATAGTTGGGGATGTGTATAAATGATGGGTAAGCCTGTCAGCAAGTGCTCAGTATCTGGTATGGGGGAGAGCACTGATAGAGCAGGGTGTTTTCAGTAGCGTCGTAAATCGACCAGAAAAATATTCTCAAAATACACAGGAGGAGTTGGATGCTTGAGCCTGAAGGAGGAAGGTGGAGAAGAAGGAGAAGGGCAAAGGGTTCGAACACAGGATGCATCCCACCGGGCCCTGATCCACTCTACCAGTTGTCGCGGTGGGTAGAATGCAACTACAATTGTCTCAATCTACTTCCTGACTTTAAATCCCCTTTTATGTGGTGTAAAAAGTAAAAAGTGGAATTTGTGAAGTTCCTTCTTCTCAAAAAGAGGACAGGTGGAATTGTTTTCAGCGCAGACCCCGGGTCATGAGAACGTGGCGGCGGGAGGGGAGGTGACTGACGGAGGCCGTGCTCCGCCACGTCTGGATCCAGTCTGCCCGGATCTTGATCTTTGATCTCACTATTTGCCTGTGCACTCCCAGTCAGCATTACTTACTGGGGCCCATATGTGTCTAAAGGTGGGCCGTTAGATGGGACCCACGTCACTTTGTCCATATGGGGCCCACCACATTTTTGTCCTGGGCTAACTGCTGGGACCAAGATGGGCTTGCCCAGATTCAAATTGAGCACATCCATATAGGCATAGGGCGGGGCCCACATGGGCTTGCTTGAAATTTTTATTTATTTTTATTTTATTTTTTTTTATTTTTTGGGGGGGGGGGATAGGGCTGTGAACCTCTACTGTAGTTGTTCGCCATTATTTGATAATCCCAATGTTATCGCCCATCTCCCAACTAAGTTGGTTCCTCCATATAGGTAGGAATCCCTTCCGTCACTTTTCAGAGGGTAGAGAAATGCATCCTTTAGCTGACTTACTCTTGGGCTGGACACATTTCTTAACTTATATGATGCAGCCAGCATACGAGTAGCCTGTGTGTGAGAGCTCAGTCAAAGGCAGGATTATGTAATTTTATGACATTCAGGTAACAGGTGTTTGCATCAGGGTGTTGCTTGTTTCCATATTTGTATGCAGAACAGGGTTATAAAACATGGCATTCCCAGAACCTATTATAAAATCTGTTATATTCCCAGCCATTCTGGAATTATTGAGAATCCATACACTTTTGTAATCCAAATGTAAAAAGCTCTGTTGAACATTAATGTGGTATCACTTACAACGAGGACATCTAGTGGTTTGTTCAAGAACATGACTTGCCCACTTGGCCCAGGTCCAGCCCAGATGAATCCCATCCATGAGAGGGAATGGGATTTAAAAAGGAGCCATGAAAGTTAAGTTGATGGCCTGAGTCCAGAAAGTTAAGTGGTGGGCTAACCCAAATGGGACCCACCTCACGGTGCATTCAAAGCCCATGTCAAGCCCATTGACCCTTTAACCCACTTTGCCCAAATCCATCCTAAGTGAAACCCATCTTGACATAACAGCATAGCAACTTTACTTAAAATGTTAATTTCAAAGAATCACTGCAAATGGATACAAATCAAAGTATTTCAAATGTAGTTAAATGTTTAAATTTGAAGTTTGGTCTGTGGGTTAAGCCCAGCTGGGGCCCACCTGCAGCCCGGGTTTACTCCCATAGAAGGCCCAAGGAGATTTTAGCCCACTAATAAGCCCAGGCAAAACCCACTTTGACACAAAACCATGAAAATGGTACTTAAAATTATAATTTTCTAAAAACAACCAAAGATGAGCATGTTTCAAAGTATTTACAACATATTTTAGAAAAAAATTGTTGTTGGGCTTAGCCCATCTGGAATCTTACTGGTAGCCCTGGACAAAAATGAGGAAAACCCAGATATGGGCAAACCCAGAAGGCCCAAGTAAAACACAAATGGGCCCCAGGGACCATTGCTGGCTGGGCTGCTACCAGTCCCTAGTCTCTGCGTCCTGATTCTTTTTCCTACATGATAGATATTACCAATGTACCTTTACACCTCTTGATGCTATGAATTCTAACGACCTCTCTGTGCATTCTTCTATATGGAAACCTACCCTGCCCTTGTGACCTGGCTTCATCCCTCTGGCTTTACTTGTTTTCCTGTTTAGACACACCTTTGACTGATCTGCCTCAATTGATATACCATTACAACAAACATGTATCATGAAGAAAAATAAAAAGGTCCGGCAAACAGAAAATTATTTGAAAACTTCTAACATCGCTCGTAATAAGGCAGTTGAGAAATGATGTTTTTTTTGCCGATGGCTACCTACTGGATTTTCTAAATTGGTGCAGTATATATTCCACAGATTTCAGGCCAGAACCTATAAATGATACCCTTTTCCTCGGGGCCTGCTCGATGTGGTTTAATGTATATATTTCAAAGTTTCCCATGAACAGTAACATCTCTTAGGCTTGGTACCACAGAAAGTTGGCGCTAAGCACCCCAGCTATCTCTCATGCTATGGCAAATAACTATACCATGAGCTGCTCCCACTACTGAGAACTGCTCGTGTTGGTGGAGGGGCTCTGTAACCCTACCTGACGTACACAACTGTGAAGTTTGTGGCAGAGGGGCGTCTCAGGATCATAAATCCATTATGTCGCTCCCTTTACCTGCTTCTTACAGCAGAGCTACTCCTCCGAACTACCCCCTCACTACAAGCCCTCATGTAGTCCCCCACAGAGAGGTGCTCATGGAATCAACAAGGCACAAGAAACACCAATACTATCTACGGTTTGTCTACGGTTTTCCTTTACCGTAAATCATTGCAAGTACAGGTATTTAATACCACTAATGCTGTCAGGTACCCCTACTTCTACACTGAAAGCTATTAGAAGTATTTTTTAAAGTAGGTTGACACCGATTTTTTTCACGGATTTTCGATTGTTTATAAAGACTTATTATAGAATTATCTTTTCGTGATTGCCAAATATATATATGAAGGTTGCTTTTACTTGGAAAGCCATTCATCCTCAAAAACACTGTATCCAATTTTAATCATCATCTTCATACATAAAGAACTGAACTAAATGAGTACTTACTTCTTTGCACCTGTAGGGAGTAAATAACATAGAGAGTATTAAGATATGAATCAGGTAATTGTGCCAGGTATTCTGCATTCGTGTAATTTTACAGCATTCTGCTATCTCAAAGCTTTGTAAACTGCTACTACTTTAATCGTTGTGTTAAAACTTTCTGAACATTAGCTATTTTATCTTAATGGCCGAGTTTGGATTATGTTTATATCATAAGTATACTACAGAACAAACAGACAACATCAAACTCTAGACCATTAAAGGATTAAAGACTTAAATTGTGTAAGAGATTTCAAGATCTCGGGTGTATTATATCATCCATGTTTCTCTAGAAAATATTTAACAAAATGTCTTTAAAATGCCAGTCAAAAGTTCTTTGTTACTGCAAATGAAACATGATTACTGCAAGTGAAACATAATTATGACATAATAATGTCAACGATTGCAATGTGTATACAGACACAACATGAACGGGTTCTCAACAGTAGAAACGGGAACTTTGGCAAACATGTCATACCTCTTTGAGACCCCTATCATTTTCTCTGAGAAACCTCTTCTACATGTAATTTCTTACAGAACAGATCTATAACAAATCTTCTTTCTGCTACTATACACCTAAATCGTACTTGATTATCCTGATCAATATTCACCCGTATATGAAAAAAACGCGGGAGGAAAATTTTCTTGTAAAAAGATTACGATGAATTTGATTAAAGGTGCATCAGTATCAGTGGCGGATTTAGGGGGTGGGCGCGGGGGCGCGCGCCCCCTCCTTTTTGCTTGTAGTTAAGAGTTTAATTGCCTTTTTTAGACCCCGATTTTGGCCAAAAATAGGGGGTGCGCCTCCTCCTTTTGCCTAGAAAAGGGGGCGCGCCCCCTCCTTTTCCAAATCCTGGATCCGCCACTGCGTATATAATTTCCCATCTATAAGATTACAGTATACTGGTATACTATATACGTGACCTTGCCCCTGAAGGCAACGCATGGCGCTACCCTCTACGTGTAGAAACCCCACAAGGGGTAACTGTGAAGGATACCAAGCTTGTTGCCAGGGCCTCTGGCTAAGGGTATCTAGGGTATCCATCAACCCGGTTATATATACCTCATTCTGGGACTACCCTCCTCACCTTTGCTGCTACAGCTCTGCCCGCACCTGTACACATATAGGTAGGGCAGCTTTTAAAAGAAACCTCAACAGTATGGGAACATCTGCGGCATCGCGCGAGGCTTCTGGGTGATGGCCGAGCATCAGATTTGATGAATATATGTATATTGATCAATATTTTGAATTCAAGTCATTTGGTAGGCCCACCCAAAGTGATATTCTAATTCACCCTAGTACACATATGAAGTACGATGTACATCCATTATGTTATAAAACTATATTGTAATATGCTGGTAGAAGAATGGTTTACTCTATGCATATATATACACGCAGGCATCTGTTAGATGGCATTTTAGTTGAAACACCACTATAACAATGCCGTCACAAAGCGACACACGAAATGTATTCAGTCTGACTCCCAGATACTGAGGCTTAGTGTAACGAATGAAAGAATTAAACATCGTGCCAAAGTCCCTAGTTTCAAACAAACTGTGGTTTATCTAAAACTCAGCTCAACTGTGTTACATCAATGTTTTGTGTTCAAGACGTGAACATGTAAATTGTGGACCGTATCCTAGGACACATGTCTCCGGCTAAAAGAACTGATATCAGGAATCAGGAATTACTCGTTCTTTATTTCATTGTTGAATTATAAGACTACCAATAAATAGTTAGATAATGGCTTTCAATCTGAGACATTGTGTTCAGGGATACGACCGATTATGTTGAGCAACCAGATTTATCAATTAACCAGCGCCATGCAAAGATGAAGCATCAGTATAGTTTTGCAAATAGTTACGAAAAGCAATAAGATGATAACCCGTTGAGTATTAACTCATGTTGCTATAGTTACATGTGCATAAGGCATGGAGTGTAGAAGCAAAGAGCACTAAGCAGGCATTGACACGCGCGGCGCGTTGCCAGCTGAATCAACAGTAAAACTCAATTCCAGTTTACAAACCTTTGACATCAAGGTCTGATGGAAAGAAACAGAATCTATTGAAATATAAGGTTACACAGCAGTGACCCTATAGCCCTCTTGCTATAGGCTGCTGGCCAGCACTCGTTGGTTAGTGAGGGAAGCATTCAATGTGACTTGCACATCTAAGCGTGATTTACCAATGGAAACAAAGTATAATACAAGCTTTACGTATTGAATAAAATATAGAAAGAAAATGGATACTGATATAGATTGCATTAGACGTCTTTAGTGATGTCAATGATCTATATTCCATATGGGATACCAGCTATACCACAGTGCTTGTTCTCATACAGTAGGCAACATGTATGTACAATATCATAAGAGATTCTATTGTAACAAATGCACAAATGAAATGAATATATGTGCTCTTTAATCATTTCATTTTGCATTACTGGGAAAGGCATACATCATTTCGCCAACACTACCAGAAAGATATAGGATAAGAGATTCTTATCTTTCTGACACTACATCGACATAATGTATAGGGGAGGTATAGGGATTCACATAATGGTGGGAGATATAGGCCAAGGAGTAAGTAAAAGGCATAGGTGGATGTCGGTTAGACATATAAGGGGGCAATGGTCCTGGTATACCCAGTGGGGTAGTCTATTCACAGAACCCTTTCCTGCTGCATGGCCAGCAGCGGTTCCATTCTACACCACCACCATTTGGTGTCGCATCTCACCTTCCAGATTGAGGGTGATGTTGGCATTGGACTCTCCCAGTTTGTTCTTGGCGGTGACTTTGTAATTGCCGCCGTCGGCAGCAGAGATGCCCGAAATGTCCAGAGTGAGGACGTAGTTGGCGCCATCTGCGGCCGTGTTGATGCTATAGCGGCCTCCCTGGTTGACGACGGTCGTCTCGTGGTACCACACGATGCTGGGGGCCGGGTCGGCCACCAGGCGCACCTCGAACTGCACGCCGGTCGGCGTCTGCCGGATAGCCGGCTTGGCGCTGAATTTGGGAGCACTGCCTCCCGTCTTAGCCGCTGTAACACACACAATACGGCTTAGAGCTGGTCAGCATCACAAGTTTCTTTATGCAATAATTGTAAAGGGAAGTGCCTACAGTATTTTATATAATCTTTGTAGAGTGCTGAGTGCTTGCAATACAAGATTGCCATCTTTGTGGCTTTACACATATTTCTCCCCAAAAATCAAAAGAATTCCATCAATCAGAACTATATGTATATCATTATAATGGGCACAAAAACTAGGTTTCTATACATTCCTACGCCTTTGATACTATTTAGGTTGTCATTTTTACATAACCATTAATCCGCTCTATGAAGAAGAAAACTGGGCATTTGGGGCTTTTACTATTTCAGTAAATGTATTTGATACAATATCACATTGGCCCAAGTACGGGGAGTATTTAGGTAGGCTTAAGGTGTCGTTCTCAGACCATGTCCACGGCGAGGTCAGTGTCCTGTCAGCCCCCCCCCCCCCCCGGCCCTCTGGTGGACCTCAACACAAACATAATTACTGGTTGGCGTATTACCACCTGACTGCTGACCGGGCTCATTAGCCTCCACACACCTTAAGGTCAAATCTCCAATGGGTGCCTCAGATCCAAATACCTCTACACGCAGATGGCTCAGCTGTAAATGTCCTGCTGCTTGTAGATGAAGTTTCCTATAACATTATATACGGATGGTACCAGCATCATTGGTGACAGGACAACTAACTACTAGTATGATCTACCCCGGACATCTACACCTTACCATCTACCTCCTTGGACATCTACCCACTTGGGGATTGACTCCCTTGAGACTTTGACCCCACTAGAACGTCCATCCCTCCATATTCAATGATGAAGAGAATAGGCTTATAGCCACTCAAGAGCTGTAGAGGTGACAGCCTCAACCCTTCAGTTGGGTATAGATTGTCCTAGTCCGTATCGAGAAAATGTATATAAACATGTGTGATATAGCAGAATACACGGACTAGCACCTGAATGCGATATACATGTATTGTACTGAGCCAGATCAGAGGACCGTACAGGACAATGGCATCGGTGTACGTGAGACTTGTTCTCACTAAACACGTGCGAACAGAGCCATTTGGCTGCTAAGACTAAATGTCTATGAATAGGCTATATGACCACCCACCGACACCCGTGTTACCCATCGCTGTACTAGATTTAGCCTTCCATGAGAGCCATCAATTAGATGGTGAAGGTACTGGAGGTTGTTGAGAGCAGGGACCTATAGGTAGCTGCATGGCGGTATAGGTAGATATATGATGGACCAGGTGCTGCCTTCTCAGAACCACCCTGGGTGAGACCTAACAACTTGCATCATGTGTAAACATGTATTGGGGTAACTTCAGTATTTGACCATGTAAAACCCGCTTGTTGTATTGTTAGGTAAATGTCCGACGTGCCGACATCCAGAGAAATGGAGGGCATCATTTTTTTAGGATTAATGGGAGGGGGGGGGGGGGTCAAACTCGGAGCATTAGGTATGCTGGTAGTTGTTCTACTGCTCGTTATTTTACCATACCTCCAAATAGTTTGGATGTCTTTGTTAATTCTCTTCCCAGAGATACATTTTTCGTTGACAGACATGTAGCCTATACCTGAGGCTACTTCTGAATTCCCAACTGCCGCACAACGCGGGTGTCCTCACAACTCCTCTCCCACCAACAGCAGCCGCAAACGTTAGTTCGAATTTCAGCCACATGGGCCAGCTTCTAGTGATGCTTGCTAGGGGGAGCCACACGCCGCTCCAGTGTTGCTGTGTGTTTGGTGTTTTTATACACAGTAGGAGGAATAGGCCTGGTGTTTGCTCTTGTAATTATTACAAACTCTTTGTGTGCCAAGTCATCAGCTCACCTCGCCTCCTCCAGCTGATGGTGTCCACATAATTCTCTGACCACTGCTACTGGAGGTTAAACTGATGGGCGGGATAAAGAGTCGCTACAGGAGACCATTTTAACATTTGCCTCAAGATATGAGAGTTTGTATAAAGCAACACGTTGTAATGCAAGCTCCCCATTACTATTTGTTAAAGCACAATGGTCGTAAGATTACACAGCAGTGCAGTAAAGTTAGCCCCATAACCAGTCAGCATCATGATCATCTAACCCTAATAGAAATGTCTGTGTAAGCATCTGCATTGTATCACTAATATAGATGTACTATACTCTTCTAGTCCACGTCTCTAAGTCACATTATGTCTGTGTTTATATTTAGTCTTTACCTAATTCACTGATCAGGGAATATCATCTGTATAATATTTTACAGTGAACGCTAGCACACGCGATGCCAAAGCATATTGCCCCAAAAGTAAACATAAATAAGACGATAGTATTCACTCAAAGCTTATCGGATTGTATGGATAACCTTTGAATGAAATAGGTGACCTCGTTCACTTGTATTTCTCAGATACTGAGGATCATCACTTCTCCTGGAGGCTACCTGTCTCAGGTTGCCATGGTAACTGACCTGAGCAGGTCGACGTCTGTCTGCACGCCCTGGAGGAGGTGGCTCACGTGACCTGGGCCTCTATTAATGCCTTACTCCAGACAGGAGTGACGACTAACCTGACATCTGTCGGCGGCCACGAGACCTGTGTACCCAGCGACCTCTCATTCCTGGGGAAGAATACGTTTCCCCAGAACAGCTCCGAGAATTCTAAGGTTCCAGGATTCTAGGAATTATATCTATTTGGAGCTGTGGTCAAGCCTCCTCCCCACGTGAAACCCAGCTTATCTCGGCTAAGTGAGAGACCAGCTGGGTGGCATCTTGGAAAGGGTTGAAAAGCTGTACTGGTTACCACCCAACTACTCAGGTGATACTCAGGCTGATACCGAACCAAAATAGGATGAGAGGGAATCTCACTTGTTGATTAGATGATGTTCTTCAGGTTTTCGCTAGGCTTTAGCATTACGGTAATTGAAATACATATAAATATCCCTGACTGATAAGTATTACGCCTGCTGCGTTGTGAAACATATGATAAGCATACTTTAACCTCTTGTTTGTATCTCCTATACATGATATTAATAGGTGACCAGATACAATAGGTTATAAGGTTATTACAACATTGCAAATGCTCCTTCTATCGGCTAGAATATGCAAATAAAGGTCAATTTCTATTTTAGAACAGCCGCCATTACCTGGACCATTGCCTAATGGAAACTAACTTTAGTACCCCATGTAATGGACACACAATTATAAGTCATCCACGCAGGGATCAATGTCAGAGACATCCTGACACCCCACACCAATATCATTGATATACACTCAAACAGAGACATAGACTTCCTCAAAGTGCATTAGCATTATTTGTGAATGTCGTTTTGGATACCCAAACAGTCAAAAATAACAGGAAAATGATTATGCTCATGAAGAAAAGATATATATCTACAATACAGTGTCAAAGGAAGAATCAATAACTGATTCTTATCATGTCTATCTTAACTTGATAGGATGATGGTAGGAGAGGGTGCCATTAATATCCACAATTGTACAAATATGTTGGCATTAATGGTACCCCTGCCATCTTGGCATTAAGATTCATAAAGATCCATGAAATTAACTGTTCTAGCAAACAGAGGACATCAATTGGTCATGGAATTCTGCATAAGGTTCATGAAAACTCATATAGGTGAACTTGAAAATATGGATCCAATTTCTCATACATACTAGCAAAACCCATAAGTACACCAATCTTGAGCTTTATATCTCAATGATCATAATCTTGAAGGAAATTATCCTAATCACAAAGTTGATTTCTAAACTCTTTTGTCTTTAAGGGTAATGGGTAACAGGGCAGATCCCAAAATGTTGCAAAGGGTGATTGGGTACTGTGAGCAAATTTGCCTGGCAAGAAATCCATACAATGTGGCCAGGGTACCAGTAATACCCCGCCCCCTGCCAGTAACACCTCGCGGTACTCTATAGGGTGTTCAGACTATTTTCATTGTGTGCAGAAAAGTTACGTTTTTCAAGCAGAATAGATAGGCGGAATCTTAACTAAGAGAATGCTGAAAGAATTATAGCTGTAGCACCAGTAGAACCATTTTAAATTGAATTTTCCCTGCAGAAAGTAAGGATTTTTGACAGGACAGGAGGACCCTCTCTTAGCATGCAGTGGATTGGGTCTGAAATACTACTCAGCCAGAGTGTAGCTGGTGGTGATCCAGGTGCAGTGGAGGGTGACTTACATAGGGAATGTACTACTTTGCATACAGGACAGCTCCACATATCTGTGCCTTATGCTGACTTATCTTTCTCGGTTCATTTCGGTCTTCAGACAGAAGATACTAAACATATATGGCATTTAAATGTGTTGTCACACACTTTTGGCCTCTTAAAAGCTAAAGGTGATTTAGTGTATTTTAGAAATGATTTCACTGTAGCTCTAATTCTAGGAGTCTGAGAACAGTGTGTGACATCATTTAATGTAGGCCTATATAATAGCTTACCAATGCAGTCATTTCCAAATTTATCAGAGAAGATTACCCCAGCATAATAGTAATTCTCCTACAGAGTGTTTTTGGGGAGCTCTCAATTTCCAGTGCCATATTCAACATGTACAAACCATTGCAGAAACGTCATGCCTTGTAGACTGAAACCATAGCCTCCCAATGGTTTGAAGATACCTATGGTTATTACAGTCAATTAGCCATAGGACATGATTGTAAAGAGAGCAGAGGTGAGGGGGAAACAGCTACTTGTCCGCGCTGTGGCAGGCCGTTCTGAACGGCCTATACTCTAGGCTTGATATTGCACTTTGGCCTGACCTGTGACAGTTGTGTGGCAAAAGGAAAGTGGGGAATCAAGGGCCCCACACCCCACACCCCACACCCCATACCAATTAAGGGGTGAGGTGCCCGAATACAGCTGTGCACTCCAGGAATTGTTTATGACCATATAAAGAAACACATACCATATCCGAGGTTATTCGCTCATATTTATACATTTAGCCTAACTCCATTTCGTGGACTCGATCAAATCAATGTTGATTCAATGTTGATTTAACATTGACCTATGGGTGAACCAACGTTGAGTTAATACACACATTCAAATCTAATATATACTTTTATTTTACTTTTTTTCTTATGTTTGCAATACATTTCGGCACATGTACCCTATATACTCTTTCCACAAAGAGGTACATTAAGTCTTTACTTCATTATACATGGGCAGTGCATTGATTCACAGGCCTATGTGGAAATATTTTATTTATGTATTTCATAATGCTATGAAATGGGTGTTTACCATACCGCACACCCCAATAAGGACATTACATTACAATTTGACCAACATATTTAGCCTAGATATAATTAAATATTAAATGTTGTCATTAAAGCAGCAGCTTTAGCTCCAAGCATCGAATTTTAGATTATAACACATCAGCAATCTACACAGACTTATATATGGACAGGCCAATTTGTAAATAATATGGGTGCTGCTTTCTATATGGAAATAGGTGAAATATCTCCTGTGAGAATAGCAGTCAACCAACTGTAAACCGGATAACAATAACACTCTGCTAATTGCCTACTCAGTGCTGCCTCCTGGTAGGAAATAGTAAACTATGTTGGTAAGATCAGCAATGAAAGACTTTCAGGTAGCAGGCCATTCCCTGTTGCCACCTGATGTCATTTCTTAACACCAAACTATCAAAGCCCACCAGAATATAATAGTAGTTGGAATAAGAGTCTTGTATTGCACATATTAAGGATCCCTTGGCAAAATAAAAGGCAGATTATAATAGGGAAAGAGTTATACAATCATCTGAGGTACAAATGAAGAAAACATAGATTTGAGAGTGCCAAGTGGTATAGCAGCTTTAATATAATTAAACATATCATAAAGTACCATTATTGTAGCTTATCTTAGACAGATACTGTTGTCTAGCCATCAGTCTCTTTCCATTACATGCTAAACTGCCACCTGGTAAGATGGACTGGAGTTCCAAAAAAGACCACATTGATCCAACGTTGAGCCAATTAGTTAAATGAACGTTGTTTTGAGTCCATGAAAACATGGAGCAATGTTCAACAAAGGTTAGCTGGAAAACGTTAGTTTACAAACTGTTTTCTAACATTAAACCAACGTTAATGAAATCACGTTTTCCACAGAAATATTAAATCAACATTGAAATAATGCAAGTTAAAAAAACGTTAGTCCAATTGACCAAAAGTGAACGTTGATCAACGTTGACCAAACGTTTCTTGTTACCTGGGAGATCCCATATAATCAGACCTCAATCACTGTATTTTCCCCACCCGCCAGCAAAAAGAGATATGTTACATATATGCCCTAACCCAGTGGGCACGAAACCTTGATTCAACGTTGAAGACTGGTTGATATAGGGTTACAGGGTAGATCAACCTGTTTTCAACATTGATGCAATGTTGCAATTTCAACGTTGTCAACCAACACCTGTTTCAACATTGATGCAATGTTTGGATATCAACTTTAAATCAACCATGGGTTTCCCACCTTTCCCACCAGGTGCCTCCACAACCTACTCCTTAGCATTTCTATCTGCATGCTACATCAGTTTTCCCTAATTGTAAGCTCTTATTTTCTCATCAATGTATACAATTGATCAAAATGTCATTCATTTTCATTGACAACTATGGTGTATGCATTTGGTTGACATTTGGAATTAAATGACAAGAATACATGCATGGTTTCAGTAAGACACCTTTTATGTTGCTAAGAATGATTAATAAAGCCTCAGCCATGACCAGGTCAGCTTGAAATGGATGTGAATGCCTCTTAGTGTGATCATCAGAGATCATTCAAGTACCCCTACCCTGGATAGTGCTAGAATTAGCATTTAATCTTGGAGAAATGGGGGGGGGGATGTTGTAATGAAAATATATAAATTGCAGGAATGAGTCTACCTAAGAATACTGTATCTAATATACTGAATCTCAAATTATGCATCAGCAGTCAATATCAAATCAATGTAAATCATTTTATTATGTTTATTTGTTATTGATTTACAATCATCATATCAATGTTGAATCACTGTTGAATGATCAACGTTGATGACCTCATCAATATCAACAAAATGACAACCCTGTATCAACTGTTGATATTATGTCGCTACACACATTGAATCAACATTGAATCAACTGAAGTTTGCCCACTGGGAAGGGGTGCGGCTACCACCTCTGTAGTGGATAATAGCGATGCAGAGCCATGCAAGTCATGCTGCTCTGGTAGTAAGATTATATACTTTGGACTTGGATTCAATATTTAGTTAGGACAGAATGTTTCAGTGATAACTGCAAGACATACACCTGTTCTCAAGAGTTTTAAGATGCCTTCTTCCATGGCTGATATCAAAATTCTTCTACTGTTATATTTACATAGTATAGATGTGAATTGTTCTTCCAGCTATCTAATACATCTAGAGCTATCACATCATCTCACTAATATTAAGTTTAGAAAAATGGAAAGCCAGGGGGATCCCCCCCCTCCCCAAAGCAAAACCCAGGGAAGAGTGCCTCCCTTCCCCAGGTACGTAAGCGTAATGGTTGGTTTCATAGATCTTTGATAGACTGCACCTGGTGCAGATCCCCTATCGCTAAGCAACCAGGATGGCTGCTCACTCAGATACATTGACCACCCTAGTCTCCCAATAAGAGCTTGATTTCATTTTTTGGAAATACAAGATCTCCTATGCTTAAGCACTGGAAGGCCGTATTCAATGGCCCCCATTGAATACATTGTGGCCATATTCAATTGGCTAAGAAAAAGTAGTTTTATCCTTCATTAAATGGCTTCAAATAAAGGAATAAACACAAATGCCAACTTCATTGATACCGCTCTGATGTATTTCACGAGTGGGGGCTGGGGCGCATCCCACTCAGCCTACCCCACCCCCGGGCCCATCCCCCACCATTGCTATGTTGTTATTTGTTGCTTAGAGTTTAACACATTACCCAAAAGTAAAGTAGATGAAAGCTGGCGATCAGACACCACCCCTTGACCCACACACATACATGTACCACCCCCCTCCCCCTCCCCGCCCGTCCCAATGGTTCCAGGTGGGGCGGAGGTGACGTGACAGGTTTATGTTTTCCGTCATGGTTGGTTGCCTAGCCTACCACCAGCCCCACCCCCTTCATCTGCCGGCCGTGACCGGAAACGGCAGTCAGTGTCTTTATTAATGTCAGCCGCTGCCCACAGGGGGCAGGTCGGCGGCTGAGCTGCCCGTATTGCAGTGTTGGCCAGGTGGCAGGTAATGTGTGTGAGTTATGGAGGTGGCAAACCAGTAACTTGGCGGCAACTAAGTATGTCTGACAATCAGCATAATGGCTGCAAGTCCAGGGTACTATATCATGTGTTAGTATCCCTGAATGGGTAGTGAGCTGACACAAACAGACAGGTTAACCCCCGGGTTTGCTCAATAAGGGCTATTGATCGGAAACGTGGAGCTCCGATCGTCGTTGTGTTATCCGGTCTCGTTCCCTAAACCTACATAGGACTTACACGGCCGATATAAAACCTGTGTGCTGTACGAGCAGCTCTGTCTGCTGTACGAGCAGCTCTGTCTGCTGTACGAGCAGCTCTGTCTGCTGTGCGAGCAGCTCTGTCTGCTGTACGAGCAGCTCTGTCTGCTGTGCGAGCAGCTCTGTCTGCTGTACGAGCAGCTCTGTCTGCTGTACGAGCAGCTCTGTCTGCTGTACGAGCAGCCCTGTCTGCTGTACGGGCAGCTCTGTCTGATGCGCGAGCAGCTCTGTCTGCTGTACGAGCAGCTCTGTCTGCTGTACGAGCAGCTCTGCCTGCTGTATGAGCAGCTCTGTCTGCTGTACGGGCAGCTCTGTCTGCTGTACGGGCAGCTCTGTCTACTATACGAGCAGCTCTATCTACTGTACGAGCAGCTCTGCCTGCTGTAAGAGCAGCTTTGTCTGCTGTACAAGCAGCTCTGTCAGCTGTGCGAGCAGCTCTGCCTGCTGTATGAGCAGCTCTGTCTGCTGTACGGGCAGCTCTGTCTGCTGTACGAGCAGCTCTGTCTGCTGTACGAGCAGCTCTGCCTGCTGTACGAGCAGCTCTGTCTGCTGTACGAGCAGCTCTGCCTGCTGTACGAGCAGCTCTGCCTGCTGTACGAGCAGCTCTGTCTGCTGTACGAGCAGCTCTGTCTGCTGTACGAGCAGCTCTGCCTGCTGTACGAGCAGCTCTGTCTGCTGTAAGAGCAGCTCTGTCTGCTGTACAAGCAGCTCTGTCGGCTGTGCGAGCAGCTCTGTCTGCTGTATGAGCAGCTCTGTCTGCTGTACGAGCAGCTCTGCCTGCTGTACGAGCAGCTCTGTCTGCTGTACGAGCAGCTCTGCCTGCTGTACGCGTAGCTCTGTCTGCTGTACGAGCAGCTCAGAGTAGCCCAGGAGCTGCTGACAGAGTGCCCTGAGGAGCAGCTCGCCATCTGCCTCCACTGCCCCCTGCCGTTACCTGCCCACACCGCAGGGCCATGCGGCCTGACAGGTGCAGGGTGCTGACTACAGCAGCACCTTGCCGGCTGGAGCTGCTTCCACACCCGCCCCTCAGGCACTCCTAATACAGATCTCCCATACACCGGCACGTATGGGTGAGCTGATTTAGGACCTGCTCCACACAGCCACCCCTCAGGCATTCCTAATACAGATCTTCCACACAGCGGCAGGTATGGGTGAGCTGATTTAGGAGCAGGTCTACTTCATAGCACTGTGTTCCTGAATGCCCACCATGACCTGCTAAACTTTAGGCCTGCAACAAGGGGCACTTTTTGTTTATCTTTTTCTAGACCCCCTGCTGCGGAGATGTTTATTGCCTAACAACTGGAACCTTATACACCAGAGATATAGCAGTATGGGTTACCTTCTTGGCATTAACTGATAGGTGCTTACCTTGGGGATTATGTTCCCCTTGGAATAGTAAAAGTATGAATTAGTTGATGTTTTGTAACGTGGGAACGTGGCATGGTTTACCTTTCCTGTATTGTTGCTAACTGTGCAAAGCCACAGTTTACATAGGTCCTGGACCATTAGGGAATTCTGAAAAAAGGTGCATAGATATACCACGCTAGTTTTTTGTGAACCATACCGTCATCGTGATTTAGAGGTACGGCAGCTATTCCATCCACAGCGTGGGAAGGACTTGGCTTTAGCGGGGTTGGAGCCCAGTAAACACATAGACCAGACCCACATCTACGTAGGATGGAGTCAGAACTTGGGGATTATGTTCCCCTTGGAATAGTAAAAGTATGAATTAGTTGATGTTTTGTAACGTGGGAACGTGGCATGGTTTACCTTTCCTGTATTGTTGCTAACTGTGCAAAGCCACAGTTTACATAGGTCCTGGACCATTAGGGAATTCTGAAAAAAGGTGCATAGATATACCACGCTAGTTTTTTGTGAACCATACCGTCATCGTGATTTAGAGGTACGGCAGCTATTCCATCCACAGCGTGGGAAGGACTTGGCTTTAGCGGGGTTGGAGCCCAGTAAACACATAGACCAGACCCACATCTACGTAGGATGGAGTCAGAACTAAGTCATTTTACGGGGTCTGCATGTACATTTTCATCCATCAAACGTAGATAAATCTGACTTAAGTTTATTCTACATCACTAAGACAAAAAAGGTGCGATAGTAAAAGCCGATATTGGATGTAAATAAACATAATTTTATTATTTTAATCTTCTTGGTGAAAAAGATTAGCTCCATGGGTGTTTGGTCTGTTCAGCTGGAGATCAACAGTGCTCTGCATCTTCGCTACGTATATTTATATCAGCTGTAGAACGTAAATTTATACACCTTAACATTTTTATGTCTATAAACCTTGCAAATAATGCAGCTTTCATCTGTAGTTGCACCCTCAGAAAAGTGAGAGTCATTGTCGCTAAATCTACCCTCACCTGAGAGTCAGGCAGTCAGGTGAGGGTAGTTTTAGCGACAATGACTCTCACTCTTCTCTGTGTGTGGGAAGTAAAGACTGTCCAAGCCTATTAAGTATGTTACCATTTTGGAGTAATTTGGAATAACATTATGTACTGGATATACTCGAGTCAATATCATTGATATAAGCCTCGGCCTTCGGCCTCAGCTTATATCAATGATATTGCCTCTCGACCACCAGGAGTATATCCAACATACAGCCCGCTTTCATAGATTGATTATGTAAAATAGGCTAATTACAGCTCTTTTTCCACACATGTGGCCTAGGAGGATATCCTGTATAACCCTCCTAGGAGTTATATGATCATCAAACATGTACTCTGTGTGGTCTCATAGAAATATAATGACCATAGCCTATGCTTGAGGAGTGTAGCCTCATTCTGATACAAACTAGTCATACATAAACTAAGCATGAACCAACTCTCACATCCAGACTCTGGTGTCAAGATCCTTGAGTACATGGTATTTCTGGTTTGAACTTCCAGCTGCTGGGTTTGAATCCCATGCAGGGCAGAACCTTTGATATGCCCGATACACTTTTTTTTTCTTTGGCTTTTCTGATATTTCAAGAAAAGAAAAAAAAAGAAAAAAAAAGAAAAGAGGGGTGCGGGGGTGGAGCCTCCGAATTATACAACAGCAGCACCAACTGAACAGCACTCTTAACTTTGTCTAATGGGATAATGCCTCACCACCATAGACCCTAGTTAGCTAGTTGGCCATTCTGATATTTCAAGAAAAAAAGAAAAAAGAAAAAGAGAAAGAAAACGGGGGTGCAGGGGCAGATCCCCCGATTTACACAACAGCAGCACCAACTAAACAGCACTCTTAACATTGTCTAATGGGACAATCCCTCACCACCATATAGACCCTAGCTAACAGGCTCAGACACATGTGGCTGGGTAGTCCTGCTGCTAAGGTACAGGGTACTTCTTGTTGGCATTGGCTCAAATGGGGTTCAAACCCCTCAAAGTTTTTAGATAGCGTTACTCATTGGGCTCAAAAGGCAGAAGCAGTACATATACTATTTGGTGATGAGTATCATTGCATGAGTCCTGATGGAGCAGTTGGTTAGCTGGTGGGCTCAATAGTTCTGAGGTTGTGGGTACGGATCCTGCTAGATTCCCTCTCAAAGGGAAAATGAGCTCTTAAATATAACCACCTCCTAGCAGTGTATATATATATATAATACGCCTCTTCCCCCATTTCCTCTACTATCGCCCTTCTCTCCTCTTCCACTGATTCTACTCAAGTATTGTCTATAGTACAACTGTTGTACTTTGGCTATTCATGTGTGAATACAATGGCAAAGGTTAAGTGGCACTGAAGGCCACAACCCTTCACCCTTAGCTCCTTCGAGGTTGTGAACTTTCCTCAACCAAGTCTAGGAAGTAGTAATAATGTCCCTGCCTCCATTTATGTTATATCTTAATGACTGAGACAAGGTGCAGAACTTACCCCCCAGGTTGAGGCTGAGGTTAGCATTGCTCTCCCCGTTGGCGTTCTTCGCATTGAGTCTGTAGGTTGCTCCGTCTGCTGCTTCCGGGTTACTTAATTCCAGAGCTATGTAATATGTCCCTTTGGTCTCTTCCTTGCAGACGTAGGTGTACCGCCCTGCAAAGTAACATTATGGATACAAGAATTAGACTTTAACGAATGCAAGAAGGAACGACCTCTCTAGAATATGCATGAACGGGTGGCGGAGAGGTCGTCGCTAGGAGCTCAACAAATCCACGAATTGGTGAAATAGGGCCACAAGTTTATAGCATGTTGTAAGCTGTGATGGTTGATCATTTTCTCTATTCCGTAGTTATTTTGAATGGAGGCAGCGTATATTGGATATAGTCCTGGGGGAGGTGCAAGGACAGTGTGAGTCTAATGACACTGCACTGCATAATTATTTTACCATGGTCCTTATTTTAATTTATGTGACCAACTTTGTGCTTAAGTTGGATTCCAATAATGTATAACATAATTGTTGTTCTTTATATTCGGTGTGGAATTTACTCATTTGTGTAATAAGACTAACATTGATAACCGTATAGTATATAACCACCCCGGAGTATGCTGTCATTGTATATATAGAAACCGGGTCAGCTGCCCTAGTATCTTACATTTTGTTCTTTATGTTTGTATTTTGTTCTGGTTAGGCCTATTTTTGTACTAGTGTTTTCCTTCTGCCTTTCCTCCTGCGAGTGGCTGTATTTTGCATTAGATATGAGATAGTTGTTAACTCAGATCCGTTAGGCGCGAGTTTTATTCACATGAGATGAATTGTTAGATTAAGCTCGAGTGAAGTGGAAGTGTAATGAAAGTATTTTGAATAATATCCATTGCGTCAAATTGTTTGTTCTACATATATATATATATTCATTTTTTACAACATGTATACCTTAATTTTGAACAAGTGACAAGTGTCCTTACCTCCTTCTGAGAGCTGGGTGTCATCTCTGAACCAGGTAAGTGTCGGTTTGGGGTCCGCATTGATCTTACACTCAAAGACGATCTTCTTGCCGCCGTCCACCTGTCTGATGACAGGCTTCTGGAGGAAGCTGGGAGCCGCGCCCCTGGGGAAACAACATGACACACTTAGTGGACATTTATAGAATAAGCAATACAATGGTGTCACAACAATGTCAGCACAGTCTACCGTAATTAAAGCTCAATGGGCTTTATAACGGAGCTAGACTGCACCAATTGGGTGACAGTTACTGCAGAATTAGTGCACATTTACCTCTGTATTTGTAATGACCGTAACTTTTCTCTATGTGGGAAAAGGAAAGTTTGGGATTTATATGTATTTCATTTTATTTCAAGTAGATCATTTTCATGATTTTAATGTGACTGCTGAACCTTTATTGACCACAATTAATTCCTTGCGTAGGTTAATTCTAATTATAATCGAGTAGAAACTCGTTATACGGTTATACAATATGTATAATGTTATAAAAGATGTGAGAGTAGTTTAGTATGTAGTCTCCAAGACCCTTTGCTAATGGGCGCATGGGCTAGAAAATGAATGAGGATCAATGAGTGCAAAAAACTGATGAATAAATAGACTATATCATTATCTAATGTACATATAGATGCATATGGAGGCACAAGGGGCTGCTTGTCACGGACATTTCTGCTGTCGGTGTATTGGGTCACCTTTGTAGGCGGTGTGGAAAGGAACCATATATGGGTAGTATAGAGTATCCCTGGTTAATCAGAGCAATTAAAATAGTGTACCATAGAAAGCCAATTATAACCCCCACCTCGAACTTTCCTCCTCAGAGTGCTCATCTCGTAAATTGAGACGCAGAATCCAAACAGCGAAAAGATGTGAATCCTGCCCACGGCACTTGGATATATGTATTTATATATAAGGTCTTGCCAGGTGGGAAATAAGATAAGACTGTTTCGTAGAATCACCATTATTTGTGTATGCTCAGATGCAAGGCACCATTTCCTGTATAAACTGGCGTGGTTATTTTGGGGGAGAGTTATCCACATTGAGACCAGTCTTTGTAAATACCTATACATTGCTGTTACAGACAACGTCCGTGATTTCTTGCTGAATAAACTCAATTATTTCGCTGCCTGGACCCCCGCGGGGGGGCCTAGGTGGAACACAAACCGATAAAGCAGCGTGGAACCATCTAGCAAAACACCCCGTCTGTGTGCACAAGAGACCCTGGCAGTATTTGTAGGTGGAGTTTTTCTGCTCGCCAATAGCTCACAGTCGGGAAGAGCAAGCTAGTGGTTGGGGTGGTTGGCGCTAGGTGGCAGTCGTGTCTTGCTGTGACTGTTGGTACAGAAGGACGGCACAAACATGAGACCTATCTTTCATAATAACCATTACCAACGGGTAGAGACTTCAGAAAAAAATGAGAAATATTAAATGATCAATTCTATTTCTTTTATGATGTAGAATGTGAGAGATGTAAACTAAATCTTTTGGAATTTTCTTTCTATCTATCATAGAACTCAGACACTCTTCAAATAGGTGTAAATAAAATCCACCAAGTTCCTTTAGTACATTTCCTATATAATTGCTATCCAGCTTTGGAGTCCCAGTGAACCTGTGTGGGGGAGGGTGATAGGGTCTGTCAGGTGAGTGGGGTATGTGGGAGGTAGTTATATAAGGGGTTTGGAGGGCATTTGAAGTACTGGCCAGGCTAGGCCATGATTGACAGGCCCTCTTAACATGATCACCCATTATACTAGTATAGAGTAAACCAATTGTCTTCATTACCCAATCATAAGTATTATGATGTTATGGTCTAGGAAGAGGTGAGAGGATCCTCTGATTGCTTCCATTTTCTAACATGATATAAAAACATATTGGATGAGATCACAAACCGAAAAGCAACGGAAAGCATTCATAAATTCATAGGGTTTTGATATAATCTATTTTATCTCCAAAATATTTGGTAACTTCTCTTAGCTGCAGTCACTTATTATAGGGATGGCTGGATGGGCCTTTCTCTTGAGTATATTTCTGTGTGATTACCTAAAAGTAATAGATGAAATGTCACTCCCTAAGAGGGGAGTTTTATAACAGTGTCTGTGAGACACAGCTGCACCAAAATACTCTACTGCTGTGTGCACTGTGCACAGGGGCTCACCTAGCGGATTCTTGAGTCCCTGCAACGGGTAGATTGTGGTGTTACTAAGTCGTTATACTGCATGCATCTCTTTAGCCGCTGTGCGTTATGCATGTGTAAACTAGGGACTAGATGATTGTTTTTATAATGAACTTATCACTTGTAATTCTTTCGGATTATTAAATATACACTACATTCGAAATAGACGAAGACGTGGCTTACTAGACAAACTTTTGTCTATCTATAGTTGTCACATGGAGAGGTGGACGTGAGCGTCAGTGCATACTCTGCATGAACCATCCGATATAAGCAACTTTAGGCACATAAAGCTGACTGATGGTATTCTTTAAGCACCTTTTCGCAATTTGATTTTTTCCGGATTAAAGTTGCTTAAGTTGAGTCAAATTATTTATGGAAGATCATTAATCAATTTTAATTGTTTCCCAATTTTGCTTAAATCGGACGTTTCATGCAGTGGTGATCAGGCAGTGAGGGTGTTAAGCTTGTTCCCTGTGTGTTTACATCCAGGGGTTTACATCAGCTTAGTCATGCAGCATTACCCACTGTGTCGTGCTGTGTCACCACCTCCCTCACCATTTACCCACTGAGTCCTTCTCACCACCTCCCTCACCATTTACCCACTGAGTCCTTCTCACCACCTCCCTCACCATTTACCCCCTGAGTCCTTCTCACCACCTCCCTCACCATTTACCCCCTGAGTCCTTCTCACCACCTCCCTCACCATTTACCCCCTGAGTCCTTCTCACCACCTCCCTCACCATTTACCCACTGAGTCCTTCTCACCACCTCCCTCACCATTTACCAATCTCATCGCCTATCTACACCCTCCCTGTCACCGTATATGCAGGATACATCTTTTTGGGTCTCTAGCGTTTCATTGTTTCATCCTACACCAGCGTGACTTTGATGTAATCCCTTGAGATACCACTATTAAGGGACCCAGATACTGCAATCGATCCTCGTCTAACCCCCCCCCCCTTTAAACCTGCTGAGACTGATCGGGTAAAAGTCGTCAGTTTGCTATAATGTAGTCGATATAAGAGCGGGTTCTCTAGGCCAAGTAATCTAAATTGACTTTTGTCAGAGCATTTACGTTAATTGTACCATTTACTGATATCATAAATACATAGACACAGTCATGTCAACGCCCCTTGATAGTATCCCACGAAGCCGCAGGCTGAGTGGGATGTGCCCCAGCCCCAACGAGTGAAATACATCAGAGTGCTTAGCCCATTCTTAGCCCATTGAATACGGCTTCATTGTATTTAATGGGGGGGGGGGCATTGAATACGGCCGTTCTAGTACTTAAAAAGAGTAAATCTTATTTTTCAAAAAAATAGATAGGTATTTGGTCACATATGTAGGAAATAATTGCGGGAGGCCTATATCGTTATTGCAAACTCTATAGTTTGCACCAAGAAGAGTGCATGCCTGTTGGGAACACTGGCGGCCAGGGTGGCTGCTAGCAGCAAGCTCTCCGGGAAGACGTTGGCGGAAGCCACAATAATGTTGTGAAATGCGATCCACTTCGTCTATTTTCGCGCGGACGTGCACTGGTCGACCCCTGTGTGTGGAGGATGCAGATCAAATGTCATAAGTTGGTCGGTCCATGTGATCCCTGTGTTTGCATGGCCTAGTTTATGTGTCATAACCCACTTGCTCCCAAGCATACAACCGACCGGAGATACCTACTCAGGGGGACACATTGTTTGCTGTATACTCCATATGGGAGGGGTATTGGGAACGGCAAGCTACAGGAGCATCTTGGGAGGCATACGAAGAGCCCGTTTTCAGATAGAGGTTTAGAATGTATCCCTAGAGGATGTTTTGATGCACAGAGAGCCATAGCTTTATCTCAATGGCCAAATAAATGAGCCATTCATCATAATAAACCGGGGGTGTAGTGGACAGGCCACGTGGGCTGGGCTGGCTGCCGGGGCGGCCTGCAGGCATTCTGCAAGTAGGGCATGTGTTATTGCTGACCACGGCAAACCTCGGCCACATGCTTACATACAGATGCCCTGACCCACGACTGAGTGGGAGCAACTTGCTTTGGAGTCAGCAGAACTGGATGCCAATCTGGACCCCCCCCCCCACCTCACACACACATGACTTACCAACCCCTCTAAGTTCTACCTTTGGATCCCCCTGATATTTGGGCACTGCCCCCAGGATGTCTTCCCCTTGCCGTGGAGGAAGGTGGTGCCACCCAGCTAGCAGCAATGGGTGATAATAGGCCCACTTCCTGCAGGCCTCACAGGGGGCGGAGGTAGCAGTGGGCAGGGTGAAGGTTCAAGCCCCCGGCTAGGAAGGTTAGAAAAAAGGTGATATATTCTGGCAAGAAGAAGGAACACTATTATTACTCCCACTGGCGGGGGTATGGGCTGAGTCAGCATTACCTGATAGGCCTTGAGTACCTCCTGCTCCTACCTACAGGGTTTGGGAGGACTCATAGCGACGGTAGAAGCAGATTCTTTATTTTTGGTCTTCATTAAGATACAGAATAATCTTCCCCGACCAATTGTGGTCAACCTGTGTATGCTGCTGAATTACACATTAATTGTTTCAAGTCCATGGAGGAGGGGATGTATACAATTAAAATGTTATTGAATATTGGGTTTTCTGTGATAAAAATATTCTTCAAAAAAGATTGAAATATTACTTATTCAGACACACAATATGTAAATATAGTTGATGCACTGCAATTGTCATGCACTACATCTAACTGTCGGTCAATGGGCTAGCCGAGTATATGTAGATATGACAGAGTATGACTAGAAATTAATATCCGTGTTATGTGGTAAGTGCGTTGATCTAGATATTGCAAATACACTTTGTAGCTGTTGTATAGTGACTAGATATATACTGTTCACCTTGACTCCCTTTGGACATTGTCTAACAGTGGCCGGGAGGGCTCCCTAAGGCAGACACGATTTGGCTTAGGGAGTCAACCGATCCCTCCTGGGGATCACCCTCCCTATCCCCAAACCCTTGCAGCGTTGGCCGTTCGTCGTTCAAAGGTTGGCGTGCTGCCTGTGCTGCTCTGTTAACTTCTAACAGTGTAGGTCTACGCAGTGAACGCACATGTAGCCAGCTTATGTAGACTTTGGCCTGTTGGTATCTATACTCTAATTGAATGGGCAGACTAGTGATATGTGCATATGCCCTATGTGTGTTAGATGTATTTGTGAGTGAAGGTAAGAAGAAACACTGCAGGAATTAGCTCAGTTGGGAAATTCCCCTCCTACTGACTCATCTTATTGCGCTTGCAGGCCTGTGGGCCGCATTGCACCAACAGGTCTGCTCGTGCAATAACCAGGCATATATATATATATATATATATATATATATATATATATATATATATATATATATATATATATATATATATATATGGATCCAGGTGAAAAGGGGTCCAAAGGACCGACCCTGTGCACTCGCCAGTATAAATAAAATAAATTTTAAAAAAAGAAAAGAAAAAACGTATAGATATAGATATAGATATAGATATATAGATATAGATATAGATATAGATATAGATATAGATATATAGATATATAGATATAGATATATAGATATATGGAATAGTTGAAGATCAAAGACCGGAAGGTGGCCGGGAAAGACAGTAAGGGGGACAGGATGGAAGGCAGAGAAGCCTACAGACAGACATAACCTACGGTGAGACATAGCCATACGCCCCTGTAATGGATCTGCGTCCATTAAAGAGAGATAGTGATGGAGAAAGGAGTGGCCATTCTCTCCTGGCACTAATGCTAAATTACCCAAACACAGTGCCATCTGTACGTTAGGCGTTACAAGAAAGCTGCACATGGTGCGGCTACTGGACCTGTGAGCTGCTCAGAGCTGCTCTGCAGGCAGGATGGTGCTACAGGTGTTAGCCTGCAGTTAGTGGCACATCACTGCCTCAGGTAGGAGGTAACATGCTACAGGTTTCCCCATCCACCTCACGGCATCCTCAACTCATGCTGAGTGCCTCCGAACGGCCCCGGATCAGTGCGAGCAGCTCCCGAGGTTCCCCTAATGCTATTTATACCACGACTCAGTCTCTGATGACTGCCAAGGGCCCCATCTTGTAGTAATCTCCTTCAACCATCCCCACCCACCCAGCAGCCGCCGTTTCAGCCCGTGATCTCAGGAGCAGCTTATCGGGCAGCTCACAGAGGGACAGGTCTGACTCCATCTCTCCTACAGTTGTAGCCAGGCATGTACTCATGAAATGGACACTTCATTTGATGAATAATAGAACTGTTATTAGAATGATTCCATTGATGTTATCAACACCATATCTGTCACAGTTGGATATCATAATCATTTTCTAAGTAGAGTATTCTTCTAATTATGAGTTTAAAGCAGTGGCGGATGCAGAAACTTGAGCAGAGGGGAGGGGGATCCACTAAACACCGAAGTACTAAAAAGTGTCGCATCACGACTCACCACGGATCGATATAATTATCATTTTAAAATCTGCCCCTGGAAAGAGATAATTGAGGACACGAGGATAGAGCAGCTATCTACTCTTGGCCTAAGTGTGTTTTTTCACGGTGCAGATAACTGCAGAGCTCAGACGTCTGAACAAGCTGTCAAATGGCTGAGCAGTTCGACGAGTGCCAGGGAATCACTTCGAGGAAGGTCCAGAGGGAAAAAATAAGTATATCCATCTAACTTAAGCCTCAAGAAGAAGTCTCTGACATTCTCATGGGATGAGCTGAAACAGGTCTTACCCTCTAGTTCCCCTAGCTGGGAAAACACCACCAGAAGCAGAATTATATTAGTTTTGATAGCACACTAGAGGTGCCAAAAGTGTGAGTTTAGTTTTGTCCCTTACGCCTGTTCCTATCACTACTGTACTGCAGGCGGTCCTTGAAGTTAGAACTTGTGCAAAGGGTAGCTTCAGATGAAAAGACGTCTCTTGCCAATCTCCATAATTAGCCAGGGATCGGAGAAATAGTCTGGAGAAAACTGTCAGTGCAGAACAGAAGCAAAACGTTCCCAATTCTATTTTAGAGTAAGATAATAACTCTATCCATTAAAAAAACACAGGCTATTTTCAATCGAATGCAGCCTTAATAATTCCCTATCTCTTTCCATGAAGCAGGCCGAGTAAATCATGGGGTTTACCATAGTTCACTTTTTATATCATTTTTATCTTTTTTTCAAATGTCATCGCCTCTCTAGGGGGATTTTCTGTAAGCATAGTGTGCTGTTTAATCTTTCATAAATGCATGAGTAGGCATTTGAGGATACCTAAACAATCTGCTTGCAGTCCTACTGTATTATACATGATGTTTCATAATGAATGTAAATCATTTACAGCAGTGCAAGGGGGCAATTGTAGAATTAGGTCATTCTAGCTGCCATTAACGTAATATGATATAACACTATTCAGGTGTGTTTCAGGTTACCCGACCCTACCTAGCAAAACAGGCCCTAGATATTTCTATCCAATTTTGAAAAGCGCTGAAGTGTGGGAGTCAATTTATGGGTACTTTTCAGGCCAAAGTAAAAAAGAGAACCATGTAACCTGAAACACCTTTTATTATTTTTAGCCTAAGTAAGTATAGTGAAGAGGATTATACCCTATTCCCTGGGCCTATTTCAGAAGGAGGCTATGCCCACAGTATAGGTGTTAAATGCTATGGTCAGGGATCCCTATGTTCACGGCCGATTTGACACCAGACTCCTCAGATAAAAACCGATTCCATGGCTAAAGTTGAGTTGTGTGTAACCAAGAGGGGGCCTTCTGCAAGTTGTGTGGATAGCCGAGGAGTGTAAACAGGCAGGGCTAAAGGCGTGTGGCTAGTGCAGTGGGGGAGAGTCACATGGGCGCACAGAAGGGTTTATATAACCTTCAACTATACAATCAGATAACATAGCACTCTGTGTACATGTCGTTATCACAGGGTAAAGCCACACCCACTGTTGGAGCACCCTGCCCATATGTGCTGGAACCATGCCAACCTCCTGGCAATATATAGAGAGGCGTTAGGCGAGCGTCATAATCCACAACAACTGGCCTACTTATACAAGCATACAAGTCATTTATCACCATTATGAAGAAGCTCCTTGTAAATCTATTGAGGCATGCAGATACCGTGGAATTTACATCATATTGGTGTTTACCGCCCAATGTACCTATCAGCTTAGGCCATTAATCATCCACCGTTAGAGGGTTTCTTTTTGACAGTAAAGCCTATGAGAATATTGATCAAATGCATTACCCAGTTATACCATGTCATTGAGACGAGATGCTGGCAACAACTGGAACAATAATAAAAGCATATTTCCTTAGTAATTGCTCACCGTTATCAGTCCTTTATGTGTCACACTTCAGAATCCTACCTGTCTTTGCCACTGTACTCTCCCACTGTCCAAAGTTATTTGGCAAACTATTATAGACGTATAGGGTCAGCTAGAACTTATTTTAGGTAATTTAGCAGTGAACATACATTGTTGGTTGATTTTCTTCTGTACTACAAAATGTAAAGCATTTGCAACTTCAGTCATTTGTGTGTGCTTAAAAAAAAATCCTAAATCGATCATGGATCTTTGGCTTTGCCTATGAGTACATGTTTAATTATATAGTCAAATATGGGATGATCTTTAAACATCTGAAATGATTAGTTAAGGATACTCTTGCTCAATTCCTCAAAAAGTAACCATTTGAAAACATAAAGTATCCCACCGATCTTTAAAGGTCAATATCATATCAACACCTAGTACTTCAACTTCAACGGTGGTAGATACATGTGTAATCTCTGTCTCTGTTTGTGGACTGCATGGTCATACTTTCTGTAAGAGCAGCTCAAATACACGTGCTCAGTGTGTACCTCAATATCCCGACTCAGCTTGATATGAGTCTGGGTCTGAGGTCATCAACTCTAGATACAAGCTGCATCTCGGCCTGTGCTGAGCAGCCCTTACAGGCAGCTCACGTGGACCCTACAAGGAACGTCTAGCTGCAACGTCGTCTTCAATCAGGGGAACCGAGACCCGCCGCCCACCCAGTCAACACTCATCTACTCCTCCATTCCCACACTTGAAATCCTGTTTTCTGTTTGCGCAGGCAAGCACACATCCACGGAAGGAATTCGCTGACTTGGCCAAGTATCATACTACGCTCTATGAAGATGTCAAGTCTAACGTGCACTATACACGTATATGGCCTCAGCAAAAGATTCAGTGCCAACATGTTTTATTTTCGCCCACTCCTCTCAACGCTGAGGAGAACTTTACCCCAAGGTCAGCACCGCAAAGGCACTGATTTGGAAATTAATCCGAAGTCTGGCCCATTGCTCTGTATACACGTTCTACGCGTGCGCACGGCTGACCGGAAATACCGAGGTGACATTTGCTTTGGCGGCTGCTTATTGGAGCTGACTTAAAATGTTCCCATCACGATTTGGTTTGGTGCCATGAGCGGCCGAGGTCTTCACTTCAAGGGGAAGGGGGCTGTCTAGTTTAGGAAAAACTTCATTTCTATACGCATTACATCTGCTTACACAACATGTCCAATGTCTATTTCATAGACAGATGCTACCTATATCATAGCTCCAGATCATGATTCCCAGGGTAGTTTGTATATTCTGATTGTCCTGTACTCTATACACCATGATGTAAGATAGCGCATAGGTCCCATGACATGCGTGCTCTAAGGTGGATTGGGTGTATCCCAAAAGTGTATGTAATCCCTTGAAACTACCGCAATGTTCCACAAAATGTGAATCTTTGCATTACAATTATTCTTAATTGGATGAACCCCTCATTACAGTGGCTTGGTGCTACAGCATAACTTGTATTGGGGCATCATGCTTACCCATCAGGAGAGTACCAACCCCTTATCAACACAGGGTAAGCAAAGTGTGTGAATGGAGCACTGTCGGGTTACTCAGCAGAACTGCACCATGACGACAAAGGGGCATGGTGTATTAGAGCACGATGCTACCCGCAAAGGGTTAATTAAGTAAGAAAAGATAAATCAAGTTCTTTTTTTAGAAAATAACTGTGCAGAGGCTGCTACGTGTAATATGGGCGGTACGAGTAGGGCCGACATTCAGACTCACCTGCAGCCCTTCAGTTCAGTAGTGTGACAACCTCACATGATGGTACATAGGAGCACAGAGAGAAGAAACAGCATCAAAAGGGAGTCCAGGTTGCCTCCGGAATGACTCCCCTGTTTAGAGGAGTCCATGTCGCCTGAGGGAGCCCTGGTGACTCCCTGGATGACCTAAGGGAGTCACCTGTGGAGTCATATGACCCAACGAGCTATATGACTCCCCCAGGTGACTCCGTTAAGTCAGCTAGAGAGTCACCTAGGCTCCCTTAGGCGGCTCCCCTAGAGAGGGGAGTCATTCTGGAGGCAACCTGGACTCCCTTTTGACGCTGTTTCTTTTTTCTGTAAGGTAGAGCACGGCACCGACACCGACTACCTCGGATCCCTCACTCGCTCACACAGAAGCCCTTGCAATTGCCTTTTTATGTTCCATCATATTTGGACTGATACTTTGGGTCAGGGGTTGAATTCTATATTTTTCGTATTGCAATGAAGGAATTGCTTCACTGCTTTTGCCAGGCATCATACCCATCTCACCAGGTCTACGTCCCGAGGTTAATCTATTGTTTGTATAAAACCCGAATTCTCTAGCTTTACGTAATGAACCAACATGATAATTAGATGGTCTTGAATAAATCCTGATCAACGCTTTGCTCCCTTCAGAGTATTGTAGAGTGTAATACCAGCAAACCATACCCCTAATAAGCATAACAAACGTCTAGACACTGTAGTAACACTGAAGATTTAGCCCATCTGTAATGGTGGATGGTTGGGTTTGTAAGAAAAACTAAAGGGGGTGATTGCACAGTATTTATAGGGAGTTGAACATTGTAAAGTTATAAATGTGTTGGTGGCTATGGCCATGTGTTATGCTCTAATGGTTTTTGGATATAATGGTCTGTAGGAGCAGGATATGGAGGACTAGGCTAGCTATACATACTGAGTTAGCCTAGTTGCAACAACATAGTTAGCATAGTCTTCAGTCTTTATCTCAGGCTGATGTATCTATTATAGCATTGATTTAATGAGGCTAGCAATTGCCTACATGACCACATATGTACTTAAACTAAGATTCTACAAACTATCATGTAAGAATATCACCATCCAACATCTTTCTTGGGCTAACTACAGATTCCAGGCCGTGTTCCTACAGTGATAGAGCTTCTATCCAAGAATAATCATTATCATATCTCGGCATTTTTATTTGATTTCTTAGCACATTGATGTACTGAGGAAAGGCGTAAGCTATTGGGAAATGTAACCGATCGAGGTGGGTGAGTGAAATAGAAGATTGATAAATCGATGTTTACTTTGAGGACTCTATTTAGGGACTATAGCAGATGGCTGCCTGCTCTAACGAAGAGGGGGGCTATTCCTGAGTCACTCACAGGTTAGTTACATATTGCGGCTCTATGTAGCCTGAGCCGCTCACCTTGCCACCCTCTGCGATATACCACAGTATCTGAACATTCCTCCTGTAGCTACCAAGCTGACCCCCACATCTAACATACAAAGGGTCCTCTGTCATCTCTTACAACTTATATTCACTACTACCTGAATGATTTGGTCATCTCATCTATGTATATATATATATACGTAGTTGGTCCTTTGCGTGTGTCATGCATTGTTCAAATGCCATAGTAATTACATGTTCAACACCACTGCAGGATAAGTCATGGCTGCGTCTCTGTTGTATGCATTATGAGTAGCATGTAACGTGGGGGACCACTGTGCGTGAACCATTTACTGCTTACTGACTGTTTATACAAGGTACAGACTGTATACAGAGGAGACATAGCTAGCACTCCAGAACAATTCGTCTACCTAGGCAGCTCTACTGGCGACTAAGGAGCTACTGGGAAGCACGCTACAATTTACTACATTCACTGCTACGCTACTTTCTCACTGTTACCATCATCTGATTAAACAGTAATATGTAGGGGGACCAATGATATGCTAAATTATCTATAAAAGTAATGTGTAATATATGATTTGATATGTTATTATATTTGCTGGTATTTCCATCCTCTATGACGGGGTGTGGTGCTATCAGGACGCGCATGTGTTTGCAATGAGAGTCTGGATCAGGTTTGTGTGATATATCTATGCCTTATCGGGATGATCCTTCCGGCCATGGAGGCAGGAGCATTCCTTAAGGGTATGAAGAAGGAGGCGGAGATTCCTAGACGTGCATCAAACAACGGTAAAATCCACTCATAGAAGAAGCATGGTTGCACCGTACACCTGGCAACCCTCTCCCCCGAAATCACGGCCACAAGCTGCAGCAGGCAGTAACAGAAGACATAGCCTCAGGTCTACCTGGTGGTGAATTAGTAAGGTGGGCAGGTGGTGGCCGTGTACATCCAGGTATGATCCACCAGTCACCACGGGGCTTTAATAGTGAGGCATTCTGTAAGGGGTATCCTGTGTTAGGGGATCTGGGTACTTACTTCTTAGAAGCCATGTTGATAGCAGCTGGTGTCGGGCCGACTCTTCAATCAGGTTTTAAACTTGTTTCTATTTACTCCAAAAAGAAATCACTCCACTTTATAGGCGCACTAACCATGGTGTTAGACCCTCGTCCAAGCAGGGCCACCAATGGGGTGGGTGAGTAGTGGTTCAGCTGTAGTCTTCACGGTCGCCCTGGTATAAATCACTCCTTTTGCTGCGGGGTAAACGGCAGCTGTGAGCCGATCTATAGTGGGGTCTGCAGAGTGCAGACTGACTTAACTAACTGCTTAGGCACGCCAGGACCCTGGAGGAGGCTGGATGGGAGCAGCTGATCAGGGTTGTGGGTGGTGGGGGTTTAGGGAGAGGTGCGCCCTCTGGTTGGTTGATTGGTGCGAACTGCTCACTAGTCAGTGAGCATAGGACCCCCCGCAGGACTGTCGTCTCAGCTGGCTTGGCCCCGAGCGGTACTTGGCGGAGGATGCTTCCTAAGGCCACGACCCGCTGGTCTGCTTGGCCTGGCGGAAGCTGATGGCAATGGCAGCAGCCTCTGCTATTAGTCTGAGCTGTCTATGAGCCACTGCTCGTGCCGTCTGTCCTGGTGGGAACAGGCTGAGTGAACTGCTGGCAGTTGTCCTTTCTGGTGGTGAGCAGCTCAATGTGAGAGTGAACTGCTCGTGTCAGGAGAGAGGTTTGGTGGACACTACTCTCTCCGTCACCTCACCAATGATGCACTGCCTCACTGCCTGCTCGATGGCTCCTTGCTCTATCGTCTACGAGGGCGGGTACACCTGCACAAGATGAGACCTCGGGAGCTGCTCTGGTAGTGAGTACCTGTCCACCAAGGACCCGTGAGCTGCTCTCTCTATGGTGGCCACCACCTGGGTCCTCCTGCTGCTGCACTACCTCCTACACGTAGGCCTACCTGCTGGCTGATGGCACCAACGTAGACCTATGGCAGACACCCAGGGGTTCCTAACCCTCCCAACTGCAACCACCCCCTTAGTACTAGCACCGAGCCTGCTAGCACTAGCACTATGTTCAGCCATCCGATCACCCACTCCCCTACCACCCTCTAATATCCTGCACAGCACTCTACTCCCATGACTGATTGTTTTTACATCTGACATTACCCTGGCTGGTCTTACCTCTGCCCCCTACCCTCTAGCCCTGATATCTCTGATAGCATATATTATAGGTATTTTTCTTATACACCCTGGGCACCCTACTGCCCACGATATAAAAACTAATGTGATTGTAGAAACAGAGACAAGGATTTGTTTGCATACCAAACAGTCTCCATCACCCCTCTGCATTCCAGAGAGTTTGCAATCATATGGAGGAGAAAGACCCAGGGCACTCCTTATGCTACAAATGTATACCCGATGAACATCTTAGAAGCAGAAGCAACATTCATTTCATGGAACATCTAAAATGCTAAACGTACGTTCCTGGTAGCGAACTATAAAAAGGAAGAGGTTTTTCATATACTGTAACTGAGTTACTCTAACTATCGTAGCCTTTGAAAACGAGCTGTGTACAATTCCATGGCTCATGAATAAAACTTTTATTACGCCAAATAACTAATTAAGTGTACCAAGGTATACGAATTTTATCTCCTTCAAACCTACTAAATTAGCGTGGTGTGCGCGGCCTACTTGCTATCATCTTATCATGACCTCAGGTTGATAAGGGGCGGCATTTAGTGGAGAAGGGCGGTAACCGTACCTGATGTCCCTCCCCGGGTGTCCAGGTCTACATGGGCAGGGAGGACGACAGCCCCAGTAAGGGGCCCAGGTAGGCACTCTCCGGAACAACCTGCATGGTTTATACAGTAATCAGTCTTGCCTTTATCCTCTTTTTTCCTGGGACTATGACAGAGTTATGTTCACGATGGGTGGTCGTGCTCACCCTGGGTAGCCAGCGGATGCTAAGAGTAAATCTCTACTTGACTGTTCATATCTAGTTTATCTGGCGTGATTCTCGTGAAGAGGACACCACCCACTGTTTACCAGGTACGTGCTGGCCTGTAGTATTTAGGGACACTCAGAAATAGGACTGCTGCTCACTTACATAAAGCACAAACAGCAAATCGCCGTCTTCATACAGACATATAGTATTCATGTCCAGGCGGTTTACACAAGCTTTAATGCAAGATCAAATCGGTAAATGGAAGGTCTTACATATATATCCTTTATTAGTGAAATATGACATCTGAGACACTCGCTGTGACTGTGGATAGTATTAGCACGAAACACTTTGTTTGGGTCTAATTTATAGATTGTCAAAAGGAGCAACTCGAGACTGCTGGCGGGTACTGATACTAATTGCACGAGCCGATCAGAAGGCATGAAGTGTATCGGCAGTCTACAGAATGCGACCCAGCATGTAAATGGAGACTAGTGCAAATATACAGATCCCAGTGGTGAGCCTGGGCCGGGGGCAGCCAGGCGAGCTATTCTGCACTGAGAGACTGCACATCTCCGTCTTGGTGACGTTGTTGTATGGGTTAGGGGAGTATTCTAGATAGGTAGTTTATGTTTACTTTTTATCATGACAAGAGTTCATCGATCAATGTTCATCGGATAGTGGATCTATCTCACACGAACATAGAGACACGATCGAGTACATACTGGGGAAGAAAGGGCGGGGGAGAGAAATAAAAACAGCAGGAAATAAACATCAGCATTGGACTTTCTGGTCCATGCAGAGGTATATCACAATTGATTTAGAACTATATTACTAGTATATAGTATAAAACAAACACGCAATGATAAATGTCCCAACAAACAGCCGTTCACAAACCGATCCAACATAGATGCTGTTAGATTAAGCCCATGGCTGTGTCTCACGACCTTGGACCAATGTTTTTGTCTCTGACCGGGTGCCAGCTCTGACCGGGTGCCAGCTCTGACCGGGTGCCAGCTCTGACCGGCCTGAATAAAATCGGGTTATTTAGGGCAGATGTAGATAGAATTTGTCTGAAAAGGTTAATGGATGTTATAACGCTGTAAACTAGTCATTAGTTGTCCATTTTTATCATCATCTGACCTAAATAACCCGTTTTTATTCAGGCCGGTCAGAGCTGGCACCCGGTCAGAGCTGGCACCCGGTCAGAGCTGGCACCCAGTCAGAGACAAAAACATTGGCCCAAGGTCGTGAGACACAGCCCCATTCGTTGCAGCAGGTCTGCCCCAACCTTACACAAACTGACTCCAGCCGCATGTACGCAGTGGGGGGTTAGCTAGTAGTAGCTTGCTTTGTAAGACCAGCTTGTTCGAGAATAAAAAGTCCCCTGCCCTCGCATTCTGCCCATCATTTATGTTTTCGTTCCCAGGGGAATTGGCAATAAAGTCTGTAGAAATGACCACCAGATGGCGGGGCGAGCATGGGATGTAGCACAGAGAGGGGTGGTAAGGGTAGAGGAAGCCTCAGGCGCCATATGTGGCTTCCTTTTGGACAGCTATTAACCCCAATGTCCATTATATAGCTACAACTCTCTCCTCCTATATGGAGGCCACTTCTTCTTAAGAGTTAAAAGAATATATGATAGTGACCCCAAATAGTTTGAGTTGGGCCAATGCTTCCAATATAATCAAACTATTGACATACTAGCCCTGAAAATATATCTATAAAATATTGATCTTACGTGTCTTAGACAGACAGTGCCTAGGGAGTGCTATTCACCATACCTCGAGAACTGTCAGGTTCAAATTCTCTCCTTGACTGTTTGGCTGATGCTTGCTACAGGAGTAATGAGATAATTTAATGTACACCAGTCATATCGTACTCGTGTACCACTTCCCCACCAATACCCTTCAGCACTCTTTATACATTCATTTGTGTAATTATTTAAAAGATTTGCCCAGTGTATATATATCGTGGAGTGTAACATCAGCGGATTAGGGCCATCTTTCAACTCTTCTATGTTGGTTGATTCAGACCTAAAATCATTGGGGGAAGCCACTGTTTCTTTTTTGCACCTTCCCAAAACTGGACCCCATCTGTACAGACTTCCTCCACAGATGCAAGAGCTGGTCAGTAAAACGGACAGTATACGAGCATAATATGCCCTGAAGATCTGACCACAGGTGGGACAGATCACCATCGAGGACACCACCTTGGATTTTGGTTTGGACTGATCAGCATTATCCTCTTACTTCACACAAGAGACATATCCCACCGGTGTGAGGCCCATTCGCATCGTTTCTCGCGAGTTAGGATCAATGAAACCTTCTAGTTTAACTCTTGTTCATTCAGCTGCTCTTATGGACATCAACTCTGTTTTGCATCCTAAACCTGCACCCATCTATCCCTTATTGCTATATGAGTCATCATAACCACAGCTCATGCAGGACCCTTGGGTTATGCAGGCAGTCGTAAACCTTGTACCAAAATGTGGCTGACCTTCTGACCCCTTACCCCGGATCTAAACCTTACTTCAGGAAGTTGGCTGACATATGCCTCAACCCTAACTCAGGTCCCTAAATCAACTGCTAAACTGGAGTTACACATTGCATCTGCTCTTTAGGACATCCGTTAACCTTAATTCCCTAGGGTCATTACCTTGATCCATTATAAACAGTGGCGGGCCAGGAAAGGTATGCCATTTGGGAACTAGGTCGTTGGGGTAGTGCCGAAGGTGCCAGCAGGGTAGCATCTGGAGGAAGTGTTTAGTACTTAAAGGTTAGATTTACACGTTTAATTGTACCGCTTCAAACATACCATAAAATCCCCAGAATACCAATGTACTACACCCCCTGTTGTTAGCTTGCCATTGTCTTACCGATAATTCACCCAATAGTTTTGCACATAAGGGGTATTATACCACAGTGGGCACGGAGAATAAAGCAATTCACACCTCTTGTATACTTCGTACATCTAGTGGTTTAAATGAGTTATAGACCTTGTACCAAGCTATAAGGCTCCCTTCACTGTATTTCGCGTACAGCTTGGTACTCGTCTTATAACTACTAAATATCTCGGAAGGTTAAACGAGAGCATAGTCATTTGACCATCTCCAGCCTAAATAAGGAAGGTCTTGCTACACAGAGAAAAGAAACAGCGTCATAAGGGAGTCCAGGTTGCCTCCAGAATGATTCCCCTCTCTAGGGGAGTCCAGGTCGCCTAACACAGGGAGCCTAGGTGACTCCCTGGATGACCTAAGGGAGTCACCTGGGAGAGTCATATAGCTATCTGGGTCATATGACTCCCCCGGGTGACTCCCTTAGGTCAGCCAGAGAGTCACCTAGGTGACCTGGACTCCCCTAAACAGGGGAGTCATTCTGGAGGCAACCTGGACCTCCTTTCCACGCTGTTTCCTCTCTCTGTGTAGTGTATGAGCCCCCCACCAGAGGCCGATGATCACACTAAAAATCTAAATGCCTCAGCTCTTAGTCTGAAGTGGCTATCCCAAGTTAGTCATAGGGACATTGATCAGGCATAACCAAGTGCTATTCAAAAATGACTGAGGCATAGCAACATGCCATTATTAACTAACGTAGGTTGGTCGTATTCCACACTAGCTGGATGTCCACTGGACAGCGCCATATTGGACTGGTCCCAGTATGCACCCTCTCCTTTCCAGTCACTAGCTTCAGCAAAACATGTGGACCAGATCAGGGGGCTAAAGCTCTGCTTGGAGAGTGGAACTACTACATTCCCTGCATGCTAGGACACCTGCAATCTTTTACCTGTCCAATATAGGGTTGTGGTTAGGACAATGGACTCATGACTAGCAGTACCTAAGTTCAAATCCCCTCCAGGCTAGGTGTGGTGACCATTTTAACCCCATTGGTTGCAAAAGCTTGCACCAAAAGTTTTGGCAAAACGTTTTTGTAAAACATTTTATGAACCTTTGCAAAAGGTTTTGGTATAGTCTTTTGGTAACCACTTTTGGTAACCATCTATGTTACACTAAAAGCCACACCAAGGACCGAACCCGGGACCCTTAGATTGGGAGTTCCAGGCTCTCCTGGTTGAGATATGGAGGCTGCTGGTAGATCAAGGTACAATTGGTAAACTTTGTTATTGATTATCCTCAGTAATGATCAATGCTAAATAATCGGGACCTTTAGCAAACCCGAGGTAGCTTATTTAACCCAGACGTATCCTATGCTTTCAGCACTGCTACGTCCGTGTTAAATGAGCTTTTACGTGGTTGCTAAAGGTCCCTAATGGTAGGCCTACACTGTAATAGGGACCTTGAACAACCAATGGGGTCGAATCCAAGGTAATAAACTCAAAGGCATGTTCCCTAACAGATCAGGGGCAGACCCAAAATAAGCAAGATTAATTTGTGAATGGTCTAGTCTACACTGTTAGCCTGGGTTCGACCCCATTGGTTGTTCAAAGTCCCTATCACAGTGCACCATTATTAGCAAACCCGACGTAGCTCATTAAACGCAGACATATCCTATCCTTTCAGCACTGCTACATCTGCATTTAATAGGGACCTTTAGCAACCCATGTAAAAGCTCATTAAACGCAGACGTAGCAGTCCTGAAGACATAGGATATGTCTTATGAGCTTTTACGTGGTTGCTAAAGGTCCCTAATGAGCTTTTAAGTGGTTGCTAAAGGTCCCTAATAGCATTGATCATTAATGAGGATAATCAATAACAAAGTTTATGTTTACCTATTGTACCTTGATCTACCAGCAGCCTCCATAGCTCAACCAGGAGAGCCTGGAACTCCCAATCTAAAGGTCCCGGGTTCGGTCCTTGGTGTGGCTTTTAGTGTAACATAGATGGTTACCAAAAGTGGTTACCAAAAGACTATACCAAAACCTTTTGCAAAGGTTCATAAAATGTTTTACAAAAACGTTTTGCCAAAACTTTTGGTGCAAGCTTTTGCAACCAATGGGGTTAAAATGGTCACCACACCTAGCCTGGAGGGGATTTGGACTTAGGTACTGCTAGTCATGAGTCCATTGTCCTAACCACAACCCTATATTGGACAGGTAATAAAAGGTGTGTTCAGGTACAACCAATGCATAATACACATGTGGAGGCCTAGTGTAATTATTGCTCCACTCTCCCCCCTGATGTTTGGCCCCCCTGAGACCCACACTGCTAGTTCTAAGTGTCCCCAATTGTGGCAGCACTGGTATCCCGCTAGTGAGGAATAGGGAGCCAAGAAATGACTAACCTGGTCAGGCTATAGTGACTGAGAGATATGCCGTATATGGAGCCAAATAATATCAGTACAAGTAGAGGCAGTTGGTGACACCCTAATGCTTATCTGTATACACCGTGGGCGGCAAGCATGACCCATACACCTCCATCCTGTTTATTGTACACCACCCACCTCCTGTCTACCCCTACATCTCTATGATAACCATCCATATGCCTGCTGGTAGGAGCTTAACACGAACTTCACATTTAGTACAGGAATAACAGAAGGTTATCAGACAGCATATGCATGCCATCTAGGTGTAATAAATATTACAATACTGCTGTGTCACCACTATTCAGCTGCCCTCCATATGTTAAGCACGTTAACGGTGATGGCTGGATCTATCTATAGGATGGTTTACTGTTGTGTGAAGATGGATATTGTCCCTGGGGTCCAGTGGCTGCCCCAGTCTCTCACTCCTCCTTGTGGCCATCAGGTTGCCAAACACCACAATAAACTTCCCATGTTTATGAAGACATGGAGGCAGTTTTCCTAACACACTGGCTTCTGTGGGTATGGTAACTCACATCCTTTGACTAGTACTCTTTTCAAAATACAGCCCCCTCTCCCATCAATAATAAAGGTTCTGTTAGTTGCTGGTGTAATTAGAGTTCCAGGTGTGCACCACAATAACTACTACACACAGCACAGTTCAAAGGTGCGCAACCCTTTCTCTCTCTTGTTGCTGATGTTCCGTCCATTTTCTAGGTTGGAGTTAAAAACCAGTTCCCTTCCCTCTTGTGGCGAGAACTGGAGTGCCAACTAAGCTATTCACAGATAGACAATTTACTAGTGATTCTTTTCACACTTCCGTGGTACATTAAATCTCAAGGAAAGTACAACGGACTGTACAAGAGAAACGCGGAATAGGTAGCCTTACAGAGTCTAATACAGTATACCATGAGAACGAGTTAGCATCTTCACCATTATATGTAGCCTACATGAGTTGGAGGTACAGGTCTGTATAGCTGGGGGTACATGCCGCCCCAGGTGGCCCCCAGCAGAGCGCTCTAGGCCGAGTGAGACGCCCGTGTTATGGCTTGTCTTGACAGATCTAGGCGTGGTATTCCTCCACACTATCCAGACAGGCATCGTATCCATCATACCCCACCTCCTGCTGCTCCCCCTCTCTCTCACAGTATCACTTCTTCAAAGTCCCCTTTTAGATATAGACCCCGGAGAAACGGGATACCTCTCCTAGTGGGCCATGACTCCAAACTGTCTGAATCATACACTCATCTCTCAGGATGGGTACCGATTGAACCCTGCGAATTAGTAGATAAAGGTTGAGGAATTACTCCATTGCTCTAAAATATATTCGGCAAGTGGCCTATAGAGATGTAAAGGAAGCTGAATACCCTTCCCCGTGTTACATGACGTCATAATATGTATGGTCACTCCTACCGTACCGTAATGGCCTGTTTAAACGCCAGATCTTCGAATAGTACTCGGTCTTGAATATCAAAGCACCATTTGGGAGGTGGCTTCTCACGGCTATTTAAAAGGTTGCTTCTGTCTCTTTGGGATGTGTCTGCCTATGGCTTCCTCGTGCTATTTGGAAGGTGGCCTCCTCTGAGAGGTATCATCCTATGGATATAGGAAGTGGCTTCCTCTGCCACTTTGGGTATATAGATAATATCATATAGAATAAAGCTTCTTCTAGCTATTTCAGCTGTTGCGTTCCATAGATATTTGGAAGGTGGCTTCCTCTCGATAGTTGGGATGTGGCCTCCTATAAATATTTGGATGGTTCTCGTCTTTTTGAGAGGTAGCCTGTTCTGGCTATTTGGGACGTGTCTTCCTATGCCTATTCGGGAGGTGGTTTCCCCATGATATTTGAAATGTGGTTTCCTCTAGATATTCAGGAGGTGGCTTCATCTGGCGTCCTGGGATGTGGCTTTCTCTGACCATTTGTCTTATAGATTTCATAAACATTTAGAAGGTGTCTTCTTCTGTCAGTTTAGGATGTGGCCTCCCTGGATCATTTGGAATGTGGCTTACTATAGATATACGGGAGGTGGCTTCTTATGGTTATTTGAGATCTTGCCTCCCCGTCTGCTTTGATAGATGGCTTCATATGGCTATTGGGGAGGTGTCTGCCTATGGCGTTTCCCTCAGATATTTGGAAAGTGGCTTCATCTGGCTATTCAAGAGGTGGTGTCCTATGGATATTTGGAAGCTTGCATCTTCTAGACATTTAGAACTGATTGGAAAGTGACTTCATCTGGCCATTCGGGATGTGTGTTCCTAAGGCTAATCTGGAGGTGGCTTTGCACAGATCTTTGGAGGGTGGCACCATTTGGTTATTCCCATTTGGGATGTAGCTTCCATAGGCATCTGGAAAGGGGCTTCCTATAGAAATTCGGAAGGTGGCTTCCTCTGGCTATTTGAGTTTATGGCTTCCAATAGATATTTGGATAGTGGCTTTTCTTAGCTACTTAAGTTGTGGCTTCCTCGGACCATTTGGAATGTAGTTTAGTATAAATATGTGGGAGGTGGCTTCCATGGCTATTTGAGAGGTGGCTTCTATTGGCTGTAAGGGATACTTTTAGTATGTGTTCCTATGGCTACTCGAAATTTGGCTTCATCAGGATATTTGGAAGTTTGCATATTCTAGATAGTCAGTAAGTGACTTGGAAGGTGACTTCATCTGGCTCCCTATTGGTATCAGGATGTAGCTTACTATATGCATGTGGGAAGTGGCTTCGTCTGACTATTTAGAAGTTGGCATACTCTGGCTATTACAGAGTCTTATCTAGAAAGTGGCTTCCTGTGGTAATTTCTTCTGGCTTTGTTCAAATCCAAATGTGGTAAGCGCAATATTAGGGATTCACATTTTGAATTGGGTGGAGGACGGGGAATGATTACATTTCTGCAAACCATGGGGACTAGAGCTTCCCCTGCCATATCATGTTGTGGTTCTTTCGATCGTGGCTTCCTTCATAACACAATTTCTACCTATTTAGCTATTCAGAATAGTTAGGAGTATGGTACTTACTTGCTCTTCTGTTGTCCTGAAAACAATAAGAGAACCATTGTGAATTAAGATTATAGTCAAAACAGGTCAATTCTACATTTTATAAACAATGAAAAGTTATGTTGTTTCTCATACTATGTATCTAGATTGAGTGCATTGTGAGTACCTGCAAACGTCTAAATTATAAAACATCGAGGATGGTCTATGCCCAAGCTGATTGCTGGTTTTATACTGCTATGAATGAATGACCTCCTACATTGCTGTCAAATAACCATCTCTAACATTATTTAATTACCTTGTTGCAGGTTGAGACTAATGTTTGCCGACATCTGTCCCAGGGCGTTCTTAGCCTCTACCCGGTAGGTCCCGGAGTCGGTGGGTGCGACATTCTTAAGCCGCAGTTTCAATGTGTATTTGTTGGGTCCGGCGGGGTCGGACGTAGCCACAATCCGTGGGTCCGATGCCAGAGGGCTGTCTCCAAGGAACCATGCAATGGCCGGCTTGGGAGCTGCTTCAATCTCAGTGCTGAAGACAATGTCCTTGCCCTCCTGCTTGATAGCGGGCTTGGACAGGAAACGTGGGGCTGTTTTATCGCCCATTGTGAACCATCACTGTCCAGACCTGCACAATGAAAAAGACAAATAATAACATATTATTATCCTGTTTCGATAAAAGAAGTTGGGTCTTACCAAAATGACGTTACCTTTTACCTGAGGTACCTATAACCCATAGTAATAGTTAGAATAAAACGACCATGCAATACTGCAGTATCACACATAGCACTATAGTGCTTCCTTGATCTGTCATGTACATTCCATCTTTTAACAATAATTTCAATTCTGACTAATATGTGTGTAAATTTTATCAATTAAGCAAGGAGTGAGTCGTAACTAATCTAATCACATACCCTCTTATGTAAGAAATATGTTTATTATATGCATGGAATTTAACATTGTCCCAAGTTTTTGATTTTTTTTTTCATTTCACTGGTGTCAATTACAAGCAATTGGTACTAGGGTAGATTCACCCTGAGATGGACGAACACCTTAAGTCGGACATCTTTGACCTCATAATTTATAATCAAAAATGCCAAATCAGGCAAAAACACAATGTAATGAAAGTGTATATGTTTCCCTTGCTAATTATGAAAAAGACACATTATTAACATAGGTGCATGCTAAAGTTGAAATATATTTTGTTTTTCGTACAATGATTAGGGAAGCCAGGGCAAAAATTGTTTTCCCTTTTCCCTTCTTGCGAGTATACTCTTAGGAATATATTATATCCAAGATATTGAATGAAAGCCCTACATCTTTTCAAGCAAATAGCATAACAAAGTTAAGGTATATATCCTATCATACAGTATTTAGAAATAGAATACAGAGCATGGGGGGACATCCTATAATCCCGAAAATGTGAGCACGTGATATTTACCTTATTCGACCAGTTAATGTAGGTCTACATAGTGAATTCACCTGATCTATATCATTTTACTAGTTTTATAGGGATTATCATAAATGTAAGGGTGATAGTTCTGATGGAATGGGAAGGTGATATCGTTTTGTTATTCACATAACTCTTCTATATACCTCCTGCCACAGAGCTATTGTGTTACCAATGTTTAAAATAATCCTCTCGAACCTACACATTAATACCAAGCATGGTCAATCATCAGCTCCCCTGTGAAGGTAAAACGTGATAAACATTATCCCCACATTATAATGTACATGCCTAACACCAGATTTATTCCACATTTCTCTATCAAAACAGGGGCAAAGGAAAGTGTCCGACTCCATGTTAATTTTTGAATTAGGTGTCCGACTTCAAGTGAGATTAATTCTATTGGATTGCTCACAATTAATAGCATATTTCGCAAAGGTATCTCATTAGAATAAACAACACTTGTACTATTTCACAAACATAGGGTTCTCACCTATCTCTATGCAGCATTAGGTCAGTATTCTTTAGTCTGAAAAGGCATGTAACATGCCATATAAAAATGGTCACGTTCCCATTGTAAACGAGCGTCCGAAAGTGGTGAATCTACCATATGAAGAAATTGATACCACATGACCTAATAACAAACGGAGAGACGGAATGCCGCCAATCATAGTTTACTGCTCTTCCCTATTATATTTCGATTGGTAGGCATCAGTGTCACTTCCACCAATGCATTCTATAATCTCTCTGACCTCCTGCCATAATTTGCATTTCTGAAGCGACATGCTTACGGCGCTCCCACACAACCAGTTTGGGGACAGTATTTCAAACTCCTATGTACGACTCAGTGTATGTGCAGGCACACAATATGAGATGCCGCACAGAGGCACAGTACAAAAGAATTAATAGCCACCAGCCCTCTGTGTTTACCCGTGCCATACACCAATACCGATACAATCCCCTGCTGTGAGACCTAAGTGTTTATACCATACAACTTGGCCCTTGTCCGAGCAGCAGATATCTGTAGGAGTTACTCTGAGCTAGTCTGCGCAGCTCACTTAACACTAGTCTAGGGGGCCTTCAATGGAGCTCCTGCATGGAGCAATATATATATATATAATACGTGTGCTTTGTCTATACTAGTCAGTTCAATTAAGAAGATACATTTTCAACAACATTAATAGTGAGTGGAGAGAATAGTCCATGCCAGCAAGACATGAGCTGGATACAATACTTTACCACTATTGATTTTGAAGAATCAGTGATCATTTCACAACCAGTGTACCTACAATGGTGATCCAGATACCCCTGTAAGGCTACGATGAAGGACTTATTATTAACATATTTTGAGAATTGCAAGATTGCCATGGAAGCCGTTGTCAAATGTTCGATTTTTTCTACCTTTCATCACTCAAACAGCCATCACAGGTAGCCACTTTATATAAGTAAAGCTCCTTCTGACATAATTAACTGTCAAAATAAAATACTCGTCTCCATTTCATGTCCATACATTGTAAGAAATGCCTAGGTACAACACATTCAAATGAGACATGGACGCCAGTGAACACACCTAGGTAAACATGTCTTGTCTTGATGCTGAGGAATTACGGCCAATATGGCAAAATGAGGATAGAAGAGAGTAATCCTGTAAAATATAACATGGAGGAGTTTATCCTGACTATAGAAGAGACTACGAGAGTTGTTTCTAAACCAAAGTACATGTCCTTAATTCTTACTGACAGTGACATCAGTATACAACAGAATTCTACCCGGTCGTGAACATACATTCGGCTTCCTGTCACAACCTATTACTATAATTTACATGACCTTATATAATTGGATACCCAACATCAAGGGTACAAGCATTGGGGTGTCACATGCTAGGCTATGGCCATATGTTAAATGGCAAATCTTATTTGATTCTGTCGTCCTGATATTTAGAAAAAACATCAGGTTAACTTCTTTATTGGCTTTAGAGCATTACTTTTTCATGTCAGCCATCGGTTTACCAATGTGAATGATTGAAAAGGAGGATTGGTTTATTCATCAGGTTCAGGTGTGTTTAGAGCGGGTAGACTACTGGGGCTGGACACCTGTTTGGATGCACCATCTGCGGGTACCACCTGCTCCCACACCTTGAGACCACCTGTGATGAGGGTTTACTAACTCAGCCCCATGCCGTACTCTGTTACATCTATGACCCTTGCCATCTCAGTTCAGTTAAACATAACAAGTGCAATGCATTACCCACTATAGGTATCATAAAGAGGATTCATATAAAGGGGATGCCACAGCTCTATTGGTAGAGCTCTGGCAGATAACACAAATCCAGTACCTATCTTTCTGGGCAGCACCATGAGTTGCTCATTACTAAAAGATCTTTACTCCTCGGTACCTCAGAAAAATGTCTCTGACCCCAGGAAAAGTGTACACAGAGGGTACGTAAAAAGGTCCAGGTGCATAACATGTCCGCCATTCATCATGTTTTATTTGCATTTATAAAGTATTGTACCCAACCGGATAACTGACTGTTCGTAGACACCACCACCCGCTTCTAGGTTGTGTATCCCTCCATGGATGTTATTAGAGCAGGAAATATATACTTGTAATAAAATGTCATTCTTCCCTTTCTATAAACACATTCTATTCCTCTTGGTTTTGACCCTCTTAGGGACCATAGCAGTAGCATTGATGATTGGCACGATTAATTAGTCTATCCTGATAAGGATCTGATCAAACTCAGCCTACTATACAATTCACACCTGATGAGACATTTAAGTCGAAACCACTACCTCTACAACACTCACTGTGCTGAACACAGTGAGTCACAAAGCCCCCCCCCCCCATCCATTGGGGCTACATGACTCTCACACAAATTCTCCTAAGTCCTAAACATCTGCTACAAGATAGTTCCCATATTAGGAAGTGCACCAACACTCTGCTAGGAGAGTGCACAGAGGAAGTGAGGTCATAGACTAAATCCCTGAGCCCTGATTGGTCAGAGCCCTTGGGTAACCATGGTACACATAAGCATAGTGAGCCTTGTCAACAAGACATTTAGTGGTTGTGTATAGTAGGGATAAGAAGTCTTTTCCCGTTTTTCCCTTAATTAGTCTATCCTCTAGACACAACTTGCCATTGATATATATGGCCTCTCATATTGATGTATGGCCTACATATCCTAGATTCAGCCTTAATTACTCTCTTAGTTCTGCATTCTTCAAGCAATTAGTTCTCGAACGACTGTATGTTTCGCAATTCAATGCAATTGAATACTAACGTGTGACTTGTCTTTCAACCAAACGCAGAGAGAACAACTGGTGAATAAGTCAAACATGAAGACTTGTTCAGCTCTGAGGACAATATGAGAGCGGCCAAATAAACATACATTTTAATGAGCGGCTTACAGCCATTAATGCCTCTTGCACTTCATCCTCATGTGTACTGCTAGAGTACCATCAGCATTTGTCCCAGGCACCCGCTAGGGGTCAGCACAGTAGCACGACCCCCGGGAGTACCTGGCGGCCACCGCCTAGCCCGGGGTAGTGATGGTGGGGATGCGTTCTGCTCCTGTAGTCACAAGTGGTTTCGGCTTCTGCAGCCGCCACCGTAGTTAACCGCCCCGTTGCCATAGCTACCACATCTACGGTGTTTGGTGCTTAGAGCTGTGTGTGGGGTGGTGTGGGCCGCCTATACAACTTTGCCTGTTGTTGAGGATAACAGTTATCGGCAAGCACTTGGTGAGTGGAGGTTGATTGTCGGGTGAGCTGCTCCGAGCACCTGATAACCAGCCCATGCTGCCTTCTTTACACAGAGCATTAACACTGACTTGGTGCACAGAAGGGAATCCCCTGGCACAGAGAGCAATTAATGACTAACTACCATCAACAAATGTAGCACCTCTAGAATGCTGTCTATGGCTGAGAGATGTGAGGGAAGGGCAATATGTATTATTGGTTATAAATCGGTAAAAGCTGTGACTAAAATAGACTTCCTGCGGTTAGACATTCGATCTACTCCACAATATTTTATATGCTGACCAGCTGTTTTACCGACACTCCTCATGTATACAGTTCTTTTCTAATGTAGGATACGACTGTCCCTTTAGATAAATATATGGAGCGCTGTATTGGGGGTATGTAATAACTGATCCCATATTCTATACGTCTTTTAACTTCAAGCATACATTTTAAAATTCTAATTGATCGCTGCTTATGAACTTTTAATAACAAGGCAGGTGTCTCATGTTCGAGAGTCTTGGTGCGTTTAGTGCAGAACCCAGAAGCATACATAGTCTAGAAAATAGGATGAAGCACACATAGAAAAGATGGACCATCTTTGATTTGGTCACTTGGGGACAGGTGAATACATTTACAGTATATCGATTTGTTAGAGTATAACCACTTCTATTTTAAAATATGTATTATATTTGTATATATGTATGATCGTATTTTGAAGCAAGAGCAGAGTTCTTATAACATTTTCTTTCCGTTATTTCCAATTCATCTCATATATGATAAAGTGGTTCAGGGTGATAACTATGATATCATTTCCAAACTGGGCATGACCAAATATTCTTTGATATGAGATTTGTAGCAGTTTTATCATGAGAGGTACACTGCAATGTATGTTATGGGATAAAAAAAATAACCATGGAAATAGGAATAACGTATTCCAGAGGTCATAGCATAACTTGAGTCTAGCTGCTGATTACCAATCAAAGTGTATTTAGGATAGACTACCAAACAAACATGGCGATCTGTGTCGGGCTCAGAGGGTGCAACACAACCAGCCCCATTCACTAACCATGCCCCGTACCCCTAACCCTACCTACCCTCCTGTTGTAAGTTGTAGTACCGTCAGACTGCCCCCTCTCACCCTGCCCTCCCTATCCTCCTGCACTCTGCCATAAACACGCGGCAGTTAAATCTATTCTGGGGCCCAGTACTGCTTACTCCTGGCTGAAACCCTCCCCTTGGTTTACCTCGCGGCAGAGGCTACATGAAGTGTTTAGTTACCTCAAGTGCATAGATGAACAGCAACTCTGACCTTATCTTAATCAATCCCATTTGTCACCAATATGTTATGTCTCACGATGCTTAGTTTTTGTAGCTATTGTTTAATGCATCCTCTGTAATCACAAAGGTGAAACCATCACCATTTTAATGCAATCAAATTTATTAACCAATATTGTACTAATATTGCTACTGTCTACGGTTTATATAATATATGTATATTGCCCTACATAGCAATTCCCTATCCAATCATCACAGTATCATCTTGATCAGACTGATCTTACTGGGCGGACCCCAGTGAAAGTGTGGCTCTAATCCATAATGTCTAAAAAGGACATACAGATCGTCTAGCAGAGAGGCAAAGTTTTCTTCACTGTAATTCAAACTGCCTATTTCTAAAACGGCTAAAGGTTCCGGCACCCTTGGCCACCTGGCGGAATCGATGTTGTGGTGTCGTGGCAAAGTCTTATCACAACCTTCGACCTCTTTTCTTTTATCTTTTTTTGCTAGAGGGTATGGCGGGTGTGGAAGTGGGAGGTCGGGGCGATGAAGTACGCCTCCCTACCGAGGCCCTGACTTGTTAGCCAGCGCCTGGGGCAGGGAGCCATGGCTCTGGTTGAAGCTGAGCTAGTTTGATGAACACTTACTTTTCACCTGGGCCGTTAATTCCAAGACAGGTGCGCTGTCTGGTACTCCCCTATCTCCTAGTCCAAGCCTCCTGTCTACCTTCAGTTGAGGAGGGGTGATGTATAGATAAAACCCCTCCTGGGACTGGACGAACCACTCAAGAGACTAATAGCAATGAGTGGTAGTAATGAGGGATAGATCCCCTTGGGTATCCCAGTATAGTGTGACAGCAACTAATCCAACTGTGTGTTTCCGGGTTATAGTCAATTGATGTCCATCATCAATCAAGGCCGAGGAACTCAATATGAACCCCACACCCTGTGTTTATGTGAGTACTTGCACCGCCTCACCCCTGTGCACTACTAGTGTGGCAGGCTGCAGGAGGGGTGGTCAGTGAGCGGTCAGCACTGGCCGAATGAGGGCTGAGTGTGGGGTGTCCAGTTGGGATACCTCCTGTGTGTAGCAGGGGATCTAGGGACCTGTGGATCGGGCTGGTGTCGATGGCTGTCTGAATGCAGTTGCTGTACAGTGGTCCTGTCCAGTCCCCTTGTGTCTTTTAATAAGCATCCTGTGTCCCCCCTGCTGGGCTAACCTCCACCCCCATCTATCTTGTATACCACAGTATGTATACATCTGCTGTCCAACCTCCCACCTCCTCCTCCCCCCTAACAGCCTGAATCACTCCAGGTGTCAACCTACTCCACAACAAGTCAGATATGCAGCGAGCAATATGCCAATTGCTCTCTCCACCAGCCACCACTTAGGTAAAGATCAGTGGGCCCGGTGAAAAATACCCAAAACACTGAGTGTACCCAACACTGTACCTCTAGATGAACAGGTGTATTTATCAGTTCCTGACATTTAGACATGGGGAGTTACCCATGTGTATCATAGCAAAGGGGAGAACAGAAGTCACCCACATACAAAAACCATCCTTGCTAATGTCGAATAGGTGTATATCAGTATACATGTATGTTTATCAGGTACTGGCTTCTCTAGGATTTCTTATCAATCATACAGTGAATCCAGGAGGATATATCCATAATATACCCAGTCGGTATACATGCAGTATAGTTCTCTTTAAAGCAATGACGGTGCATTGAGATGGGAACAGTTCAGCGATGAAATGTTTGTTACTTCTAACTAGTAGAGTGTTTGCCCCCAAATAGAAATAATAGGTCTACAAAACAAATAGACCTACCACCACAAAGTTGAACATGTGTGGGGGAATACAATGTAAAAATTGGCATGCTAATATCTGCTCTAGATCCAGGGCTATTAACCAGAATGTGGAAGAGTAATTTTATGAACTCTTTCCCATAGATCTAGTTCTCAGAACTCAATGAATTATGCTGTTGTATCTATCAGTTTTTATAGTTGGTATAGTTTTACTTCAAACTTAAAATCACGGAGAAAGGTTTTAGATCATTGTGATTAAATGATATTAAAACGTTGAAAAATAAGTTTTTTTTTGCATCTGGCAGTCACCTTGGATTTTTCAAAACTTTCAAAACAGTTAAAAATAGTACAACATATTTCATACTCCTCCTGAGAGTGATTTATATCCAGAAAGTACCCATAAGACTGAAATATTAATCAAAATTGAATTAATCAAATATTTTCCAACTTTTTAACCTCAAGAGGCGATGCACAGGAGGATTAGACATCGCGAAATTAAGAATGAATGCCAGAGTATTGTTCCTCATGATGGATAGCATCTTTGGAGTTGCTTACGGGTATTGTATGGTCAATTTGACTGAATAGCCCCCCCCCTATTATAGCATTGTGTAAATGCCATACCGAATGGACCCTATTCCATGAATATATTTGGATATTCCTCGAGAGAACTGAACAGATGTTTTTTTTTATCATGAATGGTATACTACAATCCACATTTTAGAACTGGTTTTGTACTTCTATCTTCATAATTAAAAGAAAAGACCAACGTTTATGTAGCCTTCTATCACTAGTATTGGTATTGATTTGCTATATTCCGAGATATATACTATCAAAATATGCAGCGTGTAGCATTTACACCTGATTAAGGAAGGACGGCTCATGAAAAATGTGATGTCACAAGAGAACAGAAGTGCACAGAGCCATACTAAACCTATACAAATACAGTACATTCGGGTATCATTTATATAATGCATTAGAAAGTCACTCCATGATTAAGTAGTTACCCATTTTCTTTATAAAGTAGTTACAAACTAATTTTCCTTTCCATTTTCTGAAAGAATTACTAAGAAATCAATGTAAAAGGAACAAATTAAAAGCATAAAACCGTCTGCATCTGCATTGTCCTATGATTGGCCCTTGAGTGGCCAATAAGTGGCAATTAAGGCATACTAAGAGTGGTGTCCCAGGAAACTGGGGTGAGGAAGGGTGAGACTAGTGCGAGCATTGCCCATAGAGCAAGGTAGGGTGAGCCCTGTGTGTAGAAGCTCACCCTACGTGCTAGACTGGGCAAGCCTTGTGCCTATAGCCTCCTCTGCTCAAACCCATACTGAGGGTGACCCTCTGGTCTGTGTGCTGGCACACCACCTTACCCAAGGTCCCCCAAGCATGCACACCAGTATTAAGTAGGTTGTGTATTGCCATGGTGGATAAATAGAGGTTCCTTTATATGGCCACCCAACACAGATCCGATAGTATAGTGGTCATCACTGGCGCTTTGTATGTGAAAGGTCCAGGGTTCAAGACTCGGCCATGTCAACCTACCCACCATTTTTTTCTTATTTTTACTAATGTAACTTTACAATTGTCCACAAAATACATGTCACTGGTCTATTGTTCTTAAAACACGGCGCAACTGGGAGAACTCACATCATAGCTGCATAAGGGCTTTCCTTATGCTACTGCAAGTCCCTCTTGTAACTCTTCCACAGTGCCACACAGTGCCAGCCATCAAGCCTGGATTTGGGCAACATGGCAGATAGCTAGATAGGGCTAGCACAAGATTCAGGCTTGTGTGAGGGCAATGCTAGGAACAAAAGGTTAAAACATTCCAATGTAATACATATAGGTTCCTTAGATATCCCAACCTTGTACCCACATGGTAGTCTAGTGGTCATCACAGTCACCTTGTATGCCAAAGGTCCAGGGTTCGTGACTCAGCCATGTCAACCTTCCCACCATTTTATCTTCAATTTTCTATTTTTATGAAGAAAAAATGGTAGGTAGGTTGACATGACCGAGTCACGAACCCTGGACCTTTGGGGTACAAGGCGACGGTGCTGACCACTATACTACAATATGGGTGTGAGGTGTTGACATATAGGTAACTAATATATACTGCACACTGGACAACCCCACACCTTGTGCAAGCCCTCACCCACCTCTCACCCAAGTTCCCCCACCACCAGCTAGCCACTGGGTGGGCTTGGGTGGGCATGTGGAAGGGCTAGGGCACCTCACCCAAAGCTCACACTACCTCACCCCTTGAGCTAGGCACAAAAGTAGTTCGCCCTAGCTGGCACTAGCATGCTCTAGCCTCACCCCAGTTTCCTGGGGTAGATTACCGACCAACCAATCAAGGGGTCGTTATAACGGTGTATAGACCAATCAATTGGGATGGGCTGAGTGTCTGCCTAGATTTTTGTTCTCTTGTGACGTCACCCTGCACATTATCTGTTTCAGATATAAACCCTAGCTGCTGCATATTATAATAGTATACATCTCGGAATATTGCAAATCAATACCAATACAAGCGATATAAGGCCACATAAAATTACGCTGGTCTTTTCTTTTAAGGTAACCGGTACCATTGTACCATTTCCTCCGCAACTGCTTGAAATAAATGCACCCTAAGGGAACAGGCAAATGTCAACAGAGAGTCAAACTCATTTGACTCTCCTCAATAGGTGTCATGTGGGAAACAAACGGCGACTCTGGCTGTCAGAGTTGTGGCGACTCCTTTACGTTTCTGTGTGTATAACTAAGCTGTAGCTGAGCACTGCATGTCTATCACACTTTTCCAACTCTATCTATACCTTGCTAAATAGAATCACCGATAGCCTCCCCCCCCCCCCGAAAAAAGAGACTCATGTGCCATATCAAGGGCTCGGGCCCATCCCCTTAATAGACTGTACACCTACAATACATCCGACTGTACGCCTACAAAAATGGCAACCAACTGCTTACAGTGCATTTGTTTCAAAGGTTCCGTTCTCTGTTGCGAAGTCGCAAAGGACAAACATCTCAATTCTATTCTGTAATACATGAACGACCAGTTAACTTTATAGGAAAGTCACAGATGTGCCCTGCATCATAAACTATTCTACTTGATGGAATTTAACCTTCCTGCCATTACTTATGGCCCCTCTATGATTAAGCCCATATACATGACTATTTTCTAACGCAGAACTCACTTCTTGCTGATGAGTCACATTGCATACATGTTTTCAGGTGTCATCACACAGATATGTGCACAGTTTACGACGTTGTGTCATATTTAGCACGTATGGCTCCCACCTCATGTGGACCAGCCATGAGCAGTCAGGCAACTAGGAGCAGGATCAACTAGACTGCTAGGCTGCTAAGACTGCTAAGCCAAGACTCTAATAAACAATGCCTACACGGCACATACCACCTACGTTATACCCTTGTGTAAGGACATGTATACATAATACACATACATTTGGCAAGTTGTAAGCATATCTGGGAACAGATCGAATAAATGCTCATCAGATACAGACCCGGTAATTTAGTCCTGCCTCTGAATGATTTATCTCCAAAATAATATAAATCAGCACAAGCATCAGTTTCTGTATCATTAACCCTAGCTTGCTGCTGTTGTCATGGACTAAGTAAGGCCACACCACTAGACTAACAGATGTAGCTGTCTGTCTCTATCTGCAGGCAGACAGTCTGCTGTGTTGAGAGCAGCGACTGACACTCACAGATGACAGCAGGCAGGCCACATAGCCGGGGACACCCTATTGTCGGCGGCACATACCCGTGCTGCTGATGAAGGTATGTGTTACCTTGGTCCTATAGATCCATCAGATGTTGTTGTCATAAGTTGTATGTGAAACGCAGTACAGCGGTCCCACCATTGACAGTAGCTATATCATCATGCCTTCCTAAATTGTCTCTCAATATTTTGACTTTCGTTATTCTGATGCAGATGTTGTCCTTTGGTCCTGCTTATTCTAATGTTCTACTTGGGAAACCGTAGATATCTATGATGTGTATGTTCTTATGTTCACATTAATTCACTCTTGTTCTAGACAAAGATGTCACATTTGACTTGCTACTAATGAAGGACTCACCACACAAGAATCCGTAAGAGGTACTGTGTTAAACAATGTATTCTGGATATCGGTATATCCATTCGATATAGAATTATCTAACATTACTTTCCCATGCGTATGAGTTTATAGGATCTATCTATCACCAATCATGGAATGTGATTACGCCCTTCTATGTCAGCTGTGTATGATACCAGGCCTTCAAAGGAGAGGTCATGCTGTGCCCGTACTTGGACTTCTCCCATGCTCTGCATCTCTCACATACATCACTTCTATTTGTGTCTTCCTGGAACAGACTTCCTGATGGTGTGAAGCATGGCTACATTCTGTGTACCGCCCTCACGTCTTCCCACATCAAGTAGGTGGTGTGTGTTTAATAATGGGCGGCCAGCTCTGTATGTCGGGAGTTGTGCAGCAAGTGTAGGGTACTGTCTGGGGTCATCGGGAACAAGGCCAACCCTCTACACCCCCACCGCCGCCTTCATGTCAGCAAACCAACAGCGACCATTCATCAGCCACTCAAAAAAGGAGCAGAACAGGGCCGTGTGCAAAACGCCAACTGAGTGGTGGGGGCGATAATAGGTGAACTTCCTGTTGGCGTAGGAGGGATCACGTGCTTGTGAAGTACATAGGAACTACAATGGTTAAGAAGGTCTAAGGTCGGCAGGAGGTATGGTCCTGCTGTATATCGAAAAAAAAAACACGATTCTACCAACATTGACTGATGTGACGTTCCCTTTACCCAAGCTGTGGAAATTATGTAATTCAGGGAGCTGCCTTCTTCCCCCGTGTTCTGCTAGTAATACATTCATTCATCTAAATATTCTCCTTTCGCTACCCACAGATTCTCGGGCGCTCTGACGTAAACAGTGGCCGGAAGAACTAAGTGAAACATATGTGTTCAGCTACAAGTGTTGAATCATACTGCTACAGTTAAACTGCAGCCAAAGTGTTCTAGGGTTCTCAGTAGAAAAGTGGGTTGTTCATCGGGTCATCGCCCTCCAGTACCTATATAAATGTCTGTCAGTTGTGACAGGGGGCGCCAAGCCCACTGTCAATTAGTGCCAGAAACCTTACCTATGTTTACAGGGTGGTATTTGCAGGCCTGTCACTATGGTTCCCTGTGGTGTACCTAACGGAAAACGTGTTATTCCTAACGTTCAGCGTACATACCTTTGCAACATAGTTTTGTTTGAGAAGACAAGAGAAGTCTAGTACAATAGCCAAATGCCTCATATCATAGCTTGCCTTCAGTCATGGAATCCTCTTGTAGACTCATGGAACCAAATTGCAGCAAGTTTTCTCATTACAATTACCAACTATCAATTGTTGATTGATTTGGTGTGACAAATTTTCAGAATTACTGACCAGATCCCATTTCCCATTTGGTAGCTATACTATCATATATAGAGATACATAGAGTGCCTCACTCATGTCAGATTACCTACGCCTGTGATGCCTTCACCGTCTCTACATATCCCGCATTCATACAGCGGAAATATCCAAAGGTATACATGCCAACTAGAAAGAGAAAACATGTCTAGAGACCAGGGCCGTGACATTAATGCATGCCTTTTACCTTTATTGCACCAGCTGAACTACATACTCCAGAAACTGAATGCTGCACAGGCTGAAAGATGTATGTATTTCTGTGGCCTCTTAAAAAATATTTGCCATCTCTGCCAATGGCTAAGGTATCAGGCTAAGGTTCTCAGGATGCCAGTGGCTGTACATCCCTCATACTAACGCGACCTCCCGTTGAGCTGCTCCCTTGCTGAGATCCATGTGATTATGAGCAGCTCAGTGGTACTGAGCTGAGTGGGTAAAGAAAACATATCCTGCTCATGCAACACCTACTCAGTGCTTGGGCTACATCACTTCACTTATTCAAACCCTCACTTCTAAACTACATCTTGCACACTATGATTGTTTGGCTTAGAATGGGGTTTATATAGAGTACCTCCCATGTAGTTGTATTTTGTAGCTAGGATATTCAATATGTGAGGTTTTCATTCGGCTGATCTCAAAAAGTAGAAAGGTATAAATGCGATTCATCTTGATTCCATTGGATAACAGATAATATAGGTTGTAAGAATGAAGGGCAGTATATTAACCCCTCTGTGGAAGATTTAAAGGGAAGTAGTGAGTACACAAGAATAAGCTGTTGAATACTTCATATTTCAAATCAGAAGGTAGAGCAGGATAGCTATTGGGACAGGGATGTAGAAATGTTACGTGTGTACAGCAGAGTAGGCCTTAGCTACAGACTGTGGGTACAGTAGAGCCTGCAGGCCGTGGCTGCAGGCCGTGGCTGCAGGCCGTGGCTGCAGGCCGTGGCTGCAGGCCGTGGCTGTAGGCTGTGGGGTGGGGTGGGGAGGGTTTGTTATGTGAGGCAGATAGCACAGGCCGAGGTGCCATGTGGTTTGTGTTATTATGTGGTATTAACGGTCATTCCAATGTTTATCCTAATTTGATTCTGCACAGGCCTGAACAGAAATAACGTTCCAGGTCAAATACTAAGAAGCACATGCATTAGGTACTAAGAAGTTGTATGAAATAACTTTCTTCATTGCATGAATATTAAATGTGAAGTAAATATCAGTAAATCTTTAATACAATGTACAGCGGTTGCCCTGTTTCTATTTCTACTTGTGCTACCCGCTCGGTATCGCCGGCATGTAGCAGTTTGTACAGTTCTGTCAGGGAGAATTACAGGGAGGTTGCACGATGTATGAGCGCTCTTCACATGCTCTTCCTGCCAACCGAACATACACATTTATTTGGCACATTGGGTCCACTGTTAGCTATGTGTGCCGCGGGCACTGCCATGATATAAGAGAGGCTAAGATTGGGCAACGTGTTCGTATACAAGCACGGAAGGCCTACAAGTACAGCTTCCAATAAATGTTCACGTAATGTGGTTAGTACAATCCCTGTGTACTGGGCTAATCAAAACTGAAGTATGAGGTCCCAGACAGGTATAGGCCAAAGTGGCTAAATGGGGTGGTAATTGTAGAGGGATAGACCTACCACAGGGCTAATGTATGCATACAGCAGAACTCACACATACCTCTCAATCAATTGGGTTTTGTTAAATCGTTTTATCTATATATGTTTACAATTATCCCATTATACATTCTCCCTACACGCTTGTGCAGATACGTGAATGGTGACATTACCCAAACGCATTGCCGTACACGTCCATATCTCTCAGTAGGCTGTTGCATTAGGGAGGCGTAGTTAATGTCAACATTATTGAAATAAGAGTGACAAAATCGGAACACAGAATCACTATTATATTAAGTGTTGAACAAGCTTCATTCCATTTTTCACTCTTATGTCACTCCGATGTTACTATATGGAACTGTGGTGACTGTGACCTTCAGAAGAGCACCTCTTGCCCTTTTGATAATAGTGACATACCGGTAGGAGTGATAGCTATCACTTTTATGTCACTCCTAAAAGTGATATAAATAGGGACACCCACCATACGGCCTGCATTGTCCCCATTACTAACACTAATATGTGGTCATTTTTCACCATGGATCCTGAAAACTGGACAAACAGGAGAGATCCTATGATATATGATACTATAAAACAAGAAATGGTATATTTTCGTGCTATGTAGCTAAAGGGCCGTATATAGCACATGGAGCAGCAGACTACACGAGTGTCCATCATCGTGGTCCGACATCCATGTGTAGCACTCAGTCCCTGTAGGAGATAACTGCTGCCCGGTATTCACACATACACCTATGCCGCCAGGGGTCTGACAGATTAACAGGCGCACCTGTGCCACATAGACACGGTCCATAACCACCTGACACCCACCTGCCCGCAATAACGCAGCCAACCACACCCGCAGGTGAACAGTACTGTTCTAAAGGACGCCCCCGGAGCCGCCAAATGTTCCCGTCAAAACATGAATGTCACGGCAGCATGTGTTTGTCGTATGTCCCTTTTTGCTGGGTGTCTGGTTGCTCCTGCAGTGGGTAGTTGAGTGCTTGCCGCCCGACGTGCCTTGTGCGGCTTAATACGGCACCCGTAGCGCCTGCTGTGGAGCACCATTTCCATATACTACTTGTCACCAGTAGCGCTGACACTGTCACGGCTACCGTGACCAAGGCCCCAATCACTATACTACTATGAACCGATTCGGTGCAGTCACTGCGTCATGACACACCGTTGTGACATCGAAAAGCGACACTTCTCTTTCCACAATACTTACCCAATGTACTTAAGGACATGGAGGGGCAAATACCGAAAAATGTCCAAATGTGCCGACGTGGTATGTTAATGAAGTTATCGGCTACCTGTATCATTTCCCGCGTTGCCTAAATCCATGCAACTGCTTGACCTGTAACATTAAGATGGTCATCACCAGAGATATTATTTTGTCTGATTGGTGAACTATTCAAGGTGGTGCATTGCCCGAAACTATGATAATTAAAGAGATAGCATTGAGTTTATAACGTGTTTATTTCATAAGATGATTTTCTAAACACAGTACAATTCAAAGCGACATATACGATTGATGCTATTATCATATAAAATTATCCATATAGTACATCTATATGGACAGCAAGAGAAACTAAATGATGTACATTTGCCTTAGTATCCGAATTTCAGACTACATGTAGTAGATATAGCTAGTATTGCATGATGAGGTCACGTATGGGGCGTACCAGCCCGAGGTGCATCTGCCTTTATAAGGCAGATGCACCGAGGGCTGGTGCGCCCCATGCGTGACCTCATCATGCAATACAAGCTTTATTACACGATCAGAAGACAAATTCTCAGCCCCCCCTACCTTTTAGTTGTTGTTTACATCGCCAATTTAGTTGTTTATATCGTTAATTTGCATCGTTCACATCGTCGTCTGCTTTGTTTACATCGCCGCCATTGTTGTGTCACGTGACCAACATGCTGGCTTCTGATTGGTCTAGAGCACCAAAAAGCGTACCACACATAGGGTTGGTACGCAAAAGCGTACCACACCTAGGGCTGGTACGTTTTTAATGGTTAAACAAACACAGGATCGTATTAATAACGTTAGGTCGTGTAATAAACGGTAGTATGTGCATGGCTTACATACGGACCAATACAAATATCCTTAGGCACGAGACCGCGTAAATTAAGTTAGCATTCACTCGAGTCGTGGTCCGTATACGCAGACTGTCCAAACTGCTTACTCTGTGGTTTCATCAGGCCGTTGTACATATCATGTTCTTTTACACCTGGGCTACATGTTACACAGACGTGTAACCATCAATCTTTGCCCCAACCTCATTTTTTCCCCGAGATATTCTTTTATTTATAATAGTTCAGTTAGTTCTTCAACCACCCGTCTGGTGGTTGCGGCGTCAGCGACGTCTTCCTTTTTTTTGGTAGAAAATTGGCGGCGTTTGTTTCTGACCTTGGACTAATGTTTTATTCTTTTTACTAGTAAGTGGTGGTTTGCGGCTCTCTGTACAGGAGTGTGTGTGTGGCCTCAATGGTCAGAGAGTGTCCATATTCTATAGGTAATTTTACGTAATGGTTAGGTGTGCAGCACAGTACTGTACTGTACCGTGTTTGCAGCAATATCGTGATTATAGAACTTTAGAGTGTGTTTAATCCTCGAAATATAATTACCAATTCATTCAAGACGACTGACCACCGATGGGTCTTAGTCACGAACCTCCCAGGGGAAGGACTGACATTTTAATCAGTTTCTAATGACGTATAGGACTGCCAGTAAAATACCATTACATTGACCTACCGGTGCTGCTAATAAGAACGTCAAATTGCATAATTCGGCACTTTGTATGCGTAACATAGCCCTCCCATCTACAGCTGGCCGCCTAGAGGGCGCTAGCTACCAGTACCGTGTGCCTCCTGTATATAGGTCAGCAGGATCTAGGTCAGCCTGAGCTGCTCATGGCGTTCTGTGGCCTGCCCCAGGTGTGAACCTGGAGGCGATATGCTCACCGAGCAAAACAACAGGAGGTGGAGGCGCTCGGCCCCCCGTGACCTCTGTGAGGTGCTTGGTGTTGTTCTACTGGCGGCTAAAATAGACAGCAATACACCTACATGTATGTTCAGTTTATTGGTATTGGCGACTGTGATCTTCAGAAGAGCACCTCCCCTTAATCTGTGCCTGTATACTTGGATCCAGGTGTAGTCGTACCATCTATAGATTATAAAACAGGCAGTCTGTCAGTCTTCCCAGCCCAGCTTCACAGCTCCTCTATAGCGCCCCATCATTCCCCTACCCCATCTCATCCCCATCTTGTAATTCTAACCTCAACACCCTTACAATGAAAGTCTTAATATACTATTGTTCTGTGGTATGAATGGTAAATGTATTTATTAAATGAAATTGAAGTTTCACAGAGCCTATTACGTAGTGGTCTGCTTCAAGAAGTGGTGAGTCAAGGAGACGGGAACCTTAGTAGGTACTTGGGGAAATAGGCCGGCAGTGAGGTCTTACAGGGCGGTGAGCAGCTCGGTGTGAGTCACTTAGTCAGTAACTGACCACATGGCACAAGAGTGGGTCAGCAGAACCATACCCAAGAGCTGCTCCCCTCCTGAGACTGTGAGAGCAGCAGCTGCTTGGCTGGGTTTCTTAGTGAGCAGCTCAGGGCCGGGCAGGGGTAGGTAGCTGCCACTACCACCCTCACTGCAGCCGCAGCCACAGCCGCAGCAGCAGAAGGCCGGGGGCTGGTATGCTAAATATTCCCACGTCTCGGGGTAATCCTACCTCCCCGCTACCCGCGCCATATATGTAACTGCGCACTTTTGCCGCGCAGGGGCTGGCAGTGCCCGGCCTACTGCTGCTCCCCCTGCTGCTGCCGGCTGCAGCAGTAAAAATACCTACAGAAAGTAGTCTGGGCCGGCAGCAGCAGCAGCAGCTCCCCCGGCCACCAAATAGAGCGGGCCGGCCCAGGTGGCAGCACCGGGAGGGGTAGAAGGCCGGGTAGTGGTAGAGGGGTAAGTGCTGCAGTAGTCACCCCTGCTCCTCCTCCAGTACTTTCTCCACATCCCCTTCCTACGTCTGCAGCCCACCAGTAAAACCTCACGTAGACACACCACCAGAAGGTTGCAGCGCCACATAGACTCCAGCCAATACATTGTACAAGAATGATTGCTTTCACTGTCACTGTTTAAAATCAGATACATTATAAACTGATACCGAACATTTCTAAGGGCCCTCATCCATACACCCCGTGTTAACATGTAGCTTTGTAATATTTCATACTTGAAGCCTTTTTCAAAGGATAGATATGGGCTTTCACATATTCATGGACTAGATGCTGGTGCTGATAACCGATATGCACCATTTACCCTATAGAATGACTCCATGGGGCATACTCTGCTTGCATAGTAATATCACACTTGGGCAATGACTACTCTATGCAGGCATACCATGTGATGGGAGGTAGTCTCATAGTGTCTAGCCCTGAGGACCCTGGAGGGTGAGATGAGGGATGGTGGTGGGAGAGGGGGCAGGTGAGACGGGGTAGGGGGGGGGGCAGTACCTACACTACAGACAGACTGCAGGCAGTGACATCAGGTGGGCAACATGGACCTGATCTCCAGCAGAAGGCGGTGTGGACTGGCATGCGGGCTGTTTTGGGGATCTACCCCTGATTGTTGTCAGTTAAGCACGGTCTACGTGGCGCCTCTTTCATTGGGTGTTTTACATGACAGTGTATGGTCCGCTGTACACCAACATGTCTAGTATCTCTCATATAGTGTACATACAACTCCCTCGTCTGTAACACACTCCAGGATTGTGATGCAGAATTCAATATTTTTGTAATATTCATTTGGCAACTCTGTACTAACGAAATCTTTTAGAGGTTGTTTAAAACTGTATTGTCAAATATTAAAAATTAATTCAATAAACCGTTATGAGACTCAGTAAAAAAAGGATTATGTAAAAATTGACATTGAAACAAAGTCCTCTGAAATTATCGTTTTTAAGCTTCACCATATATATAAATGATTTACATAACATTAATTAAATGAATGGAAATATATACATATCTATGCTGGGGATGTATTTTTGTATCAGATATAGATTTCTAACGAAACATCTCAGTGTAGGAGGACATATGGAGGCAGCCTACACTTACCTATAAAGATACCTATTATTCTCATTACAACGACGGTCCCTTAAGCTAACTTCTCATGCTGGTTAATCTTGGCACATTCTATCCTAACGAATTTGTTTCCTGTCCTGCCAAACACTCCAGAGACAACAATACCAATGTGATGTGTAATTACTACCTTTACCATGTCCACATTGTAAAACTGTGCCAGAGGGATGATGATGACATATTGAAAAACAAATCGCTAGTTGTCAAATACTGGCCAGATTATTCCAAATAGTTTTGAATAACTAATATAGATATTTTTCTATGTGTTCTATAGCGGAATATCTCAATCAAAGTAACCTACATGTGTAGGTCACTCCCCATCCAACGTCTTCATGGGAAGTATGGCAACCAACAGATCACACATTGTGAGATGGCTTCCTTCCAATAAAAGTTTTCGCACATTTTAATATACTATTGGGAGGTCTCATTATCTACACTGTAAAAAAAATGTCGTCAAAATGACGTTGAATCACCGGCAACTTTTGGGACATAACTTTCACCGTTTTTTTAACGGTGACGGTCACCGTTAATTTTACGCAGAATCACTGTTCATTGTACACAGAATCACTGTTCATTTTACGTTGAATCACCGTTAATTTTACGTTAAATCAGCATTAATAGATTCACAGTATTCAAATATACAGAGAATATTCGATAAGCCTCACAGGGAGTCTGATAATGGTGACTTTAGTTACTGTAGCATACATCGAAAAACTTACGGATAAGCCATACTTTGACTTTGTCCTTATCCTATATGCACCACTGACAATCTGACTTGCATACTAGCCCTGGCCTATACAAGAGGTTTCACTCTATAGGATTGATACAAGGCAGAGTTTCCAGAGGTGAGGATATATGCATAGTATATTACCACAAAATAGGTGTATAGATCCAGACAGCTACATTCTTCTGGATACTATCAAGTGATCATGGTATTTTGTCAAACCTATCACAAGATTGAATTGTTAAATTGTCAACCATATAGATTAATTGAAAATTACCATTATTTCAACATGTATACTCCACTTCAAGGGCTCACACTCTCCAGAAAAATCTTCTTACATACCAGGCCACCTATCTATGGCAAGATCCACTATATGTGGCTCCCTCTGGGATTTGACATTAGAAGATGAATTTACGTTGAATCATTGTAATCCAAACCAGGTTAGCATTTAACAAGGATCCACTGTGAAATGGCTGATATTTACGGTGCTTCATTGTATTCCAAATAACGGTGGATCAGCGTTAAATTTTACAGAGTGAATCTGTCAAAAGTACATCTATTTTTTACAGTGTAGGCCTCAGTTCTACGGATGCCAGGATAAGGTAATAGGGACGTTATCAGCCTCCCATACCGAGATATCAGAGGGGTAGTACTGGGAGATACTTTCAGGGGGAGCCACTCTACAGGACAGGTCTGACTTATCCAGCATGGGCCCCTTAATGGTTTCTGCTCGTGAAAACTAACAGAGGTAGAACCACTTATTAAAATTCGGGATACGGTTTTAATCTCTGATCTTGACATACTGGATTTGAATCAAACGTATATTGGGTACAGCATCGAAAGAAGAAACGTGGCATAAGGTGCTATACTCCCTGCAGGGTGAGAACTAATTCGACCATTTTACCCCTTATCATATTTCCTTCTACCCGTAACCTAGTGGTGAAGTGAATTAAATCTTGTATCTAACCGGGTATTTGATAACGTTGGGCGTATTTCCCCTCCGATGTCATCAGCATAGAGCATAGAACGCATATTAGTGGTGGGCATATTTAATCATTATCATTGCAAATCTGACAAGATCTAAAACGTCGGCAGAAACTAAGGTTTCCAGAAGGTTTCCCCTCTAATACCATCGCAGACACTTACTCTTTGATCCCTGCATGAATGGGAATTTTCACAAAATGTTGGCAGTATTAATACCTATGGATACATCGGTATTCCTACATTTTCCAAACATGAGGCGTGTATCATTTGAATGAATCCTAGAAAGTATCACAGTATGTGGGTAAGGGATGCAGAGGAGATTTGGCAATAGATGGCGCCAGTATTGACCTGAGTCTGGCTAGCACCCAGGGGGCGCCAGTAGCTGAGCAGCTCATCGCAGCTCATCTCAGGAAGGAGCTGCTCATGTTATTGGAATTCTTCCCTGTAGTCTTGATCTCCTCATGGGGATTCAGAATTCGTCAAGAGGTCCGTAAACCTGCGGCACTAGAGGGCCAGGCATCAACGTCCATATGGGTATTGTTTCAGACTGCAAGCTGGGCAGTGGAAAATATTGAGCTGGACTGCCCCCCCCCCCCCTGTGAGGCCATATTAGCCCATATGTCTATAGTAATCAAAACACGACCCCATGTCCTATACATAGGTTCCAATCATCACCAGTTACGACATAACCAACGCATCCTTTACTATTTTCACCACAGAGAGAGACGGCCCTAGAAAAAGTAAAGAACACTCGTACCCTAACATGTCTTTCACTTAAGAGCCCCATCCCTCCATCTCCACAGTAGCTTTGAAAAGGCAATCATGGACTCCAAGATCCCTCACCCACTATGACGCAGACACAGAACATGTCATGATCACAAAGGAAATTATATGTACATAGTAACACCCTTTCCCCAATAACATACATAGATAAATCTGGGATCATAATGATATACCACACTAAGGGGGATACCCAGTTGTTATGAATGCTCCTCACAAGTAGGGGTGATGCAGTGCAAGACATCTATAAGTGTCTAAGCGGGAGCACCTGCCAGTTGTGTATGCTGCAAGGCACTGCACCAGCCACTAGTTGGTGGTCGCATAGCTTCCACCACCTCATCAGCTGCATTCTATGTACTCCCCCGTGTTATCTATCACCTTGCCCCTTAGTCTAATCCATAACACCGAGGTCTAACCGAGCCCTAATACCATGCACTGTAAGCAGCATTCGATGTGTTTTCTACAACCCCAAAGTACAAGCAAATATTGATTATTGATTGCAGAGTATTTACTCGTATTTGTCTCTCTCTCTATATATATACTGAAACATGCCTAACACCACCAATATTTTGCTGATTATAACAGCCCCATGCTATCAGACCCTTTCCCTAACGGCGCCATGTCTGCTTGCCTACCTGTAGGTGGGCCCTGCTGTGTCACCCTCCTGTAGTGTATACCCTCAGCCCCTCCTCAAGGTGGATAACAGGAGAGCTTCCCTCATTTAGGTGCTAGGGATGTGGGGTCGGCTAGAGGTGTATCCACTCACAAGGCACATTGCTCAGTGATAACTCAACACCGGGAGAAACTCAGCTGTCAGTGCAATTGCTACACACTGTATGGTTATTTAGTGAGAGGCTAAGATTTAGATAATATACTGTCTGATAATCTTTATAGTATCCCTAAGCTTCTCAGTATAACAGCATTGTATTCAGATACGCGTTTCTGTAGGGGCCGTCCATAAAGTATGTCACGCCCGAGGGTGTGTGTGTGTGTGGGGGGGGGGGGGGGGAGGGGGTCTATGGACTTGTGTGATGTCACACTTTCTTAATTTTGTAAACAATATAATAAATACATGTTGGGGGATGTATCCAGAGCTGGAAAACTGGAAAGGATTTGGCCGAAATTTTGTCACAGACCATGATAGAAGAAACACCAAGTGGTTGCAGAGTATAAAGAAGACATAGAAGAAATACCACTGTTAGCTACAAAGTCTGAGAAATGGCGATCAACACACGTGTATGTGAGGGAAAGCCATTATTTCCTGCAGATTGTAAAGTGTCCAGACAAAAACTATTGCTTGAATCCAAGATGCTCTTATATGGACAGGGACATGTTTTTACCAGCAGTACCATAGGCTTTGGTCCATACAGCTAAAGATGGCTTGCCAGTGAAACTAGATGGGTCAAGGAACTACCTCTCACTATTTGTTCGCTTTGCACCCAGCAAAGACATACTCCCAAGGTCTGAATTACACAAAGGCTCTGCCCTATTACTTTGCATGTCCTTGTGTACAGGATGAGGTATCCAAATGAATCTGAAAGGAATGTGGATTATAATACATAACATCCATTAAGTCAGTCACTTGACATCTGAAGACATGGTCAAAGGAAGGAGAAAGGAGAGAAATCAAAACAAGGTTCTCCCAGCATTATCTACAGTCTGCTTCTAGTATGTATCCATCCAGCATGTGTTTGCTGCTAGGCAACAATGTGAACTCATGTATGCTATCAAGAACATTAACTATGGAGATAGAACAAGAGTATTTGAATACCACACAAGGGTGGATCCGGGGGTGCATCCGCCCTTTTTGTGCATCCCCCCTTTTTGCTATAGATTCTAATATAAATGGGTCCAATACCATCAGAACATTGCCTATGTCATGCCCCCTCTTTATCAAATTCCTGAATCCAACCCTGCTTCAGGTCTTCCAACACGAGTGGAGTCACAGAATAGCAGTAACACACCTGTTATTCCTGTGAGTACTGTCAAGAAACCATTGATCGAGGATACCAGGTTAGGGAAATTCATACCATGTTGGAAGAAAGTAGAATAAGGGGGTTTCTCCCCTTGATTTTGGCTTAATATACATGTTGCAGAAAATAATTAACCTGTGTACAGGTAGATGATATAGCCAGGTAGTTATATGTAAGTGGGTTTGTATAAGTGTCTTATTTTGTGAAATATAATGATTAGAATGAAAAAATATAGCCGAAATTAGGTATATTTACTTCACCCCTCACCCCTCCCTCACCTCCCCACCTGGATAAGATACAGCATTGGGAAAACACTTGGAGGTGCAGACCGGCGGCAGTCTTTATCTCCGAGTCTGGAGATAAGGGCTGAGCGTGCACCAGGGACCTGCCCTAAGTAAGGGAAAATCTCCACTTGCTGGTAGAACCTACTCTGTGGGCTAGTATACCTGTAGTCAAGAAAGTCTGGGATTATCCAGGCCTGGATACCACAGCCACAAAGATCTAGGGTGCCATGGCTATCGGTGTGAACATGATACTGCCACTTTGAACAGTTGTAATTAAAGGGGTCTAGTTAATAAAATGTATTAATATTGGCTCTATTTCAAAGATTTGACTGATGTCATACTTTAACACATTTTAGTAACAATCTAATTGTAATAACCTTATAAACAAATACTGGGTTAAGATTATGCACCTATGCTCTTTCATGGGACTAGACTGATACAGTACCTAACCATATATGCAGGGGGGGGGGGGGTGTCAGCAGATTTGTGACATACTTTTCAAGGGGGTGTCAAGAAAGCGTGACAAAGTGTGACATGGGGGTGGGGGGGAGGGTGTTCAAAATGGCCCCAAAAAGTGTGACATACTTTATAGACAGCCCTGTAGAATAAACACAGTGGGTAAAGCCCACTTGTTAAATGCGGATTAAGTCATATACATATACAATGTAGAGCATAATAAACGCTGCCCTTGTGAACTGTACAGCCTGCACACACTTATTACATGTTGCAATACCTAGCCCCGACCGCAGTTTGACAAATTCTGACAATTGTGGTCCACATATGAGGTTACTTCGATTTTAAAAAGAACACATTTAGACCACTCAAAAAAATAAAATGGTTTCTCATCACCGCGCGCATCATAAAAATCAGGTTTTGGGGAGAACTTTTTTTTTTTTTTTTGCCAAATATTGATGAAAAACCTCATGAAAATGGATCAAATTGGTCATATTTGGTATCAAATTAAAGCTAATACTGACAGCAATGCAGTGGTATAGAAATAACTTACATCTTCCCCACTTCTACAGATCAATTAATTCTTAACCAATAAAATGTAAATTTTGGCCAAAGAAACCTGTAAATTGTCCTAAACATTTTGGCCTGCGAGTAAAAAAAATAAAAATAAATTAAAAAGCCTCCCTCGTAAGATTTTTCAGCCCTTCGTGATGAGAAACCACTTTTTTTTTGAGTGATTTGCATTATAGCCATTCCACAAGTTTGTGGTGGACGTGGCGTTCGTTCCTCCCAACACTACATACCAATCTGTTGTTGTTTTTTTCCCACGCCAAACCGGCAAAAATTGGGGAAAATTTCAAAATTAGAAATTTGCCCAATCGGTAAAAACCAATGGTCAAGGAAAAATCCTCAACCGACCATTCCACAATAACTATTAATAAGAGCAGTTTAGTCTAACACATTGCACATACTATTTAGTAGCTAGGATATACAAGGACAGCTGAAAGACTGCCAGTATTGCACTGTCTGACTGGTGTCAAAACAGTGCCCTGTACAGGTGGATATAATCAGACCAGGTAATGGGAAAATGTAAAAGGGGGAAGCTGCCGATTGGACGAATTGCTAGCCAAAGCTCTGAGCTATGTTCAACTTAAAACCTGATAATAGGACCGTCACTCAGCCCCTCCCATAAAGACTTCATTTCTCTGCGCGGAGGGGACATGTTGTACACCGCCAGCGATATTCGCACGAGGATCTCGTGCATATAAGGGCCGCTATTCGCACGAGGAAACGGGCAGATAGGCGACATGGCGAGAGAGGCGACATGTAAGAAGACATGGCGAGAGAGGCGACATACACGAGGACATGGCGAGATAGGCGACATACACGAGGACATGGCGAGAGAGGCGACATGATGAGAGAGGTGACATGGTGAGATAGGAGACATGCATTAGGAAATAACCCACTTTTCTCATGCTTATCAGCAAGAGTCATGGTGGTGTAGTGGTGAGCCTCTTCATCTGCCACATGGGCGGCCAGGGTTCAATTCCCAGAGAAAATTAATTTTATGACCTTTTTCCTATGACGATGAGAGAGGCGACGTGACGATGAGAGAGGCGACGTGACGATGAGAGAGGCGACATGACAACAAGAGAGGCGACGTGACGAGGAGACAGGTGACATCATAGGGGCTGTTCAAATATTACGTAACAGCATAGGGGGGGTATGGGTTCTTCGGTATCCGGAATACAGGCCCTCCTGACTGTAGGCCCCCAGCCCACAGGCCCTCCGGATCTGAGGCCCCCTGCCTTTAGGCCACCCTGACTACAGGGCCCCGGCCTGTAGGCACAAATCTCACGTCCATATCATACGTCCAACCCATAATCTCACATCAAACCCCCTCTCTCACGTCCAACCCAGTATTAAATACCTCAAACCCAGGCAAAACGTGCCTACCAGAATCTCAATTGAGAAAAATGTAAAGCAGTCATATTTTAGTTAAGTAGAGAACTTTCTCTATCATACAGAGGCAAACTTAAATGCCAAAAACGTTATAAGCATATCTGTGATTTTTGATTGAATTATGAACTAGAATTAGAATTGTATTGAATTGTATTGTATATATTGTATTGTTAGATTGCTTTCTGTATTTTGTATTTATCTCTTACCCTATTGTTTAGTTACTACAATCGGACTTGTGCCAATCCGACACCTAGTCTAAGAACCAAATCTCTTACTTCATCTGTACATACTCATTTTTGTATCCATTCAGCCTTTAAATGGCTTTCATATCTATATGCTCCAAGGAAACTGATACCAACTAGTTGATCATAAATATTATCACTCCTTCATCTAGTGGATCGATCAATAAACTTTATTTAAAAAAAAAAAAACTCCCTCACATCAAACCCCTTCTCTCACATCCTCTGTTCCTCGTGTAGTCGCCTCTCTCGCCGTCGCATCTCTAGTCGGTTCCTCATGCATGTCCCCTCTCTCGCCGTCGCCTATCTCCCCGTTTCCTCGTGCGAATAAGGACTATTATACGCACGAGCTCCTCGTGCGTATAGCGGCCGTTATACGCACGAGCTCCTCGTGCGGATATCATCGGCCTTTGAAGCCCCTATAGTAGGGACCAGAATTGAAATAACGTTGAAATAATTCCCTGGCCTCCACTACGAAATCATGATACTGCTTTGTACCTTTACATCACTTTGGTCTGTTTGCTAGACTGCAAGACTCAGCAGTAGGGCCCTACACTTTTACAAACTTCCATGAGTATTTAAACTGATCTCTTCAATTCACATTGGTCTAAGGTGGCATGGGCAAAATCTAAAAATAGAGTCAGTTTGAAAACTACACCCCTCTTGGAGGGAATCTGCACTGCAGTATGGGGGGGGGGTAATAAAATGTGCCTCTTCCTGAGATAGAGCCCATTCCTAGAAGCTAGTCATTGGTCTACCTGTCAAGAGAAGGTATACAGTAAGTTGAGAACCCCCACCCCCCACCCCCACTTTATCCTTCCCACCTACATCCTACCCACAAACCTCCTAAACTTCTGTCTAGATATCTCTGCAGGCACACATGTCATGTCGCCGACTGTGTGCCGTCACCCCTTCAGTGAGGAGGGTAAAAAGTGATTTGGTTATGGCCAATAAAAAAGAGAACCCTGAGAGGCCAAAGCTTATGAAGTAGTTTGGGTGTGTGGAAATGACGGGAAGATAGCAGGGACGCGGATGGCTTTCGTTAACCTGGAAATACAGACTCTCTGGAGATACGGGCTATAGATGCACAAGTATAATAAATGTTATTCGAAAACCTTTCCTCATTCCCCCCATATCCCCTAACCGGTGACCTACAAGCTGCAGCTGTCTGTTTCAAGTTAAACACATACCGTGTGAGTGGTGAGATTACTTTCTTTCCTTGGGACTAGTTCAATGGAAACTGACCCTCAGATCTTACATACATGTATTAGCAATTATACTGTTCAGGAATTACACGAAAACATCAGCAGTTCCAGTGTAAAGCCTACAACATAACTGTGGGGTCTCCCTCTATCACAGACCCTGACATCCCGCCTCATGTAAATGTTTGGAATCATGCATAAAATAGGTTCTATGTTAGTAACTCACGTTTTACAGTGAACGCACTGTAAACTGTTTGTATAGAGGTCGGTTTTGAGAGTGTCTGGCTCTGGCAAAGGAGTTTAAGAAGCATATATCAGATAATAACATTGCCTCATCAGTCGATGTGAGTCTAGACGTCTGGAAACCTGTCACGCTATACGTGTACTATGTATTTTGAGCATATTGATATTCAGATGTATTAGAAGTTTTTTTTAACACTGTTTATTTCAACAACTTCTATATCAGTGGTTGCTAAAGGAGTTATGGGTCAATGCATGCAGGTGTGAGAAAACTAGTTCTAGTTGAAATCCAACACCTGATTCCAGCATGGACTTCTGACCTCGAACAAGCTATGAGTGCCAACAAAAATAGTGAAGCCTTTGACTCGAAAAGATAACTCTCAGCCCAGTACAGGCCTGCTGTAAGAGAAGGTTCGCCAGTCTGTCACTCAGACACCCTGCTCCTAGTAACCACCAGCACATGGCACAGCCTGCTCTCACACTGACTGTTCACCCCAGTATATCTGTATCAGTGTATTAACGAGGTAATATCAACACTTTGTCATTCTGGGTGATAACAATGTACTTGTTGCTGCATTAAGCCATGCAGAATAAATCACATAAACAATATAAGGGTTTATGACCAATATGATATACCCAACAGCGAGGTGTCTGTAATGGTTGTGCATAATTGCCATATTGATATAAACGAGGGTTGCTGATTCAGCAGAATTGTCCTCCTATTCATGGGTAAGAAAGAGAGCGGGACTTCTGACTGCGGACGGACGGCATTATGACGTTCACCAAGACATAGAGAGGCCACTCACACAGGTATACTGGGTAACTTACTACCATTTGGGGTGAGAATCGTACTCACCTAGCACGACCACCTAGAGAAGCTGGCACACTGACTCATTGGCGTCATTGATCACGAATTCAAGTGGTGTCCTTATTGATTCTTGATGGATAACCGTATTTTATGTTCCCATAAACCTGCTGCGATGGAAATAACTATGTGAAATATAAAACTATGAAAAAAACAACATGTTTATATCAAACACAGCTTTAGTAAGATATTCATATGAGATTTGGGCAGGTGGAGCTGAAACAACTGATGAGAAGATAAACACCTAGCGAGGTGTTGATGCAAACTGACAACACACAAAGGTTGTGACCCCGGGGAATCAAGTTATCTTCCAAAGTCTGTTTGGAGGCCTCCAACTTCCCCTGCTATGAAGCACCTACATCGGGGAGCACACATAGATATATATCCACTTCTATATAGAGCAGGATACTGTCGTACAGTCCATGTCTGTGGGGAGGGGTGCTCACCTTGGGCGCGGTATACTGTCCCCACCTCGGGTGTTGATAGATGAGGCCCCTGTACCTTATCACGGTACATGTCGTTTATCGTTGTTGGATACACTGTAGGGGGTGCAGGTGCTATGTGCTGGGGGCAAGTGGACTGTGCCGTATCATCCCCTAGCACTGCAGGGAGCCATTTCTAGCACTTTTCCCTTTCTCATCTTCGATTTTGATTTATGGGGTGTGTAATGATGTGTAGAGTGGTATTGCTGTATGTAATACCTCATGTGAGGTTGCTGTGTCGTCTCCTAATGAAGTGTGGAGAAGTGAAACACAGTGATCTGTGTCAGATATCAGTATACGTCTGCTACACCGGCGCCATTATTAGGTGGAATGTCTGAGCAGTGATTTGGCTGTATTCCGCCCATGTGCAGCGTAGATGAATAAGATCATATTTAACTGTGGCTAATTCAGCCACATGTTTCAGAAACAATACACTTAGTATTTACTGCTGCATGGATATTTCTTCATTACCTTATAATCTTACGTAGGTTAAAACAGACTTCAATTCTGTGGTTGAAACGATTACTCCGTCGTCTTTTTTTCTTGCAGAGTAGGTGTTGGATAACCCATCCCTCACCTCGGGGGTACTACTCAGGGGGCCAGTACATGGATGCGGGATTCTCTGATCCGGGGGCACTCCATCCTTGCTGCTAGGTTACAACTACGAAATTACAGCCCCCGCCCTGTCTTGTCATTTGACAGCCCGCTCATACATTGCTTCTACAGCCGCTATATTCCAGGACGTGAAAGGCCCCTGTAAGGAGGCCTCTTCCGTTTATATTTGGCCTATTTGGAGATCATATAGATTACTAAAACTATGCATAAAATGTGCAGGTTCCTCGATTCCTATATCAATCATGACAGCCTTTGATTTCTGGAGTTCCCAGTTATTGACAAACGCTGATTCTGAAAATTCTTAAACATTTATGAAGTTTCTTCTTTGACTAGTTCAGAGCCACAGCTATTGGTGCCATCTTGGTGGCATTACCGCAGTTAGTGCCGTCCTATGCTGAGTACCCCCACGCCGGGTGTCTGATAGGCAAACCATGTTCCTGAGCTGCTCACAAGATGGATCTGCTCGTCTGCCTGGGGACGGAGGCAGATAACATGTCATCGGGGACATTACTGGGCCGACAGGAAAGCACCTGCAGGATAGACTCCTGAATGCAGCACCCCTGTACATCGGTCAGTATAGTTTTGTTGGCTTAAGTTAGACCATGGGAAGGCTCTTTTAAGACCTCCAACTATCTGTGGGATTTTTACTGATCCACATGGTTTGTTGCTGTAATGTGGATGAGGGTTCAATGACGGAATGAGTATCTCTGCCATCTGTCACGTAGACCATCCACCTACATCACTGCGCTCCGCTGATTGACATTCCCTCTAATTGGCCCTCTCAGTGATAGTCCTGACCCGCTACCTCGCACAGTTGTTCTCTGGGAGGAAAGTAGACGAGCCGTTATAAGGTCAAATCCCACAACGCGAATGAGGGCTGAAAAAATGTAGTTTATTGTGAAATCCTGATCACTTAGCCAATATTAGTTGGTTATATTGGCTAAAACAAGCCCAATGTTGTTTCTAACCCTTGTCTAAGTCTTGTGATTATGATAAATACGATATCAAAACATTTAGATATTTTGCTCTGATTATTCTCAAATATGTTGCTTATTAGAATATGCCAACGATTTGGTTTATACAGGGGGGACACTCCAGATATCTTTAGGCTAGTTGAGAGGGAATAATCAAGACAAATCATACCATGAAGTAACTCCCCTCAACTAGATCCATTAACCAGTCCTGTAGGCAACACTTGCTTGCTTATTATTGACCACAGTGGGATTTGGAGAGGCATAAGATCATGGGACAAGTGTTGCGATTTACAATATTGGCAACAGTTCCCCTTGTTTTTGAGTCAATAATCAACACTTTCTCACCCATTTTTCGCATTGTGGGATTTGACCTATAGCAAAGGGGGAACCAATTCTGATCTATGGCAGAATGCTTCTGCGTGAAGGACACATTTTGGTTAAAGTATTGTCCCTCCATAATTCAAATCTGAAATGTGCAGCTATAGGTACTGTTATGAAACCCCAGATGGAGCCCCAATGCCGCAGTTACTGCTACTGAGTGCTGGCTGTCACTTATCTAAGACACACCACTGTGTTTGTCCCATTATTAATGTGTATACATTATGTAGACAATTAGCATTTGCTTTTGAATGGGGCACCTTGTTTGATGTGTAGTATGACCACGTACTGAGGGAAACTATTTATTATACAGAACGTTTGTGCTTTGGTGTCTCCACCGTTGCAAAGGTTGTACAGCACGTGCTGCAAAGATGGCGGCGGGTTTGACATCTGCCAGCTGTCATGACGTGTTGAGCAGACGACAAATAGCACCTTTCCCGCCGTTTTTAGAGCATGTGACTTGTGGGGTGTGGACGATGGTTCTGTCATCACACACTCCCTGTCCTCCACGTAATGTGGCTGCTGTTTTTAACGGCGCATTATGCAGTATAGAAGTGTGGAGAAGAGGGCAAATACCACAATGATACAACAACCGAGCTGGAGCTGAGCTCTGATCGAGATGGGGCAATCTTCTCTGACTTAGCTATATTGCTGAGTACTGGATATTGTTTTAAATTAACAGTATTATATCAAGATCTCTTACACATAAAGATCTGCTTTCGCTCTTCAGGTATACAGATATAAGCGTGGCAATAGCCAAAGCATCTTGTCAAGAGGAACTATCATTGCAGTAATTCAGAAACCTCCCCACTGCCACTAGTTCTTGGTTAATTATAGTACCTGTCAGGAGGAAATCAGTTACCCATGTTCAGATATGAATTGGTTGTCTCTTGGCTGGCTCTCGCTCAATTCATTGGAATGTGTTTTCTTATTTGGCCGATTTCTATCTTCTTATATATTTCTAAAGTCATTGTTAATTTCCTGTAACATCGTCTGTGCCCTATGCTGGCTGTACCTTTACATCAACTGGGGAGCACCCACTTAGGATCCAAAGCGGTTTTTTTTTCCGTTTCTCCTTTCTTCCCCCTCAGTCTTGGCAACATGGAGTCTCCATTTCATGGTGGGCTTCTCTATACCTCTACCGCCGTGTATACCATAGAGTACTTTGGTTGTCAGCCCCCGATGCAAAGAACTCGGGAGCAGAAAGCAAACAAACCTTTTCTTATCGTAAATAGCCACAGCTCATTTTCAACGTCGGGCCAAAAAGAAATAAGAGGTGTTTCAGGTTACATGGTCTGAAAATCTAGGTAGGGTAGGTCGGATTTGTATTTTTTTTACTTTGGGCTGAAAAGTACAAAAAAATCCCTTTTTAGCTCTAGTAACAGGTCTAATCTTTTGTTAGAAAGGGGTAAATAAAAGGGATCCCTGCAGGGTCGACTCGTGAACTATCTAATTGACTTTGAAATAGCTCCAAAATCACCTTGAATATAGATATTTTCTCAAAATTGGATAAAGATTTCTAGGGTCCGCCTTGTTTTGCTAGGTAGGATCGGGTAACCTGAAAAACACCTTTTTTTTCTATTTAACCTCAGATAACGTTGATTGAAGACCATCCTGGTTAGGAAAGCTGTTCAGAAAATGGAGAATTTGATGCATGTTAAGGAGAGTTGTCAAATGTCAAAAAAATAGTTCCATCCTAGCATGTTGATGCTTTCAAAGCTATATAGCAAATCAGTTTGATTTAATATATGTATCTATAGGATATGATGGTGTATAACGTTATGTCACACCATGCTCACACGCCTTTCACAACATGATCTGTTTGCTGAGTAAATGCTGGTCGGCGTCCTAAGGTGCTCTCATCATGGCCACTTAACGTGGGCTAGCTCTGGCTTTGCTCTGCCATAAGACTAAGGTTTAGCACCGTGGCTGCCATGGGAGAGATGTAATTTGGGAGATGATGGAATGATGTGGCCCCACTCAGCAAGGTTCTACCGTGCAAGCTGACACCCTGACCCCTGTACTGCCTCTCTGATATTCTATCTGCAGCAACCTTACAATGCACCCCCAACTAAAGCACCTACAAACCCTAGAGTATCCATCTATTACTGCCCACCTTAGTTTCGGCCTTTTCCTCCTTTTTATCTTAACGATATGTCTATTCCATATTCTAGAATTTCCATGAAATCAATAGGTGAATCCCCCACCCCTGTCCCAACCATCTGTTAGCTTTTCTAGTATAATGTCCTAATTGAGGAAAATAGATACATTTGTATAGGAAAAGAAGCCTCTGTCCTCTGTGCCTCGAGGACGGTCGTCCCAGGAGGATAAATACCTGGAGGGTTCTCTTCTGGAACGTACTCATCCCCTTCTGATGTATGAATGTGTACAATGCAGAATAGGTAAAAAGGAGAACTAGATGGCCAGACTGCACGGTGAGGGGGCTGAGGGGGCTGGGAGCTATTCTTGCTGCCCGGGTAATCAGCCACTACTACACACCAAGTACTCCCACTTGTTGCCAATTCACACATAAATACAATGCAGTGATATCTAAGTGGGGACAAACAGTTCATTTCGTCCGTTCTTATGGACCATTGTGTTCTTACATTAGCTGATGAGAGTGGAAGCCGAAGACCACGTATTGGAGGAAAATTCTATGTCGGTTAATTTTATGAAAGAAAGATCGACATATTTGCCGTCTGCAGGATTGGCTCAGTCTATCATTAGGCAATAGTGCACCTATGTTTGATACCAACATGGACCCTGCAGCAGCGAATGATAATGCTCGGCGTGTACACTTGAGGGCCAACATGATTATAACTAAATGTGATAAGTGCAGTGCTCAGCTGAGCGTCTGCTTCTCCCAGCACCACAAACACATTATACACAATAACGCCTGCCTGTATAACATTATTACATTTGTTTCACAACGAAATAAAGAAAAATCATATCAATAGGACATCATTTGACATTTCAAATTAAGGACTTTTCATATTTGCACAAATATATCAAGAATCAAAATGATATGGGAAAAAAGACTCCGTTTCCGAATGGAGTTTTGTGATAGACTTCTCAATGAGCGAGTACGGGTATCATCCATTTGCAACATGTTATATCAATGTCATTTATCATGAGTTTAAGTTAATGAATGTAAGCAGTTCATTCAGTTCTGTATTATAGGTCACAGGGGCAGGCATGCACGTGCGCTGGGTGGTGCAGCTAATGTTAGATGGTCAGGGGGCGAGGTGTGCGGGAAGGTCAGAGAGCAACGTGTCCCTCCTTTACTTCTGTTAGAAATGATATTTGCCAGCACCACCACCCTCCCTTACTGCAAATAACCAACGTGGCTGAAAAATATACGAGCTAGACATGTTCAGGGGGTTGTTACTAACGTCAGCAATGAAATTATCATCAGGGCCCAAAGGTTTCCCAACTGGGTGTTGTTAATAAAGTCAGGAACGAAATTATTAATACATTGAGACCTCAAGTACCCGGTCTTCAATAACATGGCATCCTCGATCATCCGGCTGCTCTTGTCAGAGACAGTTCTGTACATAAGCATATCAATATGCCTGAATAATCCAGATGATTCAAGATCCGGCCGTATTCTGCCTGAAACGGGGTGGTCAGTTTATTGACGTCTAAGTGTAGTGTCCAAATGTTCCTAAGTGTAATTCATGTGATGGTAACATCTAGGGATGGCACATACGCTTCTTTTTTTATTTTGGAAAACGTATTTCCACTTTCCATGGCCCATGAGCGGTTTTTTTCTCATTTTGAAATAGGTGACACAATGCCTATTCCTGAGTTGGTGGGGCCCACCAGCGCAATTTATTTCAATTCTGATATAAGTCCTTACATTGGTCCAGTATGGTAGTTTATAATGTTCCGGTGTCAGATAGGGAGCTCCTGCTACTTGCTTCATGCCTATTCCCTTTTTAGTGGATTCTTTATGGGGTTGAGGCCTGAGAAGCACCAAGACCATTAACTCTGGTGACGCCAATGTCAGCTTTGCTTTCATTGGGGCTCCGTTGCTGTATGTGAGTGGTGTATGTATATATGCAATTTACAGCCAATGGACTTGCGCGTCACTTACAAATGGTGTAATCAGTACTATTAAGTCACCCTACTTCGCCCCACCCCAGGGTGCGATGCTCCCCTAAAATAAACATCTCATTTACACAAATTACTTCCTATCCTGAAACCCTCCTATATCTAGGAAAGTGAAGGAGGGCTACATCCCAACAACGATCAAGTCGTTATCAGAGCAATTCAAACAATCTTTTCCATCTCCATAATGGGTGTAATAATTGAGAAATACGACAGGTGGTGTCTCCGGCACACCCGGGTAAGGCCGTGTTTGTGGGAAGGGCATTAGTAAAGGAGTTGTAGTTACTTACGGAGTAGAAGATGTCAGAAAAGGGCTTAAGTCCAAGCTGTAGTGTTTGTGATGAACGAGTGGTCACTGGCAGTTACCGTGCTGGATGCGGAACCACCGAAGGCCAGAGGACCAACTCGAGGAGGCGCTAGCGGGCCACGGGAAGTCACCACCGCGCATGCGTAGAGACGCTCGCACATGCGCAGACCACTTCCCGATGATCGGCCTGCCCCCTGGCGGCCGTTTCATAGAACGTGGTGGCACCCGGTCAGTTATTTCGGGCTGCAGATTAGTCCTCCCCTGCCTCATTCCCCGGGAGGCTGCAGCCTGTGTGCAGCATTTGTGAGGTGGAGGCCAAGCCTGCAGGAAGGTGGTGTAGTGGTGGTGCGTGGTGGTTCTGGAGATGTACGAGGTTTGATATCTAAATGCTCCTTGCCTCTGGTACATCTGTTCTTCATTGGGAGATTACCTGGACGTTATCCAGACCTGATGGCAACACTTGGAGCACGTCGTATTGCAAATTAGCATGCCAAATAAATCTAGTCTGTTTTTTTCTGCGAACCCGACAACATTGGATTTGTCTAGTACATCGGCTGGTACATATGTTTAGGAATTTAAAGTAGAAGAGCAAGAATCAGCCGTCTGTAACAGGCGTGATGTCGCTTTTTGTATTGTTGTCTTTGTTGTTGTTTTCGACATGTTTCTTGCAGGTCGGTATGTCCAAAACTATAGAAGCGCTCTTCTGAATTATTACTTAAAACACCATGAGCAGAAGAACCACAATATGTACACGTCCAAACGCACAGAGGCCATTTTCTATTTAAGATGACAATAAAGATGGCTATAACGCATAGCCCCTAGACAGATATATAATATATCATGATCATGACCCGTCATAAACATCGTTCCGGGGTAGAACGGTGCTAATCCCCCTCCCTTCTCTTCACCCCTACAACGTTATAATTAGATACTCCTGTTGAGAGACATGCATCATGTATGTGGCCACCTGCAGTTACCATGGATACCAGGTGTCTTGGGACTCATCCCCATGATCTTGCAATTCCTGAGAACTACATGTGCTGTGGTCAGCCCAGCATGAAGCTTAAGTGGACAGAGCTGCTAGGTGAGTCATCCCTCTGATCCATGAGAGGCATCTTAAACATGACGCCTTATTATACTCAGCGTAGTGTATTAGGCCATGTGGTGTCCCAACATCAGATGAATTTCTATTAAGTTCCTCTTTGGATAGGTACACTGCAGAGCATGCTATTACATTGCACGATAGGACGGTTAATTAAATGGCTTCTTTTTAATTGCAAATCGCTATTTGGACCATACATTTGATCATATAAAATTTGGCAGCAGGTTTCCAGATGTCTCATATGTTTAGGGTCTGGTGTAGCTAGTTATTATATAGAACAAACTAAATCCATCTCTGCACAGTTCAAATTTTACTTTATATACAATAGTCCATATTGCAACATGAAACTTTGGAATATTAATCACAAGGACCTATACATGTGAAAACCTAAAGGTTATTGGGGTCGTTTGAAGTTGATGTTTGAAGAGTCAACAGACCACCCGAGTTTAAAACACCTGCGAACTTTGGCAGCGCGGAGAATATATAATGTTTTCACCGGGAGGCCCACAGTCCTAACCAACTCCTGTGGGGCAAAAACCCAAATGCCATCGGTCCACTGCTGTGCGGGAGCTGGGTGAAATAGTGTAGACCTTCTATTTATCTTGGGTTATTCGAATAAACGATAACTATGTTGAAATGCCATTTGGCGTTCAAAAGTCAGTCTTGTTAATAGACACATTTTTAAAATACGGATATCCTAATGGAACCATCATTAATGTCCTCCATTTCATGAATCATTATTGCAAAATCATTCACAAATATTAACCAATACATTATATAGAGTATAGGCACTGTATATATATATATTGTAACCCCCACTTACAGTGGCAGAGTATGATGTCTCCAACCAGGCCTACAGACCTCATCGGTGATAACTTTCATAAAGGCATGGGTTCTCAGTGGATGTTCTTAGCCCCGGTTCACCTTCTCCCCAATCAAACCATCAAATGAATTACTAGAAAAAGAAAAAGCAGTAACATATTAAACATATGTTTATCTACCAGGAAATCAGCGGTGCCCTCTGCCGGTGCCAAGAACAGATAGCCAGGTCGGCGAAGGCTGCTTACCTGACAGGCCTGATGTGACCTTTGACCCCAGATTCACCTTTAGCCTCTGGGTATGGCAGATACCCACAGGTAGGCATTGGGAACCGGGTGGTCGGCTGGTGATTGGTGGCGCGTTTAACACCTGGTGGCACTGAAATGAACTGCTGCTCTTATGGCAGGCAGAACCACATTCCCTGGAAGGTGTTTCACAAAGGTTGAAATAGACCAATCCTTATCAAAGTGTTTCTTACAGGACACCAGTCATAAAGTTATATTTAACCATTCTTTGACAGGACTAGTGATCAGTCGTACGTGGGGTGTAAAGCAAGTGTTTTGAATGGACTTACAAGTGACATCTATACAAGTGTGAGGGTTCGTGGTTATTCTAGTTTAAGGAACAATGAGAACGGCAGTTTCCAGGTACGAGAATAACAGACTTCTTATTACAAAAGCGAATCACGTTCCAAACAGGGGAACACTCTGTGTGAAATCAGTACACAGATGTAATCAGGTTTCTATACGAATATAGGAAACAGTCGGTATAATATCAATATACAACGTTGTCCGCACAGTTGGACATGGTGAATCTATCGTCAGTCGGGCCTGCACGGACTGCCCTCCAGGTAAACACACAGGTCTTATATAACCACCGGTCCTTTGATCACGTGGTCAGGTGGGAGGATCGGCAACCCACCTGAGAGCGGCACACGGTAACCTGGAGAGGACCCTAGTCCTCTCCCGGGAACTGTGTGCTAGCTCCAGGTAGAGAAGCCGAGTAAACAGTAGACGTTACCCGGAAATACCTTGTATGAGATTAATATGTAATATCATGCCCCTACACAAATGATGACTGCCCGGTAAACATAACTACGTAGATCAGATGTAATTCTACGTTGAATTTTGGTCTGAACTACGTAGTTTTAGAAGGTTTATGAACGTCAAAACGTTAAAGTTTATTTACCACTCTCAAACCTGCAGGTCTGATTTACGAAGCACAGACGTAAATGTTCAACTGGGGTCTAAACACATTACATATAATTCTGGGATTGAGACAAAGACTAGTATGATATTGCAGACAATATTCATACAAAACAACTCCTATAATTTTCTATCTCATTTCATTCTATATAGAATACTCTTGTAGTTCAACTGAACAGCCTGACAGTATAATGAATATGTCCGCCTGTATTTTCCCTTCGCTGAAGTGCATGTGTTAAATACCATATGTAATGTTTTGGGCTTTCTCTTTCCTAAAATACGTCTTCTATTGTGATTGCGGGAAATGATTCGTTCCTGTTGAGTTTTGATCAATCCATAATTGGTTAGGTAATATATTTATTTTTGCGATGTTCTTTTTCCAAAATGGCAAGTACAGGTATGCAATATTATACTATCATCTTTAGTGCTTCCCCTTTAGCAAATAAGTGAGATTTTTGCATCACTGCAAATACATTTTAGGTCTACTTCCTCTTAATTCGACTAATTAAAGATTGATCTGGAGTCTATATGAGTAATAGTTTTATAATTGTAGTCGGACAAATATTGCAGGTTTTTCAAAGGGGTCAATCTAGTATGTGGTGCATAATCCCATTCTTAGGATTTACAAGTGATACATGCACCACAGAATAGGTTCATCCTCTTGAAACATTTGCTATTTTGCCCATATTACGATTCAAAACCATCGCTCATGTACACTATAGATCAATCCTTATATTGTTATAATATACCTTGTGAAACACCTTCCTGGCCTAGCTCCCTAGCTCCCATAATCTCTTCAAAAAGACAGCGGATCACCCTCAAAACTGACCTAATCCATACTCGTAACATAACTGCATTTATGATTATTCACATATTTAATATATCAACTATTTTAGATTGCAAAGATTGCCATGTAAAAATGGTCGAAATTGAAGATCATCCTGGGAACTATGTTTCATGTAGGGATTGTTATGCGGATATGAGAGCAGAAAGTAGTACCGCTTTCCGCCCTCCTTCTATAGAAGCGTTCCTCTAGGCTGATCCTTTGGACAGTCTTATATTAGACGGTGCTGGCAGAACCCACAAACTACTAGAGTGACACTGACTGTTGTAAAACGGGGCGACCAAAAACTTAGTGTCGCTCAGACCATAAGAGAACAGCTGAGGCTCCACTAGGCTAATCGATTTTGTTCTGAAATCGGTGCTATTCACACAAATCTGGTGTCAAACATTCACTGTAATAATACTGGTTGTTTCAATGAAACCGTACTTGCTATGGTGAAAGTCCAGCACCCAGTTGTGCCAGACTGTCATTTGTAATACAACACCTAAAGATTAAGTATATAACGGCGTTTTGTGTTATTCAGCTCATTTAACCCAGTGTGATTAAGTTCATCTATCCCCTACATCTAGTTCCATGCTCAATATGGTTCCATGCTCAATATGGTACCATCTCCAATCAGATATGTCATCTCCGTGTCAGGACTTCAGACCCAATAAATAGCAATTAGTCCAGATGAGCCTCATAGATTGCCTCATGACACATTGCGATGGCAATGCATCCTTCTGGCTATGTGGATAATCAGATGTATAGTTCACATCACCACAAAAAGATGTATATAGCATCTGAACATCATTACTGTGTCACAGAAAGGTTGATGACCTCATTGGCAACCATATTCTCTCAACCCCATATTTGGCATTGCATATTGATACTGTGGTAAATTCAGTAACTTAAAATTACTAAAATGTTAACACGTGTAGATGTCTGTAGTTTAGAATCCCTAAGAGAGTCTCCGCATGAACCAGAGTGCCGCCTGGTGTGATAGAACTAGACAACTATTAAGATGTAGCTGCACTGTAAATAGACGAACCACGTTTCACTGTAATGGATTAAGGCTATTCAAAGTAAAATGGATAATCTTACATTGCCCCATCATAATCATATCTACGATGATCCATCATAAAGTTTTACATTGTTTCTCTGTATATTTTACTGAATATTTTTTCAGTGCAGGGTAATCAGGCTATGTGCTAACAGGTCCACGTAGAAGTAATAATATTCCTCTGTGTTTCTACATAGTATATAATACATAAAATCAGTCATCCACAATGTTTATTGGCCTTATTCTTAGCTATAGCCTGGCTAAACCATCCATCACACACGATGTATCAAAATAATGGATAGGGTTGACCAGGAACATCTAGACTATTAAGACACTTCTATATACAGGTGGTGTAATCTTGCCCTATTTTGGGCCTGAAATCGACCTTTGAAAGCATCACTTCTTTTAAATGCCATTTCCCACCATAAAACCACATACACTGTTCTATCCAGAAGGTATTTTGGAAAACTTGTGATTCTTTTTATTTTTTATTTTTTCAATTATTTCTTTTACAATTTTAGCAGTTTTTGTTGCGTTTGTAATATAACCCAAATAGCAGGCAGAACCCCCTTCAATGCAGACCAGAATACGCCCTTTACTTCCACATGACCTACAGGATGTATACAGTGGGTGTCGCCAGCAATACACCATGGTGTAAACCAAACCAATATTGTGTGGCCGCCCATCGTTCTGGGTATCCTAAACGCCCATAAAGTGTTCTGCTTGTCTTGTCTCAGGAGAGGGCACGGTGGTGGCGTCCCCTTGTGTTGGTGATGAAAAATCACCGTAGCGCCACATGTGGAATGAGCATGTACTGGAGCTGCTGCTTTGCTATCACCTCACGATTCAATATGTTTATATATATATATATATATATATATATATATATATATATATATATATATATATATATATATATATATATCGCTCTTCTTTCCCTTTACCAATTATTGTGTATGCAAAATTATTAATCTGCTATTCCGCATTAGCGAGATACAGTGGCTCCACCTTTTGGACCACTGGTCACAATCATAACCCTTTGCTATGCAAGAACCAGCTCAGCCAAATCTCGTGGCCGAGATTAGGGTACAAGCAGGGTGCAGGTATTGTGAATAGCTTGTAACTGGACAATACTCATATCACCTTGTCCAGGATAGGGTAGTGGTTGGCACTGTGGACTCATAATGCTGGCAGCCCAAGTTCAAATCCCTATATATTTCTAAATTTTCTTTAGTATTATGAATAATGTATTCTGTTTCCAAAATAGCTTTACTTATAAATTTGATTACCATGTATCGCCTGGAAGAGAATTGAACTCAGGTACTCTGCATCATGAGTCCACAGTGCTAACCACTACCCTATCCAGGACTAGGTGATATGAGTATTGTCAAGTTACAAGCTATTCACAATACCTGCACCTTGCTTGTACCCTAATCTCGGCCACGAGATTTGGCTAAGCTGGTTGCTGTGGGTACTGGGAATAGGCCTAGTACCAGTGGGAATGGCGCTGACCACTGATCATCTCGCTAAGGCCCTATTCACAGTATTGTTATTCTGTGTGATGTGATGACTCAATACCCCGGGGTCAATACCCTCCTCCTTCCACGCAGAAACTACGCCTTCAGACGGGATGTTGCTATGGATGGAATGTGAATGTGAACAAAAACGTTCTTTTTAGGTTATGGGATGGAGTAACATTAGAATTAACATTTCTGATGTTTGGGATGTGATATAAACATGATTTACTAGAGAACGGTGTCTCACTTTTTGGATATTCCTATAAGGCCAAAATAAAAGGTTTGTTTCAGGTAACATGGGAGGAAAATGTAGGGTCAACTTTTTGAAGACCCGAAAATTGGCCAAAAAAGGGTAAAAATGCGAAATGTTCTTCAAAATTGCATAAAAACGTAGGGTCGGCCCTGTTTTGATAGGGTCGGTCGGGTGACCTGAAACAAACCTCTTTTTTTGGCCTTATCAAGGTTTGCAGAGCTCCTCAACGTAAGGAAAATTGGGGGGAAATCAATGAAATGAAAAATTTACAAAGTTTCCCTCATTTTCTTACTTTGAACACCTCTGCAGGAATATAAAAACAAATGAGACACTGTTCTCTAGTTAATCATGTCTATAATACATTCCATTTTTCAGAAATGTTAATTCTTAGGCCAAAAAAAAAGGTGTGTTTCAGGCAACCCGACCCTAGTTTCAAAAAAAGGCCGACCCTAGCATATTTTTCTGATTTTGGAGAATTCTGATTTTGGAAATTTTAGCAATTTTTTGGTCAGGAAAAACAGATCACATGCCTAATTAACTGTCCAGCCTCAGGAAATTGCTTATTAACAAAAACGTCCAATAATTTCATGATATTCCTAGTTATAGTAAGAATCGGTGAGTCGTCATTATTTTCATCCATTGAAAAGTCAAAGGCAGCATTATTCAAGTGCATTGTACGTCGGTCATCAAGCTTATTTACACTACACTTTTTGAGGCATGGCTCAACATGGAATTCTTCCTTGTTATAAGTAGTTTTCAGGCCTCTATTAAAAGCATATTGTAAATTTTCCAAAATGTTTACATCAGTTACACAATATAAAGTATCACCATAGTCAATGGTGGGTAATATCATTGACGTTAGCACCTTTGCACTTGATTTTTCTGACATTTTACGCCTAATTCTTCTTAGCAATCTCACCTTGTAATTGACGTTGCGGACTAAGCCTTTTGTATGAGCCTTAAAATTAAGATTGGTATCTAAAGTGATACCTAGATATCTGTATGTATGTGCTCTAGTTAAGACAGCATCATCCAGTTTTAGGGAGACTTTGTGCATGGTTTTAAGGTTGGCATCTGTAGGGTAGGTTCACCCTAAGTCAAACTCATACCTTGAGTCAACCACTTTTGACATGAAATTACAAGTTTAGTATGCATCTGGTGACAATAAACTCCCACTGATTTAAGAGTTAAAGTGTTTTCCAAAAATATACTGCACATTGCAGTTGCATCATCACTCTTTTTCATATTGTAAAATCAGTCAGAAGTACCCCTGTTTGACCTGTTTTGACAAACAGAAAATGAAAATCTCTCCACTGTTCATACTCTTTGGTAGTTGATTTGAAGTATCTGTTCCTTTCATACACGGTGTCGATTGGTTTTGTGAGCTGGATATGTATCTAAATTACACAACTCATGACTTTATTGAGCAAAATTATTTTCGTAAATCATTTTTAGGACTGATTTCATAAGGTATACCCATTTCACCTTAAGTCAGCCATGAATTCACCCTAAGTCAGCCACCTCATACCCTAAGTCAACCATGGGGTTTTCTTCTCTGGAATCCCCCCTGGAATTCTCTCACCCTGAATTTCTGTCTAAGACCTCTCCCCCTACCCTTGTGAATCCCTCCTTCTCCGGGAATACCCTATTCTACTACAGGGTTAAAGATAGTAGGCCTACTTGTGTAGTGTATACAAGGCAAGGGTGAAACACAAAAAGAGGGGGGGCAAGGGGTTGAGGGGGCAGAGCCCCCCGATATATTCAATAGAACTCCATACTGCCTGTCTATAATGTTATATTTAGTCCTCATTGCTCATACAAATAATATTTACTTGTATTGATAGCTCATAATGCAGTTGTATTTCCCTACGGTACAGTACTGACTTTGTCTTGATTATTTCATATTCAATAAATTGTTTTCTTCTCTATTGTTAGTTGTAACAATATTAATATATGATGCATGCATTCATCCATTGATGAAAATCAGAAGATTACTGGTTTATGCCACATATTTCTGGTGGTTGTAATATGGCTGACTCAAGGTGCATTTTGGCTGACTTAGGGTGAAAAAGGGCAATTCTGAATACTCTGATAAATCATGGAATTAAATACTGTAAACTGATATATGGCATTGTAAGACATCGTGAATTTTACTCTCCAGAGCAATACCTAAAGTTTGGTTCAATTCTGAAGGATATGCACAAAAAACTCTAGGAGCAGTTAGACCTGAAAGGTAGCTCATGAAAAAACATGGATCAGACCGGTTGAAAGTGGTGAACCTACCCTACCCATATGCATGACCTTGGTCTTCTTAGCATTCAATGACAGCTTATTAGCTTTACACCAGGTATTAACCACTTTTAGCTCATTGTTGAGTGTGTTTTCCACATTTACAGATAAATTATTACTAGAGTGATACAATACGGTGTCATCAGCATAATGGGAGGGAGCCAGATATCCTGCCATTTACCTTTGTAGACTGTGTTCTATTGGTTAAGTAATTTTCTATTAATTTCCTAGAAGAAGGCCTAAATCCAATTTTTCCCAATTTATTTATTAAGAGCAAATGGTTTATTGTATCAAAAGCCTTTTTAAAGTCCAAAAAGATCGCTGTAGTCCCATTATCATTATTAGATTCCCTATATATATGGTTTGTAAACTTTATGAGGCTATTAAGTGTTGATCTCCCTGGCCTGAATCCGTCTTGATTTTCAGACAGTATATTGTTAGTAGTTAAGTGAGTAAGAATTTGTTTATGTAGAATTTTTTCAATTATTTTGGAAGGCAATGGCAGGATAGAAATAGGCCTGAGGTTATTCACATCAGAGGAATCCCCTCCTTTTGGCAAAGGAGTCACCGTGGCTATTTTCCAGGTATCTGGAAAGGTGGCATTTCTTATCACTAAATTAAAAATAAAGGTGATGTGCCTGGGTAAGCCTAGCATTGCAGCTTTGAGCACCGCAGTCTTCACAAGTGGAATACCAGAAGGTTTTTTACTCTTAATGTTTTTAACTAATTTGATCACAGTAGCCTCATCTGTCTCATGAAAGACAAAGGAGGGTTCATATACAGGAGGATGGAAGGTCCAGGGTTCTTTTAGGTCTTTAGCTAATTTGGGACCTATATTCACAAAATACTCATTGATATAGTCAGCTGTGTCCTCAGTATTAATGAGATTAATGAGAACATGAGATATGGTCAGAATTAGTTATGATAAGATCTATGACTGAGTCATTACCATTTCTATTTGGGCTATATCTAGTGATGTCCTTAATTAATTGGCGAGCCCCCAGCCCGGCTAGTATATTATTTAATTTGTCTTGTTCTGGGTTCCATTTTAAATAGTCTATATTAAAGTCCCCTAGTAAGAATATTTCACTATACTTATCAGAATCTATTAGATTAAAAGAGTTTTTTATTGTATCTAATGCCTTGACCGCATCTCCCTTGGGGGGCAGGTATACATTTGCTATGACTATCCTTCTCATGTTGACTTTTGAAATGACAGTCCACATGATTTCAATGTCCTTATTGCTAACATTATGTACAAAAAGCTCGCTACTTGAGGTTAGGCCATCCTTAGTATATGTAGATGTAGATGTAACGATGGCGCTAACTAGGTAGGACGCGTAGCACTGCTGGCTGCAGCTTATTGAGATAATTAACTGAGTTAATATAGTTTTGCAAAGGAATTCTCGCGACAAAGTTTTGGAGGAATATACGTGTAACCAGTTGTGAAGATTTTAGAAGAAAATCTTCAAGATTAAGAAAGTTACAGCAAATTACAGTTTACCGTGCCGAAGATTTGAAAAGTGACGGTTGATGAGCGATGATATAAGGATCGGCCCATACCTATAACGTGACGAGCAATTGGAGCTGCTCAATTTGAAAAGTGAACGACTTTTAAAGACTTTTAAGGAGTCCTACTTACCTACTTCAACCTTATTCTATATTATATCATAATGCCTACTAATACTAGAGTAGAGCAGAGAATGGAGGAGTTCTTTGACGAGCTCAAAAAGGTAAGAGAATCGGTTGAGTTGCTCGCCGTGCTGCAAACTAGAGTGACCGCTGTTGAGACAATTCTACACTTCCTAAAAGAAAAGGTTCTCGAAATAGAGGTGGCAACTCAAAGTCACAGTGAAAGACTAGATGTACAGGAGAAGATAATTGAAAGCAACAAGGTTGTGGGGGAGGATACCGTGTCAAGAGTAGATAATATTGAGAGAGGGATGAAGGATCTTGTCAATCGTTCTGACTTTAATGAAGCTGTGCAAGCTGCTGTGCAAGTAGCTGTGCAAGGAGCGGTACAAGTCGCTGTCGAGGATGCCATGAAGAAAAAAGAAGATCTAGGCCTACTTTCTAAGAAAGCTGAGTCAATTCAGGATAAGAGGAAATTCAATCTACTTCTTTTAAATGTGCCTGAACGCAAGAGGGAGATCCTGATGAGAGACGTGTGTGCTATTCTGATCCCTTTGAAGAGGAACTTTTCAAATGATATAGTGCACGTAAAGAGGCTGGGTATTTTCTCAGGGGTGGATAGCCCTAGGCCTATCCTCATCGAATTTCAGTCAACTCGTGTAAGGGACTTTGTTCTCCATAAGAGGTTCCAAATAAGAGATACAAACGACAAGAGATGTCAGAAGTTCACCATAGTAGAGGATGTTGACGAGGAGACGAAGAAAATTAGAGAGAAAGTGAGGGGTATTGTTCATCTTGGAGAGCAGCTCAAGATGGATGTCAGGCAAGCTGGAGACTTTGTTCTAGTAAAGGGCAAGCCCTACAATGGAAGAAATGAGTTGCATTTGCTTCCTGAGCACAGATCTGTGGTGATCCCTCTAAGGGTAATGCTATCATGAAGGAGACAGACCCGAGAAAAAGCAAGAGGCTTGGAAAGGACATCAAAAGTTCTGAGCCATGGATGGCGCAGCGTAAGACAATTTTGAAAGAAATCAACCAAGTTAAGTTTGGTGAAGAAGACATGAAAAAACTCCTATTAGGTACAGGGATCAAGCCCATCTGGGAGTGTTCAGGAGACTCTTATTGGGGATTGGGAGTGCATTTAATGGCAAAAGACTCCGTCAGTGGGAAATGGTATGGTCAGAATGTGTTTGGGCAAATGCTCATGGAAATTAGAAGGGAAATCAGGGCTGTGCAAGTTTGAAATGTTGTTGTGATGACCGAAGCGTTTTTCTTTATGATATAATTTTTTCCTATTTTCCTGCTTCTAACATAACATACCTATGAGTGTTTACTTGAATCCTACTTAATTTGTATATCACAAGTAGCGTACTTGCTTAGCAATTAATTAATTAGTTTGCGCCGGTAAAGTTTGTGTATCGAGAAAGAGCCTGGAGCGGGGGCGGTAAATGAATGTAGTGACGTCATCAAGCGTCTAGTAGCTAAGTAACCGCGCGGGAGCCTTAGCGTCGCATAGCTGCGGTCTCCATGGTAACGGTGTAAACAAGATGGCGGCGCCCACGACTTGCCGAACTGTTCTTCGCTTGCGGTTTATATAGTATGTATTTGCTAATTTAACTAACTTATAATGGTATTATGTAATAATGTATTATCCTAAGCGATGTATGAACATTTGGGGCACATAGTGATGTATTTGTGTCGTTGTTGAAGGTGAGATGCCCTTTTTATGAGGAAAACTCGCGCAAGAAAACCTGATCGGTCATCACTATGAATGTATTTGGTTGGGGGTTCATGTCAAGTGGAGACTTGATAACGTTGGAATACTTATTGTCATTGTAGTTGCTCTGAGAGCTGTATATATATTTGTGAGGTAGTTAACTTTGTCGCGGTTAATTATCCACATGTGAAGTCACTTATTTTAATTAATTTGGTAATGAAATATTGTTCTGTGATAGACAGAAAAATAATCAAATTGGATAAATGAACAAAAACTCAGTGTTTTAATTAGTTAAATAATTTGATAATTATTTTATTAATTAAAATGTATTATTATCTCTTGATGTAGTCAGTCAGTTATAGTTTCATTATTGTGCAAAATATTAACAATGATATCCCCCCTCCCCCCCCCCCTCATCAAATCTCATCATACAACATGCCAAAAGGTTTACAAATGGTGTTCTGGAACACGCAAAGTGTAAAATCTAAAGAGGAAAATGTGAAAGAATATTTGTCAAGTCTTACTGCAGATGTAATAAGTATTTCAGAGACTTGGCTCAAAGAGCATATGGGTGATGAATTTTTTACGATACCCGGTTATATTGTACACAGGTTGGATAGAGATATTATCAATGAAAATGGTAATGTGAAAAGAGGTGGCGGCCTATGTATGGCTGTCAAAAATGGTCTTACTCATGAAATTTTATTAGGTGATGATGTCAACTTCATAAATGAACATTGTGAGTTAATGGTTGCCAAAATAAGTTTGCCTTATACAAGGAAAATTTATGTGGTCAATGTTTATAGGCCTCCATCTGGGGATATAAATGAATTCTCAAAGTTGGTCACTAAAGCACTGAAAAAAATTTCCGTGGGCAAAAGGGATAAAGATATTTTCTTAGGCGGTGATGTGAACATCAATTATGCTGTGAGTTCACCTGAAAAAAATAAGCTTATATTATTGGAGGTTGCTAATGGTTTTAAGCAATATATTCATAAGCCTACACGGCCATTATACAGCGACAAGGTCATAGATTTGATTTTTTCTAACTCAAATGATGTATTCCAATCTGGCCTCCTATATGCTAATGTTAGTGACCATGTACCAGTCTTTGTGGTAAGGAAAAAACTAAAGTGAAGAGTAACTCAATTGAATTCCTAGGAAGATCATATAAGAATTATAGTAGAGAGGATATGCTGCTCTGTCTAAGGGAGTTAGACTGGGATGACTTCTTTGCTTGTAATGATCCGGATGAAGCTTGGGAAATATTATTTGGGCGACTTTTGGAATATTTAAACAGAAAATGTCCATTAAAAAATAGAAAATTTAGAAAGCAGAAAGCTAAATGGGTAACTGATGAGTTACTAAGGCTCATTAGAGATAGAGACATAGCTTTAGAAAAAGCTGTTCAAACGGGCAAAATAGAAGATGTAATTGTGGCTAAAGCACTGAAAAACAGGTCAAATGTGAAATCAAAGCAGGCAAAACGGGATTACATTAAAAATTTGATAATAGAAAATTGTAATGACCCAAAGAAGTTCTGGGCAGCCATTAAGGAAATGTTGCCTGGGGGGTTGAAAGGGGGTATTTTTAACCTTAAGAATGATTTGGGAGAGGAGATCAGTCAAGAAAATGCAGCTGATCATATTAATGATTTTTTTGCAAATGTAGGAAAAAATTTAGCAGCCAAAATAGATCCGGTAAGGGATTACCAAGCACCTGTTATTGAGGAGCCAGATGATGTTTTGTCTTTTACTGATGTTTCCTTAGATGATCTTGTAAAGGAATTGTCACTAATTAATGAAAAAAAATCCTCTGGTTTTGAGCATCTTTCTGCTAAAGTATTGAAAGATTTCCTAACTGGAAGAAAGGAAGAATTTCTTTTCATTCTAAATCTGTCCATTGCGAGTGGCATTTTTCCCAAAAAGTGGAAAGAAGCCAAAATATCTCCAATACCAAAAGTTAAGAATCCTGGGGATGTTTCTGATTTGAGGCCAATCTCCTTATTGCCTATAACAGGTAAAATTTTGGAGAAGTTTATTCATAGGCAGACTAACTGTTTTCTTGAGGCTAATATGCTACTAAACCCCAAACAAAGTGGTTTTAGAAAAAACCGGAGTACTCAAGATGCAGTTTTGGATCTAAATAATATAATTTTTGAGTCTCTAAATGACGGTAAATACACTGGTGCAATTTATATAGATTATAAAAAGGCTTTTGATACCATTAGTCATGTAAATCTACTAGCTAAGTTGCCTAAATATGGTTTCAGTATGAATGTCATTACTTGGTTTAAAAGTTATTTATGCGATAGAAAGCAAAAAACATATGCTAATGGTGTATACTCTAATTGGGAGAATATGTCATTTGGTGTCCCTCAAGGTTCTATCCTAGGGCCTATCCTATTTATATTGTATGTAAATGACCTTTCTAAATTAAATTTAACATGTAATTGTTTGCAATATGCTGATGACACAGTACTCTTTTGTTCTGGTCATGATTTGGATCAGATTTCGAATTCTCTGCAACATGATTTAGATGTATTAATTGCCTGGTGTGATGAGAATCAGTTAACAATTAATGCTAAGAAAACTAAAACTATGTTGTACACTTATGAAGAAGATGTAACGCTACCTTCCATTTATGTAAAGGGTACTGAGCTTGAGAATGTGAGCAAATGTAAGTATTTAGGAATTATAATGGAAAATAATTTAAGTTTTAAATCACAATTTTTAAAAACTGTCAGCTCAGTCAATCAGAAAACTTGGATAATACGGTACTTTAGAGAGCATATGGATGAGGATACCTCTGTATTATTGTTCAAAACAATGTTGTTACCTTATATTGATAATAGTAGTATATTTCTGTCAGGTATAAATTTTCATGACCAAAATAAACTGCAGATTCTACAAAATATAGGCATAAGAATCTGTCTTAAGATTAAAGATCCTATGTCAAAATCTGTGAAGGATATTCATATGCAGGTAAAAGTCTTACCAACTGATCTGAGAAGGCAATATTTACAAAGTATTTTATGTTACGGATCCATCCAATATGTGTTATACAGGATTGGCTGGGGTATTGACGGAAGAACTCCCCAGGTGGCCCCACTCTCACCTCCTACCTGGGTCACCTGGCCACCTACCCCAGCCAGTGCCTCATGTCCACCTGGGTGCCAGGACAGACTCAGTTTTTTTTGGAATTGCATTTTAATCATGGTTCAATGCCAGAACTGTGGCCATGGTTTCCATGGGAATTACAAGAACTGTCCTGGATGTGGTCAACCCGCTCCTGAGCATAAGGCTAGTACACAGGAGGAGGCACAGGACACTTTACCTGGAGACACCTCAGGCCAGGTCATGGACACCGGTGGCCATGGTGGTGAGGTGGGGGGAGGGGGTGACCGACAACAACAGTCCAGCCTGTCACCCACCCCTCCTACTCAGAGAGAGCCTGAAGAGGTCCTGGAGGACAGGATCACAGCAGCCAAGGAGAGGAACGACCTATTACGGCGGAAGAGAGACCTAATTCAGCTGAATAGACGGTTAGCGGACATAGAGCTGGACAACGCGGCCCTGGAGGAGGAGTACAGGCAGTCTATGCGGTCTATTTACTTCTCACAGCAGTCGGCCATTGCTCAACGTCAACAAGGAATGTCCGCGTTCGGAAACACCCAAACATCCCCTCACACCGCCCATACAGCCTCTCAATCCGCCTACACAGCCGCCCCGGGTGTGTCAGCGAACGCGGACGGCAGCAGCGTCCGCCTCGCGGACGCATTCGGAAACGCGGGCTCGGCCGCAGTCAGCGGCAGTGATCCGCGGGCAGGAGCAGGACGGAATGTGGTGTCGGCGAACGCAGCCAGCGGCGGACTGCGCCTCCCTCCGCTGGTTTCCGGCGGAACAGGCGCCGAACACGCGGATCAGACAGGCCGCCGGGAACAATCTACAATCCAAGATGGCCTCCAAGCGCATGTAAACACCGCGGGCAGCCTGTCTGGAGATGAATTACAAAGTTTCCTGCTAAATTCTCAGCTTGTAGGAGGCTTTGGTACCCTCCAACAGATGGATTACACCCAGGGGGGAGGTCGTACACCCGCGCAGATGGCGGCAGCGGCCGGGATGATGGCAGGAGGCAGCCAGCAGGTGGGTGCCAGTGCACACACACAGCCCACAATGCAGCCTCAGCCCTCCCCTCAGCTGTTCTTCAGGGATGGGTCCCTTTACACAGGACCTACTCAGCAGCAGCAGCAATCCAGAGATACTTCTACCACCCTACAGGCCGGCCTGTTTAAGGCAGGCCTCACCCCTGCCCACATGGGCCTGCCGGGCAACTTCTCCAACTTCATGGACACCAGGAACAACCAAGGTTCAGGTGAAGGTGATTTGCTTTCTACTCTGTGTAGGATTGGGGAGGTGACTAGGAGAAAGAGGTCTAGTCACTGGCTCAGACCTGATTACCACATACCCACTGACAAGGTGTACTCTGACATGACATACAGGGAGTTACTGTTTGGTATGACATGTGTCCAAAAGAAGTTGATGTTTGCCAATCTACCTCAGTGGTCTGCTAAAGACTATGGGGATCATATGAGGTTTGTAGCCATGAAGGGCCTATCCAATTCATTCACTGCCCCAGCCCTAGCCAGGTATGAACATGACCTCACCTCCAAGGTTCTGTCAGGGGAAGTAGAAACCTTCTCTGCGGCAGATCATGAGGGGGTGTACACTCACCTAGGGGCTGAAAACCTCACAATTGTAGCAGAGCTGAGAGCAGAGATAGCCAGGATGAAGGGGGGCTCCAACAAGAACAGTGGCAGAAGGGGGGAGTCAGTCACCCCCGGTGCCCGGAGGATATATGTGCTTCCTTCAACTACACCCACTGTGGCTTCAACCCCTGTAACAGATCTCATGTGTGTGCTGTATGCAGGGGGGGCCACAAGGCCAAGAGTGGGTGTGTGAGCCAAGGCCAGCAGAACACGAGCCATGTAGGCCAGGGTCCATCATTCCCTCCTCCTCAGTTTGGTCAGCGGCCAACCTGATGGGATCCAGCTCCCATGCGTACTCCATCATCGTATTCACCAAATGTTGTTTGTAAGGTGCCCAACATGACCTGCACCAGCTCATTAGAGGATCTGATAGAAGGCTATTCCCATTATGCCCCCCTCTGGGACAGTAATTGTGACCACATACTAGAGGGTGTGAGATCTCAGATGAAGCCAGCTGGGTGGAGGTCAATGTTAAGCGGTGGACCTACAAACATGTACGGGGTGGACACTTGGGACTTCGACAGCCATTTTTTGCTTGATGGTATGCTACACGGCTTTAAATTGGTTGACCCTGATTCCCCAATTGACCCCTATTCTACTAAGAATTATGTTAAGTCAGACGCGCTGGACTTTATAGACAATTTAATTGAGGAGGAATTAGCGGCGGGCAAGCTGTCGGTAGTCTCAGACCCCCCTACCTGTATACATGCCATGGGAGCAGTTGACAAGAAGGGAGGGGGGTTCCGACCCATTACGGATGCAAGTAGACCCGAAGGCCGCTCTATAAACTCTTTCATGCAGGAGACCTTCCAACATTTTAGCTACTCCAGCATTGACGATGTAGTTAAGGTTCTAGAACCCGGTATGTACATGTCGGTCTCTGATGTCTCTAGCGCGTACCGCTCAACAATGATAAGGCCTAGTGATCGGGAGTACCAGGGCCTTGAATGGGAAGTGCACGGCAAGCCTACTTTCCTGGTGGACAACTTCCTGTCCTTTGGTACCAGAATGGCCGCTTTCCTGTTCAATCGGATTACGGACAGCATCACGCGCTACATGCGCTCACATGGTTACACATGCTTCAACTACTTAGATGACCTATTAGTCCTCGGCCGGTCGTTCTCAGAATGCCAGGCCAGTCAGCTGTTCCTCCACAGCACCCTGAGGTCACTAGGTTTCTACATTGCCTACAAGAAGGTGTTGTCTCCCTCCCAGGTCCAGGTGTATCTAGGCGTAGAGATAGACTCTTTAACTATGGAACTACGCCTGCCTAGGGACAAGCTAGCCAAACTTCACACCGAGCTGCTCTTCTTTGCTGGTCGCCGTAGGGCGACAAGGAAGCAGCTTCGACGCCTGTGTGGGGTTTTAGCCCACTGCTCAACCCTGGTCAGGGGGGCAGAACCTTCTCCCACAGAATTATAGCTATGTTGTCGGCATTCACAGGAGGTAAAAGGTACATCACCCTATCCACAGCCTTCTTTGAAGATCTAGACTGGTGGCAGCGGTTCGCCTCATGGTTTAACGGTAGTGCGAATATCATTGCAGCGACCCCCCAGGCGTGCGCGGACCTCTACATGGACGCGTCGGGCATGGGGTACGGTGTACACTACGGTACGGATTGGCTGTGTGCGGGGTGGTACTGTGACCTATCCATGAACATCGATTATCATAATCATTGCCTCCCCTGTCCTGATGTATTTGTGCCTGATAACATTAATGTCCAGGAGCTGTTCCCCATCCTAATGGCCATACAGAGATGGGGTCCCTCCTGGAGAGATAGGAAGGTCATCTGCTTTTCTGATAATACCCATGTGGTCAGTGCGCTTAATAAAGGGAAGAGCGCTAACAAGCACGCTATGACCTTCCTAAGACAACTTTTTTGGCTTTCTGTACTCTACAATTGTCAGCTGACAGCAGTTCACATTGCTGGCAAACTCAACGTCGTCGCTGATGCTCTATCTCGAGTGCTGTTACCCCCACATAACCTACCACTTTTCATCTGTTGCAGCGGGGAACAGCCTCGGGGTAGAGCTCGACGCCCGGGCGGCAGAGATCAGAGCACACGCGTGGAGTGTCGCGACATGGAAGACTAAGTGTAGTCAGTGGAAAAGATACATTAATTTCTGCGCGAAGACCGACTCACCTGTTCTCCCCACTACCCAGCGCGTGATGTGTCGGTACATTGTGTACTTGTCAGCTGACGTGAAATACGCCACTATTGATAACTATGTGAGTGCGGTGCTGAGTCTCAATTCGCACTATGGTTATGATGTTTCATCAATTCGTGGAAACTTTATATTCCGGAGTACCATGTCGGGGCTGAGGAGGATCCTTGGCGATCCAACCCCTATTCGGGTAACCCTTTCGGTGTCCCAACTGTTAGCCATGTTTGGCTTTGTAAATATTCATGGTGTTAATGACAGAGCTATGTGGGCCTGTGTAGCTGTGAGCTTCAGGACCCTACTTAGGAAAAGCAACCTTGTGCAAGGCTCTACGGCAAACCCAGGAACACACTGTCTCCGCCGCAGCGCTGTCAAGTTCACCCCTTGGGGAATGTTGGTCACCATATCCAGCTCCAAGACCATCCAATACGGTCAGCGTGTTCATCAAATTCCGGTGGCTACGGTCGATGGGTCACCGCTGTGTGCTGTGAGCCTCCTTAAGACCCACTTTCTGGACCTGCCTTCCTCGAACCCTGACTCGCCTGCCTTCTTGGTCAGACTTAGAGGCTCTGTAGCACCTCTACAGTACCCGAGGCTCCTGACCTTCCTTAAGAAACTCTTACGCCTCATTGGAGTGGACACGGAGCGAGCAAGTGTCCACTCGCTCAGGAGATCCGGGGCAGCGTTCATGCACCTGTGCGGTGTCCCACTTGAGGATATCCGGTTCACCGGGGACTGGGCGAGTCTCTCTGCCCTCATATACTTGACCAAGCCCCTAAGGACCCGGATTCTGACGGACTGTGCCATTGCGAAAGCAATTTCTTCCAGCTTCTAGGTTCCCTCTAACGGTTATTATAAAATAGACTTGGATAGACTTCTTGACTCGGTGGTTGCCGGTCTTTATTTACGGCCATCTCAGGCCCAACCGCAGTTATCCCCGTTTGTCCCTTCTATACTCATCTCCTCCTAGTCAATGGATCCATCCAATATGTGTTATACAGGATTGGCTGGGGTATTGACGGAAGAACTCCCCAGGTGGCCCCACTCTCACCTCCTACCTGGGTCACCTGGCCACCTACCCCAGCCAGTGCCTCATGTCCACCCACCTGGGTGCCAGGACAGACTCAGTTTTTTTTTTTCTCTAATATATACATTTACACTTTTCGTTATTACTTGTTAATAAATAGGCCGGTCTTTATTTACGACCATCTCAGGCCCAACCGCAGTTATCCCCGTTTGTCCCTTCTATACTCATCTCCTCCTAGTCAATAGACTAATTAAATTAAATTCACTTAATATGGTCACAAATAGACATACACGTGCTGCTGATGGTCCATTGATAAAAATGTATATTTCTCATACAGTAAGGGTGCAGAGATCACCTCCGGTTGATGCTTTTAACTCGTGGAACATGTTAAAGCCTGAGATAAGAAATGCCAACACGAGTTTATCCTTCAAAAATAAGCTGAAGACAAGTGTGTTTAAATATTTTGTGAATATTTGGAGATACGACCTCCAGTACACTAATCTCTAGACTGTATAAACTAGGCCTGAGAATTGAATTGTCAATTCTTTAATTTATTTTATTGTATTTAATTTTATCACCATGAAAGCCCTGCATTGAATATGCAACAGATGAACTTTTCGCTGGATTTATTCAGCTTGGTGGGCAATTAACTAATAATATAGTAAGTCTCTGTATTGTATTAGTATTTCTGGCTTTCATGTCATTTTATATCATGGGTTTATTTAAGTACTCATCTCATGTATGATAGTGTACTATCCAAACTTCAAGCTATACAACTGCGTTCATCCTGTGTCAGATTGTGGAACATTTTATACTCTGCTTATGATGTTGATATTCAATTTGATAATTTATTATATATCCTCAGAATTGTAATGCAGCTAATACTACTTGGTATCATTTCATCTTTCATTCTCCCCCCCCCCCCTCAAGTAAAATCACCATGTCAGATTTTCCTATAAGTCGACATTAACCGTAGAATTGAAATGGAGGTGCTGTAAACAAAATGCAAATTTAAAACTGTTATTTCATTATAAGTATCAACCTCTTCTGTGATCCAATTGAAACAAATGTAATCGTATGTACTTTTATATTTATTGAGATTCCAGAATAAACTCTTGTCAAATTGAATTGAAATTGAATTGAATTGATATGTTAATAGACCACCATGGTTTATATCTCCTGCATCGGGTATCTGCCTGTCCAGCCTCTGAAGTGAATAACCTTCTATGTGAACATGATTATCTGTCACGTCCCCATCAAGCCAAGTCTCTGAAAATGTTGCACAGTCTATATTGGAATCAGCGAAATAATCACGTATTGCTTCCATGTCATTAAAAATACTACGCACATTTAAATGAGTAAAATGAAGACCCTTAACCCCTTTCAGTCCTAAGTCAAAAGACATTGTAAAGTGAAAAGGAAGGACACACCCATCCCCTGACCCCTTATTATTGGGTGCCACTCACACCGTCCACCATCCATGTATTTTTTCCATATAATGGGACTAATGCATCTAGTGCTGCCCATGTGTTCTAAAAATATCCTCATCCTCAGGAGGGGAGTGTCAATCCTTAATCCTTAATCCTGGATTAACATAATGACTCAATCTAAAACGTGTGCTTCAGGTAATATTGTCAGAAGAATAATTCAGCTTATTTTTCATCAACTGTACCTTGTCTGAGAAAGTTGACTTTCGGCCTACATCAGACCCAATGTCACACACCAAGCGTTATACACCAAGTACAAGGGGTAGCTATTATTTAACTTTCCGTAGAAAGTAACAGCTGAGATGCAGGGAGATCGTGTTGAGAAGTAGATATAATCCGGCGAGGCTCAGCCCTCCATCTGGTGAGAAGAGCGGAATAGTGGAGAATCGACCTTCTTCTCCTCCTAGTCCCCTACCTGAGTCACCATGGCTCTGCTACCACTGTCACCATTTACTGGAAATATGATTATCCCGCTGTCTTTGCATCACTCTAAGAATGCATCACTATCTGAAGCACCTCTTTTCAATGACTGTTTACTTTCATGGAGTGTCATTGCTATGATTCATTTAACACCTTCGTTCTACTTCATACGAGGGTCCTATGGGGAAAGGACAATCTGACGGATCGCTGGTTTGACAGGACAATTCAACAGGACAATTCAGCAGATGTTGCGGGACTGTTTTACAGATTTTCGGGACTGTTCGACAAATTCTGCTTTGTTATAATACTGTTCGACAGAAAAATTACACTTTAAATACTTTCCAAGATGGACGTTGAGCAGTAGACAAAATTTCTACGGTTTGTTACGGCTAAGGACAGTTTTGATAATTAGGTGGTTTTTTTTTCAAATTGTATATGGTGCAGGAGCTATAAGCCATTTCCTGTATTTTTCAGTTTATAAGTGTATTTTATTTGACAAGGTCATCTTCGAAAAATACACATACATCATCAAATTATGCAGGGAAAGAGCCTGTGGTAAAGGTCCACTGGTTGTCTTCCCGGCGTATACTAATGGGGAAGATGGGGTAATACGGGTCGGTGGGGTAATATGGGTCACTCTCATTTCATACAATATTTCTCACTAATATGTAACACAAGAACTCAGTTTTGGATTTACAATAATAGGTAAGCATCAGATTGTATATATCAAAGCATTTACTATGTTGCGAGAAGAATTGTTATTTGAATTATGCGGGGAAAATAAAATTGAATACCTGGAATATGGAGGGCTGACATCTTGATTAGTAAAGCATAATTAGACACATTATTATTTATGTAAGCCCCTGGTTTAATCAAAATGGTAATATTTTTCCTTTTTTTAGGTGCTAAGAATAAACCCCCAAAGGGCTTATAAAATTAAATATGGTTTGGTTATTTTCTGTGAAGTGTCTAGGAATTGACACCACTATTTGTGTGGTGTCCCGTATTACCCCAGCCCCATTTTTAGGTGGGGTAATACGGGTCAAAGGCAATCCCTATGGCAATTTGTATATATTTTTTCCACAAAAATGTTAAGCTATTAACCTTATTAAAACCTGCCACACAAAAGAGGGACTTTGCAGACACTACTTTTTTTCAAGATATCTTAATAAACTGAGTCCTTTGTGATATTTTTTTCATGTTTTAAATTTTTATATGGTCATGGTTTGCGTGGTGGCCATTTTCCAAAATGGCCGCATGAAAATACAAGAAATTTCAAGGTCAATTTGAACGTCAAGGACAATTCACAATATCTGCCGTTTCTTGTGTGCATCTCAACATAAATGGTCACAAAATAGCTTGAATTAAAGCTATATAGGAGCCCTATCTACTAAATAGGGTTTTGGGCATATCATGACATCCTGGTTACCATGGCAATGATTTGAACACTCCATTTTTGCCAAATTTTGCTAATTCTTTTATATTTTGACAAATTCTCTCGACAGTAATAGACATATAACGCTAATTGAGGTAACAAAGTATCTATATAATGTTTTGGGGCAGGTTAAACCATACTATATTTTGTTAAGGTACCTCAGAGGCTTGTCATCCAAAGAATTCCACTCATGCTTGAAAGATATTTGGCTATTTTCACTGGAGATTCTATTTCTGTTCCGTATTACCCCACAATAGTGACCCGTATTACCCCACGGTGGGGTAATACGGGTCACCAAATCTTTGAAATTATTAACTAAAACCATCGTACCTCAGGGAGGTTGAGGAAATTTTTCTTCAACACAATCAAATATAAAAAAGGAGTGCTTAAAAAGTAGGTAAAAAAATATTTTGCTTATGGTCACCAGTGAGGCAGAAATTGCATGAGAACCCTTAGGTGTCCCGTATTCCCCCATCTTCCCCTATAGTGGTTATAGTACAAGTAGTAAGTATTAAATAACTAAATAGAGATAATGAATTAACATGCTTACTGAAGTGAATTACATGCATTCAAGTTTTACAAGTACAGTAAATTTTGTCGGTAAAGAATAGATGACTCAATGATATTGATGCCAATGTAAGGGTAAGTACAGTAAGTGAAGGGTACCTAACCCAAAAAATCATGCAGATCCCAAAAAAAAACAATGTCTTAGTTGTCACAAAGTGTGCGAAGTTACTGAAAATTGATGATTTCTAAAAAAATATTAATATTGAAATTTAGCCAAAACTTCAAAGTTCTAATTGGGTGCTTTCTGCTTGGTCTAGTCCCAGATCCCTAGGAGTGTGTAATGTAAGGTTTAACCTCCAATGACCTGAGTTTCTGTAAAAATAATATCATCAGACTGGATGATGCATTCATAGCTACTCTATCATTATTATTTTTACATATGTCATTACTACATAACTACCCCAGGTATTAAATGCCCTCCAGTGGGGTTATTAACCACTGCACATATCATGTATGGAGTCTGTATTGATGTCATGCTAGCCAATTTGCAAGGGTATCAAGATGGTACCAGACATATATTACAGCAAGGGGATAGGAGTAAACTAATAAAGGAGCAGAGCAGGCTCTGAAGTAATTATAGAGTGTCCAGACCAACAACATCAGTGGCGTAGGAAAAGGGGGGGGGGCAGGTGGGCCCGCCCCCCGCCCCCAATCACTGAGGAGGGGGGCCTGAATATGTTTGGGCCCCCCCAAAATTTGTCAAAACCTGTAATATAATTACACTATATTTCCAATGTTTACCTCTCCCACATAGGGAAAAAATGGGGGCAGAGGGGCCTGAACCCCCCCCCCCCAATCAGAACTATTAGTTCTATTAAAAGGGGGTCAAATACTACTTTTCTATACAATCAAATATAAGTGTGTATATGATACATAAGGCATAATAGCCGGTATTAAAAGTTGGTTGGAGTGCCCCCGGCCCCCAATGAAGATTTGCTTCCTACGCCTCTGAACATTCAACAGGCATAGCTGTAATTCTCCAGGTACTACATATCCCCACATAACTGAGGTTTTAGTTCAATTTAGGTATGTAATAATAGCATAGGGAACATTGACAAATAACATCATCTGCTAAGGGTGTGGTTGGGTCTTTAGGCCAAAAAAAATGGTTTGTTTCAGTCACCCGACCGACCCTATCAGAACAGGGCCGACCCTACATTTTTTATGCAATTTTGAAGAAATTTTTGAATTTATACCCCTCTTTGTTCAATTTTAGAGTTTTTAAAAATGTTGGCCAGTACATTCCTGTTTTAAAAAAATCATAAAAAAAAAAAAATTCGACCTACCGACCCTACATTTTTCTCCCATGTTACCTGAAACAAACCTTTTTTTGGCCTTAGGTTTAGTGATGAAGAGTGACATTGGGGGGGGGGGGGATGTCATGGTGACATCACCTTTTTCGTATCCAGACATATTCATGAATAAAAACAACAATGTAGAGCATGGATAAAGTGAAAAGAAAATTACCAATTCTTGAAGGAATTCAACTGATATTGTGCCTATCGTGAGTTGAGTTGAGATTTGGATTTTTTTCTCTGTTGAAGAAGTGTTTGTAGTTTTACTATATGTGTTTCATACTTATATACTACATTCTGTAATATATGGGCCTTATCATCATACTACAATTCATATATTCTTAAGGTGGGTCGATCCCATTGAATCAAAGTCATCAGAATTTCCCAATTTTTTTTCTGTGAGTACTCTAAATCATTTGAAAACAGAAAATGAAAAGAAAAGTAAGGGTTGCTGCGCTACTTTTTAAAATATGGAATTTTGAAAAATAAAAGTATTTTAACTTAACATTAAAAAAACGAAAATAATGTAAAAGTTTGTATGATTTTATTTTCTCTCTATAAATAACCACAGAATTCTGAAACATCACACAATGAACACAAGGATATATACCTTTATTCTGAAAATATTTTTGGAGTTTTAGCAACCTGCATTCTGGGGAAAAATCTCATCTTTTGGTGAAAAGTTGGAATAAATATTCATTATTTCCTTACATAATCAAAGAAAAATAGTAGTAAAAGTCATCAGATTTTTCTTAACCTTTCCCAAAACATTGCTTGAATCATTTGCTGATGAATAAGAGTAATTTTGATATGGGGTGCCACGCAAAATTTAAGGGTTTTGGCCCTTTGAAAAAAAAAAGTAATGCAAAATTGGACTAAATCAAATCTTTGACGCATTGCATTATGGGTAAATTCCCAACAATCTGCATATCAGATTATCTCACTATGTAGCTTTGGATATATTAAAGCAATTTATTCACTTTGATGCTCTTTAAAATGCCATTTATTACTTCTAGTACAGTAATTTTAGACTTTAACATTGAATAAATTCAAAGAAAGCTGAAAACTTCAGGATTGGTTGGGTTTAGTACTAGTATAAACATACTTAAAGTCCCAAGTTGTCCCGGGCTTGGCTTTTTTTTAGTTGACATTCTTTGTTTTTTGTTGCTGGAGGCTCCGAAATGTGCTTAAGTCAATTTAAATAGCATGACTGCATAACAATATATGATAAAATAGTATGGCATATCAGAGGAAAGTAGTACATGTATATTTCATTAAAGTGAAATTCAGAATTATGGCAGAGTACCATTATATTGGATGATAAGTGTCAAATAAGCATTTTGTGACACATATTTCTCAATAAATCAGAAATTGCTCCTTGTGTAGTACTGACTACTATTTCTGTGTGACAGTCAGTTCATTTCATCTTGCTCTATAGGGAATGTTACATAAAGAGTTCTGCTACTCTGCTACAGTGTGGGCCAATAAAGGTAACACATGCTCGGGTAATCTCATCATGATAGCCACACACCAGGATGATACATTTCACTCTACTTTTAATTGTCCCTGGATTATAGTGATGCACAGCTCTCACTATACAATATATCATATCAAATATATGTATGGATGTGTACATCATGATACATGTATAGGTATTTTTATGTATATATAACTGAATCAGAGTTCCCCTACCTAGAGGTCACCGTCCAGTGGCTTGTGTACCCACAGCACCTCCCATATAAATAGAAACAATCAACTATATATAACCTTCCCTATTGGAGCAGCATTTAGACAGTCCACACCAGCACAAATACCACACATTTTGGAACATGGCACTCCTAGTTTTCCTAGTTTTCCACAACCACACTGCTGCCGACACCCCTTAGTTGCAACTAATTGTGTTGCGGATCTTGTCCGGTGCTGCTGGTAGATCTGAAGGCACAGGTAACAAGGTGCCATTGACTAACTTTCACCCGCAGTCTGTAGGCAGTAGTTCATTTCCCATCCAGGCTTGAAGTTGATGGTAGGTTCGGAAAGAATGTTGTTTTTGTGGCAGCACTTGTGGGGGCAGAGTAGCCAGTTCAAAGGGCATTCTGTTTGACTGCTGTACTATGGTCTTGTAATTATTGCACCTATCATCAGAGATAGATGGGGATTGGGGAGCAAGCTCATATTCCAGGAATTTCTAGAGCTCTAACCTTGAATTCAGGACACAAACAATCTGATTAAACAGTTGTTTTGGATTGATCATGTTTTTCATTGAGGATAGAGGTTGGACTTTGTCTTTCCAGTTGAGTTTAACTTTAGCAAAGTTTTTCCCTGTCATCTTTGCCGTTGCCATGGATCCAATATCTACTGCCCGGTCACAGTTTATAGAGCTATCAGCGACAAGTCCAGATCCAAGGGCAATTAGGAGAGTGTGGCTGAAACCATGCAATAAATTGGACCAGGTCATGAACGACCAAGCTCTCCATGTTGTTCCGAATTTCCAGATGTTTCACCACAGATCTTCTCCATTGCATTACTTACGTGCACACCAAGTGGAATTGTTAAGACCCATCTGGCAAGTGTACTTTCTGTGACTCCCCTACCATGGGTCAATCTCTAGAGGAATTCAATGACCACATGAGGACTTGTTCTGTTGTCATGTCAGACCATTTCCCACCCCATAGCCCCATACCCCAAACTGTTTCAAATGGCCATCCATAGTGTAATGAGATCGCAGATTCGGTTAGTTGACATTTATGGGGCCCTTGATGGGGGGGTCCCCATGTCACATGTTGAATTTAAGAATGGTCCATGTCACATGTCACTAAGGAAAAACCTATGTCATCAGTGTCACTAAGAGATATAATTGATTAGGCCACCACCAAAAAACTTTGAAATCCTTAGAACCAAATTGGTGCATTCTGATGCATTTTAGAGCCTGAGCTCTGGGAATTGTATGCAGTGAAGACAAGGGGGGTTTGGGGGCACCCTCTAGGAAAATTTGGAATGTCTAGACTTGATGCACTCTCCAACACATTTTCTCATGTCACTAAGGTCCATGTCACATGTCAAATTTAAGAAATGCCCCATGTCCCATGTCACTTACATGGCCATGTCCAATGTCAATTTAAGAAATCGACATGTTGCCATGTCGAATTTAGGGGTCAAGGGCCATATTTATACTAAATTTCAATCAGTTCATAATTTTGTGTCCAAATGGCCTTCCATAGTTTAAAAATGTTGTCAATGCCCTGTGGCTAATTGTTTACTGGATTGCCACTGGATACTGGATATGATTATACCTAATTGGACAATAATAATGCTTCACTATTAAGATGGTATTTTGTGATTGATATCGCATAATCTGTAGTTTGGTGGTATTTTGACATCTCATACGAAAACCCATGTAGAAAAAAAGCCAAGCCCGGGAGACATGGGGACTTTTGACAGGTTAATCCTCATATGTAAACCTACCATTCCTGCAAAATTCAGCTTTCTTTGAATTTATTCAATGTTCTGACTACAACTTGGTCTAAAGTTACTGTACTATTCATAAATGAAAGCCCCTGAAGAATTTTAGAAAATGCCCAAAATACCTATAATTATTACATCAAAATATAAAAGTGCTCTAGAATGCTCAATTTTGCTCAAAATTGTCCAAAAATCCATTTGGGTGTAGAAACCTAATCTTATAAGTCATATGCGCAGAAGGATGCGCAGAAGTCCATTCTGCAATGGCCGCCACCCACCTTAATTGAGTCCAACACCAGTTTCAAGTGTCTTTACTTGAAATAAGAGCAAAATTTACTACAGACAGGTATAATCAATGTACTAACGGCGAGAGGCGGTGATTATTATTATGCCTCTGCATGGGTAAAAATCGACACGTGCAACACGGCGACACAGCCCTTTTTAAAATCGACACGTGCGACACGGCCCTTTTAAAAATCGACGGACACAGGCACTTTTATAAGGCCCCTGTATATTCTATACGCATAAAAATCGACACATGACAGGGCCCTTTTTGCTAAAAATCTACACAGCGACATGGTCAAAACTGTGGGCACCCATGTAGAGACACATTATTACCTTTATCTTGTAATCTTGTATTAGCATAATCAATTAAATGATTCGAATGTGCCTTCGGAGTGTATGTTAAATAGTGCTAGGGGTATTTTTGTGAGATATTTCTATTCCTCTCTTCTGCTTTCTTTAATGATACCTTGAGACTGATGTCAATGTATGAGTATCTCTGTTCTCTAGCCATTGTCAGACAGTGCAGAAGTGCCCAAGACTACTTTATACATATATTCCCACATAAAACCTGTTGTACGTGAACTAAACCTCCTGTGTGGGTTACAAATTCTAGGTGCAGGTGATACAAGGGTTTTTAAGAGTATGGTACAATACTAAAATAGCCTTAATATACAATTAGTTAATGAGCTCACTGGTGCAGTTATTCCCAAAGAGGAAACTGCTGCCTACATCAATGGTTACTTTGCAAACATTGGCCAGGATTTGTTCACCCAACTGCCCCCCACGGGAATCATGTTGCCCGATCCCACAGTGGAGGAGGACGATGAAGAGCTTGACTTGGAAGAGATAATTTGTATTGACGATGTCAGGCTATTGATTAGTAAAATATATGTTGACAAGTCATGTGGCCTCCAAGACATCAACAACAAAGTTATTAAAGATGCCATGTCCTGCATGGTACCTGAAATAACACTGATGTTCAAAAATTCCCTCAAGTATGGAAAGTTCCCTGTTTCCTGGTCCAAAGAACGGCAACTTAACCAATATTAAAAACTGGCGCCCCATTACCCTCTTGCCCCTCCCTGGTAAGCTTCTAGAGAAGTTGGTGCACACTGTACTATCTAAGCATCTTGAAGATAGTCACATCCTGAATAAGAACCAATATGGTTTCAGGCCTGGTCTGGGAACCTCGGATGCAGTGTTTGCTGTAGTCGAGGACCTATTTGAAGCCAGAGACGAGGGTAAAGTTACTGCTGCATGCTTTGTGGACTTCTGCAAGGCCTTCGGCAGTGTCCATCACCCAGCCCTCATACACAAGATGCATCGCCTGAATATACATGGGGCCCTGAAGATGTGGTGACTACCTTGGCCATCACTCACATGAAACGTTAGCCAACGGATGTCGCTCAGTCCAATCTGAAGTACACTTCGGAGTACCCCAAGGGTCCACTTTAGGCCGACTTTTATTCATTCTATATGTCATGACCTTCCTGATACTATCCAAAATTGTAAATATGCCATGTATGCAGATGATCTTGTGCTATATGCCTCTCATGAGGACCCACAAGTAGCTTTACAGCTCCTTCAGGAGGACCTCGTCTCTGTCGGCAATTGGTGTATAAATAATCATATGACCATATTAATAAAGTGAAGAAAGGTTTCGGCAATAAAAATATCAAATTGACCAGGTTGAGAAAATGCATGTCTAAAGAGGTCAGCCTAGCGCTTTACAAGGTTATGATCTGCCCATCCGTTGAATACTGCTCGTTCTACACGGGAAGCACTCTAAAAACCGAGTTGGATAAGCTACAGCGTATGCAAAACCAGGCATTAAGAACCTGCCTGCAGGCTAGGGTGAGAGAAATCAGTGTTGTCGCCCTGCATAAGGAATGTGGAGTAGAAACCTTGAATGTCAGACGCAAGAAACAACTCCTGTGTATACTGTGGAAGAAAGCTAATAGAGGTGAGGCTCTTGTCCAGAGAAATGTCCGCACTAGGGGAGACCGGAAGGTCAAGTTTGCTAAACGGCGCGCTAAATCAGCCTTTTATGAAAGAGCACCCTATTATAGGGCAGTCACCCTATGGGATGAATTGGATTACACTACCCAAAAACTGCCTACTTATAAAAAATTTAGGAACGCCATTGATAAGCTAAATTTTGTCTAAAAGTCACGTTTACACACTGACCATACACGTCTGCTCGAGTAACTCCCACAGGCTATTGCTTTCTACCTAATTGAATGTAACCATAACATACCTCATTATAAAAATACAGGAATTATATTACTCACATATCACAAAGGAAATGTATTTCAAAATTATTACTTTTTTTGTCTCAATAGCTATTTACTTATGTGGCCTGCGACATCCTATTATTTTTTATTTTTCATTTATAATCTACATCATGATTGAAACGACGCCAATAGTTCCACACTCGAGCAAGGCCTGAGATCGATGTGGTACGCGGAAGACCATCCCCTAGGGACGATTGTGTGCCAATAAATTAATAATAATTATAAACCTAAAATTGACCCAAAGAAAAGGGTAAAAATATATAAATGGCTTCAAAAATGCATAACAAATGTAGGGTCGGCCCTGTTTTGATAGGGTCGGTCGGGTGACCTGAAACAAACTTTTTTTGCATGGAGACTTCATTCAGAATTATTGTTAAGCACATCTTCCCTATCAATATTTGGAAATCATGGAAATATTTTACTCCTGCCAAATGTTGTCTTTTGGTGATATCAGACATGTACAACCTAAAATATCAATGAAAATATGTTTCCTCTATACCATCGGGCGAGTCATCATTGCACTGTTCGGAATAAGGACTCCATGGCCGGAATAAGGATATTTAGTCAAGGAGAAACTTCCCCTATCACTGAATGCAAGATAAAGAGGAAAAACATAAATGGGCCAGATGGAGAAAAACATATTGTCTTAAACTACTATTCTAGAAGTTATTAACCATATTGTTCTGATGTGGCATCCCCGTGTGGTATGGTAAAATGTGTCAATATACGTGGTGGTCTGGCACGATTGCTGGTACAATGCACCCCAAGTCTAATTAACCCGTTAAGGGCCGCATCCCGCATTATGCGGCCTTTAAAGGGTTTTATAGTTGAAAAGAGCAAATCATCATGAATGATAATGTGATGGGTCCATGTTAATACTAGATAGTGCTATGGAGTTGACTGTTAACGCAGAATCAACAGAAAACGACTTAAGAGTAATTCGACTAGATTGTTTATGAGATGTAAAATATATTGGTGTTTTGTATATTCATGATTGATGAGATGATATGAGGCTGTATTTGTCGTTAGCCATGTTGTATGTCGACTGTTTCTTTCTATGAGAAGTCGGGTTATCCACTAAAAGATAATGAGAGAGGTCATTCCATGGCGAGCCGAGATCTTTAACCTTTAATAGCCGCATACTGCACCATGCGGCCCTTAAAGGGTTTTAATAGTTGAAGAGAGATGTGTGTATGTATAGTTTTAAAACCGTCTCTGCCGAAAGGCAGGCCGGCAGGCAACTGGACCCATACGGATCGTGCCCGCTGTATATATATATATATATATATATATATATATATATATATATATATATATATATATATATATATATATATATATATATATATACATATATATATATATATATATATAATTATAGTTACACGACTTTCAACTATATGTACACGTCCTATTTGTCGTTACTACATTGTTATGTATAAAATTAGCTGGATACAATGCTGGATCAAATGGTAGGGACCATGCACTCATTTCAATAACATATAGAGATATATGTAATGTATGTATCAGGCATTAGGCCAAAAAAGAACTGTGCTTTCATGCAACATGGTTAAAATAATTAGTGTAGGCAGGTCCGTTTGTAAAGTTGAAAGCATTAGGAATGAGTTTGGAATCACCCCATCAACTCACGGGTCATCGGGATGACTAGTTGTTTCCTCCAATGACTAGGAATATGACGATTTCTTTTTGGATATTCTTTCCTTAGGTCAGAAGATTATTCAAGCCACTTCATGCACTGGGAGCCGGTTCTTCTTGACCAGAAATTTGCTAAAAATCGCGGAACTTTAAAAAATCAAAAACATAAAATTTTCCAAAATTGGGAAAAGATGCTAGAATCGGCCTTATTTTGAGGCTAAGGTCGGGTTACCTAAAAAAACACCTCTTTTTCCTTTGACCGTATCAGTGGCACGTTCTAAACATGTCATGTGCACACATTAGGTGCCCAATTAGCCCTGCTTTCCCACACCCCCTGTAGCTATGGGTGACCGCGTCCTGACAGGTCCTGGGGTGAGCTGGTTCAACTGTCAATGTTGTGGGCTATATGCTGACAACATAATGACGGCGTAATGATCAACTCTGAGAGCAACTATTTAAGCCGCTGGTATATATGTACAGCCATAGAGCAGCTCAGATACACTCAATAAGGATCCACCCTCTGGTCATGACGTATGGATGTGTTCGTCGGTTCTCTGAGCAGCTCAACACGGAGTTAGTCAGCACAGGGAGTGGTGGACACCTATTGTGAACCTCAATATTACCATTGTTAGACTGCCCGCAGGAACAACAGTAACGCATTACTTATAGCTGTATATAATGTAATTGTGTTATACATGTAGTCGTATATATAATGCCAATTTATGTTTGGTATATATGAGTTGCTCATATATAGCTGTATATATGTATTCAATTATATTGATGTAGGGTATAGTTGATAATAGTACTTATATTATGATTGTGTAGGGGCTAGGGTTAGACGGGGTTATTATATGACGAGTGCTGTTGGATGCTGTGTTGCGAGCTCAGTCCGAACCCTTCAGTCCGACGGTAGGTGGCGACACCTACTCCGGGCTTGGGGTATGGACAGAGGTCGCTATAGGCTTCCGGTCTGCGTGTGCGCGCGCAGGCTGGCTGCCTATATATACCCGGCATCTGACGGTACTCGTCGGTTACTCTGAGCCACGCTGGTGAAGAGACCCCGTGATCATATCGGCTGCTTAGCCTACTGACCCGTTCCGAACTCTATAGGGAGTTCGCACACTTAGTGACTGCTTGTTTAGGTTTACCTGAATAAACCTGATATTGCAACCTGTAACACTTGATCCGAACTGTGTCGACTTTGTTCTTTAATTGATACTCTACCAATATCATAAAGATACGAAAGATCGTTTATTACACTGGTGCCGTGACCAGTTCTGAGTGAAACGCAGGTTAGCCTGTGCAGTAGCACAGACCTCGGGCTCTGGACGGAGCAGCGAGGTCCCCGGATGAGGCAGCAGCCTTGTCACCGGAAGGGTTAGATGCCAGTTATGAGGCAGATACCCACAGCAGGGCGAATGTTCCATCCGGAACAGACGCAGCACGAGGACCCAGGGGTCCTACCATAATGAGCCGCTCATTAGAAGAAGTGAACTTGTCCTTGTTCAATGTGGGTGGGTCAAGCTCAGCCGCGCCGACTCCGAGGAGGTATACCCTCTTGCAGGAGCGTCGTTTTGACGACATGAGAGAGGCCCGAGTACAGGAACGTGTACAGATGGCTCAAATGGAATTGTTAACCATTCAGAAGCAATCCAATGAATGGAAAAGCAGTCTGATTGCATTGGAGGGTGCAGTCACACACCGAGCTTCCAAAATCAAGGAAAAGGACGCAAGGCTGTCTACCTTGTTGGAGGAGAATGAGAAATTGGTACAATCTCTCAGCAGAGTCCGGTCGGAATACGATCAGAAAGAGGCGGACCTACGAGTGATCCAGTCCGAGTTTGCCCAGGCAAACACGGAGCTGAACCATATTTGCAAAGCCCGAGATGCTGTAATGCATGAGGCAGAAGGGGCCCGATCAGCCATTGTTCGGGACACAGAGGACTTACAGGAGGTCCGCCGAAGTCTATTGACAGAGTGTGACATTCTGAAAGCGAAAAGAACTGCGTTGCAGCAGTTTTTATCAGAAACACGAGAGAGTATAAAGGACAACAGTACCTCTTTCGCATCTGCGAACAATGGTAGTCCGGAAGGCCTCCATTACATGAGTTTTACCGACACTCCCAATCAGCCTATGGGACGTGGGGTAACCATGGAACCTGCCTTGTCAACCTCAACACCAGGACGACCCTTCGGACGACCCCTCGGAGTGGGACGATCCAGGGGCAGAGGCAGGGCGAGTGATTACTCACCGAGGGTGGGGATCGGTGGTATCCGTCCGATACCAAAACAGGTATTCGCAGCCCCGACCGGTCTAGCCTCAGTCGGTAGGGGAAGACGATTGTCCGAGTTGGTTCTGAGTCCACGATCACAGTTGAAAGTGGACGAGCAAGAACTCGACGCGGAACGCTTGAAGAAAGCGGCCGAGCAGGATAAGGCGGCGAAAACCGATCTGACTCCTTCAAGTTTGTTGCAGTGGCGAGAGTGCCAAGCAACCATATTGTTCCAGGAACAGAAAAACTTGGAAATAGAAAGGCGAGACGTGTATCGCAAACAGCAGGCTGCCTTGGAGCAGCAGCAGAAACGAATGAAGGAGAACGCGGCCCTCGCAGAGGAGTTAGCGGAGCAGGAAGCGGCGGTTCTGAGGGCTCGAAAGGAAGGGCTCCGAGCCGCCGGAGAAGCTGCTAAAGCTAAATTGGAGAAAGCTCAGCAAGAGGAGGAGGTTGAGAAGCAGGTCAAGGAATTGGCAAAGGAGAAGGCAGAGCATCAACGAGCGCTTGCTCTGGCCCAGCAGTGTCAGTACATGACTGATCAGGAGAAGAACTGGTGGTTCGGACAAGGCGTGGACCCCACTACGGACTTAGTGTCGTATGGGACCTACCAGGCTTTTCTGGACAGACAGAGTAGCATACCAGCTATGGGCGCTACTCCAGGGGCGACTCCTGGTACGAAGAGCCCGAAGAAGGCTCCGAGACGAACAATGCTGAGTACAGAATTGCAAGAATTGTACGATACGAATCCCGCCATAGCGGGGATCGGATTGCACAATGTCGGTGCGGAAAAGGACGCGACAGCATCCATTTCTAAATGTCTGGCGATAACCTCTAAAATTAGAGGTTCGTCCAACGCTGCTAGACGCATAGCCAGCGAGCCATTTCCCTACTGGCAGAAGAATTCGTGGGAAGATTGGTTGGGAGCCACCGTTGAGGATATAAACCTCAGTGGGTGGGACCAACAGGATGCAATCCCGTACGTGTGTAAGGGATTACGCATGGGAGATGGTCTCATGGCCGTTGAGCAGTGGAAGGAGGATTGCGGACCTCGCGGTACTTTCAAACAGCTCGTAGAAATCGGAACCATCCTATACGGAGATTCCGCTCGGATTGATCCGATGGTCGCTTTTAAGAAGCGCGTGCAAGGCAAGAACGAAGCTCCGAGGGTCTTCGGACTTGCATTGATGAGACTCCTGAAGAAGGTACACCCTGCTTCAGGAATCCACGATGCCTTATTTTCTAAGGAATTGTTCTCTCAGTTCGTTGCCGGACTGAGAGATCCTGACATACAACAAACGGTGTATGACACGTGGAGAGCAGATACGTCACTAGATGACCTTTTTAAGGCCATCGACATACATGCTCTCAAAAAGTCACTGTTAGGGGACCGGATGCCTACCCGGGCCTCGGCCATTATAGAATGTTCTCCGGAACAGTCTGATGGTTCGGGCAGTGATGAGGAGGGGGCTATAGCTTCAGCGGCTCAGTTCAAGAGGAATGGGAATTCCTCTAAACCGCCGTGGAAGAATAAGAAGCCGGAAGGGGGTGGGAACCCCCCTCCAAAAAGGGAGTCATCGGATCCGAAGGTTCCGATGATGGACGCAGCGTTTTTCACATCGCTGTTTGAGAAGATGACGACTTCCATTCAGGGGGCTACCCAGCCTAACAGAAGGAAGATCAATCGGAGGACCGCTAAGTGCTATAGGTGCTTAGAGATCGGTCACTTTGCTGCGGAGTGTACAGCTCCGAGTCCGAAAGTTCCCGGAAAGGAGGGAAACTAGAGGGGGTAGTCCGAAAAGGCGAGCGGACAACCCCTGCAGATGAAGTACGCCAACATACCAGAGAGGTAGAGCCTAGTGAAATTCAGAAGACAGGAAGGGAATCAGGGGTGGCTTCGAGCTTTAGGAGCTCGGATGCCGGCCTGATTAACATTCCAGTCCATCAGTTGCCCGGCAATGAGGCAGGGAGGCCCATTACGGATAGGAACGAGGAAGTTGCGGCTGTCACAGACACCGTGTGGGTAGGGAGTACCCAGCTTTCCCCGGATCATCCATGTTTCGACCATTTGAAGAAACATGGCCTTGATCTGGCTGCTCCGAAGGATTTCAAACGCTTCACTGTAAACCCGTCTCCGCTGGGGGGGAGGCGGTGGTATGTGTCTGTTACTGTGGCCGGTAGGGCGGGCGAATTTTTAGTAGATACGGGAGCTAGCCACTCCTTTATCTCCTCCAAATTCTATGCTCTTATGCCGGACAGTCGTGATAACTTCAAAACGAGGGTAAACGCCTGTTCGGCCGATGGGTCGAGTATGCAGACGTATGGGCGCGCGTTCATACCTGTCCGAATTGGAGGGAAGGAGTATGTGGCTTCTCCCACCATTGCGGATATTGCAGACGACGGTATACTGGGGTTGGATTTTTCGGCGTTGTATGACGCGGTCCTGAATCCTGGTACAGGGGTACTCCGAATAGAGCACCCGTACCGTGCGGTGGAGCAATGTGTGCTCCGACAAGTATCGACAGTGGCAACGGTGGTCCAAACTGTTAAGATTCCTCCCGGACAGACGTGTGACGTGCTGGTCCGAAGCAAGGGGCTTAGGAGAGAGGAAGAAGCAGTTGTGGAACCGGATGTGGCCATGTTGGGAAGCATCGGTTTGACAGGCATGGATACCCTCGTGGGGGATGGTGCTTGGACCGTGGTGCCGGTTTCTAACCCCGGGTTGGAACCGCAGTATCTTAGGAAAGATACAGTGTTGGGGAAGGTGTTCACCAGTGAGGCCGTAGTGTCCGCTGGACAGGTGAGCATGAAGGGTGACCCTTCTCCGACCCCTTTGAGTGAGGGACTCGAGAAAATGATATCCGAAACGGATCTGACGGATCGGATGGATCTCGACTCTCTAAGGAGGCTGGTAGTGAAGTATCAGGATGCATGGCAGGTGGAGGGGGAGCCGTTAGGCCGAACCGACAAAGTGTTGCATTCTATCAATACTGGAGATGCACAGCCTTTCAAAATGCCTTACCGACGTTTGCCGTTGGGTAAGAAAGCTGTTGTTGAAGAACAAGTGAAAACCATGCTGGAACAGAAGGTGATAGTGCCTAGCACTAGTCCCTGGTCCAGTCCGGTTCAGATGGTTACTAAGAAGGATGGGTCTATCCGATTTTGTATCGATTATAGACGCCTGAATGGAGTAACCAAGAAAAATGCATATCCTCTCCCCCGAATTGATGAGACTCTGGACTCGCTGGGTGGGAACCAATGGTTCTGCACCCTTGATCTGCAGTCCGGGTATTGGCAGATCGGGATGAAGGAGGAGGATAAAGAGAAGACGGCTTTTACGAGTCACATTGGGCTGTATCAGTTTGAACTGATGCCTTTCGGGTTATGCAACGCCCCGGCCACATTTGAGGCTATGATGGAAACTCTGTTGAGTGATCTATTGTGGCGCAAGTGCTTGGTATACTTGGATGATGTCATTGTCTTCGGCAAGACGTTTGAGGAGTGTGCGTTGAACCTCGGAGAGGTGTTGGAACGAATTCGGTCCAATGGCTTGACATTAAAGCCAAAGAAGTGTGAACTTTTTCGGAAGTCCATGGTCTATTTGGGCCGGATCATCTCCACCGAGGGTGTGCAGGCTGATCCGGCTAAACTGGAGACTGTGGAGACTTGGGAAGTTCCAAAAGGACCAAAGGATATCAGATCCTTTTTAGGGTTCTGTTCCTATTACAGGGACTTCATCCCCGGGTTCTCGAGGGTGTCTCAGCCGCTTCAGCGGTTGAGCCATTGGACTCCGGGGAGGAAAAAAGAACCCTTCCCATGGGGGATGGAACAGAATGCAGCCTTCAAAGAGATTAAGGCGTTATTCCGGACCACCCCGGTGCTGAGATACCCTACGGAGAAGGGGCATTTCATCCTTGACACTGATGCGAGCAATGAGAGCATCGGGGCCGCATTGTCCCAAATCCAGGACGGAGTAGAGGTCCCGTTGGCGTTCGCTAGTAACAGTATGAACAAGGCACAGAGAAATTACTGTACTACCAAGCGAGAGTTGCTCGCGGTGGTGGTATACACGAAGAAGTTTCGGCACTTCTTATATGGAGGGAATTTCACACTTCGTACCGATCATTCGGCCCTCAGGTGGCTCCTTAATTTTAAGGATGCGGAGGGAATGATTGGTCGATGGTTGAATCACCTCAGCGAGTTCGGACTGGAGAACTCTCATATCCAGCACCGAGCGGGCACGAAGCATATTAATGCTGACTGCCTAAGTAGACGTCCGGTACGCCGTTGTGTGCGTCCGGAATGTGGGGATTGTGGTGCTCACAATGCTGTGGTAGCGAGTGTGCGTTTGCCTTATGATGGGTTGTTGCAAAACCTGTTGGATTGGTCCACCGACACTATAAGGACGTACCAGATGGCCGATCCTACCATAGCACGACTGAGGGAGCTTGTCCCTACTGGGGTCTGTCCAGTGAGACCCGAAATATCGCTGGAAAACCGTGAAATGCGACGTTTTTTGGCACAGTTCCATGAACTGGAGGTCCGAGACTCGTTGTTGTGCAGGTGGAAGACTTGTCCCGGAAAGCGGAGGGTATTACAAATGGTAATCCCTGCTGCCATGAGGAAAGACATCCTGTACTACTGCCACGGCCATTCCACTAGTGGGCATTTCGGAAAGAAACGCTCTTTGGAACGGCTGAGTCGAAGATATTACTGGCCCGGAATGTCTGGCGACCTTTTGAGGTGGATAGAGACATGTCCGGCATGTTGTTTAGGCAAGCCTGGTCCTGGACTAGGGAAATTGCCACTGCAGCAGGAGCTATTCGGGGTGAGATTTGCTCGAATAGCCGTGGATATTATCAGCGGAGTGAAACCCACTCCGAAGGGTAATACGTGTATGATGGTAGTCTCGGACTACTACACCAAATACACCCGAGTGTACCCACTAGAGGATCACACTGCTGCTACTTGTGCGGAAGCACTGGTGAAGGGGTGGATCCTCCATCTGGGGGCTCCCTTGATGTTACATAGCGATCAAGGGAGAGAATTTGAGTCCAAACTTTGGGCAGCTATGTGTCATCAGTTGGCTATATGCAAAACTCGGACCAATCCGTACCGACCACAGTCCGACGGGCAGGTGGAGCGGTTCAATCGGACCTTGATCCAGGTTTTGAAGCCATTAGTGAACTCCCATATGGATGATTGGGATGATCAGTGCGAATTTGTGGTACATGCGTATAACAATACGGTCCACACTTCGACTAATTGCACACCAAACCTCTTGGTGTTCGGAGAGGACTTGATCATGCCGGCGGATTTAGTATTCGGGGTGGTAGGGATCAGTCCAGAAGCACCATGTACGGTGCTATTTGTAGAATCTCTACGAGAGAGATTCAAATTTGCCTACGAAACAGTTAGGGCTCATTTGCTCAAAGCTGCGAATTGGCAGAAGGTAGGTTATGACACCGGATTGAAGTTGTGACGTTTCGTGGTGGGGGATAGAGTAATCCGCCTACACGAACCGCTCTGCAACGTCAAGCTGGCGAATAACTGGGATGGACCACACACAGTGGTTAAATGTATCAGTCAGACGACTGTGTTGATTCAGTCTGAAGCAGGGCGCATCCGGACGAGCCATGTGGCTCGGTTGCGTGCTTGGGCTGGAAGGGAGCTCACCCCGGAAACGGAGGTGGAAGAGGGAACTTCGGAGGCGAAATTTGTACCTTTGGAAGGGGTGTCAGCGGATACCCCTAAGAGAGTGGTACGAAAGAAACCTCAGAAGACCGTGAAAAAGAAAGTCTCGGCAGGCGAAGGAAGAAGGGCCCGGAAAACTAAAATCAAGGCTGGAATTTTAGTTAAGAACGAGAGTCCTTCGGCCAGGTTACGAGAGGTGAACGGGAAACCCGTTCGGCGAAGCCCACGGCTGGTGGCCAGAGGGGCGGTAACCTAGCTTGTTTACACAACGAGTGTGGTGTCCTGTGGTGTTTTATATGTTATATGTGTGCTACCAACAGGGGCGCTAAGAGTTGAATAGAAAAGAATATTGGAGTGCTCCCCGAGGGTGGTGGACGGATAATCCGGTGGGGTAATCTTCGATTTCCCATATTAATCCACTAATACTCCTGATGAACTCTTTATTCGAAGTATATTTTGACTTTTGCGAGCCGCCTACGTGGCAGTGTGATCCCCCGAGCCCGAGTTGCGGGCGGGAAAGGTCGTGACCTGATTAAACGATAATTGGGTCACACCGGGTAACGGGATCGCGTCCAATCACGCGAGACGCTGCGCATGCGCTTTGTTTTAAAAACAAAAGCGAGGGAACGCCATATTGATTTTGGGGCTCACCCGGATCAATCGTGCGTGCGGCAGCAGCGGAGAAGTCGGCGTTTTTGGGCAACTAGAAGAGTAGAAGAGTGATAAAAAGAGTAGGAACTGTGAGTACTCTTTCCTGGTCCGTCTAAGACAAAGAGGGAGACGGGGAACTAAGTGTTTCCCCGTCAAACTCCCGTCGTAAGACACTTGACAGAAGTGAGGATGGCCGAGCAGCAGCTCCGCCAGTCCGAACTCTCCGGTCACTCCGAGGTGGCATCCGCCACCGAGGAGCACATGGACGCTCAGAGCCCCAGTGGTGATGAGCTCAGTCAGACTCTGTCGGAACTACGAGTGGATCCGGCCGTGTCACCGATTCGGAAGTCTCCGTCACCCGATGGTAGCGAGGACTCCGGAATGTTGCGAGGGATCGCCTACAGTGCAGTAGAATCGAACCCCTCCGAGTCGACTGGACATCTCTCTCGGATGTGCAGTCTAAGTATTTCGCCGAGCCTCAAGAAGACAGTTACTAGGAAACTGTCTATGGGAGGCGACAGCGACTCCGACACTGCACGTCCGAGGACGCGCGGTGGCAAGGGTGCTACCCGAGATCGGTCCCGGTCGGCCGATGGCAAGGTTAGTACCAAGGCTCTCAAACACGCAGGTGTTGGAAAGAAGCCTCTGGGGAAGGACGAGCCTAAAAAGCCCGATCCGAAGAAGTCTAGTACCCAGGGTACTAAGAAAGCGGATCCGAAGGTTGCCACTGCCACGGTAACCAAAGATTCGAAGACGGTCACTCCCAAGGCTCCGACTCCAAAGGTGCCAAAGGAACAAAAGAAAGCTGATCCGAAGCAATCAGCTAAAGATCTGAAGAAGAAGGGACAGACGTCCGGCAGCAGTCAGGCTGTCAAGACTCCGGTCCCTCCTAAGTCAAACATCCCGATCCCTAGCAAGGAGAAGGATGCTGGGAAAGCAGTTGGAACGTCAGCTGCTCCGACTTCAGCCGTGGATGTGTTGTCCTTCTCGCGAGGGTTGGATAACAGCTCTGCAGTGGCCGCTACGGCCGCAGCCATGGCTGGTACGTCCGGGCACGGGGGAGCTCGTCCGAAAACGACAACTCACCCATCCGACACTAGGACTGAGGAGGCTATGGATGCATCATCCGCAGCTGAAACGGTCCGAGTTGTGCAGGAGGTGCTGTCCGGCATCACCTTCCAGCTACCTGCTCCAGTGGGGCAAAGAAAAGAAGTCCCCGTTCGGGTGGAAACGCCTCCTCAAGGAGCAGCCCCCGTCCGAGTGGAGACTCCTCAACAGCAAACCGAGCCCCGTCTGGAGCCATCCACTATGGATACTTCTGATGAGGTCGGCAAGCTGGACCAAGCCGCAGGCGGTGGTCCGGGTGGATCGGGGGTACCAGTAATCCCCCCAGTCCAACATGAAGTATGGGATAAGGAGGACGCCGACGTCCCATCCCTGCTACGAGGAGCCATCATCGCACAGATGAGCAAGGATGAGATCAGGTCATTTGACTTGGTCCAGATGAGAACCTTCCGGGGGCTGGACATTCTGTCCGACCGGTTCCCGACCTGGTTCCCGGCCCACGTAACGGCTGCAATGGAAGGCTTCAAAGACCAAGCTGCTAACGCTCGCTTGGTTGCTGAAACTGAAGGGCGCCCCGAACTACTCGCGGCCCTTGAATACGACCTGCGAACCGCGGAAGAATTCAAGGTCGTGCATAGTCGGAAGGAGAAAAGGCGACATCTGACGCCAGCCATGAGGCTGGCCCGGAATATGGAGAAAAAGACTAACGAGTCTATTCTCAATGATACTCTGGAGGACGAGATTGTCCAACAGAGCACAGCTGCTACTAGAACTGCTGACACTAGTAAGATGGAGAAGGCCAGTCGTAGGCATCAATACCTACGAGAGACCATTCGGTTAACATCTCTGGACGCGGGTCAGTCCCCGGAAGAGGTGGATGTAGTTCTGGAGGGATTGGACAAAAACACAATCGCCGACAACGAACTGCAGCTATTGGTCCGGAATGCCCTCCGAGCCAATGCCGCTAGTGGGTTTCAGTTCTTTAAACCCATGTGTATAAATGACTGTATTAAAGATAAGCGGTCATCCAAGCTTCCGGAGGAGGTGGGGCCCGACGGTCTCTCCGACGACGAAGAATGGATCAAAACTGATCCTTTAGGCAAGTCGGTACAGCTGTACCACTTCGAATTGCTGGAGAAGGTCCGGACTGGTAGCACTAAATACCATTCGCTCCTTCAGAAGGCAAAATTGGCATGGGCAATGTCTAGATGGCATTCATTTAGTAAGTGCCCATTCAAAGCTTGTCAGGACATCGACGAGACCCTGGAGAAACCCCGAACTTGGCCTACCAAGGTTCGGTATGCCAGACATCTTACCCGCTTTCATGTACGTCATCTCATGCGATATGACTGCCTGAGTGTGGGTTCGAAGGGCAGCAAGGGTTGTCCGAATGGGGGTCTGTTCTACACCAGAGCAGATATCATTCGACACCTTGCCAAGTTCCATGGCTTGGCTATGGAGACCGCAGCGGAACGAATTCAGGCCGCTCACGCAGAAGTCTACTCCCATTTCGGGACCACGGTAGACAAGAATGACAACCTCGAGGTGGATTTTGGCACCAACGAGAAAGGCAAGGTGCGGGTATTCTACAAAGTAAACCCGGACCGCACGTATCTCCATGTACCGGAGGGCGAACTCTACGATGAATTCGAAGAGTATCAGCAGCGTACCAGTACGCGGAAGCGGCGAGCTCCGAGAAAATCCGACGGATCCTCGGAGCCCACCGACCCGAAGAAACAGAAAACGGACGAAAGGCAGTCCGTTATGGAGAAGGCAGATCCGGGGTACCAAGGACCGGCATTTACCTCTCGCAAGACTGACTGGAAGTCGGGCCCCCAGGGCAAGCCACCTCGGCCAAGCCCGGAGGATCCGAACTCCAGTACGGGAGGGGCGTTCGTTGACGAATTCCCCAATATAGATTTGGTTCCGGGAGCAGAGTCACAGACTCTCACCCAGACGGGGAAGACCAAGGCTTCGGTGAAGCAAAAGCCGAAGCCCACACAGACTCCGGATCCCCCTCAGGAGGCTCCGGAGGGGCACCATGTCTTACGACTACGGGGCCCGCCCTCGTTTCCTCCCGCCGACTTCAAGTCCTACGAAGCCGGACAGGAGGCCATGAATCGGTGGCAGGATAACTTCCACCGATTGCTCACTGGCTTAAGTCAGGAGGTGGCGATGTTGTCGCTGGACACAGTGCATCATCTCCACCGGAGTGAAGTCGCTACTCAGAAAGCAGCGGCCATGGAGTCGGTTCAGGAGGAGCGTGAAAATGCTCGGACTGAGCGAGTTGCTGCTAAATCCGAAAGGAAAAAGCAGAAGCTGGCAGTCAAGAACGCCGAGGAAAAACTGGACCACGAACGTCGGAGGTTCAGAGACTGTTTCGCGCACGAGATGCACGAATGGGATGGGACTCGTGCTCAAATCGAGCTCTGGCTCCAGGAGCTGACTCTGGCGGAAGCTGAGTCAGACTCTGATGAGGAGGAGGCTGCGGCCCAGTCGAGTCCTAAAGACGACTCGGAGTCCGGATAGGATTATCCTATCTTAGGACCCGATCAAGAGGAAGGGGGGGTATTTTAAATATACCAACCCTACATGTGAAAAACACTCTATTATAGGGTGTTCAAGGATCCGGACGAGAAGAAGCGGCAGGCTGGCTACGCAAGGAGTCAGTCTGCCAGGCAGAACGGACGGAGGAGGACGAGGAGATCCGGAGAGAAACCCAAAGCTCGGGACAGGAGTACACTACCACCAGGGATCTGATACGAGATGTTTTTTTATAAACTATATATATCAGGACCGAGTGCTCCTAATTATAAGTCCGAAGATCGCCTGGAGGCAGGACTTGGAATTTTTTTTTTTATATACTACTATAAGCTCCCGAGCATGAGCTATGAACTTTCTCGTTCCGGTTAGTAGGAGCTGAATGAAGTAGGTTCTGAAAGCCGGGCGGAATGCATCATCAACAACAGAGGATCCGGATCATCGCTATAAAATCACGTATGATATCTTTTGTAATAATACTTTAATATGTTTCTAAAAACCTTAAGAGAAGTGATAGTGTTTATCACTTATAAAGTATTATTCATTACGAGTGTAATTAGCTCGGGGTCTTGAAGGGACGAAATTTTTTACTGTGATATTGTACTTTTTCAAGTGTTGTGTATACTATATGTATAGATTAACTCCATCTATCCTAGGGAATGGGGCGTAATGTTAATTACGATCTATATGTGTAGATATGTGTGTAATTAATACCTTTTTGTGTTCAACAGTAACGTCATATTGTTTGTAAGGTATAACTTTAATAAACCCCTAAGGTGGTATTTATAAGATAATGCCAGTCCGAAGTGTTTTCGGACTATAACCTTAATTATTTACCTCCCGGTTATTATCTGGTAGGGGGTAGTGTAGGGGCTAGGGTTAGACGGGGTTATTATATGACGAGTGCTGTTGGATGCTGTGTTGCGAGCTCAGTCCGAACCCTTCAGTCCGACGGTAGGTGGCGACACCTACTCCGGGCTTGGGGTATGGACAGAGGTCGCTATAGGCTTCCGGTCTGCGTGTGCGCGCGCAGGCTGGCTGCCTATATATACCCGGCATCTGACGGTACTCGTCGGTTACTCTGAGCCACGCTGGTGAAGAGACCCCGTGATCATATCGGCTGCTTAGCCTACTGACCCGTTCCGAACTCTATAGGGAGTTCGCACACTTAGTGACTGCTTGTTTAGGTTTACCTGAATAAACCTGATATTGCAACCTGTAACACTTGATCCGAACTGTGTCGACTTTGTTCTTTAATTGATACTCTACCAATATCATAAAGATACGAAAGATCGTTTATTACAATTGTTTAATGTCAATGATGTATGACATATGAGTAGCTCATGGTCCGGTGGATTATGTAAGTAATATTTCTGATTTAGCTCATGTAGTTTAGATGCTCTGGCCGCTCTAACGGCCTGCTGGTGGTGACCCAGCTAACAAAAAAAAACGTTATTTTACGTCAGAATAACGTTTTAAAATTGTATATAACGTTATGCCATAGTAAGGAGCCTTAGAAAAACATTATATAACGTTATATTACGTTATAAAATGTTGTATAACGTTTTTTGTTTACTGGGGAGAGGGTTAAGTCGCGCATAGAAGATCGTGCATATTCTGTATTATATGATAATGATGATCCCAGTTTTGTCACGGGTATAACCAACTATGGCATACATTGCGTATAGGGCTTGCCGAAAAAGAACTGTAAATAATTATATTATATCGTTGGTGTAGGGGCACGATGTCACCGGGTGTGTCCCGAACCCCGCAGGGGGTGCCATAACCGGCTGTCATCGTGCATCGTGCCCTATATGTCCGAGGGACTTGTCAATGCAATCCAGTAAGGTAGGGAGCGGAGAACAGTCAGACAAGGGTTGGTAGTGTAACGGTTAGCACGCTTGTCACCGGTGCGAGAGGTCTGTGGTTCGATTCCCGGCCGATCCAATGACTAAGTTTTCCGCGACCCCTACACTGGTGGATCTACCGGGATTCGGTAACGGTGTTCGCTGGATTGCATGACAGAGTGATACGCTTCAACTAGCTGGGTACCCCTGAAGCTCCGCAAAATGTCGGGCACCGCTCTACCGAGACGGGGAGGTGTTCGCGGGGTGGCGTAGCCTGGCTGCCCTGCAAAATGTCGGGCACTGCTGGTGGTCTTCGCAGGGATGGTATGTTGAAGCTGGTTGGGAGGAGTGTAGGGGCACGATGTCACCGGGTGTGTCCCGAACCCCGCAGGGGGTGCCATAACCGGCTGTCATCGTGCATCGTGCCCTATATGTCCGAGGGACTTGTCAATGCAATCCAGTAAGGTAGGGAGCGGAGAACAGTCAGACAAGGGTTGGTAGTGTAACGGTTAGCACGCTTGTCACCGGTGCGAGAGGTCTGTGGTTCGATTCCCGGCCGATCCAATGACTAAGTTTTCCGCGACCCCTACATTGGGAAGAAATGCCTTTTATTGAGACCTGGTGGTATGAAAGGGAACCTCTGCATGCATGGTAGGACTGAGCTGTCCCATTTCCTATATCATTACTGATTTCCCATAATTAACAACACTTACATGTACTTGCTATCGGAAATCTAATTTGGAAGACCCTATTGGGACATAAAGAACGACTCCATCGCGACCATAATTATAAGGGTTTATTGTACTGATGTTGGCGTAACTATTCCTAGCGCATTTCAACAAAATGTATATATATATATATTTATACATATATATATATATATATATATATATATATTGCGAGTATTAAAACCGACACACTGAAAGATTTATTGGGGGAATTTTGACAAATTTGAAATGATTTGGTGCATTTTAAGGTCAATTTGTGGGTATTTCTTTATATAACTATAGAGTAATGAACATAATTCAAAACTCCTCCAAATTTTTATTTTGGAGGGGGGTGCAAAAGATACTGTGGCTCCCCCATGTCAAGTATGGGGGGGGGGCATGCCCCCCCCCCCCCCTGGCCCCCTCTGTTCCGACACCCCTTTAAAAGAGGTGAGATTCCTGAGGTGTATTAGTTAGGAAGCGAAACTGTGGCATGTGCCTGAGCATCGCAGTGAACAACGTTCACATCATGTGTTCAGTGGATTTTGCTGATTCTGGACCGAGAGACCCCACTGATAACAAATCTAAACAGGCATCATAAAATGTATTCTTCCAAGATGAACACCGAGAAGATGATGATATTCAGAATAATTCAGAATAGGGATTACTTTGCAGTCTTTACGTCTTGAAGTACCAGTTTAACATTAACCTACAGAATGGTACCAAGAATGCTAAGATTATGTAAACTAAAAGGAGATGAACAATTTTTTATGAAAGCAGCACTGCCCTTGCCGCGAATGGTGAAATAATAAATTACTCATCTCTCTGCTGCAGTAGCTACGGGTAGCTAAATATAATGTGTTGCTTTTCCACCCATGATTTTTCAAATTCCCAATGAGCATGATCATAAAATTGTCGACTTGATAAGGCAGGGCTGAATGAAATGTTGTATTGTTGCAGCCTGTGAATAAAGTATTTGAAGCATATATAGTTTTATGTTTTGTGTGAAATGGACATGGTAATTAAGTTCCATTAGATATACCAGAGCTAGTCCCCTCCGTGTATACATGTATACATACACATGTATTGTAAGAACTCTGTTATTGTGAAAGAGAAGCTTTATAAAGATCGAGTAAGGTCCCAAATCAGCTTGGATTGAGTCCTATAGTGAAGGTCTATACTGGGTTCAAACTTCCATTCTCACTCCAAATCGCAAGGATTATCGCAGAACCTCTGCCGATTTCAAGTCTTATTGTGGGATTTGGGGTTTAGGTTGGGGTTGGCGCAGGGGTCGGTGTGTCCTGATTGAAAATATTATTTAGTGCCATTGGGTCATTATATGATGATGATTGACTGATGTAAAGGAAAGCTTCCATTTTACCTACCTATTCAAAAAGGACTGGGGAGAATCAAGAAAATACTTCAATATGTCCAGAGACTTACTGTAGTAATCCCAGCGGCCAACTGACTGGCTTCCCCTTAAGGCACATTTACCAGGGTGTTTTAAACCGGTGTCTTAGGCTGATTATAATTATTTTAATGCTATTCCCAAGATACATGATTGAAGATTAAAAGTTTAAGGGGGTGGGAAAGTGCAATTCCTCGGACCCATATGCCATGTTGTCTGGATGTGTTTAGGCATAGGTGAGGGAATCATGCATATTGTTAACAGACTTTTACAAACATGACCTCCAGGTCAACAGAACCTTCAACCTTACCAGATATTGCACCCCTTACGGCTTACCCCGGACCCCTCAGCAGCTAGTTAATGTATGGACGGATATATGCCTCTGGTAAACAAAACTTAGCAAAGTCACATTCATTTCTCATCATAATTGAACATGTATATATCTGCAAGTGGAAGACGGATAATCAATGCTATATCAATTAGATAGCATGACCCCCTCGAAAAACAAATTAATGATTATAAAAAAACAATTACTCTAATTATGAAAAATAATATCTCATCTAGGTTATGAGTGGTAGATTATTAGCTGCAGTCGCATCAAAATTTAAGACTGGAGAACAGATATATGCCTATAGTGCTACTTCTCCAGGATCCGCACAGGTATTAATACATAGGCTACCCCCACACATAAAAATACACGAAGTCTCATTTATTTTTGTTAGTGACAGCAAATATCCAACAGTCAGCGACTCCGTCCCATGCATCGTCGATAAATTCTCTTCTCGAATATACGTCACTAATGAATACACAATTGACAAAGAACCAGATTGAATAAAGAACGTTTGCACCACACGTATATATGTTTAACATGGTGCATCCAATGAATTATTGTGCTTTGACACGAATAATTATTAAATTTATGAATGGACGTCCTGAGTACTAGGAATGGCCAGTCCCGTATATAGTATGGAACCCCTTATTAGGCCACTCCGCTAGCTGCTTTAATTATGATTAATCCCTTTACAAACAGCGTGAAATGATCAGCTTAGCTGTAGTTAAGGTGGCCAGAACTAACCTTCTTAGTCCTCTTAAGTGGCTTTTGCCTAATGAGACAGACTTGTTTCCTCCTGTTGTTGACGGCTGTACCGCCATTTTGAGAGTGTTTTGCCATTAGTTTCGGACAACAATCGCCTTACTAAATTGCAAAACAAATACAACGATGGGAGACGATTGTAATGTAAATTGAGAGAAGAACACCGATCCCTATGAAATTAATTGACATAAGGAATTCCTAGCAAGGAAACTTGAAACCCCTGGAAATAAGTGTAGAGCAAGGTATTTGAGGCGGACGACTTTAGAGAGAGAGGTATGAAGCAGGCAGCAGATAGGGCTACAGCGTCCGCCGTCCGGCAGGATTCCTTATCAGCACAACCGACGCACCACACACGCCGTCCGCAATTCAGACGTCTGGACACTGTTTACTCATCCACTGGACACTAGGGACTTGACTGAAAACTTCCTTAAAGTCCCAGAAATTGACATCCCTTTTTCGACCATACCCCTTGAGAGATTTGAATGCCGCGGACGTTTGAAAAGCGCGCCACTTTCATTTGCTCCATCCAGCGTCTGAGGCGGAATAGGAGACGCGCTCCCTCCCGGCATTCTTCCACGTTTGCACACGTAATATTCCGGGCAAAAACGATTGTTTTCGCTACAAACCTCACCAGTTAACTTCCAAATTAGTCTTGTGTCGGTACTTGCTAGATTTTAAAAGTTATATGGCCTAAAAGTAGCGCAAATTTGAGCGCAAATGCGCGGTTTTCGACGGAGCTTCGTGGCGACTTTGGAGAAGGAACAGCCACCGTCAACCCAAGCTAAACTAGTGTGGCCATGCATAAATTAGCACACACGTGATCTGCCTCAGCCAATAGAATCCCAGGTTAAGGGGTTATTCATAAACCAGGAATTCAGAGAATTAAATGTCCAGCATCATAACCTGAAGGAGCGTGGTCAGAGGAGGAGCGAATCTTCCAATTTTGAAGAGGTTATAGGAGAAAGAAGACTGACCTGACAACTTCCATAGACTTTGGCAACTCGTAGTTTGACTTGTCAACACTAGACATCGGTAAGTAGCCATCATTTCTTTAAAATCCTGCTCATATCTTGCACCACGCCGACACGCCCACCCTGCCCAAACTGCATCTAGCCAACAAAGGCGCACCCAGACACCTTCATTCAGACCCATCTCTGACTTAAAATTTGGGAAGTTTGTGAAGTTTGAGGCGATATTTCGGTAGGGGTGACCCAGGGAGAAGCTGACATTGTTGTTTTCGTCGGTCATGACGACGTGGCATTGAGATGCACGGCGTTTTGGGGAGGCACCCGTGGGCAGGTCGGCGCGGTGGCTGCCATCTTGTGAACCGGCTTCCCTTTCAGCCCAGCACCACTGAGTGCATTGGGCGTCCATGACACACATTTATCTCTATCTAGTATAATATCCTACAATATATAGAACATCATAGTTATAGCCTCACTATTACTTTGGCCCTATGCCTACCCTAGTCCTATTGAACACTGACATGGTCATCAATGATAAACCAAGAGTGATCCTGAGCCCAATTTTAGATGTAGGTCATGATCACTAGCATTGCTCCAGCACAGGCATAATAGTCTGGGACAGACTGTGAGGCTAGAATATGACTAGAACGTGGATAATGATATTAGAATTAGTGGGATAAGTGTGAAATGTGTCAGCGTATATGAATTATATCACATAGGCTGACATCATAACAGATGATAAGACTACTGGTGTGGAAATGTGTTCAGTGCCTTCTGTAGTGATTTGTGTATGTTTTGGCCGCCATTTTGGAAAACGTGCTCATGTCTAATCCAGTGATAATATCTGAGATTATGGTTTCATTTCTATCAAAACTTACCTTCTGGTATGTGAGAAGTCTGGTCCCATGCAAAATAGGAAATATATTAAGATGCTAACGTTTATTCATATTTGTTTTATCACCTTTATAACGAATGCTTACACCTCCCTGCTACCATGCACTCGTAGTGTTTTTATGGACATGGGATTATTTTGATACATTTCCATTATATTTGGGGAACATTACCTTGTTCTAGCCCCTTCCATATAGTTCTGTATTACTCTATAAGAGGACACATGAAACATTTAGGGAAACCATTCTATTGCAGGTGAATTCCAACATGGGAGAGAACCACATAGACATTCAGCAGATCGTCACTGACTGGGCCTGGCGGGAATATGACAAAACTGCCACCAAATCACAGCGGAACCTAAAGGAAAAGCAGGAGAAGAAGGGATCCAATTATTTGAAATTGTCCATCGACTGGTCAGATGTCAAATTTAACGACCAGACCAACTGGCCACAGCTGGCACCAGAGGACTTCGACAAGGAGGACGGCGGGAAGATCCCCTATAGAGAGACCAATGGCACTATGAACTCGGCGGCCGAGTCAGGCAAAACGCACAGTAACATCCTCTTCCAGACGACGTTTTGCAACAGCACGGCGGACGCACAAGAATACACGTTGAAGACGGAGAAGACGACCCGTTCTACGTGTACCACCGAGATCAGCACGTGCTTCACCAAGGGCATAGACCTCAGCATTAAGCTGTGCACCCCGGGGGAGGTGCTGGAGGCTAATGCCGGTTACCACCGCGAGATGTCTCTCACCAACACGGCGGGCGAGACGCTGGAGGAGGAGCTCAGCTGGGGCGTGGAGAGCCAGATCAGGGTGCGACCTGAGCACATCGCAGAGGCAGAGCTCGTCGTCAAGGAGAAGAAGTACTCGGGCGTCTTCGAGATCACCAGCAAGATCAAGGGCTATGTCTATCTAACCTTCACAAACCTCAAAGACAATAACTCCCTGGTAAAGGCAATAGGGCATGACATTTCTGAGATTATGAAGAAATTCCTGGAAATGGAACAAAATAAGGGTAACACCATAGACTATGTGCAGATAAATGGCCCTGAGATTGTGATTCTCACTAAGGGTGTGTGCAAGTTTAGGTATGGGGTGAAACAGGAGGTGAAGATCAACGAACGACCTCTAAATAACAACAAATGATTAAGATGAGTGCCACGCCCACTATTGTAATAATGATCAAAGACCGAGTGAATAGGGTTTAGATTCGGATATTAAACTCTCTGGTGATATAAAACATTTGGAGGTTCATCATCCGTTATATGTTGTAGATATTGAGAGTAATCTCATTCTGTTAATTCCCGGGGTATACAATAATATTCAAAAATTGAAACAAGGGGGGGCGGGGCTATACATGTGTTGATCAGTACTGGAATACATATGAAGATATGCATGATAGGGCGTATTATTAAAGTAGACGTGCACAGTACTGTTTTTATACAAAAGTGATAAAACCACAAGGGAAATACTTGAAATATTTGTATTCATTTGCTAAGGAATGCTTAGTCTTTCATATATGCTATATTTTAGGGTGACCATTACAAGCCCATAGATCTACTGACTGCATAATGCGATATGAAATGTATCTCCATATAGAGAAATGGCTTGCATTGTATAGCCTCTCGTGAATATCTGTGTAGGATTAAACCTCCCATGCCATGCAGGTTTTGATATTTGTCAAAATGATAATAGTATCAAACGACGTCCTAGCAAGTATAGATTTATGCATATCCAGGAAGCGTTTTTTTTCACAGTTTTCGAATACATGTAATGGATAGTATAAAAATACCAATTGAAAAATAATGTGGTTATTCCAAGGGCTTTGACCGTAATGTGCTTTGATCTGTGATTCATGTGAAATTATCATTTATTATAGCGACAAATGGATCCTTCGGGTGACCAGACCTAAATTGGTCCTATAGCGTTAAAGCAAGTTAAGTCATTTATCATTACGGCGATAAGTTTATATCAGCATACACAGTAGGAAAAAAACAGTCCATGTACTTCTCAACTCGTGCCAGAATCTAAGGTGTATCTATCTGTGTAAAATAGACTGCAGCTGTCCATATGATTGTATTCCCTTCCTCTCCGTCAGCCACTTGCATTGTGTCTCCATACATTGTGGTATGCAGGAGTTATGGACTAAGTAGGCATCTCCAACTGTTATGTACATCTGTGTTTAATGTCTGTAGATTTACAGATATATACCTTTCGTAGCACGTATGTAACCTATATTTGTCGATCTGGATGACATATTTTTCTACATGTTACGGGTTTTCACTATTCTATAGTTTTCTCTACAGCTGCCCTCTAGTGTTAGAAACACAAGGTGTCATTGAAACAGATTTGTTTTGATTTGGATATTTAGATAGCCATCAAGAGGTGAAGCCACTGTCATAATACAGTTTGTTTGGTGGCTTCCATTGACAGGGACAGTTGTTGGTGTAGCATCTGTAAGGAACACACCTTTACCCACCTGTGGTCTATAAATAACCCTTTACGTACACCAGCTATTTAAAGCTGGACTGTAAATACCCAGAGTAGGGTGGTTGCTGTGTTTAACCACAGAAGGCGTCTGGATGAGTCTGATGCTGTACCTAAGTTTGTGAGGGAAATGAATGAGTGCCCATTGACCCCAAAACGAAATCCATATTCACGGTCCCTTATAATGCAATTATGGAGACCTGTGTCGTTTCTGAATCATCCAATGAACTTCCATTGGCGGGCATTTAAGGTTTATATGCAGTTTGATGATATAAGGCCATGCAATGTCCAGGGATTGTAAAGAAAGTGAATCTCTACAACAGCAATCTCTCTTTGCGTACTTTTTACTTTCATACTATACTCAACTCATCTGTTACTGTTTAATACGTTGGGAATCTCTCGGAGTGAAAGAAGACGTTGAATGACTGTGAATGAAAACTGAATTTATAAGGATAGATGTGAATGATGGATGATGTTCTTTTAATATGGTGATTTATCTTTATAAACAATGTGTGAGAAAGCACTGCCTTGTTCTTGTAGTTGACTCAACTAAGGCCAAAAAAAAAGTGTGTTTCAGGTTACCCGACCCCGACCAAAACAGGGCCGACCCTAGAAATTTTTATCCAATTATGAATATATTTCTATATGTATATTTTAAGTAATTTTGGGGATATTTCAGTCAATTTGATGGTCCATGAGTCGACGCCAGTGTTGGCGAGTCAGCGCTGAAGTTTGGGAGTCAATTTTTAGGTACTTTTCATGCCATGGGATCAATCTGACTTTATAAAACAATTTTGGGGCTATTTCCAAGTCAATTTGATAGTTAAGGAGTCAACGCCGTTGTCGACGAGTCAGCGCTGAAGTTTGCGAGTCAGTTTTTGGGTACTTTTCAGGCCAAATTAAAAACAAATAATTTTAAAAAAAAATCCGACCTACCCTACCTAGATTTTCAGACTATGTAACCTGAAACACACCTTCTTTTTTTTGGCCTAAAGGTAAATTTCATTTCATTTAGATATTTAACGGCATTGTACTTTACCCATAGGTCTTTTCCTGCGCTCAACGACATGGTCAGATTTTATATATGTGTACACTGATTACTACATGATTTGGTTGCAATTATGGAAATGAACCTGGGTTTTATATGAAATAAAGAGATGTACATACATTATACATTTGGTCTTATCTTATACGCATGTAATATGTTATAATCCTTCTTTAAACTAGATAGTTTCGATCACTCACAGAGAAGTGAAGTGGGGAACCATCAAGATTTTCCAAGTCTAGTAATTGTGCTAAGGCCGTTTTATTCTGATAACTTGGATTACGGATCCGCCGATGAGAATTTTGGCATATTGCAAAAAAAAAATACATATATTTTTTTTTTACCCCCCTCCGATGGGATTTTCTGAGAATTTTAGCAAAAAAAAAAAAAAGTACATGCTGACTAGCAAACACCCAGACTTAGGCCTTCAAAATGGGGGTTATTTGATAATGTTTCTCAATATACCCTCATTTGAGAGCCAAAAGAAGACTTTTCCATGCTCTTTTTTTTTTTTTTTCCTCCCGCCCTGGAAGATTTCAGTACTGAAGGGCAGCTTTTTTTTTTTTTTTCCTCCCGCCCCCCAAAATATTTGCTCTGAGTGCCCGTAATCCAAGTTATCAATAAAAGGTGGCCTAATTTGGAAGGGTGGATGGGCTGAATTCTGAATTCTCTCATTCAGATATAAATTTTGCCAACACCTGTGGTTAACGTGTTGATGCAACTGTGTATACATTTCCCAATCGTCTCTTTGTCGTTTGTACATTTGTGGTATTTTATGTTCGTGTTATCGAAGTAATACACAAATAGCAGGTCTACAAGAGCGTATTTGTTAGGTGTCGTTACACACATAATAGAGGCCCTTGATAAGGGAGTGCCCTTGGAAGTCCCATGTCGATCTTACGAAATGCTCATGTCGCCATGTCGATCTTAAGGAATGGCCATGTCCATTTTAAGATCCATGTCACTATCTATTTCTTCATCGTGTCCCATGTTACTAATGTCTAGGGCCAGCCATATTATACTCCATAACATGGTCCTAGGACAAGGTCAAAAGACGATGTGTGCAAACTTGTGGACGACGATGTGAACATTGCTTTGTGTTACACATACCCTGGACCACTGGGTGGGTTGAGATCGTTATACCCGAGACTTCAAAACCCCAAAACATGAGACCCTGCCCCTAAAGGTAAAACATAAACTTGTATCCACATTGTCTATTGTCCACACCCTTCATAACTGCTACATATAAAGCATTGCCACAAAATCAACATGTGTTTGATCATATCGTTCATTGGCCACATCTTCTAGGATCCGTCAGAATGTCTTCTACCACATCCCCGGACCACATCGAGACTGGACAATTGCAATTAGCATGTCTGTGTGTGTGGAGATAAGGTGGTGTGTGTGTGGGGGGGGGGGGGGGGGGGGGGTGTATACACACAGATAACCAGATAAGTGTCCGTGTGGTTGGCACAATGCCAATCTGCATACAGTGACATATAACACTGGACACCCACACACATAGACTCTGTCTGGAAGAGGTCGGCAGAAATGAGAACCACAGGTTGGGTTTCATATTGCATCAGTCAGGGGCGGATCCAGAAGGGGTGGTCTAGGGGGGGCACAGCCAAGAAAATTTGGTCTAGGGGGGGCACAGGCCAGGTCCTGTACCACATTTCCTATAGTTAAGAGTCATACCAAGGGCCCTTTTCAGAGGGTCTATGGGGGGCACGTGCCCCCAAGGCCACCCCTGGATCCGCCCCTGCATCTGCACAGTCAACGCCCTGTAATGGGACTGTGAAAAGCTTAAAGGGGAACCGGTCGAGAGTAACCTCTCGAACCCCACCCTGCTGTGCATCTTTCAAAATAGTTTAATATCTGTTGTTTGTGTTAATTAGTGTCATGGCCATATCTGGTACAGTGGAGTTTAAACAGGGATTAAAACGGTGAAGGCATTGGCTATCTACATGATATAATCCGAGTCTGTCAGTGGATGTAAATATAAACTACATGGGATTAACAAAGCCCAAAGGGACCAACTGCATTAGATTGATTGATTGATTGATTTTTTATTAGCACACATCGTTCCGTGCTGGAACGTTTTTCAGCGCGCCCACTATTACCTTACAATAATAATCCATGTGGTTAATAGTGGTGCTTAACAAATTTCTTGGCGAGTTCAGATGTATGACCAATGGAGTGTTGATGTACTATAGCATGAACGCATAAGTAATAAGTATGTCAGAATGTGATACATTATGTATTCTAGCTGATGATGTCAAGTTGGCGGTAGCACAAGTGGTAATTTGTCTATGGCACTTTTGAAAGCTTCCCTTGATTTAAGTTTTTGAACATCTTTATCCAATAGGTCCCACAGGCACACACCCCTATAATAGGGGGACTTTTGGTAGAAACATGATTTTGCCCGACGCTTTTTAAACCTTATTTTTAGGTCACCCCGTGTGCGGACATTAAGGACCACCAAGGCTTCGCCGTCTTGCACCTTCTTCCACATTATCATGAGGAGCTGAAGCTTGCGCCGTCGCTCTAATAATTCTATGTTTGCCTCGGCATGCAAGTCAATAATACTGATAGCACGTATTCTATGGCGCAGACATACTCTTAGTGCATGGTTCTGCATTCTTTGGATTTTTTGCAATTCCCCACTGTGGGCACATCCTATATAAAAGGAACAATATTCTAAAGTTTGCACAATCATAACTTTATAAATTTCTAGGCTGATTTTGTTAGTCATGTTTTTCCGTAGCTTGCTGAGTTTATAAACTTTGTTACCTAGGCTCTTTTTGACACGATTTATGTGGGGGGTTAGACATAGACGGCTGTCCAACTCAACACCGAGATATGGGTATGACGTGCAAGTGGGTAAGGTTACGCCGTTGAGAAATATGACAGGGTCACCAGCAGCACTTAGTTTATTGTCTGAGCCAAAGAACATGCACATGCTTTTCTGGGCATTCACAGTCATGCCATTCGATAGGCACCATAAGCCTACTCTGTCGATATCCTCCTGTAGTAGCCTATTTGCTTCAATATGCGTTTGCGCGCTGACGTATATCACTATATCGTCGGCGTACATGGAAAATTTGCAATTCTTGATGCAGTCAGACAGGTCATTAATGAACAGGATAAAGAGGAGGGGGCCTAAAATTGAGCCTTGAGGGACACCAAAATTAACTGGAGAACTTTGTGATTTTTTGCCATTAGCTATTGTACAGTGCGATCGGTGAGCCAGATATTCCATAAGCCATTTTTTCAATTTCCTGTGTAAATTTAGAGATGCAATTTTATTTATTAGGGTAGGGTGGTGGACACTGTCAAAGGCTTTACAGAAGTCTATGTAGCAGGCAGCAGTTATCTTCCCATCATCCCGTGCCTCAAAGAGGTCACTCACCACACTAAAGACGGCGTCACTTGTGCTTTTGTCCTTTCTAAAGCCAAACTGTTTTTTACTCAAAAGTGCCTCATTTTCCAGGAAGTCAGATAGGACCTTGTGTACTATCTTTTCCAAAAGCTTGCCCGACAGTGGTAAGAGCGTAATTGGACGCCAGTTCTTTATGTGACTGAGATTTCCCTTCTTGGGGATTGGGACGAGCAATCCACATGACCAGGATGCAGGGAAAATACCTTCATTGAGGGAATTCTTAAAAATTAAAGTCATTTCCCGCCATAAGAACAGCATTGCATCTTTGAGTACTTTGGTGTTTACACCGTCCAAGCCACATGACTTGTCGATATTAACTTTCCTTATCAGTGTCAGAACCAGGTCCCCATTGACTAACTCATTCAAATCTAGGTCATTTTCATCTTCAGCCTCGTCTATTACCGGGTCAGGTATGTCTATGCCTGTCGGTGGTAGTTTGCTGAATAGGTCTTGGCCGATATTAGCAAAATAGTTATTGATGTATGTGGCAGTTTCTTCTATGGCGATAATTTCGCCTGTTAGTTCATTAGTTAGTTGAATAGTGAGATTTTTTGTGACCGGATTAACAAGTTGGTTTACCTCTCGCCAAAATTTGGATGGGTCTCCCTCGGACCTTTCCAGGGTGGTGATGACAAATTCTCCTTCTGCATTTTCCAACTGCCTTTGAATGCGATTTTTTAGTTTATGGACTGCTTTTAAGAGAGCTTGGTCTTTGGTGACCCGCTGTTCTTGGAGCATGTTTGACCTGTCATTTATTAGCTCTATGGTTTCCGGAGTGACCCAAGGTTCTGACATTTTCTTTATGGTGATAGTTTTGACAGGACAATAGATATCTAGGTATGAAATGATTGCATTATATATGAATAGCCATTGTGTATCTGGGTTAGAGGTGGCATAGAATCCAGTCCAGTCCATGCACGCGAGATACTCTAGGAAATCATCTCTGTCATAAGACCTATATGATCTACCTGTAAAGGTGGTTGGAGACCGTACCTCCTTTCCCTTCTTGCGGCAGGCATAAATGGGATAATGATCTGATATTAAACAATTTAAGACACCTGCGCTACTTACAATGTCACAATCGGTTAGTATATGGTCTATACAGGTTCCACCAACTAGATTATGATCATTTGGTCGCGTAATATCATCTATAAGTCTCTTTAGACTTGTCTCTCTGCATAAATCAAAGAGACCAACGGCAGGTCCTGAATTTCTCTCTCGTGAGTTAGCATTGAAATCTCCAACAACCCATAACTCATACCTATTCCTGTCAATATTGCTAATAAGCGTACCCAATTTGTCGAAAAAATCCACATGTTCAATATTAGGTGGTCTATACACATTTAGAAGTATAAAATTACGATATGTGGGTTTGTCAAAAACCAGCGCCTGAACTTCTATATTATCTTCCATAAGTTGCAGAGTTGGTTCCACATGACAATATGGACCGAGGAAATTTCCAACATAGGTTAATAGCCCCCCGCCAGTCCTGTGCGGGCGGTCATGGCGATGTATGACCTTGTCTTTCCAGAAAAATAAAGTGTCATCCGTATCTGACAGTGCCCATGATTCACATACGCATAAAATGTCGCAGTCTAGACTGAGTTTCACATCTGTTCAATGCACGTCAATATTCTTTATTGAGATGTCGGTACATATAAATGTAGTCGATTTTATTATGTTATGACAGTGCCCTTTATCCTAGATATTCTTCCATTTGAGTTGTAAGAAGTTTCCTCGTTCATTCAGGCCTTTTATAGTGGGGTGCATTAACTGCGCGTCCGTCATGCAGCTTACAACAAACACAACATACCGTGGGATGGGATGGGAGTGGTCCGAGTGGGGATGTTCATGTGGGTGTGCTGAATCACACTACAATGTATTACCATGACTCAGATGGCATGGGTCTATTACATGTACAGTATTATAGACTCCTCAATACCGAATAATCAACCTGCCTAGTGGAGATGGTTATCCGATATAAATGCAAAAATGTAGTCAATGATTTTAGAATACTTTTTACATCAGAAGATAACAGCAAATATTGTTAATTGATATTTTCGTTTTATTACAATGTCGGTTCATTTCGATATATGTGTTTGTAAATCATACTGATGTGTCATGTTTAACCTAGGTCTAGAAGAGGGAGAGAATACAACATGGAAAGCAATATCATTTTAGAATCGGCACTTGCTCAGATCAGACTCCAAGCTAAATATACATAAAAGGTGACTGCTTCATATTGTTGTCGTTTCGGTGCCAATGTCATGATATTTATAGATTGTACGATTGATTGGAAGTGCTTTACACGATGGTGGTGTTCACTTTTTAATGGATACAATCGACAGGTACAGCCTTACCAACCTACAGCTTCTACGAGTAAACCTGTTAAACAAGTTTTCCTTATGTCAATATGATAATGGAGCTAATATCCTTTCAAGTATTCATCAGTTGTCCTTCGTTAATAACGACATTCTCACATTGCTGAAACACGGCATTTTTGTGCTATATTTTAGAATTTTGAGAGACCCAGTAAGTTAAATTAAAATACTGATTTTGTAGAGGGAAAACGTTGTATTGGAGTGATGTCGTTAATGAATGTATCCTTAATGGGGAAAATATCATCCTTACACCTAAATTCATTTTCAAGAGCACATTTTTAGGTTTTGTTTAAATCATCTACTATTTCGAAAAACTTCACGAAAAATGAAGGGAAAAAACACATGGGCAAGAACAAAGAAGATTTGGGAATGTCTACTAAGAAACACAGATATATAATGACTACGTATGTAAATAACTACCATTCCACAATCAATGGGGAAAAGGCTGCCAATATCAAAGTATGAATACAAAAATATGATAAATTGTCACCACTACAGCTGTTCTATAGACATCCTGTTGTAGTCAATACACATGAGTCAGAGATTATATGAATATCATTGAACATGTAGATGGGAGTATAGGACGTGTAAAATAAGTTTTCAGATCAGTTTCGCATTGCAAGAGAGATACCACTTTAACTGAAAGATCTTTAACAAGTATGAGTGAGTAAATTATAAGAAATACGAGCAGGTAAATACAAAAACAGATCTGTACAAATATATGTACCGTTATATTAAATAACATTATGTAAAGCTAGGGACAGCATATATTCATTAGAAATCTGGGCATTTCATGCAGTTCAACGTTACATTGATGTCCACATTGATTAAATGTCATAATCTCTATGGTATACGACTAGTATTGTAATGAATATTGATTACTTTTTATGGGTGATAAATGCTCATCTTTGACACGTGTATATTATCTATATGCTGGTCCGTTTTCAGTCCGGTGTGTTGCAGTTATTCAGTTATCGGAAAGTATGCATATCAGTAAGACAGATGACTAAGTGATACAGGAAATTAATACAGAGAGTCAAGTAAATTGTGGTTTCTTCCTTTGGATACAGGTGAAATATTTGAATGCCAACAGAGAGATATGGACTCATACTCAGATATATATACAATGGTACCTTCAGTCAAGATTATGTTAGTCATACTACCCCTGACGTCATGTACGTCATCAGTGTGACGTACTGACATGATCAGTGGCGTCACCGGTAGTTGTCAATGATACAATGGGCACATACATGCAATGTAGTTGAAGCCATTGAGAGTAAAACAGTACATGTATTGACTAATGAACTTTCTAAGTAACCATGGTCGCTGTTTGGTGTGATTAGTCACGCTTGATTAGGTACTTTGCATGCTGCGCCCAGGATACGGATTCAGCCTTGCATACACTGAGAATGATCTGGTCACTTTTAAACTGAAAAGACAAATACGTTCACCTTTAGATTGTACATAATCATCCAGTATGCATTGAATGTAAAGAGAATAGCATCATCATGACTCTGTTTACCATACATGTCTTATGTCTCAAGTCCAACTTCCTTATAATTATTCCTCAAACACTTCTTTGGAATTCCATAATCATATCTTAAAACAGACAGGATATATGTAGACGACCAGAACACAGAAAGTACCATCTGGGTTCTATACTGTATATTGTATAGTATGTGTTTGACTCACCCTATAAGAACATTTATCGGGGTTTATTTGTTCAGGTAGCGGCTTCCTGTACTCGTATTCCGTCTCCGTACCCTCCTTGTCCGTCACTTTGCCACTCACCAGGATCTTCCTGTGGACGAAGAATGTTGATGAATATGAGTAAAGCTACTTCATGTATAAATAACACCAACAACAACAGTGATCGCTGTTAGCTCATTGTGTCCAATGGTAGGCCATATAGATATACTTTAATGCATCACATTCTGATAGGACTATCGAGTTTGTATGTTGAATCAGATACATTTAAGGCCGTGTTATACTCACTTCTCCGTAAACATGTCTGCCTCATTGAAGACTGCGTTCAGAGGAGAGGCTTTCCCGATCAGCCCCATGGACTTCTTCACTTTCATGTCTTTGAAGGTCAGGAATAACGTGAAGTATCCCTTCTTAGGGTCGTCATCGTTGAATGTAACTGAAAGTTAAAATGAAGTAACTTTTCAGATGATGTTTTAATACGACAAAACACACCTCTGCTACCAATACGATTAGTACATCAATTGTAATGAAATATGCTAAACATGATTTGGGGCATATTTCTCTCAGTCAACATGTTCATGTACACGCACCTAAATGTATGAATGTATTTATAGTAGACTCTGTCGGTTCATGGTTGAAAGAAATGCTACAATTCTCAATTATTGTTGTGTATTGTAAGTTGCTGATAGTATGGTACCCTTTTGAAGTTGTTGCTATGTTGTAAACGTACCTGGCCCTGGCCACAGAGGCCCGTTGCTCTCGGCCATGCTTGACGCAGCTGCCGGGACGTCTACCGCATTACCTGGACACGGTGTGAGGGGGCTGAGAGCAGAGACAACACCAGTATCAGTCAGCAAACCTCAACAAACATGGGCAGCCCGTGATCCCCGGTTACATCTACCGAGTAGACCAGTATACCTAACATACCATAGCCGTATTGATGGTATCCGAAATGGGGGTGCAGATGGGTAGTATGGGTCCCCCCCCCCCCTCAGGTCGGAAAGTCGCCGAAATTAAGGGGCCCAGGTCACAAAGTCGTTTTTTTGGACCTTTTTTTCTATAGTAATTTTTTACCAGAAGTCGCTAAGTCGTTTTTCATATTGCCTTAGGTCGAAAGTCGGCTGCAGAACGGCCCAGGTCGCCAGGTCGCGTTTGACCCATCTGCAGTCACCTAAATGCTTTCATAGGATGGCCGTCCACTTGAAAGATAGATTTTCCCCTCGTCGGGGGTGGGGGTTGGGAATGGGGATCCAGTATCGGATGGAAAAGGTTAAAATTGTTTGAAATGAGTTATGACCTCCCTAATGCTATTAACCATATTTATCCTATGTCAAAAACCTAACCGCCCCTTACTCCCTATAATACTTTAATATGGAAAGCTAAGTGTCTAGAGATATGCATGGGATCTTGACTGTAAACCTTTTACTTTGTCTGTAATGAGGATCTCAAGTTCACCCCAATTGAAAGATGGGGATGTCTCACCAGGATGGTGTTTCTCCACAAATTTGCGGAGCTCCGCAAATTTGTGGAGCTCCGCAAATTTGCTTCCATAAATTTGTGGAGCTCCACAAATATATATGGAGCTCCGTATTTGTATGCTTAAGTACTAAAAAACGATTTCCATATATATTTGCGGACCTCCATAAATATATGGAGAGTGTATTTACGGACCTCCGCAAATTTGTGGAGAAACACCATCCAGCTAAGTACCGTATACCAAGTATGGTAGCACAATGCTTGGCTGGCCAGCTAGCGAGCAAGGGACAATTATACTGATGCCAGTGATGGGGAAAGCTCAGTGAGTAACATCCTGTCCCATTTAGCCTAAAACAAGTCAAGTATACCTAGTAGACGCACCATGGGATCAGGGTTTCAAACAAAGATGGACGTGATTGTTCCTAATCTGAATGCCGGTGCCTATGGCCCCCTAGGTCCTATAGTAGGCCCTATAGGAGTATCCCGGTCTAGTAGACTAGTGGGTGGACTCTACTGTTTACCTTTACTAGCCTGCTATGGACTACGTCTACAAACAGTGAATCCGACCTCCATGTTCAACTCCTACAGGCAACAGTAACTAGTAAGTACCTGGTAAGTTAATGTAACTATTCAACAATGTGTTAACAGCTATACAACTATCAAAGATCCTCATACATACCCTAGATTCCTTGAATTCCTTATCAAAACATACCCAACTGTCTCATTTACTGAGCGATAATAAAAGGTGTTTATCCAAAGTTGCTCACTAGATGGCGTCAATGGGATTGTAGTTTCATGTAACGCCCACAGGTGACCTTGCTGTTCCACAAGCTAGGGGTAACCCATTTTGGGTGAATGACGCTTTTCACATGTTTTGAAGACTTTTTACACCACCATTTTGCTGTAAAAAAAAGTCATGAAAATTCTGATTATTTTTTTGAGCTTGATCCATGGAACCTGAACATAAGGTATTTTTTATGCTTTTATGGGGAAATCTTTGTTTCTATGGCAACCAGATATTCCCAAATGGCGATTTTGGTTGCCTTGGTAACACAAAAAAAAGATCTTGATATGGCTGTCACATACAGAAATTGGGATTTATTTTAAGAACCAGTAGGCCTATATATCATAAATAGTCTGTCATATGATCCAAATCTGAGATATGCCATTCAAATTGAGGAGGATATTAACAATTTGAATGTGAGCACATAATATTTATTACTAAATATCTTTGTACAACGTTCCTACATACTAGTAAATTTAGGATGTTTGATTTTCTGTTGGAACGATGGGAGAGGGAAACAGTGAGAGGTGAAAGGCAGCCACCTAGCCAATATTTCGAGTTAGCAAACACCCAAATTTAAATGAGCCATTCCACAGTACCTGACCGTGTCTTAGACTCTAATATGACCCCCATTCCATCTCATGTACTGCTCTATGATTCCCTAGCCATAAGTGCTATGGAGTCCATTTGACTCCTGTGTTAGAGTCATAGAGTGCTGATTGACTCCCATGAGAGGAGAGTGAACTCTTGAAATTGTATTTTCCATGTAACACTAGTTCTGAGTTCTTCCACTAAAGGGTCTCACGATATAATGAGTTTTCCTTAGTACAGTACATTTCATAATGGCTTTAGATCAACCCTATTTGCTTGATTAAGTCAGAAGTAAGTAATACTCATACAAATTGTGGGAATGTTTGATGGACTAACGAAATATCTGTTTGATCATATGAAATAGACCAAAATAAGGTACATGTACTGTATAATGGTTGGAAGCAGGCATCATACACCTGGTCCGGGTATTGGTTCACTATGGGGCAGCACCTATCCTCTCCTCACCTGTGCCCATGGCAGGTATAACTAGGTCACAGCTGACCATATAGCAGGCAGGCAGGGCAGCCAGGCAGCTGGCTTCATTTCTGTTTAGGCTAAAGTATTGGCAGTTTCCTCTATGAAAAAAATTATAACCTTGATGACTGAGATTAGATAAATTAAGATGGGTAAGCTCACCATATATCTTTCAATCTGCATGGTGGAATCCTGCCATTTAGATTGATGTAAATGATGAAGCCAATGAGAAAGGAGCTGTCATGATCTTGCATGTGGTGCCAACCCATAAAAGAGTCAAATTGATTTTGACTCCTCAGCGAGGAGTCTGATCAATTTGACTCTCTAATTAGAGTCAACTCCAAACTGACATAATGTGCTGGTTAACTCTCCTCGATGTAGAGTCTAATCATTTTGACTCTCTTGCAATGTATGGAGTCACATGAGTTTGGTTCTAGTCAGAAGAGAGTCAGATCTGTCTGATTATGAATGGAGTCTGGTGAGTTTGTGCTGGAACCTGGTGTGTGTCAGAAAAATAACATTACATTACGTGGCTTGTGCTGCCCTCTTGTGGCATATGTCTATAAGATATGTATGGTACACTATCCCACCAGCTTCCGACATTGACATCAGAGTTGGTAGTATAGTGGTCACCAAGTCTGCCTTCAAATCAGAAGGTTGGGTGTTCAATCGCAGAAGGTCCCAAGAGATTCCCTTTAACAGATCAGAAATAATTCGTTAGACCACAGTAGACTGGCCCTCACTGTATAGTTCACTCAGCGGATCCTATAAATTAAGATAATCCCAATCCCAATAACCCAAATGGATATATGATGTTTTGCTGAAATATTGACTGAGGAGGGGGTTGATCCTATGACCTATGGATAATGTGGAAATAGCAGCCACAGATTGAGATGTCATGGGGAAAATGGATATTGAACTTGATGATCAAACACAACAACTTTCTGTAAGCATGAATTCTATGGAGAAAAAGAGAGTAGGGTAGAAAATAGTAAATATAAGTGATAAATGTGCCTCTACATGGGGTAAAATCGACACGGGCCACACAGCGACACGGCCGTTTTAGGCCCTTTTAAAAATCGACGGACCCAGGAAAATTAGGCATACAAATCGACCCAAAGGGATTTTTCTCTATGTTCTTATATACCTAAAAATCGACGCAATGACTCAGTCCTTCTGCTAAAAATCGACACGGCGACATGGTCAAAATTGTGGGTACCCATGTAGAGGCACATAAATGAGGGCCATATAAGCAATGTTACCTAATAGAGAAATGAGGTCTTCAATACTTGTAGTCATAGTGGGTATGTTTGTGTTTGCGTGTGTGCAATTACTCCCCCATCCTGGAGGGACCCGGGAACTCAGAGCACTGTAGCCCCAGGTAACAAGAAACGTTTGATCAACGTTGATCAACGTTCACCTTAGGTTAATTGGACCAACGTTTTTTTATTTGCATTGTTTCAACGTTGAAACAACGTTTTTTCTGGAAGATGTAATTTTAGGTTGGTTTAATGTTAGAAAATAGTTGGCAAACTAACGTTTTTTCAGGTAACCTATATTGAACATTGCTCAACGTTTTTTTGTGGACTCAAACCAACGTTCATTTAACCAATTGATTTAACATTGGATTAACGTTTTTTTGAAATTCCAACCCAACCTACCAGATGGCAGTTTAGAACTAGTTTTGATGCTGTCCTCATATATTCGCCTAAGAAAAGCATTATATTAATCATTTCTGATATATCTATTTAACTTTATGTTAACATTTAGTGTATAAATATGTCTAGGCTAAAGAATCTGATAGAATAATAATATTAGGCCTGTTTAATGGTGTGTCATGTAGACACACCCACTCTGTAGCATTCAGAGATAGATAAAAGCTATTCTGAGTATCAATAAATTGGTTTGTATGAATCAATATGTTAGCATACTCTCTGATGGAGAGTATGCATACTCTCTGATGGAGAGTATTCTAATCCCAACCTGAGCCCTTGTAAGCTTGGAGAAAAATGTAAATACTATTGGACAGTATGTGATCATTACTGCACCAGAATATGTGTATTAGCTCAACGTTTTTTCACCCCTAGTTAAACGTTTATTTAACGTTAATTCAACGTTGATTTGAGTCCACGAAATGGAGTTAGGCTAGATGCAAAATGCATGTTTTTTCACTCTTTAAATGACGTTCAAATAACGTTCAAATAACCTCAACTTGTTACCTGGGGCAGGGCTATAGGGCACCTGGCCGTCGATAGCAGCGCCGCTTGTGGTAAATTGAGAACCTGCAGTACAGGCCCTTGCCCAGTAGGTGGAGCAGCTAACCGGGGGTTATGTCGTGACAGGGCAGTACTGAGTGTATAGGTATCCACCTAGTGTTACCTGCTTGAACTTCTAACCCCCGAACATGGATGCCCCCATGGCCCAACCCCTAGGAGCCCTATACATGATCCTTCAGCCGGACTGCAACACATATTTTCAAGACACATTTTTACAGTCTTTAGTTGCTCTGGGATCACGTATATAAGTTATAGATATTATATTTTTATAATAGACACAACTAGGACGACAAGAACTTGGGTTTTATGGTTGCTTTTATTTACCATGTTTAATTATATTGATCACAACGTTTCGGCTATGAGTGCGCCTTCATCAGGTGATATAATTACAAAGATTCAAATGTATAAGGTAGCGCGATGAGCAGGCAATAAGGTCATTCCTATGGTTACCAAACAATCAAGGTCATATAAAGGTCATGAGGTCAAGGTCACAAGAATATTATTTTGATTATGAGATGCTACCGGGTATTTTACAGGTCAGTCAAATGAATGATTTGAAGATTATGGCAAGTCTTTGTACATTCATGGGTAATAAAAATGTGGGTGGTCCCTTTATATAAAAATAAGCATACAAGTATGAAAATTGTGTGAAATGGTATAGATTTATATATATAGTTATAGATATATAGAAACCATTTGAAGATAAGACAAGATATTCTAATTTACATGGCCCAATAGGGTCAAAAAGTGATTTCGAAAAATAAAAGTGATCTTGAAAAAACGATTTTGAACAATTATTTTGAAAAAAAAATTGAAAATGGATGCTGTCAACTGTCAATTCTGTAAATTGACAGTTGACAGTACCCTTCTTTTTTTTCAACAGTCCAGATGATAAATGAAATTCCAAATGGCTGCTGTCAAGTGTCAACTTATTCAGAACAACTTGTGACAGGTATCCTTTGGAGTGAGTCAAATTTCCTAAAAATGTCCAATTAGCATAGGGTGAGATTTTTCCAAAATGGCTGACTTGGCAAGAAAAAAGTTCAAAATCTCAAAAAAGTTGATTTTCCCCAAAATGGCCGAAATGACGAGAAAAAAGTTCAAATCGCAAAATATTTTTCTCGCCATATCAGCCATTTAAGGGGAAGTTCAACTTTTTTGAGATTTTTGAACTTTTTCTCAAAGTTTCCCCCCCCCCCCAAAAAAAATCGTTTTTTTCAAGATCACTTTTTTTTCTTCTTCCGAAATCACTTTTTGACATTCTTTGGCCACTGCACTAATTTGAGGTGTGTTTTCTTTTTTTTTAAAATCCAATAGAGGGTTGCTATGTAAACACTAAATTCACTAATTCTAACCTCTCCATGCAGAACGTGCAAAGCTATTAAAATGAGATTCCCAATTAGACCTTTTGTGCTATTGTATCCCCCGGTCCCCATACTCCTGCATCCGTCTGACACCAGACATGTTACAGAAAACGTGGAAAAGGGGGCGTTTTCACTGACCTCAGAGGCGTAGGAAGCTAACCGAGCTAACAAGAAACTTCATATAACGTTATGCCATAGTAAGGAGCCTTAGACAAACGTTATATATAACGTTATATAACGTCATAACATGTTGTATAACGTTTATTGTTTACTGGGAACCTTGACTTTTTTTTAACCAGCGTTAAGCATTGGCTTTTGTGCTTGATGCTGCATATCCTGGGTTATATTGGCATTATAATGAAAAGTAGTGTTTGATGCCCCCTTTAGTTCTGATTGCCTGATTCCCTATATGTGGGAGAAGTAATTTTGTGTACTATACATAGGGTCTTGGTAATTGTTCGCCCCCCCCCCCTTTTCCTACGTCACTGGACCCTGGCACTGACTTCTGATGTCTGAAAACCCAGAGAAAGGGATGCTTTTTGATAAAGAAATCCGCACGAAGGGCAGTACATTTTACACTGACATTCATGCTTAGGGAGTGATCGTTTTTTAACAACAGGGGGGGGGGGGGTGAGAATTTGGACCCCTTGACCGGGGGGGGGGCAAAAAGATTTGGACCCCTCTTGGGGGGGGGTCAAAAAGATTTAACCTGTTTTGAGCCAAAATGTCCTCTATGCGTTACTATGCTTCAAAGGGCCCGCGCGCAAGCCTTTTTTCGACCCTAAGGGTGGGGGGCGGGGGGTAAAAATGTTTGACCCCTTGACGGGGGAGGGGGGAGTAAAAAGTTTCGCACGCTCCCCGTGGAAACCCCCCCCCCTCCCCGTTGGTAAAAAATTATCACTCCCTTAGCATGGTAGCCTGGTTTGGACAGTAAATGAATGTACAGGACAGCATTTACTTTTTGCTTCGTTTGGTCCTCCGTGAGAGACAAAATAGTCTTCATCAGCCAACTTTTGGTAAACCTGTCAAAAGGGTGTGCTTTCCAAAACTGTTCGCGTTTTATTTAAAAAGGGGAAATCCACAATTTCATCATAAAAAGGGTGCTTTTTCAGTCCCAAAATCCGTGGATAGGATTTGTTCTTAAGGCCACCTTTTTTTGATAACTTGGATTACGGGCTTTTGCTTTCAAATTTTTGGAAGGGCAGAGGCAAAAAAAAAAAAAAAAAAGCTGCCCTACGGGGGGCACCAGATCACAAAATTTCCCGAAGGGCAGAGGCAAAAAAAAAAAAAAAAAGGCATGGAAAATCCCATTTCTAGGCAATCTAATGAAGATATATTGAGAATTACCCCCTATCTGAAAGGTCTCATTCTGCCTTTTGCTGGTCAACATGTACTTTTTTTTTTTTGGTAAAATTTTCAAAAAAATCTCGGAGGGGAAAGGTAAAAAAACACAAAAAAACTTTTTTTTTTTTTGCAAAATGCCAAAAATCTCGGCGGCGGATCCGTAATCCAAGTTATCAAAATAAAACGGCCTAAGTCAAGTAAATTACTTCGACCAAGGAAGTATACCTTTACTCGTAACAGCTGATGCTTTATTACGCTGGGAGTCTCTGCGTCCGTTTCACTATGGGGCGGGGGAGTAACGGTAGCGTAGTACGGGGGCGGTCTCCAGTCTAATTCTTTATCACAATCCTCACCACTGTGCAGTACTTCCATGAGTGTTAGTAGTACATTGTAGCTAGTAAGGTAGCAGAGACGCTCTCTGTACCACTTGTAGGGTGGTACATCATTAATTGATTAAATGTCTTATATAATTAATTATTTAAGAGTTTAACAGCATCAATATAAATACACTGCATGATACATAGCTATATATGAGGATGAGATTTAGGATGTAAATCTCATAATCCCATGTTATTGTAATCATCTTGAGTTCTATATGCACTATCTCGATTACTTGACTTGAAAGTATATTCAACGTGTTGGGAAAAACATATTTTATATCGATTATTTAAAAAATATTTCGGATATATGCAATGAGAGCTTGGCATAATCCAGCTTTCCATTGATATGTCTTTTCAGGATCGCGATTTTGGGTATGTTTTCTTTGGCTAAAATGCACGATCACATGAATTTGCCTTCTCAATCTCTCGAGCTCTCCTGAGTCATAAAATCAGATGAAGATCCTTACCAGTACATACTAACATTGCACATTTTAGTTTCATCATTCATTTCGGTGTGTGCAAACTACTTAAACATTACCCTACGTGCCAACCTAGGTGGACCTCCATCGGGAGACAATAGGGCGGAAGAACCCTAAATGTTTGGTAAAGTTATTGTCTCGCCCTCATCTGTAGTAGACCTTAGCTTAAGGCCCAGTCAGGACTTGGCCCAGGAGAACAGTTGGCCGCCAGTCGCCCCCTCCACTCCCCCAAACCACACACAGCCCACAGGCCGGTGGCAGTGGAGTGAGTACCGCCGACCACAACGCATCCAGGGAGGACTTTACTCAACACCAAACCCCAGGCGGATTCTAAGTTTGCCATGCGGCTGTGACCGTCCAGTTGGATTACGTGCACGCCGTGGTCTGCCATGCTAGTTAGTGGGGTGGTAGACAGGTGCAGTAGGAGTACCTGGACAGCCTCCTGATCCACGCCCCACCATGGCTGGACACAACAACTACAACATCTACAGCAGCACAACAGCAGTGGGGACAGGCTGGCTGGTCGCGCTGGTCGCTCTTGCTGTCGCCCTTGGAGGTGAGTGGGGTGGGGAGGTGCTGCAATGTGATCCTGTGGTAGCCTACTTTAAGCTGTGTATATGCCAACACCTGCAGGTGTGTCCTTTAATATGTCTGCACCAACTTATATTTCAGGTCAACCAGAATATATCGTAGTTCAACAGCCCTCATCAATAGTGGAGAAGGTCCTGGTGACCACATTTATATGTTATATGACACTGCACGCATGACTTATCGGAGGTCCCTCTCTCTCTGGTCACGCTGGGGTGAACATGCATTAACAGTTAAAGCTGACTGCTCTTTTCATGTCCCTTTAGGTTGTGCTAAAATAGGAATAGGAAAGCATCTTGAAAGTGTTCGGCTACTGACAGTAGATACAGACACTGAGACAGTGAGTAATACATGGAAACCATTACATGTATGTTACAACTATGTTCATACCTGGATTCTGACAAAATTTACATCAGATGAACGTCGAAGTGTTCGATTGACATGCACACCCCGGGATGTACACCTAGGCATACAATTAATCCAAGCATCATCCTCTTTACATCGGGAAAAGGCGTTGATATGAACCCAGTAATTTAGGTTTAAGTGGGAGAATGAAGGCTTTGTAGAACGGTGGGGTTGGCACCAGGACAAGGCTAGGGACAACCTTGGTGTATTATTCCAATGGGCTGCGTGTTTACGTTGTGTATATAGCCCCACATACAAATGTAAACACCCAAGGACTAGACAAAACATTTGAAAATGGCACATGTGGGTGCTCCGCTCTCTTGCCTCTCTAACTTCTAAGACTTATTATATTCTACCAGGGAACATTCAGGGACAAAATCCAATATTGTTAACTCACGATATTTACAAAGTAAGGATCTTCTCGTCATTTGGAGTAACCATCGCGCATTAAGTTATGATTAACATAAATATATAGATCAAGTTAGTGTATAGGAAATATGATGACATACAAAAGTCTACACCTTATACATCCTATATGATGGACCACACACAGTGTGAACATAAGGTACTTGACATCCTACATTACTCAGGTATCCACTCACGTGTGCAGCTACCGTGCTCCTCCTACGTCACCATAGCAGAAACATCACTAGATGTGAATTTGTTCGTGTTATAGTGGGGTCTTAAACCCGCAGATCTCGGTACCCCTCCACCGACAGCCAGGGCGAGCTGGGGCTTTAACATATCGTGCCCCCAGCCTTGGTTATACGATATTAAAAAGAACCTCTATATTTACGATGGCTACAGGTTGATATTTGCTTATAAAGCTGTACAAAGCTTTAAATTACTTACGATGATGACAGATCACCCAAACTATTTAATACCAAGCGAAAAGAGGTGTTTGCACATTTGCATCTTCGACATTACATTCAAGAAGACATGCATTGGCCGTATAGAGAGGAGTCACACGGACCAACACCATCCATGCCATGGAGCAGCAGTGTCATGATTCAACAGTGAGAGGGTTGGATGTGTCCCGGGATGTGTCCCAAGGGGGGGGGGGGGGTACTCAGTATAGGAATGGGTACCAACTGCGGTAACAAAGAGCGGTAACAAAGAGCTGTCGCTGTGCGCCCGCCGGAGCAAGAAAAAAAAGGGGGGGGGGGGCTGTTAATTATATAAAAGTAAAAAATTAGGGGCTGTCAATGACTGGAAAGTACAAAATCAGGGGCTGTCACAAATAAAATAAAAATACTGAGCCCTTAAATCTCATACATGACTTGAGTAATCTATATAATTCCAAAATAACCTCACATTAAATGGAAGAGGCCTCTTAACAGTGGGCTGTCATCTGATTTCTTAGAAAATGGGGGGCTGTTAAAATAATACATAATTTCAAGGGGCTATCAAATGACCAAATAGGGGGAGCTGTAGTTTCGCAGTTGGTACCTAGCATCAAAGAGTGACTACCCCCCCCCCCCCTGGGGATGTGTGTAGGCGCATTATGTCGATATGTCATGTATACGGGACTAGCACATCCTGGTACCTCAGGTAGTCGGGGGTTAAACCCCCATCTCTTATCTGGCTAATCCCCTCCCCTCACACCTAGAACAATGGTGCTGATAAGAAATTCACCCATGATGCACTGCTTTGGAGTCGGGGCCTAACCACAATGCATTGCTCTGAGCCAAGATGGCGCCCCCCATAGCCTAATGCGCTAGCTCTGTATAGCGTGTATAGCAGGCAGGGGACTGGCAGACGTCTCCCATGTCCTGCAGGCCGCCTCATTAACACATGTCACCAGCTGTACATGTAGAGATGACGTCCTCCGTGTGTCAGAGCAGCCCGTCCAGCACCAACTCTGGACGTCTACACTACAGGACAGGGCAGGGCAATGGGAGACCAGTGCAGTCACCCACTGAACGCCGTATGCAAGGGGCAATAATAATATTGTAATGGGAAATTATAGCCGGTCCATGTTTACTGAGGAGGGAAGTGGTGTGAGGGGGTTGGATTAACAACATGTTATCAGCTGTTGGTGGGTAAATAAAGGTGTGTAAGCAGGGACACAGCAGCATTAGAATAGAGGTGACTTCATATTCGTGTAGTGCAAGGGAGCAGTTGCCAGAAAGTGTATAATATTATTATGTCCTTAAAATTGCAAAATCGTCTACACATGTATTAAATGATGTATACTTCATAGTAGTTAACTGTTAAGTCTTGTCTAAAATACAATGTTGCATGCATACAAGGCGTACACCCTTATACAATGTGCATGTGAGTTAGAACACAATTAACAGTGATCGTATCGACGTATGCACCTTGCATTATGTAATTATTTAACTTATACACCCCTGTAACCTTACGTCACAAGTAAATATGTATTGGCCAAAGTAGTACTTGCCCTATCTAGCTGCACTAAGTTGTTATGATGTATACCCAGATCCCTCCTTCTTATCACAAAATATAATAGTTTATAATGGGAAAATAACAAGGCTAAGCCCCACCCCACCCTCTATGAATATACTTTGATGCTCGATAGGCCTAACTCACCGGAGTGCACGGACAAACGTTTTGAGTGAGTCTTAATCAAATCTTTAAAAAATCTTAATCTTGTAGTCTCAAGCAGTCTTACTCTGGTTCCCAAATTTACCATGATACAGTTGATGTGTAGTCTTAAGAATATCTTAAAAATATTTTTTAATTCACTTTTAGACTTCACTATGTTGACCTATGTTGGACTCACTCAAAACACTGTCCGTGCACTTGCGTGAGCTAGGTGCCATCTGCTACTTTGATAGACATGTACATGCATGTAGTCCCCGGTGCTGCAGCACACATGTATCAACTATCAGCAAAGCTGTGCATGGTAGACCACAACCAGGATCATATGCTGCAATCTATATCAGTCTTTGACATTGTATTGGTCCGGACACTGGACAAGACAGAACAATATACTCAACACTAACGTCAACCATTACACGCCATGTCAGGGACTAGACTGGTGAATCGCCTAAAACTTCTTTTTTTCAAAGTAATAATGCTTTTAGTCTTTATGGCAGCCCGGTTATGAGTGACGTAGACCACCTTTTAGTAAGTCGGAGAACCAAGTCAGACCCCCAGGGGGGGGGGGGGGGGGGGGCAGTCATTATTTGATGCTAGGTACCAACTGCGAAACTATAGCCCCCCTATTTGGCCATCTGACAGCCCCTTGAAAATGTGCATTATTTCTACAGCCCCCTATTTTCTAAAAGTTCAGCTGACAGCCCACCTCTTCCATTTATAATGAGGTTATTCTTGAATTATATAGATTACTCAAGTCATGTATGAGATGTAAGGCCGTTTTATTCTGATAACTTGGATTCCGGATCCGCGGATGAAAATTTGGGCATTTTGTAAAAAAGAAAACAGACACCCAGAATTAGGCTTTCAAAATTGGGAATATTTCTCAATATGCCTTCATTATTTCTCAATATACCTACATTTAATAGCCAAAACAAGACATTTTGCATGCTCTTTTTTTTTTTTTTTTTTCCTCCCACCCCTGGAAAATTTTAGGACTGAATGGCAGCTTTTTCTTTTTCTTTTTTTCCCCTCCCGCCCCCAAAATATTTGCTCTGGGTGCCCGTAATCCAAGTTATCAATAAAAGGTGGCCTAAGGGTTCATTTTTTTCTTTTTCAATTGTGACAGCCCCTGATTTTGTACTGTCCAGTCATTGACAGCCCCTAATTTTTTACTTTTATGTGATTAACAGCCCCCCTTTTTTCTTGCTTCGGCGCATGCACAGCGACAGCTCTTCGGGGTCGTTACCGTTATGGTTTGAGGTCTTATATCTGATAACATCACATAACAAGATTCTAAAAAGGCTACTCATATTAGTACTACATGTACCGTAAATTCTCGCGTATAAGCCTAACTCGCGTATAAGCCGCATCCCTAACTTTGAAAAATTATATAAGCCGCAGAGGGGGTCTGAATATTCCGATTTTGGTACTTATAAAAACTCTCGTATAAGCCGCACCCTATATAGGCATGTTTGGTATCAAAAGAAAGCTGAGTCTGACTCGCGTACAAGCCGCGGCTTCTACGCGAGAATTTACGGTATATCACTGAATTAAGTCATACTAGGGATACACAATGGACTGAACCCCCCTGATGACATTGATATTATTAGAATCAGACATGGGGGATCAAAGTCTATACAGGACGATGATGCCAGAGCCCGGTGCCAGGGGTGTATGCGCGAGCAAACAGGAAGTGCCCTTGCAGTCACGTGGCCCTGCTGGCTGCCATCACAATAACCTTTGGTGGTTCCCACGAGGTCATTAACAGGGGCACAGACAGGGGGTAATGAGGGGTCAGGGCGTGCACCATATCGCACTGATGCCTCCTGATACTCGCCTGCACCCCCCCCCCCCCCCCCCCCAAACAAGCCTCTATGGTACAGATCGCTCCATACACAGGGGATATGAAGGACGGTACTAACGAGTCAGGCATCGTATTGCCACTAGGGGGCGGGGTGGCTCTGGGTTGATGGGGGAGACATGGGGGAGGGGGCGGTTGCAGTTGGCAGGCGTTGGACACCGGGTTAGCGGGGGAGGGTGACCCTGGTCAGCACATAATTGCTCCATATGGCACGGTAAAATAATGAAGTTGATGGACTAATGCAGCTGAAAGGAAGGGAGCTACTTCAGCTCAAATTATGTGGCCCATTCTGATTTTATCGCCTTAGTAGCTGTCAAAAATCCTTTGAACGCATTAGGGAAAATGGACTGAAAATATCTCGAAATCAGTTGATCAAATCGGTATGCCTTAACCCTTTAAAGACGACATGTCGCTCAAAGATGGCATTTGTCGTCATGGTGCATCAATACAGGGTCGGCAGGATGTCTGAAGGTGGCCCTGGTAGTTACTCGCTATGGCTGCATTCATGCATCATGACGCATAAGGGCATGACGCATTAAGGCATCATGTTGTCATTAAAGGGTTAACACATGAGATTAACCATAGTATGCAGCATGATGATTGATGTCTGAGAGAACGGCCACGTGCGAGAGTGATGGGTCCATGGGGGTGCCAGCCTGCCACTAGGGTGCGCATTAATTAATTTCCCTCATGGAAAACCACAACACTGAAGTTGCCTTTTCACGACCCTTCTCACTTGCATCTTGTTCAGTTCCCTTTCTCCTCCCTGGTTTTTTTTTGCATCCGTAGAGATATCAATATGATACGATATACTATACTTTATAGCCGACAGGTATTGGGGTTGTGTCCTGTGCTTGTTTTACTATTAAACCATCCTCTATCCATACCCTAGGGTCGTAGGAGTGACCAGAGGGTCTACCTCTCTAACCACCCCTCTATTCCCCTCAATCCCTAGTTTTCTGTAGTTGGACAGTCTATATCCAGGGTGGTTAACACTGAAAAACCACGGGCGGTGGCTTATGTGTGTGAGAAAGAGACAGGCGGTCAGATCATGCATTTGGTGGGTGCGGTAGTTTGGAGGTGGGTAGTTACCAACATAGAGTGAGTGCCCCCTCCCTCCCGAGTCACTAAGTCTGTGAGGGTAGATAGCAACTGTCGCCCAATACCGCCCCATTTATCAGAGGTTGGGAAATCTGACCGTCCTATGTTTTTATGGAAAGGCCGCACATGTACTACCCCAACCACGGCCCTGTTATTTCAGGGCTGAGTATGGGTTATTGCAATCCTGGCCTTCTACAACATGACTGAATTATCCCTGCTGGTAGCTCGGAACCAGTGAACATGCACCAAAAGAGGTGCGTTTGGGGTTTGTCAAATTGCTTAGTCTGTACCGGCAGCCTGCCTACTACCTGAGACTTACCATTGCTAAGAACAAGCTTCAGCAAAATGTAGCAAAATGAAGCCTAAGGTAGGGACAGGCAGCTACATACGTGGGCACTAAAATTTAGAACATGATAGATACCGAGCACACGAACTGTATAAATGGAGTTTCGGTTTATTAGCTTTGGTCGATCTAATCTATATTGCTGTGGGGCGTCCCTGCATGACTCTAGTCCCGATTACATAAGGCTCTGTAGTCTAGAGCTAATAACTGATGAGATATGCTACTACTGCTTCAGCTTGGGACTGATTAGCTGCTGTGTCTGCCTGAATTATCGGGGCTTTACAGCGTCAGAGGGATCACTATCACAATCTCCATATCGGCAAGTGCATGATTTGTGCTGGTTAATTAGGAGAGATATAACGGGAATTCAATTGGTGAGTATATGCATACATATGTTGTACATAACATTTCTCTGTGTGAACATGAACTGATATTCAAAGCTGACGCCACTTTGGTCTGAAGAACTCTACGGTAACTCACATAGTCATAGGTTTTACTCATATCGCGGGGTAAAAACTGTTAGCCTTAATCACAGCTGAAGTCGTTACAAACGCACCCAAATGAAAGGTATGTGTAGTAAATATGTTGGTCATAAACCCTAATTGGAGCTGACTGGGCAGTAATCATAACAGAATAGGTTCCATGTGCTAGTCAAGTCCCACAACATTTAAGTCGTGAACTCTTTAACTTCATCAATGACGTATGCTCATGTACAACTAATTCAAATATTAATGGAAGGGTGTGGTGTCTAGATCTGTGTATTGGGAACCCGGAATTGGCAAGTATCAGGGTCTAGGCGGCATGCGTGGGCTCGGTCTCAAGAGTCAATATGCTCTGAGGTCCTCAAAATACCCGGGGGGGGGGGGGGGGGGGGCACTCCCTATACCATCTATAGTAACTATGTGCGTACACAAAATCCCCGGAAAGGGGTCCTTTTTGGGTCCCACTGGCGGGTCCGGCCGGACCCGCCATTAGGGGCCCTTTTTGGGCCATTTTGGGGCAAAAGGGGTATGTTTTTGGGCCCAAAATATCCAAGCAATATGTCCAAAAGTTCCTGTAAAAAGGGGTATATTTTGAAGGAATTTGGCCCATATTTAGGGTGGTATCCCGCTAAAAAAGGGGTCCAGTTTTGGCCAATTTAGGGGGATATCCCACTATAAGGGGTCTACTTTTTAACCATTTTGGGTATCCCGATAAAAGGGGTCCAAATTTTGCCTCTTTAGGGTGGTGTCCGACTAAAAGGGGTATGGTTTTTTCCCATTTTAGGGGGTAATCCCGCCAATAGGGGGGTGTTTTGGTGGAATTTTCCCCCGCCATAAGGGGGTCAAATTTAGACTGATGTACGCACATGTTATCCATAATTTAGAGAGTGCCCCCCCCCCCGGATCAAAATAGCGGATCTGTGCCTAAATCCCTCCCTAATCCCGTACATACCCAGTGAAGTAGTACTTAGGAAGCTGCCTCGGGCCGTCCAACCCTAATAACGACCACACTCCGTTCTAGCACGTGCTCAAGGTACACACCCCGGTCAAGGGGTGACTATGGGGCGCTTATAACGGGTCTCTTCGTGTTATTGTGAGGGAATAGGGGAAAAACAGTTACATTGTGCATGTTACTGCCAAATTGACCATACCGCATGGCCGTTCAGACGCATGTTACCGAAGTTCCTATGTTGGTTAATCGAAGAAAAGAATTACTAGTTGCGATGATGTAAAGAAAAAGGCAAAAAGTACTACCGGTAGTAAAAGTAAGAAATACTAGATCTGACGGGAAGTTTGTTTTCCCTGCCAGGCGTACTGCTTCAGCCATGGGAGCAAAGTCTCCTTTCCAAAGAGGTGTTGCTTTATGGGATAAGTTAACGATTGCAGTTCAAAATGCAAAAACAAAACAATCCTTCAAAGCTGCTACAAAGAGAATATTTGGGAATGATATGAAGAACCAAAGAATAGGACAATATCCTTGAAGATAATAATACAGTATCTTTATTTTATGTCTAACAGGCTAGACAACAACCTTAGTGTGTATATATATATTAAATTAATTGATGATGTACGAAACTCATATTCTGTAAAAATATTTCTCTTTTCGTTTATTCAAACTTTAAAACTGTGATATTCATGCTATATAACATGTCATCTGTATATACTGTTAAGTTGTACCAAGAATCATGAATGCCGAAGGTTATCTTGCGAACAATTCTGAAGCTGATATGATCACGTGTACCAACATAAAGCATATTTGTAACTGAAAATCAAAATGATGTTATGAATAAACAATTTAAAAAAAAGAAGGTTTCTAGATCATCATTTGCCTTGAATTCAACAGCAAAAGTTAGAAACTAGGTGGAATATAGTAGTTTATAGTACCCTATGATGATCTAAACCTCTTGCAACATATTTGATAAAATATGAAATTATTCACATTGCATTAATTTACTTCAGGCATACTGCACGGTGTGTGATGTACTGCACACACTGCTGCACCCCATGCAGTGTGGTGAGTGGGTCATTGAGGGGGTAGCCGGGAGGCTGGCTGTTAACATGGCGTGGTGCTGAGGGGCATGATGGCTACCGTCTGAGGTGCAGGAGGGGCCCTAGACATGGCCCAGTAGCCTGCTTGCCATCTTCTGCACTATATTTCCCGTGCACCAGCCCCCATTTTTAACATAGTTGGGTGTGATATGGCTAGTTCCATCCCCCTCCTCCCAGGTCCCTGCTCGCCCATTCTTTCGCCCCATGCGCCACCGCCATCCAATTCCCTTTTCCCTGTCAAATTTCCCTCCAAATAGATCATAAATATCCCTGTCTTGCAGCTTCCACTCTGCCCATGTCCACATGGGACCAGCTGTTGGTAGACAGCCCCACCCATTTATCACTCTCACACTGACCACTGACCTCCCCCCTGACCCCTACCTGTCCGTCTGTCACTCCTGCTAGGCGCCGACACGCATCTCCCCACTCTGCTATCATACTACCGGCACTAATTCATCTCTACCAAAAGGTACCAGATCACCCTCTACGCATACCCATATATGTACTTCCAAAATAACCATATATTCAGCTAACAATATCTCTACAATTTGGCAAATTATAGAAGAGTCCGCCATGATTTTGTACACATTCTTGGGAACTTTTTTTCGTGCTTATTTGTTTTCGTGCAGTGACGCTGAGGGTGTATTATGTCTATAGGAGAGCAGGAAAGTAGTTCTACCCGAGTTCTACCCTTCTTCCACAGATGAGTTCCTATAGTCTATAGGCTTAGGCAGAGATACACTGTTAGAAGTAAGTAGTGTTCCTGTACAGCAAATATTGGGGGCAACTTTGGTTCCAGTAAAATCTGCTGTAGACGGCAGAATCTACTGTAGACCCAGACCTGAAGGTTCAACTCTCAGTATTGGCACCATTTGTACTCATCCATGTTGTCTAAGCCCAAAAACACTATAAAATGTTACATGAACATTGCTTCAAGGTTATGAACTATTTACAAATAGGCCACATCCATATCAAATATGTTTTAAAAAAAAAGAGTTCTATAACAGGCCCTGCATACTACCGTAAATTATCGTGTATAACCCGCATCTCACGTATAACCCGCACCCCGACTTTGAGAGAAACTTATAACCCGCATCAGAGGTCTGAAAATTGCGATTTTAGTGCTGTACTATACTACCAAAAGCCCTTGTATTATCCACACCTAGACACACCGCACTGAGGCTTTGGTTCGCGTATAACCCGCGGGTTATACGCAGGAATTTACGGTAGGTGCTATTCAGGTTATGGTGTCATCCTACCCATGCCTATGGATGTATATCAGAATAGGATTGTGCATCATGCACATTGTGCTAGGGTTAGGTATCAAGTCTGGGCTCGTAGTCTAAATGTTCGGAGAAGGTTATTGTGCTTTAGGTTTTAATCTATTAGATATGGGAGTAGTATAGTATGTATCGGAACGGGACTATAGTTAACTACTGTTTATTACTCAATCGACCTGCAGCCAATCAGAGGCCTCCATTTGGTCACGTGACCCCCTCATTTGCATAATTACGTAATAGGCCACGCCCCCTCATTTGCATAATTACGTAATAGGCCACGCCCCCTTGATCACCAGCCAATCAGGGGCCGCCATTTGGTCACGTGACCCCCTCATTTGCATAGTAGACTACGCCCCCTTGATCACGTGACCCCCTCATTTGCATAGTAGACTACGCCCCTTTGATCACCAGCCAATCAGAGGTCGCCATTTGGTCACGTGACCCCCTCATTTGCATAATAGGCCGCGCCCCCTTGATCACGTGACCCCTTCATTGGCATGATAGGCCACAACAACATCACGTGGCTATCTTTGTTTGTAAACAACACCACGTGGCTCTCTTTGTTTGTAAACAACACCACGTGGCTCTCTTGTTTGTAAATAACACCTACTAAGTTTAGTCATAGGTAGCAGTAGTGTTTGTAAATAACGCCTACTAAGTTTTCAGTCATAGGTGTCTAGAGCAGCAGCAGCAGCAGCATCTTCAGCAGCAGCAGCAGCAGCAGCCGCGTCATAAGTGTCTAGAGCAGCAGCCACGTCATAGATGACTAGTGCAGCAGCAGCAGCAGCATCTTCAGCAGCAGCAGCAGCGTCATAGGTGTCTAGAGCAGCAGCCGCAGTAGCAGCAGCGTCATAGGTGTCTAGAGCAGCGGCAGCAGCATCTTCAGCAGCAGCAGTAGCAGCAGCGGCAGCAGCAGTAGCAGCAGTAGCATCTTCAGCAGCAGCAGCGGCAGCAGCAGTAGCAGCATCAACAGCATCTTCAGCAAAAGCAGCAGCAGCCGCGTCATAGGTGTCTAGAGCAGCGGCAGCAGCATCTTCAGCAGCAGCAGTAGCAGCAGCGGCAGCAGCATCTTCAGCAGCAGCAGCGTCATAGGTGTCTAGAGCAGCAGCGTCATAGGTGTCTAGAGCAGCAGCGGCAGCAGCAGCAGCATCTTCAGCAGCAGCAGCGGCAGCAGCAGTAGCATCTTCAGCAGCAGTAGCAGCAGCAGCAGCAACATCTTCAGCATCAACAGCATCTTCAGCAAAAGCAAAAGCCCGTAACTTAGCATCATGTGCATCAGCCATAGCCGTAACAGCGACACTGCGACTAGCATAAGCAAAACAGGCTATTTTTTTAGCAGCTGTACAAGCATTTATAGCATTAGCCCTAGCAGCAGCCGCAACAGCGACACTTTTAGCAGACGTTGCAGCATCAGTAGCAGCAGCATCGGTAGCAAGAGCGGAAACAGTAGCAAAAACATTAGCAGCACGAGCAGCAGCGGCGAGAGTAACAGCAGCGTTGTTAGCAGCATTGGCAACTTCGTATGCAGCATGTGTAGCACGAACAGCGATACGAGCTTCACGTTTTGCACGAGCAGCAGCAATAGCTGCAGAAGTAGCCATCACACTTTCCAGCCACCCGTACGAATCTTGATAAAAACCAACCTCCACCTTGCTACTTGTTAACTCATCAGTAAACATGGACGTCTCCTCGTGTGGTGTTGTCGCGGCTCTGTAGTAGTGTTGGGATTGCTCACATTCGGTAGAACGTAGAGTGATTCCTGATGACGCCATGCTGAAGGTGGTAGAAGAAGTGTGTGGGACCCATGTTTCACTCTCGCTTATGTACTAGGCTCCGAGATAAGCTTCTTAACTCAAGAGGAAAACTCTCACTAGGAAGGCGACCAGCTGTCTACCTGTGTAGGTGCGGGTTCGTTACATCTTTAATCCTGTTCGACCCCCCGAGGAAATAGATGAAAAAAACAAAAGACCATCTTTCAAGCACTCGAATCCGCAGTCAGTAGGAAGCTATAAGGAGCTTAACTTGTGTTTGATTTAAGCTGTCTACCACACGCACGCGCTTGTAGTCACAGCTAGAGTGGCAGACTTCCGTCCGCCCGCTGGCGCATGACAATCGACTTTAGACACCCCCTGTAGTTTTTTTTTTGCATACACAGTTGACTAGCATCTTAATCTCTTACCCAGCTATAAGCCCATATACATGTAACGCGCATTACTCTTCTTTATGGTAATTATCAGATCGATTTAAGGGTGGAAAAGGCTTAGGTGATTTAGGTCCCTCTCTAGCTGAAAACAGGCTTAGACCATAGCATGTAGGCAGCCGGCCGCGTTAAACACCCCCTGTAGGTTTTTTTTTTTTTGTATACACTCTCGATCCCCTCTCTAGGTGAAAACAAAGCTTAGAAGATGCGGTGATCCGGCCACCGGCTGGCGCGTCACACCTGTCGTTAATCACCCCCTGTAGGCTTTGTATACACTCTCTAGGTGAAAACAAAAGCTCCCTCCACGGGCTGGCGCGTCACACCTGTCGTTAAAACGCCCCCTGTAGTGTTAGTATACACAGTTGCCCCGCCTTATCTATTCACCAGCTATAAGCCCATATACGTGTACATGTGATTTTTGATACCCTCTCTGGAATAGGGTGGGGCTCAAGGTGAAAACAAGATTAGACCATTCGCTCTCTCAGCTATATAAAGAGCCTCAATTGTTCTTGCAACAGCACTTCACCACCGGTACACTATCAGTCACGAGGCAGATGTTTGCGGTATGGGTCATACAGGTTACCTACTAATAGCGGTTTGGTGAGTAGATCACTTTTTTCCCCCTAAAAAAAACAACAAAAACCCCCCACTTATGACTCAGGTATGTATATGTAGCACTGTTAGTGTAAGTACACAGTAGAATCTACTGTACTATAGACTCAACCCTCTGAAGACGGTGGAGCGCGTTAATGCGCAGGTCTGTGTCGGCGTCACTTGTTTTTTATTCTAACTAAAAAAGAAAAAAAGTCAGAAGTCAATCTACGACCTATCAAAGACAAATTTGTGATAAGTTCAAACTAAATAAGAGACAGTTTGAGCGTCTCTTAGTCGCTGTCAAAGATGCGAATAACGAACGCGCTGAGGGCGGGGTTCAGGTCACGTATAGTTCCCCGCTCTTTCGTCAGATGGCGCTACAATAGGGGTTTTGTACATTCCTACGATGCTCGCGAACATTTCAACGCATAATGAGCTATATAGGCAACAAAGTGCGCTTCTGAATATATTAAAATATAAAAAACAATTCAATATTGTGTATTTCTGATAGAAATGAGGCAGTTTCTTTGAATACCAACTAAACTATAGCGAGATGAAAAATACCACACCATATCTAAGGCTTTATAAAAGATACATAGTCAGAAACTCTCGCCGAGTCGGCAATCTGAAAAACGGATCAACTCGTTTTGACTCGTTGTGCTACAAGGGCCCCCATCCAACGGGGGTCCTTTGAGGTCAGTCTGTCAAACCACAGTGATCCATGCTGCTTAACACTAGGTGTAATTAATTACGCCCATGTTGTGCAGCATCTAACCAACTGACAGTGTCAGTTGGTTGGCCCCTCTTTAGGGGCCACACAATAAAATAAAGAATAGAGGCCTAAGGGAACGTTCACAAGCGTCTCCCCTTCCTACGGGGTGGGTGGGTCTTTGGGTTTAGTGACAAAACAGCGACATGTGAGTAGGAGTTTGCGTGTCAGCTCTCTTTTTTTTCTTTTTTTTTCCAAGTCTACATATTATTTATGATTAAAAAAATTTTAAAAAAAACCCACGATAATATAGTGCGCTGATCAAAAACTGAATAGAAAAATAACCAAAAATAGGTTGGGGAAATCTCTGCTATGTAGCTGATCGGTCGTTGTCACACGGTGCAGAAAATTTACTTTTTTTTTTTTTAGAAAATCTATATTAGGACCACAGACGGGGCACATGTGTCACTTGTCGAATATAAGAGATACCAATGGGCCTTGTCGAATTTAAGAACTAGGTCTTGGCCATTGGCATTGTCTATTTTGAGAAGTAGTCTTGCCCGTCTTGCCCCTTGTCGCCAACTCCCAGCACCCCCTGTGTCTCTTTGTCCATATTGGCTAAAAACAGGACATTGTTGCCTTGGCTATTTTACCCCCCGTCTGGGTATCTTATTACTTAATCACCTCGTCTTGACCCTGTGGGGCAGTGGGTATATGGAATAACCGTGTCCAGGTGTACTCTATCTGACACATAACCAAAGGTTACTGAGTTATGTAATAATACCTGACCTATGAGGCCGCCAGTCAGTTTGCCGTGATTATTTTGACACACTCTCAGTTACTCGTAGGACATCTAATACATAATTAGACTCAGCATCATATAAGACAGTCTCGGCCACGCCGGCTGCATATCGGACCAGGGGGATAGTCTGGCAGCGACTCGCCACCCCGTCCACAAGCTGTGTACAGCACCCCGTTTCTCTTTGTCCATATTGGCTAAAAAACAGGGCATTGTTGACTTGGCTATTTTACCCGTCTGGGTCTTATTATTTAATCACCTCGTCTTGACCCTGTGGGGCAGCGGGTATATGGAATAACCGTGTCCAAGCGTACTCTATCTAACACATAACCGAAAGTTACTGAGTTATGTAATAATAACTGACCTATGAGGTCGCCAGTCAGTTTGCCGTGATTATTTTGACACACTCTCAGTTACTCGTAGGGAATCTAATACATAATTAGACTCAGCATCATATAAGACAGTCTCGGCCACGCCGGCTGCATATCGGACCAGGGAGATAGTCTGGCAGCGACCCGCCAGCCCGTCCACAACCTGTGTACAGCACCCCGTGTCTCTTTGTCCATATTGGCTAAAAAAACAGGTCATTGTTGACTTTGGCTATTTTACCCGTCTGGGTCTTATTATTTAAATCACCTCGTCTTGACCCTGTGGGGCAGTGGGTATATGGAATAACCGTGTCCAAGTGTACTCTATCTAACACATAACCAAAGGTTACTGAGTTATGTAATAATAACCGCCCTATGATCCTATGAAGTCGCCAGTCAGTTTGCCGTGATTATTTTGACATACTCTCAGTTACTCGTAGGGTATCTAATACATAATTCGACTCAGCATCATATAAGACAGTCTCGGCCGCGCCAGCCGCATATCGTACCAGAGGGATAGTCTAGCAGCAACCCGCCATCCCGTCCACAATCTGTGTACAGCAGTCTGGACCAGACCACCAACTCTGGGTATAGCATTCGGGATGACTGGAGCAAGACTGGATCTAACCCTTTAATAGTCGCATAGCGCTTTAATGTGCAGTGCCCGTTGTCGTCATAAGCCATGAATGCAGCACTCAGAGTTCCTCACCAGGGCTGCATGCATGCATACACTGGCATATCGACAAAGAGCGTAGCGCACTAAAGCACTATGCTACCTTTAGCATTAAAGCGCTGAGGGGTTATTTTTTGATAGTGTAGAACCAATATCTGTCTAATTAAACCCCTTATCAGTGCTGTTTTTTTTTCACATACAAAAGAATTAGGTAATGGCGCTCCGCCATGTATTGGATAACCACTGCAGCGCGACTCTGAAAAGCGGTGGCGGTGAATTTCCATTTAGATCCTGAAAAGGGGGGCGGTCAGATGTCGTCAAGGCCCTGATAAGTAGGGCAGTTCAAATCATATGATTACATTGAGCTAATTTTCTTGCTGAAAGGAATGAATAATTGTATTTGTATAAAATTCACACACACACACACACACACACACACCCGCCCACCCACACACACACACACACACACACACACACACACACACACACACACACACACACACACACACAGGACACCTGATGATCTCCACACGATGACCTGATTACCCTTCCTAAAAAAAAAAAACACAAAAAGCCCAACTCGATCTACCTACTCAACAGAGTTTCAGTGTAGAGCGTATTAGGGGTTTTTCTGATGCGTATATTATATTGAGATTGATTTTCAACTTTTGTGATCAGTGGTTGGTCCTTAAAAGGACCGTTTGGTAGAGAGAGAGGGTCGCAGGGACCTTGCTGCTGAAGCGGAGGGCGTGGTCATAACGCGTGGTAGTCCTTCAGCAGCTCCTCCAGCACGGCGGGCGGTAGTCCTTCCTCCATGCAGACTTGCTGCTTGACTCGCTCCACGCACTGGCGGATGAGTTGATCAGTGACGTTCGCGATCAGCTCATCCACCACACCCTCTGCTTCAGCAGCAGTCCGCTGTCTCTCCTCTCTCTGTAGCGAGGCTACGAACTGCTTCTCCACGGCCGCATCGATCATAGATCGAGAAACGGCCACGAAGTTCTGTCTCTCCGCCTCCTCTCTCTGTAGCACGGCTACGAATTCCTTCTCCACGGCCGCATCGATCATAGATCGAGAAACGGCCACGAAGTTCACTCCGTGAGCCATTTTGTCGAACTGACTTCCTAGCCGCCTGAGAGATGCTGACGTCACACTATTTTCGACGACGCTATGACGCGCACGAGGTAGACAGACGACGTCGTTTCACTTCCTTATTTGGAGTTTGGGACCTTGTGACACCGAAGTCATACCGTACGGTCGCGATAAAGCAACTAGTGTTGAAAAGCGCGCCGGTCTTGTATAAGCGCCGGAGTATAAGAGCCTCCAAATGTTTTTTCTCAAGCACTAAAATCGCGACTTTGAATAAGCGCCAGCGCCTGGCTTGTATATAGCTCCTGAGTAAGAACTTCACCGAATTGAAAAGCGCTCCCTCAGAGCCCTTAATCGCGACAGTACGGTACAAATCTGATGTCAACCCGCGCCAAAACCAAAAAGGGTGTTCCGGTCACACGTACCTACGACGAGCGACCTTCAGCTATCACCATGTGAAGAGTTGGAAATAAATTTTGTACGGCAAGAAAACTGAAAACTGATAACGATTCCATTAGATAAGTATTTGGTTCCAATCTATGGCGAGATATTTCCACCAGAGCGATTGATTTATATGTCTGTAAGGTTCAGCTCTCCAACACTCTCCAATATCCGCCGGTGCACGACGGTCGCCGCCCATCATTAGTGACAACTAAACTTCTGCTGGAGAGTGAAAGTTACGTTGAGTCTTGAGGTGCGCAGAGATACTATCTGCCGCAGCCTGATTTTAGTTCCACGCTATTTAGATAACCGCCCCATTTAAAATCTCTCTCTCGATCCTAGAAAAGGAAAAAAAGGCTAGAGTTTATCATGGACGCGTCTCAGTTTTAGTCAAGCCGTAAAGTGAAGAACCCGAGCTTGTACATATACCCACGTGAGGAGTGACATAGCGGGGCGTTCAGTTAGTACTGAGTCTATAGTCAAGGTCAAGTTCCACTCTCTAAACAGAGCTTTAGCGACTCCGTCATCTAGACTAGACCGCGCGCGCGATTTTTTTTGCTGAAGCAGCTAATCGATGGAAACGTAGAGAAGACGTACTCGATCAAAAACTGCTTCAGAGGCTTGTTATCAGGTATTAACAGTTAAATCAAAATATTTCAAAACATCCAGAAAAGCAGAATGACATGTCCTACGGGCTACAGCCGGGCACTGACGAGCAGACGCCGCTGACGTCATTTCAATCAGGTCGCAGCGCTTTTTAGACACCTTTTCTGTAGGACCCGTCTCATACCTTAGTATATAATACCGTAAACGCCGGGTGATTAGTATATGATCACATTGACAGTCGCGGATCCACGAAGAGGCTGGATAAGCCACGAGCGGACCCGCGACTGCAATGTGACATAATCTTACCATGCGCTTTGTTTTGTTTTTGTTTCTATTTACAACAGCAAACATTTCAACAGCCTATTGTTTTTTTAAAATGATGAAAAATCGGCCCAAAAAAAAGTAAACATTTTAGAGCTAAATTTGTGGAGGATAGCCGGACATGCTGATGTCACTAGACCCCTAAATTCGATATGGTGACATGGTCATTTTCTTAAAAATCGATACGACGACACGGACACGGACATCTAAGTGACATGGGCCATGGGGCATTTCTTGAGTCCGACATGTGACATGGACCATAGTGACATGAGGAAAAAAAAATGTTCGAAGAGTGCATCAGAAAAAGTACCATTTCAAACCTAAGCATTTCGCCAAATTTTTTTTTTTTCTTTTTTTTCTTGGATGGTTCCCGGCTTTGCGGTGTCTGGGTCCTTAAAAATGTACCAGAATGCTCAAATTCGGGTTCTAAATATTTTCAAAAAACGTTTTCTCCCTTAGTGACGTGTGACACGGGCATTTCTTAAATTCGACATACGGCTGCATGGGGAGGACCCACCCGTCAAGGGCCCCATGATGACTCATACCCGCCGCGATCAACCGAGATCTTTTTCTGTGGTGGTGTAGAAGGATCTCCCCCCTGAGGTTACAAAGTCACCTCTTTATTTAAGGGGCTACGAGCCGCAAAGTCGCTTTCGCAAAGTCGCAAGAAATATTCAAGTCAAAAAGTCAAATTCATCAACTATCAGTACAGTCGTTTGAAAGTCATCAAGTCACCGAAAAACTCCTCTACAGTCACCTCCTACTCGCCTCCTCCCTACCCCCCTAAAGGGGGGTAGGGAGGAAGCGATTCCCTAGAGATCAGATAATTTTTTTTTTTTCTCCCGAGCAGACCCCAAAGGCCCCCCCTCCCCCCCAAGTGCCCGCCCACCCCATAAATAGTGCCCCCCTCCCCCCCCCTCCCCTCCCCATGCATCTTAAAGTGCCCCCCTCCCCCCCCTCCCCTCCCCTCCCCCCTTATAGAAGCCTCCCATTAGCTAGTCCAAGTCATGTGACCAAAAGGGAGGCGTAGTCTGTCTATTGTCTATATTATGCAAATGAGGGAGGGGGTCAGGTCACGTGACCAAGGGGGTGTGGCCTATTTTCCAAATAAAGAGCGCTTCCGGTCACGTGACCAAAGGGGTGTGGTCCTATTATGCAAATGAGGGGGTCACGTGACCCATTATTATGCAAATGAGGGAGTCACGTGACCAAATGGAAGCCACTGATTGGCTGGTGATCAAAGGGGCGTAGTCTACTATGCAAATGAGGGGGTCACGTGACCAAATGGTGGCCCCTGATTGGCTGGTGATCAAGGGGGCGTGGCCTATTACGTAATTATGCAAATGAGGGGGCGTGGCCTATTACGTAATTATGCAAATGAGGGGGTCACGTGACCAAATGGAGGCCTCTGATTGGCTGCAGGTCGATTGAGTAATAAACAGTAGTTAACTATAGTCCCGTTCCGATACATACTATACTACTTATGGGTGTATCATACATTTTCTTATTCTCATGCATTTAAATGCACCAAACTTTCCCACATAGCCATGTCCATGACCATAATTTGATCAGCCACTGCCCTGCCGTGTTTATTGAATAAGCTACACAGCAGAAATATAGTTCGTTTGAGTGTTAGCTGTCAGGACTTGAATCTCTGACCCTTAGACTACACCGTGACTACATCATCCACTGCTCTACCGACTGAGCTAGCAGGACAGTCACTTATATGTAGCCTGTATAAATAGGCTTTTGAACAGATCAGGTCATATAAATTTGTGGAGCTGCTAAGGTTCGAAACTTACTCTGATGCTAATGACAAATGAACATCATAGATTATATAAAGTCCTTATTAAAAGATGGGTATATGTTGATAGTGGATGGATTATAAGTAAAAAAATCTCCTTGGGGCTGTGGAGTGTGGTATTCCCTGCAACCTCTCCACTCTATCTCCCTCTGGTTGCTGGTTATGGGATTCGAACCTGCATCTACAGCAACAGAATTGTACATGTACAGCAAAATTTGCTGTATTATTTTTTACAGCTAAAGTACTGTATAGTTACAGCACATTTTGCTGTTCACGAACTCACTGCCAGGAAGAAGGGCATCTCCCGCATGTGCAGAATGTATACTGAAGATGCTTGTGATGACTTGTGGGAATATGTAGTGCTCGCTGCACCGTCGCTGCACCAAGCAGCATGGTCAGGATCCAGAAGTCAATGTGAAATAAACACTTGTATTAATTCTGATTTTGCTTCATGTAAATATGGCACTCTCACAAACATGATTTTTGCTTTGAAAATATAATGCATGGGACGTATTAAGAGCAAAAGTAACTTTTTTCATCTGATTTAACCCTGCACACGTGCCGGAGTTAGTCTATTACTGATTATTCATAGCAAAGTGTGACCATACCCTCCCCATTTTCGCTCGTATAATATAAAGCACCACTCATGTATTCCATGGGCGGACTTACAGCACGTATCCAAATGGGGTTTCTAGGTGAGGAATGGGTTCATGTGGGGGTTATCCTTAGGGGTTATCCTTTCAGGAACCCTTATTGTACACTTTTAGAAGTAAGTAGTGTTCCTGTACACCAAATACTGGGGGCAACTTTGGTTCCAGTAGATTGCGCTGTAGACCTACAGCAAGTGAGCTTTTGTATATTTACAGCACTATGTACTGTATAGGGACAGCAGAATCTTCTGTTACTGTACAGAAAAATTGATTGTAAATCATAGTCTGAAGGTCCTGAGTTCACCTCCCAGTGCTGGTGACATTTTTAACCATCCATGTGAGGGAAAAACAAATTTTAGGTGGATGTAGGTAAAACAAGAGAAGTGGCTCCACCAGGATTGAACTCACCACCTGTGGTGTTTGAGACAGGCGCTGATCCGTTGCGCCACAGAGCCACTGTTACAAACATTCATATTGGGATATGTCTCTACTCTACTTCTCAACTGATTAATAATAATTTGTAAAGGTCTGGGGTTCGCCTCCCGGTGCTGGTGATATTTTTAATCATCCATGTGAGGGAAAATCAAATTTTAGGTGGATGTAGGTGAAACAAGAGAAGTGGCTCCACCAAGGATTGAACTCACCACCTGTGGTGTTGGAGACAGGCGCTGATCCGTTGCGCCACAGAGCCGGTGTTACAAATGGTCATATTGGGATATAAGCTACCTCTGCCATGTCTGTATTAAATGAGCTACAGCCTTGTTGCTAAAGATCCCTGATGAGAGGTGGCTAGACCTAGGATCGATCCCACAACCTCTCGTTTACATATTACAGGGAAAAGTACTGTAGATCTACAAGTCACTACCGTAACCTGCATCTACAGTAACAGAATTGTACATGTACAGTAGAATTTGCTGTATTATTATTTACAGCTAAAGTACTGTACACTTACAGCAAATGTTGCTGTTCACAAACAACAACTTTTTACAGTGTAGTCCCATTATATAATATGATTATGCCCTTTAGCTTATTGCACTACTCGGCTGCTATAGTAGCTCCCATTGTGGATATGGTTACATTACACCTGGAGTATACGGTATCGGCACACCAGACACTGATTAATGCTACCAGGTGTCAGGTGTATGTTACATGTATAAACGTGTGGATCCCACCCTGCACCTACATACATGCAGCAGCAGCTACACATGTCAGGTGTGAGTCGGACCTACCATCGTGAACCACCTCTGCTACCCCGGTCTGCTACTCACATCGTATCGTTTCTTGATAACCTAGCAGAAACGGAATACTTGAACTTAAAATGTATAGAAGTCTGTATTCATGGTTAACATGAGGGAATAAACCTGTCGTATGTCCTGGGGACAATGTTTCACTTTTTAACTCATCACGGTCATCACAGTGATCTATTATCACAGCATTTTAGAAACAATAGATGACAATACAAATTATACTGAGTTACCTGTGTTCGTAACCACCTTCGTACATCAACGGTTATATGCTAGCCCCAGTTACCATGATGCTTGCAGAGGACAGTTCTACCTTACCTGGGCACGATCACTCTCCCTGCATACCTTACACGTGGGATAGATTGAGTGTCACGTGATACCTTTTCAGCGCCCTGGGGGCTTTTCCAGTCTCTGGCCCCATGACCTGACATGTTTAGGGAATTATAACACATGATCAGACTCGGGTTACTGGGGCTATAAGATATATAAAAACCAGACATCCCCGGCAGACATCTGATTCCATTATGGAACACATGTGTATATGATTATTTGTGAGTCTCATGCATTGGAACGTTGCCCCATCAGTCTGTATAGATGCATTATAAAACACATCGATTTTGATTTTTTTTCCGGTGTATAGAAATATTAGAATGAACTTCCTGGGAGGAGAACATTTCTGGAACAATCTGGAATGTTTCCCTTTCTGTATTACCGGTCTATGGGTATATGTTATATTGTATATATACGTCTGGAGTGGCTCTTGTGTACTCTTGTGCCCTGGTCTCAGGCTCTATAACGCATATAACACAGTGTGAGGGATGAGGCTCGTCCAGGCCTGCTGGCCACTTCCCCACTATACGTCACACACAAGTGGGTTAGCTTCAGGAAAAAGTCAAACTTGACGTAAATCATGCTATCTGTGAGAGGGCGGTGGGAGCTGATTGGTGCAGCCTAGGTGTGGTGTGTAGGGGCTGCAGCCGGCCGGGAACACGGGAAAAAGACATGTTAGTTCTGGCAGCCAGCCTGGGCGCCTTCCTCACTGCAGAAACATTATATTGAGGGTGTACTGATAAGCTGTAAGCCCCAGGCATGCAGCAGGACCCGGCCCCACATACTAGGTGCTATTCAGGTTATGGTGCCATCCTACCCATGTCTATGAATGTATATCAGAATAGGATTTGTGCATCATGCACATTGTGCTAGGGTTAGGTATTCAGTCTGGGCGTCATAGTCTGAACCCGGGGTCTGAACGTTCTGAGAACATTATTGTGCTTTAGGGTTTAGTCCATTAGATATGGGTGTATTGTACATTCTTATTCTCATGCATTTAAATGCACCAAACTTTCCCGCATAGCTACGCCCACGACCATAATTTGATCAGCCACTGCCCTGCTGTGTTTATTGAATAAGCGACACAGCAGACTATTGGGAATTCGAAAGGATCATGTTCCCAGGATCTTGTTACTATAAATGTAGTATTACATGCATCCCAGTGAAACATCAAACTCCTAGTCCTATGTTCTGGGGTATCATACGGGAGAATATTCATAAATATTTGGTTGGATGACATGGTTCTTGTATATATGTATATAATACCATATATACTACTGTTTGATATTTCTCATGAAAATGGCCAGGCCTTTATTGCTATTGAATAGAAGCATACACATGCTACTTTAACAGGATACTTAGTGGAATATGGATAAAATACATGGTCCAAACAGAACAGTGTATACCATCAATGAAAATGAAAGAAGGGACTATTTTCCTTTCTTTTCCTTCTACTGCTGTCTGCTGTTGATGGGAGCATCCTTGGTGCATCAGTTACCGTCCTAGGAACATAAATAATGGTTACAACAGAGGCTCTCAGCGCTGTTGGTTAACTTTACCACAGGGGGTGCTCCTCTAGCTGAGGATGGCTGCGGTATGTCTCACCGGGTGCTTCTTTACACGGGCAATCCGACTGGAGAGTGTCTAGATTGTGTCAACTGTCCAGTGACTAGATCATTGAGACTCGTCTGGGCAGCATCTCCAAATACAGAACGGTGCTGGGTACATCGGTTGCCTTCCAACAGCTTCCAACCTAGTGACAGTCCCACCGGAGTAGGTCAATGTTATCGAAGCTGTGAGCAGGGGCGGATACAGGGGGGGGGGGGAATCCTGGAGTCCGGACCCCCCCCCCCCCCCCTTTTGGAAAAAAAATTAGATTTTCGTCACTTTTCGGTATTTTGGTGTTTGGTGGACCCCCCCCACCCCCCCCCCCCCCTTTTCAAATTCCTGGGTCCGCCCCTGTGTGAGGACCCGGTGTGAGGACCAATGGGTCAGGCCACTCTCCATAGGGCTCTAATTAAATGATTTACATAGATCTAGACACATGGATGGTTGTAGCAAGGCAATCTGGGTTACTCATATGCAGCTCTTTTGTGCAGTCTCTTTCATTTCCACGAAAGGCAGCATGAACCAAACAGGCATTGTAAACTCATGGAGCTTTGATTGTTATACTCGAATTCTTTCCATATGTATTATGCCATTCACTTTGATATCATATCAACTGAAACTGATACCACATCTGGTGTAAAAACCAATGATTCTTCCCCACAAAGGAATTCCCTGAGTACAAGAGTTATTTGCTTGGCCTGTGACCGTAGTGTATCGGGAAAGTCCAAACGTGACTTAATGTTGTTATACTGTAATAACTCTGTACGGTAAGTAAGTGCCATGTTAACCATAATAATGGGTCTAGGGCCCTGCTGTAACGTGGCTGTCCTCCTGGGAGTGTCCTCCTCACCCCATCTCATCCTCAACCCCCCCCCCCCCCCACACACACACACACTCCATACTCCACCCAGCACCACCTGGCTGTACCATCACAGGCGCCCATGAAGGGAGTAGAGGGTCTGGATCCCACTTTTCCCATATTTTCTTATGATAGGCGCATTTTAGTACTTTGGTATCCCCCACCCCCTACAAAATCAGAATTCATAACTGCATCCCACCAGGTCACAAAGTGATACATTGGGTTATTGACTACAGTAAGCAGTCAGTGTGACTATGCGGCCTGTACGTGGGGTCAGCTGGGTGTAGATGGTGTATAACATGAGGCCGGGGCCAATGCTGCTAACCTGCTGTAACCTTGTTGTTGTGGCAAACCACGGCCAGATGAGGCTGATGGAGGCGACATGTGAAGCTCAGGCACCTTAAGGCTGCTATACACGCCGCGTGTTTCAGCAGAACAGACAGCAGAAAACATTAGCAGACAAGGACTGTTTTGTGTTGTCCAGTCTTGACTGCAGGACATGATACCAGACCCCTAGCCAGGAATGTTGATCAAGGGTACCCGTCTGGGCATTGGGGTCAAGCTGGCCCCACCTCGTCCTCGGACGCGTCCGAGCGACATCGCTGGTATTTGAGGGGCCATGACCGCGACACTTCCCCCGTATATTGGGGGGGATTCCTACGCGGTACCCATCTGCACTTTTAATACTTCAGCACCAAGCGCACAGGAATTATTTTAACCAGCAACCTTTGGTGCAAGCGATGACGCTCGGGAACAGAGGTCGAGGTGGGGCCAGCTTGCTTGGGGTGTCTAAATTAAGGCTAACACGGTAAAAGGGTGAGGTCCACTTTTGGGGCCCAGCTTTACCGCCAATAGGAGCTCTGTATACGGGCTTGTGATACACAACTTATTTTGCAAAGCTGTCTGCCAAGGTCTTGGGTGAAATACTGGTGAAGTTTCTCCTTTACTAAATTAAGTAGCTTCCTGGATTCCTTTAAGCTGGTTGTCACATGACGGGCTGCTTCATTCAATCATTGATCGAGTTGCTTGCAACATGTTGTGAGCAGTCTGGAGCAGAGTATTCATGGACAGTTTGTGCAGACAAGAACAGACAGTAGCAGACGGAAGACACAAGCTTTCAAACATGTTTGATATCTACAAAAAGAGACGACACAAGACAACTTGTCTGGAACATGTATACACGAGCATTTTTCAGGACTCCCCCAGACATGTATGGAGCTGTTTTGGCTTGCTGCTGAAAATGCGCCGTGTATACCTACCTTAATACATTAGCCACCACTTCCCAGGGCAGCAAGTTGGGGCCCCGTTGGGTGATGGGATGGGTTCTAGTTTGGGACAGCGGTAAATGTCTTTGCTGCAATTTCTGTATCACTGTTGGCCGAATACATGTAGAGGTTGCATTTGCCATTGTGGCTTACCACTTGTGTGTGAGGAGATACAAGGGAGGTTAATGATCATCCGGGACCGTAATTAATATTCATCATTATTTGTGGTGCTTTGAACAGGGCATATTCTATTGAGCTCCATAAACCATTGTTGGACCTAGATCGCTATACCAGTGAGAAACCTAGAATTCCTAGCACCCTCCAAGTGAAGTCCTACAACGGGACAAGTCCGACGCCCTCATGTCTAGATGGAAGGCTATAAATGGTTTCCGCACGTTTCCCCCTATTCTCTGTCGCCATTAGATTTACCATGAGCAATGACAGAAAAGTGGCAGGACTCAAGTAGGGTCGTGCCTTTGGACTTAGTGCCCTTGGCCGTGCCTAGGAAATGTTACAAGGTCAACCCATAATGTTTACAAGGTCGTGACAAGGTCAAGGCTATAGACATCAGACCATTGGTGAGCCAAGTCTGAAGTCGTGGAGGATCTGGTGGTCACGGATTGGAAGTGTGTGTGTATGGGGATGGGGGCGGGGGGCTGTGCCATTGTTAGCTCTGTCAATATTATGTGGATCTAAGCATATTCTAGAGAAAAATACATAACATGGATAGTTTTATGACAAATCAACCTGCACATGGAAAAGTGACGCAGGAATAAAAGCAAATTAAAGCAAGACGCGATAGAGTGATATTCTTGTGATGAATGATTCAGCAAATGCTATTTGTTCAGACCAGTGAGTAAAAGGACCTCTGTAATCTCTATGTTCAGACCAACATGACAGTACAGGCCTAGAACTCAGGCCCAACGTGTAGCCCTACATTACAAGGGGGGGGGGGGGGCGGGGCTATGTGCACCCATACGTCACTGTACCCATACAGCAGGGGTGATTTTATTATAGTTATTATGGTCTGGTAGTAATGCCTATCTTGATCAACTCGGGGGGGGGGGCTGTAGATCCTTTGTCATACATTCTACAATCCTCTCTGTAATGGGAATATAACTATTATCCATTTTTGGACGTCCGGCCTATAATGTTGTTTTTGTTATCATGGTTGAGGTCCTGCCTCTATAGGAACCATAGCTTGAGATAAGACCATATCCCACTGAAATAAAAACGCTAGATTCGCGGAGAGGGTTTATTGCTGACTTGCTCACCCATATGTTGCCCTCAATGTGCGAGTGGCAGCGCCTGTATAGCAGTGTGTGGGCTGTGTGTGCGGGGTGGTGGTTGTCATGTCATGTAGCCCTGATGGCACCCTGTTGGTGCTAAACGCTACATGCTGGTAACAATTCTCGTGGTAGGGAGGGGGTGCTGGCCACCCCGACCACAGCGGGGACCTGTCAGGGGGAGGAGCAGGATCAAAGATACTCATCTATACGTGTGGGTATGTGAGAGGCATAGCTCAACACAAGTACTTATGGTAGTCGGTTCATCAACTACCCAACACGAGGACAAGTCATTTTCAGACATGAACTTACATGCAATAATGCAAGGATGTATGGAAATTCTATCCGTCTTCTAAAAGCAAATACAAAACGTGGCTTGTTATGCTTATTGCAATGTGTATCCACATCTAGCGTATGTATATAGCATCTAGGGGGGAATAAGATCTAGTTTGGGCAGGAATAAAGTCGGTTAATGGGCCGTTAAACCCATCTCAGCTTTATATGGTACACCCTGATGTGCCTAGTGTGAGTTTCTACCTATCGTTCACAGCCCACCTGTACATAAACAAGGATTATACCGCAGATAATCCCTCCCCTGATCCCACTCCCAATAGAGAGCCCACAGGGCGTGTCTATACCACCACTGGGGTACCGCAGGAGGCTCCTTGATCCTACCAAGCCGCTCTCAGGTCACTAATCGTATTAAAGTGACCCAATTAGTACTTATTGATTAATGGACCCAAATGGCCGTGGGGACTTTGTATTCAAAAGCCATGTGAGTTATGGGTTGTTGGCAGTGTTCAGCATTTATACACAAGAAGGCAGTTGGGCCCCTTAGGTCACAAAGTCGCCCTTTTAGACCATTTATCATATAGTCAAACTTTTCCAAAGGTCGCCAGGTCGCTTTTATTATTGTATCAGGTCGCCAGGTCGCTTTTGACCCCCCCCCCCCCCCCTGGAGCCACACAGTTGGTCAGCTCTGATACATGCATGGTCGTATTGTGAATCTCAGACTGAAGGTGCTGTGACAGGCCAACCCGCTGCAGTACACCCTCCATCCGCACCATGGTTTTAGTCACAGCATGGAGTGTATAGTAGTTCTTTGTATGCTCCCTGGTCACAGCTAGGTATGGCCACCTTTTTTTGATAACTTGGATTACGGGCTTTTGGATCCAACTTTTCGGAAGGGCAGAGGGGGGAAAAAAAATGCTGTCCTACGGGAGCAGCCGGATCAAAAAAAATTCTCGAAGGGCAGAGGAATAAAGAGAAAAAAAAGCTGCCCTACGGGAGGAGCCGGATCAAAAAAATTCTCGAAGGGCAGAGGAATAAAGAAAAAAAAAAGCCTTGGAAAACCTCATTTTTGGGTAATCTAAGGAAGATATGCTGAGTAAAATCCCCAATCTGAAAGGCCTTATTCTACCTTCTGCTGATCAACATGTACTTCTTTTTTTTTTAGGAAAATTCTCAAAAAAAATCTCGGAGGGGAAAGGTGAAAAAAAACAAAAAAACTTTTCTTTTTTTTTGCAAAATGCCAAAAATCTCGGAGGCGGATCCGTAATCCAAGTTATCAAAATAAAACGGCCTATGTCTTGATTTGACTTGGGAACCTCTACTTCTCCACCACCACCAAGACAGTGATCTTATTTTTCACCATCAGCAATTTATTTCAGAGACTTCATGTGAATATAGGTCTGGGGCGTCCGGGGGTAGATTCATTTCTCATGATTGGATAAAATCCATGCACAGTCCATGGTCACATCACTGAGAGAATTTCAGATCCAATCTCTAGAAGGACGAACTGTCCTGGGAATGGCAGCCAGACGCATGAGGTCACTGGGTCAGGGCTTCCTTCCTCTCTGACTCATTCCGACTTCTGAGATAATTCTGGCGATAAGCAGCAAAGAAATTGTCCCAAATTGCCCCCAACAAGCACGACTTTCAGATAGGCAGTTTCCAGTAGGAAGCCGGCTTCCAGACCTGATGATAGGATATCAGGCAGTGGCCCAACATAACCTTGTTATCGTGGCCACCCACTTTATATGCAATCACGATTGTCATCTATAGAGTGCACTCCCTATATGTTTTCACTAGGGCTCCAGGCGGGTAAATTCGACGAGGCGACAAGCCCTTGTTTTAGGCCTTATGAGCAAAGGGACAAGGGAATGCTGGGGGTTGGCGACAAGTGACAAACCTACCCCTTTAACTCGACAAGGGACAAGACCCATTTCTTAGGATCGACAAGGGACATTGGCATTTCTTAGGATCGACAAGTGACACAGCTACTGCCCCGTCTAGGGCTCTTTCACTAGTGTACTGACACCCACTGACATGTAAACGCTATTGCATTTCTCTTTATATGAATATCACATATATATATATATATATATATATATATATATATATATATATATATATATATATATATATATATATATATATATATATGTGTGTGTGTGAGGTTTGATGAAAGTAAAATACAATGCCTCCTTTAAGTATAGCGTCTAGAGTCCAGGTGAACTATATGGGTCGTTGCAAGCTGGCCTCAACTCGTCCTCGGACGTGTCCGAGCGACATTGCTGGTATTTGAGGGGCCATGACCGCGTCACTTCCCCCCCGTATATTGGGGGGGATTCCTACGCGGTACCCATCTGCACTTTTAATACTTCAGCACCAAACGCACAGGAACTATTTTAACCAGCAACCTTTTGTGCCAGCGATGACGCTCGGGAACAGAGGTCGAGGTGGGGCCAGCTTGGGGTCGTTGTACAACTCACCAGCACCCTGCACTTCCTGCTCATGTTCCTTGCATGACGTTTTAAACAGACCTTTTTTTGCTGAATGGTGCAGACTCATGAAGTGCAGAGACATGCCTTAGTTCATCCGGTGGAAAACGTCAGTAGATCCGATAACAACACATTGACGTATAAGTCCACCACATGTTCCCTTGTTGGCGATGAAGCACTGACCATCCCTGTCAGAACAACAGGACACGTGAGGTCTACATATCCATCCTACCAATTTACGAACAACGCCAAATTGAGCACTGGATGCTACAGTATAGCAAGGTAGCGGGAGGCCTTATGCGGGTGGCCATTGCTTGACCTGGTACCAGCAAGATTAGGGCTAATAACAGCCACCACAATGAGGCTGTTACATAATGCACCCTAAAAATGCTGCAGTGAATGAAGGGAATTTTCTCATTGGTTGATAATGCATCCAGCTAGAGGCCTATACGCCCCGATGCCATACGTTTTAGGAACCCTCTGTACAGCTATAGGATGGACCACCGTTGTTGAAAAGACCCTCATGCACAATAGAAGCCCCAATTTCCAATATACATGGTGATGTTCCCTATCGACTGCAATTTGGGCTGCTTCGTCACCTCTAAATCGTGGGTCTATGTTACCATGGCAGCAGCTGTATTTTGGAGGGTTTTGTAGTTACTATAGCAACAGCAGCATTGATCTATTGACGTCTAGCATTACAACGTGTCCCTATGAGTGGTGGTTTGTCTGGACATCTGCCTCAACAATGGCAGAGTGGCAGTGGGAGGAGGGAGGGGGTTCTTAATGTTGATGGGGGGTCTGGAAAGTGGGGGCCAGGTGAGCGATATCAGGTGAAGTACCAAGCAGGTAAATAGACGGTGGGTTAATTGGAGAGGTAGAGAGGACAGGCTTTGTGAGTGTGAGATTGACAAGTTGAAGTTGTGAATATGATAACGTTATAAACATAAATGTATATATACACTTACTGTTGTTTCCATCGGATATCAGAAGAGGTTGACGTACCATATGGTTTGAATAATAGATTGCTTGCAGCATTCCATTCCAAATGTAAGAGTAGGATGGAGATTGAAGTACAAAGCTTCATTGGGATATTACTGATGGGGATGAGGGTGGGGATACTTTCTGGTTAGATGCATGATAGGGTGGTGATACATACATAGATCTATTCAAAAATAAAATACAGTTAAATCTCGTTATACGGAGGGCATTTTTGGCATGGAAAAGTTGTTCCTTATAAGCAATGTTCCTTAGGCCAATCAAAAAAGCCATGTTCCGGTAACATGGCCCAAAAAATAGGGTAGGTCGGTCGATTTTTCTTTTATCATAGGATTTCTTTCCTCAGTATTATAAGGTGAGTTGTAAGGGAGAATCTCATTTGATGGATTGGTTATTTGATAGTGCAGAACCAATATCTGTCTAATTAAGCCATTTCTTTTCTTTCAAATGATAACAATTCGGATAGCTGAAGGTCATTAGGTTTGTCTTATGCCATTTGCTAATACCCTACACTAGGGAAAATCTAAAAATTTAAAAAGCATTGTTATGAACTGGAAGGAGGAGGGGAAGGAGGAGGAAGGGGCAGCGGGAGGACTTGTGATGGCCTTCCTTTAAGGATGGCAAAACATTATTTTGATGACCAGGGTTGTTGCATATGTGTGTGTGGGAGCGGGGGCAGTAATTATGTTGGAGTTCTACAATTTGTCTTTGGGCGGGCTTAACTGATTTGAAGAGCCACCCTGGACCACTCAACTTTTCATATAGGTTCTGCATGTGCATATATAGCATGGGGATGGACATTGCGATTGATAGCTTGGCTTGACAAGAGTCACTGGTTATTAGGCTGACCTAGCCTTGCCATTGACAGCCACGTTCAAGAACTCAAAATATGGCTGTGGACTAGGCCAAATAAAAAAAAAATTTTGTTTCAGGTAACATGGGATGAAACTCTAGGGTCGGTAGGTCGGATTTTTTTTTTTTTTTTAATTTTTTTTTTTTTTACATAACCCTAAGATTGACCCAGATTTTTTTCAAAACTTTTGTAAACCTAAAATTTACCCCCAAAAAGTGTAAAAATATAAAAATTTCTTCAAAGTTGCATAAAAAAACGTAGGGTCGGCCCTGTTTACATAGGGTCGGTCGGGTGACCTGAAACAAACCTTCTTTTTTTTTTGGCCCTAGGTGTCTAGGCCTTGCCACAATGTACATTGGTTCTACCAATGTAGTTCCATCTCTTCCCTTTAAAAATGTAAACAGCGACTAATCCACTTTACTGCTGTCCTGGCTTGTACATTTAATCTGGAACACGATTCTCCCCGTGGTATAGAATGCATACCGTTTCAATAGAGTGTCATAAAAGGAAAATAGCTAAGCTTGAAAGCGTGGATATTCAACAGTCAGAGCTATGTATAGTCGCAACAGCAGTTGAAATTGCACATTGGCATGTGCATGGGTGTGTCTATATACTTTATATAGCAGGAGGGGGGCCCCTTATTAAAGTGGGCAGTTTCTAGGATGGCGTCCACTTGCAGAGGGACCAGCCTTGATATGTCAATATGTGATGTAGCCGGTGAGTAGATTATGGATTGTCTAGGCACACACCAGGCGCTATCGGCAGTCACGGGGAGCGTCCACAGTCATATCTATAACCTTATCAACCCAGTGGGATGAGGCCGTCAATGCCTGGTGTCCAGCACGGATAGTTTATGGTACTACTACTGATCCAGGGATTTACTGCTGTCACGTAGACTATACAGCTCTGCCGACCATAAAGGGGAATCCCGACTATAGGTATTGTCGACAGAATATATTTTCAATACATTGTGCTAGTCACATAAATATTTATGAATGTATCTAATCAGTAACTACCGCTGACAAAGAGGTCCTTTGGGGTGTACAGCCGTATAGTTATGTTCCCGTAAGGCTGTAGATATGGGTAATTAAGTTGGCGTATTATACCAAGATACCATCACTTCTCCTTCTCATGGCCCGTGGGCATTGCGGGTTGCTAATAATGCTATTCCCTTTAGGTTGTCTTATCTGTTGAGTTTTCTGCTTCAATCAGCCCCTGAGACCAACACTGAAGGTCCCTCCTCTAGACATTCTACTATGTAGTGTGAATGGCTTTTTGGACTGTGCTATACCATGTGTTCAGTCGATATCAGAGGACAAAACGATATGAAGACAGATCCACCCCAATGGGAATGATGGAATTTTCCCATGCAATTAAGAGGATTGAATCATCAAAGTACCTAAAATACATTCCCATTTCTTGGAATGCCGTGCCCACAACAGTAGTTAATTGCTGGCAGTTTGTTCCGGTTCCTGTTAGAGCCAGATAAATGTCATTTTGAACTGAGGAGGGTAATAAAACAGGACATGGTCTGGGTGACTCATGAGCAGCTCGTCAAGTGCATCCATGTAACTCACCCAGGACGGAGCTGCTCACGGAGTGGTGGGTGGCCCGGGGACAGTGGCAGTAATGAGGCACCACAATGCTGCTTATTAAAGAGGCTGGCAGCTCTCCAGTATACGGATTTAGGCGGATATTGGCCCGTCACGTATTCTCATTAGTCAGTTCACAGTAGTGTACTATTAGTATGGATCAAGTAGAGTATCATTCCCCCTTCCCCAAGCCTAGCATACTGCATACTATAGAAATCTCCAGGAGAGAGCTGCATTTTTGTGTCACATGTTTCTTTTTTAAACGTCCATGTTGTATTCTCGTTGTGATGTCTATAAATGTACTGTGAGATAGTAAAACAATAGTTTTGTTGAACTCAGAAGTCAAGTAATCATGGAGATATATCACTGAGGAATTTCACCAATCTCTCCCACCAACCTCAGGAGTGGAAAGAGTGGAAAATTTAATGCACTAACCATAGTAACATAACTCATAAGAAGTCTAGCCTCTCCCTATAGTAGTCTGACACTGGTAGGATGTAATTACAATAGGCAGAGGCACGTGTACAAAGGCACATGGGGCTCCATGCCTACTTGTACACCTGGGATGCAGGCCGTACGAGCAGCAAACACAGCTGACATGCCTCCATGTAGGTCAGCACGGGTACCCAGGTACTGGAGGCTCTACATGTTAGGCAAATGCCTCACGCAAATATGGGATAGCCCTCCTAGGTGCGTGAACAAACGTTAACTGCGCAATTTTAATCTTACACCTTAAAATGTCTTAATCTAAGGCAGGCCTGTTTTGTATTCAATAATTGAGACTGGTATCTGCAAAAATAACTATTTTAGCTGGGGTTTGCCTTTATAGTATATACCCTACACCAAGATGAGACAACATAAACATCTAAAAGAAGAAAAAAGAAGAAAAAAGGGGGTTGGGGAGCAGAGCCCTCCCCCCACCCCCCATTACATACTAGTCGACTAACCTATCCGACAATGGACTGTGTAGTCTCATCACTACTAGTGATGCCATCCTCATTTTCTTAGTAACACTTTTAAGATGGTCTAAGATAGTTTAAGATAGGATTAAGATAGGTTAAGACAATTAAGATGATCTTAATTCTGTGTTAAGATTGCACTGTTAACATTTGTCTGCGTACCTGGCCGCGCACGTAGGAGAGCTATCCCGGGCGTGCACATGTTAGGGGGATTACTGTAGTCATGCCTCTATTGGTGTCAGGACAAAACACTCCCAGACATCCCCTCCTTCCATGTTTACATCATATTGAAGTGGAGTAGGCCTCTTGCATGAGTTCCTTCTGTCACTTGAACCTTGTTCAACCGTAGACTGATAGTTCACATGCAACTGAGTTATAATGTATCTGCATGAATAAGTGTATGGGGGACAAAACTTGTAACAACTGTCTAAAGGGTCAGGTTATGGAACTTAAATACAAACTCTCTGGGCCAGGGCTTGTTAAGTTTACATTTCACCTGAGTTATATTTAGAATCACCTAAACAGAATCCCCCACATTCAGGAATATCCTAATCCTGTGGGCCTGCACTCCCTAGCAACTTTAAGTAACCCATGGGATGACGGGGGTTTCTGGCCAATTTTGACTTAGACCTTTTTCCAGGTTGGTCAAAGTGGGAGGGGGGGATGCCCCCCCCCCTCTGTCCCTGAGTTGCACTGGGGTGACCAGCAGTTGGACTGTGCCAGTGGTAAGGTATTGAGTACTATTGATACCCACCAGTGTAGGCCCTACTGACTGCCACCAGTGTGTCCACAGTGTACTCCCCTTGAATAGTCCACATGCTTTTAAATACAGCACCTAAATAAACAATGATACCATTGTACAATGTGTATACCTAGAAGCCAATGAGTAATCATGAAATATAGGAGGTTACTATAGTATTACTATGCTTTTGTTTTAATTCCAAGCCATGTCTGGTTCATGGTCCCCCTACCAATTTCACCTGACCAGGCTGGCAGGGCCAATTGGTCCCAGGTAATTATAACAACAAGGATGGCTACTCAAGATCCAGCTAGACCCACTACTACAAGATGGCCATTTTCACCACTTTGCCACCTGGTGAATTAATGCCCTACTGTGGCTTACCCTGCCCTTTAAGGATGCTTGCTACTATCTCAGAAAGCCAAGTAACACCCATGACATTTGTAGCACATGTTCCTCTGTCAATATTCAAACCCAAAACGATAAGGAAAATTGATTCACCATGTGATACACAGTCGACCGTCACTACTTATACATCCCCTTATATGTGCAATTATATTTGGACCTAATCCTCGAATAATTTGCTTCCTCAGATATCTTTCCTTGCATTTATCAAATTCGGGAAAATGAGGGTCGGCTCTAGTGATACATGTATATAACTTACAGGCCTCTATAAATAATGATATAGAGAACAACACCGTGTTTCTTCAAGTAATTTCAAGGAATGATCCATAAACCCTTCACCAAAATTTGTTGTACATTGGGAGCATGAACATTGTAACCTATATACCTTATAAACATTTCTATTTGATAAGTAGGTTTACGATACATATGAAAAGCTCCAATATTTTACTGAATGAACAGTCAGTCTCCAACTATGATAACTATGATAACATTAGCCCTCACAGACACTTGCCTGGTTAGCTCAGTTGTTAGCAAGCCTCTATGCCACTGTTCTAGCCTCTCTTAAAAAATAATCATATTCATGACATTGCACAATGTTTAGGCTGAGGTATTGGGAGGACTAGAGAATACCTGTGGTCAAGGCAAAATGTTGTGGTCGTTTTAAGGGATTCAGTTGTAGTGGGAATATCAGTGGTTAGAATCTCTCTGATTACTCCTTTAAAGGAACGTACACAAATGACGTCACCTGCTAGGGGTGGGTGGGTCTTTGGGTTTAGTGGCGAAAAGTGATATGGGGGTAGGGGGGTCCCAGGATCTATGTGACATGACCTTTTCAAGTCCACACATATTTATGAATAAAAAAATCAGTATCAAAACTGATGTCAATGTAACAGTAGCTCTGCTATCTAGCTGGAATGGCTACTAATTGGCTATTGTTACAGGGTGCAGAAATTGACTACCGTAAAACCTCGCGTATAAGCCTAACTCGCGTATAAGCCGCACCCCGAGTTTGATGCGATCCTATAAGCTGCAGAAACCATCTGAAAATTGTTAATTTGGTATTGTAGTATACTTATAAAAACTCTCGTATAAGCCGCACCCTATATAGGCATGTTTGGTATTAAAAGAAAGCTGAGTCTGATTTGTGTACAAGCCGCGGCTTCTACGCGAGCTTTTACGGTAGTACCAGTCCTCAGTACATATGTATATGCTACTACTGGACAAATATGACTTTGTCTCACAAAAGTGATGCAGGTGCAAGTGGTGACGTATTTGACCTGGTGACATATTTGACCGGCATGTTTTACCAGCACTCGTTGGGCTTCAACTCATATACAGTGACAGTAATCTAATGTAACACTATACAACTATGCATCAAGGACAAGGATAACTTCAAATTTGGGAGTATTCTGAGGTTGCCCATTGAATATGTCGACCGGTCAAAAACATCACGTGGTCAAATACATTGCCATTTGCACATCACTTTTGTGAGACAGTGAGGAGAATTTAGGGGCTATTCAGGGTTTACTATGTACATTTATGAATGATTAGATTGTACCGTCAAGTCTTAAGTTGAACTGTGTAAGGCTGCATTTAGAGGGTTAGCTGGTAGGAGGGGGGGGGATCTTTAAAATTAGTGACGTCTTTCTTAGGGGAGTAGGTGACAATAGGTGACGAGGAGGTAGGGGGGTCCTGAAAATGACCCTAAAAAAGGTGACGTCATTTGTGAATGTTCCCATTGTGCTTTTTCCTCATTCATTTAAAGAAGGAATTTGTTTTAAATACATTGTGCAGATAACTACAGTGGAATGCTGTCTTGCGTTATTTAAAGCTGCTGTACTACTTCAGATATATAGATAGTTCAATATTTGCATAGTTGTTCAGAGTCTGCTTGTTAGAGTGTACTGGTAGCATCCCAATACATTTTGTGTCTTTTAACCATGCTAAATTTAAATAAATAGATGAGGAAAAATAAAATGCTTCCAGCGTTCTATTCAGCGCTTAATTATATCAACAAGGGAGTGCCATCTACAGGGATACACCTGTCCTAGTAGACTGTGTTTGTGAGTTGAGCAATGGAAAACCTCCATGCTACCCTCCACTCACTACTGCCACCTGATGGCTTTGGTCAACACTAAAATATCTAAGCCCCTCCAGAATATAAATAGTAGTTGAGATTGGAGTCATGTCTAACATTACATTAAGTAGGTATCCCAGTAGGCCGCCCCTGGCCGTGTCCTCGCGTAAAAACTCACCAAAACACCTACTTTTAGAAAAGAATTCTCTCCCAAACTACTCAGAGCATTGCCTATCTGAAATATGCTGGTGAAAGCTCTAATCCATCTGCATTTCCCTGATGCATTGGATACCCTCTATCATGATGCTAAGTACCCGTACTGATGCTGTGAAGTTGACCAAAAATAGGAAAAGGGACCTACTATCAGTGAGTGACCATGTAGCCTTGAAGGACATACTGTCTATTATACTGATTTAGCTCTCACGCCATTAGAGATACAGTCTCAGGAGTTTAACTGCTGCAAGCAGGACACTCTGAGCATCATTTTGAGGTATTACACGTGGTGGTAGGTCTATTGGAAGACATTTTTAATAAAAAATTAAGACTTTTTGGGCAATTTTTGGCACTTTTTCTAAATCTTATATATGCATATTTGGGGTCATTTGATAGGTATTTTTCTGCTCTATCAGATGCACTAACTACCTACCGTAAAACCTCGCGTATAAGCCGCGGCTAGTACGTGAGTCAGATCGGCGGTGCGGCTTATAGCATCGGCCCAAGGTCAGGGTGCGGCTTATACGCGAGTTTTTGCTACTATGGTGCAGTACTAAAAGACACCATAATCCGATCTCTGTTGTGGTTTATAGGATCGGCCCAAAGTCGGGGTGCGGCTTATACGCGAGTTAGGCTTATACGCGAGGTTTTACGGTAGTCAATAGGACTGATGGTGTAAGAGCGAAAGTGCAATAAAGCTCCCAACCCCCCTGCTGCCCTCTAATAACCACTGGTTTTGTTCCCACACCATTAGAGATACGGTCTCAGGAGTTTTCCCACTGACAGCCGGACACTTCAGGCTTGATTTTTAGGTATTACAAGTGGGGGTAGACCTATTATTAGTCTTTTCAAATGAGAAAATACGATTTTTGGTCGATTTTTGGCCTTTTTTGGCACTTTTTGAAAAAGTTAGATATACCGTAAATTCTCGCGTAGAAGCCGCTGCTTCTACGCGAGTCAGACTCAGCTTACTTTTGATACCAAACATGCCTATATAGGGTGTGGCTTATACGAGAGTTTTTATTAGTATACTACAGTACCAAAATCGCAATATTCAGACCCCCTCTGCGGCTTATGTAATTTGTCAAAGTTAGGGGTGCGGCTTATACGCGAGTTAGGCTTATACGCGAGAATTTACGGTACACATTTTGGGTCATCTGAAGGGTATTTCTTTGCTCCATCAGATGCACTAGCTACTTAGCTAATGCGATGAACAGTGTGAGGGCATGAGTAGAATAAGTCACCTAACATCCTGCACCAGAGTCTAGGTCTGAAGGCCTTTGTTCTCATATATATTGGTTATAAAGATACCAAAGCATGCAATATCTATAAATAAAATATATATACACGTCTAGGGACTGTCATACATGTGATTCCATACAAATATATATGAATTGCCAGCATTTGTTCTCAGCATAGAAAACCACAACATCAGAATTTGTAAACCCTAATGTAACGAGCCTAAAAGTTACATAATTGCATTGTTATGTTGTAGGAATAATATAAATGAGTTGATGTTAAAAGATGGATGCAGAGGTCAAGAAGAAATCTTGTCCAAAGATGCTATAAAGTAGCCCCATACCACTGAAATTTCAGCCATTTCAGGGAATTTCATGATTTTCATCACATCACTCAGAATTATGTTATACCTTTAAAGGGTAATAATTGCCTGGAACTTATGTGTACCATATTGATCTATGCCTATTAGCAAATTCAACTTAATATATCAAATAACAGTTGTGTAGTATTGATTTGGATTCGGGTCATTTTTGCTGTTCTGGGACAATGGGAAAACTAATGTTTTCCTCAATTTCAAATGATATTTGTGAACTTAACCTTGATTTTCCAAGACAGAAAAGAAATAAGCATGGTCTCCATTACCTATAGTAGGAATTCCCTGACAACCAAAGGTGTATCTGACAAATTGGTAAAATCAGACACTACCAAACTTGAGACATTTTGCACATCTCTCTGCAAAAACTATGACTAACATGTAATATATATCACAATTTTAAGGGCCTCTAAACTGCCCCCCCCCCCTCACTAACAATCTATTTGGCTTGCTTTGTGATTGAGCAGCTGCTGGAGCCGTGCGAGGCCGACCCACAGAACATACACTTATGGTGGTATTTACATGGGGAATCTTTGCAGCCCTCTGCTCTATTAAAAGCATAACAAGACCTTTTTGGCTTGGAAGAACCACCTCCTGCTGCTGACCTGGAGGATTTCTTAGCTTCTGCTACCACAGTAGAGTCGTACGCGAAATAGCGGAGTGCATCAGCATTATCTACCTCTCCGAAAATTTCAGGCCCACCCACATCTGCCCTTAACCTAACAGACTGGTCATAGGCTACTAAGGCTGAGAGTTTATATACTTTAGTCATACTTTTATCGCATAACATGTCACAGTGGCGCAACAGGCCTGTAATATCATTACCCTGCTCTGCAACTAGCTTAATGGTTCTAATATTGACCAACAACAAGGCTTCAAATGAGTCTATCTTAGTGTGCCGATCAATAAAATTAGCGTGCTGATAGGGGTGATTACCTCTGCGCCTTGGTGACCTGGGCGAACGGGATCTTGAAGCCTCATAGGATGAGCTGCTCCTCCAGTCTCTGCGAGGAGAACGCTGGCGGTGCCTGCCCCTGCCGCTGGCCGACCTGTCGCGGTTCAAACGATCCACTGATGCTTGGACGGCGCCCAGTACTGAAGTCATCTGGTGGAAGCCTGCCTCCACCCTCGCCATACGCCTGTCCATCTCGAGGGTCGCCCTCGAGTGATCCGCCCTCGTCACTGCATCCCCCTCATTCGTCTGGTCAGGGGCCGGGCCCCCCCTTCTCCTTGAAATTATTGGAGAGGACTGGCATCCACCAGCCCCGGAAACGCCCTCGGCCCCTCGTTCAGTAGTAGCCGCCCTCGGGGTCTTCTTAGGTGATTTCTTCTTCCCCATCTTGTCTCGAGTCCTTTCTCCCCTCGGAATCTTCAAATAAATTCTTCAAATCCTTCCAAATTCCCTTTAAAATACAGGTAGAGACTGCACAGGGGGTGTGTCTTCTACGGCTGGAGGTGGGCGACTGACGTCCGTTACGGCTACGTGCTCTTATGTAGTATCATGACAACAGATAGAAGTATCTACGGCAACGGCCCGGGGCGCCAGAGGCGTACAATGCGCCACCTCTCGGGGGAACGGGGAACCACGGCTCGCGAACGACCGGAGAAAACTGCCACGCCCACCTCTTGATTATACATGTATCACCGGGGTGATACACTCTCTAAAAATGAGACTTGACGTATGAACTCATTGACTCTTCCTTGAGATAAAGAGATATATATGCAGTTATCAGTATCCAATCATTTTTCACCATCTATTCCTTTTCCCAGATGTTACAGAATGCTTATCATATGCATGCATAATGAGCTTGAGGAGAGGGGCTAAATTTGGCTATGTCCAGACCATACCATGGCACTTTCAAATGGCTCCCAAAACTAAACCGCTTGACCGATCTGTATCATATAAAAACAGTTTTTCCTCTTTAAACAAGGTCTGTCAATCTAACTAGTTTCGTCATATGCAACATTAATATCTTCAAACCTCCTGGGATACCTATATTAAGACTTTCTTGTCAGAATGAATGACAGATTATAAGAGGGAAAGGATTATACAATCAGCTGAGAATCAAATGAGGAAAATGTAGGTTTGAGAGTGGGAGGAGGTATAGCAGCTTTAATGGGGTGCCAAAACATGGGGCTCCTTGTTTAAACCAATGGCCCTGCCATATTTAATTAGAAAAATACATTTCTCCATGCTGTCTTGACTAAGTTGTGCAGTGTCTAGTCATAGACTAGCTTCCACCATTCCAGGATTCCTACCTCCCACCTGCCAACCTGATTAGGGCTCACCTGGGCCCTGGTCGGGGGAGGTTAACTTACAGGCAGTGCAGGCGGTATGCCTTAGGGAGGGGCATATGGTCTCGGTATGGCGACAACTTGCCGGCCCCAAAACTGATTTCCAGCCAGCAAGCATTCCTAGAAATCCCTAGGAGCATTGCTGTTTGGGGGTTTATTATGACGTCTGGGAGTCAAGCAGATGGTCCTTTGACCAAGACGGCCATGGATGTGCATGGAGAGTGTACAGTAAGGGATACCTGGACTGCCATGGTGGATACTTTTCAATGACTCCAAGTACTCTTACAATGCCAGGGGTGTACATCCCAATCTACTATTAGTTACTATAATTGTGTATTGCCATCTCATGGTACATCCACACACTGTGCCACATACGTCCAGGTTGAACTCTCTGGGGTTGTTTTCTGCTCCACGTCATTCAGGGGTCATTTCTCATCTAGTCCTCGGGATCTTGTCACTGAGGTAACATTGTGTAAAACTTTCAATATTGTGGTTCATAAATATATCTCTATCAAGACGTCTATACTAAGTGTGGCTAAATTAATTTAGCTTGTGCTATATGACAAACCTGGATAAACATGCGAGGAAAATACCTTCAGTAAGATTACTGCAAACTGCCTTAAAAGATAGATCAAGCTGCCACTCTCAGAAAAAAACTCATGGTTAAGATGGAATTAACCCTTTAACCCAGACTGACATAGCTTTGGTTGGGGCGTGGAGGGATTGTTGACAGGATGGGAGCCGATATGGGATGCACCCACACCCTGGAGGCCTGCCTCACTCACTCACTCACGGTACACCTGGGTATGGCAGACAGTCTGCAGCAGCGCCTCCAGTCTGAGCCGGTCTGGGCAGATAACACTGTCCTCAGGTAGAAGCTGACTGCTGGTGGGTTCCTGCTGCACTGGCAGAAATACTTCTCACTTGTTGCCTACATAGGTTTTCTATTTTGAAAAGTGTATGGTTTTAGGTATGGAAGAGCGATTGCGTGTTTTTTCTTTTCCAAATCACTTAAAATCGCCATGCCAGATTAATGAATATAAATGGCATAATACAGCACCATTTACCAGTGTGATCTTGTGTGAAGCTGGGTATTTCAAGAGGGTCCTCATGCTACTATAAGTGCATGCTAATGGAAACATCCCCGTCGAGTAGAGCTAGATGTACTAGTTCACTATTACCCTGTGCTGAAACAAGATCTTGAGGATTCCGCACCATGTGAGAGACTGCATGGTGCTGTAGGCTCAACTGATGCAGCTAGTCACGGCACCTGAGGTGTGGGTAGCTCGAGGTGAGGCGGTGAGAGAGATAGCCTACTATCTGGTATACATAGTCTAAGGTAAAGATTGCCTTAGAGCAGTTGGTGGAAATCAGGTGGGGTAACAGCGAATTGGTAACAGGAGAGGTTTCATACGTGTATATTCTATATAAAGGAACTACCAATGGCTGTGACAACGCTTTCCTTGAAACTAAATACCCACTATACCACTACATGGGCAGTTTTGAGAAGGGGCACCGAGGAGGGAGATGACCTTGGGTAACAGCAAGGGACGGGGGCGTAGAGCTGACAGGGGGCTACACAGGTAAGGGAGCGTTCATTATTTATGCCAGGGGGGGGGGTGCAAATCAGGGGGGGGTCATTTTTTCTAGGGGTATTCGGAGGGGGGGGGGTCTTTTTTTTTCAACCTGTTCTTAGGGGGGGGGGTCTTTTTTTTTCAACCTATTCTGAGGGGGGGGGTCATTTTTTTAGGGGTATTTATTTGGGAGGGGGTATTTTTTGACACAACGTGACGCGAATTTCACGACACATGTCGCGAATTGGGGTCATAGAGACGGTAGAACTTTGCTAAATTTCTTACCTACCAATCGACACTTGAATGATTCACTACTTTTCTTTTCCTAAACAACAATAATTAACTGGAGAAAGAGCATTTATTCAACACAAGAAGAGTACAGAAGTAGGTGGTCTAAACAGCAAAGCTATCAGTGTGCAGTTAGATGAATGCTATTGTGGCACCGAAATATGACAGTACTGTATTCTCCCTATTCAGGTTTCCCATAATGCCCGCGCTCAGGCAGTTTCCGGTCCAGCCGGCCCTCCCCCACCCCACTGACTCACTGTGTGACACTGAGCTATGCCCATCACCTAGGATATAACCTCTCTTAAGAAATTAATTTCTATAGCTTAAAATGTTGTACGGACTTCCATAAGACCTTAGTGGAAAGGCATTTGCTTGATCTTTCCACCTATATGATTTTGAGCTATATGTAGGATATACATCATAGTCCTGTGGGCAGTTGAACATGAGGTAGCATAGCGTTTTGGAAGATAGTTAGGCTAGGCATATTATATACACATACAGAACTAACCTTTAATACTTCCAGGTACCACAGCTGATGTTGGTTAAATAGGTGATGCACATGTGAATATGATATCCATGGTTATATGGCCTCCATTACTCCATACATGTTAAACATCCTATGTTAAATCCATGTCAATAATCCATGAAAATAACAATATTTATAAGGCCTGTTCCTGAGACTGTGTCAGTGGCCACCCAGTTTACAGGACCAACTAACTGAGGACCCAGCACATGAATACTCTGTTTGGCTTTCTTGATGCCACCCCCACCCCCCCCCCCCCCACCCCCAAGCCTACAGGTGTGGCACTCAGCCTCCACACCTCAGGGTGAGATGTACCTGTGAGATGCTCATGCCACAGTCCCCCCACCCTCCACTCCCCATCACACCTTTGAGCTGGATGTGACACTGGTAATTATATCAAAGAGATGGCCCACCCTAGGCCTGCACTTTGAGGTCGAAATCTGGGGCATACCTCTAGTAGGGGGTGGGGGGTTATATTTTGAAACCTCTAACCCTACAAAAACGACTAGACTAGGCACATATTAAAAACTCTCTTATCCCCGGCCTCTATTCAAAGCAGGCCCCTATTCAAAACTCTGTGCCAGAACGTGACACTATTGTATGTGTCATGAGAGTAGAGGTCTTCATGATAAAATTTGAAACTTTAAATAGTGCAATTAAATGTACTATTCTGTGCCAATTCTGGACAAAACGTCCATGGAACTGGAACTATTTCTCAAAATATGTTAAGAAACACTAGTAGGCCCTCTGGGTTCATGAGTGATACATGTATGCAAATGTAACCCTAATACATGCATGATATTAATTACATACGCACCAAAGGGGGCGAGGGGGCGGGGGTCTGACCAAATGCATACAGATGTGTACAGGGCAGCACTGGGGAGTAACTCGCCAGTAGACCGTGAGCCCATTTATAGATGCTAGAGTCGAGGTATTACTGTTTTATATACAGTACATCTTGCCAGAGTGCACTGTAAACTTATTACTAGTATATCAAATACGGTATTTGATATGTATAAAACCAATATAAGGCCACTCCAAATAATATCCTTGTTTCTCATCACCGCGCACGTCTCCAAAATCGTCCTTTGGGGATTTTTTTTTTTTTCATTTTTTGCAATTTCAGTAGAAAACATGGTTACAAATGGGATGATATGGGCATATTTGGTATCAAATGAAAGCGTACAGTGTTGCGGATCTAATGAGCTAGGGAAAATATGCATATTTACAACGTTTGCTTATCCATAATTATATTGATTGCTGAAATATGAATTTACTTTGCCAAAGATCCATATTTACACACCCATTTCGTCACCAGCAAAAAAAAAAATAATAATAAAAAAAGAAGCGCCCTCGTAATTTTTGTCAGGACTTGGTGATGAGAAACAAGGATATTATTTGGAGTGGAGTATTATTATTTGCCCCACATCGACGTGGACACCCTTACTCCATCTTTTTAACGACTTTTACTGTTTACTTTGGGAGGGCAGAGGGGGGGGGGGAAGAAGCTGTCTTACACACACCTAAGAGTATCAAAAATTCCCAGAGGGCAGGGGGGGGGGCATGGAAAACCTCCTTTTTGGGTAATCTAATGAAGATATATTGAGAAACATCCCCAATGCTGGTCAACATGTACTTTTTTCGTAGGTAGCATGCCCCTCTCCATCCATCTTTTGGGGGTTGAGACCAGGCTACTTACGAGCAATAGCAATAGCGTTTTTGTTATAATTTTGAAAAAGAGATACTGTCTTGCTTAAAGTAAGTATTTGCCTGTAATAGTATACTAGAAAAAACGAGTTGAGTCCTGTATGGTACCTTTCTGTTTGCTCAATTAGGTGTGTTGTTGGCTATATAATATATACAAGTAGGTCTACTATGATTTTCCATTTTTGAGCCCTTTAATATTTAAATAGGATTTGGCCACATTTTGGTTTCAAACTATAACACCCACACCAACCCCACTCAGAGGTGTGCCTCAAATCTCGCCCTCAAAGGGTGGGACATCACTTTGATATAGTGGCCAGTGCCACATCCACCTCAGGGGTGTGAAGGGCAGGTGGGGGGCAAGTGTGACAGAAGCATCTCACAGGTAGCTCTCACCTGGAGGTGTGGAGGCTGACTGCCACACCTGTAGGCTTGGGGGGGGGGGGGGGGATGGCATCAAGAAAGCTGAAGTCAGTATTCATGTGCAGGGTCTTCATGCAGTCAGTTGGTCCTGTAAGTTGGGTTAAGACTGACAGTCTCAGAAACAAGCCTGGCATGTGTTGTTATTTTCATGGATTACTGATCTGGATTATTCAATATAGCATGTTACACATGGAGTATGGAGGCTATATGCCCATGGATTTTATATTTAGGCCTATTTGGCTATTTGCCTACATCATTGAAGGTAAGTTTTTATGTGTATATGGTCTATTGTAATAGTCCGGACCCATTAGTCATGTGTCTATATGATAGTACAATGTATATCATATCCTAGCCTGGACATGTCCGTATTTAGTTTACTTTTTTTCCACTTTTATCCTGATTTGTCATATAAAAGAACTGTGCTGGATCTGGACAACAGTATATTTCCTTTCTGATAGTATCATACATCCATATTTATATTATTGCAAACTCAAATTATAATTACTTTAAGTTGGGACATGGCTGGGTTTGGGGTACTGCAGGAGGCCTACCTAGCCTAGAGTGGCCACAACCGGAAACTGCCTGGCACAGGAGCGATAATGCGGGAGTTGGTAACCTGAATAGGGCCTATCCGAAATGGTTTGGATTAATTGGACTTAAGCCTTGCCCATCATATTTTGGCATCCATATGCAAGGGTGAACTTGCCTACATGTCAAGACCCTGCCTTTCTTCCCAATAGAGAAGCAGATGCATAGTATGCAAGATGCAGATCTACCTCATATAATATTGATACATTGTAGCTTAGGTCCACTCCACCAGTCAAAGGCGTGATTACACTAGTCATGATACACACTTTTCCTTGGTATCTTGTGCCAGACCCTGCTAAATGAGCCACAGCGTTCTGATTGCAGAGCTCTCAATTCTTTTAGAATACCTTCACCATCCCCCTGATAGCTGCCTGCTTCTCACAGATTCTAGGACTTATAAAATCAGCAGACTCATGGAGTAAACATGATCATCCCACTATAAATCGGTGTACCGAATGCCTTGAAATGTAGCAAATAGCCACCAGATCCACAGAGTTTTCTGCTGCGGATGCCACTCCTTCTGTCGCCAATTTCTAAATCTCCCTCTAAGTTCATCTTTGGCTTCAACAGAAATCAGGCACTGAATAATCATTGCTACTCATCGCTACTTGGCCTCATCAGAATTTTTAGAGCTCTATATTTGGTTCTGGTCAAGTTGTTTCCGATGCTCTGCAGGGTTATCAGTGAGTTATTCATCACTATTTTAAAGCTTTTAGTATTTTTGGAGTCAATGCATTCCCATGGCTTGGTTATACTGACCACACCCTAGAATATTGAAGGCAGGTACCTTATGGCATTTCCTCAAATAAAGGTTATCAACTATGGTGCACGTAACATCCATGCATACCATTGATGGCTTAAGCGATTGTAATTGATCCGTGCCATTATATAACAAAGACACATTCCCCTTAGTCTTTGTTCAACTTCAAATTCTCACCCTGAGCTCCCTATTTCTTACTGATTCTAGCCTTTGGAAAACCAAACTAGGTTTAAATAGTGATCTTGTTCCTTTAACTGCAAGTTATAATACCAGGATACATTAAAATGGGCCCATTGACCTCTAGATTTTCAAAATTTTCTTCAGGTTTGCCACTATTATAATGTCCAGAGCATCCCTTCATCAAACATCTTTGTTTTAAGCTGCAGTAGCGCGGAACAGGGGGGGGGGCCTGGGGGCCTAGTAAAGTGGGGGACCCAATCTTTTTGGGAAACATGAACATTCTAGACTCAGAGTACCCAAGAATACACCAATCTCGAGGTAAAATTCCTAAAACTTTCTTGAAAGACAAGCTCAAAGTCCCTCAGAACACATCAATTTCAATGTAAAATTACAAAATTTTCCAGGATCATATGGTAGACTTCAGACCACTCTGAATACACTAGTATAAAGGTCAAATTCCTAAATTTTCCGGGGGCTTGTGGCCCCGAAACAACCATTTGTTTCTCCCTCCAACCAACACTCATCAGCTGGCTTTGGGAGCTGGGCCCTCCAACTTTATCCACCTTCCGCGGCCCCTGAGCTGGGCCATTTCATGGTACTTCTACCAAACAGTATTAGCAGGACTTGTAGGTGGGGACCAAAATAATCACACCAATTTTTAGCAAAAATATCAAACGTGCCACGGAAACAGAAAAATGTGCGCTCTCCACATGTGGGAAAATATTCCCCATATTGTTATGCCCTATAACCACTCCCTCAAATAATGGTTAAGCACATGCTATAATAGGTTATAGTATAGAACTATGTAGACTTTGTATGTCGTTGATGCCATTATTAAGTATTTATAAACATCTATGGTAAGGGGGGGTCAGTTTTTTTCAACCTATTCGGAGGGGGGGGTCTTTTTTTTTTGACCCATTCGGAGGGGGGGGTCTTTTTTTTTTACCCATTCAGAGGGGGGGGGGGTCTTTTTTTTTTACGTATTTGTTTTGCCAAACGCCCGCCTCCCCCCCCCTGCCATAAATAATGAACGCTCCCTAAACACCAACTGTACCAGCTGGTGTCTCCTGTAGATCAGCAGCTTAGTCCCAACTCTTGCCCGAAATTTACCATTTGTCTGCTGCAATAAAATCAACATAAAATCTGGCATGCTGGAGGAGGAACAGCCTCAGGTAAACTCCCACTGTGTGCTGCTGTACATGTCCTGTATATAAGCCAAACTCTGCTATAGATATTATGGAATTAAAAACACTATCGTGGATCTACAAGGGTTGATAAAAAGTCTATTTCATAAACTACCAACATAGACATCACGGTTAGCAATGCGGTGGGTGCCGGGGGTGGGTGTCACAGTTAACCATCACCAGGAACATCAAGCTCTTCAACACCTCGGGCACAGATGATGAATCAAATCTAAAAGAGTGGCCTCCCATATCATTATAGCTGGGATCATCCGTGGAAATAGGATCATACATTTAGCCTGTCAACATCTCAATTCATTGTATGAAGATGCCCCTTCCAAGCGGCTAAACATAGCTGAATGGGGGCATTTAACTGCTGCAATCCTGATGTTCTTCTTGTATGGGTTGACCTCTACCAAACCAGGTACATGGGGTCACCCCCATGTCAGGTGCAAAGAAATATCAATAGGGCATATTGTTGGGTGTAGACACCGGGTGTAGACAGTGTGGATCAGCACCTGACTGGAGGTGGAGGTGGGGTATTACACCTGGGTGTCGGCTTAGGCTGTGAGACATTCTCATTTTGCCACACAGCTGGTGAAAGAAAGATCAATAAAGGGATCTTTATGAAAAGATCTGTGTTAGTCAGGTGGGCATCGGGGCACATAAAGAGGGAATGATTGAATGGAATGCACCGTAATACACCATCTCTCGTCTCTCCTGTATGAGACCTGACATTGACCAGGCGTGTCATGATTGTAAAATGTTGCATCGACCATGCCCTCAGACACGGTTGTAGCATCGACTTGATGAAATGAGAATGGACTCTAGATGTGAGGTTTCGTGCTTTATTGCACACAGAGTGTGTCTTAGAGTGTGTTTTAAGATAAAAAAATATAAATTTGATGACATTTCGAATGTATGGGATTTCCTATGTAAACCTCATTTCCCCTCACTTTGGAGTCCTCCTACCTAGACTGATGGTAACGAACCTCCTCCCCTAATGAAATTAGACTAAATTAAAATAAGTTTTCAACATAATTTTGATATAATTTTCAGCGTCGGCAGCGTCGGCCACAGAGGGTACCCAGCTGGGGTGTGCTGGTGGGAGATGTTACGTCCACCACACGGAGATGGTCACGTGGGAGCAGGCGCGCGCCCTGTGCCGGGAGGACGGGCGGGGCCGGCTCGCCGTGCTGCCGGACCGCGCCGTGCAGACCAGCGTCTCTGACGTCATCAAGTACAGCCGCATATACATCAGCATCTGGATCGGCGCGCGCAACACCGGAAACACGTGGACGTGGGCGGATGGACGGCCATTCTATGGTAAAAAATCATGTAGCAAAAAGATGATTGTCAAATAGATCGCGATCTCCTTACTTTATTCCAACGGATGGCACTAGACCATTTAATTCGACACGGCGACATGGACCATTTTGAGGCTTAGTGATATGGGACAGTAGGAAAAATTAGATAGTGACATGGGACATTGTGAATCTCTTAAAATCGATATGGCGACATGGGCATATCTTAAAATCGATAGGGCGACACGGCCAATTCTTAAAATCGACATGGAGACCCCTATATCAAGGGCCCCCAACGGGCTTTAACATCTTATTGTACCTTGTTCGAATGTTCTCTTCCATTGCATGTGCCACTATGCGCCATATATATCTATACATATTTAAATTTGCCCAAATGATCAAGAAATTCAGATACATAACTAGAATTTTCCTCTTCTAGGCGACGAGGTAGATTACTACGACGACCCATCAGCACGCTGTGGCTACCTGTACACGGGATTCAGGGCCCGGATAGCGGCGGCGACATGTGACACCGACAAGAAGTATCTCTGCTCCACCATAGATGGTAGGTCTCTAAGTGTATCCGTCCTTTCAAACAATGACCATTCTCTACCCGTGTGCATTAAGTCTGCCTGGATGCTGTTTCTCCACAAATTTGCGGAGGTCCGCAAATATATTTATGGAGCTCCGCAAATATTATATGGATGTCCGCAAATGTATACAGAGGTCCGTATTTGTATGCTTAAGTACCAAAAAGGCATATAGGGCCTATATTTGCGGAGCTCCATAAATATATGGAGAGTGTACTCACGGACCTCCGCAAATTTGTGGACCTCCGCAAATTTGTGGAGAAACAGCATCCTGGATGGTGTTTCTCCACAAATTTGCGGACGTCCGCAAATTTGCGGACGTCCGCAAATATATTTATGGAGCTCCGCAAATTATGTCTTCTTGGTACTTAAGCATACAAATACGGACCTCCGTATATACTTGCGGACATCCGTATATATTTGCGGACATCCATATATATTTGCGGAGCTCCGCAAATTTGTGGAGAAACGGGACCCAGGATCCTGTTTCTCCACGACCTCCGCATATTTGCGGAGGTCCGTAAATACTCTCCATATATTTATGGAGGTCCGCAAATATATATGGAAATCGTTTTTTAGTACTTAAGCATACAAATACGGACCTCCGTATATATTTGGTATATATTTGTGGACATCCACAAATTTATGTAAGCAAATTTGCGGACGTCCGCAAATTTGTGGAGAAACAGCATCCTGAATCTACTTGTCATATACAGCAACTGGATTCTGTTCCTCCACAAATTTGCGGACGTCCACAAATATATTTATGGAGCTCCACAAATATGTACTGATGTTCGCAAATGTAAACGGAGGTCCGTATTTGTATGCTCAAGTACCAAAAAGACATATAGGCCTATATTTGCGGAGTTCCATAAATATATGGAGAGTGTATTTACGGACCTCTACAAATTTGCGGACCTCCGCATATATTTGTGGAGAAACACCATCCAGGGCAGATTTATATTTTGTTGAATGTATTATGAAAACCTGCACTTAAGGCCACTCAAAAAAAGGATGTTTCTCATCATCGCGCGCATCATAAAAAAACATGATTTGGGGAAACTTTTTTTTACATTTTTGATGAAAAATATGGTAAAATTGGAAAGATATTGGCAGGTTTAGTATCAAATTAAAGTCTATGCTGTCAGTAATGCAGTCAGCTAAGGAGTAACTTGCATTATAACAACTTTTGCTGATCAATAAACTCTGGATTACTAAAATGTGAAAATTGATCGCGAAAAGTCCAAATTTCCCTATGTATTCAAGCCCCAACGAAAAAAGCCCCAACAAAAAAAAACACTTTTTTTGAGTGGCCTAATACTACCGTACATGTATATATACATGCACAAATTACCCCCAAAACTACTATTTACATCATTTCCCACACATTCTCATGCTACCTGACCTTCCTCATACATAAAGTGGGATCTTGGCCAATCGCATAATATTCTCTTGCCAAATATATATTTCCCCACCTATACACTTACACTGAAGATGATTAGGCCTATAGTAACTGTTAGCTGGTTAGAAACCAAAACTATAAAATTCACTTGCAAAATCAATCATTTTGGACAAATTTGATCGGGTAAATGGTCTATATAGAAATGATTGGTTAAAATGATCTGTATGATCATGCACTGTCTAAAGAATTGCCTACAGAAAGCCTTGTTCTCTGAGCCATATATATGCATGCGATAGGTAGCTACCAATTGTTTAACTCTAAGCAAAGGATGGTGCTACATCTTGATTGTTGAGATTAAAACACTTAAACTACACATTAAATGTAACCTTTAAACAGGTCTGTAGCCTTATGATATGCATATCTGGGGAGGGAAGACTGCCTACTCATGTTAACGTTATGCTACTCCCTCTGTTATCCTGCCCCGATGGTCACGTGACGTAGGTTGTAGTCACTCGGGTGTGACCTTTATGGTTCGACCTTGACCCCATTCCTATGACCTCTTGCCTACATCTGCAATGACCTTCATTCGTCAAATGCCTTCTGCTGGTTTCTGGTGGGTCAGAAGTAACGTGAGAACACGGGTTTGTTAATCGTCGGGAACCTGTAAAGTAACGGCGACTAGCGTTCCTGTGACCTGGCGTCTGGTTGACCTCAGCGTCTATCTGACCTTTATACGAAAAATGGCCTTGTCTCACACACAATTACCCCTGACAGGACGCAGTACAAAGGCGGCCGAGCTGGGGTGTTCGTGCCTTAGTAACCATTAGAAATGTACGTTATAAGTGGTCCTAACATGATTCATGTTTCACATGGGTCAGAGGGGACATGGGAAGTCGCAGTACGGAGATCCATGTAGCTGGGAAAAAATGTGTTGGCATGCAGCAGCACTAAAACTGTAAAATCTATAAGCCTGCTCATATTCTCCCAAGATAAGAATCTTAAAGATTGATTGTGTAATTTACATCACATATGACCCAGTGCTCTAGAAACCTATGATTGTAGAATTACATGTAGGTGATTGACCATATGATTTAGTCAATTTTGCGAAAAGAAGGGTCTTAGAGAGTGTATAGAACTGAATGTGCCCAAGCGTGTTGCATGTGCAGTTTCATTTTGTAATGATGTGAATGCCATTTGATGAATGTTACTTGTAATATATGATACTAGTGTACAGGTTCATTAGAACACATCAAATCTTGCACAAAAAACAAGGCTGAAAGACCTGCTCAACCAGTGGTATTAGACCTAAGTGATTGCGTGCCCTGGGTCATATAATATTACCACATTTGATATGTTCCCTATGGCTTTATTCTGTTCATTACAACTATGTTATTGTGTGATTAACAGTCCACCTAGGGTATTTAGGAAAACAGTGTTCATGGTTTACTTATACTATTATAAGGATGTATAAAGTTTAAGGGCCTGCCTACCTTTTAAGGCTTTATACTGATATTATGATTGATAAAAAAACAGAATAAACTGTTCCCACTCTGATTGATGTTACATCACCATGTTTATTGGCTGTATTCTACAGTTGTATGTTCCTACACGGCTTCTTTTTACACTCAGTGCCGACTGATCTAGTACGACCCGCTCACCCAGCAGCAGGACAGCAGACTTGAACATTGCCTAATCGATATGTTACCATTCTTGTGCCCCCAGGGAAGGTTCCAGCTCGGGGGGCGCGGGCCCGGACGTGGTACGAGTCGAACCACGACTGTGCGGCGCGGCAGAAGGTGCTGCCCATGCTGAGCCAGGCAGAGATGCAGAAACTGTCAGACCGCCTCGTGCCGGACTACGGCCACGACGAGTACTGGGTCGGCCTCTGCCGCCAGGGCTGGGTCTGGGAGGACCTTGGTGAGTGCCTCATGTAGTGTATCCTAGTGTAGTCATGTCGGGGAGCAGTTTCTGTATGATGGGGGGGGGGGGGGGGGGGGGGTTGAGTGCCTCATGTAGTGTAGTCATGTCGGGGGGTGAGTGCCTCATGTAGTGTAGTCATGTCGGGGGGGGGGGGGGTGAGTGCCTCATGTAGTGTAGTCATGTCGGGGAGCAGTTTCTGTATGACGGGGGGGGGGTGAGTGCCTCATGTAGTATAGTCATGTCGGGGGGGGGGGGGGGTGAGTGCCTCATGTAGTGTAGTCATGTCGGGGGGGGGGGGGGGGGTGAGTGCCTCATGTAGTGTAGTCATGTCGGGGGGGGGGGGGTGAGTGCCTCATGTAGTGTAGTCATGTCGGGGAGCAGCTTCTGTATGACGGGGGGGGGGGTGAGTGCCTCATGTAGTGTAGTCATGTCGGTGGGGGGGGGGGGTGAGTGCCTCATGTAGTGTAGTCATGTCGGGGGGGGGGGGGGGGTGGGGTGAGTGCCTCATGTAGTGTAGTCATGTCGGGGAGCAGCTCCTGTATGCTGGGGGGGGGGGGGACCTGCCAACGTCTGTAATAGGTTTTATGATGAGTCCGATTAGAAAAGTACATCTGGCTCAACTATCTCCTTGTTATCACTACTACCGGTAAGTCATCATACCACGCTCCGGGAGGAGGGGGGAGTGCACAACCTCATCCTTGTTTAGAGGATTTCGTAAACACTGGACTCTATTTGGTGGTGTCTGGTTAAAATAACATTAGAGAGTAGGTAAAAGGTACCCATATATGGTAAGATTTGATGGAAATGACCTTTGATGAGAGTAATAGAGATGTACCCCTTTATTTAATGGAGGGGTAATTATGAAAGTTAAAATTGCTTAGATTGATTTTGTACTCATATTACCTGTGTAAGCCTGCACACTGTACACTAAGTACCTCCCCTGAGCTGTTGCTGAGAGTTGACCATGGAATGGTGTCAACTGCATAGCCATAATTTTCCAAAGGTGAGTCTATGTGTCAGATTGCAGAAAATCTGATTTGCCAAAATCGTAGGAAATTCCTCCATGCCTGTATCAATTACCAGAAATGCTGACATCCATAATGTGATCAGACACCTCTGCACCAGCCTGTCTGTACTCCCACTGGGGACCACAGGGGGTCATGACCTCTGATACCTGCTACATCGCCTCCAGACACAGGTCAAGGTCAGGGGGCTGGTCTAAACTGAAGGTCATCCCAGAATCCTGATACATGCTGTGCTTGCAGCTGATCACCCATCACCAAAATATACAGGAGTGAACTCTATACTAGTACATATATTACACTGGCTGTAGGAATGGCTAGTAATGAGGGTACTCTGGCCATCTTGTGGTCGCTGTGGTGTTGGAAGATGGCTATTGCAGCCATGAGGGTTTACGTTTTGTCTGGGGTTGGCTACCTGTAAGTTGACCTTGGAGGAATGAATCACGTGACGTGTGCATGCCTGGCGTGTCGACATGGTGGTGCCACCTAGTGGGCCCCGATAGTTAAAGACTACTATTATTTCTTCACACCGGAAACACGTGACCAGATTCTGTATGGATGCGGCCATGTGCATTGGACTCTGGGAAAAAGCGTGACTGTTTTCTTTTTCAAATTCTCCTAAATTCCTCCGAATAGCCTTTACTCATCGATTCAAATTCCCTTTAATACATAAAGCAGAGACAACTACATCATACGTTTCTATTTATTTACTTAAAAATAAGAGGAAAAAAACACAGTAGGATTCGGCATGGGGTATAGTACAATGGATGAGAATCGCCTTAGCATTGCAGTCTAATCTCTCTGCCACGGGTCACCTGGTGAGAAAATGAGGAACTAATGCAAATTATACTCTGAATGACCAACTGCAGAAAATTAATTTGTCTTACTTAGAATTATCATAGCAATTTGATTCAAAAAGTGCTAGAACCCCCTTGATGTATAGTTCTTAACTGACCATGTTTTATTCCAATATTGAAAATGGGTGTTTTGAGAATAGGGGCCCAAAATTTTGGATTTTTTCCAAAAAATTGTCAAAATTCCCACCCCCTCAAAAAAATTGTTCCCTATCTGATATCAAATAGAAACTCTTTTGGTTCCAAAGAACAAGATCAAGGCTTTCCAACCCTCTTGGAATTATTGTGATATGAATATTCTAAGTGGCAAAGAAAAACTGTCCCCTTTGGCTCACCGACCAGGCCATCACCCTTCGTCACCCTTTGAACTGGACATTTTCTGTCAAAATGACCAACTGGAGAAAATTATTTTTTCCTACTTAGAATTATCATAGCACTTTGATTCAAAAAGTGCTAGAAACCCCTTGATGTGTAGTTTCTAACTGACCATGTTTTATTCCAATATTGAAAATGGGTGTTTTGAGAATAGGGGCCCAAAATTTTGGAATTTTTCCAAAAAATTGTCAAAATTCCCACCCCCCCAAAAAATTGTTCCCTATCTGATATCAAATAGAAACTCTTTCGGTTCCAAAGAACAAGATCAAGGCTTTCCAACCCTCTTGGAATCATTGTGATATGAAAATTCTAAGTGGCAAAGAAAAACTGTCCCCTTTGGCTCACCGACCAGGCCATCACCCTTCGTCACCCTTTGAACTGGACATTTTCTGTCAAAATGACCAACTGGAGAAAATTATTTTTTCCTACTTAGAATTATCATAGCACTTTGATTCAAAAAGTGCTAGAAACCCCTTGATGTGTAGTTTCTAACTGACCATGTTTTATTCCAATATTGAAAATGGGTGTTTTGAGAATAGGGGCCCAAAGTTTTGGAAATTTTCCAAATAATTGTCAAAAATTCCCACCCCCCCAAAAAATTGTTCCCTATCTGATATCAAATAGAAACTCTTTCGGTTCCAAAGAACAAGATCAAGGCTTTCCAACCCTCTTGGAATCATTGTGATATGAAAATTCTAAGTGGCAAAGAAAAACTGTCCCCTTTGGCTCACCGACCAGGCCATCACCCTTCGTCACCCTTTGAACTGGACATTTTCTGTCAAAATGACCAACTGGAGAAAATTATTTTTTCCTACTTAGAATTATCATAGCACTTTGATTCAAAAAGTGCTAGAAACCCCTTGATGTGTAGTTTCTAACTGACCATGTTTTATTCCAATATTGAAAATGGGTGTTTTGGGAATAGGGGCCCAAAATTTTGGAATTTTTCCAAAAAATTGTCAAAATTCCCACCCCCCCCAAAAAATTGTTCCCTATCTGATATCAAATAGAAACTCTTTCGGTTCCAAAGAACAAGATCAAGGCTTTCCAACCCTCTTGGAATTATTGTGATATGAAAATTCTAAGTGGCAAAGAAAAACTGTCCCCTTTGGCTCACCGACCAGGCCATCACCCTTTGAACTGGACATTTTCTGTCATAATGACCAACTGGAGAAAATTATTTTTTCCTACTTAGAATTATCATAGCACTTTCATTCAAAAAGTGATAGAATGCCCTTGATTTGTAGTTTCTAACCGACCATGTTTTATTACAAAATTGAGAGGGGGTGTTTGGGGAATAGGGCCCCCAAATTTTGGAGCAGCAGTGACTGTGGTGCCACCTATTATCATACAGGAGTTGGTGCTGCCACCTGACGGATTTCTGCAGAACTAGCCCCTCAGGTGGCAGCACCATGCCGTGGCAGAGACCTGGAGCCAGCTAGGCTACTTGCCTGTCCCTGTATACATGTCGCTGGATTCGGTGAGTACTCGGCGTCACTCGGCATCCTCCCCACCAACTAGGTCACGCCTAACGCTATATAACTAGGTCACAGAGAGGGCCACCAGTGCAACTAGGTCACAGGTTAGAGCACGGACCATGTGCGGTGGAGGAGGGGGAGGGAGGGCAGTGGCGTCCAGCCTCGAGCCCTCCAGGCCCATTGCAGCCGTGGGGGTGGGGTCCTGTTGTGTGGGGGTGGGGTCCTGTTGTGTGGGGGTGGGGTCCTGTTGTGTGGGTTGGGGTCCTGTTGTTTGGGTTGGGGTCCTGTTGTGTGGGGTGGGGTCCTGTTGTGTGGGTTGGGTCCTGTTGTGTGGGGTTGGGTCCTGTTGTGTGGGTGTGGGGGTGGAGTCCTGTTGTGTGGGTTGGGGTCCTGTTGTATGGGGGTGGGGTCCTGTTGTGTGGGTTGGGTCCTGTTGTGTGGGGTTGGGTCCTGTTGTGTGGGTGTGGGGGTGGAGTCCTGTTGTGTGGGTTGGGGTCCTGTTGTGTGGGGGTGGGGTCCTGTTGTGTGAAGCTGGGTGTGGGTTGGGGTTCTTTTGTATGGGGCTGGGGTCCTGTTGTATGGGGGTGGAGTCCTGTTGTGTGGGGGTGGGGTCCTGTTGTGTGGGTTGGGGTCCTGTTGTATGGGGGTGGGGTCCTGTTGTGTGGGTTGGGGTCCTGTTGTGTGGGGGTGGAGTCCTGTTGTGTGGGAGTGGGGTCCTGTTGTGTGGGTGTGGGTTGGGGTCCTGTTGTATGGGGGTGGGTTGGGGTCCTGTTGTATGGGGGTGGGGTCCTGTTGTGGGGGTTGGGGTCCTGTTGTATGGGGGTGGGGTCCTGTTGTGTGAAGCTGGGTGTGGGTGTGGAGTCCTGTTGTGTGAGGGTGGGTGTGGGCGTGGAGTCCTGTTGTGGGGGGGGGGGGGTGGGGTCCTGTTGTTTGGGTGTGGGCGTGGATTCATGTTGTTGAGGTGGGGTCCTGTTGTGTGGGGATGGGGTCCTGTTGTGGGGGTGGGGTCCTGTTGTGGGAGTAGGGTCCTGTTCTGTGGTCGGGGGTGGGGTCCTGTTGTGGGGGTGGGGACGGCGCCTGTGTGTGCCCCCAGCATCCCGGCGCCGAAGGCGCTGGTAGGCCGTAAATAGCTGACTGTGGGATGGGGCAACGGTTCAGGTGTTGAACTGTTGCTAAGTCATATTTGGAAAATACCTCCAGACGTGTAGTACAAGGTGCCTGCTATTATCCATGATTGTCAAGTAGGGTGTATATCATCGTGGGACACAGTAAATCACATTGTTATAAGCAAAGCCTCAGTTTTTCAGTAACAACATTTTGTACATTTTTACAAAGGGCATAGTAGAAAGTTTTCTGGTACATCCCCTATGAGCATAAAGGTGCCTCTACATGGGTAAAAAACGACACGGGCGACACGGCGACACGGCCCTTTTAGGCCATTTTAAAAATCGACGGACCCAGGAAAATTAGAGATAAAAATCGACCCACAGGGTTTTCTCTCTAAGTTCGTATATACCTAAAAATCGACACGGTGACACGGCCCTTTTGCTTAAAATCGACACGGCGACACGGTCAAAATTCTGGGGACCCATGTAGAGGCACATAAAGTTCAACCTTCAGGAGATTTTTCCATATGAAAAGAGCTCTGCATTCGGGATTTTGTAACAGGCCTCATTCTAGACAAACTGCCCCCCCCCCCCACTCCCCGCTAACTTTGTGGTGGCAGATTGAGAAGCCGCCCCTGTGCGCACACGCCTTATCAAGTAGGGTAGGGGTTGAGAAGGTGGAGCCTGCTCGTGTTGGAGAGGGTGATAAGGGTTCAGGTTAGTGGGAGATGAGGGAGGCTGGGGCCGTGTATCACCTCTCATGTCCCACCGTGTTGGCGGGGCTGAGATAAACATGCACTGGATCCTGTAAATAAACAACCCTTAGAGGGTCCCTTTTAATGCCCGGGTCCATAACACAGATCGCACGCAAGGCATATCTTACTGACATATTTTCTCTCATGATTCTCGGAATGTTACTTTATATTTGTCACTACGTATGATTCAATATAAACTGAGAGTTTCATGATTCTCTCACATATTATTTTATCACTAAGTGGTAATAACTCTGACGGCATCACATAGGGCATATCTTTTCATCATGATATCATCGTCTTTTATGTGACATTGTTGGTTTATATTGTTTGCAGGCCAAGATGTGACCTTCACCAACTTCAATGGCCAGACGCCATACTGCACAGAGAACAAGTGCATGTCTGTAAACTACAGAGGGCAGTGGTTCAACGAGGACTGCTTCAGCCGACGGGGCTTCCTCTGTGAGATACGTAAGTCAACAGGCACCTGTCCATATACACACACTAATTAGATATAGTTTCCTCTTGTCGTACCTATACTGCCTGGTATGATCTCTAAAAGTTCTAGTGTTACACAATGAGCTTTATATATCTACTTTGCTGTATTCTACAAGCCATCACGTACCGGTATTCCCACCACAGCAATAAACGTGGTATCGCCAATTGAGCAGCTCATCATGGTGGGCCTATATCCCCTGTGTGGTGTCTGGTGGTCAGGCCAGTAATAGCTCACCACGAGTATCTCCTCAATTATAGTAATAACACACACGTTAACCCTTTGATGGCAGCTTACTAGTTCAATGTACTACGTATAAGCGCATTAGTTCATGATGTATGGAAGCAGCAACTGAGAGTGGCTCGCCAATGGTGCATTCATGCTGTACTCTATAAGCCATCACGTATAGACAGTACAGGTACGACAAGACCCTACATGGTTGATACACCTATATATGTAGTCCCTGTAAGTATTCATCGCGGCTAGTTTAATGTATCATGACGAGGAATGAACATACTCGGTGACGGCTTGGGGCACCATACCGTCCTCAGAGGGCGGCCATATTACCAGGGGGTATTACAACATGTACCACCATGTATAATGCCCATGCTGCTGTACGTTGTTCTCCGCCAGCCTGTGCCAAACAGGGCGAGTTGATCACGGTCCGTGTAGTACCGAAGGGGATGGGATGTGACCCATGGTGGGGACTACCTTGTATGCCATATAGTACATTCACAACTACATGTAACTGATAAAAACGCCAACTTCTAGCCCCTCATAATTACCCCTGCCTCTTTATGTCGCAATGCTAGCTAGGCCAGAACTTATTGTTCGGGGTTCCACTTATTGCCTACTACATGTTATGATGTAGCTAGTGGCGAATTGCCTTGAAAACCATTTCCCATGACTAGCTGGGCATGTCATCAGGTCAGTATTATAGCATGGGCCTCTGTTATGTCTCAATGTGCCTTCAGTGGCTGTAATGGTATGGGTATAGGGTATATATCTCTGAGCTAGGTGGCTGTGTATGTGGTAATGTGGCAAGTGATATGTTCACCCCTGATGTCACAATTTATTTTATCCACTATCAGAGTTTATAATTGACATTGAACCTCTGAATATCAAAACACTAATATCAAACAGAGAAACTCTCAAATATCAACACTCCAATCTCAAATATTGAAACTCCAAAATAAATGTTTCATCTTTGATATCAGGCTTTCAAAACTTCGATATAGAGGGTGAACATTTGGCGGTATTTATAAGTTATAAATATTTGCATTTTTTATATTTCAGCGGACAGTGGTGTTCCTCCTGTCATCCCTCCCGAGCCGACTCTGCCTGCCCCTACCCGGCCTCCCCCACGGCCTGCCACGCCCCGCCCTGCCACACCCCGCCCTGCCACACCCGCCCCCACGCCCTACGTCCCCGCACCTGTAGTGACGCCATATCCTGACAAGAAAACGACGTCAACGACGTTAGAGCCGCATCAAGTACATGGCCATGAGGAGGATGACGACTCACACAGCCACGGTGAGTAATTCTCTATCAGGCACTGAATTGATGATTTAGTATGTCAATTACATGTTATTAATACAAATACAAGGGATAGCTGAAATGAATATGGTCAGTTGTATATTGTATAAATATGCATATACAGACATTGGGAGAGAGAGAGCATATATCTCACACATAAGTCCAGTTAGCACACACACAAGTAACCGTACATGTCTTTGTAAAACAGAATCAGCGATGGGGTGACCTGCTGACCATTACTAATGGCATTAGTGTGACGGTAGGTGGCCAATCACCACCCCGTATCGGTATCAGTGTCCTGCCAGCAGTAGGGGCCAGCTGTACGTGAAAGGCTGACACCCATGGAGTAAACCCATGTATCAAACACGTGCCGTGTATTGTTAGAGAACTAGGGGACTAATCTAGTTTTGTCGTATTGATATACCGTAATATACATTGTATATTCAAATGTGTTCGTTCTTTGTTTATGTTGAACCAGGATTCTCCGGGCGTGAGTTTTCCAAAACCTCATTATCTGGGCCGTAATTTTCTTTGGGACATATTTCTCACTTTTTTTTTATTTATTCCTCATGGGGACACCTTTTCTAATGGTTAAACTCCCCTGGTGCATATTATGCAGCGGGAAATGTTGCAATCCAAATTCCTCAGGGGAGGGGAAATAATTGAGGAGGCAAATTGTCCATGGGGGAGGGAAGAACACGAATGGGGTTCTCTCTATGCACGACCATTACAACGTCTATGTAATGAACAAACAAAACACTGCTCACACGGTTCTGATTTGTAATACCTGATCACCATGTGCTTCACAAACACCACACACCACCTCTCTACTCTGTTAGAGTCAAAGGCGGATATGTACCCTCAATCTAACACCCCGTGTATGCTTCCCTAACCCAGACTACGGTGTAACGTTAATACGCTACTCTATGTAGACAAGTTTTGAAAGTGTTGAAATATAATGGTGCATATAGGATATATAGGACTATTGTGCTTGTTGGAGTGATGTACATATAGTACTGAGGCCTATACATAGTAATACATGTACATCTGGTTAATGCGGACATAAAACATACCAACGCATGGTCCTCATCTGAGCAATAAGACATGCCTTGTGTTTGTGGTTAACCTAAGTATACAGTGACACATGTGTTAAAATACAGACTACCTTTAAGTTGAATAGCTGTCTATCTTCCTAATACGTGTATTACACTATTGCCTCTCCTTTGCTCGGTGCTCCCGTACTACACACCATGAACGCATGTGATGAACACGCTATAGAACATACATTAGGAAAACAAATGATGACCAACGGATTGGTGTCACTAGAAAAACACACGAGTGTGTACTGTGGTGTGCACTCCCCAGTAGTGTGAGCTGTCCCACTGAGCTGCTCCCACTGTCTACCCGTTATAGTCTAAGTTAATCATGTCATCTGCGGCATGTAAGAGCCTTGGTGTCAATTGGTGTGTGGCCCTATTTTATATATCTATATTGGGTAGATATGTGTGATGTTAAATATGAATATTCACAGCTGTTATGGCAGCATTTACTAGGCTAGTAATATGTATATGTCGACACTATAATAACGAGCCTGTCTGCTGCTGTGGTAGTCTATTTGCCACAATAGAGTGTATGTTGGCACCTTGTAACGGCTGTCTGTGTGTACTTGTAGCTGTGCTGATTGGAGTCATCGTCGGGCTGGGGCTCGTCATCACGGCCCTCATTGTTCTACTCGTCCTGCTCATCCTCAGAAAAAGGTAAGGCCGACTCGTCAGTTCACTGTCCGTCCAGTAGCCTAATACTGAGCGGAACAGCTCATCCCTAAGGTCTGTTTCAAACAAGGGGGATTGCAATTCCAGTGGGCTTCTTCCTAGGACTTTTCTCGTAAACATGAATACCGTAGTGAAAACATTAAGTAAATTCAAAGTCCTTTTGGTTGGAGTAAGGTGTTGTTCTCCTCCCAGTGTATCTGTTTGGGCTCATTAAAGGTTGACCACACGCGAGAACAGGTCCCTGTTGTGGCTGACGAGTGGCTGGTGTCGCCCCCTACAGTGCTGTCCACGCACTACTACTGAGTGTGCGCTGCTCAGTAGCCAATGTAGCAGTAACATAATAGTCACTATTACCTATTCTTGACTAGTGGGACACCTAACGCGGGCAGCCATTACTTGATCTGGTATTGGCGAGATAAGCACTGATAACAGCTGGCATGATTGATAGCAGTAGCACCCTAAGAATTCTGCAGTGTCTAAAATGTATTCCGCTAGGCGCCTATAATGTACCTGACCACCCTAACTTCCATTATAACACCCCTTCCCATCCCCCACATGGCCGCCCCTTCTTCGTCTCAACCCACTGGACGCGTCACCCCGGGCGTCACCTCTGTGGTCCAGAGGTCACTAGAGGTCATTGTATGGACCACTAAAGGTCATTGTGAATGTCACGGTCCACCGATGCCATAATACTGTTGAGTTGAACCCAAAGATGCCGTTTGTCTCCTTATGGCAACCAGTGGTATTAGAGCACCTCAGCTCTGAGAATACAACTGCTTTCAATGTATGCACGAAATGCGCAGGAGGATTTATTTCATGAATAGGAAGAGCCAGTTTGAGCAGAATTCAGAGATAATAGCACTTTGTAATATATAATATGTATTTGAGCAGATAAATCATGGGACAGTGATCAAATTTTGCCCACTGCAGTGTCAGTATGAGACAAGCACCAGGAGGCAGCAGGTAGCTGCTGGTGTGTAGGGGGGGGGGGGGGCACCAGGAGGCAGCAGGTAGCTGCTGGTGTGTAGGGGGTGGGAGCACCAGGAGGCAGCAGGTAGCTGCTGGTGTGTAGGGGGGGGGCACCAGGAGGCAGCAGGTAGCTGCTGGTGTGTAGGGGGGTGGGAGCACCAGGAGGCAGCAGGTAGCTGCTGGTGTGTAGGGGGTGGGGGCACCAGGAGGTAGCAGGTAGCTGCTGGTGTGTAGGGGGGCACCAGGAGGCAGCAGGTAGCTGCTGGTGTGTAGGGGGGGCACCAGGAGGCAGCAGGTAGCTGCTGGTGTGTAGGGGGTGGGGGCACCAGGAGGTAGCAGGTAGCTGCTGGTGTGTAAGGGGGGGGGGGGGGCACCAGGAGGCAGCAGGTAGCTGGTGTGTAGGGGGGCACCAGGAGGCAGCAGGTAGCTGCTGGTGTGTAGGGGGGCACCAGGAGGCAGCAGGTAGCTGCTGGTGTGTAGGGGGCACCAGGAGGCAGCAGGTAGCTGCTGGTGTGTAGGGGGGCACCAGGAGGCAGCAGGTAGCTGCTGGTGTGTAGGGGGGGCACCAGGAGGCAGCAGGTAGCTGCTGGTGTGTAGGGGGGGCACCAGGAGGCAGCAGGTAGCTGCTGGTGTGTAGGGGGGGCACCAGGAGGCAGCAGGTAGCTGCTGGTGTGTAGGGGGGCACCAGGAGGCAGCAGGTAGCTGCTGGTGTGTAGGGGGGCACCAGGAGGCAGCAGGTAGCTGCTGGTGTGTAGGGGGGGCACCAGGAGGCAGCAGGTAGCTGCTGGTGTGTAGGGGGGCACCAGGAGGCAGCAGGTAGCTGCTGGTGTGTAGGGGGGCACCAGGAGGCAGCAGGTAGCTGCTGGTGTGTAGGGGGGCACCAGGAGGCAGCAGGTAGCTGCTGGTGTGTAGGGGGGCACCAGGAGGTAGGGGCAGCTGCTGGTGTGTAAGGGGGGGGGGCACCAGGAGGCAGCAGGTAGCTGCTGGTGTGTAGGGGGGCACCAGGAGGCAGCAGGTAGCTGCTGGTGTGTAGGGGGTGGGGGCACCAGGAGGTAGCAGGTAGCTGCTGGTGTGTAAGGGGGGGGGCACCAGGAGGCAGCAGGTAGCTGCTGGTGTGTAGGGGGGCACCAGGAGGCAGCAGGTAGCTGCTGGTGTGTAGGGGGTGGGGGCACCAGGAGGTAGCAGGTAGCTGCTGGTGTGTAAGGGGGGGGGGCACCAGGAGGCAGCAGGTAGCTGCTGGTGTGTAGGGGGGCACCAGGAGGCAGCAGGTAGCTGCTGGTGTGTAGGGGGTGGGGGCACCAGGAGGTAGCAGGTAGCTGCTGGTGTGTAAGGGGGGGGGGGCACCAGGAGGCAGCAGGTAGCTGCTGGTGTGTAGGGGGTGGGGGCACCAGGAGGCAGCGGGTAGCTGCTGGTGTGTAGGGGGTGGGGGCACCAGGAGGCAGCAGGTAGCTGCTGGTGTGTAGGGGGGGGGGGGGCACCAGGAGGTAGCAGGTAGCTGCTGGTGTGTAGGGGGGGGGCACCAGGAGGTAGCAGGTAGCTGCTGGTGTGTAGGGGGTGGGGGCACCAGGAGGCAGCTGCTGGTGTGTAGGGGGTGGGGGCACCAGGAGGCAGCAGGTAGCTGCTGGTGTGTAGGGGGTGGGGGCACCAGGAGGTAGCAGGTAGCTGCTGGTGTGTAGGGGGTGGGGGCACCAGGAGGCAGCAGGTAGCTGCTGGTGTGTAGGGGGTGGGGGCACCAGGAGGCAGCAGGTAGCTGCTGGTGTGTAGGGGGTGGGGGCACCAGGAGGCAGCAGGTAGCTGCTGGTGTGTAAGGGGGGGGGCACCAGGAGGCAGCAGGTAGCTGCTGGTGTGTAGGGGGGGGGCACCAGGAGGCAGCAGGTAGCTGCTGGTGTGTAGGGGGGGCACCAGGAGGCAGCAGGTAGCTGCTGGTGTGTAGGGGGTGGGGGCACCAGGAGGCAGCTGCTGGTGTGTAGGGGGGTGGGAGCACCAGGAGGCAGCAGGTAGCTGCTGGTGTGTAGGGGGGGGGGGGGGTCACCAGGAGGCAGCAGGTAGCTGCTGGTGTGTAGGGGGGCACCAGGAGGTAGGGGCAGCTGCAGTAGTCGGGTCTGGGGCACGTCTGGCTGACGTGTATGGGATCAGGCCAACATGCGCGTCCGTGCGTGTAAGCAGCGCAAAGTGCGTGCAACTCTGGGGTCAGAAAGCACCTAAGTCTAGCCTTTACTTGGATAAGCAATGGTGTACAATTGTTCTTTAGTATTGTGATTTAGTTCTTATTATACAAATTCATACATGCAATTTTATTTCCCCTTACAGCACTATACTTCTAACATTCAATGATTGTATCTACAATGTATATTGGTCCACATGTTAATCTCGATATAATTAGAGTCGTAGATATTATATCTCATATAGATACAACTGCAATTTTGATCAGACCCATGCATATTGGAGATACTTTATATATGATATACAGCCTATACATAATAAGTAAACGCATGGCTGACATGTATCCGGTGGGTTTGGCAGAACTGACATCCGTGATTACACGAGCCGGAGGTTGGTAAATGCCTGTACCTGGTGTGGAGCTTGTACTGTGTGTGCTGGTGGCAGCAGCTAGTACTGAGAGGCTGCAGGGGGAGGAGGGATGTGGGAGCAGGTTCGTGAGGTGGGGGTCAGTAGGTGAAAGGGGACCTGAGGCACTGACGCAGAAGATCCAAGATGATCCGTACCCAATGACCTGTCATGCCCTAAGGCATCGGCATATACTATATATGCCTATATGGGCGATTCTACGGGAATATTTGATATGAATTTTGTACACATTCCTCAGATATTGGCGACCAACCTGCTAATCCGACTTCATGGGGGGGGGGGGGCATAATATACGGTCAAACTGGTGCAAAGCTTGCCATAGGGGCGTCCTCTGAGAACCTCCCGGAAGGAAGGGCCTTATTTCAATTCCTATTTAAATGGTATTGACTATAGTCGACGCTAGGCCTGACATGGTGTCGACTATATTCAACGCTAGGCCTTAAAGGGTTAATTGGAATATAGCAAAATATACATGATACAGCGATACCACAGTGGTTAGTTTAGGATTAATTATATGATTACTTAAAGGACAGTAAGATTAAAAGTGCCCTCCCCCGGCCCAAAAATGTACTATGGCGAGAGCTGTGTTCATCCCACTATGTAGAATGGGGGGAGGGGGTCATATATAAGGCGTGTTTTGCCATGGCCTGTCTATATGTAGTTGGCGACATTCATTGTGCTGACAATGGAGGGGAGTATGGCTGGCAAGTGGCCAGTGTGTCACAACAACCCCTTGTTGTACATCCTCCATATAGCTCTGTTTATCTGCAGTCCTACCCTCTACACTTGGGACACGAGTCCATATTGCACTAATGTAAACAGTGTACAGAATAGCGACTAGGCAATACTCTTTAAATATACTACGTGTATTAATCGTGTATTGATAATCTTATTCCTGCAAATACATGTTCATGACGGCCAGTGGTATATTGGGGCTTCTCTGTATGACACACAGAATATAGTTTGTGCAGGTCAGACCTGTTCCACCAAGATATTGTTTAATGTTCATGTCTAGCGGGGATGCCCTACTTCGGATTGTAACAAGAATTGTGGTTGTTGGTTTTTAAGCCCAGGGTAGCTCTTTTTGCTGTCGGCCCAGGGGAGCAGCTCATACTGCGGGCTCTGTATCAGCAAGGTGTGAGCTGCTCTGCAGCACAGTGGGATGGTTTGGGTTTGAGTAAATATGTTTTAACAGTGAGTGTAATATTGCCCACATGTGGGCTGCCTGCTGGAGTTACTCTGTGGGAACATGGCTTGTTGGTAACGCCTGCTACAGAACGCACCTTTTTATACACTGCACACAGTATAGTTCAGCCAGTAACTAGTTCACTATAGATCACAGGGGATATATTGTTTTAGTCTATTCCAGTCTAGACACATCGAGCAAAGAAAATGAGAACACATGGAGGCAAGTCCCGTTGTTATAATGCGGCAGTAGATGGTCCTTTAATATGGTGAATTTGAGAAATGGCCCATATTATTGCATTCCCATGTCATATCATATGTCAAATTTACGAAAATGCAACGTCGTTGTTCCCAAGGGCCATTATGGTAACATGAACGGCGCCAAATGATTCAGCCCAATTCATTACCATCTATAAATGTATTAAAGCAAACATGACAATGTTTACACGCCTGTCTTGTTTACACAATCGTTATGACAAGACCCCTCACTCTGTGGTTTCTGTCAGGTCCTCCATTACACGCCTCATGACGTCATTCTGTCTGTCTGACAGCCCATGGATGACTTCACAGGTCATATATCTTTTTACCAACGCTAGCCTTAGTGAGAGCTTAGAGACGTGTTCCAATGTATTAGTTAAACATGTCCATATCCCAGGGTGATCATGTTTGTTAGTCATTTTAGTTTAGACATTATTCATAATATTGCAATTTGCTGTGGTTGGTTGTTGGGTTACTTTACGCCCTAATTAACAGCTATGGTCATTTCAAGGGCAGTGGTGGTGATCGAATCCATGATGTGACTGAGAGTAGAAAGCATGTCCCTACACTTTTACCGAAACAATGGTTCTATTATATCCCACACTACATAGACACAGTGCGAGATGGACAGGCCTTTGATATGCTGTATGTCTACCACAGCAGTGGGGAGGTGCCCAAGCAGCAGGGTGCTGCTTATACTGGTACCACCGTCCCACTGGCTCAGCCAGATTGCGATCATGGGCCGGCCACCAGCAAAGGTGCTGCTGAGTCTCGAACCCACGAAGTTGTACTTAAATATATGAAGGTGACGGGTGACCCCGTAGTTTAGTTTTGGGATGATGCGGAGTGCCATGGTGCCCAACATAGGTTTGTTTAATACTGTGCCACTAAACTCCAAAATATGCAACTTGGGCTTAAATTTGACGATGATAAAAAAAAATGCAAGTTTTCGATAACCCGGTAATGAAAGAGAATGGACTAGGGACGTGTGGCAAAAGACCGTAAGGTACCCGGTAGTTGTGAACATCTGATTTCAGCTGGAATAATACATACATATTTATTTTTACCCACCCCTCTCTACCTTAGACGTGCTCCAGTCTGATACCTATTATTGTATATAACTTTGAACTATGATTGATAGACCTGGTCCTGGACGTGGAAGGTATTTTCCCACCCACCCTCACTTCATGCACCAGAGTCAGCGACTGCCGCCATTCCAACCCCTATTCTATCAATGAACTAACTTTAATTAGAGATAAAATACATTTGATAATGATGCCAAATGCATTGTACCAAATAGCAGTTTAGCTTGCACATTTGCAATAATTACCACGATACGCTAACATTATTGTATTTACCTTTACAGGAGAGGGAAGCAGGCGGAAGAGCAGGACAATATGGACAACATTTACGCTGAGATCCGGGAGCCTCCCGCGTCCCTGCCACAGCCGCCTAACCCGGCCATGGATAACCTGTACCTGGACAACCCCAGTCCGCACCCCAGCCCCCGGGGCAGTCCCGTCCCCAAGCCGCGCTCCAAGCCCATGCCGCTCCCCAAACCCGACAACCTCAAGTCGGGCTGTGAGATGTCCACCTTCAAGAACCACAACCCCAAGAGGCTCAGCATGGCCCCACCCAGTGTGCCGCCGCCGGACCAGCCTCCCCCCGACCAGCCCCGCTACAATGGGGGCCCGTCATGTGACCCTACAATAGGGCCTTACGCCGTCTCCTACATAGCCTGTACACCCAAGCTGCAGGATAAGAGCTGCACCTTAGACTCGTTAGCAGCATTACCTATAGCGCCAAAACCTCCTACTCTCCCCAACGGCATCTCCTCTCCGGAGTCAGAGGAGGAGAGGAGTCGGTACGTGCTGCCCAAAGAGGAGGCGTCCCAAAAGTTACTGCTGAGGGACACGGCGGCACACGGGCACAAGGGCAAAGGTCGTAAGGGCAAAGGACGAGAATCTGCCTCCTTGATGCTGGAGGAAAATGACCTTTATGCTGATGCCAATCTCAACTGAAGCACCCTCCCTGTCTAGGTTAGAGACTACGTCATGTAGATGACGTCATAAGGCTACGTCATACAGGACTGAGGTGACACTACGTCATGTAGATGAGACAGACGGCATTTAGGTTATAAGACTGTTATCTTCCATGTTGGCTTCCCGACCTACACCCAAACGTCCTCATGGGTGCCTATTTGTACGTGTATTCTGATGTGGTATCACGGTACGGCCTACGCTACCACAAAGCCAAGACAACTATGGCAGATCTTGCAAATCATACCCCTTTCATATTTTGCTTATTGGTGATATATTTTGTAGCGAAGACACACAACTAAGAAGCTCACATTGATGGAGGAAAGAGGGACAATGGTTGTGACGGATCTATATAAGCTTGTTTTAGTAAACAAGCTTTATCTGACTTACATAGATCTACATTGTTGTAAGCTTGTTCTACACGTCCACTGAGCTGCTCAACGTAGGTATTGGAGGATGGGAATTATAGTTAATGTTTATACACATGCAACTGGTCATACAACACTGCAAGAATCTACTGGACATATTGAGATATTCCTTAAGTTAAATCGGGGAGAGTTTTGAGGATACCACCTGCCCTATTAGATAGTTCTAGTAGAGTGAGCATCAGATGCGAGCTGCTTGTAAGTGACCTAGACGTGTACCTATACTACAGACACACGGGTCTCCTGAACTTAGGTGTGAAGGACGATGTCACAAGGCCATAGTGTAATATACGTGTACATGTAGTATTAGCTGCACACGACAGAAGCAACAACGTTTAGGGGATTCCACATACGGCTACACTCAAGAATTCTTAAATCGCACAAACTGATATTATGCACGATTAATCTAAAGCGCTCGTTATCGCACCTTTTCTAATGATGTTTAAAAATAATTGTTTCATATTTTATGCCGCTTGCATGCCGATTAATGTAAATAGCCGTCTACATCTAGGGTTCTGTTAGTCAGGTACTATTTGTACTTGTACTCACGATCCCGGGCTCACGATACATACTTGTTATACTCCTGCGTTAATTATGTTCAAACGTTTCATGATTTTATATAGAATTTAATAACCAGTTGTCCCCACTGAATGGTCTGCTGACATGCTAGTGTTCTGATATATATATATATATTTGGAAGTATGAAAGTGTTTTACGTGCTATATTGTCATTTTCTGCTTTGTGAGGGCTACGTCTGGCCCATGGAATGGGGCGGAGAGTGGCCAAGTTGGTTTGGAGAGAATGCATTGTAGATCCTCTTATTGGCAAAATAGATACACCAGCCAGGTCCACATCTTGTATAGGCTATGTGATGCAGCAGACTGAATGGCTCATATTCCTGATAGTATAAGTTTTACTGTGAAGTTATCTACGAAAACCCATTAGGATATATTTACTGGTCAACTTAGGAACTAAATTGCGGGTATTTTATCCGTAAGAGAACTAAATATATGTACAATCGTGACCTGCCTGCAGTAAGTTTGTATAGATTCAATATATATATATATACTCTAGATATAAGCCATCGACAAATTTGTATGTATAGCCAATTTCTAAGCGTTATCTCCCTTCTCTTTAAAACGAAATTCAATAACAACATTTTCTCGTGATGTGTCCTGGGGACGTTTAACGTTGGGCTACACTTCATTTTTACACTATAGAACCAGCTACAACACTATAGAACCAACTACGACAAATTATAATCGTTTTGATATGAACAGATAATAATTTCAGTAAACACAACTTTAGGGGGGGGGGGGGTCGGAGTTGGCCTGCCTGGCACCACAACAGCTAATGCCCCGTCGTCCAGCTACCCTGGTGTTGTACGTGTATTTATGTTGACGTCTGCTGCATGGTGTTGTGTGTTGGTGATGGCCGTGAGAGTTGGGCAGGACCCACTCTCAGTAGTAGGATAGGCAAGTGTGTAGTGGATATTAAGTCAAACAAATGTGTGGTAAGTCAAATTGTTAAGAAAGGTGTACACCTACTAGATCATGACAACTGCTCTAAATCGTCCTAATCTATACCACCATATTTTGAAGTTTAACCTCCCATACAAGTAGTGTGATATCTACTGTCATGAGGCTAATAAGGCCTACCAAAACTGTCTGGAAGATTACCGAGTAACCCTCATGTTATACTACGTTTCACTAAAAAATACAATAAATACGCATGTGTCAGGAGTAAATTCACATCGATGTTCTTGGTGGCATACGCCGGTATACTTCGGTATTCATATTATGCGTTTCATAGCAATATTTTTGGAAATTTTACACCCTTTGACATTTCTTATGAACCTTCTTTAGATATTCTGCTTTTGTAGGTGCCTTCACTAAATTCTAGATAATTTAAATACAGGGACGTGAGCCAATGTTAAATGTTATCAACAGTGATACAACGACAACGTCCTTCTATAGGCTAGTGTATGGTACCCAGTCTTTATACAACTATACCATACAAGTGTACTAAGGTTGTCATAATAGTACCATCAGGTAGACTCCGAATTATGTGGATTGTCCCGATTTACATACAAGAGGTAATAAGATTACGTTAGGCTGTTAAGTATGTCATACTGAAGCTGTTGTGCTATAGACCATATTTCGCATGTCTATGAATAAAGTCTCTATTAAAATAAGTAGTTTTGGTACATTTTATTTTATATACATATTAAATATCGGAAAATATATCATGAATATTCCAAAGCTGCCAGAAATGATGCACCATTTTGTGCAACTTTCCTAAATCCAGACAGTATCAGATTCTATAGTTATATCATTAACAATATGTCAGCCATCTACTGACTCTACGTGTAGCTAAAGTCAATGTATCACAGTCCAAAACCTTATATTTACTAAGGATTTAAGTATTATTCAAACCTTAATAACATGTACTTTATCCCTCAATTTCAAAGATATACACTCATGTAGTCGTCCAGTTGTATTTAGTCTATTTAATCGAAGAGGACAGAAGAGTGTTCTTTGATCTTATTTTCAATTACATTTGTAATATTGTATTTTATCATGTACTTAGATATAATCCTCCCTTATAATCATTCATTGGTCAATTCTGGCAATGAATTCCTTGTTAAAAAGTACCCTCAAGTCATGTGTCATACATGTATGTTATTCCATATCGGGCCAGCAGGTGGGTGTGGGTGAGCAGGTGGGTGTGGGAGAGCAGGTGGGTGTGGGTGTGCAGGTGGATGTGGGCGACAGTTGCAGGCTGCGGGCGTGTACCGCCTTCTGACCCTATCAAAAAGTGAGTCGATCGGACTATAAACGGCGAAGATATCGGTGGTTCAATTTCGCTCTGCACACGTTAAGATCTAGCGCAGTACGAGAAGTACCAGTGGCGCCACCATGTGCATGACGGCTGGAATAGGAACTATAGTGCGCATGTTCTTTTCCTCTGGTTTTCTCTCGTATATATGTAAATTTAATTTTAAAAAGCTCGATGTTTTTCCTGTGTTTATGAGGGTATTTCTACTGTAGTAGATGGCATTTCTGAATGAAAAGAGAGAAATGCCAGCCAGTTTAGGCTAAAACCTCATTTCTATCTTTCGTTTAACATTGCGGTCAATCTAGAGTTCATTTAGAGGGTAGCAATTTAACAGTACTACACAGTTTACACAAAAGAGAGAAATTCATGTCGAAAGATGGCAGTTCAATATCATATTGAAAAAAGGAGATATTTGATTTATTTTCGAAGGAAACATTTGTCCCCCGATCTTGCCCGTCCATCCCTTTGGTCATCTCATGTGTACCTGTTGCACAGTGCCCATGGCAGAGTTTCCCCCATGTAACAAAAACGTCTTAAACCATGGTTCAGTCGACGTATATTACTCAGTTACCCTGAGTCAATGACATGATGCCTCCTTTATCACTTGTTAGATGGTTACCTGATGTCATCCAGGTTTAGATCGTCATCACTAAGGTCTGTCCCTGTGGAGAACATGCTGGTGCCGCCTGAGAGTAGCGGCGACACGGCCACCCCCGCCCGCAGCCCCGCCCCCAACCTGGCCGCACCCAGCACCGGGGACCGCCCTCTCCCCGACATGGGGGTGGCACCCGGTGATGCTGTACCACAACTAACCCCTGGAACAGTCCCATCCTTCTGCTCCCATACAACCGACGCTTGCTTTGGACATATGGAATCATGTGTGGATAGAGTGGCACATAACTGACGAAGTCTCATATTTGGTGCTTTTGACTTCAAATGTGATGACCCGCGCTCTCTAAAAGTGCTTGCCACTTTGCGTAAAGATGCCGTTTCAGCAGCCGGGGACTCGTTGTGTAGCTGTGGGCCACTAGGTTTACTTGTGACCACTGGTGTCTCCCCACTCAGGTCCATACCATCAAAGCTGGTCTCCCCTACGGCAAACATAGAGCACCCAGTCAGACCAGCTCCTCTAGCCTCCACAGTCCAGCTACTGGAGGGCCTGTCTGTGGTGGTGCTCTGTCTCACACTAGCTGAGGCTAACGCAGGATTCTGGTCTGTATTCTCAGGTTCAGATTGAATTGACATACTCGCAGAAACTCTTTCTACAGCTGGTAAACTTGGTGATGGGTCAGAAGGACTTTCAAAACTAAATGCACTTAGTTTGCGTAGAGTGCTGCTGGACACATTTTGCTTTCTACCCGAAGACGATTCACTACTCACTGAATCATCCAGCGAACATTTCCTCTTCATTTCCTTACTAGTCGTGTCAATTCTTTCTACTGACTGCCTTTTAGATGAGGTTGGAGATTTATTTGCTGAAATACTGTTACAAAACCGGGGTAGGTCCTGGGATTCCGGTGATACACTTTCACGTTGGAGTTTCTGTTTACCATCCGACTTCTTGACAAACTTGAATTTTGAGAACCGGTCCTCAACAGCTGGATCTTCATCGGTTGTCTTTTCTATATTTCCTGTGTCTTGGATTTCTTCTGGTGCCCCAACTTGTTGTTCTATTGGCTTTTCAGGCGTATTGACTTTGTTCTGTCTACCCTTCTTCCCCTTCTTCCCTTTTGGCATCTGAACTGAGCCATCAAAGTCATCATTATCATCATCATCATCATCAGAAAGTATTCTCTTGTTGTTTTTCTTCCTTTGTTGCGTGGTTTTCTTTGACCGTGCACCTTTGGCCTTGGTGCCTGTTGTGGGGGCTGTAGGCTGGGCGGCCTGCATGTGGGGGTCTGTGTTGGTCACGTCCTGCAGCTGCTGCTGCCGCTGTAGCCGGCTCTCGATGACGCGCCCTATCTGCGTCCCGGCACACTTGGGCAGACCTGTACCACCACCCCCATCTCCAGGGTCAGCGCTCTCCCCTACCACACCCACCACACCGGGGCTGTCCACGGGTCTGCCTGAGCTCAGCTTGGAGAAGAGCTTGCTAGATATGGTCTCCCTGCCGGCAGTTGGGGCAGGGGTGACCTTGTGTGGGCGGCGGGTAGGCAGCTTCTTGGGTAGGGGTGAGTAGAAGCTGTCATTCGGAGCCTCGTCAACTGCCGTCTCATTCAGCATGTCAGACAGAGACACATTCTGTAGGTTCAGAGATGTATTTAGCTTTGGTGTCGTTGTGTTTTGTTGAGGTTTGGCCGGTGTACTTGTCAGGTGGTTTGATGGCCCATTGTCCTGATCACTGCCCGCACTTCCATCACTACCCCTCCTATCGGGCCCGGCTGGTTCTGCCACCATAGGATGGTCCTGTGGCTGGTGACGTTGTGCCCCATGGTTGTTGGATGACTCAGCAGTTCCTACAGTCGGCCCCGTGTGGGTGGGGCGTGGTGTGACGGGGTATACGGCGTCCTGGGACGGGCCTTGGGGAGGCAGGGATACATACTCAGCCTCCTCCGCCGCCATCCGGGCTACCTCCGACTCTAACAGGTCTGCCAACCCCAGCCGGGACAGGATCAAGTCAACTGGAAGAGAAACACGTGAGTCTTCTACTTGCAGGGTCTTGGTTCTTTGACATAGTAACGTGTATGACAGAGCCAATTCAGCCCAAAGACAAAGGGCTAAACTCCTTCGTATCAATATGTATCTTGGCGTTCTGGTCAAACTTTAATATGTAAACACGTGGGTTAATATTAACAATTTTCACTTGGTTAGGTCAACTTAAACTAAGTTAAAGTAAGTTATCATTATGGTAGGCAATAAAGGGAGGTGTGTTTCAGGTAACATCTGAGGAAGGTCCGATATATACGGTATTTACATTCTGACATTTACTGCGATATCACAGCATTTGTGTCTATAAGAACTATTAAATGTACACCTTGAGGTGTTGCCCTATTTTTCTGAGTCAGGACGGGTTACTTGAAACACACTTTTTTGTGTTGTCTTGGGAGCACAAAAGTTCAACGTACCCTGGACCCTGTATTCTTCCATAGGATCCTCAGGAAAGGAAGTGTGGAGAGCATTGACACCTCCAAGCAGGGCAGCACCCTGTTAACACAGCAAAGGGGAATTGTATTATACGCTTTTTCGACAAATATAGCTGTATGCCTGCTATTCAGGGTACGTTACACTTGTTATTGAGTTACAGTTACAGTTGTACCCTTTACTACATAGTAGCATGTACAGGGATTACCTGCATGGAGGACTCCATCAATGACACTGCTACCACTGCATCCTGAATAGTCACTTCTTCATGGAACATCAGGCGGGCGTGGGCTGAAAACAAAGGATGGTATAAACAGATATATGATTTTTTTTTTAGTTACACTAAACAAATTTATTGCCTGCCATTCCAGAATACACTTTAGCTTTGGCAAATATTTATTCGTGTTGACTTTGGAAGAGACAGGCCTGGTCACTGGTGTGTGTGACTTTACTTACCTTGTGAAAGGCGGACCATGCTTTCTAAGAGCCGCATGGTGGTCCTGGCGATGTTCCTGCCGTCAGCCAGACGCTGAGCCTTGTAGTACTCCGAGAGCACCCTGCCAGACAAACGAGTTACACCATCATCAACTCATTACATCAGGGTATTCTCATTATAATGCATTTGTATGATTAGTTAATGATTCTCCTTGCTGGAACATATTAGAGTATTTGCTTGCTTGTGGCTTTAGCGTACAAAACGTCACGAACTGAAAAACAAGCCTTGACAAAAAACATATCCCTCGTAGTCTAAAAAGCATATCCCTCGTAGTCTTGTATGATGTAGGGTGAAATGTGTTGAAACACTGTTTATTTTGATGCACCATCTAGAGGGATACAGTGGTATACAGCAGTAAGACTACAAGAGTATTGCTTTTTCAGACTATGAGGGATATGCTTTTTGTCAAGGGTCTTTTTCAGTTGGTACGGTACCAAGGTGCCTCTAGAGGGGTGCCTACCTGCCAGCTGCGTCCGTCATGACGGGGTTCAGCGTCTTGATGAGGCACAGGTAGGCCTGCACCTTCTGCATGTCCCACAGGTCACCCTCACGGGCACTATCTGCAACGTAGTCAACACACATTAACTCAATTAGCAATTCAGGAAATTAACTTTGGGAGATAACATTAAACGGTAGTTTTCTTGTTCCGATTTACCATATATATATATCAGAGTTGCGAGCAGTGGTAACAACTCAACATTTGATTAGGATTTAGACACTTTGTAATTCAACTTTTTATCACAAGCCTGACAAGGTTAAGCTACCTGCGGGGTGTTTGCCATGCAGGATGTAGGAGGAGACCACCTGGTCCCACTCGTCATTCTGGGAGTCCAGCAGGATCAACACCAGATCAAAGCGGCTCAACAGCGGGCTAGCCAGCGCTATGTTAACACTTAGAGACTGAAACAAACAAGCAGAAAGGGTTCAATATTCCACCGCTTTCTATTTACTAAATAATTGTGCAGTCCGTGTTAAAATGTGTATGGTGAAAAGCCATGTGTCGCCGTGTCCTTACATACTTTCTGTACGCTACAATTCTTCACTGTTTGTGACATTATAGGAAGCACTAGTTTCTATCTTATCTTTAATAGTGGTTAATTTTCCTGTTTTAATACTGGCTGTCTTTCAAAAAGACACATTGCATGCAGACAGAACATATACCGAGGGTTCAATACCCCCCGCCACTCTCCTCGACAGAAAGCTGACAGTTTATTTGCGGTGATTAGTTTCTTTGTGACTACCTGCTCCGGGTCATATCGTCCCTTGGGGTTGGTGGCTGCTAGGATGGAGGTGCGTGTGTTGAGTTTACACACCAGGCCCGCCTTGGCCACACTGATACTCTGCTGCTCCATAGCCTCGTGTATCGAGGCTTTATCTGCCTCCCGGATACTGTTAAACTCGTCTATACAACAGATGCCTCCGTCCGCCAGCACCAAGGCGCCTGCCTCAAGCTGCCACTCCCCACCGTCCTACAAACACACAGGCAGACTGGTCCTTTCACACCGAGACCAACAATGATACACTTGGCATGTAGTTATATTTATTAGAAATGTTGATTAAGTTGCCAATATTGTAGTTGTAATTTCCCATGCATGTACGCCTCCACAATATACATATGAGAATGTTGTCGTTCTATTAAAGTGATGTTAGTAAAAATTATCAAAAACCATGTCACACTGAAATCACAATGAATTGTGTAAATAAAAGCGTTGCAATCTGTCGTACCCTGACGGCGGTGACGGTGAGGCCGGCACTAGTGCTGCCTATACCGGTTGTCAGCACCGAACGCGGCATGACTTTAGACGCATACTTCAGGAACTGGGACTTCCCCGTACCTGGAGATGTAGAAGTGACACAAAATTATAAACTGTCTTGTCAGAGTTAGAATAAGAAAAGATTGATTGTGTGATATACATCACGTGACCCAGGGCTATAGCCATTAAGAAACAAGTCCCAATACCCAAGTCCCAATACCCAAGTCCCAATACCCAAGTCCCAATACCCAAGTCCCAAAACCCAAGTCCCAATACCCAAGTCCCAATACCCAAGTCCCAATACCCAAGTCCCAATACCCAAGTCCCAATACCCAAGTCCCAATACCCAAGTCCCAATACCCAACCCCCAGTGCTCTCTGTCATCTCTGTGCACCCAAGTAGGCCTTTCTTTAGAGTGTAAACTGTACCAAAATCGTCTCATAAAAACGTCTCACCTCCTATTTAGCATTGAGCTCTATGGGTGTCTGTGTGAACGTGACTCTTTTAAAGTCAGGATTCAAGGTCACTGGCCTATCTTCAGCATTAGTTCACAAAGACTTGATTTCAGGGGTATTTTTGACTTTTTTTCAAGAGCGTTTTTCTGCTACAAATATTATTTTCTTTACAAAATAAATATAAGGGGGAGATACACTTTGTTCCAATCTATTGCCATGTCTTTATTTAAATCAGATATATGAGATAAGGAAGGCAGCAGAGCCTTTTAAACTCAGCTGACCAATCTGCATTTTTGGCTGGAAAACCGTCTCACAGAGACCCAGGTACCCTGGGTCAATGAAATGTTCCTAGGGAACCTCATTCATTCTAACTCAATGATATGTTTTCAAATAGTTGATTCCAAAATAACCTGATTGCCTGTTGCGACCAATACGATGTCACAGTTTTCATTTCCACCTCATTTTCATGGCATTCGAGATACTGAAGTAGGATTTACCAATTTGCATATCAGGTAGGGCGCTACATCTGGGGTTGTTTACCGCCATTTTCTTTAATTGTATTAAATTTTCAAACATGAACATTGTTCATACTTACCTGGGTCACCGACCAACAGCAGGTGAGACTCGCCCCGGACCTTCGTACCGGACTCATCGACCCGCTGTGGAGGAAGCCATCAATTTACTCAATAAAAATGATTTTTAAGTTGTCTACTTTAATATATTTTTGTTCAGAGATACGTCATTACTTGGTCGATGTAGAAATTAGCACCTACCCGAACTCCTCCGCAGAGCACCAGAGCGACAGCGAGTTTCACCACGTACAGCCCATAGACTTGGGGACAGAGACTAGACAAGATGTGGTTACGGCCAACCAATGCGCGACAACTGTGTCCAGCCCAGAAAGATGCAAACTCATCCCGCTGAAATAAGTGAGATTTCATTGAATATACCTTGATTTAAAACAAAACAGAGTGCATACGTTGCAATTACTTTCTAGAAACTGTCATACAAAATAAAATCATTATGACACAATGTTCAAAATGATTTCCAAGAAACAATAGGCTTCAAAGGTGCTGCTACAAGTAGTAATACTGCCATCCCCTCAGATCATAAAGCATATGTACTTAATTATTGTTATATCATAAACCAGTCTCACCAGTTCCTGAGTGAGTCTGACATTGGCGTGTTGCTCGTTGATTACTTGGACGTGGTTAGCCTCCAGTACTAACTCTATGTCACACCTCGACTCGGTCCCCATTGGACGCCACCGCTGCCGCACCACTCCACTGTGTAGGGGGCCGTCAATATATGACACAATATAAAGAAACAGACAGCTATGCAAGTATAATTTAGTTAACAAATACGATTAATAACTGAAGCCTGTGTGCACCACCAAATATAACATACTAATTTCAAGTCGATGGACAATACATATCATTCTAGAAGAACTTGTCATTCACAACTCCCCTTAGTGAGGCTGACTGTGGTAGTAGTGCGGGCATTACTCACCAGATGGTCACGTCGTCGCCGGGTTTACAGGTGTCTACCAGGTCGTCTAGAAGGACGACCCACATGGCGCGCGGGATGGTGCCCATCACCAGTTTCTGCACCTGCTCCTGTAACTTGAGCTCCTGGATGTTCCGACAGCACCCTGGGGACGTGCCTGCAGCCACAGCAAGTACACATCGTACACATTGTGCAACTGTGTTGTTTTATCATATTTGGTTTGGAAATATGTTTATTGTCTTCCACAAGTAAAGAAAAAGATTACTGACAGGAACACCTGTCAGTTATGTCAATTGCCAAATATTTAATTAACAATTAAATTTTGTCTACAATAAGTATTTTTGAGCATTATGATTGCATGAAAATTTGAAAACTGCTCAATGTAGAGTGTGAGGTACTTGGTCTAGTGCTATTCTAGTCTTTAACCAAGGGAGTGGTCAATGGTGGGGGGGGGGGGGGGGGGGGGGGGGGGCTTTGTCGATTCTTGCACGAGGGCCCTGAAATGTTCTCAGACCCCCGCAAGAGGCGTCCAATTAAGGAGTGGTCATTTTTCAACAACAAAAAAGGGAGTGGTTATTTTTCAAGAACTCCTCTCGGGCAAAAATATTCCGTCAAGCTTGCTTGAAAACCTACCACCCCAAACCCCTCTTGTCAAAAAATGACCAATGCCTAAGGATGCAACAAAGAAGTCACATACCTTTTTTTGGTAGTTTACCCCGAATTTCAATACTTAAAAGTATAAAACTAATCAAACCGATTTGTGTACCCCTTATATGCGAATTGATATTTAGAATCAAACACATTAAAACACGTTATACCAGATTCGGCCATGGGTGTGAAGTTAACCTTGTTGCCACATTCCTCGTTGGGACAAGCATCGGGTCTGCATGACTGGTAGAACTGCTCAAAATCCGCCTAAAAGTAGGTATCACATAATACATTATTCATTGTCAGGTCTTTTTCATAGCGGATATGACGCAGATGTGCCTATCATACCCGGGGCCTATACATGTATTAGATTTAGACAAATCGGATTATCGGGTTACTTACATACTCTCTATCACATCCGCACTAATACTACATACAACTGTGCACAGTTGCACACGGTGAGGTAAAGCCATTTTCCACAAGACGGCAGCACTGGGGTCACTCTGTGAGTAAGGGTCGGTTAACTTACTTGTGCCTTGATGATGGTTTTACATTTACTGCACATAAACTCTCGTTCATATTCCAGCATCTTCACAGTCGTCAACCTGATCACAGTTCCTACAGAAATATAGAAACAATTAAATCAAATCACACGTTCCACACATAACTCATATAGCAAACAGTAGTAATACTACTAATATTAAAGGGGCAATATCATTATTCACACTTGACCACATAGTGGACGAGGACAGTACTAGAAATCTGAATGGGACACGCTCGGTGATTATGCCACTTTAAAGTCTTAACATGTTAGCTTCAAATATGCAGATAATTCATTCCCAGGCAGACGCCAACCACCAAATCGTATGTTGATGTTCTATGTTCTAGATGAAACAACAGAAATGTGATTGGACACGATTGGAGCTTACCAGTAATTGAAAGGAAAGAGCCGACATCTGCAGACTTTGGTACCATGTCCCGGCACAACTCGGGACACACTGGCAGCCCCGTCACACGCGCATGGACGTGGGGCTTGAGTACCTGTTAACAGACATGAGAGTTAATGTAGACGTCCATAGCACTCTACCATCTCACACACACATAGGTGATGTGTTATTCACGTTACCGGTACAAGCTTCAGTACGTGTTACGTCACCAGCACACCAGTCTTTCTTTATCTCAAATTCTGTATCACATTGGTAGTCAAAAATCGTTTCTGAACACAGGTACGGCACTTACGTTTCATAAAAGGTTTCGGCTACACTGCCTCTCCCCACCCCGACCCCTCAATGGCTACTTTGCACACTCTATATTATACATGTATTAGATACATAAATACATGTAGATGACATAAAGAGAGATGTCCTGAATAATACGGCTCACCATGTCTTGTCTCTCATACTCAGACATCTCCCCCAGCATGACCTGTTCTGCACGACACAACGCAGCGTCAAATTGTGTGAGGAATGTCGCCGGGGATGAGACCAGAATGTCACCCAACATAGCTGATGATTCAAAGAGGGTGAGGGCACTGCAAAATACATGTACAAACAACTAAATTATTAAGCCTGGATATATCAAACGAATTGATCGCTCTATGGTATATTGATACTGGTATGAGGAAACATAATACAAATGGCAAACACACATTTTGAAGTGGACTTGGAGCTGGCACAAACATTGCTGCCTTATTTATTCAAAGTAAAGAAAAGGAAAATTATGCGAATAGTCCAAATTCCTTGAGCGAGCTTTAAACATGTTACTCCCCCAGCACCTGACTGAGCAATGACTACTAGTAATACATGGCTACCACCACGCATTAGGTGAGCCCCCTGGTGATAACTATTGGCAACATCTCACAGGTGCGCTGTTACTACACATTTTGACTGTCACGTCTTTAGTAGAGATGAGATTCGATATACCGTATTCGACTTAAGGGAGTGATCATTTTTTAACAACAGGGGGGGGGGGGAGTGGTTTTCCGCGCGGAGCGCGCGAAATTTTTTTCACCCCCCCCGTCAACGGGTCAAAATTTTTTACCCCCCCCCCCCCTACGGGTCGGAAATCGGGGCGCACGCGGGCCCTTTGAAGCATAGTAACGCGCGAGCTTTTTGGCCCAAAACAGGTTACATTTTTTTGACCCCCCCCCCAAGAGGGGTCCAAATTTTTTACACCCCCCCCGGTCAAGGGGTCCAAATTTTTTTGCCCCCCCCCCAAACCAACCCCCCCCCCTGTTGATAAAAAATGATCACTCCCTAATAAGCGCCCAGGGCGCTTATGAAATCATTTTCATGGCGTTTTAGTACTTAAGAGTTTAATTGTCGCTAAAATCGTGAAATTTGAGTCTTTGTTCTACTCTAAAAATTCCCGAAAAGGGGGGGGGGGGGCTTATTAGGGGGAGGGCGCTAATTACGTCGAATACGGTACATGCAATCGACTGTGATGCCCATGATACATGAGATCGGTTTTTTCCTGAGGCTGGTCACAAAAGTAAATGTTCAATGTTATAGGTTGTGTACCGGCCCCATATAGCTCTATAGTAAAGCAAATAACCATGAAACATGCTTTAAGTTTTGCCTTGCGATGGGTTCTGAAACGTCACATAAGACTGAGGGAGGACCCTGAGTCAACCATCTCTGGTTTCTTTTGTATATTAGTGGTATTTCTATTTTAATCAGGGATGTAGAGAATCCTTAAACTTATATGTAGTATAATATAGACTTCAATATAAATACACAAACATTTCATTCTTATGTACTGTAAACATACTTGATTGGAACGCCATAGTGATCCTGTGGGTCATCCTCTTGAAGAATTGAGAGAAGATCCAGCCGTAAGTTCTCCAAGCTGAAAGTCTCCAGAACATCTGTGAAAATAACAAGTATATAACAATCTTTGCAAGAAGTTGTATGCCAGAAAGGAATCCTGCCATGGCAATATTAGCCTTAAAACGGCCCTGGTTACAGTTACCATAGTTGACTTTGCTACAAAAGTGACTAGCCTAAATTCTCACTCTAGGATATTGCTAGGACGTCTTTTCTATGCCAATTTGGTGAATATCTATCAATATCTACTAGCCAAATACAATACTAATTAGCCAAACTTTTACCTTTTGAAATATGTATACATATAAAATTGTCCATTCAATAATTAAGATAAGTCTGATTCTAAAATGTCCAACCTCTTTCACCTACCTACACTTCCCTCCCAACTTGGACTAAATTTGTATTAGATATTCAGAATTGGCATTCTCCAGCTTTAAGTTGCTACTTTACCATTGAAGTCGTGAAAAGGGTTAGAAATCGAAGAAAAGTAGGGGTATATAGAAAAAGTAGAATGTTATATGAATGAACTGAAGAGGAAATAGTTTTCAAGGTAGTAATCCATATTATATCTGACCCTGTATGCCTGGGTCTTTACAGAATAAGCCTTAGTGATCTAAACTTTTTCACGTACTAGCGACCTATTCTTTCTAACCTTATTTTATACAGAACTTTCTTTGTTTTATGTATCAATAGGGCCTATGAATAATCCTGCTTCGCCTATATTCTTTTCCCCCAAAAAAAGCCAAGCCCCAGTCCCCACCTAGTGGCTTCCAACCCAAACATAAGGCTTATTCTATTATAAAAGGCCTACAGAATAAGCCTCATCATACTTCTAGGGGGAAGAGATCTTTCTAACAAGTTGTCCTACCCACTTCAAGACACCGAAGCACTTCAAAGTAAATACCGTACCCTGTCCCTCCTTTCATGTTCTTCCACGAACAACCTATCCTGCCCCTCACACACACCTTATTCATACAATGGATTAAAAGAACTGGAGCTTTTTGGCTAAAAACAGGTGACTTTTTCTTCACCCCCCCCCCCCCCCCGTGAAGGATTCGAAATTGTTTTGCCCCCGCCCCCTTGTTAAAATATCATCACCCTAAACTAAGGTTAAGTCTGTCCAGCTCCAAGTCTAACTTTTACTTTTAGGCTACGGAAGTCTCAGGGAGTGGTCATTATTTAACAACAGGGGGAGGGGGTAGATTTTTGCAGAGTGCTTGAGAAATTTTCCACCTGCCCCCTCTCCCCTCGAGACTAGTCCGAACGGGGTCTGGCTGTATACAGCCAGACACCGGGTACATAGGGATTCTATAGTGGGCAAAAACCGAGTGTTGTTCTGAATAAAGTACTCACTGTCAGTGCCTCAAAAAGGTCAATCCTATTCCACAAAAGGTACTCCACATGTCCAAGACACTTACATTGGTACAGACTTGTCAAATATGGGTGTATTTTGCATGGTTTGTTCCCAGCAAAAAAACAACAACCTCATGTTCACCATTTTGGAAAATGCTGTGGTGCCCTCTAGTGGGACACAGAGGCAATGACCTCCAGTCTGACCAACCAATGACCACTTCTAAAGCAGGCCAGTCATTATGTAACAGAGTACTGAAGTGATCGACTGGTCAGTTCTAACAAAATTAGTGTGTGTTTCCTACACCAGGGGGTGCCCACATCAGTCTTGAGAATAACAATGGCTGACATGGGCAGAGAGCAGTGGAGTTAACATGAAACAAAGCCTGGATTATACTTGTTGAAGTGCATTTGGAATGCATTGTGGATGGTGAACAGGTGGGAATACATTGAGGCACCTGTGGCTAGAAGGATTAGACTAGACAGTCAGTACTTTATCTAAAAACAGCAACTCTGCCAAGTTGGCAGACAACTGTGTAGTCACAAAGGTAACCTGTGTTCTACACCAGTATGGTGTAGATGTGTCCCGAGATATGTCGACTTACTCGAGACACACACCAGAATTTCCCACCAGGTACCCCCCCCCCCCGCCCCTTTGAACTTTAGTTTAGTAACACACTGTTTTTTTTGCCGAAATGGGGTGAATTTTTTTTTATTTCCGCCCATCATGGCATATGCTCCCACCAATTTTTTTGCCCCCCCCCCCTCTAGCTGTGTGGCAAGGCGTCTTATTACGGCCTAGGCCTACGCCGAGGTTGAAAGCTCATTTACCCCCCCCCCCCTAGTCTACTCTAGAGGGGTCGAAATTGCCCCCCCCCCCCCCCCCCCGTGGATAAATATCTCCACGGAGGCTATGAAGTGTTCGGCAGAGTCTCAGTCTCAAGCCGTGACAGGCTGAGTCTGGCTATGACCATGACGTAGGCCTACCTAGTCAGCCTAGTCACTAGTGCTAGTCACTATCCTAGTGGTAGTACATAGACAAAGGTGCACGAGTAGAGTTCCTCACTGAGGGTTATTTCACGAGGCGAACCCGAGTGAAATAACCCTCATTGGGGAACTCTACGAGTGTTCCTTTGTGTTTATTTCATGTCCCTATGAACAATATTTGTCAAAAGTCCACTTAATTGCTCTAGAAAAGCTATTTCATAGTGGTTAAATCAACAATTTTGATGATTTGACAGGCCGTTAAATACGGGCAAGGGTTATTTCACGGGGGTGTTAAATACGGCCTTCCTTGGTTAAGTCAATGGGAATGCCGTATTCACCATGAAATAAATTAGTAGTGCCACTGTAGTCTCCAGAGCAAACTCTGGCAAATCAACACGTTGTGCTTCGGGTCACTGCTTGGAGCCAGAGTCTGCCACATTCGATTGTGACGTCGGCGCTCATTGGCGACGGTGGGACATACGGGCGCTGCCATTGGTCAGTGCCCCTTGTTGGAATGCTTCAAACCTTACATCGACAGTTCCGAGGTACGCTGTAAGGTTGGACTGCCGCTCATAAGGAAATAATGCAGAATAAAATAATCCGATAGAGGGAGGCAGTTGTACAATAAGTGTGTCGCCGCCTAGTGTCTGTTACAGCATAGCCATTTTGATTGGAGAAGAGAGATCACATGGTTAGACTGTCATGGCGGCATAATTCGAACTTTGGCAAGACGAGGGCTAAGCCATATTTTAATTCTCATTATTTCTTACTCTGCAAAGCTTTCCGATATAGCATGATAATATCCGTAATGCGCCGGGCGTGAAGCTCAGCTATTCTGACTATTTTAACCACTAGGTACTATGCCCCGGACATAAAGCCCAGCCTACGGACTACAGTTACTACTATTTTAGCCTAGTGCCGAGGTCCGAAGAACAGCTCAGCATTCCGAGCTGCTATTCTAAGGACAATGCTCTGGGGTAAGTTCCGCAGTTCCCCGATGCGTCTGGCAACTACCATGATTGATTCTGGGCAGTGCTGGCTCTGATGGATCCCTGGGGGACAGAGGTACGGGCTGTCTGTCTCTAGGAGCAGCCGATCCAGGTGGATGTTCTGCACCACATCTTCCAGCTCTGGATGGTGGTTAGGGCGTAGCAGCAAGGCAGATATGCTGAAGGAGACCCCCGGGAACTTACGTTCCCAGTCCTTCTGTTCTGCTATGCCTCCGTCAAAGCTGTGGAGTTGGACCTTGTGTCCTCTGGGGAGCACCTGCCCCAAGGCCAGCATGCACATTCTGCCTGCGCGTCCGTTACCCTTATCCCGGGCATGGATGACAATAGGCAGATCTCTTTTCGCAGCCAGGGAGGCGAGACGGTTCAGCGCCACTTCCTGGGCGAGGACCTGGTTCTCAGTGGTGGGATGGTGCAGGTCAATGCCCACCTCCCCGACAGCTACGACATCCTCCGTGACTGCTTGGTACGTCTTGTCTATCAGTGCCCGCAGCTTCTCAAGGCTAGACGGGACCTCTGTTGGGTGGATCCCCACAGCCCTGAGTACCCCCGCGCCTGGTAGATTGGCCCTGCGACCCCAATCCGCGGGGAAACACTGCACATCTACTACTGTGAGTGTTGATAGTCTACGCTGCCAACCCTTGTCGTAGGCGGTTGACCGCGGTGACTTCTTCGACAGTTGGCGCAGGTGGCAGTGGGCGTCGAAGCCAGGTGGGAGGACTTGATGCAGGCACTCAGTTGTTCTGTAAGAGGTCCTAAGGTCTTTCTTGTCTCTTTCGGTGCCGGCTGCCAGCAGGGCTGCCAATACACGCCAGTGCAGCAGGCAGCCCTCGCTTGATGGGGGGTTCATGATCCTTTTCGCCGGAGCTGTGAGCCCCAGCGCCTGATCATAGTGCGCCATCAGAGCCTCCTGACTGGGGGACACTGAGATCTCTCCCAGTGCCTCTTGATCCAGGAGGTCTGGCAGGTTACCCCGCCTAACCCCATGGGCCTGTGCCAGATCCTCGAGCATCCCCGCACACAGCTTGGTCCAGAGGCCGAGCATTTCATCATCGAATGATCTCGCCTTACGGCACCTGCTCATATGGTCTTTGAGGGAGCTGTGTCTGGTACACTGCTCTTCACATCCCCAGCAGGCTGTTTCGGGTTGAATGTAGAAGGGCATGTGTGACTGAATCACATGCCGGTGGATGTGATTCGACCGGTTGCATGCTTTTGACACCGGACACGAGCTGGTGGTCCTCCGGTGTTTTGCTGCTGGCCCCCCCTTATTACCAGGCCCCTTGGGCTGGTTTTCCCTTGGAGCTATGTCGCCTCCGATGGTCACAGTCCTGACCTCCTCTTCTTCATGCTCCCTCTTCCTCCCGCCGGTGGCCAGCTTGACTGATCTTCTCTCTCCTCCCTCCGTCTGGCACTGGTCGACTCCTCCCTTGACGGTGACTTGAATTCCCAAAGGTGCTTCCTTAGGTGGGTCCTCTTTTTCCTTCGCCGACAGCACCATTCCAGCTGCTGGAAGGTGCTCTTTATGCGCTGGGACTTGTGGCATTTGGCTCACCACACTCTGGGCTGCCAGTGCCTGCCTTGGGTTACCCTGCAGCACCGGGAATCGAGGCATCAATCCTGGGGGCTGTCCCCATGGTGGCAGGGGCCACGGCGAGCCAAACGTCCAGGGTGCCTGGCCCATGCCTAACACTGGGGGTGGTGGGAGGGTTAAAGGAACCCAGACGATGCCATTCTGCTGGGGGAGCATCTGTACTGGCGGGCTGACATATCCACCAAATGGGTCCATGGCCTGTCACTAATGTCTGAAAATGTGGAGCAGAGATGGAAGTCTGTACTATCTATCATGATGTGCTAAATATGTCTCAAATGCCTAAATGCTACATGCTTATGACTACTTAAGGGTTGCTAGGGTTAGTCCAGTAGATGGGGGCGCCGAGAAAAGCGTTGGATAATGCTGAGCAGCCTTGCCGGAAGGCGTATAGGTCTGCCTCTTCTCGACGTCCTTTCTTCTCCCCTTGTGGTAGGGCCATCAGTATTCACCACTGGTTTTGCCCTTTTGGGAGTTTGTCTTGTGGGGGGCGGTCGGGTAATGTCTGTTCCCATCTGTGCGGCCTGTATTTTCGGGTCAGTTTGACCTGCTTCAGCTGGTGGGTCGCCGGGCCTCGTGGGCTGGTCAGTAGAAATCTCTGCAGCCTCCCTTCTCTCATCCTGAACCTGAGTTACTTCATCCTCTCCTACCGGTTCAGCATCCTCTTCATCCGTGGCATCCTCCGCCTGCAGCAGCATGTGCCGCCTCCTGCGTAGCCACATGGGAATAGCCCGGTCCCTACAGATGGTCAGCCTGTCATGGTGGACGATTTCAGGCTTCTTCCTCCCTCTTATTCTCAGGAGTACAGGGGAAAGGGCTTTTTCTACGAGGAATGGGCCTTTCCAAACTGGTTTGAGCTTTGGGCTCTCGCCCTTCTTGTTTGCGGAATCCCGCTTGTACACCAGGTCTCCAGGCTCATACTTTGTATGGCATAGCTTTTGGTCATATGTGCGCTTCTGCAGCTCTTGTTTTACCCTCAGTCTTTGCCTTGCCAAGTTGTGGACTTCCTCCAGTGTCTTACGCAGTCTCTGTACATACTCTGGAGTGGATTGCTCTACTTGGTTATTTACAGCTGGCAGTCCAAACACAATATCCTCCGGCTGGGACACCTCCCTACCAAGCATCATCATGTTGGGACTGTAGCCGGTTTGTTTGTGCGGAACTGTGCGCAGCGCGCCAGCAAGTACTGGCAAGTGGCGGTCCCACTGTCTTGCCTTTCCCTCCAGGAAGCAGCGGACCATCTGCAGGATTGTTCTGTTATAGCGCTCCACCTGCCCATTGGATGCTGGCCTGTATGGTGTTGTCCGAGTCTTCCTCACTCGGAGCAGGTCGCACACGCTCCGGATGAGATTACCATCAACATTTCGGCCCTGATCGGTGTGCAACTGCTGTGGGCAACCCCAGTGGGCTACAAAATCGTCCACAAACTTGGTGGCCAGAACCTCTGCTTTTTGGTCCGGAACCGCATAACACTCCACCCACTTCGTGAACTGGTCGATAATAACCAATATGCAGGTATTTCCTGCCTCGGATGGTGGCAGTGGTCCAAGGATGTCGAGATGAACCCTCTCAAGTGGGGCACCCGCATGATATGTCCCTAGGGGTCCCCTCGCTTTTTGGCAGGGTTTTTTGTTCAGGGTGCATGTTGCGCAAGTTCGCACAAATTCTCGACAGTCACCCAGCGACTGGAACCAGATAAACCCTTGTCGTAGCCGCGCATGTGTTTTGTCTTGCCCCAAATGGCCAGCTGCTGGGTGGTCATGGCAGAAGCGCAGGACCTCCAGCTTATGCTCCTTGGGGACAACCAGCAGGTAGTTGGGTTTATCCACTGCCTCCCACTTGTAGTACAGCACGCCTTTTTTGAGCGCTAACTGTGGCCTGTGTACCCAGAAATACTTCGTAGCTGGGCTGCAAAGCGTGAGGGTGGCCTGTGATGGCTCTTCTGGTTTTTGCAGCCACTTTATTATTGGGGCCAGGTCAGAATCCTCCATCTGTTTTGCTCGTAGTTCATCTGGGGAGTACCCGCCGAGCCAGATCTCGAGCATGGGCCGATCGTCATCCAGCGTGTCTGTATCAGGCCCATCTGTGTTCAGCATCCTGATTTCGGGATGTACAGTGTCCCTGTCCTCTAATTTCTCTGGATCCATTTCCAGACTGCGCAGTGCTAAGGGTACAACATCGTCTACCTCTGACTCAAAGCGGCTCCATTGTTTGTGAGCTCTTTCACAGAAGTGGCATCCCCCACATGGGAGGAGTTCAGGAGCTGACCCAGCTCTGTAACAGTCACAGTATTCTGCTGAATCAGGTATACGAGAGAGGGCATCTGCATTGATGTGCTTCTTTCCTGGTCGATGCACGATTGACATGTCGTACTCCGACAGCTCATCCAGCCACCTGGAGAGTTGCCCTTGAATGTTTTTGAAGCCCATAAGCCATGTCAAGCTGTTGTGGTCAGTCCTCACAAGAAATGGTCTGCCCAGTAGGTAGTGACGATACTGTCTGGACAGTCTCACGACCGCAAGAAGTTCTTTCCTGGTCGTGCAGTACTTCCGTTGCTCTGGTGTTAGGACGAAACTGTTGTAGGCTATGATCTGAATTTTACCATCCACAATCTGCCCTAGCTCTCCAGCCACTGCTACATCTGAGGCATCACAGTCCAGGATGAACTTGTGCTTCACGTCTGGGTATGGCAGGATTGGCGCCTCCAGCAGTGCTGTTTTCAGTACAGAGAGTGCTGTATTGGCCTCCCCGGACCACTCAAATTTGGTTTTTGGGCTTGTGAGAGCATATAGAGGAGCAGATATCTCTGCATATCTCGGGATGAACTCCCGGTGGTAGTTAGCGTAACCCAGAAAAGACTCGACATCCTTAACACACCTAGGGGTGGGCCAATTTTGTATGGTCTCTCTACTGTCTGGGTTGATTTGTATGCCTTCGGGTGTTACTTGCCTTCCCAAGAATGTGACCTTATCTTGGAACAGGTTGCACTTTCTTGGCTTTAGTTTTAGATTATACTGTCTGAACCTTTCTAATGCCTCAACCAGATTGTCCCGGGCCTGGTCGAAACTGGCTCCGAAGACTACCACATCATCCAGATACGAGAGAACTTTATTCCATTGCATTCCATGCAGGACTAGCTGTACGGCCCTTTGGAATGTTGCCGGAGCATTGCACAAGCCAAACCCCATTCGTGTCCACTCATACAGGCCGTACTTCGTTATGAACGCCGTCTTGTGCTGGTCAGCTTCGTCTAGTTCAATCTGCCAGTAACCTGAGTTCATGTCAAGGGTGCTGTAAAACCTGCTACCGGCCAGTGAGTCCAAGCACTCCTCGATCTTTGGCAGAGGGAAGGCATCTTTGACTGTCACACTGTTCAGGCCTCTGTAGTCTAGACACCATCTGACAGAGCCGTCTTTCTTTCGCACCAATACAGGGACTGCCGCCCATGGTGATGAAGATGGTCTGATGACACCAGCATCCAGCATCTTATTAAGGTGCTTTTCTTCTTCCTCCTGGAACCCTAGTGGGGTGCGGCGCATTCGCTGCCTTATGGGTTTGGCATACCCAGTGTCAATGGAATGTTTGATGGCAGAGAAGCACCCAAGGTCAGTGTCATCTTTGGAAAATACTGACTGATACTCAGTAAGGATAGTGCGCAACTCCTGGGCCTGGCCCAAAGTTAGCAATGGAGCAGACCTGCGGAATAAGTCTTGCAGGTGGAGTGGCGTCTGCCCTGCCAGGTCTTCAACATCTTCTGCTGAGACTGGTCCGCCTCCCTGTACTGGTTTTGTCTGCTCTACCCTCCTCAGGCTTGCCGGCGCCATTGACATGTCAGGTGGCGAGTCCAACACTCCGGCAGGCTGTGACGACCCTAGGACCTGGCCTGCTTTGATCTTGATGTACTTATCACCAATATTACAGAGTTCCACAACAGCTGTGCTGGATTCACTATGCAGTACAACATGTGGGCATAGAATATCTGGCCGGAACTCTTTGGGGCAGAGAACTTGATCCTGGTCGGGGGTATTGGGTTGGCATCCGGTGCGCACAGCTATCTGCCGGGAAGAGTGTGGTGGCAACACCACTCTTCTCAAACATACAACAGGTGTGACCTCATATGTGTCACCGGACCTGCTCTGCCGATATTTTGCGCTTATTACGTGCCCATTGATTTCGACTGTGGCCATGGTGAGGTCAATTGAGGCTCCCACCGCTTTTAGAAAGTCTAGGCCTAGAATAGCTGAATCTGTGATCGGGGCTACATACACATGCCATTTGAAGGACAGCCCCCCAGTTTTGATGGTCACTCGGTCTGTGAACTGGCCTGTCATGAAGCTAGCGGTGCCAGCCCCTTTCAACTTTACTGCTTCTTTACACTCTGGGGGGTGTCTCATGCTTTCCACAAAAGTGGAGCTGAGCACGGTTACTTGCGCCCCAAGGTCAATCAGGGCCTCAACTGATGTCCCGTTGATCTGTATTGGAAGAATAAGGCTCTCTGGGGTGTCTGTCATCGCGTTTGTTGTGCGGAAGTACACATTCCTTATCAGACGATCCTCTGGCTGCACATCCTCCTTCACAGTGTGCACCGTGTCGGATTCCGTGGGGCCGCTACCTTCAGGTGGACGGCCTTTGTGTATCTGGCTTGTAAGATCCTTAACAGTTTTCACCGTATGGGATCTTACATTTTCCACGTCCTCTTTCACAGTGTGCACCGTGTCAGATTCAGTGGGAGGGCTACCCTGAGGTGGGCGGCTTTGGTGCATGAGGCTTGGGAGATCCTTATCAGTTCTCACCGTTTGGGATCTTGAGTTCTGGCATTCTTTTGCTTCACTCCAAGCCTGTCCACCCTCACTATGCATGAGCTCCGGTGGACGACCCTTGTTAGCCCGGAACGGAAGCGGGTCTGCAGGTCCGTCCCTGACTAGTTTTTTGCCGCCCTGGGTTTTTGGCACTCCCGGGCGAAATGTCCAGTCTCGCCGCAGTTATAGCACTCTCCCGACCTACCTGGGGAGGTGCCGCGTGAAGGGCTACGGCCAGGGCTACGGCCAGGACTCTGTCCTGGGCTTCTCCCTTGGTTTCGGCTTGGGTAGGGGCTGGGGGCCCTGGATGAGCGCTGTGGCTGTGCTTGGTCCGCGAGAATGCCAAGTACCAGCTTCTTGATTTCATCCTTGAGCTCCCCCAGTTGGTCCTTTTCCAACCGTAGCACCGATGGCTGCTTGGCTACCCGCAGTTCTTCGTCTGTGAGGAAGGAGACGCTCCTCACCTTTTTGTCGCCCAATATGAACCGGGCGTTGTGGATGGAGTGCCTAACACTCCTTATGGCCTCCCGCATGGATTTGAGGCTCTTCTCCCCGGCTGTCAGTGCAGCCTTCTGATCCGCGCAGCCATGCAGGAAAGCGTCCATCGCTGCACGCTCTATGGTGCGTTCCGAGTCTCCCTGGAAACCTTCCCGTGCAAGGTCCATACACCTCTGCGCGAAGGCATCCAGTACCTCTTCGGAGTCCTGGCGCAGATTTTGTAGCTCCCTACGAGCAGTCGCCGGCTGGTTTCTCGTCCCAAAGCGCTCCTTCAGGGCCTTACAGACTCGCTTGTAGTCTTTCCTGGTCTTCTTTGGCAGGGAGCCAAAGAAGGCCAGAGCCTCGTCTCTGAGGTGTTGGACGAGGCCATCCAGTCGTTCCTCACGGCTCCACCCACACCTACGGGCGACCCCCCGGAACTGTTCCTTGTAGATCCCCCATTTTAGTTTACCATCATACGTGGGAATCTTGCCTTGGTATGGCTTTCTATCGTCCCTGGTGCGGTGTGGTGGGACCTCGTCTTCGCTGGAAGACGAGGAGCTATCATCCGTCTCTGAAGATTCGCTTTCCTCTTCTCGCCTCGACTTGGTAGAGCTTCGGTGGCGAGACACTGAACGTCTGTGGGATTGGACCCCATCGACTGGGCCAGTTACCCGAGGCCCTAGACGTGCATCGGTAGGCTCTATGCGGCTCGCCGGCACGTACACGGCGTCCCGCACCTCCCCTTGGCGCACAGGTGTCGAGTGACGTGGGGACGTGGTTGGTAGCCAACTGTCCTCCTGCCTAGGGCTAGCCATGTTAACTTTGCTAACCCCTGCCAGGGTCCCTTGCAACAACTGGGGATTCTGCCTTATGAGGGCCTCCAGTGTCGAAGCTAGTACCTCCGGCTGGACCGGTAGGGTAAGCTCGGCAGGTATGGTCTTCGGCTTGGCACCTGTTCCTGGAGGCGGTTTAGTTGGATCAACCTCCTCCTTCTTCTCTTCTGGCCTACCTGCCTCTAGTCTTCTCTTCTCGGCCTCTAGCTCCTTGATCCTCGACGCTGACTGCTGCCAGAGGGCTTTCAGCGACTCGTAGTCCTTGGCGGCCTCGATCTCCGCAGGGACAATTGTCACGTCCTCCTCACGCTCCACCTGCGTCTCCCCGGTGAACACAAACTGGCCTGCGATGAAGGCCTCTTGTAGGAGCTTGCCAATCTCCCCGCTGACATGTCTCAGCATCTCCGCAAGTGCGTTAAAGGGCCCATGGTCCTGTACGCACTTATCGACGTCCCGAGCGCGGCCAGGCCCGATCCCCGGAATGGTTCTCAGGTCCTCGCTTTTCGCGGCATTGATATTAAATGGTCTCGCAGACGCCATGTTAAAGTTAGATGCGGGGTATAGAGGTCAAATAGGTCTCAGCAGAAAGCCGAGAATTTATGAGAAATTGTCAGTGAGCTTGTGAGAATGCTGTGAGCAGGACTGCGTAGTCACTGAAATCTCCTATGTTATGTTATTATATCCCCTCTCCACTTACTTTTCTGGATTCTCTGCAACAAGGGGTGTCCTCTTGTTATTATGATAAGGCACATGCAGACCGGTTAGATTTGTTATCTGAGTTATGAAATTGCCAGATGACATGCATTGGCTAGGTTGGTCTTATGTTGTATAGCAGGGAACTGGCTAGGCCCAATTCCCAGGCATGCACATAAATTTTGCCAGATACTTAAGTATTGGCACAACAAAAGATACACTCCTGAGACATGCAAGGGAGTATTATAACATATACTTTTTTTTCTTTTTTTTTTTTTCAAATAATTTTTTTCAAAATTTTCTTAATAAATTTTTTTTTTTTTTAAATTAAAAATATTATTTTTCTTTTCTTTGGTACCCGGTTAGTACAATGTCAATGTTATGCGTCCCGTGCCAGATATTAAAAAATATTGGCTGGTTGATACTCCCTGGAGGGGGGGGGGGTCAATTAAATTTTACTTTAAAATTTCCCCCTAGTTATTTTCAAATTTTCTCCTCAAAAGTTTAATAATTACAGGTCCAATGTCAATGTGATGTGCTCCTTGTGCCAGATATCAAGAGAATATTGGCTGGTGAACATTCACTGTAATTCTGTAAGGGGGAGGGGGCAAAAAAATGTCTATGATACACTATGTAGATCTATACATAGGGTATCCCCCACAGAATGGCCAAGTCACAGAAATTCACAAGTTTTCCAATACACAATGCCAGATATTTGAATATATTGGCCACACTATTATCATCCAATGGAAGGGAATAGTAGAATGTCAATGGAATGTTCAAATACAAATCCTTGTCTTGTCTTCACTTTTCAAATCCAAGATGGCAGCCATACACATGTATATAGGCAAAGGGGTGATTGATTATACCCCCAAATTAATAATTGATGCCAAGGAATTTTCAGAAAAATAATTATTGCTAAATAAAGTCTCAATATTTTTCAGTAACTTTAGAAATGTTGGAGGCCTCAAATATTCCAGCAGGGAATAGGATGGCTAAGATTGTCAATTAATCTGAAGGGGTGGCCATGTGCTAATTTCCTGATCCAAAATGGCTGACTCCCTTAATCCAGATTACTGGCACTAGGCCTAATTTTCTCCAAGACTGGGGTTTTTCACTTCTAACCAACCAAAATTAATGAGAGATATATCAAAATAGTGGCACAGACATGTAGAACAAAATAAATCCAGTGGTCAAGGTAAATTCCCATGGAATCCTAGTGTGTAGAAGGGTTCCTCCAGTGGGTGGTGGGTACAGTACATATAGGCCTACTGGAGGAGGCTGCAGGCCATGTGGTTCCTCCAGAGTCCTCACAAAACACAAGTAAATATGGCCTATAGGCCTATATAAACCACTCCAAAGTTCAGTCCACACAGGTAAGACTCACTCCTGGCACCAGATGTAAGACTATTACATGTAGAACCTTAATATTATAGGGTCTTACCTTGTAGATGGAGAACACCAACTTAGCTGCTACTGTTTAGCACCAAGTCCTGTGTATCTCTGCCTGAATTCCGCGCGCAGCCTGGGGGGGAATCCCCAGGCCGCTGCAGGCGATGTGCTGACGTCATAGCCGCTGGGGAATCCCCGGCGGCCGCGTCCTACAGAACCACAAAACCTCATTAGATCCCGAGAAAAATGTATAAGGTATATTTTAAGACTATAATCTAAGCAAATAACTGTTATTTGCATCTGCTAGAGAGGTGCGACAGCAGAGAGTCGCAAACGGAGAATTTATATTAGGAATAGCCTATGAGCGGCAGTCCAACCTTACAGCGTACCTCGGTACTGTCGATGTAAGGTTTGAAGCATTCCAACAAAGTGCCCCCCACACGTATAAAATCGTACTTGTGGGAATTTACTGTGGGGCAGACGCTGGCTCCCCGTAGTAACGAGAAGCAGCACGTAGGGATTTGCCGGCGTTTGCTCTGAAGACTAAGTGCCACTGACACTGTACTACTGCATGGTCCTGCCAGTGCCACCCCTGCCCGGCCCCTGGACTGGAGTGTAGTGGCTGTGAGTGTTGGAGCTGGACTGCAGTGCCAACAACGGGGCAACATCAAGCAGACTGACACTATTCAGATACTCACCGTCAATCTCTTTGACTTCCTCTTGACTGATTACTTGAGAATTCATGTTTTTGGCATTAGCAGGGTGGTCAATCGGGGAGTTTAATGATAACGAGCTGTTCCGTACCAACTCAAATTTGCGCGGTCGTCCGCCATTGCTGTCAACATCAGACCCGCACAAAAGGTGTTGATTAAAATAAAAATTAAAAATATGATACATATTTGGATTAATCCGTAAAATATCATTGCAATACTATTTTCAATTAATTGCGATGTGACTGTGTAATATTCCCTTTGGTACTCTGGTTTTCCGGTTTCATCTTCTCAAAATCATCTCCGCAGTCAATAAATCAACATGGCGCCGACTTGATATTTTGATGTTTCCTGTGGACGGAGAAAATCCCCGGAATTACAATAACCATGGTTTCCTTAATCAAAAACCAGATTTTAAAACATTTATCAAAGTAAGTATTATCTGCCAATGACCCAATCCCTTATTCTTAACCATAGGCATAAGATATATTGTATTTCATTTGGAGGCTCAGTCAGGTGGACGGTGGAGGCTGATGTGTTGGATCACTGTCAAGGAGATTGACGCCGTAGCCGAGCCCAGTGCTTAGTGGATGCAGTGGTTGTTATTGCCCCGGTACAACTGTCACTGCCGTTTTGGATATTTTCCGATCTCAAGCCCGCTTAGCCAAGCATTGACTGCCCATTCTGAAATTGAATGTTTCCTCTATATACCTGTCAGTGTCAGCTGTGTCTGTGATGAAGCTGATACTGAATCAGCGAGTGGGCGTGTCCACTCCATTTGCAATCCATTGGTCGATTGGATCAATCAATCTCAGACTTTGACTTTAGTCTAGAGTTCGACTATTTATTCTATTACTATTACTATTGCCATCGTAATGTAGCAGAAGATTAGACATTTATAACCGATCCAGTAATCTTTTCCTATACCCCTGACAGTTGATAGTATGATACTCATAATAAGAATGCTACTACTTAGTTACCGGTACTAGTCTGACCCGACAGGGATGATCATAGGTAATGCCTACTACCGGTAAAGTAGTAATGGGAGCGTGTGTACAATATGCAGAACATGAATGACATTATGACATTCATGTGCACTTATGTGCACTACGCCTACGGTATGTATTAAATAGACTAGATTCTATGTAGTCTAAGTTACTTATTCTATATTTAAATATGATTTAGTAGAAATAACACACCTGAACATCTCCTCTGTTAATGGGCATGACTCTTTTTTTTTATACATGTTTTTTTTGGTCTGGGTTACAAGTAAGGCCACTCAAAAAAATAATCTGGTTTCTCATCACCAAGCACTGAAAGATATGAGGAGGGCGTTTGTTATTTTTTAATTTTTTTACTGAGGGGCCAAAATGTATAGGAAAATGTAGACTTTCCGCGAACAAATTTCACATTTAAGTATTTAAGCGTTTATTAATTTACAGAAGTTGGAAAATGTAAGATATTCCTAGGCCACTGCATTACTGACAGTATAAGCTTTAATTTGATACCAAATATGACAATATTTCTCTATACTTAACACATTTTTTCATTAAAAATATACAAAATTTAAAAAAAAGTTTTCCCCAAATCATGATTTTCATGATGCGCGCGGTGATGAGAAACCACCTTTTTTTTGAGTGGCCTAATAAATATAATACTTTGTTCAGCCACGAAGCAACCTAGGGGTAGAGTGAGGTGACTTAAGCCCCGGCCACACCTACTTAATTTGGCCCGACCCGACTTGATCCAACCCAACCCGACCCAACAGTCGGAAGAGTTTGGCATGGACAACTCTATCAGACCGGCCAGGTAAAGCCCCGGCCACACTTGGCTGTTTTGGGCCGATCCGACCCGACCAGACCCGACAATCGGATGTATTTTACCTGGCCGGTCTGATAGAGTTGTGCTTACCAAACTCTTACGACTGTTGGGTCGGGTTTGGTCGGATCACGTCAGGTCGGACGAAATCACGTAGGTGTGGCCGGGGCTTAAATTAGGTCCGATTGTCGGGTCTGGTCTGGTCGGATCTGCTCAAAAAGGCCTAGTGTGGCCGGGGCTTTAGTACATATAACATGTACCGTAAAACCTCGCGTATAAGCCGCGGCTTGTACGCGAATCAGACTCAGCTTTCTTTTGATACCAAACATGCCTATAGAGGGTGCGGTTTATACGACCCAGAGTTTTTATAAGTATACTACAGTACCAAATTAACAATTTTCAGATGGCCTCTGCGGCTTATAGGATCGCACCAAACTCGGGGTGCGGCTTATACGCGAGTTAGGCTTATACGCAAGGTTTTACGGTAGTGTGATGAGTGTGGACCGATAACACATATAATAACACTTATACTAACATAAACAGTACACAACAACATGGGCTTGGTGCAGACCAATCACCATCTTCCCCTCAAGAAAGTAACTACGGACGGAGGCTTTACAATAGCCGTTCTTTAATAGTGGATTTTTGCTCCAGTGTGTGAACATTTTTCAACAAACAAACATTTTAAACAGCACAAAATTGTCAGCCTTGGCCAGCGTCTATCTTACCAGTTAGATAGCCCGGGAGCAGGCTGGCATCCTACTCCAATGCCGGTAGTGGCAATACACATCTTTCAAATACCTCTGTCAAATATAGGTGTTAATTAAACAGTAGCCCCCAGCCATTTAATTACCTCTTTGATCAAGATAAGAATCTGTCTAGTTTGATGTGTATTGTCAGACCGAGACACTCAAATTTGTGCCATTTGGGGATGTATTAGAACTATTACTTCAGACTGAGTGGTGACAGTTGTGTGAGCTTGTAGCCTTATTTGCTTCATGACTCCACCTATGGCTGCCTTCTCCCATGCTGTGGTAGACTTACACTAGTTGCAGCATACCAAAGGCCTGTCCCTCTTACCCTCTCACACCATGTTTATATGGTGAGGTTAAAGAACCCTTAGCCTTGCTTCGTTAGATGTGTAGGAGCAGGATTTCGGTCTTCAGGGAGTGGTCAATTTTTAACCATGGCGCAGGTGGGGGGTTGCGGGGTCGGTGGATTTTCGCGCAAGCAGGTCAACATTCTTTTTGGTCCCCTCCCCCCTTGGGAGGGGCATAGATATAGAGAGTTCTGTGGGAGGGGCCGACAGGCAAGTGGAAATTGAGCACGGCCGACCCCTTTGATCTATAGTAAATGTAATGCATGGGCTTTTTGGCTAAAAAGGTGTTTTTTTGTTTCCCCCCTTCAAGGGGTCCACATTTTTTTGATCACTCCCCCCCCCCCCCCACCTGTTGTTAAAAGATGACCACTCCCTTAGCTCATCTCCTAGATTTGATCATCCTGGATACAATGCTCCAAAAACTTAACCGAATAGCAGTCTGGGATGCAAAATGCAACTTGTCCTCCTGACGTTAAAATAATCAATCAATCAATCCTCCAAGATAGGCCTTCGGCTTACCTTTAATAACGGCTTTATTGACTCAGGGTCTCCCCTGAGTCAAGTGTGACGATTCTGGACACCTCTTTTCCCTGAAAAATGAATATTGCTCCCATTTGCTCAATATTTCACTCTTTGCATCTTGCATGGTCTCAATAAATCACTTTCCACAATATCTATCTAATGGTGTGTTTGTTTTTCACAAATTCCTACTATAACCCCCTAAAAAAACGAAAAATAATATTAGGCTGTAATTGGTGGTAATTTGCTTCAGCATAGAGCTCTATGGGAGCGCGAAGACAACCGACAACCCCAAATTTGGATATTGCGTGACAACCAATGCTATCTCTATGAGAGGGGTAGGTGAGACGCTTTTTTTCAGACATCTGACAAACACTTAAGTACTAGAGGTAATTTACAGGGGAGGTAACTTGCTATTATTTGTGTAACAGTGATAACCCTGATTCACTTTGCACTGACAATGCACATATCGCAACAAAGACTATATGGAAATGTGAGTACCCCCCTCCCCCTCTCTCTACCAGGGTAATTGTTTACAATATGGACATGGGAGAAAGCTTTTTATTCAGTGTGTGTCGTACATAGATGTGAGAGGAGCAAAGACATAGATAGCCAAGATCGGGGGACATGAAAATTTGAATTTGGGCTCAAGTACCCCCCCAAAAAAAGTCAATGTACAAATTTTTTCCGAGTACCGTATTCGACGTAATAAGCGCCCTCCCCCTAATAAGCACCCCCCCCCTTTTTCAGATTTTTTCCAGATTTTTTTAATGTGATCCTCCGATTTTGGTACTGATTTTCACACCTGTGTGTAATATAGAGCACTTCACACCTGTGCAGGTGTTAAGGCCAAGTCATATGTGAAATCATAGGGGTGTGTAGAAGCCTTGTAGAGGCCACTGAGGTCTGCATATCACAGCCATGGGGGGCGCTTATTAGAACGAATATTTGAGGCCGATTTTTCCACTTAAAATAATTTTTTAAGCACCCAGGGCGCTTATTACGTCGAATACGGTATACCCTTTTTTTGTGCGACTTGCCTCACTCGGTGTGACTTTCTTAGGGCACCTTCGTCATGCGACCTATAGGTTGTCTGGTGCAGGCCTATAGGTAGTGGTCAGTTCCTGATATGCTATACTTGTGACGCACAATTTGGGTATGCTATCCGAAACAGTCCAGCCAGGATATAATAGGGGGAGCCAGTCAGGATGATATGGATAGTGGAATAGGGTAAACCAAAGGTGCTGAATCCATTTCTGTTCTGTGTAGAATGATATTTAGGTCGGAAAAAGGTCAAAATCAAGGTCAAAGGTCACATCTTTAAGAATCCCAATAATACAAGAGTGCACCCTTTCTCTTTCTTACTATGACCAGCAGCTCCGCTGCCGGCGATAGTAGCGCGGGAAAATCGTGGACACAGCGTTCGTCTGCCCTACTATACTGCATGGCGGGAATGCCTTAGCATATCGCAAATAGGGTCGGAGTGGCGTGAAACATCATTCTCCTAGCAGATGTTAGGTCTGTTGTTTGGAGAGTGGGATGGAGAGTGAGCAGACGAATTGCATTTTTGGGTAAGCTCCCAATTTCCCTGTTGTTGTTTAATAAATGATACATTTCCCTTCACACCTCTACCTGACCCTGAGTCTAGTGTGATCTCAATCACACGTTGAATCTTTTGTGAAGAACTTTGACATGAGAAGGTCACATTTGCATTACCGGTAGTCATTGGGACGGTAAACAAACAAACTGTGTCCATCCATATGTTTTCATAGAGGAAAATGACCCCTACTGAACTGACTTATGAATCCTCATTAACCCCTGATGTGCGACCTATATTATCAAGTATGTTATTTACCTACATAGCCAAGCTGTGTACGCTATACTAATGTAATATGCATCTACCAGACTCAATTTCACGTGAGCAATGTAAAACTACAAATTTACAGGATTCAAAATGAGTGCGAACTTTTTAAATAGTTAAAGTAAGCTCTGTGGGTCAATGACCCAAAATTGGCCATCAGAAAATGGCCTAAAAGTACGATTTTTGAAGTTTTACCGTCATACATTTTGCATTTATAATTGGAAATTAAGAACAAAATAGGGATGTGCGCTTATTGGAGTTACATGTTCTCTCATTACATTGGCATTCATGTAGAAAAAGGGGTACTATAAAGTCTCGTGTAAAATCCGTGGTTTCTCCGAGAATAAAACCCAGCTTCAATGTAATGCCAAATATGCATATGTGGTAACCATCGGTATAGTTTCCAATCTCTGCCACTACTTAACCCAAGCAGAGCTATGGTTCTTGCATTTCAATGATAGTAAAAGGTGGGCATTACTCATGACAAGCATGGGCCAATAACATACAGTATTGCTAGCCGAGAAAAATGTGTTGGCCTCTTGCTTCGATAAGACTTAGTCTTTGTACTTCCGAGTCTTCCCTGCTAAATACTTGTAAAGCGTCTCGTCAAAATAATTTACGTAATTTTGTACGGTGCACATTTGCTTACACGTGCAAGATCATGCAAGTGCTCTACTTGTTTTGGTTTTTTTTCTTTGTTTTTTTTTTCTGGTATGGTGGGAGGTTTGTGTGGGAGGGGGGGGGCAGAACGTAACACTGTCAGCTCTTAGCCTCTTTTCAACAACAGGTTAACCATAAATGGTGGATGCATTTGAGGGGTTCTACGTATATTGGCGCACCCTGGGTATATTTACTGGAGCATTGAATACACGGTACTCTATGAGAGTCAAATCGTCCTGATCTCCTCATGTACAGGTATCCGCGATCAGAGCATGAGACTTTAGAGACGGCTACACAGTAAGAGCCTTCCCCTGGAGACAGGGCCTCCTAGTGCCTAGTAGTGGAGGTTACCTCGTCCCGTGCTCTACAGCCTAATGTACAGCAGCCAGCGGAGCATGTATTCCCGTCACGAGCTCATTAACTACAATAACCCCCCTCCCACCCCATGCAGTTATTTTGACGAGGAGATCAATAGAGATTGCCGAGTTTCCCACCTGAACCTAACATACATTTGTTAAAAACCACAGCTGACTAGCTACAAATAAGATATAATAAATTGAATAAATGTCTCGCTACCTTGGCACAGCCTCGCGAATAGAATATATTAAGAGAGATACAATTCAGTAGCCGTGACATTACGTGTGGATTTGTTAATGCTCTGTGGGTTCGTCTCCAATATTAACCTACTATAATATCGTAGACATGCACTGTTGCTACACGTATATACCATCCATAGTAATAGTACGGCGGAGTAGACACAAAGAGCCTGTGGTAGGCACCCAAGCTTCCGTTAAATTGTCCTATTTGGCCTTAGAATATCTGCCCGGACAATAGTTTGTACATGTACAAGACTGTGCCCTAGCCTCAACATATTCCTGCTTAGAAAATAACGTTTAATATTTTGATGTGACTTTTTGCTAAAATTCCTCAATGAAAGTGTCGTATGGCATAATGCTAATAAAACAGTAAAGATGGAGGTCTTTTAAGCTTGCTGGTATTATGATTTTGGAATAGGATTTAGCCATTTCTATACCAAATTATATGGCCTGCTAAACAGAAAAGAAAAATAATTTTAAAGAACCCAGGTATGTCCCAGGTATGTGACGAGTGTTACTACTGTTAGAATCCCATCCTCCATTTGATATTACAAGCGATGCCAACAGAACAATAACACATCTATTGTTTTTCTGTACACACATAAAACGCACTGGTTTCTCTTGTCAGGTTCACCAAGAACTTGTCTCCAGACAAGATCCACCTGAGCACGTTGAAGGGGGAGGGCGAGATGAGTAACCTGGAGCTGGATGAGGTGGTGCTTATGGAGCTGCTCGACCTCCCCACCTGGCTGCGGCTCAGTCGCGCCACCTGTAATAAAGTAGCCATCAAGGTGAGTACCTGACACGTCCTGGGGCCAGCACCTTGTGTTTCAGACCACCCATTCTGCACAGCCAAAGGAGCCCCACCTTATTTACGGTTTTAATATATTCACATTCAAACTGAAAACTTGTGTCGGTAGGAAACAGAACCTAAATCTTTTAAAACATTTTAAAATCGGACGTGTTTTCAATAAATCTTCTGGCCATACTACACGAATCTCGCCTCTTATGGAACTCCGATTTAAAAAATCGATTATGACTGTAGTGGCAGCAGTATAAATGACTCCTCTTTTCATAGATTGGGTCACCACACGAACGAAAACCTTTACCTTGTGGAGTTTGGATTGCCTAGAATAGTCCCGCTGGTCCGGACGTTAGACCATCCAAATAAACCAAATCGCTTTCTGTATTTCAATCAATGTTGTTTTTCACATTACTTTTTAAAAATGTGGAAGGGGGTCAGTGTGTCAATATAGGATATCATCTCGTGCGCGCATCAGCGATACAATGGTAGATATTAGATAAGTGTCAATCCTATCCATAAATTACGTCAATGGACAATCAAAAGTGGTAGGAGTTAAAGTGGAAAATCAGCATAACCTAGCATTCTCATATCCTTTTCCAGTACAAGAGTTGCTGTTAATATCCCCTCAATTGAAACATTATATAAAACGCCATCTGTGGTGTACGTAAATACATTCCATAAGGATATGTAATACCTCAGCCTTAGGATGAAAATTAATGAAATAACGAACAATAAAAAATGAGAATACATCAGCACATTATTTAAATGAAGTCCATGAAATATTCGAATGTCTTACACTACATCATAGGAGTGTACCGTTTTTTCTAACTTTACACATTGAACCAACAAAATGTCAGTAGTTGGGATACAAAGCATGAGTTAGAATGTTACATGTGTCAGTAAATCTACCAAGAAGCTCATGTCATATCAATATGTCTGATCTTTCAAGTACTTGTAGTATTTGTCGACCAGTATAGTGTATGTTAGATACCGCAGTGATAATATTGATAGAAACAAACAATGGCTTAAAAAGGACAGTGTCAGGATTATCTCTGCCGTTGCCCCATTTCTTCTCGGCGCTGTAAAAGTCTGGGAAGACGCCAGTACCAGAAGACGTATGTGCCCCCTCCCCACCCCCACGGCTTGTGGGACCCTCATTGGTTCTTAGGGGTCCTCACCATACATGTGGGACCCTAACCCAGAACATGGGTCCAATTCTCCCATAAAGAGCACCCTGGAGATAAAAAATAGAAATAAAGTAAACCTAATAAAATTGTCAAAAAGAGTTAGTCTTCTGGTTTTGTCTCATCACTGTATGTAGTGCCCGCTCCTCCCCCATCTCACCACACTGACCCATGGCAGGTAAACAAAGTATGCTGGAAGACTTGTCAGGTGTGTATGAAAGTGTTCCACTCATTGACAGGACCGATATGACCACGGGTATAGTTAGTCCTGTAAAGCTTAAATCAGTATGCAATACACTCGTACACAGGTACTAGTGATCAGCAATGGTAGAGGTATTTAGCCATCACAACCCCACTCTTGCCTGTTGATCCGAAGGAGTTATCCTATGTGTGCGTTAATACAACTCAGCTCTTCGCTACAAGTGATTTTATATGGCACTAAATGCGCTACTTGTCATGTTGTGTTTCATGAGGGTCACACAGATACCTAATGCCTCTGTTATATGATAATATGATTTGCATTGACAATGTCACGCCATGCAATCGTAATGCATAATGTATAACATCTACTATGTCTGTAACATAACCCTTAGATTAAACGGAAAATTGAAAAGCCTTTTCTCTCATTTTCTAGCCCCACTGTTATGTATTAGATAGACGACACCTGGACACGGTTCTTCCATATACCCACTGCCCGAGACGAGGTGTTATACACCGAGTCCCTGACCAATGGGCAGTGGGTATGTGGAAGGACCCTGGCCAGGTGTTGTCTATCTGACTTAACCCTCGGGTATCAGGGTTCTCCGCAGGATGAAAAAGCACACTGTATATTTCGCGTAAATTTGATTAGTACCGAGTGTCGGAAGCCCGACAAGCCATATTTTTGCCTCTACTTATCTCTCACAAAGAAAATTTTGAAAAAATCAATATCAATTGGTGCATTCTAAAGCACTTTGGGAGGAAAGTTAGAAAAAAATGCTAAAAAAGGAATAACTTCTGTTCTAATTGGAGTATTTGCAAAATTCAAAAAGATATTGAAAGCTAGAAGCACACAGGCGGCGATTTTAAGGGTATTTCACACAGGCGGCAGTGAAAAGCACACAGGCGGCCCGCCTGTTTAATCCCTATGTGCGGAGAACCCTGGGTATGCAATACATGTATAATCAAGGTGTGAACTCCTTTGTCTAAGGCTTCCCCCGTGGGTTAAGTGGTTATATATTTAAAACATAAGATACCGGGTAATAGCGGTAAGATAAAGATGAAATAAATAGAGACTAATATGTGTCAAATCGTGCATAAACACGACATACGCCATGATCCACTGTATTTGCATGTCAAATTAAAATAGTTTTCATGTTGATTGCAACCGTCTATAATTGTAGTACTTGTAGCAGTGGTCTGTTTCATGACCATTTCACATGACATTACGTGATTAGCAATTAACAAAGTAGGAGGTGCAATTTTATTTGGCACGAGATAAGCTTTGATATCATCAATGGTTGATAATGCAATGGCACAATTAACCTTGCAATTAGAGTTTTATGACGCTCGATATGAGTATTGAGCATCTTTTGATTTAATTTTATAGAAGGGACCTTGCCTTCATTTAAATCTTTGATCTATACATGTCCATTATATATTCGACTGTAAACGTGACAGTGACATACGGCCATCAGCGATACGATACTTGTAATCTTCACTGTGACAAGAGGTACTGGAAATGCTATTGTGAGAAAGATATACGACCAAACTATATGAAAAAAGAAAGACAGTCATGTATACATATTTGAAATAAAAAGTTTGTATTTCTAGTATCCGGTATTTGAAAATGAAGGGTAAAAGTATTAAAATTGAAAATAAATGTTAGTGTGACGCATTTGAACCACCCAAAAAAAAAAAAAGGAAGAGAAAGGGGCGGGGGTTGGGGGGCTAACCATACAGAAAGTGCCAGTCTCCACTCCATACCTGAGTGCCCTGTGTGGGTAGGCTGACCAGTATGTCTCAGAATAAGCCGCTACTTGACCCGAGACCCACGGTACACGGCGGCGATCAGCGCTAATCTAGCTGGCCGAGTGGCCCCCACTTACACTGCAGCTCTACCAGGCACACAGATAACACACGCGGCTGATAACGGCATCACTGACTCATGATGCTCGCTGAACGGTCGGGGCCAGGAGTCAATCTACTCCACAATGTATGTGTGTAGCTGTAAAGGTAGAGTCTCGGTGTGACAATAGAACCACCAGTTTAGATATCACACGGACCGGGACATGCTGCTTATATACATGTATCTGATATATAGACAGAGGTCCACGATCATTTGTCTGAACGACAGGTTTCTCCACGCGTGGACCCGTGGTACCGTATCATACGAGGCAGAGCAGAGTGTGATGCGACCCAGGGTCCCACGCATGGAGAAACTAAGAGTTCAGACTGATTTGAGTGGATCTCTGTATTTATTTCATGGGGTTGTTAATGAATTATATAAAATAACGACATTCATAGATTGGTTTCATAGCTATTGAAATGGCATCATCATGGAGAAACAACCGATGATAATAATGATAAATAATAATCAATATAAGTCACTATTTACGCAAAGAAACAAGGATATTTATATCAATTGTGAGCAGCCACACTGCGGGGGGGGGGGGGGAGGGGAGGGGCCAAGCAGAATCGATCCCCCCCCCCCGCACGGAGCATCCTGTCTGTTTGGCTATTTACACATGAACTACTAGTAAGTGTTGTACATGATGTGCCTGGACACCTGCGGACCCCGTGCTCCCCTTACACACGCGGCACTCTTATAGCTACCGGGTAAAGTGGGACACACCATGCTGGTTCAGCGTGAGTCAGCACATACAAATCACGTCAGCAAATACACAATAGTCACCCATATAGGCCTTCACAGAAATATCACCACAAACCTTCTCATTGTTATCTTTATAATATGTTCAACATGAACATTGACGTGTATGTACGGTATGTAGTCCAGACCAGTATTTATGTGGAACCACAGAGGTAGAGAGCCGTGGTTAGCTCTATCGTATAAAAGCAGACTTTTGAGAAATATACAAAAAGTATGACATACTGAGAAATATCTTCACCTTGTTCATTTGCTTGTATTGACGTGTCCCGGACGGACCACACGTCAAGCATTGAATCTAGCAGGCGGGCGGCCTCAGAGTGGGTGTTGGGGATGTTATGACCCACTAACGTGCCAACTTACATACAGCTGTTCTGGTGTGTCGATATGTTTTCTCAACTCCATTCATGTCCATAAATTATTTTGGTGGATACCTAAATCGTAGGTAGGAAACTGCCCTAAATACCGTAGTGAAACGACCCGGAAAACGACACAAGGTGAAGAAAGATTAAATGAACTATTAAAAGGGAAACACAGATCAGCAGTCAAATAAAGTTGATGTAAGACCATCACCATGTGTGATCTGTGGATGTAGATGTAATGTGCAGCTGGGCTGAGCTATGTGCCAATGGACAATAATCCCAACATAAACAGCTTGCCACTGTCTGCCCCCCCCCTCCTCCATCACACCCAGCCGCTCCAGCCATCTATACATGGTATATTGACCAATACCTCACCTCAGTCTCCCAGCACAGCATCCTTAGAAGAGCTAGGTTCTGTTTGGAGAGCAGCATGGTCGACCATTATTAGTATAGTCACAGAAAGAGGGGTGTGGTAGAAGTATGATCCATAATGATATACATCATTGTTGTCTGTGTATTGATACACATGTAGTACCGATGTATTCTAACCCAAAGTGGGCCATCATTTTGAAAACGATACCTGTTAAGATATACCGATAATACAGTTCTTTGTCTTCTCATCCGGCTTATAAGGCCGTTTTATTCTGATAACTTGGATTACGGATCCGCCGATGGAAGTTTTGACATATGGCTGACTAGCAAACACCCAGGATTAGGCTCTCTAAATTGGGAATATTTCTCAATATACCTCAATTTTATAGCCAAACAAAGACTTTTGCATGCTTTTTTTTTTTTTACTCCGCCCCCTGGAAAATTTCAGTACCCAGCTCCCCCTGAAGGGCAGCTTTTTTTTCTTTTTTTTCCCCTCCCGCCCCAAAAATATTTGCTCTGAGCGCCCGTAACCCAAGTTATCAATAAAAGATGGCCTAATCAATGTTTCCCCTTCTCGTTCGTAAAGATTAAGATTCAAAATATATTCGCCCCAAATATGTACTGGATATACTCCTGGGGGTCGAGAGGCAATATCATTGATATAAGCCAAGGCCGAAGGCCGAGGCTTATATCAATGATATTGACTCGAGACACCAGGAGTATATCCGACATACAGCCCGCTTTCATAGATTGATTATGTAAAATAGCCTGATTACAGCTATTTTTCCACACATGTGGCCTAGGAGGATATCCTGTATAACCCTCCTAGGAGGTTATATGATCATCAAACATATCCTCTGTGTTTTCTCATAGAAATACAATGGTCAGAGCACATGCTTGAAGAGTGTAGCCTCATTCTGATACAACATAGCCATATATAAACTAACCATGAACCAACACTCCCAGCCGGTCATAGTGGTGGAGCTCCTTCAGTACATAGCACTTCTGGTTTAGACTTGCACACCTTGGGTTCGAATCCCATGTAGTGCGCAATTTTTGAATTGCCTGATACACTTTTTTTTTAAATTCTTTGGCTATTCTGATATTTCAAGGGGGAAAAAAGAAGAAAAAAAAGAAAACGGGGGTGCGGGGGCGGAGCCCCCGAATTATACAATAGCAGCACTCTCAACTTTGTCTCATGGGACAATACCTCACCAACATAGGCCCTAGTTAGCTAGTTTGCTATTCTGATATTTCAAGGGGAAAAAAGAAAAGAAAGAAAGAAAACGGGGGTGCGGGGGCAGAGCCCCCGATTTATACAACAGCAGTACCAACTAAACAGCACTCTTTACATTAGGGACCTTTAGCAACCACGTAAAAGCTCATTAAACGCAGACGTATCCTATCCTTTCAGCACTGCTACGTCTGCGTTTTATAAGCTTTTACGTGGTTTGCTAAAGGTCCCTAATGACTAATGGGACAATCCCTCACAAACATAGGCCCATCCCTCACAAACATAGGCCCTAGTTAACAGGCTCCAACACATGTGGCTGGGTGCTCCTGCTGCTAGCATACAGGGCATTTCTTGTTGGGATTGGGACCAATTGGGTTCAAACCCCTCAAAGTTTTTCAAATAATATTTCTTATTGAGCTAAAAAGGCTGAAACACTACATATACTATTGGCTGTTTAGTATCATTGCATGAGTCCTCGTGGAGCAGTCAGTTAGCTGTTGGGCTCAATGCTCTGAGGTTGTGGGTACGGATCCTGCTAGATACCTGGGCTCTCAAAGAGAAAAAGAGCTCTTAAATATAACCACCTCCTAGGGGTGTATGATCCATATAATCGTCATGCAGCGATTTGAGAATTATTCCAAGCTTGAACATACTTATAAAACACTACATGTCGCTGATAATATATATAATTATATGTTCTTTAAAGTTTCAAACACATAAAACAGAAGAGTACACACACCACATTACTGTCACACAGTTAGTCTAAAATGCAGCTTCATAAACCATGTATTGTCCCAATAACCTAACATTTGTCTTTGTAGTTTAGTACAGATCCAGCCTCGTATTACGCCCGCCCTCCGCCCCCTAGACCCTGCATCTTCCTGGTGGCATAATTCACCATTGGGTTGGCTGTAGGATCTCTGTGAACAGAGTTGTCCAAAAGCGGCAGAAGCAGAGGTCACAGAAGCATTGTGTGCTCAGATCGTCCCGTTTACAGTGTAGGTCCAAGTAAACACCCTTATTGGTACAATCGTACTAGTGCAGTAGCACCTATGTCAATATGGAGATCTGGTTCTTACACAAAGCCTATAGGGACGAATTCACAGTGGCTTAATAGTTAGAGCACTGACGAAAACATGGCAATTGTTCCATTGGATGGAGCATAACGTTCAGATATAATATGGGGTAATTGTAATGTGCCTCTACATGGGTACCCACAATTTTGACCGTGTCGCCGTGTCAGATTTAAGCAAAAGGGCCGTGTCACTGTGTCAAATTTTAGCTATATAAGAACTTAGAGAAAAATCCCTGTGGGTCGATTTTTACCCCCAACTTTCCTGTGTCTGTCTATTTTTAAAAGGGCCTAAAACGGCCGTGTCGCCGTGTCGCCCGTGTCGATTTTTACCCATGTAGAGGCACTGTAATGGCTGCCGATATGTCTTTTATCCTCTGTAGAGGAACAGAGGACACGGATTAGTCCAAGAGCCATGAGCCGAGAAAATCAGATTTGTTCACAAAGGACGTCATAGATGGGTTCTTTATATCCCCAACCCTGTTTTCACCATTATTGGACATTTCCTTGTACTAGTATGCTAAATGTGTAGGCTCGGTACTAATTCGTAACTAAATCCAGCACAACCCCCTAGCTGTTGGGGTTATTTGTGGACGTGTTATCTGTTCACTGGATCTCCCAATATTACCCAAAGTCATAGTGATGGACACGAAAACATGTAAATCTTCTCATTTTGTAAAATGACATCGCGGTAGGACCCATGCAGGCAGAACTAGAACTAGGTCACCAGTGGTACACGTGGAAGGTTGCCTGCTAATTCGACGACTTTGAGGCCTTTGACCTTTTAAAGTTTAGTGACTCAAATCAGGATCCAGTCATCTCAACACTCAAAATATCACAAGTTGATTTTTTCCTCTCATATTCTTGTTTGTATTTTTTCATTTTTCTGTTTGCCATTCCTAATGGATATACAGGAATATCGGATCATTCAGGCTTTTCGATGCCAATTTAATGATAAAAACTCCGCAATATGAAAAATATACTCTCTATTTCAAATTTAGTATTTTTGTATTTTTAGCTTGTATGCCCCTCTCTATCACCATGTGTTAGGCTGCTTGCATTATTAACAGAGGGGTCCTGTGCCAGAGTACTGTGTAAAATCTATTATTTATGATATATTCCAGTCTAATGTAGTACTCATAAAGCTGACTGGTGATGTGACTCCCGGACCTGCTAAACGACCTCGGTACACTCCATGTGGTCATGCAGATTTACGTGTTATACACGGTATAATGTATTGAAGTAACTCTTCTTGACTGAAGAAATTACCCATGGGGCCATGTCAGAGGAAAAAGTGTACGAATGTATCTCCCCCCCCCCCCCCCCCATATGAAAGCTTGCCTAGCAAAATAAACTTTGTGTTTCAGGTAACCTGCTGTAAGAAAATACGTAGGATAGGTTGATTTTTTTCACAAAGCTTAGAATCTACATGTCTAGACATACTTTGGATCCAAAATTGTATATATGATAAATTGAGAGACGAATATGCTTACCATATTGCCTTGGTGAAATATATGTACAACTCCATGAGAAAGTTGTACATTTTTAGGACAAACTAACTTAAAATCGTAAAAATCATCTTTTATTTGTAAAGTTGTCACAAATAAAAATTAGGGTCGGCCCTTTTTAGCTAGGTAGGGTCGGGTTTACCTAAAACAATCAATTTTATTTTGCTACGTATTTTGTAAGACACTACAAAATGTATAAGGAAATACACAATATTCCTAATCCTAACGCCTATTGCACACAAATGGTTCTGGTATAGAAAACGGTTCGGGGCGGGGGGCAAATTTGAACTCAAATGAAGCCAAACACTACTGTTCTCTACTTACAAATCCATTTCACACATTTTTTAAAGCTGCTCTTCATCCCCCCCCCCCCCCTTTATCGCATACTTATGGCTTATGGGCTTGAATTTCGATTTTTCGTGGTCCCTGGTCTATTCTCAAAGCAGTCTTGGCTTTCCAAAACAGGTTTAAGCTTGAGAATGGAGGCATTAGGGAGTTTAAGATCACGACGTGTACGGCAACGCGTACGTGTAGCGTCACAGGTCACATGGGGGGTATTCCCATCTAGAAGTATGCAACTTGTAGGCCTGACGTTTTGGATGTGTAGCAGGCTGTCTACACGTACGTGAAGGGGGTATGGATATGTCAAAGTAATACATGCATATATGAATAAACCAAAGCTGTACAATGCATTGGGAGGTATATGAGTAGCCTGTTGTACATATGGATTGGTCTAGGGTGAGTGAATACCTGTGTAATTAACACCTTATTGAGGCCCTTTCCCCTCCTCTACTGGGACCATATTAGGCACTAGCGTGATACTGGTGCTGCCACCAGGTGTTGCTCTGGTACGAATTGTGTCCCCCTTGTCACCAGCAACCAGCTCAGCCAAATCTCATGTCCGAGATTAGGGTACAAACAGGGTGTGAGTGGGTTGTACCAGGGCATTCCTTATGTCACCTGTGCCTCATAGAGTAGTGGTTAGCATGGTGGATTCATGATGCAGAGGTTCTAAGCTCAAATCCCTGTCAAGTCATATCTTGGTGACCATGCCATGAATTTACATTCTTATATAGTTAAATCTCGTTATAAGGAGCACCTTTTGGCAAGGCAAATTTGCTCCTTATAACCAACCTTCCTTGTAACCGATTTTCATCTCCCCAGTCCTCTATGCAGCTGTGGGAGGTGGTTGGTGACTGGGAGGTGACAAATAGCATATTATATTCCTAATGTTATATATATAAGCATATTTAAGGAGCATCACGGGAATACTTGTGCCAATACATTTTATCATGAACATGAAATTAAAGGGATAGAGGTGGACAGGTGAGCTGGCGGGATGGGGAGGGTTAGAGGTGTGTGTGTGGGGGGGGGGGTCCTGTTGGAGGGGCATCGTGCACCCGGCCCTACTGCCTCTGTACCCGACCCGATGTGAGTGGACATCAAAGCCAGAAGTCCGCTGGCTCTATACCCGGCCCTACTGCCTCTGTACTCCACCCCAGGTGAGTGGACATCAAAGCCAAAAGTCCACTGGTCTATACCCGGCCCTACTGCCTCTATAGAAAAACACCAATTTCCTTGAAAAATCTCCTCCTTATAAACGATTTTTGGCTAGAAATGCTCGTTCTAAGAGGTTTTTTTTACTATAGAAAAGTATAGAAAAGATTGTGGCAAAGCAAATGTGCTCCTCATAACGGTCTGCTCCTTATAACCGTCCTCCTTATACAGTAAAATCTCGTTATAAGGAGCACCTTTTGGCAAGGCGAATTTGCTCCTTATAACCAACCTTCAATTCCTTATAACCGATTTTGCCTCCCTTGTCAGCTGTGGGAGATGTCCTTACACTAGGGAGATGCCCCTACACTAGGGAGATGTCCCTACACTAGGGAGATGCCCGCTATGGGAGATGTAGGGGTTCTGTACCCAGCCACCTCAACCCCCTAGCCAGCCGTGGGAGGTGTTGAGCGACTGTGGGAGGTGGTGGGCGCCTATGGGAGGTGCAAGTTTCTTCTTCGCTATAGACATGTATAGGAGAAAGTCAGGACATGACAAATATTCTCTTTAAAAGCAAGTGCTCCTTGTATTTATGCTCGTTGTAGCCAAGTTTTACTGTAATTATATTGGAAAAATACCTCATTCCTGGCTAAAAAGTGCTCCTTATAAACGATTTTCCATGATAATTGCTCCTTATATCAGTTTTTTTTTACTATAGGAAAGTATGGAGAAGAAATTGGCAGAGCAAATGTGCTCCTTATAACCGTCTGCTCCTTATATCCGTCCTCGTTATAACGAGATTCTACTGTAACAAGATTTCACTGTATATCAAATACATCTTGCTTTGATAGGTAGAAGTGAGTAACAACCTTGAAATGATATCAAAGAAATATCAATAGTCTTTGAACAAATTTTTTATTCCTATTTCTTCAAAGGAACTATATGTATAGAAATAAGAAAATGTATTGGTTGTTAATGGTATGATGACAAGATGTGGCCTAGGAGGGATTTGAGCTTAGGTCCTCTACATCATGAATCCACCATGCTAACCACTACTCTATGAGGGACAAGTGACATAAGTAATGCCCAGGTGCAACACACTCACAATACTCACATCCTGTTTGTACCCTAATCTCAGACCTGAGATTTGGCTGAGCTGGTTGCTGGAGGTTACACTGGTTACACTGGTACCAATCAACATGGCACTGTACACAGGACATCTTGCTAATGCGGAATACTTCAGGCTGGACTGGTCTGATACACAAGGATTGTCTTAACAGCTTAACTTGTTCGTGTACTGTAACCTGTACTTCTAGACCTTCCCGTTCTCGTTGCCGTACACGTTCATCAATCTTAAACTCTCTATTATTTGCTGATATATGAGGCAACATATATATCTGCCAAAATACATGTTTTAAGACGCATTGAAACTTGATTCCCTGCCTCTACCGTCCCCTCCCCAACAAGGCTGGTAGCCCTTTCAACCAGCTTTGATTTGCACCCACTCCCATATTTCTAAGAGTAGCGGTTCAGAGACTAGAATTTAACATATATTCTTATCCAATAAGAAGAGGGAAGAAACTTTGCTTCCTCCTCAGATTAATTTGTGATTTGGAGCGTTTAGAAGGGGAGAGAAGTAACTTTCTGCTCAACCAAAACCATGTTTCTTCGAGCAGATGACCTTGGTTTCCGGAACTGTGATTGTGAGAGTCGGGTGAATATTCACTGATTTATGAGGCCAAACGTGAACGTTAAGCACTTTTTTGTCCTGCGAAGTTTAGACATCCTTTTATGAGCTTTTAGTCATAGACCCATGAACCAGGAAATGTCTAGTTGAGTGGCAAGGCCAGGTTTTCCCATTGTGACTGCACATTGTTTGCTACAAGTGTTGTCAGACTACCCGTATGTATAGTGTAAGTGCGGCAGGAGAGGTTGCCGCTCAGATACAGGACGCTGATAAGGCCTCGCTGCAGGCTGCTATCAGCCGACGCCGGTGGGGGGGGGGGGGGAGTAGTGCATATCAGTCTTGGAATCTGGGATCAATCGATAACTGTACACCTCTAACATCCAAGTACTACTGGTAGTATATGTATTAGTCATTACCGGTACCTATGGGCTACTATGCTTCTGTAGGTTGTTTGCTTTACGCCCTACCGTAATTCATTTCAAGGGCAGTGATGGTGATTAAAATACAGTTATTGGCCGGCGACGGAGTCCCCGGCCATGGTTAAGGAGTTCACTTTTCCGTAAGGTTTCAACAGGAATTGCGCGTCCATAGGTTTAGCATTGGCTCGTTTGCTTTATGCACCCTACAGGCACAACCTCTATGGTCTCCCACCCTTCAGCATTGCACGCCGCCAGAGTGATCCTAACCCTGCGTCGTCTGCTCGTTCCCCTTACGCATTAGACCTTACCTGCAACCATTCTATATGTTTTTCACACGTCTCACCCAGAATGCACTGCTCATTCCGGTCTACTGAGCTTTCAATGGTACAATGTTTTCCTACATGCGCCCTCAATGGTTGGTGATCACACCTGAGCTGGGTGCCGTCCCTACCTCCACTACCAGCGAGTTTAGCAGTCCTACACGCGCCCTCAATGGTTGGTGATCACACCTGAGCTGGGCGCCGTCCCTACTCCACTACCAGCGAGTTTAGCAGTCCTACACGCGCCCTCAATGGTTGGTGATCACACCTGAGGCGGGCGCCGTCCCTACCTCCACTACCAGCGAGTTTAGCAGTCCTACACGCGCCCTCAATGGTTGGTGATCACACCTGAGCTGGGTGCCGTCCCTACTCTCTATAATGACTTCTCTACACTAGTGTGGGTTGTAGCATTGGGGCCCTTGATCGTTACCCTCACACATACTCACGTATATATGGGTCTAGTCCATTGTAACAGGTAAGGGGTGGAAGGTGGGCGTTACCAACATTTCCCTTCTCTTTAAGCCTGTGCGTATAGGTGCCTCAATGCGCAAATTGGGCATTTATTCACCTGGAAGAGTCCATTATTACACCAAAGGGGTGAAAGGTCTGCGCAGAGCTTTTCTACTAATGATGAGCGCCTTCTGGAGTGGACCATTGTTTGCATCATGACCTCTCCACACTAACCCTTTAAAGACGACATATTGCTTCATGTAATCAGTGGCGCAATCATGCATCATTAGTGCATTAATTATAATTATAGACCAATGTATGTAATCAAGAATCATTGATGGAAGCCGGCCACCACCCCTATGGGGTGGATTTCCTCGATCATATACCTTTAAATCCTAGTAATGAATCTTTGAAGGGTAGCATACTCATGGGGAAACACACGACGGAGGACTATTTTGCGACACCAGCTGTATGCCTTATTTGGACATATAAGTCAGGTCAGACCAGCCTATGTAGGTCAGCTCAAGTAGGTCAGGCCACGTATTCAGGCGAGGGATGGGTAGGAGGGATGCTACCCGCCAGAGGCCGAAGGCCTCTGGTCGAATCTATGACTGAGGTAACTGAATATAGAAAGTATGTCCCTAAAGGTTTACTAAGACAGTGGTTCTTTTACATCCCACACAATATAGAATAAGTGTGAGGTGGACAGGCCTTTGATGTGCTGTGGATACATCGGTTAATGAATTTTAATCTGATCATGTATAATTCTATCAAATATGTGATTTATCATATTTGACCTAATTAGCACCTCCACCTCAAATAAGAACCCTTCACATTAAAGGACCCCACCTCAAGTAAGCGTCACGGGTTTAACTGGCTTTTAGACTATAGATATGATACACGATTTCCAATAATATAGAGAAAATATATCACTTACTTACTCATGGTCGCTAAGTTAATCAAATATTTGGTAGTTCATAATTTTGATATTTGCCATGATGTCTAACAACTTCCGGATCAATGATGTTCAGTATACATCATACAATTGCCCATTGTTCTGCAGATGCCGGATATACTCATAGACACCCTGCATGTATGTCTGTATCCCATGTCTAGAGTAGTTTCACTGGCCGCCAATACTAAAAGATACTTGTGATGCACCCAGTAACAGAGGACCCATAGCTCCAATGTCACTTTGCTGTTAAACCCTTTCTGTAGACATGGCCTGCCACCTGGTGAATGAAATGAACTCTAATCCCCAAGTTCCATAGCCCTTCACCCGCATCTACCAACCGTTTATCTCCATCCACAAATACGAGGGTCATATGGTTTTAATCTAACACCGTTTTCCAATCGAAAAAAGATAGCAATCAACTGCGATGTGATGTGAATTCAGTTTAAAACAGGACCCATTCAGAGCTTGCTGTGGCGGATTCAACCATCAGCCACCACATGTATTCATGGGCCATGATATCTCCTGACTCGTCGACCGCCTGTAGCATTATACACTATATGTTGATCTATCTTAATATATGATAATAATGTCCAGGTCAGCCTCCTAGATCCATCCCTGCAAATACCAAAATAGTGAAGGATGGCGGGGGCTGTAGGGTGAAGGGGGCTGTAGGGTGGCAGGGGGCTGTAGGATGGCGGGGGCTGTAGGGTGGCGGGGGCTGTAGGGTGACAGAGGGCTGTAGGATGGCGGGGGCTGTAGGGTGGCGGGGGGCTATAGGATGGTGGGGGGCTGTAGGGTGGCGGGGGCTGTAGTGTGGCAGGGGGCTGTAGGGTGGCAGGGGGCTGTAGGGTGGCGGGGGGCTATAGGATGGTGGGGGGCTGTAGGGTGGCAGGGGGCTGTAGGGTGGCGGGGGCTGTAGGGTGGCAGAGGGCTGTGGGATGGTGGGGGGCTGTAGGGTGGCGGGGGGCTATAGGATGGTGGGGGGCTGTAGGGTGACAGAGGGCTGTAGGATGGCGGGGGCTGTAGGGTGGCAGGGGGCTGTAGGGTGACAGAGGGCTGTAGGATGGCGGGGGCTGTAGGGTGGCAGGGGGCTGTAGGGTGGCAGAGGGCTGTGGGATGGTGGGGGGCTGTAGGGTGGCGGGGGGCTATAGGATGGTGGGGGGCTGTAGGGTGGCGGGGGCTGTAGTGTGGCAGGGGGCTGTAGGGTGGCAGGGGGCTGTAGGGTGGCGGGGGGCTATAGGATGGTGGGGGGCTGTAGGGTGGCGGGGGCTGTAGGGTGACAGAGGGCTGTAGGGTGGCAGGACGTTATAGGATGGTGGGGGGCTGTAGGGTGGTAGGGGGCTGTAGGGTGGCACGGGGCTATAGGATGGTGGGGGGCTGTAGGGTGGCGGGGGCTGTAGGGTGACAGAGGGCTGTAGGGTGGCAGGACGTTATAGGATGGTGGGGGGCTGTAGGGTGGCAGGGGGCTGTAGGGTGGCGGGGGGCTGTAGGGTGGCAGGGGGCTGTAGGGTGACAGAGGGCTGTAGGATGGCGGGAGCTGTAGGGTGGCAGGGGGCTGTAGGATGGCGGGGGGCTGTAGGGTGGCAGGGGGCTGTAGGATGGCGGGGGCTGTAGGATGGCGGGGGGCTGTAGGGTGGCCGGGGGCTGTAGGGTGGCGGGGGGCTGTAGGGTGGCAGGGGGCTGTAGGGTGGCAGAGGGCTGTAGGGTGGCAGGGGGCTGTAGGATGGCGGGGGGCTGTAGGGTGGCGGGGGGCTGTAGGGTGGCAGGGGCTGTAGGATGACAGGGGGGCTGTAGGGTGGCAGGGGCTGTAGGGTGGCAGGGGCTGTAGGATGACAGGGGGGCTGTAGGGTGGCAGGGGGCTGTAGGGTGGCAGGGGGCTGTAGGATGACAGGGGGGCTGTAGGGTGGCAGGGGCTGTAGGGTGGCAGGGGCTGTAGGATGACAGGGGGGCTGTAGGATGGCAGGGGCTGCAGGGTGGCAGGGGCTGTAGGATGACAGGGGGGCTGTAGGATGGCGGGGGGCTGTAGGGTGGCAGGGGGCTGTAGGGTGGCAGGGGCTGTAGGATGACAGGGGGGCTGTAGGGTGGCAGGGGCTGTAGGGTGGCAGGGGGCTGTAGGGTGGCAGGGGCTGTAGGATGACAGGGGGGCTGTAGGATGGCGGGGGGCTGTAGGGTGGCAGGGGGCTGTAGGGTGGCAGGGGCTGTAGGATGACAGGGGGGCTGTAGGGTGGCAGGGGGCTGTAGGGTGGCAGGGGGCTGTAGGATGACAGGGGGGCTGTAGGGTGGCAGGGGCTGTAGGGTGGCAGGGGCTGTAGGATGACAGGGGGGCTGTAGGGTGGCAGGGGGCTGTAGGATGGCGGGGGGCTGTTGGGTGGCAGGGGGCTGTAGGGTGGCAGGACGTTATAGGGTGGCAGAGGGCTGTAGGGTGGCAGGAGGCTGTAGGGTGGCAGGGGGCTGTAGGGTGGCAGGGGGCTGTAGGGTGGCAGGGGGCTGTAGGGTGGCAGGGGGCTGTAGGGTGGCAGGGGGCTGTAGGATGGCGGGGGGCTGTAGGGTGGCAGGGGGCTGTAGGATGGCGGGGGGCTGTAGGGTGGCAGGGGGCTGTAGGATGGCGGGGGGCTGTTGGGTGGCAGGGGGCTGTAGGGTGGCAGGACGTTATAGGGTGGCAGAGGGCTGTAGGGTGGCAGGAGGCTGTAGGGTGGCAGGGGGCTGTAGGGTGGCAGGGGGCTGTAGGGTGGCAGGGGGCTGTAGGGTGGCAGGGGGCTGTAGGGTGGCAGGGGGCTGTAGGGTGGCAGGGGGCTGTAGGGTGGCAGGGGGCTGTAGGATGACAGGGGGGCTGTAGGGTGGCAGGGGCTGTAGGGTGGCAGGGGGCTGTAGGATGGCGGGGGGCTGTTGGGTGGCAGGGGGCTGTAGGGTGGCAGGACGTTATAGGGTGGCAGAGGGCTGTAGGGTGGCAGGAGGCTGTAGGGTGGCAGGGGGCTGTAGGGTGGCAGGGGGCTGTAGGGTGGCAGGGGGCTGTAGGGTGGCAGGGGGCTGTAGGGTGGCAGGGGGCTGTAGGATGGCGGGGGGCTGTAGGGTGGCAGGGGGCTGTAGGATGGCGGGGGGCTGTAGGGTGGCAGGGGGCTGTAGGATGGCGGGGGGCTGTTGGGTGGCAGGGGGCTGTAGGGTGGCAGGACGTTATAGGGTGGCAGAGGGCTGTAGGGTGGCAGGAGGCTGTAGGGTGGCAGGGGGCTGTAGGGTGGCAGGGGGCTGTAGGGTGGCAGGGGGCTGTAGGGTGGCAGGGGGCTGTAGGGTGGCAGGGGGCTGTAGGGTGGCAGGGGGCTGTAGGGTGGCAGGGGGCTGTAGGGTGGCAGGGGGCTGTAGGGTTGCAGGAGGCTGTAGGGTGGCAGAGGGCTGTGGGGTGGCACTTTTACACTAAACCTTGCGTAAAAGTGGCGACTTGTATGCAAATCAGAACGCCAGAGAATGCGTGACCCAACATTTCTGAACGTGAAACCATGTAATGTAGCTTTGGGTGATGTCATGTCCACTCCCTCTAACATGTCTATGACCTTAATATACTGACACTAGCAGGTAATCAATGAACTGCAGCCGCTGGTTGGTGGTACAGCCCTAATTAGATCACTGCCAATCAGGGACCACATCGACCCAGGCGAAATGAGAGTCATTACCATCTACACTGACTGTAGACCCACCCTCAGAGCTATATACCGCAGCAGGCTTACAGCTGTACTACATTATATTTGATATCCCATTACTATATTATGTAGAAATAAGCCATAGCTTTGGTTGACTGTGACTGAGGAATTCTAATGAGTTGACAAGGATTCTGTTGATAATGTTATTGCATAATGCCAACAAAATATGACCGTGTGATTTGTTAATACAAAATGTAATAGATATATAGTGTGCCTCATGCATGATCAGTTTAGATAGTCCAAACATCTTAACAGTGGTTGATTAAAGTGTAGCAAAACTCTCCATGATAAATATATAGGGAGGCATTGGCTGGTCCTTGACATTACCTCTACATTGTAGACCCAGTATCTGTGATAAGCTGTTCATCCAGCTACAGCCGACGCTGATGCATGCAGCACAGGAAATTATGCCGCCAATCCTTCTTGGCTCAGCCAGGTGTCCCATGTTGCAGTAATTGATCCTGGCAGTGCAGGGCTAGATAGCCTATATCCAGCCAGTGGCAGTACCTTACTGCGGCAATATGCTGCTTTCTTAATGAACATGGCCAATTGGCCAAATGATTTCCCAGAATCCTTAAAGAACCATAATGTGACCAGTATAGTGCACCATAATACAAGGAATTGGGCCACTTGGTTGTGTCAGGGTGTCACTTGGAGGTAACCTGAGAAGTTTACAATATGACAATCTTTACAAAGTGTGAGACCGTTGTGGTCTTTATGTGTGACCTATGGTGGGTGAGTGGATGGTGGGGAGGTGGACGTTCTGTTATACAACAACGTTTATGGCATATACTGTGCTGTATATGATATGGGCTGCACCAGTAATGTATAGGATGTAATGTGTATCTGAGGGATGGGAGACAACCTCACTGCAGTGTGCTACATCGTGAATACGAGTGTTCTAGATGTATGTGAGCAGGTGTCTGTTACACAATACTGTAAACTGACATAGCAGGTAGTTGACTCAGGGTAAACTGAGTAATACTAAACGATTGAACCATGTTTTAAGACATTTTTGTTACATGCGAGAAGTGCTCTCATTTAATGTCCATGGCCCATAGCCATTAAATAAGACCATGGAGAGACAGGCAAGATCGGGGGACAAATGTTTCCTTCGAAAAGAAATGTGAAATGTCTTTCCTTCACCCTGAAATTGGGCTGCGATCTTCAGGTACTGATTTCTCTCTTTTCCATAAACTCTTAAGTATTCTTAAATTGCTACCCTCTAAATGAAAGGCACATAGGGTTCAGTGTTAAAGCAAAGATAGAAATCACTACTTTTGCCAAAATCCCCCATATTTCTCTCTTCACACACAGAAATGCCATCTTGTACAGTGGAAATACCCTCAAACACACAATAAATAACCATCTAACACATTTAAATTAAATTTATATTAAAGTTACCAGAACAGAGCAAGACAAGAAAAATATTTTAGTTCCTCTTGCGACCGTCCTCCAAAGGGTGGCGCCACTGCATCCTGGTATTTCTGAACCCCTATCTCCTTATTAGGTTTACCCCTTCCCCTCACACCTAGAACAAAGGTGCTGATAAGAAATTCACCCATTATGCACTGCTCTGGAGTCTGGGGCCTAACCACAATGCATTGCTCTGAGCCAATATGGCGGCCTCCATAGCCTAATACGCTAGTCCCCTATAGTTCCTGTTCCAGCCGTGATGCACACGGTGTCGCCACTGGTATTTCTTGTACTGCGCTAGATCTTAACCCTCTCCCTGCCGCCTCACTATTGAAAAATTGTTCCCAACCACCGTGGGCATTGCAGATGAATATGTCCTACTAAAACCGTCACTACACTACAGATAGTGCCCTGGTACTGCATATATGCAGTATCGGTTTTTGGGTACTGAAATACAGAACAGGGACAGAAGGCGGTACACGCCCGCAGCCTGCAACTGTCGCCCACATCCACCTGCACACCCACACCCACCTGCTCTCCCACACCCACAGGTCTGCTCACCCACACCCAAATGCTGGCCTGATATGGAATAACATACATGTATGACACATGACTTGAGGGTACCTTTTAACAAGTGTAGCTGTTGGCTATCCTAAGATAGACATCTGCTATGAAAAACTCCAGATTCGAAAATAGGTTGTTCAGAAATTACACTTTATTCATTCTGACATACGGCTCGTAATCATACAGACGGATAGCAATAATCAAATAGGCTTCTGAACACCAGTGGTCATATGAACATACAGGAGGTATACGCTCACGGTCTAGTACATAGTTCCCGAGTTCCAATGCTCTCTTCCATCTTGGTTAACTCCTCTTGGGACAGACTCCCCCGTAGGGAGTTCTGTACCCGGAGTTGTACACCAGTGCGTCTATCTCCTCTAGTTCCCCCAGAGGGTAGAACAGAGAAAGACGCAGGGTGACCAAGGTGGAAGCAGCGACAGGACTAGGCCTAAAAGGTACAACAGAGTTCGGGGAAGCTCTGTTGTGGAGCAGCCAAGCTGGCCGAAGTGCGCAGCAAGACTGGGTCCTCGATTAGCAGAACTCCAGGTCTTATGTACTGGTCGTTATGTAATTCTCTCCATTACTCGTAAACACTTGAGTTCCCGAGGAACTCCGGGTAACCACGCGCCGGTGCATCCGAGCCGACACTGTACCCGAGATATGTCGGGTGACACGTGGCGGTCACGGCTCAATGCACATAACCAGGCCGCGCTCCACCATTCCTCAGGTGGGCTTATATAACCTTATACTCGGCAGTAGACAGGAGTGCGGCCTGGATACACGACAACACATATACCAAATATAACTCCAACTGGTTCCCTAGAAATAGTACAGCGGCGACCCACTACACTACCCCCCTTCAGACAATATCACAGCGTCTAAATAGCAGCACTAAGTGCAGTATTATTATACTACCTTAATACAAATGACAAATTTTATCTCCAAACAACCCAAAAAACAAATATATTGTCTCCAAACATATACATAGTGGAGGCAAGCGTAACTCTTTCTATTAGAACCACTAATATATTTCTTGGGTATCATAGATATGTATTCATCCTTTTTGATATTAACGTCAATCATATCAACCATCAGGATCCAGTTACACAATAATCGAGTATAATCCTTCAATAACAGTCATGATTTATGGGACTAAGAGGATAAACTCCACACAGCCAGTCAAGCCCTATAAAACAAACTTGACTATATATCATAAAAAAATATATAAAACCTTCAAGACACATTTATCGCATACTAACCATGTCTCATCGAAAACGATTTGTTACAACAGGTATCGTATACATACAGATCAAATATGAGCACTTCTCCTTAAAAGTTACCAAGTTTTAGTACAAGACATATTGGAAACAAAAAAGGTGGCAAGTGTCGACTTTATAGTAAACCTTGACCCAACCCGTCTATTTGAATAGACTCACTCGCTTTACGTGCCAGAGTAAGGTTTGAAAGATCAATATTTTTGGAATAAATGAACATATAGCGTAGATCCGGTAAATGCAGTTTTCAATCCAATCAAGGTCTCCAAAACCTTATGCACCATGGTCACATGGGTGTCTTCACACAATAATACAAGTGACATTCTCCATATAGGAATACCGTAAGCAATCAGATCTAGTGTTGGCGTTACATATTTCAACGATTCAGGGAGAATTAGTCTCCACAATTAGTTCAAAGATCAAAAAAACGCAGCAAGCTGAAAAATAGAATGACCCGGCTCCTCACTCGATACCTTCCTTCTGAAAGTAATCAACGGGAGCCTACAGATCTCCATAACAACTTACGCAATTTCCACTCTCAGTACCTGAATAAATTTTGCGTTTTTCAGGTTCATTGATATGTTATTACCACAGATCTACACATAGTACGAATGTAGTCAAGCAACCTTTCATCTCAGTAGGTATCATCAGGATCCAGTCCCTCATATCTTTACTCATTGGACGGTTAAATCTGAGTATCACAATCGGCATACAATAATCATACCTATAGCATATGTCATCAACTCAAACAGAACCCGTTTCACAAATACTGTCTTATGGCAAAAAAATATAGAACACTCTTTGGTGATGGTTTTAACAGTTTCATATATAGCGATAACTGCAAACCTAGATCATATCAAAGTCTTTTCATAAATAGGTGATAATGATCCACTGTTCTTGTCATCTCAGTCTTTTATAAATATATATATATCTATCTAGTCATCCTGTGACTTATAGTCTATAGTATAAAGCATCATATGATCCGTGGTGTACTAACAACCCCACTACTGCAAAAGTTCAACCTTGATGACGACACATGGTAGAGGTTCCATATATGCTGCAACTGGGAATGTTTTTATGACTCGCCACTCAGCAAAAGTTCTTCGTTTCTGGACACTGGAGACATACATTCACTAGGTCGATTGTCACTCATCTCAATGGATATGTCCATCCCAAACCGTAGCTGCGAAGCGTCAGGGTCAGGACCATGCATTTGAGCACCCATAGCTATACTCGCCATGGATACAGGAATGTCCAGGGTAGATGGACGATGGTTCCCAGACATAGAACCAGTCGTCACAGGTAGGTCCATTGGAGGATCCACCATCATGGATTGTTCGAGTTCGTTTTCAGGAGCCATAAGCGCCTCAGCATCACGGATAGACAGACGTAAGTCAGCCTCAGCAATTGCATCGTTCAGCTCCATCAGTATCTGAACCGCCTCTCTAGTCTCACTTTCCGTTATCTGGTACGGTGACTGACAAGAGGTGGTGTCGAGTATTGGTGTTGAGACAGGAGTCGAGTTATGTGACTCTGTCTGCAGTTCATTCACCACCATCCTCGCTAGAGCGGACACCCCGGCTGGAGTATCCATAGTCTCAAAGGAAGACACGGTTGTGTCCACCCCCATGGTAGTATACTGCATCGTCTTAGCATCAGACGACACAGAGGTAGACGTCACAGCAACAGGTGTCACCGAGACTGGTGACACAGGGACAGACGTCACAGCCCCAGACGTCACAGGAACGGGTGACACTGGAATAGACGCCACAGCAACGGACGTCACAGGAACAGGTGACACCGGAACAGACGTCACAGCCACGGACGTCTTAGGAACAGACGTCACAGCCACGGACGTCTTAGGAACAGACGTCACAGGAACCAACTCCGATGACCCACAGGCCATGGAGGTGGCAGCCACGTAACTGCAGTCGGCCAGGTGCGTCTCATCTTCCGTAGATGGAGGTGGAGGACTCCTAGGGGTATTACTAGCCCTGGAGTCAGCTCTCAACCTTTGTGCGTATGCATCACCGTCAAATCCTAAGGGAAGAGGGGCGGAACCCCGTTCAACCCTGTACACACTCTCGTCGTACCAACTCGACAATGGTATCTCATAGCAATCCTCAAAGAACTCAGCCAACTCTTCATAGAAGTCATCGTTCTGTTGAGCTTCCTTTTTATAGCTAGAAAATTCTTCTGTTAGACCACCAATTTCGTGTTCCAACTTCCGAATAATTTTGGTTTTTAGACTTATTTCAGTCCTGGCAGCAGTTAGCTTATGTTCAGCAGAACTGACCATATCCTTACTGCGATCCAACTTGACTTTGAGATCATCAATTAAAAATTGACTTTCCATACGAGATTTTTCAATGTTCAATCTCAAATCATCTACTATTCTGCTAGAGGTTGCTACCATGTCATTTCGTTGTCCCAACTGTCTTTTGAGGGCTTCATTCTCCTCAGTCATTTTGGACATTTTAGATAGGAGTTCTGCTTTAGCAGTCTCCACTTTCTCTAATTCGGCCAAACGACTTTCTTTTACCAATTGCTCAGCTTGAGCCCTAGCTCCTTGCAGAGCTAGTTGACAAGCGAGATCCAGTGTGTCAAATGAACTTTTCAGTCCAGTGACATACTGTTCTTTCAGAAGATTCCTGATACTTACATTCTCAGGGTGATCAATATCACCAGTCAGCTTAGGCAGGGGGACCGACTCCAAAGAGATATCTTCCTCACCCACTCCAGGTGATGGAGAGTTTAGTGAAAGACCCCCCATACAGGTAGATGGTGATGGAACGGAGGATAGTCTGCGACCAATCTCCTGTTCCTTCCTCATCTCTGTTTTACTTGATTGAACCCTGCCTGTGGGTGGGGTGAATTTCTGGTCCACCCAATCATCTCCCTCAGACTGAAAATCAATCGTTCTGTAGATCATTTTAGATTTGGAATCCTCTTTCCCACTTACTGACTCTATCTTCCCTGTTACATACCCTTGACTATCAGTAGAAGTATTTTCTGTTTTTAATATCTTCCTTGACACTCCCGGGTTCCCTCTAGCTTCAGAGATTGTGGTAGGAGGTATTACCTCCTCTCCCACAAATACACAGTCATCCTCCTCCTCTACAGGAGAAGCCAACAGGTCATTTACCATTTTCTCCTCTAAGGCTAGCCTTGGGCTAACAGCAACCCTCGGTAATGTTCCGCCAGAGCCCTCCTTGTTGGATTCAGTAGTGTTCCTACTAAACCCACAGGAAGACCCCGGAGCACGTCTTTTGGTTGGGGTAGATCGGCCGTCAGGTGATGAGTCCAACTCAGCAGAAGCTGAGGACTCCTCTGAACCTGTGGTCCGCATCTCTCCTAAGGTAACCGAGACAGGAGTGTACACTCCATGGTCCACAGTTTTACCTTCAGACAGCATTTTACCTTTAGGCGGAGTGGCCAATTCCATTTTACTACGATAATCAGAGGCTTTCTCTGGAAAGTCCTGAAGGTAGTATGGCCACGCCCTTCGATTCAACCACAACCTTCTCGGGTTATGGTTAAACACTAAGGTGTATGCCAACCCCTGTGGTACCCTCACACACTTTTCTCTGTCCGTGAGTCCTAAGGCCTCCGGACTATTCTCGAGAATGTCTAGATTGGACATGGCAGTTTCAGCCTTCATATGGTGTACATCCACTAAATGCCTTACCATACAACCCTTTCTAGATGTGCTGAAAGGTTCACCATCTTTCATACATTTAACTGAGCGATTAGGCCTGGCCCGGCACTGCCACATCATTTTGGAGTGCGCGTGGAACTCCACTAGATGTCGTGCGAACTGGTACAGGTCCAGATACTCAGCTATTGGATTTCTATCCATACACTCATTGAATGGGCATTGCCCCGAACCTATTCTCCAACCTCTACCAGGTTTATAAGTAGGCATACCTGGCGGGACAAATGTCATCCACGCCCATTTCAACCGGTCTCTATCTTCGTTGGAGAGGTCGGCAGCCCTGTATGTCCCCATACTTTGCTTTATAACCTCATCCCAGAACTTGTAAGCTTGATGTGCTGCTGAACTACTATATTCTAACCACCACTCCAAATCCCTTTCTGTATCTTCGTAGGATGGTAGCCTAGCTCGGCTCCCTATCTCCCCAGTAACCTCCCCTGTATAGGGTCTGGACTTGGAATTATCGGAAGGAGGTCTGAATAGTTTAGTACATTTCCTCTCGTTGAATTTGTCCAACTGTTGGATATATGCCCCCCTGCATATCTTACTCCCGGGAATCACTGCATCTGGCTTAAATTTCTCAAATTTTGCTGCTAGCTGCATTACTGCCATAGTTGGAATACGTTCCGGAGTTGACTGTGTAGGGGCATCCCAATCGGGTACAAAGTTACCATGCACCGGATGTAAACCATCCGCACGGTCATACGACATAGCACCCCACGGAGCACCCACTGGCATGTCACTGACCGGGTACACCGGTATCCCGGGCATATTCGGGTCAGTCCGGGTCACTCCCGAGGTAGGTGGTGACGCAATATTCCCAACCTGGAACAAGGGAAATCCCCCGGCCTCGAGTCCTTTTAACCCCGGCCCTGACACGAACCCCCTAGCTTGCGCCACTGATAAACCCATATCTACCAGTTTCTTAACATGTTCTCCCCGAGCTAGGAGATACTGTGTGGTTTTAACCTTTTCAGCTCTCCTTATCTCCGAGATATTACTGTGATTTCGGCGTTTCACACCCCTATTCTTCATCTTAGCTGGTGGATGATACACAAATTTAGGTAAATCTGCCTCCCGAAATCGTTTTGGAAGATCATACTCGACCGGAGCTGTTGACTCCAGGTCCCCCAAAGCTAATAAATCTCTCTGCTCCTGCGACAGAGGGGAAACTTCCGTCGAGTGACTCCTTCTTTGGGAGTCTCCCGACGGATAGTTATCCGCCATGATAACTACACAGAGGGCGGCCCAGAGGAGCCCACTCTAAAAATGAGCTTAAATGAGTAGTAAAATCAGGAAAATTGTTACAAATGTGTCCTCCTGTACTACCTCACTTTAGTGTCTCCTCTCTCCCTCACATGTAGATGTTCTAACCGGTGTTACATACGCGGAGAGAGGTGCCTTCGCATCCACCCTCTCCAACGGTATGTGCAGGACTGACGCTTTCCGCGCCAAACCAGCATGCGTGCGCACCCAAGCGCAAAGGATCACGGGTACCGGATAGCCCTTCCCGAAGAAGTTATCCGGTATTATCCGAAGAAAACCGGGTGGCGGAGTTAACTGCGTAGTAGTTGCAATCTTCGCCGGGTTTTCTCGGATTGTATTTTTGCACATCATTTCAAGTAATAGCAATTCTTCAGTTCGTCACAGCTGTCTCATTTATAGCTTATGAACTTTCAGAACGCTGTTTTAAACAAACATTATAAAAAAATACGTGTCAAAGTAAATTTCTTTGGTTGTCCGAACAAATTCGGAATACGTATGAGTACCTTTTCTCATATTGTTGTAACGAGTTTTCCACCCGTACTTTCCACATAATATTTCGTATCAGGATCCTCATATTATCCTTAGAAAAATTACTGACTAGGTTTGATTGGATTCTAATCCGAAACCATCACGACAAGTACTAAATGGGAAACTAACTCACAGACCATAGCATGTAAACATTCAAAACTAACTTTAGTAAAGCAGAACGTTGGGTACCCCAATGCCATCTACTGGTCAATTTCACCATTATTCCCGTCACAAAGACTAAAGAATAAAATCCGGTATTTCTCGTTGTGTTTTTGACAATCAGCACCAGTTACGCAACTTTCCGGGGTTTACCGGGTAAGTCCTTGGAGACCCGAACTATTTCGGGTAACCACAACAAACAAACCCAGCCCCGCTGCTCTTACGTAACAGCACCTCGACCCGCTATACGAGCACTTCTACGTATGGGTCCTTGGGGTTTCTTCTTCTCAATTACTGTAGGAACCTCTCTAGTTTCCTTTTCAGTAACTACCTTCTTCTTCTTCTTCCTACCATCGACTTTCCTAGCTGGCATTGCTTTTCTAGTCTTCTTTGTAGGCGGGGGTGCTGTAACCTGTGTTTTACGCACCCACCTGGGTTGGGGCATTGGCACTTCTACCAAAGGCTCATTCTCATCGCCGGGCCGGCGACCTAGCCAAGGCTTCAGGCGATCTACATGGCCTGCAACTATCTTGCCTTTCACATTTTTCAATAACACAGTAACATCCGATATTACTTTTGTCACTTCAAATGGCCCATCCCAACCCTTCGAGATTTTTCCATGTACAGGTGGTTTCAATCTCACCACCTTTTGTCCAACTACATACTTCCTCTCTCTCAAGCCTGTATCATACCCTACTTTCTGATGGATGGCCGCTTTCTTCAAATGGCCTCTCACCAATGCATAGCCTTCCCGCAATTCTCTGCGCAGGGATTCCGCAAATGCCACTCGGCATGGGACATCCTTTCTCCGCAGTACACTGCCAAAGACCAAATCTGCAGGCATTATGATCTCAGATCCAAATACCAGGCTGTTAGGAGTGCAGCCAGTTGAAGCATGCACCGTACCGTTGTATGCATGAGCCACATACTGGGAAAACGTATCCCAGTCATCCTGATTAGAATTAACCAGCGTGGTCAGCCCCTGAATCAACGTGCGGTTGAATCTCTCAACCATCCCATCCGACTGCGGTCGGTACGGATTAGTGCGTGTCTTAACTATGGCTAATTCTTCCAGCATCCCCTGAAAGAGACGCGATTCAAACTCCCTACCCTGGTCTGAATGTAACATGAGAGGTGCGCCAAATGTTAGTACCCACTCCTCAACCAAAGCTTGTGCGCAAGTTAATGCCGTGTGATCCTTCATTGGAATCACTTTCACGTACTTTGAATAGTAGTCTTGTACCACCATCATGCACACGTTGGAGTTTGGAGTTGTCTGGAAGCCAGTGATTATGTCAATGGCTATCCTCGCAAATCTGACTCCGAACAGTTCCTGTCTGAGAGATGTCTTACCTTTCCCAGGGCCCGGCTTCACCAGGCAACACGTTGGGCATTCACTCAACCAACGTATTACGTCCTTAGACATCCCAGGCCAGTAATATCTCCTCGCGAGTTTGTCCAAAGTCCGTTTCCTGCCAAAATGAGCGGAAGTCTGATGACCATGGAAAAACTCGAATACTTCCCATCTCAGAGAAGCTGGCAAGACTATCTGTAGCCTCCTCCTGGCTTTGCCTTCAAGAGTTTTCCATCTACACAATAGGCCGTCTCGCACTACCAGCTGCGACCATTGGCCCACTAAGTTCCTTACTTCCACACATTCCAATGACAGAGCAGGTCTGACGGGACGAGCAGCTCTCTCCAGGATCAGATTCCGTATCATATTGATACCATCGTCATCCTGCTGAGCTTCAAGTATGGACTCCGCCGACCAAAACACCAAGTTCTCTTCCCAGGCCGGATCAAAATTCATTATTGGAGCCACCAACGCGTTATGTATGCCACAGTCTTCACAGTCCATTCTTGCACATCTTCGGATTGGTCTCCTAGACAAACAATCCGCATTTACGTGCTTCACTCCGCTCCGATGCTGAATCTGGGTATTCTCTATCCCTAGTTCAGACAACGCGGAGATCCATCTACCCATCATCCCATCTGCTTCCTTGAAATTAAGGAGCCATCTCAAGGATGAATGGTCTGTTCGTAGAATAAAATTCCCACCATACAAATAATGGCGGAATTTCTTTGTGTAAACTACTATGGCCAACAACTCTCTCTTGGTGGTGCAATAATTGCGTTGAGTTTTACTCAAGCTGTTGCTAGCAAATGCCAAGGGCACTTCTCTACCTTCCTGCACTTGGGATAAGACAGCGCCTATGCTATCGTTGCTAGCGTCGGTGTCCAGGATGAACTGATCACCCTCAGTAGGATAGCTCAGCACAGGAGTTACCGTAAATAACTCCTTCAGCTTCTGAAAAGCCTGTCCAGCTAATTCCGTCCAAATAAACGGAGGTAGCTTCAACATTCCCTTCCTTTTTCCTACTACCAGCGCCTGTAATGGAGCTGACACCTCAGCAAATCCGGGAATGAAATCGCGGTAGTACGAGCAGAAACCCAAAAATGACCTCACTTCTTTCTGGTCTTTTGGCGTTGCCCAATTAGCTACAGCTTCTAATTTCCCTGGATCCGCCGAAATACCTGTGCCACTGACTATTCGGCCCAGATATTCCACTGATTGCCTGAAGAACTTGCATTTCTTAGCTTTCAGTCTAAGGTTGTAGGATCTCAATCGATCCATCACCTTGTTCAGATTTGATAGACACTCCTCCCGAGTTTTCCCGAAAACTATGATGTCGTCTAGATAAACTAGACAGTTTTTCCACAACAATCCCCTTAGCATTGTCTCCATCATATTCTCGAAAGTAGCCGGAGCATTGCATAAGCCAAATGGCATTACATTGAACTCAAACAAACCCCGGTGGGTTGTGAATGCTGTCTTTTCCTTATCCTCTGGGTGCATCCCAATCTGCCAGTATCCTGACTGGAGATCTAAGGTACTAAACCAGTGATTGCCTCCCAAGGAATCCAGACTTTCGTCAATGCGTGGCAAGGGGTAGGCATTCTTCCTCGTAATCCCATTCAGTCTCCTGTAATCTATACAGAACCGACAGGTGCCATCCTTTTTGGTAACCATTACCACCGGACTAGCCCATGGACTATCTGAGGGCCTTATTATCCCTTCCCCTAACATCTTGTCCACCTCATCCTCCAATGCCTGTTTCTTAGACAACGGGAGGCGCCGGTATGGCAAGCGCAATGGTGGGCTAGAACCGGTGTCTATCCGATGAGTTACTCGGTCAGTTCTACCCAATTGCTCCCCTGGAGCGGAGAACAAGTCTGCATTCTCGCATAATAGCTGAGCTAGACTCCGTTTGTCCTCCTCCGTCTCCAAGTGGCTATCTGTCACTAATGGTAAAAGATGCAGTGGCAAACCATATCCTTCCTTCCTATCCTGCTCTCCAGTGTCTTGCAATACCACTGGCATAGCGGATGGATCCAAAGCTCCTATTTCCACTGCCCTCTTTACTGCTAACTCCACTTCCGGTGAGTCAGCTCTTCCTACCACGTCAGCATATGTTACGTCCCCAAAGGTCGTCCCCTTCTCCAGGTACACATCCTGAAAAGTCATATTACTGACTGGTACTACTGTTCGTCTTGAACTTTGCACTAAGGCACTGGTGGAAACCAATCCCAGCTTACTCAAATGCTGCTGATTCGGTTCCACCACCCCCATGCGGTCAAATTCCATTTCCCGGCAGTATACAACTACATTGCACACATGGCGGGGAGGAATTCGCACTGTCTGAGAGACAGACGAGACGCCTGAAATCCGGCGGAGTACACACTGGACTTTCATCTCTTGTGGGTATCGAAGAGTGAGTTCCCCTGTCACACTATCCAATACCGCCCCATACAGAGAACAAAAATCTACTCCCAAGATTCCCTCATCCGTCAATTCAGCTACAGTTGTTGAAACAACAAATGAATGTTGATTCACCCAAAAGGGTATCACCTGTCTGCCATGTGTCCGCATATGAGACCCATCAGCACTTCTGACCGACCCAGACCCCACAGGGTTAGTCGACAGACCTGCGAGCTTCTTGAAGAAATGGTGACCCATCATGGAGTGACTAGCTCCAGTATCAATCAGAAATTCCCCCAAGCAGCCCTGAATCTGCACAGGCAAGTACCATCTCTTCCCTTGTAAAGGGGAAGGTTGCAAGGCAAATCTCTGGATTCCAGCTTCACCGCCCAAGTCATATCCCCTCGAGTTGAGAAACTTAACTATAGGATCATCGGGTTTGAGTCGCGAAGCACAAAACCTTTCTACTTCTTCCGCCAACTCAATTCTGCGGACGGTGTCCAGATGAGCTAAATCTTCAACACCATTCTCGTCCGTTCCCTGGGGCCCATCTCCACCTGGCGGATCAGACTCAGGTGCGGCTAACCCCAGCGGTTCCCATGAAGTGGAATCTTTTGATTCTCCCCTAACAGTACCTTTGACAATCACAGGTGGGGTTGTTATCTTGTCATCGATAACAACCCCTGTTAGTTTTCCGTCGGTGGTGGGCTTTGGTCAGAAGAGGGTCCGTCTTTTTGTTTCTCGACCGATGATACATTCTTAGTATCCTTGGACCAACATGTCCTTGCAAAGTGACCCTTCTTCCCACAATTATAACATTTCGTGTCTTTGTTGGGTTTCCCCTTACCGCGACCACGAGATGCGACCTTCTCAGCCTTCTCAGCCTTACTACGCTCCTCCATGACTTTTCCGATCATGGTCTTCAATGCACCCTCCTCTGGCGCCTGAGCGTCTGATCCTGGAATCCTTCGTCTTACATAAAAAGAACGACGGCCTTTCCATTTAGGATCTATTGCTGCCACCTCTTGCACTCCCTCTGCAGTCAGTTCAACCTCTTCTACGGGCATTTCTATTACTGCTACAGGGGCTGCCTCTACAGTTTTCAACAGCTTCCTCTTTCTCAGAGCATCTTCCGTAAGCTCGAAGATATCTGCTAGTGACATAGTGGTCTTCCACTGTGAAGCAATCTCGCTCGACAATCTTTCGTCCTTAAGTCCATCTATATACAGGCTGGACAATTTCCTTACCAGCCATGGATCACTTGGACTCATAGATGCAAATGCTTCTGCTGCTAGCACTCTGAGAGCCATTCCAAACTGTCTGTGCCCTTCACCGGGCTTCTGAACTCTTGCCTCTAGCTCAGACGCGGGATCCGCACCGGATGTGGAACCTAAAGCCCAAGAAGCTGTTTCCACTAATCCCTTGTACGTTCTACCCCCGCTTAACTCAAAGCTTGTTAGAGCGGGATCACCAGGACCATCCCGCAGACACCATGACAAAGCTGCAAGGCATTCATCGCCCTCCCAACCATTATGTCTCATATCTGCTGAAAATCGTGTGAACCATTTTCTCCATGGAACTGTGCCATCATACTGCTTCATCTTGATAGCCTGCTTTCTCACAGGTGTCATCCCCGTTCTTAACGGTATATCAGTCTGACTTAAAGCATAGTCCACTGCTTTAAAGTTCCCCACGTCGTTCGGTACCGCATCAATCCCCAATCTTCTAATTGCTGGATTGTTTTGGAACACTATCTCATCCTCCATAGACATATTTGCCCTATGTTGGTAGGGTGTCCCACTTTGAATAGTACCTCCTGTCCTTGGTGTATTCATGCTTCCTGGAGTTACATGACTGCCAGGCAATGGGGGAGGTGGTAAATTGAACATCGGTCTTGCGTTCCCATAACAGTTATCCGGGCCAACATTACTCCACCCCCCATAGGAGGTGTTAGGCCCTGCCAGATTCCCTTGACCTGGCGGCCGAGCATTCATGTTTACCCCCTTGGGCAAACCTGGTCTACCCACTGTAGACACGTTTACCGGACCTGTAGGAACCTGCCTTGTTCCCGGAGCTGGAGTAGAATGAGCACCTGGAGCTGGAGCAGTGTTACCTGGTCCCACAGGAGGCTTATTCCCTGCAGCCTGGGCTACCGGAACGTCTCCTTTTACTCCCTTGGTGTCATTCTCCACACTCACTGACTCTGTTTCCTCAAGAAAGCAATCTAACTTCTCCTGAAACAGTTTTTCAACTCTACCACACAGTTCCAACATGAACTCCTCATTCTTATCAAACTTACTGCCATGCATGGATGAGTGTCCACTCACACTGGATAACATGTCAGCTGTATGTATCACCATGGAACCATCTAGATCCTCAGTGGCAGGTGGTTTCACCACCTCTTCCACTGTATTGACTATAAAAACTGAGGGATCGTCGGCAGTCACAAAGGTCTCATCTTTAGACACTTCTTGTGCTGCCCCCACTGAGTCCCTTTGTACCTTAGTCACTTCTGGTTCCAGTTTCTTTACCATGTGATTCTCAGCTTGTTGAGCTAGTGCTTCCAACTCTCCTAACTTACTATCCTGTTTCTTCAACAACTCATCATACTCCGCTACTTGTAACTGTCTTGCCAGTATCTCGGAACTAATTTCTTTATTCCGCACCACTAGCTTTTCTGTTTCAGACTTCAATCTGACTTCAGTTCCCTCAAGTAGACCTACATTGACTGAAATTTGTTCCAGATGTTTTATCTGAGCTGCATGTTCCCCAATGTTTCCCGACCTCTTTGCCAAAAAACTCTTTTCGAAAGCTTCCCTTTCCTCCTTCAGCTTTCTAAGGGATTCTTCCTCTAGTCTTATCCCTTCTTTCATATGCTCATGCTCATTTCTCAATCTGAGCGTCCTTATGTCGTCCAGGCTCAACCTCTCCCTGGGTTCATAAGGTGGAACTTCTAGACCCGGTATCGTCAGCCTAAAAGGATCTGGGAACAGCTTATCTCCCCTGGAGATCACCTCAGCTGTCTCTTCCCCTTCCTCAGGAGTTCCCTTTAGGTCGTCCCTTTTGACTACCTCAACTCCTTCCTGACCGACCGGGACCACTACTCTAGTCCCCTCCACTGCTTCCACAGTGGGTACCGGTCTAAGTTCCCATCTCACTGGTACATCTACTGTACCCTCCAGACTAGGTATACTAGAGTCACTATCCTCTCCAATATCTTCTATGGTTACCGGTCCAAGCAGCTCCCGGACCCGGCCTACCATTTCCCTATCTGGCTCCAGAGCTGGACGTTTCGCTGGAGGGTCCCCTAGTGAATCCTCAGATCTCCCTTCATGGGCACTATCTTCCCCTCCATGTCCAATTTCCCTACTCTGATTGAACGTATGCACCTTCTGCCTAGCATCAAACCTCACCCTAGATCGTAATCTAGGACGCATCCCCTCCCCTTGGTTAGTAACCGACGGGGGAGGTACCTCTGTATCCGACATATCTTCACCACACAAAAGCAACCTGTAATAGCTATCCTTGAAACCTACCAATTCTGGTTCAAACATATAAGAGCTTAACTCTCAATTTCAGAAAGAAAAATAACAAAAAAATGTAAATCAATACTTACCCAAAGTGGTCACGGCACCAGTGTAGCTGTTGGCTATCCTAAGATAGACATCTGCTATGAAAAACTCCAGATTCGAAAATAGGTTGTTCAGAAATTACACTTTATTCATTCTGACATACGGCTCGTAATCATACAGACGGATAGCAATAATCAAATAGGCTTCTGAACACCAGTGGTCATATGAACATACAGGAGGTATACGCTCACGGTCTAGTACATAGTTCCCGAGTTCCAATGCTCTCTTCCATCTTGGTTAACTCCTCTTGGGACAGACTCCCCCGTAGGGAGTTCTGTACCCGGAGTTGTACACCAGTGCGTCTATCTCCTCTAGTTCCCCCAGAGGGTAGAACAGAGAAAGACGCAGGGTGACCAAGGTGGAAGCAGCGACAGGACTAGGCCTAAAAGGTACAACAGAGTTCGGGGAAGCTCTGTTGTGGAGCAGCCAAGCTGGCCGAAGTGCGCAGCAAGACTGGGTCCTCGATTAGCAGAACTCCAGGTCTTATGTACTGGTCGTTATGTAATTCTCTCCATTACTCGTAAACACTTGAGTTCCCGAGGAACTCCGGGTAACCACGCGCCGGTGCATCCGAGCCGACACTGTACCCGAGATATGTCGGGTGACACGTGGCGGTCACGGCTCAATGCACATAACCAGGCCGCGCTCCACCATTCCTCAGGTGGGCTTATATAACCTTATACTCGGCAGTAGACAGGAGTGCGGCCTGGATACACGACAACACATATACCAAATATAACTCCAACTGGTTCCCTAGAAATAGTACAGCGGCGACCCACTACACAAGAAATTCATTTCTGATACCAGAATTGACCAATGAATGATTATAAGGGAACATTATATCTAAGTACATGATAAGCTACAAATCCAGCTTACCCTGAGTCATCTGTGAGGTCACTCACATGCTCAATCTTTCTGTTCCCAGAGTGTTGTGCTAAACCCTCAGCGCCCCTATATATAGGAGTACCTGTATAGGGAGTACCTGTCCCGGCTCCTCTCTGACTGCCGCTGCAGGGGTACCGAGACGTGCGCCTTAAAGATGGCATTGCACCAAACACAGCCCAGACAGGAATTTTATCATATTTGGACATGCTTACACTTGCCCGATTTCCAATAGTTCAACATATCTCATTATATACAGAATGCTACATACATGTATAGAAAATTAAATGATAATAAGAACAACGTTATAATTCATAGTGATCGGAACTAAAAGCTGGCAGGTGCCCAGGCTAGAGCAGTATATTACCTAACTGAATGTGTGTATTTTGCCCCTTTCAATGCAAGTGTGGGTAGTTTCATGTGAAAAAGGTCAGCATGTCGAATAATTATCCAGGCACAAAATATCATATTTCATACTGCATGAATGTATTTGTTTTCTGTATGTCTATGAACATACCATCATACAACGTACATTCATCAAGAAAATGAGATTTATACAAGCTTCCTTTCAGTTTATTGAGTTATCCAATCTCCCACGTGTACTATATATACACACAAACATACTCGTCCCCAATACAACTCTATTTATCAGGCTCCTTTATGAAGGGTGTAGTGATATTATCAGCAGAGCCCGCAGGGCGAGGCTGATAATGTGACTACACCCTTCATAAATGAGCCTGATAAATAGAGTTGTATTGGGGACGAGTATGTTTGTGGATTTATTATCATTTGGGTGCCCAAAATTGACGTTAAAAGCAGGTTCTGGCCACACTAGTGGAACTACTTCTTCAAGTGCATTAGCATAGTGTATTGTAAGGGCAGGGGAAGTCATATGCCTAGATGTACACTCCAAACACTACGTAGCCCATCCAAATTGCATAACTCCAACCACACACAACCATAAGTAATTGTTTTTCACACATGTGCTGCACTCCTGAAACAATTAACTTTACCCTCACCCGACCTGTCCATTGACTATGGATAGGTCCGGTGCCACAGTGCTCTACCAAAGGCTCAGACAAACCATTTGATCCACCATTTAGGTCAATATCCCCTCCTCTGATTGGCTGATAATTAGGGCGAACTACTTTTCCGCAGGTGGACATGGTCAATACAGGAATATTTATCAGCATAGTATGCAACTCCCTCTTTGTTTCAATGTATCACCATCGCCAAATAATAATAAAATACAACTGTACCCATGCAGGTCCACATTATCTACAGTTATTATACGATATGGGCGCACACCGACCATTTTAGGTGATATTCGCGTTCTGATATTGGTGCATACAGGAGACTTGGGGGGGTGCAATCGTTCTGATATTCTGGATATCAGAACGATTCTGAATGGGGAATTCAGAATCGTTCTGATATCCTGAATATCAGAACGATTCTGAATGGGAATCGGCAGCCATAAAATCCGAGGTTCTATGGAGACTCGAACACGCTACATCAAGACTTGAAGTCCGATGTGCTAACCACCACGCCGTGAAGGCGCTGGTAGAGGTAGGTGGCGAAACAAGGAGTCTACAGGCGGATTTCCAGCCCTGTAGGACCATTATTTACCGAGTTACAGAAGAAAAGGCATTTTTTGGTATAGTTTCTTTGAAAATCAAAATTTTTTTCTAATTTCTTTTTTACTATAAAGGTAGAAGTTGGACTTTACTTAGCCTTTCGTTAAAATAATTCTAGGGATTTTTTTTCACATAGAAATAGGCATTTTGAAAAAGGTTCGTTTCCACCTAGGATCGATCCGGGAACCCTTGGTGTGTGAGGCGGAGACGCTAGCTGCCATGCCTATCCGGCTGTGGTGGATGCGGAGGGAAACGCTGGTTACTATATAACATAGCCCCAAGCTGGCCCCCTCACAATTTCTATGTTGGACTCAGTGTTGGAGATTGAGCGCATGACGTCACCAGGCTCCACCAATCAGCGAGCAGGGTTGGTGGGATATCAAAACAACATGGCGCTACTGGCGTACGAGTGATATTCAGTCAATAATCCTTCAAAATGGCCAAATTAGGACTCATATAAGGTAATTAAAGACATTTGAATGGGAATATCGTATAATAAACCTAATAATATATGAATATCACCGAACTTAGGGTGTGTATTCATGAATAACAAACCTCGGTGCTACGCACCTCGGTTCGTTATTCAAGTATACACACCCTGCGTTCGGTGATATTCATACATTATTGGTTAACTAAACCGGCCGTCATGGGTTCTTAACACACTCAATTAGGCACTCTGAAATATGCACTGCAGTGGTCTCAAAGTGCAGCCATGGGTGACACACAAAATTGGCTCTACATTTAGGAGTCTGTCTGAGATGAGGTTCAGGGTTTTTCAGATTGTTCAGCTCCTGATAGGATTGTGACACTATGGAAAAGCATGTTGGAAAGCCCTTGAAGAGTAGTATCTCATAGTGGGCATTTAACATAGGTTTATAGCAAAGGGGAAAAATGACAGTTTGCGAAAAGTGATGGTCCTTTTCCACCCCATAGATAATATTGAAATATTACCCAGCCATGTGTAAAAACAAATCAGCCAGGTCCTAACATATCAGAAGATTGTGTGTACCCATCGACAGCCTCCTACATGGATGCCCAAGGGGTTTTCTAGACTGCCCAATTTGATGCACTGCAAGTACTGCTCTAGCCTGCATGAGATGGGATTGTACAGCATCAAGATGTAAATAGGGTGTTTCATATAAATCTTATGTGAATTAAAGAATATCTTATAGCAATATGGAAAGGGGAATATTGTAGCTTTCCAACAGTGTATAACACACACCCTCAAATATAATATAACAGCCTAAAGAGATCCATATAGGTAGAGAACTGGTATAGTGGCTGCATGGTCACACACCAACTACATGTATAGTATAGACCCACTCCAGTGGTGCCAATCTCTCACAGGTACCCCTGTGCATTTCTATAGTGGGCACTTGCTTCCACAACCCTCCCTGTTCTGGTCAATTTCTCCACTTCTAATTATGATAGAAGGATGAGTAAATATGTTCTGGAAAGCTGTTAGTGTGGCCAATAACATGGCACAATAAAATACGGAATCTACACAATTTGGAGAATTTATCCAAGTGCCTACCTCAATTATACTTGCCAATCATGCTTATGCCCACTTAGAGTAGGCAGTTCGGCCAAAAATAGAAATATTCGGAATATTGAAACGATTTTTATTTCAATGGTCAGATATCATGCAGAAATTAATATGTCCTCAGAAATAATTATGTTTAGTGAAGACCTAGGGGAGTTATTGGTCATTTGCTAGGTGTTTGGTCATTTCCAGTTTCTGTCATATGCCCCTTTAAGGGCAGTGGCCTCAGTAGAGGGGAGCCACACAGCAGGGGGCCGCACTGACCACCCACGGGGGTAGGTAGCAGGGTAGGCCGTCACACAGGCTGCAGAGGGCCTGGTCAGATCCTGCCCCAGTCTGTTTTACTGTGGGGACCACTTTTCATGCCCTTTGGAGGAAAATGGAGGAATAGATAGAGCTAAAATATCAGTTGTTATCATAAAAGTAATTCATATGGAGTATGTTACCACTCTTTTGGACTCTTCTACTTATTATTTTAGGAACAGTGGCTGTTGGAAGTTGGGCAGATTCACATCATATATGCGACCCAATGGAAAATAATTACACTATAAAAGTTTGATATATGGAAAGTGTATTGTGTCGACTACAATCTCCGAAGAAATGATGCATCTATATTGAGATGAACCCCTCTTTTCCTCCAAAGGCAAAGACCATGTCTGCCCTGAGTGTAGTGTTGCCCAGCCCACAATGCCAATATTCACAGCAGTACCAAAAAGTAAAATGTGTGAATTATCTATAGATTTGCTTATCAAAACATATATCTTAACAATATGGAAAGAGGAAGAATGTATGCTTCAAACAAGGTAAGACATGAAATACGGAACATAGCATATCAGGTAAATTAATGCAATTTGGTGAGCCCTTCTTTAGCACTGTGACAGATAGGGAGTGCCCAAGTAGGCCGGGCGCCGAACTGCCTACTTAGAGGGCTGGTCCCCTTGCTGGATGTGATACATTGTGGTCAGGGGCATTTAAGTCCGCCGGACAGTTACTCAGATTTTAGTTTATTTTAATTGATTTAGAGACCCCGATTTCTTTTAAAAGTTGGCATACATATAGAATATGACCTTATTATTGCACAAATCGTGGTAGCAGAAATTCACCCGAAATTAGCTGAAATGCCATCTTTAAACCCGCAGGTCTCGGTACCCCTCCAGCGGCAGTCGGAATGGAGTCGGGACAGGTACTCAGCCTTATATATAGGGGCACTGGCCCTTTAATACTCCCTGGGGTTTGTGGCTGTCAGTAGGTGGAGACCAGCCCCGTCAGCAGCTGTTGTCACCAGCGGCCAGTAGTACACGACAAGTGGACTTTGCCTCAGGCGACCACGACCACAGGGAGGGCTGGGACCGGGGCCCGGGGACCGGGGCTGAGGGCCACCTCTTACATGGGGCTGGTCAGGGGCTCTATTACTCAGCAATGGCTGTGCTTCTGGCAGTGAGTGCATCTTTAGCGCTTCTATTTTTGTCTCAGACCTTACAGGGCACACCCGGGGGACATCGGAAAAATGGATGAATTCCTACAGTGTTTTGATGACACTTTGATGTCTGGAATTTCTTCTGGGAGTACGAGTATTGTGTTAATGTTTAGGAGAGCACTGGTCTACAGGCACTAAGATGAACTTGCATTTCATTTTAGACTCTAACCCAATAATGAAGAGTAAATCTTCCTTGGAGGTGCCAGCCATTGTTTAAAATCAGATTACATCCAAGGTGAGTCTTTCCGCATTATTGCTGACCATTTTATATTTTTTGATATGTTGAAGGCCTGGGATAGCCCAGGGGTAGGTCAGCATGAGTCTCAAGGACGCCCTCAGACAGTTGACAAGTACATGCCCAGTAGTGAATGAGTCAATACAAACAGCAACTATTAGACTCTGCAAACACAGGCAGGCTCTCCACATTGGGTGTGACTCACACGTTATAAGTGGCTACTAGACATCTAATTCTAGCTACTTGAGTAAAAACCAAGAAAAGACCCGTGCCTCTTGCTGCTTGTTTAGAAGTCTCCTGTATGTTGATCCCCGCGGTTGATCCTGCCATTGTGATTTAACAGTGGCGGCCAATTTTAGACAGCCCGGAAGTGCATTGCCATTCAGATCCTCTATGAAATATATGAAGTGTAGAACGGTGACATGCCTCTGAAAGGTCATGTCACAATTGCCTGTGATACTAAAGAGCTATATAACGAAGAACCGGCTTTGTGATTAGTGTCAGACGAATGATACCCTTCATGGAAAATTGAAATAGCAAGTACTTTTAGAGGAACCGGAGGTTCATGTATATATGGCATGATCTTAGGAGTGACAAAATACATATCTAACATTCTTCTATTGTTTGCAGAATGGTAAAGTACAATTAATTATATCAACAGTTTAGATTAATCTCAGATTAAGGATGGACGTCTTTCTTATATATGGCATGATCTTAGGAGTGACAAAATACATATCTAACATTCTTCTATTGTTTGCAGAATGGTAAAGTACAATTAATTATATCAACAGTTTAGATTAATCTCAGATTAAGGATGGACGTCTTTCTTGATATCGGCAATATATATTACACAATATGGGCTGACATTTAAGACTGGTTGGTCTGCGGGCACTATCACCTGTTGTCAATGACTTTTACATTCATTCCTACAGCAGCTCGGGTTTTCGGATTTTGTAACATGTTATTCTATTGATAGCATCGTGTTGCTCCCAGGGCTCCAGGTAACAATTGCGGACCTGGGCGGGAATATTAGGCCTAGTCTATTCCTGTTGGTATTACATGTATGGAGTATTAACCTACTTTAATATGCCTCCTGGTGATTCTGAGATATATATAGTAAAGTTATATTGGTAATTAACGCTCACGGCGCTTAATGAATATTGGAAACACATTTATAGTACCGGTAGTTTTACGAGTTGTGGGGATGTGCGCTCATTACACCGGATAAATTCTTTTAATTGTTGCTACGTGCAAGATACTAATTAATCCCTTTTATTTTCAGATCCAATGGACCAAACTTAAAGCGCAGCCAATATGTTTGGTAAGTATATAGCATTCGTTCATAAGTGTAGTATAAAAGCATGCATGTATTACCTTAGCTCTAGTGTGGCTTGAAATAGTGTATTCCTATAGTAGGCTATACATCTTCTAATAATGTTAAAGTTCCTACCCTTCAAAGGAAATCAGATAACCGTATTTCATTCGTTACATCGATGCAGCTATAAAAGACCCTATCTAAGAATTTCGGTCGCCTACGTTAATATCATCTGCAATATTAATCTCTATACATGGTAATGTGTCTGGGGCTCGACATGACTTGTACTTGTACGTGAACAGTGTATTAACATACTCGGATGGATTTCGTTTGGCTTCAGTACCTAGACGAGATTGTGGTGGATATGGAGACATGTGAAAAGCCAAGACAAACGTCGGTCAGCTCCAACCTCAGTAGTTACAGGTAAAGCCTCATCTTCTTCTTGTCACCCACAACACGTATTCAGCAGTACTACACTGTACTTGTCGTACTGCACCCTGTAAGCTCTACACCTGGATGGAGCTTCCTCGTTAGCCAGAGACAGCTCCATGTCTAATTCCTCACACAGGCCAAGCTAAATGTAGGCCTATACACTTAATTATGAAATTGAAACATAATTCATATTTCATATATTCCAACACCTAGCATGTTATTATTTTCATTTCTTTGTTGAAAGAAACTAAATGAGACACATTACATACTTGTACATACCTATATTCACATTACACATTGATCGTTTTATTGGTTACATTGTGATACTCACTGCCTGAAGTGAGGATCTTTACTCCTATACCTTGTTTTGTTTACTACTGCGACTGTACACTGGGTCATATGTTTCACTTTAGTACTGGATCCGCCCAGCCTCCAGAAAGGTAAAGGTTACGCTGCAGCAGGTGCATGCCCCTACTGTAGTCCCTCCCGTTGTCATTTGGAATCCCTGTAGTAGCCTGTTCAGTTTACTGTTATACAAGGTTATATGTAACAACCCTAGTGTATTAGTAATAAACAACACAATGAGAACAACAGTAACACACATACCCCGATATTGCTACCCATACCTCTCTAATTGTAATGTTAGTTCTACAAATGTCTAGTCCCTAATCGTAGCGATGAGCATGTTGTCACACAATTGTGTATAGAGTGCACTGTATGTAAGTATACAGTGTATACATTTATAACAGAAAGCACGAGATGGAATTAGCATGTGGTCTGGGCATGTGGTCTGGGCAACCCCTGCTGGTAGATTGGAGCCAGCGAACAGGAACAGGAAATGGAGCCAGAAAGGCTGATGGTAAAACTAAAACTAAAACTACCATCATACATTGTGGTTCCTGCCCACTGGTTCCAGCCTACCAGCAGGGGTTGCCCAGATCCAGCAAAATCCAAAGTTCAAGGTCATTTGGCTGTTACCAGAGCCTTCCTTCGGAAGGATTTGGGAACGAAAGTACCGGCCTGCCGGCACACATGCACTTACTGTAGGATGCAAACCACGGCAGGTGTGCAGTATGAGTGAACCATGGCTCTACGGCTGCTGTGGAAGGGCGACATCTGGAACGTTGTTGGTCCTGCCTGTACCTACTAACTCGTAGTTAAACCTACCCCCTCCAGCTCCCATTGTATTGTCTCTTCGTCATACAGATTTGCGAGCAGCCACACAAAAAGGTGCCCTATGTGGGGCGCGGGGATCATCCTGTCTTTATCCAAGCAGGAAGGGTGAACCGCGCCGCCCCACACGGAGCGCCGTTTCTGCATGGCTGCTCACACATATGTTCAACTCAGCTCTTATTTTGCACGTGAGGAATACATCTTAAATTGACTGTTAGGTATCTTCATTCTGAGTACGATACAATCACACCTTCCCCAATCTGTCAGTGTCATATGGTGGTTACTGCAAAGGAAGCCCAGTTCCACCAGGTGTTTGGATATTGTGGGAATTCCCCTCGTATGCCATTGTGTATTCTTTATTTGTAGCAACACACAGCCCCTTACAGTATATTATTCCACCCGCACAATACATACATATAGTTTATAGGAGTCCTGGATACGTGTTCCATCTACTGTACAAGCTATACTTTGGTACCTAATGACGGTAAACCTGGTGTGATTTAATATGTCCTCAATGTGTTGTATCGTGATATTAGCTAGACAAGAGATACCAATATTCATTCACCTTCACAAGTAACAAATGTGTATCAGATTGCATTGCTGAGATATTGCCCTATAAAAGAAATGTTTCTTTTATGCTACTTTGATATGTCAACATGTATTCAACTCCCGTGATTCAACTTTGATGTAAACAGATCCGGATTACTTGTAAAAACATATTGTTCGGTGTAAAGGTTTTGCAGTATTGCTTTGCAGTTATATTTATAATAAATACGAGCAGCCTTCTATTGTGGTATAGGGAGACTGTACGGTATATGTATAGCACTTGACCACTGGTAAACATGATGGTCTCCCTGGTATTGGGTGGCAATAAGCCAGGCTAGGTCAGGTATAAATAAGCTCCAAGGTGCAATAAATCATGATATATTATACAGCCAGCACTGCCACTAGTCGTACATATCATTCATAGTCCGTGTGGATGTGCTTCAGAACTTCTTGTGACATGAACTTTCATAACATACAACAAGTGATACATTAAGGTCTGTCTTTCGGCGCGGGTTGTTTTACACACCTCCCACCTGTCGCCTATTATTATCATATTTAGTTTCTGACTACCCCTTTCTTAAGTGCATGGAGACTGCAATCTCAGTTCTCTGTTGTACCCGCATCAAAATGAAAAAATACAAAACTGCCCCTGCTTGGTTTAAACAGCTCTGGAGGCAAGTATGGCTTCGCTGAGCGAATCATAGACGGCATGTTCGTCTCCATCAACTCAGTGGTGGTCAACTTCCGGGCGCCCACCTTCCAGGCCTCCATACAGGTAAGGCTCTACATTTGTATTTTCATGGTTTTGGTTAAATATCACTTGTATCTCGCATGTCTCGTTGCTGATTACAAGCTATTACAGTCTATGCACTTGGTAACATCATCGTAGTTGCCTACCACCAGAAGTGTGATATCTGTTTCCCAAGAGCGAGACATTGAAATCTTTGTCACCTGATTCCTTCTGTCTATAGGTATAAAATAGTTAAGTGATTATTTCCATATAACAGTAGACCACGGGAAGTAGACAAAACAGTAGACCCTTCATGCTTCCCCAGTTGCCCATTGGTGTTCATGTTAATGTTTCGGCGCCTAGTGAGGCCGTAGTGTGTATGTGCAGTAACGTGTCGGTCTGGTCACCACAGGTGTTGACACTCAAGGTAGGCTATACTACCAGCTAGTACATGGATACTGATTACAGATGGGTTAGTCCTGTTGGCACCTCAACCATGCATGAAGCTATCTTCAAAAAACATTAATACCTGCATCTACTGACCATACAATACTTGAAAATATAATGTGCAGTGAGTATAAATAATTTGCACAAAATTAAACTGATCGGCCGATTTAAACATCAATGTGCCTCTACATGGGTAAAGATCAACACGGGCGACACGGCGACACAGCCGTTTTAGGCCATTTTAAAAATCGACAGAAAATTAAGGATAAAATTCGACCCACAGGGATTTTTCTCTAAGTTCTTATATACCTAAAAATCGACATGATGACACGACCCTTTTGCTAAAAATCGACATTGCGACACGGTCAAAATCGTGAGGACCCATGTAGAGGCACATCAATGCCTTGCCGGTTGTCAGTGCATTCTGCTTATTCCATCACCAACTATGATAGATCCTCGATCAAGTGTAATTTAGTGCATAGCTTGAGGACTGTGGTAAAGGGGCGGGTGGCACGTTATCACATTACCAACGAGGGCAACACGTTTTTCCTGCTGTGGACACAGTTTCTGGTCATGTGAGGTGTTCCCTTGGATATTTCAGGCACTGCAGTGTAAATAATGTGTAAAATGTTTAGTAATGTAAGACGCAGTTGGTTCCTACCTTGCCATTGCATGCATTATTTCACCTGATGTCTTGGGGATGACCTGGTGGTGTAATGGGGGCACGTCCGTGATAGCTCTCTTAGGTGCGCGGACAAACGTTCAGAGCGTTATCTTATTGCTATCTTAAACTATCTTAATGCTATCTTAGACTATCTTAAAAGTATCACTGGGCAAATGAAGATGGCGCCACTAGTAGCAGTAAGTCCATCATCTAAAGGCTAGTTATAAGTATACATGTAAAAGGGGGGGGGGGGCTCTGCCCCCCCCCCCCCCCAACCCCCGTCTTTTCTTTTAAATGTATATGTTGTCTCATCTGGGTGTAGGGTATATACTGTACTATGGCAAACCTCAAGTAGCATAGTTTGGGTATGTGACACTAGGTGGAAGGATCTTCACATTCAGATCTTAATATTTAAGATTTAAGATTAATCTTGGGTAGTCATTGGCTCACGTTTTCGGTGCGGTTTTACTATTCAGGTACTAATATTTGTCATCATTGAAGATCGTTATTTCCTGGACTAGCCCCTTTGCCATTTGAGATGAATTGAATCGACAGGTTAACATAATACCTATTGTGAAGGGGCATATGCCCTATGACCTTCTAAATACACGGTGTCCCTTCTGTATACAAATATTAAACATAAGCCTTATTGACTGATAACTATTAACACGACCTTGGTTCTCTATGCACACAGATCTCACGGATTATAATACAGAGTAAGACGCCGCTGTGGCAGACAGGCGACCTGCGTCTAACGCGTATTAAGGACGAGCTGAGGGGAGAGATCCTCATCTTTAAGGAGGCTGAGTGGCAAACTCTGAGGATTGAAGCCAACGCTTTAGACGTGTCAGACCCCAGTATAGCCACCACCCCGCTTCGTCTCATAGCCAACCAAAGCAAAACAAGGATAACTATCAAGAAGAGACTAAACGGTAAGTATTGCTTGGTTGTGATGTAAAATTGTATTACATTTTCCCTTTATTTCTTTGTGTATTTATCGCAGAACTAATGTGCAAGCTATTAATCTATTAGTACCGTAAACTCCTATGCATAATCGCAAGTTGTTGGTGGATCAAGACCCCGATGTGGATTATAGGAGTGGTGGTAGACTGCCTATCATCCCCGTCTATGGCAAAGGGGAGAGGGGAGGAGTGGTGGGTATATAAAGACAGACTTGAGCAAGTCTAGAGTGGTTGGTCTTCCTGAAATACCTCTAAGATGCAGAGATACAAACCGTATCATGTTGTGTCATGTCAGACTGCGGGATGGTGGCGTCCCGGGTACAGCTCAACCTGGACGACCTGCTCTGGGTGCTCACCGACTCACAGCTCAAGGCCGCCCTTGTCTTCGTCAACTCACTCAAGGAGGTCATCAAGAACTCAGCCCAGCAGGCCAAACTCCAAGCCTCGGACAAACTCAAGGTAGGACGCTCTTTAGTCTATTACTCTATTCATGTGACAACTCTATGGCTTAATGGTTAGCTAGTGTGGCTAGTGTCTTAAAGCTATGGTAACGAGGTGACCTAGCGGAAGCAAAGCAATGCGCCTAAGCTAGGATGAGACATCTACTTTTGTATTTGTTATCTTTTACCCAATAAAACACTTTAAAAAAAGAAACGAGGTCCCTTTAAAAGCCGGATCTACACATGGCGCTCAAAAGTAACATTTTTGTATTACGATTGAATTGTCTGTGGTCAGGGGAAACCATTGTCATCTAAATAACCTCCAACATCATCGTTTTGGTGTTAACCTGCTTTGGCGTAATCCTACAACTCTTAAAAAAAGCTGTAAACATTTCCACGTCTTTGGCAATAGTACTTATACAGATATCTATATTATATTTATTACATAATAAGTCTTCTGTAAAAGAGACGATACTCAACTATGACATGCATAACCCTAAGATATCCCCCCTTTATTGACCAGTTTCCCTTACTGTGTAAGGGAAGAACTGGTCATATTTAGGTGCTACGGCCCATTGACTTTGCCTTGGCCGTACCCTCCATTCACTTAGCATTGGGCAGTGATCAAGGGTCCAACTGTGCATCAGCTCTATACCCGGTGGTTCCTTAGTCAGGCCTCTTCAGCCCTAGCCCTATGTTGAGTGGCCCTTAGCTCCCCGTCCTCCAGTCGTACCTGTGTACGGATTCCTGCCCCATTGCCCTCAGTGTTTAAGGTCCTAGCCCCCCCCCCCCCCCCCCCCCGTGTAAGTAGTGAGCCGGGTATTGGCGCTGGTCTGTTCCAGCCCAGTACACAGCCTATTGCATGCCGCCCACCCCCATGTGTTAGTAGTGACGTATAGCACGACGCCCTGTATGCCCCACTCCCCACCCCTCCCCCACCAGTACACGGTTATACTGAGTGTGGAAGCCTGGGTGTGTGTGTGGGGGGGGGGGGGGGCTACCTGTTCTGTCCACTCTCACTCACCAGATCGGGGGCATGAGCCTCAAACCCCATTTTCTTTTTTCTTTTTCATATATATATTCTGCCCCCCCCCCCCCCCGGGTTTTCATTTTTCCGTACTTGGAGCCTTGTATGTGGGTCAGGCCAGTCAATGGGTGAAGGGGGGGGGGGAGGGCTGGTCACTTAATACGTACCCGTGACATCTAGAAGTACACAGGAGAGGGGGAAGTGGGGGGGGGGGGTGGTCCTAGCACCTGGGTATTGGCGCTGGTCTGTTCCGGCCCAGTACACAGCCTATTGCATGCCGCCCACCCCCATGTGTTAGTATTGAGCCGGGTATAGAGCTGTCCCCGCAATAGACACAGCCTACTGCGTGCCGCCCCCCCCCCCCCCCCCCCCCCGATCCCATGCACCTCAGGCCGATCAGGTTGTAATTATAGGCACATTGAGCCATGCACCAGCCGTCCAGCCGCTGGACTGCCTGCCCCCCCCCCCCCACCACTTCGCCTGCTAAACTCATGGCTGGACTGCCTGCCCTGGTCTATGTCCCCCCCCCCCCCCCCCCCCCCGCAGGGGGCCCTTCTCCTCGCCCTTAAGAATGTACACGAATGCCCCTCAATCTCCATAGACACTGAAACTGAAACTGGTCTTGCAGTGTGCTGCACCTTCCTCAACCCTAGCAACCTCGTTGTCTATATGCAAAGAAAAGTCCAGTTTATGTTGCAATCATCATCATTTACTTGTACACCAAGCCAAGCCTACATTTTAATTAGGCCAAAAAATAGAGGTTTGTTTCAGGTCACCCGACCAACCCTATCAAAACAGGGCCGACCCTACTATTTTTTATGCAATTTTGAAGAAATTTGTATATTTTTACACTTTTTACGGGGTCAATTTATGTTTACAAAAATTTTGAATTTTTTTTCCTTTTTTATCCACTTTTTTGGTATTGAAGAGAGACTGTTAAAAAAACGACCAACCGACCCTAGATTTTCATCCCATGTTACCTGAAACAAACCTTTTTTTTTTATTTGGCCTAATTAACATTTTAATATTTATATAAGATGTCTACTATATTGGGTAGAGGTAATTATAGGAAAGAGCATAAGTCTAAAACTGTTCCCACATAGAGATAATAAAGAGACGTACAAGTGTGCACGATATATCCACAGACACAAGGACCACCGGTATCCAGCCAGCCCCGGGCAGCACAACAACAACAACAGCAACAGCAACAACGACAAGGCACCAAGAGTCAGATGGCCATGGCTAAACTGTTCACAAAGTATGACGTGGTAGAGACGTCGTACCACCTGTACACGGGCCGGGTTGACCTCCACCTCTGTGACGACGTGGCCCCTGGTAAGAAGCTCTCTCAGTCTGCAACTCTTAGTCCCTCAGCACCAGTTACCCAAACAGTGCTCACCGCAAACAATCTACCAGGTTGCTCTGAGCTATCACCTTGGAATTAATCTTTGAAGAAAGCATCACAAAGAATCTACTCGAGTATGCATTGGAAAACAATATTGAGACACCATTGCTTTTTGTGATCAAGTCTTATTTCGATCAAAGCGGAGCGTCAGTCTCAGTCCATCTTTGCTCCATCTTTGCTCCATATTTAAGGCACCCATACCATAAATAGTGCTTATCATTACTTGGATCAATATAGAACAACACTATCTGTTCCAACTTCTACATCCATTTCTTCTCACAATTTATATTCAAATAAAATATTACCTATGTAAATGTGCATGTTTGGCACTTTCAGCAGAGAGTTATGAAAGCTCTCAGAATGAGAATACCTCAGGTAGAAATCCACACGTTATATCTTAACTCAGTTGGTTATATAACCATGTTCATACTACATAGCCGTTAAGGCCCACTTCTGTGGGATAGGCTAGCCCTCCTTTGCTGTTTTCCATGCTGTTAAAGTAGTGTACTGTACTGTGTACCCCATGTTCTCCTGCTTTGGGCCTGGTGTTCTGACTTGGACTCTAGTATCTACCTCGGTAGAAGCGCGACCCTTCTGCAATAAATCCATAAAAGTAAAGTGTTCCTTCTTTTAACAAACTACCTGATGATACTGAAAACACTTCTAAACAGTGTCCCTGCGCCCTCTCCGTACATAGAAGATACACCTAGTACTTGGATACATGCAACAAAGGCTGTATATAGCTTTTGGATGACTGAACCCCCTTTGCTTCTACTGCTGTATATTAGACTCTTCAGGGGTACATGTTGATGGGTGTAGCAGGACACCCTGAGACGCACTGCCATGTTGGTGCACCTTTAACCAAAGAGCAATAGTATTCTTTACTCTTTGGTTAAACCCCAACCAGACATTTACCATAATTAATATTAACCCTTTAAGGCCCACATAGTGCTTGCATGTGCTATGTCTTTGGTAGTTATGATGCATAAACGTAGCTCTGGTGAGAATTGTTTGCTTAAATGCAGCATTCACTCGGCAGGGCAAGTTACTCGCCATTGCTGCATTCCTGTATTATGACGACAACGGACACAATAAGTTTTAGCACTACAATTCATTGGTATACTGTCCTCAAATGGTTCAGAGTAATTCGCCTTGTTCTATACGTCCGTGTCAAATTATAATTGCGCCGTCCTCAGCTCTGAAACCTTGATATTGTCTGCTGAATCAATTTCAATGTAGCTTGGCCTTGCCCAGGTTGCCATGTATGCTCTGTCCATCCTTGTTTACCACAACCCAGTGACTCATGTTAACACTGCACTGCCTCTTTCAGATTCAGCGGGTCGAAGACGTGTTGAAGGAGGAGCGATGCAGGTTACAATCCACAAGATGTCGTTTGACCACTACCCATTCCATGCTGCTGGTAATGTTCTTACCTCACACACAACATACCTTATGCTACTTTGGTATCATTTAAGCCAACAAATGTAACCTTTACAGGACGTACCACGTGACTATTCTAGTAAAAGTGGTGTAATTCAGACTTTTTTCTTCCTTTTTTCCCCTCTTTTTTTTCAAACATATATACAGTTGTTTTCAGGATTTCGTCCCTGTAATTTCTCTGCAATACATCCAAATTAGGTTTAATGCAGATGGTACTCTTTGTCTTTTTTGACACTATTACCAAACAGTTTAGGAAATGTAGTACTCTTGGATTTTCCAAAAGCATAGCTAAATAAAGAGAATGTTTGATACCTGACCACTGTGTACGATGCATTCTGATGTCATGGCAAGTAGAAAACATCGGAATAACCTTGTAAGGGAAAATTAAGGAAATCCTTTGTGACTCCAGGTGCTGATCGTGTACATTGGGTGAAACATGACGAGAACATGATGGCACGTAATGCTTGGGCCCAGGACCTGTTAAACGTTTTCAGAGAGGAAGTACGCCGAGTTCGTGAAACGCTGAGCACCCCACCGCCCTCCCCGGGGCCCGTGCCTCCTCCAGACCAACCAGCCAACCGGCGTCCACAACAAACTGGGCGGGGCTCACGAGGCCAGAAGCCACCCGGCTTAGGCCGCCTCAACACTAAACTGCTGGAGAGCTGTGTGGTCTTACGTATCGAAGACTTTGTCTTGTATCGTGTATCGACGGCCAGAGACAAAAGAAACTCGCCAAAGAAGTTTCTGGCATCGGATAAGAAGCAACTTCTGCTCCCCCCAGAGATGTCATCGATACATGTGGAATACACAGACTATTACTTCCCAGAGGGGATCCACTTTCCTGGTAAGAGCCTACTGTAAACACTAACTACCTGCTGTTTGGTCAAGATAGTACACTATAGATAAAAGTTAGCAGATACCGTATGATACAGACACCATTTGATAAGGAACAAGTTAAGTGAGCCAAAAAGATATATCAATTTCCCTAAATGGTGTCCATTGTAGGCGTTCAATGATTACTTATAGGTTCCTTCCCTCTTCTACCTACATGTAAGTCAAGATCAATAGGTCTATAGAATAAATCAGATCTCTTTTGTAAGATTCACTGTACTGTGACTCCCCTGCTAAATTCCCTATTGTAAATATGAAACCAATATAAATACACAATTAAGTATTTTCTTAGGACTGCTGGAATGATGAACCTTGGAATAAGCTTGCTCTTACTATCATAACCAACGCTGCTTGGGATTAATGTAACATTGACCCCCTCCACCCCAACTCACGGCATAAGCTACGTAAGCATGGTCCCAGATAGTTGTAACTGCTACATGAATTATCCCTCAACCTTGACCACCTTGACATTGAACTGACCTCTATTTCAGAGTGGCCCCCGCCTGTTATGGACCAAGTCATGTGGGATGCCAACACCTGTTGTGGCTTTTGTAATAATAGCTTTTGTGTCTCTTCTCTTCGTTGTGTCTTCTCTGCCTGCTAACCCCAACCCTTCCCTCACCCACCTAAATGTCACACCCAACAGTATACACACTGACACATGTCTCAAATACATTGGTTTCCTTTCCTTAATAAACCTTGATATACCAACTCTGCACTTAAATAGTGTGGGTTGATTACTCCGTCCATAATCTGTTGTCTTAAAGCCCTCTATATGATATTATGAGTGATGGGAATAGTGATGGGAATAGTGATGGGACTTCACTTGGTATAGCGCCAGCCCCGTTACCCGTGTCCTGTGTCTCAACATTGGAGGCCTCTGTTATTTATAAATAAAGCAAACCCAATTAACCAAATATACCCTTTATAACTCCATATCAGACATAGTGTGTGGGACCCCCCAAATAAATCCCTTTTCCTGTTTGCTATAGCCTTAAGACCTCTGCCTTATAGCGCTGTATGTCTTCTGTACTCGTGCAGTACGTCTACACAAGGCATCCATCGCTGCCTGTAGATTAAGGAGTGCTTCATAGATACATGTATCGACATCTTAATTTCTGCCTTCTGTTTGCATCCGAACATACCAAATGAAAACTCATAGAATTATATAGAATCTAATAATACAGTGTACCGTTATCCCCTTTTGACATGTATCCACGTATGTTGGTTTTAAAACAGTTTATTGCAGACAATACATCTCCAAGTCTCTTTCTATTACGAAACAAATAATTTTTCATCTAATGTGCAAAATTGGCAGAAAGAACTGTTGGCTAATTTCCGAACTATTTCGTCTTATGTATGCATTCCTATATTAAATCGACATCTGTCACCGAAGATTGACATCTAGATTTCTATATCTATGTATTTTGTTTTTAGTTAACCCATTTCAGATAACAGTGACCCATCCAGTAGTTTACGGCGTACACACGTGTCTTATAGCACCAACGTATCTCCCCAGTTACTTCGATTTTATGTGCAGTGATTTTGATGATTTACAGATTTATTTCTTGACCCCCACATTACAATTATTTCTATTTCGTTCTGACAGAATCACATGCTAGAAACATACACGCTTGTGTATATATTTTAATCACCTTGGCTCATGTCACTATCATTTCGTCCATTTCCATGTAACAATCTAAAGGACAGTAACTATCAATCACTAATATTGTTATTGTAACTTCCCACCAATACCATAAATACCTGCATCATGACATTTGGTAGCTGTCGATATTGACTGTGACAACACATCCTTCAGGAGTTTAGTGTGCGTCTTTTACCATTCCTAATTATTGGACATTTAAAACACAATAGTTTGTTACAGTGTCCAGGTGCTAGTCCGGTGTGTGATAGAGTTATGTGTCCTTGCAGTGCCGCACGCCAACCTGTTCGTGGTGGTTAACCCCGTCAGACTGAACCTGGACTGGGTCACCCTGCTGTGGCTCAACACCTTCTCCCTCAGCCTTCTACAAAGTCTGGTCAGTGTCTTCAAACCATTCACACAATGCAAATACTAGTAACCAGTCGCCAAAAGATGTCATTTGTCATAAGTTGTAAGATCCTCCCCCCAATAACTTTGTGACTGTCACTACTGGATCATGTCGTTACCAAACGGATTAACAGGGTCTAGTGGTATGTACGCATCGGGTGGCGGTCTACGTTGCCCACACCTCAGTAAACTTGTTAAATGTGTGTCCCTTGGGGTTATAGTGATGTGATTTTAAAATGCAGTTTTTGTACTCTATGTTGTTTCCTTTAAGTACATGTATCAAGTTTGCCTTTCCAAAAGTCTCTATTGGAAGCCGGTTTCTTCATTTAAAAAGTAGACAGTCCACATTTTCTCGAACGTTCCCGTAACGGTATTTGGTACATGTAATAACCTACCGTAATAAGGTCCCCATATCTCCCACAATGGTGCTCTATGGTTTAAGGTACTAAACCCTATGTTGAATGAGGCATGTGACTTAAAGGTAATGGACCTACCAAACCAAGGGGGCTAATTTAAACAATGGAGGTGGGGTTTTCCTTAGTTCACCCCTTTTCAGCAGGGGTAAAAAACATGATATACTACTAGTATATCATCCAATAACTTGACAGGAAAAACTTGGAACCCGTTGGGGAGGGAGGGTGGGTGGTGAGAAGAAAACAAAACTGAGCTAGCACTGTAGTTCGCCACATTGCTCTCCCTCGTTGTTAAACAATCGGTGATAAAGTCTCAAATGACTACAAAAGGAAGAGTAACAATAGAAATACCAAGTACGGTACATCCATTTCTATTTGATTTAACATATGTAATGTCTTTAGTAAAAGACTTATTCTAAGTGTCAGGCATGAACAGAAACATAAAATGGAACATGGAAGATATAAGGTTCTTTATATGTTAGATATAACGTTGACCATATTTCAGGCCAACCTAGAGGATGGCCCGCTGCGCACGGCGGTGCATGGACTGCTGCCTCCCATGCTGGAGACACTGTCCGGTCTGCCCCCGGCCGTACGTACCGCGTGCCGTGTGCCGGCATGTGCAGCCTGCTCACTAACTTCTCTACATCTACTCTCTAACTCCTGTACATGCTTGTTGAAGAATGTTTTAAGGTTCTCGCTATCAGAAACTCACCAGGTTACTAACTTCCCCAAACTTGCCATCGTTCTCTGTGTTTATGAGGAACTTAGAACTAATGTTTGGTGTGCTGTTAACTGAGTTCTTGAACTGAGACGGCTTCTGTCATGGCTATCGGAACGCTCTGTGGGATGACGGTTAAGTAGATAGTGGGCCTACCTCTGCACTCAACATCTCAACTGGTTGCTCCCCTTAGACAACATTCAGCATTGCATCGTATACTTCCATAATCATGCTACAGTATTATTACAGCTATGGGGAAATCATGACCCTGAGATGTAAACAGGATCATATAAGCTGTTTAATTCATATGGAAACCGTTTCTAGACAAAACCATGGTTCATGGGGTCGGAAGAAGCCCACGGTATTCAAATTAGCTTCTGGCATTTGTATTCGTCTTGTTCACATGGGTAGTGTGGCTACAACCATTCACAACCAGCTACTAACGTGATGGAGGTTAACACGACGTTCTAGTTGTGTATAGATACCTTAACCCGAGGAGGGGAGTGCTGAAAATGTTCTGAAAATCATTTATTAATGTTGCGTGGAGTGGAAAGTTGAAAGAAAGAAATAAGATGAACTAGGCATCACTTTGACCTTGCTCTGACCATTGTGCCTGTACTTTGCCCCTGCTGCAGCCCAATAAGGGCAAACGAGTGAGTATAGCACCTTCCTGTAGGCCTGGGGCTAGCAGTGGCTCGTATGTTGCAGTTCCTGTCGTGTTTACATCTACTTACATCTCCGTGTATAGCTCTAAGATAAGAGTGCATCCTATATTGATAGCTCTCTGTAGTCCATCCTTTACTGTGTTGGGTCAGTGTAGCTCCTGTTGTCTCATTATTAATGACCGTAAGTAGTATGTTGGTACTGGTACTAAATGTGGAGACCTGTCAATATTGATGAAACTTTGTTTTGTGGTATTTTTTTTGTATAATCAACCAAGCATTTCTTTTTGATTTCCCGTATTTACTTGGGTTATATTATCACCAGTGATCTGGACGTTAGTTGAGTTTTCCATGGTAACTTTTCCGTGAGTTGTTCTTTACATTTAGTGATATTTGTCTCAGTTACGAAAAATACTTTGAAATCATAGGCTTACAACTGCACCTCATACTTTTGTATGAAATAGCGATATGATTAAGTATTATAATCGTTTCCTCTTCATTTATTCAGGAGCTTCCGGAAGCTGCTGGGCCCCGTATCCACACCGACATCAAGCTCGATGCTCTCATGCCAAGGGTAGGACATGGGCATATTTCTTTAGTATTGAAAAACGTTTACAGTTTAAAGTATGGCTATATCTCTATTGAAATATTACCTATAAAGGCAGTGTCATCATCTACCATATGGCAAAGCCAGTGGCACATATCCAAAAGTTGAGTCAGTACAATTTCTGGTCCATGGATGATGTACATCATGGTGCAGTGTAATTGACTCGTGAAGGGTGAAGAATTATTACAAGAACAAACTGATGACCGTAGTGAGACATTTTGTCGGACTACCCATTGATGTGTGTATTTGGCGTGTTTCAGATTGTGCTGCCAGCAGAGGTGGCTATAAAGGGACAGCCGGACCGCCCCGACAGTCTGCAGATCCAGGCCTCACGCCTCACACTCACCAACTGTCACATCGAGCACAACGCCTCCCTGCCTGAGCTGGGTGCTCTGCTGCACATCTATGAGAACTCTCACTTCTTCTGTAACTCCAAGTGTGACTTCCCCAAGCGTGAGGAAGACATGGTGGCTATCCCAACTATCTTTAGGCGCCATGCCCTCAAAGACAATGACACCTACTTAGACAGCACTATAGGCGACATTGTGATAGGTCGACGTACGACCATGCCACCCGAAACAGCGCCTAGCGAGACGCGCACGGCTGACGGCCAGACTTACTACAGCATGAGTACAGACTCCCTCAAACTGGACGCCACCAAGGACGTGTGGTGCCTAGCAGTAGACCAATTCTGGATGGAGTTCTTTGGGGTGCCGACAGCCCACAACCGGCCGGTAGCCTTTGTAGAGTCGTTCCCGCTCACCGTGTGGCTGGCCAACCCCCTGGCCAGCCGCCAGCAGCAGCAGCAGCGGAGTGGGGGCAGTAGGAGTGTGCACCGTCCCCTAGAACGAACAGGCTCCAACCAACTCTTAAAGCAATATTACCCGCTGGACGGGGAACGGACAGTACCGGTTGGCTATGTAAATGGCGACGTGCATCCGGTGAGTCGGGATTCGTCACCGACTGGGGCGCGCAATCGGCGCTCCTACCATGAGAAGTCGTGTGCTGACATGCACATGCTGGTGCGGATAGGGGCCAAGGTGAACGTGCAGCTCAACCACTACCAGTACGTGTTCCTGATGCGCCTCATGGAGACCGTCAGCAGGTTCTCCAATGAGATCAAGGACGACACGGCAGCCATCGTGCAGGTGCCGCCTGTACAGCGGACAATGGTGGTGGCTGTCAAGGTGCGCGAGATGGAGCTGGCACTCATCTGCCCACCCATCCCCGAGATGCCTGGTGCTGGCCTCGGCTCTGGGAGTAGAGAGGACTCTGATGAACTCAAGATGCTAGACGACCTACCAGAGGATGCTAGCAAGATGGGCCTCAACTCACGGAGCCCTGTAGATGACTCACAATTAGGCTAGTATACTTATATCTATATAAAATTGCCTTCACAAGATTCTCAGTAGTGAGTAGAAAAAGTCTTTATAGTAGCACATGCCAACTGTGTGATGTGGCGACCAGTGCCGTTTCTCTGAGGTGTACTATACAGTATATTGGTTGACTCTTGGGGAACTTCCACCAAAATGTATGAACTTCATAACCTAGTAACTGTGGTAGATTTGTCATCTTGCAAAATTGATCTGGAATATATTCAAGTTTATAATGTTTAGTACTATACTCCTACATTTGGTTGTTTTTAAATGCATAGTGTCGCCTGAAAATAACCTTTCAAGATTTAACATGTTGATATTTTGGATCTGTGTATGATTGACACCATTAACCATTCATTATACTCTCATACCTTGTGCAGCTAGAGGCATCCATTCCAACAGCCTGAGCACTCCAGCTCAGATCCTCAAGTCACACAGCGATACTGAGCTGACGGGGCAGGATCAGGGTTACACCGGTCACTCCGTCCTCAGCACCTCTCCTGGACATGGCGGCTTCCCTCTGGATCCGCGCGACAGACAACCGTCCGGGGAGTACCCGCGCATACAGATCTCTGACGGCTCCGTCACCATGTCACTGGGCAGCACTCAGGACCTCTCCACATCCTACTCCTCCTCACCACAGCACCGCAACAGAAGTGCAGAGAACCTCCACTATGATGCTGAAAGGGAAAAGAAAGGAGGCGAAATCAGAAAATCGTTTAACAATGCCTTCTCCAACCTCACAAAACTCACTGAAAAAGTCAAGCAAAATGTAAAGGGTATGTTTTCCCATGTGCCTGTTGTTACATTATTATCTTGAAGCCCATATTCAAGAGGTAGCTGTTATTATTAGTGTTTTGATAATTTCTCATTATCTCGGCTTAATCCACACTGAATAATCAAAACTGAAGGAGTGTTCATTTATTAGTTACAGGGGCGGGGGTAGGTGGGTGGGGGGGGGGGGGCGCATAAAAGATTTCAACCCCTCTTGAGTAAAAAGTTAAGCCCCTTTAGCAAAAATAGCGAAACATTCCACGCGCTCTAGAGGGGGGGGCATTAAAAAACGTCTGCGCCTCCGCGAGAAATCTCACCACTATCCCTGTAATTAAGATCTCGTAATTAATAAATGAACACTCCCTAATATAGTTTTTTATTGGCTTTGGGATCTTGTCCCCAAAGCCATTTACACCATAGAGGAAGAGTTCTTGAAAACGACAAGAAAAGACTAGCATAGGTCCCCTTGTCCATTGTTAAGTAAAGCCCTAGTTGGTCCTTCAACCTTGCCCAGGTCTGGTTTCCCCATGTGGAACAAAGAAAAGGGCCATAATACAATGTACTCGGTTCAGCCAAAACTGAAAGGAGTGACAATGAGGAAAAAGCTAAAACAAGCAGAACAAGTGAGATTAAACAGTCTAAGAAACGGTCACACTAAACTGACACACAAGTACAGACTGAATGGGGAATATGAACCAAGATGTCAAGACTGCAGTACCCGTCTGACAGTGGAGCATCTTCTACTCCACTGTAGAAGGACTGCAGAGAGTAGAAGAAAACATCTTGCAGACACAACATCTATGTACAGTGTTTTCAACACCACTAATGACGAAAATGTATTAAAATTCTTGAAGGAAGCCCAACTATGGGACAAAATATGAAATAGAAATTTAAAAAAAAAAAAAGTAATAATAATACAAAAAAATACAAAAAAATACAAATAGAGAAAAAAAAATGGGGGAGAATAGTTTGGCGAGTCGGGATGTATCACTCCAGACTGATGGCACACAGTTTGTATTAGCTTAGAGTTTTCATTGCTTCCCGACTATACCTATGGCTGCGCTTTCCCATGCTGTGGTAGACTTACAGCAAAACAAAGGCCTGTCCCTCTCACACCATGTCTATGTGGTGTCGGAGGTTAAAGAACCCTTGCTTCGGTAAATCTGTAGGAGCGGGATTTCTATCTTTTGGCTCATCTCATGGATTCGATCATCCTGGATACGATCATCCAAGGTAGGCCTTCGGCCTACCTTCTTACTTGTGAAAAACTGAAACTTGAGTAAGTCTCACCTGCATAGTCAGTGGGACGTTAAACTACACAAACAAACAAAAAAAACAAGTCTAGATCTGGTTTTCAGTTACTGCATGTAGAGCCAGTAAACATTGTGGTAAGGCCTAGACACCTAGTCCATAGCCATATTTTGAGTTCTTGAATGTGGCTGTCGATGGCAAGGATTGGTACCAGCCTAATAACTATTGACTCCTATGTCATGCCAAGCTGTCAATGTCAATGCCAATCCCCATATTATGCACATGCAGGACCTATACTACAAAATGTAGTGCAGTAGTTGAGTGGTCCAGGATGGCTCTTGAAAGCACTCAAGCCCGCCCAAAGACAAAAACTGTGTAATCTGACTAATTACCCCCCCCCCCCCCCACACACACACACACATGCAACAACCCTGGTCATCAAAATAATATTTTGTCATCACTAAAGAAAGGCCATCAGCAGTCCTGCCTCTGCCCCTCCTCTTCCCCCCTCTCTCCCCTCTCCCTCCCTCTCTCCCCTCCTCCTCCCTCTGCCCTGTCCTCTTCCTCCATCTGCCCTGTCCTCCTCCCTCTGCCCTGTCCTCTTCCTCCATCTGCCCCATCCTCCTCCCTCTGCCCCATCCTCTAACATTCCTATAAAAACCCAAAGCCATTACAGCTTTTGCCGTAAAATCCCTGAAATTGTCCCCTTGTAAATGTTATATTTAAGTCTACAAATCATTTTTAATCAAAATGGTTTAATATATAAACACATTAATGAAACTTTTCCCTAAAGTACACAATGTAAATTAAAATGTTGAATGTCAAAGAAAAATTAAAGATAAATAATCCTTGAAGTACATATTCTAAAATCCTATTTATTGAAATCACATATATAAGTTAATGTGGACGTTTCACCATTTCAGCCTTGGATGTCATGGATGATGGAGACGACTGGGACACTCTTTCTATAAAGAGTGGAGCTTCTAGTGATGATGAGGATTTTGTTTTCCTCAAACTGCAAAATGCACAGGAGGTGCCAGCCTTTGAGCGCCACCACAGCTCGTCCGAGTCGGTGTCGGTGGCCGACAGTGATGGCAACCAGGAGTCACCCAGTATTAATATCTTTGGAAGCTTAGCTGACCGGGCCAGAGGCGTTGTGAGTTAACTCATCTCATTACAACCTTCCCAACCATTAGCTTTATTCCGGGGAATCCCCTTTCAGCTCATTTGATATGCCGGTGTTATTAAACTCCTGATATTTTCAGTTCAGACAAAAAGCTGTAAATATGTATATATTTATCTCCGTGTCAGAATGACTTGTTACAACACCACAATAAACAATCGATGACATGGATATTCATGGTTTTGTAGGTGTCGGTGGTCTCCTTTCGGCTGTTGAACACGGAGGCCATTATGCAGATGAAGGGTGAAGACGTGACCATGTGTTCCCAAGTCTACAGGGTCATACCACATGAGTATGGCAACATAAATCTGGACGAATTCCACCAAAGGTTCACCACCTCAGGTAAGTGCGTTCTGTCTACATCCGTCCTCTCTCCACAAGGTACACCCGGGGCATTCAAGCGCTAATGGTCTAGTGGGAACAATACTGCTAAACCAACCACGAACATAATTAATATTGGTATAAGATTTACTTTTAAGAGTGGAGGAACTGGGTTACTGAAGAGGAAATAACAGGTGCATTGGGCAATTCGATCTGTTCATGGTGTTTCAGAAAACTCTTTCTTTTCTGTCCATCACAAAGGTAATATACAAGAGTAATATAACACGGATTGAGCTACAACATGTTTCTATGGGCAAATGCTGATGACTTTGATACAATAACTATACGTGTACATGGTGTCGTACGATGGATTTCCACAGAATTGCGCACCATGCTGTGTATCTCTGAAAAAATGACACCTCAGTTCTGTGCAATAAAACTATCTTGTAAGCAGTTTCTTTCTACTCTCTCTGCCCATGTCTAAATTAGAATTGAATGGTATAATAGAGAGTAGCACCCAGGTGGGGTCCCTTCAGATATGCCCTGTCAAATACAGCTAGGTACCTGCATGCACTCTCAGCCAAAGCTTCAATTCAGAACAATATCTTTTCTTTTTTTCTGTCTTTTCTTTCACATGTCAGTATTTTTATGCAGATATCGTCCCGCCATGCATGTGTTTTAAGGCTTTAGGTGGATACCTCTCTGCGCTGGTTGAGCTTAATGTTTTTTATGCTCCCATACACATTTCCTCCCATTTTCATGTGAAATGACAATGTGTGGCATTTCCATGAGGTGTATACAACTTGTGCTGTGGCCAACCACGCGTGTGTTAGCACCGTCCTTCAGCTCCCACACTGCATGTGGTGTCCCCCTTTACCACAGTCACGACACGTCAACCCCTGTGTAGAGCCTCACGTGCCATGCACAGTAATAGGGACAATCCAGCACCAGCAGATATAGCAAGCCATAACTATGTCCTACTTGTCCTCTGAGAGTTATAATCAAACTAATGAAAATACATTGTTATATCTTAATTATCCGTAATTATTTCATATCAACCGTACGTTGCACACATCGAGGTTTACCATTATATGAATTAGCTAAGTCCCCATTATTAGATTTATACTGAAACAAAAATAACTACTTAAATTTAAAGATAATTAATGAGTGTTATGAATAATTTACTCAGGGAGCCTCCTAGGCTCCCTAGAGTCTTATACGACGCCTTTGCAGGACAATTTTGGCCAAAAAGAAATTCATTTTCAAAGTTTGGCATTAAAAAATTACTGAACAAAAGAGTGCCCTATCCAAAAAGTCGCCTGTTTTCCTACACAGGAACGTAAAAATCACTTCTAACCATAAAGGATCCCCCTAAAGAATTGCCAAAGCACACCTTTCCAAAAAAAAAAACTGACTGTAGAAAACCATGAATGTACTGGCGTGGACGTTTGAAACCGTCTACTTTGCTATTCAGTGTTAAACCTGAAGCTCATATTCTGGGGTGTGTGAGACACTTTTTGTGAGACCATAATGGCATAATTCAGGGCTAGGAACGGATCTGTGGACGAAATTGTAGTCTATGGTAGGGTCTTTGGTGGTAGTGTAGGGTCCGTGGGTGCTGGGCTAGGGTCCTTGGGTGCTGGTGTAGGGTCCCTTGGTTACATACATGCATACATACACAATACTTACATGCATACATACATACAAACATGCACACATGCATACATACATACACACATACATACATACATACATACATACATACATACATACATACATACATACATACATACATGCACACATACATACAAACACACACACATACTTACATAATACCGTAAATTCCCGCGTATAACCCGCATCTCGCGTATAACCCGCACCCCCAACTTAGGAAAATCCTATAACCCGTTTCTGGGTTTGAAAACTTCTATTTCAGTACTGTTCTATACTAATAAAAACCCTCGTATAACCCGCACCCTATATAGGCATGTTTGTTATCAAATGAAAGCTGAGGTTGATTCGCGTACAACTCGCGGGTAGTACGCGGGAATTTACGGTAGTTTCTTTTTTCACAGCCTCCACACTATTAATCATAAAGCAAATTCTGTTACACAATCTATTTGACAGAGAACCAAATCCCTGAGTCTTTTTGTGATTAGAGTCACACGTTAGATCTTTATCAAATCATTTTGCCTTTTTAATGCCATGTTTATTTTCTCTGGAGAGGGATTAGAGGCAGATATTTACAGCCTTTTGTCTGAACTGAAAATATCAGGAGTTCACAATGTCATGTTAATCTAAACCATGAAATAACGGCACCGAGTGGATTAACATCATCACCTGTAAGATTGCCAAATCCCAGTTATTCTCCGACAGTAAATGATGTTGCCATTTTAACTTTATCTTTTGTTTTCCCTTTTTGATGACTGAGTAGGACCCCTGTCTTTTTTTTCAAAGATTGTTTAATGAGAATGAAGAATAACTCCTAGTTTAGTAGGGTATAAGAGGTGTGTGTGTGTGCCCAACTGATCCACTGGACAAAAATATTAAGATGGCATGTGAGTTAACATAAAAGAACCTGGTCTTACTTTGGGCATGTGTATCACCCAGGCAGCGCTTGTCGGCCCAGTATCATCACTTTGCTGACTATGGCTTCAGGTAAAATCTGTGTTTATAGCAGCTCTCTCCTTCTCCCTACTCTTCATGGCTAAAGCCTGCTTCACTTGGAACCACAATGCATTGCAACTATCATTTGTTATAAAATTGCCCCATCACAGAACTATAAAAAAAAGGATATAATAATCAACTCCCAACTCTGAGTGATTCTGATAGAATGCCAGCATTGTGGTTCCTTGGCTTTTGTTTTATCCTGTTGCGCAAATTGTGTTTGACTGGTGTTGTGAGCGAGCTTCCGACGGTCCGCCCGGCAGGCAGCTCGCTGCCGCCTTGCATGATGGTTTAAGGTGATTCACTGCATGCTACCCGGAGGCTTACTTTCAGTGCAGAAAATGTTCTCTTGTATTTGGGTTAAATCTCTGGGTTATCACGCAACAAAAAGGATAATAGTCACGCTGAAGAAAGAACCGTTTCACTAAGATAACGTTCTATGGTGTAGGGGACAACTTGATCAAGACAATCAAACCTACAGTTTCATGAAATGATGGGCTTTGATTGTTTTACATACAATAAGGTTAGGTTAAGTCAAGAGTAAGAGGGCACGATGCAATGGTAGGGCACGGGACAATGGTGGAAGAGTTTCAATTGTTGTAGGTATATCTCATGATCAATTTTTATGAAATATTTAATTTCAGCCACATACGATTTCTGACAGTCGCTCTAGGGCATTTATTATATATTTTTAAACATTTATATGTAGATGTCGCAATATTTCAATAAATCAAGAGGTAGGGAAGGGGAAAATCGGTAGATGGTAAACATTATATTGAATAACCGCTAGTTGATCAAGTCAATCAATATATTAACGTTAGCATACACAGTACTTTCAAACATGATTAAGTTACTCCGCAACGATTACGTTATGGATGCTATTAGAAATAAGTCCAAACTATTTTTAAAGGCGATCCTTTTTGATAAATCATCAAACGCTTCAATATGTATTAGCTGGATGCATATATGAAAGGCCTCGGTACTTGCATCCATCCTTAACTGTAGATACTCTAGAATTGCCAGGACACTTGCAATTGTGCTTGATGTAGGCTGAAGTACTCTATCCTGTCAAATTATGTCAAGCTGCTAGATGAAAGAATCCCTCTCCCCTTCCTTTACCCTAGAGTAGATATCTATGAAAAGTAGCATGTAAGTGTCTGATCAAAATTTGTCAGTCAGTCTGGTGATTCCTGTTCTCCAAATAGTCCGTGTTAAAGGTACAAGACGGCATGGCGTTTGGTGCTGACCTCGTTGTATCCACGTGGTCTAATCTCTAAGACAAAAAGTGCATGGAAACCTTCAATGTATATGATTAGATGTTGGAGACTAAGCATTTCGAGAGAAGTTATAATAGTTATTTGCGCATTATGTCTACAGTAATTCATTAAACTTACTCAAAATTATTTTACTATATAAGTGTTTTTTTTCAGCAAGGTCTTATAGTTGCATACAAGCATGATTCGCATAGATATTTTAATTACTAGTCTAAAAATAATAGGTTACAATGTGATTTAGATGACTAGATCTAGAACAATGTAATTTCATTACTAACTAGCACTGATGCATGGTATGTCCTCAAAAAGAGGTGAATTAAGCAAAACTAAACAAATGAAACAAAAATGTCGAAATCGGATAGCTGAACTAACCTGGGTAAATAGAGTGTGGCCAGATCTGGAACAGGACGGCAACGTTGATACAAACCTGTGTTCATGTGGGAGTTTATGTCTTACCTTGCAGCTAACAAGGTGTGTGAGGACGCCCTGCCTCCTCTAGCTGAACCACCAGTCAAATTCCGCTATCAAGTTGGGCCCTCGGCCGAGACGCTAGCGCCCTCAGCAGGGGACCTTGGGCATCTCCGGGCGGCTGTCAATGGACTGCGGATGAAACTTTCTATGTCGACCATCACCCACCTAGTAGACCTTATTGAAGATGAAGTCATACCTCCTCCCATGCCTATGTTTATCAACGTATCAGACTGCACATTCACTATGCAGGTAGCTGATAGTAATTTATTTGTTACATAGATAAGTACCTATATCGAGGGGCTGAGAGGATAAAAAGAGATGTTGAATACAATGAATAAGAAATATATATGCGCATACATAATATTATTACCTGGAGCATTCAATAGACATGGGTGAAAGTCGCTGTTTCATCCATTCTTCATCTAACTACAATAATGCAAACATGATATCTTGTATTGACTTCCTTCTCAACATCCATTACTTACTCACTCCTCAAATATCAAAATAGACACATTTTAAGTGATTTTACACATTCTGTTATAAAAATGCATAATTACATTATACTTACTTTGACAGAATGATGGTCCTCCTACTCACATGACCTCACCAGAGCCGGTACCACTGGACTTCCATGTTGACCGCCTCGTCTTAACCCGTGGCCCAGACGGAGTATTCAGAGCATCTGCAGGTAGAGACATATGTTTCTTCAATTACTTATCCAGGGTTCCCACGTGTCATGGAAAGTCATGGAATGTCATGGATATTGAAAGCTGTCTGTCTGTAAAAATTTGCCATGTGTCACGGAATGTCATGGAATTTGAAAATAATAGAATTAATATTACGAAATCTCCGAGAATGTACCATATGCTTTCTAGATTTTAGAAATTTTCTCAGGGGCCAAGCCCCATGACCCCACACAATAATCTTATAAATGTCATGGAAATGTCATAGAATTTTCATCTGAAATTTTTGTGGGAACCCTGTTATCATCATATGTAAAATGTACGATTCCTTTACACTACCAAAGAATACAGTAACAGTATTCTATGAAACCTTGTGCAGTAAGTACTGTTAGACAAAGTACAACTAACTGAAGAATTCCTTAAGGTGGGTCGATCCCATTGAATCAAAGTGTTCAGAATTTCACAATTTTTTTTCGGTAGCAACCCTAAATCATTTGAAAACGGAAAATGAAAAGAAAAATAGGGGGTCCCGAGCTACTTTTCAAGATATGGAAATTTGAAAAAAAAATAAGTTTTTAAATTTTACATTAAAAACTGAAAATAATGTAAAAATTCCTATGATTTTATTTTCTATCAACCAATAGCCCCAGAAGTCTGAGACATCACACAATGAACAAAAGGATATATACCTTCATTCTAAAAATAGTTTCGGGGTTTTATCACTTTGCATTCTGGGTAAAAATTTTATCTTTCGAAGAAGAGTAGGAATAAATTTTCATTCTTTCTTCACATAATCAAGGAAAAATAGCAGTAAAAATGTTCCGATTTTTCGTAAACTTTCTAGAAAAATTGCTCAAATTATTTGCCAATGAATAAGATTAATTTTCATATGGGGTCCCGTGCATAATTTGAGGGTTTTGGCCCTTTGAAATAAAAAAGTAATGGAAAAACGGACTAAATCAAATCTTTGAAGCATTGTATTATGGGTAAATTCCCAACAATCTGCATATAAAATGATCTTGTCATGTGGGTTTGGATATATTCAAGTAATTCATTCACTTTTATGCTCTTTTAGATGCCATTTATTACTTCATAAATGAAAGCTGCTGAAGAATGGTATAAAATGCCTATAATATTTATATCAAAATATAAAGTGCTCTAAAATGGTCAATTTTCGAAATGGACCCCAAAGAAAATTGAGTATAGAAAACTATTCTGAGCATATCCCTACCAAAAATGGCATAATTCTGATGTATTTAAGAATTATGCGCAAAATGATGTGCAGTAGTCCATTTTGCAATGGCCGCAACCCACCTTAAATTGCTGACTGACATGCAAAGGTCCCACTAAGATATTGGTATATCTGCAGATTACCATAATGTTGGACCGTTGTAATACATAGCCAAAGAAAGAGTGAAAGAACACCTTCGACCAACAGGGGGAGGAAAGATGTACACTCGTTAGATCTCTCTGGCATGAGGAAACAGAAATCTGAGGGTCCATTTTGTGGACATGTGGGCGTGTTAACCCCCCTATCCGCCTTATATACGAGGCTGAGCACCTCTTCCAGCTCTACTCAATTGTTGCTGTAGAGGTACCAACATGTGGGTCTTTAAACTCCAACATATTTGGCACTATTTAATGCAGGACTGTTTTCTTGTTTAGGTCCCAGTAGCAGGGAGCACGAGGCACCAGTTGCCCCTGACCGTCAGAGGACGCTGTCCTCCACGCCCCCTGGTGTGCGCGGTCACGAGCCGCGTGCCGGGACGCCACCTGGCGGCAAGTCGTATGACGGCCGCCCCTCCACGCCGCCTGGTGTCAGGGCTGCCTACGAGCAGCGACCAGGCACCCCCCCTAGCGGCAGGGCAGTGTACGACCAGCGACCTGGGACGCCGCCTAGTGGTCGGTCTCCGCACGACCAGCGACCTGGCACGCCCCCTGGAGGGCGGTCACCGCTGGCCGAGGCCATGCGGCAGATCCAGGGCCAGGCGACGTCACTGGACAGAGTAAAGCGGGAGAACTCGGCTCTTCGTGACCGGATCATCCAGGTAGAGGAAGAGTTGGATATCAAGCTAAATCAGCAGGTCACCAAAGAGAGTTATACAGCCCTGCAAGATGAGAACAACATGCTCCGACAACAACTGGAAAAAATCGCCTCTATGGATGGTGGGCTCTACCAGCAAGAGTCACTTCAGCGTGATGCGCAGCGGTGGCGGGAGCAGGCACACATGACTGAAACTGTACAACGTGAAAATGCTCATCTGATAGCGCAGCTCCAACAGCAGCAGGACGACATCCACATCCTGAAGCAGGAGCGGGACTCGCTGCTAGCCACCCTGCAACTACTGCAAGAAGAACTCACCGCTTCTGAGACGATGCGCTCCCGAGGGAAACCCCCTGTGTCTTGATAGTTTCTGGAGCACTAGCTTCATTGAAAGTCGTCTGATAGTAAATGGATAAAAAAAAAAAAAGATGAGATGAATTAAAAAAGAATCAGGTTACATTTCAAACACAAACACTGAAGATGATATCATGTTTGGTGTTTGACACCAATTCTGATTTCAACACCACCCCAGTGGACACAAAATTCAGTTCAACTTTGAATCAACATTAAATCAGGGGTGTGAAATGTCCGCAGATATGCGGAATTCCGCATTTTCTATCTCCCAGAGGATCATTCCTGTGATTCATCTAAATCTGCTGAGAAAATGAAAATTCATTTACAATGGGGGTATGGACTCTGATATTTTTGTGCTCTCTGAATTTCCACAGATTCTTTAATTTTCTATATCTTAACCTAAAATTTTAAGGTACCTGTGAATAAAAGATAGGATTTAGGTGATTTAACAACCTTAATTGCAAAACCTATTGAATGGAAAGCATTAATTGTAATGCTGCCCGGAGACGCATAATGGTCTTCAGATGATACTGTTTTCAGCATTTCACACCCCTGTAAATACATGTATCAATGTTGATTCAATGTCCTGTGCCCACTTGGACCTTGGAAGCTAGTGTATTGGAAACAATGATTACACAATGATTCAATGCTAAAAGTTGAGCTTAGCTGTATAAGAGGGAGTATAAGATGTAACAAATAAATCCAATGTCTAATGCATACACAATAGGGCGATGTGTATCATGAGGTAAACAGTCCTCTAAAGGTTATGCCAAATGAAGGAATGCACGGGAGATTGTGAATGAAATATTGTGGCTAAATTGAGCCATTCCATCATATCAATGTATCCTATCACACAAATGCATTCCATATGGTAAGCGTTAGGGTAAGAGTCTAAAACAGCAGCATTTATGTTAGATTTCTGAAGCCAGTTATTTTTAGAATGAAAAATGCTTGGTTTGTATAACAATACTCACATTTCCGGTTTCAAAAAAATAACTGTCATCAGTGTACATCAAGGTAGTCACATGAAAATATTAAATATGATATTAGGGATGGAAATAGATAGGTCATATATGGCATGTGCTTTGGTTTACTTCCAAAGAAGATTCTATTACTGGAAATGCAAATGTAGTTTCCCACTGCACTGATGTAGGCAAAAGTCGGTTCCTGGGAACCATGTTGCTCGCTAGTCTGTTATGGAATATCTGTGTATATAGTTAGTGTACATATGTAATGACATGAGTGAATGTATAAGTGGGTGTCAAAGCCAGATATAATAATGATGTATATATGTACAGACAGAGATTGACAAAAATCTGTCCAAAGTTTTGGAGTAGAAGTTTCAAAAAGTTTTATTTGGCAGTAAGTCATTACAAAACAGAATGCTCTTCATCATACAGTCCATTACTAGTAATGTCGCATGAAGTTTACAATAAAACTGCAACAATCACATTTGACCATAACGGTATATAAAATAACGCAAGACCACCTCCGAGTATGTAAAGAAAAGCTTTCCACAAGCAATCCGATACAAATCCTTGGCTTTCGAGGAAATACAATCGCCATAAAAAACATGAAATCAAAGTGACAGTGAGGTAAAGGCCACTGACCAACTCGTTCATGGAGGAAAATCAATTTTAAAAGTAAAAAATAAAACAATATTTGTTCCATAGTTAATTAGATGGCATCTCAATGAAGAACCACACAGTGAAGAATGAGATTTGCTTTCTACACGCCGCCATGAGAACGAGACTCCCTATAGTTAACAAAAGAAACTTTCGTTTTCCACATGAAATAAAAAGACAATACTACCTCCCACGGGATATATGGTCAGGAGTTGCAGACGGATAAAAGTTGAGAGTTCGAAGTAACTCTGAAAAGAAGATGATTTATATTGAAGGTATCACGAAATCGCATGTAGTAATTTAGCGCTCAGCCTATTTAGCTTGAGCTGGCATGTAATCAACCAATGTTTAAATTCTTTTTTTATGACTTCTATCTGTATACAAATTGTTTGCCTGATATTAAGCCGTCTTTAGAAAAGCATTTGTAAGGGTATTGCCTATTATACTAAGTATGAAACTTGCAATTACCTGTGGTTCTTGAATAGTTGTGGGCATACATGTCCATTTAATTGTATTGATGCACACAAAATTCTATTCTCCAGTTTTATTTCCTGTATATATTTTGTTATTATATGTACCGGGGTAGTAATATGTATGCCTGTACGTACCTCTATCTCTCAAGATCATTGCTATCTGGCAGAAGTAGTGTTTCACATTGGTTCTTTATAGCTATAAGCCGATTTCGGACAATACAAGGTATACTTCACAAAAGTTACTCGTCAAATAACATCACATCAATGCTGAGTCTCACCTTATGTTGTAGGAAGATATCTGTCACAAGAATAAACAAGGCCACAGTTATATCAAATGTCCATATATCCTGTACATCTGTATGTGTAGACTCTGGAGAATGTTAACCTGTTGAAGAGTATACAAGATAGAAAAAATGACAAACTAATGTATGGCAGACCTACTAACACACAATACTGGAAACCATGTATTACTCCTGGGAATGTTAAAAGTAAGAAATGTCGAAGAACAATAGAATAGTTAACTTACCCCTGACCTGGCAGCTAAGCCATGTACTGTTTGTACTTCCTATCTATAGGGACGAGTGATGTACCTCCGTTCACCATGACGCTACCTAATACAATGAGCTATTTCAAGCCCTGGCCCACTACGTTGCTATGGAAATCTCACCACTTCCTGTGATGACAATGACAGGAAGTGACATCACAATGAGTTCTCAGCCAATGACTGATGAGCTCCCCCAGGGTGAGCAGCTCACTCTCCCAGCTGGGGTATTACTTCCTACAATAGGATCACTATGTAGACTTTCCAGACATGATCAGTATAATGTCTCAGTCCATGTACCAAAGGACATCTTGAACAGATAAGGTATGTCAGGAAAAAATGAAAAAAAGGAACAAAATGGTTTGTATCAGAATAATCAGTTGTTTGGTATAGGTCAGATTCTCCCACCTACCAGTGTCATACAAGTGTTGATGATGGAGGAAATTATTTGAAGCAACATACCAGTAACAATAATACAAAATGAGGACCAATGTTTACTTTGGTTCGCTCTCTTGTTAGTTGAAATTATAAATATCATAACCCTGTTTAAGGATGTAATGTAAAATATATAACTTTATTGTGTCAGTTGCTACCTAGCAGCAGTTTGATGAGAGCCGTGATGGATATGTGTATTGCCATGGATGGTAGATGGACATGGGTTTCATATCACTATGTATGTGTCAAGACCCCAGTCCCTGCATCAGGAGCGTGTTATTGTGAGTGATGAAAAGTGTCATGTCCTTTGATATTACAGTGTGTGATATCCTATTATCTAGAGTTCGAAGTGTGCTGTGATAGTTTTAGTGGTTTCTAGCATCCTAGATGACAACTATTTTTGTACTCACATCAACTAAGGAATACATGTAAAACTATGGCAGGTAAAGGTCATAAAAAGAGACAATGATACAAACCATGTATGTATAGAAGATAACAAAGCATAGAGTGTAGAATAGGGCTACATAGCATATCTGCTATTCTTAGACTAAACGTAACCAGTTGAAGAAAGTAGAAGAAAGAATATAATAGGAAACTGGAGTTAAATCCTTTCAGATATAAATAGATGTACTTGTTCTCATGTCAGATTACAATGATAGGTCACCTCCGCCAGTAGGGCTATACATGCTGGCCCGGTAACTGTAGCACTTGTTAACAAAATACACGTGACTATTTGTGCTAGACATTCTCTATTTGTACAGAATAAGTCCTAATAGATAATCTCTAGGTGCCACTATGGTCCATGCACTAGGTGTCTAGTTATCTAGGGAAGGGTTCCAATGGAATGAGAGGGAAATGGAAGGGGGTACGGGTAATGGTAAAGCACTTAGACAAATAGGTCAGTTAGTTCATCATGAAATCACACAGGAGATTTCCTTACTATGTAGTATAAATCATAGAGCTGCTAAATCGTCGAGAAGTACCCAGTGAGAATTGAAAAGTAGTGAGTCACATCTCAACTCCATTCAGTATTGATATGAACTTGCATGGAGAAGAGATAATTGCTGGTTTGATTTAAATGAATATCAACATTGCAGTGCGTAAACTTACTTTTATTTGACAGTACTTAAGTTTGATGACATCTTAGGAAATATAACAAGGAATAAGACTACATTAGATAAAAGGACATTGGTGTCACTCCAAAGCTATGGGTATATGAATCAGGTACATCCTCAGCCTTGCAGTATTTCTTTTTATGTTACCCCAACCTGGAACTGTGTGGCTTTCCCAGTCTCTACATGATTAATGTTGCTTCACGCAAAACTGATCAGTGCCACTGCTATTCCCCCTTATAGTTCATTAAGCTAGAGTTAGAAGCAGCGCACTACGTTTTATATGCTGTGCTCTTCAGTATGTTAAAAGAAATGTTTGCACAACCTGTCAGTGTTAGTATACTGACTATAGTGTTACACTATAAAGTCACTATAATCTGTCATGGTGCTTGTTGGTCATATAACATGTACAAAACCATGTGAGCGTCCTGGTAATATGAAAATGCCCCTGTGGTTCTCGTAATAAACCATATATGCCGGTCGTAACTTTGAGTTGCATGAATGTTTCTATAGTTCAAGCAACAAATATCTAATAGGTCAACAAAATGTTATTGCTTTTTGGTGTTTTCATGTTAATAAAACAGCATCATAAATTGGTTATTATCTATGGGAGCACATAATACAGATTCAAGTTTTCTTTCAAATAATTTGCAATAAGGGTTTTGTCTGAAACCTTTAATATTCTAGTCAGCCTGTCCCTCCAGAATACAACTTGGCCATAGTGGTTACTATCCTATACACCTACAAGTGTATATTCTCGCAGTTCAGGAGTAGTTTTAAATCTATTTGGAAAGTGTCACCTGTAGTCTAGCTGTATTAGACCTTCTAATTTTAGCAGATTACAGGTGTATGCACTTATATAATCTAGTTAGGAGAAACATGAGATGGTAGCCATTGGTAATCTAAACATATACAGAGTAGTTGAGGTGCTCTGACAGTAGCCCCCACGAGAAGTATTTTCTGTCAAACTGTGATCACTAAGTATATTGATTGCCGCTATATAGAGTGGATAATTGTCATCAGTGTATTTGAGAGACTGGCCCTCTGGTCATTAACATCCAGGCAGGTGGGTGTGCAACCTTTCTGTAATTCTGTTGTATACATACACATGTATATGTAATTCCTTGGTTGCGATTGCTTTGTAGTTTAAGGTTGGCAACAACCTGACTGTTTTCCAATGTAAAATCCCTTATTCAGTTGAAAGAAAACTGTATTTGGGCTTTTCCAGCATATCTATAGATGTATAGATTTTTTTTTAAAGTGTGTTATTTTAAGGATGTTTCATTGCCAAGAAATGTTGCGAGTGTATGCTTCTCAGTATGTTTTCCCAATGAGTCATTTTAACAGTCTTACTGTATGTTTATATCACAGTTTATGATATACTGAACCATGAGTTTGCTTGTTGTACTTTGCCTTATTATGGCTTATGCTGTTCATTAATTAAGTTAAACTTAAGTTTTGCAGTATCGATTTGAAAGGGTGATTATACTTCCACTGACATGTCTATAAACAAACTGTTTATAGAATTACATCCTATTCAGATTTACATCTGCACTGAAAGTATTCATCAACTTGGGCTATAACTGGATGAATGATAATTATGTCATTTTTACAAAGAGGAAGTTCCTGTACACAGCTTGGACCTCATAGCTTGTCTTACAAACACCTGTTACAAATAATAAATGTGGCTTCCCAACATACACGTAAAGTAATAGGTACTGAACTATAAAGTTGTGCTGTACGACAATATTGTTAATGCGTAATAACATACGCATATCATCACATTGAATTGATAAAACCAGTGATAAGGAATGTTTCTTGACGACCCTAAGTTGAACCTTAAAGTAACCTTATAAGTTACATCAATTGACTGACATGTTATTAATGGATATAATGCCAAGTGCTACATATTGTAGGTGAGTTGGTGTTAGTGCTCCTTGTGAGTATCGTCATGCAGATCACAACTAGATATATGTACAAGAAATAACGGAATAAACATTTATAAAATGGTTAACCTTGTGTTGTTGTTGATGTATTCTTCAGGATGTGAAGACCGGTGTGTTGATTGAGTCATTACCGTAGAACCTCGCATATAAGCCGCACCTAGAGTTTGGGCCGATTCTATAAGCCGCACCGATTATGGTGACTTTAAGTTCAAGTTCAAGTTTCAAGTTTACGAAATTTATTCTCCAGAAGAATTTCATTTACATGTGCAAGGTATAGATAATAAATAACAATTCAATATAATTGTCATTTAAATAATGAGATCATGTTAAATTTGATCCACTCAAATTGATTACATTTTCTTCCTTATAAAAGGGCTGCGTCTAGGCCAAATATAAGCCTGTTCTCGTCCGCCACCCGGATTGTATGTACATTATGTACACTATTATAAATATATAGATATTATATACAGGTGTATAAGTCATACAGACTTGTATAATCATTTTTACAAAGTAGATTATACTATGATAATAATAAATTATTTAACATTTCAGAGTATTGAAGGTATATTAATGTACAGTGATAATATAATGTATAATTTGTATTTGTGAGAATACAAATGTTATTTTATGAACAGGATACAAGACTAAACAAGGACTACACAGGTTAAGGCACTGATATCATCAAGTTGAAATACATGTGGTGATATTAAGAGCCAGCTAAGAGTGAGTAATGAAGATGACATTAATGCGATAAATAGTAATTAATCTCAATATATTAATAGACTATACCTGAGGGATTTGACTCTTCAGATTTGATTTAATAATGTTTCTGAAGGATCTAATGTCTTCAGTATTCCTTTTAGAGGCATCTAATGCGTTCCAAAGGGTTGAAACCGTAAAAATTACTCCTTTTGTACATTTCTTTGCGAGGCAAACTATTTTTCAGTAAAGGACCATCAGCACTCCTGGTATTTACAGTAACATTTTTAATATATTTCTTCTTTCTGGAGCGCTTGTAACCCTCTACTAAAGCATGAGCATCTCTTCTGTCACTTAAAAAGTTTACCTTAGCAATGTTATGGATTAAAACAGTACTTGTACGCATTTTCACTTTGAGACATACCTTGAGAGCTCTATTTTGAACTCTTTGCAATTTATCTTACAATGTTTTACCGGCTTTAATGAACAATATATCACCATAATCCATAATAGGTAATATGTATACCTTATATATTTTAAGGAGACTCTCTCTGCTCAAGAATCTAGCTATTCTATTAAGTTGATAAGTCCTATATGCTACAGTTTTCATTTGATTTTTTATAAAAACATTATAATTCAACTTTGAGTCAAGAATGACCCCCAGATATTTATAAGTTGGTACTCTCTTCAATTTAATATTATCTATATGTAAAGCTACATTCCTAAAAACATTTAACTGGACCAAAAGTCATGAATTTGGTTTTCTCTATATTGACTGTGAGTTTGTTTCTATTACACCACTTCACAAACCCATTTATAGCATTTTGCATATTATTAGCAGCCACAGTTTCATTTTTATGAGAACAATAAATAACAGCATCATCAGCAAAATTACTAATATTTGCATCATTACAAATTTCTTCTGCATCGTTTATATAAATTAAGAACAGTAGTGGTCCCGAGATAGACCCTTCGGGTACACCACATTTAACATTAGAAGTTTCAGAGTTCTGTCCATTAACTTTTGTATGCTGTGTTCTATCACTTAAATAGTTCGAAATCCAATCTAATAATTTACCTTTAATTCCAATGTGATTTAACTTTGATAATAAAAATTTGTGGTTAACAGTATCAAAAGCTTTTGTTTAGTAATTTGTATTTGATAGTATTGTAGTTGGTCTAGTACTACTAGTGTGAACGCATGAGAACAAAATACCAGACATGGTAAATTAGACTTTAATATACGGCGACTTTATTGAAAGGATAACTCTATTAGTATTATTTTACCAGTACAACCAGCAGCTATACAGGGATCAGATCAGGATTACAATAATACAGGGAAGTAACGCTAGCATAGTGTTAAACCCGGAGTGCAGGGTGGTCTTGCCTCAACAGTCCCAAAACCTGACTGGCTTCCAATGGGAAGCAGTCCACCTTTTATACACCGCTGTGGGGGTCACCTGACCACACCAGCAGCGCCACCTGATAAGTATAATTATGTAACACGTTTATATAAGTACTACCGAGATAGAACCGAAGGTAGTACCAGTACACTACCGTGTACAACCGAACTAGAGAACGTCGGTATATGTAACAGACCGACGACACTCGTTAAGTAATAAACAAGTTATGTATACAATAAGAATGTGTCGTTTTACATCATAACAACATATGATAGATATACCATGATAACAGTTAGACTCATAGCTAACCCGTTACACTACCCCCCTCAAGAATGTAGGCAGGGTTGGTTTTATAATAATAATACCTCCTGGATACATTATATACCACATATATCTATTTATCAACAAGTAACATTTCTACTCATAGTTAAAACAGGCATACATACATGAACATATAAGTTAACATGCACATAACAGTTTATATCAACAATATAGTCTTTGTATCAAAACCATAGTCCCGTAGGCACATGATATAAAAACTGTCCAACTGATAGTCCTTGACTAGTATCAGTTATTAAAACAAGGCACCAATAACCACCTTTGGAAACTCAACACATCACCTATACTACGTTCAGCAATGGTGCGAATCCGTGTGGAGTTAGTGTCCTTATATATATAAATAATGGAAGTATAGTAGCTCCCACATCCTTTGGCGAAGAATAGTTTATATATAAAAATCCATAAATGCAGATCCTAAATAAGGTGGGATAAGTCGTCATCCTTATCAGGGTTGGTACTCCAGTATCTAGCAGTTCATGGTGGTAGAGATGGATATAGTCCAGCACCCGTATAGTGCTTCCATCTCTTGTGAAATATAAATATAAAAGGGTAGGTCCATGCCTCCATATATATATGATTATCACAGGAGGGAGATCCTCAGGAGAGTTCGTATGTCAAACTAATTACCGAATGACTACAGGATCAGGCGCCCTGGCCAGCAGTAGAATCGTTGAGAACCGACGGTTGTGGCTTAGGTTAACCACAGTTGAAGTCATCAGGCTGCTTCCGGTTCGGTGGCGGTAGCGACTCGGTAAGTCACGTCAGCACCGTCGGTCTGCTTTCGGTTGGTCCAGGGACGGGTTGCGGTGCCGGTTTAGTTTTACCTCCGAGGGGCGGAACAGTGCACCCCAGAGGGCCTGATAAGGCACCGACTTTTAGGTGTCCATAGGCACACCACCAGCCGGCGTTTCCGCCTCATCAGGACTTCTCTCAGGAAGGGCTTGTGTGACCGCAATCACACTAGCATCCACCTGAGGGGGAAGGTCACCACCTGCTGCTGCCGAAGATGTACTCGGAGCTGCAGTAGGTTCCCCTCCGCCGACCCCTAGGCCTGATGATGCCCTGAATTGGAATGGCATATCATACCGTGGGGGTCGAGCCCACAGTACTGGGGCCACTGGCGGAGCATGCCTTGGGGGCAGCCCTAGCCTAGACCTGAGGTCTGGAAAACCAGCCCTCTCCCAGTCAGTCAGCTTCAGCCCAAACTCACGAAAGAATCTGGCGTCACAGATACTCAGTCGTGATTCGAGCTGCTTGATCGTTGCCTTCCACAAGGTGTGATCCTCATCCAGAGCAGCCTCGCGAGCAAGAGAGAGCCGCAAGAGTTCTGGTACGGTCAGCTAGCCAAGCTTCCCCTTCCCGGATGGCCTGTGCTTTTAACAATTTGAATTGTTCAAAGTACGACCGTTCCAAGAACTGGACCTGATACTGGAGCAGTTTACTTGAGTTTTCTGCCATTTTTTCTCTGTAGTGCTCAAAACCAGGGACTAAGGCATCAGTGAAACCAGCATCGAAGGTGGGAGCATTTCCGGGCAAAGTAGGTAGCCCCACTAGCCCATCATCAACACTACCCAGCTCTGACTCGGAAGCTGCCACCTCCTCATCCCTTGCGGGCGAGGAGGGCTCTTCCTGCTGAGTTGGAGCAGTCGGGTGGGCTGAGGCCCCATCCGGCTGTTGCACTTCAGGCTGATCGTCATCAACGACCTGCGAGGTACTCTCCTGTGTGGTTTTAGCTTTTTCTTGTTGCTTCTTCCACACATACTGCTTGACATAGTCAGCAGCCATTTGGTCCACCCAGTGAGTTCTGAACAATCGCCATAGCACTACCGAGTTTCTGTCTCTCCTGCTTAGGCAGTTGATCAGCTACCGACGGTAGTACAACCGACGACACCAGGACGGTACCGTTGGTTTGGCCATTGCCGCCCTTGGATGTTACCGTGGAAGAGACAGAACGCTTCTTCACAGGTGCACTGTGTGAGCAATCCTGTCCCCCTTTGGTGCTATCCTTGGTTGACTGACGGCCCCTTTTAAGATTGGCTTTCTTAGGCAGGGTAGCCTTAACGGTCGGCATCGGGAGCTCCACTGTTGGACCCAGATCTGTTTGCTCGCAATGCGTGCCTTTACAGTGTCTGACCCAATCGGGTTCGAGAGATGGTTCCAGTTTTTAAGCTTGTTTGACCTCCACTTAAACTGTAGTTTACCTACAGGTTTGTGGGTGCCCCAAACTTTCTGGGCCGCCTCTTCCGCATGAGTAATAGTGCGTTTGTGGACACTCTTATTATCACACAGGTGCCTAACCAAATCTCCCCTCTGTTGGCAACGGAACAAGTCCCCGTCACTGTACTCTGCGCAAGACTTCGTCGAAGTTCCTGGAAAATAGTACAAGTAGGGTAGCACACTCATGTGCTTCTCTACCAGGTGACGGGCAAACTTAAGGAGGTCTGGCCACCGGTTTGCTGCCTTAGCGGTACCAGCGGTACGCTGACGGCGAACATACGGGCAGGGATCCCCTGGCACATAGTTCTTCCAAGCATATCTCAGCTTGGTGCGGGCCGACTTTGTTATGTTCGGTTTCGCGCTGTCACCACAGCTCTGATGTACCAGTCTATGGGATGGCTGTCACTGGTTAACCAGTCTTCGTCATCAGACCCGTTCTCTGAATGAGGCGGAGGAAGAGACATTCTGCCATTCTCGTTGACTAAGTCAGCTAGGCTCATGTTCTTCCTGTCCTCTAGAGAAAGATCGAGATGAGCGTGGGCCGCCTTCGCTCTCAACCGCCGATTAGCTCGAGATTCTGCGATTGACCAACCCTCGGCCTCAGCCGCGGCTAGTCGCTCAGCAGTCAATCTAAGCCTCTCGGCGTCCGACAGGACGTCTTTCACGTTAGGTGTCGGCTCAGGGGAAGGTGTTGAAGCCTTCCTCTTATGCTTTCGCTTACGCTTCTTGACGGGTTCATCCTTGGCCTTAACCGTAGACCCGTCAGATGAACCATCATCTGGGCCTGTCGGTTTAGGTACCTCCGAACCGTCGGTGTGTTTCGGTGAAGTACCCTCGTCAGGTTTCTCCACCTGGACGGAACCGTCTGTTCCGACCAGACCAGGCTCCTTCTTTGGAACAACATCACCTGCCCCCTCAGGGTTGGGTTCTGTCTGTCCCAAAGCTGGGTCAGAACCGACGCTAGGAGCACACGAGGTGTCCATTTCGCCGTCTGACACCAGGAGCTGGTCCTCCTCGCGCGAGACCGAAGCCTCCACTCGAGACGAGCCTTTGTCGTCGAATCGGGCTGACATACTCGCAGCTCAGATGTAGGAGAACCTTTCGGTTCCCTCACCCAAGCATTGGTATGCCAGCAGGCAACAAAACAGTGTAGGTACTACCGGGTAGACCTAGGCACCACTGACCAACACGTTACCCTGCGGGCAAACGTGCTGATCTGAAGATGACTGGCAACTGTGGGGCTTATATACCCCCGCCCCCCCCCCCCCCCCGACCGACTTTTCAGCCAATCGGAGGACGCGCCCCGAAGGCGCGATGGGTTGACCCAATTTCCCACGCGAGTTTTGGCGCGAAAAATCGATCAGGTGACGCGGCTGGCGCCCTTCCCACCACGAGGATATCCGGGGATATCCGGTGGTGGGAACGTCACTGTTTGTTAACCATTTCGTGGCAGAGCCACAGGAAAACCCGGAGGTGGTACACCAGCGTTAAAGGACATAATATAGCAGCATGTTTCTAAGCGATATGTGGTCAAAATTAATCCCATACTTAGAATTAACCGGCGAAGTCAGCCACCCGCCCCGAACATGTGCTTTTCTACCTCTAACGGATAACCACACCGGATAACCCTTCTCTTCTCGTTGTGTTTTGGTGATCGTGTACCGGGCTCGGCAACCACCGGCCCAATATGGAACAGTCCATGGAAATTTAATCAAGCCAGCAGCTAATTGTCGTCGACAAGGTAAGAAACAAAATGTTTACACAATTTTATCTCGCTCTCTAACACGTGCACTCCTCCGTAGACCTTCCACCGGTATGTCTAGCGGCTTCGGCACCGGGGGTGTCGAACCGCTATGTTTACCGGTGTCTACGGTCAGCCCCTTACGCACAGCCGTCCTTTTTTTACGAGGCCTACCGCACGACTGTGGCTTAATCGGTAATTTCCTAGGACGACCCCTTTTCCGTGCTACCGTCGGTACCGTCAGTTTGACCGTCGGTCCTGCCTTCGGTACCGTAGGTGGCACAGGGTCGGTTGGTGTTTTCACTGGACCAGTGTCGGCACCGAGGGAATCATCACCATCATCTACATATGGCACCCCATACCAAGGTCTGAGTCTAGCCACATGTGATTTAGCTAAAGTTCCCTTTTGCAAACGAATTACCACAGTGGTTTCGCTAACCACCATAGTAACCGTATGCGGACCATCCCAAGAGTAGAGGGTCTTTACTTTGGAATTAGGTGTGCTAAACCTTCAGGACTCGCGTAGTGATTGTCGCAATGACTCTACAAACATTACCGTGACTATGTCACTTGGCATGACTATGTCTTCACCCATTACGAGCATGTTAGGCGTACAGCCCGTCGATGCGTGTTCGGTAGCATTGTAAGCATGGGAGATATAGCGAGCGTGCTCATCCCAATCATCCCGATGCTCATTAACCATTGTCGTGAGACATTGGATCAAAGTCCGATTGAAACGTTCCACCATACCATCCGATTGTGGTCGATAGGGGTCCATATGCGTCTTGCAGATGTGTATTTTAATACACAACTCTGCCCACAGTCGAGATTCAAACTCACTACCCTGGTCAGAGTGAAGCATTAAGGTTGATCGCTACTCTTAACTTTCCATCCATAGAATTTCCTAATTTTTTGCCTCATGGTAGTTTAGATCATTAAGAAATGGAAAATGTAAAAAAATAGGGGGGGTCCTGGGCTACTTTTTTTATTACAGATTTTTGAAAAAAAAAAGTATTCTCTATTTTTGCCAAAAAATTCAAAAAAATGGGAAACTTTCATGATTTTTTTTCTTAGTGAACCAATGCCCACATTGATTTTGTATTGCACATGAATAATCCTAGGTTATGTCCTTGAATGGAAAAAATAAAATTATGGTCCCAAAATGTACCTTTGTATGAAAAAACGTGATGGTTTTATGACCATTATTCAAACTTAATGCATAATTCTTCAGCAATATCCAAATATCACTGAAAAAAATCCATGAACTTTTTTTTTTATTTTCTCAAAAATTAGTTCAGATCAATAGCTAACATTTTAAAGGAATTTTGATTGGGGGTCCCGTAGATAATTAAAGGGTTTTGGGCCTTTGAAGTTAAAAGATAGGACAAAAAAGGTCTAAATCTCATATTTAAAGGTCAAAACAATGGGTAAAAGGCCAAGGATCGGGGTAAAAAGTGTATTCATCTCATACCCTTGGTTGTCTTAAGCACAGTGATGAGATCTATATCAATCTTGATAATGATTTATTGGTAAATAATTCCAATGTTCTGATTTATGTTAAAAATAGCAAATATCACTAGCTCAAAATACATCAAATATTCAAAGTGCAATAAAATGCTCAATTTTATTCGGAATTGTCCAATTTTTGGAAATGGCTTAGTCTGCATATATATGTATATCTCTCTCCAATATTAGCCCATTCTGACAGTTTTGAGCTATATGCGCAGAGAGCTGCGCAGGAGTCCATATTCAATGAGTAGCGATCAACCTTAAAGAACCTTCCCACGTGAGGATCCAATTCTCGAAAAGTGCTTCTGCGCAGGTAACAGCTGTATGATTTACCAGGGAGGTCAAGGAGGGGAGTGGAGTCCACCACTACAAGGCATGGGCTGGCTCCAGATGCCTGACTCGGGTGCTTTAGCAGGGAGGGGGGTGGTGGGGGGAGGAGGGGGACAGTGAGGTGTGACCAGTGTACAGAAGCCACATACCTCTGTCCCGGCCCCGCGCTCTCAGACAGAAATGACACCTATGCTCGTTCCCAAAAACCAGAAACAAGGGTATTTTTTTCACCCAATTCCAATGTCCCGAAATCAAGAAAAAAAGGGACATTTTTTCCAAGATAACCCCTCGTTTTCCAGAAAAAAGGGGGTATATTTAGAGGACAAGTTGTTGGATCTATTAAAAAGTGGGTATTCTATAGACTGAATACCCACATTGAATAAAGGCTGTAGGCGGATTCTCAATGTATGGTCTAAAGTTAACACACAAGGAAAATGTAGAACCATAGAAGGGGGAAATTTCAGAAAGAGACGCTAGTGAAAAATATGTCAGCGTTTTGTGGAAAAAGTGGTGTTTTTCTATCATGAAATGTCCAAGTTTTTCCGCAAAAAGGGGTCATTTTCTGACCCAAAGTCCGTGGAAAAGGGAGTATTTTTGAGGGAAAGGAACGAGCATGATGCCATTTCTGTCTGAGGGTGCGGGGGCCGGAGCCTCTGTACCCGGCCTTTGTGCCTCTGTACTCTGTACCCGGCCTGGCTATAGTTGCAGGAAATTAAACCCCCCCAAAAGAACTACCTCTGTACCCCGCCTTAGTGCCTCTGTACCCGGCCCTAGCCTAGGGCCTGTGTACTAGTTGGCCATGAGTGATAGGCTTTCCATACTTTCAACATTGCATGGATATCAGGGAATTTAAACGTCCTAGGATTATATTGACTAATAGAGGATGTGGTCCAAAGGGGTGCATCCCTTCTTTTTTTAGAAGGGATGCTTTTTTAGAAGGGATTCTTTCTAAGAAGGGATTCTATTGGCTAATAGAGGATGTGGTCAAAAGAAAAAAAGGATCCGAAGGGGTGTATCCCTTCTTTTTTAGATTTATTTATATAAAGCTCGGCTAGGGCTTTCCAATCTTATACAGCCCTAAGATATGTTATCAGTACCCCATCCCAAGTGTTTGATTGAAGTGGAAACTTGAACAAAACTCGATTTATTCATATACAGCTAGGCTAGGGCTTTCTAATCCAATACTGCATTAGTATGTAGGATAGTTTTCTCAAAATTAATTGTCAAAGATGGATCCGTTTTCATATCTGCGGAGTCACCCCAGCAGGTAGGGCTGAAGATATGTTATCAGTACCCCATCCCCAGTTTTTGATTGAAGTCAAAACCTGAACAAAACTCAATTCATTCATACACAACTAGGCTAGGGCTTTCTAATCCTGTACTGCATTAGCATGTGGGATAGATAGTTTTCTCAGAATTAATTGTCAAAGATGGATCCGTTTTCATATCTGCGGAGTCACCCGAGCAGTTTGGGCTGTAGATATGTTATCAGTATCTTATCCCCAGATTTTGATTGAAGTTGAAACTTGAACAAAACTCGATTAATTCATATACAACTAGGCTAGGGCTTTCTAATCCTATACTGCATTAGTATGTAGAATAGATAGTTTTCTCAAAATTAATTGTCAAAGATGGATCTGTTTTCATATCTGCGGAATCAACCCGACAGGCCGGGCTGAAGATATGTTATCAGTATCCCATCCCCAGATTTTGATTGAAGTGGAAACTTGAACAAAACTCGCTTTATTCATATACAGCTAGGCTAGGGCTTTCTAATCCTATACTGCATTAGTATGTAGAAAAGATAGTTTTCTCAAAATTAATTGTCAAAGATGGATCCGTTTTCATATCTGCGGAGTCACCCCGGCAGGTCGGGCTGAAGATATGTTATCCGAACCCCATCCCCAGTTTTTGATTGAAGTCAAAACCTGAACTAAACTCAATTTATTCATATACAACTAGGCTAGGGCTTTCTAATCCTGTACTGCATTAGCATGTGGGATAGATAGTTTTCTCAAAATTAATTGTCAAAGATGGATCCGGTTTCATATCTGCTGAGTCACCCCGACCGGTTGGCCTTAAGATATATTATCAGTATCCGATCCCCAGATTTTGATTGAAGTGGAAACTTGAACAAAACTCGATTTATTCATATACAGCTAGGCTAGGGCTTTCTTATCCTATACTGCATTAGTATGTAGGATAGATAATTTTCTCAAAATTAATTGTCAAAGATGGATCTGTTTTCATATCTGCGGAATCAACCCGATAGGCCGGGCTGAAGATATGTTATCAGTACCCCATCCCCAGTTTTTGATTGAAGTCAAAACCTGAACAAAACTCGATTTATTCATATACAACTAAGCCAGGGCTTTCTAATCCTGTACTGCATTAGTATGTGGAATAAGTAGCTTTCTCTGAATTAATTATCAAAGATGGATCCGTTTTCATATCTGCTGAGTCACCCCGACCGGTCGGCCTTAAGATATATTATCAGTATCCAATCCCCAGATTTTGATCGAAGTGGAATCTTGAACAAAACTCGATTTATTCATATACAGCTAGGCTAGGGCTTTCTAATCCTATACCGCATTAGTATGTAGAATATATAGTTTTTTCAAAATTAATTGTCAAAGATGGATCCGTTTTCATATCTGTGGAGTCACCCCGGCAGGTCGAGCTTAAGATATGTTATCAGTATCTTATCCCCAGATTTAGATTGAAGTGGAAACTTGAACAAAACTTGATTTATTCATATACAGCTGGGCTAGGGCTTTCTAATCCTGTACTGCATTAGTATGTGGGATAGATAGTTTTCTCAAAATTAATCGTCAAAGATGGATCCGTTTTCATATCTGCTGAGTATCCCCTACCGGTCGGGCTGAAGATATGTTATCAGTATCAGTTATCAGTAATAGCGTTGGCCAGGTAAGTATGATAACCAGAGAGACCTAGCTCAGCAAGCTTCTGGTCTTCTGGTTCAAACATCCCTGGCCGTTTGGCCTGCACTCCCACGCAGCTGACTAGGACATCAGAAACATGTCCCGGTGCTAGCTTTGTGTCCTGTGCCACTGATGCTACAGAAGAACCATTCCTCAAAACGCACTGTTCAGATTGTTTATAAGGATGTTTAATCTGAAGTCGGCCTGTCGCGGTGTTCATTGTTACCCCGTAAAGAGCAGCAAAGTCCATCTCCAGTATGCCATCGTCAGTGATGTTGGTGATGGTTTGACATATCCAGTATGTCTTGCCATCTACCAACATGGGTTTTACAGTTCTGCCATAAGTCTGCATACTATCTCCCGTAGCAGTCCGAGCCTTTACTCCTAGTAGCGGAGCATCGGGCTGGTTGCAAAGACGGGCCATGAATTTACGATCAACCAGGGTGTGAGATGCACCCATGTCAACCAAAAATTCACCACGCGTCCCGGAAATAACCAGACTCAGGTACCAGCGTTGTCCCCGTAAAGGAACACACTCAGAGGTCAGCATCGGCCTGTCCCCTCCATCCATAGCAACCCCTTTTGTCAGGAGGTAATCCCAACATGGGTCGCTCGGGGAGTCTTGAATCGCACTGCTCTGGGCAATCGATTCTAACCAAGAATCCTCTAAGCCAGCGACTACAGAATCCCTAGGATTCCGTTTGTCCTTGCCAGCCCCGCCTTGCCAGACGCTTACAGGTTGTACAGACCCTTCTGCCTCTGCGCGGCCTTGGTTCATGGAAGAGTTAACACCGTCTACTAATCCCTTACAGGCATGGCTAACTGTAGGGGCGCCATCCTTGCCAAGAGGATGGGCCCCATTCAGTTTTCCGTCTCCTTTTTGGTTTTAGCAGCGATGGGTGCAGGGGCTTTGCATTCGCTAGCCCAATGACCCATCTTCTGACAGCGTCGACACGGTTGAGGTTTCGTGTCCTTTTCTGTGTGTAGTGTTATGTCTGGAGCCGACGTTGCAAGCGTGTGGCTACTCGAAACGCTCCATCCTCATCCTACTACTCCATACTCATTTACTACTGCACCAAAGTAGCAAAAACCCGCGTATAAGCCGCACCCTGACCATGGGCCGATCCTTTAAGCTGCACCGCCAATCTGACTCACGTACTAGCCCCGGCTTATACGTGAGGTTTTACGGTACTGTATTCTGGGTGCATGTGATATATATAATTAGGCACCCTGGTCTATATCATGATGATGGTAGATTCTTGGCATATATATGCGATGTCGAATAAGTATGTAGATACCCTAGGGGAATGCATATGTTTGTATGATAAATTATACACAATCAGAAATTGTTTCTACGGAGATTTAAAAAAAAAAGAATCTGGGAGTTTTAGGACTGCAAGGTTGATCAAAATTGGCCATTTAGAAGTACACATGCTGCGGACACTTAAATTCTTTGTTTTCAAACCTGGAAAGGTGGGTCGTTATTGCCATGAAATACGCATACTTGGGTGCCTCACCCTGTTTGGGATTCATGACTACGGTACCTGTCCCCACCACCACCAAAATGGTTCCTATATACTTGGCTAGGCTGATTTAAGTTATGGAGTAAGTAAAAAATAGGCACGTGATTCTATAACAACGTTTTATTTCATTAAATAGTTTATTTTTATCATATGACAAGTAACCCAAACATCTGCAACAGTTCTGACATTACTTTAATGCATATAATTGAATGAATACAATCACATATTAACATTTAATTACGCAACTACGTCAATAATCGATTTGAAACAATTGTATAAGTAAGTGCATTAAGTTATCAACGATTGATATTTCCATATATTAAATGCAGGAATTGTATTTACATAATTCTTTGAGGATTGTCTCCTTTAAAAATCCTCCTATAGTGAATTTGTTTTTCTCCATGGATTTAAATATATCTAATAGCTTGGACAGTTGAAAAGGCCTATCTCAATTTAGAAAATATTTCGATATCACATGATAACAGTTCTGATAGTATACAGAGATTCCTCTTGGTGTGTTACTATTGTCAACCATATATTCACCAAAATGTACAAGTACCACCACAATAACCTTGAACTTTTAAGACTGCCCTTTTAGATATATTCTAGGTCAACAATGTCCCGACGGCCGTAAAGAGTGCATGCTGTGCTGTGTTCAGACTAAGACAGCCTTAGAGGCAATGCTAGCTTTTCTCTTCCTCTTTGGCGCAGGCGCGACTCCGTTGTCGAACTCCTGTGACAGGTCCTGGCTGTTGCTGACTTCAAACTCACTTTCCTGTATATAATAACACATACGAGCCAACTTATTACACGTCAACATACATGTGACATGTAATGGGAAAAGGTGTGGGGTGAACTAAGGTCCTTTTTATGCAGACCATGTCACATACTAATAATGAAGCGCCAAAGTCATAGTGAAATCAACCACCGATACTTCGAACTGAAGAAAAATTGCAAACATCTAAATTTTGATTCACGTTATACTTGTTTATCTATTGTAGTCCTTTAGTGCTACCACTTACATCATTCCTGGCTTTGGCCCGCTTCCGTCCCCTTCTTGCCTTTTCCGTTTGGTCTTCTTTCTTTCCTTGTACGAGCTAGGATATGATACACTTCTGTGTTACTGATTAATTCCATTCCAAAGGCAGGATATGGGCTATGCAGTTCCAAACATTTAACATATCTGTAGTTACAAGATACAATGCTCCTCATACCATTCTAGTATATGTGATGCGCTAGCGGACCTTGATAAAATCTAACGTGTGATCCTAATCACAAAGAGACTTTTTCTAAGGTCTAGTTAACACTTCAATTTTGCGTTTTGGACAATAGGTCTAACTTTTTTACCTGAAAATTGAAAAATAACTTCTTTTCTTACTAATACGGCCTAAAAGACTTAGTCAATGACAGTAATGTGTACATGGAGCTGACGTGGTACAACGGGCAGTGTAGTATCATCATGACCAAACGTACCCAGCTAACAAAAAAGACACGTTACTGTACGTCAAAATAACGTTTTAAAACTTTATATAACGTTATGCCATAGTAAGGAGCCTTAGAGAAACGTTATATAACGTTATGAAATGTATAACTTTTTTTGTTTATTGGGTAGACAAAGTTTACCTTGCCATCATTGTTTCGCTTCCCACGACGTCCGTTAAGCTTTATCTCTTCTGTTCTTGATGCTAGACTCTCGATCTAAAGTTAGAGATTGGATTTTTTAAATGATTAATTAGATTTTGTTTGTAAGGAACTAATCACAGGTGCACTGACGTCTATCAACTAAAACTAACTGATAAAAACATCACCCCACACAACATGTTGCAGCATGCCATGCAGACCAACTCCTGGTATCATTGACTAGCAGAATTAAACATGTACCCGAACCCTTATGTCAGTCACACGTCTGATCATTTATTCTGTTTAGATTTTGAGCCAAATCACAACGGTACCCTAAACTTTCATGTATATCACTCATCAGGATACCTAATTGTATGCCTACTGCTCATTGCATAAACCTTGCGGACTCACTGTCCATTGAATTGTATGGTGTTTTGAAACATCACTCCGTGTATAAAATACGTTATAAACTCAAAAATGTCAATCACACGTCTGATCATTTATTCTGTTTAGATTTTGAGCCAAATCACAACGATAACCTTACCTCCTTGGTAACACTCTCCTCGTCGATAACATCGTCCTAGAATGTTTAAAGGTACTTGAATAAGCAGTATTAATAATACAGAACGTCTTCAGGATCGCAGTTTAACTGACTTTAAAATGAGAAATAATTATTTTAACTGACATGTCTAGTACCATAAATTCGTGGATAACTCGCATATTGTGTATAGATTTAAACCGCACCCAGATGGTTTTTAAATAAAATCTTGAGTTCAAGTGTGCATTCTGTAAATCTTGCTGAAAATATGTATTAAACTGACATTAAAGTAAATAAAACCGAACTGACTTTCAACTGGCGGGTAGGAACCCTAGTCCTGGTGAAAATACACTACTTATCCAAATCTCAGCTTTAATAGTATTCCCAGCAATCTATGCCTTTGGAACTTTCTAATAATCTAGATCATGTCAACTGTCATCGTTTAATTAGCTATATATGGCAACAGTGCATCAATGCTATATCAAAGGATTCTAAGCTTACTTTGGGGGGATCTTGTGACAGCTCAGACGATTCCTTTGGTGTTTCAAGTTCCAGGTACTTGGGGAAGGCCTCATTCATCAGCTTCTCTTTGTCCACCATTTTCCCCAGCCTGTTCAGACAATGACACACTCAGAATAAAAGCCAGAATATAACAGCAGTCGTAATTGAAGGTGAACATAATGGTAGTTTAAGGTTTGATCTCTTGATTTTGTAACCGTCGTAGGAAGGTCTAACAGTAGCTACCCCAATTGGTGCTGCTTATCAGTTGGATGTGTGGGCCTACTGATTGCACACCTACACACGGGCCGTATTCTACTCAATAAACCGGGATACCCCCTCCCTATTTCCTTTATTGTGAGTGCCCATCACATCATTTACTCTCAGTTACGCATTAGGTAGGAAGGAAACTGATTAAGCTACAATTCAGTACTTGTCATATTTGAATAGGACGACCAAGGCCAAACTTGTGAATATGTAAAGTTATTGTTTTCACTGGTTATCAAAGTGTTCAGAATACTTACCCCGCGCAAATTATCTTTTATACACATCTAAAAGAGAAAATAAATACCTAGCCATTCATGCCTGTATCTATTTTCTTATTCTACTTTAAGAGCCGCAGGTTTGCACATTAGTGATGGTATGTTTTTATAATGTTGTTAGGCTCTAGCCCTAAGGGTGGTGCGTAAAGATGGGGGTAATGGTTGGGAAAATGTGTCCTAAATGATTGAATATTTTAATTCTGGTCATGGGGCTTGTCCTCCTAATACAAAACATATACATGCATACGCATACCAAACTGCATAATTATATAATGCCTAGAAAAAAAGTTATAACAGTGTTTCTGACGAGTATGATGTGCGTAAATGATGTGTATTGGGCAGGTAGCCCCTATCACTGCCCTACCCCTGACGGCACTCACAAGGGTGCATCCCGGGAGGGAGGTGGAGAAGGTTGGGGGGGGGGGGGGTGGGCGGAAAGCCGTGAAAACTGTGCATGCTAGGTCATGGTCACACCTATTGTATGGGGAGTCCATGGCAGGGGTGTCATTCAATGTTTGCATTCTTCCAATATGAGGCCCGTTTTATTGATGATTAATCTCGGATTATGTTGGTTCTAGACATGCTAGAGACAAAATTTTAACAGCTGTGTGATCCTTATGGCATGGTGCATTAATACAGACGGCATTTATGATGATAAAATATATTTGTATTTTCTCTGTGGTGATGCTACTAGCAGATCAATTCTATTGACCATATAGGTGCTATTTTACCTTTTACCCTTTGCAGCAGCTTTCAGATAACCTTCCTTCTCTAGGCGGTTTACAAGCCCACTGGCCACAGTCATCTCTACCCCGAGGCGTCGGCTGAGGGTGGTCTGCTGTAGGCGGTTTGTCTCGGTGCAGGCATGGAGAGCACGTCGCCACAGACACTGTGCCTTCAAAATGTAGGATTGGATAGTACAAGTAAGCCTGATACGTATACATATTTCATGTACTACTTATAACCTACAACTAAGCCTGAGATAGACACCCATTTCATGTACTACTTATAACCTCCATTAAAGTGAGCCTGGAATAGACACCCATTTCATGTACTACTTATAACCTCCATTAAAGTGAGCCTGAGATAGACACCCATTTCATATACTACTTATAACCTCCATTAAAGTGAGCCTGAGATAGACACCCATTTCATATACTACTTATAACCTCCATTAAAGTGAGCCTGGAATAGACACCCATTTCATGTACTACTTATAACCTCCATTAACTCTTCCTTTCCCGATCGCGCATTTATGCGAATTTCCGCCCGATTTTTGGCCGATTTTGAGGCCCCTACCATTTTCTCAAAAATTGCTTCAAAGCTTAGATTTTTAGGATTCTCACTATTTGGAATATGGTCTCCAGGGATCCCAAACCATTGATCTCTGGTAGTATTTTCCTTGATATGGTTTGCTTGCCAACTTGAGGGACAATCAACCCGATTTTGACCTATATTTAATCGATTTCTCAGGTAAAAATCATTAAAAATATAGGATAATATGATTTTTGTTTGTGAAAACCTACTTTAGAGAGTTTTTCAAGATTAAAAAGATAGTACTAATATTTTCCATTATTTTCTGTGTGATTTTGATCAAAATATCCGTTGCCATAGCAACAGATTTGCTAGAAATAGTGATTTCGTGAATTATTGGTTGCCATGGTAACCGTATCAAATATGGCCGTCGTGACCATTCCACATACAAAATCGGAAAATACCTAACAAAACGTACAATATGGTATTTATTCCATCTCAATTGATGAAGGCAATCCTGAAATATTGCAGTTTGAATATTGGTTCAGGATACTCTTTTTTTTATATCATTGCTATTTTGATAGAGCCATATCTTGCTTAATTAAATAGATATTGAATACTAGGGTAACACCCTTTTAAGTCAACATCCCTAGTTCATAGTATCACTACTCCACTTGTAGTTTGAATATTCACATAATTCCAAAAGTTTTAGAATGCTCATGCCATCATCTATAGTCCAAAAAACACCCAAAAATGATCTGGGAAAGGAAGAGTTAAAGTGAGCCTGAGATAGACACCCATTTCATATACTACTTATAGTATCCATTAAAGTGAGCCTGACATAGACACCCATTTCATATACTACTTATAGTATCCATTAAAGTGAGCCTGACATAGACACCCATTTCATGTACTACTTATAACCTCCATTAAAGTGAGCCTGACATAGACACCCATTTCATAGGGATGCCAAGTGTTTACGATTTTTTGCCCCCATTTCAGATATGGAATTACGATTTTCAAGCATCTCTGGGGTATTTATAAGTTATTTTTAAATTTTTTTTATTCAATCAAATCATTAGTAAATGCTCCTCCAATTGAATTTTTCGCCAGCTCACCATAAACCAACTATCTAACTTATCTAGTTCATGTAATGTATACACTGTAGGGTGTTCACAGCGGCCTGCCATGGCACAGACATCCAGCAGTTTTCCCCTCTATTTACACTCATGTCTCATTTATGGCTAATTGACTCCAAAAAACACAGTTATGTTCACACTATCTGAAAGCTATGGTTTCATTCTACACAGTGTGTGGTTTCTACAATGATTTGTACATTTCCACTTGTGGTTTTATATGAATGAGTAAGTAGAAAGTTGGGAGTGTGTGCTCCCTGTGCAGGCCTACATTTTGGCACTAGTAATTGATAGCTGCCTAGCAGCTGCCCTGTACTAGAATAGATTTCTGGGAGAGGGTACTTATGCAGTCAATTCCTAATTGATTGGATTGTAATGCTAAGATATAGGCCTACATTTACATATATCCCACATGTTAAATGGACTACCAGATCCAGATCTACAGCTAAATATTTCCTAAAAGTCATGGAATCACCTTTAAAATAGAAGGGCATAAAAGTGTGGGACCATACATTTAATTCCCATATATGTTTACTATCTCCTGTCTGAAGAACAAAGTGATTGGAAAAGAATTAGCCCCCATATTTACACTTATGTGGGTCCACCTTTTCTTAGGAGTAGTACATTCCCTATGTAAGTCACCCTCCACTGCACCTGGATCCCTGCCACTCACACTGTAGCAGGGGAGTGGTATTTCAGGACCAATCCACTGCATGGTTAGACAGGGCTCTCTTGTCCTCCCAAAACACTTTACTTGTTGCAGAGAAACCCCAATTTAACTATGTTCTAGTGGTGGTAGATTTACAATTCTTTCAGAATTCTCTTAGTTAAGATCCTGTCTATCTATCCTGTACAAAAAACGCAACTTTTCTGCACTCAATAAAAATGGCCTGAACGCCCTATACACTGTTGGACGGTAGTGTAAGTTTCATACAGTATAAACGCTGGATATTTTGCTGACACAAAAAACATTCAGTCTGTAACCAACATCAAAATATTATGAGTATTGACACGATGATTCAATGATTAACGAGACTGTATTGCAGTGCAAGCTACAAGGTTGTCTTGGTTTGGCGTATAGCCAGTGTGTCCGGGCGGAGACATTTCCTAGTGGCACAAGGGTCTAAGCCCAGATAGGGGGAGAGGCCCTATGGTTGGAGTCCATCATCCAGTATACAGTCAACTCCCTCTTAACGGCCACCCCTCCAGTGCAGCCAATCCCTCTAATGCAGACACTTTTCATAGTCCCAAACATACTACAATGTAAAGAAAATGACCCCCTCCAATGCAGTCACCCCACCAATGCGGTCACTTTTTCATAGTCCCAAGGGTGCCCACATTAGAGGGAGTTGACTGTAATAGGTACCGTAAAACCCTGTCTATAAGCCGAATTTTATTTGTTGTTTTCTTTCCATATAAGCCGAGTTTTCTTCTTCAAACTCACATTCGGCTTATAGGCGGGGTTTGGACAAAATATATATTGAAAATGAGCTCCGGAAAAAGGAAGGCATTGATAATTATGATAACATTTTTGTGTCCCTCTTTTTTGGTACATTAAACGTAACTTTATCATGTACACTCGTGTATATGCCTATTTAGTTTAAAGTGTCATTTATATCCAATAAAATATATCATAAAAAGCATTAAAATTCGCCTAAAAGTTAGTTGGGAATGGGGCTCGAATGGGGACAAAATACACACAGAAAAGTAAAGGAGTCAATTGTGTCTCCCACGTGGCTCTGGTAAAATAGAGTCAAACAGCTAATGACTCTGCTTACATGAAGGGTCAACTTGAGTTGACTCTCTCCCATCAGTGTCAACTTGAGTTGACTCTATACTATCGGTGTCAACCCAAGTTGACTCTTCATATAAACAGAGTCAATAGCTGCTTGACACTCCATTTTTACCAGAGCCACGTGAGAGACACAGTTGACTCCTTTAATTTTCTGTGTGTACCCCTAAGATTCCAAAAGTGGGGGGTTGGCTTATAGGCGGGGTTTTCTAATTTGTCAAAATAATTTCATATAAGCCGAATTTCTTTCCTTAAACTCACTTTCGGCTTATAGGCGGGGTCGGCTTATAGGCGGGGTTTTACGGTAATATAAGCATGAAAAGTAGGAGAGGGGTAATGCCTAGTGGTAGATGCTACCGGTATTTACTTTAGTTTTAATTTGCCTTGAAGAATTGCTTTCCTTTTGCCCCTGAGATTAGTTCCAAGGAACTTTTTGATTTAAATTTTAAATTTGAATTTATCGGTGATCAGCTGGAGGTATGATGGGAGGGAGTTCCAATTTTTGGCTCTTCTGTATGCTGGACTTCTTTTGTAGTACTCCTGACGCCTGCGTCGGATGGGGAAGGTAGGGAGGTAGGCCTAGTCCCTCCTTGTGCGAGGTTCTCTGTCCAGGGGGGTAGCTTCAGTGCTCTTTTCAAGAACATGGTGGAGAGGAGCTCTCTCCTCCTGACTGGAGGGGTGGCTGCTTCACAGAGGAGTAATTTCTTGGTAGAGATGGACATAGGGTCTCTTACTTTCAAACAGCAGCGGAGTATTCTATTTTGGACCCGGTCTATTCTATCTCTTAGGTCCTGATTACAACAGTCCAATAGAAAGGAACAGTAGTCAGATTTAGAGAGAATCATTTGCTTGAAAATGGATATTGCTACTTCTGTTGGGATTTTATACCTCAACTTACAGAGATTGTAGCACAGAAAGTTTAGTTTTTTCAGAACACCTTTGGCGTGTGGTTCCCTAGAGAGAGTTCTGTCTAGAATTACCCCTAGGTAGGTATATTTTTCAACCAGCTGAAGAGGTGTGCCACCCAGGGTGGCTGTATCTGCTGGGCATTTGGTAAAGCTATTAGCTGAGCAGAACCAGCAGAATTTCGTCTTAGACCTATTGATTGTTAGTCCCCTTACAGTACATGCTAAGTGTAGCCTGTCCAGATCCTTTGGTACCTGATGCAGTGCTTTCTTTGGGTCCGCGTTCGTACAGTAAAGGACTAAGTCGTCCGCATAGAGCTTTATCCTGGAGTTTTTATACATTTGTGCACCCCATCTTTAAAAATAGTGAAGAGGGAGGGGCCCCGGACTGAACCCTGAGGTACACCGAAGGAGTTAGGCCTAACATCTGAGACCTCCCAATCCACCAAGGTTCTTTGTGCTCTTGTACTGAGATAGGACTTAAACCATTTTAACATGTTTTTGGGAGACCCATTGATTTCAGGAGGTTCAGGAGCTGGTCGTGGTGGATGCAGTCGAACGCCTTGGAAATATCGACAAAGATGGCCGCCACATATTCTCCTCTATTTCTGGCTACAAACAGATCCTCCGAGAAGTCTAGGATGGCGTCAGCTGTGCTATATCCTTTACGGAAACCATACTGATCAGAGCATGATAATGTGTCTTTTTCAACAATTTCCATAAAATAACTTTGTACTAGGCCCTCCAGGATCTTACTGCGGGCTGGTAGAACTGATACTGGCCTCCAGTTAGATACATTGGAGAGATCTCCAGATTTAGGTATGGGCGTCACTGTGGCTGTGGACCATTTTTCAGGGAAAATCCCCTCCGTCACAGACTTGTTGTACAGATAGGTCATTTGTGGAAGTAGACATAACAAAGCATCTTTTAATACCTTTGTACTTATGTTATCCATACCAGACGGTTTGCCATTTTCCAAATCCTGTGTTAATAGTTTAACTAGGCCCCGTGTGAAGGGAGGAAGGGGGTCATGCCTTTCTACATAGTCAGGGTCTGGTGGAGTGTAGACGTGTGCTGGTAGGTTCAGCTTCTCATACAATGTTTTACCTATCGTGCAGTAGAAATCATTTATGTAGCCTGGCACATTCGTGACTTGTTGCCCAGTTTCTTGATCTGTTAAGACAGGCGGTATTGTATTTTAAGGCATTTTCAGCAGGGAACCGATTTTTTTCCAAAATGCTTTAGGATCTCCCTTGGCATTCTGGAGCTCCATTATGACATGTTCAGCTTCAGCATTCCTCGTGAGTTTAGAGATTTTACACTTCAGTTTCTTAGTCATTTCAAAATCACTGAAATTTTGAGAATTCTTGTACTTTTTTACTTGATTGTTTCTTTCCTTAATAGTGTCCAGAATTTCCTTATTCATCCACTCATCATTCCCAGAGGTCTTTATCTTCTTGGTGACAACCGGGCAGTGTGCGTCAAGAAACTGATTTATCCTGGATTCGATGATGTGCCACATGGAGTTTACTTCAAGATCTTCGAAGAAGGAAGACCAGTCAGACGATGTCAAGAATTCTTCAAATGCCGCCTTATTGTATTGTTTGTATGCTCTGGACTTAAATGAGATCGTTATCAAGTGATTTCTGGCCTTCTTTTTTACAGCGAAGATGGGGTAGTGGTCACTAATAAGCTGATCTCCTACCCCACAGCTGGACACAAACCTTGTGTTCGTTAGTATGTTATCTATGCATGACCCCCCAGGGCCTGAAGGGTTCTGCCTTGTTATTTGTGTAATGAGCCATTTTAGATTATAATCTTTGCAGAACTCCTTGAGATTTTCTGTTCTGGGAGCTTTGGGATCCAGCATGTTTATGTTTAGGTCCCCTCGTATCCAGACCTCACGTGTTACCCCTTTTATGAAGCTTTTTAGAGCCGTAATAAAATTATCTGGATCTCCAGAAGGTGGTCTGCACACTATTATTTTTGCAGCTTTATTTTTTGGTATGGCTAGATCAATAGAGAGGGACTCTATGTCATCATTTATGATACATTCCTCAGTGTTCAAGGAGGTGTAGGGAAACATAGCGTTTGGGAAATAACACAGCAATCCACCTGCTCTGTCGGTGGTCCTGTCCAGCCTGTAGAAGGTTTTACCTGGCCATAGAAGATGTGTATCACTATAAAGTTGATCTATCCATGTTCCTGTGATTGCGACAATGTCAAAGGGTGCTAAATCCTTTTTATTGTACAGATATTGTGAAAACCTACATGTAATTAGCCAAATTACGATTTTTCAAGACTACTAAAACGCTGGAATTCGTTCATGCATCATTCTGATCCCTCAGGAGTCTCACTTATATGTATAAAAGCTATATAAAATGGTATTTTATTGTTACAATTTCCAACACAAATTGTTACAATTTTGGAGTCCAAAAAACGTAATAAATACGATTTTGGGGTGGGGTAACTTGGCATCCCTGATTTCATGTACTACTTACAACCTCCATTAAAGTGAGCCTGAGATAGACACCCATTTCATGTACTACTGTGAAAGTACTTATTTTCACGGGTGTAAATTTTCGCTGAGGTGGCAAAAAAGACTAATTCGCGGGTATTTAATCCATACTGTAGCATATAAGAATTTCGCGGATTTTTCATTTCCGTGAATATAGCGAAAATATATACCCAGCGGAATAAAGTACGACCACAGTACTTACAACCTCCATTAAAGTGGGCCTGACATAGACACCCATTTCATATACTACTTACAACCTCCATTAAAGTGAGCCTGGAATAGACACCCATTTCATGTACTACTTACAACCTCCATTAAAGTGAGCCTGACATAGATAGCCATTTCATGTAATACTTATGACCTCAAAGTGAGATTGAGATAGATACCCATTTCATGTACTGCAAACTCCAAATAAACCGGGAATAGACAGATACCCATTACAGTTCTTCATTATTATTCTAAACGAACATACGCACCTGCACAGCCACTTCAGATAAACCCTGTAGCGAAGGGTCTGTTGGGCCAAGATCCTCAACTCTCGGCTAGGTGAATAAGACAGAAAAGTATGTGCAAACAACAGTATATTTCAGTACTTTACAAAAATGCAAAGTTTAAAACATAAATAAGATGAACGATTGCTCATCATCAGCTTTAAACTGTAGAACAACTGTAAATAATCCATCATATGTTACATGTTCATCTAATTCATCTGAATTCTTTTATGGTAATCTATATTTTGGATTGGTAAACGCTGCAGCCACCACAACCTTGTAAAAGGTTAGGCCAAATAAAAAAAGTTTGTTTCAGGTCACCCGACCGACCCTATCAAATTAGGGTCAATTTTAGGGTTCATATAGAGCTGACCACTTTTTCATATTAATAATGTGAAATAGAAAGGTGGCATGGTACATGAGGAATTCCACATTCCTACACTTTTTTGGGTCAATTTTAGGTATGTAGAGGGGTCGGCACCTTCAAGTAAAAACAAAATTAAAAAAAAAAAATCCGACCCACCGACCCTAGACTTTCATCTCGTGTTACCTGAAACAAACCTCTTTTTTTTGGCCTCAGTAGCAGTCAGGAGTACATTCAACTCCCTCCTAACCCCCACCCCCTATACAGCGGCCACCCCACCGATGCGGTCATATTTGGAAAGTACCACCCGTTTTTCCCTTCATTTTACAGTCCCAAATGAAAAATTAGTCCCTCTAATGCGGCCATCTGTAGGATTTAAACAATGCTACTCACATTGGCACAGAGGTTACAGATGTGGCGGCTTGGGGCCTGCTCCTCCTTGATGATGCAGAAACACACAGCATGTTGCCAATGTTTGCACACGGCGCACAGAATCATCAGACCATCGTCCTGTCAGAGGTAGAAATTGTGTTGGCGAATCTTGATGGTGTATTCTCTTTCATTTAGTACTATGACGGCTCAGAAAGAGTCAAATTATGGGGTCATTAATACCTTTCGTAATACATGTACCATTACCATGAAGCAAGAAGAATATGAACCAAACCTCCAGTGTGGTATGATCTGCGTAAACTTGAGCAGTAGGTTAAACAAGAGTTTTCAACAATTCTATTGGCACATAATATGACAAACTACCTATAAATTACCTAAAAGGTGTCTTTTAAAGTTTTTTCAGGATTTGCTGTATGTTGTATATCAAACGAAACATGATATACGACTACAGATTGCCAGATTTGTCTATTAAGTAAATATACCTCATTGCCACCACATGGACACTGGACGGACTCCTGCTGCCCGTTGGTGACTACTGTGACAGCCTCCGACCCCTGCTCACTTGTGTTGTGGGTGTCTGCGTATGAAAGGAGCACTTTATTGATGCATTACCATCAATGCAAACGGAAAATAACGTCTAAATAACGTTGCACATTTGAACATTATGCTATAACGTTAATATACGTTAATTGGAGTCAACGAATTTGCGTTATTTATATAACGTTAGGCCACTTAAAATCGATTATCAGCTTTGCGGACACTTTTTGGAAAAAGTCAATAAGTGAGGGAGGGAGGCTTTCTTTTTTTTTGGACAATATTTTCAAGACTGCGAGGGAGGTTGCTTTTTCTTTTTTTCCCAGGTGAGGTGACGAGGGAGGTCGCTTTTTCTTTTTTCTCTCGAAAGAACAAAAAGGCAACCCATTAAAGTTGTCAGAAATTTAAAATAAATATGACATTGTATTTACAGATTTTAAAAGCCATGGGCAAAGCGATAGGCTTTGGCATGATTGTTACAATTTTATACCCTTTGACGACCATTAATATCTTCTGAACCGGAACAATTTTTAGTATTTTTTAAAGTTAATATATTGTGACTAATAAATTGCAATATCAACTCTTCCAGGGCTGCATAGTAATGTAATTTGTTATGCCCTGTGATGATCATGCTCAAATACTTATCTTTCAAAAGTGTATAAACCCTGTTGGGTTGATATGATACATGAATGCAGCATTGGGGAATAATTCTATAATTGAAATCTATTTATAGTTATAGGTTACATGTAAAATACTATACTAAGTTAGTATCATATTGTTATGATTTCAGGCAAAAAATGTTATGATTTTAGGGTTAAAAAAATCGTAACCAACCCGATTTTTGGGATCTGAGATTGAGGCGGAATTTGACCCTTATTATTATTTTTTTTTTGACAGGAGCGGCCATTCTGACCTTTTTTTTTATTGAAAAAGCTAAAAGGCCCTAAAAGGCCCTTTTGAATAGGTGCGGGAGCTGTCCGCAAAGCTGATAATCGATTTTAAGTGGCCTTATATCTCCGTCTTTTTTGCAAACGTTTTCTGCACCCCCAAAAACGTTATTTTCACGTTATATAACATATTTTTGTTTACTGGGATATTTGACTGGTCCCAGTAGGCATCCTCCACTTTCTAACCACTAGTTTCAGCAAATCCTGTGGACCAGATTAGGGTGCCCTACATGCTAGGACACCTGTAATTTCTGTATTACCTGTCCAGGATAGGGTTGTGGTTAGGACAATGGACTCATGATCAACAATACCTAAGTTCAAATCCCCTCCAGGCTATGTGTGGTGCCCATACCGCGCACAAGTAAATTACCGTAAAACCCCTCCTATAGGACGACCCCACCTATAAGCCGAACCCCCAACTTGAGAAAAAAAATTGTCTTAAACAAAATAGTTATAAAAATAGTTAACTCTTTATTCTTATGTATTAAAACCCCACCTTTAAGCCAAACCCCATATTAAAGAAAAGATTCAGCTTATAGGAAATAAAAACGGCAAATTCGTCCTATAGGCGGGGTTTTACGGTATGTTGATCTAATAGGTCTGCTCCTGTGGTCAACCTGTTGGGGAACATGCCTTTGAGTTGGAACATCTATTAACTTGTATTTGACCCCAATGGTTGCTAAAGGTGCCTATCATAGTAGGTTGTGGGCCCACTTCATTTAATCTTTAAATTCATGACTAATTAGTCCATTTTTCAAACCCCATAAACATAAATAAATAGGTGCCAAGGTTTGGGTGTAGCCTTTTGGTAACCATCATTGTTACACTAAAACCCACATCAAGGACCGAACCCAGGACACTTAGATTGGGAGTTCCAGGCTCTCCTGGTTGAGATATCGAGGCTGGTGGTAGATAGGGGCCGGGATAACATGTTTACTATTGCTAAGAGAGAGCAAGATAGAAATAGGGCTAAGGCCTACTGTAACCTAGCAAACGGAGCCACCCGTCGAGCTGAAGGGAATTATGTTAGAGCTCAACTTTTGAAACATAGAAATAATCCTAAGAAATTTTGGGAAAAGGTTTCGGAGGTTCTCCCCAAAAGGAAGTCTAACAAGAATTGCGGTTGTTGCCGCATAAAAAAATGCCTCAGGCATTTTTTAAGCGGCAACAACCGCAATTCTTGCATTCGAAGAAACATAATGTCTACATGGTTGGTATGTTTGAAGGGAACCCATTCAAGACACCAAAACAACAGGGCCGGGAAGGGGTTATCAGGGGGAAGGATAATATTACTTCAAATATGGCATTTCCTTGGGTCCATGTTAGGGGGTAAGGAAATGTGTGTTGCTAGGCAGATAAACAATAACAATAGATGTTGCTAGGCAACCAGCTGGATTAGCAACAAACTAATAGAACCATTGAATTCCTTGGGTCCATATTAGGGGGGTAGGTTTGATTATAATCAACCTTAGGAGTATGGAAATGTGCGTTGCTAGGCAGAGAAACAATTAGAATAGCCGTTGCTAGGCAACCAGCTGTATTAGCAACAAACCGAAAGAACCATTGATTTCCTTGGGTCCATATAAGCGGGGGGTAGGTATGATTATAATCAACCTTAGGACCATAGAAATGTGTGTTGCTAGGCAGAGAAACAATAAGAATAGCCATTGCTAGGCAACCAGCTGTATGATTATAATCAACCTTAGGACCATTGAAATGTGTGTTGCTAGGCAGATAAACAATGAGAACAGCCGTTGCTAGGCAACCAGCTGTATTAGCAACAAACCGATAGAACCATTGAATTCCTTGGGTCCATATTAGGGGGGGTAGGTATGATTATAATCAACCTCAGGACCATGGAAATGTGTGTTGCTAGGCAGAGAAACAATTAGAATAGCCATTGCTAGGCAACCAGCTGTATTAGCAACAAACCGAAAAAACCTTTGAATTCCTTGGGTCCATATTAGGGGGGGGTAGGTATGATTATAATCAACCTTAGGACCATGGAAATGTGTGTTGCTAGGCAGATAAACAATTAGAATAGCCGTTGCTAGGCAACCAGCTGTATTAGCAACAAACAGATAAAACCATTGAATTCCTTGGATCCATATTAGGGGGGGGGGGTAGGTATGATAATAATCAACCTTAGGAACTATCAAAGGTTGATTTATATTATTGTTATCACATAGCATAAATTTGTGTTGTGACACCTTAATCCAAGATGGCGGCACAATCCAAGATGGCGGCGCCCGTTCTGACTTCTGGCAAAATGCAAACATCATATACCTCGTTCTGGTGGTGCCTGGCGGCACCACCAGGTGGCTACGCCACCACTTCGGCATAAAAAAATGGCTTACCATGATAGACAGCCAGGGTACACCCTTGACCCCTGTCGAATCTGCTGAACTCATAAACAAGTTTTTCTCGAAGATAGGAGAGAAATTGGCAGGAAAATACTGGTAACCCCGGATATAAATATGCCAGTTCCTCTCCACCTCAGAGACAAATTCTCCTTCAGTGTAGTTTCGCAGGATAAAGTTGTCAAGGAGATTAATAGCATTGATATATATATATAAGTCGTCTGGCATCCCCAATATACCCTCCAGATTGCTGAAAAAATCCCTTAGTTTTCTACGGGTCCACTTTACCCATCTTTTTAACCTATCCATAGTCAAGAATGTGTTTCCACAGGGTGTTACAGAATGATTTAAATGCGGTTCATAACTGGTGTAATAATAATGGATTTTGACCCTCACGCTAAATGTATGATAAGATTTTAGGCATAAAATATGGATTGTATTAGAAATCAGGAAATATATCGATATGTATACCGCGGTGCGCATCCTGAAAACGATGATTATGCCATAATTTGATTACGGCCTAGTTTTTACAACTGGACTAACGAATCAGGCAATGAACAAAATACAAGTGTCATATAACACAGGTATAAGATTATGTATCGCTGTAAGAGACCCAAGAGAAATTCATGTGAAAGATTTGTACAGGACTGTTAACATGTTACCAATTGATTTAATGCGCATATACCTACAGGTTACAATGTGTCACCGATTAGTATATTGTGGTAAATTGGAAATCAGGCCTTATTCAGGCACTAGGACTACTGAGGCCCCAGCCATTTACAGGTCAAATCCAAAGTTAGTAAGTTTAATAAAGAGTCCAGTTTTTCAAGCATAATCTCAATGGAATGATCTGAATCCAGCCTTGAGATGGGTCACTGACAAAACTGCCTTTAAAAAAGAAATAAAGGTTACTGTTAAGATATTTTGTATATAACTGGAGATCAGATGGTCTGCAATTAATATACGCAGGCAAAAGTATTATAGCAGAGCCTGTTACCTTGCCTAACTGATAAAACCCTCATGTAATTAATGAATACTGTTTGTTAGTCGATTACAGCCTAAGTGTATGTATGTAGGATATGTGATTCATACCAAATATTGTAATGATATTAGGGTCTATCCCCCGTTAGGTAGAGCAACCACCTGTGGGTGTAGGCCTACCTCCCTAAACCCCCCTAGACTAGTATACTTACCCAGACCAGGACAGTTGTGTTATTGGACTGTATATATATGTACACAGGGATGAAAGTCGAATATGTCAAAAAAACTTGAAGATATAACATACCTCATAACTACATTATACAACATTATGAATGTTTATGCATCTATAGACACATATCTAGTGCTGTGCACCAGGATTTGTCATGTCTATATTCTCCTGGACGTCGTCTCCTGCTGAGGAGAAGCATTTGTCATGTCCATGAGGTCATGGACGTTATCTCCTCCTGAGGAGAATGAGAAATCTGTCCATACACTCTCCATGCATAGCACCTTAGTTTCAGTGGCTAAGCCTCATGTGAAGAGTGTAAATGCATAGGACTATAGAGGAGAGTGAGGGCTTCAAACTTTCTCAAGTTAACTTGAAATTGGCTGACAAAAACTTGACACTGAGATCAGTGTGGTGTAGCCTGTCTCTGTATGTGTAGGACCACTGATAATGAACCAGTGATGATTCTGCTGTCTTATCATAGCATTACACAAACAAAATAAGTTTGATTGAGTTTATATTGAGTAATTATCAAATATATCCTAAGAGTGTCTAAGAGCTAAATATCCTGATTATATTTTTTGTGATTGAAAAAAAACTGGATTACAGGGAAAAACTTGAAGACTTTCATCCCTGAGACTGTACAGAACAAATAGGGGCGTGCAAAGCGTTATCATACACTGTTAATATGTAAAGAGCACTATGTAAAGAAGGGGTCAGAGCTTTGCACACGGCATGAACCACCCCCCTAGACTGTCGATGATGGAAGATCAACTCTATACTGTGTATTATGAGATGAATGTATTTGAACTTGAACTTGAACTGGAGTCCCGTATAGAGTCTGACGTATTTGGTATGCAGGGATGTAAGTCAGGGTAGAGAGAAAAATCTGAAAACTAGGATCTTGCTGCAACAATGTCAACTGACTGGATGTCACGCTTATACAGCCTGTTCTGGTTCTACCTCGATTCCAAATGTATAGGCTACCTCTCTTTCTGGTATGAAATCAATTTAGTTCCTTCATTCTCCACCAGTCAGCAGCACCAGCAGTGCTTGAATATTAGCCAATCAGAGGTCAGGGATCAAGATTTAGCTTTCAGATTTCCCATTTTCTGAAATCCTGTCTGAATTTATTCTGAATTTGTTCTTTGGACACTGCAGTGGTCCTGTGGACATGGCTATTAGGTAACAACGGTATACGAAATGAATGCATCCAGAATATAATATTTCATCAGAAAATACTTCAGAAATGAGAAATATAACAGGTTCTAGAGGGACTTTCTGACATTCACAAAAAATCTGAAATCAGACAAAATTCTGAAGACTTACATCCCTGGGTATGAGCCTGTATTGCCTCTCACCTGGTTTCATGGGCGTCATGTTGGGTGGTTCATCTGCCTCTGTGGGCTCGGGGACTCCCTCCGCATGCTCTGTGGCATCCTCAGTCACCATGTCCTGCAAATGAAGACAGCAACTTCTACTCTAAATTCGGAACCCCAAACAATTTTTGACAAGAAGGGTGAGTGGCGCACAAAAATAGTTCTACCCCCCCCCCCCTCCTAGAAGAGGAGTGTCACATTTCCTCCCCCCCCCCCCAAATTGTATACCACCACCTTCCCCCGCCTGGTCAAGGGGTCAACATTTTTTATCTCACCCCCCCCCCCAACAAAAAAAAAGAAAAAAGAAAGAAAAAAATCCCCCTCCTCTGTGATGACCCCCTCATACGAAAAAGAAAAGCTTTACTTACAATGTAACCCCCAACACTTCCGGGTTTGACGGTGAAGTTAGAAGATATATGGTAGGACATTAACTGCAGTTTGGCTTACCGTGTGTACCTCAGGGTGTGTGTCGTTGACAGACTCGGGAGCAGCGTCTTCCATTTCCTCCTCATCAACCATCTCAAACTGCTGGGCGCTCGTGCGTACCCGCATCTTCACCCTGATGTTAAGACCGTTATAATGAGTCCACCCAATATTTGTTTTCATGTACAGGTATTTTAAGACATGAGGCAGCGTAGAAAACTAATGGATTATTCTTTTGTCCAATTTTTTAACTTGTCAGCTTTTAAGCTTAAGTAAATCACGCCGTATATTCATTAGGATCTAGGCATTTACGTCTGACTTCAATACCTTACATATACATTGTGTTCACACTGTGTTAATGTATATTACACGTCTATGACTGTTGAACTATATCGCACTAGCATATAAATTACTTCAACAAGGCCAAAGCAACTGCAAATCAAATACCTTACTAGTATATAGATAATAACTCAGGGTGAATGAATGAATGACACTTACGTGTGGAATGGCTACAAGTATACATGGGAGGCAAATAGGTTATTGGTAAGAGATCTTAAACATTCCTTATCATCAAACCTTAGTTATAAGAGTGAATACCTGGTATCGCTGGAAAGCTATTTTTTTTCTCAGTATTAAATGTCCAATTTGAAAGAAAACGGTTTAATCCGCTTGATGGTTGTTCAGTCAGTGTCATAGATGTATTTGGGAAAAGTTTAGTTATATGAGCATCGGAGAACCCAATACGTGTTAAAACCACTTACCGTTGTGACGTCACCCACGTGAATATTCAACGGTTCATCCTCAAAGTTGAAAGTGTCAGTGTCAGAAGAGGTGAAGCCTGGGGGTTCATACTCTGCTGGTGTCACTGAAATATTATGTACGATATGTATTGTATAGATTTACACTTTTGAACGTAATTGGAAGAAAGCTTTCAGCTCCTCCATTGATATTATTCAAGATATAATATTAATCAAGACTCCAAAAAGCCGCCAAAAAGGTCTACGTTTCAGATAAGATGGTCAGAAAACCTGGACTAGGTAGCAAACACTTTAGGGTTCGCCCAGTCCTATTGTGGTTGCTTTCTATGTCTTTTAAACATATACACTTACCATCATCATAATACAGCAGTTTCATGGTCATCATGACGTCATCAGGCAGTGAGTGCAGCGTCTGGGTGAGCACCACTATGGTGCGTAGAAGCCGCATGGTGGCCTTCTTAGTCTCTGATGCGCTATGGGCGCTCGATATATGCTTCTTGTTTCTGAAAGGTTTTACATTCTTTAAGACGTGGTATGAACTCTTGTGCCTCTACATGGGTACCGTAAATTCTCGCGTATAAGCCTAACTCGCGTATAAGCCGCACCCCTAACTTTGACAAATTATATAAGCCACAGATGGGGTCTGAATATTGCGATTTTGATACTGTAGTATACTAATAAAAACTCTCGTATAAGCCGCACCCTATATAGGCATGTTTGGTATCAAAAGAAAGCTGAGTCTGACTCGCTTACAAGCCGCGGCTTCTACGCGAGAATTTACGGTAATAATCGACACGTGCGACACCGCCCTTTTAAAAATTGACGGACACAATACTTTATACATAAAATTTGACATGACGACACGGTCCTTTTGCTAGAATTCGACACGGTGACATGGTCAAAGACGTGGGTACTCATGCAGGGATATTGAGAGGGCCGCACCCTGCGCCATAGGCGCATTAAAATCAGGAATGGCCTCTGAAGACAAACGTGGGGACCGACCGCACCTCAACACTACCTTGTTACTACTGGCTGGGTTGCCAAGCTCGCCTCGTGAGGTCAACTTCCGTTGTCATCACAAAGTCTCCATAGTAACCATTGTTGGGTCAACAAAATTACATCATCACCATAGATCCGGAGCCTCTCTCTGGTTCCTCCATGGTCTGGGAGTGGATCACTCTCCAGTCTTAGACATGAGACTCCAAACAGATGTTTGGAGAATGGGTGGTAGCTAAAGGTTTCGATCTCTTTGGATCTCATCAGTAGTTAAATGAGGTTATACAAGGTGCACAACTTTGTTGTATTTACATCTCTATTAAAATATAATTTTTGTCTATCGTGTGGTGACTATCGCCGGGGTTGGCCCACACTTTAGATTGATTATAGACAATAAATTAATTGTTTAGATAGTGTAGTCTATTGGTGTGTGGGTCTCAAATTTTTATCTAAGGTGCCAGGGTGCCATAGGTTTCGGTATCATTGCATTGTTTCAAACGGAGCTTAAGAAACCTAGGCGGTAATAGTGATAGTCTCTGACCTAAAAGTTTGTTGCATCTATTAGGTTCAGACCTAGGGGAACTTGGGTACGTAGTTTGAGTATCCAATTCCTCTCACATTTGTTACGCAATTTTTGTGCGTAATCTGAGGGTCGATTTTTGTTTATAAAATCCACAATGTAGACTTCTGCATCTTTGAGGCCCTGATGTACATCTCGGTTGAAATGAGCACCAATGTCGGTTGAAATGAGCACCAATATCAGTGGTCATTTGTTTGGTGCGGATGTTGTTCAGATGGGGGTAAAACCTTTGCATTAGCGTTTGTTTGGTCTGACCTACATACTGTTTCCCACATCTTTTACATGAGAGACAGTAACCCTAGTAGCAAACACACTGTGGCCCCGGACGGGGCCAGACTGTGTTTGCAAGTCTGGCCCGGAGTGGGCTAACCGACGGGCTCCCGTCGGTTTAGGGCACTGGGCTTTGGTCTGGCCCCGTGCGGGCTTCCCATGTTGGGCGCAGATCGGGTTTTGGACGGGAAGCCCACTTTGGGCTCAGATCAGTTTTTGGACGGGCTTCCCACTTTGGGCTCAGATTGGTTTTTGGACGGGCTGAAAGTGGGTTCAGATTTTTTCTTGGACGGGTTGAAAGCGGGCTTAGATTGGTTTTTGGACGGGTTGAAAGCGGGGTAAGATCGGATAATTATGGGTTTTTAGAATCTATTAAATCATTCTCCAATGATTTCTTGTATTTGTTGAACCAGATATCCTAGGTCCTGCTAATCAACCCAAGGCATAATCATACTCTTCCTACCCAATAATGGAAGTATCAAGCAGGCCTATTATCATTAGGTTTGAGCCACATGCAGCATAGACAAGTGTCTATAGTGCACATTGGCCTTCAAAGCCATAGTTCATACCTACATGGGGCACATGAGTCTTGTATTAAGATTGTAATGCCACGGAAATAGTGTTTACACTGGATAGCTGCTTAGAGAACCCCCTTTTCATCATTCAAATATATATTCTATCTTATTTCCAAACTGTGAGAACATCTATTTATTGTTTCCTATTCTACATCACTTTAACATTTTATTGTATTATTATATAATGCCAATTTCATCTGACTTTGTTGGAAAACTCTAGATATTGTATAGTAGTGACATCTGGTGTCAATCATCAGAACTATCAGACCAGTTGCCCCGTCCAAACCCAACCTCAGCCCTCATTGGCCCGGAGTGGGCTAACCGACGGGCGCCCGTTGGTTTAGGGCACTGGGTTTTGGTGTGGCCCCAAGTGGGCTGCCCGAATTGGGCTCAGAACGGGTTTTGGACGGGTTTCCTGTCATCTGGCCAACATGAACCCAAAGCAGGTAGCCCTCTTTGAAACTGATCTGAGCCCAAATCGGGCAGCTCGCTTTGAAACTGATCTGAGCCCAAAATGGGCAGCCCGATCGGGGCCACACTTCAGCCCAGCCATCTGCCCAACATGAAACCCAGCTCAGTTTTGCCCGACTTCAAACAGGCAATCCGAGCTAAAACCAAATTGGCCCCGTGCGGGCTTGCTACTAGGGAAATGACATTTGTGCATCAACATGTGATATTCACTTTGGATGGGAATGTCTCTTTGGTGGAACAACATGTTATTTTACCACTCTTATTTAGTAGGGGGGCATAAGGTGCAATCATTGTTGTCACACTGTTTTGATGGCTTTCCACTTATGGCCCCCCAGTGTTTTCCCAACCCATTGGGGTGGTATTTCACCTTCGACCTCACAAGGCAGCTTCTTAAGGCCACTCAAAAAAAAAAGGTGGTTTCTCATCACCAAGGTCTAAGAAATCTGACGAGGAAGGCTTTTCTTTTTTTAATTTTTTTTTTTTACTCGCAGGCAAAAATGAGTAGGAGAATTTACGATTTTTGTGACCAAAATTCAGATTTTATTGGTAAAGAATTAGAAACCGTTTTATTTTTATGAGTGGCCTAATGAGGGAGGTTTTCTGAGGCCAATTATGATTGATTGATTGATTGTTAGTTAGTTTACCGTCCGGAAGGCAAGCTGCATTTGCATTCCAGACTGCCATTAGATTAAGTTTTTCACAAGTGATGGTAGGCCGAAGGGTGATCGTATCCAGGATGATCAAATCTATGAGATGAGCCAAGAGATGAGCCAAGCTCCTACACATTTACCGAAGCAAGGGTTCTTTAACCTCCGACACAACATAGACATGGTGTGAGAGGGACAGGCCTTTGATATGCTGTAAGTCTACCACAGCATGGGAGATGGCAGCCAAAGATGAAGTCACTAGGCAAAAGGGACTCCAAGCTCATACAACTATGTGAGTCTGGAGTGATACCTCCCAACTCACCAAGCTACCAACCCCCATCTTTTTTTCTTTTTTGGTACTTCTGTAATTTTTTTGTAATTTTTGTTTTTCCTATATTTCATATTTTGTCCCACAATTGAGCCTCCTTGAGGAATTTCAATATATCTTCTTCCTTAGTGGTGTTAAATACCTTAGATATGGATGTAATGTCTACCAGGTGTTTTCTTCTGCTATTTTCAGTCTTTCTACAGTTCAGTAGAAGGTGCTTTACTGTCAGACGAGTTTTGCATTCTTGACATAGCGGTTCGTTTTCCCCAATAATGGGTATTCATGTGTCATCTTAGTATGACCTATCCGTAGACGGGTCAGTCTTACTTGTTCTGCTCTCTTCAGCCCTTTCTTCAGTGCTACTCCCTTCAGTTTTCGTTGAAGGGAGTACATTTTGTTGTGATCTTTTTGTTTATTCCAGGCAGTTTGCCATTTTGCTCTTATGTGGCTGTTGATTGGTGGTAACAAGTCCGTGTAAGGTATAGGAGTCAGCCTGGGTCCCAGGCTTAGAGCTCTTCTAGCAACCTCATCTGCTTCCTCATTTCCTTCAATTCCAATGTGACTTGGTAGCCAGCAGAAAAGCACTTCCTTATTCTTCCTTTTCAGGAGATGTTTTCTTTTGTATGTCCTCTATGAGTGAGTTTACCAGCATATGTTGGAGCATTGCCTGTAGACAAGACTTGGAGTCGGAGAAAACAGTAAATTTGTTCTCATTGTAATTCTCCATCCACTCTACTGCTTTGGGGAGGGGAGTGGCCTCAGCAGTGAAGATACAATGTACTAGCTTTTGGATGTAGGCGTCCAGAGAAATTGCGAGTCTTTGTTCATGGATGGGTCTTGTTCTTGCTGATGTGGACAGCATGTCCCAATTAGTTTTAACAATCTTTTGTAAGTTGTTAAAGCATGGGTGGAAGGTGGTCACCATGATGCAGATGTCACCCTGGTTTCTCTTCTTCCGGGCCACCTCATAATCCAATGGATTGGGCCTAGGTTGGGATAAGGCACGTACTAGTGCCTGGGCTACCAGTTCTTTCGGGTAGTCTCTTCACACAAAGTGGCCTGCTTTGATCAGGCTCTGTCTTATAAAGTCATCAGTATTAGTACAGATTCTCCTAATTCTAAGGAATTGTCCATACGGTATGCCCTTCTTGCAGTGCATGGGGTGGGCTGATTTGAATTGGAGGTAATTGTGTACGTCTGTTGCTTTGTTGTGCAGGTCTGTTACAATTCTATTGTCCACTAGTTTCACACATGTGTCCAGGAAGGCAATGCTTTCTGCCGATATCTCGTGTGTGAATTTTAAATGTGTAAAAAAATCAAATCGGGAATGGCACATTGGAATCCCTCTAGGTGCGCCCTATGGTGCATAGGATTTCTATACCTGAAAGAATTTTTTTACTATTCCAATTAGAACCAAGTTCTCCACCCCCCTCAAAAAATACTAACCTAAGGCCACACCAAAAAAAAAAGTTGGTCTACGGATTTTCATTTTGAAAAAATGGTGCGAGCGAGCGAAATTTAATTTCTTTTTTTTTCCAAATTTTTTTTTTGTCTGCGGATTTTAACCTTGAATCAAGTGGAGCAGGGGCAATTTTAGCGGTAGAATCTATAGATTTTCTTCGAGCAACAACACCAACATCCCTCCCCCCCCCACCAAAAAAGTGTCATCTAAATTCTCCTGGATTAAATTGCAATATCACTACCGGTATATGGCTAGTATATGACCATCCTTACAGCAAGGGCGACTTATAAGCGAGGTTTTATGGTAGTTACTTTATATTTATATATAAGTATCTTACTGTGGGAACTGTGATGGCCCATTAACTTTCAAAATGGCGCATTGTTCTTGCTAAGGAGTGCACCATTGTCCCATTGAAAAAGATTGAGCGTGTGAGTGGCCTCACAGATGACTCAGGGTAAGCTGAATCTGAAGCTTATCATGTACTTAGATATAGTACTCCCTTATAATCATTCATTGGTCCATTCTGGCATCAGAAATGAATTCCTTGTTAAAAAGTACCCTAAAGTCATGTGTCATACGTGTATGTTATTCCATTTCAGGCCAGCAGGTGGGTGTGGGAGAGTAGGTGGGTGTGGGTGAGCAGGTGGGTGTGGACGACAGTTGCAGGCTGCGGGCATGTACAGCCTTCTGTCCCTATCAAAAAGCCAGTCAATCGGACGATAAACGGCGACGATATGGGTGGTACAGTTTTGAACTGCTCTGGACGCTCCTTTTATCCTGACGCTGTCGCTGGCAACTCTAGTGTTGTCTCGCGCAGTTCTCAGAGTGCACGAGAAGTTGCAGTGGCGCCACCTTTTGGAGGACGGTCGCTAGAGGAACTAAAATATTTGTTTGTGATGTAAGTGATGGGGGTATAGATGGCGGGTCCCCATGTCGCATGTCGATTTAAAGAAATGGCCATGTCACCTGTCCATTATATCCCCATCTCCCATGTTGCCTTTAACAGCCTCTCCTGTCCCATGTGGATTTCAATAAGTACCCTATGTCATGTCACTTCTTTTTTCCTCTTGTCACTAAGCTGGCTTAACTGTATATGTATTGCAGTTCCATTCATGCCCTACAGTGAGAACAACAGTGGGACTTGCCAGGGCAGGTAATCCAGCCTCGCGATGCTCTGTGTTGAATTCTTTCATTTAAATTTAATTTAAACATTTTTATTGTGAGTTTGAGGGTATTTCGAGTGTAGAAGATGGCATTTCTGCGTGTGAAGAGAGAAATATGGGACAGATTGGCAAAAGTTGTCATATCTATGCTTGCTTTAACACTGGAGCCTATGTACCTTTCATTTAGAGGGTAGCAATTTAAGAGTACTTAAGAGTTTAAGGAAAAGAGAGAAATCACTACCTAAAGATCGCAGGCGAATTACAGCAAGAAGGAAAGACATTTCAATCTGTCCCCCGACCTTGCCCATCTGTCTTCTTTGTTATGTCATCTCTGTCTGTCATACAGGCTGAATGACAGACATTCTCCTATGTAACAAAAACATCTTAAATCTTGGTTGGGTCGTTTAGTATTACTCAGTTACCCTGAGTCAAATATCCCAGCAATATCCCTGCTCATGTAGAGGCAAACTCTTGCCTTGTCTTTCTCTTGACGGTGACAGAAATCTCTGGGTTTTATAGTGGAAGTGTGAATGCACATGGAGCTTTATTCACACGGTGAAATCAGTCTGATAACTTTAATGCGCCTCACCTTATCGACCTCAGAAGGATGTAGAGCTGAGTTAAATCATCCCTTGGACAGGGCAGAGATATGGGACCCTGTGATCACTGTAGTACGAGCCTATGTGTATAATTTTCAAGGCAGTGTGAATTTTTTCATAAAAGCAAGAGAATTGGCATGTCTCAAGTCCATATCCACACCAAAAAAAATCAGAGGTGGGGCCACCACAAAATATCGTTATTTTGCCTGTAGCGGCCATTTTAAGTCGGCCATCACGATAAAACATATTTTCCCAATTACTTCAAAACTAGATGTGGTACTGCCATAAATAAAGTATCTATACCCATGTTTTCAGGGGTAGAGAATATCATTATGCTACTAAAAAAGGTAATTTATGCCTAGTTTGACAATGGCGGCCATTTTCTTCGGCCATTACCCAAAAACATATATTCTTGAATTACATCACAAAGACTCAGAGCATTGCAACAAACAAGGTATTTATACCCAAATTTCCATGGTCATAGAACAACATTGTGCCATCAAAAATTGTACATAATGCATAGTATGTCCATGGCAGCGATTTTTGTGTGTCTATTATGGGCCTACCAAAAATCACATTTTCTCAATTGCTTCCTAACCAATGATAGCACTGCAATAAAGAAGGTATGGTAGCAAACCCCATATTACCATGGTCATTAAGGGAATAATACATGAATAAGCAAGCACGAGGGTTGGTTATCCAGGACTTAGCCATGGATAATCAGCCTGAGTGCTCGATTATTCATGTATTATTCCATTTGTACCACAGTTTTTATTGTGTGTGCGCATGCACGCTGACCTACTTCCTCCGGGTAACACTTTACCGCCATACCTTTGTGTATGGGTGTATCTAAATTAACAGTTTTAACATTTGGGAAATAAATCAGATTTATTTTGCCCTGTAAACTCATGTTTACCATGTAAACTCACTGTGTGACATCATAGCAGTGTGGTTATCCACTGCTAATGCAAGCTGGTTATCCAGTTTAGGCACTGATTTGAGTGCCTGAAGTGGATAACCATGGTATAAAGAATGGTAAAGTGTATGTCATAAGGCAGCAATTTTTGGTAGGCCATTAAAGAGATCCCTCCATTCTCCCTGTAGCTCTACACAATAACTCCTCCTGGATCTCCTCTGACCCCCATCTTCAAGATTGTCAATTCTCATCCCAGCCATCACACCAGTACTTACTGAGGTCTAATCCCTCATTCAGGATACCCCCTTCTCAAGAGTCACCATGTTTGAAATGTAAATGCTATTGGGAACATTTTAATCACTAACAACCACCCTCTCATTATGCAACCGGCTGTAACATCAATTAATACCCTATAGGGGGGTTGGTTAAGCATATTCTAATTGCCTTCATGTTTCCTTAAGTTCTAGCGAGGTGTGTGGAATATAGGAAATATATATAGAAAGAATATAGGAATAGGAAATCCCATAGGCATTGGCAACCAGGCCTATGTCCAAAATTCATTAAACAGGCAATACGACCAAAGGGATATCAAGGTTATCAAAACCTACCTGCTTTTTTATTTTGTTTAAAACAAATTTATTCATTTTCATGATATTCGATAAATTTGTATCTAGTGTCGTATTGGGTGATATTCTGTGTTAAAATCTTCTAGAAGTATCTAAAAGGCTGATTAGATGGTGCCCTACATATACCACCTATGCCTTAGCACTGTGGGAAACCTGGGAGGACACACGCCTCATTCTGGGTGCTCATTGCATATACATAAGGGGGTATTATGAATATTAGCAAGCCCGGGCTAGTTCTCCTAGGTGCACGGACAAACGTTGAGAGCACAATCTTAACCTAAGAATTAAGATGGTCTTAATTGTCTTAAGATTAATACTGTCACTCCTCCATAGAGTGCACCATCCATCTCACCTAGCCACTTTGTGTTCGAAATTAGTCTTAATCTTCCTTTACACAGAATTAAGATTGTCTTAATTATCTTAAAATTAGTCTTAATCTCATCTTAACCTATCTTAATCATATCTTAAACTACACAGTCCATTGTAGGATAGGCTAGTCGACTAGTATGTAAAGGGGGGCTCTGCCCCCCAACCCCCGTTTTTTTTTCTTTTTTTTTCTTTCTGGGTGGATTAAGACATTCCCAGTATACTGTGCTCCACACATTAAGACATTTTAAGATGTCTTAATTAAGATTGCGCTCTTAACGTTTGTCCGCGCACCTAGGAGAACTAGCACGTATTTGTGTAATATTAAGTGTCCCCTATAAGATTGTGGAAGGACAGGAACCTCTCGCCATACTTCTCACCTTGCTATCGCCATATGTAGCTTCTCCAAGAACTATCTTGAACCTGTCCCCATACTTCTCCCCCTTACAAGCCATATTAATACTATACCGTGTTCGACGTAATAAGCAATTTTCATGATTTTGGTGACAATTAAACTCTTAAGTACTAAAAACGCCATGAAATTAATTTCATAAGCACCAAGGGCGCTTATTACGTCGAATACAGTATATAATTATATAGAAGTATTTAAAGCAAAAAAAAACACCAAAATTTCCCCTCATACCCCTAAAAATCAAGTTTCATTGATACCCGGTCAAAGCTGGCACCCGATCTCCACCGGCTCGACCGGGTGGTGGGCCGCTGGTACCCTGGTCGACCATGTGGAGGTGCGGCGGTGGGGTGTGACGTCACACCCCACCGGCGCGTCTATAAAAGCCACCGGTGTACCCACCAGTGGGCAGTCGGTGCCAGGCTAGAGATCAGACCAGAGGTAGTAGCGAGCCAGCACTGGGCCGACTGGAACCGGGATTGAAGTGTCGCATTAATCCTAGTCATAAGCATTCATCATTGAGAGATAAAGCATCAAGCACGGACCACGTTGATTCCCAAATGAGAGGCCTGGGTGTGCACCTATGAATAAACAGCGTTAAACTTGCAACTACAGAGTCATCTGCTTCTTCCACATTCGGGCATAGTCTTTTTAGGACCCTGATTGATTGATTGATTAGTTAGTTTAACGTCCGGAGGGCAAGTTGTATTTTGCATTCTAGACTGCCATGTTTCGCCTCAAATGAAAACAATTTATTTATGGACCCCCTCAAATGCTTTATGGGTGCCACATATGCTTAATCACAGGGTACACAACCATCATATAAAGCATTTGCCACACCCATAAAGCATTTGCCCTAGTCCATATAGCATTTGTGGGGTCAACAAATTATTGTCATTTGAGGTGAAACAGCTTCCTGGTGAAATTATGCATAATAAACATTCTCTGATGGCATCACATTATTCCTTGTCCCTGGAAATGTGGGTATAGACACCTTGCTTGCTTCAATACTCCATTTGGTTGTGAAGTTATCAAAGACCACACAATTTTTAATGGCGGAACCAAAATGGCCGCCATAGTCAAACTAGCCATACTACACCTTTCTCATTGCATAATTATATTCTGTGACCCCAAAAACGTAGGTCTAGACACCTTTTTTGTTGCAGTACTGTATTTAATTGCTGCTTGATTTAAGAAAACAGATTTTTTAGTACAATGTAATGGCCGAATAAAAGTGGCCGCTACGGCTATAATACCAGGATTTCTCAGTGGCCCCACCTCTGAAATTCATCGCATGGATATGGAGTACAAGCATGAGCAGTTTCATGCTTTTAGGAAAAATCACACCTATTTCAGATATTGCCTGGACTACTGTGCGAGGTCTGTGTGCACTTACCTGAATACATCCATGCCTCCTTTTGCTCCATAGGTGAATTTGAACGTGTACGACTCAATCACAGACTGGAAATAATGTATAAAACTTATAAACCCATATACACCTTAAATGACAAAAGAAAAGAAAACTATATGTATACATTGATAAGATTGCTATCCTATCTGGAATTATATGATTGACTGAGAGTAAGCTCACTGATGACTCAGGGTTAAGGGAACGTTCACAAAATTCACCTGCTAGGGGGTAGGTTGGTCTCTGGGTTTAGTGACAAAAAGTGACATGGGGATGGGTGGGTGTCAAGGTCTGTGTGACATCACCCTTTCGAGTCCAGACATTTTATGAATAAAAACAACAGTATAGAGTAAATATATAAAAATGAAATGAAAATGACCCGGGGGGTACTCAATTTTTTTTGGACACGGGGGTGCAACTGACCCTTTGACAACCCTTACCCTTGGTGAAGGGGATTTTGGTCAAAAGTGACCCTTGCTGAGGGGGATTTGGGATAAAAGTGACCCTTGCTGAGGGGCATTTGGGATAAAGGTGCCTAGGTTTTTAGTAATTTTTCCCGAGGAGTCGACCTTGATGAGAGGAATTTTGGTCAAAAGTAACCCGTGTTGCACAGAATTTTGTTGAAAAGTCCAATTTGTGACCCTTTTGTTGAAATTTCTGAAAAGTGACCCTTGGTGAGGGGGATTTTGGTGAAAAACAAGACCCTTGGTGAGGGGGATTTTCCTCAAAAAGTACCCTTGCCAGCCGCACACCTGTGTATACAAAATATACCAAGTGCCCCCCCTCCCCCAGGAAAATGACTACGGTAATTAGGCTGAGGGAATTCCAGGGGTACTGTGCCTATTATAACTGATGTCAATGTAACAGTATCTCTGCTATCTAGCTGGAATAGCAACTAATTGGCCATTGTCCGGAGGTACAGAAAGTCCTCAACGCAAATGCTTATGCCACTATACGACGGGAATTTAGAGGCTATTCAGGTTTTAGTATATCTACATTCATGAATGATTACTTTAAATTTACACATAGATTTATCCCGTACCATCATATATGAGTGCCCTGGCATTTATTGATCTGGAGGCATGATAACCTCAGGCAGTTATACAAGACCAGTGCTTATTCAAAACCTTGTGTTTATATCTCCCAGCCTTATATCTGTCAGGCACGAATGACTACAGTAAAACCCCGCCTTTAAGACATATTTATTTTGGGATTTATTTTTCCTACAAGACAGATTTTTTTATGAAAGAGGGGGGTCGCCTTAAAGGCAGGGTTTTATTATATAGCATCAGACAGAAAACTATTTCAAAGTGTTTTTCATACAAGACAATTTTTTTTCTCAAAGAAGGGGGTCGTCTTAAAGGCGGGGTCGTCTTAAAGGAAGGGTTTTACAGTAGTATTACACTCATGGGTAACTGGAAGTAAGGAGTCAAGTCACGATCTATGATTTGCACTTTTGAGCTATAAATGTGACCAAATGTCACCGCCCCTTTAATTACAAATATAACATGTAGAAATGTATATGAAACGATGAAATAAAGAAAGAAAAAAACAAAGGAGTCAGTATAAGCACACAGCTAGAAGTACAACACACCGGCGTCCGCACAGTTCAGTGTCAGGTTGTGTTGTGGTGTGGTGGCCAGGTAACAACCCTTGTGGGGTCGGGGTTGGACCTGTAGGCGCGGAGTTCCCGGTACCCGGTATCGTCTAATACTACCAACACACACAAGGTGGTGTGTTAGTACACATTACACTCATGGGTAACTGGAAGTAAGGAGTCAAGTCACGATCTATGATTTGCACTTTTGAGCTATAAATGTGACCAAATGTCACTGCCAAAGTCCAAATAAGCATAATAACAGTATGAAACTTAAGAGGTCAGTGCAGTAAGTGACGCCGACACCCTTTTGTCAGAGTCAATCCTACCGGACATGGGTTTGGTCAGGTAGATTAGAGCGGCCAAGCTCTTCCAGTCGCCCGCCTGTCTGACCTCATCCAGGGTCAGGCCTAGGCTATACATGTAGGCCGCCCCTGCTCCTCGAAGGGAGTGCATGCCAGCACCCTGGCAGTCTTTGCCGATCCGCTTGAGCAAATGTTTGAGATAAGATAACAATAATACAAAGGTGAAACCCGTCCTTTTCTGAGCACCAGAAAGGCCGGGCAGGAAGGATGTGACTATACATGGGTAAAATTCGACACGCGCGACACGGGGGGTTTAAAAATCGACGGACACAAAAAAATTGAGAAGTTTGTATAAGATAAAAATCGACACGGCACCCTTGCTAAAAATCGACACGGCGACACAGTGTTTTTTCTAGCTACCCATGTATAGTCACAAGGATCATCAGAGGGAAAATCACGGAAACGTGTCTTCAGCAAAGAGACAGCGCACAGGGGCGAGTTAGGAGCCGTGGTTATAGGAAGCAAATGCACCCTCTGATGATATTGTATGGTCTTGGAGCTGGAGATAGATAAGTGTGTAGGGGCTAGGGTTATACGGGTTTGTTATATGACGAGTGCTGTTGGATGCTGTGTTGCGAACTCAGTCCAAACCCTTCAGTCCGACGGTAGGTGGCGACACCTACCCCGGGCTTGGGGTATGGACAGAGGTCGCTATAGGCTTCCGGTCTGCGTGTGCGCGCGCAGGCTGGCTGCCTATATATACCCAGCATCTGACGGTACTCGTCGGTTACTCTGAGCCACGCTGGTGAGGAGACCCCGTGATCATTGCGGCTGATTAGCCTACTGACCCGTTCCGAACTCTATAGGGAGTTCGCACACATAGATACTGCTTGTCTAGGTTATTTGAATAAACCTGATTTGCAACCTGTAACACTTGATCCGAACTGTGTTGACTTTGTTCTTTAATTGATACTCTACCAATATCATAGAGACACAAAGTATCGTTTATTACAAGTGCATCCCCCAGCTGGTGAAAGTCACAGCCCCCCGGCGGAGGTAGTGTTCTCCCGGGTCGCTGAGAGAGTTGATGACCAAGTTTGATTTCCTGAGTAGCGCCCTGAAGGCCAGAGAGATACAAGCCCACATGGCGCGTTTAGAAGGATCGCCTAACTCCACATGTCTGAACATAAGCAGCAAGTCCACAGCGCTTAGTGTTGGGCGACAAGGCTCCTAAAATACGCTGCAGCCCAGACATGGTAGACGTAAAAATAAAATCTTGCCTAATGCTGTCACAATTGTAGCCATACAATTTGTGGGCCTCTACATGGGTAAAAATCGACATGGGCGACACGGCGACACGGCCGTTTTAGGCCCTTTTAAAAATCGACAGACACAGGAAAGATGGGGGTAAAAATCGACCCACAGGGATTTTTCTCTAAGTTCTTATATAGCTAAAATTCGACACAGTGACACAGCCCTTTTGCTTAAATCCGACACGGTGACAGTCAAAATTGTGGGTACCCATGTAGAGGCACATTTGTTTAGAGAAAGCACACACGTAGTTGTCTGTGGATCTAAACTTGAGTCCACCTGACAGGGATACAATAAACCTGCACATCAGGGTGGTATCAGACGGGATTGCTGGTACTTGTATAGAGTTGCAGAAAATCACATAGTTTTTCCATTGAGAGATCTTAGTGCGCCACGTGTTTGGCGCCCACGCCTCCGCTCTCACACTGGCGCCTTTAAATCTAATGTGTTTCTCAATGCGACCGCCCCTGCAACAAGCATCAAAATCAGGGATAAAATTAACATATTTACACATTCTGGACAAATAATCAGATTCTTGATTGCTGACGCCAGGGAGATGAACCGCCACCAAGTGGCAGTTCCAAATAACAGTTTCCCAGAAAATTTCCCTGAGGAGTTGCATTGCCATCTGATTGCCAGATTTCCCAGTGTTGATGGCAGAGACTACCTGAGTGTTGTCAGTTTCACATATGACTTTGCTGTTGACCCACGTGGGGCCCCACCTATATATGGCCTCCAGGATAGGGTAAAGCTCGCGTATACTTATGTGGTCATCTCCAGCTACTGCCACGCTAGCTGCAACACAGTGGTTATGTACATCTGAAGAGACTGTAATGCCATCCTCCCACAATCCTGCTATCCAGTCGCCATGACAAATTGCCCCCCATCCTGAACCAGAGGCGTCAGTGGTCAAAGTCCTAGAAGGGTGACTCGAACCGTCTATTATCCTGGCTTCACCATTAAACCACTCAGCGAAGGTGATCCACCATGATAGTGGGTGCAGATGGGTCAAAAGCGACCTGGCGACCTGGGCCGTTTTGGAGGCGACTTTCGACCTAATGCAATAATAAAAGTGACCTGGCGACTTTTGGACAAAATTGACAATACTTAAGGGGGTCCAAAAAAGCGACTTTGTGACCTGGACCCCTTAATTTCGGCGACTTTCCGACCTCAGGGGGGGACCCATCTGCACCCCCATGATAAGTCTTGGAAGAATGATTTGGTGAGTGTGATGTATCGCCTGCTGTCGTTAAATAATTTTAACATGTCAATAATACGCCTAGAGAATGTTCTCCCCTCCCTGACCAGGGTTGCGCAGTGAGATAGTACCCCACAGATCCGCTGTAGCTGCTTTCTTGTCGCCTGGCGGCGACCTACAAAGTAATTCAGCTCATCTTGGAGTTTTTCAAACTTCTCACGAGGGAGAAAATATTTCGTCCATAGACTGTCTGGATATTGTTTCAGCCGAATAATAATTACGGGTGTAGTAAGGTGACACCTTAGCGCCCGGATCCACCACTTTAAGCATCACGCCGTCGAGGATACATAAACTGTCACTGTCCCACTGATCCGGCCCGAAGGCTGAGTGTTGGCCTCCCGACAACATGTCTCTCCAGCCTGTCCGCCGCCGCTGCCATCCCAGCTAACAAAAAAACGTTATTTTACGTCAAAATAACGTTATAAAACTTCATATAACGTTATGCAATAGTAAGAAGCCTTAGAGAAACGTTATTTAACGTTATATAACGTTATAAAATGTTGTATAACTTTTTTTGTTTACTGGGATCCTACGCTTGGCGTCGGCCTTTTTAAGATTCCTGAAATTGCTTTAAAATGACTACTCCCCATCCCAAGGTAGTAGGCAGGGGGGAGGGGGGGGGGGATTCGCACCTCCCCTCAGCCCCCACCATCAAAGGAAGCTCAAGGCACAGGTGCGGGTACATGTAACAGCTTTCTTTTTTTTCTGACAATTTCTTTTTTGCAAACTCCCAAATCTGGCTATCGATCAGAAAAAGGGCCACCACAAAAATTTTAAAATTTAAAAAATTCTAATTTAAAAAAAAAAGGTGACGCCATTTGTCACACTTACGAAGATCAGGTTCGGGTGGGAACCTTTCTCTTACATGTGGGTCCTGGACGGGGGGAACTACTTCCCATGTGCGCGGACCTGTCAAATTTTCTAATTACGTTTTTAATCCTTGACAGTACCATATTACTATCTGATCTTCCAATGGTAGTATCTAGTGAAAAATAGAAGGGATCTTCTGTAATTTGGCCATTGGAGAAGATGACAGCTACCGTAAAACCTCGCGTATAAGCCTAACTCGCGTATTAGCCGCACCCCGACTTTGGGCCGATCCTATAAGCCGCACCAGTGATCTGATTCTGGTGACTTTTATACTGCTCTATAGGAGCAAAAACTCGCGTATTAGCCGCACCCTGACTCTGTGCCGATCCTATAAGCTGCACTAATGATCTGATTCGCGTACAAGCCGAGGCCTATACGCGAGGTTTTACGGTAGCCTTGTTTGTAAACAACATTTCGAAATCCCAACTGCCATGCCCAAATTTGTGGACAGAATTTAGCTTTAAAATTGTTATTTACAGACCTCATTGTGACATATTCCTTTAGAATATAGTATTCTCAGGTGAAATGAATCGAATACTGTCACTATTTAGTGAAGAATACTAGATTTCTGGGTGTAAAATTGGGGGACTACATTTTGTATAGTATGTGCACAGAGGCTTAGCTATAAAAGGGCGCGCGAGGATACACCCACTATGTGACGTGGTCCATAATGACCGAGTCAAGTCCCGCATTTGAGTTGACGAGGTTACCCGGATGGCCATTTGTGAATGTTCCCCAACCCAGTGGGCACAAAATACAGTTCAACATTGAATCAACATTATATCAACATTGAATCAACATTAACAACCATTTATCAATGTTAATTCAATGTTATGTGTCCACTGGGAAGTGGGTGTATGGCTTAGTTATCATGTAGGCCTACAGGTAGATATGGTAGTCCATTATAATCATTTATTGGTCAATTCTGGCATCAGAAACAAATTCCTTGTCAAAAAGTGCTCAAGTCATGTGTCGTACATGTATGTTATTCCATTTCAGGCCAGCAGGTGGGTGTGGGTGAGCAGGTGGGTGTGGGTGACAGCGCCCGGCTGCAGGCATCTGTCCCCTTCCGCCCCCATCGAAAAGGAAGTCGGTCAAACCATGAACGGCGATGATATGGATGGTATATATATATATAACTTCTCTCTGTATGTGTTACATCCACCATCGGTCAATGCAGTGTCCGAGATTTTGTTTGCGAATGTAGTCGCTAATACATGTAAAGTCATCCCTAATACATGTGTGAGGGACACGGTTTCTCCGAAAATGACGTTTTCGGAGACACCGGGACTCGAACCCGGGGCCTTCCGCTTGCCAAGCGACTGCTCTACCACTGAGCTACATCCCCATTTCCTATCAGATAGACCGTGTCTCACGTTACTGGATCGGTATGGGAGGGGCGCAGTGACTATCTGAGCAGGCCACCCCTGCGGGCCTACCACTCAGGTGCGGGGACTACTAAGCCCCTACACTACACCCTCTCAGCTTTAGCGTAATCCTTCACCATACAGATTCAGCCAATCATTGTTGGAACCAAGTCTCTAACTGCGTATCCAACTCCCCATACTGGAGACCGACTCTTCACTACCTGCTCCTCCAACTACCAACCGCCAGCAGGTGGCCAATCCCCAGCAAGTTAGAACGCTTCCTGCCGACTTCTCAACATTTTCACCGAGTGCGCTCGGTGTCTCTGCCAGTGTGAGGGACACGGTTTCTCCGAAAATGACGTTTTCAGAGACACCGGGACTCGCACCCGGGGCCTTCCGCTTGCCAAACGACTGCTCTACCACTGAGCTACATCCCCATGTCCTATCAGATAGACCGTGTCTCACGTAACTGGATCGGTATGGGATGGGCGCAGTGACTACCTGAGCAGGCCACCCCTGCGGGCCTACCACTCAGGTGCGGGGACTACTAAGCCCCTACACTTGTCAAACTATGACTATGCCGTACATTGACTATGGCTTAGTCTTCACTCCTCTTGATTTGGCTCAGTGCCTCCCACTGCTGCACCCAGCTAACAAGAAAACGTTATTTTGCGTCAAAGTAACGTTTTGAATTTTACATAACGTTATTTTATATTAAAGAGCCTTAGAAAAACGTTGACATATAACGTTATATGACGTTATAAAATGGTGTATAATGTTATTTGTTTACTGGGCATCTTCCTTGTTTCTGTCCACCTATAGTTTTATTTCCTCTGTTACTGCCTGCGCTATCTCACTCTGCTTATCTTGTCACAGGCATGCATATCTTGAAGTCGGGCGTTCCTTCCTCCTATTCCTCTGCTCTGTCCTATCTCTTTCAGGCTGTCTGGTTTCCTCTTTTCCTGTCAGGTTGAGCTGTTGTATGACAGAGGGTGGGAGGAATCTTCTTGGGATCAGTCTCAGTTCATCTATATAGATATTGAATGTGTGGTCTGGAGAATCTTTATCTTGCCATCTATGATCGGGGTATGTAGATTGTATTCCCTGTTGTATCTTTGGATGAACCTCATCTGTCCCCTGTTTTGTCTCACCTCCTTTGTTTCTTGAGGCTCAAACACTGCCTTTTTCATGAAATCATCGTCTTGTATCTTGTTCTTGTTAAGCTGGAGTCTAGCCCTACATGCATAACTTGCTAGAGAGAGAAGAATGGGGGCCGGATTACTCAAGCTGATGGGCGTTGTTGCACTTCTCATTCTGACCACCCCCACTATGTCAGCCCTTTGCATTGGAACTTTAAGCACCTTGCCTATCTTGAGTGCTAAGTATATGAGGTCCTCCTTTGGAGTCTCTGGTATGCCCTGTATGACTAAGTTCCTGGCAATGTTAGCAGTGAAGAAGCACACTTCATTGAGAGATTGTATAGCTTGTTTGTAGGATTCACTCTCCTCATTTGAGAGTCCACCCCTCCCAGCTTCTTCTCTTATTCTCCTAATTTCCTCATCCTGCTCCCTCTTTGCAATTTGTAGCGCTGCAATCTCAGTTGCCTTGCTTTCCAAATCTTGCTGACATGTTTGTAGCGCAGTTTGTAAGTCATCCACCTTCATGTTTGTTTCAGCCATAGAGGAGAGTATCATCCGTTTGAAGGTGAGGAACGCCTGCGGTATGTCCTGCACCTCATGGAATCTTGTCATGAGGTCCGTATGTATGCTGAGATTTGTGGTGACAGAGTTATAATCTTCCCTGATCTTTTTTTCAAATTATCTCCTTATCATTCTTTCATCATCAGCATTGAAAAGCGTGCAACTTTACTCTCGAGCTGACCCGTTCTTATCTGCACATCTACTAGTCTGTCAGGCACCTGCTCTAGTTTGTCTAGTTTGTCCTTCTGCTGTTATAGCTCCTCTTTAGCCTCTCTTATGCCTCTCCTCAATGGCACCACCTGATTACAGACTATGTCTGCCACCTCCTCCTTTTGAACTGCTAATAGCTTCATTTGATTTTCCTCTTGCTCTCTTATTTTCTTATCTATTCTTTCCTCCAGACTATCAACATGATCCATTAGTCTGTCCACTTGTAGCTCTTCCAATTTGCCGGCTACAGTAGATATAGAGGTTGGGAAGGACATGTCTGCCAATTCTAAGTCAACTGGTGTAGAGGTACCAAACAATGGCATGTCTATGCCGACTGTGGGGGATGAGAGGGCAGTCAACAGCATCTCGTCCGTGTCACTCACCTCTGCATCCCACTCCAGTACCCCAACGTTAAGAGCTGGAGGTGCTTTCTGTTGTAGATTCAAGATTCAAGATTGGCTTTATTGACAAATGAGAAGTACATTTACGTCAGCGCCGGGTTGATGGTAATTGGTTCACAATATTGTAAATGTTTTTTATAAAAGCACATATATGTCTTTGAACCTCTGGTCTGTCCTGTGCTTGGCAGTCAGGTTGTAATGATAGTACCTGTCTTAATTTCTGACAGTTCTCTATAGTTTTGTATTCCTTAATAATACCACAGATTTTTTGTTCAAACACATTTCTTACATTACATAGTTCAGTCAGTTCACATTCAAATAGGACATGCTGTACAGTTTGTGTTTTCTTACATGTCTTACAATCTGTCTCGATGGGCTTTATATCTCTATAACATCTACTTATGCTATCTAAAGTACAGTTTGTATCTAATCTAAGCTTAGTTAAAATACTTTGTACATGAGGAGAGCGCACACAATTTAAATATTCTTTCACTCCATATGGTAATTTCTGACACCCCCTAAGTACTTGACACCTGTCAAGGTTGGCATCATCTTGTATGTATTGGTTGTAATTTTGGCTATGCATACCTTCCAGTCTTGTTTTGACTCTAAATTTTAATCTGGCCTTAGTCCAGATGTCAGGCCTTTCCCAGACACCATGACATCCTATTTTGAACAAAAGATATTTTATATTTTCTAACCATGGGTGTTTGTCCCCTTTAATAGTTAGAAAAGCTTGGTCTAGAAGTGGGTTTGAGGACCTATGCTCAAGTCTAGGCCAATAAAAAAGGTTAAGTAATATTATTCTAATTTCCATAGGGAATCTCCCTAATTCACCTAGTGCTAGTGTCGTGCTGGCATACTTTGATAAACCCAAAGCAAACTTACAAGTTGAAGAGTAAAAAGCTTCACTTGTAGAATATGTTCTCTCCGTTTCCTCAATTGTAAAGGGGACTGGCCGTTTTCTGTAGGCTGACATTACCTTGATTTTGTCACATATACTGTCTAAAACCACATGAGCTTGCATTGTGTTTCTATAAAATTTATAAGACTTGGTGCTAACATCACCTACATTCAAAATTTCAAGCATTCTATCCCAGTCTGCTCTAGATGTTGTTTCGCCACATCTGAATCTTACTGTGCAGTTGCTCTGAGGCATTCCCCAGACTGGGCAACCATATAACGATGTTTCAAAGTTTGAGGATTATTTGCGAGGACATCCACACCAAAGGTGTGGTAACCGGCTTCCAGTAAGGGTTCTGGTTCATTACCACTGTGTAGGTAAAGCAGTGTGCTGTCCTTGAAGGGTTAGTCTACAGGAGGCATGATGCAGGAGTGTATTACTGTGTAAGTGAAGCAGTGTGCTGTGCTTAAAGGGTAAGTAAACAGGAGTCATGATGCAGGAGTGTATCAGTGTGTACGTGAAGAAGTGTGCTGTCCTTAAAGGGTTAGTCTTCAGTAGTCATGATGCAAGAGTGTATCACTGTGTAGGTGAAGCAGTGTGCTGTCATTAAAGGGTCAGTCTACAGGAGTCATGATGCAGGAGTGTATCACTGTGTAGGTGTGCAGGAGTGTATCACTGTGTAGGTGAAGCAGTGTGCTGTCATTAAAGGGTTAGTCTACAGGAGGCATGATGCAGGAATGTATCACTGTGTAGGGGAAGCAGTGTGCTGTCCTTGCAGTGTGCTGTCCTTAAATGGTTAGTCTATAGGCGTCATGATGTAGGAGTGTATCACTGTGTAGGTGAAGCAGTGTGCTGTCCTTAAAGGGTTAGTCTACAGGAGTCATGATGCAGGAGTGTATCACTGTGTAGGTGAAGCACTGTGCTGTCATTAAAGGGTTAGTCTACAGGAGGCATGATGCAGGAGTGTATCACTGTGTAGGTGAAGCAGTGTGCTGTCCTTAAAGGGTTAGTCTACAGGAGGCATGATTCAGGAGTGTATCACTGTGTAGGTGAAGCAGTGTGCTGTCCTTGAAGGGTTAGTCTACAGAAGTTATGATGCAGGAGTGTATCACTGTGTAGGTGAAGCAGTGTGCTGTCATTAAAGGGTTAGTCTACAGGAGGCATGATGCAGGAGTTTATCACTGTGTAGGTGAAGCAGTGTGCTGTCATTAAAGGGTTAGTCTACAGGAGGCATGATGCAGGAGTGTATCACTGTGTAGGTGAAGCAGTGTGCTGTCCTTGAAGAGTTAGTCTACAGAAGTTATGATGCGGGAGTGTATCATTGTGTAGGTGAAGCAGTGTGCTGTCATTAAAGGGTTAGTCTACAGGAGGCATGATGCAGGAGTGGATCACTGTGTAGGTGAAGCAGTGTGCTGTCCTTGAAGGGTTAGTCTACAGAAGTTATGATGCAGGAGTGTATCACTGTGTAGGTGAAGCAGTGTGCTGTCCTTGAAGGGTTAGTCCCATACTAAGGCCGAGGTCTGTAAGACGACGTGTTAGAAGCTAGGTTGGGTGGACCAAAGGTGTGATCAACAATAGAGTGCTTGCATGTATGGTGGTACATATATATTTAGGCAGCGTGTGCCGACCACTGCCTCCACTTACAAGGGTAGGGGATGGGGACCAGAGCCAGGTGTTCTGATTCAAGAGGCTATAGACCTTTTTGTTGGTTATTACAGTACAAATCTATTGGTCTGTGGGCTCAGTGCTATTCCTACCTACGCGCCGTTCCTCTCTTTGCGGCTACGGAAACCTATGTTGACTGATAGTAACCGGGTCCATGGGACATGGAGCCGGTTAATAATATAGGTTCTACTTGTCTGTCAAAAAGGGACATAAACGTTTAACTGAAACATTTTGTGAGGTGCTCAAGGTCTGTCTAATCGCAAATAAAGCACGTTTGGCCTTTAATATCTTGTCAGTTTGCATCTGTTTTAGACTGCCATCGCAAGATATTATTAATCCAAGATACTTATACGTATTGACACATTCTAATGGTTGTTCCTGGAATTTTATTGTTAGCTGGGAGGCTCTCCCTGCCGACATGACCATTACTTTGGTTTTACCAGTATTTACATGTAGATCCCATTTATAACAATAGTCTGATAACTTGTTTAGGCAATTTTGAAGCCCAGTTGATGACTGTGATACAATGACCAAGTCGTCTGCCCATGAGAGAGTTCAACACGGCCTCCCCTAATTGGACTGGGTCACACTCTGTATCAAAAATTTTGTGTAGATCATTTTGGAATAGGTTTGAAAGTGTAGGGCTTAAATTGCATCCCTGCTTCACACCGGTAGTGGAAGTGAAGCTGTCAGAAATTCCCTGCGAGCATTTCACAGAGTACCTATTATTAACGTATGCAGATTTAATAACTCTGTATAAGTTTCCTGTAATACCTGCATCTAAAAGTTTGTAGAATAAACTTGGCCTGTTTATAGAGTTGAAGTATTTTGAAAAGTCAATGAAGGCTGTATAAAGCTTTTCTTTCCTTTTTTTTTTTACATATTTATGGAAGAGCGTCTGTATAATAAGTATATTGTCTTCGGTTCTTCTTTTTTCCCTGAACCCATTTTGATTTTTGCTCCAAAATCCCTTTTCTTCTAGGTGTTTAACTATTCTATCATTGATTATCTTAAAAAAAAATTTGCTGAGGCAATCTGCAACTGCGACCCCTCTATAGTTCTCAGGCTTATTTACATCCTGACTTTTGTGTATTGGTGTTATTATACTTTCCTTCCAACTTTCTGGGTAAGTCCCTGTGGAAAGGATGGTGTTAAAGAGCTTGGTAATGCCAATGTGTAACCCTTCTCCCCCAAACTTGATCATTTCATTACTTATAAGGTCGGGGCCTGATGCCTTCCCAGTTTTTGAGTTTTTTATGGCCTTAGATACTTCATTCAATGTTATGTTGTAGTCTAGATCTCCTTCTTGGGACATATTTTCCGATAGAGGTAGGCTATCTTTGACATAGTCCTGAAAACTGTTACTGGCTTTTTTATCCTGTTTTATATTTATAGTTCTGAGAAGTATTTTATCCACTGTTTATGGTTAATTTGAGGTTCCTGTACCAATTTCTTTCGTGTTAGCTTTTTAACACATTTCCAAAATAGTTTTGAGTCTTTGGCCTCTATTTCTGCTAGTTTGTGTATGTTCTTCTCTTGGGTATTCCTAAATGTATTTTGACGCCAACTTCCTCCTGTCCACTCTGCTCTACGTCCTTCTCTACCATTTGCAACAGAGGAAGAGAGGAGCCCATAGCTGAGTCCCTATTAGAGTCCTCAGAATCGCTGACTATCATAACAGAGGACTCTGTGCAAATATTATGATCATCCCCACCCAGTCGCTGTGGTGACACATCTTGGCCCTGGTTCGGGTCAATAGTAGAAGCAGAAGACACATCCAGTGGTTGATCAACAGTATCTCCGTCTGTGTACTGCCCTTTGGTCACATGCTTCATCCTGTGTTTGCTCAGCCACCCTGTACTTTTCTCCTCATTATCACACAATACATCATGAGTTAGTCCTTGTGACTCCATGTTCATTGCAGGTGCAGCCAGGGTTGCAGTGTGTGACATTCCGTAGTCTGGAGAGCCGTCATCACTGTGTTTCACCCCAGTCAGGCTAGCTGTCCCCTGCACAACATCTGTCCCTTCTCCTGCTCCGCGCATTGACACAGCAGCTACATCTACAAAAGATGGATTGTGTGATATACATCACAAATGACCCAGGGCTTGGTGGAGATGCGGAAAGAGGATCAAAAAGAAAAGAAGGTCCACATAGGTCAAAACACCCCTACTCCCCACCCTGAAGACATTCCCAAAACTTTTTGTTGTCATTCAATAGTGATACATTGTCACATATTAGTAAAAATTAATTGTAATTTAGGCCATGAATAATACCTGGAGAAGGTTTAAAGGTAAGGGGAATAGAATTAATTTACCTCAAGAAACCTGATTTCCTCGAGGCACACAATTATGTATCTTACTGAAAAATCCTCGGGAAAAAGGCATAAGCCTATCATAAAGTGTACGATGATTCTACTTGGACATTTCACCATCTTTGATGCAAGTAATACATCATTTTGATGGGTAGTCCATGCAGTTTTGACAAGGAACTATTTGGTTCAAATTTGCTAACTGTAATTATTGGTTTCTGATGTGATTTGACCCCTAAAATAGGATGTAGTAATTTCTGCAGAAACGGGTAAATTTCAGCCCAACTAAGCCATTTCGGGCTAGATCAAAGTGTCAAAGACCACACATCTTCTAAGACCTGCCATAAACTCAAAAATGGACATTTTAATGTCTTTTTTGAAATGTGGTCTTATAATCAATTCGATCTTTAATGTGATGCACAAATAAAGGAATTAGAAATCAATATCATGTTAACCAATGAAGGTGATCAATGGCCAAATTTAGCTAAATTTACATAAAATCCTGGAGAAATGAGGCACTATATTATGTACTTGGCTGGGGTTTAAAGGGTTAATAATTCTGTATGTACCTTTAATTTCAGCTCAAAAGCATCTCATAAAAACGTCTCACCTGCAGTTAACCATTGCAGGTATAGGAAGTCTGTGTGAACGTGCATCTTTTAAAATCAGGATTCAAGGTCACTGGCCTATCTTCAGCATTAGTCCACACAGACTTGATTTCAGGGTGATTTTTGACATTTTTTATTTGTCTTTTTTCACTAGGAAAAAAAATTGTACGGAAATTTTGGGGAAAACAGGAGGAGAAAGATAGTTCCTGAAATGTGTATGAACTTTTTTTGGGAGAGAAATACCAAAAAACAAAAGCAGGGTGAATTTTCAAAGTCAGCTGACCAATCTGAGTTTTTTGCTGGAAAACCGTCTCACAGAGACCCAGGGTACCCTGGGTCAACAATGCTCCTGTGCTGATAAAATGAGCTGTTGTCGGCGTGGGGAAGGGGTCTCTAGGAGTGAACTCAAGCGCCACTGCTCCATATTTTAATTCCCTGTTTTGTTTTGAGACAGGGCTACTTGGAGTTCATTTTGTCTCACCTGTGTCCTTTGCATTGGTGTGACGGGCCGTGATACCCTCATCTGGCGGGGCGGTAACAACGTGGGAAGTATCTGCACCGACCTTGGAGGATGAATGTGTTGTAGTATCCACTGTCCCTTCTTGCGGTGTGCAGAGCGCCTCCCCGGTGTTTGTTTTGTTGAGATTGGCATTTTGTGAAAATATAAGCTTCTCTTGTGTGAGGTGTGTAAGTGAATATGTTCCTGCACGGTAATGTATGTGACCTTGATTTGTCTATGAGCCTATTGATAAATGGTTAATAGAGTCCAGTTAGATTCTAGCAGTGCCATTCGAGGCATTGAGTCAGTTGTTACATGTAGATATATATATATGAATATATACAAATAATGACACTGAGCCTTAATTCCAAACCTGTGTGTAATGTTAAGGTGGTTCGCCCATAGGGCTGACCCTGCACCTTCAGCCACATGTCTCCTGCCCCAGTCACAAGTCCTCCTGCCGCTGCTCCAGCCACATGTCGTCCTGCCAGGCCCTCACTGCCCAGCTCTCCCTTTGTACGGCTCCTGGTGTCCGTCTCCGTCTGGCTCTCCGGTCTCGCTCCCCGGTGTCGCTCCTGTGTTACCAGGCAGGGCCTGTTTTATATGCCCCGTCTCGATGGAGTGACCGGGTGGTGCAATGTGGCCTTCGGTCATTGGTTAATGGACAATGTGTGAGCAGGCGTTGGCAAGGGGAATTGCGACGTGGAACTATGTACGGCATTACGAGTAGGCCCATGATCCCGAGGCACCATGCCCTACGTTCTTGGCCCAGGACCAGGCCAGAGTAAATCCCCAACACACACAAGTGTGTACCGTAAACTCAGTGATTAATAACCAGTTAAGTTGTACATTATTGAGGCAATTATGAACTGATATCAGACAAGCAGATGTGTAAGATTATCAACTAATTATCTAACACGCTAATAATCTTACAATTTGTCAATTTACCGGTCACTTGACCTCGATTCGCAGACCAATTTCCCATCACAGGGGCGGATCTCTGCGTTAGGATGTCCATCCCTTCTGAGCTGGATGTGAGGGTAGCATTCAGGTAGTCCGATGGGGCGTTTACCGGCTGTTTACAAGGTAAATATTCATCGTCCGTCGAACATTTGCTGAAATTTTGCTCATCTGCTGCCATCTTGTTAACAACAATGGCGGTACTTCCGCTCTGCGGGGAGGAGAAGAGATCCTGAGACTGTGATTGGTCCGTCTCCAGCATTCTTTGAGCAAAGGGCTGTGATTGGTCTATTTTACCATCCGAGTCCGAGAACTGGAGATATAACCCCTGTGATATGTCCGCAGATTTGGCGTCCCGTGACGTCATACTCGCCACTTGCTTTGGTGGATTTGGCGGCGAAACTTTGTTGTTGTTTACATTCAACCTCTCGGCGTTTCTCACTTGTACTGGCGAGACTGCACGGGAATGGTCCTTAGTTACCGGACTTTTTGAACTCCGCGATGACCAACGAGTAGAGAACGTACTAGGGAGTGCTGTCTTCTTTTTTCTTTAAATCTGCTGGTAAAATTTAATATTAGGACCCAATCGTAGTGTGCATATCAACAGTGAATATACATAGCACCAGCAGGACAAATTTCGGTAGCAGCAGCTCCCCGGGACACCCACACCAGTGAGTTTATAAAATTACTGGTCACTCGAGACAGATTCGCCGGCCATCCACTGATCTCGCGGAGGTCAAGATGTATGGATACACTCGTCACAAGAGGAAGAGGAAAACTCCAGCTAAAAAATCTCCCACCGAGACGAGAAGCCCAGAACCAAGTTCTCGGCGCAGAAAAATGGAGGAAAACGCCCAAGTTGGAGGTTTGCTAGAGGAAAACAGTAGGGTAACTAGGCAGATGGCGGCCCTGACTACCAAGGTCGGCGAAAATCGAGAGGGCGCCGCCATCTTGGGTGCCGAGGTGCAGTCTGGGACTGATGCTCTCAGCAACTCGCTCGGCCAACTTGAGCTTTCGGCAAATCAACAGTTCTTTACCCCCATAAACTCACCTCAACGTAAGGTAAGAAAATCACTTGACTCCAGTTTAATTGTTGATGATGACTCAAACGATCAGTTGTCAATAAACAATGAAAATCAGGGATTTTCAGTGGAGCAAAACACCGAGATGCGCCAGATAGCCGCCATGACACTTCACGAACAACCTGCCGAGATTTCAGACGAGATGGAAAACGGTGAGTTCTCCCGAAATGCTTTGCGCGCCAAATCGCCGAGCGTTCCCGAGGGGAGCGCGGAAACAGCCGAGCAACAGGTAAACATGGCCGAGAAGCCGGCAAGCCGAGTGTCAATTGATTTAGCGCAAAGTCAATGTGCAGAGTTGCTAAATGATGTAAATAATGTTAACTCCCCATTCCGCACGCGGTCTTTCTCTGAAGCAAGTTTCTTCCTGTCAGATTCAGGGAATAGTTCAGCTAACTTTATAGGATTTGGCGAGGATCTTTCACAAGGGGAGGAAATGTCCCGGGACAGTGTGGTGTTTTTCAAGACGCCAAAAAATGATTATGGGAGGAAAGTAGGGAGGACCTCCTCACCCATCCACAGTGCTGAGGGAGGTCAGATTGCACAACACAGTGGGAGTGGGCCGCTAGAAAATGCATTCTCAGATGAATCCCCAATCCAGAAAACTCCAAAAAATCCCAAAACCCCAAACGGGATAGAATCAGGTACTGGGGACTGGTCAGGGAAATTGGATAAACTGCAATTAAATTTACAGAACACTTTGGCTGAGACTGCTAAAGTACAAAATGATAAAGTTGATCAACTTCACCAGAAATTGACAGAGCATTTAGTCCCACTGGGCTTGGATATCAAGCAAATCAAAAGTCTGGCGGAAACAAATAAAGCTAAACTAGGGGAACTGGAGAGTCTGTCGCAGGAGACAAAGAATAGGGTAAATACCCTAGAAAGTAGGTCAGAAGATAACTCAGGACAGGTGGAAAAAATTGAGGGCCTGGAGAAGCTTGCAGCAGGGACCTCCAGTAGAGTATCAAAGCTAGCAGCCGGGATAGCCACAGTTTCACAGAATTTTCACCAAAGAATAAAGGATGTGGTAAAGGATCAAACAGTAGGCCTATCTATGGTAAGAGGCCCTATCATAAAAAATGAGCAGATGATAGAGAAAGTTCAAAAAGAAATGGGGGAATTGGCAGGCAAGGTCCAGGACATGAAAGGAACCCAGAAAGAAATGCAAGATTGCATAGTGTCGCAGAAGGAGTTCCTAGAGAAGCAGGTCAAACTAATAGAATTGTTGCAGAGCGAGAACTCAGACCTAAAAAAGGGGTCAATGACTGGGGTGAAAATAGCAGATGAGACAGCAGCAGATATATTACAGGAGATAGCTGAGCTCAAAGCAACTCTCACGGACCAGGTCACCCAAGTTCACTCCCTGAAAGATGAAAATAAATCTCTGGAGACTAAATTAGTCAAACTACAAGACAAGGCTGAGAGGAATGTAGTAATACATGGTTTGAAGGAGGAAAAAAATGAAAATTTACTGATGAGAATTTACTCCATCTCACAACAGACTGGATACCCCCTGACCTCAAGAGACATAGAGCAAGCTGCCAGAATCAGGAAACCCAGCAAAAAAACAGATTGGCAGAACCCGTCCCCCATACTAGTCACCCTGGCAAGTGGTATGGCGCGCAAGAAACTTCTGGATGGGGGAACTAAATGTAAAGATTTTCGGAATCTGTATACTGTGAAAATCCTCCCAGACTTCCCCCAGGACATCAGGGACAAAAAGAAAAAGTTGATAGAAATTGCAGCATATAATGTGAAGTTAGGCCTACCCGCCCCCAACTGTGAGGATAAAATCAAACTTCAAGGCACAGTCTACACCTTGGACCAACTGCAACACATCCCAGATGCGCTTCTTCCAGATAAGTACAAGCAAAACCCCAAAAAAAATAACGAGGCACAAAATTTAATAGAAATGACCGCCCCACAGGAATTGCAGCAGGAAATTATAGAAAAACCCACAGTTGCTAAAGAAGCAATGCATGATGAACCGCAGAGTTTGGCTGAGCGAGAGGAGGACAGCTTGGAGCGGGCAAAGAAAATCAGCGCGGGAAACCAGGATGTTGATGTTGTAAAAAGTGCCGCCACACTGCGGCAGCTGCAAAAGGACGACACGACTTCCGGCGTAAACACGTGTGAAGCCGCCGCCATTGTTGTAGATGATACGCTGCTCGCTGACGCAGTGGTAAACAAGGCTCCAATCACCTCCCCCAAAGCTAAATCTAAAGATAAAACAGCAAAAGCGGGGCAGGAGAAGGGAAGAGGAGGCAACTCAGACGGGAAATCTGGTAGTTTGGCGACAGATGGGTCGAAAACAGCAGGAAAGGAAAAGAGCAAACTGGACTCCCCGACGCCTCCCCCGAAGGTCAGTGTACGGGAGCTAGATGATAAAATATTGTATGCTGGAGAAGGCGCTCCCTTCAGCAATTTCTACCCGGCTATAATACAATATAAAACTGAGTCTGGAAAAAAATTTGATTTCACGTGTGTAGAGCAAGGGTACGTCTTTTTCAAGGCCAGGTTTGCTGGAAACAAGAGTCTGGAGCTAAAAGTGCTGAAAGAGGAAAATCCATATGAAATCAAAAATCTCAGTCATGAAGCAGTAATGTCAGGTGACCTGTTGGACAAGTGGCTGGACCACAGGGAAAAATTAATTTTCGACCTGATGTTAGCGAAATTCACTGATCATAAGCATCTGGGCACCAAACTCAAAATCTCGGCCCCGAAGGAGCTTATAGAGGCTACTTTTGACCCAGTCTGGGGTGGGAAAGAACTGATAAACTCGCCTAAATATGACAATAACACTTTTTCAGGCACCAACTTGCACGGCCAGGTGTTGATGAAAATAAGGGCACACTTGCTGTGGCGCGACAGACGTGTACTGGAGGATGCAGGAGCCCAACACCAGTGTACACCTACACGCCGTGACACCCCCTGCCAGAGTACACCACCACGTCATCACAACCCACCTCCCCACAAGCACAGACAGCAGGAAGAGAGGCAGGGCCCCTCCCATACAGCAAGGGAGGACAGGCAGGCAACCAGTAAAAGCTACCCATCAGGCACGCCCCATCGCAGGTCACAGGATGCCAGAGAGGAGTATGGAATGGTAGACTGGGACAGACCTGTCAGAGGAGATACGCGCCGCAATCCAGAGCATGCTGTGAAAAATCCTAGGGAGGAAAATCCCAACCGTGATACACACAGACACTCAAATGGTAAGGACGGGGTAAATAGTGTTAGGTGGACTGATCATACTAGGAGGGCTGACAACGCAACAGGGCAATATAAGGAGACCAGAGGTCAGGGTAACAACCGTCTGGGCAGGATAGAAGGGGACAGGTACTGCAGGGCCCAAGGCAGTAGTCACCACTACACTCCAGCCCATGAACAGAGGGAGTATTATAACACTGGTGAACCAGACAGACAGTCATCACAATACTACTCTGACTACCCACTGCCGGGAGAGGGGTCAGACAGTAGAAGTGAAAAGCAAGACAGGAGGAAATCCAGTGGGCACAGGCCCCCGACGGTACAAGACCAGCGGGCATATGATAACAGGTGGCAGGAGTACAGGTACACCACCCTCAATAAAAGGTACTAGACAAACAAAAGAAAAATGAAGCCTGAGCAGGACTTGGTATGCTACTTATTAGTAGATTCCAGGGTAACAAATGAGATGTACCACCACATTCAGAGCAGGCTAAATTTTGAGCTGAGAATTGCAAGGATAGAAGAAGGGAGGCTGTTAGATTTCATACCAGTGATGAAAAAGAAAATTCAAGACGGAGAAGTGATCGATGTTATATTGGTAGCGGCAGGGATTTATGATATAATACAGGAGAGGGAAGGAGTAGTCCTACTCCGTAATTCAGAGAGGCATATAATCACAAGAATGATGGGGGATATAGAAACCCTATGTCTGGAAATCTTGAGACAGAATAAAATATGTCACCCGGACACGGACATCAAGTTTGCCTTCTCGACGATATATTCAGCCCAGATAAGCAGAAATATGATTAAAACAGTGAGTCAGCAGGATCAAGACCATCTAGAACAGGTACTCAAAATAATTAATGTTGAGATTGTCCGGAGAAATCAGGTCCTGAGCTACGTCACTCCACATGTGGACGCATTAGTGAAGAGCAACAAGTCAGGGAGGGGTTGGTCAACATATAGGTACAGACTGCTGGAAGAGGATGGAGTAAACCCCAGGGAGAGACTGCAGTGGTTAGTTGGGTGCAAATATATACGGGCAATTAAAGACATAATAGAGTATCAAGGCCTCGCTGAAAGCTATGGCTGGGCAGGGGGGAGAGAGTTCAGACACCAGCTGTCGTATGATGAAAGTGAACAAGAGGAGGAAGCCAGTCAAATGAAGGCCAGCACGGGGGATGCAGCATCCGGAACGCAATATCCTAACCAATCACAAGAATATAACATGGAGACAGACTGGAGTGCATGTAGTAAAGATGAATATGATGTAGAGCTGGAAGCAAATTATGAAACGGCGCCAGAGAATGTGGATGAGGACCAACACAAAGTGTCGCAGGCAGTAGAATATAGGAAGAAAGAAGGGGAAGGGGAAGCAAACTCAGTAGCTTTTACATCCGAGGACTTGGTAACATGTGACATAAGTGACGATGATTTCAACACAGAAGGAGGGTCAGAGTCCACTCTCCCAATCAGCAGCGCTCATTCAGGCAGTAGTGACACGCAGCTGACAAGTGAAGATGAAGAATTAAGGGCAGAGACGTCAGAGGAGCCAGAGTACATGGAGGAGACAGTCTCGGAAGTGGGCTGTTGGAAGCCAGACATCATAAGACCTCCTGAGAAGAAAAAAGTCAGGAAGAAGCAAGGTAGCATGAGTAGTGATGAAAAAATAGTGATGTCAGCCTTAGCAGTCCTTCATAAATTTCCAACTTCTCCCCCCAGATGCATGATGCATCTACACAGCAAGAACGAAGCGCCTGCTGAGAAGCCCCCAAGTACAAAAAGGAGGAAACTACACCTATAACAGCTATGCATCTAGTCTCGAGGAGACACACTGAAACAAAGGAGACACACTAAGATTAAGATTAAGATTTCTACTGAGAGTTGTACTCAGGCAGTTCTAAAATAGTATATAAAGGGCTGTTGCCCAGCTTACAGACCCCTAGCAGTGATTTTCTTCATACGGTCTCGAGGAGACCCCCAGTTAAAGTAACAACTGCATAAAACAAACTGCCGGTATTTTCTAAAATACAAAAGCTACTTTGAAACTATCTACAAATATTAAGATGTTTAAAAATTTCTCATGTAGTCTCGAGGAGACTTTACTTGGATAAGGTTGCAGTTATGTAAAATTAGTACTCTACTAAAGTTGCTTCATAAAAAAGCGCCCTAATAATATTAAGATGTTGAAAAGTTTCCCATAAAGTTTCGAAGAGACTGTAATTTGGAGTTGGACATTCTTCATAAATGTGTACACACAATACTCTATGTAAAAAATGGGCCAGGTTAAGACTCTAAGCAAAGGAGCGAAGTCCATTTGGAGAGTATAATATTCATAAAAGCTATGTTGTGAATAAATGTCATAACCGAGCAGGTTTCAATTCACATGGCATCTTTTATAAATGCACAAACAAGTGATTGTGCTGGGACATATTATGTAAACAATAATCAAAGGAGCACACCCTTCACCCCCCCCCCTATACATTTTATATAACTTCACCCAAGCAGATAAATCTGTTTTCTTTATTTCAAACTAAGCACTCCCGCTTAAATATAAAATGACTGCAACAAACGTCATGCTAGCAGCATGTATACTAGGCCTAGGGGGTATCATTCTGATACCTGATATAGGTTTCACCTGGGATTTTAGAACAATTTTACTAAATCTCAAGATCACCCATCACAATACTTATTATTTTAATTATGAGTCCAGGATGAATCACACTCAAAGGCGTAGAAGGAGCATAGTCAAGGGGAGGAGGAGACGACGTCTGACGACGACCACAGGATATGGATAACAGCAGCCCCTACAGCACACACAAGGGAATCTCGGTCTGCCATCTGAATGCTCGTAGTTTGGGGGATAAACTTGTTCTGGTAAAACCAGCTCTCAACAACTTTGACATTATCACAATATCTGAAACATGGTTTCATGAAGGATATGATGACAGTCTTATAGAATGGGCAGGCAAGTCCTACTTTAGGATGGACAGGAGTAGCAGAGCTGGTGGCGTGATATGCTACATTAGTGACAAATATTATCCCTACGCAACACTAGATGATGAATTAAGTAAAATGAACAAAAACATTGAATGCCTAGTAGTGAACATTGATAAACCCAACAATAAGGCCATGAGAATAGTCACGGTATATAGACCACATAAAGGGAAGTTAGATAGATTTCTTAAACACCTAAGAAAAGTAAATGATCCCGGTAGGGAAAACTGGGTATTAGGAGACTTTAATGTGGATTTCAGAGCCACCAGGGCGGCAAAGACAAGAAAGCTGAAGAACCTGTTCAGAGATCAGAACCTGGACTGGCTGATAAAGAAGGTCACCAGACCAAATACGCTGGGAGTTGGTGGGACGACGATAGATAATATAGTCACGGATAGTAAATATGTGTCCAAATCAGGGGTCATGCCGGATCTGATATCTGACCACCTACCAGTATATGCAGTAAGGAAGAAGAAAAGAAATTTCCATGAGACAATCACTGTTAAGAGTAGAATGTATAAGAACTACAGTAGAGAAGAATTCAAGGAGTTCCTCCTATATCAAGACTGGACCCCGCTGTATGCAGCCCAGAATGTGGATGATAAACTAGAAGTTATAATGAGCAAGGCAAGGGAGTACCTAGACGAGCACTGTCCAGTGAAGACCTTCAAAGTGAAGGATTACCACACGCAGTGGATGGACGAGGACACGCAGAAATTAATAAATAGGAGAAATATGCATATGAGACGCTTTAGGAAATATAAAAATGCACCAGATCTTAACATGGCTAAGAGATTCAGGGTCCAGATTACTAAAAGTGTCAAGAAAGCTCGAGGAGCTTTTATTATAGATAAGCTAAATAGATTCAAAAAGGACCCTAAGCGTTTCTGGAAAGAAATAAATAAAATCATAAAGCCTGCAAAGAAAAAAGTCATAATTAAATTAAAAGATGCAGAAACAAAAAACCCAGTGGCAGACATCCCAAATTACATCAATAATTTTTATGGAAACATTGGAAGGAAGTTATTTGCGGCGAAGAATTTAACACCCCAGACGTACACCCCCCCAGATGAATTATATCAGGGGAGTAACAAAGAGCATGAAGATTTCACTGCAACTCAGGTAAAAGAGGCTCTTAAGGATCTTGACTTGAAGAAGCCTTCAGGGATAGAAGACATCAGCGCCACAGTGGTAAACGATTTAATACTAGGCTGCACACACCAGATGACGCACCTCTACAACTTCTCCATGAAGACTGGGACCTATCCAAAGGAGTGGCTAAAGGCAACAATAACCCCAATCCCAAAAGAGGGAAGTAGAGCTGAAGTTTCTAATTACAGGCCAATCTCAATTCTTCCACTCCCCAGCAAAGTACTTGAAAAGTTGGTAAAGGGAATATTAGTAACTAAGTGGGAGGCAGATGGAGCTTTTTCAGAAAATCAGTACGGCTTCAGAAAAGAGCTAGGAACGGCAGAAGCAATATATGACTTCGCCGAGGACCTTTATAGCTCACTAGATAATAAGAAAGCTGTAGCCGCGGCGTTTATAGACATCAAGAAAGCCTTTGACTGCGTCAGTCACAGCATATTATTAAACATACTAAAGGAGGAAAAAATGGATAGGTATATGCTGAACTGGCTGTCGGCATATCTGGTGGGTAGAAAACACCAAACTTTAGCAAACGGAGAGTTGTCAGACACGATAGAGGTGGAATATGGAGTCCCGCAAGGCTCTATACTCGGCCCCTCCCTCTTCATATATTATGCAAATAAGATCTCTGACCTAGACATTAAATCTAAGATTAAAATGTACGCAGACGACGTGGTAATTTATTCACCAGATACGTCTCCAGAAGAAGCAATAGATACTCTTCAAGAGGACTTGGGAAAGCTGGACACAGGGTGTAAAAAGTTAGGCCTGACTATAAATGAAAACAAGTCTAAATTTATGTGGTTCGCGACACATAGGAAAATAAAGAAATGCCCTAAGGAAAGGACGATAAAGATCTCGGGGAGATCAATGAAAAGGGTTAAAACGTTTACATATTTAGGAGCCGTGTTTGATGAGACATTAACTTTTAAACAGCATGCAAAGAAATCACTTGGTCAGGTGAATCTGTTGAATTTTAAAATGTGGGCCATACGTGACATGATACCAATGCATGCAGCCATCTCCCTGTACAAACAAGTAGTCATGCCGCAGTTTGACTATTGTTCATTCCTAACTGATGGAACCACGGCAGCCTTAAGGAAGCAAATACAGTCAGCACAAAACAGGATACTGCGCTGTATATTAAGAGTCAAGATAGGACAGGAGTCAACGGCGGACATACATAAGCTGTGTGAAGCGCCGGTTCAGAAACAGAGGAGAAAAGAGTTGCTCATGTCTTTAATGTACAAGAAGCGTAGGAAAATAAAAAGCCATGTAGTGAATAAAAGGACGAGGAGTGAGTATAAAGCTAATTTCTCAGTACCAAGACCCCGCCTAACCCTATACAAAAAGGGCCCCTCTTACAGGGGTAGGCAGCTGTGGAATAAACTCCCTTATGGAGTCCAAACAGCAGAATCCAAGGCCATTTTTAAAGCCAAGGTAAAGAAATGGTATAAAACAGACATGAAAGGCAGCAGAGCAGCACTACTGAAGCAGAGGAGGGGGAAAAAACCACCCTAGGATAGGAGATGGAGCTAAGAGGCAGACCGAGACTAAGATTAATACTGAGCAGAGAAGAGAAGAACAGAAGTGGAGGTGAGGCCCAAAAAGGACAACCCCTTTGAACGGATGAAGACTGGAACAAGTTATTATTTACAGAAAACTTTTATTCACCGAATCATCAAGATGTACATTCATGTAGGATAAGACGTTCGCAGTCTGCAAAATAGGCAGCAAAAGGTCCTCTTCTAAAATCTATAATGTTGCCTTTATGGCCAGTACAGTAGTTATAACAAGCATAATATCTCGAGGAGATAACATACAGTAAAATGCATATTAATTACTCACTATGAGACTAGATGATACAGCTTCGAAGAAGCTTCAGAAGAAAATAATAATTTCATAATCTGATATTAATACTGATCATCCGCTTGTAAGGGATAAAATCAAACATCTCGAGGAGATTTAATGAGGAGGGGACAACAAAACTTGAACCGGAAAATCAATTCAATAAATGAAATGAGGTTCATTTCAAAAAAAAAAAAAAACTTCTCGTCACAAAGTTTTTTCCTTAGCAACCGGCTTACCGTACCGTCGCGATTAAGCGCCGTGGCGCTCTTCAATTTGAAGGGGCTCTTACCCAGGCGCTTATACAAGACAGGCGCTTATTCAAGATCACGATTTAGTGCTTAAGAAGTATTTGGAAGCCCCTACACACCGGCGCTTATTCAAGACCAGGCGCTTTATCGCGACGGTACGGTATTTCTACTTTCAGGGGCACTCCTTGTGGTTGACTTACCAGACATGAGGTTATATTTCAGGGTTGGCGTGTCGTCCGTTGTCTGTAACAATTTCCAAAGTGATAACTGCCTATTTCGCTGTTCTTTCGCTTGGGACATCGTCCGTGGTGACGACCTCGTTCGAAGTCAAAAATGGCGACTGAATACCGCCCTTGTCGTTCGCTGCCAGCAAAAGATGGCGCACCTCGTAGTGATGTAACTGCAATACGTTCCAATTCTGTGTTCCTCAGGATCACTATACCTTTATAGTTTAACTGCACACAAAAAGTAAAAAGGTAGGGCCTTCGGCCTACCTTGGATGATCCTATCCAGGATGATCGAATCTATGAGATGAGCCAAAATCCCGCTCCTACACATTTACCGAAGCAAGGGTTCTTGAACCTCCGACACCACATAGACATGGTGTGAGAGGGACAGGCCTTTGTTATGCTGTAAGTGTTAGTCTACCACGGCATGGAAAAGAGCAGCCATAGGTATAGTCGGGAAGCAATGAAAACTCCAAGCTAATACAACTGTGTGCCATCAGTCTGGAGTGATACATCCTGACTCGCCAAACTAGTCTCCCCCATTTTTTTTTCATTTTATTCTTTTTTCATTTTTTTGTAATTTTTTTTGTTTAATTTCTATTTCATATTTTGTCCCATAGTTGGGTTTCCTTTAAGAATTTAATATATTTTCGTCATAAGTGCATAGATGTTATCTCTGCAAGATGTTTTCTTCTACTCTCTGCAGTCCTTCTACGGTGGAGTAGAAGATGCTCCACTGTCAGACGGGTACTGCAGTCTTGACATCTTGGTTCATATATTAGGGGATTGCACAAGATGAACGGAGGAATGGATGAACCAGAAAGTGAGATGTCGAAAAGATTTTTTTGACCATCACCTGTCCCTAGTAGTAGACATTGGCTAGGTACGGGTACACTTTGTGTGACTCAATGCGACACACTGTGACATAGACAGAATTTTCCCTGGTAGTACGTTTTAAAGCCCCTCACCGTGGAAAGAGGGGGCCAGGCATACAACGCCATTTATAGGCTGTGCCAATAGTTTCCCTGTGGCAGAAAAATGTATTAAAATGGAGCTGAAGCGGCGCATATAACCCAGGGTTAGTAACCCTGAGTTAATTAGTGTGCCGTGTTATGAAAGTGGCACCGTCTAACTTTAGGTTGTGCACTTACTTCAGTGTTTTCTGGATCCTGATATATCTGTTAGAATATGAAAAGACGTTGTTAATGTACGAGTCTTGAAAAGATCACCATATTTAATCCAATTCATTCCATAGTTTAAAATGATCACAACAGTTTTAAAGTGTAGGTATGTGACACTAGATGCCAGATACACTAAGAGTATTGAGACTGTATAAGATCCTGCTTTAGGACCAAAAATGTTTGTCCACACAATTCGGAGAGCGATCCCGTATGGTGATGCCATGGTTGATCAAATCTCTAAAATGTTGTTGACATATTTATGATAGAGAGCAAAAATCATGAACTTACCCCTATGATGATAGATTTTAGCTGTTGAGAAATAAAATAATTAAAATAAGATATACATGTATTGGTTTAAAAATGTTCACATTTATTCATCTAATACACTATCAATCAGTTATATGCAGGACATTACTGCCAGCGATCTCCCTGACTTTAAGCATTACCAATGTTCAGTGTGGGAATGGACTCGTACAATCTAAAGTTTACTTTTACATTTGCATTGTGTGTCAAACAAGTGGTAAAACGTACGTATTGCTTATCTAGGGCATCGAAACAGCCTTTGATCCACCTGATGACTTGGCAGGCTCCTGGACATGAGCTGTCATCACGCAGTACTTTCAGGTGTAGGTCTGAAAACGAAATCATATGTATTCCGCATTAGTAAGATGATCACTGTACAGCGCCATTTTGTCTGGTACCAGTGCTGTTTCCTCTGCTAACTATAGCAGCCAGGTGATTAGCTGAAGCTGGTTCCTGTCATGTCCGAAATTTGGAGTTTTAGGGGCTATAAACCTTTCAGTTATATCCCTCTATTGTGGGTCCTTTAATATGCCATCTGTTCAGATTGGGGGAGTGGATAGGACTTTTCTTTCTCTCGAAAGCATTTTATCTTAAAGAACAAAAAGGCAACCCATTAAAGTTGTCAGAAATTTAAAATAAAGATGTATTTACAGATAAAAGCCATGGGCAAAGCGATAGGATTTGGGATGATTGTTACAATTTTATACCCTTTGACGACCATTAATATTTTCTGCACCGGAACGATTTTTAGTATTTTTTAAAGTTAATATATTGTGACTAATAAATTGCAATATCAACCCTTCCAGGGCTGCATAGTAATGTAATTTGTTATGCCCTGTCATGATCATGCTTGAATACTTATCTTCCAAAAGTGTATAAACCCTGTTTGGTAGACATGATACATGAATGCAGCATTGCGGAATAATTATAATTGAAACCTACTTCTAGTTATAGGTTATATGTAAAATACTATACTAAGTTAGTATCATATTGTTACACTTTTAGGCAAAAAATGTTATGATTTTAGGGTTAAAAAAATATCAGATTTAGGGATCTTAGATTGAGGCGGAAATTTGACCCTTTTTTTCTTTTTTTTTTTTGATAGGAGCGGCCATTTTGACCATTTTTTTATTGAAAAAGCTAAAAAAAAGGTTTGATGCGGCCCTTTTGAATAGGTGCGGGCGCTGTCCGCAAAGCTGATAATCGATTTTAAGTGGCCTAAGTTTTCATTTATAAATACAATTACTATTTTAACCAAGTAGGAAAAAACATGTAGTCTTGGCATGGATTTGAACCTATGACCCCTGCATTGGTTGGCCAGTGTCCTAACCACTCGGAGTCTCCGCCAATCTGGACAGCTGACATTAGGGATATTCAACTACCAATGATTCAAAAATGTATGACCCCTGAAACTGTCTATTTTGGACGGCCAGGACCAGCTTCAGCTACAGGTCTCACAAGGGAGAATCACTGCATCTCGCTAGTGCTGAATTGTCCACTATGCAATCTAATTTTGATTACATGTATGGGGAGTATTTCATGATCTGCGCTATTGTAGGCCTATACTCCACATGTAATTCTGCAATTTCTGGGCTTGGTAAGCTGAGATGTAGGTAAATCATTATCTCACCCTCTAGACTTCTGTCTCCAAATGCATTTTCAGGAAAGATTGCCCTAAGGTAGGCAATATTGGAGACAGCCACTGCCAACAACTTCTTTACGAATAACGCTGACTGCTGGCGTGTCACCTGTTCGTTCGGGAAGACAGCAGACCACTGCAATAATAAAGGAATGTGTTCATGTATGTATCATACCGTTCAAGAGTATGCAAGTTGAGATCAAATGCATACTAGCATCGACTATAGTGGGCACTTCAACTAGCCTTCAGCCAGACGTCTGGTGGACGTTGGACAAGAAGGCCTTCAAGAAACAAATATTGGGAAAACTAGTTCAATACCTTTATCAAAGATGGCGTATTGACCACTCCCACCTATTATACCAGGGAAGGGATGTGATAGTAGCTAATGAGTAGGGAGCTCTGTTAATGGCGCTCGCTGTAAACGTCGGTGGTTTAGGTTGGATCTTCACGGATTTACAGAGAAAATATCAGACTCCATCTTGTCTGTAGAACGGACGCCTCAGAAGTGACGTCATATTTTAATAATGGAAGTAAGGTGAACGCTGACATACGCTGATACCCGGGCGCTTATCTTCGCGCGTCGTCAAATACTCAACACTCGCTGCCTCTGTAGAAAATGTTTATGACCGGAGACACTATTGTTAATGGTAGGAACTGGTTGGTAATTAGATATCTATGGACTGGTAATGAATGTGAACCGATCTCCTGGGTAGGGTAGAACAGAGAAAACCTGTAATACTGACACCCTGAATGTCCTGTTATATTGTTGGTGCTGACGCCTTTAACACTTGTACGGTTTAGCGTTTCTTTATAATGTACATACTGTATTCGACGTAATAAGCGCCCTCCCCCTAAGGCCAAATAAAAAAAAAGTTTTGTTTCAGGTAGCTCTAGGGTCGGTAGGTCGGATTTTTTTTTTTTTTTACTTTTTTTTTTTTTACTTCCCATCTAGAATTGACCAAAAAAAGTGTAAAAACAGGGAGATTTTTTTCAAAATTTTGTAAACCTAAAATTGACCCCAAAAAATTATTAAAAAAATCAAAAAATCAAAAAATTGCATAAAAAAACATAGGTTCGGCCCTGTTTAGATAGGATCGGTCGGGTGACTTGAAACAAACCTTTTTTTTTTTGCCTAATAAGCGCCCCCCCCCCTTTGGGGCATTTTTAGACCAGAACAAAGGCTCAAATTTCCCGATTTTAGAGACAATTAAACTCGTAAGTACTTAGAACGCCATGGGCGCTTATGTTGAAAACGGTAAGTGTGAAAAACTGACTTTAAAACAAAAGAGTTTCAAGTTTCAAGTTTCAATTGTTTTTATTTGGTCTAGACAAGGTTCATCATCAATACAGTTGATTTACCAGTATACATTGTCTAGAAGGGCGATCTTTATGCGTGCAAGACTTAAAACCCTGTATGAAAAGCCATAGGCTGCTCTTTATGATACATAAAAATGGTGTCTTACACGCCCCTATGATGCAATGTATGTAGTATATATAAAATTATATCATATCTAAGAAAACAGTCGTCCATGATGTGGGTAGGCATACACAGAGGGGAGAGGGTCAGTGAGGTTGAGGGCCATCAGGAAGGTTTCTTTATATAACATGGGTCACAATCCTACAACTATAATCATCATCATCATCATCACCTTTTTCTGTCATTGCTTTACATAAACAATAGCAGGGGGAGGGGGCAGAGGGGGGGGGGGGCTTGAGAGGGAGTCCTTCTGTGATGGGGCGGCCTCGGGAGGGCAGGAACGGACCAGTGAGTGGGGGAGGAATGTGAGGGGGAGGGATGTGCCTTTTGAGTAAGCCCGTGTAAGGCATCAGTCATGTGTTGTTTCCCCTCAGTCATTTTTGAAAAGCAATTGCTCATGCTTAACCAATGTCACTATATCACTATGTGTAGCCCCCTGCCCCCCCCCCCCCCCGCCCCACACACACACATCTCACACCTCCTGGATGTGACTCCAGTGCACCCCCAAGCCACAGGGGGGTGCCACAAGAGCGAATATGCCGCCACCTGGTGTATCATTTGGTGTCGGGCGACGGCCACCCTGGGTAGCCTCTCTCCCAGGGGCCTACTCCAGTCATGCATCATCATAAGAAATTTAAACTTACGCTGCTTGTCTTCTCTTGAGTTCTTTGCATCGTTGCTGTCGCCGTCATAACTTATCCGTTGTCCCGAACAACTGGAAATCTACAATAGAAAAGTTCTACACCTTAGGCAAGCTAGTATAAGTGGACTTAGCAGGGTTCCCACAAAAATCCAGATTGAAACTCCATGACATTTCCATGACATTCCATGACAAAAATCTCGATTTTCCATGACATGTTTCATATTCTTCTGGGGGTTAAGGGGCTTGGCCCCCTGAAATAAAATCCTAAAATCTAGAAGGGCAATGCCGCCCAATGGTACATTCGCAGAGATTTTAATTCTATTATTTTCCATTTACATGACATTCCATGACACACAGCACATTTTCACAAAATTCCATGACATTCCATGACTTTCCATGACATCTTTCAAATTCCATGAATTTCCATGACTTTCCTGTCCTTTCCTAGTTCCGACGAAACCCACTGAGCCACGGAGTCGTAGGTTGGGTAGGCTCAACTATGACTTTCCATGACTTGTGGGAACCCTCACTTAGCTCTTAGCCTTAGGGCCTAAACTTCAAGTTGATTTTTTTATAATTTGAAGGACACAACTCCGACACAACTACACACGTTCAAGTTCAATTCTAGGCTTGGCTCAGTTACTCAGTAATAACAGAGACAGCCCGGAGAGACAGAGTAGTCCGACTTAAGTTAAGACAGAGATACATGAGCTTTCAATCCCCGATTTCAACCTCGGCATGGGCTCGGCATCCGCCTTGCCAGACAGCTTACTTGTAACTGAGACTGAGAGACTCAGAGCAGAGAGGAATGAATAACTACGCTATACGCTTATCCTCCTTGGGCTTGGAAGTTGGACTTGGTCTTGACTCAGACAAGAGAGTGCTTTCGACGAAAGTTTCGTGCAGACGACATTTAACGTGTGAGTGGAGAGTAGAGACTACAAAGAGAAATAGTCGCTGATAAAGGAATAAATAGCTGTTATATGGTCAATCGTGTGTGATTCTTAAGTTTCTTACCTTATTTACCAGATCCCGTGATACAAATCTGAAGAAAAGGCGTATATATGTTGGCCAACATCGATCAAAATCGTGACGCGCGAAATCCAAAATGTCCGCTGATCATCGACGCGGGAACAAGCGAAAGGTCCTGTCTCAGAGAATAATATGTTGTTATTGTTATCAATTGAGTTTTCGACCTAAATATGTTTTTATAAATTAAATTTAACATGTGTTAACATTTTGGTGACGGCTATGATGACTTTTTCGCGAAACATTTCCGAGTATTATTCTCGTGACACAACCGGATGTGATGGCAGTTGCTACCAACAACGCCGAAGAGAAACGAACAATTTTCTCAGAGCACGGGTGATTTCTCCTAGAATTGAAGGTAATTCTTGCTATTTACATTATTCTTCTTCATCAAAAGAACTATCAAATTATATGTATTCAGTTTCGTTGTTTAGAAGATAGACTTACCAAGATCTACAAGTACAACGCTTTCAAATCTTGGGAAGTTGTCACTCGCACTCACTAACACTGTCGACTCAGTCACTGACTCGACTGAATCAGTCTTTTACTTTGGCCTGTTGTCCCGCTGCACCGTCAGGTGCAGGGGCCTGTGTTCCCTATGATGCCAAAACACTGAATGACAATTCTCCCACCTGAAATGTGAAATGTGAAACATATTATAACTCTATCCAAAGTAATTAAGGTTGCACTATGGCACTATTAATAGCGATGACAGTCATGGCTGTTGTGTATTGACTATTGTATCTGTCACTATGCTAAACAGGTGTTTGTAAATTTGCCATAGCAAAGGCTCTGTTTGTCAGAATCACAAATGTATGGTATGTATTCAAAGAGGAAAGCCTAATCTATCTATTAGTGGATAAAGTTTTATAGAAATAATTATCTAAAATGTGTGTAGACTACAGCTATGGTTTGTTGGGAGAAGTTTGATTTCTGCCAGACCACCCTGCATCAATATTTGGTCAAATCAGGGTACTTTCAGCAGAAACCATTGAAATAAAAGGTATTACTGTATATTTACACATCACAGAAGGTTATCAGTGATATAAGAACATAAAAGTCTACAGTTTAAAACTAATTTGAGAAAAATGTGCCAACATGTAGGGAAAATATGAGTCCAGGAAGACTCTGAAGTTTGAGATCATTTTTGGAGAAAAGTATTAAATTTATAAGCTAACCCAAAATAGGGTCTTATTCTACAGTATTTTTGCTTTTAGGAAATGTAATCATTAAACATGTATGTAGCTGCGCTTTTTAAGTGAATGAAAGCACTTTTTGTTAATTTTAAATATTTTTTTTTGGAAGACCTCACTTTGGAATGAGATTTAAAATACTTAAAGTTGTAGTTCTGTAGTACCCTTTGAGTATGTTAATCTGCTATTCTTTAGCTTTGATATGGTGTTATTGGTTTGTAAATCGGCCTTTTCAATGAAAAAAAATATTAACAGTTGCGTACAATGTGCCAGATTACACTGCGTGCAGTGCATGGTTAATTGTCGCTCTTATCTCAATATTTTAGCAAATATTGTCGTCCAGGGAATGACAGAATGTATTTAGCAATATCAAAATATAAAGTGCCATAGAATTGGTTCTAGAAGGAATATCAACTTGATTTAAAATGCTCTGAAATGCTGTTTTCAAGGCCTTTCGTTTGAGGTACCACTTGTGTAAATCTGTTGAGATGTTAATTCTAGGCTGTCATCGCTACTATTAAAGACTCCTGCATAACAATACCTACTTATTTGTGAGAGACATGGTAAGAACACATCATAATACACCGAAATTCAGCAACTGTCTCTGCTGACACTTTCCATTTAAACATGGCAGTATGGGCCAGACTGAGACCACCCGCTGTAATTAATCAAATGAACACTCCCTACAAGTCCATGAGAAGTGAGGTTTGAGTTTACCATCCGCCGCCCGCATACCTTTCAAGGGGCCGCATGAAAAGTTCAATACTAATGTAAATTTTCATTATTCTCAAAATTTGACAAAATGGGATATTTTGGCCAATTTTGAGGTTGAAATGTATCTGCTACTAGCCCCAGATCCCATCATTTTAGAGAATTTTAAAAATGAAAAACTAATAATGAAAAACAGCCGCATCTATTCTAAAAAAATCTCGGACAGTAAGGCCACTCAAATAAAAAAAAAGTGGTTTCTCATCACCAAGGCCTGAAAAATGTGACGAGGGAGGCTTTTCTTTTTGAATTTTTTTTTAACTCGCGGGCCAACATGTATGGGATGATATACGTTTTTCATGACCAAAATTCACATTTTAGTAGTAGGATTTATGGATGTTTAAAAGTAAGGGAAATGTAAGTTATTTTTATCCTACTGCATTACTGGCAGTATTAGCTTTAATTTGATACCAAATAACCCAATTATTTGTCCATTTCTATTATATTTTTCATAAAAAATTAGCAAAAAAAAAAGTATTCCTCAAAAGCTGATTTTTATGTTGCGCGCGGTGATAAGAAACCATTTTATTTTTTTGAGTGGCCTAAACTCATTTGTGTGTTCCCATGGCCTAAGGGAGGATTCATTATTTATGGCAGGGGTGGGGGTGAGCGTTTGCTAAATTGAATACGTCCAAAATAATAGCCCCCCCTCGGAACAGGTTGAAAAAAAAAGGCTGAATAGATTGAAAAAAAAGCGCCCCCCCCCCTAGATCATTTTTAACTTCATTACAAAAACGACATTGGCATATACTAATTGTATGCATGTAATCCTGGGCACTTTTTTACCTACAATCTATTACCTTGCAATAAATACATACATTTGTAAGGTGTTTTAGTGTAAAAGTCTTGTGATACTTGCTGGTGAGTGATAGGCCTAATAGTAGTCTCCGGAGCAAACAACTGCAAATCCATCCACGTTGCTACTGGGAGCAGTGTCTGCCAACGCTGTGATTGGTCAGCTCAAAATATCGGAGGAAAAGCTCCAATATCTGACTTAGTGTGAGGCAGACTCTGGCTCCCAGTAACATAGCGCAGTGACGTGGATGGATTTGTCTGTGTTTGCTCTGGAGACTAGGCCTAATAGGCCTAGTCAAACCTCTACTTCAGCAGTGTTGCCGAAATGACATCTCGTGACACAGGCCACATTGGCATAAAAAGTTTTCGGTAACACTGCTTCAGACACTCAATCACCGTTTCTCGACTGACATACTGTTGAGTTTAAGGGCCCCAGCTATAAATTGGAAGCTCCCGTACCCCCCGTGCTTACATGAGGCCAGCACTTTTTTGAAGAGTGGCAAAACGGTGGGCGATTCTGAGTGTCAAAAGTGATGCAGTGAGAAAATATTGAAAATATTGATATAATTTGGTAGAATATACCACAGGCTAAAGTCAATCAACAGGCTAAAGTAAAGCAATTGTGAATTGAAGCAATACTGCTACACCCGACCAACCAACCTCTGTCCACAGTGCATTTGTCTGAAGGGCATCTTTTGTTATGTCTTAGTGCATGGTTTTTTCGAATGCATCATCACTGTGAGTGTGAGCGAGCAGGAGATGGCAAGTAGTAACCTAGCCTGGGGGGGGGGGATACTTTGTATTCCCCACCTCTCGAGGGATCCAACCTTTTTCGGTTCCTCCCCTGATTACAGTGGAGAAACGAAGTTACTATGCTTAAGCCATTCTCCACACCCCAGTGGAGAAACTGATGCTCATTCTCCATGGGCTGTTTCTCCACAATGATGTCACCAAAATAGCTGTAAAAAGCACCCATAACACTTTTTAAAACTGGTAAGAGCTTTTATTTCATGGTGAATATGGCCTATCAAGGTTAAAGCTATGGGAGTGCCGTATGCCAGTACAGCGTGCAATAACCCTCGGCCGTATTGCACGCTGTAGCCGTATTTCACGCTGCTAGGGGTCGCAATGGGGTTGCCATGGGGTTGCCATGGGGTTGCCACGCTACCGAGGGTCACATGACCTGCGCGGAATTCAAAATGGCGGCACTACGGACGTAAACAAACACTGGGGAAGTAAGAAAACATCGCGGAAGTTAACAAACATGGATTGTGTATCTATTTTAGACTGAAATACTCTGAAATAAATACAGAGCGTCACTTAAAAGTGCCCTCTTCACTGGTTACTGCACTTGCAGTGCTTGGGCAGTATTGCACTAGGCCTACGGCCAGCGTGCAATACTGCCCAAGCACTGCTCGTGCAGTAACCAGTGACTCGGTCACTTTAGCGTGCAGCTCTGTCTATTTATTTCATGGTGGATACGATGACCACTATGCTTAAGTACTAGAAATCCCGTATCCCATGCCCCCCATGGGATACGGTCCTCCTGTATCACATGGCCTATGACATCATCATTTGTTCAAATTCTTATGGCCATGTATATGCAATTAAACATATTTTGAAGGGTAAAAACCATGAAATAAAGGCAAAGGCCCATGGCCAGTGGATTTTTGGTACCGTTCCCCCCTCGGTGGGGCTGGGGCGCATCCCACTCAGCCTGCGGCTTCGTGGGATACTGCCCCAGCCCCCCCTTGGGGGGAACGATACCAAAATATCCTCTGGCCATGGGCCTTTGTCTATTTCTCAGCTGGCTAACAGATTTAATATGCACATTCCCCCTCATGGTTATTTATGGAGCAGTTTGCATATAAAATACATAGTTCCCTGTTTGGTATAGGCTAGTCGTTTTTGAATAGATTTTTAGATATAGATCCTCCTGAGACCGATTACAATGGAAGATCATACACCAGTCATTGTATGCTTGTCTTGTTAACCAATAAGGAACACTTGAATTTGAACTTCATTTTCTGTTGAGCTAACACATATAGACCTACCACCTTCATCCATATGTGAGGCAGGCCCTGAATGTCTGGGTTGAGCCTATTCACTTTTTCTTTTTTTTTGAGTTAGGTCAGAATAAAAATCTGATTGTGGGAGACAAAATTGAATAAATGTACCGATTTTGCAATGCGATGCCATCCCTATAATACTGGCCCAACATCTGATTGGCTGAGGTGGCATGTCATTGCACTGGCAATGTTGACATATTTTTGATTACTTATTACTTAGGCTTCGATTACTTATCTTAAAATCATTCTTATTGCTCGGGGGATCGGGGTCAGAAAAACAGGTTTCACCCGTTTCAGCGCTGGCCATTGTTACCGATCACCCAGAGCTTTGGGATATGGAGTTGGCGGGGTGGGAAAATGGCTGTAAATCATGTATCTGTATGTATTCCACTGTTTTTATACATTGTATTTTGTAAAGTGCATTGATGTGGATGTGTGAGAGCAGCTATGAATCCGTATGTGAAGAATTAAAGGAAATATACGAAGAAATGTGTGGATTTTCCGTTTGTCGGTTTTAGTAAGAAAATAATCATTTCCTTACTGTCCAGCCATTGTTATATGAACGAGTTTCAGTGCGGCGCAATTTTCGCCATATTGGAATTTTGCTGAAAATAAGTATCCCCGTTTTCGGTCTTGATTACTCATTGAATGGCGAAAAAAAAAAAGAAAGTTGGTTGTTGCCATGGTAACCCTGGGTGGTGATTGGAGGGGTCAAAGGTCAAGGTCAAAGGTTGCTGGGCACCTTTAAAATTTCTCCAGTTTGGGTAAGTCAGTTTCCATGGCAACTAGCGCAAAATCAGAACACACTGTTTTATGCGGGATGCAAATAAAAAAATCAGATATGTGTTAAGCTTTAATTTAAGGGGTCATTCATTACTGCACACTCAAAAGAACCCAACCTTTTGCCCGTCTGAAGGAGAAAAATAGGGTCAGAACCACAAATTTTGTCGGCTATTTGTACCGTGACACCTTAAAAGAGAGGGTGGTTAAATCTATATTTTGGTCTCTGGTATAGTCCATGCCACTAAGACATGACCTGGAAAACTTAGTTTGCACCTATTGGTTTTGAGGAATCACTGATTATTTCACCACCACTGTAATCACAATTATGATCTACATATGACAATGAAGCTAAGGTGAAGGGCTATCATACTTTGTAATTATTATTTTGCATATTTAAGAAAATGAATACTGGTTGCCATGGCAACCGTTATCAAATTTATCTGAAATGTTCGATTTTTTGCTACCTTTCATCACTCCAACTTCTATTAGAGGTAGCCACTTTATATTTCTCATATGGAAAGTCAATAGAAATTATAAAACAAAATTCCGCTTCCCCTGAGCCTTCATTGATGACTGTAACCCTTTTAGTCCCTGAGATGTGAACCTCTAAAGACCCAGCCGAAATGTCGAACATCACCACTTTTTAGTAGACCATCCAGAAAGTCAGTTAAAAGTCAGGTAAAAGTCACTATATGTACCTCTTCAACATTTTGAACTGGAAATCAATGGAACAAGTGGTTGCCAAGCCATCACACTTTTAATCTTTGCTGAGGAGCCAAATGTTGTACCTGTATGTCAATAGTTGGACAGAATAATATGGTATATCACTTTTTCGGCCATCCCACTATGCTCAACTTCAGGGAATTTCACTATTTGGTCTGCCAAACAGGCTTTACCTATTTAGATAATCACTTCAAAGAGTGCCAAAAAAGTCTCCCTCATGCTCACATTTTGGCCCATATATTAGCAGATAATCACTCTATTTCCAACTTTAATATGGTTTTGGAAAGAACAGGCAGACTGTCTTGGGAATAAATCAAAATCCCAAACTCTATGTTTAACGCAAAGGGTCTGAAGACTCCACTTGGGACATATATGGTGCTTTAAAAGCTTGAAAATGTGCCTGACAATGGCCAACATAGGTCTAATTATCCCCTTTTTTAAGCTCCTTCTGACATAATTAGCGCTGTACTTATGAAAATTCACTCTATATGCCATTAATTTTGCCTAAAAATGATTTCCATACATTAAACTGTGTGATCAAAAAAGAAATGACTAGGTTTAACACATTCAAATAAGTAATTTACAGCTGTGAACACATCTTTGGGTGACCAGGTTATGTCTTGATGCAGAGGACTATAGGGATTTTATGGCTTTTTCATGGATCTTTCGCACCAATATAGATAGAATGGGTGCAGCAGAAGCCAATTTTACCTTGGGTCTTTTGTCTTTAATGGAAAATTTGCCTCTAAACCCGGAATTTGAGCCCGGAGGGAGGTTGAGGCTAATTGCCACAGAAACTGCTCCCAAGAATTTTTTTCATATTCAAGTTCAAAGGGCCTAAAAATTGTGAAAAATACCATAAATTATACTTATTTTATGGCAAACATATGGAACATTCCTTTGAAAACAAGATCAAAGTCCCATCTCAGAATTTTTGATTGTGTCGTTAAGCGTTGCCATGGTAAATATACACGCTATGTCCCAAAAAAAACTAATTTTGGCCCTAAAACTGCAAATTTTGGCCTAAATCCCGGGACATTGGGCCCTTATTGACTGCCTTGATGATTTCTATTTTGAGTGTAGGCCTTAACCAGTTATAGGATATTATTCCCAGTGTGTTAGGGCATCTTATAAGGATGGCCCGACATAGGATAGTGTGTTCCGATTTTTCACTAGAGGTCGCGGAATAGAGGTACCTCTATTTCTGGCAAAATCTGAAAAAAAATAGCTCCTGAGGCACCCGGTAGGCATACTTTAAATGGCTTTTTGGTCACAATGTCTTGAAATTTTCAAAAAATGACTTCAAATCCATGTTAGTGGAGGAAATATCTTTATTCTATAGCAAAAGAAACTTTGTCAGAAAAAATTAACCTGGGCCTTTAAGGTGTCACAGTACAAATTCGCCCCCAGAATGTTGTACTCGTAAATAGTGCCAATGAAAAACGGTACTACTGTGCATATAATCAGTGGTAGGAGGCCTTAAATTTGTCACAGAAACATAATCTGCGGCCCAAATTGTTCCCAAAGGCCTTGGCAAAAAAAAAAAAAAAAAGTTGGTTGTTGCCATGGTAACCCTGGGTGGTGATTGGAGGGGTCAAAGGTCAAGGTCAAAGGTCGCTGGGCACCTTTAAAATTTCTCCAGTTTGGGTAAGTCAGTTTCCATGGCAACTAGCGCAAAATCAGAACACACTTTTTTATGCGGGATGCAAATAAAAAAATCAGATATGTGTTAAGCTTTAATTTAAGGGGTCATTCATTACTGCACACTCAAAAGAACCCAACCTTTTGCCCATCTGAAGGAGAAAAATAGGGTCAGAACCACAAATTTTGTCGGCTATTTGTACCGTGACACCCCAAGGTCCAACCATGCACTAGAACTGTCTGCAAGTAGTGTGTGTTTCTTAATCTAGCCGAACAAATCAACTAACACATTGAGGTTATGGGTCTTTGTTTTGCATAATCAAAATTGGTCTGGGTTCAGTTTTCATATACCATATATTTTATTCACATGCAGATGCCGCAGCCAGATGAGCCTTACTACTGCTCCCAGCAGATCAACATTCCTCCTGAGTTGCCCGACATCCTCAAACAGTTCACGAAGGCAGCGATTCGTACACAGCCCAAGGATGTCTTAGCTTGGGCCTATGCCTACTTCAGGGCAATGGCCAACAATGAAACCCCACCTGTCAAAGAGCGCCTTGAGATGCCAGTCGCCACCCAGAAAACAGACACTGGCCTAACCCCAGGGCTGCTCAGAGTCCTTAACAAACAGGTAACTATATGACCATAACAGTCATACATTGTATTGTACACCCGCCTGCATCAAAGAGATTGGTTTATTTGGATGGTGTAAGTATAGTGACATGAGAATTTCAAAATAATTTGTCCTATTTTCCGTCTACCGTTTTATGGACGGATGTGTACAAACCAGGTACCGGTATACATGCCAAAGCAAAGGGTCTCATATTCCATGGGAGATAATGGTGTGAATAGATTCCGCAACTTAAAGATACGATGCCTCCATGCACATTCACTTATGTTTTAACTTAACATTTCGCATAACTGGTTCTATCTAGTCTGCATGTTATTTTCATTTTTACATGCAGCAGATCACATTCTCTGACGAATGTAGAAGATTGCTTTGCTTCGACCTGGCTATTAGTTGATGGTTATTCCGCCAGATAGCGCCACATCCCTTCTGCCTCCTGCTGACTTAAAGCTTGACTGTCATGGTTGAAGTGAGGCCAAAAGCACTTTTGGATATAGTTCAGTTTTCATTCACAAGAGGGCTCTTAAGGGCTGGGAGCTCAGCTCTTACAGGCACAAGATAGGGTGAATATGTTGTAGCTGGACAATGCTCATGGTCCCCTGTCCAAACACTGCTACCCTCTGGTGGAACTGTTATTTTAGTCTATGTATGAAAAATGCTGAACTTATTCCCTGACGGCCCAGTTTTAACTACAGTAGTTCTATAGGTCTTTAATACTAGCAAAGATTTTATTCGGGCCTCATTCTATTATGAATTTTATTATCAGATCCGCCCCATATTCCCATTAATCCATCGATTTTGATAGGAATTTTGGTAATGTGTCATTTTGGCCATTCAATGGGCGCACAAGTTGGTTCATCTAAAGCGCCATTAAATGTGAATGTGTCAAATGGCATAGGGCACTGCCCTCTCAATATCCCTGTTAATCAAGTAATAAGCATTGAAAATGTTTTGTATTTCATATTCAGCTTGGTCCCAAAAAGGTCGTACCACTATCCTTGATAGAGGAGAAGTGGAAGGATCTTGCACTGCCAAAAGAACAATTTGATGAGTTGGTCCGCATTGGCACCTTCTCCGGTGATGTCGAATGGATCAAATTCTTTGCTCTCGCCTGCTCAACATTGGGAGAGGTATGTTACTCTGGTGTATACACGTTTAACATAGCTTAAGCTATCATAATCGGATAGGTCGGTTACACTTGATGTAAAAACAAATTAAAGAAAGGGATGGTCTGTTCATCAATATTAACACAAGCTTATGGATTGAATAAAACTTCTTAAAATGTTACACTTGAATACTGATAAAGCAAACTGAATCCTAGCAGCAAGTTAGGATATTGCTATGATGTAAGAAAGGCTCCTTCTTATGTTTGAATACATGTTTCCATCACCAGAGCATCACAGATGCCATGAGGACGATCTGTGAGATCCTGACTGCTGACCCTGAGGGAGGCCCCGCTCGTATTCCCTTCCCACTTTTCCAGGATTTATACAAATACCTTGCACAGGTAAGTGTAGATCTCACAATTAATCTGCTTAACATTTTTCAGACTTTTTACCTAAAAGACCGTGATAACAGAGCTGTGAAATATCCTCGAACACTCGGAAATCCGAGGTTTTTATCTTGACCAGGACAGTTCCTGAGATTCCTCCAGATCCAATGAAAAAATGATTTCCCCATATGAAGGGGCTGTGACTGCAAATATCATCAGACCAGAACACCAAAATACATGAAATTGTACCCTTTGGCTTCTAGATTTCAGAATATTCTTGGGAAGCATGCCCCCAAATCCCCTTCTATAGTTTAAGTATGAAATTTGCAAAGGCTTCGAGTAGATAGGCCCACCCCGCACACCGCCTTGTCACTTCATGCACCGTCTTCAGAGAATTTCTTTTCCCATTTCACAGCCCTAAATAATTACGGTTTTGTGTAAAAAGGCAAAAAATATTTGGGAGAAAAATGGTCTCATAGCCTCTCCTCCAAATGTACTCTCGACATACTCCAGAGCAATATCCATACTGTTTCTCAGCAAACAAAAAATAATCTTTATAGCAGTCCACAAGCTGAGGTTATAGTATGTTACACCACTTTCAATAAAAAATATGAACACTCCCTTATGATATTGAATGGTAATCAATGAGTGTAATAATGGAAGTCAACTTTTTATTACAATAACAGGTTGATGGAGAGATTAGTGGGGAACACATTAACTCCGTCATCTCCCACCTCCAGTACGATGTTGACAAGCAAGACGGACTCGTTCAGCCAAGAAACTTCCTCAGTACCGACTGCCCTAACCTCTCATAGATCCATCCTTATGTTTGTCAATCTCACTTGCGTCATTAGTATTTATTCCCCAGGTTTGACCTCTTAAAGCGTAAACGATGGTTCAGAATGCCACTGTTGTAATCTATGGAGCAATAACTAATCATCATTCATAAATAAGCTTTAACTTTTTAATTTCTTCCGGAGAAACACATCACCTCCGATCATACACTTAAAGAAAATTCCTATTTGTCTGTGATAGTAATGTTTCCAAATGAGAGGAGCTATATGTAAATATATATATTGCGTCCAATAAATGTCTGTGCATATATCCTAAATAAACTGTTCATATATAATAATTGGTGTGTACATTTCATTATTGGCTGGGCATCCCTGGCCTATAGCATCCAGATATCATCATTAATTCTTATACTGTATACAGAAACTTGTAAAGTTACTCTACTTCAGTAATGGAATACTGTAAACGTACATATTTTCGCTGGTATAAATTTGCACGGATTTGCTAAAAAGTACAATTTCACTGGGGTTTGAATTCGCGGATATTTACAGTGCGATTGTCTTTTTATGGGGATATTTTGCTCAATCCTTTAAAACTGCATATGTGATTAATAATGGGACATTTCCAAAGATTGATTTCTCCTATTTACACCTCATTTCTCGCTGACTTTCTTCACATCTTGTCCCCTGTCTATATATGCAGGAGTTCGTTACTATAATTATGCGACTCCTAGTTGACATAGTTTTCATTTAATAAACTTCTGAAATGGACGAGCTCTGATGAGCCCACTCACCATCATAAATGAAGAAGCATTGTTAACCGTTCAGAATTTGGAGCCCATATAAAATTTACATATGAAACTCAGGACATATTGGTTTAATCATCATACTAATATGGTCAAATTTTGGAAATTGGTCAAAAGGAAAATGGTCAACAAGAAAGTGGTCCAAATGGAAACTCCGAAAGTGGCTCCAAATGGAGAGTACCGGTAGTCCAAATAAAGAGGCACAACGATCATATTTTTGAAAAATCTGTAATCATATCATATACATCATGAAGAGTGTGTCGAACTTGTTTCATCCTTCCACTGGTTCGCTGATGGTAGAGCAGCAGGTGGGCATAATTTGTTGAAAAAAGAGTGGTCAAATGGGAAGAGGTCAATTGGAAAATGGTCAAAGGGAATGTGGTCGAAAACAAAGTGGTCCAAATGGAAAGTACCCGGTAGTCAAAAGGAAAGTGGTAAAGATAGAAAGCAGTCAAATGTGGAGCGGCCAAATGGAAAGTGGTCAAAAAGAAAGGCCTAAACTTACTGTGGTTCACAGTAAAAAGCATCATATTACTTGTGAAATTGCCTTACTCCGCCATCTGATACCTATGTTTGCAATGTCATCGCATTGAAGCTATTCAAACCGAAATATTCCCTCATCACTTTTGGTCTGCAACCTAATCTTACCTGCCCTCACCCATAGGCCTACATACAAAATTAAAGGGGTTCCGAATCCCCCATCGGCACTCCTCAGTGCCGGAAGGGGTTCTCAGGGAGATATCTTGTGACTTCCGGCAGTACAGCGAACGCACAAGTAGCTTCAACAGGCGTCACTTCGAGCGGGTGAGTTTTTCATCTTTTTTGCAAGTTTTTTCACGACAACCTATAAGGAAGTCGCGTATTTATTGTAAAACTTTTTATGCTGCACATTTTGATATGGTTTTTGTAGCATATTTCTAAAGAGTTGTCTCTTTCTGTCCGGTTTCAGATTTCTGACCGGCAGACGAGTTTGACTCCGGGCACGTCGCCATTACAAACCCAGCCTTCGCGTCATCGCTAGCAATGGGTGATCAACCACAGCTCACTCAGCTCACATGTATACTTTATACCCTGAGTCTCTTGTGATTTAAATTACACGCCCATTAATCTTCTTTGGTGTACAGTATTGAAATATACAGCTGTATATCAAAAAGTGTATAGCTGTATATCAAAAGTGCAAGTCACTTTTTTTGCAACTCACACTGAACTGAACCTAATACTGTGAAAGTACTTATATTCACGGGTGTAAATTTTCGCTGAGGTAGCAAAAAAGACTAATTCGCCAGTATTTATTCCATACTGTGGCATACAAGAATTTCGCGGATTTTTCATTTCCGTGAATATAGCGAAAATATGTACCCAGCGAAATAAAGTAGCCCTTAACTGGATGTCAAAAATCAATTAACCCTTACGTGCCCAGAACTCCAAAAGTGTGCGCTTTTACACCTATATATATCCTCAACAGGGCACCCTGGGTGCTATAGTAGTCAAATCAGAATGATTCAACAACCCTAAAGAAACAACAACACTAAAGAAATCTATGGTGACATGTATAGAAAATCGATGGTATGCTTTAATAAAAAATATAATAAGGTAGAAATGGCCTAAAAATCATTGAAAATGCGCGCATTGGCCGTAGGGGGTAAATTAGATATTGATAAATAAAATAAATAATGAAAAAAAAGGCGGAAAAAGTGGAAAAAACGTTTTCAGTGTATTTTTTACTGGAGATTCCAATCAAATTGGCGGTATTCTTCCACTTTCAATATCTATGCCTTCATTCTAAATAGAAAAAGCATATTTACCATGCCCAATCAGTATATTCAAAAATAAAAGGGCCCTTTTTGGAAATATTAACCCTTTTTTCCATAATTGTTTAATATTAGGTATAATAATGTTTCTGGTTGCCATGGTAAGCCGAATTATGACGTTCCATGGTTCTGTCAGACATTACTGGAAAGGGTATTCCATTAGCTTTCAGAAAATATTATATATAACATATCTCAGCACAAAATATGGAACTGTTAAGCAATCTATAAATGATGTTGTGAAAACTGACTTTTGTCAAAATAGTTCTGGGCACGAAAGGGTTAAACTATGCCAAACTCCCTCTATTTTGGAGACCAAATACACTATAGAATGATTTTTTTTTCAAAGTAATACCCTGTGTAGAATGGCTCGGTACTCAGGAATATTACTGCGAATTTAAAAAAATCTAATTCTAATCATAAATACCTGGAAAGTGAGAAATGCTGACGACCATGGTTTATGCAGGAAATTTACTAAAAACACCAGAAAAATGTCACAAAACCCTAATATTCTGAGTTTCCAGTGTTTTCTACCCTCCAGTGTTTTCTACCATCATATTACACATTGGCATAGAGAATATAATGGCACCTAGTCAGGATTTTGAGCTAGAAGCAATCTGTGAGGCTAAAAACAGCCAAAATGAGCCACTGGTCAGAAGTATAAAACAGGGCATTGATCACTATCCCAGTCTGCACAAAATTCTGTCCAACGTTGAATCCACCTTGATCCAACATTGAATCAACATTGACAACCATTTATCAATGTTGATTCAATGTTCTGTGCCCACTGGGATAGAGATATATAAAGCCAGAGATTCGATGTCCAGTAATGATCCCTTAGATTATTTCGAATTATGGTAATTCAAGATTGTATCAGATGAGTTCAGTCAATTTATTGTTCATTGAATTGTATGAAATATGTAGCTATTTGAGGCATGTATTTTCCCCATGGTGTTATAGTAGGATCAGTGGTGATAGGCATACAGCTGGATCTGGTTAACAAGTTGAAGTTTGTGTACATAGACAGAGGTCCACAATGACAGGTTTTTCCATGAGTGGTTCATTGGATCATATCACACGAGGTGGAGGCGAGTGTCCACTAGGATTTATAAGACTGCCTTGGCACTGCAAAATGCGCTTTGGCGCCAACAAAACGGTTTTGTCAACGCCAAAACGTGTTTTTTTTCTCTGCGACAAGTAAAGCGGCAGTGAAAGGGTTGAATATACAAAGTCACCCAAATTAAAGGGGCACACTAGTTAGAAGTGGCCTTCACCAAACTAGCCTACCTAGGCTAGTGGACCAAATCATAGTTTAAATCACTGTATTTTAGCAGATAAGAGGACCCTGATCTGAACTGAGAAAATGGCTGAAAGTTCTTTTCACTCCTATTCTAGCTTATTCTCTATAGATTTGCACAATTCAAGTGCTGTTCCCCACTAATTTGGCACTCTAGATTAACATGCCACAACTTTCAATTTGCTAAATATTACCGTAAAACCTCGCGTAGAAGCCGCGGCTAGTACGCGAATCAGACTCAGCTTTCTTTTGATACCAAACATGCCTATATAGGGTGCGGCTTATACGAGAGTTTTTATATGTATAGTACAGTACCAAATAAGGAATTTTCAGAACCCTTCTGCGGCTTATATCATTTGTCAAAGTTAGGGGTGCGGCTAATACGCGAGTTAGGCTTATACGCGAGGTTTTACGGTACCATTATTTTAATATAGAAAAGTTATAAATACTGGAACCTGATTGGCTGGATTCTGATTGGCTGAGACTAGGTCACGTGATCATTCCAGCCTGGTAGCATAAAAGGGAGGGCTCCCACCCCAATCAGGCAGATGCCTCCGGGCTCTCAAACCCACCACACCCCAGGAGCAGCTCACCATCTTCAGACTACCTGCACTATCTTCAGACCACCTGCACTCTCTTCAGACCACCTGCACTCCTGCACTTTTAGACCTTCAGAAAACCAGCTTTAGCCAACTCTAAAACCCTGGAACTTTACTTTAGAGAACCTTCAAACCAACTTTAGATGAGGGATTCACCGGCGCCCCCAATCACCGACACTAAGAAACCTCAATCCACAGATGTACCGAGTTTTACCTGGGAAACGGAACATATTCATCACTTTATCATAGAACCGTGGGCTTAGCGGAGTCCTGGCCCAATCTATTCATCACTTTACTTTATCACAGAACTCAGGCTTAGCGGAGTCCTGGCCCTCCTGCACACTTAAAGATTAGTCTTGGGCTTAGTCTTAAATCCTGGCCCCCTAGATTTATCTAACAGAACTTTACCGAGCATTTATAGCAGGCCTACTGTGGGCCGATAGACATCTACTCATCCTTCGTACAGCTATATTATTATGTCTAGAATAAAAGAGCATTTGAACTGTAATTTTACTTGTTGTCATGTGTCCTTACCTAGTGTTAATGCCATCCTAGTGGTCCGAAGCCCCGTGTCTCGAACACACCTCTTTTGACTTTAGAGAACACAACGAGAAGTCAACCCCTCCCCCCCCCCCCCCCACTATACGATCAGAGAAAACGCTACAGTATCAACACAATGCACTGCAATCTGTGGACCCTACTTTTATTTTTAATGCAATTTTGAAGAAAATTTTATATTTTTAGGCTTTTTTGGGGTCAATTTTAGGTTTACAAAATTTTGGAAAAAAATCTCTCCATTTTTACACTTTCTTGGGTTAATTTTAGAGGGGAGGTAAAAAAAAAAGTTTAAAAAAAAAAAATATCCGACCTACCGACCCTAAAGTTTCTTCCCATGTTGCCTGAAACAAAACTTTTTTTTAATTTGGCCTTACTACAGTGACTGTGAATAGTAAACAAAATCAGACAACAATTTGTTGGGGGGGGGGGGTGAGACTTCCCAATATTGGACAGGTGGATGTTGGTATTTGCTTTGTGAAACTGTTTTGACAACGCTTATTCTGTGTTGGGTATCCGGAATATTATTACTTTGCTGCATTTACCATGATGTTCATCTTTAGACTAATGTGTCAATAATATTTAAGATACCTACACGGACTTCACGGAAAAGGTGACCTAATTTCCAGTAAAATTTGAAAATTCCAGACCTCTCGTTTTAAGATATGTTAAGGCTATTGCTGTATTTTTGTGTTTCCGGTGGTATTTTTAAGTTTGTGCAAGTTAGCCGTAAGCAATGCCAAACAATAACCATCTACGGTATCAAATTATGTTATAGCTACATACCTATATGAAAGAATATAACTTCATTTCCGTACAGTTTTGCATACAAGCATGAAAAGACAAAACATGAGGCAGGCGGTCATATTAATTCATTTTTATTTTAATGTCATAAACGTGTAACAAAAGCTCAGAGAAGTATAGTATTAGAAACGTCTCTGGCATTGAGGGGTTAGGAGTGGTTGAATACAGAGGCATAGCTAGAGCACAAGCCACTTCATTCGGGTACTGTACATGTAATTAATAGTAGCTTTTATAAGAGTAACAAGTGCATATACTAATTAGGTCTACAACTGTCTTCGGCTGGCCAGGGCCCATGGTCGTATACTACCATTGGGCTCCGTCCCAGGGAGGAACAGTCAATCCGTGTTATGCCGTCCATGATGCAGACTTGTCAAATAATTCTTTTGTTTAACTCTCTTTTACAATCAGTAGCACGGTTGTAAATGGGTTATGATAACACAATAAGAACCAAATCCCTTCTTCTTATATATGCACATATAGGCTATAAAAATAATAAACCCAATAAAACGGCCATCCTTTTTTGGTGAGACAGTTTTTTGTAAAAGAGTTGGGCACTGTATGTCGGCGATCTCCTGTGCTTTTTGTAAGTTAGTAATGTCCTTTTTGAATATATTAGTTCACTCCCTTTGAAACTAATATAACATTTATAACAAAGAGAACGAGACAGGAAGCACCCGACAGATATTCAAACCGTGCTAATTACATCACGCGCACCATATATAGCAGGATGCACTTCAGGTTCGCTTCTGAGCTTTGTATCTTTCTCTATATCTATGTAGGGATTCAAGGACTCCATCATCTTCACAGTTCGATCAACAAATTAGAAGAAAATGCATGAGCATCGCTACTGATAGACAATAAGAACAATAATCATGGTAATTCAGCACAGGAGACCATCCTTTGGAAGAAGGGGCATTGGCATGATGTAACAGTGATCATGGCAAGATTATCCGTGCGCCCCATGCCAAGTCCCATCCCAACGGTGCCCTCATCTCTTATTTAATATATACAAACATCTCCTGTAAGTACCAGTTGGGGACTTTTTGTCTTCTTCGGGAGGGGCCCCCTGCGAGGAGGAAGTGAGAGGGGCAGGGCGAGGATGATGACTTAAGTGTAACTATAACTATAATAATACTGTTTTGTTTTCTGGGGGCTACTCTGGAGGGATAGGTTGCGGTAGGCATCCAGTCGTCTTGGATACAAGACGTAATGAGAGTGACCGACATGATGGAGCTGTTGACAGGATCAGGGGGAGGGGCCTGCGTCACTCGGGCCATGCTACAGCTTGGGGCATCCCTCCCAGGGGGTGGTAGGGTGCTCTCCGGGCTGTCCCCTGCATGTCACAAGCTCCAAGCTGAGTGAGCACCACAATCCATTTACATCTTATTCATATATCTAACTGACCCCGTGTGCCAATATTGTTACTTTACAAACAAAGATATTTGTTTCCACCTTTAACATACGACCACATGGGGCAGATTTATCGTTATGTGGGACAAACCCCATGGCTGTTAACTGATTCTGTCTTAGATGCTACCATATTTTCGTTAATGTTTAGCTATTATCGATTAAAATGAAATTCAAGGATTACGTTTTAATGAATGAATAAATAAACGAATATAAACCTGATGACTCCATTAACATCGCATGAGTATTGTGTTCCCGAGTCAAGTAGTGTTACCACGAGTGGAGACTTATTCAAGTAGTTGGTTTCACCACTGTGTACGAATCTCAGATCTGTCCATCACCTTACCGCCCCATATACTGCTAACACGTTACACCACTGCGGCGATGCGCTAGCCATACACAATACCAATTGGTTCACAACAAGTTTTCTCTGGAACTCCCCTAGTGAGTTTTAAGAATGCTTCCTATATTTAAGAAGAAACAACCTTGACCATTTACATAAATACCTATTGCCTATTGTGATAATTAGAACATATATTGGATTACTTCAGGTGTTGACAGAACAGTGTTGAATAGTGTTGACAATGTTTCTAGTACAATCCCAACTCTTGTTTATTAACATTACCAATGAGACAGCCTTATAGTAGACTCTAGTGTTAAGGCGTATCATGTTAAATATTACGTTTTCTTGTTGACAATATCGCACTTTTTGCTACCAGTGATTCCTATTTACAATTCAATGAGCTGAAGTTCACATTTTACGTTTTGAATGTAATTTATATATTCGCCTACACAGTTGGTTTTGTACAGTCAGTGTGTCACTTGACCATCAGGTAATACAGCATCAGATCATCAGGTGGCTACAATTAGAAAGTCTCGATAACATTATTTCAAGCTCTTCACAATTATTTTGGAGTATTTCCTCTTTACTATGACTCTCTATACTATGACTTTCACCAAAGCATTTGGGGGGGAGGGGGGGGGGGAATCTATGTTGTCATCTGAGTTGAGGCTCAAATTAACAGTGCTACGATGGGTGCCTATTGTTTGGATTGTGGCCTGAACTAAGTGTGTTCTTACATAATGGGGATAGGGCCAAAATGGAAAGGTTTCATTTCGTTTTTAGTTCATGTAAACAGATTGTGTTCACCTCTGTTTGAGTTGGCACATGGCACTCACCCAGTTGTGACAGAGAGTCTTAGCACCCATTTGGTCTACATCATGCTCAGCATTCTTTCGCTGCGTTTGGTCATTGATGACGACATTAGAGTGATGGTATAGGGCAAGCACATTAATCTTTAACCAGTACACCTTGAGTATCAATGTCAGAGGACACCTGTGTCATCTAGATCTACCTCAGCTTCATCAATATGTATCATATTCGTCATCATATCATCACTTTGTTATCATATCATGGTGGTTTATTATATATACACCTTTTTAAACTGAAAAGAACTCGGCTATTTACATCGTTGAATAGTAATACAGACTGTTTTCGTTTATTTTTGGCATATCAATCATCAAAACGTGGAACAAAAACAACCCAAATCAACTCCAAGAAAACAAAGGAAAACAAGAATGTTGTGGGATCTTCAGCAACCTCACTTGTTGTGGATCAGTTGAGCCTTGCCGTGTGTATTTTCTATATCTATTTTCTTAAACCTTGTACAGTATCTGAACAAGTACTTGCATCAGCAATAACATCTGACAGCTCTCAGTTACATTAACATTAAACATTCTCACATATACATATATACACATACATGTATATACATATATGCTTTTTGTATATATATATATATATATATATATATATATATATATATATATATATACATACACACATATATAATATACATATGTATGTGTATACACATATATGTACTACATATGCATGCATCTACACCCACACATTATATTTATATATACGTGTGTGTGTATACATATATATATATATACACACACACATATATATACACACGTATATATATATATACACACGTATATATATATATATATACACACACGTATATATATATATATACACACACGTATATATATATATATACACACGTATATATATATATATACACACGTATATATATATATACACACGTATATATATATATATACACACGTATATATATATATATATATACACGTATATATATATATATATATATATATATATATATATATATATATACACACACACACACACACATACATACATACATACATATATAAATTGAACTGACTGACATTTACATTTTATTTTTTGGCTATCTTAGTCCTATAGGTCCTTATTTGAGACGCGAGATTTCACACTACGGCCTCAGCCAGCCAATACTGCGGCTAGATAATGTACATGGTTATCAGCTAGACGGGGTAGTCGCACAGCATTCTGGTAAGGGAGTTCTCGCCCCCTTTCTCTCGGACACCAAACATACATGTATGCAACTCATGATTAGAAAAATGGCATCTGCGTAAATAACATTCCTATTGGTATCAGCCCTGTGCAATATATACAAGTTGTCATTTAGACTAACTGATCCTCATTACAGTGTTGTAGCATGAATGTTGCAAGTTATCATGTGGTTATCATCGATACAATGGCAATATTCTATCGATATTATTCTTACAAGGGGTTTCCCCTTTGGATTTCGGTATTGGAAATGTTGATGACAGTCCATAGAAATGCTAATGATTATAATAGGGGGATGTGTCTTGTGGTGTATAGGCTAAGTACTCTAGTTTAAATTCTGCAGTATTGGTACGTGTCCTGTGTGTGTGTAGGAGGGGGTGGGTGGGATGTACACGTACTTGGCATGCCATGGCCTGTGAGGATGGTTTCATGGTCAGTGTCAGTGGCCCTGTCTTTATACTATGAAGCAGGAGGTGAGGAGATAGCCACCTGATCACAGGGTGGATAGGTGTGGGGATGTGCCGAGTCATGGTCACTATGTATTAAAGGGCCATATAATATGCAGACAGTCAGGAATGGATGCATTCTCTGTAATGTGCACAACATGTATGCAATTTGGACCAATGCGAAAAGAAAAGGATGAAACAAATTATTTTCAGATTTATATTCAAATAAAATGATCTACCGGTAGCTGCGCTAATGTGTATACTCCCAAATACAAGAGATGAAGTGGAGGGGAGTAGCTCTGCCTCTTGGTGTTAAAGCATCTGGTGCTCATTAGGATCACAAGCACTCCATATCACTAGGTTCCTCACAGACAGGCCTCCTCCAGTGTCTGCTGGTGAAGTACATGCACATACTCTGCTAGCACTTGTTAACCACGCTTGTTTACCATTGATATCATGAACAGTATGTCACAGAAGGGTTCCGAAGCTAGTGCAATTATAGAGAGGGTTATATAATATGACGGTACAAAAAGTCTCCTTACCATACACTCTCATATGTTAATGATAAAACTGTAGTAATCGTTACTTCGTGGGATAGATGAACTATTATTATCGTGGATGAGCGTACTGAATCGGATGGTAGCCAGATTTGCATATAGATATAGAGCAATCTACAGACCAATGGCAATGGGGTGTTCAGTCGTATGTCAGCGGGTAATTTTACCTGGAGACGCCAAGCATGTCCCTCAAGTCAGCCCTACACGACCCCGAAAAGCCGACCAGCCATCCCAGGGGAGACATGGCAGGCTTATTAAGTGTACCAGCCTCGAAGTAGGCTTGGTGCATTTATTAAGTATACCAACCTGCCATGGGCAGCTCCAGTAGACTTATAAAGTATACCAGAGCTATATATGTGTATGTATGTATATATATATATATATATATATATATATATATATATATATATATATATATATATATATATATATATATATATATATATATATATATATATATATATATATATATATATATATGCGCTATTAAGGTAAAGATAACTGGTTAGCCTGCCCCGAGTTTACTGTGCTCATCATATTTAGATCTCCTTATCTTATATTATATATCATAATTATAATATTGTTATATAACATAACATTATAAACATCAGGTATTACAACTATTTCCATACGTAGAAGGTTATTCGGAATTAGAACAATTGAGTAATGTTAACCAATAATTAATTACTTTGATTAATCTGACTTACACTAGGATCCTTATTATCTAAACGTCTCCAGCTATATAATGCATCTATATTACTCACTACCTCGCCTCATACTTGCTTTGCAGTGTCACAGATAGATATTTATATATATAATATATGTACATATATCATATATATACTTTATGTATCTCCTGTAATATATACACACAATTTTGTGGTCCAACAGGCTTGTTTGTAGGCTGTGCATAAGGGATTATTAGATTTATGGTGGTTGCTTGGCCAAGCCACTTTCTTTACACACTATTCTCTACAGCCTTGAACAAAACCTGCCCACTGCATCTTCATAATATTATCGCCTGTAGCTAGGTCAGTCATCAAATACTTTGCACAACGTGAAAACTCTTTGAGGTAAAACGTCCTGAAAATAATACACATTAGCCCCGTCCTCATTCCAATGAAGTGTCTTAGTTTAGTGTTCTTTGTTTTTAGACTGAGTAAGTATATACACGAGACATTGACGTTGTAACGGTATCACAGTAAAGGGGGTAACCACAAACTAAGTAGTGACTAGACAAGCTTCATATAAATATGGAAAATATATACCAAAATTTGTGCTCTCTCTTCATATCGCCGTCAGCCATAGTAAAAGTTGCCCGCTTTCACCCATACACAAGTACACACAGATTTAACCAGTGCCAACTAAAATGGAACATGCCAAAAAGAGTACTTCTCCAGCCGCTCTAAAACCTCAGTGGACAATGCTTGTGTTGGGGTCAGGTTAGGGTTACCCTGGTATTGAACATAACTCACATATGTATTATCAGTAATTCAGAGTTAACATACCAACAACCCAGAGATTCATAAGAGATATTTTTCAGTTTTGATTTTGTCTACAAACCGCTTTAGTAGAAAGGAAAAATAACAAAAACACTTTGGTAAAACAAGTGTAATAATAATAATAATAATAATAATAATAATGACTCCGCATCCTCCAAATGTACAAATATAAGAACGGGTTGCTAGCTAAACAACATTAATAACAGTGTGAGGAGTTAAACGAGATTCTAGGCCATACAGAATTCTTTCATGTTTGGAAAGTAGAGTATGTTGGGACAAATAACAACAAACCAGCCTTGGAAGGCCAGTCCTAAATGCGTATGCGTGAGATTCTCTAGCAAAATTAAGATAGTTAAGAGCAATGTGAGCTGTTTGTGATTTTGTCCTTCCCAATGAACAATCATGAGATCCACAACAACAATCTTAGTTTTACATAACAGACAACAAGCTGGTGTGTTTCTTATTTGATAATGCACGAGTGTCTTCAGTATTGTCGCTGTCATCTCCCTTCTCTATGTGTGTGGTTGATTCTGTCCGCGTGGAGGCGTTGCTGTGCTGCGCTGTACACGGTTGTCATGTAGTGTCGGTGCAGGCCAGTCCTCATGTTGTTGAGACGTGGTTCCATCTTATCTTCAGCTGTCGCTGTTGTTGCAGCCCTGTCGTGACAAGACGGGACTGGAATGACTGGCTAAACCACAGTGTAATGAGGAGGGAACAACCGATGATCCATGACCAGTGGGTCATGTGGTCCACCTTGTGTTGCCGGTGGCTGCTTTCACCGACCACGGTCCCACCTTTACTGTGCAACGGCCGGTGCCCAAGTACCAAGCTGACGGGGAGAAGCTCCCTTGCACATCAGCACACAGGTACCACAATAATCACTAGTGATACAGTTCACCGCGCAATGCTTCTAGAGACTCCACTGGACAATCTAAGATTGGTTGGATCTCTAAAAACCATAGCATACTCTTTCTTCTAAAATGAAGAGAAACATAGAGAAACTGCTAATAATAATAATGATAATAATATGCAGAGTAAAATCATGGGAGCCCAGCACGGAATCTGGTCACAAACAATGAGTGTGGCACTAGTTAAATATATAGATATAGATAGGGCTTCCTCTCCTTTCCAAGGTATCAGCATAGACAGGTGAAGTCAAATACACTGGCGAACTTTCAGAAACTAAAACCATGAGTGCGTTTTCACTGATTTAGAGCCAGTGTGTGGCCAACACTAAGCTGTATGCGAATATCCAAAGTTGATGTCTATGTGGCGACAGGACATCTCTGCATTTTTAATCACAGCGAGCATTCATCTCTTTCTGGAACCTTTCCTCCACCAAATCAATCACATTAAGTTGCTTGAGTAGTAAGTTGTAGTAGTAGTAGTAACAGTAATAGTAATAGTAGTATACTAGTAGTTTTGAAGCTTCATGCTCTCATCGAGCTTTGAGAAGGACCGGTGTAGCTGGGCTGTCATTGAGCCAAGGGTACGGACGTTGCCAACAGCAGACCGATCAGAACTTTACTGTTATCATGTTTAAAAACAACGTAATGACAACTCACTGGTGTTCATCTACTACTGAGAAGCCCTTGCCTTGTCCTCGTAAGACACATTTTCCATGGGAATGAGCAACCTGCCTGGTCATTTAACTACATAAAATCCTTCCTATTCTGCGGGTATGGACCAGGACATATTGATTTCGAGCAATTTATCATTAGTCAGTTTAGCACTAGAGGACTTTGGCGAGCGTCTGGAATCCTCAAAGGATGTGAAGAGATTTGGACGAGCAATATCCGAATACTCTTTATGAGTTAGGGAATGTGAGCATACGCAGCACCCCTCTGTAGACAGTATATAGCGTGACGCCACTGTTTATGGCCACTCTCCCCCAGATAGGGAACGGCGACAAATATACATCCCATGCTGGACTTTGATATTTGCGCTGATGATGTTGATATTGTTGATATGGCAGACATGCTGACAGCGTCAGAGGCCTGGGGTGGACTGACCGCCGATACAGCAGGACGCTGAAGGCCGCCCCGTGAGTAGCTCTCACCTGCTCGGAGCGCCTCAACCGGCGGCAGACACAACGCCACGATACCATTAACTTCAATAGCAACGACTGTGCGGCCTCAGGTGGTATTGAGCAGAGAATCCTGCCACTGCTGCCATTTGATGGTCATCAGCTTCGCTTGGTCGTTCCAACTTAACCGTTCTGAAAATAACAACATGAAGATCCGTTAGTTTCTGGTAGACATACTGCTTATCTTTCAAGACAGCTAACGGATTTAAGCAATCAATGCAATAAAGGGAGCATGGCTCCATGGAGTCCTACTGAACTGTTAGATTACTGGATAATTCATGACCGTGAAACCCTGCATACTCTGTTGACTGATTTGGCTTGCCCGGAAGCCATGATGTACACCAGGACTACTTTCTCACACATCAAACAATGTCTATACAAATCACCGAACAAGTGGCTTGTTTTCTTGTAGCACATAAAATTGCTAAAAAGTATACCTATACCTATGTGTGTAACAATCTTTGTACTTTTATCCAGAAAATAACGTTCGTTTCCTTAACACACCTGACTATAAATTGAAATAGCTAAATGAATAGCCTTCCCAGAAATTTTCACATGGAATAATATAGACATTCATATTCCTCTTTGCTTTCATTGTGGAGTATTTCTTTTGGACCTCCATGATACTTTAACCCGGCCGTTTCGGTGTCTGTTTCCAGTGTTAAAATGCGATCAAGCATCTGTGGGATGATATACCGTGTCTGTGAGCGGAGAGATAGAAAATATTTCTATCCCTCTTCTGTGTGGGAGGCGAGTCGACCTGGGGACGGTTACCCTGGTACATGTACCAGTCATCTGGTGTGACCATTCTGGGGGCATGTAATTGTCTTCGGGCCGGGCATCAATAGGACCGTTTAAGGATAATTCGGACAAACTGGTGGTGCGACCCTGTGGAGATGTTCAGAACCTTTAGAAACTCACTAACGCCACCTGGTGGACGTTCTCTGAATCTTTAGAAATTTGCATACTCCCCCTGGTGTGTGTTCGTTCAGGCCTAATTTTTGAAAATATTTGAGTAAGTTTCCCCACGAGAGCCTTGAACCCTCCACCCTCGGATTTACAGGCAGACACTCTACTGACTGAGCTAACCAGCAAGTCTCAGCATGGTCTACTGGTGAGATAGTCAATGGTTCATGACTATAATTTAGAATGTTCCATTTGGATGATATGTTGGCTATTCATTTCCCAAATTATCATAGAAATTATTGTGATAACCCACTCTGATATTTTGATATGTTACAGTATGGATATGTCCCTAACCTATGACTGAGTCTGATGAGGAGTCCATACACCATTATTAATAAATGTCATGTCTTTAGGGAGTGTTCATTTATTAATTACAGGGGGTGGTGGTGAGATTTCACTTGGAGGGGCAAATTTTTTTTACGTCCCCCCGAAAATTTTTCGCCCCCCCCTTGAACCATAGTAACGCCGCTGGCTTTTTTGCTAAAAAGGGGTCAGAATTTTTTACGCCCCCCCCCTCAGGAGGGGTCGGAAATTTTTACCACCCCCCTGTGACTAATAAATGAATACTCCCTTAGGACAGAACTCTGTTATTTTCAATGTAGAGATACCCATTCTTTGGAAGGCTGCAGTATCAATATGGCGTACGGGTAGTCAATCACTTACATATTTGGGTTGAGCATTGATTATATGTTGTGAATGACCTATAAGAAGTCTCAAGGGGTTTACATGCTATTTAGAGATAGGTCAAATGATCCTTAATATACCTCCTTTGGGGCGATGGAACTATTCTTAGTGTTTTTCAAATCAAACATAGTTATCATAGCTGTTGAATGATTCTAAGTGTGTAATAGGATTATAATGCCTAAGTATTACCCGCATACTAGAATACCAGCACTTTTCGTCCAAATCTCGCAGATCACCTCGACTGGTTGGCATCCCCCCCCCCCCCAGCATGGAGTATGCACTTGAATTAGAGATCTCGTCCACTCCACCGCCAATGGACATGCAGTTATGAGAGAAGCCCATTTGGGCCCCTCCTCCTCCTCCCTAGCCGTCATTGAGGCTCCTACCGTAGGCAGGGTGAGACAGCAGTTCGATAACGCCAACAGCGTCCAGGGGGCCCTCCACCATTCACATTATTGATCAGACGCTGCCTGTTACGTCACTGCCGGCTCTCTGACGTCACAGTGAGTCGGCCTTTTTAGGTAACTAACCCTGCCACCCGGGCGGCCCCGCCTTTCTGCACAGGGCCCTAGCTCACACTGCTGCCAAACCCTCCTTCATCTGCGGGCTGTATAGCAGGATAAGATGTCTGCAGTGTCACATCAATGTACCCCACCCCACACTGCCGCCCTCCACAGATACGACGTGTAATATCATAATAGCATGCAAACCGGGGATGGCTATTACAGTGAAACTTCGTTATAAGGAACTCTGATATAAGGAGACCTTGCTTATAAGGAGCAGATTTGTGTGGTCCCGATTTTTGCCTATACATTTATATAGTAAGAAAACTCTCTTACAAGGAGGTGTTTTTACCTTAACCTCTGATATAAGTAGGTAATTTTGGCTCATTTCCTTATTTCGTACATGCAAACCTTACCCAGGGAAGTTATTTTTCAGGATTACAGTCACATACTGCTTAAAATTGCCCACTGCCCCATCCCATAGAGGTAGGGAGAATACATTTGTAGCTTCCCTAGGGAGGAAGGGATATCAAAAGCTCCATGAAGGGGATCTAGAAGGGGTTTTGATTTGAAATAATACACACATCCATCTGAATTGTATTCAAATCAAATCTATAAGGGTATAAGAGACACATGTAGGGAGTGTTCTGTTGCTGGACCTTTATAAGGCTGACCTTGCTTATAAAGAGACCTTGCTTATTAGGAGCAAATTGCACTGGTCCCAAGGTCCTCCTTATAACGAAGTTTTACTGTAATAGCAACAAGCCGCTCGGTGCCTGCGTGCCTGTGCAGAGGGTGTGTGTGTACGTAAGTATGTATGTATGTATGTATGTATGTATGTATGTATGTATGTATGTATCGGGGTGCCAAAGGCAGCTGATGGCTTTCATGGGCTGGCTGAGTCCATACATAGCAGTAGACGAAGTTGGTGGTAGCAACCCAGAGACCTTCAAACAATAAGCTTGCACGTGTGATTTTACATCACAAACGACTCAGGAGCGAGTTTGAGTGTAGACCCAATATGTAGACCCTATGTGGTTGCCTCATTGAGCCCATGCCCAACAGTCTCCCTGCAGTGCTAGCTGACACAACCTCCCCCAGACCCTAGCAGGTATAACAGGATAAAACACACTTACCGGTACTAACATCTTTTAGCTTGTGCTACCCCGGGTGCTACCACTACTTAGCCGTTCGCGTCTTAGAATATCAATATGTATATTCAATGTATAGGATAAATATAAAAATGTCTATAGTAAACAGAACATTCCCCATACCAAGGAAGCCAAATCGGAAAGGGATATATTTATATTGGGCCAAAAAAAAAAGAAGGTGTGTTTCAGGTAACATGGTCTGAAAATCTAGGGTAGGTAGGTCGGACTTTTTTTTTTTTTTTTTTTTTTACTTTGGCCTGAAAAGTACCTAGAAATTGACTCGCAAACTTTAATGCCGACTCGCCGAAGACCGCCTCGACTCGTGAATTATCAGAACAAGGGGACAAATTCAAGGATTTTACGGCAAAGCCGTAGTGGCTTTGGGTTTTTATAAGATTGTTATGAACTACAGGTGAGAAAACGAAGGGGCATAGATTTATGCTTTTTGGTGTGTCTCGGGTTCTAATGCAATTCATATGTGATGATTTGCAGCAATACTGCATGGTCAGTTAACTTACATGCACTTAGCTTAATCTTTTTGATTTTTATTGGTTTTACTGCTGCTGGTATCGTTTTTGGAGGCCATCTTGGCAGCCATCTTGGAAATTTCCCGGATTGAAAATCTAAGCCTGAAAATGGATTCTACATCCTAGAAAACCCTATTATCCATGTATCACACAAGGAAATCAGACAATCTTGAGTTTTTGGCGGCCATCTTGGCAACCATCTTGGAAATTTCCCGGATTGAAAATCTGAGCATGAAAATGGATTCTGCATCCCAGAAAACCCTACTATCCATGTATCACACAAGGAAATCAGACAATTTTGAGTTTTTGGTGGCCATCTTGGCAGCCATCTTGGAAATTTCCCGGACTGAAAATCTAAGCCTGAAAATGGATTCTACATCCTAGAAAACCCTATTATCCATTTATCACACAAGGAAATCAGACAATCTTGAGTTTTCGACAGCCATCTTGGCAGCCAGAGGGAGGGGCAGAGGGAGGAGGAGGGGGCAGAGGGAGAAGGGAGGGCAGAGGGAGGAGGAGGGGGCAGAGGGGGAGTAGGTAACAGGAAGGAGGAAAATGGGGTAGAGGGGGGAGGAGGGGAAAGATGGGGTAGTAGGAGAGGGCAGAGGAAGGAGGAGAGGGCAGAGGGAGGAGAGGGCAGAGGGAGCAGGAGGAGGAGAGGGCAGAGGGAGGAGGAGGAGGGGGCACAGGGAGGAGAAGGAGGGGGCATAAGGAGGACTTGTGTTGGCAACATATTATTTTAGGGTTGTTGCATGTGGTTTCTTGCATGTGTGTGTGGGGTGGGGAGGGGTAATCATGTTGGACTTCACAGTTTGTCTTTGGGCGGGCTTGAGCAATTTCAAGAGCCACCCTGGACCACTCAACTTCTAGTACAGGTCCTGTATGTGCATAGTATGGGAATTGGCATTGACATTGACAGCTTGGCTTGACATAGGAGTCAATAGTTATTAGGCTGGTACCTATCCTTGCCATTGACAGCCACATTAGAGAACTCAAAATATGGCTGTTCACAAGATGTCTAGGCCTTACCACAAGGTACACTGGTACTACATGCAGTAACTGAAAACCAGATCTAGGTTAAATAAGTCTTGCACACACCTGCAAGGACACATGGGGATATCAGTCCTAGGCAATGTTTAAGGGCCAGCTAGGGCTTAATTTAACAATGAACAAGGGGACCTATGCTAGTCTTTTCTTGCTACTTTTTCCAACTCTCTGTGTGTGGTGTCAATGGCTTTGGGGACAAGGTCCCAAAGCCAATAACTCTTAAATTGCCCTAAAATGACCTAAAGTATAAATATTTTTTCAAAATTGGATAAAAATTTCTAGGGTCGGCCCTGTTTTCCTAGGTAGGGTCGGGTAACCTGAAACACACCTTCTTTTTTTTTGGCCTTGTTGACGACATGACAAACGTTTTCATTTTATGAATTGTTTAGAGATTATGTTTGGGCTCCATCTAACCTAGCTTACACCGGGAAACATGAGTGACACACAATACCTTAGACATTAGCTAAGGCGCAGTTGTAATGAACCTGGGGATACCTCTGAGGATGTGGGGGTCACGCCGATGTCATTGGGGGCTAGCAGAATGTCAGAGGCCCAGATGACACACGGCCGGCAGCTATAGGGATAGAGGACACTGCCCTGTGGCACTGCCCCCTCCCACTGTACCCCCCCCCTACCTCCACCCCCCCCCCCCCTAGAGCAGCAGTAGCAGCAGTAGCAGCAGTAGCAGCAGTAGCAGCAGTAGCAGCAGTAGCAGCAGCAGCAGCCATTCCTGCACATCAATACGACTACTGGCCGGCAGACAGCAGCAGTTCCCCTTCCACCCAAAACGTCATTGGCAAGGACGATGTACGTATGTATGTGTTGCTGGTGGGGCGTCGTGTAGGTAGAGGAGTCACCATCCCAACAGCTAGACATGCATTGTCCTACAGCCACATCGAAAGTCAACTAATGCACGTGGATTAATAGGGTCTCATTGTATGGTGGTTAGGTGTAGCAGAGGGCTGCAGCTGGTGGTGGATGATCCAGACCGCCAGTGGCCCTTCCCAGGGAGACCCCAGCAGGGACCCACCCCCACCCACACTCCCCTCCCTTGCGATACCAGCCTGGATGGGGACCAGTGCATGTCTTCCAGGTCAGCAGAAGCTGCTATGTGACTACTGCAGGTATCTGGTGGAAGCTGACTCTACCTGCCCACCTCTGTACCAGCAAGCTGTATCATATGCGCACCATTCCCGTTGGCGGACGACGCCAGAGAGAAGCCATCTCAACGTCAACCCAAGCCACCCCACCGCTACTGCATAGAAGGGCCACTAGCCCCAACCCCTGACACCATTTACCCCTCCCCACCCCATGTGACTATGGCATTTCTAGAAGGGGAATTGCCTGCACTAACCCCATTTTACCCTTCTCTCCCCCATTGGCGGCTGCATAGAAGGGGCGCATACTCCACTTCCGAAACATTAATGCTACCACAGACCTACTACTGTAATCCGAATTACAGTAATTCAATATGGCTACATAGTAGTTTGTGAACAAATAGAAGACGGTTGATCTGTCCTGATCTGACGAACTTGGAAGCAATTAAATGTGTTGTCATTGCATAAACATGCTGAGATAGCTCGTCATAGGGTTGGCAAATGCTATGGTTTGTGTGTGGGATGTTTCAGAAGTTTGCACATGTATACAATACCACAGGCCAGCCTTGACCACACATACAACGTACTTTTAGTAAATGAGGATCCAGCATTGATATACAGCTCAGCTGGTCCCACCTGGCCACTACGACTTGTCTAGTTGTAGATGCGGGCTGTGGCTCTGTAGTACAAACATCTGAGTGCTCTGGACCGGTGTGTTGTGTGTTGTAAGTGCCTAGCTGTGTGTGGCCGTCTGTGTTACATTATACCTCTACCCAGCTGGACAACATGCCTTACCGGCCACCATACTGCCTACCTCCGTGTAGCACACGTTCGTCATTGTCTAACATATAGGAGACACCAATATTTTTGACTGGGGACACACCGCATTCACATATCGGAAATGGGACTGCCGTTTTCTTATTTCAATGAACTGTAGGAATTGTATGCATGTATAACTTTAACATTGCATTGACTTGTCGTTTGTGTTATGTACATTTGAAGGGATTGAACGTGTGATTGACATCACAAATGACTCAGGGTGTAGGGAAATCAGTAAACTTAAGAGTTTAATGTCAAAGAGTAAAGAAGTTACTTTTTCAATCCATGTTATTTATGTCTCATAGTTTATTTTATCTTGTTGAAGTGAAATTACTCCATACATAAGTGCATGAAATGTACTTGTTTGTGTATACTGCAATGAATCTATTTTATATAAATTGAAGAAGGCAAATAATTGGATCGCATTTCAAATTCTTTATTGAAGTATTAATTGCTTCAATATTCTTGAATTTTTTATGTTCAACGTGTCTTTATTTATTTTTATTACTGTCAGCATGATTGAAAATCTCCTATAGCTTAGCTAAAATGATATTTTACTTCTTTCTTACCATAAATTAACGAAAAGGGTTAATATTTTCTGCCCCCCTCCCCCTTTTAAAGGATGTGAACATTTTTGGACCATGTCTATGTACTCTTGTATTTGACATATTTTATGTTTTTCTGCACTTTGAAGAGATCTGTTCTGACCAAGATTAATCAAATAGACATACTTTTTTCTGACCAGGTGACCTGACCCCCCCCCCCTTTCTCTTTAACGGGACACATCAGGCTCTATACGGGTCTAGCGCATTAGGCTATGGGGGCCGCCATCTTGGCTCAGAGCCATGCATTCTGGTTAGGCCCCCGACTCCAGAGCAGTGCATCCTGGGAGAATTTCTTATCACCTCCTTTGTTCAAGGTGTGAGGAGAGGGGATTAGCCTGATAAGGAGATTGAGTTTAGCCCCCGACTACCTCAGGTACCAGGATGTGCTATAGCTTACCGGCGTGAGTGGCGTCACTAGCGGCTGGTAGAGATGAGTGTCTCCAGCAGAAGGACATCTCCCGGGTCACCATGTGGATCCCGCCCTGCGGTCAGCTAACATGTCACGTGACGTAGGGCCCGCTAGGGGGCGTCAGGGTGGTGACGTCTGGTGGAGAGACGGCGGCCCCGCTGGAGTACCCATCTGTGGGAATAGACAAAGGTCTGGTTAATTTTCACCGTGGGTAGATTGGAACATCTAGAGAAAAGCACTGAATATATCTGACGGTGTGAGGACTGCATGTATTGGATTGTGCTGGGACTCTACTACCCGATTTTTTCGTCAGATCGGACCCATTCTCACAAATCGGACACAAACAGATGTAAATATAAAGAACCCTATGCTGCAGGGTTTGTTTATATTTACAATCTGTTTGGGTCCGATTTGTGAAAATAGGTCCGATCAGATGAGAAATTCGGGTAGTGGAGTTCCAGCTTAACTGTTAGATGGTCCTCTTTCCATTATGTTGATTCACTTAATAGATACAAAGATTTTCAGTATGACTGGTTCTAGCAAAATTGTATCGCTTCAATTGATACCACCTTTTATTGTTGGTAATATTACAAGACATGTCATGAATGAAATTGCAACAGAGGAAGTATTAGAAAGTACAGTGGAATTTATGAGCCGTATCTTTATTGCGAAATTATAGCAAATGAAAGTCCTTTTCCTATAAGACGACTGAGCAATGATATATTAGCTAGGTTTAGATATGTCTACTTGTAACGTGTACGGCAACGTCTAGCCCATCCCTTAGGCCAAAAAAAATAAAAGGTGTGTTTCAGGTTACATAGTTTGAAAGTCTAGGTAGGGAAGGTGGGATTTTTTTATTTTTTTTAAACTTTGGATTGAAAAGTACCAAAAAATTGACTCCCTAATTTCAGCGTCGACACGCCGACAACGGTGTTGACTTGTAGACTATCAAATTGACCCTGAAATAGGCCCAAAATTACTTTAAACGTGAATATTTTTTCAAATTTGGATAAAAGTTTCTCGCTGACTACGGGGTTGACTCATAGACTATCAAATTGACCCTGAAATTGCCCTAAAAACATAAATATTTTTTCAAAATTGGATAAAAATTTCTCGGGTCAGCCCTGTTTTGCTAGGTAGGGTCAGGTAACCTGAAACATACCTTTTTTTAAATTTGGCCTTAGCATTGCTGTAGACGTACACGTTGCCGTACACGTCGTGATCTAAACCTCGCTAATATCGAGAATACACAAATGGCATGACCATAAATGTATGGTAGTATATTACTGATCTACTGCACATGAAGACTACACTGTATATTACATGTCCATACAATTACAACCCAAAGACTAGTCTACACTCACTCCCCTCCCAGGGCTCCTACCCAAGCCTCCAAGGGAGACTCATAAATAGTCTACCAGTTATTTTTCTCTCCGTTCTAAAAGCGATCCCACATTTTTAGGATTCAAGTCAGCTGGAAATGCGAGTTCTGGAAAGGTGTGGGTATGCATACCAGCCTGCCCCATACTGCGTGCACCTGCCAGATCCGCAGTCAGCCCACATGGCTCGGGGGCTTGTTATACTACTTCTTATATTTCCCACTTCTCACATTTCCTCTATTTCCTGTTTTATTATAATGGAGAGCGTCTTGAAGTTAGCTGCAATACTGGTTGCTGTGAGTACTAGAGGGTCAGTGATGGGGAGCGCCATGTGACAGGGTAGGGTGGGTATATAGAATGGGTGTGGCACACGTTAACTTGGCCACCACACTGACAGTGCAGTACCTTGTGCACGTATGGGGTTGTGTATACATGTTGAGGTATCTGTGAGGCCTGTCGGTGAGGCCGGGGAGGTGTAAGTACCCGTGGGATATGTCAGAGAGGCTGAAGGTGGCTGGGATGGAGGCTAGCTACATACACATGCCGGGCATCAGCCATGCTAACGATGTGTTGGGGGCATACACAGTGAGAGAGTCGTGGCCAAGTTTTTCCTTCTTCTTTTTTACCTCTACCAAGCCTATCAGTATACACCCCTCCTCCCCCGCGTACCTGACTAGGTCTGGGTACCATCTACACCACCCGAATTACCCTGCATACTGCGTCTAAAACAGACCCTGGAGGAGCTACTATAGACGGGGGCAGCACGTGGCCGGGCTAGGGTGGCCTATATGCAGCTCACATAGGGTTCTACCTACCGCAACACCTACATACACAGTACCGTGTACATGTGGCAATATTATAGAGACATAGTCCAGTATTATAGAGAAACACACCATGTGTATACCCTCAAGCACGTACATCACATGGGTCAAACACTATAACGCTGCTTCGGGTGCCAACGACTCGTAATTTCGTGTTCGGTCCCACAGTATGCTGCAAAATAACCTTCCCATGGGCCCGGGGGGCCCACGTGTATTTGAAAAAAAAAATATATATATTCTCTCACAAAATTGGCCCTTTTTAGGGAAATGTCACTTTTTGTGATTTTGAACTTTAACTCCCAATACTCAAAATCGAAAAAAAAGTGATTTAAAATGCCATCCCATCAGGCACAAACTATAGTTATTATCAAAGTATGTGGTCCACTTTCCTCAAATTAATGGTTACTCCCAATAGTTAAAATCGAAAACGTGATTTAAAATGCCATCACACCAGGGATGAACTATAGTTATCAAGTATATGGTCCACTGTCCTCCAGTTCTCAATACTGAAAATCAAGAAAGTATTTAAAATGCCATCACACCAGGGATAAACTATAGTTATCAGAAAAGTATATAGTCCGCTTCCTCAAATAAGTAACTCCCAACTCAATATCGAAAGAAGTGATTTAAAATGCTATCCCATTAGGGACAAACTATAGTTATTATCAAAGACCCCTGTTGATCAGCAGACCAACTGCTCTAATCAAATCACTTGATTTTAAACTGTCATAATTGTCTTCAAATATCCCCCAACTCGTAAACATGTATGACCAATATTACTATAGGGTTTGATCAATAGATCACATGGAGGAGGGGCTATATCTTACATTGTTGTATAGTAGGTCCCTCTAGTGGCAAAATTATGTCCTCAAAATGATTACCTTTCCTTATTAATCTGATCACCTAAGGGCATGATCACCCTAAGTCCTCTGTAGTGAGTACCTTCATATGAGCCTGGGTTTTCAGTGTATATGGACGTTAAATATACAGTTCTGTCTATGGTTGTTGTGCAATAATCTCACTGACAACTTTAAAATAGAGAAGCTGTTGTTTCCCAGATCTATCCTATTATTGAGCTCGGCGGAACTGTTACACCAACTTATGTAATTGGTGCAGCTTTCAATGTTGTAATTCCACATATCGGTATATTGGCAATACTGCCCGAGTAAGCGACAGGCAGTGTGGTTCCCACAACCATTGTTTGTCAGGTAGTTATCTCCTTAGCCATCTCATTGTACCACACACGGGTTATCGGCCCACATGCTGGTCACAGGTGTTGTACAATACGTTCTGTGTTTGACGGTCAACTATCATCAAATGTTAACAAACCTAGGGCTACATCTCGCAATCAATAACATTTGTATCAAACAGGTCAAAGGTATGGTGAAATCCATTACCTACATGGCATACCCTTTGTCAGATCAGAAGGTAATCCATAGTTTACAGGTAAACCCACATCTTGTCTCGTGTACGTGTACATACATGTTGTCTATCTCTGGAGCTCATATTGCACACAAGGAGGTGTGTGTTTGTGGAGGGGGGGGGGTTGCAGGTCCAGGTGGGCATCTGTGCTTTCATCGACACGTTACAGTGGCGTAGGAAAAGGGGGGGGTGCCAGGGGGGCCTGCCCCCCCCCCCCATCAAACCTTCCCTTTCCTGCATAGGAAAAAGTGGGGACAGAGGGGGCTGGTACCCCAAATCAGAACTAGAGGGGGCTAAAATACTTCTTTTCCATACAATCTAACAAGATTGAGTGTGTAAGTGGCCTCACAGATGACTCAGGGTTAGATGGATATGTAACTTATGTACTTAGATATAGTACTCCCTTATAATCTTTCATTGGTCAATTCTGGCATCAGAAATGAATTCCTTGTTAAAAAGTACCCTCAAGTCATGTGTCATACATGTATGTTATTCCCATTCAGGCCAGCAGGTGGGTGGGTGTGAGCAGGTGGGTGTGGGACAGCAGGTGGGTGTGGGACAGCAGGTGGGTGTGGGTGAACAGGTGGGTCTGGACGACAGTTGCAGGCTGCGGGCATGTACCGCCTTCTGTCCCTACCAAAAAGTGAGTCAATCGGACGATAAGCGGCGAAGATATGGGTGGTACAATTTTGCTCTGCACATGTTGACGGTTGAGATCTCGCGCAGTACGAAAACTACGTATGCTTTATGGACCCTATTGGATGATCACAGATGGTCCAAGATGGCTCTAGCGAGTGTGGGTTGTACTAGAGACTTTAAAAAAACTAAAATCTTGTTCACCAAATCTGTTCACCAAAACCCAAAATTATGACTTTTATATTTTTCATGTGGTGGTGGGGGGGGGGGGGGGGTAGGGGAGGGGGGTTTACCCTTCCCCTTGTATCATTTCCTGACACTCTTTGTGTGAAATGAAAACTGATTTCTCCACCCCCCTCCCCAGACCGTGATAGGCAAATTGACCCACTGTTTGTGAAAGCTTGCACACCCCATGTTTTCTACCATGTATCTGGTGCTGGCGGTATAATATGCCCAGTTTTTGCCCGGTTTGGGGGTAGAAGAGAGAAATAGCAGCAGAATGGTTGAAAATTCCATTTCTATCGTCCACCCAAAAAGTTAATACCTTGGAGTCTATGGGTGCCCAGCAGGGGTGGTAGCTTTTTTTTAGTACATTTACATAGTAGCGAAAGAGAGAAAAAAATTGTTAAAGATCGCAGTTGAATATCTCAAAGAAAAAATGAGATTTAAAAAAAATTCTCGAAGGAAAATTGTGTCCCCCGATCTTGCCTATCTCTTCATTATTTCTCCGTTTGTCTATCTCAAATAATAACTGAAAGACAATGATTCTCCCATGTCTCAAAATTGTCTTAAAATGCAAAATTTGTAGACGTATATTACTCAGGGATGATTTACCCTGAGTCAATAAGTGTGTATATGATACATCATGCATAAAACTCGATACTTTAAGTTGGTTGGAGTGCCCCCCCCCCCCTGCCCCCCCCCCCCCCCCCCAATGAAGATTTGCTTCCTACGCCTCTGCCGTTATTCTGAACATGTGCTGGTACACTAGTATGGTGACCGACCGATCACAAAGACCTAGGAGGAGGGGGGTCATACTAGACAATACACTAGCCAGTGTCACCTTAGTATTGACATACAATTTTCCTTTAATTTCTTGCATCAAGAACACATAACAATGATGAACGACCTACACTATTGGCCTGATTAAATACTAGCAATTAAAAGTAGAAAGGTATCCCTGACAACACCATACAATTCATTTCCATATACCGACACCATGGGAGAAAGGTCTATATTCAGATTTCACGTTGCACAGGTATTCTTCTTAATCTTAAAACGCGCTAGATGGCAATCTGCCCAACATATGTAGATACACATGGCTTGTACGAATGTACTTTACTATGGAGAGCCAACTGATTTTGACTCCCCTCCCCCCTCCACTACTAATCTAGACCATGAACCCTGCCATACGTCAATGGTTTCCCTTTATATCTTGCAACCTATCAATGTATTTACCCAGTCTTAATCAAACTGCACATCTACAAGTCCATACAAAATACTCACTTCAATCAGATTTGAAGAATTCGATACTGACTATAGATGACTTAATGAAATGGGCATGGAATATGAGGCTGTGCCAGTGTAAGCTGTGGTCGATAACTAAGTGGTCTGGTGTAGCAGCTGGCTGTTGGCCTCTCATCTAGTGCTGCAAGACATCAAACACATTACACAGCTACATCCAAATCACACACTACAACGGTGTGCATGGATTGGTGTATGCACTAAAACCCCATGGGGTTCAAAGCTGATCAGTAGTGATGACTTTAGATAATCACTGTGCCAGTGTCGATATAGTCATATGTGATCACCCGCAGTCACTTTCTCACCTAGACATTGTTCTGTACATTGTTATATTTTTCTATATAACGAGGTATATTTCAAAATTGATTTCATAATTAATTCCCCCTCCTCCCACTATCAAGCTGCATCTATTAGCACATTATATCCCTCATCATAGATAACAAGGTACATGTGTGTATAACTAATAAAAGCCAATCCTCACACTTGTAATTACGGTTTTAGAGACAAATGAGGTGTCTTTGTTTACACATGCCTGGATGCTTTTGATAATGCTGGCGTGATTTCGACAAATCTAATGCTCCAAATACTCTTCATATACACCATTTTATAAAACACCTAGACTCAAGGTTAGTAGAGGTATTAATCAATGGATCACCTGGTCTAGTGATCTATATGACATATTGTGATGTGTGATGACAATAAACACAGTCGGCCATCAACAGCAGTCTTTGCGAAAACTTTTTTCACCATGCAAGACATTCGGTCCTACAGATTGCCAATTTTGCAGGACCGGATAGATTTCTGCAGGACCGCATACCAAAATCAAAGTCTTGCATGCAATTTAGGTTAATTCATTATCTTATCACAGTTAATGCTAAAAGAAAATTACTTTACACTGCTTAGAATATTAAGGTGTACTTTTTGGCTTCTAACTTCAGTTCTACTTGGACTATTTGAAAAAATCTTTCAGTTCTGAAAAGCCCAGAATCTGCAGGACATCTGGTCCAGCTACACTAGTCATTCTGCTGGACCAGAGCCATTCTAGGCGGACATTGTCACTGTGTGGCAGGATTTGGCAAAGACTGTAACAGCACATGAGCACCCTAAGTAAACAGCAGCGATCAGTGTGGAGGATGACCTGAGTAAGTATCACACACCTGTGACCATAAATACATGGGATCTCTGTTGCAGCATCATTAAAAGAGTACAATGTTATATATTAAGTAAGAGAGGCACTGTAGTGTTGGTACATGGGGCGAGGTGTTATCATTGGATGCCTGTATGTGGAGGCTATTGGTTTATCATGAATATAATGTAATGCACCGATATGTAATTTACGTTATATTCAAGTTTCAACAATTTTGGGTAATCTATCGGCAAGTTATACATGTAACCAAAGACGTTTTTTCCAAATCTTCCCAGTCACATACCTTTCACATACCATTCTGCTGGTTTTCACCACCCAACTCTGCCTTATAGATCATTTCTATTCACAACGTGTTCCCGTATTCGGGTTGAGTAGGTTCATAGGCCATAACAAGAGGCATTATCAGGGGCGTTTAGGACGGGGAGAAGCAGAAAGAGTGGAATAAGAGGGTTCGACAGCAGTATATGGTTTCTGAGGCCCACTTGACAGTGGCACCCCGAACTGCAGGCACCAGATGCGGCACAGCTGCTGCTGCGCCAGCCGCCAGCACCAGCCGCCAGCACCAGCCGCCAGCACCAGCAGCGCTGTCCTCCTCACCATCTTCATAATGTATGCTGGCCATGTGTGAGCTCCCCTCCTGCTGCTGCTGTTACTACTACCAACACCACCACTACCAGCACGGCCACTGTACTACAGCAGTCAGTAGGAGCTGCTGGTAAATAGTGACTACTGCTGGTAGTGTCTCCATAGCCTTAGCCAGTACTGCCGCCGCCGCTGCTGCTGCTGGTACAGGGTAACACAGGCCCGGCAGGCAGGCAGGATAGAGGGGGCTGGGTCGTGGTATAGTGGTGCTGGTGGTACACTGTCTGTACGGTGACCCTCTTACTGCCACCGACCACCACATACACCTTGCCTACCATACACATACCCCCTACCTCCACCCTACACCTTCACCAAAACACGGTCCTCCCAATAACCAGCCCGACTCCATTAGCTGCAGTAGTATTGCACCCTGCCTCCACCCCAGTCGCCACTATTAACCACGGCTGAGCATTCAGCGGAGGCATGATGCCAGGGCTGCCGGGCAGGGCTGCAGCCTGAGCGTCAGCTACAGAAGGGTCAGCTGCAGCAAGGTCAGCTGCAGCATGACGCTATTGCTGCAGCAAGACGCTATTGCTGCAGCAAGAACAGTACCTGTTGAACAAGCAGTTTAATGCTGATTAATTGTCAGGTGGCTGCACTGATGGTGCTGTCTCCATTACACTAAATTACAGTCTTACAGCCGAGCTAGGCTGCAGTTATAGTGGTTACTGTTCTCCAATACAGAACAAACTTGTGTATAATTCAGACATTGTGAGAACTCAAAATGGTTGGCACCTAAAATCAGCTAGGCTAAGTGCTACCCTTCTCATTATTGACTGTTTCTAATATTAATTTGTTACGGTATTTCATCAATATTGTGCCTCTACATGGGTAAAAATCGACACGGCCGACACAGCAACACGGCCGTTTTAGGCCCTTTTAAAAATCGACGGACACAGGAGAGTTGGGGCTTAAAATCGACCCACAGGGATTTTTCTCAAAGTTCTTATATATCTAAAAATCGACACGATGACACTGTCCATCTGCTAAAAATCGACACGGCGACACGGTCATATATTTGGGTACCCATGTAGAGGCACAATATTGTGCCATATACATTTATATTGATCTCGTGATAACTGTAACAGCGTATACATAACTGTATTGCACTGCAAAGGATGAACAAAGGAATGTCGTGTATATTTTCTGTGGTCAATAAACGATTACAACAACTCCAAATATACACACTGCTCGCAATGTACACACGAATACTTAATGGTAATTCCCTGCGTCAACTCTTTTACAGGCAGTAATGATAGCATTGAGTATACATGCGTTTCTATCACTTTCTAAACAGTTATTTTCAGTATTTGGCGGCACTGAGCTACAAAAACCTAACACTAACAGTGCCAAATCGTCGCTAAGATGTGGCAGTGACTGTTAGGTAGTACAAGTAGACGTGGTGTCAATATCAGCTGTCACAATCTACAGATATGCCATTCAGCCGTCGATAAGAGTAGGACACCTTGGTATTTTAGTCTCTGTAGGAAATCGACAGAAATCAAAGAGAGCGAGTGCCTGAAATCACAGGAGACTCAGAGTTCATGGGTAAGGAGGTGTTCTTATATATCTAGTAGGGTGAGAGAGAGGACAGGGTAGGGGAAGACATAGGGCTGTGGCAGAAGTTGCATTAAGAACTGCAGCAAAAGCCACCTCAACATATTCCCACCCCCTCCCCCCGTCGCTGTTCGTGGGCATCATGGCAGCACACTGACCTGGTAACGCATCTCCATGCAGGTTCATGTAGTTTAAGCTCACTTCCTGCCGAGCAAAGTCTTTAAGGGGGTACGATACTCTTTACTTCCCACCAATAGATTTACCCAGGGTTTCAGCAGGTAATTCTTACATGTATTTACTGTATAAAAGTGTAAAGAAAATAGGACCTTGCAGTTGAAAAAATCTAACGTGTGATCCTAATCACAAAAGACACAGGTATTTGTTTTTCATTGGATAAACATACTTATGTGTGAGTGTAATATGTGTGAGTGTAATATGTGTGAGTGTAATATGTGTGTAGTGTAATATGTGTGAGTGTAATATGTGTGAGTGTAATATGTGTAAGTGTCATGTGTGTAGTGTAATATGTGTGTAGTGTAATATGTGTGAGTGTAATATGTGTGTAGTGTAATATGTGAGTGTAATATGTGTGAGTGCAATGTGTGTAGTGTAATATATGTGAGTGTAATATGTGTGAGTGCAATATGTGTGAGTGTAATATGTGTGATAGTGAATTTGTACAACTCATGTCCCAATCCCAACCCTATCCTGAATCTGGGTCCTGCTGGTGAGTGCTTATCATGTACTTAGATACAGTACTCTCTTATAATCATTCATTGGTCAATTCTGGCATCAGAAATGAATTCCTTGTTAAAAGGTACCCTCAAGTCATGTGTCATACATGTATGTTATTCCATTTTAGGCCAGCAGGTGGGTGTGGGTGAGCAGGTGGGTGTGGGAGAGCAGGTGGCTGTGGGTGTGCAGGTGGATGTGGGCGACAGTTGCAGGCTGCGGGCATGTACCGCCTTCTGTCGCTATCAAAAAGCGAGTCGATCGGAAGATAAACGGCGAAGATATGGGTGGTACGATTTCGTCTGCACACGTTGAGATCTCGCGCAGTACGAGAAGTACCAGTGGTGCCACTCTTTGTTTGACAAAGAATGCAGTAATTTATGTACTGCGCGTCCTCTTTTTGTCCACTGATTGTTTCCCGCCCTCTTTTATCGAACTTTTGGTCTTAAAAAAAGTGTCTTACCCCACGAGAAATCTATGTTTATATTGAATTAACTACTACTGCAAAAAAGGACATAAAGTCTATTCTAGTACATTCATGTTTGTCTACAGTGCTGAAAAGTAGGCTCATTTTTTGATAGGTATTTTTTGTTCAATTTTTTAGGGGACAACCAGTCGATAGAAATGGATGATTTTTATATCATAGAAAAGGAAAAATGTTGAACTTTAGGCTATAGGGCAAAAATTTTACCTCAGCCAAATTTTTCACCCCAAAAATAATCAATGAAATTTTTTTTCTTTTCTCAGCAGGGTGTCTCACCAAGGCGTCGTATAAGACACTGGTAGCAAAGCTACCTGTGTCAATAACTATAGAAGGGCATTGGCTCACTAGTCACATGTGTGAAATTATTGAAATGAATATAACTTTAAGAGTCATGATCTAAACAGCTAGTTCTAACCTTGATTTCTATTCAAATCACATACTATATATCAGTACTTTCAATGAAAAATATAGATGGGATGATATTTATGGGAAATTGTAACTATTTTTAACCTCGAAGTCCAAGGATGACTGGGAAAAAACACATTTCCTTTAGATGTCATCCAAAATAAAAAAAGATTCTACCAATATATCCTGTCTATATTAGAAATCTGGAACAACTTTACACTTGGGCATTACATGAAAAAATAAAAATGGCATGTAGCAGCACTCGTTTTTCCACAAAAAATTGTTATCTGAAGTAGAGATTATTCTGAGAAAGGGGTAAGTTTAAGGGGTTGATTTAAATGATGAATCATTTCTCGAAAGGAACTACCTTACTTTATCTGAGGTTTATGATGACTACAATCCACTGATTCAATCATATATACCATAACATGCTCCTAATCTACAAGATATCATTCTAGGTATTTCTCATTTTGTGCCACTGCAGCACTTCCACTGCCTGCCTGCCTTAAGTAGGTACAGGTGGCCAGTGTGTCTACTCCCCTGTATACCCACAGGCTGCGCGAACTGGATGTCTGTGGACAAGTGTAGCAACCCTCTTTAAGAAATACCCAGCCCTGCGCTGTATACGACCATGTTCTCAACTATCCAAAGGTAGGCATCGTTGCAGACAATATCAGGTAATTCCGTGTCATTTTTTATATGGTATTTTTCAATATAATGTTGTACAATGTTGATGTCCGATTTCTTCTGTTGTGGTATCAATCTATTCATCCAGATGTCATCTATCTTCTCCACATATTGGCTCATGCCCACCTGCTTTGATAGCTTCCCTGGCTGCCTTGAAAAGCAGGACATCTCAACTGAGGGAAAATTTGGTCAGAGGACGACGTTATTTGACTCCCTTTGACCCTGAGTCAATTAATGCAGAAATTCAAGCAAACAAAAGCAGGAATTCCTGTAAAAGTAGGAAAAGTAACATCTATGAACCCATTTCGAATTCCTTGCTGCAATCGCAGTTGTTCTCTATGCTACAACATTCGCTCAGTAGGTGACTCTACATATGTCTCTGCTGAACTCTACGTAAATCTCTGCTGTACTCTAAGCAGATCTCTACTGCACCCTATGTGGCGCTCTGCTGCACTCTAGGTACCTGTAGTTCTATTCCTGTACTGACATAGACAGGTCACTGCAGCAATCAAGGTTGGTGGCTGCTGTGCATACCGGTATGTACAGTATAACAAGTTGATAGCCCGGGGACGTAGAAAGAAAACCGTTATCAGGACAGGGCAAGACCATCCATTCTTGAACAAGGCCATCAATTCTTGAACATAATGCTTTTTCAGACCGATGTATGTATGGCTATATGTATAGACATGGGCCTGTTAGAGTGCGGAGGGATGCTGATTGAGAGGGGCTGTACGAGGCCATGTGTGCAGCACCAGTATCCTCACCTCAGCAGCAGGTATGACTATGATGGGAGCTCTATCTAACGTGATAGCTTCTCATTATCAAACATATGTCATGTAACTCTATAAATAATCCTCAGCTCTTGCCTTTTCGTCCAAATATTGAGGCATCAATATGGTTGATAAACAATACATGACGACTGCTGATCTTTTCATTGAATACTAAGTCCGTGTTTAATCAGGGTAACGTGGCTTAATGTGGAGAGTCCCTATGGGCTTAAGGTAATTAACTTTTCACCAGACGTTCGTCGTTAGGCCTAAATTACATGTACATGTTAAAAATGCGAAAAAAAGTGGGTCCTGGGCTAATCTATGAGGTATCAGACAATGAAGATTGAGGGATCTCTTATAGGAGTATCCACTGTTTGACCACATAATATGCGAGAAATAACATCCCTGAAGTTTTCTCAAAACATAACTCTGTTATGTTTTACATCCAAAAACAGTATTTTGAACATAATATTATGGTCACATTATGGTCCCGGGCATATTTTAAAGGATTTCAATGATTGAAATAAATAAGTATGTACATGGGGCACATCATCTTAATTAGTATAGCCTCTCAAAGGTCTACATCACCCATCCCATATAGAGTAGACAGAGCCACCCCCGGTGTTCTAAGAGAATTTCATATGGATATACGCAGAGACTTGCGTAGTGGATGTGTTTAGCAAAGAGTCTCGTCATCTTAATCCCGGGGTAGTTAGGGTTATACTAAAAGTGTTCCATTTTATAGAATATATGATAGAGTGGTATCATAATCATTGAATCACAGTAGGAGTGAGACTACCATACATTTAAATGAGGGCAGCAGTTGCATATAGTGACTTTGGTCTGACGTACAATGCGGTCTAGTTACAGTAAAACGTCACTGTAACTTGTCAGTATGCCAGACACCACTGATTCCCATTGTGTACATAGTAGTGTATGTGTGTGTGTGGGGGGGGGGGGGGTACAAGAGGTGTTCCTACTCCCTAAAGAGGCGTAGGAATGGATCCTTTACTGGGGACCCAAGGGTCTCAGTTGATGGCTTTATAGAAATATATATATATATATATATATATACGATTATATAGGGGACCCTATATTTGGCATGGAGAAGAGAGGTCTACTTTGGTTATTCAATAGCAGCTAGCTCCTGTTGGTTGCCATGAAAACCATTACCATCGCTATCATGGTCATCGTTATGGTTATCACCTCTGTCTCGTGAAATACAGCATCTTGGAGAACGATACAGTCCTACCACCTCTGTCTATATAATTATATTCATAATAGCTGATGTCCAGGAAACGAGTGGTCCACCCACTTTATCTTTAAAACACAGAAGTCGTTCGTTAATCTAGAACCATCCTATCGTTCCCAGACTGGTTTCGACTTGACCCTGGCCAGCAGCCCCCCCCCCCCCCCTCCTGCCCCAACTCTTAGTCAGACGTTGTAGCAGCGATGATGCTCAGCCAGTCTGCCCCCTGCCAATCAGCCATCCTACCTCTCCTCGCATTCTCTGCAGATGGGAATAGATGATTTAATGCTTGAGGAAATACGATCCTTCTCAAGCATCATACACAGTCACTAGATGTTTAGCAAACAATGCTGTCTTGGAGTTATCAATTACACGGAACCTGGGCGAGGGAGAGGAAGTAGGGATCCAGGTAGGGTGGAGATAGAGCTAAACGGGCCTATGCAATTTCATAAAGCAACGGGCTCTAAAGCTTCAGTTGTGGCGATGTAGCTTGCCTGTGCCACTCTGAAGATCAGCGCCGGGGAGAGCTCTGATAGAGTACCTGTACAGGAGGGGTGTGCCTGCTCAGGGGGGCTGCAGGGGGAGACTGGGGGCTATTGTGGGCATGTTGCGGCCGCCAGTTGGTCTCCAGCACCAGTGCATTAAGCATTTAAAGCACTGATGACTTGTGCTGCCTCTCCATAGCCTCTCCGCCTTGGGAGCCGGCGGCGCACTCGGACCAAGGTTAGTCCATCGGCCTCCTACCCGCTCTACGTAGTGGAGCCACCTTGTGGCAACCAGCATAAAAGGCAGTGAGCTGTCGCGGTAGGCAGAGGACGAGGTTGGGGGTCGCCGTTTTGGGAACTACAGCAATTTGTTGTGGAGTTGTGGCATAAGAAAGCACAGAGGGTCGGCGTTTGAAGCAGCCCGACCTCTCGTCCTGTCCCCAACCTGCAAGCATCACGGGCCCTTTCTGCAGTTTGATGTCGATTGCTGATTAGTTCTCTCTGTGGCATCTTCTACTGGTTTTCGGGCAACTGAAGGCCTGCGGTACATTCGACTGACAGTATACCTTTCTGAAGGCATATATTAGTAGCATGGCATACATATAGATGAGAACATGAGGGTATCCAAAAAGAAAGCCCACAATATCCTGGGTAAGACGTAACTATGTGCACCACATGACACAGACATACGTGTGTGCACCACACGTTACGGACGTACCTGGTCCGTACGCCGCTCTGTATGTACTACTCACACTACACGCCCTGCATGCAGGCAGCTGGTGCACTCCCCACAGTTGGTAAACGGCTGCACATGTGGATGCATGCTATAGATGGGTTGTTTATCTGCATTCCCTGATAGGCTCTTGTTGTACCGTTAAGCTCTTTAAAGAAGAGTAACCTTGTGTATATATTCAAGACACTTTGTGCGTATTAGCTCATGTATCATAGTATTTAGGGAGTCCCATTCAGTCAGCAGAGCGTGTCCCCGGCGCTACCACTGCAGGAATTAGTAGGCCATGGCCCTTTTTTGTACCATTTTTGGTTAATAAACTGTGGTTAAAATAGAGTTATATTGTACCATATACCTGATACAGAACAATAAAATAGAAAGAGGTGTCTTATCCATTTATAGCCTACATATATTAGAATGGAATGGATAAATAACATTTCACTCAATTATTGCTATTTCTCCCGGAATTTAGAAACGTTACTGAACACTAACCAAAAATACATTCCCGAAAGACAATATGATATATACCGGTAGGTGAAAGAACTAGGTATATATTCCATCCGGTTACTAATAATATTGGAACTTTTTTGGGGGATTTCAAACTTCAAACGGATGTCAAGTATTTACTTCTCAATATATCACTATTCTGTTACTTACTTTGGATTATTATATCTCTTCCCAACCAAGAGCACCTTTTAAATATCATGTATGACAATTGATTAATTTCCAATGGAACTCCCTAATTATAGTTTACATTTACAGGAAGCCCAAATCTTCGGTCTCACAGAGAAGGTGAAATTAAGTCCGACAAGGGAGCGCTTGTATAAGGTGAGCGACACAACAGTAGCTGGTACCAGCCTGCCGCACTCCAACGACCAACCGACGAGTCGGCAACAAGCGCAGCCTAATTACCCCGGGCGTACTGACACTCAGCCGGAAGTGACGTCAACGGATATCCGCCACTAGAGGGCACTGGGTACGGGAGGTGTGACTAAGGGGCTAACTGCAATGTTCTGCAGCGTCCGCAATCCGCGTACCAAATTATGATCCTTATATGTCTGTCATGGCTTGGCCGTTCGACTTGAAGTGGTTGCTAAATGCATCATTACGATTCGGCTGCGATACACTGAGTAGAGTGTGTGGATATATTAGAGACAGCACCTGGCTATATGGAGGACTAATTAGATGAGCCGCCATCAGCTCGGGCATCAGCTGTGGCCCTGTGTGGGTGGGTGGGTTGGACATGCATGTCTATGTGGTGGCCAGGAGACATTCTACACACGGCGTGGGTGAGGAGCGGAAACAATGAGCACATTGATCCTCAGCATTGATCAGCTTAGGGACAGGTCTATAATTGGATAACGAAGTGAGGTGAGGGCAGATGTTGGAGTGCATATTATGTGGCAATGGTCACAACTAACTTACTACGGTCATAAACCAGAGTTGGAATGGAGGCTGTTTCTACCATTTAACTGGAATATGTTATTGGTGGTCACGTATCACCAACGCATACATTTTGATACATGTAAGTGCAGTGGCCATGAATATTATATATGTGTGTAGTATCTGATTGTACTCATTCGACACATAGAGATAGACCACAGTAATTTTTAATAATATGTTTTATTGGAAAGGTGTCCCTGTGCTGCTCTGGGTGGTGAATAGCGAGAGGAAGCTGGCTAACAGTGAGAGAAAGAAAGCCCTTTCCATACTTCCGGTGGACTTCCGCATACAACTGTATAGTGCTAACATCTTAATGGACAGGACGAGGCGGCATGTTGGGAGGGGAGGGTGTCTGTGCCTCTGGTAAGACAGTGGTGGGAGGGGGGGGGGAGCAGCTGAGACCTAGTTACTTAGTCCTCATCGTCACTCAACTGCAACCTCGAGGGGGAATCTGCGATGAGAACTGTGCATACACAGCTGCTGCGGTTGCTTAGGCCAAAAAAAAAAGGTGTGTTTCAGGTTACATGGTCTGAAAATCTAGGGTAGGTAGGTCGGATTTTTTTTTTTTTTTTTTTTTTTTTTTACTTTAGCCTGAAAAGTAGCCAGAAATCGACTCACAAACTACAATGCCGACTCGCCGACGACCGCCTCGACTCGTGAACTATCAGATCGACCCTTGAATAGCCCCAAAATGACCCAAAATATAAATATTTTTTCAAAATTGCATAAAAATTTCTAGGGTCGGCCCTGTTGTGCTAGGTAGGGTCGGGTAACCTGAAACACACCTTTTTTTTATTTGGCCTTAGCAACCATGCCCTTTTAGAAGGCTGGAACAGATATTAAACATTAGGCCAGATTTTTAAAAAAAGGTGTGTTTCAGGTTACCCGACCCTACCTAGCAAAACAGGGCCGACCCTAAACATTTTTATCAAATTTTGAAAAAAGAAAATGTTTTAAGTAAGTTTGGTGCTACTTCAGAGTCAGCGAGTAAGTGCTGAAGTTTGCAAGTCAATTTTTGGGTGCTTTTCAGGCCAAAGATTTTTTATTTTTTTTAAATCCGACCTATCCTACCTACATTTTTAGACCATGTAACCTGAAACACACCTATTATATTTCTTTGGCCTTACACTGAAACCCTAAGTTTGGTTGAAGGTCATCAGTGCAGATGACTTAGGGTAATCACGGCTGGTTGATGACCTATGATAATCATAGTGATGACCCAAGGTCATCATGTTGAGGACATAGTTTTGCCACTAGGGGCCATACTACTAGTAAACAAGAATGTAGTAGACAATACATTCTCTGGGTGATCTATTAATTAATTCATATGAAAACCCTGATCATAGAAACTTATAAACTAAACCATTGTTAGGAATATTATTACAGTGGACACTGAAGTATTTTAAATGAATATTTTAAGCAACATTACTAAGCATACATACGTGTATACTCAGACACCTTTTCTACATGTACACAGAAAAAAAAGTGAGCGTCAGCTGGACTCTCCCCAGGGTCAGGCACTGCCTGACTCAGGTAAGAGAGTCTGCTGGACTTTCACAACAGTCAGGCTGAGCCACCTTTGAAAGTCCCATAAAGTTACTCCCTTTTGAGAGTCTGCCTGATCCTTGTATGACAGTCAGGCTAGGGATGTCATTGGTATCCAATTTATTCCGATTTCGATTATCACTATTTTGGTCTCAAAATTCGATTTTTCGATACAGACAAATAACAGCTAAATAGTGTTCAAAAGACACGTTTTTTCAAGCCTAAATAGAATTCATAATACCTATAAACATGATCAAAGGCTAGTTGTTAGAGTGCTGAGTTACATGTTATTACATAGCAAAACCATTTGCTTCTATGGGACCTTTAGGATCCGGATTTCATGATGCAAATATATGGCCAAAAAAAAGGTGCTCTCAATAAGGCTTGATGATGCAAAAAGGGGGTAATTAAAAGATATTTAAAAATGATACTTGAATTGTTTTGTAAAAGATGATATGCAAAAGTCATCAGATTGATTACCTAGCGTCATCACCATGATTGCCCTGGCACTCTCTCTAATTTAATCAAAAGGTGATCAAGGTGATGACCCAGGTCATCACATATGATGACCCTAGTGATGACCGGGTACTCCCCTAGAGCGCCATCACAGTGATCACCCTAAAGTCATCACTAGTGATTACTTTCTAGACCCATAAAACGTTCAAGTGTATAACACTAGCTCTATTCTGATTTGAAGAACAGCACTAATTGTTGCTAAAACGTGTATTCGAATGTGTCAAGTGTAACCCTATCATATTAGACATTTAAAATGCGATGGATCTGACAGATAATATGAATCACACGGGTATCGCTACTGCACAACTAGCCAATGACCAGCTAAAAATAGTAGGTAAACAGGGTTCTACCGCTCCCTCCGTGATCCACAAGGACTTTGTTAATTAGAATCATGACATGATGATTCGTTTTAAAACCCATCTTGTAGCGTTGGGCAGGCGTACAATATAAACAATACAACTGTCATATCTACAAATAGGAATCACTGTGTAGCACTATGTGGTACATTGTAGTAGGTATTCTACACAAGGGTATTTGGAAGCAGGGGTTCCTTTTCTAGCTGGGTGAGGGGCGACGTCAGTTTCCTGGTATCAGAGCCGGACCTTTCTCTGAAGAACCCGTCGGCACTTCCGCTTTGGTCTCAGATGTCGCTGACTGCAAACAGGCGACGTGTGGCCAGGGTTAGAAAGGAGGGAGTATGTCTGGGGGAGCCCGGGTGTGGACGTGAGACCAGGGTTAGAAAGGAGGGAGTATGTCTGGGGGAGCCCGGGTGTGGACGTGAGGCCAGGGTTAGAAAGGAGGGAGTGTCTGGGGGAGCCCGGGTGTGGACGTGAGACCAGGGTTAGAAAGGAGGGGGTACGTCTGGGGGAGCCCGGGTGTGGACGTGAGACCAGGGTTAGAAAGGAGGGGGTACGTCTGGGGGAGCGCGGGTGTGGACGTGAGGCCAGGGTTAGAAAGGAGGGAGTGTCTGGGGGAGCCCGGGTGTGGACGTGAGGCCAGGGTTAGAAAGGAGGGAGTGTCTGGGGGAGCCCGGGTGTGGACGTGAGGCCAGGGTTAGAAAGGAGGGGGTACGTCTGGGGGAGCGCGGGTGTGGACGTGAGACCAGGGTTAGAAAGGAGGGGGTACGTCTGGGGGAGCCCGGGTGTGGACGTGAGGCCAGGGTTAGAAAGGAGGTGGTACGTCTGGGGGAGCCCGGGTGTGGACGTGAGGCCAGGGTTAGAAAGGAGGGGGTACGTCTGGGGGAGCTCATATATATATATATATATGAGCATATATATATATATATATATATATATATATATATATATATATATATATATATATATATATATGTATAAATATATATATATGAAGGGTTTGGATGCAAAACGACATAAATCCATCCAAGAATTGAAGCATATAGTGCATTTTGTAAAGCAACCCTGGGGGCAATTTTAGTAATTTGGTGACAGATTGTGTACTGAGTAGACCCTAATGCCATGAAAAATTGTTAATCTTGGAAAAATAGTTAGTGGGTTATATCTAAGCATCCCATACCAATCTTTTTGCCAGATTTTTGTCTCTTTTTTGGAAATGGCGCTTATGTCGTTTTGCATCCAAACTCTTCATATATATATATATATATATATATGAGCAGCACCCCCCCCCACCCGATTGGTATTGTTTACAAAATAAGTATATATATATATATATATATATATATATATATATATATATATATATATATATATATATATATATATATCATATATATACACTCATAGCTGTTTAAAGCTTGGTCTGGAGCCATCCTAGACTGACTTCTACTCATAGACTGGCACTACAATGTGCCATGAAACATTCTATAAGGCTGCCATAGACCCATTCCTAAGGATTAGGTCTGAAGTTTTGCCATTAAGATGATATTGCTGATTGGACATGGTACTAAATTGGACATAAAACCATATTGGGCATGGGCTTGCACCGTTATAATTACAGTGAACTTGAAACAACAGTGACTGTTATTTTTACCTTGTACTCTACACTGTCGAGACTATAATCGAGACGGTAAATGTGATTTATGTGGAGAGAAACTTAAACATTCTCGCGGACATTAGAATTCCCTATAACACTAATGCACTCATTGACAAAGCAATATATACACCCATCCCTGAAGTACCCTCGTACATCGATGTATCGACTTAAGTTTTGCGTGGGGTGTAAAATCGGACATACGTGTATAGGGATCAAATGTAACTTCATGAAAAATGGTTGGAATAAATCAATGTGTGTGTGTTTAGGGGTGAGGGTGGTACGTTAAGTATGGATCAGGGTCCAGAGACAACTACCAGATCCACAAATAGAAGTCGGATCAATGGATTCCATAAGTTTTTAGTGCTTGCGGCGGGGAGGTGATTAGGCTATTGATCCATGAAGGCATCTCTCATAGCTCAAAGTTGAAACCAATGGTAATGTCACATTATGTTACATGTCACATAATAGTCGTCATCTACCGATGGCTGTTAGTAGTGTTGGGATTTCTAGCGCTTCATTCAATAGCTGACCTCCAGATGTTCCTATAATAAAGCTCCATTTTTCTACAAAGAGATTTTGTGAATAAACACAGGGCAAAGGATAAGATGTAGCCAATGTTGCCAAACCTACTCTTCTTCCAGAGTTCAGCACGACGATTGACTCTCCGTCCAGAGTCCACCAAGGCTTAACTCATGATGGAGAGCCAATTATTGTGCTGGACTCTGGGAGATGAGCCCAGCATTGACTAGACACTCTTGGCCATGAAAGAGTCTAGCTAGACCCTGAAAAGAGAATACATGTAGCCATGTACTTTCCAGAGTCTAGCAACATGGTGGGTTTGATGACATAGACTGAATCTGTTTTTTTCTCTGGGCAGTTGATCTCCTAAAATCCATTAGGAACTGCCTCAACTATAGTAGGTATGTTATAGGACTACTATTACATGTACTTGAACATGCAGGTGGTCGAGTTGACATACACAGTTGATACACGACTCAAGAATTGGACCACAATACATATACGGGTATGGCTTTCCCAATGCTGCAACCAGAAAACCCCTTGAGGGCATGGCTTCTGCACGGTGACACAAACAGAAGCCACAGCCGTGCTGACCCCACGCGGCAGGCAGGAGGCTGTGCCGCCACCAGTAAGCTGTTGCCGTGCCTGCTGTCAGATGGTCAGCAGGCTGCACTTGGTATTCCATGTCACGTTGGCCTCCAAGGTCGGCGTGTCAGAGCAGGCCGTCACGCCCACGCGGCAAGAGCAGGTGGGCAGGCGGCCGTCACCTGTCCTGAGCCACTCTGTCACCTGTGCCGAGCTGCTCATGGGGTTGTAGGGCGACAGGAGCAGGTGGGGCAGGGCGCACGTCTACATCAACATGGCAGGCTGGTGACGGGCACGCCGCATGCACCGTGCGGCGGACGCCTGCAGCCCGGCTGGGGGAGGGGCTTTGTGGGCATGTCTCACAGAGAGAGGGGATGTGACAGGATGGAAACCATGGGTGGTCAAGAATAGACATCTAGACAAGATCACTTATTAATCCTATTATGAAGTCTTTCTTATTTTGCATTTAATACCAATAGCTTTACATGGCCAGAAAGGACATGCGATAGAGCTATTTGGTTATGGCTATATGGATAGGCATATCCTTAATCGGAGAAGGTGACCTGAATCAAGTGTTGGTGAAGTGAACTCATGTATGAATCTCCAGTCACCTATGGTAACAGTAGATGAATATTGCCGGATTGGTAGTGAAACCTCTCAGACAGGACGAGGCCAGTTATACGTGTAATGTTGGCAGTACATGCATATAGCAGCGCCAGTGGGTCGAATTCGAGGAGGTGGGGGGGGGGGGGGGGGGGGGGGGGGGGCGGGGGGTGGAGAGGGAAAGTGATCGAGAGACATATACGTACTCCTCAATCGGTCTAATGGTGAGGCTGACAATGATCACAGTAGACCCTGGTTGGTCTCTATTGTAAATTCTATCAGGATGCCATTGCTAGAGTTCACTATCGGTCTACTGGCAAACTTGACCAGACTGCGCTAAGGCCAAAAAAATAAAAGGTGTGTTTCAGGCAACCCGACCTTAGTTTAAAAAAGGGCCGACCCTAGTATATTTTTTGTACGATTTTGGAGAATTTTTTCTCTTTTTTTTTGTGCAAAATATTCATATTTTTGGGGAAATTTTAGCAATTTTTTGGTCAGGAAAAACAGATCACATGCCTAATTAACTATCCAGCCTCAGGAAATTGCTTTATAACAAGAATGGCTAATAGTTTCATGATATTCCTATTTATAGTAAGAATCAGTGAGTCGTCTTGATGACCCGCGAGTCAATGTGGCAGTCCGCGACTCATCCAAGGTACCTCCAACATTCAAAAAAACAAATAAAAAAAATTCCTACCTACCCTACATTTTTGGACCATGTTGCCTGAAACACACCTTCTTTTTTTGGCCTAAGCAGGGCGTGGGGAGTTTAGCTGTAGAGATGGATACTACTGCTTAACCTTGGTAGGGTTCACCACTTAACACAGGTGCCAAGGCTTGGCATACTCTGACATTGGGTGGGTCCATTACGACGCCACACCCACGTTTGCCTTCGGAGGCACCAACTATTGACCTATAGCTTTCAGTAACACCTGATACACTCAAACCTCACCTTCAGGGTGAGTAGAACTTCAAATATAACGAAATATACAACGTTTAGTCTCATTTGTTTATTTCTCTATTTATTTCAAGAGACGAGTGATAGAGATTACCAACTTATGGTTGGTTGTTGGGTTGCTTTACCCCCTATTCCCAACTTAAGTCAGACGCTAAGCATACACGCTATAAATGGCAGAGACCCTACAATACCATAGTAAAATGGGATGTCATGTTAGCTTCGTCCTCTCCTCTCTCGTCCTAACTCAATAGCCACAGAGCATCCGATCTATGCAACCTCCCACAGGGCAGTAATACAGTATACGAGCAATACGGCCTTATTTTGTCTGACATGAATCGAGCATTATCCCCTCCACAACTCACTCAAGCAGCACACCATGGAGCCTACCCACACACCCTACCCTCACCCACACACCCCTCCCCTCACCCACCACGCCCTGCCCTCACCCACCACGCCCTGCCCTCACCCACCACGCCCTGCCCTCACCCACCACACCGTGCCCTCACCCACCACACCCTGCCCTCACCCACACCCTGCCCTCACCCCCACGCCTTGCCTTCACTCAACCCGCCCTGCCTAGACCCAGCACATTCTGTCTTGACCCAGCACACCCTCCCCTTATCAACCAAACATTACTCATGCCTTGCCCGTTTCTCTTCTGGCAGTACAAGGTCCACTGCTTTAGGACCGTGCGAACCGGTTGGCTGCACCCACCTCAGGACCGTAACGCAGATTCCACGTTCTTGTTTCCTGTGCCGATCCTATACACGCACACCTCTCCCTTACCCCTATCACAACCCCTCACATCGTACCTGCTTCCTTTCACGACCTGTAGTCAATAAGACTGATGATAGACATTGCTCAATAATCATACATGATGAAAGGATCCGATATCACAGAGAAGATGGTTTTGTGTATAAGTCCGCAGACCGTCAATAATGGCGCCCATTGCCATAATAAATCAAAGAGAAAAAAAGAAGGAAAAGAAAATCGCTGCCTATACCTCCCTCCCTACCCCTCCCTGCACCCTCATTGCCTTCCTATTATGCCATCCATTCATTGTCCCTGATGTGGCACTATCGCATCATTAGAACAACTTTTTTTTTTGTTCGAAAAGACCTGACAGTGACCTCCTGGGCCAAAAATTCAAGAGGCAGAATTTCATTTTAAAATTGGACCAAAATCTTTCCGAAAACGGCTCACCAACTGACAAACCTGCAGTCTCATACACCGGGTTGGTGAACGCCGAGTCAATAAATATACTGAGTAATATATCGACGTTTCTAGACTATTATCGAGGGTACAGTACATGTACGCCAATTACCTCCAGCTGGGGCAAACATAAAACAAGCGTATCATGTTCCTGATACAATGTACTGTTTTAGATTAACGATAACCAACTTTGAAACTTGGTGAATGCCTACCTTCAGTGTGAAGTAATATGCGTAACTACGTAAATATATGTAACACCTTTATTTTATAAAGCCATGGGTAAAAAGCACTAAGATAGCTAAAGCAACTCGAAACCGTTAGAATTAATAACAGCCAGAATGGAGTATGTGAGGGTATTATAAGCGGCGGTTCCCACTAAGCACCATCTGATGTATACCAGAGTGAGGTGGTCGTCCCGTACGGCCAGTGTACACGTATACGGAGAGGGGCAGACCGGGCGGCACGCTCAGATGGCTGGCCGGCGTGACGATCGATACAAGCGCCGATTGATCGGGGCGCCGGGACGATATGAGCGCCGCACGACACATCTCGTGCCGCTCATTAGGAGCGGGCGCCGCACGCGGGGGGGGGGGGGGGGCAGCCTCACGGGGGGAGGGGGGAGGGGGGAAAGGTATTGTGGGAACTGAAAGGGAAGCGGAAGTCAGAGGATGGGCAGAATGTGAGGGGCAGTGGTGAGGAAACATGGCACAGGGTTGGGGCTAATGGTAGGGCACAGACAGGGCGGGTGTACTGTGTTGGTGGGGACAGGGTGGGGGCTACTGGTAGGGCACGGACAGGGCGGGTGTTGGTGGGGACAGGGTGGGGGCTACTACATGTGCCAGCTAGGGCACGGACAGGGCGGGCGTTGGTGGAGGCAGGGTGGGGGCTACTACATGTAACAGCTAGGGCACGGACAGGGCGGGCGTTGGTGGGGACAGGGTGGGGGCTACTGCCAGCTAGGGCACGGACAGGGCGGGCGTTGGTGGAGGTAGGGTGGGGGCTACTGCCAGCTAGGGCACAGACAGGGCGGGCGTTGGTGGAGGCAGGGTGGGGGCTACTGCCAGCTAGGGCACGGACAGGGTGGGCGTTGGTGGGGACAGGGTGGGGGCTACTGCCAGCTAGGGCACGGACAGGGCGGGCGTTGGTGGGGACAGGGTGGGGGCTACTGCCAGCTAGGGCACGGACAGGGCGGGCGTTGGTGGGGACAGGGTGGGGGCTACTGCCAGCTAGGGCACGGACAGGGCGGGCGTTGGTGGGGACAGGGTGGGGGCTACTGCCAACTAGGGCACGGACAGGGCGGGCGTTGGTGGAGGTAGGGTGGGGGCTACTGCCAGCTAGGGCACAGACAGGGCGGGCGTTGGTGGAGGCAGGGTGGGGGCTACTGCCAGCTAGGGCACAGATAGGGTGGGCGTTGGTGGGCCACAGAGTACTCTCGTTCCCAAATCCTTCCGAAGGAAGACTCTGGTAACAGCCAAATGACCTTGAACTTGGGATTTTGCTGGGTCTGGGCAACCAGTGGACAGCTGGTTCCAAGCTACCAGCAGGCAGAGCCTTCCTTCGGGAGGATTTCGGAACGAGTGTAGCCACAGAGCAGCATGAAGAGGTAAGCAGACATCAAGCTATTATTATTTATCAAGGTGGGGATATGACCTCTAGGGAACACACTGGATGCCAGCGGATAGGAAGGTTGTAGTGTACTGTTTGTTGGGCTAGTTTAACCCTTTAAACCCCAACATGTGTGTGCCTCGACAGTAGCAGTCGGAGTAAACCCAGGACAGGTACTGAAGCCTTTTATACCCCAACCGTGGCTTTAAGGGTACCATACCGGTGTTGACCCTAAAGGTTAGTATGATGCACTATTATAGGTCAATGATGAGCATTACATGTAATAATGAACATAAAGCATTGCTCAAGGAGTCATACTATCCCCTAAAGGGGAGCCTCTACCATATATGACTCAAGGAATATTATTGGCTAGCATGGGAAAGAAACGTGCCATAGCTTATATTTCATATGTGTAACTCTCTGCAGTATGACTATAGGGTATTAGCAGATGGAGATTTACCATTATATGCATATTGGACGTGCAAGGACAATAGAATGGGAATATGTCTATCGGTTGGGACGATCGTTTAGATTGGATTTGGCGCAGCCTAATGGTGGATGTAGTTTTGGCTATTTACTACTAGATCGGGTTTCAAGTTGGGCAAATCTTAACCATACAGCCTGAAAGAAATCCATGCACCTGTCACTACAGTAGTGTTAGGAGTATGAAAGGGACACCACCACCCTCATCAACCTACCGGTAATAAGCTGCAGCCTTAGTGATATATTTTATTCCATTTACAACTTCAATAGTAATAGGTGAGTGAAAATATTTAATAGTATATGGGTTGTTCCTACCTGTAGTGCTGACACCCTCATGGTAATGGTAAAATCACAGTGCTTACCTGAAAATCAAAGATAATTTGATTAAGGATGGGTTTTCAACAGGCAAGGAAATAAGAAATACAGCGAGAACGTATTACACATTTGATATTAAAGAGGCGTTTAGCCATTGAAAGGGGAAATATAAGGGATACCTAAGGCCACTCAAAAAACGAAGAAATCACCGCGCGCATCATAGAAATCAGGTTATTTTCTATGACAAACATGATAAAATGGACAAATATTGGCATATTTGGTATCAAATTAAAAGGTAATACATGTAGTGCCAGTAATGCAGTGAGCTTCAAAATTCATTGCATTTTCCCTTTTTAAAGATCAATAAACTCTTATCTACTAGAATTTTGGTAACAAAAAGCATTACCCTATGCATATTAGCCCGCTAGTAAAAAAAAGCCTCCCTCGTCATATATTTCAGTGCTTGGTGATGAGAAAACACTTTTGTTTTGAGTGGCCTAAAAGCAGGATAGTGGCATGTCATCACCTAGCAATACGGAGATCCCGGAGTATGGGGACTGGTGCAATTGCCTTACGGCCGTACTGGTGCTTTCGTATTGTACTTTATGCCAGGGGCTAGAAGGAGTCTCACCACATCCCTGATTATAACCTGCCACCATGCAGGAGGTTCGGGAAAATGCCTAAAAATCTGCCTCAAACAAGAATAATTGACCACTTAATGTTTCAATCATCATATCATATGACTAAACTAGATCCAGTATTTAACACAACTCATTCGCGAAGCAATTAGATTTCAAACACGCTTCACCAGGTCCGTTGGTAGCCTGTGGCTTCCTCCTGGGTCTGTGGACAACAGCAGAGAAGGAGGTGCTTCCAGTTGGCTTAAATAACGCCCTGTGTCCATAACTTAAGTATACGCTGGCCGACAATGGTTATACCACCGACGTCACTACGGGTTGCAGATCGCTAGGACTTTGTGAATTAGGATAGAAGAAGACATGTGGAGACAGTCACTCAAAGGAATTCGGGGTGGGGTAGGGCCAAAAAAAAGGGTGAGGGAGAGGGCACAGGTGCACACATGGGGAGGCGTCACTGGGCACCAGCAGGGTTTAAACATTGGGTCCCTGTGAGGATGTGCCAACTCATGGCACAGAGTCAAAGCGTGGGGCTCTCTGATCCCTGTGGCCAGCTGAGGGGGTGTCTGTATGGCCAGCCGTGCTCAGTAAAAAAGAGCAAGATAGATATTCACCTCAATGCTAAGGGCAATATTGGACATTGCATTATATTCGGCTGGAAGGGTACAGACCCCAGGGTGCCTGATAGAATACCACCACAGAGGTGCATGTAACACCATAGACAGAACTGCCACAAACCAACAGAAGGCTATTTAATGCATGGTTCCAAAAGTGTCACATCATCTCGTGCATTCGTGTTTGTGTAGCTAGTAGAACAAACCCCTACCTCTGTTTTGTAATATTTTTTTAAAAAGTGTTTTATTGTGTTATACATTGGATTCGGCGCATTGCCGTTCTGTCTCCAAGACCCCTTTATCTTTAGTAGGGACCCTGATGCAGAAACAACTCACAGTCATGCCGGTCACAATATATGTAAACTGTCACAGAGAAAGAACATATATCACATACATCATATACTAGTGATGATTAAATGGATGAGATGAGGCGAGGATGATGTGTCCAGGTACATGTTCATATATAAAATGAGTGAGTGCTACTTAAATGAAGCAGTTTTCATAGTTTTTCTTTATCTTAATTTTAAAGGTCCTAAGGTCTTCAACCAATGTGTATTCAGCCTTCAGGCTATTCCACACATTGATTGCCCTCCACAGAGAACTTCTGATTACCATTGGTTTTAATGATCCTGGAACACATAATCTCCTGCCAAGGTGTCTCCTTGTTGGTAACAGCCTTCTATCCACATATCTCTCTACTCTAGAAACAGCATATGCATAGACAATTAAGTGAGTATTTCTTCTAACTATGAGTTCCTGACACCCACTTTTGGCATGAAGTTGTGCCGTAGTGTATAATGGATGTTCCTCTAGTTGAGCTTTATACACAATCCTCAGACACTTGATCTGTAACAATTGTAACGCAAGGTTTTCCCCTTGGTTTAGTCTGTCCCACACATAATCTACATAATCAAATGATGGTAGCACCATGCTTTTATAAATGGGTAGGGCAACATCCTCTTCCACAAAAAGTCTGACTCTAGCCAGTGGTATTACCTTATCTCTTATGTTACGAGAGACTTCCTTTCTGTGTTCAATAAATTTCATTTCTGGATCTATGGTTAGGCCAAGGTATTTGAAACTGAACACTCGATCTAAAACTACTCCGTTGAAACTAAAGACAGGATGTATATGGTCGACATTATCAAAAATCATCCACTTTGTCTTATTTTCATTTATCGTCAGGCTATTAGTTCCACACTGAGATGATAACTTTGCAAGGGCAGCATGCATACACCTTTCTTCCCTTACAGAAATTACAGCATCATCTGCACACAATGTTATATCATAATTATGTAAGTCTGGGAGTGAGTTTATATAAATCGAGAAGAGCACAGGGCCTAAGACCAATCCTTGTGGTACCACATATATTTATGATGTCTCTGTTACTCGAAATTATGTTACAAAATGTATTAGCAATTACACAGTGTGTCCTACCATTTAAATAGCTTTTAAACCACATACATGAATTCTCAGTAATTCCTAGTTCCTGTAGTTTCTGAATCAGGATGGGATGTGAGACTGTGTTAAATGCTTTTTTGTAGTTCAAGTAAAGTCTTTATAAGTCAGAAGAACAATTAGGTCGCAATATATGAATAGACACATTCCCAATATGGCAGGACTTATAGTCCGGCCAAAGAGAGAGGCGGATTTTTGAGATTCACAAGTAAGGGATCAATGGCAGGTTAAGACACAGGGCATCAGTAAGCGTGGGTCTATGCAAGTCAAATGAAGCGCTAAGGACACGCAAACAGGAAGGGAGAGAAGTAGAGGGGGAGCAACGCCCGAGGCTGCGTGGGATATCCAACTGGGCATTGGGCAGAGATGACCCAATCAATAGGTGACTGGAGGCGGGTTGGGGCCGGGGTACTTCACACTGACCAATCAAAGGATGAGGGGCGGGATCGATAGCTCATTGAGACATAACATCCCCTGTCCGCCCACCCCAGCCCGACCTTCCGGCCACCGCACGTCCTCGCCAGTCACCCGACATGCAAGGCGATCCCCAATCACCACCATACTCACCGTCCAGCCCAGCAGAGGCGTGGGAAGCGCCTGGGGTTGGAGAGGGGGGCATAGGATTTTATATAGGGAAACCTGTCATTATTAGGGGACCCAGCCCCCACCCCCTTATCTTTTTTGCTACGCCGTTGTCTCGGGCTACTTGAATACATATACACCCTAAGTTTAACCCTGTAAAGGGGCTTTATGTTCCTTTGATGTACTATTACTGTACGGGTGAGTAACTCGCTGATGCTGTATTAGTGCATCATGTCGACTCCTTGCGGTGTATGAAGACCGGTTTAAAATGATTAGCTAACACTCTATTTGGGTAACAGTTCAGAGTAGAGTGTGCTATCTTTTTCTTGACACAGTAGAGTTGCTCCATCAGCCTCAATGTGGCCATGCTGGGCTCATGAATGAGTAGGTGTATAATGCATGAGTGTGTGACGTGGTGTATGGCTCTATTGGCGTGAGAACGGGCAGGGTATGTACAGGTAGTACACGCTGATGCCGCTGCTGCCCACGTGCCTCTCGCCGTTCACCTTTGGCGGCTTCTGCCCTTGGGCAGGCCACAGTAAATGTTACCCACACTGACCTTTCTGCAAATACTTCTTCTAAGCCACCATTTGAATGGTTTCAGACTGCACTAAGACAAACATCCAGTGTTTGAATAGTGAAGTTACTGCACTGCCGTCCTTACTTCTGGTGCTCTGTATTCCGCCACTTTATTTACAGTTCTAAACTTAGAAGGGAGACCCGCATGTTTGTATACTTATCTCTTAGTCTTCAAGTAAGACCGGTGAGGTTTAGATCAAGGAGGTAACTCTGCTGCCTCTGCATTATTGATCTACTTGGTGGTTGGGGGTGGGGGTGGGGCAGCTGGAAGTACCCTGACCACAACCCCCACACCAGGTATCGCCTGGCTCATCTTTTATAAAAAGTCAAAGGCCATTTATGACCATGCAGAAGCGACTTGTGGTCTAATTTGGGAACACCGCAGCAGCAATAATTCGAGAAATAATTTGTTTGTTGACCTATCGATTCTCCCCTATTCTGTTGTCAGCAATTATCAAAACATGGGGATACGTTCATCATCGTAACACAGACCTAATGAAGCACAGCTTCCGTAATATGTATATGTATCAATTTCAGGTGGAGAAAAAAACGTCCTGGTATTACTAGGACCGTTCAATTCATTTCGATTCAATATCCTTTATATTTACTGCAACAGACTGGAGAACGCCCCTGTATTTTGCTGAGACAGCAAGTCAGTATATGCATGTAGCAATTACAGAAAATAATTGCTTGTTATATTGCTTGTTACATTCATTTTTACACAAGTCAATCACAATATAATATTACATATCTTTCTCGCACTCGTGGAGAAACTGATTCTTCTTCACCATGGCTTCACCAAAATAGTTGTGAAACTATTCCTATATCAAAGGCGAGTATGGGACATATTCTTCACTTGATTTTGCAGGACGATGGCCAGCTCATGAAGATAACATATGTTTGGACAGATTCTCTTGGACCTATGTGTCCGTACAATGGTTAATGACCAGGTGACTGTCTTCATGGCGTAGTGGATAAAATCGGATAAGAATGTAAGTCAACGCACTGGGTGGCTTTGTTCGTGTACCAGGGACCAATACCTGATGTGGGCGTTTCTACAACACTCAGGTGGTTTACACGATGTCAATTTTGTCTTAAAATCGCTTCTCCTTGTGAGGTGACTGAAAATGCCACTCAATTTTTGAAGACCTATTTTTAACGAAAGGTGGAACTGTTAAAATAACAACAAGGCCAATCTGGGCGGAGCTCAATTACAGGCAGAACCAGAACACTGCAGTGCAGTTGGGAAAGTGGTGACCTAAAAACAAGAAGACTGCCAAAATCGAGACAGAAAGGAAAAAAAAATCATGCCCACAGCAAAGTTCTTCCATAAATTCACAACTGCTCGTCAAAACAAGCACTCCCACGTGGTCACTAGGTCAGGGAAGTGGCCTAGGTTTTACTGACAGCACCATATTGATACTTGAGATAGATTTGTGTGTGTGTGTATGTATATATGAAATTAATCCTGTTGCAGATTTCCTATACAGCAGAACACATGCACATGTATTGCCCCACAGATCGTCACAAATTAACTGACATTTAAGAAACAAACAAAGCACATACCCGCTTGCAGTATGACTGAAAGCAAATACATGTAGTTTACAGTGTTAACGTGCCTGACGTCCACGATAAATGTTCTCTGCAGGACAAACTAAATAGCCATTTAAATATTGTTGCGGTGCAGAATGTGTCATTGTAATGTGAAAGATGCCCAGATACTAGTACGTTAATACATTGGTCCATTAAATTAGGTGGTCTATACGTTAGTATGCATGGCTGCGGCAAGCACCAACCCTCTCCAATCTTCTACCGGATCAAAACCAGCACCAGCACCCTCCCACGACCTTGATCAGAAATAACTCGTCAATAATCATGCCATAAAAGAGAAGGTCGGGGGAGGTTGTGATCAGCTATCCCTGTCCCTTTCAGCAGAGTGATCACTTTGCAAGATGAGCTTTCATCTAGAGATCATATCCCGGTGGTAATTTGTCTTAGTTACTCGAACCGGCCCATCGACACCTTCGCCAGAGGGGCGAGATTAGATAGCGATAGGTGAGCATGTTTATGAGCAGAAACACCAGACCTCTGTCCCTGACCTGAACATCCACCAACGCAAAACATGAAGATGGTGAGTCTTTCCATAATTAACAGGACACCATATTGATTCTAACACTACATGTTTGTTATAGATGCTGCACGCGTCCTCCCGACGCCCTCTACCACCAGAGCTAAACCGGCAAGGGTGACATCAGCCAGAGGTAAACCGCCCATGGGTGGCCCTGTTGAGGAGCTGAAAGCTACAAGACTGATTTGAAAACAGATTACATGTAGAAAGAGTGATCCAATCCTCATGAAGTATGCAGCACTTTTCATTGGGACACTGTTGGGAATGATATAGAAAAGTCAAAAATATTGATTTCTAGGTAATATATTGTGAAAATGTCGATTGAAGTAAGGTACGCTTTGGAGATTAAATTGGCTCCATGACTGGCCCACTTTGTACCTTGAGTGGCCCACTCAAATAAAAACTGCTTATGTATCTGTAACTTGGTAAATGTGTTTACACTGCATATATATATATATACTAGTGTTATGTTCCAATAGAACATAATGAAATATAGCCTCATGCGCATTATCATTCCCATAGTAGCAAGCCGTAAATATAGTGTGTACGTCACACATTGTAGCCAATGTATTTTCAGGATGAGGTCAGCATTCTTTACTTTTTGCTTTCTTGTTTTGTTGTTGCTCAGGCATGGTGTCCGGGCTATGTAGTGTCTAATCTACAGTACCTCTCAATAGGCATATGAATGAGGAACACGTCAGGCCACCCTTGCCTACTACATGTACATTTGTACTTCACGTAGTACCCTTCTCCTGCTACCACGCAGTTCAACCGACATCTAACCAACATCTAACCAACCAGCGTGATATAGGCAATGTACTGGGTGTGTTGAAAAAAATTACATTAAAATGTACAGAAAAATAGGGGGGCGCACGCCGGGTCCGATCCCCCCCCCCCTAAATCCGCCCCTGCCTGAGTCTAAACAAGTCTTGGTTCTTTAGGCGGTATGCCTGTATGCCTGCTGTGTGACAAGCCGAGGCTTCGACAGGAAAGGCGACAGAAGAGGCTGGCTCAACTCACCAACTCACTGTACATTCAGCAATGGGGCTGCAGGCGGGCCTGGTGACCAACTCACTGTACATTCAGCAATGGGGCTGCAGGCGGGCCTGATGACCAACTCACTGTACATTCAGCAATTGGGCTGCAGGCGGGCCTGATGACCAACTCACTGTACATTCAGCAATTGGGCTGCAGGCGGGCCTGATGACCAACTCACTGTACATTCAGCAATGGGGCTGCAGGCAGGCCTGGTGACCAACTCACTGTACATTCAGCAATGGGGCTGCAGGCGGGCCTGATGACCAACTCACTGTACATTCAGCAATGGGGCTGCAGGCAGGCCTGGTGACCAACTCACTGTACATTCAGCAATTGGGCTGTTGGCGGGCCCGGGCGGCCAATTCGGCCTTACCATATTGGTGACGACAGCAGCACTGGGTGCGCCCGGATACCGAGGATACAGTATTGATTCGCTGCCTTTCACCAGCGGCCCAGGCCCCATATCCCGTCCCTCCCTCTGTACGCGCCGCGGCCCGCCTGATGCTCCCGCTACTGTTGGTGCTGCTGCTGCTGTTCTGCTGCTGTTCCTGCTGCTGCTGCTGCTGCTGCCACTAGCGGCAGTCAACGATAGTGGCAACGCGTCATCTCAAGAGAAACACGAACCCCTCAGACACCCTCCAACCGACCTACATACCCACATCACTGCCCCTCCCGGTATCAATTAGCCCCCCCCCCCTCCCCTCGAGTTCCCCTACCGCTTTCACGTTGTCTCACTTGTCTAGATTTCCCGTTGCTCGGCATTAGTATAACACCGGACTGTATATACCCGTAAAACCTCGCGTATAAGCCGCGGCTAGTACGCGAATCAGATCGCTGGTGCGGCTTATAGGATCGGCACAGAGTCCAGGTGCGGCTTATACGCGAGTTAGGCTTATACGCGAGGTTTTACGGTACCTGCAATGCTGTAGGCAATGATTTGATTGACTGTCTACGTCTGATACATGACACATTTTTGTATCACACACTGTTCCCTTTCAATACTTGCTGCCTTCTTGCTGGCAATGGCATGCATAGCTCTAGAGGACTGGCCCAGAATCACTTACTAACTGTATAACATTATACATACATGTATATAAACATATGATAACCTTATCCTGGTCCATCTGCGTTGGTGACTTGAGTGGGTGGGAGGTGGTACTAGTGCTTATAAGGCTGTGGATGTGCGTAGGGCGGGGGTAGTCGTCATTAACTGATACGGAAGCTGCCTGATCAGAGCGCTATGGCGTCCTTCCCACCCCAGCCTCCATCCCCTGTGTGCAGCCAGTGTTAAATTACCTGTCCAAGCCCCCCACCAACCCCATATCTTACACGTTACACTTGTTTTTAGTCACTTACCCTCTCCTCTGCTCAGCAACTAACCAACATCAGTGAATGCCAGGCGACCTATATGACCGTACAACATTAATAGAATATCACTTAAATGCCACCCTCCCCCATAGTACCATATCATATTGTCGGCACCACATGTATTTACATCCTTGCCTGCACTGCTTTTATGGTGATGTATGGTACGGTCGCCCAACATGGCTGTTGACACTGACTGATCATACAGAAACCCAATGTAAAGCAATGTACTATATTTCTACTCCACAACCAACAACTGGCGCCACTGAGGCAGTCGATAGTGAAGGCCATGAGATATAATACGGGTTGGTCATGATTCAACTCTTACATGGAGATCCTAGGCCCATATCCATATACCAGGTCACCTCTGGATTATTCAGTCAAAAGGCTTTCAGTTTTACAATGCCATCTACAATCTAATTTAAAATGACTAAAATGTATCAATGAAAAAAATCCTGCTACCTATAGTTCAAGATTATTAACTTCATCGGCGAGACCGTTAATAAGCGCATCAGGATTGTGCTCAAAGCAGTATACGCACCATAAACACCGTCTATTACATAAATGCCCCGCTATTTCAGCTCAGATATCTGGGCAGACAAACTCGACAAACAGATGAAATTTGTTATGAAGGAAATAAAGTCAATGGCAGCAACAACTGCTTCAAACATCTCCAAACTATTTCTACCACCAAGTGCACGGCCTAACATTTACTTCGCGCACATCGGTTCTCAGGAGACTAGAGGCGAAGTAAACATGCCTTCCTTGGCTTCTGGGGTTAGGTCATGCCAAGCAGTGTTAGGCATGGGCGCCATGTTAATACGTAACCCACCGTGGTTAATGCCAGAACCGTGTTCATCAATGGGACGGCAGCAGGTTTGCAGCTCTAGACTGGGGGATGCTGGCAGTAAGCCTGACAGGAGGCATGGGGGGGGGGGGGGGGGGGGGGTAATGCTGCATTAAGGCTGCCACATGCCTCTTATCTCATGCTGAGAATGAAAGGCTTTAAGGCCTAGGTAATTAGCCTTAGCTTGTGTAAGATGGGGAAGGGGAGATTAAAGCACAGGTCCGACTGTGCACCAACGCGGTTTCTTAGAACCTAGATAAGGTGATATGAAAGTTGTGGACGTGATGTGGACGGGCTGTATAATGGTATAATGGGTGGCGCAGCCTGGTCCGTGGTACGCCAGGCAGGTACAACAGGGATGACTCGTGGTAATCCATAGGGGATTAGATGGGGAACTGTAGACTTCAGATGGGCATTGATGTGGCCTATGTTTAATGCCAGTGTATAGCGAAATGACGCCTTCGCCAGGAGAGTGAGTCACATTTAAATGAAATAGATATTCATTGGCTTCACAGTAGGATAGAAGGAAAATGTGGAAAGAGTTGGAGTAGGATGAGGAATTGAGGAGGTGCACATATTGACCTCCATCAGCTAGTTACATGACTGGCTTAGCAGTATGCATTGACGCATCTTATCCTTGGCTACAGAGAGTAATCCCTCTCAGGTCGATTACGACTGTCTCCTAAACATAAGTCCATCGGATGTACTATGTCAATCCAGAACCACCTAGTGGTAAAACTTAAGGTCTGTAATTCAATCAAAGTGGAGGATGCTACTCTATAGATAGAGGTCATTGTCATAACACGTGCCGGGTATAATGCATTGGCGGATCCAGGAGGGTAGCCCGACGGGCCTTCCCCCAACAAAAATAATAAAAGAGGGGAAGGAGAGAGGAGAAAAGAGGGGAAAAAAGAGAGAAGGGGACAATACCATATAGACACAAACCATCAGCATTTTCTTAGGGGGGGGGGGGGGGCATGCCCGCTAACCCCCCTAGTATGGCTGCTGCAATTTTCTTGCCTTACGCTTCGCATGCGATGTACGTGGGAACAAACAGTCACTCCATCGTTGGCGAGGTTTGGGCTCCCCCCTCTGGAAAACCCTGGATCCGCCCCCACTGTACAATGCCATGTGTATCTGTATAACACCACTGTTACAGTCCCCCTACACCGTGGCACCATCCATGTGACCTATCTCAGGTTCATCTCTTTCAATGGAAGGTGATTCAGTAGTCATGTGTACATGTATATATGCACTGTAAAAATATTCCGTTGAATATACGGAGAATCAGTGTAAAATTTTACGGTGATTCATCATAACATATGATTACGGTAAGGCAATGTAAAATCAATCAATTTTACTTTGAATATCCGTAATCCAGTACAGTGAAACACCGTTTATTTTTACAGTGAAACACAGTTTATTTTACGGTGAAGCTACGTTTAATTGATTTCAGTTTTATCCCACCAGGTGGCAGTTTGGTTCATGAAGAGATTTTCCTAGATGCTAGAAACACCATTTTTGTGGTGATAAGAACTATATATACAGACACAGCTGTAAGGTTTGCTCTGTAGCCATCCTAGAGTGACTTCTGCTCATGGACTGGTATTACAAAGTGTCATGAAGCATTCTATAAGGCTTTCATACACTAATTCCTAATGATTAGGTCTGAAGTCTTGACACTAAGATGATATTGCTAATTGGTACCAAATTGGGTTTGGAACCATATTGAGCATGGAGTTAGGTATAGGGGGATAAATGAACTGAAAGATTGAGCATGTGAGTGGCCTCACAGATGACTCAGGGTAAGCTGAATCTGAAGCTTATCATGTACTTAGATATAGTACTCCCTTATAATCATTCATTGGTCCATTCTGGCATCAGAAAAGAATTCCTTGTTAAAAAGTACCCTCAAGTCATGTGTCATACATGTATGTTATTCCATTTCAGGCCAGCAGGTGGGTGTGGGTGAGCAGGTGGGTGTGGGAGAGGAGGGGGGTGTGGGTGTGCAGGTGGGTGTGGATGACAGTTGCAGGCTGCGGGCATGTACCGCCTTCTGTCCCTATCAAAAAGCCAGTCAATCGGACGATAAACAGCGACGATATGGGTGGTACAGTTTTGAACTGCTCTGGATGCTCCTTTTATCCTGACGCTGTCCCCGGCAACTCTCGTGTTGTCTCGCGCAGTTCTCGGAGTGCACAAGAAGTTGCAGTGGCATTCTTTCATTCAAATTTAATCTAAACATTTCATTGTGTGTTTGAGGGTATTTCGAGTGTAGAAGATGGCATTTCTGCGTGTGAAGAGAGAAATATGGGACAGATTGGCAAAAGTTGTCATTTCTATCTTTGCTTTAACACTGGAGCCTATGTACCTTTCATTTAGAGGGTAGCAATTTAAGAGTACTTAAGAGTTTAAGGAAAAGAGAGAAATCACTACCTAAAGATCGCAGGCGAATAACAGCAAGAAGGAAAGACATTTCAAATTTTTTTCGAAAGAAACATCTGTCCCCCGACCTTGCCCATCTATCCCTTTGGTCCTCTGATCTATGTAACAAAAACGTCTTAAACCTTGGTTGGGTCGTTAAGTATTACTCAGTTACCCTGAGTCAACGACACTGGGACAAATCAGTTAAATTACACAAAATACCATTACAATTATTGTTTAGGCACTGAATCAGAATACAGTGATGTTTTGTATTCCGTTAAAATAACGGTGATTCACAGTTCCGTAGAAATAACCGTGACTTTGGGAGAAACGGTGACCGTGAAAATAACGGTGAAAATCCGGCACCCAGTGGTGCCAGTGAATCACCGTTATTTTAACGGTACTGAGAATCACTGTTAAAAAAATTTATAACGGAGATGTCTTGTTTAAAAATAGCGTTGACAGTTCCGTAAAAATAACGGTGACTTAGGAAAAAACGGTGACCGTAAAAATAACGGTGAATGTCCGGCACCCAGTGGTGCCAGTGAATCTCCGTTATTTTAACGGATTTTTTTTTACAGTGTGTATAAGATGCATGTGCATAATGGAGCTGTAAGCCTCTGTCGTACCACTACGTGGGTGCATGTACTCTATCAAGTCACGCCCACTCAGGTAAATCAAGTTTCGGCATATCAAATTGAAATTTGAGGCTATGGACTGACGTCAACACACCCTACTTACCCAGCTCCCCCCTCCCCACAGACTGATCCATCTCTGCTGTCACTCACCCATGCACCCAGTGCAGCACATTGGCCGCCGGTGCTATAGAGGTACCATAAAGGCAGCAGGAAGGTGGCACTAAAAGAGTCACTGCTCCATGCCCGTCACAACCTTGTCCCAGCGGCGCCTAGATGGGCGGTAATTGCCAACGTCAGCTCTATGAATGAAGTCATCATTTTCGCCTGCCTAGGATGACCTGACGTCACCAATGACTCCTTAGCAACGGGTGCCAATGGCCTGGTCTAGATGGGGGTTGGTATGACGATCAAGGTCTTGATGAGGCACAATATGGCACCTCTAACCTTATTAATAACCTTTCTTATTCTGGCTCAATATGCCTCATTGCTATGCATACCAGTCGAGAATTGACCTGAGCTGGGCAAAGGAACCTGACACCTAGAGCGTCTGTGGTGACCAGGAGACTAAGAAAGAGAGGGGTACATGAGTCCAGTGTAGGTTATGTAACCGGCTGATGTAAGTGATGGGAAAGATAGACGCCTGCTATGCCTAGGAGTGCCCTTCAATATATTGAGGGGAATGGATAATGTAGAGAATTCACAAAAATTACATTCGCAAAGCGAGTAAGTAAAATGGGATCAACACAGTCACTCATTTATTGTTACCATAATGTATGTAGCTGGGAGCTTACACTAATTGGAAGTGGTGACGTACGACTAGATCTGCTATTGAAAGGCAGGCCTTTACCTGTTGGATGAGATTTATGAACCTTCGACACCATCCGTTTTCATGATTCACAGGTTTGAAATTAGACTGAATAATATTATACAATGGCAGTGTCCTGTGTAAAGATTCAGCGTGTGAGTGGCCTTACAGATGACTCAGGGTAAGCTGAATCTGTAGCTTATCATGTGCTTAGATTATAGTTAGATATAGTACTCCCTTATAATCATTCATTGGTCCATTTGCATCAGAAATGAATTCCTTGTTAAAATGTACCCTCAAGTCATGTGTCATACCTGTATGTTATTCCATTTCAGGCCAGCAGGTGGGTGTGGGTGAGCAGGTGGGTGTGGGAGAGCAGGTGGCTGTGGGTGTGCAGGTGGGTGTGGGCGACAGTTGCAGGCTGCGGGCATGTACTGCCTTCTATCCCTATCAAAAAGCGAGTCGATCGGACGATAAAAGGCGAAGACAGTTTTGCTCTGCACTTCTTTTATGCTGCCACTGTGGGACCCTTGTGCTGTCTCCTTGAGGTCTCGCGGAGTATGAGAACTGCTAGTGGTGCCACCATATCTTTAGACGTGTGAAAAGAGAACTAAAAAGCTAATTTAAATAAGGTTGATAGTATTTTACATTATCCAGAGGGTATTTTAAATAATGTAGAAGGTATTTTTAAATGAAAAGAGAGAAATAGGAGCCAGTTTAGGCCACAACATCATTTCTATCTTTGTATTCTTGACTTTTAACACTGTGTCCTATCCAGAGTTCAATTACAGGGTAGCAATTTAACAGTAGTTAATAGTTTAGAGAAATTAGTTCCCAAAGATCGCAGCTCATTTTCACAGGGGGAAAAATACATTTTTTATCTCTTTCTGAAGGAAACATTTGTGCCCCGATCTTGCCAATGCATCCCTTTTGTCATGTCACGTCTATCTATAACACATGCTGAATGATAGACATTCTCCCATGTAACAAAAACGTCTTAAACCATGGTTCAGTCGTCGTATATAACTCAGTTTACCCTGAGTCAATAATGTAAGAAATGCCGATCACAGGAGTGTCATTCTGGTCTGACCATTCACACATAAGGTATTGTATCTCCTGTCTCCACCAATTCTGTTTATAACTAGATATACCTGCGTGCTTTTCCTATGTTGCATACTCATCCTAGTGGAAAACCGTATAGGCCCCTACAAAGGCAATAATTCGTAAATTCCTCCATCACATTCGCTGAATTGTACTGAACTGGCATCCATCGCCCACCTGCCCTCCTAGTTATGCACAATGTGATAATTGACCAAGTAGTCAGGTAAATAAGGTGTTTCTGATCCCACCTGACGATGCCCACTCGTCCTCTACTACTCGAACCTAACCCTCGCCACGTGTAACACATACAGCAAGGTGCCCTGCTAATGTTCCTCATCTGCAGTCCCTCACATGACCTCTACCCTGAGCCACCACTCTGCCATACGCCCTTACCCACATCCTAGACCCCTATTGCTATATAATAAAAATAGGAACTCATTTTCATACTCCCCCAACTTGCAGCTATTAGAAAGGCTTGGGGTACTAGATGTCTATAGCTGGCAGTTCCAAATGATGCAGCTAGATACCCTAGGCCACGCTAATCAATATGAGGCGCTCAAAAACGTTGAGACGATGAGTCTTGCAACAGTCCTCGAGTAACTTGGCTCATGGGTTGTAAGCAAAAGTAATATGAAGCATTTGGCGTGCATCTCAAGAGACTTCTAGGTGTGGGCAAATATTGTCACCCAATGAGACAATTAAAATCCTTAATCCTCAACAAAATATGACTATCTAGGTTGGTCGATTTAACTAACTAGGTTAGTCAATTTACGTAAGGTTGGGTTAGTCAAAATGACTAACCTGGGTTGGGCGTATAGTTTAGGGAGCCAACAACTTACTACCCTAGGTCAGTCACTAATCACCAAGGCTTTAAGCATACCGTTTATCAATGTATATACCCCTGCTTTCCTGTGCTAGATTTGAATCTCGATGATGTCCTCCCTATCTATAGTGATGTCTACAGTTCACCAGTATACAGTGCGAGCCTCCCAGTGGTACAACTCCACACACCTGACCAAACTCACCGCTCACCCTCCAGGTGTATATCCAGGTACCCACCTTCCTGTGGCCTAAAATACACATACAGCTCTCCAGGCTTCAAGGGACATCGTCGCATTTATCAAAGTCCAGCCACGGCATCAACACACTTCTTGGTCATTAACTACCGCAACTAACTATTTGAACAGGGTGTGGATAATACATAGACATTGTATAGTCAGTGAATACCATGGCATCGTTCAAGAATGCATGTTAAATTGGTGCACTGCTGTACTACTGTGTAATATATCTAAAACTCTGAATCTTTACCTAAATCAAGTATATTTCCTGCCCTGATTGTGCACCAAAAGCCTTATATAGTGCAGCTGCATGATGAGTAAGGAGAGGACTCCAGCGTCGTCCTCTATACCTCATCCCCAAGGCTGCAGGTCCCTTACGTGCTCTATACCACCTCTAATTACACATTCCCAGCTAATTAGATATTTGCCTCATAGGGAGGCCCCACGTGGTGGTATTTTTATTGCCGTCACTTGTATTCATCAACTTTTAATAAGGAAATGAGTTGCGGTGGGGAGTGCCTGTGTAGTGGCTACCCTTACATGTTTACTTACAATCACCTCCCACGCCGCAGCAGGTAATGTATTACTACGCACTTCTCTAAGTGGAGTTGTGTCTGGAATGGCTGATAGGAATATGAACCACGGAAAAAGAGAGAGCAACAGGAAAGAAAAAGAATGTTAAAATAGGGGAGAGGAACAACATAAATACAGGCCAGCTGTGATCAAGGTGTATGTGTAAAAAGCCACACATAAACAATGGGTGCTCTACCTGCAGCCTATGGAGTGCCAGCTGGGGCAAATCTGGTTCACATGGCTCGACATGCAGTAAATATATATGTAGGGTGGATTCGATTAGCGTATGTGCTTGGGACTGAAACGTGTTTCGAGTAACATGTAAAAAGATATTAGGTAGCCTACGACTACTTGATTCTTTCTTTAATTTTTTTCTGGATAAAGATACATTTTCTAGCATTTTTAAAATGTGGGTTTTCTTTTGGTTTTGCTACAATGCTACAGTACCAATTGTATGGTAACTTACTGTAAATATACCCCAGTGTACCAGCATCATGATCCAGTTGGTACTAAGTTCAGCAGGTACTGAAGGAGCCGTGCTGAAGGTACACTTTGGTGAGAGCGGGGAGCAGCTCATCATTGTCCATAACCACTCGCTCAGCCCCCTGTCAGCTCCCATCACCTTGAGGCGTTAAGCAGACAGCAGCGCCCAGTACCAGCCGGACATCAGTATGGGCAGGAGGCCTCCTCAGGGCCGCCTAATACTATCAGGCAATGTCCGAATATCTGCCCACATTACTTAAAGCGGCACCTCCCGGGGACACGGGGGTGTAGCGCCGGCAGGGGCGTGCAGCCCCGTGGCCCCGGGGGACGGGGTACAGGGGGAGCAGAGTCAGGTGCAGGGTGAGATTCTTATGGGGCACTTACCCCTGCATCACCCCTGCTCCTTAGGGCTTTGATAAACGAGCTCTCCGTCTTCATTGTTGGGGATCATCCTGCATGCATTAACGACCTATTTGGTTCAGGGCTTATATTCATAAATGGCGGCTGGATGGCTCTTGTTTGGCTGAAGTAGCTGACTGATTGACCTGTTGTGTATAGGGCAGTAACTGACCGAAAGCTGCAGTATTCCAGGCTTGTTCTAGACATCTACACCTCATGGGGCGTGGTGAGATTCTGTTGCAAATACAATGCGTATAAGGGTAACTGCATACAAACTGTAATCGATGTGCAATACATGTCGAGATTTATGATTAAACTTTGAGAGCAGCTACATGAAGGAAGAACCGCACGACTATACATACATACATAGCGATGGCCGACTGTTCGTGAATCTGGCTGAGAAGAGGTGAGGGGACACCAAACACGCGTCCCATGTCGCGTGCTGAGTGTAAGTGACACAGCTGCAGACCCATTAACAAAACACCCAGTTGCCATATACTACTTACAGCTTACTACAGTAAAATCTCGTTATAAGGAGCACCTTTTGGCAAGGGAAATTTGCTCGTTGTAACCAACCTTCCTTGTAACCGATTTTGCTCATTAACAAGTCCTGACCCCCCTCCCCTTGTCGCCTACATCACAGGGGAAGTCCTGACAAAGCCCCTCCCCCTCTTCTTGTTCCCTCACCTCTCACAGGTCCGTACCTACACCCCAGTAGGTCGCCCACATCACAGGGGAAGTCCTTACAAAGCCCCCCTCCCCCTGCCCCCCCTCCTTCACAGGTTCGCACCTGCACCCCTGTAGGCTGCCCACAACACAGGGGAAGTCCTGACAAATCCCCCTCTCCTCCTGCCCCCCCCCCCCCCTTACAGGTCCGCACCTACACTCCTATAGGTCGTCCACATCACAGGGGAAGCCCCCCTCCCCTTGTCCCCTCACCTCCCAAAGGTCTGCACTTACACTCCTATAGGCCGCCCACATTACAGGGGAAGTCATGTCAAAGCCCCCCTCCCCTTTTTTTTAAATTTCAATAAAAAATGACTTACTATCTTGAAAATAGTTGCTCCTTATAAACGTTTTTTGCCTAGAAATGCTCGTTCTAATAGTGTTTTTTTACTATAGAAAAGTATAGAAAGGGTTTTGGCAAAGCAAATGTGCTCCTTATAACCGTCTGCTCCTTATAACCGTCCTCCTTATAACGAGATTTCACTGGTACAGTGTATACGGCATCGTCCCCTTATACCCCCATATGCACCATATATTGCAGGCTAGCAGCAGTATGGTCAGGGAGTGGACTGTGGTCGTGAAAGGCCTTGAGTGACGGGGATCAAGCAGCAGGCGGTATTAATGGCAGTAACTCAGAGTGTGCACCCCGTGTCCGTGTTATCTCTTATTGTTTGTGTGTTTGGCCGGCCGGGGTACTGCTGCTGCCGCCGCTAGCCGCCGACCTTTGTGCCGCGGCCCGAATGGCACCCGGCACGACGCAGACTTGGCTGGCTACACATCCACCACTTCGCAAAGGGTTCAAAACAGCCACATGTGCCAAATTAAAGTAGATAATTCTAACCAACACCCGGCAGATGACTAACTAATTCCTGAATAGCGTCTATATGGTGAGGGACACGGAAATACGTACATGTGAGAGGTTTACATTTATATTACATGTACATACATGTCATAGTAGCATATCTATCTAGGCGGCTGTGACTTTCTAGCGTGGCTTACACGTAATGTATCCCTCAGTTGGTGTACCAACACATCCCACCACAACGTGTCCCGATCTTGATGTATGCCTTGAACACATTTAAACAAGAGCTCCTACATGATGCCATTGAACTGAAGGGTAAATATTATAGAGAACTGGTAGAAGTTCCCTGTGCGTCTTTTCAGACCTGTTACAAACGTATTTTTGCTTTGTGTTGATATATGGTCATATCTAGATGATCGCTTAGTAAACTCCCAGTGTGATTCTGTAAAAGTTCCCGATTATGTTGGCGGTCATAATTTGTTACTTCTTGTACAATATTAAACCATACGGGTAATACTATATTTTATGTGTGTGTTGAACATAAACACAATAGGAGAATTACTGGGAAAATAGATGTACCAAGGTATCTTGGGCTGTGTGAATGGTCTCTGGAATAGTTCTAAAATAACTCTGGACTACTTGAGCAAAACGATTTCCAAGAAGGGATCATGCAATATTGAGTAGGCTAATCAGAAAGTCTGAACCTTGGCCTTTTAGTAACACTATATACATAGTTAGGCGGTAACAGCACAGCAGATATCAGTCTACATTGCCCTTTCATTGAATTCCAAGTTCAATCCCAATATCAAAGATACTCTGATACTATACTTGATTGTCCATCATTTCCTCAATATTTACAGACATTCATTAATATCCAGACAATGTGTGACATTAGCAGCACTTTTTGAATTGTGCTACCACGCCAGGCATTCGGCAACTGTACTGTCTATATCCTACCACCTACGCGGTACAAGTGCAGGATGGCGTCAACTATAGGCCTACATCACAGTACCAGATGTGATACTCTGTATAATACTACACCCCCTCCACATGTCGCCGTACAAGAAGTCGTCGGGCGTGTATTTATAGCAGCAATACAGCGCCCAGCGGGCCCTGCAGAACTGCTCTCATGGTGTGATTAATAACTCACACTTGAGCTGCTCCCTACACACCTGTATGCCTAAAGACTGCAGCCAAGCCTCCTCTATACAGCGGCCCACATGATTGGCCATCATTATGAGCACCTGGGTCACCGCCAGTGGGTGATGCTCATTTCCCATTAACCTTCTTGAGCGGCGTCAGAGTACGCACGCCACTCTGCCGCATCTACTACGCGCTACTCCCAGCGTGCGGCACTGCGGGACACGTGCGGCCTGCTGCTGCTATATATAGACACTGCCGCACTAGATGAGTACAGGGCATCGGCCGTCGATCCCGGGGAGGGCACTGGCTCTTTGCGGGTAGGTAACAAGGGCAAAACTACAGACCACCCATTTCATGATATGACAGCAGGCTAACTTTCCCTTTATCAATTAACAGCCCCCCTAATTTCCTCAGATGTCAGCTGACAGCTTCCTGCTAGGCCTGATATTGTTATAGAAACAACTTGGGAGGCTGGAAGTGTGCCATTAGAATGGGGTTTCTGCCATGAAATATGAGTACAAACTGATTGTAACAACAGCCCTCCTACCATGCATCTTCCAACAGCCCCCCTGTTTCAGAGCCCTTAGCACAGTGACAGCCCCTCCTTTTCTTATATTACAGCGCGTCACAGCCACAGCACGCCGGGCCCGTTTTGCAGTTGGTACCCTAACCAGGGTTGAGTGCCCCCCCCCCCCCGGGGCCGTCGATGACCTGAGACCCACAACCATGTAGCATCACTCATGTTGACGCATGTATAACACACTGCACAGCGATCTAGATGGATATCGTCGTTAGTTTATAACAGATGGAAATCTAAAATACTTTGGTCCATCCGTCCATGCCTCGGTCACCAGTTCATTTGGTTTCAATATGTATGCATGCCACATCAAGGCGCCCATTGACACCCAGCCTGTATTGTATGTCAGCTGAGTCTCCCACCGCGGTGTGCAACAGGACAAAGACACCCCCGTATATACCCCCCCCCCCCCCCCATCTGACATATTCGAGCTTTATCATTTTTCACTTTTTTTCTTCCCGAAAGCATATGTGTCACAGTACTAAAGTAACACTCTTGTCTCACCAGTGAATTCACCAAACCTGACGATTTGGAATGACCAGGATAGAATGACATGGATTTGTAGTAAATGCCACCCCTCATATCGCGCACCTCTAACTTCAATGGGATTTACTAGCACTCAGCAGACCACCTTGTTATAGTATAAAAGATGGATTGTGTGATATACATACATGTAATATGGCTGAGAGCATCACAAGTCCCAGTCCAAAGTCCCAACCCAAAGTCCCAGTCCAAAGTCCCAACCCAAAGTCCCAATCCAAAGTCCCAGCCCAAAGTCCCAATCCAAAGTCCCAGTCCAAAGTCCCAACCCAAAGTCCCAATCCAAAGTCCCAGCCCAAAGTCCCAATCCAAAGTCCCAACCCAAAGTCCCAAAAAGAGAAAAAAAGAAGAGGCCTACACAACCTCCTCTTGTTCCTATCCAGAATATCACCACCCGAACCCTTGCAGATAGATTGCACCAATAGTCTCACAAAACTGTCTCACCCTCCCTTCAACACTGAGCTCTATGGGTGTCTGTTATTTTTGTGCTGGGCTTTTTTCATGGGCAAAATCTTTTTTTTTGGACATTTTGAAAAAAGAAGGAGACACAGATTGTTCCACAGTAGAACTTTAGCTTCATTCTGAACGGAAATACCAAAAAACAAAGGCAGGGCGAACGTTCAAAGGCAGCTGACCAATCTACGTTTTTTGTAGGAAAACCGTGACACAGGGCAGTCTCGGGCACCGACTGTATGTATACAGTCTGGGAGAGTCCTTATGTACTGACTGGTACTGGATATCAGCAATCTGGACATCATGGGTTCGAGTCCCACCTTGGCACAATTGGTAGGACTTTTGATATCTATAATGCACCTCTATTACACTATTGTCCCTATCCAAATATGTAATATGTAACATAACTATGCCAGTATAGGGGTATTTATGCTTCAAATAGGCCAAATAAAGAATGTAAAAAAACGAACCTATGTTTTGCAAAAGGTGGGATTCGAACCCATGAGGCCAGACACAACATATCTATGTCATTCATGGTCATGTGACCATGGCTAACCAATCAGTGGTTGAGCTATCTCGTTAAGAAATGATCCAGGATCCTGGGTCATTTTCTAAGTAGGTCACAGTTATTAGATACAAAATTGTCCAGGCCCATTACAGCCTGACGGCTGTAATGGGCCTGGAGGGCTCGAGGCTGGACACAGGGTACCCCTGGGTCAACAATCTGCTGGTGGTGGAGTACGGGTGTAACTTTGATGCTAGGTGAGACTTAACCTGACCATGCATAAGATAATTGGCTGATGTTCAAAGTACCACGAATGGTAGCACCGAACAAGAGCTACCGCCAAGCACATCCACAACGCAGCCAGTGTGTCTGTTCATCATGTACCATGGTCTGTTTTCTCTTTCTTGTTATTGTGTTGATAAGTTCCGTGTTGCTGTGTGTGTAGTGTATACGTCGGCAGTGTCCCCCTGTGCTGTACATGCACTTAATTGGTACTTGTATCACGCAAACACGGCATGCCTCACTAGACACCCCACCCCACCCCCCACCCCCAACACCCATCTCCTTCCTGCTCCCTCACAAAACCAGAACTTGGCCTACAAAGACATCCCCACGACTTGCCTATCACAATCAATGTCTGCCGTGTTCAACTAATGTATAACTCTTTGGTATTATTGCATCTGCTGAGACCCCCCACCAACCCATGGCTACATAGTACGGTATCCTACTACCAGCAGGGCAAACACTGTGTGCTGCTTCTTCTCAGAGCAGCTCCCTTGGCGAGCAGATCCCCTATCTGTGTCATACGCGTACTTTTTACGGGTTGCCTGTACCTGTTTATACCCGGAGTAGTTGGCTGGCTCTACATCTGCGCCTCTCCGAGCAGCTCTATACATACAACCCACCCTCCCACACCAGCCTGCCTACCCTTTTATCTCCACCGTGAGCAGCTCCGAGCTGCTGCTCCCGATCTGCTCAGAGTTCAGGTCTGGACGCCCTGAGCTGCTCGCTGCGGCCTGATTCCTGGGGTGGGGGCGTGAGCAGAGAACAGAACAACTCAAGAGGCTTACATTCAAAGACTCGCTGTGACCTACTGACTGGAGCTAGGAGAGTAATGAGCCGAGTCTTGACTTGGCTCCGAAGCCAAATGTTTCTGTTTGAGTGTTCTTTTAGACCTAGCAAAGGGAGTCATACATGTTATTCCTATGCAGCTAGACGTAGGCTTTCCATTTCAAACACATTACCGTCATGTCTATACGGTTTATTCAATGGCCTCAACATTCTAAAGGATCATAGGAAGTATTACAATGACGCGCCTGCCTCTCAATGGGACATAATGTAATATGGCTGAGAGCATTATACTGTTCCCTCGTAAACAATGTATAGTTTACGAGGGAACAGTATGATACATATATGCTAAACAAGGGCAGATGGCAACAGACATGTACGTGCATGTCCATATTATACCATATGATACATTAGTCAGTATTGGACAGTATAACTCCATAATACTTCCTCGATAGCTACCAGTCTACTCCCATGTGTGTATGTGAACAAGGAGAGCAGGTAGGTTACCCTCTACACTAGGTTGGCACTTACTACAGGTACAACACACAGGTTCCCCAGTGCTCTACAGCGCCTCCCCTAGTGTCTACATGGCTAATCCCTCACATCAGAACGAGCGCTAATTAGCAAACTCTGCAGCAGCCCAAAAAAGCCTCCAGCAGGCCGTGTGGTAGAGTATTTTAGGCAACACGGACCGTCTCTGGCTGTTGCTAATGTATTGATTAGTTGTGGAGATGGATGACGGTACATCACCGCCTGCAGAGTGGCTACAATAACGTAAATACTTAAAATAAATCACAAGGAGAAGGAGGATGAGAGGCACTCCTTTCACACGGTCGTCATCTGCACAACAATACTCAGTCTCAACTCCCAGTTAAGCTAATTATACTGGCCCTATCATTATCCCACCGGAATTATTTTTAGAAAGCATCAATTAATGGCCTCGGGGAGCTCTGTTTGATCCTGGGAACAAATTACAAAGGGAACAAGGTAGAAGCGAATATCCGCCAGTTTGCTTGCATGTGATGGTGTGCATGGTCGGGTAGGCTTCTGTGAAAACATCGACCAGGGTGTGTAGCGGTGCTAGGTGGGGTAGGATGTATGATGGAGGCTGGGGGAGGGGGGGGGGACGAGAGCCCCTGGTGACGTTGGCATTCTCGGATGACACGTCCAGTGCCCACACCTTTCTAAACTGGTTCCTAGAAGACAGCTCAAATTGTTTCCATGAAATGTCATGTCAATTTATATTCGATATCAGAGGCAATAAGGATGTGAGAATACTGAGTTAAATAGTCATCTACTACAAGTAGTAACTACAAGGAGCCATTATGACCTACAGTATACGCTCTCTTTTCTGGATACTGGCTGTATTTTGATAAGGCATATGCGTACATATATGTGTAGTATCAGTACTAGCAGACCTTGCATTGTGATGGTCTAGTACTGGATGCTGCGTGGAGCACATAGGGCTGTATTACTACCTAACCTGTACAACAAAGCTACAGGTTGTACTCCGGGTTGTGCTCGCAGCCTGCACACAGCGGGAGACAGGGCAGCAGCAGCAGCAGGGTATGGGAGGCGGCTGGTTCATGTCCATGAGTACCACCAATAACCCACCTCCCCAGGGCAATGTCCTCACCAGACCACTTTGTGAGCGTCTGCCCGGACACATCTGTAACACACCCACTACGGCACACTGCTGCAAACTGTGCAGACATTTACATCCAGTCTTACTGCTGTATAGCTACTACTACAGTGAACAGGCCCATCATGCAGGGTTAAGGGCAGGGCCTGTACAATGTGTATGGGCGGCAGGTAGGGTAGGGATAAAAGGGGCCGGATGAAGTAACTGTAGTGGTGCTGGGCTGTTGTTGTACGCTGTAGGTGGGTGAAGGAGGTGGTCAGGAAGACGCTTGTGGCTGCTGGAGGAGCTGCCCCTCCACCCCCACTGATGGCGTGTGGCACGCGCCCACTGCCAGTTTCCCCGCTTAATCAGGTCAATGGACCATGCAACGGAAGCAGTGGAGCATGCAGCGCGCCTCACTGCGTCCAAGTCCAGCAGCCGCCGATACAGCTGTGTGTGGGAGTCAGGTAGAGCCGTGTACGGGCGTCAGGTAGAGCCGTGTACGGGCGTCAGGTAGAGCCGTGTACGGGCGTCAGGTAGAGCCGTGTACGGGCGTCAGGTAGAGCCGTGTACGGGCGTCAGGTAGAGCCGTGTACGGGCGTCAGGTAGAGCCGTGTACGGGCGTCAGGTAGAGCCGTGTACGGGCGTCAGGTAGAGCCGTGTACGGGCGTCAGGTAGAGCCGTGTACGGGCGTCAGGTAGAGCCCTGTACGGGCGTCAGGTAGAGCCCTGTACGGGCGTCAGGTAGAGCCCTGTACGGGCGTCAGGTAGAGCCGTGTACGGGCGTCAGGTAGAGCCGTGTACGGGCGTCAGGTAGAGCCGTGTACGGGCGTCAGGTAGAGCCGTGTACGGGCGTCAGGTAGAGCCGTGTACGGGCGTCAGGTAGAGCCCTGTACGGGCGTCAGGTAGAGCCCTGTATGGGCGTCATGTAGAGCCGTGTACAGAGAGTGGCAGCACCGTAACAGAGTGTCCCAGACTGGGACGTGGAACCTGCACCCAGAGCGTCTGTGGTGACCAGGATATTCAGAAAAGGGAGAGATACAGGGCCCCAGTGTAAGTTATATAACAGGCTGATGAAAGAGATGGAAAAAATAGGCCGGGTCTCATAGGCCCTGCACATAAGACTCAGGACAGTACCCTGAGTCAAAGAGTGATCATGTGATATTTACATCACAAGTGACTCAGGGTCAGGGTGATTAACATATTGAATTGATTGATTGACAGATTGAAGGTGTAAATCATTTTAGGAACAACAAACTATTTGTCAATTCTAATTGAGAGCAGAAAAGTATTCCTGGTTCAAAACTATCCTCAAATCATGTACATGGCACACTAGTCTGCAATCAGTCACACTAGTCTGCAATCACATTCCAGTTCACCAGGTGGGTGGCCAATGGGGTGGGTCTGGGCATGCAGGTGGATGTGGGCAAGGAGGTTAATAAGGCGACATCATCCCGTATATCAGGTATGCCTGTATTAGCACTAAAGTAACACCCTGTTAGGCCCTTATCCTACAAAATTGCCCTTATCCTACAAAAATGTATAGTTTTGTAGTATAAGGGCTGTCAGTCAGGCCCTTATCCTACAAAATCAGCCCTTATCCTACAAAACGGTTGCCCTTTTCCTACAAAACCTATGTATTTTGTAGGATAAGGGCAATCAGTCAGGCCCTTATCCTACAAAATTGCCCTTATCCTACAAAATGGTCCCTGATGCTTTAATTACTTTGACACCAGGTCTAGCCCAGTGGCATAGGGCCTACACATATGCTGTAGGATTACATTTATTTGATTTCCTTGTGTAATCCAAAATGGCCACGAGGATTGCTCCCAAAATCTCAGGTTTATTAGATTTCCTTGTCAAATATATGAAAATAAGGCTTGTCGGGGTGTAGTTCATTTATTAGGCCTGACTGAAAGGCCTTATCCTACAAAACTATATAGTTTTGTAGGATAAGGGCAATTTTGTAGGATAAGGGCCTGACTGACAGCCCTTATCCTACAAAACTATATATTTTGAAGGATAAGGGCAATTTTGTAGGATAAGGGCCTGACTGACAGCCCTTATCCTACAAAACTATATATTTTTGTAGGATAAGGGCAATTTTGTAGGATAAGGGCCTGACTGACAGCCCTTATCCTACAAAACTATATATTTTTGTAGGATAAGGGCAATTTTGTAGGATAAGGGCTTAACACCCCCCCAAACCATCTACTTAGTATTCCGGTCCTGTCAAGCTCACCTCATTTCTATAAGGAGGTCACTGCATGTTTGTTATGCCATGGGTTATGGCTAGCCTTGCTGCACCCCAAGGAACATCTTCTTAATGTCATATTATCCTGTTACATGCATCATAACTAACGAGTGTGAATATGAGGCAGAACCATGAGTTAAATGAGTTAAACCAGCCTCGCCTCGACCATTGGTTATATCCCTATAAAATAGCGACACGTTCCTGCATCAGGATTTCACATGTTGCACGATATAAGGTTGTAATGTTCTGACAGGAGTGTTTCGTGGAGTCAATATAGAGTATATAATATGAGGTATACGTTAGAGGTATGTTACAAAGTGCAGGCATTTGAGTAATGTCATGGTGCGAGCTATATGGGTGCCGTGTACTCCAGTCTGGGGGTGGGCTGTGGTCGCCCCCCCCCCCCCCCACTAGAGCGGGTCACCATGTGCAGGTGATGGCCTCCTCCAGGTGGTCGTGATAACCGTAAAGGTTACGTACAACAGTCCTACCTAGCCACAACACTAGCTTTACACCCTCAGCTGTGCTGGACGCATCGTTACTGAGACCTGAAATAAATCTCAACCCTCTAAGGGCCGCATAGTGCTTTAGGTTGATATGCCATTGTCGTAATGATGCATGAATACAGGCATGGCGAGTTACTGGCCAGGACTGCATTCATACCTTATGCTGACCTTTTGGAATGTATCAACCCAGTATGGTTGGCATGGTGCAAATATGGGAACCGTAAAGGATGAACTCCTAGAAGAAAATGATCAAAAGCTCCACAATGAGAAATGGTGGAGGTCCTCTGGTCTATGTGACGTTCACGTCAGGAGAACGTGGGGAGTAGGGGCAGTGGCGGATTAAGGGGGGGCCATACGGGCCCTGGCCCTCCCCCCCCCCCTTGGGAAATTTAAAAAAAAAAAAGGGAGAAAGAGGAGAAGGGAGAGAAGGAAGAAAGAGAGGGGAGAAAGGGGTCTTTCTGGAAACCAAATATGACCCTTTTTAATGCCAAGATATCGGCCTTCTGATCCCTGAAATTGGCCCCTTTCTGATGCCCAAGCTTTGGCCCTTTCTGACCCCTTAGCCTGGCCCTTTTTGACCTTCAAACTGGGCCCTAAACCTGGCCAATTCTGATGTCCAAACCTGGTCCTTTCTACCCTGAATCCTGACCCTAAACCTGGCCCTTCCTGGGACTAGGCCCTGGGATTAGGCCCTAAACCTTGCCCTTTCTGACTGTCAAACATGGTCCTTTTTGATGCCCGAGCTCGGCCATTTCTGACCACTGAGCCTGGCCCTTTTGACCCCCTAACCTGGCCCTTCCTAACCCTCAAACTGGGCTGTAAACTTGATCCTTCCTAACCCTGGGATCGGGTCCTAAACCTGGCCCTTTCTGACCCAAAACCTGGTGACCAAGCCCTGCCACTTCGACATTTTCCAATCTCTTCCAGTTTAAAAATAATGTCCCACCCACAATGATAAAGGATAAATACATATCTCTCAGTCATGATATATGTGCCAAAATGCACCAGATTTCACCATTTCTAATTTAGACTTTCAGAATTTTCAAAATTTTCCACTCCAAAAAGAATGTCCCAGCTGCAATGATAGAGAATAATACGGATCTAAGCCATATGTTAGGAGCCAAAATGTACCAGATTGCACCATTTCAAGTTTAGACTTCAAAATTTTCCAAAGAAAACAATTTTCCAGCCACAACAAAATAGATAAATACAAATCTCAGCCATGATAAATGATGAGCCAAAATACACCAGAATGCACCATTTCAAGGCTAGAAATTGCAAATTTTCTTGGGGGGGGGGGATGCCCCCAACCCCCCCTAGTTTGGCCGCTGCGCTTCGCTTGTGGTGGTCAGTAGTATTCACCTCACTTTCCTAGATCTTGGCCCCCCCTTAAAAAATTCCTGGATCCGCCACTGAGGGGAGGGGGGGGGGGGGGTAGGGCTATCTGCATCCACTAGAAGATAAATCTTCCTGGATTGTTTGCTATGGTATCCCCCCTGGCAGTCTCCCTCTAATCTGCAGCATGGTTATGGCATGTATGTATACACCAATGTACAAGGCTAAGACTAGACTTGTTTTGACCTCTTAGTAGACGCTGACGTCTTCGGATGAATATTACCGGGTACAATATGTAGGCCCCCTACCAGTGGCGTAGGAAAAGGGGGGGGGGGCCGCCCCCCGCCCCCAATCACTGAGGAGGTGGGGCCTGAATATGTTTGGGCCCCCCCAAATTTGTCAAGACCTGTAATATAATACACACAATTTTCAATCCTTAACTCTCCTGCATAGAAAAAAGTGGGGGCAGAGGGGGCCGGGCCCCCAAATCAGACCGAAAGAGGGCTCAAATACTTTTGTCCATACAATCTAAAATAAGGATGTATATGATACATCATGCACAAAAACCGATACTTTAAGTTGGTTGGAGTGGGCCCCCCTTGGGCCTCCCTAATGAAGATTTGCTTCCTACGCCTCTGCCTACTTCACATGTCTCTACGAATAGGTCTTAGCCTTTAGCAAGTCTATAACCCTGGTCCAACACTTGTATGGGTGTTGAGTTAAAACTATCCATCTCAGCCTTTGCCTAACAGGTGATTGCCTCATACAGTCCATTTGTCTCTGTCCGCTTTCCGCCTCGGCCAATTTTGTCTCCACACTCTTTGCGCGTAGGGACTTTACAACTCTTACCTTGTCCTATATCTTCCCCAATGGCAACATCCATACACAATTGTATGGGGATCTGACTTGTGAGTGTTGCTCCCATTTGCTCCCTCTATACCCTCCTTCATTTCGTATACAACCCATCCTCTGCATGCCAAACTTCATTTCTAGTCACCTTTCAAATGTGAAACTCCTCCACCCACTGCTAGATATCTTCATCCGGAACTAACGTTTCCTTTCTGCCCGCCTCTTGTTAGTTGTACACCCGCTCCCCTACCCAGTCGTCCCTTCTCAATCTCTCTGCCCCTTCATCTCCAACCTTCCCTTGCCCACTATCTCTTCATCTTCATTTTAATTTCCTCCCAGCCGGTGGTCGTGTTGAGTTGGGCTTTGTCAAGTGGTGTAGCTGGGCACGGGGTAGTTACCAAAGGCTGACGAGCCTTGTGGCGGCTGGAGAAGGAGGCCAGTCAGGGTGAATGGTGAGATCCCGTTACATTGAGTGGTCTATATGCGGCTGCAGCTGCTGCTTGCTGCAGCCACCAGCAGGCCTGATCCCTGTACTGTAGCTGCTGCTGCTGCTGCCGCACTCGGCGTCCTCCCCACACAGCTGGTACACATACATGTTGTAGTACCTCAACGTCAACAGTCCACATTCTACACCTTACTATACACCCCCTACCCCGTCACCGCCACAACCTCCCCAACACACAACAACACAACTACCACTCCGAGCTAAATACACTCATTATCAACACATAGTCCATGTTACAAGTAGTTTGTGAGTAGCTATGTGTGTTTTGCTCTTTACATTGTATTGCAGGTTCAGTGAGGTCCAGAAGACAGCTGGTAGATGCGTTCCCCTGTTACATATATTCATAAGTGCTCTATACTGCATGAACCATATCGCAAAGTACTCTTACAGTTCAATGAGTACCAGGTATAGGTTTCTAATTGTGATCAAAGATATAAGAGAGTGTTTATATCTTAACAAATTGGGTGGTTGGTGGATTTCTTTAATACCCCGGTACTTTCCTTTTTGGGAGACGGGGCCCAAACGATTTTTGGACCCTTTGGTGGGGTGGGGGGTAGGGGGAGACAAAAAAAATGACACTCACCCCCTCTTTTTAAAAAGGCAATCTTGCGAGGGTGGGGTGTGAAATATTCTGGCGCACTCGCACGAAAATCCACCAACAGGCCCCACGCCCGACCTATTGTTTAACAAAGCACACTCCCTAATCTGAAAGACAGATCGGATGAATGGTTATGCTGACCAGACATCCATAGTATGCATAGTGCACATCACGCCTTGCACAAACTATTTCGTAGTGTAGACCTTTGGCAAATCTAGCTGTATAAACCCAACCCCACCTGACCGTACTTTACCTGGTCCTAGGGAGGTGGGGGTTAACTGAGAAGTAACCCAACACGGGAGATATGCTAGGACTGCTGGTATACGGCTGATCCCCAGAGGATCGTGTGACACAGCACATGATATCATTCTCACAGTTTCCAATGTAAACATGTACATGCCTATCTAAATCCATGTTGGTAATGCTCAGCCCATTACATGAACCAATCTGCGTTTTATGTGCCACCGTGTGCCTTAAATAACATGGTAACAAAGATGGTGTTTTTTGGTTTTATGGCTGACATGAATATGGTTGAGTGTGCCGGGTATACTCAGCATATATCCAGGTGATCCCTCAGTGCTCTCATAGACTAGCCGTACTGCACACATGGCAGCCCATACCGTACACGTGTCCCTGTACAACCGCGATGTCTATTAATGACGTGATGTGTATCAACTACACATCACCGCTGGCCATGGAAACGTGACGTGTGTCAAAAAACGTGATGAGTAGATCTTCCAACCGTGATGGGTGGTAACTAATGTGATGTATAGCAACCTAGGGGAAACTGCATTAAGGCACACCCAACCGTTATTTGTATCAATGAACGTTACTTGTATCAATCAACCAGCCCTGTACAAAATCATTATTGACAGTTAAAACTGGACCACACTTTGAGTTTTGATACAGATAACGTCTGTGTAAAGCTAGTTTCACTTGCTACAGATAACGACATATTGATTCACATAGCTTGATAGAGATGACGTACTTTTGATACAGATAACGTTTGGATAGTCATAATGTCTAGTTGATACACATCACGGTTGTACACCCTCTCCTCATCACGGCCTCACCCCCCATACTACAGCCTGCACAAGACGCACACAAACAAGCAATCAACTGCTTTGTTTTTACTCCCACACCAGCGAAATACGGAACCAATGCCAGTCGGCCACGTCCACACATGCTATTGCTTAGTTCTTTATTCTATCCTTTTTTCATGCATCTACTTTTCTTATATATCTTCACTGCTCGCTAAGTCCCCCACCCCAGAGGGGCCGTGCTGTGTGAGTAATAGCAGGCACTGGTTTGAGAGTTGCTGTAGATTCCAGATCTCATAGCAATACTACATCTAGTACAAACACCAGAATTTTTGACACACGTTCTCCTTTGGTGAAAATTCCGTATGAAATAAAGAAAGACTCGAAAAATAATCTGGCAGTAAGGACAAAAATGTCCAAAACCCGGTCCAGAACCAGTGCTTCAATGTTTTTCTTTCTGCTTTGTATCCAAAAATAACAACAACCCAAGATTTCGTGAAACGTAAACTATGTCCATACTTCCAACGACTCATTTCTTTGACAATATAACCTAATCTCCATACTAAAGGCATAAATAGCATTAATCTCCCTTGTATCATTACCTTTCACTTCCGTCCTACAAGACTAAGTCATGAATTAAATTGTCTGTTATTGACGATAAAATGTGAAATAATAAATGATAACAATGTGTCCAGACGGAGTACCAGGAGGCTGATGGTGCCCGTCTGTGAATGTGTTCTTACCCAGGGTTTCTGACTTACGACAGAGAAAAGATTGAGTGTGTGCTTGATCTCAGGATGACTCCGGGTAACCTGGGTCTGTTGCTTATCATATACAGGCTCAACCTGTCTGTTTAGAGCCTACAAAATCGGGTCAGGGTCACCTACATAAACCTACAGATAGGATATAAAATGCGACAAAAACGTCTAAATTTCGGCCTGAAGCCACGCATATAACCCGGGGTGTGTACATTGTGTACCCTAAATCAATTAAATTCTACCCAAGGCTAGGCATCATTTCTTCACCTATACTGTATAACCCAGTCTCTCCTTAATAAAAAAAACACCCCTCACCCTGATGGTTTGGTCGATATAGTAAATTATTATACGATCGGGCGACTCATCGTGCTTTTTAGGTGATATCCCCGTGCTGATATCTAGTGATATCGGCACTCCTCCGGTGGATATCAGCACTCTTCCGGTGGATATCGGCACTCTTCTGGTGGTACTGAGCAATTCCGAAATTTCGTCACCCATAAAATCCGCAGTTTCATGGCGATTCGAACTCAGTACCCCAAGACTAGAAGCCGAAGCCTCTACGCACCTTGCCAATCCGGCCATACAGAAGAAGGGGATAAAACAAGACGTCTATAGGCACATTCTCAGCCCTCTAGCTCTATATTAACAGAGATACAGCAACTTTTACACTTTTTGTTATAACTTCTCCTAAAATCAAAAAAAAATTATAATTTTTTTATTATCATAACGGTAGAAGTTGGACTTTACTTACTTATTCGTTAAAATAGTTTTGGGGCCATTTCTTTCCTTATATATATGCACTTTGAAAATGGTAGCTTTCGACAATCGATCCGGGGACTTTTGGTGTGTGAGGCGAACACGCTAGCGCCCAGGCATTTCTGGCCATGGTACATGGAACGGGAAACGCTGCCTATATTAAAGTATACAGGGGAGCAATTAGTAACCAAAACCTTACTCCCCTACTGAAGATTTCCACAACATGGCGACTGCACCCTCTGTACAAGACGACTATATATCGTTCAAAATGGCCAAAATAGGCCGAATTTAAGGTAAATAATCACATTTGAGTCGAAAAATTGTATAATAAACCTAATATTGAATGGTTATCAGGCACTCAGGATTGTATATCGTATGCTATAGGCATTCGTGCTACGCACTCATGCCTATAGCATACGATATACAATCCCTCGTGCCTGATATCCATTCATTATTGGTTAACTACTAATCCCTAACCTACCACACCTCTACCAATAAGTGCTATTGCAGGCATTTCACATCAAACCAACACGGTAGTGAATAACTTAGCGCCATACTAATCACCAAATCGTCTACTTATATCAATTCACCCAGTTTCCTACAGAAAACACCACCAGTATTGATTGCCTTCATACTACATGAAGTCGACTATATTTGGTCATCGGCTGCTAGCGAAAGGTGGCATAACTTAATCAATTAGATAAATAGGCAAGGCTGGCTAGCTATTTGGATTTAGTCTACGGATATTGGCTCAGTTGCCATTTTTAGAATGCAATCACTGACGGCGTAACCACGGCCTTGAATTCCATTCAGGACCGTATAAAACCCTTCCCAATTGCCAATCTATGACCTATATATACACGGTATTTCCAGCATTACTGGAGGAAACATACTCTGCACAAGCGTCCACAAATTGAATTGTGCAGACGATTCCTTTTCTTGGTGGTCCAAGGAAAAAGAAATGCTTCCATTTTTTGGTCAATTTCCATCATACTTCGCAAACTAATTGTCATAAAACACTGACAGGCTCAGTTAAAATAGAAATGCTCGGGATAACACCACCTCTCCTCTTTAGGCACAAAGTGTCGACTTAAAAATTGAGGAAATTATTTCACACACGAATGCCTACCATCAAAATAGCCGTTATCTCTGGTCAACGCCACCATGACATTCACGCCCAAACAACGACGGGTTTCCCCCTCATTTTATTTACTCCTGAGCAAAATGTCAAACGAGCAAAATGACGAAGTTCAGAGGAGTGGAGCATGGTGAGGCGAGATGGGCAAACAGGCCAGGAGCTGTCCCATAATGAGCAGCTGCCGAGCAGGCGGGGGTTGGCTCGCGTGTCAGTATTGTATCACATGGTGTAATATGTTTGTGAAGAGCTAGGTGGGTGGGTGCTATGTTATTAGTGCTGGCATTCCCACGCCTCCCGCGGTACCCTTGCTGCTGGAGGCCCTCCCTGACTACTGCAGACCCCAGTAGCAGGCACTGCCTGGGCTGTCTGACATTGTGAAGGTCAACAGACCGTTGAAAACGCTGATTGACCACCCACTGACTTGTCAGCTACAGCGGAGGCACGTCCTGACGCCACCAGCGGCCAATGACTCAATGGTGGCTGTGTTCACACTGCCCGCCTGGACGCTGTCTGCCCATCCTACCCATCCTGCACATGTGCACAGGCAGCAGCAGGAGAACACCCGGCATGATCCAGCTATAGTAGCAGGCTAATGAAGCCATGTCATTACCAACACGCGAGCCAGCATCATGTAGAGGCACAACTAGTGCTCGACTGGACCATAAGAACCAGTTAACGTTGTGCCATTAAATATCTCTCAGGTGTAAACAAAGCCAGTTGCAGTAACCTGTACACTGAAAACTTAGGCATATTTGAAACTCATCACTACCGATGAGTTAGGGTAATCATGCCCAGTTGATGAGGTCAGGTCATCACGGTGATGACCAAAGGTCATCATCTTGATTACAATATTTGCCACTAGAGGGCCCCACTAGGCAATAATGGAATATGCAGTACCTACTCCAGGCCATTCACTGATTTTTATCTATATAAACTATGATAATAGAAACTTATGAAGTGAAATATATGAAGAATATTATCACGTTAGAAACCCAAGTACTTGACAATCGAGTTCTGAGCAAAATTCTCAAAGGCACACATGTTTGTTTACATGGACACCTCTTTTGTGTCTGAGACCACATTTACTAATGGTAGGATAGGCTGTCAGTTACTATACATATATCTATGGCTTATTGGACTTGCTATGCTTGTAGAAGTGCTCTCACTTAAGGTCTGATGACAGGAGCAGGAGGTAATCATAAAATTATTAGGGATTAAACACCTTGTTGTACAGAAAAATAAGTTACAGGAAATTAATCATAGTGGATGACTTAGTCATCACATTGATGACCTGGGTCATCATTCTGACTAGCACTGCATAATCTCTAGTTAGGTCAACATCTCTAATCAGGTCAAAAAAGTAATCACGGTGACAACTCAGAGTCATCACATATGATGACCCTAGTGATGACCAAGTAATCACCACCGACACAATCATGGTGATGACTAAAAGTCATCACCATGATGACTTTTTTTTCTATAGAGTTTTCAGTGTAGGATGTTTGCCTGTACCGGTACCGCTGAGGACCGCGAAAATTCTCGTTTCTCTATTCCATTTCAGTAATCTAGAGTTTTCGCTATGAAATATATGGAATATCAAACAGAAACATGTACTGAAAACCAATGAAAGGCTTTGGTCTTTCTGATTGTGCGTCAAATCAGCATGAAATATTTATGGAATTGTCTAGGTCGATGGTAAAACAATACTATATCTCTCAGAAAGTCAATACATGAATGTATACATTTTATATGTTAGATTGTATTTCCAGTAGTTATCAACGGCCAAGGGGCATACTAAATCATGGATGTAAGGTATACTAGTAATACATCTGCCTTTAATACATAGGACTCACGAAATAACCTGCAGTATTATTGCATAATGTATTGACCTTCAAATCTTAAAAAAACAATGTATTGGCAATATTAAAGAAAACAAAGATTCTGAAATAACATGTACAATGCTACATATTTCGATATATAGTCAACATCTTTATCAATTCTTTACAAGGATTTACCATTGATAGATGCATCATTGATAATTTCTGTGGGTGAGAAATATTGTTTCGGACCTGATCCATGGGAACATGCTGGGCCTGGGCCCATTAACGCCCATCACATAACCCAGCTTGGGCCCCATAACAAATTCCATATCAGGAAAGATGATTAAATATACAACCTTTCAGAATATGTATACATGTGTACACGTAGTTGGAGTTTCAAATGTACACATTTTGATAGATGAACCACGTTTCCGAGCCGTAGTCTATGGGTATTGCTTCACGAAAATGCTCGGAATCTGGCTCACACATTGCAAATTGTACTTCATGTAGAGCAGTTATCAACGAGCGGATTTTTGCATTGTATTACGGACATATGTCCCCATCAGAAGGTATGTCTGTCGTATTTGTAGACCTATTAAAGATTGAGCATGTGAGTGGCCTCACAGATGACTCAGGGTAAGCTGAATCTGAAGCTTATCATGTACTTAGATATAGTACTCCCTTATAATCATTCATTGGTCCATTCTGGCATCAGAAATGAATTCCTTGTTAAAAAGTACCCTCAAGTCATGTGTCATACATGTATGTTATTCCATTTCAGGCCAGCAGGTGGGTGTGGGTGAGCAGGTGGGTGTGGGAGAGGAGGGGGGTGTGGGTGTGCAGGTGGGTGTGGATGACAGTTGCAGGCTGCGGGCATGTACCGCCTTCTGTCCCTATCAAAAAGCCAGTCAATCGGACGATAAACAGCGACGATATGGGTGGTACAGTTTTGAACTGCTCTGGATGCTCCTTTTATCCTGACGCTGTCCCCGGCAACTCTCGTGTTGTCTCGCGCAGTTCTCGGAGTGCACGAGAAGTTGCAGTGGCATTCTTTCATTCAAATTTAATCTAAACATTTCATTGTGTGTTTGAGGGTATTTCGAGTGTAGAAGATGGCATTTCTGCGTGTGAAGAGAGAAATATGGGACAGATTGGCAAAAGTTGTCATTTCTATCTTTGCTTTAACACTGGAGCCTATGTACCTTTCATTTAGAGGGTAGCAATTTAAGAGTACTTAAAAGTTTAAGGAAAAGAGAGAAATCACTACCTAAGGATCGCAGGTGAATAACAGCAAGAAGGAAAGACATTTCAAATTTTTTTCGAAAGAAACATCTGTACCCCGACCTTGCCCATCTATCCCTTTGGTCCTCTGATCTATGTAACAAAAACGTTTTAAACCTTGGTTGGGTCGTTTAGTATTACTCAGTTACCCTGAGTCAATTAGATCTGGAGGTAAGACCCATTTATCTGACCGTGTGTCCTGGTGTGTGTTCACGGCGTCCAACACGTGTTATATGGGACTAGCGCATTAGGCTATGGGGGCCGCCATATTGGCTCAGAGCAATGCATTGTGGTTAGGCCCCCGACTCCAGAGCAGTGCATTATGGGTGAATTTTTATATCAGCACCTTTGATGTAGGTGTGAGGGGAGGGGATTAGCCTGATAAGGAGTCCGGGGAATAGCCCGTGGGTGGCGTTTTCAAGATTGCGGTTGAGGTTTAGGTGGGGTACTACATGTAACATGACTGACATTGAGTAAGTTACAGCAGAACACGTGTAGCCACCGTCCATGTTGTAACCGTGTGTACAGGGGCCCCTCTGTGCAGGCTGACTGACATGGCCAGGTGTGACCTCACCCAGTGCTTAACGTGTGGATCAGCCAAGGTGCGGCGTTACTTCATGTACGGGCACTGATCAGTACCACACCACTGCCAATGCCACTCCACCCACGGGAGGTAGAGTAACCCACTTCCTTCTGGTACTCACACAGGCCCATTTTCACATATGGCTTCAGTGATGGCTTCAGCTTGGCAGGGACCACAGTGTCCAAAGTCGATCCATTAAATGGTCCTCAAGGCCAACGGTGATATAGGTATGCATATCGGAGTGTCGATGGCTATAATGAAGCAAATGAAATCTAGTTCATGGTGATGGCCCGTACACGGCCGTAGTGCCGAGTCAACAGCTACACCACCCACAATAGCACCTGTCACTTACTAAATACTTGCAGCCATAATTATAGGTTTCCATTGAGCAACAATTACAATATCTAGGCACCTTTCGTTAGACAACAAAAGGTGCCCCTTTGTTTTTTGCTGTCAACTGTGTCAGTCATATTTACAGTAACTGAGACATTTATATCAATAATATGATTTACGGCAACTGACACAGTTGCGATTGCATGGTATTTACGGAAACATTGGGTGTCCCGACTGGACCCTTGACCACTGCTTTGGATCACTGACTAGGGGTTTATCACGGTCTCGGAGGGCTCTTGCCTGCACTTGGCAATATTCCATGGCGGTGGAAAGTGGTCGACATCTGCTTACACAGATCCTTGAGTTATAGGGGATCATGATACTGGGACCGCTCGTATATTATACAAGCTACCTCCCATTCTTGAGCGTGTAATAAAGACACTATATATGCCTACCTGTGAAGCTGGTGACCGTCATCATATACTTACTTTTTGTGTATACACTCAGTCAGTCACATACTTAATAGCTGTATTGCTATAGCTCTCTAACGGGTGCGGACTTGTTCCCGTATGTACAATGTTTACACTGACACCAGCAATCTCGTGAGACCTTGGCTCTGCTCTCGTGCTGTAGCTTGTTGCCCGGAAGTTATGGTGTGTGGGTGGCTGGTCACTGCCTAAATCTCACGATAGATTGCGAGCACAGAACTAACATGGCCGCCCATACGGAGAAACCCGAGTCATCGCTATACTTCTACACGGTCCATTTACCACGTTCAGTAATTAATGTGCATGGACCAGCTTGGTCCATTCCTAATGCACGGGAGCAATTCTTTCCCCCGTTACTGTTGTTTCAATTACATGTTGTCATGACACACTATTAAACAATTTATAATGGATCATTTCCAAATATGATAAATATTCGGTTTCCTTAAAGCCTTGGTTTAAGAAGGAACCCCCATTTTAGCTTATTTTATCTACTAGTATACAAAGTTACTTCATGCCACGCATACTCAATGCGAACCATGTACTCCTTCGGTTTCCTGGACATCGGACTGTTCTGTGTAGTCGTTTTAGCTGCAATCAGATTATATGGGCTGACTGAATTTGGTGACAGTAGCCAGCAAGCCATGCAGATGACTGCCAAGAAGATGCACCATGGTCAAAAACTGTGTGGCTTAGGCGGAACATGGCACGCGTCGCTGGTGTGGTGATTAAACAAGGCAATGGGCATGGTAGCCGTCTGCGGACGCGTGATCTCATTCCACGCCCAGTTTTATAGCAAAGCGATCAATTGACACCAATCAGCAGAGACGGACTAAGCACTGCTAAGAGAGCCCACACCCAACACGTTTACTACCAGCGCTACTGCGACAGTGGTGGGTGTATGAGCATGTACACGGTGAGTAGCTCACCCACCTATACTGCATTCACCTATCGCACAAATTCATACGTTGTTTTCATTACACTCACTGTTAAATTGGTCCCTATAATTTCATTCTCGCACAATTATGTACCAAAAATTCTCGGTAATACCTTTTCTTATTCTGCTTTCCGTGTATTTGTCATCAAATCCGGTCTTCATTATGGAAGTCGACATGATTGAATGCTCATTTGTATAACAAGAAAATCGATTATTCCTATCCAACTCTCGAAAGATTATAATCATCTAGGGTACTAGTACTGTCAGGCAATGCCTGTGGTGCTTTGAGCATGTTTTCTTTGATAAATAACGGTTTCTAATACGATTGGGTTCAACCCTTCAGTTTCCAGTTGGTGTGAACACTGGTTACACTGTGGATGTGGCTATACAAAGGAACTGACTTCATCATGTCCAACTATAAGACTGCTACATACACTCTGTCCAGATCAATTCTACTTAGGCAAACCTTCTATACAGATGGGGCTAAAATAAAAAGACCAGATGGGGGATTCAATGAGGACTGTTTGAAATGACGACATACTGGCCAAAAAGAGGGTAATAATAATGGCAGTAATGGTGTGATGGGGTAGCGATGAAGGGAACAGCGTCGGCCATCGACCGCCGCTCTGTTGTATTGATTCGATACCCTTCCACATGCCGCCTTCGCTCTCTCTCTCTCCGTCCCCTCTCTCCCCCAGTTTTTTCTCTTCCTCCTCCCTACCCAGCCGGCCACCGCCCGCTGCCCGGCGGCCGGCCGGGAGAGCAGCAGAATAGGGTACAGACCGTCTCTAACGATTTTTGCGCGTCTTGCATGATGTGGTTGTCATGGTGAAGACCGAGATATTAGTCTGCGCCCAGTCCGCCAGCCGGCGCTCCGTCAAGTGCTAGGCCCCGGATGGGGAGGAAGAGGCCGCTGCCATGGAGACCAAATGGTGTATGTGTGTTAAAGTAGGGGGTGAGGGGTATGGGTAGAAACGAACGGCCATAGTGCTGTCGTGAATAAGCGCCCCGGTGCTTAGAGGCCTGTATAATCCATCGCTTATACAGTGTATTTTAAGGTCTAACTTAATAAAGTGCTGAAGAGATATTTCAATACCCCCAACCCCGGCGCTCATACACGACTTATTCAATGCCCGGGGCTTAAATCGATGGGATGGTATTATCAAATAGGTATACAGTATACAGGTATAGCCAGCGTTGATAAATACATGCAGTCACTGAACTGTACAGGCAATCCCCCTCCAATCAATGCGGTAAGCAACCAGTCTTCCGCTTCCCACATACATATATCTCATTAACTGCAGTCACAGGATCAAGTACTTCTTTTCCTAATCACAAATACTCCTCCGTGCACTGGCACGGCTAAATTCAATTAGATTCATTCCAGCCAATGTTCGCACGCGACTGTAGGTAGGTAATATATTTATCTGATCACACTCTACCAACACCACACCCCCTCAGTGTACGCGCAAGTCGTCTTTTCATCTACTCAGGGTATTTTAATTTCTACACCAAGATGGTGGTATGCCATGCGGGACCCCCGGGCTAGTACAGGCGCTGTGGGAATACTGGGTTTATATGTGTGGGTGTATGGTAGCGGCATGGAGGCTGCAGGCAATTCCCACTACCTCATCCAGCACCAGTCCCCTGCTGCCTCCATCTTCCTCCAGTGTTCTGCTGTACCCCCCCCCCCCCTCAGCAGTGTGTCAGGGCATGGCTGGAGTAGCAGCGGCTGTAACCCTAGCCCGCAGGTCGATGCCGTAGACGTAAGTATGTAGGGGGCAGGGTGCAGGGGCGGCCAGAGATGCTGCCGTCGCTGCCGCAGCCACCACGGCCTAGCGTCAATTAAACACAAATTATGTCGATCCGACCGAGTCCTGCTTGAGGGTTTCAATGACGGACCGAGCAGAGGGCAAGGATCCACCGGCACCACCCTCCTGAATCATTTAGAGCTCGCGCTGTCGCCGTCCTCAGGTCGTGGGAGAGGGGAGGGGTGAGAGAGCTGGGTGTCGGTGCAGACGGGAGGGAGGGGTGGCGGGGTGAGGAGAGGGGGGGGGGGCACTGGCGGGTAGCGTGGGGCGGTGCCTGGTTAACATTTACGTTCACTATATACTACTACCACCTTTTGGGGGTGCGCTGCCACGGTCACTAGAGAGGTTAAGGTTGGAGAACGTGTACTGGAACGGGAACGACAAGGCATAGACGTACATGTTGGGGTACAGGTAGAGGTAATGTGGTTAAGAGATGCTTCAATGTGGACCTATTAATTCCTGAAGTGTGTGGTCCCATGTGAGTGGGGTAAAACAAGGTAGTTACACAGTGATGTAATTATTCCTCAAGCAATTCCCACCTGCAGTAGGTACTCACATACCTACCTATCAACAGGGCAGGATCATTATATTTATCAATGTATATATATATATATATATATATATATATATATATATATATATATATATATATATATATATATATATATATATATATATATATATATATATATATTCTTATCCTTTTATATGACTCAAAAAACACCTAGTTATATTGTCCTTGGCTGTAGCACTATGCGGGGGGGGGGGTGTTGTCCAGAAACGGGAATATATATATTGAAGGATACATAATCATGGTTCCTACCATAACTGCTGAGGGGTAGGACAAATGCAGTCACGTATATCATTTGGATTTGGGACAATAATAATGTTATTATATGTTACTATAACCGGGTACATGTTATGATCCCCCCCGATGATTATAGTATGGTGGGCGAGTTGGTAGGTGGACGAGTTGGTAGGTAGACGAGTTGGTAGGTGGGCGAGTTGGAGGGTGGGCGAGTTTGTAGGTGGGCGAGTTGATAAGTGAGCGACTTAGTAGTGGGCGATTTGGTGAGTGGGAGACTTGGTAGTGGACGACTTGGTGAGTGGGCGAATTGACTGAAATTCGGTGTCTGCCCGTTCTGCCTCAACAACCCTGACTTTGCACAAGCAAATATTGCCCTAAATCAATGGTGATCTTAGGATCAAGATTCTGTATCAAAATAATTAAGATATGAATTTCATTTTCATGTGCTACCGGTGGATCTTGTCTATATGCTGTCTGAACAAATAGATGATATCTATATGCAAAGTATGTATAGAATGCAAATCCAAAAGGTGTTATCTCCTATACTTTGTTTGATCCCCAATCACCCATAAATAGCAGTTACTGGTAACTACTATAGCCAACAGAGTACACAGCTGGCTGGTGGTCGGGGCTGAAAAAACACTCTAAATCAGCACCACAGGTGTGTGTGTGTGCGCGCAGGGGGGAGGGGCCTTCTGATTGCTGTTCATTAAGTGTGCAGCAAACCGGAATGAGCCGTGCATGCTGCAAACCGGAATGAGCCGTGCATGCTGGGATAGGTCCTATAGAGGTGTTGTATGTATATGCTATATTTGGAGGAAGTGTGTGCATGGACCACCCATTAAGTTACACAGGCAGCCTGTGTATACCACGGGTATAGAGGGTTTTGGACCCTATGCTCTTTGTTCCTATGGTCTATGAGCTAGTACTGAGCTTACATACCCAGCACTGTCTCATTATGCCCAGGCCACTCTGTGGACCTGGCCAATAAGAAGTACTTAGCTCATCGCACTTGGGATGCGTCTGTCAGAAGGGACAGCGTCGGAAATATTTACAGATTCAAGGGTTTGTCCATTTTGCAGTTTAAAAAAGGGACATCTAACAATTAAACATATTTACAGAATGAATTCCCACCGCCACTAGGGCATTGTAGAGGCAAGCTGTATTCCTTCAACGAAGAGCTCATCCTACAACAGCCTGCCACATTATGATGATCATTATGTACATGTAGGGCCTACCTCGTTAGTATAGGAGACTAGTCAATGGGCAATGGTTATCTCCATTTGGTCGAGCTTGATAGCATTTACATATAGAGCTTAGTTGTACGTCCAGTGGCGCCCCCTTGTGAGTGCATGGGCTGGCAGACGACAATTATTTGATTGACTTGTCGTCTGCTGCAGCCTCGGTCATGTCTCAGCCGGGACCGGACGGCACCGATAACTCAGTCGCAGCCAATGGCAGATGGCCCTTTAGCTTCATTACTGGCTATGAACGATACCCCGAACGCTGACCAGCGCCCACTGATAACCCAAGTGCGGCCCGTGATGAGTTACGTGCGCTCAAGTTATGTGAGCTATAATTGTGTCTATTTCTATTTCTCCATGTTTTGTCAAAACATCATTATATATTTATGCCTCTTTATTATTACATGCATATGCGAGGTACATGTATATAGGTATATGGATGTAAATACCCAAAGTATCTCTTAAGTACATGTATCTCTAATTAATTTTAGTTATGTAATGATCTCTAGGATGTTGCAGCCTATTAGTATAAATGTTGCAGCCTACTTAGAATAAGTTAATATACGCATGTCCACTGTTTATTATTTAAGCAGCTAAGGGAGTGATCATTTTTTATCAACAGGGGGGGGGGGGGGTTGGTTTGGGGGGGGGGGCAAAAAAATTTGGACCCCTTGACCGGGGGGGGGTGTAAAAAATTTGGACCCCTCTTGGGGGGGGGGTCAAAAAAATTTAACCTGTTTTGGGCCAAAAAGCCCGCGCGTTACTATGCTTCAAAGGGCCCGCGCGCGCGCCGATTTCCGACCCTTAGGGGGGGGGGTAAAAAATTTCGACCCGTTGACCCGGGGGGGTGAAAAAAATTTCGCGCGCTCCGTGCGGAAAAACACCCCCCCCCCCCCTGTTGTTAAAAAATGATCACTCCCTAATATCGCTGAGAGTGACCAACAAGCTCAGGCCCAATGAGGTCTAAGTAAGACTTGGAGCTGTAAACCAGGTGCACACTGAAAGGCCTAAGCAATCATACTAAACTAACCCGACACTAGTCCGTGCATGGTGAGCCTACCTGAGCAGCCCGAGAGGCATTAGTCCATAATACCCTGCCTCTAGCCGCTATCGTGTCCACCACAGTAACCACGTATGTGATATTCATGAGTATCAAGTGTGTGTTCACTTTTCCTGATGCAATATCTGCTTTACAGCCACATTTATATGTAGACTAACTTCCAGCTACAGAGTATATGTCCGCTATAGGATGGACCTAGTGACATCCACAGCATTCTACAGTCTACATTGTAATAAACAAACGGACCCCCCCCCACACCCCATCACCAAATACCATCTCCACATGAAACCATATTGATCTTTGCTTAGTGCCTTCTGAGGATTAACCCGGTATGGCACTGCAGTACTGAAAGACTGAGCGTGTGAGTGGCCTCACAGATGACTCGGGTAAGCTGGAGCTGGAGCTTATCATCTACACTGAAAAACTTTGGACAGCTCTGGAGTCCATAAGGTTGTCTTACAGGACGACCCTAGGGTCTTCTAAGTGAACAGCATAGAATCAACAAGCTTCAACTTGTCAAATTGACAACCTGCCAGGTTACCATCCCACAAGACGACCCTAGACTTGTCAAGGTCGTCAAACTAAGATAGTTGATGCAGGCCTAGATTAGCCACAGCTGGGGCTCATCATTGCATAATGGTGGTAGGTCTAGGATTTCAAATGTCTGAGTTTGGTCTGGTTCCAGATGACAAGATTATTTTATCAATTTGTTTAAATACATAACCACATATAGAAGTGATATTTAATACATTAGTGCCACCAAGGGTTCACATTATGTATCACCAAGTCTTTACTGAGGATAAGCTACTCATCAGCAATGGACTATAGGCATATGTGTGGATCATACCAGTAAAAGGGACATGTCCCTACTTCTGCCCTGGTGAATGACAGAAAAGAGGTGTGTTCACTCTAAACCTATCATCTATTTCCTAAATGCTGCCAAAACCATGCATTCTTTAGATTATCTCATGTTTTTACCAGATACTTCACAGAATCCTCCATATTAACATATAGGTATGTTAATACTCAGTATTATATTAAGATAGGAATTTATCAATTTATTCCCTAGAGTACACATTAATGCTAGACATTGGCCACCTGCAGGGGAAATGGTGAGTAACTTCTAGACAAGTTTAGGGCTGGCATGTACCAGGTGGAGCTAGTTGGGTCTTCTTACTGATGAGTTTTGCTTGCCAGCCCCTTTCCTTGTCAAATTGACAAGGCAGTGCCAGGTTTGCCGACGCTGGATTTTTTCTGTGTACTCAGATATAGTACTCCCTTATAATCATTCATTGGTCAATTCTGGCATCAGAAATGAATTCCTTGTTAAAAAGTACCCTAAAGTCATGTGTCATACATGTATGTTATTCCCATTCAGGCCAGCAGGTGGGTGTGGGTGAGCAGGTAGGTGTGGGAGAGCAGGTGGGTGTGGGTGTGCAGGTGGGTGTGGGCGACAGTTGAAGGCTGCGGGCATGTACCGCCTTTTGTGCCTATCAAAAAGCGAGAAGTCGCAGTGGCGTCACCCTCTGCATGACGGTTGCAACAGGAACTATACGCCTTTACGGTGGTAGACCACTGACAAATCGGACATGGCTGTTTTTTGCATGACACAATCAACATGACCCCTATCGACATGCAACATGAGCGCAATTATCTGTTGTCTAATTTCAGAATTTGGTGGGGGGGGGGGGCAGACCAGAGTCCATTATGACGCATCCCACTATGCGTCATAGTCAGTATGTCTCATCACAGTCAATCCATTGACCAAAATGGAGAAATGAAACCTGACACCCAGAGCGTCTGTGGTGACCAGTACACTGAGAAAGGGAGGGGTACAGGGGCCCAGTGTAGCTTACATAACAGGTTGATGTAAGAGATGGGCAAGATAGGCCACTGTCCCGAGCTATACTGTAGTGGGATGTTGTGCTAGTCAGTGGAGTAATATGGTATAGTAGGCCTACAGTATTACTTTTTGGTTGTACTTGGCTCAAATGTGTTACCAACAGTGTTACCATAGGACATGTCCAGTTTTTGCCCGGTTTGGGGGTAGAAGAGAGAAATGACACAAATTTGGCTAAATATATGATTTCGATCTTCAGCGAAAAATATTAATGCCTTGCAGACTATGGTCGCCTGTTACCGAGGGCAGATTGGTTTTAGTACATTTCCATAGTAGCGAAGAGAAAATGAGTTTTTTTGAGAAATTTTCGAAGGAATATTGTGTGCCCCGATCTTGCCTATGTATCTCTTTTTTCCCCTTTTGTCTATCTCGAATAGCAACCGAAAGACAAATTTTTTCCCATGTCCCAAAATTGTCTTAAAACGCAAAATGAGGCAGTGTATATTACTCAGGGTTAATTTACCCTGAGTCAATTATAAACACACAATTGTCCTAACGGTTCTAGTCCACGTTACAACCGAGTCCATCTGCTAACGTCAACACCACAACAGTGAAAACTACCGCCCAATCCATAATTGCTCCCTTGGGTGGAATATCGTGGGACAGGTTGCACCATTGATATCGGTCCAGTCGCCAATGTTTTTCATGGCAGACTGTATACTTTATGTATACATTTCTATTTCAATATTTCTATTTTAATATGTACGTGTAGCTCATTCTAGGGGTGTATCCCCAAGGCATAGAGGCACCGACTATTAATACATATCATTTCTAATTATGTATTTTGAATAGCGGGTGGGTGCTATACGTTTACTGTCCATACAAATGTATGCATACTTCCTATTGTATTAAGAGGTTTCAGTCTTTTTTTTCAGTACGAATGAGTCATCGTAGTAGGCATATAGAAAGTTGACGTTTTGTTTTTTCTATAATGTGCCTAAACGTGTCTATGTTCCTTCCAGACGAGCGTAATTATGTTAACCTATACCTCACCTCTTCACCAACCTCACCGTCGTCAGTGCACGTGTATCGATGCAACTCCCACTATCCAGGTCCTCACCACTTACTCTTCTCTAACGCGTTTACAGCCATATGCTTTCTTTTACCCTTTTTATGTACATAGTCTATTAATCATTCAGTATATATTGACTGGTGTACCTGGCATTGATTCAGACTGGGAAAGGTGCGAGGAATAACCCCTGTATAGAGAATACTCACCGGGTTATGTTACAGTTGGTGATCATTGTATACTACTGACGGTTATCTTCTTATCATATTATTCACAGTGTATTAGTAACGTTCGCCTGAACTCAACTTAGAGTAATCGTAGAATTATGATCTACACACTATATTCTGAAAGTAATATCGACGAAATGCTGATAACTGCTCAGTGAGAGCAACTGTGCCCACCTCATAATACCATACACTCCCATATTGGAAATGGGTCGATTGTAACTTAAACAACACATGGTAACACCAACTGTTGGCAGAATGGGACCTACCTTCTCATTGGGTGAGGTGAAGTAGTCCATGTCCATCCTGTTGAATTCCATCAACAAAAGCAGCGTAAATGGGAAAAGTGGTATTGTCCTGTAACGAAACAATGACCGAGTGGTTAGTTACGATGTACAAGGCAATCATCCTGGGCAGATTTAAAATGTTATGCTATATCTGTTTATTTGAGCATTCCATTAACTCCTCTCTGATGTCATATTCCATATTATAATATCATAAAATCTCACAATGTGTCGCTTTAACCGAATTGATTCCTATGGTCCGACCGAATATGCACGTTCATTGGCCTTAATCGTTATTCTATATCACTCTTTAAATTGATAAAGGTTAACATTTAAATTATGTTACAGGAAGGAGGACATCTACATGAATTCATCTCGAGTGAAACACAGAAAACAGAGGGGTTGTATTGATATAAAGATTGGGAAAAGAGAACACCATAGATGGATCACAACTCACCACTTCCCACTAACTACCATCTTACTTAGTAAATGAATCGACCATGTAACTAATAGTAAACGAGAACAGATACATGCATCCACATAATCACAAAATACATGGATGTTTTATTCCCAGACGGGGAATGCTTAGGGTTGATCGTTGTGTCATACATTACATTAATCATCATGCTTCATGAACATTATAATAATGTAGTTAACTGTAAAATATGTTGCCACTCCCTGGTCACTATAATGTTATCATGTTGTTCTTGGGGAGGTGGGCTTGGTGTGTAGGATATGTAGCAGTCGCTATATATCAGCTGAAGGGGGCAGAAAGACGTACACTCCCTCTCAGTCGACCCGGGAACCCCCAGACCAGAGCAGGCTGCAGTGATCTGGTGGGGAGCAGCTCGGGGCGGGTAGGGAGCTGTACTGGCTGCTGCAGGGTGCGGCCGACCCGGGAGGCGGTAGGTAGAGCAGCTCACCTGACCCACTTCCCAGGCCGTACATCACCTCTACAGGTGTGCGCTGGGGTGTGGCATCAGTTAAAACTACCTGCTTCCTTCCTCTTGCACTTTACTTTGAACTCGGAGTGTGTTGGTTTACGCTATACTGAAACAACGTGCTAAAGTTTTACGAGAAATCGCTCAGCATCCACAACTATTACAAGTATACATACACTTTCCTCTGTAGGTCTTATACAATGTATACTAGTGTAGCGTATACTCGTATATTTCAGTTGTTATCTTTATACTGTCAAGGGGTTATATCAAACGTATTTAGGGGGCCCTTGATGGGGGGTCCCCATGTCCCATGTCGATTTTTATAAATGCCCATGTCGCCATATCGGTTTTATGAAATGCCCATATCGCCATATCTATTTCAAGAAATGCCCCATGTCCCATGTCACTATCTATTTTTTCCTCATGTCCCATGTCATTAAGGGTCTGGGGCCATAGTTAGGATGTTTATGGGTTACATCGGAACATGTACTGTGTGGTTCTCACCTCCTCAGTACACTACAGTAGTTCGAACGTACTCAGTGGCCCTGCATTGTACAGTTCGACACTCTAAATATCAATGCTGATTGGGAAAGACACTTAGTCTAAGTGCCATTATAGTTGGTGATTTGACAGTTTTACTGCCGCCCGTCCTCCCATGACGGCACACCGTGCAGCCTGTAGCATGGGGCACGCGACATGTAGGGGACGTGACAAAGGGGTGGCTAGGGCCAGACCTGTACACGTCTACGGGTGCTCCTCCCACTAAATCTGTGCCTGGTCGGCTATTTATACTGGCTATATAGTATAGCTTCTAGCTGGTAGGAGTACACTCATCTTGTCGGCAGATGGTATAGACTCAGTACAAGATGCGGGCTGGCATCCTGGGTTGAATAGGTATATAGGGGTATATAGGACAATATAAGGTTTGTTAAAGTGGCATAATCACCTAGCGTAGCCCACTCACAATTCTAGTACTGTTCTAGTCTACTATGTGGTTAAGTGCGAGTGGTGAGAATGCCCCTTTAAGTAGATATTCCAGATCCTCATGTACTGGTCCCATCGATATACATGTATTAACCTACATTTCCATTAAATACGTGTGTAAAATATATGCACAATACCGATCTGCTATCGCCAACCCTTAACGTACATGGCACGGTTTTGATATTTCAAACACATCACACATAGCGATGCAAAGCCAGCGCCCATTTCCGTTCCTGCTATTATGTCAACGCTGTAAATTACCTTTCCTACTGGTCCTACTGGGTGTCGTAGGGGATCTAATACATCTTTCTCAAATCAACCATATGGCACTCACATGTGTAGAAATGAAAGACAATTCAGAATCTGCCAAGATCTCTATCTCTCTATCTAAACATTTTAAAGCCTCCAGTATGATGGATCTAGAGACAGCACTACATTGCCGGTTCAATATCTCTAGCTTTGGATAATGGACAGATGCCTAAAGTATAATGAGCGACCATTCGTGAGTGTACAGACGACAAGCATAGTTAAGATGTAGTTTGAATGTTATGACTTTCGAAGGCCGTACACATCTTTAGTCCTTTAGAAAGCACCATAGATGGAGTCATGCAAGAACATGTCTACAATCACTTCTGCATGGATAGTGGTTACTCTCGTTCCCAAATCCTTCCGAAGGAAGGCTCTGGTGACAGGCAGTATGACCTTGAACTTGGGATTTTGCTAGGTTTGGGCAATCCCTGCTGGTAGCTTGGAACCAGTGAATAGGAACCAGAATGTATGATGGTAGTTTTACCTGTATTTCCCATCATACTTTCTGGTTCCATTTCTGGTTCCTGTTCACTGGTTCCAGGCCAACTAAAACCCAGCAAAATCCAAGTTCAAGGTCATACAAGCTGTCCCCAGAGCCTTCCTTCGAAAGGATTTGGGAACGAGAGTAGGATAGTGGTAAGAACCACAGCTTCTGTGCACTTTTTGATTGCCTGAACCCCTATTTTCCAGTGTGCGCATACAGAATCAGACACCCCCTAGGTGAGGCTCTTCTGTACAGACAATATTGACACAAGCAGGGTAGAAAATGTGAGGCTTCAATCTAAGTACTACTAATAGTAGATACCTGTGTGTGAATTTTAATATTTTTGTCCTAGAACCTGTTTGTCTTGCAGGGCAAAACACTTTTGTATGGCAGCCCCACAAACCTGCCTATCAAACTATTAGGTCTAAAGTTCTATATCAAATAGTATAATACCCCACATCTGTGCCATAGATGCGCTTTGCCGCAGCTCGACCGTTAGACGCCTGAGACGTTACCTCAGGTACACAAGCCACAGGCTACCTCAGGTAAACAGGAGATAATCAGCCAATCAGAATCGACCTTCTGCTGCAGCAGATGGATCTGTTGTGTCTCTCAGATGTTGGCTGCTGTGTACCTGCGGTAGACTAGACTTCTGTACCCCAGGGAGACAGTGACCATCCTTCTGTACCCCAGGTACACATCCTTCTGTACCCCAGGTACACAGGATGTCATACTAGAGCATTCCTTGCAATTACATTTCTAGAAGAGAAACCACATGTGTAGTGTAGGTCCTAGGGTGGATGTGTACCTGGGGTACAGTAGGGATGTGTACCTAAGGTACAGTAGGGTTAGAATGTGTACCTCAGGTATGCATAGAATGATCACTGTGTACCTGTGGTACAGTAGGACACTGTGGACCTGAGGTACAGTACAGCCACTGTGTACCTGAGGTACAGTAGCTAGCATGCCCACTGTGTACCTGAGGTACGCTAGGTGACCACTGTGTACCTGAAGAATGAATACTTGAGTTGTGGTTTCTGTAACTTAGTGTAATTACTCAATTAGGCCCACTAGTAGTCTACTGTACCTCAGGTACACAGCACAGCCTAACAAACCCAACATAGAAGAAGCATCTGCTGCTGCAGCAGGAGGTGAATCCTGATTGGCTGATATTTTATTGTGTACCTGAGGTAGCCTGTGGCTTGTGTACCTGGGGCCCAGGGGGGCCACTCTCACATTTATGGATACCATGTGCGTACATCACCCTGAATTTTGACCCCTTTTACCGACACAAAAATCCACCAAAACACCCCCCTTTTAGCGGGATAACCCCCTTAAAATGGCCAGAAACGGACCCCTTTTGGCAGCAAACTCTAAAGTGGCCAAAATTGGACCCCTTTTAGTGGGATACATCCATGAATTGGCCAAAATTGGACTTCTTTTAGTGGGATACCCCCCATAGATTGGCCAGAAATGGACCCCTTTTAGCGGGATACCACCCAGTCTCGGGCCCCGACTGTATTACAGCCTGACGGCTGCAATGGGCCTGGAGGGCTCGAGGCTGGCTACCACCCTAAATTTGAGGACAAATTCGCAATGTACCCCTTTTTACACGAACTTTTGGACTTTTTGATTGCGTATTCTTGGCCTAAAAACATGCCCTTTTTGCCCCATAATGGCCTATAAAGGGCCCCTAATGGCGGATCTGGCCGGACCCGCCAGTGGGGCCCAAAAAGGACCCCTTTCCCGGGTTTCTGTGTACGCACATAGTTACTAAAGAACATATAGGAGGTGGCCCCCCGGGACCTGGGGTAACGTCTCAGGCGTCTAACGGTCTACTCTCGTTCCACAATCCTTCCGAAGGAAGGCTCTGGGGACAGCCAAATGACCTTGAACTTTGGATTTTGCTGGGTCTGGGCAACCCCTGCTGGTAGGCTGGAACCAGCGAACAGGAACAGGCAATGGAACCAGAATGTATGATGGTAGTTTTAGGTAGATTTACCATCAGCCTTTCTGGTTCCATTTCCTGTTCCTGTTCGCTGGTTCCAAGCTACCAGCAGGGGTTGCCCAGAACCAGCCAAATCCCAACATTTGGCAGTTACCAGAGCCTTCCTTCGGAAGGATTTGGGAACGAGAGTACATGTACTAACGGTCGAGCTGCCGCTTTGCCACAGAGATCTCCAGGCCGATCTTTGCTCGCCTCAGTAGAGCGTCGCGCTTGGAGAGTGACAGTCAGTGGCGGGAACGCCACTCGCCGGATCACAGTCGGACCGTTCCGCTCTGGTGGCCACATTACGGGGCACCTAAATATCGCCTGTACGGTATGGGGGCGTGGCCTACGTGGCGTGATTGACAGCTTTGACGAAAACAAGTGACTGGCTGCGTGCCATGACAAGTTGTGAGCCGGCCTCCCCTGGTGCGCGCAGCTCGCCGCCCAGCACGCGTGGAACATGGGCCGTGGCGCGCCCGGCGCCACATTTGAACGCCCATTGGAGCCAACATGGTAATTTGTACTGGGGACGGGACCGGAGTTTGCTAGAGAGACAGTGGTACTCATACTGGTAGCTTTGATGGCCAAGGCCAAAAAAAGGTTTGTTTCAGGTAACATGGGCAGAAAATGTAGGGTAGGTAGGTAGGATTTTTTTTTTTTAACTTTTTTTTTAAAACATGAAAGTACTACCCGGCCTCTCCGAAGACCCTAAAAATGACCAAAAAAGGGTAAAATTACTGAAATTTCTTCAAAATCGCATAAAAAAGGTAGGGTCGGCCCTGTTTTGAAATGGTCGGTCGGGTGACCTGAAACAAACCTCTTTTTTTTGGCCCAAGCTATTGCTGCCCCTCCAGTAGCCGAACAGTCGACTCGGAGTAGAGCCAGGATTGGTACTCTGGAACTTTTATAGGAGAAGTGTACAATCATGGCGGATTGATGATGGATCTTAACTGTAACAACAACTTTTTTCGAGGGGTAGAGTCAACTAAAACAGTTTCTTTTGCGCGTGTGTGTGTGTGTGAGCAGGCAAGCAGAAAGGATAGCCCAATAGAGGGCCCACGGGCAATCCTTTCTGCTTGCCTGCCTCTATATATATATATATATATATATATATATATATATATATATATATATATATATATATATATATATATATATATATATATATATATATACATATACATATGGGTTCATGTGGCTTGTGTAGAAGGCAAAATGGCCTATGCATTATGCATGTACACACACAGAAAAGTGAGAGTCATTGTCGCTAAAACTGCCTGACTCTCAGGTGAGGGTAGTTTTAGCAACAATGACTCTCACTTTTCTGAGGGTGTATTAAAGATCTCATGACACGTCAATTTTGCCTGTGTGCATCTTTTTCTTTTTTCGGCAACACTGCAAATGCACCTCGTTGATGTACACTGATCACTTTAACCGGTCAATCTGTCAAGTCTCGCTGTATCTGTTTTCTGACATTTGAAAAGATCAGCACGAGGAATGTTGTACTTTCCCACATCTGGCACAGAATGGCACTCACACTAAGTATGAACTTGAACTTGAGTTTTTGCTGGGTTTAGGTCGCCCCTGCCGTTAGTTTGGAACCAGCAAACAGAAACCAGAACTGGAACCAGAAAATATGATAGGGAAAAAGCCTATCATACATTCTGGTTCCTATTCACTGGTTCCAACCTACCGGCCGGAATTGGCCCCCAAACTCAAAATATATATATAAGTTCAAGGTCATCAGAGCATTCCTGTGAAAGTATCTGTGGACGAGTGGAGAGGAATGGTTGTAGTAGTATCTGGGACCTTGGAATTCGGTGAGAGAAGTGCCGTCCATTTATCTAAAAATACTGACACGTGTATATACCAGTGTATGTACAAATGTATTACCAAATACACTGGTGATATCTATACCGTATTCGACGTAATAAGCCCCTGGGCGCTTATACAATTATGTTAATGTAGTTTTAGTACTTAAGAGTTTAATTGTCTAAAAAATCGTGAATTTTCAGCCTTTGTTCTATTCTAAAAATGCCCCCAGAAAGGGGGGGGGGCTTATCAGGGGGAGGGCGCTTATTACGTCAAATACGGTACATCATACTTCACAAGCCCTCCTCCTCTCCGACAAACTCCATTGAATGAGCATCTTTGAATTAATGGAGTTTCTATACAAAATATGTTAAGTATGTGTACACGGTCTGTACGGTCAATATAATGTCTCTGTGCCCACCATGGTCCCTCCAACACCAGGGCTTAGGGCTTAGAACAGTGTTGGCTGTGGTTTATGGAAACGCACACCGACAGACATGCTAGAGGCCAAACATATGGTGCATGGCGTGCCTGGCGGACGACTGTGACGTTACGTCAGGCAGTGGTATGTCATGGTAATATTTACTCACCCCCGTTAACAGGACACCTGGTAACTCAGGCTGGTGGAGGTGTGGGTGAGTAGTTCATGTAGACCAGACGACTCCCATACCATCGTGTCTCAACCCCTGGTTTTAAATACCAGCCTTGTACAGCCTTGTCATGTCCAGTATAATGAGTATAAAAGCCGCCATAACTATGTTAGCACAAGAGATGGTCTTGAATAAGCACTTGTCTTCAACTCCTGTATAAATGCCAGGGTATTCAGGCCTCCAAAAATGCATGCACCAGGCACCTACACACGGAAAAGTAAAGGAGTCGCCACGATTCTGACAGCCAGAGTCGCAGTTTGTCTCCCACGTGCCACCTGAAGAGGAGAGTCGAATGAGTTTGACTCTCCGTTCCTGAAGAGTCAATAGCAGTTAAGGGGGGGGGGGGGGGGGGGAGTCAAAGTCGAATAGATGAGTGCATGCAGGTCAGGTGGATTGTGTATTTATGCCAGGGTAGAGTGGAGGCAACAGGTGTATATAATTAGTGGGCAGGCCAGGTGAGGCCTGTTAGAGAAGTAAGTAGGTGAGGTTATTGCCCAAGACAGGTCAATAACAAGACATGTTGTAATGTCCACCACTTTCCCTGTGTGAAAGGGCTAAGTTATATCTGCCTCACACTATATTCTACAGACCATTGGCCATACAGATATTTGATGCTTATATCAGCTGTATATGAAGTAGTAAGCAGTGCCACACATTATATCTCACACAGTTAGTGCCCAGCCTTATGTTTATTACCCATACCCACAAATATGGTGACTAAGCTCTATACTGTTGATGTTCTTGGAATGTATTGTATAGTTTGTCATCACATTTGATTCAGGTAAGTTAACTGGAAAGCTTATCCACTGACATCCCTTAACCACACTATTTAGACATAGTGGACCTATCTATAAATAATCAAAACTGTGTAGCATGTAACAATTATCTAAAGTATAGATAGTGACTCTGCATTGTGGTTGCTACTGGTACCAAATTAGTGTTGGTTGCCCCACCAGGTGGTTTCATATGCAACTCCTATCAGAGTCAACACACTTTTTATTTGACTCTTCATGAAGGTTCAAAGTACAAATGACTCTGCGGTGGGCAGAGTCAACTGCACTTGACTCTGCACTGATTTTGTACAAGGAGCAAGGGGTATGACTGGAGTAGCTGTGACCCCTCCACCAAAGTCATCATGACTCTGCTACCAGAGTCAACTAGAGTTGACTATGGTAAAAGAGTCATGGCGACGCCTTTACTTCTCTCTGTGTAGAGATAGACGAAGGTACGGTGCATGTACACCTCGGCTTGTTCCTTTGAACAGTGGAGGTACGTCACACACATGTATTGAATAAATCTGTTTAGACTTTAGCACTGTCACTGATACCCACATTGTAGGGTAGACTGACCTAAAGGTAACCATGTACCATGAGATGTTCACCTTAATTATGTCATTATTTGTGTATGGTATTGTCCTTCTTTGTCCTTTTCTGGAAAGAGTATCACTTACAGTGTACTGTGATACATAAAAACAGAGCTTATCACGAATGAATGACTACAAAATTGAGGCGGTCATCTCAAGGTACGAGGTTATCTTTAGGTCAGTCTACCCTATGTACATTGTAGGTTCCAAAGAATGTAGCGTACACTTCCGTCCTGAGCTTGGTTGTCCAGGTCAACACATTTGTATAACCCGAAACCAACATATACCAAGTATATACTGTATAGCCAGTATGAGTGAACGTGTACTCTATATCGCCGATGGCTTAGGCAGTGCAGATATCGGGAGTTAAACCACGGTGGTGGGGCAGAACAATATAATTCGCACCTTGGTTATACTGCATACCCTGGTTTAAAATAGATAGACAATGGTTATGAACAGGTATGTAGATTAACTACAGCTTGCTGGTAGGGCGACTTGGGCTTCGCCCTCGTCTGGCCCCACCAGCAAGCTGTGGTTAATTCTACATACCTGTTCATAAACATTGTCTATCTATTACGTATATGTTAGCTCACATTGCAGATACACGTGGGAAAGTGTACTGGGTATGTTTATAGCACCTGTGCAGCCGGCTAGTTAGGGGATGGCGTGTGGACATGGAGCAGTTGGACAACCTGCATACTTCATGGACAGTCAGTGTGGGTGTGTGCTACCAACGTTAATGGGATCTGCGATCGAGTTGCTCCAACTGTACCATATACCTCACACCAGTTACCTAGCTCCCAATATAAATCTATATGAAAACATGCACAAATAAACCAAAAGTAGGCTATCATAGCTACACTAATGATTTGCTTCAAAGTATATTAACTCAGGGATTCTCCAAATATGTGGAGATTTGCCGGACTCAAGCCCCACTGGAGACTACCGTAAATTCTCGCGTAGAAGCCGCGGCTTGTACGCAAGTTAGACTCAGCTTTCTTTTGATACTTAGTACCAAACATGCCTATATAGGGTGCGGCTTATACGAGAGTTTTCATCAGTATACCACATCACCAAAATCGCAATTTTCAGACCCCCTCTGCGGCTTATATAATTTGTCAAATTTAGGGGTGCGGCTTAGACGCCATAATTTACGGTAACGATTCGTTTCACTTCCGGTTTGAGGTTTACTCAGGTCAATGTGATTGATCTGCACCGAACTAATGTACTCTAGCGGGAAAATGGACTTAGAATAGTGGTATATCTAGAACAACAGACAAAACTGCAGTTAGGAAATATAATATATGCCTATTCTAATTGTTATACATGAACAGGTATCATACTCATAGGATACTAATATATTGATCATGGAGATGTGTTAAGGCCAAAAAAAAAAAGGTTTGTTTCAGGTCACCCGACCGACCCTATCTAAACAGGGCCGACCCTACGTTTCTTTATGCAATTTTGAAGAATTTTTTATATTTTTATCCTTTTTTGGGCCAATTTTAAGTTGACAAAATTTTGAAAAAAAATCTCCCCATTTTTACACGTTTTTGGGTCAATTTTAGAGGGGAAGTAAAAAAAAAAAAAGTAAAAAAAAAAAAAAAAAAAGTTTCTTCCCATGTTACCTGAAACAACTTTTTTTTTTATTTGGCCTAATACACAAGTGTGCGCCCCTCTCCATAGCCCTGTAATCATTGTTCGGCTTCCCAGGGCAAAAAAAAGGTGTGTTTCAGATTACATAGTCTGAAAATCTAGTTAGGGTAGGTCGGATTTATTCTTTTTTTAATTTTTTGTTTTTAAACTTTGGACTGAAAAGTACCTCAAAATTGACTCACAAACTTCAGCGCCGACTCACCGACAATGGTGTTGACTCTTGGACTATGAAATTGACCCTGAAATTGGCCCAAAATTACTTGCACATCAATATTTTTTCAATATTGGATAAAAGTTTCTCGTTGGCCATGACATTGACTCGTAGACTATCAAATTGACCCTGAAATAGCCCTAAAATCACTTTAAAAATTAATATTTTTTCAAAATTGGATAAAAAGTTCTAGGGTTGGCCCTGTTTTGCTAGGTAGGGTCGGGTAACCTGAAACACACTTTTTTTTTATTTGGCCCAGTAAACAAATAACGTTATACACCATTTTATAACGTTATATAACGTTATTTGTCAACGTTTTTCTAAGGCTCTTTAATATGGCATAACGTTATGTAAAGTTTAAAACGTTATTCTGTCGTAAAATAACGTTTTTTTGTTAGCTGGGTCTCTGATATTATAGGGGACTACCTTATTGTGTAAAATAATTCAACCAACCCTAACCCAGCTGGTCTTATCCTCTCCACCGTCTAGAGAGAAGTCGATCTTTTTCTGCCTCCCTCCTTTGAAGTATAGTAAAGCGCCCTCCTCCCCCAATCCACCAACCCCCTGTTATCATATAATGACCGGTTCCAAACGTTAGCAATTCCCTTTATCGTGCATTCTGACACCCCGGGCCGATACGCGCGCACACACATGCCACATTCAGCAGAACTATGGAGAGGCACACCCGTACTACACTCTCGTTCCCAAATCCTTCCGAAAGAAGGCTCTGACAACGGCCACATGACCTTGAACTCGGATTTTTGCTGGGTCTCTCCTAGGCATACCAGGCGTCTATCTTCCCCATCTCTTACATCAGCCGGTTACATAACCTACACTGGACTTCTGTACCCCTGTCTTTCTAAGTCTCCTGGTCACCACAGACGCTCTGGGTGTCAGGTTCCTTTACCCAGCTCAGGTCAATCCTCATCTGGTATGCCTAGGAGTGCCAGCTAGTAGCTTGGAACCAATGGACAGGAACCAAAATACGTTAACTTGAACTCGGATTTTTGCTGGGTCTGGGCAGTCCCTGCTCGTAGCCTGGAACCAATGGACAGGAACCAAAATGTATGATGGTAGTTTTACCATCATACTTTCTGGTTCCATTTCTGGTTCCTGTTCGCTGGTTCCAAACTAACAACAGGGACTGCGCAGTGCCCTGACCCAGCAAAAATCCAAATTCAAGGTCACGTGGCTGTTATCAGAGCCTTCCTTTTGGAAGGTTTTGGGAACGAGAGTAACCCTGTATGGGCAACTACAGCTCTGATGGGTTGCAGATCGTTTCAGGGTTAACGGATTGGCAGTGCGGCTTATGACACCCTTAGTGCCAACTGGGGGTGATTACACATTCATGAGTCCCACCTTGCGCAACCCCAACCCAATAGGTATACACCTGGCACCAACCCACGCTCGGTAATCGGAATACTTTATTATGAATTGACGCTATACACATAACCCGTCAAGCTACTCGTTAAGTCAAGGAGCGAACCTGCCACCGTCACTAGAGGGGGTCTAGATGGGGGTCCCTATGTCGCCTGTCGATTTTAAGAAATGCTCATGTCATTTGTCAGTATCTTTGTAATTCTCCTGTCATTTGTCACTAGGCTCCATGTCACCTGTCGATTTTAAGAAAAGGCCATGTCCCTTGTCAATATCTTTTAATTTCTCCCGTCATTTTTCACTAAGCCCCATGTCGCCTGTCGATTTTAAGAAAAGGCCATGTCGCCCTGTCGATTTTAGGGGTCCACCCCCATACTAGAAGCCTATCCTAACGAGCAGTCACGGATACTACGACGGGTCATGTCACTGAGAGTGCACTACATCACTGACGGTGCGACATGGCTTATTGCCATGTCACTGACGGTGCGACATGCCGCGTCATGCCCGGGGGGGGGGCACTCCCTATATATATTTTGTATAGTAACTATGTGTTAACATCGACTCAAATTAATTTAGGACCCTTATCACGGGAGGTAATCACCAAAATATTACCCTATTCACGGGAAATTGAGGCGAAACAATCCCTTGGATGTTCACACATACCGTAAATTCCCGCGTAATACCCGCGGGTTGTACGCGAATCAACCTCAGCTTTCATTTGATACCAAACATGCCTATATAGGGTGCGGGTTATACGAGGGTTTTTAATACTATAGAACAGTACTAAAATATAAGTTTTCAAACCCAGAAACGGGTAATAGGATTCTCTTAAGTTGGGGGTGCGGGTTATACGCGAGATGCGGGTTATACGCGGGAATTTACGGTAGTAGCCAATGCTGAGGGAGTGCCCCCCCCCCCACCCGGACAGTCATGTCACTGTTGGTGCGACACAATCTGTCACGTCAGTGACGGTGCGCCATGTCACTTCCCTCACGGCGGGACCTGCAGTGTTTCCTCGATTACTGTGCGACACGAAGTGTCACGCCACTGGCGATGCGACTTGTCATGTCACTAGTAACGATGCGACACGACTCACTCATGGATGTCAATGAACTCACGTCAGTCTCTGGTGGGACGACACGTCGCGATAAATCTCGTCATGGTAGTCATAGGCACGGACAGGTCCCGCTGGTCCCCCTGTGGCACCAACTAACCGGCATTGTGTTCCTCCCGGAGGATGGGAACCAGCGAGATAAAACACGAGATGACCGCGATAGGAGACGCAGCACACACACCGACAGCACGACTAGCACCCATTCATGTCGTGCCGACCAGCAGTTCCCCAGGGCAGCCTTTGTCCGGGGGTTAGCCACAAATTTCACCCAAGCGCACGTAACCATGTCAGGAGGACCCTGGAGGGGTTATGATTGCGGGGAGATGGGGTGGAGAGCAGTGGGGAGATGGACAGCCGTGGGAAACTGCTGCCGCAAGTATAGTCTCACTATGGCAGCACGGGGTTGGGGCGATCTCAATCCCCGGTCTCGATCACCTCCCGAGACGAATGGCTCTATGTTTGTAATCTCACTCTGCCATTGGGTAAAAAAATAAGACTGTTGTCCCTGTGCCTTTCTGCCACCTGAATGCGACACCTGTGTGCCCAGGTCGGGACAAGTGAGGTGGAAACAAGCTGGTGCCAAACAGCTGTCTGTCGACATCTGAACATACTGGACGCCTCTATCCCTGTGCAACGGCCTGTGAGCAATGATATTCGAAAATGGTGTGATACCAGATCCCACTGACACAACCTACACAATGTCATGTAGATCATATCACATTGCCTGCATACAGGGTTCAACTTATCAACTTCAATAGTGGTATCTATACGTCCCCATCGTGGGAAAGGGGGCAGGCAATTTGAGGGGCAGAATTGTCAAGGGGAGCGCCACCATATGGACTCATCCATGTTGTCTACTTAAATGCTTTCTCGACAGAATTCCATGTGATGACGTGGCACTACGATTATTGTGTGACGTGTCTCTGGAGACCCTGGGTACAGCCGTTGGGGCACTCATCGCTGCGTGATTAGGCATAATCCAAGGGAAGGCTCTGATCTAAACCCTATTATTAGAGTTAGGGACCTCATTTACTTGTTAGGGGAGGTGTTTGCCCTGACATACTCTTCCTTTTTCATCTAATACATGGGGCAGACTTATAAAAAAAACCATGCAATCCCGTGGTTGTCGCCAGGTTGGCGGGCAATAAATGACAATTGTGTATGTTATTACCGACAGAGTCTGGTGGTGTTGACATCAACTTGCTGTCCCTATACAACACGAGTGGGGCAAGGACCGATATACCCTGAGCCGTATATAAGAATGGGGGTTAAGGATTTGTATATGCGCTATACTTAGATCAGATTAATATGACAGCAGTCCTATACTTTAGCGGTCAATTTATTATATATTTATATACTCAGAACTGTGAATTGATCATTACACTTAAACAGAAGTAATAGGAATAATAGTGGATATAGCATGAGGCCTATATGACATGTGCATATAGATTCTGCCATATTTTACTTGAAGTTTGAGTGACTTTTTAACAGTTGACACCCAATAAATTCAAGATGACAACAAGTCCCTCCACACCCATTCAGTACAGGGTGACTTGCGTTTTTTACATGACCTATCCCCAGCTTGCAGCAGGCAGCACACCTCCCCTCCACTACTACTGCACCCACCATGTAGGTACATAACGGAATGGTCATTACCGGGGTATCTATCAATTGTCGGTAGGAGGGGGGGGGGGGGATTCCGACCCTCCACAGGGGCGGGGGTGGCAAGAAAAATGTCACCGCTTCCAGTGAAAAAGCCAACGCGTTACTAGAGTTTTTCGCTTCCAGTGAAAAAGCCAACGCGTTACTAGAGTTCAGAGAGCGGGGTGCACGTCTCAATGGGTGCAGACAAATGTTGATGTGTCTTGAGGGGGAGCTGGCTTTTTTTTCCATCCCCCTTTTTTGTTGAATAATGACCACTCACTAACTAGTGTGATCGAGCCTTGGCCTAAATCTAAATATAGTCACTCACACGACTTGAATATCCATGCAAAGACTGCAATGTACCACATTTTAGGCAATTGCTTCTCCTGTCAACTAACCAAAATCCAGCACTTTATAAGATAAGGGGGTCATCGACAGTCTTCTGGTTGCAATAGCAATGCAATGGTAGATGACATTCGGGATATTTGAGCGCCATCTTGAAAAAAAAAATTACTTGAAGACTACTAATCATACCAAATCACGTACTTGCAGACCATTCACAGGATTGGCAGTGATCTGTTCCCCTCAGATGGGGCTGGGTATTGGAGACTGCAGCCTGTCTAGGGTCACAATTGCCGTTAGAGAATGGTTAGCAAGTATGCCCATCTGATCATATTGCATGTACAAGAAGTTGCTTACATGCTATGGTGACAATTCGTTTATTTTACCACTAAATGGGATACTGGGTGACTGTCAATAAGCCTGACTGAACAATGTCAATGGTGACATATTGCCACCACAATTTACATATCATATATGTACATATATGGCACGTCTGAATTTAAAGAGTTGCTGATATAGACCAGATTTATGGTTAATGACGTCCGAGCAGCGTGGGGAGCAATCATACATTGCACGCAGATTAACATATGCTATCAATGTCAATAGTGAATATTCTTGTCAACTAAGTCAGAACATGTAGCCTCATCAGCCACGCCACCCTGGATCTGCCAGCAGAAATCACGCCACTGCTCAATAGTGAATGGGGTTGGGTTGGTACCATGACAAACGACAGCGGCAGTGCTGTACAGTCCACAAGTGTGATTAGCGTTAGGGCTGTGTTTACAGCTAACATGCCATGTGTACCGGGGAAACAGTCACCTCCCCAGCCGCACGCACCGCCGACCTGCACACACTGCGGCCTGGGCCCAGCTACAATATCATACCCCCACCCCCGGTCACCATGTCACCGTCCTTGGAGTAGCTCAGCAGCCTGGATCAGCTCACCAGTAAAGCGCTGCACCACTTTCTGCAACTGGAGCCTAAAAAACAACAGGGCCGACCCTACTTTCTTTTAGCATTTTTGATCCTTTAAAATGGACAATTTTTAAATAGCGATTGATGTATCCGTGCTTTCCAATGGCAGTGAGTTATTTGTACCGATGATTCCTGTGAGTGTATAAAATGGCTCGCAGACACAAAACCTCGTAGACATAATTATAGGAAATGTTATAGCAAATTGATGGCTATCCCAGCTTTCATCAAATGAAGAATCCCTCTTTTGTAATATGAAGATCAATTGAGAAATATCCCCACATTGAAAGACCAGCATGTACGTTCTCTGTTTTTTCTTTTATTAGATTCTTCAAAAATTCTAGGGGGCAATGGTAACATTATTATTTTTGCAAAATTCCAAGATTCCCATAGGTGGATCTGTATTCAAGTTATCGGAATAAAACGGCCTAAATGACAACTGAAGACACACTGCAATATTGATTCCATATATGCCTAAACGACGTTTTCCAAGAGAGAATGACATTAATAAAGTTATTATGAAATAATATTCCATTTATGTCTCTGCTGGCCATACTACTGGCCATAACATTATTAAACTGTCGCCGGCATGTCATTCCGTTACTCCCTGGCATAGACATCCTTCCTCATATCCAAGGATAATGCCCTCCCCCTATCCAGTTTTGACTAACCCCCAACATAATTCAGACATGAAAAGTCAAGTGGAAATAGGTAAAAGGAATCCCCTGTACTATGTAGACTGCTTGCCACGCCCCGTTAAAATCGATTCCAACACAAGCTTGGTCTAACCATACATAGTTTGGCATTGACTGCAAGTACTTTGATGTCACACAGACTATCATGGTTGATATGTTGTACAGTCAACTCCCTCCTAACGGCCACCCCTCTACAGCAGCCACCCCACCAATGCGGCCATTCTTGAAAAGTCCCTAACGTTTTTCCCTTTATTTCAATGTAAAAAACTCCCCCCATTGCGGCCACCCCCCTAATACGGCCACCCCGCCCTGCGGCCACCCATTTTGCAGTCCCAAATTGTACATTCCTCCCTCTAATGCGGACACTGTAAATATTAATTTCATTATAATGTACTATAATGGGTGGCCAAAGAGGTAATTTTAACCTAGTTCAATGAGCCATTTTCCAGCCAACTTATTAATCTGGCAATAATATATAAATGGATGGGCTAGGACATGCCTGACCTAGCTAGTGCACTACCATCGTTTATGATGGCCTCATATGATAAGGTGTTGAGATAATGATGTGCTCAACATTTTGTTCATTGGTTCCTAGACGTAAATACAGTCACTATTATAGATGCTCCACTCATGCGGCATCACTGCATTAAGACAATGGCGTAGCATTAACACCCCCCCTCCCCTTCCGACACACACCCTACACAGTCCTAGTTTAGTCAGCCAAGCATATCATGAGCGGAATGTGTCAAGCCCAAGCCAGGCGGGGTTGTAGCTTTAACACTTGCTGTAGGGACAGTGCCCCCCCCCCCCCCCCGCCCTCGGCACATCACCCTCGTCCTCCACACATAGACACTGACAGTGCCCCCTCCCCCCCCCCAGGGTTATAATCATTTCTAAGCTTGGTGTCCATGATGTCCATAGTCTGAGCATCAACTCCCTCCAGTGCAGCCACCTCTCCAATGCGGCCAGTTTTAGATAGTCCCAAGGGTGTCCGGATTAGAGGGAGTTGACTGTACATGTTGGCGTCTATCTGAGCAGTAGTATTACTGTTACACAATGTACGGTGCTTCACCCGACCCTTCTCCTTCTAACTGCAGTTTATACTTCTTTGACGTAGACCCAAACTAGGTCACTTCGGGTTTGACAAGTTGGGAATGGACACGGCCACAGAGGGAACAGCAAGGTTCTGCGTCTGGAGGCAGCTGCAGCCACAGCCCTCTAGAGGCCACTCAGGGACGCATGGGGGCACTTTCGGTAGTGACTTGTTGGGCGGCGGCCAGATGGCGCCAGGGGGTGGTTGGGCTGGTTGGTGGCGTCCTGGGTCGGCGTCCGTCAGGGGTCGAGCCGCCCCTAGAGCCTCTGCCCCTTCCCACGCTGCTACCCAAAGGGACCACACCCTACTACTCCTCTACCCAATCCCCTTTCTACTCTCTTACGTTGGACACTCCAGGTTGGATCAGGCGGATGAGATATTCTCTGACCTGCTCCCTAAGACAGCCGTCTCAGTGATTTAACATATCAACATATTAATGCTATGTAAATTACTTCAACCCAATTAGGCTTAGCATAATGTGGGAATTCAGTTAACTACGTCGCGCTGAATCAGTATTCAAACAAATTATTTGTCAAATGGTTCCCTTATCTGAAATATGGGGGGAGGGCAATAGAATGTAATACTACATCTACATGCCAATTTGATTATACACCAAGAAGGAAATGGCCGATCTATGATTGTATGTTATTAGAGTACATATTCAGAGTCTAATCATGTGAAGGTCCCTCATCCAACCGATCGTTCCCGACTGCCATTAAAGAGCATTACATGTGACCTTTCTGTAGTGACCGCTGTTGCTGAATACCTGTAGTCATGTGCCAATTTCGAGCAGGAGGATTATTTTAATTTGTTGAAGCATTTCTACCACCTCCTGGCGTGAGGAATGCCAATTAAAGAAGGAAGCCACCTGAAAACACACATTACTCTCACCTCAGTGACTATAACGTATGCTTTCAAGCTGGGACCTCCTACGGCTCAGTCTTTACTGTAATTTGTGGTCAAAGATAGTAGTCATGGGACAGGATTTGTTTGTCTCCAGGTTCTAACTACTATTCCAGAGGTAATAAATCCTTGTTATAAGAGAAATGAATATGTCTCTGGAGACAAAAGACATGTCTCTGGGCTTTTAATAGAAGGTGTTTTCAGCTGAGAATTTGTTCTTGGAAAAGGAGATGGTGGGCAGGCCCACTCCAGGCACACAGGTGTATGATCTTTATCTTACGGCCTGTGCATTTATTCCTTCACATGACACACTGCCCACTAAGCAGCATGATAAATTACACCATTGAGGTTCAGCTGACTTCATTAGCAGAGGGCGACAACCCATCTCATGCTGTTAGCTGGTTTAGTACTGTGGTGTCTGTATTGTACGTTGTCCTGATTAAATGTACATTTTCCTGATTAAATTGAGATTCTCAGGTGAGGCATTTATTCACCTCCAATTGGTGGCTTGAGGAAATAAGCCTGACATTGCATGGCGAAGTCAGATGGTGTTTAAGATTGGCACGAATAATTGCGGAGATGCTAATATTATGTCCTGTGGTGGATGTATACATAGGCTTCTGGGTCATTCAATCAACTTATAGTGAATGACACCACAAGCTTACCGGGTACAATAGTCTCTGATCGCATATCGTGCCAGCACTGCATCAATTTAAATGTCTGGAGACGATCTACCTACTGATCTGATTACTATTATACAACCGTTTATCATCTGCTCTAGGGGAAACTCCCCTAACTGCTCAAGGTACCGATACTCTCAGGACTTTAATACCCTATGACTATTTTAGAATTGCAGCGTTTTATTTTATTTTTTTATTTTTTTTATTTAACAAATCATAATCATCTTCATGATATTCATTAGATTTGTAACCGGTATTATTCGCAGGTCACCTTGGCGTGTATCATGGGCTTATATCATATGGTTGTTTTTATATATTTATATAATAATTAATCATCATAATGATATACGTTAATCAAATGGCATGTTTATTGTCGATTGAGTTCTTGATGTTAGCCACTTGTCCTGCCACAGAGCAGTGGGTAACCTGGTGAATCACCTTATCTTCTGGTATAGAGTATACCTTAAGGATATTAAATCAATGATTGATTCAGTCCTGCTCAACCTTTGAGCTATGGTTAATACATTAACCATTTATCTTGGTAATATACTACGTTGCCGAATATTTTTTAAGTACACAAGCCAACATGGCCTGTGTTGTGAGATCTTACACAGGCCATTTGCCTTATACACATGCCACATCGAGCCATATATATATTCATGTCATATAGCATATTTCATACTATTTTATATTAATTAATACAAATTACAATGCTTCTTTAATAATGCTATTGAAAATGCTTAAATTCAGTGAAAAAATACTTGTAACACTTGCATGGAAAGATACTCTCACTTTTGGAAAGCTGACATCATGGCCGGCCATTGTGACCGGTGTGCAATAGCCTTACATCGGCAAAAGCCGATGTGCCGATGTCATTTCGGCAACACTGGAATTGTTTTAAGGACGCGTATATGGGCCACATCTACATCTCACTCTTCGCCAAGTAATTCAGTCTGCTAGCACAACCGACTCGGATCTTATATTAATCTGTTTGTCTTAACTCGGGTTTAGTTTGACGCGCGGCCCTTCGATGCAATGTATTAAACAGGGTCACGAGCATACCATACCTCAGAGGCGACCCTCAAACCCCTCCGCACTCACAGTGCTTACACCAATATTATCCCCCTGACCACGAAGCATGCTTGTATCCTTGACCTGCAGCGGTCTGGGGTCCATATACCTGAGGCCACAGGGGATATAGTTACATGCCATACCTGGACACGCCAGTCAATGCTCTCAGGTCTACCTATACCCGCAAAATGACACGGTCAATGTTGACATACCTTTAATGATTGGAGATTGACCTGAGGTTACGTTTAGGGGCATGGGTGCTGGAGAAGTGATAAAGGCACAGGTACCATGCCTGTACCATGTCCGCAATTATAGATCTATCAATGAGTAGTCTGTGCATGGGCCACATGATCAGTGTGAATGCATATTGTTCGTGTATTATTATATAATATCGCAATGTAGGGTTTCCTATAACGTGAACGAATCCAGGTACATGTATGATGTTGGAGTATGACCAGCATTACATAATACAGCACTAATGTTGACTAAGCTCGGACTTGTAGGCTAATAATGAACATACCCGTGTGAACTACGTTGTAATATATATATATATATATATATATATATATATATATATATATATATATATATATATATATATATATATATACATATATATATATATATATAAGAAAAGTGATTATAGTCTACACAACTCTAATAATGCTAGTAATAGATGTGCAGCACTAAGGGATACGATGGGACGTGGGTTACATTAGGGTATAAGGTGGGACGTGGGTTACAATATGGCATAAGATTAGACGTGGGTTACCCAGCCCATACCATTACAGTGAATCTACTATCCAAAATGTGGACAGTGAAACCCTACACCAGGGCGCCTGTGGTACCCAGGAGACTGAGAGAGGGAGAGGTACAGGGGCCCAGTGTAAGTTACATAGGGTAGATTCACCCTGAGTCGGACACATACCTTGAGACGGACACTTGATTTTGTGGGTAGTCAAGCATTTTAAGCTCTTAATTTATGAATAATGGTAACGTTTAAGTATTATTCTTTCAGAAAAGCTAACACTTGAAGTCGTAGTTTAGATGAATAACCTCAAATTGCACTGTCCGTCTCAGGGTATGTGTCCGACTCATGGTGAATCTACCCTAACAGGCCGATGTAACTTGTAAGAGGTGGCCGTCGTGAGGTCCGAGACTGTACCTATAGGGTATGTAGGCCCTAATGGATAGACGATGGTTATGAAAAGGTATGTAGAATTAACCCACGGTGGAGGGCTGAAACAAAGGATTCGCACCTTGGTAATTTCGCATACCCGAGGGTTAAGTCAGATAGACGCCACCTGTACCTTGGTATGCCTCATAACCACTGCTCCACAAGGTCAAGACTCGGTGTTATACACCGAGTCTAATACTTAACCACAGCTTGCTGGTGGGGCCAGACGAGGGCGAAGCCCAAGTCGCCCTACCAGCAAGCTGTGTTTAATCTACATACCTTTTCATAACCATTGTCTATCTATTTTAAACCACAGCAGTAAGGTTATGTGAGTCTAAGTAGAAATAACCAAGGTGTGAATTCCTTTGTCTTAGCCCTCCGCTGTGGTTTAAATAAAGTTGGGACGCGGGTTACCATACCGTCGTGACTGGGCCAAAAAAAAAGGTTGGTTTCCGGTAACATGGTCGGACAGAGGAGACCCGGCCGCTAGACCCGGTCGGGTGACCGGAAACAAACCTTTTTTTTTATTTGGCCGAATAAGCGCTTATGGATTTGGAGTTGTGTCGGTATATCCTTGACATTTTTACACGACATGCGCTTATTCAAGACCCTTTTCCTCCAGTGCTTTTTCAAAACCCGGCGCTGAAACACGACCGTACGGTATGCGTACTGGTATGTATGTACGTATGTATGTTAAAGGGTTGGGGGGGGGGGGGGGGGAGGGGCTCGTGCACCCCCGTCGGACCAGCCTGCGGGTTGAAGAATGCGGGGATTTGTTATGTTTGGCGCAGTGATCCCCAACTCGACAGGAATAGCCGGACCGCCCACTAAATATACCGTGTGTATACACCCAGTGTGAGTTCTCTCCATGCAGCAGCGACACGCGCCGCCAGCTGCTGCTGCTGCTGCAGTCGCCTGTGTAGAGTGGCACCACACACCCGAGCCACACTCCCGCCAACCCGGGCTGCTCTTCCACCAACCCGAGCTGCTCTCCCGCCAACCCGAGCTGCTCTCTCACCAACCCGAGCTGCTCTCCCGCCAACCCGAGCTGCTCTCCCGCCAACCCGAGCTGCTCTCCCGCCAACCCCAGCTGCACTCCCGCCAACCCGAGCTGCTCTCCCGCCAACCCCAGCTGCACTCCCGCCAACCCGAGCTGCTCTCCCGCCAACCCGAGCTGCTCTCCCGCCAACCCGAGCTGCTCTCTCACCAACCCGAGCTGCTCTCCCGCCAACCCGAGCTGCTCTCCCACCAACCCGAGCTGCTCTCCCGCCAACCCGAGCTGCTCTCTCACCAACCCGAGCTGCTCTCCCAGCAAACCGTGCTGCTCTCCCAGCAAATGATCAAATGGCACAAGCATAGCAAATGGCCATTATTCACACTTCTAGATCTAACGCCGATGTAAACATGTACAATACACTCTTATATGAAATCCTTCTATATTTTGTACCTGAGACCAGGCTGCTAAGCTGACTCTCTGTGTTCCCATTCCGTGCCCACGTACTCTGTAAAATGTAATACTGCGTGACGAATATATCCATGGGAAGCATGGCCACCGAGGTTAACTGGGTTATCTTGTGAGGCCCTCCAGCACGACCACTCCCAGGCTGCACCACATCTCTACAATACACAGTCTCAGCCCTAGTCGTCACATCCCAGGGTCTCTACAGACGGGCAAACAACATGCCGATATTGTATCCGTGTGGTGAATTATGCTGCTGTCAGAGTTGCTTGATTGGTGTAACTCTAGATCTACTAGCATATGTACAGCCATAACCGGGATACACGGCAGAACCTGCCAAGACCAACAGTCTATGGTCTGGACAATGTATTTCTACACCCCCCCTTACCATACCCCCAATCTTATCTCTAACGGTCCATATCCACCCGTCCCCTAAACGACAACTGACATCCAAACTACTCGGCGGCCAGAGTTCACAACGTTTGCACAAATCCAATTACGAGCTGATTAATAAGCTGTCATTGGGGCACATACACCGAGCACTGGAGCCACGCCCACCGTTATTATGACCCCTCACCACCACTTCTAGTCCGAGCTTCTAGCATACTTTGAACAGTGATAGTAACAACATCTGCTGTATATTATACAATGTATATGTGTGCACATATCCTTGTATGTTTGGTGCTATACGTGCTACCTCCGCACTGGACTAACCTATTCATTGAGCATAGATCCTATATGTTGAGATTAGAAGTGAGCCAATCCGTGTCTGCCTAGGTCACGTATACTACTGAGCAGCTCACCGACTACGTCACCGTTATAGACGGCAGGACATACTGCTCCCAGCTAGACCTGGTTCGCGGCAAGCTGCAGCTTCCATACTGGAATGCCTTGTGCCAGCTTACAGCATACATATCTCCTCACTCGAACACGGCTCTAGTCAACACATGTCTAATCAGCCTTACATCATTAAATCCTATAGTATCGACGAGTAGCTCAACTTAAGGAGACTAGGCAAGGACTAATTTTTATTCACCATAAAGCTGACCTCGTGGTCAACCGATGTAGCAGTTCCAGGTCTCATGTATTTTATAAGTGGGAGGGGGCTTATAAATGCAGAGGACTGCCCCTGTTAGGCAACCTGTTATATCAGAGATCCCTGCAAATACTTTTTTTTTTACTATTTTCATTTCCCGATGCAAATGGTACAGTAGACGTGGATAATAATTGTTCTCTTTACATTTTTATCATTTACACCTTAATGAGAGCCAATTCCATTGGTCATTTGGACGTGGGTAACCTTTTAGACGTGAGTGCCCCCCCCCCCCCCCAATGGGGTATAAACCTACGTGTATAGAGCTACTCGGGAGCTACTCACAGGGCTAAGTCTCTGCCCGGGTATCATGCATTCGCTGATACAGATCATCCCTACAGCAGCGAATCATGTACATTCTAGTAACTAGCCTGTTTGCTGAGAGCAGGAAGAGCAGCCTCACAGACCCAATGATATGGAGCAGCTCTTCTCTCCAAGCTGAGCTGCTCACAAATCTGGTCGCCAGCTGCTCATGAAGCTGCTCAGCAACATAGGACCCTGGGAGGAGGGTGGAAGGGAGGTGTATGGGAGACCCGGTGGTACACACGCAGACAGGGTGTACCTCTGCTGCTGCTGCCGATACAAACACACACACACCCTGGTACACCAGTGCAGTGGGCGACTTGTAGTAGTATTCACTCCATGACTGTATTGGCCATAAAGGTGATAGGCTATAATATATCGCACATCATCTCGGGGCAAATGCATCACGACCTTGCAAGATGTGCGTGAGAGATGTAGGGCTGGTGTGTTTTGCATGGTAGTGGGCATCATGTAGGAATCAGTGCTTCCTGTGGCGGGGTGAGGAGGGTGGTGCTGTGATGGATGGACAGCACTGGGGTGGGGTAGGGGTGGCGTGCAGGGTGTGGGGAGGTGGGCACCAGGGGAGGACGACAGGGGACCCGACATCATGGCCGAAGCCCCACCCGACATCCCTCCCTGCCTCCCCCCTGGGCGGCTGGGGCGGCGGTGGGGAAGAGGAGGGTACTAGGAGGAGAGAAGCAGCCATGTTCGCTGTCGTCGTTGGAACGAGTGGTGGTGGCGGTAGTGGCTGAGGCCATCGGCCCCGCACCACCACCAGCACCACCGAAGCAGCAGCAAGCTAGCAGCAGCAAGCTCTGCCCCTATCCACCCTACAACCAATGACCGCCGCAGCATCGCCAGCAGCAGCAGCAGCGGCGGCGGCACCCCCTGCGTCCCTACAATCGGCAGCGACGACGGCGCAAGCCAGGGCTCTCCAACCAGCGGGCGACAAGGCATGGCGACGACGGGGCACAGTCCTATACTACTATGGTAGGCAGGGTTCTCCCAGGGTCGGGCGGGTGGTGGCCGGGGAGGCGCGGTGGCGGCGGTGTTGGTATACTCGTGTATTGACTGGTGGTATGAGGATACCGGGAGGATAGAACCGACAGGGGGCTGGTTGTACAGCACCAGCCGACCACAGACGACGACACCCGCCTGCCGACCACCCGACCGACCCTCCGTCGTCACCACCACCTCCACAGGACGACCAAGTGCGACTGATCACCCCCCCCCCCCCGCCCCACAGCAGGGCTCTCCCCTCTCAGTGTCACCGCTGAGAGGAACTCTATAATCTGGGCGTCCCCGTCCCTGCACTCAGTACCAAAAGGGGGACGTCACCTGCGTTCACCATCTTAAAAATACCCCCTATTCCACAGAGTTTTGTGTAGGAAAGCACCCCTTTTGCTCTCAAAACAAAGGTATTTGGCGCTCTAAAAATACCCCCTTTTCTAAAAAACATGGGGAGTTTTAGAAACATACCCCTTTCTCTATGAATGAAGGATATTTTATAGTAAAGAGTGCACTATAGGGTCAGTGGAATGCAACATAATTCCCAGTATATTAGCAGCTAAGGTCACATCTCCATCAAAATATATCCCTTTTCTTGGAAAGCACGGGGATTTATTAAGAAAAATACCCCCTTTTCTTAAAATCCACAGGGATTATTTGAGAAAAGCACCCCTTTTTCTGGAAATTCAGGGGCCATTGGAAATGCTAGAAAATGGACCCTTTTCCTGTATTCTTAGAACGCAGGTGACGTACATTATATACACTAAGTGCAGGGACCGGGCTGGGCGTACATTGCACACCAACAGAAGAGGCCAAAACAAGATGGGGGGGGGGGGGGAGTGGTCTCCAACCAGGATGTGGAGGCACCGAGATGGGAGGGGTGGGGTCTAGATGGATGGGTGGGGTGGAGGAAGAGGATGTAGTGGAAGTGGCATGAAATATTTTGGTGTTTATGGTCATATTAACATTACATTAAAAACTAGTTTTTACCAGTCATACACAGGGGGCGGATTTGGCGCTTACCTGAGTACACTGCAAAAAAGGTGTTTAGATCGTTAACACAATCCTAAACACATTCCTGCCCTGTTTTTGTCCACACAATATGTCCCTAAATATGTTTAGCTCAGTGCTTAGACATTTATGTGTTTAAAGCAATGTGTTAAGGACAATAACATGTTTAGAATTGAAGAATCTAGCATATTATTGTGTTTATCTGCCAAGTGTTTAAGGATAAAAGTGGTGTGCCTAGAGATGTAGATTATTACATGTATTATGTTTAGATATTTATATTTAAATGAAAAAAATAATTCTATTTCCATAATTATAGTGTCTTGAAGAGACTTCTAGCAGCCCCCCCCCCCCCATTAGGGCAATATGTGCATCACTATTTCACATCTACTTTAACATAGACACAGTCCTACGACAAAGTGCGACGTGGTAAATCGACGCTGACCATCCCCCTACTGTTTATATGTTTATATTATGCAACATGAGGCTCCCCAGGTCTACCCTTCACACATTCTTACCACAAATTAATTCTCGGACCCAGTTGTGTTCCACCTTCCCCCATATAAGCACCAGCTGTTATTACCAAAGAGGTCCTGTCAACCCTCCCCCTAGTGTAGAGCCCCACACCATATGTCAGGGGATGAGATTACAACAGCGTCAGGGTGACTCGATTTGGTTAGCCTTGTCGCTGTACTGGACACAACCTTGAGTCAATACAACAGACCTTCGGGGAAGATAATGCTTTATCCATTCTTAGAGTTCTTAAAAGAGGTGTCTATGTAGCAGATGTATCTGTATTGCATTGTAATCATAGTGATACAGTCAACTCCCTCCTAACGGCCACCCCTCTACAGCAGCCACCCCACCAATGCGGCCATTTTTGAAAAGTCCCTAACGTTTTTCCCTTTATTTCAATGTAAAAAACTCCCCCCATTGCGGCCACCCCCCTAATACGGCCACCCCGCCCTGCGGCCACCCATTTTGCAGTCCCAAATTGTACATTCCTCCCTCTAATGCGGACACTGTAAATATTAATTTCATTATAATGTACTATAATGGGTGGCCAAAGAGGTAATTTTAACCTAGTTCAATGAGCCATTTTCCAGCCAACTTATTAATCTGGCAATAATATATAAATGGATGGGCTAGGACATGCCTGACCTAGCTAGTGCACTACCATCGTATATGATGGCCTCATATGATAAGGTGTTGAGATAATGATGTGCTCAACATTTTGTTCATTGGTTCCTAGACGTAAATACAGTCACTATTATAGATGCTCCACTCATGCGGCATCACTGCATTAAGACAATGGCGTAGCATTAACACCCCCCCTCCCCTTCCGACACACACCCTACACAGTCCTAGTATAGTCAGCCAAGCATATCATGAGCGGAATGTGTCAAGCCCAAGCCAGGCGGGGTTGTAGCTTTAACACTTGCTGTAAGGACAGTGCCCCCCCCCCCCCCCGCCCTCGGCACATCACCCTCGTCCTCCACACATAGACACTGACAGTGCCCCCTCCCCCCCCCCAGGGTTATAATCATTTCTAAGCTTGGTGTCCATGATGTCCATAGTCTGAGCATCAACTCCCTCCAGTGCAGCCACCTCTCCAATGCGGCCAGTTTTAGATAGTCCCAAGGGTGTCCGGATTAGAGGGAGTTGACTGTATAGGATTCAACCCTTGAATCTTGCAATGTGTATTATCATCCTTTTGTATCCCATGCAAATTAAGTTGATTAACTCAGATTTAAGCACCTTTAGAGCCACAATAACATGTGTGTGGTTGTAGAAACTCCAGCCAAACACAGAGCTGCCATCTGGTATGTGTCTGATATACTATGATCTAAACACTACATGTTTACATCCTGGGCCAATTTTTTATACTGTTTAAATACTAAGCATCTAAACATATTCAATATAACTGTTTAGGTGTTTAGAATAAAAGTGTTTAATTCCTAAGCAGAAGGATTCAGAGACACAAACCTAGTAATGTGTTTCGACTTTAAACATGTTTAGACCTAAACATGTTTAAAACCTAAGCACCTTTTTTGCAGTGTATGATACGGCCTGACCCGCCATCTGCAAAAGCCGGGATTTCCCTGCTTTTCTGCTGGCTCAACTCGCACCATGTAAGGTGGTATAGAGATTGGCGGAAGTCACGTGATCGAACAGTTAAAACAGAAATCTATTTATAGCTGGTCACGTGTTAATGACGTCACATGCAAACTAATTAAAAACAGGAATGCCGTCAGCATAGCACTTCCGGTTTAGTATGGACAGCTTTTCTATTGCACTGACTATCCGGGGAAACCCCCTCAACAGACATGGCTAGACCCTGTGACCCAACAACCCTGATAATACCAAGGTCTATGTCACCAATCATGAATACTCTGATAAAGCACTCTTCATAAGTTTTCCGTTTTACCTTCTTACTGTACGATTCTGACCATAGACAGCTAGCTCATTTCTTCGCGCATTAACACCGAACACCTAGCCTGTATAGCAGATTTATAAAGGTCATCACGGCAGACGCCGGGGTTATATCAAATACATGAAAAATGACCCATATTTTAGGTCATTTAGAACGCAAGTGACGTCCCCTTTTGATGATAAGTGCCGGGACCGGGGTTTATATCATGCCTGGGTATCATGCCAAGTTGAAGATATCATTCTGCTACTCAGAAACCTTCTATAGAAAATAATTTATTTTCATTGATTTAATCTAGGTGATCTTTCATGGTTTTGAGCGAAGATACATGTACTTATGGACATTTAAATGAAAGCTTTGAGCAAAATGTATATTTTACACACACACGTATGATTTTGCCCGAAGCTAGAGTTTAATACAGGTAGCTCAATATGACTCCCAAGTACGCACACTATTACTTAGTGGTACATGTAAGATACATACATATTACAGAGAATTCGGAAACCGCCGGGTCACAATCCCCAGGGTTTTTTTTGGCTAGTACGTAATATTCGTGAAATTTGAGTTGAAGAATGATCGTTATGGGCTTGAGGCCCATATCAACTTTCCCTTTGGCACGGGAGTCATTGGCGGCGGCGGGGACAGGAGGAAAGGATCAACCCTATCTATTTCAGCTGATAGATCAAAAAAGGGTTCAAGTCCCCATTACCGGCATGGTGTTTGGCGGCCGTGGAGGTGGCGGTTCATTACATGTTGTCAGCCCGCCCCACTGCCCGAAAGGACCAGAGATGTAAGTCGGGTATCGAGAAAATCCCTGATAAGGTACTCAATTACCCATAAACCGCTATTTTCGGAGTATATTTTAACAGCGGAATGATCTTTGAAATCCCTGTTTACAGGGAAATCCTTGACCACTTACATCTCTGAAGGACTGACGCCCAAGGCTTCCAGCTACCACGGGCACACCACGTATTCCATGTAGGGTCAGGTAGCCCTACTCAGTCTTTCTGACACTGCCACTACAGGCCCTAGGCCATCCATAAATCACGTCACATTATTATGGCCTGTTTTGAACACCCATGACCCCTCTGTCGCGCTTTTCCCAATACCTTCACCATTGTTCGTCACACTCAGTCTCAGACCAAGACCCCCACCCCATCCGACCTGACGTAATGTATGGACGGCCCCCTATACATATGCACTAATGCACCAAATCACAGCGCCATCGCACAACATGTACATGTATACCTAGTGTCAGAGAAGAAATATATAGCATGCAGGGGATTGTCGAATATTTCGTGGAGACTATTCCGGGGGACTATTAAATTGCATTCCATTTACACTTTTAGCTTGACAAATATGCCACACTTTTCCCGACAACCTACTTTAGTTGAGCATGTATTATACATGCGAAACTTGAACGATGCAGGAATGGGGATTTAATACATAATGACATAGATGGTCTAAAATACTAAGGTTACGTCATAGTAAACGTATCACTTGACCCAGGTCTCTCAATGAATCCTAGCGACAGTATTGGACAGCCTGTGGAAGTCAGTCAGGTTTCCAATCAGCCAAGCCTTTAGATGTCCAGACTTCAAATCAACCCCTAAATCTTCATTTGTATGAATTTTACTATAGAAGGCTTTCACTCAAGATTAAATTGTAAAACAAACACACTTTTTTGTCTGCCCTCGTACAGTAGATCAATGAACCACTTTGAAATACTAACGGGCAAATGCATGAAGCATTGGGCTTTGTTACCTGCATCCATTATTCACAATACCTTTTAGAATGAATGCATATTTCAGGAAGACATATTACGTAGCTATAACTGGAACAGATGGAGGGGTTGAACCAGATAGTGGGTCAGCATACTGTAAAATTAGAGCGTAGGTTTACATGATAGCGGCTAATATCACATTGTATATAATATATACCGGAGGGCGACTGGAGACCCCGTATATATGGTTGCATAATAGGTTGCTTCAAGGGAAAGTAATGCAGTGTTTTCCTCTCACTCCATGTGTCAATCCCATATAAAATATCGGATTACATTTAGCACAAACTATTCTAGACGTCTATAGATGAGTTTGTGCTTTATGTCATTGCACAAGTTCAGAGAGCACAAACAGTACATATCCCTACTTTGTACTACTTTCACTATACATCGTTTGTACATGTACAACGACAAATGACGCCTATGATACATCCTATGTTATGTAATAGATAGACTATGGCTATGAGAGGCTAACTCAAAATAACCACAGTAAACTGGCTGGCACTCTATAAGCCTGCCAGTCTACAGTAGTCATATTTTGAGTTAGCCTCACATAACCATTGTCTATCTGTTTTAAACCACAGCTGTGAGGTTATGTGAGTCTACACAGAAATAACCAAGGGGTGAACTCCTTTGTCTTAGCCTTCCACTGTGGTTTAATCTTAATTACTAGGCCTATAGCTCATTATAGCTTGCTAGATCTACCCCTGTCACAGTTAGTCATTGGCTGGTCACCCGGGATCCAATCATACCGAGATGATCATATACAGATGAGGAAGACTGGCCAACAGAGCGGGATCCATCGGGATGGTTATGGACATGGATAGTGGGACGATAGTGAGGACTGGATGGCGGGCCGGGTCCTTCTCTGTGCTCTGTATATGAGTCGGGCTGCTGGGTGCTCTTGTGCTGATACAGCCCAGAGCTGGGAGGATAGCACAACAGTGAGCCTGCATTTAGGCCCCATGGACACTTGCTAGATATACCTTTACATCTGTCTGTGTAGAACTTCATTCCTCAACAGCTGTCATGACGTAGGGTAACTTGACTTAGACTTAGAGTCAACCATACACATTCTCATTCTTGCATGATACTCCCTATTTTTGCATCAGAGTACACTTGAAGTGTTACTCTTCCCAGCATAGATGCATTCATACCAATATAACCCTACATATCCAGGTACATGGTTGACTCTGGTCAAATTACCCTGTTGAGAGTCTACAGCTAGAGAATGTGGTATAGATGGGTGGTCAGGACACAAATTGTCCAGGTATAAAGGGGTTAGTCAAAATGCACGTCACACCAGGTATACACTCATTTCATCAGCAATTTCCACTAGGTGGCGTTACCATAGGAGAGACTAAGATTCTGTCCCAGGGAGGGCATGTATAAGGCCACCAGAATAGGGGTGGGGGCCTTGCTCAACCCCCAATCAACTATCTAAGGTTGTCTCTGTTATCATATACACAGTGTTAAGATGATGTCTTTAACAGCAGTTAGCACCCCCTGATAGAGGGATTTAAGTGCTTTTTAATCATGCTGGTGGTCATATGTGGCACCCCTATGATGAGCATTACCAGCCCTGGATAATGTGCTCTAATCACATTTTAATGAGGCTGCTGCAACCCCTCCACCACCCCCTCTACTTTCAACTAGTCTCCACAAGACACTGATATTTGTGTTGGTCTAAATCATATTTTAATTAGACTTCTTTCATAGATATTTCTATGGTGGGTACATACACTATTTCTCTATACACCCCTGTGATTTCTAAGCGATGGGGCAATTATTTCCATCCGAAAAGGGTCTTTTCCCCCATACTAATCCTATGGGGTCTTTTGGCTGGGTCACAGGCTTGCCCTTGTGGCACCAAGGATGCCCACCCTGCCCTCTAGTGGAAACGCTTGATGAAACCAGTGTATAGAGACCAGCCGGCCGTGCCCCCTCCCTCCAACACCCGTGCCGACGCATGGAGGCCCTGTGTAATCATTGATCCGGGCCAGTAGTAATTAGGTTGGGTGCAGGGCTAGGGGCCTCCGGGGGCCTGGCGCCCCGCCCTCCCAACTCCTAGAACCCACACGCCGCCCATATTTGTCAGCGCTAACGAGCTGCTCGCTACAAGATCCGAGCAGATAGCAAGTAGATCAGTGGCTCACAGGGAGCTGCTCTAATGCCACTGATAGCCACTGAGTTACTCATATAACTGTATGCAGATGCCTCAGTTACCCCTGCTACAGAGGAAATGCCTGTACAGGGGCAAGTCTGAATACATAACTGGAGGCGATGCAGATTGTCGACCACAGATCCAAGTGCATGTATATGCAGATTAGTAGTTAACTCATCTATCTAAATGCAGATAGGTAAGAGACTATCAGAATGACACTTGTATATATGCAGTCTATGCCATACTATATCTGTGATAAGGCAGCTGGTGTTGAGCCGATGGCTAATACTAGCCATTTCGCAGCCTCTCCTTGGAGTTTTTACACGTCTCCGTCAAAACTACCGCTTTGATCCCATTACACCTATATTCATATACCGTAGGCCTATTCCCTTTTCAGAAAGCAGACAGCCATCATAGCTAAGGGGTGATCCATTAAGTATTTCACGCTTTTTTTGGCCATTTTGAAGACCCCCCACCCCCATGTCACACTTTCCCAAACACCCCCTAGAAAAGTATGTCACAAATCTGCCCCCCCCCCCCCCTAGTACCGTATCATATAAAATACCATACAAGTATCGTGATAAGCAGTGCAATAAGGCCTATCATTATATTGAATATAAATTGTAACCCGGGTTTAATACAATTAGAGTGGTACTAAAGTGTTCTCAGTATGACATCAGTCAAACCCTTCAAGTCCTCCTAGACAGGAAAATAATGGATTTTAGCGAGTAGAACCCTTTCAGATTACAACTGTTCAAAGAGGCATTAACAAAATCCCACGAGTATCTGATGAAAAGTGATACTTGGTGAGGGGATTCCGGTGAAAAGCAGACCCTTGGTGATGGGGATTCTGGTGAAAGGGGATACTTTGTGAGGGGATTCTGGTGAAAAGCGGACCCTTGGTTGGCCCTAAGGGGGATCTTGCTCAAAATGTAACCTTGCCAGCCGCACACCCATCTATATAAATATACAACCCCCGGGCACTCTGATGTTGGAAGACCTGTGGTACCCACATACTGTTTCAAGTAGCATACATGAGATTATGATGCTGCTTAGTGACAATGCATATACAGCAGTACATCATTTATTTGATATAATGGTTTTAAAAAAATCTGAAAGTGTGACGTCACACAATCCTTTACACCGCCCCCCCCCCCACCCCCTCGTCACACTTTGTCACAGACAAAAAAGATCCCCCCACCTCTTCGGGCATGACATACTAAATGGATCGCCCCTAACAGCCTACACTGAAAAACTCTGTAGTCCCTAAGGCCGTCTTACAGGATGACCATAGGGTCTTCTAAGAGAACAGTATAGAATTAACAAATTTATATTGATGACCCACAAGACAACTCTAGGGTTTTTAGGCCCATCAAACCTACAAGGTTGATACTGGCCTTGATTAGCACCAGATGTGGCCCAGCATTGTGTAAGAGGTGGCAAATCTAGGGTTACCACAGGTATGAGTTTGGTTTGGTTTCAGATGAAAATATTACTTTGGCAATTCGTGGCCTAGCCATAGAGGTGAGATGGCAGCCTAGTAGGCTGGCATATGCCAGGTGGGTCTTATAACTGACAGGTATTGTGGGCCAGCCCCCAAACTCTTGACTACTTAGTATGCTGCGCCAGGGCCGACAAGTCTATAGTTTTTCTGTGCCCCTACATGGGTAAAAAACGACACGGGCGACACGGCCCTTTTAAAAATCGACACGACGACACGGCCCTCTTGCTAAAAGTCGACACGGCGACATGCTCAAAATTGTGGATACCCATGTACAGGCACTTTTCTGTGTATTAAACCATGACCCCACAAAAAGTCGTTTGTATTTTCATTTTCAATTAACCAAACATATGGTAACAGTTACAATAGTTGACCCAATGACACCTGTGGACCCTATTTTGAATTTGTAGATGAAAACGGTTCACATAAGAAAATATCACAAGGCCTGGGCCAGCTAATATTTAACGAAAAGTCTGTGCTGTGGCAACTTGTATTGCACATCAAAGCAAAAGGCCACACTGGAAGCAATTGACCCTGTGAGGCTAACTACGTTGAGAGTAATTTCCCTTTTTCTTGTCTTTTAATTTGCACGCCCCCGTTTTTCTTCCAGGTGTGTGGTACAAGTGGCAGAAGACACAATACTGTCGAGAATTGGAGGCCAGCAGAGGCAGCCTTTGATCTGGCCTCGTTAACAGTTTCCACCTAATTAGCTGGTCATCATTAAGACAGGCTGCGGGCTGGTGGCCCGGGCTGCTGGTGCATCGTGCAGGTAAAAAACAGCCCAGACACATTATGCCGTCACCTCCCTTACTTTTCACATGGACTTTCATGAAAAGGTGTGTCCTAAGAAAGCTAATTTTGACAGCTACGATGAAGTGTTCCCTACTGTCACGGGGGCCTCATTTAAACTGTCCCAACTGCCTCAATACTACCCCACTAACACACACAGACTTAAGAGCTCTTAACTGCTGCAGAAACTAGTCTATATTTGTACCATTATATCCTCACTTTCATTATGTCTTCACTATATAGCAGCTTCAATCCAAATGTCTCAAGGGAGGGGAGGGTATCGAAATGCTGAAACCCGCTTTAAGACAATTACATCCTCCTCACATACCCTGTTAAAGACCGACACATCCACTTAGAAATCATGGATACATCGAGACTACCGCTAATATAGCCAGTCAAGCAAACGGGAGGCACTTAAAGATTAAATGTAAAATGAATATAGATATACTAAGAAAGGCACTTTACCGTTTGTTTCTATTGGCCGAGCTGTGGAGTCGTGTTCTGCTGATGTGGAGGAAAGAGTAAATACTACATGTTTGTACTATGGAATTACACGTTTATATCTCCGGGTCTGCGGCAATAACAAACAGCAACGGGGGACAAGAAAGGTTATCGTCACATACATATCCAGTCACACAACTTTGAGAAGTTGTGTCAACTATAAAGGTTGGAATCCTAACTTATACACACGTAGTCTATACAGTAAAATCTACTCATGTCTTACATATATTACCAGATCAACTGGGTATGTGCTTGATTGCGTTTGTGTTCATTCACTTGTAATCTGACCTCAAGACATAAGTTATATGAATGAAAGGTAATAAAATTGCATTACAGTTGCGTGTGCAGTGATTCAATTCCACTGTAAAATAGTAGTTTCAAAATTCGAATTGGTGAAATGGAATCTCAACAATTTCAACATGTACAACTTTGCACAGTCGGCTGGATCATTAAACTTATAATGTCATTGGTATTTGTGCTTTTCTACAACATTTAGATGGCAAGGTATCAGTCAGTAAGGTTAGGAAGTCACTCTGCATCCGTATAGTTATTACCATGGATACAAACACAACAGCAATGTCGGGCATTAGCTGTCCCACATGTTAATCAGTTTCTAGCCTAAGGAAAGCTGGCCAAGGCTGGGTCAATTTGAATGAAATGCGTATTGATGAAAACTAATCATAAGTTAAACGCTATAAGATTGAACTACAATAGGAAATGTGAATCTAGAATATCGTATGAAAGTTATTAAACACGATATATATATATATATATATATATATATATATATATATATATATATATATATATATATATATATATATATATATATATATATATATATATATATATATATATATATATATTCATGGGCAAGTTGGCCTCTACTTCTACAGATTATTACATGCATAAAACAAAGGCTGTGGTTGTGGTGGTAACTGTGGAGACGGAAGGGGCAAACATGACGCTTTGGGATGAGAATGGCAGAACTCAGGGCAGTGTGCGTTCCCTCGAGTATAGTCATAGGGGGATATCATAGAGTGCACCAGGCCGGGTAGGCGGGACACCCTGGCGGGACCCCTATTGTACAAAGACGTGGCTGCATGGCTGCTAGCAGAGAGGACTGCAAGATTAGCAGGTTTGCTTTAGTCTCACTAGTCCGGCCACCTAGCTGCAGCAATATAGAGGAGGAGGATTATCCAGGTGGGCCGGATTAACCGTTGCCCCCTGTACAGCCGTGATGTGTATCAAGTAACGTGATGTGTAGAAATACACATCAGGGCTAACTATAGAAACGTGATCTGTATCAAAAGAACGTGATCTGTATCAAAACAATGAAATCTGTATCAAATTAACGTGATCTGTATCAACGTGATCTGTATTAAACAGTATTGTTAATCCCTTGACCTAATCTGTATCAAAATGTGTTCTCCTTTATTGATTTTGTGAGTATATTCCTAGAAAAGGTATGACATCTGTGGGAGTATCTTATTTACAGGTCTAATCTTAATATATTCCTTAAGTTCTAATATTCAGTTAATCATTTTCTTCCTCTCCAGAATGTGAACGGTGGAGGGGGGGGGGGGAGGTCCAACAAACACTAAGTCCTATAAACAGAAAAGTGCTACCCCCCCCCCCGGTTCCTCCCCTGGCCCTGTCCCTCCCTGCCTCTCTCCCAATGGGCACAGAATATTTAATCAACATTGACAACTGTTTGTCATTGTGGATTCAATGTTGCTTCAACGTTGAGTCAATGTTGAACTAAACGTTGTGGCGACTGGGCTGCCGATCCCCACCAGTTAGCGGGGGGAGTTGATACACATCACGTTTATTGATACAGATAACGGTTGGAGGTGCCTAAATTCAAGTTACTCTTAGTTACTACACATCACGTTAGTTACTACACATCAAGGTTAGGTTATTACTACCAATGAGTCTCCATAGTATGTCTCTGTTACTACACATCACGTTACTTGATACACATCACGGTTGTACACCCCCTCATGCAGCGAGCAGGTGACTGCTGTTGGTGCCTGTGAGGTGGGTGCCGGGGGCTAGCAGTGGGGAGGCGTTGGGCCACTTTTGATTATAACCAAAGTGATAAACTGTTTAACTCGAACCTATAACGTCACCAACGACCAGAAGTTACGATATTAAAGGTTCCCCCTACGTTGCAGAGTCATCACATCTCGCCAACATGACTTGGGGTGAGAGTCGAGTGGCATAAAATTGCGACCCATCTAAGTGCAAACTCCCGCTACCCATCCCTTCCCCCAAGCCCTATAAAAGGACCTAAAACTCCCGGGCTATATAATGCTGCGTGTTACACCTGCTGACAAGACAAGTATTGAAGTGGGTCGGGCGGGGGGGGGGGGGGTAACTGGAGGTAGTTGGTGGTGGTGGTCGGGGGGGGGGGGCTGTAATAAGCACATTGGTCGTGTAAATTAGATTCCCTGGTGAGTAGCAGAAAAGGAGGATCAGTGTCAGGTGGGGGGTGGGGGCTGTTATATGACGTGTCTTGATACGTGCTCCTGTTGTGAACCACACATCATGCACCTCGTCCTGATCTCACTCCTAACAACAACAAGTAGTACTACACAACCAGCATTAATTCAGCCGACCCCTGCTGACACTTTAATCCCAGGTCAAGTCATACATGATAATCACGTTAATACGACTTAACATGTAATTAAGCCCCTTATGAAAACTTAACCTCGTTATAAAAAAGAGCTACTGCATCAAAACACACCCAGCCCAATAACATGTAAAGCTTTGACCTTCTACTACAAGTGGGTATCTACTGACTTTGCACTTTGCACAACACGTCTATGAAGCACCAGTGTAACACCAGTCTCCTGATAACTGTGAGGTTGACTGCCCCACTCTGACCTATCAGATGGTATGTTAGGGCCTAATGTTGTCAACGGGGACACCCCTACCCCGCACCTACCCCGTTTTACCCTGCTCCCAGTCCTACGTTAAACAGGGCCCCAATACTGCTGGTCTCTTCACATCCCAGTATACACAAGTAGACTTGCATCAACACTGTCTTTACACACATCTGGATAGAGTATACAATGTTGTTCAGACCACCTTCTCGTACCCATCCTCAGTACGGACTAAGTCAAGAACCTAACAGTTATTGGAGGGCGTGGACGAGGGGTATAGTACTACAAGAGTTGTCAACCACGTAGAAGCCATATAATAATAATAGGGATACAACTACCGTACAGCAAGAACAGACCTTGTAATAGCAATAGAACATGTCAAAACGCACGTAATGAGAGCATAATATCACCGACACCTTGTACTGTTTCACAAATTGCAATGTCAATGAATGAGAAGGCTAACACGCCATGCTGTAGCAATCTAGCCGCTTATGAAGGTAACGTTATTCAAATCTGATAAATTAAATTAAATGGGTAACGACATAGTTCTTAATAAATCTATAATACGTTAGTCTTGAAATTAAAGCAAGTATGTTGTGGTGTACTTCCAGAAGTGAATTTCTTAAATGGCTATTCTAAAGACAGAAGTACAGATGAACAGATACAAACATGCCAAATATATGGTCTGAACTTTGAAATGGGTAAATGGGTATATTTTGACATTATAGTCATAATAAATAACTAGGAGTATTGTGGGAAATTCGGCTAAAGTGCTACAGTGTACATGTTAATTGACACTGTTTGTGTAAAATAAACATCTCTGTTCACAGCTGAACAACATAAACTGTCTGAATATGAATATATCAAGGCCTTAATGATGATACATTCCCAAACTCAACTACAACGCCAGCGATCGCCAGAAACAACCGGACCAGTGCACAATGTGATGGCCAGTTGGTCCACGTGAATCAAATACGTACTTGGAATCAAAAAAGAAACATACTATACAAAGGAACCCCTGACGGCAGTTGGGAAATGACTCGTTAGGAGTGATTCACATAGTGTCTCAATAAGGGTTGCAATAATCTTATTTGTTAGTGTGTTATCACTTAATACTAAAACGGATTCACTTGCAGTATGTTGCCATGTTGAAAGCAACCAAAGTGAGAAGTGGCTTAATATGAAAAACTGCGTTCTACCGGTGGAAATGTGAATAAACCAAATCAGATGGGTGCATTTATAGAATGTGGTACACTATAAAATTCAAATCTGCAGTTTGGGGTTTCCCATGCATGGATAACTACTCCTTCTAACCCATAACCAAGTTGACAACACCCATAGAGAATGCCTTTTAGTTGAAAGTCACTTCAGTGAATATGATACTTCAAACATCAACACTTGTTTGATGATTTGGCTTTTTTTCCCCAAATAAATCTATGGATTTTACAATTATTAGGTGGATTGGATGCATCTAATTAGATGGTTGTCATATCAACTTGGCGTTGGTGGTAAACTGCTTAAGGAAAATCACCTTCAATATGAAAAAGGTTCACCAATTGTCTTTACCTTGTCTTACGTACATGGGTTAACGCGGGGCTCCCGTCGCCTTACAACCATGTGGACGCCACAAACGTACTACACACAAGTTCAGGTTGAGACGGTAGACCAACACACCAGGGTGAGCGTTTCATGATTCATGTGTTGAAGGTGGACATTTAACATTTCCACGTAGTAACACGAAAGTACGAACAGATGCATTCTAAGAATTTGGCTGCCGTACTCTGTTGTTATCCCTCAGCACTGGTTACATGTGAACACCATCTATTTTCAGTATGATTTGCAATTTTCATTTTTCAAATTGAATTGGCAAACTGACCAAAAAATCTAATATTAAACGGTTTATACTCAAAACGAAACAAATGAAGTTTAGTGAGGGGTAAAGTCTTGGCAGGTATAGGAAAAGGGTAGTCAAATAGTGAAAGTATCAAGCTTAAAATGAGTGGTGGACCTACCCCCAGGTTAGGGTTGTATGATGGGCATCTCAGAAGCTTGTGTGTAGTAGTATTGTACGTATCCACATGTTGAGCACCCCGGGGTTTCTCAACACTCTGGCTGGAAACAAAAACTACCGAGAGAGGTCGGTTAGCAGAGCTTCAATATCACAGATGGCAAGGCCGCACAAACCGGGTGCATTCGCCGACTGAGGCACAGAGTGCAAGGTGCCTCGACAGCGCCGTTTTTGCAGCCTTGCATAAAAAAAGGTTAAAAAATATAAATAATCAAAAAAAGAAGACATATGCATGAATACTTGTGTATGTTACATTTAGGACTTCTAGTTGTTGACCTACCTATTGGGCTTTTACAACTCGGGAGCCATCTTTGTCGAGGGTGTCATAGAAGCTCTCGAGCTGAGCCCTCCACACTGGCCCCATTGGCCAGTCTGGGCTGTTGCCAATTGTGCTGTTGTTGATATTTGTTGATGGGTTTTCCTGATTAAGGTGGACGTTAGGACGTGAGTGGACACCTCACCCTGCACCAGTCACTCCGAGTTGCCCGGCCAGCTTCTTTGCGAGCTGCTCTGAGCAAGTCACCAGGGACCAGCAGCTTGAGGCAGCTGGTCTTGGCGTAGAGAGGTGGTGCTAGTGGTGTCCAGAGGTGGCGGCGGTGGTGCTGTTTATTGAAGACAGTAGATTGCGTACAGAGAGGTTTAGGGATGAAGCCGATGGTAGACGCTGGATAATGATGTCACCTTGACCTAGTGAACCTTGTTGCCATTATTCTAGTGACGTGTTTTGTTTGGATTTGTCGTATTTCCGAGGACAATGATGCGTGTGAGTTGACCAGACGGTGCCCACCTAATGCTGACGGCACCAATTCTGTAGTCACTTCCACACTGTTCATGCCACTGAAATATTCCGCAGGGAAATCCTAGCAGAGCTCATGCTAGGCCCAATAATGGATTACGCTTCTATCAAACTTTTTTTTGAGGGAAAACCTGAGAGTTCAAGCACATTCAACGACCGCTGTTATATGGATCCGGGTGGTTTGTATGCAACATAAAGCCACCCAGATGATAAAGCCTATTGGAACCTAAACTCGTATTATAAGGTTATATTGCATATCCTGCTTTCCAGAGCTGGCAAATCTCATTGGGGTCCAGACTGATGTTTTGTGTTGACTTATTTTTTTATACGTAATGTCCATAGTTGTGTGTGCAGGGATGGTTATCGATGGTGGGTACACCCACTGATAATACTTGACATATTGAATGTTAGTGGCGTGTGCGATAGCACACCTACAAGGGCTATAGGGAGAGAGTGAGAGACAGAGTTCAGGTGATACTGTGTCCTACTGTTTTTCTTTTTTTCCTCATGGCAAGGCTGCATCTCAGGGGGTTCATATAATAATACACATTACAAGAATCATACAGCCAAGCTGGCGGCTCACGGCAACTGAGGAACGGGGGAAGGGGAGATATCCACACTCAGGTACTCAAAGAAGATATACCATCTCTCTATATATAGATAGGTGGAAAAAAGGGGAATGACTCCGAGTGAAGAACGTTCACCAAGTGTGTATATGTCGAACATCCATGTAACATACAACTGTTGTCAGGGGAATGTCTCTGGGGCTGGCGTGAATTGGTAGATCGGTGATCAGTTAACATTATTTATAATCAGTTCATCTGGGGGCATCATCAGCATGCCAACGTGCACCATTTGTGGTTGTCTTCCTCTTACAGTTCAAAAGTGCCCTATATAGTGAACATGAGCAATTGTTGTGAAGTGATCGGCCACCGTTGTAACATACACATTTATTATATGCACCTGTGTTGTATGAGCAAATCTCCCTGGTGATAGGTCAGCAGTACAAACTCGATAAGGCCTGTCGGTCCCTTGCCACTAGTGCCTGGCACCGCAGGGCGGTTCACAGTGGCGGTGATACGTTCAACCAAGCACTTGGTCTACATTTCCATATTCATCATCAAAGTCTATCTATCAAGTGATTCGGCTTATTTGGTCACAGAACTAATCAACAAAGATTATAATCATCACCGACGTTGTCCTTATACATATATATATATATATCTATATATATATATATATTTATTTTCTTTGTTGGTTGCACTTAAAAAAAGATTACGGTAATTTCTCTTTTCCTCTTTTTTTTTTAAATCCGTAATTTCAACGGTGTTGGGGGAAAATTGAGGAAAATTAATAGGAAATGAAAGTAATACCGGCCTTTTTTGGGTATAGAGTTGACACGGGTAGGCGACAAGGTTGTGTATGCGTGGGGCTGGAGTGACCATCATACCGATAAGCTGTATGCTCGAGTCAGTTGCTTGCAGCAGTCAGAAAAGAGTGCTGGTGGTAATAGTCCTAATTGAGGGGCTGACCTGGTAGTAGGTTGTTGGTGGCTCCTTGTCAAGGGAACCTGGCAGTTCTTGACGACGCACAATCCTTTGTTAATTCCTGAAGTCCCCTAGCTTCTACAACTATCACAATGTGAGTCTAGGTCTCCTTGTCTACTACCTCGCTAACAACAACCACCTCCCTACTTGCTCATTCTCTTTGACTAGCTTTTTAGGATGTACTATTGTGTATAACACCTGAATCTCATTATTTCTTTTGGAGCCTGGACTTTCAATTTTGTAACCTGATTTTAAATATGTTTTAAGCCTATTCCCTTTGGATTCTATGGGTACAGGATGGTGTCTGTGTATGTGGCTGTTTGTTTACAGCTGTGGCTATTTGTGACTGACTCGTTCATTCAAACCCTTCTGTGCATTATTAGCCTGTCGGCTCCATTCTACCTACACCTTTCTACAGCCTTAGTTGGCCGGACAGACGCCTTCCCCCACTTTTAAGCTGATCATAAACCATAGGTAGCACCAGGCATTTAGTAGTAATTGATAGGCCCACATTTGTTTTACCATCCACCGTGCTCTAAAGCCCCAGCCTTTCTGCTCGCCTTAAATAGCAGTATTAGTCCCACAGTGCTGCCCGTTAATTACACTTATTTGCAACATACATATATTAAGATATATATATAATCTGTATATGTATACATATATATCATGTATATATAAACTTGAGCATGTCCATTATTTATCTAAAATCATCTACGGTTCTTGACCTGTCCAACTGAACAAGTTCTACATTAAGTTGGTGGAGTGCTGGGCCTGCCTTAGTCGTTGGTAAAGAGGGTATATCACCAGGTTTTTTATGAGAGCATGGCCCAGTTGGGGCCAACTGAGGTGGTTGCCATTCTACAGTATACTAAATCAGAGCCACTAGTATACGACTGACTTGGAAGGGACACCGCCTTGCTCTGACAAACGACTGAACATGATTAGTATCATTATTATATAATTATGAATATCATATATATATATATATTTATATATATTTATATGTGTGTCGTGTACTCAACCTACAAAGACAACGTTGCATCCTTCAGAGAGTATGAAAATGCCTATGTACAAGTTGAAGAATATTCACAAGAGATACATACATTAAATACATAATTACAGGTCAGTTACATAAAAACTGTCCAAGGGACAATGATACTGTAATATATCATCGAATGAGGATGTGCCCCACTCCCATCCCGGATGCTTCCAGCACTAAGCCCTTGGCTTGATACTGGTCACACTTGAGCTCTATGGTTTGATCATATATATATATATCTATATATATGGTAACAAATGGTAAATGAAAGCATCATAAAATCTTCCTGGTTCTTGTGGGTTTTTGCAAACTGAAAAATCGTAAATCTGCAGGTCTTATGAATAATGTAAATTTACAATATCATGGAGATTGATGGTATAGATGTACACTAAGATGGTCATTTGATTTATCCTACCTCGTGGTCAATATGGCTGAACGTTCTAGGACTGGCACTGAGAACTAAACTCGATCCTAGGTGCTGTGCACGGCTCTTTGACTCATTATTATTTCTAGTGGCTAGAAAATGGGTCAACCTTTTGGTAACTTTTGGTAAACACAGATAACTCACTAGCTGTACTGATGAGACCATCATTATGTTTCTACCTGCACCTGCCTACTCTTTTCTTCAGGATTTCTCGCTTTTCTTAAGGATTCCTCTATCTCTTTTCTCTGAACTGGTCTTACTTGACAGAACCCAACCTAACTTTCTTACAGCCCTGTGCTCAGTACACACATGTGGACCAATGCCTACCCTCAGTTGCCTGCGGTGTTTCTTGTCACAGACTCAGCAGAGCAACGTCTGGCTTGTTGCCGTCTGGTCTCATACGTCCGTCTCTATGCTCACATTGTTCACGTTGATAGGATTGTTTGATTTTGTATTGTTTTGCTTATTCAATTGTTCACTGCCAGGATTCAAACTGACTCCTTCCTCCATCTCCATTATATCTGAGCCGCTATAGGAGGTTAAAGATCCTTTCTTACCCCCTCGAGGGAAGTTAGGGCAACTTTGAACATGCACATAGTTCTGTTTATCCTCATTGTCCGTCTCTCGGTGGTAGAAGTAGTTGAAGTTGGACACAATGACTGGTACTGGTAGAGCAATCGTGAGCACACCAGCAATGGCACATAGCGATCCCACCAGTTTGCCCCACACTCCAATGGGGCGCATGTCTCCATACCCCACTGTTGTCATTGTCACTACAGCCCACCAGAAAGCATCAGGGATGCTCTTGAAATGGGACTGTTCGGAATCAGCTTCAGCAAAGTACACAGCACTTGAGAACAATATCACTCCAATAAATAGGAAGAATATGAGAAGCCCAAGCTCTCGCATACTGGCTTTTAGAGTCTGTCCTAAGATTTGTAAACCCTTTGAGTGTCTCGACAACTTGAATATTCGAAATACTCGAACCAATCTGATCACCCTTAGGATGGCCAACGACATTGCTTGGTTGTTTGATTTGCTTTCATCAGCAATGACAGTACCAAGGGTGATGAAGTAGGGAATGATAGCCACAATGTCTATGAGGTTCATGATATTCTTGAAAAAGCCTAGCTTTTCTGGACAGGAAGCAAACCTTACGAGCAATTCTGAGGTGAACCATATGATGCAGGCTGTCTCTATGATGAAGAATGGTTCATTGAATTTTGGTATGTCGTCCTCCTCAATGGACTCAGTTCCATTTTGGGTTCCATTCACAATGCGGTAATGCTTGAACTCTGGTAGGGTTTCCAAGCAGAATATGACTATGGATAACAATATGACAGTGACTGAAAATATGGCAATAAGGCGAGCTGGCATGGAACTCTCGGGGTACTCAAAAAGTAGCCAAACTCGCCGTTGGAAGTCATTATCTGGCATTGGCTTTTCCTCTTCTTTGATGAACCCTTCATCCTCTCTGTACTTTTCTATTGCCTCCTCGCCTAACTCATAGAATTTTATTTCTTCTGAGAAGACATCCAGAGGAACGTTAACCGGCCTCCGTAACCGCCCACCACTCTGGTAATAGTAGAGCAGTGCATCGAAGCTGGGCCGGTTTCTGTCAAAGAAATACTCATTCCGTAGTGGATCGTAATACCTATTTCTTTTCTGCGGGTCGCCCAGTAACGTGTCCGGAAACTGGTTGAGTGTCTTCAACTGGGTCTCGAACCTCAACCCGCTGACGTTGATGACGACCCGCTCACAGCATTCGTATTCGCTGCTGCCGACGCCCTGCCCATCTTCGGGGTTGGCGTTATCCTCCTCCGTAAGCTTGGGGAAGGACCTGGAATGGGGAATGGAACGGGTCAACAGGCGCTGGTTCATGTATGGCGGAGGCGGGCCGCCATTCCCCTCAAGTCCGGCCATAGCCACCTCCATGTCGACAGGAATCTGAGGCTAGCGCTGCGCGGGGGAGAGCCCCCGTCACACTACAACTGCACTTGGGGACTTTTGGTTAATACACACTATATACGAGAAACAATATGGCGGACAAAGGATTAAGGCGGGTTGCCCGGATGAAGGTCTAAATGTCTGACGTCACAGGCACACTACCGTACTGGAGGGATTTAGGTACACGCACCCAACCTCGGCTGTCACATCGCTCTGTAGAAATTTGGATATGAAATGGATATTGAGTAAAGTGCAACACTATACATGCATGTTTTATCGCACAGCTATAGAAAGATAAAGGAGGAAAGGAAAGTTAGAGAGGACATTTGAAAATACATGTTTATATAGAATATACTGAAATGTGATAACTGAGTGATTGGATCAATTTTAAAGGGAAACGTGAAATGTAAACAGTACTTAGAAGATGGAACGTACATCTCATCTTCTCTGGTATTGCCAGAGGGACGGAGAATTTCAAAGTGTCTGGGCTGGTTTTGGAGAGCTTGCCCTTACATTGAAATGTTAGATGCATGAATCGTCGGGGAAATTATCAGTGCAATGTACCGTGCATCCACATCTTCCATTCCACCAATGAGAAGGCGCGTAACTAATCTTCCCAAACCATGGCTGCCCCTGCCGCCGAACGTTAGTCCAGTGGGTAATGCAGCTCGGCAGGCTGACACGTCCAACAACACAGTTTCTTTTCTCACAAAGGCGCCATTTTGTTAAGGCCGCATGTACACAATGTCCCAGATCACTTTGATCTCCCGCATCCCTGCTATACGATTCCGCGAACCATGGCGGTTTTTCTCCCCTCCATGCCTATGAAGACTATCACCACCTTCTGCAGGCGCGGAACACGGTTCTACCTTGTTCCATGGGGGCGGGCCCGGGCACGCGCACCTGCCGGTCTAATTATAGAGCCCGCTGGTACCCGGCCTGCCATTGCTGCGTCTCCATGGTAAGCGCATACGCCGCTCTGACTCGCCGGCAACCAGCAACCAGCGCCAGTGCCACTGGAGCCGGGTACGTGGTAAGGCAGATGGGAGGCCATGTGTCGAAGCGGCAGGAGCTAAGCGAAGATAGTGAGCTTTTCTGAAGGCTTTATACATAACTACACTACGAATTAGGACATCTTTGGTCTGTATACTTTACATTAAAAGCTCAGAGATCTTCTTCGTCGTAAAATTGGGCAGATACGGCTAAAAGATGACACAATATCTGCCCCCAAACCTTTTGGCTTTGTTCGCTCCGCGAGACCCCATTCCCTACTATCCACCATTGGACAAGTTGCCCCATGAGAAGAAACTCACGCCGTATACTGGAGTGGCAGAGTTCCTGAATCAATTTGAGGTAATATTTTCATTTGTTACGTTTCCAGATGTGGTTGATGTTGATGTTACATATTTACTTAGAGAGCGATGAGTTTTGGACAGCATCGTACGCATGCGAAGCGCTGTCATGAAATATCCAAAATGGCGGTGTTCGCCGGGTCTCGCCAGTGTTGTGGTTTCAGGCCGACCGTTCAGTTCTAGCTCCAGATTTAACGGTGTAGGCCTTTTGGCTCTGTAAACTGTCGCTTTGAGATATTTTTATATCGTAAAAAGTTTTGAAATACCACCTTTGACACTGCTGAATTCATAGCACGCCTGTGAAAATCACTGTTTACAGGTCCAAATAAATTATTTATTGGACAACTCAACATAATTTAATTCATTTGTATGCAAGGGCATGTGTCGATTAGATGGAAATAACCCAAGACTTTGCTAGACCTTCTGAATCAAAGGGGAATGGAATGAAATTCAGAGTTGACGTTTGATTAAATGACACACTTTGAATGTAGACTACGAGGCCTTGTACTAGAGATTTCTGTGTAAATCTGAGGTGAAAAAGAAATGTTCTCCGCAGTGTTCGACCAGCCCAAACACAATGTCTCCTCTCCATATTTTTACCTGTATAGAATTGTAAAAATGATCTAATAACACACTACTTAAGCCTGGAATCTGCAGATCTGTACAGCAGGTATCAGCATTGCAATCTATATATTAATTTAATTGAGGGATTCAGCTTCCTGTGCCCATTGGTAGAACATTCCATGGTATGTACTTGGGCAAGGAGAAAACGCTGACATCACTTGTCAACATGAAAAATTCTGAGAAAAATAGCCATAATCCAGGTGTGTATTCGGAGGAAAATGATTTTTTTCTTTTTAATGTTTTGAACTGACTAATCCTGCTGGCATTCCTCGATGTATAATTCCTGGCCGTATGCCTGTGTAGGGGGAGGGGGCAGGGATTACTTAGCAGCATCCCAGTGACATATGCTAATGGCTTCCATGTGAAATCCTCCGTCTTACCTTTCATTTGGATTTTCTGCAAGAGGGTCATCTGCAAAGTTGTCTGGGACTAGGGCGAGTGATTCCACTGTTTCAGGAACAGGGGGAATAGGGCTAGTGTTTATTGCCCAAGGGTCCAGCCGGTTAGCAGTGCTTGTGTTGCTCTCCTGGGTGCCCATATCGGACGGCATCGACGTAGTATCCTTTGCCCGCTGGTGACATACAAACTCATCGTTGTTGTGGTTAGCGTCTCGGGCCTGGCCTGAAGAGTCCCGTTTAATGCCCTGGTCGGAGTTGGGTCCGGCCGTCCTGCCCTCCGTTAGCTTCTCAAACATAGCGGGGGGAGGGCCTGCATTCAGCCATGTCGACGCGGCGAGCGACGCCCGCCTGCCTCCTCTCGCTCGGTGCCCACTGCTCCAGCGGCTGAGCTGAGATGGAGTATTTTTGGGTCGGCCGCCGTGGTAAAGTTGGACTGCGCTGTCTGCGCTCGCACGTCGATAGTGCCGGTCGTACTGCACGGGCAGGGCGCCTGGCGCGCGCCGGAACTGCTCCCGCGCCTGGCGATTGTAGGTTGGCATGACGGCCCCGCCTTAGATTGTCAATTCTATACCCAAGATCAAAGCTGCCCTGCCGCACGTTTTATAGCTGTACTGGGGGAAATATTCTATTTAAACGTTTGCTGTTTCTCTAGATATACTCCTGTATATACATTTTTTCAACCAAGTTTGTTACTCGCATTATGATGAGACCCTAGCTTTAAGTTTACTGGGTTGTAATACACTGAGATGCATTGGGACATAGTGAGAACTTTGCATAGTTCCCATATTGATCGCAGTCTCTGGAGAGGGAGGGTAACACCACCATTAATTCATATGTATGTACCCTATGTGAGGTATAAAACGAGGGGCAGTTTGAAGTTTATTACCAGCTGTTGAATGGTATCGACTAGAGTGTGTATCAAGGTGGTAGGGGATCCAGCACTAGAGAGAGACCAGCGTGTGGGGTTGGTGTAGCCTCACGTCTCACACAGCTGCAGGGCGGGGTGTGCAGGTGTGCCTCACGTCTCACACGGCAGGATGCAGCTTCTGCAGCTTCCACCCAGCCTGGTGGAAGCTGCAGAAGATAGCCACCTCTAGTGAGGACCAAACCCACTAGGTGGCGTCACCTCCTTAGGCAGTCCAGGCAGTGGGCCGGAGGTGCAATGGGTGTATACCTCGTAGTTACTTCATCTACCAGATACTATATATATATTAGATGTAGGCTTACGCTATATAGCACAACATTAAACGCCAATCGTATGATATTGAAATCACATGTTCGTGAATCATCACAAAGGATGAAGTCAAGTAATCCAGATGTTGCTCAAAACTTGCATGTAGCATTTAGTAAAGCTGGTCTATTTATCCACTCACGGCTTAATATTCCTCTTTGTACCTAGTTTGCGTTAATCCAGCACAAATGAAAATACAACTTTTAAAAAGATGTGTAATGCCATATCCATAATGTAAGCGAAAGATACTGGTTACTCGTGCTTGATTACATCCTTTGTGTTGATAAACTCCAGTTTTTGAACAGTCAGACGCGGATCACAGGTAGAGTCCAGGGCAGTGCCTATCCCTTTAATAGCAGCCAAGTCAGTGGTTACAGTCTCAGGGATCCACCTTGTCCGGGGGTGGGAGGGCTGCCCTGCCCAGCCTCACATCTTCTGCCTCCTCCGGGTTAAAAATACGCCCTTGGTAAAGCTGAGTGCAGGGTAGCAGAGGGCAGGAGAAGGGGCGTGCATGCCGGCTGCCCCGTGCTGCACTGTCACGCCTCCCGGTGTGCGGCCTGGTATATCACCTTTGCCCCGTGTGGAGGAGCTGCTCACACAGGTGACTACACGTTGTGTACAATGAGGGGCTCACAGGGCTGTGACGGAGCGGCTCCTGCTTGTGGAGGTGTCTGTGGTGCGTTATCAGCCACCCTCTGATAACGGCTGGCGTCCGGGCTCGTAAAGCCACCATCACCTTGTTGGCCGAGTGATTCCCACTCAAGCACTGTAAACTCTGCAATTCTGGAAGCTCTTCTGGACCAGGCGCCCTCCTACCCGTCCTAGTTTACCATCTGCCCAGCAGCAGGCCTGGAGCCACCTCCCACCAGTAGGAAAGCAGGCTTACATAAAGGATGACTGTTTACTTTGGCAGAGATTCTAGGCCCTTCACATCGTGACGCTTCTCACATTTTATATATACCTCTAAGATCTACCTACATTCCTTCCTTTAACCCCGTCTGAGCCCCTGGTAGACCACCAAATGCAAAGACTGCGTATTAAGTTATTCCATGGAGAGCTGAGCTGAAAAAAATGTTTGCTTGACGTGACAGTAAAGCTAATAGTTAATAGCCGGACAGGGGTTAGAGCAATAGATATACAGTGGCTCACTTGATCTGGAGGGTAGTATTCTAATCTGGTCTAGATTTAGTACAAACAGCCTATCGTCAATGCGTAAACAAGGCCTCTAGGCTACCTGCCAATCTAAGCCTTGTGTATTTTAAACACCTTAACCCAGGAATTGACCCCTTGGGCATGTATCACCTGTATAAGTATACTAAACTTGACTCTTTGTTATTTCAGGATCCAAAGGACACTCCACCTCCCACTAGGGTCGAGACTAAAGATGAACGAATAGAGAGAAAGGTATGAGAGTTAATGTCATTTTACTGCCCTTTGCATGCCTTTCAAGGAGCTATTGTATTAGTAAAGTAACATAACATTAAGATGCATGTACGATCGTCCAATCACTCAGTTGTCATTTAACGGTAGTTTGGACGGTGTGTGTGTGGGGGGGGGGGGGGGGGGGGGTTAAAGGGAAACCACACAATACAGGACAGGTGAACCTGTGTTTACTTCAGCGTCCTGCAAGTTTAAAAAAGAAAGTTATAATGAATGACATTAAAATACTGGACATTGGTTTCTCCTACAGAATAACACAATCCATCCTCATGGTAACTGTACACATGAGCAAACACGCCGTCAACATGTGGAAATAATGGCTATTTCACAATGTAAAATATACGAACAATTTAAGTGTGCAGATGTCCATATTGAATTAAGATTCAAGTGATAATTATCAGGTGTCAATGGTTGGGCTACTCTTGTTCAATAAGCCGACCTGAGGGCAGCAGGTAGTAGCATTATTCTGGCACGAGTCAGCAGGTAAGACTGGTGTGACCTTTACAGTATGGACAGAGACTGGCGGTATTTAGGCTGGTGACATTACCATGAGGAATAGTAGAGACGTGCAGAGCAGCGTCCTATCCTGCTTCCCGGGTCTCAGGTAATCAGGCCTAGACCAGGCCAAGTGTGGAGGCGTTCACACAGCAACTATTAGGCTTGATATTTGTTACACGCCTTGATGGCACACACCTTTCTTTCTTTATCATACTAGGTCATCGGCTGATTGATATTTATTCTGGTATTTTTGAAAATTTTGTGGAGAAACCGTCTAGGTAGAAATATGCTTGTAATCTTAGTCTAAAATAAAACTGTTTACTGTGTGGTATGTAGCTAATGGTATGCTCTATTCCTGTCGCTTAACGTACGTCTCATCCCTTCTCTTTACAAGGAAATACTACAAACGGATTGTCTGTAGGGATAATATATATATATAAAATATGCTTATTTCTACCAGCACAAATATCAAATGTACATCGATAAATAGTGTATGTAAGGAAGGTGGTAGTTCCTCCAGTACCCACCAGATGTCACACAGGGTATGGTAGTACAGTACACAGGCCCTCCACTAGGGAGCGGACTATCTCACCGAGACTAATGAGAGACTGCCACTACCGCAGTAAAGATAGTGTTCTGGAGAATACAAAGGTTGATACAATTGTCTTATGCAATATTAATGAAACCTGGAATATGCTAGGGGATCACACACTGATTGGAAGCCACTCGTGGTCGGGGGAGTGTTCATGATTAGCTTAAATTATAAGAGACTTACCCGTCTTCGTCCTTGTATGAGCGATGCTTATTGTTACTTTTAGCCCTGTGACCCCCAAAGGGTTTGTTCGGCACGCTGAAGAACGTGAGCAAGTTGTCAAATTTTTTAGACGACATTATGTGTGATCATGGCGCAGCACACCGTAGTATCGGCATCAAGTCTTGGTTATCAACCGTCACCTGAAAAAAACAAAAAGGCGTGCCATGTAAGAGACAAGAATACTTCCTAATTTACCATTTGAGGAACTGCCTATCGAGCATCCAAGGCTTTTAACTCAGGAGCTACTTTGGGAATGGGCGGCTTGTCTTTCTCATAAGCACTGCACTTGTAACAGAATCATATCAATGTGAATTGTGTATCATTCTTTCAAAACATCAGAAGTTTGTGTGCGACACGGAATCAAAATTTAGTAGGCTTATCCAAAGTGGTAGGGGGGTAGGTAGAATGATGAATCACTTTGCCACCAAAATGCATAAAGCAGACCGATAAGGGGGGAAAGTGCAGCTTGACCTTGATAACATTTTGGATCAGTGAAGTTCGAGAAATGGCCACATTTGACATCAGTAGAAGAGAGGCTGTGGTTGGTATTTAAGTCTCTGAGCTGACATTTACAAATGAAGCTGTGACGTAGACTGATTACTTAGCCTCGGCCAGTGGCGGTTTGTCTTTGAGACGGCCACCAAGAATAGAAACCGTCCCATCTAAAGAAAACGCCAGCAGCCACAGCGTGCACACCAATGCTAATTTCAGTCCCACACAGAAAATGTCGACAATTATTTATCAATTTTCCACTCAGGATTCCGAATGCCTTCGAGTTGAAATCCAGGGCCCATCTGCTATTCTCCTGAATTCAAAAGGATCCTATCGTTAATACAAAGAGGGCGTTTCATTACCAACGGTTCTTATACATGTACACAAACCACTCCCCACAGAGGATCTGTTGTGTTGTCTCAAATTGAGGAGTTATGAAACCCAAAAAGAGATATTTTTGTTCAATAGTAAAAGTCACTTCTTACAAAACAGAAAGTACATGCACTTGTTATTGCCAAGGACTTCCATCCCGGTAGTAGGTGGCTGGTGGGATTTAAGGACATGGAAGGGGGAGCTGCATTAATTAAGTGCCTCTACAGGGTACCCACTTTATTGACCATTCGCCGTGTCGAATTCTAGCAAAAGGGCTGTGTCGTTGTGTCGATTTCTATCCCATACATAGCTATACATTCATCTAGATTTGTCCATGTCCGTCGATTTTCAAAGGGACAGTGTCGAGTTTTAGTCATTTAGAGAGAGGCACATACTTATAACACATTGAGAAGGCTGCGTTACACGGCTTCATATCTCTCAACGTAGATTGACCAACCGATCAATGCCTCTTATGAACACGCCTGAACAGTTTGCGGTTATTAATCTGCTTTGGTGGCATGCATGATAACCAGCTTTGGTGGATACAGACTGAACGTTAATACCACCAACTGTACATCTAAATCACGCCTCCGCTACTACTGCCGGCTGTGCGTCTGTGTGGTGGGCGGGAGGAGGGGGCGTTATCAGGTAATACCTGGTATCCGGTGCCATCTTCCTTGGTGTCGTAGACTTGTATCATGCTTAAGGCCTGTCATGCCATGTCCTTGTGAAGAAAACTGATAGGTAAACTCCTAGATCTAGGGCATGGAAATGACCAGAGTGCAATATAAATACAATGTATAGAAAGCGCCACCACTCTGATAGTTATGATAGTCAAAGCAGTCAATAACTGTAAACTGGTGTGTTTATCACACTGGTAAGTACACACATGGATCTAAATTCATGAATAATTTCTATTTTACACGTTGATGCTACACTAGATACCCCTCGGTTCCATATGCCCTAAATAACTTGTATCACTATCAGAGAGATATGTCTAGTGTAGATACATTAGAGCCCTATACAGCTCTCTGACCCTCCTCCAAATGGGGACTAGTCCCGGGCCTGCACATAGCGTGACCTTACCGGCCACCTATAGACGGCAGACTCCCGCTAATGGCGGGGTCTCTTCTCCAGGGGCCACAGTCAGCGGTCAGGCTCATCTCCTGATCGCCACGTCCATTTTGTTCATATTTAGATTTGGTCCTGTGGGAGGAGAGCATGGTGTAAAACCCGGTGTAAAACCTGATAATAGTCCCTACCTATCTAAGTGCGCGCTGAGTGCTTGCACTATAAGGATTAGGCCCCTTATGTATTCCACACAGCCCTACTTAGTTAAGAACCAAAGCGCTCACCCAAAACCGACACATCAGCTGCAAATAGCATTGGCGTCTTTTTACATACTAGTACACTAAACCTTCACAGGATGTAAAATGTGGCAGCAAGACCAAGCCCACTCCCCTATCAATACATGTACAAGTGACTGACACTCACTATCTCCAACATTTACTACCGGTACCTCGGATCCCTCACTTCCTCAGACAATTACCTAGCAACTGCCCTTATATTTGTTATAATATATTTGGGCTTAATTCCTCAGCTAATTTGCTTCCTCAGACGCTTGCTTGCATTTTCCAAATTCGAGGAAGTGGGGGCCAACTGTACAGGGAACTGTGAGGAGTGGCGGAACTGGTGGATATTATATCAAACCTGAGAAGTTATCCACATAAGGGCGACATCTCTTATGTACTATGCACAGACAGCATATGATGCTGGGGGTATATACAACTAGTAAAAACTAGTAAACTAATCTGTCGAGTTCATATCACAGTACAAGTTAGGTGCTTCAACGAATTATAAGTTGACGAACTATATTGCCTCAATATCAACTTCCTCTTGTCTAGAGCAACAAGGCAGCCACTTCTTTTCACCCGCCAGCCATTACTAAAAGGAGTATTGTAAGCTGAATTTCAGACTACTGCAAAAAAGGCGAAGCATGCACTCTCTGGCTGCGGCCTGGCTGGTGAGGAGGACGTGGACGGCAGCTAAATGACTGACCTTTAGGGCAGAGTACAGATTGTCACGTGCCTCCTCGGCCACTCTGCTGCTGCTGCTGCTGCTGCTGCTGCTGCTACTGCTGCTGCTACTGCTGCTGTGAACTCCAAACATGAGTCCATAGTGTCCAGGCAGCAGCAGTGTTGGTGAAGGCACCTGGCGCTACTCAATGCTCAGGTGTGGCTCCGATGGGAATCATGTGCAGGGTTCTAACAATAGTTGTAGCCTTTATGGTTCCTCAACAACTGGGCCAGATCCCCAGAGCTCTGCCTGGTTAATGAAAGCTCTCTTGTATCTGGAGTACCCTGATCCCTTGCAAGTGCATGTGTAGGGGCTTTGGGTGATTATAGTACTCAGCCTGTAGGTGGGTTAAGTTAGCAGGCAAACATTGGATATATTCTCATACATGTTGTACACATATTAACTTGACTAAGGTTGGAAAATATCACAATTACCCGTAAATTCCCTTGTATAACCCGCGCCTTGTGTATAATCCGCACTCCCAACTCAGGAAAAACCTATAACCCGATCTGGGTTCCTAGGCCAAAGAAAAGAAAAGGTTTGTTTCAGGTAAGCCGACCGACCCTATCAAAACAGGGCCGAACCTACGTTTTTTTATGCAATTTTTAAGCTTTTTTTTGTATTTTTACCATTTTTGGTAAATTTTAGGGTTTTTGGAGAGGCCGGCTAGTACTTTCATGTTAAAAAAAAAAGTTTGAAAAAAAAATCCGACCTACCGACCCTACATTTTCTTGCCCCTCACCTGAAACAAACCCTTTTTTTTGGCCTAATCTGGGGGGATTTCCCATGAAGTATATACACGTATAAAAACCCTCGTTAACTTGACCCTATATAGACACGTTTGGTATCAAATGAAAGCTGAGATTGGTTTGCGTACAAGCAGCAGGTGCTCCGGGAGGATTTATGGTAGGCGATCAAAAACTAACAACATTTCAAGTGTCTTAATTGTGTTTTATCATTTCAAGAAAAGTGGGTTTAAACTACCATAAATTCCCGCGTATACGCGAACCAACATTTAAAAAATCTAGGGGCGGGTGATGCATGGGTTTTTGAAAGTAAATTATTATAACAGTATTAAAATCGCAAGTCATATGCAAGGTGCAGGTTATACCCGAGAATTTAATCTGGAGCGAATGCCACGAGCACTGTTATGAAACTCCTATCACTAGCTACTGTGATATAAGGCCAAAAAAGAGGTGGGCATCAGGTTTATGCTACCCGACCCTAGAATCTAATTTTGAAAAAATAAATTATATTTCATATCATTTTTAGGCTATTTCAGGGTCAATTTGATAGTCCATGAGTCGACGCTGTTTTAGGCGAGTGGGCTCTGAAGTTTGCAAGTCTTTTTTTTTGTTGCTACTTTTCAGACCAAAGTAAAAAAAGTAAAAAACAGTAAATTAAAAAAAACAAAAACACGACCTACCCTACCTAGATTTTCAGACTACTAGTAAGTAACATGAAACACCTTTTTTGGGGGGCCTAACGTGGGACTGTATATTGAACACACTGATGAATGATGATGGCTCGGACTGAAGAATAGAGAGGGTGATGAGATCTGTAGGATTGTAACAGGCACATTAGCAGTGACTGGGGCATCCACTGGGGTACATGCCTCAATTACCCATGCACACTGCATGAAGAGACGGGTTTTATAGATCAAGCATAAAGAAACACAGTAGTAACCCAAGTAAATTGCTTGCTACATGTACCATTATTGACTCAGGGTCTGCCCTGAGTCTAGTGAGACGATTCTGGACACCTCTTTTCCTTGAAAAAATGAAATTGCTCCCATTTGGTCAATATTTCACTCTTTGCATCTTGCATGGTGTCATTAGATCACTTTCCACAATATCTATCTAATGGTGTATTTGTTTTTTACAAATTCCAACTGTAACCCCCTAAAAAACGAAAAATAATATTAGGCAGTAATTGCTGGTAATTTGCTTCAGCATAGAGCTCTATGGGAGCGTGTAGATAACCGATAACCCCAAATTTGGATAGTTCGTGACAACCAATGCTATCTCTATGGGAGGGGTAGGTGAGACGCTTTTTTTCAGACATCTATCAAACACTTAAGTACTAGAGGTAATTTACAGGGGAGGTTACTTGATATTGTTTGTGTAACAGATCAGTGTTGTGATAACCCTGATTCACTTTGCACTGACAATGCACGTATCGTTACAAAGACTATATGGAAATGTGAGTACCCCCCCCCCCTCTGCTAGATATGTCGGCAGTGGTAATTGACTGGGGGGAGTTATTCATCTGTTACACACGCCGCCCCGCGGCCGGCACGGCGAAACAGAACCGAAGATGGTGTCGCTCCTGACGCTCCGATCGACTCACTTTTCGGCCGAGACGTAAAACGGCGGTTACACGCCACCAGGCGCTGATACCGACAGCCACCTGCTTGCCCAGACGCACTTGCTCGCCCACACACACCGGCTCGCCCACACCCACCGTCTCACCCACACCCACCAGCTCGCCCACACACACCTGCTCAGCTGAAATATGATCACATACTAGTGTGACACATGATTTGAGGGTAGTTTTGACCCAGGAATACATTCCTGCTCTCAGAATTGACAAATAATTCATTGTTCCTGAAATAATATTTGCAGATTCAGTTGTTTAGTCCATCATTTCAATCACTTTATCACCCTGACCCTGAGTCATCTGTGATGTTAATCCACGTTCAATCTTAATTAAGCTTGGCCACTCAGCCCCGGTAACTCGATTGCTGAATATATAATCCCATTGAATTAAGCTATAAGTAAACCTGGCCATCCACCCATACAGCAGCAGCCTGATTAGTTGTGTTTGGGGCTAACTCGGCCCTCCCCCTCTCTCCATACAGTATGCCACCCTGCCCCACCAGCACAAAAGGCAAGCCGCCAGTAGGTAAACTTAGTTTCTGGTCAGTAGCTGCGATCAGTACAGTAAAGGTCCCTGACCAGTGGTCAGCCTGGGTTTAACAAGATCCCAGCTTGGTGAGTGAGTAGGCTATAGGCTACTATGGGAAGGAGTGCAACCAAAAGTCCACGGTTATTTTTGTACCTCCAAATAGACTCTACAAAGAGGTAGTGTCTACAACATGCCATAGATTGTGCTATTAAATGCATACGTATACTGGTGACTTTTGTGGACACTACCTCTTTGAAGAGTCCATTGGGAGTTGAAAAGATAGCGGTGAACTGTGGTTGCACAGCTTGTACCACCTTCCCATAGTACAGTATATGTACCCCATAGCCTACTCACTCACCAAGCGGAGGTCTTGTAAAACTGTGCTGCTGGGTGCCTGGGGAGGGCCGCCCTACCTGGGGAAAGCTGAGCAGGTGTAACAACATCCATGCATTATACATGCTGCATTAGGCAGCCCGTCCAGGTGTTTGTTTGACCAGTCTAAGTCACCCTAATGACAGCCCACCCACACCATTGCACATGTACAAAATGTACCCCCACACTTCCCCGTAATATCGATAAAGCTTGTAGTCGATGGATCCTGTGTCTTAAAAGATAAGTTGATTGCATCATCCGCGTCAATATGTTAGTCCAAAAGGTCTGGTATTTACCTTGAATTTGGAAGGCATTTAACTTGTAGATAATTGTACTTGTTTACATATGTACGCGTGCCTTTTAAATAAGTGCAAAGTAAGTCACCAATTAGACGACGGAACAGATTAGTCGATTTGTGTTGTTACATTTTCTACATGTGCAATGGGTCAGTCTCGGACTCCCACACCATCACAGCTCCGGCTCCCTATGCTGAACATGGTAGGATAGTCGCTGGCCGAGGCTGACAATGGGTGGGTGGGCTGTCATTAGGGTGACTTGGACTGGTTGCCCCCGATAGGTCTGACAGATAATTAAGGCATCTATCAGGACTGTATCTCAGAGCGTTGATGCAGTTACACGTCATGAGATGACGATACATCAAAGCCCTGCATCTCCACTCTGTTATGGTGTGTGGCTGCAAGCACTGCCGACGTCAATGCGTTCTGCACAAAAAGTAGGAGCTCCCAGAATAGATTCATAAAAAGATGTCACTATCTCCTGAGCTACCTTCATAACAAATGAACTCCCTTTTGAAGAGTGCCTACAATCATAGTCTCTCCGCGCTACAAAAAGACCCTCGCATCTAGGGTACTGGTACTGGAGTGAAATTAAATGAACACGCTCATCACTTCAAGGATTAGCTTGTTGATATAAAATCGACTGTCAAGTTTATAAGTAACACATCAACCATGATGAGTATTGCTCCAATTATTACGGAGGCCTGATGCAATTGCCATACGTTGCTATCTGACCTAAATTTAATCACCTAGCACAGCTCTCTAGTCACCGTGATTTATTATCAACAGAGGCAGGTTAATACTAGTTAATAGCCGCCAAGCATGTCTATTACAGACGGGGAGGGGGCACATGTAGAGTGTAGGTCACCAGCCTGGTCCTCAGTGTACAGGGGGCATGACGTGTGGTATTAATATACGTGTCAGTTATAACGGAGACCATACGTGTCGGCTATCTGTAGCAGCACAGTCTCCACCTATGGTCTTGTTTGAGTGCCCCTTGGGCGGCAAACACTTAATGGTGTTGACGAAGTAACCATCGGGTGCCAACTTGTGTCTAGCTAGCCTCTGCCGTCTTGTTACAGCTTATAGGCGGGACGTGTCTATTTGCCGTCTACCTTCACAGAAACACCCACGGTTAAATAAAGACTTATCTACCTCCTGAGAAATTAGTTGAGGCTATGCTAATATCCCCCACAAGCAGATAGATTTGACATTTGTGTAGCCACGTTTGCCCCTTAAATAAGTGCACAGGATGTGTGTGGAGGATTAAGACGACCAAGGCGTCGTCTGTAGTCGCAGCCAGTAATGGGCAGCGCCTTGTGTGGACTGCATCTTGTTGATACTGTAAAACTAAATGTGTTGACTCACCAGTTAACACTTAACTCACAAACTGTCTGCTAAAGTTGTCTAATAGTCTTGTTGCCCTTGGTTTGCAGAGAAAGGAGCGTGCTGAGCAGGTGGCCTACAAACTGGAGCAGGACCTGGCCTTGTGTAAGTAGCACTACCCACCATACCCATGTGTGCCTGTCTGATGCTGCAGTACTGACACCCCTACCCCCTGTCCAGCCACAACACGGCAGCAGGCAAGCAGAAAGGATGCTCAGCAAGGGGTGCGCCCAGCTCTCCGTCTGCTTGGTTGCTCAGCTTTAAAATAAACAACGCATAGGGGCTGAACTGATGAGGGTCTGCTATGGTAATAGACCCCGGATAGACTTTTCATCAGTTCTAAATGGGGATAAACTGTGCACCCGGTGTGCAGCTTTGTATTTATACATGTACCTCTTTTAATCATAGAAATGACCCAAATTATAGAGCTTCTAAAGGGAACCAGCAATGAGGCTTCCTTCTAAACGGTGACCTGAGGTCCAGAACATGCCTGGGATTCCAGACGTGCTTTAATAGTCTACGCAAAAACAGATCAATTTGATATGTAAATATGGTATTACAATTTAGAAATGTGAAAGGTATACTCAAGAGTAATCTGTGCAAGGAATAGTCGTCTAATCTAGCCTCCCTTAACTTATTGACCCAGGGCACCCTGGGTTTTAGGGAGACGGTTCTGGCGAAAATGAGGTAGATTTACAGTCAAGTTTGATGTAGATATGCATACATTTCCGGTTGCATATTTTGAATAAAGAATAACACTGCAACTAACTTACAACCTATGTCTGTCTGCCCCTTCATCCACAAATTTGAAAAAGAGTCTCGTTCACACAGACACCCATAGAGCTTAGTGTTGAAGGGAAGGTGAGATCAAAATATGAGACGCTTTTGGTGAATTTCCACTCTAAAAACAGGACAGTGGGGACCAGGTGATCTGTAAAGGTCACAGTGGTGGATAGACCATGTGACCATATCGACCAATCACAGCAGACATAAGGTTATAAAAGGCAGGCTGTCAGAGGAGAGAGCTCATTTGGCCACTGCAGCTGGTAGAAGGATGTATGGAGTAGAACCATAGTATGCAAATGAGGCGAATTTGGCGGGAACTGAATAAATGGTCAGTGGATTACTGTCACTACAGTGCCAATAGACACAAACATGATATACAAAGCTATTCTTTATCACTTGAATTTAACTAGACCCATATTACAATGACTATGGTTATGACTAACACTATGGCTATGGCTATGACTATGGTTATAGTTATGGCTACGACTATGGGTATAGTTATGACTATGGTTATGACTGGTTATTAGAGCCCTGGGTCACATGTGATGCTAATCACACAATCAATCTTTTTAATCTTACTGAAGCTGTTTTTCTCTGTGCGCCAAGTGTGACGTGAGGCCGGTAAGCCGACCACGTGTTGCATCATGGCGGAATGCTACAACAAACTTGTCCAAAGTCGATGCATTGATCATCTGATATAGCATTGTGAAGGGCACGGGGTGGCTGTCTCGTTGAGAGGGCCCCATACACATGTTGTGGTAATGGATCAGGTGGTCTAGGTCACCACATGGCCGCAGCAGCATGTGGGCACAGACATGTTTGCCGTCTACTAATGCCTCTGTGTCTGTTCATGAAATACTTGATGCGTAAAAAGTTGACTAAAAAAAAAACAAGATTAGAAAAATGTGTGTAATTGTGTCAGATGTGCACCTGTCAGTGTTCAGCTGCGGGTTGGACGTTGTTACAGCATGTAGCCCCTTCAGCTACTGTACAGGTAGCGGCCATGTGCTGCACCGTGCGGGGTGAATACTGGACGTACCGTACCGTCGCGATAAAGCGCCTGGTCTTGAAAGAGCGCCGGGGGTATAAGGGTACCCAAATGTTACTTACGCACTAAAATCATGACCTTGAATAAGCGCCTATCTTGTATAAGCGCCTGTGTAAGAGCCCCACCAAATTGAAGAGCGCCCCGGCGCATAATCAAGACGGTACGGTACCTTAGCACCTTGGTATTCGGCATTACATGCCGCTTGGCATCATACATGTTTGTATAACTTTAATGTTGGACAAAGGTCCTACCTTGTAAACTGTTAAAACTCTTCACAGAACCTGGTCATTGACAATTGATGTTTTGTAAAACCATAACTGAAGACCAATTAAACCCTGGACCACCGTATATAAAGGGCTGAGTACCTCTCATGCCTGCACCGACAGTTTTATATCTTTAAGGTGCCTGAGACCCCAAACTATACTGTTAACTGCTTTAACTTGAACATTTAAAGTTGGGTTGCAAGTGTAGAGGGCAATGAGCATGGGGACGTCCCTGTTTCATATCATGTGCCTCTTCATGGGTACCCAAACTTTTGACCACGTTGGCGTGTCGATTTTTAGCAAAAGGGGCGTGTCGCCGTGTCGATTTTTACCCCATGTAGAGGCAGCACTATCATGACAGCCATTCAGTTCCCCTCGCGGCAATAGTTCAGTGTAAGTAATATAACCAAGGTGCGAATCCTTTGCCTTCCACTGTGGTTTAAATGTATAAAGTATCCCTTTTTAAATGGAAGAATACAGTCAGAGTGAATGCATCAGTCATGACGCTGTCAGTGACACGTCCGTGCTGTATGCGTGCACCCTACTTATAGCATAAGGATGGGCTACTTTGGGGGTTGGTTCTGTGTTTTGGTATGACAGTTGACATGGCTGTCCCTCTGCAGGCTGCCCTTTATGTAGCCCTCACGGCAGAGATATCCATGGGGTGGTTTCCCAGCGGTGACTGGTTGGGTCTAGTTAGTTATATAAGCGGTGAGATGGACCGTTAGCTGGCTGGTATACATGTGACTGGTTAACCACACTATGGCGGCTGTTACAGGTGGTGTTTGCATGGAGTGCATATTTAGATATATATTATGGTGGGGGGGGGGGCGTGGGTGGACACAAGTCTGCCCAGGTAGTGGTGGCAAGACCCACACTACTGCACACGCCCCCTCCTATCGACCCCCTATTGATCTGCCACCCTATGCGTTATAATACACACGGGGTATGGCATTGTTGTACTAACTTGTGTGGCATTTCACACAGTTCATGCACATATACCACTACTTCAACTACCGGTATTGAGCATTTAATAATATAGGGAGACGGGGATAAAATAGTGAAGTTGTCGCGGCTAATAAATAGGAAATATACATGAAGTGTGCAGATGTCACACACTCCTTGCTTAATCCTGCATAGTGAGTGTCAAAGTAATGGACGAGTGTCGCTAGTCAGCATACTTTGTCAGCATACTTTGTCAGCATACTTTGTCAGCATACTTTGTCCCGCACTACGGGCCCAACTCATACACAGGTATGGCTATGTGTTTGCCATACGTCGTCTATTGCCACTGGCACGTAAGTTTTGGTTCTCGTCTCCTCAGCATTAAGCCGGTAGAAAAACCTGACCATTCAGCGGGTGCGAAATGCATATAGCCAAGTGTATCCATGTAAATATTGTCCCTAGCTCTTAACAAGTGGTACTGATATAGCTCGCTTAACGTATAGGGTCTCAATAATATGACCATGAGTCTGCCAGAAAGGTTTTTGCTGAAAATGCTTTTGAAGTGTCTCAAGCACCCTCAAACCCTATTGGGAAAATCAAAATGTAAACTTCTCTTTGGAAGAGTTTAACTTTTGGTACATGTTTGATGAGAAAGGATCAGTTGTAAGAGCTTCTTTTGGGTTATCAACAGGAGGTGTTTTGTACTTCCACTTAAGAAGCTTTGGGCAGTCCACATTACTTGACTGGAAGAAAATGTACAAGAGCGCACATAGGTTCCGCCCACAAAAATATTTCCCCATGGGTTCTCAAACAATAACAAATAGCATCAACAGTTGTTTAAAACGTAGACCCCCCCCCCCCCCCGGTCTACACCTCTACCTTACTGTAGCCCCCCCCCCTCCTCCTCCCCACTCACCCAGGAGAAGTAGTACAACACAAGATCCCAGGAGACACCCAACGTTGTATTTCAACACACACAAAAAGAGTTACCTGGGAAGTTAAAAAACTTGGGCCTGCATGCAGGAGAGGTGTGTAAGCGTGGTGCATTAATCCAGCAGTGGTGGTTAGTCCTGGAGGAGGCTGGTAGTGTCTCCTGCCGCTGCCTGCAGGAGGAGGTGGGCGTGTGGCGGCTCCTCCTGCTGCTACTGGGACGCACAGAGCACGTCAGGATGAGGCGGAGATGGCGGCACAAATACAGGCCGGGCCGCGGGCCGGGCCGCGTGGTGGGAGGCCCGCTCCTACACACTAGTACACGCTAGCCGCCGTGTGGACGGCCGGGTGGGTGGGGGCCCTCTGTATGCTGGTACCATACCAATGGGTGCTGGGGGCGGGGCACAGCTCCTGCTGCCCCTAATAGGTTAACAGGCACAGGCGGGTTGTGGGGAGGGGTGGGGGTATTTATCTGCAACATGTGGGACATGATATACTTGATTATATTACGTAGATAAAACAAAGTGCGCTGGATGGCAATTTGCACGGGTGCAGAGAGGAGGGGGCGGTTTCGAGGGAGCTCCCCCTTTCGGAGTGAGGGGGGGGGGGGGTGTACATAGGTGCTATTAAGTTGTTACCGTAAATGCGCGTGAAATTGGCCACATGTGTCTCAAAAGAGCGCAGGTCTAGTTTGAGTGCAGGGATAGGACCCCGGGGGTAGGACCCAATTGGAACTAATTACAACACTTTAAATACGTGCAGGTCCGTGTATTAAGCGGAGGGGTAATATGCAATACTGCCCATACTCTCACCAGTAACAGCACTGGTACTGCTTTCTTTTTGTGTTGCTATTACTTGGTTATTCTAGGATAATAACGCATTAAGCTAACTGGCGCCGTACTTACCACGGCTGAGGGAGAATAGCTGACCTTAGATATACTGGTATCATGACATTTAGCTAGCCGTCATCCCAGGGAAGCATCCAACAAGAAGCACCACCAACTGGCTGTATGGAGACCACATACTTGACATTAACCACAATTAAGTGTACATATGGAGAGAATGTGCTTTCCTTTTCAAATATATAGTAAAAGGTATAGCATATACATAATGATTAATTATATCAGCAATAATAATAATGAACATGAAAAAGGCATCCACGGTGTAGATTCCAAATTCAATAAGGGTGAAGATGGAAGACCTCAGGAGTGACGTCATTGGGGCTCTTGTGTTGGGGACTGCTGACGTAATGGGCAGCTTTAGCTGAGGTGTACCCAGGGATTAGGGTCGGAACCCTGAATTAAGGAACACAAACGACCCACCGGGAAAATACCCCCCCCCCCCCCCCAATTCTAAAAAGCGTTCACGTTCGTTTCTTCCGACCCTCATTTGCTCTTTTTTTGTGACGTCACTCAGAGGTGGCGCCATGACAACGGTGTCCTTTGGAACTTTCAAAACCGTCATTACAAGGTAACATCGCGGCAAATCAAGACAGCTTTTTGTTTTTGTCATCACAAGATAAACATTCTTTTGTTAGTGCTTTAGGCTGGGGTTTAGCCCCCCTCCCACCTTCCTCTACACAAACACCAAGGTCAAGCTGCTGATAGTGATAGCTAATCCTGCCGCACACAGCTCACACACCTTAACCTCCCTCACCTCCAGTACAAGGTTTCACAGCAACCCGACCATAGCAGCAAACCTGGACCATTTCTTTTTTGTATTTAATATTTTACATTTTCTCTAGAATATTTTTGGTCACAACAAATGAGGTTCACAAATTGGCAGTGCATTTCGGAAAGTCTCCCAACTGACCTCAGAGGCCTAATTAATTGTCTGCATCCAGGTTTTTAACAGTATTATCCAACCGTTTCTTGATATTCCTTGTTGCTGGAGAAATCAATGAGCCATCGTATACTCCAGGGTCTCTGATAACCTGTTAATACTGAATACTGTCAGCTGCCCCCCCCCCCCCTTCTGGAACTTGCTGAACCTGTGTCGTGATCTGTGTGATTGAATGAATGTACAGGCATGCAAACTCCTCAGATTTCTCAGATTTCTCAGATTTTTTTTTCTCCAAATTGGTCATTCTTGTGATTCGTCCAGATCCAATGAGAACTCTGTTTACCTTTATGTGGCGGGGGGGACTTGTAATTTCATCAGACAAGAAAATCAAAATACATCAAATATCACCATTTGCCTTCTTGCTTTTCAAAATTTTCTTGGGGGGCATGCCCCCAAACCCCCTAGTACTGCTGTGACATGTGAGTGGCAAATCAACACATAACTATTTTAGTGCTGGTTTAAGATGGAGGTAGACATGCCAGATGTGCCAAAATGCATCAGATTGCACCATTTGAGGTCAAGAATTTCAAATTTTTTCTAAGACCTTTCCATCCAAAAAGCAAGGTTCCAACCCCAATCATAAGAAAAGGCTGGCTAATACAGATCTTAGCTTTGATACAATTCCGGCCAGAATGCACCATTTCAGGTCTGATTGTCAAATCTTCCCAAAACCTTTCCTCAAAAAAGATAAGACCCCAATCACAGATGCTGGATAACACTGATCTGAGTTGTAATATATTTTTGGCCAAAGTGCAGCAGAATGCACTATATCAAGTCTAGATTTCCAATTTTCCTAAAAAACCTTTCCCAAAAAAATGAACAAATTTCCAGTCTCAATCATAGAGAATAATTCAGAGCTGAGACTTGATATATTTTGTGCCAAAATGTATCAGAATGCACCATTTCAAGTCTAGAATTTCAAATTTTCTTGGGGGGGGGGGCATGCCCCCAAACCCCCCTAGTTGGACCGCTGCGCTTCGCTTGCGGTGCTCGGCAAGGCATCCATTCCCCCACTTCCAAAAATCCTGGGCTCAGATTTTTTCCTCTTCAGAGTTTGCATGTCTGAATGTAGATTAGAAATTGGTGCTGTGAGAAGTAGTTGTACATTATGAAATGATGAAAGGAACTATGATAAATCTATATGATTGGAGGAATGAAAGGTGTGTGAATGCTAGGTTAAGGCGTTGGTCATATTGTTGTTGTATTAGATTGGGAATATAGACAAAGAAAGGTACAAGAAATCTATTGTTAGAAGTAAGCATATGAAGGAGCAATATTCAATCGAGAGGTCTGCTTTTTCAACCTATACCTCCCAGAGGAGTCATGCAGGAAGATCAACTGTATACTAAATCACAATTCAACCCCACACACACACACTTTTGACCAACCCCAAAAAAGGTCAAACCAAAAAAGTCAAGTAAAAATGGGCCAAAATACCCCTCAGTCTCCCCCTGGTCACTGGATTGGAATAGATCCACCTACTGTATATTGAACATGTACATAGTTGTAAACTTGTAACTTTCTTTATTTCAGGGGACCCACACAATGATCCACAGGCGACAGGAGATCCCTTTAAATCACTCTTCGTTGGAAGAATTGTAAGTACATGTGTTATTACTTGATATATCTTCCATATTATGATTAGATGTAACAGATATTTTCCATAAGTAAAGCCACCTTTATTTCGAGCATTTTCCAACATTGTGAGATGTCCAGTTTATGTGCTTGTTTGCTTGCAGAACTACGATACCAGCGAATCGAAACTACGTCGTGAATTTGAGGTGTATGGTCCAGTCAAAAGGGTATGTATCGCTTTTGTATCTAGCTAAGCATGTTCATGTATCAGGACCTGTCACCCTGTAATGTGGGCAAATTGTGCAATATTTCTATCAAATTTGAGACAAGACAAAAAAGATTAGTCCAATTAGTAGTTCCTAATTGCATGTTCAATCTACTACATGTATACTAAATCACAATTTAAAAGTAAAAAGCTATGAATATATCATTTCAAGATCTAATGAAATGATTAACTTGACATTTTGCAGATCAACATGGTGGTAAATAAGATGACGGCCAAGCCTCGAGGGTACGCGTTTGTGGAATACGAGCACGAACGCGACATGCACTGTAAGTTAGCATATGGTTTGTCCCCTTTTGTGTCACCCAACGTGGTATTATTTTATACAAGTAAAAGATAATACAGTATCATGCCATTTTGTTTCAGCCCAAGACAGGTAGTTGCTGGTTCCGCTGGTCCATCACGGGACATGGTGAATGGTGTAAAGTGTGTTACTCTTTGGGGACGGAGACTGTGGTAAACGGCACCAGCTGCATCATGTTTGGCTCTATACATTCCGTTTTGAAAAGTGTCATTTGCGTAATTGTAAGTGTTGCGTTATGGTGCACTGCCCTAAAATTTCGTACTGACAGAAGTGTTTTGATATGTACCTTGTAAATATGAATAAATTATGATAACTAATATCTCTCTCCAGCTCCTATGAGATTGCCCTCCCCCCCCCCCGACCTCCGAATGATGAAAGCTCCCCCCCCCCCTCCCATGATATAAATTCTGTATTGAATGCTTCTCCCTTATTGAATGCCTCTCCCCCACCCAAATAATACTCTTTGACGGTCATTATTCGGCTCACTATAATACATTTTTATTGCAAGCTGTACCTTGCACATGTAAAGAAACGTGACAAGTTGAGAGTATACAATTCTGTCACTGGCTCTGAATGCTAAATCTCCATTGAATGTTACATCTGATATGGGTTGTAGTTTGGTAGGCATACACAGCTTAGAGGCGCTCTGATAACAGTATCGGGCCTGGTCCCCAGACAGAAACTTACAAAAGCATGACCTTCAGAGTCGAGTCCATTTAAGCAGCTTGTCTGTGACCTCTACACTCCCTAATTCCACAGTAAAGGAATGCATATTTAGCACAAGTTAAAAAAATGCAACAAAATAAAGTGGCTAGGCTGACACGGTTCAGCGCAGGCGGACTAAAGAGTAGCTAATATTTATTCAGGCTGCACAATGGAAGTGGCCAAGCTCCTTTGTTGAATTAAATATACCTCGGCGGCAAAGCGGCTCAGGTATATAGCGGCGTGTACAGTGCCGGCCTCTCTCACCCCCCCCCCCCCCCCGCCCCAGCACCTTCCACTGACCAGCCGCCGCCCCTCCCGTAAGCTTAATCAGATCCAAGATTGTATTACACTCGAGTCGTTATTTGCGAGTAGTGGCGCGACTATGTCAATTAAATGCGGTTGGAGGCTGGATGCCATGCAGCGTGGTACCGATGGTTGCCGCTCTGCTACCAAAGGGTGGGGGTAAGCCCCCCCCCCCCCCCCACACACACCGATAGCTACATTTCCCGACACAGAGACTCCTTTTGCCGCCCACTACCCCCACTGCCTGCTACCACCTGTGGATTAAAATCCCTGCGTCTAATTGAATGCCACAGCTTCAAAAAGCCTGACCAGCCGCGTGCCATTTGACTGGTGCTGGGGCAGGCATGTAGCGTGCGTGATTAGGGCAATTGGAAGTTTCAGGACATTTGTGATATTGAGATATCTGAGAAAGGATTGTAAGGATTGGACCTTTATGGCAGGGATGAAACTTCTGACCTGAAGTGGGAGGGGGCGGTGTAGTTACTCGTTCCCTGCATGACAACATAAAACCACCATTTCCCACGACTTAAAAACATACACACCCTGATTTCCAGTACGAGTTGCGCCAATTGTGTCCAAACTTTCCTGATAAGGATCAGGATCAAATAGATGATCATCGTCGACGTATATCTGTAGGTTTTAACCTAACAGGCGACACTTGCAAACTTGGTCGTTACAAAAGACTACATATGAGTATACACAGAACTTGGTGCAGATGACTGTGTCGTCACTCACTTCTCCGTCCCCAAAAAAGTAACGGAAACACGATTTCCACTTGTATTGATTTTCAATTAATTTGACTCTTTTTAACATGTTTTTCTATGCACAGTGGCTGAGAGCTAGCTGTTACCTAGTAACAACGTATTGGGCGGTGTACTCGCGCCCTGAATGTTGCAATGTTTAAAATAAATCCGTTCCGGTTTAGAGTATACATAATCAAGACTATTGGAAATGGGAGAAAATATCTTAAGCCTAATATCGTTAGTCTTAACATTACATGCAAGTAGAAGAGAGGTGTTATTGAGTTAGGTAGGCAGGTAAGGCCAATCAGAGTGTAGGGAGGGTGGTTGTTAGTTCGTACTCTGCCTAGGCTAATCACGTGTAAAATCGGTCAGGTCTTGTACCCACAGCATTCCATGCGTTAAGCCCTAAGACCTGTGACTGCCCTGTGCTATTGGGAACACTACCTGCCAGGGGCCACCTGTACAGAATTCCATCAATACCAATCAACATACAGCTATCCTTTATAATTTAGTCTAATGTAGGTCGCCAAAAATGGGTGCTCTTCAAATGTACGAACTGGAGGGTGTTGCAATCGGATACAGAAAACTAGATGTGTGTTGTACGATTGTGCCGTTGTATGGCCAAATGTGGAGCGCCGGTGGACCCTAGGGTGAGAGTTCCCATGTTGCCAGGCAGAAGTGTTGATACTCAGTGGCCAGTTTCATACAGTACATTAACATGTGCCCTGTTGTTTTCCTCACTTCAGGCGCCAGGCACATGACGTGCGCTATATGTTGTCCATACAAATGAAAGCTTGATCAGTGTATTGGTGGGAAAAGCTAGGTTTGTATCTTGGGTAAGACCTCTCTCTTAAAAAGAAAAAAAAAGAAACGTTAAAACGTTTGACTGGTTCATGCGCCCGGTCTGGTAGTCGAATCCTCTGTTCTGGAACAGGTTTGCCAAATTGCAAATGATCGAATACCGGGTCCAAAAATTATTCCTGCGATACAAAGAGCAAAGCACTATTACCTTTCGGCACCGAGTGCTATCATGTAAATTCTAGATAAGAAAGAAAAAATCTTTGGTTGTCCATATCTTAATCAAAATTTTAATCAATTTGGAAAAAAGAAAATGAAATTAAAAACTTAAAAACATCATCGATTCAACTTTGGATGATGGTAAGTTGTGTAAACGTAAGTATGGACGTAAGTATAAAAAGGTATCAACGTAAGTATAAATTAACGTTTTATAGAAACAAAAGGAGAAAACAAAACAATTCAGTCCAAAACTAAGTTAGTATTTGCTGGTTTCATGTTTGGTATCACTGAGCGAGAGGAGATATGCTAAAGCCAGTATACTATTCATTTGTAGACCGCATACTGACAAGTCAAAATTCACATCTTGAGGAATCCATACATTAAAAAATTCATTCAAGATTTTAGACATTTGGAACTTGCTTTTAAAGAGAAAAAGGGAAAAAAATCTGCATGGTAGCATATTTCACAGCGAATAGGGGAAGAGAGGTTCACATCTTCGGTTACAACGCTTCAAATTTTTGGGGGTGGGGAGCAGTAGATTGCTGGAAAATTATTGCCAGAATCTGTAAAATATATTAAATGTACAAGTTTCGCTAATAAAAACAAAACTGCTAGGCAATCAGTCACATCTATCGAAGTCCATTTTTAGTTAGAGGAACAGGAGAGACTCCATGTAAATGGGGGGGGGGGGGGGGCGCAAAAAGAAATGTTGAAGGATGATGCTTCATTGATTTATTTTGGGAAGTAAAAAAAAGCTGGTGTAATCGTAGATAGATTTGGCTGGTTGTCCTGGTGACCCTATCAGGTAAGCCGGGTAAGTAGTGGATCTGCACCTTGCCAACGGCGACGCCTCCTCCTCCTCCAATGCCACTGACTAGCTGTCTTCATCCAATTGGCCTCCAATTTCAGGTGTGGACACGTAAGATCTTACTCTGCCTTCATTGTCCACAGTGTGCCTTGTTTCGTGTAGTTTATATTTGCCACCCGAGGGTGAGCAAGAGTATCCTCCTGACAAAGTTCATCATTTGCTTATCCCTCATTCGCCATGGTGTAGCAACAAACTATACAGGAAAGGTCCCTCTCCTTGTGTTTGTGGGGTAGAATATAAATACGAATTTACTAGTGTATCCTCGACCCTCAGGTAATGTATGCAGAACGAAGAGGACAAGTCATCCCCCCCCCCCCTCAACAACAGCGACAACCACTTGGATTGAGGTTTTCAGGACATGGTTGCTTTTATTGGCTCTTGTCATTCCTTTAAATGTTAGATAACCAGACTTTGATCACGTTACCACACCTGTTTATACATGTGTATTAATACAACGACTGTTTAGATTTCTTGGCCTGAGTGCCAGAAGGTAGGTAACACGTGATGACAACGCGTTCCAGAGGAATAACCAGGACAACAGGGCCATTGTTTTCATTCTTCTCCTTGTTTTACCATCATTTGTTCCTCTGTTCCCTCTCTTTGTTTTGTCTTCCTGCTCTGCTAGATTCAACGTGTGTTGATGCTATGATATGAACACTGCTAAAGTCAAAATAAATATTCACTAATATGCTACTAGTTCTAGACATAGAACATAGACATATTGCTTTTGGATTCTCTTTTGCATGAGAAAGAAAGATGTTATTTCATCGACCCATTAGAACTTACGGTAATAAATTGTGCAGTATTTTTCATAATTCATAAAAGTGTTTATAAACTCTTTAACCTAGGTAGATGATAGGTAATTCATTTTTACTTTAGGTCTTAATTGTTGTAGCAGCGTTCATATGTATAGGCAATGTGCGAATGGGAGCAGTTCTCCAGGTACACATCTGGAATTCCTGTTCTCAGACCCTTCTTTTTCTATCAAAGAGAAATCTTGGCCTTGTTTTCTTTCTGTTTACCTTATCTCACCTCCACTTCCACCGTCTCCACCTCCACCTTCCACATGTACTTATCGGGGTTGCTGCAGTGTGGACATAACAGGTATATCCAACATTGAGTTGGTAAGTTTTGGTTCCGCATTCAGGGATCACCGTTCTACTGGAGCGCCACCCGCCATGGATCAACGACTTACCTAGAAACAGGTAGAGCGCTGAACGTAAGCAGTGCCATTTGATGCTACCTGGCAGTTTATTGGTGTTTACATGCCTAACATTTATCCAGCCAGTCATTTCACTTCTTTAAAGATAAAGCTAGACTGTTGTGACATATGCTGCTTCAAAACAGAGCAGGTACCTGAGATAATACCCAAACAACCTAATTCACAGTATTAGCACACACGTAATACCTATCGTTGCCTTCATGGCATCGAGGAGGTGTGATCAGACGTTAAACTGGTCTAACCGTCTTGAATTGACATTTTGACAAGCTTCCTGTGAGATAATAGGTTAAAGGGCCTGCTCTGTTTTTGTATGCATCGGCTGTTTGAACCCTGGTGTCGCTGGACAAGCAGGCCATGGCAAGCATGTAGACCTGGTAGAAACGGTAAGGAACAGTGTCCTGTCGTGTGGGAGAGCCACTGCTATATTTGTTTCAACTCTTTTCCTTGGTTTTGTAGCTGCATACAAACATGCTGACGGTAAGAAGATCGATAGCCGCCGTGTACTCGTAGATGTGGAGAGATCACGAACCGTCAAGGGATGGCGCCCGCGAAGACTAGGTAAGCTAATTTGATTTTGAAACCTGTTGTAGATACACTTTTCTATATCGTAAAAGTGATGCATCATACAATTGACAGTGCCCCAGACCCTTCCTTGAAAGATTATACCACAATTCAAATTCAAATACATGTACAACTTGTTCAATATGCATTGGAGGAGAATCCTGAAAGAATAAAATAAACAAACAAATCATGTGTTTAAAGTTAGCGGTGGAGCATATTAAAGTGAGATGCTTGGCTATATAAGATGTGGTGCTGGTACTAACTGTTGTCTGACCTCTTCCCTGACCCCAGGCGGCGGACTGGGTGGTACCCGTAAGGGCGGACCCGAGGTGAACACCAAGTATTCCGGCAGAGACGACGGAACCAGTATGCACAGGTAAGATCATGCTTTGTTTGAAACGACTCAATAGCATTACAGCAATATTATAAATGACTGACATCCACATTCATTTAGACCATGTCATAAGAATCGTTATACATGTAACAAGCTATTATCTCCCTTTAGCTAAGAATTTGACTACAGGAAACGCTGAATTTGGTGCCTCGTAAAGAAGAGTGTATTATGGCTAAATAACGTGTGTAGTTCTTTGAGTGGAAGACACTTGGAGTTACAGTTAGTGTTATGCTATCAGGGACAGAGAAGATCGCTCAGCATCTCCACGTGAAAGCAGAGGACGGAGAGAAAGAAGCCGCAGCCCACGCGAGAGGAAGCGAGGTCGCAGTCGCAGCCCCCGTGATAGAAAGCGAGCTCGCAGTCGCAGCAGGGATCGTGACCGTGAGTCAAGAAGGGATAGAGATCGTGAAAGGGAACGGGCGGCTGAACCCAGAGATGAGAAGAAGGAAAGATTTGATGATGACAGTATGTAACTTTCTATTAATCATTACACCATTGAGACATTGCTCCGCTAGAATAGTGTGCTTGGGGCATATCGGTTTACTATATTTATAATTGACCCAGGGAACCATATATCACAAGTAAGAATTTTTAAATGCCTTTTACTTTCATAAGGAAGTAAAACCTTACATGCAACAGAAGTCGGTGACATTTACACTTTAAAAAGGATCCCTATGATTGAAATTGACAATTTGAGAATGAGCGAGGATTAGATAGAGCTGTGGCCTTGATCCTAACCGTTACAGAAGTGTATCCACCCTTCTACCCATTGAGTTCTAAAGTTAACAGCTCGTAAGACGTTTTTTGTAAAGTGCTTGTGAGAGTATATCAAACCTGTGTAAAAGTTATAAACTGGTTCAGACTCCGGGTTTTGATGAACAGATAGTTGTTTTTTAAACAGGCAAAAAAAACTGGGAATATATGAAGATTCATTCAGAATAGGGTTCAATTCTACATAGAATACACTTTCTCCCCTACAGTGGGTATGGATGAAGAACGCTCCCGGAAAAAGCGTAGGAGTCGCTCACGTGACCGCAAACGCAGTCGGTCCCCGCGTGACAGGAAGAGGAGGAGGAGTAGGAGCCGTGACCGCGGCCGCCGTGACCGCAGCAGGGACCGCCGTGGGGGAGGTGGTGACGATGGGGCCCAGTACAATGATGAATATGGCAACATCCAGGTCAAAGAGGTAAGCAATCAATCCATGGTATTTTACAGTACAACATAATTGACTCAGGGTTACTACCCAGAGTCTTATGCAACGCCTCATGAGGGGTTGTATCAAGATAGTGAAAGTTCAATTTCACTTGTCAATTATAACATGAAATACTACTTCAATCAATCCAAAAATGTACCAATAGATATATTGGACACCCGTCTACTTATAACAATGACAAACATTACCGAAATCCTACTTTAACCATGTAAGAAATTGAAAATCAAAAAAGTCACAAAATAACACAAAAAAAGTTCACTTGCAAAATTAAACTCTTAAGTACTGGGGTCCATTTTCGTCTACATTACAGTCCACACAATTTTAGTGCTAAGTCAATGGGAGATATCTTGGATTACAGGGTGAGACGTTTTTTGTAAGACCTTTTCTGTACTCTGCTCTGCTATTTTCTTCAATTATCTTGAAATCCATTAATGTGTGGACAATAGGAGCACACGCTGCCCCAAGGCCAACCGACACGGCCAAACAGAAACAGAGATGGTGTTGCTGCTGACGCAGCGATCGGCTCGCTTTTCGGCCGAGACGTAAAATGGCGGTTACGCGCCGCCGGGTGCTGACGCCCACAGCCACCTGCTTGCCCACACTCACCGGCTCGCCCACACCCACCGGCTCGCCCACACCCACCTGCTCAGCTGAAATATGATAACATACTAGTGTGACACATGTTTTGAGGGTAGTTTTGACCCAGGAATACATTCCTGCTCTCAGAATTGACAAATAATTCATTGTTCCTGAAATAATATTTATGGATTCAGTTGTTTAGTCCACAGGGGTGTGAAATCTCCGCAGATATGCGGAATTCCGCATTTTCTATCTCCCAGAGGATCATTCCTGTGATTCATCTAAATCTGCTGAGAAAATGAAAAGTCATTTATAAGGGGGGTGGGGGGGTGGACTCTGATATTTTTGTGCTCTCTGAATTTTCACAGATTCTTTAAGTTTCTGCATCTAAACCTTTAATTTGAATGTATCTGTGAATAAAAGATAGGTTTCAGGTGATTAAACAACCTTAATTGCAAAACTTATCGAATGAAAAGCATTATTTGTAATGCTGCCCAGAGACGCATAATGGTCTTCAGATGATAGTGTTTTCGGCATTTCACACCCCTGGTCCATCAATTCAATCACTTTATTACCCTGACCCTGAGTCATTTGTGATGTTAATCACACGTTCAATCTTTTAGTGATCTGTAGTTAATCACTAAGAATATATCAATATATAATATAATGATAAATATTGATATTCTAGCTCTGCCTGTATTTGCGATGCTGAGCAGTCTAGATAGAAGTTTATGTTGTGATAGATTGGACAGCTTTGCCTCATACCTGTATCTCCCCACCAGGCGGCAGCACAGAGAAGGTGGTATGGTCAGCACAGGGCCCCACACGGAGCGCCTCGAGGCTGGTTTTAAGGCAAATAAGTCAACAAATGTGTTCATTACTGTTTTATCAGAATTTCATCATGTCACGTGGTATCGGCCAGTGGAAATGGTTATCTATTCAGGTTGTAAAGAAACTGCGAAGGCTTTCAGCCAATTTGACGAGGAGTATTTCTGCAATAAACCAGGTTAGGAAAAAAAAGAAGGGAAGTGAGGTAAATATGATGTTAAGTGTAACCCACTTTTGGCGTTATAGCGATACTGAGGTTTAACTTTATTCTCTCGACCTTGCAGGAGCCTAACGGAGAAGGGTATGATCAATATGCGGCCTACGCACAGTCAGCCCCACCACCAGCCGAGGACGAGAAATTCCAGAACTATGCCATTAAACCACCACCAGAAGACGAGGAGGACGAGAACCCTCCACCACCGGCAGACGCACCAGCCTTCCCACAGTACCCACAGACCAATGAGTACGGCTCCTACCAAGAGGACTGAGTCACACCAACCCCAAACACACACACAGAAGGATGACGGCGGCTGTCGCCACCACTCCAGGCTAGCTAACAGTCATTTTAATGAACTCACACTGTTTCGTCGCAGAGCATAAATCTTGCTAAGATAAGAAGTACTGCAGTGTACAAGATGGAAGTTACATCACTGGATGCAGTATTTTACTTCCTACGAGTGTATAGGTATAATATATTATGGTTGTTTTAATACCAGTGCATTCTATAAGTCCTCCCCTATCGCAGTTTAGATTCCTATATTAACAATTCAGCATTACTTCAGCACAGTAAGTTAGGTAAGTATTTAACCGTGCAAGTTCACTACTTACAGGTGTATTGGACTTAAATCTCTTTTAAGATGAATTATGATTATCGTAATGAAGTGACCTGGAGTAACATACCAGGTGTCATAATCTAACATTCCCACTCTGGTATCAGTTAATGCATGATGCTGCTGTTGTAAAGATGAGGTGGTTCTCTACTACGGAATATTATATATACATCAATACTTTGTGTTCGAGTGTCCCTACCATGTACAGTTATAGTTATTCTAGTGCAGTGACCAGTAGTCATCCCTGCCTGTGGTCTCTTCAGTGTAAGTATAGAAATACTGACAATTATTGAACAAATGCGTTTTGTGCGTAAAACTGCACATTTTAATGTTTGTCCCAGGTATGAATAAATAAAATTATGTTGCAAATCCAGTGTTTATTTATTTTTGACATGTATGATGTAAGAAGCACTACATTGTATCTGGATCACCGGGCACGAGGGTTGATGACGGTATAGACATCTGCCACTGTTAAATTACTATTCCTGCCTTGTATGCTTCTATTTATCAATGGTGAGGGGAGGCGGATGTGTACCGTAAACTTGACGAATCCTGTAAGCCGCAGAGGTTCTGATTAGGACGAATTTAGTTCTGTAGTATACTGTATTGTATATCTATAAACTCATGCATAAGCCTCACTTAGTCTTTTGGCCGGTTCTATAATCCGCGCCTATGATCAGACATGACCGTGGCTTATACGCTAGAATTTACAAAAAGACCTCCAGTACGGATTATAGGGTTCTCCCAAACTCTAGCTGCGGGTTATACACAGGAATTTACGGTACTGGGTTATAGTGGAAAACAACGGAAGAGCAAAAACGCTTAAAAGGCACATTTATTGGTTAAAAGTTACACATGGTATAGCATGTAAGGGAAGGGGGGGGGGGGGGGGACAGTATATATATATACACACATGTATTACTATAAATAGATAGACTAAGTAGATAATGGGAAACTGTATATACAATAGCACAGTCCAGAAGGACCAATATAAGGAAGAAAGGAGATATTGTTCCACTGCACAGGATCATGTGAGAATCAAATAGGTTTGGTACACAGGCTACACAAGCAGAAATGAATATGATATATATATATAAATGAAATCATGATGTCCGAAAATAAGCGGCTTGGCTACAATAAGAGTTCGCTGGACTAAAGATTGAATATATTCATGGTGCGGCCAGGGCGTAGAACCCAAACAGGGCGCAACACATAGAATAAGATCCGGGCTGAAGCAGCTGGTAGGGAAGATAACAGCGGGATAAATCCAGGTCAGAAGATAGGCTCAAATGGTAGAAAGGGCCGCGGAGCTAGGCGTCCAGGGCTACGGGGGCAGGTAGTAGCACATAGAGTTGGTGCTGGACGTCAGGCGCAACCACAGTCAATAGCAACACCAGAGACAGGGAGACAGGGCGGCGGAGGCTGGTAACCATGCCTGGGGCATGGCACGGCCATGGACGATGGTCGCCTAGCCACCGATCGATGAGACCTGAAATAAGAAATAGAGAATATAAGCTGAGATAGGGGAAGGAGTAGTCAGTTACCAGTGAGCGTTTGGGGGAGTACGATCGAGAAGACCAGATGTCATTGTGTAACTCCTGAGGAGTATGTGTGTGGAGATAGTATCTAAACTATTTGTTTATATCAACTTGGAGGATTATAATTGATATGTTACTGGAGCTGTGGAGTTTGCCTTATGATTGTTGAATAAGTTGCACCTGGAGTTCTCTAAATATCGGAGTATAACATCAACAGAGATGATAGAGGAGTGTACATGTTATTGATAGATCACGTTGATACATAACTGCAATGAACAACTACCCAGCTAGCAAAGATACGTTGGGCCAACAGTAGCCAAGGTTGGACTGAAGTCAGATTCTGACGTTGGGCCAACGTTCATTTGTCCGTCCATCCGAACGTCGCCATGACGTCGCAAAGAAATGACGTTGGGCCAACGTTGGCCCAACGTCAGTTTTTTTACGTTGTGCCAACGTCAGATGACGTTGTACCAACGTCTAGCCAACCATATTTAGAGCCTAAACCAATGATGTTCCAACATATATTTTCCAACATTGGCCCAACGTTCATTTGTCAATGTTATATATATATATACCCAGCTTAAATCAACTTTCATCAACATTTAGTATCAATGTTCACTTAAATGTGATTAAGTCTGCTTAAGACATGGCTGTTACGAATCATCATTTTAGAAACAGCCATTTCTGTCTTTGCAGTTCACCTTTATCTTAGCTTTAAAGGCAAAGAGGTGATACAAAGGCATCTCACTCTTTGGACCTTATATATCTGTTATTACCAACAAAAGGGTGTCTTGTAGCAATATAACCAGTATTTAGTTATATTGTGAAAAAAGGGAGTAATGAAGAAGAATATAGATTAAAGACACAAAACCCTTGATTTTAACAGCTGTATTCCACACATGGGGCCCAATTAATGGCCAATTAGGACCAAAGAAAATGCATCTGCTGGGGCAAAATTATCTTCATGCAACCTTCAATGCCCTCTGGTGGAGGTTGGAAATACAGTGATGGGCCAATGTTGGACCAACGTTGGTATGACATGAATTATCTGACGTTGGGCCAACGTCGGCAGAACACCGGGAGTATTACCAATGTTGGTACAACATAGATTTACCAACGTTGGTATGACATATATTATGTGACGTTGTATCAACGTTGGCAAACCACTGAGAATATTGCCAACGTTGGTACAACATGCATTTGGCAACGTTGTACCAACGTTGGCAGGCAAACGTTGGCACAACGTTGAAATATTGCCCACGACGGTTCCGACCATTCCCGACGTTGGCCCAACGTATCCTTGCTAGCTGGGTATGGTATAGCGGAGAGTATGTATGATGTTTATTGGTCTAATGGACGTTGACTACCGTAAAACCTCGCGTAGAAGCCGCGGCTTGTACGCGAGTCAGATCGCCAGTGCGGCTTATAGGGTCGGGCCAAAGTCGGGGTGCGGCTTATACGCGAGTTTTTCTTAAGTACGATTTCCAAAGTCACCATAGAATAGCCATGCTACGACCCTAGAAGCAACAAAGACGGGGGGTGGGCCGGGGGTGGTGGGGGGGGGGGGGGGCTGGCAAAGGTGAGTGGCTGTCTCACTCAGCACCTCAGTCCTAAGGCAATGCAAACGACCGCTAATCCCTGCAGCATCCTAACACTAGCAAAGTGACCATGGGGGGGGGGGGGGGGGGGGGAACCGCCACACACCCGTAGCTGTACTACTTAGGGTTGAGGGGGTGGAGGTAAGGAAGCTGTTACTACACAGGGAGGTGTAGCATCGGAGTGTAGCAGCCCTCCCCCCCCCCCCCCCCCCCACCCACCCACCAAACTCCTAGACTGGTACACCTCAGGGTGTGATAAAGCTGACAAAATGCGAGACTAACCAACTGTAGGGGCCACATGGAGGCCTCACAGGCCGTCAGGAGGCCTCACGGGCCACCAGGAGGACCCTGGTAGTAAGTGTGGATAATACCCTCAGCCCAAAGTAAGGGGTGCGGCTAGTACGCGAGTTTTTCTCAGGTATCATTCGGAGGGTCTCTGCGGCTTATAGGATCGGGCCAAAGTCGGGGTGCGGCTTATACGCGAGTTAGGCTTATATGCGAGGTTTTACGGTAGTATCACCGGATCCGCGTAGGAGGATCCTGCTAGATATTTATATGAATACTTTGCCTATTCAAGGCCGTCTCATATGATTATCGGTGCAAGCCCTGGAGCAAACCAACCCCTAACGAGATACATATCGTTATATATATATATGGAGAATGCTGTGATTGGGATATAGCTGTGAAATTGCTCTGTGTACACTATAACATCACAACAACATAATAAACTGGATCTCACTAACCTTGCGTTATTCATGGGTGGAAGGCCTACCTCTGACTAGTTAACCCCATAGAGTAGCAGATGACGCATTGAGTTTGGAACCCCAATTTAAATATACTAAAACGCTATATATTAAGAGGACATTCACTATAGCCCGGTACACTGCCGCGAGGGGTTAGGGTGTTAATCGAATTGATTGAAATCGTATGTATGCTGAATTAGATGGTTTGCACACATATTTATGTCCATTCCACACAAAAAGTAACTATACACAAGTCGACACGGCCATTTCTAAAATCGACAAGAAACCTAAACATCCACGGACTGTATGAGACGAAAATCGACACAGTGACACTGCACTTTTGCCAAAATCACTTCAGTTTACTAACACGGAGTTCTATGGGAGTCTGGATTTTGAAGGTTGAATGCTGATCTCTGGGTCACTGGCTGTGTTGAGATTCCACTTTTTGGTCATTTTTAAAACCTTAAATTCAGTTATTTATTTTGCTTCAAACATATTTAGTAGTTCTTTTTTCGAACGCCCTTGTTTAAGGCTTTCAGATGGTGCCCTTTTTCTTGTTCACGGGTGAACCACACATTTCACAGAGTGAACATGATGACTGGTAATAAAAATAAAACGCCTCATCTTCCCGCACTAAGACCCAGGTTCAGGGTGTCAAAGAAAGCAAGACTACGGTTGTCCACTCACCCACTCCCAACTCTAATCAAAAACATAAAATCAAAATGCAATGCGATCAGCTGGTAGGCTGTATGACAGGTAGGACACAGCAGGGCAGCTGGTGGGCGGCCTATCCTACCACAGCCACTTACAGCATGCCGCCTGCTGGTCTAAGTGCTAACTAAAGGAGCAGGCACACCAAATCAAAGTGATCCAATCCGGATACCAGCCGCTCAGTACACATCCCTCTAGTGCAAATTAGATGGGTGATCTTGCCTTTTTGTTGGGTTACCTTGTAACAGGCCTATAACGCGGGACGTACCTCCAGGAGCACACTCCCGGAGTGACCATATATGTCCATGGGCGGTATGTTGTCACTCACAACTACGGACAGGGGAAAGAAATCCCGAAAGAAATCCAAAGTCATAATGTCATGGGAATTCCGAATCATTTTCAATCTTGTTTACAACTTATCTAGAAGCTGAGAAAATTGGATTTGAAATGATGAATATGGGCTGTTGTGTACAGTAAAGTTTAAAGTGTAATACTGGGTATGCTGTCTGTTACTCTGGAACTGTGATCTGGAGATTGCCCTGTGCTGACAGAGGTACTTGTTACCTGTGGTTTCCTGCACTGAAAATTCTGGGGGTTAGTCAATGCTAATATATATTAGTCAAAACCACTAACTTATCAGCATTATTAAATTGAACTAAGATTTTGCTAAACTATGACTAACTTTTTACTAACCAGCTACCCACAGAAACTCCACACCAGGTGACAGCACAAGCAAATCATGAGATATTTATCTATATGATAAGATTGTAATTGCACTTTTTATCATGCTTAGAGGTAACCTTTTCTAATTTTGAATATGATATGGGGTGTAACATAACGTATGCATGTAACTACTTAGCCAGATTTTAAAAAAAAACCTGATCAACCTATTCCAATGAGGTTTTCTCAATGGGACACCTTTTTTGTGTTTTTGAAAAAAGGATATATCAAAGACAGACTCAAGTCCATATATGGCCAATTCTACAGGACAATAATTGTTATGTAGACAAACTGGCTTCAATGGATGGAGTTACCATTGCACAGGTAACTCATGATGTGGTTGTTGCATATTAACCAGGGCCATGCCACTAACTGGTTATAGATGTACTAATCACTAATGAATGACTACCGTAAATTCCTGCATGTAACTTGTGGGTTGTACTAGAACCAAACCTCTAGTGCAGGTTATACAATATTCTCAGGTCTATGGGCAGGTAATAACAAGGGTTTTTGAAGGTATAGTACAGTACTAAAATCACAATTTTCAAGCCCTAGGTAGAGGTTATAGGATTCTCTCAAAATCGGGGTGTGAGTTATATGTGAGATGCGGGTGTACACCAGATTTTATAGTAGCCTCATAAGTTCAGGTGACCTGGGCAATGCTAACTTTTAGCTAAGGGTTAGCAGCAAAACGCAAAGATAGGATAGGAACTTTGGGCACGTAATTTTCGCTAATGTTTGACCAAAAGTTAGTAAAAAGTTAGTACAACCTACTAACTTTTGACTAACATTTGAGATTCAATATTTTCAGTGTGGCTGTGTCTCACGACCTTGGGACAATGTTTTTGTCTCTGATAGGGTGCCGTCTCTGACCGGGTGCCATCTCTGACCGGCTGCCGTCTCTGACCAGGTGTCAGTAAAATGTGTTTTAAAAAGAATTATACTCATATATATAAGGATTTGGAAAAACGTTATGGCGGTTGTTATATAATCATAGTTATAATTATAATTAGCCTCCTGCTGCTAGTATTTTGACCTTATCAAGCCAAGCCGGTCAGAGACGGCACCCGGTCAGAGATGGCACCTGGTCAGAGACGGCACCCGGTCAGAGACGGCACCCGGTCAGAGACGGCACCCGGTCAGAGACCTAAACATTGTCCCAAGGTCGTGAGATACAGCCTCCTGTTACCTGTAAGGCTACTTACAGTCAATAATCAGCTTTCCAGACAGCTTTTTAATTAATTTTGTTTCACTTTTTTCTGGAGATGCGGAAGGGCCTTTTTTTTCTAGAATATTGATGGTCTGCACATGAATATAAGGTCAAAAATGCCCTTCAAATTACGTTTCTATCCCAATTAAAGGCTGAAATATTAGACATTTTGCAGCTCATACTTTGAAATTTTTTAGATGGGGCCGTTTTTTGCTCAAATGATGGAAAAAAAGAACTAATGTGGCCCTTTTTGAAGTATGCGCGTGGTGTCCGCAAAGCTGATAATCGACTTGACGTGGCCGAATAGTCTATGGGCTGTGTTCTATGATGTTCAAAGAATAATACTAATGGAGAAGTTATGGGACATCATTTAAGACAGATGGAGGGTGCTGTACAGTAAGTTTGGAGACCCTGGAGTACTCTGAAAGCACCTGGAGGAGGGTCGAAAAGATTAAGATGTATGGGGAGCGACTTTTCATTTTGGACAGCAGTCTGGGTAGAAATGCTTTGTTAAAGCAGCAACTCGACCTCCTCAGACCTCCAACTCTAGCATGCATTTAACATTTATAGGACCATCATTTCTTTTTCCTTTAAAGCAGCAACTCGACCTCCTCAGACCTCCTCCAACTCTAGTATGAATCTAATATTTATAGGATCACCCATTTGTTTTTCTTTAAGGCAGAGCAAAATAGCATAGCATATAAGGCCTCTCTAAAGCATAATGGATGGGCTAAAATACAGATATTAATCCATCCATGGTGGGAAGGAAAGCCATCTCTGCAGGGACCAATGTCAATATGACCTCTTGTCAAAGATGGAACTAAAATGGCTTAGTCTTGTGTGGCTAGTACACTTGGAGCAATCAGTACACACTTATGGTGGAGGTCTACATACAACAAATAAATAGGGAAGTATATATAATGTATAATCTGCATGAATACACATGAAAAGCCTTATGGTTGTGGATGGGAATAGTGCTTTCATCATGCATATAAATAGGAGCACAGCGAGAGGTAGTTCACCTCATCCCCAATAGGAGGCAGCATGGAGTAGGTATCCTGCAGATCGTTATGTTATCCGGTTTACAGTTGGTTGACTCCTATTCTCACAGGAGGTATTTTGCCTATTTTCATATAGAAAGAAGCACCCATATTATTTGTAAATCAACCTGTCCACATATGAGTCTGTGAAGATTGCTGAGATATTATAATCTAAAATTCGATGCTTGGAGCTCGAGTAGCTGCTTTAAGGCAAAGCAAAATAACATAGTATGTCAGGCCTCTCTATAGCATCATGGATGTGATAAAGATACAGATATTGATCCCTTCTGTGGCGGGAAGGCAAGCCACCTCTGCAGGGGCCAATGCCAATATGACCTCTTGTGTTAGAAGATGGAACTAAAATGTCTTGTGTGGCTATTACACTTAGAGCAATCATTACACACTTATGGTGAAGGTCTACATACTACCAATAAATAGAGAAGTATATATAATGTATGGTCTGCATGAATACCCTTATGGTTGTGTATGTGAATAGTGCCTCCATTATGTGAATAAATAGCTGCATAGTGAGAGGTAATTCACCTCTAGCCCAATACGAGGCTGCATGGAGAAGGCAGATCCTACAGATCGTTATGTTATCCGGTTTTCAGTTGGATGACTTATTCTCACAGGAGGTATTTCACCTATTTCCATATAGAAAGAAGCACCCATATCATTTATAAATTAGCCTGTCCACATATAAGTCTGTGAAGATTGCTGACATGTTATAATCTAAAATTCGATGCTCGGAGATAAGTTGCTGCTTTAACTATTGAGAGTGTACTGGAAGAACTGGAGGAGTACTTCAACATGATGCAGAGGAACTTAGAGACCCTGGAGGAGGGGCTAGTCTGCAGGAATAGGTGACTCTAGATAATAGGCATATAAGAACCTAAAAGATGGGTAGGAAAACAGGTGGATCACCCAGAAGATGAATGCAGGATCTTAGAGGATGGATTGAATGCTATAATGGATGGGTAAAAGTGCTAGAGGAGGGGTACAAGGCCCTGGAGGAGGGATATCGGAGTTATGTTATAGAATGGGTGAGGGACACTAACAAATGGATGGGAAAGAGTTGGGAATGGTTGGGGGACCGTATGTGAATGGTATTGGGGAGGCCAGAACCCCGGAGGAGCATGAATGACCCCTAGAAAGGGGTTGAAGTTAACAATAGTGACACAAAATTTATTCAAATCTACGGCGCCTCACCCCACCTCCATCTGCAAAGTTGAATTTCTGAATGACATGTAACATACATACATGTACAATGATCCCTGTCCCAAAGCCTTCTTAAGCCACTTGAGAATTCAATCAAGTTTTGCTATGCTAACCTGTGTAGATTAGCATAGCATATTACATGCACTAATCCCAACACTTGAACGAGAACGTTTAATGAAAAAATGAGCAAACAGGTAACTGGAGAAATAAGATAGGTTTCATTGTTTTATAGTATTTAATTCATATGTCGATAATTCACTGTGATTTCACTTGAACGTTATTAATTTTTGGCAGTAGTTTACTTGATCGTGTCCATTTCATTATTAATTGATCAAACGCATACTACAATACATGTATAAGACATCTGCAACGGTTCAGTTCAGGTATCGTCAATGACGATACAGCCGCCATCCGAGTCTCCGTTTTCCACTTGGCTGACAGTCTTAGCCTTGTTTGAGTTGGACGTTTTATTCCTCTTCGTTGATTTGTAATCATCATCATAAAAGTCCAAGTCACTGTCTTCGCTATCACTTGGAATTATAATTCGGGGCCGTTTTCTCTTTTTCACTACCTCCCCAGGACATGAGGCATCTCCATTGGCTGAGTCATTTTGTGGTGATGCCGTTTTAAGTGTTGGTTTACCCAAACTGGAACTTAGTACTTTCACTTTGGGTTTAGCCTCTGCCAATTTTGGTTTAGTCCATGCCAATGACACCTTCCCTTTAGGTTTAGCATCCCCTGCTGCATTAGACGAGTGTAGAGCTTTGGCAGAGTCCATCATTACTTCTTGGTCACTTGACGTTAAAAGTGTTGATCTGGGTCCTAGGGAAATAGTCAAAAGAAAATGGAAATGTAATGGGACTGTAGTCATAGATATATTTGTTTAATGACCAGAAGAAAAATTGTTGCTATATTGAAAAAAAAAGTTTTTATAAAGTAGACCCACGTGCATAGGATTAATAACTAATACATGTAGTGATTTGTGATTACTGTAGCGACAGTTAACTCAATTCAAATCCATTCCAATGTCTGTCCGTAGCATGCCGGTGTTAATAGAGGAGACTACGAAAAGGCGTGTGTATGTTAAGTGACATATTGCCCGGCTCACCTGGCAGGAGGTAGCTGATGGTGCTGTAGGGGGTGAAGTGGAAGTCCTCCCTGAGGTAGCCGTGTACCAACATGTGGGCCAGCACCCGCTCACACTCCACACGCGACATGCGGGGTGCCTGCACGGCCGCCACACGCAGGCAGGCAGCACCTTTACCCATCCAGGCGTCCAGCACCTTTAACGCAGTCACCCGCTGCTTGCTGGCCTGGGCATGTTCAATGAGACGGATCACATCTCGACAGCTTCCAGCCACATTCTGTTTGCTAACTGCAGAAATAAACATTATTATTATTATAATTATTAAAAGTAATGAAGTCCTGGGCAGTGAGCCGTAGCCCGGTGTTTGGCTATATTACCATACTGAATGTTTCCTTAATAAAACTTAAAAAACTAAAATAGATCAAAGCTATATTTTTACCGTGATATGAATGCCAATAATTTCACAGTAAATCATTTTGCATTGCGAGGACCCAAGATCTGTTCTACACTAGATGGAGCTTCTGGAAGTCCAGGTACACTGGCGATCCTAGTCCTCATACATGTATTCCACAGGTAGGAACACATGTATGAAAACTTGGACCACGTTTACCTGGACTCCCTGAAGCCCCATATCTCGGGCCCTCATTGGTGATAACTCCCAAACATGGAAGTTTAAATTTCAATTTAATTATGTATGGCACAGTGTTATTTCTTTTAAAGGTAATAATAGAGCGTACCTGTTTGGTTGCTCCGGCAGTGGTCACACATTTTGTTACACTGTGCTGCGTTCCAGCGCTCCCCAAAGTGTCGCGCAATGAGGGCACGTCGACACGTGGTGGCGTCATAGGCGTAGGTCACCATGGTGTAGAGCTTCTCCAGCCCTGTCTGCTCCGTGAACACCATGGTGCTCTGCCGGAACACATCCGGGAAACTTGCGTACAGGATGCAGTAGGCCGGCTGGTCATCACGACCTAACCTCAACATCAAACAATTGCAACAAAGTTAGATAAAGTTATCAGCTCAGCCACCATGCATCAAGGAAACTCTGTTTAATTGATCATGAAGGTTTATGATTGAGGTGCATATGGACTGTTATGAGAGGAGTCAGAACAAAATCAAGTTGCTGCCCGCATACCTGCCCGGCCGCTCTCCTGGTAGTAATTCTCCATAGACTTGCTCATTGAGTGGTGCAGAACGAACCGCACGTCAGGTTTATCAATGCCCATACCGAATGCCACTGTTGCCACAACCACCTAAAAATATAAGTTCTAATTTTGGATACTCTAAATATGATTACATTTACTTGTACATTGAAAATCATGATACAACACAACATATCACACTTCATAGTTACATATGTCTCTACAACACGTCCCAAGCATGAAATAATCAACCTTTACTCATGTTCTTTCATCATTCACAAAATAAGCAGCTTTTAAAAGTTTTTACCTGAATGGAGTTCTTTGCCCACATGTGGTGCACTGCACTGCGGCGTTTAGCGTCCATGTCGGCGTGGTACGGGGCGGCCTGGATACCACGTGTCTGCAGCTCCCGTGCCACATCCTCACTGTCCTTACGTGAGAAGCAGTACACGATACCTGCACACAGCAAACAGTACGTGAGATGCAGTACACGATACCTGCACACAGCAAACAGTACGTGAGATGCAGTACACGATACCTGCACACAGCAAACAGTACGTGAGATGCAGTACACGATACCTGCACACAGCAAACAGTACGTGAGATGCAGTACACGATACCTGCACACAGCAAACAGTACGTGAGATGCAGTACACGATACCTGCACACAGCAAACAGTACGTGAGATGCAGTACACGATACCTGCACACAGCAAACAGTACGTGAGATGCAGTACACGATACCTGCACACAGCAAACAGTACGTGAGATGCAGTACACGATACCTGCACACAGCAAACAGTACGTGAGAAGCAGTACACGATGCCGGCACACAGCAAACAGTACGTGAGATGCAGTACACGATACTGGCACACAGCAGTTTGTGAGAAGCAGTACACGATACTGGGACACAGCAAACAGTATGTAAGATGCGGTACACAAACCTACACAGTTCACCTGGCCTGTGAGTATTGTAAATCTTATCTGCTAACTTTTGGTTGCCTTGATGAGATGTATACATGAGGGTTCAAAGTAATATCTGTCCAAAAGTGTAACTTCCAATATATTTTCTCCTTTTTATTCATTAGAAGAAATCATCTACAGTTCACTTTATATGACTAAATATATAGACAGAGGTCCACTTTGATCTGTCTGAAGGACAGGGATCTCCACGAGTGGTACCTTGGATCATATCACATGAGGCGGAGCTGAGTGTGATATGATCCAAGGTATCACAAGTGGAGACACCTGTCATTCAGACTGATTAGAGTGGATCTCTTGTGTTTATTTCCTGTAATTATTGATAAATTAAATTTAAAATAACATTTTTCATAGCTATTTTAGTGACCTCATCATGGGGAAATGCTCCCATGGAGATTGAGCATCAGTTTCTCCACGGGGGTGTGGAGAATGGCCATTCTAGTACTTAAGCATAGTAGCTTCGTTTCTTAAGATGAAATAAACAATGATTACAGTAGTAACATCCCTAATATCTGATGTTCTGTGGGACATACAAAAAGTTCCATACCTGACTGTTTATTAAATCGTTTATCAATGAGTTCCTGCATGTCATCCAAAGTGGCAACTAATGACGAGGGCTTCTTTCGCACCTAGAATAAGGTAAATTGTGTTTTCATTAGTTAGTTGAATGATAAAACGACCATACAAACTGTATCCATGAAGCTCTATTCAAATGGCATGCAGCTCTATTCAAAGTCCAATATTGCATTTTTCCAGACACAATACACCGGGTAGGCACAGTTTAATATGTTGACTATAATCAGCAAGAGAGTATTACTTCGTAGAACAGGTTTGTCCTGTTGAATGAGGCTTTAAAGATGAGGCAGTCAGAGATCCCGAGGATCTTCTTCACATCGGTGATCACTGTGCTGGTGGCGGTGGCGGTGAGCCCGAGGATGGGCACCCCGGGGAACTGACGCCTCATCACACCCAGGAACTTGTAGTCTGCAGGTAGATATGGGGATAGACATCAGTGCTACAGCCCGGCTATTGCATCTGCCAGTGTGCGGATATAGAGGATGCATCTTTACCTAGCTTCACAGTATAAATGTAACTTAAGTCTATAGTCCGGCCTCTGTAGTGCCTTCCCAGAAAAATCTAGTGTGTGATCCTAATCACAAAAGACTCAGGTATTTGTTTTTCCATTGGATAAACCTACCCGAAGTCCCCCCTGATGTGCCCCCTGAAGTGTGACTGTAAGATTGAACGAGTGATTAACATCGCAAATCAATCAGTCAGGGTGATAAACGACTGAATCTGTAAATATTATTTCAGGAACAATGAATTATTTGTCAATTCTGAAAGCAGGAATGTATTCCTGGATCAAAACTACCCTCAAATCATGGGTCACACTAGTATGTTATCATATTTCAGCTGAGCAGGTGGGTGTGGGCGAACTGGCGGGTGTGGGCCAGCTGGTGGGTGTAGGCAAGCTGGTGAGTGTTGGCGAGCAAGTGTGTCTGGGCAAGCAGGTGGCTGTAGGCGTCAGCGCCCGGCAGTGCATAACCCCCCTTTTACGTCTAGGCTGAAAAGCAAGTCGATCAGAACGCCAGCAGCGACACCATCTCTGTTTCTGTTTCGCCGTTTCTGTCGGCCGCGGGGCGGCGTGTGCTACAGATGATTAACTCCCCCAGTCAATTACCACTGCCTACATGGGAGGATCCTGAGTCAAATATGTGTGAGTGTAATAGTCCCTACCCCCAACCCTATACTGAATCTGGGACCTGCTGGCGAGCCCCTTGTGAGGTCATTACGGTACACATTGATTATGGGCTCAAAAGGGCTCTTTAAGGAAGCCCTTTGTCGGCCTCGCCAGCAGGTCCCAGATTCAGTATACCAGCGGTGCAGTAATTTATGTACTGCTCGTCCTCTTTTTGTCCACGGATCATTTCCTGCCCTCTTTTATCAAGTTTTCGGTCTTACAAAAAAGTGTCTCACTCCACGAGAAATCTATGTTTATATTGGATTAACTACTACTGCAAAAGAGGATTTAAGTCTACATCAGTACATTAATATTTGCCTACAATGAAGAAAAGAAGACAGTTCTTTTGTAATGTTTTTTTTATTGACTTTTTTAAGGTACCAAAAGTACTTGTGCATGGATTTTTTTGACATGACAGTACAGGGAAAATGTTTAAGTTTATGGTACATTAAAGAAATTAGACTTCAGCCCATTTCCCCCCCCCCCCAAAAAAAAAAATCAATGAACATCTTTTTTCCTCAGCATAGCGTCTCACCAAGGCGTCGTATAAGACTCTGGAAGCAGAGCTACTTGGGTCAACAATGTTAATAGGTATACCGTATTCGACGTAATAAGCGCCCCCCTCCCCCTTTTGGGGCATTTTTAGACTAGAACAAAGGCTCAAATTTCACGCTTTTGGAGACAACTAAACTCTTAAGTACTAAAACGTCATACAAAATAATTTTATAAGCGCCCAGGGCGCTTATTACGTCGAATACGGTATGTGTTTCTAGTGAGTACTTTGCTTTCCTTTGGCCTCACCAAAAAAAAAAGTTGGTCAATGGATTTCGCGCACCGTATTTTCGGAAATGGAAAAATTTGTCAATGGATTTCGCTCGCCTCATTTTTTTCAATATTGAGAATTTTTTTTTCCAAATTTTCTTCCAGTAATTCCCCCAGATCAACCAATAAATTTTTATGTTAGGGGTCCACTAGGAATTTTTGTCGGAGGCTAATTAAAGAAAAAAAAATTGTCACTCACTCCAGTTTTCCACCGACAAAATCCATTGACAAAAAAAAATTCTTCACAAAAAATTTAAAAGATTTCGCTCGCTCGCACCATTTTTTGAAAAGTGAAATCCATTGACCAACCTTTTTTTTCTGTGGCCTTTGGTTATTGACTCAGGGTTTAATTAACCCTGAGTAATATACACCTACTAATTTTGCATTTTAAGACAATTTTGTGACATAGGAGAATCGTTGTATTTCGGTTATCATTCGAGATAGACAAAAGCGGAAAAAAACATGAGATAGGCAAGGTCGGGGGACAGCATTTTCCGTAAATTTTTTTCTAAAAATCTCAATTTTTCTTGAAGAAATTGAACTGCGATCTTCACGAATTTATTTCTCTCTTTCGCTATTATGGAAATGTAGTAAAAAAAAGCTACCACCTCCATGGGCCTCCATAGGCTGCAAGGCATTAAGTTTTTGGGTGCAAGATAGAAATGACATTTTGAGCGAATTTGCCCGTATTTCTCTCTTTCTACCCCCAAAGCGGGCAAAAACTGGGCACATTCTACCGCCAGGACCTATGCAACAAGTCACATCCACTCTATATCTATATGTTAACTGATAGCGGTTATGATACAGATAGCGAATGTACACCAGGGGCGGGGGGACAGGGGATGGACGGCAAAGGCATGGACGCGTAACACACGCCGCCCTGTAGCCGACCGACACGGCGAAACGGAAACGGCGATGGTGTCGCTGCTGATGCTCCGATCGACTCGCTTTATGGCCGAGACGTAAAACAGCGGTTACGCGCTGCTGGGTGCTGACGCCGACAGCCACCTGCTCGCCCCCAGCCACCTGCTTTCCCACAGCCACCTGCTCACCTACAGCCACCACCTGGAATTTGATTATATATGACTTCCAATATATGAAATTAGGGTAGCTTTTTCTGGCGATTACGATTCTGCCGTCAGAAATGAGAAATAATGTATTGTACTCAAATTAGATCACTCATTCGAATTCATTTCTGATGCCAGAATTGACAGATTACCCTGAGTCATCTGTGAGGCCACTCACACACTCCATTTTATTGATTATCATTCTAAATGTTGACTCACCTGGCCTGAAGTCGTGTCCCCATTGGGAGCAGCAGTGGACCTCATCAATAACTAGTCTCGAGAAGCGCCCCAGCTCATGCATCTTCTCCAACTTGTTCATAAAGCGCTTGCTCTTGGCGAGCTTCTCCGGCGTGACATAGAGTAACTTTAGCTCTGACCGCTTGTCAGTCATGGCTGCATGCACAGCATTCACCTCCTCTCGGGAACTGGAGGCGTTAAGTAGAGACGCGTTCACCCCGAGGTCTCTCAGTGCCATCAGCTGGTCCTCCATCAGTGACACCAGTGGGGAAACCACCAGGGTGATACCTGTAATAGCACATGCATGTAACGGGGAAATAGAAATAATGGACTGAGTAGTAAATATGTGAAGAGTTTATTTTCAAAATGCTATAAATCAATTGAAGAACTTTTATACATGTCCTTCTGTTTTATGCAAGTCCTTCTCGTAATTTATCATAGTATTTTGGAAACAAAGTTTATATTGGGCAAGCCCAAAGCAATAAAGCACTAGTTTTTAAACATCCAAGCCTTGCACTTCATGCGTCAGCTGTTGCTCTTCCTATGGTTTTAATAGTCTTGGTGTTTTAAAGTTATTTTTACATTCGTGTCTCTGACTTATATACCTACCGTTTGATATGACGGCGGGCAGTTGGAAGCACAGACTTTTGCCACCCCCTGTTGGCATAATCAGGAGACAGTCATGTCGGGCCATTGTGGAATTCATTGTAGATAACTGCAGAGGGCGAAACTTCTTCACTTTGAACACAGACTCCTTGGATTCTTGTAAACTCTTTGACCACTCAAATTCTGAAACACATAGCATGCCAGTTGTGATGAGCCGATTCATAGTCTTAGAACTCAAAAATATATTTCAATACATGTACTAAAAGTAGTACCTGTTCATGTATCATTACGCGAGAGAACTTTGATAAATGTGGCATGTTAACAAAATAACCGACAAAGAACTATGAATATACAACGTTATATATTTATCTGAAATGTATATACAGTCAACTCCCTCCTAACGGCCACCCCTCTATAGCGGCCACCCCACCAATGCGGCCATATTTGGACAGTCCCAACCGTTTTTCCCTTTGATTTAATGTAAAGAACTCCCCCTATTGCGGCCACCCCTCTAATGCGGCCACCTCGCCCTGCGAACACCAATTTTACAGTACCAAAAGAAGAATTACTCCCTCTAATACGGCCATCTGCAGAATAATTTAGTAAAACATTGCCTTGCATTTCTGTTTACCAGTTTACATGTGGATTCAGATGACATTTGTAGCCAGGTGGGGGTGGCGGTCTAGCTTTAACACCTCGCCCCCCCACCCCCACCCTGGACACTCTCCGCTCATGTTCTGCTTGATGGGCTAGGGAGGTCACACTGGGGGGGGGGGGGGTTAACTCCAAGTCTATCGTCTTTGTGAATTGAGCAACCCCAGTCCCCCCCCCCCCATTGTCAAACGGAGATGCTAATCCTTGGTCAACCAAATGCAGGAAATCTTGTGGTTTTGGTCAACTTGGTGTAGGAAATCAAAAAAAATCAATACCGAAATCCTGGCAGTAAAAAAGCAGGAATCTCTGCAAAAGTAGGAAAAGTGGCATCTCTGACTCGAATAAGTTCTGTAGCTAATGTATTTTGATTGTCCATAAGATATATCAATAATTTGAATAACATATCATGTTGATCAGTATTTAAATGGTTGCTATATCTGATATATCGATGTGTGTAACTTGTTTTCACACTATTACGGGGCACTTCTAGTTTAAATACTATAAATAAAAACGGTTATAATCAACACCTCTAGCTCTAAGCTTGCGTTCCATGTACTCCATAGACTTTGTATTGACTCCCTCCAGTGCAGCCACCTCACCAATGCGGCCATTTTTGAATAGTCCCAAGGGTGTCCGGATTAGAGGGAGTTGACTGTATTTCAGGTGAGTTTTTCCCCTTACTATTTGATTTTATGGATCGGGTTCAAGAAAGTCCCAATTTTGACGATTTGGCGTGGGAAAAAACTACCTTTTTACCTTTTATTTATTTCATACTGGATCTGATGAGCTAAAAATCAAACATAATAATATTTCGGGTTGGTAATACATGTACCATAGATATGAAGGATAGATAAGAAACCGCCACTGCAAGCAGCCAGGGCACTGGGCATGTGTGTTGCGGTATTGTTATGCTAATGAGCAGCCACTCTCCAAGCAGAGACCCCTGCAGCCTCAGCTGGGAGAGTGCTAGTATAGCCTGCAATACCCACGGACACTAGCATTGTGGGTATAGACCAGAGATGTCCAGAAAGCTTTGGGAACTTTGGTGCAAATGCGAGTTGATTTTGCTTCGTATTCCTCTGAGTTTAATATGAACCATACAGACTCAAAAATTCATGAGTAACATCTTATAAATGTTTGCTATAATTGATTCATAAATTGAATCATGGAAAACGTTTCATCTCCACACATTAGATCATTTTGATGGGGATAGTTTGTATAGAGATAGATAATCTTTAGCACCTTGAACCCCAATATTGATTGGTCTAGACATGACTATAATTACCTAGTTGTACATTTCAGCTCATCCAATTAAGGCCCTAAGTAGCATAAACAGCCACTCATGGCACTCTTGATTGGGTGTAGAACTCTACATGATTGGTTGATATAAGGACAACCAATACAAAAATGACCCTTCTGTCCCTAACTCTCAGACAGCCCCAGCTCCATCTGAGAGTTACAGCCGTAACTAGGAGAGTGCATGAGCTCCCTCCTGCCTCCCCTTAACTCTTCCTTTACCGAATTCAGGGATAATTCTGGGATTTAATGCAATGGGCCAATGGCGCATCTATAGGAAAAATAATGCGTCATTTTCTGCGTATAGTTTCTTGGAAATGATAATTTTACTATAAAAGGCAATGCAGTCTATACAAAAACTTTTTCAACATGCAGGACATTCGGTCCTGCAGATTCTTTTCTTTGCAGGCCCGGCTCAATTTTTCAAGGCCCGGATATTGGAGCACAATCTAGCTATTTAAAAATGAAATATAAAGCAAGTGTTTGTACTGGCAATGATAAAAAATAGGGTTCTCTCTACATGTTACAATTATACTAACCACTTTAATATGTAAATTATTGAAGATCATTACAGAAAATATTCACACTTTCTGTTTTATGCTGTAGAAACCTTAATAATGGTCCGATTTACAAGCTGTGAAAATAGCATATAGGCAAGAATCTCTGGAATACAGCCAGCCATTCGGACCTGCAGTAGCCCTTTTTCTGCCGGACCGGCATACTTTTTGCCGGCTATAGCCGATGGCCGGCAGGTTTTCGTATAAACTGCAATGTTCCCACAAAAATAATTTTACATTGAAATTTTCAATTACTACCCCCCTCAGCTTGAATCATATAGACCACTGTGGAACAAAATATCATTAGATGAAAAAAAAACAAAGGGAAAATTATCAATCTAAAATTTTTATTTTACCCTTTCTTTTTTTAATCAAACCATCGAAACTTGACCACATGTTGTCCTAACCCCTGGGTGCATGTCAGGGAAAGAGTTGAGATCAATATATGATACATGTTAGGAAGACTAGAGGTGCTAACGGAAGGAGGCAAAGGAGGAGAGATTATTTATTTCATTAGAAAATTTAGGAAAATTCAGATTCTCAGTATATCTATTTGAGATTTAGATGACCAAATACCCACTGTTTTTAGCTTTCCAATGATATGTTTTACCCCCTATCTGTGAATTCTGACACATATTTTGGGGAATATATTTTTTAACTTTTAGTATACCATGATGCCTTATGCGCCAATGGGCGCACATTTGGGGATTTTAATGCGCCATTTTGCATTTAAATGCGTGTATAACGCGCTGCGCGGCCCTAGAAATATCCCTAAAAGGCTTTTATAGTAAAATTATCATTTCCGAGAAAATAGTTAATGGCCCATTAATTTTGAAAATGACGCATAATTTTTCCTATAGATGCGCCATTGGCCCATTGCATTAAATCCTAGAAATATCCCTGCGTTATGATCCTAGACGTTTTTCTGTGATCTAAACTTGAACAAAGCTCAATGCTACAATGTCCTATGGAGAAGGGCTTTCTAAGGGTATATTCCAATAGTCTGTAAGATTAGTGGTTTTCTCCCAAATTAATTGTCAAAGATTGATGACTTTTCTTATCTGCGGGTATCCCGCAAGATAGGACCACGGCATATGCTATCAGTACCCCATGCCTAGATTTTTTTTAAAATTGAAACTTGAACAAAGCTCAATGCTACTGTGTCCTATAGGAAAAGGACTTTCCAATGGAATATTCGAATGGTTTGTAGCATAAGTGGTCTTTCCCGAATTAATTGTCAAAGATTGATGACTTTTCTTATCTGCGGGTATCCGCAAGATTGGACCACGGCATATGCTATCAGTACCCCATACCTAAATTTTTTTCTGAATTGAAACTTGAACAAAGCTCAATGCTACAGTGTTCTACAGGAAAGGGGCTTTCCAATGGAATATTCCAATGGTCTGTAGCATAAGTGGTCTTTCCCGAATTAATTGTCAAAGATTGATGATATTTCTTATCCGCGGGTATCCCGCGGGATCGGACATGGGGATATGCTATCAGTACCCCATGACTAGATTTTTTTTAAGCTCAATGCTTCAGTGTTCTATTGGGAAAGATCTTTCCAATGCTATATTCCATTGGTCTGTAGGATAAATGGTCTTTCCCAAAATAATTGTCAAAGACTATTGGGTTTTCTTATCTATGGGTGACCTCCAGAGTAAAATGTCCACGGCACTACTGAGCACCAAAATAATATTTTCTCTCATGCAATAGAATATCCATTGCTTTTTAAATTGTGAAGATCGGTTAGGTAGTCCCAGAGATATGTCTATATTATCCATTCACCCATGGGTAAGGTGTGCAGGCCGCCACTTTCACCACTATCGCTACCTGCGCGTACACACATTATACGGGAGTCGGCCCGTTTCTACTCTATCTATATATCTCTATGGTAATACTACGACCAGTATAAGGATGAGTCTCTCCTGTGACATTTACCTCTCTGGTTTATTGTTAACGATGGGCCCTACTCGTCTATATATGTATCAGATAACCTACGTGCATGTTCCCAGTCCTTGTTCTGGGCAGCAGAGGGTGCGCGTGCAGCCTCCTTGAGGGCGGCCTGGAGACGGCGCTGCTTGTCGCTCAGCTCGGCTTGCCGCTCCAGCAGCACCTGCAGCTGGTCCTCGATCAGCCCCAGCTCCTCCGTCACCTCCCGCTGGGTGCCCCCTGCATGTCACACACGTTTACACATCTTATTTCAAATTTCCATGGTGAATATGGACTGTTATGGTTAAAGAAATGGAAGGGCCGTTCCCCAGAGAAGCGTGAATTAACCCTAGGTCTTATTGCACACTGTGGCCGTATTTCACGCTCCCTCTGTGACGTTACTCTCTACATAATACTTTCAGGTTTAACTGCTATATGCTGGCTATTTCAATAGTGTGTATGTCAGAATATTGCTAATCATTATCAATACTAATGATAGAGGGCCACTTAAGATTAGGCTGGTCTTTTCTTTAAAAAAAGACCTCGTCAGTGGTCACTCGAGTTGCCTGCCTGTACTGCACGCTGGCCGCAGGTCTTGTGCAGTATGGTACAGTATGGGCAGCTCTCGTGCAGTAACCACTGACTCGGTCACTTTAGCGTGCAGCTCTGTCTATATTTTACATAGTGCCTGTTAGTGTCCATGGCTCTAGTCACGCTGGTACTGGGTAGGTACTATGGAACCAGCTGTATCAGCACATATGTAGATACATGTAGTATTGTAGTTCATTTTCTTAAAAGCTAGTTCAGGAAATTGAGATTTAAGAAGATAAATCCTGCTACTGGCTCAATTGCGAAATGTCACATGAGAAAGTAAATTACCGTATAACAAAATGGCATTTTAAGAGCATTCTGTGGGGCCTACAGCAACCTCTGCAAGGTACAGGACGGACCCCACATACCAATTTTTCGAAAAAGTAAGTCTATATTTAGAGAATGAACACATATATATATATGTATCGTACGATATTTCATGAGAAAGCTAAACCACATGGGTGTTACACTGCAAATTGCAGTACCATGGGTGTGGACCACTAAATTCGACATGGCGACATGGCCGTTTTTGGGCCTAGTGACATGCGACATGAGGAATATTAGAGATAGCGACATGGGACATGGACATTTCTTAAAATCGACATGGTGACATGGGTATTTCTTAAAATCGACAGGGCGACATGGTCATTTCTTAAAATCGACATGGGAAATTGGGACCCCCCCATCCAGACCCCCAGTACCGGTATAAAGTTTAAAACCTCGAGTCAATGGCAGACATGTGTCTGGGACTATGTACTTGCCCTCCATATTCGTTCCCCTTGTCAGCTTCCCAGCAGGTGTTTATACCGCCAGGCTCTGCAATCACTTCCAAAACAGCTTCCCTCCAATTACTTTCAATGCTGCCTTGTTTTTGATGGTGGCCTCCCTTCCAAAGTTGGCCCCACACTGTGGACAAAACCCTTTCTCCCATGTGAAGTCCTCGACCACTTTGTGAAGGTGGATCTTAACAAGCTGACCCTTGCCACCTTTACGGTATCGGAATAGCTGAGTCTGGCACGCCTTGCAGAACACTTTGATGATTCTTGATGTCCTGGGTATTACTAGAGAAACCATATTTGATAGCTACTCTGTTGCTGGGCTGAAATGAATTGAAGAATTGTTGTAAATTGATATAGAGTTTTGGAGCGAAATTTTTAGATGTCAAGATGGAAAAAGGGCAAAAAATGTTGATACACTTGGGCAGTGATCCTTTTTTATTTATTTTTAATAAGGACCTTTTTTAAAGCCAAGCCCCCTCCCCCTCCAATGAGATTTAAGGCTGGTCATAGTTTAAATATACGCCCATAGGGGGTGCGTGTGCTTTAATATTAGGGAATGTGCAGAGTTGCTGTTTGTTCGCTGAAAAGAGATATGTTCTACTTTCCCTTTTTGCTAAAAAGGAACTTAATTTTTTACGTTCGACACCTCCCCCCATGTAGGCCTAACTAATACATTTAGGTATGACATAGCTAAATTAAACTAAGGTCTATACATGGCATAGGACCATAAGTCAGAAATTGCTGTTGTCATCAGCTTACCTAACAGCGGACGGATAATAATATGCCCGTTATTGAGGGCCTAGTATAAAAAGGATATGTAGCAAACTTTTGCCCCTATGGTTGATCAATCGGAATGCCAACTAGTACCAGGTTAAAGTCTTTCGGACCACATACCGTAAAACCTCTCTGATAAGCAGACCTCCCTTAGAAGCCGAGCCCCCCCCCCCCTGCCTTTAAGAGAACTTTTAATAGGGAGTGGTCATTATTGACAACAGAGGGGGGGGGGGGGTCGGTGGATTTTCGCGCAAACGCGTCGACATTTTTTTGTCCCCCCCACGGGAGGGGTCGACATTTTTTTGGTCCCCCCTTCAGGCCAGCTGATATTGAGCGCGGGCGACCCCTTTGAGCTATAGTAACGCGCTGGCTTTTTCACCAAAAAGGGGTGCATTTTTTTTGGTCCCCCCCCAAAATCTATCAACCCCCCCTGTTGTTAAAAAATGACCACTCCCTTATAAGCCGAATTGTCGGTCATTTTAATAAAACTGTAGGCCTAATGACTGCTAAGAAAGCCGACCCCTAGTTGGATTGTTTCCAACCTGGCATCAACAGTACCTCGGTACTGTTGATGTCAGGTTGGAAACAATCCAACTAGCCGACCCCCTAATTGAGCTTTCAACCTCGGCGCCACACGGCTATAGGCTGTATAGCCCCCCAATTGGAGCCAAGTTTATAAGCCGAATTAGGCCCCAAATCCCCCCAAAAAGGTCGGCATATCAACAGAGCTTGATCCCCCAGGAAGTTGGTGAATGTAGAGGTTTTACGGTATCATACATATGGTCTAACGCTGATTTTCATATTGTTGACAATGACATATGATGCATCTGTTTTAAAGTTTGCGTTTGAGCAGACGGCCAATCAATCCAAAAGTCAAAGACCAGTCAGCACTTGGCAAATCCACTTCAACACACGTGTTTGGTCATCTATAGCCCTTTCAATGCTATTGAATGGCAATGCAGTGTTCTATGGACTAATTTCATTTCATTTGTAATCACACACATAGCGGGTAACACATATAAAATACAGTTTTGATTGGATTTCCGACCGCTAGCCTTATCACCTTGTTTTTTCATGGGCGCTGCCATCTTGGAACACATGTAAAAGTTGGAATGGAAAAGAGTAATTGGACGAGGTTTCTGTAGGTACATGTACCGCTGCCTCCGATTGTGGCCAACAGAGTAGCCTATGAGGGCACTTATTTATGGCATCCGTATGTATTTATCTTTAGGCATATGTTAAATCGATAACACCATCAATATTTGGCCATCGTATAAAATATAAAAATTAAACACGTTTTGGCAATCGCGCACCTGCCAGCGTAGTACCGACTTTCCCCGCTCGGTGCAGCACAATTTCCATACCATGCACGAAGAAAGGTAAATACATTTGTTGTGATCACATCCACCTCGGAGTTGTCATCTATCTCCAATATATCTGTCCATGGCGACAGTTGAACTACACACATATGCAAATCTAGATAAGTGAGACATTAATTTGTATGTGTAACAGTGTTTTATTAACATGGCATTGCCAATGCCATTGGCATTGGCACACCTATAGGCTTAGCACACAGGCCCAGGGACCAACTTTAAGGTTTATAACAGTATTTATTCACTGTGTGAAACTGTGATGTTCAAAATACAATTACAATCTCAAATGTGTATAGAGTATGCCGGTAAAGTTCCGTTCACTCTCATGAATGACCAGAAAATATTGGGATATAAATACATGTAAAATGGAGTCTGTATATGAAGTGTATGATGTTATGGTCGCCTTCTTCATTAATAACATGTTTCGATGGCACCGGGGTCACGTCAGACAATGTGGCCAGGGTACCACCTTGCCATATACCTTGATAACAGCTTTTGCTTGGGTTTTGAACAAGTCAGAAGACCTTTCCATGCGACTGGTAGGTGGTAGAGAGTTCCATAATTCAATAATTCAATGCCCCTATACAATGGGCATCTCCTGTATCCTAACTTATTGGATTGAGGGTATACCAGTAGGCCAGAGTTGGCCGATCTTGTGATACGACCACAGGCTGGGCCCACCTCTAGTGCAACACCTGACTCTGTTGCATTGTATAGGTCACCATAGACATATTTATGTATTTAGTATTAGCATTAACAATTGTAGGTCAAAGCGTACACCCAGAAAATCAACATCGGTATCACCATGAAGACGTTAAACACAGTGTTTGATTTTTACTTTTAGACATATTCGCAAACAGCGATTTTGGACATGTTGTAGACGTTTTTGATTGTGCTCGGTAATTCCATTGTATACAAAACCACAGTATTCGACAACAGGTGATATTGTTGTTTATAGACCAAACAAGCTATATTTTTTTACATTTTGTCTCTCAACTTAGCGTACATAAGAATACGATTATACATAGCACTTATTGTTTTACTGACCATTGCATCTAAGTTTAACCTGTAATCAACAATTACACCAAGATATTCATATTGACTACAGGTTTTGAGAGTGGCGTTACCCATACTTATAGATAAGTTTGGAGTTGAATGGCGCTTATCCTTGCTGAATACTATCATTTGGGTTTTGTCAGTGTTGATACAGAGGCCGGCAGTTGTGAACCATTTGTAGACACGATCACAGTCAGATTGCATGAGATCTCTTGCATTGGCTAGGCTATAATGGGCAATGTAAAAGACAACATTGTCTGCGTACATTAGAACTTTGCAATTTTGAATTTCATTGGGCAGGGTATTTACATAGCATATAAACAATAGGGGCCCTAAAATCGAGCCCTGTGGCACTCCGAAAGTGATATTGGCAGAGTCAGAGATAGTGCTATTACAAGATACCCGCTGACTCCTGTTACGGAGATATGAGCATAACCAATCAGTTAAATGTGGATCAAAGTTCAATGCCCTCATACGCCTAACTAGCTCACCATGGTGGATACAGTCAAACGCTTTCCGCACGTCCACTTTCTTACTTAGACTCAGTCTGTGTGTTTACAGTTTTAATCAAGGATGTAAAAGAAGGATAGGAAACAACCAGTGCACTTTCCAGGGTCATTTGGAGATGAGGATACATTTCGAACTAGAGATGAGGATACATTTCAATTTCCCCCCTCCCCAGTCAAGGGGTCAACTTTTTTTGCCCCCTCCCACCAACTCACCACCACCTCCACCTTGTTGTTAAAAAATGATCACTCCCCAAAATGCCCATGCCCATGGCCATATCATATGTCTCCCATGAAGTGGCCATTTCTTCCAATGTTTCTACCACTGTGCACAAACTACAGCCGTACTGAGGGGATAGGATGACTTTTAAATATGGTATGATTCCCTGCATTAACCCATTTTCTTAATTCGAATATCTACAGGTACCGGTAATATCACACCATGGAGGAAGATAAGGTAGCGGCCGAGTCCGATCTCACTCACTCTCAAGCCACGTCCACAAAACGGAAGCGAAGTTGGAAAAAAAGTACCCATGACCTAGCAGTACAGGTAGATGCTCATATTTATACTTAACTTAATAAGAGTTTGATAATGATATATGATATATATGTAGCGAGGCAAGTTTTGCTATAGGAGCAGCCAGCGCTGCCTGTCACGCTCACTGCCTGCTCGTTGGTTTAAGTATGGTGTTGGAGCATTGGTGAGGACTGGTGTAGAGGGTAGGTGCTTGTGCTGCCGTGTGTGGTTTAGGACAGACACCTCTCACCACCCTGCTAATGATTCACACTAAGTGGTGGTGCATTCAGAGTTCAGAGATGCTGCTGGTGTTATGGTTAGCTCTTCCACTGGCAAGTTGTGAGAGCCTAGTTCCAACCCCTGTCAGGATTGAGTTTTTTCCAATGGACCCTGCTCCCTGCTACATATATGTATTCAAAATACATCGATGTTTATTCAGCATGCAACGATTTGCCCACCCCTGTCCAATCGTAGCCCTCAGGCATTTTTTCATAAAAAGGCTCACTTATCAAACCACCCCCTGTTCTTAGATAATGACATCTCCCTTATATGCTCAATAATATATCATGTTCCTGTATCTATATTACAGGAAAGCAACAGAAGTAAAGCTGCAGAAAGGAAATTCAGTAAAAGCCACACAGAAGGGTCAAGATGGTGTATTGGAGATGGGAACAAGCAGATAAAGTGTTGTTTTGTTGTTCTTAAGCAACACCGGAATAAAGTCAACCTTGAGACAAGCCATGTTAAGGACAATGGACATAAGGCGGATCAAGATGGAACCGATAGAGATGAAACTTGCATAATACAGCATGAAGAAATGTTAGAGGATGAACCTACAGATACAAACACATATCAAGTCAAACAGCTTACACGGCAATGTGGCTTAGCCGTTAGCAAGATGAGAGCCATTCTCAAACGTGGACCAACAAGTCAGGATGATTCAAATCCAAACCCAATTGTTCAAGTTGGAGAACTTCAAAAAGACCATCTTTGCACTCTACCAATTAGTAGCCAGTTTAATGCAAAGAAGATACGACAATATGACGCTCGTTCCAAGAGAAAAAAACGATGCCAATCTGATATTGATACATCTGTAGGAATTATGAGGCAAATGCAGGTTGGTACAGCAACAAGACAGGAACAAATTGTTGCAGGCCAGGAAAACCTTCCAAATCATCCCATTCGTTGTCCAAAGCCGACACGCCATAGAAAATTGACAAGCACGATCCCAACAGATAAGTGGACATTTTCCAAAGACGAGATTGAAGAGCAGGAAAAAGAGCACTGTCACATTGATACCATGCAAATAGATGAAGGCATGTATGATGTGTTGGGACCAGATGAGCCCAATGAGGAGATGCATGGTGTACCAGATGAACCCAAGAATAAGGCCTCAGCACACAACACTCACGTGGGACGACCACATCAAAGGCAGAGCCTGGGGACAGAAAGGCTGAGTACTCTAGCTGCATCCAATAGAAAGGGGAGTACCGTAGGTAGCAAAGGGGAAAGGAGCCACCCAGTGAGTGTTATCAATGCTGCTGGTGAGGCAGAACTAGTGTTCAGGTTTTGGCCTGAAGATGCACAAGAACAGTACAGAAAGGACAAGGCACTGTCCTACCTTGATGATGTGAAGACAGCCTACAGGCAATTACCTCAAATCTATAACAAGTTTGTGGATTTGGTGAGGAGTCTAAAGGTGACAAAGTAAGTACCAAGTAGATGTCGTATACTATCCCTCACGTAGGGCCTACTTCTCAGGGATTTTCGAGCTCTTACAGCTGCTATTGGACTGTTGTTAAGACATAATTCATCAATGCAATTCTCATCTAATATTAATGCAAGTTTAAATATGGAAATTAACATAATCAATTCAATGAGCCTATTTTGACTAAATCCACTGATTATGTATGCTGTGATTTCAGAAAGCCAACCAAAGACATACGACAGGAGGTATGTAACCTATTTGAAGATAATGCACACCTCATAACAGGTTTCAACATGTTTCTCCCTCCCGATACAACGCAAGAAATACATGATGTAAGTTAATATTCTAGGCTTAAACAACCTACTTGTACCTTTCACATAGTCTAGGTGGTCTTTCAGTGCACTGTCGACTTGAATTATCATAATTCAAGACATTGATTAACATATGTTTTAAGATGAATGTATATGTCTTTACTGTAGATACTGTAGAAATATTATTTTGTAAAAAATTATAAGAATGATTAGTTAATACCAATATACCTTTGTTTATTAAAGACACGGCGCCAAAGACATTCTATTTCTTCTCTTCTGTTTAGGGGACTGGTGTTGCCGAAGGGTACCTCACCAAATTTCAGAACAAGCTGGTTACCAAAAATGTCGATCAACCAACGGTAAAGGGTCCACCGGGACCTGTGACTGAATCTACTATTCAAAGTGTAGGAAAGGCTACAGCCCACTTATTGAAGGAAACTCTAGCCTATCCTGAAGCCAGGACCCCAGTAAACAAAACAAGCAAGATAATTAACAGTCCTTGCACAAACGCAAAGAAAAGTCACCCAGAAAAAATCCGGAATATCTCCTGTAAAGCCACTGAAGAACAGATGAGAAGCATCTTAAATGTACCAACGGTTCATCCAGTGAAGAAATCGATGATAAACACCTCAGAAATCTCCAGGGACTGTCCTAAGGAACATGTAACTATTCATCCGAAAGCATATAAAGTCAATGCAATCTCGGCAGTGGCTCTGGAACAATATATTTCATTGTGTAATGAAGACTCTGTGGCCAGTGCCGTTTCTACACCAATGGATAACTCGGTGTTGGAGTCTGACCCCTTGTCAACGAATCTGACCAGACATCCTGAAACAGAAACCTTTTATGTCAGTGGCACTTCCCCAGTAAAGGAAGGCTCAAACCCCAGAAGTGAAGGAATCAAGGTGCTAGATGCAGCTGTCTCACGAGTAAAGCCAGGAGCTATCACGGTGCCAATAACACCACCTGTATGTGTTGTTCCAACTCAGTCGGTTAGAACAGCTGGGGGGTTACATCGGACAGAAAAACATTCTAAGGGTCTACATGAAAGCAAACAATTTCCTAAAGCAACTAAGGAGGGTATCTCACAGCCATCATTGCAGTTTACTAATCATCCTACGGAAATGGATGAGACAGTGACTGACACCACACACCAGTCCAAGGCTAAAGCTGTAATACAAAAAGTAAGCCATGATGACATATATCAGGGAACGGAGACTTATTCACAAACTGAAATCCTGATAGGGAGTGAGGCAGAAACGGAAACTGAAAAGGGGTTGGGGACAGAGGGAAAATCACACAATAAAAGACTGGTAGGGATCGAGGAAGCATCTCAAACTACAAAAGAAACAGTTATAGAAAAGCAATCAAGGTCTGAAGTACAATCTCATACTGAAACCCACCAACAGAAGGCAATGTCTTACCTTAACGATGTTAAGACAGCTCACATGCAATCTCCTCAAATCTATAACAAGTTTGTGGATTTGGTGAGGAGTCTGAAGGATACAACGTAAGTGAATTTCACCTACTATCCCTCATGTCATGGCTCTCATGGTTGAGACTCAAGTACCTTGAGTGTTATGTAACAGCTACTAATTCAAACGTATAGATACTTTGGGGTATAATTGCAGAATGTGTGGGGTGTGGGGGTGGGGACATTTCACAGCTTTTTCTACTACATGTACCACTATATCCTTCATGCACTTTGATTATTGGGGTTCTTAGGTTCAACCCGTATTCCTTCTGCCTTGTGACCTACTTGAGCTTGAACCGTGATGTAATAAAACTTCACATTCAAGCTTATTTGCTAGATCCGGAGAAGCGATTGGGCTCCCTATCACACAGTACAGTATTTCAGAAGTCCAGGCTTATGTCAATATCGAATTGTAAATTGGGTAGGCTGATACATGTAGCAGATATACAGGAAAAACTATGAATTAACTGACCAGCCATCCTTCAATAGATATCCGGGGCCTGGCCTACTATGTATTATAACATGGAAATACGTTCCCGCTTAAAATAGATCCCACCGCACTCCAAACTGTTATAACAAGGCTATGTTGACAGAACACACTGTATACTGTGATTTCAGGAAGTCAACAAAACACATACGACATGAAATTTCAAAGCTATTCGAAGGAAATCCTCACCTTATCAACGGTTTCAACATGTTCCTTCCGCCTGACACAGCACAGGAAATCCCCGATGTAAGTTAATATTCTAATTTAATTAGGTGGTTTGAAATATATATACCGTATATATCGTAACCAGAGGCCTCTGGCGAGTCGCATCGCTACCCTTGCCCCCCCCCCCCTCCACCCTGCTCTGACCTACATGAGTTGACTGACCGCGTCCCCATTGACCACTCAGCTGACCACTGACCTATATGACCAACCCAGCCCCATGCCCAAATAAGGCACATGGAGGGATGTCTGTCCGTTTGTCGCCGACCATACGGTCTGGGTCACGTGTCCCACCGAGACGATATAAGAGACTGTATTTAAACATGGGTTGTATACAAATCACTCTCAAATTCAATTCAATTCCTAACATGCCTTTAGGATGCGTGATTAACAAGTTCATTACTAAATCTCACCACATTTGTTTAAAAGGCCAAAAAAAAAAGGGTTTGTTTCAGGTCACCCGACCGACCCTATCAAAAGAGGGCCGACCCTACGTTTTTTTATGCAATTTTGAAGAAATTTCCATATTTTTAGCCTTTTTCGGTCAATTTTCGGGTCTTCGGAGAGGCCGGGTAGTACTTTCATGTTAAAAAAAAAAAGTTTGAAAAAAAGAAAATCCGACCTACCGACCCTAAATTTTCATGCCATTGTAGGGGCACGAATAATACGTGTACATATAGGTCCGTGGAGTCAGAGCGGGAAGTGCCTCCATCAGACACAAGGTGGCAACACCTACGCCATGTCCTTTCGGTTATCCGGTAGCGGAGCCAGGCAGGGCACTCCAGACGGCGCTACGGAGGAGTGCCACGTCAATACTGCTTGGTCCGTGCTCAAGGTATATAAGAGGCCGAGGTTGGCTACCTCAGGGAGTTCGTCCCAGGACGAGCTCTGACCCACACCTTTCGATACCTTCGTTACCTTTTTGATCGGGGCACCTACACCCCTCCTGCACTCTGGCTCCTGCACCAGTCATGCTGGCTCAGGACCAGATCATCCAGCGTTGCTGACTTCGAACTATCGGTAGAACGCTGTACATCTTCGAATGGTTAAACCAAGTGAACCGAGCAAAACCTTCGTGTTACTTTAAGGCTGTGATTGTGACTGAATAAACCTGTTGCATTCAAACCGAATTTGGAACCTGTGTTCGCGTGATACTGCCACAACCCCTACACCATGTTACCTGAAACAAACTTTTTTTTTTTGGCCTAAGTGCAGCAACGTGCTGACGTGCAACTTGCTTCAAATACACACATGTAGTATACTACGGTACCAACTATGTAATTTTCAGACCCCAGGTGGAAGTTATACATGTACAATGTTCTTAAGGGGTCGTAATAGGCAGGATCCAAGAGACACTTAAACATCTGTGATTTAGTCAAAAATATGTCAAATTTTATATGGCGTGAATTGTTATAACTGTATATTATCTATTTATCATATTTCTTCCATTTTAAGGAATTTTAAGAGCTGTGGAATGTAAATAGAACAAAAACGTTCTTTTTCAGCTTGTTTTGCTTTCAACAGCATTATGGGACAGAAATAGAACATTATTCACAGGTCTAATGATTGAAATAGGATTTTGGTGCAGTCTTGAGGGCACTTTTTTATCATTTGTTGATATTTCAATTTTTAAGGTCCACAGAGCTGTTCAAAGTTGCATAGCTACCAAAAACCTGTGATTTTCCCTAATTTTGCATGAAAATAGCATTTTTTTGGTAACTAATCAAATTTGAACAGCTCTGTAGACCTTAATAATTGGAATATCACCAAAAGAAAGAAACGTGCCCATGATAATGACACCAAAAAACTATTCTGATCATTAGACCTGAAAATATCACTATATTTTTATACCAAACTGCTGTTGAAATGAAAAAAAAGCTAAAAAAGAATGTTTTTGTTCCATTCACATTCCACAGCTTTTAAAATGTCAAATAAAGGAAGGAATTTGATAAAGGTGTTATATACGGTCAAAATGATAAATGATATATATTATATAGGTTTAACATAATTGTATGCATGTTAATGTGTTGTAACTGGTCTTGCCTATTACGACCCCTTAAATCTAGGTGAGGGTTGTACGGGATCTATGGGTTAAAATGGCCTTTCAGGTCATGATTTACAAATGCCCAAAGACGAATAGGCTTATATTGTTAACACTATAGAAATATCAACATACTCTATTTGTTGATTACTATATTTGTGAGTGGTTTCTTTTCTTATGTCACAGGAGGCTGCTGTCACCAAAGGGTGCCTGACAAACTCTCATGAAACGCTGGTTACTCAACACGTGAACCAATCAGGAGGCACCTCGGGACCGGTGACTGATTCTACTGTCCACAGTGTAGGAGAGAGTCCATCCCTCTTAGTGAAAGACACTTTAGCCGCTCTTGCAGGGGGGAATATGGCCAAGAATGCAAGCATAATAGTGAACAGTCCTTGGATGGACCCAAAGGAAAGTCATTCAGAGGAAATCAGTAAGGTCCGCAGTAGAACGATAGATGAACAGATAAGAAGCATTTTAAACATACCAATAGTTTATCCGGAAAGGAAATCAATAAAGAATGCTTCGGAAATCTCCAGGGTTTGTCCCGCAGATGAAGGTTCTATTCATCCAACAGAATATGCAGTGGATGTAGCCCCACCAATGCCCACCGCGCAATCCCATTCACGAAATGATGTTGACTCTGTGGCATGTACTATTTCAAAATCAACAGATAGCTCAGGGTCGGACTCTAACCCCTTGTCAAGGAGTCTGACCAACCGTTCTGTAAGAGATGCCATGTCAGTGGATGGCACCCACCCAGTAAAAGAAGGCACAAGGCCGTTTGTTCTTAAGTTCCCTAATGAAGGTGCAGCTGTACAAGAAGGACCCAGTGTGTTGAGGGATGCAGTGCGCACCTATACCTCGTCATTCCCCCACTTCCCTCATGCTGCAGCAGCGGGAGGTGTCCCGCCGCCTTCAGGGCAGCCCGGCAGCCCTCCTGCAGCCCGTGGGCAGCCGCTGGGCAGCCCACCAACCACACAGCTCCTATCTCACACCACACACCAGGTAGATGTAGGGAGACAACAAGCAGGCCATGGGGACACAATGCAGGGGGCTCCAGCTCAGGTACAAACTGAACGGTGGACAGAGTGTGAGGCACAATCAGCCACAGAGAAAGGTGCATATGATAAACACATGGGACCAACATCTCAAACTACAAATGTGTCCATGCGGGGAAATTCACATACTGGGGACAACACTGGAACTGAACTAGAACCACAAACTGACAATCAGGTGATAACTGAAGTAGAATCACATACTGAAAACCACCTAGCAATAAAGGCAGCATCACTTACTGAAAAGCTGGTGGGGACTGAAAGAGAAGCACGAGCGGAAAGGCACCAAGGGACAGAGGCAGAGTCACAAATAGAAAGCTATGTGGGGATGGAAGCAGAAACACAAACTAAAGAGCGGTCAGGAAGTATTGTAACCTCACAAACTGAAAGGCAGTGGGTGGTTGAAGTAGAACCCCGAACTGAAAGTGGAAAAGGAGAACATGCAGTACTTCAAACTGAAAACCATGTTAGAGCTCAAACAGAACGAGAAACTAAATGTGCTCAGCGGACGTTGCTGCCAAGTGCAGAGCATTTATCCAGTCAAATTGAATCCCAAACTGAAGACCCAATCTATGTTGATGAAAAAAAGGCGCTTACTTATGTCCTAGAAACGAGCGAACGGGTAAGCAGAAATAAAATTGTTATGTTTCTTTTATCTATGTTCTTTGACATGTACATACACCTTCAAATCTAACGTACTTTTTTTCCTTTCATTGACGAGAAGGTCTTATCAACCTTCTCTTTTATTAAATGAAATCAATACAAATGAAGTGGTGTGGGTGTAGTTCAATTCTGACAATTTGTTTAGACATCTTGGTGACCTTTATAATGTAATAGATCGCAATGCCCTGTTAAAAAATGACAAGTATTCAAGTTATCTATTTTTCCAACCTTCTCTAAATAATGCTGACGCTTTGTAAAAAGCATAGATAGGCCCCCTTGTCCATTATAAGAAATGGACTCGTCCCGTGTCGAAAAAATCACTTGTCCATTTGTCACTAGGGGATTAACTATGGTCGTAGAACTGCAGGTGCAGGAACATTTTGAAAATATCACAATCAAATACTTAATTCTGCATAATGAGTTTTAAGTTTGGCTCATACGATTGGTTCTATTTGAAATATTTACAAAATTCTTGCAGTTCTGGAATGCCTGTTTCACTGCGCTTCTCCATAACCACTAATGCACATCGTACACCTTACTCGCTCCGTCCCTCCAAATAGTAAGGTGCACGCAACCACTTGGGGTTTGGCCGTTGGACCTGGTGCGCACACCCATTTGACCGCACTATTACATTTACAGCCGAAATATAGCATTTTTGACTCAGGGTGGAACACCACCCAGAGTCTTATGCAACGCCTCATGAGGGGTTGCATCAAGATAGTGAAACTTCATTTTTGAGGGTGAATTTTGACATGAGTTCATGGTTCAAAAAATGTAAAAACTTGACAGATGGACAGATTAGACACTCAGGTTTATGGAACATCAGTCACTTATATCAATATTCACCTCTAACCATTTGAAATATTGAAAATAAAAAACGTGACCTAGAAAAACAAAAAAAGTGTTTAGATAAATTAAACTCTTAAGTACTAGAATCGATTTTCGTCTACATTACGGTCCACACAACTCCAGTGCTAAGTCAATGGCAGGTATCTTGTAATACTAGGTGAGACACTTTTTGTAAGACCTTTTCTGTGTGTTGGTCTTGCATTATCTTTGAATATCTTGAATTACATTAATGTGTGGACAGATACAATCTAGGTACAGGGGTGTGATTAGGGGAGGCTGGGGCTGATATGGCTGGTTGAGGGGTATGGTACATGCCACACGTCAAAGAGTGGCGCTACTGGTACTTCTCGTACTGCGTGAGATGTCAACGTGTGCAGACGAAATTGTACCACCCATATCTCCTCCGTTTATCGTCTGATCAACTTGCTTTTTGATAGGGACAAAAGGCGGTACATGCCCGCAGCCTGCAACTGTCGCCCACACCCACCTGCATCCGACACCCACCTGCTTGCCCACACCTACCTGGTCGCCCACACCCACCTGCTTGACTGAAATGTGATAACATACTAGTGTGACACATGATTTGAGGGTAGTTTTGACTCGGGAATGTGTTTCTGCAGTAAGAATTGACAGATAATTCAGTGTTCCTGAATTAATATTTATAGATTTTGTCTTTCAGTCAACCAATTAAATCACTTTATCACCCTCACCCTGAGTCATTTGTGATGTTAATCACACATTCAATCTTTCTACATTTCTTCTGCTTCACTATCATCTCTGATACCAAGACTCGTCAACTGACCTGTTTTGGGGTTGTGTAATGTTGATTTAAATGTCTAAATCACGTATTTAACGGGTGCCACCGAAATTTTAGCTTCATCCCCCGCCATTTAGGACTAAATCTAAGATGGCTATAATCAGGTGGGCTCCTTGTAAAAGCGCCATCTAAACAGAATACAGCAACACAGGATACTTTTGATAAGGGATATAAAGTACTATACCCCATGTTTTGATGCTATATTTTGATAGAAATTTTTTTAAAGAAAAGGCTGTGGGTACTTCAGATAGGCTGCCATTATATGTGCTAATCCCACGATCTGGAATAGGTGAATTGTTAAACGTTAACAGAACGATTGAACATCGATATTGACTGGCTGCTGTCTAACGTTTATTGACGTCTAACTACATAACCACTCTGTCCCTTGTCGCAGCTATGGAATGGCATTTACCCCTTGTCACTCAAATTCCATGCCCCTTGTCAATTCTAAGAAGTTTATTGTCCCGTGTACATTTGTACAATAATATTTATTTCATGTGGAGAAACAAAGTTACTATACTTAAGTACTAGAATAGCCGTTCTCCACACCCCTGTGGAGAAGCTGATGCTCATTCTCCATGGTCTGTTTCTCCACGATAACTCGTGGTGCATTGGATCTTATCATACTCGGCTCCGCCTCGTGTGATAAGATCGAATGCACCACTCGTGGAGAAACCTGTCGTTCAGACAGATTATCGTGGACCTCTGTCTATAAGCCACCTGGCGACTTTGGAAAAAGAGATGGCTGTAAGGGGCCTACCATATAATATACGTATGGTCTAAAAGTGACATTGTAACCTGGGGCCCTTAATGATCTTACTTTTGGGGAATTTCGGGCTGTAGATGGGGGGGGGGGGGCGTCCCTATGTCGCATGTCGATTTAAAAAAATGACCATATCACCACTCGCACTTACCACATAGCAGACTAGAACAGTACTAGAATTGTGAGTGGGACACGCTCGGTGAGAATGCCACTTTAAATGTCCATGTCCCATGTCGCCACTATTAAAGAACATGCCATGCCCCATGTCATGTCACTTATTTTTTCTCTCATGTCACTAAGCTCCATGTCGAATGTCGATTTTAATGAAAGCCCATGTCTCCATGTCGATTTTAGGGGTCCACCCCCATACTTTCCGGCATAATGAGACTGACCGGGACACTCCTCTGGTAATGGATTCGATAGGGGCAGGCATATCCCCGTAGTTCATAGAGAAGTTCTAACAATAGTTAATGCGGGGGAGAGCCTATTAAAGTAAACCTAAGTAACCTACCAACGCAGTAAACGGGACCGTATAGGTCAGTATAGGCCCACATACACGCCCCCCTCCTCCCCCCCTCCCCCCCCCTTCCCTCGCGGCGGGAAAGTGAGCAGTAGGTTATCCGCTTTTCCCACCACGTGACACTCCGGTGCGTCTCTTAATTCTCTCTGCATGCACCAGGGGGCAGCACCGCCGAAATTAGACATTTTGAGTAGTCGCGTGGTGTTGTGTGGAATAGAAATTGACGAAATCTGTTAAATATTATCATTGACAACCGCTGTCTACATCGAAATACTTTATATCAGATACTTAAGATCCAAGAAAGATGTTCCGGCGGTCTTTATTGCAGGTAAGACCTTCACAATTGAATGATGTATCGCCATCTTCACGTATTATCGCCCAGTAATTTGTAGTCCCAAGAACTCTCAGTAACGTTTATAGTGTAAAACGGTGCTGCTGGTAATGCTACTAATAGTAATGCCAATAATCTGGCACGAACAGACTAACCCGCACATTTGATTCATCAATTTGTTCGTTCCAACAAAAACCCGAGATAAAAAGCAGTCTGTGTCCAGTCCGTGTCAGTCATGATTGACCGGGCATCATTGTCATTTCTAGACTAGACTAGGGGCTGTCTATAAATTACGTCAGACAAATGTGGCCTATTTTGAACACCCACCCACCCTCCTGCCACGCTTTCCCCATACCCAGGCACCTTCATCAGTGTGTCACACTCGGACCTGGAAAAAGACCCACCCCCTCTGGCGTGACATGTAGGCCCTATCATTTATGATGGCCCTAGACCCCTAAATTATGGGGGTGGATGGCTAAATTCGACACGGCGACATGGCCATTTCTTAAAATCGACATGCGACATGGAGCTTAGTGACATGAGGAAAAAAATAAGTGACATGACATGGGGTGTTTCTTAAAATTGACATGGGACAGGACAGGTTCTTAAGGCGACATTAGTTCATCTAATCTGAACTCGTCGCTGTGGGCCGGGATCTGATGTGGCCCTGACTAGCCCTGTCAACGGAGCTCGGGACGGAGCTACGCCAGACCATAACACAGCCTCGCTGTTGTAAATGGTCTGGCACGTACAGACTAGGCGACATGGGACATGGGGATTTAAGTGACAGGAGGTGACATGGCCATTTCTTAAAATCGACATGTGACATGGGGACCCCTACCAGCTATAGGCCTTAAATTCGATATGGTGACATGGCCATTTCTTAAATCCGATATGGCGACATGGCCATTTCTTAAAATCGACATGGGATATGGCCATACTAGTGACATGGGACATGATGGGGCATTTCTCAAGTCCGCCATGCGACATTAGCCTTAGTGACATGAATGAGAATAGCCTCATAGCTTGCACATAATATTACAGTGCTCTCAAAACTCTCCAAAATGCAGAATTTTATTCTGAAGAATTAAAATAATTATCCATGTGGGCATGACCAGGGCTGCCAACTAGCCTAGTACAATTTTCTCATTAATATGATTATTCAATACTAAGTAGTCTTAATAGTCAGTTAGTTAGTGACACTAGCGACATGGGTTTTTCTCTAGTGACATGGGACATAGGGCATTTCAATTTTCATAAGTCTGACATGCGACATGAGGATCCCCCCATCAAGGGCCCCCCTATACGGCACAGAGGATATCCAGGCTGGGCGCAGCCATGACATCTCTGTCGGGGGCGGAGGGTTATGCTAATGATATGCTAATGAGCAGAACCGGAAGCACTCTCCACTGCTGCACCATAAGAGGTGTGAAAGCAATAGCTGCAGTGGCCTGGAAGGTGGCGGAACCGTGGGGTATGTGGACTCTTTACACCTCCACAGCCTGTGGGCAGATATGGAATTATGGCCCTAGACCCCTAAATTCGACACAGCGACATGGACCTTTTTTTGGCTTAGACTTAGTGACATGGGACATGATGAGTAAATAGAGTGACATGGGACATGGCCATTTTTTAAGATCGACATGGTGACATGAGGCTGAGCATTTCTTAAGATCGACATGGGACATGGGGACCCCCCTATCAAGGGCCCCGAAATTGGTACATACTATTTTATCATTTTTTGTAGAAATATGTACAAATATAGTGTTAGTAAAAAAAAGTAAATACTTGCGACCAGGCCAAAAAAAAAAAAAGGTGTGTTTCAGGCAACATGGTCCAAAAATTTAGGGTAGGTAGGTCGGATTTTTTTTTTTTTTTTTTTTTTTTTTTTTGAATGTTGCAGGTACCTTGAATGAGTCGCGGACTGCCATATCGACTCGCGGGTCATCAAGACGACTCACCGATTCTTACTATAACTAGGAATATCATGAAATTATTGGACATTCTTGTTAATAAGCAATTTCCTGAGGCTGGAGAGTTGATTAGGCATGTGCAGGGGCGGATTTAGGGGGGGGCGGACCCGGCGTGCGCCCCCCCTATTTTTATGTACATTTTAATGTGACAATTTCCAATACCCCCAGTACATTGCCTATTTCACGCCCCCCCTTTTCCAAAATCCTGGATCCGCCCCTGATGTAATCTGTTCTTCCTGACCAAAAACTTGCTAAAATTTCCGAAAAATATGAATGTTTTGCAAAAAAAAAAAAAAATTCTCCAAAATCGGAAAAAAAATGCTAGGGTCGGCCCTTTTTTGAAACTAGGGTCGGGTTGCCTGAAACACACCTTTTATTTTTTTTGGCCCCATGTATAATTTTACAGGTGCATGCAATTTTATCTTTTTTAAAAGGGGCCTATGCACTGTACCGCTCCTAGGTAGTGTCAGAGGACGGCCCCCTAAACCCAAGGTCCCTCCCCCTGCAACACACACATTTTATTGACACTAACTAGTGAGGTTCATGCTAGCAGGGGAGTGTTAACAAATCAAATGATCACACTGGTTTGTAATAGCCCCATATTAGGGGAAATATAAATGTTTCTGGGGAATGTTCACAAAATATGTCACTCTTTTGTAATAGGCCTATAGCTCTAATAGGGATTTGTAAATGATTCCTGAGAATTTTCACAAATGATGCCCGGTAGCCTATAGCTATAGTAGGGATTTGTAAACGTTTCTGAGGAACGTTCACAAAAATTAATGATGCAACTGACTTTGTAATAGTCTATAGCTAGGGAGTTGTAATGGGGAACGTTCACAAATGATGTCACTGACTTTCTAATAGCATATATTACTAGGGGATTTGTACATGTTTATGGAGAACTTTGACAAATTATGTAATGACTTTGTTATATCATGTACCGGTAGCTAGGGGATTGGGAAATGTTTCATGAGAACGTCTTGAAAAACGCAACAATAAAGGTAATGAGGTAGCCTACCATATTTCCCCGTTTATAAGCTCGGGCTTATATTGATTTCAAGTCGTATATTGACCCGGCTTATAAAGGGGGCCGGCTTATAATATTTTGCAAGGGGAATTTCTCTGACATCCTGTGATATTTTCTGATTATTTCTGTACTTTTCAATAATATCTTTGAATAAATCTTGAAAGCTTCATCAACATATTAAAGGGCTGATCACCTTAATACATATTTCTATAGTTTATGAATTTAACTGTAATTTGTATAATCGCAAGAATTATGTGAATACTCCAATTAGATGCAAAGTTATGATAAGTGTTGTCTGCTGATTTTTGATTCCTTGCCCCGGCTTATATTTGGGCCCCGGCTTATATTGCACCTAGGGAGTGATCATTTATTAACAACAGGGGGGGGGTTGTGGGTTTCCGCGCGGAGCGCGCAAATTTTTTTACCCCCCCCCCGGTCAAGGGGTCAACATTTTTTACCCCCCCTCCCTTAGGGTCGGAAATCGGCTCGCGCGCGGGCCCTTTGAAGCATAGTAACGTGCGGGCTTTTTGGCTCAAAACAGGTTAAATTTTTTTGCCCCCCCCCCAAGAGGGGTCCACATTTTTTTGCCCCCCCCCCCGTCAAGGGGTCCAAATTGTTTTGCCCCCCCCCCAAACCCACCACCCCCCCCCTGTTGATAATAAATGATCACTCCCTTAGTACCACTTTTGACCCGGCTTATAAACGGGGCAGGCTTATATTCGGGGCCCGGCTCAAAACGGGGAAATACAGTATATTTAAAAAGAGGTTCACATATTACAGCACTAATAAAGATGTGTGAAAGGCATATAAATGGAAATGTCCAGCACATTTTTATTAACAAGAATGAAATGATGCTGACGAGCTACTTGTATCTACAGGTGACCCGACAAATGGTCCGGCAGATGGAAAGTGAGGCAAAGTCCACACAAGTACTGACTGGGGAGAGAAGTATGTTCAATGTCTCCGTATTTCTTTTCATTGCTCTCTGATTTGTATCTATAGTGTACGGTAAACTACTAGGCCTACGGAATACTACATCTTTATAGCTTGGAACAAAAGAGAATATCACCGTTCCTGTATTAAGTCATAAATTAATGATCATAATTCATAACGTATCTGCACATTCTTGGTGACTGATAAGAGTTTCTTATATGTAGTGACCATTGCATTGATTTGATGAACAGAACTGTACAATGCACTAGACTAATGATGGTTTTATTTTCCAGGTGTGAACAAAGTGACCCTATTAGGTAGGGTAGGACGGCCAGCAGAGATGAGGGGCACGGCCGACTATCCTGTCACCGTATTCCCTTTGGCAACCTCCATCTCAATAAAGCGTGATGATGGTGATGATCTTTTCTTTATGTAAATTTGTAACCTTTTCTTTGTCAACTCTACTTGTTTTTTTGTGGGTACATGTACTGATAATGCTTATTACACAAGACCTATTCAGTATTGATATATTACCCGTAATGCTAAAACATCTTGCAGATGCAACATCAATGTACAATGTTTTCTACACTACTGATGACTAAAATGTACTGAATATCTTAAAGAAACCCAATCTATGGGACAAAATATAAAATGAGACAAATAAAAACACACCAAAAACACAAAAAAGTGGGAGATGGTAGCTTGTTGAGTCGAGATGTATTACTTCAGACAGATGGCACATACATAGTTGTATCAGCTTGGAGTCTGATGACTTGACCTATGGCTGCTTTCTCCCATGCTGTGGTAGACTTACAGCATATCAAAGACTTGTCACTCTCACACCATGTCTATGTGGTGTTAGAGGTTTAAGAACCCTTGCTTCGGTAAATGTATAGGAGGGGGTTTCCATCTTTTGGCTCATCTCATAGATTCGAGTTAAACTTGAGGAAGTCTCCTCTGCAAAGTCAATGGGACGTTAAAACAAAGTCAATATTGATCAAATGGTCGAGAGTGACAGTTTTAGACACAAAAGGCACTCTACTTATGAAAGAAAACAAAAGCATGACAAATTCCTTGCAACCATCATTCGAAAGAGAATAATATCAGAAACTGGCACTATACATTTTTGACTCAGGGTTACCACCCAGAGTCTTATGCAACGCCTCATGAGGGGTTGCATCAAGATAGTGAAAGTTCAATTTCACATGTCAATTATAACATGAAATATAACTTCAATCAATCCAAAACTGTACCAATAGATAGATTGAACACCCATCTACTTATAACAATGACAAACATTACCGAAATCCTACTTTAACCATGTAAGAAATAGAAAATAAAGAAAGTCACAAAATAACACAAAAAAGTTCACTTGCAAAATTAAACTCTTAAGTACTGTGGTCCATTTTCGTCTACATTACATTCCACACAATTTTAGTGCTAAGTCAATGGGAGATATCTTGGATTACAGGGTGAGACGTTTTTTGTAAGACCTTTTCTGTACTCTGCTCTGCTATTATCTTGAATTATCTTGAAATCAAATAATGTGTGGACAATAGGAACACACGCTGCCCCAAGGCCAACCGACACAGCCAAACAGAAAAATCGAGCCAACTATTAACAGCAACAAGCTTGGTTTCTAGTATAAGCCCATCCCTAACACAGGTATACATAAAATGTAAAATAAATAAAATACAATTTTATTATTCTCAAAAACAGTCTGTGCAGTTCAGCTATTAACACATCCAATACACAGGGACTATTACAGATAGGCCCAATAAGTGTGAATACACCTAGAGTCACTGAAACAATGACAGTGTGTCAGTGTCTAGAAAATGCACTTGTAAACAAGTGCCAGTGTGACTGAGCCTCAGCTTGGCCAACAGGTGACCAGCTGACCACAGGTTGACCAATGAGACCTAATGGAGGGAAAAATCATGCATAATTAAGTCCAGCTGGATTTTGCCAGCAGGTTTGGCGGGCACTTTTGTAGTTGTGGTCAAGACAGCAACACCCCCCTCCTCGTTATCTACAGGAAACGGAGATGGTGTCGCTGCTGACGCAGCGATCGGCTCGCTTTTCGGCCGAGACGTAAAATGGCGGTTACGTGCCGCTGGGTGCTGATGCCCACAGCCACCTGCTTGCCCACACTCACCGGCTCGCCCACACTCACCGGCTCACCCACACCCACCGGCTCGCCCACACCCACCTGCTCAGCTGAAATATGATAACATACTAGTGTGACACATGTTTTGAGGGTAGTTTTGACCCAGGAATACATTCCTGCTCTCAGAATTGACAAACAATCCATTGTTCCTGAAATAATATTTATGGATTCAGTTGTTTAGTCCATCAATTGAATCACTTTATTACCCTGACCCTGAGTCATTTGTGATGTTAATCACACGTTCAAACTTTTATTTCTACACAGGAACTTACGAACAGCAAACGGAGTGGCATAGAATTTCTATCTTCCGCAAAGGACTTCGCGACATAGCTGCAGCATCAATAACAACTGGGTGAGTTTAACTGAAGTATTTTTGAAGTGTTTTTTTTTTACTGACCATGTCCCGTCATAGATATTGTTTACTGTAGCATGACCCCGGTTTGGTCCGTATGGACCCTGTGAACCTGCTTCTGCTTGTTGGTTTTGAAACTTATCTTAAACTAGATAGTTCATAGAAATAAACTAATCGTCTAATAAATGCTTCTTGATGTCTTTGCTCAGGGATCGCGTGTACGTTAGTGGATCGATTAAGTATGGCTCATTCGAACAGGACGGTCGGACAGTGTACTCAACAAGCATTGTAGCAGGTATGGCACTGACAGAAACGTTAATCTATGTATACATAGATAAAATGAAAAAATGTATATATTTGTTTAGATTCATACGTCACAAAAATGTATTTCTTACTCTTTCTGACTAGACATTTTCCAGCTGGCTCAATCTGGAGAAAAGTTCTCACATCGATGTACACGAGTGTAAAATACAGTGTCCGGAGTGGAGAAGTCCATTATCACTTGATTAGATATTCGTAACAACTGGACTGATTGAGACACGGATTTAATCTTGTCTATTTCAGATGACGTCATCCGGCTAACAGCTAAAGCAGCAGCCCAGTCGTCACCAGGGACGTCGGAAATGGAGTAGAGCGGTTTATGTATACATGTATATATCAGTATAATATATATAGCTATTATATTAGATCTTTTATGCATCATAGATTTATGTATACATACAACGATATTACCAAAAGGTACTGATATACATAGACATCTGGCAGCAAGCTACATGTACAATTTTCATTTGTTCCAAGAAGTGTAATATAAGCGGTTATAACGAGTGTTATGATTATGTTGAACCTTATCCTTAGATCTATTAAATACGTGGTATATGGTATTTTCATAGATTGATACTTCCCAAGGACGCCAAGGGATATAGCAGTTCCGAACAGTAGGAAATGCCCAGATGTTCTCATCTCGTTAGTGGATATGGCTAAGTTTTCTGCTTTATAGTTACACGTACACATGTAGGCTTGTATTTAGCGGACGCACTTTCTTTTTGACTGATCAAATATTTCCCATATTGTTTTATGTGGGATGTTGAGGCCAATTATGTGTTCTTATTCCGTGTTTTTTTTTTGTGATACGGTATTCAAACTTAGCAAACGAGTAAAAGTTGCCAATTTATATTGTAGCTTTGTCTGTGAAACAATTGCCATACTTGCACTAAAGTGCTTTAAGCATAGTCATGTAAAATGTATCCGTTACACTGTCGCTCATTTCTGTAATAAAAGGTTTCACAAAAAGACCAGACCCGTTCCGTTTCAATAAATCTGCATTGGATTTAAGGGGCGATCCATTTAGTATGTCACGCCTGAAGGGGTGGGGGGGGGTCTTTTTTTTCTGTGACAAAGTGCGACAAGGGGGTGGGGGGGTGTATAGGATTGTGTGACGTCACACTTTCAATTTTTTTTAAAACCTTATAATAAATTAATGCTGCACTGCTATATATGCATTGCCACTAAGCAGCATCATAATCTCATGTGTGCTACTTGAAACAGTATGTGGGTATCACAGGTCTTCCAACATCAGAGGAAAGGATAGCAGTGCCCGGGGGTTGTATATTTTATATTGATGGGTGTGCAGCTGACAGGGTTACATTTTGAGCAAGATCCCCTTTAGGGCCTACCAAGGGTCTGTTTTCACCAGAATCCCCTCGCCAAGTATCAATTTTCACCAGAATCCCCATCCCCAAGGGTCTGCTTTTCACCAGAAACCCTTCACCAAGTATTACTTTTCACCAGAATCCCCTCACAAAGTATCACTTTTCACCAGAACCCCTCTCACCAAGGGTCAATTTTCACCAAAGCCTCCCTCACCAAGGGTCACTTTTCAGAGATTTCAACAAAACCTGTCAAAACAAAGGTCACTTTGGAGTTCTTACCAAAATTATTTGCAATCAAGGTCACTTTTGACTGAAAAAGCTTTTACCAAGTCTCACTCCTCAGAGAATCTGCTTAAACCTAGATACTGCACTAGGCACAGGCCTACACTGAGCCATGTTCTGGTGGAGATTGTCCGCAGAGGGTATGTAGTATTAGTGTAAAGGCCTGACACTGTTGTGGTTCGGTCATCCAGGTGACCACGTGACCAAACACTACATACAGGTAGTTCCCACAGCAGACAGAAGAGGGCTCCAGTATAGGCCTGGTGATACCTGTGGGAACTACCTGTATGTAGTGTTTGGTCACGTGGTCACCTGGATGACCGAACCACAACAGTGTCAGGCCTTTACACTAATACTACATACCCTCTGCGGACAATCTCCACCAGAACATGGCTCAGTGGACGCCTGTGGCACTAGGGGTCTCCTATCTCCCTCACCAAGGAAAAGGGTAGCTGGAGGGCCAGCCGTACACCCATGTTGAAATAAAATTGAGGCCTCTTCTTCAGGTAGCAGTTCCAGCACACCTTATATTCCTGTGAAAACAGACAAGAATCCATGGATAGAGGCCACACAAATCTAGGGTGCCACCGATACTCATGTGATTTTTGTTAATGCCTCTTTGAACAGTTGTAATCTGAAAGGGTTCTAGTCAATAAAATTTATTATTTTCCTGTCTAGGAGGACTGATATCTGATGTCATACTTTCAACACTTTAGTACCAATCTAATTGTATTAAACCTGGGTTACAATTTGCATTCAATATCATAATAGGCCTTATTGCACTACTGGAGGGTAGGGTGGAGGGGTTGTTATATGTGTACGGTCTTTTATATATGATACGGTACAGGGGGGGGGGGGGGTGTCAGCAGATTTGTGACATACTTTTCTAGGGGGTGTTTGGGGAAGTGTGACATGGGGGTGGGGGGGGTCTTCAAAGTGGCCAAAAAAAGCGTGACATACTTAATGGATCACCCCTTAGGGAGTGATCATTTTTTATCAACGGGGGGGGGGCAAAAAAAATTGGGCCCTTGACCGGGGGGGTGTAAAAAATTTGGACCCCTCTTGGGGGGGGGGCAAAGCAATTTAACCTGTTTTGGACCAAAAAGCCCGCGCGTTACTATGCAGGGCCCGCGCGGGCGCCGATTTCCGACCCTTAGGGGGGGGGGGGTAAAAAATTTAGACCCGTTGACCTGGGGGGTGAAAAAAAATTCACGCGCTCCGCGCGGAAAACCACCCCCCACCCCTGTTGTTAAAAAATGATCACTCCCTTAGTAGGAGTTCTGTAATAACGATAATCACCATAACAAATATAACACGACACACATACATGTACACTATACATGTATTTCAGTTCACATTATATCACCGTAATGATATTACCACTATAACTAACGAGGGCTACCGAAGTTTAATGCGTCAGGCAGGGACCTGTTTTTTTGGTGTGCTGATTTCAGAAACTGGTACTTGAGAATGTGAAATATCTCTATGAATTATGGTGATATAGCAGAAAAAAGACATTGACAATGTAGCTGAGATCATGGAGTGTATACAGTCTACCGTAAATTCTCGCGTAGAAGCCGCGGCTTGTACGCGAGTCAGACTCAGCTTTCTTTTGATACCAAACATGCCTATATAGGGTGCGGCTTATACGAGAGTTTTTATTAGTATACTACAGTACCAAAATCGTAATATTCAGACCCCCTCTGCGGCTTATATAATTTGTCAAAGTTAGGGGTGCGGCTTATACGCGAGTTAGGCTTATACGCGAGAATTTACGGTACTACACACTCCATGCTGAGATCTAAGTCTTCAATTCTATCCGAGTACATTTCTAAAAATGTCAAGATTTACAAATATATTTCAAGGTTTGTGAGCCCAAAAAAGTACCCGTCTTAAATAAGACTTTCTCGCCAAAAAATTAAGCACGGGTGTAAATGGAGAATTGTGAAAACAAAATTGAGAATTTGAAAATAATGCTTCTCTGTATTGATTATTTCAATATATCCTAGCTTATTACTGGACATCGATTCTCTGTCTCTTTGTAGCTCTATAGTGATCGATGCCCAGTTTTATACTTCAGACCAGTGGCTCATTTTGGCTGTTTTTCGCCTCACAGATTGCTCCTAGCGCAAAATCCTGACTAGGTGTCAATATATTTTCTATGCCAATGTGTAATATGAGGGTAGAAAACAGTGGAACCTCAGTTAGAAAAAATCCTACTGAACAGTTTTTGAGAAAATTAGGGTTTTGTTGCCCTTTTTTGCTGTTTTTAGTACATTTCCTACATAACCCGTGAACGTCAGCATTTCTCAATTTTCAGGTATTTAGAATTAGAATTTGACTTTTTATTATTCGCAGTAGGATTCCTGAATACCGAGCCATTCTAGAAAAGCTATTCTTTGGAAAAAATACTTAGTATTTCTTGATGATTTTCGTTGCACAAATTTAGGTTGTGATATAAAAACTGCATTGTCATCCAATCAAAGTGTTTATGCACTGTTGATGGTCACCCCCTCCCATCCTCTTCACTGTGCATTGAAGGAGAACAGGCAGGGGAGGTACACGTGTCTGTATATAGCTGTTGACCTGGGTGCTGGGTGCATTTTTAATTTATGGGGTGCCAACTGTTCATGAAAGAAAATTCAAATAGATTTTTTTTTTTTTAGTATCAGATTAATGCAACAACAAGTCGTGATAGCACTTAAAGCATTCTATTTGCATTAATATGAATGGTGGCCACCTTATGGGGTGCCAAATATTCATAAAAGAAAAATTGATAAGAATTTGTTTTTTATTAGCATTAAATTGATGCAACTACAATTCGAGATTGCATTTCAAGCATCGGGGCATTCAATGAATGGCAGTCATCTTAAATATATGGGGTGCCAACTGTTCATAAATAAAAAAAAGAATAGAATTAGTTTTTTTATTAGTATCAGATTAATGCAACTACAATTTGTGATTGCACTTAAAGCATTGTGGCATGCAATGACTGGTAGCCACCTTGAATGTATGGGGTGCCAACTGTTCATGAAAGAAAAAAAAGAAAGTTTTTTTTTTAAGAATCAAATTAATGCAACAGCAACTCAAGATTGCATTTAAGCATTATGGCATTCAATGATTGGTGGCCATCTTGAACCTATGGGTGCCAACTCTTCATGAAAAAAACAACTAAATTGGATGTTTTTAACAGTTTAAAATTAATGCAACTACATTTCAAGATTGCATTTAAAGCATTGTGGCATTCAATGAATGGTGGCCATCCTAAACCTATGGGGTGCCAACTGTGTTTGAAAAAGGTATCAAATAGAAATGTTCTTATATAGATATCAAATTAATGCAACTACAATTCTTCATTGCACTGAAAGCATTGTGGCATTTAGTAAATGGTAGCCATCTTGAATGGGTTGAATGAAGGAAAAATCAAATAGGATTTGTTTTTTTGATAGTTTCAAATTAATACAACTACAAGTCAAGATTGCATTTCAAGCATCGGGACATTCAATAAGTGATAGCCATCTTGAATCTATGGGATGCCAACTGTTCATGAAAGAAAAATAGAATAGATTTTTTTTTATTAGTATCAAACTACTGCAACTGCAATTCGAGATTACATTGAAAGCATGGTGGCATTCAATCAATGGTTGCAATCTTGAATTTCGAAATGAACATACACACAGACATATAGGCATGAACATGGTGTTCTCCTTCATATAGATATTCATGGATTTCTACTTCTAATAAATATAGCTTTCTGTTGCATGGATGTCGATGTCCAGTTTTAGATATATATCCATATAGTGCATTGGAGTGCTATAATGTTGGACTGCTGTATATTGTCAAGCATGAACCCATGTCAAAAGCACATGTCATTTAAAAAAATTAAATTACCGATGCGTTTTTGGGCAATATACAAAAGAAAAATCAAAACATTCTTGTATTACATAGCCAAGCTGTCCGGTGCGATACACCAGTATCTAGTATTATTTCCAAGATAACCACCTGTCATATTTCCAATGAGGAGTGTGATACAAGAACCAATATCAGGGGCTAGAAGAGGCTCTATGTCTGCTAATATCAATGAAATAACATTAGCCCTCGTTTTGTGCACTGGGATCAGTTTATGCCCTCCATTTGTACAAAAACGCTTGAACTGCACTTCTTTGAAAGGGTAGGCTATAAAGTTGTCCAGTCCGCTATATTCATGTTTGGGTGCAAATGAAAATACCTAATGTAAGGCTACTCAAAAAAAAGTGGCTTCTATATCACCAATGACTGAAAAATCTGACATGGGAGTTTTCCTCAAAACTTGATTTTTATGATGCGCGCGGTGATGAGAAACCATTTTAACCATTTAAGCGGCCTTACCAAGGTCGATACGTGTTTCTTTTATCAGTGTCGTAGGAAAGAGGAGGGGCCCCCGGGAGGGGCCTCAATACGCCCTCCCCCTCCAAAAAAAAGAAGCCAATACCCTATAAATATAAGGGAGTGCTCATTTTTAACAACAGGGGGGGGTGGTGGATTTGGGGGGGGGGGTAAAAAATTTGGACCCCTTGACCGGGGGGGGGGGGTAAAAAATTCAGACCCCTCTTGGGGGGGGGCAAAAAAATTCAACCTGTTTTGAGGGAAAAAGCCCGCGCGTTACTATGCTACAAAGGGGCGCGAACGCGCGCGATTTTCGGCCTGCCGGGGGGGGGGGTAAAAAATTTCGACCCCTCTTGAGGGGGGGGGTGAAAAAAATTTGCGTGCTACGCGCGAAATCTCACCACCTCCCCCCTGTTGTTAAAAAATGAGCACTCCCTAACCTGGAAATATTATAATGGGGCTCAAACATAACTTTTCTATATGATGATTAATCTCCATATACGTGTATGAATGTGCCAGCATGCATTTAAAATAGTTGCCCACCTCCCTGCCTCCCCCCTTCCCCCCATATAGATTTCCTTCCTCCGCAGGTATGTCGTATTTGGCGCCTGTTGGGCACGGTTGAGCGGCTGACCTACTTGTCGGGTCGTGACCTAGTTACAGGTGAGAGGACAACAAAGATGGCGGACGCAGCCTAACAAGGCTCACCTGTGTACACCTGAGTACAAGTAGAGCTGTTATCGGCGCCTTATCTTCACCAGTGGGCCCAATGGGGCTAGGGGAGAGTAGGTGATAAGGTAGGAGATTGCAGGTTGTGTTATACATGCTGTCATCATGCTACATGTTAAAATGCCTCCATATAGCCAACATTTCTTTATACTACTACCTGCGGACGCGTTGGCCTACCAGGCAGTCACTGTTTTATGTACAGTGTATGTTTGGCAACACAGCTTTATTCAAATCTTTATTCCAGGGGCAATTGTAGTAAAAAAGGGTCCATAAAAAGGGGCTATAAAACACTTTAATACTGAAAAGGCCCCATGTCGGTATCCCTACAGTAACAGGCACCACAGGTACTCGGCCCTATAGGGGTCAAGCTGGACGTCCTGTGGGCGCATCCATTACTTAAGCCTGTAACTGGCGAGACAAGCACTGATAACAACGGTCACATGGGTACAAGCTGTTACATAATGCACCCTAAGAATTCTGCAGTGAAGGCCAGGGAGTTATCTCATTAGTTGATAATACATCCCGCTACTTGCATATACCGAGGTTGCAGGTTCCTTAGTACTATAGTAGGGGGCACCATTGCTTAATCTGGTAACTGGCGAGACAAGCACTGATACAGCAATCACAATGGGTACAGGTTATTATGTAATGCCCCCTAAGAATTCCGCAGTGAAGGCCATGGAGTTATGATGATCTCATTGGTTGATAATTCAACAAGCTACACGCCTATATAGGTAGAGCCTATACATGACATGTATACAGGAATAACGCATTAGGCTATGGGGCCGCCATCTTGGCTCAGAGCAATGCATTATGGTTCGGCCCCCGACTCCAGAGCAGTGCATCATGGGTGCATTTCTTATCAATCCCTTTGTTCCAGGCGTAGAAGGAGGGGATTAACCTGATAAGGAGACGGGTGTAGCCCCCGACTACCTGAACTTGCAGGGGCGGATCCAGGAATTTCCTGAGAGGGGGGGGCCAAGATCTGGCTGAGAGTTGTTATCAAGGGTCGGACTTTCGCAAGTGCAGCGGCCCGTTTCGCAAGCGCAGCGCTGCGACAAACTAGGGGGGTTTGGGGGCATGCCCCCCCCCCCAAGAAAATTTTGAAATTTAGACATCAAATGGTGCATTCTAGTGCATTTGAGAGTTGTAGATTGAGAGGATAGTGTGTTCCCATTTATACTTTTTAAGTTACAAAATTTTGCCTATTCATTTGCCTGAACGTCCCTCGATCCCCTACATATAGGCCTCTCAAATATTGCTTCCCAGCAGAGGCCTACACCTCAGCCTAAATATTCCTCTCCTTCCCTGACCATTCATCTCCCTGACCATCCCTCTGGGAGTATATATGTAGATATCTAGGTTGACATGTTTTGATTTATACAAATGTTTTGAAAGTAAATCACCTGGCCAAGTCTACCTACATATTCCTTCCCTATAGTATATCTCTCTCCCTTGCCTATCCAATGCTACCCATTCTCTGACAATGTCCTCTTTCCACCTCTATGTGTGACTTTTACATCTACATCTCTCTGTCATTCCTTTCCCTTCTAAGCTTTATATCCCCCCCTACTTTTAATTTTAATTCATATCCCATCTTACCTCACATTTCCCATCCCTTCTTATTTTTCTCATGCTTATCACTTCCTCTCCCTGCCCATTCCTCTACTTGACTATCCACCCAAGTAGGATAGCACAATGACCTATTCCTTTCCTTATGAATCCTTCCTCCTGTCTTAGCCAGTCTCTCTCTGTCGTGTCCGTCGACGCGGCAAAGCGCCGTAGCGCCACCTGTAGTGATAGACTGGAACTATGGCGTAGAACTCTCCAACATGTAGGATAATAAAGGACACTTCCAGCGGACGTAGCACATGGCATGAACGTTCTTCAACTGTTGTCTGTGTTGATTCCTTTATATACCACACTCTCTATCAATTTCATGTCTATCACGCTATTTATCTAACTCCTGAATAACCCTTTTCAGCCCATCACTCCGGCCCCTGCCTATTCTTTCCCTTATAATTCTTGGCTGTCTACCCGACATCCTATCCCTACCACACTCTGTCTATTCTAGCTGGAAGCTAGTCTATTTAGATAGGTGGAGGGAAAGCTACGTAGAGGGATAGACACAGGGAGAGCGGAGCAGGGAAGGGACAGATACAGAGGGAGAGATAGGTAAGGGTAGGGGGTAGCACGGTAGAAATTCATGGATAGGGGGAGAGAGAAAGCAGAGGGATAGGTGACAAGAATTTAGAGGAAGGGAGAGGGGGCTAGCAGAGGGAAAGGTGAATGAGGGGACAAACATTCGCAAAGGCAGGGATAGGCAGGGAAACAGCTTGATAGGGTAGATGATTATGAGGAAATAGAAACTGTAGTGGTAAGAAATATCATTGCACATGGCAACAAATTTTTGAGATGAGATTTCTTGAAATTCTTCCAGATAAATGTAACCTGTTAGGGCTATTTTAAAGTAGGGACATGAGGGGTGGTGGGGGGTGAGCTTACTCCACTGGAGACCTCCGTTGGGTGGGCATTGGGCTGGCCTGGGGAGACCAGGGGGAATGTATGATTCTGCATTAGGTGAGCTTAGAGTGGGGGAGGTGGGGGGGTGAATACAAAATCTTGCCCCCCCCTCTCCATATCCTGAAGGCAGGCCTAGAAATTCCGGCTCCCATTTATAGATTCCCATGAAAAAGTAGTCTTCAAAATCCCTACCTCGACATCCCAACACATTTGAGATCTTCAAGATCTTGGCCCCCCCTTCCCTTTTTATTTCTTTCTCCCCCCCCCTCCTCCTTTTCCTTCTCCCCCTTTCTTTTTTTTTTTTTTGGGAGGGGGGGGGGGCAAGGCTCTAACACGATCCCCCAATGGAGCTCTATGTGGAGGCTGCCATTTTGGTAGGACACAAACTCTCGTGCCCATTCTCTTGCTAGGAACGTGAATTCATGAGATCCTTTTGTCTATGGCCAGCTTATCTCTGTTATCTTATGGGTAGATAAGGGCCGAGCTTGGCGAGATAAGGGCCGCAAAGGTGTGAAGTAGCTCTCAGACAGGCTCCCCTCAGTCATGGGTCACTGACTCCCCCTCACTCTCCAAACATAGTTGTGTTTCCTGCTTGGAGAGTGAGACACTTTTAATTCTTATTTATTTCATATTTCAGATGAGAAATTAATAAATTTGATTTGGTAGATGCATAGAATATGGCATAAAGATTATATGTATGTATGCACCATAAATTAATTGATTAACAATACGCTGTGAGAATTGGCCAAAGTAGACTATACAAAGAGGCCCAGTACAAGGTTGTCCTACCATTTAGATATGCTGTGTGCCACTAGGTGGCAGCACCCCATAACGTGTTAGAGCCTGAAAGACTGTAGGGTGGGTTGGGGTTTTATTCTTGGGAGCAGAACTTACGTCACACAGTCCAGCGTGGCCCTTATCAGGCTTATCTCCCATAAGATAAGACACCCCAAAGGGGTCTAGATACATAGGCAATGTACTAGAAAAATTGTGTTAAAATTTAGAGATCTAGTGTACCTACAACAAAAAGCGTTACAAAATATGAAAGATATTCAGAATATCCTTTATAAATGAGATGTGCTATGTACATTGCAATACGCCGACATCCCAGTACATTGCACGTAGCTTGACCCAATAGCATACAATATCAGCAATACTTTATACCACTAGCTGTATGCAAGAGTGAGATGGACACTCTTTCGGGGTGCATTCTGAGGCAATTTGGGCCAAAAGGGGTATTTTCTTGGTCCAAATATTGAACCAGCCAATAGTTCAAGAGACCAGTTTCATATGAAAAGCTGAAAAGGTGTATGACCATTTATAAGATTTCGGTAAATTTTCCCGATTCTTCTTAGTAATTTTAGGGGGTATCCCACCAAAAGATATTTGCCAGTTACGAGGAATACGTATAGCCTATATTGCTGAAATGATTTCTTCCATATAAAGGGGTATCCTGCCAAATTGGAATGGAGTGAGTTCTGATGGGATTTTTAAATATCGCCCTATCAGGGTATCAAATTCAGGGTGATGTACTCAGCTGGTATCCATAAATTCGGGAGTGCCCCCCCCCCCTCACACCCCGGGAAAAGACTACCTCTAATGGTAATGCAGACATATTGAATATTGTAAAGATGGTGACGGTAAATAATCTGTACCTTTTAAACAGGAAGACAGCCGTCCATTAGCTCCACCAGAGGGCGTGGTGGTGCATGGCTCCCTGCTGTAGCGTCCGTCCTGTACAAGATGGCGGCGTCCGACCACACCCTCACCTCCTCCACCGGCCTCAGGGTCAAGTACACCTTCATCGTCATCAACTTTATATTCTTTGTAAGTCATTCAAATGTATCTCACTATAAGAGGATTATACATCCCGGGATAGCTTAATGCAATGCTATTAGATACCATCTTTACACTGAAGTAGATTGTCATTTCTTATTTGTGTAAGTAGGCTATGAAAATGTGTCTTTATATCAGGCAACCTATTAGTATTACATTGTGCGTTTTTTGCATGGCACGCATAATATGGACATAATGTAATATTATTCCCACATATGTGGGAACATGTAGCAGATGTACTCACACTCACACTCTCTGGAGTTTTAGTCCTATAATGTTTACAGTACCTCTTCAGTAGCACATGCATGTTCATATATATATACAATGCACGTATATATAGTATGGCATGAAATGGTCACGTAGAGCGAGTAATTTACTGTACCCCGGTTAAATTGTCCCAATCAGTACGAAATGTCCGGCCTAGTGAAACCTGCCGCGGTGCCAAAGGCACACATGAAGACATCTGAGAGTGGGACTCGCTGAGTACCCCCTGCATGCACTCTATGCGTTTTCAGAGAGATAAATCAAATGTTGTATACGTACGCTTCACAATGATATCTAGTACCAAAATGAAGATTTTATAGTTATGGAAATTTAGTTATTACTTCTGGGTTGTCGGATCCCAGACCCAGACCATGTGCACTTTCTGGTGTGCAGCTTTCCCTATACATGTACTAAATCCTGAAAGGGCCCCATAGTGCTTTAATGTGCTCCTCATAATGCATGAATGCAGCCCTGGTAAATCTACTGGCCAGGGCGGTATTCATGCCTTCTTTTAGGGTCAGTTTCCTGTTTGAATGTATCACTGGTGATTTACTCCCCTGCAGCTGCATTCATGCATCATGACAAGGTTATAGTACATTAAAGCACTATGCAGCCCTTAACGGATTCATCCTAGAGCCCCACTTATTTTTTTGAAATACAAGATTCACTATGCTTAAGTATAGGAAGGGTCGTATTCAATGCCCTCCATTGAATACAATGTGGCCATATTCAATGGTCTAAGAAAAAGCCAAATAAAGAAATTAATGCTAATGCCAACTACATTGATAACTCTCTCACGTATTTCACTCATGGGGGCTGGGGCAGATCCCACTCAGCCTTCTATGGCCCATCCCCCACTTGTGAAATATGGCAGGGACGGTGTCATTGCTGCTGCCCTACACTGTCCGACAGTTAGGTTGATTGTGTAACTACTATTACCTGATACCGGTCATGCTGTGTTAACTTGTGAATATACTCTATAAGAACCAATTGATTGAATGAAAAGAGGCATAATTGGCCTCATTTGAATGTATCGTATTTTGAAAATCACCAAGTGAATAAAATAGGTTATTATAAACTAAATTGGGCGTTGGCATGTGTGTCTGTATGTCGCTGCAGCTGACGAGTTTTGCCGTGCTGGGGGTGGGCATCTGGGTGCTGATGGAGAACAACCTGGTGGCCGTGGTGTTTGAGATCGTGGGGCAGCAGAACAAGCTGAGGACGGCCATCTACCTCGTCACTCTGGGGGCAGCTGCTGTGGCCGTCATCTCCTTTATTGGTGGTTATGGCGCCTACAAGGAGAACAAGAACGTCATCGTCGGGGTAAGTGGAGCACCTCGCAAACGGCAATGTCTACTTTGAGGTGACATACAACAAGTTTTTTGTAATATCTAAATGATAAAGCTTACTGCATTCTATATGATATTGGTTACTGCAATCTGACCACTACTTACACATGCCATTCGTTATTTGACTAGAGCAGTACTAGAAAGCCTACACGTTGACTCTTTAATAGTCATGCAGAATGCCGCTACAAGGAAAACCAATAACTTTCTTCATATAACAAAATGTCATATACATTATCTTCTTCTTTGATTTGTTGACAGTACCTTGCTGGAGCAGTGACTATTTTCATCATGGTCACTGTTGGTGCTATTCTATCACTAGCGTATAGGTCCGAGGTAAGTTTTAGGTGTAATCTGTAGGCCTTTATGTCACTCATCAATTCCATTTCAAAATTTGTTCAACTAATTCTGATTTACTTTGTTAGGCAAGTTGAGAATACTATATATTACAACTGATGACAAATGGTTTATCCACATATGTGTGGAATGAGAAGACTGAGAATTAAGCTATTTAGATATCCAAAATGCACGTCTATCATATCTCGTTGTCTCCGATGTTACATCGTATTTTTACACTTTTTACACCTCCATCAGATATCTTATTCTGTATGTCCTTACAGGTCGACGACAGGGTAAGATCAATTATGAGGAAAACCATCGTTGAGCAGTATGGTCTGGATACATTCATTACCAATACATGGAACTATGCCCAAATCTCGGTGAGTATAACCCGTTACATTGTACCAACGCTTCTTATTTTCATTGTATGGCAATGTAAATATAAAACCATACTCTAATTGTGGTTTTTAACGTATTGTCAAACCTATCAATCCTGTCATGATTTGCATATGTTTAGCCCAGATGTTAATAGTGTACAATAGTCCCATTCCGCATTTATGTATTATCACAATACATAGTCCCTTTTGTACCTTCTTGTGCTTTAAAACATCAACGTCTACTGGTATCTTGTAAATGCCCCTTTGGCGTGGTTGTTGACCGTTGTTGCTGTGTGTTGTGTAGCTGTACTGCTGCGGCGTGGAGGACGCCAGTTGGAGCGTGTACCGCTCGTCCAACTGGTACTTCCAGCAGCCCGGGCAGCTGGAGGAGCGCGTGCTGGTGCCGCCCTCCTGCTGTGTACAGGATCACTACGGACACGTCTTCAACATGGAGCAGTGTCAGCGCTACATGGCCGGGCCCCCCCGGCGGACGGGCGGGGAGAACACCGCCCTCAACTACAGGGTCAGTGCTTTACATACACTTACATGGGAAACCAGTTTAGGCAACTCGCCGGTGCTGCCTTCCTGCAGTATATAATTAAAGCATAAGGCAAACAGGCATACGTTGTATAAGATATCTTATTTTAGTCCTGCCAAGTAAACATACATATTTTATAGGCCCAAATTTGGGAAAACTATACAAGTCATATGCTGATGTACAGGAACACTTTCTTCAATTGGGATGAATGTAGTGACGTTTACCATTGATATATCAATATAGAATACACACTTAATTTATAATTTTTATCACAAACAGGGGTGCTATACTGTGGCACAAGAAAGGTCTTTCACATACACCATGGCTATATCAGTGACAGGCTTCATGCTGGCGATATGTATGGTAAGTGAGCAATACATATTCTGTTCATAGAATATTCATTATAACTATCATATCTAAGTCTATATCCGAATGATAAGAAATTAGAAAAGTAGGCATATATATATATATATATATATATATATATATATATATATATATATATATATATATATATATAAAACCCTTTAAGACTTTTCGGTTGTAAGACACTGTAAACGTTTGTCCGTGCACTAGCGTGAGCTATGTGCGTCGTGCGTACTGCAGACAACCACATGATTATATCCTAATACAACTTATTGGAGGATTAGGCATGCCTTTCCATTATTGTGTTATCAATGATGCTACTAGAATAAGTCATAATATGTTTTTTTTCAGATTCTAGGCACAGTTGTTGACATCGTCCTCATAATATTAATGCAAAGATCTAAAGAAGGCTAGACATCTCTCTGTCATTAAATTTCGCCTTACATGGACATGATGTATAGAGGGTTACTCTATGAAACATCTTACACCATATTTAAAAAAAAGTGTTTTATTCGGGAAAATAATACAGTTACATCAAAAGATAATAGATGTATTAAACCTAACATGTGCGCGTTGCATTACTTCCGCTAGGGCCCCTATGATGGCTGTCTTTACATTAACATATACAATACAATGGTATGGCTATCACTGAGTGAGTTTCAATTTTACATACAATTCATTAATAAAAGCGACAAAATCTATACAATGAATTATATCAGATAAGGATGATGAGATGAAAGTTGTAAGTAGGCCTATACTTATAGGATCAAAGATGCACTTATAGTGTATGGAAGTATGTACGTTTACTTTACTGTGTAGATACAGTTTTGTTTTGTGTTGTTCTGTAGATATCACTGTCTATGAGTGGACATAATTATTTTCACATGAGATCATGATTGAGTGACTAATTCCGTAGAGGTAGGTAATGGTTTTGCCCCTCCACCGACAAGGAGAATATGCGAACGAATTCTGTCCTATTCTGTATGATTGAAAATGTTAAAGATATCTAAAACCGGCAGCTTAATTTAAATTGCACAGCTATAAGACGTTAAGTTTATTATAAAGCGTGTCTATTACAGATTATGTTTACATTCACATATACGATGTATTTGTAGATGTATTGTACGGTAATTTCTATACGAGTCTTCTATGGGAATTAAACAGTAAACAAACCAGTTCTTACCATCCTGACCATGGATATTCATACTCATCGAATTTTCAATATGTAACCATAATGGAAGGAAACCGAAATCTCTTAAGCATGGGTCTAGGAATCGAGATAGTAATTACCATAATGTGAATGCCTTTAGCATAGCGAAAGCAGTGTATTCCATTATTGTCTCATATAGAGGACGTTCAGGTGTCAATAATGGTTATAGTTTGTAAACTTTAATACTGGAACCAAACCCATGCCATTTATTTAAAGAGGTTATGACAACTGGGTCCTACACGCATGTTTGAGGCATAGCGGTATAGTTTACATAGTTATAAGCAACTGTATTTTTGCCTGCACTAAACAATCATATATACAAAATGAATATAAAATAATATTTTTGTCCATCGACAAAGAATAGGGAAGTATATATATAGCGTTGGTACTTTATATAGGAAAACACAGTCTTATACTCATATCATACTACACATACTACACCTGCTGCACTATAATTATAGGAAATTACCCGCTGACACTTTGTCTTTACTTATAATAATACATAACCTGTGAAAAGGCACCTTAGTGTACTCTGCACTAAGGTCCCTTTTCGCAGATCATGCCAATATAATTCTTAAGTACAGCGATGACATTCACCATCACATAGTTATGTTGGAGAATTGTAAATTTACACTCTGAAAACATGCAGCTATAAAATGTGTAACTTGAAAGATACATGATATAAATATGTGCTATATGTCATTATGGATTGTATAATAACAGGATGTTAGAGAGAATTGCGGCTATGATTCAATAAGGATTAGTCTCTCTCTGTACAGTACATTACATGTGTAAAAGTTTTAAGGTGGCCTTTATAAATACATTATCAAGGCCTATGTCCAATGTATTTGCCTTTTATCCCAAGATTAAACTATTTATCATGGTCATTGCAGTGCATTGTTTTGTCTTTATTCCAAGAGTCAAAGTTAATTATGTCACTTGTTATGCTAAATATACATAATAATATAGGCAAATGCATAAGTTGTTGGTAGTTTGGATCAATATACCACCTATCCAAATAGCAACATATTGCTATGCACTCACCTGTCTTATTCTAAACTACAACTAAATACCAGATTTTAGTACATGCACAATTTAATATGAAACCTTTTCACCCCTAGACAGCCCCAACCCAGTAACCTTTACTGAAGTTCTATCTGCCATCAAAGACATCTCAATTCATAAATCCAGTGGCATCACAGACATATCTACAAAGGTCCTTAAAGATGCCTTGTTTGTCCTCGCCCCCCAGCTATGTAAAATCATGAATTTATGCCTTACAACCACATCATTTCCAAAGACATGGGCCTCGGCAAAAGTGGTTCCCTTGCCCAAATCAGGCAACCTCAAACATATAGGTAATTGGCGCCCTATTTCCTTACTACCCACACCCAGTAAAGTTATGGAAAAAATAATCTACACTAGGGTTTATTCGTGGCTTGAATGTGATGATAAATTGTCAAAATTCCAATTTGGTCTCCGCTCTGCTAGAGGAACGAATGATGCTGTGTTTAACCTAGTTAATAACCTTTATGCTGCAAAAGACTCAGGTCACACAATTGCCTCATGTTTTCTAGATGTAAGAAAAGCTTTTGATTCAATCCACCATGGCGAATTAATCAATCGGCTAATTGACCTTGGAATTCCTGAAATATACACTAGGGTAAAGTGACCATGAGTCGGCCACTTGGACCTCTTTGAAACATATGCATTATTATAGAAGCTCTGCTGTATTAAGCTAACATGTAGGGTCATGTTAAAATTGATATGAAAGTTATCCTGATGTCTTGGACTTTCAAGCCAATAAATTCATAATTTTCATTTTTATGTCCATGGGGCCTTATAGGCTTCCACTACATAAGAGGTGTGATTTTTCTTCATAGGTACCATGAGTCAACCAGTGTGGTACCTTGAGTCAGCCACACTATACCATCAGTCACCTGCTATGTATTAGAATGTCTATTTTTGTACTAAATGCAAGGACAGGGTTTATTTCTTGTTGAGTGACCTCGGACAGAGTGTGAATATAAGACATCAACCAATTTCAATCATGGTTAACTGTGTTCCATGACCAATAATTACACAATTGCAAATGATGCCTCATATATTTCTTGCACTCAATTTCATGGTGGCTGGTAAATGAGCAAAATAACAGCTAAAATTGCATAATATTACCAAAAATGTGGTATTTTTGACAGCCAGTGGAGGGGACTAGAGATGAATCCCCCAAAATGGTAAAATAACATGTGCTGCATTTTTCCATATTGTATCAATATAAATAAAGTTAAATCCACTATAATAATTATTTATTGGCTCAATTTGGTACCAAAACTCATGTAAAATGGCTGACTCAAGGTACATGGCCGACTCAAAGACACTTTACCCTAACTGGTTCACTGCTTATCTCAAGAATAGAAGTCAACAGGTAATCTGCAATAACTCAATATCTACTAAATTGCCCATCACCTTTGGAGTTCCCCAGGGCTCGATTTTGGGCCCCCTGCTATTCATATGCTATATAAATAATCTCCCGAACATTGTAAACCACTGCACTATATCTATGTATGCAGAAGATGTTGTTTTTTACACCAAGCATCGCTCATCAGTCATAGCTGAAAACCTCCTACAATCGGACAGTAACAGAGTTTATGATTGGTTTAGCGCTGGTGGTTTATGTATAAACACGCGCAAAACTGAAATAGTAATGTTTAACTCTAACGCATGCACAGACCCAAAAATTAAAATGGGCGGTCAATTACTGAAGGTTAAACCTGAATATGAATACCTGGGTGTTATCATTGATAATAAGCCTAATTTTAATAAAAACATAGGTAAAACAGTGAGTACTTACTGAATAACGCGCGTAAGCGCATGTGCACCAGCACTGCCTGTTTAGTATACAAACAAACCATAAGGCCTGTATTTGAATACGGTGGTTATATAAATAATGGCCTAACATCAGCTTTACTAAAAAGACTACAGCGTGTACAAAATAGGTGCCTTCGCATATGTCTCCGCACTAATATGAGGTACCTGGTTGCAGGACTTCATAAAGACTGTGGGGTAGACTATCTTGATGTCAGGTTTGACATGCAACTGTTGCTCCTGACCCACAAGCTCCTATACTCAGAGGAACTTGAGGCAAAGGATTTTGGTCTAATATTATCAGAGGCCAATCCAGATGCAATGAGAACCAGATCAGCTGATACTGCTAAACTTGTTTTCCCAGGTATCAAAATGAGCTACAGAAAAAGCCCACTGCACAGGGCTGTAGGACTATGGAATAAACTGCCACCAGCCTGTAGAACAAACCAATCCAAACAGAGCTTTAAAGTCACAACCAAGCCACTTGTAACTGCCTGGTGTGAAGAGAAGCGCCAATCAGGGTGTCGCTCATAGCGCCTGGTAGATAAGGCATGCATAAAATAAATAAAAAACAAGAAAAGTACATACAAATAACATGCTCTGACAAACTGACCCACATGCACCCAATAAACCTGTTTATATGTATGTTTGTTCACACTGATACTACACAGAAGTATCTGTCACCAAACCCTCTGAACTTGGCACGGTAGCCTAGAAACGAGTTACACAATCTAAGGTGTGAGGCATGCACCAATTATGAATAATTTTGATATCATTTTTCTTATATAGTATGTATTCTTGCTTATTTTACTTGATTTACTACAGATACACTTACTTACATGAATATATAATGGGTCATAGTCCCTATATTACAACATCAAACATCCATATATCAGGACACCGGACATTGAACTGCTCAATCAAACCCTAAGCTGGGGGCTTGATTTCAAATATTGACATCCAAGAGTGATGTAGAACTCATAGTATTGTGTATATTCCACAGAGACATTACAACGGAGTATTATACTGTATTATTATACGATATGGGCGCACACCGTGCTTTTTAGGTGATATTCCCGTTCTGATATTGGTGCATACCGCACACTTGGGGGGGTGAAATCGTTCTGATATTCTGGATATCAGAACGATTCTGAATGGGGAATTCAGAATCGTTCTGATATTCTGAATATCAGAACGATTCTGAATGGGAATCGGCAGCCATAAAATCCGAGGTTCTATGGAGACTCGAACACGCTACATCAAGACTTGAAGTCCGCTGTGCTAACCACCACGCCGTGAAGGCGCTGGTAGAGGTAGGTGGCGAAACAAGGAGTCTACAGGCGGATTTCCAGCCCTGTAGGACCATTATTTACCGAGTTACAGAAGAAAAGGCATTTTTTGGTATAGTTTCTTTGAAAATCAATATTTTTTTCTAATTTCTTTTTTACTATAAAGGTAGAAGTTGGACTTTACTTAGCCTTTCGTTAAAATAATTCTAGGGATTTTTTTTCACATAGAAATAGGCATTTTGAAAATGGTTCGTTTCCACCCAGGATCGATCCGGGTACCCTTGGTGTGTGAGGCGGAGACGCTAGGGGCCATGCCTATCCGGCTGTGGTGCTTGTGGAGGGAAACGCTGGTTAGTATATAACATAGCCCCAAGCTGGCCCCCTCACAAATTCTATGTTGAACTCAGTGTTGGAGATTGAGGCTATGACGTCACCAGGCTCCACCAATCAGCGAGCAGGGTTGCAGGGAGGTCAAAACAACATGGCGCTACTGCTGTACGAGTGATATTCAGTCAATAATCCTTCAAAATGGCGAAATTAGGACGAATTTAAGGTAATTAAAGACATTTGAATGGAAATATCGTATAATAAACCTAATAATATATGAATATCACCGAACTTGGGGTGTGTATTCATGAATAACAAACCTCGGTGCTACGCACCTCGGTTCGTTATTCAAGTATACACACCCCGCGTTCGGTGATATTCATACATTATTGGTTAACTATTATGTTCATGAGACATTTTTGAATTATGTTGTATTTTGAAATTCAATTTATTGCAATAAATACACGTCTACAAATTCAAATTCAATCAGGGAACAATCAATCGTCAATCAAATCAAATTAAACAGTTAAGAAAATAGTTGTCACAACTGTATTTCATGCTTACAGCAATGACTGCTTCAGAATATATGGGGCCTATCAATGGTGCAGTGGATATAGATACAGGTAGGCCTACACTGTAGATGCTTACACAAACAATCAAATAATATTGATGAAATGTGAGTTGAAATAACTATTAAGTTATTCATCACACATAGCCAAGGTGTGAAGATACACGCCACACTATTAGGTTATTTCAATTGGAGATCTACATATACAAAATGTATGTATATATGTGTAGAGGTCGCGGAAAACTTAGTCATTGGATCGGCCGGGAATCGAACCACAGACCTCTCGCACCGGTGACAAGCGTGCTAACCGTTACACTACCAACCCGTGTCTGACTACTCTCCGCTCCCTACGTTACTGGATCGGTATGGTACAGAGGGGGAGGATTACCCAGGTGTTTCACCCCTTCGGGCTTTCCACCAGGGTACGGGGAATCCGACCCCTACACTACCCCCACCAGCTTCCATTATGTCCTCTCGATTCGGATTTTCCGGGGGGTTACCAACCCTGGGCTTTCTCTCCCTCCTAGAAGGGGCTTTATCAAGCAGTTACAGAGAGTCCCAGCCCTCGGAGTATAGAGGCACCTAGCACCAGGCATTCTCACCCACCAGAGACCGAAGGTCCCAATGAGGCTTTATCAAGCAGTTGTTGAGATACCCTGACTTCCCAGCAATGGAAGCTTTCCACACCATACCGATTCAGCCAATTCTGTTGACTAGACTCCATGCTTAACTCCAACTACCCATACTAGGATCCAGTTCTCCTTCCCAAGGCCCTTGTACAGGGGGCCCTGTTTTCTCCTTCGGAACCCTAGCAAGTTGGAATGCTCCTGCCGACTAGTCAACGTACTACCCGATTCATCGCGGCAGATCCACCAGTGTAGAGGTCGCGGAAAACTTAGTCATTGGATCGGCCGGGAATCGAACCACAGACCTCTCGCACCGGTGACAAGCGTGCTAACCGTTACACTACCAACCCGTGTCTGACTACTCTCCGCTCCCTACGTTACTGGATCGGTATGGTACAGAGGGGGAGGATTGTATTCAGAAAGAGTGGGTAGACTGAACAATATGAGTGCAGGAGTAGCCCTCCCTGGCACCCGGTCTTCATCACTAAATCCAGTAGTAACTAGAGGTACATGAGGTTTTGTTTAGATTGGTTTATTGTGCAATAACATTGTGTATGCATGGAGCTGGCTATTAGGCCTAAGCAAGTGACTTACCTAGTTATTTAGTACACATGCTCCAGGTATACTTATACCCTTTATCTCATTATATGAATTATATAATCTATGTAAGTTAATATATTTATGTATACTTGATTGTTATCGGAATGATAAGCGAGGTATATCAACATGCTAAATCCATTCATGTATACAATTTCATCATTATTATAATTAATTATAAAAGCTAAGCTAAGTGTTGTTGACGATGTAATGCTGGTGTCGGATGTTTCCGAGCTGAAAAAGTTCTTTCTGTACACCAGGATAAAATAAACGGGATTGGTGTATTTACATCATCTCATACTCAAAAAAAATAACTACAGCTCTGATCACATTAGGTGGCACAGTCAGGCTGTCTGTAAATCTAGGGGGCCGTCCATAAATGATGTCACGCTTTTTTGGACCTTTTTGACCCCCCTTCCCCCCATGTCACATTTTGTCACATTATGCTTAACCCCCCTCTAGGCGTGACGTAACACGAGCAGCTACCCCCCCCCCCCCCCACTCCACAATCCCGCTTTGATCTTTCATGAAAACAATATGCCGGTACCATGAAGAAATCACTAAAGTACACCTATACTTGAATAATCAGCGGCCCCCCCCCCTCCAATATGAATTTGCTTCCTACATATTTGACTGTTTTAATTCTGTCCGATTTATCATAAAACCTCGTAGATCTTAGTATAGTACAGTAGGGGCCTAATAAAGTACCCAGTATACCATAGATTCAAGTGTGTAAGCCTAACTCGCGCAGAAACTGTACCACTAATGACGTACCCTAATGAAAAATCCTATCAGCTGAACAGGATATCTGATTATGGTGAGTTTCGTATTGTAGTGTACTTGAAAAAATTCTCATCCCGGATATAAGTCGGGCCCTTTATAGGCATGTTTGGAAATCAAATTAAAGCTGACTCTGACTTGCTCCACAAATTACGGGCATCTGCAATTTGCAGAATCAGCCTAAACTGCAGCTAAACCAGTGTAATCCCATGCATGGGTCATTACAGCTTATGAATTGAATACATGTACACCTTTTCTTCTAGTGAAGTTTTCTAATCAGGTATGTTGTGTATTCTCGATGGAAGGCAATCAAAGATAAAGTAAATATTATGATAAGAGCAGAAAAACAGAAAAGCACCGGTTTAGTATATGGGACAGACTGCATATTACACCAACTGCACACCGTTATGCCTCGGTTATGATAATAATCATCACACAATGTATATTCCAAGATGGAAAGGCATAAGACCTCTACCAGATGTACCATAAAACCTTGCATACTGCACCCTTGCAATAATATGCCTTGGTGGATTTCGATAGGGGGGGGGGGGCAGGGGCTACCCCCGGATGCTGTTTCAAGAGAGGCAGTTATTCAAGGTCCTGTTTTAGCACTTAGGCCACCTTGGATTTTCCGAGCCCCTTTAATATACTCTCGGTGCTTATACAAGACCAGCAGTCTATTAAAAGCAGCTGCATGGTCGTGATGGTATGGTATAGGTACGGTATGAGGAGACCCTATACATCTCACCAGGGTGCTGTTTTTCCACAAAGTATGGACGTCCACAATTTGCGGAAAAAAGACATTCTATATATTGTGGAGTAAATAAAAATGATAAATAAAATTGCTTCTTTTATCACAAATGGTACTTAACCATGTAAATGTAGACCTATGCATTTGAATTTGAACTGAAGCAGTGGGGTATTAGCCTACATATTAAAAATGTAAACAAAAACCTGTTTTTTTAAAAGGTGACATCCTAGTGCTTGTTTCCCTTTTCATATGCAAAATAATGCAGACAATTCCTCATAATATGAACTACCGGTAATTGTGAAAACTGTTTCATTCTCAATGGCTTGAACAATGCCCTATTGTAAAAAAAACCACCAAAAAACAAGAAAATGTATGTAGCATATCAAATCTCCTGTACTGTCACGAAGACATCTAGGTGTAAACCAGTTCTTTTTTTCTTTTTTTAGCGGGGGGTAACTTGTCGGGCATAACTTCCCTGGAAATTATCCACATATTAGTGAGGAACTATCAGTGCCACCTAGTGCCTCTCCCTAGAAGCAGCAGTGGAACTCTCCACCATGGGAGGGGAGTAGCACTCCTCAGGCAAGCAGCGAGCAATGCAGAGCAGGCAGTAATATCGTAGGGTGAGAATGTGTACCTGAGGTACAGTAGACTACTAGTGGGCCTAATTGAGTAATTACACTAAGTTACAGAGATCACAACTCAAGTATTCATTCTGTACCTCAGGTACACAGTGGTCACCTAGTGTAACCCAGGTACACAGTGGGCATCCTAGCTACTGTACCTCAGGTACACAGTGGTCACCTACTGTACCCCAGGTACACAGTGGTTGTTTGCTACTGTACCTCAGGTGCACAGTGGTTGCCTAGCTACTGTACCTCAGTTACACAATGGTCACCTACTGTACCTCAGGTACACAGTGGTTGCCTATGTCATACTAGCATCCCTTCCAATTGTATGTTTAGATAAAGAAAAGGACATGTAGCAGGCCCTGGGGGTGTGGCTGTGCAGCTGGGGTACAGTATGGTGCAGATGTGTACCTGGGGTACAGTACGGTGTGAATGTGCAGCTGCCTGCCTCCCCCACCTGCCGCTGTGGACCCCGGCCTCTCATTGGCTGAAATATCGTGTGTACCTGAGGTGGCCTATTATTGAGTCTACCTGGGGTAACATATCAGGCGTCTAACGGTCGAGCTGCCTCAGCGTTAATGTCTACCCCTGCCACCATTGGCTGGGTAGTGTATGACAGAGAGAACCATACCATAAGCTATAGACTGGCGTCCTTAAAGGGACAGTCCTCCTGCCGTAGATCCAAACCTTTAGGCCAGCCTTGTTAGGTTTATATAACACCTTAGTTATATTTAGAATCCCCCAAACGGAAACCTCGAACATGCAGACATATCCTAGCCCTGTGAGCCTTATTCCCCAGCACCAGTACCCCATGTATAAAGGCTCAGGCAACCAACAAATAGTTTGCTGGTTGTTCCTTCCCAGCAATGCTCTGGCCTAGATAAGTTGCACTGGTGTGACCAGCAGTTGGACTGTGCCAGTGGTATAGTATTAAGTACTAGTGATACCCACCAGTGTACTAACTGCCACCAGTGTGCCCAAAGAAAGCAGTACACTCCCCCTTGAATAGGCCATATGCTATTATTTTGGGTAAAAGAAGAACATCTATACACAATGGCACCATTACACAATGTATATACCTAGAAGCCAATGTGTAATCATCAAATCTAATAGGGTGCTATAGTTTCATTATGCTTTTATAGACTATTTAATTCCAAGGAAAGCCGGATTCATGGTCCCCCTACTGAAGTCACCTGGCCAGGACAGCATGATTACCTGGTCTCACTGCTCACTGCACCCTTCACCCATACACTGTAAAAAATGTGAATATAATTTAAACACTTTCACCTAAACATATTGATGGCAATCCTTTTTCTAGCTATGTATAGGGATATGGCTGCCAGTGAGGGGTGAGCTACAACAATGAAAAACCGTGGGAGAGGGCAGTTTAACTAGCCCACTGGTATTATTCTCCTATTCCTTGTTCAGGCTTTTGCCCATGTACAGGCTCTCCTTAGTCAAATATAGTACCATTGTATTGGTTGACATCAATGACAATTTAGATAATGTCAACAATAATAAGTACATAGTGCTGTCCAAAATATTCCGGTGGGCCAGCCAAACTGGCCTTGTCCACCAATATTTCACTTTTATAGGCTCAACCACCACCAGCAGCCATATCCCTGCACCTGCTGACAGAAGAAAGTGCTGAGATTCTGAGTTTCAGTGAAAGTGTCTAACTTTAATATGTTTGGGTAAATGTGTTTAAAAATTAGAAACACATTTTTACAGTGCATGTTTGAAGGCTGTCAGCACACTCAAGACTGACTGCAGTCTACTAAGTGGCCTTTGGTGGCTAGGGGCCTTGTTTACAGACACATCTGAAAGGTCACTTGATTATGAACGACATGCTCTACTGTAAGCTGTTGGATCTATGGCAGGAGGACGGCCCCTTTAATGAATCATTGATTCTTGCTTCCGGACTTCATCATAGCCAGGTTGCCATTCCTATGCTATACACGCACACTATGTCTATATGTGGATTAATGCTCAACTTGGCAGATAGTATGGTGTACCCATACAATCGGCATACTGCATGATTGCATACGGTGCTATGTACAATGAATGTACTTACATGCCACCTCTGGGTCTACACTTTCGGTAAACATTGTCAGAATACCTAAGTAATCGAGTATAAGTTCAGGTGCATACGGGGGGCAAGCTTACACAAGGTAATTAGCATTGATTAGACAAGCATGTGGTGTGGGTCCAAACACTGTGGACAATTCTGCTGAGGGGATCATATCAAAACAATTGATTCAATCTCCCATAACACAATCAGAAATCAAAATGTCTCTAAGATCCTAGGCTGGATTGAGCATATGCATGGGGAGACCCTTCCCTTTGCATTTTGGTCAAAGAATCAAAGACTAACGAAATGCAACCACAAAAATACGTTATTTTACGTCAAAATAACGTTTCTATCGCCATATATCGTTTTGCCACAACAAGGAGCCATAGAGAAACGTTATGTAACGTTGTATAACGTTTTTCGTTTACTGGGAATGCCATTGGAAATCCATCATACATCAAGGACCTTGGGGGTCCCGTGAAAGCGATCTCCTGAGGCGGAAGCTTCAAACACACAAAACGATTCAGAAAGCTAAGAATCTCTACTGGTGAGAATTATTCCACCAGAAGGGTGGAATTCAAATACAGACGCCGCACAACGCACACTACTAGCCTAGAGCTTCTAAAGGATACAAAGAATCCAAGTATACTGTTTTCAAAGATCTCAATCAAGATACAGAAGATTACAATGCCTTCAAAGAGAGATATCACTCATAGACCTCCCTCTTACAGGGTTGGTTTAACTTCTATACATGTACAATGATAATCATCACAATTTTGCCTGTTTGTATGTGAATCATCCACAAGTTAATGCATCTGTATAATCATCTCAAAATGCATGGAAGTAAGAATACAGTCTGTGTTGCCATGCCAAGCCGGACTCGATCAGGCAACTGGATCAGGTCACCGAGGCGACCCGACCGGGAGATATCAGCCATACTAGATAAGTAGGGAAACCTTAGCATCGGTATGCTCGTCATATACACGCATCAATCATTTATCTGGATACTATTTTTTAAACACAGATTCGACATGAAATACTACAATTACACTGATTGAAAAAGAGTTGGTATAGTTATCCGTTGTCAAATTTAAATCAGGGAACATGTAATGACCCGCAAAATCCTACCAAAAGGATACTTCTTCCTTGGGAAGCAGATACTGGAATAAAAATAAACGTTCATTAACATCAAAATACTGTTCAATACCAACCGTTTTGTTCGAAACGTGTGGAAACATTCAATAATTTGTTAGATACAACCGATTTACACATTACACTATGTTGCTAAATACAAACTGACAATCTTATACTACTTACACTGTTTGTGTTGCCATGTACACAGTGACAATCCTATACTACTTACACTGTTTGTGTTGCCATATACAAACTGACAATCCTATACTACTTACACTGTTTGTGTTGCCATATACAAAGTGACAATCCTATACTACTTACACTGTTTGTGTTGCCATGTACAAAGTGACAATCCTATACTACTTACACTGTTTGTGTTGCCATATACAAAGGGGTCATCCATTAATTACATAATTACATAAGCACCAAGGTGGGGGGGGGGTTAGGCAAAATGCTTACAGATGCATACAGGGGGGGGGCATGGGCAGGGTCTATGCCCATTTTGGCATACGCATTGTATACGCATAGGGCCGATTTTCTGGCAACTTTGGACCAAAATTGGTACATTTTTAGGTTCAAATATCCAACCAAATTTTGAAATTTTCTTAAATTTCTTTTATCAAGCAACAAATTATCACATTTCTATCCCTTACCAAATAGGGAACAACGTGAAAAATAAAGCATATTTTTCTCCTGTAAAAGCAATCAATTAACCCTGAATTTGGTATCTTTGAATGATATCATAGTGGAGAAAATTCCAAACAGAAATATATACCCCTTTTGACTGGATACCCCCTACCCTAAAATTATGTTTTGGAAGAGGGAGCGGGGCATAATATCCCTCCATACTGTGCAAGGAAAAAAATGCAGTCTATTTGGGTACTCGTGACTATGTATCATTCCGCCTACATTTAAAGTACATATATATTTATGTATGGAGGGGTTGGGGCTAAGAACTTAGTTGGTCTCAAAGGAAATGGACGAAGGAGGTTTGCACTCTGCCACTACTCAATCAGAACTGAATCCGGTAGGTCTTTTTACCGCTCTCCCCACCGCATTTGTCAGCTGACCACAGCTTGACCTGATATGCCCCTCATTCATTGGTTGATGAGTGGAACTAGGTCAGTTCCAAAAATTTGGTCCCAATGTTTGGGTTCTACTACAATTTCGAAATTGTGACTAAATAATTTCCAAAAGAAAATTATTTAGTTGGTTCTTTAGAAGAACACGGTGCGGAAAAGCACAGGATTTTCTGTTAGTAGGTTTAAAAAAGTCATGCTGAATTCTAGTACCAATGTTTGGGTCATATTGCAAGTTGTGTTAGTTCTGTATTGAGTTTCAGCTGTTCCCAGCTTCATCAGGTGTTTACAGAGTAAGTATGGTGTCTGGAGTGACACTGTGATTTGTTACAATTCTGTTTCATAATTAATAGAGTTAACTCAGATTAATTTTGTTTGTCACAATTTAATTTGACCTAGTGACAGGTTTTATCAGACTGATAGGTGGAGGGAGTGTGTATTCTAGTCTAGGTGACTATAGGCCAGATTCAGGGAAGTGTAGTTTCTGGTTTTGACTCAATCTTATAATTGATAGATTCCCATACAGTTGTGGTAAACTACAGGGTAGTTTGCTTATTATAAGATAAAAATAGTTTTATAATATTCGCCTGGAGCCATGAGTGTAGAGTTCAGCGTAGGGAAAAAATGACGTGGCATGCTAGGGGTGAGTCTAACCAAAGCGATTTTCTATTATGTTCATCCCGAGGGGGATGAGTGTTTTCAACCTCTGTACCCATTTCCACTCAATGGTTTTTCGCAGTTTGTTTGCCCGTTTTGACAAAGGGTACTCGTATATGAACTCTAGGATGTAGACTTTCATGTCTTTGTCCTTCTTGTATCCAGGTTTGTTGAAGTGGTATGCTACCTCACTTTTTCCATATCTTGCGTGTTCCACATCTGCGATGTGTTCTGAGATTCTATTTTGTAGGCTCTTTTGTGTTTCTCCTACATATCTGCTACCACAGCATTTACATTCTATGCAGTATACTATGTTGCTGCTCCCACAAAAAATGTTGGTTTTGGCGTCTTTTGACACTTGGGAATTCACCTTTATTTTTCCAGTTTTGTCCATCTTGGGACAGACCTCGAATACAGGGTGTTTTTTGTTGTTGGTTTGTGTATGCATTTGTGGGGTCTCGGGAGAAGGGGGTCATCCACACTGCCATCCTCATTGGGGTGGTAGTCACATTTTGCTCGGACTAAATAGTCCTTGAGGTTTTTGGGTCTCCAGTGACCCATCACCAGCTTCATTCTCTGGAGGCCTCGAGTGGTGCTCGATTCCCCCAGCTCGTTCCATCTACTTTTCACAATCTGGTTCAGTTTGTTGTAGTTGGGCCTGAATGTTGAGATCAAGAAGACTCTCTCTTCTTCTGCCTTTTTTAGGTCTTTTTTCTTCTTTTTCAGAAGTTCCTTTTTTTGTTTTGTGGTGGCCTGTTTTTTAGCTTCAAGTAGTAGTTCCAGGGGGTAACACTTTTCAAGGAATTGTTCTACTTTTTTGGCCGAGTGCTTTTCAAAATCACTCTCTATTTTGCATATCCTCCTCATTCGGAGGAATTGGCTGTACGGTAGACTCTTTTTCACACTTGGCGGGTGTGCTGAGTCGTATCTCAAATAGCTGTTTGAGCCAGTGGGTTTGGTGTACAAATCGGTGTACAATTTTCCAGATTCATCCACTTTTACTTTGGTGTCAAGAAAAAACAAATTTCTTTTTTGGACCACTCTGAGGTAAACTTGATACTGTGGTGTTGTGAGTTGAGATAGTCTAGCCATATTTTCAGATTTTCTTACCCTCGGTTTCTTGTCATGGTTACAGAGGAAATTGTTTTCCAGTGTAGACATGAACAGATTTGCATACGAGGGTGCTACCCTGGTACCCATTGCGGTACCACTTATTTGGAGCCATTAAATTGCTTTTCAGAACCAAACCCAAAAGCTCTATCAGAGTCTCGTTTTTTGTGTTTGTGTTTTTGACTCTCTCAGTTTCAAGCATGTCTTTTATGCTTTGTATGCCTTCATCGTTGGGGATGTTGGTATACAGTGAGGTCACATCTAGTGTGCCTATGAGACTCATTGGAGATAGGGTGTCTAGCCCTTCTACCAAATTGATGAAATCTGTTGTATCTTTAACATAAGATTTACTGTTTTGAACCATTGGTTTTAGAAAAACATTTACAAAGGCAGATATTCTCTCAGTGGGACAATTGTTGGCCGAAACTATGGGTCGGCCAGGGGGTGCTGTTAGACTTTTGTGGATTTTTGGGAGAATAAATTTGTGGGGTTCTGATTTTGTCTGTGACAAGTTTCTTTCCCACCTTTTTGCTAATCTCCTTCTCTTCCACCATCTGTAGCACCCTTGATTCCACCTTTGCTCTTTACAAGTCAGTCGGGTCTGAATCTAATTTTTGGTAGGTAGTGACATCATTTAGTTGCCTATGACCTTCCCTGATGTAGTCCATGGTATCCATGACTACTATGGCCCCTCCTTTGTCGGCGGGTTTGATTGTTATAGATTTATCTTTCCCTTGCTCTCTAATGGCTTTCCTCTCTTTTAGAACTTAGTTGGTGTTTTTCTTGTGTGTCTGTTTATTTTTTTGGGCGGGATTCTTTTTTGGGGAGTGTGGTAGTAGTAACTGTATAAATACAAATGCTCAGCGGTTAGATAGTGCTTCTGGGTAAATGTTATGTATTTCCTTCATTTAATCAAAGGGGGGGGGGGGGGGTCAAGGTGAAATGAGTATGTACGCATGGGGGTGGGGGGGGGTAGTCCAAATGCGTAATTGGTGCAACAGGGGGTGTGGGGAGGGGGTCAATTTCTGGCAATAATGTGCGTACGTAATTAATGGATGGCCCCAAAGTGACAATCCTATACTACTTACACTGTTTGTGTTGCCATGTGCAAAGTGACATTCCTGTACTACTTACATTATCTTTCGAGTTCGTGAAACAGGACCTTCTGATGGGGAGACTGCAGGGGCGGATCCTGGGGCGCGTCCCTTGCGCCCCCCCTATTTTTCTGTACATTTTAATCTAGATGGTCCAACACCCCCAATGCTGTAGGTATTACAGCGCCCCCCCCTCCTTTCCACAATTCCTGGATCCGCCACTGGGAGAGGGCATTGGGGGTAGGTCAGGGGAGGGTGTCTGGAGAGGGGTGGGGGTGGGGGTGAACAGAATATACAGTTTGTAATATAAATAAACGTAACATCAATCTATTAATAAATCATGTTTAAATACAAGGTCGCTGTGTACAAAGTGACTTCCATGATACTGTCTGTGTTGCCCCGTACAAGGTGAATATCCCTTACTACTTACACTGTTTGTGTAAAAAGTACGAAGTGACTATCATATACATGTATAGTACTCACCACTCTTGAATACGGGAACCACTTAGAATGGGTTTAAGTATTCATAAACACTCTTAGCCTAGAATAAACACTAGACCTACCACTATCTCAGTCATTATGAATGTATGTGACAACACTATGGTGAGCTACACACGCATACATATATGTGTGTGTGTGTGTGTAAAATATCAACTGCATTTAGAAGTAGCGATACACAAGGCTGGAACATGGGATACAGGAACTAGATTGGGCTTCTTCTGAAGGTAATCTAGATGTTACATATCCAAACATTTCCGCAGTTGTATAAGCTGATGCATAGGCTGATAACAAGAATACGAAAATGACTTGGATAACATGTTAATCATTTGAGAAATATAATTTCATGGCATAACACATGGCTTATGACATATCAGAATAATGCATCAAATTGGAAAAAAGCCTGTGTGTCCATACATGTACATTTTTTTTCTGGTGAAAGATATACTCAAATGTACCACGTCTCCGAATATGTTTATTTGAGAACGAAAGAGTGCGTTCAGGTCAGCCCAGCTAACAAGAAAACGTTGTTTTACGTCAAAATAATGTTCTAAAACTTTATATAACGTTATGCCATAGTAAGGAGTCTTAGAGAAACGTTATATAACGTTATATAACGTTATAAAATGTTGTATAACGTTTTTTGTTTACTGGGAGGACTCATTGAACCGAAAAACAGAGACATCAGACGTGAACAATTTACATGCACGTTATGTGTGCCGTGATAGAAGTAAACTCATATCGATATGATATCCACCTTAACAACACGCATACCAGTACGTATCCCATTACTGACTACATATACAATGTATTGTTTGTGACAACTATCTTAAAGCAATCATTTCTTTATTTAACTACTTTCATCAATTCAACTAAATCACTACTGTACCAAGTGTCTTGGGTAATTTGTGATGTAAGTCGCACGTTGTTCTTGTCATGTACTGACCGAATCGGAACAAGTGGTATTCTAAAGTTCAGCACAATGAGGCACACCTACAACTTTCAAAATAATTAGCTCCAATTCATGTCTGATAAGTATCAGTTTTGTAGTTGCGGGAACACTGGAGTGCAAAGTCAACTCTAACCATACAGGACGTCCTTGGCGTGCAGCACGTTCTACACCCCTTACCGCTGGTGTACACATGGTTACACTGGGCCTCACATACATCTGGCATTTCATTATGTACATGCACACTGTTATGGATTGGGGACCTTGCCAACACCACTTCTAATGGTAATCAATCAGCATAAGTCGCAGGAGTAACGCCCCTTTCAATCACCTCTACCCCCTCCCCCGCGCGTTACCCGACGTGCACAATTGGTACTGTAGACTAGCTCTAACCTATTGTTGACCGCACACACATGGGTTAGGGTCCCACATGAAGCCTCTAACATACATAGGTGCATTGGCTGCTGGACAGGAAACACTCCTGCTATAAGACACTCGGTGCCCGGAGGAGACATGTCGGGGGTGGAGGAGCAGGGCGGGAAGGCCGAGCGGGAGGCGGCCGAGGAGCGAGCTGCTCTTCAGGCCACGGCTGTGCGGCGCGCGTCTGTGCAACTTGCGGAACGGCGTTTTCGGGAGGAGCAAGCCGCAGAACGAAGGGCGGCAGCTCTACTCGCCCGGAGAATGAGTGCCAGGACAGTCTATAGGCGAACTACCTTCGCCAGTCTAGTTGATACTCTTACGACACAGTCAGGTCGGAAACCGTTTTTATATATTGAGAAAAATAGCATTGAGTTATAAATGGATCAATTAATCAATGAAACCTTGATAATGATACAATTATTATTGTATGTGTGATATGCCTTTATATCTTAATACATGTATAAGCAAAACAAAAAGTAAACGTGAAGGTAACACATCTCGTCCGGAGGTCATCCAACCCACTGGTGTACATTGTGAGCGGGTTGAAGGCCACTTAGCCACCCAACCTCTCGGATAAAGCGCCTGAACAGTTAGTCATTTAGAAGAAATATAGTTGACCGAATGGAAGACAATTGGGATGTCTATAATCGTCCTGATACCGAGACGTAAGAAGCAAATCTTAATTGGGTGGGGGAGGGGGGTCGTGGGGCCCACTGCAACCAGCTTCAAGCATTTTCGAACCCCCCACCACTCGATTTGACTTTCAACCATTCTATTACCACACTAGTCGTAAGGATAATGATCAGTCTTAAGTGGGGTGTAAAGCAAGCAGTTTCACATGCAGTTACAAGTGCATTGTATGAGTGATACTGCCACTGGAAAGCCAGTTACAAGTAGAAATAAAGGGTGTATAAAACACTAAACACGGGGACCTCATACCTGCTATTCTTTTTTTTAAATGTCCAGAAATGAATATTTTCTCCTGTTTTCTCAGCCCACACAAAAAGGACGTATTTTCTAGTTTACTTTATGTTCTCTTGCATCGTAATAAATTGTAAACTCAGGATCATCGTCCTCATCATGAAGGGCAGCCTATTGCGGCAAGAGTAATGGCAAATAACATAATAATGTCATATGTGGCTTGTAAGCATCCCATTAAGTGTTCATATGAAACTATGCCCAAGATGCGAAACAATGTTATAAGCCTTTATACGACATTAAATGGACTTAAACGGGGTTTTCAAACGCTCTTCAAGACTTTTGATACCATCCCTTTATCATGCAATAGTCCCTTGTCACAGGAGCAGGACAGTACAAGGCTTGATGCAGGGTTAAGGTTTACCCAACTTCAAACCGAAAGTTTCTAGCGTCTCTGTTTGTTAACATTCAAAACATCCAAGATCAATGCGCAGTTTGTCGAAACAGGGATCAACACGTATTCTACGTCCACTGACTACTCGGTCTTATATAGTTTACCATTCATGACAAGTTTTACTGTTTGCTGACAAGGTGGTTTATCTACATCTCATATAACAGTTATCAATAAACGGCCCAACTGTAAACAAGAGGTCGAGGCATCGACTCTCCAGTAGAGGGCCTACTGCCTACTTCCAGGCCTCCCATACCTCCTATAGGGTAGATTCACCACTTTCGGACGTTCTTTTTTAGTGTCAATGTGACTCTTTTTCATCTTAGCATATATGTATATCAAAACATACCTATGATGTTTTGGCGGTAGCCCACCTATGGAAAGGGAATACCTTGCCCCTTATTGATTATTACAAGAAAATATGTATCTATAAAGTTATCTATGCATAAAATGTAATCAAATCTTGGGAATTCAAAAGCATGGTTTTCACGTGAAGTCGGACACCTGATAGAAATATTCACCTGTTCAAAGTCGGACACTTTCCTTTTCACCTGTTCATCTAATTAAACAATATGTAAATTGTCACTTTTTAAAGGCAGGAATAATCGTATCAATGTCATGATTAAAATCTATAACAATTACCCCAGGCTTGTACAGCTATAGTACTCTTTGAGGAGCATTGACTACTGGCTATCAGAGATCATGATTTGTAGGTCTCAATGATAATTTGAAGCATTGGTTAAACAATACTTTTATAGTACAAAAGAAATGTACGAGGTAATGTAGATATCACAAACATGATGAAATGCCCTTTTCATTAGAATGTCATCATTTCGTTTATGATGATGGGTTAAAAACCAAGTTTAACATTACAGATCAGGGTAATTAACTATATAGATATATAATAATTTACTGGATGATGTAAACATCATTCCCTTACATGCAATTAATCGTAGGATGACCCTCCATGTTGTATATCATATTTCTTCAATATTACAATATACACATATTGCTGAGATTTTGAAATTTACATAGGTATATGCCTAGAAATTAGCGTCCGACTTATGGTGAAATTGGTGTCCGACTTTGGGTGAAATTACATGGTCACTTTCAATTGGCAAAAAAGGGCATTTTTATATACATTTGACAATGTTTTTTCTGACTACTCGCTTCAAAAAATGTAGGACTTTCATCTGATGTATGCATATATTCTACATATATAAGCACATACTCACAATAGTATAATTAGCAAAACTATTTTTTCATTTGCTCCCAAAAGTGAGGTTAAATGTTTAAGAATGTCCTAATAACGCACATAACCCTGTATTTTCAGAAGTGATGTCACCTACACCGCCTCAATCGCCCACTCTTCCCCCGCAACCACCCTCCCCCACACCTACCCCTCCCCCTAGAATACCAACCCCAGTACCGGAGGTAGAGCAACAGGATGACGGCAATGTATCCGTCATGGACCTACATGTCCAGGGTGAGTTTCTCTAAAATGTGATTATTTAAATGCGTCAACGTTTTTCTCCTTGGTTGTCTAATCATTCAATACTCACAATTATATTATCATAATTATGCATGATATAACAGTTTATCCAAGTGCTACGGTTTTGTGCACACATCTCCCGTACCGATACATTGAAGAGGGGAGAATAATACTTGGAGGTATTCTCAGAAAAGACAAAAGCTTGTTGACTCAGGGTGTACCCCTGAGTCTAATCGTTGGTTAAGAGATTTTCAAATTTCCAACTTCACACAATCATATTTCATCAACTATCCATGTCAATTTTAAAATGTTTTCATGGTTTGTTACTTTCACACCTATGTTTTGCCTTCAATAGAAGTTCTATATATACCAATGTGTGCTTGTCTTGCTATAGGCTTAGTGTACAAGAAAGTGTTTTAGACTAGACAACCTGTGTGTGCACTGTCATTGCTCGTTTACAGTGGGAGTATCCTGTATCTGAGGAGTTGATCCAATGTGGGGGGAGGGGGGTTAGGCGGCTTGATCATCAGTGGCAGATCCAGGATTGTCTAGAGGGGGGGGGGGGGCAAACCTGGCCAACCCGAAGTCACTATGTGTTTCTCGCCGGCGAAGAGCATTAGCTATACTAGGGAGGTTCGCGGGCATGCCCCCCAAGAACAGTTTGTTGATCTAGACTTGAAATGGTGCATTCTCATGCATTTTAAGACACAGTATTTTAAGACTCAGCCCCCCCATCCAGATCAGAGACCCTCAGTTCAGGCCCTATGAATAATGCTACACAATCTCTTTATCTCTTTCCCTCCTTTCTTCTCCTTTCTTTTCTCTTCTTCCTCTTCTTTTCTTTCTTTTTATTATATTTTTTTTTTTGGGGGGGGGGGGCAAGGCCCGTTAGGCCACCCCCCTGGATCCGCCAATGATCATTAGGCTCGATCATCAGACTCGATCATCAGGCTTGATTATCAGGCTTGATTATCAGGCTCGTTTTTTGCAGACTCACTTTTCAGACTCCATTGAAAATTGATTGAATTGGATGGATCACCCTGGAATATACATGTAATAGTGCGGGTGCAGTCAAGTCATAATTGTCATCCATTTTTTACATATATATAAGAAAAAAGTACCGTCTTGGGTGACATCTGAACGCCAATTGAGAGCAAGTCGGCGGGCTTTGCCCTGGAGTAGACCCCCCTCCAGGTGTCGGTCCCTTGAACTAGACCTAGGGTCACACCATCTGCAGGGTACAATATATACTAATATTCCCGCGTCAGCAATATCTAGTCCATATATATATATATATATATATATATATATATATATATATATATATATATATATATATATATACATATAAATGTTTAGGATATATGCATTATTTTAGTATTTTTAACACCAGAGAGAATCTTTCGCATAAGAAAGATATACAACGGATGAATATATATATATATATGAAGATAGTCGAAAGATGTTATTCTGAAGCATGGGCTATGTTAGCTATGCATTGAAAACAATGACAGTAAGTACACAACCAATCAACCAGTAGCCACGGTGGTATGCTGTCCAGCATACTGCAGGGATCTATACGGATTGTTAGACCCATTAGCGCGCACCAAGTGACGACGATTGAACACTCTAGCTATCCAGGCCTGGTAGTAGATGGAAGGCATTAACGGAGGTCATATTGGGTTCACATGGCATTATGATAATTGCACGTAATGACTAAATAGCTCAGCATTAGAGTGTTGGACAATATAGGTTTTGATAAGGGGCCAAAGAATGACGAACATATCGATCAGCCATGCTTGGAAACGGAGCGTTCTAGTACTAAGTATACTGCATGGCATACCTAGGGACCTCTGTCAGCACCTAGCAGCGAAAGACAACACTGCGCCGCCTTTAGTAAATTATTCCCAGCAGAATGATTTTAAATTATAAAAAAAAATTATAGTTCATCTTAGTGAGCAATCATTATTAAACAACGGGGCCAGGGGGATTTCCCCTCAAATACGCCAAGAAGTTTTGTCCACCCCCTTTTAAATGCAGGATAATAACGTTCAGGCTGAAGATGGGGCCAATTTTCCTCTTTTAAAAAACATGGAAATGCCAAAATCCCCAGCAGCGGCTCCGTAATCCAACCTATCAGAATAAAACGGCTTGGGGGTCCAAATCATAAACCCCCTAAATCCACTGCCGTCTCCTGTTATCTGGTTTTACCATAAAATCGATACATGGCTACCATAGAGTGCATAGCTATTATATCAAGTACGGTAACGGCAAGCTTCATAGTAATCACAAGTAGGTCTACAATATAATAGTATGCGGTATCAAAGTGCTGCACCGATGTCCTCAGCTGATATGAACGCATGGCCTATACGTGCTATAAGAAGTTAAATATACGTCTAGACATGTTAAACAGAACATGTTATTCCCTGTTCCTTCATCCTAAGGCCAAGAAAAAAGTGTGTTTCAAGTAACATGGGAGGAAAATGTACGGTCGGTAGGTCGGATTTAAATTATTTTCTTTTTAAAACATGAATATACCTTTCAATGGCATGCCGCTCAGTTGAATTCACCTTCACCACAGCACTGGTCAGCAGATACTGCACCAGCCTGACCTGCTATAGATATATTTACACAATGTAATACCAGAGTTGAATAAGTTAAGGTGGGTCGCTACCCTTGGGTCAAAGTCACTGAAAGTTAACAGAATCTCGCAATTCTTTTTTTACAGGCAGTTTAAGTCATGTAGAATCAGAAAAGTAGGGGGTAATATCGAATCTTAAAAAATTAAAGTATTTTGATTTAGATTTTTTCTGAAAATGAGAAAAAATGTGAAAATTTTCATGAATTTTCTTCATATCAATCAATATGCGCAGAGATGTAAAACATCACATATGAAACGTTTATATGTGTCCCTTTACTGGAAAAATAATTTTACAGTTTTACGCCATGGGATTCTGGGTAAAAATATGATGTTTTGGGCAAGAGTACAAAGAAATCATCATTATTTGTGGCCATATTGGCTAAAAACAGTATTCCATATTAACAGAATATTTTTAAACTCTGTCAGAAAATAGTTCAGATCATTTGCTAACACATAAAAGTAATTTTGATAGGGGGTCCCAGGCATATTCTTAGGGTTTTGGACCTTTGAAAATGAAAAATAATGCCAAAAATGACTAAATTAAACATAATTATATGGCATTGCATGATGGGTAAAATGGCAAAAATCAATGTATAACTTTGTCTTGATTTACACTCTTGGTTATTTTGAGCAATATCATAGCATCTATAGTGTTCTAAATAGTAAATATCTGCAATGTACTAGCTCATGTTTAAAAAAAAAGAAAAATTATCAGTTACCAATATATTAAGCATTCAAACTATTATAAAATGCACAATTTTACTCGAAATGTTCTAAATTTTTAGCCCAGTTTAGGGAATGTATATATGTATCTGGCTATGCAATATTAGCCCATTCTGATAGATTTAAGAATTTGAGGAAATCAAAGGGTAGCGATCCACCTTAAACATTGTAATTAATACTGATTCATGCAAGGGTCACCGTATCAATCACCATATATATTATGAAATGTATGTGTCTCATTTTATTTTACTATGTACAACTTCAACATGTTATGTCATGTTCAAGGTGTTTGAGTTGGTGTATTGTTATTTCATGTGGAGAAACAGCATCACTATTGTTTTGTATCGGAAGGGCCATTTTCCACACCCCTGTTGAGAAACTGAACCTCAAGTACCCAAAACGGTAGTAACAAACCCCTATTTAAGTCATTAGATGGGCTCTAGCTCATCTGATGGGTATCTAACATGATTGTGAATTATGAATTGTGAAATCTGAAAGCTATAAATCCAAGAGTGTATGCAAACTGAGTACATGAGTCATATCGGTGTGTGCGGCCTGATTGACAATCCAAACTGTTGATTATGTATAGTTGAGGCAAATTCTGTATTCTTTTCTAATTTCTTTCTGTCAATGCTTGTTGTCATCATCCATCATAAATTGTGTTCTCATCCATGTGTTAGTGTTCAAAACGGAATAATGTGAAATGCAAAAATGAATTATGAAACCTGAGTACAAGCATTATTATCCGAATTGAATTACTGCTTTTTTGCATTCAAGTTGATAAATGTATACCGCGTCACGAACGTGTTGTTTATCAATAAACGAGTTCGTTTAGAGCTCATTGAACCAAAAATTGTCTCTCAGCTCCGTTTTCCACTGTGAAGTTATCAAAATATAGCTATGAAACAAATATTTTAATGCATAGCCCTGGGTGCTGTTTCTCCACAAATGTTCGGACCTCCGCAAATTTGCTTCCATAAATTTGCGGAGCTCCGCAAATACATACAGAGGTCCGTATGTGTATGCAAATTTGCGGAGGGCCGCAAATTTGTGGAGAAACAGCACCCTGGCGCTTATACAAGACCTACACTCCTTCAATACATGGCACTTGTACCAGGTTACTATAGAACTACTTTTAAGTGGCTGTAATCTCTGAAAGTCTTAACCATTTAAGCGTGGCACTAAATTGTTATAGCTAACTGGGTGCTGTTTCTCCACAAATTTGCGGACCTCCCCTGTGGGGGCAAGCATTTTTGAAGGGATTTTCTCTAGAAAGGAGGCTTTGTTCAATCCCATGATGACTATAGTCGATGGCATGGCTGCAACTATAGTTGCTGCTTGTCCTGCCATTATATCTGGCCGATTGGCTTATGAGTCTCTTCAACACACTATATGGAAATAAAATTATTTATTTATTTAAATATAAATATCTAAACATAATAATAACCTACATCTCTAGGCACACTACTTTTATCCCTAAACACTTGACAGATAAACACAATAATATGCTAAATTTTTGAATTCTAAACACTTTATTGTCCTAAGCTAAACACATTGCTTTAAACACATAAATGTCTTAGTACTGAGCTAAACATGTTTTTGGTCCAAACATGTTTAGGAACATATTGTGTCAACAAAGACGGGGCAGTAATGTGTGTAGGATTGTGCTTAGGATCTAAACACCTTTTTTGCAGTGTACACATTGTACACATTTAAACATGAGGGAAATATGACTTCATTGACAAATACCAACAACTACATGCATAATATTGTCTCCCTCATAATTACCAGTGTGATCTTACAGAGGAGGTGATACCTCCACCACCACCTATCCTGCCAACTACTCCAGAGAAGATGCCCCTACCCGCAGCATCTCCAGTGTGGGGAGAGCCGGAGGAGGCCCCCCTGAAGGAGGATAGCAAGGCAAGTAAAAACCCTGAAGTAAAAACTTGCGCTATTGATTTACGTTAATTAGCGTCCTACTACAAAGGTAGTATAAAAACAGCCTAAATTAGAATTAGTTGTAAATCAAATCTGAAGGTCTAGAATTACCTAATAGACTACTACCTAAAATTATAATAAAAACGGCTCATTGATAGACATACATATCACTTTTAGAAAAAACAAAACAATGTAAAGCACCTATAGTTTCATGACATGCTTGACTGGGGATCGAACTGGGGACCTGCCTATCATTGTCCCGCACTGTAAGCTATCAAGGCAGCTGGAGTATGGCCTACAGTATAGCTCTCATATAGATGATCAGATGGATGAGCGAAAGGAAAAGATATTTAGGAGCTGTCACAAATCAAGTGCAAGGTTGACCTTGTAGTGCTAGAACTATAGCTTATGTAGAGTTTGCTAAAGGTCTCTTTTGTCCTTGGTACAAAACAGCATTTCATGTTTTTCTTGAAATGTCTAGAAAGCATCTTGTGTGGATATGCATATCACTTTTAGAAAGAAATTCAAAACATGAAGAAACTAGTTTAATGACAAGCCTGACCAGGGATTGAACCGGGGACCTGCCTATCACTGTTCCACACTGTAGCTAAGTGAGCTATCGAGGCAGCTGGAGTCAGGTCCACACCATAGCTCTCATATTTGCCACCTTTAGCAACATGCAGACATTATTGTATAACAGTTAACACCTCTCTAAGTTGTTTACTATACAATGAAAACTATAGACAAGGCCCATAGAGAATGATGTTAAATTGCTTATGACCATTTACTATGTAACACATTGACAGGTGGCTAGACCAAGGATCGATCCCAGGACCCTCTGTGTACATAGCACAGAGAAAAGTGCTGTATGTCTACAACTCACTACTGTAAGCTGCATCTACAGTGACAGAACTGTACATGTACAGCAAAGTTTACTGTATAATTATTTACAGCAAAAGTACTTTAGAGCTACAGCACACTTTGATGTTCGGGAACAACAACTTTTTACAGTGTAGCTTAAATTTGTAGATATTAGCGTAAATTATTAAGTATTTGCTAGCATTAGCGTAATTTGTTAAATACTAGTGTAATGTGCTAAAAATCGTTAAGCATTAGCATATTGTGATCGCTATTTTTCTGTAACACGTCCTAGGTAGCTAGACGCCGCACCAATCTCCCATAATCATAAAATTGCATGTTCCCAGCATTCTTAATCAGTAGTTTCACCAGCAGTCCTAATCCATCACTGGTGTCAAATGTCAAAGTCACCAGGTTAAACTATATAAAACGTTATAACCGTGCAATATTGTATCCTTGAAGATCTACTATAACTACAATAAACAACACTAGTGAGGATTCTTCTTTAGCCGTAGATTCATATAACACTGCCGGAAATATGTAATTTTTAAGACTCTGGGAGATATGCGCAGTGTCTCGTCGCCTGGTGAGTGTGTCTTTTCTTGCTAAAATAACAGTGAAGGCTTTAATATTGACATAACCATCTAAAGAGGAACATTCCTCAAACCCTTGATATGATAGAGGGAAGACCTGCACCATTCTCCATCATTAGCGAGATCATTAGATATCTTTTGAGAACAAAAGAACACCATTTTCTTTATTTTCGAATGCTTAGTTTGAGAGTGTGCACGAGAAGTGTGTGTCCATGATGAGTCTGGCAGCAGTCAAACAGATATCTGACTTTGTGAATTGGAGAGCCTCTTACACTGATAAGGAGGTGCTAGCTCTCATTACCATGTCGAGTGGGTAGAGGTTAGTAGTATAGTATGTATCGGAACGGGACTATAGTTAAGTACTGTTTATTACTCAATCGACCTGCAGCCAATCAGAGGCCTCCATTTGGTCACGTGACCGGAAGTGACCTACTTAGGGGATTAGTGGTGAGGTCACGTGACCTAGTTAGCCAATCAGAGGCCGCCATTTGGTCACGTGACCGGAAGTGACGTCATATGACCTACTTAGGGGACCGGAAGTGACCTACTTTAGGATCACGTGACCGGAAGTGACCTGATGAGTCACGTGACCGGAAGTGACGTCACATGACCTAATGGCCAACCGGAAGTGAGTGACCTGATTGAGGATCACGTGACCGAAAGTGACCTGATTGATCACGTGACCGGAAGAAGAAGAAGAAGAAGAAGTGACGTCACGCGACTTAATGAAGAGATGAGCGTCTTTAAGGGGTCACGCGCTTTAAAATGTGATATCTTTTTTTTTGGAGGAGGAGGAGGAGGAGGAGGAGGAGAAGGAGGCGAGTCTCTTATTTTTTTCGGTAAACTAATAAAAAACACTACGATATAAGTTGTTTTTTTTTTTTCATTTTTTATTGTTTTACGAGCGACTGGAAGTGACTTATTGAACTAGGTAGAAGCGTTCTTTAGAGTGTATAAAGGGGGGGGAGGGGGGGGAGGGGAGGGGAGGGGAGGGGAGGGAAGGGGAGGGGGGCCCCTTTAAGATGCATGGGGAGGGGGGCGCTTTTAGGATGCATGGGGCGAGTGGTGGGGGGGGGAGGGGGGGAGGGGGGAGGGGGGCACTCTAGGGGGGTGGGGGGGCACTCTAAGGGGCGTTTGTCTCTTTTAAGAAAAAAAGAAAAGAAAAAGATTTCAATCGAGAGACACGCTTCTTCCTCTCGAGAGGAAGAAGCGTGTCTCTTCGTTTTTTTTTGTTTATCACGTGCTTCGATGAGGCGATCAGCTGCGACTGGAGGAAGTGACACTTTAAGAGGGCGCGCGTCTTAATTGTTATGATATTTTTTTTTTTACTTACTAATAAAGAAGACGTATGAAAATAAAACACAACAATTCACATGTCCGTCGTTCTCGTTGTTTCTTGCTTGATAAAGTCAAGTAATATCGCGATGCCGAGGTCAAACTTTCCCATGTCCTCAGTCAACACTCGAAGGAGTTCAAAAGGTGTACCGCCGGCACCGTCAGCTTCATCTTGCCACATTTTCAACACTCGGAAGGCCCACTCAGCGGGACTTCCTCCGTATTCGCATTCTTCAGCGATCTTATCTAACCTCTCAGGCGACAATTTTAAATGGTCCCCCACCTCTTTCCACCTGCTACCTAGACGTCTGCCGAGGGTGCCCAAGTGCTTATGCATCGCGCGCGAGTCGGGGTTTTCGAAATCCAACCCCTGTCTGTGGAGAAGGGACATCCACTGAGCCAACAGTTCCACGCGTCTAATGCGGGTGAAGACGCGACCGAGCTCTCCCCATCTATGACGATGCGGGGTTTCACCCCACCAGACTCGGAACATCGCCGTACACAGCTCCTCCGGTGTCTTGACACTGCGCTCTACTAGAGCATCCATACGGGCGGCGGTAGCTTTTAAGCTACTGCCCAACTCTCTCCAACAGCCGCTCAACTCTTTACCTAGTTGACGAAGCAAGGCGTCGCTATAGGCTAACCGCCGCTGTCCTACCTCTCTGTTCTCCCCATCGGTCTGCCTCGCGCGTCTCACGTCGTCAAGCTGCATTAACTTTTTTTCAGGTGGACAAGGCGGTGAAGGCGAGCTTGAAAGTGGAATAGCTTGAGCCATCTCGTCTCGTCTTGGCGGTGGCGGCGGCGGCGGCGGCGGCGGCGGTGGCGGCGGCGGCGGCGGCGGTGGTGGCGGCGGTGGTGGTAGTAGACGTTACTGTGGTCAGAGGCAATATGTTTTTTTTCCAACAGAAATCAGAGCTTTTTATACAGAGGGAGTTTAATCCCATTTCCAACAGCACTCCAGCTGTGTAGCGACCTGTCCGCATGACGCTTTTTCAACCGCTCCGCTCCTTAAGAGCTTAGATGACGAGGGGTGTGTCATCGCTATCCGTGGAGACCAGCTGAAAACGGTGTTTCTTCCTCATCCATAGCCTTACCTCCTACCCCCTACCTGAGGACGTCTCCCTCCCTCTGACATTCATTGTAACAAACGTCAGAGGTCAGGTGAAAATCGGATTTTTTTCATGCACAGCCTTAGTCAGCTGTCACCCCTCCCTATTGAACTAGCCGGCCGCCGCCTGGCCGGCCCGGTCTACTCACCACGGCAGGAGGTGGTGATTTTTTTTTTGTCTTACACTTAAGTCGCTCACCACATGCACACGCCTCTACTCACAGACAGACACGTTCGTCTTAGGGGGGTCCTGCTTTTTTTTTGTATACACACTCTAAGCTCATCACCGTTAATCCTTTATACAGCTAACGCGCGCTGAATGGCTGAACAGGGTGGTAAGTGGCTTAGCTCATGACAGTGGATCCCTCAAAAAAAAAAGAGGGGAAAGGGATCCAGCTGAAAACGTCATACCTTATGTCTTTGTGAATGGCCGCCGGTCAGTCGACGGCAGCAACCGGTTAATCCTTTATACAGCTAATGCGCGTTGAATTGCTGAACAGGGTGGTAAGCGGCTTAGCTCATGACAGTCGATCTCTCAAAAGGGGGGAAAGGGATCCAGCTGAAAACGTCATGCCTTATGTCTTTTGTTTCTCTTTGTGAATGGCCGCCGGCCAGCCGGCGGCAGCTGAACAGGGTCAGTAAGTAGCTTAGCTCTAGAAGCGAGAAGGCGTATATAAGGGGTCTGGAAACCTCCATTCACTCACTCATTCTTTTGCTGCTCTCTACAGTCACCACCATGAGCAAAAGACAACACCTAGCGCCGTCCAAGAACAAGAAGACTACGCGGAACAGCGCTCGTTTAGCGTCAGTGCCTCCTCTTGCTACTGAAAATGAGACTACCGCCGCAGCCGCTTGGTCTTATCACCCTCCCGCTGTAGCGAGCGCTCGCGGCAGTACTAGTAGTAGTAGCAGTAGTAGTAGCAGTAGTAGTACTAGTAGTAGTAGTAGTAGTAGTAGTACTACTGGTAGTAGTCGTCGTGCTAGCGACGTTGTTACACTCGCGACGGTACACGTTGCTGCTAAGCGCGCTGCCGCTGCTACTGCCGCCCCGCCTGCTGCGGCTGCTGCTGCTGCTGCTGCACCTGCTACCGCTGCGCCTGCTACTGCTGCGCCTGCTGAGGCTGCTGCGCCTGCTACTGTTGCGTCTGCTGCTGCTGCTGCTGCTGCTGCTGCTGCTGCTGCTTCTGCTGCACCTGCTGCTACCGCTACTACTACTGACGACAACGCTCCTGGCACAGCGCAGTACTGGCAACCGGGTTTTTACCTCCCCACTACTGTTGATGACTTTGATGACCTGCCGCACGTTGCACAGCCCCTCTCCTCCACCACTACATCGACCGACGCCCTCGACGCCGCTCGCGCTGAGAGTGACAGCTATTCGGACACTCAGCCCCTAAACCGAGAAGAAGAGGAGGAGGAGGAGGAGCAGCAGCAACAGGGTGAGACAGAGAACGACGCTGACGACGAGGCGTACGAACAACCCGAAGGGAAAGGGGTGGGCGGTACGTTTTTCGGCTTCCCTCTTCGACCTTTCGACCTCACTTCCTCCACTAGTAGCGTCCCGTCCGGTCCGTGGCGACTGCCCTCACCGCCACCTTACGAGGGCGGCGGCGCTTCATCTTCTACCGCTACACTCAGCACCGACGGCGTGTGGCTGCGCTGTTCCAACAACGAGGCCTCGGATACCACCAGCGCTGACGCTGCTCCTGCTATCGGTTCTGCTGCTGATTCAGCTCACGCTGATGGTGTTACTCATCCTGCGGGTGTGAAACGTTCTAAGGTGAGTTCCAGAACAACAAGGCCTAGTAAGAAGAGAAAAATACAAGAAAAAGAACGAGATGGACGAGAAGAAGCAGAGAAAACCTTCTCCCGTCTTCTCGGGTTAGAGTTCTGCTTAGACGGAGCTTTGACGCTGGAGATCTGGGAGGACGTGGCAAGACTGTCTAGGAGGCCGCGCTACACAAAAGACGGCCAGGTGAAAGAGGCGTCTCTGACCAGAAGCAAGCGAGTGCACTTCACGGCCGACGCGCTGCGCGAGCTAATAGCACGCATCGCCGATATCCGCGCAGTGGTGCGCATACGCGACACAGCGGCCGCGCAAGGAAAACCTAATCACACCCCCTGGTTCGCAGTGCTGGATGATGAGGGCGAAGTGTACGCAGCTGTGAGCTACTACAGCGGTAAGAACCTCGTCCACGTGCGCAAGTACGAAGGTCCTGACAAAAAACCCACACAGCAGGGAGTGACGCTGTCCGCCAGAGCGCTCAAAGAGTTGGATGACAAAACAGAGATCATTCTGAAATATCTCGGCATAGATTCGGAATGAGAGACGCTCAACGCTCACGCGCGCACACACACACACACAGCGTTTGACGTACGCTGTATGAGACAGACAGACGGATACACAGACAGCAGACAGAAAGATAAATAGATAGATAGATAGACAGATAGATTGATAGATAGATAGATAGTTAGACGGCTAAGTAGTTGGTAACTGAGTGAAAAAAAACATGACACAGTACGTATGCGAAAAGTGTTTCAAAATGTTTAAAAGACCGTACAACCACGAGAGACACGTAGAAAATTGTAGAGTAGTACCTAAGTTTTGCCCTCTATGCGGCGAAGGCGATTGCCGAAAGATCGCCTGTCGACGCGAATCTCTGGACGGGGTGACTGTCCCTCCGCGCATATGTGCTGTACCGAACGGGGAGGAAACGTTCACGGCGAATTGGCCTGCGATACAAACGGGCGTCAGGATGCACGGGACTCGCGTGAGTGTAACAAACTTCAGGCTACCAACCGGCGAGTTGAGTGACGCTGTAGATACTATGCGTCGCATTCACTTGACACAAAGATTCAGATACAAAGTGGGTTTCTCGGTAGGCTTACTCTTACAACACAGAGAAGACAAGAGCAAACTGCGCTACTTTCACGCCTCCCAGAACAACGCAACTCTCATACAACCGCTCCCTACTATAACTAATTCAGAAACTTTGGAAGAGCTCCTCTCAAAGATGGAAAACACCGTCGCTTGCGAAGAAGTACGGAAACTTTGCGACGCTGACACCAAGTGGCACGTTCTTTTTCCTACCAATTTGAACATTTGCGTTTACATGGGACCGGGGGAATTCCCCATAGGCGGTAGGATCACTCAGGCTGGTCGAGTTGGAAAGAGAAGCGGCGTGTTAGATTTTCCCAACAAGGACAACCTCTGCATCTTCCGCTGCATTTCCTTTCACTTATACAACACCAGCAAGCGCGCTTCAGATTTGTTACGTCAGTTCTGTCCCGCTGCCACACCTGAATCCTTTCCGGGTCTGAACATCCGCGACTTACCCGCGTTAGAGAACTTGTTTGACGTACAGATAGCGGTTTACACCGCGTCGCGTCAAGTGCCGGGGCGGAAGTTGAGAAGACGCGTTACTCTGATCAGACCGCCTTCCAGAACTCTGGCCGCCCGAGGTAAAGTCAACCTACACCTGACGGCGAAAGGCGGTTTGCACGTCTCTCTCGTCACGGACTTCAACGCGTACGCGGGCATATACGAATGTTGCAAGTGTAAGGCGGCGTTCACCACCGAGTTCTTGCTGAAGAGACACAGGAACCAGCTTTCCTCTTGCCGACAAGTCAAGTTGCGCTACGTAGGTGGCATCTACCAAAATTCGAGAACGATTTTCGAAGCGCTAGCAGACTTCTCCATTTTTCCCCCCGACGGACATTCCGGAATCTACCCTTACAAGATCGCCTTCGATTTCGAGGCTTTCTTCAGACCGTGCAAAGAACCGTCGACGGAACACGTGTCCCTGCTGTGGGATCACGTCCCTTTGTCGGCTAGCGTCGCATCCGACTTTCCAGGGTGGGAGGGGCCCGTCTGCTTCGTCAGAGAATCCGATGCAGATTCCGACCCCTTGTTGGACCGAGTTTTAAATCACATAAACGAGAACGCCAAAGTCATCGGGGAAGCTGTGCTAGAACTTTACCGACCGACCTTAGCGAAGTTAGATGCGGCGATAGGTGAAGCTCTCCTGCTGGAGGAGGCGACGTTCACCCCTTCTCCAGGCGGCTTCGCTGCGGCTCAGACCAGACACCCGTTAGTTCAACTGAAGAAGGGTCTTCTGAGATACATCCGTCAAGCTCCAGTCGTGGGCTTCAACTCGGGGCGTTACGACTTGAACCTGATCAAAATACGCCTTCACTCGTTCTTCGCCTCCGGAGACCGAAGAAACCAAGAATTCAGCGTCATAAAGAGAAGCAATCAATACTTGGCGGTTTACACACAGCACACGGTTTTCTTGGACGTAGTCAACTATTTGGCACCCGGTTACAACTACGCGACCTATTTGCGAGCTTTCACCAGGAACGAAGAGAAAGGTCACTTTCCTTACGAATGGATGACGTCTACCAGGAAACTGGCAAACAGAACGCTGCCACCGAGATCGGCTTTCGACAGCGAGCTGACGGGCGTCAAAATGTCCGAATCCGACTACGCCGCATGTCAGAAAGTTTGGTCCGACGAGAAGATGCAAACTATGGAAGACTACTTGATCCACTACAACAACAAAGACGTCAAACCTTTCATAGAAGCTCTGAAAAATCACGCTAAATTTTTCCAAGATCGCGGCATTGACATGTTGAAAGACGGAGTTTCTCTCGCCGGTTTGACTTTACGGTTCCTCTTCCAAAACCTAGAAGACGCGTTCACAACGTTCCCCCAGTTCGACGCCGTCCTCCACGCTCTGATCAAAGAAAATCTAGTCGGCGGTCCTTCCATCATCTTCCATAGATTTCACGAGAAGGGCACCACGCGGATAAGGGAGCACAAGTACGGCGAAGAAGCGAGACCGTGCCAACACATCCTAGGACTAGACGCTAACTCTCTGTACTTGCGCTGCATGAGCGAAGCGCACTGCACGGGCTATTACGCGGTGAGACGGCCCGAGACCGAGTTCAAGCCTGAAATTAGGCAAAGAAACTCTCACAGCGCTTTGGAGTGGTTACGCTTCGTAGAGCACGACCGCGACGTGAAACTGCGCCACGCTTTGAACGGCGGCGAGATGGTTGTAGGCTGTCGGAGAATTCGCGTGGACGGGTTTCACGCGGCCTCTAATACGGTTTTCCAGTTTCACGGGTGTTGGTTCCACGCTCACGAGTGCATACCGTCGCACCGATATCAGTGCGCTTCACTGAGAGAGGAGAGACGCGACAGAACGACCAGAGTAAGCGCTTACTTGAAAGCGCTAGGTCACAAGCTGGTCGTCGTGTGGGAGTGCGAATGGCGAGAGATGAAGCGTCGAGATGAGCGGGTCAAGGCCTCCCAACAACGCTGGAAGGTTGACGCTTTGAAAGTGTCTCGAAACGCGATGAGCGAGAGCGACATCCTTTCCGCTGTGAAAGAGGAGAAAATGTTCGGTTTAGTTCAAGAGGACATCACTACGCCGCCTCACCTACGAGACTACTTCGAAGAAATGACCCCCGTTTTCAAGAACGCGACCGTTTCAAAATCGGACATAGGACCTCACATGTCAGACTTTGCGCAGGAAGAAAAGCTGTTGAACACGCCTCAGAGATGTCTGATAGGGAGTTACCACGGAAAAAATATTCTCTTGGGAACGCCGCTTCTCAAGTGGTATTTAGAGCACGGTTTGATAGTCACCAAAGTGCAGCTGGTGGTAGAATACCTACCTAAACGCTCCTTTGCCGGTTTCGCGGACGAAGTAACGGCGGCGCGAAGACGTGGCGACGTGAACGAGAACGAGAAAATTCTGTCAGACTGTTACAAGTTAATGGGAAACGCTACGTACGGTAAAACAATCTGCAACAAAGAAAAACACACGGCGGTGAGATACACTGACAGTCGGAAGTTCGAACTATTGGCCAATTCGTGGCGCTTCAAAAAGGCGTCCGAGTTGAGTTCCGATCTGTTTGAAGTCGAACTACAACCGAAAACAGTCAACAACAACCTCCCTATTCAAATAGGGTTCATGGTATACCAGTACGCGAAGTTGAAAATGTTAGAGTTCACATACGACTTCTTGGATAGATTCGTCGATCGGCGCGATTATGCCCTTTGTCAAATGGACACCGACAGTCTTTACATGGCTCTCAGCGGTGACACGTTGGATGACCTAGTCAAACCTCGCCTGAGAGAGACGTACTTCAGAGAGAAACGAAAGTGGCTTCCGACAGCGGTGTGCGACGATCACTTAGAGCTTTTCGTGAAGACAAAAACGGAAAGAGTGCGAGAATGGTGTCCGCCGCCCGGCGGATGTTGTGAGAGACGGTACCTTCACGATCTGAGAACTTCGGGGCTTATGAAAGCGGAGTGGGAAGGTGACGGGATCCTAAGTCTCAACCCTAAGACTTACATTTGCTACGATCGAGTCAGCGACACCGGTGAAAGAAAATCCAAAAAATGGAGTGCAAAAGGCGTACAGAAGAAACAAAACCCTCAGGAACCAGACGACTTCTTGGATGTTCTTCGCCAACGAAAAACTCTCATTGCTGTAAATAGAAACTTCAAAGTGGTGCGAAACAAAATGGTCACCTACACCATAGAGAAAGACGGCGTGCGCTACTTGTATTATAAGCGTCGCGTGCATTCTGACGGTGTGACAACGAGTCCTTTAGAGATATGAAAAAAAAAAAAATAAGCGTGTGCATCTTTTCAAAAATAGAGTGTTTATCAAGATTGAAAAAAAATAAATAAAAAAAATAAAATAAAATATTGTTGTGTTTTTATTTTCATACGTCTTCTTTTACTAGTAAGTCGCGCAGTCTCTTAAAGCGTCACTCATGTGACGACGTCGCTTCCAGTCACGTGATCCTAAAGACCCTCACTTCCTAAACAAAAAACTTCTTCTTCCGCTCACGTGATCAATCAAGTCACTTCCGGTCACGTGATCCTCAATGAGGTCACTCACTTCCGGTCGGCCATTAGGTCATGTGACGTCACTTCCGCTCACGTGACTCATCAGGTCACTTCCGGTCACGTGATCCTAAATTAGGTCATATGACGTCACTTCCGGTCCCCTAAGTAGGTCAGTAAGTTACCCAGAATGCACCACTAATCCCCTAAGTAGGTCACTTCCGGTCACGTGACCAAATGGTGGCCTCTGATTGGCTGCAGGGTTACCCAGAATGCACCACTAATCCCCTAAGTAGGTCACTTCCGGTCACGTGACCAAATGGAGGCCTCTGATTGGCTGCATGTCGATTGAGTAATAAACAGTACTTAACTATAGTCCCGTTCCGATACATACTATACTACTGAGGTTTGACAATCTACACAATCTACATTATATTATGTCAGGAGCGGAAAACGAGACCATCCGATGTATCGGCTGAGGTAGCAAGCTCCATATTAAGGTCAAGCCAAGGCACTCTGATAAGACGTGAGTGTGGAATGGGTCTTTCGTTGACAATAACACAACGCTGGCGGAGGACAGCTGTCCTATACCATTTTTCTTGACCAAAAAGATGCATCGACTTCAAGTCAAGGACCCTCTCTAACTCATCATTCATATTATTCTGAAGATAGGCCTATCCGTGAAAATAATTCAATGATTCGTTTTCAATTCCATTAAATCCCATTCATACCTCTTATTAACCTAACATGTTCGGTTATTGTGTTCTTTAGGAGATTCATGATGTGTCTCCATGGAGACGGATCCTGGTTGGATTCACACAGGATACCACATTACACGGCCTCCGCTTCACAACCGGATCAACTCAGTTCAAGTCACGCAGGTAAGTTACATGCATGTAAACACATCTACTGGACATAGCCTAGGTTCCTGAATTACCCGGTGAGAAACAATGAAAAGAGATGCGGTTCTATAATGTTGCCTATATATTACATCATGCCAGTTGTCAGATGGAACTGTTCTGAGAACAGTTATGAGGTTTAGGATTTATATATCAAAAAGTAAAGGCCAAGTCGGAGCGGGGGCAGGGGGGCATCAATCTTTCATCAATTTCGACAAATGCCAACTTGCATAATGCAAATTAAACTGTACTGTCTGGTTTCTATGATACATCCCAACTATTAATATAGCTGTTGTGGGGATGATAGGGTAGATTCACCTGAAGTCGAACACATACGTTGAGGCGGAAACCTGATATTTTGGTTATTCAAGCATTTTAAGCCCTTTATTTGTGAACAACAGTAAAGTTCAAGTGTTATTCTTTCGAAACAAACACTTTCAAATGCCACTGTCTGTCTCAGGGTATGTGTCTGGTGCTACTGGTGCTAGTGTATCGCTGCAGGTGGCTGTGTACTATAGGTGTTGTGTGGGGGCTGATACTGGGGTGGTGTGTCGCTGCAGGTGGCTGTGTAGGTGTTGTGTGGGGCTGATACTGGGGTGGTGTGTCGCTGCAGGTGGCTGTATATACTATAGGTGTTGTGTGGGGCTGATACTGGGGTGGTGTGTCGCTGCAGGTGGCTGTGTAGGTGTTGTGTGGGGCTGATACTGGGGTGGTGTGTCGCTGCAGGTGGCTGTGTGTACTATAGGTGTTGTGTGGGGGCTGATACTGGGGTGGTGTGTCGCTGCAGGTGGCTGTGTAGGTGTTGTGTGGGGGCTGATACTGGGGTATTGTGTTGCTGCAGGTGGCTGTGTAGGTGTTGTGTGGGGGCTGATACTGGGGGTAGTGTGTCGCTGCAGGTGGCTGTGTACTATAGGTGTTGTGTGGGGGCTGATACTGGGATGGTGTGTCGCTGCAGGTGGCTGTGTATACTATAGGTGTTGTGTGGGGGCTGATACTGGGGTGGTGTGTCGCTGCAGGTGGCTGTGTAGGTGTTGTGTGGGGGCTGATACTGGGGTATTGTGTTGCTGCAGGTGGCTGTGTAGGTGTTGTGTGGGGGCTGATACTGGGGGTAGTGTGTCGCTGCAGGTGGCTGTGTACTATAGGTGTTGTGTGGGGGCTGATACTGGGATGGTGTGTCGCTGCAGATGGCTGTGTAGGTGTTGTGTGGGGGCTGATACTGGGGGTAGTGTGTCGCTGCAGGTGGCTGTGTACTGTAGATGTTGTGTGGGGGCTGATACTGGGGTGGTGTGTCGCTGCAGGTGGCTGTGTAGGTGTTGTGTGGGGGCTGATACTGGGGTGGTGTGTCGCTGCAGGTGGCTGTGTAGGTGTTGTGTGGGGGCTGATACTGGGGTGGTGTGTCGCTGCAGGTGGCTGTGTACTATAGGTGTTGTGTGGGGGCTGATACTGGGATGGTGTGTCGCTGCAGGTGGCTGTGTAGGTGTTGTGTGGGGGCTGATACTGGGATGGTGTGTCGCTGCAGATGGCTGTGTAGGTGTTGTGTGGGGGCTGATACTGGGGGTAGTGTGTCGCTGCAGGTGGCTGTGTACTGTAGATGTTGTGTGGGGGCTGATACTGGGGTGGTGTGTCGCTGCAGGTGGCTGTGTATACTATAGGTGTTGTGTGGGGCTGATACTGGGGTGGTGTGTCGCTGCAGATGGCTGTGTATACTATAGGTGTTGTGTGGGGCTGATACTGGGGTGGTGTGTCGCTGCAGATGGCTGTGTATACTATAGGTGTTGTGTGGGGGCTGATACTGGGGTGGTGTGTCGCTGCAGGTGGCTGTGTATACTATAGGTGTTGTGTGGGGCTGATACTGGGGTGGTGTGTCGCTGCAGATGGCTGTGTAGGTGTTGTGTGGGGGCTGATACTGGGATGGTGTGTCGCTGCAGGTGGCTGTGTAGGTGTTGTGTGGGGGCTGATACTGGGATGGTGTGTCGCTGCAGGTGGCTGTGTACTATAGATGTTGTGTGGGGGCTGATACTGGGGTGGTGTGTTGCTGCAGGTGGCTGTGTATACTATAGGTGTTGTGTGGGGGCTGATACTGGGGTGGCGTGTTGCTGCAGGTAGCTGTGTAGGTGTTGTGTGGGGGCTGATACTGGGGTGGTGTGTCGCTGCAGGTGGCTGTGGTCGGTGGTCCTCCTGGCGTCCTTCAGCGTGTTCGTGTTCTACGTGACAGACAGACTGAGTGAGTTCCTGCAGTACAACAAGACCGTCAACGTGCAGGTGGACTACGTCAACCACGTATTCTTCCCCTCCGTCACCATCTGTAACGAGAACGCCTTCAGGTACCTACCCAACATGTACACACAGGGCCAGCCTAGTGTAGTACACTATTCCGGTATAATGTTGACAATTTCTGGTCCTAAACATCAAGTCAGTAAGAATCCTTGCTGAAAAAAACTTATTCAATTCTATCTTCACTTCTTATAATTAGCACAATTATGCGATAGTTTAATTTATTAGACATTGGTTCACATTATGCAAACCACCCTGTCTGACTAGAAACTGACAATGCTGAACTCTTGAAGCCATGAAAGAACCGCAGCGTCCAATATTTCCATACTCTAGAGGGAGAGTTCAGTATCACTGCCAGCCCGGGGCTGGGGGTGGGGGTGGGGCAGGGCTTGGTGGATATAGGGGGCCGGGGCGGTCATAATGAAAAACAAGCACCCCCTCCCCCCACCTACCGGTAGTAATAAATGACTGAAGAAATGAGTAATAAAACCAGCCATGCAGAGATGGTCACAGGACTACCTGTCAAATTGAACACAAGTGACGGTGGTGGGTGGCCTTGAATCATGCAGTGCACACATTAGCTGTGGTGTCCCGCAGGGCTCGGTGCTTGACCCACTGCTCTTTGTAATTTATATTAAGACCATAGTCAATAGTGTAAGAAATGGTCGATATTACATGTATGCCGACTATTTGCCCGTGGTGGTTAGCCATAGAGATCCTGAGTTGGCTATAACGCTGTTACAAGATGACCTGAATGGAATTAGTGTATGGTGTAGACTGTATAGGCTAACAGTAAATACCGAGAAGACAAAGGTGTTATGGTGCCATGGTGAGAACAGCAACCTTGTATTCAGTGATTACCCACTTGTGTTGAATGGTGTAACCTTGGAGTTAGTAAAACACTTTAAATACTTGGGTGTAATTATACACTCTACCTCAAGTTTAAAGAATCAATGTAATAAGATGATCTCCTTTGGGAACCTAAGGCTAAGTAACCTTAGACACTTGTGTAAGTACATGGATGCTGATCTGGCGATATTATCATACAAGACAATGATATTACCGGTACTTGAATATGGAGATGTGGTTCTGGATGGAGCACCTGCTACCCTAGTAGGGGAACTTCAAACTAGTCAAAACCACTGTCTGGGGGCTTGTCTTCTAATATGGGACCCCCGCTTTGTTAGTAGGGTTGATCTGCAGACAAGATGTTCATCAAAAATGTTAAAATGCAGAAGGACAGAGTCTCTGTTATGTATGATGGAAACGATTAAGTGGAAACGATAAAGTTAAACTAAAAGTACAACACCTAAAAGGTGAACTTTATAGGAAAAGCCCGAAATATAGAGGGTTCCTGGAATGGAACTGGCTTGATAGCAAGGTGCAAAAGCTAGAGAGCTATGAGAAGTTTGTAAATACTGTGAAAATCTAGGATATTATTGTCCTGAAAGTATTAGCACCTGTCTTTGTATGTTGATAAATTGCAGCAAGATATAAATACGTCCTGGTAAATGTAACATTCAGATCTGTAGTGAAGTATCCCTAATACTATGACTATCAGGTTGTAGATAATCGGAGACGTTGAATTCATAATCCTATATGTTGTCTCAACTACACATGTATCCAGTATGAACTAGTTGATTGTTGATGGTGTGAAGAAGTACCCGGATATTGCTCATGGAATTTCCTAACTTTGCTACCTGTTGTATATTGTATTACATATGCTGCTGAGGTTGTATATTTGATTGTAAAGTTCATATGGTACACTAATGGAGCGGACCGTCGTATCAATTTGAAAGGCTCTAGTTGTAGATGTAGTTTTTGCCAAATAAAAATTTATAAAACTCAAACTTTGCCCTGCATCTGGTACCTGTACACTTAGACCTACAGGACCCAGCTGGCTGAGTATGCCAACACACTTTTGAGATCAGCACACTTTTTGCAAAAGGTGATTGGGATTGGGAAATTGGGAAATCTGCCACGAAGTCAGACATCTGGTTCAGGTTCTACCTTTATCATAATTATGACTACTAAGAGAAATACGCATTATGGTCATTGTATTGAGTTGACCACGTACTTCATATGTTAGTCAGTCGATGCTTCAGGAAACTCACAGAAAAGTGTTTTACGTTTATATGATTTTTTTGCAGCCACTTTTAACACACTCAAGTTTTGCAACACAGTACACACTTGTCAATAACGTGTTGATCTGAAAAGTGTGTTGAGAAAAAGTGTGTCACTCTTTAAATGCATGTTCCCGCAACACATGTTTTAGAGAGGTGTTTTATATTCAGATTATCGGCTGCAGCTAATGGCCGCTGGTACAACCAAGTAGAAAAACTACTCGCCATCTCACAAGCAACTGGTACGTGTGTACACCTCCTAGCCTAGTCCGCCACCAGCCACGCAACCCTTCAAATCATATATGGAATATATTGAACATTTATTTAGGATGAAAAAGCTAATTCATTCAGCACTTTACTCAGCATTGCCTTGAATGATGATTATAACGTTTGAGACACTTACTCTTCCAGTTGAGCAGCAGTGTGGCGTTGGTCAGTTCACGTGTGATGACTCCTCTTGCATCGCGACATCCACTGTATGTGATAGTTTCCCGGACTGTCTGAATGCCGAAGACGAGTTGGGCTGCAGTAAGTTAGAATGGATATAGCTCGTTTTTTCTTACAACAGATTAATTTGCCATATGAGAAAGGCTATTGTGATAAGGGTGCATAGACAAAAATGTTAGTTGTCAATTAATCAACATAGTGCTGCATACATCTCAGGCCAAAGCAATTTTACTCCTGAATTGCATCTTATACATATATGTTCATATACTACTCGTTCCTACTAGTCTAGATCGTCTACCACCAGCAAAATGTCATTCCCATATACTACTCACTCCCGTTCTAATACACAGTCCCTTCCCAGCTAACAAAAAAACTGGTTTGCCCTACCACCAGCACACTGCCATTTCCGCGCACTACTCATACCGAGCCTTACCCACAGTCCTTAACCAAAACTAGTCGTCATTGTGTTGCCGTTACTGGGTGTACAGCCGCTCATTACTCCCTGTGTTGCCGTTACTGGGTGTACAGCCGCTCATTACTCCATGTGTTGCCGTTACTGGGTGTACAGCCGCTCATTACTCCATGTGTTGCCGTTACTGGGTGTACAGCCGCTCATTACTCCATGTGTTGCCGTTACTGGGTGTACAGCCGCTCATTACTCCATGTGTTGCCGTTACTGGGTGTACAGCCGCTCATTACTCCATGTGTTGCCGTTACTGGGTGTACAGCCGCTCATTACTCCATGTGTTGCCGTTACTGCACAGAGGCAAATATCAGCGTCACCCAATGTCGCCTAAACCACTCTCAGACAAGGGTCAGGCACTGCTGGACTATAATAGATGGGTCAAGGGCCATTCTAGTGAGGGTCAGGCTAGGCTGGACATTCAATAACAGGCTGGACTTTGGCAAACTTGCTTGAAAGTCTGGCCATGCTGGATCCTCATGGCATAGTCTGGCAATGCTGGACTCTGGGGAGAGTCTCTTTCAGCCTGCAAGAGTCCAGCATTGTCAGACTGTGGCATGAGGACCCAGCATGGCCAGACTTTGAGGCAAGTTTGCCAAAGTCCAGCCTGTTATTGAATGTCCAGCCTAGCCTGACCCTCACTAGAATGGCCCTTGACCCATCTATTATAGTCCAGCAGTGCCTGACCCTTGTATGAGAGTAGTATTGGCGACATTGGCTGACTCTGATATTTGCCTGTATGTGGGTGTACAGCCGCTCATTACTCCATGTGTTGCCGTTACTGGGTGTACAGCCGCTCATTACTCCATGTGTTGCCGTTACTGGGTGTACAGCCGCTCATTACTCCATGTGTTGCAGACAGCACGGCGGTGGTGGTGGAGGAGTCGCGGCTGCTGCTTGGGCAGAACGCCACAGACAGCACCATCACCTTGGAGGCCATGTTCAACAATGGATCGCATGACCTCGGAGATCTCGTTATGAAGTGTGTATATGATGACTTTTGAATCAGAAACATTTCACACTGCTAATTATATAAATCTAACCCAGCTTATGGCAACCTCATTCAGTTATCCTAGTATATTCAGCGACCTTAGTTTCGCTGGTTGCCGAGATACCTACTGCTAATAACCATCACATGCAGAGTCACCACAGCCTTCTGCTTATTCTATCTAGTGGTGTCCTCTCCTGATCAGTAACGGTTCAATCTGGGATAATTCCGTTTCCGACTAAGTTAATATCAACAGATCCACACGGTTGAATTCATAAGCATTGTATCATTTTGTTCCAGCTGCGCTTGGAAAGGAAAGCCATGCAATGCTACAGATACGTTTGTTAAGACGTTTACTGACATGGGAGTATGCTACAGGTTCGCCATACCCGATGCTAAAATCACACAATCAGGTAAAGCCCAAACACCACAATGATTTCTACGTCTAAAATAATTCTGCAATTTGAATCCTTGAAGAGGCTTGTGTTGTACAGTTACGGGCCTTCTTACTCTACTCCCCCATTTTCTGCTACATTATGTGGTACAAAGTGTGCAGTAAAACTGCCCATGCAAGGGTGTATATATATATATATATATATATATATATATATATATATATATATATATATATATATATATATTTGCCAGAACTTGCATAATCTTGCAGGGTCGTAACATGTATATATATATATACATGGCCCTTTGTTAACATCGCATGTTCGCAATATTGGACTAAACATAGGTATTGAACTGTTTTGGATTGTATCTGACGATGCAGGTCCTGGGTACGGGTTAAGCCTTACCATCAACATAGAGCAGTATGACTACACCAAGAACACGGAGACGGGAGTCGGTATCAAGGTGAGATTAGGATCCTGCTGTAACATGTACATGTACTTGGGCCAGCTATGTTTGCCCAAGGTTACCAGTGGGAGCCCAGATGGGCATAACTCGCAAATCCCATTATCTAAAACACATTGCAAATACTTCAAAACTGACTCCCACTAGTAGCCCAGAACAAAAAGGACCAAATACCAGTGTGGGGACATATGACATACCCACTGCATCAGCCAATGTCGCCTATAGCACTTTCACACAGGGTCAGGCACTGCTGGACTATAATAGATGGGTCAAGGTCCCATGGTCCATTCTAGTAATGGCCAGGCTATGCTGGACCTTCAATAACAGGCTGGACTTTTTGCAAAATTGCTTGAGAGTCTGGCAATGCTGGATCTTCATGGCAGTCTGACAATGCTGGACTATTGCAGGCTGAAAGGGACTCACCCCAGAGTCCAGCATTGCCAGACTCTGGCATGAGGATCCAGCATGGCCAGACTCTTGCGCCATTTTGGGTGAGTAGAAGCTCTAGATGAAGGTCCAGCATAGCCTGACCCTCACTAAAATAGCCCTTGACCCATCTATTATAGTCCAGCAGTGTCTGACTCTTGTATGGGAGTTGTATAGGCGACATTGGCTGACGCTCATATTTGCCTGGGTGTGGCCCCATTAAGCAATGCTAGCTAGGGTATATTATTGGAACCCAGCAAGTGGTGCAAGATCATCAGCAGCCACAATACATACCGTTGGCATACTGATTGGAAAATATTCTCGTATATAACTATAATAATAATATTAATATATTAGTATATACTGCTAGACTTCATTCGTCCTCCGTCGTATAGGTAAACTCCAACTATTGTAAACCTTACTCATAGAAGCTATCATTTTGAAAATGTGGAATAACATGTTATGATGTATATGTTTATAGGTACTTCTGAATAACGATTGGGACGTTCCTCTGATGGGAGACAAGGCATTTGCAATATCTCCTGGTCTCTACTCCCTCGTGGCGATAGAAAAAACCGAAGTACGTTCATACGCCAAACCTCTACCAGTAACTCTCTCTGGTCCGTTTGTTCTTATTGTACTAGTTCAGGGCAAGTTATATTTTAAATACCAGATGGAGTAGGGGACGGGGCACGGCTTGTTGGTGAACATGGGTATGTCAAAGATGCATACATACATACATACATACACAAACCATGCGAGGCATAGTATTATGGGCGTCTCTGTACTTCAGCTCAGTATGTAATGCACCAGTATGGCCATTATTAAACCATATTTGCACACGTAACAACTTTTTTTATCACAAAAGGTGGAGAATTTGGTGCCCCCATGGGGAGTGTGTGGGGAGTCGGCCTTGACGTACTACAGCAACTACTCTGTGTCCGCATGTAACTTGGACTGTGAGAACCGCGTGGTGCGCACCCAGTGCAGCTGTAGGGACCTCCACATGCCGCCTGCCGCAGGTAACAATAACCAGTATACCACATAGCAGCTGTAGGGACCTCCACATGCCGCCTGCCGCAGCTAACAATAACCAGTATACCACATAGCAGCTGTAGGGACCTCCACATGCCGCCTGCCGCAGCTAACAATAACCAGTATACCACATAGCAGCTGTAGGGACCTCCACATGCTGCCTGCCGCAGGTAACAATAACCAGTATACCACATAGAAGCTGTAGGGACCTCCACATGCCTCCTGCCGCAGGTAACAATAACCAGTATACCACATAGCAGCTGTAGGGACCTCCACATGCCGCCTGCCGCAGGTAACAATAACCAGTATACCACATAGCAGCTGTAGGGACCTCCACATGCCTCCTGCCGCAGGTAACAATAACCAGTATACCGCATCCCAGCTAACAAAAAAACGTTATTTTACGTCAAAATAACGTTTTAAACTTTACATAACGTTATGCCATATTAAAGAGCCTTAGAAAAACGTTGACATATAACGATATATAACGTAATAAAATGGTGCATAACGTTATTTGTTTACTGATATAGCCACTGTAGGGACCTCCACATGCCTCCTGCCGCAGGTAACAATAACCAGTATACCACATAGCAGCTGTAGGGACCTCCACATGCCTCCTGCCACAGGTAACAATAACCAGTGTACCACATAGCAGCTGTAGGGACCTCCACATGCCGCCTGCCGCAGGTAACAATAACCAGTATACCACATAGCAGCTGTAGGGACCTCCACATGCAGGTAGCATGCCCATGATGAACAAAGCCAATAATAACCAGTATACTACATGACCATATATCCACTTATTAAAGTGACATTGAAGTACAAGTATATGAACTTGAAATTCTGATATGAATGAGAACATACCGAATGTATTTATTGATACTATAGTGTCAACTATTCATTCTTTCTTGAAAGTGTGTAGAACTGATTTATGAAATGATACCTTTTCCAGATAATGCAGTTGTATGCCAAGTTGGGGCCTACATGAACTGTGCACGTCCAAAGTTAGGTGAGTTTATGGTGAAGATGAGTTTGAGGTGGTAGCATAGGAAACTTTCTTTTCTGAGGGCTTTCACGCACCAGTAGATACACTCTCCTGGGAGCGTGGACAAGAAAATCTGTCCAATTTTAAGAAGGACAATATTAAAGATGTTACAATCTCAAATTGAAGATTCAAAACACCAGGTGGCACCACTGTATTATTCATAGGACTTTGTCCATACCCAGCCAACACACCCAAATGGGCCCCATATGGGCGTGTCCCTGGGCACCATGGGCTAGCCCATATCTGGGCATTAACTGGTAATTGTCTGGGCTTCCAGATGGGGCCCATCTAGGCTCAGCCCAGAATATCAACATGTTGTGTTTGCACTGCAAATCCTTCAATTCATACTCTTTTCTGAAAATATTCAATTAATTCACATTTTAAATTGACATTATATGCGTTTTTGTAAAAGTGGGTTCCATCTGGGTTGGAAATAGGCAAACTTGGCAAAGGTATCCCTGGGTTTCCCATGGGCTCAGCATGGGCAGCCAGATAGGGCCCAGGTGGGCTGAGCCCATGTACTGAACTTAGTTTTTAATGGATATCTTGCATTGCAGATATTTTAATTTATCCTCATTTGTACCTTTTTTCTAGAAAATGCAAGTTCAAATTATTTTTTCTCATGCTATGTTGTCTACCTGGGTTTCACCTGGGCTAGAGCTGGGCTAAGTGGAATGAGGTCTGCATGGGTTTTCCATGGGCTTGGTGTAATAATATACGAAATTGTCTACACAAGTTTGTATACGAATAGAGAAACGAGGAGCATTCTGATACTGACACCTTTCCCCGGGATATGATCATAGTACATAATCCCAGGGCTCCCTCAGGTATCACTATCAGACTCACAGGAACTCTGACTGTGTCAACCAATGTGATCAGAGTTGTACTTAATCAAAGGATGCATTTTGCTTCTCCTCCCTAAATAAAGGGAAGAGATGACACTAAATGCAGATAAATTAATTGACCCACTTGAATACTTGTTGGTAACTACTCTTAACATGTATGGTCATCAACTACATAACAACTAAGCTTATAGGTAAAGAAAATGTTGTGTCTGTGCCCCCAGCCCCCAGCCCCCAGCCCCCAGCCCCCACCCCCCACCCCCAATTATGTGTTCCCCAAATAAAGGAGCCCACCTGGGTCCCACTTAGATCTGAACAGGGCCAGCCCACTTCAAACCTGGGCAAGCCCTTCTGGGCCCCACCTGATAGCCCCGGTCAAAACAAAGCGGGCCCCAGATGGGCAGCCCATATGGGCCCCATAAGGCAGCCCATCTGTGACCCATCTAGGGCCCACTAGGGTGTGTTGGCTGGGTAATTGTGTTTGATAACAGTATTGAGAAAGAAAGAAAGAAAGAAAGTAAAGGGGGTTTGGGGCAGAGCCCCCGATATAATACAATAAAATGACACAATAAATGAAACAAGGAAAAAAACGGGTGGCGCCACCTCATGTTAATCATGTATACATGTACTAAATATCTTCAGGAGGGCGTTTTTCCCCATTGGTCCAATATGGAACCAATATGGAGTAAAAATACAGACCATATACGGGACCCGTATTGGGAAGCCCAAAAACAGTTTTTTCCCCCCTCCGTATCACGTCCGTATGTGCATACAGGATTGGCATAAATTCTGCTGCATACGGCATACCAATACGGCACTCACCTGCCCTAATTGTAAAAATGTACAAAAACAGGTCTACATTACAGGAAACCCCTAGGGAATTCCCTCTGTGACGTCATAATATGTAGCAACATACGGAGGTAGGCTGGGGATGGTATAAATAGGGTCCGTATGTTGGGGAAGAGACAGGGGAGGGACAGGAGAGGTTTGGCAAGGGACAGGAGAGGTCGGGGAAGAGACAGGAGAGGTCGGGAAAGAGACAGGAGAGGTCGGGGAAGAGACAGGAGAGGTCGGGGAAGAGAAAGGAGAGGTCGGGGAAGGTACTGGATTTGGAGTGTATTCTTCACCTCTGGCGCCCAGCCAGCTCTGTACTCTGATAGCTATTGTCTACCACCGTTTAGACGGGGAGTCTATACGCAGAGTTTCAGCTCCGTAGGGCCATTATTTACCGAGTTACAGAAGAAAGGACATTTTTTGTATAATTTCTTTGAAACTCAATTATTTTTAATATATTCTTTTTACTATAAAGGTAGAAGTTGGACTTCACTTCCCTATTCCTTAAAATAATTCTAGGGACGTTTTTTTACATATGTATGTGCACTTTAAAAAGGGAGAAGGGAGGTGGGGGACTGTACTAGCTTACAGAATAATGGTTTAGGTCCACATGACCTCACGCAATTGGCTTGCGATCTCCATTCCCTTAAATATATATGAGAGGAGTTGGGGCCAGCATGACTTAGCCTCTAGGTGGCAGCACCAACACAGCCCGGAATTAGCAAGGTAGTAACACTAAGTCTTCTATGATGGCCTGTTGGGTCAATATCTTTTGCCTGTCGGGCTTACATAAGAGAGGTTTCTCCCCTGTGTGGGTATCAGGGTGTGGTTATGCCCCTGCTTATCGACCTTACCAGCCATCGTACATACTTTGGCCAAAATGTATGGACTCAGTGCTGCTAGAGACTAAGTCATGCTGGCCTCAACTCCTCTCATATATATATAAGGGAATGGAGATTGAAAGGTTATTTCTTTATGGTTAAAGCCCTCTTGTCCTCCGAATACACCTTACTTTTTTCAAAGAAATATCAATTTAAGCATGTTCTAGTTGGCCAAGGTCAAGGTCGCTACATTCAATGTGGATGTGGGGTAGTATGCAGGAGTTAAAATGTCCGTATGTGGGTGTTAAAATGTCCGTATGCTGCATACGGGGCACTTTTTTTGAATTTATGCTACTCCCATAGCTCAGGAATTGAGGAGACTTATACGGACACGATGTGGAAAATAATTCCCGTATTGGATGAGGAAAAACACTTTTTGCCCGTATGGGTTGCCGGGACCCCCGTATGACACATACGGACACAAAAACCAATGGGGAAAAACGGCCTCCAGCCAGACAATATGCATGTTCTTCGACATGGACATAGCATCTATTGTAATCTTACAATAATCTTAAACAAATCGAATTTAATATTGGAGATTTTCTTGTCCACGCTCCCATGGGAGTATGTTCCGACGAACTCATAGAACAGAATGGTCTATCTGGCCCCATTTATCGACCACTATGCAAATTACAGAGATAGTTCAATAACATTATGTTTATGTTCTATGATCAGTACAAAGTGGTCCAATTAGCTGCAGATATGGTCAGGCTGTCAACAATATCCACTCTTCACATAAATGTATTAATCTGTACACTGTCCAGGTGAGCCTATCAACCCTTTTTATCATTACCACAAACCACCAATATCACGAATGTACATAACGGAACGAACATACATATTTGAGAACCATCGGTGCCGTAATGCTTAGGCTACAAGGTATCCTGCATTTACCAGGCATATACTGCCACCTGTTATAGAGCTGTACAGCTAATAGTGTTGCTGATGTATCCTCCAGAGGAGATGCGTGCTGCAGGTAACTTCTGCAGCTGCCCCACCCCCTGCATCGACACCAACCTGGTACCCAGCCTCTCCTTCTCCTCCATATCTGTAGACACGGACACGGGCGGACCAGCTCAGCAGAAGAGGAGGGAGAAGCTCACCAACAAGCTAGCTCAGGTCAGGGCTGCCATACGCAGTTGGTTCAACGCCTCTATAACTTAAAATAAGTGATTTCATAGAGTTTTGAAGCAGAATAGAGGTTCAAGGATTTTCCTGGTTCTACACATATGAGCTTCAAGCACTACCCCCCCCCCCCCCAAAAAAAAATAAATAAAATTGAGGAACATGTTATATTTGCAGAAAACTCTGGTAATCAAATTCCAGCAAAATTAGGCTTTATTAAATACAGCTTAAGTTTACACACGTGACGTTTCGTTTAGACAACAGGGAATATTTGAGGTTTAGGCTATTCCACTGGAATTGTCACCTGACCTCTAGTTTGAAACGAGTGAACCATCATTCTAGCAAGAAGCTATCACATTCTACCGCATCCATATTCTGACGATGACCTAAGACTGCAACTTGTTCTTTCAGGCCCGTGAGATTCGCTATCGCTTGGCAAAGGATAAGTACCGCCAGACAATACGCATGTTCTTTGACATGGACAACGGCTTAGCATCTATAATGGACTACATAAACATGAAGAGGAGCACCTTCTACTCTGAGAAGAATTGGCTGTCGAATATTAAGCTCCTCATGGACAAGGATTGCGTAGAATTTACAGCCACCCAAACCAGCATCATTCAGAATATCCAAAGGGCATCCTCAGAGGCAGTGACCAGGTACATCAACTACCTACTCCACTTCCTGCTGGTACCTACCCAGAGTCTGAAGAGGGTCTTTGTTGAGGCCGACAGGGTCCTGGGGAATGTTTCAACGCCCGAGGACCAAAGTCTATACAACCAGACTATCTATACCAGATTCCAGGATATCCTAACTTACGTTGACATCGGTATGACGGAGGGGTTGGATAGCCTGAAACAAGGTGTGAACTCGTCAGCCTATCTCTTTGGAGAATACAGCTACACCAGTGAGCTGCTCATACCACTGCTGAGTACAAGCAGGGTGAACTGCTCATGGTGTTACACAAGTGGAGTCCCGACGCCACTCATGGAGCTACTGGCCACCAGGCTGCTCGATGCCATTGAGGCCACCGTGCTGCCAACTATGGAGCAGGTGAAGAACCAAGTTACCACCTGGATGCACGAGTACGGCAACCGCACCGTGCTCTTCAATGAGACGATTGACTGTGAGGTGCCCGAGGTGACCACTGAGGCTGCAGCAACCACTGAGGCTACCACCACCTACATGGCTACCACCACCCAGGAGCCTACCATCTGTTACACCCTTAAGGCGGTAGCCGAGTGGCAGCTTATGGTGAATCTAACACAGCAGCTGGAGACTAACATCACCTCCATGGTGTCTCTTATGGGCACGTCCATGGAGCAGGTCGTCACAGAGGCGTGGAGCATGGTGCAGGAACTGCAGCGCCATATTGGGCCAAAATGTGAGAGTGAATTGTCAAAGTTGTTTGACGAGTACAATGACGTATACGTCAAACTGTCCAACGCTCTGACAGAGGCGACCAACAGGTACCAGACGTTCAGGTCGGACCTGTCGAGCTACAAGACGGAGTACATCAAGATGAACCTGTCCCTGCAGGATATAGGCTCCCTAGCCGCCTTGGAGTTCCAGAAGACCTTCATCAGTTCCATGACCATCTCCCTGGGGGGCCTGCTCGACTCTCGTTCTGCTTCCCTCAGCAGTTTGAGGAGGCAGGTGAACACTATCAACTACCACATGCTGTCCCAGGTGAGCCTGCAGCACCACCTCAACTCCTCTAGGGTGTGGAGCTACTTCCAGGTGGATGAGAGCAGTGAGGTGACGGCGTCCGACTCGGTATGTGACGAGAGTGGCTGTTACGTGGAGCCTGGCCTGGTGGCGGCAGCTTGGTCCGGCCCGCTGGTCAGTCTGAAACCGGAGATGACCACAGCACAGAACAAGCTCCTCCAGGCCGTCATAGACACCGAGACCTACCTCAACAACTACATGGCCGCTAACGTCATCGATGATGCCTTCTACAAGTAAGTCGATGCACGTTGGCTGATGTGACCACGCCTCATGTGTAATGGGCGATTGTAGGAAATGATGAACCCTAATGAACAATAGTTATTCCTAAATTATTGGGCATACCGATAACCCTTATCGAAGTTTTATTGGAACTTTTTTGTAATCATTTTAAAGGTGTCGACTTTTTATAAGCTGCTTAGAATATTGAATTGAATTGAATAACGTTTATTGTACGGAATCGCCATTATAACGGCGTTCTTCCGCATACATTGGCCGGAGTACGGAAGATAGGTGTTTTTAACCTGGCCAAGGTATATGATATGACAGTTATTACTGGACATCGATTCTCTGTCTCTTTGTAGCTCTATAGTGATCGATGCCCAGTTTTATACTTCAGACCAGTGGGTCATTTTAACTCTTTTTTGCCTCACAGATTGCTCCTAGCGCAAAATCCTGACTAGGTGTCAATATATTCTCTTTGCCAATGTGTAATATGAGGGTAGAAAGCACTGGAACCTCAGTTAGAAAAAATCCTACTGAACAGTTTTTGAGAAAATTAGGGTTTTGTTGCCTTTTTTTGCTGTTTTTAGTACATTTCCTACATAAACCGTGAACGTCAGCATTTCTCAATTTTCAGGTATTAACCCTTTAGCTGCCGGCCTTAAAACTGCAATTTAGGCCTTAACCACCGGCCCTTTGCTATGGGAATATGCAACTTTACAAGTATGTGCTCCCTGGGATAGTGGCTAAGTAGTAAAATAAGTTGTAAAATAAGTTGACATAATTTGCACCTTTCTGACAAGGGGATGTAGTACTCTAATTAAATATTTTTGGATTGATCGAAAAATTCCCATTCTTTGTTTCATAACAGGAGCTGCAAGTTAGTAGTATTGCAGCACTGTTGCTGCCCTATGGCAGCAGCGGTTTTTCAGGGGTATTTTAGATGCTGCCCAGAGGCAGCAGCGGCCCTTAAAGGGTTAATAATTCGAATTTTTTAAAAAATTCACAGTAGGATTCCTGAGTATCGGGCCATTCTACACAGGGTGTTATTTTGAAAAAAAAAAATCATTTGATAGTGTATTTGGTCTCCGAAATAGAGGGAGTTTTGTCATAGTTTAATTGATTGTTGACAACCCAGTTAAGGGCTATTAGGTTCAGTTCAGTGCAAGTTGCAAAACAAGTGACTTGCAGTTTTTAACTTGACCTCATGTCCACTATGTAGGTCTTCACTATGCAAGGGTCTATCCAGAGTCCATCAATAGGATCACGCATGGAGGCAGATTCCGCAGCTTTTGGCGAAAAAAAAGCAAAAAACGAAATTTCCCTAAAAACCTCCAATTTGCGAGAAAGAAGTTCAAAATTGCAAAAAAGTGAAATTTGTCTAATAACCCCCAATTTGGCGAGAAAAGAAGTTCAAAATCGCAAAAAAAGTGAAATTTGCCTAAAAACACCTGATTTAGCGAGAAAAAAGTTCAAAATCGCAAAAAAGTGAAATTTGCCTAAAAACCCCCTATTTGGAGAGAAAAGAATTCAAAATCGCAAAAGAGTGAAATTTGCCTAAAAAAACCCTATTTGGCGAGAAAAAAGTTCAAAATCGCGAGAAAGTGAAAATTTGCCTAAAAAACACCTGATTTGGCGAGAAAAAAGTTCAAAATCGAAATAAAAGTGAAATTTGCCTAAAAATACCCTTTGAATGTAGCATGAATGCAGACACTCATGGACTACGTGTTTATACATGAGCTTGGAGTGTTGGTCCCCCACCATCCCACGAAGCCCCCAGGATGGCGCAGCCATCTGGGGGGCTGAGTGGGATGGTGGGGGGATCCAACACGACAAGCACATGTGTAAACACGGTTCTATCATTGTTTTATCATCAAATAATGCATTTTTAACCTAGCATACCTTCAAGAATGCTTTCAAATATGTTAAAACGAAGCCAGAGCAAAGAGATCATCATTGTTTACATGACCACCATCTTGTTTGTGACGTCATGTTTGTGACGTCGCAATGACGACATCATGTTGTGCAGCAACATGCCCATGTTGCCAGGCAACTTGCTCTAATGACGTCACATCATGGTGTTGGTCCTCTGACCAACACCATGAACGTTGGTCCACTGTTTTCAATGAGAGATGCACAGCCGACCATGATAGAACACAGACTCATGTACACCCAGACAGACATACACATAGGCATGAACATGGCCTTCTCCTTCATATAGCAACGTATACATGGATTTCTACTTTGATGAGACTGAATATAGCTTTTTGTTAGAAGGACTCTGATACATGGATGTCGATGTCCAGTTTTAGATATATCCATGTAGTGCATTGGAGTGCTATAATGTTGGACTGCTGTATATTGATTATATGCATAGGTTTTTTTAATTATAGCCAATTGTTCGGTGTTGTGTTTGAAAGGGGTTATAATGGTACCCACACGGGGTAACTGTTGATTATATTGAGAAAAATGTCCAGTTTTTACTGATGGGCACCCTGTGGTACAGCTAGCTTTATCAATGATTTGAATTTAATTAGGCTCTCGGCCTTCTGTACGTTCTCATCCAGTTTGTCCCATAGTTTTACTCCTCGATAGAAGGGGCCGTGCTGGTAGAAGGTGGTGTTTGCTCGTCTGATTCGGAATATTTTACAGTGTTTGGAATACATTCAAGTAAGGTTTAGAATTTGAAGAAAAATCGGATTTACCCACTTTAAGATTATGCCTTCTCCTCCAAACCCCAGGTGGCAGCACTATTTTGGAGGTAAATAGGTTCGGTTATAGTTGTCCATATTTGTGTTTGATATCAGTTTTGAAAAAGAAAGAAAGAAAAAAAAGGATGAGGTTGGGGGCCCTCCCAGCTAACAGAAAAACGTTATTTTAGTCAAAATAACATTTTAAAACTTTAAATAACGTTATGCCATAGTAAGGAGCCTTAGAGAAACGTTATATAACGTTATAAAATGTTGTATAAAGTTTTTTGTTTACTACTGCCCCGATATATACAATGATATTAGCAACTGTACAGCCAAAATACATAAGGGTCACATGCACCTACCGACAATGACAATAATAGAGGCAAGCGAACTGGTGGACATTGAGAGAACTACTATAATGTTAAATAAATGTTATAATCTTAAAGTCAAGATTAAGATTATGGGTTTTAAGGTTGGCGAAATTTTCTTGTCCACGCTCCCACGTGAGTATGTCCCGCCGAGCAGCATGTGTAGGGTAAAGCTTCGTAGGGATTACTGTGATACATATTCACACACAGGACTATCCGTACTAGGTTAATATACCATTGTCCAAGGGTAGGACATGTGTTGAAAAACATGCCTCATGTCAATGGGACAAATGCAAGTCAAAATACGGTCATCACGTCGTATAGATGACTGCAGCTAATCGTTCATGTCTTCTTTCACAGGAAAAACTTTCTCCAGATGGATCTCTTCTTCAAGGAGCTAACAGAGAAGTCAGTTAGTCAGCAAAAGGCCTATGAATACCCTGCGCTACTGAGTACGTCATTCACGCATATATATATATATATATATATATATATATATATATATATATATATATATATATATATATATATATATATATATATATATATATATGTTTTTATAAATATTCCATGCTGTTCTAAATATAAAAGTCTGCGAAGTGTTACAGTTGGTAACGTCAAAAATCACCTCTGTTGAAAACATAGGCTGCCTGATAAACGAACCATGGAGTCTACTTCACAAAAAGAGAGTACATGTTATGATTTAAATTAAATTGGAATGCGATCTCCAAAAATATTTGTGGAATATATTGGAGGTGTAATGTATCGTGATAGTAGTAACAACGTAGTCTAGCATGTACAAAAAGGTGTCTGAGCTGGTAAAATCCGAAATTATTTCTGATATTTCGTTCATAAATACAAAAACTTTCTAGAATACCTTTCTGATAAATTTCCTTTTGCATCACAATCCATATCCAGAATAAAATGCATAGTAGACAAAATTGCTTCAATACTGTTATATCTATACGACCTATTCAAACTTTATGAATCAGCCTCCTGACAGTACACATTTCACGTTTTACAGGTGAGCTAGGAGGACTGCTGGGGCTGCTTCTTGGGGCCAGTGTTCTCACCCTGGTGGAACTTATGGATATGTTGATATACAACGGTATCATCAAATGCATTATCAGTTATAAAGAAAGCCATCGGAAGAACAAGGTGGAATATGACACGGCACAACAAAATGGCAGTTTACCAAATGGGACAACAGACCACAAGAAAAACCACGTAGTTCCCTTGCAAAACGTTTGATGTTCGAAATAACTTTTGTGATAACGCCATTTCCTTTTGTAAAACGTCACTGTTTTGCTGTTGGCATGAATATAATTAATTGTTTGGCTCTCTCGTTTGATCCTTATTGAAAAGGGTTACATGGGTCCATTTCTCATTGGCAAACGATAGCAATGTTAGCAAACAATATCTATCTGGTAAAATAGTAAACTAGTATTTATGTGCAAATAGTTCCATTAAATGTCCAAAATCCACATGTAGGCTCCCCTTGTTTTGACCACGTCACACCATGTCGGCCATCTTACAATGAATCATTAAAGCTGGCCCGTCAGGGAATAAGTTCAGCATTTTTTTATACATAGACTAAAATAACAGTTCCACCAGAGGGCAGCAGTGTTTTGTCCAGCTACAGCATATTCACCCTATCTTGTGACTGGAAGAGCTGAGCTCCCAGCCCTTAAGAGGATTTAAGAGCCCTCTTGTGAATGAAATCTGAACTATATCCAAAAGTCCTTTTGGCCTCACTTCAACCATGACGGTCAAGCTTTAAGCACAATGAATCGTACATCCTTGAGAAATGGACCCCAGGATAACATATCACATTAAAACACAAAGGTATAGAATAGCTGTGGCAGAGAGGTGTCACCGTTTAATGCAGGATATGACTAGATCTTGCCGCCATGTTTAATTGCTCTTCTGTGATCAGAACATTTTGAATGGGGAATTGAAAAGAGCCCTGCATGTCTAAACAAAGAATTAATATATTTATCTATGTACATATTTGGGAAGGTCTCCTTGCTATGAAATCACTTCTGTATGCCTGTAGTAGTCCAAGAGGCCAGACAGATCCTTTCATGTTTTGAGCACCAAATGATTTGACAGCAGATTCTTTTGTAAAAAAATCTCACGAATTCAGATCTGCATTTCTTACGAATATCCGATTTGGCGTTATCTCACAATCAGCCCTTAACTCTTCCTTTACCACACTCCACATAAAGACACCCCTCCCAAGACCAGATTTTTTCAAATAAAATTCAATTGAGATATTGTCATTTAGGGGATGGTTTAACCTTTTAGAAACTGAAAGAATTTTGTAAATATTCAAACCAGAAGTACATCTATGCCAAAATGAACAATATTGAATATCGATAAAGTGAGATACCTAAATAGCCCTAGGTGTTCCAATTAGGGAGATAAAGCCCTATTTGAAATTAAATATGGCTTATTCTTATGTATGTGTTGCCATTGAAACTTACATTTAGGCCAGAATGCATCAAAATAGACCCAAACCTTTGGTACCCTCTTTTTCAGCATGAAAAGTTGGACAAAACCATTTTTCACCCCCAAAAAAATATTGTTTGATATTTTTTATGATTTTTGACTTAAATATTGCTCAAATCATATTGAGAATGAGTTAAATATCATCCAAGTTGAGATGCCCAGCATTTCTAAAATATTGAATGTATGTACAAACCAATTAAGATATGCAGAGACAATATACCATAGACTACTGTCAGAAAAAAAATCATTGGATTCTACCTGTATTTAAACCTGGCCAATTCTGATGTCCAAACGTGGCCCTTCCTACCCTGAAAGCGGGCCCTAAATCTGGCCCTTCCTAACCCTCAAACTGTGATCTATACCTGATCCTTCCTAACCCTGGAATCGGGCACTAAACCTGGCCCTTTCTGACTCTCAAACGTAGCCCTAACCCTAGCCCTTTTCCTCCCTAAACAATGTTCCAGCCTCAATGATAAAAGATGAAAGACTGGGCTAGAGTATATTATGTGTCAAATTGACCCAGATTTCACCATTTCTAATTTAGACTTTCAGAATTTTTCAAAATTTTCCACTCCAAAAAGAATGTCCCAGCTGCAATGATAAGAATAAAACAGATCTGAGCCATATGTTACGTATGTACCAGACTCCACCATTTCAAGTTTAGACATTATCCAAAACTTTTCCATCCAAAAGTATTAGATAGCAATAAGCACTGAAATGTATTTACTATTCTGTGTCATCCTCGCCATCAGATTCATCTCTTCCATATCTGTTTTCCTCATAATGTCAACTCTTCCACTTTACCACTCTCCTCAACCTCAAGTGGGGCCTTCACTAAGATGTCCTGTACTGATTCCGGGAACTAAGTGCAGTCAAACCAGTTAATCAGGTAATGTCCATCCATATTCCACAAGGTCCAAATGTTGAGGAATTGGATGCCATGCTTGCTTCCACATAGATGACACCAGATGCACCTCTGTACTTGTTTCTCTAAAGCGGGTTGATTTGGTGGGAAATTACTGGGATTTGCTCCTTTTACCAGCTGTAGGAGATCTCCTTCCTTCTTTGGGGCATACTTTGTTTCAAAGATAGCTAGCCTTGCCTGGTTCACTGACTTTAATTTCGGCTTCCCATACAAGGCACACACCCATGGCTGTGTCTCACGACCTTGGGACAATGTTTTTGTCTCTGATCGGGTGCCGTCTCTGACCGGCTGCCATCTCTGACCGGCTGCCGTCTCTGACCAGGTGTCAGAAAAAGGTGTTTTAAAAAGAATTATACTCATATATATAAGTATTTGGAAAAACGTTATGGCGGTTGTTATATAATCATAGTTATAATTATAATTAGCCTCCTGCTGCTAGTATTTTGACCTTATCAAGCCAAGCCGGTCAGAGATGGCACCCGGTCAGAGACGGCACCTGGTCAGAGACAGCACCCGGTCAGAGACAAAAACATTGTCCCAAGGTTGTGAGACACAGCCCCATGGCTCATCTTCAGTTCTCAGATTTCTTTTTCAGATGGTTTACATTATCCTCACCAACCTTTGAGAATGTCTCAGTGTATGACTTGTTTCTCAACAAAAAATTCAAAGGTCTCATTTTCCATTAGTGGTTGAAAGCTGGTGTGTAGTCACTGCCTTTTATTGCATGAGCCCTGGCAGTGCACATATCACATCAGCGTTAAGGTTTCCCACCATTTCTGTGACATTAAACCAGTATCCAGGAAGACGTTAGGCAAGACACTGTGAGTCTTGTTGAAACTCTACACATGGTAGAGCAACAAGATAACGATATCTGTGTCATTGGCTCTCAGAGTAATCTCAGCTTGTTGATTATGTACAAGGAAATGGGTCAAGTAGAATACAGTGGCGTAGGAAAAGGGGGGGGCCAGGGGGGCCCGGGCCCCCCCAATCACTGAGGAGGGGGGGCCTGAATATGTTTGGGCCCCTCAAAAATTTGTCAAGACCTGTAATTTATGATACACACAATTTGCAAACCTTCCCTTTCCCGAATAGGAAAAAGTGGGGACAGAGGGGGCCGGGACCCAAAATCAGAACTAGAGGGGGCTCAAATACTTCTTTTCCATACAATTCAATATATGTGTGTATATGATACATCATGCATAAAAAGCGATACTTAAAGTTGGTTGGAATGGGCCCCCCCTGGGTCCCCTCAATGAAGATTTGCTTCCTACGCCTCTGGAATATGATTCTGGTATCCGCCTCTTGATGAGAACATTCAAGTTCCTTGATTTCTTGTTTGATGACTCCTTCTCCAGTGGCACTGAACTCAAAAATGTGTCATGAGAAGTTATGTAGATTGTGTGCCCATTCAGGATGGGTAGATATGCTTCTTGTGCCCACTCTTGGAGCAGGAACCTACTAAGTGCCTCTACATGGGTACCCGTATTTTTGACCGTGTCGCCGTGTCGATTTTTAGCAAGTAACAGCTGTGTCGCCGTGTCGATTTCTAGCAAGAAAAGGCCGTGTCGCCGTGTCGATTTTTAGCAAAAAAATGGGCTGTGTCGATTTTTACCCAAAAAGAGGGACAAATACATCCTATCCCTATCCCCCCCCCCCCACAGCCATAGCATTCTTACACCGGCTGCAGGTGTGAGAATGCTGCTTGGATGAGGTGTGAGAGTATATAGCACCCCCCCCCCCCCCCAGTTTTCTCAGATTTTATTCCTAAGATATATGTGTCTGTCGAATTTTATTCCTCAGATCTATGTGTCCGTTGATTTTTAAAAGGGCCGTGTCGCGCGTGTCGATTTTTAAAAGGGCCGTGTCGCCGTGTCGCGTGTGTCGATTTTTACCCATGTAGAGGCACTACTAAGGATGTTTTAAAGGACTCTCCCTGGTAGAGGCTTTGATTGTTGGGCTGTCATACATACATTGTCAAACCTGTAACAGGTATCACTATCCATCAGAAAAAGTTGATTGTTCATGAAGGATGAAAGAAATCACCTGAATTGTGCACAGAAATTGGTCCACTTCTCTTTGTACTGCTGCTTGACCTTCTTCCATCTAGTTGGTATGGACTGCTCTTTGGGCAGTAAACATTAAACATGTTTGTCTATGTATGTACAGTATAAGAGAATTATATGAGAACTTTACCTATAGGAAATCACCATGTTCACCTTATAGCATTTGGATAAACACTTGATATGGTTCTAGACCATTCACAAGCCCATAAATCATCAAAATCTCTATTACCATGGTGGCCATCTTGGAAAATGTAATGCACAAAATATGTAAATACCAAGAGAGGGTCCCCCAGCCTTAAGATCATGTATATTTATAATCATATTACATGATAATAGAGGGCCAAAATGAAATACATGTACTTTTAAGGAAATAGACGGTGATCTACTTTGAGGGCTGATTGTGAGATAACGCCAAATCGGATTTTCGTAAGAAATGCAGATTTGAATTCGTGAGATATTTTTACAAAAGAATCTGCCGTCAAATCTTTTGGTGCTCAAAATATGAAAGGATCTGTCTGGCCTCTTGGACTATAGGTTCTGATGTAAATATTGAGTGTGTTACTATGGCGTGTGCTGTATTTCTGAAGACTATAACCAGAGGTGGGGAGGGGAGAATACAAAAGGTGGCGCCACCACACACATGGCAGCCAGACGATGTGATCAATTGCTATCCATGCCTCTGTTATGGCTCTCAGGGATTTCTCATTTGTGTGAATTATACTGCTTGAAATGGTATTACATTTATTTAGTCCTAGTTTCAAGATTTGAGTTCAAGGAAGCAGGAAAGGTAACAAGGGCATATGGCCTGAAATAGATTGCATTATGTAAATTCTCACCAATGATAGACATATTGCACCTCTATGCATTTATTATTATTATTAATAAGTGGGGGCACCACTGCCTCATTACTGCACCACTGACCTAATTGACCTGGTCCATTAGCCATGCCTAGCCTCTCTGGCCCAGTAGTGGCCCCTGTTATTTGACAATGGTACCAACTTTATAAATCTCAGATCACAAAATAAAAATCTATTCGCACTATAGCCTATAATATGTGCAAATGGGTAACACAGTTTTATGGATTCTCAATAATTCCAGAATGGCTAGGAATATAACAAATTTCACAAAAGGTTCTTGGAAAGCCATGTTTTATGTGACACTATTATACATATGAATAGGGCGACAAGCAGCACCCTCATACAAATATCTGTTCCCTGAATATCATCACAATATATTGTCCTGCCCCTGACTAAGTTCTCACACACATGTTGCTTGCGTGCTGGCTGCATCACTCAAGTTTACAAATATCAAGCGCTATGGCACAGTGGTCCCACCCGACGGCCCTCCTTTAGACCCATGTGGGCCCTAATAGTCTGGAGGTAGTGAGCAAGGACCTCGCAGCGAACGACGTACGGAGGGTTTTTGGTGATTCTGGCTTGTGAGACCCCACTGAACAAAATCCCACACGGTGCCAAGCTGGCACCGCCGGGGAAATTCCGTAAAAGACGTTTTTCCAAAATGGCCCCTGGGAAAATAAGGACATTTAGAAAAATGGATATCTATGCTGTTTGTAGGTCTAGAATTTTGATTTCAACACCAAAGGATATGTTTACAAGGTCATACGTTCATAATCTGTCCATATGAAAGTGATTCAAGGTCAAGGTCAAGGTCAATTTAAAGGTCAAACTTTATTTTCCTGTATTTTTCATAAAAATCAACTATATAATGCTAGATATTATTATCAGAAGCATATTGAAGGTCAAATGATTCAAGATCAAGGTCACGGTCAAGGTCAAATCAATGATTAAGCTTCCAATTTAGCTATTTTTCATTTGAATCACATGTGGGTCCAATCTATCATATGTCATAATATCACAGGCTCTTACCATACGGATATAAGAGGTAATATTTCTCAAGGTCAAGGTCATGTTACTGATTAGCTTACTTTTTACCTTACATTTACATGTACATTTGGCTGTGGTACAGTTTTCACATGAGCACTTGATCAGCTTTAAAATGTACTGAGGAGCTGGCAGTGTGTTCTTAGGGGTCATAACAGGCATCAGCATTTTATTGACTCTGTCCTTGTCCCAGCCATACTGCTCAGGATCCATCTTTGAGGGATCAGAATCCAGGCAATTAAGCCAGGTGCCAGCTTGGAAGTGTGCTCTTTGCACATTGAGTTTGAATGCCTTAAAGGTAGGTGGGAGAGACATCAGCTTCGGGGATGACACTAAACTTGCTCTTCCTGTCTTTCCCTTCCATACTTTGAATCGCAGAGAGGCTAGGTTGTTGACATCTGGATGGCTATAGCAGGCTGCCGTGAAGGTTGTTGCTTGCTTTATGATGTCTGGAATGTTGGCAGCTACATTCCCCAGTAAGTCCATTTGAGCTCCTGTTTGGAGAACTTTAACCACTTTGGCCTTCCCAATGCCCCAGCACTGTGCTACAGTGTCACATACTGACAATGAGTGTGCAGCAGGTAGCCTGGGTATTATTTGTTTGTGTTTCTGTACTGGCGCTTTAATGTCGACACATTTCCTGTTCTTTGATGTTTCCTCCATGACTGTGCAGCAATTTAAGCTATACTTGTTGTAATAGTAAAGGAGAAGCATGAACACATCAGTGTCATCAGCAATCACTTTGATGTTGCATGCTTCATTCCCATTGGTGATCCATAGAAGTTGCTGAATCATTATGATATCAGCTTCCTCGTGTGTGGTCCTAATGTCCACTCTTTGAATGCAAATACCATCAGTGAATTCAAAGGGATCACCATTCTGGCCTGTAACAAAGAGCTCTTGCTGACCTGTTTGAAGTTCCTCTTTGTGAACCACAATTTCACTCACAATCAACTGAATCAGCTGGACCTTGTTATGTGAAGAGCTGAGTATGACCCTACAAGGAGGTAGATGCATATTGCAGGAGAGTGATGTCTTCTGCTTGCTTCCGTGCTCCGCCCACAGCGAGTGGCTGATTTGATGCTGAAGTCAAGGTATCTATCAAACACAAGGTACACATTGGCCGTCTTCAGTTTCCTCTCGATATATTCAACAATATTGTCCATGTAAGCTTTTACAGTCCCATTTGATGGCCAGTGCACAACCCACAGCATGGCACAACCATCAATGATGATATCTGTTGGTTTGGGAATATTCTCTGCAGGAATTTCCACTTTCAGGTTGGTCTTCAATGTCACCATATTTGTTGGACTCCGCAAATCACCAGTTTCAGTGAACAGGGAGATTGGCACAGCTGCTAATTCATAGGGGGCACACCCTGTAAGTCTAGATCTCGACCTGAAGCCTGCAGGCCAACAACGTGTGTGTATATGACACTGCTATAGTAGGTGTTTGGCAAGTTTATTCCAGCACCTGGCTTTTTCCTTTTCTATGATATAAAAATCATCCATTTCTATCGACTGGTTGTCCCCTAAAAAATTGAACAAAAAATACCTATCAAAAAATGAGCCTACTTTTCAGCACTGTAGACAAACATGAATGTACTAGAATAGACTTTATGTCCTTTTTTGCAGTAGTAGTTAATTCAATATAAACATAGATTTCTCGTGGGGTAAGACACTTTTTTTAAGACCAAAAGTTCGATAAAAGAGGGCGGGAAACAATCAGTGGACAAAAAGAGGACGCGCAGTACATAAATTACTGCATTCTTTGTCAAACAAAGAGTGGCACCACTGGTACTTCTCGTACTGCGCGAGATCTCAACGTGTGCAGACGAAATCGTTCCACCCATATCTTCGCCGTTTATCTTCCGATCGACTCGCTTTTTGATAGCGACAGAAGGCGGTACATGCCCGCAGCCTGCAACTGTCGCCCACACCCACCTGCACACCCACAGCCACCTGCTCTCCCACACCCACCTGCTCACCCACACCCACCTGCTGGCCTAAAATGGAATAACATACATGTATGACACATGACTTGAGGGTACCTTTTAACAAGGAATTCATTTCTGATGCCAGAATTGACCAATGAATGATTATAAGAGAGTACTGTATCTAAGTACATGATAAGCACTCACCAGCAGGACCCAGATTCAGGATAGGGTTGGGGTTGGGACATGAGTTTTACAAATTCACTATCACACATATTACACTCACACATATTGCACTCACACATATTACACTCACATATATTACACTACACACATTGCACTCACACATATTACACTCACATATTACACTACACACATATTACACTCACACATATTACACTACACACATATTACACTACACACATGACACTTACACATATTACACTCACACATATTACACTCACACATATTACACTACACACATATTACACTCACACATATTACACTCACACATATTACACTCACACATAAGTATGTTTATCCAATGAAAAACAAATACCTGTGTCTTTTGTGATTAGGATCACACGTTAGATTTTTCACATTCACATCATTGACCATCCTTCCTGTCACAACATGTACAATTCATCAAAATCCCATTGGTTACAAGTAAATAATTTTGACTAACTGACCTAGCGCATGACCTGGACCCTGCCATTGGTTTTTTGTGAACGATATCATCAGGATAGGAAATAGATTATAGTATTTTACCCTGAGAAATGTACCATTTAATATGGTTATGAAAATAGTATCTAGCATTATAGACATGTCATTTCTATCAAAAATACCAAAATTGGAGGTTAAACCTTTGATTTGACATTGACCTTGACCTTAGCCTTGACTTTGACCTTGACCTTAAATCATTCGACCTTCTATATGCCTTTGATAATAATATCTAGCATTATATACTTGTTATTCAGTTGATTTTTATGAAAAATACAGGAAAATGAAGTTTGACCTTTAAATTGACCTTGACCTTGACCTTGAATCACTTTCATATGGATAGATTATGAACCTATGACCTTGTAAACATATCCTTTGGTGTTAAAATCAAAATCCTAGACCTACTAACAGCAGAGATATCCACTTTTCTGAATGCTATCATTTTCCCGGGAGCCATTTTGGAAAAACGTCTTTTACGGAATTTCCCCGGCGGTGCCAGCTTGGCACCGTGTGGGATTTTGTTCAGTGGGGTCTCACGAGCCAGAATCACCAAAAACCCTCCGTACGTCGTTCGCTGCGAGGTACATGTAGATAGGCCAGTTCTGGCAACTGGACTATAATAAGCAATGCTGACTGGGTACCGCCCGTCCACCAAGAATCAGGGTGCCGTCTGGTACTTGGAATTGGAGGCTTATATTAGGTATCCCAATAGGCAGCCGCTGGCCGTGTCCTCGCGTAAGAACTCACCAAAACACATACTTATAAAAATGCTGTCCTTTCCATACTATTTGGGGTATCACCTATCTAAGATATGCTAATGAATGCTCTAATGTATCCGCATCGCCCTGATGCCTCAGAATAGGTGTACCATGATGCTAAGAACCACTGCCGATGCTCTGAAGATAGGTAAAATCTGAAAAACGGGACCATCTGGCAGTGAGTAGCAATGCAGCCCTGTGAGACACACTGTCTATGGAATGATTTTGCTCCTACGCCATTCGATTTACAGTTTCAGGAGTCTGACCACTGTATGCAGGACATTTTAAGCTTCAGTTTGAGGTATAACAAGCGTGGTTAAGCATATTAGAGGTATTTTCCAATCAAAAAATAAGAATATGTGGGTAATTTTTTGCACCTTTTTGAAACATTCTATACACATATTTGGTGTCATTTGAAAGGTATTTTTCTGATGTATCACATGCACTTACTACTCAGTTGATACATCTAATGGCATAAGAGTGAAAGTAGAATAAGCCTCACAACTCCCTGCAGCTCTGTATTATATACTGCTTTTGCTTCCACGCCATAAGAGATAGAGGCTCAGGTGTTTTACAATTAAAAGCAGGACACTTCAGGCTACGTTTTGAGGTATTACAAGTGGGGGCAAGCCTATTTTAAGTATAAATCTTTTCTATCAAAAATTACGATTTTTTTTGGCAATTTCCGACATATTCTGGTAATTTTTCAGAATGTTAGATACACATATTTGGGATCATTTGAAAGGTTTTCTTTTGCTCTATGAGATGCACTACCTACTTAGTTGAGATAACCAACCGTGTCAGAGCGAGAGTAGAATAAGTCACCTAACACCCTGCACCAGAGTCTAGGTCTGAAGGCCTGTGTTCTCACACATTGTCTTTAAATGTTACATAACATGCTGTATCTATCATATGATATATAGTCAACGCTAAGGATCCTCATACATGTGTGATTCCACACACTTAACAATTGCAAACCAATTTGTACCTGACAAAGAAGTCCACAATACCAGGACATATAAATAATTATGTAATATGCCCAATTGTTACATAATTGTATTGCTATGTTATAGGAATTGTAAAAATGAGTTGATATTGAAAGTTGGATTCAGAGGTGAAAGAGAAATTTTGTTCTAAGATGCTATAAAGTAGCCCAATATCTGCTATTTTTCAGCAATTTCAGAGAAATTTGTGATTTTCATTGGATCACTCCATATTATGTAATGGATTTAACAGATAGACATTGCTTTGGACGGATGTATACCATATAAACCTATGCCAAAACAAAAAAGCAAATTTATATATGAAACCACTTTTCTGTGCTGTTGATTTGAAGTTTGATATTGTTCACTGTTTCGAGGACATTGGTACAGTTGGCATTTTCCTCATTTTTAAATGAGAATTATGAATTGACTCTTAGTTATCCAGGTCAGGAAAAAACATAAGTACAATCTAAATGACTTGTAGAAAGAATTCCTACAGAACCAAAAGGATATCTGCCACATTTTCATGAAATCATACACCACCAAACTAAAGATATTCAACCACACTGTAAAAAGTTGTTGTTCGTGAACAGCAGAATTTGCTGTAAGTGTACAGTACTTTAGCTGTAAATAATAGTACAGCAAATTCTAATGTACATGTACTATTCTGTTACTGCAGATGCAGGTTACGGAAGTGACTTGTAGATCTACAGTACTTTTCCCTGTAATATGTACACGAGAGGTTGTGGGATTGATCCTAGGTCTAGCCAGCTCTCATCAGGGATCCTTAGCAACAAGGCTGTAGCTCATTTAATACAGCCATTTGTAACACCTGCTCTGTGGTGTAACGGATCAGCGCCTGTCTCCAACACCACAGGTGGTGAGTTCAATCCTTGGTGGAGCCACTTCTCTTGTTTCACCTACATCCACCTAAAATTAGTTTTTTCCTCACATGGATGATTAAAAATATCACTAGCACAGGGAGGGGAACCCCAGACCTTTACAAATTATTATTAATCAGTTGAGAAGTAGAGTAGAGATATATCCCAAAATGAACGTTTGTAACACCGGCTCTGTGGCGCAACGGATCAGCGCCTGTCTCCAACACCACAGGTGGTGAGTTCAATCCTTGGTGGAGCCACTTCTCTTGTTTCACCTACATCCACCTAAAATTAGTTTTTCCCTCACATGGATGATTAAAAATATCACAAGCACCGGGAGGCGAACCCAGGACCTTTACAAATTATTATTAATCAGTTGAGAAGTAGAGTAGAGATATATCCCAATATGAATGTTTGTAACACTGGCTCTGTGGCGCAACGGATCAGCGCCTGTCTCCAACACCACAGGTGGTGAGTTCAATCCTTGGTGGAGCCACTTCTCTTGTTTAACTACATCCACCTAAAATTCGTTTTTCCCTCACATGGATGATAAAAAATGTCACTAGCACTAGGAGGTGAACCCAGGACCTTCAGACTATGATTTACAATCAATTTTGCTGTACAGTAACAGAAGATTCTGCTGTCCCTATACAGTACATAGTGCTGTAAATATACAAAAGCTCACTTGCTGTAGGTCTACAGCACAATCTACTGGAACCAAAGTTGCCCCCAGTATTTGGTGTACAGGAACGCTACTTACTTCTAACGGTGCATTTCTGTGCAAAACCTAGGAGTGATAAGTAATATATCAGGATTTTGAGGGTCCATAAAATTATAAGTTTAAGTCTGCACTTATCAGCTTTTCATCAATTAAAGGATATATATATATATTATGGTCAGGGATCATGCTCTTTGCAGGAATTATTCCTTTTTACAGGTATTTTAGAATGACAACCATGTGCCTACATAATCAAGTTGAGACAGAGCTGAGACAGAGTCCAAAACACATTTTTCCATTTTCAAATGGCTGTCAAATAAACGGCTGGACCGATTTGTATCAAATTTAAACTGTGTTCATTTCTTAACATGATCCTTCCATGTAACTTGTTTCCACATGTGTAGCCACAATATCTGAAAATGACCTGGGATACCTACCTATATAGTAAGGCTGGGAGTTTAACCCGTGTTGGCATATCTGTAACTTGCTGCAAGCCTTCTCACAGCTTCAACTACATGGTATGAGTATATAATATTATATAGAATTCTAAGATTACTACTAGAATGTGTGTTTTCCAAATCTATCCAGGTGAATGACCACCCTGATATTTTTTTTATATAGTGTATAGATGACATTCTCTCAAAATATCACAAACTTAGATAGGTCAAATGCTTTTGTTGAGGCATAAGACGTGTTTATATGCATGGGCAGTGGTGGTGATGGAGTATTTGAGATGAAGTCCATGTAGACATCTTGCCATGCAGTTATACCATCTTGGGGGTTTTCTACACTGCACAGGCACACAGAGAAGAGGTAAGGAGTCGCCATGACTCTGACAGCCAGAATCGCAGTTTGACTTTCCCATGACACCTGCAGAAGAGAGTCAAATGAGTTTGACTCTCCATTCCTGAAGAGTCAACAGCAGTTGACCTATCAAAAGGGGGGAGTCAAAATTTATACTTGAGTACATGAGTGCCATGCATGTAAGGTGGCTTGTGTAATAAGCCTACTTATGTCAGGGTACAGTGGGGGAAACAGGTGTATATCATTAGTGGACAAGCCAGTGAGGCATGTGTAGAGAAGGCAGTAGGTGAGGTTATTGCCCAAAATAGCTCAATAAAAAGACATACATGTTGTCAGGTCCCCCACTTCTCCTTGTGTAAGAGGGCTAAGTTATATCTGCCTCAAATTACATTTTGCAGATCATTGGCCACATTCATAAAATTGGATGTCAATATCATATAGGTCTGTAGATATGCAGTAGTATTGAAGCAGTACTGCACATTATATCTCAGACAGTTTGTGCCCAGCCTTATGAGTATTTCCCTTACCCACAAATATGGTGACTAAGCCCTCTACTGTTGATGCTTTTGGACTGTATTTTGTAGTTTATCATTACATTTAATTCAAATAAGTTATCTGGAAAAGCTGTTCCATTGACATCCCTTAAGCACAGTATATAGACATTGTGGACCTTGCTATAATGAATCAAAACTGTAAGGCATGTAATGAATGTCTAAAGTACTGATAGTGGCTTTGGCTTCTGGTTGCCATTGGTACCAGACTAGTGTTGGTTGCCCTATCAGTTGATTTCATATGCAGCTACTATCAGAGTCAACACCTTTTATATTTTACTCTTCATGAAGAGTCAAACTGCCAATGACTCTTCTGTGGGCAGAGTCAACTGCACTTGACTCTGCACTGAAGGTAGAGTCAAGTTGTATACAAGGGCCACAGGGTATAACTGTAGTAGCTGTGACCCCTTCATCAGAGTCATTATGACTCTTCTACCAGAGTCAACTAGAGATGACTCTGATCGTGGTGACATCTTTACTTCTCTGTGTGCACATTCTGAGAACTAGATTATCGAACTATTTATAAGATTCTTTTAGAGGATACAGTTCTACCTGGCATATTGTTTAATTTTTTTTCAATTGTTGAACCTCAAATCCTGCTTCATTTGAGAGAAATTGCCAATACATCTTTTGTTGAGATGAGCTCCTGTACTCCACTGATACTCAACTTATCTACAATAAAATAATGCCAAACAATTATTAACTATGAATAACTTTATTTCAGTAGATTTCTAGTAGAATGTAGCTGCAACTAATTATTCTTGACATACTTTTGACTAGTACATTCTTATAGGCATATCTAATGATAACTAAATCGCCTAAACCCCTGCTTGTCCCTACCCTCTGAATCTGAACCATAATATTCACCCTACAACTCTGAAAGTATGCCCTCTATTCAAAGATGCACATATATGTACCATATTGATAACATGACGATGAATCGACTTACTACCGAGAGGTGGATTGCAGACTTAAATCAACTTCCATTTAGGATGTCACCCACGTAATACTTAGTGTCTGATATAGCTTAAATGCTAATACTAATTGTGTTTTTGTATCACAGTATAATGATATCCTGTATGAACATTTTAATTTGTTATTACACCTATGTAATTCATGAGTCCGTGCATGCCTAGATAGCATTAATTTCGACAAAAAAAAACTTTAATGTCATCTTCATCCGTTACAATGTAATTGTGTGCTTCACTATCATAGTGTTGTATCATGTATTATGATAGAAAGCTTACTGCTCTGTAATCCTTTACCCATCTGCATAGAACAATGGATCCAAATTAATATTCCAGGGTTAACCGTTTCGCTGTTCCAACCGACTATAACAATGTATATGTACATGTGTCCTAATAAGTGATTTGTCCGCACGCACGTGGCATTCCATAGGTAACTAGTACATTCTAAAATAGTTTATTCATCTTAAACCCAGTGACAATATGGATGCATATATATATACATATGGGCTTATAAAATGCCTACACGTGGCAACACCTGTCGAGATGATGCATGTGGTTATGTTAAGGAGTATTAAGTGACTAGTAGGACTACATGAGACTACAGGATAAATTATACACACTTGAATCATGTATGACCCATGACTATTTGTTACCACCTGAGTTACCTCGGCATTTAGCACCTTGACAAAGAACTGGGAGTATAAGACTACCTAACTAACATGTACAAAAAATAACAACCATTGAATGAAATTATCCCAATTGACCTGGAAAGGGGAAGAATATTAATTCTGTCCTCATGTCCTTATGATGAATACACCCCAGATGAACTTGCAGATGTGCTAGGGCAACTACCGGAAGCGGAGCATGGCCTCTTCCTTGGTTTTTGATCCACTTCCGCTGAAAGTGTATGGCCCACATCGGGCATGAGCCACAGCTTTACACTGCCATCGGCGGCCACAGTGGCGACCCTCGTGGAGTCCGGTGAGAAGCAGATGCTGCGCAACCAGTTACCATGAGCGTTCTCAATGCGCATCAGCTCATTTCCAGTGGCGCATGCGCAGATCACGACATCCATCCCGAGGCAGCTGGCCACCATTTTGGCGTTTGGTGACGATATGGTTCCAAAGTGAGGCTGGTCAAACTTCTTGATCCACGTCGTCTCCACGGATATCTTATGGTTGTCTATAAAACAGAACGGGTATTTCTAAATCATTTCGATTGTAAAAAACAAAGATCAACGTGCAAGAATAGCCTGCAGTGCTTTTATTATCTGCTAACATTATTTCTGTCAACTTTGAACCACGACGACATTCGTGATTTCTACAAGCAACCTTACATTAGGAGTTACAGGGGTCAAATTGATTTCGTTTAGTAGATAGCAATAACAATACAGAAAGCATAATATAAAAATCTAGAATAACTGAATGATACCAATGAAATAAGTACAAGACTATACAGGTCATATAAGTTATTAAGTATACGATCACTTACCTGGATCTTGTTGAACAGTTACCAGGCCTGCACTGTCAAATGTGGACAGCAACATCTGGAACTTGTCCCCAGGATATGTCCGCTTAGACAGAATTGGTAGGAAGTCCAGCCTGGTAACTTGGCAAATGTAACTAGGCTCCATCCACAATGTGGCCAGTGTCTTTGCACAAAGCACGCCAAACATGTGCATGTCCGCTACCCCCTCATCATCAGGTTTACCGAAGCCAACTACAATACAAGAACCGTCCGGCACATAGGCAAGGGAGCGGAACCCATACAGTATAGGATCCCGCCCATTGTAGGCGTCGGAGGCCATTTGCCATGACGGCCCCCTGGAGATGATTTGTCTCATGGTCCTGACGGCAGTGGGTGAGCCATCATACGGCTTGCCCTCCTCGGCTGCCCTGAGCATGCTGTCCAGGTCCCACGTCTTCAAGGTGCCCCTGCAGGACAGGGAGGCGCGCCCCCTCCTGGTGAGCTGGTTCATCATGAAGCAGCAGCCAGTGGCCAGGTCCAGGCGGCTCCTGGACACGCTCATACAGCGGATGGGGTTGGGCAGGTGCCCCGTGTACTCCCCACCCAACGACAGACTCACCTTACCTGTCTCACGGTCCTCGGCCACCTTGATGAGCACTATGCCGCCGTCCTCACAACACACCACCAGGTAGGGCAGCTTGGTGCGGAAGTACACCAGGTAGAAGTCATGGATAGGGCGCTTACAGTTCAACGTCCTTAGAGGTGTCCCCGTGCACACGTCCCATATCCTCAAGGTGCCGTCCTTAGAGGAGGTCACCAAGAACCTGTCCGTCATGCGGCATTGTGTCACTGCAGACTCATGCCCAATGAACGACACGATGTGGGCACTGTGCTCCCTCACATGGCACCTTTGGGCACTGCTTGATGATCTCCTTTCTAGTGTGTCCTCCCCTTCTTCTGAGGCCTCCAGGCCGCGTTCTGTGGTGGATCTAAAATATGCAAATGTGCACAAGTCGTCCTCCTCTACGTCGACAGCCTGACGCCGGGTTGGTTTGTGGTTGTGGTCAGCCTCCCTGACCTCTATGAGGCTGGTGGTGGGGCGCGTGCCTGCTGACGACGCCGTGTTCTCACCTAGACTGGTGGAGTAGAGGGACGAAGTGGGGGAGGGGATGCTGCCCCCCATCGGGGAGGGCACTCGGGTCTCCCCTGGAGAGGGCATGGTGCCCTCCTCCAGGGTGTCCTCGGCCTTGGCTGCACCCCCACACACCCCGTCACTGTGGGCGATACCTGAGTCATTGTCGGCTACAGCCTCGGCCTCGTCGTCAGAGGGGATGGGGTGCAGCGTCTCCTGGCTGCCCAGACTCTTGTTGAGCGAGCCCCGACTGGACCGTCCGTCCTCCTGCTGTACCTTACAGCCGGCAGAATGTCTCCTAGACAGCCCCTTGGTGTTACACTCACACCCCCCGGGGGACACCTCGGGCGGCGTGTGGTGTGCCGGAACAGGGGCCGACTGGGGACGTGCCCGACATGGGTCACGTGGGTTCTCAGCTTCTGACACGTGACTAGAGGTCTGGAAGGCCACCTGGCGTTGTTTCATAAAGCGTTTCTCGTCCGTCCAGGCAGCAGCAGTCGCAGCCATCCGCTGAGACACTAGATAGGGGTTAAAAGACGGTTCAAGTAAATACTTATATTTAATAAGATTCCTTTTTGTAGACTCATTTTCTATTCTATAATTATCAATTATCATGAAAAATCGTTTCAGAACTTTTTTCCCTATTCACATATGCCATCAACCCTCGAATATTCTTTCCTACTACTTCTTTCTTTGTCAGTTTTTTTCGAAGCTAGTACCGTCCGAATGAAAACGATAAAAAGTCTCCAAAAGACGATGCTGATGACGCGGGTGGTAATAAGAAAGGTATAAGAAACAAGTTTTTTTGCGAGTGGCCTAGAGGTACCATCATACGACATAGAAATAGTCGAGTCTGTGTTGAGGGTGTCCCCAGTTCTTTGATATTAAGTGAGAACACTGTGTAGACCTACCTTCTCGTTCTTGTATCTTGCCGGCTAGGTACTCGGCGCAGGTAGTGTAGATGTCGTGTACGTCCCGGGGGCGTGTACTGAACACCTCCATGGCGAGCTGCTCAGCCAGCTGCATGACCTCCAGCCGCAGCTGCTCCCCGGCCGCCTCCGCCATGCCGCCTGTCCACTCCCTCCTGAAACACACACAGGGGATCACCAATCAGACATGGTAGAGACGAGCGATTAGAGACACTTATAGGGGAACTATTGATCTGATACAATAACTGCATTTGGACACATACTGCTGGTGTAATTAATACCAATAGAGAGAGCGTTGATACTGGAAATGAGAAATGATACCAACTAAATGGCTTGTGAATGAGCAATCTATTCATTGGCCCGTGTGTGTTCGTTCCACATTAAACACTTTCCTCCGAGCATTCTTATAGGCAATTAAGGCTGAAATGCCTTCGGATGTTGATCCAAATATATTTTATACGGCTAAATAGATGAACTCCCCATCGTAAATTGGCACCAGGACCGGACACACATACCTATTATATAGACAGCCTAGCAATGTAAGGTGGCGGCTGTGTGAGATCAGGAGGTCAGGGCTGGAGGGTGGATGGGGAGGCTTACCACTGAACAATCTATTCCAAACCACTGGACCATAGACAGACGGTAAAAAAACACCCACGAACAGGTCAGTCCGGTGTCGGTATGGGGAGCCCACTAGTACCTGAAGCCAATACCATACAACCCAGGGGGTGGAGGTAGACCCATACAACGTAATTATCTCCCCGTTGTCTTCGATCTGTTTTCGGATGTAGAACCCAACATTATGGGCATTGGGTAACTATGATGAGGTTTTCTATACAGAGTTAAATGGCAACAAATGAGAGAGTATTAAAGATTTCCCATGTTCTCTGAAGATCAAAGAGAATTTGGAAATACAAAACTTAACATCTGCCTTGTCGCCCGGAGTTCATTAAATCAATTCCAGATTTTTGATGGGCATTGTTTTGCTTACAATCTCTCAACAGCGGTATTTGGAGGTCAACATAACACAAACCTATGTGCTCAATAGTATTGCATATATATGTATAGACCTAGTATTGGAATTTAAGCCAAGGCCCTGAAGGGGTCTCTCCTGAGAACCTGCAAAATGTTGATTCATCATCTTAAAACAAATAATAGATTGATTATGTATTACACCACTGAGATGGAGCCTATGTTAAGTATCGAAGCCTCCTTTTGATTTATGGCACAAACATGTTTACCCCTTTCCATATAACTGATGTAGCTGCCACTCGGTAGATAGCGCTCAGCGGTCCTTGCCGTGCTTACTTATGCATGAATTCTCGTGTAAAATCTCGGTCTCTGAACTCTCGCGGATGCACGTCGTCTCGGCTAACTAGCGACCTATCGATTATTTCGCCTTTTCATGATGGCAAGAATATTTCACAGATTTTTATGTTTGTTGACCATCGATGCCTTAGATTGCACCAATTTCTTCATCAACAGTTCATGTAGACTGGGCTTGGCGATCCATGGTTCCCCCAAGCATAACGTTGAACTATAGTACGTGGTATATATATGATACATGTATTGAGATAGTGGGCCTGTTTCAACGAAAATACCCTTCATCGGAAAACGGCTGTGGGAAGTGAACAATGGGAGGGTAAAGGCCCATCTTAAACTTCTCACACGGGGTTTGCTTCCTTTGAGGGAGGACAAAGGCAGGAGTTGCCGGTGACTGCTCATACTGTGGTGCGGGCGGCCTGGCAGAAGAAGGCGTGAACTTTTTTTTGGAGCTTTAATGAACTGCGGAAACAGGTTTAATCAATCATTACTCAGGACAAGTGTGGTGACCTCTATCTGATCTTCATCAGTGTAACTTGGTATTAAGCCAAGGGATCTGGTTCCTACTTTCTGATCCACTTCGCTATAGCAGTCCGCCCTATGCTCTTTTAGCCGTTGAAGCCGTTTAATACCGATTCTTTTTTACCTTCTCCCGTTAAAAATTTTCTAGAATTTGACTTAAAGAAAAAAGGTACATGTTGACCAGCAAAAAGTAGACTGAGGCGTTTTAGATTGGGGATAGATCATTAGCTGACCCAAGCATGGGGGTTTCCATGTCCCCCCCCCCCCCGCTGGTCACTGGGAATCCTTGGTACATGTACACAGTGCTGTGTATGACAACTCTTTTCCTTCTTTTTTTCCCTCCCTCCGCCCAAATTATTTTAATGCTGTAAAACCCCATAATCCAATTTATCAAAAATGAGGTGGCTTTATCTTGTTGTCTTAAATAAAACATCCATAGAAGGAATGGCGGTGTTAGAGAATTGAACCCCGCATGAAATTCACCAATACTGAATAGTGTACGGGTCAAGGTGTGCTAAAGGCCAATAGCCTTTACTACGTCTGTGTTAGGCTAGTAGATATAGTGTAACTATAGTATCATGCCATGCCAGGACTCACTTAAGAACAGCACTACTCCCTTGCCCCCCTCCCCTCCACACACACCTCAACCTGGAGATGTCTGCCCGCTTCATGCCTGGCTCTATTCTTAGAACACCAGACTGGTATCTAAACCTGATACGTTTACAGGAATACTTCCCCTACCACATTGAAAACTTAGGAATATCTAAAACTAATCACTATTGATTAGTTACAGTAATCATAGCCAGTTGATTAGTTGAGGTCATCATCATGATGACCCAAAGTCATCATCTTGATTAGAATATTTGCCACTAGGGGGCTCTACTAGACAGTAATAGAACATGCAGTTCCTACTCCAGGCCATATATGGATTCATATCTACATCAACTCTAATCATAGAAACTTATAAAATGATATATATGAGGAATGACAAGATGAGGGGGTGATTATAAACATATTAGGGATTGATATCTTGTTGTACAGAGAAATAAATTATTGACTCAGGGTAAATCATCCCTGAGTAATATACGTCTACCAATTTTGCAATTTAAGACAATTTTGAGACATGGGAGAATCGTTGTCCTTCAGTTATTATTCGAGATAGACAAATGGAGAAAAAATGAAGAGATAGGCAAGATCGGAGGACACAATTTTCCTTCGAGAATCTTTTTAAAATCTCATTTTTTCTTTGAGATATTCAACTGCGATTTTCAACAATTTTTTTCTCTCTTTCGCTACTATGTAAATGTACTAAAAAAAAGCTACCACCCCTGCTGGGCACCCATAGACTCCAAGGCATTAACTTTTTGGGTGGAAGATAGAAATGGAATTTTCAACCATTCTGCTGCTCTTTCTCTCTTCTACCCCCAAACCGGGCAAAAACTGGGTATATTATACCGCCAGCACCAGATACATGGTAGAAAACATGGGGTGTGCAAACTTTCACAAACAGTGGGTCAATTTGCCTATCACGGTCTGGGGAGGGGGGTGGAGAAATCAGTTTTCATGTCACACAAAGAGTGTCAGGAAATGATACAAGGGGAAGGATAAACCCCCCACCCCTTCCCCCCCCCCAAGTCTTTAGTACAACCCACACTCGCCAGGTCCATCTTGGACCATCTGTGGTCATCCAATAGGGTCCATAAAGCATACGTAATTTTCGTACTGCGCGAGATCTCAACCGTCAACGTGTGCAGAGCAAAATTGTACCACCCATATCTTCGCCGTTTATCGTCTGATTGACTCACTTTTTGGTAGGGACAGAAGGCGGTACACGCCCGCAGCCTGCAACTGTCATCCAGACCCACCTGTACACCCACACCCACCTGCTGTCCCACACTCACCTGCTGTCCCACACCCACCTGCTCACCCACACCCACCTGCTGGCCTGAATGGGAATAACATACATGTATGACACATGACTTGAGGGTGCTTTTTAACAAGGATTTCATTTCTGATGCCAGAATTGACCAATGAAAGATTATAAGGGAGAACTATATCTAAGTACATAAGTTACATATCCATCTAACCCTGAGTCATCTGTGAGGCCACTCACACACTCAATCTTATGGAATTATTCATAGATGAATTAAAAAAAAAAAATCATAGTGATGACCCGGGGTCATCACATAATTATGATTACTCTATAGTGATTACCAAGTACTCGCTTGTGTCACAATCACCGTGATTACAAAAAGTAATCACCCTTGATTACTTTTTCTCCCATAGAGTTTTCAGTGCAAATGCTAAATAACATACGGGGCGGTGTAAAAAGCACCATCCAGGTCCCTGAACATTTTCATCAGCCCATCACGCTAGAGCTGAGAGCATGCGCAATTATCGAGTTTTTGTTGGTCTTTCCTGTTTGTATAGAAAAAAAATCCCCAGGAGTATCGACGTAATACAAATCACAGCCTTCCAGAATGTATAATGACCACTGTTGATTTAGTCTTGTTGAGTAAAACCTTGTCATGCATCTATGCTGGTTCCTGAGAACGTATCTATTGAAGTATTGATGCATTTCTTGTTGCATTGTAATTATCTCTGTGAAATCAATCGGCTGATGCTGACCCCCCCCCCCCCCCCCGTGTACTGTCCTAACAAAGTACACAATGCCGCTGCTAATCCATAGCGGTAGTAAAAATGCACCTGACCAACGACCTCCAACTGCCATTACACTGAATAGGTATAGACTCTTCAGACCAGGCACAGCATAGTTAGGTTGGAGACGTTGGGGGCTGGGAGTCAAGAGTCATCACTTAGAAGTCTTACCTGGCATATCCCTAAGCCTGTCTAGAGCTGGTTCATCATTGTGCCTGTAGGTGGCCAAACTCCAGCATACAATAAGTAGCCTGGGGAATGAATTTGCTAATTCCTACCTCAATATAATACTGATTATAGGCCATACCTATCTGTTAATGTGGAGCATTTTGTGATGTAATCTAGTGAAAAAGTAAAATGACGTAAACAATGCATGCTTTTTGTTAACATTGAAGAAACAAATCATAGGTGTAAAGTGAACACACCTCTTTTGTGGCTTTCACCAGGCCAGAAGCAGGTATTTTGCCTGCCATTGGTATGAAAAACACACAAGGCTACAGTCTATTGCTGAAAGGTAGCCTATCCTCAGTAGAGGTTTAAAGATGCCAAAGGTTAACCCCTGGTATCACTAGTGTATTATGTTATCATTTATATATGTGGTCATGTATTTACACAAATTTATCAAATAATCACTCACACCTTTGAAAGCCTAGACCTGCCCCTCTTACGCAATGCTGAGCCCCAGCTGGGGCTTATCTACACTGCGAGTAAGTGCTGTAGCTGTATGATATAAAAAGAGGTATTTTTGGTCTCCAGTAGTTTATACTGTAGGTGACACCACATTGTACTGTAGCTGTAGGTCAATCCAAAGATCCAGGGTTCCAATCCCAGTCAGGCAAGCAGGGCAACAATTTTTTCCCTTTGTCTTTGTAACCTACTTGAAACGTAAATATGCCTATATTGACATATCAGTGCTAATCCTTAATTTTTTGAGTAGGGTCATTAGTCTAATTCAGCTGTATTCCAACAGTAATACATATTGTGCCCAGTGGAGACTTGAACCCAGGACCTCTTGTATGTGGGTTTACAGTAGGTGAGTATAGCTGAACAGTATGTTATACTGGAAACCAAAAATACCTCCTTTTATACTGTAAATCAACAGTATACCTCGCTGTGCAAGCTACACTAACTTCTGAGAGGGTAGGCCTGCATCAACCATGTTAGTTCGACAACTTTGACAACCCTAGGGTCTTCCAGTGGGATGGCCACTAGGCAGGTTGTCAATTTGAAAGGTTCAAACTTGTTTATTATGTATAATGTTCATTTAGAAGACCGTGATAGTCCAAGAGCTCAGGCACTTTTATTTTTGTTTTGGTGACCGAAAGGTTTGACGATGCATTTTGGTGTAGAATTTTATGCTGAATTCAGAAATGTAAGTCTTACAAAAATCCGATGTGGCTTTCTATGGAAAAAATTAGGTCAAAGTCGGGAACCTTTGATTTTCCCGGGGTTGAATTTTTTCTCTTTTGGAAATGGAGTTATGCCTATATTTACAGGATAGAGCTATCTATACCCATGTTCTCAAGGGTCAGGAATCAGCTTTTGACACTTTTATGTTTGTCAGATCCATAGTACTGAAAATTGCAAGATGGCCGCCACAAACCATCGATTTTGTGTGAGCTTAGTCTACGATACTAATAATAAAAGCCGTCCAGGATTCCAAGGAGACTGACTAGAAAAAGAACTCTGAAAATTGTCAAACAGGTTCTTTTTGAGCCCCCTCTATCAACCTGAAAGCAGTGCCAAGATCAATTTCTACTAGAACCCCCTAAATCCAAGATGGCTGCCAACTGGGCTGTGATCTTTTACATTCAACTCCAAAATCCTTGTTTATCAATGGAATTAGTTGTGCAATAGCTCAAAATGATGGTATTGGTGAGAACAATCAACATAGGAGGTAAAGAATGGTATATTTTCACAGGAACCTCACAAAATCCAAGATGGCCGCCAACAGGGCAGTGCTTTAAATATTAAATAAACTCCAGAAATAATCCTTATTCATGAATGGAATTGGCCTTGCAGTTGCTCAAAATGATGGTATTGATGAGAATAATCAATATAGAAGGGAAGGTAAGGTGAACTGTCACCCTAACCCCCCTAAATCCAAGATGGCCACCAATTTGGTAGCAATTTTCAATTGTCAATAGCTCTAGAATCCTTATTTGTGGATTGAATTGGTTGTGTTATAGCTCCAAAATGATGGTATTGATGAAAACAACCATTAACATATCATTTTTTCCTTCAACTTTTAATGATTACCAAAGCAACCAAGTATCTATGTAACTATTTGATACATTACCATGCTAAATTCCTGAAATTATATGAAATGGCAAGTATCCTTCTGTTGGTTGTGTAAGGTCTCAAAATCATGGGTTTGATGAGAATAATCAATGTAGAAGAGGAGGCAAAGCAGTTTGTTATCAAAGCAACCTCAGCCTAAGCCTGCTGTTCAGTCTGAATCCAATGACTACTTGTCTATGTTTGTGCATCAATATGGCTACAGCCATTTTGCTCAAGGTCTTTTTGTTATATTAAATGATTTCATAGATTTGGCATGGTCACTTTAGTCAATAGAGACTGCCTGAAATATTAGCATAGATCATTAAGTGTGGGATCAATATCTGCAGATATGATATTTGGGTATCAGGAATCAATTTCAAGTTAACATTGAGCATCAGAGTTGGTCAAAAGATACATGAACAGAGCACTTATTATGTTGAGGGTGTAGGAGACACACTCAAGAAGCGGATACTTTATGGGCAATAATGTGTGATCAAGGAGTTCTTTTCTCTGCAAACACATCAAGGTGTTTGGTCACATAATAAGTAGCTAAGTTTAAGGCCCAATAAGAACAGTATAATCAATTGAGAACCATGAACAACTCAAAGGAGATCCTGACATTGGCCACACACAAAGTTTTGAATATTGTGCTGTCAAAACAGTGCTATCCATTGCAGTGCCAAAGACCCAGTATGAAGCCTTTGTCAAGTATGTTGTGGTCGACCGCAATTCATAAATATATTTCATGATCCCATCAGAAAGAATGCTTTGCCACTCAATTCATCCTATGAACTGAAAGGAAAATGAGATAAAGTCTGAATGGTGTGTAGTTTATTTTACCTTGAAAAGCTCTACATGTAGTATAATCTCTTGCCAAATAAAAAAAATCCCAAACTAAGACTTGTCTGCTCATGGTTGCACACGAATAGCAAGTTGACATGGTGAAACAGATTGCCCACAAAAGTTGCCTTCCTCCAGCATTGTCTCAAGATTTGGGTTGTGTTTAACAAAGGAAAATGTTACAATGATGTGAATATAAACTCCCTATTAAATAACCCTGAGGGCATTATCATTCCAGATGTTTAGGTTGTGGTACTGTGACACATTTGGAACAAAGACAAATTAAAGCTGTGGACTGCCTGCTCAGAAACGCCAGATGTTGTCAATGCCTTCTTCTACACAGCCAATCCATTCTCCCACATTCAGGAGACCAGTTGTAACTGATACACAATGGTAGATCTACTGTCAGAACAGCTCCTATAAATGTTGATTCATCACTTCCACCATGCAACTTGTTGCTTGTCCTAATGCAATCTCTTCCCTCACCTGAGAAGTAGTGCTGGGTGCTTTGACTGTTGAAATACATCAATCTGGACAACAAGGTATACAAAGAGCTCATCAATTGCTGTTGCTAATCAAAGAAGTATGCCATGGAATATTCACATGTAAGAAGGCCAAGTTAGTTTGCATTGCACTTTGTAGCCACAATTAAGGATGTACCCCACACTAATTCAAGTGTGATCATATTCATGGATCATCGGGGCACAAAATAAATGTGTGAAACATATTGTATGCTGGCATTATGCCCACTGCACAGTGCCATTTATGCTGGTATCCCTCTGTGAGAGAGTAGAGCTTTTATTATTATAGGACTCACTACCCCAGCTGAGCTAGGGAGAGTACAGGAGTCCTAGGGTACAAGGGTATTGTATTGTGAATGGGGTGTACCTAGACATCCCTTAAATCACCTGTCTGGTATAGAGTAGGGGTAAGCACAGTGGACCCATACTTCTGGAGCCCTAAGTTCAAATCCCTCCCAAGCCATATGCATGTATGTTCTTAAATATATTCATATTTTGGTAAGGTAGAAATGAGTCACAGGCTTGAAGATTTGTGAAGTTTAAGTGAATAAATAATAAAAGTTAAATAGTGGTATTGTGTGTCCATGCTCTATTGCGGTGTGTTGTACCTCATTCGAATTCTTTTGTATTTGGTCATAAATGTCTCCTTTCCTTAAAAGCAGTACTACAAATGAGCAAGCACTACGAGAAATATCTTTACTTATGAATGGCAAGATCATCTGGCGTTGCCTGGAAGTGAGACCACAGTGCTAACCACGAGGACACCTGCACTCTCCCTACAATCTGCTGGACGAGTGGGTCTTATTAATTATACCTCCACTCTCCCCCAGCAGTCAAGCCCCCTAAAGCCCCAGATTTCAGAAATCCAAGCAACCAGACCCAGCAAACTGGTTAGTTCTAAATGCTCACACCCTGTGGCACTACTGGTATCCTACTTGTAAGGAATATAGGCCTAGGCCTATGTATTTCACATCTATATAGCCATGTTTGATATTAACTGAAAGCTGAGGTTGACTCTCATACATAGGAATTAATGGTAAAATGTTAGTGAGTCTATGTTGACCAAGTCACAGTGACTATAATCTATGAAAATTATTAGGGACCTGGTAAGTGAACTCAGCTTAGTGGCCATGCTGTGATAAACCTACCCTGGATAAACTATCCTGGACAAAACAGAAGGGTAGAAGTATAATTGATCAGGACAAAATTTGAAAATAGTTATATGTTTGGTTGACATGCATGGCAATAGTTATGAGTCATAACAAGGCAAAATGGGTTTTAACCTTGGCCTAGGATTCTAGAGTTAAGTATTTAAAGCACTGCCCTGTTGGCGGCCATCTTGGATTTAGGGAGGGTTCCTGTGAAAATATACCATTCTTTACCTCCTATGTTGATTGTTCTCACCAATACCATCATTTCGAGCTATTGCACAACTAATTCCATTGATAAACAAGGATTTTGGAGTTAAATGTAAAAGATCACAGCCCAGTTGGCAGCCATCTTGGATTTAGGGGGGTTCTAGTGAAAATTGGTCTTGGCTCTGCTTTCAGTTTGATAGTGGGGGCTCAAAAGGAACCTCTTTGACAACTTTCAGAGTTCTTTTTCTAGTCAGTCTCCTTGGAATCCTGGACAGCTTCTATTATTAGTATCCTAGACTAAGCTTGCACAAAATCGATGGTTTGTGGCGGCCATCTTGCAATTTTCAGTACTATGGATCTGACAAACATAAAAGAGTCAAAAGCTGATTCCTGACCCTTGAGAACATGGGTATAGATAGCTCTATCCTGTAAATATAGACATAACTCCATTTCCAAAAGAGAAAAAAATCCAACCCCGGGAAAATCAAAGGTTCCCGACTTTGACCTATTTTTTTCCATAGAAAGCCACATCGGATTTTTGTAAGACTTACATTTCTGAATTCAGCATAAAATTCTACACCAAAATGCATCGTCAAACCTTTCGGTCACCAAAACAAAAATAAAAGTGCCTGAGCTCTTGGACTATGAGGTCTTCCTATAAGACGACTTTGGCACCTTTACAGTTTTTCAGGTTTTATATAGTTTATTGCATATAGGAATGTAAAGGTTTGGCTCCAGAACAAATCAACCGGATGTAGTTTTGTCATTGCATGGTATGATGTCAATAGTTAGTTGCAATACAATGTGAAATATAGACATTTTGGGCTTTAGATTAAGGAAGCCAATAGAAAAGAATCTGAGAGCAAAACCTTCCAAAATAATCATTCAAGTGAATATCAACTCAATCGGTTAATTTAACTAATACAATCACAATTAATGTAGCCGGAGAGATCTAACCTGAGATCAACCTAAACTCAGGTGATTTCTCACCTTTATTGATGTATTATTCTTTCTAGTTGTAACCCTTCTTGCTATTGGCTCTAAAATCCCCTATCTTATCGACCTCAAATTAAAACTTGACCTTCCTCGTTTCCCTCTGGATCTCAGATGGTAGAGCATTCTATAGGACCACATGTGCACCTATGTTGTATGGAGAGCGCTTAAAATATAATTAAGGCTGTGTCTCATGAGATGAGGGCCGATGTGATAGTCTTTGACCGGGTGCCATCTTTGACTGGGTGGCATCTTTGACCAGGTGCCATCTTTGACCTGCTTGATAGAAAATGTTATATTTAGGGCGGATGATGATAAAAATGGGCCGAAAAGGTTAATGGATGCAATAACACTTTAGAGTAGTAGTTAGTCCCCTGGATTCGCTCCTGTGATTTAACCATTTCCAAATTCTTACGAATCTGAAGAGTTTGCTGCAGATGTTTGTTGGTTGATAGGATGATGCAGGCCTATACAATAAATAATATAGGTGTGTTAAAGAAGAAGAATACAAAAAGATTCAATGAAATACTTCCACACCGGTGCCAGAGGAGGCCATCACAGAGGGAACTACTGCCATCTGGGAACCAGCTAACTTATAACAGAGGTTAGATGGGGAAGATCAATTGTCAATCCATAAGCTTTTTATAACCCATTAACTTCATTTCGTGGCAAGGAGGTTATTGAGTGGCCTGCTTTCTCTGAATTGGAGAACCTTTACGTAAGAATAAATGCAAGATGGCGGTAATGCCTATCCAGAAAACACAAATATATTGACAGAAGCTAACGAGCATTAGTAGGATAGCTATCACTAGATCTATATATAAATGTCAAAATATTAACTCATTGAGATAAGTTTATGAAAATAATATCTCGCTTATCGAACATAGTTATTTTTTATGGAATACGGCTATGCCATTGATTTAACCAAGGAGCTCCGTATTACACCCCCCTGTTAAATAACCCATCGCCGTATTTCACGACCCTGTGACGGCATCAAAATGGCAGTTTGTTTACATTTTGAACGATGTAGAAAAATGTCATTTTAGCCCCCCACCCCCTATATGCCATAATACTTTAATTTGAATCGAAAAAGGTAAAAAATAAACACAAAGGCACACTAGTTTCTGGTCTTTTGAAGGGTTATTTCACTTGTTGACTCTCGGGCCGCATTTCACTCGGCCTGCGGCCTTGTGAAATACGGCCCGAGGGTCAACTCGTGAAATAACCATCCAAAAGACCAGAAACTCGTGCACCTTTGTCTGTAAACGTATATATTTTCGCGCAGCTAAATTTTCGCGCACCTACCGTAGAAAGACATGTTCGCGCAATTATATTTTCGCGCACCTGTAAGCGTCACATCTTTAGCTACATGCCTTTTTTTACGGTTTGTAAATCGGACGATTATTAAGGATTTTAGAGGCCAGAAAGTTTAATCTTATGTATGGACTGTAATGTACAAGGGAGGGGGTACGGGGATATATATATATATATATATATATATATATATACATATATATATATATAAATATATATAAATATATATATATATATATATATATATATATATATATATTTATCTATTTATATATATTAAATGTACGTTTATATATACCGTAAAACCCCTCCTTCAAGACGACCTCACCTTTAAGACGACCCCCTTGTATGAGGAAAAACTTGAGAATGGTTTTCTCTTTGATCCTATATAAGAAAACCCCACCTTTAAGACAAACCCCTAGTTAGGGAAAATAAATCCCAAAATATGGTCGTCTTAAAGGTGGGGTTTTATGGTATGTATATACATAAGCCACTTTCTAGGTGTTTATTACAAAATGATATGAAACACTTTGATTCACCGATGAACATTCCTGATATTGAGTCATCCATTAGCATTATAAATACTGGTAGCAACATATAGTGCTATACATCATTGGAAAGCTAATTTCAAGGGCATACTTTTCGCGCACATTATATTTTCGCGCACCTAAGCAGGTGCGCGAAAAACGCGAAAATATGTACTGAGCGAAAATTAATACGTTTACAGTATATATTAAATGCTTTAATAGTTGAGTGACATGAGCAAGTCAGTGCATATACCAGCACTCTAACTAACGATTTGGACTAATACACTTTGTCAGGAAAATGGTTAAAATAATGTTTTGTGCACCCTGGGTTTACTTAGAATATTTATCAAATTGTAAGAATAACATCGTCTGACCTTGATAGGGCCACACCATAATAAAGCAGAGCTGTATGAAATAGGTTCGCATGTCTGTGAGTGTTTATGGTGATTGTTGTGATCAGAGATCGATGCTGATAGATCAATAAAGCCATAAACTGAAGGAGGCGGTGTGGTGCAGCCCACCTGACTGGTACGACCCACCTGTACACGGCCTGACAGGGCCAATTTATGGTCTGCTGGTCTCAGGTGGTCAAACTGACAGATGGTATCATAATACTGCCATTAACAATAACAGTGCCATTAACACCCTCCTCCAGTTGGGGGTGTACCTAGTCATCTGGTATGTGGCGCAGAACCTGTTGGCTTGTGTGGCATGAGCTATATGCGGAGACTTTTCTGGGGCGTTTATTTTCTTGTAGTCTATACATGTTCTACATTACCGTAAAACCTTACGTATGAGCTTAACTCGCGTATAAGCAGCACCCCGACTTTGGGCCGATCTTATAAGCCGCACTGGCGATCTGATTATGGACACTTTAGTACTGTACCATACTTGCAAAAACAATAGTTTAAGCTGCACCCTGGCTCTGGGCCGATCCAATAAGTCGCACTTGCAATCTGACTTGCATACTAGCCTCGGCCTATATGCGAGGTTTTACGGTTATAGTTATACACTGCAAAAAAAAAGATATACTTTTTACGGGTTTACCCTGTAAAACTCAACAGTGATTTCCCGTTATTTGGAATACAGCAAAGCATTGTAAATATTAGCCATTTCATAGTGAATATTTGTTATGTGCTAACCTGGTTTGGATTACGATGATTCACCGTAAATCTATCTTCTTATGACTTATATCTTATCCCAGAGGGAGCCACATAAAGTGTGTCCTGCCATAGATAGGTGGCCTGGTTTGTAAAACGATTTTTCTTCAGAGCGTGAGCCCTTATAGTGGAGCAAACATGTTGAAATAATGGTGATTTTCAAGTAATCTATATGTTTGACAATTTAACAATTCAATCTTTTAATAGGTTTGACAAAATACCCTGATCACTTGATGATATTCTGAAGAAAGTATGTGTACATACCTATAGTGAACTATACATATCTCCCCACTTCTGCAAACTATGCCTTGTAACAATCCTATAGATTATAACCTTGTGTATAGGCCAGGGTTAGTACGCAAGTCAGATCACCAGTGTGGCTTATAGGATCAGTACAAAGTCAAGGTGTGGCTTATATGCAAGTTTTCAGATGTATACTATGGTACTAAATTCACCATAATCAGACTCCCTGTGAGGCTTATAGAATATTACCAAAGTCTGTAATAGCACTGGCAATAATGCTGAATCTCCATAATTTGGAACAGTGATTCTACATAAAATTAACGGTGACCGTCACCATTAAAAAAAATGGTTGCCAGTGAATCACCATCATTTTGACGACATTTTTTTAAAAAGTGTACCACAATTGACAGGGAGAACAAAAGAAACAGATATATTGTGTGCAAACCAATCAGTGGGCATAAGTCAGGTATAGATAACAGTTAGTAGCTACATAAGTGTCATAAGCCTTGAGCAATGGTAGTTATCCTCGTCTACTGTGGTTGGTTTTTAAGTCTGCATACATGTGTACCTGAATTGGTACGGACGCTGACAAGAGTCACCACTCAAAATTATTTCTTTTATATTTCTGCTTCGTTTATGCAATTTTTCAAAGACACCTTTTTTTTTGCTATCAACATCGAAAATTGGTGCTGTCAACTGTCAACTTCAGCCAAGGGGGTCACCCCCCAATTTTTTTTATTTTTTTTTACATTTCTGCATCGTTTATGTAATTTCTCACGAACAGTTTTTTTTTGTTTTGCTGTCAACATCGAAAATTGGTGCTATCAACTGTACACTTCAACCAACAAGGGCCACCACAAAAAAAAACATATTTTTTCTTCACATTTCTCCATCGTTAATCCAATTTTTCAAAAAAAAACTTTTTTTTTGTTGTTGTCAACATCGAAAATTGGTGCTGTCAACTGTCAACTTTCTCTGTCAACAGCAACAGTTGACACCGATTTTCGATGTTGACAGCAAAAAAATAATCGAGAAATTTGACTTTAAGAAAATTCAAAATAAAATCTTGAAGTGGTTTTTTTTGGGGTGGGGTGTGTGACCCTTGTCGGCTTCCATATATAGGCGTCTAGCTGGATGCATTATCAACCAATGAGATAATTCCATGGCCTTCACTGCGGAATTTTTAGGGTGCATTATGTAACAGCCTGGACCCATTGTGATTGCTGTATCAGTGCTTATCTCGCCGGTTACCAGATCAAGCAATGGATGCGCCCACTGGGCGACCAGACTGACCCCTATAGCTACGAGTGCATTCGCACCTGAGCTGGACACCTTCAGGTATGGCGTAAGCCTTCACACCTGAGTTGGACACCTTCAAGCATAACGTACACCTCCGTTGGCACCAAGCCGAAATACAGCACCATGCATTAATAGATGTACCGGCGTCACCACATAATCCTAGAGGTATCGCCTCGGGAGTATGGCTTTTCTACATTACATGGTACATAATCTGCCTCTCTCAGGTCAACAAACATTAATGGTGCAGCATAAAGCGGTGATAAGTTGTATGTTTCCTATGACGTGCCAACCTATGCTGGATCATAGTGACTGACTTAGGCCCCATGCTGTGAATCCCAGTTTGAGGGCCGGCTAAAACCAGGGTGATTGGGGATTTTATTCTTAGCTGGCCCTCAAACTCGGATATTCATGTATATTCATATAGTAAAAACATAAGACTCAGAGAACCGGGCTTTGCTCAAGCTCAACTTATGGTGAAGGGCAGTCAGACCTCGGCCTTTGAAATATGTGGATACCTTGAGCCAACGACATGTTTAATGTTGGAAAATGTTGCGTATGGACCCGCACAGAGGAAAAGGTGAGGTCTCCAAAACCGTGCAATGCTAGTCTCTCCTGCCCGAGCCTGGTAATGTTAGACGCTTGAAGACCCGAAAGAGGGTCTAGACTCTGGAATGAGAGTCTAGCATGTACTAGCATTGCACGGTACAGTAGAGTCATGCAAAGTCATTGGGGAGACCGTTTGTGTAATTGTCTGCAAATCGTGGGAGGATGTCTTTGCTGGTTGCAAGACAAACAAATACTGAGGGGTAGTTCTCTGACTCATCTAGATTCAATGGCAGGGCATCTTAGGCTGTGTGAACCACAGTCTATATGGTACTGGTATTAACCTGTCCCTGATCAACATCATAAAAGAGCTCCTCGGATTCAAGCTTATCACACAGTTGATCATTTTCTCATGCCTGGGGTTTTGACTTGTGTAAAGTGAAAGGTGGAGTTGTAGATCTGCTACAACCACCAACATGGAGATGTCACTACTTTATACAGCATTTATTATATGTTTACAAAATTCAGAAAGCGTGATGTCACACAAGTCCGTAGACCCCTCCACCCCCTGTCACACTTCGTCACACAAGAAATGACCCCCCACCCAACCCCCTCGGACGTGACATACTTTATGGACGGCCCCTAAACAACTAATAGTATACAATGTTGCGTTATGCTGCTGCTGATGTTGTGACAGCTAAAATCAGGACAGTATGGGGTGGCTGGGGAGGTGCAGGTCTAGGTGTTCCACCAACAGACTAACCATGTATACATGTATATTAATAATAGCTTTTATTGACAACAAAAGGGAGGTCAGTACTGACCTATGTGACATGACCGCATTGACGTTGTTGCTGACGTGGTGGAGCCATCAAATACTCAAAATAAGTGTATATTACAGACTGCTGTACGCCCAACCCCAATAGACCAGTGGGAAGGGGACCCAGCCCCGTAGTGGAGGTACAGTTGGTTGGGAAATAGCCCAGGAGGGTGATTCACAACGTTTCAGCAGGTTGTATAAATATGATAGTATCTAGGCGACTTTGTCTACGATGCATTTTCCTCTGAACATGATTACATGAGATGCCAAAATTTCGTCCGAAAGGTATTCTGGATGTGTTTCTTTTGTATCTATGAATGATGAATCACAATCAATTTAGGATTTTTCCCACTTGAACACCATTTTCTTGGACATTTCCATATGTTTAAACACATTTTTAACATGCCTCTTGTATGCTACACTGCTTAGTGAATCCGAAGTACACTGCATTAAACATGGATTATAAATATGGATATTTCAAGACATCACACCTCTAATATACCGCTAACCTTTTTGACCTTATTGCGATTTCAATGTCCTTTGAATCATAACGTTTACTTTCCTTTTTTTGAATTAGACTCCTGGTCGCTAGGTCGCAAAATACGTAGCCCATCCTTCTGCAGCCACCATAATGAGGGCGCACCTGACAACCAGGTCTCCTCTGAAACTCAAATACCGACTATAATTATGAACCATTGGCAAAGTGTTGTGTATTAGATAAGTCAAACATAAAAAAGTCCCAAAGGTGTTGTTTTTTTAAAATTCATTTATTTATACTGGAGTTGCTTTGGGCATAGCCTGTTTTTTGTGCATCCAGTCTGATGACTTGGGTTAGTGTGTTACTTTGAGGTTGGAAACCAGATGTGCCATAATGAGGCGAAATATGTTTCTGATACTTTTGGTTTATGACCTAGTTAAGGTACATTACTGTCATGTCAGGGTAGTATCGTCCTTCAACATTTGATATTGACCACTGGTATTGGAGAAGTACTATGTTGGATACCGAAAAAAGCCAAGGGAGGGGGGAGAGGCAGGGGACGAAGAGAGTCAGTGAGGAACCCGGGGATTATGATGATCTGAAATTTGGCATTTAATACTCATATGTATTTTTGATGTTGGTTTTAAATGTGGTGTAATCTACAAGGGCTCTAATAGGAGGCGGCAGGTTGTTCCAGGTTGTTGCAGTCTTGTACAAAGATGATTTTGTGAATTTGGTCTTTTTTGGCCTAATGACTTGCATCATGATGTGATCATGGGCTCTCGTGGACAGTCTTCTGTTATCTGTGTATTGTTGGTCTCTTGACCTGCAGAAAGCAAAGTGCTTTAGGTGTATTTCTCTTCTCTCTTTCAGGCCATGAATTTTTGTGCTTCTCCTGATGTCATCTAGTATTGGTAAGGGGTGAGTTGGGGAGCAGTAGCGTATAGCTTTATTCTGTACTACCTGTAGTTTGGCCAGCTGTGTCTCTGTCGCTGCTCCATATATGTTGTTGCCATAGTCAAAATATGGCATGACCATGGCCTTTACAAGTTTTGCTCTTTCATTTACTGGAACACTGTCTTTGTTCCTATTGAGAAGATATACTTTGTGGTTTGTGGATTTAAGGATGTTGGAGATGTGTTCATTGAACTTTAGGGAGGAGTCCAGGGTGATGCCTAAATATTTATATGTAGGCACTAATTCAATGTTAGTTTGACCTAATTTGATGTGAGGCAGCTCAGGAATATTTTTAATCGCCTGGTGAGTACCAAAGTTCATAAACTTAGTTCTTTTGGCATTTATACTTAGTTTGTTCTTGGCACACCAGTTATGAAGTCCCTCCATATCTTGGTTTAACCTAGCAATGCAGGCTTCATAATCCCTGATATGGCTTGAGCTGAATACAACTGTATCGTCACCATATAGGAGATAGTCAGAGTTTGGGATGGAGGTGCCAATGTCGTTTATGTAAATGAGGAAGAAGAGGGGCCCCAGGATTGACCCTTGGGGCACCCCACACATAATGTTAGTAGGGGAGGACAGGATTTTGTTAGCAAATGTTCTTTGTTTACGGTTGTATAAGTAATGGCAGGCCCAATCAAGAGCTGACCTGGAGAATCCTATCTTGTCTAGTTTTTTAGGGAGAAGAGAATGGTTTATGGTATCAAAGGTCTTTTTGAAGTCAATGTAGATGGCTTTAGTTATTTCAGAGTTATTGATGGCTAGATAAATTTTGTCTGTCAAAAGGGCTAGGCTATGTTCAGTCGACATTCCAGGGCGGAAGCCAGCTTGTTTGTCTGTGAGAATTTTGTTTTCAGTCAGGTATTCTTGGATTTGGGTGTGAATAAGTCTTTCTATTACTTTGGAGGGGGTTGGTAATATTGAGATAGGCCTAAAGTTGCTAACATCCTTGAGGTTTGCTTCTTTCGGTATAGGAACAACTGTAGATTGTTTCCAAGATGCAGGGAAAATACTGTTAGTTATTGATAGATTAATGATGTGGGTTAGGTGACCAGGCATGGTTTTAAAGATGTCTAGTAACACTTCAGTGGAGATATCTCTAAGGCCCGATGATTTAGTATGTTTTGTCTTCCAGATTGCCTTGAGTACCTCATCTTCAGTGACTACCCTGAGTGTGAAGGTATTTGGGAGGGTTGGACCATCATATGACCATGGTGTGTTTAGATTCCTGGCTAAGTTTGGGCGGATATTAGCAAAAAACTGGTTTATATAATTTGCAGTGTCTTCCTTGGCAATCTCCTCAAGGGTTTCTTGGTTTACCAGGTTTATAGTGCTTTGCTCCTTGTTTTTGTTTTCTAACTCTGCCAGAGTTTTCCAGAATTTTTTGCTGTTTTTCTTAAATTCCTCAAAAAGTCGTTGGTTGTACTCCCGACGAGCAGTTTTACACAGCTCTTTGGCATTATTACACATAAATCTTGAGATGTTCCAGTCATCCTCCTGTCTTGTCCTTAATTTGGCTTGGGAGAGAGCCATGTCTTTCTCAGTTAGGTAGGCAAGGTGGTGTCTGTCGACCCATGGTTTTTTTGGCTTGCTGATGTTGAAGGTCTTAATAGGACATTGTTTATCAAGCTCTAATGTTAAACTTTCTTCAAAAAAAATTCCAGGCTGTTTGGGGGTCATTATCAAGGAAAAAGTGGTTCCAATTTATCATGGTCATAGCATGTACAATGCGCCCTTTGTTGTATCTAAGATATGATCTACCAGTGAAAGTCATAGGAATATGGGTAGTTCTCTGGGGAAGGCGGGTGATGTAAACCAGTTGGTGGTCTGAAATGTTAATATTAGCAACCCCTACTTTACCAACATGTTGAGTATTGGTGACAATTAAGTCTAAAAGAGAATTTTTTGTTCTAGGGTCAAAATGAGTGGGTGTGGTGATGTGTTGTTTACACCCCATTCCTGTAATGAGCATGTTGAGGATATTTTGGCAGTAGATTTGGAATCTAGCATGTCAACATTCATGTCTCCCATGAGGTAGAGATCATAGTCCACATCGGTAATGAGATGGTAACAGTGTTGTAAATGGTCAATGAAAGGCCTAATTTTCCCATCAGGTGGTCTGTAAATGTTTGCAATAACTTGTTGTCTGACATGGACTTGCTTGATTATCAACCACTGTATCTCAATGTCACCATCACTTATATTGAGGTGAGCATATTTGTTTATGTCTTATTTCATGCAGTTGTGGATGTACGAGGCCACATCACCTCCTTTTTTAGTGTTGTCATTTTTATTCATAACACAGCGGTCAAGCCTATGGATTGTGTATCCAGGTATATGCACATTGCTGTCTGGGTTTATATCTTGTAGCCAGGATTCAGAAATTGTAGCACAATGGATGTTGCTGTCATGTAAATTATTATATGCTAAATTGTGTATTTTGTGCCGGTAAGCTTCTCACATTTAAATGGGTCATGTGGATGCCCTTTACACCACAAAATGAGAGATTATCTATGCCGGTGATGTTTTGGGTTTTTGATAATGACTAGGACCCTCAGACTCTCCCCAACCCCACCCTAGGACCCCCCATGGTTCCCAACAAGACTCTGGTCGTGTACCGGTAAGAGAAGCTGACCAGGCATGTGCATCGAGTGCGACCCAGTCATTGCACTAGGCTAGGTTTGCTCTGCAGTATACATATTAACTATCTGTACTTGCACAATATTGGGTATGTATTCAAATACTAAAAAATTGTTAATAACAAACCAGTTTGCCATCAAATGTATAGTAAAGGGTGTGTCCTACCGTAACACTTGAGTAGACCATATGAAGATGACATAGATGTTTATCCCATGTAGGCATTAAGTATCAAAGTGAGTTCATTGTTCCCAACTTCTTGAGTTGCGTGGCAGCGTGTACTATAGTGCTGCGGATACAAGAATAAAAAAAATATGAACATCATGGTATCATGAGTAATTAGGTATTACTCTTTTTAACAAGAAAACACATGCGTAGCATTGGTATTTTCTAGATAATATTAGTAGTGTTAATTACTAGTTGATCTATTGTGGTTGTCATAGAGATAAACCTCGTAAAGAAAGCATTAATTTGTTCAGGTGGACGTGGCGTGTACCTCCCAACACTACATACCAATTGACCGAGGTAAGTTTCGAAATTCCCTCTTCTTTGTTCTTGCTGGTCATGTGATACCCACCGAGTGTTCTCATTGGTTGTTTGGATGCTGGTCTAGCTCTCCAAGCATATCTTGAGACTATTTTTCACCATTTTATTTGTTTTAAATTGCCAAAAGTTGTGAGTTTCCTAGGGAGACTCTTATATAAATAGAGGTACTCTATTTATTTTAGAAAAATTTGGAATATGTGTTGGTCCAATTCTGTGATTGGCCCATGGTGTATTGTAGTCATGCCAATGATATGGCCACACTCAGTTTAGTATCTAGGTATGTTTCGGCCCTCTAGGGGACTCATCAGGTGTAATCTAAGGGGGTGTTTTTATTTTATTTTTATAGAGGAATTTTAATTTTGTACTAGACAGAATTTGGTTCCTCTTTGACCAAGTTTGGTTCATACCAAACTAAATTTCGTTTATGACTCAGACTTGTTGTGCCAGGTGGCACCTGGATGAGCCATGGTATGGCTGCCTTGTCCACGCCAAACCGGCAAAAAATTGGGTAACTATTGAGAGAAAATATTTGCCCAATCGGTAAAAAACAATGGTCAGGAAAAATCCTCAGCGAAAGCATTAATTTGTGTTTAAACACGGGAATAGTTCATGACTGTCTCTTTGTCACCAGCAGGCAAAAAGCCTAGCAGTATTTACCGACATGGTGGTTGATTAAAGTCATATTGTTCACGAGCATATAACTAGTGTTGATAATCAACAAGTAATTATGGATAATAAAAATAGTGTCATAATCGGATATATTACATATTTACATAAAGAAAGGAAAGGCATTAAACTAAGTGCATGGGAGGTTTTAGTAGGTCAGGGTACATAGTGTTAGTTTTTCTTTTATCAAATAGGTTTTTTGAGCCCATCATGCAGTCCATTGGATGGGAAAAAACAGATTTAATACAGTACCATCAAAATTAGTGGTGTTTGTATATAAGAGGGGGGGGGGGGGAGATAGGAGGTGTTGGGAAAGTATTTAAGGGCAATTTAAAAACAACAAAAATTGGGGTGCTTCACTAAGTAATCAAAGGGTCAATGGGATTCTAGAAGCCAAGTAGTTTGGCATTTTTGATCACTGAGTTGTAGATCTGGAGGAACCATTTCTCCCTTAAGCTACCGTTAGCATGGACACCATCAGCTCATTTCTTGTATTTATGGAAACAGGTTCCATCGACCAGCGGGTGTACTGTTGAGAAGAGTAGGGGTGGTACCAGTCCAGCATCTTCGTTGATACTGGAAATCACCCTGTTGATATGTATGACGGCTTCATTTAGAATTGATTGTTGGGTTGGGTACTGCTGGCACTGGTTGTAAGTTGCATACTTTACATGGGACTTGTTCCAGAGCTCAAAACTCACTCCAGGCATTTGGGCGATAACCATGTGCATGAACATGTTGCTCACGTTTTGTTTAATCCATGTGAACATGTCAGTCAGGGTCTCAATACAGGAGGGGACATCAGTATACACTGGTGTTATTTTGCAGTTCAAGTGAATGTTTGACAGATGGTTGGACCCTCCAACTAGTATCACAAGGTGATAAACATGATGAGTGGACATGTGTGTTCGTAGCTCAGCCAGGAGGTCAGGTATTCTGGCCCCTGAAATGGCTATTATCATCAAAGACTATATTATTTATATTGTCTGACACAAGTTTTTGTCTAACCTTGACCCCCATCCCATTTCCTCGACTGTCAGCCAACAGAAAACAGCGAAAGACTGCCATGATGTGGACTGGTATCTAGTTGTTTAGAGAAGCCCTGATGGCTTCTAGTGTTTTGCCAGTAAAGTTTTCCCCGGGGGGGGGGGGTTATCAGTCAGCTGATCTAATTCTGACAGAGTCAAAAAGGTGTAGATGATAAGGTGAATCATTCCTAAGGGAGTGGTCATCTTTTAACAACAGGGGAGGGGGTGGTGGATTGGGTGGGGGGGGGGGGGGGGGGGTGACCAACATTTTTTGGACACCTTGAAGGGGGGGAAACCAAAAAAATGTGGACCCCATTTTTGGCGAAAAATCCTGCTCGTTACTATAGCTCAAAGGGGCCTGCTGCACTCAATTTCAACTTGCCTGAGGGGAGGACCAACAAAGTTCGACTCTTTCCGTGGGAGGACCAAAATAATTTTGACCCACTCGCGCGAAAATCCACCAACCCCCGGTTGTTAAAAAATGATCACTCCATAAGATTGTTACTGTCCAATGTGCTACTCTTAATAATAACATGATAGCAGTTCACGATCTATACACTGACGTTTTAGACTGTCGGCGGCTGTGCATATGGTTTTAACCATGCGCACCAACTTACCTTTGTCTCCAAGCAGAGTCCTATTCCTGCCGTAAGGTAGGACAATGTGGACCACTCTGGCTGCTACACTGGCTACCTGTGCTACATGTTTACAGACTCCTGTCCTTTCCTTGCTCCCCACAGTGTTGTAGGTATGCAGGCCATGTGCTTTAAGGACCGCAGCAATGTTGACACAAAGCAGAGGGGGGACTTTGCGAAATGTGAGTATATCTCCAGTTTAGTGCAAAATTGTGTGTTCTGCATCCCAGTAATATTATTTATTATGCAAATCCATGAGATTATGGCATTTTAATGCATCCAAATGCATGCATTTTTACCAGAATGCGAAGCTCAAAGCAGAGGGGCAACTCAGAGTTGATTACCCTGTTTCTGTAAACAGAACCACCTGATCTCCTCACAGAGGTTTAGCTCAGTGGTGGCCCGTGATTTTAACTATGAAAGGGAGTTAATCACACAAGGCAATTCCTATTATATCAGCTGCCAAGCCAGTTCTCAGGGTAGAAAAGAATAAAAGGGGAAGCTTTATTCCAATAACAGATTTCAGACTGATAAATATTTCAGAGGTTACCAAAGATATATAGTATTAAATCTCTGGCAGCATCACTGTTAGAGAAGTGGACCATCGCTTTCCAATCTCGAGCTAAGCACGGCTAGTCTATGTTCTGTACTGTATAAGCCACACAATCAATGACTTGGGCCGATTCAGAGATAGATCTAGAGAGTGGCTATAGAGTGAATCCAAGCTCAATATTGGGGTGCACCTAAAAGACTAACCGATAAGGGTGGCAGAACAGGGGTCCGGTAATCATACATCGACCCACACATTTTCAGCTTCAGATGGGTAAAGAGTCCTTTTATCCAGTGCCTGTTTGAGTTTTATTGTGAAATTCTTCAGATAAGTCGGGTCTGTGGCTTCCCCTTATCCAGTGAAACTTCAATATAAATATGATAATAAACATGTATTTAGTTATGCACACCACTTGGCGTTTGACCAGTGACTAATGTTAAACACAGGAAGTGTTTCGATGTATGTTTTATTGAGTATATATCGTGACCATAAGCACTGACCTATGATTGGTAGAAACCAGAGGCCAGTGTGCCAACGCTAAACTGACACTGAAAAGGTCAAGTTAGGTATGTGGTCGAGGCTCAAGCCAAAATCGCATGTTGCCCTGACTTAGTTTTCTTTCTAGAGATGCTGATGCTGTTTTTCATGCAGAGACTGGTCTTTACGTATACACATCCAACAGATATCAAACAAGTATTCACAGACACACCACTAACAGTGTATGTGGCGTGCTTTAAGTACATGCATAACACAACTGGGACTACACAAACATGTACCTGTTTGACGACCATACGTAGGGTACTAGTAAAAAGTGTTTCAGAAGATGCAATGCAGGTAATCAAAAAAAGAAAAATTATGAAAATATTCCGATTATAAGTGAAGTTATGCCCTCCTGAAGGAATTGTATTGAAGTTGCCTTCACTGACCAGGCTTATATTCGGACCCCGGCTTATACAAGACCTAGTACCACTTTTGACCCGGCTTGTAAACGGGGTAGGCTTATATTCGGGGCCCGGTAATAACACATTATTCGGTAGCCTCTATATAGCCACCCACGATACCGGACAGTATCGCAACCTTCCTGACTTTGTAACTTTATTAGCATAGAAATAGCAACGACGACTAGCATCATATTCATGTATATTCCAGCTAGATTATTGATAGGGTATTGATCCATAGATAATTAAAAGCTCATTCAGAACAATTGTTTAAAGTTTATCATATGTGCCGTCATGGAGTCTATCTTTGGAACCAGATGGACGTGTCATGTAGAACTGCCACTAGCAGGGCGACCTTCCGCAAAAAGGCCAAAGTGAAAATAACCAAACTATTTTTTGAAGCTTTGATGCAAACAAAATAATTGGCTCAAAGCCCAAATTTCTTCTCTGCTGTCTGTTTTGTACTTGCTATAATATCTTGCACATTTGAACTTGTATCACTGCAATGTTATTCTATTTTAAAAAACCCACAAAAAAACATTAAAAAAAAACACACCTTTATGTTACCAAAAGGAAGAAAAGAATTTATACTATCCCTGATGAAATGCTATACTATTAGATATTGTACTCCCAATTCCTGTATGGTTGGTTGTCAGCGACACTATCCTGTAGTACTATACAATGAGAATTGTCAATTAGATCAGAAACCACATGATATTAACATCTGTCATTAATCATTCTCATACTTGAATACCTGTACTGTATTTTTGAAAATCATTTCATGAATAAAAATACTTTATAAATTCAAAATTCAATATGGTGGCAGAGGGGAAATAAGTGTTATTGTCAGGATTCTGGGCTTTGCTTACAAATACGGCTTTGCTGTTTCTTTCTTTCTTGTACATAGTGTATCCATTAGGTTGTACGTTTATCGATTTAAGTTAGTAAAATGTGGCTGAGTAGTATTATACAATCTGAGTCCTTTTATTCATAAATATGTCTGGACTTGAAAAGGTGATGTCACACAGACCTTGAAACCCCCTTCCCCACCCCCATGTCACCTTTTGACCCACCCAAACCCCTAGCTGGTGACGTCATTTGTGAACATTCCCTAGAGTTTACACACATTTGTTATCGTACATCATAACACAGGTATAAGTGGGTGGCATGGTTTGTTATTATTTTACAACCTGTAGTTACAAAAGTATCATCTATCCTATTAGATTAATACTAACGATTAACCTTAAAAGGAACAATATATCCGAAAAGGTAAGTAGAATAAAAGGATTTTAATATGTTGAATAAGATTGATCCTTACAACAGTCGGGCAGAAACGTTCAGTCCATATCTGGAGGTATAGTGAACGATCGAGATTTCAATCTTTAAGTACGACCTTAATCAAGAAGTATACTTAAGTCATTGAACTAGGACTCGCAGGTTGGCCTGAGTGCAGGTCGGAATCGATAAGAACCCTGCGGGCTAACCTTAAGTTAAGGCAGTGTAATGATTCTTCGGGAGGATTACATTTAAGCGGTGCAGTTCAAGTGTTAAAGTGCATGCGTTGGAGCCATACATTGCATTTAGTGTTACTCAGCATGCAGTTGGCAATTGTATACTTAATTTTAGATAAGCAATCTCTAACATAACCTTTAACTGTCTGCTTCCCATTTAAAAAGTAAGAAAGCTGGCCAACCCTATTGCTTAATATTCATAACATAATACCTGTAGTTACAAAAGTACCTACAAGCCTATACAGCATAAGAAAACACGCATTCATGGGGTTATGGTGTGAACCTAGATTAAAATGCTTGATGGCAGGTTCTGTTACAAATATTCTATACATAAGGCTGTGTCTCACGACCTTGGGCCAATGTTTTTGTCTCTGATCGGGTGCCGTCTCTGACCGGGTGCCGTCTCTGACCGGGTGCCGTCTCTGACCTGGTGTCAGAAGGAAGTGTTTTTTTAATTTTTTAACATATGTTTATATATATTAGGATTTGTAAAAACGTTATGGCAGTTGATATGTAACTGTAGGGGTTTCGTATACGTATAACGCGAACACAGGTTCCAAATTCGGTTTGAATGCAACAGGTTTTATTCGATCACAGCCTCAAGAGTACACAAAGGTTTCTACTCGGTTCACTTGGTCTTTTAACCATTCGAAGACACACAGGATTCTATCGATAGTTCGAAGTTAGCAACACCGGACAGTCAGGTCCTGAGCCAGCATGGCTGGTGCAGGAGCCATAATGTGGGAGGGGTGTAGGTGCCCCTATCAAAGCGAAGGTACGAAAGGTGTGGGTCAGAGCTCGTCCTGGGACGAACTCCCTGAGGTAGCCAACCTCGGCCTCTTATATACCCTGAGCGCGGACCAAGCAGTGTCGACGTGGCACTCCTCCGTAGCGCCGGCTGGAGTGCCCTGCCTGGCTCTGCCAGCGGATAACCGAAAGGACATGGCGTAGGTGCTGCCACCTAGTGTCCGCTGGAGGCACTTCCCGCTCTGACTCCACGGACCTATATGTACACGTATTATTCGTGCCCCTACATAACTATAATTAGCCTCCTGCTGTTGGTAGAAGATAACTAAACTCCCAAATGGCATCCGGTCAGAGACGGCACCCGGTCAGAGACGGCACCTGGTCAGAGACCGCACCCAGTCAGAGACCGCACCCAGTCAGAGACAAAAACATTGGCCCAAGGTCGTGAGACACAGCCATAAATGACACCCTCAGTCATGATGTGTTCAACCTGAGGTCTAGGCAAACCATACACAGAGAAAAAAGTGAGTGTCAGATTGACTCTCCCAAGGCTCAGACGCTGCCTGACTCAGGTGCGAGAGTCAATTGGACTTTCTTTTCCATCAAATAACAGTCAGGCTAAGCCTCCTTTAATAGTCATATAAGGTTACAATGTACTCCCTTTTTAGAGTCAGCCTAATCCTTGGATGACAGTCAGGCAAGACAATTCTTCATACCAGAGTCAGCCTGATGTTCTTTCCACAGTCAGGCAATGCCTGACTCTGAGATGGGGGTCAGTTTGACAGCCTGAGCCGTCTTTGTTTGCCACCACACTGTCAGACATGTACCGGGTTAGTGTAGCTGCACAGTGAGATATACTGTAGATTTACTGTATGAAAGCAAGTATTTTTTGGTTTCCAGTACTATTATACTGTTCTGCATGCTACACTTACCTACTGTAATTGCCTGACCTTTTCTGTGACCAGGGTCAGCCATAGAGAGTCCAGCATTGCCTGACTTTCATGCTAATGGGTCAGGCATTGTTGGACCCTGTTTGGAGAGAAAGTCGGGCAATGCTAGACTCACATTGGCATGAAAGTCAAGCAATGCTGGACCCTCTTTACAGTGAAAGTCTTTCACATAAGGGTACTTTTGGCGACACATGCCTGACTGTGGCATGTGAGTCCAGCTGACTCTCACTTTTTTCTCCGTATAATTCTAAGAAGTTCATAGCTTTCGAGCTTCTTATGTGTTTCACACTTTGGCATGCACGGTCACATTCCCTAATGGTATAACAATTAGGCTCCAGCTACTCCCAAACGTATCATGTATGGACATGTTTGTGTGCATGTCGTAGTAATTAGGCTTTCCCGCAACTTTATCCAATATTTGAGTGCTGCTACAATTGATAGAGAGGTCACATGTTCAGGGGGTACCTTAGTCCCGGTTGGGTGCACCTTCACAGAGGAAAATATGAGAGTCAGCTGGACTCACATGCCATAGTCAAGCCCATGTCGCCAAAACCACCCTCATATGAGAGTCAAGCTGACTTTGACTGTAGAGAGAGTCCAGCACTGCCTGACTTTCATCACAACAAGAGTCCAGCACTGCCTGACCTTCATTACAACAAGAGTCAGGCAGTGCTGGACCCTTATTTATGAAAGTTCAGCACTGCCTGACTTTCGCACGAAGGGTAGTCTAACAATGCTGGACTTTCCCTAGAGTGAGAGTACAGCGATGCCAGACTCTGGTTATAGATAGTCAAGCCAAGCTGGACTCACATACTGATGTGAGTCTAGCAATTGAAAGTCAGGCATAGCTGAGTTCTAGTAAGGCTAGTTGCTTATTTGCATTGAGGGATAATGTTTTAAAAGATTTACATGGCCTCCCTGACACTTATAAAGAAATCCAAGACAAAATAATAGTGTTGTCCTGAAGAGACATGGGTCTGCTATCACAGACCACACATCATTTAGGTATGTAACAACATAGAGATACATGTACATGTACCAGCATATGTCAGAGGTGATCCCAGAATCTTAATGTATATCATTTCCAAAAACACAAGAATGGTGTCATATATCCTACCATTAAGCTCAATGCTGTATTGTGTCCCCACCTGGTAGCAAACAAAGAAGGCTCTAGCTAACTGACCCTCATCCTAGAGTCAGACATTGCCTGACTGTGAAAAGAAAGCCAGGCTGACTCTGGTATGAAGATTTGTCTTGCCTGACTGTCATTCAAGGATCAGGCTGACTCTCAAAAGGGAGTAACTTTATGGGACTATCAAAGGAGGCTCAGCCTGACTGTTGTTAATGGAAGTGAAAGTCCAGCAGACTCTCCTACCTGAGTCAGGCAGTGCTTGACCCTGGGGAGAGTCCAGCTGACCCTCACATTTTTCTCTGTGTTGTTCACTACAGCAACATTAATGTGCACCTAACTCGAGGCAAATCACCAGCTTCGACCCTGATGCAAATCGAGCCGATGGAACAACTATAGCTATCAGGACATCTCCACCCGGTCTCTCCACCCACACCTATGTTCGCACCCCTACACATGTATGAATATAGTACACTGTGTGGACAAGGAAAGAGAGAGAAAGAAATGGACTTGGAAGTAATAGGCGGCGGAATAGGGGGGGGGGGGCTTGATGTTATGTATTGCCTCCCTTCCCCCAACATTTTGGGAAAACTATGACAATGGTAGAATTGCATATAGAATAGCAGAATACACGACTCTGAACCAAGGTGCGTGAAACCTAGTGTGAGACAGTGTTGTATACATGCATCAATGTGTTGCTACATGTATTATGGAACATTGTCCGTTTGCCCACTATATAATGGCAGAGGCAAGGTAAGGGGTGACCCATTAAGTACGTCAAACCTGAGGGGTGGGGGGTCTTGGTCCCCAATGATAGAGGTATGGGGAAAAGCGTGACAAAGGGGTGGGGGGGGGTCTTGAAAATTATAGATTTTTGGTAGATTAGGTTGGATCTATCCAGAGACAAACAAGTACACATCTTCTGACATATTGGGACGCCAACTTGTAGCTTCTTTAATTGCGCATGCGCGAATATGATTTATGCGCCAGGTGGCAGGACGGTGGTTTGCCGCCTTGATTAATATGTAGGATCGCACATAATTTAAAACAAAATGGCCAATATTTGCGTGACATACTTTATGAGTGACCCCTAACGTGCCCCACGTGACGTGCATGAAGCGGGACCTCTCAATGAGTGACATGTACCAGAATAAGGACACCAATCCCCTCTGGAGGGAGGCCTCAATCGGAATCAAAGTTTCCCTGTTGTGGCTGGGAAAATCCCTTCCACATCAATGTGGGCGTAAAGATGAGAGATGAGACGTCAGTTTCAGTACTTGGTATCTTTTATTAATAATAATATTAATATCAGAGTACCAGTCATTAGGGCTCAGTATAGGTGGTAAGTCGGTGGTTACTGAGATGGTTTCTGATTTCCCTCTAGCTGCCCAGGCTTAAGTACAGGTGCCCGGCAGGTAGAGGAGGAGCCCACGTGACCGGAAGTATATGTAACAGTGGTTTTCATTGGATAATATACATTTGACATTTGATTGGATAATTATATATTCATGGCTTTAACATATGGCGTGCGCTGGACCGCGGGTTGGGAGCCTGGGTCCAGGGCACTATGGGTAATAGATTACATAATAGGTATCATGCACACGTGGGGGCTTTGTCGCCCACCTCCAGGTGGCCTCCAGCCGGCTTGAGTGGCCTGGCGGTGCCGTACTGATTAAGGGTGTCCAGGTTATAGCATTGTTTATGTGTTGACAGTTAATTCTTGGGGTCAACGTATAGTTCACTTGTTTGTGTATAGGTGAGCGGTCGGTGCCTCATCGTCTGGAGGGGCTGACCGTTACCTTTTGTCCATGGGATAAGCGTCTGCTTGTGATCTATGGATTAATTATGTATGGGGGCGAGTTTGGCTTAGCTTAATGAGTAATAGGTATGTCTGACGTCTAGGTGTACTTTGATGGACATATGGATTGAAAATATGTATAAAGTATTGTGCGTATTACAAATAATAATAAATATGAATATTAATAGTTATAAATCATAATTATGACGTAATATGACGTAATATGACGTAATACAATTGATGAAGGTATAATAAGGCGTTTTGTGGCGTGACACTGTATTGTTAAAGCCATATCTCTCAAACAGTTACAGAAGATTCAATCTGTGTCCTAATATAACCAATTCTCACAGTTGGCTGGTCGGTATCAAATGCTACAAAGGCATTGTTATAGGAAATGTCTCTTTTGGTTCTTTTCTTTTCACATAATGGCATTAGGGTGAGGTCAATGTTTTACAACAGGCGTGGGCGGATGTAGGCCCCTTTGGAGTTGTATCATACTAGGGGGGATTAGCCTGATAAGGATTACGCTGTACTGTGTGACATAGGTGCTGCTCCCAAGAGTACAACAATAGTGCCTCTACATGGGTACCCGTTTTTTTGCCGTGTCGCCATGTCGATTTTTAGCAGGATCGCCGTGTCGCCGTGTCGATTTTTATACTAATAGAATAGAATAGGCCCTGATAATAATGTCTGTGTCCGTCGATTTTTAACCCCCCGTGTTGCATGTGTCGATTTTTAAACCCCCCGTGTCGCCGTGTCGCACGTGTCGATTTTTACCCATGTAGAGGCACACAATACGCAGTGGTCATGAAGACATAAGACATGGGGCAGAGATATGGACCAGACAGGGGACTAGGAGTGTAGGATCTCCAAACTGGGTTGAGTAAATAACATAAAGAAACTGCCATCAACTGATCAAAGTTATACGTGTTACAACCCAAAACATACTGATATTTGAATTAAATAAAATCAATTATTCCCAAATAACGATCTTTAAATGTTCACATTCTCGATTCTATTCAAATTTGAAGTCGCATGCAAAATATGTATAAATGCCTATATAGCAAAACATGATTGGGTCAGTCCTATATAGTTGGATCATGGTTGGATTAGATCGTGGTGTAAATTGTAGGCACTATACCTAGGAAATGTAAGCATCGATCCACCATATAGCCAGGCTTGTACCATATCACTGTGCCTACACCAATCAGGTAATTGCAATTACCCGATCCAAGATGGCGGACGGTGAGTGTTTCTATAGTGGACTAAAAGAGTTGATTACACTTTATATATAGGGACTTGAAGGCTGTAAAGTTGCATGCTTATCTTATAACATGTAGCTCTGAATACACATGTGGGACGAACAGAGCATTTAAAACTGGGTGCCGTCCACATCCATATATTGTTCTTAATTGGCATCAATAGGCCTATCTACAAGTGAACCGACGAAGGCCAACTGCTGCTTTCTTGGGAAGATATCATACAGAACCATGTAAGGTTACCCCAAGAATCCTAGTCATTGGTCGTCAAAATGAACCAACGCCAAAGGCAACGTGATTCCAGGCAGTAACTTGTTAATATCAGGGCCTATATCTCTGTTAATTGATATGCGGCACTGCGCTGGGGCCTGTTACAAAACAAAATTTATGTTATGGAGTAAAAATAGCGAATTTACGCTAATGATTAATGTTTTTAAAACAATTTACGCTGATGTTTAACAATTTACGAAAATACTAGCGAATATTTAATAATTTACGCTGTGGTCTTCAAATTTACGCTAATTTAGGCAAATTTACTCTATTTTTCAACACCACCTTTGAAGGGGGAGATAAAAATTAGGGTAAGGGAGTGTTCATTTTTTAACAACAGGGGGGGGGTGGTGAGTTTTCGTTTTGACACGGAAGTTATTTTGCGCCCCCCCCTCGGGAAGGGCCAAGTTAAAATCCGCCCCCCCCCTTGGGAGGAGCTGAGTTATTTTGCGCCCCCCCCCCCCTTTCAATTTTTCTGCATCAATTTGCGTTGCATCGCTGTGTCGCATCAGTGCTACCTAGAAATGAGTCTATACTTGATATATAGGCTATATGCCTTATTTACAATGCCTATCCTTATATTGCTTCATGGAATGTACCATAAAACCCCTCCTTTAAGACAGACTTATTTTAGGGTATATTTTTCTAGGAGGTCGTCTTAAAGGTGGGGTTTTCTTATATAGGTTTAAAGAAAAAACACTTTTACAGTTTCTTCTCATACAAGGGGGTCGTCTTAAAGGTGGGCTAGTCTTAAGGAAGGGGTTTTATGGTAAATGTACTCCTAGAAATGGCCATTAAATATTCAAATTGTAAGTTTTGATCTATGGGTTCATTAAATTTAAGCGTGAATATTAGGGACACAATATCTACCCAGCTCCCAGGAAATCACAACCATACTCAAAGTGCAGTGCTTTAGAAGGGGGTCAGAGCGGCATATCCGTCTCCTAACTGGAACATTTGAGAATCTAGAAGTCAAGTGGTGTTTTCATGTGCACTTTGAAAGCTTAAAAGGAGGGTTGGTGGAATCCTGAATGGATTGTATACCCACAAGTTGACAATTTTGAATAACCTTTATGTTACTCAATACAATCTATTACTGTCCAGTATCATGTTCCATAAATGTCAACATTACGGCTCAATCATTCCTTGTAGGTATCGCTCTCAAGGTCAAGTTAAAAATGAATAGCCTTGATCCAAGCCGGTGGACTGGTCAACCAACAGTGCAGTCTAGTCCTAGTTTGAAACAAACAGTTGGTAACAGCCTATCTTTTCGACTAGGTTGTTTTATTGCAATTGTAGGAGCCGGATTCCCCGTACCCTGGTGGAGAGCCCGAAGGGGTGAAACACCTAGGTAATCCTCCCCCTCTGTACCATACCAATCCAGTAACGTGAGACACAGTCTATCTGACAAGGGTCCCGGTGTCTCCGAAAACATCATTTTTGGAGAAACCGTGTCCCTCACACCGGCGGAGACATCGAGCGCGCTCGCTGAAAATGTTAGGAAGTCGGCAGGAAGCATTCTAACTTGCTAGGGATCGGTGACCTTGGAAACAGGGTCAGCCCCAGATGGTCCCAGGAATGGGACCTTAACATCACTAGGAGTCCTGGTACGGGTAGTTGGTTACGCAGTTAGAGACTTGGTTCCAACAATGATTGGCTTAATCGGTATGGTGTGGAAAGCTTCCATTGCTGGGAAGTCAAGATATCTCAACAACTGCTTGATAAAGCCCCATTGGGACTTCGGTCTCCAGTGGGTGAGAATGCCTGGTGCTAGGTGCCCCTATACTCCGGGACTGGGACTCTCTGTACCTGCTTGATAAAGCCCCTTCTCGGAGCCCAGGGTTGGTAACCCCCCGGGAAAAATCCGGATTTAGAGGACGTGATGGAAGCTGGTGGGGGCAGTGTAGGGCCGGATTCCCCGTACCCTGGTGGAGAGCCCGAAGGGGTAAAACACCTGGGTAATCCTCCCCCTCTGTACCATACCGATCCAGTAACTTGAGACACGGTCTATCTGATAGGGCAAGGGGATGTAGCTCAGTGGTAGAGCAGTTGCTTGGCAAGCGGAAGGCCCCGGGTTCGAGTCCCGGTGTCTCCGAAAACGCCATTTTCGGAGAAACCGTGTCCCTCACACAATGATATAGCTGCAGATAAAATCTGCCAGAAAAGAAAGGTGTAAAAATATGAACAGTTGGTAGCTGTTTGGGCGCAACTGCATAGGTTCATGTACTGAACCACAGGAGTGTGATGCAAACCACACTAGCATTTCATCCAACATTTAATAGTCCTACAACTGATTCCCTTTTTTACACTGAATAATCCGTTTGGTTTTAGTTGGAATTATTACAAACCTTTTTCAATATTTGTTAAGCAAATTGTTACTCTACCTGCCAATCAAAGGGTGCATTGATAAAACAATTTTGTTGATGCAATAATGGGAATTTTGGGGATGACCAACCATGTCAGTTTTTGGTTCAAACTCCACAAACATTTATTTTGCAGTCTGGTCTGCTCTGTTATACCAGCAATAACAATCAACAGGTAGACTGGCCTATTGAAAACACACATCTTACGGGCAAATGTGGGCCTACAGTGAACACCGGACATGCAAACTCAGAAGAGAAAAAAATCAGAGCTCAGGATATTTGTGGGGAATACCACCGCAAGAAAATGTGAAAACCTAAGACTAGCAATGCTGCATTCTGATGCATTTTGGCATACAATATATTAAGGCTCAATTCAGAATTATTTTTGATTGGGGCTAGAAACTTGTTTCTTTTTTAGGAAAGGTTTTAGGAAAATTGGAAATCTAGACTTGAAATTGTGCATTCTGCTGCATTTTGGCCAAAAATATATTACGGCTCGGATCTGCATCATTCAGCCTCTATATGATTGGGGCCTTATCTTTTTTGAGGAAAGGTTTTGGGAAGATTTGACAATCTAGACCTCAAATGGTGCATTCTGTTTCCTTTTGGCCAACTATATTATGAGGACTGTTTTTAGTGGGACATTTTTGGGAACATTTGAAAATCTAGACCTGAAATGGTGCATTCTGGTGCATTTTGGATAGAATTGTATCAAAGCTAAGATCTGTACTAGCCAGCCGCTATAATTGGGGATGGAACTTTGCTTTTTGGACGGAAAGGTCTTAGAAAATTTTGAATTCTTGACTTCAAATGGTGCAACCTGATGCATTTTGGCACATCTGACATGTCTACCCCCCATCTTAAACCATCACTGAAATAGTTATGTGTTCATTTGCCGATCACATGTCACAGCAGTACTACGGGGGTTTGGGGGTATGCCCCCCCCCGCCCAAGAAAATTTTGAAAATCAAGAAGGCAAATAGTGAAATTTGATGTATTTTGATCTTCTTGTCTGCCACATAAAGGTAAACAGAGTTCTCATTGGACGAATCACAAAAATGACCAATTTGGAAAAAATTAATCCCAGAAATCTGAGGAGTTTGCCTGCCTGGCACATACTGCCCCCTCCCCCCTATGAAAATTGTAAAAAATCACATAGTAAAATTGTGAGATTTAACGGCTGCGACACAAAATGTTGCAAGAAAATTTTATGATTTTGGAGGTAATTTGCTGCATTTTGAGGCATTTCTACAGAAAAAGTGAAGAGTTAAAGTATTCAGCGTCATGTCGCGACAAATCGCGCCCCCTCCAAAGGTGTTGAGTTATTTTACGCCCCCCCCTCAAGAGGGTCAAGTTATTTTACGCCCCCCCCTCGGAAGGGGTCAAGTTATTTTACGCCCCCCCCTAAACTCACCACCCCCCCCCTGTTGTTCAAAAATGAACACTCCCTAAATTAGCGTAAAAAACGTCCATAACGTAAAAAATCCATAACATAAACACCCCATGGAAAGACAATGTAAAAAGATTCTTTTGTAACACTTACTTACGCTATGAAAATTATCACTATGTTTTGTAACTGCTATTACAAAACAGCAATAATTTTCATAATGTCATAGCTATTAGCGTAAATTTTGTTTTGTAACTGCCCCGTGGTGACTGGCAAGATGCATGAATACAGCACTGGTGAGTTACGCGCCATCTCTGGATTCATGCATCATACCAATGGGTGAAACAGTACAGTATACTGCACTCGTACAATTCGCGACCACAAATGTCAATTTCTTGACTTGAGCATCCAAGAGGTTAACCATAGCAACATAGGCTTTAGCCAATCAGAAGGCAGAGCCTCGCTCTGGATGTAAATCATTGACCAATCACTGTCCCACAGACTGAAAACAGCTGGGAGAGTGTATTTTATGAATGGACTTATTCTCCAAGCATATATTTGGTCAAGATTGTGACAGATACTGGGTGTTTCCTTTTTATGGTAAACTAGTGTGTGGTTTCAATCTAAGTGTCTCATCAGGCGTGAATTTTATTGAAAAGGCACATATAAATATTGTGTTTCATTTCAATTTGGGTATATTTGGTTCTTACAGAATGACAGTTGAACCAGTTAGATGGAATATAAAATGTTGTCATTGGGTGAACCAATAGTATCTGTGTTTTAGTGTTGAGAAATGCTGGGTTAAGGTCACAAGAAGTAGTTGCTGGTGTTATGTTTAAATATCCGTCTCATTATTCTGAGACACAAGCTTAAAAAAAATAAACCGTTCCCCTAGGAAAAAGCATCATACCAATGAAAGGTCATGGGACACTTAAGTACAATTATGATGCCCTTGAAGGGTTGACATTTCTTTTTGGTCTAACAGCAGCTACAATGGCCTTGGCTATGTATTCATATATGTAAATATCTTGCCCCCGGGCTGCTCTTCAGTGTACATGTATATTGCCGAGGGCTTTCTAGAATAGAGATGATTAGACTTCCACAATAGTCATTACGATTCTAAATGATGTCATAACTTAAACCTAGAAATTCGGTCAAGCAGTTATGTTTACATATATGATCAGTACAAACATAACATTATCAACTGCTTCAAAATGACCACAATTATTTTACCCTATATATATGTGTGTATAAAATATATATATATATATATATATATATATATATATATATATATATATATATATATATATATATATATAATATATTATTGTTATCCGGTCCAGATACCATACATATATATATATCGTGTCACATATATAATATATATGTGGACTGTCTCTTTACACATGTAGTGATGTATATCCGATGGCATATAGACAGCATGGATGTAAAGTTTGTTTTGTAAGAGTAACACTGCATATGTTGGGTGGTGGTGAGGGGGGGGGGGGGGCTAGGTGAATAACATTGGCACAGCCAGCCTAATGCATCAGGTAAGTTCAAATCAAAACAAATGCCTGGGGTGGGGGCAGGCCAATGAGTACTTGGGAACCATGTTATGTACTATGGCAGGCATTGCAACATTCCTTGCTGGTATTCGTACTAATTCCAGTCTATACACCCTTCCGCCATACGCCTCTCCTGTGAGACTCTTGACTTAATGGCCCCTGCAACTTTAGTATAGATTATTTTAAGACTCACCTTTCCAACGGACGAATGCAGTTTTTTTTTAAAGTGTTGTGAATGATTATCCGGTAGTATGGCATATCCATAAAAATGTCCCCATTGTAAAGCACTCTGTAGCGTATCCCTGGGTAAGTCAGAGCCTACTCCTGTGAGGAGTGAGGTGTGCGCGGTCCGGAACTCAGAAAGCTGCAGTGTCGTCTGCTGGCACGCTGCTGGCGGCGCGCATCGACCTGCAAAAGCCGATTTGGCGCTCACAAGTTAGCGGGGAGAGAGTGGTTGTTTCTCCCAGGTGGATTATCGGCTAGATTTGACCTGAACCCTTTTCCATAGCTCTAAGTACACTGAATAACTGGTATTACCGAGTGTTCGATGTGTTATATTGTAACAATAGCCTAGTTTATTTCAGTCGATAGAGATCAGTCCCCTTACGTCAATACAGCTATGGATGTGGACATTGGCATGGCCTGTTGATTAGGCCAAAAAAAAAAAAAGGTTCGTTTCCGGTAACCCGACCGGGTCTAGCAAAACAGGGCCGGGTCCCCCTCTTTTTTTCTCTTTTTCAAATTTTTCCCTACATGCCAGTTATTACGGTTTGTAAATCGGATAATTTTTAAGGATTTTAGAGGAAAAACGCTAAAAATAGGCCTAAAATTGGAAAATTAAAAAAAAAAAAAAAAATTAAAAAAAAAAAATCCGACCGGCCGGGTCTGTGTTGTCTGACCATGTTACCGGAAACCAACCTTTTTTTTTATTTGGCCCTAGGGACATAACGGTCAAGATTAACTTGATTTGCTCAAGTTTAATAGGCATGCGATGGTGGCCAGGTTATTATTACAGCATGGAAGCAAGTCCTTTCTCATGGTCATGCTCCCTTCATGGCTGTTTTCCTAGAATCTAGTGGTGAGGCAAAACAAAAATAATGCATGTTTAAGCGTACATCATTTTGTTTTAAACTTTATCATACACGTATATTATTACAAACGTACTCAGAATTTGAATCTTAACTTCAGCACCGAGGTGACCTGAAACATATCTGTTATTCCTACTTGCTTGGTCGGGGTATGTCAGTGGCATATGAGAAGGGGAGGGGGCCCAATCACAGCGGAGGGTTCGGAATATGTCTGTCCCCTAAAAAGAAAAAACAACAACAAACAGTTGCCAGTCTACTTTTGCCATAACTTCATAATGTAATACACAATTCCCAAACCATATCTCTCTAACATAGGGAAATGGGGGCCCTGATGACATGCGGTTAAATTTTAACATTTTGTATATTGTGTTTTAGTAGCAATCTCCAGCGGCAGATATTTCACGCGACATGGGTCTAGGCTACACCTCTGCAATATCCTTCCTCCTTGCGACGCAAATGGACAGATTCTGTCCATTGCGCACCTCTCTTGAGATATGCAATTCTCCATCTATGATTCGATTCAAATATTTGTAAGAAGGTCTGAGCATGATATTCTGAAAATTACAGACACATTGGTCATGTTTTTGTGGTAAAAATTGCTGATTTTCTTAGGGACTATGTTGGAGTAGGGGTACAGGCAGTGTGTGGTGTGGATAGGAGAGCAGGGAAGTGGTACTGCTTTCTAGACTTTTTCCACAGGAGAGCGCCGCATTTTCCCCTCCTATTACAGAAGAGTTCTTAGGTTTTGGCAGAGATATGTAGTGACCGGGGGAACGGAAGTCTCTGCCGGGGAGATTGTTTTAGTAGCCTTATCCTAGCGACATTGATCTACTCCACCAGTTGATGCTCTTTGGTGACAGGTCCGCAGCATTTTGATGAATAATACATAGATTGTCTTAATCAGTAGTTTCAAAATAATAGTACATGTATAGAAATGTCAGATTAACAGGGCAGAGAGAGTTATTAATCTTGGGTTTTGATAGATAATAATTCAACTAACTTGACATGATCATGCAATACGGTCTCAAATCTTCAAGATAAATCCCTCTGTAATTGCCAGAGAGTACCCTAATGTGACCCAACTGCACTGCTAATCTACATGCCCTAACCCTTGGTCTGTAGTGGCTATCCCAGGTTAGTCATAGGGATATTGGTCGGAATGACGGACTGATAATTAAAAATGACTAAAGCAAAAGAAAGTATGGCTAAGGCCTAATACTCATAGGAATGGAATGACTAAGGTGGGTTGGTCACTACTGACTCTACCTGATAGTATTAAGGGAGCGTTCATTATTTATGGCAGGGGGGGGCGGGCGTTTGGCAAAACGAATACATAAAAACAAAAAGACCCCCTCCCCTCCGAATGGGTAAAGAAAAAAAGACCCCCCTCCAAATAGGTTGAAAAAAATGACCCCCCCCCCCTCTGAATAGGTTGAAAAAAAAAGCTATACTATAACGTATTATATCATGTGCTTAACCATTATTTGAGGGAGTGGTTATAGGGCTTAACAGTAGGCCCCCTATGTTGAATATTTTTGCATCTCCAACATGTGGAGAGCGTACATTTTTCTGGTTTCGTAGCGCGTCGATTTTATTTTGCTAAAAATGGGTGTAATTCTTTTGGTCTCCACCTACAAGTCCTGCTGATACTGGTTGGTAGAAGTACCATGAACTGTCCCAGCTTAAAACAAAGATTGATGTTTGATCAAGGGATACTTTATAACGTTATAATAGTGGCAAAACTGAGGAAATTTTGTGTATCTAGTGGCTATTTGCTACATTTCAAGGCATTTGGTACACCTATTTATAGTGGGATGATCACATTTACTCTATGAGTCTGTGAGAAGCAGGGAGCTATCAGGGAGATAGTGAAGTTATTCCAAAATAATTGAGAGCTCTGCAATCAAAACACTGTGGCCCATTTAGCAGGGTCTGGTACAAGACACCAAGGAAAAGTGTGTATCATGACTGGTGTAATCACACCTTTAACTGCTGGAGTGGACCTAAGCTACAATGTATCTATATATGAGGTAGATCTGCATCTTGCATACTGTACCTGTGCCCCTCTATTAGGAAGAAAAGCAGGGTCTAGACATGTAGGCAACTTCACCCTAGCATATGGTCGCCAAAACGTCATAGGGCGAGGCTAAAGTCCAATTAACCCAAACTATTTCAGATACCGTACTCTTATATTTCGGCACCACAATAACATTCATCTAGCTACACACTGCTGTTTAGACCCCCTACATTCTGTACTCCTATTCTCGTGTTGAATTAATGTTCTTTCCCCAGTTATTGCTGTTTTAGGAAAAGAAAAGTAGTGAATCATTCAAAGTGTTGATGGGTAGGCAAGAAATTTAGTTCTGCTGTCTTTATGACCCCAATTCGCGACATGTGTCGTGAAATTCGCGTCACGTTGTGTCAAAAAATACCCCCTCCCAAATAAATATGTGTACCTCTAAAAAAAAGACCCCCTTAAGAATAGGCTGAAAAAAAAGACCCCCCCCCCTCTGAATACCCCTAAAAAGAATGACCCCCCCCCTGATTTGCACACCCCCCCCTGGCATAAATAATGAACGCTCCCTAACTAAGCATGGTTGGTCGTGTAAGGAGCCAAAGCATGACTAACTAGGTTCGTCGCTATTGACTAAGTTCTGGAGTTCAGAGATAACCTGTGTGGTGCAAGGGAAATATCAATATTTTGTACAATTTTTCCACAGATATTATCAGTTCCCTAAAACCTGCTCGGAGGATATGATTTACTGCTACAAATATATGTGTAGATATGAATAAGGCTATACTTATATAATACGTAACACTAGACTTTGTAAAGGGCTAACGTCACCTCCTCCAATGTGCTCCTGGCCATAAACATTATGGGTAAGCATTGCTAAGGGTTCTCCACTGGGCACAAACAACGCAGGCCTACATGTACTTGACAGAAGCCTGTGAATCTGGCCAATGGTTCTGACGAGGGTCATTCTGGTGTTTAACAACACACTGGTGTTGCAGATGTTGCAAAATGAGCGACCATAGAATCATTAGAAGTGGACTCGCGGGCGGTGGTCTTTAAGTTCATTTGGCTCAACTTCTTTTCCCCAGGTGACACCACGTACCCGCGTCTTTACATTTGACTACACAGAGAAAAGAAACAGAGTCAAAGAGAGTCCAGGCTTGCCACCAGAACTGCTCCATTTTCTGCCTCCAAAATGACTCCCTTTTATGATCACAAACAGAGTTCAAGCATGGCTCCTTTGGAATAAAGAGTTATTTCTATCCTCTATCCCTCTATATGACAATTACAATGGTTGTCTCTCTAGCTCATCTTTCCACACCATATTGGTGCAATGCATTTAAAGAAGGATGAATCTCAGAAAGATCTTTCAGTGCACATTAGTTAATATATGAAGAATTTTTGTGGATTTAACTTTCTCATGTTTCTTCTATGTGGGTGTGTATACCTAATAGATCATGCTTATGCTAGAGTTTTACGTTAACTGAAATTATTTCATGAAATGTAATTCTGACCTGAAATATTGATGCTACAATGATATATGTATATTAGCATAATTATCAATGTCACAAATCACATGGATCTAGAGATCTGGGCATACAGAATAATACCATTTTAAGTAAAGTTCTACCACAGAAGAAATTCAGGAGCAATTTGACATGTGAAAGTATAGCATAGGTTTTGTGATATAAAGACAAGTTGATATGTAAGGAAAGTCGTTGATATTTGAGGGAAATTCAGTCTATCCTACTACAGAAGCTGAAGGGGTGTGGGTGATTAGGGAAGTATGGCAGGGCATGGCAAGGCATGGCAGGGCAGGGCAGTGCTCTTCCTCCCTCCATCCATCACTCACTGCCCTTCCGCCCCTACCACCTCACTCCCCCAATCCCTTACTCAGTAACTCCCCCGCTCACCCACTTCTCTACCCATGAACACACTGTCCTGCTCGCCTATTCCCTTACTACCCTACCCACCCACCCCCCTGCATAAGCATTCCCCTACTCACCTCCTTGCAAATTCCCCCTCACTCCATATAAATATGTGCAGCCCGTACCCTGCTAATCCCTGCCCATCCCCTGCTTGTCCCCTGCTCATCCCTGCCTTGTTAGTCTCTGCCTATACCCCGCCATGCCCTACCATCCTCTTCCTTGCCCTGCCCTGCCCTGTGCTGCCCTGCCAGGCTACACACTGCACTGCCAAGCCCTACCACGCTATGCCATGCCTTGTCATGCCAAACCATATAATACTGCACCCTGCCCTGGCCTGCCACACCCTACCTTGCCCTGCCGTACCTTGCCCTGTCATGCTCTGGCCTGGCCTGCCATGCTACGCCATGCCATGCCCTGCAATACCATGCCCTACCATGCCCAAGTATCACCTGCCGTGATATGCCCTTCCCTGCATGCTATTCTACACCCTGCCCTGCATGCCCTGTAATGCCATGCCATGCCCTGTCATGCCCTACCTCACCCTGCAATGCCCTTCCCACATCTATACCTTCTTCCATACCCTTCTCACCTCCCAGGATAGCTGTCAGAAGCTTCAATAAACGTAGCAGACAGACAGGCAGTGTATTTCCTCCATTGACATCAAGCTTGAATACAGAAGTTGACAGACTGACAGTACATTTTCACTGTTGATAGCAATGGAAACATGCATATCATTTTCCCTGTATAGTATTGTACATGGGCCTATATACAAAATTGCTAAGAGACATAGTGCATGTCTATGGCCCTCGTCGGCCACCATAATACGACCAGTATATAGGTTTTGTGATGATATAAAGCCAGTTGATATGATTATTACATAGGTTTTGTGATATACAGGCCAGAAGAAATTCAAGGGCAATTTGACATGTGAGAGTAGTATATTATAGGTTTTGTGATATAAAGGCAAGTTGATATGTAAGGAGAATAATTGGTATTTGAGGGAAATTCAGCTTATCAGACTTGTATATATGGCACAAACTCCTGAGTCATACAGGCTTAGAGCTAAGGAGGGTCAAACAGAAAATTCTTGATTATGTTTAAACAAATTGATTACATTGAAAGGTATATATCTTGGCTCCTTGGAACACTTATTGATACATCTGTAACCCAAGCGGTTCAGTTTTTATTGCCTCAAGAAGTCGATCATCATTATTTCGGGTGATTCTGAGATGGAAAATACATAGATATTGATATTTAGTGTTATATACATTATGGCAACTCCTAATTTTGTTTACAACCTGGTGCAACATGTATCTTAAAATATAAAAAAAATGTATATCCTTAGAAAAAAAACTTCTTGAGATGCAGCCCAATCAATTTTGAGTATTAATCAAAATTATGAAAATTTCTGTCACATACTCTCAACTTTACACTATTTTTCTCAAAATGGTTCAATTAGTCCTTAAAATCACTCTACAATATCCTCATCATATGTACTTCAATATATATAGAGCATTATGACCACTGGTTGTACCTACTATGCACAGTACTGGCCTAAAGTATGGCCTAATCACTGATTTTGCGTCTGGGAATCACCCACATGATTCACCCCTAAAATTATACATAAAGGGCTCCCATCACTACCAAGCTCCACACAACTTCTTCAAACTATTTAGACTCTATTTTTCAAAGAAGGTACAATCGCCGGAAATGGGCTCCGGAAATGCCAGAACGGACGTTGATTTGAGTGGCGAGTTTGACATTTTCCCCATGCATATTTTCTCATAAAACCCTACCCCCATCAATAGCTAATTTCTCTCACACCTGTCAGTTATATAGCATTGTTTGGTCTGGAATACACATTGACAATTGCATAACCTACTCGTTCCTGAAGATAGTTGGTAACTTTATAAAAATGTTTTAATAACTAGAAATCACGTTTCTCGCTGGGCCTACTGGCAACCAGCACCTACAGCAAGCACCTGCATGCCACCCTTGATTAAAACGAGAACTAAAAGTTGGTGGCATTTTCGTATTGAACTGTAACATTAAACAAGTAAGACACACTGTGCTCTGTGTCCAGAATATTGAAATATGTATTTGAAACAGATCTAGAATTAGAAACCGATCTAGGTAGATACAGCACCGTGAAGATCACGCAGACCGCTTCCCATGTCATTAAAACTCTGCTGGGAGAGTGACCCCCGACCCTCGGCATGGGAACGTTACGTTACGTCAGTGAGACGCTGAGTAGCCATGCGTATTTTCCCGCCCTGCTTATGCAGTGCGCGAAAAAGTTCCACGCCCTCGTGAGGGGGGGGGGGGCTTAAAAAAAGTTCACCTCCCCCTGTAATTAATTAATAAATGAACACTCCCTCATTCTAGGAATTCTCTGATGGTCTAACTGTAGGCCTAAGTCTAGTATTTAATAAAATTCATTGTAAAAACATCCACGAAACGGTACGGCACACGGCACGGCAATCTGCGTATGTAGGTCATTAAGACGCCCGCACCTCGGCAGCCCGGCCCGGGTTCCCGGGCAAGCGGTTTCCCGCGTCAGTATAGGCAGCGTGAACAGCGGAGGCTGGTCATCGCTTTATACGCTGACAATCCCGTCTCTCGTCTCTGGTGACAAATTGTCATCCTATCGAAAGGCTGACCAGAAATCCTGTCTCCCTCAGTAAAAGGCGCACTGAGTTGAGGACCTAACCCTGCCGAGTTTTGTACGCAAATGACGTCGTGGGTTCGGAGGGGTGTTATATTTCTATGAAAAACCTGGAAATGGGCTAGATTACCGAAATAATGTGAGGCTTTGCACCCTTTCTTCCACTCTGATTGCACTGTGTTCCTGAACTCTATTACGGAGGCACAGAGATAATTAGAGTTCAGTTCCTGAACTAAAAGTAAGTAGGCCTATGTGTGAACGTTTACTCCAATTTGGTAGGCCCTACCGTTAATCGCGGGAGGAAATTCCAGAAAATAGCAAAGATTTTTAGCAAAGGTGCCGTGTCACTGTGTCGATTTTCATCTAGTGCATTATGGGCTATTTGACCATAAAAATGTAATTACATATCTTTGATTTGACTGTGTCCGTCGATTTTTAAAACGGCCATATGTCACCGTGTCAATTTTTAACCCATGTAGATCTATAAAAGTCACATATATTAGTTACAGAGGGGGGGGGGCGTAAAATTTCTGACCTCTCCTGAGGGGGGGGGGGGGTTAAAAAATTAGGCCCCTTTTTAACAAAAAAAAAAGCCCAGGGGTTACTATAGTTCCAAGCCCCCCCCCCCCCCGTAATTAATAAACGAACACTCCCTTAAGTTTTGTATAATTAGGGGACACCCCCCCCCTCCCCAGTGGGAGGAGAAGGTGGTGCGGCCTAGGGGTATCCCCCTATTTCTGTAGGTCTACATTGTTTTAACACCCCCAGTAGGCCTAGACCTACGTATGACAGCTCTTTCCCAAATTCCTGCATTCGCCCCTGTAGGAAGCTAGGCCTATTTTAGACCCCTGTAGGGTCGCTGTTAAAAGATTGTCACTCCCTTACTTAGGTAGGCCTATATTCAAGTCTCCCTACCTCCCTTCTCAATTTTAACAAATGTCCCTGCCGTCCTGTTGATTTAAGGGTGAAGACCCATTATTTAGATGTGCCTTCATTATGTGTAATACAATGCCGGTACCAGTAGTATTTTTCTCAAGGATCCAGTGATGGGGGGGGGGCATTAATTTTGACAGGGGGCAGGGCGAAAAGAGCGGGGGGAGGGGTGAAAAATGAGCATTGCCTAAAATATTACCAACCCTTTTACTTGCTGGGGAGGATGGAAACCTGCACGATTTTGCCACAGTGGCAATAATTCTCAGACCCCCTAATTTGTCTCTTTAATAATGCCCCCTCCCCCATCCCCCATTTCATATATTCAGCAATAATTCACTCGTTTATTCTTCAACCAAATCATTTGTCACCTACTATCCCGGCGCCGAAGGCGCTGGTTATACATGTACAAGACATGTGTGGGCTGAGTCCTGGGTATATTTCACAGCATCTGGTACCTTTTTACTATGTGCAACTTCTAATATAAATCCCATTTCCTGAATCTCCATCTCAGAATCACCTGTATCCAGTTATCGGGCATAAAGTTTCTCCTATCACAACATAACTCCACCCAACCTCCCCAAACTATATCTACATGTACAGAACATGTGTAGGCAGAGTCCTTGCTATATCTAACATGATTTGGCACCATTTTACTATATGCAGCATCTCTTATGAAATAATTTTCCTTCATTTTTCTAACTTTCCTGAGACTAGATACAAAAATAATATCATTATAGTGGCACTCTAATACCTGTATGGCATAAGGTTAACATGTCTTCTATCAGTTTAAACACTTACAAAGGCACTCTTATAGTCCACATATGCATACTATCCCTTCTAATATGTATCACATTTCAGGAATTTCCATCTCGGAATCACCAGGTGATTCCGAGACGGTAAATTTGTATACCAATCCTGGAGGCTAGATCGTTGGATTTTGCACAAAATTCTTTTTTTCCAGCATAAGACAAAATAGCTACCTCACCATCTGAGGTACAATGGGTACATTGTGTATCTTTTTTTTTTACTATATAGGGGTATCAACCTAAAAGGACCTTTGAATATTTTGCTGACAATACACACTTAAATGGCTGTGGAGAATAAAATGACATGGACTAATAAGTTAGTACAACTATTAATCAACAGGTGGTGTTACCAGCTCTCCCGCCAGTGACGCCGTGACGTCACTGCCGGCCTGCTACACTCTCAATCATGGACACTTAGAAACTATACTCTTTTGTGAGATGAATGCCATCTTGTGGGATAAAAGCCCCATATCGACCCTAGCATTTCTTTTCTCAATTTTGGAGATTTTCTAGCAACTTCCTCAACAATAAGAAACTCTCAATGACCTCGGAAGCTTGAATAATTGATTGCCTTCAGGAAATGGCTTTTTAGAGGCATATCCAACAAATTCTTGATATTCCTAGTTAATGGAGGAAAGAGTGAGTCGTTCTGGTGTGTGACAAGTCGACATGTTCACTCTAAAAGAAGTGTTTCCCAGTGGGCATGAAATTCAGTTCAACATTGAATCAACGTTAAATCAACATTGAATCAACGTTGACAACCATTTATCAATGTTGATTCAATGTTCTGTGCCCACTGGGTTAGGGTTTAAACACCAGTGTTTAGAAATTAAACACTTTGTTAAACACTTTTTTGTCCTAAGCTTTTAAACAATTTTTTTTTGGTTAAATGCGTTTAATTAAAAACATGTTTAGATAAGTGGTGTTTAAAATTAAACGCATTCAAGTTTAAACATGTTTAAATGCTAAACAGTTAAACACCTGGTGTTTAGGTGTTTAATTTGTAAGTGTTTAAAAGCTAAACACTTGATTAAATGTTTAGGTCTTTAAACATCGAGTGTTTAGATCCTTCATGTCTTTAGGGTTTAAACACTATTTTTAGATTGATTCGAGACTCCCTCCTGGCACTCCCTGTATGTAAAAAAGACATATTTTTTAAAGCCTATAATGAAACACAATGCAGAGGCGTAGGAAACAAATCTTGGGGGGGGGGGGCGGTAGAAGAGGGACTTCAACCAGCTTTAAGCATATGTTTTTATGCCATGATAGCGCATTTATAAACGCTTAGAAATGTAGTGTTTGAGCCTCCTTTCGTTCACATATAGCATATAGCAAGAAGTGTCTTAGCAGAGTGGTGAATTAGTCTTCATAGGCATGCAGTCTTTGCCAAATCCTGACAGACAATGGCAATGTCCGCCTACACTGTCCTGGAAGTGTTTAGGAATGAGACATGTTTAACATCTCCATGTGTTTAGGATGTGTTTCATTTCTAATCACTTGGCATTTTTTTGTGTTTAAAACCTAAGCACACAGTGGTTCTCAACACTATCATGGACTTTTTCTAGCTTCTAAACAACATAGTGTTTAGATATATCCCCTCCAACCCATGCTGCCTACTCCCACATCAGTGGTAACCTAGGTAACCAATGAGCTCACTGTTGTTGTTTCATTTCTGGGTGTCACTTCCTGGGACCTGCCAGGGATAATCCCATTGGGGACACTGGGTTCAGGCTGAATTATGTTTATCCGCTGGTGTCAGGTTACATACATGCATCATGATGATCTCCACCTGCCACATGTGCTAAATTTCTGGTCACTCTTGAAGAAGACTTCAAACAGACAAGAAGGGAGGCTTCGCAATTTCTATAGGAGCTGTCATGAATTAGGTAAGGTTCTATGGAAGATCTAATTCTGTACTGAAACCACAGAATCCAATAAGATAGTACTACATGTATAGTCCAGTTGCCAGCTTGATAACCTTGCAGAAAAAAAAACCCGAAGAGGTTATGACTGATTTGGGTACAGGAAGTCATATACTTTCAGAATCTTGACGATGCCCGGCTGGCATCGTTGAGCGTTTTCCGAAATTCAAGATGGCGTCCAAGATGGCTGACGAAGATGTTTAAAGTCATAAATCAGTCAATTCTTATGTGATTTGCATGTGTAATACCTCTAAATTGGGGTTTTTGGGCATGCCTGATTGATTAAAAGAGTCAAAAAGTCATTTGAGTAGGTATCCATGGTGATAGCGTGTTTCCATAGCAACCAGCATGCCCATTCTTATACAAAATATATACTGTTATAAGAAATTTGTCATTTCTCAACACCTACACTCATGTAATATCTCAAATTAAAGGTCTCATTGAGATACATCATTTTAACATAGTTTTAGAGTTGTCACAGCTCCTAGGTAACTATGGCAACCAGAAATCAACAACCCTAATGCCTAATGATTGATGCCGAAACATTATCATCCTTACTGATAACTGCAAATACATGACAGAACAACCAACATGGCCACCAGATACTGATTCTCTGCTCAATGTCAAAATGTCACCTGAGTGGGTATCCATGGTGATGCATCATTTCCAGAGCAACCAATATGCTAATATGCAGAAAGTTTGATTTCATGTTATGATTTTTACCAAATGTGCACTTTTTATCATAGATCTCGAAAACTCACATCTTTTAACATGTTATTAATTGCTGCTGCTACTATGTAACTAAAAATAATTTTCTGCTGTACATACTGAATCTGGGACCTGCTGGCAAGCCTCCTGACTAAGAGGCGATGTCAAGTCATATTAGTGGTGTCTATAAGATGCCTCCTCAGAGCTCCCATAAATCTATGATGTTTACAGTCATTAAAGCAGCTCATACCCTGCCAGTCCTCCTATAGTGCACTTATTATCAGCCTGCTCCTCTGTCGTCCTGGCTGGCCCTTTGTCGGCCTGGCCAGCCCCTTTGTTGGCCTGGCCAGCTAGTGAATGATGCAGTATAGCTGTTCAATATCAGCAATACACAAACATATCAACATGTGGATGTGTATCATTACTGTGTAATAATCCAGTCTGCTGACATACCTTATACAGATACAAAATGTATAATGCTATAACAGTTTGTAACTATTTGCTTGATGGTTAGCTTAGTAGCACACAATAATGGCTTCAGTCACTATCTGACTGAATACTACAATCAATGTGGTCATCTACAATGGTTCCCTCCTCCAGATTGTCCACCATAGCATCATTTGGATGGGACATTAAGTAGGTGAATCAATGATCTGACAATTTACACATATCTGTGCAGTTCAATCAAGCATGGTCATCAGCAAGTAACATCTCCATGAACAGCATGGGTCTGAGGAAGAACAGTTACATTTTGAGGATAGTTGATGGAAGAATATGAATCACATTTGGCAATGGTGTGGGGATAACACTTTATTGCTGTATGCAAAGACCAGTCAAATAGCAGAGGGTCTTGTTCTGGAAGTTCTGAAGACATAGCACCCCCTCAGGTTAGCAGAATAATGGCACCGGTGTCATAAGAGATGACATGTATCCTTTGATCTTACTACACAGATGTCATAGCTTGATTGGTCATGATTGCATTGGCTTGTTCATTTGTGATGCTTGATCATGTAGCTGTGTTCTCCTGTTTAAAGAGGAGTCTTTGAATTTCTCAATTCTTGAGAATCAAGATCGATAGAGCCTGATTGATTCCAATTGATCCATTGACACTTCTGTGTCAACTGAATCTGCCTCCCTTATCTATGACCTTTTCCAGGCCACAGCCATGGCAGTTACATAGCTGGGGTCAATGAAACCATCTGAAAGCTTTCTCATGTAATCTTCCATAGAAAACTTTGCCAGTCTAACTTCATCTTGGCACTTTTAGGCCAATATTTCTGTGACAATGTTGAACAGTGAGGCTGAATGCCCCTTTTGATGCTTGAGGTGTACATGGCTATTGATATTCTCACGTAGCTTATTTCTGTCCTTTTCATATTTTGTTTTGTGTGCCTGGATTTATTCCTTGTGTAGGTTGGCGACAGTGTATCAGTCTTTGCGAATACATTTTCAGCATATAGGACAGTCGGTCCTGCAGCTAGCCAATTTTTTTAATTTTGAAAAGCCCAGAATGTGGAGGACATCTGGTCCTGCAACTCTAGTCATTCTGCCGGACCAGAGCCATTTTAGGTGGACATTGCCACTGTCTGGTACGTTTTGGCAAAGACTGGTGTATAATTACTCCCTAAGTCTCTTATAGTGCTTAACAGCTAGCTGCAAACAGCAGGATCAGTGCCAACTAGTTTGTGACATTCTCATTTGAGGTTTTATTAGTCAATACAAACCACACTGCATTGGAACTGATGAGTCGCATGGTGTTCTTGCCCTGGATCAACTTTTCCTCAGTTAATACTGGCAACAACTTCAACGTGTACATGCGGTGATTTTGGAGTAAGAGGCCGGTTGTTCACTAGGGTCAGGCCAGTAAAAGTTGGTGGGAAGGGAGGTCAGGGGTCAGATTATGGTGGTAACCATCGATGATGAAAGGTTGCAGACACAGGGTTTTGGATTGCTGACACTGACCAGAGAGACATAGTGCCTAAAAGCGTGTGGGAGTGGTAATTTTAACTCCCTCTATGTCAATCATTATGGATTATTGTTGTTGAATTCCAGTTGTCATGGTCAGATTTGAATGATTGATCGATTTGTTTAATGTCCAGATGTACATCAAGTACCTCACGGGACATATCTCAAGTTAGCAAGGTAGCCTTCCACAAATAGTAGTAGTCTTGCCTAGCAGTGAGACAGATATTTATATGCTGCTTGCCTAATACAGCAGTGACTGCATCTATGGATGATTGAATATATGAAATGAATGACTGCATCTATGAGGTGAGGGAGAAAACCGCTACCGGGCCAGGTACCCTGCTCTTTTCATAGGATAGCAAGCGTTCTTTTATTTGCATGGTCCTACATACCTGAGCTAGATATCTCAGACATGGTTCTCTGAGGAAAGATCACAAGAAAGACCACCAGCAAGTTATTCTACTCCTTCATGGCCCCATCATGGAGGTCCCCACTAACACAGGGGGAAGTTGTCATGGTTACCCAGTACCCATGACAACTATGGAACAATATTAACATCATGCATCTTAGTGAGACCTTTACTTTGCGATATCAAATGACAATATCATGTTAAGAAAAGACAATTTCCTCGATACAAAATATATTTTGAGTTAAAATCATGTTTTGAGTTAAAATGTTAGTTGCTCTGGAAATGATGCATCACCATGGATACCCACTCAAATGACTTTTTGACATTAAGGAGAGAGTATATTGTGGCCAAAGTTGGTTGTTCTGTCATGTATTTGCAGTTATCAGTAAGGATGATAATGTTTCGGCATCAATCATTAGGCATTATTGTTGTTGATTTCTGGTTGCCATGGTTACCTAGGAGCTCTAAACTCTAAAACTATGTTAAAATTATGTATCTCAATGAGACCTTTAATTTGAGATATTACATGAGTGTAGGTGTTGAGAAATGACAAATTTCTTATAACAGTATATATTTTGTATAGGAATGGGCATGCTGGTTGCTATGGAAACACGCTATCACCATGGATACCTACTCAAATGACTTTTTGACTCTTTTAATCAATCAGGCATGCCCAAAAACCCCAATTTAGAGGTATTACACATGCAAATCACATAAGAATTGACTGATTTATGACTTTAAACATTTTCGTCAGCCATCTTGGACGCCATCTTGAATTTCGGAAAACGCTCAATGATGCCAGCCGGGCATCATCAAGATTCTGAAAGTATATGACTTCCTGTACATAAATCAGTCATAACCCCTTCGGGTTTTTTTATTGCAAGGTTGCAAGGATAATTCCCCCCCGTCTAGTATCTGGTTGCAGCTGTTAGCATTCTCATCTAGCACTGGAGTATGGCTTGATAGTTAACCACTACATCAAAATAGCAGTAATCTGACTTTGTTCTATTGTACATGGCCACACTGTATAACAGCTTAAAGATTGAATATCTTACTTCTCTTCCCCAGGATGCTGTTGCTGAGATGAATCTTAAACTACAGAGGATAAACTGAACTACTCTATATCAATTTTAGCATAGAAGGACCTAAGGAAGAGGAATATAATTATCATTAATTGATGCTAGCCCAAACCCCAAATAAAGTTTGAATACCTAACACGTTGGAACCTAAACACCAGCATTTTCTAAACACTTCATGTCTAAACACCTGGATTTCTAAACATGTTTAGCCCCTAAACATGTTTCCAAAAGTGGGACAGCGAAGTGCTTAGGAAAGTGTTTAGAATCTAAACAGTTGCCCTGAGAGTGTAGAATGGCTCTGGTCCGGCAGAATGACTAGTGTAGCCAGGCCAGATGTCCTGTGGATTCTGGGCTTTTCAGAACTGAAAGAATTTTTCAAATATTCCAAGTAGCACTGAAGTTAGAATTCACAGAGTACACCCTAATATTCTAGGCAGTGTATATAAAGTAATTTTCGTTTAGCATTAACTGTAATAAGATAATAAAGTATCCTAAATTGTATACAAGACTTTGATTTTGGTATCCGGTCCTGCAGAAATCTATCCGGTCCTGCAACATTGGCAAACTGCAGGACTGAATGCCCGTTGCTGCAGATGACTGTGTCTGTACAGAGGGGTGTCTGTCCCAAGTGGCGCCTCTCACCACCTATTTGCCAATTTTATATTTTTGATTGAATTTCTTGTATTTGGATTTTAACAAGTGTGATCATTTCATAAATGAGTTCTAAAATACAACATAATTCAGAATGCAACCTTTCACAATTTAGATCATGAATAGCTTATTCTTATTATATACTTGTTTCATTTTGAATATCCATTGCCATCAGAAAATGGGGTATGGGAGTCCGTTGCATTTGCCGATATCTGTATGGATAAAGCAATTATGAGTGAATTGAATGTCACCATTCTAATCTTATATTCAAGAAATACATGTAAGGAGTGAGACAACCCTGGTTTTGTCATGTATTGTTACCAGGAGCTCACGCTCGCGGCGCCCCCTAGTCGGAAATTTATGAACTGCACTTTATGTGAATTATGGACACCTCACCCCCACCTGGAGAGAGACTGCAGAGACACAGGTTGTCAGGTACAGGCTTCCCAAACTGGCCTGCCCAAGTTGTGTTTAACTATATGTGAACTATTTCACTCCTACTCTCCTTCCCAACTTCTTCCAAAAGAAGGCTCTGGAGACAACCAATATGACCTTGAAGTTGAACTTGAATTTTGCTGGGTTTGGGCAGTCTCTGTTGGTAGCTTGGTACCAGTGAACAGGAACCAGAATGTATAATGGTAGTTCTCTGGTTCTATTTCTGGTTCCTGTTCACTGATTCCAAGATAACCACAGACTTGGCCAGGTTGCAGGCCTCCCTGGTTACATCTTTTATTCACCCCCTGCTTGTCACCCTGTGAGGGGGACTTTTGTGCGTGGTCGTTCTTTCAAACTGTGACCGTTCAACTTGTCAGTTTTATAAATATTCTTGATTGGATTTCTTGTACTCGAATTTGGATACGTATGTTCATGTCATAAGTGACTTTCAAAATACCACATAAATCAAAATGCAGCCTTTCACAATTGAAATCATGAACATTCCTTATTCTTATTCTTATTGGATGTTAACTCTTGAATTTGGCACTTAATGGTATGGACCGGGTCGAATACTGAGGCGGGAAACTCTGCAGCGCCACCTAGGCCTACATCAAACCAGCGTCCCCGGTGAAGTCACTGATTGCGTTCCTTTTCGCTGCTGCGTTAACAAGAACTGTTGGGATTTATCATATAATGTAAGTTTCATTTTGAACATCCCTTGCCAGAACATTATGGAATACGGGAGTCTGTTGCGTTTGCCAGTATCAGAATTGCATATAGCAATTCTGAAAGAATCGAATATCACGTGCAAGTCTACTCTAGTTTTCAAGAAATACATATTACCGTAAAACCTCGCGTATAAGCCTGACTCGCGTATAAGCCGCATCCCAACTTAATGGCAATGCTATAAGCCGCACCAGCGATCTGATTATGGTGAATTTTGTACTTTATTACAATAGCAAAATCTCACGTATAAGCCGCACCCTGAATCTGTGCCGCTTCTATAAAGTCGCACCGGCAACCTGACTAGTGTACTAGCCACGGCCTTCACGCGAGTTGTTTTGCGGCAATTCATATATAAAATGAAAACAACTCAAGCATGGGAATCTACATAAAAAGGCTTAACAGTATCATTCAACGTTTATTACAATCGGACATCAGGTATATTAAAAAACACACGGTTCAACCATGTGTAAAGCATTACTTGTAATTGCTGGTTATAAGAATAGGTACTTGCATAAACGCTAATAATTGTTGCCATATAAACCATTACAATCCAATAGTTGAATTAAATCACGCATTAAACCATGCATGAAAGAATAGGAGTCAGATATGTACATTTGAATGTCTAGTTGAAACATCTTGGTGTGGCTACACGTACTATAACGTTAAAGCAGAGATGGTATAGCTTTAAACGTGTCCCACAGACGCACACCGTTATCATTACGGGCCCACTATTCCACATTCTACCTAAATCGAGATGTTTAGATTGTAAATTATCACACTCAATCTATTTATAGTCATCATCTGTATTAGTGAGATGCATATTGTCCATATTTGTTCTGAAATGCATTCCTTGCTCTTATCTCCTTGAACTGTTTCACAACTGCATACACGACTACAATGGCGGTTAGAGCAGCCATGCCGCCTGTGATGGCAAAGTATATGGTGAAGCAATGCTGGCCATAACAATAATTCCCACTAGCGGGGAGTGCTTCCTTGTCGTATAGGGCCCCGTACATCAGTTGGAATCCTAAAGTGGCTAATGACCATGACAGTGTTATGAAGCCCCAACCGAAGGAAAAACAGTCTTTGCCAAAGGTCTCAACCAAGATGGCGGGTGATTGTGTCTGCACTGTACACGAGCCGAAGATGACGAAAATGAGGCCAGTTGTGATCACAGATACATTTGTAAATAACGTCATACAAAGCACTGAGGATGCCGTTTCTAGCAATAGAAACAGTAGCAGTGTAGCAGACCTGGGTACTTTAGATGCGGCTGCATCTGAGATCACCCCCAGAATGGGTTTCACTATTGTACCCAGGATAGGCACTAGGGAGACCAGAATGCCCTCAGTATACTCATTAACCCCCATAGCTGCCGTGAAGCCAGTGAGGTTGTTGATATAGCACGTCCTGTTGGCTATGAGGAACACAGATGGCCACAGGATGGCGTGGTAGTAGTAGGACCTGATGAGGCCAAAGGGCCCAGGTCCTGCTCTCTCCTCAGAGTCTAAAGACGTGAGCACACGGACACTGCAGCTGCTGCGGGACAGAATGTCCTCCAGATCACCAGTATCACGTCTTGACCTCGTAGACCCCTTTCTTTTGGGGAGGAGGGACTGCTGCTCACTCACCACAGTCTCCATATCCTCCTGTACCTCCTGTGGGTAGCTGCCGTAGAGGATCATACCGAGCAGGTTAACAGCCGCGTAACTTAGGGCGATCACTGCAAAGAAGCCGCCCAGGTCGGCATGCTTAAAGCCTGGTGCTTCATCGTGGCCGCCCCCTGTGGTAGTATTGGCGTCATAGCTGGAGGTGGTCACGTCCACCCAGGTGGTGAGGTCTGTGACAGGCTGCACTGTCAGGTTGAGGTCGGCCTGGGCACGGAGAGAGGCGTTGGCCGTAGTGACGCCGGCAGTGCTGGAGAAGCCTGCCTGGTACACGGCCATGATGACGCCCAGCACGGCGCTCTTCATGGAGTGCAGGAGGCCGCTCACAATACCCAGGTACTTGACGTGAAAGTTCCGCACGTTCACTGTGGTAGCAGTGATGTACATGATGCCACCTGCAACTCCTGAAGTAGAGCCACAACAATTAGCAACATGGAAGGTCAGCAGGCATGTATCAGACCCACAGGGTTGACGCGATGGTTGCCTTCATGCATTTGAATATGCCAGCAAGGGGGAATATTGTATTGGAGAACCATGCTGCCCTTAAAGGGTAAAATAAACCTAATGAGAAAGGCAACGAGAAAAGGATGAGTGGTACTTAAGTAATTAATTGTAGGCCAACATGATATACCTGGTACTACCCAGACAAAAAGTTGAACGGGCATTACTAGTAAAAGGTGGACCTTAGCGAGCACAATTCAGTGTTCCAACTCCACTCACCACTGAAGAAGAAGTAGAGTGAGATGAGGCTGGGGGTGCGGCTGTAGTAGGGCACGTTGTAGGTGGCCATGACGAGGAGGCCGTAGCTGCCGGCACCTACCACCAGCCCCACAAAGGACAGCACCCGGACCCCGCACTTCCTGATGAGCAGCCCGGCCGGCAGCGACGACAGCAGGCCCACGTTACCCAGTGAGATGATGAGTTCAACTGCAACATGGGCAGACACACTCGTGTAAACTCATGAAGAACGCCAATTGTTGACTGCATTCTAATATGGCCCCATCAGAAGATTGCATAAATGTTATTCCAAACAGAAAACAGTAGCATGGATTAGAATTACAATAATAAGATCCAAAGACAAAGCCTTAGTTCATCATGAGAATGCAACGTACATATATGTAGTGTATAAGGGTTTATAGTTTAAGCTTCTGGGGTTCATCCGTATACTCACTCTGTGATTGGTTATACTGGAACAGGTCTTTCAGTGCGTCGGCATATGTGGTGAAGGCATCCATTGAATATGCCATTCCTGTTGCTAAACATCCAACAATCAGACCCAAGGCTCGCATGAAGGTTTCGAACTGAGCCCACCGCGCCATCTGTGAGGTAGAACACACATACTCCTTAGACTGGCCTGCCTGATACCGCGTACCTTGGAGTGGGAACGTTAGTGGGAGTGGCCAGGGCAGATAGTCCAGCCTACATACTCCCATAGATATACAGTATTAATGTCTATGATACTCCTTAGAATTGAAATCTATCATTTGTCTCGTAAACCATACACAGTGAGACATCGACCGGGACATCGATAATCCAGTCTTTAATAATCCGGCACCCTCGATTATACGGCTGGTTTGTCAGGAACAGTTTTATACATAAGCATATATACATATGCTTCAATAATCCAGCAGATTTAAGATCCGGTCATTGTTTCCCTGGAACGGGGGTGGTCGGATTATCGAGGTCTCATCCCTAGTAGCAAACACACTGTGGCCCCGGACGGGGCCAGACTGTGTTTGCAAGTCTGGCCCGGAGTGGGCTAACCGACAGGCTCCCGTCGGTTTAGGGCACTGGGCTTTGGTCTGGCCCCGTGAGGGCTTCCCATGTTGGGCGCAGATCGGGTTTTGGACGGGAAGCCCATTTTGGGCTCAGATCAGTTTTTGGACGGGCTTCCCACTTTGGGCTCAGATTGGTTTTTGGACGGACTGAAAGTGGGTTCAGATCGGTTTTTGGACGGGTTGAAAGCGGGCTTAGATCGGTTTTTGGACGGGTTGATCGGATAATTATGGGTTTTTAGAATCTATTCAATCATTCTCCAATGATTTCTTGTATTTGTTGAACCAGATATACTAGGTCCTGCTAATCAACCCAAGGCATAATCATACTCTTCCTACCCAATAATGGAAGTATCAAGCAGGCCTTTTATCATCAGGTTTGAGCCACATGCAGCATGGACAAGTGTCTATGGTGCACATTGGCCTTCAAAGCCATAGTTCATACCTACATGGGGCATATGAGTCTTGTATTAAGATTGTAATGCCACAGAAATAGTGTTTACACTGGATAGCTGCTTAGAGAACCTGCTTTTCATCATTCAAATATATATTCTATCTTATTTCTAAACTGTGAGAACATCTATTTATTGTTTCCTATTCTACATCACTTTAACATTTTATTGTATTATTATATAATGTCAATTTCATCTGGCTTTGTTGGAAAACTCTAGATATTGCATAGTAGTGACATCTGGTGTCAATCATCAGAACTATTAGACCAGTTGCCCCGTCCAAACCCAACCTCAGCCCTCATCGGCCCGGAGTGGGCTAACCAATGGGCACCCGTTGGTTTAGGGCACTGGGTTTTGGTGTGGCCCCAAGTGGGCTCCCCGAATTGGGCTCAGAACGGGTTTTGGACGGGTTTCCTGTCATCTGGCCAACATGAACCCAAAGCGGGTAGCCCTCTTGGAAACTGATCTGAGTCCAAATCGGGCAGCCCGCTTTGAAACTGATCTGAGCCCAAAATGGGCAGCCCGATCGGGGCCACACTTTAGCCCAGCCATCTGCCCAACATGAAACCCAGCTCAGTTTTGCCCGACTTCAAACAGCCAATCCGAGCTAAAACCAAATTGGCCCTGTGCGGGCTTGCTACTAGGGATTGTACATTATAAAGAAAATAGTCTTATTTTATAAATTGGATTATTGATATCTGGATACACATTATTTAGTTATAAATACAGCAGTTTATGAAGATCTAAATGTAGCTGAGTGTCCCTCCTACTTATCAGTTTAGACATCGTGTATCCAGTTCATCTTTAGTGATAGCACTAGGATTTTTTATTCTCGAACTAGCCCTCAAGCTCCTGTGTTGTAATGTCTGAATACCTTGCTAGTCAACAATGAGGCTGCACTATTCAAGCACTGGCAGTGTACAGTGCTAATAAATAGTCAGACACGTGCAATTGTCAATAGAACCATAAAGCCTTCACTCAAAAAATAAACTTGTCTCCAGACTCTTCAAAGTGACGGTCATAAAATAAACGAGTCAAAAACTTGTCTAAGTGACAAGGAAGCGGGTCTTCTAGCTGGAGATAAAAGACCCACTTGGTATGTGCCAGCCCAAAACCCGACATTTGCCAGCTCCAGATTCTATTTGTGGGATGGTAACCTGATATGTTAGACAACTTTTGACTCGTTTATTTTATGACAGTCACTTAGACGAGTCTGGGGACGAGTTTACTTTTTCAGTGTTGTGTTCTGTATGTATATCTTTTAGCTGCATCATTTCCTGATACCAGCCATGTGTGGCTTATGTGTCAACCTTTCATCAAATTCTACAACAAAATAGCAGAAGTGTTTAACTTTAACTATGTCAGTGTTATCAATATCCAGAGTTTATAGTTTGGTGCCATATATAACCTGCATGGTTTTATCATTATTATTGGTCAGACAATAAGCCACACACTATAGTCAGTAATTAAGTCTAAATCAGGCTAAACAATAAGTCATAAGTCGTCGGTTTTCTTCCCTCAGTAATCATTACTTCATTATCGGCATATAGGATAATGTCATAGTGCTATAGTACAGTTAGTATAAAATGATATTTACTCATTCATAAGATAAATGTAAAGCTTGTTTGTGAGTGTGTTCACATGATTATCAGAACTACGGATGCAGTAGTGCTGACTCTCTGCGTTACCAATTACCCAAAAGACATTATTTGGAACCCCCTTCCAAGAACCCATAAACCTCTGTGACGTCAATGGTACCCGAGCCCCATTGGATGAAGGGCACATTAAACCCACGCTGGGTATTTCCCTGTGCGGACAGTCACGATACCCCGTCATGGGCAGGGATTACATCAGTGGTTATTTTGAGTAACATTACAGCATTACCCACTTTAATATTTGGATGAGGTGAACTATAAGACTGAGATGGTTCTCTCATAGAATCAGAGAGGATACGGAAAGGACCATCACCACATCACTGAGGAAACGGCATGGGACATTAGGCCATGAGCTGCTCATCAGGCTGCTCATGCTGGGGCCAACCGCTCCCATGCTGTCATCATTGAGAACTGACACTCTACCAACTACAGGATTGTGATTGTGAACTTATAGTTTGGACACTATACATTTGTGTGTATATTGGAAACACTTCAGATTGGAAACAGTTTAGAATAATTGTACTTCAGGTTGGAATTATTAAAAGTACTTCTTTATACAGCAGAGCAGTTCCTCATCTATAATACATCTTTAACCTACAACAGAGAACGCTGTTATAATAACCTTAGAGTTCGTAACAGTGTTAAGCAAGTTATCAATGCAAACCGAGAAGAGTAAGGGTCCCAATAAGATAGACAAGGTCATATTAAACCACAGCGGAGGGGTAAGACTGACCTAACCTTACAGCTGTGGTTTAAAACAGATACCGGGGTAGACAATGGTTATCTAATAGATAGACTAGGAGGTGGTTATCTTTAAGAGCTCTTTTTCTCTTTGAGAGTCAGGGTATCTAGCAGGATCTGTACCCACAACCTCAGAACTATTGAGCCCACCAGCTAACCAACTGCTCCACCGGGACTCATGCAATGATACTCATCACCGAATAGTATTATGTTCTGCTTCTGCCTTTTGAGCCTAATGAGTTGCACTAAAAACTTTGAGGGGTTTGACCCCCATTTGATCAAATGCCAACTAGAAGAACTCTGTGCCTTAGCAGCAGGACCACACAGCCACATGTGTTTGAGCCTGTTAAATAAGGCCTATGGTGGTGAGGCATTGTCCCATTAGACAAAGTTAAGAGTACTGTTTAGTTAGTGCTGTTGTTATATAATTTGGGGGCTCTGCCCCCGCACCCCAATTTTCTTTATTTTTTTCTTTTCTTCTTTTTTCTTGAAATCAGAATAGCCAAAGAAATAAAAAATGTATCAGGCATATCAACAGTTCTGCTCGAAATGGGATTCGCACCCAGCTTCTGGAAGTCCAAACCAGAAATACCACGTACCCAAGGACATTGACCACTATGTCTGGCTGTGAGTCTTGGTCCATGGTTAGTATATTATGACTAGGTTGTATCAGAATAAGGCTACACTCTTCAAGCATATGCTATGATCATTGTATTTCTATGTGAACACACAGAGAACATGTTTGATGATCATATAACCTCCCAGGAGGGTTATGGCTGTGTCTCACGACCATGGGCAATGTTTTTGTCTCTGACCGGGTGCCGTCTCTGACCAGGTGCCGTCTCTGACCAGGTGCCGTCTCTGACCAGGTGCAGTCTCTGACCAGGTGCTGTCTCTGACCAGCTTGGCTTGATAAGGTCAAAATACCAACAGCAGGAGGCTAATTATAATTATAATTATATAACAACCGCCATAACGTTTTTACAAATCCTTATATACATAAGTATGATTCTTTTTAAAACACCTTTTTTCTGACACCTGGTCAGAGACGGCACCTGGTCAGAGACAGGATATCTCCCTAGGCCACATGTGTGGAAAAACAGCTGTAATCAGGCTATTATACATAATCAATCTATGCAACCAGGCTGTATGTCGGATATACTCCTGGTGTATTGAGTCAATATCATTGATATAACCTTTGGCCTTCGGCCTTGGCTTATATCAATGATTTTGCCTCTCGACCCCCAGGAGTATATCCAGTACTTAACAACAGTAAACTGGCTGGCGCCCTTATAGAGTAGTTAAAGTGTCATTGTATAGCTACAGCGTAGTGCTGCCTAGTAACATGTCAGCAATACTTGTAGGCTGTGGGAGGAGGGGCTTGGAGCTTGGGCCTGGAGCAAAGCTGCATACATTTAACTGGACTAATCTAAAGTGCATTGAGGCGTGCATAGAGGCAAGAAATCCGTATCAGCAAGGGGTCAGGGTACTCATCTATGCTGGGGTCATGGCTGAGTGGTGTTGGTAGCTGATAGACTGCACTTCTGAGTGTGTCCTTTTGGAAAATGTAGCCAGTGTAGCTTTGAACCAGACGTTCTGTGATATGAGAGAGCTATGGGGTTCTGACTGTTTGATTAAATATAGCATCTATTTGTGGTTAACTTGGGTTCAATACGTTTTGGACACCGAATTAAATTATGTTATTCTTGTGTCTTGCTTCCTTGGATATAAGTTATCATTCAACATCATATGAACTATGAAATAAATGACCACTCAAACATCAGTGTGTATTATCCATAGTACATAATTGATTGTGCTTCTAAATTGGTGTTAAAGCTGATGGTATCTGCTACTGATGAGACAACAGTTATCAAAAGGCTATTTTTCTAGAAGTTAGACTACACCCTCTGTATCATCATGCACCCTATACAAGGACACCTGGCCTGCCTGATCACTGGTTTTGCCTTTTGCTAATTGACAGTCTATATATTTTACATATAACCCCATGTGGCCTAGGTGAGCGGTTTGTGCACCCCCAGAGTCATACATAAGGGAGTGATCATTTTGTTACAACACAGGGGGTGGCAGATTGGGTGGTAGGGTGGGGGTGTAAACTAAGATAGGTTAAGCTTAGCTATTAATTATTGCTTAACATTTTGTACTACACAAGACAAGCCTTAACTAAAGTAATTAACTATTGAGCTATTACTTTTGTGCGTTATGAAGTGTGGCTACTATAATTATATTCCAACACTGGTAGTATTTGTCTATTATTTTACTGGAGGGGCTAGTTCAGATGTATAGCTGGTAGGCAGAAGGGTAGGCTCAGTATACCCCCTGTCTGTTGTGAGGATAGAATAGTTGGGTGCCCTTCACTTAACTCTATCTCCAAGTAAGGGTACTAGTGTTTATAAATAAGATATATGCATCATTGGTATGATTTCTAGTTGATTCTTGGCCTTGTTACTAACTCTGTCATTCAAGAGTTGCTGCATTCATTATGTACTTATAACATAACTTCATCATCTTCCAGCAGTTCTATTTTATTTATCAATCCATGGGTGTGACAATAATCCGGGTGAACCAATAAACTGGCATGCAAACTCACAGCCTGATTTGATAACAGTTGTTCCAATTCATAACAATGAATTTCTAATCAGTAGAGCATTATATCAAATCACTGTCTCCCTTGTCCATCAGGAAGCAAACATGAACACAATATCCACAATGTATCAACCATGAATGACAGATTCTCTTTAAATCCCATGGGTTAAACTCTTCGTACTCAACTCACAGAACAACATCCCTGTGGCTTCCAAAAGGCAGTATTGCTAGTCAATGGAGCCTTTGCTAGTAAAGTATTAGTAATCCAGTATGTGTTTGTTGAGGCACCTTAATCTAAGCATCTTGCCACTGGGTGTGATCTACCGTACTCCCCTAAAGATCACCGAAATCCGAAATGTTATGTTAGGTTAGATGTCTATTTTCTAATCCCCATCATATACACCACCTCTGGCAGTGTCTCAGCACTAAATCCTCTTCAAGCAGTCTAGCCTGCTCTCTAACCTCGCACTCCTGCACCGAGCAGCTGCCCCCCTAATTTATATGAATTTTACTCATTTCTTTTTATCTGTATTTCCCACTAGGAGACGCCCTCCATGTAACGGGTCTGGCTCTGCCGCTGCTGCTGCTGCTGCTGACTACCCAGGTTGTCTCCGCCTACTCACCCATATAGGATTCCTAACTCCTCCCTGATCTAATGGAGATTTAAACTGTTTTGAGGCCGCTCCTACTTTCTTCATAAGGCACAGCAGGTTTCCACCCCTGCCAGGATTAAGCCACGCCCCATCTAAATGTGGGAGACTCGGCTCTGCCCCCGACTGATGGGGGCCGCCTCTATTTCTAATGGGTTTTTAAATGCTTCTACTAGCATTTTCTTGTGTGGTTTGTAATTTCAGTGTGGTTTTGTATATATCTACCTACATTGTATTGTAGCATTACTAAGGTATGTAATGTTTTTGTACCTACATTGTTACCCATTTACACACACCTATTTTTTTATCATATATCCTTATTTTATTCATATCCCTATTTGGCTGTTGGAGACCCTTTATACCATTAAAAGACTTTGTTTTACCGTCTCTGTGTTGTTGTTCTAGCCTACTTTACCCCTTCCCCTACAATCTACCCAGCCCACTATATTACTTTACAGCGGGATGGGGCGGGGGTATAGATCCTTCTTGGGGGTGGGTGAAAAGAAAACATGCATCAATTCGCCCCACATTACCTAGGGAGTGATCATATCTTAACAACAGTGGGTGGGGAGGGTTAAGTTTTGGGGTTTGACAACGCATTTTAAAAGTGTCTGTCTGTAGGGTAAGGGGGCAACAAATATTTTGGCTCCTAGACAAGAAAGGGGGGGGGGTGAAAAAGGGATTTCTTTATTTTTATATCTACTTCTGTACTTTTGTATCTATTGCAACCTGCTGTACCAAATGCTCTCTGTACTTCTTGTAGTTTCATATTCATGGACCTTACATTTACAGTCTCATATTCTGCTCTCAATATGGTAGTTGATTACCTGGCAATATGAGTAGTATTTAGCCTTGACCCCTGACTAAAGGTCAAATCCCCCCCACCCCCCCCCCCCCAAAAAAAAAGAAAAGAAACGCACAAAGAAATAGGCAAAATAACCACCCCCCCCCCTTAGCTAAATAATGACCACTCCCTAATTGAATGCTACCTGAGGTGTGGTGGAAATGGGACATGGAGGTCACTACAGGCCACCTGATCTTGCCTATTTTGCACACAGATTTGTGGGCGGGATCCTTCATGCTGTGGGCGGGATCCACTATGCAAAACAGGGTCAAAGGTGACCTAAAACGGCCAGCAATGGCGGGTAAACTCATGTATACACTGTCCCTTTAATCCTTTCCCCACCAATAAGCTGTGGTTAATCCTACTTACCCTTTCATAACCATTGTCTATCTATTTTAAACCACAGTATGCAATATAACCAATGTGTGAAGCCTTTGTCTTAGCCGTCCACCGTGGTTTAAGTGCACACACAGAAAAGTGAGAGTCATTGTCGCTAAAACGACCCTCACCTGACACTGCCTGACTCTCAGGTGAGGGTCGTTTTCTGCCTGACTCTCAGGTGAGGGTCGTTTTAGCGACAATGACTCTCACTTTTCTGAGGGTGTGAGGCTAACTCAAAATATAACTACTGTAGAGAGGCAGGCACCCTATACGGGTGCCAGCCAGTTTACTGGCTAGTTCACTTGCTATCTCTGATTTTAGTTCACTTGCTATCTCTGATTTTATAATAGTGGCTACAATTTTGGTCTCTGGCCTACCATGTGATAACATGTATCAGTTTTCATCGCCAACGTCATACATGCATCTAGATAGTCCATTATTAAAAAGATAATCAAAGTGTTGCAGTTATTATCATATGAGAACGCTAACTGCATATACATCCACAATATAAAAAGATAACGGGAGTGTTAAATGATCATGGAAATCCTCAACAACCCAACAATAGTATCATCTGGGTATATATACAGGTATCTCCCCTAACATCAGACTGGTCCAACGTTATCTATCATATCAGTGTTTATTCATAATATCCCGGACTAAGGTCAAGGATAATGTCACGGCCATCAAACTATCTCTCGGAGATCAAGGGGATCTAGGGGATGTAGAGACCCAAGCATTGCTAACGCACAGAAACTAGAGGAGGTCTTGTCCCGGATTGTCTGGCTCCACGAATTTTCAGGCATAGCATCCAAAGTGCTCCAAATAGTAGGGTTTCTCATGGCACAAACAGGTAAGGGGGTGGGAAATTTCTGAAAGAGCTTAGTCACCAATCAGGTATCATTAGGGACATGTTGGACATCAAGAAAAGCTTTGGTGGCAATCTGGGAATGGAGGCAGGTAGCCGTGGCGGCCATCTTTGTCTTCAATATAATTGGACTAGAGAAACTATGTTGAAGGGTCCATTATATAAACTATAAAAAAATATAAAGTCCAATAAATAGGTCATGGTCAAAGCATCTCATTACACTATACTATATTTACTACATACAGTAATTCTTAGGCATGCAGTCCCAAGTACAAACCATGCTTTGATGTCACCACAAGCACATTTCTCCATAATAGACTATATTATCATAAATAACATGGTCGGTAGGGTAGATTCACCATGAGTCGGACACATACCCTGAGACGGACCCTGCTATTTCTAAGTATTTCTAAGACTTGTATTAGACTGTATAAGACTTGTATTAGTTACACTGTAAAAATATTCTGTTGAATATACAGAGAATCAATGCAAAACTTTACGGTGGATCATCGTAAATGTGATTATGGTGAGGCAGTGTTAAGTCAACCAATTTTACTGTGAATATCTATAATCCAGTACGGTGAAACACAGTATATTCATTTACGGTGAAGCTATGTCTTGTAAACATATTCCGTTAAATATACAGAGAATCACTGTAGAATTTTATGGTGGATCATCATTATATATTATTACAGTGGGGCAATGTAAAATCGATCAATTTTACGTTGAATATCCGTAATTCAGCACACTGAAACACAGCTTATTTTATAGTGAAACACAGCTTATTTATTTTACGGTGAAGCTTTGTTTAATTTATGTTTAATTTTATCACACCAGGTGGCAGTTTGATTCATGAGGAGATTTTCATGGATGCTAAGAACACCATTTGTGTGGAGATAAGAAAAATATATAGATAAACAGCTGTAAGGTTTGCTCTGTAGCCATCCTAGAGTGACTTCTTCTCATGGAATGGCATTACAAAGTGTCATGAAGCCTTTTATGAGACTCTCATAGACTGATTCCTATGATTAGGCCTGAAGTCTTGACACTAAGATGGTATTGCTGATTGGACATGGTACCAAATTTGCCATGGAACCATAATTATAGAGTTAGGTATAGGTTGATAAATGAACGGAAAATTACTGGGATAAATCAGTTGAATTACACAAAATACCATTATAACTATTGTTTAGGCACTGTATTGAAATGACAGTGATTCACTGGCAACACTGGGTGCCGGACTTTCACCGTTAAAAGAACTTGAAACAACAATGACCGTTATTTTAACGGTGAAAGTCCGGCAGCCAGTGGTGCCAGTGAATCTCCGTTATTTTGACGGAATTTTTTTTACAGTGCAGTATTAGCCCAAATTCAAGTGCCCGTCTCAGGGTATGTGTCCGACTCAAGGTGAATCTACCCTATGTACTGTGTGTCCATCACAAGGGTAGATTGGGCAAGTGTCACTATAATAAATGCATTTTTTATATTATTGCACACATTGTACATACACCATGAAATCTGCCTATATATCAGCTCTACCATGCATACTTTATGCCATTGATTTCTGCAAGAAGACATCTCGTCACTGGACATTTGGCAATCATCATATGAACAACCCAATGAAATACCGATTCATCATTTTAATGCCATTTATGAACGTTTGAAAAGAATCGTACAATATACACGACAATTCACTTGCTGAGATAATAGGACTGTATCAATTTTAATGGAGTTATTCTAATTCTAAAACCGCATGGGGTCTTTTGTTTGTGGGTCACCTGATATACCATAGGGGAAGGTTAATGATCCTATTACCTGATGCACCACGACGTGCGGAAAAGCATTATGATAACACCATTACATAACTGTATTTTAACATTAAACCAACGTTTTTTAAATAAGGTTATTTTCCTCAAATCCTTAAATCGATGTTGAAGCAAATTTTTTTTTTAAACGTTGACCAGATAACCATTAGTGAACCATTATTTGTTATTCCACGTAACTTGCGGAACACAGCTTCCCAATATTCTCCAAAGTGTATAGATTTTTTTTCAATAGTAATGTATTGCATTACACCTACCCGCATATCAATTGAAATTAGTATGGGACTTAATGTCATTTCTATCATCTATATATGATGAGATGCTTTGACCATGACCTATTTATTGGACTTTATATTGTTTTTTAGTGTATATAACAAGGGCGGCGGAAGGTGGATAAAGTTGGGGGGGCCCAGGGACAAACAAGCTGAAAAGGTTCTCATTTTCCTTGAAAAACGGTGACATTTCATTCTCTGAAGTGATGCATATTTCTTGAGAAAAAAAAAGCGGACTTTTGGTTACTATCTTTACTGTAGTGGGGGTATTAACTTATTTGTATGTTGCCAAAAATACCCTCTTTGAATCTCCACCGGGTGAGATTGAGAAAATAGGGGGCTTGAAATGTGCATAATATGTTTTCCTACTGAGATAAATGAAATCAAATCTGGTGGGGGTGGAACTCATAGACAGAGCTGCACGCTAAAGTGACCGAGTCAGTGGTTATTGCATGTTTGGTTACTTCCGTTGGCCGCCATTTTGAATTCCGCGCAGGTCACGTGACCCTCGGGAGCGTGAAATACGGGCAGAGCGTGAAATACGGCCGAGGGTTATTTCACGCTTCCCTCACATACGGCACTCCCATAGCTTTAACCTTGATAGGCCATATTCACCATGAAATAAATCCTCATTCTGCTCGTGTTAGCTCGTGTGTGTGAGTGTGTGTGTTAAAGAGAGAGTGATAAATAGATAGATAGAGAGAGAGAGAGGGGGCCCTTGATGGGGGGGGGGGGGTCCCATGTCGCATGTCGGTTTTAAGAAATGGCCATGTCGCTTGTCTATGTCGCTAAAAAATGCTCATGTCCCATGTCCATTTTATGAACTGTCCATGTCCCATGTAACTATGATTTTAAGTATCATGTCGCATGTCACTAGGCCTCATGTCGCATGTCGAATTTAAGAAATGGCCATGTCGTCATGTCGAATTTAGGGGTCTAGGGCCATAGAGAGAGAGAGAGAGAGAGAGAGAGAGAGAGAGAGAGAGAGAGAGAGAGAGAGAGAGAGACACACACACACACACACACACACACACACACACACACACACACACACCCACAGTGACATGGAGCCTTGCACATACCTTGGCTGCTGTCTTATTCCCGGGGAGAGAATGCCACTTGATGAGCTCGTAGTTGCCTGGTGTGGTACTTGAACATTGATAGTGATCTTAGAGTAGCTGGTCTACTCTTCGTTGAGGACCAGCACTGGGTAATTACCCTCTGTGGGTAAGGGGAGAACGACCTGTCAAACGATTTGAAGTGGTGCTTATAAATATCCTGCTCTATAAAAAAGGTTTACATTGGATTAGATCAGAATTAAGGCAAATGCTCATGGTCATGCCATTGGCAAAGTGTACTTAGGTGGTGTTCGAGCATCATGTATCACATTATGGATGAATTGTATACACATATGCAGCTATGCATTTGTACATGTGTCTACATAAAGGATTATAAAGAGACATAATTATATACAAGCTAATGAGGTAAATGCTATTGAGTATTGTGTATCGTTGTGGACAGCTTAACCATCTTTGCCATGTATATACACACACATAGAAGACCTGTATACCACGTACATTAGACTCACCTGCAGTGTTCTCCTGCCCCCACTGTGACTGAATGATAACACAATGCTGCCTGAGATAGTAGCTCCACTCTGGGTCCACTCTCTGTATGTACCTCTCACATGTAGAGGGACAAAGTGGCAGGTCCAGTCGTAATACGTCCTATCTTAACATAGCAGCAGGAGATAGCGCTGTGTGCATGAATGGGTTAGGAGGGAGTGGGAGGGGGAATGGGAGGGGGTTAAACCAATGTGGTGCCGTGCACACACACACCGCCTTGTCCCTTTCGTCCATACTACATTGTACTAGCACTAGCAGTACTGTAGGGTAAGCTCACCTATATCCGGCCTACCACCATAAGTCAACCACCTAGTGCATCATATTGTAGATCGTGTATGCTATATTGGGTAACAAATACATTTAAGGAAGGATTTTGAAGTGTTGTTGGTTCAAGTTAACTCCTGTTTCATAACCTTATACATTGATTTAGTATAATAATAATGTGCTGAAGTGGGACTGTTTGACCTATTTTATTATGGAGGACATTTGGATTTCCTCAGGAAGGCATACATTTGGTTATTGTGTTTATCTACTTTCCATCATTGATATACTGTTCTATGATTTTATATGGATGCATACATATCTTAAAAATGTTGATTTGAAGGATTTTCACTAAAATATCCATAATATTTAAAATGACAGGACACCAAGCAAACCCTATTAATTTCACCATGACCTGACCAGAATTTCACCATGAGACGACCTCAGTATACAAGGTGTTACCAGTAACCTTGTAACAATAAGTATTCCTTAAGGAATACTACCTAAGGGAGTGCTCATTTTTTAACAACAGGGGGGGTGGTGAGATTTCACGCGGAGTGCGCGAAATTTTTTCTAAATTTTTTAACCCCCCCTCCCGGTCAAGGGGTCCAAATTGTTTACCCCCCCCCCAAATCCACCACCCCCCCTGTTATTAAAACATGAGCACTCCCTAAATTCCTACTTTTCAGAGGCTCCAAAATTCAAGAAAAATCACCTGCAATGGGAAAACAATGAATGTGCATAATTCAAACAATATTCTACTGTGAAAATCCAATTGGTCTGGAGATGAATTAAGAATCCTTCTTATTTTTTTGATAGAGATAAGAGTGGTCGACTCTAGGATAATTTTGGTCGACATTGAGCGAAATTAGGCTATATGAGAATTCCAAATATAAGGGCAGTTATCTAAATATAATATCACTTATAAAATTATCCACCATGATCAGTTGAAACCCTTGGAACATCTCTCAATGTCTGATGCAGAATATTTCATCCAATTGTGGTTTTACCTGACACAATGATGCACCTCCCAATGGTCATGAAAAACTGTGACGGGAAGGGCCGACTTATGGTGAACCTACCCTATGTATTGTGATGTGTGGTCCTCACTGATCAATTATACATGTGCTTGGTCCAATGGGTACATTATTACATAACGTATGTTCTGTGTTATGCATAGCGAACTCAGTCAGTGACCATTTAGTGCACTTTAAAGGGGCAAATATTGGTTCCCCTTCAGCAACAGTCGGGGTGGAGCTGGGACAGGTACTCAGCCCTAAATATAGGATGGATGGGTGTTTAAGGGCAATTGGATTATTGGTTTACAATCTCAGAGACATGTGCAACCCCCGTGAGATTCCGTACAGATGTCCCCCAGCCTATATTCAATATTTAGGCAAAACATATGAGCTGAGAGGTAAACCTGACTGACTGGCTGACTAAGCCCTCGGCTTGTATCAAGGCCCTTCATGGTATAAAACCAGATCTTGAAGAGCTGTCGTAATCTTGGGATTTAGAGGCCACAGTTCTGGGCAGTGCTGCCCTGTATTGAGTGTACTAGTAGGGAGTTACATAGGTCGCACAGCCGTGTACCCACAGGGTAGCACTGCATGAGTAGGTCCTGTGTGGCACATAGAGTTTCAGTAGGAGCAGTATGCACCACCTCAGTCAATGTGATGTCAGGAAGAGAATATGTATTCCACCATAAAACAAACAGTGCAGGATCATTCTAAAGATATTGGGGCATATCCCACTGAATGAACACTTTTAATATTACCAATGGTTAAATATATTAAGCAAAAAAACATATTGAAAAGAGCCTCAAGACATGGAAATATTAAGTTGAACATAAATGTTCATCTAACTGTTGAGACCTATGCTATAAAGTAAGGGAATCCATCTGATAAATTTTCAAAATTTATTGATGCCTGTTCCTGAGGTTAAGCTTAGTCATGGTCACATTTACACTATTAATCCCTTAAAGAACAGACATCTGCGCTATATACCCTGCGAAGCACTGACTCATATAATATGTCAGTGAAATAATTAAATGCCTAGTCCATTTACACAATGATATATTAGAATTTGGATTTTATGTATTTTCCATTCCCAGTGTGTATAGCTGCATGCATGAGTGGTTACGCACCACACTGCAGGCCCCACTGTACCTGAGTATAGGTGCCTCCAGCCTAATAGCCTACATATAGAGCAGCAGGGGTAATAATATAGGAGCATTCTCAACTTCCATTGGCTCTTACACATCTCCCCTTAAAGATATCATTATTTTGTTTCTTACATTGAATTACTACATGTCTTCTCTATCAAGTCTGCTATTTACATTTTAGTTGAGACAATAAATTAATTTCAGATGGAACACCCTAGTACTAGATTAATCTTTTGACGACCACGTGACGTGTTAGCCTATCGCTCATAACGGAAAAAAATCATCTGCTTGACACCGTTTTTGTTCTTTGTTTTCCAACGGAGCAGTACTTTTATCATTTCATAATTATACATTGTACAATATGGATTTGTATTGCTTTGACTTTTTGGTGGGTTGTATTATTTTAGTTGACATTACAATGCATGCAAATACCGGTTCAAATGATATTTTTTGTCTCTTGAAGTTACCATGCAAAATGAGAATATGTACGAATGTTTTGAGTATAAATGATTATAAAATCTGACTAAGATATAATTGTTGAACTGATCGTAAAGTATTATTGCTATCACGATCTCTGAGTACCTGGTAATACCACTTCACTAATACATGAATAGAGCTCTTGGAGCGCACCAGAATACACCATTTGATTATTAGAATTCAAAAGTATTTTAGTGGGGAGAGGGAAACATGGCCCTCTGATTCCATTCTGAGGAAACATCACTTCCCTTTCGGTATGGCTGTGCTTCTATGGGAGATGAGTAGATACCGTGCTCAGCTTAATGAATGTATGAGCATATATTTGAACCTATAATCGATATTTTTAGGACAGGGCGCGATGCAATGTATTACAATGCGGCATAATGCAGAAAGTTGAGGGGTGGGGTTGGCAAGTCTTTTCTATCCCTCATGTGTAAAAGTGAATTGCCCCCAGTACATAGTAGGTGGCTACTACCGGTGGCACTTATCATACAGTGTACAGTTACTCTCTATCGTTATATCATTCCAATGTATAGCCCGGTATATAAAAAAAAGCATGTATACATGTCATATTTCCCATGTAGGCCTACTTTGTGTAAGGTGCTCTGTGTACTCACGTGAGATAAAGTCAAGCGGTAGTGTGAGATGGCTGTATGGATGGGTGTGACGGGGTTGGTTGTTCACACGACCCTTGCTACATTGTCTGTCTATCTGCATGTTCATACGTTACACACACGTACACGTACTACATGTACATTGTATCAGTGTATTGGCAGCACTGTATAGCTCCCGTGATAGGTTTGTGGTGGAAGTCAGCCGCGTGTCTAGTGCAAAATGTGCACACCACACCACATACAACACACTGCATCCGTGACAGGATGTATATGTATACACACTGTTCCGCGTTTTGAGACTGTTCGTAATATTATACAAAAAAACGGCTTACGGACCATCATAGACGCTGCCGTGTGCAGCAGTACAGGGGACGTGTGTATGGGTACGGAGCCCACCAGTGGCCCAGCCTGCATTTTAGACATATACCGGTACATTGCACAGGACGTTATCAGTATTGAAATTCTGGGGTCGGGGATGGGGGGGGGGGGGAGGGGGGGTTGGAGGGCATCATTCAGGCCAATTTTTTCCCAAAGATGTTTCCCAAACTAGGAAAGGAACCTTTATGTGACCAACAAAAAATGGTCTAAACTGTAAGGCCAAAAAAAGAAGTGTTGCAGGTTACCCGACCCTACCTAGCAAACAAGAGTCAACCCTAGAAATGTTGATTCAGTTTTAAGAGAACACAACTAGTTTTAGGCCATTTTGGGGTAGTCGAAGTTAAACTACCCCTATTTAGGACATAAGCATCACTGGCATGACAGCATCTCGTGTGTAAGTTGATTATGTAATTCCTATATAAAATACAATTTATATACTTGTATTTATATTTCTATTAATTCCCTGTCTCTTAATACATATACCATATCTCTACCACCAGTGATGTAACGTTCTGTAAACGTCCAGTCTCGTATATTACAACACTGACATGCCATAATATATAAAGTCTGACATACTATCCATGTCCCAGATCTGTATAACGTACAATTAACACTTGTTCTTAATTGATTCAAGAAAATCACTTTGTGTTATTATCAATAAATGAATTTAGAAAAGAAAGAAAATCATATAGATCTGATGTAGGTGCTTATCGTAATAGAAGCGAGTGGTATTTCTTTAGGGGGAGGGGGTCTGTTGGAATAGGGGGGGGGGGGGACATATTTAGAACCCTTTTGAGGGGGAGACCAAAACACAATTTCACCCTCTTGTTCTTTAATAATGATAAAAAAAAATTAAAAAGGCTGCAAATTACTACAGCTAAATTGGTGCATAAATGTTAACCCCATGATGTTAAAAAAATGGCCATCCCCTAAGATATGCATAGTTAACGTAGAGAAGAGGCGAACTGCTGGTACTGCCCCCCTCCCACACACACACACACAGGTGAGCGTACGTTGTCCCGACGTCGGGTTGCCACAGGATTCTCTATACATGTAACCTATACGAGTTTGTATGAGACTCTACATAGCCTATATGAGTAAATAGTTTGATTTTTTGTCAGGAAAAGTACCCCCGGACATCTATCGCCCGGATCCCCCTGGACGTTTACCCCATTAAAAGGTACTAGGGGGTAGATGTCTTATTATTATTATTATTATTATTATTATTATTATTATTAGTAGTAGTAGTAGTAGTAGTAGTAGTAGTAGTAGTAGTAGTATCATCATCATCATTATTATCATCATTATTATGATGATGATTATTATTATCAATAGGGGGTGCCCGCCGCACACATTCCATCTTTATGTAATAGGAATGAGTAATACAAATGGTTAAGGTATAGATATAAGCAAAGATAACCTATTCAATGTGAACACGTATTAACACGTGGCAGCGACTTCTATCAGTGTAATAATTGCATAGCTATTGATGATGAGTACTTTTAATCATCATTATTGACATACATAGTCGTAGATGCCAGCTTATCTGTTATAAGACCAGACACTTGATAAACAACGAGCTGAACAATTAAGCTCTTTCTTGTGTTCTAGTACAAATGGACAGGATTGGTATTATCTTTTACTATCACAAATCGGAAAATGGTGGTTCCCAATATTGGAGAAATAGCTGTTAAGGTAGTCCACTGAATCCTGGTGGAACTAGATTAGATTTAGATTTATTCACTGTACGGAATCGTTTGGTAAAAGTAAATATTCGTCGCACACATAGATAAAGTAAAAAGAAACTTCCTGGTTTCATCATTATGATGGTTAACATTGATTGCCGTTGGTTGTATTGGATATATGAATAAATGAGTCATATGAGACTATATGGGCCTTCTTCTACATTAATGGTCACAAACTCAGCTGAGCTTGCGCCCTTTTCCCAACATATCTATGTAACCCCCTCCCAGTGGGCACGAAACCTTGATTCAACGTTGAAGACTGGTTGATATAGGATTACAGGGTAGATCAACCTGTTTTCAACATTGATGCAATGTTGCAATTTCAACTTGTCAACCAACACCTGTTTCAACATTGATGCAATGTTTGGATATCAACTTTGAATCACCCATGGGTTTTCCCACCTTTCCCACCAGGTGCCTCCACAACCTACTCCTTAACATTTCTATCTGCATGCTACATCAGTTTTCCCTAATTGTAAGCTCTTATTTTCTCATCAATGTATACAATTGATCAAAATGTCATTCATTTTCATTGACAACTATGGTGTGTCCATTTGGTTGACATTTGGAATTAAATGACAAGAATGCATGCATGGTTTCAGTAAGACACCTTTTATGTCGCTAAGAATGATTGATAAAGCCTCAGTCATGACCAGGTCAGCTTGAAATGGATGTGAATGCCTCTTAGTGTGATCATTCAAGTACCCCTACCCTGGATAGTGCTAGAATTAGCATTTAATCTTGGAGAAATGGGGGGGGGGGATGTTATAATGAAAATATATAAATTGCAGGAATGAGTCTAGCTAAGAATACTGTATCTGATATACTGAATCTCAAATTATACATCAGCAGTCAATATCAAATCAATGTAAATCATTTTATTATGTTTATTTGTTGTTGATTTACAATGGTCATATCAATGTTGAATCACTGCTGAATGATCAACATTGATGACCTCATCAATATCAACAAAATGACAACCCTGTATCAACTGTTGATATTATGTCGCTACACACATTGAATCAACATTGAATCAACTGAAGTTTGCCCACTGGGCTATATATAAGTCAAGAACACTTATACGCCTTATCCCCTTCCTGAGGCAAATGCGCAAGGCTTGGTTTTGCATCTTTTGGATTTTTAAGAGCTCACCAGAGTGTGCACTACTGGTATAAAAAGAACAGTTTTCTAGGCTGATCAGTACATGTATCATGCCTTTTAAACTAGTTTTTAGATGGCAATTCTTTTACTAAGATTTTGCAATTTATGTTACTTGTTACCAAAGCACCCCTAGACTTTATGCATATGTGGAGTTAAACGAGGCCTGCTGTCTTATCAAACCTCAAGGCACGGATAGGATTTGAATGTAGAAAGCGTCACTCCATGTATGGCTATAACAGCCCAGTGGGCAAACTTCAGTTGATTCAATGTTGATTCAATATGCGTAGCGACATAATATCAACAGTTGATACAGGGTTTTCATTTTGTTGATATTGATGAGGTCATCAACGTTGATCATTCATCAGTGATTCAACATTGATATGACCATTGTAAATCAACAACAAATAAACATGATAAAATAATTTACATTGATTTGATATTGACTGCTGATGCATAATTTGAGATGCAGTATATTAGATACAGTATTCTTATGTAGACTCATTCCTTCAATTTATATATTTTCATTACAACATCCCCCCCCCCCCCCATTTCTCCAAGATTAAATGCTAATTCTAGCACTATCCATGGTAGGGGTACATCAATGACCTCTGATGATCACGCTAAGAGGCTTTCGCATCCATTTCAAACTGACCTTCTTCTTCTTGCTTTTCACTCCGGTCCCGAAGGGACCGGCAGGCGTATATCGCCGCTAAGGCTACGCCAATAAAACTGACCTGGTCATGACTGAGGCTTTATCTATCATTCTTGGCAACATAAAGGGTGTCTTACTGAAACCATGCATGTATTCTTGTCATTTAATTCTAAATGTCAACCAAATACACACACCATACTTGTCAATGAAAATGAATGACATTTTGATCAATTGTATACATCGATGAGAAAATAAGAGCTTACAATTAGGGAAAATTGATGTAGCATGGAGATAGAAATGCTAAGGAGTAGGTTGTGGAGGCACCTAGTGGGAAAGGTGGGAAACCCCATGGTTAATTCAAAGTTGATATCCAAACTTTGCATCAACGTTGAAACAAGTGTTGGTTGACACCGTTGAAATTGCAACATTGCATCAATGTTGAAAACAGGTTGATCTACCCTCTAACCCTATATCAACCAGTTTTCAACGTTGAATCGAGGTTTTGTGCCCACTGGGAGGGTCACCTATATTGCAGCGTATGCCATCAGAACCAAAAACATACCCTTGTGAACTTTAAAAAGTATTGAACATGATAGTCAAGACCTACCTATTCATTAATGTGTCAGCTTATTCTTGGGAATAAATAATCCTTTCTCTTTCTTCTGAGATCACAAATTTGTCAGGGAACCCTGAGATGGCTTATGCTAACAGAATGTGTGACTTATATTAAATGTGGCGGCCATTAGCCCATTATGTATGATAGCGCTGCACAGGCACTGCATGAGAAGAACGGCTAAAAAGTGGGATCCTCTATGGCACACACAAGTCTTTTGTAAGGACTCATAATGACATAAAATATATTTTAAGTAGCAGAAATACATTCCATATGATAGGATAAGTATCATTAAAAGCACATCAGTTATGGCTCTAGACCCCTAAATTCGATATGGTGACATGGGCCTTTCTTAAAATCGACATGCAACATGAGGCCTACACTGTAAAAAAATTTCCGTTAAAATAACGGAGATTCACTGGCACCACTGGGTGCCGGACTTTCACTGTTATTTTTACGGTCACCGTTTTTTCCTAAGTCACCGTTATTTTTACGGAACTGTCACCGCTATTTTTAAACAAGAAATCTTTGTTATAAATTTTTTTAACAGTGATTCTCAGTACCGTTAAAAAAACGGTGATTCACTGGCACCACTGGGTGCCGGATTTTCACCGCTATTTTCACGGTCACCGTCATTTCTACGGAACTGTGAATCACCGTTATTTTAACAGAATACAAAACATCACTGCATTCTGATTCAGTGCCTAAACAATAATTGTAATGGTATTTTGTGTAATTTAACTGATTTGTCCCAGTGTTATTCAGTTCATTTATCCCCCTATACCTAACTCCATGCTCAATATAGTTCCAAACCCAATTTGGTACCAATCAGCAATACAATCTTAGTGTCAAGACTTCAGACCTAATCATTAGGAATTAGTCTATGAAAGCCTTATAGAATGCTTCATGACACTTTATAATACCAGTCCATGAGCAGAAGTCACTCTAGGATGGCTACAGAGGAAACCTTACAGCTGTATCTGTATATATATTTCTTATCACCACAAAAATGGTGTTCCTAGCATCTAGGAAAATCTCTTCATGAACCAAACTGCCACCTGGTGTGATAAAACTGAAATCAATTAAACTTTGCTTCACTATAAAATAAACTGTGTTTCACTGTAAAAATTAAAGGTGTTTCACTGTACTGGATTACGGATATTCAAAGTAAAATTGATTGATTTTACATTGCCTCACCGTAATCATATGTTATGATGAATCACCGTAAAATTTTACACTGATTCTCCGTATATTCAACGGTCCAATATTTTTATATTGTAGTGACATGCGACATGAGGCTTATTGACAAGGGACATGGACATTTCTTAAAATTGACATGGGACATGAGCATCTTTAGGGACATAGACATGCGACATGGTCATTTCTTAAAACCGACATGCAACATGGGGACCCCCCATCAAGGGCCCCTCAGATGCTTTTAAAAGTTCAACAATAATGTATTAGTTGTATCATAAAATTCTGAGGCAGACCCCCATCTATTCCTCACTAGCGGGATACCAGTGCTGCCACAATTGGGGACACTTAGAACTAGCAGTGTGGGTCTCAGGGGGGGCCAAACATCAGGGGGAGAGTGGAGCAATGATTACACTAGGCCTCTACATGTGTATTATGCATTGGTTGTACCTGGACACACCGTTTATTATCTGTCCAATATAGGGTTGTGGTTAGGACAATGGACTCATGACTAGCAGTTCCTAAGTTCAAATCCCCTCCTGGCTAAGTGTGGTGACCATTTTAACCCCATTGGTTGCAAAAGCTTGCACCAAAAGTTTTGGCAAAACGTTTTTGTAAAACATTTTATGAACCTTTGCAAAAGGTTTGGGTATAGTCTTTTGGTAACCACTTTTGGTAACCATCTATGTTACACTAAAAGCCACACCAAGGACCGAACCCGGGACCCTTAGATTGGGAGTTCCAGGCTCTCCTGGTTGAGCTATGGAGGCTGCTGGTAGGTCCAGGTACAATAGGTAAACTTTGTTATTGATTATCCTCATTAATGATCAATGCTAAATAATCGGGACCTTTAGCAAACCCGACGTAGCTTATTTAACCCAGACGTATCCTATGCTTTCAGCACTGCTACGTCTGCGTTAAATGAGCTTTTACGTGGTTGCTAAAGGTTCCTAATGGTAGGCCTACACTGTAATAGGGACCTTGAACAACCAATGGGGTCGAACCCAAGGTAATAAACTCAAAGGCATGTTCCCTAACAGATCAGGGGCAGACCCAAAATAAACAAGATTTATTTGTGAATGGTCTAGTCTACACTGTTAGCCTGGGTTAGACCTCATTGGTTGTTCAAGTTCCCTATCACAATGGACCATTATTTAGGGACCTTTAGCAAACCCGACGTAGCTCATTTAATGCAGACGTATCCTATCCTTTCAGCACTGCTACATCTGCATTTAATAGGGACCTTTAGCAACCCACATAAAAGCTCATTAAACGCAGACGTAGCAGTGCTGAAGACATAGGATACGTCTAATGAGCTTTTACATGGTTGCTAAAGGTCCCTAATGAGCTTTTACGTAGTTGCTAAAGGTCCCTGATAGAATTGATAATTAATGAGGATAATCAATAAGAAAGTTTATGTTTACCTATTGTACCTTGTTCTACCAGCAGCCTCCATAGCTCAACCAGGAGGGCCTGGAACTCCCAATCTAAGGGTCTCGGGTTCGGTCCTTGGTGTGGCTTTTAGTGTAACATAGATGGTTACCAAAAGTGGTTACCAAAAGACTATACCCAAACCTTTTGCAAAGGTTCATAAAATGTTTTACAAAAACGTTTTGCCAAAACTTTTGGTGCAAGCTTTTGCAACCAATGGGGTTAAAATGGTCACCACACTTAGCCTGGAGGGGATTTGAACTTAGGTACTGCTAGTAATGAGTCCATTGTCCTAACCACAACCCTATATTGGACAGGTAAAAGATTGCAGGTGTCCTAGCATGCAGGGAATGTAGTAGTTCCACTCTCCAAGCAGAGCTTTAGCCCCCTGATCTGGTCCACATGATTTGCTGAAGCTAGTGACTGGAAAGGAGAGGGTGCATACTGGGACCAGTCCAATATGGCGCTGTCCAGTGGACATCCAGCTAGTGCGGAATAACTCCCTCCAATCGACATCCCACGGATTTTGCGAGCTTTATCTATACCTTCCGCAGCCTCTGGTCATATACGAATGTACTTGAATATAGCTGAAGTTAGGAATGCGTTGAGATGACCAGCAGTACCCTCCCTGGATAAGGATAACTGACTTATCCTTTATCATTCGTGGCGGAACGCAGGATACAACTTGTTACGTTGGCTCATGCCCTGAGGGCCGTGCTACGTGCCATGCCGCTCTGCCTGCTGCCTGCGTGTGTTTGAAGCGTAACTTATGTAGGGGCTAGGGTTATACGGGGTTATATGACGGGTTCTGTTGGATGCTGTGTTGCAAACTCTGTCCAAACCCTTCAGCCCGACGGCAGGTTGCAGCATCTGCCCCGGGCTTGGGGTATGGACAGAGGTCGCTATAGGCTTCCGGTCTGCGTGTGCGCGCGCAGGCTGGCTGCCTATATATACCCAGTATCCGATGGGACTCGTCGGTCACTCCCCAGCAAATTAGTTTGACTTAGTTTCTGGAACGTGCACTTTGTGTGACTGTGTCCTATGGAACTAATTGGCACAATATGACACAATACCCCATAGGACAAGAAGTGACACATACTCACACATATTCACACAAATTCACACATATTCACACAGCATCGTGTACCATGGCACAAAAATGTTTTCAACCATATTGTTTCACTTTTTTGATTTTTTTGAAAAATAAAGGAACGTCTGCTTAGTTTGTAATACTCATTATATTTAGAAGGTGGCATAGGGCACCATGGCAGAAATCTGTTAATGCACTCCTTGCTGTATATGGGCATACTATCTCATTCAACAAGATTCCTACCATGCTAGTGTAGGCCTGATGAAGTTGTGTACAATTCATGCCAATTACCAGCTGTATACACATGTAATAAAAGGTCAGACCTTTATCCAAACAAGATTACCAGAGGAAAGGTGTCTGTGGTCTGTCCCTCTTAATGCCACTTTAATCAAATCATATGGTGTGTTTTTCAATCACTAATGGAACTTGATAGAATTAGAGGTGTATAGCTAGGTCTAAGTTGCATTGACAACATGTTATTATGGTTATAAACAATGAAAATGATTCCATTTCACCCATGAGAATAACAAGGAACAACAAAGATGACACCTGGTGTCAAAACCATGCACTATTCCAACCTGACAAAGGGATAATGGTTATGTTTGAAGATGTGTGAGTGTGTGCCAGAAGGGAAACTAGGTGACACTACATCACACAAATACCTGTTATGTGTGACACCAGGTGTCATCAAAGTTGATTGTACCCCTTTTACTGATTAAAGAGAATGATTTTCTTTAGCTATAAGTATCTAAACAGGGTCCCAATGTATTGTGAATCAGACAATGCACCTGTCCTTCTATTAACATTCATTATGTAAATAAATAGATGCCATATCATTTTAATGAAAGCAGCATTAAGAGGTCCAGATGCTAGACACCTTTCCTCTGGTCATCATGTTTGGATAAAAGCCTGGCTATCTCCTGCTGCTCATGTGAACTCTAATGTTGATGGTTACAATGGTACATATATTCATCAGCCTATGTTGAAATGCTAGGAACCTGATCGAATGAGTTTGTACAAACCAACAGCACACACATCAGTAGTGTGCTATGACTATCTATGTCAAATACTGCTGGTTGTAAAAAGTATTACAGTATTTCCTATCTTTTAGTAATTCATAATAAAACTAAAAATACATGACTAAACATTTTGGTTTAGGGCATTATATTTTGTCATTTGGTGTGAATAAGCTTTTTAAAAATCTGTCAGAACTGTGTGAATCTGTTCCATGGAACACTGTGTCAGTGTGTGTGAGTCTGTTACATGGTATACATGTCACACAAAATGCACGAAATGAGCACACAGTTCCAGGGGTAAAACAGGGTGAAACAATCTGGAACTAATTTGCTGGGTCTGGATCCACGCTTGGACAGAGGCCCCGTAATCGTATCGGCTGCAAGCCTACTGACCCGTTCCGAACTCTATAGGGAGTTCGCACCGCTATAGCTTTGCCTATCTAGGTTACTGAATAAACCTATTGATTCGCAACCTGTAACACTTGATCTGAACTGTGTCGACTTTGGTTCTTTACTTAATACTATAACAATATTATAAAGGAAAAAGTATCGTTTATTACACTTAGTACCGCGAATGCCCGGAGGGCATGCCATTGCCTCCTATAGGACTAAGACTATGACTCTATGCCCTGAGGGAATCCTGAGTAGCGACAATGCCCTGAGGGCATGGCACTCCCTCACAGAGGACTAGGACTATGATTCTATGCCCTGAGGGAATCCTCAGTTCCATCAATGCCCTGAGGGCAAGCCACTGCCTAACGTAAGCCTAGGACTAAGACTGCAGAGCTATGCCCTGAGGGCATGCCACTGTCTCCTGGATAGGACCTTGGGTAGACTACTGTTCTATGCCCTGAGGGAATCGCCTATATTATTGATTCTCTCAGGCATAACTTTGCTAATAGGTGTTAGGCTACTGGTCTATGCCATGGAGGAATCGCCCATATCATTGATTCCCTCGGGGCATAGCTTTATATTAACTTATAGTTATAAAGACTGAACTAACTACGGTACAGACTATATTGATACACATCACATCAGTTGCCCCCGGGGCATTGACCAGTAGTGTATAATTGTAGAAGTCAAGGCTATGCCCTGAAGGAAATCAATGATGTATACGATGCCCCCAGGGCATTGACCAATAGTGTATGTTTGTAGAAGTCAAGGCTATGCCCTGAGGGAATCAATGATATATATACAATGCCCCCGGGGCATTGACGAGCGAAATATACGCGTCAGAACGGCGCGGCAGCAGACACGCCTATACACGGCCCTCAGGGCATGAGCCAACGTAACAAGTTGCGTCCTGCTGTTGGCCAGAGGCTGGTTTTGTCATTGTCCTCATAGTAGCGACACAAACAGGTCGAAATGTAGCATCTCCTGCCACCTATCGAGACACTGCAACACTAATACTAGCTTTAACATCCCTATACCATTTATATATAGTCATATAAGGGCCAAGTCGTTTATTACTAGGTGGGCAGAGGTGGGGGGTTTGGTGGATTTTCCATAACAGGGGTGAGGGGTGAGGGGTAGGGGAGAGGGGGAAAAGGGAGCGGGGAAACTGCATGCTTGCCACGCCCCTGAGCTGTGGACATAATAACTGGGGCCCTTGATGGGGGAGGGGGAGGGGATGCTCATGTCGCAGCTGGGCCGATGTTCAGCTTTATGTTCACCCCAGGTATACTTCGCCATCTCATTAGTGGTCCACCTCAGGTGAACAATTAAGGAATTGACCAATCACAGAACAGCCTCCTGCCCCCACCAGCAGATGGTGCACTCAAAAAATAAACTTGTCTCCAGACTCTTCACAGTGACGATCATAAAATAAACGAGTCAAAAACTTGTCTAAGTGACAAGGAAGCGGGTCTTCTAGCTGGAGATAGAAGACCCACATGGTATGTGCCAGCCCAAAACCCCACATTTGCCAGCTCCGGATTCTACTTGTGGGATGGTAACCTGATAGGTTAGACAACTTTAGACTTGTTTATTTTATGATAGTCACCTCGACGAGTCTGGAGACAAGTTTACTTTTTCAGTGTATTATCCAGCAGCTGCACATCCACAACCTACTGTACCCCAGGTACACAGCCACCCCCAGGGCCTACTATATGTGTTTTTCTCCATCTAGAGATGGAATTGGAGGGGATGCTAGTATGACATGTGCAACCACTGTGTACCCAAGGTACAGTATCTAGGCAACCACACTGTACCTGGGGTACAGTAGCTAGGCAACCACTGTGTACCTGGCGTACACTATAGGTGACCACTGTGTACCTGAGGTACAGAATGGATACTTGAGTTGTGGTCTCTGTAACTTAGTGTAATTACTCAATTAGGGCCACTAGTAGTCTACACTACCTGAGGTACACAGTGATCATCCTATATGTCTACCTGAGGTACACTTTCTCACCCTACTGTACCTTAGGTACACATCCCTACTGTACCCCGGGTACACATCCACATCCCTAGGGCTCATACTACACATGTGTTTTCTCTTCTAGAAATGTAATTGCAAAGTATGCTCTAGTATGACATGCTGTATACCTGGGGTACAGAAGGATGTGTACCTGGGGTACAGAAGGATGGCCACTGTGTACCTGGGGTATAGAAGCCTACTGTACCCCAGGTATACAGCATGTCATACTAGAGCATTCCTTGCTTATGAGCTGGTGGCTGTGATTGGTCGATTCCTTGTGTACCTGAGGTGGACTACTAATGAGCAGGGCAGAGTGTACCTGGGGTGAACATAAAGCTGAACATCGGCCAAGCTGCGCTCAGGTACGTCGCATGTCGATTTTAAGAAATGCCCATGTCCCATGTCACTAAGGAAAAACCCATATCGCTAGTGTCCCCAAGAGATATTATTGAATAATATCCATATATCATTATATATGTGCGATAAATATTTAGCCCCCCCCCCCCCACACTCAAGAGTGCATGGAATATTCTGTGCCCCCTCCCCTCGCCAAAGGCATATTTGTAATGGAGCCCGCCCACCCCGCATCAACTTTTTTTAAATTCCATTGATCGTAGCAGATCAACTATACATTTTGCCATGGGTTCACCAAGACATATTGTCACTTGCTCTACTTTTCTATCACCAACCTAGATGTCATTGAGCGACTTTCTTTTGATTGTAGCCTAGTTTATAGATACATATATTCAATATAAATCAGTCTTTAACTGAGGATAATGTGGGAGTGTTCGACTGTCTAAATACCCCAGGGAGGTATCTAATTTCCAACCATACCCAGAGGTGTGGTCATGATGTGCGAGTTGAGGAAGGTGAGTTGGAAAACTTTTTTATTGGACAAAATTCCACAGCATTGCACTGCGTCTCTCAAAAAGAGCCAATATTGGTACAAAAAAACAGATATATAGACAAAGGTTCACGAGTTTTAGTCTGTTGGCTGGGTTATTTCACGAGTTGACTGTCAGGCCGTATTTCACTCGGCCGTATTTCACTCGGCCGTAGGCCGTAGGCCGTGAAATACAGACATAGGTTATTTCACGGGGGTGTGAAATACGGCGCTCTTTGGTTAAATCAATGGCACTGCAGTATTCCATGAAAAATAAACAGTCAGATTCGGAAATCCATCAAATACTGATCGCTTTCAGATACAGTATACAGAAAATACACAGACACGATAAAGCTTGAACTCCACTACCCGATTTTCTCATCTGATCGGACTTATTCTCACAAATCGGACCCAAACAGATTGTAGATATAAACAAACCCTGCAGCATAGGGTTCTTTATATTTACATCTGTTTGTGTCCGATTTTAGTGGTTAATAGCATATTGAAACCCTGTTCTACCCTGCGCTAAAACGGGACATGCGCTAATTTGACAACCTGCGCTAAAACGGGCGGATACGGTAAATAAATAAATTCATCCTGGTTATCAATTATAAGTTTCTTATACATTGGGTTAGCATGTCTACCACACGCTCACGCAAAACATTCGACTTGAGTTAATTTGCAGCAGCATTGTAATACATTTCCACATTTCAAATAGCAACAATCTATCTTAGACAATATAACATTTCAAATATTAGCAATCTATCACAAGAAATGATCACCATACATCAGTATTTATCACAGTCATATTATCAACTGGAACATTGTTACCAAAAGAACCAAGCACAGCCCAACAACATCTATTTACTCTTAAAGCTGGGCCATCAGGGTATAAGTTTTTTTATACATAGACTAAAATAACAGTTCCACCAGAGGGCAGCAGTGTTTCGACAGGGGAACATGAGCATTGTCCAGCTACAACATATCCACCCTATCTTGTGCCTGTAAGAGCTGAGCTCCTAGCCCTTAAGAGCCCTCTTGTGAATGAAAACTGAACTATATCCAAAAGTGCTTTTGGCCTCACTTCAACCATGACGGTCAAGCTTTAACCTTGGACATGAAGACATCAAGGCTAGCTAGGCTCTGCTCAGTCGGCAACAACTTATCCCACAGGGCAGCCCCCCTATATAGAGGGCTGTCTCTGTACAATTGACCCTTTGTGGGCTATAGTTAATGTCCTCTTAATATATAGTGTTATTCTATATTTAAATGGGGTCCAAAACTCGCCGTATCTAATATCATTCTATGGGGTTAACTAGCCAGAGGTAGGCTTCCACCCAAGGATAACGCAAGGTTAGTGAGATCCAGTTTATTATGTTGTTGTTGATATTATAGTAGACATAGAGCAATTTCACAGGCAATTTCCCAATCACAGCATTCTCCATATATATACAACGATATGTATCTCATTAGGGTCAGATTGCTCCAGGGCTTGCATCGATAATCATATGAGACAGCCTAAAATAGGCAAGGCATTCATATAAACATCTAGCAGGATTCTCCTACGTGAATCCGGTGATACTAGTCAACGTCCATTAGACCAATAAACATCATACAGTCCATACTTATACTTGTCGTTGCTTGTTACAGTTATATATCAATGTGGTCTATCGATGACATGTAGGGGCCTACGCTCCTCCATTATACCTGTAATACTATAATTCGGTATTTAGAGAACTCCAGGTGCAATTTATTCAACGATCATTTGGCAAAATCCGCAGCTTTGGTAATATATAAACATATGCCGATCCATTCAACTGTCAAGCTCAAATAGCTCGGGCGTTATCTCCATCTTGACATATTCAGTTAATGATAATACAATTTCCACACACATACTCCTCAGGAGTTACACAATGACATCTGGTCTTCTCGATCGTACTCCCCCAAACGCTCACTGGTAACTGACTACTCCTTTCCCTTTCCCAGCTTATATTCTCTATTTCTTATTTCAGATCTTGCCGATCAATGGCTGGGCGACCACCCTCTGTGGCCATGCAATGCCACTTAACTATCGCCGTTTGATGACTAGGCGACCATGGTCCCCGACCAAGCCCTCTAGTTCAGCCCCTTTCAGTACCTCAAGTAGTTACGTCACCAATTCAAAGGCCACGCCCCTTACATGGGGTCGTTAGAAACGGAAGTAGGTCATGTTGTCAAGGGCACATTCTCGCTCTCGGTTCGCACTACAAATGTGCATTTCCACAGTGTTAGAAGCACTGTAGCTTCAATATGGCTTCATATTTGAAGCCTACATACCCGGTTACCCTTGGGGTCAAATTGCCAATGCTTAGATAGATGTTGTTCTCCCGGAAATTATGTTTTATTATTGGCCACTTTCACCAACTTTGAGCGAGGGTTATCGCTGACGTATTTTCATTGATCTCGAACAACCAATGAGGACAGCCTGTTTCTACTATCTTGACAACATAGTAAAAATGCTTGACAACATTGGGTATGACTTGACAACATAGGGTATCACTCTTCATACTCGATGCCTTCATATTCTATCCAAAGTACACATCGAGTGGGATAAATTTAGAAATTGCCAGGACATATAAGTCAGATATTCCCACAGAGGTCATACCTTTTCTAGGAATAGATATTAACTGAAGACATAGATATTCAGGATAGTTTAAAATGTTCACCAGAGCTTGTGGTTACACTCCACCTAGTGTTCTTTACCCTAACATTCATGAGACCCCCTGTGGGTTCAGAGGCTCTTCCGCGCTATATATAGCCTCCCTTCTCCATTAACATTTTTGCATTGCTTCTCAGCACCCGAAGAGGTACAACTAGTACATCAGGGCCTCTACTATATTTGTGCCTCCACATGGGTAAAAATCGACACCGGCGGCACGGCCGTTTTAGTCACTATAGGCCTACATGGGTAAAATTCGACACGGGCGACACGGCGACACGGGGGGTTGTTAAAATCGACACGTGTCACGGGGGGTTTAAAAATCGACGGACACGAAATTATAGGCCAGAATGTATAGGATAAAAATCGACACGGCGACACGGCACCTTAGCTAAAATCCGACACGGCGACACGGCAATAATCCTGGCTACCCATGTATAGTCACGTTTTAAAAATCGACACGGGCGACACGGCCCTTTTAAAAATCGACAGACACAGACATCTTTATTATGCCCTAGTATATTCTATATAAATAAAAATCGACACAGTGAAATAGCTCTTTTGCTAAAGATCGACACGGTGACACGGTCAAATCTCTGGGGACCCATGTAGAGGCATATATTTGTATATGAGACCTAGCAGGTTAGCCTCTCTTCGACTCACAAGTCTTTTCATTGTGCAAGCCACTCCTAGGTATAGCAGGCATCTATCTTACCCATCTCTTACATCAGCCTGTTATATGACCTACACTGGCCTCCTGCACCTCTCCCTTTCTAAGTGTCCTGGTGACCACAGACGCTCTGGGTGTCAGGTTCCACGTTCCAATTGGGGAGCTTTTGAGTCTCATATGCGTCCGTCTGAAGCTACATGTAGGTCATCAATCGATATAGCTCTCGGGTAGCGAATACCCATACAACATCACAGACAAAAGACAGGGATATGGGTCCCTTTTCAGCCTCTAGGGAGGGGAATGGTGTACACCTATATGGGTGCATCTTTTATTCAGGATTTACCCCTGTGGGTCTCTGTTATGGTTAGGGATGGTACTCAATGGACACATTGATGACAATTAATACAGGAGGGTTGACTCAGCCCCCTCCCCCCATCTGATTAAACCTATACATCGAAAGGTATTCGTTTCACTGTTGCCTAGATAGCTGAACCTGTTACCTCAACCTATAGGCCTTCAAAGTAATTGTTATCCAACATGGATATAACTTTTGAGATTTCACACGGACACAGGCAACTTTTTTAGAAATCAGTATACTCCTATATAGGGCAGATGTCGAGACCCATAACCACACATCCTCTGACATCCCGGTAAAAATAATTCAAGATACCTCTCTGGGCTAAATAGAGGCATCTACTACAAGCAGGCAAGCAGGTAAGCACGCTGCTGAATCTAGGTAGTTCGGCCACATACTGGTATAATAATATTAATATAGCAACAATTTCGGGGGTTATATGACATTTTCTAAGCTTTTAGGCCCAGCCGACGTCTGTCATATTCCCTGCAGTAGCAGTGGTGGCGACAAGAGAGCACGACACACAGGGGGACTCATTGACCCACTCTCAGCGGGCCTGAGTGATCACTACAGAGGTAGTCTCTTTGTGTCTATATATCATATTTTTAAATGGCTTGCGGAAGAATACAGGATATTGGAAACAATACAAAAAAAAGTTATATATATGTGATATATACTAGGAAAGAGGACCTTAGTGCACCCTGCACTAGGTGTTTTTTTGCAGATCGTGTCACATATATATACAGAAAGCATATCATGCCATGGATCAACTCTGAGGAAATGATGTAGATATCTTCACATTAGGCCTCCCTTTTAGCTAAAACCACATACCGTGTATCCCTCTGAGTCATACTCCCCAGCCTAAATCACTGACCTTTTCAATAGGACGTAGTATTGTGAAGTGTGTGATATTTATAAAACGTATCCAGATAGAAATATGTCTTATCAGTCTTAAAAGAGAAATAATTCATCTTTCCAACAAGGTAGGCCACATGCTGATCAACCTAATAGAGCAGGTAGAATAATGTCATACAATGTGAGACTGGGGAGTGGCAAAAGTAGCCTGAGGCGTGCAGCGCCGAGGGTGTTATAAGAGTAATACCACCTCACCCAGCAGATATCACCTACTTGTAACGGGATTTATAAGGGCAATCTGTCACTGAATTCTTGCAGGTGATATATTCAAACCTCCCCGCTCCTACCTGAGATATGTTTCCTGATACTATGTGCCAATAGATGTGATATATTCACCTACGCCATCTAGTGTATTGCAACTGTACTGCTGTAGTCAGCTTTATCATTGTGAATTACACCGTCAGGTCATAGTTAATCAGGATGAGTGTGGGTCCTAACTGCTGAGTAAGGGACCCACAGGCAAGGTGAGGGTCCTACAGGCTGAGTTAGGGCCCAAAGGCCATGTAAGGGTCCCATAGGCTGGATAAATGTCTATCAAGCCAGTTGAGGGACCTAGAACAGGATACATAACGTCAATATATCACTAGGTTCTCATTGTGATTTATTTCTCACACACCCAAAGCTGAGATAAACTATTCAATTCAATGTGCTCCTAGCTGTGATATATTCAAGACCCCACCTTGAGGGATCCCACAGGTCAGGTAAGGGTCCCACATGGAGGGTGAGGGTCCTACAGGGTCAGATAGGGCCCAGAGAGTAGATGGGGTCCTAATTGCTGGAGAAGGGTCCAACTAGGCCATGTGAGGGCCCCACAGGCTGGGTGAGGGTCCCACAGGCTAAGTAAGGGTCCCACAGGCTGACTGAGGGTCCCACAGGCCCGGTAACTGTCCCACAGGCTGGGTGAGGGTCCCACAGGCTGAGTAAGGGTCCCACAGGCCAGATGAGGGTCCCAGAGGCTGAGTGAGGGTTCCACAGGCCGGGTGACTGTCCCACAGGCTGGGTGAGGGTCCAACAGGGTGAGTGAGGGTCCCACAGGCTGAGTGAGGGTCCCTTAGGCCGGGTGACTGTCCCACAGGCTGGGTGAGGGTCCCACAGGCTAAGTAAGGGTCCCAGAGTCCAGATGAGGGTCCCACAGGCTGAGTGAGGGTCCCACAGGCTGGGTGAAGGTCCCACAGGCTGAGTGAGGGTCCCACAGGGTAAATAAGGGTCCCACAGGGTGAGTGAGGGTCCCAAAGGCTGAGTGAGGGTCCCACAGGCCGGGTGACTGTCCCACAGGCTTGGTGAGGGTCCCACAGGCTGAGTAAGGGTCCCACAGACCGGGTGATTGTCCCACAGGATGGGTGAGGGTCCCACAGGCTAAGTAAGGGTCCCACAGGCCGGGTGACCGTCCCACAGGCTGGGTGAGGGTCCAGCAGGCTGAGTTAGGGTCTCACAGGCTGGATGATTGTCCTACAGGCTGGGTGAGGGTCCCACAGGCTGAGTAAGGGTCCCATAGCCTGGGTGACTGTCCCACAGGCTGGATGAGGGTCCCACAGGCTGAGTAAGGGTCTCACAGGCTGGATGATTGTCCTACAGGCTGGGTGAAGGTCCCACAGGCTGAGTAAGGGTTCCACAGGCTGAGTAAGGGTCCCACAGGGTGAGTAAGGGTCCCACAGGCCAGATGAGGGTCCCACAGGCTGAGTAAGGGTCCCACAGGCTGGGTGAAGGTCCCACAGGGTGAGTAAGGGTCCCACAGGGTGAGTGAGGGTCCCACAGGCTGAATGAGGGTCCTACAGGCCGGGTGACTGTCCCACAGGCCGGGTGAGGGTCCCACAGGCTTATTGAGGATCCCACAGGCCGCGTGACTGTCCCACAGGCTGGGTGAAGGTCCCACAGGCTGAGTAAGGGTCCCACAGGCTGAGTGAGGGTCCCACAGGCTGAGTAAGGGTCCCACAGGATGAGTAAGGGTCCCACAGGCTGAGTGAGGGTCCCACAGACTGAGTAAGGGTCCTACAGCCTGGGTGAGGGTCCCAGAGGCTGGGTGAGGGTCCCAGAGGCTGAGTGAGGGTCCCACAGACTGAGTAAGGGTCCTTCAGCCTGGGTGAGGGTCCCATAGGCTGGGTGAGGGTCCCACAGGCTGAGTAAGGGTCCCACAGGCTGAGTGAGGGTCCCACAGGCTGAGTAAGGGTCCCACAGGCTGATTGAGGGTCCCATCTAGACCAAGTGATGGTCATGGGCACAGGCCAGTTGAGAATTCCATAGGCCAGTTGAGGGTCCCACAAGGTGGGTTAGGACCCAAATGCCATGAGGTTCCAACAGGCTCAGATAGGGCCTAGAGAGTAGGAGGTGTCCTAATTGCTGGAGAAGGGTCCAACTAGGCCATGTGAGGGCCCCACAGGCTGGGTGAGGGTCCCACAGGCTGATTGAGGGTCCCACAGGCTGAGTAAGGGTCCTACAGCTTGGGTGAGGGTCCCATAGGCTGGGTGAGGGTCCCACAGGCTGAGTAAGGGTCCCACAGGCTGAGTGAGGGTCCCACTGGCTGAGTGAGGGTCCCACAGGCTGATTGAGGGTCCCATAGGCTGAGTAAGGGTCCTACATCCTGGGTGAGGGTCCCATAGGCTGGGTGAGGGTCCCACAGGCTGAGTAAGGGTCCCACAGGCTGAGTGAGGGTCCCACAGGCTGAGTAAGGGTCCCACAGGCTGACTGAGGGTCCCACAGGCCGGGTGACTGTCCCACAGGCTGGGTGAGGGTCCCACAGGCTGAGAAAGGGTCCCACAGACCGGGTGACGGTCCCACAGGCTGGGTGAGGGTCCCACAGACTGAGTAAGGGTCCTACAGCCTGGGTGAGGGTCCCATAGGCTGGGTGAGGGTCCCACAGGCTGAGTAAGGGTCCCACAGGCTGAGTGAGGGTCCCACAGGCTGAGCAAGGGTCCCACAGGCTGAGTGAGGGTCCCATCTAGACCAAGTGATGGTCATGGGCACAGGCCAGTTGAGAATTCCATAGGCCAGTTGAGGGTCCCACAAGGTGGATTAGGACCCAAATGCCATGAGGTTCCAACAGGCTCAGATAGGGCCTAGAGAGTAGGAGGGGTCCTAATTGCTGGAGAAGGGTCCAACTAGGCCATGTGAGGGCCCCACAGGCTGGGTGACTGTCCCACAGGCTGAGTGAGGGTCCCAAAGGCTGAGTAAGGGTCCTACAGCCTGGGTGAGGGTCCCATAGGCTGGGTGAGGGTCCCATAGGCTGGGTGAGGGTCCCACAGGCTGAGTAAGGGTCCCACAGGCTGAGTGAGGGTCCCACAGGCTGAGTGAGGGTCCCACAGGCTGAGTTAGGGTCCCACAGGCTGAGTGAGGGTCCCACAGGCCGGCTGACTGTCCCACAGGCTGGGTGAGGGTCCCACAGGCTGAGTAAGGGTCCCACAGACAGGGTGACGGTCCCACAGGCTGGGTGAGGGTCCCACAGGCTGAGTAAGGGTCCAACAGGCTGAGTAAGGGTCCCACAGACCAAGTGACTGTCCCACAGGCTGGGTGAGGGTCCCACAGGCTGAGTAAGGGTCCCACAGGCCGGATGAGGGTCCCACAGGCTGAGTGAGGGTCCCACAGGGTGAATGAGGGTCCTACAGGCCAGGTGACTGTCCCACAGGCTGGGTGAGGGTCCCACAGGCTGAGTGAGGGTCCAACAGGCCGGATGACTGTCCCACAGGCTGGGTGAGGGTCCCACAGGCTGAGTAAGGGTCCCACACACCGGGTGACTGTCCCACAGGCTGGATGAGGGTCCCACAGGCTGAGTAAGGGTCCCACAGACCGGGCGACTGTCCCACAGGCTGGGTGAGGGTCCCACAGGCTGAGTGAGGGTCCCACAGGCTGAGTAAGGGTCCCACAGGCTGAGTAAGGGTCCCATCTAGACCAAGTGATGGTCATGGGCACAAGCTCCATAGGCCAGTTGAGGGTTCCGCAAGGTGGGTTAGGGCCCAAATGCCATGTAAGGGTCCCACAGGCAGGGTTATAGTTCATCACGGCGACTGAGGGTCCTATATGCTGAGTCAGGGTCCTTTAGACCAGTTGCTGGTCCCACAGGCTGGGTAAGGGCCCAAAGGCCATGTAAGGGTCCCACAGGCGGGGTCATAGTTCATCAGGGTGAGTGAGGGTCCTATATACTGAGTAAGGGTTAGTGTCCCAAAGGCTGGGTTAGGGCCCAAAGGTAATAAAAGGGTCCTACATGCCGGGTGGAAGTCCATCAGGCCGGTTGAAGGTCCTAGAACAGGATACATAACGTCAATATATCACTAGGTTCTGATAAAAAAATATTAAAAGGCATGGAAAACCTCATTTTTGGGAAATCTAAGGAAGATATGTTGAGTAAAACCCCCAATCTGAAAAAAATCATTCAACCTTTTGCTGGTCAACATGTTAGGAAAGTTCTCGGCGGCAGATCCGTAATCCAAGTTATCAAAAAAAAACATCCTAACTGTTAATACATTTCCAAAGGGTCGGCGTAAAGTATAAATGCAGTCATGACGACTAGACACGCCAGGTTTACATTCATGCATGATTGAAGCACATTTAAAGTAGTTTCCAGCCAATAAAGGGTTAACTAGTCTAGTGTTGTCTTGTGAGATGGTAACTTGGTAGGTCCTCAGGTAGACAACCTTTAACTCGTTTATTTTATGACTGTCACTTTAAAGACCCTAAACTTTTCTCATAAGACGACCATTTGACAAGTTTGGATCCCTTCATTTATCAGTGAGGTGGAGGAGCTGCTTTGAACCTATATGTTAGACTCCCCTACCCCCTCAGAATAAGAGGTGAAATCAATACACAGTCCGAAAAATTTCGTTATATACAAATTTATATATGAAAATGTTTGTTAAAACTTTTACTATAGGAATGCATGGAAAGTGATTTTGGAACAGCAATTTGTTTGCTCTATCTGAGAATTCGTTGTAGCAGAATTTTACTGTAGTTTGCTCATAAACCCTTGGAGTTGGACAGACCTTTTTGGTCTGGAGCAGGCCTAGGACTACTGGGGCCCTTGATAGGGAGAGTGGGGGGGCGTACCATGTTGCATGTCAATTTTAACAAATGCCCATGTCACAATTTACCATTAGGGAAATCCCATTTATGTCACTATTAAATGTCACTAAGAGATTCTCTATATAAATTTGATAGGGTCTATATTATCCCGACCAACCCTATGGTTTTTAAAAGAAAATTTACTACTGAAACAAGGATGAGAAAAAGGAGAAAATGGCTCTCATAACTATGATGTTAACGTAATATGACTTTTTCTTTGGGCCTAAACATATATAGCCTATAGGCTATGAAGCACTATTTATGTCATAGGCCTAGAAGAGGGGAAGGCCTAACCATGTCCGAACATCCATTCAAAATTGGTACCCATATGATGTGGGACAAGACCCATTTCTTAGGATCAACAGCTCAAGGGACATTGGTATTTCTTAGGATCGACAAGTAGCACAGCTCCCCCCCCCCTTCATCCTTCCCATTGCGGATGTAGCAGACAGGCCAAGAGGCCCTTAGGGAGTGATCATTTGTTGACAACAGGGGGGGTGGTGGGTTTTCGTGCGGAGTGTGCGAAATCATTTACATCCCCCCGGTCAAGGGGTCACAATTTATTATCCCCCCGTCCTGTTGGGTGTAAAATCGGCACCCGAGCAGGCCCTTTAAAACATAGTTACGCAGGCTTTTTGGCTCAAAACAGGTTAAATTTTTTTGACCCCCCCCCAAGAAGGGTCCAAATTTTTTACACCTCCCCGGTCAAGGGGTCCAATTTTTTTTGCCCCCCCCCCCAAACCCACCTACCCCGCCTGTTGTCAACAAATGATCACTCCCTAGGTAGGTCTGGACCTCGCCATACCCTCCCTCCAACCAGTGACCTATGCTATGGAGGTCACTGCTCCAACCAGCTACCCCTGGCCTTAGCCTGGATGTGCGGATTGAGGAGGGCCTATTATAGAGGCTTCACTCTTCGCCGCGCCCAGGGTACCCTGGCCTGGGAGGCGAGGGTCCAGGAGGGGAGGCACTCCCTCAGCATTGCTTACTATTTTTTTTTTAAATTGTTTATTTATCCTGGCATTAATAGGCGTTGCCTTTCGGCGGGCCTGTATAAGGAAATACCAGCCTATACGGTCTGGGGAATGAAGTATGATATAATAATACATATAGTTTGGATAATACATAAGTATTATCAATATGCATGTGTTAGATAGTTACCCTATGTTAGTGTGTCTTTATGACATAATATATGCTAAGTCCTTAAAATTAGAAGAGGATATGTAGAACAGAATCTTAATGAGCAATTGAAATTTTACATTTGAATATGCAGTAGTTGAGAAAAAGGCATAGGTTTCAAAAGACGAATGGTATGCAACCCTGACAAGCTTGGGAAGGGTACTTAAGCCAGCTTATTCTTAAGTACCTTATGTATATGGGACTTGAGATGGGGGTATGTCAAAATACCTTTTACATCCCTGGGTGTATCCAACCATAACTTATACGTTCTGTACTCAACAGACTTTTCATATTTAATTTTTATATTATTTACTGTCTTAAGTACTGGAAAATCATGTGCTCTGGTTCTGATGTTACGCTGATCAACATACTTCTTAATACCTGTGCGTTTGAAGGCGAGACTGAGCAGAGAGGCCCAGTGCAAATCACTGAGCTTATTAACCTTGGCTGTACTATGAAGATTATCAGTTGACATTCTGTTCACTGGCTTTATACAGACCCTCAGACCTCTGTTTTGAACCCTTTGAAGTTTATCTAGGTTGCCCTGGTTAGTAGCAGAGTAAATGACATCTCCATATGTAAAATGGGGAAGAATCATGGATTTGTATATATCAAGACTTGCTGACTCATCAGTATTAAATCTAACCCTGTTTAGTAAATATATCTTGTAAACAGTCGATTTACGAGTAATTTCTACATGCTTATTAAAGTTTAGACAGCTATCAATTGTAATGCCCAGGTATTTAAATTCATTTGTTCTCATGAGGGGTGTATTACCTAAGATTAAATTATGGGCTTTTAGACGTTTCAGTTTCTTTGGAGAAGAGGCTATGGGCATATATTTAGTTTTTTTTCGCATTTATTGTTAATTTATTTTGAGTGCACCAGTTAGAAAGGCTTTTGAGGTCAGCGTTTAGCATAGGAGAGGCATCAATTTCAAGTGGGGTTGAGATATATAGGACTGTGTCATCGGCATATAATTTATATTTAGTGAATTTCAGGCAATTTTCAAGGTCATTTATATAAAGAAGAAACAAGAGGGGGCCAAGGATAGAACCCTGGGGGACTCCACAGACTATATCTTTAGTATCAGAAATTTGGTTGTTAGCTATGATATGTTGTTTCCTATTTGTTAAGTAATTTTCAAACCAAAAGGTAGCGTTATTTGAGAAGCCTAAAGATCCAAGTTTTTTAATTAATATTGAGTGATTTATTGTGTCGAATGCTTTGGAAAAATCTATAAATACTGTGTGTGTAATATTCTTGTTATTAATAGCTTTATATATATCGTCTGTGAAGTCCGCTATTGCTTGGATAGTCGAGTGGTCTTGTCTGAAACCGGATTGATGTTCTGTTATTATATTGTTGGCATTTAAATAGTTAGTAGTCTGGTTATGGATAATTCTTTCTAATATTTTACCTGGGAGGGGAAGGGTGGATATAGGTCTTAAATTATTAACATCTTGTGTGTTGCCATCTTTCTGAAGGGGGATGACCGTAGCTATTTTCCATTTGTCAGGGATTTTATTACTAATAATTGAACGGTTTAGTATGTGAAGAAATTGTTGAGGAAGGATCTTAAAAGCATCTTTTAACACTGTTGATTTAATGTTTGGCACTGCTGAGGACTTATGAATGTTAATAGCCAGGATTATTTTTTCTAAATTGTCAAGGGTTTCAGGCTCTAGGGCAAAATTTTGAGGAAGCTGGGTTTGGGGGGGGGGTCCATGGGATGTCATAATTTTCTGCAAGTTTGGGTCCTATACCAACAAAATAATTATTTATGAAATCAGCTGTGTCTTTTGAGTCAATTTTTTCTTTAGAATTCTGGTCAACTAAGATGAAGTTATTTTCTGGATTTTTTTGTTTAAATAAGCTATTTATGGTTTGCCAGTATTTTTTGGAATCATTTTTATGCTCTTCCAGAAGGTCTAAATGATATTGTTTCTTTTCCTGACGGACAAGTACCTTGGCTCTATTCCTATGGAAAATGGCAATACGCCAGTCATCAACATCATGAGTTTTTTTGGCCTTGGCCATTAGCCTATTCTTCTCTTTTAGATAATCAATAAGATCATCAGAGATCCAAGGTGATCTTTTTTTGCCAAAGTGAAAAGTCTTTATGGGACAATTTATATCCAGGTATTCATTAACACTTTTCTCAAAGATATCCCATGCTAACCCTGGATCGTCTTCGGTCAGGAGAATTTCCCAGCTTTTTTCTAATAGAAATTGTTTCATTTCTGCATAATCATACCCACGGTAGGATCTCCCTGTGAATGTAATAGGCTCAGATTGGTCAATATAATTTAACCTTGTGACATAAACTAAATTATGGTCGGCCACTCCAACATGAATATTACCATGTGATTGTATAGCAAGGGAGTTTGAGAAAATAAGATCAATGGACGATTTGGAATCAGGAGTTATTCTAGTGTAACCTTTAATATATTGTTGGCAACCAATTGTCCTCAAAAGTTCCAATAAGGAGTCTTTAGGGGATGGGCGATCAGTTTGTGATATAACCCGTATATTTTTCGAAATGTCAATATTCATATCTCCAAGAAAATAAAGCTCTTTTAATCTGTAACGACCTAAATTATCTATTTTAGCTGCTAATTTATCTAGAAATTTGTAAGGGTCACCACTGGGAGGTCTATATATATTAGCAATTACTATGTCTTTCATATTGGAGTCACTTACGTATAGCCATTGTAACTCTATATCTTCATCACTAATATTCAAATGTGCCAGCTCAGTATGTGAGGCTGAGATACCTACACTAACATAGTATCCCACTCCCCCAGCCGTCTTAAATTCTCCATTAGCTAAGCGAACCTGCCTGTCCAGCCGCACCAACCTATATCCAGGTATGTAATAATTACATGAAGGAAGCATATCATTCAGCCAGGTCTCAGAAACAGAGGCAATAGTGATATTAGAGTCTAATAAAGCTATTTGTAATTCTTCAAAATTAGCTGGGATGCTTCTGCAATTAAGGTGAGCCAAATGAAATCCTTTGACCCCTCTTAAGGGATGCTCAGGGAGGCTGAAATAAAATATACAATCTGTACCAGGGGTGCCTATCATCGTCAATTGAGAAAAACAATAAAGTAATTGAATTTAATTTTACGTCGAGATACCTCTCGTGTGGTAATAGGATGAGGTACCATCCATTAAGGCTATTACCCTTAAGGTTGCCTAGATGGATCATTACAATCTTAGCAAGGAAATATAAACTCAAGCTTTGCATTGTCTATCTTGAGAAAGCAGGGGAGAGGAAGAGAAAGAATTTTGAATTTAAATTTAGCTATAAATAAAAAAAAAATTTAAAATCGAGATAGGTTTGGCAAAAGAATGTACTCTTTAAGTAAGAGTACTGGATGTACATGAGTAAAGAAATAATGAGAAGAAACATGTTAAATTACATCAATGTAATGTCACAATAATTCTTACTTGATTCAGAAGATTAGCTTGAGTACATGAATATTTTCAAATATTTTAAACTAAACTACTAAAGCACTACTTTGTACTTAGTGGTACAGGTTAATCTTAATCGTCCAATGTATAGAGTCCTTGTAATACAGGTGCATATGCACCTAGAGTCCAATTAGCTATGCTGGATGTAGATAGAGACGTAGTCCATTACATGTATATGTCAGGAGCATGGATTGAATATCAATCACAAGGTAATTAAATTGATTGTAAGGTCCATATGATCGGTCACTAATATGTGATACATAGTTAGGAAAAAGTCAAAACAGTAGTCATATAATTAAATTAAATTTGGAATAAATGCCTATTTCAACGTTCATCCTCCACCATGCATGTGGTGTGCGATCAATCACACATATTTTAGAAGAGGTACATTAGTAAGGCTGAGGTTCCATGCCACACACTTCACCAGCTTATACTAAGACCTATCGGGTTGTTAATGATTCATTATATTGATTGAAATTAGCGATTTGCTATAGGAATTAAAGTAATAATCTATTAGGTTATTATTTAATGAAATTTTATGCATGGTGGGTGATATCTAGGTAGATCAGCCGTCTTGTTCCGCTGTTGATGGGAAATGGTAGGGGCGCGGGTGGGCTGGGTTAACGTGAAGTCGACTGTTCGCAATTACAGCTTTGGCAATCATCCTGCCCCAGACCCTTTTCAGCGTTGGAGTAGGGTGCAGTCCATCATAGAATTCTGCGTAGGGATCAAGTGGAGTACCACCCTGGCGCTGTAACCACGGGCCATATAGGTGGTCATCGCTATTAATAGAGATGATAGCCTGGTTAATAAACTTAATAGCACTATCAATTAGTGATTGCTGCCAGGTGTTAGAGTTTGGAGTGCTATTATGCTTGTCTAGAGACGAACCCACCAACTGCGCCAATGCTACTCTCAGGCCTAGACCACGGATTTTGGTACAGGCTTCTTCATAGTACGTAGTTATGGTATTCACCATGTGTCCAAGGTCATCACTATGTGTGAACACGAATCCAAGGGAAAGGGTATCTTTTTGGGCCCTAGGCATATGTGATGTGTAGTAACTATCCAACCTAGAATAACTTGAATTTAGACACTTCCAACCGTTATCTGTATCAATGAACATGAATTGTTTTCCTTACTCTGATTGGTAGGAAAGTCGCAGGGAACCAAGTGAATTTCCACTTTGATAAAGGCAAATTTATTTTATCACAACTAGTGAGATCGTCGATACAACAACGCAAACTTTTGTATGTTATGTTTTAGGTTAAAGGCGCAAATCTCGGTACCCCTCCAGTGACAGTATGAGTGGAGTCGAGACAGGTACTCAGGCCTATGAATAGGGGTGGGGTGGGGGGGGGGGGGGGGGTTAAATTGTGTGGGGGGGGGGAGGCTTAATATTCTTATACATATACACTTTCTGTAGCATAAGCCAAATTTCAATGCAAAAACGTACCTAATACATGTGTATGATCATTTTCGGCAATGAATACATATTTATTTGAGGTAATGCTTAAGGGAGTGGTCATTTTTTAACAACAGGGGTGGGGGGGTCAGTGAATTTTTGTGGAAGCAGGCCGAAATTCTTTTGGTCCCCACACAGGAGGGAACACAATTTTTAGGGTCTTTAAAGTGATGGTCATGAAATAAACAAGTTGAAGGTTGTCTACCTGAGGACCTACCAAGTTACCATTCCCTATGACAACACAAGACTCATCTAACTGACAATGTTAGCGCAGGTGAGTAGTATTGTATGTATCGGAACGGGACTATGGTTAACTACTGTTTATTACTGAATCGACATGCAGCCAATCAGAGGCCTCCATTTGGTCACGTGACCGGAAGTGACCTACTTAGGGGATTAGTGGTGACGTCACGTGACCTAGTTAGCCAATCAGAGGCCGCCATTTGGTCACGTGACCGGAAGTGACGTCATATGACCTACTTATGGACCGGAAGTGACGTCATATGACCTACTTAGGGGACCGGAAGTGACGTCATATGACCTAATTTAGGATCACGTGACCGGAAGTGACCTGTTGAGTCACGTGACCGGAAGTGACGTCACATGACCTAATGGCCAACCGGAAGTGAGTGACCTCATTGAGGATCACGTGACCGGAAGTGACCTGATTGATCACGTGACCGGAAGAAGAAGAAGAAGAAGTGACGTCACGCGACTTAATGAAGAGATGAGCGTCTTTAAGGGGTCACGCGCTTTAAAATGTGATTTTTTTTTTTTCGGAGGAGGAGGAGGAGGAGGAGGAGGAGGAGGAGGAGAAGGAGAGGAGGAGGAGGAGAAGGAGAGGAGGAGGAGAAGGAGGAGGAGGAGGAGGAGGCGAGTCTCTTATTTTTTTCGGTAAACTAATAAAAAACACCACGATATAAGTTTGTTTTTTCATTTTTATTGTTTTACGAGCGACTGGAAGTGACTTATTGAACTAGGTAGAAGCGTTCTTTAGAGTGTATAAGGGGGGAGGGGAGGGGAGGGGAGGGGAGGGGGGGAGGGGGGGAGGGGGGGAGGGGGGCCCCTTTAAGATGCATGGGGAGGGGGGCGCTTTTAGGATGCATGGGGCGGGTGGGGGGGAGGGAGGGGAGGGGAGGGGAGGGGGGAGGGGGGCACTCTAGGGGGGGGGCGCTCTAAGGGGCGTTTGTCTCTTTTAAGAAAAAAAGAAAAGAAAAGATTTTAATCGAGAGACACGCTTCTTCCTCTCGCTCGAGAGGAAGAAGCGTGTCTCTTCATTTTTTTTGTTTAGGAAGTGAGGGTCTTTAGGATCACGTGACTAGAAGCGACTTGATGAAGCACGTGACTAGAAGTGACGACGTCACATGCTTTAATGAGGCGATCAGCTGTGACTGGCGGCGGCGGCGGTGGCGGCGGCGGTGGTGCTGGTGGTGGTGGTAGTAGACGTTACTGTGGTCAGAGGTGATATGTTTTTTTTCCAACAGAAATCAGAGCTTTTATACAGAGGGAGTTTAATCCTATTTCCAACAGCACCCCAGCTGTCTAGCAGCCGCTCCGCTCCTTAAGAGCTTCTTAAGAGCTTAGATGACGAGGGGTATGTCATCGCCATCTGTGGAGGCCAGCTGAAAATGGTGTTTTTTCCTTATCCATAGCCTTACCTCCTACCCCCTACCTGAGGACGACTCTCTCCCCCTTTGGCATTCATTGTAACAAACGTCAGAGGTCAGGTGAAAATCGGATTTTCATGCACAGCCTTAGTCAGCTGTCACCCCTATTGAACTAGCCGGCCGCCGCCGGCCGGTCTACTCACTACGGCAGGAGGCGGTGATATTTTTTTGTTTTACACTTAAGTCGCTCACCACATGCACACGACTCTACTCACAGACAGACACACCCGTCTTAGGGGGTCCTGCTTCACGCCACACGCCTCCTGTAGTTTTTTGTATACACACTCTAAGCTCATGACTGCCTAATCCTTTATACAGCTAATGCGCGTTGAATTAGCACAGTCGGTACACCGCCCGCTCATGGCAGTCGATCTGTCAAAAAAGAGGGGAAAGAGATCCAGCTGAAAACGTCATGACTTATGTCTTTTGTTTCTCTTTGTGAATGTCCGCCGGTCAGCCGGCGGCAGCAACTGCTTAATCCTTTATACAGCTAACGCACGTTGAATTGCTGAACAAGGCAGTAAGTAGCTTAGCTCATGTCAGTCGATCTCTCAAAGGGGGGGGGGAAAAGGGATCCAGCTGAAAACGTCATGCCTTATGTCTTTTTGTTTCTCTTTGTGAATGGCAGCCGGTCAGCCGGCGGCAGCTGAACAGGGCCGTAAGTAGCTTAGCTCTAGAAGCGAGAAGGAGTATATAAGGGGGCTGGAAACACCCATTCACTCACTCAGTCTTTTGCTGCTCTCTACAGTCACCACCATGAGCAAAACACAACAACTAGTGTCGTCCAAGGATCTAATCGAGTTCAAGAACAAGAAGAGTACGCAGAACGGTGATTGTTTAGCGTCAGCGTCTCCTCTTGCTACTGAAATTGAGACTACCGCCGCAACCGCTTGGTCTTATCACCCTCCCGCTGTAGCGAGCGCACGCAGCAGTAGTAGTGGTAGTAGTAGTCGTCGTGGTAGCGACGTTGTTACACTCGCGACGGTTGTTGCTGCTAAGCGCGCTGCTGCTGCTACTGCTGCGCCTGCTGCGGCTGCTGGTGATCTTCGTGCTGCTAGTGCTGCTGCTGCTGCTGCTGCTGCTGCTGCTACTGCTGCGCCTGCTACTGCTGCGCCTGCTGAGGCTGCTGCGCCTGCTGCTGCTGTGCCTGCTACTGCTGCGCCTGCTACTGCTGCACCTGCTAGCGCTGCGCCTGCTGCTGCTGCTGCTGCTGCTACACCTCTTGCTGCGACTGCCGCTACTAGTACTGACACGCAGCACGTTGCACAGAGCCTCTCCACCTCTACATCAACCGACGCCATCAACGCCGCTCGCGCTGAGACTTACAGCTATTCGGACACTCAGCCCCAGCAGCGCGTAGTAGACATACATGCCCTAAAGCAACAGAGTGAGACAGAGAACGACGCTGACGACGAGGCGTACGAGGAACCCAAAGGGCTACGGGCGCACAGTCCGTTTTTCGACCTCATTTCCACTGGTAGCGCGTCCGGTCCGTGGCGACTGCCCTCACCACCACCTTACGAAGTCGTGTGGTTGCCCTGTTCGGACAACGAGTCGTCGGATACCAGCGCAGACACAGCTCCTGTTATTGGTTCTGCTGCAGTAGTACCTGTATCATCATACTTCAAAGGAGAGCCGTTAGGATACTTGTCAGACGCTATGCTACTAAAAATAAGTAGTAAGTTGCCGACATCAGATTACATACGGTTAGGTTCATACCTTGAAGTGAACTTGAAGGATATGGGATATCTCAGTTGTGAGACAAGTGTCATAACTCAAGCTAGAGAAATGTTCACTACTTGGTACCAGAAAAGTTGTACTACTAGGTGGAAGGAACTAGCCACCGCCTTGGAAGAATCTTACCGTATGGACCTCATCAAATTCTCACGTGAGTACATGGACAAGCATGACATGTGGGATGGCTTAGAGAGTGGAGACATGGAGTGGAAAGTGCAGAAATATTTCTCTCTTTTAGCTGAGCTCTGCCCTAGAGACTGGAAGACCATAGGGATCTACTTAGGGTTGACTTCTCATGAAGTAGCTTTCATCTCTCAACCTGTGCCTTCTGACAGGACTGTGAAGAACCCTGTCTATGAAGTGCTGAGAGCTTGGAAGTAGCACGAGACGTCTGAGCCTATGGCTCTGATGAAAGTGTTGCAAGACGACATGGGTCGCAGCGACGTCGCAATGTATGTTCAAGGGTTGTATGCAGCTGTACCCAAAGACATAAAAGTGAGCTGTGTCACTCCAGTGTTGACCACTCTCGTCTGATCCCTGCAGTAAGATGGACATCTGTTGAATTCGATCCTAGACTACAATCACCTTTCACTATGCTAATAGTATCGTGTGGTAAGAGGCGTCTAGTATTCGAAGTGATAAATAACGTTTATTTTTTTTAATAATTGGTAAATAAGTGAAAAAACAAAAAAGAAAAAAAACATGACGCAGGACGTTTGCGAAAAGTGTTTCAAAATTTTTAAAAGACTGTACAATCACGACTGACCCGTAGAAAAATGAAGAACAATACCTAAGTTTTGCCCTCTATGCGGCGATGTCGATTGCTGAAAGATCACCTGTCGACGCGAATCTCTGGATGAGGTGACTATCCCTCCACGTACATGCGCTGTACCGAACGTTGAGGAAACGTTCACGGCGAATTGGCCTGCAATACGAACGAGTGTCAGGATGCACGGGACTCGCGTGAGTGTAACAAACGTCAGACTACCAACCGGCGAGTTGAGTGACGCTGTAGATACTATGCGTCGCAATCCGCTTCACACAATGATAAAAAGTGGGTTTCTCGGTAGGCTTACTCTTACAACACAGAGAAGACAAGAGCATACTGCGCTACTTCCACGTCTCCCAGAACAACGCAACTCTCATTACAACCGCTCCCTACTATAACTAATTCAGAAACTTTGGAAGAGCTCCTCTCAAAGATGGAAAACACCGTCGCTTGCGAGGAAGTACGGAAACTTTGCGACGCTGACACCAAGTGGTGCGTTCTTTTTCCTACTAATTTTGAACATTTGCGTTTACATGGGACCGGGGGTTTTTCCCATAGGCGGTAGGAACAGTCAGGACGGTCGAGTTGGAAAGAGAAACAGTGTGTTAGGTTTTCCCAACAAGGACAACCTCTGCGTCTTCCGCCACATTTCCTTTCACTTATACAAAAAACACCGTCGCTTGCGAGGAAGTACGGAAACTTTGCGACGCTGACACCAAGTGGTGGGTTCTTTTTCCTACTAATTTTGAACATTTGCGTTTACATGGGACCGGGGGGTTTTCCCATAGGCGGTAGGAACAGTCAGGACGGTCGAGTTGGAAAGAGAAACAGTGTGTTAGATTTTCCCAACAAGGACAACCTCTGCGTCTTCCGCCACATTTCCTTTCACTTATACAAAAAACACCGTCGCTTGCGAGGAAGTACGGAAACTTTGCGACGCTGACACCAAGTGGTGCGTTCTTTTTCCTACTAATTTTGAACATTTGCGTTTACATGGGACCGGGGGGTTTTCCCATAGGCGGTAGGAACAGTCAGGACGGTCGAGTTGGAAAGAGAAACAGTGTGTTAGATTTTCCCAACAAGGACAACCTCTGCGTCTTCCGCCACATTTCCTTTCACTTATACAACACCAGCAAGCGCGCTTCAGATTTGTTACGTCAGTTCTGTCCCGCTGCCACACGTGAAACTTTTCCGGGCAGCCTTCTCCATTTTTCCTCCCGACGGACATTCCAGAATCTACCCTTACAACATTACCTTCGATTTCGAGGCTTTCTTCAGACCGTGCAGAGAACCGTCGACCGAACACGTGTCCCTGCTGTGGGATCACGTCCCTTTGTCGGCTAGCGTCGCATCCGACTTTCCGGGGTAGGAGGGGTCGGTGTACGTCAGAGAATCCGACGCAGATTCCGACCCCTTGTTAGACCGAGTTTAAAATCACATAAACGAGAACGCCAAAGTCATCGGGAAAGCTGTGCTAGAACTTTACCGACCAACGTTAGCGAAGTTACATGTGGCGATAGGTGAAGCTCTCCTGCTGGAGGAAGCGGCATTCACCCCTTCTCCAGACGGCTTCGCTGCAGCTCACACCAGACAACCGTTAGTTCAACTGAAGAAGCGGCTTCTGAGATACATCCGTCAAGCTCCAGTCGTGGGCTTCAACACGGAGCGTTACGACTTGAACCTGATCAAAAATACGCCTTCACTCGTTCTTTGCCTCCGGAGACCAAAGAAACCAACAATTCAGCGTCATAAAGAGAAGCAATCAATACTTGACGGTTTACACACAGCACACGGTTTTCTTGGACGTAGTAGTCAACTATTTGGCACTTGGTTACAACTACGCGAATTATTTGCGAGCTTTCACCAGAAACGAAGAGAAAGGTCGCTTTCCTTACGAATGGATGACGTATACCAAGAAACTGGTAAACAGAACCCTGCCACCGAGATCGGCTTTTGACAGCGAACTGACGGGCGTCAAAATGGCCGAAATCCGACTACGCCACATGTCAGAAAGTTTAGTACGACAAGAAGATGCAAACTATGAGAGATTACTTGATCCACTACAACAACGAAGACGTCAAACCTTTCATAGAAGCTTTGAAAAAAATCACTCTAAATTTTTCCAAGATCGCAGCATTGACATGTTGAAAGACGAGATCTCTCTCGCCAGTTTGACTTTACAGGTCCTCTTCCAAAACCTATAAGCTGTGTTCACAACGTTCCCTCCGTTCGACGCCGTCCTCCATGCTCTGATCAAAGAAAATCTAGTCGGTGGTCCTTCCATCATCTTCCATAGATTTCACGGAGGAGTGTATAGGTGTCTTATAAGTCGGCAGAGGGTGAATACTAGTGAAAAAGGAAGGCAGGTGTGCAAGTAGCTTTTCTAACAGACACGTGTGTGAACTAAGCTGCTTAAGTCTAAACCCACCTGCAGTAGAAGCTCTGTACTGAGAGAGTCTTTTCAGCCGTTTAAGAGGCTTATCTAGGACAGGGTACATAAGGAGTGAAACGCCACTCTCACCCGTCACACTTTCTCCACCCGCCCTTCATCTTCGTAGCATCGTCCACTCTACGCTCGCTCAGCACGTTATGATGATTAGTTCTGCTATTTTCTTTATTTATGAAAGTGTTGACGCTACAGAGCATCGAAACCCTCTCGAAATGAGTCCAAGAAAGAAAAAGCAACTCCCACTTGAAGCAAGAAGAGAAACAGTGCCCTATGATGCATGTGAGGTAAAGAAACATTGGAAGGACGTCACCAAGGAGCAATGGATAGAAGCATGCTTCAACTTCATCGGAACAGTAGTTTCATTTGGACAGAGGGAGAAGATTTTGTTAGAGCTATTTTTCTTAGCTCCGTATACTTGGCCTGACTGTGGTGAAATTCCTTCAAGTTTGTCAGTCTTCGCCATACAAGTTATCAACTCCTTGAAGGAGCTTCGATATATGCAAGGCACTCAGGAGGAGATTGTCAAGAAAATGACGGAATTCGAAACAGGAGAAGACACAATATGGTGCGAGGAGACGACATATGCGGACGATGATCTGGAGTCCATCATTTGTAGCCCGTTGGAACATTATCTTAAAGACTTTGAGGACATGCTAGACAGCACTGAGATGAACCCGAAAGAGAGATCCCTGACTGCACAGAAAGAGGCCAAAGCTGTGTTGGAAAAGCACAAGTTTGGTCAAGGATTCACTCTTCAAAGCAGCTGTGTGAGTGTGATAAAAAGTCTTGTGTTGAAACATTCAGACATGAAGTTTTCGCGTGCTGTCGACACACTTCCTTTGCCTGAACTGATGATGAACATGATCGACCCCATCGTACCAACACGTTTCGACTCTGCCAATTGTCCCATGTATAAAATGGTTTGAAGTTTTGCCCGTGGCCGATGGCTAAACGATCCACTGAAGTCAGAAAACCTCCTTGATTTAATCAACTGACTAAATGTATTTTCTCATACTAGTATTAGTAGCATTAGTAATAGCGGCTACTCAGTCTCGTGCAGCACAAGCAGCAGCATCTGTCAGCAGCATCCGTGACATCGTCAGCAGCAGCAGCAGCTGCACAAGCAGCACAAGCAGCCGCATCTGTCAACAGCATCCGTGACATCGTCAGCAGCTGCAGCAGCTGCACGAGCAGCACAAGCAGCACAAGCAGTAGCATCTGTCAGCGGAATCCGTGACAACGTCAGCAGCAGCAGCAGCTGCACGAGCGGCACAAGCAGCAAGTTTGCCAAAGTCCAGCTTGTTATTGAATGTCCGGCGTAGCCTGACCCTCACTAGAATAGTCCTTGACCCATCTATTATAGTCCAGCAGTGCCTGACCCTTGTCTGAGAGTAGTATTAGCGCTATTGGGTGCCTCTGATATTTGCCTCTGTGTAGTCAAACCTCACCTGAGAGAGACATACTTCAGAAAGAAACGAAAGCGGATTCCGACATCGGTGTGTGACGATCACTTAGAGCTTTTCGTGAAGATAAAAACGGAAAAAAGTGCGAAAATGGTGTCCGCCGCCCGGCGGATGTTGTGAGAGACGTTACCTTCACGATCTGAGAACTTCGGGGCTTATGAAAGCGGCGTAGGAAGGTGACGGGATCCTAAGTCTCAACCCTAAGACTTACATTTGCTACGATCGAGTCAGCGGCACCGGTGAAAGAAAATCCCAAAAAAAAGATGGAGTGCAAAAAGTGTACAGAAGTAACAAAACCCTAAAGAACCAGTCGTCTTCTTAGATGTTCTTCGCAAACGAAAAACTCTCCTTGCGGTAAATAGAAATTTCAAAGTGGTACGAACCAAAAATGGACACTTACACCATAGAGAAAGATGACGTGCGCTACTTGTATTATAAGCGTCCCGTGCATTCTAACGGTGTGACAACGAGTCCTTTAAAAATATGAAAAAAAGTGTGTTATTGATTGATTGAGCGCATCTTTTCAAAAATAGCGTGTTTATTAGAATTGAAAAAAAGAAAATAAAAAAAATAAATAAAATTATTGTTGTGTTTTATTTTCATACGTCTTCTTTTATTAGTAAGTAAAAAAATTATAACAATTAACTAGCGTGTCCTCTTAAAGTGACACTTCCTCCGGTCGCTGCTGATCGCCTAATTAAGGCATGTGTCGTCGTCACTTCTAGTCACGTGACTCATCAGGTCACTTCCGGTCACGTGATCCTAAAGTCGATCACTTCCTAAACCAAAAAAAGAATTGAGAGACACATTTCTTCATGACCCAACCAATCAGGGGTCTCCATTTGACCGGAAGTAGTCCCCTCATTTGCATAATGGGTCACTTCCGGTGTACCAGCCAATCAGAAGCCTCTAACTAAGTCAAGGTCACGTGACGTCACTTCCGGTATGCCCTTATATGGACATGTGAAGGTCACATGACGTCACTTCCGGTATGCCCTTATATGGACGTGTGACGTCACTTCCGGTCAAATAGAAGCCGCTGATTGGCTGCGTCATGACCTTGACCTCTAACTAGGTCAAGGTCACGTGACGTCACTTCCGGTATGCCCTTATATGGGCATGTGACGTCACTTCCGGTCAAATGGAGGCTTCTGATTGGCTGCAGGTCGATTGAGTAATAAACAGTAGTTAAGCATAGTCCCGTTCCGATACATACTATACTACTCAGGTGGTGGCCCACTCAAAATGACGAGTCTGGGGTCATCAAATTCACAACCCTAGAAAAGTTAACCCTTTATTGGCTGCAAACTACTTTAAATGTGCTTCAATCCTTTTGTCAGCAAGTCTATTCGTCAAGACTGCATTCATACATCACACCGACCCTTTGAAAATATATTAACAGTTACTGTACCGTCCGGATAAAGCGCCTGGTCTTGAAAGAGTACCGGTCTTGAATAAGCGCCGGGGGTATAGGGGCCTTCAAATATGTCTTAAGCACAAAATTCATGACCTTGAATAAGCGCCTGTCTTGTATAGGCCCCGGACATCGATATAATATCTCCGATATCGTAGTTATTAACTTCGATATCGGCTGTACTTTTGGGAGCTGTGCATGGTATAGGGGTTGGTGGGTTGGGCTGGGCTTCTAGGTATGGGCTGGGCTTCTTCACATGGGCTGAGAGTGGGTTGGGCTTCTTTGCAGGTTGAGGTGGGCTTTGTTGGCATGGGCTAGGGGTGTGCTCAGGTGGGCTATATTGGCAATGGCATGGGCTAGGGGTGGGTTTAATCTCTATGCCCGGAGGGAAACACTTCCTAATTACGTCTCAACTCCTAAACTAGATCACAAATGTACGGTCAATCAATATTGACCCCCCCCTTGAGATTTTTTCGGTCATCTGACACATTGGACCCCCCTAAGTGATCCAAACAAGCTCTCCTTTTTTGATCACTATGGAGAAAAACCCTCAGGGAAACCAGTCCTTTATTACGTCGCGATTCCCAAACTAGGTCAGAAATGTTCAGTCAACCATTATTGACCCCCCCTTGAGATTTTTTGGTCATCTGACACATTGGACCCCCCTAAGTGATCCAAACAAGCTCTCCTGGTTTTAATCACTATAGAGCCGAAAACCCTCAGGGAAACCCGTCCTTTATTACGTCTCGACTCCCAAGCTAGGTCGGACATGTTCGGTCAACCATTATTGACCCCCCCTTGAGATTTTTTGGTCATCTGACACATTGGACCCCCCTAAGTGATCCAAACAAGCTCTCCTGGTTTTATTCACTATACACCCGAAAACCCTCAGGGAAACCCGTCCTTTATTACGTCTCGACTCCCAAACTAGGTCAGAAATGTTCGGTCAACCAATATTGACCCCCCCCTTGAAATTTTTTGGTCATCTGACACATTGGACCCCCCTAATTGATCCAAACAAGCTCTCCTGGTTTTATTCACTATACAGCCAAAAACCCTCAGGGAAACCCGTCCTTTATTACGTCTCGACTCCCAAACTAGGTCAGAAATGTTCGGTCAGCTATTATTGACCCCCCCCCTTGAGATTTTTTGGTCATCTGACACATTGGACCCCCCTAAGTGATCCAAACAAGCTCTCCTGGTTTTATTCACTATACAGCCGAAAACCCTCAGGGAAACCCGTCCTTTATTACGTCTCGTCTCCCAAACTAGGTCAGAAATGTTCGGTCAGCTATTATTGACCCCCCCTTGAGATTTTTTGGTCATCTGACACATTGGACCCCCCCTAATTGATCCAAACAAGCTCTCCTGGTTTTATTCACTATACAGCCGAAAACCCTCAGGGAAACCCGTCCTTTATTACGTCTCGACTCCCAAACTAGGTAAGAAATGTTCGGTCAACCAATATTGACCCCCCCTTGAGATTTTTTGGTCATCTGACACATTGGACCCCCCTAATTGATCCAAACAAGCTCTCCTGGTTTTAATCACTATACAGCCGAAAACCCTCAGGGAAACCCGTCCTTTATTACGTCTCGACTCCAAAACTAGGTCAGAAATGTTCGGTTAACCAATATTGACCCCCCCTTGAGATTTTTTGGTCATCTGACACATTGGACCCCCCTAATTGATCCAAACAAGCTCTCCTGGTTTTATTCACTATACAGCCGAAAACCCTCAGGGAAACCCCTCCTTTAGTACGTCTCGACTCCCAAACTAGGTCAGAAATGTTCGGTCAGCTATTATTGACCCCCCCCCTTGAGATTTTTTGGTCATCTGACACATTGGACCCCCCTTAGTGATCCAAACAAGCTCTCCTGGTTTTATTCACTATACACCCGAAAACCCTCAGGGAAACCCGTCCTTTATTACGTCTCGTCTCCCAAACTAGGTCAGAAATGTTCGGTCAGCTATTATTGACCCCCCCTTGAGATTTTTTGGTCATCTGACACATTGGACCCCCCTAATTGATCCAAACAAGCTCTCCTGGTTTTAATCACTATAGAGCCGAAAACCCTCAGGGAAACCCGTCCTTTATTACGTCTCGACTCCCAAACTAGGTCGGACATGTTCAGTCAACCATTATTGACCCGGCCTTGAGATTTTTTGGTCATCTGACACATTGGACCCCCCTAAGTGATCCAAACAAGCTCTCCTGGTTTTAATCACTATACAGCCGAAAACCCTCAGGGAAACCCGTCCTTTATTACGTCTCGACTCCCAAACTAGGTCGGTCATGTTCAGTCAACCAATATTGACCCCCCCTTGAGATTTTTTTGTCATCTGACACATTGGACCCCCCTAATTGATCCAAACAAGCTCTCCTGGTTTTATTCACTATACAGCCGAAAACCCTCAGGGAAACGCATCCTTAATTATGTCTCGATTCCCAAACTAGGTCAGAAATGTTTGGTCAACCATTATTGACCCCCCTTTGAGATTTTTTTGGTCATCTGACACATTGGACCCCCCTAATTTTTCCTTGTTTTAAACTCTATACTGCCATATACCCTCAGGGAAACGCATCCTAATTACTCCTGGACACAGAAATGGCTGCATGTAAACATTGCCATGGCTTTATTTGACAGATAAGCAGACACCATCACATAAATTATGTTGAACTATTTTTATTTCTGATCTTAGTAGTGCATAGTAGTAATTGATTGAAATGTTACATCATGTTTTGTTCTGTATTGACCTTAAGTATTCTTTGACTGGGAAGTTCTTGTTCCTCCACATAGCATTTAACATTGGACTCTTGGAACCAGTTCTACTCGAACTCTTGAAAAAAAGTGTCAATTCATGTCAGGGTCTTCTTTCATGCTGCTATGTAAGCAGCTTGGAATGCTGGCATTCACAACTAATACAGATTGATAAATAACAATGTCTGGCATGTGATACTAGTACTCCTCTTAATCCTATTTATATAAGGTGCATATATGATTTACTTCTACTATAGGCCCATACTACTCCTTTTTTAATTTTACAATCTGCATATTTGCTCTGGGCCAATCATAATTCAATGGTTCCATAATTTGGAACTATCTTAATTTTTCCAGTAATCAAAAGTTTCACTGTGTACTAGTTAACCTGTACATTTTATATTCTGCATGTGAATCATCTGGCTTTTGCACTCTCTAAAAATAGTTGTATCTCTACTTTATTCCAACATCTATTTTCAACATTTTAAAGCATTCTTCATTCTTCTGCTTCTATGATTCACTAGTTTAAGTACTTCTAACATACATTACAGTGAGCGAGTATTAAATTTCACTAACTAAAATATTTACAACATTGTCCTGTATTAAATGTACTTCATGACTTCTTACACTAGGTTGCTTATACAGGGCGTGCAGATGACTTTTGTTGAGGGAAACCCATCCTGATTAACACTAAACCCTCTTGAGTAAAGGTTCTATTCATTTTCCGTAGACAGAGACTGAGAGCTGCATAATGCATCAATATGTGCAGTGAGAGGTTCCTTCTTTGGCCTTCTCATGAAGTTGTTATTCAGAAGACGTAATTAGGATGGGTTTCCCTGAGGGTTTTCGGCTGTATAGTGAATAAAACCAGGAGAGCTTGTTTGGATCAATTAGGGGGGGTCTAATATGTCAGATGACCAAAAAATCTCAAGGGGGGGGGTCAATAATAGCTGCCCGAACATTTCTGACCTAGTTATGGAGTCGAGACGTAATAAAGGACGGGTTTCCCTGAGGGTTTTCGGCTGTATAGTGATTATAACCAGGAGATCTTGTTTGGATCAATTAGGGGGGTCCAATATGTCAGATGACAGAAAAATCTCAAGGGGGGTCAATAGTGGTTGACGGATTATTTCTGACCTAGTTTGGGAATCGCGACGTAATAAAGGAAGGGTTTCCCTGAGGGTTTTTTCTCCATAGTGATAAAAAAAAAGAGAGCTTGTTTGGATCAATTAGGGGGGTCCAATGTGTCATATGACCAAAAAATCTCAAGGGGGGGTCAATAATAGCTGACCGAACATGTCCGACCTAGTTTGGGAGTCGAGACGTAATAAAGGACGGGCTTCCCTGAGGGTTTTCGGGTGTATAGTGAATAAAACCAGGAGAGCTTGTTTGGATCAATTAGGGGGGTCCAATGTGTCAGATGACCAAAAAATCTCAAGGGGGGGTCAATATTGGTTGACCGAACATTTCTGAACTAGTTAGGGAGGCGAGACGTAATAAAGGACGGGTTTCCCTGAGGGTTTTCGGCTGTATAGTGATTATAACCAGGAGATCTTGTTTGGATCAATTAGGGGGGGTCCAATGTGTCAGATGACCAAAAAATCTCAAGGGGGGGGTCAATAATAGCTGCCCGAACATTTCTGACCTAGTTTGGGAGTCGAGACGTAATAAAGGACGGGTTTCCCTGAGGGTTTTTGGCTGTATAGTGATTTTATCCAGGAGATCTTGTTTGGATCAATTAGGGGGGGTCCAATGTGTCAGATGACCAACAAATCTCAAGGGGGGGTAAATATTGGTTGACCAAACATTTCTGACCTAGTTTTTGAGTCAAGACGTAATAAAGGACGGGTTTCCCTGAGGGTTTTCGGCTGTACAGTGATTAAAACCAGGAGAGCTTGTTTGGATCAAATAGGGGGGTCCAATGTGTCAGATGACTGAAAAATCTCAAGGGGGGGTCAATATTGGTTGACTGAACATTTCTGACCTAGTTTGGGAGTCGAGACGTAATAAAGGACGGGTTTCCCTGAGGGTTTTCGGCTGTATAGTGATTATAACCAGGAGATCTTGTTTGGATCAATTAGGGGGGTCCAATATGTCACATGACAGAAAAATCTCAAGGGGGGGTCAATATTGGTTGACCGAACATTTCTGAACTAGTTTGGGAGTCGAGATGTAATAAAGGACGGGTTTCCCTGAGGGTTTTCGGCTGTATAGTGATTATAACCAGGAGATCTTGTTTGGATTAATTAGGGGGGTTCAATATGTCAGATGACCGAATAATCCCAAGGGGGGGTCAATATTTGTTAACCGAACATTTCTGACCTAGTTTGGGAGTCGAGACGTAATAAAGGATGGGTTTCCCTGATGGTTTTCGGCTGTATAGTGATCATAACCAGGAGATCTTGTTTGGATCAATTAGGGGGGGTCCAATATTTCAGATGACGAAAAAATCTCAAGAGGTCTTCAATATTGGTTGACTGAACATTTCTGACCTAGTTTGGGAGTCGAGACGGAATAAAGGACGGGTTTCCCTGAGGGTTTTCGGATGTATAGTGATTAAAACCAGGAGAGCTTGTTTGGATCAATTAGGGGGGTCCAATATGTCAGATGACAGAAAAATCTCAAGGGGGGGTCAATATTGGTTGACCGAACATTTCTGACCTAGTTTGGGAGTCGAGATGTAATAAAGGACGGGTTTCCCTGAGGGTTTTCGGCTGTATAGTGATTATAACCAGGAGATCTTGTTTGGATTAATTAGGGGGGTTCAATATGTCAGATGACCAAATAATCCCAAGGGGGGGTCAATATTTGTTAACCGAACATTTCTGACCTAGTTTGGGAGTCGAGACGTAATAAAGGATGGGTTTCCCTGATGGTTTTCGGCTGTATAGTGATCATAACCAGGAGATCTTGTTTGGATCAATTAGGGGGGGTCCAATATTTCAGATGACGAAAAAATCTCAAGAGGTCGTCAATATTGGTTGACTGAACATTTCTGACCTAGTTTGGGAGTCGAGACGGAATAAAGGACGGGTTTCCCTGAGGGTTTTCGGATGTATAGTGATTAAAACCAGGAGAGCTTGTTTGGATCAATTAGGGGGGTCCAATGTGTCAGATGACTGAAAAATCTCAAGGGGGAGTCAATAATGGCTGACCGAACATTTCTGACCTCGTTTGGGATTCGAGATGAAATTAAGACGGGTTTCCCTGAGGGTTTTTGGCTGTATAGTGATTAAAACCAGGAGAGCTTGTTTGGATCAATTAGGGGGGTCCAATGTGTCAGATGACTGAAAAATCTCAAGGGGGGGTCAATAATGGTTGACCGAACATTTCTGACCTCGTTTGGGAGTCGAGACGTAATAAAGGACGGGTTTCCCTGAGGGTTTTCAGCTGTATAGTGATTAAAACCAGGAGATCTTGTTTGGATCAATTAGGGGGGGTCCAATATGTCAGATGACCAAAAAATCTCAAGGAGGGGGGTCAATGTTGGTTGACCGAACATTTCTGACCTAGTTTGGGAGTCGAGACGTAATAAAGGACGGGTTTCCCTGAGGGTTTTCGGCTGTATAGTGTTTAAATCCAGCAGATCTTATTTGGATTAATTAGGGGGGTTCAATATGTCAGATGACTGAATAATCCCAGGGGGGGTCAATATTGGTTGACCTAACATTTCTGACCTAGTTTGGGAGTCGAGACGTAATAAAGGACGGGTTTCCCTTAGGGTTTTCGGCTGTATAGTGATTCAAACCAGGAGAGCTTGTTTGGATCAATCAGGGGGGTCAAATGTGTCAGATGACTAAAAAATCTCAAGGGGGGGTCAATATTGGTTGACCGAACATTTCTGACCTAGTTTGGAAGTCGAGACGTAATAAAGGACGGGTTTGCCTGAGGGTTTTCGGCTGTATAGTGATTAAAACCAGGAGATCTTGTTTGGATCAATTAGGGGGGGTCCAATGTGTCAGATGACGAAAAAATCTCAAGGGGGGGGTCAATACTGGCTGACCGAACATTTCTAACCTCGTTTGGGATTCGAGATGAAATTAAGACGGGTTTCCCTGAGGGTTTTTGGCTGTATAGTGATTAAAACCAGGAGAGCTTGTTTGGATCAATTAGGGGGGTCCAATGTGTCAGATGACTGAAAAATCTCAAGGGGGGGTCAATAATGGTTGACCGAACATTTCTGACCTCGTTTGGGAGTCGAGACGTAATAAAGGATGGGTTCCCCTGAGGGTTTTCGGCTATATAGTGATTAAAACCAGGAGATCTTGTTTGGATCAATTAGGGGGGGTCCAATATGTCAGATGACAAAAAAATCTCAAGGGGGGGTCAATATTGGTTGACCGAACATTTCTGACCTAGTTTGGGAGTCGCGAAGTAATTAGGATGGGTTTCCCTGAGGGTTTTCTGCTGTATAGTGATTATAACCAGGAGATCTTGTTTGGATCAATTAGGGGGGGTCCAATGTGTCAGATGACCAAAAAATCTCAAGGGGGGGTCAATATTGGTTGACCGAACATTTCTGACCTAGTTTGGGAGTCGAGATGTAGTAAAGGACGGGTTTCCCTGAGGGTTTTCGGCTGTATAGTGATCATAACCAGATGATCTTGTTTGGATCAATTAGGGGGGTCCAATGTGTCAGATGACCGAAAAATCTCAAGGGGGGGTAAATATTGGTTGACCGAACATTTCTGACTTAGTTTGGGAGTCGAGACGTAATAAAGGACGGGTTTCCCTGAGGGTTTTCGGCTGTATAGTGATTATAACCAGGAGATCTTGTTTGGATCAATTAGGGGGGTCCAATGTGTCAGATGACCGAAAAATCTCAATGGGGGGTCAATATTGGTTGACCGAACATTTCTGACCTAGTTTGGGAGTCAAGACGTAAAAAAGGACGGGTTTCCCTGAGGGTTTTCGGCTGTATAGTGATTATAACCAGGAGATCTTGTTTGGATCAATTAGGGGGGTCCAATATGTCAGATGACAGAAAAATCTCAAGGGGGGGTCAATATTGGTTGACCGAACATTTCTGACCTAGTTTGGGAGTCGAGATGTAATAAAGGACGGGTTTCCCTGAGGGTTTTCGGCTGTATAGTGATCATAACCAGGAGATCTTGTTTGGATCAATTAGGGGGGGTCCAATGTGTCAGATGACCGAAAAATCTCAAGGGGGGGGTCAATAATAGCTGCCCGAACATTTCTGACCTAGTTTGGGAGTCGAGACGTAATAAAGGACGGATTTCCCTGAGGGTTTTCGGCTGTATAGTGATTATAACCAGGAGATCTTGTTTGGATCAATTAGGGGGGGGTCCAATGTGTCAGATGACCGAAAAATCTCAAGGGGGGGGTCAATAATAGCTGCCCGAACATTTCTGACCTAGTTTGGGAGTCGAGACGTAATAAAGGATGGGTTTCCCTGAGGGTTTTCGGCTGTATAGTGATTATAACCAGGAGATCTTGTTTGGATCAATTAGGGGGGGTGCAATGTGTCAGATGACCAAAAAATCTCAAGGGGGGGGTCAATAATAGCTGCCCGAACATTTCTGACCTAGTTTGGGAGTCGAGACGTAATAAAGGACGGGTTTCCCTGAGGGTTTTCGGCTGTATAGTGATTATAACCAGGAGATCTTGTTTGGATCAATTAGGGGGGTCCAATATGTCAGATGACAGAAAAATGTCAAGGGGGGGTCAATAGTGGTTGACTGATTATTTCTGACCTAGTTTGGGAATCGCGACGTAATAAAGGAAGGGTTTCCCTGAGGGTTTTTTCTCCATAGTGATAAAAAAAAAGAGAGCTTGTTTGGATCAATTAGGGGGGTCCAATGTGTCATATGACCAAAAAATCTCAAGGGGGGGTCAATAATAGCTGACCGAACATGTCCGACCTAGTTTGGGAGTCGAGACATAATAAAGGACGGGCTTCCCTGAGGGTTTTTGGCTGTATAGTGAATAAAACCAGGAGAGCTTGTTTGGATCAATTAGGGGGGTCCAATGTGTCAGATGACCAAAAAATCTCAAGGGGGGGTCAATATTGGTTGACCGAACATTTCTGAACTAGTTTGGGAGGCGAGACGTAATAAAGGACGGGTTTCCCTGAGGGTTTTCAGCTGTATAGTGATTATAACCAGGAGATCTTGTTTGGATCAATTAGGGGGGTCCAATGTGTCAGATGACCAAAAAATCTCAAGGGGGGGGTCAATAATAGCTGCCCGAACATTTCTGACCTAGTTTGGGAGTCGAGACGTAATAAAGGACGGGTTTCCCTGAGGGTTTTTGGCTGTATAGTGATTTTAACCAGGAGATCTTGTTTGGATCAATTAGGGGGGGTCCAATGTGTCAGATGACCAAAAAATCTCAAGGGGGGGTAAATATTGGTTGACCAAACATTTCTGACCTAGTTTTTGAGTCGAGACGTGATAAAGGACGGGTTTCCCTGAGGGTTTTCGGCTGTATAGTGATTAAAACCAGGAGAGCTTGTTTGGATCAATTAGGGGGGTCCAATGTGTCAGATGACGAAAAAATCTCAAGGTGGGGGTCAATACTGGCTGACCGAACATTTCTAACCTCGTTTGGGATTCGAGATGAAATTAAGACGGGTTTCCCTGAGGGTTTTTGGCTGTATAGTGATTAAAACCAGGAGAGCTTGTTTGGATCAATTAGGGGGGTCCAATGTGTCAGATGACTGAAAAATCTCAAGGGGGGGTCAATAATGGTTGACCGAACATTTCTGACCTCGTTTGGGAGTCGAGACGTAATAAAGGATGGGTTTCCCTGAGGGTTTTCGGCTATATAGTGATTAAAACCAGGAGATCTTGTTTGGATCAATTAGGGGGGGTCCAATATGTCAGATGACAAAAAAATCTCAAGGGGGGGTCAATATTGGTTGACCGAACATTTCTGACCCAGTTTGGGAGTCGCGACGTAATTAGGATGGGTTTCCCTGAGGGTTTTCTGCTGTATAGTGATTATAACCAGGAGATCTTGTTTGGATCAATTAGGGGGGGTCCAATGTGTCAGATGACCAAAAAATCTCAAGGGGGGGTCAATATTGGTTGACCGAACATTTCTGACCTAGTTTGGGAGTCGAGATGTAGTAAAGGACGGGTTTCCCTGAGGGTTTTCGGCTGTATAGTGATCATAACCAGATGATCTTGTTTGGATCAATTAGGGGGGTCCAATGTGTCAGATGACCGAAAAATCTCAAGGGGGGGTAAATATTGGTTGACCAAACATTTCTGACCTAGTTTGGGAGTCGAGACGTAATAAAGGACGGGTTTCCCTGAGGGTTTTCGGCTGTATAGTGATTATAACCAGGAGATCTTGTTTGGATCAATTAGGGGGGTCCAATGTGTCAGATGACCGAAAAATCTCAATGGGGGGTCAATATTGGTTGACCGAACATTTCTGACCTAGTTTGGGAGTCAAGACGTAATAAAGGACGGGTTTCCCTGAGGGTTTTCGGCTGTATAGTGATTATAACCAGGAGATCTTGTTTGGATCAATTAGGGGGGTCCAATGTGTCAGATGACCGAAAAATCTCAAGGGGGGGTCAATATTGGTTGACCGAACATTTCTGACCTAGTTTGGGAGTCGAGACGTAATAAAGGAGGGGTTTCCCTGAGGGTTTTCGGCTGTATAGTGATTATAACCAGGAGATCTTGTTTGGAGCAATTAGGGGGGTCCAATATGTCAGATGACAGAAAATCCCCAAGGGGGGGTCAATATTGGTTGACCGAACATTTCTGACCTAGTTTGGGAGTCGAGACGTAATAAAGGACGGGTGTCCCTGAGGGTTTTCGGCTGTATAGTGATTAAAACCAGGAGAGCTTGTTGGATCAATTAGGGGGGTCCAATGTGTCAGATGACCGAAAAATCTCAAGGGGGGGTCAATATTGGTTGACTGAACATTTCTTACCTAGTTTGGGAGTCGAGACGTAATAAAGGACGGGTTTCCCTGAGGGTTTTCGGCTGTATAGTGATTATAACCAGGAGATCTTGTTTGGATCAATAAGGGGGGTCTAATATGTCAGATGACAGAAAAATCTCAAGGGGGGGTCAATATTGGTTGACCGAACATTTCTGACCTAGTTTGGGAGTCAAGACCTAATAAAGGACGGGTTTCCCTGAGGGTTTTCGGCTGTATAGTGATTATAACCAGGAGATCTTGTTTGGATCAATTAGGGGGGGTCCAATGTGTCAGATGACCAAAAAATCTCAAGGGGGGGGTCAATAATAGCTGACCGAACATTTCTTACCTAGTTTGGGAGTCGAGACCTAATAAAGGACGGGTTTCCCTGAGGGTTTTCGGCTGTATAGTGATTAAAACCAGGAGAGCTTGTTTGGATCATTTAGGGGGGTCCAATGTGTCAGATGACCGAAAAATCCCAAGGGGGGGTCAATATTGGTTGACTGTACATTTGTGATCTAGTTTGGGAGTTGAGACGTAATTAGGATGCGTCTCCCTCAGGGTACAGAGATGAAACCCACCCCTAGCCCATGCCATTGCCAATATAGCCCACCTGAACCCACCTCAACCTGCAAGGAAGCCCAATCCACCCTCAGCCCATATGAAGAAGCCCAGCCCATACCCAGAAGCCCAGCCCAACCCACCAAGTACAGCCCCTGTAGGTCCCACCCCCTCCCCCCATTTTCAACCCCACCCCCAGCCCACCCTCTCCTCCTCTTCCATGCAACCTCTAGGAATATAATCTCTGGAGTAACCCCCCCAGACTAGTTCAGAACTGCACAGAAGGTGGCAGCACAGGGGGGAAGGCCAGCTAGATGTTGCGCAATCAGAAAACCCTCAGGGTTTTCTAGCCTCAGCCCTCCCGACCGCCACACTATATTGATGTACATGTATTTGGTTAGAAACTACCCTATACACTCCTGAGGGCCACCCGGGCCCATAAGAAGGTAATTCTTGAGAAAACTGCGGGCCCGGACCAATTGGCTCCAGGGCCAGTGTCTATCCCTGCTCTGTGATGCTTGTAGGATTTCACAAAGTTAGTCTTATATACATTTGTATGCAAGACCTTATGGTAGCCACACAATTACACTTTGAAATCCCCCCCCCCATTTTTTTTTACGCTTTTCAGCTCCAATAACCACTGTGCAAACTGTCAATAATTGAAATCAATCTTATTGGCAATTTAAAACTGTGGATATTAGAATAAATTTCTCTTATTCATAGTTTGCGCTGCCAATAAGAGATCACTATTCTCTCAATGACAGCTCCTTTTTTGGAACTGGCAATAAGAGAATATTTTGCTGTTGTTATTGACAGTTCAAACTGTCAATGAGAGAATTGAGGTATTGGCAGTTGGAAGTGTCAATAGTTATGGCCCCCACCAAATACACGATCTGACCTCACATAACATACTCCCATGATATTTCAGTGCCAACCGCTCCAGAAATGGACTGTCCAACTCCAGACACCTGGGTTGAGGGGACGGTCGATTAGGGAGGTTGTGACGGCCAATAGGCAGCAGGGGACGGGAGGATGGCTCTGGTTCAGAGGTGGCAGAACCCGGGGGGTAGGGGCAGGAGGGCCAGCCCCCCCCCCCAACTTTTAGGTTAGGGGGCCAGAACATGTCCCCCCTCCCCCAACATATTGTTCCTCCAAAATAGTTCTTGCTAGTTTTCTCCATTTCATCACGCTTTTAAGTTATCTCAATCATTATTCAGCTACTCACGGAAGGGTATGGAAAATGTACCTTAGGGGTCTAAGTGTTCCACCAACAGTCAGATTGCAATCTAGTATGTACGGACAGTGGTGGAAAGGGGGGCTGTATTTATATAAAACATGAGGGTACAAAGCTAATTGTAAAAGATACATTCCCTTTTATATGGACTGGTCTATCTAATTGTAAATCAAGATGTAAGCCTCTTGGGATAGCCTATACATCATTTCTATAAAATTATTGAGGAATGATTAACAACCCCCCTCCCCCCACCCAACTGAATTAGCAACCATGTGGCCTACACCCCTGCTACACCCATAGGCCTATGTATACCTCGATGTCTTCTGGAAATGCGCCATGGTAAACGGGCCTGAGCCAACCATAAAACGCACTATAATCGTCTCTTTCTCTTCTGGATTTTCAAAGATATCTATATATCTATATATCTATATATACATATGCATACTGTACCGTCGCGAAAGAGCGCCGGTTTCAAAAGAGCGCCGGTCTTGTATAAGCGCCGGGGGTATAGGGGTCTTGAAACGTTCCTGAAACACTAAATTAGGATCTCGAATGAGCACCTGTCTTGGGGCTAAAGGCGCCTCCAAATTGAAGAGCGCCCCGGCGCTTTTTCGTGACGGTACGGTATGCATATGCATACGCATACACATACACGTATACATATATATATGTAACTGTCCCACAGGCCAGATGAGGGTCCCAGAGGCTGAGTGAGGGTTCCACAGGCCGGGTGACTGTCCCACAGGCTGGGTGAGGGTCCAACAGGGTGAGTGAGGGTCCCACAGGCTGAGTGAGGGTCCCTTAGGCCGGGTGACTGTCCCACAGGCTGGGTGAGGGTCCCACAGGCTAAGTAAGGGTCCCAGAGTCCAGATGAGGGTCCCACAGGCTGAGTGAGGGTCCCACAGGCTGGGTGAAGGTCCCACAGGCTGAGTGAGGGTCCCACAGGGTAAATAAGGGTCCCACAGGGTGAGTGAGGGTCCCAAAGGCTGAGTGAGGGTCCCACAGGCCGGGTGACTGTCCCACAGGCTTGGTGAGGGTCCCACAGGCTGAGTAAGGGTCCCACAGACCGGGTGATTGTCCCACAGGATGGGTGAGGGTCCCACAGGCTAAGTAAGGGTCCCACAGGCCGGGTGACCGTCCCACAGGCTGGGTGAGGGTCCAGCAGGCTGAGTTAGGGTCTCACAGGCTGGATGATTGTCCTACAGGCTGGGTGAGGGTCCCACAGGCTGAGTAAGGGTCCCATAGCCTGGGTGACTGTCCCACAGGCTGGATGAGGGTCCCACAGGCTGAGTAAGGGTCTCACAGGCTGGATGATTGTCCTACAGGCTGGGTGAAGGTCCCACAGGCTGAGTAAGGGTTCCACAGGCTGAGTAAGGGTCCCACAGGGTGAGTAAGGGTCCCACAGGCCAGATGAGGGTCCCACAGGCTGAGTAAGGGTCCCACAGGCTGGGTGAAGGTCCCACAGGGTGAGTAAGGGTCCCACAGGGTGAGTGAGGGTCCCACAGGCTGAATGAGGGTCCTACAGGCCGGGTGACTGTCCCACAGGCCGGGTGAGGGTCCCACAGGCTTATTGAGGATCCCACAGGCCGCGTGACTGTCCCACAGGCTGGGTGAAGGTCCCACAGGCTGAGTAAGGGTCCCACAGGCTGAGTGAGGGTCCCACAGGCTGAGTAAGGGTCCCACAGGATGAGTAAGGGTCCCACAGGCTGAGTGAGGGTCCCACAGACTGAGTAAGGGTCCTACAGCCTGGGTGAGGGTCCCAGAGGCTGGGTGAGGGTCCCAGAGGCTGAGTGAGGGTCCCACAGACTGAGTAAGGGTCCTTCAGCCTGGGTGAGGGTCCCATAGGCTGGGTGAGGGTCCCACAGGCTGAGTAAGGGTCCCACAGGCTGAGTGAGGGTCCCACAGGCTGAGTAAGGGTCCCACAGGCTGATTGAGGGTCCCATCTAGACCAAGTGATGGTCATGGGCACAGGCCAGTTGAGAATTCCATAGGCCAGTTGAGGGTCCCACAAGGTGGGTTAGGACCCAAATGCCATGAGGTTCCAACAGGCTCAGATAGGGCCTAGAGAGTAGGAGGTGTCCTAATTGCTGGAGAAGGGTCCAACTAGGCCATGTGAGGGCCCCACAGGCTGGGTGAGGGTCCCACAGGCTGATTGAGGGTCCCACAGGCTGAGTAAGGGTCCTACAGCTTGGGTGAGGGTCCCATAGGCTGGGTGAGGGTCCCACAGGCTGAGTAAGGGTCCCACAGGCTGAGTGAGGGTCCCACTGGCTGAGTGAGGGTCCCACAGGCTGATTGAGGGTCCCATAGGCTGAGTAAGGGTCCTACATCCTGGGTGAGGGTCCCATAGGCTGGGTGAGGGTCCCACAGGCTGAGTAAGGGTCCCACAGGCTGAGTGAGGGTCCCACAGGCTGAGTAAGGGTCCCACAGGCTGACTGAGGGTCCCACAGGCCGGGTGACTGTCCCACAGGCTGGGTGAGGGTCCCACAGGCTGAGAAAGGGTCCCACAGACCGGGTGACGGTCCCACAGGCTGGGTGAGGGTCCCACAGACTGAGTAAGGGTCCTACAGCCTGGGTGAGGGTCCCATAGGCTGGGTGAGGGTCCCACAGGCTGAGTAAGGGTCCCACAGGCTGAGTGAGGGTCCCACAGGCTGAGCAAGGGTCCCACAGGCTGAGTGAGGGTCCCATCTAGACCAAGTGATGGTCATGGGCACAGGCCAGTTGAGAATTCCATAGGCCAGTTGAGGGTCCCACAAGGTGGATTAGGACCCAAATGCCATGAGGTTCCAACAGGCTCAGATAGGGCCTAGAGAGTAGGAGGGGTCCTAATTGCTGGAGAAGGGTCCAACTAGGCCATGTGAGGGCCCCACAGGCTGGGTGACTGTCCCACAGGCTGAGTGAGGGTCCCAAAGGCTGAGTAAGGGTCCTACAGCCTGGGTGAGGGTCCCATAGGCTGGGTGAGGGTCCCATAGGCTGGGTGAGGGTCCCACAGGCTGAGTAAGGGTCCCACAGGCTGAGTGAGGGTCCCACAGGCTGAGTGAGGGTCCCACAGGCTGAGTTAGGGTCCCACAGGCTGAGTGAGGGTCCCACAGGCCGGCTGACTGTCCCACAGGCTGGGTGAGGGTCCCACAGGCTGAGTAAGGGTCCCACAGACAGGGTGACGGTCCCACAGGCTGGGTGAGGGTCCCACAGGCTGAGTAAGGGTCCAACAGGCTGAGTAAGGGTCCCACAGACCAAGTGACTGTCCCACAGGCTGGGTGAGGGTCCCACAGGCTGAGTAAGGGTCCCACAGGCCGGATGAGGGTCCCACAGGCTGAGTGAGGGTCCCACAGGGTGAATGAGGGTCCTACAGGCCAGGTGACTGTCCCACAGGCTGGGTGAGGGTCCCACAGGCTGAGTGAGGGTCCAACAGGCCGGATGACTGTCCCACAGGCTGGGTGAGGGTCCCACAGGCTGAGTAAGGGTCCCACACACCGGGTGACTGTCCCACAGGCTGGATGAGGGTCCCACAGGCTGAGTAAGGGTCCCACAGACCGGGCGACTGTCCCACAGGCTGGGTGAGGGTCCCACAGGCTGAGTGAGGGTCCCACAGGCTGAGTAAGGGTCCCACAGGCTGAGTAAGGGTCCCATCTAGACCAAGTGATGGTCATGGGCACAAGCTCCATAGGCCAGTTGAGGGTTCCGCAAGGTGGGTTAGGGCCCAAATGCCATGTAAGGGTCCCACAGGCAGGGTTATAGTTCATCACGGCGACTGAGGGTCCTATATGCTGAGTCAGGGTCCTTTAGACCAGTTGCTGGTCCCACAGGCTGGGTAAGGGCCCAAAGGCCATGTAAGGGTCCCACAGGCGGGGTCATAGTTCATCAGGGTGAGTGAGGGTCCTATATACTGAGTAAGGGTTAGTGTCCCAAAGGCTGGGTTAGGGCCCAAAGGTAATAAAAGGGTCCTACATGCCGGGTGGAAGTCCATCAGGCCGGTTGAAGGTCCTAGAACAGGATACATAACGTCAATATATCACTAGGTTCTGATAAAAAAATATTAAAAGGCATGGAAAACCTCATTTTTGGGAAATCTAAGGAAGATATGTTGAGTAAAACCCCCAATCTGAAAAAAATCATTCAACCTTTTGCTGGTCAACATGTTAGGAAAGTTCTCGGCGGCAGATCCGTAATCCAAGTTATCAAAAAAAAACATCCTAACTGTTAATACATTTCCAAAGGGTCGGCGTAAAGTATAAATGCAGTCATGACGACTAGACACGCCAGGTTTACATTCATGCATGATTGAAGCACATTTAAAGTAGTTTCCAGCCAATAAAGGGTTAACTAGTCTAGTGTTGTCTTGTGAGATGGTAACTTGGTAGGTCCTCAGGTAGACAACCTTTAACTCGTTTATTTTATGACTGTCACTTTAAAGACCCTAAACTTTTCTCATAAGACGACCATTTGACAAGTTTGGATCCCTTCATTTATCAGTGAGGTGGAGGAGCTGCTTTGAACCTATATGTTAGACTCCCCTACCCCCTCAGAATAAGAGGTGAAATCAATACACAGTCCGAAAAATTTCGTTATATACAAATTTATATATGAAAATGTTTGTTAAAACTTTTACTATAGGAATGCATGGAAAGTGATTTTGGAACAGCAATTTGTTTGCTCTATCTGAGAATTCGTTGTAGCAGAATTTTACTGTAGTTTGCTCATAAACCCTTGGAGTTGGACAGACCTTTTTGGTCTGGAGCAGGCCTAGGACTACTGGGGCCCTTGATAGGGAGAGTGGGGGGGCGTACCATGTTGCATGTCAATTTTAACAAATGCCCATGTCACAATTTACCATTAGGGAAATCCCATTTATGTCACTATTAAATGTCACTAAGAGATTCTCTATATAAATTTGATAGGGTCTATATTATCCCGACCAACCCTATGGTTTTTAAAAGAAAATTTACTACTGAAACAAGGATGAGAAAAAGGAGAAAATGGCTCTCATAACTATGATGTTAACGTAATATGACTTTTTCTTTGGGCCTAAACATATATAGCCTATAGGCTATGAAGCACTATTTATGTCATAGGCCTAGAAGAGGGGAAGGCCTAACCATGTCCGAACATCCATTCAAAATTGGTACCCATATGATGTGGGACAAGACCCATTTCTTAGGATCAACAGCTCAAGGGACATTGGTATTTCTTAGGATCGACAAGTAGCACAGCTCCCCCCCCCCTTCATCCTTCCCATTGCGGATGTAGCAGACAGGCCAAGAGGCCCTTAGGGAGTGATCATTTGTTGACAACAGGGGGGGTGGTGGGTTTTCGTGCGGAGTGTGCGAAATCATTTACATCCCCCCGGTCAAGGGGTCACAATTTATTATCCCCCCGTCCTGTTGGGTGTAAAATCGGCACCCGAGCAGGCCCTTTAAAACATAGTTACGCAGGCTTTTTGGCTCAAAACAGGTTAAATTTTTTTGACCCCCCCCCAAGAAGGGTCCAAATTTTTTACACCTCCCCGGTCAAGGGGTCCAATTTTTTTTGCCCCCCCCCCCAAACCCACCTACCCCGCCTGTTGTCAACAAATGATCACTCCCTAGGTAGGTCTGGACCTCGCCATACCCTCCCTCCAACCAGTGACCTATGCTATGGAGGTCACTGCTCCAACCAGCTACCCCTGGCCTTAGCCTGGATGTGCGGATTGAGGAGGGCCTATTATAGAGGCTTCACTCTTCGCCGCGCCCAGGGTACCCTGGCCTGGGAGGCGAGGGTCCAGGAGGGGAGGCACTCCCTCAGCATTGCTTACTATTTTTTTTTAAAATTGTTTATTTATCCTGGCATTAATAGGCGTTGCCTTTCGGCGGGCCTGTATAAGGAAATACCAGCCTATACGGTCTGGGGAATGAAGTATGATATAATAATACATATAGTTTGGATAATACATAAGTATTATCAATATGCATGTGTTAGATAGTTACCCTATGTTAGTGTGTCTTTATGACATAATATATGCTAAGTCCTTAAAATTAGAAGAGGATATGTAGAACAGAATCTTAATGAGCAATTGAAATTTTACATTTGAATATGCAGTAGTTGAGAAAAAGGCATAGGTTTCAAAAGACGAATGGTATGCAACCCTGACAAGCTTGGGAAGGGTACTTAAGCCAGCTTATTCTTAAGTACCTTATGTATATGGGACTTGAGATGGGGGTATGTCAAAATACCTTTTACATCCCTGGGTGTATCCAACCATAACTTATACGTTCTGTACTCAACAGACTTTTCATATTTAATTTTTATATTATTTACTGTCTTAAGTACTGGAAAATCATGTGCTCTGGTTCTGATGTTACGCTGATCAACATACTTCTTAATACCTGTGCGTTTGAAGGCGAGACTGAGCAGAGAGGCCCAGTGCAAATCACTGAGCTTATTAACCTTGGCTGTACTATGAAGATTATCAGTTGACATTCTGTTCACTGGCTTTATACAGACCCTCAGACCTCTGTTTTGAACCCTTTGAAGTTTATCTAGGTTGCCCTGGTTAGTAGCAGAGTAAATGACATCTCCATATGTAAAATGGGGAAGAATCATGGATTTGTATATATCAAGACTTGCTGACTCATCAGTATTAAATCTAACCCTGTTTAGTAAATATATCTTGTAAACAGTCGATTTACGAGTAATTTCTACATGCTTATTAAAGTTTAGACAGCTATCAATTGTAATGCCCAGGTATTTAAATTCATTTGTTCTCATGAGGGGTGTATTACCTAAGATTAAATTATGGGCTTTTAGACGTTTCAGTTTCTTTGGAGAAGAGGCTATGGGCATATATTTAGTTTTTTTCGCATTTATTGTTAATTTATTTTGAGTGCACCAGTTAGAAAGGCTTTTGAGGTCAGCGTTTAGCATAGGAGAGGCATCAATTTCAAGTGGGGTTGAGATATATAGGACTGTGTCATCGGCATATAATTTATATTTAGTGAATTTCAGGCAATTTTCAAGGTCATTTATATAAAGAAGAAACAAGAGGGGGCCAAGGATAGAACCCTGGGGGACTCCACAGACTATATCTTTAGTATCAGAAATTTGGTTGTTAGCTATGATATGTTGTTTCCTATTTGTTAAGTAATTTTCAAACCAAAAGGTAGCGTTATTTGAGAAGCCTAAAGATCCAAGTTTTTTAATTAATATTGAGTGATTTATTGTGTCGAATGCTTTGGAAAAATCTATAAATACTGTGTGTGTAATATTCTTGTTATTAATAGCTTTATATATATCGTCTGTGAAGTCCGCTATTGCTTGGATAGTCGAGTGGTCTTGTCTGAAACCGGATTGATGTTCTGTTATTATATTGTTGGCATTTAAATAGTTAGTAGTCTGGTTATGGATAATTCTTTCTAATATTTTACCTGGGAGGGGAAGGGTGGATATAGGTCTTAAATTATTAACATCTTGTGTGTTGCCATCTTTCTGAAGGGGGATGACCGTAGCTATTTTCCATTTGTCAGGGATTTTATTACTAATAATTGAACGGTTTAGTATGTGAAGAAATTGTTGAGGAAGGATCTTAAAAGCATCTTTTAACACTGTTGATTTAATGTTTGGCACTGCTGAGGACTTATGAATGTTAATAGCCAGGATTATTTTTTCTAAATTGTCAAGGGTTTCAGGCTCTAGGGCAAAATTTTGAGGAAGCTGGGTTTGGGGGGGGGTCCATGGGATGTCATAATTTTCTGCAAGTTTGGGTCCTATACCAACAAAATAATTATTTATGAAATCAGCTGTGTCTTTTGAGTCAATTTTTTCTTTAGAATTCTGGTCAACTAAGATGAAGTTATTTTCTGGATTTTTTTGTTTAAATAAGCTATTTATGGTTTGCCAGTATTTTTTGGAATCATTTTTATGCTCTTCCAGAAGGTCTAAATGATATTGTTTCTTTTCCTGACGGACAAGTACCTTGGCTCTATTCCTATGGAAAATGGCAATACGCCAGTCATCAACATCATGAGTTTTTTTGGCCTTGGCCATTAGCCTATTCTTCTCTTTTAGATAATCAATAAGATCATCAGAGATCCAAGGTGATCTTTTTTTGCCAAAGTGAAAAGTCTTTATGGGACAATTTATATCCAGGTATTCATTAACACTTTTCTCAAAGATATCCCATGCTAACCCTGGATCGTCTTCGGTCAGGAGAATTTCCCAGCTTTTTTCTAATAGAAATTGTTTCATTTCTGCATAATCATACCCACGGTAGGATCTCCCTGTGAATGTAATAGGCTCAGATTGGTCAATATAATTTAACCTTGTGACATAAACTAAATTATGGTCGGCCACTCCAACATGAATATTACCATGTGATTGTATAGCAAGGGAGTTTGAGAAAATAAGATCAATGGACGATTTGGAATCAGGAGTTATTCTAGTGTAACCTTTAATATATTGTTGGCAACCAATTGTCCTCAAAAGTTCCAATAAGGAGTCTTTAGGGGATGGGCGATCAGTTTGTGATATAACCCGTATATTTTTCGAAATGTCAATATTCATATCTCCAAGAAAATAAAGCTCTTTTAATCTGTAACGACCTAAATTATCTATTTTAGCTGCTAATTTATCTAGAAATTTGTAAGGGTCACCACTGGGAGGTCTATATATATTAGCAATTACTATGTCTTTCATATTGGAGTCACTTACGTATAGCCATTGTAACTCTATATCTTCATCACTAATATTCAAATGTGCCAGCTCAGTATGTGAGGCTGAGATACCTACACTAACATAGTATCCCACTCCCCCAGCCGTCTTAAATTCTCCATTAGCTAAGCGAACCTGCCTGTCCAGCCGCACCAACCTATATCCAGGTATGTAATAATTACATGAAGGAAGCATATCATTCAGCCAGGTCTCAGAAACAGAGGCAATAGTGATATTAGAGTCTAATAAAGCTATTTGTAATTCTTCAAAATTAGCTGGGATGCTTCTGCAATTAAGGTGAGCCAAATGAAATCCTTTGACCCCTCTTAAGGGATGCTCAGGGAGGCTGAAATAAAATATACAATCTGTACCAGGGGTGCCTATCATCGTCAATTGAGAAAAACAATAAAGTAATTGAATTTAATTTTACGTCGAGATACCTCTCGTGTGGTAATAGGATGAGGTACCATCCATTAAGGCTATTACCCTTAAGGTTGCCTAGATGGATCATTACAATCTTAGCAAGGAAATATAAACTCAAGCTTTGCATTGTCTATCTTGAGAAAGCAGGGGAGAGGAAGAGAAAGAATTTTGAATTTAAATTTAGCTATAAATAAAAAAAAATTTTAAAATCGAGATAGGTTTGGCAAAAGAATGTACTCTTTAAGTAAGAGTACTGGATGTACATGAGTAAAGAAATAATGAGAAGAAACATGTTAAATTACATCAATGTAATGTCACAATAATTCTTACTTGATTCAGAAGATTAGCTTGAGTACATGAATATTTTCAAATATTTTAAACTAAACTACTAAAGCACTACTTTGTACTTAGTGGTACAGGTTAATCTTAATCGTCCAATGTATAGAGTCCTTGTAATACAGGTGCATATGCACCTAGAGTCCAATTAGCTATGCTGGATGTAGATAGAGACGTAGTCCATTACATGTATATGTCAGGAGCATGGATTGAATATCAATCACAAGGTAATTAAATTGATTGTAAGGTCCATATGATCGGTCACTAATATGTGATACATAGTTAGGAAAAAGTCAAAACAGTAGTCATATAATTAAATTAAATTTGGAATAAATGCCTATTTCAACGTTCATCCTCCACCATGCATGTGGTGTGCGATCAATCACACATATTTTAGAAGAGGTACATTAGTAAGGCTGAGGTTCCATGCCACACACTTCACCAGCTTATACTAAGACCTATCGGGTTGTTAATGATTCATTATATTGATTGAAATTAGCGATTTGCTATAGGAATTAAAGTAATAATCTATTAGGTTATTATTTAATGAAATTTTATGCATGGTGGGTGATATCTAGGTAGATCAGCCGTCTTGTTCCGCTGTTGATGGGAAATGGTAGGGGCGCGGGTGGGCTGGGTTAACGTGAAGTCGACTGTTCGCAATTACAGCTTTGGCAATCATCCTGCCCCAGACCCTTTTCAGCGTTGGAGTAGGGTGCAGTCCATCATAGAATTCTGCGTAGGGATCAAGTGGAGTACCACCCTGGCGCTGTAACCACGGGCCATATAGGTGGTCATCGCTATTAATAGAGATGATAGCCTGGTTAATAAACTTAATAGCACTATCAATTAGTGATTGCTGCCAGGTGTTAGAGTTTGGAGTGCTATTATGCTTGTCTAGAGACGAACCCACCAACTGCGCCAATGCTACTCTCAGGCCTAGACCACGGATTTTGGTACAGGCTTCTTCATAGTACGTAGTTATGGTATTCACCATGTGTCCAAGGTCATCACTATGTGTGAACACGAATCCAAGGGAAAGGGTATCTTTTTGGGCCCTAGGCATATGTGATGTGTAGTAACTATCCAACCTAGAATAACTTGAATTTAGACACTTCCAACCGTTATCTGTATCAATGAACATGAATTGTTTTCCTTACTCTGATTGGTAGGAAAGTCGCAGGGAACCAAGTGAATTTCCACTTTGATAAAGGCAAATTTATTTTATCACAACTAGTGAGATCGTCGATACAACAACGCAAACTTTTGTATGTTATGTTTTAGGTTAAAGGCGCAAATCTCGGTACCCCTCCAGTGACAGTATGAGTGGAGTCGAGACAGGTACTCAGGCCTATGAATAGGGGTGGGGTGGGGGGGGGGGGGGGTTAAATTGTGTGGGGGGGGGGGAGGCTTAATATTCTTATACATATACACTTTCTGTAGCATAAGCCAAATTTCAATGCAAAAACGTACCTAATACATGTGTATGATCATTTTCGGCAATGAATACATATTTATTTGAGGTAATGCTTAAGGGAGTGGTCATTTTTTAACAACAGGGGTGGGGGGGTCAGTGAATTTTTGTGGAAGCAGGCCGAAATTCTTTTGGTCCCCACACAGGAGGGAACACAATTTTTAGGGTCTTTAAAGTGATGGTCATGAAATAAACAAGTTGAAGGTTGTCTACCTGAGGACCTACCAAGTTACCATTCCCTATGACAACACAAGACTCATCTAACTGACAATGTTAGCGCAGGTGAGTAGTATTGTATGTATCGGAACGGGACTATGGTTAACTACTGTTTATTACTGAATCGACATGCAGCCAATCAGAGGCCTCCATTTGGTCACGTGACCGGAAGTGACCTACTTAGGGGATTAGTGGTGACGTCACGTGACCTAGTTAGCCAATCAGAGGCCGCCATTTGGTCACGTGACCGGAAGTGACGTCATATGACCTACTTATGGACCGGAAGTGACGTCATATGACCTACTTAGGGGACCGGAAGTGACGTCATATGACCTAATTTAGGATCACGTGACCGGAAGTGACCTGTTGAGTCACGTGACCGGAAGTGACGTCACATGACCTAATGGCCAACCGGAAGTGAGTGACCTCATTGAGGATCACGTGACCGGAAGTGACCTGATTGATCACGTGACCGGAAGAAGAAGAAGAAGAAGTGACGTCACGCGACTTAATGAAGAGATGAGCGTCTTTAAGGGGTCACGCGCTTTAAAATGTGATTTTTTTTTTTTCGGAGGAGGAGGAGGAGGAGGAGGAGGAGGAGGAGGAGGAGAAGGAGAGGAGGAGGAGGAGAAGGAGAGGAGGAGGAGAAGGAGGAGGAGGAGGAGGAGGCGAGTCTCTTATTTTTTTCGGTAAACTAATAAAAAACACCACGATATAAGTTTGTTTTTTCATTTTTATTGTTTTACGAGCGACTGGAAGTGACTTATTGAACTAGGTAGAAGCGTTCTTTAGAGTGTATAAGGGGGGAGGGGAGGGGAGGGGAGGGGAGGGGGGGAGGGGGGGAGGGGGGGAGGGGGGCCCCTTTAAGATGCATGGGGAGGGGGGCGCTTTTAGGATGCATGGGGCGGGTGGGGGGGAGGGAGGGGAGGGGAGGGGAGGGGGGAGGGGGGCACTCTAGGGGGGGGGCGCTCTAAGGGGCGTTTGTCTCTTTTAAGAAAAAAAGAAAAGAAAAGATTTTAATCGAGAGACACGCTTCTTCCTCTCGCTCGAGAGGAAGAAGCGTGTCTCTTCATTTTTTTTGTTTAGGAAGTGAGGGTCTTTAGGATCACGTGACTAGAAGCGACTTGATGAAGCACGTGACTAGAAGTGACGACGTCACATGCTTTAATGAGGCGATCAGCTGTGACTGGCGGCGGCGGCGGTGGCGGCGGCGGTGGTGCTGGTGGTGGTGGTAGTAGACGTTACTGTGGTCAGAGGTGATATGTTTTTTTTCCAACAGAAATCAGAGCTTTTATACAGAGGGAGTTTAATCCTATTTCCAACAGCACCCCAGCTGTCTAGCAGCCGCTCCGCTCCTTAAGAGCTTCTTAAGAGCTTAGATGACGAGGGGTATGTCATCGCCATCTGTGGAGGCCAGCTGAAAATGGTGTTTTTTCCTTATCCATAGCCTTACCTCCTACCCCCTACCTGAGGACGACTCTCTCCCCCTTTGGCATTCATTGTAACAAACGTCAGAGGTCAGGTGAAAATCGGATTTTCATGCACAGCCTTAGTCAGCTGTCACCCCTATTGAACTAGCCGGCCGCCGCCGGCCGGTCTACTCACTACGGCAGGAGGCGGTGATATTTTTTTGTTTTACACTTAAGTCGCTCACCACATGCACACGACTCTACTCACAGACAGACACACCCATCTTAGGGGGTCCTGCTTCACGCCACACGCCTCCTGTAGTTTTTTGTATACACACTCTAAGCTCATGACTGCCTAATCCTTTATACAGCTAATGCGCGTTGAATTAGCACAGTCGGTACACCGCCCGCTCATGGCAGTCGATCTGTCAAAAAAGAGGGGAAAGAGATCCAGCTGAAAACGTCATGACTTATGTCTTTTGTTTCTCTTTGTGAATGTCCGCCGGTCAGCCGGCGGCAGCAACTGCTTAATCCTTTATACAGCTAACGCACGTTGAATTGCTGAACAAGGCAGTAAGTAGCTTAGCTCATGTCAGTCGATCTCTCAAAGGGGGGGGGGGAAAAGGGATCCAGCTGAAAACGTCATGCCTTATGTCTTTTTGTTTCTCTTTGTGAATGGCAGCCGGTCAGCCGGCGGCAGCTGAACAGGGCCGTAAGTAGCTTAGCTCTAGAAGCGAGAAGGAGTATATAAGGGGGCTGGAAACACCCATTCACTCACTCAGTCTTTTGCTGCTCTCTACAGTCACCACCATGAGCAAAACACAACAACTAGTGTCGTCCAAGGATCTAATCGAGTTCAAGAACAAGAAGAGTACGCAGAACGGTGATTGTTTAGCGTCAGCGTCTCCTCTTGCTACTGAAATTGAGACTACCGCCGCAACCGCTTGGTCTTATCACCCTCCCGCTGTAGCGAGCGCACGCAGCAGTAGTAGTGGTAGTAGTAGTCGTCGTGGTAGCGACGTTGTTACACTCGCGACGGTTGTTGCTGCTAAGCGCGCTGCTGCTGCTACTGCTGCGCCTGCTGCGGCTGCTGGTGATCTTCGTGCTGCTAGTGCTGCTGCTGCTGCTGCTGCTGCTGCTGCTACTGCTGCGCCTGCTACTGCTGCGCCTGCTGAGGCTGCTGCGCCTGCTGCTGCTGTGCCTGCTACTGCTGCGCCTGCTACTGCTGCACCTGCTAGCGCTGCGCCTGCTGCTGCTGCTGCTGCTGCTACACCTCTTGCTGCGACTGCCGCTACTAGTACTGACACGCAGCACGTTGCACAGAGCCTCTCCACCTCTACATCAACCGACGCCATCAACGCCGCTCGCGCTGAGACTTACAGCTATTCGGACACTCAGCCCCAGCAGCGCGTAGTAGACATACATGCCCTAAAGCAACAGAGTGAGACAGAGAACGACGCTGACGACGAGGCGTACGAGGAACCCAAAGGGCTACGGGCGCACAGTCCGTTTTTCGACCTCATTTCCACTGGTAGCGCGTCCGGTCCGTGGCGACTGCCCTCACCACCACCTTACGAAGTCGTGTGGTTGCCCTGTTCGGACAACGAGTCGTCGGATACCAGCGCAGACACAGCTCCTGTTATTGGTTCTGCTGCAGTAGTACCTGTATCATCATACTTCAAAGGAGAGCCGTTAGGATACTTGTCAGACGCTATGCTACTAAAAATAAGTAGTAAGTTGCCGACATCAGATTACATACGGTTAGGTTCATACCTTGAAGTGAACTTGAAGGATATGGGATATCTCAGTTGTGAGACAAGTGTCATAACTCAAGCTAGAGAAATGTTCACTACTTGGTACCAGAAAAGTTGTACTACTAGGTGGAAGGAACTAGCCACCGCCTTGGAAGAATCTTACCGTATGGACCTCATCAAATTCTCACGTGAGTACATGGACAAGCATGACATGTGGGATGGCTTAGAGAGTGGAGACATGGAGTGGAAAGTGCAGAAATATTTCTCTCTTTTAGCTGAGCTCTGCCCTAGAGACTGGAAGACCATAGGGATCTACTTAGGGTTGACTTCTCATGAAGTAGCTTTCATCTCTCAACCTGTGCCTTCTGACAGGACTGTGAAGAACCCTGTCTATGAAGTGCTGAGAGCTTGGAAGTAGCACGAGACGTCTGAGCCTATGGCTCTGATGAAAGTGTTGCAAGACGACATGGGTCGCAGCGACGTCGCAATGTATGTTCAAGGGTTGTATGCAGCTGTACCCAAAGACATAAAAGTGAGCTGTGTCACTCCAGTGTTGACCACTCTCGTCTGATCCCTGCAGTAAGATGGACATCTGTTGAATTCGATCCTAGACTACAGTCACCTTTCACTATGCTAATAGTATCGTGTGGTAAGAGGCGTCTAGTATTCGAAGTGATAAATAACGTTTATTTTTTTTAATAATTGGTAAATAAGTGAAAAAACAAAAAAGAAAAAAAACATGACGCAGGACGTTTGCGAAAAGTGTTTCAAAATTTTTAAAAGACTGTACAATCACGACTGACCCGTAGAAAAATGAAGAACAATACCTAAGTTTTGCCCTCTATGCGGCGATGTCGATTGCTGAAAGATCACCTGTCGACGCGAATCTCTGGATGAGGTGACTATCCCTCCACGTACATGCGCTGTACCGAACGTTGAGGAAACGTTCACGGCGAATTGGCCTGCAATACGAACGAGTGTCAGGATGCACGGGACTCGCGTGAGTGTAACAAACGTCAGACTACCAACCGGCGAGTTGAGTGACGCTGTAGATACTATGCGTCGCAATCCGCTTCACACAATGATAAAAAGTGGGTTTCTCGGTAGGCTTACTCTTACAACACAGAGAAGACAAGAGCATACTGCGCTACTTGTAATATATGTTCCTACTAATTTTGAACATTTGCGTTTACATGGGACCGGGGGTTTTTCCCATAGGCGGTAGGAACAGTCAGGACGGTCGAGTTGGAAAGAGAAACAGTGTGTTAGGTTTTCCCAACAAGGACAACCTCTGCGTCTTCCGCCACATTTCCTTTCACTTATACAAAAAACACCGTCGCTTGCGAGGAAGTACGGAAACTTTGCGACGCTGACACCAAGTGGTGGGTTCTTTTTCCTACTAATTTTGAACATTTGCGTTTACATGGGACCGGGGGGTTTTCCCATAGGCGGTAGGAACAGTCAGGACGGTCGAGTTGGAAAGAGAAACAGTGTGTTAGATTTTCCCAACAAGGACAACCTCTGCGTCTTCCGCCACATTTCCTTTCACTTATACAAAAAACACCGTCGCTTGCGAGGAAGTACGGAAACTTTGCGACGCTGACACCAAGTGGTGCGTTCTTTTTCCTACTAATTTTGAACATTTGCGTTTACATGGGACCGGGGGGTTTTCCCATAGGCGGTAGGAACAGTCAGGACGGTCGAGTTGGAAAGAGAAACAGTGTGTTAGATTTTCCCAACAAGGACAACCTCTGCGTCTTCCGCCACATTTCCTTTCACTTATACAACACCAGCAAGCGCGCTTCAGATTTGTTACGTCAGTTCTGTCCCGCTGCCACACGTGAAACTTTTCCGGGCAGCCTTCTCCATTTTTCCTCCCGACGGACATTCCAGAATCTACCCTTACAACATTACCTTCGATTTCGAGGCTTTCTTCAGACCGTGCAGAGAACCGTCGACCGAACACGTGTCCCTGCTGTGGGATCACGTCCCTTTGTCGGCTAGCGTCGCATCCGACTTTCCGGGGTAGGAGGGGTCGGTGTACGTCAGAGAATCCGACGCAGATTCCGACCCCTTGTTAGACCGAGTTTAAAATCACATAAACGAGAACGCCAAAGTCATCGGGAAAGCTGTGCTAGAACTTTACCGACCAACGTTAGCGAAGTTACATGTGGCGATAGGTGAAGCTCTCCTGCTGGAGGAAGCGGCATTCACCCCTTCTCCAGACGGCTTCGATGCAGCTCACACCAGACAACCGTTAGTTCAACTGAAGAAGCGGCTTCTGAGATACATCCGTCAAGCTCCAGTCGTGGGCTTCAACACGGAGCGTTACGACTTGAACCTGATCAAAAATACGCCTTCACTCGTTCTTTGCCTCCGGAGACCAAAGAAACCAACAATTCAGCGTCATAAAGAGAAGCAATCAATACTTGACGGTTTACACACAGCACACGGTTTTCTTGGACGTAGTAGTCAACTATTTGGCACTTGGTTACAACTACGCGAATTATTTGCGAGCTTTCACCAGAAACGAAGAGAAAGGTCGCTTTCCTTACGAATGGATGACGTATACCAAGAAACTGGTAAACAGAACCCTGCCACCGAGATCGGCTTTTGACAGCGAACTGACGGGCGTCAAAATGGCCGAAATCCGACTACGCCACATGTCAGAAAGTTTAGTACGACAAGAAGATGCAAACTATGAGAGATTACTTGATCCACTACAACAACGAAGACGTCAAACCTTTCATAGAAGCTTTGAAAAAAATCACTCTAAATTTTTCCAAGATCGCAGCATTGACATGTTGAAAGACGAGATCTCTCTCGCCAGTTTGACTTTACAGGTCCTCTTCCAAAACCTATAAGCTGTGTTCACAACGTTCCCTCCGTTCGACGCCGTCCTCCATGCTCTGATCAAAGAAAATCTAGTCGGTGGTCCTTCCATCATCTTCCATAGATTTCACGGAGGAGTGTATAGGTGTCTTATAAGTCGGCAGAGGGTGAATACTAGTGAAAAAGGAAGGCAGGTGTGCAAGTAGCTTTTCTAACAGACACGTGTGTGAACTAAGCTGCTTAAGTCTAAACCCACCTGCAGTAGAAGCTCTGTACTGAGAGAGTCTTTTCAGCCGTTTAAGAGGCTTATCTAGGACAGGGTACATAAGGAGTGAAACGCCACTCTCACCCGTCACACTTTCTCCACCCGCCCTTCATCTTCGTAGCATCGTCCACTCTACGCTCGCTCAGCACGTTATGATGATTAGTTCTGCTATTTTCTTTATTTATGAAAGTGTTGACGCTACAGAGCATCGAAACCCTCTCGAAATGAGTCCAAGAAAGAAAAAGCAACTCCCACTTGAAGCAAGAAGAGAAACAGTGCCCTATGATGCATGTGAGGTAAAGAAACATTGGAAGGACGTCACCAAGGAGCAATGGATAGAAGCATGCTTCAACTTCATCGGAACAGTAGTTTCATTTGGACAGAGGGAGAAGATTTTGTTAGAGCTATTTTTCTTAGCTCCGTATACTTGGCCTGACTGTGGTGAAATTCCTTCAAGTTTGTCAGTCTTCGCCATACAAGTTATCAACTCCTTGAAGGAGCTTCGATATATGCAAGGCACTCAGGAGGAGATTGTCAAGAAAATGACGGAATTCGAAACAGGAGAAGACACAATATGGTGCGAGGAGACGACATATGCGGACGATGATCTGGAGTCCATCATTTGTAGCCCGTTGGAACATTATCTTAAAGACTTTGAGGACATGCTAGACAGCACTGAGATGAACCCGAAAGAGAGATCCCTGACTGCACAGAAAGAGGCCAAAGCTGTGTTGGAAAAGCACAAGTTTGGTCAAGGATTCACTCTTCAAAGCAGCTGTGTGAGTGTGATAAAAAGTCTTGTGTTGAAACATTCAGACATGAAGTTTTCGCGTGCTGTCGACACACTTCCTTTGCCTGAACTGATGATGAACATGATCGACCCCATCGTACCAACACGTTTCGACTCTGCCAATTGTCCCATGTATAAAATGGTTTGAAGTTTTGCCCGTGGCCGATGGCTAAACGATCCACTGAAGTCAGAAAACCTCCTTGATTTAATCAACTGACTAAATGTATTTTCTCATACTAGTATTAGTAGCATTAGTAATAGCGGCTACTCAGTCTCGTGCAGCACAAGCAGCAGCATCTGTCAGCAGCATCCGTGACATCGTCAGCAGCAGCAGCAGCTGCACAAGCAGCACAAGCAGCCGCATCTGTCAACAGCATCCGTGACATCGTCAGCAGCTGCAGCAGCTGCACGAGCAGCACAAGCAGCACAAGCAGTAGCATCTGTCAGCGGAATCCGTGACAACGTCAGCAGCAGCAGCAGCTGCACGAGCGGCACAAGCAGCAAGTTTGCCAAAGTCCAGCTTGTTATTGAATGTCCGGCGTAGCCTGACCCTCACTAGAATAGTCCTTGACCCATCTATTATAGTCCAGCAGTGCCTGACCCTTGTCTGAGAGTAGTATTAGCGCTATTGGGTGCCTCTGATATTTGCCTCTGTGTAGTCAAACCTCACCTGAGAGAGACATACTTCAGAAAGAAACGAAAGCGGATTCCGACATCGGTGTGTGACGATCACTTAGAGCTTTTCGTGAAGATAAAAACGGAAAAAAGTGCGAAAATGGTGTCCGCCGCCCGGCGGATGTTGTGAGAGACGTTACCTTCACGATCTGAGAACTTCGGGGCTTATGAAAGCGGCGTAGGAAGGTGACGGGATCCTAAGTCTCAACCCTAAGACTTACATTTGCTACGATCGAGTCAGCGGCACCGGTGAAAGAAAATCCCAAAAAAAAGATGGAGTGCAAAAAGTGTACAGAAGTAACAAAACCCTAAAGAACCAGTCGTCTTCTTAGATGTTCTTCGCAAACGAAAAACTCTCCTTGCGGTAAATAGAAATTTCAAAGTGGTACGAACCAAAAATGGACACTTACACCATAGAGAAAGATGACGTGCGCTACTTGTATTATAAGCGTCCCGTGCATTCTAACGGTGTGACAACGAGTCCTTTAAAAATATGAAAAAAAGTGTGTTATTGATTGATTGAGCGCATCTTTTCAAAAATAGCGTGTTTATTAGAATTGAAAAAAAGAAAATAAAAAAAATAAATAAAATTATTGTTGTGTTTTATTTTCATACGTCTTCTTTTATTAGTAAGTAAAAAAATTATAACAATTAACTAGCGTGTCCTCTTAAAGTGACACTTCCTCCGGTCGCTGCTGATCGCCTAATTAAGGCATGTGTCGTCGTCACTTCTAGTCACGTGACTCATCAGGTCACTTCCGGTCACGTGATCCTAAAGTCGATCACTTCCTAAACCAAAAAAAGAATTGAGAGACACATTTCTTCATGACCCAACCAATCAGGGGTCTCCATTTGACCGGAAGTAGTCCCCTCATTTGCATAATGGGTCACTTCCGGTGTACCAGCCAATCAGAAGCCTCTAACTAAGTCAAGGTCACGTGACGTCACTTCCGGTATGCCCTTATATGGACATGTGAAGGTCACATGACGTCACTTCCGGTATGCCCTTATATGGACGTGTGACGTCACTTCCGGTCAAATAGAAGCCGCTGATTGGCTGCGTCATGACCTTGACCTCTAACTAGGTCAAGGTCACGTGACGTCACTTCCGGTATGCCCTTATATGGGCATGTGACGTCACTTCCGGTCAAATGGAGGCTTCTGATTGGCTGCAGGTCGATTGAGTAATAAACAGTAGTTAAGCATAGTCCCGTTCCGATACATACTATACTACTCAGGTGGTGGCCCACTCAAAATGACGAGTCTGGGGTCATCAAATTCACAACCCTAGAAAAGTTAACCCTTTATTGGCTGCAAACTACTTTAAATGTGCTTCAATCCTTTTGTCAGCAAGTCTATTCGTCAAGACTGCATTCATACATCACACCGACCCTTTGAAAATATATTAACAGTTACTGTACCGTCCGGATAAAGCGCCTGGTCTTGAAAGAGTACCGGTCTTGAATAAGCGCCGGGGGTATAGGGGCCTTCAAATATGTCTTAAGCACAAAATTCATGACCTTGAATAAGCGCCTGTCTTGTATAGGCCCCGGACATCGATATAATATCTCCGATATCGTAGTTATTAACTTCGATATCGGCTGTACTTTTGGGAGCTGTGCATGGTATAGGGGTTGGTGGGTTGGGCTGGGCTTCTAGGTATGGGCTGGGCTTCTTCACATGGGCTGAGAGTGGGTTGGGCTTCTTTGCAGGTTGAGGTGGGCTTTGTTGGCATGGGCTAGGGGTGTGCTCAGGTGGGCTATATTGGCAATGGCATGGGCTAGGGGTGGGTTTAATCTCTATGCCCGGAGGGAAACACTTCCTAATTACGTCTCAACTCCTAAACTAGATCACAAATGTACGGTCAATCAATATTGACCCCCCCCTTGAGATTTTTTCGGTCATCTGACACATTGGACCCCCCTAAGTGATCCAAACAAGCTCTCCTTTTTTGATCACTATGGAGAAAAACCCTCAGGGAAACCAGTCCTTTATTACGTCGCGATTCCCAAACTAGGTCAGAAATGTTCAGTCAACCATTATTGACCCCCCCTTGAGATTTTTTGGTCATCTGACACATTGGACCCCCCTAAGTGATCCAAACAAGCTCTCCTGGTTTTAATCACTATAGAGCCGAAAACCCTCAGGGAAACCCGTCCTTTATTACGTCTCGACTCCCAAGCTAGGTCGGACATGTTCGGTCAACCATTATTGACCCCCCCTTGAGATTTTTTGGTCATCTGACACATTGGACCCCCCTAAGTGATCCAAACAAGCTCTCCTGGTTTTATTCACTATACACCCGAAAACCCTCAGGGAAACCCGTCCTTTATTACGTCTCGACTCCCAAACTAGGTCAGAAATGTTCGGTCAACCAATATTGACCCCCCCTTGAAATTTTTTGGTCATCTGACACATTGGACCCCCCTAATTGATCCAAACAAGCTCTCCTGGTTTTATTCACTATACAGCCGAAAACCCTCAGGGAAACCCGTCCTTTATTACGTCTCGACTCCCAAACTAGGTCAGAAATGTTCGGTCAGCTATTATTGACCCCCCCCCTTGAGATTTTTTGGTCATCTGACACATTGGACCCCCCTAAGTGATCCAAACAAGCTCTCCTGGTTTTATTCACTATACAGCCGAAAACCCTCAGGGAAACCCGTCCTTTATTACGTCTCGTCTCCCAAACTAGGTCAGAAATGTTCGGTCAGCTATTATTGACCCCCCCTTGAGATTTTTTGGTCATCTGACACATTGGACCCCCCCTAATTGATCCAAACAAGCTCTCCTGGTTTTATTCACTATACAGCCGAAAACCCTCAGGGAAACCCGTCCTTTATTACGTCTCGACTCCCAAACTAGGTAAGAAATGTTCGGTCAACCAATATTGACCCCCCCTTGAGATTTTTTGGTCATCTGACACATTGGACCCCCCTAATTGATCCAAACAAGCTCTCCTGGTTTTAATCACTATACAGCCGAAAACCCTCAGGGAAACCCGTCCTTTATTACGTCTCGACTCCAAAACTAGGTCAGAAATGTTCGGTTAACCAATATTGACCCCCCCTTGAGATTTTTGGTCATCTGACACATTGGACCCCCCTAATTGATCCAAACAAGCTCTCCTGGTTTTATTCACTATACAGCCGAAAACCCTCAGGGAAACCCCTCCTTTAGTACGTCTCGACTCCCAAACTAGGTCAGAAATGTTCGGTCAGCTATTATTGACCCCCCCCCTTGAGATTTTTTGGTCATCTGACACATTGGACCCCCCTTAGTGATCCAAACAAGCTCTCCTGGTTTTATTCACTATACACCCGAAAACCCTCAGGGAAACCCGTCCTTTATTACGTCTCGTCTCCCAAACTAGGTCAGAAATGTTCGGTCAGCTATTATTGACCCCCCCTTGAGATTTTTTGGTCATCTGACACATTGGACCCCCCTAATTGATCCAAACAAGCTCTCCTGGTTTTAATCACTATAGAGCCGAAAACCCTCAGGGAAACCCGTCCTTTATTACGTCTCGACTCCCAAACTAGGTCGGACATGTTCAGTCAACCATTATTGACCCGGCCTTGAGATTTTTTGGTCATCTGACACATTGGACCCCCCTAAGTGATCCAAACAAGCTCTCCTGGTTTTAATCACTATACAGCCGAAAACCCTCAGGGAAACCCGTCCTTTATTACGTCTCGACTCCCAAACTAGGTCGGTCATGTTCAGTCAACCAATATTGACCCCCCCTTGAGATTTTTTTGTCATCTGACACATTGGACCCCCCTAATTGATCCAAACAAGCTCTCCTGGTTTTATTCACTATACAGCCGAAAACCCTCAGGGAAACGCATCCTTAATTATGTCTCGATTCCCAAACTAGGTCAGAAATGTTTGGTCAACCATTATTGACCCCCCTTTGAGATTTTTTTGGTCATCTGACACATTGGACCCCCCTAATTTTTCCTTGTTTTAAACTCTATACTGCCATATACCCTCAGGGAAACGCATCCTAATTACTCCTGGACACAGAAATGGCTGCATGTAAACATTGCCATGGCTTTATTTGACAGATAAGCAGACACCATCACATAAATTATGTTGAACTATTTTTATTTCTGATCTTAGTAGTGCATAGTAGTAATTGATTGAAATGTTACATCATGTTTTGTTCTGTATTGACCTTAAGTATTCTTTGACTGGGAAGTTCTTGTTCCTCCACATAGCATTTAACATTGGACTCTTGGAACCAGTTCTACTCGAACTCTTGAAAAAAAGTGTCAATTCATGTCAGGGTCTTCTTTCATGCTGCTATGTAAGCAGCTTGGAATGCTGGCATTCACAACTAATACAGATTGATAAATAACAATGTCTGGCATGTGATACTAGTACTCCTCTTAATCCTATTTATATAAGGTGCATATATGATTTACTTCTACTATAGGCCCATACTACTCCTTTTTTAATTTTACAATCTGCATATTTGCTCTGGGCCAATCATAATTCAATGGTTCCATAATTTGGAACTATCTTAATTTTTCCAGTAATCAAAAGTTTCACTGTGTACTAGTTAACCTGTACATTTTATATTCTGCATGTGAATCATCTGGCTTTTGCACTCTCTAAAAATAGTTGTATCTCTACTTTATTCCAACATCTATTTTCAACATTTTAAAGCATTCTTCATTCTTCTGCTTCTATGATTCACTAGTTTAAGTACTTCTAACATACATTACAGTGAGCGAGTATTAAATTTCACTAACTAAAATATTTACAACATTGTCCTGTATTAAATGTACTTCATGACTTCTTACACTAGGTTGCTTATACAGGGCGTGCAGATGACTTTTGTTGAGGGAAACCCATCCTGATTAACACTAAACCCTCTTGAGTAAAGGTTCTATTCATTTTCCGTAGACAGAGACTGAGAGCTGCATAATGCATCAATATGTGCAGTGAGAGGTTCCTTCTTTGGCCTTCTCATGAAGTTGTTATTCAGAAGACGTAATTAGGATGGGTTTCCCTGAGGGTTTTCGGCTGTATAGTGAATAAAACCAGGAGAGCTTGTTTGGATCAATTAGGGGGGGTCTAATATGTCAGATGACCAAAAAATCTCAAGGGGGGGGGTCAATAATAGCTGCCCGAACATTTCTGACCTAGTTATGGAGTCGAGACGTAATAAAGGACGGGTTTCCCTGAGGGTTTTCGGCTGTATAGTGATTATAACCAGGAGATCTTGTTTGGATCAATTAGGGGGGTCCAATATGTCAGATGACAGAAAAATCTCAAGGGGGGTCAATAGTGGTTGACGGATTATTTCTGACCTAGTTTGGGAATCGCGACGTAATAAAGGAAGGGTTTCCCTGAGGGTTTTTTCTCCATAGTGATAAAAAAAAAGAGAGCTTGTTTGGATCAATTAGGGGGGTCCAATGTGTCATATGACCAAAAAATCTCAAGGGGGGGTCAATAATAGCTGACCGAACATGTCCGACCTAGTTTGGGAGTCGAGACGTAATAAAGGACGGGCTTCCCTGAGGGTTTTCGGGTGTATAGTGAATAAAACCAGGAGAGCTTGTTTGGATCAATTAGGGGGGTCCAATGTGTCAGATGACCAAAATATCTCAAGGGGGGGTCAATATTGGTTGACCGAACATTTCTGAACTAGTTAGGGAGGCGAGACGTAATAAAGGACGGGTTTCCCTGAGGGTTTTCGGCTGTATAGTGATTATAACCAGGAGATCTTGTTTGGATCAATTAGGGGGGGTCCAATGTGTCAGATGACCAAAAAATCTCAAGGGGGGGGTCAATAATAGCTGCCCGAACATTTCTGACCTAGTTTGGGAGTCGAGACGTAATAAAGGACGGGTTTCCCTGAGGGTTTTTGGCTGTATAGTGATTTTAACCAGGAGATCTTGTTTGGATCAATTAGGGGGGGTCCAATGTGTCAGATGACCAACAAATCTCAAGGGGGGGTAAATATTGGTTGACCAAACATTTCTGACCTAGTTTTTGAGTCAAGACGTAATAAAGGACGGGTTTCCCTGAGGGTTTTCGGCTGTACAGTGATTAAAACCAGGAGAGCTTGTTTGGATCAAATAGGGGGGTCCAATGTGTCAGATGACTGAAAAATCTCAAGGGGGGGTCAATATTGGTTGACTGAACATTTCTGACCTAGTTTGGGAGTCGAGACGTAATAAAGGACGGGTTTCCCTGAGGGTTTTCGGCTGTATAGTGATTATAACCAGGAGATCTTGTTTGGATCAATTAGGGGGGTCCAATATGTCACATGACAGAAAAATCTCAAGGGGGGGTCAATATTGGTTGACCGAACATTTCTGACCTAGTTTGGGAGTCGAGATGTAATAAAGGACGGGTTTCCCTGAGGGTTTTCGGCTGTATAGTGATTATAACCAGGAGATCTTGTTTGGATTAATTAGGGGGGTTCAATATGTCAGATGACCGAATAATCCCAAGGGGGGGTCAATATTTGTTAACCGAACATTTCTGACCTAGTTTGGGAGTCGAGACGTAATAAAGGATGGGTTTCCCTGATGGTTTTCGGCTGTATAGTGATCATAACCAGGAGATCTTGTTTGGATCAATTAGGGGGGGTCCAATATTTCAGATGACGAAAAAATCTCAAGAGGTCTTCAATATTGGTTGACTGAACATTTCTGACCTAGTTTGGGAGTCGAGACGGAATAAAGGACGGGTTTCCCTGAGGGTTTTCGGATGTATAGTGATTAAAACCAGGAGAGCTTGTTTGGATCAATTAGGGGGGTCCAATATGTCAGATGACAGAAAAATCTCAAGGGGGGGTCAATATTGGTTGACCGAACATTTCTGACCTAGTTTGGGAGTCGAGATGTAATAAAGGACGGGTTTCCCTGAGGGTTTTCGGCTGTATAGTGATTATAACCAGGAGATCTTGTTTGGATTAATTAGGGGGGTTCAATATGTCAGATGACCAAATAATCCCAAGGGGGGGTCAATATTTGTTAACCGAACATTTCTGACCTAGTTTGGGAGTCGAGACGTAATAAAGGATGGGTTTCCCTGATGGTTTTCGGCTGTATAGTGATCATAACCAGGAGATCTTGTTTGGATCAATTAGGGGGGGTCCAATATTTCAGATGACGAAAAAATCTCAAGAGGTCGTCAATATTGGTTGACTGAACATTTCTGACCTAGTTTGGGAGTCGAGACGGAATAAAGGACGGGTTTCCCTGAGGGTTTTCGGATGTATAGTGATTAAAACCAGGAGAGCTTGTTTGGATCAATTAGGGGGGTCCAATGTGTCAGATGACTGAAAAATCTCAAGGGGGAGTCAATAATGGCTGACCGAACATTTCTGACCTCGTTTGGGATTCGAGATGAAATTAAGACGGGTTTCCCTGAGGGTTTTTGGCTGTATAGTGATTAAAACCAGGAGAGCTTGTTTGGATCAATTAGGGGGGTCCAATGTGTCAGATGACTGAAAAATCTCAAGGGGGGGTCAATAATGGTTGACCGAACATTTCTGACCTCGTTTGGGAGTCGAGACGTAATAAAGGACGGGTTTCCCTGAGGGTTTTCAGCTGTATAGTGATTAAAACCAGGAGATCTTGTTTGGATCAATTAGGGGGGGTCCAATATGTCAGATGACCAAAAAATCTCAAGGAGGGGGGTCAATGTTGGTTGACCGAACATTTCTGACCTAGTTTGGGAGTCGAGACGTAATAAAGGACGGGTTTCCCTGAGGGTTTTCGGCTGTATAGTGTTTAAATCCAGCAGATCTTATTTGGATTAATTAGGGGGGTTCAATATGTCAGATGACTGAATAATCCCAGGGGGGGTCAATATTGGTTGACCTAACATTTCTGACCTAGTTTGGGAGTCGAGACGTAATAAAGGACGGGTTTCCCTTAGGGTTTTCGGCTGTATAGTGATTCAAACCAGGAGAGCTTGTTTGGATCAATCAGGGGGGTCAAATGTGTCAGATGACTAAAAAATCTCAAGGGGGGGTCAATATTGGTTGACCGAACATTTCTGACCTAGTTTGGAAGTCGAGACGTAATAAAGGACGGGTTTGCCTGAGGGTTTTCGGCTGTATAGTGATTAAAACCAGGAGATCTTGTTTGGATCAATTAGGGGGGGTCCAATGTGTCAGATGACGAAAAAATCTCAAGGGGGGGGTCAATACTGGCTGACCGAACATTTCTAACCTCGTTTGGGATTCGAGATGAAATTAAGACGGGTTTCCCTGAGGGTTTTTGGCTGTATAGTGATTAAAACCAGGAGAGCTTGTTTGGATCAATTAGGGGGGTCCAATGTGTCAGATGACTGAAAAATCTCAAGGGGGGGTCAATAATGGTTGACCGAACATTTCTGACCTCGTTTGGGAGTCGAGACGTAATAAAGGATGGGTTCCCCTGAGGGTTTTCGGCTATATAGTGATTAAAACCAGGAGATCTTGTTTGGATCAATTAGGGGGGGTCCAATATGTCAGATGACAAAAAAATCTCAAGGGGGGGTCAATATTGGTTGACCAAACATTTCTGACCTAGTTTGGGAGTCGCGAAGTAATTAGGATGGGTTTCCCTGAGGGTTTTCTGCTGTATAGTGATTATAACCAGGAGATCTTGTTTGGATCAATTAGGGGGGGTCCAATGTGTCAGATGACCAAAAAATCTCAAGGGGGGGTCAATATTGGTTGACCGAACATTTCTGACCTAGTTTGGGAGTCGAGATGTAGTAAAGGACGGGTTTCCCTGAGGGTTTTCGGCTGTATAGTGATCATAACCAGATGATCTTGTTTGGATCAATTAGGGGGGTCCAATGTGTCAGATGACCGAAAAATCTCAAGGGGGGGTAAATATTGGTTGACCGAACATTTCTGACTTAGTTTGGGAGTCGAGACGTAATAAAGGACGGGTTTCCCTGAGGGTTTTCGGCTGTATAGTGATTATAACCAGGAGATCTTGTTTGGATCAATTAGGGGGGTCCAATGTGTCAGATGACCGAAAAATCTCAATGGGGGGTCAGTATTGGTTGACCGAACATTTCTGACCTAGTTTGGGAGTCAAGACGTAATAAAGGACGGGTTTCCCTGAGGGTTTTCGGCTGTATAGTGATTATAACCAGGAGATCTTGTTTGGATCAATTAGGGGGGTCCAATATGTCAGATGACAGAAAAATCTCAAGGGGGGGTCAATATTGGTTGACCGAACATTTCTGACCTAGTTTGGGAGTCGAGATGTAATAAAGGACGGGTTTCCCTGAGGGTTTTCGGCTGTATAGTGATCATAACCAGGAGATCTTGTTTGGATCAATTAGGGGGGGTCCAATGTGTCAGATGACCGAAAAATCTCAAGGGGGGGGTCAATAATAGCTGCCCGAACATTTCTGACCTAGTTTGGGAGTCGAGACGTAATAAAGGACGGATTTCCCTGAGGGTTTTCGGCTGTATAGTGATTATAACCAGGAGATCTTGTTTGGATCAATTAGGGGGGGGTCCAATGTGTCAGATGACCGAAAAATCTCAAGGGGGGGGTCAATAATAGCTGCCCGAACATTTCTGACCTAGTTTGGGAGTCGAGACGTAATAAAGGATGGGTTTCCCTGAGGGTTTTCGGCTGTATAGTGATTATAACCAGGAGATCTTGTTTGGATCAATTAGGGGGGGTGCAATGTGTCAGATGACCAAAAAATCTCAAGGGGGGGGTCAATAATAGCTGCCCGAACATTTCTGACCTAGTTTGGGAGTCGAGACGTAATAAAGGACGGGTTTCCCTGAGGGTTTTCGGCTGTATAGTGATTATAACCAGGAGATCTTGTTTGGATCAATTAGGGGGGTCCAATATGTCAGATGACAGAAAAATGTCAAGGGGGGGTCAATAGTGGTTGACTGATTATTTCTGACCTAGTTTGGGAATCGCGACGTAATAAAGGAAGGGTTTCCCTGAGGGTTTTTTCTCCATAGTGATAAAAAAAAAGAGAGCTTGTTTGGATCAATTAGGGGGGTCCAATGTGTCATATGACCAAAAAATCTCAAGGGGGGGTCAATAATAGCTGACCGAACATGTCCGACCTAGTTTGGGAGTCGAGACATAATAAAGGACGGGCTTCCCTGAGGGTTTTTGGCTGTATAGTGAATAAAACCAGGAGAGCTTGTTTGGATCAATTAGGGGGGTCCAATGTGTCAGATGACCAAAAAATCTCAAGGGGGGGTCAATATTGGTTGACCGAACATTTCTGAACTAGTTTGGGAGGCGAGACGTAATAAAGGACGGGTTTCCCTGAGGGTTTTCAGCTGTATAGTGATTATAACCAGGAGATCTTGTTTGGATCAATTAGGGGGGTCCAATGTGTCAGATGACCAAAAAATCTCAAGGGGGGGGTCAATAATAGCTGCCCGAACATTTCTGACCTAGTTTGGGAGTCGAGACGTAATAAAGGACGGGTTTCCCTGAGGGTTTTTGGCTGTATAGTGATTTTAACCAGGAGATCTTGTTTGGATCAATTAGGGGGGGTCCAATGTGTCAGATGACCAAAAAATCTCAAGGGGGGGTAAATATTGGTTGACCAAACATTTCTGACCTAGTTTTTGAGTCGAGACGTGATAAAGGACGGGTTTCCCTGAGGGTTTTCGGCTGTATAGTGATTAAAACCAGGAGAGCTTGTTTGGATCAATTAGGGGGGTCCAATGTGTCAGATGACGAAAAAATCTCAAGGTGGGGGTCAATACTGGCTGACCGAACATTTCTAACCTCGTTTGGGATTCGAGATGAAATTAAGACGGGTTTCCCTGAGGGTTTTTGGCTGTATAGTGATTAAAACCAGGAGAGCTTGTTTGGATCAATTAGGGGGGTCCAATGTGTCAGATGACTGAAAAATCTCAAGGGGGGGTCAATAATGGTTGACCGAACATTTCTGACCTCGTTTGGGAGTCGAGACGTAATAAAGGATGGGTTTCCCTGAGGGTTTTCGGCTATATAGTGATTAAAACCAGGAGATCTTGTTTGGATCAATTAGGGGGGGTCCAATATGTCAGATGACAAAAAAATCTCAAGGGGGGGTCAATATTGGTTGACCGAACATTTCTGACCCAGTTTGGGAGTCGCGACGTAATTAGGATGGGTTTCCCTGAGGGTTTTCTGCTGTATAGTGATTATAACCAGGAGATCTTGTTTGGATCAATTAGGGGGGGTCCAATGTGTCAGATGACCAAAAAATCTCAAGGGGGGGTCAATATTGGTTGACCGAACATTTCTGACCTAGTTTGGGAGTCGAGATGTAGTAAAGGACGGGTTTCCCTGAGGGTTTTCGGCTGTATAGTGATCATAACCAGATGATCTTGTTTGGATCAATTAGGGGGGTCCAATGTGTCAGATGACCGAAAAATCTCAAGGGGGGGTAAATATTGGTTGACCAAACATTTCTGACCTAGTTTGGGAGTCGAGACGTAATAAAGGACGGGTTTCCCTGAGGGTTTTCGGCTGTATAGTGATTATAACCAGGAGATCTTGTTTGGATCAATTAGGGGGGTCCAATGTGTCAGATGACCGAAAAATCTCAATGGGGGGTCAATATTGGTTGACCGAACATTTCTGACCTAGTTTGGGAGTCAAGACGTAATAAAGGACGGGTTTCCCTGAGGGTTTTCGGCTGTATAGTGATTATAACCAGGAGATCTTGTTTGGATCAATTAGGGGGGTCCAATGTGTCAGATGACCGAAAAATCTCAAGGGGGGGTCAATATTGGTTGACCGAACATTTCTGACCTAGTTTGGGAGTCGAGACGTAATAAAGGAGGGGTTTCCCTGAGGGTTTTCGGCTGTATAGTGATTATAACCAGGAGATCTTGTTTGGAGCAATTAGGGGGGTCCAATATGTCAGATGACAGAAAATCCCCAAGGGGGGGTCAATATTGGTTGACCGAACATTTCTGACCTAGTTTGGGAGTCGAGACGTAATAAAGGACGGGTGTCCCTGAGGGTTTTCGGCTGTATAGTGATTAAAACCAGGAGAGCTTGTTTGGATCAATTAGGGGGGTCCAATGTGTCAGATGACCGAAAAATCTCAAGGGGGGGTCAATATTGGTTGACTGAACATTTCTTACCTAGTTTGGGAGTCGAGACGTAATAAAGGACGGGTTTCCCTGAGGGTTTTCGGCTGTATAGTGATTATAACCAGGAGATCTTGTTTGGATCAATAAGGGGGGTCTAATATGTCAGATGACAGAAAAATCTCAAGGGGGGGTCAATATTGGTTGACCGAACATTTCTGACCTAGTTTGGGAGTCAAGACCTAATAAAGGACGGGTTTCCCTGAGGGTTTTCGGCTGTATAGTGATTATAACCAGGAGATCTTGTTTGGATCAATTAGGGGGGGTCCAATGTGTCAGATGACCAAAAAATCTCAAGGGGGGGGTCAATAATAGCTGACCGAACATTTCTTACCTAGTTTGGGAGTCGAGACCTAATAAAGGACGGGTTTCCCTGAGGGTTTTCGGCTGTATAGTGATTAAAACCAGGAGAGCTTGTTTGGATCATTTAGGGGGGTCCAATGTGTCAGATGACCGAAAAATCCCAAGGGGGGGTCAATATTGGTTGACTGTACATTTGTGATCTAGTTTGGGAGTTGAGACGTAATTAGGATGCGTCTCCCTCAGGGTACAGAGATGAAACCCACCCCTAGCCCATGCCATTGCCAATATAGCCCACCTGAACCCACCTCAACCTGCAAGGAAGCCCAATCCACCCTCAGCCCATATGAAGAAGCCCAGCCCATACCCAGAAGCCCAGCCCAACCCACCAAGTACAGCCCCTGTAGGTCCCACCCCCTCCCCCCATTTTCAACCCCACCCCCAGCCCACCCTCTCCTCCTCTTCCATGCAACCTCTAGGAATATAATCTCTGGAGTAACCCCCCCAGACTAGTTCAGAACTGCACAGAAGGTGGCAGCACAGGGGGGAAGGCCAGCTAGATGTTGCGCAATCAGAAAACCCTCAGGGTTTTCTAGCCTCAGCCCTCCCGACCGCCACACTATATTGATGTACATGTATTTGGTTAGAAACTACCCTATACACTCCTGAGGGCCACCCGGGCCCATAAGAAGGTAATTCTTGAGAAAACTGCGGGCCCGGACCAATTGGCTCCAGGGCCAGTGTCTATCCCTGCTCTGTGATGCTTGTAGGATTTCACAAAGTTAGTCTTATATACATTTGTATGCAAGACCTTATGGTAGCCACACAATTACACTTTGAAATCCCCCCCCCCCATTTTTTTTTTACGCTTTTCAGCTCCAATAACCACTGTGCAAACTGTCAATAATTGAAATCAATCTTATTGGCAATTTAAAACTGTGGATATTAGAATAAATTTCTCTTATTCATAGTTTGCGCTGCCAATAAGAGATCACTATTCTCTCAATGACAGCTCCTTTTTTGGAACTGGCAATAAGAGAATATTTTGCTGTTGTTATTGACAGTTCAAACTGTCAATGAGAGAATTGAGGTATTGGCAGTTGGAAGTGTCAATAGTTATGGCCCCCACCAAATACACGATCTGACCTCACATAACATACTCCCATGATATTTCAGTGCCAACCGCTCCAGAAATGGACTGTCCAACTCCAGACACCTGGGTTGAGGGGACGGTCGATTAGGGAGGTTGTGACGGCCAATAGGCAGCAGGGGACGGGAGGATGGCTCTGGTTCAGAGGTGGCAGAACCCGGGGGGTAGGGGCAGGAGGGCCAGCCCCCCCCCCCCCAACTTTTAGGTTAGGGGGCCAGAACATGTCCCCCCTCCCCCAACATATTGTTCCTCCAAAATAGTTCTTGCTAGTTTTCTCCATTTCATCACGCTTTTAAGTTATCTCAATCATTATTCAGCTACTCACGGAAGGGTATGGAAAATGTACCTTAGGGGTCTAAGTGTTCCACCAACAGTCAGATTGCAATCTAGTATGTACGGACAGTGGTGGAAAGGGGGGCTGTATTTATATAAAACATGAGGGTACAAAGCTAATTGTAAAAGATACATTCCCTTTTATATGGACTGGTCTATCTAATTGTAAATCAAGATGTAAGCCTCTTGGGATAGCCTATACATCATTTCTATAAAATTATTGAGGAATGATTAACAACCCCCCTCCCCCCACCCAACTGAATTAGCAACCATGTGGCCTACACCCCTGCTACACCCATAGGCCTATGTATACCTCGATGTCTTCTGGAAATGCGCCATGGTAAACGGGCCTGAGCCAACCATAAAACGCACTATAATCGTCTCTTTCTCTTCTGGATTTTCAAAGATATCTATATATCTATATATCTATATATACATATGCATACTGTACCGTCGCGAAAGAGCGCCGGTTTCAAAAGAGCGCCGGTCTTGTATAAGCGCCGGGGGTATAGGGGTCTTGAAACGTTCCTGAAACACTAAATTAGGATCTCGAATGAGCACCTGTCTTGGGGCTAAAGGCGCCTCCAAATTGAAGAGCGCCCCGGCGCTTTTTCGTGACGGTACGGTATGCATATGCATACGCATACACATACACGTATACATATATATATATATATGTATATTACATATATGACGTCAAGATGAAATGATGTCGGGCTAACGTTGTACCAGCGTCACATTCTGACGTTGTAGGACCAACATCTAGCCAACCATAGTTAGAGCTTAAAAATGATATCAACGTTGACCAAACATTAATTTGTCTATACGGACCAACGTCACCATTATATGACATTGGCCCAAAGTCGGACCGACATTGTGCAAACATGATATAGACCTAAAACTGACTTTGATCAATATTGAGTATCGCTTTCACTCTAATGTGATCAACTGTGCTCAAGACAGGGCTGTTAAGAATCCTCATTTTAGGCCAAGAAGTGATACACAATAAGATCCCAACCCTTACACCTAGTCTGATTGTCATTACCCACAAAATGGTGTCCTCATATAAATATTGCCAGGATTATCTTATCTCAAATGTAAATAAGGCCTCTTTAAACATTTTATAGGGAATGTAGTAACTGCTTTAACATTGATACAACCCAGGGGGGTCCTAGCAGTGCCCCACCATGGGAACAAATAATAGGACAGGTGGTCAAAATATCTCCATGCAACCTTCCATGCTCTCTAGTGGACATTGGAAATACAACATTTGGCCAACTTTGGTCTTCTTCTCATTGCTGGGATTATGTCCAACGTTGAATTGCCAACGTTGGAACAACATGAATTATCTGATGTTGTACCAACATTGGCAGATCTCTGGGACTATTTTCAATGTTGGTCCAACATAGATTTGCCAATGTTGGCACACCATGAATTATCTGATGTTGTACCAATGTTGGCAGATTACTGGGAGTATTTTCAACGTTGCCAACATAGATTTGCCAATGTTGGCACAACATGAATTATCTGATGTTCTACCAATGTTGGCAGATTACTGGGAGTATTTTCAACGTTGCCAACATAGATTTGCCAATGTTATACCAACATTGAAATATTGCCTGTGATGGTGCTGCCCATTGCCAACGTTGGCCCAATGTACCCTTGCTAGCTGGGATCCCGGCCCTCCCAAGAAAACTTGAGACTTGATAATTTTAATGAGAGGGTATACAAGCATATACAAAAGGCTTATATACAAAATCCTAGTGCAGTTTATATATTGTAACTTTGGTTCTACTAGTAGTTGGGATATTTACAAAATTCTTTCAGTTTTAGAAAGCCTGTCCCCTCGTCGATCCTAAGAACTGCCCTTGTCCCCTTGTCGAATTTACCCGTCTGGAGCCCTCCCTTTGTTATCCAATGCTCAACATATATGATCTTTTATATGGGAAATTCAAGAACATTAGGGTGATTCTGATCAAATAAAATGTTTAGGCCTAAATTTACAAAATTCCTTAGGGACACTAGTTAGCGACATGTGACATGGGGACCTCCCCCCCCCCCTCCATAACCCCCTGTATGGTGCAGACGGGAGTTGTACAAC